>OU862909.1:47538956-52727068 GCA_917880885.1 Limnephilus marmoratus | reverse complement strand
ATCGCTTTTTATTTAAAAGCGCATTTCATAAAGTCGTTCTAGTTAAAAACATGTATTTCCAACACAAAAATGTAACACCTCTTTTGCACAACATCATTACACAAATCTAGGGAAAAAAAACGTTAATAGCCTACCCGAAAAGATAAGAACAATCGAAGACGATAAATGCCTTCTAAAAGCAATTCAATGTAAAAATAACAAAATGATGAAATTATCTTCATAACTTATATAACTTTTAAATTTGTCTATTTTTTTTAAGTTTCTACCATAATACGGGCATTTGCCTAGCTTAGTAATCGAAAAACCATGTAAAACAAACCTGTAAGAACAAAATGAATAAAGAAAAAAAGAAATAATAATTAATTATAAGATACAAAATATATATTTCATCCCGATACTCGTCCCTCTTCTAATCACAAGCGTCTGCTTCTATAGAAAAAAAACATCATAAAATGAAAAAAAAAATCAATTCTAATGTCCGTTTAAACTATCTCTTTTTTCAGCCCGATTCCAATAAGAGACCATAGTCAACATTTATCGCTATACGCGATCGCTATTTTCATATCTACGGTTTCAATTGTCATCACTGCAAACAACACATGAACCGAACCATGCTGTTTGCTGTGATGCCAACTGAAATCGTTGATATGGCGATCGCGTAGAGCGAAAAATGTTGACTTTGGTCTCTAATTGGAATCGGACTGAAAAAAGAGATGGTGTAAAACAGCCATAAGACAGTTTTTAGTTTTCGAATACGTTCAGAAATATTCCATTAATTTGGATTTTATTGCAAGGCGGATATATTCTGACCTTCTGGCATAATATGCCCGAGACCTGAGGGATTAATCCTAATCCTAACCAGTAATCACCAATCATGGTTGACTAGGTCCATCATCTTAAGTGGTAATATTCAAACAATGTTTTTACATAATCATTAAAGCGGTTAATGATAATAAAAAATGGTGAAACTTCATTTCATGGCATTATTTGCGCCGGCAAGAGGACGTAGAGGATGTGTTGTAATGGAAAACTTGCAATTATTTTTTTATAAAATGTGTGTTTAAAAGGGGTATTTTGTGTACAAATCTAGCAATAAAGCAGATGAAAACGCACATTTCCTAACAGTATTGTCGACGCGCGAATCTAACTCAAACCTGCTGATAAGAAAACTGAAGTGCATTCCGTCACCCGGCATAATTTGCTCTTTGATTTAGTTTTAATTAAAACTTGGTAAATAATGACAGCAGATCTGATCTGATCAGATCTGATCCACCGTTGTTTTAAGTTACAAACGTAATAAAGTTATGATTTGTGTTTTCATAACATTATAATTAAAATAATAACGGACAACCAGCCTTTTGTAAAAGCTGTTGCCGAAAATTGACAATCTTATAGTTGCGTCACGAGCAGAGCAACACCTAATGGTATAATATGATAATTGATAAGGTATCATAATTGTTATATTTTACATATAAATACAAATGTATAACCTATTTTATATTATATTTTTGAATGTAGCTATTACTTTGTAGTTATCCATTGTAGAAAAATGAAATAGTTCAACTTTGTATAAACTTATATGATGCGCAAATCCGACCGGTTTCGGAACAAACGTTCCTTCGTCAGGGAAAGCTTATATTTTAGCTTTTGTGGCTGTACTTGCCAATTTTATATTTTTGAATGTAGCTATTACTTTGTGGTTATACAAAGTTGAATTATTTCATTTTTCTATAATGGATAACCACAAAGTAATAGCTACATTCAAAAATATAAAATTGGCAAGTACGGCCACAAAAGCTAAAATATAAGCTTTCCCTGACGAAGGAACGTTTGTTCCGAAACCGGTCGGATTTGCGCATCATGTAAGTGGTTTATACAAAGTTCAATTATTTCATTTTTCTATTTTATATTACGTTAACTAAATTACTTTAATAAAAAAAACAACATCGAATTATAGATATCCTTTCAATGCGTCCAATGGAAAAAAAAACATCATTAAAAAAACGACAATTGCGCACGTAAATTTACATTAAGATGTAGGTATCATATTTAAGGCACGTAAAAAAAATGTTCGTCATTTTTTTTATTTAATTTTCTAAAATATGCATTTGTTAAGAATTCTCTTACCAGATGTTGTAAAGAAATTCGTAAAATTGACGGAGCATTTTATGTGAAACCGTTAGAAACATTTTGTATGTTGAATTATCCTTCAGCAAAACTTTGAACGCCCTTTTCTCGAAACCATGTTTTTCAACCAGATTGACAACATATTAAAAAAAATTATACATCCGATTTGCATGCATCAAGTCTTAATCTGTTCAAAAATCAGTCTCCATGGCACCACGTAGGTATTTTTTTTTTAAAGGACCCCCTTCTATGCTTGCTCTGTATTCCATACGGCAGAACCGACTTCTGGCATGGCATAGCATGACAAGAGGAATGCTAAATGATGCTAAATGGTGTCTCTAGGTCTCTTGACATCGTCAACATGGGCCTTGAAGGTTTTTTAAGGAAGAGTCATTTTATGCAAGAACTCTAAAATACGTATTAATGGAAACGTTGTCTTTTAAAGTTATGTATATGTTATGTGTATTGTAATAGGATTATATTAATCTGTAATGCACATTAAAAAATGATCTTTTCACGTCTTCTTTTAATTTTTTCAGTGTGCATTAAGTTAAGGTGATGCACTATTAAGTAATTCAAAATCTTGCGTTTTCGGTTTGAAAATTAGACCGCTTAGAATTCTATAATTGAATACTGCAATTAGAACACAAGTTTGCCTTTGAAATAAAGGAGTAATTTTTTATTAGTCTTTTTTATAAACCCAGAAAAGTATGTTTTATATATGCCGTTTAAAAAAAAGTGAAAAATCGTTAATCGCAGGAAAAATATTTTGTCAAATATCCTACTAATATTATAAAGACGAAAGTTTGTATGGATGTATGGATGTTTGTTACTCTTTCACGCAAAAAATACTGAATGGACTTTAAAAATTCTTTCACTAATGGAAAGCTACATTATTTGCGAGTAATACAGGCTGTATATACTGGTAAGCTCTGGCGTTACGAATAAGCTCTGGCTTTATGAAATTATTTATCATACTTTTCTGTCCCTACCAAATCGAGTTATTGCAAACGTCAGAAGAAAAGCAAAACAAATTGTTGCCTTGGAAACGGTGTTTGCGTCGTAGTTAATATTTATCTCTAAAAATGAATCGAAATGTATGTATTCGCGTATAACTTCCGAACGATTGCACTAAACTGGATTATTCTTTTTTTTTGTATAAAACTACTGGTGAGCTCTGGCATTATGAAATTTGTATAAAAAAATTGCGATAAGTGGCACACGAGCAGTTCGAAAACTGAATTTACCGGGAATGAATGTATGGAATGCGGGAGGGGGTGGGGGTAGGGAGGCGGGGGCAGGGGGAGGGGCAGGTGGAGGGGTGGGGGGAAGGGTAGGGCTGATGGAAGGAGTGGAATAGGGAGAGGGAAAGTGGAGGAGGCGGAGTGGGAACCCTCTAATACCATGCGAGCGAAGCCGCGGGAAAAATCTAGTAGGTAATATTCTTTGCCCAATAAATGCACAAATAATAAAAAATAGATTTCTATGGTTTAAATGCCCATAAGACAGAAAAATGCATGAGGTCATCGGCCGAGAGCCACATGGTTACGGACGTTATATGTATTTGGCATCTTGGCCTATCGAGAGAAACGAATTTCGCAGAGACCAACAACGCACAATATTATATAACAAAAATGATTACGAAATGCAAAAATATTAAGTTGTGTGTTATTTTAGGCGCCGCAATACATAACTGTTGTGTAATAAAGGTAACTGATACCTTATAATTATAACTTATAACTTACGACATGTGTAACAACTTCTTACCAGTTGATTATTCAAATATTTCTGAAATTTTTTAATTTGAGTTGAGTATACATTTATGGGTATACTCAATTACTGTTATTTCCGCCTACGAAACCAATTTAAGTCCAGACTGCTGTCCAGAAACACGAAGATATTAGTGTACAAAACACTTAACAGACCAGTACTTACGTACGCAGCTGAGACTTGGGTACTAACTAAGAGGAATAAGCGAGCACTGGACGTTTTTGAAAGAAAATTATTGAGGCGCATCTTCGGACCGGTTCTAGAAAATGGATTTTGGCGCAGACGCTATAACAATGAGCTCTATACCTTGTTTAAGGAGCTAACGTCGCAAAATTTATAAAATTGGGAAGACTTCGGTGGCTGGGTCATGTGGAGAGAATGACCGAGCAGCAAGCACCAAAGTCCCTGCTGAACTCAAGACCAATAGGGCGAAGGAGCCTGGGAAGGCCAAGACTAAGATGGAGCGACAACGTCCTCAAAGACATATCTATCTTGGAGCTTCCAAACTGGAGAGAGCTGGCACAAAACCGAGATGAGTGGAGGAAGACTCTTGAGGAGGCCAAGACCCACCAGGGGTTGTAGAGCCAATAGTGATGATGATGATGATACATTTATGTGTAAGAGTGTACCTACTCTCTATCTGGTATCATACTTAGATTACACGTATACACCACAAAATCAATTATAATGCAGAAAAACTTGTAGTGAATCAAACAATATGGTTGCGTTCTGGGTCACTATTTTTTTACATTAGCTCCATACAGGAGGCCCTGAGGAAAATAAATTCCTTCAGGGCCTATATCATCTTTGGGAATACTGTGTGGACGATCTTTTTAGGAAAGGAAAGAGAGAAAGTTCTGGGAAGGAAAAGGATATTAGGGGTGGGTAGGAATCTGAGGGTCGGTGTGTCCAGGAGTGACGGACGTATGAATCCATCCCTCCCACTACGGTGCAAGGCGATGTTCCAAGAGAGTACGGCTGGAGAAGTTAAAGGGACTCCCTCAAGCATTCTCTCCCGATTCGGCCTGCCATGCAGCTGGTGGGCAGGCGCAAACGCCGCCAGGACCCGAAATAACATCACCCCATGAACCCGGGTACCCCTGCACAGACAAACGTAGCGAACCAATTGGGATGACCTATGGCAGAGGTGTTGGTTGTCCAATAAATGGTTCCAGGGGCGGCGGTACCCAAATTGGATACCGCCTTCCAAATTGGATATTTCAAAATGTCATACTAACATACCGGATCGTTACGCATCCCGGTGTTATTTTATAGCATATTTAATATGTAAACACATATACGAGTAAATATTATTTGATCAATGGTGAGCATTTGAATATTGCTTTCCTCATTATCTGAAAACTTAGTATTTGGAGATGTCTGATTAATCAACTGGACAAGCTGTATATGTATTGTATACTAGCTGGTCCCGGCATGCGTTACCATGTCATTTAATAAAGAAATTGTTTCTCCATGCGTGTCCTTTCCTATTCGTCCCGTTCCCACTCCGCCTCCCCACATTACTCCCCCTTCCCCCCTCCCCTCTCCCCCTCCCCCATCTCTCCCTCCCTCCCGCTTTCTATAGGTACATTCAGTTTTCAAACCTCGCGTGCCACCAATAGCAATTTTTTTATACAAATTTCATAATACCAGAGCTCACCGGAAGTTTTTATTATCCAATTTGGTGCAGTCGTTCGAAAGTTATGCGCTTAGCAACACATTCAACGATTCATTGTTATGTTATAGACAGGGGCGTGCACTCCATATAGGCACATAAGCACTGCCTACCCTACCGTAATTGTAAAACATAAGCATGTAAATAATATATATATATATTTTTTTTAATTATTGCTAAAAATAAATACGCACTTTCAAAAATAAGCGCAAAAAAACTGAGCAACCGAAACTAAGCGAGCACCTCATCAAACGGTATACTACAAGCATGGCATAAACTGTAACTAGAAACTACACGCGCGCCCTCCGACTGCCTCGCTAAAATGTGGCCTTAAGCCGGAATTACTTCTGCTTGGAACTAACTTCACACTAGATGTAATTTCAATGTTTACGAAATGCACAGAGCATAGAGTAGAACTGTCGTTTTGAATTTGCTTCTATGAGGTTTTTTTTTGTATTAGGCAGTGCTTTCTGGAACAAAATTAGCAAATGGCAATCAATGACGACAGTGATATCTGTTGATATCAACTAGTTGTCTTACCAGCAGCAAGCACACTTAGCGAAAACTTGTACGAAGGGAGTTATTTAATTTGTAGTAAGTTTTTATTTATTTATTAGAATCAATTCGGCGGTTTTCCTACTGCCTACCCTGATCAAAAACTCTGTGCACGCCACTGGTTATAGATATATACAGATGATATATATTTTCGCAGGGGAAGGAAACTATAGCAAGAACAATATTTTGTGGCTGGATAATGAAACTGAAAAATAAACTTTTGGAAATTGTTGAAACTGAAACTCCGCCGCTGTTGTAATTATTGTTTTAAATGAAAATCGATTTCCGTAAAATGTTATGGCTATTCCATCAATATATTTTTTACAATGGACTTGTAACATTATTCGAACGTTTTTCCGTGCAATAATCATATAGTACGCTCAATTAAATTGAGCAGGTTTAGGTACTACGAACTAAATTAATTACCCTACAATCATTTTCCACATTTCCCCGGCCATACAAGCTTGAATGATTTAATAGTTTAGAAGTGATAGTTGCGCTCACACACATTTAAGAAAGATTAAGAAATAAGTACAATAGTCATGCCTAACCAAATTATAGATACGTAGAGGCTAGAACACGGGTAAGAGTTTTCAAGACCACGGATTACAATTTTGTAATCCGTGGTCTTGATTAGAGAGCAAAACGAAAATGAAAAAAGGCGACAGGACAAATAATTTTCATTTTTTTTATTATCAGCTATGTTTGTCACGATAACTAAAAATCGCATTTTAGCACGACTTCGGCGGAATTTGAAAATAAAATCATTTTAATCATATGCAAGAGAGGACTCTCGACATATCAAATGACAGTGATTAACTTATGAAGTGTACATGTTACCGTAAAAGCCAGAAAATTGGTAAATCCTAAGATTTTCCGGTAAATCCTAAGATTTACCAACTCTTAATGGTAAAAGTCCGAACCGTTCTATAATCGTCGTTAACCAACCTAACCTAACATGTACTAAATTCTAATGGTAAAAGCCCGAAAAAATCATTTCTTATTTAAATATTATAAACGATTTTTTCGGGCTTTTACCATTTGAATTTAGTACATGTTAGGTTAGGTTAGGTTGGTGAACGATGATTATAGAACGGTTCGGACTTTTACCATTAAGAGTTGGTAAATCTTAGGATTTACCGTAGTTCGGGCTTTTACAATGACACACGCAATCTATAATTAGTATAAAAATGGGATTTTTCCGTTCTTAAACGTTCGTATAAGTTGGATAGGAGAACATTATGGGTGTTACATAATATCGATTTAATTACCTACAGCCTTACTAAAACAATATCACGAATATTTTATTAAATTGATAAACGACAGTGTATGTGAAAACCTTGTTAATTATAAACTGACAAAAAATAGTTTGTTGAAAGCTATATATATGTTGCTTAATAGTCCAGTCAAGGAAGGAGTTGTAGAGTGCGTGAGCAGAACCTGAGCGATTTCTTCAGGACTTGTTTAGGGTGCTTAGGGTGTGAACATACTAAAAGTCCTGATGTCTAGGTGGTGAGCTAGGGCGGGGAGGGGGGGGGAAGGTCCCGATTTTCGGGTTTCCGTTTATATCTCGAAAACGGTGCGTCGCAGAGGAAAACTTACTTAGAATAAGTAAAAGCTCATAAAATTATCTACAACTTTTCTTCTATACGTAATTTTGGAAATCCCAGCCGTTTTTGAATTACACGCTCACCCCCCCCCCCCCCTTAGCTCACCACCTAGACGTCAGTACTTTTAGTATATTCATACCCTAAGTACCCTAAACAAGTTTCTGAAGGAATCTCGCTTAGGTTCCTGCTCACGCACTCTACACCTCCTTTTGGACCATTCGTTGACTGGACTATAACCAGCCAAAGGGGGTTGTTTATCTGTTGTATACCTACAATATAGGTACACTGTTATTAAAAATAATTTATCATCGGATTTCGGAATTTTTCCAACGTATTTTAAATATCCTTATTTTTGAGGATGTCGTAAAATCAATTATCATTTTAGACCATTTTTTTCTTTTTTCATTAACATATATTATAAACATACATTTTTTCAGGTATAAAGTTTTTCAGGTTTTTCGACTGCCACACTAGGCACATGCCCGCATTATGTTTTACCTTTTAGATTTGTGTATTTGAAATATGCTTTACCCTTTAAAAATTCTTTCACCAGGGCGATACTGAGAGTATTTTTTCCTCTGGAACGTGCCGCAAATACATTATTTTTAATTAATAAATTGTGAAATAACACTTTTTCAAATAAAATTTTCTTTCGCACGCCGGGATCTGAACCTGGAGAACTAATGAGAAATAATGGAGACTTTTCGAACTTTTACTAACTGGTTTCATATTTCACAACTTGTTAAAGCTAGTAAGAAAGTTAAGTATTGGATGTTATGAATGTTTATTTTTATAAAATATAATATTATAAAGAGAGATTTAACCGCAACCTATAAATTTAAAATGATTTACATAATTCTACTAGCTGATCCGGCGAACTTCGTACCGCCTCAGAATCAAAAACTGTTGTCAACTTATTAGCTGAATTGATCTAAATTGTTTCTCCCTGCGTATTGACCTTGATCTAAATTGTATCTGCCTGCGTATCCTTTCCCCTCTCGCGTTCCCTCTCCATCTCCCCACTCCACTTCTCCCCTTCTCCCGTCCCACTAACCCCCCTTCCTGAGTTCCTTTCCCCCCTCCCCCCTCCCCCGGTTCACAGTTCAATATTATACCCCTTACAATATTGCTGCAGTTCTTTCAAAATAGGAGAATTCGTTCCATACAAAATGTATGAGGAAAATAATTTTCTTCGGAGTGGAACACCCTTTACTTTTAGGGGTATGAAAAATAGATGTTGGTCGATTCTCAGACCTACCAGATAAGCACACAAAATTTCATCAAAATTGGTCCAGCCGTTTCGGAGGAGTATGGTAACAAACACCGTGACACGAGAATTTTATATATTAGATTTTTAAATACCAAAAAAGATTACTGGAGGAAAGGTCACGTTAAAAAAAGTAATGGATAATAAAAATAATATTACCCAGAGAAATTTTTAAACACGCTTAACATACATAAAATTGCGGAAAGCATACAAACGAATTGAAAACATATATTTAAAGTAATGTCTAAGTCCTTGGAAGGATTATTCAAATTATTATTATAAAGCATGTGAGTGTGACTTCAAATTATACTAAAATAATGCTTACAAATTAGCAACGTTTTATACTAGCACGATCGTATCCCCCTGTATAATATTTATACCGCGATTATGAGTAATAAAATTATTAGATACTATGTAAAATTAATAATAATGCATGTGTGTAGTATGTGTATTACAAGAGTATGCAACTATACTTGAGTATTTTTCAAAGAATGTCAGTGGTTAAAATAGTTAATCGTTCAAGGTTATTATTACGCAGTGCCCAGTGGGTTACCGAGGTCTTCCAGAAAACTCTTTGTTAAAAATAAAAATACCTTTGTTGAAAATAAAAAGAATTTATAATAAAAACGTTTCCATAAATTATAATATACAAGGATATGTACATAAATATACTCGCGAAATATAACGTCTCCACTGTAGATATCTATTATACCTTGGCCTCATGACCTTGTATAAAATCTGTAATAACATTATCGACTGTCCTAACTTATAATAACATAAACTTTAAAAATACCACCCAGAACAATTAGGCTTGAGAGGGAATAACCGGACAAAACCGAAAATACGTCGTTTTTAAATCAAATTTTAGACGTAGTGACTCTTTTCCACAACAAAATATAAATTGATTTCGAAAGACTGTTATTTTATCTAGTAAAGCTTTGTTTTAAATTTTGAGAAAATATGTTTATTTTAAGTACAATAAGATTTTACCGTAGGTCGTTGGCAGATTTGTTAATTTTTCAAACAAAATTTTGTATTAATAATAATAATAAGTTATTTATTTCAGCCGAACAGAGCGATGGGTGCAATACTCTGTCTGCCATAAAAAAAGTATACATTACATAAAATGGATTTACATACTATATAAAAAAGAAAAAATAAAATAATATAAAAAGATTTAAAAAGAAATATATATACACATATTTAGTACTTGTATATCTTCTACGGGGGCTTCAGATGAATTCTCCATGTTTGGTGAAGAGGCGCGCCCTGCCAATGGGCCACGGCCTGGACGAGAGTGTTCTCCGATCTTTGGTAGCGCTGTTATACAACATGTATTTATGCTGTATTATACATTTCAAATCATATAATCATGCAGTAAAATAAATCAATAAATTATCTGGGAAAGCTATGTTTCAGAATTTGAATTTTAATTTAAGTAAAATCATTTAAAAAAATAACCGCCCACGTGTTTTGTGACGAAAATACTTCAGTTTCTCATTTATTTACGGTCTTACAAACTAATACATTTAAGATTTTTTTTACATTCTTATTTTGCATAGACATTATTGAAAAATTATAAATACTTATGATCAAAAAATAATTACAAAAAGTACATAATTTTAATAGTTTTACCATCACGTCTTTCAACATTTTTGAATGAAGGTATAAATTAAAGCAAATTTGGAATGAAATAAAATCGATATTGAGTTATTATTTTAAAAAGCTGGTACGGAGAATAATTAATCTTTCTCATTGGAACCGCCCTGTACGATTGTAAGAACATCTTTCAACGGAATATGAATTCTCGGCCGCTGGCTGGTTAATGGCCCTTAACGACTTATTCCACATTAGCCGCACAAAATGTACAAATGCTGGTGTCAGGGATCCAATGAGAAGAACGTACGAATTATTCAATCAAAATGAAAATCTGAATGATTCCGACATATTTTTTTATACAGGCAGGAGGTATTTTTGGTAGAAAATATCAGGCTGTTTTCCTATGAAAAACAATAACTTAGACATACTTCGTTTATACTATTAAAGTACTTAAAAAAAATCTTTATGACAATGTGCATTTCTTAATTTTTTCCAAATGCATATCTAATAATTTTCTTATATATTTTTATACCTATTTAAAAATATTCGTAAATGTTTATTTATCTGCTGTTCAAGTTAATCCGTGAGAAATCGTTCAGTGCAGGCGATTTCTCTAGTTATTGTTTTGTGTTGTCAAGTTTATTTATTACTGTATGTATCTGGGTTTTCTCCTAATCACTCGAGCGATCGACGCGTCCAGCGCCCGGGATTTCTGAGCGTTGAATTTGTAAATTTTCCGCCCTTATTCAAAAAATCATACCTCCAAATATTGATACAAAACAGATAAACTTTTAACTGTCGTTAATTATCTACGTCGATTTTACCCATTTTCATAATATGTCTTGTTTGTAGGTTATATTTAAATTTAAAAAAAAAATCATTAAATTTACAAACGATTGAAATTTGTCTAATTTAAAAAAATCGTTAAAAAATGTACGTATTACGGGATGTTTGTGAGCTTGTATTTATAGTTCAATAAAACTAAAAACAAGCTTTAAAATGATTGACTTGATTTTGATGATTATTGACGACGCACATGCCGGTTTGAAAAAGTAAATTTTTGATAGTTACAACTTTATCTGCACTTTCTCGATTTATTTTTAATTCTAGGACATTGAAATAACTGTAAATAAGCAGATAATTCAATAACGAACACAAGGATGTATATTATGTAACTTAAAGCATATAAAACAAACACTTGCTGCATTTTTAAGATATTCGGATATTGGAGCAAATAACGACCCACTAAGCAAAGATCAATTGACCATAGTCCAGCTCCTTGTAAACAGATGGGTGATATTTCGTGAATAACGGTGAAATCATGTGTCTACTTGGTACTTACTGATCAGATCGGATCGCGGAAACTTTTAAAATAATTTCAATAAATGTTTTAAAATATCTCTTCAAATTGGCCACATTTTGGACAGCGAACGATTGATGGTGATCGCAAATTGGCCAAAATGTGGCCAAAAACGCTCCAGTGGCTAAAAATAAATAAATACAATAAAACTTCGCGTACCAGCAATGTGTTTAAGTATAAATATGATTACGTTACCTAATGTATAAAGTAAATTACAGCATTATGTAATTCGTGAAAAATGATTCTATAAAACTGCATTAAGTTTTGGAACTTTTTATGACGGAAACTCGCAGTTAAATTGATGACATCACTGATTGTTGCATATATTTTGCGTAAAATTGTATCATTATGTACAATTTATTTGAACTGAGGTATTTTGTAGATATCTACATAGTTTGCCTCTATGTTTCCTCTTCCCTCATCTTGTTCACTCCTTCCTCTCCTCAAAAAGACGCACCACACAGCATACCCAAAGATGATACAGGCCCTGAGGGAAATAATTTTCCTCGAAGTCTCCCAAGTAGAACATGCAAAAAAACAAATATCTAGCTTTTTGAAGGGAAAAAATATTTCACAAAACTGACAATGTAAAAATTAGATACAGTTATTAAAATTATCACTAAGGAATAATGGCGTTGGCACTTTTTGAAGGAATTCGATCGAGAAGAAAGATAATACAATTACTTAAGCCAGTGTTCGGTCGAGATATTAAATCTGTAATCCGGTTAAAGGCCAATTTGCTCATCGCCTGGAGACGTGGAGACGTGGAGGCGTAGAGAGCGGCACTCAGCACCCCAGCACAGCGGGTGGAAGTAGATGGCCACTCCTAATTTAATGATACTTAAAAGATAACGAAAGGAAGAGTGTCGAGAACAATGGATGGTCTCCTTTGCCCCATTGTACCTTAGCCTCAAACTATTGACCCCTAAAAATTGACCTATTTGCGGTTTTCGTCTCAAGTTCGCAGAACTCCATTTTCATTTTCATAATCCTACTAATAAAGGCGAAAGTTTGTATGGATGTATGTATGTTTGTTACTCTTTCACGCAAAAAATACTGAATGGACTTTAAAAATTCTTTCACTAATAGAAAGCTACATTATTTGCGAGTAATATAGGCTGTATATATTGGTAAGCTTTGACGTTATGAAATTATTTATCATACGATTTCTGTCCCTTACAAAATCCAGTTATTGCAAACGTCAGAAGAAAAGCAAAACAAAATTGTTGCCTTGGAAACGATGTTGGCGTCGTAGTTAATATCTATCTCTAAAAATGAATCGCCGAAATGTACGCGCATGACTTCCGAACGATTGCACCAAATTGGATAATTCTTTTTTTATATGAAACTACTGGTGAGCTCTGGCATTATGAAATTTGTATTAAAAAATTCAATGAGTGGCACGCGAGCAATTTGAAAACTGAATTTACCGGGAATGAATGTATGGAATGCGGGAGGAGCGAGGAAGAGGGTGGCGGGAGGGAGAGGGGGGGGGGGATGGGGGGAGGAGGCGGAGTGGGAACCCCCCTAATACCGTGCGAGCGAAGCTGCGGGAAAAGCTAGTTATTAATATAGAAATGTTTGACTTTTATAAATATTAATATATAGTTAGTTGTTATTACATTGCTCCATTTGCCACGGCGGCGTCAAAATATTGACCCTTATTTTACATTAGCTCCACACAGGAAGCGCTGAGGAAAATAATTCCCCTCAGGGCCTGTCATCTTTGGAGATGCTGTGGAGGTTTTTAGGATTGGAAGTTCTGGAAAGGAAAAGGGGTGGGTAGGAATCAGTGTCCAGGAGTGACGGACGTGAATCCATCCCTCCCACTGCGATGCAAAGCGATGTTCCGAGAGAGTACGGCTGGAGGAGTCAAAGGGACTATCTCAAACATTCTCTACCGATCCGGCCTGCCTTGCAGCTGATGAAGACCAGGACAAACCTCACTCCATGAACCCGGGCACCCCTGCTAAATCAATCAATCAATGTTTTTTGTATCCAATTTGCAAAATAACAAATCGCTTTAAATTAAATCAATTGTTTATTGATGCAAAAACTTTATACGGATGACAGTAACGTTGTTTACAAACAAAGGGGTAGTAATTAATTAGTAGATATCGATTTTATGTGTCCGACCCGCTCTAGCTTTCGAAGGACGAGTCGACAAAACACAAAATATTGTAAAAAAAATGTAACTGACATTCTCATCAATATTTAATTTTGAAATTGAATTCAAGAATTGAAATGTATGTACACGTGTATTCATCAATGTTCAACAGACGTAAATCGTTCAAAAATTCAAGAAACATCAAGATATAATCATCACCGCAAAAACCATATACCTACATTACCTACCCAAACTCGTAATTCCAAATCAATAAAATATTTAATGTACGCGTAGCACACCCACTACCATGTCGATAAGCGTCGCCTTAAATAGACGTAAGAGCAAGAAGTTTAAGAATTTAGTGACAAAGTCTTTTGTCTTTTGTACGCGTGGGTGGTAGGTAAACGAATTGAACCGCCCGTATTTCAAGAACAGAGCAAGGGCGGTTCATTTTGTTGGATCAAACACCAGATTATTCATTAGACGACCGAAGCGACATTAGAACTTCAAATCTAATTGCGTCCGCACAAAAAACCAAGATGCAATGTTAATAGGTAATTACACGCTTTGTGCAGACCTCCCATATTCATCCGCAAAGAAATACGAACTGCACGAGATGATAATACTTTTCGTTAGACCAATGGAAACTTGAACACGCTACAAGTTATATATACAGAACATAGCTATGAGATGAATACTGGGGAAAGGCATGTATGCAAGAGTAAATCAAATGAGAGAGGAGCTACCTTGGATTCAAGAGACTGCTATTTAATGTGTTCATTTTATGATAAATTTATGAAAAACCAAATGCCAAAATACTTTAGGGTTAAATAGTTTTAGAGATATAAATAATTATGAAACCAGAAATATAACTAGAGTTATATTGCCGCATATTAGAAATCAGTCACAGAACTGTCTAATGTACGCTTAACTGCCTAAATAACTTTACGAGTACCCGGGAAGCATACGGATGCAAGTCCAAAAAGGTAAATGTTCAGGAGAGCCAAAAAATCTTTTTTTTTTCTGTAACTATGGTCTCATAACTTCTTCAGATATCCATGCTAATAGATAACAAAAAAATAATTATTACATCAATTAGTTATGTTTTAAAAACGAGCAAATAAAATGAAATATTTTATATGTAAAGCCTTTAAAAATATTATTAAAAAAACGTTACAAAAAAACACGGATTTAAGTCTTTCTGCTTCTAAACGAAATGGATGTATTAAGAAAGGATCAATGTTTGAAAATTGTTTACTTCCATAGAAAGCAGTTAGTAATGTTAGAGGCAGAAGGATGCAAATGGATTTGAGATATAATACTCAAAATGCAACTAAATCACAAAGATATAAGTCCATATACATCTTTCTGCTTCTAAGATAGTTGTTGCATCAAAGGTAGTTGCATCCGCATACATTTTTGAAAATACTGTTTTTCTTCATGGTATGACTTATATCTTTCTGCCACCGATGAACTTGATAATTTACTTCAAGTCTGCATCAAAAACTCATTTCTTCAAATTTTGGACTTGCATCCGTATGCTTCTCGGGTTGAGTTGTATGATGAACTGCCCTGAAGTCTGAAGAATGAAGGGAGAATGAATGTATTTAAAAAAAATATGTTATACTTACTGTAAAAATATAATTTCATAACTTGAAATGTTCCTTGTGCGTATGAATGTAGTAAAAACTAACTCAATAAATAATAAAAAATAGATTTCAAATTTTTCTTTGCAAACAACCACTAACATAAAAGGCACGAGTAAAATAATAAAATAGTGTTTTAGGGATAATCTACTTATCAATATGACCGACTCCAGATATTAATATCTACAGCCTGCATGTCGGACGAATATCTACAGCTCATATGTTGGACTAATATCTACGAACTTCAGAGTGTTGACTAATATCTACAGAGCTAAGGTCGGACGAATATCTATGATGGTCCCAGTGGTGACTAATATCTATAGAGCGTAGGTTGGACTAATATCTACAGAGGGCAGCTGAGCAAGAGGTTGTACGGAAAAGCATACATTACTTCAATTACGTAATTATTAATTATTAGTAATTACGTAAAGGCTTAAACGTTTAAAGTTCGTAAATGAAGTTTTTGCATAATATTACGTATTTTGCTGTTGACGAGGACAATAATTTATTGAATAAACATGGAGGTCATAATACAAAGATATTTATTTATTTCGAAATACGCGGCACCACAACCTAATCTAACCTAACTGACGTAGAAATAAATGGTCATGGTAACAGACTAAATAATTTAGAAGCACTCGAAATAAAGAAAGCTGTTAAAACAAAAACCCAAACCCTTAATAATCAGCTAAGGGAACGTACCCATACTACTTGACCAACTTTTTGCAATTTTTAACCCCCCCCCTCCCCCCGGTGACCAAAAACCTAAGCAACCCGCCGCTCATTTGTACCGAGCGTGACATTTTGAAGATCCCCCCCCCTAAACGTTTCACGTAGTATGGGTACGTTCCCTACCAATAGTCCGATTTTAGGGATTTTTACATACATACATACATTAATTAAGTTTTTTAAACTGCATACGCAATATTACGTTATTCCAATACGCTATACATAATTGCAAATCCAACCTCTGCCAGCGCTGTAGATATTCGTCCACACTTTGGTTCTCATAAATATTAGTCTGATTTGTTCAGTTTTTGGAATTCCTGTAGATACTAGTAGACGCCTTCATATGACCCACAGCCAGTCACAGAAAAAATATACTACATATTTTTTTTCGAAACAGGAATCAAATAAAAAGCGACCGAAATCTATCTTTTAGTAGATGTTAACGCCATAGAAATCTGAACTGGCGTGCACTAAATGGTTCTTATACATTAGTTCATTAGTACATCTTCCGTGACTGCGACTCTTGACAAGACCCGCCATCATACCATGTCTTCCCGAAACATCCTCTACCTATTCTTCCATCTTCTTTTTACAGAGCTCTACACAATTGGAATATAATAAGTACATTAACATCTTCTGATACTGTCATACTTGTTCCAAAGGGTAAAATCTATTTGTGGAACGATTCTGGCGAAAAATCGGTGGCAAGGAACAAATTAATTATCTTGGAATAATCGTGTTGCTTAGAAAGATCGAGTCAATGAGTGGTTTCAATGAAGGTCAAACCCGTGTCGGTGAGTACAGATCTGCATCACGTGTAGCCGCTAAGTCACTGATGCATATCTGGAAATTATAAGTCATCACAAGATGACAGTAGCGACTGTCAGTGTCAAAGAATAAATTATTATAGAACTAGCTGACCCGGCGAACTTCGTACCGCCTCAGAATCAATAACTGTTGTGTTAACTTATTAGCTGAATTAACTTCAATTTTTTTATTAAGTTAAAAATTACACAATGAAGAAATTATCGATGCGCAAATGTCCGTGTTTTGTTTTTGTCAGTATCAGAGATGGCGTTGTGTATGGATTTATATTTTTTGTTATTTTCACTGTGATTTTTACAATTGCGTTTCATTTTCTTAATACGTGTGAGGGAGATTTATTATAATTATTGTATTTTTTCCTTTGGAGGGGTGCAGACATACGTTCACCGTTTGTCTCATTTTCGACTATTGACATTTAGTGTGTAAGAAAGAGGGGCAGCATTATATTTTAAGAACAAAACAATCAACGCATTGACATTTGACGTATTTGAATTTTTGGAATTCACTCACTATTCAATATTATATTTATCACAATATTACTGCAGCTCTTTCAAAAGACGAGAATTCGTTCCATACAAAATGTATGAGGAAAAGAATTTTCTTCATATTTTTTTCGTCAAGTTTTTCGATGTTTTAATAGCTATTCTGCTATTCGGGGCGGAGACAAATCCAACAAATCAAAGATCATAAAAACCGGTCCAGCCGTTTTT
Organism: Limnephilus marmoratus; assembly: GCA_917880885.1. Classification (NCBI taxonomy): domain Eukaryota; kingdom Metazoa; phylum Arthropoda; class Insecta; order Trichoptera; family Limnephilidae; genus Limnephilus; species Limnephilus marmoratus. Next base: position 52,709,088 of record OU862909.1, on the reverse strand, counting down.
GAGTTACAAATGGCGTAACTAACTTTATTTATTTATTTGATTTATTTATTTATTACAGATACAAAAGAAAGTACAAATAACATATTAGGAAGCTTTGCCTATCCAACTAGGAAAGTTTCCCGTTCCAGGACAGACAAATTGACAGGTTTAGTTCATACTGTTTTATATATTACTAGCAGACTCGGCCACACGTTGCTGTGGCTAACGATACACAACGCCATTACCCAACCTTTATAAAATCCACACCACCCGCTTGCCAGCTGCCCGCTGCCTGAATTGAGTATTTGAATTTCTCGACTTTTCTCTACTATAATAAGCATGTTTTTATACATATAAACATTCCTCTTGAATCACTCTATCTATTGGTGAAAACGCATGAGTATCCGTTGCGTAGTTTAAAAGATCTATGCGCACATACATTTTGAGCGACTTCATCAAATAAAATAATTCAAATCAAATACCTACTTACTCTAGGTCACTCTAGGACATCTATTTTCCAATTTCTTCCGTAGAACGAATTTCAAAAGTGACTATAGTACGGCCCGCCAGCCGTTTTAAATCGCACAAAAATATGTTTTCTTTGAATTTCTCGGCTTTTCTCTAATATAATTTACATGTATTATACATATAAATATTCCTTTTCAATCACTCTATCTATTGGTGAAAACCGTATGAAAATCCGTTGCGTAGTTTAAAAGATTAACGCGCACATACATTTTGAGCGACTTCATTTTATACTATGTAATGTAATGATTGTGAAAATGACAATTAAAAATAAAATCAGTATGTTTGAAGTGAAAACTTCTTCAACTAAATATGTTTTCTTTGAATTTCTCGGCTTTTCTCTAAAGGCGGGTACAGATTGCTGTAACGTAACACGCAATGAAAGAATTTGCCGTCCACATTGCCGCAAGGTATCATGCAATGTAACAGAATTCCCATAGTGTGGACGCCTTGCGCGCACGAACCGCGCACACTCCGCGCGCGAACAGAGCATTTCAACTCGTGCGCGCCGCAATCCACAAAGCTTCGATTTTTTCGCCGAATACAAAGGGGCGCGCGTGTGCGCGGAGCGTTAGTGTGGACGGGTTGTTTGTGTCTATACGGCAGAACGCGCGCGAACAATACTGCACGCATGCCGGGAACAGCTGCGAGTAGGTACATGCTCGGTTCGTGCGCGCGCTGCGTCCACACTTATGAAATGTTCCTTTCATGATACATTGCATGTTACGTTACGGAAATCTGTACCCGCCTTAATATACTTTACATATATGTATTATACATATAAACATTCCTCTTCAATCACTCTATCTATTGGTGAAAACCGTATGAAAATCCGTTGCGTAGTTTAAAAGATTAACGCGCACATACATTTTGAGCGACTTCATTTTATACTATGTAATGATAATGAAGATACATCAATTCAAACGGTATCGGAAACCGTTCTAAAATATTTTGCAATCGATCGTGGTTCACGATAATTTCATTGAGTCTCGATTATTATTATTCTGTTAATTGGATTTGTTAACTATCGAAGCGAAATTACCAAAAATATTATTAAAGGCAGCCATAATAGTACTGAATAATAAATTGGTTTTGGTTGTTTTCCTAGAAATGTTTCAATCGATATGATAACATAATATTAGTTCGTAATATAAGATTGTATTGGCTTTCGAAAACATTTTTTTTTTTCTAGGTAACAAAGCGTTATTTTTTAATTAATTATTAATCGATACCAACTACTTACTTCACGACAAGTTTATCCACATATTATCTTCCATCTATCTATCTTATATATATAAAAATGAGTTTCTGAATGTGTTGCTAAGCGCATAACTTTCGAACGACTGCACCAAATTGGATAAATCTTTTTTTTGTGTGTTCGTTATTGTCAGGACAAGGTTTTTGAGAAAGAGCTCTGGCATTATGAAATTTGTATAAAAAAATTGCTATTGGTGGCACGCGAGGAAGCGGCTATTGCTATGGAAAGCGGGAGGGAGGGAGAGATGGGGGAGGGGAACCAGGGAGGGGGAAGGGAGCCTGGGAGGGGAGAGAGGGACCTGGGAGGGGGGAGGGGAGGGAGGGGGGTTCGCGGGACGGGGGAAAGGGGGGGGGGGGGAGAGGGAAGGTGGAGGTGACGGAGTGGGAACGGAAGAAAAAAAGGGGAGCCGGAAGGGGAACGGAATGAATGGGAAAGGACACTCAGGGAGAAACAATTTCTTTATTAAATGGCATAGCAACGCATGCCGGGACCAGCTAGTATTTATACAAAGAAGAGTGAATGTGGTGGTAGGCTTTGATTTTCATAGAAACCTAGTTTTATTTTGAGATTGATAAAGTTTTGCACGCTTGATCTTCAGAAAAGAGAAAGGATCTCTACATGAGATTTCGAAAAATCACCCCATCCACTTTTCCACCCTTAGGGCTCGGCTTTTCGAATTTCTTTTGATTTATTTAAACATTTTCCTTGGAACACTTATTTTATTTTTTAAGATAAAGTTAATTGTATAATCCGAAAATTATTAAAAACACATTTTGTTGTGTTATTTAACATGTATGAAAAATTCACAGTGTATCTTTAAATGAGTCATGTTTTATTAAATTAGCGCGCTGCCTCTAACATTCGTATTTATATAATATTTCCCTTTCAAACCATCTTCTTCTTCTTCTTTTTAAAAGCTTACTACGGAGTCTTAAGGGCCCGCAACCCGGATTTGTACCGATTTATTACATATTTCCCTTAAACACGGTAAGTTTTAAAGCTCTTAAAAAATATACATGTTATTCATGAAGATAATATCTAGACTTTACCAACGCCGAAACGCGAATTATATAAAATTCCCTCGATAGAAAAAAATCGTATGTATGCTCGTAAGTATGCTCCAAAAATTATTATTAACACGTTTGTTTCAGTTATTTTACAAGTTACATGTATGAAAAAATTCACAGTGTTTCGTTAAATGCTGTTTAAGATAATGTCCCGCGAGATTTTTGCTCTATTTTAAACGAGTCGTGTTTTATTAAACATTTTCGCAATTTTCGCAACGATTTTTTCGCTGTAAATGTTAGCGCTCTCCTCTAACATTCGTAATTTCGTATCTCTCCATCTTCTTCTTTTCGGGCCCGGTTGCAGAGCCTTAAACACAATGTTGATACTATAAGAGGGAAATTAATGTCCACGTCTGATTTCAAAAAACTCTACGCAAAACCCGGGTCTTCAGCTAGTCCAATGTGAGTAATTCATTACGCACTTTCCGAAAAATCAATCAAATCTAGCAAGTAATATTAGAAAACGGTTGTAATAATTAGAGAGAGTACCTACCATTATCGTTGTTCAATAACAAAAATGAATTGATTGACAGCATTTTCAAATGGTGTATTTTGACGAGGGTTATCAAAACTGTTTGTTTTAACTTTATTAAACAGCGGCTGAGAATTCAAATTTCGTCGAAAGATAATCTTGCGATCGTGCCTTACAACTGTGCAGTGCGGTTCCGATGAGAAAGATTAATTATTCTCCGTACGAGCATTTTAAAATAATAACTCGATATCGATTTTATTTCATTCAAAATTTGCTTTTACACCTTCGTTAGAAAATGCTCAAAAGCTTGATGATAAAACTATTAAAATTATGTACTTTTTGTAATTGTTTTGTGATCATCAGTATTTATAATTTTTCAATAATGTCTAAGCAAAATAAGTATGCAAAAAAAATCTGACATCTATTAGTTTGTAAGACTACAAATAAATAGACAAACTGAAGTATTTTCATTCTTTCCTAGATAATAATTTATCGATTTATTTTATTGCATGATTATATGATTTGAAATTTGTGTTGCATAATTCAAAATTTTGTTTGAAAATTTAACAAATCTGCCAACGACCTACGGTATAAACTTATTAAACTGAAAATAAACATATTTAAAAAAAATTAAAAAATAACTCCATTAGAGATAAAAGAGCAATCTTTCCAAATCGATTTATACTTTTTTGGGGAAAAGAGTCGATACGTCTAAAATCTGATTTAAAAATGACATATTTCTGGTTGCGTCTGGTTATTCATGATAAATTAATTGTTTTTAAGCATTTTCTTTACATAAATTAAATTTTGATAAACACTCATCTAAATTAGTTTCGTAAGCGGGTTTCAAAATAATTCTGTAATTCGGATGATAAAGATTATTTCAACTGTCACATTGCTTATATTATAACGCTACATTAAACAAACAAACAAACCCAACACCCCGAGACTTTTAACTAATTACTCTACAAATAGAATAATTAAACAAGGGTTTTGTTCCTACATTAATGATTAAACTTCACACTTTCTTTGCAATGTAGAACGCAATTAGAAATACTTAACAGAAGAAAAAGCGTTCGAAATGCTTTTTCTAGACATTTGTCTATCCGAGAGAATAGCGTAATCTTTGAATAATTACGGTAAATTTATTCAGTAGGCAATAGGTATGCGAGATTCCCCATTAGACAGTGAAAATGTTATGGCTGTGAAATTGATGTTGTCTTTTTATCATTAAAGAACCTCTTTAGTTTTCTAAACTAGCAAATTTTACATCGCGAATTATAAAAATAGACAACCACGTTGTCAGCAGGATGACGAACTGGCAGACATTCGTCAACACATCATTATGCAATGGAGTTTCCTAAGTGTTAAGTTTTGCAGCTTTTTGAGGAGGTCATTATCCTTAACCAAAAGAAAAATATTGTGACGAATCTTGTCATTCTGATAAATTGTGGTAATCACTCCAACAAGAGGAGGTTTGCATTTTTTCAGGCACTTTCTAAAGACGAGCTCCATTAAAAAATATACATAAAATAATTAACTCTTGTAAAAAAAAACAAATTTCTCTTTAAAAGTTATAAAAAGAGAGTTTTTCTTATAAAAGATTGAATATTCATTTAGACTTTTATAAAAAGTCAGTAGCTCCGTATACATAAAATCGGATAGGTTTATCCGTGACGCTATCCAGGTTACAAACCAATTCTTAGAATGATTGTTTCCAATAAAAAGGGTAGTTGCCCATAATATGGAAAATAAATTAGTTGAAGATAATATTGTTAATTCTAAAATTTGAAATATGACGGTTTGACAGTAGGGCGCAATGGCGGAATTGGTAAACGCACGTTCCGGATAGACGAGAGGTTCTGGGTTCGAGTCCCAGTTGCGACCATTATCTTTTTCTGTGTCTTGTTCTCTTTCATATTATTATTATCTTCTTCTTCAATGATAAATTACCTCTTGCTTTTTTGCTGGTGTTGATTCACTCTCTAACCTTTACATTATTTTATTTATTATTTATTTATTTATTTATTTATTTTTCATGTTCTCCGTAAAACGGTTATTCACCAATACATTATGGAGAAGATTACAAATTAGACAAAAAGTATAGCAAAACACATTAAAAGGTCAGTTTCACTACTTTGTGACATACGTCAAAAGATAATTGTTAAACTGCCTGTAGGTTACGTTAAAAATGTCAATGGTCAATGCAGACTCGTTGAGCAGTTCAGTCGCTCTGTTGACTGGCGCGTTCTGATAGGCAGAAGTCCTCGCTTTTGGAGCATAAAAAAGGGTATGGGACCTTCCACGAGTATACTTGTCTGGGACATATAAATTAATCTCTTTCAAAATAGGTGGATTATGTATAGTTCCAGAGATTATCTTAAAAAAATGTTTTCCTAAAAATATTTTTCGGCGGGCTTCTAATGTATTAAGATCGAGCATTCCTGCTAAGAATAAGGATGGATACAGGAAAGGGTAGTACATATATTCCCTCATATATAGGTAACGCATGAATCTCTTTTGTACTTTTTCTATTTCGAGAATATGGTTTTGCTCAGAAGGGGCCCAAATAATGGAGCTATATTCCAAGATACTGCGAACAAGTGCTTCATACGTTCTTCGGATTGCGATTCCATTGGTAAATGATCTTGAATTACGAAGAACAAATCCAAGCATTTTGTTGGCACGGGAGACAATATCAGATATATGGGATTTGAAAGAGAGATTTGCTTCAAAAATTACGCCAAGGTCTCGAATCTCATTTTTACGTGTTAATTTATGTTTATTAATGTGGTAGGGGAACAGGAATGTATCTTTGGATCTTGTAAATGTAACGACACTGCATTTCTGAATGCTGAAGGGTAAGTTGTTCAGTTCCGACCATTTGACGAGAGAATCAAGATCGTTCTGCAGAAGAATGGAATCGATGTAACTTTTGATTGCTTTGAAAAGTTTTATATCGTCAGCAAAAAGGAGATATTTTGAGTGGTTTATGGTGTTGCCAATGTCATTGATGAATAAGAGAAAGAGAAGGGGTCCTAGATTCGATCCCTGGGGAATCCCGGAGTTAGTTTTGTATTGGTGAGAGAGATGGTGTCCGTAACTGACATACTGACGACGATTGCGTAAGTAGCTAGCCACAAAAGCGAGGAAATTCTGAGAGAATCCGATGTCACTTAATTTTTTTAACAAAATATCATGGTCGACTTTATCAAATGCTTTCTCGAAGTCTGTATAAATCACATCAACATGTACAAGATTTTCAAATGAATTATTAATATAGGTGGTGAGATTCATAAGATTCGTTGAAGGTGACAGTGTGGGACGAAATCCGTGCTGATTTTCGGTGAGTGCGTGTTTTGTTTGGTTATATATCTGTGAATAAATGATGGTTTCTAAAAGTTTTGCGGGTGCTGACAACACAGCTACAGGTCTGTAATTATCTATTTCTGACTTTTTTCCTTTTTTGTGTATAGGCGTTACTTTCGTTAGTTTCCACATTTCCGGAAAGATATTTTTGCGAAGTGATAGGTTAAAAATATGTTTCAGAGGTTGAATAAAATAACTTGCATATCTTTTGAGGATTATAGGTGGAATACAATCTGGGCCGACGGAGTATTTAGGTTTTAGCTTATGGAAAGCTGTAATAATATCGTCATCGTTAATTTCATGAATTTGTACAGGTAAAGAATTAAATGACGATGAAGCTATAGAAGATATGTCAAGTTTGGGGATATTGTCGCTAAATACTGATTGAAAATAGTGTGCGAAACCTGCGGCGATCTCAGAAGATCCATCGTATTTATTGTCTTTGTAGTCCATGTGGTTAAGTTTGTCACAACCGCGGCGTTTATCGTTAGTGTAAGACCAAAATCGAGTTGGGTCTGTTATTATACTGTTCTCGGCCTCACGTGTAAATTCAGTGTAGGCCTGACCAATTAACCGTTTGATTGATTTTCGCAAAGTTTTAAAGTTAGCTAAGGCATGTTCGGATTTTGTTTTTTTCCAAAGATGGTGCATTTTAGTTTTTTCTCGTATGAGGTGAATGATTTCCCCATTAAACCATTTCGGATATTGTCTAATATCTTTGAGTATACGTGTAGATCTTTTCTTAAAACAAATGTTGAAAATATTATTGAGCTGTTCATAAAACATTTCGACAGCTAGATTTACGATTTATTTACGATTACGATTTACGATTTACGATTTATTTATCAAATTAAAGGGCCCGCAACCCGGATTTGTACCGATTTATTACATATTTTTTCTTAAACACGGTAAGTTTTAAAGCTCTTAAAATAATATATGTTATTCTTGAAGATAATATCTAGACTTTACCCGCGCCGAAACGCAAATTATATAAAATTCCCTCGATAGAAAAAAATAGCAAAGTATGCTCCAAAAATTATTTTACAAGTTGTTGTATGAAAAAATTTACAGTGTTTTTTTAAATGCTGTTTAAGATAATGCCCGCGAGATTTTAGCTCTATTTTAAACAAGTCGTGTTTTATTAAACATTTTCGTAATTTTCGCATCGATTTTGTCGCTGTAAATGTTAGCGCTCTCCTCTAACATTCGTAATTTTTTATCTCTCCATCTTCTTCTTTTCGGGCCCGGTTGCAGAGCCTTAACTTATGGATTTCAAGATTTCAAAATCATTTCTTTTGAGAAGTATTACTTTTTTGTGTGTTATAAAAAACAAAGTGTGCAATTCACACGCGGTAGAAGTGAAACCTTCAGAAAACTAAAGTAGAAAAGAGTGGGGAGACTACGAAGCACCGCACAAAGATGAGACCGATAGGCTACGAAGCACCACACAAAGAAGGGACCGATATACTATCTCATTCATCGTTTCATCGAGTTTCAAATCGTAACGGTGCTAAAGAAGTTTTCACTTCAAAAGTTATCAGAATAGCTTCTTAAATTCATAAAGACATTTACCAATTGCCTTTAATTTATTTTAATTTGCGTCCATTGGCGAAGATTTATACTCGCCAAGGTGAAAGGCCTTTTACACTATCAGGAAATATCAGATTTTTATAAGCGAACATTCCCGATAAGCATTGCAATATAATTTTTATAAAAATATGCAAATAATATACAAGGGCATTCCTCGAGTAAAAAAATGTTATGTAACTAGAACGCATTGGTCTTGTTAGCGATTAATAGCTTGCATGTTTCTCAAACCATGTTGTTACAATATCTCCCTAAAGTTGTAATTATTATCGGCTTACTGGTTTGGTTGTAAGTAACAACCAAACCAATTTGTAACCCATATTATATTCCATGTTCTACACATGATAAACAATAACAGAACCTGCATAATTTTAGCAGCAGAATATCGACGATCGATATAATTACCTCATCTCGATAATGTATTTTGCGACTTAATACCAAATTTAAACACACCCTGCATCAAAATAAATATTGTTTTAAATGATATTATTTAAAACGGTTTGATTAAAAAAAAATTGCATCCATCCTCTGCATCTTTGCATTTAATTCAGTAACTTTACAGCAAGTAGAGAATTCATTTTTGTTAACGTTCCAGGATACCACCATCTTAAAAAATAGTGACCTATTCAATTTTTTGTAAGAAAAACTCTCTTTTTACAACTTTTGAAGGTTATTCCCATCAATATAATATAATAATAAAATAATAATAATATTTGGATGATTTATATAGCGCCGTTTTTGTGAAAAATCATTGAAGAAGAAGATAACAATTATAATCTAAATGAAAATATGAAAGAGAACAGGACACAGAAAAAGACAGTGGTCGCAACTGGAACTCGAACCCAGACCTCAACCAATTTCGCTATTGCCACCTTCAGCCAAACCGTCATATTTGGAAATCTCAAATTTAAAATTTTAGGATTAATAATATTATCTCTTAAGGCGATTCCAGACTCACGGCGAGAACAAGCACTTATCCACACTCTCATTTTTCTCACTCGTGATCTGTTTCCCATCCGGTATGGACGACATCACAGACGATATTCAAAATGCAGCAGGTTTGGCTCTGTGCGCCATGGCATATTATAATTTTGTGAACGTTGTGACGTTGAACGTTGTAGTTAGCCCTTGATTTAGAAGGAATCCAGAGCGTCATATGCAAACCATATAGGTTTATAAATTTCATTTTCACCAGCACCCGATTTGGAGGAATCATTCACCATTTTTCTATATTTCCGTTAACTAGCAAAAAGGGAATCTTTTTTCTTTTTGAGTTCAGGTACTTTCATCTCCATTATTTCTCCAAGTCTGTTCCACGCATCGTGGTTCAAACTTTTGTAATTCGATGTTTTGCATCCCATAACACCGGTTCAGATTGAAAATATTCTATAAATTACAACTCTTGTTGATTTTTTATACAAAGAAACAAAATTTTCGAACAAAAACAAAAATATATCGCACGTCTACTCTCAACCGCTCACTAAACAACACTGAGACAAAACGTGAGTGTAGTAGCCTTCTCGCTTCTCGCCCGAGAAATCCTTTGAAGCGGCCAAATTTACCGACAACGATCCGAGAACAGCCGAGCCCGAGAAAGAGAATGCGAGAAACACCTCACATTCTCGCTTCTTGGGTGTTCTCGGGGCTTCTCGCCGAGAGTCTGGATGGGCTATTAACAATATTGTCTCTTGTAATCTTTCATATTTTCGTTTAGATTATTATTGTTATCTTCGTTTAGGTGGCAATAGAGAAATTGGTTAACGCGCACGTCCCGGTTAGACGAGTGGTCTCGGTTCGAGTCCCAGTTGCGACCATTGTCTTTTTCTGTGTCTTGTTCTCTTTCATATTTTCGTTTAGATTATTATTGTTATCCTCTTCTTCAATAATAGTGACCTAGTTTGGGTAATTTAAAAGCACCATAATCCAATGATGGGTATTTAGATTTCTTTAGAAAGTTGTCACTATAAAGACACTGTGACTATGACCATAGTCTACAAACTGCCATAGTAGGTATAATAATTACATCTACATGTTGTTATTGAGTATGTAATTGCCTGACATCGTCTGATTGCCGGCCATTTATTTATCGTCGGACTGCCACCACCGTATATGATTACGTCTGTGATGTTGCAAAAATATAACAGACATAAAAATCATACTCCTTTAGAAACGCATGCATTATTATGAAGTTTCTCCAATTTATTATAAAGTATAGGATTGAGTTGATGTTCAAACGGCAGCTTAATAATAGAGCAACTCTCTCTCTTCACTTTTTAGCCAGTGTGCGTGCCCGATCAAAACACATTTTCAGGTTCGCGAATTGGGTAAAAAAACAATCGCATGATTCTCCATTATTTATTACGTAGTTTGGATGTATCCGATTGGCCATCGGCTTTTTGCTACGTGATGTGAAATTTAACACCACTTTGATACGTAACACGTTATATTGTATTGGACAGGGAGGAATTTCTAGTGAAATCAATGGATGGATACATAAGGTAAGGTATGTACTTCGACTAGAAAAATCAGAAATAAATGAATAATCGTGGAATGCATTTCGAATTGATCGTTTTTTTTTTTACATTAAAGGTCTATGCCCACTACACCGTTCCATACCATGACCGTAACCGTAGCGGCGCATGCAAAAAAGTATTCTTTGTATCGATCAGTATGAAACGCTGCCCACTAGACCGTTCCGTAACCGACCAACACCGTCGCATACCATGACCGGACTGACGGCGAATTCTCGATGACAATATTTTGCAGGTGCCGGTCCGCTCTATGCCTGGCACGCGACGTGACGCGACGGAACGGAACGGTATAGTGGAAGTGGGCAGCGTTTCATACTGATCGATACAAAGAATACTTTTTTGAATGCGCCGCTACGGTTACGGTCATGGTATGGAACGGTGTAGTGGGCAGAGTACCTTTACGTATATTACGGGTATAATACGGTGTTAGCACGTTCTAGTGGGCATAGTAGAGCGTAGCGTGTTTATTTCGTGTCTGATACGTTCATAGTACGGTCATGGAATGGAACGGTGTAATGGACATAGACCTTAACTCCACACAGGAGGCCCTGAGGAAAATAATTTCCCTCAGGGCCTATGTCATCTGGGATGCTGTGTAGAGGGTCTTTTTGAGGAGAGGAAGGAATGAACATTGGTCTTGAAGAGACCCATGATGTAGGAAGGAGGAAACACAGAGGCCGGCAAATCATTCCACAGCCGAGCTGTTGAACACAAGAACGAGTCGAAGAAACGACCTGTTCTCATGTGACAAATGTCCACTGTGTACAAATGTTGGGCACGCGTTTGGCATGTTTCCCGACTATGCACCGGTGCCGAAGGGATCAATGATGCTAGTTCCTCGGAGCATCTTCCATTGTAATACCGGTAGAACAAGGATAGCATTCCCACCGCTATTGGGACCGCCCGTTTCTGCACAGAGTCGAGGGTATTTTTCAGGTATTTTGGAGCTCCTGACCAGAGGTGGCTGCCAAATTCAACCGTGGGGCGCACTTGTGATTTGTACAGGGTTAGCAGTTGTGTACTATTAAAGTATCTGCGGGTCCTGTACAGTACGCCCAGTTTTTGGGAGGCTATCTTTACTCTGGCTTCGAAGGAGCCCCTATACCTGAGCTGGTCACTTAGGGTTACACCAAGCATATCAATGGAGGGCCTGTTCGGATTAATTTATTATTTGCGTTGATAGGTCAGTGGCTGAGTTGGCATCGAGTATGGCGTCGTGAGTTCGATTGGCATGGTGACGCAAGACTAAAAGAAATAACTTCAGCAAAGCGCAGAAAATTGAATAAATAATTCAGAGCTGATAACAGAACATTCACGACAATTTAATGTTTAGTCTACAAAAGTTACAGAGTGCATTGTACAGTCTACAAAAGTTACAGAGTGCATTGTACAGTCTACAAAAGTTACAGAGTGCATTGTACAGTCTACAAAAGTTACAGAGTGCATTGTACAGTCTACAAAAGTTACAGAGTGCATTGTACAGTCTACAAAAGTTACAGAGTGCATTGTACAGTCTACAAAAGTTACAGAGTGCATTGTACAGTCTACAAAAGTTACAGAGTGCATTGTACAGTCTACAAAAGGTGTCATATTTTCACATTACAATGCGATAGAGATAATAATAGCAGGCGGTAAAATTGGTGACACACAAGAGATATGCAATATACAAAATTGCGATAGCTCCGGTCACGATCACAATTCAAGGAAAACTGGTTTTATCGTGTATTAAATTCTGGTATTCTCTTGTATTTAGCAAATGGGATATGATTTGGGAACTTTTGGAATCAATTTCCATGTGATTTTTGTTAGGCATGTAGAGATAAAGAAAAATAATAATTTTGCGTTAATTTTAACCGAGTCGCCACCGCCGTCTAACCATATTTTTTCCCGGAACCGCACGTTAAAAATACTGTTATCTTTGCCAAATAATTAACTAGTGCTTCTGACCCATATCAAATGTTTCATTTCATAACTAATCAGAGTTTATTGTAAACATTGTACATTTCGACAAAAAAAAACATCTTGCCCAATATTGTTGCTAATGTGGTTTACATTATCCAATAGCAATTAGGCCCATCGGTAACTATTAATTTGAACAGTTTGAAATAATACAGCCATAATCATTTATAATAAGTTTAGGCTGAATAATATGTAACTGGCTAAACCTATGCTTTAGCCGTATTACGGGAAACAACTGGGTCTAACCAAGTATTAGGGAACGTACCCATACTACGTGACACGTTTAGGGGGGGGGGGTCTTCAAAATGTCACGCTCCATACAAATGAGCGGCGGGTTGCTTAGATTTTGGTCACCGGGGGGGGGGGGGGGGGTTAAAAATTGCAAAAAGTTGGTCACGTAGTATGGGTACGTTCCCTAAGTATTATGTCGTGTAAAATTCGGGATCAGGCCGCTATAAATAAAATTTCTTACGTAGATGTAGATAAGGTTTAAATTCCCTTTTAACACCAGGGCCCTGTTCACGAAAAAAACCTCGCCAAAAATGTGTTTTATTTTATATTGCGAAGTTCAGTCATAAATGTTTATATTTTTTACGATCATTTTAAATCCACATTAAAATTACCATAAAACCGTAACCGAAAAGGGATTCGTAAGTAGGAGATTTTGAACTTTAAAGCAGTTTTTATAGGCCTGATCCTTTATTTTTTTTCTGGGCTTAAAAAAAAGACTAATAAAAAATAGTCGATTAGTTCAAAGGCAAACTGTGTTCTACTCGCAGTATTAATATTCCTAAGCGATCTAATTTTCAAACCAAAAACACATGATTTTTAACATTGAAGAAGAAGATAACACTAATAATATAAACGAAAATATGAAAGAGAACGAGACATAGCAAAATAGAATAAGATCATGGTCGCAGCTGGGACTCGAACCCAGAACCTCTCGTCTAACCGGGACGTCAATTCAGCCATTGTCACCTTCCATCAAACCGTCATAATTGTCAATCTCATGTTTTCAAATTTTGCTATACTTAGTAGTGCATCTTGATGCTAACTACAGACGAGTTGAGATAATTAATAATATGCGTTCCACTCAACAATCTATGGATTAAAACGGACAAGCTAATCGTTAAATCATTATAAACAAGAATAATTATTTAATCATTGAAGATAATATTGAATAAGTATAATTATTGCTAAGACTGTTATATCTCACTTGACCAGACCACACAGTGAAGCAGGCAATGTCTTTGAAGCTTCATCGACAGTCATCCAGAGGAAGACCAAAGTACTCCTGGATGACTCAATGCTCCAAAATATGAGAGAGAAACGGCCTGGATGAAAGCGATACCCATAGAAGATATAGCCTAAGAACGAGAAGAGCCGACCCCAACAGCCTACCTAGGCAATGAGTCGGGACAGTGCAAGAAAGAAGACTGTTATATCTCCTTTTGAAGTTTCAATTGAATGCTGTGGTGTTATTTTATTTAACATTAATAAACACTTCACTTCAACATGCAAACGAAATTGTCTCGTTCATCGATCAATTGTATATCAATGGTTTCATTAGAGACAGTCGTATAATAGACAGAACCTGCACCATCTATCGGAATGCATCAACATCACAAATAGAAGCCCATTTTAGGTAACTTGCCGATTTTTCAAATATATTTTCTTCGCAGGGTTTTGAACACTGACTTCTTAGCCTAGGTCAGGGGTCGGAATTTGCGGCTCGCTCTTTGCATAGGCGTTTGAGGCTTTTCAGACATCAATTGCAATTTCACCTCTACTCAATCAGCCTTATGAGAGGAGCCGCCGAACAAACTTTGAATCAGTGTTACCAACTCAGCTCATGGAACGCTCGATTTATTGAACGAGTCTTCTGAAGTATTTCGGAACTTTCGGAATACAAGGTAGTTAACTTATATGAAACTAGAATTTTAAGGAATCTAACCTATGCGCGAGTCTGTTTATAGAAACATTTAAATGGGCAGAAGTGTGATATTACAGTAAGAATGTAGATAACACAAAGCAAATCGTAATTATTGTTCCACCACATTTACCACACCGTTATAATATGGCTCTCTGATATATTTGTTATCCTGTTAAGTCGGGTCCAAAGCGCCAGACTTTTGCTTTGACAGTCCCATAAACGCCAGACTTTTGCTTTGACAGTCAAGGTCATAAATATTTGTAATGTTTGAGCTTCCCGTATTCGTCGGAAAACAAAACAAAAGCAAAACTTAAACATCCCATCCCGGGTGAAGCGGGAAGGCAGGCGAGGACCGGCGAGGGGGGAGATTTCATTTTTTGACAGAAGATGCGCGATGCCGCGCAATGCGGTCGTGTGGGAAGAATTAACGGAACGGCCTTTTATTTGTGGTTATGTACAATGAGCGGGCGTAATCACGAGTTAAAAATATTATTATACCTAAATATAATATAATAATCAAAATATTTGATAATAAAATTGTAATATAATATCAAATATTTATAATTATTCTGTTTTTGACGTAAACGTTAACGCACTCTAAATTCTAGTAACTTTCTACAACTCCTTCCTACAACATGGGTCTCTTCAAGACCAATGTTCATTCCTTCCTCTCCTCAAAAAGACTCTCCACACAGCATCCCAGATGACATAGGCCCTGAGGGAAATTATTTTCCTCAGGGCCTCCTGTGTGGAGTTAATGTAAAAAAAAAAAAAAAAAAAAAAAACTTTAGGTCGTGCAATACAATGACGTTATTATATAGGTAATGTTATTGGTGCAAAAATCGATATTTGTCGGAAATCTTTCCTGATAAATAAATATATGTGTTTTCTTCCTGGTGTAGCATCTTTTCCACATCGAACGCATTTTAACATTTACGTAAACGATAAACGTCAAACGTCAAGTTTTTTGGTTATCAACTGCGCGGATCTAATAATTATTAAGGATTTTAAATAAACACACTGTCGTAATGGATGATTATTTCTTTCGTGAACTCACTTGTAAATAAAGTCTATTCATTTATAAATCTGTTTCAGAGACACGGGAGAAATTGACCAATTTAAATTTATTCTATTTTTGATGCTACGTAGTTATTCACGCACTCTAAATTCAATAGTAATCGATATTAGTTGGAAATCTTTACTGATAAATAAATATCTATTAAAATATCTGTGCATCTCAAATTCATTAGTAACTTGGGACATGCAATAAACGCCAAACGTCAAGTATTGCGTAAGCGTGGACGTCCGTATTCCAGACCAGTTGTCAAATTGTGGGAACTGCGCGAACTTCACCCTAATTAATTGTTTGAAAGTCCTTCAAACGCCGAAATGACATTCAAGCGCCGAAATGACCTTCAAACGCCAAACACTGGAAGTTCAAACACTACAAATATTTATGACCTTGAATGTTTTGACCTTCAAGGTCAAAGCAAAAGTCTGGCGTTTATGGGACTGTCAAAGCAAAAGTCTGGCGCATTGGACCCGTCTTAACTTTGACAAATTGGCTCTTTACATATTACAAACTGCCGACCCCTGGCCTAGGGCGAAAGATACAGCGCCCTTTCCACGGAGATCGCCTAGTTTTGCATGAAAAAGAATATTAGGAAAGTACATAGTATTGTTAATTCACAATTTTCATCTGATATTGAAACGCTTAAAAACAAATAGCGTCTCACTTATCAGATATTGACGCGCAGCTTCAGCGTTGGTGTAGTTAAACCGGCGTAATATTTATACTGCGTTAATAATAAGTACGGGGTAAAGTAATGATTTCGATATTTTCAGTTCCGAGAAACTATCCCGAAACACTTCCAGAGAGACCTTTCTATCAGATAGGTGAGTGTATGGATTTTCTACATACCGCCATGTGAAATAAGTTGGAAGGCATCCAAGTCGACGCCGCGGAGGCAGCCGGTCGTAATCTATAGGGGTGATCTATTACGGGCGTCCACGTCCCACGTCCCAAGACCTAATCCGTCCCTGACCTACAAGTACAGGACTTATACAAAACTAAGGAACATTTAAAGATCTATTTTTTACTGTCCCTAGTCCCGAATCCGACTTGAATTCGAATAATCTTCCATGACCTACAAATTTTTTAATCATATAAGTTATAAGTAGTCATAGGACTTATTATTGTTTGAAACGGGAAACCTCTCAAAATTATGGTGTCAAGGATGTCCTGAGAAAAATAAAATTTAATTAAAGTAAAATTGTCGGTAAAGCGTCGATGACACGTGACGAGTTTACAAGCTACTATCTGGGAAATTCACTATCTGTTAGTAAACTCGCCCAGTGTCATCGTGTTACTTGCTAACTAGCAGCGACTAGCAGATTGTTGACAATCTACGAAAAAAAGTTAAAAGGCCGTCAACTTTACTCGCCTACACGCTTGCTCGTGATTGGTTTATTTATGTTTCCAACATGGCTTCCGATAAACAGCTGATTTCGACTGTCAAACATCTGAAGAATTAGTACACGCAGGTGTCGTTATTCTTGTTACTGGCGCTAGCAGCGGCCTCAGTTTCCTACGCTTCTGAGCGAGTGGACAGTTTTGTGTGTCATCATGACAATCTCACTCGCCGATTTACCCGCTTTTAAACTTAGCAGATAGTAGCTTGTAAACTCGCCACGTGTCATCGACGCTTAATCAGATATAGGGTATTACAAAACTAAGACAAAATGTTGTTTGAAGGTTTTGGGCGTGCGAAAAAATAGTGAACTTTCTAAATAATAAGATATTCAAGTCCAAGAGAACAATGTTTCTGCAAATAAAAGTACTTACCTACCTACCTACGTTTTTTGCAAATTTTACTTCTTTGGTTTTTCATTGTATATATTGTATTTTTTATTCACGTGTTTAAGTAAATAAAATGCTGGAATATTCAAATAGAGCAAATAATTATATTATGCTCCGCAGGCTTTTACTGCTAGGCCCTGCGGTCGGCTTTTGGTTCGGCATCTTTTCATATCCGGAGAGATTCCACATATTCACAAATTCGTAGCGGTTATACCTAGGGGGGAGACGTCCCCGTCCGACCTGCTGACGGAAGTAGCGACATCTTGTGTCGAATATTTGAATTCGAAACCGAATTATAACAGTAGCTTTGTGTGGATTTCTAAGTACACAGATGTTATTGTGGCGCGGCGAGTATGGGTTCTGAAATTCAACCACGCAGACGCTACGGTATTAATACTGTTCGATCGATGCAGCATCGCCACTAAAATCTTGTGCATTTTCAGGTAGCATCGCCACTAAAATCTTGTGCATTTTCAGGTAGCATTATTACTTATAACATTATCAGTTATAAGTAATAATTATTGTGATTATTGCAGATAAGACAACATCCGCTTTATGTACTGTTTATATTTTTCTAAAGTACCTGGCATGTAGATAATACTAATCATAATCCTTGATAAGGACGACGCGACGGTTGGAGAGGTTTTCAATATTAAAATGATTCACGCAGTTTTACCATAGATAAATAGAAAAAAGGAAGATGTACTAACGAACCATTATTAATATTCTTATGAAATCGTTCGCACAAGCGTCGAAAACATCGTTCACCCGTAGGCACTTACTACTGTTTTATACACACCAAACTCATAGCTCGTACTCATAACAGTCATAACAACTTTCATTGGCTCCGCCCGAGGGCGTATATAATGGAGGGAGGATGTTAGGGGGTCACCCCAGCTTCAGTGCTGCGTAGGAAAAAAGAGAATAGTACTCGAAGATTACACTTGTATTATTTGCACCTTATTAACAACTGTATTATTTGCACCTTCTCTTTTAAGTGACGTAAATAATATGTTATGGCAAGTAGAGGACTGAAAAACTTCCTAATTCATTTTTCAACCTTCCCCTCCCCCTCCGTTCTCTCATGCCCCACCCCCCTCTTTCGATTGAACCCCCTCATTAGAATGCTGTAGCTACACCCTTAAGCACAATAATATTTTTTGTTTCCTTTCATCTTTGTAATTAAATTTGTTTATTATTCACATTAATTTATATGAGAAACACTTAGGGAACGTACCCATACTACGTGACCTGTTCGGGGGGGGGTCTTCAAAATACCACGCTTGGTACAAATGAGCGGCGGCGGCCTTAGGTTTTTGGTCACCGGGGGGGGGGGGGTTAAAAATGGCAAAAAGTTGGTCACGTAGTATGGGTACGTTCCCTTAAATACCTATGTGTATCTTGTTTAGAACACCACATCCCCCCTAAGAAACGGAGGGAGAGAAAGTTCTGGGAAAAATAATGAGGAGTGAAAAGTAACTTGGAGGTAAAAGTGTCCAAGAATGGCGGACGTATGAATCCATTCCTACAACTGCATTTCGAGGCGATGAGTTGAGAGAGTCCGGCTGGAGAGGTCCTGGTTAGATCTCCCGATCCAGCCCACACAGCTCCACGCAGTAGATGGGCAAACGCATTCGCCGCCAAGACCTATACAAACCTCACCCCATGAACCCAGCCACCCCTGGTAAATTGCCGAACGTTGCGAACCACTTGGGGTGACTTATCGCAGAGGTGTTGGTTATCTAATAAATGGTTAATGGGGCGACGGTACCTATATTCGCCTCCCAAATTAATACTATAGCTACGCCTTTTGCTCCACCACTTTGATAGACTGTGCAGTTCAGACTTGCTCGGCGATAGTCGGCACGGTTTCATGCCATTTTTTTTCTTTTATCTACATTTGTTTCGATTATTTATGTTGGGTAAGGGAACGTACCCATACTACGTGACCAACTTTTTGCAATTTTTAACCCCCCCCCCCCCCCCCGGTGACCAAAATCCTAAGCAACCCGCCGCTCATTTGTATGGAGCGTGACATTTTGAAGACCCCCCCCCCCTAAACGTGTCACGTAGTATGGGTACGTTCCCTAACTTCCATGGGAGCTTATATATATTTTTTTTTTTTTCTAAAAACTGAACATTGGGGGAGGGGGAGTAGAACTTCTGTAGAAGTTTTTTCATTCATCTTTTATTTTTTTTCGAAGAAAACTTCTTCTAAAAGGTTGTTACTTTGTGATGTCATTATTTATTTATTAAAAGAAAATAACTTAGTTTGCATCACTTTATTTTATTTTTATATTTTATACTATCTACATGTTTCGTGAACCACGGTTCACGAAACATGTTGATAGTATAAAATATTAAAAAAATAAAGTGATGTAAACTAAGTTATTTTCTTTTAATAAATTCTGTAGAAGCTTTTTTTGTTTAATGAAATGAAGACAATATTGGCGAAACTCAATGTTGTCTTCTGAAAACAGAAAACATCAGAAAAAGTTACGGTCATATTAATATCTAGTTCTTAGTCGAAGTATGACAGTTAAATATGATCGAATTGGATAGGAACACATTAGCTCAGTTCTTAGAGCTGCGCCCCGGCAAGGCGAAGGTCCTGGGTTCGGGTCCTACATGTGACCGTATCTTTATCCGATTTTTCTGTTTTCAGATTTTCGATTGAGTTTTGCTAATATTGTTTTCGTTTAATTAAATATTTGTGAGTTAAAACTCATAAAGTTAAAAATAAAGTTTAAAAAAAACCTCTTTTTGGTTATCTGCAAACGTTCTACAGTGCGTACCGTTTAGAATTCAGAACTCCATCCCATTTCTTCTTTTGCCATATTATAACGAGTTTCCGAGAGATTGTAAAATCTAAATTAGTATACCTATATGCATAATAATCATATTCACTCAGCAATTTCTCACTCAAGAAACTTTCCTTCAATCACTTACATCTTGATTTCATCCAATCATGCAATATAATGGGGTAGTGAAGGTCGAAATTCATCACTCTAGGTAGACCTACGACAGTATTAGTGACCTCACGGCGAACATCGAAAACGTGGCGCAGATATAGTGGTCCCAGACAGAGGTCGTACGTGACGTCATTGTTCGAGTATCTTCTGTTTTTTTTAAATTTTTACACAAAACTTTGAGAAGGAAGTGGACGATCGTCGATGACGTATGCACGACCTCTCTCTGGGACTACTATAGTTCCTTTGTGTTGGAGGGGGGAAGGGGGGAGGGGGAGGGGTACCCGGGAGGAGGGATGGGAACCTTGGAGGGGGGAGGGGAATTCGGGAGGGGGGGTTCACGGGACGGGGGAAGGGGGGGAGTAGAGTGAGAAGAGGAAAGGTAGAGGAGGCGGAGTGGGAACGCAAGAGGGAAAGGAGACGAGGGAGAGGAAGGGGAGATGGAACGTGACGAATGGGAAAGGACACGCAGGGACACAATTTGGTAGGCGGGAATGGGTACCGCCGCCCCGGGAACCTTTACTGGATAACCAACACCTCTGCCATAGGTCACCCCCAAGTGGTTCGCTACGTTTGGTGACTTAACAGGTGTGCCCGGGTTCATGAGGTGAGGTTTGTCTAGGTCTTGGAGGCGGATGACCAGGACACACTGAACCCCAGATTCCTACCCATCCCGTAAACCCTTTTCCTTCCCAGAACTCTCCTCTTCTTCCTTTCCTTAAAAAAAACCCTCCACACAGCATCCCCAAAGATGACATAGGCCCTGAGGGAAATTATTTTCCTGAAGGCCTCCTGTGTGGAGCTCATGTAAAAAAAAAGAAGCTAGAAACAATTTCTTTATTAAGTGGCATAGCAACGCATGCCGGGTACCAGCTAGTAAATATAATGATTTGAATATAGTAATAAAAAATATTAACTTTGCTGTGTCCATCTAAAACTTTGGTTCCTTGAACTCCAGAACTCAAATTTACATTACATTTTAAAGGTAATTTTCAAAATTGAAACTGATTGTAATAGAGTGATAAATCGAAGTATACCTATAATGTTTCAATCCGATTTCTTTTGTACAAATTTCTTTGGTATTTTTTATACTATAGGTATACTTCAAGTAGGTAAATAATTTAATATTTTTTTACCAAAAAATTATTTGCGCTTTTTAGATAAGGGAACGTACTCATACTACATGACCAACTTTTTGCAATTTTTAATCCCCCCCCGGTGACCAAACACCTATGGCCCCCGCCGCTCATTTGTACCAAGCGTGGTATTTTGAAGACCCCCCCCTAAACAGGTCACGTAGTATGGGTACGTTCCCTAACATGCAATTATGAATCCTACAATTCAGATGTCTACACACTTGTATGTACTATTTACAAAACGAATGGAATTAATGATTGTCTACTAGTAACTTAATTAAACGGGGTTAGACGTTAACGAACGAACAAAGAACGAACTAACTAGTTTTCTGATCAGTTGGTTTACTGAGATAATGCGTTATTTGCAAGCTTAACTTTTTTTTATTTACGCAAGCAGTATAGGTACATATACATGCATCACTTTAAAAAATAGACAATCCGCTCTAAAAACAAAACAATAATTTGTTTTCGCAATAGTTACGTATATTATAGGTGGGGTCCGGATTTACCAATTGCCCGCGAGTGTAAGTTTGCAGGTGCAAAAAAATGTGTAACCGCTATGAATATTTTTGATTGTCATCTGAAAACTATATAATATAAATGATTTTTGCGTCTAGCTAACAATGAAGCCATGTTGAAAAACGTGTGTGGTCAAATAAAAAAGGAAACACATGTTTTTTAAACGAAACTAATAACATTAATAGATTTTGAAAGACATAATACTTTCACGGAGAAAGCGGACATGCAAATTCACGATATAAGCATAACACATTTAAAATATATTAAGGACGGGTTGTTTCATAGAATTTGAACAATTCATCTAATTTCAAAGTTAATATTTGAGTTCTGCGAATGTTCTATTCATGTTCTGTTATTATTTCAGTTATATGAAATAACTGGTCAATAATGATATAATAACAGAACTTGAATAGACATTTACAGAAGTTGAAAATAAACTTTGAAATTAAATGAATTGTTCAAATTCTGTAAAACAACCGGCCCTTATAATGCTGCTAATATTATAAAGGCGAAAGTTTGTTTGGATGTATGTATGTTTGTTACTCTTTCACGCAAAAACTACTGTATGGATTTTAATGAAACTTTACAATAAATAGCTCATACATCAGAATAACATATAGGTTACAGCCCAGAGCTCTGGCATTATGAAATTTGTATAAAAAGATTGCAATAGGTGGCACGATTGGTAAGATATCTATAATTCTTTCTTCGATTCAAATTATTAGGGGAGTACTTCAAATAAATGCGGGAGGGGATAGTGGGGGGGGGGGGGGTTGAATGGTGGAGGGAGAGGTGGAGGGAGGGGGTAGGTGGAGTAGGAACCCCCCTAATACCATGCGAGCGAAGCCGCGGGAAAAAGCTAACTTCATCACAAAACTAAGTCGCAAGTACCTGACCAAATCCAATTAGGTAATATTATAATCATTTACAATACAATGTAGGGGCACACATTAATTATGTGAGCTCAAAAGTAGGCTTGTTGAAAAAGTATTGATATATCGATGTATCGATATTTTTAATTCAATATATCGATATTTTTAGCCGATATATTGAGATCCGATATATCGATACAAAATATCCAATATCGAAAATTGTATCAAAAAGGATATTTTTATTTATTTATGTATTTTAAGTCACTAGAATCCAAAACCGTATGGGAACGAACGTAAAAAAGTAACTGACGGGTCATGACATCTGGCGGTTGAAATTTTAACTATTAAAAGCTTAGAAATCTATTTGTATCACTACCTACAAAGTATTTGTATCACTAATATCACTAATGCTATCCCATGTGTGTAGGTACATACATAGAAATGTATGCTATTTTTTGTCATTTTTTTCTAAGCCACTCCTATGTGTTGGTTCCCAATTGTCTATGATTATTGACTATACCTTGTTCCAAACACGAAGTCCTTTTTGACAGATTAATACGCCAATAGAATGTTACTGAGACGCATACAAACTTTGCACATTGTGTAAAAAAATTACTATTGATAATATTGAGCTGAATACAATATTATTTTAAAAACGCAAAATCTCTTGAAAATTTGACCGATATATCGATATTTTTTCCTCGATATATCGATATTTTTTCACATTCGACATCCATACTCAAAAGGGGGGGGGGGGGATCCAGCAAAATGTCACGTTACTTGAAAAATTTAAATATTTTAATTTTCCACGACAATTCAAAAAGGGGGCATTTCAACCCCCATTTGAAAAATCATTAAAAGTGATGAAAAAAATTAGCCCATAACCTAATCTATCTAACCTAGTTATTTATCATTTTTAATTACCTTTCAAAGGAGTGATGAGGTGACACATTATTGAGTTGTCCGTTCACCATTTTTATCAGATTATGACATGGGAAGGTGTATAATTGTTTATAGATTCCATGCAAAGACAGATTATATACCGCGAAAAGGCGGTTCCCATTCCCATAGCTGATAGTAATAAAATGAACAGTACCTAATAGATTACAGGGTATAAAGGTTAGCTAGACCTCCTCCGGGAAAGCGTAAACTTCGATCTAATACAAAGGCAATAAATAAACCTTCACAGTTCTACCGGAACCAAAAAATACACGCGTTTTGTTATGTGATACCGGATTCCATGCCATCTCAGAACCAAGCCAACTCATCACCTCTTTGAAAAGTCATTAAAAGCTATCATTTTTTTATAAAATAACCTAACGTAATCTATGTAACCATTTTTTTCATCACTTTTAATAACTTTTCAAGGGAGGTGGTGTTAAGTTGATTTTATTCCGAGTTGTCCGGCCACTATGATACCGCACAAGAATCTTAGTTCCATCTGTCCATGCCAGGGAAATTATGGCATCGGATTATTGGGGAATGTTGTGAGGCTGAATAAAGTGAAAGAGGCTACACAAAAACAAAGAAAAAGTACAACAAGAATTGAGTGGCCGAGCGACGTCGCCCCGGTAGCTGTACCTCACAATCGGGGCGTCGCGCCCTCACCCATGCTGCATTGTGCAGGCTTAAATCGGGATATTTCAATTTTTCGGGACAGACGGCTCTATAACGGAGGCAGTCCCGATATATCGGGACGAATGGTAACCCCATTCATCTGACATCTCCCTATTATTATCTACGAAAGCACAAGAACTTTGCTACGATCCTGCAGTTGAGAACTTCGTTATAACCTTTCTTTCTATCTGTTTATGAAAAAGAGCGAGATCTTACAACGGGTCTATGCGACTTACCGATATTAATGAGAAAATGGCTCGACTCCCACACCAAAAGGGTTTCTGCTACAGTAAGTTTCATTTTAAAACATTACTGCCACAAAACAAATCTTTTAACGAGTAGCCTGTCGGGCCGAGGGAATAAAGCAGACACCCCCTTTTCATTGTTTATGAACGAGGACGCTTTATTTTGTGACCTATAATATATATATAGTATTGTTTGGTTTTGGGAGAGGTCTTTTTCCGCGCACTTTTTGGTTGACGCAAAAACGACCAGTACGCCCTTTGCGTTTCACCCACCTCAAGGTTCACTTTCGGTTGAAGCAAATTGGGACTGAAAACTGTAAGCAAATTTTTTTCGACAAAATGAAATATATACAGGGATTTATTCTCCGATACGAATCGGCGGCGAAAACTAGAAGCTCTACTCGAATCACTCGATTCGGCTCGGTTGTATTTCCCGCCGACAGATAGCGTTTCAAAAAAAAAATGACAAAAAAAGACTTAGCATTTTCCTCAAAGGAAAATGCTAGGTCTATGGTCAAAATCTTAGATGTCAAATTTTTAGCCTAACAAAACGGAACTCTCGGCGGTTTCGGTCGTTGTTTTTCGGAAAACGACATTACCGCCGAAAAACCGATTCCGGGCTAGATGTTTTTTGAAAATACGATAGCCGGATAGATTCCGCAACTTTTAACACCAATAAAACATATGATTCTCATATAAAATACGTCAGGAGATGCTGACGAAACACGAAATTTTCCGAAAAAAAATCATCAAAATACGCGCTCACAGATTCCATCGGAAGTTTAAATATTCCTGGCCAGTTCAAATTAATACGTTTTTCATTCGGGGTAGGTACCTACTTATTTCGGTAGTATTGCAAATATGATGAAAAAAGCTAAGATTGCCGGAATCTAAGGAAATGCGCAGGTACCTACCTGAATGGGTACCTACACAACGAATTAGGTTTTAATGCAATAAATACTACGGTAAGGTTGTTTCGATGATACAGAATAATGGAACTTTTTTTAAGTTAATTTTCACGTTCTGTGATGGTTCTACTCAAATTCTATTGTTTTATCATTACAGACCAGTTACATCACAAAACTGAAATAATTACAGAACTCGAACGGAACTTTATAGAACTGAAAATTTACTAGAAAAGTTTAAAGAATTGTCAATTTTTTTTATTAATTATTATTTTTTATTTTTAAGTGTGTTCTATTTGAACATTGTTAAATAAAAAAAATATATATATATATATATATATATATATATATATACATTACGCGTGTTCTAGGTAGGTACTTACTTGCGGGGACTTTTTTCATTTAAAAATCAAAACATGATATTGAATGAATTTATTTATAGTGAAAATTATTTTATGCTCAACAGCATAATGGCGTCGTTTTGGTGAAATATTACAACAAAGTACCTACTTAGTACTTACACTTGCAAAATGAAATACAATACAACTACAATAGTGAGCTCCGGCATAATGAAATTTTGCACTGCTAAACCGTGCAACCGATTGTTATTATTAATGGACTATTTGTGCGTAAATAAATTAATTATATACAGCGGGTACCCGGCATGCGTTGCGAGGCCACTTTAACTTCGGGGTCAACTAAACCGTAATGGTTCCCTACCAAGTCCCGGGAAACAACATTATAAAATTATGCACTTTATAAAATTATATACAACGGGTACCCGGCATGCGTTGCAAGGCCACTTTAACCTAAGGGTCAACTAAACTGTAATGGTTCCATCCCAAGTCCCCGGAAACTACATAATAATGCAAGCGCCTGCACTATGTAACATTATATACAACGGGTACCCGGCGTGCGTTGCAAGGTCACTGTAACCTAGGAGTCAACTTTACTGTAATGGTTTCATCCCGATTCCCGGGAAATAAAATTTTAATGCAAGCGCCTGCAATTTATAACATAATATACAACGGGTACACGGCATGCGTTGCAAGGTCACTGTAACTTCGGGGTCAACTTAACTGTAATGGTTCCATCCCAATTCCCGGGAAATAACATTTTAAAGCAAGTGCCTGCAATATATAACATGATATACAACGGTTACTCGGCATGCGTTGCAAGGTCACTGTAACCTCGGGATCAACTTAACTGTAATGGTTCCATTCCAATTCCTGGGAAATTACATTTTAATGCAAGCGCTGCACTACATAACATTATATACAACGGGTACCCGGCATGCGTTGCAAGGCCACTGTGAACTCAGGTTTCTTCATATATTTAATTTAACACACACTCCTCCTCGCTTCATCCACGTTCACACGTCAAATCGCATAGTGTCTTAACCCGTCAGTTGCTTCTGCAACGGGCAAAACCTAGTATATATATTAATGCTTGGTTTTGGGGTAGGTCGGGAAAAGCTCACTTTTTCGTCGACGCAAAAACGACCAGTACGCCCTTTGCGTTTCACCCACCTCAAGGTTCACTTTCGGTTGAAGCAAATTCCGAATGAAAACTGTAAGCACTTTTTTTTCGACAAAATGAAATATATACAGGGATTTATTCTCCGATACGAATCGGCGGCGAAAACTAGAAGCTCTACTCGAATCACTCGATTCGGCTCGGTTGTATTTCCCGCCGACAGATAGCGTTTCAAAAAAAAAATGACAAAAAAAGACTTAGCATTTTCCTCAAAGGAAAATGCTAGGTCTATGGTCAAAATCTTAGATGTCAAATTTTTAGCCTAACAAAACGGAACTCTCGGCGGTTTGGGTCGTTGTTTTTCGGAAAACGACATTGCCGCCGAAAAAACGATTCCGGGCTAGATGTTTTTAAAAAATACGAAAGCCGGAAAGATTCCGCAACTTTTGATAACAATAAAACATACGATTCTCATATAAAATACGTCAGGAGATGCAGACAAAACTCGAAATTTTCCGAAAAAAAATCATCAAAACACGCGCTCACAGATTCCATCGGAAGTTTAAATATTGGTGGCCAGTTAAAATTAACACGTTATTCATTCCGGGTAGGTACCTACTTATTTCGGTAGTATTGCAAATATGATGAAAAAAGCAAAGATTGCCGGAATCTAAGGAAATGCGCAGGTACCTACCTGAATGGGTACCTACACAACGAATTAGGTTTTCATGCAATAAATACTAAGGTAAGGTTATTTCGATGATACTGAATAATTGAACTTTTTTAAGTTAATTTTCACGTTCTGTTTTGGTTCTACTCAAATTCTGTTTTTTATCATTATAGGCCAGTTACATCACAAAACTGAAATAATTACAGAACTCGAACGGAACTTTCTAGAACTGAAAATTTACTTGAAAAATTTTAAGAATTGTCAATTTTTTTTATATTAATTATTTTTTTTATTTTTAGGTGTGTTCTATTTGGACATTGTTAAATAAAAAAAATAATTACGCGTGTTCTAGGTAGGTACTTACTTGCAGGGACTTTTTTCATTTTAAAATCAAAACATGATATTGAATGAATTTATTTATAGTGAAAATTATTTTATGCTCAACAGCATAATGGCGTCGTTTTGGTGAAATATTACAACAAAGTACCTACTTAGTACTTACACTTGCAAAATGAAATACAATACAACTACAATAGTGAGCTCCGGCATAATGAAATTTTGCACTGCTAAACCGTGCAACCGATTGTTATTGTTATTGTTAATGGACTATTTGTGCGTAAATAAATTAATTATATACAGCGGGTACCCGGCATGCGTTGCGAGGCCACTTTAACTTCGGGGTCAACTAAACCGTAATGGTTCCCTACCAAGTCCCGGGAAACAACATTATAAAATTATGCACTTTATAAAATTATATACAACGGGTACCCGGCATGCGTTGCAAGGCCGCTTTAACCTCGGGGTCAATAAAACTGTAATGTTTCCATCCGAAGTCTTGGGAAACTACATTATAATGCAAGCGCCTGCACTATGTAACATTATATACTACGGGTACCCGGCATGCGTTGCAAGGCCACTTTAACCTCAGGGTCAACTAAACTGTAATGGTTCCATCCCAAGTCCCCGGAAACTACATTATAATGCAAGCGCCTGCACTATATAACATTATATACAACGGGTACCCGGCATGCGTTGCAAGGTCACTGTAACCTAGGGGTCAACTTTACTGTAATGGTTTCATCCCGATTCCCGGGAAATAAAATTTTAATGCAAGCGCCTGCAATTTATAACATAATATACAACGGGTACACGGCATGCGTTGCAAGGTCACTGTAACCTCGGGGTCAACTTAACTGTAATGGTTCCATCCCAATTCCCGGGAAATAATATTTTAAAGCAAGTGCCTGCAATATATAACATGATATACAACGGTTACTCGGCATGCGTTGCAAGGTCACTGTAACCTCGGGATCAACTTAACTGTAATGGTTCCATTCCAATTCCTGGGAAATTACATTTTAATGCAAGCGCTGCACTACATAACATTATATACAACGGGTACCCGGCATGCGTTGCAAGGCCACTGTGAACTCAGGTTTCTTCATATATTTAATTTAACACACACTCCTCCTCGCTTCATCCACGTTCACACGTCAAATCGCATAGTGTCTTAACCCGTCAGTTGCTTCTGCAACGGGCAAAACCTAGTATATATAGTATTGTTTAGTTTTGGGGCAGGTCAGGAAAACTCACTCTTTTTTGTATGAAAAAATTAAGCCAAACCCGTCACGCCAAAACGACCTTTCGGCTCCTCGAGATTCGTACACTTTGAGAGGTCAGTTTCGGTCAACGGGCAGCGTAACTAAAATCGTATGAGAATTTTCAGCCATCGATCCTCAAGCCAAAGTGGACCTTGGCGTTCAGCATTTCGGAAGGCTTCACGGTTCAATCTCCTTCGAAGTCTTCGGCACGAGCTTTTGTTTTTTTTTCTGGATCGGGAAACATTTTTAATTTTTATTTATACGTTTGCCAAAACTTTACGGGAGACATCTAGCGGTGCGGAATACAAGTATGGATTGTTCACATTAGAAAAAATCAAATGTCTATCGAAAACGGCTGTAGTTCTATTTTTATCCGTTCGAATGGCGGGGTCGTCTGATTTCACACAAAAATTTTTAATTCACGAAAAAAGGGCACTCAACATGACTCAATACAGCGACTTTCTTAATATAATGTTGCCAGGTGCTTGATTTTGGAATGGCTGATTTTGGAATGTAGTCTCATTGATTAATACGGGTTCACAATGTCTCTTACTAAAATTGTTAATTTTGACAATAAATAATATGGATACGTTAAAATATAAAATACATTTCATATAAATTTAATTGGATACCTAAATTAACTGCTTTAAATATACCTACACTAACTAGAAAAAATAAATTATTGAAGTTGTGGTAGAATTTCTTCTACCTCATGTGAAATTGTTTGTTCTTTTTTTTTCAACTCATTTATACTATCATATTATTATTTGGAAATATATTTTAAATGGAGTTCTGCATATCAAGTTTGAAAACAGCAAAAAAAATGTGTAAAAAAAAAATATTTTTCGGGTGTGTTTGTTGTTATTTTTTCAAAAACATGTTTTTTTCATTCTATTCGCAGGTATATTGTAAAATGTTATGAATAATAAAGCATCAAAGTTAATATATTTATGTTTCGTTGCTTTCTTATACTCTTAATTAAAAGTTTACGAAAAACTTCTTACTAAACATAAGATTATTTTACCTCTGAAATAGGTTTTTTTTAGAAACGGCAACACTGAACTTGGTGTTCAACAAAGTTCAAAATGACAACTATTTATTTTCGTAAACAATATGGCGGGCTGTCGCTCATGGCTTTGTTCATTTATTGACATGACGGAACTAAATTGCTGACTGCTGCAAATAGGTAGGATAATATATGAAATAATACTCCGAAATAATACTATTAAAATTTTATGCAACTTATAGACAGATTGGCTCGAAAATGAGCTAACACGTCAGACGTATGATATAACCTAAATCGTCATTTCTTACGGGAAAGATTTTGAAAATGATCTAAATCGTAATTTATTTACTTACAGGAAAGATTTTGAAAATGCCCCCAGAGATATTGGATATATATTTATTCCATAAATTAAGATGTTGGTATGATGAAAGTGAAAGTGACACGAAAACGCAAAGTGCGTAGATATTTAACGAAGCAAGCTTACAAAAAAAAGACTCTTGATCAAAGGAATTCATTTTAAAAAGGTATTTATTTATTATTTTCTTTAAAAAATAGAGCATTAATTTTATACAAAACCGGGACCAGCTCATTTTACACTAAAAAAAATAATTTTTTACGCCAGTAGATAGGTAATAATTAGATGTAATTAATTCCGTGAGCGGAAATTGAAAAAAATGTACACTATCGTTAATTTCTTAAATTTAAAAATACGATAATGTCATTTTTCAAAGTGCAAAAGCGGTAATATGCACTTTTTCACGAAAAAAACACTTTGCAGAAGTTGAATAATTGTTAGAATTACGTATTTCGGAAACTTTTTGCATTGGGGGAGGCGGAAAATGATGCATTTTAAATTTCAATTGCGTAAAATCAAAATTCACTTCGCGTCTTTGAAACTGACATGGCGATCTGTCACACAAGCCCGCTAGACAAACCCTGCGTAGCCAGACAAACTATTTAAAAACGTAGGCTGTTTTTTAAAGTAAAGATAATATTCACAAGCCCGCTATACAAACCCTGCGTACCCAGACAAACCATTTAAAAACGTAGGCTGTTTTTTAAAGTAAAGATAACAACATGGAGGTCATTGAAAAATGACATTTTCGTATTTTTAAATTTAAGAAATTGACGATAATATTCATTATTTTCAATTTCCGCTCACGGAATTAATTACATCTAATTATTACCTATCTACTGGGGTATATATTTATTTATTTTTGTCCAAAATGAGCTGGTCCCGGCTTTGTATAAATTTACCAATAGAGCAATCTACCAGATAATTATGTATTTCCTATTGTTTTAACCTTCAAAAGTGCCGCGGTCACCTTGCGGCCACCGGGTGACAAACGGCAATCCAGAAGATAATGACTTCGAAGGAAAATGACAAATGATCGGACGTCATACAAAGCATTTTGTCGAAAATAAACAACCTTATTTTGGTTAGGTATTTTTCTAAAGTAAATACGCTGACATCCCTACAATAACTTTTTGAACTTTGTGGGTACAAACATTTTCATAATGACAAAATGAAGGGAATGACAAACGCATCATACTAAGCAGACGTCATATTTATGTACAAAGCATTTTGATAATAGAGTGATCTATTCTAAAATAATACTAAAATTCTAAAGTAAATACGCTGACATCTTCCGTACAGACCCGCTCCATGTACCTACTGGTTACTTCCAGAAGCATTACCGTTTATAATTTTCAAATACATCTGTTAAAATTTTCATCTGTTATGTTCTGCTGTTTGAACAGTTAAACCGTCATGGTTGAATCCTGCATGTTTGAAACAATTGTAAATGGTACTTTGTGACATTTTAAGCACAAGATTCTTTCTAAAATTAGTTTTGAGTGACCGTTTATTCCTTGATCCATTGGCTGTAAGACTGATGTTGTATTGGACGCAAGGAAAGCAAGTGTTATATGCTTAAAATCAACTGTGTTAGGAATCATGTCAATCACTATAAGCGAAGTCATTATATCTGATTTTGTTATAAAGAATTTTATTTGAAAATCAAACTTCGTTGTGTAATTACTGAATTTAAATAATATTTATGTTTCAAGATACTACGATACGAAGCTGCACTGATATCGACTGGCTGTACCGACGCAATATTGATTATATCCCGTGGAGATTCTTCATTGCTGAGGATCGTGTGCTCTACTCCAATTTCCATGGTGGATAAGGCTCTTTCTTCCGGTCCCCGCAGTCCTGCGCTATGTGGAGAGCGAAGGACATCGACGTACCAGAGACGCCAGTGATACTTGGTCACTTCAGCGCTGCGGTGACCTTCCTCTGCCTTCTACTTTGTCAGTGACTATGAGTTTCTCCAAGTTGGAGTCCTCAGTTTGGCGATCAACGTGTCCAAAGTATTTTAAAGATGCGTTATAGGCAGATAAATTAAAAAAAAAATAGAAAAATCAAATATTGTTGATTATTTTGACCATTTAGATTGGTCATTTTAAGAGACTGCCTAGCGATTCCTTATTTTTTATGAGATCGTTATTGGATAACGGACGTAATCACGTAATAATGTGATTTTTATGGCTGTTATTTACGTTTTCTATGTACAACGTACATTAAATGAGAAAATAATCATGCTTACTTGCAGGAATTCATGTGTAAATCGATCTAAACTAAAATATATGATTTAAAAATCATACAAATCTGACAGGAGATTACGTCCGTTATCCAATAACGATCTCACAAAAAATACGGTATCGCTAGGCTGGTAACAATATAACTGATCAAGCACAAAAATTTTATTCATTCTTAAACACTTCCAAGGAACTTATTGTTTTTATTTAACTTATGTTCCTATAATTAATTTTTAAGGCTTCTCATTATCCCATATGGTTTTCAAAAGAATTAATTTTCAATAAAAAACAAATGCACAAATTATATAAGCAATCTAGAAACGTTAACGATTGTATATTATTTATTGTAAAAGCCCACTCGGGCGTAAATAAATAATAATTGAAAGCCTTTTGTGGATGTCTAGCTCTTCCAGAATGGACACATTTGTGCGTCTGGCAGACCATGGAATCCTGAACATTTTTCTCCAACACCACATTTCTATGGCGTCTATTCATTTTCTTTCCATGACTTTGTACTACGTTCCGACACTATACTGAACAATTGGGAAACTCATTGTTCGGACGATATAGGAAATAGGCTATTGAAATTTAATTCACAGAAATTGATACTATGATTTCTTCTACAAACTTAATTCTAAGATAAAAATAGAAAAATTTGCAGGATTTTCATTCAAATTCAGCGGGTTTTCCATCTTGAAATATGTTTTTTAATAACTTTAAATGTTTTTTTTTTTATACAAAGATTTGTATTATATTGTAGCAAATCCTGATTTTGAAAAATTGAAGAATATAATTTATTTTTTGTAAATAAAGATAAGAAATATTATCTTTTTTTTTACATTAGCTCCACGCAGGAGGCCCTGAGGAAAATAACTCCCTTCAGGGCCTATATCATCTTGGGGGACGTTGTGTGGAGAGTTTTTTCATGACAGGAAAGAGAGGAAGTTCTGAAAAGTAAAGGGTATGAAGGGTGGGTAAGAATATGAGGTTCAGTGTGTCCAGGAGTGTCAGACGGATGAATCCATCCCTCCCACTGTGGTGCAAGGCGATGTTCCGTGAGAGTACGGCTGTAGAAGTCTGAATGTAATTTAATTTCCCTCAAATAAAATTAAATAAGTAATATGTTCATCAATTTTCTTGCATTATAAATATTTTACAAATCTTGATTTCTGACTTTTTGTTTGCTTCAAAATGTGTAATTTTTTTTATTTTACGTTATGCTGAATAATACAATTAAAACAATAAAACTTATTAAAAGGTTTTTTTTTTCTTCATGTATTTATAGTACTTATAAGTAGTCTGTTTTTTAAATGAAATAAATACTAAAATGCATTATTTTCCATTTCTGGAAATTTAAATACTTTTACATTATTATCAAATTCAGAGATCGGCAAAGTGAGGCTCCGGAGCCGCATGACGCTTTTGTAATTAAGGAATACAATTTATGTATTCCTTAATAACATAATATTTTGTTATCAATGAATAAAATTTTATTATCAAGTTTTATTCAGCGTACCCATAATTTAATGAAGTACTAAAATTAGGGGGCGTCTACTAATATCTACAGGAATTCCAAAAACTGAAAAAAATCTAACTAATATCAATGAGAAGGAAAGTGTTGACGAATATCTACAGCTCAAACTGTTGAAGAATATCTATGAGAACCAAAGTGTTGACGCATATCTACAGCACTGGCAGAGGTTGGATTTGCAATTATATATAGCATATTGGAATAACGTAATATAGCGTATGCAGTTTAAAAAACTTAATTTATGTAAGTATGTATGTAAAAATCCCTAATATCGGACTATTGGACACATTTAGCTGATTAATCCAACCTACTCTCTGTAGATATTAGTCAACACTCTGAAGTTCGTAGATGTTAGTTCAACATATGAGCTGTAGATATTCGTCCGACATACAGGCTGTAGATATTAGTATCTGGAGTCCTAAAATTATGATAAATGTTTACTAAATCCAAAGATATTGAAATATAAGTAGATGTGCTATCTGCTGTTTTTACTATGTGGGTCTGCGCTTCCGGGTGTCGCCGATATTGTTTATCAATTAACAAATAAACTAAAAGAACAAATAATTAACAAATAAACCAAACGAACGTTAAACTAAACGAACGAATTCTTTCCTTATTCAAAATATATTGTTAACCAATATTAATGCATATTTTCAAAAAATCAACGAAATGAACAAATTCTTTTTGTATGAAAACTACGCTAATTAGCGCGTAGTCCGGCGACAGTTGCGCGGACACCATAGCATATCTCTTCTGTATTTGAATATCCTTTGACTAAATCAAACAGATTTGCTCTCAAATTTTTTTTGAATCGTTATAATGCAAAGATTTGGCTAATAAGTTTGCCGAACACTGATCTAAATGATACCGAGTATTTTGAAATAAAAAGTAAGTGTTAAGCGTGTCCCTATTATGTAAATATTTACTGGTTATATTTATGAATAGTACAATAGAACAAAAGTGATTATGAAATTGGGAGACTGGTTGATGGAGACCTTTGTTCTCTCCAGGACTCAACCCTTTGCCTTTCATCGCAGCGGGAAGGATGGATTCACACATCATTCCTGTAGTGTTGCCAACTCGGATTTTGAAAAAGGTGTAGGCCAGATTAGAAAATTATGTAGTATTAGTAAAATTTGTATATGAAAAGTTCATAGATCCACATATTTTTTTTTTCGTGAAATGAAGAAGTTAGGGTACGTGAAACTGAATAAAACATATTGTATTTTGTTTTACAATTTATTTAATCCATAAGCTGCTGAATTATTCTGCAGTATTATTTTGGCTGGTGTATTTTCCTGAATAAAAAACGTGTTTTTACTTACTCATTTCTAAGGAAACTCCTGAATGTCATAAGATATTACATTGTCATTGTTTACAAATACCTATACCAAAAGCTTTAGTAATTTCGTTTTTACACATAATTATTTACAAAAACGAAATAACATTAAAAACGACTATACATGCGATCCGCAGCTTACGGGTTAAAGAGATAGAACTCAGGCAGCATTTGAACTGTTCTTCGTACTTGCAATATTAGCGTATTAACCCCTTTTCATCTCTGGTATTGTAAATTATGGTTTAAGACTAAAATACTCAATTTTCAGTCAAATTATATTTATTAAAATATTAATGAAGGCTCGCTGTTTGTTTTTTAGCCACTTTTTATGAAAAGTAAGCATTTCATTAGAAAGTCTGTTTCTGACGTTAGTTTTTGTCAAATTAATCGCAGAAAACAGATGCTCGACATTCGCACTGCTTTGAGGCAAGTTAATAACTTTTGTACTGTAATGTTGTCGTGTGAGTGCTGTGTGTCTGGTGGGTGGAACTCGGTAATGAAGAGAGTAGGTATAATTGGTACTGGTATTGGGGAGCTGCTGGTAGCAAAAGAGACATACCTACTTCTTTATATAAACTGGACCAGTAAGAGAAACATTTGAGACTTCACCTTTTCTTATTTTTGAAATATGACATCAAAACTCATCAGCTTTGATTTGCTGATTTTCTTGAAATGGAAGATTTGTGTTTCTTGGAGTTCTCCATTCACGGTCTAACTTGGTAAGATTTGTTGGAAATAATCCTGAAAATAGTCGAGCACTTTCATCTGCAGGACTTCTTATGTG
The DNA here is from genome assembly GCA_917880885.1 of Limnephilus marmoratus. Classification (NCBI taxonomy): domain Eukaryota; kingdom Metazoa; phylum Arthropoda; class Insecta; order Trichoptera; family Limnephilidae; genus Limnephilus; species Limnephilus marmoratus. The sequence goes on along the minus strand of OU862909.1, from coordinate 52,672,274 downwards.
GCACGGACTCTAGCAGTATGAAACCACACCACACCACAACGCACCACATAATTTGTCCCGCAGACAGGGGCGCCTCTGTCTTTAAATAAGGGAACGTACCCATACTACGTGACACGTTTAGGGAGGGGGGGGTCTTCAAAATGTCACGCTCCATACAAATGAGCGGCGGGTTGCTTAGGATTTTGGTCACCGGGGGGGGGGGGGGGTTAAAAATTGCAAAAAGTTGGTCATGTAGTATGGGTACGTTCCCTAAAGTAACTGAAAATATACTTCTTCAGCCTAATGAGATGTGTAATTTTTTCAATTTGTACAATTTCAAAGAAAATACGTAGATTCTGCGACTGAAGTTCGTAGGTGTACAGGGAAGGCCTAAAATACTTAGATCTAAAAAGACGTAGAGTTGGCAACGCTATCACTTCAGCTTTTCAATTGCTACCTGAACTGTAAACATACATTCATACATAGAGTGAATGAGTGAAAGAGTTGGTAAGTCTTCTTTGCAGCAGGAAATTATACGTACGGGTATCAAATTACGCGTATCGACCTGCACAACCGGAATGGCGCAGTGAAAAACTGAGCAGGCATCTCTGCGGCCCCCTTTTGCGAGAGAAGGCCCGTACTGATTTGCGAGAGAAGGCCCGTACTGAACACCTTGAACCGGGCGACCGAATCGGCCGAGAGCAGGTATATGGAATTGAGCGGTCGACTTCCTGTGCCCTTTGTAGGCACACACTCCTCGCCTTATCCACATTCAAAGATCGTTTTTTCTTTGTATATTTAATTCAACAAGCGCTTCTCGCTTCATCCACATACACCCGTCAAATATTCGATTGCGATGAAACCTTGGGGATTTGATGTGTGCATCCAGTCGATTCTTTCTGTATAGAATAGTGAGCTCTGGCATCGTGAAATTATGCATTGCTAAACCGTTCATCCGATTGTGATGAAACTTTGGGGATTTGATATATGAATGCCCGCGATGGTTTTTGTATAAAATAGTGAGCTCTGGCATCATGAAATTATGCATTGCTAAACCGTTCATCCGATTGCGATGAAACTTTGGGGGAGCGGTCGACTACCTGTTCCCTTTGTAGGCGCTCACTCCTCGCTTCATCCGCATTCAGATATTGTTTTTTCTTCATATATTTAATTTAACACACTCCTGCTCGCTTCGCCTTTTAGGGAAACGAAGGAGAGGAGAGTTCTGGGAAGGAAAAGGGATTAAAGGGTGGATAGGAATCTGGGGATCAGTGTGTCCTGATCATCAGACCTAGACAAACCTCATCCCATGAACCCGGGCACCTCTGCTAAATCACTAAACGTAGCGAATCATCTAGGGTGACCTATGGCAGAGGTGTTGGTTATCCAATAAAGGTTCCTGAGGCGACGGTTCCTATTCCCGCCTCCCAAATTGAACCTCAGATCTGGTAAGTAAACACGGCCAAAGCCATTTCAAACAAAGTTTCAATTCTGAATGGTGATTTTACACCAGAACTTATACTTTATAAGTTAATTAGTGTTAATGAGAAATAACACAAACTAATCAATCAAAAAATAATTAATATATTACGTTAATTATAAAAATATTATATTACGTTATTTTGATAACCAATTTAAAAATAATTTTAATTTCAAAATACAAAAAATTTAAAAATCCAAAAAATTTTAAATTTCATAAAATTTTAAATCCAAAAAAATTTTAAAATCCAAAAAATTTTAAAATTAAAAAAAAATTAAATCCAAAAAATTTTAAAATCGAAAAAAATTTTAAAATCCAAAAAATTTCAAAATCCAAAAAATTTTAAAATCGAAAAAATTTTAAATTCCAAAAAATTTCAAAATCGAAAAAAATTTCAATATCCAAAAAATTTTAAAGTTCACAAAATTTTAAAATCCAAAAAATTTAAAATCAAAAAAATTTTAAAATCGAAAAAAATTTTAAAATCCAAAAAATTTCAAAATCCAAAAAATTTTAAAAACGAAAAAATTTTAAAATTCAAAAAATTTAAAAATCGAAAAAAATTTCAAATTTCAAAAAATTTAAAAATCCAAAAAAATTTAAAATCAAAAAAATTTAAAAATCGAAAAAAATTTAAAAATCCAAAAAATTTAAAAATCCAAAACATTTTAAAATCTGAAAAAAATTTAAGATCCATAAAATTTCAATATTATAAAAATTCCAAAAAAAATGGATTAAAAAAATAACTTTTATTCCCATACTGAACTCCTTGAACCAGTTGACCGAAGTGGCCCTATAGTAGGTGTACCAAATTGAGCAGTCTACTGCCTGTGCCCTCTATGTGGCGCACACACCTCGCTTCGTCTACATTCAAACATCGTTTTTTTCTTCAAATATTTATTGAACACACACTCCTCGCTTCATCCACGTTCACACATCAAATCGCACAGTGCTTTAACCCGTCAGTTGCTTCTGCAACGGGCAAAACCTAGTATATATAGTATTGTTTGGTTTTGGGAGAGGTCTTTTTCCGCGCACTTTTTGGTTGACGCAAAAACGACCAGTACGCCCTTTGCGTTTCACCCACCTCAAGGTTCACTTTCGGTTGAAGCAAATTGGGACTGAAAACTGTAAGCAAATTTTTTTCGACAAAATGAAATATATACAGGGATTTATTCTCCGATACGAATCGGCGGCGAAAACTAGAAGCTCTACTCGAATCACTCGATTCGGCTCGGTTGTATTTCCCGCCGACAGATAGCGTTTCAAAAAAAAAATGACAAAAAAAGACTTAGCATTTTCCTCAAAGGAAAATGCTAGGTCTATGGTCAAAATCTTAGATGTCAAATTTTTAGCCTAACAAAACGGAACTCTCGGCGGTTTCGGTCGTTGTTTTTCGGAAAACGACATTACCGCCGAAAAACCGATTCCGGGCTAGATGTTTTTTGAAAATACGATAGCCGGATAGATTCCGCAACTTTTAACACCAATAAAACATATGATTCTCATATAAAATACGTCAGGAGATGCTGACGAAACACGAAATTTTCCGAAAAAAAATCATCAAAATACGCGCTCACAGATTCCATCGGAAGTTTAAATATTCCTGGCCAGTTCAAATTAATACGTTTTTCATTCGGGGTAGGTACCTACTTATTTCGGTAGTATTGCAAATATGATGAAAAAAGCTAAGATTGCCGGAATCTAAGGAAATGCGCAGGTACCTACCTGAATGGGTACCTACACAACGAATTAGGTTTTAATGCAATAAATACTACGGTAAGGTTGTTTCGATGATACAGAATAATGGAACTTTTTTTAAGTTAATTTTCACGTTCTGTGATGGTTCTACTCAAATTCTATTGTTTTATCATTACAGACCAGTTACATCACAAAACTGAAATAATTACAGAACTCGAACGGAACTTTATAGAACTGAAAATTTACTAGAAAAATTTAAAGAATTGTCAATTTTTTTTATTAATTATTATTTTTTATTTTTAAGTGTGTTCTATTTGAACATTGTTAAATAAAAAAAAAAATATATATATATATATATATATATACATTACGCGTGTTCTAGGTAGGTACTTACTTGCGGGGACTTTTTTCATTTAAAAATCAAAACATGATATTGAATGAATTTATTTATAGTGAAAATTATTTTATGCTCAACAGCATAATGGCGTCGTTTTGGTGAAATATTACAACAAAGTACCTACTTAGTACTTACACTTGCAAAATGAAATACAATACAACTACAATAGTGAGCTCCGGCATAATGAAATTTTGCACTGCTAAACCGTGCAACCGATTGTTATTATTAATGGACTATTTGTGCGTAAATAAATTAATTATATACAGCGGGTACCCGGCATGCGTTGCGAGGCCACTTTAACTTCGGGGTCAACTAAACCGTAATGGTTCCCTACCAAGTCCCGGGAAACAACATTATAAAATTATGCACTTTATAAAATTATATACAACGGGTACCCGGCATGCGTTGCAAGGCCACTTTAACCTAAGGGTCAACTAAACTGTAATGGTTCCATCCCAAGTCCCCGGAAACTACATAATAATGCAAGCGCCTGCACTATGTAACATTATATACAACGGGTACCCGGCGTGCGTTGCAAGGTCACTGTAACCTAGGAGTCAACTTTACTGTAATGGTTTCATCCCGATTCCCGGGAAATAAAATTTTAATGCAAGCGCCTGCAATTTATAACATAATATACAACGGGTACACGGCATGCGTTGCAAGGTCACTGTAACTTCGGGGTCAACTTAACTGTAATGGTTCCATCCCGATTCCCGGGAAATAACATTTTAAAGCAAGTGCCTGCAATATATAACATGATATACAACGGTTACTCGGCATGCGTTGCAAGGTCACTGTAACCTCGGGATCAACTTAACTGTAATGGTTCCATTCCAATTCCTGGGAAATTACATTTTAATGCAAGCGCTGCACTACATAACATTATATACAACGGGTACCCGGCATGCGTTGCAAGGCCACTGTGAACTCAGGTTTCTTCATATATTTAATTTAACACACACTCCTCCTCGCTTCATCCACGTTCACACGTCAAATCGCATAGTGTCTTAACCCGTCAGTTGCTTCTGCAACGGGCAAAACCTAGTATATATAGTATTGTTTGGTTTTGGGAGAGGTCTTTTTCCGCGCACTTTTTGGTTGACGCAAAAACGACCAGTACGCCCTTTGCGTTTCACCCACCTCAAGGTTCACTTTCGGTTGAAGCAAATTGGGACTGAAAACTGTAAGCAAATTTTTTTCGACAAAATGAAATATATACAGGGATTTATTCTCCGATACGAATCGGCGGCGAAAACTAGAAGCTCTGCTCGAATCACTCGATTCGGCTCGGTTGTATTTCCCGCCGACAGATAGCGTTTCAAAAAAAAAATGACAAAAAAAGACTTAGCATTTTCCTCAAAGGAAAATGCTAGGTCTATGGTCAAAATCTTAGATGTCAAATTTTTAGCCTAACAAAACGGAACTCTCGGCGGTTTCGGTCGTTGTTTTTCGGAAAACGACATTACCGCCGAAAAACCGATTCCGGGCTAGATGTTTTTTGAAAATACGATAGCCGGATAGATTCCGCAACTTTTAACACCAATAAAACATATGATTCTCATATAAAATACGTCAGGAGATGCTGACGAAACACGAAATTTTCCGAAAAAAAATCATCAAAATACGCGCTCACAGATTCCATCGGAAGTTTAAATATTCCTGGCCAGTTCAAATTAATACGTTTTTCATTCGGGGTAGGTACCTACTTATTTCGGTAGTATTGCAAATATGATGAAAAAAGCTAAGATTGCCGGAATCTAAGGAAATGCGCAGGTACCTACCTGAATGGGTACCTACACAACGAATTAGGTTTTAATGCAATAAATACTACGGTAAGGTTGTTTCGATGATACAGAATAATGGAACTTTTTTTAAGTTAATTTTCACGTTCTGTGATGGTTCTACTCAAATTCTATTGTTTTATCATTACAGACCAGTTACATCACAAAACTGAAATAATTACAGAACTCGAACGGAACTTTATAGAACTGAAAATTTACTAGAAAAGTTTAAAGAATTGTCAATTTTTTTTATTAATTATTATTTTTTATTTTTAAGTGTGTTCTATTTGAACATTGTTAAATAAAAAAAAAAATATATATATATATATATATATACATTACGCGTGTTCTAGGTAGGTACTTACTTGCGGGGACTTTTTTCATTTAAAAATCAAAACATGATATTGAATGAATTTATTTATAGTGAAAATTATTTTATGCTCAACAGCATAATGGCGTCGTTTTGGTGAAATATTACAACAAAGTACCTACTTAGTACTTACACTTGCAAAATGAAATACAATACAACTACAATAGTGAGCTCCGGCATAATGAAATTTTGCACTGCTAAACCGTGCAACCGATTGTTATTATTAATGGACTATTTGTGCGTAAATAAATTAATTATATACAGCGGGTACCCGGCATGCGTTGCGAGGCCACTTTAACTTCGGGGTCAACTAAACCGTAATGGTTCCCTACCAAGTCCCGGGAAACAACATTATAAAATTATGCACTTTATAAAATTATATACAACGGGTACCCGGCATGCGTTGCAAGGCCACTTTAACCTAAGGGTCAACTAAACTGTAATGGTTCCATCCCAAGTCCCCGGAAACTACATAATAATGCAAGCGCCTGCACTATGTAACATTATATACAACGGGTACCCGGCGTGCGTTGCAAGGTCACTGTAACCTAGGAGTCAACTTTACTGTAATGGTTTCATCCCGATTCCCGGGAAATAAAATTTTAATGCAAGCGCCTGCAATTTATAACATAATATACAACGGGTACACGGCATGCGTTGCAAGGTCACTGTAACTTCGGGGTCAACTTAACTGTAATGGTTCCATCCCAATTCCCGGGAAATAACATTTTAAAGCAAGTGCCTGCAATATATAACATGATATACAACGGTTACTCGGCATGCGTTGCAAGGTCACTGTAACCTCGGGATCAACTTAACTGTAATGGTTCCATTCCAATTCCTGGGAAATTACATTTTAATGCAAGCGCTGCACTACATAACATTATATACAACGGGTACCCAGCATGCGTTGCAAGGCCACTGTGAACTCAGGTTTCTTCATATATTTAATTTAACACACACTCCTCCTCGCTTCATCCACGTTCACACGTCAAATCGCATAGTGTCTTAACCCGTCAGTTGCTTCTGCAACGGGCAAAACCTAGTATATATAGTATTGTTCACTTTGGGAAAGCTCTTTTTCCGCGCACTTTTTCGTTGACGCAAAAACGACCAGTACGCCCTTTACGTTTCACCCACCTCAAGGTTCACTTTCGGTTAAAGCAAATTCAGTGCACCCTCAGTACTTTGATTTTGCGAGGTCAGTTTTTTTCGACAAAATTAGCGCCTTATTCACAGAAAAACTGACGCGAATCAACGGCGAAAACTAGAACCAATAGTAAAATTACACTCAATTCGGCCAGGTTACATTTCCCGCCGACAGGTTCGCGTTTCCAAAAAAATGATGTCATTTTGGCCATCAGTTTCGATGCAAATGAAAATGCTAGGAATATTGAGTCAGGTCAGGGATCTCAGACGTCAAATTTTTAGCCTAACAAAGCAGACTTTTCACGGTTTTCGGTAGTGGTTTTACGGTACGCGGCATTGCGGCCCCAAAACCGATCCCGGCTCGGATGTTTTTCAAAAATCTAATACAATAGAGAATTCCGCAACTTTTAAAACCAAAATTGTATGCCCATCCCATATAAAATAGTTCAGGAGATGCTGACAAAATTCGACATTTTCCGAAAAAAAATCATCAAAACACGCGCTTACAGATTCCATCGGAAGTTAAAATTTTGCTAGCCAGTTCAAATTAACACGTTATTCATTCGGGGTAGGTACCTACTTATTTCGGTAGTATTGCAAATATGATGAAAAAAGCAAAGAGAAGAAAATGCGCAGGTACCTACCCGAATACGTAGATACACAATTAATTAGGTTTTAATGCAATGGTAAGGTTGTTTCGATGATACTGAATAATTCAACTTTTTTTAAAGTTAATTTTCACGTTCTTTATTGGTTCTACTCAAGTTCTGTTATTTTATCATTAAAGGTCAGTTACATTGCAAAACTAAAATAATTACAGAACTCGAACGGAACTATCTAGAACTGAAAATTTACTAGAAAAATTTAAAGAATTGTCAATTTTTTTTAATTAATTATTATTTTTTTATTTTTAAGTGTGTTCTATTTAAACATTGTTAAATAAAAAAAAAATAATAAAATATATATATATATATATATATACATTACGCGTGTTCTAGGTAGGTACTTACTTGCGGGGACTTTTTTCATTTAAAAATCAAAACATGATATTGAATGAATTTATTTGTAGTGAAAATTATTTTATGCTCAACAGCATAATGGCGTCGTTTTGGTGAAATATTACAACAAAGTACCTACTTAGTACTTACACTTGCAAAATGAAATACAATACAACTACAATAGTGAGCTCCGGCATAATGAAATTTTGCACTGCTAAACCGTGCAACCGATTGTTATTGTTAATGGACTATTTGTGCGTAAATAAATTAATTATATACAGCGGGTACCCGGCATGCGTTGCGAGGCCACTTTAACTTCGGGGTCAACTAAACCGTAATGGTTCCCTACCAAGTCCCGGGAAACAACATTATAAAATTATGCACTTTATAAAATTATATACAACGGGTACCCGGCATGCGTTGCAAGGCCGCTTTAACCTCGGGGTCAATAAAACTGTAATGTTTCCATCCGAAGTCCTGGGAAACTACATTATAATGCAAGCGCCTGCACTTTATAACAGTATATACAACGGGTACCCGGCATGCGTTGCAAGGTCACTGTAACCTCGGGGTCAACTTAATTATAATGGTTCCATCCCAAGTACCGGGAAACTACATTATAAGCGTTCTTGAGGCGATTTCAGCGCTCTTGAGGCGATTTTTCGCAAAAACAGCGCTATATAAGTTGTCCAAATTTATTATTAATGCAAGCACCTGCACTATATAAAATTATATACAACGGGTACCCGGTATGCGTTGCAAGGCGACTTTAACCTAGGGGTCAACATTACTGTAATGGTTTCATCCCGATTCCCGGGAAATAAAATTTTAATGCAAGCGCCTGCAATTTATAATATAATATACAACGGGTACACGGCATGCGTTGCAAGGTCACTGTAACCTCGGGGTCAACTTAACTGTAATGGTTCCATCCCAATTCCCGGGAAATAATATTTTAAAGCAAGTGCCTGCAATATATAACATGATATACAACGGTTACTCGGCATGCGTTGCAAGGTCACTGTAACCTCGGGATCAACTTAACTGTAATGGTTCCATTCCAATTCCTGGGAAATTACATTTTAATGCAAGCGCTGCACTACATAACATTATATACAACGGGTACCCGGCATGCGTTGCAAGGCCACTGTGAACTCAGGTTTCTTCATATATTTAATTTAACACACACTCCTCCTCGCTTCATCCACGTTCACACGTCAAATCGCATAGTGTCTTAACCCGTCAGTTGCTTCTGCAACGGGCAAAACCTAGTATATATAGTATTGTTCACTTTGGGAAAGCTCTTTTTCCGCGCACTTTTTTGTTGACGCAAAAACGACCAGTACGCCCTTTGCGTTTCACCCACCTCAAGGTTCACTTTCGGTCGAAGCAAATTCAGACATGGAAGCTGGGAGTTTTTTTTTTTCGACAAAAAAAATATATACAGGGATTTATTCTCCGATACGAATCGGCGTCGAAAACTAGAAGCTCTACTCGAATCACTCGATTATATTTCCCGCCGACAGACGGCGTTTGAAAAAAAAAAATGACGAAAAAACCCGCTAATTTCACAAAGGAAAATGCTATATAGGACTATTGACATAGGTCAGGATCTCAGATGTCAAATTTTTAGCCTAACAAAACGGAACTCTCGGCGGTTTCGGTCGTTGTTTTTCGGAAAACGACATTACCGCCGAAAAACCGATTCCGGGCTGGATGTTTTTTGAAAATACGATAGCCGGATAGATTCCGCAACTTTCAACACCAATAAAACATATGATTCTCATATAAAATACGTCAGGAGATGCTGACAAAACTCGAAATTTTCCGAAAAAAAATCATCAAAATACGCGCTCACAGATTCCATCGGAAGTTTAAATATTTGCTGGCCAGTTCAAATTAACACGTTTTTCATTAGGGGTAGGTACCTACTTATTTCGGTAGTATTGCAAATATGATGAAAAAAGCTAAGATTGCCGGAATCTAAGGAAATGCGCAGGTACCTACCTGAATGGGTACCTACACAACGAATTAGGTTTTAATGCAATAAATACTAAGGTAAGGTTGTTTCGATGATACAGAATAATTGAACTTTTTTAAGTTAATTTTCACGTTCTGTGATGGTTCTACTCAAATTCTATTGTTTTATCATTACAGACCAGTTACATCACAAAACTGAAATAATTACAGAACTCGAACGGAACTTTATAGAACTGAAAATTTACTAGAATTTTTTTTTTATTAATTATTTTTTTTATTTTTAAGTGTGTTCTATTTGAACATTGTATATATATATACATTACGCGTGTTCTAGGTAGGTACTTACTTGCGGGGACTTTTTTCATTTAAAAATAATAACATGATATTGAATGAATTTATTTGTAGTGAAAATTATTTTATGCTCAACAGCATAATGGCGTCGTTTTGGTGAAATATTACAACAAAGTACCTACTTAGTACTTACACTTGCAAAATGAAATACAATACAACTACAATAGTGAGCTCCGGCATAATGAAATTTTGCACTGCTAAACCTTGCAACCGATTGTTATTGTTATTGTTAATGGACTATTTGTGCGTAAATAAATTAATTATATACAGCGGGTACCCGGCATGTGTTGCGAGGCCACTTTAACTTCGGGGTCAACTAAACCGTAATGGTTCCCTACCAAGTCCCGGGAAACAACATTATAAAATTATGCACTTTATAAAATTATATACAACGGGTACCCGGCATGCGTTGCAAGGCCGCTTTAACCTCGGAGTCAATAAAACTGTAATGTTTCCATCCGAAGTCCCCAGAAACTACATTATAATGCAAGCGCCTGCACTATATAATATTATATACAACGGGTACCCGGCATGCGTTGCAAGGTCACTGTAACCTAGGGGTCAACTTTACTGTAATGGTTTCATCCCGATTCCCGGGAAATAAAATTTTAATGCAAGCGCCTGCAATTTATAACATAATATACAACGGATACACGGCATGCGTTGCAAGGTCACTGTAACCTCGGGGTCAACTTAACTGTAATGGTTCCATCCCAATTCCCGGGAAATAACATTTTAAAGCAAGCGCCTGCACTATATAACATTATATACAACGGGTACCCGGTATGCGTTGCAAGGTCACTGTAACCTAGGGGTCAACTTTACTGTAATGGTTTCATCCCGATTCCCGGGAAATAAAATTTTAATGCAAGCGCCTGCAATTTATAACATAATATACAACGGTTACTCGGCATGCGTTGCAAGGTCACTGTAACCTCGGGGTCAACTTAACTGTAATGGTTCCATTCCAATTCCTGGGAAATTACATTTTAATGCAAGCGCTGCACTACATAACATTATATACAACGGGTACCCGGCATGCGTTGCAAGGTCACTGTAACCTCAGGTTTCTTCATATATTTAATTTAACACACACTCTTCCTCGCTTCATCCACGTTCACACGTCAAATCGCATAGTGTTTAAACCCGTCAGTTGCTTCTGCAACGGGCAAAACCTAGTATATATAGTATTGTTTGGTTTTGGGGTAGGTCGGGAAAAGCTCACTTTTTCGTCGACGCAAAAACGACCAGTACGCCCTTTGCGTTTCACCCACCTCAAGGTTCACTTTCGGTTGAAGCAAATTCCGAATGGAAACTGGGGGTAATTTTTTTCCGACAAAATGAAATATATACAGGGATTTATTCTCCGATACGAATCGGCGGCGAAAACTAGAAGCTCTACTCGAATCACTCGATTATATTTCCCGCCGACAGACGGCGTTTGAAAAAAAAAATTTAGGAAAAAACCCGCTAATTTCACAAAGGAAAATGCTATATAGGACTATTGACATAGGTCAGGATCTCAGATGTCAAATTTTTAGCCTAACAAAACGGAACTCTCGGCGGTTTCGGTCGTTGTTTTTCGGAAAACGACATTACCGCCGAAAAACCGATTCCGGGCTAGATGTTTTTTGAAAATACGATAGCCGGATAGATTCCGCAACTTTTAACACCAATAAAACATATGATTCTCATATAAAATACGTCAGGAGATGCTGACAAAACTCGAAATTTTCCGAAAAAAAATCATCAAAATACGCGCTCACAGATTCCATCGGAAGTTTAAATATTTGCTGGCCAGTCAAATTAACACGTTTTTCATTCGGGGTAGGTACCTACTTATTTCGGTAGTATTGCAAATATGATGAAAAAAGCTAAGATTGCCGGAATCTAAGGAAATGCGCAGGCACCTACCTGAATGGGTACCTACACAACGAATTAGGTTTTAATGCAATAAATACTAAGGTAAGGTTGTTTCGATGATACAGAATAATTGAACTTTTTTAAAGTTAATTTTCACGTTCTGTGATGGTTCTACTCAAATTCTATTGTTTTATCATTACAGACCAGTTACATCACAAAACTGAAATAATTACAGAACTCGAACGGAACTTTATAGAACTGAAAATTTACTAGAAAAATTTAAAGAATTGTCAATTTTTTTATTAATTATTTTTTTTATTTTTAAGTGTGTTCTATTTGAACATTGTATATATATATACATTACGCGTGTTCTAGGTAGGTACTTACTTGCGGGGACTTTTTTCATTTAAAAATCAAAACATGATATTGAATGAATTTATTTGTAGTGAAAATTATTTTATGCTCAACAGCATAATGGCGTCGTTTTGGTGAAATATTACAACAAAGTACCTACTTAGTACTTACACTTGCAAAATAAAATACAATACAACTACAATAGTGAGCTCCGGCATAATGAAATTTTGCACTGCTAAACCGTGCAACCGATTGTTATTGTTAATGGACTATTTGTGCGTAAATAAATTAATTATATACAGCGGGTACCCGGCATGCGTTGCGAGGCCACTTTAACTTCGGGGTCAACTAAACCGTAATGGTTCCCTACCAAGTCCCGGGAAACAACGTTATAAAATTATGCACTTTATAAAATTATATACAACGGGTACCCGGCATGCGTTGCAAGGCCGCTTTAACCTCGGGGTCAATAAAACTGTAATGTTTCCACCCGAAGTCCTGGGAAACTACATTATAATGCAAGCGCCTGCACTATGTAACATTATATACTACGGGTACCCGGCATGCGTTGCAAGGCCACTTTAACCTCAGGGTCAACTAAACTCTAATGGTTCCATCCCAAGTCCCCGGAAACTACATTATGATGCAAGCGCCTGCACTATATAACATTATATACAACGGGTACCCGGCATGCGTTGCAAGGTCACTGTAACCTAGGGGTCAACTTTACTGTAATGGTTTCATCCCGATTCCCGGGAAATAAAATTTTAATGCAAGCGCCTGCAATTTATAACATAATATACAACGGGTACACGGCATGCGTTGCAAGGTCACTGTAACCTCGGGGTCAACTTAACTGTAATGGTTCCATCCCAATTCCCGGGAAATAACATTTTAAAGCAAGCGCCTGCACTATATGACATTATATACAACGGGTACCCGGTATGCGTTGCAAGGTCACTGTAACCTAGGGGTCAACTTTACTGTAATGGTTTCATCCCGATTCCCGGGAAATAAAATTTTAATGCAAGCGCCTGCAATTTATAACATAATATACAACGGTTACTCGGCATGCGTTGCAAGGTCACTGTAACCTCGGGGCCAACTTAACTGTAATGGTTCCATTCCAATTCCTGGGAAATTACATTTTAATGCAAGCGCTGCACTACATAACATAATATACAACGGGTACCCGGCATGCGTTGCAAGGTCACTGTAACCTCAGGTTTCTTCATATATTTAATTTAACACACACTCTTCCTCGCTTCATCCACGTTCACACGTCAAATCGCATAGTGTTTAAACCCGTCAGTTGCTTCTGCAACGGGCAAAACCTAGTATATATAGTATTGTTTAGTTTTGGGGCAGGTCAGGAAAACTCACTCTTTTTTGTATGAAAAAATTAAGCCAAACCCGTCACGCCAAAACGACCTTTCGGCTCCTCGAGATTCGTACACTTTGAGAGGTCAGTTTCGGTCAACGGGCAGCGTAACTAAAATCGTATGAGAATTTTCAGCCATCGATCCTCAAGCCAAAGTGGACCTTGGCGTTCAGCATTTCGGAAGGCTTCACGGTTCAATCTCCTTCGAAGTCTTCGGCACGAGCTTTTGTTTTTTTTTCTGGATCGGGAAACATTTTTAATTTTAATTTATACGTTTGCCAAAACTTTACGGGAGACATCTAGCGGTGCGGAATACGAGTGTGGATTGTTCACATTAGAAAAAATCAAATGTCTATCGCATACGGTTGTAGTTCTATTTTTATCCGTTCGAATGGCGGGGTCGTCTGATTTTACACAAAAATTTTCAATTCACGAAAAAAGGGCACTCAACATGACTCAATACAGCGACTTTCTTAATATAATGTTGCCAGGTGCTTGATTTTGGAATGGCTGATTTTGGAATGTAGTCTCTTTGATTTTAATACGTGTTCACAATGTCTCTTACTAAAATTGTTAATTTTGTCAATAAATAATATGGAGACGTTTAAATATAAAATACATTTCATTTAAATTTAATTGGATACCTAAATTAACTGCTCTAAACATACCAACACTCACTAGAAAAAATAATTATTGAAGTTGTGGTAGAATTTCTTTTACCTCATGTGAAATTGTTTGTTCTTTTTTTTCAACTCATTTTTACTATCATATTATTATTTGGAAATATATTTTTAATGGAATTGTGCATATGAAGTTTGAAAACAGCAAAAAAAATGTTTAAAAAAATTATATTTTTAGGGTGTTTTTGTTGTTATTTTTTCAAAAACATGTTTTTTTCATTCTATTCGCAGGTATATTGTAAAATGTTATGAATAATAAAGCATCAAAGTTAATATATTTATGTTTCGTTGCTTTCTTATACTCTTAATTAAAAGTTTACGAAAAACTTCTTACTAAACATAAGATTATTTTACCTCTGAAATAGGTTTTTTTTAGAAACGGCAACACTGAACTTGGTGTTCAACAAAGTTCAAAATGACAACTATTTATTTTCGTAAACAATATGGCGGGCTGTCGCTCATGGCTTTGTTCATTTATTGACATGACGGAACTAAATTGCTGACTGCTGCAAATAGGTAGGATAATATATGAAATAATACTCCGAAATAATACTATTAAAATTTTATGCAACTTATAGACAGATTGGCTCGAAAATGAGCTAACACGTCAGACGTATGATATAACCTAAATCGTCATTTCTTACGGGAAAGATTTTGAAAATGATCTAAATCGTAATTTATTTACTTACAGGAAAGATTTTGAAAATGCCCCCAGAGATATTGGATATATATTTATTCCATAAATTAAGATGTTGGTATGATGAAAGTGAAAGTGACACGAAAACGCAAAGTGCGTAGATATTTAACGAAGCAAGCTTACAAAAAAAAGACTCTTGATCAAAGGAATTCATTTTAAAAAGGTATTTATTTATTATTTTCTTTAAAAAATAGAGTAATCTACCAGATAATTATGTATTTCCTATTGTTTTAACCTTCAAAAGTGCCGCGGTCACCTTGCGGCCACCGGGTGACAAACGGCAATCCAGAAGATAATGACTTCGAAGGAAAATGACAAATGATCGGACGTCATACAAAGCATTTTGTAGAAAATAAACAACCTTATTTTGGTTAGGTATTTTTCTAAAGTAAATACGCTGACATCCCTACAATAACTTTTTGAACTTTGTGGGTACAAACATTTTCATAATGACAAAATGAAGGGAATGACAAACGCATCATACTAAGCAGACGTCATATTTATGTACAAAGCATTTTGATAATAGAGTGATCTATTCTAAAATAATACTAAAATTCTAAAGTAAATACGCTGACATCTTCCGTACAGACCCGCTCCATGTACCTACTGGTTACTTCCAGAAGCATTACCGTTTATAATTTTCAAATACATCTGTTAAAATTTTCATCTGTTATGTTCTGCTGTTTGAACAGTTAAACCGTCATGGTTGAATCCTGCATGTTTGAAACAATTGTAAATGGTACTTTGTGACATTTTAAGCACAAGATTCTTTCTAAAATTAGTTTTGAGTGACCGTTTATTCCTTGATCCATTGGCTGTAAGACTGATGTTGTATTGGACGCAAGGAAAGCAAGTGTTATATGCTTAAAATCAACTGTGTTAGGAATCATGTCAATCACTATAAGCGAAGTCATTATATCTGATTTTGTTATAAAGAATTTTATTTGAAAATCAAACTTCGTTGTGTAATTACTGAATTTAAATAATATTTATGTTTCAAGATACTACGATACGAAGCTGCACTGATATCGACTGGCTGTACCGACGCAATATTGATTATATCCCGTGGAGATTCTTCATTGCTGAGGATCGTGTGCTCTACTCCAATTTCCATGGTGGATAAGGCTCTTTCTTCCGGTCCCCGCAGTCCTGCGCTATGTGGAGAGCGAAGGACATCGACGTACCAGAGACGCCAGTGATACTTGGTCACTTCAGCGCTGCGGTGACCTTCCTCTGCCTTCTACTTTGTCAGTGACTATGAGTTTCTCCAAGTTGGAGTCCTCAGTTTGGCGATCAACGTGTCCAAAGTATTTTAAAGATGCGTTATAGGCAGATAAATTAAAAAAAAAATAGAAAAATCAAATATTGTTGATTATTTTGACCATTTAGATTGGTCATTTTAAGAGACTGCCTAGCGATTCCTTATTTTTTATGAGATCGTTATTGGATAACGGACGTAATCACGTAATAATGTGATTTTTATGGCTGTTATTTGCGTTTTCTATGTACAACGTACATTAAATGAGAAAATAATCATGCTTACTTGCAGGAATTCATGTGTAAATCGATCTAAACTAAAATATATGATTTAAAAATCATACAAATCTGACAGGAGATTACGTCCGTTATCCAATAACGATCTCACAAAAAATACGGTATCGCTAGGCTGGTAACAATATAACTGATCAAGCACAAAAATTTTATTCATTCTTAAACACTTCCAAGGAACTTATTGTTTTTATTTAACTTATGTTCCTATAATTAATTTTTAAGGCTTCTCATTATCCCATATGGTTTTCAAAAGAATTAATTTTCAATAAAAAACAAATGCACAAATTATATAAGCAATCTAGAAACGTTAACGATTGTATATTATTTATTGTAAAAGCCCACTCGGGCGTAAATAAATAATAATTGAAAGCCTTTTGTGGATGTCTAGCTCTTCCAGAATGGACACATTTGTGCGTCTGGCAGACCATGGAATCCTGAACATTTTTCTCCAACACCACATTTCTATGGCGTCTATTCATTTTCTTTCCATGACTTTGTACTACGTTTCGACACTATACTGAACAATTGGGAAACTCATTGTTCGGACGATATAGGAAATAGGCTATTGAAATTTAATTCACAGAAATTGATACTATGATTTCCTCTACAAACTTAATTCTAAGATAAAAATAGAAAAATTTGCAGGATTTTCATTCAAATTCAGCGGGTTTTCCATCTTGAAATATGTTTTTTAATAACTTTAAATGTTTTTTTTTTTTACAAAGATTTGTATTATATTGTAGCAAATCCTGATTTTGAAAAATTGAAGAATATAATTTATTTTTTGTAAATAAAGATAAGAAATATTATCTTTTTTTTTACATTAGCTCCACGCAGGAGGCCCTGAGGAAAATAACTCCCTTCAGGGCCTATATCATCTTGGGGGACGTTGTGTGGAGAGTTTTTTCATGACAGGAAAGAGAGGAAGTTCTGAAAAGTAAAGGGTATGAAGGGTGGGTAAGAATATGAGGTTCAGTGTGTCCAGGAGTGTCAGACGGATGAATCCATCCCTCCCACTGTGGTGCAAGGCGATGTTCCGTGAGAGTACGGCTGTAGAAGTCTGAATGTAATTTAATTTCCCTCAAATAAAATTAAATAAGTAATATGTTCATCAATTTTCTTGCATTATAAATATTTTACAAATCTTGATTTCTGACTTTTTGTTTGCTTCAAAATGTGTAATTTTTTTTATTTTACGTTATGCTGAATAATACAATTAAAACAATAAAACTTATTAAAAGGTTTTTTTTTTCTTCATGTATTTATAGTACTTATAAGTAGTCTGTTTTTTAAATGAAATAAATACTAAAATGCATTATTTTCCATTTCTGGAAATTTAAATACTTTTACATTATTATCAAATTCAGAGATCGGCAAAGTGAGGCTCCGGAGCCGCATGACGCTTTTGTAATTAAGGAATACAATTTATGTATTCCTTAATAACATAATATTTTGTTATCAATGAATAAAATTTTATTATCAAGTTTTATTCAGCGTACCCATAATTTAATGAAGTACTAAAATTAGGGGGCGTCTACTAATATCTACAGGAATTCCAAAAACTGAAAAAAATCTAACTAATATCAATGAGAAGGAAAGTGTTGACGAATATCTACAGCTCAAACTGTTGAAGAATATCTATGAGAACCAAAGTGTTGACGCATATCTACAGCACTGGCAGAGGTTGGATTTGCAATTATATATAGCATATTGGAATAACGTAATATAGCGTATGCAGTTTAAAAAACTTAATTTATGTAAGTATGTATGTAAAAATCCCTAATATCGGACTATTGGACACATTTAGCTGATTAATCCAACCTACTCTCTGTAGATATTAGTCAACACTCTGAAGTTCGTAGATGTTAGTTCAACATATGAGCTGTAGATATTCGTCCGACATACAGGCTGTAGATATTAGTATCTGGAGTCCTAAAATTATGATAAATGTTTACTAAATCCAAAGATATTGAAATATAAGTAGATGTGCTATCTGCTGTTTTTACTATGTGGGTCTGCGCTTCCGGGTGTCGCCGATATTGTTTATCAATTAACAAATAAACTAAAAGAACAAATAATTAACAAATAAACCAAACGAACGTTAAACTAAACGAACGAATTCTTTCCTTATTCAAAATATATTGTTAACCAATATTAATGCATATTTTCAAAAAATCAACGAAATTAACAAATTCTTTTTGTATGAAAACTACGCTAATTAGCGCGTAGTCCGGCGACAGTTGCGCGGACACCATAGCATATCTCTTCTGTATTTGAATATCCTTTGACTAAATCAAACAGATTTGCTCTCAAATTTTTTTTGAATCGTTATAATGCAAAGATTTGGCTAATAAGTTTGCCGAACACTGATCTAAATGATACCGAGTATTTTGAAATAAAAAGTAAGTGTTAAGCGTGTCCCTATTATGTAAATATTTACTGGTTATATTTATGAATAGTACAATAGAACAAAAGTGATTATGAAATTGGGAGACTGGTTGATGGAGACCTTTGTTCTCTCCAGGACTCAACCCTTTGCCTTTCATCGCAGCGGGAAGGATGGATTCACACATCATTCCTGTAGTGTTGCCAACTCGGATTTTGAAAAAGGTGTAGGCCAGATTAGAAAATTATGTAGTATTAGTAAAATTTGTATATGAAAAGTTCATAGATCCACATATTTTTTTTTTCGTGAAATGAAGAAGTTAGGGTACGTGAAACTGAATAAAACATATTGTATTTTGTTTTACAATTTATTTAATCCTTAAGCTGCTGAATTATTCTGCAGTATTATTTTGGCTGGTGTATTTTCCTGAATAAAAAACGTGTTTTTACTTGGATAAGTTTTAAGATTTTCACGGCCAGAAGCATTTTCGTTATATGTTTTTGGGGTGTTGTGCCGTGTTGCGCTACCTCCTTCTTTAGCCAACGTTTCGGACCTCGTTGCAGTGTCCATCATCAGGGCAGATCCGGCAGATCCGGTAGATGTGACACATCTACCGGATCTGCCGGATCTGCCCTGATGATGGACACTGCAACGAGGTCCGAAACGTTGGCTAAAGAAGGAGGTAGCGCAACACGGCACAACACCCCAAAAACATATAACGAAAGTGTTTTTACTTACTCATTTCTAAGGAAACTCCTGAATGTCATAAGATATTACATTGTCATTGTTTACAAATACCTATACCAAAAGCTTTAGTAATTTCGTTTTTACACATAATTATTTACAAAAACGAAATAACATTAAAAACGACTATACATGCGATCCGCAGCTTACGGGTTAAAGAGATAGAACTCAGGCAGCATTTGAACCGTTCTTCGTACTTGCAATATTAGCGTATTAACCCCTTTTCATCTCTGGTATTGTAAATTATGGTTTAAGACTAAAATACTCAATTTTCAGTCAAATTATATTTATTAAAATATTAATGAAGGCTCGCTGTTTGTTTTTTAGCCACTTTTTATGAAAAGTAAGCATTTCATTAGAAAGTCTGTTTCTGACGTTAGTTTTTGTCAAATTAATCGCAGAAAACAGATGCTCGACATTCGCACTGCTTTGAGGCAAGTTAATAACTTTTGTACTGTAATGTTGTCGTGTGAGTGCTGTGTGTCTGGTGGGTGGAACTCGGTAATGAAGAGAGTAGGTATAATTGGTACTGGTATTGGGGAGCTGCTGGTAGCAAAAGAGACATACCTACTTCTTTATATAAACTGGACCAGTAAGAGAAACATTTGAGACTTCACCTTTTCTTATTTTTGAAATATGACATCAAAACTCATCAGCTTTGATTTGCTGATTTTCTTGAAATGGAAGATTTGTGTTTCTTGGAGTTCTCCATTCACGGTCTAACTTGGTAAGATTTGTTGGAAATAATCCTGAAAATAGTCGAGCACTTTCATCTGCAGGACTTCTTATGTGGCACGGACTCTAGCAGTATGAAACCACAACGCACCACATAATTTGTCCCGCAGACAGGGGCGCCTCTGTCTTTAAATAAGGGAACGTACCCATACTACGTGACACGTTTAGGGAGGGGGGGGTCTTCAAAATGTCACGCTCCATACAAATGAGCGGCGGGTTGCTTAGGATTTTGGTCACCGGGGGGGGGGGGTTAAAAATTGCAAAAAGTTGGTCATGTAGTATGGGTACGTTCCCTAAAGTAACTGAAAATATACTTCTTCAGCCTAATGAGATGTGTAATTTTTTCAATTTGTACAATTTCAAAGAAAATACGTAGATTCTGCGACTGAAGTTCGTAGGTGTACAGGGAAGGCCTAAAATACTTAGATCTAAAAAGACGTAGAGTTGGCAACGCTATCACTTCAGCTTTTCAATTGCTACCTGAACTGTAAACATACATTCATACATAGAGTGAATGAGTGAAAGAGTTGGTAAGTCTTCTTTGCAGCAGGAAATTATACGTACGGGTATCAAATTACGCGTATCGACCTGCACAACCGGAATGGCGCAGTGAAAAACTGAGCAGGCATCTCCGCGGCCCCCTTTTGCGAGAGAAGGCCCGTACTGATTTGCGAGAGAAGGCCCGTACTGAACACCTTGAACCGGGCGACCGAATCGGCCGAGAGCAGGTATATGGAATTGAGCGGTCGACTTCCTGTGCCCTTTGTAGGCACACACTCCTCGCCTTATCCACATTCAAAGATCGTTTTTTCTTTGTATATTTAATTCAACAAGCGCTTCTCGCTTCATCCACATACACCCGTCAAATATTCGATTGCGATGAAACCTTGGGGATTTGATGTGTGCATCCAGTCGATTCTTTCTGTATAGAATAGTGAGCTCTGGCATCGTGAAATTATGCATTGCTAAACCGTTCATCCGATTGTGATGAAACTTTGGGGATTTGATATATGAATGCCCGCGATGGTTTTTGTATAAAATAGTGAGCTCTGGCATCATGAAATTATGCATTGCTAAACCGTTCATCCGATTGCGATGAGACTTTGGGGGAGCGGTCGACTACCTGTTCCCTTTGTAGGCGCTCACTCCTCGCTTCATCCGCATTCAGATATTGTTTTTTCTTCATATATTTAATTTAACACACTCCTGCTCGCTTCGCCTTTTAGGGAAACGAAGGAGAGGAGAGTTCTGGGAAGGAAAAGGGATTAAAGGGTGGATAGGAATCTGGGGATCAGTGTGTCCTGATCATCAGACCTAGACAAACCTCATCCCATGAACCCGGGCACCTCTGCTAAATCACTAAACGTAGCGAATCATCTAGGGTGACCTATGGCAGAGGTGTTGGTTATCCAATAAAGGTTCCTGAGGCGACGGTTCCTATTCCCGCCTCCCAAATTGAACCTCAGATCTGGTAAGTAAACACGGCCAAAGCCATTTCAAACAAAGTTTCAATTCTGAATGGTGATTTTACACCAGAACTTAAACTTTATAAGTTAATTAGTGTTAATGAGAAATAACACAAACTAATCAATCAAAAAATAATTAATATATTACGTTAATTATAAAAATATTATATTACGTTATTTTGATAACCAATTTAAAAATAATTTTAATTTCAAAATACAAAAAATTTAAAAATCCAAAAAATTTTAAATTTCATAAAATTTTAAATCCAAAAAAATTTTAAAATCCAAAAAATTTTAAAATTAAAAAAAAATAAAATCCAAAAAATTTTAAAATCGAAAAAAATTTTAAAATCCAAAAAATTTCAAAATCCAAAAAATTTTAAAATCGAAAAAATTTTAAATTCCAAAAAATTTCAAAATCGAAAAAAATTTCAATATCCAAAAAATTTTAAAGTTCACAAAATTTTAAAATCCAAAAAATTTAAAATCAAAAAAATTTTAAAATCGAAAAAAATTTTAAAATCCAAAAAATTTCAAAATCCAAAAAATTTTAAAAACGAAAAAATTTTAAAATTCAAAAAATTTAAAAATCGAAAAAAATTTCAAATTTCAAAAAATTTAAAAATCCAAAAAAATTTAAAATCAAAAAAATTTAAAAATCGAAAAAAATTTAAAAATCCAAAAAATTTAAAAATCCAAAACATTTTAAAATCTGAAAAAAATTTAAGATCCAAAAAATTTAAAAATCCAAAACATTTTAAAATCTGAAAAAAATTTAAGATCCATAAAATTTCAATATTATAAAAATTCCAAAAAAAATGGATTAAAAAAATAACTTTTATTCCCATACTGAACTCCTTGAACCAGTTGACCGAAGTGGCCCTATAGTAGGTGTACCAAATTGAGCAGTCTACTGCCTGTGCCCTCTATGTGGCGCACACACCTCGCTTCGTCTACATTCAAACATCGTTTTTTTCTTCAAATATTTATTGAACACACACTCCTCGCTTCATCCACGTTCACACATCAAATCGCACAGTGCTTTAACCCGTCAGTTGCTTCTGCAACGGGCAAAACCTAGTATATATAGTATTGTTTGGTTTTGGGAAAGGTCTCTTTCCGCGCACTTTTTTGTTGACGCAAAAACGACCAGTACGCCCTTTGCGTTTCACCCACCTCAAGGTTCACTTTCGGTTGAAGCAAATTCGGAATGAAAACTGTAAGCAAATTTTTGATGACAAAATGAAATATATACAGGGATTTATTCTTCTATACGAATCGGCGGCGAAAACTAGAAGCTCTGCTCGAATCACTCGATTCGGCTCGGTCATATTTCCCGCCGACAGATGGCGTTGGTAAAAAAAAAAATGACGAAAAAACCCCTTAATTTCACAAAGGAAAATGCTAGGACCGTTGACGCAGATCTCAAATGTCAAAGTTTTAGCCTAACAAAACGGAACTCTCGGCGGTTTGGGTCGTTGTTTTTCGGAAAACCACATTGCCGCCGAAAAACCGATTCCGGGCTAGATGTTTTTTAAAAATACGATAGCCTGAGAGATTCCGCAACTTTTAATAACAATAAAACATACGATTCTCATATAAAATATGTCAGGAGATCCTGACAAAACTCGAAATTTTCCGAAAAAAAATCATCAAAACACGTGCTCACAGATTCCATCGGAAGTTTAATTATTGCTGGCCAGTTCAAATTAACACGTTTTTCATTCGGGGTAGGTACCTACTTACTTCGGTAGTATTGCAAATATGATGAAAAAAGCAAAGATTGCCGGAATCTAAGGAAATGCGCAGGTACCTACCTGAATGGGTACCTACACAACGAATTAGGTTTTAATGCAATAAATACTAAGGTAAGGTTGTTTCGATGATACAGAATAATTGAACTTTTTTTAAGTTAATTTTCACGTTCTGTGATGGTTCTACTCAAATTCTATTGTTTTATCATTACAGACCAGTTACATCACAAAACTGAAATAATTACAGAACTCGAACGGAACTTTATAGAACTGAAAATTTACTAGAAAAATTTAAAGAATTGTCAATTTTTTTTATTAATTATTTTTTTTATTTTTAAGTGTGTTCTATTTGAACATTGTATATATATATACATTACGCGTGTTCTAGGTAGGTACTTACTTGCGGGGACTTTTTTCATTTAAAAATCAAAACATGATATTTAATGAATTTATTTGTAGTGAAAATTATTTTATGCTCAACAGCATAATGGCGTCGTTTTGGTGAAATATTACAACAAAGTACCTACTTAGTACTTACACTTGCAAAATGAAATACAATACAACTACAATAGTGAGCTCCGGCATAATGAAATTTTGCACTGCTAAACCGTGCAACCGATTGTTATTGTTAATGGACTATTTGTACGTAAATAAATTAATTATATACAGCGGGTACCCGGCATGCGTTGCGAGGCCACTTTAACTTCGGGGTCAACTAAACCGTAATGGTTCCCTACCAAGTCCCGGGAAACAACATTATAAAATTATGCACTTTATAAAATTATATACAACGGGTACCCGGCATGCGTTGCAAGGCCGCTTTAACCTCTCTAAAACTGTAATGTTTCCATCCGAAGTCCTGGGAAACTACATTATAATGCAAGCGCCTGCACTATGTAACATTATATACTACGGGTACCCGGCATGCGTTGCAAGGCCACTTTAACCTCAGGGTCAACTAAACTCTAATGGTTTCATCCCAAGTCCCCGGAAACTACATTATAATGCAAGCGCCTGCACTATATAACATTATATACAACGGGTACCCGGCATGCGTTGCAAGGTCACTGTAACCTAGGGGTCAACTTTACTGTAATGGTTTCATCCCGATTCCCGGGAAATAAAATTTTAATGCAAGCGCCTGCAATTTATAACATAATATACAACGGGTACACGGCATGCGTTGCAAGGTCACTGTAACCTCGGGGTCAACTTAACTGTAATGGTTCCATCCCAATTCCCGGGAAATAATATTTTAAAGCAAGCGCCTGCACTATATAACATTATATACAACGGGTACCCGGCATGCGTTGCAAGGTCACTGTAACCTAGGGGTCAACTTTACTGTAATGGTTTCATCCCGATTCCCGGGAAATAAAATTTTAATGCAAGCGCCTGCAATTTATAACATAATATACAACGGTTACTCGGCATGCGTTCCAAGGTCACTGTAACCTCGGGGTCAACTTAACTGTAATGGTTCCATTCCAATTCCTGGGAAATTACATTTTAATGCAAGCGCTGCACTACATAACATTATATACAACGGGTACCCGGCATGCGTTGCAAGGACACTATAACCTCAGGTTTCTTCATATATTTAATTTAACACACACTCTTCCTCGCTTCATCCACGTTCACACGTCAAATCGCATAGTGTTTAAACCCGTCAGTTGCTTCTGCAACGGGCAAAACCTAGTATATATTAATGCTTGGTTTTGGGAAAGGTCTTTTTCCGCGCACTTTTTTGTTGACGCAAAAACGACCAGTACGCCCTTTGCGTTTCACCCACCTCAAGGTTCACTTTCGGTTGAAGCAAATTGGGAATGAAAACTGTAAGCACTTTTTTTTCGACAAAATGAAATATATACAGGGATTTATTCTCCGATACGAATCGGCGGCGAAAACTAGAAGCTCTACTCGAATCACTCGATTCGGCTCGGTTGTATTTCCCGCCGACAGATAGCGTTTCAAAAAAAAAATGACAAAAAAAGACTTAGCATTTTCCTCAAAGGAAAATGCTAGGTCTATGGTCAAAATCTTAGATGTCAAATTTTTAGCCTAACAAAACGGAACTCTCGGCGGTTTCGGTCGTTTTTTTTCGGAAAACGACATTACCGCCGAAAAACCGATTCTGGGCTAGATGTTTTTTGAAAATACGATAGCCGGATAGATTCCGCAACTTTTAACACCAATAAAACATATGATTCTCATATAAAATACGTCAGGAGATGCTGACAAAACTCGAAATTTTCCGAAAAAAAATCATCAAAATACGTGCTCACAGATTCCATCGGAAGTTTAAATATTCCTGGCCAGTTCAAATTAATACGTTTTTCATTCGGGGTAGGTACCTACTTATTTCGGTAGTATTGCAAATATGATGAAAAAAGCTAAGATTGCCGGAATCTAAGGAAATGCGCAGGTACCTACCTGAATGGGTACCTACACAACGAATTAGGTTTTAATGCAATAAATACTAAGGTAAGGTTGTTTCGATGATACAGAATAATTGAACTTTTTTAAAGTTAATTTTCACGTTCTGTGATGGTTCTACTCAAATTCTATTGTTTTATCATTACAGACCAGTTACATCACAAAACTGAAATAATTACAGAACTCGAACGGAACTTTATAGAACTGAAAATTTACTAGAAAAATTTAAAGAATTGTCAATTTTTTTTATTAATTATTTTATTTTATTTTTAAGTGTGTTCTATTTGGACATTGTTAAATAAAAAAAATAATTACGCGTGTTCTAGGCAGGTACTTACTTCCAGGGACTTTTTTCATTTAAAAATCAAAACATGATATTGAATGAATTTATTTATAGTGAAAATTATTTTATGCTCAACAGCATAATGACGTCGTTTTGGTGAAATATTACAACAAAGTACCTACTTAGTACTTACACTTGCAAAATGAAATACAATACAACTACAATAGTGAGCTCCGGCATAATGAAATTTTGCACTGCTAAACCGTGCAACCGATTGTTATTGTTAATGGACTATTTGTGCGTAAATAAATTAATTATATACAGCGGGTACCCGGCATGCGTTGCGAGGCCACTTTAACTTCGGGGTCAACTAAACCGTAATGGTTCCCTACCAAGTCCCGGGAAACAACATTATAAAATTATGCACTTTATAAAATTATATACAACGGGTACCCGGCATGCGTTGCAAGGCCGCTTTAACCTCGGGGTCAATAAAACTGTAATGTTTCCATCCGAAGTCCTGGGAAACTACATTATAATGCAAGCGCCTGCACTATATAACAGTATATACAACGGGTACCCGGCATGCGTTGCAAGGTCACTGTAACCTCGGGGTCAACTTAATTATAATGGTTCCATCCCAAGTACCGGGAAACTACATTATAATGCAAGCACCTGCACTATATAAAATTATATACAACGGGTACCCGGTATGCGTTGCAAGGCGACTTTAACCTAGGGGTCAACTTTACTGTAATGGTTTCATCCCGATTCCCGGGAAATAAAATTTTAATGCAAGCGCCTGCAATTTATAACATAATATACAACGGGTACACGGCATGCGTTGCAAGGTCACTGTAACCTCGGGGTCAACTTAACTGTAATGGTTCCATCCCAATTCCCGGGAAATAATATTTTAAAGCAAGTGCCTGCAATATATAACATGATATACAACGGTTACTCGGCATGCGTTGCAAGGTCACTGTAACCTCGGGATCAACTTAACTGTAATGGTTCCATTCCAATTCCTGGGAAATTACATTTTAATGCAAGCGCTGCACTACATAACATTATATACAACGGGTACCCGGCATGCGTTGCAAGGCCACTGTGAACTCAGGTTTCTTCATATATTTAATTTAACACACACTCCTCCTCGCTTCATCCACGTTCACACGTCAAATCGCATAGTGTCTTAACCCGTCAGTTGCTTCTGCAACGGGCAAAACCTAGTATAATATTCTTACTCGAAAAATCGGCCCGACCGAACCTACAACAAACAGCCTAGGTCAAACGATTCCATTCAAGACACGTTTCATCGGTATTTTTTCAATTCAGAAAAAACACATTAATAATGGTCAAAGATATTTTTAGAAAAGAGTTTGGTGAAAAACTTTTCCATGCCTATATTGTTTGTTATAAAAGCTGTTTTGGAGACGAGTGCTTTGAGCGAAAACTTTAATTTTATTTAGAAAAATTGTCCTAAATAACCAGAGAAAACCGGAAATATATCATTTTTAAATCAAATTTTAGACGTATTGAATCTTTTCCAGAAAAAAATTATAAATTGATTTCGAAAGATTGTTTTTTTATCTAGTAAAGGTATGTTTTAAATTTTGAGAAAAAATGTTTATTTTTAGTATAAAAAGGTTACACCATAGGTCGTTACGGAAACTTTTGTATTTCAACACATTTTACACACATTTCAAATCATATGCAGTAAAATAAATCAATGAATTATCTGGGAAAGCTATGTTTCAGAATTTTAATTTTGGTTTAAATAAAATCATTAAAAAAAAGATCCGTGCACGTGTTTTGTGACAAAAATACTTCAGTTTGTCAATTTATTTGCGGTCTTACAAACTAATATATTTAAGATTTTTACATTCTTACTAGCTGATCCGGCGAACTTCGTACCGCCTCAGTATCAAAAACTGTTGTCAACTTATTAGCTGAATTGATCTAAATTGTTTCTCCCTGCGTATACATACCTTGATCTAAATTGCTTCTCCCTGCGTATCCTTTCTCCTCTCGCGTTCCCTCTCCCTCTCCCCACTCCACTTCTCCCCTTCCCCCGTCCCGCTAGCCCCCCTTCCTGAGTTCCTTTCCCCCCTCCCCCCTCCCCCGGTTCCCAGTTCAATATTATACCCCTTACAATATTGCTGCAGTTCTTTCAAAATAGGAGAATTCGTTCCTTACAAAATGTATGGGGAAAATAATTTTCTTCGGAGTGGAACAACCTTTACTTTTAGGGGTATGAAAAATAGATGTTGGTCGATTCTCAGACCTACCAGATAAGCAAACAAAATTTCATCAAAATTAGTCCAGCCGTTTCGGAGGAGTATGGTAACAAACACCGTGACACGAGAATTTTATAAATTAGATTTTGCTCGGACATCATTGAAAAATTATAAATACTTATGATCAAAAAGTACATAATTTTAATGGTTTTATCATCACGCTTTTCAGCATTTTTGGATGTAGGTATAAATTAAAGCAAATTTTGAATGAAATAAAATCGACATTGAGTTATAATTTAAAAAAGCTGGTACGGAGAATAATGATTTTTTCTCATTAGAACCGCCCTGTACGATCGTAAGAACATCTTTCGACGAAATTTGAATTCTCGGCCGCTGGCTGGTTAAAGGCCCTTAAGATGATACTTACGTTAGTATCTATAGCACCTTACTTAGAATTCAAAATCTACTCTTTCACAGATGGCGATAGTTAAATTATTTTAGGTTAAAACACTTTTTGCAAGTTATAATTTAAAATATTAAGATGAATTTATTAATTGGTTACCCCCGAACATACCTACGCAATATGAATAAATAGTTTCGTAAGTGAACAAACTCAAATCTTTCAAGAAAAGCTAACAAATAGAATATTGCATAGGTGATTTAATCCAATATTGTATTTGTTAGCCTTTCTTGAAAGATTTGAGTTTGTTTATGGACAAAACTATTTATTCATATTCGCATATACGGGTGCAAACAATAGGCCACTTGCATCACATTTTTTAAAAAAAATTTCCGGTTTAGGAAAATATTCTAAGACATTCTGCATTATTATTATTTTTTTAATCGTATTTTTGAAACCCTGGGGATTTTTTGAAAATTTCAATCCGAAAAATCAGACCATTTTTTATAAACCGGAAAGACGGGACATAATTTTATAGGTGAGAAAAAACAATAATTACATAGCCGAAAATCATTTTTAAAAAAAAGAACATTTTCCACACGAATGGCACAGGAGAATAACGAGGCATACCAAAAATATTACATCTCATAAATATTTTTTTCCTTGATCCATCTTATTGATCATAAATCATTATAATGTACAACGTCTATATTAATAAATCCAATATAATATACTTGTACTTGTAAATTATAATAATAATAAGAATATTATAAAATTTGATTTTGATAAAATCAGCACTATAACCATTATACCTCTAAAACACGCATCGACATCTAAATTGTACGGGGTTCTCTTCACAACATCTGTCAAAAATTCAAACCAAATGATAAGTTTGCAGAGAACAAACAATAAATCTAGTGAACGAAATCAAAAATTCACCTGAAATCAAAGTGATGCCATATAAAAAAAATAAATCAGTGTGGAATTTTACAAAATTGATAGGAACATTTTCGGAGACGGGACATTTTCATGTAGTGACGTCACGAGCCCAAATAATGGATTTATTTATTTAAAAATAAAAAAAACTGTACATTTCTACAAAATTTTACTAACATTTTCGTAATCTTAGTAAAAAGATCTATCCACACGATTTTTTCCGAGTCGTTCTGAAATCCATGCAAGTGGCCTATTAATTCATCTTAATGTTAGTACAAGTCCAAAAACGTAAATGTTCAGGAGAGCCAAAAAACTTCTTTTTTTCTGTAACTATGGTCTCATAACTTCTTCGGATATCCATGCTGATAGATAACAAAATTACTAAAAAGTAATTATTAAATCAATTAGTTTTGTTTTAAAAATGTGCAAATAAATCAAAATATTGTAAAGCCTTTAAAAATATGTATTTGTTTAAAAAAACGCTACAAAAAACACGGACTTGAGTCCTTCTGCTTCAAAATGAAATGGAATATTTTATTTATTTATTTATTTGAGACACAAACAGGATATTTATAAAACATTTTTGTGGGTTAAATATAATAAATTAAAATATAAATATCCCTAGACTAATGTGTCTGCAGTAATCACATTTGAATTTTTACAGAAGCAAACACATGAAAAACAATGCAAGTATTATTTATACATAACTTTAAAAACAAAAAAAAAAAACAAAATATAAAATTGAAATACATTATAAGTATACAATATATATGAAGTATTTCCTGAGATGTAATAAAACAAAAAAAATTTTTTTTTTTTTTAGGTGCACAAATCGTGGAGATATTTTTTGAAACAGGTTACATTATTTAGAAAAATATCTATGAAAGTGTGTATTTTAACAAGATCATTGTATGATCGACATATTCTGGACATAGGATTAAAATATCCAGTATTATTAGTAAAAATTTCAGTCCAGAATATGTTTAGGTTTCTGGTAGATTTGGGCCTGGCGTATAACTTGATTTGGTTGACTAAGTTACTGTCTACACGATTATTCACAATTTTATATAGCATTAAGAGGTCATTTATGTTTCGTCTTTTAACCAGACTTTCTAATTTGAAATGTCTAAGTCTTTGTTCGTACCCGTCTAGAAGATGATAGAACACCTGATCGGTAAGACAAAATCCGTGTAAATTTTCTTTGGACTGATTCGAGTCATGACATGTGGTGTATTATGAAAGGATCAATGTTTGAAAATGGTTTACTTCCATAGAAAGCTTAGTAATATTAAAAGCAGAAGAATGCAAATGGATTTGAGTCATAATACTCAAAATGCAACTAAATCGTAAAGATGCAAGTTCATGTACATCTTTCTGCTTCTAAGTTGTTGCATCAAAGAAAGTTGCATCCGTATACATTTTTGAAAATCCTATTTTTTCCATGATAGGACTTGTATCTTGCTGAAAAACTCATTTCTTCAAATTTTGGACTTGCATCCGTATGCTTCTCGGGTACACATATTTAAAAAAATAACTAGTAAAATTAATTTTTTCTTAAAATAATTAATAGCCATCTATAAAAGAGTAGATTGTGAATTGTTTTGAGTTTACCTTGACGCCCTTTTGGGTTTTTATATGGAGTAAGTATTTACAGTATGTTAGATTCGTAACTTTGCCTTTTTAAACCATTTTCTTTAAGTTCCCTCATAACATGGAACGTGAAGTCCGATTTTCACACTAACCTAACCCAACTCTTGAAACGTAACCCAACTTTACAAAATAATTCCATATCATACGCAAGTAAGTACCGATAATTAGGTACTTAAAGACCGGAACAACTACAAGCGAGTAGGTAGTACCACGGGAATAATGATGAGGTTCGAGTAGGTACTCGTTCTGCAGTACCTACCTAAGTATTACCTATGAATAATAATATTTCAGGTAAGGAAATCTCTAACACTGTATGAATTATTCATGTGAAATCTCAGACTGCAGAATAATACGTAGTATTATTTCACTGAAAAGTTTCAGAAAAATATTATGAAAGAATCTCCTATTACGTCTTGAATGAAAAGATACAGTACCTACCTATTACTTTTTTTCATTACTTCAGAACAAAATTTGTAGGTAACAATGGGTGTTTTGGTGATATGGTATTCAATTTAAAATTGTATTGTATTGTCATTATTATCTATCATCAAGGAACGTGGTCGTCGATCTGTCCAAAAATATTTAAAAAAAAAATAAAAAGACGCGATGCCCAGACAAGGTTAAAAAGGTATAATAAGCGTAGAATGCGTGAAAAAAACAAGTTAAAAAGTACTTTTCTCTGGTATAAAAAAAATCTCTAACAGTGAGCTCTGGCGTCATGAAATTTGGGTAAACATTCTACAAACCGCCGCACTTTTAACAGACACAGATTTTGGAAACTACGCTACGTTTTAACTTAAGAGGAATCGCCGAGAAATTTTAATAATAGATATTTTACCAAACTGTCACTGTCGCCTGAGTTCCGATCACTAGATTGCCAGGGACACTGCACCTCAATCTGATAATACCTAAATAAAATATTCTATGTCTGAACGTTTTTTTTAAATAAAAACGTTGTCTAGTTTGTAATACTGAACATCTGTTAGTGGCGTTCAAACCAGGCAATTCTAACGATTTTTGGAGGGTCCTAACTCCTATAAGAAGTAAGTTAAGATGAATATATACGTGAAATCCTATTTAGATACTATTTTGATTAATCTTTACGACGAATCGGCTTACAGTATGAACATCATAAAATATGCTACGGATAAATTAAAGCGTTTACTAGCTTTTCTATGTATTGGAATTACAATAAAATTATTATTTACGTAACAAAAAATATAAGCGTAAACCACCAAAAAAATGTTTTTTCATGACTTAACTATGAAGTAATACTAGAAACAATTTAAAAAAAATACCCCTTTATGGCTAAGACTATTTTTGAGGTTTTCCATGTTCTAACTTTTTTTCGTTCTTATAAAATTATGCACAAAATAAATAAAAACCACTTTTTCGCTTACTAGGCTCGTGCAAAAAGACGCTCGATTTTAAAATTTTGCGGGCATAAGATTCGACATATTTCTAGCGTTTATATTCCTCTTAAGCGTGAGGGAGTTTCTTTTAAGCCAGGTTTGCAGGAGACTAAGCCCGTGTTCCACTTCTTTGTAAGTATTTATCCAATCTTTTTCGTTAAATAAAATTACTGTGTCATCAGCAAAACTAATAATTTTTCCTCTTGTTTCTAGGTTACAGATATCATTGATGTATATCAAAAACAATATTGGTCCTAGTACGCTTCCTTGCGGTACGCCATGGTTGATTAGGAGAGGTTCGCTTTTTCTCTTATTAATTTAAGTCCTAAAATGATAAAACTATGGTGTAGTCAAAATAACATCTTTGAAACACAATCAGGTAGAAATGCTTAGAAATTTTTTCCATAGGAAAGCTAATAGCTCAGAAATGCACAAAATAATTTGCAAGGCAGATAGAAATATTACACCTTTAAATTTATATGACGAGAATGCCAACATTCTTATAAATACTAACCAGGAATTATTAGATTCCTGGTCAAATAAAATTATTCACGCAAAACACTTCAATTATCTCAACCAAACGTATGTTGACAAACTTTCGTCAAACAAATGGTTGAGTATTGGAGAGTTGAGCGCAGAAATAGAAGGATTTATGCTTGCAATTCAAGATAGAGTCATTAATACTAAAAATTATAGAAAGCATATAATCAAAGATATAAATCAAATTGATGATTTATGTAGAAAATGTTTGGCTTTTCCCGAAACTATAGAACATATTATATCGGGATGTTCTATATTAGCGCCTTCCGAGTATACATTTAGGCACAATCAGGTTTTAAAAATAATTCACCAAAGTTTGGTAATTAAACATAACTTGATTGATTGCCGTAATGTAGTACCTTATTATGAATATGAACCAAATTCATTTATAGAAAATGAATTTTATAAAATATATTATGATAAAACTATACTAACAGACAGAACAATTAGTCATAATAGACCTGATATAGTTTTACATGACAAAATTAAAAAAATAACTTATATCATTGATGTAGCTATTCCAAATTCCTGTAATATTCAAAAAACTGTTTCTGAAAAAATTAGAAAATACACAGATTTAGGAAATGAGATTAAAAGAATTTGGCATTCTCGGACTATAAAAGTATTACCATTTGTTATTTCGGCCACTGGCATAATACCTAGGAATCTGATTCAAAATTTAAGCATATTAGATTTGTCAAAGAATTTGTATATAAAAATGCAAAAAGCAGTAATTTTAAATACATGTAAGATTACAAAAGATTTTTTAAATATTTATATTGAGGGATCAGTAGGATTTATAGGTTCAATTAGAAATGCCACAGAGCCGAACCCTCTGATATGAAAATATCTGGAGTCGGTGAATTATATTCCCATTTGGTCTCTAGTAGGTTGACATGTTGTTCTTGTATTGTTTTGTATTTATAATACTTATATAGTGCAATTGCATAACGTGGATTCACTAGATGATCATTTGGGGAAGTGTATGAAAGGGTTTAGTTTTTCCTTCTTTTTTTTTTTTTTTTTTTTTTGGGGGGAAAATTTAACCCGGACATTTAAATCTGGTGCGTATTAAAAAATGAACGAAAACTCCATGTATCTTTGAATATCTTAATATAGCTGCCTACATATCTTGTTATTAGGCAGGTATATTGAAATATCTTATATATTTATGGTGGTAAGTTAAATTATCTAATATTACTAGGTGATCTATTCTAATTTTTCCTTAAAACTATAAATGTATTTACAAATATTTTCTTAGATATTATATTAAGAATGTTTAAATTGTTAGAACCTGCAGACAAGCTGCCATATGACAGCTTTGTGGGACTACTCAAAATTTTTGTACAAAATGTATTATGTAATTTAATTGGCTCGCAGCGACACAAAGTTTGGGTATCCCTACACTAAGTAATATTTTCTATTTTAAGAAAAGCCACATTGTAGCTTTATTTTATTACGCAATGCCGCGAATGTCCCAAAATAAACTTATTATAAGATACATTCTGAAGGCCAAACAAGATCTCATAGAAACATAATAATATGAGCATTCATTTTACTAACCAGGGAAATGAGTGCTGACTTAAATAAATATTTACTAAACGTTTTATCGTGAATGAGAAATAAGCAAGCTCATATTTATTTTAATAATAAAAGCCAGACACAAAAATCTATAGATATAAATTCGTGAAGGTAAGTGAATTATTATTGTAATAATTTCGGTGTGTATAAACAATAATTATTCAAAGAGTTTTTGTGTAAAGAGGTAAGTAAAAATAAAATAAAAGAATACTACATACCTACCTAAACTTAGTCAAATTTTCTGAAAGACAAAATTTACTTAGACCCGGTATATCAGTTTATTATAAGCTGGGCTTGGTTGGAATTTCGAGCTTAGCACAGCTTAGAACATAATCCGTATATAGGTCGAAAGCTCATATTTAACCAATCTTACGTGCATTGTGTTTCTTTTTTCTTTGAAAAACAAATATAGTTTGTATTTTGCTCTCTAATGCCTGTTTCGAAATCGCGATATTAGGATCGCGATCTTTCAAAAACGACAGCAGTTTTTTTTAGGTGGATTCCGCACTTCAATCAGCATCGTGCTGTACGCGAGTACGCTAATTTTAACTAGAATTTGTTTTGCTCGAGTCAGGCACTATTAATGAAATTAACTGCTAAAAGCTTTAAAATCCCTTATCAGACTATTTTTTTATTGATTATCAATTAAAGGCCCGCAACCCGAATTTCTACCGATTTCTTACACATCTCCCTTAAACATTTGAATTTTTTAAGCTCTTAAAAAAATATATGTTATTTTTGAAGATAATGTCTAGATGCTGCCCGCGCCGAAACGCAAATTATATGAAATTCCCTCGATAGAAAAAAATCGCAAAGTATGCCCCAAAAATTATTAAAAACAAGTCTGTTTTTATTATCTTAATTATATTTGTGAAAAAAATCACAATGTTTCTTTAAATGATACTTAAGAAGCTCCCCGCGAGATTTTTGCTCTATTTTAAATGAGTCGTTCTTTATTAAACATTTTCGCAATTTTCGCATCGATTTTGTCGCTGTAAATGTTAGCGCGCTCCTCTAACATTCGTAATTTCGTATCTCTCCATCTTCTTCTTTTCGAGCCCGGTTACGGAGCCTTAATAACATCGCCATTCCTCATCTTCCGATGAATGTAACAGTCTATACTTGTAAAATTAGGCAATTAACGTAAATTTCGGAGGGAAGTATTCAAATATTATTTTTCATGTTTAAATCGATCTAAACTAAATATGTGACGAAAAAATCACGCAAATCTGACAGAAGATAACGTCCGTTATCCGATAACGATCTCACAAAAAATACGGAATCGCTAGGCTGATATAATGTGATTGCTAGCGCCTCGGCGTCTAAAATAGGAACTATTCTGCGGCTTAGCAAAGTTAAGCTTGGGCGGTAGATTTATCCCTCTTAAATGGAGTGAGGAATGTCGTACATAGCATGGATACGGACTGGCTGATATTCCGGCCCATAGAGGTAGAATTTTATATTCAACTTATGAGTTATATTTCCGCTTGGGTGTATTGGGTGGGTGGACCTTTTAAGGTTTGTTCCAAGGTTAAGATGGAAATAAATAAATGCTTAAATATACGCTTCTAGATAGTAGGTAGTAAGGGTCGACCGAGATCTCGGTCTCGGTCTCGGCATTCTCGGCTACAAATTCTACCGAGAACTCTGTCTCGGTTCTCGGCGAAAAATCGCCGAGATTCTCGGCCATAACCGAGACCGTTGTAAGTAGGTACGGTATAGGATAATGGGATTCAAATCTACCGCACGCGTTCACATTTGTCACTTGGTGTCAGTGCGTGAGAGAGCTGTCGATTGTGATTGGTCGGCTGGCAGCGAGGCGGGTTTTACTTATAACCATAATGATAATATCTAGACGCCTTCCACGCCGAAACGCAAATTATTTGCAATTCCCTCGATAGAAAAAAAATCGCAAAGTATGCTCCAAAAATTATTTTTAAAACGTTTGCTTCAGTTATTTTACAAGTTATAATTGTGAAAAAAATTCACAATGTTTCTTTAAATGATGTCGTGTTTTATTAAATATTTTCGATTTTATCGCTTTAAATATTAGCGCGCTCCTCTAACATTCCTAATTACATATTTCTCCATCTTCTTCTTTTTGAGCGCGGATGCGGCGCCTTAAAACAAATTATTATTACATTCTTAAATATACTATATTATGCCAAAATAGCGCATTTTAATTTTTTTTTCTCAATTTATCTATTCTCGGTCTCGGCTCTCGGTCTCTGCCGAGATTTTAATTTTTTCTCGGTCTCGGTCTCGGTCTCGGCCGAGAACGAAAAACATGTCTCGGTCGACCCTTAGTAGGTAGGTTACCCATTTAGTCTTTATAAATAAATAAGCAAAATCTTCGATTTTATACGGTGTTATCATCGACCAATAATATTATATCAATCGAGTGATGTTTGCATTTGAAACGTTAGAAGAAATCGACACATTTCTTTAATATTATTTTACTAAATATAGTTGTTCGTTTTGAAAAAGAATTTTCGAGGTGAACAGGATATTTTACAAAGTTTATTTTTACATACAGGTAGAATAAAGTACGTAGTTAGGTACCTATATAAATATAGAAAAAACAACCTAATTGTAAAAATTTATTTTTATAATTGTAAACAACTAATGTAAGAAAATCGATTATTTATGTATTGAACAGCTTACTCATTACTACGGAATATTTTTTATTCAAACAGTTAAATTTAGCTTTATTATTACGAAAAGTGAGTACATATTTATGCCAGGGGAGACAAAAAAAAACATGCAAAAAATGAAAAATTACATTTTTATTTTTATTTTAACTTTATGAGTAAAACCTCTAATTGTAATATTTAAATAAATGAAGACAATATAAGCGAAACTCAATCGAAAATCTGGAAACAGAAAAATTAGAAAAACATATTGACACCTCTGGGACTCGAACCCAGGACCTCTTGCTTTCCGGGCAAACGCGCTAACGCGCTAACCGCCAACGTGGCGCAGTGGTTAGCGCGTTTGCCCGGAAAGCAAGAGGTCCTGGGTTCGAGTCCCAGAGGTGTCAGTATGTTTTTCTGATTTTTCTGTTTCCAGATTTTCGATTGAGTTTCGCTTATATTGTCTTCAGTTATTTGAAAAATTACATAATTGACTTACGCGATACGCCATTTTCACATTTATCGTTTTTATTTAACATTTCATAGACAATCAATCAACCATATAATAAAACAATAATTTATTCACGCTATGAAGTGAATGCATTATTGACAGGTTTGTATCTGTGTTTATAACAGAAGAATATGGAAAGAAAGGTATTAGAATAATTACACATACGATAGACAAACCCTGCTTTGCCAAACAAACCATTTAAAACCTGGGATGTATATCTAAATGATGATGGCATGCAGCTTTTACAGATTGAACCTCAAACCATTAATATTAGGATTCGAAGTAGGTAGGTACTTTTTTGTTTTCATTTTGACGAGACTTTATTCTATAAGATTGGTATTTCCGACAAATGTCATTTTTGAAGTGCATATCCGTGTATCGAAAAAGCTCACATAAATAAGGAATAATTATATTAAATCTGATAGGTACGCGATGAAAACTCAAATACATGCTTGAATGTTACGCGCTGTGTTTGATGTATCAAAATTTAATAATATGTATACACAGTTTACACAAAATAAACTTACATCAAAATAACATAAAAAAAATTTATTTATTTATTTATTTATTTATAATTTCTCACCATACATGTGTTCTTATTTTTTTTTTACAAAAATATTAACCTCACTAGGCTAGCAGCCTGTATTGAGGTTAAATTCATAAATTTGAGTGGTGCATTTACACACAAATCACTAAAATACAAAAAAATCACTAAAATACAAAACACTACATCCAAAACACTAAAATATTATATGCGGAAAGTAAGAAATAACAATATTATATTGGTGACCAGATGGGTAATTTGTAACAATATAGACCATAAAACAAATCCTTAATAAATTACTATACCCACCAAGAAACAAAGGTAGTTCAAAACAACTAGGGTGACACTCCGATTTTTACAAATGGGACTCAAATAAAATCTGGTTAATTGTATGGTGTACTCATATAGGCCAGCACATAGGTACGATTATTTAAAATTTAAATGAATGTAGGATTTTAGGTGGGAAGGTGTACAACTATACAATAGGCTGGAGCGACATCGCGAAAATCAAACGACAGTATTGTAACAGCTGAAAAAATGGTTCCATGACAACTCAGAATCAAATCAACGCAACACCTGTTTGAAGTCATTAAATAAATAAATAAAAATTAAAAATAGCCCATAAGCCCATAGCCCAACCTATTTCACCTTTTTCATCACTTTTAATGACTTTTCAAAGGAAGTGTTGAGATGAGTTCATTATGAGTTGTCCGGTCACCGAAAAAAGTTGCCTTGTGTCATACACATTCTCGCAAAAAATACTTCGTCTACCCGTTGATTTCATAATTTATTTATTTATTTATTGACGCCCTATTGGGCTTTTACATATAAAAATACAAATTTCATTTATAACTGCAGTATAACACAAAATAAAAAAGATTAAAAAATATATAAATAAAGCATAAACTCAATGTAAAATAATAGGAATAATACATCTAATGCTAATTCCACATGGATGACTTTAGGGAACTCGTATGTACATATACCTACGAGCAATAAAAACATTAAAAATAATCAAAACACATTAATTTTTACTGAATTACTCGTTGTATGCTTTTGAAATAAGAACAATAAAAAAAAACAGTAAACAAAAGAAAATTGAAATAAAATAAAATGATTTCTCATTCATTATTTATATCTAAAAAGTGGTGGACTAATTTGGCTTTAAATGAATCGAAATTTAAATTAAAAATGTCAGCGACATCAGTTAGTTCATTGCCCAACCTGTGTATTCTTTCCATCACAGAATTCGTAGCGAAGTTATTGTTGTAAAATAAAATGTTTCGTCTAGTATATTTTGGAGGTATGTGTAAGGATAACAAGTTTATAGCGTCAGGGCAGTCCAACATTGAATAATGCGAAATTCATAAATTTAGTCTTTTTTCACTGAAACTGTGACTGAAAATGTTATGTTATACAACTTTTATAAATACATCGCACGAATAAATAAACATAGTTTTTGAATAGAAGAGATACATAAAAAAATGAATCTATAGGGTATAACCGCCAGGGCCGGATCTACGAAATCTGGCGCCCTGTGCAGTAGGTACCGATGGCGCCCCCCCCTACATTTTTATTTTGATTAAAAATTCGTTCACCCCAAATTTTTTAATTTTTTTATGTAATTGTTATTTTTTTTTACACTAATTTATCAAATAAAATCAAGACATATAAAGGGTGTAACTTTTCTAAGTGACCTGGCGGTAGCTCTCACACTCGTTTTTTTTTTAAAGAGAGGATCGCCAGGAGCCCTATACTCTCTGAATCTATTGGGAAAACATAAATTATGGTGCTATTTTAACTCTTCAATTCCCAGTGTCACCTGTAGGTGACAGAAGTTTAGTATTTTTTTTCTACCACATCGAAATTTTATTTTTAAATTCTACTACTACCATACTAAAGGCAAATAGTTACTCTATTCGTTATTTTTTTCTGGCAACACTAGCCACATGCCATTTATCAAATTCATTCTCGTGTTTCACGCGAAATTGGAGCAGTCTGAGTTTGTGTGATCTCTTGCGACATAAAGTGAAATAAAAATGCCTTAGCCGTAAGTATTATTTTTTCTCTTATTGTATACAATAAATGAATAAATAAGCTAACGTACAAATGTATTTTATGACAAAAATAATTTATAGAATGTTTGATACAACGTTGGAAATATGCCGTGTCACCTGTAGGTGCCACTGGGCGTTGTAACTATTGAATTGGTATAATGACTCTATTGTTCGAAATTCATTCTAAGTGATAAATAACTAGACCGTTGTTTACATTTTGGCTTCATCGCTACGTTGTGATGGTGTTTTAGAATTTGTTTACGTATTACAGGTTGACGTTAGATGAGATTGGAGGAATTGCAGGCGGGGGTGGGGGTGTACAATAAGTACCTACATGGGTGGGGTAGACCGTTTTGACGAAAGCACTCACTCCATGAGGGTAGCTCTTCGCGGCATTAGTGGTGGTTTCCTCTGTTGCTTTTTGTTTAGATGCAGCTTGCCAAAATGCATGGCTGCTCAAAATAAGTCAGAAAACAACTGGAACTACTGCAATTCCCGGTGAAATGTCACAACCAAATACTTGCAAAAATGTGAAAAGCCTGTGAAGATCCTCAAATCCGATTGTGGCATACTTCTGCAGATAAGAGTGCCTACCGAGGTAGGAGTGCAGGAAGTGTTGACGATCACTCGCAAATCGACTGCTCTCAATGAATATGTGGATATTGTTACCAACGCACCAGAAAAATGTGTGCCAAGTGCAATATCGTTTGCATCTAAAGTGTTGATACAGCTTTCACAATTAATAAGTGCTCTGTTTTTTTATTTATATAAAAAAAATATTATTATAAAACTTTATAGAAACAAATATAATAAATATAAAACTGTTATTTTATTCCTACCGTAAGAATAAGTGAAATGCTGTTTCCTCTTCAGAGCCTTCAAGCACAATGCCCAGTGTCACCTGTAGGTGACACACCCATAAATAAGGGGGGGGGGGTTATATATTTTTATTTTTAATATTTTTTGTCTTGACCATATATATGTAAACGATTTTATTTATAGAGAAAAGAAAAATCTTTATTAACTTTGACATGGGAATTGAAGAGTTAATTATTTTAGGTAAAACTCTTTGCAAGTTATGCTTTAAAATAATACAACGAATTGTTTGTTTGTGCCCGTACCATGATTTAAAATATAGGTTACGAGACAATGCGGGTGGTTTCGCTGAACTAGGTCCATTAGACATTCTTGAGATTTACTACCCTACGCGAATATTAGAAAAAGCAAATACAAATACGTTCTCATGGCAACGTACAACACAAGAATAGCATCTACAGCTTCTGACTAGCAACAGGCAGTCCCGACGAGAGACAGTGAGCAGTGATAATAAGAATATAACCTCAAATTTGTACCTTGCATTTCCCCTGTGTTGAGCGATCAAACACTAAACACTGACGTATGGTATCAACGGCTTACGAACAAAAATACCGCGCTGTGATTGGTTATTGAATTTGGATCGCACCTATTCGTCGTAAAAGACGGTAAAAGATATATGGAAAAATAGATCTTACGTTTAAACTAAATATATGGAATTTGTAAAAAAATTCTGTAACAGACTATAAATTCGTAAGCCGTTGATACCAACTTGATGCGTGCGCCTTCTGTTTCTTTGGAAAATGTTGCTAGAGCGTAATAATTATTTCGTACTATGGGTAATTTTTAAACGATTCAGGGAATATTATAACTAAATTTTAATACAATATTTATTTTCTCACGGCGCCCCTTTGGAGTTGGCGCCAGGTTTTTGCACGTTTTTGAACGTATGGCAGATCCGGCGCTGTAACCGCACACATTCTATCTTGTCTTGGTCAAAATCAAAGTTTTTCAGTTAGGTTTATGGCGGACCTGCTCTACCAAAGGCTCCGACCTATTTTATCGTACCTGCTCCAGTTTCGTATGTACAGAATTCCATTTCGTCGTACGTGCTGAAATCTGAGTGTTTCATCAGTTCTGTTTTATCGTATGTATTAATTCCATCTAACCTATGTTAATAAAATATACAAATAAGTTTTATTTCCATCTTATATTATCCATCTTAGCGTATGATCATATGTCTGTGAGCAAAGGTTTTCCTGTTATTTTTGATCGTATATTTAATATAAAACGTTTAAATATGCAACATAATTTTTTTCTAATACCTACAGATATATTTCATTTCCATTTTATTTATTTATTTTATTTATTAATTTTCAACGCCCTGATGGGCTTTTACGTGACAAGTTTATAATACAGAGACAGTTTTTAAATAAAAAAGATAAACTATAACAGCCTTACTCATCATCGCAAAATAATATTACACCTCGGAGCAAGAGCGGGTTAGGTGAAATTGTTACTCAACATGGTGGGTTAATCGCGCGCATGCGCGTGTTTTTACCGAGTCGCTGTACCGGGAGATGTAGTAGCTGTCAGAATTTAAACCACCCGATCACCAGGGTTAACTCAGTACCCCGTGCATTGTAACTGACGAAATGGCGAACTTTTATGAGAATCTTGACATTTTGAACGGAGCTTTGGCAAATATTGACCGTATTCGCAGCATTCATGCACCACGGCCACGGAAAAGGT
The DNA here is from genome assembly GCA_917880885.1 of Limnephilus marmoratus. Taxonomy (NCBI): domain Eukaryota; kingdom Metazoa; phylum Arthropoda; class Insecta; order Trichoptera; family Limnephilidae; genus Limnephilus; species Limnephilus marmoratus. Next base: position 52,628,686 of record OU862909.1, on the reverse strand, counting down.
TTTAAAAAGGTACGATCCATTTGCGGCACTCACGGAAGGAGATTTTAGGTGTCTAAATATAGATTTACCAAAGTCAACGTTGTGTTGACGCGTGTTGACGTGTGAATAAACGTGAAGTTGGCAACACGCCGCGATATGCTAAATTGGTCGCGTTTTTGAGCTTTGGAGCAGTGTTGCTACCGTCAAAAAATCATAACAGCTGTCGAGAAACATTATGATGATGAGTAAACATTTTTACCCTGAACAGTGTAAGCTTACTCCACTGTATAGCTACAGAGCCGCTACAGAGCCGTGGTACGGTTTTATGATGAGTAAGGCTGTAAGAATATAACTAGTAAACATCATATGAAAGGTAAGTATACAGATAAATTTAAGGAAAGATAGTGCATTACAATAAAAGAGAAAGTTTCTAAGTTATAAATGGCATAGAAATAAACTTGTAGGTATGTTAGTAATTACAAAATTTACAGGTGACTAATTAAATGTGATGAAAAATACACGACAAAATGCAAGATACTTAAAAAGAAAACGGTAATAGGTTTTTACATTGTAGATTTATAAAAATACGCAAATACATGCAATAGTTCCTATGTGATGCTCCTTAGATATCAAAATATTCTACATAAAAATATTGTTCAGATATTTCTTGAATAAAGGTAAACTTGTATTAAATACATCGATATTTGAGGTGAATTTGTTCCCTAGTGTGTGTAATCGTGAAATTGGTGCATGTGTGTGGTAGTTGGTTACAGAATTATTGTTGCAGAATAATATGTTTTGCCTTGTTTCTCGAGTAGGTACTTTAAAATCAATGAGATGCAGGAGTTCGCAACAATCTAATTCTGAGTGAATAATTTTAAACAAAAAAGTTAGATCGTTTATTTTTCTTCTGTTTTCTAGGGAATGCAATTTAAGTTTCGTATCATCAGTTTCGTCGCAATGTTGACGACGTTAAATGTTTGTCGTATCGTCAATTTTTATAAAACTTCAAAATCAAATTTAAAAAAAAAAAAGAACAAGGGAAAGATAATTTTCTGATGGGTAAAATAACAATAAAAATCTCGAGTTTTAATTGTACTTAAAATTGGGCTTGGAGTTCCAAGTTTTGTTTGATCATATTTTGAATGCGTTTTGATCAAAACCGATGTTTTGACCTACAAGATAGAACTGAGGTGACGATAAATATGTGTACCTATATAGGTATAGTAATAAGGGCAGATCGGCGTGTGATAACGTACGTTTATTGCTTAGATTTTTAGACGATAGCGGTGTAAAGGCAACATTCCCAAATCCTAAAAAAAGTCACATACAATTTTTCTCCAGCCTAGTGTACCTACACATTAATTTGTGATGATGCAGAATGAATGAATTTTAACTGTTGTCATGTATGATATAGGTACTAATCGAAAGTTGAATTTTGAAGGTAGGTAGGTACTGCACACAAATTAACATCCATCCGAGGGTACGGTTTTAATAGAAGTTAATATTAGGTCCTTACATATGAAATTGGCGTTTTGCTGTACTGGCAACTTTGATCTCAAATATCTTTTCTTTGGTTAGGAATTCCAAATTCAAATTTATACAGCTATTTACTCATGTATTTATGTTTCGAAAATTATAATTCATTTGTTTTTTCATTAATTGTTTTTTTTTCTTTGCGTCACTTAGTTTACAAAATGGAAAACTTGAAATATCGCGTTATTTACGAGTACGAGTTCCACAGTGGCACCAGTGCTGCAGAAACGGCTGGAAGGATTAATGATGTGTACGGCGACGGTGCCGCAAAAGAAAACACAGTGCGTTCTTGGTTCCAACGATTTCGTTCTGGAAATTTCAAACTGCAGAACAAGCCCCGTGGACGACCGGAGACCAAAGTTGATAATGAAGAATTGAAGGCTATTGTGGAAGCGGATCCATCGCAAACCACGTCCGAGTTAGCTGCAGGCTGCGGTGTTAGTGATAAAACTGTTTTAATCCACTTGAAGCAAATTGGGAAGGTAAAAAGCTTGAAAGGTGTCGTCACGAATTCAGTAAGGGGTCGTCCATTAATCACGTGATGTTTTTTTATCAACTTTTTAACCCCCCCCCCCCCCCCCCCCCCGTCGTGATATTTCGTGATTTTTTCCGAACCCCCCCCCCCCCTTTCGAGCATCACGTGATTAATGGACGACCCCTAAAGCAAATCAACAAACGCGCGTTAGAACGCTAGATCACACAGTGCGTAACAGACGGCTACAAAATTAGAGGAGCTTCAATTGGAAGTCTCCACCGTACTCTCCGGACCTTGCCCGAACGGATTATTATTTTTTTCGAAATTTGGATAACTTCTTGCAAGGGAAAAAATTCAACTCCGGTGGGGCAGTCCAAACCGCCTTCAAAGATTTTATTGATTCCTGTCCGAATAGTTTTTTTAGTAAAGGGATTGATGAACTATCTATGAGATCATTAGATGGCAAAAGTGCATAGATAGCAACGGTACATACTTTGATTAAATAAATATATTATATTAAAAAAAATCGACTTTATGTTCCTCCCATCATACAAAACGCCAATTTCATACTATGGACCTAATATTATGGTTATGGTATGGTTTTAATTTTTAATACGAGGATATACCTAGGTACCTACCTACCGATCTAGTGTTGCATATTTATTTTAGTCATTTTGGTTCCATATTATATAGGTACCTACCTAGATATTTTTTGTTCGTATTTTTTACCTGTTTACCTACCTACCTATATTCTTATGGGTTGTGTGGGGTCGCACTAAACTCCCCATATTTCAGGATAAAATAAATAATAATTATTAATTATTAATAAAACCAATTATTATTATAATTCTAAAATAGTGTTATACAGGTTCCATAAATATTAATATTAATAAAAAACCGAGAATTTTTCATCAACTCATAATCAGGGCATACCGCTGCGCTGGTGGAACCTCTCCCACTTTTTCATCAACGAAGTGTAACGATGTAGGTACCTACCTAGTCTCTATCATGTCCCTATCTAACAGAAAAACGGAGCTTTCACTGGCAGAGCAGTATTATAATTTGTAACAGTTGTTTAACACATGATGCAGAATTTATAATTCATAAAAACGTATTTTTCTTGATACGTTCCTCCCATGTGTCACATCGCATCGCCCAAATCCAAAAAAAATCTTGAAAAAATATTATAAGACAAAATTTAGATAAACTGTCATTAAATCAATCTGTGGAGTAATCGGAGATCGAATATCGATAGGAAAAAACTAATTCTGGATCACCTGCGTTGTTATGCAAACGCTGCAAATCAACTCCAAGAACAATATTCTTCCGAGAAATGGTTTTATTGAATGACTTCATCATCTCAAACAACCGTTCGATGACTAAGAACTGCTAAGAACAGATCATAATAGCATTATTTATACCTACATAACTTAAAAAAAATAGAGAAAATAATAATAAACGCCTCTTTAGGTTAACAAAAATATTGTTGTTTACATTGATTGATAACTTTTACACATACCTATTATCATCTGTCAGACTTATCATCTGTTAAATTTCACGCATTGTGTGAATTCGAGGAAAGAATTTAGGACACACAGAATATAATAAATTATTTGTGCAACTTACGGTTCACCGAGCATGGGAGCGATGTTGAGAAGCGTTTCCAAAAAACCACCATCTTTGCACCATAATATCGGTTTTTGAGGCTGTGTGTTGACATTTAAGATTCGGAAGAGGATGCACAAGATCACAGCAACAACAGCTAGCAAAACTGTAGACATTTTAGCAGATTATCACTGATGGATGTTTATGTTTCAATTCAAAAAATCACTCTTCAAGACGCGTGGTCGCCCGCGTCAAAAAACATAAATATCACAAAATAACAAAACACCTAAAAAAGATAAAACCACGGCGGGTACCGCTTCAGATCTTATTTTTGATATTTCATATCCACATCCGACAATATAGGTTCACGTCGCACAGATGTTTATGTTCATTACAAAAAAACACTCGACGAATTTGACGTTACCACCCGCCTTCTTCGACCGATACGTCATCCGATTCCCGATTTTCAAATTCCGAACGTCAACGTCGTCAACTGAGTACTGAACTGAATCTGTGTCTGAGTTGGTCTGAGTCGACTCCTACCTAGTAGGTATCTACAATAGTGTGTAGTTGAAGCACTTATATATTACTACCTACTACATACAACATCTACGGATCTACGCCTACCGCCTACCCAGCTCCTAGTCCTAGCTCCTGGCTGTCAAAACGGCACAAAAATAGTTCTATATTCCATCACTAGATTGCGTAACGCGCGGAGGAAGCAAAGATGGCCATCTGTGTTTTATAATTCGCAATTCTTTTATCCAATGGTTTGAGTAATGGATATCATGAAATAAAATTATAAAGTTAAACAATAGATGGCAATGTTTAGTTAGTCAAAATAAATAGGTATTTTTTAAATTAAAATAATAATATTATCTTACAAAAGATTTTTAAAATATTTATATTGAGGGATCAGTAGGATTTATAGGTCCAATTATTAGAAGTTCCACAGAGCCGAACCCTCTGATATGAAAATATCTGGAGACAGTGAATTATTGAAAATCTATAGAAATCTATAAAAGTATCTGGAGACAGTGAATTAAAGAAAAGGAAGTTATTAAAACCATAAAAATCCGAAAACTTCAATATCTTGGACACGTGATGAGACATCCAGAGAAGTATGAGATCCTGCATCTCATAATGCAGGGAAAGATTGCCGGAAGACGGGGCCCTGGAAGAAGGAGAACCTCATGGCTGAAAAACCTGAGACAGTGGTTTGGCCAGTCTACCGTGGAGCTGTTCCGGGCCGCAGTAAACAAAGTCCGCATAGCCAACATGATAGCCAACGTCCGTTGAACGGACAAGGCACAACAAGAAGAAGAAGTGAATTATTTTCCCATTTGGTCTCTGGTAGGATGACATCGATGACATGTTGTTCTTGTATTATTTTGTATTTATAATCCTTATATAGTGCAATTGTATAGCGTGAATTGACTAGATCAGTGATTCCCAAAGTGGTCCAGGTGGACCCCCAGGGGTCCATGGGAGACCCAACGGGGGTCTACATTGGCGTGATAAAGAAATGGGGGTCCACAAGTTGTATTTGGGGGTCCACGAAAATTTATCTGGTTTCGATAGTAAAGAACAAAAATGTGGGCTTGACTTTAACTATCAATTTAGGCAGATACTAGATTACTCAAAAAAATTAAGGGAGCAAAAAAAAAATCCAATTTTTCGGTGATTTTTGACAGGCTGTATTTCGGTGAAAAATGGTCGTATTGAGACTTTAAAAAAAGCAATTTGAAGCTTTAAGACGATAATTTTCATATTTTTGGCAATTTTTTTTAGGGGCTACGGTTTTCATGCAATCCTAATTTTTTGCTATTTTTTTGGTACACGGGCTTGAATTTTTTTTTTCAGTTAGGCCGGCTTATGAATCAGATTAATATTTAGCAATAATTCTCTTTTTTAAAACCTCTCTTAATTTTTTTGAGTAGTTTATTTTTAGAAGGTCAACGACTGTTACTTGTGAAAACTTGCATATTCGATATTTAATTCTATTAAGGTGGGAAATGCAGGACTAGGTTTTTTTAATGATTTTCATGAATTTTTTTGGCATGGAAGAAATGTGTATAATTTATTGAAACTTTGAGGTCATTTTATACATCTATTTAAGAAAATATTGTGAATTTTTTGAAGCATTTCCTCAGAAAATATGAAAATTGTCAGCTGCTATACATCGAACGTCTCATCAGACGTTCATTGCAAATCAATAGGGTTTTGAATTTAATTTAAGTACATGTGCCTGAAATAAATTTTTTTTCAGGTGGTGTAAACAGGAAACCTTGATTTTTTGCCATTTTTTTACATTTATTTGCAATTAAAAAATACTTTTGACAATGATATTATTACGAATTTCGGTTCACATAAAGCGTAATTATATAAATAAGGTATTTGCACATTTTTTAAAATGACTTTCAAGTTTACCACGCGGTTTAGCACAAACACCCTCGTAATACCGGAACGAATTGAAATTTTTATTTAAAACTGTGGGAACATATTTTTAAATAGTTATACTAACAATTTATGAAATAAAAAAATTTGAGTCATCTACATGTATTTCCCTCTAAGTCTGTAATATATTATTTTAATCAATAGAACACAAGAAAATGCACTATTTTTCTTTTTATTTATACCACTCCATATTTAAGGTTGGAATTAGCCGCGACGCAAATTTCCATCGTTAGATCTAATCTTCACATTTTTGATCAGTTTTGGGAATATGGTAGAAATGTAGCAGCAGGGGGTCCACCGAAATCAGTAAAATTTTGAAAGGGGTCCACGAGAAAAATAAGTTTGGGAACCTCTGGACTAGATGATCGTATGAGGAAGTGTGTGAAAGGGTTTAGTTTTTCCTGTGGGGAAAATTTAACCCGGACATTTAAATCTGGTGCGTATAAAAAAAGGGTTTACTAATAAACGTGCTTTGAATATTACATTTATCAGTTGTGTAAAATTCAGTGGAGTAGCGTGCCTTGGAGGGGCTATGTATCAAAATTAGTTGGGGGACCCAAATGAAGGATAAAGATTTTTCACAAAAGAAACAAAAGGCCTCTGTAGCCCGGGGGGCCCGTATCATTGATACGGTTGATACGGCGGTAGCTACGCCCCTGGTAAAATTTAAAAGACGCTAAATATTATGTGGAAATATATTCCTCGAATATTCGACATGACATAAATGTATATACCTAGTATTGTGTTGTGAATGAAAACATAAATATACCTATGTTTTTCTTTAAGTGACAATCTTAGAAGTTAATTAAGTATATAAATTTAGCCTAGGGCCTGTGGGCCTAGGTGTGCATCGAAATAAGTATAACTAATTAATATATAACTACTACTAGCCCAAAAAAATAAATTTGAATTAATTCATTCTCATTTCAATACTTTTCTTTGGGACCTAATCGGGATGAGTACAACCTTTCACGTTATAATCTACGCATTCACAGATGGCGTCAATTTAATATTTTATTATGGTAACGTCACGTACGTTATAATCTACGCATTCACAGATGGCGCCAATTAAATTATTTTAGGTTTTTAATACTTTTTCACATTACGCTTTAAAATATGGTAAATTAATGGTTTGGGCCCGTCCATATTTAATATGAATATAAATAAATAGTTTTGTCCATAAACAAACCCAAATCTTTCAAGAAAGGCTGAAAACTACAATATTGGATTGAGTCACCGATAGAAAATTCAATTTTCAACGTATTATGTGACGTTACCTAATAAGTTGGTAGATAAATATCAAACGAATTTATACACAATGTCGATTTTTTTGTACTTATACGCTGGTACTCGTAGTATACACAGACTTTTGTTATTCGGCGGTAAATCCTCTCTGCACATTCCTTCGGGTTACTTAGTTATATTTTGTGTACCGTATTTTCCCTAAACCGACTGCTCATTGTATATAAGTACGCCGCGGGGCGATTTTTTTTTTTTACATGAGCTCCACACAGGAGAAAATAATTTCCCTCAGGGCCAGCGCCGGATCTGCCATACGTTCAAAAACGTGCAAAAACCTGGCGCCAACTCCGAAGGGGCGCCGTGATAAAATAAATATTGATTAAAATTTTGTTATAATATTCCCTGAATCGTTTAAAAATTATCAGCCCCGGATCTTCGTTTTTTTTAGGCGGGGCAAAAACTGAAAAATGCCGCCCCCGCCCACTTAGGTATCTATATTTATTTTAACCTTGCTGGGGGGGGGGGGGGCATATTCGAATCAAAGAACTGGTTTTACTGTAACTAATTAAGAAATTTAATTATAGCTACACCCAGAACATGCAAATGGTTTTCCTTAAATTCTGGCTGCATATAGTCTGCAACCAGAATTTTAAAACTACACTTTGAACACGAGAATGGTTTCCATCAAAATGCTTCAGCAGATGAAATCACAACTGAAATTTATCTTGCTGGCTGCTTATTCGTTTTAAACTGCTACATTGCATTGTATTTAAATAAAAGCTGAAATAAAAAGGCTGTTTTACTTCTCAGTCATATGATGGCTGCCATCGTGTAATAAACAAATCATGACACGCATAACGACGTAAAAATTTTAAGTAAGTTTGAATAATGACGAATTGACGACGTAAGTGATTGCATGTATTAAATTGAGTTTAAAAAATAAATATAGTAACTTAAAAAGCATAAGATAGTTATATAAAATACTTACCCAGAAAAGCGATCGATGAACTGTGATAGATTTATTGATGCGACACTAATGACATCAGTATTGTACCTTAGGTTGATCAACAAGTAGGTACTAAAGAGTAAAAATAAACAACACACTTTTGACACATTTTTAAAACAAAACACTGTCGTGGAGAGGGATCGACGAGGGAGTTTTCGAATATAGCTTCATCTCTTTCGCACGCACGGTAACCAGAGCAGACGCGTGCTGCCGCGATCTGTGGTTCCTGCGGGCGAGCGGGTCGGGTGCGTATTTTGAACTATGCCTACGCGCCTCGCGAATAATAAATGTTCGTGCAGCACGTCTCACTCAGGGCTCTGGGTATCAGTCGAGTTAATATGGCCGTGAAATTTCTCTACTTGTACTATTATTTATTCCGTGGTCAAAGTTGAGTTTGGCCGCCCTCTGAACTTGCCGCCCGGGGCATGGGCCCCGGCTTGCCCCCCATTAGATCCGGGGCTGAATTAAATTATCCACAGTACGAAATAATTATTACGCTCTAGCAACACTTTCCAAAGAAACAGAATGCGCACGCATCAGGTTGGTATCAACGGTTTACGAATTTATAGTCAGTTACAGAATTTTTATACAAATTCCATATATTTAGTTTAAACGTAAGATCTATTTTTCCATATATCTTTTACCGTCTTTTACGACGAATGGGTGCGATCCAAATTCAATAACCGATCACAGAGCGGAATTTTTGTTCTAGTGAATCAAACAAACCGACTTGCGCCTTTCAAAATGCTGACAATTTTAGTTAGCGTACGCTCGCTATTGTTTTATTTTGTACGATTTAAGTCTCTAGGAGAAGGTAGTTAAAGACCATTTTCTTATGAAATCTTCAGTAAATTCCATTAACAAAAGCATCGCACGGTCTGCAGGATTTGCAGGTTGCAACGTGTTGACAGTTTCATCATTGATTTGACATATTATTTGAAGTTCGTTAAATGTATAATTAATATCTATTAGATTTGTTGGATTTGCTATTTTACGGTGTCAGTGTAAGCGTCTTTCGTAAGCCATAGACCATACGTCAGTGTTTAGTTTTTGTATGGTGTTTGTTCGCTCAATTTGGTGTTTGTTCGCTCAACACAGGGGAAATGCAAGGTACAAATTTGAGGTTATATTCTTATTAGATTTTTAAATTTATAACTAAATTTCTATTGATTGTTAGAGGTTATAAAAGTACTGTGGATTACAATGAATAGAATAATAATTTTTAAAAAAAAACTCTTCTAATGGACCTAGTTTAGCGAAACCACCCGCATTGTCTCGTAACCTATATTTTAAATCAAGGTACGGGCACAAACAAACAATTCGTTGTATTATTTTAAAGCATAACTTGCAAAAAGAGTTTTTCCTAAAATAATTAAAATAAGGGCTCCTGGCGATTCTCTCTTAAAAAAAAAACGAGTGTGAGAGCTACTGCCAGGTCACTTGGAAAAGTTACACCCTTCATATGTCTTGATTTTATTTGATAAATTAGTTTAAAAAAAATTAATAAAATTAAAAAATATAAAAAAAATTGGGGTGAACCATAGACATCCAAATGGATAGACAAGCAGTTACAGATGAGGGGTAAAACCAAACTATGGAGAGCAAAGGGGGGAAAGATGACTGTCATTCGTTGAACAATCAATCTGACAGTATATGGGCATCACGCATTACAATATCACCATTTAGTTCTTAAAAGCAAAATCTGCTTTGAATGAATAGACCTTTTTACATGGGAGCGCGAATTGCTTGCCACGTTCAAAACTTATTTGCTAAGGCTAAATGCTCGCTCCAAAAAGACTCGCGCCAATACACATATCAATATTTTCTTGCAGTGTTTAGTTAAAACACTTTTACAAATGTTTCATAATTTACTTACCCCTGTAACCAGCGACGAGCACATTGGAGTACCGCCCACATTCGCTATGTGCATATTGATACATAGATATATTGTATAGCACAAGCTGCCGTTATTTCGTTAAATGTATGGATGTCAGCTTCTCGCTGTTCACGGCAAGAATGATGACGTCACACATTTTAGATTCAAGCGAGGCTATATCCCCTCCCCATGGAGCGAGCCGGTTCCAAGGAGGAGCTACAGCCGGCGCCATGTGGAGGGGGAAATAATACGTTTTTATCACTTAGGGCAGGTCCAGATATATTCATATGTCCGTGGGGTGAACGAATTTTTAATCAAAATAAAAATGTAGGGGGGGGGGGCGCCATCGATACCTACTGCACAGGGGGCCAGATTTCGTAGATCCGGCCCTGCATAATAAGTAATAGTTAAAATTTCAACCGCTAGATGTCACGAACCCGATACAGTAACTTTTTCCGTTCGTTCCTATTAGGTTTTGGATTCTAGTGACTTTCGTTACATAAATATACAAAAATATCGTTTTTGATACAATTTTCGATAGTGGATATTTAATATCGATATATCGATATATCGGATCAAAATATATCGGCTAAAAATATCGATATTTTGAATTAAAAATATCGATATATCGATATTTTTTCAACAAGCCTAAAATGCGATAATAACAGTGCAGACTGTTATTATGTTGTAGTTTTTAATTGCATTTATTCAATTACTCTTTTACTTTACTATCCCTAATTTATATGTACTTAAAATCTTCACTTTAACCACAGAAATAAAAATAACAAATCAATATAATACCCAGGCACAGGCATTGCCTTTGTAGGATTTTTTTGTTCATACATTTATTGTATTAAGCTTTTTTACATACTTTTCATTATTTTAGTATCTATTATACGGGGTGTCAAGGGACGTACTTGGCTTACTTTAACCAGTGATTCATGACATTATTTGGAGTAAAAAATGTAAATGAAATTTTGGTCTCCGGTGACTTTTTTGACGACTTTTTTTTTAAATTTTTTCTTCAAAATCAGACGAAAAATTTCTTCCGCATGTCGTCACTGGTCACTCAGCCGGGTGTCCGGCGAACCCCTTACCCAGCCTCCAACTGTTCAACAACTACCATTTTTTTATGTTTTTGTAGAAAAAAAAAAAAGAAAACACCAAAAATGTCACCGGAGACCAAAATTTCATTTACATTTTTTACTCCAAATAATGTCATGAATCACTGGTTAAAGTAAGTCAAGTACGTAGGTACCTTAACACCCTGTATATATTGTATCAAAAAATTTCAATAAAAAAAATTGAAGTAGCATGGATGAACGATGGTGGCCATGCTTTTTGTAGGCGCGGTTTCATATTGATAATGGTTCATGGCCCATCTCGATTTTTTTCTATTATCTATGCTAATATAGCTAATATAAATAATATGAATGGTGGTTACTATCCGAATCGTTGACCCAATGACAAGGAGGAAGTGCAGCAAGGTCCAACACCAAAAAAACATCAACGTGCTAAGACTAAGACTAAGGTCGCTAAAATCTTAAAACATTCCAACTTTTACATTCGCATTTACAATCAACATTCAACAATCAAACGAGAGACCGGAATAACTTAACCCCTCAAGCCTCGGAAGGATATTTCTAGCCACAAACATCAGATCAGAATGCATAAATAAGCCATAAATTCATTAAAATAGCCAAGGTGAAGAATTTACAATTCGCGGCAATATCAGTTTGTCGAAAGTGAAAATTTCGTTAAAATGTCCAGGCAACTAACACATTATTAAAATTCAATACATTTACGACTTATTTATGATATTATTCGTTAGTTTTGGTTAAATAATCATACTTTACAAAAATTTCATGTTATTAATTTTTTTAATTTTACATTTACTCCACACGGGAAGCCCTGAGAGATTTTTTTTTCGTTGAAGCATCTTCCATTGTATTACCGGTAGAACAAGGACAGCATTCCCACCAGACGCCTGTGCTCTAAAGAATGCAATCTATTTGTTAAGTTAGGAGAATCTATCAAACGGACCGCCCGTTTCTGCACAGAGTCGAGGTTTTGTAGGTATTTTGGGGCTCCAGACCAGAGGTGATTGCCAAATTCAACCGTGGGGCGTAGGTACTTGCGATTTGTACAGAGTAAGCAACTGTGTAGGTACTATTAAAGTATCTGCGGGCCCTGTACAGTTCCTACGCCCAGTTTCTGGGAGGCTAACATTTAAAAATGTTGCTTCGTGTATTTCGACTGAATTTACAGTATATATTTGTAAAAATTCACAAAGGTGACCTTTTTATAAATAAATAAGTGCATGCATGTTTGGGAGATCCAAGAAATTCAAACACATGTACAAAAAAAATTGCAATATGCCAGATTTGTTATATTTTTTATTGTATAAACCGGTATAAACGTGATGAAAAAGTGAAGTGACAGTTCCCTTAAAAAATCCCCAAACAAAAGGAATATGTTTTCCAAATTTCGTATTCCGTAAAAAATTCGAGGTTTGGAACAAAAGCGTAAAATTGTTGTAAGACTTGTTTAATATTAAAATGCTCTTTTGAAACATCAATATTTATTTCGAATAAACAAATGCCAGAAAGAAATTTTACCTAGAGTCTGTCAAATAAGAGTAGAAAAAATAAAAACTGGAACTACGAAATTTGTAGGCTGGCAACACCAATTTACCTGTCAATTATTCTTTTGAAGTGCAATGACACTGATGATACAGAACACTGTACACACATTTAAAATTTATTTTTTTTGTTCTTAAAAAAAAAATCGAAGAAGCACTGTTGTTAAGTTACCTACTTAATGACATACATTTGATTAAATTGCGTTTTACAAAGTGATTGGCTTTCATTTAAATTAATATAAATTGGAATTTAACAGTAGGTAGAAAGGAAGGACCATTAGCGGTGATTTTAGTTACACCACATTTAGATCTGAATGAGTTAAATATATTCAGATCTAAAATTAGAGACATGATCTGAAGCCTGGACAACGCTAGTAAGTACTTAAGCTAATATTAAATAAATGTGAGCAGTGAACAATTTCTAAGGTGTGCTTTATGTTTTATAACAATATACTTATATGCAATTCCAATTTTGAGATCAGTGGAATGAAACAATATATTTTTTCACTTTTATGCCTTTTTAATGTTTAATAAAAATGTTGGTTACACAGCTTTAGATTATAACCATGATTATATTTTTAGTATTGCCATTTGTACAACAGTGGCGCCCTCCTATGTTTTCTACTCTTATTTGACAGACTGTACATTCTAAAATGTTACCCCTAACTATTGGTTTAAAATAAGGAATGAAATACGTAAAATTTAACACTTCACAATTTCATGAGAAATTTCAACATTGTTGGCACTTCTATGCTAACATACTAATTATGAATTATACAAAAGCAGTGGTTTGTCAGTAGTACATGAGTCGGTTACCATATCGGTGACAATAATATATTTTTGTAGATATATTTTTGTTCTAAATAACTGAATATCAGGAGAGCGCAGGGTACTAACATACATCAATATTCACTGAACAATAAATATCTGTCGGTCTGTAATAACGTATGGTCAAATATAATTTTATGACCCCATCCTCACAGTTACACAGCCTAATGGAAAAGCAACGGCCCTTTTAATAAATATTTGTCGCATTATGTATTTTTTTTTAAGTCATAAACCCTCATATTTATAGTACAAACCTTTTCACTCAGCGTAACTTGTTTTTGAAAAAGGTTTTTGGAATATGAAGTAAATATCGAACATGATCCCTCCGGTTGCTATTAGGGCGTTGTACCCACCAGGCCACCGGAGTCTTAAATTCCAGATTTTATTATTTTATCTTTCACTTTTGATCCGACCTGTTTACTACGTTTAGTGTAGCTATATTATCAGAAGTTTACACACACTAAAAGCCAAACAGCCAAATTTAGTTCCTCAGGCTGCAGGTTGCCGACCCCTTCTTATAGTATATACTCTTACATGAACAATATCGCCCATCAGTGGGTGCTTTTTTTATTTTTGATCGCCCCACAACACCGCCCATCACTTTGCGATTTTAAGGGACGGTAAAGAATAAAAAATGCTTTGGGAGGCGATTTTATATAATTTGGTGAGCGATATGCATACTTTGCGCAGTTACTTTATTATAAACAATGTACAAAGATAATTCAATGCTTTTTGTTGAGATCTACTGGAATAATGACTTTCCAAACGATTATAATCAACAGCAATAATTGATTTGTCCTTGGAGCTAGTAAAATGGAGGGGGGGAGTGCTGAAGAAAAATTCCTATACTTGAAAAGTGTGCCCAATATGGTTGGGAACATTTGTAGGTACCTATGTAATCATTATTATTCTCGCGATTGAAAATTGAAAATTGCGGTATTGTACAATCTTTTTTAACCTCAAATATGAAAACAAAACAATTATTATATTATTACTCTTGGGTTAGTTACAAATTCAATATCCTAAATATCCAACAAACAATAGTAGACATATGTGAGAACATAATCTTGGTTATAAAGCAGAAATTCGCTTGGCTGTTGTGGGTAAAACTCTCTAAATTTGGGTTCTGGCACAATGAAATTTGAATAGTTGTTTTTCTTTGTAGAATTTATAGCTCCATACAATTATTATCAGCTCGCAAAGTATTTCCACCATGAGGAAAAAACTTTAGAGTTTGTATTTAACCGAAGAAAAGAGATTCCGGAATAAAAAGCATTAAAACGTTGGTGAACCGCAATTAATTTGCAAGTTTTCCTTAAATTTCTGGATATTCCCATTTCGCATGGTTATTTTACCCGGACAGTAATTTTACTGTGAATATTTAATCATATTATTACTTATTAGGTATTTAGGACCTTACGTACGTATATAACTAATATGTATGATCCCGTCTTATATCAAGAGCGTTTAACCAGCCAGCGGACGAAAATCCACATTTCGTCGAAAGTTGTTCTTACGATCGTGCAGGGCGGTTACAATGAGAAAGATTAATTATTCTCCGTACCAGCTTTTTTAAATTATAACTCAATATCGAATTTATTTCATTTCAAATTAGCTTTAATTTATACCTTCATCCAAAAATGCTGAAAGGCCTGATGATAAAACTATTAAAATAATGTACTTTTTGTAGTTATTTTTTGATTATAAGTATTTATCATTTTTCAATAATGCCCAAATTTAATAAGAATGTTAAAAAAATCTGAAATATATTAGTTTGTAAGTGCGCAAATAAATACACAAACGGACCAATTTTCGCCAAGAAACACATGTACGTACATATTTTTTAATGATTTTATTGAAACTAAAATTAAAATTCTAAAACATACGTTTGCTAGAGAATGTATTTATTTATTTTACTGCATGGTTTTATTATTTGAAATGGGTGTAGTATAAAACAAAAACTTTTTTGAAAATTGAACAAATCTGCCAACGACCTATGGAATAACCTTATTATACTAAAAATTAAAAAAAAATTCTCAAAATTTATTACATACGAATGCTAGATAAAAGAACAATCTTTCGAAATCCATTTATAATTTTTTGTGGAAAAGAGTCAATACGTCTAAAAACTTTTTTGAAAATGACGTATTTCCGGTTTTCTCTGGTAATGCCCTCTTAATGTTCCGCAAGCTACCAACATTTCTAAATAAACTTACTTAGGAAATTCATTGAAAATGTCGTTAATAATACATACGTACCCATGCGTGTACTGAAAAATCACTTAACAATACAATGATAAAGAAGGTACTTACCTGGATACCTACTTATAAAAATGTGAATTTGACCTCTCTCCATATTGCGTAAAAGAGAAAAACTAGTTTATTAAAAAAATGTACTAGGTCAAGTGAGAAATTATACAAGTTTTTAATAAATTCACAATACATAATTTATTTGTGGATGTAATTTTGAATTAATTATAAAACATCAACTAAAAACGAAAACGTGTTCTGTAAAAAATATGTAAAAAGCAACACGTGGGTCACGTCGCCGTGCTTAACAAAGTTATATCACAGTTTATTCGTGGATTACTCCGATAAGTTTTCGGTATAAATTTTTTTTTAAGAAAGCCTATTGCTGTAAAGTGATAATTATATAATAAACTATGGATACATTTGAGAATGTTGTAGAGCTGGGCGAAATGGGGTGGGAGAGGAATAGAAAAAGAGGAAGGTTGGGATGTACCGGGTCTTCAGATCTGGTCACTGATTGATTTGACAAAGCTCCGGATTCCGGACATATCTGTAATGTATCATATTTTGTTTGAAGTTTTTCAAATTGACTTTTCAAAGCTCCATGACGCATGATGAAAATTACTCTATCCACTGGAGCGATTATGGTCGAAAAATGGACCACTTTTATTTTTCTGTGATTGATAGCGGTCCAAAATTGGACCAAATTTTCCTACCATTCGTAAAACATTTATTGCTATTATTTAAAACATTTCTTTGGCCGGCCATTTATTTTAAAACGATGCTATTGAAAGGCTTTACCTATTATACCAGATGACCATAGATGTCCCAAATCCGAACTTCCAGGTTATTTTAGAACGATGTCAAAAATAATTTTTCTAAATATTTGTTTCCGCCGAATTTTCGATCAGCTGTTTACACTTAAAATTAAGTCCTTTTCCCATAGATATGCACTTTGCATTATCAAGTATATCACATACAACACGGAAATCGAAAATATTCTACGGTGACTCGAATAAGGCAGTTTTAAAGTGAAAAACACACAGGATTCGCGCGATATACGAGATAAACGGTAAAACACAGGTTAATTTATTTGTTATACCTCTAGCATCATAATAAGTTTTTATGTCTCCGTGTTAAAATTCGAAGACATGATTTTTTTAATGTTAGCGAAAAATTTATAAAATGATCTTCTGGGAAATCTCGAGCAATCGAGGCAAATTTATTTATTTCTTATTTATTTATTTGCGCCAGTGGCTCATAACAGAAAAAAAATTGCTGAAAATTTTCATACAGAAAACCAACGTAAATTTCATAAATTTCATCTTATTACCACTCAAGAGTTTTGTTGCTTCAGATTCAGACAACTTATTTTCTTAGATTATTCTCCCCGCTTTTTATACACTTTTTTTTTTATTCACAAAAAGATACATGAATTACAATAAATTTTACACAATAATTAATTACATAATATATGTATTTGATTTACCCCCATAAATAAGCATGTGTATGATTATTCGCAATACTAATTACGTAGTTACTTTCATCGGCATTATAACCGATAAATTATAATGAAAATTACAATAATATCATTATTATCACTTACGGAAAACCATACTAAAAATTCCTGGAAGAAAATGGTAACAACTGGCGTTTATGCGCCTTTTTGCGGATTTGCCGACACCGTTCATGACAAGTTACATTAATTCACGATAATTTATTTTGTGGTCTCCGAAATGGTTCCATGACCGTTGATCCGCCGACAATTGGGTGATTTAGCAGGGGTGCCCGGGTTCATGGGGTGAGGTTTGTCTAGGTCTTGGAGGCGGATGACCAGGATATACTGAACCCCAGATTCCTACCCACCCCTTAAACCCTTTTCCTTCCCAGAACGCTCCTCTCCTTCCTTTCCTTATACAAAAAAACCCTCCACACAGCATCCCCAAAGATGACATAGGCCCTGACTACAGCGCCGGATCTGCCATACGTTCAAAAACGTGCAAAAAACCTGGCGCCAACTCCGAAGGGGCGCCGTGAGAAAATAAATATTGTATTAAAAATTTGTTATAATATTCCCTGAATCGTTTAAAAATTATCCATAGTACGAAATAATTATTACGCTCTAGCAACACTTTCCAAAGATACAGACTGCGCACGCATCTGGTTTGAATTCAACGAAATTCAACGATTTACGAATTTATAGTCAGTTACAGAATTTTTTTACAAATTCCATATATTTAGTTTCAACGTAAGATCTATTTTTCCATATATCTTTTACCGTCTTTTACGACGAATGAGTGCGATCCAAATTCATTAACCAATCACAGCGCCGTACTTTTATTCAAGAGAACAAACAAACCGACGGCGCCTTTCAAAATGCTTTTGTACGATTTAAGTCTCTAGGAGAAGGGACTTAAAGACCATTTTCTTATGAAATCTTCAGTAAATTCAAAATTCCATTAGCATAAACATCGCACGGTTTGCAAGGTTGCAACTTGTTAAAAGTTTCATCATTGATTTGACAGTTGAAGTTCGTTAAATGTACCTATAATTAATTTCTATTAGATTTGTTATTTTACAGTCAGTAATAATCAGTGTAAGCGTCTTTCGTAAGCCGTTGATACCATAGATACGTTCGTGTTTGTTCGCTCAACACAGAACACAGGGGAAATGGAAATGCAAGGTACTAATTTGAGGTTAGATATTAGGTTATTTTAGATTTTTAAATTTATAACTACATTTCTATTGGTTGTTAGAGGTTGTGGATTGTGGATTACAATGAATAGAACAATAATTAAAAAAAACTTTCAGGCTCGCAGAATCTAAAACTTAGAATTAAAGAGCATAATGACATAAAAAAACTCGTTTCCATTGGGAATTTTTTAATTCCAATTTCTCCAGCACCGATAAAAAATGATGTCCCGCGCAATGACGTTACAATGGTCCCGAGCACATCTAAACAGATATCTATTGCACAAATTCCTCCGGTCGAATTATTAGAAGATAAAAATAACGTTACTGATAGCAGTTTAAATTTAATTCTGTTTTCAGAGCTTGAATTGAAAGATCCCGGATGCTGGCCAAAGTTATCCCAAAATTCCATTAGTTTATTAGTTCAGGAAGGTCCTGTACAATTGAAAGGTTTTGATTTTCCTATTACGAACAAGCGTAAATTTAATACTAAGTATTATTACAAGAAACTGCCTAATGGAGAAGTATTACATAGATCGTGGCTTATTTATTCGAAAACTTTAGATAGGGTTACACCCTTTATATGTCTTGATTTTATTTGATAAATTAGTGTAAAAAAAAAAATTAAATAAAAAAAAGAATTGGGGTAAACGAATTTTTAATCAAAATAAAAATGTAGGGGGGGGGGGGCGCTATCGATACCTACTGCACAGGGCGCTAGATTTCGTAGATCCGGCCCTGCTTATTAACTTACAATACTATCTCATATGGTGTAGGTAAGTGCATAGAAATGTATGATATTTTCGGCCATTTCGACTAAGCCATTCCCATAGCGCCTCCCACACGCACACTTTGGAGCGACCGAGTCCCGCGTTACCTCAGGCCGCCGCACAATGGTTTTACTAATATGAGAGCGTCGAAAACAAATCGGAATTTCAAATTGCAGGGACCATTAAATTTTGTTTCTATATCTTGACATCACATACCAGCGCATCTTTCCCCCTATTACCGAACTCAGCAAAACGTTTCGTCGCTGCGTAACACGTCAGCAAAGATTGACTTCCCGAGCAGTCAGGACGTTCGTGTGAAAGTACAACGTTTTTATATAACATTTAGGGACTGATAACTTTTTACACCGCTTGCTGGCAAACTTTTTTCAACGTGGATCCAATACCTTTAGGTGTGTATTAAAGATTTTAAGTTAAATTTTTACATTTACTAATGCGACAAATTTGGGATATTTAAAAAAAAAAACATCTCGTGAATTTAAAAAAAAAAATACGAAGATTTCTGGAATACTTAAGATTAAGGATAAATACTGGTTTGCCTGATACAATAAAAAGGTTTAAAAATATTAGTTAGAAGATAGCTTTATAGTTTTTTATATTTTTGTAATTATTGTCTAATAAAAATAAATACTGTTAAAAATACCATCATTTTTATTGAGATCTTTGTACATTTAAATAATACACATTGTGTATAAAAATTACCATTGATAATATTGAGCATAATACAGTATTATTTTAAAAACGCAAAATCTTTAAAAATTTGACCGATATATCGATATTTTTCCTCGATATATCGATATTTTTTCCTCGATATATCGACGTCGATATTGATATTTTAATTAATATCGATATATCGAAATATCGATATTTTTTTTCACTTTCGACATCCCTATCGCATTTGTGAAAGTTTTATAAGAATGAATGTTACAAGTGCAATTGAAAGAGAAAAAACTTAGCAAAGACTATAATATATCTACTCGAAAAGCTGTCAATGATAGATATAGTTAATGGCTGTGTTATATACAAGAAAAAAATTCTGTGCCAAGTTTTGGTATATTTTTATAACATTGAAGATTTTGAGACGTGGTCTCTTTAAAGGTTGTACATAGTATACATTTTTGGAGCTATGAAACTAATACGCATTCAGGACAATCTAGTTTTGCAGTGGGGAACAGTACCTATATTCACAGGCGCCACGTCTTTGGCTGGTACGTTTTTGGAGCTATGAAACTAATACGCATTCAGGACAACCTAGTTTTACAGTGGGGAACAGTACCTATATTCACAGGCGCCACGTCTTTGGCTGGTACGTTTTTGGAGCTATGAAACTAATACGCATTCAGGACAACCTAGTTTTGCAGTGGGGAACAGTACCTATATTCACAGGCGCCACGTCTTTGGCTGGTACGATTTGAAATTTTTTTAAAGTTTTTTGGACATGTAAATAAATTTAAGATATTGAAAACTATAGGTCTGTCTAAGGTCTAAAATATCGGTTTCCTTAAACAATTGTTTGGAGGGATAAGATTTGGTTTTCTTGTACACAGTGGCGTAGCGTGGGTTTCGGCCGCCCGGGGCGGAGGAAAATTTTGCCGCCCCCCCCTTAACTTCTACAGGTACTTCTTCCGCAGATTTTCAAACGCTGACCGGGGGGGGGGGGGGGTAGATATTTTCTAATTTTTATGTCGATTTTTATAATTCCATGTGCCGAGTACTCTTTCAGTAAAATCATGCTTATAAATTCTACTACAAATTTATATATAGCTCCTCTCAGAAATTGAGAGTGGTACGCCTGTAATAGAATTTGCATCTTCATCACGCATACGTATGGAATGCAACTCAAATGCAAAGCTTCACTAGGTACACGATGTATCGGCAACTGTTGATAACACAAAACTGGTTTAAATTAAACCAAATATGCGGTGTATCAAAACTACACTCAAAACAAAAAGATGGTTTTTCTTTGATTCTAGCGGCACTTACATTCTGAACACAAAGCTGGTTTTAATTAAATCTGTATGCAGTGAATTGCAACTACACTCAGAACATGAAAAGGGTTTTTATTTGATTCTACTGGCACTTACATTCAGAACACGAAACTGGTTTTAATTAAATCTGTTGTTGGTGAATCAAAACTACACTCAGAACATCGGGGCGTAGGAAAATTTCGCCGCCCACTTATTTGGGTACTTCTAGCAGCGGGGGATGGGGGGGGGGGGGGTTGTATTCGGAAATCCCATTTTTGTATTACGACCTGATTCTTCTCTGATTCTTTCAACGAAAATCATGTTTATAAATTCTACTCCAAAGTTGATTTATTGATACTGCGTTAGAGACCCCAAATAATAATAACACACGCAACAAACAATTTCTCAGAATTTTACAGCATTATGTAACTCAAATGTAAAACTTCACTCGATGCACGATGAATCTGCAACTCGTTATTTAATTTATCGTTGCATTCTGAACACAAAACCAGTTTGAATGCGGTGAATTAAATCTACACTCATGGCCGTTATACACGACATCTTTTTTCGGCCCGATTCCAATTAGACACAAAAGTCAATATTTTTCGCTCTACGCGATCGCTATTTTCATCTCTATTTTCATATCTACGGTTTCAATTGTCATCACTGCAAACAACACATGAACCATGCTGTTTGCTGTGATTCCAACTGAAATCGTAGATATGAAAATAGAGATGAAAATAGCGATCGCGTAAAGCGAAAAATGTTGACTTTTGTGTCTAATTGGAATCGGGCTGAAAAAAGATGTCGTGTATAACGGCCATCAGAACATGAAAATGGTTTTACTTTGATTCTGGCATTAAATAAATAGTCTGCAAATAGAATTTTATAACTGCACATCGAATAACAGAATGCTTTCCTTCGAAATGTGTCAGCAGACGAATCCAACTGGAATTTTACATTCTGTACTGGTTTAAATTAAATCTGTACCTGGCGAATTTAAACTAAACTCAGAAGATGAAAATGGTTTTACTTTAATTCTTGCAGCACATACATAGTCTGCAAATAGAATATTAAAACTGAACTTCAAATAAGAGGATGTTTTCCTTTGAAATGTGTCAATATACAGATGAATCCACAACTGGAAATTTACGTTCTCAACACAAAATGGGTTTGAATTAAGTCTGTATGCGGCGAATTAAAAGTACACTCAGAACATGATAATGGTTTTTCTCTGATTCTGGCAGCAGATACAGGTTACAGAGTCTGCAACTAGAATTTTATAACTGAATTTCGAATAAGATAATATTTTCCTTTGAATCGTGTCAGCAGATGAATCCTCAAATGGAATTTTACATTCTGAAAACTGGTTTAACCCTTCGAATAATAAGAAAAAATATCTATAAACTTTTGCCTGTCAATGTTTATGTATAAAATTTCCGGTTCTTCCCATGCATTTTAAATGTTCCTTTTTATTGTTTTTTTTATCCTTTTGCAAAATTGAAATTTCCTGATGTGCTTATTAGAACATTATTGTTTCTAAATATAAAAAAATTGATATTGAAAATGTGGATTGACTCAAAAATACACACCTGCGAATATTCGAATTAAAGTACCTAATAGAATAAACTTAAAAAAATAAATACAGATTCCTTTTTTAATGTAATAAAACTGTATCTAAACTATTTATCGCAATCACAAATTTATTTTAATTAAATGTGTGGGAAATAATTTCACAGTTTTATTTTAAAATTAAATGTGTGGGACAATTTGTGTCTCCTGTGATTAGACGGGTTAAATTAAATCTATATTTGGCGAATTAAAACTACACTCAGAATATGAAAATGGTTTCTCTTTGATATTGGCAGCACATACATAGTCTGCAACTAGAATTTTATAACTGCACTTCAAATAAAATAACGGTCTCTTTCTAAATGTATCAGCAGATGAATACACAAATGAAATTTATTAATTCGTTAATACATTCTGAACACAATTCTGGTTTTAATTAAGAATGAATCTGTTTGCGAGTTATCAGCTTTAATTAATGTTACTCTCATAATATGCGTACGGTTTTCCTGTGAATTGCGAAAGTTGCAGCTTAAAAAAATATAATTATTGTTATTTTTAATAAATAATAATAAAAATTGTTGGATTCGTAAACGAAAGTATCGTAGAACATTTTTAAATAATGATTTGAAATGATTTAAATTTTTCCAAGATAATATTATTATTTATTGTGAAAATTTGCCGCCCCCCTTAAAAGTGCCGCCCTGGGCGGGCCGCCACCCCCCCCGCCCCCCCCCACACTACGCCACTGCTTGAACATAATCTTAGTAATTAATTTTTGGGCAATTTCTAAAGGTTTTACATGACTATTGTAAGTTCCTCCCCGGCCATTTATTCCGTGGGAAAGAGATGAATGGACTAGTGCGTCATAAACTAGTTTTATGGTTTTTATATTTACTATGTTACACATTCTTTTAAAAATATAATTTAATTATCTCAGTTTGTTAACAGTTTTTTTTTCTATACAGGGTGTTAAGGGACCTACTTGACTTACTTTAACCAGTGATTCCTGACAATATTTGGAGTAAAAATGTAAATAAAATTTTGGTCTCCGGTGACATTTTTTTTTCAACAAAAACATAAAAAATGGTATGTGTTGAACAGTTGGAGGTGGGGTTAGGGGTTGTTCGGTTACTCGGCTGAGTGACCAGTGATGACATGCGGAAGAAAAAATTTTTGGTTTGATTTTGAAAAAAAAAATTTGAAAAAAAAAGTCGTCAAAAAAGTCACCGGAGACCAAAATTTAATTAACAATTTTTTATCCAAATAATGTCAGGAAAAAGTAAGTCAAGTACGTTTCTTAATACTCTGTAGGTATGGATGGTCTATTTAAGTTGACAATCTATGGTTACACTATTTGCATCTACGCGTTGCGGCGCCCCTCCTTTGTTTTTATCAACACATCAAATGCTTTTTTTAAATAATTTCTTTGAATCCCCCGCTTTGATAGTCCGTGCAGTTTGGTCGTGCCTTATCTGAATGTTATTCGTAGCGTCAAATACCTGCGACACATTATCACAGACGACCTGAAAGCCTTTGAGGATATTTTTTTTTTTTTTTTTTTTTTTTATTAGTAATAGAAGGTACATAAATTACAAATAAATTTTATACAGTAATTAATTACATAGTAGAATATTTGATGTACCCCCATAATTAAGCAAGGCTTGTGTGTATGGGGGGGTGTTATTGTATTGCTTTTTTTATATCATTCAGTTTAAGTTTTCAGTATAATTTTTAAGGTGAGTTTTAAAACTTTTTATATTGGTATTCATGTTTCTATTTTTTTCTGGTAATGAATTAAAAAATTTTGCTCCGAGATATTTATGACACAATTGTCCAATTTTTTTTTTACATTTTGGAGTGGGAAGTATTGATGTTTATCTAAGACTTCTGTTATTTTTAAAGGGTGCAACTTGATTTTTAATATTATCTTTATAAATTTGTAATATTGCATGATAAAAGTATAATGCACTTAATTTTCTGACCTTAAATTGTTTGAATAAAAGTTCTGACGAATAGTAGTAGTATATAAAAGACAAAGGAGAGCAGTATCCGTTAGAGCAGGTATGCTGTATTAAGACGTTTTCACTTTTACAGTACAAACGTCGAAAGGATAATATTCAACGGTTCCATGCCAATCAGAATCAAGTCAACTCAACACCTCTTTGAAAAGTTAATAAAGCAATGTAAAAATAACTTTAAAATAGCCCATAATCTAACCTAACCAGCGCCGGATCTGCCATACGTTCAAAAACGTGCAAAAAACCTGGCGCCAACTCCGAAGGGGCGCCGTGAGAAAATAAATATTGTATTAAAAATTTGTTATAATATTCCCTGAATCGTTTAAAAATTACCCATAGTACGAAATAATTATTACGCTCTAGCAACACTTTCCAAAGATACAGACTGCGCACGCATCTGGTTTTAATTCAACGAAATTCAACGATTTACGAATTTATAGTCAGTTACAGAATTTTTTTACAAATTCCATATATTTAGTTTAAACGTAAGATCTATTTTTCCATATATCTTGTACTGTCTTTTACGACGAATGAGTGCGATCCAAATTCATTAACCAATCACAGCGCCGTACTTTTATTCAACAGAACAAACAAACCGACGGCGCCTTTCAAAGTGCTTTTGCACGATTTAAGTCTCTAGGAGAATGTGGTTAAAGACCATTTTCTTATGAAATCTTCAGTAAATTCAAAATTCCATTAGCATAAACATCGCACGGTTTGCAAGGTTGCAACTTGTTAACAGTTTCATCACTGTTTTGACAGTTGAAGTTCCTTAAATGTACCTATAATTAATTTCTATTAGATTTGTTATTTTACAGTCAGTTGATACCATAGATACGTTCGTGTTTGTTCGCTTAACACAGAACACAGGGGAAATGGAAATGCAAGGTACAAATTTGAGGTTATATTATTAGATTTTTTAATTTATAACTACATTTCTATCGGTTGTTAGAGGTTGTGGATTGTGGATTACAATGAATAGAACAATAATTAAAAAAAACTTTCAGACTCGCAGAATCTAAAACTTAGAATTAAAGAGCATAATGACATAAAAAAACTCGTTTCCATTGGGAATTTTTTAATTCCAATTTCTCCAGCACCGATAAAAAATGATATCCCGCGCAATGACGTTACAATGGTCCCGAGCACATCTAAACAGATATCTATCGCACAAATTCCTCCGGTCGAATTATTAGAAGATAAAAATAACGTTACTGATAGCAGTTTAAATTTAATTCTGTTTTCAGAGCTTGAATTGAAAGATCCCGGATGCTGGCCAAAGTTATCTCAAAATTCCATTAGTTTATTAGTTCAGGAAGGTCCTGTACAATTGAAAGGTTTTGATTTTCCTATTACGAACAAGCGTAAATTTAATACTAAGTATTATTACAAGAAACTGCCTAATGGAGAAGAATTACATAGATCGTGGCTTATTTAATCGAAAACTTTAGATAGGGTTACACCCTTTATATGTCTTGATTTTATTTGATAAATTAGTGTAAAAAAAAAAATTGAATTAAAAAAAAAATGGGGTAAACGAATTTTTAATCAAAATAAAAATGTAGGGGAGGGGGCGCCATCGGTACCTACTGCACAGGGCGCTAGATTTCGTAGATCCGGCCCTGAACCTAACGTAACCTATTGAACCAATTTTTATACATATTTTATATCACTTTTAATGGCTTTTTAAAAAAGGTTGTGAGTTGATTTCATTCTGAGTTGTCCGGCTACCATTTTCGGTTCCATGCCAACTCAGAATCAACTCAACTCAACACCTCTTTTTTTTTAATGCCTTTTCACCCCAAAGGAGTGTTCTGGCCAGTGTCAAGTGAATGTCAACACCTCTTTGAAAAGTCATTAAAAACTTTGAAAAAAATAACAATAGCCCACAACCTAACCCCTAACCTAACGTAAACTATTAAACCGTTTTTTATATATTTTTACATGACTTTTCAAAGGAGGTTCTGAATTGATTTCATTCTGAGTTGTCCGGTCACTAGGGATATCGAAAGTGGAAAAAAATATCGATTTATCGATATTTATTAAAATATCAAAATCGATGTCGATACATCGAGGAAAAAATATCGACGTTATCGATATATCGGTCAAATTTCCAAAAGATTTTACGTTTTTAAAATAATAGTATATTCAGCTCAATATTATCAATAGTAATTTTTATACACAATGTGCATTATTTTAATGTACAAAATATCATTATTATAGTATTTTTATCAGTATTCATTTTTATTAGGTAATAATTACAAAAATATCAAAAACTAAAAAGCTGTCTTCTAACTTATATGTAAACTGAGACGCATACAAACTTTGTATGCGTCTCAGTAACATTCTATTGGCGTATTAATCTGTCAAAAAGGACTTCGTGTTTGGAACAAGGCATAGTCAATAATCATAGACAATTGGGAACCAACGCATAGGAGTGGCCTAGAAAAAAATGGCGAAAAATAGCGTACATTTCTATGTATGTACCTACACATATCAGATAGTATTAGTGATCACAAATACTAATGCAAAGACAATAGATTTGTAAGCTATTTATAGTTAAAATTTCAACCGCCAGATGTCATGACCCAATACAGTTACTTTTTTTCCGTTCGTTCCTATACGGTTTTGGATTCTAGGGACTTTAAATACATAAATTAATAAAAATATCGTTTTTGATACAATTTTCGATATTGGATATTTTGTATTGATATATCGATATATCGGATCAAAATATATCGGCTAAAAATATCGATGTATTGAATTAAAAGTTTTTACATCACTTTAATGACTTTTCAAAGAAGGTTCTGGGTTGATTTCATTCTCAGTTGTCCGGTCACTATATTCAGTTCCATGCCAACTCAGAATCAACTCAATAACTATTTGAAAAGTCATTAAAAGCTATAAAAAAATTAAAAATAGCCCATAACCCAACCTAACGTAACATATTTAACCATTTTTTAAAAATAGTCCATAACCTTTTAAACAATTTTTAATTTCAACGCATTCTGCACGTCGCTGCATATGTCAGAACTGTGAATAGATTACACTGCATCCCAATGGCACAAGCTAAAAGCCGCTTACAATAATGCTTATCGCCAACTATCCCGCCTACCGATATACTGCAGGCCACAGGGCCACAGAAATGTTCCTGGAGGGACGAGTGTATTCTTTCAGATCGCTTATCCCCCAGCGCATGGTAAGCTTATGGTGCAGACCATAAAGGGCGTAGCGAGGTACGGGCAGCGCCCCCCCCCCCCTAGAAGATGCAGGAATGCTCACAAACCGTAAAGTTTACGTCGGTAGCCTATTGTTTGTGAGAATCAATTTAATTTTTATTATTACCTTTTTAGTTGATCATGATTAATGAAACATCAACAAAACATGCCTATCAGTTACATTGCGCTGATATTAAATCAGTTTTCATTATATGTGTTCAACTGATAGCCAAGTTCTCAGGCATATTGGAACCTATTGCCAATTTTTGGAAACGATCAATTATTATCTTTCCTTATTTAGATTCCCTAATATCTGCATTGGAGCAGCATTTTGGTGACCAAAATTTGCCTGCTTTCGGATTAATGTCGCTACATCCCTGTATATTGTATAATGTTGAATATGTCGTTAATTGATTTTAAAGAAAAAGCACAAAGTTTTTGCCTACACTACGATTTACTTAATTTTAATCAAGAAGCCAAACTATGGTATAAAAAATGGCAGAACAAGAGTATGACCAGAAAAGATCTCGAAAAACTAGATTTTACTGAAATGTTTAAGGAGGCGAACATTTTCTTTCCCACAACAAAAAAAAGCAATTACTTATTTCCTTGGCACAAGAAGAAAATAGCCTATTTCTGAAATTCTCTAGTCACCCCCCCCCCCCAGTAGGGCAGCATTTACCTTACATACATTTTTGGTTTGTCTACACCTGCCCCCCCCTTAACAAAATCCTAGCTACGCCCTTGCAGACCATACCAAACGAAGAGTACCAACATCACTGCCATGGTTGCCTGATTGGAGTCCTCCTGATGGCCCCCTGGAGACGGAAGACGACAAAATATCCTCCATGAACGCCTACTTGCATAAATTCTTGTAAATTAATATTGATTAAGTACTTCTTTTCTGGTTTTTGAAGGAAAAACTTCATTAGCACAGATGTGATGTGTACTCTGATGTATGGCAGTGAGGCATGGAACTAGCTGAGGAAGGATGAAATTAGACTGAATGCTGTAGAAATGAGATTCATGAGGTGTATGTGTGGTTAAACCATGTACCATTTTGTGAGAAATGTGGAGATCCGCGAAGAATGCAAGGCTGATGTAAGCGTAATATAATGAGTAAGATTAAGAAAGGGATGCTCAGATGGTTTGGTCATGTAGAGCGAATGAACGAGGATAGGAGTGTAAGGAGAATATACGACGCAAATGTGAATGGTAGATGAAGTTGAGGGCGCCCGAGGAAGACATGACACGCCCAAGTGCAATGTGTCAGATACTTGAGTCGGGCCAAGTGAAGAGTCGGAATAATAGAAGAGCATGTATGAGACGATGTATGAATGTGAATGAGGCAAGGAGTGTGTGCCAAGATCGAGTTGTTTGGCGGTCCGTCCTCTCTGCCTACCCCTGCAGGGAAACGGCATGATGGTTAGTAGTTAGTTAGTGATTTGATGCCTACTCGTTAAACGAAAAAGCAACGCTAAAAAGAGACAAACATATACATCTATAGGATTTAGCCCGCAGAAAAATGAGATAGTATGATCGGTCTCCTCCTTGAGCGGTGTTTCGTAGCCTCCCACTCTTGTCTACTTTATTTCTCTGAATGTTTCTCTTCTACTGCGTGTGAACTGCGGACTTGTATTATTTTTAGTCTACGTATGTATTGTTATTTTGCCTAATTTATTTTTGAAGTGAAAACTTCTTTAGCACCGTTGTGATTTAAACTCGGTGAAACGAAAAATAGCGACACTAAAATGAGACAAACTGATGAAATGTAATAAAAGGCAGTAAAGACTTTAGAACTATTTATTTTATAATTAGACAACGTAAAAGATCGTAAATGACAGTGCACAAACAATGTAGGTAGAACTGACAGTGCACAAAAACAAAAGCTAGAGGGCGTTCATACTTCCATCATCCTCTCCTGAACGCACACGCTTTAAAATTAAACCCATTGATGAGGTGAAGTTTTCATGCTTCGGTCGGTGGAGTGCTTTCGTCAAAATATCTGCGACCATATCTCCAGTGCATCTATATTGAACCATGATTTGTTTGGCAGCAACTTTCTCGCGCACAAAGTGATAGCGGACGTCTATATGTTTACTGCGCGCGTGGTAAACAGCATTTCCTGAAAGACTAATCGCACTCTGATTATCACAGTAAAGGGTTATAGGTGTACCTTTAAGTTCAGGTTGAAACTCGTCTGCCAGTTGTTTCAACCAAAGAGCTTCCTGAATAGCCGACGATAGAGCCATATATTCAGCCTCAGTTGTAGAAAGGGCTATGGTCTGCTGTTTCTTGGAATTCCAGCTTATTGCGGCACCCTGAAATAAAAATATGTATCCTGTGCAGGATTTTCTATCTTAAATGTCATTTGCCCAATCTGAATCGCAATAGCCTGAAATTTTTTCATTAACATTCCGTTTATAAACCAGTTTCATATTCATTGTAGCTTTCAGGTATTTCATGACTCGTTTCAGAGCCATCAAATGTTCATTAGTAGGTTGACTATTATATCTACTCAGAGAATTTATTACATAGGTAATGTCTGGACGAGTTTCCTGTGACAAGTACAACAAGCAGCCAATTATTTCTTAATATGGAATGTTATTTAAAATTTCTTGTTGACTTTCAGCCTTCTTCATTTTAACATTAGCATCAGCGGGAGTCCACTTTGGCTTACAATCGTTCATTCCAAATCGTGTAAGCATCATCTTTATGTAAATAGATTGATCAATAGAGATCTCATCAACATTTTCATCTTGTGAAATTCTAAAACCAATGCAATGTTTGGCTGTTCCTAAATCCTTCATGCAGAATTTTTCTTTTAACTTCAATTTTATGATACGTGAGGTCTCTTCATTATTAAATAAGTAAATTATATCATCTACATATACTGCTATAAAAAGCATATCATTTTCATTCAAAATACGGTAGTAAACGCATGGATCTATGTTTGAACGAGTCATTCCAATTTCTAACAGAGCAGTGTTTAATTTTTTATTCCACTGTCTGCTCGCTTGTTTAAGTCCGTATATTGACTTGTTCAGTCTACATACTTTATTTTCATATATATATATATATAGAATTAAGCCTGCAAGAGAATGATAAAGCATAATCGGTCTCCTCTTTGTGCGATGCTTCGTAGTCTCCCCATTCCTGTCTACTTTAGTTTTCCGAAGGTTTCACTTCTACCGCGTGTGAATTGCACACTCTGATCTTTTTTATTATTTTTTCGAAATATTATTTTTTGTCATTATCTCCCCCCCCCCTTTGATTGGCTATATGAGGAGGAAGGGCAAATTGAAACAACGTCTCGAAAACAATCCTCACAATCTCCTTAACAATTTAATTTCATGTTCTGTTATATTCCTGTTTATTTGCAACTATCTCTTAGACCAATTATTTATTACTCATTTATCAATTACCCATTTTAACTTAGTAACTAAATTTCCTTGGCAATGTTCTCCAAGGAGTAGGGCTAGTATTATAAGACTTCTATTAGCGATCTTTGCTAATATTGCAAATATTTAGATTTATACAAAATAGCAATATTGAAATATTTATTTCCTCCCGAACACCTTGATGCCAAATGCCACCAGTGGCGTAGAACAGATGTATTTAATTAAAACTATTAATAACGCAATGCATTTATCATTATAAATATTTTTTTAATGAGGAACCTTGTAGTCAATTTTATGTGTAACTAGCTGGTTCCCGGCATGCGTTGCTATGCCATTTAATAAAGAAATTGTTTCTCCCTGCGTGTCCTTTCCCATTCGTCCCGTTCCCTTCCGCCTCCCCTTCATCTCCTGCGTTCCCTTCCCCTCTCGCGTTCCCACTCCGCCTCCTCCATCTTCCCTCTCCCCTCTCCACTCCCCCCTTCCCCGTCCCGTGAACCCCCTCCCCTTAAGTTCCCCTCCACCTAGAAGGTTACCCTCCACCCTCCCCCCCCTCCCTACAGAGTTCCTCTCCCCCCTCCCTCCAGAGTTCCATACATTCAGTCCCGGTACATTCAGTTTTCAAACAGCTCGCGTGCCACCTATTGCAATTTTTTTATAGAAATTTTATAATAGCTCACCAGTAGTTTTATATAAACCTTATCCTGACAATAACGAACACAAGAGAAAAAATAATTATCCAATTTGTTGGAGTCATTCGGAATTATGCGCGTACATATATTTCGGCGATTCATTTTTATTTATATAGTTTCGAGCAGATTGTTGCTAATTTTGATCATTGTTTGGCGGTCTGAATATTTTTTTAATGAAATTTTGCTATGGAGTTTATTTAATTCAATATAAACTTTTATTTATTACGTATGATTTTCACCAATAGTTTTTCAAAACACTTATCTGTAATCCTAATGTAAATTGGGAGGAGGGTATGGGAACCATTTGTTGGATTACCAACTCCACTGCCATAGTCACCCCAAGGGGTTGGCTAAGTTTGGTGACTTTGCAGGGATGCCTGGGTTCATGGGGAGAGGTTTGTCGTGCTGCGTGGCAGGCCGAATCGGGAGAGACTGGTTGGTTGAGGGAGACCTTTTGACCTTTCCAGCAGGACTCTCTCGGAGGAATAGATTCATACGTCCCTCACTGACTCCCAGATTCCTAGCCACCCCTCATATCATTTTTCATCCCAGAACATTCTCTCCTTACTTTCCTATAAAGACCATCCACACAATATTCCCAAAGATGACATAAGCCCTGAGGCAGATTTTAGATGTATTGACTCTTTTCCACAAAAAAAATATATATATGGATTTCGAAAGACTGTCCTTTTATTTAGCATTCGCATGTTTTAAATTTTGAGAAAAAATGTTCATTTTTTGAATAATGAGGTTACACCATAGATCGTTGGCAGAATTGTTAAATTTTCAAAAAAGATTTTGTATTATACCACACCCATTTCAAATCATGTAATCATGGAGTAAAATAAATCAATACATTATCTGGGAATCGCGTGTTTTAGAATTTTAATTTTAGTTTAAATAAAATCATTTAAAAATATATCCGTACATGTGTTTCTTGACGAAAATTGGTTCGTTTGTGTATTTATTTGTGCACTTACAAACTAATATATTTCATATTTTTTTAACATTCTTATTAAACTTAGACATTATTGAAAAATGATAAATACTTATAATTTTTGGATGTAGGTATAAATTAAAGCAAATTTGAAATGAAATAAAATCGATATTGAGTTATAATTTTAAAAAGCTGGTACGGAGAAAAATTAATCTTTCTCATCGTAACCGCCCCACACGATCGTAAAAACAACTTTCGACGAAATGTGGGTTTTTTGATCGCTGGCTGGTTAAACGCTCTTAATCTGACTCTACAGCAATAGAAATGTAATGTCACCCCTTGTTTTGCATAAAATAGTATTACTTACATAATTATTTAAATACCACAAGTGTTAAAAATAAATAAATTTCGCATTGAACGCCACTGTCAATATATCCCCTTCCATGCGTTGCAAAGAGGCCGAGAAATGTAAAAAGACCGCGTTGGCCATTCTCACCACACTGTCCAGTTTGAATTCGTTCCGTAAAGATCAATCAAATATTCAGGTGAGTTTATATTTAATTTACACCAATAAATTCATTTTAATTGTTCCATTAACTCGATCAATAAAATTAAATTAAAACCGTGTCAACGCTCGATTTATATCATTAATCCTAACAGCTCCTGAGGTCAATCATAAATATAATTTTAAAAAATCACACTTTTAACGGATTTTAGAATTGTTTTTAGCCGTTTTTTGCGTTTATGTTAGGTACTGTTGTATAATTTGTTGATAGTCTTATTAAAGTTGAATATTTTTTTTATTATAGTCGACTGACGTAGGTAGGTAGATAGTTTTATTTTGATGTCGTTGAAAATAATAATATAGCATCAGTGTTAAATTTTAATTCAAACGTTTTTTTTTAGAGACATGCACGTATTTTAAAATTTTAGCCTCCTAAGGCCTCAGGCATGTCAGAAGGTCAGAATTTTGGCGCTTTGTAATAAAGTCAAATAAATGAAATACTGCGGCCCCGCAACCGCGCACAAAAAGAAAAAGATGGAGAGATATGAAATTACGAATGTTAGAGGAGAGCGCTAGTATTAAAAGCGACAAAATCGATGCGAAAATTGTGAAAATGTTTCATAAAACACGGCTCGTTTAAAATAGGGCAAAAATCTCGCAGGAGTTGTCTTAAACAGCATTTAAAGAAACACTGTGATTTTTTTCATACATATAACTTGTAAAATAACTGAAACAAATGTGTTTATAATAATTTTTGGAGCATACTTTGCGATTTTTTTTTCTATCGAGGGAATCTTATATAATTTGCGTTTCGGCGCGACGAATGTCTAGATATTATGTTAAAAAATAACATTTTTTTTAAGAGCTTTAAAACTTCAAATGATTAAGGAGGTTTGCAAGAAATCGGTACAAATTCGGGTAGCGGCGTCTTAACATACCCAAAAACTAAAAAAATATTTTTGAAATGTGACAAAATACACTTGAAAATTTTATTATTAGAAATAAACATGTTTTTTTAGCATAAAATAGTTTTTAACTAACATTACTAATAACGAAAAAAAAGAACACGCACATTTTATTCGACAAATGTATCATAAACGTTATTGTCACCTCACTTTTTGTCGTTTTTATAAAAATAATCAAATTCTCAATTTAAAAAAAACTTTCAAATTGTTGTCTTTGGTTTCATGTAGGTTTGTAAATTTAAACTTTTATTATTTATGCATTGAACCGCTTACTCGTTAATACGGAATATTTTTTATTCAAAGAGTTAGATTTAGCTTTATTATTACGAAAAATGAGTATTTATGTCGTGAAGACCAAAAAACATGTAAAAAATATGCATTTAATTTTGTTAAAATTAATTCACTCACGCGGTAACGCCATTGTTTATTCATCGTTTTTATTTTAACATTTCATAGACAATAAATCAATGCTGCCAATCATGGAAAAAATATTTTTGCGTAAAACAAAGTGACTGCATTTTTGACAAGTTTATAACAGTAGAACATGGAAAGAAATGTATTAGAATAATTACACAAACCCGCTAGACCGGCTAGACAAACCCTGCTTTGCCAAACAAACCATTCAAAAC
This sequence comes from Limnephilus marmoratus, assembly GCA_917880885.1. Lineage (NCBI taxonomy): Eukaryota > Metazoa > Arthropoda > Insecta > Trichoptera > Limnephilidae > Limnephilus > Limnephilus marmoratus. The sequence goes on along the minus strand of OU862909.1, from coordinate 52,593,412 downwards.
CTGGGATGTTTTTAAAAATTATGATGAAATGCGAGTTTATTTTAGAGAATTTATTTTATAAGATTGGTACTTCGGACAAATGTCATATTTGATTGTCTATTAGTTAAAAAAGGAACATTACGTATTATCCGTGAATCAAACTTCGAAAACACGAACGTTCCGTATTATCCGTGAGGTGGATTAACTGCATATTTACCAAACTTTTCCATGGATTTGAATATAAAGTTGTTGTGTTTTCTCTTTCTAAAACCGTTTAGATCATATTTCTCACCATGATACTAAGGGAGACACAATGATTTCTACGAGACCTATACGAGCTATTCCCAAAATCGAACAAATCAGCCGGAAGGATTAACGTAGTTAGTAGATGAATTTTATTATACGATTGATAAATATTATAGTGGGTCTACTAGACCCTAGCTTCGGTTGAACCGATTCTATTTAACTTAGTACCATTTAGTAGCTCCGGTGCGGTTTAAAGTTTAGCGTAATCACCTTCGTGCTTTTAGTTAAAAGTTGTAATAAAGTAAGGTGCAGTCCCTACTGAACTATTCTAGAAAATTAGCGAAACGTATAAAGAACGATTTTAGTAAAACCGTACATTAACGTCGTGTTATAAAATATTACACCAGTGGGTACCGATTTAATTATGCAAAGGGTTTTACTTACTTACTCTGTGGATTTCACCCTGTTACCATTTCTCTACAAATAATAGGGTGAAATTCTGTAAATACATGTATATACAACTGTTTTAAATACCAATACTAATGTGAATCTCTCATACAAATGCATCACTTATAATAAAGACTTATTATTATTATACCTACCACTTGCCTGCATAATGCAGAGGTAGGTACTTTCAATAAGGCCTACTAAATAAAATACCTAAATAGTTTTCTGGGATTTATAGTTATTCTGATTGGCAAAAAGAAAGCAAAATTCTATTTTTAAATTAAAAAGAGCTCATTTTGCTGAACCTACAGACTTTACAAAATTGTTTAAAGAAGTTCTTTCGTTCGTTTTTTAAATCTTATTTTTTGCTGTTGTAATTGAGAACTGAGAATCAACGATAATAATTATCATTACCTACCTATTACAATAATTTCGCAGTTGAAACTACCAGCCAAGGTAGAAGTTGCATTTGCAATGTTGACATAGTTTAATTGCAGTGAAAATTAACATTTTTATTCAGGTTTATATTGCCGATTGCTCATCACGTACTTACCTTCAAGATTTAAATGTGTAGTAATAATAGATTTTACCTTGCACTAGAATTTCAAAAAAGGCAAAACCGAATGGTTACCCGTTTAGCTACTGGCTATTTTTAAAAGCGAGTTTACTATTTGAAGAAGATTATAATATTAACAAATCTTTATAATATAGAAAAACATATAAATAACAAAGGTAACGGTTACAACCAAATATATTCAAGTCACAACTCACAACTGGCGTTGTACTCAAATAATTTGTCTCCCAGGGACAACACTTACAATTATCAAGCTTCTAGGACCTAGTTAGTTATGTTCGGTTATTTTTAAGTTCAACAAAGGATTATTTATTAAGGGGTGGTCTATAACTTAAACCACATTCACAACACAACCTTTTGACATATTTATTAGGCTCCTGAACTTTTTGCTTTGACCCATAGCAACACTTGTGGCATTATTTGCTTTTCATTCCCTATCTGAAAAGGGCCAAAGGGTACGGTTTTCTAGAAGAATTTATTAGATTGTTTTCTAGATTTTGCTCATTCTTCATTTTTATATGCCTTATACTAATTTTTTCCTACATAAAATCTGATAAATCTTTAGTGAGCATAACAAATGTTCTTAGACTGAATTACGAAACCATTCTAGCGTGGGTATTAGGTCACCTAAGCTAACCTCTGACCTTCTCTTGTTACATCCCATACATCCTTTATATGTAAGTGGGGGTGACAGCACACAAGTGTGTTTTTGGGATTCCAGCCTGTTTCAACTCTCTGTAACAAATTAGATTATATATAAGATAATATTAGATTCTCTTAGATTCTTAAAGGTTAAATATTTAATTAATCTCAAAAATGACTACTCTAAAATGATATTTTCAAATTCTTAAAGAATAAGATTAAAATAAGTCTGCTTTTAAAAAATATTTTCGTTGAAAAAATCACAGTTTTTTCAACTTCGTTGAGTTCTAAATTGCCGGAGGCAAATCTAAAGATCTCCAAAATCCTTTACAAAGGTCACTGAGAGATCTGAAAATATGCTTTAATATTATAAAATAATATTATCTAATACGCAAACACACAATTAGGTGCCACTCACTTGTGATAAATCTAAGATTTTTTTCTCTATTATCGCATCGACTCTAAGTAGATATATTTATGCATGGAAATGGGACAAGGCTGGCTGAACTTTCTTGCGTGACAAAACAGCTTTTTCTACTCGTCAATGAGTTTTTGGCTGTTGGAAGTGATCATACATTCACATAGACAAGATTTATTTTAGTAGTAATAGTATTTATGAAGGTTGACACGAGATGGCGATGCCAGAGTTAGTTGCAGGCAGTCAATGACATAATAAACACGAAACATCTACGGGTTGTAGCGAATGGTTGTAATGTTAGCCAACTACGGTAAAGGTTAAGCTCTTTGAGAATCATTTTGACCTTATGGCTGTGGCATCTCTCTTACAGCTATAGTTTAAAACACGCATTTAAAACATCTGAAGAGGCTTCGTGAGATTTCAACATTATTGATTGATCTGGGGTCTAGGTAGATAACCTACATACGTATGTACATATATATATATAACATATTCAATCAAAAGTTCAGGGTTATCCAATGTACCCTTACCGTAAATTAATAATTTAGATACCCATAAGGTGGTTAATTACTACCCGTCAATTAAATGCTAATAAAGATTGATTACCATAGATTTTATCCGCCAATCAATATTCCCAAGGTCGGTGGAGCCGAGAGCCTTTAGTTATACTATTATTATCCAACACTCTACCCCCGGGGGAATAATGGTTTTTTTCTGATTGTCGTACTTTTCCAGAACAAAAATTAAGATTTTGTTTTTGAAAGATTAAGATTTTGTTTTTTTTGGTACTACTTGTGCAACAGATTTTATAGAAGAAAACGCTTCGTTCACTCTGAAAGATCCAACTTAAACGTGGCCCAAAAAATCGTAGATGGCTGAAATATTATTTGATTTGAACAGAGAAATCAAAGTTATAAAAGTTCCTGTGTACCAAAATATTAACTAAGTAAAATCGAACACTACTGCCAATACTGCATAATATGTCCATTATGGCATTGGACCGACGATATAATCGTTTTCCTCCCGTTTCCATCTCATGTATATTCGAAAAAAGCGAGTAGTAAGTACATATTCGAAAGGTTAATAGCCGAGTAGTCCAAAGCGTTGCATCGCAGGTTCAATCATCTGATAAGTCTTTAATAATTGCGCAATTTCGTACTGATAATGTGTCATGGATGGCCCATCTCTCATGTTTCATTTGTATATGATCGAACTCAGCCCGCCAAATTGCGAGCCAAGTGTCCTGCTCACCGGGCTATAGACTACAGACCACCTCTTTGTTTAGTATGAATGTGTTAATGGACTGAACTTCGACCATTTTGCATTTCATATGTCCTTAAATTTGATTGTTACGTTCCGGTTTCGGTACAAAATGACGGCCTTTTTGAATGCTGCCTTTTTATCTCGCCAGAGTTCACATATCGTGGTTCGTACTAGGAGCTGACAAATCAAAATAATCAGTATTATGGTACCTAGAGGCCTGAAGAATGTTTGAAAAATGCATTGCCTTTGACGTGAATCATCATTAGACAAATTGTATAATTACTTATTTGAAATAAAATAAAAATTATTGTAAAAACATATTTTAAGTACCTATCTACTTAAATACAAATACAAATCTTATGATTTCAGAGAAAATTTAGGTACTTACTTTTGATTTATTAATAGAAACACATCTTTTTAGACGCGAGGTCTACTATCTGCAGAATTACTAGTTAGGTTTTCATTTGGATCTTTTAAGCAGGAACTGATTGATTTTTTGTGGTAACATTTCGGTATCCTTTTTGGAAGATGTTGCGTTTGTTCGATGTTTGTCCTTATGATGGATACTACGAGGTGCATCGAATCGTCGTAATCTACTTGAAACTCGCATTTTAGACCTTCCCTTGATTTAGCAGAATGTCCTCCGCCCTGTACTTCCTGATGATCGCCGCCCTGGCCGCGCCCGCCCTGGGCTACTCCACTGGCGCGCCCGAGGACGCCTGCGTGGATATGGTCCCCCAGCACCACACCCCCGCGCAGACCTCCGCAGCGCCCTACATTCTGGCCACCAGCCGCAAGGCTATCCGCGGCGGGGACGAGGTCACGCTCACAGTGTCCGGCAAGGGGGCTGCTGACAAGATCCGCGGCTTCATGGTGCAGGCTCGCCAGGGCAGCAACATCGTCGGCTCCTTCAAGGTCGACGCCAATGACAACTTCGTGCAGCTGATGAACTGCGGCAGCGGAAAGGGGGTAAGTTTCAACTAGATTTAATATATTTTCTTTGTTCTATAACAAAACAACACAGAACATCGAAGAAAAGTGACGAAAAATAACAAATCCTCATCGAACCAAATTCGTAACCTGACCTAACCTATTCTTAACATAATTAGTAATTACTGTAATTAGCTATCACTTCGTGTTTCTGCATGCTATACATATATCGTTGAGAAATTGTCACACCCATTGTACCCTCTCTTTCAGCTATCGGGCTTTTATGAGTTAGTATGAAAAGTTACATAATTTATTTAAATATCAGCGAAACGCGTGAATGCGAATTTTCACACATTTTTTTTGCGCTTCTTAATTTTTAAGAGGACCAATGTAAGAATCAATTTAGAATCAGGTTGACGAAAATTTCGCATTCATGTACCTCTATTTTCCAGATGTTTTGGGAACACTAAAACGATCGAAAAGTGTAACCTTAGTAAATAAAGTAAAGCCCACGCTACACGTTAAAGACACATTAAAAAAATGCACCTTTGGAAAACTTTGTAAGGATTTTTTCCTAGATCAGCGAGGTAACTATAATACGTAATAAAACATTTGACAATATCATTTAATTCAGCTTACAGTAAGTTGACAATATGGGTTAAATATACTGCCCTTGGGATTAAGCGGAAAGACCAATAAATTAATGGTACATGCAAAGTAAGCGTCTTATTGTACGTTTAATTATTTTGTTAACCTCGGATAGCAGACATAAATAACGTAAACGTTTACTTGTTTACTGAGGGGTCGTAAGGAAATTATTGTAAGTAACTGGCTTCGGTTTCTGTATCACTAGATAATATTAATATAATAGTCATAAGTACCTACTCATCTACTATTTTTTGTCATATTTCCGAGATTATTTTTTAGCTCGTAGAAAGAGGGATTTTTTGTTACTGACAATCATTTCAATCTACGAATACATATGTATTAGATTGATTGATTGACAACGATGAATAATCGACGGGTAGCCAGTTAGTGTGTAATTAGGGATATCGCAATGCTGAGACAAACAGACTTCTTGTATTGACGTTTGAATATCTATGAATATAATCTAGATTGCAGTGTTAGTGTTGCATGTGAATGCAAAGCCTGCATGACCTAGTGAAACAAACTTTGAAAGTGAGCAACGTATCCGTAGAATAAGTTATTCATTCTCTAACTCCTTACAATGCCTCTCATTGGAAAATGGAGTTGATTTTCTTTAACAATTAATACAGGCAAATTAACCTACCTCTTTATATATTATATTACCAGCTGGTCCCGGCATGCATTGCTATGCCATTTAATAAAGAAATTGTTTCTCCCTGAGTGTCCTTTCCCATTCGTCCCGTTCCCCTTCCGCATCCCCTTCTTCTCCTGCGTCCTCTTCCCCTTTCGCGTTCCTACTCCGTCACCTCCACCTTCCCTCTCCCCACTCCACTCCCCCCCCCCCTTTCCCACATCCCGCGAACCCCCCTCCCGAGTTCATCAGTATATTTAGTACATTCAGTTTTTAAACTGCCCGCGTGCCACCTTTTACAATTTTTATTCAAATTTCCATTTTTCATGTATATTAAATTTGGTACCTATTTAAATAAATTTATCAACTTAAAGATTTTCAAAAATAGAATCCTGATTTAACAATCATTGTTTTGCAAAATGTTTTCTGAAATTATCCAATTTTCTGCGCAATTTTCTTAATTTTTCTCTCCGTAAGAACCATCCTCGTACTTCAAGGAATATTCTAAAAAAAAGAATTAGCGAATCGGTTCAACTGCTCTCGAGATTTGCGGTTAGAAACACATTCAGCGGTTCATTTTTATATATAAGATGGCGGGTTATTCAACCTCGTATTCTTACATATTAAATGATTTCCTCAAACGCATAATTATTTTGCATTTTGCATAAACGTTTAATTAACCGCCGCCATTTAATTACAGATCTGTCACAAATCATAAAGCGTGGATAGAATACTCAGAAACATTACAAAAATGTTTCGCAAATGATTTCACAGGTTCTTAGTTGTGACCAATTATCTGTAGAAGTAAAATCGATTAACGTTCGGTACATTTAACGTATTTTATTTTGCAATTTTTAATTATTGTAATAATATATATGTATAGTTATATAATGGGGTTTAGATGCATTGCACAGTTGCACACCGTGCCTTGATGTTTTATCATATTTCGCAAATACATATGTATACATCAATCTTCAAACAATGGAAGATTTTTAAAAAAATCAGATGAAAATGCTGTCCTTGTTCTACCATATTTCAATGGAATATGATCCGAGGAACTGGCTTCGTTGATACCTTCGGCACCGGTGCAAAGTGGGGAAACACGCCAAACGTGAACTCAACATTTATACACGCTTGAAGTTTGTCACGTGAGAACGGATTGTTTTTCCGACTCGTTCTTGAGTTCAACATCTCGACTGTGGAACTATTTGCCAGCCTCGGTGTTTCCTCCCTCGTACAACATGAGTCTCTTCAAGGCTTTTGTTCACTCCATCTCTCCTCAAAAATACTCTTCACAAACCATTCCCAAAGATGGCATAGGCCATCAATTTGTGAGGCGGATATAGGCACCGCCGCGGCCGCCCCGAGAACCATTTAATGGAGAAAACACCTCTGCCATAGCTCACCCCAAGCGGTTCGCTAAGTTTTTTGACCTCTCCAGCAAGATCCTCTCAGAAGCGTAATTTCCGTTTCATATCTCACCAAATAGGAGCCTTTAAAAGTGACATCATAATCAAAGCGGTCAATGAGTCCGTTTCATCCGAAATCCAAATCATAGCGGGGCTATCGAACTTTCACTTCAAAAACAAATTAAACCTGCATTACAAGAATTGGTTGAAAGCCTGGTCGGTGTTGGTTGTCATTTTAATTTCAACTTGAATTATGCCAAGCTTTGATTGCTTAGTGAAGAGGTCTGTAGGTAGATACTACAAATCTTGAAGAGTATAGTTCCATTAAAAAAAACATGTATTGGCGAGGTAGCTTTTTTACAAAGAATTAACATTAATTGTGTAAACTTTGTTTGAAAAGTAAAGCGTGATCTGTTTTTTAATCAATATGCAGCAGAATTATATCGCTCCAGTTAATCAATTGACAGTGCTTTATTTCCCATTGCATAAGTAGTGATTATATCATTTAAACTTGATACAAGCGCGTAAGAGTTAAGCCCGTTTAAGGCGATGGAACGAGAAACATGTTTAACATGTCCTCTTGAGCTGTATTATTATAGCCTGAATTGTGTTAACCATAACCGTGTGTCTTTCTGCAACAGATTATTTAAACATATATATATATATATACAAACTTTTAAGCAAGTATTTTATTCAGTATTTATCGAAGTACCTACTGTGAATACCGGCCCGTGGTGAAATAACAGAACTTCACAGAATTTGATTTTTTAGTAACTGTCAATAACCCTGTTAGTACATAAATGAGTCTATATCTGATGATGCAATAAATTACGATAATAAGAGAAAAATGTCAATATAATAATCTTGTTTTTATATTACAATTCACATTCAATATTTTTGGCACACGTTTTGCAATTTTTCAAAATCGTTGATCGGAGGGGCCTCTTTCGAGACACTGTTGGGAATAATTGATTTTTTGACCCCGGTAGGTATTTCACAGCTTTCCGAGTTAAAATCGTTGAAATTGCTAATATAGTCAAAATTTTGGTAATTTTGAACAGCTATATCTCAAACACCGTTAAGTTGAAGGTTTTTGTTGCTTTTTTTATAAATATAAACCAGCTGGTTCCCGGCATGCGATGCTATGCCATTTAATAAAGAAATTGTTTCTCCCTGCGTGTCCTTTCCCATTCGTCCCATTCGTCCCGTTCCCCTTCCGCCTCCCCTTCCTCTCCCGCGTCCCTTTCCCCTCTTGCGTTTCCACTCCGCCTTCTCTACCTTCCCTCTCCCCACTCCACTCCCCCTCTTCCCCCCCCCCCTCCCGCGAACCCCCTACACCAATTCCCATCCCCCCTCCCCCCTCCCGCATTCCATACATTCAGTCACTGTACATTCATTTTTCAAACAGCTCGCGTGCCACTTATTGCAATTTTTGTTTATACAAATTTCATAATGCCAAAGCTCACCAGTAGTTTTATACAAACCTTGTCCTGACAATAACGAATACAAAAAAAAGAATTATCCAATTTGGTGCAGTCTTTCGGAAGTTATGCGCGTACCTACGTACATTTCGGCGATTCATTTTTGTCTAAAAATTATAATAATAATATAGATGGATTATAAAAATTGCGGTTTTTCGGTCTTTTTGGCAAAGATTTGGAGGTCGGCCGAGGTCGAAAACTTTTTTTTTACATTAAATGATTAAATTTACTGTATTATTTTTTTTGTTTTTGTTTTTGGGGCATTACCAACTTACTTTTGTATTTTCACATATGGTTACAAACCATTGTTGGACGATTGTTACTTATTCTTTTTTACTCCTTCGCAATGTTTTTAAATATTAACTCTTGTCAGTTTTGTACATAGTAAATAAAATAAAATAAAATTTATGAATACATATTTAGGTTCACCCGATTACATATTGCATAGTATTTCGGTGCCCTAAATGCTTTCCATTTATGCTAATTTATAATAATATTAACGTATGAAATAAATTAATCATAATAGGTATATTATAACATCTACCATATTATTACTCACATACGAGTATTTATAGTTTTGATTGAATGAAAACTGGTTCGGTTATACTCGTGGACTGCATGGCGTAACAGTTGTTTTCGTTCTCTTCAATAGTGCAGCTTACCTAATATTAAAACAAAAAATATTATAATGTTTAAGCAACCGAATAATATACATAAAATAAAAACTTTGTTAAAAGAGTCATAAACTCCATGCTCCAAGTCTATCTACCACCTAATATATGTTTTTTCATAGGCGGAAACCAGTGGTATACTCGTAAGTTGGAATCGGGTGAATCTACGTCACATAGAGAAAACATAATTTGTGTTCAGTTCACACGTGGTAGATGCGAAACTTTCAGGAAACTAAAGTAGACAAGAGTGGGGAAGCTACGAAGCACCTCACAAAGAGGAGACCGATTATTTACGAAGCATGGCACTAAGGGGAGACCGATTATTCTATCTTATTCTCCTGCAGGCTAAATCCTATAGATGTATGTGTTTGTTTTTTTTTAAATTTTGTTTGTCTTTTAGTGTCGCTTTTCGTTTTATCGAGTTTAAAATCACAACGGTGCTAAAAAAGATTTTTCATTTAAAACAAAAATTTTGATCGCTCAATTTGGGAGGTGGGTGTGGTACCGCTGCCCGGGAACCATTTTTTGGAAAACCAAAATTCCGTCATAGGTCACCCCAAGTGGTTCGCTTCGTTTGATGAAGGTGCCCGGGTTCATGAAGTTTGTCTAGGTGAATGCGTTTGCCCACCTGTTGCGGGCCCGATCAGAGGAGACAGGTTTGAGGGAGACCTTGCCTAGATCTGACCAGCCACACTTTCTCGATTAATCGCCTTGTATCGCAGTGGGAGGGGTGGAATCATACATCCGTCACTCCTGGACACATTGTCCCCAGATTCTTACCCTTTTCCTTTCCAATTCCCTTTACCTTTCCCTAAAAAGACCCTCCACACTGCATCATCAAAGATGAAAGAACCTCCGGAGGGAGCTACTGTAAAAAATATATGTTTTATAATTTTTTCGGCAAGTACCTAAAAGAATAAAAAAAAACGACTTTTAGAGCTGAGTCCATTTCGACGCATTTTAAAAGGCATTTTAACTGATATCCCCCTTCCAACCGATTTTTTTTAAAATTTGACCTAATAAATCCCTACTTCGGAATCGATGTACTCGAAAACGAAAACACAAATAAAAAAAGTTGAAACATAAAATCGACTTCAAATTATTATAATGTGTAAGCAACAAAGTTACGTAGATACACCAGTTTCCGCTTATAATAGGTAGGTACTAGTTTCAGGACACCATGAGGTTTACCCGCATTTATATTGTTAGACACTTATATTCGGCCAAGATAGTTTCTTGTTTCTGAAATTGAATGTTTCAAACTAAAATTGGTTTCCAACTTATTGACATCGATTCTCAACGAGCTGTTGCATAACCAAGCATTTTAATAGCACGCCTGGACTTGATTTACGAACTGAACCTAATAAGTGTTAATAATGACACTAGAATAATTGAAGTCGAACTGAGTCGAAAATGTATTCAATAATGTCTTATAGAATATTGGTGGGATTATAATGGTAAGTATATCTACCACTGCACACCAATGCACAATGCACGAAACTAGGTACTTAAAAGCTTATGAAATTTCGGTGCTCAGATTTTTAGTTTGCGGTGGGTAGGTATAATAATATAGGTAGATCCAGAAAGGTACCTCCTATAATGCTCATATTCCATTGAAAATCATGGATTATCGAGTGTTGCTGCAATACTAAATAATGCAAAATCGAGTGATTTTTGCTTGAAAATTAGATCGCTTTTAGAAGCCGTAATTAATTGTTGTGAGTAGAGCACATATTTGCCATTGAAATAATCGAGCTTTTTTTTATAAGTGTTTTTATAAACCCAGAAAAAAATAAAGTATCAGGCTTATAAAATCGCCTTTAAAGTTCAAAATCTCTTACTTATGAACCCTATTTCGGTTATGGTGTTATTGTATAATGTGGAAAATTAAATTATTTACAAAATGATCATAAAACATTTAAATATTTGTGCCTGAACTTCACAAAATAAAATAAAACACGTTTTTGTCGATGTTTTTTTCTGATGGCGGCTGAGGATAAACGGGAATTTAAACCTTGTCGCTATCTACATAAGGGAGTGTTATTGGTAGCGGCCTGACCCCAAATGTTACACAACGTGGTGCATCGTCTTAATGGGTTGCAGTATTAATTGGAATCCTAAGTTAGATTAACACATCCTCCATCCTGTGTACCTAACATCATCTCACAGAGGTTTTTAGTAGGTACCCACACACACTTGTGCCACTTTTTCAAATTATATTCAAACTCAGGATGACGAAAATTGCATATCGCTAAAGACTCCTTTGTCAACGATACACAGCCATGTACCATGTTCCAGTGTTATTCACCTTTCACTTTCGGATAACGTTCAAATAATTTAGTTCTACGTATTCATTGTAGGTAATTATCGGATGCAATTCTACAAACCAAGGTCCATGACCAAGTTACGAATCTACAACAGATTGTTTTGAGATTAGGTATTGATTGGAATGAGGTACAAGCACGAAACTTGGAACTGTATTCCGGCCGTAATTATTATAATAGATTATTTGCACCTAATGATATGTCCGCAGTTTATTTGAGTTCAAAGACCTTTAACGACACCTAAAAACATGGTGGAATTTTATTTACTTTTAAAGTTAGTACCACTACTGTATAAATATCACGTAGATATACAGGTGTTAAGTGACATACCTACATCACTTGTTTTTTAACCATTGATTCCTGACCGATTGGAATAAAAAAAATAATGAAATTTTTGTTTCTTTTGTTTGTTTGTTTTTTTTTTTTAATTTCACGAAATCATCCCTTGTCAGTCAGTCGAGTAACCGCCCAACCCCTCACTCTGATCTTAACTGTCCAATACCTAAAAGGCTTTTTAATGTTTTTTGTTGAAAAAATAATAATAAGGTCACTGGACTCAACCTTAGGAATCACTGGAAGTAAGTCAGGCATGTTTTTTGTTTTCAAACAATTTGGGAGGCGGGTATGGGTACCGCCGTCCCGGGAACCATTTATTGGATTACCAACACCTCTGCCATATTTATGTAGGTCACCCCAAGTGGTTTGTAACCTTTGCATGGCAGGCTGGATCGGGAGAGAGTAGTTGAGGGAGTCCCTTTGACTTCTCCAGCCGTACTCTCTCAGAACATCGCATCCATACGTTTGTCACTCCTAAACACATTGACCCCCAGATTCTTACCCATCCCTAATTCCCTTTCGTTCCTAGAACTTCCCCTCCTTCCTTTCCTAAAAAGACCCTCCACACTGCATCCCCAAAGATGACATAGGCCCTGAGGGGAATTATTTTCCTCAAAATCTCCTGTGTGGAGCTAATGTAAAAAAATGTTTATAATTATATCTATCTATATTGCACTCTGTATAATTCGAGAGAAATCTTTGAGAAACGTTTGTGCACCTAAGATGAATTTTCAACGAACTTTCAAGTATGCTCTCTGGCGGTAATATATTTTATGTAATATTTTTTAAAAGATCCATAGCTCAATGAAGACTTACAGACACGTCAAACAGTCTGGGGAGGAGGCTCTAAAACGGTGCGAAAAAAGTATGAAAGATATAAGTAGAGAGATCACCACCAGCGTGAATTATTACAGACCACTCATACTGAAATAGGCCAAGCCCTAAAACGCTTGCTACCACGGACATATGAATATATCTGGACCTGCCCTAAGTGATAAAAACGTATTATTTCCCCCTCCCCATGGAACCGGCTGGAGCTCCTCCTTGGCGCCAGTTCGCCCCATGGGGAAGGGATAGAGCCTCGCTTGAATCTAAAATGTGTGACGTCATCATTCTTGCCGTGGGCAGTGCGAAGCTAACATCTATACATTTAACGAAATAACACGCTAAAACGCCAAGCTTGTGCTATACAACATACCTACATATCAATGTGCACATAGCGAATGTGGGCGGTTCCTTAGTGTGCTCGTCGCTGGTTACAGGGGTAAGTAAATTATGAAACATTTGTAAAAGTGTCTTAACTAAACACGGCAACAAAATATTGCTATGTGAAAACGGGCGAATCTTTTTGGGGTGTACATTTGGCCTACGCAAATATTTTATTAACGTGGCAAGCAATTCGCGCTCCCATGTAAAAAGGTCTATTCATTCAAAGCAGATTTTGCTTTTAAGAACTAAATGGTAATATTATAATGCGAGATGCCTGTATGCTGTCAGATTGATTTTTCAACCAATCACAGTCATCTTCCCCTCTTCGCCCCCCCATAGTTTGGTTTTACCCCTCACCTGTATCTTCTCGTCTATCCATTTGGATGTCTATGCTTGCTACGTTATAGCGCAGTCTGACAGCACTTTAAAGATGTTGTGAGAAACTGAGAATAACGAATATTTATTTAATAAATAACATCATATCAAAAGTCAGTAAAAACCTGTTTATTGAACTGTTGAGTGATTGTGCATACGAATAATACGTCGAAAAAATTAAAAAAGCTCTCGTAATAAAATTAATAATAACAAAATTTTATGTTCTAAATTGTTGGTGCAATTGAATTTTATTAGTGGATGATCAAACAACTTTTTGATTACTGAAACTGAGGTACAAATATTAATGACAGGTTCAAATATTACTGACAGGAATATTGAGTTTTATTTGTAATTTTGTCTGGTTATTTTATTTATTTGAAAACAATGTAATTATTTTTTTTATTTATTATTTTTTTATTATTGAGTTAGTTTATACTACATGAATATAAACTAATAAGCACAATGTAACATTTCATTTGATAAATTTAAATATTTTTACAGTAAGCATAACATTTCTTTTTAAATACATTCATTCTTTCTTCATTCTTCATACTTTCAGGCATTTCATCATACATCTTTAGTCCTCTGTACATTAGGCAGTTCAGTGATTTTGATTTCTTCATTTTGTGGCAATCGAGCTCTGTTTGTATTTCTTGTTTCGTAATTATGAATGTCTCTATTAAAAACAATTTCATCCTTAAAGTATTTTGGCATTTGGTTTTTCATAATTTTATGCACAAAAATTAACACGTTAAATAGTAGTCTCTTTTTTATTGGAATCCAATTTAGCTCCTCTCTCATTTGATTAATCCTTGCGTATTTGCCTTTTCCCAGTATACATCTCATAGCTTTGTTTTGTATAACTTCTAGTTTATTCAAACTTCCTTCATTGGCCAAATATAACATTGTAGAGCAGTAGTCCAAATGTGGAGCAACGATAGTTTTATAAATGAGCTCCGTAGTGTTTCTATTTAATTTACGTCTTAGGGGGTTTTTCACCATCCTCCCAATAGCTTATCCATACACATAATGAATATTTTGGATTAATTCTACAGGATTTATTTATTTAAAAAGTCTGAGTTTACTATTCGGTACTTGAACCTATGAACAATGGCTACATATAGGATAAATTAGCCCAAGTTTTTACCTGTTGCTAGTATTTATTTGTTTTTTTATTAAAATTCGTTATGTGTATGGATAAACTATTGGGAGGATGGTGAGAAACCCCCTTAGTCTTCTAAGAAAATTTACCTTTTTTGATACCTTTTTAGCACATATTCAAAGTTTGCTCTAAAAGTCAGTTTTGAGTCGAGTATTACACCCAGGTATTTGATTTCATTTACTTTTCCAATTTTTTCACAATATGACCACAATAATATAAATAATTACAGTAATCACCGTCTTATCATTGTGATTACCTGGAGGAAGATACATGACACTTCGATGATTTGATCATATATAATAATCATCGATATTCGTCGGTGATAATAATATAGTTTTCGTTTTTGATTTCCACGCCACTATTGGTTTTACAGGATAACTACCAATTCCGAAATACCTACATATAATATATTTTTTACTTTAACCATTAATGACCATCAAAACCTACAATCGGAACTGTTGATTTCAAGAAGGCCGACAGAAACAGTTCACGTCATTTCCGCCATCAGACTTCTTATCTTAAAAAAACCGTTATTCAAGAGTTGGATTGAGAATTTATTCCACGTCCGCATTTTTTTCCTGATCTTGCTTCTTTATGTAATGTTTATCTTTTCCATTCTCTATTCAAAAATTTCTTCTCTCTCCCTTAAAAAATGATGCGGAAAGTCAATCGATAACTTTTCATCCTCCAAAACACCCTCCGAATTTCTTCAGAGGAATAAAAAACAAGCAATATTAAACAATGCAAAACCATGTAGGTACACACCCAAACTTACCGAATGTCGTTTACTTCATTATTTTGTTTATTTAATAAAAAAAATCAATTTTGAATAGAAATATGAAAAATATCGAATCAATCAACCAAACATTATACTTCAAAGTCTAGGAACCAGGTGATAGTTATTTATAAAAACATTAAAGTTATCAATGCAAATTTTTTTTTGCCATGTAATCATAAATGTTCTGATAATTTCAATAACTGGTTCTTCCGGAGTAGAAGCTTAAAATTGAGAGAATTCTGCGAACTGGTCCTTGAGTTAACCACGACACTGTTGTATTTTTTACGCCTTATTGATTATATGTTTCGTTTCTGACATTGGTGGTTGCCGACCATTATAATATAATTAAACGGTTATATTAAAATCGTTTAATTAAAAATCACCAAGTCTGACTTGTTCGGTTCAAATTGGAATTTATTGTAGGTACTGTAAGATTTCTTTGAAAAAAAAATGTGTAAAAAAACCAACAAACCAAATTACAGTTGAGTAGATTGTAATGTAACCCAAGGCTGTTATTTCTTTCGTTAGACGTTTTTACAAGAAGTAGACAAATAAATGCAAGTTCAAAAAGACAATGTAAGGTTTTCTTTGTAAAATAAACAAATAATTACAGTTGGAAACATTGTGGTGGTAAATTAAAGAAATTCGCAAACA
Organism: Limnephilus marmoratus; assembly: GCA_917880885.1. Taxonomy (NCBI): domain Eukaryota; kingdom Metazoa; phylum Arthropoda; class Insecta; order Trichoptera; family Limnephilidae; genus Limnephilus; species Limnephilus marmoratus. The sequence continues at coordinate 52,577,235 of OU862909.1, read as the reverse complement.
TTTTCAGTATTTGCAAACAATAGTGGTACCTACCTGCTCAAGTTTTTCAATAAACAGGTATAATAGTTATTATCTTGTTTATAAATCTATCGTATTATCTCTTAGCTATAAACAGTTTGGATGGAAAAATGGAAAACCCAAAAAACCAAAGTTTGCTGATGAATATATTTCGTATTATTCATTAATCATAAATGTGTAAAAAAATTGGGTGAAGTAAAAATCTCTTTTCCTGAAAAATTATGTTCAATTAAGACCATTAGACGTGTAAACCAGTTAACCCAACAAGCCCCTGCAAAGTATCTGGTTTTTTGAAACTTTGAAGTGCTCTTTTCCCGTAGAGTGGTTATTAGGTAATGTAATAGGGCTAATTATTTAATAATCACCAGTAATAAATTACATTTTCACGAAAGTTAAAATTAAAATTACCAAATAAATATCTTTAAAAATAACTGATCGTTACGTAAATAGTGTTAAAGGTGGTTGTTCAAAGAATGTATTTTTATTGTTTTTTTCTTTAACTTAGGTAGTAGGTAGACCAACATAAAATAATAAAAAAAAAATAAAAAAAATTTTTTTTACATTATCTCCACACAGGAGGACCAGAGGAAAAAATCCCTCATGATCTGTGACATCCTTGGGGAAGCTGGATGTGTGGAGGGGTTTTTTAGGGAAATGAAGGAGATGAAGTTCTGGGAAGGAAAATGTATAAGAGATAGGTAGGAATCTGGTGGTCAATGTGTACGGGAGTGACGAACATATGAATCCATCCCTTCCACTGTGGTGCTAGGCGATGGGTCGAGAGAGTCTGGCTGGAGTGGTCAAGTCAGTCAAGTCAAGTCAAGAGTCTGGCTGGAGGCTCCCGATCCAGCCCGCCTCGTGGTAGATGGGCAAAAGTATCCGCCGCCTAGACAAACCTCACCCCGCACCCCTACTAAGTCATCAAACGTAGCGAACGACTTGGGATGACCTATGGCAGGGGTGTTGGTTATCTAATAAACGGCACCCACACCCGCCTTCAAAATTGGCTTACTTACTTAAAGTGAATAATATTTTCTAGTAGACACTTTATGATCCACGTCAATATATTGGGTACCACAGAACATATCATAATTATTGTGTGTTTCTGTAGCATTTTTTCAAAGTGAATGCTGCACATGACTCCCACTGCCTGGAATCAGTGGGACTATCGCATCTCTAAACAGCAAATCTCGTTAACCGAAGGAAAACAAAGAGTTAGTTTAACAATAAGAAGAGGAAACCTCGTAAGAATCACTATCCCACTAAATAAGTTATTTCATGCAACACAACGTTTCGATTTTGTAACAATTATTATAAAGTAATAATTATTAGCCTGAAACACTCATCTACATTGAAAAAATCTCCCGAGAAAAGATACATGCCGCCGACGGGACTCAAACCCGCGTCCTTCTGATTTCCAGTCAACTGCTCTGTCCACTGAGCTACGTAGGCTTATCTCCTACCCGCCAAATAATTCAATATATACTAGTGTTTCACTCAACAATTACTGCTTAAACATCAGTTTTTTTACTAGACCGATTCGGTAAGCTTATTTCACTCTGCAACGAGACCGAAAGTACATACAGAAATTGTATTTATTCATTTCACAAGTAATTGTACAGGTAGATAATTTTTTAAGTGTCAGTCTATTTAGCACACTTTTATTTGTACAGCTAGGAGGTCAAGATCGCTATATACCTACACAACAAATAATAACTGAAATCCAACCTTCCTCAGATGTGAGGTAAAGTAAAACAAGTTATATTTGGACAGTCCTTCGCCCCAAAGCAGCCGTGAACACTTGAAGGTCGTCAGGGTCTATTACCTCCAAATATTATGGGTGTGAATATTGATCGATTGTCAAATAAGAGCGACCCAACTCCAAGGTTCGACCATTCGCGTCCCATGGCAAAACCTATCACATGCTTGAGCAGTTTTCAGACATTTTTTACTGAAAGTATGGCGGTACACAATCCTAATAATTTTTGTTTGCTCAAAACTCACATTTTAATCATTTCCGGCGAATTCGTAACTATAATAACTTTTTTTTTTATTTTCATACCGCACAGGGAATGCGATTTATTTATATTTTGGATTAATAAAAACAGTACCTTACCATAAATATATTTTAAGTCCAACAATTTTAATACTTTATAACCCGTTTTTCAGCTATAAAGTTAGCGGTAAGCACTAGATTTTATAGTCGATGAATTAATAACTTCGGGAGTGACACAGGGAGACACATTTTAAATATTTGTAACACGTTCTTCAGAATTAATTAAAATGAACGCGGCAGAAAGGTCGTATCTCCAGGCCTGCTAGGGTGAATTCGACCGTACGTTCGTACAATAAGCCGTGCCGCGGCGTATATATGTTTACACGCTTTCTTCACTTACGCCGTTAAGATTCCCACGTTATTTTTCTTCTTCTTCCTTTCCTTGATAGGGTAAATTCGACAGTACGTCCGTTCAATACACGGGTCGCGAGTCGCAATTTGTATACACGGCTTCTTTACTTACGTCGTTAAGATTCTGAATATATTTTAGGGTAGGTATATTGTCATCTTAATACAAATGCATGTTTTTTTCGGATTTATTCCGACTCCGTAATATGTACCTAGGTATATATGTATAATTCATTCATAAACTCAATAATATTTAAATAAATAAATTTTATTTTGATATCCCGGGAAATCCCAGTGAGGATATCATTATCTCCATTTGTAACTAGCGATTAATAATAATGAAAAGTATTAAGATAATTTCTTGATTTTATACGAACAATCTATTTTGTTCCGTGACCGGTCAGTGGTGGTGGTCACGCATTTCGGTCCCATCCAGGCGTCGTGAGTTCAATTTTGCAGGATGGTCCTTCACCACGATACAAGCAACATTTTGGTGGTAGTAGGATACATTCAAATATTGTCAGGTTATTCTTAACTCGGTAATGTTGTCTTTCTTTTTTAATATATCTAATTTTAACATATGTCTGTATAATGTGTGTAGGCAGGTAGGTACTAGTTGCGCGTGGTGAATTTTCTTGCCATTTTCGCGACTTTCCAAAGCAAGCAAATGTTTTTTTAAATATTTATATCAGACATCTTATTTTTCTTTAAATGCAAATTTTTTTTAATATAATCTAAAACTATCTAAGACTACTGTATATAAACCACTACACAACTTTGTTTTGGCAGACACTCTTTGCTTCCTTTAGGTTCATACATACTCTCCTTTTAGTTGCAAGTAAGAGGAAGATTAAATTGTTATTGATCGTGCCGTCTTCCAATATCTAACTTCTAAACACTTGAGCTATCATTTAAAACAAAATAAAGTTAGTATTTTATATCGTGGAGTAATTACTACGACTAGGTAACTCCGAAATCAACGTTTTTGAGTTACACCTTTGGTTACACCCAAGAGTATCTCTATTTCCTCATCTATGAATAATGAATACCACTCGTGCCTGCAAATAGAAAAGTCGTAACGCATTGGAATCGTCAAGTAATTTGAATATGTTTTTTCGTTTTTTGTTAGTGTCTCCAAAAAACGTTATCGTTCAATTCGATAATTAGATAACTCTAGTTGTAGTTACTGTAATTACCGAATTGTTAATTAGAGTTAGTTGTAGCACTGAAAATTGTGGAGTTGCTGTTGCTTTCGTTGCATTTTTGTATACGTGTAACAACTAGATAAGTCATTCAATTTTTGTAAACAAATAGGTATATAAAAAATGATTAGCCATTTTCTCATATAAAAAAACGATTTATTTATAAACAAGTTCTGCTAATTCTAATTATTATTACGCATGATAGCTGTTTCGCCTTCGGAAGACATTATCAAACAGTATATTATGCTATCAAAATTCTTTAACTATTTATCTTTTGGTTTCAAAATTTTCACTTCTTACCTTTTTTTATTCTGTTTCCAATTTCTTTGTTGTTATCTCGAAATATGCATTGCTTCACACTACCCCTGCAAACATTCTGGAATAAACTATTAATATTATAAAAGAAAAACTTAAAATCAAAAAGTAACCTCCAAACAATGTTGTCTGTTTTAGACAATTTGAATTTGTAAGAAAAATTATTGACCTTTCATATTTTATATAGATGCCTACCAAAAAACATTTGTTGAAAAATTCGTAAAAATCAGAGAAAAATCACGACTTGCCATTAGATTGGTATAAAATAAAGATTTATGCGATGTGCTGAAAATTAAAGACTTCCATATTTAGCATTTTGTTTTAACTTAGCTATGAAGCTTTGTGACCTATCTACAAAAGACCAAGGTATGAAAATTATGTTCAAAAGTCAAAGTGGGCCTGTGGGTATAAATTAATTAGCGCAGAGGCCAAAACTTTTAATGTAATTATTATTTGCAAAAACAAGCCGCGACCGGTTATTTAAAAGATGATGTGAATATTACACAACTGAAATACTTAATTATTCGCTACGCACGCATTCATGTTAATATGCCAATCTCCTTGATTTTTTAGTGCAGGTACCCCCACATTTAAATTTAAAAAGATATAATTTAATAGCTTGCTACAGGATAAAAATTAAGATAAATATATATCTACCTATTGCAAATTATGCAAAGTTGAAATGATATTAATATGCATTGATTTATGTAAGTTTTACATTCGTATGTTTTCAATTGAATAATGGCAATAGTTCTATATGCATTTCTTTAGTTACCAGTCTAATGAAGATATTTCTAATAAGAATAAAGATCATTTTTTGGTTTTGTTTTTTTAATTCATCGCCTCATAATATCGTATCACAGCTCTATATAAAATAATAACAGGTGATACATAGGTAGGTATAGGTTAGTACTGTGAAGGGTACAAAGAAAAATAAAAGCTGGACACTCACCATGGAGCCACTTGTCCCGGAAGCGGCGCCGCGCCGCGCCGTTTGGACTCGGTAAAATTATGGAGACATACACGATACACGATCGTGTGTGTCCGGCTTAAGACGTCGTAACTAAACAATTTCTCAAGGTATCATGGATTTCGAAATCCTACAAAGTCTCGATAATTGCAGTTTTATAAAGAGTTCATCAGTATTATTTATTTGTATTGTCAATTTGCTGAAAATAAGTAGATATCTACCAATTTTGAAAAGAAAGATTTCAAAATAGCGAACAATAGATATAAAATGTATACAATATAATATCCTATTAGATATAGTAGATATAATATCATAATACCCCCTGATATGTAAAGTGGTTTTTTACATTTTTAAAATGTGATTTTAATACTAAACCTATTTTCCTGTTTCTTTTCAGAACTCTGTCACCCACAAGAAGCACGATGAGAAGGACGACAAGAGGAGCTTCAAAGTGACCTGGGTCGCCCCCAAAGATCTTAAGAACGACATTGAATTCAGGTGAGATTATCACACTATCTAATAGATTACTTCAGAAAGTTCAATTTGTCCGAAAATAATTGTTAGGGTTGAAAGAATAAATAGATTGCCCGTAAACCATTGTAGTCTGAAACCGCGCGCACAAAACTGTCGCCGAAATACTTATGAATCATCCATACTACTGAAAATCACATCTACGCACATCCCCGTTTTTGTTTCTATCAACACACCAAACGCATAACTTTCATTAGCTCCGCGTGCCGCTTTGATAGTCAGTACGTTTGTGTGGCGATACAGAAAGTATCTACCACTCCGGTCAATTAATTTGATTGCAGATTTTCCACAATATTTACAGTAGTGACACCTTATAAGTTATAAGATTAGTTTGCACATCTTTAAATAAAAAAAGTAAATAACCTTTGTAAAAGATTAGGTCGGGTACCTATGTAAGTACTACCAGGGAGCATTTTAGTTTGAATTCTTGATTTAATGTTAGTATTTTAAAGAGAAATTCAGGATATACCTATTTTTTTCTTTATTTAGTGCATTGTTTATTACAATTGTTGAAAAATTTTCGACCACCGTAGCCACATTTTGTGGTGGCCGATTCATAGAGAAATAAGGAAACTCAGTTTTGTACGCATTTAGTTAAAAAAATGTTATTTATTATACGAGTGTCTAGCTAACTCATAAAGCTACAAGCCGCGCTTCCATGCAAATATGACATAAGAGTTACCGACCACAGTGGGAAACCAGGATCCTTGGAAACTATTATTCACATTATCATTATGTAAATAATTTTTCTTTAAGGAACTTGGGTAAAACGAATACAATGGTGTCTCATGACGTCATATGAGACGTGATTCAGCACGATATATTTTCAAAAATATCCATAATTTGATGGCTTACCTTGGTGTTTTCCAAAATTTCAAAACGCTATGTCCCAAGCATGGTCTAATTAATAATAATCAATAACGGAAATTTGAAATGCTGTAAAGGACATTAAATCCAAAAATGAGTTTAATATATCATTTTTCTCTGTTTTTTTTCTCTTTCGATCTGCGTCGTCGAAATATTTATAGGAAAATAAGTGCGTTTTTTACGACGTTCATTTCAAAGGATTTTTTTCTGAAAAATAAATTAAATACTGTTATTAATTTTTTAAATTAAAATGTTAAGTATTCAGAAAAATCTATTCAATATTGGTTTATAATAAAATTCGTATTTTACAAGAGAAAATAAAAATAAAGCTTTCATTTCGCTCTCTAAACAATTATTAACATTTTGACCCAAATTTCCATGATCGATGTGATGCATTTATAAAAATCAAACAATTTCGTTGTAGGAGGTAGGAGTAGACCTCTTCAGCAAAAGGTACAATGGCCTGCAAAAGTAAACTATACCACACATTTGAAATTAGAATAAGTGAAATAATTGTTTCATAAAACATAGGTAGGTTCCTAGGTTCGTAGAAAATACATTCAACAAGGTTAGCTCTTTTTTAAGCCTTTTTCAAAAAAGAACTCGTCGGGCCGCTATCGAAATTTCGAACGCGTGACGTGGTTTGAAGTCCCGAAACAAATGATATATTTTTTAATTGTATTGCAGTTAATTATAATTTCCCAGTGGAACCTGGACTTCAAGCTACATCACGAATTTTTAGCCAATCACTGCTTTACCCTCTCGATGGGCTAACCCTGAACGCATTTTCTACCAACCTTGGGTAGGTTCCTGTCTACTTACTCTCTTCTTTGAATTCGAAGAATGTTTTTAATTTTGGTAATTTCCTCTACACCTACACATATCCATCGGTTTCAATTTAAAAAAGTTAAAAGGCTTACAGACGCATGTAGGTACTTTCTTTTTTTTACATTAACTTCACACAGGAGGCACTGAGGAAAATAATTTTCCTCATGGCCTATGTCATCTGGGATGCTGTGTGGAGGGTATTTTTGAGGAGAGGAAGGAATGAACATTGGTCTTGAAGAGGCCCATGTTGTAGGAAGGAGGAAACACAGAGGCCGGCAAATCATTCCATAGCCGAGCTGTTGAACACAAGAACGAGTCGAAGAAACGACCCGTTCTCATGTGACAAATGTCAACCGTGTACAAATGTTTGGCACGCGTTTGGCGTGTTTCCCGACAATGCACCGGTGCCGAAGGGATCAATGATGCTAGTTCCTCGGAGCATCTTCCATTGTAATACCGGTAGAACAAGGATAGCATTCCCACCCGACGCCTGTGCTCTAAAGATTGCAATCCGTCTGTTAAGATGGGAGAATCTATTAAACAGACCGCCCGTTTCTGCATAGAGTCGAGGGTATTTTTCAGGTATTTTGGAGCTCCAGACCAGAGGTGGCTGCCAAATTCAACCGTGGGGCGCACTTGTGATTTGTACAGGGTTAGCAGTTGCGTACTGCGTACTATTAAAGTATCTGCGGGCCCTGTTCAGTACGCCCAGTTTTTGGGAGGCTAACTTTACTCTGGCTTCGATGGAGCCCCCATACCTGAGCTGGTCACTTAGGGTTTATTATACCAAGCAAATCAATGGAGGGCCTGTTCGGAAGATTGCTTCCGTTGAAAGATACTAGATTTTCATTTCGATCCCTTTTAGACGTAATCAGACAAGATTGGGTCTTTGAAAGATTAAATTCAACGAGATTATTTTTACCCCAAGAGAAAACACTCTCGAGGTAACCGTCCATTCTTTGCTTCAAACCCCTCCGAGCCGTTGGAGTTTGTGAGCCCTTTGGGAGCTTGTCAAACAAAAAGCTATCATGGACTGTACTGCGCAAAAGAAATTAAATTATCAGTATGATGTTATAATTCATGAAATTTATCATTTTCAGGGCCACCATCGCTCTCAATGGCGGAACTTTCTGGGTTGCAGTTCCCTCCGAGAAGGTGAAGATTCACTAAACTGTAGCAATGTACAAATAAATGGTGACCAGGGCCAAAAAGTGGCTTGACAAAATTTTATAATCAAATAGTCCAAATTTTATTTATGGAAAAACCATAATATATATTATATCTCTATTCCGAAAATATTTATTCAAAAAGTATTATGGTTAATTTGGTTTTATTTTACTAAAGAAGCCACTCTAATGTTGCCAAAATAAAATAATAGGTATATTTTATCTTAACACTTATTGTATCATTGTATGTTATTTTATGTATTTATAATGACGATTTTTCTTCACTGAAAATAATTGTACACAGATAACAGATTATAATAAATTTAATATGTATAGGACAATAAATATATTCTTTTATTAATCCTGAAAATCACCCTAATTTGTAGTGAAATATTTTTATATTTCGGTTATGTATTATACCTGCGATAAAATATTGGTAAAAATGCCAATGAAATTTGGGGCCATCCATAAATTACGTCACACCTTGAGGGGGGGGGGGTAGTAGAGAAATGTGACATTGTGGGACAAGGGTATGGGAGGGGGGGATCATCGGCTCTGTGACGTCACATGTAAAAAAAAATTTGAACTAATGTTTTGATTATTTTTAGATGTAAAATTGCAAAATATGTGACGTCACACTAGGGAGGGAGGGGTCTAACAAAGGGTGTTCTAGGCCATCATTTATACTATTATATTTATACTATTATATATATTACCCCTTCAAGGGTGTTCTAGGCCATCATTTATAATTACAGAGAAAGGAAAGGTGAATTTATATATTAATTCTATTTAAATGTGCAAATTTCAGAATTTTATGGAAGATTGGAGTGGAGTTCAGACTTAGAAGAGGTGAGATGTCGAATGGAGGAAATTTTGGATAAATCTTGATAGAAGAGAGGATATTTATTTAGAGAGGGACAATCAAAAAATATGTGATCTAAAGTTCCCACTTCTAGACCACAGAATGTACAATCTGGGGAGTCAAGCACATGAATTTTAAAAATGTGAGAAGGAACGGAACAATATCCGATTCTCATTCGAATATGTAAGGAAATTTATTTTTTGGAAAAATGAGAGAATTTTTGAAACCACGGTTTTGATGGGATAGTCCTTTGTATTGAGGCGTAGCGGGCACCCTTGGGTTGACTAGCAATGTTCCAATACTCTGTCCAAACATTGCGGGATCTATCTTTGATGATGGAAAAAATATCAGATTATAGAATATGGTTTACGAGGGTAACGGGTTAGACGCTCCTAGTTTTGCCAAGCAATCAGCAATATCGTTACCCACTATGCCAACATGTCCAGGAATCTAAATCAGAGTGACGGTTTTTCCAGAGCTTTGAATGGAGACTATGCCAACATGTCCAGGAATCCAAATCAGAGTGACGGTTTTTCCAGAGCTTTGAATGGAGGTTATCAGTACTCGAATAAGACATATAAAGTGATCATCAGGATGAAGAAGAGGACTGGTTTTAGCATTCAATAATATTGACATTTCATATTGTCACTTTCATAAAATGACAGAATGTTTACCCAAGTGGTTTGCTAAGTTTTGGGAGTCGGGTGTGGATACCGCCGCCCCCAGAACCATTTCCTTATATCCAACATCTCTGCCATATGTCACCCCAAGTGGTTCGCTATGTTTGGTGACTTAGCGGGGGTGCCCGGGTTCATGTGGTGAGGTTTGTTTAGGTCTTGGAGGCGGTTACGTCTGCCACTGCGTGGCAGGCCGGATCGAGAGACTAATCACCTTTTTGGCCGGACTCTCTCCTCCAGTATCCCCTAAGATGATGTAAGAAAATAATTCCTTCAGGGCCTCCTGAGTGGAAGCAATGTAAAAAAAGGAAAGAAATGGTTTTTGGAAAAAAAATGTTTTTTATCAACCCTGATAGTTCAATTTGTGGCGTAATAAAGCACTTACAGCGAAATAATTAAATACAGTTATACATGATGTCCGGGGGTAAAGTGCACAAACAGGATGCTTCTACATGATGGTAGAAGTAAAAAAGCTAAATAACTTATCGAAATTCCAATGTTTTTTACCCCATACAAAAATATTTATCCAGTTGAATATTATTTTTTCCATACAATTCAATTATGTTACCTAAAAACTACCTTTGGTGATTCATTGTCAAAAGAATTCATATTCATTACTCTTTCATAGATGGCGCGCGTATAACGATTTTTAATTCAGCATAACTCTTGTAAAAAGCGTTTTTCCGTAAAATCATTATACGCGCGCAACCTATGAAAGAGTAGAATATGAACATTGGTTTCGAAAAATATTATTATCATCTTTACTTGTACTATTTATCTTCTTTACTTCTAGAATCGGCTCCATGACAATTCAGAATCATGTAATTTCAACACCTCTTTGAAAAGTCATTAAAAGTGATGAAAAAAATATATTAAAAAATATCCCATAACCTAATCTAAAGTAACCTATTTTTTCGCTTTTAACTATCCCCAAAATCCCTCTCCTTATATCTACTTACTGAAATACATGAAACATATTTTTAGTATTTTAGGTATTACTGGGCAAAGGATTAATACACAATGTGCCATTTAAATAACTAATTAACCATCACGCCATTTCATTTAAATAAAAAAGTGAAAAAATCGTTGATCGCAGGAAAAAATATTTTGTCAAATACAGGTAATAAAAAAAGGAAAAAGGAATTTCTATGGTTTAAATACATAAAAAATATATATTTCGTGGGGTCGTCGGACGTCCCACTTGGCTACGGACGTTATGTTTGGCATCTTGGCCTGTCAAGAGTTAAAGTTGTTGAGTTGTCTTGTCACCGTAGAATCACCTTCCGTAACCACTCCTGAGGCGATATACGAAAAGTTATGCGACCCCCTCTCTGCTGTAAACAGGAGAGAGGGTCATTTTAATTACAGAGCTGCCTAAACGGGCGGATGACAGCTGTCAAGTGGACAGATTCAGTACAAAGAATTGGCATTTCGTGGCAACTCTCTAATTCATCTGACCCCTTCTCCTACCATAGGACGAAATATATGATAGCGCCGTGTGACGGTACAACACATAAGCGCTTATGGTTCAACAGATATCTGCTTGCGCTTTTATCTTTTTGTGTGGCACCTACATTACCCCACGGAGTGCCTGTGTAATAAGAACTTTTTGGAATTCTTTCGTTAATATTGAAAATTTTATACAACATTGCTGTTTACTTAAATATTTATCTTTGAAATGTTTGGTGAATAGACAAGCTCATTCTGCTCATTCAATCAAACTTTTGCTGTCAGTGTTATCCTGAAAATTGTAATTTTTCACAAGAGTACTATTCGCTCCTGAAGCAAGAATCAGACCATTCACTCCGGTGAATGTTCACTTGAAAAAATGGCTGACCTCTAAACAATATTTATTTATATTATAATGATTGTTAATGTACACAATAAATAAAAAGAAATCTCAGTCTCCCTTCATTTTCCTGCTTGAAAATGAGTTTTTTAACTCTTCTGAAAATTTTTCAAAAATTTCACATATGATGTATTTACGCACCCAGTGACGCCATGTAAAAGCCAAGAAAATAAAAAACTTTTACCTCTCTTAAAGTTTACTTATTTGGGGCAAATTTTTTGATTCCCGATATGTCCCAATTAAGCGAAATCAACTTACTATCCATGAAAAGGTGTTTTTAATATTTCAAACATAATTTTCAATATTATATTCCGTCTTTCGAGATATTTACTAAATTTTACCAGTCCCCAATAGAGATATCAATTCTCATGTTTGAATCAGGGAGAACCATCCATAGTTTTAATAATGTAGATCTAAAAATAAGAAATAATATTTGAATATGCAATCAGTGGCGGTCCTTCCCTCAAGTCAATTGGTCAAAAACCTCCCAAAATTATAAGATGATAGTAAAACATAATATTATGGAAATCAAAACAACTGGTATTATTCTAATGTTTTTGAAATGCACCGCGAGATAGTCGGCAGCGGCAAACAACATCTAACTTCTTAAATGTAAGCATTCTTTCACGCACTATGATTGGCTGTCAAATTTATCAAATGTCCCGATACCTTGTTTTCATATACCTTGTTTTTACATGCCATACAATAAAAGAGATGGCACTATGTCGCATAGTAAAATGGTTTTCGGATTCTGGAGACAGTTTGGGTCATTGCCGTGAGGGAGAGAGAATGATGAATATTAAGCGTCTGAAAGAGATGATTTGATAAACGCAGGTTGATGTTGCATATTGCTTGTCACATGAAATAATTTACTATACTAAATATAATTTTTTTCTCAAACTCGTGAGCTGTCTCTTTACGCGCCATACAATAAATGAGATGGCACTATGTCACATAGGAAAATTGTTTTCGGATTCTGGAGACAGTTTGGGTCATTGCCATGAGGGAGAGAGAATGATGAATATTAAGCGTCTGAAAGAGATGATTTGATAAACGTAGGTTGATTTTGCATATTGCTTGTCACATGAAATAATTTACTACATAAAATGTAATTTTTCTCTCAACCTCGTGAGCTGTCTCTTTGCGCCATACAATAAACGAGATGGCACTATGTCACATAGGAAAATTGTTTTCGGATTCTGAAGACAGTTTGGGTCATTGCCGTGAGGGAGAGAGTATGATGAAAGAGATGATTTGATAAACGTAGGTTGATTTTGCATATTGCTTGTCGCATGAAATAATTTACTACATTAAATGTAATTTTACTCTCAAACTTGTCAGGTACCTATAAATAAATATTATCGTATTTAATTTGAAATTGTACCATAATATCAATTCTTTTTAAAATGACCTTCAACTTTTGGACTCCTAGGGCCACCTCCTTATGCAATCATGTTTTAATAAAGGAGTAAGCAGAGGTTAGAGCACCACACATTAAGTTTCATCGAATGACCTTCACACCTCTATCCAAACCTTCGTTACAAAAATTGTCACCGACAGTATTTTGCGTGGCCATCATTAATGAGAAAAAAACAGTAATAAACAAATATAAAAGGCGTATTTTGCTTTATTTTTAATACTACAATCCAATATTCTAAACAAAATGTGAAGAACAAAGTATAACAAGATACAAGATAGAATAAAATGACAATAAATAGAAATAAATTATTGAGAGTTGCCATGTACTATTAATACCTAACTATGGTATCTAAACTAAACTATTTACAAATGGCATTTAATAATACTGTATTTCCAGTAAACACTTGTTTTCTACTACATAATAATAATTATGTACCTAATTAATTAAATAAATACCTACTGGGATTGTATATTTACAACAATATTTCAGTATACGTTCAATAAACAATCTACATAAATAATAAATATATTAAGTGCACATCAATATTATTTGGTAATTTGTTGGAACTTTACTTGTGTACTTTGTACCATGGTTTTTGTCTGAACCGTTTCATCTACTATAAGACTAATGTCTGTTATAATAACTAAATTATTATTATTAGTGATGAAAAATAAATAAGATGATAAATTGAAATTATAAGGCACAGAATTGATAAAAAGTTAGATATCGTTGTACATACTTTTTATATAATAAATAATATGAAATAAGTTTTTATACGACTTCAGTCAGTTTTGAAGCAGTTGAACATTGAACCTTTGTCTTGCGGCTGTGATAGATCAATGCGGTTTTTAAATATCATTTAAGTGCCACAAAAAACTGCTGCGTGAAACCTACTACTATATCGATAAATAAAATACTGAATTCAACATTTTTATATTGACTAACCGCGACCAAACGAAAATGACCCACTTTCAGAGAGATAACGATTGAATACATAATGCAGTTTCAGGTCGTGACTTTATATGTATTTTAAATATTTCCCAGAACAAAAAGTTTGGCATGCATTTTTACATCTGAGATGATTTATTGTTTTACAAACATAAATTTGTAACGAAATTTAAAAACAGTTTGTACCGAATTAACAGTTTGATTAATTATTGATTATTTCTCTTATTATGTCCTTTCCCATCTTCCCAGTGAATAAACTGTCCGCTGTCACGCACCCTCCTGTAGAGGGAGATATATTTTCCGGCTGCGGTGGTTCTAGGAACAATGAACTTTTCACAGAAGGTGGTTCGACACGCGGCTGCCTCAGACATCTTGCCGCAGTTCACTTCCCGCAAGAATGCCAACACGAAGGTGTAACAGTTGTATGATTCCTCTTTGTAATTGTTTGGGGTCCAATATGGCTGCTTGCAAATCTAAAAGAATAAATATTTTATTCAATAATACAAAACAAATCATTACTTTAACTTTTACGTCGCAGACACTTTCAATGCAATCTATTCCATCAAGTGGCGCATTTTGTTCTGGCATAGAGTATGCATTTTAGTGAAACTTCATGGTCACATCACATAAGCGACATCCGTGCACATAGTCGGCAATGTATTACATTGGCGACAGCTGTGAAGACCAGGTTAAGGACAATTTCAGTATATTTCTTGTTATTCATATGCGTTGCGGAAAACTCTTCAGAAGTATAATTTACACATCTAGAACTAAGAAAGAATTCATTTTATCTATCAATTCTTTTCACCACTGCAAAACAGCAAAAGAACTCTCAGGTGGTTACCCAACCTTTAATCCAACATTTAACTTAAATTGGATAATACCAGAGATTATATGTGTTTGTTTCAGTATAGTTCAGGTGTGGCTGATAGTGTCCGACCAAAACTAGTTTTTATGGCTGAAACCGAAACTGAGTTTCGGCTTCGGTCTCAGGTTCGGCTGAAACCGAAACCGAAACTTCCTTATAAGGTCATGTTTTCGTGGAAAAAAAATAGTCAATCTTAATCAATCAGCCTTTATTTTTAAATCATATATTAATCATTCAGTCCCTGATATTTGAACTAAAAATAAACATAACATAATTATCACTCCTTATTTGAAATAAATTATTTATGCATTTTGAAATCGTAATCGTAAATCGCTTCATAAATAATATTAAAAAAAAATAATAGTAGGTATTACCTATTTAAACATTATTAATAAATAACATAAAATAAAAGGTAGAAAACAAAATTACTTTTTTTAAACTTAATTTATTTAGGTTCACTAAACAAAAAATACTCTTTCATCTAAAGAACAAAATAATTTGGGAGGCGGGAATGGGTACCGCCGCCCCGCGAAACTTTATTAGATAACCAACACCTCTGCCACAGGTCACCCCGAGTGGTTCGCTACGTTTGGTGATTTTGCAGGGGTGCCCGTGTTCATGGGATGAGGTTTGTCTAGGTCTTGAAGGTGGATGACCAGGACACATTGAACCCCAGATTCCTACCCACCCCTTTTCCTTTCCAGAACTCTCCTCTCCTTCCTTTCCCTAAAAAACGCTCCACCCATCATCCCCAAAGATGACATAGGCCCTCAGGGAAATTATTTTCCTCAGGGCCTATCATGAACTAAAACATTTCAATAGCGAAGTAAAACTTACCTATTTCGAAATAATGTTAAGTATAAACACCTCCAATTTCACAACAAATATCTAAACTAAACAAGCGCAAACTTTGCGGAGCGAATACAAACAAGTGAATCAAGTCCTGACATGACTATGAGTGCGGACGCAGCAAAATGACACTTCGTGGCTCGCAGTTCAGTGCACCGAACATGTCCGATCGCAGAACAAAACCTCCCAAATTCAGTTTCGGTTTCGGCCGTAGTTTCGGCTGGATGGCGGCTGAAACCGAAACTAAGCCGAAACTCGTTTTTTGGCCGAAACTAGGACGAAACCGAAACCGAAAGTTCGGTCGGGCACTAGTGGCTGATAATAATGGCCACTTGGCTTCAGGTAAGGTCTGTTAAACATAAATGTCCTCTATTCAAATGGCCCTCATTCATTTAACTCTTTTGCTGAATTTAAAGCTTATTTTCTTGTTACCTTAGCTTAGTTTCTTGTTAATTTTCCCTTCGCTTTATATAATCCTTGTGATAATACAAAAAAAATCAGAGTGTGCAATTCACACGCGGTAGAAGTGAAAGCTTTAGAAAACTAAAGAAGGCAAGAGTGGGAGGCTACTAAACACCGCACAAAAAGGAGACTAATATTACTATCACATTCTCCTCGCAGGCTAAATCCTATAGATGTACCTGTTTGTCTCTTTTTAGTGTCGCTATTTTTCATTTCATCGAGTTGCAAATCACAGCAGAGCAAGTTTTCACTTCAAAAACACGCTATGCCATTTGTATTTTACAGTAAACTGACTGCAGCGAGAAAACGTCTACCGAGGAACATCAACGTGGCTTTAGCTAGTAGTGGGGCCTTGTTGGGAGAGCATGATGGTTAGGTTAGAGAGCCCGCTATAGGGAGTGGAGGGCCATTGTAATGTTTGCTACTAACCGAGCTGTCGTTACTTGAGGAACACAGAACAGAAGTTACAAACGAAGGATAGTTGTGAATTTAAATATTTGGCTTACTAACCAGTTCAAGGGTTTCATCCCAGTGGTCTGCCCAAGAGGCGGGAAGCTGTCCGATGAGGAGGCACTGACCCCAATTCTCCCCTTTCCTCTGGAGTCCTTTTTTATCAAATTCAATGACTTTACATGTTGAAGTCGTCACGCCAATGTGTAGATCCTTAGAGTTGAAGTATTCACTGAAATCATCAAATTAATGTTATTTTTATTTTAATACTAAATTAATAACTTCAGTTAGGCACTTGCCGAACGATGTCTTCCTTCTCCACACATTTCATACCAGCAATCTCTGAACGGGGCTGTAATAGTATCAAAGACTTCATTCAAATAAAATTGTTTTTAGTAGTATGTAATGTCAAATAGCAGTTATACCTGCATTATATAAATGTTAGAAATTCAAATCGCAAGTGCGGCCCACTGTTAAATTTGGCAGCCACTTCTGATATGGAGACCCAAAATACTTGAAAAGGGGAGTTTTTGAAGTCAAGGGTGACTGTACAGAAACAAGCACTTTGTCTCTTAACAGACGGATTACTTGGATCACAGGCGTCAGGTGGAAAAGCTACCTTGTTTTACCGGTATTTCATTGGAAAATTTTGTGAGGAATTAGCGTCATTGATCCCTTCCACGCATTTGTCACATGAGAAAGGGGTTATTTCAAAGACTCATTCTTGAGTTCAACAGCTTGGCTGAAGAACAACTTGCGTTTGAAGAATTGAGTCTCTTCAAGACCCATGTTCACTCCTTTCTCTCCTCAAAAAGATCCTCACCACATCATCCCCAAAGATGACATAGACCCCCGAGAGAAATTATTTACGTAAAAGTTGAGTAAATGTATAAATTATTGTTGATGATGATTTCTTTTATTTTTTTACTGCCATAATAATGGTTTTTGTAGTAAAAATTAGAAATTGAGCTCATGAACCTTGACACCACATACAATTACAACAAGTAAAGATGAAGTCTAAAAAGAACTTTTGCTAACTTACTTTAAAAAATCGCCTGTGGTGGGTTTGATTAATACCGCACAAGAATTCTGTGATGCCTTGACAAATGGGAAAGGTACTCTGAAAGAAGAAAAAAAAGTTAAAAAGAGAAGATCTGTTTGAAAACACGCAGATTTTATAAGTTCATCAAAACAGAAAAATAATTTCGACGGTGAAAATTAATATTATTTTTTTTAAATTAGGCAATATGTTTACACTACCTGAAAGGTAAAAGCCCAAAGTTTGCCAGAGATAAATCAGCCTTACAAACAGGACAACTTTCAGGAAGTTCTTTACAAAATACTTTTGGTCCACAGTGCTGGAAGCATATTATTCCGGGCTCCATGATTACTGAAAAGAGAAAAACTGCATAAATCAGGAGATTACCATAAAAACAGCATAAATCTTAATGCACTTTTCATTAACGATGTTAATAATAGCGTGAGACCGGATGAGCCGCAAAATGTAAAATAGCTGGCATTCATGAAAAAGAAAAAAGTGCATTTTCCCACTCATTCGTGCTGGCGGAACATTCTGAATACAATGGCGACTAGCGACATCTAACCTTTTTCAATACAGCTACGGGCCTCGAATATTATCATTTCATTATTTTTTGACATTCTGACAGGCCCCGGCCCCCGATACATTATAACATTATAACCTAGTTCTTTGCTCTTCTATTGTTCTAAAGTGGAGCAAAACCTCGAATGTGGAACTGTTCTTTATCGAATTTCAAATGGAGGTGGTCGATTATCCGAATGATGGTTTCGCCACTTTAAAACAATGCAAAAATTATTCCAATTGGGAGTTCGAGACTAAAACAAAATGTTATCAACAAAAAACAATAATAACAATACCTATGTCCACTATAAAATATCACTTTTCTTAATTTTAACGTTCGACCATTTCATTACACCCTATTATAACTTTTAGCGTGATAACTATGAAAGTAGAATGAAAGAATAATATATAAAAAGTATTTTAAAACATATATAATGCATAATAAGAGTATAATTCGTTATAATGCCATAATATTATGAATTATTACCTGGCTATACAAAAATAAATAATCCCCTCCTATTTGGCCAACATTTTCACTTGTTTTTCATAACAAAAAAAACTTTTGACAATAGCGCGAATAAAAACAAACTTGTAAGAATCAAATTACCTGTCAATATCATCGACAAAACACTTGAATTATGTACAAAGTTGTATCGTTTGGCATTTTAATTACTATAGAAGTAATTATATAAGTTTTTCTTGCACTTATCACATAATTTAAAAAGTTTTCACGGCTTCATTTCAAAATGCTTCGAATTCTTTTGTTTTGACTAGATTTAATGACGCATGCGCAGACGGCAGACACCCGTGCGCAGGTGCGGCCGATTTGAAACTGTTCGAAAATAGAAGTGAGTCGTTCGCGAACGAGTCGGCTCAGTGAACCGGATTTTCATACTGATCCGTAAGATCCGGTTCCCAAAGAACGATCTTCACGGTTCGCGGATCTTCGCGAACGAGTGAGCCGGTGAGCCAACTGACCCGCCAGATCCGGTGAGCCGACTGAGCAACTGACCCGTGAGATCCGAAAACCCGACTGACCCGTGGGAGCCGAGAGCAGTGTATCGTTCAACGGATCTCGCGGCTCGCGGGTCACTTCGTTCGTTCGTTCATAGCCACTCTAGTCAGCGACGCAGAAAGGTAAAATATGAAAGTAAGGTAACGGTTTACAGTTCAGTTCACTATGACACTTTTCTACGCGGTGGCGTACCTTTGCTGGTCAGTGTGCGTGCGCCGTGCATGTACTACCGAAATACAATGAATATAATAATAATATCGGAATTCAAGCGTGTTTGCGTGCATAAAACGTCAGTCGTGACGTCAGCGCTCCGGCCACATTATCCTTTGCTGGGTAGTGTGCGTGCGCCGTGCATGTTATTACCGAAATACAATGAATATAATAATAATATCGGAATTCAAGCGGGTGTGCGTGCATAATACGTCAGTCGTGACGTCGACGCTCCGGCCACATTATTTTGTTTATTATAACCGGATAAGAAGTTATATTATTATTATGCTCATTGTTTATTTTCAGTAAATCATTCATTGTTTATTTTCAATAATTCATGCTTTCTAAAAATCGTTAAAAAAGTAAAGTTGGTGTTGGTTTCACACCAAAGATCAAAACTCAACTAAATACAAAGGATTTCACTTTTTCATTCAGGGATACAAGAATCCGATTAAAAAGGGAACCCCAAAATATTGGGGTTCCCTTTTTAATAAAGTGTGGAGGGCCGAGGGAGGGGACGGGGGAGATGGACCAATTCAGTCGTTCATTCGAGCCGGTTCACTGACCCGGATCTTTTCATTGAACGAGACCCAGTGAACCGGCTCGCTCAACTGAGACGCTTTGCCCGCCTCTATTCGAAAAGAAACAAGAAACCGCCCGGTGCCAGCCGCTGCCAGCCAGGTAAAGGTAAATACCGCCGCAAACAGCCTAAACTTTTCACCGTTTGATTGCATTCCAATCTTGCGCTGATAAATCTCAACTTCTGCTATTCAATAGGGAAACAGGATACATTCGTTCAGCACACAGATCAAATAAAATACATCCACATATTTTTTTAAATACCTAGGTACCTATAATTATAAAAACATGCATCACTTTTATTATTCATAACCATAAGTCATCAGATTAATACGTATGTAAGCAGGTAGGTACCTAATTGCTCTTGTAAGGCCTTACGTAGTTGACGAACACATACATACCTATGACAAAAGTGTGTTGCCTTTTTTTTGTAAAACAACATTACTACCAGCTAGCCATGGAACATGGAACGATGGAACTATGTAATATCCATAATCTTAGCAGCTAGCAGATCCAGGCAAATCATTTTAAAGAGAGCACGTTTGAATGTATTTGTGCACACCGATAGTTGTTCATACATTATAATGTAGTTTGGAACAATTCAATTCAATTTCAAGAAAACAGATTGCACCAAAGAATTATCTCTAATCGACTGAACCCCGATGAAAACACTAAATTGCAATGAGTCTCTTCAATTCCTTTATACATATAGCTTATAAGTACCTAATTATCATTTGGCCAATTATAGAGAAATGCACACCTAAAAAAACGAACCACAGAAAAATTCGTATCTGGTAGGTATTTTTTTTTAGCATGTAATTATTAACCCCACTAGGGTTCGCCTGTACCTGTATTCCACTGTTATTTTTCATCAAATAAATGAAAATGATAACTCAGAAAAAACATTGGGAATCCAAGAGACCATGATAGTTTCTTAATCCTACGAACAAGCAGGGCTGAGCAAATTACATGCTTTAAAATTAAAATACAAATTACAAAATACTTTTTCTCATGTATTTAAAATACGAATTACAAAATACTTTTAAGTCGTGTACTTGAAATACAAAATACAAAATACAGCATTTTAACAATTTTTTTTATTTGAAATTCAAAATACAAATTACGAAATACAAAATACATTTGGTTTTAGTAGAACCTTTGATTGCAATAAATTGTCGTAAGTACCCTTATCTAAGGGTGCGTTTCCATGGTGACCGGCCAACTCAGAATTAAACCAACTCAGAAGCACCTCAGAAAGGTCATGAAGAGTGATGATGAAAAATATAAAAAAAAAATTGGTTAAATAGGTTAAGTTAGGTTATGCTTTCCGGCATTTTTAAAATTATTTTTTCAGATCTTTGAATGACCTTTCTGAGGTGTTTCTGAGTTGGCATGGAACCCGTTTCCATAGAAGCAAAGTTGAGCAGAGTTAAACAGAGACGTGCAAAAATTAACCAATCATATTGCTCAAAAGACACATCTCGTCTCCGCTCCACTTGTAAAGTTTTGTGGTATAGGACCCAGGTGTTAGATAATAATAATAATAATTATAATAACACGACATTTGTACAGCGCAGTTTTGTGTTATTTTACTTCAAGTGCGCTCTACTGTAATTAACTTAAAAATAATCTAGTATTCAGTCAAATTATTCCTATAGTGCTTGATCTTATACCTACTATGACACAAAAATGTACAATACAAAGCAATGACAAGTATAATATAATATGACACAAATATGAAAGAAAATGTACAATAACAGTACTATTATAGCACAGGACGTATTGCCAACTCTGAATATTAACGTACATAATATATTGCTTTGGATTCTAGCGTTTTTAGTCTACGTATTATCTATGTCAGTTTATTTTGGTCGCTAAATGTATTTGAAAATGTATTTTGAAGCCATAAGTATTTGAAATATAAATTACAAAATACCCCAGCATCAGGTAATTGAAATACCAATTACAAAATACATTTTTAGGAAGTAATTGAAATACAAGTACAAAATATATATTTGTATTTCAAATACGTGTTTCAATTACAAGTAATTCAAATACTGCCCAGCCCTGCGAACAGTGGTGTAGCTAGCATGGGTGGCACCCGGGGCGGATGTCACCCCCCGGGGCGTGGTGTCACCCCCCCCCCCTATTAAAGTTGACTTGAGAAAAAATTCAAAACGCTAATTTCGACTTCATAAAATTGGCTAGAGAATTTCAGATTTCTCTACAAAGATAGGCTAAATTCGGGGCACTCCACGGGGAACATATGAAAGAAAATAACAGACCGTGTTCATGTATACAATACTTTGGTGACAATATCCTTCGTCAATTTTTTTCCACGGTCGAGTGTCACCCCCCTGTCGGGTGGCACCCGGGGCGGACCGCCTCCCCCCCCCTCGCTACGCCACTGCCTGCGAATAAGGGTCAAACTTGGAATACCTACGTAAATGCTTCAAATTTTATATTAGTTCTATCGAAGACCCCCAACACCATAGTACAAAATCACTATGGACTTCAAAATCAAACAGAATGACTAAATCAATTCCTAAAATAATGCACCTAAATGAAACTGTAGAAAACAGAGGTCAAGAAATTAGTGAACTTTTCTCAAATTACTTCTGCTCTGTTCGTAATACAAACGATATGTCAAATCAATATGTACCTAAATAGTGATTCTTATGCAAGCAACTACTCGCTCAGTCCATATTGAAATTTCAAGAAACGAAATAAGTATCAAATTCATGAAATCACTAAATTCAACCACAGGTCCAGGCCCAGATGTCATAACACAGAACCGTAGCTGTAGCCTCCATATGGGGGGAGGGGGGTGCGATCCTGGGGTGGGCGTGGGAGAAAGGGAGGGGGGGACTTGGAAAATTTATTAAAAGTTTCTTGGGACTTCTACTCACCATATCTTATTATATACATAACTTTGATAAAAGAGGTGGTGCAAATTATATTGTTGTGTATCCAGTAACGTAATCTACGAGTAAGAAGTACCTACCATTATTTGTTTTCCTACGCAATACAGAGGCCGATGGGGGAGCGGGTTTCAGCCCTCTAAACCCCCATTTATACGCCCTTGCATACCACCATTATTTATAACCAACAGTGCTGAATCTCTTACTAAACCCCCATTTATACGCCCTTGCATACCACCATTATTTATAACCAACAGTGCTGAATCTCTTACTAAACCCCCATTTATACGCCCTTGCATACCACCATTATTTATAATTTATAACCAACAGTGCTGAATCTCTTACTAAACCCCCATTTATACGCCCTTGCATACCACCATTATTTATAACCAACAGTGTCATAGACGTGCCATCAAATAATTTTGACTTTGTGATAATTGGGAAAATAATAATAATAAATACTTACTTTCAATGAAAAACTCTTTATTTACTTCAAAAAATAGGAACATTTTGCATTATACGCTTAATTTGCCGCGCCCGTATGACAATTTTTGCCAACATATTTAATCATAGATGTTGACTGTTTGTTTCTCTCTTTCAATGCACTTGCAATTACTTCTTTTTGCTCTAGTTCGCTTTTTTGACCAATAGATTTGTGATTTGTTTCAAAATGCCGTTTCACAGACGATGTTCCACATACCACTGTGCCAGAACATAAAAGACATACCACTGTGCCAGAATATAAAAGACACACTGCTTTGTCACCTTTACTAATCATGGCATATTTCTCTGTCCACCAAGTTTGAAATTCTCTGATACTCTTACTACCTTGCATTTTTTGTTTTTTTTTTTGCTGAATTAGCCATATGAAATAACATCTAAATCATAGATAAAACTCAAATAAACTTTAAAAAACAATTATATCAACGAAATTCACTATTATGTTATAAAAAAAGATATTTTATTTAATTTATCGGGGGGCTAGAATTTCAATAATCCATGCGCTTGATAGCTGCAAGACGAGTTGTTATCTAGCCTCCTAAGTTAAGTAATGTAAAATCCATGCTAATTTGTACAGCGCTCTTGAGGCGATTTTTCGCAAAAACAGCGCTATATAAGTTGTCCAAATTTATTATTATTATTATAGTGCTGAATCTCTTGATTATCCTCTTTGTTATATTTTGCAAATCCCAGAAGGTGTTT
This sequence comes from Limnephilus marmoratus, assembly GCA_917880885.1. Taxonomy (NCBI): domain Eukaryota; kingdom Metazoa; phylum Arthropoda; class Insecta; order Trichoptera; family Limnephilidae; genus Limnephilus; species Limnephilus marmoratus. The sequence continues at coordinate 52,553,021 of OU862909.1, read as the reverse complement.
TCCTGATCTTTGGAAAATAGCACATATCTTTCCGAAGTTCAAATCTGGGAATAAAAACAACATCTCTAATCATCGCCCAATCAGAATACATCAATTTGGGAGGCGGGTATGGTTCCGCCGCCCCGGGAACCATTTATTGGATAACCAACATCCCTGCGATAAGTCACCCCAGGAGGTTTGCTACTTTTGGTGAATTAGCAGGGGTGCCCGGATTCATAGGGAGAGGTTTGTCTAGGTCTTGGAATTGAATGCGTTTGTCCACCTGCTGCGTGGCGAGCCGGATCGGGAGACTGGTTAATGTAGACCCAACTTAGACCTCTCGCCCTAGATCTATCGACCCATCGCCTTGCACCGCAGTGGAAGGGACGTCATACGCCCGTCACTCCGGACGCATTGACCCTCCTACCCACCACTCATATCTTTTTCCTTCCCAGAACTTCCTCTCCTTCCTTTACTTAAAAAAGACCCTCCACACAGCATCCCCAAAGATGACATGAGAAAATTTTTCCTCAGGGCCTCCTGTGTAGAGCTAATGTAAAAAATAGTCTTATTTTTTTGGGAAAGTTCTGGAATTCCCAACCTGTAAATGCATTTTTACGCATTTTAAACACCTTTTGTGCTCTTTTAAGCTTATATTTGTTTGCAAAATATCAATTTAGATTTAAGAACTTTTTTGACAAAAAAAATACAAATACGTTTGGCTTCCACTTGACCGATTCCTGCTCGACTACTGGTGATGATTCCCACGTCAAAATATTGCAATGCTCCATGGCTCGATGGAAATTACATTGCAACCTGAAAAGAGTGGCATCGATGGACTCAGAAATTCCACACAGAAAAGGTACTACATAAGTACACACTTTCATGATGTCAGAACTCACCGTTCGAAAGTTTTTGCTGTTTCAGCACATTTGATTCACTGAGGAAATAATAATATGTCCGTAAGATAATTTCTGACTACGGTCACGAAGATGCCTGCATTGACCCGGAAAAATATTTCAAAAATAACAAAGTAGAACCTTTCGATCGGTGTGACTTGTAACACTATAACAATATTTAATGCCATTTCGCCTTTCAACCTTTCTCAAAGCAACAAACCAATTAGCAATGACCCACTGCCATATTCATGGTTCAACTTGTACACACAAAAGGATTGAAAATTTAATATAAACAATGTAAAATACTTGTGCATGCCTACGAACCGGTTATAGTTTTAAAAATGGAACTAATGTAACTAATCCTTATCCTTACATATATTATATTATATTATATATTACATTACATAGTATAAAATGAAGTCGCTCAAAATGTATGTGCGCGTTAATCTTTTAAACTACGTAACGGATTTTCATACGGTTTTCACCAATAGATAGAGTGATTGAAGAGGAATGTTTATATGTATAATACATGTAAATTATATTAGAGAAAAGCCGTGAAATTCAAAGAAAACATATTTTTGTGCGATTTAAAACGGCTGGCGGGCCGTACTATAGTCACTATTGAAATTCGTTCTACGGAAGAAATTGGAAAATAGATGTCCTAGAGTAAGTAGGTATTTGATTTTCCCTTTTCAAATATCCAGTGTTGCATTGCAAGCATTGTATAATTAGTGGCGATCGCTCGAATTGCATTACACAGTATAAAATGAAGTCGCTCAAAATGTATGTGCAAATAGATCTTTTAAACTACGAAACAGATTTTCATGCGGTTTTCACCAATAGATAGAGTGATTCAAGGGGAAGGTTTATATGTATAATACATGCTTATTATAGTAGAGAAAAGCCGAGAAATTCAAATATTCAATTCAGGCAGCGGGCAGCTGGCAAGCGGGTGGTGTGGATTTTATAAAGGTTGGGTAATGGCGTTGTGTTTCGTTAGCCACAGCAACGTGTGGGCGGGTCTGCTAGTATAAAATAAATGTGTTGTGGAAATTATCAAATTAATTACAAAATTAATCTTTTCAAACGATAAAGATACATCAAACTTAATCACAAAACCTCCATTGGGAACACAACGAACACCAACCTTGGTTTCCGAGGGAGGCGGGAGACAAAATAAAATTGAGCGATTACTTCAAAACACCATAGTGTAAATACCTTTTTTTACGCACCAGATTTAAATGTCCGGGTTAAATTTATGCAATTGCACTATATAAGTATTATAAATACAAAACAATACAAGAACAACATGTCAACCCACTAGAGACCAAATGGGAATATAATTCACCGACTCCAGATATTTTCATATCAGAGGGTTCGGCTCTGTGGCATTTCTAATTGAACCTATAAATCCTACTGATCCCTCAATATAAATATTTAAAAAATCTTTTGTAATCCTACATGTATTTAAAATTACTGCTTTTTGCATTTTTATATGCAAATTCTTTGACAAATCTAATATGCTTAAATTTTGAATCAGATTCCTAGGTATTATGCCAGTGGCCGAAATAACAAATGGTAATATTTTTATAGTCCGAGAATGCCAAATTCTTTTAATCTCATTTCCTAAATCTGTGTATTTTCTAATTTTTTCAGAAACAGTTTTTTGAATATTACAGGAATTTGGAATAGCTACATCAATGATATAAGTTATTTTTTTAATTTTGTCATGTAAAACTATATCAGGTCTATTATGACTAATGTTCTGTCTGTTAGTATAGTTTAATCATAATATATTTTATAAAATTCATTTTCTATAAATGAATTTGGTTCATATTCATAATAAGGTACTACATTACGGCAATCAATCAAGTTATGTTTAATTACCAAACTTTGGTGAATTATTTTTAAAACCTGATTGTGCCTAAATGTATACTCGGAAGGCGCTAATATAGAACATCCCGATATAATATGTTCTATAGTTTCGGGAAAAGCCAAACATTTTCTACATAAATCATCAATTTGATTTATATCTTTGATTATATGCTTTCTATAATTTTTAGTATTAATGACTCTATCTTGAATTGCAAGCATAAATCCTTCTATTTCTGCGCTCAACTCTCCAATACTCAATCATTTGTTTGACGAAAGTTTGTCAACATACGTTTGGTTGAGATAATTGAAGTGTTTTGCGTGAATAATTTTATTTGACCAGGAATCTAATAATTCCTGGTTAGTATTTATAAGAATGTTGGCATTCTCGTCATATAAATTTAAAGGTGTAATATTTCTATCTGCCTTGCAAATTATTTTGTGCATTTCTGAGCTATTAGCTTTCCTATGGAAAAAATTTCTAAGCATTTCTACCTGATTGTGTTTCAAAGATGTTATTTTGACTACACCTCTACCTCCTAAATTTCTAGGTAAATTAATTCGTTCTATAGCTGAATTTGGATGATGGCAATTAAATTTTGTTAACGTAGTTCTAATTAATCGTTCTAAACTATCTAAATCTGTATTGGACCATTTAATTATGCCAAATGAGTACGTTAGTAGAGGTATTGCCCAAGTATTTATTGCTTTTACTAAATTTTTAGCAGATAGATTGCATTTTAAAATTTTTCTGATCCTAGTTTGAAATTTAATCCTAATATCATTTTTAATACTAGTGTGATCTAATCTATTCGATTGCGGGTATCCTAAATATTTATAAACCTCATCCCCTTTCATACTTTGAATTTTGAAATTTCTAAATATACCCTCGTCTCCATTATTACTATTATTAGTATTATTACAGTGAAAGATCGACAAAAAACCATTGAGTTTCATAAATCGTTATTTATTTTTGGGGTGTTACGCCCTGTTGCGCCACCTCCGATTACGTTTTGGATAGCACTACAATTCAATTTTTTAATTTTAAGAACGTTTAACCAGCCAGCGGCCGAAAATCCACATTTTTCGTCGAAAGTTGTTCTTACGATCGTACAGGGCGGTTACAATGAGAAAGATTAATTATTCTCCGTACCAGCTTTTAAAAATTATAACTCAATATCGATTTTATTTCATTCCAAATTTGCTTTAATTTATACCTACATCCTAAAATGCTGAAAGGCGTGATGATAAAAAAATGATTTAAAATAATGTAAGAAATTTTTAAAATTAAAAAAGTAAAAGTAAAAAATTTTTGGCCGTGAAAATCTAAAATCATATCTAAAATAATGTACTTTTTGTAAAAAAGTTTTTTTATAAGTATTTATTATTTTTCAATAATGTCCAAGTTAAATAATAATGTTAAAAAATCTGAAATATATTAATTTATAAGTGCGCAAATAAATACACAAACGGACCAATTTTCGTCAAGAAACACATGTACGTATATATTTTTTAATGATTTTATTTAAACTAAAATTAAAATCCTAAAACATGCGATAACCAGATAATGTATTGATTTATTTTACTGCATGATTATATGATTTGAAATGGGTGTGGTATAATACAAAATCTTTTTTGAAAATTTAACAAATCTGTCAACGACCTATGGTATAACCTTATTATACTAAAAATAAACATTTTTTCTCAAAATTTAAAACATGTGAATGCTAGATAAAAGATCAATCTTTCGAAATCCTTTTATAATTTTTTGTGGAAAAGAGTCAATACGTCTAAAATCTGATTTAAAAATGACATATTTCTGGTTTTCTCTTGTAATACCCTCTTAAAAACATCACAAAATTACATTTTCAAATATTTTAGATGAGATAAACAGCCTTAGACTAACAGCAACAAAGCTTACCGTTTGAATTCTGCTTCATTAATTATAATATCGATATTCGAAGTGATTCTATTTAACAAGACAGTTCTCCCGACTGGCATAACCATTGGCAAGTTGGTTCTGCAAGCCGGGAAGTGTCCATCATCAGGGAGATGGTTTCTGCCATGATGATGGACACTGTAATGCTGTTCGAAACGTTGACAAAAGAAGGAGGTAGCGCAATATGGCATAACACCCCAAAAATAAATAACGATAATACTTTTGGCCGTGAAAATCTAAAATCACAGGCAGTTAGTTTCGACAATATTGCTACCGAACACTCTGAAGGAGATAGCCGTGTAATTCTCACATGGTTGTGCAATTTTTTTAACCAGTGTTTAGAGCAGTGGTCGTCACACTTTTCTGGTCAAGGGCCACATAGGACAATGTGAGGTATCACCGCGGGCCGCACACTTATGATTGGGGGGGGGGGTTTAGCAAGTTAAAGAGCAATTCTTTTGTATTTAAGTACCAGGTTGCTACCTCCTTCCTTCTTGTGTTCATAATATAGTGTCAAATTCTTTATAATTCACGAAAAATCATAATATTATATTTAAAAAAAATGTTTAGAACTGTAATGGAATCTTTCAGTTCAATTTTCATCCACTTCCCGGACTATCGAAATGTGTGAATTTGCGCACACGTTATAAAAATTATTACAATACATACATTAACAAAAATTTACCAATATTAAAGTTTACTTTCTTTTATTAGTACATATAAGCGTATTTTTTTGGTATTTTTTCGACCATATTTTTTTTACCTACCTACACCCTCATTTTAAAATCTTATGGGTATACGTACACGAAATATTCTAAAAAAACGGATAATATTGAATATAATTGTACATAAAAAAATATATTTAAAAAGTAAACGGCAGATTAAAAACTTATCTAAACGGCAGATATTTGTGCGGGCCGCAAAAAAACCGATACTATAAAATTGTACATGAAAAAAAATGTATTTAAAAAGAAAACAGCAGACATTTGTGCGGGCCGCAAAAAACGGATAGTAGATATAATTGTACATGAAAAAAAAAATATTTAAAAAGAAAAAGTCAGATATTTGAGCGGGCCGCACAAATATCGAGGATGGTTACACTCCATTAGATTAGAGAAGGGCTGTGATCATCCCTTTATTCAAAGGTAAAGGGCCACATATGGGAATTATAGGGCTAGCCTGCTAAGTTCACTTCTATTAAGTAAGTATGGTAGAATATTGATTGGAAGGGTAAGACTATGGAAACAAAGAATAAACTATGGGACGTGCAAGGTGTTTTTGTCAGTGGAAGGGATTTTCTCATTGCGTATGTTAACTGAAAAGTTTCTGGCAACTTTTCTGTGCCTTTGTAGATTTATAAAAGCATACGACCGAGTCGACAGCTAAATCTATGGAGTGAATACAAATCCCAAACAGGCAATTGGGTCTCTGAATGAGGGAAGCGTTGCATGTATTAGGAACGGTGCAGAAATTAATGAACGGTGGTTTCACGGGGTGATTTGACATCACATAAGTCGCCATTGGCATTCAATCTGTACATGGATAATTGTATGCAAGATAGAGATGGGATTGGGCGCGAAATTGAGTAATCTAAAGTATGTTGCCCGTTGTATGCTGATGATGTAGTGCTGATTTCTAACGGCATGGAAGATCTACAGTCTCTCGTATCTAGGATGAACGAAGTATGTACTTATGAAGAATGAGTTTATGATTAATGTAAGAAAGTCTAAAGTCTTTCTGTTTGAAAGAAAGAGAATACGCAAACAGTGTGTAATAAACATGTAGAGGCAAACATAAAGTAATAAAGTTGGGTACCTACTTGGGGAAGTAGCTAAGCAGAGCTAATTAAGAATAGGTAGTTAAGCTTTTTCAAAATTAGAACTAGATAGATTTAGATTGTTAAAACAAAAGAAAGTTGTCATGTCATTGTTTTCTTGAAAATATAATACGTAATATTATCTGTCATGTTGTTTTATTGAATAGAATATAATTTAATAATAGGTAGTTAACTACCTATTCTTAATTACAGTTTGGCAAGAAAGTGTAGAAAATAAATGATGGCGCTGCGATCGTTTTCTAGTTTTAAATGGCAACACCAAGATGGCTCATAAGACAAAGAACGTATGTTTTAAAAAACACTTCTGGGAAAATGCATATTTCATAGCGTATTTGTATTTTCAAAAAATTTGCACAAAAAACTGTAATTTAATAGAAGCAAAATAAAACAAAACCGGTTTTAAGTGGGCGTTTATTCCGATATAAAAACGTGGGTACTTAAAAATTTAAGTCTATTAATTCAACACCCGACATGTAATTATTGTCTTCGTCCTCGTGTGATTCTTCTTCTTCCGTATCTTTATCTTCATCTAAACGCAGTTCATCGATATCATCATATATATTACTGCCTCATGCATAATATTCTGCATCAATTTTCATCACGTGTTTGCAACAATTTTTCCAATCATCAGCACTTATGCTATTACATAATGCCCATTTTCCGTTTTCCCAGTGTTTCAAATTTTCCATCTGCCTTTTCCCCTTCCTTGAAAATTCGTCTTACCGTTGATTCAGATTTACCTGTGTGTGAAAAATCATTAAAATTATTATTATAGAAGGGAGTTTTAAAAACACACACTAGATAATATTCACTTGGAAAGAAAGAAAGAGAAAACGTGAAAAAAGTAACTTTTCTACGAGTTTAATATTATTTTTTTTATTGAGTTATTCCCTTTTTCCTGTGGCCGCACATTAACTGTCAAAATGAAGTGTCAAAATCAGATTTTTTTACCATAACCTCAAATCAGATTGTAATGGTTATTATCGCTCGAAAATTGGCATAAATCTTGTAATACTAATGAAATTTATTAAACAAACTATACTACGTACCAGTCATTTCTGCAGTTCGTTTGCAAACATCTTCTAAATTAAAAAGAAGCTTCTTCGCGTGACACTCGGCTAGGCAGCGTTGAAAAACGCAGAATATAACCCCTCTTGTATCACTATGTAATAATTTATTCATTTTAATTAAATTCAGGCAAACAATGAATAAAAATATTATCAAATCAGCGATATTCTACTCAGATTTAAGACAATAAATCAACCGTAACACGCGCTAATATGACAGCCATAGGCGGCCATAGGAAACGTCATATAATTCGGTGTTGCCCTAGTAATGAACACGTTTAGTTCCAATTGAATTAATTTCTACACTTTCTTGCCAAACTATAGCTCTGCTTAGCTACTTCCCCAAGTAGGTACCCAATTTTATTACTTTATTTTTGCCTCTACATACATATGAATGATGAATAATTGGAGCAGATAGATGAGTTTGTGTAGGTATATGAGAAGTATGTTTACGAGAGTAGGAAGGCTGATAGAGATATTGAAAGATGAAATAAGGTACGAGTAGTGAACGTGGTTGGCGCTAATAAAAAACTGTCCGAAGAAGCGAAGCTAGCAGCCCACGATGGAGTGCTGGTAACCGATGGGGGGTGACACCCAACCGTGGAAAAAAAATTACGAAGGATATTGCCACAAAAATATTAAACATGGTCTTTTTATAGGCGAAAATAGTCTTTATTTATCCCTGAAATTCTCTGGCCACCAGTGGCGGTCTGTGAGTTTTCAGTGAGCTAGAATGCTAAAATTGAAAAATACGGCATTACTGATGTTGTTGTAGCTGAAAATGATTTTTTTTTCAAAATTTCAACTTTTTGTTTGAAGATCTTTCAGTATGTGGATGCGGCGCATCCCTTGACTGAAAGAATCCTGAAAATCTTCATAAAACGGTTGAAATTAAAAAATATATATATTATTTTCAGCTACAACAATGTCAATAACGTCACATTTTTCAATCTTAGCGCTCTAGCTCGCTGACAACTCACGGACTGCCACTGCTAGCCACCCCCCTCCCCGCTCCAGGACGGACCAATTTGTGTTTGGGCAATTATGTGTAGTAAAACTATGTTTCATCTTGTGAGAAATGTGGAGATCCGCAAATAATGCAAGGCTGATGTAATTAGTAAGATTAAGAAATGTGTGACGCAAATGTAAATGATAGAGGAAGTCGGGGACGCCTGAGGAAAACAAGGCACGATCAAGTGAATCAGATTCTTGAGTCGGGCCATGTCAGGGGTCAGAATAATAGAAAAGTATGTATGATTTAATACCGAATTGTTTGGCGGTCCGTAGTTAGTAAGTTAAGTAGGTACTTGCGTAGGTAACCCAGATTGCTCTACACTCTACAAATACATAGATAGCAAATAATCAATCCAGTATGTACCTAGCCAATTGATTATTGATATTTAATGTTGCCAGTAGGTATTGTGTTAATATTGTCTCTGTGTGGTAACATCAAAGCCCTTTGAACTTGTACGCAAACAGTTTTGTTTCGTGTATAAGTACCGTAACAAAGTTTATAATTCCTAATCTAGGGTGTTATTCATTCCATGAACTTTTCCCGAACTAAGCGCGGGAACGAACAAGCAGTCATTTGTGTTGTTTTAAAACACCATTTCGATAGGAACTGTAGAAAGGGGAAACGATTATTTTAAGGAGGATTAATGTTCCCACTTCGGTATTCTAGTAACCGGAAAACACGTACATAATTCAATAAATACTATTATCTGGTCCAATGAGGGATGATTCGGGCATTATCATTTGACATATTTATTCACGAGTTGTGAATCACAACCCATTAGCCCGGATCGACGCTGAAAGGAAAATTTTGTACCCAGAATTTAAATTATTTTGTAGGAGGTATATTATTTATTTTTATTGGTATAATAATTTACATTTTATAACATAATTTGCTAATGTTGGCCTCACCGAGTAGGCCCCATTTTATAATAAAAAAATTCAATAAGATGAAGTAATAAATTTGATAAAATATTTAAAGTCATTAAAGAATTTTAAAAAATCGGCATGTGTTGTGAGTTACGATTTGGTATAATGATGTGTGTTTTACGTGTGTTAATGTTAATGTTTACGTGTGTTTAATGTGTGTTACGTGTATATGTTTTAAGGGGGTATTCTAGTCTAGAAAAAATATAGTTAGATATTCAAGAACATCTCATCAAAGGGATTTTTCGAAATTCGAATTAGTTTAAAAGTTATAGCCATTTTACTGTCATAGCAATTCGACCGATTTTTGGAATCCAACTAGAACTAAAAAACTTTAAACTCGTTTTTCTCGAAACTACTTTTTTCGAAACGCGTCATTAAATCTCTAGTTCTAATTGACCGATTTTCTTGAAGTGGAAGGCATGAATTTTCTTTATATATCCCTCGATAGTAGGAACCAACAAAAAATCAAAAATTTAATTGTGCTATATATTTTTAAAAATTCTGAAAAGTCAAGAAATAACGGAAAAACGTCAAATTTTTTTGAGTAGCCGCCATTTTGCGATACAAATGTTTTTTTTTTAAATTTTTTTTCCTACCATAATTACATTTGCACTGATAAAGAATCTACTTTTTTTATTTTTCAGAAGGGTGGAAATCATGATAAGATGGACACCCTCTTTTTTCCCTTCTACTTTAACAGCGTGTAACTTCGTGAAATATATATATTTTTTTGGATTTTTTTTGTGAATTCTTAAAATATAAATAAATAAATTATAAAAAATGTATAGTTAAAATATTAATGGTTTTTTTATCGACCGTCAAAAAACGCCCGAATTTCGGGCTTCTAGACTAGAATGCCCCCTTAATCTTTTCTGTTATAATTTTTTTGTAATATTGCTGTTTTGTTCTTTAATCCATCTTTTAATTTTGAATCTGAATTTAGTTTTCTTTTCCTCATTTTTTACATCAAGTGAAAGATTGTTGAATGCTTTCATTGCCTGGTATTTATGGTGTCTTTGGCCAAAGCTTGTGTTTACCGTCAGAGTTTTTTTGTTTTCTTTGTACTCTTGTCTAACTGGTCTGTTAGTGATTGTTTGCGTTTGTTTAAATTTGTTTTTTTGTTCAAAAATTTTGTTTAGTAGTGTGTTAACGTATCATTGGCGTACATCCAGTATGTCTGGAGCTCCAAAATACCTGAAAAATACCCTCGACTCTGTGCAGAAACGGGCGGTCCGTTTGATAGATTCTCCCATCTTAACAGACGGATTGCAATCTTTAGAGCACAGGCGTCGGGTGGGAATGCTATCCTTGTTCTACCGGTATTACAATGGAAGATGCTCCAAGGAACTAGCATCATTGATCCCTTCGGCACCGGTGCATAGTCGGGAAACACGCCAAACGCGTGCCCAACATTTGTACACGGTTGACATTTGCCACATGAGAACGGGTTGTTTCTTCGACTCGTTCTTGTGTTCAACAGCTCGGCTGTGGAATGATTTGCCGGCCTCTGTGTTTCCTCCTTCCTACAACATGGGTCTCTTCAAGACCAATGTTCATTCCCTCCTCTTCTCAAAAAGACCCTCCACACAGCATTCCAGATGACATAGGCCCTGAGGGAAATTATTTTCCTCAGGGCCTCCTGCGTGGAGTTAACGTAAAAAAAAAAAATGTCAAACATGTTGAATGTTTGGTCAGTACCTACCAGTTTATTTCTCCTCCCCAAACAATGATTCCATATTCTATTATGGATTGACAAAGTACAAAATACTATTAAATTTGTTTTAGTTTATATTTGTTTATACATGTTTCTTATGTTTGTGAAAATGTGTATTGTTTTTAGGAGTTTATTTGTGATGTGTTTGATATGATGTGTCCATTTGAGGTTATGGTTAATTATGATTCCTAGATATTTTATTTGGTCTCTTTTTTATATATGTAATGGAAGCAAATATTACAAAATTACTTTCTTGTCTAAGTTAACCATTTTGATTTTATATTGTCGGAGGTGCAGATCGATTGATGTTGAATTACATGATTATTCAAAAACATGAAAAAATGTAAGATATATACAAACGATATCATAGGTACTAATCGGAATAAGAGGGCAATTATTCTAAAATCATTATTTTATTTAGCGATTTTAGAATAATTTTTACTTTTCTTTACATTTAATACTTTATGATATTCGGCTAGTTAATGAAATTACAGCTGTAATTTACTTTCACGTACGGAATGATTTTTACAACAAATGAGTAAATTAAACAGATTATTACAATGCATGTTAATTTCACCATCTTCCTCTCTGTACTTCTACACTCTTAATTTTATCAATGTCGCTAATGGATTTTTATAGCTACGGATGATCTGTGCTGTCAATAAAGCGGTCATCAAAAATTAACCAAACGCTGATGGACCGGGGACCTTTCAAAAGTCAAAATAGCGCTGATTTGTGATGATTTCAAGTAATGTGACGGTCGGCCATTAAGGTGAATCAAAATATTCTATGAAATCATCGATTTTTTTTTTGAAATTTACCTACCTTTTTTATTATAATCCGTTTATTTTATCCAACATTTTTTTAAATTTCAAATATGGAATTATGCAATTTGTCCAATGAATCGTAATTATCTCAATGACTTTTCTCAGGCAGGCATCATAGTTTTGAAAAAATGCGAATAATAAAGATCAAATAAACATTTGAAAAAAAAGCATCTCTACAGAATTATTAAAACGGCCACCATCTTCAAACAGAAACGTAACGTGCAAACAAATTTACAGACAGAAGCAATGAAAAACTTTACAGACAGAAGCAAAGGACTTTGCTCCGCGTAGATAATTTTATTATTATTTTTGAGGCAACATAATCCCCTTACTATTAAACATGGTAAGTATATTTATAAAAATTCGTTAAGTTCGGAATAGTGAAAAACTTGACTTATTACCACAGCTTTAAATACGGCCTTAAACAGGGATTAAGGCCGACTTTAACTACATAAACCGGCGCGTATAAGAATGTAATAGTTAAGACGGATTCAGTTTAATGAAGGCAAACAATTTTAAACTGCCCTTGAGCAAAAGCCAGAAAATTTGAAAGTTTCAACTCGGATTTTGCAGATTTCACGTGTCGGTATGATAGAGGTAATTAATCTCGTATTCTGACGGCTCGGTTGGTCGGTTGGCGGGAGTCACGTGAACCGTGACCCCGGTGGCGGCCTCTGCCACGGTGGGATCACAAACGCATTTAGCATACATACTTACTGTGAACTACTTTGTTGAATTTGGTAGTTACGACGATTTGGAAAAGTCTGCCGTGCCATTACGTCATGTCCCGTGCTGTCGGCTACCGTACACGCCACTAATACACTTCCGTAGATGGTCGAACTGCAGAAGAAAAAGCAGAAAGTACAAAAGCAAAAAAAATACATTATGCTATTAAATTTGTGAAAATGTAAAAAGTGAATACTTTAGCATCGTTGTGATTTGAAACTCGGATGAAACGGAAATGACGCATTACAGTAGCTACGAAGCGTCAAAATGCGCTCATTGGCCGCTTTGATTATGATCTCACTTTTCAAGGCTCCTCTTGGTTTTTTTTTTACATTAGCTCCACACAGGAGGCCCTGATGAAAATAATTTCACTAAGGGCCTATGTCATCTTAGAAGATGCTGTGAGGAGGTTTTTGATGTAAAACTTCTTTACGCACGCTTGACTTGGGAAGTAAGCTGGTGAATACGTGACGAGAGCGTTACAAAAAGCGAGGCGAACGGTAGTTGAGAAGGAGATATAGTAAAGATAGAAAGAGAGAGATTTACCTTTCGTATATTACTGTAGGGGCAAGAGAGAGAGATGCGAGGACACATTTTCTTTCTATAAAGACACGGTGCAGGCCTATAATCTGTATCACGCTGTAGGAGCAAGAGAGAGCAGTGCGCGCGCACATTTTCTTTCTCTCTTCCTAGCATATAGGTAGATGGAGCTAAATAAGTTTTACAGTCGTGTGGTCTAAAGCACACTCGTTTTTTTAAGGAAAGGAAAGAGAGGAAGTTCGGGGAAGGAAATAGGTATGAGGAGTGGGTAGGAATTTTGAGGTAAGTGTGTCCAGGAGTGACGGATATATGAATCCATTCCTCCAACGGCGGTGCAAGACGATGGGTCGAGAGATTCTGGCTGGAGAGGATAAAAGACCTCCCTCAATCAGTCTCTCTCGATCCTGCCAACCGCACAGCAGGTGGGTAGGCGCACCGTCAGCCAAGACCCGGACAAACCTCAACCCATGAACCCGGGCACCCCTGCTAAGTCACCAACGTAGCGAACCACTTGGGGTGACCTACGTGTGCCCAGTGTGTGTTGGTTATCCAATAAATGGTTCCCTGGGCGGCGGTACTCATACTTCTACCGCGTGTGAACTGCACTCGATTTTTTTTACTCGTATATTCTAGTTTGCGTAGTTTTAATGATTTCAATAAATTGTTGGAACATCAAGATCATAATGTAAATAGTAGTAGGTAATGAAAATGAAAATCTTCGCAGTGAAAAGGAGCTAAGCGAACTGAACCTTGGATATTGAGCCTTGAACTTTGAACTGTGAACTTGATTCTGTTTGACCCATTATTCTTTGAACATACATTCTTGCTCAAGTAATCTTAATTTGAGTTTATTTCAGACATATTGTTAATGAGTATAATCTTGTATGAGCTATGTATCTAAGTGTGAAAACTTTTAAACGGTCTCTAGTAAAAAGAATAAAAACAATGAAAAAAAATCTAAACGCAGACATATATCAAATTAAGACCTCATCGCCGTCTTCGACAATCAAAAATCCAAAAATTTAGGTAACGAAAGAAAATTTTTTTAACGGTAGGTATCTGCAAGAAAATCATTCAAAAGAGTACATCTTTCAACGCTTTTGTGCACACCGATTGTATCGAAAGTTCAAAAAGTTTTTCGAATTAGTCGGAACATTCGCCAGCAGTCCCCTTTTACCCCACAAATGTGCAAAGATGCCGGTTGGCGTGGCGACGTTTATCACTTCCGTTTAAATTTAGATTTGCGATTCGATTCGACTATGTTCTTTTTCAATGAGGATTTGGCACACCGAACTGTTATACAAAAATGGGAGGCAGTCTCCATAGTTATTATTCAGTTCATATGAAAAGCAATATATATTTCATCCATCTTGGCCGCCATTTTTGTATAACCATTTGGTCAGAATGTTATATTGGTATTCCAAGTCCTATCTTTGAGTACTTTTTTAGTCATCGGTTCTTTTTATGTTTTTATTTGTTTCATTCTTCAGCTTCTTAAGAAAAACTTTTTTTTTAATCCTTCAAGTTCATCATCGCACAAGCAAAAGTAATTTAAAATTATGTACTTGTAAGTACCTACTTACTTTGATATTTAAAAATTAGAGTTTACCACTGATAGCTATCAGTTCGTTAGTATTTTGGTACAGGAGTTCTCAGCGGCAGGACTATGCTGATTTTTTCATCACTGACTTCCTAGTAGAAAATAATTCGAGCCTCACGGAAAATAAACACGGGCGTATCTATGAAGGAAGGTAGGTGGCACTACGTGGTCGGAAAATATATGCCGTTATGGGTAAAATGGCGATTTCGTGGCCCAACAGTCGGCAGGCACGCATCACGTGAACCAGGTCACGACTCCATGACTTCTGACTGGCTGTGCCTGGGTCTGGGTCTGTGATTGTGTCTGTGCTGTGTCGGTGTGTGTCTGTTTGTGTCTGTGTGACTGTGTGTATACCATCCGCATTCTGTCTCTGCATGTAGTATGCAGTTAAGGTGTCGCTTCGGTGACTTTTAGCGTGTTAATTGATGTAAAACAGAGGACAGTTCGAACAATGGTACTAATTGCTTGTAGAATAAGGAAATAGGATAGCGGTATATATTATAATTTTTTTGGGAAAGCGTTTTATCATCTGGGTTTTCTATTTTCAATATAATGTTTTATTGAAAAAGCGCTGAAAAAGAATTGGTGTTTGCAAGAAAGAAAACAGCCGGTAGAAATCAAGTCCGACGACGATGTCCATATACAAACGTACTTCGACAATATAAATTTCAAGATTTTTTTTATCAAAAACGTAACTGTAAGTGGCGTTACAGTCACGTAAACGTGCAAATGGGTAGAACTCGTCATCGGACAAACGGGTAAAGCTAAACTAGATTCAAAGAACATATGTATAGGTACGATGTTTTAATAATAAAAACACTTCTTCAAAATTCGCATAACGTCTCTTAGTGAATAATCACGTTCCACTTAAAAACAACAAGCCAAACCATTACATCATATCGCACTAATATTATAAAGGCGAAAGTTTGTATGGATGTATTTATGTTTTTTACTCTTACACGCTATTTACGTTTGTTACTCTTAAACTACTGAATGGATTTTAATGAAACTTTACAATAATATAGCTCATACATCAGAATGACATATAGGCTATTGCTCAGAACTCTGGCATTATGAAATTTGTATTAAAACAATGTATTTCTTTGAATATGTAATGCATGCCGGGAACCAGCTGGTAAAGAAATAAAGGGTCTTAGACATAGACATGGTCTTAGATTAAAGTTGTTTAATGAATAGAAATCAATAAACGAACGAATAACCCTAATGTAACGCTAATTAATAATGTAAGGAAAATTATTTATTTCCCACTACTTAGTATGTTTACAAAACCTAAACAATATAACGCACTTAAATGAGCCATAGGAGTAACGTCATTACTAAACAATTAAGAAAAACCTTAACAAGTGTGGGGAAAACAAATTCCGAAATATCCGTCATATAGTTAGTTTAGTTTCTCAGCAAATTGGTTTAACCGGTAATAAATCAATTAAGACACCTTTAAAAATTGACATAGTCGTCTCAAAGTGGTTTAACCACGGCTTGAAATGGCCTAGTAAGCCGAAACAGCTGTAACAAAAATGAAAACTGAAATACTTGCAGAACTTGATAATAAGATTATTTAATAATCAAGGTTTTTTTCTTCATATTTGAGCCTTTGGGATTTCCTATTGATATAAACAATCCTCGGATAAGTAATTCACTGGTAAAAAACACAAATCAGATAGTTTATAGAGGTGATAGGTATTTATACCATTTATACCATTTATACCTGCCGATATCTATACTGCTGACTGCATTCGCCCTGGGGATCTCATTTCTAGTGAACTTATTTTAATTTCGTTCTACATCTTCCAGTTGTACGCTTCACAATGAAGCCATACATCAGGGTTGGTATCAGACTTCTGTTGTGAACTTTAATTAATCAATCCACCATAAACCTTAAAATAGTTCCTGATTAACTAGTGCACTTAAGAGGAACGTTTGCGCAGCTCGTTTAGGCCCGTTTCATACAAACAATAGCAAAAATAAATAAAGTAGCCCACATCCGTACTAGATATTTTATATAACTTTTGATTACAAAAATAGTTTTTCAGTTTGGTTGGGTATTTTGATCTCAAATCCAAAATTAAGATTTTTTAAATTTTTTTTTTAATAATTTTATTTATCTTAAAAAATGAAACATGTTACAGTATTGCTTTTCCTCCAATAAAAGCATTTTCTTGTGGATGGAGGAGCTTGTGGATACATTTTAAATATGTACAATTTATACAGTCAGGTGTTTCACATAATATATACACAGATTCACAGTTAATATACCTACACCTACATACACCGTTAAAACACAGTTTTATCACAGATTTTTAGTTTTTGCATAAAAAGGGCCGAAACGAGCCGGGCGAACGTTCCACTATTATTGCAAACTATCATAATTGATGACGCTGGTAGAAATCTCAAAGTGGCAAGCCAAAATCAAGGCAATTGTATTGTCTTTGATTTCGTAGTTTCAGTACCAAACAGCCACGCGTCGCATAAGGTCATATCCCTAAGTAAATTGCCTTAAAAAGTGCTAAAATACCCTCTGTGTGAAGAGAAAATGTTTTCATTACACGGAAAACACTAGTAAAAGCCAATGAATAACATTTCATTTGTAAATACACGCAAATTACTGACTATTATCGATAAAATATGAATAATGCAATTGTTTTCCGCCCGAAGATTTCATTAGTTCTCTAAAGACCTACTAAAGTACAGGATCTGGAAGCGCAACAGCCAAATTATAAGGTCAGTGCTGTCACTAAATAAATTTTACTGTTTTAAATATTCTAATAACTTGGTTTATTTATATGCTTTTGATAAAACACCTTACAAATCAGCAGTACAAAAAGTACCCACAATAACAATCGACGCCATTTGCAAACTGTCGTTATTCATAATAGCTTGAAAATTGGACACCTCAAAATTCGTCCCAGGCCTCCTACTTTAGTTGGGCTTGAGGCAGTATTCGACGAAACTTTTGAGTACGAAACGCAGCCCACGTCCTATTGTTTATTTCGTCCATAAGCACATATTCTTTGAACGTCTATCTTTGTCATATATGTGTCGCAGGCAAATCGTAAAATCAGGCCGATCATGATGCGCCTGAGGCACTTCACGATCTGCCACCAGGCACTTCACAAAGTAGCTAGGCACATTATGATCTGCCTTATTTTACGATCGGCCGCCGACATATGCATAGCGTTTAAAATAAAAATTTACTGGAAACCTAAGAGTATTCCTTACTTGCCCCACTTATTGAGTTTTGCTAGATTTTTTTTTTTTTTTAATGAGCTCCACACAGGAGGCCCTGAGGAAAATAATTTCCCTCAGGGCCTAGTCATCTAAAATAAATATAAAAGCAAGTCTAGATATTTCATTGGCTATATCAAATATATAATCACTAATTTTATATTATTATAGTATGATAATAATAATAAATCCTATTGTCCTCTCCTTCCTATTAATATTATAAACGCGAAAGTCTGTATGGATGTATGGATGTCTGGATGTATTTATGTTTGTTACTCTTTCAAGCAAAAAACTACTGAATGGATTTTAAAAATTCTTTCATAAATAGAAAGCTACATTATTTGCGAATACTATAGGCTATGTATATTGTTAAGATCTGGCGTTATGAAATTATTTATTATACGTTTATTGTCCAGACGAAAAGCAAAGCATTAGTAATTGTTTGACGTGCGCTGTCAATTTTGTTATTTGTTAAGGTTACCATGGAGATCACTTTGATGGTTAAAATTTACCGCGCATGTTTGGTTGTTACGTTTTAATAGGTGGCACGCGAGCTGTTTGAAAAATGAATGTAACGGGTATGGAGGGGGTGGGCGAGTGGGGGGGAGGGGGGGGGGGGTGCGACTGGCGCGTGCGAAGCCGGGGGCAAAAGCTAATATATTAATGTTATCCATTCAGTGATATGTAATAATGTAATCCTGAATATAACATGATGCCATCTACATATTTCCAGTGAAAACTGGTTGTTTGGAAAACGTATTAATAATAACACCCATAATAATTCTACTGCGTTATTAGATTGCATCATTATTAATGCATCCACATTGCGCAGACATGCCTTCCATGCAGATTTGAATGAAAACCAACGCCGTCACTGACTTACATATTAGTAACCTTTAGATCTAGCCCATTTAGCCCTCGATTTGTCTCTTCCTATTGGATCGATCCGATTATGGTTAAGTATGCAGAGGCGCGCCTCACCCAATAATACCCACAAATTATTAAAAAAAAAACCTAAATTGGGTTCGTAGACTAGTTTTTTCCTCTATTTTAATTAAAGTTGGACTTGTTTTGTTGATTTTAATATGTATTATCTATTCTTTCAATAAAAAAACCCAAACCAAGAACCTACTTTACAAAATAGGCTATTAAGATCATAGTTTGGGTTTAATTAAAAAAAGAAAGACCAAAACTAATCCAATATCAATAATAAATCTTCTTGTCACACGTCAAATCATAATAGAATGGCCTCAAAAGATCGCAAAGAATTTGTCAAATAATGAACATCCATTATTTTGCTTCACGGTGGCTGAAATAGTTGTTCCACATTGTAAATAAACTGAAATGAAGAGTTATTTTTTATATATTTTGTGCGAGTTGGAGGATTGTACGGGTAGTTAGTTAAATGTGCATGTAATTCCACTGAAAAGTTCTTAGATTAGGAAATATGTACCTACTGAAATATTAGGTAAATCGTTTGAAGTTATGATCACTGCTTTTAAAACTCCACATAATAATGATACTTATTATACAACATAACATTTAGATACGATTTTCATACGATACGATTATCAATAGTTCTTGGTATCCGGTAATTGACGGCTACATCAAGGCTAAACGCAAAAAACATTTTGAAGTATATTGTAGCGCCAGC
Source organism: Limnephilus marmoratus (assembly GCA_917880885.1). NCBI lineage: Eukaryota > Metazoa > Arthropoda > Insecta > Trichoptera > Limnephilidae > Limnephilus > Limnephilus marmoratus. The sequence goes on along the minus strand of OU862909.1, from coordinate 52,533,180 downwards.
TCGTAGAGGAGCGGAGCTGGCGACACGGTATCGCTCCTAAGTAGATAAGTACAAACATCACCCCTAACCTAATTATTACACATCTGCCCTGATGATGGACAGTGTAACGCTGTCCGAAACGTCCGAAAGGATGTAGCGCAACACGGCATAATATCCCAAAAACTAATAACAAAAAAACATAACATTTGCTTATTTTAAAATTTCGAAAATACTTTTCCTCAGGGTCTGTGCCATCTTTGAAGATGCTGTTTGGGGGTCTTTTTGAGGACTTGAATAGATCCATCTTCTAGGAGGAAGGAAACACAGAGGCCGGCAAATCATGGTGAACTAAAGAACGAGTCGTAGAAGCGACCCGTTCTTATGTGACAAATGTATATATGTTAGGCGCGCGTTTGGCGTGTTTCCCGACTATGAACCGGTGTCGAAGAGATCAATGTTTCTATTTCTTCGGAGCTTCCATTGTAATATCGGCAGAACAAAGTCAGCATACCTATGTACCTGACGCTCTAAAGATTGCAAACTGCTTGTTAAGATAGGGGAATCTATCAAACGGACCGCCCGTTTCTGCAGAGAGTCAAGGGTTTTTTTTTGGAATTTTGGGGCTCCAGACCAAGCAACCCAGGCAGATGTGTTCTATTAAAGTATCTGCGGGACATGTACACTATGCACAGTACGTCCAGCTTCTGAGAAGCCAAATTGACTCTGGCTTCAATGGAGCCTTCATACTTAGAGTCACTTAGAGTTACACCAAGCATATCAATGGAAGGCCTGTTCGGAAGATTGCTTCCGTTGAAGGAGACTAGATTGTTTTACATTAAATTTAAAATATTATAGCTTGAGGATTTTTGTATCTAGAATTCTTATACATTTTCTTAACTAACGCCAGTACAGAATTTAGGGATAAATATAAATCATTTCTCACATGGCTTGAGTTAGTAAACTATAAATTGCAGTTAATGGCCGTTTTTGAGTAGCGAAGAAATTTTAAAATTTAGGAATGTTTATTTATGAAGACATATTTTATAGTCCAGTACGTGCTTCGTCACGATTACATAAAAAAACAAGGGAGATGAACCATTATTAGTACCTATAAAATCGCGCCCACAAAAGTGTTGCCATCATCGTTCATCATTGGATAAATTGATGGCGCAACTGCATTTGCGCCATCAATTTATCCAATCTTTACATAGTATAGTAAAGATATATATCTATATACTAGATATATATACTACGCAGCGGATTTTCATGCGGTTTTCAACAATAGAATGAATAAGGTTATTAATGATGTGTCAAGGTTTTGTGTAAATTGGTTGAAATATATGATATATAAAGGGAGCGGGCTGGCAAGCGTGAGTATGCAAATTAACGGATGGTCTTGATTATAAAGGTTGGATAGTGGCGTTGTCAGTAAATGGCGTTGTGTTTCAACAATATCGTATGCCTTTGGTTTGAAAATTAGATCGCTTATAAATATTTTAGTTGCTTGAATTTATTGTTAGTAGAATACTTTGAATAACCGATTTTTTTATTAGTCTTTTTACAAGCCCAGAAAAAATGAAGCACCACGCCTATAAAAATTGCTTTAAAGTTCAAAATCTCCTACTTACAAACGCTATTTCGGTTGCAGTTTTATTGTATAATGTGAATAATTAAATTCTTCAGTAAATGATCGTGGAACATTTATATATTTGTGCCTGAAATTCCTTTTGGAAACACCCCTTTTCGCGAAGTTTTTTCTTGAATAAATCAAAACGGGCGGCTGGTGTTAAATGGGAATTTAAACCTTATCGTTATCTACATAAGGAGTGTTATTGTTAGCTGCCTAATCCTGAATGTTACACGACGTGGTGAGAGATTATTGCTTGTTTAGTGGTGTACTGTATCGTAGGAATAGTGGAGTAAGGGGTAAGAAGGGACTTCGGTGGGTTTTACAAACTATTTAGAACCAATTTGAACCACTGTCAGTGTGCACAAATACATTCAAAGGTGCGCTCTTTATAATGGTTTTTCTGTGCTTACACCAACCTAACAAAATAAGTATACGAGTATGTCAACATAAATTTTTCCAGTAACTACTTTATATAATGTGAGTTTTTGCAAAGTTTAAAAAATAATGATTTATTTATGTACGTTAGTCCCTGCGTCATATCTACGTGAAATTATGTAGGTACTGTTACGTTACTTTACTTTACAGCTTGGCAGTTGGCACACCTGCTCACAGTAGATAATAAATATAATAAACACATTTTGCCCGTAAAGTAAAATCTGATTCACGTATTCGGCCATAAAAGGTTATTTCAAATGGGTTGTACGGTAAACAAAGATAAATATTTTTATTGAACTTTTTTTTAATCCCAGCAATATTTACCTAAACTCTCAGGTCGGTGGTACTCTCAGTAGAAATACGAAAGATATATTTTTAATTTAATAATAATTAAAACATGTTTGTAATTTTAAATATCTAACGAATTTTTTAAATATGGTGAATGAAATTAATGAATGAAAGATGTCATCAAACAAAAGTCCTTTTTAAATAGTAATAATTAATAATGAAATCAAGTGTAAAAAACTGGTATATATATTATATATATATAGAGGCAAATTGGGAGGCGGGTATGTGTACCACCGTCCCGGGAACCATTTATTGAATTACCAACACATCCGCCGTAAATGGTTCGCTACGTTTGGTGACTTAAGTAGTTCTCTACGTTTGGTGACTTAGTAGGGGTGCCTGGATTCATGGGGTGAGATTTGTCCGGACCTTGGCGGCGTTGCGTCTGCCCACCAACTACGTGGTAGACATTGGTTCACATTGAGTGATTGGTTCAGGGAGATCTTTTGACCTCTCTACCAGGACTCTCTCGGAACATCGCCTTGCCCCGCATTGGGACGGATAGATTCATACGTCCATCACTCCTAGACACACTGATCCGACCAGATTCTTACCCACCCCTGATACGTTTTTCCTTCCCAGAACTTCCTCTTCTTTCTTTCATAAAAAGATCGTTCACACACTTCCCCAAAGATGACACAGACCCTGAGGGGAATTATTTTTCTCAGGGCCTCCTGTATGGAGCTAATGTAAAAAAATGTATAGTCAGATTAATGCAACAAGTCTATTATGAATACGTATATAAAAACAATAAACAAATCTAAACGCTCATGACAACATTCGCCCCCGATTGTTACATTGTGGAGAGATTGACGACTAGTGTGATATCATCTGGATAAAAATCATGTACAGATCTTTACACTTCAAATCGAACCTTTTGTCACGAGGCAAAAAAAAAACAAAATTTCAAACATATTACCACGAACTTACGTAATATTCTATGTGTATAAAAATCTAAATATGCTTGCCTGGGTGTGTGTATATGAGTATATGAGATGTCTATGTATTGCTATATTAAGCATAGGAAATGTTTGAAACTTTCAAAATACCTCCTTTAAACCCCCGTGAAGGTTTTTAGATTATTACAACCACATGACAATACATCTGAAAAGTTTTTTAAACATTACAAAAACTCTTGCAAAACTGTCAAAATTGTCAAAATTTGAGAATGACATTTTGCAAAACAATTTCGAAACCCTTTAAATTAATGAATTTATTTTAAGTACTTAATACTTTGAATCGAATCAAGAATTATAGATATTTTTAAATAGGTAGATACCTATGTTATGTAACAAATTTGATTTATTGTTGTTATAATATAAAAAAATGAACATTTGTAAAATGTGAAAAATTTAAATTTAAATAAATAAATTGTAATAGGTGGCACGCGAGCTGTTTGAAAACTGAATGTACTTGGACTGACTAAATGGAACGCGAGAGGGAGTTTGGCGGGACGGGGGAGCGGGGAAGGTGGAAGGGGAACGCAGAAGGGGAAGGTGATGCGGGAGAGGAACTTGGACGCACGGGAAAAGACATTGTGGGGAGAAACAATTTATTTCTTTGAATATGGCATTGCAACGCATGCCGGGAACCAGCTAGTTATATATAAAATGAATGTTTCTTTGTTCGTCCCATATACGTTCATAAACTACGCACCTGATTGCTATGAAACTTTTGTGATTTGTTGTGCGCACGCCCGCGAAGGTTTCTATATATAATGGTGAGATCTGACGCGATGAAATTATTTCCTATAACATTCATACGATTGCCTTTGGTGATTTTTGGTGTAGGGGTAGAGGTAGGGGCAGAGGGAAGGATTGCAAAGGAGGCATAGTGGCGGTAGGGGATAGCAGGGGATAAATTTGAGAAATCCGTGCTTCTCACACGGACAGCTGTATGCGGCCTCCTCACGCGTCGGAAAACCTTCTGATTTAATATACGCAGCAAACGTAACAACAAAAAATATTGGGTATCCAAAAGCACTTTAATAAATATAATTAAATCACAAACACTTTATTTCTTTGAGTGGCATTGCGACGCATGCCGAGTACTCGCTAGGAATATAAAATACTGGCATTGGATAGACCAGTGGTTCCTAAACTCTTTTGGCCCACGGACCCCTTTCCTAAATTCTTTTGGCCCACGTACCTCTTCTACCCCCCCCCCCCCCAAAAAAATTTTTGCGACAAACGCAGTTATTACACTTTTATTTATATTATTATTCATGCAACAATAATATAACAATACAAAAAATTATACTTCTTTCTGTCCAAGACTAGGAAAATTGGTTGTATGCACTTTCACCTGGATTATTTTATATTGATTAGTTTTAGTAACTTTAACCTTTAATTTTAACACCAACTACAATTACCAAAAACAAACACATCCTTTGGACAAAAACACTACAGATACCAGGCTCTAAAACCATACAATTCTCTTCCAACACAATATAAAATAACTAATATTATTGAATACAAAAAATACATAAGGAACTGGCTACAATCCTTTTAACTTTTAATTTTTAATTTGGTCAAATTGAAGTCGATTTTATATTTTAATTTTTATTGTTTCTCTTTTTCCGTTGTTTGTTTTTTCCTCCGGTTACTTGACGCTTAATTCCTTAGGGTCGTCGGGCATTTCCCCCCAATCTCCCATTTACTTTTCTTTGAGGCATCACCGAGGAACCGGCTAAGGGGCGCGAAAGCTGAGTGTGGTTCACGGCTACACCGAACGTCATGCGAATCGATTGGAAAGGACTCCCAACCGTTTGCCATGCCCTTATTATTTATGTACTATGTCTTCTTCCCAAACATATGCTTGTTGCATACGCTGGACACAATCACCCAGCTCTTGCCACCTCGTGGACTTTCACCAACTTGTCCCATTGTCTTGCCTATATTTTGTTCATTTCAGTCTACATTTCATACTAACACATATTGTATCTTGTATTTCCCGTTAAGCATTTGCATACTGCTTACTAACACCGTATGCAGGGACATTGGAGGTCTAAATTCGTTCTAAATTAAATGTAGCTTCGTTCTTTCAAAAAATTAGAGACCTTGCGAGAGCCTTGAAGGAGTAACCATCTGTTACTTATACCAGGGTGGGTAAGTGGTGGATAACCTCCAACGTTTGTTTTGTTTTACTATTTACAATTTTTATTTATAATTTACAACTGAAAATGTCCTCTACAATATTGGGTATGTGTATCTGCCCTTTAATCATGAAAACGGAGGATACTTCATTTCCTGGAGCCCCCAACGTAGTCGGGAATATATTTAAATGGAGCGGAAGATAGCCGTAGAAAATCAGCGGGAAATACTCGACAAAGTGGAGTGGAGTTCATGAGCGACCGTCTGCCGAATCTAATAATTGCAATTTGAATTTCAGATTTCATCGCGTACTATTTTCTAGGCGGCTTCATCAAAAATTAATATTTTCACAATTCGATGCACGGATATTGGAAGCTCTCGGCGTAATAAAATTATCGCGAAAATTCGTATATTCGAGTGGTTTTTAACGGTTGAGGTCATCAAAAATAAATTCTGAAAATACTACCAAGAAAACTGTAAATAAATTTTTTTTAAGAATGACAAACATTTAAAAAAAAAACGTGTTACGAATAACCTGAAAATGTTTTAAAATCATTTATCTTATCTATCTGATTTATGGCGAATATTCGAATATTATTTTTATCATAATCTTGTATTTGGATCGGATTATTTATATAATAAAATACCTAGTTTAACCCGTCTGCTTGGTTCAAGATATTCGCACCTCACAATACGGAAGCCTTGGTTTTGCGTGTAAATACTGAAACTGTCACTTTGGATTGAGATTGTAAAATATCTATGCTAGATAGCTTACATATTTCAAAGACAATAAGAAGCATTATTTTGTTCTCTTTCTGGTTAAAAGAAAAATACTTATGTTTGTATGACAAGCAGAGAAATATATAGCTTTTAAATTGTAAGGTCGCTCGGGACGTTTTTGGTTTTATGAAAGTATAATGCGATTACATGTTTTGGGATGTTTTTATTCCTAAACAAGCAGACGGGTTAAAATTCAGCTAATAAGAATTTTCCTGCTTCTTACAGCTATCCTGGAACAGTATAAGTATGAACGAAAAACTATTTTTCCCTGATGGAATCTTCTACCATTTACGGCATTATAGGATGGGGCGGTGCGATCGATGCATTTACTATGTCTTTACAAATAACTTTAAAGCACTCAATTAAAGTTATGTATAATAGAAATAAAATATTTTCTATTGAAATACACAAAGAAAGTAAAATATTTAATATCCATAAATTATTTTAATAACTTATTTTTTTTCAAAAACTTTGAAAATTGAATTAGCAAATAGACTAATAATATATTTACACCCCGTTGCATAGCAGTTTTGATGATCCTTTTACTTTTAATCTTCTTCCAAAAACAAATTCAAATGACATATAAAATATCAGATTATATAAAATAACAAAAAGATTTTTAAACCCTTTTCTTGAAAACTCTTTGTAAACCTTCATGTTTCACTTCACACACTACCACAACTTCAAAGCTAACATTATAATATAATTACTTGAAACTTTATTTAAAAAAAAATTTAAATTTAAAATTTTTTAAATCGTTTATTACTATAATATTTACATTTTTAAGAGGCTAAATGGCTTATAATGGAAAAATATGTTTGCGGTGACTAAAACATTCCAACTGTGAAAAAGTCTTGCGAACAATGTTAGACCGCACCGTGAGAGAGCTTCGGTTTCATAAAACAAATTACTTGATCATAAAAACTTTTTTTTAGTCTATTACACCATCAGTATTCATTATATAAAAGATATTCATACTTTTATCCATTCTGTATCCAATTATTACTTGGATTCCCATGTTGCTCGATAACCAATTTTCCGTTTTCCTGGAAATCGTATTTCCTCGAATATATTTTTATCTTTATTTAATGAAATACTTTATTGGCAGATGCTGGCGGGAGTTGCTATTCTAAAAATATTTATTCCTTGTCGGATGTTTGTACATTTGCATATCAACAATGCAAGCATGCGAAAAAACTGCTTGTTACAGATCTCTCAGAGGTTTTAGGGTGGTTTTATTAATTCTAACAACTGCCTACTCGTTTTCCCGACAACCCAAGGACCGGGGATGTCTCCTTTCCCGAAAGGTTCACCCTTATGCTGCCACGGAGTAGATTAAAGTAAAGGTCATTTTTCCCAATTATTCGCCGCCTCAAACTGAAAAATATTTTATTTACAGAACAGTATTATGTAATTAAAAAAGGGGTAATATGAAACACTCTCGCTTGTCTCATTTTTGACAGAAAAATTATATTTCGCAGCTCTGTAGCTCGTTGTGGATTGATGTAGCGAGTTAAAACTTTGTGTTGGCAGAGAAATTCCAAACGGGGTGAGTTAACTGCCCGGGGACGTATTTACAAAACCTATACCGATTCAGTCGCGGTAACGACAATTTACATTTTAAATATACCTCTATATTGGTTATTTTTTATCACATTGCATAAACAAAAAATGTTCTAAAATCTAGATAAAATAATCTTTCTGATGTGTATATTAGAAATTAATAATTTTATTTCTAAATATTAAAATTTTAATATTATTCCCATATATTGTAAATACACCTCTATATTGATAATTTTTATCACTTTGCAAAAACAAAAAAATGTTCTAAAATCTAGATAAAATAATCTTTCCAATGTGTATATTAGAAATTAATAATTTTATTTCTAAATATTTAAATTTTGATATTGAAAATTTAAAGCGACTCAAACGCGTTAGGCTACGAACGCACAGGCAGGTGGCTGGCTTGGCGCCTAGCGCCTAGTGGCAAAAAACCAACACGTTGGTTTACCTGGATACACGCTAAGCGGCTATCTACTACCTATCTAGGCTCTAGGCGCTAAGCAAGCCGCCTGCCTATGCGGACGTAGCCTTAGGGATTGTAAATACGCTGCCCGGGGCCAGTGAAACTATGGAAGCCATAGAAGAAACAAGATGCCTTGTGGGTTTGCTTCATTACAAAAGTCTGACCACTCTTTGCTTAAATTTCATATGCAGAGCTGTGTTTCACCATATTATATAGATACTCGCTTGTACCTAGATTGCACGCAGTTGGCTATACTTTCTTAGAAATAGTAGATGTTCAACTGCACGGAAATAGTTTAAAAAAGCTATAATATTATACCTCATAAATAATAAATACTAACGTTACCGTATATTATTCTCCCGGAGGTTTTATTTTATAACTTTTATAGCTAATTTAACTTCTAGGTTACTATTCCATTAATTTCTTATTGTAGTGTTTTGAAAAGACACTTAGTTTTTGTTGATATCAATAGATGTTGTTAGGCTTAGAGCTTCTCTCAAGTTCCGACAGATGCCACCTGGGGTGCTCGGCTGCAGGGAGTGGTCTCGCCAGTCAGCGAGACACTATTTTCAGGCAGTTAAGATCGGTTGTGTGACCCAGAAGTATAATATATTGTAAACACGTAAAGACAATAATAAATCTGCTTGTGACAAGGACCTATTTATGCTTGAAAAGCCCCAAAACATCGTTAAGGCAAACATTACACTTATTTAAATATATCACATGTATATAAAATCGCGCTTGGGCGTATAAAATAAATAAACAATATTACGTAAAAGAAGTAATTTACATTAAACATATTTGGATGTATCCACGTCGGATTTTGAACACGCGACATCTGGGTAAAGGAGCTCTACCACGGAAGTCGTTTGCATGGGATTAAAGGCAATTCCATTTAGCCTTGGGGTGAACCAGACTAATGGATGTAATTTGTAATCAACCACAAATAATCTTGCACACGGACGTTGAGTTACACAACAATTAAATACAAATACTATAGACTATTACCTATGTTGTTTCTACAAGCAAACTAATGCTGAGGTAGTTAAAGAAATAGGGCTCTGACTGTTTAACTTGATAGCATGGTCGAAATACAGGGTAACATAATATGTGAAGGTTTTCCTGTATCTGGTCTCTAGAATTTAGAATTGCCAAGGGATTAGGTTTTACGTAAACGAGAGATCTTTTAATCGTCTTCTAACCAGGAGATTATTTTTATTCTAGAAAGGCAATTATTTATTCCGACCAGGAAGGGCCGGAATAAGACTTTCTGAAATTCTAAGCCAAAGGGGGTATTCTAGTCTAGAAAAAAAAAAAAATTATCTTCTCATATTTCCATTGTTTAGATTTTTAAAAATATCTCCTTAAGAGGGCATTACCAGAGAAAACCAGAAATATGTCATTTTCAAATCAGATTTTAGACGTATTGACTCTTTTCCACAAAAAATTATAAATGGATTTCGAAAGATTGTTCTTTTATCTAGCATTCGGATGTAATAAATTTTGACAAATTTTTTAAATTTTTAGTATAATAAGGTTATACCATAGGTCGTTGGCAGATTTGTTAAATTTTCAAAAAATATTTTGTATTTTACCACACCCATTTCAAATAATATAATCATGCAGTAAAATAAATCAATACATTATCTAGCAAACGCATGTTTTAGAATTTTAATTTTAGTTTCAATAAAATCATTAAAATATATGTACGTGCATGTGTTTCTTGACGAAAATTGGTCCATTGTGTATTTATTTGCGCACTTACAAACTAATATATTTCAGATTTTTTTAACATTCTTATTAAATTTAGACATTATTGAAAAATGATAAATACTTATAATCAAAAAATAACTACAAATAGTACATTATTTTAATAGTTTTATCATCACGCCTTTCAGCATTTTTGGATGAAGGTATAAATTGAAGCTAATTTGAATTGAAATAAATTCGATATTGAGTTATAATTTAAAAAAGCTGGTACGGAGAATAATTAATCTTTCTCATTGTAACCGCCCTGCACGATCGGAAGAATCCGCGATGAAGAATTTAATCCTAAATTCTTCCGCGAAAGATCCTGAATTCGAATTATTTTAAAAGTTATAACCATTTTAGTGTCGCGGTTTAGACGGATTCTAAATAGAACAAAACTTTAAACGCATTTTCCTCGAAACTACTTTTTTCGAGACGGTTGACACGATATCTCAAGTTCTACTGAACCAATTTACTTGAAATTTGGTGTGAGCCTTCTCTATACACTACTTTATCGTGTGAACCAACTATAACAAAATTTAATTTTTTACTATTTTTAAAAAATTCGGAAAATTCAAAAAACTAGTTAAAAGCTGTCTTTTTATTTCAGAGAGCTGCCATTTTGCAACTTTTCCGAGGTTCAGGCCATAGCAGCATTTGTTTGGATTAAGAATTTTTTACTAGGAGGGTTGCAATCGTGTCAAGCAGTGCGCGCCATTTTTTGAGACCCCCCCCCCCCCACTTCAACACCCTGAAACTTTTTTTTTTTTTTTTTGTTTTTTTTTCACGTATTCTTTCAATGTTTAATAAATATTTTGTAAAATAATGGAAACTAAAATATTATTTGTTTTTTTTGTTGCACCTTCAAAAATATCTACAATTCATGATTCTAGACTAGAATACCCCCTTACGGTATTGCTGCCCTCCTACAGGTAGGAATATAAAAACGATGTTAACCCCTCAGGCTCGGGCCTATTTTGTCTGAAGGTCAAAATATTTCTGCTTTGCATAAAAATCTAAATGAATGGAATATTTCTGAACGTATCTGATGACAAAAAACTGATTTTAAAAGGGGATGAAATAAGCTTTCCAATTTTATAATTCGAAAAAAACATTTAATTTTCGAAATATAATTTTTTTAATGCAAACTCAAAAAGTTTAAAAATGGCTCAGCATACATTTTTTCTAACTAAAATTACTGATATCGAGAAAAAATAAAAACACATATATTTTATTGGGGAAATGTATTGTAAATGTTACATCTCACTTATCAGTTGTTTCAATAATTAATAAAAAAATTCCCAAGTTTCGTAAAATTTTTTTCTAATTGCAGTCGGAAACTTTGGTTTCACAAGATGTACATTTTAATTATTATGTAGTTAACTTTTAGATTTGAATATAAAGCTGGGTGTTTTCTCTTTTCAAAACCGTTATTTCTAACCATGATTATTAAATAGTCGTTGCTGGACATGGGAGAGCAACTATATCTATGAGACCTATGTTCCAAAAAGCGAACAAATGTAATTGTTGCAGAAGATTTTAGTATAATACCATCCTGACAAGGCTATGGTTTGAAGCGAAACATAAAAAAAGCGGTGGTCACAAACTTGTTTTATTTAAAACAATAATGTTATTTATATTTAAATTTGTAACCAGCTCAGATCCTTAGCTAGTAACTTTTACAAATTAAAATTTATTTTGCCTCATTGTACTCTTAAACTCATATATTTTTCTATGGTCGAATCCATCCTTAGATATGGTATTCGAACTTGGGGACATGCAAGCACTACTTACATTAAATATATTGAAAATTTACAAACTGCCATAATAAAAAAAATTGTCACAACAAATATTTACAAACAGAGACATAACTGAAAACTACTCTATGGCTCAGAGAGCCTACTTACAATAAAAGGTCTCCACTGGTTCACTACTATTATGGATAATATGGGGGAAAGCCCTTACAAACACCTACTTGTACACAAACATACCACAAGATTTAGAGAAGGAAAGGGCCTAAAAACTCCTCGAATATTAAATAAATATGGAAGCCGTACTCTTGAATATCTAATACCAGTGATTTTCAATAAAATCAATAAAAACATAAAATTTGAAAAAAATGAGAGACTATGTCCTAAAATGATAAAACTATGGTTAATGAACGAAAACTCCATGTATCTTTGAATATCTTAATATAGCTGCCTACATATCTTGTTATTAGGCAGATATATGGAAATATATTATATATTTATGGTTGTAAGTTAAATTATCTAATATTACTATGTGATCTATTCTAATGTTTCCTTAAAACTATAAATGTATTTACAAATATTTTCTTAGATATTATATTAAGAATGTTTAAATTGTTAGAACCTGCAGACAAGCTGTCATATGACAGCTTTGTGGGTCTACTCAAATTTTTGTACAAAATGTATTATGTAATTTAATAAAAAAATAAAAAAATAAAATAAAAAAATATGTTTTTTAATGTTTAGAAACGTGTATTATTTGTAGTATTTTTATAATTAATGTGTGAGGTTCATATAATACTGGAAAAACATATCTGAATACTTCACACTGCCTAACATAAATACTCAACCAGGGCTATAAGCCAAAATGTATCTACTGGTCATTCCCAGTTTGAATACATCTTTTGGACAGAGAAATTAATTATTTAATTTCACGCTACGAAACCCTTTCAAATCAAAAGAAAACAAAAACCAATAAAAAAAATTAAATTAAAGTAAAAGAGAACAGAGTGATAATCAACTTTGTAACATTATTTATTTATTTATTGTAACATAGTTAAGAAAAAAAATCATGTTATGACTTATGACGAAAAATTAAAAAGTACGTATTGAAGTGACAGCATAAAGTAAAAATAGTTAGCTATTAAAAATACAAATATGAAGAAAAAGAAAACCTCTTATACAAGATATTTTGAACTAAAAAAATAACTACGTAAATCATGTAATAAAAATCAATTCAAAAATTCCAGAAGTAAACATTGATGAAGAATAAAAAAACATTAGTATTTTGATTATAATCCAACTAAGAAGCGCTGACAAACAGCTTTAATTAAATAATGTTTGTATGTTGATAACCTTTCAATATTTATCACATCGTCAACAACATATTTATTACTAAGTATATGAAGGCGATTTATTATGTAATATAATTAAGCATTAGATTTTTTTTTTTTTTACAGTGAATAACCGCACAAGAATCTCAACTGCTCCCGTCTGGAGCCAGTGAGACTATGGCATCCCCAATTGGGGTATGTTGTGAGGCTGAAGGTAGTGGGGAGGGGAAGGAGGTGGGGAAGAGGAAGGTTGGGAAGTACCTGGCTATTCAGATCTGGTCACCAAACACGGCCAAAGCCATTTTCAAGCAACGTTTCAATTCTGAATGGTGGTCTTACACCAGGGCGATACTGATAGTATCTTCCACTCTGGAACATGCCGCAAATATACTGTATATTATTTTAAATGAATTAATTGTGAAATAACACAAATTAATCAAATAAAATTTATTTGCGCATGCCGGGTTCGAACCCGCGGCCTCCGGGCTGTGAGTCAAGAGTCTTACCCACTGGACTACGGAGGTCGTCAATTACACAGTTAGATAATATAATAATAATAATATAATAAATAAATACAGTTAGATCCTGTATTGTTGCAATCGTAAGGTAATTTGTGACGAACTGATCTACTCGGTACATGAAAACATGTTAACGAAAGAAGTTCAAGAGATACGTTTTGAGATTTTCACGGCCACAAGTATTTTCGTTATTTGTGTTTTGGGGTGTTATGCCGTGTTGCGCTACCTCCTTCTTTAGCCAACGTTTCGGACAGCATTGCAGTGTCCATCATCAGGGCAGATCCGGCAGATCCGGTAGATGTGTACGGCATAAACGTATCCCTTTTTTATAACAGCCGCTCCAACACCAACTACTTACAAAATGAATTCATACATCGAGCCTGCTACTATCATAACACATACCTCACATATACAGACATCTTCAATATAACTTTCAACAAATTCAAAGCAACACTATTAGATAAATGTAATGCATCACAACACACCACTTAACATCCATATTTATTGTATTATTTTCAGATTTCTTTTCCTAATTTGCAATATATTTACATATTCCCTAATTACATACATATCATCCTTATACTCTTATAAGATCATAAGCTTACCCTTTATTGTGTTTTTCTATATTCTTATCATGCATATTTAAGTATTTAGCTTCTCTTAACTATTTTTCTTTATGTTTTTCTTGTCTAGATACTAAAAAAAAAATTTCAGCGAAAACAGGTTTTTAGGCTTACTGTTTTATTTTAGCACTCATTTTTACGTATCTTTGTAAAGCTGTTTGTTTTCCAAATAAAGATATTATTATGATTATTATTATTATTACACCCCAAAAACAAATAACGAAAAAGTTCAGGAGAGTTCAACAAGCTATTAAAATTATTTGAAGACAATGTAAAGATAACTAGATACTAAAAAATACAAAAAAATCTAAAAACCCCAGTGAGGAGAAATGTGGTATTATTATTTTATGCGCAAATTTATCTTATCGATAATATTATACACAATCTACGTCTTATCGATGTAATAGTATATAAGACAGACCTTTAGCAAATTTAGCATAGTTAATCTTTAGGAAGTTGCGCAGTACGTGGTGACCCCATCCACCCCCTCGGTCAGATAAAAGTTATTTCATTGAACCATCTGTTCTACATTTTGCTCAGTTGCAGTCTAGGACCCTATTGGAAAATACACCCACCCCACTCGACCGAATTCACCCGAATATTTCAACCCCTCCTTTGGACTGAACCAAATTTTGCATTCGCATCGTTACTCTTGAGGCACTGCGCAAAATTGAATCTCGGGTAATTTCTAATACTCTCTTATTTTAATTTACCATGGGTGTCTTCATAAAATAAAGAACACATTAAATGTGATGTCAGCGTGTTCTTGATCCAGGTATAACAAATTAAACCTTAAATGTCTCTTGCCATGTCACAAAAATTAAAAAAACTATGTTTCAGAGATGAAAATACCGGAGGCGTCTACTAATATCTACAGGAATTCCAAAAACTGAAAAAATCGAACTAATATCTATGAGAACCAAAGGGTTGACGAATATCTACAGCACTGGCAGAGGTTTGATTTGCAATTATGTATAGCATATTGGAATAACGTAATATTGGGTACGCAGTTTAAAAAACTTAATTTATGTAAGTATGTGTGTAAAAATCCCTAATATCGGACTATTGGACACATTTAGCTGATTAATCCAACCTACGCTCTGTAGATATTAGTCAACACTGGGACCGTCATAGATATTCGTCCGACCTTAGCTCTGTAGATATTAGTTAACACTTTGAAGTTCGTAGATATTAGTTCAACATATGAGCTGTAGATATATCGCCCGACATATAGGCTGTAGATATTAGTATCTGGAGTCGAAAATACCAAGTAAAAATCCGTGTTTCGTAAACTTTTTAAGCAAAGAATCGATAATGCTTTATTAAACACACATTTGATGTACGGCTGCGAAACATGGTGCCTATCCGAAAGAGATAAACGGAGACTAGAGGCTTTTGAGATGTGGTCCTATAGAAGACTACTAGGAATTTCCTGGAGAGACCACATCACAAATGAGGAGGTTCTCCAAAGAATCGAAGGAGGAAGGCACCTGCTAAGGACCTTGTCCGAAAGGCGTGCAAGATGGATCGGCCATGCAATAAGACAAGAAGGCCTCTTGCATGCCATAATGGAGGGTATGACCGAGGGGACAAACGCTAGGGGACGCCCACGCCGAGAGTACCTGGAGGACCTGCTGGTGGACGTGCGCTGCTTATCATATGCAGACTTCAAAAGAGCCGCCCGAGACAGGGAAGAGTGGAAGAAACGAATAGATGAAATTGCTGCAAACCAATCCCAGGATTGAAACCAGAGAGAGAGAAACACAATCATTTTGTAATTTTCCGTCGAATAATCTTTTATATAAAAATCTCGTGTCACGGTGTTTGTGGTTGCACCCCTCCGAAACGGCTTGACCGATTTTTATGATTTTTTATGTATATTTTGTAGGTATGAGAATAGGTTTTAAAGTATATTTCATACCGCTAGGTGATTATGATTAGGATGTCCCTATACAGAAAAAAAAAAATTCTTTTGACAATTTTTTTTAATATTTTTTTATATGGCAACAAAAAATACCTATAACTCCAAATTTTAACCCTCCTACCCCCACTCTTCCATTTTTTAAACGCGATTTTAGTATTTTCGTATGAACAATTTTAATCGTCTTTCGTATTTCAAACAGAACGAAATTATTGATGTTGTTGAATGGCAGATGGCGCTACGTCCGCCTCTTCGAAACTTTCATCCACACATGCGCAAGATATTCATGAGAAGCGTCGCGTCATTTTGATATTTCGTTCGGCATCGTGTTCTCGCGTGGGCAAACCATCGAGCTTATTTGTGTTGGCTAAAGACGGCTGACAAAAAATATCGTTCAATCAATTGCTCTTCGAAATTAAAATTGATTTTCTTTATTTCATTTTCCTACTTTAGTTGGTGTTTTTTTTTTATCGGCGGTCATCGTCTACAGTGCTCCTTTCCTTTTTCTGTCATAGATCCCATCCACACACACTTACAATACATTCTTTATTTTTTATTTAACAACCAAAATATTCACTAGAAATCATTTATAATTTTAATTATGTTTTTGAAAAAAAACACCGTACAAATATTTGTTTTTAAGAAAGAATTTTTACTTTAAAAAGAGTTCGTTTATGAATCATCTTTTTATGATTAAGTCCTTTCAGGTCGATGACATGAGGGAGAAAACATTTCCCGACAACTCCAATATTTTGTTTTTCATATTTTACAGTTGCTAGTGTAATGTAGGTACCTAATTAAAGTTTATATAAAATATTAATGTAAAATATAGTCATTAATACTAAAAATATAGAAAGCATATAATCAAAGATATAAATCAAATTGATGATTTATGTAGAAAATCTTTGGCTTTTCCCGAAACTATAGAACATATTATATCGGGATGTTCTATATTAGCGCCGTCCGAGTATACATTGAGGCACAATCAGGTTTTAAAAATAATTCACCAAAGTTTGGTAATTAAGAGCGTTTAACCAGCCAGCGGACGAAAATCCACATTTCGTCGAAAGTTGTTCTTCCGATCGTGCAGGGCGGTTACAATGAGAAAGATTGATTATTCTCCGTACCAGCTTTTTTAAATTATAACTTAATATCGAATTTATTTCAATCCAAATTAGCTTTAATTTATACCTTCATCCAAAAATGCTGAAAGGCGAGATGATAAAACTATTAAAATAGTGTACTTTTTGTAGTTATTTTTTGATTATAAGTATTTATCATTTTTCAATAATGTCTAAATTTAATAAGAATGTTAAAAAAATCTGAAATATATTAGTTTGTAAGTGCGCAAATAAATACACAAATGGACCAATTTTCGTCAAAAAACACATGTACGTACATATTTTTTAATGATTTTATTGAAACTAAAATTAAAATTCTAATACATAACTTTGCTAGATAATGTATTGATTTATTTTACTGCATGATTGCATTATTTGAAATGGGTGTGGTATAATACAAAAACTTTTTTGAAAATTTAACAAATCTGCCAACGACCTATGGAATAACCTTATTATACTAAAAATTAAAAAAAATTCTAAAAATTTATTACATAACTATGCTAGATAAAAGAACAATCTTTCGAAATCCATTTATAATTTTTTGTGGAAAAGAGTCAATACGTCTAAAAACTTTTTTGAAAATGACGTATTTCCGGCTTTCTCTGGTAATGCCCTCTTAAACATAACTTGATTGATTGCCGTAATGTAGTACCATATTATGAATACGAACCAAATTCATTTATAGAAAATGAATTTTATAAAATATATTATGATAAAACTATACTAACAGACAGAACAATTATTCATAATAGACCTGATATAGTTTTACATGACAAAATTAAAAAAATAACTTATATCATTGATGTAGCTATTCCAAATTCCTGTAATATTGAAAAAACTGTTTCTGAAAAAAATAGAAAATACACAGATTTAGGAAATGAGATTAAAAGAATTTGGCATTCTCGGACTATAAAAATATTACCATTTGTTATTTCGGCCACTGGCATAATACCTAGGAATCTGATTCAAAATTTAAGCATATTAGATTTGTCAAAGAATTTGTATATAAAAATGCAAATATCAGTAATTTTAAATACATGTAGGATTACAAAAGATTTTTTAAATATTTATATTGAGGGATCAGTAGGATTTATAGGTTCAATTAGAAATGCCACAGAGCCGAACCCTCTGATATGAAAATATCTGGAGTCGGTGAATTATATTCCCATTTGGTCTCTAGTAGGTTGACATGTTGTTCTTGTATTATTTTGTATTTATAATACTTATATAGTGCAATTGCATAGCGTGGGTTGACTAGATGATCATTTGGGGAAGTGTGTGAAAGGGTTTAGTTTTTCCTGTGGGGAAAATTTAACCCGGACATTTAAATCTGGTGCGTATATATATACTTATTGATAAAATTTAAATTAGACAAAGAGATATTCAAAACCCGTGCTTAAGTTCAATATCCATTTTTTCGGATTTCAGGATTTCCATAAGCGACAAATGCTAAAAAAAACGCATCTCACTCGACCATCTTATTAGACATGGTTTTTTGAAAAAAACTATGGAGGTAGAAATGTCCCAAAAAACCATGAAAATATGGAAAAAAACCGTATAAATGGCAGCACTGCCATAAACTTCCAATGCAAAACTATTATACGAGCATTGTTAAATTCTGATTGGATGGCAATATATACGATGTCGGACAAGTGGAAGAGAGACAGCGCGAGCTAAATGGATTAGAACCAAAAAGAATTAAGTCAGTGGCGACATTAATTTAAAATTACCCTACACTACACTACACCACTACACCGGCAAGTGACTGACATGGTCGTCGTAAAATCCACAAATTATGTAATTACAAAGAAATGAAAAAAGAAAAATGAAGAAAAAAAAAAATATGGAAAGCATTTTAAAAAATTATATTACACACTATGCAAAAGATAAATAATTTATTAAATTTAGGAGCATGTATATTGAAGTCGCCATTATGTTTTGCCCGGACGATATTAATACTAGTGACCGACCGAAGGTTCGGTTTCGGTTTCGGCAAGTTTCGGCAAAAAAATCTATTTTCCCAAAAAAACTGCCGAACTGCGTTCGTGAATTATCGCGCGTCGCTCGGCTGACTTCGGGTGAGTTTGTGGCTGGTGTATCACACACCATCATTAGCTGAGTTCGCCGGCCGGTCCGGCGTGATTGTGTGGTGAGTTTATGTATTAATTTTTGTAGTTTTTGTTTGTTTTATAGCAATAATTTGGGAGGCGGGAATGGGTACCGCCGCCCCGGGAACCTTTATCGGATAACCAATACCTCTGCCATAGGTCACCCCAAATGGTTCGCTACGTTTGGTGATTTAGCAGGGGTGCCCGGGTTCATGGGGTGAGGTTTGTCTAGGTCAGTGATTCCCAAAGTGGTCCAGGTGGACCCCCAGGGGTCCACGGGAGACTCGACGGGGGTCTACGTTGGCGTGATAAAAAAATGGGGGTCCACAAGTTGTAAGTGGGGGTCCACGAAAATTTATCTGGTTTCGATAGTAAAGAACAAAAATGTTGGCTAGGCTTTACCTATCAATGAAGTCAGATAATAATACACTACTCAGAAAAAATTAGGGGAGTAAAAAAAATTCAAATTTTTCGGTCTTTTTCAACTTGATTTTTCATTTTCGGTTAAAAATTGTCGTATTGAGACTTTAAAAAAAGCATTTTGAAGACTTAAGATTCTAATTTTCATATTTTTGGCAATTTTTTTAGGAGCTACTGTTCTCATGCAATCCCAATCCCAATATGGAACGTCACCATCAGACGTAGCTTTTGTGTGCATTTTGGAGGCCATAGTTTTCATCTCAAATCAATAGGGTTTTAAATTTAATTTAAGAACATGTGTCTGTTCTATGTAAATCTTACTTTTCCCAAGAAAAATGAAATAAATTTTTTTTGCGGGTGTGTAAATAAAGGTTCCCCTGATTTTTTGCCATTTTTTTGCAATTAAAAAATACGTTTGATAATAATATTGCTATCAATTTCAGTTCACAGATAGAGCGTAATTATATGAATAAGGTATTTACACATTTTAAAAATGTTTGGTTAAAAACCTTCTAAACTAGAGTGTACACAAATTCAAAAAATTTGGTTTGGGGAAAAATGCGTTTCAAGTTTACCACGCGGTTCGACACAAACACCCTCATAAAACCGGAACGAATTATTTTTTTTTTGTGTCCGACTGAAACAGGACTTTCTACCGAAACCGAATCTTCGGTGTCTGTCTCAGTTTCGGCCGAAACCGAAACTTTTTTAGAGGTGTTAAAAATCTTATTTTTTTCTGAAAATTTGCTTATTTTTACACTTATACAGACAATAAACACGTGTTAAATGAAATAAATAAAATACAATAATTAAAGTATATGAAAAACTAAATATATTTTGTATATTACTGCTACACAAAAAAAATGTAAAATAATAAAATATGTTAACTACTTCTTGGAACAAAAATTTGTCAATAATCAGCACTTACATTATAAAGGAAGGTCCTCATTAATTGAGTATTTTTATTTTTATTATTACAATCACAACATTCTTATTACACATGTGAAATGAAATGAATTAAAAAACGATACGGTAAGTATGTGAAAATAATTTATTTTTTTATATAACTTTTTTCTTTTTTTACATGAATACCGCACAAGAATCCCAACTGCTCCCGTCTGGAGCCAGTGGGATTATGGCATCCCCAATTGGGGTATGTTGTGAGGCTGAAGGCAGTGGGGAGAGGAAGGAGATAGGGAAGAGGAAGGTGGGGAAGTAGGTACCTGGCTATTCAGATTTGGTCACCAAACACGGCAGAAGCCATTTCAAGCAACGTTTCAATTCTGAATGGTGGTCTTACACCAGGGCGATACTGAGAGTATCTTCCAATCTGGAACGTGCCGCAAATATACTATATATTATTTTAGATGAATACGTTGTGAAATACACAAAGTAATTAAATGAAATTTATTTGCCACGCCGGGATTCGATCCCGCGGCCTTCGGAATGCGAGTCAAGCGCCTTACCGCTGCACTACGCCGGCCGTCAAACTGCTATAAAACAAACAAAAATTCAATTTACAAACATAAACTCACAACACAATCACGCCATACCGGCTGGCAAACTCAGCTAATGATGGCGTGTGACACACGCCTGAAGTCAGCCGAACGACGCGCGATAATCCACGAACGCAGAGTTTCGGTGCGGCAGATTTTCTGCCGAAACTAGATTTTTTTGCCGAAACCGAAACCGAATCTTCGGTCAGTCACATTTTATTTTTATTTAAAACTTTGGGAACATATTTTTAATTAGTTATACTAACAATTTACTAAATAATAAAACCTTTTTTTGAGTCATCTACATGAATTTCCCCCCTAAGTATGTAATCACATTATTTTAATAAATAGAACACAAGAAAATACACCATTTTTCTTTTTCATTTATACCACTTCGAATTTTGGGTTGGAACTCAGCCGCGACCCAAATTTCCATCGTTAGATTTAATCTTCACATTTTTTGACGAGTTTTGGGAATGTGGTAGAAATGTAGCAGCAGGGGGTCCACCGAAATCAGTAAAATTTTGAAAGGGGTCTACGAGAATAATAAGTTTGTGAAACTCTGGTCTAGGTCTTGGAGGCGGATGACCAGGATACACTGAACCCCAGATTCCTAACCACCCCTTAAACCCTTTTCCTTCCCAGAACGCTCCTCTCCTTCCTTTCCCTAAAAAAAAACCCCTCCACACAGCATCCCCAAGAAGACATAGGCCCTGAAGGAAAATATTTTCCTCAGGGCCTCCTGTGTGGAGCTCATGTAAAAAAAAAAACAGTAATATCAAAAAATAAATAATTATTTTTTCACATTTTTTCTTCTTATTTTAACACTTGTATAAGAATGATGTGATTGTAAACGCAATTAAAATTAAAGTACTCAATTAATGAGGTTCTTCCCTTATAATGTAAGTGTTGATTATTGATAAATATTTGTTCCAAGAAATAGTTAACATATTTTGTTTATTTTTTTTATTGTTGTTTTATAGTAGTAATATAAAAAAAAATCACATGCTTCAATTATAATTTTTTATTTCATTTAACACGTGTTATCTGTCTGTGTAAGCAAAAAAAATGAGACAAATTTCAGAAAACAATAGATTTTTAACATTTCTTAAAAAGTGTCGGTTTAGGTTTCGTTTTCGGCCGAAACTGAGACAGATACCGAAGATTCGATTTCGGTTTCGGTAGAAAGTCCTGTTTCGGTCGGACACTAATTAATACCCATATTGCCTGTTCTTTAGATATATTAATTTTTATTTAGTATATTTAATCATCTGTTTTAATAAGATAGTATATATTTATTAAATCGTATTTAAAATATTAAATATACGACTACCATAACACGGGCATGAGCCTAGTATGGTAGCCAAAAAAACAAATATCTGTAACTAATAAAAATTTTATGAAACATTCTTAAATATTTTTATCAATTATCTCTCTTGTCACCTTTATTCAAAATTCACTCACATAAAATATTAAAAGAACAGGTACAGTATAAATTTTTAAGGCACACAAATTATAAATTGCGTAATCCAATTTGTAATCATGTTTAATTGGTGCAAAAACTTAAATTACACGAATTGTTTCAGCGAAGTTTTGGTGTTATTTTATTATTATTTAAAATCAAAATTTAGACAGCCCTGATCTAGTGAGTATGATTACAAAGTTATCGCGTACCCAATAAATAATACAACACGAGTTTCCATGCTCCATTTCATGTAGCTTCTTCTGGCACTAATTTTATGTACAATTCTTATTCACAGAGATTGTGTCGTGCGTCGCGCGTCGTGTGGGGAATGAAACTTGGTCTATCGATAATACTTAATTTCAGTAACGGTGCTTTCTTTAAATAGCAAATACACATGCACATGCACATATCCGAAATGTCACTGAAGAAGGAAAAAGCGTTACCCGGCATAATAAGCCAAAAATTGATCACGATAATTGTCGATAATACTTTTGGCCGTGAAAATCTCAAATCGTGTAAAATGGCATTATGTTTGGTTAGTGTCTTAGTTTGCCCTTGGCAGTTCGGAACATTCTGGAAGCCGGGCGGAACCGCAAGTTATAAAGATAAACCATTAAATTTAATCTGTTTAGAATTATCGACCAGCACCACCCAGCGTAGTTACAATAATAGCAAATCAAATCAAACAACTAGATATACATTTTAGATATTAGAAATTAGAAGATTTGCACCCATATTATTATATATAATATTATTGAAGTTGTATCTAATTTAAAATATGGTAGAAAATCTGTTTACTTTCGAAAAATGAGTTTTAGAATCATTAAAATAGAACAGCATTTTCTGTCTGAAATTTATAGTATTATTTTTTTTTCATCAGCTCCACGTAAGAGGCCCTGAGGAAGATAATTTCCCTCCGGGCCAATATTATCTTAGGGGATGCTATGTGGAGGGTTTTTTAGGGAAAGGAAGTAAAGGAAGTTCTGAGAAGGAAACAAATATGAAAGGTGGGTAGGAATCTGGGGGTCAGTGTGTCCAGGAGTGATGGATGTATGAATCCATCCCTCCAACTGCGGTGCAAGGCGATGTGATTCTGGCTAGAGAGGTCAAAAGACCTCCCTCAACTAGTCGATGGCCCGCCACGCATCAGATGGGCAGGCGCATCGGACGCCAAGACCTGGACAAACCTCACCCCATGAACCCGGGCATCCCTGTTAGGTCAGGAGGATCATTGTTTCTTCCGTTACTAGTGTGTCCGACCGAAACTAGTTTTTACGGCCGAAACCGAAACCGAAACTGAGTTTCGGCTTCAGTCTCAGGTTCGGCCGAAACCGAAACTTCCATATAAGGTCATGTTTTCGTGGAAAATATAATCAATCTTAATCAATCAGCCTTTATTTTTAAATCATAGGTATATCCATTCAGTCTCTGATGTTTGAGCTAAAAATAAACATAACATAATTATTACTCCTTATTTCAAATAAATTATTTATGTTTTTTGAAATCGTAATCGTAAATCGCTTCGTAAATAATATTTAAAAAAAGGAATAGTAGGTATTACCTATTTGAACATTATTAACAAGTAACATAAAATAAAGGGTAGAAAAAAAAATTACTTTTTTTAACCCAATTTCTTTAGGTAGACTAAACAAAAAATACTCTTTCATCTTAAGAACAAAATTCAAATAATTTGGGCGGCAGGAACCGCCACCCAGGGAAACTTTATTGGATAACCAACGCCTCTGCCATAGGTCACCCCAAGTGGTTCGCCATGTTTGGTGATTTAGCAGGGGTGCCCGGGTTCATGGGATGAGGTTTGTCTAGGTCTTGAAGGTGGATGACCAGGACACATTGAACCCCAGATTCCTATCCACCCCTTTTCCTTCCCAGAACTCTCCTCTCCTTCCTTTCCTTAAAAAACCCTCCACACAGCACCCCAAATATGACATAGGCCCTCAGGGAAATTATTTTCCTCAGGGCCTATCATGAACTAAATCATTTCAATAGCGAAATAAAACTTACGTATTTCGAAAGAATGTTAAGTATAAACACCTCCAATTTCACAACAAATATACCAAACTACTGTTAAGAGGAAATACTAGCTGCGTTTTTCCATACAAACGTATTCCCCGTTTATCTCTCTGGATTTTGACCCTAGAGCAAAATTTTTTTTTACATAATATAGATATCGACCACTAGCGTGTCGGTACGTTTTGCTTTTTTTGATAATTTACTTCTTATAGAAGTTAGGACCTTCCAAAAATGAATAAAATTGCCTAATTTAAACGCCGTCAAAAAACGTTCAGTATACAAACTAAACAATGTATTTTGAAAAAAAGCAAAACGCACCGACATAGAATATTTTCTTTTAATACAGTTAGTGAAAAAAAAATTTAAAATCGGTCCAGTTTTGGAGAAGAAAAATGGGGAATACAAAACATCGATTTCGAAGATTTTATTTAGGTATTTTCGGCCCGACGTGCAGGTGTCCCTTTCGCTCAGTTCTCCTGGGGGGGGCCGGGGAACGAGGGTGTTGACAAATACATATAAAGCGAAGTAGTGATGTAACGAATTTTATCGGTAGACTAGTGTTGTCCTTGCCCGAGTAATCGATATTTTTTATTCGTTTTTTTTTCTGTTCAGTGACTCATCGCGGTATACCAATACTGACCGAGCTTTCATACTAAAATTGTGCAAAATTAAAATTGTTTATGTCAAGTACTATAATAAATTTTTAATTTGGGAGGCGTTATAGGTACCAACGCCCCGGGAACCATTTATTGGATACCAACACCCCCGCCACTTGATCACCCCAAGTGGTCCGCTATGTTTGGTGACTGAGCATGGGTTCCCGGGTTCACGGGTAAGGTCTGCATGGGTTTTGGTGGCGGATGATTTTGTCCACTTACTGCGTGGCGGGCCGGATTGGGAGAAACTGGAAGTGGGAGATCTTTTGATCTCTACAGCCGGACTCTCTCCACCATCATTTCATACTTTTACCTACCCAGAAATTCCTCTCCTTCCTTTCATTAAAAATATCCTCTACACAGCTTCTCCAATGACTTTGCTATACTATAAGGGTATTTAACTTAAAAATAATTTTTATATTTCATTTTATATGTATAATTGCATTTTGTGATATTTTTAAGTAATTAATCACCTCTCCCTTTAATATTTTGTCTATAATTCTCATATGCCTATACTTGTTTGTCTTTTAATATTAATCTTATCCTGACGAAGAGAATACTCTGTTTTCGAAATATGTTGATAATATTGATTACATAAAGCTGTTTTTACAAAGTTATTTGTTCTCATTTAACTAAAAATGACGCCACAAAGATTGGACCCATTTGCAGCATTTCAAGCTGGGTCGCCATAACCAATTCGTTTGTGCAATTTCAATCAATGCATTTCTGTGTTTCTCGAGAACCCTTCTATGGGCTTACACGTCATTAGTACTTTTACGCCAGTTTTTTAAACATTTGTGGTCAAAAACATCCAAGTAGTGTAGTTTTGTAGCTCTAGCACATATGAAGCTGTATGACTTTTTATTATGGTATAATTATTATTATGCATATATCCAATTGTATATCCGCATATACATTATTTGGCTTAATATAGTAACTATGTTATTTTCCACATCAAGTATATAATAAATAGATGCAAGAATGTTTTTTTTGATAAATTAATAACGTATAAAAATATATATATATATATTTATTCTCAAAACTCTTGAGAAAATATCGTCGTTGCATTCACAAAATATCCCATGTGAGGTTTTCGACCAAATTTTTTTTTGTTTACACCATTTGATTCACCACGGTTTCCTAAATAATCTGACAAATATATCCCATTTTTCAAAAATTCATCTTTTTAATCATTTTAGAGGCAACTCTGACCATTACTTGTAATTAATGGTAATTATTTAAAAAAATATACTACATATACTACAGAAATATAAAAAAATATAAAATTATAAAATTAAATCCCTATATACTACAGAAATATAAAAAAATATAAAACTATAAAATTAAAATGAGAAAAAAAGTCTTTTTATGTGCAAGAATTCGTATTATTTTTTTAACTCAAATTTGTCGCACATAAATTAAAATTACCCAAAGAAATGTTTTTTTAATAATATACACACAGCATCCCCAAAGATGACCTAGGCCCTCAGAGAAATTATTTTCCTCAGGGCCTCCTGTGTGGAGCTCATATAAAAAAAAAATAATAATCTCAACAATCTAAAAAGAGTATACTATGCACTAATCCAGTCATTAATTCAATATGGAATTATTGCATGGGGGGGGGGGGGGGGGGCCATACAACAATATTCTAACCCCGATCAAAGTAATCCAGAAACTAATCATTAAAGTAATCCTAAAGAAACCCTCCACTTATCCAACAGAAACGCTTTTCGCAGATTTCACGGTGCCTCGAGTAGAGAATATCTTCAAGAAAAATGCAATTACCCAAATTTACAAAGATAATATCATCAAAAAATTTTAAACTAAAATCAAAAAGATATGAAGATAACATCAAAATACCAAAATTTAATACCAAACTAATGCAAAACAATTACATCTATTTAGGAATAAAGTTTTTCAACAACCTTCCCATTGAAATAAAAAAAACCAAAGACATCAATAAACTGAAACTCAAACTTCATCAGGAATAATTAACTAAATAATTACCTGTTTTTCTCATTCTTTCTATTTATTATTAATCTATATTCACCTCTATTTTATTTAGATTTTTCGAATTTCTCCCAAGTGCACAATATTTTAGTATGTAACCGTATCCTATGTATGTACACCATATGTAATTTATATAACTCCACTGTACAATTATACATCTATATTAAATATTAAAATATATATATTTTCTTCAATATTAACTCAGTAGGTAAAGCAAAAATATTTTTTTAATATTTCTATTTAACTGTCAAAAAATTACCAAAAAATTAAGTTGCATCCAAAATCATACGAAATTCATTTTTTTAAGACCAATATTTCGTAATTTGAAACAAAAATAAATAAAATAAAACATATTTATCAGCACAAGATATTTTCTCTACCTTTTGCTAAAAAAATACATTTTCAATTTATTTGGGTGTTTTGGTCACAAATCCAAATTTAACCCCCCCCCCCCCCCTCGGCTATTTGTTAGCTTTGGGAACAACTCATATCGATCTTGTGTCTCCCTTACTATTATGTTGAGAAATAAGTTTTAAACGGTGTTCGAAAGAGAAAGAGAAAATATCAAACTTTATATTCAAATTCAAAAGTTAACCACAAAATAATGGAATTGTACACCTTTATAAAACCAAAGTTTATGAAACTTATGGAATTTTGTATCTATTAATTATTTTTACATGAAACAATAAAAAAGTGAGGTGACGGAAATGTTAACAATACATTTGTGTAATAAATATGTACGTGTTTTTATTTTTTTCGTTATCCATAATTTTAGTTAGAAAAAACGTAAGATGAGTCATTTTAAAAAAAATTATGTGTGCGTTCAAAATTTTTATATTCGAAAAGCAAAGGTTTATTTCGGATTTCAAAATTTAAAAGCGTATTTCATCGCCTTTCAAAAACAATTTTTAGTTTTCGGATACTATCAGAAATATTCCATTTATTTGGATTTTATTGCAAAGCGGAAATATTTCGACCTTATGAAAAAATATGCCCGAGGCCTGAGGGATATGGGTCCTATGAGAAAGGTCAAGTTGCCTTTCCTACGTTTGCTACACAAAATATCATATGTGCATAAAAAGTGCGCACAAAAATCCTGAATGCAAAATTTAAGAAAAAATTGTCGGTTTTAATAAAAAAATGTATATTAAGCCCACTTGTTTTCACCCAAACATGGTATCAAAAATAACTCTACAATTAATGAAAATAAATAAAAATATGGGTCCCCAATTTTTTTTTTTCGGTTTTTTTTTATTATGTATCCTAATATTCTAAAATACCCACAGGATATTTTGTGCGCGCAACAACGATAAGTAGCTATAATAGCATATTCATAGGACGCTTACAATAGGACGCCCCTGCGAGCGGTCTTGTCTCTACACATTTGCAGATTGGAACATGCGTGGTCGGCAGAAATAATAATTCGACACGGGTGAAGCGCGTAGCCCACACACACAAGGCCTGCATTCACTCACACATCTATAGCGCGATTCTGACTACTGTCAGAGAGTGAAATAAAAGAGATTTTTTAAAATACCTATTCATAAATGTTCGCAGCGACCGGCAGCGCTCTTAACACAAACATGTGAATCAAGTCCTGACACGACTATGAGTGCGTATGCAGCAAAATGACACTTTGTGGCTCGCAATTCAGTTCACCGAACATGTCCGATCGCAGAACGAAACCTCCCAAATTCAGTTTCGGTTTCGGCCGTAGTTTCGGCTGGATGGCGGCCGAAACCGAAACCGAAACCGAAAGTTTGGTCGGACACTATTTCGTAGTTAATTATTATTAAAAAATATATAAAAGAAGTGTGTTTAATTAATCGTGTTAAGTTAAGATAAATAACTATCCTAATATATAATATTAGGCAGGTATGATGGGCCGCCACACATTTCTGTCACACACCCCATGTTTATTTCACATTCAAACATCGGCCTTATGCATACTATTGTTATTCAGACATTTGACTTGCCCCGAATCATAAATATGAAGCAGTTGTCAGGTCTTCCTTGGGCGTCCTTGAATTCTTCTAATATCTAAATGCTTTGGCTCCTTTCTCGGTCCATCCATAAATATTTCTTTTGATACACATTTTTCCACTTAATTCCCAAACCAATCAATGTTTTTGTTATAGTTTCTTTGGCACACGTCACCCCAAATAATAGTTATTTCTGCCATTAAGTTTTTCTGTTTCATTTCTTTGTAAAAACTAGTTTTTTCGCACTTTCCTTTGACACTCTTCTTTGGGAGAGTTAGATTGAGATTTGTGTATGCGTGTGTGTGGCCCTTCTGTATTGTGCTTTGTGTACAGTAGGGTGGGTCATTCATTTTACAGAGCTAGGATATGTTAGGGCTCTCAAAAAACATTTCTCAAAACTCAAACTCTCAAAACCAAAAACAGGGAATTCAAATATGTACCTACTGATGAGCAAAATTATAATTACAAAAATTTGTATTAAGTAGTTAATAATATTTTTGACAATGTACCAGATGCCAAAGTTTTCAAAGTCATCTATCTTATCATCTTAGTATCTATAGCTACTACCAGGCCCTCTAGCACGGTCGATCGATAAGGATTGATAACTTACGGTAATTTCTCTTTGTGCCTTATCATGACTGCAGATCGCCAACGAATAATTAACAGTTCACATTGACTAAGTGTTTTTAATATATTCAACTGTATTTTTTATTGTACATTAGCGATCTGCAATTGTCCTAGGGAAAGATGAAAAGTTACCGAAAGTTATCCTATCAAACCTTATCGACCAACCGTGCTAGGGGGCCGGACGATATTTATACCGTACTAGGAATTGTTATGTATAATATAATATATAATATGTATACTTTGTTCTATTGGTTTTGATTACCTACACCCTACACGCATTTGTTTAGGGTGAGATGTTGTGTGGAACCGCGTAAAACCTATTTTTCGTTTTATGTTACAAAAAGTATATTATATGACGATTCAAAAAATTTTCGCTAAATCAATCATTGTCCCATATTCAAATCCCGATATGGAACCAAAAGCACAATTAAAACTGAACATTGTTTGAAACCCGACAATGTTTGAAAATCTCTTACTACCACCACAGAAAGCCGAAAATATTGCTTGTGTTGTGACGGAGGACTTAGTCAGCCGAGGAATCGAACACGCGACGCTCGGGTTAAATTGTTGGCAAATTAAATTACATTACAAATGAGTTTATAATCGAAATGTAAGTGGTGTTATGATACACAAAGACGCCACCCCTGCAAATTACCAGGCTACTCCCCTGTAGAGACAAACAGTTTCGCTTTCTCTCCGCTAGCGCGCCGCGCGCTGACGGCGGTTGAACGCCAGCCGCCGGCCGCCATTCCTGCCCCGACAGCGCTCCAAGTGCACGCACCGCGTGAACCGTTCGGATTTGTTCCGGAATATTCCATAAAGCCGCCATGGCGGTGCCCGTCCATAGTGACTTGCGGGAATGCCAGTTACGGCTGAATTACTCTCGCCTCTCCGATCTCCCAGCCATCAACCTGCTGCAGTGAGTAACCTGAGCCATTTAATTCCTCTTTATTGCGTGTGTTCCTTTTAAATTCAACGCGTAAATGAATGACCGCCCCGAGAGACTCGTGGCAGAGAGAGATTAGGCCAAATACACCCGAATTAGATAGGATTATTGATGCTACCCTGTTCTAACTTTGCCTGTATTATGTACCATTGTTGTTTATGAAAGGATTCTACCCAATACACCTGATATTTACCGTAGCCAACTTGTTTCACTATCTCCCCCAGCCCGTAGGATTTGAGCTTATTTCAGGGATGCCACACAAACGCCTCAGAGATCCTACAACCCTGGTGGTGAGTCTCCTCCGCTCTGCTGACCATTCTGAGCTAGTTTGTCGGCAGAAGGTAGGCACCTCAGGTAGGTGTACACAGCAGTAGCTATACAGCTTGACGTTAACTGTGCAGACTGGACAAGAAACAAACAAACGAATTTGACTGGTCAGTGGTTGAGTGGGCATAGCGCTTGGGCCCCATCCGGGCGTCGCGTGTTCGATTCCTCGGCTGGCTAAGTCCTCCATCACAACAAAAGCAAAGAAAGATATAGGTAAGTCTCCTAGTGTTATTTACCAACATATTGACAGGATCATTCCATCTCTAAAATTTATCTATTTTTAGACCAAGGTATTTTATGATTGATTTTATTTTTTTGTACCCTCAAAATCTTCACTGGTGACACCAACTGAAAAGTTACGGGTGTCAAGTTGCACGCTACTTTTAAACTCCTGTGAGACAGACATCTAAAAAAAACCTTTATGTATTGACGGTCCACCCTGGCGAACAACGCACAACCCCTTTGGGCCTTCTATTTATATATTTATACAGCACAGTGGGCTTTTCCGATGAGAAGTTTACGACTCACCGCATCCTTCTTTGATCTTGTTTATCTTAATAAAGATACATTGAAAATGACATAGGCACAGGCAGCCTCCTAACTTGATACTCTAAATATCGGAACAATATTCCGACCTTCTAAAGAAAGTTCTACCAGGAAAAAATGATTACGTTAACTCAATTTCATAGTGATTTTAGACATTTAAAAAATATATACGTACATACATACATATATACACACATTTTTTCAGTACGTAAGATAGGCATGAGAGGCCCAAATATTTACATACATTTTTTTTTATATTATGTGAATATCTCACAAGAGCCCCAGCTGCTCCCGTCTGCAGCCAGAGAAAATGGTAGTGGGAGGGGAAGGAGATGAGAAAGAGGAAGATGGGGAAGTGCCTGTCTATTCAGATCTGGTCACCTAACATGGCTAAAGCAATTTCAAGCAATGTTAAAATTCTGAATGGTGATCTTACGCTAGGGCGGTACTGAGAGTATCTTCCACTCTGGAACGTGCCGCAAATATACTATATACTAGCTGATCCGGCGAACTTCGTACCGCCTCAGAATCAAAAACTGTTGTCATCTTATTAGCTGAATTGATCTAAATTGTTTCTCCCTGCGTATACCATACCTTGATCTAAATTGTTTCTGCGTATCCTTTCCCCTCTCGCGTCTCTCTCCCTCTCCCCACTCCACTTCTCCCCTTCCCTCGTCCCGCTAACCCCCCCTTCCTGAGTTCCTTTCCCCCTCCCCCCTCCCCCGGTTCACAGTTCAATATTATACCCCTTACAATATTGCTGCAGTTCTTTCAAAATAGGAGAATTCGTTCCATACAAAATGTATCCATGGAAAATAATTTTCTTCGGAGTGGAACACCCTTTACTTTTAGGGGTATGAAAAATAGATGTTGGTCGATTCTCAGACCTACCAGATAAGCACACAAAATTTCATCAAAATTGGTCCAGCCGTTTCGGAGGAGTATGGTAACAAACACCGTGACACGAGAATTTTATATATTAGATTATTATTAAATTAAATAATTGTGAAATAACACAAATAAATCAAGTAAAATTTATTTGCGCATCCGGGATTCGATCCCGCAACCTTCAGATTGTGAGTCAAGAGCCTTACCCCTCTACCATGGCGGCCGTCATTCGTCCCTCGGCCATGGGCCGGCAAAATTTTGGAAAAGAGTCATCTAATCGGACTTTTGCGAGATTATTTAAAAAATTATACATTTATGAAAAATACATCAAATTTGTCGGCAATATCAAAGTGTGGAAAATCAGGGGCCATTTTCTCAGGCTCCAAATCGACCAAATTAACTAAAATGTAGTATTTGTGACAGTTTGATGGACTGAACATTATTAATTGAGAAAAAAATATATATTTAAAACAGTTTGGGGTTGGAAATAAAAGGTGTTTTTCTCAGGCTCTACGGGACCAAATCAACTGAATCTTTGTATTTGTGATTTAATTTTGATTATGGGTGGAACCAGAATAAATAAAATAAAAATTTTAATCGTGAATACATTTGTACTCTGCAATTAACTCAAGAGAATCTTTGAATTTATTAAAATGGTGATGGCTGGAACACGATTGAACATGAACATTGAAAATGTTGAAAAATTGAACATGACGTCCATCATCCACGTTTTATCATCCATGAATATGTGCTTTAGGGTCGAAAATTAAAGGCCATCTGATGCTCTGTGAGGCGAAATCCATTATATTATTGATTCATGGTAAGTATTAATTCATTCATTTATAATAAACTAGCTGACCCGGCCACGCGTTGCTGTGGCTAATAAAACACAACGTCATCTACTGGATGGTTATCCAACCAGTAGATTACGTTATAACCACAGCTGTCTTTGAGTTTATCGCGAAGAGACAGACAGATGCCGCGGAGGACTTTATTTTATAATACGTAGAGATGGTGTGAAAGATTATAATAATGTGCATAAAATGCTTGGGGTAACTATTAACATATTTAAGTTAATAAGATTAATACTGTATCCGTCTAAATAACTTTTCAATTACCGCAATGTACGTGACCATTTTTTAGAAGATGGGTATAGTAAGCTATCCGTAAAAGATAGATATACACCTTCGCGGAATTTTTTCTAGATCTATAAAAGAGGAATATCCCACCATGCATTGTTTTGTTATATCCCAAAAGGATTAGGCAGCGTTTTCGATGAAAACCACCAGGCGGCTTGACTTTTTCCGACACTTCTAACAATTATCGTTATGTTTCAACCAATTTACACAAATCCTTGACAAATTACAAACCTAAACCTTCCTCACGAAACACACTATCTATTGGTGAAAACCGCATGAAAATCCGTTCAGTAGTTTTCGAGTTTATCGCGAACAGACAGACAGACGACGCGGGGGACTCTAATTTATAATATGTAGAGAAGAGATATGAAAAACAACATCTTATTTGGAAGCAAAATGCAAGCTAGCGTAGGACATTTTGGCCCGGTTTTTCAGATATAACTAATGTCTAAACTTAAACGTTGACTAAAGATGAACTTGAAGCGCTAAAGGAAGCAGAATACTCCGTGTGTAGCAAACTTCAGCCTCTACAGTTTTTAGTAACGACCGACGTATGCAAAATCTTCTCTGAAATATCGTTGGACTGCAACATCTGTGTGCAAACTTATTCCTTACAAAATGAGGTTGTCAAAAAGTGTATCGCGTTCAAACACTCCTTTTGTGAAAACAGATTACCTGGTTCCCCTTTAAAAATATAAATTGGAAGGCAGAGAACGTAATCAGTCATGCACGATATATTCAGCCTTACTAAGAAAAAACACATAGAAACCGTTAAACCATTTAGTTTTAATTGAAAGACTGTAAATTTTCTTTGGCGAATTATTTACTAATAATTTTTTTCTTTAATTTGCTGCGACGGAACTAGCAACATTGCTTTTTGGTATACCTTCCAATACTGGCACATACGCCGTGCGCTTGATTTTCTCTGTAAAAAGTTGTTTGAAGGCAAAGTTTCTGTTTTGTGATTGTTGTATGATTCAGATCATGTTTTTGTTCATAATTTCTATCCTAATGACCAATTCACTGTTATATTTTATTGTTCAATAAATTTACAACTTATTTGTATTATTTTTGGTCAGTTTTAATCAAGTAATCATACAATAATTGCATCTTGTAAATTGAACTTTTGTGTTATGTCAAAAAATAGGTAACCTATACCAATATTCAAATTGAATTTTATGGTTTTAATTTCATAAGAATTTCATGGGTAATGTTTTTTTTATAACATAAATATCTAAAATGCGTTTTGGTTAACTTGAATTCAGGAAATAAATGTTTTAAGATGTAATTTGGGAAGCGGGAATGGGTACCGCCGCCCCGGGAACCTTTACTGGATAAGGGGCCGTTCAAGTATTACGTAACGCACTAAAGGGGGGGGGGTCTTGTGAAACGTTATTGTGCGTTACGAGGGGGGGTTCGAACAACGCGTAACGTAACATGTTTTTCTTTATTTAGATAAAAAAAAACTAGGGAATTAAAATCTTCCAAGTTGGCAACCCTTTTCGTTCACGAAATCTCTTTGGTTTATTTATTACCGCAAACGCGATTAAAACAAGAAAAAAGGTATTTAAGCGATTTTCCAGTACTTTGCGCAACTTAATTGTGACTTTCAGGTAAAAATTGTCACTTGAGCGTTACGTAACGTTTAGGGGGGGGGAGGGTACAGAAAAACGTTACGACGCGTTGCAGAGGGTGTCAAAAATCTTCAAAAATTGCGTTGCCTAACCAACACCTCTGCCATAGGTCACCCTAAGTGGTTCGCTACGTTTGTTGATTTAGCAGGGGTGCCCGGGTTCACGGGGTGAGGTTTGTCCAGACCTATGACCAGGATATACTGAACTATGACCAGGATACACTGAACCCCAGATTCCTACCCACCCCTTAAACCCTTTTCCTTCCCAGAACTCTCCTCTCCTTCCTTTCCCTAAAAAAAACACCTCCACACAGCATCCCCAAAGATGGCATAGGCCCTGAGGGAAATTATTTTCTTCGGGGCCTCCTGTGTGTGGAACTCGTGTAAAAAAATGTGCTGAAAGTGTTTGCTTTTTTGTAGTTGAGTTTTGTAGTATTTTTTGAGAATTAATGCTAACTTTTTTAAAATTTTATTCTAAAATACTCACGACGTTTTTTTAGTAAGGCTGACAGCAGATTGTATCAATACCATTTCAGTTTTCCGGAAGACTAATCAAGTCAACCCGACGCGCAATTATGAATAGTGCTTTAATAAGTAAAGTGAAGTGATATAATACGATCTGGTATCTGTATTGTGTACAAGATATATAACACGTGCACAGGCTTCTAAATAATTCTAGACTGAATAATTTATCAAGATGTTCGACTGAGAATACCTTACTCAGGTGAATACAGTATGGCATGAAACCTCTCCAGGGGTTGAGGGAATTGTACGAAAGTTGAAGAATTCATAGACACGTGAATTAGGGCTATATTACGTATTACGTTGTCTCTCAAAAGCACGTAAAAGACCGTGACGTGAGGAAAAGTATGTATACGGTTTACGTTTGTGCTTTAAAAAACAGAATTGCTTTTTCGTCGGATAAAATTGCTACGAAGAAATTGTATTCTTATCTAGTATGTTTATATTTATATAAGACAATTTGTCTATTGGTTGTACTTCTTTATTGGTAATGTAATGACAAAACAAATCATGTGTTGCTCTGTTAACAAAGAAACTACATTTGAAGTTTATTTGTCGATCTTAAAAACATTATAACACTTTAACACTTATTTTTCTGATATCTTGATTACTTGAATGTCTGCTACATAGCTCCTCAAAAACAATAATAATTTGTTTGTATGTCACCATGACAACACATCAATGAATGAAATTTGAAAAGTAATTCATTATTCGAATACGAAGGAATCCTATGCATTTCTAGGTAGGTATTCCTTTACATTTATATCTAACTAGCTGGTTCCCAGCATACGACCTCCGTAGTCCAGTGGCTAAGACTCTTGACTCACATTCCGGAGGTCGCGGGTTCGAACCCGGCATGCGCAAATAAATTTTATTTGATTAATTTGTGTTATTTCACAATTAATTCATTTAAAATAATATATAGTATATTTGTGGCATGTTCCAGAGTGGAAGATACTATCAGTATCGCCCTGGTGTAAGACCACCATTCAGAATTGAAACGTTGCTTGAAAATGGCTTTAGCCGTGTTTAGTGACCAGATCTGAATAGCCAGGTACTTCCCAACCTTCCTCTTCCCCACCTCCTTCCCCTCCCCACTACCTTCAGCCTCACAACATACCCCAATTGGGGATGCCATAGTCTCACTGGCTCCAGACGGGAGCAGTTGAGATTCTTGTGCGGTATTCACTGTAAAAAAAAAAAAAAAAAAAAAAATGCGTTGCAATGCCATATTCTAAGAAATAAATTGTTTCTCCCTGCACGTCCTTTTCCGTGCGTCCCCGTTCCCCTCCCACATCCCCTACCCCTCCCGCGTTCCCTTCCAATTCCCCTACCCTCTCCCCTCTTCCACTCGCCCGTCCCGCCAACCCCCCTTCCGCGTTCCATATATTCATTCCCAGTACATTAAGTTTTCAAACAGCTCGCGTGCCATCTATTACAATTTTTTTATTCAAATTTTCATTTTTCAGATTTTAAAAATACCTATTCATTTTCGTATATTATAAGAACAATCAATCTAATTTAACATAGGTACCTATTTAAAATCCATAGGCAGTTCTTTTGTTATAAAAAAACTGCCTGCTAAATTCACATTTAACAAACGCGCGAACAGTCAAACGTGCAATGTTAAAATAGTCGTTAAATTTTCTAAAATTATCCAATTATCTGCGCAATTTTCTTTCCATAAGAACCTTCCACAAAGTATTAGAAAACTATAAAAAAAAGATTAATGAAATAGGTAAAGTCGTTTTGAAGTTATGGCATGACCAAGGGAAACAGGAATTTATTTTTATATATATAATATTATATAGATAATATTTATTAGAGTGTTTTGACAACATATTATTTTTTGAATTCTCAAGACAAATAGTTAAAAAACGTGTCCGTATCTGCTTTAAGAATACCAATCAATAATATTTTTATCTGGATTTTCATGAAATGTAAGCATGTTTCAATATCTGAATGTTTTTTGCAAATTAAATATACGTTTGATGATTTTATTCAATTCGAAATGAAAACGGAATGTGAGTAGGTAAATACCTTCGAAAATTGAAAAAAAATAAAGCGAAGACGAAAATTCAATTTTTAACTAGTTTTCAGCAACATAAATCCAAACCAATCATTTTTACTGAAATATAAAGTTAATACCAAGCCAAGGTGCGTAGATAATATTATGTTTATAATGTTATAATATAAATATTATACAACACGCTAATTCTCGGCCTTTGCTATTAATTTAATTAAGTGTTCATTTATATTTTTGGTAAATATGCAGTTAGTCCACCTCACGAATAATACGGAACGTTCGTGTTGTCCAAGTTTGATACACAGATAATACGGAATATTCCTTTTCTAACAAATAGATAATAGACAATAAAATGTGACATTTGCCGAAAGTACCAACATCATAAAATAAATTCTTGTATATTCTTGATTCAACTAGTTATATTTTCCTAGCCAGGAATTAATGACGTACAGTACCTACCTACTCACTGGTTGAGCTAAAATACGGTAAATTTTTGAGATCGCTGGCAATGGTTAATACGCACTTTTTTTTGAAAAAATCTTTTGATTCACCTTACATTAAAAGTTTAAAAGACAACTATTTGCATTGGGGGAAGTGGAAAATATTTCATTCTAAATTTCGAATACGTAAAATTAAAATTAGCTTTCATTCTGTGAAACGAGACCCTCCATTTTCAAACATTATTTTAAAATGTCATTTTGTTATGTTGGTATAAGTTTGTGTGATATTGTTTATGATACAAAAGAAAGTGCCCCCTTTATACCGCCTGCTCGCGTCAAGGCAAGAAAAACATCCCAGTTTTCAAGTAGTTTAGCGGCTACGCTAGGTTTGTGTAACATGGTTTGTGATACAAAAGAAAGTGCCCCTTTATAACGCCTACTCGCGTCAAAGCAAGAAAAACATCCCAGTTTTCAAGTAGTTTAGCGGCTACGCTAGGTTTGTGTAACATGGTTTGTGATACAAAGAAAGTGCCCCTTTATAACGCCTACTCGCGTCAAGGCATAAAAACTCCACAATACTTGTTCCAAAAATATTTGAGAATCAATTTTTCCGCTATGGCAATCTTTTTTAATATTCTAGCTATTGGTACCTTGGAAAATGTGAAGGATTGATTGTCTATGAACATATAAGTTGTTGATATAAATAGAATATGGCGAAGAATTTGTAATCGCGTAAGTGAATTAATTTAAACAAAATTAAAATGTTAAATGCATATTTTTTGCATGTTTTTTGGTCTCCCCCGACTTAAATACTCATTTTTCGTGATAATAAAGCTAAATACAACAGTTTGAATAAAAAATATTCCGTATTAACGAGTAAGCGGTTTAATGCATAAATAATATTTTTTTTATTATTTTTTACACTACGACAGATTGATAGATGATCCTGGGAATTTTTCGGGTATTAGCCAGAAGATAAAGGGTACTTTAATTTTATGCACTAATTAATTTTAAACATAAAAAATAAAACCTCCGTTGGGATTTACATTAAAATCGTTTAAATTTATCTTCACTCCAACAATTCACATCTCGTTTACATTTTCGTTGTAAATTTTTTGAGGAATTTAACTTTCTGCAAATTAAATAAATTTAATATAGCAGGTCATAAGCACATCGTAATAAGGGTAACAGATTGAAATGCCGCAAACTTGACTGAACTTAATACAGTTTACGAGCCCCCTTCAAGTTCAAAGGTAGGTTGTCGTTATATTACTATAGAATGCTTCTCGTACGAGCTCTGAGCAGTGGAGTCTCGTGGATGGGCAAGCGTTTACTTGATTTTTAGAGCACAGAAAAACAAACAAACAACACCTAAAAACATGTCGATTTAAATATATATATAATACTAGCGAGTTCCCGGCGTGCGTTCCCGGCGTGCGTTGGCCACTTATTAAAGAAATTGTTTCTCTCTGCTTGTCCTTTCCCATTCGTCCTGTTCTCCTTCCGCCTCCCCTTAGTCTCCCGCATCCCCGAACGAAGGGATGGTTTCTTTATGTCTTTGAAAGAATCGCAAAGATGTGTTTTTTTATATATATATATATGTATTATTCTATGCAGTTGTAAAATATAAATAGTGTGAAGTAAAAAAAATAATCATTACTTTGTGCCACTATTTCAATCTCCAGGATAAAAACTTAATTTTTAATACGAATACAGAACAAGAGTCCTAACTGCTCACAACCGTCTGGAACCAGTGAGGCTATGGTATCCCCAATAGGTTACCTATGTTGGGAGGCTGAAGGTAGTGGTTAGGGGAAAGAAAAGGGGGAGAGGAAGGTGGGGGTAGACTCTTTAGATCTGTCACCAAATATGGCTAAAGCCATGTCAAGCAATGTTTCAATCCTGAAAGGTGGTCTTTCGCCAGGGCTATACTGAGAGTAGGCATCTTCCACTCAGGAACTTACGGCAAATGTATTTATTACTCGTACGTATTATTTTTAATGAACTAATTGTGGCAATCCACCGATTAATTTAAGTCAAGAGATAAAAGATCATAGTCAAGAGCTCTACCCTTCAACAAAGGAGGCCGTCTTTCTATTTATGATCAAAACGAGAAAAAGGATAATTATTTAATAGGCTCAATTACTATATTGGTATAGCCACGGAGAGGTCCATTGTAAACGTACTAATTATTACAGTCGTCGTTTTCGACCGGTCAGTGGTTGAGTGGGCATCGCGTTTGGGTTCCACCCAGGCGTTCCATGTTCGATTCCTCGGTTGGCCAAGTCCTCCATCACGACTCAAATAACATTTTCGGCTTTCTGTTGTGGTGTAGGAGATTTTCAAATATTGTCGGGTTATATTAAAATATACATGTTTTCTAATACAACCCTTTAACCTTAGATATGATTTTAGATTTTCACGGCCAAAAGTATTTTTGTTATTTGTTTATATGCCGTGTTGCGCTACCTCCTCCTTTAGCCAACCTTTTGGACAGTGTTGTGTCCATTATCAGGGCAGATGTGTAAATGTTAGTGGAGAAATGTGTGCTTAAGTACTTCAAAGCAATACCGTGTTGCCAGCTCCACTGCGAGCTGGCATTACAGTATACTTGAAGATGGTTTTCTGCATTTAGCTTTGGTGAATCCGTCAATTACCGGACCACTTTAGTTATTAGATGTAGTAATCTTAGTTATTATTCTCGTATACCTCCTCAGTTCGTACTAAAATAAATACGACCTTTATCATATTTTTTAAAGCCTCTGACGCATCCATACTAATTATTTTTCACGTTCACGTGATTACGCGTACCAACTTCGAATGACGTTAAAAACGGCACAAAAACCTATTTTGTACGTTGTTATTCTAACGTATCTATTTCCTATTGTATTGGATTGTCAGTAAAAAAGCAAAAGCACAGAGGTGTGCATCTCATGCGTTGAAAATGTTGTGTTTTTGTTGCCATGTTTTTCAAATGCCGGGGACCAGTGTGGTTTCCCCGGTTCGGGTCGGATATCAAAGTGTTAAGTTATAGGGATATATAAAGGGTGTTAAGAGACTTACTTGCTTGAATCAGTGATTCCTAACAATATTTGTAGTATAAAATGTGAATAAAATTTTGGTCTCCGGTGCCATTTTTGATGGTTATTTTTTCATCTGAAAACATAAAAAATCAGTAGGTATTGGAAAGGTAGGGTCGGGGTGAGTGATTGGGCGCCTACTCGGCTGATTGACCCGTGAAAGATTTTTTTGCTGTTTGGTTATGAAGAAAAAAAAAATCAAATAACGTGGAGACCAAAATTTCATTTACTCTTTTACTCCAAATAATGCCAGGAATCACTGTTTAAAGCAAGTCAAGTATGTTCCTTAATAAGCTGTATACGTCGCCCACCTTAACACGGGTATGCGGCTAGCTGGTGGTCGAATAATTCTAAACATGTAAACTTTATAAACAATTATGGCCTCACCGTGGGGGTGAAGATAAATATTTTCGAATTCTCCACGACGATTTTTAACACTGTAAATAGTATTAAAAATTCACATAGCATCCCCAAAGATGACATAGGCCCTGAGGAAAATAATTTCCCTCAGGGCCTCCTGTGTGGAGCTCATGTAAAAAAAAGTGGAGATGAACGGTGGTGGAGTGTGGTCGTAGTGATGTAGTTGGTCCTCGACGCCATGCAGGTGAAGGCTGGACGGTGCGAGATCGGAGA
Organism: Limnephilus marmoratus; assembly: GCA_917880885.1. NCBI lineage: Eukaryota > Metazoa > Arthropoda > Insecta > Trichoptera > Limnephilidae > Limnephilus > Limnephilus marmoratus. The sequence goes on along the minus strand of OU862909.1, from coordinate 52,490,901 downwards.
AAAAGTCGATCTCGAACGGCGCGATTCGCAGCGGGTGAGTGGTACCGGCCCTGAGGTCCGGCTCCGGTCGAACCTAGAGATGGGTAAGTTTTGCATTTTCTGCGGCCTCCGAGACGTGCTTCCTTTTAAAAGTACTTGAGTTCTTGGAGCAGGTCCCGGGAGCCACACCCGACACGCGAGTGGCTCGGACCGAGACGCATGGGTCACAGAACCGGACCTCGGGACTTGACCTCGAACGTGGGACTTGCTCCCGACACGCGAGTGGCTCGGACCGCCGGGTTTGGGTTCGAGTACTAGACCGGGTTCTCTAGGAGTAGTCGATTTGAAAAAGGAGTAGGAGTAAGATCCGTTTCCCGAGAAGAACCCGAGTTCAAGAGCCCACTCCAGCTGAGCCTACACATTGCTAGTGAGTACCCGGAGACGCGAATGGATCTCGAAAGGAAGGCTCATACTGGAAATCTCGAAAATTTTCTACTGCGTTGCGAATGGTTCGTATTATTCCATAAACCATCGTCAGTATGAAACCGCACACATAAAAGTTTCGCAAAACACCGTTCACCCATACTTCTGTAAATTGCATCCACACACAGCGCCCCAACTTTTTTTCTACCTGCACGCCAAACGTATAAATTTAAATGGCGCCGCTTTGATAACGACACGCTTCCATGCCGTATCTCTCATTGTTTCTATTATTATCTATGATGAAAAATCGTGTGCTGTACAGTTGAAATGCAAGAAAATAAGAATATCCAATCAAAGAAACATCCAGTTCGAGCGCTGCTGTTGGGATTTGAACTAAATCTAAATAATTTATGCATTTGGGAACATGTCGAGGGATTTCGACGCAACATACAATTCATAACCCTGCTGAGTAATGACGGCATCTGTGTTTGAGTAGTTACGATCCTTTGCTACAAATTGTGAGGCTGCGGGTTTGAATCCTGGCATATCTGAATAGCCAGGTTCTTCCCTACCTTCCTCTCCCTTATCTCCTTCCTTCCCCTCTACCTTTTACTGGCTCCAGAAGGCACTCTATTACTATTAAAAATTTATTTATCTTCCACAACATGTGCTACGATATATACGAAATAAAAATCAATCCCTCGTTCACGCCATACCTACAGAATGACTTTACCTATTTCATTCATCTTTTTAAAAAGTTTTCTAATACTTTGTAGAAGGTTCTTACGGAAAGAAAAATTAAGAAAATTGCGCAGAAAATTGGATAATTTCAGAAAACTTAACGACTATTTTAACTTTGCACGTTTGACAGTTCGCGCGTTTGATGAATGTGAATTTAGCAAGCAGCTGTTTTTTTTTTTTAACAAAAGAATTGTCTATGGAGTTTTTAAATTATAGATATTTTAAATAGGTACCTATGTTAGGTACCAAAAAATTTGATTGGTTGCTCTTATAATAAACTGAATATTTTTAATATTTTAATAAAAAAATTGTAATAGGTGGCACACGAGCTGTTGGAAAACTGAATGTACTGGGACTGAATATATAGCGGCAGAGGGTAGGCGGGGAAGATGGAAGGGCTAGGCCTGAGGAAAGGGGAGGGGAACGGGGACGCATGGGAAAGGGACGTTCAGGGAGGAACAATGTATTTCTTTGAATATGACATTGCAACGCATGCCGAGAGCCAGCTAGTACAATATAAATGTGCTTCTCCTGCGGCAAAAGGTTTTCAAAATATCGAACAATATTTAAAATGTATTATAAAAAATAAACAATATTCATGTCACAGGGTATAGGCCCACAATATTTTTGGTTTCTGCGGCCGTGGAAAACTAAAATATTGAAAACATTTCTTCCCAACTTCATCTCCTCTCCACTACCTTCAGAATCACAAAACTTATTTCGATTTGTTCGTCCCAATTTAAATCAAACAAACTCCCGGACGGTGAGTTCTGACTTCTTGAGCCACAAATTTTCAGCTCCTTTAGAGAATTCCATCATCAGTTACGAGCTCTAACATAACAATCAATTTAAAACTTCCAACATATTAGATAAGACGCCATGTTGACTCTGTGCTAAAATAAAATGAAATAGAACACATACATTACAATTTTCACATACAAGCTATTGAAAGAACACAAAATATTTTTTACGCTCTCTAAGTTTTAAAATGAGCACTTCAGAAAGAGGTAAGTGACGTCGTCGTTTTATCGTTAACTTTTATCTTTTTCATTTTCGTACAAGCCGTGTGTAAAGGAAAATTTTGACTGCAAAATTTTGGGACTACTATATGCACACCGAAATGATCTGAAATTGTCAGACAGAATAGGGATTTTCACTGATTCGATATTATTTCTGTTTAAAATTTTAAATGGTGCATAATCTTCTTTACATATAAAAATGAATGTTTCTTTGTTTGTCCCGTGTACTTTCCTATTCGATTCATCCGATTGCGAAGAAACAAAGGTTATTTGTTGTGCTCACCCCGCAAAAGTTTCTGTACTATGGTGAGGTGAGCTCCGTCGTTGTGAAATTATTTTCTGTACCGTTCACCCAATCGCGATCAAACTTTGGTGATTTATTGTGCGCACGCCCGCGAAGGTTTCTATATATAAAGGTGAGCTCTGGCGTTATGAAATTTTGGATTATACAACACGCGCAATTTTCCAATAGTTGTTTTAGGCGTAGGGAAAGCGAGAGGGGTAATCATCAATAAAAATAATTAAACTATTATATGTTTCTCTAGTTAGAAGCCAAATTGAATATAACTCGGTAGTTTGGTCTCCATCTTACAAAATTCACTCCATTCACAAATTAATATTGAGCGAATACAAAAAAAATTTCTGCGTTTTGTAAATTTTAAATTAAGTATCCCACTAGAAGACTTAAAATATAATCTATTACTAAATATTCTAAAAATACATACACTAGAAGACAGACGTAAAATAAACGACCTAACATTTTTATTCAAAATACTTAACTCTAAATTCGACTGTTGCGAACTCCTACAACTCATAAACTTACGAATACCGACAATAACCACGCGACAAAATACATTATTCTACTGCAGCATTCACAAGCGGAACTACATTGCCCACTCTCCTATACAACGATTTCACACTATGGGGAATCAGTACTTAGGGGATGTCGATATATTTAACATCAACTTGGCGAATTTTGTGGATGTTGTTAAAAAAAAATATTCCAAAACTATTACTAAACATTTGTGTATTTTTGTAAACTTATCAAATCGCTGTATTTTTTTTTGTATTTTTGTGACTTGTGTGCATTTTTTATCTAATTTTATTTTTGTTATTTCATTATCTATTGAAAAATCATCTGTCATCATTGTACTACCAAACATGTAAAAGCCCTCCGGGCGTTGAATAAATAAACAAATAAATAAATAAATAAAATATATAATTGGTCGATGGGTCTAATATAAAAGTACATTTTAATATGCATCTTTATCATACGCATTAATTTAACATTTATATTTAAATTAAATATCTAGGTATGTTTAACCTAGGTACATTTTTTATTTCACTGGGAACTAAGCTGTGCGTTTGAATGCTTTTATACAGTTTCAAAACAATTGTGGTTTTTATTTTTTGTTCATCGTGTTTCATCTAATATTTTATTTTCGCGGAAGTCTTTATTGTAATGTCTCTAAAAATTTGCTAGTAAATTACCTACTTTAAAAACTTTTCAGATAAAAATTAAAACAATAAAACAAAAAAAAAAAATTTATAAGAAAAACTCTTAACTTTTAAAGGTTATTTTAATTAATGTAATATAATATCATTGAAGAAGAAGAAAGCAATAATAATCAAAACAAAAATATGAAAGAGACCAAGACACTGAAAAATAGAAAAAGATAATGATCGCTAAAAAGATAATGGGACTCGAACCCAGAACCTTCCCAGAACGGGACGAGTACGTTTACCAATTCCGCCATTGCCACATTTTGTCATACCGTCATATTTGTCAATCTCGTATTTCAAATTTTAGAATTAACAATATTTTTTTCCTTATACCTGGCAACTACCCTTTTTATTAAATATATTCGATTTCATTTATGTGGAACTATTGACCTTTTTATAAAAGTCTAAATGAATATTCAATTTTTTATAAGAAAAACTAGCTTTTTATAACTTTTGAAGGTTATTTCCATCAATGTAATATACATATCATTGAAGAAGAAGATAACAATAATAATCTAAACGAAAATATGAAAGAGAACAAGACACAGAAAAATAGAAAAAGACAGTTGCGACCATTATCTTTTTCTATTTTTCTGGGCCTTGTTGTCTTTCATATTTTCGTTTAGATTATTATTGTTATGTTATTTTTCATTGGAAAATTATTTGTTTAATTGGTCGCATTGATAAGCTTTCGGGTTAATTCCGTAATACTAGATGTCGGGATTAGATTACCATGAACGGTTGTAGTTAAGCCTATTTTAGTCAGTGGACATCATCGATTAAACACACACTCCCTTACTAATTAACATTTTACATAACTGATAATCAACCACTATTAATCAATTACCGTACACTGATGGTTTTCAATCGGTTGCGTATAATTTAGAACACTTTTTTAGTAGGGTACTTAATAAATAAAATATTGTTGCACGGCCAGTTCATTTATATATAAAAGATAACAACAAAAAGTGTATAATAGTAGGTGAACTGTATTTAACTAATTTTATTAACTATTCGCATGTAAAAGTTTAAATAAAACGTCAATAAATAAATAAACAACTTATGTAGGGGAGACCTAGGAGAGTTGTGACAATTTTTAACTTAAGGGACATATCTCGCTCAAGAAACATTCCACAGTTATGACCTATGTGAATTAATGTAGCACCATTCCTTTCCTTTCCAAAACAATCATCAAAATTAATTAAAGTATTACGGTTTCCGAGAAAACCAACAAAAAGGATAACTACTCCCTCTGTCACAACTCCCCTATCACCGAGGTAAGTTGTGACAGCTTTGTATTTAGACTGTTTGAGTATTTCGCTACTAGCAATGCCTTTATCAGTCTTTCGTGTATAGTTATTAGGCATTCTGAAACAAAAAAGTAGTCATCCAGCATGCAACATTACACCACAAGTCCAAATATTTTTTTAATCGAAATTGAATTTTTTGAGACAAGCTTTTATTGCGGACTGTACTTGCAAGATTTGACCTTAATATACGAATGCACAAAAACACATACAGACATCGCAAATTAATTTTTAAAATTTTGAAATAACCCAGCAGAAAAATGAAGGCAAAAGGAGTGTTGTGACAGGCTGTCATAACTCTCCTAGGTGCTCAAAATTGCGACTTGGTTCGAATAATGATTCATATTTTCTAAACACGATGCAAAAACGAAAGATCAAGGCAAAGATTCGCGACTTAAATAACCATACAACTTAAGAAAAAATAACACAACAACGTACATGTAATAAGACATGATACTCGTATAAATTCAATCAAAATTTTAAAGAAAAACTTACTTTTCGCATTTTTTTGCACGCAGACGTCGTAATTGCGTAACCGCTTCTCGTGCGCCGCCGGCGGGTACCGAGTGAAGTAGCGCGTCTCTAAAGCGACAAACGGGCGTTTTTAAAATATCGCTAACTATTATAGGTTGGGAGAAATCGTCTTTGTCACAACTCTCCTCTGTCACAACTCTCCTAGGTCTCTGCAAACTACATATCTCGACAGCACGAGGACAAATCATCTACCTAGTCCCTACATTTTTAAACCTTCTCCCTGACAACCTAAATACCGAATCCTGACTCCTTACTTTCAAAAACATAAAATAACGCTATGGAACCTTACAACTGCAATAAATTTCAATCATAATACCCATACATTATACACTATCCATCTAATCTACCTTCATATCTTACCACAATTCATATCTAATTTTCCTAACTAACTAACTAACCATCACGCCGTTTCCCCATAGGGGTAGGCAGAGAGAACGGACCGCCAAACAACTCGGTCTTGGCACACACTCTTTGCCTCACTCACATTCATACATCGTCTCATACATACTCTTCTATTATTCTGACTTTTGACATGGCCCGTCTCAAGTATCTGATTCACTTGATCGTGCCATGTCTTCCTCGGGCGTCCCCGACTTTTTTTACCATTCACATTTGCATCATATATTCTTTTTACACTACTTTCTCCATTCATTCGTTCTACGTGCCCAAACCATCTGAGGGTCCCTTTCTTAATCTTACTCATTATTCTTACATCAGCCTTACATTCTTTGCGGATATCCACATTTCTAACACGATTATACATGGTTTTATGATCTCATTTCGACAGCATTCAGTTTACATTCCTCTGCCAGTTCCCTGCCTCACTGCCATACATCAGGGTAGGTACCAGGACTTCATTGTGGATTGCTAGCCTCGCTTCTTTAATATGTAAAATATATTTAACTTAATCGGAATAATATAATCGAATTACTATCATTGTCAAGCATATTATGAATAATTCCGATCTGTTAACATCACCACTGGGACATCCCTAGCATGGCGGGTGAAATAATAGATACTAAAAAATGTACCTTTTTTTCGGGGAATAAATAAATAAAAAATAAAAATTATTTTTGTCTTTCAGTCGATTATAACAGTCATCTTAAGAAAAATATGTAATTTTTTTTTACATGAATACCGCACAAGAGTCCCAACTGCTCGCGTCTGGAGCCAGTAAGACTAAGGTATCCCCAATTTTGGTATGTTGTGAGGCTGAAGGTAGTGGCGAGGGAGGGAGATAGGGAAGAGGAAGGTGGGGAAGTACCTCGCCATTCAGATCTGGTCACCAAACACGGCGAAATCCACTTCAGGAAACGTTTCAATTCTGAATGGTGGTCTTACACCAGGGCGATACTGAGAATATCTTACACTCTGGAACGTGCCGTAAATATACTATATATTATTTTAAATGAATAAATTGTGAAATACACAAATTAATCAAATAAAATTTATATTTATTTGCCACGCCGGGACTCGATCCCGCGACCTTCGGAATGCTAGTCAAGCGTCTTACCGCTGCACTACGCCGGCCGTCAATTGATTTTGCACTCCACGATAACGTGAAATGTTCCTTAAAGTTAGGTACTTTGAATTGTATATGCTATGAGTGCATTCAGAACATCAGGAAAATCTTTCTAAAAATAAATTGATAACACCTTCCTACGCACACAGGCAATGAGCAACCTTCGCCAAAGCGAAGAAACTCTTCCCACATGGATTATTTTATTTATTTTTAAACTGAATATTACTTCCTTAACTTCCCTTTCTCCACTAAATCCTTTTACAAAGCATTCCATAAATCCCTGGCTCCAGGCAGTAAGACTACCTTTGACACATAAAATAAATCGATGTCCATGCGTGCTAGTCTAAACCTAAGCGTAATACAAGTTATTATTGCCGTTCTTTGACCCCGAGCCTTCGTTTCATAAATATATACGTAAAAGTAATTCATTTCCATAAAAAAAAGAAAACCAAACAAGGCGCAATCGATGAATTTCCACTTTACTTAAATAGTTATGAGCGATTCCGTTTTAACGACGCTATAAAAATGATGTCATTCGTAAACATGGCTAGCAACCACCCACTTTTCTTTTTTTAAAGGTTGCGGTTTCATTAAAGGTTAGATGGGATGACTTCAAGCATGCGACATGAACTTTTTCAGAAAGATTTACGACAAAATGTAGAGTTTTATCAGAATTTATTGAAAAAAATTCTAAATATTACACGCAGAAATTTTCCAAGCGATAAATTTGAGATTCATTGCCCAATTTTAGGACACTTTCACGATAAAATAAACAGTGACATGAAAAAACCCTTCGTTTATTTTAAAAGGCTTTTAGGGTGTAATACTATAATGTCGGTTGTGTGCTATTTTCATAGCTGAAAAGGGCCTCATAGCTCATATACTTAGCGGTCAAATGGAATGTGTTTAATTTGAAATATATCCTACGTTATTGTTCGCGGTAACATTGAAAGTGCCAACTAATGTTTCGCAAACAAAAAGCTTTTGCTTCCCTTGACCGGGAGTAGCCTGTAGCTTGTAGCCTACAGCGCAGGATGTGTGTATAAAAGTTAGCTATGTGCTACTACTGCTGGAAGGTATTAGGAGAGGTGCGCCGCAGCAAACATCGGTAAACCCTCGGGGAGCGAGTCATGGCCCGTGTTGTTTACTAGTCTCCATGGCTACTACCAATGCCTGTGCGAGCGGCTAGCCGTGTCATCTCTACAACGATAACGTTTGTATTTACAAACACGCGAAAACACTGCTAAAATACACCCTTTAATCAGAACTACCACACAAATTGCACAAATGTACACTCAAACAAAACAGAACCTTTTTACTAAGTGTATTTTTGCTTGCTGAAATTTTTCTTTGTGAAGAAATGGACGGAAAACCGCAGACCTAGTCTACGTTGAATGACGTGAAAATAGAACACAACAAAGGAACTAATCAAATCTATAAAAAATAAATAAACGTCGTACTAATAATGTAACATTTTTATAATGTGGTCTTATTTTGCTTGTTTACTGTGAAAATGCATCCCATTAGTTTAGTTTCCCGTATCAGTCCTGCCGAGTTTTCCACCCTCAAACCGCCCTCGGAACGGATCCCCCGTCAGTATGTTTCTGGCCGTAACGGAGACAGGACGTATCCTTCCGCGTCCCGAAGGCTTGTACAGGAAGAGGCTCGCGTTGTGATGATTGGCCGCGAATCCGTGAGAGTGGGGGCACGTTGCAAGATTTGAATTTTTAAAAAGGACGCCGTGAATACAAGAGTGGCATTTTCTGAACACGTGAGTTATTTTTTGAAAATTTTCATCCAGAAGTTTTTCATGAGCTTCTTAGTTTCATAATTAAAAAGTAGTAGGTACCTAGTTACACAGGAACATACTTAACTTTGCAGTCAGTGGTGTAGATATTATGAATACAAAAAAGTTAAAAAAGACTCCATTTATCCGTTAATTTCTTATTTTGCCTCTTGCAAAGATAAGTGTGTTAACCCTATACCAAGTTTCAACACTTTTTTCTTAATTTAACATTTTAAAATACGGAACAAGCAATATGGCGTCTATTCTTAGTTACAACATGTATATAATTTCAAAGCTCAATATCTCACAATGGAAATGATATTTCAAGCTGAAAATACTCCAAACAGAAAAAGCTGTGCACCCTTTACGACTCCAGATACCCATTCAAGAGTTTTTGATGCTTTAAAAAATGAAAAACAACATTTTTTCCTTGAACAAAACCTTTTTTATCATTGAAGAAGAAGACAACACTAATAATCTAAATGAAAATATGAAAGAGAACAAGACACAGAAAAACAGAAAAAAGACAATGGTTGCAACCAGGACTCGAACCCAGACCTCTCCTCTATCCAGGACGTGTGCGTTAACCAATTTCGCTATTGCCACCTTCTGTCAAACCGTCATAATTGTCAATCTCATATTTCCGTATTATGGGCAACTACCCTTTTTATTGGAAACAATCATTCTAAGAATTGATTTGTATCCTGGATAGCGTCTCGGATAAATGTATCCGAATTTATTCATATGGAACTATTGACTTTTTATAAAAGTCTAAATGAATATTCAATTTTTCATAAGAAAAACTCTCTTTTATAACTTTCGAGGGTTATTCCCATCAACGGAAATTGGTTAACGCGCACGTCCCGATTAGACGAGAGGTCTGGGTTCGAATCCCAGTTGCGAACATTGTCTTTTTTCTGTATCTTGTTCTCTTTCATATTTTCGTTTAGATTATTATTGTTATCTTCTTCTTCAATTGATGGAAATAACCTTCAAAGTTATAAAAGAGAATTTTTCATATAAAAAATTAAACCATTTTTTTTTTTATTTTAAAGCTGATTTCAATCAAAAGAATGTGTATTATTTAGTATATTTATATCAAGATTAAATTGATATAATAATATTCATAAGCTTACATCTACCTTTGGCATTATTAAATTGTATTTCTCTCGACCTTCTTATTAATTTCTCCCAGCCACGCTAGATTAGATCTAGGGTAGACAAAGGGTAGAGGTGGCCTAGCCGAAAGGGGGGATTCCTATGATAACATTTACTACATCACTTATACACTTTAATGGCACTAATCAAAGAAAATTTGCATAATATTAACTTAATATTTAACGCCATACTACCACAAGGGTCGGTAGAGTGAATAAAGTCGTATAAATCTGAATGTTTTAACCGTAAAATGCTAAATTCATTGTAGTTGTTCTTTAATGCGTTTCTTCGGTAGATTCTTAATAATACTCGTACACCGTCCTTATTTAAATTGTTTTCGTATAGGAGGTTGGCGTCCTACATTGCTGAGCGATTAAGGTGATGCTATTTCATAGATGGCGCGAGTTTTATTGAAAAACACTATTTTATTGAAAAACACTATTTTATTGAAAAACACTTTTTAGAGGTTACGCTCTAAAATATTAACTGTTTGCCCCTGTACCCACATACAAAGTATTAATATGAATACATAGTGTTGTCCGTAAACAAACTCACATCGTTCAAGGCTAACAAATACAATATTGCTTTTGTTAGTCTTTTTTGAAAGATTTGAGTTTATTATCAAGCTCCACTCATATTTAATAGCCTTCCAGAACATATAAAGTCATCTAATTCCTTGTACACTTTTAAAAAGAATCTTAAATTATTTGTGTTAGTCGAGGATTGCCAATTAATTTTCTCTACTTTGTCCTTTCTAAATTATTAGCTAAATGAGTATGTTTATGAAATAAGCTAAAATAATTTTTATTTTTGTTTAAACTGTTTTTTTTCATCTTCCTCCTCCCAAATCGATAGCATGTTAAATTATATACATATATTTATTATTTACAACTTATTCTTTAAAAAAGAAAACAAAAAAAAAACTTTATTTCATTTTATTTTAAATCAGATCTCAAAACTATGGTCACCCTAAAAGTCTACCCATAATCTCAATCTGTAAGAAATTCAACAATATTGTTCTTTCAAAATCTGTATAATTTTGTGTTATTTTGTTAACTTGTATAATTATTGTTAACCTCAACACAGGCTTGTCCTAGTGAGGTAACAAATTGTATTGTAAACATTTTTACCTACAGTGTAAAGAAACAATAAATAAATAAATTTATGGAAAAACTATTTATTAATCTTGTAAAAATCAGAGGTTGCAGGTACGAAACTCTCTGTGTGCTCATATTTAATAATAATTTAATTAGTGTGGGTTTTTTCGCATATAAATAATACTTACCGACCTTCGTCTTCCTCGCCTCCTTTCTCATCCCCCTTTCCCATTTTAGAGTCCCACTGACTCCGGGCAGATGGCACTCTATTCACATAAAAAATATATTTATGTGCCATTAAAATATGCTACATTGGAGGGCACCCACCACTTTCCCAACGGCTGTATGAGGAAACTGATTGTTTAACCTCCTTAGCAGCACACGTCAGGACTCATATATGTACAATATAAACGCGTGCTTCTGCTGCAAAATATTTTCGAACAGAAATAAAAACATTGGGACTGGACCACAATGTTTTTGTTTTCCGTGGAGATGGAGAAAAAATTGTGGCAACTACTCTTTGGTTTTGTTTTCGTTGGATGTTTTGAAAACATTTTGTCGCTGGGGGCTCCATTTTATAAATACAGTTTTGCAGCATGTCTCAGATTGATAGTAAGGTACCCAAAATATCGCTCGGTTCCCTAACCATTCGAAATCTAAACGTTGCTTGAAATGGCTTTAGCCATGTTAAGTGATTAGCCATTTGAATAGTCAGTTCCTTCCTTGCCCATTTTCTTCTAACCATCTCCTTCCCCTTCCCACTCTATTCAGTTAAAAACATACCCCACTTGGTCAATTTGTTATCAGTGGTAACTCACTGGTTGATGCAAAGTAAACATTCAATACTTCTAAATGTTTTTATTTTTATTTTTTTACATTTTAACTCCATACAGGAGGCTCTGAGGAAAATAATTTCCCTCAGGACCTATGTCATCTTCGAGGATGCTTTGTGGAGAGTCTTTATAAGGAAAGGAAGGAGATGACGTTCTGGAAAGGAAAACGATATGAGAGATGGGTAGGAATCTAGGGATCAGTGTGTTCAGGAGTGACGAATGTACGAATCCATTCCTCACATTGAGGTGCAAAACCAGCTACAGAGGTTATAAGTTATAAGGTTTCCGCAAACCGGTCTCTTCTATTTCAGCACACCACGCAGCTGATAGGCAAGCACATCCGCCGCCAAGACCTGAACACGCCTCACCCGATAAACCCGGCACCCCTACTAAGTCACCAAACACAGCGAACCACTTGTGTGACCTATGGCAGAGGTGTCTTTCCGGGGCGGTGGTACTCATACCCGCCTCCCGAATTGAGAATACGTACTGTATTTTTTTTATATAAATACCGCACAAGAGTTCCAACGGCTCCCGTCTGGAGCCAGTGAGACTATGGCATCTCCAATTTTGGTATGTTGTGAGGCTGAAGGTAGTGGGGAGGTGAAGGAGATAGGGAAGAGGATGGTGGGAAAGTACCTGGCTATTCAGATCTGGTCACCAAACACGGCTAAAGCCATTTCAACCAACGTTTCAATTCTGAATGGTGGTCTTACACCAGGGCGAAACTGAGAGTATCTTCCACTCTGAAACGTGCCGCAAATATACTACATATTATTTTAAATCAATAAATTGTGAAATAACACAAATTAAGCAAATAAAATTTATTTGCCACACAGGGATTCGATACCGCAACTTTCGTATTGCGAGTCAAGAGCCTTACCGCTATTTCTTGAATAATATAGTCGGGTCATAGTGCCACCGAGCGGCTCCGCCCAATTATAAAAAAATATATACAATTTAAGATATTTATTATATAAGCAATAAAGGTTATGCTTTCCAGAAAATGTGCGTGTTATTTTGCTATAAATTATAATGTTAAAGTATTGAACTCGGAAAAATAGCGTTGAATGCGATATTTTTTTATTATTTTAGTGTTCCGGGATCGGGGTATAGGTTATTGATAAAACAAGGCTTGACTTTCGTTTCACAAACGCACATCCCAAAGAAATCGATAGAAGAATGGGTTTCGTAAATCATGTTTAATGGATGTCACCGTATTCAACAAGTATTCACCGTAACATGTATATTATGAGACAGGTATAGTCACGTAAATAACTACACGGAATCGATTTAACAGCTTTCAGAATATAAAAAGTATGAGATTTATACGAATTAGGAATGAAATTGTACCTTGGAATGAAAATTATAATATGCTTTTAAGGAAATTCGGGATGTGAGGTAAAAGGGTGTGAGGTTTAGTTTGCTATGCGGATCTAGTCTCGAAGTAATAGCTATAAAAAAAACCCCGCCAGAAGTTACTGCATTTTTACACGATATAAAAGGTTTTTTATTGCGTTGGTACTGTTTTACTACCTGGCTTTTCGAAGGGGAAGTTGCAACATTTTTTCAAAAAAAAAATTCTCATTGATCATTTTTCAAATTGTGGATAACCACATAACGGGATAACAATAATAATAATAAATGTTTATTCCGGTATGTGTGGAGAATAGTGCAATCCCACACATTCCATAAGGCTTATAATACATAATATACAAAATATGATTATAAATGCATGAAACAAAAGTGATAAGATATAAGATATAATAAAAGATATAAGAAAATAAGAAGATAGTCATAATTATTGGCTTTTAGAATTCTCTGACCACATTAGGAGCCAGTATTTTTCTCCAGTGTGCATCAATGCTGGATGATGGACTGAGGCGGGCTTCCATGACTAGGATATTACCAGAGCTGCATATCCTTTCCCTCATTCCTGCCGCCCTGGATCTAATAAGGGCTGCATAGCCGGGAACTCGCCCCTCCGTCAACATCTGGGAAGCACTGCAATATCTGGGAAGACCAAACATTATGCGGAATTTTTTCCACATAATTTTAACCAATTTCAAACTTCAAAAAAAAATTCATATGGATATCAAACGAATTTATTTACTTTGTCGATTTTTAATATTTATACGATGGTGTATACGAAGAAATGTGAAGACTGCTAAATGAAGTCATTTTTCTTTTTAAAATCATTAATTCGCTTTTTGACCGCCCTGCATTATTGCAATTGCTTTCATCAGATATTTTCAATAGTATCGAAAGAAATGACAAAAACTTTGATAAAATTGTGTATTGTTTATTTAAAAAACATGTTTAAATTGTTTAATTGTTATATAATCCATTTTTATGTAAAAAAATATTTTATTCTGATGTATGTAGAGGTATTTGTGACATAAATAATGTAAGTGGGTATTTTCCTTAAGGGGTCGTCCATTAACCACTTGGTGTTTTTAGCAACATTTTAAGCCCCTCCCCCGTGGTGAGGTTTTAGACTAACCCCCCCCCGCCCCCCCAAAATCACGTGTATTTTTTTAGTACAAAGTATTTTGAAATTTTCAGAATATTATCACGAAAAATAAATACACGTGATATCTCATTATACCCCCCCCCCCCCTGGTGATATTTCGTTATTTTTCCCGAACCCCCCCCCCCCTTTCACTGTGATTAATGGACAACCCCTAAACTGACTGCATATCTATCTATCTATAATATAAAAATGAGTCGCTGAATGTGTTGCTAAGCGCATAACTTTCGAACGACTGCACCAAATTGGATAATTCTTTTTTTGTGTGTTCGTTATTGTCAGGACAAGGTTTTTATAAGACTTCCGGTGAGCTCTGGCATCATGATATTTGTATAAAAAAATTGCTATTGGTGGCACGCGAGGAAGCGGCTATTGCCATGGAAAGCGGGAGGGAGGGAGTGATGGGGAGGGGGAGGGGAACCTGGGAGGGGGGAGGGGAACTAGGGAGGGGGGTTCGCGGGACGGGGAAGGGGGGAGTGAGGAGAGGGAAGGTGGAAGTGACGGAGTGGGGACGGGAGAAAAAAAGGGGAGGCGGAAGGGGAACGGGACGAATGGGAAAAGACACTCAGAGAGAAACAATTTCTTTATTAAATGACATAGCAACTAGCAACACATGCCGGGACCAGCATATAAGAATGCCGGGGGGCTAACTGTCGGGGGATCAACTGTCATGGAATCGAGGCATTGTATGATATTGAAAGAAGCGGGGATTGTGTGCCAAATTTACGGTATAACAACGAGACGGTTTGTTAGTGAGAGAGATCTGCTTGTAACAGTATTGTAATAATTCTTCACAGTAAACCCAGTATACAGTGTATACACACCAGTGCCAATGCTCCTTACTCCTGAGTACCTTCTATAGAAATAACTATAGAACAAACACGCCATTCCTACTGGAAGCCCGCTGGCTTACTCAAATTAAGGAAACAGGATTAAAATTAAGATTGCCCTTTGTTTTCTCCAAGCATATTAAAAATGATTTTATTTTTAATTCTATTCCCATTGAAAGTTTACAAACAAACTAAGGCTGTTCTAAAACTGGAAAATATTTTTTTTTTTTTAAATCTGCTTTTCACTTAAGAAAAATTTATCATAATATCAAATTGTAATTTTATGTATGAATTACTTCGTACGGGAGGGTAGCGTCAAATTTAGTTAACGTAAAGAAGTTCGGGTTCTTAATTAAAGTTTAGATAAGCTGCAGTGTGACGTAATCGGGTTGCATAAACTTTGTAATAGTTTGGTTAAGCCGGTAACTCAATTTTGATAACTTTTATTTTAAAACCTGATTACAAACAGGTTTGCCAACAAGAGCAACAAAATAGCAACTACAATTTAACCTGAAAATAAAATTAAAATGTGTTTGGACGCTTTAAAAAATTGTGTTAAAATTATTTATTAAAATATGTTTTCACAGGATATGTTTTAGTGAAAATTTTAACTCATGAAATATTAATGCCAAAAATACAAATTCTGGTTCATTTTGAAAATTAGAACTGATCGTGTTAAGGGGAACGTATATGCGCGGCCCATTTCTGCCCGTTTCATACAAATCTTAGATTTGGATTTGAGATCAAAATACAGTTTGGCAATTAAGTGTAGAAAATAAATGATGGCGCTTCGATCGTTTTCTAGTTTTAAATGGCAACACCAAGATGGCTAAGACAAAGAATGTAAGTTATAAAAAAACACTTCTGGCAAAATGCATATTTCATAGCGTATTTGTATTTTCAAAAAACTTGCACAAAAAACTGTAATTTAATAGAAGCAAAATAAAACAAAACAAGTTTTAAGTGGGCGTTTATTTCGATATAAAAACGTAGGTACTTAAAAATGGAAGTCTGTTAATTCAACACCCGACATGTAATTATTATCTTTGTCCTCGTGTGATTCTTCTTCTTCCGTATCTTCATCTTATATAATCGCAGTTCATCGATATCATCATATATAGTACTGCCTCGTGCATAATATTCTGCCTCAATTTTCATCACGTGTTTGCAACAATTTTTCCAATCTATCATCAGCACTTATGCTATTACATATTATTATTATTATGCCCATTTTCCGTTTTCCCAGTGTTTCAAATTTTCCATCTGCCTTTTCCCCCTTCCTTGACGATTCGTCTTATCGTTGTTTCAGATTTACCTGTGTGTGAAAAACATCATTAAAATTATTATTATAGAAGGTAGTTTTAAAAACACACACTAGATAATATTCACTTAGAAAGAAAAAAGAGAAAACGAGAAAAAAGTAACTTTTCTACGAGTTTAAAGAAGTTGCTTATTTTTTTTATTGAGTTATTCCCTTTTTCCTGTGGCCGCATATTAACTGTCAAATCGAAATGTCAAATTCAATTTTTTTAACATAACCTCAAATCAGATTGTAATGGTTATTATCGCTCGAAAATTGGCATAAATCTTGTAATACTAATGAAATTTATTAAACAAACTATACTACGTACCAGTCATTTCTACAGTTCGTTTGTAAACATCTTCTAAATCAGACAAAAGCTTCTTCGCGTGACACTCGGCTAGGCAGCGTTGAAAAACGCAGAATATAACCCTTCTTGCATCACTATGTATTGGTTTATTCATTTTAATTAAATTCAGGCAAACAATGAATAAAAATATTATCAAATCAGCGATCTTTTACTCAGATTTAAGACAATATATCAACCGTAACATGCGATAACATGACAGCCATAGGAAACGTCATATAATTCGGTGCTGCCATAGTAATGAAAACGTTTAGTTCCAATTTATTTAATTTCTACACTTTCTTGCCAAACTATACCCAACCAAACTGAAAAATTATTTTTGTAATCAAAAGGTACACCAAATATCTAGTTAGGATGTGAGCTACTTTATTTATTTTAGCTTTAAATTATAAGATATAAGCCATTAAAGATTTTAATGTTTCTGGATTTTAATAATTTTCTTTTACTCACAAATAATTGCCTAAGTTCACTCCAAAATCATGAAACACTAAAATCTTTAATGGCCTATATCTTATAATTTAAAGCAAACATATAAAATTATCACATCCTAACTAGATATTGGTTATACCTTTTGGTTACAAAAATAATTTTTCAGTTTGGTTGGGTATTTTGATCTCAAATCCAAATCTAAGATTTGTTTGAAACGGGCTGAAATGGGTTTAATGGGATACGTTCCCCTTAAGAATTCAGAGAAGCGATTAGGTACCTACCTAAAAATTTTTTTTTAACAGATAATTATTTTAATTTTCATCTTTAAAATTAGAACTGACTTGTCAAGAATTCAAACTATCCCGTAATTCTTCATTTTCGTTTTATAATAATAATAATAATAATGATTTATATAGCGCCGTTTTTGTGAAAAATCACCTCAAGGGCGCTGTACAAACTTATAATACATTTCTAAAATCTAAAAAACTATAAGCTAGACAAATAATTGAAAACAACTTATGGCTAAAAATTGCATACACCGGTTATTAATTACTACACCGATACGAAAATATGTGTACAATATTTTGACCAATGAACGCGATGCTGCCTAAAATTTAATGAAAACAGGACCATACTTACCTGAGGATATTCAAGAAAAACAAGCGATATTATTCTGAATTCACGTTTTTCTCTTCTAGTGGTGCATTAATTGAAACGCAAAAATGTTATATTTTACTTTATTATAATTAATCTACATTATCGGAATTAACTGTACAGTAATTGTGATCTATGAATCTAGAAGCACAAAAATATCATTTACACAATGCTAGCATTGGCGCTACTTGCGGCCAACGCTAAACCCAAAACCTGGAAAGGACATGCAATAAACAAGCCGGCGGCTAGCTCTGCACAGCCGGCGCGAGCAAGGTCCCTCTTAAACCCAGGGCGAGTGTCTGTGGTTCGCTTGTTAATTCCTACTCCCCTTCCTTTCCTCAAAATCTCCAGGTCTCCTTCCTCAATCAGAACACAGTTGTTATGCACGAAAAAGGGTTTTATTCAATTAAAGGTGAACAAGGTTCTACAAAAGGCCAGCATCGGCACTACACACATGAGTATTTGGCTATCTCTAATTAATTCTATCATAACGGGGGGAGCTTCTCTCAACTCTCTCTACACGTGTTTAGTGAATTTAAATGTCAGTTCTTAGCACACAAGCAGGAGATAGGCGGTCGGCAGACAGGATTCTGGGTAGGCGTAAACCTCTTTAAGCACAATACACAATTAAAGTAAAACATCGTGAGCGTTTACGGAGAGCGCCTAGCGCGAATCACGGGGAACACAGTTATTCTGCCGAAGGCCGGCGAAGGAATGGAAGCGGGGAGCCGCTCGGCGCTTGGCACGGGCGCCGCGCGGTGCGGGGAGAGGGGCGGAGGGCCTGTGCAAGGGGTCAATTCGCTATTAGCTCGCACGGGAAACAATTCCGTAACGTAACACTTCCCCCCTCGCCGCAAAAAAGGCGACGTGGTAATGGAGCAGTAGGGCTAAGAAATCCTCTTACCCTTCTAGCACTTGTGCCAAAAAAAAAACATCCAAGAGAAAGGGGGGAGAGAGAGAGAGAGAGAGAGAAAAAGAAAAAAGTTGCTAGCTACAAAATAGTAGAAACAAAAACAAAAGAGAAAAAAAACATGGTGAACAAAGAATTATACATGAATGTACATGAAAGAGCAGTGGCATACATAAATATAAACAAGGACCTGCTGGAGAAAGGTACAAGGGTTATGCAGTGATAGAAAAAAATGACTCTAAATTGTATCATTGGTCTGTGAGCTAAGTTTGCGTAGCGTGGTTTGCGTAGGATGTTTGGGGTGTTTGAACGTTGCACTGAAGTTATAAGGTTACTTTGTCACAGTAACCTGGCCCGTTTGAGATTACACTCAAGGAACACTAGGGCCTTAAAGATAACACGAAGAAGAGAACGCAGGATGAGGCTTCTTGGTGGTGGAGAGGGTTCTACCTGTCACAGAGGTCAAAAAGGTAGCTGCTTCCGGATCCTGTGGGTGGGCCAGTATGACGTCATTGAGGTACTGGAGAGTGGAATTGTAATTGGTGGTTGGTCCTTTATAGAGGAGGTGGTTTGTGTGCATGACAGCCGTTGTTGTGATGGTGGTTGGTACACTGGTTTGTATACAGTGGGATTGTTGGATGAACAATTGTTGTTATTGTTATTTGCGCAAGGGCACAGGAGCATTGGCATGATGGCAACAGAGCAATTTGCAAGGTGCAGCTGGAACATTTGCAAGATGCAGCAGGAACATTTGTACAATGGCAACAGGAACATTTGCGAGATGCCGCAGGAACATTTGTACAATGGCAACAGGAACATTTGCGAGATGCCGCAGGAACATTTGTACAATGGCAACAGGAACATTTGCGAGATGCCGCAGGAACATTTGCACGATGGCAACAGGAACATTTGCAAGGTGCCGCAGGAACATTTGTACAATGGCAACAGGAACATTTGCAAGGTGCCGCAGGAACATTTGTACAATGGCAACAGGAACATTTGCAAGGTGCCGCAGGAACATTTGTACAATGGCAACAGGAACATGAACCAACTTAGAGCTGACGTGCTCGGGTTTGTTTGAGTGATGGTTTTGTGATGATACAATTCGCAACTACACGCACGACTCACACTAGGTTATGTTAGGTGTGGTCGGGTGCTTTTGGTACGTAGGGTTTGAAGGCATGGGACCTCCGTGACGGTAGTGAAGGCAGCATGAAGAGAGGCGCAGGTGTAGATAGGGTGAAGAGCTGCTGGTCTTCTTATTAATCCGGCGAAAAATTATTATTAGAACAAAATTCTTGAAGTTTACCTGCCTGGTAGACCAATGATGAAAAGGTTTGGAGAGAAACAAGGTGTGCATATTGAGAAAGATTGGATTAGTTTGACGTGTAGAGAGAGAGACGGAGAGAGAGTTAACTAAATGCAACTACAGACTTATACATATTACAAAGGTACGTATTTAAGGAAGGTTCTGTTTAACCCATTTAGTTTTTTTTTTAAACTAAATACATTTCCAAGAACACGTAGGTAAGGGTTTGTACGTATGACAAAATGCCACGTTCGAAAGAAGTTGGTCTTCCATGACCTATGCTCACGTCTATACGGTAGCATTTTTTCTACTTTCGAAGAACAAAAACATTGAGTACAAATAAGTTATGAAAAGTGGGAAAGGAGTAGGAAGTTGAAAGGATCCGTGTATGAAGGTTGTCCCATTTGACAAACGAAACGCCAAGTGCGTAACGCATATATCCCCATTCACGGATAATTTCGAGGAAGGGAAAGGGTGACAATTGGGAACATTTGAACGAAGAAAACTGCTGAGGACTCGGCTATTTCCGAAATTCGACCTCTGAGTGGAAGGTGAAACAAGGTCTACAGCAGTTATCCTGGCACATTACAATACCATTTGGTAGTGTGGGACAAAAGGAATACACTGACATAAAAGAGTCTAATCCTTCACGTGTATTGGGTAGAAGATTAGAGGGTCGTTTTATTCTCCTACTTGTTTGCGAGAAATGACAGACCCTTGCTCAAATCTCACAAACCTGGGGGTTTTCTTGTTCGTCCCCCAGACAACGAGTTAGGTGTTTTTGTGTCCATCAACTTAACTCCTACGACACGATGCCCCATAATCATGAGTGAAGCGTATGATTAGTCCTTTTGAGATAGTGGATAGTTCCTGGGTTCTTGTGACAGGAAGTCCACGGGCATGTTAATGAGTACTCTGCTGCAAAAGCAATAATTTTCTGATAACAGAAAATAAAAGGCGTGTGATCTACGCTTGGTAGGTCACACAAACATGGGGTAGATATTATTTCGTTCGCACGATTCATGGTGAGTATTGTAACGTCTTCACGTCTCATGTACAGGAATGAACGATTTACAACAAATTTTGCCCAGTATTGAAAGACAGTAGCCCAATTACGTTCGAAAATGTGGGTCCCCATTCAATACAGACGGCGGGTTAAGCGGTTCTCATGCCAAAGGACACACGACCAACTTAGTAACATTTAGTTATGAGTATAAAGTAATTATAACGAGCTTCTCGTATCATGGCGGATGTTTTGAGGATCTCTCCTATGATGGTAGATATTGTCACGTTTTCACGTCTCACGTGACAGGAATGAACGATTTACAACAAATTTGCCCAGTATTGAAAGACAGTAGCCCAATTACGTTCGAAAATGTGGGTCCCCATTCAATACAGACGGCGGGTTAAGCGGTTCTCATGCCAAAGGACACACGACCAACTCAATAACATTTAGTTAAGAGTATAAAGTAATTATAACGAGCTTCTCGTATCATGGCGGATGTTTTGAGGATCTCTCCTATGATGGTAGATATTGTCACGTTTTCACGTCTCACGTGACAGGAATGAACGATTTACAACAAATTTGCCCAGTATTGAAAGACAGTAGCCCAATTACGTTCGAAAATGTGGGTCCCCATTCAATACAGACGGCGGTTTTGCAATGATGTAATTAATACGGCACTGCTGTAGCTTAATAATTTCATATTAGCATACGTTACAAGACTTGCCAAAAGGCGATAAACACAAATTTTATTGAAGATCTGGCCAAGATTTTAAACTTCAAACAAGAATAACGGTACAATAAAGGACAAAAGAAATTGATGTCATGATAAAATATTGTACCTCATAATGAAGTTGTATATGTACAAAGGAACAATGTTAATGAAGGGACGAAACGTATTGTCACTTTTATAACAAATATTTTTCTCAGAATCCGACAAAATACGATTCTGGAAAAAAATAGAGCAATTGGGTTGAGCGCCATTCTAATTTTTGGAAAAAGAAGAAAAACCACAAGTAGCAACAAGGTTGCCCTTGAATTGTTTCGAATCCAGCGAATGTGACCTGATAGGTGTGTACATTTGGTGTATTCGAAACGATCCCCAATATACAACATTACTATGAATGTGTTAGGATGGGGTGAAGAGGAAAAAGAAAAAAGAAAAAACGGGAGGATTTCCTATTATAACGGAAATCGTCGCGACATTCTTACAATATGGTGCTGTGATCATAGTAGTGAGCTGCGGCAATGGTCTGACACCAATGGTTATTATACAGACTTGCACTTATGATTTTATATTTACAACATTAGGGTAGGGACGTACTGGTACGGCAAAAACCCGACACAAAACAATTAAAAAAAGGTGATATGACAAGATGAGGCGATGAGGTGAGAAAAAAAACGCGCGGATGCTGCAAGAATTGTGAAAAGGAAAGCGACGTCTTGGAGCAGGAGTTTTCCGGAACCGTTGATGGTAGGAGGAAAAGGAGGCCCTTTCCCGAAGTGATCAATTTCAGGAAGAGGATGCATACAAGTATGAAAACGGTGCCCCAAGAGGTGCTCTTGTGGTACAGCAGGCAAGGCACGCAGGATGTACAAGAACATATAAAATTATGCAAAAAGAAAAAGAATGTACAGGAGTTAGGCTACCGTTGACATTAATGTGCCTTCGGGTGTAAGGATTTCCTTACGAATGCCCATATGGGTGATTATTTACATTTAATATTTACAAGTAACTCACGTCACTTATGACAAGAGTTTTGCCAATTTGATAACGCCTGAGTACTTGATGTGATGGAATTTACTGATTCCGTCACAGTAAGGCATTTTGGAATTATTCCGAGGAGAAATCTTTCTATTTCTCAGGGCCTGTAGTAATTCTTCCTTTCTTGAAGTGAAAATGTGCGGGATTATACCCAGCGTAACTTGAGGAACTTCCATGGTGTATAAGATCGTATCAGAGTGACCTTATGTTGGAAAAAGTGAGAACTAGACTCGCAATTGGAAAGAAATTGGGCAGAGATTGACCACTGGGGACGTATTTTTACAAAAATTTTTTGAAAAAAAAAACGCGTTTTTTATAAGTGTTTGGTTTATTTGAAAATTTGGGCAGGGGTTTCCCTTAAAAAACGTGATTTTGTGAAAAAATCCAGCTGTTTTGGAAATTTGTTGAAAATTTTTCAAAGTCCAAAAACGAGAAAAATTTGGGCAGCGGTTTCCCTTAAAAAACGTGATTTTGTGAAAAAATCCAGCTGTTTTGGAAATTTGTTGAAAATTTTTCAAAGTCCAAAAACGAGAAAAATTTGGGCAGCGGTTTCCCTTAAAAAACGTGATTTTGTAAAAAAATCCAGCTGTTTTGGAAATTTGTTGAAAATTTTCCATAAAATGAGAAAAAAATTGGGCAGCGGTTTCCCTTAAAAACGTGATTTTGTGAAAAAATCCAGCTGTTTTGGAAATTTGTTGAAAATTTTCAAAGTCCATAAAATGAAAAAAAATTTGTGCAGGGGTTTCCCTTAAAAAACGTGATTTTGTGAAAAAATCCAGATGTTTTGGAAATTTCTTGAAAATTTTCAAAGTCCAAGAACGAGAAAAAATTGGGCAGCGGTTTCCCTTAAAAAACGTGATTTTGTGAAAAAATCCAGATGTTTTGGAAATTTCTTGAAAATTTTCAAAGTCCGAGAACGAGAAAAAATTGGGCAGCGGTTTCCCTTAAAAAACGTGATTTTGTGAAAAAATCCAGCTGTTTTGGAAATTTGTTGAAAATTTTCAAAGTCCGGATAAGAAAATTTCACGGGCCGGGATTCACCTTCAATGAAACACGTTTTTAGAATTTATTCCGATGTTTTTGAAAAATGTTTGCAAATTTGCAAAAGTCCGGAAATAAAAAACGGAAACGAGGTTCGCCTTAAACGAACATGTTTTTAGAATATTTCCATTTCCTTTCCAAAGGGGGGTTCTTCAGAAAAGGAAAGAAATATTTTTTCTTTTATACAAGTTTTCGTGGAAGTATTTGTTTGAAAATTCAACAATGTCTTGGGGAATCGTTTCTTTATTTACGTGGCTAGACTGTAGCCTGATTTGAGCATCACCAATTATTGGTATTTATCCGCCGACTTCCTTTTGTCATAACCAGTTATATGCAGAAATGTGCATACGTAATGTAATGCCTGACTCGAGGAATCGACGTCAACGCGAACCGAACGTCTTTCAAATTATGTCGTCTGTTTCTTACGAAAGAAAAAAAAGCTAAATGATGAAACAGGCGGCAAAATTAGAAAAATGCTCAATTGTCAAAAGGTAGAAAGAATTTAATCCACTTGTTTCCCTTAAGCTGCAAAATATGCCGTTATATATACAGGCCAGTATTTTGCGAAATAGTCCCCTATTCGCAGAATATGTCGATATCAAATACAGACGACCTCCGTAGTCCAGTGGGTAAGACTCTTGACTCACAGTCCGGAGGTCGCGGGTTCAAACCCGGCATGCGCAAATAAATTTTATTTGATTAATTTGTGTTATTTCTCAATTAATTCATTTAAAATAATATATAGTATATTTGCGGCATGTTCCAGAGTGGAAGATACTATCAGTATCGCCCTGGTGTAAGACCACCATTCAGAATTGAAACGTTGCTTGAAAATGGCTGTAGCCGTGTTTGGTGACCAGATCTGAATAGCCAGGTACTTCCCAACCTTCCTCTTCCCCACCTCCTTCCCCTCCCCACTACCTTCCCTCCTTCCCCTCCCCACTACCTTCAGCCTCACAACATACCCCAATTGGGGATTCCATAGTCTCACTGGCTCCAGACGAGAGCAGTTGAGATTCTTGTGCGGTTATTCACTGTAAAAAAAAAAAAAAAAAAAGACCAGCACACTGCGGAATAAGTTTATTAATAAAAACTGGTTAATTAACTTTCGGGAAACGAAGCGGGTAATTGGTTTATCATATACAGGATTTTAATTGTTGAATAACTTTGTTTTAAATATTAGTGTACATTTCCACTATTAATCTTGTATTTGAAACTAGCAAATTTAGTCGGTCGACACTTGTAAACACTATATTATTCACGACGGCAACTTTCTTGGTTGAGCACTTTACGTAGGAATACCGGTGATAATGTTTTGTCGAGTGACGACTCGAAAATGAAGGAATCGTGCCCGTGATAATTTAAATTGCAATTCGAAGTTACAATCGCGCCGGGGTTCTTGATGGAAATGCTAGACAAATTGGGAGTAACAAGACAAAACATTATACATTATAAAGTTTAAACAATTGCTGATTGAAGAACGAGACTGTGGGACCGTGAAGAGGGAGGAAAAAAAAATGCCACACGTCGGGGGACAGTGCTAGCATTAAAACGCAAAAAAAAAGCACCACGTTGGGCCCAGTGCTAGCATTGGCGCTACTTGCGGCCAACGCTAAACCCAAAATCTGGAAAGGACATGCAATAAACAAGCCGGCGGCTAGCTCTGCACAGCCGGCGCGAGCAAGGTCCCTCTTAAACCCAGGGCGAGTGTCTGTGGTTCGCTTGTTAATTCCTACTCCCCTTCCTTTCCTCAAAATCTCCAGGTCTCCTTCCTTAATCAGAACACAGTTGTTATGCACGAAAAAGGGTTTTATTCAATTAAAGGTGAACAGGGTTCTACAAAAGGCCAGCATCGGCACTACACACATGAGTATTTGGCTATCTCTAATTAATTCTATCATAACGGGGGGAGCTTCTCTCAACTCTCTCTACACGTGTTTAGTGAATTTAAATGTCAGTTCTTAGCACACAGAGGGGTAGCAAGGTTCATTGGTACTCACAAGCAGGAGATAGGCGGTCGGCAGACAGGATTCTGGGTAGGCGTAAACCTCTTTAAGCACAATACACAATTAAAGTAAAACATCGTGAGCGTTTACGGAGAGCGCCTAGCGCGAATCACGGGGAACACAGTTATTCTGCCGAAGGCCGGCGAAGGAATGGAAGCGGGGAGCCGCTCGGCGCTTGGCACGGGCGCCGCGCGGTGCGGGGAGAGGGGCGGAGGGCCTGTGCAAGGGGTCAATTCGCTATTAGCTCGCACGGGAAACAATTCCGTAACGTAACAACAAGTAGAAATGAAATTCAAGGTATTTTATTTAACATTACTCTAAATAATAAAAATCCAAAAATACACAGTAATGTTACGTAAGTTCCTTGTTTTTACATATCTAAGAAGTGTGTTCTTGGAGTATACGAGTACTTTTCCCTTTTCCAATCCATAGCAACATATGGTATAGCGGGATAGGATGCTTGTGCTGAATCCATTATTAGACCAATTATTACAGTTCAAAAACTAATTCTGAGAATTATATTTAAATGTCAACCTACCCATCCCTCAAATAAACTCTTTGCCAAAATCAGGGTCTCAGATATTCGACAGCTATTTAATAAGACAAGCATTTGTTATATACGAAAAAATAACCTACTAGTGGCTCCACAAAATCAAGCGATCTTCATCAAACCTGGGTTGCGTGGTCCCAAAAACTAAAACCTCATTCGCTGAACGACAATTCTGGTTCATCGCTCCTAAAATATATAATGCTTTGAGTACTGACATAAAATCAAGTAATTCTAAATCACTTATATACTTCGCTTATATAGCACGTGTACAACATTGAATATTTGAAAGGGGACGAACTTACTTCAAAGAATACATGAGTTCTTATCACAACATTTCAATTATTATTTTTTGTATTTCAAAATTTTTATTTCCATTTTTATTTCTATATTTCTTTAAAATATTTTTTTCTCTTAATTTTCACCTATTTTTATTTATGTTTAAATTTATATATTTGTAAAGAACACATGAGTTCTTAACAAAAAAAAATTATTATTATTTTCGGTATTTCAAAATTAGAATTTGAATTTTTAATTTTATTTTTCTTTAAAATATGATTTTTTTGTCTTCTTACTTTCTTTTATGTATTTCTTAATTTTATTTAGTACCAGCAGTTAAAAACCCGCTCCGCAGTGTTTTTGCTGCTAGGCCCTGCGGGCGGCTTTTACTTCGGCTTCGCCCAGTTTGAGTGTTGGTGACCATATTACAAATCCGATAGGAACTGGTTCCAAAAACAGCCCAAAGTTAATAGTTCCAAAGTTTCATCGCAATCGGATGAACGGTTTAGCAATGCATAATTTCATGATGCCAGAGCTCACTATTTTAAACAGAAACCATCGCAGGCATGCGCACATCAAATCCCCAAAGTTTTGTCGCAATCGGATGAATGGTTTAGCAACGCATAGCGGACATACATATATATTTACATACACACAAACCCAGAAACAAACATATCTTGATTTTTATATATATAGATGTTTATTATCTGCTTCAATAGAATAGTATTTTTTAGTTCCTATTTAAAATATTAAATGTACGACTACCACAACACGGGCATTAGCCTAGTGTGGTAGCCGAAAAAACCCAAAAATCTGTAACAAATAAAATATTATGAAAAAAAAAAAAAATATATATATATATATAACAATGAATAATGAAAATCATTGTACATCCACTATCTTTTTCCCAAATAATGCGCAAATAAGAGAAATAATCTATAGGTACATGTGTTTAAGAGCGTTTAACCAGCCAGCGAACGAAAATCCACATTTCGTCGAAAGTTATTCTTACGATCGTGCAGGGCGGTTACAATGAGAAAGATTAATTATTCTCCGTACCAGCTTTTTTAAATTTTAACTCAATATCGAATTTATTTCAATTCAAATTAGCTTTAATTAATACCTTCATCCAAAAATGCTGAAAGGCGTGATGATAAAACTATTAAAATAATGTACTTTTTGTAGTTATTTTATGATTATAAGTATTTATCATTTTTCAATAATGTCTAAATTTAATAAGAATGTTAAAAAAATCTGAAATACAATAGTTTGTAAGTGCGCAAATAAATATACAAATGGACCAATTTTCGTCAAGAAACTTTTTATTTTTTTTATTTTTTTTTATTTTTTTTTTTATTTAATAAAATAGTATCAATTATATGTTTATATACATTAAATAAAGTTTCTATTAAAATACATTTAATAATTCGCTTTACACCCTTTTTAAGAGCAAAGCTCGAGTTAAAAGGGCGGATAAACGCATGTTAAACACAATTTAGAAAAACGAAAAATAATATTTTTTTAAATATATAAAACAAAAAATAGATAATTAACAGAAAATAAGAAAAAATGTACGTACATATTTTTTAATGATTTTATTGAAACTAAAATTAAAATTCTAAAACATGCGTTTGCTAGATAATGTTTTGATTTATTTTACTGCATGATTATATTATTTGAAATGGGTGTGGTATAATACAAAATCTTTTTTGAAAATTTAACAAATCTGCTAACGACCTATGGAATAATCTTAATATACAAAAAATTAAAAAATTTTCTCAAAATTTATTACATGCGAATGCTAGATAAAAGAACAATCTTTCGAAATCCGTTTATAATTTTTTGTGGAAAAGAGTCAATACTTACGTCTAAAATCTGATTTGAAAATGACATATTTCTGGTTTTCTCTGGTAATGCCCTCTTAAGGACGAGATTTAGCGTGCGTGTATGTGTGTGTGTGTGTGTGTGTGTGTGTGTGTGAGGGTGCGTGTATGTGTGTGTCGTATGACGTTGATTGCCGTGACTCCTCAGAAAATAAAAAAAACTCATTTCTTATTCGTAGAAGATTGAGAATGACTGGGAATTTCCAGACCAAAATGAAATAAAATCAGTTAACGAGAGCGAATGAAAATTTGAATACAATCCCCGCAAAATAGGTCACGATGAAGCTTGTTTTTTTTCTACCTCAACAAATTCTGCTCGTATTTACATAATCTAAACAGAAAATATGTGGAAATGTCTACTGAAGCAGAATAATTTCTTTAACGGTGAGCTTTGCATTATGAAATTTACACAGATATTTATTTATGTCTGGACTATTTTCTTTCTGCAAGATTATATCCAACATGAGCAATGGGGCTTTGAAAAATTCATTTAAAAATAATAAATTACTTTATTTTGCATTCACCTTTTTTTTATATAAAATTTTTGTGTTTTTTACATACGAGTACATCAATAAATAGATATCAAGATTTAAAAAAAATAATGTTAATAGATATGAACTCTCAGTAGTTTCAGGTAATTTTTCAATTTAAGTTGGAATTCATGATTATTTTCGTTAATTTTTAGAAGTAACGGGAAATGTTGAAATAAGTTATACATATATACAGATAGGTATTTCGGTGTGCTTGGTATTAAATTTTGGGATTTTAATATTATTCTGACATATTGAAATGTAAGTTATTTAGCTGTATTTCTTTGAAAGCTTGTAGTGTTGAATATTTTTTACATATTTTGTAGGTACATTGAATATTGAAAAGTTTTTTTTGTAGAAAATGTAGTTGGTTTTTTGAGGTTAACCTTAATTATCAACCTTTGAACTATTTTGAGAGGATTTAAAATAACTTCTTCTTATTTCGACTAGTATTCAGAGTACCCTGGACAAATCAAATAAATGTATAGGAATTTTCATCGACTTAAAGAAAGCATTTCCCATGAAAAACTTGCTTTAAAATCAAAAGATAACGACATTGAACACATTGTCCTCAAGTGGATAGTAAGCTACCTAACAGAGAGACCTCAAATAGTAAAATTAAACCAATCATTCAGTACATATCTCAAAAGTAAATTTGGCATCCCTCAAGGTACCGTCCTCGGACCATTATTATTTCTAATATACGTGAATGACATTTTCTAACGGGAAATTAAAGGTGAATTAATCTCTTATGCTGATGACACTGCATTGTTAATAAAAGGTCAAACATGGGAACTAGTTAAATAACAAATTGGCAAATGAAGATATTAATACCTTAAAATCATGGTTTGATAATAACTTACTCACACTCAATGCAAAAAAACCACATATGTCTTATTTTCCTTACAGAAAATACCTGATCATAAAGTTAATATTGTAATCCACGAGGAAAAATGTGATAATCCTGTAATGGAATAATCACATTTCAGAGCTAGTGAAAAGATTAAAATTAAGATTTGTTAGGTTTAGAAATAGTTTAAATGTAAAAATAATCAAAAATATGTACTAAGCCCTTGTTCATTATTTACTTATCTACGGAATTACAGGTTGGGGAGGATCATACAAAAACAATCAAAACTCAGTAAAAGTTTCGCATAGAATCATTATAAAGTAATATTTAAAAAAAATCTACCTTCTCAACAGAATCACTTTTTAAATTGTTTCCAGTACCAAATGTCGATGACATATTCAAGCAAGCTTCCGTTATAAAAATGTGTAAAGAAAAAAATAAGAAAGAATATCAAGAATTTTACAAAGTAATGAAAAATAGAAACCAATTTATTACAACTAATTTTAAAACAACTTAAATGCAAAATTATTATATATTCCAAGTCATAAAAAACTATAATAACCTCCCTTCTGAAACATGCTTTATCATTAACCAATCAGAACAAATAAACAAAATTAAACAATTTTTCAAACGGTAAAAAGTTAATCTTATATACGAAAATCTCGTGTCACGATGTTTGTGGTCGCACTCCTCCGAAACGGCTTGACCGATTTTTTATGCATTTTTTATGTACATTTGGTAGGTATGAGAATTGAGAATAGGTTTTAAAGTATATTTCATACCGCTAGGTGATTAGAGTGTCCCTACTTAGAAAAAAAAATCAATTTTTTTGACAATTTTTTTTATTTTTTTTTATTTGGCATTAAAAATACGTTTAACCCCAAATTTAAACCCTCCTACCCCCACCCTCCCATTTTGTAATCGCGATTTTAGTATTTTTGTGTGAACAAATTTAACCGTCTTTCGTATTTCAAACAGAACGAAATTATTTATGTTGTTGAAAGACAGGTGGCGCTACGTCCGCCTCATCGAACTTTCATCCACACACGCGCAAGACATTCACGAGAAGCGTCGCGTCATTTCGATATTTCATTCGGCATCATGTTCTCGCGTGGGCAAACTATCGAGCTTTTTTGTCTTGGCTAAAGACGGACTGACATAAAATATCGTAGACTCAATTGCTCTTCGAAATTCAAATTGATTTTCTTTATTTCATTTTCCTACTTTAGTTGGTGTTTTTTTGCTTTTATCGGCGGTAATCGTCTACAGCGCTCCATTCCTCTTTCTGTCATAGATCCCATCCCCACACACTTACAATACATTCGTTATTTTTTATTTAACAACCAAAATATTCACCAGAAATAATTTATATGGCAGAACAATGTTTGTCGGGTCAGAATTTATATGGCAGAATAACGTTTGTCGGGTCAGCTGGTATTTTATATCATTATAACTTACAACCTAAGTAAGAATCGTGGCTCCCATATCAGGCACAAGAGTTCCTCTTTTCTGATAAGGTATACATGACCAAAAACAAAATATTTTGTAAAATATATATGTATCTCATATTTTTTATATTACAATCAAAATAAAAATAAATGTTCCTCCGCAGCCATTTAAAAAGGATGTTTTCTTTCCAATGATATGTCCTTTCTAATTCTATTGTATTTAGACAAGGTGAACAGAAAATATATGGAAATGTCTACTGAAGCAGAATAATCTCTTTAACGATGAGCTCCAGCATTTTGAAATTTGCACAGATATTTTATGTCTGGATTATTTTATTTTTAAAAGTTCAATCCAACTTGAGTTTTCATCATGTAAAGAAAAGAGGTCACGCTACCCATAATTTGCATTCCATTAATATTTCAAAAAGATTTTTTTTTAAAAAGAAGTTGAAACTCTTGAAGACAGGGTTAAAACGAACATCTAATTATGTCGTATGTAAGACAGCACACATTGACTTATCCAGACAAAAAAAAATCGCGTGTATGTTCATTATTCGGGATTCGAATAAAATAACGCACCCCCCCCCCCCCCCGCTTCTTGCTCCGGGCAACCCCACTCTCCCCTAATGTTTGTTATATTGAATTCCATCCGATCCAAATCTTGCTCAGTTGCACTCTAAGCCCTGAGGAAAATATACTCACCCTCCCCCCTCCTCCCCACCTCATAGATCTCACTCTCATCTTGTCCGAACCAATTTTTGTTTACCTACATCGTTTTTCTAAAAGGCCTACGGAAAAACAAAGGGCTTAGAAATGTATGTTTTTACGCGTTTAAGATCAGTTCTGATTATGTTTGGAACATCGTGAATATTTCTTTGAAAGTCTCAATCAAAATCACGATCAAAATCCCTGGTAACGCCGGGCACAAATTGCTAGCTAACATTAGAATAAATAATTATGAATACTTATTTTACTTATTTGTAGCTTTTTATTTTATATTAGTAAATTAGTAGGCATGTAAAGTAGGTATATAGACAAAAATATTTCGAATTTTATTCTGGATATTGTTCTAATTAAAATCCAACTTTTACTATACATAGGTAGCTTAAAAATGTCATTACTTGAATGAAACAATTTTTTTTAAACTTTTTTTTTACGTACGAAATTAAAATATTCCAATTTATTAATATTTAACTATATATTTCAAGCACAAAAATCTTATAGTTAATTTTAGCTAGTTTCTAATTTTTCACGACATCTTCAAAAATAAGTAAAGAGTAGGTACATTTAAAATAAGTAAACAGTAGGTACATTTAAAATGCCTTGGAAATACAATTTTTTAAATTTATTTATTTATCTTAAAACCCCTCCGCAACGTAAGCAGATATAAGCGTTAGAAATAGGACAGCAGTCAAGTACAATAAGCGTGTTTACACGTCAGCGCGTCTGTTTCCATAGAAATCGTTGTAACTCCGTTATTGTTTTAGTTACCTACATCCCTAAACCAAAAAGTAAGGTAAACCAAAAAGGTCGATAGTAGATCAAGCTGTACATCTCTATCAAGTTGTCTATAGAAATACATAGCAGGAATCTGCTGTCAGTCGCGTAGTTAACAAAAATATTTTCCCGCGCAAATTTACTACCGGCAGCTCGTCCACGCTCGACATTTTTAATTTTTATTAAATATTTTTATATGAAATGATAAAAAAGTGAGGTGACAAAAGTGTTTATTACACATATATACAATAGAATAAGTATTGTTGTTTACATAATCTTTTTTTAGTACCGTTTTCACATAAAAAACATCACGTGAGTCATTTTTACCTTTTTTTAATGTTTGCATGCTAAATTTTAATATTTACAAATCTTAATATTTATTTGTAATAGAATAATTCGAAAGCTTATTTTGTAACCTTTCTAAAACAGTTTTTACTATGCGGCTACGTACAGAAATGTTTCAATTATAGAGCTTTAATTGTGAAGCGGTAATAACACAAAGTTTTCGTAAAATGTCATTTTGTTAAGTTAGCTCACATGTGTGTGCTAATAATTAGAAACATTTATGTAATCATTACATAATTTGGCAAAGATTTACTTTTTTAAATAATTAAAATGTAAATATAACCAATCACAAATAAAACATCAATATTTGTGGCAGACATACTTTCTTACTTACTTTTTAAAATTAATCATATTTTCAATCTGAGTAATTGCATTTGGGATTTTTTTAAAATTGAACGGCCTGGTACATACGAGATTTCTGGGTGCTTCATTTCTTCCTTGTTGGCAATATAATTTGCTTTGAATATCTAATCCCGTATCCGTGTATCTCGTGATTATATATTTTTTTCAGTTTCTTTGACATCATCCCTATTTTAACTTTATGTGTAAAAATAAGTACATTCATATATATGGTTTGCTTCACCGTCTTATAATAATTTAGCTCCTTTAAGGGGGTATTCTAGTCTAGAAGCCCGAATTTCGGGCGTTTTTGACGGTCGATAAAAAAAACCATCAATATTTTAAGTACACTTTTTTTTAAATTTATTTATTTTTATTTTAAGAATTCACAAAAAAATAAAAATAAATAAATATACATAAATATATTTCACATAGTTACACGCTGTTTTGTTTTTTTTTTTACATGAGGCCTCGGGAAGGAAAATAATTTCCCTCAGGGCCTATGTCGTCTTTGGGGATGCTGTGTGGAGAATTTTTTTAAGGAAAGGAAGGAGAGGAGAGTTCAGGGAAGGAAAATGGTTTAAGTGGTGGGTAGGAATCTGGGGTTCAGTGTGTCCTGGTCCGCCTCCAAGACCTAGACAAACCTTACCCCATGAACCCGGGCACCCTGGGCACCCGGTACCCATTCCCGCCCAAATTGCTGTTGAAGTAGAGAGGGAAAAAGGGTCCATTTGTGACAATTTCCATCCTTCTAGTTATCTGAAAAATAAAAAAGGTAGATTCTTACAGTACAATTTTCATTATGGTAGGAACCAGGAAAATTAAAAAAAAAAATCTCGGAAATGTCAGCTACTCAAAAAAAATTGATGTTTTCAGTTTTTTTTTTACTTTACAAAATTTTTAAAAATAGTTAAAATTAAAAAAATGTGATTTTTTGTTGATTCCTACCATGGAGGAATATATAAAGAAAATTCATGCTAAATTTCAAGAAAATCGGTTAATTAGAACTTGAGATTTTGTAACAAACGCGTTTAAAGTTTTTTTCTATTTAGATTCTAGTTAGATTCCATATAAATCGGTCGAATTGCCACGACACTAAAATGGCTATAACT
This sequence comes from Limnephilus marmoratus, assembly GCA_917880885.1. Taxonomy (NCBI): domain Eukaryota; kingdom Metazoa; phylum Arthropoda; class Insecta; order Trichoptera; family Limnephilidae; genus Limnephilus; species Limnephilus marmoratus. The sequence goes on along the minus strand of OU862909.1, from coordinate 52,456,025 downwards.
TAAAAATAATTTGAAATTCGAAAAATCCTTTTAAGGAGATATTCTTGAATATCTAAACTATCGAAATATGAAAAAAAAATCTAGACTAGAATACCCTCTTATCTGTGTAAACCTATATGTTACGCTTGAGTATTATTCGCATTGCTTTATTTTGCAGCATTTGCAATTTTTAATTTTCTCTTCATTACGGAGGAAAAGAATGAGAAATTTTAAGTTTATACAATAAATAAACTACCCTCTTCAGCTATATAAACGATGTTTTTAACTTTTTATGGCAATTAAACGTCAGTGTAGACTATTTTAGTTTATTAGTTAGATTTTTACATACAAGGTTGTTTTTAATTGTATAAACGTAAGGCCGTAGCTCTTAACATTTGATTTGAAATCGTCGTATAGCTGCTAAGTGAAATGCTACAGTGCTTTACAGTCTTCACATTGAAGTGGGGCAGTGTTAGTGAAGTAGCAAGGCAAGGAGTTTCATGTGCGTAACATACGCACCGCCCGTGAGTACCCGCCATACTATTTTGCTAGTGTTCGTACAGGTGCTTCGCGCCGACTACGGGGTTGACATCAGTTTTTTTTTTTTTTTTGGTTTTAGGCAATTCACCCTGAAAAGAGTGCTTTGTGCCGGTAATAGTTAAAGTGGATAAAAAAATTCGGTTAATCTATTGGTAAAATAATAAACCAAATTAATTATTGGACTCATTTAGATCACTAAAACAAATTAAATATTGAATTCATTCAGGTTAATAAACTTACATAAAGCTGTATGAACACGAGAATTGTTAAGAGATAAAAGGTATGAAATGTTAAGGGGGGACTGGTGTGTGATTTTAATAAGCAGGCGGTATATGTTCTTGAAAGATGAATGGTTTTTACAGTTAAAGAAAACGTGGTCGAGGGTTTCCTCTTCCACACCGCACTGGCAGACCAGATCATCTAAAACTCTAATTCTAGACAAGTGAGATGCAATTGAACAGTGACCAATTCTCATTCTCGAAATACATGAAATGAATCGTTTTGAAAGTTTTTTACCGTGAAACCATGGCTTAGCAGGGATATGGTTTTGAATTCCAGCATAGTAAAAGAACCAGTTCTTATTTTGGAGACTGCCCAATTTTCTTCCCAGGCACGAGTCATGTTGGATTTAAGAATCGGGAAGACATCGGAGATAGGAATTCTAAAATTTAGTGGGATAGTTCCGGAATCTGAACCAGATTTGGCGAGAAAATCGGCCATCTCATTACCCTCGATACCCAAATGGGCAGGGACCCAGGCCAATATCGTCTCAAACCCAGATTCACTTAGAGAATTGAGAAGATTTTTTATTTTACATATAATATTGTCTTCCGGATAACATAGAATATTTGACCTAATTTTATTTAGAGCACTTAGCGAATCAGTACATAGTAAGGCTCGATGAATGTTGAGAACCTGGATTTGATTTAGCGCTTGTTCAATTGCAAAGCATTCAGCTGTAAATATGGAAGCTTCTTTCGGTAATTTATAAGAGAGATTGATTTTGAATTCTGGACTATATATCGATGCTCCACATCTTTTATTTTCAAATTTGGAACCATCAGTGTAAAGGATGGAAAATCCAGGGAATTTTGAAGCCACAATGCTTTTAAAACAATCATCCACATTTTGAAATTTATTTGGGGAAGATAAAATATTCTTGTGAAAGACTGATGTTATTGTGTTGGGCATAAAAGTGATTGCCTTAAATGGAATATTGTATATAGGGAGATTGGGAACTTCTTGAAGATATTGGAGGGAAAATGATAGAGAATTATAGAGATGAAAACTTTTAATTAGGATAGGAAAACATTGTTTTTCTCTCAATCTTTTGTTAGAATTCAAATTAACACTTAACCGATTAATACTTTGTTTAATAGGATGATGTGATAAAGATAAAGCCTTGAAAATATATTTATTGGCAAGGAATTGCCTTCTGAAATATAATGGAGGCTCTCCACATTCCACCTGAAGCGCATTAATTGGAGAAGACTTCATAGCTCCAATAATCATTCTGAGGGCTTTTGATTGGATTCTTTCCATTTTCTTATCTAAATATTTAGGGAGTGGGTCAAAAAGGAATGAGCCATAATCCAAGTGGCTCCGAACTAGGGAATTATACATTAATTTAAGTGTGGTAGGATGAGATCCCCACCATATTCTGGAAACTGCTCGCATCATATTAAGTCCCTTTTCACACTTTGTAGAAATTATCTGAATGTGTGGAAGCCAGGAAAGTTTATGGTTCAAAAGAAGACCAAGGAATTTGATTTGAGTAGCGGTTTGTAGAGGCACATTATCAAAAGAGATTGAGAAGTGGGGAATTTTTCTTTTGCGCGTGAAAGTCACGACCCTTGTTTTAGATGCCGCCAGATTCATCCCATTTATTAACAACCAGCTTTTAATATATTGTAAAGCCAAATTCATTTCCTTAGCTGCAAGAATAATATTTTTATGTAACAAATATATAAGGATATCATCCGCAAAGTAAAGTCGCTTGATAGAAAAAGGAATTACTGAGTCTAGGTCGCTTATATAAATATTAAACAACAGAGGACTAATAACAGAACCCTGGGGCAAACCTCTCCATAGTTTGCGCCTTAAGCATTTAGAGGAAGACTCAATAATAATGGACCTATCTGAGAGCAAATTAATAATAAATTGGACCAATTTCGGGGGGATTTGTTTTTTAATTAGCTTTTCTTTCAAAACATCCAGTAAAACATCATCGTAAGCTGATGAAAGGTCAAGGAAGGTGGCCAATGTATAAGAATTTAGGGATTGAGAAACTCGGATATCAGTTGTGAACAAACTTAAATTATCCATTGTAGACTTCTTTTTCCGAAAACCATACTGATTTGGTGAGATAATATCTTGACTTTCAACAAACCATTCTAATCTGTTTTTCATCAAACGCTCCGCTACTTTCATCAAACATGATGAAAGAGCAATAGGCCTATAAGACGAAATTTCAGATGGATCTTTTCCAGGTTTTAAAATGGGAATGATTTTTTGAGTTTTCCAATCATCCGGAATTAGTCCTGTTTCAAACATATTATTAATAAGAGATAAGAAATATTCAACCGCCATATCAGAAAATGATTTAATGAAACTATTAAATATTCCATCGGGACCCGGAGCAGAGTCAGAAAGGGATCTTATAACTCGTTTCATCTCATCAATGGAGAAACGAGCATCTAGCCAGTTAGAATGAGATGGATATGGTTTAATAGAAGGCATTTCTTCACATCCGGCCACCGATGGGGGGGCTATTTTATCCGCAAATCCTATAAGAATTTCTTCTGATATATGTTTGATTCTCGGCGGAGAATACGATGATCCGAATTTTTTTAAGCTAGACCAAACTGAAGACTGGAGAGTTTCCGGAGACAGGTTCTCACAGAACTTCCGCCATCCAGCGCGTTTTTTATTTTTCAAAATTCGTTTGGTTTCTGCCTGGGCTTTTTTAACTGATAAAAAATTTTCTAGTGACATGCACTTACGAAAAGAGGAAATTGCTTTTTTACGAGAGTTGACGGAGCGAGTGCATTCCTCGTCCCACCACGGAGTAGAGTGTTTTATTTTAATGTTCGCATTGTGTTTCGGGATGGATTTTTCTGCTGCATTTATAACCATAGAGGGAAACGTCTCGCATTGCATTCTGATGTCTCCCGGGGAGGATTTTGTTAAATTAATAAGGTTATCTAGTTCAGAAGAGAAAGTGCTCCAATTCGCATCTTTTATTCTAAATTTGAGATTATTTTTAACTGGGGGGGGGACAAGTGTTAGATTGATGGTGGAATCGGATTATAATTGGGAAATGATCACTAGAGAGGGGATCGTTTAGGATGTCCCAAGAGCATTTAGATGCTAACGAATACGAACAAAGCGATAAATCAACAGCACTTTTCCGTTGATGAGGGGGGGTGAATCTGGTTGGAGATCCGTCATTTAAAAAACATAGGTTATGGGTATCAATAAAATTTAAAAGATTGCGGCCAGAACGATTTGTTATTTTGCTACCCCAAGAAGGGGAATGTGCATTAAAATCTCCAAGGATCATATAAGGGGAAAAAATCTGGGTTAAGATTGGTGCCCATTCATTTTCAATAAAAGTTGTAGAGGGAGGAATATATATTGATAAAATTGTGATATCAGATAAGACAGCTGCTGTTATCTGGATATCGTCGGAGGGAGTATGAATATTTATTTGTTTAAACGGGATAGAATTATGTATTATCAGAGCCGAGCCGCCTTTACCATCCGGTCTGTCGTGTCTGATACAGTAATAACCTGGAATTCTTAAGTGAAAGGATGGTTTTAACCACGTTTCAGAAATGGCGGCTACTGAAACGTCGTGTTCGTCGAGTAATTGAATTAGGTCAGATTTGTTAGCGAAGAGGCTTCTACTGTTCCACTGAAGAATTTTGTTCAGTTTCGAAGTCATTGGGGAGGCAAGATAATAAAGATTTTATGTAATCGGCAGCGTTGGACGGTACAGTATTGTTGTTTGTAAGGATTGAAATTAAAAGGGTAATTAAAGTTTGTATAAAAGAATTATTATTCATTATTTCGGGGAGAGCAGGAGGGAAAGTATTACCATTAATGGCACACCCATTGGGCGACTCGGATTTGGCATTCCCATTCGGGCTGGCCAAAATATTATTCAATTGTTTTTTATCAAGGTAAGGAGTATATTTTGGGTTGGGTTTGACTGGCTTGAGAATGGTTTTTCTGTGAGAAGATGATGATGAATTTAAAAAGGTGGTTGTTTGGAAAGGAGCTGAGGACGATGTCATCTCTGCGAATGATTTTTTCGCAGGAGAGAATAACTTTGAGGCCTGGAAGTACGAAATATTGTCGGTAGCCATTTTATGTTTTATGTTCTTCTGTCTTGATAATTCCGGACAGGCTAGACTGACCGCGGTATGTGCACCCGAACAGTTAATGCAAATGGGATCATTGGAAGATTTCGGACATTGATCAAATGGGTGACCTTCTCCGCAAAAGTAACAACGTGGAGGGGAGCGGCATATGGGTTTTGAATGTCCAAACCGGCAGCAATTGAAGCATTGAATAGTTGGGAATTTATAAACATCGACGGGAAGCGAGGTATAATAAATAAAGACACGAGACGGTAGGGATTGCCCTTCAAATGTAATAACGATAGATTGAGAAGGTTTCCAGATCGTGTTTCCATCAGAAGAATCCTTGTAGTTCAGTCGACGTACTTTTAATACTTTCGGGGTTCCGTGGGAATTATTCAAAGCATCAACAATTTCAGCCTCTGGGATCTCCGCGGGAATTCCTCGCACAAGACCCATTCTCGTTAGGTTAAATGTCGGGTTGAACGATTTATATTTATGGGTTGAGAGTGAGTCAATTTTTTTTACAAATCCATTTGCGGAAGCGGCAGTATTAAACTCGATAGATAATTTATATCGCCCTTCCGGTTTAATTGAACCGTTAACAATACCAAGGTTATTATTTTTTGAGTCAAATATAAATTTTCCAAAATCTAAAGGATGAATAAGTTTTCCTTGTTCAGTTCTCTGAACCATAACGATAAAAGGACCGGAAGCGGAAGCAGGATAAAGTAAGTCAGTATTTTTTGTATTATCGCTAGTTAAAGTACTTGTCTGGGTCTTACTATTGGTGTTAAGGTCGTTAGATGTCGAGGTTTGTTGAATCGGCGGTATAGATTTAACTTTCGATGGAATGTGAAGACTATGCGATGGTCGCCGTTTACGAGATGGGAGCGTAATAGAAACCTGGCTAGTATTAGAATCCGAATCAGAAAAATCTAATATCGACCCTGGGTCGGGAGGCCTATCTTCATCTTCCTCCATTATATAAAAAAAAACTTAACTTTTAAAAATTAAACTGAAAAAATAATACGCAGTCTATTTCATTGACTGTACAAACAAAAACGGATTAGCCGTAAGTAGGAAAGTAAACAAATAGGTATACGATAAACACAATTAAATGAAATGTAACAATAATATCTTATCTGTATGAGGCTCAGGAACGGGCGAACGGCACTAAGCGTTAGGTAAGGTACACACAACCACTGTTGACCGCGGCTCGAATCGGACTCTCGTTGACATCAGTTGCACGTTACTAACAGTGTTGGTAGCGCGTTACGCTTGTTGCATTCATGTCTACTACTTTCCGTTTGATGTTTGACAGAAAAGGCGACTGAACTTGAATGGAATTTTAATGTTTCTGTAAAAAAATATACTTGCAGTCATCATCTCATGCAGTTCCCTGGCGGCAACAAACACCCTACATTTAATATCGCTTTCGATATATGGGTGAACATAAAATCTTCTATTATATCGTTTTAATACTTATAATAAAGATAAACGAGGACATTGTTTTCATCGCAAGTTACTTGACATCATATTAACTCAACGGCTGCACGTGAAAAATGTTTAATTTCAGTGTATTGACAATATATGATGGCTGGCGTGGTCTAGCGGTAAGGCTCTTGACTCGCAATCCGAAGTCTATTTGCGACACGTTCCAGAGTAAGTTCCAGAGTAAGATACTCTCAGTATCGCCCTGGTGAAAGACCGCGTTTCAGAATTTAAATGTGCTTGAAATGGCTTTAGCCGTGTTTGGTGACCAGATCTGAATAGCCAGGTACCTCCCCACCTTTCTCTTCCCCATCTCCTTTCCCTCTCCATTACCTTCAGCCTAACAACATACCCAAATCAGGGATGCCGTAGTCTCACTTGCTCCAGACGGGAGCAGTTGGAACTCTTGTACGGTATTCATGTAAAAAAAAGTATTCCGGTAGAACCATGGGCATAGGGTCGGGTTGTTTTCACAATAATATAACATTACCAGACATATGTATGACGTGTGAGGCGTACGCGACTTATTAAGGAGTAGTATACGAGTATCTGTAGGACACTTGCGGTTGCGTCACAATCACGTAGTTTGTAAGTATCTCCATGTACGAAGGGCCATATAGTTTCAATATCTTCGAATGGCATGAGGTCGAACACAGTTGGGTTGGGCTGACGGTGCTTGTGTGGGTGTCTTCAATCTTCAAGACTCCTTTCTTTGCTTATTCAAGGCACAAGTCAAAATCAATTATAATTGAAAACTGGTTTTGCGTCGTTGAACTCGTTGAGCTAAAAAATATTACCCATTGCAAAATTAATTGAGCCCAACGTTCAAAAAATGTTTTATGTTAAATTTTTGTGAAGTTTGTATTATTGGCGATGTCATACAAAAAAGGCATGTACCCACCTTCAATGGCCAGCGGCCTTTTCCCGGCCATCTCTGTCCATACTACATGACAGGCAATTTGAATTTCCACGCATAATGGAAATATATCGGGTAACACAAAAACGTGCTTAAATTATATACTTTCAATATTATTTCAGAACCTCCTGCGTAAAATGCCAAGCTAGTATTGTTTCCATTCAGAATGGCTGACATCCCGATCAAATTCAATCATTTATTTGTGTTTTTTTGATAAAACATGGAAAGAAGTCTGTTACTTTTGGACGAAATAAAAACATTAATCATTGATGAAGAAAATAATGTTAGTAAATCCAAACGAAACGTGAAACAGAACAAGACGCAAATGTGTTTAAGAGCGTTTAACCAGCCAGCGGACGAAAATCCACATTGTTCTTCCGATCGTGCAGGGCGGTTACAATGAGAAAGATTAATTATTCTCCGTACCAGCTTTTTTAAATTATAACTCAATATCGAATTTATTTCAATCCAAATTAGCTTTAATTTATACCTTCATCCAAAAATGCTGAAAGGCGTGATGATAAAACTATTAAAATAGTGTACTTTTTGTAGTTATTTTTTGATTATAAGTATTTATCATTTTTCAATAATGTCTAAATTTAATAAGAATGTTAAAAAAATCTGAAATATATTAGTTTGTAAGTGCGCAAATAAATACAAAAATGGACCAATTTTCGTCAAGAAACACATGTACGTACATATTTTTTAATGATTTTATTGAAACTAAAATTAAAATTCTAATACATAACTCTGCTAGATAATGTATTGATTTATTTTACTGCATAATTACATTATTTGAAATGGGTGTGGTATAATACAAAAACTTTTTTGAAAATTTAACAAATCTGCCAACGACCTATGGAATAACCTTATTATACTAAAAATTTTAAAAAAATTCTGAAAATTTATTACATAACTTCACTAGATAATAGAACAATCTTTCGAAATTCATTTATAATTTTTTGTGGAAAAGAGTCAATACGTCTAAAAACTTTTTTGAAAATGACGTATTTCCGGCTTTCTCTGGTAATGCCCTCTTAACCACTCGGCCATTGTGGCCCGATTACATTACGTCATTTTCGATATCCGATGATTAAATATTGCATTGGTGGGTATAACTCTAAATACTACTATAAATTCTAATAAATTAAATACAATTATGTATACTTTTTTCCATGCTGTTAATAATAGCGATTAGTACCATTGATAATAGTCTTATAATATTAATAATGCAGATTAAAAGAATTTGGCATTCTCAGACTATAAAAATATTACCATTTGTTATTTCGGCAACTGCATTATACCTAGCTCTCTCATTCAAAATTTAGGCATATTAGATTTGTAAAAGAATTTATATATAAAAATGCGAAATGCGAGCGCAGACCTGTCGTCGTTTCCGTTTTATATCTCAACCAATAGGAGCCTGAGCGCAGTTTGATGCTTTGCAGGTGCCGTACTGCATCATTTCCGTTTCATCCGAATGTCAAATCACTCTAACGGGGCTAAAAAAATTTCACTTCAAAAAAAAATTCGAGTGCAGTTTACACGCGGTAGAAGCAAAACTTTACCAAAACAATCTCAACCAATACTCGATAAGTGAGGTCACAATCAAAGCGACCAATGAGCGCAGACCAGCGTAATTTCCGTTTCATATCTCAACAAATGGGAGCCCTTAAAAGTGACATCATAATCAAATGAACGCAGTTGATGCGTAACAGGTGCTGTAATCGTCGTATCTCTTTCATCAATGTACAATTTGGGAGGCGGGAATGAATACCTCCGCCCCGGAACCTTTATTGGATAACCAAGATCTCTACCATAGGTCACCCCAACTGGTTTGCTACATTTCGTGATTTAACAAGGGTGCCCAGGTTCATAGGGTGAGGTTTGTCTAGGTCTTGGAGGCGGATGACCAGGAAACACTGAAACCCAGATTCCTACCCACCCTTTAAACCATTTTCCTTCCCAGAACTATCCTCTCCTTCCTTTCCGTAAAAAAAACCCTCCACACAACATCCCCAAAGATGGAAAATTAATTTCCTCAGGGCCTCCTGTGTGGAGCTTATGTAAAAAATAAATTAAATCCAAATCATGGCGGGGCTATAGAAGTTTCAATTCAATAACAAAAGAAAAACTAGTATGGACAAATAAGTACCTTTAGACAAAAAAACTTTAAAAAAATGTCCATAGAAATATATTTTTTTTTAATATTGGAACCTATTTGTCTATACATGTTTGTCTTTTGTTATATTTATTAATTTAAATTTTCTCCTGATGAAGAAACCATTGGTTTTGAAACATGTTGATAATTTTGATAAAATAAGAGGTGTTTATTTATAAATTTGGTTCCAAATGATTAAAATATTTTTAATTCATTAAAATAATGTTTGTTCGTTTTGGGTTTTCCATTTCAGTTTGAAAGTGAAATGGAAACCCGTTGCTTGTTGGTGCTATTTTAGTCCTGCCTGAATGCGACATCGTTTGTGAATCATCGAAATATCCTTATTTTTTTACGGGTCATAATTTTCAAATGTTGTTGACCACCGGACAAACCTATCCAATGTCGAATGACCTTCTTCAGAGATGAAAATCTCCAACGTCTTTCACCCCTCGGCCTTTGAACCCTTTTTTTAAGAACGTAGAACTTGTGGCTACGAATCATGGCATGTGTCCAACAAGCCTACCAATGTTGTTATCTTTATAGAATTTTGATGATCCATTTGCTTATTGAGCTCTTTTAGCAAATGTTCGCTTGTGATTCGTGCTGTCCGTGATATTTTCAACAATTTTGAACAGTGACATATCTAACGCTTCGATATTGTTCATTCCACTTATGTACTTTCAATGTCTAAGTCTGGCATGCTTACAAAAAGATTTTCACTGTATTATTAAATCATTCGTTCGCGACCTCAGATTTGAGTTCAGCGCAAGAAGAATGTCTTGATAAAAGCTTTTCTGGACATTTACACTCTTTCCCTTATCTCGTTTCCGGGATCCGAGTTCACGTTTAGCCAAGCGCCACTTACGTGACCTTTTCCACCGGAACCCCATTTATTAACAGTGACTAACTGGCTGACGTCACTCTGTTTAACTTTAACTGATGGACACTCTATTTGTTTTCGTAACATGAGGACCAAAACATTTTCTTATATCAAGATGTTCTTTTATTGTATCTCATAAAGTATTTCATTATGCCAGCGAAGTTATTTTGTATAAACAAAACAACTCAGCATCGCATCCCGGAGCAGGGATCAATAAGCGCCGTCTATACGAATTGGATGTTACTACTCCTCTAATATTTCAATTACATCCCGTATTTCTCCTTCAACAGCCTTAAGATGCTACTCCAGATAATAATCCCACATTTCCAACGAAACGAACGTACGGGCACGTGTTTGGCCTTTTTCATAATATAAAGTCAGCATTTTCGCGGAAGGACTCTTTATGATTGTAACTAACGCGTAATTAAATTATTCAAAAGATATGGCTACGTTTTATTTATTTACTCGACACGGCGTGATTCAACATTACACAACTGCGTCGTGTGCCGTGTAGTGGTTGGTTAGCTCCCTTTACTTTTGATCTTTAAGTTAAAGATCCCATCCCTTCCAAAATATATTAAATAACTGGCTTCAATATCTCCAGTCTCTGACGGGTGTATGTTGTGTATGTGTATATATGTGTGTGTGTGTGTAATCCCACTTTATAAATATAATAAACGTACCTACGCGGATTACGGGGAAAAACACTCAATGTGACAGACAAAGTTAACCCTTAGAAAACATTTCACAAATTCCCTTCGTATAATAAAATGGTCAAATTTCATGTTTTCCAATAACAGGTTAGCGGAGAACATGGGGGTTGTTTCACAGAACAAATGCTACTATACACAACACAGCTTAGTCCTTTATTATTTGCCTTTAAGCTTCGTTTATACCCGTTTAGGTATATGTTTTTGAAGGAACAATTTTTCAACCGAAAAACAGAATTATTTTCTGGAAATATGTAATGCAACATTTGAATTAAAAATTTCAGTTTATTTTTCTGTTTTATTCAATTCGAATTTTTAACAAAAGAAAAATTAGCAGATGTTTAAAATAAATTATTACCTAATTAAACATATATATCCTTTGGAATGCTTATTGTCACCCTCCTTCTGTACAAAGGTGGTGCTTTTCTCAAACAATCAATCTACAGCTCAATTATTACTTCACGATAGTTTAACCCGATATAAAACTCAGAGAATGGCTGAATTTGGCATTGATTCAATTTGGGAGGCGGGAATGGGTACCGCCGCCCCGGGAACCTTTATTGGATAACCAACACCTCTGCCACAGGTCACCCCAAGTGGTTCGCTACGTTTGGTGATTTAGCAGGGGTGCCCGGGTCCACGGGGTGAGGTTTGTCTAGTTCTTGGAGGCGGATGACCTGGACACACTGAACCCCATATTCCTACCCACCCCTTAAACCCTTTTCCTTCCCAGAACTCTCCTCTCCTTCCTTTCCTTTAAAAAAACCCTCCACACAGCATCCCCAAAGATGACATAGGCCCTGAGGGAAATTATTTTCCTCTGGGCCTCCTGTGTGGAGCTCATGTAAAAAAAAAATAAAAAATAATAATAAAAAATAAAAAATTATTAAAAGTTGGTCGACTAAAGTTTGTTCTAGCTATTTATTGTGACAACATCTGTTAAACATATCTAGATATTGTGACAACATTTGTTAAACATTTCACTTTTAAAATAAAATGCTTTTCCTGAGAATTTAAACATATTTATCTATTTTTTTTATTTTTTTATTGTTTTTATTTCTTGCTATAGCAATCCCGATGAGTTACAGAACTCATTTTAGGACAGGAGGAACATACAAATCATGGGTGGGAGGTAATAGTTAAAATTTTACATAGGAATTTGGATATTAAAATATAAGATTCACATACAATGTAGAAGAAAAATAAAAGACAGGTTGAGTAGAATAAACAGCAATGGAAAACAATTAAAGAAAAAGGGAACAAGGTTATACAGATATATATTAATTTTGATATATTTTATGTTTTATAGTAGGTGTAATTGAATAATATTGGTCTCACTGGGTGGCTTTTCCGTGCTGAGGCCCCCATTTTATAATACATAAACTTTAATAAAATGAAGTATATAATATCTACATTTTGATAAAATATATAAAGTTGGTCATGAAAAAAAAAAGGCAGCGTATGAGTTGCGTGTTTCTGAATGATGTATCTTTATAATTGTTTTATGCGTTACGTATATATGTTTTATTATTTTATGTTACAAAATTTTGTTCATAATTGTAAAATAAATACAAATCTATGTAAACTTGACTGCTCTGTACTCACCGTCAAAACTAATATAAAATACTTTGGTATAATTGACAATTCAGATATCTACGCTTATGGGTCCGAGTGGTTTTAAGATAGACATAAAATGGAAATTACAAATCAATGCAACAATTTGGAGGGTGGGTGTGGGTATCGCCGCCCCGGGAACCATTTAATAGATTACAAACACCGCCGTGGGTTAACCCAAGTGGTTAGCTAGAAGGGGTGTTCCAGTTCATAGGGTGAAGTTTGTCCGGATCTTGGCGCGGATACAACATCTGGGTGGTAGCTCGGATCGGAAGAGGCTGGTTGAGGGAGACCTTTTGACCTCTCCAGCGGGACATTCTCGAAACATCGCCTTGCACCGCAGATGATTCATACGTCCGTCACTCCTGGACACACTGACCCCGAGATTCCTACCCACCCCTCATACCTTTTTCCTTCCTAGAACTTCCTCTCTTCCTCCCCAAAGATGACGCTGACCCTGAAAGGAATTATTTTCCTCAGGGCCACCTATGTGGAGCTAATTTAAAAACATAAAGGTTAAGAAAATTGTTGTACATTTTTATTAGAATACTAAACATTTTAAATTTTAGAAGAACCATTTATTTTTCCGTAATTCAATTTATTTTGCTATATGGAATTGTTGGCTGAGGTGGTATATTCAAAACTACTCTCTTACCATAAGAAATGATTAGAGAGAACTTTGGTTTAGAAATTAGAAATCATCCAAAACAATATTAATCAAAATAATTTTAATAAGCTTTATCATTACCCCACAATCAGATCATTTAAAGAATTTAAAATCCCTTCACTGCAAATTATTTTTAAAAAATAGCCCTCTTAACAAAATTCATAAAGATTATTTCAGTGACGAAAACTTAAAAATTTTTTCCATGTGCTGTAATACCACCACAGTCCAACAACTTTATTAATATGCTAGCTGACTTGTACCCGGCGTTACTTTGGGGTTGTGAATGGTTTGGAAAACCAAAAGTTCTGAGGCTGTAAGTTCTAGTGTACCTGAAAACCAGATTTCATTCCCAAAAATTTTTCCTTCCCAAAACTTCCTCTCTTCCCCTTCCCTAAAAATGCCCTCCACACAGCATCCCCAAAGATGACACAGGCCCTGAGGGGAATTATTTCCCCCGGGAGTGTGATGCTAATGTAAAAAAATTATTTTTGAGCCTAAAGAGTAAGATAATTTGAATCTATGGACTCGAATTTTCTAACTTGCATTTTCCTCTAATTTTGAAAGTCGAGTGGGCAAAATTTCGTCTAGTGGTATCAAAATTCTGCATTAAGGGATGGGGTAGTTTTATGAAATATAAACAGTGTTATTTTGTTTAGTCTTATTTTGAAGGTCTAGTGTACAATCAGTTGCATAAAAAACAAAGCAACGCCACCACACCAGGAAACTCTTATTTACATATGAGATAGATAAACAGCTGAAGTACCCTATGTTGCACGGGTTTTATACAGAATTTTTCGAATTTACATGTAGGTACAAGGTAATTTTCCTCTTATTTGAAACGACAAGTGTGCAATATTTCATCAAAAAGTATCTAAATATTTTTTTTTTATTTTTTTTATTTTTTATTATTATTGTACAACAGAATAATTCCAATTATAGTACAATTTAGTTACCCTATCAGCATTTAGGCAAGTGACTCTTCAATAATGTTTTTAAGGCATATAAAGAACAGTCACTTACATCCAAATGGTTTGCAATTTCATTTAACAGCACCACTCCCCTCGTCATGCTATGCTTTGCCAAGACGTCTGTTCTGCCGTTCGGTACTTTAAATAAGTCATGATGTCGACTTCGGCTGTAGTGGTCTGGTACATATAAATCATAGCATCCCAAGAGAAATGGGCTATTGATGAAATTGTTCCAAATTTTGAAAGACAGAATAGCAAGACTTGCTTTCCTTCTAGTTTCTAGGCTCACAGAATCAGTTTCCTCAAGTAAGTCAATATGGTGCATGAACCTTGGATAGGTTCCATGCTTCCGCATATAAACATACCTGAGGAATTTCTTCTGGATTTGCTCTAACATATCAATGTACTTCTGGTGGTACGGTGTCCAAACATCGCTCGCGTATTCCAGTTTGCTTCTCAGTATTGCTTTAAGGGTGATGGGAAAAGAGAATGGGGGTGGTTCTCATGTAATCTTGTGATCATTTTCTTGTTTTGGAGGTCAAAGTGTGCAAAATTTCATCAACTTCGGAATAAAACTATAGATTTGTACACAAAATAAATCAACGCCGCCCTCCCGCTACAAAGCCACAAACAATCAACTTTAATTAATTGCCCTTTAATATTAGGTTAGAAACAAATTGTTTAAAATTCAAAAGTACCTACCATTTAAAAACGCTTTTTATTAATAATTCTCAATATATTATAATTCAGTATTTTTCATCTCGGTCGTAGGTACATAGCGCAACCTTTTTTTCTGTTCTGTCTTTCACATCTGCTGTTTTTCTACTTTTTTTTCGTTCTCTTGCTCTTTCTGAAAACTTTATATTAAAACGTTATTTCCAAGGTTTCTCCGCATTTTTACACGATCAAAAACGTGTAACACGATGTGTTATTATATTTAAAAAAAAACTATTTATCTTATAATATCTGGCATGATAACAATTAGTGTTGGGTAGGACACGATATCAGGATGAGTTTGTATGAGGTACTCAAATATTGAAATGAGGTGTTGAGGTGTCCCACCTCATTTGAGGTGAGGTGTTACAAAATATTTTCGCTTACGGGGGGGGGGGGGGGGGTGGCTGGTTTTTTCCCTTCAGCTTGATTTTCTTGGTTCAGAGGTGTTTTCTAATAAATACCGGGGTGGCGGTACACATACCCGCCTCCCGTGTCTATTATTTTTGTAATACGAAAAATGGATATAAAAAAGGCCTGCCCCCTCCCCCCCTTCACCACCTCTGATCCCCCCCCTGCACACCCCTCTTATCCCTCCCCGTCCTCAGCAACCCCCTCCACCTCATCTCAACACTGCCTCATCCTCCCTCCCTTGAGAGCTGTTGGGACTCTTGTGCGGTATTTACATAACATATAACAATAATTTTAAATAAAAATATATTTAAAAAAAAATTTTTTGGAGCAGTTGGTCCTGTTGTGCGGTATTCACTTATCAATACATAATTTACAATAAAAAATATTTAGAATAAAAAAATTTAAGCAGTTGGGACTCTTGTGCTCATAAATTATTGTTATGTGTATTCACATAACAATAATTTACAATAAAAAAATAAAATTTTTGGAGCAGTTGGGACTCTTGTGCTCATAAATGATTGTTTTGTGTATTCACATAACAATAATTTACAATAAAAAATAATATATAAAAAAAAAATTTTTTGGAGCAGTTGGGACTCTTGTGCTCATAAATTATTGTTTTGTGTATTCACATAACAATAATTTACAATAAAAAAAAATTTAAAAAAAAATTTTTTTTGGAGCAGTTGGGACTCTTGTGCTCATAAATTATTGTTTTGTGTATTCACATAACAATAATTTACAATAAAAAAAAATTAAAAAAAAATTTTTTTTTGGAGCAGTTGGGACTCTTGTGCTCATAAATTATTGTTTTGTGTATTCACATAACAATAATTTACAATAAAAAAAAAATTCAAAAAAATTTTTTTTTTCGAGCAGTTGGGACTCTTGTGCTCATAAATTATTGTTATGTGAATACGTAACAATAATTTACAAAAAAAAATATTTAAAAAAAAATTTTTTTTTTGGAGCAGTTGGTACTCTTGTGCGGTATTCACAATAAGTTAGAATAAAAAAATAAAAAAAATTCGGAGCAGTTGGGACGTTTCTGCGGTATTCACAATATATGAATTGGCTTACCCTATCACCACCTCACGGTTCTAATACAAAAATGTCATAGAATATACAAACACTTCACGCCTCACCACCTCATACATTTGTCCCAAACTATGCGTGACATGACATGTAGTTTAATACATCAACCACTTCACACCTCACCTCGTATTTGTCCCATACGTGTAACGTGACATGACATGTAGTCCAATACACCAATCACCTCGCACCTCACCTCATATTTGTCCCGTACATGACATGAATGTAGTCCAACAAAACAAACCACCTCACACCTCATATTTGTCCCTCCTTCATATTTTGTCTCCCCTTCATATTTGTAGTAATACAAAGAAAAAGAGTTGGTACAAATACATATTGTGAGGTGGGGGGACATTTTACGTGTTTGCATGGGACATTTGGGGTGCCTCTTGTATGAGATACTCAACACTAATAACAATGCTCTTGAGACATTAACACAAACTAAAGACTTAGGCATCACTTTTCAATCAAATGTTTCATTTGTTAACCACTTAATAGATAATCTCTATTAAGGGCTTAAAAACGTTGGAATTTATAACTAGGCTAATTATTTATTTATTTCAACGCCATAAAATGGCTATTACAATCCGGTGATACATGATTCATGATACACAGTGGTACACAAGGGGGTAATTACAATGATAATAATGTACATTAAACAAAGTACATATATATGATAACAACTAGCATTTAGTTATAGGATGACTGAACGCTGTAGAAATGAGATCCCTGAGGCGTATGTGTGGTAGAACCATCTATGATCGTGTGAGAAATGTGGAAATCCGCAAAGAATGCAAGGCTGATGTAAGCGTGATGAGTAAGATCAAGAAAGGAACGCTCCGACGGTTTGGGCATGTAGGGCGAATGAACGAGGAAAGGAGTGTAAGAAGAATATATGACGCAAATGTGAATGGTAGAAGAAGTCGAGGACGCCCAAGAAAGACATGGCACGAACAAGTGAATCAGATACTTGAGTCGGGCCATGTCAAGAGTCAGAATAATAGAAGAGAATGTATGAGACGTTGTATGAATGTAAACGAGGCAAGGAATGTGTGCCAAGACCGGGATGTTTGGCGGTCCGTCCTCTCTGCCTACCCCTGCGGGGAATCGGCGTGATGGTTAGTTAGTTAGTTAGTTACAAATTTAATATGTTTTACAACAAAAAAAAAAGAATAATATGAGCTCGTACAAAAGTACACATTTTTATGCAGAATAAAAATAAGTAAATAAAGTTGAATTCTTAGAAAAAATCTCAACATCAAGTATAATACCTACTTAACTTTTATTTGTACATATTAAAAAATTATATAATATAAAATTATAATATAAAATTATATAATATTAAAATATAATTATAAAATTTTAACAATATAAATTGTATTAATTTTTATATTTTGCCTACGTTAGAAGTCAACCTGAGTACAATTCTTCCGTGTGGAACCCACATTATAATATACATGTACAAGCTGCTGAAAGAATACAAAACAAATTCTTACGTTTTCTAAATTTAAAAATGGGTATTCCAGCATTTATGTTGAATTATGACACTATTTTAAGTGATATGAATTTTCTCAATTTGTCGGACAGAAGAATTTTCACTGACTTGGTATTTCTATACAAAATTCTAAATGATTTAGTTGATAGTCCAGTATTGCTTGAATTGGTAAGCTTCCGGATTCCATTACGTTATACTAAAAGTCAGGATTTATTTCCGTGCAGAAATTCTGGGACTAACTACCATAAGTATTTCTATTTGCCCAGAATACTAATGAGGGAAACAATTATACCAAGTGAGTGGACATCTTCAATTTAACTTTAAACAAATATAAAATATTGGTACTAAGGCAGTTCAGTAACGTACAATAAATAGTGTATATTTCTTACTATTCGTATGTAATATCCCCCAAAAAGGGAGTTAATTCATAAATAAATAAATTAGTTCATTTAAGATTAATAAAGAAATTTTAAAAAAGCAACAAAATTTAACATAAATTTTAATTATTATTTTGCCTCAGTCTTGATCAGTGACGTCAACAAACTCCCGGACCCCTGAAAAGCTGTGCCCCAACCCTTCAAAGCATCCAATTAAAAATTAGATGTTTATATTATGTAAAAATATATTGTTCCAGGGAATATTTTGACGTCATCCAATTTTTCTTAAACACGTCAAAGGTATTTTTAAGACCGTGAAAATATTTTTTTAAAATTGTTAATTAACGTGAAATGGAAACCATTTTTTTAATTTTCCTGAAAGCATCGGCTGAGCGCCTATTTGGTTGAATAGCATAAAGAAACAACGAGAAAAGGCAGAAAAAACACAAAAAGTCAAATGACCAAACGCCAAAATTCAAAACCACACCGAAGCACGAACACTTTATTTTAACGGTAATAGTAGGAAACAGAGTCTAATTTATCATGTAAAATAAAAACACGTCCGTGGGGATGTATCAATACTTCGTTTTTTCCGATCTGATGGATCACAGCGCTATCACCACAACTATTTTAAATGTTCAGTTTATAACGTAATTTCTGTCATGGGTTGTGGGATCTATGAAATATGCATTTAATTGCCAAAACACAAAACCAAAAACCTGCGATCCATTTCAATTGTTCAATAAGAAAAAAGATTTCGAAGAATAACTATTAACGTCAACTGAAAGACAAATAAATAGTTTCAGAATAATTTATTTAAAGATGCTTAGTGGAGAAAATGTTATAGTTTACCTGGTAATGAAAAAAATCGCCTTGACTTCGAGATAACATAAATAAAAATATTTGCCCCGAGTGAAAATATCAAAAAATATTTTTCGGAGAAATATTTTCATAGTTTTAAGTAGAGATGCCACGAATATTCGGCTACCATAAGGTATTCGGCCTCTTCGGCTACTTTTTTTTACTATTCAGTATTCGGCCGAATATTGCAACTATTCAGCCGTATACCGTATACCAAAAAATGAAAAAAAAGCATATAAATATTTAGGGAACGTACCCATACTACGTGACACGTTTAGGGGGGGGTTCTTCAAAATGTCACACTCCATACAAATGAGCGGCGGGTTGCTTAGGATTTTGGTCACCGGGGGGGGGGGGGGGGGGTTAAAAATTGCAAAAAGTTGGTCACGTAGTATGGGTACGTTCCCTTATTGTCTTTACCACAAATTTCATAATATTACCAAATAGGTGATTTTTTTATTAAAATGGTGCCATTTCGTAAAGGTTTTCGCAAACAAACAGTGATATTTTTTAAGATGTACACACTATAAGTAAGGGTCGACCGAGATCTCGGTCTCGGTCTCGGTCTCGGCATTCTCGGCTAAAAATTCTACCGAGAACTCTGTTTCGGTTCTCGGCGAAAAATCGCCGAGATTCTCGACCATAACCGAGACCGTTGTAAGTAGGTACGGTATAGGATAATGGGATTTAAATCTACCGCGCGCCTCCACATTCGTCACTTGGTGTCAGTGCGTGAGAGAGATGTCGATTGTCGAAATCCAACTTATGAGCAGCTCATGATTTCATAGACTTGAGAGATGAGCCTATGACCAGTGACGAAAGCAGTTCAAGTGCTGTGATAGAAATAGCGCTTGATAGCTTTCTTAGAGAGCGAAGACTGCAAAGAAATGCAAATATTTTTGAGTATTGGTATTCGTCACCATATCAAATACTTAGGTCTGCAGCAAAAAAGTTTTTATCAGCACCGCCGCCAACAGTAACAGCTCTTTAGCAGAACTGGTCAATTATACGACATGAGGCGACACTCTTTGAAGGGTGAAAACGCAGAAAAATTGCTTTTTAAGTGCTTCAACATCATGTTGTTCAATTTTGATTATTAAAACTATTTAACACAAATAATTATTACACTCTTAAATATACTATATTATGCAAAAATAGCGCATTTTCATTTTTTTTCTCAATTTATATATTCTCGGTCTCGGCTCTCGGTCTCGACCGAGATTTTAATTTATTCTCGGTCTCGGCTGAGAACGAAAAATCTGTCTCGGTCGACCCTTAACTATAAGTACCACAATTTGATGTAACAATCAACAAATAACGCGTGTTGTGACACGGCCTACTCGCAAATGAAACAAATACGCCCACGGCGAAGTTACTGCACTTCAATGATTCAGTTCGGAACCTGTCACCCGCGAAATGTACCTTTCTACTATATACTCAGCACCGAATATTCGGTATTCAGCAAAATCAAATTCGTGGCATCTCTAGTTTTAAGCCCCCACCCACTTAAATGAAGTTTTTGTGAATTTTTGATGAGATTGAAAGATATATTTTTCGTTTATATTGTTGAAGTTGAAAATATGTTTTTTCGAGAAGTCATTTGTTTGAATAAATACAGGGTGGGGCAGAGTGGAGTTATAGGTTCAAAACATCATTGAAGGCCCCCCAGACCGAGCAGAAAGGCGGGGCAGGTGCCGTTAGATCGGGGAAATGATGCCGTTTATGTTAGTGACCATGCCGTGGTCAGGTAAGTACTGGGGCTTTATTATGGAGACGTTCTCTAAAAACGGGGAAATCGTTGTGGCTGCGTATGGAGCTTTCCGGGTCCGGTTCGAGTTAAATCGTGATGACAGTGTTCCTGATCCCAACAACCATTCGGAAATGGATCAGTAATGTAAGGTGGACAGGAACTGCAGATCCTAAAATACCAGTTGGGCGACCTAAAAGTGTACAAACACCTGAAAACATCGCGGTAGTAAGAGCGTCAATTGAAGAGTCTCCAACCCGAGCAGCACGGAAACATGCCGCTGCTCTTGGAATATCGTCCAGAATTATAAGTCAAATCTTACACTCAGACCTTCATCTGTACCCCTAAAAGATGATACGTGCACAGGAATTGAGCCCACAAGGTTTTGTGAAACGCTTGCATTGCAATCGTAACTGCTGTATCCCTCGGCGCTGTTTTTTGCACTGGCCACGAAGTATTAACCATTACCGTTATTGAGTTATTCATCTCACTATCGTGAGATGTTGGAGAACCTTAGGCGTCCCAAAATGAAATAGTATGACGAGGAACATGACACAGAAGCCTTCTGGTTTCAACATGATGAAGCCATGGCCCATGCTGTCCATCGTTCATGCGAAATTTTGTAAAAGCTCTTTCCAGTGTTATGACCCTCTTTGCTGGCTTCAAAACCAACACCCTCTCCGGGGCCAAGGGGGCCCTAACATGTCCCAGGCCAGCTCACAGCAGAGACAAAAGTACCCTCTATTCCAGGGGCAGGTCGCACGAATGCTTCAGAATTCTCTCTCTTCCACGGGCGTCTGGGGAAGTACACTCTAGGAAATACTCCTGCCGAGGCAGATTAACAACAGGATTGAATTAAATAGATTCATTTATTGCAAATTCAAAACACAGTACATAGGTCATTACAGTACAATTCAATACAAGAAATGCATACTACACAAACCTAGCTATCGTGTTTATACCTCATGATCTCTGAAAACGAAACTCTCTGAGTGATGGCTTTTCGCGGGAGTTTACAGTCTATCGTTAAAGGACACAATCAAAAGAGGAAACAATTGTACAGCTTACATGATGTTCGGGGATCTTCGTCTTCCGGCTTCAGCAGGGGCACCTCCCGAGTTTAGGACAGAACCGAAGTTTACACAGGCATGGCGAAAACCAGCTCTAAACCCGTAGGCTATTCAATTAACATCGCAGGTGCATTTGCGTTCAATTTGGTCGGCAAAGCCGGCCGCGAACTGTGTGATTCGACCCGACGGGTCGTAACGTGCGCCCGGGGCGGCTTGCAATTCTCAACTGTGGGCGGACGCGGTAGTGCGCGGGAGTGCAGAGGGGAGAGGAAGTAGGAAGCAGGGAAACAGGGGGGAGCGGGGTGTTGTTGAAACTGCCGCGGTGATTTTAGGGACTCGAATTCTCTGTCGTTTAGGGCGTACCATAACACCAGGTAACCTGCTTTCTTTGAGGGCGACATTCCATGCCCCCCTCGCTCTCCCGATTTGACCCCGAGTGACTTTTTTTCTGAGAGGATATGTCAAAGCTGAGGTAAACAAACTTCGACCTCGAACCATTGAAACTCTGAACGAGGCCATTGAAGACGTCATCGCTGGAATTCCGTAAGATATGCTTGGAAGAGTGGCCGAAAACTTCTTTGAAAGGCTCAATATGCGTATTGCTCGCAAAGACCGCCACGCCAGACGATATCATTTTCAAAACATCATGGAAAAAAATGGCATAATTTCTCCGACCTAACGGTACCCGCCTCGCCCCTCTGCTGGGTCTGGGGGGCCTTCAGTGATTTTTTGAAACTAGTAACTCCACTCTGCCCCACCCTGTATTTTCAAGACTTGAACATGCCTATCTAAATTAGTTTTGTTTTTTGGTACATCCGTTTAAGCATGATATTGATAATTATTATTTGTACGTGTTCGAAATAAAAAAAAACTTAACATTTAACTAATTAATCTCAAATATTTTGCAAAGAAATTATATTTAAAATTTAAAGAATATCTTTGTTTTAACAACTTTTAATGTCTATAAAATCGGCATGTTTCGAGAGCGATGGTCTCTTCTTCGGGGTTTGGAACATGTCTGTTTTATTGACATTAAAAGAGGTTAAAACAAAGAAACCTTTTAATTTTGATTGAAAATGGTGCCACAAAATAAATTTGCTATATTTGAAGAAGTGAAAGCAATTTTAGTTTTTTTTGTAACTTAAATCTGTCAATCGATTTGGCCAATTTATTAAAATTATTTATAGCACAACTAGGTATTGCAGAATTAATGCTGCCAGCTGCAACTGTTCCATTTATAAAAATGTCATTATTTTTATTGTTAGATAATAATATTACTGTATCAAACATTTTATGTACTTTTCCGCGTTTTAAAGGGGTTTTATTAAAATGCAGTGTGCTTGGTTGTTTTTACAGCAAAACAAGTTGTTTAATGCAACAACAACCTGCAACAGAAAGGGAATAAAATTTCCAAACAACACCTGGCTACAATTTAGTTATTTTAAACCAAGTTCATATATACAGGGTCATCGAAAAATAATGCCAAAATTTATAAAAATTATAGCACCGAAACACTTTATGTTAAACCTGTAATTCTATCACTGAACGCAATCTGGAGAACGTAAGTTTTGTGTTGGAGGCGCCGTGACCTTGCTATGGCGCGCCAACGACTGCCACCGTTCAGTACGATGTACGAAGGTAGAGGAACCCCCATTGCCTGACCTCCAAGAAGTCCTGACCTTACCCCTTTGATTTTCTTTTTCTGGGGGTAGATACATTAAAAACATTGTGTATGCAGAAAAGAATCGGGATTTAGATCACCTGCGGAAGCGAATTTCTGCCGCTATCTTGACAGTTACTCCTGTAATGATTGCACGTACGTGGCAAGAAATCGACTACAGAGTAGATATCTGCAGAGCGACGAAAGGTGCATACATCGAAACATACTAGGGTACAAAAAAAAATTCAACACATTTTAAGATCAAAACTAAATTGAATTAGCTCTAATAGTTTTTTTATAATATTTGTTATAAATGTTGGCATTAGTTTTCGATGATCCTGTACATATGTGTTAATTGTGGTTAGTCGGTTCTCGATACTATGCGGGCGGAGATTGGTCAGACTGGAGGTCTAGCGTGGCCGGTCGATAAAACCCTATATCAATACGATATTGGCCAAATTCGTCATCTATGGTCAGTTATCAATATTTGCGAGCACGGTCTACAATTGTTAACAAATTTTTCGACCGCCGATTGGTAAATATTAGTGTTAATATAATTTGGGAGGCGGGTATGGGTACCGCCGCCACGGGAACCTTTATTGGATAACCAACACCTCTGCCATAGGTCACCCCAAGTGGTTGGCTACGTTTGGTGATTTAGCAGGGGTGCCCGGGTTCATGGGTTGAGGTTTGTCTAGGTCTTGGAGGCGGATGACCAGGACACACTGAACCCCAGATTCCTACCTACCCTTTAAACCCTTTTCCTTCCCAGAACCCTCCTCTCCTTCCTTTCCTTAAAAAACCCTCACACCGCATCCTAAAGATGACATAGGCCCTGAAGGAAAATATTTTCCTCAGGGCCTCCTGCGTGGAGGAAAAAAAAAAACATTTTTTTAAATTAGGTTCTTCGTTATGCAAAATAACTTGCTCATTTAATGAACGGATTGAATTAACGAAGCTCTTTGAAATGAAAGAAGTCGTATACGCAATACATAGACTTAAATAATGCATCTAAGACAAGACGAAATCAATTTATTCTGTTCGATCTCTGACAAACGAAAATTGTTGAAATATTAATAAAGACCTCATTAACTAAGTATCCCACGTTTTGTGTCAAAAAGTAAGAGCGGACTGCCAATGCATATTTAGGTAAGTATTTTAATTCAACTTTGCCAATCTATTAATATTTTTATATAATTGCTTGTTAATGTGGTGTCTGACATTTTGTAGTTTCAATTCATAGAAAATGCCTTCAGTGTTGTTAGCTTATATAGATTTCTTATTTATTCCTTGTCAATATCGGTTCGGCTGTCAATTGTGAAAGCGTGTTGGGGACATCGATATAAATTTATCGTAATTTATGCTTATCGATCCGATATCGTAAAGGGTGACCGACCAACTCAGAATGCAACCAACTCAGAACTACCTCAGAATGCCATTAAGAGTGATGATAAAAAAATATTTAAAAATTGGTTAAATAGGTTAAGTTAGGTTAGGATTACCGGCTATTTTAAAATTATTTTTTCATAGCTTTTAACGACCTTTCTTAGGTGGTTCTGAGTTGGTTTCATTCTGAGTTGACATGGAACCATAGTAAAGTCACCGATTTCACCGTGCTAGAGCTCCTGGAAGGGGCAGAACTCTAGCAGATTTAATGTTTGCCATAATTTATTTATTTATTTATTTTTATTTTGCAGAAACAAACAGTACATTATTACATAATGGAATATAGTTACAAAGTTATAGAATTAATACAATAATTACCAATGACATGTCGCTGTTATGTACTTATGTATTTGAGAGATAAATAAAACATTATACCTAAATTAAGTTAGTAACTTATTGAAGGAGAGGGAGTGTGTGAGAGTGTTTGTATGTGTGTAAATGCGCGTGTGAGGGTGAGTTGGTATGCACCTTTATTCGAGGACCTTCACAGGCCTTTAGACCCAGAATCCGAGGACTCACACGAATCCGAGGACGTCCTCGGATTCGAAATGCGAAAAATTGAATATGTACCTATAATCTATGCGTTCTGATTGGTCAACTGTCGAAATTTTGGGCCAATCGGAAAGAGTCCTCATTTTCGTGGTGAAAAATATCGTGTTTAATTTCGCTAGTGTTTCATTAGTACGGGTGTGTGACCACCAGGGCGGCGCCGCTAATGCTGGAAATCACACACAGACCCTAAACCGAGGACTCTCTCAAAGTCCTCGGTTTCGTGTTAAAAGGTGCCGATCACCGGAATGTGAACACCAGGAGGCGCTGCAAGCTCGAGTGTCAAGAAATCTCACCTACGCCCTAAACCGAGGACCCATCGTTCGAAATTCCCACGTGCGTGTGAATATATAATAAGTATTGCACTATTAAGATTGTGCCGACAAGGAATTCAGTTTTTGACAGTTGAAACAAAATTCAATATTGCGTTTAGTTCGTATTGTGAACTATGTTCTCTAATACTGTTTAATTCGCTGTACGGTATTGTAATATTTAATAATTGAAAGTTATTAAATATTACAATAAAAAAATAGGACACCTGCTCAAGTATTTGATTAATCCGCGTCATATATTCTTCTTTCACTCCATTCTTCGTTAATCGGCTCTATGACCCTATTACCTACACCCCGGGGCTGGGCAAAATACATGCTTTGCTGTAATAGAAATACAAATTACAAAATACGTTTTCGCATGTATTTAAAATACGAAATACAAAATACTTTCGAGTCGTGTATTTGAAATACAAAATACAGTATTTTAACCATTTTTTATTTCAAATACAAAATACAAGTTACAAAATACAAAATACATTTGGTTTTGGTAGAACCTTTGGTTGCAATAAATTGACATAAGTGCCCTTATCTAAAGCCTACAATACACGACAACTTTTTTAAGCCCGATTCCCGTATAGAGACCTAAGACAAAATTTTTCGCTTTACGCGATCGCTATTTTCATATCTGCGATTTTAGTTGGCATCACAGCAACAATATGGTTCATGTGCTGTTTGCTGTGATGCCAGTTGAAATCATAGATATGAAAATAGAGATGAAAATCGCGAAAAGCGAAAAATTTTGTCTATGGTCTAGTCCCGTGGTCGTCAAACTGCGGCCCGCGGCGGACATTTGTGCGGCCCGCACAAATATCTGGCGTTTTCTTTTTAAATATATATATTTTTTATGTACAATGAAATTATTATATCCGTTTTTTTGCGGCCCGCAAAAATATCTGCCGTTTTCTTTTTAAATATATTTTTTCATATACAATTATACTATCCATTTTTTTTGCAGCCCGCACAAATATCTGCCGTTTTCATTATAAATATTTTTTTTTCATTTACAATTTCAATTTGGGAGGCGGGAATGGGTACCGTCGCCCCGGGAACCTTTATTGGATAACCAACACCTCTGCCACAGGTCACCCCAAGTGGTTTGCTACGTTTGGTGATTTAGCAGGGGTGCCCGGGTTCATGGGATGAGGTTTGTCTCGGTCTTGGAGGTGGATGACCAGGACACACTGAACCCCAGATTTCTACCCACCCTTTAAACCCTTTTCCTTCCCAGAACTCTCCTCTCCTTCCTTTCCCTAAAAAAACCCTCCACACAGCATCCCCAAAGATGACATAGGCCCTCAGGGAAATTATTTTCCTCAGGGCCTCCTGTGTGGAGCTCATGTAAAAAAAAAAAAAAAAAAAAAAACAATATACTATCCGTTTTTTTGCGGCCCGCACAAATATCTGCCGTTTCCTTTTTAAATATTTTTTTTTTTCATGTACATACTATCCGTTTTTTTGCGGCCCGCACAAATATCTGTCGTTTCCTTTTTAAATATTTTTTTTTCATGTACAATATACTCTCCTTTTTTGCGGCCCGCACAAATATCTGCCGTTTACTTTTTAAATATATTTTTTTTCATGTACAATATACTATCCTTTTTTTTGCGGCCCGCACAAATATCTGCCGTTTCCTTTTTAAATATATTTTTTTTTCATGTACATACTATCCGTTTTTTTGCGGCCCGCACAAATATCTGTCGTTTCCTTTTTAAATATTTTTTTTTCATGTACAATATACTCTCCTTTTTTGCGGCCCGCACAAATATCTGCCGTTTCCTTTTTAAATATATTTTTTTTCATGTACAATATACTATCCGTTTTTTTTGCGGCCCGCACAAATATCTGCGTTTCCTTTTTAAATATTTTTTTTTCATGTACATACTATCCGTTTTTTTGCGGCCCGCACAAATATCTGTCGTTTCCTTTTTAAATATTTTTTTTTCATGTACAATATACTCTCCTTTTTTGCGGCCCGCACAAATATCTGCCGTTTACTTTTTAAATATTTTTTTTTCATGTACAATATACTATCCTTTTTTTTGCGGCCCGCACAAATATCTGCCGTTTCCTTTTTAAATATATTTTTTTTCATGTACAATATACTATCCGTTTTTTTGCGGCCCGCACAAATATCTACCGTTAATATTTTTTTTTCATGTACAATATACTATCCTTTTTTTTGCGGCCCGCATAAATATCTGCCGTTTCCTTTTTAAATATTTTTTTTCATGTACAATATACTATCCTTTTTTATGCGGCCCGCACATATATCTGCCGTTTCCTTTTTAAATATATATTTTTTTCATGTACAATAACTATCCGTTTTTTTGCGGCCCGCACAAATATCTGCCGTTTCCTTTTTAAATATTTTTTTTTCGTGTACAATACTTTTTTTTGCGGCCCGCACAAATATCTGCCTTTTGCCTTTTTAAATATATTTTTTTTCATGTACAATATACCATCCGTTTTTTTTGCGGCCCGCACAAATATCTTCCGTTTCCTTTTTAAATATTTTTTTTTTCATGTACAATATACTATCCTTTTTTTGCGGCCCGCACAAATATCTGCCGTTTTCTTTTTAAATATATTGTTTTTCATGTACAATCCGCACAAATATTTTCGTTATTTGTTTTTGGGGTGTTATGCCGTGTTGCGCTACCTCCTTCTTTAGCCAACTTTTCGGACATCTTTGTAATGACCGAAACGTTGGCTAAAGACGGAGGTAGCGCAACACGGCATAACACCCCAAAAACAAATAACGAAAATGCTTTTGGCCGTGAAAATCTTAAAACCTATCGCAGAAATATTAGCTGTTTTCTTTTAAAATATATTTTTTTCATGTACAATTATATTATCCGTTTTTTTGCGGCCCGCACAAATATCTGCCTTATTCTTTTCAATATATTTTTTATGTACTTACAATTATATTATCCGTTTTTTTTTCAAATATTTTGTGTACGTATACCCATATGATTTTAAAACGTTGATTTTAATTGATTGACATTTGATTTTAAAATGCCCAGCTGGTTTTTGAACATACAGTGTACGTCATAGGTTCTCAACGTGGGCTATAATGCCCCCTTGTGGTCGTTTGAGACTTTCAGAGGGGCAGTAGAAGACCCAGAGAAAATTAGAGGGGAAGAGATGGTACAGTAAGGGTGTAGGTAGGTAAAAAAAAATGGTCTAAAAAAGACCAAAAAACACGCTTATCATTACTAATAAAGCAAAGTAAACTTTCATATTGCTTAATTTTTGTTATTGTATGTATTGTAAGTATTTTTATTACGTGTGCGAAATATCACACGTTTAGATAGTTCGGGAAGTGAATGAAATTTGAACTGAAATATTCCATTACAGATGTATACAATTTTTTTTTAATATAATATACGATTTTACGTGCAAGAATTGACACTATATCACGAACTCAAGAAGGAAGGAGGTAGCAACCCATACAAAAGAATTGCCATTTTAACGTGCTAAACAAAAAGGTAAACCCCCCCCCCCCCGAAATCATAAGGTTGCGGCCCGCGGTGATACCTCACATTGTCCTATGTGGCCCTTGACCAGAAAAGTGTGACGACCGCTGGTCTAGTCTCTATGCGGAAATCGGGCTGAAAAAAGGTGTCGTGTATTATAGGTATAAGAGTGCGTTTTCATAGAAGCAAAGCTGAGCAGAGCAATTGGAAATGGGTTCCATAGCTCAGTTGATAGAGCACTTGCTATGTAAGCAAAGGGCCCTGGGTTTGAGCCCCAGTGGAACGAATATCTTTTTCTGATTTTTCTGTTTCCAGATTTTCGATTGAGTTTCGCTAATATTGTCTTCATTTAATTAAATATTAAAAATAATCTTTTTCATCCATTATCAATAAACTTACGTATTCGTGAATAAATACCGCGAACGATGAAAACGAAAAATAAATATTAATATATCTTGCTCTGGATTCTAGCGTTTTTAGATTCTAGTATTTTTTTCATTATCATTATTACGATCGCTAAATGTATTTTAAAATGTATTTCTAAATATATAAAACAAAGTCGGGTTAGTTACACTATTTATAACTCGAGATCGGCTGGACCGATTTTGATGATCTTTGATTTGTTGGATTTGTCTCTGCCCCGGATGCGTATTTACAAAACCTATACCGATTCAGTCGCGGTAACGACAATTTACATTTTAAATATACCTCTATATTGGTTATTTTTTATCACATTGCAAAAAAAAAAATGTTCTAAAATCTAGATAAAATAAGCTTTCTGATGTGTATATTAGAAATTAATAATTTTATTTCTAAATATTTAAATTTTAATATTATTCCCATATATTGTAAATACACCTCTATATTGAAAATTTTTATCACTTTGCAAAAACAAAAAAATGTTCTAAAATCTAGATAAAATAATCTTTCCAATGTGTATATTAGAAATTAATAATTTTATTTCTAAATATTTAAATTTTGATATTGAAAATTTAAAGTGACTCAAACGCGTTAGGGATTGTAAATACGCGCCCCGGATAACATAATAACTAATAAAACATCGCAAAAATTCACGAAAAAGAAAGTTATGAAGAAAATTATTTTTTTCATACATTTTGTATATTATAACGAATTCTCATATTTTGAAAGAACTGCAGCAATATTGTGATAGGTATAATATTTAACTGTTCGTGAATTCCAAAAATTTAAAACGTCAAATGTCAATGCGCTGATTGTTTCGCTTTTGTTCTTAATCATATAATGCTGCCCCTCTTTCTTACACACTAAATGTCAATAGTCGAAAATGAGACAAACGGTGAACGTATGTCTCTGCACCCCTCCAAAGGAAAAAACCTATATAATAATAAATCTCTGAAATGAAACGCATTTTTTTTACATAAGCTCCACTCAGGACCAATGTCATCTTAGGGGATGCTGTGTGGAGGATCTTTTTAAGGAAGGGTAGGATAGGAAGTTCTGGGAAGGAAAAAGGCATGAGGGGTGGGTAGGAATCTGGAGGTTAGTGTATCCGGGAGTGAATCCATCCCTCCAACTGCAGTGCAAGGCCATTGCCTTGACCGGAATTAACCTTTTACCTTGACCTTTCCGGACTCTTGAAAGAAATTAACTAAAAATTAACTAATTAATTAAAAATTAACCTTTTACCTTGACTCTTTTGACTCATTGGTCGAGAGAATCCGGCTGGAAAGGTCAAAAGGCCTCCCTCAACCACCTCTCTCGATCCTGCCCACCACGCAGCAGATGGGCAGACGCATCCGCCGTCAAGACCAGTCACCCCATGAACCCGGGCATACCTGCTAAATCACCAAACGTAGCGAACCACTTGGGGTGACCTACGGTAGAGGTGTTGGTTATCCAATAAATGGTTCCCGGGGCGGCGGCACCCGTACCCGCTTCCTTTCAAAAATTCCCGTAAGTAAGTGGAAAAGTAAGAAAATCACAAAAATATAAATCCGTACACAACGCCATCTCTGATACTGACAAAAACAAAAAACGGACAGTTGGGCATCGATAATAATTGCTTAATTGTGTAACTTTTAACTTAATAAAAAAACTTAATTTAATTCAACAGTTATTGATTCTGAGGCGGTACGAAGTTCGTCGGGTCAGCTAGTTGAAATATAAATTACAAAATACCTCAGCATCAGGTAATTGAAATACCAATTACAAAATACATTTTTAGGAAGTAATTGAAATACAAATACAAAATACGTATGGTTTAATTATGGTTTTTAAGGTAGTCTGACACAAAAATTAAGACAACAAAGTCGTTTATAATTAAAATTATTGAACCGTTCGTTTTACGGATGAACGCAGGTCTTACAGCGACGGTGCGTTGGTTTTTCGAACTTTCAACCTACTATGGACTATTAGGCAATCTTAAAAGGACTATTAATTATTATTATAAATTTGTATAACAATATGGAAACTCGACAGCGGTGAGGGGCACCGCAGCAGGTTTCGTAAGTGATTTGGCGTCGAACGGCTCGCCCGACGGATGGATACACTCGGAACTCTCAAATTATATTTTTTTTTATCGTTGTCCCTTATTTTTTTTAAATATGGCAATCTAAGTTTTTAAAACTATAATGAAATAAAAATAATAATAAAGATAAACGAACAATTAATTTTTTTTTAAATCGTTCACAAAAATTTGCCAGGCTGCTGGTCGGCAGACCGCGAAATTCTTATATGGAATGATCTGGACTATAGTTATTCATTGGTTTTATTCGTGTAGTCGATGACGTAAAAATTTCTATTTTTACCCCACTTTGACGCCGGCTGCCTGCGAACTTGCCAGGCTGCCGGTTGGCAGACCTGCTTTTTTCTCATTTTCTAATCGACCTTTATCATATGAAACCATTCCCGTTCGTGTAGTCGATGACGTAATTTTTTCGAAAAAAATCGCTGACTATTTCCATGACTGCGCGGCTCCTGCCAAGAGGCGCACCGGCAGACCAGCTTTTTAAAGGTTTTCTAAATGCCCATAATCACTTAAAAGTAGTTTCATCCGTGTAGTCTGTAGTCGATGACATAGGGTTTACCTATCTCGCCTCCTAGTCTATAAGTAAGAATACTATTTCGTTTGAGACCTGTCGTCGGAACAGTTCGGAAGTTTTCAGTACTTTCCGTATTACGAACGTCGATTACCAGCCGATCTGCTGTTGCACTGGACGCGCGGGTGGAGGGATGCACTGCCTATCGGGTGTCAGCCGTAATGATCTCTTACCAAATTCATATATTTAGATAGGCAATTCAATTTTATTTTGAACCTTTTTTTAAGTTTTGTACAAATTTATATCTAAAATAAAATATTTAGGAATACGATGAGGCGTATAATTTTGTTGCCTGTTCACCGCACGAGTGAACGTTAGGACGAGCCGCGCCTGCTTCCAAGATACGTGTAAGAAATTCGTTCCACACTATTTCGAGGACCCAAGACCTCAAAAAACTACAGACCACTAAAACGAGGACCTTCCGAGATCCGTGTATTTTACGTAAGTGTAATCCTGAATACGTGGACAGGCCTCGGATATGGGAAGTCCTCAGTTACCGGGTGTGTATTCCGGTTTTTTGAGGACCGTTTTCTAGGTGCTTACCGGGTGTATGATGAAACCGAATAGATAGCAACGATTACGATTAACTTGAGTATACGTAGAAGTGTAGAATACATGTCTACTTTACATAATATAACAGGACCTCGAATTCGGGTAGCCAGTTGAAGTCCTCGAAATCGGGATTGGACAAACATGTGTGTGGATGTGTGTGTTATGTGTGCGAATTCAGTGTGCTAAAAATGTTTTTCTTAAGAGGGCATTACCAGAGAAAGCCGGAAATACGTCATTTTCAAAAAAGTTTTTAGACGTATTGACTCTTTTCCACAAAAAATTATAAATGGATTTCGAAAGATTGTTCTTTTATCTAGCATTCGTATGTAATAAATTTTTAGATTTTTTTTTAATTTTTAGTATAATAAGGTTATTCCATAGGTCGTTGGCAGATTTGTTAAATTTTCAAAAAAGTTTTTGTATTATACCACACCCATTTCAAATAATGTAATCATGCAGTAAAATAAATCAATACATTATCTAGCAAAGTTATGTATTAGAATTTTAATTTTAGTTTCAATAAGATCATTAAAAAATATGTACGTACATGTGTTTCTTGACGAAAATTGGTCCATTTGTGTATTTATTTGCGCACTTACAAACTAATATATTTCAGATTTTTTTATCATTCTTATTAAATTTAGACATTATTGAAAAATGATAAATACTTATAATCAAAAAATAACTACAAAAAGTACACTATTTTAACAGTTTTATCATCACGCCTTTCAGCATTTTTGGATGAAGGTATAAATTAAAGCTAATTTGGATTGAAATAAATTCGATATTGAGTTATGATTTTAAAAAGCTGGTACGGAGAATAATTAATCTTTCTCATTGTAACCGCCCTGCACGATCAGAAGAACAACTTTCGATGAAATGTGGATTTTCGTCCGCTGGCTGGTTAAACGCTCTTAAATAGAGGGAGGGAATCAAAAAATATATCGGTATTCGTGGTTTTTTGAATTGAGTTGAATCTTTGAAGGATGCGGGAAATGGGGGAGTTGGCTGCAGCGTTCGTATTACTGGTTGTGTAAAAAAGGTTGGTGTATAGCTCAGAGAAAAGAGCAAACGTCCACTAATACATTATAATATAGTTTTCTAATCTCGGTCGCAACCGTTAACCTTTTTTTCTCACCTTATACCTAGTTATTCCAAATATTAACAGCAGATTCATTGCACGTCAGCATTTAGTAATTTTATGTGTTTCATGATTGACGATTGATCAAACAATCGGACTTAAATATGTTTGAATGCTGACGGGTCGAAAATCGACGGTTAAAATGTCCGTTACAATATTGTATGTGGCCAAAAGATGGTGAATTTGATGTCAAATGCGACGAGGGTTCGAAAAATTGGGCTCAACGCGTACGAACAGATACTTTTATTTTTAAATGTTATTTTCCTAAAAACAAGTGTTCCGGCCTTACAAAAATTAACCAAAGATTAGTGTCCGACCGTAATAGGAATTTCTACCGAAACCAAATCTTCTATATCTGTCTCAGTTTCGGCCGAAACCGAAACTTTTTTAGTAATGTTAAAAATCTATTGTTCTTATCTATTTGTGTTATTTTTTACACTTAAACAGACAGTTACAACAACAAAGTAATTGAAGTACGTTAAAAATATTTCTTTTATATATTACTGCTATAAAACAAACAAAAATTATAAAAATTAACAAAACATGTTAACTTCTTCTTGGAACAAACATTTGTCAATAAACAACACTTACATTATATAGGAAGGACCTCGTTGAGTACTTTTAATTTTAATTGCGTTTACAATCACAACATTCTCATTACACGTGTTAAATGAAATAAAAGAACAGTAATTAGAGTGTGAAAAAATAAATAATTATTTATTTTATAAATATCTGTAAAACAAACAAATATATTAACTACTTCTTGGAACAAAAATTGGTCAATATAATCAACACTTACATTATAAAGGAAGGACCTCATTAATTGAGTATTTTAACCGGCTGATGCGAACTCAGCTGATGATGGCGGGTGATACACGAGCCACAAACTCGTGAAGTCAGCCGAACGACGCGCGATAATTCACGAACGCAGAGTTTCGGTGCGGCCGAAGGTTTGGTAGATTTTCTGCCGAAACCGAAACTGATGCCGAAACTCGATTTTTTTTGCCGAATCTTGCCGAAACGGAACCTTCGGTCGGTCACTATTAAGGGTCGACCGAGACAGGTAGTTCGAGACTCGTCTCGGTAGGCCGAGACCGAGACCGAGACCAAGAATAAATTAAAAACTCAGCCGAGACCGAAAATAGATAAATTGAGAAAAAAAAAGAAAATGCGCTATTTAACAGAATATATTTAAGAATGTAATAATAATTTGTTTAAAATAGTTTTAGTATTCAAAATTGAACAACATGTGATGTTGTAGCACATAAAAAGCATTTTTTCTGCATTTTCACCCTTCAAAGAGTGTCGCCGGTAGATTTGAATCCCATCATCCTATACTGTATCTACTTACAATGGTCTCGGGTATGGCCCAGAATCTCGGCGATTTTTCGCCGAGAACCGAGACAGAGTTCTCGGTAGAATTTGTAGCCGAGAATGCCGAGACCGAGATCTCGGTCGACCCTTATTCACTATCAAAGATCAATAAAAATATATTATTCTTAAAAAATAAATAGAAGAAATGCTAGGTTCGGTTAAGTGAGGTCAAAGGGTAAAGTAAATTCACATTAGCCTGTAAAAGTGTAAAGCATCGGTCAATAAGTGGATAAAACAGAAACCTAGTTGTTTTTTTTTTAAATTACAAAGTAGAATAAGTTCACATTAGCATATAAAGGTGTAAAATAATACATCGGTCACACATTAAACTCGGTAGAAGTAATGTTAGGCCGGAATGGTATGAAATCGACCTACCCTCTGCCGACTCTACCCTGTGAAATACCGCGGTCATTCCCCCTTGATGAAGTTTCGTGCCACCTTACCTGCGCCCATCCCTTATATTTTCATTTACTTTATATTTATGTGGCAGCCCTATAAAAAAATTCCATTACCCTTATACACGGCATTAAAATTCTACGCGGTGGTTTTAAAAAATACTTAATAATAGCGTAATTGCCCGAGGCGAGATTTATCTAAGGATTTAAACAGATACTTAAACAATTATTACAATTAGCATTACAGGTGAATAAACGTTTTAATTTAAAGTGGTGTTTTTGTAACCTCAATATAACCATGTTTTAATTTTTGGCGTCAAAACGAAACCAAATCCAGGCAGATGATTTAATATTGCCATGGCTCACAATCAACCAAATGATTTTTTTTTTGTGCTTTAAGTTTAATAATTAAGTTGAATTTACATTACGCAACTAGTTGCATGCATGTTCCAGATAATTGCATCACACCAAAAAGTTGGTTTAAATTGCACAAATTATTGTACACAACTCTCACACAGATATAAGCAACACACACGTCCTCTCAGTTGAAATGGTTTCACGACACAGTTGCATCACATTGTCACTTTTTTTAATGTGAATAACTCACAAGAGTCTCAGCTGCTCCCATCTGGAATCAGTAAGACTATGGTATCCCCAATTGGGGTATGTTGTGAGGCTGAAGGTAGTGGGGAGGGGAATAAGATGGAGCAGAGGAAGGTGGGGAAGTACCTGGCCATTCAGATCTGGTCACCAACCACGGCTTAAGTCATTTCAAGCAACGTTTCAATTCTGAATGGTGGGCTTACAGTCTCAGCTGATCTGGAGCCAGTGAGACCATGGCATCCCCAATTGGAGTATGTTGTGAGGCTGAAGGAAGTGGGGAGGGGAATAAGATGGAGCAGAGGAAGGTGGGGAAGTACCTGGCCATTCAGATCTGGTCACCAACCACGGCTTAAGTCATTTCAAGCAACTTTTCAATTCTGAATGGTGGGCTTACAGTCTCAGCTGATCTGGAGCCAGTGAGACCATGGCATCCCCAATTGGAGTATGTTGTGAGGCTGAAGGAAGTGGGGAGGGGAAGAAGTGGAGCAGAGGAAGGTGGGGAAGTACCTGGCTATTCAGATCTGGTCACCAAATAAGGCTAAAGCCATTTCAAGCAACGTTTCAATTCTGAATGGTGGGTTTACCCAGGGCGATACTGAGAGTATCTTCCACTCTAGAGCGTGCCATAATTATACTATGTATTATTATTTTTAATTAATTAATTGTGAAATAACACAAATCAATCAAATAAAATTTATTTGCCCACGCTTCATTCCATCCCGCGACCTTCGGATTGCGACTCAAAAACCTTACCCATAGACCACACTACCCAATTAGTTATATTCCACTATCGGTATCGTATTTTCGTGCTAGTGCAATTCTAATTTTGTGGCATACAACTAATGCGTACATCGTGGAAATATATTTTACACGTGAAACTAGCAGTGCAACTAGTGTCATGAAACAACTTGTACGCAACTAGTTGCGTGATGTAAATTCGGCTTTAATGATTAGATTAACATAGCAGGTAGATATACGCAAGTGACAAAAATAACTTCACATCCTGACTTTTATTAAATGGACATTTGTTAAATAATTAAGTAACTAATGCTTTTCACCTTCATTTGTAATAATTGTAATGTGCTTTGTTTGATTGTATAAAAATAGGACACTAGCGCAGTAATTAATTATTGAATGTGTCTTTTAGGTGATACTCAGTACACACTACACAGTGGCGGCTTTGTGGTGATATTTAGTACATTATAGTATCTAGTTGTATTTAGTGTATAGTGGGGCATTTGAAGTAATATTTTGATATATTTTGATAATTTAAATATCATGAGATGTTTTAAATGTAATGGGTTTAATCACAAGGCTATAGATTGCAGAAACCTAAAATCTTGTCCAAAATGCGCAAAACATCATGATGTTAAAGATTGCACCGAGGAGGATATTCAGTGCATCAATTGTATAATGACTAGCAATAGATTAGGACTGAAACTAAATAGTGGTCACTCAGCCATCAGCAAGGAATGCCCAATTTATAAAAGAAAACTAGAAGCAAAAATGAGCAGAATCTCTTTTTTATAAAAAAAAGTTACGAGAAAGATGAAATTATATACCTGAATATACAAAGCATCATGGCACATTACGAAGAGGTAAAAATACTTTTAGAGGAGAAGAAACCTTTTATGCTTATGATGAGTGAAACACATGTTACTGAAGATATTCAAGATAGTGAAATTAGATTTGAACATTATAATACCATCCGTTGCGACTCACATAGTCGACATACAGGAGGAGTGATGATTCTCTTAAGCAATAAAATTCCATATGAAGTAATATCGAACAATCAATTTGAAAAACATTGTTGGATCTTAGCCATCACCATTAAATCAGGAAACAAGAAAGGTGTATATACTGTAATTTATAGATCGCCAAACACAAGCAAGTGCGACTTTTTAACATATTTTCAAAGATGGTGCATGGAAAATTTACAAGATGAAAATATAAACGTTATAGCTGGAGATTTTAATATAAATGTTAAAGCAAATGCAGACATATACACAAAAAAACTAAAATCTATTATACAAGCTACAGGGATGAAACAATTAGTCAAAGATTTTACACGAATTACAAATATCTCAAAAACGACGATTGATCTGGTAATCTCAAATAAATTCAATTTAAATATTAAAGTACTAGATAATCCTAAAATTACCGACCATAACATCATTCAAATTCTAATAAATGACAGAGAAAAATGCAACTCCAGTAAGGAAACACAAATAACAACATTTAAAAATTACAAAAAATACAATAAGGAAATTTTCATTCAACCTTTGAGACTATTAATTGGAATGGAATAAATCAAATGGAATATAACCAAAAAGCTGACCAGATGATATTAAACTTAAAAAAATCTATTGATGAAGTTGTTCCAGAACAGAAGATACATAAAAGAAACAATAATAAATGGTACACAAGCGAACTACGTACGATGCAGCACGATAGAGATGCATTTTACAAAAGAGCATGCCTTACTAATAGTATTACGGATTGGGATAACTACAAAAAAGCGAGAAACAAATACTCCAAAGACATAAAAAGAACGCATAATGAGTACATAAAAAATAAAATAAACTCAGAAGAAGGGGATCCCAAAAAAATTTGGAAAAGCATAAAAGAATTAGTACATGGCGAAAACAAAGACGACATAAAAATTGTAAACTTTCCAAAAGAGATAAACGAAGAAAACATGGCTAATAACTTTAATAAATATTTTATTGAAAGTATCATTCAAATTAACAAATTAATACCCAACATTGCTGTTGACCCCACAAATGATAATATCGACCCAAACAAAGAATCATTGGTCTTCAGAAAAATAAATGCAGAATATTTATTTAACATTTTAAACAAAATAAAATCAAAGAATAGTTCAGATGGATTAACTATTAGTAAAATAAGAGATGCTTTTCCAGTAATAGGATCTACTCTATTAAATATTATCAATGAGACGATTGAAGAAGGAAAATTTCCACAGTCATGGAAAATATCTACCATTATACCGGTTCCAAAGGTAAAAAATACCAGAAAATGTGAAGAATTTCGACCAATCAACACCTTACCAAAATATGAGCAGATTCTTGAAGTTATAATAAAAGAACAAATTTTGCAATATCTAGATAAACACGATATTTTATACCAAGAGCAATCAGGGTTCAGATCTAATAACTCATGTGAAACAGCATTAAACGTAATTGTCGAAGAATGGAAGGAAGGAATGAATAATAATAAATTTATCTTAGCAATATTTTTGGATTTTCAAAGGGCATTCGAAACTATAGACCGAGACATACTAATAAGAAAGCTTAAAGAAATTGGTTTCTCATCTGTAGCCATTAAATTAATACAAGAGTATTTGAGAGACAGAAAGCAAGTAACAAAAATAAATAATCAATTTTCAAAACCAATGGAAAATAAGTTAGGAGTACCACAGGGATCGGTCCTTGGACCTCTATTGTTCATACTCTATATTAATGACATGGTGAAAATATTTTCAAAATGCAAAGTACGACTTTTTGCCGATGATACACTAATATACTTAATTGGAGATAACTATGAAGAACTAATACACATTTTAAATAATGAACTAAATGATGTATCAAGATGGCTAAAAATAAATAAGCTTAAATTAAATACAAAAAAAACAAAATGTATGGTGATCGGATACAAGAAGACATCCAGTGAAAGCAAAATTAAAATTGATGGTGAAATTATTGAAAATGTTACTGAAATGAAATACTTAGGAGTTATATTAGATTCCAAACTAAACTTCAATAGACATGCTGAATACACCCAAAAGAAAATTGGCAAAAAGATATCTTTTTTTGGAAGAATTCGGCCAAAAATTTCTAGAAAAACTGCAATCACCATATACAATTCAATTATTTGTTCATATGAAGCGGATACTTTGTGATGTGACATTATTAATTTAAAATAAAACAATAACTTTGTAAACACCACTTTTATTTTTATACTTTATGCCGACCGGGTTTCGCTACAACCGTAGCTTCATCAGGGCAGTATAATTCTCTACTAACCTTAGGTTAACCTAAGGTTAGTAGAGAATTATACTGCCCTGATGAAGCTACGGTTGTAGCGAAACCCGGTCGGCATAAAGTATAAAAATAAAAGTGGTGTTTACAAAGTTATTGTTTTATTTTAAATTCAATTATTGCTCCACACTTCAACTACTGCTCAAGTATACTTTTCCTATGTAACGAAAGAGAACAAAATAAGTTACAAATTCTCCAAAACAGGGCTATGAGAATAATTCTCCGACGAAACAGATTTTCAAAAATAATTAAAATGTTAAAGGAACTAAATTGGTTGACCGTGAAACAGATGCTGACCTTGAACACGATGGTATTTATCCACAAAATATTGAACAA
The DNA here is from genome assembly GCA_917880885.1 of Limnephilus marmoratus. NCBI lineage: Eukaryota > Metazoa > Arthropoda > Insecta > Trichoptera > Limnephilidae > Limnephilus > Limnephilus marmoratus. The sequence continues at coordinate 52,414,960 of OU862909.1, read as the reverse complement.
CACGTTACCAAAATACTTCTCAAATAAAATTGTATACAATAAAGACATTCACAGATATAACACAAGGACGTGCAAGGAAATTAGGCTACAAAAAAAGGACAAAGCCAATACGCAGAACAGTCTACTGTACAAGGGAATGAAGTTGTATAACACACTACCAGAAACTTTAAAGTCCACACCAATTGGAAAGTTCAAGATGTATTGTAGGAGCTACATAAAACTTGAAAAAATATAGTGAATATGAAATATTTTAATCAATTAGAAATTTGTAAACTTCAATGTACAAATTACTAAAATAAAAATTATTATTATTATTATTAGTATATGGCACAAAATTAAGAAGAAATCCAGAAGTGCCTTCCAAACAAATTTAAATGGAAACAAGTTTTTCATTTCGCCCATTAATTAGCTCAAAGCTCTGTCTCGCTTACGATCGCTGGAAATCGTAGATCTTCAACCCATTTGAATTTGGTAAACACGGTTTTTTATTGAAAATTTGATCCTTGTTTAGGCAAATATTTGGACCACGAAGCGAGCCACAATGCATTTCTTCTATTTATGAATGTATATAATGCCTTTAATATTTAATTTACTCAGCTGAGACGTGGGTACTACCTAAGAGGAATGAGTGTGCACAGGACGTTTTGAAAGGAAAATTTTGGGCCTATCTTTGGACCGGTTCTAAAAAATGGATTTTGGCGCAGACATTACAACAATGAGCGCTATACTCTGTTTGAGCAGCTAAAAATTTATAAAACTGCGAAGACTTCGGTGACTGGGTCATGTGGATGACCCAATAACCGAGTATCAACACCAAAGTCACTGCTGAACTCAAGACCGACAGGGCGAAGGAGCCTGGGAAGGCCAAGATTAAGATGGAGCAACAACGTCCTCAAAGACATAATATCTACTTTAGAGCTTCTGAACTGGAGAGAGCTGCACAAAACCGAGATGAGTGGAGGAAGACTCTTAAGGAGGCCAAGACCTACTAGAGGATGTAGAGTCAAGAGTTATGATGATGATGCCTTTAATGTGACATTTCACGAAAATGCCACTCTTAGAATCAAGGTGGGTTTTCTGGAATATCAGAGAGAGCTATCGATTATTAAGTGTTTTATTTAATATCTTCATTACCAAAAACATCATGTTACCGGCAAGTTTATTCCGTCAAGATTTTTATTTTTCACGATAAGGCTTAAATTCCCGTTCCAGCCACCTGTTTTGATTTATTCAAAAAGTTTACATATTAGAAAAATATTTAAATGTTTTTACGATCATTTTCTAAAGAATTTAATTTTCCACGTTATTCAATAAAACCACAGTCGAAAGGGATTGTTTTAAGTAGCAGATTTTGAACTTTAATGCAGTTTTTTATAAGCCTGATACTTTATTTTTTCTGGGATCACAAAAAGACTTATTCAAAAAATACTCGATAATTTCGAAGGTTAATATTATGTGTTCCACCCGCAGTATTTAATTAAAGCATCCTATCCTACCAATATTATAAAGGCGAAAGTTTGTATGGGTGTATGGATGTATGTACGTTTGTTACTCTTTCACGCAAAATCTACTAAATGGATTTTAATGAAACTTCACAAGAATATAGCTCATACATCAGAATAACGTATTATGAAATTTGTATAAAAAATGCAATAGGTCGCACGCGAGCTGTTTGAAAAATGAATGTAATGGGTATGGAGGGTGGGGAGGGGGTGATGAGAGGGAGGGGAGTGGGGGGGAGAGGGGGAGGAGAGGGAGGGCAGGGGGGAGGGGGGGGAGAGGGGGGGGGAGGTGGTGGAGAGGGTTTGGGGAGGGAGGGGTAGATGCTGTGTGGAGGGTTTTTTTAGAGAAAGGAAGTTTTGGGAAGGAAAAAGGTATGATGGGTAAGTAGAAATCTGTGGAAAGTGCGTACAGGAGTGACGGAGGTATGAATCCATTCCTAACGGTGCTAAGCTATGGGCCGAGCGTCCGGCTGTAGAAGTCAAAGGTCTCCCTTGACCAGGCTCTCCCGATCCTCCCCACAACGCAGTGGGTGGGCAAACGCATTCGACACCAAGACTTACACGAGATTTCATCTAATGAACCCGGGCACCCCTGTTAAGCCACCAAACGCAGCGAACTTGGGATGACACATGGCAGGGGTATTGGTTATCTATCCAATAAATGGTTCCCGGGACAGCGGTACCCGTACCCGCCTCCCAAATTGAGTTTAACTAAGTTTACCTTACTATTTTAATCACAATTTCTCCAATAATTGCGAACGAAATGCCTAATTCAACAAATGGGCATTATATTATGCAGTATTTAGTTCTAAGAACATTCTCCAAAACTCTAGTTATGAACTAATATCGACCTGACTAGTAGTAGCACTTAAACTAATATACATACTTTATAATTGCATTCAGTGGCGTAGCGGGTGTGGCACCCGGGGCGGATGTCACCCCCCGGGGCGTGGTGTCACCCCCCCCCCCCCCATGAATGTTGACTTGAGAAAAATTCAAAACGCTAATTTCGACTTAATAAAATTGGTCCATCCTGGGGGGGGGTGTGGCTAGAGAATTTCACTTAGAATACATATGTTTTTATCTATGCTAGACTTGCAGGCACTTAAGGGGGGTTATAAAATTGCATTTTATGATGTTCACGTTCATGACAACTTCCAAATTATTAAATTAAATAATAATATTATCAAATGCATAAAAGAAAAACTTGAAATTAAATTGGAGTTACACAAAATAAACTCGATAACAATAAAAAGTGGTTCTGTACCATTTCAAATATCGTGTTCCATTTCTGTAGTGAAGTATTTAAATGCAGAAAGAGTTCTCCATGTGCAATGTACATGGGCAAATGTAATTATTCCTTGTCTGAGTGTAATTAGTGCGGCCTACCTGCGGTCGCTAGTGCGGCTCCTTTACACCGTACGTGAAAAATTCGCAGGCAACACAAAGCTTTATGTGGTGAATATTAAAAGCTCCGTACTCTGCAGTTCTGTACCCCTCCACGGGGAAAAGGCTCGGCCTCCGCTGCAAGCACTCAGCGCGCGCTACACGCCAGTTCAGTTTTTCAGCTATAAAATGAATTCGTGGTTTCCTAGTTCGGTATACGCGGACCAGGTGGTACGGCCACCGTGAATCAATACTCAGTCATACCTGTGGACAGGGTTCTACATACAGCGGCCTAACTGACTGCCTATCCTACCTGGTTCAACTTCTGCAACCCCGGCGCCGAAGTTTGAACGCAGCACAGGTAGATTAGGCCAGAGTTGCCGAGTTGCCAGAGTTTTTGCAACAGTTTCCAGTGTTGCCCGCAGGTGCCCGAAGTTGGCCGCTGAAACCTTATGAATTATCCCGGAGTGGCGACTTCATTAGCGCGTTGTTTTTCCTGCGTACGTATGGCCGCGAAGGGAGCCACTAGGTCCCTCACCCAATACAACTTTGTAATATTCTGTGGCCATAGTTAGCATTAATGTGCCCATTCCGCCGGATGAACTTTTACAATTATTTTTTCGCAGAGTGCGTCCCAAAAGCAATAAAGAGAAAAACCTCTGCCAATTTTCATTATTTCATCGTCTGGGGATGATATGGAGCGGGTTTTCCATATATGTAAAAATCAAAATGTGTTTGGGGATTAGTTGTGTTTTGGGGATTAGTACTGTGTTTTGCTTTATTAAGCAAAGGAAATATTTGAAACTTTAAAAATACATTTTTAAACCCCCGCGAAGGATTCTGGATTATTACAACAACATGACAATACATCTGAAAGGTTTTTTAATCGTCACAAAAATTTTTGCAAACTGTCAACAATGATTGTTAAATCAAAATTCTGTTTTCAAAACTCTTTACATTAATTAATTAATTGGAAGTTCTTACACAATATTTTGAATCAAATCAAGAATTATTGATTTTTTTAATACTTAGGTACCAAATTTGATTGATTGTTCTTATAATATTTGATTGTTCTTGTAAAAAAAACTCCGACAGTGAATACAAGCTTTGAACAAAGGCACTATAAATATCATGCTATAAAAGCATTCAACAGTCTTTGCAACAACCCTTGAAAATAAAATAGAAGAAAACAAAAAAATTCTTACTCAAAATTAAAAAATGGATTAAAGAACAAAAAAAAAATATTACCAAAATTTCATAACATAATAAGAATAAAACACATGCACCTAACACACAAAACCAATATAAAACACATCATAAAATAATTCATTTTACCTTAATTATAAATTTTTATTTTTAATTTAATTTTGGCTTACTTTTTTTTTATGCAGCATATTATTTTTATATTATTTTTAATGTATAAATTTAAATGTGTAAATTTTTGTTTTGTAAAATGGAGGCCTCAGCACAGGTGAGCTACCCAGTGAGGCCGACATTGCTGAATTATATTTGAAATGTAAGATATTATGTCAAATAAATGAATAAATAATATAGGTACAAAAATGAATATTTGCAATACATGAAAAATTAAAATTTTAATTTAAAAAATTGTAATATGTGGCATGCGAGCTGTTTGAAAAAGAAAAAAAAATGAGAACTGAAAACTGAATGTACTGGGACTGAATATATGGAACGCGGGAGGGGGATTGGCGGGACGGGGAGCGAGAGAGGGGAGTGGGAAGGCCATGAAAGTGGAAGGGGTACGCGGGAGGGGAACGGGAACCCACGGGAAAGGACATGCAGGAAGAAACTATTTTTTTCTCTAATTATGGCATTGCAACGCTAAATAATATTATTATTTATTTTAATTAAAAGATTTTTCAGAAAAATTTTATTTAGAATTTCTTCCTTTTTTCAGATACCTACTTTGACTTCATTTTACAGTTACAAAACTCTAAAACTTTCTTACATGTAATGTAGAAAATATGGTAAAAATAATATTATGGCATCTTGTCGTAAAATAGACAGTAAAAATAAAATAGTCAGTAAAACGTAAAAATAAATAGTAAAATGACAGTAAAATAGACACTTAAAAGAATTTGATTGACGGCGGGAGCTTAAAGACATTGTATTGTCCTAATAAATTAAGACTATGCAAGTGCGGACAAGCCAAAGACGTGCCAAATTTAATCAAATTTATTCAGTCGGACATACAATCAGATTTTCTGAATAATACCTAGTTCAGATTAAAGAATGAACTCTTAATAATTATTCATCTCGAGAGACCTGAAAATTGTTAACAAACCAAATTTCTTTAGAGCATCTTTAGATTATTATTTGAACGTAGTGCCACCTTATTTAATGTTTAAGAATTATATGGTTTTTAAAGCGAATTGAAAGTTTCTTAATTAATTTAGTTTGAAAAATAATCAAAATTACCCGGAGGAGTTATCTGATCTCTCAAAGGAGTTTTCCTACAAACATTAGTTCCCTGGAAAGTCTCAACTGATTCCCAACAAGAGAACTTGTAGCAGATCCGACAGAATTACCCGGGAACTGAAAAACTCCCCCTCGAAGATGATTTATTGTGGCGAAATCTCTATTTTAACGATCACGAGTTGGTTCTTTCTTGCTATATTGGAAATTCCCTTCTCATCCATTTGTACCATGTTCGTCTCTCAGTATTTTCCTCGTCGGTTCCCCCTATCCCCATTTGCTTTCTTACATATTCACACACCCGTTCTCCGATCACGAAATATTAGTTTGAGAAAATTTCTGATTAAAACTTGGAATCGGAGTTACTTGGGAAACAAGAGTTGGGATAAAATAATAATTTTCGATTTCGGAGGCATAAATCCATATTCATGAACATATTGGAGCGGCTTCGCTAAATTTTATTAATTTCATAACTTTCGGTTCATCTCTTATGAGTTGCGAAATTTCAGTTAGTAAAAAAGGAAACTTTTTTTATTTTTTTATTTTTTATTATTATTTATTGAAACATTTATTATAATTACAATTTTACAACTAAATATTTTTTTACAGGTTTTTTTTTTACTACCCTTCCATTAAAAGCATTTTCTTGTGTATGGAAGGGGAGTGTACATAATTGCTATTAGTTATAAGTTATAAGTTAGTACTTAAATAATTAATTGTACATAAATATATGTGAGCTGCAGTATTTATTTGATAATGGTGTGTATTTTTAAAAAAAGAAAGAATGTTATGGAAAACTAAGGATATTTGTAAGATTAATAATTGACAGTAGTTTTTTTCTTAAGAATATTTTTTAAATGTCTCTTGACAGAGAGCAGTATTCGGGTTTAATCATTAATGCTTCTGATTTCTTCTGGTAGACGATTGAAAAAAGTTCTTCCCTGGTAAGTATAATGATGCTGTGCAAAAGACGTATTTAGTTTTGGGCATAGAAAAACATGTTTAAGTCGAGTTCTGTTTTCATTTAAAAATGGATATTTATCTTTTTCTTTTATAATTTGAATTAATGAATTTTTAAAATGTAAATCTTTAAATGTGGGTACTTGAAATTCTTCAAACAGGCGTTCTGTTGGGTAGTCTAAGGATTTTTTTAATATAATTTTAATAATTGTTCTTTGTACAATTTCTATTGGAAGAAGGTTACATTTAAACGCGGATCCCCAACTAATAATAGCGTATTGTAGAGTGGATTGAACTAAGGCATAGTAGATTAAATATAGATTTTTTATCGACAGAAAATTTCTAATTCTTAAAAATATATATATTAATTTTCTGATTTTGTTTACTACTTGACATATTATTTGTTCCTTCCATTTCAGATTTTTATCGAAAATTACCAAACCCAAACGTGGTGGTGGGACCCAAACGCGATGCCAACTCAGCCACTGACCTCACATGTATTAGTATTAGCTTCTTCTTCAATGATTGTCATTGATAATAATTGCAATAAAATTGAAAAGCGTTATTTTATAGTTATGTAATTTCGTAAATGAATCGAAAAGACTAACTTGTATTTTTTAAGCATACTTTAATAATTTAGTAATTAAATAATCGTATTATAATATGTAGAAAATAATCGTAAACAAAGATCTAAAATGTAAGAAAAATAAATATTGAAGAAAGTACGGATTTTATTACATATTTGACTTAATTAGACATGACTAGTAATAAGATTATACGAATAATGTAGTTTTACAATGAATATACGAAACATTATAAATTATTGGTATTTCTTTAATTGCCCCAAAGCAAAATTTGCAAAAACCGCTAATTAGTTCGCAAACATGAAAAAAACCTCGAAAACATTTTCCATATTTCGCATTTTTGAGGATATTTTCATATTCCCTCGACAATTTTAACGTCATAACATTTTGCAGAATGTTTTTTTGTAATTTTGTGATGACATTGGGAAACGGGCTAAAGGAAAAGTAACCAATAAAAAAGAAAACCTTGTATTTCAGTTTTTAGTGAAAATAAAATATTTGTACATATTATTGCGGTAATAGGAGATAATAAATAATATGATAATTATGCTGTAATTATGCTTTCGTCTATGAGCAGAAGTCAAAGTATGTAAAAATATTTTATATGAAGGTATATTAATAAAATAAAATAAAACATTACATTTCTTTTGTATATTTCTGATTGTCTGGCAAACAGAATCTTTTTGGTTGAGGTTAAAACTTTCCTTTGATTTTTCTAATGAATGTCAAACCAATTTTGTTTCATTTTTTGAGAGAATTTTTGGTACTAATAAAACATGTTTTTGCTTGCGATCTTTTGTGTTTTTGAATGGGTTTTATTTACATATTGTCTTCTTTATATATTTATAAAGTTTCATGGTATAACAAAATAGTATTTAATTTTATTATTAAGATTTGATTAGTCGTTGTCCTTACTTGTTGTACCGTCTCGAATAGCAGAGAGTTTGTCCTGCCCAGTTCCGGGCCTTGGGACTCAGACCCGCCGCATGCATCGTATGTCACTACTAAACTTGTGAGTGAACATAGCAAAGCCATTACCAAGTGCACTTCGAACTACTAATATATTAGAATTTACGTACAATGTAACGGGTCGATGCAAAAGTTGGTAGCGTAGGTACTTACTCCCTAACCATCTTCTTTTACGTCTCTTGCCCCTCCCCGCTCGCCATTCCCCTTCAGCCTAACAACATACTCCAAATTGGAGATGCCATAGATCTACTGGCTCCTTTGGGATTCACTAATATTAAAAAAATAATCATCTTGAATTTTGTTGATGACAAATATTAAAAAATAATCATCTTATACTTTTTTAATGTGAATACCACACAAGACTCTCAACTGTTCCCAACCGTGAGAATATGACACCCCCAATTGGGGTACATTATGTGGCTGAAGGTAGTGGGGAGGGCAAGGAGATGGTAAAGAAGAAGTTGGGGTAGAACTGGTTATTCAGGTCTGGTCATTTTTATACGAATAAATTGTGAAATTAATCAAATAAAATTTACTTAACCAGGCCAGAGTTTGAACCCGTGACCTCCGGTTTGCCTTTCGAGAGCCTTATCTCTAGACCAATACCAACCTACATATGATCGTTGCGTTCCAAAACCCTGCCTAATGGATTTTTTTACTTTCGAGTAAATCAAGAAAAACGTGTGGGCTGATGAGTTTTCATGATCCCAGTTATTTTATTTTTTTTACAAGTTAGCAAGATCTTGTAATAAATTGATACAATATTATTTTCTATTTAAATGTTTAATATATATTTAAAAAACGTGTTTTAATTTCCATTAGGGCGGATTTTGGAACTCAATTACGGAGGGTTTTGAAACACATCGAGTTAAATAGGGAAGGTTTTGGAACACACTTTTTTGTATTTATAGTTTGGCCAGTGCAGAGGAGGGAAAAGGTTGAAATCGTATAAAAAATAATATATTACGAAAATAAAAATACCCAATTTATTAGAGAAGATATAATTTTTTCATTCATATTTAAAAATGTAAAAAATGTAGTTAAGATAAGATATATTAGTTAGTCGTTATACTTATATACGCTAACAGAGCTTTGTTTTTAAAAGTTTTATTATCGGACCTATGTATATAATTTTCTCTGGCTTCACATAAACTCAAATGAGAAGTTTCTTGTCGTAGGTATAATTTCTGAAAGATTTTTGGAGATATCACCGATTTTTTGTAGAAACTGAGGTTTTCTACTGTTTATGTTGACATCCTTCACTTTGTCTAGAAAAAATATTTGAAATATAATTTCATAAAATTATGTTAGGTACAGTCAAAAATATTTTAACAAAAATGAGTCGCCATTGGAAACGTAAAACTTTCAAATGTTTACATACTGATATATTATTTCTTTGCGGTGAGTTCTGTTAATCCGAAAAGTATTTTTAAGTTAGTTATTTTTAAAGCAAGAATTTTACCTTTAGTGCCTTAGGTAAAACGCCATCAGAACGCCAGCCAGGTAGAACGCCATCATACTAACATTACGAAGATTTTTGTTTGGAGGTTGTTCCTCATTCGCTTTTTCATTCTTCCTTCACTAGATTTCACATTCTCCGCTCTAAATATAACATTCTTCTTTAGTAAAGACGCTGCTCTTCAGAATAGAGAACTCCAGTCCAATTTAAAAAAAAAATTAAATGAAAATGACCTTCTAACTTAAATAACTGCATATTTTTTTATTATTTTTGAAGTTAGTTTTAATAGTTAAAATAACTCTCAAAGTTTTAATTTTTCAAGATCCCCCGAAAACTACCGTATGTATAGTGAATCGTATGACGTCATCACTCCTGAAAAGTTACTATAGGATCGGACAATCAGCTGATCAACTGCTGCCATTTTGAATTCGGTGTTCGAAGTATTCTCCCTAGAAGTAGCATTACTATTTTACGATTTGTTCAGTTGATTTTTTTTATTTTTTTTTATTGGCAATGCTGATTAATAATACATATAAAGTTACATCAGTTACATAGTTACATAAGTTTTTAACAAAGAAATAAAAAATTGCCTTTCCTCACCATAAAGAGGCAATGCTCTTGTGTTTGGTGAGGGAGTTCTAGCTCAATTAGTAAATTAAAAGATCGTGTAAGTTAGTAATAACGGCTATTGTAAATAAGGTTAAAAATCATATATAAATTTAAAAATAAAAATCATGAAGAGTTTTAAAAATCATAATATAAATTAAAAAATCATTATAAATGAAAGAATCGTGTAAGTTAGTAACAAAAATTATTGTAATAAGTAAGTAAAGGATATGTAAGAAAGAACGCAAGATTTATACAATACTTAGAGATATAGAAACCAAGAAATGAGAGAAAAAGAAGGAATGAACGATTTATAAAATAGCAGACTTAGTCAGACATCTTCGAAAAATCGAAATTTAAATTAAGTATGCAGTTATGTTTAATAGTGTACCCTTTATCTGGTACAATACTCAGATAACTCATAAACACCACCAAATCAATTGTAATTCAGAAATACTTGTAATGAATTAAACAAAATGTTGAAGTTTTCTGGGTCACTGGTAGGATATTTGAAAATGTCATACTGTACAGGACCTTTAGGGAACGTACCCATACTACGTGACCAACTTTTTGCAATTTTTAACCCCCCCCCCCCCCCTTCCCGGTGACCAAAATCCTAAGCAACCCGCCGCTCATTTGTATGGAGCGTGACATTTTGAAGACCCCCCCCCCCCTAAACGTGTCACGTAGTATGGGTACGTTCCCTTAGGCTTCCCGGTGTTATTTCCTCTGCGTGTAAATTATATTTAATTTATTATTCGAATATTTTATTTTATTACCGTATGGAATGTATGGAATTACAGCTTGGGGAATTTCCTGTGAAACAAATGTAAATCATTTTCAATCATTTCAAAATTCATTAGTTTAATTATTCGCTCATACAAGTTTATACGAACAAAGGCATAATATTCTGTACTTTTATCGGAATCTCAAAATTCTCTCAGTGAGAGCTATTCTGTGTTATAAAATTATATTTCAGCATTTTTAAATATAAATAGCCCTATATACATAAATAGACTGGACCATGCTTACAATATTCGTTTTATGTTAAATGGAGGACTAATCGTACCTAAGCATTTAAACAAATATGGACAAAGAACGCTCGACTACATGTAACCTAATTGCTTAAATATATTACCTGCCGAAATTTAAAAAATGAATAATAAATAATATAAAAACAAATATTACGTTGAACTATTGGCTCGCCGAAAGAAATAGTTTGCATTAGACTCTAACACAAAAAAATTCTAACTGCAGAGTTAAATAAAATGAGTTTTATTTTTTAAACTTCAAAAGCAGTTTATTGGGACTTTTCTTTTTTTCCGTAATATTTGTTTTCCTGTCATATTGTATAACTTTTTCTTTAAAATAAACTAGCTGGTACCCGGCATGCATTGCTATGCCATTTAATAACGAAATTGTTTCTCCCTGCGTGTCTTTTCCCATTCGTCCTATTCCCCTTCCGCCTCCCTTCCTCTCCCGCGTCCCCTTCTCCTCACGCATTCCCACTCCGCCTCCTCCACTTTCCCTCTCTCCACTCTACTCCCCAATTCCCCCGTCTCGCGAACCCCCCTCCCGATATTTGCAACCTCCCGAGTTCCCCTCCCCCTCTCAGGTTCCCCTTCCCCCTCCCTGGTTCCACTCCCCCCCCTCTCGCGAACCCCCTATCCGAGTTCCCCTCCCCCCTCCTGCATTCCATACTTTATGTCCCGGTACATTTAGTTTTCGAACAGCTCGCGTGCCACGTATTGCAATTTTTTTATTCAAATTTCATAATGCCAGAGCTCACCAGTAGTTTTATACAAACCTTGTCCTGACGATAATGAACACAAAAATATATCCAATTTGCTGCAGTCGTTCGGAAGTTATGCGCGTACACACATTTCGGCGATTCATTTTTATTTATATACTAGCAGACCCGGCCACACGTTGCTGTGGCTAACGAAACACAACGCCATTACCCAACCTTTATAAAATCCACACCACCCGCTTGCCAGCTGCCCGCTGCCCGCTGCCTGAATTGAATATTTGAATTTCTCGGCTTTTCTCTACTATAATAAGCATGTAAAACCTTCCCCTTGAATCAATCTATCTATTGGTGAAAACCGCATGAAAATCTGTTTCGTAGTTTAAAAGATCTATGCGCACATACATTTTGAGCGACTTCATTTTATACTATGTAATAATGCAATTCGAGCGATCGCCACTAATTATACAATGCTTGCAATGCAACACTGGATATTTGAAAGGGGAAAATCAAATACCTACTTACTCTAGGACATCTATTTTCCAATTTCTTTCATAGAACGAATTTCAAAAGTGACGGTACGGCCCGCCAGCCGTTTTAAATCGCACAAAAATATGTTTTCTTTGAACTTATCGGCTTTTCTCTAATATAATTTACATGTATTATACATATTAACATTCATCTTCAATCACTCTATCTATTGGTGAAAACCGTATGAAAATCCGTTGCGTAGTTTAAAAGATTAACGCGCACATACAATTTGAGCGACTTCATTTTATACTATGTAATGATGATGATGATAATGGTAATGCAATATATAAAAACATAAGCTGCACATCTCACTAGGTCATTATGTATCGAGATGTGCTATATTATTGCTATTCTCATTATCTCAAAACTTAGTATTTGGAGATGTCTGACTAATCAACTGGACGAACGTAATATGATGATGATACCTGGATGATTGATTTAAATTTTCAATATTAATATAACTTGATAGATGGAGCTCTTGTTTCAGCCTCAAAATGATCAATGAATTTGAGATAATCCGATAAAATTTAATTAGTCACCCCTTGATGTCACCCCTCTCGGTGTCACCCCTCGCGGCGTGAGTGGGGTCACCCTACGGCACGCGACACTGCCTCGTCTCGGAAATCCAACGAAGCCTTTATCATGTAGTGCTAATCATGAATATCATTACTCTTCATTTGCATCTAGGTACCGCCGAAAGTTTATCTAGTCCCGGTGGTCCAAATACGTGAGGAGTGCGGAGTGTGGTGTGTGTACTCAACTTAAAGTGCTGTATCTTCGTATGCAGTAAACTCAAATCTGTGGCTTACCGAAAAAAGGATCCAAACTCCTTCAACATTAATATTAGGTCCTTACATATGAAATTTGCGTTTTGCAGGGGAGGAACATAAAGTCGATTTTTTTAAAATATAATATATTTATTTAATCAAAGTATGTACCATTGCTATCTATGCACTTTTGCCATCTCATAGGTAGTAGTTCATCGATCTCTTTACTATAAAAACCATTCGGACGGGAATCAATAAAATCTTTGAAGGCGGTTTAATCATCATCATCATTACATAGTATAAAATGAAGTCGCTCAAAATGTATGTGCGCGTTAATCTTTTAAACTACGCAACGGATTTTCATACGGTTTTCACCAATAGATAGAGTGATTGAAGAGGAATGTTTATATGTATAATACATGTAAATTATATTAGAGAAAAGCCGAGAAATTCAAAGAAAACATATTTTTGTGCGATTTAAAACGGCTGGCGGGCCGTACACTTCACTTTTGAAATTCGTTCTACGGAAGAAATTGGAAAATAGATGTCCTAGAGTAAGTAGGTATTTGATTTTCCCTTTTCAAATATCCAGTGTTGCATTGTAAGCATTGTATAATTAGTGGCGAGATAATTAGTTTATATGTTGTATAATACATGCTTATTATAGTAGAGAAAAGCAGAAAAATTCAAATATTCAATTCAGGCAGCGGGCAGCGGGCAGCGGGCAGCTGGCAAGCGGGTGGTGTGGATTTTATAAAGATTGGGTAATGGCGTTGTGTTTCGCTAGTATTCTAATATTCAATTGTTCAACGTAATATTTGTTTTTTTCTAATATTCCAGTATATAAGAAGTTTTGATGTCCGGTGAAATTTTTGAAATTAAAAAAAAATAATCAAAAATTACCATCGGAACTATTCCAGCAGCACCGTAAAGACGAGACGGAGCGCGTATCACTCGATGCGCTGTGTTGTATCCAGTGGCAACGTGTGATGGATTTTTTTTAAATAATGTCATCAAAATGACATCTACATTTTTTACTCAAGAATTGCTGGTTAGTCTGTAGGGTACGTCCTTATACCCCCTGTAGGTATATTCAAATATAAAATAAGTTTTAATGTCTGATGACATTTTTTTCCAATTAAAAAAAATAATCAAAAATTACCATCGAAGTTGTATTCCAGCAGCACCGTATCATCTGTACGGGTGACTTTTTTTTATTTTTAAATATTTTTATCAAAAGGACATCTACATTTTTTACTCAAGAATTGCTGATTATTCTGTCGGATACGTCCTGATACATCCTGTAGGTATATTCCAGTATTTAAAAGAAATTGGGACGCAGGTACCGCTTTTTTACTAAAAAAAACATCTCAAGAAGCAAAAAAGCGTAAACGTGTCGTAAAAAATAAAATAATAAATATTATGGAGATAATAATTTTCAGTTTTGGAGGCATAAATTCATATTCATGGATCCGAGGGGTTCCTTGCAAATAATTTAATAATTTCACAACTTGAGCTACTAAAAAATGTGTCGTAAAAATACATCGTGCTTCATTCCAGTTTGAGAAGAAGTTTGAGAATGCAGTAAGGAGTAAGAAGTGGAGTGCGCCGCATGCGGAAGTATTGCATATTTATTATTCACACGGGTATTCTGGGCGGTCGCTACGTCACTGTGCAGACCACAGCTTCCCAACATTTTTTGAGACGCGACCCACTTTTACATGATTTCAATCCCATGGCAAACGACCATTTTTATCCGTTGATACACATGAAGAGGGAAATGTTCAAGAGTTAACAGGTGATTAAAACAAATTGTAAACAGATTTTTTTAAATATATAACGTCAAATATTAGTATTAATAACAGAAATGTTTTTTAAGGATACGCAAATCTTAAGACTGTTGGTATCGTACATGACATGGAAACATGCGTGCCACTTTAACATCTTAACGATTACGAGATTTTTTTTATTGAATAGACAATACACGTTACATCCTCAAATAGAAGTGCCTTTCGTAATTTGAAGAGTTGAATGTAAACCGATGTAGCCACTGCACGATATGGAAACATGGACACTTAAAACCAGCGAAGGAAAGCTGATAGACGCCTTTAAATTCTGGTGCTGGTGAAAAATGCTCAAGATTCCAAGGACAATCAGACTCACAAAGCCAATCTGGAAGAGCTAGGCATCCACAATAGGCTTTTAACTACCTGCCTACAAGTATTTTAAGACATTTTGGACGGTCGTCATACTGAGGACACCTACTTGGAGAAACTCGCAGTCAATGTAAAGTAAATGACAAATGAAGCAGAGGAAGCAGGGGCGGCCCTAGGGCGGTGCGAGCGGTGCGACCGCACATGGCGCCGTCGTAAGGGGGGCGCCGAAAACACCCGAACACTGATCGACTATCTATCGATCGCGCGCTTAAATCGTGTGGTCGGTGCGGGGAGTAAGCAGTGTTGGCAACTTAGGCGATTTTTCGCCATTTAGGCTACTCAGGACGAGAATCGGCGACGAAAAAATCTAAAAGGCAACTGGTCGCCTATTAGGCTACTTCAGAGACAAGTTATTTAAATCAGCCGAATCGCAAATAATTAAGAAAAAAATACCATAATGCTGTCGCTGAAAGAATTTTAAGCGTAATAGGGACAATCAAAAAATCATGTACTTAGCGAACGCATCGCAATGGCTGAAAAACTGCTCGAATTTTGTGAAGCAGTACCGGACTTATTCGTCTGCTCAAATAACAGCTAAGGAAATAACTTCCCAGGCTGCGATAGATTATACGCTTAGGCCAGTCCGATCCCGAAGTAATAAGCGATTATTTGAATATGAAGCTGCAGATGAGACACCAACAAATCCCGAAGAACTGTTTAAAATTAACGTCTTTTACGCTATGATAGATACAATTGAAAATTCATTGGTCACTTGGCTTGGAAAATTATCTAAATTCAATGATACATGGTCTTTTTTGTATAACATCAAAATAATTCCTGATAAGTCTTCATTAGAAAAAGCCTGTGCAGATTTGCAAATCATTTTAACCAACGGAAAAATTTGATGTCTCTAGTTCCGAATTGGTTGAAGAACTTTTGAGCCCAAACCCATAACTAAAATATCTTGCCTCAGCAGAGCCACTACAAGTTCTTCAACTTATAAAAAAAATGATTGGCAGGATATATTCCCAAATGTATGGACAGCGCTTCGGATTTTGCTGACCATCGCTGTAAATGTCGCCAAAGGAGAACGAAGCTTTAGTAAATTAAAACGTACTTACGTTCGGCTATGTGTCAAGAAAGACTATCAGATCTTGCAATTTTATAAATTGAGAATGATATTGCCCAAGGGTTAAATTATTCTGATTTAATAAAAAAATTCGCAAGGGCGAAAGCAAGAAAAGTTGTGTTCTAGTGTTTTTATTGATTTCGCAGATTTAATTAAATAAATTTTATCAAACATATATTACTTAATCGACTTCAAAAAGGAGGAGGTTCTCAATTCGACTATATTTTTATATGTTTGTTACCTCAGAACTTTCGACTGGGTGAACCGATATTGATGATTTTTTTTTTATTTGAAAGCTAGTGCTTCTCGTGTGGTCCCATTTCAATTTGGTTCAGTTCTGACAATGGCATCCATGAGAAAACCATATAAGTCTTAAATTTGCATTAAGTATTGCGCGACAAATGGACGAATAACTCAATATCACCCCAACCGATTTTGATGATTCTTTTTTTTATTGGAAAGGATGTACTTCAAGGGTAGTTTGATGAGAGTTTGGTTAGGTTCTGATTATGGGATCCATGACAAAGTAACGGAACTAGTCAATTCTTAGGAGCAAATTAACGATACTCGGCCGAATCTTTTATAGGCTATCCGGATCTTTGAGTCACCTACCGTCAGTGGTGTAGAAAGGAGGGGCGGGGGGGGGGGGTTGATCGCTCCGGGTGCCACCCGAGGGGGGGGGGGGGGAGAGGTGACACTCGAACGTGGATTAAAAACTTACGAAAGTGCAAAATTGCCGTAAAAAATATTTTACTCGTGAACACTGACTTTTATTTAGCTATGTATATGGATTGGTTGGTCGGGGTTTCCCGAAAAAATATTTTTTTTTTCTATTTTCGTTCCATAATTCGATCGGGGATTTCCTTGTGTCATTCCAATTTAGTTCGTTAATTGTGATTGACGTAAACTCGTGAAGTGAATTGTTATCTATTGATTGACGTGAATAAGTGATTGTTATTCTGTTAGTGTTTTTAAATGTGTTAATTTTGAGGATTACCAAATTTTTGTTTACACATTTGACTCTTAGCTAGTAATGTTTTTATATTTTAGGAAGTCGAAATTTGCGTTTTTAATTTCTCAAGGTAAACTTTAATGGGGGGGGGGGTGACACCACGTTTTCCTCCCCGGGTGCCACCCATGCTAGCTACGCCACTTCCTACCGTAACTTCGTTATGGTCAAGTAATGTCTGTCTTATATGAGCAGCACGTTTAGTAGGTCTACCCATATTCAGACAAATTACTTAAAGTACTTCAGATTCACTCAAATTCAAAAAACAAACAACAATTTTAACCAAACAAAAAAACAACTTAAAAAAATGCAATAAAAAGTAAAAAAAAATAACTTCGTATTCTTCTACAACTTAATAATCAACAAACTTTTTCTACTCATCAATATGTAGGTACGATTGTTATTTTTGGAGTCGGTGTCAGCCAAGGTACCCGGCCCGGCGTGTTCACTTGACAGCTCCCCTCCCGCCGTGGCCTCGCTCTCGCCTCTCGCCTCTCGCCTCTCGCCTCGTCTAGTCGCGCGTGCGACACAAGCACATCTCACCTATGACTATGTATGTAGTTACAAATCTACCTTAGCTGACACCGACTGACTGAAATCGTACCTACATATTGATGAGTAGAAAAAGTAAGTTGATTATTAAGTTGTAGGAGTATACGAAATTATCATTATACTTTTTATTGCATTTTTTAAGTCGTTTTTTGTTTTGTTAAAAAAAATATCTGATATTATTTCCCATCTGTCCTACTAGGTACTTCAATTAAAGTTGCATAACTGCATAGAGAGCTCTATTTTTTGTTAGGAGGGGGGGGGGCGCCACCAAGAGATTTCGCACCACTTAATAATTTAGCTAGGGCCGCCCCTGAGAGGAAGGCCACCATTGTGCTGGAGTGACCAAATATCACTGGCGTCTGGTACGTCAGTGTCCGCAGTTCTCCAAGCAGCGAAGGACTGCGAGGAGTGGGGGAACCTTGTTATGGAGGAACCATGGAAATTGTAGAGGTTACGATCCTTAGCAATGAGGAACCGATAAAGAAATAGCCACTGAACTAATACATTTAGGTTCTAAGCACGAGAAAGTCAACAAATTACATCTCTGTGTCTTTCTTACACTTCCTGACATCATAAAAACCATTGCATATGATTTTGAATTCTTGGACACCAAATTGTGAATTTGAAATTTATGGCCAGACTTTTGGATCACGAAACACGCATATGTCACAATTCTTTGGTGCTTCTTTATTATTTTGTTACACGTGTTTAAACCCCCGAAACCTAGCGATAATATTATAACGTTACTGCAAGCTGAATAAAAAAGATTCAATAAAAGAAAGAAATGCAAGCAACCTCAGATTACGAATAACCCGACAATATTTGAGTTCCTCCAAAATAATTGTAATGAAACTTGTTCAGTTATGGATTGAACACTCGTCCGCTAAGCGGTCTACTCACCGATTACCTGCTGGATAAGCACCCCTGTCGAGTGGTTATATTCGACAACAACAAAAAATCACCACCTAACTACCTATTATTAAAAATAATAATTTCGGTGGTCTGTCTCTGTGTAACTCGGATTCAATGTAATCTAAATTTTTAATTTCCTTTGATTTTCAAAATTGGAATAAAAAAAGCGATAAAATAAATATTTAAAAAATTACTTTATTTTAACGAATTTTTCAATAATTCTACTTTTAAATGTGTACCTACTTGTTTTTTAAATTTTAACGAAGGTCGTAATTTTAAAATTACTAACACACTAGGTGTTCATTCGTTTTTTTCTTTCCCCTTCAAAATCCTACAATTATAATATCCCGTGGATTTTCACGGATCTGCTCTAGTAATAAATAAAACTCCAAGATACCGATTAAAAAATAAAATTCGATCCTAGTATTCTTTTAATAACTAGTAGCGCCAGGTGGCCCAGAAAACGCTTCGCAAACAAAACAAACAGTTTGAGAGCCCGTGGTGTAGTAAATTACTTGTATTTATAGAGCAACTCGCTCCAAACTACTGCAAGGCAACCTTTGCATTGATACTCCTAGTAACGACGGTTCAAATATTGTAGGTGAACCTCATTGTGTAATTAAATCCATTTCAGAGTTAGTTGAAAGTCCACCACGTCGCAATACATAATATATTATTCGGCCACGAAATTCGCTGCACGTCTGGCCTTTTTTGTGCAGTGTTACAGTGAATTATTACGTAGCTCTAACGGCTCATGCAAATTAGTCTCCGCCGAGGTACGGGTAGAGTAGGTACACAGTGGGTGTAGTACAGTATGTACTAGGTGTAGTAGAAACCAGTGGCGGTTTGTGCTGTGAGACAGAGGAGGCTGTGCCTCCCTAAAAAAAATAGAGAAGAAAATGGAAAAAAAAGATGCAAGATACACGAATCCAAAAATCCAAAATATATAAAAATTTATTTAGACGTTACCAATTTATAAAGTTTTAAGTTTTTTTTACAATAATGAAGAAAATAAATCCCCTCACGGCGTATGTCGTCTTTGGGAGAGTCTTTTTTAGGAAAGAAAGGAGAGGATGGCCTGGGAAAGAAAAATGTATCAGGGGTGGGTAGGAATCCCGGGGCGGCAATACCCACACCCGCATCCCGGATTGTCAACGAAAGTTACTCCACTTTAAATATTACCCACGAATATTTTATTATTTCAATAAGACTAATTGTCGTTATTTCACAAGGCAGTACAAACATTACGCTAGGGAGGCAGAGATAGGGCCCGCCTCCAAGGGTCACTGATTTCATGTGGGTGGAGGGGAGTGGGGAAATCATTTGGGATGGAAATGAACGGTAGACATTGCACGGTCGCGTGTTGTTCGGTTTAAGGCGTGCTTCAAAAACTGAGCACTTCCGAAGTAAAACCGATAATTTACGATTAACGCTAGCATTCTAGTCACCAAGATTTTTGGTTTTGTTTTGGTTTGTGTTTATGATAGTACGCGGCATTAAGTACCTACGAAGTACGACTATTCATTTCTTTAGGCTGGTATCAAGGAGATATCAAGAAACCATCTATATTGACATATCCACCTGCGGCCAAAGATGACCTGGTCATGAAAGTCACTCCTGAAATAGTTTAAGATACACACAAAACTGTTATCACATCAATCTTGAAATCCAATAAACTGGATGCATCGATATTAGGAAATTACCGACCGATTTCCTTACCTCCGACCTTTCCCTTAATTGTAGGGCGAATTTTCAATTGACGGCCCATCCTGTGTTTGCACATTATTGACGTAAGTAATAATGCCATTTACGTTTTTAGATTTTCACGGCCAAAAGTATTTTCGTTATTTGTTTTTGGGGTGCTATGCCGTGTTGCGCTATCTCCTTCTTTAGCCAAAGTTTCCATCATCAGGGCAGATCCGGCAGATGTGTGCCGGATCTGCCCTGATGATGGACACTGCAACGTTGTCCGAAACGTTGGCTAAAGAATGAGATAACGCAACATGGCATAACACCCCAAAAACAAATAACGAAAATAAGGTCATTGGTTTTTTTCTAGGTTCGGTATAATAGGTAGGTGTAGGTACACTTAAAACTTGCTTTAATAAATTGTTAGTGCCTCCCCACTTTTCAACCCGCAAACCGTCACTGGTAGAAACAGTACAGTGTGTACGAGGTCCCGGGACAGATACTAATCGAGTTCAGTGTCCGCGCCTCCTTTATTACTTTTCGGGCTTTTGTTTACGTCCCAACTCCAGAATACCATTTCTCCTTCAATCTTTTGAAGTAGAAATTCTCTCTCCGTGTTTTGAAAGCTATTTATGAGAACTATTTGTTTGGTTTTTCTTTAATTTCTACAAAAACTACCAAAAACATTATACCTAGATTTTTGACTACCAAAAGCATCTAACACATTTTTGACAAAACAAAATTAAATCGTTTTTGGTAATGCTATAATCTAAGTAAAATTCAGAATTTTAAAAAATAATATTCAAACAGGGTTTATTTAAAAAGCTATGATTTAAGATAATATGTTATTATGTCAACATTCTAATAAATGCATTAAAAAGTTAATACGTTTGCGTTAATACATAAATAAGTAGGTTAGTACTCTGATACGTTATACGCTAAAATGTTAATATTTAATAGGTTCGTTAACATGAACTTCGTTAAGTTAATAATTCAAAAACGTTAATATATTAATACCGTAATACTTCAATACGTCACAATGTTAATTGCGATTGCGTTAATGCATTAATAAGTTAATACATGAATGCATTCAGATATTATTAAATTAATATATTAATGTATTAGTAAGTTAATATATTGAACTATTAATATTTTAATATATTAAAGTATAAATAAGTTAATACGTTTGCGTTAATACATAAATAAGTAGGTCTAATACGTTATACGCTAAAACGTTAATATTTAATAGGATCGTTAACATGAACTTCGTTAAGTTAATAATTCGAAAACGTTAATATATTAATACTGTAATACTTTAATACGTTAATACGTCACAGCGTTAATTGCGATTGCGTTAATGCATTAATAAGTTAATACATGAATGCATTTAGTTAATATATTCAGATATTATTAAGTTAATATATTGAAGTATTAATAAGTTCAAACATTAATGTAATTAAGATATTAATAAGTTAATATAATAAACTATTAATATTGTAATACATTAAAGCATTAATAAGTTAATACATTAAAGTATTAATAAGTTAATACGTTAAAGGATCAAAGAATTAATAATTTAATACATTAAAGTACTAATAAGTTAATACGTTAATAGTTTAATAATAAAGGATCAAAGAATCAATAAGTTAATACATTAAAGGATTAAAGAATCAATAAGTTAATACATTAAAGGATTAAAAAATCAATAATTTAATACATTAAAGGATCAAAGAATTAATAAGTTAATACATTTATTAAATAATTTGTACGTTTGTGTTCGTACCCTCATTACCCAAGAACTATTTTTAAACTACACATTTTCTAACCAGTCTTGGCCCATAAACATATTTTTGGAGAGCAAAGGACAAATGTTTTGGCGTTAAATCAAATTAATTAATTTCTCGGTTAAAAACAAGCTCTTACGAAATACAACTTCTCTTTCGGCTTTTCAAACTAAAGAAATTATTTGAAATGACGGTACAAATTTATGATAGCGTGCGTTTTGTAGAATTTTCCGACACAGATAATAACAAACGTAAATAAAATGGAAATTGTGTATTTAGTGGGTTAAATAATGTGACAGAAATCCGATTTGATTTGAAGTGAGCGCTTTTTATCCACAATAACACAGGCATTTTGAGGTTTATTATTTTAAAGCAGCAAAATAAAATTAATTGACCCTTAATATTTTAATGACGCATAAATTCGTAGACATAATTGTCTGTCACGAGTGTGGCACGTCCTCATTGAAACAATTCTTTCAATTTTTATTAACTTCAAAATATTTGAGACTAGCGAGTTCCCGGCATGCGATGCAATGCCACTAATAAAGAAATTGTTTCTCCCTGCGCGTCTTTTCCCATTCGTCCCGTTCCCCTTCCACCTCCCCTTCCTCTCTCCTCTCCCGCGATCCCTTTCCCTCTCCCGCGTTCAATATATTCAGTCCCGGTACATTCAGATTTTCAAACAGCTCGCGTGCCACCTATTGCGATTTTTTTTTACAAATTTTCTTAATTCATATATTACAAACATTCATTTTCGTAGATATGATTTTAGATTTTCACGGCCAAAAGTATTTTTGTTATTTGTTTTTGGGGTGTTATGCCGTGTTGAGCTACCTCCTCCTTTAGCCAACGTTTCGGACGGCGCTAAGCTCAATAGTTCGTGGTATCCGGTTATTGACGGCTACACCAAAGCTAAATGCAGAAAACCATCTTGAAGTATACTGTAATGCCAGCTCGTAGTGGGGTGGAGCTGGCAATACGGTATTGCTTCTAATAAATTTGCAATATTTTTAACGATTATTTCCAATCTGTCTTTGTCCCCGATACAACTGCAAATAATACTTCCACAAATTTTGTTCATATAAGTAATGATGATGCCATAAATTCAATTAATCTTAATTCAATTGATATAACTGCACCATTAGTGTTAAAACATCTCAAAAATGTGGACACAAAAAAAAGTGCCGGTTGTGATAAGCTACACCCAATTTTTATTGTTAATTGTGCTGAAACACTAGTTACTCCTGTAACACTACTGTTCAAAAAATCTCTTAAAGAAAGTGTATTTTCTACTATTTGGAAACAAGCTTTTGTTACACCTGTTTTTAAAAAAGGGGACAAGAACAACATCGAAAATTATAGACCTATCTCTAAGCTATGTATCTTTAGTAAAATCTTGGAAAAAATCGAGTGTAACCAACTTTTTAACATATGCAAAAATACTATTATTAGCCCCCAGCAACATGGTTTTTTTCAAGGCAGATCTGTTGAATCGAACCTAGGACAGTTTACTGATTTTATTCTTAACTCTATGGATAATAGGAAACAGGTTGATTCCATTTACACAGATTTTTCTAAGGCTTTCGACAAAATAAATCACGACATACTGTTAAACAAGCTCTCGAAGATTGGAATATGTGGAGATCTTCTGAGATGGTTCTCTTCATATATTAAAAATAGAAGTCAAGCTGTTGCTTTAAAAGGTTACATGTCACAAATTATAACTATTCCCTCAGGGGTACCGCAAGGGTCTCATCTAGGGCCTCTATTGTTTATTTTATATATAAACGATACGAACCATGTCATAAACCATTATTGTTTCCTTTTTTATGCCGATGACATGAAATTATATAAATGTATTAGCTCCATAGATGACTGCAACCAATTACAAGAAGACGTTAGCAAAATTGAGGAATATTGCGAAAACAATCAATTATTTCTAAATATAGATAAATGTAATGTTATTACTTTTACACGAAAAAAAAATCCAATTAATTATATTTACAAATTAAACCATGTAGGTACCTCTACAACGAGTAGAAACAATAAGAGATCTTGGAGTAATACTAGATTCTAAAATGTTATTTAGGGATCATATTGAAAATATTCTAGAAAAAGCTTATAAGCAATTGGGTTTCATTACTCGCATTACAAAGCCTTTTATTATAGCACACACCCTAATTCTTTTATATATGTCATATGTACGTTCACAACTCGAGTTCGCCTCAGTAATTTAGAATCCTCAATATCAAACATATATTCATCGCATTGAAAATATCCAGAACAAATTTATAAAACACCTATCCTATCGTTTTAGTGATCATCGATTTGACCCTATCGCTTTATATAAACGCAGAAAAATCTCTGGTGCATTATTCTTACACAAAATCGTGAACTGCCTTGTTGATTCATCATATCTGTTAGAAAATATTACATTTCGTTGCCCCAAACAAAACACCAGATCGAACGACTTATTTAGAATACCACAGCAAATCTAAATATGCGCAAAACTCTGTAATAGTACGTATCTGTGAAACTTAGAATACCTTACGAGATGAAGACATTTTCAACCATGACTTGAAATCATATAAAATGCAGCTTAATAAATTAATAACATAAAATATGTTTTTTTTCTCATTTTTTGTGAAAATCATATTATTATCAACCATAGTAAATAGTATAACCATGTTTGTTAATAATTTTACGTTTTTCTTTATTATGTTTTATGTTCTTTTTTATGTTTTTCTTTATTATGTTTATTTTTTTTTCTTTGTCATTAAATAAGTTGAGTAGGTAAAAAAAACTAAACCAATATTTTTTAACACAATGGAACTTAATTGGTCTACAACATATGTATTTTATTGTTATAATCATTTTTTCTGTATGACTGTTTGTTTCCTCAATAAAAAGAAATAAAATAAAAATACAAATAAAAAACAAATAAGCACTTAAGTACACATTTCACCACTAAATACTTACGATGTTTCCATGTAATTTTGACTCCTCCCACCGCTCTCCCCCTCCACCAAATTCCTCCACTCTCACTACCCCCGCCTAATTAATTTTTGACCTGTATAGAATTTTTAAGTTAGTTTTAAGTTTGCTCGTTAATGATACAGACGTGTCGAAACCGGTCGCAACAATTTAAAATTAAAGTAACAAATGTACATGGAAAATTAAAACTCTTCAAAACAAAAATGTCTAGAAATTGTTACATAGTCAATGCCGAAGAAATACAAAAAAATTAAAATTTACCCTATTTTCAGAGAAAAGGTAATTAGAAGAAAAAAACCTTGATTAATACGTAGAAGATTATTAATAAAGGCCAAATTGATTTTTAACGGACATTTTGTGGTAAAACGGGCTATTCCGAGTAGTATCATAAATGAAGTCAGTTAAACTATTAGCTTTAAAATATTTATAATTGCGGGATTCGAAGATCATAAAAATATATTACAACGATTAGAAATGTGTAGGTACCACCTCAAATCAGCTGTATTTTGGCAAATCTCGTGAGTAGGCGAGGGTGCGCCAAAATGATATTAAATTTATATTTTCTAGGTAAAAACATTTTAAAACATTGAATTTTCCGTGAGTATTTATATCCTTAAGACGTTCAACTAAATTGAAAACAACAATTCTAAGAAATTTATCCTTCTGAAAAAGTTCTTCTCTCCATCTGAAAAAGTATATAATATATTTTTTTAACAAATTGGTTAAAAAGATATAAAATTATATCTACATGTTATATCTTTTTAACAAATTATGACACAACTGAAACGAAATGTTTAACAAAATTACTACTTTTATTGACTGAGCGTAGACTTGACTTCTTGTTTTAACTAGACCGTTTGATATTTCGTCTGTCTGTAAACTTAAATGTATGTTCCGTTTCCTGTTCAATATGGTTGAAGTTTTAATGATTCAGTAAAGATTTAAAGATTCTCGTTGTACCTACTTTCGTATTAACATTTTTTTAATATTATGGTACTTAGTACCTACCTGCACGAAGAAAGTTTGCTAATAGTGACGTTTCTTTGTACACATTGTTTTGAAATTTTATTATGAATTACTCGAAGTTTCATATAATATGGTATTTTATTACGTTTGTGGATAGAAGAGCGTACTTACAAATCTTAGAATTTCAGAAGAAATTTTTGTTTTGATTTATTAAATAAAAGAAAATTAGAAACGTACTTTTTGAACTTGGGGTCTGCTTTGGGGCCATTTATTACGTAAGACGAATTTTGCTAGTTTTCGACCCCCTCCCTCCTATTATAAGAAAAAATAAGAATCGGCCGACCCCCTCCCCCCTGTTTAATATTTATTACGTAAGAATCTAAATTAAAAAATAAATACGCGTTTGGTTTGTTTTAATGTTTGTTTGCGCGGGTCCGTTGCCATGGAAATGGAAATCGTTTACCTATACGCATCCGAGCGAACCTCGGCACTCGCGCGGTGTCCCGCGCTTTTTCAAAGTATAATTTTAACTTTGTGCATTTTTGTGATCTTACGTAAGAACTATCGAGACTCCCTCCCACCCTCTTGTAAGAAAAAATAAGACATGATCAACCCCCCTCCCCTCCTAAATAAATGAATAATAAATGAATGGCCCCTTTTCATGGAACCACTGTAATTCGTTGATAGCATTTGAAATATTACCCAGGAATTACACAATTATTAGACCATAATGATTTTAAGTGATACTTTCAAACCCCACCAACTTAATCCTTATGTAATAAATGCAAGTAAGTACTTAACCCTAACATTATAATAAATTACAAATACCCCTCGTAAGCATAATGCGAAAACGTAATTTCATTACATTATTTATTTCTATTGGTGCCATAATTATACCGAATCTACCCTTTCTTAATCCGAAAGTAAGTACTAATTTCAAATTTCATTTCGTAAAACAAGAAAATAACTAATGTCATTTTGTTGAACAAGAAACCTTAAAATAAACGCCGAACGAAAATAGCACCGGAAACGTCGGGTAATAAAAAGTTTCGTGTCATTTAACGTGATTTTAGTAACGTTGAATAAATAGGTTTAATATTGATTGAATAAAATCAGCGTGACGTTTAAGCTGACAGGTGCTTAGCGAGAGGTATTTAGCTTGGAGTAAGTCACGCACGGGGATGTTAAAATAATCCCTTGTTCACCGGAACGAAGCCTAAACTGACTAGGAATATCTCTCTTATTTGAAAGCTTCAACGAAATCGAATAACTCCTGAATTTCAAGCTTCCGGAATGAAAATAATGTCTTCTCACATTTCAAAGTTTGACGCTGAGAACGGGTTTTTCCTTCCGCTTTCTCTCCGGTTTATATTTCTGCTTGTTTTTAACAAAATTTATTTGGTTGCTTGTCAACATTCCTTCGTTTCAGATGGTTTTGTGCACATTTTATATAAAAAGACAGGATAATTGGTACCACAGAACATGAGTTATGACTCCACAATCATGATTATAAAATTTTACTATTAAATTATTTTACTAATATTTCAAAGATTTAAGGAAAGAGAGGGTTTTTAATTCCGCCTTTCTCTTTGACTTGTGTTTTTTATTTGTTTTTAATAAAAATATATTCGGAGGGTCGTCAACATTCCTTTGTATCAAAGTTAGCAATTAGTGAGGGGTTCTTTTTTGCGGACTGTATATAAAAAGATAACGATGTATAATTGAATCCATATAATACGGTTCGTGGTTCTACAATGATATTCACTTCTACAAATTTTGGAAACATATTGGTTATGTGCTTGTATGTTTCCTCTATTCGTCTATGACGCGGAATACACCTTTGATATCAATTATTGTGTGGAACTATAAATAGACGTATCCCCGAAAAACTCTGGGCGGATAGGGTAACTCTAATTTAGAAGTTCTTTATCAGAGACTAATATTAAATAAAAGTGTATTAGATTTTAAAAAAACTCCAAATCTTGGTCACATTATGATTGGCAATACAAATACGAGTATGTTTAGAATTTAATTAAGAATTGCTTCCATGGAGCCTGAAAAATCACGATTTATTTCTCGTTTTATTTGTGCCATAGATGGTTCTAGAGCTAGATGGTAAACATAGAATGGTACGAGGCTAAAAGTAAACCAACAAAAAGCACAAAAGCACTAACATCCACTGCCACATTCCCCGCTTCCTTTGAACCAACATTTTTTTAAACTATTCTATGATTACTTCTTAGCATTAAAAGTTCGTATTTACGAAGTGTGGATGCCGACGTTTATTTTTTTAACTAATAACACTTTTTTGGGTTTTTAAACGAGCTACAAACTTTATTTATAGACACATCTTTACACTACGCGTAACTTCTCTGAAATGGGTAAAAGATATCCACTGAGATATCCCAACTCGATCCGTCCGACTTCTGAACTAGCGTCCTACAGGAAATTGATTTGTTTGTAAGTTTGTACAAACTAAGACTAACGTTTAAGTACCAGTGGTGGACTGTTGGGCGTTTTAAATTATTTTTTCATACCGATTTCCCTACGGAAATTATATCGTGGCCCTTCCCCTTCCCCTTCCAAACGTGGTGAAAACAAAGAAATCTATTAATTTTGAATAGATATTTTAAATATAAAACGAAGTAACATGCTTCAACATCTTGAACTGTACGAAAATCAGTAACAAAATAGGGACGAGTCCTTTCTTCATCCAGAGTCCATATTGTAAAAAATAATTAATAGGTTACAACCCAATAACCTTCTGACGTCAATATCAGTAACCAATGTTCACTTTATGCAAGGGTGTAGCTTAACATTCAAATGGGGGGGTTCGAACCTAAGGAGGAGGTTATTCGATCCTGGGGGGACAGGGGAGAAAGGGGGGAGGGAGTTGGAAAATTTATGAGAAAGTTTTTTGAGACCTCTACTCAAAACAACTTAATATTTACATCACGTTGATAAAAGGGAGGATGCAAATAATATTGGTGTATTTTCCAGTAATGTAATCTACGAGTTATATTATTTTTTTCCTACGCAATGCTAAGGCTGATGGAGGAAGGGGGGGGGATGAACCCCCTAAACTCCCATTCGTAAACCCGCTTGCCGTCATGCAAACATATTAAAATAAACAACACAATGTGTCAATAAATTGTTAAAAAATAATCATATATACATACAAAATACATCTAATAATTTTACATACAGTGTGCCAGTCGGGTGGATAGGAGAAAAAAAAACAGAAAATTGCAAGTAGAAATCATCGTGAACACGAAAAAATTGAGTGTAACAAAAATGTAATCAAGCGCAATGAAAATAATTTTAGTGTTTTAATGACATCATTTTGAAAAAAAAAACTTATCATGGTTTCATACTAACAATGGTGCGTAGCTTGTCAGTCCATCTGCATAGATCCTACCCTTTATATATTGCTACTAGAAGGAAGGGCAAATAATAGAGAACTCAAGTCCAATTTAAAAAAAAAATTGTGATTTTTACCTTCTAACTTAAATAACCGCATAATTTTTTTTAGAGTTAGTTTTAATAGTTAAAATATTTATTTTTCAAAATCTTTGTAGTGAATCGTGTGACGTCATCGATCCTGAAAAGTTACTATAAGTAAGCAATCAGCTGATCAACTGCCGCCATTTTGAAATTCGGTGTTCGAAGTATTCTCCCTAGAGTAGCATTACTATTTTTTTTATGCAGTAGTTTTTGAATATTTTCAAAAATAGAGATAAACTAATAAGAGATACCTTTATTTTTGAAACTGAATTATTTAGGCCTAAATAATGTTTCAATAAACACAACAACTAAATCTCTATAAACAATATGTAAATAAACGAATAAATTAATACGATGGCTTGTGTCATACCTACATTCCCATATAATAACTTTACGGTGACGTCACGACACGAAGAGCAGTGACGTCACCACTAAAAAATTCAATTGCTGTCAAATTCAAGTGCCAAAATTTTACCGGTTAAGGCAATACTATGGCACAAAATTATAATTCAACATATATTTACCCCGCAGCATAAAGAGAAATTAGAACATAAATACAGCACTAGATTCACGCGCAACGACGGGTTTTTTTTTTTTTTTTCAATTATTTCTGGCTTTCACCCTTCAAGGGTGTTCTAGGCCATCATTTATAATTACAGAGAAAGGAAAGGTGAATTTATATATTAATTTTATTTAAATGTGCAAATTTCAGAATTTTATGGAAGATTGGAGTAGAGTTCAGACTTAGAAGAGATGAGATGTTGAATGGAGGAGAGGCAATTTTTGATAACGCTTGATAGAAGAGAGGATATTTATTTAGAGAGGGACAATCAAAAAATATGTGATCTAAAGTTCCCACATCTAGACCACAGAACGTACAATCTGGGGAGTCAAGCACATGAATTTTATAAAGGTGAGAAGGAACGGAACAATGACCGATTCTCATACGAATAAGTAAGGAAATTTCTTTTTTGGAAAAATGGGGGAATTTTTGAAACCACGGTTTTGATGGGATAGTCCTTTGTATTGAGGAATAGTTCCGAAATTTAACAATAAGTACGGACAGAGAACGTTTGAATACATCATACCGAAGATATTTAATTTATTACCTGACACTATAAAGCAATGTAATTCTATGAATAAGGTTAAATATATGGTGAAAAAATGGCTATCGGAAAAAAATATTTATATTGATATTGATATGTATAAAAAAATGTTGAATCTGTAGATATAAGATGTAAATTTTAAATGTAAAAAATCTATATGTTACTAAAATATAAGCACCTGTTGACAAGCCAACACAATTGGCCTAGCAGGACTTGTTTGTTGATTTTAATATGTATTATCTATTCTTTCAATAAAAAAAAATAAAAAAATAATGCCAACTTGACGGCGTGTTTCTACGACCCGATTAAAAATGGACTTTTAAATAATTTTTTTAAAAACTCTGTGTTTAATATTATTTAATAAAACTTACAAATATATTCAGAATCAGCGTTTATTGGTCTATATGAACATATTTTTTTAAAGCCATAATATTTTTCGCTGGAGTTCCTTATTATGGGTTTTGCATGCCGGTAGACTATTAGTCCGGCCCTGTGGGGTGGCGGAATAAGTATTTCCTTACTAAACCTATGTCAAACGTTTCCGTCACCTGGTTACTCAATTAATCGGCTGGCGACAGCAGATCAGGCTCCTTGGACGTTCAAAGTTGGACTAAATCCCTTTGACTGAAATAATTATTTAATTTGCCCATAACACTGGATCGTTACTTAAGCTTCAATTAAATTACCGCTTGCACCCTTACCATCTCCGCCCCCTCATTTTGCCTCCCCTCCACCCAACTCCTTCTAACTTACAACGAGCTAAATATTACAGTGGTCGCTCGTCATGAGAGTAGAGTAGAGAATATGTGTACCTATGTGGGTGTTGATACTGTTTATGTGATCATCATCATTATTTAAGTAGGGTCGGGCACATTGCTTTGATATACAAAAGGACACCTGGAATTAGGGGTGTACCAAAACTTTGCTATCTATTTTCGCGAGTTTTCCAGAGCAAATACAATTCGTTTTATTTTGAAGAGATTTATTTCACATATACCTACATTTGTTACATAATTTTTATTGAAGTAAAACTTCTTGACTTGGGGAGTAAGCTGGCGATAAACTGATTCTGTGAGTATAGAAACTAGACGGAAAGCAAGTCTTGCCATTCTGTCTTTCAAAATTTCGAACAGTTTCGAACAGGAGGCGAACGGTAGTTGAGAGGTAGTACGCTTCGTATATTACTGTCTTCCGGAAACAATCGGAATAATTGTATTTTGAAGTTGAACTTCTTTACGCACGCTTGACTTGGGGAGTAAGCTGGCGAATGCGTGACGAGAGCGTTACGAAAAGCGAGAACGGTAGTTGAGAGGGAGATATAAGTTAGTGAAAATAGAAAGCGAGAGAGTTACATTTCGTACATTACTGTTGGGGCAAGAGAGAGAGGTGCGAGCACACATTATCTTTCGCTATTTCTCTCATAGCCAATTACGTTAAACAGTGCAGGCCTATTGTCGGTATCACACTCTAGGAGCAAGAGAGAGCAGTGCGCGCGCATATTTTCTTTCTCTATTCCCATCATATAGATGGAGCAGAAGTTTTACTTCAGTTGTGTGATCTAAAGCACACCCGTTTTTTTATCTGCTAAGGGTTTCGAAACATCCATGTCATCCTCGACGGCCGGCGTGGTCGAGGGGTACGACTCTTGACTAGCAATGAAAAAGGTCGCGGGATCGAATTCCAGAGTGGGCAAATAAATTTTACTTTATTGATTTGTGTTATTTCATAATTAATTGATTTAAAATATTATACATTCAATATATTTGGAGCAAGTTCCAGAGTAAAAGATACTCTCAGTATCGCCCTGGTGTAAGACCACCATTCAGAATTGAAAAGTTGCTTGAAATGGCTTTAGCCGTGTTTGGTGACCAGATATGAATAGCCCGGTACTTCCCCATCTTCCTCTTCCCCATCTCCTTTCCCACTAACTTCAGCAACACAACATACCCCAATTGGGGATGCCATAGTGTCACTGGATCCACACGAGAGCGGCAGGGAGTGTGAGGTATTCATATATGGATGTATATTCTTGTGAGGTATTCATATAAAATAAAATAAAAAGTGAAATAAACTCTTCAAAACAAAATATCTACAGACTGTTACACAGTTAATGAATGCCCAACAAATATAATTCAATAAAATTGTACCAAAATATGTTGGTAGATTAATTAACTCTTCCAAGTTTTCGAGCGATCTATATATAAATGGGTTGAGGTTATCATTATGCTCATTATTCCTATATTGTTCTGAATAAAACCAATCTAAAATATTTCTTTGGGATTGATTGCGTGACCTCATCAAATCCTGCGTATACATTTGCGAGCATAAGGGCGAGCTGAGCGACGAATTATGGGAAAGGATCGAATGAAGCGCAAACGCCGTTTTGCGTCGCGTTTAGCAAATGTACATATGTATGTGCAGCATTATATACTATTTTAGGTTTTCTGTGCGTCCTCGTAAAATTTGATTCAGTGATCTCAAATTAAGCACTAGAAAGGTACTTCACATATACCTAATATAATATTTTAATAGAAAATATTTTTTATTGTCTTTTTCACAATTGGGAATTCATTATTCCGTGATTTATCACGAGTCTGCCGTAGTTACTTTAAAGCGCCGCATCCATGCTCAAAAAGAAGAAGATGGAGAGATATGTAATTACGAATGTTAGAGGAGCGCGGATATTTAAAGCGATAAAATCGATGCGAAAATTGTTAGTGTTTAATAAAACACGACTCGTTTAAAATAGAGTAGACCTCCGTAGTCCAGTGGCTAAGACTCTTGACTCACATTCCGGAGGTCGCGGGTTCGAACCCGGCATGCGCAACTAAATTTTATTTGATTAATTTGTGTTATTTCACAATTAATTCATTTAAAATAATAGATATATAGTATATTTGCGGCATGTTCCAGAGTGGAAGATATTATTAGTATCGCCCTGGTGTAAGACCACCATTCAGAATTGAAACGTTGCTTGAAAATGGCTTTAGCCGTGTTTAGTGACCAGATCTGAATAGCCAGGTACTTCCCAACCTTCCTCTTCCCCACCTCCTTCCCCTCCCCACTACCTTCAGCCTCACAACATACCCCAATTGGGGATGCCATAGTCTCACTGGCTCCAGACGGGAGCAGTTGAGATTCTTGTGCGGTATTCACTGTAAAAAAAAAAAAAAAATACGTAAGGCTGAAATGTTTGATAAGTAGAGCCTTGTATTTTAATAAGGAAATATGAAAAATATCAGCAATAAAGAAAAATTGTGAATTTTTTCACAATTCCTTCTTCTTCAATGGCGCTACAGCCCATTTCGAACCTTGGCCTCCTTCAAAATAAGCCTCCACCGCCCTCTGTCCTCGGCCGTCTTCTTCCAATCTGCAACATGGAGTAATCCTCTTGCATCCTTCCTGACATCGTCCTCCCATCTCAGTCTAGGTCTGCCCGCCTTTCGTTTACCTCCCGGGTGTCCTGTCAGAACCTCCTTCGGAACTCGTGTGCTTGGCATTCGGTGCACATGTCCGGCCCATCTTAATCTCTGGAGTCTTAAATGGGTGGAGAGTCTGGGAGCTTGGTAAATATCATAGAGCTCATTATTGTGGCGGATTCTCCATGCCTCTCCCTCTCGCACCGCTCCTAAGATTCTTCGTAGTACCTTTCTTTCGAAGATGTCCAGCCGTTCCGCTGACTTTGCTGTCAGTGTTCCCGCCTCACATCCATAGGCCAAGACCGTTCTGATAATTGTTTTATATAAGGTTATTTTGGTTTTCCTATGGACGTTTCGGGATTTGAACACTGGCAGCAACGCGAAGTAAGTTTTGTTAGCGGCTGTAATGCGCTTTCTTACTTCTACTGGGTCTTCATTGTCCTGCGTTATGATGGAGCCCAGGTAGGTAAACTCTTCGACCACTTCGAAATTATTTCACAACTATAACTTGTAAAATAACAGAAACAAACATGTTTATAATAATTTTCGGAGCGTAATTTGCGATTTTTTTCTATCGAGGGAATTTCATATAATTTGCGTTTCGGCGTGGAACGCCTCTAGATATTATCTCCAAAAATAACATATATTTTTTCCACCATTTTTGACCATTTTTCTCTTGTAAAATCTATGAGTAAAATCACGCTGCACCTCCCGCCTTCGAGTGCTCTTGCTTCTCTTATATGGTTATTTTTTTAATATTGAGATCATAATATTCTGTCGGGAGTATTATAAACGAGTCTATCTTATAATATGAAGTATGAATGTGTGTTACGTTCGCCTCGCACAGAGGAAAAATGGAATGATGGTTAGTTAGTAAAATAATTATTTTATTAATTGTTTAGATACAACTTACCCATTCAGGGGTGCCCGGGTTCATGGGGTGAGGTTTGTCTAGGTCTTGGAGGCGGATGACCAGGACACACTGAACCCCATATTCCTACCCATTCCTTAAACCCTTTTCCTTCCCAGAACTCTCCTCTCCCTTCTTTCTTTAAAAAAAACCCTCCACACAGCATCCCCAAAGATGACATAGGCCCTGAGGGAAATTATTTTCCTCAGATCCTCCTGTGTGAAACTCACGTAAAAAAATGGTTGTCTGTACTGTGCGATAGTCCTTACTCAAATTAGTCCTTACTTAAATCAGTTACTCAAATTTGCTTTGAACGTAAGTGTCATTTTCAAAATTTTAACTGTTATGTGAACAATTCAAACAAGCAATACCTACCTACAATAAAATTTGAACAAAAAATATTTTAATTATCGTTTAAAAATTGGAATTGTAATCTCCCGTTATTTTTGACGCTTTTTTTCTGTGTCTTGTTCTGTTTCATATTTTCGTTTAGATTATATTAGTGTTATCTTCTTCTTCAATGATGAAGTATAATTTATTTATTTATACAATTATACATTTCATATCTAGTATTCTACATTTTTTAAACCGTTTATGACAATATATTTATTAACCTACGTACTAAAATTTGTATTTCACAACATCAAGCACAACCCTCACATTTTAAGTGCTTTTAGCTTCCTTCACAACGTAATTTATTGTTTTTGTTTTGTTTTTGAATTTTTTATTAAGATGTATGTAAATATTTTCATACATCTAGTAGGAAAATATAAAAAATACAAATAAGTGGTTTATACAAAGTTAAATTATTTCATTTTTCTATAAAAAATACAATTTACGAAGTAGGTACAGGAATATTCACAACTACATTTAAAAAAAAGAATACTAAATAAAAAAGATAACTATACAAAAATACATTATAAAACAAAAATTTTAACAAAACAAAAAACGACTTAAAAAAATGCACTAAAAAGTAAAAAAATAATTTCGTATTCTTCTACAACTTCATAATCGACTTACTTTTTTTACTCATCAATGTAGGTACGATTGTCATTTTTGGAATCGGTGTCAGTCATGGTAGGTTTGTAACTTCATACATAGTTATAGGTGAGATGTGCTTGTGTCGCACAAGCGACTTGACGAGGCGAGAGCGGGGCCGCAGCGTGAGGGGAGCTGTCAAGTAAACACGCCGCGCCGAACACAATAAAAAAGAATCATCAATATCGGTTCACCCAGTCGAAAGTTCTGAGGTAACAAACATAAAAAAATAAAAAATAATAAAAAAATAAAAAAAATACAGTCGAATTGAGAACCTCCTTCTTTTTGAAGTCGTTTAAAAAGAACAAGACCTGAGAATAACATTACAGTAATCAAAAAATATTTTTTACATATAATGCACACATCCTACGAAAATTGCTGAGACTTGAGGCTTCCTTTACGGCATTTGGCAGACTGTTATAGAGTTTTTGCCCTTTATAAAATGCGCTATTTTGTGTGCACGAAAGTTTAGTTTTGGGAAGCCTAAAGTCTCCGCGTCTTCTCGTAGGATAATTGTGAACATTTTCTTGAAACATAATAGTACTCTTCAGATAATTTGGGAGCATATTATTTTTAAGTTTATAAATCATTGTTAATGTATTATATATTATATGTTGTTTGGTTGTCATCATATTTAAATTTTGTAACATAATTTTAACTCTTGTAAAAATGTTGCATTTTTAAAATCATCCTCATCTCCCTATTTTGTATAACCTGTAGTTTATTATTTTGGGCTTCGTTACATAGGAATAATACACTAGAACAATAATTTAAATGCGGAGTTACAATAGAATTGTAGACAAGGCGCGTTGTCTTGTTTAAATGCGGAGTTACAATAGAATTGTAGACAAGGCGCGTTGTCTTGAGATCCAAGTTATTTCTGATCCTTTTTAGGAATCCAACTTTTTTAGCAATTTTTTTTGTTATGTATTCTAAGTGTTCGTCAAATTTTAATTTATCATCCAATATCACACCCAGATATTTAATACTGCTAACCCTTTCTATGCTTTCGTTATCAATTTTTAGTGTTGCCTGCTCGTTTCCACCTAAGTTATCCACAATTAAAAACTTAGTTTTCGTAACATTCAATTTGAGTTTGTTTTGGTTTAGCCAAAGCGTTTCATTATTTAAATCAATTTGCATTTTTTCAATGGCGTCCTGTAAATTTTTACTGGCTATGTATAACAATGTATCATCAGCAAATAGTTTAATTGCACAATGTTTTAACACTTTGATAATATCATTCATATATATAATGAACAGCAATGGACCTAAGACAGAACCCTGCGGAACGCCTTTGTTAGTACTATGTGGTTCAGATGTTATACCCCCATATTTTGTTACTTGTGTTCTTTCTGATAGGTAATCAACAAACCACTTATTTTCTTTACCATTAATTCCAATATTACTTAATTTTTTTATTAATGTCGATTTTATTAATGTCTGTCGATTGTTTCAAATGCCCGCTTTAAGTCTATTGAACACTGTTAAACAAAAATTTTGACCAAAAAAACAAATTTCAACAATTACTAACTTCATCATTCAATCATTTGGACCGGTTAGGCAAGCGTACAACAAAAACATCAAAACTCCGACGGTAAACACAAGCTTTGGACAAAGACCGCACAAATACCAGGTACTAAAAAGTATTCAACAATCTTTCAATCGATACAAAAAAACAGGCAAAAAAAATCAGACACACTTATAAAACCTGAAAATGTAATATTACCAAATATTTATAACGTAAAAATATAAAACATGTACACGTAATAGACAATACTATTACAGAACACACTTCATTATAGTACCTATACAAACGTACCTTGTAATATATGCCTTTTTTTCACTTCCGTCCTTGTGTGTTTTATTTTATTTCATATAAGTTTTATGTTACTAAAAATTATTATTTCATATTTTATTAAATTGTTTTATTATTTTATTACATTATCAAATAATGTTTTTAATATGTATATCCTATTGTAATCAATGATTATAATATTATAAAGGCGAAAGTTTGTATGGATGTATGGAGGTATGTTTGTTACTCTTTCACGCAAAAAATACTGAATGAACTTTAAAAATTCTTTCACTAATATAAAGCTACATTATTTGCGTGTAATATAGGCTGTGTATATTGGTACGCTCTGGCGTTATGTATTTTATCAAATTTTCGAGGATTAGATGGTGCGAGCGTAATTGCCATCAACGGTCGATAGAATGCATTGCCATTGACAACGAGTCTATCTGCTGAGTTGCAGCTCGGTCGGATGTCGGGAAGTTGGTTAATTTCCACTTCCAAGAGATGCATTAATTCTCAAATAGATGTTTTAAAAATAGACAACAACCGTCCTACTTCCTACTCAATAGATTCTTACACGTCTTCGATTTAAGGCCGGTTTAACTATACCTGAGCGATGGTATAAGTCAAGTTTTTTTTAACCGTTTCGTCCTTTTTTGTTTGTTTTGTTCTTCGCGGAGACGGTTTACGATTAGTTCCCGTGGGCACTCAGGCCATAGGCCAATTGTGCTATCTCCCATTTTACCTCAATCCTTTAACAATAATCCAGTCCCTTTAATAAAGTTCACCAGAGTTGTCATTGGATATGTGGCCAAGTCTTCTAGTTATACATTGTGTCTCCCCGGGTATCTATATATAATAATTATATATAAATGGTCACTATAAGTATCACTTCATTGGTAAATTTTTGCCCTAATTAAGGGGAAGAAATGTTCTCATCAACAAAATGAAAAGTTTGTTAAAAATAGGAAGTAATTATGTTTATAATCTTTGAAATTAATTAAAATA
Organism: Limnephilus marmoratus; assembly: GCA_917880885.1. NCBI lineage: Eukaryota > Metazoa > Arthropoda > Insecta > Trichoptera > Limnephilidae > Limnephilus > Limnephilus marmoratus. Next base: position 52,376,039 of record OU862909.1, on the reverse strand, counting down.
CCAGAATTTTAGTCATGAGGTTTGTATTTGATTTGCAGGTTGATTCTCAGCGTACTCTAATTTATACGACTTTCTCTTGGTTTTCGGAAGCGCTCACAATAGTTTCCGTATTTACCAGATCTTGCTGTTATATTTTTATAGGAACAAATTGGAGTAAGGGCTTTGAGATGAGTTCATGGAAACAAGGGGGAAAGTACAAAAATGTTCGGGAATTGCTAGTCTGGAATAGAGTCTAAAGTCAAAAGTATACAAAATGGAAAAGTTAAATATACAAGTACGTACCTACTTCTACTTCTGAAGGCAAAGCGGGAACGAGGAACATTATATATTTGCCGCTAGGATGGAGGATGTCTGAAGGTAATTGAAACTGAAACAGGGCTTGTTTTGCATCTGCACTGTTCTATTTATGTAAGGTTGTTAACATAGTAAATGCAATTATAATTTAGCAAGTGAATCGTGGTACAACCGCTTGAACATAGCTACAGTCTACTTGATGACCATTATTTTAATTAAGAAGATAGATCAGGCAATTTTCAGAGTCTTAATACATTTTTTTTAAATGAGATGTGGCGTTGACTGCTGCAATTACTTTCCAGTTGAAAAAGTTGTGCAAATTTCATGACAAGTGAGATCACTGTTAAGTTTTAGTTTTGTACAATCAAATGCTAATTGTAATTTTGTAATTAGAGAGGATCTACCGTCCTATAAGGAAATGATCGAATTATTGTTTCAGATAATTCATTAAAAAAAGCTAATGTTATTTGCAAACCTTTTTTAATTCTTAACTTTCAGTGATTAAAAGTTATCAGGGATTTTACCATTGAATATCTTTGGATTTTACACTAGTATAAGATGGTATAATCTATACCGTCTATATATATATATGTACGCGCACAACTTCCGAGCGACTGCACCAAATTGGATAATTCTTTTTTTTGTGTTCGCTATTTATTTATTTATTGAAAAATAAGAAATACATAAAAAACATAAGCTGCATATCTCACTAGGGCATTCCTGTATCGAGATATGCAGTTTTACAATGTAATTTTAAAAAAAAACATAAAAACAAATATAATTATAAACCTACAAAAGAAGCACTGAGAACAATTATTCAGACATGGATTATTAATAATGTTATTGTTATTGTCAGGACAATGTTTGTATAAAATTACTGATAAGCTCTGACATTATGAAATTTGTTTTAAAAAAATTGCAATAGATGGCACGCGAGCTGTTTGAAAACTGAATGTACGGGGACTGAATGTGGGAGGGGGGAGGAGAACACGGGTAAGAGGTTCGCGGGAGGGGGAAGGAGAATCCGGGAGGGGGGAAGGGAAACTGGGAGAGGGGGAGTGGAACTCGGGAGGAGGGTTCGCGGGACGGGGGAAGGGGGGAGTGGAGTGGGGAGATGGAAGGTGGAGGAGGTGGAGTGGGAACGCGAGAGGGGAAGAGGACGTGGGAGAGGAAGGGAATGCGGAAGGGGAACGGTACGAATAGGAAAGGACACGCAGGGAGAAACAATTTCTTTATTAAATGGCATAGCAACGCATACCTGGTAGTAACATAATAAAAAAATGTAAGCATGCTGAGAAGATTCTCCAATATTTATAAAAGGATTTTTTTATGTGAGTCCAACTCCGCACAAGAGTCCCAACTGCTCCCAACCAACTGGAGCCGGTGAGACGACGGCATCCCCAATTGGGGTATGTTATGAGAATGAAGGTGGAAAAGAGGAAAATGAGATTGATGAGGAAATACCTGAATTCTGAATGATGGTCTTACACGAGGGCTATATATACACTTCCACTCTGGGACGTACCGCAAATATAACATTCTAGCTGGTTCCCGACATGTGTTGCAATGCCATATTCAAAGAAATACATTGTTTCTCCCTGAATCACCTCCTGGGTCCCCTTCCTAGCTAGCTTTATAAATTATATTATACGAGCTATATTATTGAAAAGTTTCATTAAAATCCATTCAGTAGTTTTTGCGTGAAAGAGTAACATACACACATAAATGCATACAAACTTTCGCGTTTATAATATTTAACATATATTATTTAAAATAATTGAATAGTGAAATAACATAATTCTATCAAATAAAATTTACTAGCAAAAGCCGGGATTTGAACCCACCATTGTTATTCGAGAACCTTCGACCATGGAGGTTGGAGTTGGAAAGAATGATAGGAACCTTATGTTTTGTTGATTTTCACCTTTCTTCTTAAAAATCAGGGTGTACCTAAATATAGCTTTATAAAATTATTTGTTCTTGACACCTTTCTTCTTAAAAATCAGGGTGTACCTAAATATAGCTTTATAAAATTATTTGTTCTTGACACCTTTCTTCTTAAAAATCAGGGTGTACCGAAATATAGCTTTATAAAATTATTTGTTCTTGAGAGTTAGTATTGCGAATTAACTAAGGGCTAGCTAGAATAGGAAAACGAATAGGTTATTTACTGCCTTGTGGAGGCTAAAAGATTTCATCCGCCATGTAATATAGTTATTTTCTATTATAAGCATTCACGCTACCAATTTAGTAGACAGGGTACAGACCAGGGAATGCAATCTCGACTCGAGATTGCAAATTCGAGATCTCGCGAGATTAGAAATTACAATCTCGCGAGATCTCGGAATTTTCGGGATCTCGTTAATTAAAAGAAAATATTATTTGAAAAAAAAACAAAAACCTTTATTCTTTAATATTAGTTACTAAATAATTAACAGTTTTTTTTTAAATTAAAATAATCAAAAAATATAGCTTAAGGAGATTAGAAAGCAATTACGGGTGATTTTAAAAGTAACTTCTTAAAAACCAAAGCGTATTAAGGGTGCTATCTGTTAAAATGCATCTAATTAACAACGTAAGAAACTTAAAATTATGTTTATTTAACTCACATAAACAATAAACAATGCATAATTTAAGACAAAGTAATGACCATAACTGCACAACTAAAACAAACAAATGGCTGCCTGCACACTCGGCACAGTTTTATATTATCTGTCCCGCTCGTCACCCGACGCTAATATTCGTAAATAGTCGGGATAGTTTTCTTTCGTCGATCGACACTCCCGCCCGACCGTCAGTCAGTCAGCGCACCACTCGCGCCCCGAGTGGACGTGTGTAGCGTCGCTGACTACTGCCGCCCAATACCGTCGATCTCGAACGGGATCTCGTCATATTATGCTTCGGGATTGATCCCGAAAAATGTCACGAGATCTCGCGAGATCGTGATCCCGCGAGATCGGAATTGCATTCCCTAGTACAGACATCATAACAAGTCCATACTAGTGTCTGACCGAAACAGGACTTTCTACCGAAACCGAAAACGAATCTCCGGTATCTGTCTCGAACTCGAAACCGAAACTTTTTTAAACATGTTAAAATCATGGTTTACTGAAATTCGGCCTATTTTTTTACACTTATTCAGACAGTTAACACGTGTTAAATGAAATAAAAAATAATAATCGAGGTATGTGCAAAATATATTTTTTTTATATTATTACTTCAAAACAAACAAAAACTATAAAAAATAACAAACATGTTAACTTCTTGGAACAAAAATTTGTTAATAATCAACACTTACATTATAAAGGATGGACCACTTTAATTATTATATTGTAGTTTTTAATTGCAATTATTCAGTTACTATTTATTATACTTAATTTATATGTACTTAAATTTATTAATTTATTTATACTTAAAATCTTCACTTTATCCATAGAAATAAAAATAAAAATCAATATTATACCTACCCACGCGCAGGCAATGTCTTTGTGGGATTTTTTTGTTAATACGTTTATTGTATTAAGCTTTTCTATACTTTTCATTATTTTTATGTATCTAAAAATTTTCAATAAAAAAAAAATTGTATAATAATTTTAAATAAAAAATAAATTGAGTATTTTAATTTTAATTGCGTTTGCGAACTCAGCTGATGATGGTGGCTGACACACGAGCCACGAACTCACCCGAAGTCAGCCGAACGACGTGCGATAATTCACGAGTTTCGGTGTGACCGAAGGTTCGGCAGTTTTTCTGCCGAAACCGAAACTGATGCCGAAACTTGATTTTTTGACGAAACTTGCCGAAACCGAAAACGAACCTTCGGTCCGTCACTAGTCCATACTAACTAGTTGGATGTTTACCATTAAATACCTACGTAACGTATCTCTCTCTTTTACACCATTTTTATTCAGTGCTTTTTTTAACCAAACCCTATTTATGGAAGACTTTCGCATCTCAAATTTATACAAATTGGGCTCCATTTAAGCTCTTGGATTTGAAGTACAGAATTGAGCTCTTGAATGCTGAATCATTTTTTGTTCAGGTAGAAAACTTTCCGCCCGCGAGTAATGGATGAAAATAGTTTCCGGCAGACCGTTCCGGACTTATTTGATGAGTTTGCCATAATATATCATAACGGAGGTCTACGCCATACACCGCCGCGTCGGTATGGAGAACTCCCCTTCCATACGCCGCTAGCTACGGGCTACGGGCTACGAGAGACGAAGTACTGACTACTACGGTAGTAATGGTACTGGATCCACGTCCATAAGCTAAGTTTGCAGAACTGGCGTAGCGTATAAATGGGTAAACACCGTCTGGCTCGGATGGTGAATTTAAATTGGATGAGAGAACCTGCTATGGTCAGTTTCCGGACTTCGGACTGCTGCGGGAGGCTTTCAATTTTAATTAGTCGGTGCCGCGTAGCCCAATTGGAGGGATTCCGCGCTGTATATTATTCAAAATACCAAGTCGGCGGCATGTGAAAATCTCACTCACTCTACAGAAACATTTGTAATAAAGTAATAACCCTAATTAGCGTGTTTGTTTTGCCAAAGTCGGACAATACAATGAAGGTCCCTTTGTACTTGTTAGTTTGCGCAGGAATATTGTAAACACAGAAAGCAGAAACATTTAGGTCTTATGTAATATGTACAGGGTTTATGTTGGGTGCTGTACCAAAGAAAAACATGAAAGTGTGTTTATAAATTATTTACTTTTCTTTTCCTGGAATTCTCTCATCTTGTATTTAAGCAGTAAAAATAATACAGAGATACATTTTATTTAATTTAATATCAATAAAGGCAGGTATGACTGTGTATGTACAGGCAGTGACGTGCACTACAAAGAGCTGAAAAGCTGTGCCTACCCTCAATGACCTTATATATTATAACATACAGGGTGTTAAGGGACGTACTTGACTTACTTTAACCACTGATTCCAGGAATTTATCGGAGTAAAAAAATGTAAATGAAATTTTGGTCTCCGGTGACATTTTTGATGTTTTATTTTATTTTTCTACAAAAACATAAAAAAATAGTAGGTCTTGAACAGATGGGGTGGGTAAAAGGTGGGGTGCTTACTCGGTTGAGTGATCAGTGATGACATACGGAGTAATATTTTTTTATTTGATTTTGAAGAAAAAAAAATTGAAAACAAAATGTTATCAAAGAAGTCACCGGAGACCAAAATTTCATTTACATTTTTTACTCCAAATAATGTCAGGAATCACTCCAGCAAGTCGAGTACGTTCCTTATTCTATGTAGAAGCGTGGTAGAAATCTCAAATTGGTAAGCCAAAGACAAGGCAAGTGTATTGTCTTCAATTTCGTAGTTAGCATCATTAGAAAAGTGAGATATCAAACGTAGCAACAATTGAGTATAAGAAGGACAACCTAAAACGTCTCATGGAGCATTCCGTATTCGTTTTACTGTAAGCGAATAAGCGTATCTTGGCATCTCACACCCGTGACGTAGAATGTAGTATAATTCCGAATACTACATTGTACGTCACGATATACAGGGTGTCCGGGGGTAAAGTGCATTAACTTCGGGAGGTGATTCTACATGATGGTAGGAGTAAAAAAGATTAACAACTTTTTCCGAAATTCCAACTTTTTTTCCCATACAAAAAGAAGTACCCACTAAAAATCCTTGTGTGAGGTACGATGTTACTTGCTGAGAGCCTGCCGGCACGATTGTGGCAATAATACTTCGTTGTGTTTGACCCGTATCGTAACAGCGGAAAATAATAATGCCGCCCGCACACGCCGGTCTAATTTTATCTTTTTATTACAAAACTACCCCTAAAAGTTGGAATTTCGAAAAAAGTTATTTATCTTTTTTACTTATAATATCGTGTAGAATCACCTCCCGAAGTTAATGCACTTTACCCCCGGACACCCTGTATATACAACTACAAACATTCATTGAATAACTTTCGAATTAAGAATTTACTGAAATCATAAGAGTTTTCCTTTCTTGCCACATTCTTCAACGTCATTGCCCACCCTAAGGAAAATAAACCGTAAGAAGAAATGAAATGACAGTAGAAAAAATTAGAAAAAGAACAAATGTTTAAGTTCGATAAGTTTTAAGATTTTCACGGCCAAAAGCATTTTCGTTATTTGCTTTTGGGGTGTTATGCCGTGTTGCGCTACTTCCTTCTTTAGCCAACGTTTCGGAAATCGTTGCTGTGTCCATCATCAGGGCAGATCCGGCAGATCACACTTCTACCGGATCTGCCGGATCTGCCGGATCTGCCCTGATGATGGACACTGCAACGATGTCCGAAACGTTGGCTAAAGAAGGAGGTAGCGCAACATGGCAAAACACCCCAAAAACAAATAACAAAAATGTTTAAGTTATTCGAATATAAAGATAAATAATTTCTAGAATCTATGGAAGATAATAAAATGGCATTTATCAAATAATAATCCATACCCGAACCTAAAAACAAAACTTCCCACAGCCTATCTTTGGTTATGGTGCAATGCACGCCACTGTGTACAGGATACAGGTAATATGGGATCATTTGTGAAATGTAAATTCATTTAGCTTTGTATATATATACTTCGTGAGAACACGGATTCCTAAATAATTTGGCATTTCTTTAAGCTCTTATTACCTGCGCGTAACTTTGGAGTTTTCTTTTCACTAATGCATAACACTCCTTGCTTTGCCTCGTAAAAGCACAATCTAGACATAATGTTAGCTGTTAAAATTGTTTAAGGCGGTACACAACCCTAATAATTTTTGTTTGCTCAAAACTCACATTTTAATCATTTCCGGCGAATTCGTAACTATAATAACTTTTTTTATTTCCATGCCGCACAAGGGATGCGAGTTGTTTACATTTTAGATTAATAAAAACAGTACGATTTTAAAACTTTATAAACCGTTTTTCAACTATAAAGTTGGCTTTTCTAGACGATGAATTAATAACTTCGGGAGGACAACATTGAGACACATTTTCAATATTTGTAACACGTTCTTCAGAATTAATTAAAATGAACGTTGCGGAAAGTTCCAATCTCCAGGCATGCTAGGGTGAATTCGACCGTACGTTCATCCACTGCGGCGTATATTTGTTTACACGCTTTCTTCACTTACGTCGTTAAGATTCCATTATACATTATTTTTCTTCTTGTTCTTTTCTTTGATACGGCAAATTCGACAGCGATTCTGTCCAATACACGGGTCGCGAGTCGCAATTTGTATACACGGCTTCTTTACTTACGTCGTTAAGATTCTGAAGATATCTTAGGGTATATTGTCGTCTTAAGCAACAGTTTTACGTGGGTAAGAATTTGAACAATTCTTTGTGTTGCAAAAATACCCGCTATATATCAGAAAGTATTTTTAATAAAATTATGTTAAATCATTGCTTTCTTCTTATTACGAAAAATGTTATGACGTGAAAACATTAACAGCGGTCCGTCAATTTTTCACATTTTACAATTTGCTTTAAAAGTTCCATAACACTTTGTAACGAGAGTTTTAAACTAAATCATGAAACACGCTATATGATTTGTACTCAAATATAGGTCAACCTTTCCCTCAAGCATATTATATCTCGGCAGAGGTAACATGTTTTACCTATTACGACATAAAATTTTATGAATAAGGTTCCGCGAGCGGAGTTCTTACAGTCACCGCGCCGTGCGACATTCCTCGCTCCCCGCTGACCAGAAGGCGTGGGGAGGAATGAGGTATTATATATTAAAATATTGACAGGCGGTTGGTAAGGGTTGACGGAGCCTCCACCGGCCCTCCGAGCCTCCCGACTCCCAGGGGCGGATGTCGGCAAATAATACCTTTTGAAAGATGATATTAAAAGTTTCCTCTAAGTGAATTGCAAGTATTCCCGGGAAAATTGAATTCATTAAATTGAAAAGCGTAACACGTAACATTACCGCAACTAAATCCAATTTAATATTTTAAATTGATGTTGGGCGGTTGGCCATTAATATATAAGCGTTGCGAGAGATTTTCGCCGGTTCTGTTTTATTAGCACCGAGTCTAGGGTCCTTCATAGATAGAAGTATAACATTCCTACCACGGCGGCGCGCAATACTTCCCACATTGGTAGTTTAATAATTTGAGAGATTAAATTGTGTGCGTATTTAATCGAGTTTTGTGTGAAACTCTGCGGTCTGTCACTGAGTTTTGGTAAATATTGCACAGGCAGGATATTGACACTCAAACGGGCGCGTTCCTGTGTGACGAATTATTTTTAACATTGCACATTTATCTACATCGATAGTCAAGAGTAATTATTTGTTAATGACAGAACCAGTAGAAGGCATTTTTAGAATGATTCAATTTATTTATTTATTTTATTTTATCATGCAAGTTTTACTCCGTAGTTAAAAATTAAGGGTTTTTGAACTACTGGACACTTAGAGCCAGCGAAACTAAACGAATAGACGCCCTCGAAATGTGGTGCTGGAGAAAAATGCTCAAGATTCCATGGACAGCCAGACACACAAATGTGCCCATCCTGGAAGAGTTAGGCATCCACAATCTGCCTACGACGTACCTTAAGATACTTTGGACAGTGGAGGTTTTCCACCTCTTACCCGCCCTAGTATAAGTAACAGATGGTTACTCCTTCAAGACTCTCGCAAGATTCTAATTTTTTTGTTAAACGAAGCTACATTTATTTATTTTGAAGGAATCTAGACCTCCAGTGTCCTTGCATACATTGATAGTAAGCAGTAGGTACGCAAGTGCTTAACAGGAAAAACAAAATACAAAAAAATAGGTTAGTAAGACAGAGATAAATTACAGGGCAAAAGAAAAACTCATTCATGAGGCTCCATGAGGCGGCATTGCATCTGTAAAAACTGCAAGCACCTGCATAAAATAGAGAACATAAGTAATACAATAAATCTCAAATCAATTGGCAAGTACCAACAAAAATGTGAATGGCTTTCGGTCTGACCATAAACTACGCTTCCGTGTCCCTTAGCCAACCAATCAGTGAAGCCACAAAGAATGTTAACTGAATATTTGGGGTAAAATACCCGAAGACTAAAAGAAAATTCAGCGTTGGGTAGTCAAAGAACAGTCAAGGTCGTCTGATCAAGCCTCAAGCCTGCACATGTCATTGGGGTCACTCTTGACGTGGTCACGGACCGAGAATAGGCGATCAACGGTGATCAATATTTGAAGAAGAAAAGTTTTTAAAAACTTAAAAGGAGCTTTTTAGCAGTTTTAATGTCAAAATGCGACGGGAGTTCGAAAAACTAGGCCTCAGTTTAAAATTATAGGTGATTAGTTGTGGGATAGAGTTAGTTTGAATTTAATTGGATTCTTTGGATTATTTAACTAAATTGTATGTTACTAATTGGTAGACTGTCAGACAATTTGAATGTAGATTTAGTTTCACAGTCTTTGTGCATATTTAGGTCATTTAAATAATTCTTCTTGACTAATTGGTAGGTTGGAAGATAGATTATGTTTGGATTTAATGTCTTTGCGTTTCTTTGAGTCATTTGACTTATTTTAGAACGCCCTAGAGCAAATTCACAAAACCTATATAATTTATCCATTTATCATTATGATAACTCCCACGAAGCTAAGAAATGGCACTTTTTCGCTTTTTTCCCAGGGGAAAATCACAGTATTTGCGGTCTGAAATTGTCAGGAATATGGACACATTAGTGCTGGGCCCGTTGCCTCGGGGCTACCCCGCTGGACCCTGCGCCTCCCGTGCCCGGGCCCTGCCAGGAGAGTGCCAGAACCCCGCGGCCCCCGCCCGGAGCCTCGACGCCTGCTATCCACTCTCACGCCTCTGCCTCTGGGATAAATGAATTAGAGAGTAATTTCAACCCTTGGCGTTAGTTGTTCAGAGGACGCAGCAAGGGATTGCTTGCGATTTTTATTTACGTAATGAGACGATGTACGAATGTGAATGAAATTCAAACAAACCAGGAGTTTGTGCAGAGAAAAAGTTTTGTGGCGGTTTATCTAGGTATGTCGTATCGAATACTATTTATTTAATTTCTACGGATACCGTACAGAGTTGTCGTTCTGTGTCAATTTTTTAATAATTATTTCGTACTTCAATTTAAGCAACCGCGTTTTCGCAATTAATTTATTTATTTTTATTTATTTTATTTAAACGCCCATAGGGCTTTTACATAGAATGCAGTACATTTTTTTAATTACAGTGTAAACAATGGGTTTACAAAATACAATACACAATACAAGTAACATAATATTTGTTAAAAACAAAATATAGGTTAGAAAAAATATAAGGGTTTAAAAAAAATAAAATAAAAAATTTAGGTTACATATAGTCTGTCAAAAAAGAGTAGAAAATATATGAGGGCGCCACTGTTGATCAAATGGCAATACTAAACACATAACTCATGGTGTTAAAGTAAAGCTGTGTAACCTACATTTTCATAAAAAATTAAAAAGGCATAATAGTGGAAAAAATATTTTTTCATTGCAGTATAGTGATACCCGCCGATCTCAAAATTAAAATTGAATATAGGTATATTATTATTATACCTTTGCAATTTTGTGTTAACATTATGAAGAATAACTATAATGTAATAAAATATAAAGCACAGGTTAGAAATTGCTAACATTTATTTAATACTAGATAAAGTACTTAGCGTTGCCTGGGCTTTAGATCTTGTCTCTAATTTTAGATCTGAATATATTTAACTCATTCAGATCTAAAAGTAGTCTAACTAAAACTCACCATTAGTGATTCTTCCTTTCTATCTATTGTTAAATTCAAATTTATGTTAAATAAAATTAAAGCAAATCGCTTTATTAATCACCTTTTAATAAAATTTATGTCATGAAGAAAAAATGTTTTTTAAAATGTGGTTTACTGTGTTCTACACATTCAGTGTCATTGCACTTCAAAGAAATATTTGACAGTTAAATTGGTGTTGCCAGTCTACAAATTTAGTAGTTCCAGTTTTTATATTTTCTACTCTATTTTGACAGACTATAAAATATAAGCGTTAGCAAAATACAGGTAACATAAAATATAAGAAACACAATATAGTCCATGAAATATAGTAGTTGACATAAAGTAGGTAATGTTTAAAATTGTTATTCTCATTAGTTTATGGGATAGGTAGAAATAAATAGTTGGCACATATGGCGTTTGAAGTTTGCTAAGTTCAAATTATTGTCAAAAACATCCTGATTGTTTAAGTATTTGTTACCAAGACTATGCAAACGTTGTATTGGAGAATGTAAATCATAGTTCGAATGAGATGTACGTATATAAAATGTCAATGTTTGTCTAGTTGTTCGTGTAGGTACATAAAGATTTATTAATTGCAGGAGTTCACAACTGTCGAATTTAGAGTTTAATAATTTTAATAAAAAAGTTAGGTCGTTTATTTTTCGTCGGTTTTCTAATGTTGGAATATTTAAAGTATTCATCAACGACGGGTAATTTATGTGCTCTAAAGGGATGTTAAGTTTAAAATTTACAAAACGTAGAAATTTTCTTTGAATTCTTTCAATAGTATGAATATGAATTTTGTAGAAGGGCGACCAGACTATGGAGTTATATTCTATTAGGCTTCTAACAAGGGATGTATACAGTAGTTTAATGATTTGTAACGATTCAAAGTTTTTAATTGTTCTTAATACAAATCCTAAAGTTTTCATACCCTTATTTGCAGTTTGTTGAATGTGAACCTTGAAGTCTAGTTTCTCATCCATTATTATGCCAAGATCCCGCATTTCTGATACTCTTTCTAAATTTATTTTATTTATTGAATAGTCGAAAAACAGTGATGTTTTTTTTCTGGAAAAGGTCAAAGTTTTGCATTTTTCTACATTTAAATATAGATTGTTTTGTGAACACCAAATTTTTAGCATGTCTATATTTGATTGAAGAATTTCACAGTGATTAAGGATAGTTATCTCTTTATATAATTTAATGTCATCAGCGAAAAGCAATACTTTGACGTCTTTAAAGCAGTTGACTATGTCGTTTATAAAAATGAGAAATAAAATTGGGCCAAGATGACTACCTTGCGGTACTCCACTAGTGGCAGAAAATGGTTTGGATATAAAAGATTTTATTTTTACAAATAAAGTTCTACCTGATACATAACTACTTAGCCAGTTCAACATATTTGCTCTGATTCCCAGAGCATGAAGTTTTCGGATCAGTATTTTGTGGGACACTTTATCAAAAGCCTTCGAGAAATCAGTATATATACAGTCAACTTGTTTGTTTTTAGAAAAAGACTCCAATATATAGTTTTGAAAGAGTAATAAGTTTGTTGAAGTTGATCTACCTCTAATGAAGCCATGTTGTTTGTCATTTATTATCTCTGTTAACGTGGGATATATTTCATCAAGAACTAGAGATTCAAAGATTTTGGGTAATACAGATTGTATGCATATAGGTCGATAGTTTGAAATGTCAGTCTCATCGCCTTTTTTAAGTATTGGGATAATATAGCTGGATTTCCAGCAGACAGGAAAATGTCCGGAAGATAGTAGCTGGTTAAAGAGAATGGTTAGTAGTTTAGACAATACAGAGGAGCAATGTTTTAGGAAAATTGGCGGGATGGAGTCTGGGCCTGCAGATTTGTTAATGTCTAAGGAACATAGTTTCTTTTTGCAGGATTCTTCTGTTATGTAGCAGTCTGTTAAATGTATGGTTTTTTTAAATGAGTATGAAGGAATTTTTTCTTCTGGTGTTTCCTCATCGTAAACATTTTTAAAGAAATCTGAGAAAAGATTTACGATATCTTGTGTGCTGTTAGCACATTTGTCGTCCATATGCATTTGTGGTGGATAGTCTGTGCTGTCATTGTTTAGTGTTTTGATAAATTTCCAGAGATTACTTGAGTGCAAAGCTGTGTTTTCGATAGAGTTTATATATGTTTTATAGCAGATTTTAGAAAGATCTTTGCATTGTTTTCTAGTTTCACTGAAAATTGCATAATCGATCATCGATCGAGTTTCTTTGAATTTTTTATGAAGTTTCTTTTTTTGTTGAAGTGAGGCTTTTAGTTCTGGTGAGAAATAAGTTGGATATGTATGTTTTTTAGGAGTATATAGTGGTACATATGATTTTATGGTGCTAGACAATATTAAATATAATTTTTCTAAGGATTTGTCAGTATTCACGTCCGATAAAAAAGACCAGTCGACACGGGAAAGATGATAATTTATAGATTCAAAATCTGCACGTTTGTAGTTGAGAGTCTCTTCAACGTATTTTGGTTTGACGCTACACACATTTAGCTTAATATAAAGAGGGGGGTGGTAGTTATCAACAGGTAAGAGAGGATCATTACATTTGTCAATGACCAAGCGATTATTTGCATTGTATATAAAGTTATGTTGGAAAAGATTTTAAAAATTTGTCATATCCAAAATCTCACGTGCACGATCATTTACGCCCTCATTTACGCCTTGATTTCCACTTCAGGTTAGGTAGGTTGTAATCCCCAAGAATAATAATTTTAGAGTTAGGGTATTTGTATAGTAGATCTTCAACGTCTTCGCTGTGACTTCGGTAGATTAGAGCATCAGATAGTGGCGGTGTGTACACAGTTGCAATTATTATCTTTTCTATGGTGGTATCAATTTGTATAAATAGTTGTTCGAGTGCATTATTTTTTGTTTTGAGTTTTCTTGATAACAATTTTTTTTTAATTGCAATTAGCACTCCGCCGCCCCTTGTTTTGGAACTGGATTTAGAGTTTCTATCGCAGCGAAAGATTTTGTAGTTGTTAAGTCCTAGTTCTGTTGATTTTATTTCCGAGTCAAGCCAAGTTTCTGTCAGCACATATACGTCATAGTGGTGTGTAGATATGGTAGAACGTAGTTCGTTTAATTTAGTTCGTAGTCCACGGACGTTTTGATAATAAATTTTCATAGTACTCAGTTTTTTGGATGAATGTTGACGATTTTGGGAGACGAATTTACGTATTTAATTGTTATATCTGTCTCACCATTAGCTTTTCGTTTTTCTAGTTCTACTCGTAGGTCCGTTAGATGCTTTCGCTGTGCTGGGGTCGAGTCAGAGTAAATGCGTAGGTTGTCATTTAAGAGATGTTTTTTTCCTTGTAGTGTTCTTGCTGTCTGGGAATTATCAAAATGGATTTTTATAGGCCTTGGTTTATTACTGTTATATCTACCAAATCGTTACATTTTTACAATATTGTTTATTGCAGGTGTGTCAATTTTGGAAATTATTTCTGTTACTACAGTTTGATCTTCCATAATTTTGTCTGTAACTGCTACCTTCGTGCTTTCGGGCACGTTGCACAAAATTATGTTTTTTGACCTCTCATTAATTTCGTTAATTTCATTAATAGCCTCACAAATATTGAAATTGTTTTGGGGTGGTATGTTTTTTTGAATTTCTTTGTAGGCCCTCAGTTCACCTTCCAAGGTGCCAGTTTTGGTAGCTACCGCTGCCGACATGCTATTGACGCTAATATTTCACACGCTATCGGAGTAATTTTTGCTATTTGGTCCTTATTAAATTTGTTACCAGGGTCAAGAAGCACTTTGTTGATAGCATTGACTGCCTTTTCTGCGTTTGATATAAATGACTGGATATCCATTGTGGTATTAAAAATATATTTTTCAGTTTATATAATTTTTTGTTGAATAAATTATTAAGCTATATTTTAGAACCACTGGTTGACCTTCACTGTCCCAAGTTTCAAGTATGTAGTTCGTATAGGTACTTTAACTGTCAGAGTCTTGTGTTTAGTTATTGTGTTTTTAATTTGCTGGTAAAGGGACACTAAACATAGAGGTTTTAACACTTTATTTCACAAATGTTTACACTACACAATATTGCGTATAAGTTATAGGTTCAGATTTGCTGTAATTAAGTTTTTGTTTATTATTTAGACTGGAGACGAATATTTGACGTATGCACTGCTAAAAAGTATTGTTGTATTTAATAACTTATTACTATATTAATAACTTAATCATTTTTTAAACCTCAATAGCTTCGTATAAACGGGCCCCAAAACGCACGTTAGCCGCTCCGTTTATGTGTATGCTCAGATGATAGGAAAAATAATTTTAAATATCTCAATCACTTCCATTTTTCATGAAAACCAAGTTTTTCAGAAAAATATGATAATGAATTATTTTTTTTTTCAGAAAGAGTTACAAGATCTATGATTCATTCATTGCATTGTTTGTTTCAAAAATTGAAAAAAATTAACACTCGCTGGCACACAAAAAACAATTTCAAAAAAGTTACGAAAATTATGTAATGTGTTACGTTACATTATACATCACGGAAAAAGTTATTAAATATATTTTTAAGAAAATTACATATTGTTTTAATTACTGTCTAATTCGTGGACGTTATTATATATTACCTATGTATTAAATTAATCATAGCAGATAAGCGATAAAGTAGATATCAAAATAATTTTATAATAAATCTATATTTGACATTTGTTATTCTTTTGTTTGAATTTTGACAGATCTAAATCTTTGACAGGTCAAATCTGAAAAATGATTTTTATGGATTACTAACGGTGTTCCTTCGGGCGGTAAATTTCTAAAAGTCTCTAATAACGTTCCCGAGGCAAATATTTTCATATAAATACTTTCAGCTTCACAAATCATATAATTACAATATCCCGCGATTTGTCACTTGTCTGCGCTAGTATAAATCAAAATTTATAAAATTATTTATGCGTAATATCTATTTATGTCTTGTAAAAATACGTTTTCATCACATTTTACTTACGCGAAGACTTTATGATGGAACTCTGATCCCAGGGGTGGCCAAAGAACATTCGTATGGGGCGGGGCGGGTATTCAGCAACAACTTTATAATATTATCTCCTTTAGAAATAAAAACGGCACTAATATGGAAATGGAAAGCCTCATTCCGACGAGAGGTATTTTAGTGTCGTACAGTTATTGCCGCCATGCATAAATATACAAACCACCCACCCGCCATGGGAATCTGACAGGAGAATGCACACTGCGCGCAGAAACTAAAAGCTGAAAAGTCATCAACTTCTTACATAGATAATAGATATAAAGGAATATATGACGTATAATTTGGGAGGCGAGTATGGGCCCCATTTTACAATATGATATGAAGTAATAAATTCAATGATATGAAGTAATAAATTTGGTACGAATAATAAATTATAATAAAATATGAAGTAATAAATTTTAATAAAATACATATAGGCAGTAATGAAAAAAAATCCGCAAATATTATGAGATACGATTGTTTATAATGTTATGTGTTTTATAATGAAATTGTATATTACGTATAGGTATATGTTTTAATATTTCATGTTAGGAAATTTTTGTAATATTACTTTTTTTTGTTTTTTAATCCATATTTTAATTTTGTATCTGAGTTTTTTGATTCCCTTATTTTTTGTATCAAGTAAAAGATTGTTGAATGCTTTTATTACCTGGTATCTTTGGTGTCTTTGCCCAAATTGTTTTGTATGTTTTTTCTTTGTTTAACTGGTCCATTAGTGCAATTTTGTGTTTGTTAAATTATTTCGTTTATTCAAAAATGTACTTTAGTATGTTTTTATGTATAATTGGCCTGTATCTAGTACGTTAAACATGTTGAATACATAGTCTGTTTCAGTCAGTCTTTATTTTTTTAGTATTACCTTTAAGATGGTTTTCGGTGCAATTTCCATATGACCGATAGCTGAGTTGGTTGCTACCCCCCAAGCAAAGATTCCGTATTCTATTATGGATCAACAAAATGCAAAATATATTGTTTTCATTTGTTATAGTTTATACGTGTTTCTTATTGTGTATTGCCTAGATTAGTTTGTTTGCGATTTCTTTGATACGATGTGTCCATCAGAGATTATGGTCTATTATGATTCCTAGATATATTATTTAGTCTGTTTTTTCTAGAAAAGGGCAATCGCAGATGTTGGTGTTTGTGCATTCCTATTTAGGCTTTCCGAACTATGGATATCGTAATTTATACAATTTACTAACATTCGATAGGTAAATTCCTCCCTTTTAAAGGCAAAAATATATTTTTTTAAATACTTTCAGCTTCACAAATCCTATAATTATAATAACTCGTTATTTTTCACGGGTGTGTGCTAGTCCAATTCTAATTTTTAGCGAACTGGTCTTTGTAGTCTGAGCGTGCTCGTAGCAAAAGCGCCGGGCACCCATTCCCTTTTAAAAATGTTTCGGCTTCGAGTCTTTTTACTCCTCATTTGGATGCGCTCCGATGGCTACGAATTTTATTTTGAGTCATAAGGTTGCAAGTTAGATTCCCACGCCGAAGTGCAGAAGAAAAATTTACATATTTTTTCTGTGTATAAATATGGGCGCTGTCAGGTAAAATACTGCACAGTATTTTTTATTTATTTCTTTCTATTTCGCTCAGAGGTCGTGGGTCTAAACCAGCGCATCGCAAAACCAAATTATTGGAAAAAAAATATGTTGGCCCTTCATTTCAGAATGGAAGACACTTTCGGTGGTGACTTCGATTATAATATAAATGATATTTGGATGATTTGTATAGCGCCGTTATTGTGAAAAATCACTTTAATCTGTGTTTCTACAATCTTTCTTCTAACTACAGACAACTCAAAACGATATAATAAGTTATGGCTAAAAGATTGCATCCACCGGTTCATCAATCACTAATACAAAACTACATGTTTTGATTTGTCTAATAATGATAAAAAGGTGTTAAATGGAAATATAAAATCCCGTATTTTTTTAATAATATTTGGATATCATCTTCTTCCTCCGGATTGACTTTGAAATTTCACACAATAGAGAAAAACCCACCCTTGTTAAATCTTTAAAAAATGTTAGATAAACCATTAAAATGAACTATTTTTAATAAAACACGGAAAAGAGGGAATATTTTGATGTATTTATTAAAAAAATGTATTAATATAATTCAAATTATCTCGAGGCGGTGTATTCAAATAGCAGCAAAATCCTTCTCACTCTCAAATTTCGGCATTATTTTGAGATACTCAATCTTGGCACTTTTTGTAAATGATTTCGTAAAAATATTTTCTATGGAAGATTACAAAAAATATGATTTAAAGTATTCAAAGTAACTTTTATATACACTAGAAATAATCCCTTATGATGAAAATTTTCAAAACTTTGAAGTGAATCCGGAAGAAAGAAGATCGTATCGGAAATTTAAAAATTTTTAAACTCGTCGTTTTGAACCCATTTGGCACCCTTTTATCGATCTTAGAATTTAAAAATGACATTTTTTTAAATGACCCACCTTAATGTACAATGCATTTGACCAACAAACGTGATGCTGCAAAAAATGTACATGTATTGTGTTATTTATACTCTGTACAGGTAGAAAAATATACAGGACCATACTTACCTGGGAGGTCACTAGAGATTAACACTTATTTGCTGAAATATAGACACAGTTCGCACGCAAAGGACATAATTGGAACACATGTTATGTTTATGTTTAATAACTAGATCAAAACAGCAAGGTACATTTTTTGTACAGTTTCACAACCTCAGTGGTGTGTTGGTTTAGGTCATAGGTTCCCAACCTTTTTTTGCCCACCGCCCACTTTGAGAATATTTTTTTTTCTAGCGCCCCCCAACTCGTAAATCTGAAAGAGCAATTGTCGTCACGATTATATTTACCAACGGGGGCGGGGGGGGGGGGGGGGGGGGAGATAGGATGGGGCAAGATGCGTTTTTTATTTTTTATTGTATATTTTATTTGGTGACCGGCCAACTCAGAATGAAACCAACTCAGAAGCACCTCATAAAGGTCATTAAAGAGTGATGATAAAAAAAATATTGATTAAGTTAGGTTAGGATTACCGGCAATTTTAAATGTATTTTTTCATAGCTTTTAATGACCTTTCTGAGGTGTTTCTGAGATGGTTTAATTCTGAGTTGGCATGGAACCGTTCTGAATTATTTTTATTTTTTTTACTTGGGTTTTATTGCTCAGAAAGATTACACTTGTGCAGTAATTCACGTGACACGCTACAGTGGTATTGTAGACCAATTTCCGTGTTTTGACGTCTAACTTTCCCTTTATCATACTTTTCTTTTTCATTTTAATCTTTTCTGCAATTTTTTAATTTAACATTTCAAAGTCAGTGTTTAGTTTTAATTTGTTATAGATTATGATTCCTGCATTTTTTATTTCGTCTACTTCTTCAATATTTTGATTTTCTATATTAAGGGTAGTAATTTCGTTGAGTTTCTTCTCTAATACCATGAATTTACCTTTAGTTACATTTATTTTCAGTTTATTCGAAGAAAAAAACACTTTAATATATAATATAGAAGTGTTCTTTAAAAAAAAGCTTTTTTTGACAATGCATCTTCGATATTATTTGGTATAATATATAAAAGTGTGTCATCAGCAAAAGTTTGACAGAACAATACTTTAGGCACTTCACTATATTATTAATATATATACTTAATAAATAGGAGCGGTCCCAATACAGATCCTTGAGGAACTCCGAGGTTTACTTGTTGTTCTTCAGATATAGCATCTCCAATTTTGTTTCTTTGTTTTCTATTTTTAATTTTATTATTAGTATTTCTCTGTCTATCGTTTCAAAAACACGTCTAAAATCCAAGAATACTACTATTGTATTTTTCTTCTGATCCATACTGGTTTTCCATTATGAATATTTGTTTCTAAACCCTGCTGTTTTACAAGAATGTTATTTTTTTTCAATAAATTTTCTCATCTCTTCTTTAACTATGGATTCTAGTATTTGTTCATATGTAGGTTATCCATTTATTTTTAGGAGGTCTTCGAAATTTTTAGCATTTATTATTTTGGGCACTGGTGTTATTATGGAAGTTTTCCACGACTGCGGAAAAATTCCCTTTAACACAGATTAATTTATTAGTGCAACTACTTAAATTTAATTATGCCTATAGTAATTCCAGACGTCGATGATTTTTGCGTCATTGTATTAAAAATTTTCATTAAATACTCACTGTTACCTGAAAATATTATTATTCTCTCTTCTTTCCGATGATTGAGAAGAAGTATCTGTGAATAATGAAATACTCTTATTTATGTTTTCGACACTTAGTATCAAATTTGGCTATTTTAGTTTTATCATCTTCAACTCCATCGGGAACCGAACTTCTTTAATGTTTTCCCTTTGTTTGCCACTTATAATTTCTTTAAGTGTAGTCCACATTTTTCTTGAATCTCTTTGAGAGGTAATAATTTATTAGCCTCGAATACGAATTTTTAGTATGTTTTATTTCTGTACCTATACATGTTTCTAAGTTTCTTACAGGTTTCCCACCTTTCTTCTGGAAATTGTATTTT
This sequence comes from Limnephilus marmoratus, assembly GCA_917880885.1. Lineage (NCBI taxonomy): Eukaryota > Metazoa > Arthropoda > Insecta > Trichoptera > Limnephilidae > Limnephilus > Limnephilus marmoratus. Next base: position 52,355,446 of record OU862909.1, on the reverse strand, counting down.
ACAGGCTTTATAAGCTGTATCTAAATATCTGTTTTCTGAAATTATCCAATTTTCTGAGCAATTTTCTTAATTTTTCTCTCCGTAAGAACCATCCTCGTACTTCAAGGAATATTTGAAAAAAAAGAATTAGCGAAATCGGTTCAGCTGATCTCGAGATTTGCGCTTAGCAACACATTAAGCGATTCATTTTTTATATATAAGGGAAGATATATTCGTTGTAGGCATTAGTTCATTTACTACTGTTTTCAGTGTCCTATTAGTTCATCGGCTTTTAATTTCCTTGGTTATCGCAGATCCACTTTTTGTTTTGTAATGCCGTACACAATTTATCCTTATTATAGTTCTTTTTATTCCTGTATATATATTATATATTTTATTTTTTTTATTTTTCTTTATTTGGAACATTTACAGGTTTATAACATTACATGCATTAGAAAATCACAAATTACAATAATTAGGTTATAAACCCAATAACTAATGTTCACATCGTGCACCAATAATAGTGAAAAAATCTATAGTTATTATTATTTTTTTTCTTTTTTACTTAATATTATATAGTATGTAACTAGATAAGCTGTCTAGGGATAACCTAGCTGTAATGTCTAATAAATAAAGATACAGACAAGATAAGATAAGATAAAAAAAAACAGAAAAGTTGAAAAAATAACGAAATACATATATAAACATATATACATATACATACACACATACATGTATACATGCATATATACATACATATATATATATATATATGACTCTTATATCTAAAAATTCTAAAAGGATCAATTTGTGTTGTGTTTATATTCCACCTGGAGTCAATCACACACGTAACATTTATGAGTTTATGGACACACTATGTGATCTTCGGGCTCTTCATCACGATGATAATTTTATTATAGCGGGAGATTTCAATCTACCTCAAATAGACTGGTCTATTAGTAATGAAAATAGTATGAAAATCGTAAATACTCACCATTCAGAAATAATTTCCAAAATCTCTGATACTCTTTGTTTTACTGATCTTTCACAATATTGTACTTTTCCGAACAACAGGCACAAATTCTTAGATCTCGTTTTTAGTTCTTTTCCTGTCATTGTAGCACACACCTCTCAACATCTTATACCTGAATGTCAACATCACAAATCAATCACTATTAATATGAATTTAGAGTTAGATATTCCCATGGTAAATAACAATAGAACCATAAATCTCTTTAAAAAAGCTAATTACGAAATCATAAACAATATCCTCAGCAATGTTGATTGGGATGCAGAATTTTTAAACTTATCTACCAATAAAGCTATTAACCGTTTTTATGATATTTTACATGGAATTATTCAAATTTACGTTCCATCTAAAAAAGTTCAGGTCAATAACTCATATCCTTACTGGTATAGCCCGGCTTTAATAAAATTGACTAAAGAAAAATACAAGGTATTTAAAAAGTGGAAAAAATGGTCTAATTCTTTGGATTATCAAGAATTCTGTGTTCTGCGAACGAGACAAAAAAAAATGTCTAATGAATGTCATAGACAATTTATAACAAATGCTGAACTCAAAATATCTCATGACCCAAAGAATTTCTGGTCCTATGTGAAAAGTAAAAGAAATAGTTCAGGGTTACCCAATACTATGAAACTAGAGAATACAACTGCTAACAATCCTTTAGCTATATGTAACATGTTTTCAAAACACTTCGCCTCTACCTATAATTATAATGTAACTCCCAAGACACTACCTAATATTCCTCAAGAAAACAATGGTATAAACATTTGTTCTATTTCAGTTTCTAAGGAAAAAATAGAAAAAATAATTAATGACATCTCTTGGTCGTTGGGTGAAGGTTTTGATAAAATACCATCTCATTTTATAAAAATGTGCGTCAAAGAAATATCGAAACCTCTAGTATTGCTTTTTCAATTATCTTTGAAAGAAGGCGTCTTTCCAGATCAATGGAAATGTGCGCTCATTACGCCAGTATTCAAATCTGGGTCTAAGAACGACGCTCAGAACTATCGTCCAATATCAAAATTATCTATCTTTAGTAAGATTTTTGAAAAAATTGTTCATGAGCAACTGTATGACTGTGTTCAGTCTGTAATAACTGAGAATCAACATGGCTTTATGAAAAAAAGATCAACTGTATCCAATCTTGCTGTATTTACTGAATTTATTTCTAAATCAATGGATAAACGAATCCAAGTGGACGCAGTGTATACAGATTTCTCCAAGGCATTTGACAGAATCGACCATAGTCTGCTCTTGTCAAAACTATTAGCTTTAGGAATACATGGTGAGTTGTACCGATGGCTAGTCTCCTATCTTGACAAACGTTCCCAGATAATAGCAGTGAATGGTTTTAATTCTGAAATTGTCAATGTACCTTCAGGTGTCCCACAAGGGTCTCATCTGGGACCATTGCTTTTCACTATATTTATCAATGACATCGTAAAATGCTTTAAGCATTCTAAAGTTTTGCTCTTTGCTGAAGACATGAAAATATATCTCTCTATCAACTCTATTTCTGACTGCTATAAACTTCAAGAAGATCTTAATAGACTTCATAATTATTGTACTGTCAACTATCTCCATTTGAATACCGACAAATGTTACGTTATTACCTTTACAAAAAACCAAAAAACAATCAAACATGATTATCATATTACAAACAGTCAAGCACTTAAAAAACTCAATCAAATTCGAGACCTCGGTGTTCTTATTGACAATAAACTTTCGTTTAAGGCACATGTAGATATTATTGTTAAGAAATCCATGAGCATGTTAGGATTTTTATTCCGTATTGGAAAAGAGTTCACCAATATCCATACCCTCAAAATATTATATTACTCCTATGTTCGAAGCCATCTTGAATATGCTTCTCCTGTATGGAATCCGCTGTATAATATACACACAAAGCGCATAGAAGCTGTCCAAAGAAAATTTGTACATCACTTGAACTTTAAGAGACATGTTCGTTATTATGACATGGACAGCTCATTAAAACACTATGGACTTAAAACTCTAAAAAGTAGGAGAGACATCGCGGATATAACTTACTTATACAAAGTCCTGAGTGGTCATATTGACTGTCCAGCTCTTTTGTCATCAATTAATATTAGAATCCCGAGTAAGAAAACTAGAGACAAGTCATTGTTTCATATCGAAAGTGCTTCAACCAGTCTCAGGCAAAATTCCTTCTTATTAAGAACTTGCAATCTTTATAACAAAAAATGTATCGATTCTGATATTTTTTCGTGTACTTTAACCACTTTTAGACAAATACTTAATGGAGTCTTATAATTATCCATCAATTAACAAATAACTTAACTCATTGTAACAAAACTGATAAATTGATGCCGTAATTTCTTATGTATTCTTTATATTGAAATTTTTTTTTGTTAATGTATTTTTTGTATTGAAATTTTTAAAAATAATGTGCATAAGTGTATGTATATTGTTTTTCCACTTTACGCTTTTAAACACGTCTGGTGTTTTTCAGTTTTTTTTATTTTTATTTTATTATTATCTTATTTAAAAATACTTCTTTACTCAAACATAAAACTGGCACACTTTATTTTACTTTTATTTTACTTTCATTTCACTTTTATTTTGCTTTTCCTTGTTTTTTTTTTTTTTTTATATATGTTTACACATAACGTTTTCGACATCACATCTGGTGTTTTTCAATTTTCATTATTATTATATTATATATATGTATGTGTTAATATATGTATATGTGTGTGTATATGAATATACATTATATAATATTATTGATATATATTATACTTCGTGTTCCCTGAGGCTTCAGACTATTATATCTAATTTTTTTATTAATTGTTTCGTGATCAGATTGATTTTGAATTCTTCCGCAGCATTAACTTCCGCGTAAAAGTCATTTGAAATTACCAAATTAATCATGGCTTTAGAGTTTTTTTTATATTCTTGTACAATTTTTGACAAGTTGCTTCCTACCCAGGCAATTTATGATGATTTGTAATCATGTGCTTTTTATATTGAATATTAAAATCTCCACAGATGATTTTCAAGTTTCTTGTATTTATTTTGCTAACGGCACCATTCTACAAAAAAATCTAAGAATTTTGTATCATTTTGATTTGGGGAATGATAAATAGCTGCATAGGTTCCCAGCTTAAAATGCTTCCATAGCCAATAGGTATCCAGGTATTATTTTTATCTAGTACCGCATTTGTTGTGACTTTGTAAGAGATGTTGTTTACACACTCACACACATACACTACAGAATTAATGTGATAACTCCACCTGTATGCCTGCTGCTAAATAAGTCGCATCTAATTGTCGAATAGCCCTGAAATGTTGTTTCATTTTGGTTAATTTCTTCGGTAATACAGGTTTCGCTCATCATCACCATGTGCAGTTCGTATTCTTTTAGCATGTCTTCGACTTCTTCGATATGTGCTAGTAAACTAGCTATGGGTTTCTCTGGGTCTCCTACCGCCCCCCTGAAAGTCTGAAACGCCCCCCAATTTTCTCTTTGCCTTCTACCGCCCCCCTGAAGGTCTGAAACGCCCCCAAGGGGGCGTTATCGCCCACGTTGGGAACCTATGGTTTAGGTTTATATTAGGTCTTTACATAATATGAAATTGGCGTTTTGCCGTACTGGCAACTTTGATCTCAAATATCTTCTCTATGGTTAGGAATTCCAAATTCAAATTTATACAGCTATTTACTCATGTATTTGTGTTTCAAAAATTATCATTCATTTGTTTTTTCCTTAATTGTTTTTTTTCTTTGCGTCACTTAGTTTACTTGAAATATCGCGTTATTTACGAGTACGAGTTCCACCGTGGCACCAGTACTGCAGAAACGGCTCGAAGGATTAATGGTGTATACGGCGACGGTGCCGCAAAAGAAAACACAGTGCGTTTTTGGTTCCAACGTTTTCGTTCTGGAAATTTCGACCTGCAGAACAAGCCCCGTGGACGGCCGGAGACCAAAGTTGATAATGAAGAATTGAAGGCTATTGTGGAAGCGGATCCATCGCAAACCACGTCCGAGTTAACTGCAGGCTGCGGTGTTAGTGATAAAACTGTTTTAATCCACTTGAAGCCAATTGGGAAGGTGAAAAGGCTTGAAAGGTGGGTACCTCACGAATTGAGTGAAGCAAATCAACAAACGCGCGTTAGAACGCTAGACCACACACTGCACAACAGACGGCTGCCACATTAGAGGAGCTTCAATTGGAATATCTAAGACATCCACCGTACTCTCCGGACCTTGCCCCAACAGATTACTATTTTTTTTCGAAATTTGGATAACTTCTTGCAAGGGAAAAAATTCAACTCCGATGGGGCAGTCCAAACCGCCTTCAAATATATTATTGATTCCCGTCCGAATGGTTTTTTTAGTAAAGGGATCGATGAACTACCTATGAGATGGCAAAAGTGCATAGATAGCAATGGTACATACTTTGATTAAATAAATATATTATATAAAAAATCGACTTTATGTTCCTCCCATACAAAACGCCAATTTCATATGTAAGGACCTAATATTATTCCTGCTAAAGCGCAAAAACTGGTTGGCTCTGCAGTCATTTCGATGTTATTTCATCATGAAATATGTCGAAACTCACAAAATTGGCTTTGCGGCTATCATAAATAAATAAAAGTACTTACCAACCCTCTTTGTCACCTCTCTCCTTGCATACCTTCATTTTTCCGCAAACTGACATAAATCATGGTTGTTTATTTATATTTTTTTAATGAATACTGCACAAGAGTCCCAACTGCTCCCAACCGCCTGGAGCCCGTGAGACTGTGACATCCTATATTTGAGTATGTTGTGAGACTGAAGGTAACGGAGAGGGGAAGGAGATGGGAAAGAGAAAGGTGGAAAAGTACTTGGCCATTCAGATCTGGTCACCAAATACAGCTAAAGACGTTTTAAGCAACGCTCCTGGTGGTCTTACATAAGGGCGATTCTGAGAGTAGCTTTCACTTTGTAACATGCCGCAAATATAGATACCTTACATAATTTTAAATGAAAATTATGTAATAACTCAAATCGACCAAATAAAATTACTTACTCGGGATTTGATCACGGAGAGTTGTCGAATTGGAATTCTAACTTTCTAAATTAAAATCCACCGCGTCGTCTGTCTGTCTGTTCGCGATAAACTCGAAAACTACTGAACGGATTTTCATGCGGTTTTCACCAATAGATAGAGTGTTTTGTGAGGAAGGTTTAGGTATGTAATTTGTCGAGGATTTGTGTAAATTGGTAGAAACATAAAGATAATTGTTAGAAATGTCGGAAAAAGTCGAGCCGCCTGGTAGCTTTCATCGAAAACACTGCCTAATCCTTTTGGGATATAACAAAACAATGCATGGTGGGATTTATTATTTTTTCCTCTTTTATAGATCTACAAAAAAGTCCGCGAAGGCATATATCTATCTTTTTTACGGATAGCTTACTAAACCCATTCCCTCTTTTATTCTGGTCACGAACATTGCGGTAATTGAAAAGTTATTTAGACGGATACAGTATTTTTCCTTATTAACTTAAATACTTTAGTTACCCCAAGCATTTCACGCACATTATTATAATCTTTCACACCATCTCTACGTGATAACCATCCAGTAGATGACGTTCAGTTTTATTTGCCACAGCAACGCGTGACCGGGTCAGCTAGTTTATTTTAAATATGTACACTTTAGCTTGCCAGCAATTGTACAACGCACCGACTACAGAGTACATTGAAAGATTGTTTTCTTGGAAACCAATTTTTACAATAATCGGTTTCTACCACTTCTAGTTCTTAACACAACATCCCCTTTTCTTTCATCGTGTCTTCAGTCTAAGTTCCTCCCATCCCCGACGTGCCAACTCGTAAATGCTTTATACTCAATTAATTCCGGTACGATTAGCGCGGCCCGAGTACGCATCGGACGCGACCCTTATCATTATTATCCCTGCGATTGGACCAGACTACTTGTGTCCATTATTTATACTCGGAGCGGACACTTTGAAAACAAACATAGCTTTTTTCACAAGGAAAACAAACATTAATCACTTATCATTAGGCATTTGGCGATCCACGTAATTATTTATAAGCATACTAGCGAGTACTCGGATTGCGTTGCAATGCCACTCAAAGATGGAAAGTGTTTGGGTTTCAATTCTGCTTATTGAAGCGCTTTTGGAAATATTTATTTATTTATTACTAGCTGACCCGGCCACGCGTTGCTGTAGCTAATAAAACACTTTGTAAAATCTAACCTTTGTAACCACCTCCTTCTTTGAGTTTATCGCGAAGAGACAGATAGATGCCGCGAAGGACTTTAATTTATAATACATAGAGATGGTGTGAAAGATTATAATAATTCTTTAATTCGTGAACTTGTATTAAATATCGATATATTTGTACAAGTTTACCTTTATTCAAGAAATATCTGAACAATATTTTTATGTAGAATATTTTGATATCTAAGGAGCATCACATAGGATCTATTACATATATTTGTGTATTTCTATAAATCTACAATGTAAAAACCTATTACCGTTTTCTTTTTATGTATCTTGCATTTTGTCATGTATTTTTCATCCCATTTAATTAGTCACCTGTAAATTTTGTAATTACTAACATACCTACAAGTTTATTTCTATGCCATTTATAACTTAGAAACTTTCTCTTTTATTGTAATGCACCATCTTTCCTTAAATTTATTTGTATACCTACCTTTCATATGATGTTTACTAGTTATATTTCTATAGTTTATCTTTTTTATTTAAAAACTGTCTCTGTATTATAAACTTGTCATGTAAAAGCCCATCAGGGCGTTGAAAATTAATAAAAAAAAAATAATTAAAAAAAAATAATAATGTGAATGAAATGCTAAATGGTAACTAACGTATTTAAGTAAATAAGGATTAATACTGTATCCGTCTAAATAACTTTCCAATTATTCCATTGTACGTGACTATTTTTTTTTGGAAGATAGACAAATCCTTGACAAATTACATACCTAACCTTCCTCACGAAACGTAATGGATCTGGTGGTGGGACCAATTGTGCAATTTTACTTTACCACCAGCACAACATAATCCAGGTGATTCGCCGTTGTATTTTTACGCTTTACAACATTGACAAATGATTGTCATTTCCCCGATTATCACGGAATTTTCGGCACAATAATCTACTTCCAGATCGAAGTGGAATGCTACTCGTTCCAGGTTCACGGTTGTGAGGTAGCTCATCGCCCATTTGATTGACTTCGACGACCTATGTCAGCTCGTCTTTTCCTTGGCACATTAAAACGGTAAATAAAGTTCTCACGCACTGACAAACTGATCCTAGAAGATTTTAAACAGTAACAGAATGACAGGTAACGTTTGACGTTTGAAATATGACAATCAGAATTCTTTTATTTTTTGCATTCCAATTTTAGATTACGTTGTGTTTCTGAAAGTAGGTAGGTAGAACACTAAAACTGTTTATATGAGAAAATGAAATTGTTGTTTTTACTGTCTTTTTCACAATTTTTCCATATTATCTCACCGTTTAAACCTTCCCTGGACTACGACAAACATTTCAAAACCAAATCACCTAAATCGGCCCAGCCGCTCTCGAGTTTTAGCGAGACAAACGAACAGCAATTGATAATAATAATAAGATAAGAAGATATAATGTGTATAGTAAGCTATCCGTAAAAGATAGATATATGCCTTTGCGGACTTTTTTGTAGATCTATAAAAGAGGAATATCCCACCATTAATTGTTTTGTTATATCCAAAAAGGATTAAGCAGCGTTTTCGATGAAAGCTACCAGGCGGCTGGACTTTTTTCCGACACTTCTAGCAAACCGGCGCGGGGGACTTTACTTTATAATATGTAGAGATGTGCATCTATATAAAAAGGTTTTTTTTGGCCTTGCCTGTCTCATCAGAAAATCCCGTGTCGAGACAGACTAGTTTACAAATATTTCATAAATATTAAATAAAGTACATTTTTCAATAAAGCAAAAATATTTGACAAAAAATTTCAGGTTGGTATAGTCTGTCAAAAAAGAGTAGAAAATATATGAGGGCGCCACTGTTGATCAAATGGCAATACTAAACACATCACTCATGGTGTTAAAGTAAAGCTGTGTAACCTACATTTTCATAAAAAATTAAAAAGGCATAATAGTGGAAAAAATATTTTTTCATTGCAGTATAGTGATACCCGCCGATCTCAAAATTAGAATTGAATATAGGTGTATTATTATTATACCTTTGCAATTTTGTGTTAACATAATGAAGAATAACTATAATGTAATAAAATATAAAAAATATAAATCTCTGTTTTTTTTTCTCTGTTTTTTATTTTTATCTTATCTTATCTTGTCTGTATCTTTATTTATTAGACAGTATAGCTAAGTTATCCCTAGACAGCTTATCTAGCTCCTTACTATATAATATTAAGTAAGAAAAAAAAAACTTAATAACTATAGATTTTTTCATTATTATTGGTGCATGATGTGAACATTAGTTATTGGGTTTATAACCTAATTATTGTAATTTGTGATTTTCTAATGCATGTAAACCTGTAAATGTTCCCAATAAAGAAAATAAAATAAAAATAAAGCACAGGTTAGAAATTGCTCACATTTATTTAATACTAGATAAAGTACTTAGCGTTGCCTGGGCTTTAGATCATGTCTCTAATTTTAGATCTGAATATATTTAACTCATTCAGATCTAAAAGTAGTCTAACTAAACTAACTATTAGTGATTCTTCCTTTCTATCTATTGTTAAATTCAAATTTATGTTAAATTAATTTAAAGCAAATCGCTTTATTAAACACCTTTTAATAAAATTTATGTCATGAAGAAATAATGTTTTTTAAAATGTGGTTACTGTGTTCTACACATTCAGTGTCATTGCACTTCAAAGAAATATTTGACAGTTAAATTGGTGTTGCCAGTCTACAAATTTAGTAGTTCCAGTTTTTATATTTTCTACTCTATTTTGACAGACTATAGGTAGTGGTAACAATAATGAGATAGATGATTATATTTGGGTGAGGTGATTAATTATTGCACGACCTTTTTCGAGGATCCATTGCTTGATCAGGATTTTGTATTTCTTAATAGTATTCGATTGTCTTGTTTTGTCAGGCAGTCAGGTAGGTTATTGTATATTTTAGGCGCAATGTATTTGAAATTTCTTTGACCAAATGTTGTGTTTGTTTTAGGTGTTTGTATGAGTTCTTTGGTTTTGTGCCGCGCGTTTACAATATTTTAGGTGATTTCATAAAATGTATGTGTTTTATTTTTAAACAGATGAGTTCAGTTTGTTTTTGTGGAAATTTGTCGAATATCTAATACATGGAATTTGTTGAATATATCTACAGTACTTGTTATTATGAGAACTTTAAGAAAAACTTTAAATGATATATTGAAGTGAAACTTATATAGCCCCGTTGTGATTTGGAATTCGGATGAAATGGAAATGACGCATACAGCACCTGCGAAGCATCAAACTCCTATCAAGGCTCCTATTGGTTGAGATATAAAATGACGCTAGGCCTGCGCTCATTGGCCGCTTTAATTATGACCTCACTTTTCGAGACTTCTTGGTTCTACATTGGTTGATGTTTTGGCAAAATTTCGCTTCTACCGCGTGTTAACTGCACTCGAATTTTTTTTCGGTCTGTTGCGAACACGAATAAATCAGAAGATTTCCGACGCTTGAGCAGGCCTCATACAGCTGTCCGTGTGAATGGCATGGTTTTTTCATTTTACCCCCCGCTATTCCCTACCACTACTATGTCTCCTTTGCAATCCCTCCCTCTGCCCAACCCTCGGTCCCTCAGCCCCCCCCCCCCCCCCCCCCCCCCCCCCCCCCATGCGTGTCCTCGTTCGCCCCCCCCCGTTCCCCTTCCGCGTCCCCTTCCAACTTCCCCGCCTTCCTTTCTCCCGTCTCCTCCCGTCCTGCGATCCCCTCCCTAAATTATATTACAACAAATCACCAAAGTTTCATCGCAATCGGATGAAAGGCCTAGGAAATAATTTCATAACGCCAGAGCTCTTCATAATAAGTAGAAATCATTGCGAGCGTGCGCACAATAAATCACCAAAGTTTCATCGCATTCGGATGAATGGTATAGGAACGCGTAGGGGACAAACAAAGAAACATTCGTTTTTATACGAGTATATTTAGATAATATAAAATAAAATAAAATGAAATTAGCTTTTATTGCTGTTAAACTTATAAACATTTTTCTAATCTAATTAATATTTTTTTTTAATATTATTCTAAATCATCAGCGTTCGGGTCATTATTTTTAGAAAAGCTTGTCTTTCGACATAGGCCTCCTCTAAAGATTTCTATTTTTCTCTATCCTTTGCAACTCTGATCCATTCTGAACCAGACACCTTTTTTAGATCATCTTCCCATCTTTTCGTTTGTACACCTTTGTTTCTTTTACCGTCTCTTGGATACCACTCTGTTACTATTCTGGTCCATTTCTCTTGCCTCCTTTCTCTCAACATTTATGTCCAGTCTATCGCCATTTTAGTTTTCGATGTACAGAATGTACCTGTTTGAATTGAGTTATGTTTATTTCTGTTAATTCTGTTTATTTCTGTTAATATTACTTTATCTCCTCTATCCCTCATAGAATCTTAAAACTGGATAAAAAATTGTCTTGCCCACATAATCCACTACTTATAATTGCATTATATAGATTGATACATCCCCCTTTGGAATTACAAGGTTCCAACTATTGCGGTAACGTCATGCGACAATGAATTCTAAAGTAGCTTACTATAGATCCCTTTATAGTTTATAGTATGACCGCGTTAGATGGAACCTTGTTATTCCAAAGGGTCGAGATTACAAAAAATGTACAAATTGGGTGCCTTGTAAGAATTGCGAATAAATAATTATAAAACCCAAATGGAATCCACTCGCATCAGACAATTCAGGTGCATACCATAGAATAAAGAAGAAAACGAGAAGTGCCTTCTATACAAATAAATAATTATAAAACCCAAATGGAATCCACTCGCATCAGACAATACAGGTGCATACCATAGAATAAAGAAGAAAACGAGAAGTGCCTTCTATACAAATAAATAATTATAAAACCCAAATGGAATCCACTCGCATCAGACAATACAGGTGCATACCATAGAATAAAGAAGAAAACGAGAAGTGCCTTCTATACAAATTTGATTGCCCAATAGCCAAGTGCTCCGTCTTACAAACTTGCCTGACATCCTAGATCTCCATTTCCATCCCATTTGAATTTCGTAAAAACAGTTTTGTATTGGAAATTTAAGCCTAGATCAGGCACACATTTGGATCCTGAAACACGCCCACAGGACTTGTGTTATTCTCTTCGACCAAGTATACCCTATATTCTATGGTGCATACTTACAATCTATCCATATTACTTACTCACTTATTAAATTTTTACGCACCCGTTGAGCGTCGGTGTAGTTGAACGATTTTAACTCTGATTTCCTCTTGAAACCCGAATTATAAATGGCAGTGGTAGAACATAGTTGATGCTTGATAACAATTGGTATTTGGAGTTATTTGAAAATTTGCTTTTTGCGTTTTTTTATTATTTTTATACCAATGGTTTAGAAGTTACTACTACTTTTATTTAAAAGAACCTCAAGTCTTTTAGGGCATATTTCATATAAAATGAAAAATCGTACACTGTATTTAAAAATTATTCATTGAAAAAATACCTTCAAAATGTATATAAAAAAATCGGGAGGGAAAAATTCCGTCAAGATTAAACAAAAAATCACATTCCAAAATAGCTACCGCCTGAACTAGTGGCTAAAATCCAATAAAAAAAAAGCAAGCAAAGCCTAGCAAGTTATACCAGCAATTGGAAATTTAAAAGCGTCATTTTTATTCTCTACAGATAGTGAGAAAAATGAACTGAAATCTGTGCACTTTCAGATATACACACCGTCTGAAAGGGTTGAGGCCACTTTAACCATCGCGTCGTGGTAATTAATCAAGTCTTTCACTATACCGACCTTACGCCCATTAATATTCATTCAAGTGTAGTTTTAGTTCATAAATATGTCTGGCAATGATATGAAAATGTAAAATAAAATATGTTGTTATGAAAATAAGCTTATGGATCCGATTGATTAACCCACAACAAACGTCTTCTACTTTTTGGCCAGCCTCCTCGCGTCCTGCTTTCAACACTGCCTCCCTTATGTGTTTCCATTTTTTATTCTTTGCAGCACTGAATTAAGTTGGCAATCTAATCTAAGACACCAGTAAGTTTCTCTTTCTGTTTCTCTTTCTCATCCAGGGACACAGATGGTGTTTGAGCTCCACTGACCTGCCCAAAATGTCAGCTACCTGTGTATATCGATCGTCCAGTTGATTAGTCAGACATCTCCGAAATATCAAATTTAAGTTGGGTATGCAGTTATATGTAAAAGCGTACTCTCTATCTGGTACAATTCTCATAAATAAACTTATGAACATTTTGCTAATCTATTTAAATTTTTTTTTAAATATTATTCTAAATTATCAGCGTTCGGGTCATTATTTTTAGAAACAACTTGTCTTTCGACGTAGGCCTCATCTAAAGATTTCCATTTCTCTCTATCGTTTGCAACTCTGATCCATTCTGGACCAGTCACATTTTTTAGATCATCTTCCCATCTTTTCGTTTGTCCACCTTTGTTTCTTTTGCCGTCTCTTGGATACCATCACCAATATAAACATCACCAAATCAATTATAATGCGGAAAAACTTATGTTGAAATAAACAAAAAAGGGTTACTAGTTGGAAATTTCAAAATGTCATTCTAATGTACCGGAGGCTTCCTGGTGTTATTTTATAGTATACTAGCGAGTTCCCGGCATGCGCTGCTATGCCACTTAATAAAGAAATTGTTTCTCCCTGCGTGTCCTTTCCCATTCGTCCCGTTCCCCTTCCACACCCGCGTCTCCTTCCCCTCTCGCGTTCATACTCCGCCTCCTCCACCTTCCCTCATCCCACTCTTACCCCATCCTGCAAACCCCCCTCCCGGGTTCCCCTCCCCCCTCCTCCCCCCGCATTCCATACATTCAGTCCTGGTACATTCAGTTTTCAAACAGATCGCGTGCCTTCTAGGGGCCATCCATAAATTACGTCACACGAATTTAATGATTTTATGACCCCCCCCCCCTCCTCCCCCCCGTCCTGTTACACATCGTCACATTTGTGAGACCCCCTCCCCCTAGTGTGACGTCACATATTTTGCACTATAACTTTGTGGTTATCCATTATACGAGTAGATAAATGAAACAATGTCACTTTGTTTGAACCACTTGTATATTTGTTTAAAGCCGACCGGTTTCGGAACGACCTTTCCTTCCTCAGAAAAATATTTTTTTGTTTACATTAAGTTTTGTGTTTTAAAAATTTAGATTTTTGCGTGTGACGTCACAGAGCTGATGACCCCCCCATACCCTTGTCACACTTCTCTAATTCTCTACTCCCCCCCCCCCTTAAGGTGTGACGTAATTTATGGACGGCCCCCTATTGCAAATTGCATAATGCTAGAGCTCACCAGTAGTTTTATACAAACTAATACTTGACAATAACAAACATACTACAAAAAAAGAATTACAACGCATGCCGGGCACCAGCTAGTATAACACAAACGAGAAGCCGCACATCCAAAATAACTATGTACTAACGGCAAATGTGTCTTTTTCTAGAAAATATTGGGAAGATTGTAATAAACTTTATTATATATGGTACTTTAGTAGATTAGGACTTAGTTCCCCACCTCGGAGTCGAGGCGAGGGGAGATAATTTTTCTGATTTTGCCGGTTCAATCAATTGAAAATTGCTGATTCGCAGTTTTTGGTTCAATTGCTGATTCCAACCTCAAGCTATTACTTCACTGTAAATCACAGAATTCGATAATGTAAGAAAAAATTATGATCAGTAAAAATTTTTACGCCATGCTTTAAAATCAAGGTTTTTGAAGTGAATCTTCTTTATGCACGCTTGACTTGGGGAATAAGCTGGTGAATGAGTGACGACAGCGTTACGAAAAGTGTGATTGGGCGAGGCGAACGGTCGGGCCTTTACTCACGCTTGACTTGGGAAGTAAGCTGGTAAATGCGTGACGAGAGCGTTATGAAAAGTGTGATTGGGGGAGGCGAACGGTCGGGCGAGGCGAACGGAAGTTGAGAGGTAGATATAAGTTAGTGAAGTTTTACTTCAGTAGTGTGGTCTAAAGCACACTCGTTTTTTTTTCGATAACTTTGTTTAAAACTGTTTGTTATTTTTTCGAATAGAGTATAAAATTACTCTATTCGAAATATTTTAAATAGTTTTAAAATGATAGTTTTTTTTACATTAGCTCCACACAGGAGGCCTTGGGGAAAATAATATCCCTCAGGGTCTGCGTCATCTTTGGGAATGCTGTGTGGAGGGTCTTTTTTGGAAAGGAAGGAGATGAACTTCTGGGAAGGATAAGGGTAATAGAGATGGGTCGGAATTTGGGGGTCAGTGCATCCAGGAATGACGGACGTATGAATCTATCCCTCTCACTGCGGTACAAGAAGATGTTTCGAGAGAGTACGTCTGGAGAAGTCAAAGGGACTCCCTCAACAATTCTTTCCCGATCTGGCTTGCCATGCAGCTAAAACTCACCCCATTAACCAGAGCATCCCTGCTAAGTCACCAAACGTAGCGAACCACTTGGGGTGACCTACGACAGAGGTATTGGTTATCCAATAATTGGTTATCGGGACGGCGGAACCCATACCCGCCTCCCAAATAGATAGATAACGAAACATGAAATTTGCAGAATAATGGACGTTTTGGACATACTTCTCGGACGTACTTCTAAAAAGATTTAATTATTAAAAAGACAAAACCATAAACATAATTAATTTTTAACCAAGTTAAGTAAGAGAATTATAAACGTGGCAAAACTCTAAGCATTAAACCATTTTTACAGCACTAAATTAAAACATAACGCCGTAAGCCGAGAAACGCCCGCGGGACTGGCGCATGAATTAAAATGAAACACCTTATGTATTTATACAAACCTGGTTTTTACATTTTAAACATACATATTTAAATAAACCTGGCATATTTTATATTACATATTTATTCCAAACTCCCCCTTTGAGGAACACCGCGTCGCGACGTCGACGCCCCCTGATTAAGTTTTTTACGTAAATTCTCGAAATAAAGGTTCCGAGAAACAATAACAATGAATAAATTAGCCTGTATTAATTTCAAACTTTGTTGAGAATTTTCCACCGGGTGTTTTAATCCTAAGCCTTCTGAATATTGAAAAACCCTGTATTTTAGTAGATACCTACCATCACATAAGTACAACTTCTAACATTGACTGTATTTTTTCATTTCCTATAATGATTGTGCACATTGTGTTAAATTTTATGTATTTGGACAAATATTTTGTTGACTTTACCTTTGGCGCGGTATTTCAATTTTTTTTTTTTAACGGGTTACTAACAAAAACTTTATTTTGCTTATGTCCGCAGCTTACCAGAATACGCGTCACAAGTTTGGAACCCTCAATACAAATCATATGTGGAAAATCTACAACGTGTTCAAAAACGTTTTTCTACGATACCTAGATTTCCGCAGCTACCGCCCACACTTAACTCACCACAATTCAGCCGCGTACTTCAATATACTATCATTAGAAGTTCGAAGAAGCTCGGCCGATGTATTCTTTCTTCAAAAAATAGTCAGATCCGTCGTTGGCCCAGATTGCCCAGAACTCTTAGAACGAATACAGATACGAGTTCCTAACAGACGAACCAGATTCTTAGCCTCCCTCGGTGCATCACTAATTCTAAACAGAACTCTTTCATCTATCGTGCATCCAACACTTTCAACACACACTATACACAATTTGACATGTTTAACTCTACACCACACTCCTTAAAATCACACAGACGCTCTCTCGATACTCTACAATAACAATAACTATAGATACCCTCTAATACAACCACCACTCTATGAACTTCCTTTTTTTTCTCTTTTAATTTTTTGTGACGCATATTTTTATTACTATACCTCAACTTAACCATTCCCCTCCATCCTACCCCTTCCCTATTCCCGACTAAATAACTTGTCTCTTGAAATGTAATTTTTCATTAGTCTCTGGAATCCACTTGCATACGAGTACAATACCCATGTGGAAAACTGTAAATGGTTCAATTATTGTGACTCAATTACTATTATGCTCTGTTATTAATACAAACGGTTGGTCTCCCAAATAAAATAAAATAAAACTTCCAATGTCTGAGGTCCTGGCATGGGCCATCGACAAGGATTGATAGGATAACTTTCGGTAACTTCTGGTCATTCTTTAGGATATCTGCAGATCGCTAACGTACAAACAACAGTTGACGTTGAACATGTTAAGAACACTTATCATTGTGAACGGTTAGGTACTTCTTAAAATTTTGCAAATTCACTTTGTGGCACCATTTTATTAATGAAATAATTAAAAACACTTTGTTTTTACCACGATAATCTTTATTTAAAAGTCAACATGTTTCAAGAACGATGTTCTCTTCATCAGGACATATAATGTACTAAAACTAAATGACCAAACATAGAAAGACAGGCGTGGGTAGAAATGGAAGTAGTGGGGGAGGAGAGAGGTGGAAAGGGGAGGTGCTTATAAGAACAACAAGGGGGAGAGGGGGAGAGGTGGAAAGGGGGGTGCTTAGAAGAACAAAGACAAAAATTACAATGGAAATATGTTTAAGATAGGGTTATTCACAAAATTAATTTGATTTTTAATAATATTTAAATTTCTATTGACATTTTTCATAATTTCTAATATTTCTAAAAGATCTAAGTGAAAATCACTAACGTTAGTGTGTATTTTTTTTTAAACCAGTATTTATATCAAATGAATGGTTAAACTCAATTAGATGGTTAGCAAATTCCGAATAATTATTGCTATTTAGACATCTCAAATGTTCCTTAATCCTCGTTTCAAAATTTCTGCAAGTTTTACCTATGTAAAAATGGTTGCAGTCATTACAATTCAATTGGTAAACTCCGGATTTTTTCATTTTTTGGTCTTTTTCCTTGTTATTTAAAATATAATTTTTCAATTTATTATTCGTATAAAAAGCATGATGTATTGAACCTATTAGGAATTTTTTTATGATAAATTGGAGGTTTGATGATTTACAAACAATATTTTTCTCCATTGTTTTTTAATATACTATTCGTTAGCGACCTTATTCGTTAGGTACTTATTCGTTAGCGACCTGCAATCATGCTAGGGAATGATGAGAAGTTACTAAAAGTTATCCTATCAATCCTTATCGATCGACCGTGCTAGGGGCCAGGAGAAGTTAAAAAAATACGTGATCAATCATGTAATAAATTTTATATTTTAAATCACGTACACAGCTGATAAGCGAACGTTTATATATTATTATGAGTAGACATGTAACACTTCGCTTTTTAAATACGGGTTTCCGGAAATCTGCATTCATTGGATTCCTCAGAAACTGCAACACTATTCATTATTCTGAACTGTTCGTTTATTTCAGATCGCTAATTGCTGACTCGTTTCAGCATTCTAACCAAACTGCAGACGATTTCAGAATATCAAATATTTCAGGACTTGGGCGTTAGTAAGGTTTATGAATTATTAGTTGATTATTGATTATAAAACCTACGTGAATTACACGAATGCTATTTATACCACTAATACTCACCAAAAAATTGGTAAAATGTTCTACAAACTTATATTATTTATGTGTCGCTGCGTCATACGAAACTGTTTAATTTATTTGTGTGAGAATCAAGAACGTCGGCAGCATTTATTTACAAATAACCATATTGGCATAGTAATATTGTTTTACCTGTTATTGAATGTAAAATACTATGTAAAATACTGTCCAAGTCACAATCTTTTTGTTTTTTTTTTAAGAAAGACTAATATTCCCGGGGTACGAATAACATAACAATATTTGAAAATCTCCTACTACCACCACAGTAAGAGGAAAATTAAAAATGTTGTTGTGAAGTTAACTTTTAATTAATATTTTATTCTATTTTTATAATATACAGAACAGACAGATGATTAACATTTTTTAAAATAATGCAAGTATGCCTTTCACACGCGGCAGAAGTGAAATCTTCAGAAAACTAAAGTAGACAAGTGTGGGGAGGTTTATACGAAGCACCGCATAAAGAGGAGACCGATTATTCTATCCCATTCTCCCGCAGAATAAAACCTATAGATGTCCTATGTGTTGGTCTCTTTTTAGTGCGCGTTTAAACTCGTTTCATCGAGTTTAAATCACAACGGTGCTAAAGAAGTTTTCACTTCAATAACAAGACGATTAACATTAAGAAAATGAAGAAAAACGAATGAAATACTAACCGTCCAATAACATTTAGATGAAATTACTGTAATGCCTAGGTAATTATGTTATTGTATTTCAGATAAATGTAGGTATTATATCAAGATTTCAGCTATTCTGAATGATACCAATACTGAACGGCACAGTATTGGCATTTTGCGTAGTTCTAGGTCCTAAAATAACTAAAATCTTTGCGTTGTTGCGAAGGATCTGAAATAATGTCGAATTAATACACATTTGCGTAGTTACGGAGGTCCTGAAATAACATCTAAACACATCTTAGCGTAGTTGCCTAGGTCCTGAAATAACATCGAAAAACATCTTAGCGGAGTTGTCTATGTCCTGAAATAACGTCGAAACACATCTTAGCATAGTTGCCTAGGTCCTGAAATAACATCGAAAAACATCTTAGCGTAGTTGCCTATGTCCTGAAATAATGTCGAAATACATCTTAGCATAGTTGCCTAGGTCCTGAAATAACGTCGAAATAAATCTAACCGTAGTTGTCTAGGTCCTGAAATAACGTCGAAACACATCTTAGCGTAGTTGCCTAGATCCTGAAATAACATCGAAAAACATCTTAGCGTAGTTGCCTAGGTCCTGAAATAACATCGATAAACATCTTAGCGGAGTTGTCTATGTCCTGAAATAACGTCGAAACACATCTTAGCATAGTTGCCTAGGTCCTGAAATAACATCGAAAAACATCTTAGCGTAGTTACCTAGGTCCTGAAATAATGTCGAAATACATCTTAGCATAGTTGCCTAGGTCCTGAAATAACGTCGAAATACATCTAACCGTAGTTGCCTAAGTCCTGAAATAACATCGAAAAACAACTTAGCGTAGTTGTCTAGGTCCTGAAATAACGTCGAAACACATCTTAGCGTAGTTGCCTAGATCCTGAAATAACATCGAAAAACATCTTAGCGTAGTTGCCTAGGTCCTGAAATAACATCGAAACACATCTTAACGTAGTTGCCTACATCCTGAAATAACATCGAAAAAATTAACACTTTTGGGTTGTTGCATAGATTCTGAAGTAACGACGAAATAACATCTTAGCTTATTTGCCTAGGTCCTGAAATAACATCGACAGTACCTACGTAACTTGAGCACGTTTTTGTGTTACCCGATATGATATATCCCTTTGCGTAGAAATTTAAATCACCCTTGCTTCAGTTATCTGTGTTTTTTAAACGAATAGTTGATTACTAATGACTCTAATTAGGTATTTGTTTGTTTCAGCCCTCGGGCCGCGGCCATGTGACATGAGGGAGAGTGCGAGGGAGTGTGTGTGGGAGCGGGGGGCGGGGGCGGGGGCGCTACTGGCTCTGGGCGCCGCCCTCCTGGCGCTGGCGGGGGGCGCGCTGGGCGGCCTGGCCTGCCTCAGCAACCCCTGCCTGCACGGGGTATGCATCGATGACCTCAACAGGTGATTGATTATTACATTCCACCCGGTTAAATGACAAAACACCGAAGAAAAATGATGAAAAAATAACTATAACCTAACATATTACAATGTTATTTTTTGTCACCTTTATTTTTTTATCTTTATCTTACCTTTCCTTTTTTACCTTTTATATTTACCTTTACCTTTCTATCCCCAAAATACCGTGGGCCACAATTGCATGACAATTTTTTTCTGTTCATGAAGGATTTCTAGGGCATTCATTTTTTTGACCATTTTCAAAAACGCAGCAATTTTTGAAAAACATGAAAAAAATGTTTTTTTTTAAATTAGGAAAACTATCTTTATTGACCAACAGTCATACAAATTTGAAAAGACATTTTAATTTAACCCTTAGCCCACCCGCCCATCGGACAACTAAAAAAAAACAGTTGGCAACTCAATCACTATCCGCAGGAAAGCAACTTGCGAATTTCATTTGTGGTCCGCTCACAGGCAACTTTTCAAAGACCAGCTGTAAAGCTCGACGCAACTCGCCGTGCTAGTACTCGCGGCCGGCGCGTTTCAATTGCCAGGTTGACAGGTTGCCATGGTTGCGCCTCACGACCTGTCAAGTTTTCGAGTAATTTGCGATATGTCCGAGCAGCAATATATCGATTTTGTTCAGGAGGTTGATAAATTATTATTGCTATATTATAAGGATGATAATTGATAAATTATTAATAAATTATATTTTTGTTAAACAAGCTGATATATTTACTGAAATCGTAAAGTTGAGTTACGCCGTGAATTGCGTTGCCAACCAGTTTTAATTTGGAGAAGTTTACCATGGGCGAAGAGCCTTAGGCTAGGCCTCTGGCCCGTCATTTCCAAATAAATGGAATATTTCTGAACGTATTCGAAAACTAAAAACTGTTTTTAAAAGCTGATAAAATATGTACTCTTTAAATTTTATTATTACAATTATATAATTTTTGAAATGTATAACTTTTGAAATATGAAAATTTTGAATGCAAATATAAAAAGTTTTAAAAATTACACAACTTAAGTTTTTCTAACTAAAATGAAAAACATAAAACCACACATATTATTTTATTAGCCAAATGTATTATAAACGTAATTTTCACCTCACTTTTTGTCGATTAGTGTAAAAAAATACTTAATAAAAAAATAAATGTCTTTCAAATTACGGTCTTTCATAGAAGTGATTTCATAGAAGTGTACATTATTCTTCTGCAGTTAACTTTAGATATTAAAATAAAGCGTGATGTTTTCTCTTTCTAACCGTTTAGTTCCTATTTCTCATCATTACAGTAAAGGAGACACGACGATTTCTATGAAACCTACAAGGAGTTGTTCCCAAAAGAGAATAAATAAGCTTGAGGGGTTAAGATAACTTTAAAACTATAGGTAAAGGGTGCAAGATGGTGGAAATTAAAAAAATAATAATTGAAAATTACTTTACAATTTCGTTAAAACATTGTGCAGAAGCTATACAGGTAGAAGCGCTATTGCCTACTAATATCTCGTCGAAACGTGTTCCGCTATTAGAAAGCGAACCAAATTTTTTGCTTCATGTCTCGTCTAATTTAAAATACATCAATGCAGAAAAGACGTTGCGAGCTAAAAACTAGTGACCGACTTTCGTCAGTTTCTCTACTGCTCGTAAGTTTCGGCAAAAAAATCTAGTTTCGGCTTCTGCCGAAACCGAAACCGAAACTTTTTTGGACATGTTAAAAATCGATTGTTTATTGTTATTTGGCTTATTTTTTACACTTGTATTCAGGCAGTTTAAGTGTTAAATTAAATAAATAAAAATAATTAAAGCATGTGAAAAAATTATATTTTTTTATATTACTTCTATGAAACAAACAAAATTTATAAAAAATAACAAATCGTGTTAACTACTTCTTGGAACTTCTCATTCGGCTGACTTCGGGTGAGTTCGTGGCTCGTACCTATGTCACCCGCCATCATCAGCAAAATACTCAATTAATGAGGTCTTTCCTTTAAGTGTTGATTATTGACAAATGTTTGTTCCAAGAAGTACTTAACATGTTTGTTAATTTTGATTTGTTTTATAGCAGTATTATCAACAAAAAATATTTTTTTTAACTTTTATTTCATTTAAAACGTATAAAAAGAATATTGTGATTGCAAACGCAATAAAAATTAAAATTCTCAATTAATGGCGTGGTCAAGCGGTAAGGTTCTTGACTCGCATTCCGAAGGTCGCGGGATCGAATCCCGGCGTGGCAAATAAATTTTATTTGACTAATTTGTGTTATTTCACAATTTAGAGTTCCAGAGTGGAAGATACTCTCAGTATCGCCCTGGTGTAAGACCACCATTCAGAATTGAAACGTTGCTTGAAATGGCAAGCCGTGTTTGGTGACCAGATCTGAATAGCCAGGTACTTCTCCAGCTTCCTCTTCCCTATCTCCTTACCCTCCCCACTACCTTCAGTCTCACAACATACCCCAATTGGGGATGCCATAGTCTCACTGGCTCCAGACGGGAGCAGTTGGGACTCTGGTGCAGTATTATTAAAAAAAATAAAAAAATGAGGTCCTTCCTTTATAATGTAAGTGTTGATTATTGACAAATTTTTGTTCCAAGAAGTAGTTAACATGTTTTTTTATTTTTTATAAATTTTGTTTGTTTTAAAGAAGTAACATAAAAAATATATTATTTCTTCACATACTTCAATTATTGTTTTTAATTTATTTAATTTAACACGTGTTAACTGCCTGAATAATTGTAAAAAATAAGCCTAATAACAGCAAACAATCGATTTTTAACAACTCTAAAAAAGTTTCAGTTTCGGTTTCGGTCGAAACTGAGACAGACACGGAAGATTTGGTTTCGGTATCGGTGGAAAGTCCTGTTTCGGTCGGACACTACTAAAAACACAGACTTATTGCTGTTAGTCAACTTTATGCAGCATCGTTCACAGATTGAATTACCTCATGAGCGCTTTACATTAGTTATTGTATGTTGTAGTTTTCCCTAAAACATGCATTTTAAATGCCAATTTTTGATCTCAGACTAAATGGTATTTCATTCCAAGAATGTAAACTCAGCGATTATTAATTTATCACTGAACAAGAAGATAACAATAATAATTTAACCGAAAATATGAAAGAGAACAAGACACGGAAAAATAAAATAAGATAATGGCGCAACTGGAACTCGAACCAGAACCTCTCGTCTAACCGGGATGTGCGCGTTTACCAATTCTAGCCCAGGCAACGAAGGAAAAATAGGGGAAATAATTCATGTAGAAGCCAATTTTGGCACAGTTGTAGGGGAAGGTGTCCTTAACTAAATAATGGGGGGTGGGGTGGAGCTAAGAGGGGGGGGGGGTCTAAAGGTCCCTTTTTTCAGTTTTTCGTTAATAACTCGAAAACTACTGCCTCTAGCGAAAAAGTGTTTAGGTACTAAATTATTTACATGAAATTCTCTACAAAAAAGGTTTTATAAACTTTTTTGTTAGGATCAATGCTTGGAGATAGGGAGGGGGGAAAATGTAAAAAAAAAAAAAAAAAAAAAAACTGTTTTAATTTTTAAAAATTAAATTTTTGTCGGTAAAAATGAAATGCTTATTGTTAAAAAATCAAATAATTAGTGCTTAAGGATGTGCCTTGAAGATTAAATTTCGTCGAAATCTAAACTTTCACCATCATCAATGCTGTCTTCGACGGGGGCTCCGTTCATACATGAGCCGAGGCAGCCGCAGGCACCGGAGCAGGCAATCCCTGCTTTGCGGCAACCGCAGCGCATCCCACACCCAGTGTGCATCGTGAAATGGGTGCCACAGGGTCATTCGTGTTAACTGGGTTAAGGATCCCATCTTCTCCCTTGACCCAACCCCATTGGATGGGTGGTAGGGGGTTGCCTGGCCACTGTTAATTCTGTGTGCACTATTTTGGGTGGCGACCCGACAGTTGGTCCCTGAAATGATATTTATTAAAATAGTAATTTTTGTGCATTATTTACAAATTTAAAACCTACTTATAATCGACTTATAAAATACATAAATAATAAGTTGGTATGGAAATCAATCGGATTTCTTCACAGTGTCAATTTTTGTACTTATTCGCTGGTACATAGATAAGTAGTGTTTTTCCTTGATGCATTCGAATGAAAATATGTTTTATACCTTTGTTATTGGGCGGTACATTCTCTCTGCACACGCATTCGTTGATATTTAGTTATATTTTGCGTAAGTAGGTACATAGTACTTTCCCTAACCGTCTGCATTTTGTATATAAGTATGCCGGGGGTCCAACTTTGGATCAATGTTCATGGAACTATTTTGGGTGTAGGTAAGCCCTGGGGGACTCTATGACCCATTCCCGCCTCTCAAATTGAGATAAGATGCTAATAAGCGTAAATTTTATAAGAAAAACCATTGATTCAGCACCCCTGATTTGTGCAGTCAAACCGTGAAGTGAATTTATCTGTTTTGGCACTTTGTATTGCTGAATTACCGATTGATATAAAAAGATTTCTAATGAAGCCTAACCCACTCTCATTGGCCATTGGCGACGCAGAAGTGACGGGCAGTGGCCAGTGGCCAGTGGGCAGGGCCAAGGGACCTCTAGCCTCAATCTTCACAAAGATATAACGCTGATGTTCTCTACGGCAAATCTTCAGACATGCCGCCAGTGGCGTAGCGTAATGGCGGTGGCAAATTTCATAATAAACGATTTATTTATTTATTAATTTTCATCGCCCTGATGGGCTTTTACATGACAAGTTTATAATACAGAGACAGTTTTTAAATAAAAAAATAAATTATAAAAAGATAACTAGTAAACAGTATATATAGATAAATTTAAGAAAAGATAGTGCATTACAATAAAAGAGAAAGTTTCTAAGTTGTAAATAGCATAGAAATAAACTAATAGTTACGTTAGTAATTACAAAATTTACAGGTGACTGATTAACCCGTCTGCTTGGTTCAATATATTCGCACCTCACAATCCGGAAGCCTCAGTTTCGCGCGTAAATTCTGAAACCGTCAATTTGGATCGAGATTGTAAAATATCTATGAAAGATAGCTTTCATATTTCAAAGACAATAAGAGACATTTTTTCGTTCTCTTTCTGGTTAAAATAAAAATACATATATTTGCATGAGAGGAAGAGAGATATATAGCTTTTAAAATGTAAGGTCGCTCGGGACGTTTTTGGCCTTATGAAAGTATAACGCGATTACTTGTTTTTAAAAAATAATGAGACCAAGGTAAGCATTCATCACAAATTAATATTTGTAATAAGAAAGCAGTATTTAAAACTATATGCAACTGGATTTAATTACCTGTAGATATATTCTGAGCGAGTGTTGCTTTGAAGCTCCTCTGGTGGGAGGAAGAGTGGACATGTCTGATTTGGGCTTCGTTGACGCTTTCAAAAATGCCGAGTTCTGATGTTTGTTTAGGTTGTCTTGATGAGCAGGCTCTTTGTATACAGCCAAAAAAGTTTCTCGCCAGCCTGTTCAATATTCTCAGGTGATGCTGAGGGATCAGAGAATATTGGTGAAATGTCTTGGGTGAGGCCAGGATTTTCTGTGAAGAGCTTAGCGATTCCCACTTTACTCTTTCCATATATCGCCGAGGTGGTATCGCATCCCGAGAAGCTATGGAGAAGGAGAATCGTTTTGGAGATTAGAAGCTGTTGAAGTTGTCGCACCGAAAACAATTTGGTCTCCACATTCCCACGGCACGGCTTCATGAAATATATATTGATTGATGGTGGTGCCAATCCAATGAGGAGAACTAACAAGTCCACATCCTCCCCAACTATTGCTACATTTGAATGTAGAGCAGCTTCATCCAACCCACACCTCACAATAGTGCTATCAGCATCCCCGGTAGCAACAGTTGTTTTAATCCCGGCTGCTGTCATTTTCTCGCTGAGCAAGTGAATCAACCTTGTTTTGTTTCTTTCATTAGCAAGAAAATGCTCTTGTTGAATGGTGATGGTCGTTTTTTCGTGAAAGTTGATGTCAATAGAAGTTTTTTGTGAGCCCCTTCGCTTCTGCTCCGCTCGTTTTGTGCTATTTACGTCACTATAACCATCAAAAACCACCGTACAATTTTCACCGTAATGTTTCTGTACATAGGCAATGTACTGATGGCAAATGGAAGAAATGTAGGAGGACTGTTTCCACTTCATGCGGTGGAGAATGGAGAAGGAAACCACCATCTACCACATTAATGCTCTGGGTGATATCGAGAGTTGCGTTGTCCTCTACTGACATAACATCATAGAGGGATGATTTTTTCCCTTTTCGCATTCCGCCCTCGCTGAACAGAGCCAGGGGGTACGGAGTTAACTCATACGTCGAAAGCTCTGCTACATCTTTGTCGTTCTTTTTTGCTATGACAGTTCTTTGGAAAATTGTCAGGGGGTTAATACAAACTTTCTCACCATTGATTTTAATGGTGCTGCTCATACTGGCTATTGACAAAACTACATTCTTTCTGGATTGTTTCATGTTCCAAATTTGCTGCCAATGAAACTTTGCATAGTTTTGGTTCCAATATCTAGGGCTTGGTGGCAGTTTATTTTGGAATTTCCTAGGATACCCGCTGACAGCGACATTAGCGAATCCAACTTTGGAAAAGGGGGATGGTCATTGAACCATTTGTGAATCTTAGCCCGATCTTGTGAATCTCTCGTTTGCCGTGATACCCGGAAATCAACGTGCTGCTCTCCAGTTGCGAAAAAAACTTCAGCGAACTCCTCCAATGACGTGCAGATGGCGGTGCCTCCTGGTGATCCACAAACCCACTTGGCGAGTACAGAATCAGTAATTCCTCTTCCTCGCGTCAGGCCACCTGAACTTTTCATGGAGCGCAAAAGTGTTTGTTCTATGACCATATCCGACCAAATACCTGTCCAAGGTGTACCTGTGCGATTAATAGTGAAGTACCCCTTTTCTGCAAACTCCTTGTACGCCTCCGGATGGCTAGTTTTCGGTTGTATCATATCTTGCAAATAGAGATGGGCACATTTTGCATACTGGAAGTGCCCACTTGCATGGAAGAATGGGATCATCACGCCAAGTGGCCGTCCCAAACACCACGACGCTCATAATCAATGAACTTCTTCATCGGGGTAACCATGTGGAAGTACTGAACCCACAAAGCAGCGGTAAGTCCATTATCCTTGAGGGATTTCAGATGATTCTGAAATTTCGTCAAAGCTGACACCAAAGAAGCATTATCTTCAACTTTGTCTGAAATAAGTTCCTTCATGTTGGTCAGCATTCTCAAGATCTCTCTCGAGATGTTCAAGGTACATCCTTAAACACTAATTATTTCATTTTTAACAATAAATATTTATCACTTCTTCTACTAGTGCAAAATTATTTTGTGGTAACATTTTAAATTCAAATTAATAAATAACGTTGTATTAACCACTTAATTATTTACAAAAACCGACATGTTTCGTCAGCAAAGCTGACTTCCTCAGGGTTTTGACAGAACTTTAGAACTAAAGGTCTCATGTTTCAAATTTTAGAATTGACAATATATCTTCAACTAATTTTTTTCCATATTATGGACGAGAGGTTATAGGTTCGAGTCCCAGTTGCAATCATTATCTTTTTCTATTTTTCTGTGTCTGGTTCTCTTTCATATTTTCGTTTAGATTATTATTATTGTTATCTTTCTTTTTCAATGATATATTACATTGAGATATGACATACGAGAATAACCTTCTAAAGTTATAAAAGAGAGTGTTTCTTATAAAAAAAATTGACCTATTAATTTAATTTGTTATTAGAAACCTTACTTTTTGTAGCATTTCCGTATTTTCCGAAGAAAAATCTAAACAAGTAAATTGTTAGTTGCTCATGTCATTCCTACTTTTCTAAGATTATTTAAAAAAATGTATTTACTTTATTGTCCAGTACATATTCGTGCTACTGCATCGATGGCTACACGGGAATACAGTGCCAGACCAACTGGGACGAGTGCTGGTCCAACCCCTGTGAGAACGGGGGCTCCTGTATCGATGGTATTGCAGAATATAACTGCACTTGTCCAGAAGGTTTTGTGGGTAAGTTCAAATATACCATGTGTCATTTACTTTAACTCCACACACCGTGACACCCATTTCAATTTCACCGGGAAAATAATATAATTTGGCTGCACAAGATTTTATCTTCTTTCTGGCTATTTCACACCTTACACCTCACCCCATTTGAGATGGAATACCTGCAACATTGCATTTCAGCATTCGAGTACCTCATCTGAAATCGTGTCCTACCCAACACTACGCACCACAGAGTGTTTGCACACTTTATGTGTTTGGAGTAGGTACATAATGAAGACATAATGCTCTGTTGTTGCATATTTTAGATAGACTGGGACTGGGAGGAGTTTGAATATATTGTTTGTTGCCACGCTGTAATGACTTTCATATTTAATTGTTATTTCAAAATAGTACAAAAAAGACAGATTTGACTGTAAAAATAATATCGACAACAAAAACACTAAATAAATATAATTTATTTTCAGGACTCAACTGTGAAGAAGACTTTGACGAATGCATCACAAACCCTTGCCAAAACAACGGGACGTGCCAGGACGTCCCAAACGGTTACGAGTGCCTCTGCCTGCCGGGCTACTCGGGCCCCCACTGCGAAGTGGACATGGCCGTGTGCAACACCACGGAGGAGGCCCGCTGCGACAATGGGGGCAAGTGTGTGGAGGGCCTCGGCATGGCATTCTCTTGTCGCTGCACTCCGGGTGAGTCCAATCAAATTGTTAGTTAAACCAACACAACGAGTGCCTCCGCCTGCCGGGCTACTGGGGCCCCCACATGAGGAGGCCCGCTGTGACAACGGGGAAAGTGTCTGCAGGGCCTCGTCATGTCATTTTCTTGAAATTACATTCTCGGTGAGAACGTGCCTGCCGGGCTACTGGGGCCCCCAATGTGAGATGGATAAGGGCAGGGCCGGTCCTGAGCTAAACGTCGCCTGGTGCGAGTAAATTTTTTTTTTTTTAATATTTGGATGATTTGTATTTTTGTGAAGCGGCATTTTTATAAAAAATATCTCAAGGGCAATGTTAGGAATTAGGTTTTATCAGCGCCTAGGAGCCTAGGCAATTCGGCGCCCGGAGCAGACTACTCCAATTGCGCCCTGGACATGGGGAGGCCCGCTGCGACAACTGGGGCAAGAGTGTAAAGAGCTTCAGCACGTCATTCTCTTGCCTCTGCACTCCGGATGAGTTCAACTTGTTACTTAGACCGCAAACTTTTGCCTTGTAACTAACTTTTGCCATAAAACTAACTTGTTGGGTAAAATTAAACTTTGTGTTTTGCATCCCAGACCTAAGGTGTTGTATAGTAAGTATTCAAGAGTCTGAGTACAAACTGTAATTACTTCGGGAGGTGATTGTGCATGATAGCACCAAGGGCGTAGCTAGGATTTTGTTAAGGGGGGGGCAGGTATAGACAAACCAAGAATATATCTAAGGTAAATGCTGCATGAGCAACGGGACAGGTTACGTTAAAAATGAAAAACAAAATAATACTGGGGGGGGGGTGGGGAGAATTTCAGAAATAGGCTATTTTTGTCTATAAAAAGACCGCCAGGCACAAAATTCTCCCTGATTCAGGACGTTCTAAGGGGAGCCATAGAGCTACGAAAATATAAATAACACCGTATTGAATATTTTTGTGACAATTTCCTTAGAGAACGTACCCATACTACGTGACACGTTTGGGGGGGGGTCTTCAAAATGTCACGCTTGGTACAAATGAGCGGCGAGTTGCTTAGGTTTTTGGTCACCGGGGGGGGGAGGGTTAAAAATTGTAAAAAGTTGGTCACGTAGTATGGGTACGTTCCCTTAATAGTGTCACCTCCCCGGGCGGTCTGCCCCCCCCCCCCCCCCCCCCCCCCCCCCGTCGCTGCTTAGCTACTGCGTTCAAACGGTTTTCAGTCATCGTTGATCTCAGCCATGTTTTAACACGACGCAGTATCTAGTTTTTCGAGATCTTTTCTGGTCATACCCTTGTTCTGCCATTTTTATACCACAGTACGGCTTCTTGATTAAAATTAAGTAAATCGTAAAAAAAATAGGCAAAAACTTTGTGCTTTTTCTTTAAAATCAATTAACGACATATTCAACATTGTACTGGGATGTAGCGACATTAATCCGAAAGCAGGCAAATTTTGGTCACCAAAACGCTGCTCCAATGAAGATATTAGGGAATCTAAATAAGGAATTATAATCGATCGCTTCCAAAAATCACATGGAGTCTCAGCAAGGTAATTGGACCGATGTTGTTGGCAATATCAGTTCCAAATGCTGCTGCAGTTCTAATTGAAATATCCAATATATTTTGGCTCTCTATGTCTACATTGCTTCGATGATCATTTATTACAGAAATTATACCTTTAATATGACTCATACATGCGTACATATTGATAGTTTCCGATCGTAAAGCATTGGCAATAGGTTCCAATTTGCCTGAGTACTTGGCTATCAGTTGAACACATTTGAAAACGAAAACTGATTGAATAACAGCGCAATGTAACTGATAGGCACGATTTCTTGATGCTTCATTAATCATGATCAAGTAAAAAGGTAATAATAAAAAATTAAATTGATTCTCACAAACAATAGGCTACCGACGTAAACTAACGGTTTGTGAGCATTCCTGCATCTAGGGGGGGGCAGCTGCCCCCCCCCCCCGCCCGTACCTCGCTACGCCCTAGCACAAGTACATTGAAAAGATAGTACTTGCAAGTAAATAAAGATAGTAAAGCAAAAAAACATTAATTTATTTTTTTCGAAGTTCCATTATAATTTTATCATACAAAAAATAATAGCTGCTAAAAAGTTGTAGTGCAAGGTCGAGCTCACCCGACAAATACGCAGGAGTCAAGAGTGTGCTAAGTCCCACACCTGACCTGCATTCATGAAAACAATAACAAACGACGAAAGTTTGAACAAAAGTTTTTGTTTCGAGAATGATTGCATACCTAATAATTAGTCAATAATTTGCGATAACGCAAATTTTTACGCGAAATTCGACCATTTTTACTAAAAAGCACCTTAGTAGCAAAATACTATTGCTACAATCAAGGCTTTTCCCAAAAAATCTTCAAAATGTAACACGGAATTTAGCCAAAAAATAACGCGAATTTCGCCAAACGAATTTCGTCCCTATGCATTAGTAAACATTTTTACTTGAAAAGTACCTGAAAATGTTGGAATTTTTAATAAAGTTGTACCATGTAGAATTTCTTTCTATCGTGTAGAATCAGCTCCAAAGTCACTGCATTTTACCCTTTACCACCTTTGACACCTTTTAGAAATAAGGGAAACATTTTTCCAAATTAAAGCAATATGTTATTATAATTTACAGTACAGGGGTAGCAGATTTTCCCAATTTCTCCTATTCAGCCCGTTTTAGCAAAATTTTATTTATGATAATCTAATATATAAAATTCTCGTGTCACGGTGTTTGTTATCATACTCCTCCGAAACGGCTGGACCGATTTTGATGAAATTTTGTGTGCTTATCTGGTAATTTATAAAAATTTCATTCCAAAAATTTGTGACACTGAAGACTTTTAAGACAACTAAAAAATATCCTGGAACTAAAAAGTTTGAGTACCCATAACTGATGGTAATTCATTTACATATAAGTATTTTATCAAAATAATGTAAGATATTTTTTTCTTCTAGGATGGGAAGGAAAACTTTGTGATCATTCAATAGACGAGTGCGCTTCCTCGCCTTGCCAAAATGGTGGACTTTGCATAGACCAGCATGCTGATTTTATATGTGCTTGCACATTTGGTAATACATTTTTATCAATTCACTAGTTAAACCAATAAAATAATGTAATTTTTAAAGTGAGTTTCCAATACCAATCAGCTCATTTTTACCCCTAGACTGCTGCTGACTACATCACTCGAGCGACGTGGATTTCGGGGAGTTTGGTTTTCGATTCAGCCTTTTGATTTAATTAATATCATACCTCCAAATATTAATACTTTAATATATGAACAGCGTTAAAAGCATATCAATCCACACATATTTCATCGTTTATCCCATATTTTTTAGATTTTAGAAAACGAAATTAAATAATTTTTTAATTCGTAATTCATTTCCATTTTTAAAAATCACCTACCTAAATTTGGATAGCCATCGCTCGAGTGGATAGTAGTTTTGGGAAATTTTGGCTTCCTCGCGGTGCACTGCAATCTGCAATAATAGTTTTTCTAAAACTCTAAACCGTTATTTGATATTAATTTCAAAACTTTATTATTTTCAGGATACACTGGAAAGCGTTGTGAGTCCCAAATAGAATTGTGCTCAAATAATCCATGTACCAACAAGGCACTCTGCATGATGGAGGACACTATCAAAGTGTGTTACTGTGTTCCCGATTTTCATGGAGAAAAATGTCAATTCCAGTATGATGAATGTCTTCTGGGGCCCAGGTAAGGTTACTCTAAAAGCTTAACTACAAAGCGGGTAATCTTGTCAAAAAATTGTGAGAAAGATGATAATAATTTACCTAAATAATCTTTCAGATGCATGAATGGTGGCACGTGCTTAGATGGAGTGGACAACTTCACCTGCTCCTGTCCTCCTCAACTAACGGGAATTCTCTGCGAGTGTCTTATTCTAGATGACAATCAGTTGGACTGCGAGTATGTCAGTCCAACTCCTCTATTTGAGAACACTACATCAACATATGTAACTCCCACGTCACAACTATACACAATCTACAGTACTTCTGTAGAAACTTCAACTGCGGATGGCGAAACATCAACCAGTGAAGATACAACCTCCAAATACAAAACAACCATGTTTTTCACAGAGCAAGTGACCTCTGTAACGAATGTGCCAATGTCTACATGGGACCAAAGTAGCCTTTCAACTTTAGATAATAATAATTATACAATAAGTTTTTCATCATCGCAACCACCTTCAGAAATAACCACAGAATATGCTGAAACTTCAACGGAACCAGCATCCAAACCTTCATCAGAGTCCACGCAGACAGTATATTCTACAGACGCAACAACAAACAGTGAATTATTTTTGACAAGTGACAACCCTTTCAATCAGAGTACAACTCAAATGTATATGACGTCTTCCGATTACCAAAGTACAAATTTACCTTATTCGATACCCTTCACTTATACTCTCAGTTCGTCCACTGACAAAGACGAAGTATTAAAAAGTACCTACTCTACAGACTCTAATTTTATTCTAACAACTGAATCTACTAACACAGATACTACTGAAAGATCGACTGATTCCATTACAACAGAGGGAACTACAAATGAAGTATTGACAACTAATGACGGGACTGCTTCTTCAACAGTATATAGCACGGCTGTTAATGAAGAAGATTTGAACACAAGATTCATACCTGAAAATATGAAGACTGACAGCACTTCAACCAGCACTTCTACTACTTCTACAACTGAATCTATTGAATTTACTACTCCTCCAGCTATCCTGACTGAGGAACCATCCATTCCTCCAACTAGAGACACTACAATCATGCCGTCTTTCAACATGGAAACAACGTCTGAAATGTCGTCATTATTCACCGAGTCACCTTTATCTTCGAGCGCATCTACATTTAGTTTTGAAACAACTGATCAGACTTATGAATATACATCAGTGAGCACTGTAGACCCAGACTGTTCAAAACTAGAATGTTTGAATGGTGGCAGTTGTGTTCATTCAACCGAGGGACCCAAGGTAAGTTATCAACATCTAACCACATAAAAAACATCTATAATAATCTAATAAACATTTCTAATATACAACGAAAAAAACAATCACACTCCTAGACCTAAACTAATCGACTCCACAGTATGTCAGCACAAAGATAATTCATCTACCTAGCTCCTAAAATCTTCAACTTTCTCCCTGATAACTTAAAAACCCAACTCCATACTTCTAAAACGCAAGTAACGCTACAGATCCATACATCTGTGATACATTTCAATCATAAGATATTCTACGTTCTCCTAACATGTGTCACATTCCCTATAATTTTGTAATTATTATTACCGAGCATATTATAAGTATTAACTGTATAATATTTTTTTGCATGAAATAAAAAAAAATAATAAACATTATTCACAAGAGAACTGAAGGTACAGTTCTCAAAGTACAAATTAATGTCCAATTGTTTATTTTCTAGTGTGTCTGCAAATTTGACTTTGACGGTCCAGTCTGCGAACACACATTAGGTATCGCTTCAGCGGCATTTAGCGGAGATTCCTACTTGACTCACAAGCTGCATAACCTGACCGGTATTACCGTCCAGCTGAGAGCGAGGACTCTATCTAATGAAGGAATGATACTTTACGCTAACATCGGACAGGACACTTACATTTGCCTGTACATGCAGAAGGGACTGATGAAGTTCAAGTTCTCGTGTGGATACCAAACAATGTTACTTAGTGAATTGGAAGTTCCGGTGAATAACGGATATGAGTTGAGAATTAAAGCAATGTAAGATAATAATCAGTTTCTTATTATTGTAATAAATCATTTTGTTGGAAAGGGTTTCTTGGTGCCGGATAAAACAGAAAATCAAAAAAGAATAAGTTAAGTTGAGTTCGTTAATTTTTTTCTTCACTTTTCTTTTTGTCACTGTTCTGTTTTGTCATAGAACCCTTAAATGGATTTAAAATTTGTAAAGTATCTCTGTAGTCCTCTCCAGAGTTATTATGTTTTATTAGTACTGGGTCAGTATCTTCATTACTATTCTGTATAGGTTAACAGACTTAAAAGTTCTTTGAGATCACAGTGACTGCTTATTGTTATTTCGAACTTTACAAATATAGTTTAAGAGAACAAACGTCCTTATAAGGGGGCGTACATTAATTACATGAGCTCAAATTGGGGGGGGGTTCAGTAAAATCTCACCAAATCTTGAACAGTTTTTCAGCGTATTATCGCTTTTATGATCAGCGTATTGTCGATCATATTTAACTCAAAGGGGGGGGGCATAATGGGATAGCATTGGGCGGGATGGGATAGGGTGGGACCCCAGATACACCACAGATCTCACGTGAGGGGAGTGGGGGGTCCCGCCAAATCTCACCAAGAGGGAGGGGGTCTAAATTGGAAAATAAACTGCTCACGTAATTAATGTATGCCTCCTAACTGAGAAGCTAGTTTTTGTATGAAGAGCTCTTGCGAAATAATGATTCTGCAAACTGTCTTCGATTGTCTTCGGCACAACTTGTAACAGACATCATGTGACCCGAAGATAACATAGACAAATAAAACAATGTTAGAGCTGATCATAGGACTAATTATGATACATAACAAAATTTTAAAAATATATATAAAATAACATGTGTCTTTGTAGATTAGAACTAACTGACCATAGAAGACACTGCAATGCCTCGCTCCATATCAATGATACTCTCGCGATGAGTGGCGGCCAAATTGCAGCTCCGTCTTCCTACCCGCCGGACAGGAACTCCTGGCTTCACCTGGGGGCCGTAGCAGATGGCTTTGGAGTCATTGACCATTCCCCTCCAGATCTAGCTCCCTTCACGGGCTGCATGATGAGGCTCGAAGTAAGTGTGAACAAAAACAATTAACCCAAGTTTTTTTTTTTATTATTGGCAGTCATTTGATCAACTGTCTAGCATAATGGTTATCAAAACTAAATTAAACGCGGAAGGCCAGAAAATCGGCGGTTAACCGTTTTTGAAGTGACAAAAGTAAAAAAATATTTAAAATGATGATAATTTACAAGAGTTCAAACAAGTAGGTTAATTAAATCAATATTATTTTTCATTTGATGAAACTCCCAAATTTGTCTTCTAGATTGATGGAAAACAAAGGCACATCTTCAAGGATGCTGTTGATGGTTTTGAGATAAAGGAATGTTCATCTCTGGCCTGCCTCTCAAGTCCCTGTGCAAATGGTGGCTCTTGCAATGATGATGGTGATCACTGGACCTGTAGTTGTGCCAACGGGTAATTTTATTATTAAACTAGCTTGTTCCCGGCATGCGTTGCCATGCCATATTCAAAGAAATAAATTGTTTCTCCGTGCATGTCCTTTCCCATGCGTCCCCTTTCCCCTCCCACGTCCCCTTCCCCTCCAGCATTCCCCTTTTCACCTTCCCCACCTTCCCTATCCCCTCTCCTGCTCCCCCGTTACGTCAACCCTCCTCACACATATATTCAGTGCCAGTACATTCAGTTTTCAAACAGCTCGCATGCCACATATTACAATTTTTAATTAAAATTTTCTGTTTTCATATATTACAAATATTCATTTTTGTATATTATATGAACAATCAATCAAATTTAGTACCTATTTAAAATATTCTATTATTTTGTAAAAATTCATAGACAATTCTTTTGTTGCAAAAAAAAATAGCTACCTGCTAAATTCACATTTGTCAAACACGCGAACTGTCAAACGTGCGAAGTTAAAATAGTCATTAAGTTTTCTGAAGTTATCCAATTTTCTGCACATTTTTCTTTCCGTAAGAACCTTCTACAAGAACCTTCTAAAGTATTAAGAAAACTTTTTTAAAAAAGATGAAC
This sequence comes from Limnephilus marmoratus, assembly GCA_917880885.1. Classification (NCBI taxonomy): domain Eukaryota; kingdom Metazoa; phylum Arthropoda; class Insecta; order Trichoptera; family Limnephilidae; genus Limnephilus; species Limnephilus marmoratus. The sequence continues at coordinate 52,318,069 of OU862909.1, read as the reverse complement.
GTAATAGGTAAAGTCATTCTGAAGTTATGGCGTGACCAAGGGAAACAGGGATTCATTTTTATACATATGTAGATATATGTAGGTTCATAGGAACTGTTTGGATTATGAAAAAATATAAAGTGTTTGAATTTCTAACCTTGTGAAGTTTGATTTTCACATATTGCATCAAAAACAGGTAGGAACCACATAATACAATGAAAACTATTGTAGTAATTCCCTGCCTGCCTACTTGAAAAAACGTAATTTTTTTATTATTTATAAGTACCTATCTAGTTCACCAAGCTTAATCGGTATCCCATAATATTATGTGTTATAAAATAATATATTCTTTTGTAGATATTTGGGACACGACTGCACCGAATCTGTGTGTAGCACAAACCCCTGTCAGTTTGGCGGGACTTGTGTGCGCCACCCAGGAAGCGGATTCTTATGTTTATGTCCTCTGGGAAAGCATGGCCTATTTTGTGAACATAGTAAGTAAAAAGCTTATCTATCATTGAGTAAAAGCCAACAATCATTATCTCCGTATAGTAATTCAGTGAAACCCTCTTAAGAAAACCCTCTTAAGTATGTAACTTAATTTATTTCAGATTTGGACATTGCCCAGCCCTCCTTTTCTCCAATGGTGGGAGGTTTATCTTCATTCGCAGCATATCCCCTGCCCTTACAACTAATATCTCATGGTATGGAAATGCATTTCAAGATCAAGCCGCATAATATGGACCAAATAGCGCTTCTTGCATTTTTGGGACAGTCCAGTCTGCACGATCCTAAAAGTGACCACTTAGCCGTTACGTTTGTGAAAGGATACATAATGCTGACGTGGAATTTAGGAAACGGTACGTTAACTTCTTTTTCCTCACCTCATGGGTGGATTTACATGAACTACGAAACGATGCAGTCAATGCTTGAAGCTGTTTATATCGACTGCTTGTAGCAGTCTGTGAATTCTCAATCTATGTATTATTAGTGAATTAAATCATTGAGAATCTGCATTAATGGTCATTTGTCAGTAATTCATTATGTTTTTCAGGTCCAAGACGAATATTCACCAGCAGACCATTGCTAGCCCGTGGCAACCGGCCGCACACAATAAGGATTGGCAGATTAGGTCGAGCGGCTTGGCTCTCAGTTGATACCATGCCTAACATTACCGGCAATGCCCCAGGAAATCTTCACCAGTTGAATGTCGTGCCTCTCCTTTATTTAGGTAGCTATTAAGAAAATGTCTCAAAACACTTTTCCACTGAAATCTAAAATCGATAGGTACCGAATTAACTTTCTCATCTTTTGTCAATTTATTTTTTATCATAAACCGTCATAAAACCAAGTAAACCGTCTTCTAAAAAAAAACCTCCTGCACATATTATCCATCTTCCCACAAACGCTAACGGTCTTTAACATACATGGCCACGTTACATTTTTGACAGGTTTTTGACAGTTAAATGTGGCCTAAAACATTTAATTCCTAATTGGTTTTAAAGTTCTCAGATCTGTAAATGAGTCAGCATGTAATTGTCAAATTATCCATTCACCATAATTGACAACAATTATTTGATAATATTTGTGTCTCAGATACCAACCTAAACTGAATGTAACATAACATTTTCTTATCACATTTTCCAGGTGGTCACGAATCTTCCAATTTCTCTCTGTTACCCCACGACCTTCCTTTACATGGGGGTTTCTCGGGCTGCATCTTCGACCTCTGGCTGCGAGGTGGCGGAGGGTCAGGAGGGGGCGCCGGAGTGCCCTGGGCCCCTGTGAAAGGTCGCGCCGTGGGGCAGTGCAGCGTCACCCAGTGTCATCCCATGCTCTGTAATAATGGGGGCGCCTGTTTACATCATTCTGCTTCATACAGGTGAGATCTTTATAGATACCAAAGCATGCACCTATAAGTAAGTATTTAAATAATTTTGGAACATCAGAAACTAAAACATTATCACCCTGACAAAAGTGCTTGTTTCCACAAGTAGCGAAAACATATTACAGTACTCTCGGAGTAATCCGCTACTCGATTATCCAACAGCTACTATAATTTGTCGTTATTTTTACTAAATGAAATGCACAAATTCGACCTCTACAATTCGCCAGTATTCGTATAACATATAAGTTCAAACAAAAACACTTTTGGTTGATTTGTTACACAAATTATTAATAGTTTTTGTGTTTAATTTGTAGATTCCATTTAATTTTAAGACAGACAGTTTGAAAATGGCCTTGTAAGCCGAAACAGGTGTAACAAAAATAAATATTAAATACTTGCAGAACTTGATAATAACATTATTAATTTTAATTCAAATTAAATTAAAAAAAAAAAATATATTTTTTATTTTAACTTTATCAGTAAAACCTGAAATTGTAATATTTAAATAAACGAAGACAATATAAGCAAAACTCAATCGAAAATCTGGAAACAGAAAAATCAGAAAAACATATTGACACCTCTGGGACTCGAACCCAGGACCTCTTGCTTCCCGGGCAAACGCGCTAACCACTACGCCACGGTGTCGATATGAAATTCGGTCATGTTTAACTGTACCATACTTCGACTAAGAACCATCTACATTATCTTCATTTCCTTTGTAAATTTCTAACAGTAATTGTTGATTTTTTTGCCCGTCCGACCCTTGTGCCCCCCCACCCCAGAAAAAAATCCTAACAGTAATTGTTGATTTTTTTGTCAGTCCGCCCCTTGTGCATTATAGATGATTCAGTCAAATAAAAATCCTGTAAAAAAATTTAATTCTTGTTTCATGTTACTTTTACTTTGTGAATAATTCATTCGTTTATTTTTACATTTTTTTATATTTATTTTTAAAATTTTGTGTCACCTAATAAAAGCTTATAAGTGAATGATTATGATAGGTGGCAACTTCTAAGAAGGAGGAAGGGGCGGCCCAAATGAAGTGGCCTATACTAATGAAAAGTGTAAATACGGCCCTGGGTCCTGGGTTCGAGTCCCAGAGGTGTCAATATGTTTTTCTGATTTTTCTGTTTCCAGATTTTCGATTGAGTTTCGCTTATATTGTCTTCGTTTATTTAAATATTACAATTTCAGGTTTTACTGATAAAGTTAAAATAAAAAATATATATTTTTTTTTTAATTTAATTTGAATTAAAATTAATAATGTTATTATCAAGTTCTGCAAGTATTTAATATTTATTTTTGTTACACCTGTTTCGGCTTACAAGGCCATTTTCAAACTGTCTGTCTTAAAATTAAATGGAATCTACAAATTAAACACAAAAACTATTAATAATTTGTGTAACAAATCAACCAAAAGTGTTTTTGTTTGAACAAGTTTACAGAATGGAGACTTCTAGCAAGTGTAAAGGGCGCCTTCCATTGCGAGCGGAAAAGAGTAGAGCGGAGCGGAGTGGGAGCTGAGCGAAATAGTTTTGACCTTCCATCAAAAAAGAGTCACTTAGAAGATAGGCGTTTGCCTTCCACTGCCCGTGCGAGAAATGAGTGGGGCGAGCGGAGCGAGGTCAATGAAAAATGTGAAATAGTTTTGCGCTTCCATTGAAAACGAGTCAGTATCGCTTTGTTTCGAAGTGAACGGAGTGATTTTTGTGATGTCAAGTACTGATTCTAGTGAATATGATTCCGACAGCATGTATGCAATGAAAAAAAATGTTAAGTATGAATTAAATGTACATTTATAAAAAAAATCTTATCTCAAAAATGTAAAAACTTTAAAAAAATAATTTACTTTCTTATTTCCGCCAATATCATAAACCAATAATGGTTTTCTAAGCCGAATCCTTTATGTTGACAATCTTTGCTAGTCGTATCCTATAAATGAAATTGGCAAACGGCTTCAATAAACACCTCCACCTCGACAAAAACGCAGCGAGGCAATTGAATTGGCTACAGTTCTTGAGCGGAGTCCGCTAGAAACTAGTCGGCGATGGTGTGCGCGAGCAGTCTCTTTCGGACCTATTTTAACAAGTTCGATCCGCTCCGCTCTCCTCGTTCCTGATGGAAGCACTTGTACGCAGTTAACGTGTGCGAGTCGAGCGGAGATCGTACGGAGTCCGCTCCGCTCGCATTAGCGGAGTGGACTCGTTCGAAACTATTTAACTCGTTTAGTCCGCTTCGCTGGCCTCGTTCTTGATGGAAGCACTTGTATGCAGTTAATGTTTGCTAGTCGAGCGGATTCCGTAATGAGTCCGCTCCGCTCGCAGTGGAAGGCGCGCTTAAACATGAGACCTTTACTTTAAACCAAAAAATGAAATTTTTACAAAAGATCGATAGCGGTGTTTGATTTTTAAATCTGTATTTTAATATTTAGCGTATTTTCTATATAAGCACTATAATCCGCCGCTTTCATTAATTGGACACTTGCCCACTTTTTGGGGTGGTGGATTAGTAAGGGATTAGAGTATAATATGCACCCTCCGACCTTATAATTATATTTTACATCTATATCATGTTACATAATATTGTGTGTGAGTGCTCTCTCAAAATCAGAATTATAGGAAAAACAAATTTCATTCTAAATGCTTCAGCAATATGTGGATACAAAATGTTTTATTTCAACATATTTATATTTGACTCCCAAATGAAATATTATTCAGAGTGGAAACCATTGCCAAGAAGACAGATCATTGTTCTAGAGGTGATACGTCTCATGGTACACACTCATCGCTCGTGAAATATCACCATTAAAAAATGAAACATAGATTGAACTTTGTTGATTGAAACTCTGAATAATCAGATACATAGATATTGCTCAACCTCCCTGCCATCATAGGATAAGGTGCTCCCGTTGCCGTTGTGGTAGATGGGGCATAATAATATGATGCATAGATGGGGCCTTAAAGAGTCGGCGATGTGTGACTGCGGTGCGGTGCAGACCACTGAACATGTGGTCAACGAATGCCCGCTCCATTCATTCCCCGGCGGGATTGATGAGGTCCACAGGGCAACTCCTAAGGCCCTAGACTGGCTCGCAGACCTAGATGTCCCCCTCTGACCCCCCACCATACGAAAGAAGAAGCTCAACCTCCCTCTATCTTTCCCTATGCCTTTGTACCATTTTCATCATGGTAGGTTTGCCATAGGTTTTCTGAACACTTACATTGTGGACTGCGGACTATCTAGCAGCAACATTGTAAGAATATGCTTTTCGTTTTAATTATTAAAATGTTTCCTTTCTAGTTGCCTGTGCAGCGATGGATGGTTTGGCCCTCTGTGCACCAACCAGCGCAACCCGTGTGACTCCACCATACACAACTGTTCCAATGGCGCCACCTGCGTCCCCATTGTAACGGGCTATCAGTGTGATTGTCCTTTGGGGAAAACAGGGGCCTTCTGCGAAAAAGGTTATTTATTAGCAGACCTATGTCCAATTTACAATATCAATAACACGAAATTAAATCAAAATGTTAATTATAAGAGTAAAGGATGGTATGTAAAAACAAAGACAAAAGGCAGAGATAAACATAAGAAAATAGAAGTGCTGAGACAAGTCAAGACCTCGCTAGAAGTTAAAATATTTCTTCACTAAACTTCTGTTGACTGACAAAAATCGTTTAGATTTATACCAAAAACTTCAAAGTCTTGACTTGGGTTGACAGATTCTGGACAATAGAGAATAGTATCCATAATTAATTGAGTGTTGAATGAGGAAGAGTGGTTCATTATTTCTGAGGAAGGGGATATTGAAAGAGAAAAGATAAAGAAATGGAGTAAAGTATAATATATATTTTTTTATATTTATTTATTTACAAAAAGATACATAAATTATAACAAATTTTATAACAATAATTAATTACATTATACATGTATTTGATGTACCCCCATAAAAAAGCAGGGCTTGTGTGTATGGAGGGTAATATAATTAATCAATTTGAAGAAACAAATGAGATCAATTATTTTTTTCAAAACAAATCATAATACATACCTGCACACAAGCTGATTAGATGAACTAAGAAAATAAACTATCAGATTATTATCTCTTTTTGTAAAACATCCATTTCGGTCAGAAAAATTGTTAATAAATTCACACCAATTTTTATTAAATTCATTTCGCTGATGTCAGAGAGCACACAGGTGGAATCATAATCATTGAAACAATAGTAAATTGAAACAATATGACGTCATTGCCTGTCGCGGTTACTTTATCACGGTGACTAGCTGTCACTGGTTGATCAGAGGAACCGGATATATTTCAAACCAGTTCTTATCGGATTTATAAAATGGTCACCAACACTCAAACTGGGTGAAGCAAAAGCCGCCCCTCAGGGCCTAGCAGCAAAAACCTGGGGAGCGGGTCTGCTAGTAAATTATTATTTCATATAAAAAATCATATTTTACTGAAATAATGATATTATATTATACTAGCAGACCCGGCCACACGTTGCTGTGGCTAACGAAACACAACGCCATTACCTAATCTTTATAAAATCTACACCACCCGCTTGCCAGCTGCCCGCTGCCCGCTGCCTGAATTGAATATTTGAATTTATCGGCTTTTCTCTACTATAATAAGCATGTATTATACATATAAACTAATTAACTCGCCACTAATTATACAATGCTTGCAATGCAACACTGGATATTTGAAAAGAGAAAATCAAATACCTACTTACTCTAGGACATCTATTTTCCAATTTCTTCCGTAGAACGAATTTCAAAAGTGACTATAGTGCGGCCCGCCAGCCGTTTTAAATTGCACAAAAATATGTTTTCTTTGAATTTATCAGCTTTTCTCTAATATAATTTACATGTATTATACATATAAACATTCCTCTTCAATCACTCAATTGGTGAAAACCGTATGAAAATCCGTTGCGTAGTTTAAAAGATTAACGCGCACATACATTTTGAGCGACTTCATTTTATACTATGCAGGGCTGGGCAGTATTTGAAATACTTGTAATTGAAATACGTATTTGAAATACAAATACGTATTTTGTATTTGTATTTCAATTACTTCCTAAAAATGTATTTTGTAATTGGTATTTCAATTACCTGCTGCTGAGGTATTTTGTAATTTGTATTTCAAATACTTATGGCTTTAAAATACATTTTCAAATACATTTAGCGATCTTAATAATGATAATGAAAAATAAACACACATAGATAATACATAGACTATAAACGCTAGAATCCTGTATTATTGTCCTTTGCTATAGCACTCTTACTAATAATTATTTGTAGGTCTCTTAGTATGAATACATTAATTACGTGAGCTCAAAAAAAGGGGGAGGGTCCAGCAAAATCTCACGTTACTTGAAAAGAATAAACGAAGTGGCCCAAATTTATCTCACCAAGGGGCGGGGGGGGTCTAGTTTGGAAGAAAAACTGCTCAAGTAATTAATGTATGCCCCCTTATCATTGCTTTATAATGTACTGTACATTTTTACGTGTTACATGCTAGTTATTATTATTGTCCTGTGCTATAATAGCACTGTTTTTGTACATTTTGTATCATATTATATTATACTTTTCATTACTTTGTATTGTACATTTTTGTATCATACTCGTAGTATTAGATCAAGCACTATAGGAATAATTTGACTGATTACTAGATTATTTTTAATTACTGTAGAGAAGAGCAGAGAAGTGAAATAACACAAAATTGCGCTATACAAATGTCATCCATTTATATATAAAAAATAATTCTTGTTTCCCTTGGTCACGCCATAACTTCAGAATGACTACCTATTTCATTCATTTTTTTATGTTTTCTAATTCTTTATAGAAGGTTCTTACGGAAAGAAAAATGAAGAAAATAACGCAGAAAATTGGATAACTTCAGAAAATTTTACGACTATTTTAACTTCGCACGTCTGACAGTTCGCGCGTTTAATGAAATTGAATTTAGCAGGCAGCTGTTTTTTTTTTGTAAAAAAAGAATTGTCTATGGATTTTTTAATCATAGATATTTTAAATAGGTACCTATGTTAGGTACCATAGTTGATTGATTGTTCTTATAATATAGAAAAATGAATATTTGTAATATATGAAAAATGAAAATTTTAATAAAAAAATTGTAATAGCTGGCGAGTTGTTTGAAAACTGAATGTAGATACTGGGACTAAATATATGGAACGCGGGAGGGGGTTGGCGCGATGAGGGGAGCGGGAGAGGGGAGTGGGTAAGCAGGGAAGGTGGAAAGGGAATGCAAGAGGGGAAAGGGATGCGTTAGGGTAACGGGGACGCACGGGAAAGGACATGCAGAGAGAAACAATTTATTTCTTTGAATATGGCATTGCAACGCGTGCCGGGAACCAGCTAGTCTTATTATAATAATAATTATTATAATCTAACACCTAAGTCCCATACCACAAAACTTTACAAGTTGAGCGGAGACGAGATGTGTCTCCTGAGCAATATGATTAGTCAATTTTAGCACGTCTCTGTTTCACTCTGCTCAGTTTTGCTTCTATGGAAACGCACCCTTAGATATGGGCAGTTGCGACAATTTATAGCAACCAAAGGTTCTACCAAAACCAAATGTATTTTGTATTTTGTAATTTGTATTTTGTATTTGACATTAAAAAATGGTTAAAATACTGTATTTTGTATTTTGTATTTCAAATACACGACTTGAAAGTATTTTGTATTTCGTATTTTAAATACATGCGAGAAAGTATTTTGTAATTTGTATTTCAATTACAGCAAAGCATGTATTTTGCCCAGCCCTGATACTATGTAATGATGATAAGGTTTTTACAGCTAAAACTTCCTCAAAACTTTGCAAAAATAAATATTTTACTGTTTCCAAAACGATTTGTGTAACACGAATATTTTTTACAGATGTGGAATTATCCGACGTGTCTTTCTCCGGGACTCGGTCATATGTGAAACTGAGTTCAATTCCAATGGGAGACATTCATTTCAGCCTTGACTTTGAAGCTCGGCCATCTCATCCCAAAGGATTGCTATTTTACACAGAAACACATGACGGCTGTTTTGTCTCCTTGTCACTGCAGGGCGGCCTGTTGGAATACAGATGGGCTGGTTAGTATTTTTTAATTGATTTATGAGAACGAATTCTTATTTTAGATTTTCCGGCTGAAGAAATGATTGAATTTGTTGATAAAAGGTACTTCAATTATGTTCCGAGGATAACCTTTATATTGTTCAAATACTGGCCTGCTTCACGTCTCTAGACAGTCTAGACCCGTGGTCGTCAAACTGCAGCCCGCGGCAGGTATCTGTGTGTTTGAAATAAGAATTATAAAATTTGTAGTCATCCTTCTCTCAAAACACAACACAACCACTATTCGAATTTAGAATTATAAAATCTGTAGTCATCCTTCTCTCAAAATACAACAGATTGTTTGAAACTAGATCTATAATCTATGGTCATCCTTCTCCTTCTCCAGGCATAGAATGGGGAGTGGGCCCCGCAGGGCGGGTAGTGGTGGTGGTGCGCAGCGGAGTAGTGCTGTCGCTGGGCTCCTGGCACGTGGTGCGAGCCGGCCGCTATGGGCGCCGTCTGTTTCTTTGGGTGGATGGCACTATGACCACAGAGACCCTGGCAACACATCACTCCTTCAGCTCTTTCAACACTTCAGTTTACATAGGTAAGTCAAATTATTAAAACCTGAGTGATAATGACAAAATTGCAGATACAGTAAAACCCACTTTAGATCTTCCAGTTTAATACACTAGTTATAACATAATAAATAATAAATCTTTTTTCTAACCCTGAATTGGCCCTGTTGACCTAGCTCGAGTTCTCTGATACCTTTTTCCAACAGTATTATGTCAAGAATATGAAGCTCGATTTAGGGACAACATAGCCAAATCTTTGCTTGTGATCTTTAGCTTCTCTCTAATGAACCAGTGTGGTCAGTGTAAAAAAATATCAGTAGTGAAAATTCCATATGCCGTCCAATCATGAGCCCACTCGGTTGTTTAGGGAATATGTATTATGATTTCAGGGGGAGTAAGGGACCTATCAACCCTCCCATCGGATGTGATGTCAGGCCCACCCATGTCGTACACTGGATGCATCAGGAAGATGATAATAAACACCCAGCCCATTCCTCTAAATAAGAAATACATAACAGGTACTTATACAATCTATTTATTCTCAGTTAACCTTTCAGCGGTCGCGCATGGTCTGTGAGTCCGCAGCGAACTTATTTTACTGATTATGCACTAACTATAAACAATAGACAATTATGCTTCCGTGATATCCACGGGGGGGTGAGGTATATCCCCTCAGTACCCCAGTGACATTCGGCGCAAACGCACAAGTTCTTTTGTTTATATTTGCGGTCTCAGATTCCGAGTGCGACTGGTTGTGCACTTGAAAAATCTCTAGAATAATATTGAGTATTACATGAAATTTTTATCATATTATTAAAAACTTAGTTTTATTTTACGTAAATACGTTATACGCAATTAAGTAATTTAAAAATTTTATCTTGTTTCATTATTAAGTTGATTTATAGCGTTGTTTTGTGTCAGATGTCAGACTCGAAAACAATGAGCAGGTTGATACGTCATATCATGACTTTGCGAAGGCTTTCGATAAGGTGGATCACTTAGTGCTCCTATGTAGGCTTGAAGAAATTGGTTTTTCCGACAACTTACTGAAACTCTTTGGTAATTATTTGAACGAAAGGGAACAATTCGTGTCCTATGGTGAGTTTAACTCTAACACATATCATACAAACTCTGGTGTGCCAATTATCAGGGATCAATCAATCAATGTGCCAATAATCAGGGATCCAATTTAGGACCCTTATTGTTTCTAATTTTTATTAACAACATTCGGGGAAAAAATCAAATTTCTCCGTTTTTTACTTTTTGCAGATGACATTAAACTCTTTCTGAGAATAAGATCATTAGAAGACTGTCGAAAACTCCAGGAAGATATAAATTCAATTATTGACTGGAGTATCGATAATAAACTCGAATTCAACTTCCAAAAGTGTTCAGTTTTGTGTTTTACGAGGTCACGAAAAACCATATACTTTAATTATAAAATGAAAGATACGTCTTTGAAACACGTGGTGACTTGCAAGGACTTAGGAATTGTGTATGACGCTCGCTTAACATTTCACGCTCACATCGAAAAGATTTGTAAATCAGCCACAAAGATGTTGGGTTTTGTCATTTTGTCAATTCAAAGGAATTGACCAACCTTACAGTTATAAGGCTTTACTTTAGCTTGGTGCGTAGCATTCTCGAGAGTGGATCTCAGATATGGGGGCCAGAGGACATCGTCTATATGTACTAATGGTTGAGAAAATACAAAAGAATTTTTTACGATACCTCTATATGAGAGAGTTAGGTTTTTACCCATGGCTGTTTCCAACAGCATTTATCTCGGGAATGCTGGGTATCTGCAGCCTTAGTTCCAGAAGAGATGTCGCATTACTGCTGATGGCTTATTCTAAATGGTTTTATATCGGTACCAGATATTCTGGCTGAAATAGGATTCTATGTCCCGGATAATTTCACGCGAGGTCGCCAACACAGGCTTTTGATTCTTCCCAGATGCAGAACTAACTTACCAATGGTGATGCCCCTGGGAAGACTCACTAGGTTAATTAACTGCCTCGCAGGAAATGAGGATATTTTCCATATTTCCTACAACGATTTTAAGCGTGAAATAGCACTTATGTTTTAACTAAATGTTTTACTTTAAATGTATTTATTATGTATCTTTTCTAACCGCTTTTGCAATGTATTGGTTTTATGCTGTTTTTGCAAATAAATAAATAAAAAATAAAAAAAATGTCTATTTGAGATTTCACAGACTTAAACTATTACGTACAAATTAAAAAGTGATTTCCAATTAATGTTTTTTTAAATTTATTATTTATATAATAAAAGACTTTTTTATTATATGCTATATACAATATCATGAAATATTCAGTGGTCTTCTAAAACCAGATGCCTAAAGTTGCGTAATCGCCGACCGCGCGGGACCGCGGTTAATATAAAAATAAACCACCAAAACTACCTAGAAAGTGTTCAACACAAAGAGAAATTAAACCCAACATTCATTTTCAGATTCCCGCAATATTGATGACTGCGATGGTGAAGTCTGTGGGGGTGATGTGTGCTGGAATGGAGGAACCTGTTTTATCGACCGAATACGAGATCACAATATAGCGCGCTGCGTGTGCGATCCACTTTTCATGGGAGACAGATGCATGCAAGCTGTTCCTTGCTCAGAAGGCCGCTGCAATAAGGGGAGATGTGTAAGGGGCACATGCATCTGCCCCACAGGCTGGAGTGGATATTTCTGTCAAAACCGTGAGTTGATGAAACAATTTTTAAAGTGAACACTTCTTTAGCGCCGTTGTGATTTGAAACTCGATGAAACGAAAAGCGACACTAAAAAGAGACCATCACATACATCTATAGGATTTAGCCTGCGAGAGAATGAGATATTATAATCGATCTTCTCTTTGTGCGGTGCTTCGTAGCCTCCCCACTCTTGTCTATTTTAGTTTTCTGAAGGTTTCACTTCTACCGCATGTGAATTGCACACTCTGTTTTTTTTTAAGTTTAACTTCAATAGACCTGCTATGATTTGGATTTCGGATGAAACGGAAATGACGATTATTGCACCTGCGACGCATCGACTACGCTCATTGACCGCTTTGATTATGATATCACTTTTAAAGGCTCCTATTGATTGAAATATGAAACAGAAATGCACTCAATAGTCGCTTTAATTATGACCTCACTTTTCAAGTATTGGTTGAGATTGTTTTGATAAAGTTTTGCTTCTACTGCATGTAAACTGCATTCGAATTTTTTTATAATTAAGAACTTTATAGCTCAAGATCGTATTGGTTTCTTAAATATTACTTTTTTTTTTTTTTTTTTATTAGTAATAGAAGGTACATAAATTACAAATAAATTTTATACAGTAATTAATTACATAGTAGAATATTTGATGTACCCCCATAATTAAGCAAGGCTTGTGTGTATGGGGGGGTGTTATTGTATTGCTTTTTTAATATCATTCAGTTTAAGTTTTCAGTATAATTTTTTAGGTGAGTTTTAAAACTTTTTATATTGGTATTCATGTTTCTAATTTTTTCTGGTAATGAATTAAAAAATTTTGCTCCGAGATATTTATGACTCAATTGTCCAATTTTTTTTTTACATTTTGGAGTGGGAAGTATTGATGTTTGTCTAAGACTTCTGTTATTTTTAAAGGGTGCAACTTGATTTTTAATATTATCTTTATAAATTTGTAATGTTGCATGATAAAAGTATAATGCACTTAATTTTCTGACCTTAAATTGTTTGAATAAAAGTTCTGACGAATATGAGTAGGGTTTTTTTAAAATTGTTTTTATTATTAGTTTTTGTGATATGTAAATTGTTTGTGTTTGATTTTTATATGTACCGCCCCATCCTATAATGCCGTATTGTATAATTGATTGACAGAAAGCGAAGTATGTGGTTCTAAGTAATTTTTCGTTTAAAATATCTCTTAAACATCTAAATATATATGTTAGTTTCCTTATTCTGTTGTTCAGAATATTTATGTGTGGAGACCATTTTAAACGCTGGTCTATTGTTATGCCCAGGTACTTAATATCAGTTTTGCTTTCTATTTTTGAACATGATATATTACATTTGTGGTTTTCTGTATTTGTCACAGAGTGGATTATTAAGTTTATTTCTTTAGGTGTTTCTTGTTTTTTAATGAAAAATGGTAAATAATAGGTTTTTTTGAATTTAAAGTCAACAGGTTTTTATCAAACCACAATTTTAGTGCATTGATATCTGTATTTGCCATTTTGTTTAATTCAGACCAGGTGTTTGCTTTTAGTAATAGGACTGTGTCGTCAGCGTAGGAGACAATGTCTCCATATTTAGAAATATTGAATATATCATTGACATTTATAATAAATAACAATGGTCCCAAAACTGTACCTTGGGGTATTGAAAAATCGCTATATTTTGAATCGCTGCATATTAATAGATTTTAAAATATTATTTATCATATTATTTATCCTTTTCCAATTACAGAACTGAAAGTTGGCACCCCTCAATTTAGTGGAAACAGTTTTATGATCATTGATGAAAGCAAACTACACAAGTTTGAGAAGCAAAATGTCCTCGACAAGTACAGGTTCAGAAGGAGCATCAATAATATTTACATGAATTTTACAACTGTTCAGCCAAATGGCCTCTTATTGTGGGGTGAAATGGTGAGTTTTCAATCACTTATTAACTACATATACTGGGTGTTACTGGACGTACTTGACTTACTTTAAATTTTGATCTCCGGTGATTTTTTTGATTTTTTTTTCAACTAACAACACTAAAAATCAGTAGGTATTGACAGTTAGGGTCAGGGTGTGGATTTGGGCGGTTACTCGGCTGAGTGACCAGTAATGACTCGTGGAAGAAAGTTTGGTTTTGAAGATAATGCGAGATTGAATGACGTTAGAATGATTAATGTTTAAAACAGATTAACTTTATTAGCACAAGGCTTTAAGCACGGAGGTTAATAATATGTAGAAACTATGACATTATTGCTACAAAATTCTAAACAGATGACGTTTGATTTCTTAAACCGCTTCGTCATTGAAATGCGTGAACCGACACACATGCTCTGCTGTGTGGCAATAGAATAAAAATTGCCAGTATTTAAAAATCAAATTACTAGTAGTTTTGTTTTTTTTTTGACCCCCCCTCCCCCCCATGTAACGCGCCGTAACGTTTTTCCGTACCCCTCCCCTAAACGTTATTTACAATTTTTACCTGAAAGTCACAATTAAGGTGCGCAAAGTACTGGAAAGTCGCTTAAATACCTTTTTTCTTGTTTTAATCGCGTTTGCAGTAATAAATAAAACAAGAAATTTCGAGAACGAAAAGGGTTGCCAACTTGGAAGATTTTAATTCCCTAGTACTTTTTATCTAAATAAAGAAAAACATGTTACGTAATGCCTTGTTCGAACCCCCCCTCCCCCCTCTCGTAATGCACAGTAACGTTTCACAAGACCCCCCCCCCCCAAGTGTGTTACGTAATACTTGAACGGCCCCCTAGGGAATGCGGTATAGAGGGTTTTTTTAAGGAAAGGAAGGAGATTAAGTTCTGGGAAGGAAATAGGTATGAGGGGTGGGTAGAAATCTGGGGCTCAGTGTGTCTAGGAGTGACGGACGTAAGAATCCATCCTTCCAACTGCGGTGCAAGGCGATGGGTCAAGAGATTCTGGCTGGAGGATATATGATCTCCCTCAACCAGTCTCTCTTAATCCTGCCCACCACGCAACAGGTGGGCAAACGTATCGGCCGCCAAGACCTGGATAAACCTCACACCATGTTCCTACAAAGAAAAAAATTTTGAAAAAAAACATCTTAATAGTCACCAGAGACCAAAATTTCGTTTACATTTTTTACTCCAAATAATGTCAGAAATCACTTGTCAAAGTCATGGCTTGTTTGCACTGGGAAAATAGTTTAGTTAAGTAGCGAGTAACTTGCTACTTGTCTCGCCGAAAAGCGTTCTCATTACTACAATTAAGTAGAGTACACTACAATTTTTATAAGTAATAATTATTTGCCTGAAACACATCTACATTGAAAAAATCTCCCGAAAAAAGATACATGCCACCGACGGGACTCGATCCCGCACCCTTCTGATTTCCGGTCAACTGCTCTTATCCACTGAGCTACGTCGGCTTATCTCCTGCCCGCCAAATAATTCAATATGTATTAGTGTTTCATTCTTGTCTTAAATATTAGTCTTCAATTAAAAGTAATAATTAGAGTACATTCGTGAACTGCGCATTGCAAGATGACAGGCTGCTACACAACAAAATAAAAGAGCTGATTGTAATGCTTATTTTAGAAGAGGTGGAAGAATAAATTATAAACTATGGACATGAAAAGAAATTAATAGCAGCAAAAATAAAGAATTTTAGAGAAGCGTCTTCGCTCCAATGGCATGACGTATATCTATGCGCCTACTAATGATCTCTACTAAAACGACGGGTTTGTGCATGTCAGTTCACAGGGTGGGGGGCCGCTACTCGCCTAAAAAAATAGAACGAAATGGATTGACTCTACTAAAAAGCTGACTAAACCACCCAGAAAAAATAGAACGAAATGGATTGACTCTACTAAAAAGCTGACTAACCCACTCTACTAAAATGGTGTTCGGACACGTTTAGTTACTAATATACTCGCCACTCAACTAAACTACTCTCCCAGTGCGAACGGCTCTTATGGCTTGTTCGCATTATGCAAGTAGTTAGAGTGGCGAGTATACTCGCTACTTGACTGGCCAGAAACTGTTTGCATTACGGCGCATAACAATCAAGTAGAGAGTACATTAGTAAGTGGCGGATTGGAAGATGAACAGGCCGCGGCGTATTTTATTTTAAATGCACATTTACAGTTATACATAACCAATAATAAACATACATTTTATTTTATTAAGTAATAATAGCGTTTTTGAATTGATCAATATTTAGTTTAAAAATATCTATATCAGGGGGCAGGAAATTTAGTAAAATAATCATTTTTCCGAGCGGCATTACTAATGGTAAGTTAGTTCTGCATCTCGGAACAACAAAAGTTCTGTGTCTGCGTGCTCTTGTGAAGTTGTCGGGGACATAAAACTCAAATTTTTGTAATATATCGGGAATACAGATGTTACCGTTTAAAAGTTTATATGCTGTTGTCAGCAAAGCAGTTTTCCTTCTTTCGGCGAGGCTATTAATACCCAGCATGCCGGACAAAAAGGCTGATGGATATAACCAGGGATAATATCCGAAGTCTCTAAGATACAAATATCTCAGAAACTTCTTTTGCACTTTCTCAATCATTTAAGAGTATGTTAAATCCACTAGTCCCCATATTACTGAACCACTTTCCAAAATGCTACGTACTAAACTATAGTATAGCAAACGAATCGCGGCTGAGCTGCAAAAGTGTCTGGAGTTGCTTAGCACAAATCCTAGCATTCTTAGAGCTTTGCTGCATATCGTCTCTATGTGGACGTGAAATGTTAGGTGCGCATCAAATGTGATTCCCAAATCTCTCAAAATAACAATGTGCTGAAGAGACGAATAAGACATTTTGTAGTTATAGTAAATCGTTTTGTTCGCCAAGATATTTTATTTTATTTCATTTATTGGGGGGCTAGAATTCCAACAATCCATGCGCTTGATAGCTGCAAGACGAGTGGTTATCTAGCCCCCTACATGGTTAAGTAAATTAAAATATGTACATATAAAAAGATATTTTATTTTATTTAATTTATTGGGGGGCTAGAATTCCAACAATCCATGCGCTTGATAGCTGCAAGACGAGTTGTTATCTAGCCTCCTAAGTTAAGTAAATTCTAATGTAAAATCCAAGCTAATTTGTACAGCGCTCTTGAGGCGATTTTTCGCAAAAACAGCGCTATATAAGTTGTCCAAATTTATTATTATTATTATTGGTGTAGCACATGATAGAGCATTTCTTAATATTAAATCCTAATTTATTGGTGTGACTCCATTCGACGATAGAATTTATATCACTTTGTAGCTGCAAGCAATTTTCCAAAGATTTTATTAAAAGGAATAGTTTAAGGGCGAATAAGAGAAACTTAGAAAATTTTATGCAATGATAAATGTCGTTGATAAATAGCGAGAAAAGTAAGGGTCCAAGATTTGACCCCTGCGGAACTCCAGAGTTTGTGATGAAGTTGGAAGATTGAAATATACCATAAGTTACGTATTGCTGTCTGTTTGAGAAATAACTTAGAAATAGACGTAGAAGTTTCGCTGAAAATCCAAATTGGTCGAGTTTATTTAGGAGAATAAGCGGATCTACTGAGTCAAAGGCTTTTGCGAAATCGTTGTATGATACATCTACTTGATTGTTGCTATCAAGAGCTTGAGATATGTACTCCGTAAAAACCATTAGATTAGACACAGTAGATCTGCCAGACCTAAAACCGTGTTGCTGGTCAATTATAAAGGGTTCAACTTGGGTATAAATGAATTTATGAATTATTAGTTCAAACAACTTGGCTGGAGAGGATAGGATCGCCACTGGTCTGTAATTAGAGACTGGAGCCTTATCACCAGTTTTATGTAACGGTGTAACTTTCGAGATCTTCCACACGTCTGGGAATATTCCGGAGTTAAGTGAGAGATTATAAATATACGCGAGAGGTGTTAATAAGGGCTCAGAACAGCCCTTTAATACGAATGACGGAATAAGATCCGGTCCAAAAGAAGTTTTGGCTTTTAATTTTTTAGCAGCCGCGGTGATGTCAATGTTTGTGATGTTTTGAATATCAACATTCTGCGCTATTAGTGGTGTTTTTTTTCCAGGTATAAAAGATTTCAAGTCCGCAGCTTCCTTACTATAAGTTGATTTAAAATAGTCTGCAAATGCTGTATTAAAGTAAATAGGCTTATTAAGCTGATTGCAATGGATATTTTAGAAGAGGTGGAAGAAGAAATTAGTGAGATGAAAATAAATAAACTATTGACACGAAAAGAGATTAATAGCAGCATAAATAAAGAATTTTAGAGTAGCATCTTCGCTCCAACGACATATCTGCGCATCTAGTAATGAACTCTGCTAAAACGACGGGTTTGCACATGTCAGTGCGCAGGGATGCGTGGTGGGGTCCTTACTCACCTGAAAAAATAGAATGAAATGGATTGACTACTAAAGAGCTGACTAACCTACTCTACAAAAATTCTGGTGTTCGGATGCATTTAGTCACCAATATAGTCTCTATGTACTCAACTAAAATACTTGCTGTGTGCGAACGGTTCTTTAAGTCTAGTAATCAAGTAATTTCGTAACGCCTTGTATAAGCTCAAATCAAACTGAATTATATAAAATAATAATTTCTTCTTTCTTTACCACCTATGCCTTCTCTTTGGTTTTAGGATAACAAGAAATTTGTCAGCATTGGCCTTGAAGGAGGTTATTTAAAACTCAGTTGGACGTTGATAAAACCAACCAGGGAAAAAAAGTCACAGAACAGTATGCCAGTAAATGGCAAACTGAGTGGATGGCCACACCAAACTCTCAGCGATACGGTTGTCATCAAAGTCCTGCAGGCTGGCAAGTTCTCCAATGGAGACTGGCATACTCTAGAGTTGGAAATCCTTCCTGGAAATATAACGCTGCTGACAGACAATAAGAAGGTCTACGAGGAATCAGGAGGCAAATATGAAATGAAGAATTCTGATGCCACTTTATTCATAGGTAAATAATTGTCATTATTTTACCCTCTCTGTTGATTGTGTTCACACACTTAATTCTAAAAAAATATAATTAATTCTTAAATACTTTGAAACAAAGTATTGAAATTCTCTAAGTCTAAACATTTACTTGAGGTTCACATATTACATCTGCGCTGTTAAAACAGGTGCCTTACAGAGCATCAGACGTTCTCGTTGAATGATCAATATCTCTTCGCAGCAGATTTTTGATCTCAAGGTTTCATCATTCAAGTAATAACATGCATTTTTTCATGATTCACAATACAATTGGTCATCGCATTGTAGAACTATTTTGTTTGGCAACTGATTCCTATAGACAAATTCCAAATGTCAGCCAGTTATATTTAAAGATTAAACATTACGCCTTTGTTACGCTTTGATGGTGTGATAAATTCCATTGCTTTGTTAGCCAGTTTGTTTTGTTTTATTCATGAGATGTTTAACTTTTCCAGGAGGTTTTCCCGCCAACGTATCGACCGCCAAGTACACCCGAGGACTGTACACCTCAAACTTCGTGGGCTGCATCAGCGCCATGTCTTTCGGCGCAGATAAACAAACCATCAACAACTTTTCCAACTTTGAAAGTGAAAATGTAGAAACATGCAAATTCTTCACTTAAATAATCACGCATATGAGAATGAGATGCAACATTTATTTCTGAAAATGTAAATATTTATGAAAAGTACAAACAAGTGCCAGGCCAGGTGAAAGCTGCTCTGCTGAGCTGGAGGCAAAATGTTTGCTGTTCACGGTCAATTATTTACTGATTTTTTTTTTATTATCTAGGTACTACTGATATTTTCATAAAATAATAAATTGATGTAAGGACTTATTCTTGTTCACCTGTTAAAATTTTGTTAAAATTGAATGCAAATGTCAGTCTTGAAGGGTTGTTGAAGAGAGTGCACGCTTTATGGGTTTTCCACTTTGTGTGGTGTAAATACTTTTCCTGCTATGTACCTAATTCAACTATGCAGTTAGTTTTGGTAATAAATTTCAGACTTAGGCAGAGAATACATGTCCGATTTTGTTTTCTGATTGTTTGATCAGAATATTGGATCAGACTAACGAAATGCACGTCCGATTCTAATATTCGATTTGTTGTGGTATCAATCGTTTCTGATCTGTCTTGTGAAACACTACAATCAGCACAAAATCTAATCTATACAGACTTCCTCCCAGACCAAGTTATTTAATTCCCTATCGTGGTACTCCTTAAACCTTATGTTACATAGGCATTGATACAGGGCTGGCCCTGTGCAGACTGCAAATGCAAATGGAGTAGTCCGCTCCGGGCGCCGATAATACCTAACACCTAATACAGCCCAGGTGCCGTTTGGCTCAGGACCGGCCCTGCATTAATACTTCTTTCTTGTAATCAACTTTAATTTATAGAACTCCACATTAATTTTCAGTTTTTCTTTCATGTGTTCAATAATAATTCAATTTGGGAGGCGGGAATTGGTACTGCCACCCCGGTAACCAAAATGATAACCAAAAGCTCTGCCATAGTGGTTCCATACATTTAAAGACTTAGCAGGGGTGCCCGGGTTCTTGGGGTGAAGAGCCCCAGATTCCTACCCACCCCTCATACCTTCATCCTTCCCAGAATTTTCTCTCCTTAAAAATACCCTCCACATAACATCTCCAAAGATGACACAGGCCCTGAGGAAAATTATTTTCCTCAGGGCCTCCTGTGTGGGAGCTAATATAAAAATATTATTATTCAATTTATAAAAAACAGTTTATTTATGAAAATAAAATCTGATATACAATTATAATTACGCAAGACAGATGTTTCGCTTTCTGAAGGCATTATCAAGTTCGATATTACACAGCAGAACTTGTTCACAAATAAAATGTTTTTATAAATTGATACTAAGTTTTTAGGTGTCAATACTCATTTGCAAACTGACAAGTCGGACGTGCATGTAACGCAATAGTAGTCACCTCGCGCCTACTATTGACATCAGATCGGTAATAAAATCAGCCACGTCCGATCCAATAGTCGTATCAGAATCGATCGGATTTGTACGGACTGGTTCTACAGATGTATGGCACGAACGCCTTCCAATAGTCTGATGAGACTATCGGAACTGACCATCAATAACTTTTTGTTTTATTTAAAACTTTGGAAAATATATAAGACTGCCCAGGGTTTTTTCGGAATACAATTTTTGTAATAAGTAGCTATATGTTGAGTCGTAGGTAGTTTTTGGTCTTAGAAATTCCTGTTACAGAATTGGAAGGTAACGCACACTTTGTTCATGTTTAGTTGTTTAGAATAAGACATTTGTTGAATTAAATAATAAACACGTATTATAGTACATAAAATATAATTGTTTTATTAATATTTATAATGATGTTTATAATATATATATATATTCATATAAATTGTATATCTATTTTTCATATAATATGTATATTTATATATATATTTCTTCCTAAATTAATGGATTTACAAATATTCCAAACATTTCAACTCTAGTTATGTTTACAAGTCAGTACCTCGAT
Organism: Limnephilus marmoratus; assembly: GCA_917880885.1. Lineage (NCBI taxonomy): Eukaryota > Metazoa > Arthropoda > Insecta > Trichoptera > Limnephilidae > Limnephilus > Limnephilus marmoratus. Next base: position 52,296,364 of record OU862909.1, on the reverse strand, counting down.
GTGGCGACATTCGTTAGATAGTTAGAGTACCAATCACAAGCAATTTAGCTGTACAGTTACAGTAACTCATCACATTCCCTTCAGTATGAATAGTATAGTAAAGTTGCAATTGCGGTTGCTCTCGCAGTAGCTGTTTGCTTTTGGGGGTTAAGGAATATTGTAAAATTACAGTGTCACATCCAATACACTCAACATTTATAATACGTATGTCACTACTTTATGATAACTTTGTTTACAAACGTTCAAAGTTTGATAAAGAAAAATCTGCTTTCCAACCGCCGACATATTACGTTAACAGCAGAAGGTATTACATATAACACACATTTAGGCCACTTACATATAAATATATATTATAGAAAAATAACACAACATAGTCATAAACCAACTATAGAAAAAATATATTATCTTTTAAATTAATAACTCTTATAGAATGATTTAAACATGACAAATTAATTTTCATTTAGTACCAACTAAGGAGTCGTAAATGGAAGCACAACTAAACATTCATTTTTAAAATTTCAATAAAATATGTGGACTTTAAAATAATATAAAAACAAAAATAATCTCAACATTAATTTACTTAGATTTCTTTTGAATAAAAATATTACAAATTACCAGCAGTATAAAAGATTTATTAAAGTGCTCCGACAAGGTAAAATAGTTTGGAACCATAAATAAGTTAACGTTTAACACATTAATAGGACATAAACGTACGTACAACACGGCGCGACAACATTGTATTATTATTTGTACATTGACATAGAGTAATGAAGATAGAAAAGCAATAAGGAATCAGCCAACAATTAGCTATCATCTCTGGCTCGTCGTGTGGGAGGAATGTTTGGGATTATTCATATTCACACGGCGCCACACACTCCAGCGTCCCACACTAACCATAACCAACTAAATACACTCTACAGATACATTGCACACGGGTAGGTACCTAAACACTTCAAACTTCCTTCCGGACTAAAGCTGGTCATCACTTGTTTCTCCCTCTCTCCGATCAATCAATCAATCTAAGTTCAGTAATACATACTTTTAAATCTTTATAAAATCAACAATAAAACTATAATTTACACAGTACATAGCATATTGATCCAGTCCCGAGATATACCACATTTTGACATACCACCATCTTGGCTTAACTAAAAACATTATAATATGTAGAATTTTGCTATAAAATTATTTCATTTAGCACCAAATATATGTATAACTGTATATGTATATTATAATAAAATAACATGTCTGCGATGGCACAAGTCTGTCTCGCAAGAAGAGAAAATATTCAATTCCTAAAATAAAACAAGAGGTCATCAACAGGGTCAACGGGGCCTCTCACCTCTTGTATACTCTCTCAATAAAAAAACAAACAAAAAAACCAGCCTAGCCATCATCCTTTGGTCCATATTCATATCAAAATATATATCATGTATCATCAATACATATTACTAAGACATCAATCAAAATTGCAGGAAAATTCAGAAGGCTAATATATCATAATAATGTATAATAATAGTAAGAGTTCACTCAATAAAAAGCGCCATAAGACGGGGTTGTACCCCTAATTCATAGTAATATTTATGTATATTCAATACTTGAAATAGCACATATTGGGGACACAGGCAGAACACTTGGTTGGAAAGCAGCTAATGAATATCTCTTTAATATTATTAACTCTATTTAATGAACAACCATTAACACCGTTTACAGGGGATTGCCCCCATTTTACAGATCTTACGCAAATAGGTTACCATTACTGAAAACACCAAACAAAACTTTGCAATGTACGAGTTAACTTTAATTCAAAGACAGGCGGATGGACGATCGCTAAAGTAATACTTTCTATACTTTATTATTGTTTTCATGAGAAACATCCAAACTATTGCCATCAATTAGCTCGCCATTCTATAGAATTGACAGAAGAGTAAAAAAAAAAAAAATTGTTTGTAATTTTTCACCAATTCCTTATTATTTATAAATCAGCCTTTGAAAGTTTGAGTTTTATATATTTGACATTGACGACAGATGTAATCAGCAATCTAGTTATTTTCTATTTCATGCAATTTTAACAATATTATATCTGGGAACTGGAATTAACAATTTTGTCAGGTGGAGTCATAAAGGTGTGAATTCCATGTAAGGCCCGTGTTTAGTATAAACCGACAAAGCTTAGCTTATCACACAATAAACACTCACACGGTGCGTACGTCAGAATAAGGTTGATTTCATATATTTTTATAAGAGTTTGACATAAACTATAATCATAATAGCTGTAAAAATACTCATAATAATTGTTGGCTGTCGATAATAGACAAACTTTTAATAATTGATCTGACATGGTAACACGCTCGGTGTCCAGTTTAAATATGATTTCTCATCCCTTATAAATTTCTAGTCCCAAACTGTAGAAATCCTAGACAGAAGTGTGCCAGTCGATGAATTGCTTCACGGCCATGACACTGAAGACGGCGACGCAGAGGAAGCCGAATACGAAGAGGCCGGCCCACTGATGGTCGGTCATGGGGGCTGCGGTGGACTTCCTGGCAGAGCGGCGAGGGGCGGCAGTCAGGGAGGGTGGGGCTGGGGCGGGGGGCAGGCTGGGGGGCGCCGGGGGCGAAAGGGCTAGCACCGGGGACCAGGCGCCCTGCAGCGGGCGACCCTGTACCTCCCTCTCTGCACAGACTCGCACTAGGTACTCACAGCCGCCCTCCAGCTCCTCTATCTTCATGCTAGTCTCCAAACCTCGATACACCTGATGGTTAAACGCAAAGTATTTTATTAGAACTACAGATAATTAAAACAAAAGTTGAGTAGGTAAGTGATTTGTATAATACAAAGCTTATTACCTGCTTATAGTCCATATCTTTGGTCCTGCAGCACTGCACAATGAAGGCGAGTGGCTCCTCGGACATGCCTTTGGGTGGGAGCCACTCGATGAGGCTGGAGTTCTCGGTCAACTCTACTTGTCGAGGAGCTCTCAAGGTGATGGGAGGTGCCGGGGTAGTTTCCCAAGCTACGGGCTCCGAGTACTCTCCCTGTCCACCGGCGTCATTGTGAGCACACACCCTGAACTTGTACTGGGTACACTCCTGGAGCTTCTTTACCCTGAAGGAGAGGCTGGTTCCCTGGTAGACCACTTGGTACTCCTTCCTCCGGGGACTCTGCATTTCTACAATGTACTGCGTAAAGTCAGGATTCTTTCCATCTCCCCATTTCAGCTTTAGGAAGTTGTGTCCCTGTTGGACACACTGAAGTACGGGCGGAGGAGGTGGTGGGGGAAGGGTCTCAAACTTAAGCGTGGGTGAATAGTTTCCCGTGCCAATTTCGTTGACAGCCTGTATTCTCACTTTATATGTGGTTTCTGGCAACAATTTATCTATTTGATACTCCAGGACAGGGCCATCGGTGAGGAAAACCCTTTCTCCGAGGTCTATGCGGTAATGAGAGATAGAGGAGCCATTGCAATCGGGTTCCTGCCAGGCAAGGGAGGCATCGCACGCCGTGGCCTCGGCCCGCAGCGTGGGCGGCGCGGCGGGTACGGCGGCCGGGGTAGACACGCTGCGCTCCTCTGACCATGCACTCTGCCCCGCCTTGTTAATGGCACACACTCGGAACACATACTTAGTAAAAGGTGTCAGACTTTTAACATCGTGAGAATGATGTAAACCGTTAAAGATTTGAGAAAATGAATTGTCTTGGTCATTTGGCAGGCTCATTTCCAATCTGTAGTCCGTAATTGGACCGCCGTTGCAAGGTGCCTCCGCCCACTTGACTTGAATGCTAAATGGAGACTTGGCAACGGCTGTGAGGAACTGCGGGGGCTCCGGAGGTGCAGCGCCGCTGGTCACCTCCAAGGCCTCCGACCACAGGCCCCCTCCCGCCCGGCTGAATGCTTTCACCTTAAAGGAATATAGTCTTCCAGGTAGGAGTTCATGGACGGTGCATTCTGTTTCTCCTCCTTTATATACAAGTCTACTGTTCTCTTGTTGGGATAATTCTACATTATATTCTAGGATAGGAGAGCCGCCGTCATAGTCAGGTTTGCTCCAGCGAAGGGAAATAGAGTGTGGGCGAGGTTCCCCTAGCAATTGGGGACGAAGGCAAGCCCCCGGAACAGTGGGTTCTGTAGTGATGCTCTGGATGTCCGACCAGCCACTGGGGCCGCCGCCAGTGGTACAGCAAACCCTCAAGTGGTAAGTTTGTCCGGGCTGCAACCTGTCGCAGGTCACCTCCTGCTCTATCCCTGTATGTACAACTTCAAAGTCCGCATCCGACTTCATCTCTAGAGTGTAAAACTCAATTTCCGTTCCGCCCTTATCAACGGGAGGTTCCCATCGAACTCTGAAGGATTGGGTGTGTTTCTTTCCCTTGAGGATGGGTTTGGAAGGAGCGCCGGGTCTCTCGGGTAGAGTGCGATACGTCACTTCTTCGGACCATTGAGATCCTCCGTCTTCATTATGGGCTTGAAGTCTAAATACATACTTCGAGTATCTCGTCAATCCTTCGCATCTCGCTTCCACCTCTCTGCCATTGTAGGCGGCGATGAATCCGTGTTGAGCAGCGTGTTCGGCATCTTCCATTTGAAGCGTGAAGGTATCGTCTCCCGGCCGGCGATCCCAGTATAGAGTTAAGGCGTGGGACTGACAGTTTTCAAGGGTAGGCGGAGCGGGAGGTAGGGGCGGGTAGCCACACGTGGTGAAGGCGACTTCCTCGCTCCAGGGGCCCTGACCCACGTCATTGACGGCGGCAAGACGAAAGCGGTAGCGAGTGGAGGCTTCCAGCTTTTGCAAGTGGTGTTGCTTCATGCGGGTGTTGCAGAGGTCCACAAAGTCCCCGCCCTTACCCTCGTCATATTGCAGCACGTAGCTCTGGATGCTGGCGCCGTTGTCATGGGGCGGCTGCCAGCGCAGCTGCAGGGATGAGCGTGTGCGCTGGGCTGCGCGAGGGGCGGCGGGCGAGGTGGGCTCAGCGGGGGCGGTGCGTACCACGGCAGCCGCTGAGGCCGAACCTGTCACACCCTCGGAGCGCGCCTGCAGACACAACGAGTATTCCGTTCCAGGGCGCAGGTCCTGAACCCTGTATGAAGATAATCAAAACTTAAAAAAACAATCCAACCTGAACAAGGGTGCTTCAGCACATACATAACGAATCGACAATTCTTGAGCATATTTTGAGTAGGGTCAAGGTGGCAACAGTGGTTATAGCGACAACAGTGGCACAGTGACCGTTGTGTAGACAAAATTAGAGATAGCTTTCTATCTCTCTCACTCCTTAGAAGGTCTCAAAATATGTTCATGCTACAACTAGTTCGTTTGCGTCGGCGAAGTAAGTAGTGAGTGTACGGAGTAGTTTTTTGTTTCGACGAGTGAAAAAGTAAGTTTTAAGGTAAGATATACTTTCGGCCGCTGTTACCAATCCTACTAATCAACTTCTAAGCTAAATCTAAGGTTCATCACTGCTTAAATGCAAACTACGCTGTTATCAACACACAAACATCGCTTAAGCAAGCCGCTTAGTCTAAGCCAGCTGGACTACTGGATTAGCTACTTAAGCATAAATCTAAGGAAAGTACTAGTTATAAAAAGTGTCCACAGAGTGAAAAATACCGCGAATGATCAAATGTCACTCTGACAAATGACAGTCGGGTTCGCGCTCCTTTCAGTTATTTGTGTTGCATTTGTCAGATTTATTGTCGTTATAATAAAATGGATAGAGACTTTTTAGACATTTTAGACATAATAGATATTGCAGAATGGGCGGAAGTAATCGATGAAAACATCGGGTTATACAGGCGGCGACAGGGTGTGGATGTGGATTACATCGAACTAAACGACAAAGATTTTTTTGATCGTTTTCGTATGACGAAAACATGTTTTTTTTTATATTTTAAACCAAATTGAGGAGAACCTAACTTATACAAGCGAAAGGTAAGTTTTTATTTACGCAAGTGTCACTGTGTTGACTTCGATAACAGTATCGGCGATGCTGTGATGAGTTCTACAAGCCTCATCTTATCATTTGGTATTAAATTCTTGGCACGCTTTATTTTATTTTCCATTTTAAAAAGTTTGTTTACTTGCTAACGCACGGAGAAAAAACTTACGAGGATCCGCCAAATCAAATGGGAATTACTGATTGTGGCACACGTTCAAGTCAAAGTGGTCACTTTATTTGTAATAATATATTATATACGTTTGTTTAAAAAATATGAAATACCAGTTTATGAATAACGACATTTAAAAGAAATAATGTGTATTAATAAGAGCTACAATAATTAACTCTTTAATATTAATTTAACATAGAAAGTTTTTAATTTGACGTCATTTTATTGTCTATGGTAGTGTGCGATTGTGTGTGGGGCCACTTAAGATTTTCAACGATAAAATGGTTGGTAACAACGCGAAACGAACGTTCCCTACAAAATGCTTAAAAATCGCTTGGCTAATCAAAAACTAAGATTTAGCTTAGAAGTTGATTAGTAGGATTGGTAACAGCGGCCGTTTGTATTTATTCACTTACATTTCGTTACACAAATGAATTGATATTTTAGCTATAATATACGTTTAATTGAGGTCATTTCGACTCATGCAAAACTGTTGTACGTGGTATAGATTAAATCCAAAATGGCGATTTTGTACACAGTGGCTCAAACGGCAGATTATTAGTTTTAAGACTAAAAAAGTAATTATGTTTAATGTATCATTTATTGTTTTGTTAAATTAATATACCTATAAAGATTAATAAAAAGTTAAAAAAAGTGCATTATTATTTGGGTTATATTATTGATGATCCACTGTGTACCTAGTGAATCATAGTGAACTGAGGGCCTATTCACTGTGTTCGACCCCCAGTACACAGTGGCACACAATAATTTTTTTTTAAATACTTTTTAATTCTCAGTATTAAAAAGTATTTTAAAAAAAAAATAATTTGATTAACTAAATCGATTTAAATAATGAAAGCACATTAGTTACACTATGTATTGATCATTTTACATCTTCCCAACACTCTTTCAAATCTAGTATAGGTCACTGGAAAAAAAAGTGACCCACTGTTGCCGCCTCGACCCTAAATAAAATATGTCATTTTGGTATCTGACAATATCTTTTTTCAATTAAAACAGAAATACATTCTTCTAGCACACGTCGCCACTGACCACACTGCCACACATCGCAACAGATCAAGTGCTACATGCTCTGTCTCCATTTGGAGCTGCTGGAACATAGTGCATATCGTGTGACTGGCTAGGCTGTAACCAATGGCGGTGTGAGATGGAATAATTATTTTTGTTGTTTTTAATTGTAAAAAAAAATGTTTTCAGACAGCAAAATTAAATCTACATTTTACTTCAAAAATGCTCAAGAATCTCTAGTTAAAATCTACTTGCTGATACATCCGTAAAATAACTACATATATGGGTTCTAAATTATTTAAATTAAATAAAAATGTATTAATTTCAAATAAAAAAGCAAGAGCGAAAAAAACAAAAAAAAACACTATACAAGCAATGTTTTACCAATGAGGAAAGATACTTTTCACACACAGAAGGATTGCTTTGTGATTAGAACTTTAATACAATTTAATCATGCTTGCCATGTTGTCATTATGTCCTGTGAAAAGTTTTGTCAGAAACAATAATCTTATTTATTGAGCAAAAATAAAGTAGGAAGGGACTGGAGTCGGACCTGCAAGAGAGCGAGGGGCCACCATAGATGGCCTTGTAGCGCCCCTTGTCGCCCAGCAGCAGCTCGTAACGCAGCTCTCCGCAGGGCGGGGGAGCCACGGGGGGCACTCCCTCCAATCGTGGAGGGCTCCACTGCACCAGGGCGCTGCGAGCTGTCACCTCAGATACCTAAATTCGAAATAAAGCAGATTGTTAATTATCAGAATTGTGGGGATGGAAATATATAGAAAAATGTATGATCCATTCTACTTCGAAAGAAATCACATACCGTTCAGCAATCACAAGCGTATTTAATCTTTTTCATGTGATCTCAACATTGATACTCATATCATTCCTTGATACGTTAACCCCTCACCGTATTCTGTCAGAAGATCTGAATATTTATGCTTTGCAATAAAATTCAAATAAATGGAATATTTCTGAATGTATCCAAAAACTAAAAACTGTTTTTGAAAGGTGGTGAAATATGCTTTCAAATTTTATTATAAGAAATAAACATAAATTTTGAATGCAAACATCAAAAAGTTTTAAAAACGGCTCAGCTTTTGTTTTTTTTTTCAATTAAAATTACTGATAATAAAAAAAATAAAAACACATATATTATTAGACAAATGTATTATTAACGTTATCATCACCCCATTTTTTGTCATTTCATGTAAAAATAATTAATAAAAAATTCACAAAGTTTCATAATTTTATTTTCAAATTGCGGTCGGAAACTTTGGTTTCATAAAGGTGTACATTTTAATTCTTTTGTGGTTAATTTTTAGATTTGAATATAAAGTGGTCCTTTCACTTTCTAAGACCGCTGCGTCGATGACACACGGCGAATTTACAAGCTACTATCTACTAAGTTTAAAAGCGGGTAAATCGGCGAGTGAGATTGTCATGATGACACACAAAACTGTCCACTCGCTCAGAACCGTAGGAAATTGAGGCTGCTGCTAGCGCCAGTAACAAGGATAACGACGCCTGCGTGAACTAATTCTCCAGATGTTTGACAGTCGAAATCAGCTGTTTATCGGAAGCCATGTTGGAAACATAAATAAACCAATCACGAGCAAACGTGTAGGCGAGTAAAGTTGACGACCTTTCAACTTTTTTTCGTAGATTGTCAACAATCTGCTAGTCACTGCTAGTTAGCAAGTAACACGATGACACTGAGCGAGTTTACTAACAGATAGTGAATTTCCCAGAGAGTAGCTTGTAAACTCGCCGTATGTCATCGTAGCTTAAGATCATATTTCTCACTATGATAGTTGGGAGACACAAAAATTTCTACGACCCCTACATATATGAGTTGTTTCCAAAAGCAAACAAATTAGCCTGAGGGGTTTTTTGACATTATTATTGTAACAGAATATTTGGTAAAGTTGTCCAACCACAGGTAAGATAAATAAAAGCAACAAGAAAGTACGGGTAAATCAAAAGGTAGCTCACATGAGGTGTCTGCAGCGACGATAGGTAATCCAGCAGGGGCAGTGAGTCCTCTTCGTCCCCCTGCACGGAGGTGGCTGCCGAGGATCCGCCCTCGCCCTCCGAGGAGGTGCCGCCCACCATGGAGCCACCGCCACCCCCGCCGACCCCCGTGCTGCCGCCTCCCTGCGCCCGGTAGCGTCCGTTGGAGAACTCCTTGCGCGGGGAGAGGGCGGGCGTACTGTGCCCAGAGTTGAAACCTGCAAACAAACAAAATACATCATTGGACAAGACGTTATATCTGAGGCTGTTGCGTGTGTGATTCATCAGCGACCGTCCTCACACGCAGATGTCGCATAATATGTGATCCATGAAATTTCACTAAAACACATATAGTGTGTCAAAAGGTGTTCTATGATGGGATAAATTTTGTTGAAAAGGCCAGTGTTGTAAAGGTTAAATCACTTTTATTCATTAAATGAGTCAAGTGTTTAAAAATAAGTTTAACTGTCAACAAATAATGTCACCATACTATTATTTTCAAAAAGTTCAATAAATAAAAGAGTATTGAATTCTACTGTTGAGAAAAAAATAAATGGTCTACTTATCAAATTTCATTGAATTGTTATTTTATCTTATCCAAATCTGAGGCAAAGCTTATTTTAATAAAATATATCATCATAAAACTAGATACCGACATATGTACCTACATATTACAAAATAAGTAGGTAGGTAGAGATTGAAATATTTATTAAAAATATAATATACAGATAAAACGCCAGAACATGTTTGGTTTCTAAAACTATTTTACAGTATGACGGCCGGCATAGTCCAGCGGTAAGGGAACGTACCCATACTACGTGACCAACTTTTTGCAATTTTTAACCCCCCCCCCCCCCCCCGGTGACCAAAATCCTAAGCAACCCGCCGCTCATTTGTATGGAGCGTGACATTTTGAAGACCCCCCCCCCCCCCCCCCCCTAAACGTGTCACGTAGTATGGGTACGTTCCCTAAGGCTCTTGACTCGCACACCGAAGGTCGCGGGATCGAATCCCGGCGTGGCAAATAAATTTTATTTGATTAATTTGAGTTATTTCACAATTTATTAATTTAACACAACATATAGTTTATTTGCGGCACGTTCCAGAGTGAAAGATACTATCAGCATCGCCCTGGTGCAAGACCATCATTCAGAATTGAAACGTTGCTTGAAATGGCATTAGCCGTGTTTGGTGACCAGATCTGAATGGCCAGGTACTTCCCCACCTTCCTCTTCCCTATCTCTTTCCCCTCCCCACTACCTTCAGCCTCACAGACAACCACCTACAGCAGTCATTACTGTTGAAAAATTAAATTAACTAACTGTAAGAATAAATTAGATGCAAACCTGTCTAATTATATAAAGATGAGTGTCTGTGGCACTGAGCCGTGCAGGCGGCGTGGATTTCATTTGTATACAAATGTACAGTTTTATTCGGAGACTGATGAAATTTTGTTCACTTAGAGAAACGTAAATAAAACCACCACCATGACTGCCTGGATGGAGTCCCCCCTGATGGCCCTCTGGAGACTGGAAACGATGATGAAATACCCTCCGTAAACAGTTGCATGGATTCATTTTAGTGTTTATTATTTTTTCAGTTTCGTTTCTCATGTTTTTCATGCGTATTCGTTTTTATTTTATTTATTTGCTGTTATTTACTTAACTTATTATCTTACCTAACCTAACCTTAACTTATTATTTGTCTAATTTCTTTTGTTATTTTAAAATATGGAATGTATTGCATTGCACTACCTACTCTTGCATACATTCTGGAATAAAATACTATTATTATTATATAACTTTGTTTTAGTATTATGCCCTGTAAGGCTGCTAAACTTTCTAAATGCTACTTTTTTCAAGCACTATAAGTTGTGGGAAAGGCAATTTTTTAAGTTTGGACTGATTTTAGAGCATTGTGATAGGATGCATTTTTTGTACTTTACAGCTGCTTATTCATAATTCACGTTTATTGTCAGTCAGTAAAAAGTGTTGCCATGAGAGAAAAAACAAAAATTTAATTTTTTTATTAAAAGTTCTTACCTTATCAGCCAAGTGTTGTGTTGCCATGAGAAAAAAAAAATAAATGAAATAAAAGTTCTTACCTAATCCGTCGTTCCTCTGTTTCTGGTCGAGCTTCTTGCGCAGTTTAGCGTGCTGGCGCTGCGTCCGCTCATCCTTATGGTAGGGGTGTGGGGGCGATGGGGGCGCCATGTGGTGATGGGCTGGCGGGGGGCCCATGGGGGGAGGATGGTAGTGGGGCGGGGGGTAGCCCGGAGGGATCTGGTAGTAGGATTGCTGGTGGCCGTTGGCACCATTCGATGGGCCCTGAAATTATATAAATACACTATAATTGAAAAATTTATTTTTTTAATCGTTTTTTTTTGTGTGCAAGTCTGGTGGGACTATAGCTTCGTTGTGTTGTTTATTTAAAATGAAAGAAGTAGAAACGGGAAAGACGAAAGGTAGGTAGTACCTGGCTATTCCAATCTGGTCAGCACGGCTAATGACATTTCAAGCAATTTTTCGATCCTGGATAGTGGTCTTTTACCAGGGCGACACTGAGAGTACCCATCACTCTGACAATGCATTGCAAAAATAAAATTTTATTGGTTACGGGCAGCAGAACACATCGTATGAACCTTGTACGAACTATTCATATTTTAAACCCTTTTTATATTTTTGCTACATTTTAATCTAAATGTTTGAAGCCTACATGACCTATCTAACATAAACTTAAGCTTCCTCAGGGCAGTAAATATTTACAAAATTGATAACATACATGCGTATTTTGTTTATTGTGGTTGCGATCCCTGATAGCTTTACAGGATCAATAATATTATATAAGGTCACACTTTTACGAAAAATAACATAATATAGAAATTATTGTATTTTACAATCAACTTATTGTATAGATAAAATAATATAGAACAATAGAAGAACTTAAATCATAGCAAAATTGCACAAAAATATATTTAGATATAATATTTCAGATTCAGGGTTTAGCCCACCCAGGCTTGTTGACTGTTGACACCACAGAAATAAGGGTCGAATAATATTTTGTTAAACGTAATAGCAATATTGGTATTGCAGTTACGGCTTTTATACACAAACTTACGTCTGGATTTATATAAAAAGGAAAGGAATTCATCCCGATTATTCGCGCGTAATCCCACCCCGAGAGTCGAATGAAACGACAACCGGCCAGACGCCAAATGTCAAACAGATGCCAACATGGCGCCACGTAAACAAACAAGAAGGCGTTCCTTATGGAGTAAAAAACAAACTCAAATGCACTTACGGAATTAACCGGCAGTTTATCGCGGTTATCGACCTCTTGCTCTGGATCATCCGACATTTTAATTATTTATTGTTGTAGTTTTACATGAATACGAACGTTGGATAAAATAACCCGTTGATAGAGAGACTCGCGATCGAACTGACGTTGTTCGCCACGGGGCAAGGTTGGCAATCCGTTTATCAAAACAAGCGCGAATAAATGTTTTACCGGCGACTGCCGCTGATATGGCATATCGGAAAAATAATCAGCTCTTCTCAATGCACTGTACTGTTTGTAGAATTTATTACAATAGGTGTTATCAAAATAGAGGTGATGTTGAAAATTCAATATAATCAATCAAATTGCATTTTTTTGCTGTCAAGTTAAATACCTGAAAACGAGGCGTAACAATAATGTATTTTCATTTGTTCACCGATGGTTTGAGTGGTACCTAGGTACTGCCAGCTGCTAGGTAACGAAAATGAACATCTAAAAAAAAAACAATTGACATTCTTTTGACGAATTCACATATTACCCATATTACTGGATTAATTATTTTTATGGCAATTATTCGGAACAAACGTCAACGGTTAATACGCACTTTTTTTGATAAAACTTTTAGATTCTTCTTAATTACCGTAAAAGACAACTATTTGCATTGGGGGAGGTTGAAAATGTTACATTTTTAATTTTATTTACCTACGTAAATTGAAAATTTGCTTTCACACTGTCAAATCACTCTGTTTGCAGTTCGGAACAAACGTCAACGGTTAATACGCACTTTTTTTTATAAAACTTTTAAAATTAAGATAATATACACAAGCCCGCTTCACAAACCCTGCTTTGCCAGACAAACCATTCAAAAACGTAGGCTGTTTTTTAAAGTAAAGATAACACACACAATCCCGTTACATAACCGTTGACGTTTGTTCCGAATATTTACCTTTTTATTATTAACATAATCATTTCTAAAAGTGTACAAATAATAATCTAGGTAGCAGAGATAAAAGATTATAAATGTATATATTTCCTTCAAGAATAGAATCAACTAAACTGAGTGGGCGCCGTGGGCGGGTGGCATAAAAATTAAAATAGAAAATAATATTATACCTTTTATGATATTTTTGAGAAACACAAAGATTATTCATTTTATTATTTTCTACTTGAATATTTCATAGAGGTGTGGAGTGTACTTAGATGTTGTGTATCGACGATTGTGTGAACATGTAATATGTATTCAGCTGCATACCCCTTGCAAACTCAATAAACAAGAAAGAATTCCACAATAAGGTGGGTAATGTCTTCGTATTATAAATTGAAGTTCTCCGCCGCGTCTGTCTGTTAGCGATAAACTCTAAAACTACTGAACAGACTTTCATACGATTTTCACCAATAGATAAAGAGTGATTCATGGGGAAGGTTTAGGTAAATAATGTGTCAAGGTTTTGTGTAAATTGGTTGAAATTCTGTATGTGGTGGACGAGCGGGCTGGCAGCGAGCGGCGTGGAATTGATTTGTATGCAAATCTACAGTTTTACGCTGAGATTGATGAAATTTTGCACATGTGACCTTCAAAACAAGAGAAGGTCACTGTCTACATGTGATTTCGAAAACTCTGTAAAGCCCGAGCATCGCCAGCAAGTATCAAAATAAATAAGGAGGCCATCAGAATTCTAGTTCAGGTGAAGTTTTGAGAGCGATAGTTACGAGTATGTTCGGTTATTAGATTATGCCGGATGTAAAAATTAGAGATGAAATGGATAGTTGTTTGGCCGGATACCGGATATCCGGCGAGCTGCGAGGCCGGATATCCGGCGGTCGGATATTCGGCCCATTGCTCGTTAATTTTGAGTATTAATTCAAAATATTCTCTTTGATAAGAAGAAGAACAAGAGGTATATTATGGTGCTTCAATGTCAGTATTTAATCATTTCAATAATCTCTGTGTTTTTTATGATTTTTAGTTCACTATAATGGTGATTATCATGTTAATTTAAGTTTTCGCTACTCTGCGAGGTTTTTGTAAGTTTTTAGTTTAGATATTTACTATTTATGTATTTGTCATTAGAGTGAATATCTCAGAAGAAAATTTTAGTTAAAAGCCGTCATAATTATAATCCATTTTATTGATATTTGCCTACCTCACTAAGATTAATGTATTGCATTTTATTATAGGAAATTGTCGTAGTTTTTGAATATCCGGTATCCGGTAAAGTAAATTTAGGCCGGATACCGGATAGTTACCGGATATCCGTTTCATCTCTAGTAAAAATTACCCTCCGGCAACATGTTCTATCCAATGTCCGCGCCATGGCGAAAATGGTCACCATTGTTTCACGTATAAAATAGTTTTATCATGGTAATCCAACAAACAAATTAAAGATGTTTTCCATATTACTTACTAGTTTTGTTACCTTTAAACGAAATGAAATAGTAAAAAAACAAAATTGGGCTTTGCATCATTTTATGAATGAGGATATTTCAAAACGACGCACAATAGTTTTACTAGTATGGGAGCGTCGGAAACAATTCGAAATTTCAAATTGCAAGGATCACTAAATTTGGTTTCTATATCTTGACACCACATACCAGCGCATCTTTCCCCATACCGCAAAATTCAGCAAAAAATTTCGTCACTGCGCAACACGTCAGCAAAGATTGACTTCCCGTGCAGTCAGGACATTTGTGTGTAAATGCAACGTTTATTATATAACATTTAGGGACTGATAACTTTTTACACCGCTTGCTGGCAATTTTTTTTAACATGGATTCAATACCTTCAGGTGTTAACTAAAGATGTTAAGTTTATTTTTTTCATTTCCTAATGCGACAAATTTGGGATAATTTTTTTAAAAAACATCTCGTGAATTAAAAAAAAAATACGAAGATTTCTGGAATACTTAAGGTTAAAGTTAGATATTCAGTAATATTCAGTAAATGTGCTGATGTGCTTTTGTAGCTGAACTATTTACATATCATATTTAAAAAAAAAATCTTGCGCATTTTTGCGGTTCTACGGCCCAGGATTTTTTACGTAATTTACTTACTGTAAAATTTGAGAGCTTCATAAATATTATTTTTGTCACAGGTTCGGTTTCAAAGGATTTGTTCTTAATACAAAAGGAGTTATTTGGCATAACGATGAACTCGAAGTGTCAAAAGATGGAAAAAGATTTTAATATTTGAAAAAAATATATATAAACCTCACCAATTGCCTTAAAGAGAGGTTGGATAAATTCAGTAAAAAAATCGCGGGCTTCAAATTTCGCATTAATACAAGATGGACTATTGCTCGTCGAGATGATGCTAGATTTGCAATGGAAAATAATAAAAAAATGACTTGAGACTCCGATTGATTTTATATTGTATGCGATTTATCCTGAAACCGGCACGTGATGATCGTAAACACAATTTGAATGTAGTTCAGACCAATCCAAATGCTTGAAAACCGAAGATCTTCAGAAAAGTGCACCTCTTTCTCATTTGGTGTTTGAGAAAGAGGTATATTTTTCAGTCAATCGGTAACATCAAAATTATTAGAAGACATTATTCTAGGCGCTCATCTATTAACAGACAAGTGTACAAGATATTTGATGATAATCGCTCTTCTTAATAACAGTTAACATTGGAACGCGAGAGGATGCGGATTATTCTAGTATTTTTAAATCTTCAATTGTACCTTCCTTTGCGATTAGGGAAGTCTGACAATATAAACTTAGTATGGCAGAATCCTTGCCCATCGTCCATCAGATATTCCCACCCGATTAATATTATCAGAAGAGGCTCAGGAAGCTCGGAACAAAGATTTTTTTTAAATATCGCGAGAACTATTCTAGAAAATGTTCTCGTGGGTAATTTTATGAAGGTGTTTTTAATTTAATGTTATTTACATCTGACCCTATCATAACTAGTCACAGGCAACCCCCAAAGAAACCATTAAATCGTTTTCCTAAAGAAGTTTTCGATTTAATAATTCCTCCGGATATTCATTCTTCAAATATCTTTAGCACCGATGATGATGATGATTGTTCATCGTCTGTCTCAGAATGTTAAAAAGCAAAATTAAACATTACTCGGCCTTTATTTTCACATGGATATGGACATAAATAATAACAATTTTAAGAAAAAAAAATTAAATTTTATTTTTTCGTTGATAAAAATATAATAAAATCCAGAAATCGTTAATAAAATCCAGTAAAACTTACTAAAACCCAATATTATCATTTTTTTTAACCATACTGAAAATTAATATAACTTTTTTTCCCCCGTTAATCCTCCCTGTGAATTGTTTCCAACTTTTGGGGTATTTGGAACCACTGTGCGACGTTGCAAGTTGGACATTGTTGCGTTGATCTTTACAGTGAAAATTCAATATTACCAGAGCTCTCCGTTGGAGAATTTTGTAGCTACAAACAAACAGATTTTATACTTTATACTTCATTTGATGGTACTTAAATAATAATAACTGTGTATTTTCATATTTATTTTACTTTACTTTTATATTTTCTACTCTTATTTGACAGACTCTAGGTAAGTGGGCTGCGAAAAAACAAGTTAAGTACTCGTATATGGAAATTCATGCGGGAGCATTCTAAATAATATTTTTTTAATAATATAATTATAACTTGATTACTTGGGCTAATTATAGCCGCCGAACACTGCAGAGTTGGAGAGATAAGCCTATAGAAGTGCGCTGTGGGCGATGTGCGCGCCCGAAGTAAGCTCAACCTTTCCTTACTTCTGGTGAAAATTTACCTTCAAACGTTACAAAAAATCGAAATTATTTCTATGGCAGATAATTAATTTCATTGGCCTGTCTAGGGGGCCTAGAAACTTAGAGTAACAGTATACGTTGCTCTAAGCCTAGAGTCGAGAGGTCTCATGTTGTTTGGAAACGTAGGTTTTATATAAAATCAATATTCCTATTTCAGATCACACTTTTTTTCTTCGTTTTTTAAGTGAAAACTTCTTTAACACCGTTGTGATTTGAAACTTGATGAAACGAAAAAGCGACACTAAAAAGAGACAAACACATACATCAATAGGATTTAGCGTACGAGAGAATATGATAGAATAATCGCTCTCCTCCTTGTGCTTCGTAACCTCCCACACTCTTGTCTACTTTAGTTTTCTGAAGGTTTTACTTGTACCGCGTGTGAACTGCACAAACAACTGAATTGAAGTGAAAACTTCGTTGAAACTCGATGAAACGAAAACGAAAAATAGCGACACTAAAAAGAGACAAACACATACATCTATAGGATTTAGCCTGCGAGAGAATGAGATACTATAATCGGTCTTTGTGCGGTGCTTCGTAGCCTATCGGTCTCCTCTTTGTGCGGTTCTTCGTAGTCTCCCCACTCTTGTCTACTTTAGTTTTCTCAAGGTTTCACTTCTACCGAGTGTGAATTGCACACTCTGTTTTTGATTTTAGTGTATCTAAATATTCCAGCAAAATTGGCGAAGACTTCCATAGAACTGCCCTTGTAAAGGCTCAACCCGATTTAACCAGCTCAGCCAACTAACTTACTACACTTCTACGGAATATATGTTCAGTGCCTTTTAACACAATACAAATCGCATGCCGCCATTTTTTTACCGCCAAGCGAATACTTTCTGCACAATCACAATGGAAATTTCCGGTAGGTACTGTGTTTTATTACATTTAATTTTATAATAAAATCGAGTTTTTTTGATATGTATGTATCAAGCATTGTTAACTACATCTGATGCGTGTATTGTGAACCGTACCCATGTCCATAATATTATATTTTGTTTTTTTTCACAGCCATGTAAATAAATAACACAATTTATTCGCGTAGAAATAAATTATTTTGTATTCGTATCTACTTTATTTATTTATTTAATACATGAGTTATCGAGAGTACATATAGTTTTTTGTGATATTTCACCCTCAATGCTAGGGATGATCCTGTGTTATGGCGGGTGAAGTTTACAGTTTGCGGATATACATTCATTAGTATAGGTTGAAATTTTTCACTAATTGATACTATCCACACAAATTCTCCTAAAATAAGAGAGTAGTTTATCTAGTTATATTGGATACAAGAATAAGGTGAAGAAGTTAAAGAATTATTGGAAAAGATAAGTTATTTTTAGTAAATTAAGGAATTATTGATATATATAGTTCACAGTAATCAGTCTTATACATATAATGCTGCTTAGATAGTAAATAAAGATTTTTTATGTTTTGCCTGCTCTTAATACTATGCAGACAGATCTTCTATACTAAGAAAATGATATACTTATACTTAGATTGGGTTACAAGAAGAAGATGGAGAAGTTAGAGAATTATTGTAAAATAAGAAATTGGAGGAGTTGTTCGATATAGATCACACTAATTAATCTTGCACATACAATGCCGCTAATTTAGAAAATAGAGATATATTATGTTTTGTCTGAAAGGTGATAAAATTGATAGTGTAAAGTGAATGGGTGTTAAAATTGTAATGTATTCCATGTGTAAGGATCCATTTCGTTATTTGTTTTTTAAAGGAATGGGGTTGACTCAACGTTTTTAAGTTTTCAGGGATAAGGTTAAAGATTTTAGGAGCTAGGAAGAAAAATCAGAATGCATTTTCGTTAAATGGTAACATCGAAATATAAAAAGAATCTTTTCAAATCCAGAGAAGCGAATAAGTACCTAGGTACGTGCCTATACATTATATTTTACCGGACGATTATTTTTTCTGTTTTAAAAATGCGTGTTCATGCAAAACCTCTAACTAAATTTGTTAATATTAACCAAATGTCTATCTTTATCATCCATGAATAACTTTTGAATTAAGAATTTATCGAAAACATAAGTGTTTCTTACTTGTCACATTCTATCTTGAGATTGTGAAACAATGGCGAGTCTAAATGTAATGTAATTTTTAACTGGTAAAGTAGTAATGAATTTAAAAAAAATGGTTAACTTTGTAGTCATTGTTACAACAGGGCGGCAGGATCATCATACACACATACATACCTACGTACCTACCTACCAACTGAAATTTCTCTCCCTCTATCATATAAAAGAAAGGGGTTAAAATGTATGGCCTCAGAACCATAGTTATTAATTAGGCAATAAGCGTCCTTTCTCCGGCCGGAAGGACCTACATAATAACACCTCAGCAGTTGGTGCGTGGACAGCGGATGTAGGCTGATCCAGAGAACGCACGTATTATTGCACAACCTGTCACAGAATAGAGGAACCTCCCTAAATGGAGCTTCTTGGCAGGACAATAACAGTGTACATCAGATGAATGGAACGCTAATGACTTCATTAAGACCTACACGACTATCAAAGCACGTACCCACTAACTAGTGCAGTAGTCGTCATACTTTTCTGGTCAGGGGCCACATAGGACAACGTGAGGTATCACCGCGGGATGTACCTTTTAGAAAGTAAAAAGCAATTCGTTTGTATTGTTACGTTACGGAATTGGGTTCCGTGCGGAAAGCTAATGAATTGGCCTCCAGGGCACAGGTCGCCGTACCGCCCCCGCTCCCCCCCTCTCCGCACGCGGAGGTCCGCAGCCAAGCGCCGAGCGGCTCCCCGCCCCCATTCCTTCGCCGGCCTTCGGCCGAATAACTGTGTTCCCCGTGATTCGCGCTAGGCGCTCTCCGTAAACGCTCACGATGTTTTACTTTAATTGTGTATTGTGCTTAAAGAGGCTTACGCCTACCCAGAATCCTGTCTGCCGACCGCCTATCTCCTGCTTGTGAGTACCAATGAACCTTGCTACCCCTCTGTGTGCTAAGAACTGACATTTAAATTCACTAAACACGTGTAGAGAGAGTTGAGAGAAGCTCCCCCCGTTATGATAGAATTAATTAGAGATAGCCAAATACTCATGTGTGTAGTGCCGATGCTGGCCTTTTGTAGAACCCTGTTCACCTTTAATTGAATAAAACCCTTTTTCGTGCATAACAACTGTGTTCTGATTGAGGAAGGAGACCTGGAGATTTTGAGGAAAGGAAGGGGAGTAGGAATTAACAAGCGAACCACAGACACTCGCCCTGGGTTTAAGAGGGACCTTGCTCGCGCCGGCTGTGCAGAGCTAGCCGCCGGCTTGTTTATTGCATGTCCTTTCCAGGTTTTAGGGTTTAGCGTTGGCCGCAAGTAGCGCCAATGCTAGCACTGGCGCCCAACGTGGGGCTTTTTTTTGCGTTTTAATGCTAGCACTGGCGCCCAACGTGGGGCGCCAGTCCTAGCATTGGCGCTACTTGCGGCCAACGCTAAACCCAAAACCTGGAAAGGACATGCAATAAACAAGCCGGCGGCTAGCTCTGCACAGCCGGCGCGAGCAAGGTCCCTCTTAAACCCAGGGCGAGTGTCTGTGGTTCGCTTGTTAATTCTTACTCCCCTTCCTTTCCTCAAAATCTCCAGGTCTCCTTCCTCAATCAGAACACAGTTGTTATGCACGAAAAAGGGTTTTATTCAATTAAGAGGTAATAGCACCGGTGAGAAATCTCGACGGTAGGTATTTTAAAGTAATTCTCGCTATCGCACCGCGCTCAAAAAAGAACTAGCTATCGATGTGTTGGTGAGACCACGTGAGTGTTTGGCTTGTACACCCTCTCGCCCCCTTTGCGTCTCATGCCTACCGTCTTTCGCCTCATACCGCCATATCCAATATTCTGTTTAGATAAAGCATGTTTCGACTTATTTCGTCGCTAATGAAGTTTTTGAATCGGCCTTGCGGTGTGACAGAAAAAGGGCCCATTATTTTTAAACGCACGAGGTCTGCTATTGTCGGTTATTTATAAATATCGTCGATAGGTATTGTAACAATGTCTTCTGTTCACGCTTATTACCGACAAATTACGAATTATTTTACTAGAACTCTATGTAGGTTAGTAGTTTTAAAGTTTTCACTGTATTTGCGTTTATAAATATGCAGTCAAACCAACTACATCGAATTATTATATACATACATATGATTATTCTCTATGATACATTAGTTATTATTGAAAATTAGTATTAACCTCTCAGGCCTCGGGCCTGTTTTTCGAAAAGTCAAAATATTTCCGCTTTCCAATAAATTCCAAATAACTTTAATATTTGTGAACGCATCCGAAAACTAAAAACTGTTTTTGAAAGATGATGAAATACGCTTTCAAATTTTATAATTCGAAATAAACATATAATTTTGTTTTTATTTTATTAATAACTAGCAGACCCGGCCACACGTTGCTGTGGCTAACGAAACACAACGCCATTTACCCAACCTTTATAAAATCCACACCATCCGCTCGCCAGCTGCCCGCTGCGCGCTGCCCTTTGCCTAAATTGAATATTTGAATTTCTTGGCTTTTCTCTACTATAATAAGCATTTATTATACACATAAACCTTCCTCTTAAATCACTCTATCTATTGGTGAAAACCGCATGAAAATCTGTTGCGTAGTTTAAAAGATTTATGCGCACATACATTTTGAGCGACTTCATTTTATACTATGTAATGATGATGATACCACAAAACTTAAATTTCTACTCATATAATTTGGCACTTACCTATCTTATTAAAAAAAAAACTCAAAAATGCATATGCAACAAAAATGTATTTTTGACCGATTATCTCTATCTCTACATATTATAAAGTCCCCCGCGCCATCTGTCTGTCTATTCGCGATAAACTCGAAAACTACTGAACGGATTTTCCTGCGGTTTTCACCAATATACAGAGTATTTCGTGAGGAAGGTTTAAGTATGCAATTTGTCAATGATTTGTGTAAATTGGTTGAAACATAACGATAATTGTTAGAAGTGTCGGAAATAAGTCCAGCCGCCTGGTAGCTTTCATCGAAAACGCTGCACAATCCTTTTGGGATATAACCAGGGCTGGGCAAAATACATGCTTTGCTGTAATTGAAATACAAATTACAAAATACTTTTTCGCATGTATTTAAAATACGAAATACAAAATACTTTCAAGTCATGTATTTGAAATACAAAATACAAAATACAGTATTTTAACCATTTTTTTCTTTCAAATACAAAATACAAATTACAAAATACAAAATACATTTGGTTTTGGTAGAACCTTTGGTTGCAATAAATTGTCATAAATGCCCTTATCTAAGGGTGCGTTTAAATAGAAGCAATGTTGAGCAGAGTGAAACAGAGACGTGCAAAAATTGACCAATCATATTGCTCAAAAGACACATCTCATCTCCGCTTCACTTGTAAAATTTGTGGTAAAGGACTCAGGTGTTAGGTAATATAATAATAATATATTATTATTATAACACGACATTTGTATAGCGCTATTTTGTTTTATTTCTAGTGACCGACCGAAGGTTCGGTTTCGGTTTCGTCAAGGTTCGGTAAAAAAATCTAGTTTCGGCATCAGTTTCGGTTTCGGCAGAAAATCTGCCGAACCTTCGGCCGCACCGAAACTCTGCATTTGTGAATTATCGCGTGCCGTTTGACTGACTTCCGGTGAGTTCGTGGCTCGTGTGTCATCCACCATCATCAACTGAGTTCGCTGGCCGGTCCGGCGTGCTTGTATTGTGAGTTTATGTAATCACAAACTTCAATTATTTTTATTTATTTCATTCTAATTTTAATTTTATTTAACAAGTAAATAAAAATAAAAATTAAAATCTAATCTCCTTCAACGGAAGCGATCTTCTGAATAGTCCCTCCTTTGATGTGCTTGGTGTAAGGCCCTCCGTTCATGGAGATACTTACAATCTTCGTAATTGTGACGAAACCACAAGTACCCTGTTGATATACATACTACTTTTTAATGCTAGTCTCCGTACACGGCGCTATCCGAAATATACTATATAGTCACATGAGAACGGGTCGTTTCTATGACTCATTCTTGAGTTCAACAGCTCGGCTGTGGAACCCGGCCTCTATGTTTCCTCCCTCCTTCCTCTCCCCAAAAAGACCCTCCATACAGCATCTTCAAAGATGACATACGCCCTGAGGGA
Source organism: Limnephilus marmoratus (assembly GCA_917880885.1). Classification (NCBI taxonomy): domain Eukaryota; kingdom Metazoa; phylum Arthropoda; class Insecta; order Trichoptera; family Limnephilidae; genus Limnephilus; species Limnephilus marmoratus. Next base: position 52,272,990 of record OU862909.1, on the reverse strand, counting down.
AATTATTTTTCTCTGGGTCTCTCATGTGGAGTTAATGTAAAAAAATGTTGTGATTGTAAACGCAATTAAAATTATAGTACTCAATTTATGAGGTCCTTACTTTATAGTGAATAAAAGTGTAAAAAATAAGCCGAATTTCAGTAAACAATAGATTTTTAACATGTCTAAAAAAGTTTCGGTTTCGGTTTCGGCCGAAACTGAGAAAGATATCGAATATTCGGTTTCGTTTTCGGTAGAAAATCCTGTTTCGGTCGGACACTAGTTATTTCACTTCAAGTGCGCTCTACTGTAATTAACTTAAAAATAGTTTAGTATTCAGTCAAATTATTCCTATAGTGCTTGATCTAATACTATGACACAAAAATGTACAATACAAAGCAATGACAAGCATTACATAATATGATACAAATATGATAGAAAATGTACAATAACAGTGCTATTATAGCACAGGACGTGTTGCCAACTCTAAATATTAACACACATAACATATAGCTCTGGATTCTAGCGTTTTTAGTCTACGTATTATCTATGTCAGTTTATTTTTCATTATCATTATTAAGATCGCTAAATGTATTTGAAAATGTATTTTGAAGCCATAAGTATTTGAAATACAAATTACAAAATACCTCAGCCCCATGTAATTGAAATACCAATTACAAAATACATTTTTAGGAAGTAATTGAAATACAAATACAAAATACGTATTTGTATTTCAAATACGTATTTCAATTACAAGTATTTCAAATACTGCCCAGCCCTGGATATAACAAAACAATTAATGGTGGGATATTCCTCTTTTATAGATCTACAAAAAAGTCCGCGAAGGCATATATCTATCTTTTACGGATAGCTTACTATACACATTATATCTAAAATGCAATTGATAAGAATAATAAGATAAGAAGATAGAATGCGTATAGTAAAAGATAGATATATGCCATCGCGGACTTTTTTGTAGATCTATAAAAGAGGAATATCCCACCAAGCGTTGTTTTGTTATATCCCAAAAGGATTAGGCAGCGTTTTCGATGAAAGCTACCAGGCGGCTGGAATTTTTCCGACACTTCTAACAATTATTGTTATGTTTCAACCAATTTACACAAATCCTTGACAAATTACATACGTAAACCTTCCTCACGAAACACTCTATCTATTGGTAAAAACCGCATGAAAATCCGTTCAGTAGTTTTCGAGTTTATCGCGAACAGACAGACAGACAGACAGACAGACAGAAAGACGGCGCGGGGGACTTTACTTTATAATATGTAGAGATAAAAAAGGTTTAAAAATAGCCCACCTTAAGTTTTTTTCTAATTAAAATTACGATAACGAAAAAGATAAAAGCACTTACATATTTTATTAGACAATTAAATCTAAATGGATTTATTGTGTTGTGTGTATCATACGTGTGAGTTGACATGTTTGTAAATAATAATGTTTAAAATGTTAGATATATCGCTTGCTGAGGTTTGATTTGTACTCCTGTATTTTTGAGTTTCTTTAAGCAGTAAATACAAAAAAGGATGTGTTAGTTCGTTCAAAATTCAATCAAAAATGTTGGTCTTTTACCTATAGATAGATTTACCTACACATTTTTTTTAAATATTTATTACAGTCAGTTTGAAATAAAGGAAACAAATATATAATTTTTTTAAACTTCAAAACTTTTTATTTTTATTTTCAACTTTATAAAACCTTAAATTGTAATATTTAATTACATGAAGACAATATTAGCGAAACTTCAACCCAAGGCTTCAGGCCCAACTTCATAGTACAAAAAAAAGTGCAAAAATCACTTACTTCGCAATTTTTGCAATAAAATAAAAGCACTTAGAAAAAAAACCAACAACGCTAAAGGCTTTGTACCAGTTCACATAAGGAAAAAGGTTGAAGCAAACGTTTTACGTATGAGAAAAGCTATAGTTTGAGCAGTAAATTACAGAAAAGAGCAAGAAAACACGGCACAAAGTGATAAAAGTAAAAAATCTGAAAATGGACAAAAAAATGCCGCAAACCATGTTTTTGGTGATCATACAAAATGTTCGTCATACTATTGCAAGTCGGAGAAGTATACTAATGATCCAAATTTAGTAAGCGATCTTCAAGATTGTGGAACAGGACTGATATTCAACAATTATTGTCGTCTCTAATAGCAAATGCAGAAAGTCTTATTATTAACGTGACAAATAACACTGTGGAGCAATTCAACAACGTTATAGCCAAATTTATAGGCGGAAAAAGAGCAAATTTTACAAAAATGGGATAACTTCAGCAGTTGAGCTTCTTGAGCAGTAACTTCGTGGAATAGTGAAATGACAACCCATTCACGAATACAAAAAAAATCCAAGGCCACAGTCCTGGCAACTACACGAAGCATTTTATTGAAAGAAAACGACGTTCGAAGGAGACAATACAGAGGTGTCGAAAAATAAAACTAAGGTATTACGAAAACACGACAGAAAAGAGAAAAAAAGTTGCAGGGCCTGATGAAAATTATGGTCAATTGGAATTAGATCCAGATATGCCAGCTGAATTATTTGAAACGATAAAGAGGAATTTTTCAAAGAATTATCTCCATCGAATAAGGATGAACTCGAAAGGAATACGGTGGGCCAAAGCAATAATAATTTGTGGACAATTGAAAGGCGTAAGCGGCTTACAGCTTCTAACTTTGGACAAAAATATGTAAGCTACGGCCAAAAACTTCAGTTGCGAGAGTATTAAACTCGCTACTGTACTCGCCATTTAAAGGAAATATGGCCACAAATTATGGGAAAGAAAATGAAAACCAAGCAATTGAGCAATTTACAAAAGAAACAAAATTAGAGGTATTCGCCTGTGGACTATTTATCGATGAAAACAAAAACTTTTTAGCGGCAAGTCCGGATGGCCTTTTTGGCAAGGATTCTATAATTGAAGTGAAATGCCCATATAGTATAGTAAATATGTCACCAGAAGAAGGATTTGAACAAAAAAAATTGATAACTGTAAAATTGAAGACAATGCTTCAACATTAAAACGGAATCACAATTACTTCTACCAAGTACAAGGCCAGTTACACATTACTCGTCGTAAATACTGTTATTTTGTCGTGTGGAGTCCTAAAGGTTTGCCGTATGAAAAAATTGAAAGGGACGATTCAATCTGGCAAAAAATTGAACCACTGTTAGAAAAACTTCTACCACCAATGCCTTTTACCAGAAACAATTGACGGTCGCATATCAAGAAATTTACCGGCGAGAGAAAGATCTAAATCATAAATTGTTTAAAATTCATTGTATAGTGGTAAAAAATTTTGTACAATAAAGTGTTTACAAACAAAAAATTTCAATTAATCACTGAAGGCAATGTAAGCGACTCTCAACTAAAAATTTGAAACAGATTTTTTTTAAAAACATAAACCTCACATTGGAGGCACCGAGGAAAAATAATCGCTCAGGGACTTTGTTGGGAAGTTGTTGGACATCATTGGAGAAGCTGTGTGGAGGGTATTTTTAGGATAAGGAAGGAAAGGAAGTTTTGGGTAGGGAAAAGGTAGGTAAAAGTATGAAAGGATGGTGGAGAGTCCAGCTGTAGAGATCAAAAGATCTTCCTCTTCCAGTTTCTCCCAATCCGGCCCGCCACGCAGTAAGTGGAAAAAATTATCCGCCACCAAAACCCATGCAGACCTCATCCGTGAACCCGGGAACCCAGGCTCTGTCACCAAACATAGAGGACCACTTGCGGTGACCAAGTGGCAGGGGTGTTGGTTATCCAATAAATGGTTCCCGGGGCGATGGTACCTAAAACGCCTCCCAAATTGAAAATTTATTATAGTACTTGACATAAAAAAATTTAATTTTGCACAATTTTAGTATGAAAGCTCGGTCAGTATTGGTATACCGCGATGAGTCACTAAACAGAAAAAAAACGAATAAAAAATATCGATTACTCGGGCAAGGACAACACTAGTCTACCGATAAAATTCTTTACATCACTACTTCGCATTATATGTATGTATTTGTCAAAACCCACGTTCCCCGGCCCCCCTCAGGAGAAATGAGCGAAAGGGACACCTGCACGTCGGGCCGAAAATACCTAAATAAAATCTTCGAAATCGATGTTTTGTATTCCCCATTTTTCTTCTCCAAAACTGGACGGATTTAAAAATTTTTTTTCACTAACTGTATTAAAAGAAAATATTCTATGTCGGTACGTTTTGCTTTTTTTCAAAATACATTGTTTAGTTTGTATACTGAACGTTTTTTGACGGCGTTTAAATTAGGCAATTTTATTCATTTTTGGAAGGTCGTAACTTCTATGAGAAGTAAATTATCAAAAAAAACAAAACGTACCGACACGCTAGTGGTCAATATCTATATTATGTAAAAAAAAATTTTGCTCTAGGGTCAAAATCCAGAGAGATAAACGGGGAATACGTTTGTATAGAAAAGCGCAGCTAGTATTTCCTCTTAAAGGTGAACAGGGTTCTACAAAAGGCCAGCATCGGCACTACACACATGAGTATTTGGCTATCTCTAATTAATTCTATCATAACGGGGGGAGCTTCTCTCAACTCTCTCTACACGTGTTTAGTGAATTTAAATGTCAGTTCTTAGCACACAGAGGGGTAGCAAGGTTCATTGGTACTCACAAGCAGGAGATAGGCGGTCGGCAGACAGGATTCTGGGTAGGCGTAAGCCTCTTTAAGCACAATACACAATTAAAGTAAAACATCGTGAGCGTTTACGGAGAGCGCCTAGCGCGAATCACGGGGAACACAGTTATTCGGCCGAAGGCCGGCGAAGGAATGGGGACGGGGAGCCGCTCGGCGCTTGGCACGGGCGCCGCGCGGTGCGGGGAGAGGGGCGGAGGGCCTGTGCAAGGGGTCAATTCGCTATTAGCTCGCACGGGAAACAATTCCGTAACGTAACAGTATATAAGTACCGGGTTGCTACCTCTTTCCTTCTTGTATTCAAGATATATTGTCAATTCTTAATAATAATAATAATAATTCACGTAATATCATAATCTTATATTTAAAAAAAGTATGAGATCTGTAATGGAATTTTTCAGTTCAATTTTCATTCACTTCCCGAACTACCGAAATACGTGAATTTCCGCAAACGAGATAAAAATGATTACAATACATACAATAACAAAAATTAACCAATATTAAAGTTTACGTTGCTTTATTAGTACGTGATTAGCGTGTTTTTTTTTGGTCTCTTTCAGATAATTTTTTTTTACCTGCCCACGCTCTCACTGTGCCATCTCAACGCCCTCTAATTTCAACTGGGCGTTTTAAAATCAAATGTCAATCAATTAAAATCAAAGTTTTAAAATCATAAGGGTATACGTACACAAAATATTTGAAAAAAACGGATAATATACCTAATAAATGAAAAAAAAAAATCACAAAAATCTGCCGCGGGCCGCAGTTTGACGACCACGGAACTAGTGCAACGACTACTAGTTAGATAATATAATATGCAGGTTCATGTCGGTTTGATAAGGAAAATCCGCTATATAACTACTGTTGCAGAAAACTTGAATAAGGAACTCCAGTGAACAATATTATGGCTTTAAAAAAATATGGTCATATAGACCAATAAACGCTGATTCTAATAGTAAACGCAGAGTTTTTAAAAAATCATTAAAAAGTTCATTTTTAATCGGATCGTAAAAACACGCCGTCAAGTTGGAATTATTGAAATGTTTAGTGTTTAGTTTCATTGTATGGAATGTAGGTATGACACAAGCCATCTTATTAATTTAATCCTTTATTTACATACTGTTTATAGAGATTTAGTTGTTGTGTTTATTGAAACATTATTTAGGCCTAAATAATGTTTTAAAAATAAAGGTATCTCCTATTAGTTTATTGAAAATATTCCAAAACCCTTGCACAAAACAAATAGTAATGCTACTTCTAGGGAGAATAATTCGAACACCGAAATTCAAAATGGCGGCAGTTGATCAGCTGATTTCCCGATCCTATGGTAACTTTAGTCACACGATTCACCATACATACGGTGGTTTTCGGGGGATCTTGAAAAATTAAAACTTGGTAATTATTTTAATTATTAAAACTATGCAGTTATTTAAGTTAAAAGAAGGTCATTATTCATTAAAAAAAAAATTAAAATTGGAATGGAGTTCTCTATTCCTATATCAGCTACTGACGTATTCAAAGAAGAAAACTGTAAGTGCCTACAATACAAATTTGAATGGAAACAAATGTTCCATTTAGCCCAAAACATCACACTCCCCTGACATCTGAGATGATCTTCAGTCCATTTGAATTTCGTAATCACACTTTTGTATTCGAAATTTAAGCTCCGATTGGGCAAATATTTGAATCACGAAACACGTCCACAAGGCATTTCTTGTGTCCTGTATGAATGTCAGAAGATTAGTCAAGCAAGAAATCTTTTTAAAATTATTCTAATTGTACAATTATGTGTACAATTAGAACACCTTATGTGCGCCTAAAAAAGCTTAAAAAAAACGCGACAAAATATTTTTTAAATTTTGAGGAAACTATTCCGTGTTTTCTTTTTGAGGAACCGGTTCCAAAAGTAACTGAATAAATAACCGGCTCCACGTCGGTCTCCTGTAACTGGAAACGCAGTGACAACCGATTTCAGATATCAACCATCTCTAGTGGTGTGTACTGTGTAGCGGAATAGTACCGGAATACCGAATCAATTAGCGAGGATCCAGCGAACAGTCGCAGTTGCCGCTAGCAATTGGGCAATTATCCAACGTGACGGGGCGTTATAAGCCCTGGATATCAATAAAATACTACTCGTACATAATACGTATATACTTTTATTACTTATAAGGGAGGAAAGGCAATCAAGTCGTAGACTTTCCCGCTCAGGGAAAGAGCAAGACAATTTACAACTTTCATCTCATCAAAGATCATTTTATAAGGAGAGAGAAAGAAAAAAATTACGCACACAGTTGTTGTTTTCTATGGAAACTTGGGAGGTACACTACCTTAATAATGAGGGTTTGCTCAAAACTCGCCTCTTTATCATTTCCAGCGAATTGGTAACTATAATAACTTTTTTTCTTCCAAACCGACCCCTGGGGATGTACGTTCTTTATGTTTAAGATTTAAAAAAATAATGCCTTACCATTAATAGATATATTTTACGTACAACGATTAAATTTTATAACCCGTTTTTAACTATAAAGTTAGAGGTAAGCACCAGATTTTATTTTTCTAGACGATGAATTAATAACTTCGGGAGGGAAACGTTTAGAAACATCTTAAATATTTGTAACACGTTCTTCAGAATTTATTAAAATGTACCCGGCGGAAAGGTCGAATCTCCAGGCCTGCTAGGGCGAATTCGGCCGTACGTTCGTCAAATACGCCGTGCCGCGGGCGTATATTTGTTTACACGCTTTCTTCACTTACGTCGTTAAGATTCCCACGTTATTTTGGAGTGTTTGGTAGGGAAAATTCGACAGTAGGTCCGTCCAATACACCGGGTCGCGAGTCGCAATTTGCGTACAAGGCTTCTTTACTTACGTCGTTAAGATTCTGAATATATTTTAGGTGTATTGTCGTCTTAAAATTATAAACTTTCTATGGAAATTAAAAGTTTTGTAATTAGGAATTGCTTTATTATGCTTTTTTAATTATTTCTTTTCTTGTTTTCTTCTCTTTCTCTGTAGTATATATGGTTCCGTACCAACTGAAAATAAAAATCAACTCAACAATTCCTTGAAAAGTCATTAAAAGTACGGAGAATAATTAATCTTTCTCGTTGTAACCGCCCTGCACGATCGTAAGAACAACATTCGACGAAATGTGGATTTTCGTTCGCTGGCTGGTTAAACGCTCTTAACAGTGCGGCTCGAGTTGAAATGGAAAGTATAAAATCAACTGCGACTGAAACAAATTACTATTCTCTGAAGTGGTGGCAAAATATTATAAAACCTGATAAATTTCTCGTCTCTCAGGTTGGGGTGTTTCACGGAAATTCAAATAAGTATAACATTTTCATCAACTGGCCAATCGACGCCATTTAGTTTTATTTTCTTCCATCTGAGAGGTCCCGTTAATATAAGCGTCGATCTGTCCGGCCGGCCGCAACGCACGCACGGCAACGCAACGGATTTTTCTATATCTTTATATGAATTATTAGTACCTACAGCACTGCGTCCACTACCAGCAAACACTGGCGGTCGGTGCGGGCAGCGGATTTTTTCTACATAAAGACGGTACTATTATAATATTATAACAAAAACATTAAATTGTCTAAAACGGCGGATCGTAATTTGACAGTTCTCCAAATCTCATTGGACTGTTTGTCTTTTCGAAAGCGGCACCTAGCGAGAAAAAGCAAAACAACCCATTTTCCGTTACAGGCCACCTGCATGGATTTCATAACGATTTGGAAAAAATCGTGTGGATATATTTTTTTTACTAAGATTACGAAAATTTAGTAAATTTTTTTAGAAATGTACAGATTTTTAAAAATAAATAAATCCATTATTTGGACTCGTGACGTCACTACATGAAAATGTCCCGTCTCCGAAAATGCTCTACTAATTTTGTAAAATTCCACACTGATTTTTTTTATATGGCAACACTTTGATTTCAGACGAATTTTTGAATTTGACATTTAACGTTCACTAGATTTATTGTTTTCTGCGAACTTATCATTTGGTTTGACTTTTTGACAGATGTTATGAAGAGAACCCCGTATTTTTCGCTGTCTGTATGTGTTTTAGAGGTATAATGGTAGTGGTGCTGATTTTAACAAAATCAAATTATATAATATTCTATATTATAATTTATTAGATATTATAATTTCAAAGTAAAAGTATATTACATTGGATTTAGTAATATATGTAGACGTTGAACATTATAATGATTTATGATCAATAAGATGGATCAAGGAAAAAGTATTTATGAGATGTAATATTTTTGGTATGCCTCGTTATTCTTCTGTGGAAGACGTTTTCTTTCTTGTGGAAAACGTTCTTTTTTTTTAAATGATTTTCGGCTATGTAATTATCGTTTTTTCGCACCCATAAAATTATGTCCCGTCTTTCCGGTTTACAAAAAATTGTCCGATTTTTCGGATTGAAATTTTCAAAAAATCGCCAGAGTTTCAAAAATACGATAAAAAAAATTCAGAATGTCTTAGAATATTTGCCTAACCGGATTTTTTTTAAATGTGAAGCAAGTGGCCTATTGTGTAAACTTCCGGGGGTTATAGGAAGATGTAAGCATCATAAAATTCTATGAAAGGTTAACCAACTTCTAGTGCTTTGAAGTGATACTTTTATAAACCAATACTATTTTTTAAATCCCCAAAGTCGCACAAAAGTCATAAAAGCGATAAATCAGTTCGAATAAAATTCTCCAATCGAAACATTTCAATATTTCGCGATAAATATTATTCCGAGAAATCGTTTAATTTAAATTGCCTGACAAAGCTATAAAATTATCTTAATTGGTTTTGCATAAGTACGATTAGTTAAAAAATGTACATTTTTGTCAACATTTTGATAAAATATTTAAGTAAAGCAATATTTTGTTCAAATTGACAGAATTATCAGTGAAGAAGTACAATATAATCTTCCCATAATATGCGACCTTTTAGGTTAATGAAAGTTATCCTAACCTAACCTAAGCTTATATTAATATTATATAATTATTATAATACTATAATATTAACAAGTTTGCCGTGGAGTTGGATAACAGCAAAAGGGAAAACTCTGCAATGACAAAGTTTTAATAAGTTTTCAAATTTCTTCGAAATACAGCTTGACATGTCTATCAGGCAGCCAAAAGAGCAAATGGCAAACCTTTTTTGCACATTCGTTCGTATCGTTCTGTAATGTAATTTATTTTACGTTCATTAATCTTCTATTCTGTCATTGCCATAATGCCGGCCTCCGTGGTTGAGGGTTCAAATCCCGGCGTGGGCAAGTAATTTTTTTTTATTGATTTTAAAATAATGTAAGCTATATTAGCGATACGTTCTAGAGTGGAATACACTCTCAGTATCGCCCTGGTGTAAGACCACCATTCAGAATTGAAACGTTGATTGAAATGGCTTGAATTTGAAATTGCCTCGTTTTTAGCCCACTAAATTTGACCCGTGCTCTAAGTAAGAACCTCTAATATACAGGGTGTCCGGGTGTAAAGTACACACATATCTGGAGGTGAATATACACGATGGTAGAAGTAAAAACAACTTTTTTGAAATTTCAATATTCTTTCTCATATAAAAACATTTTCCATAGAAGAATATTTATTTTTCCAAACAAACAATTCAACTCATTTACCCGAAAACTACCTTAAAACGTTAAAATTAAACAAGGTTATTTATCTTTTACACTTGTACTACTAATTAGAATCACATCCCGAAGTTTGTGCACTAATGTGCACAAACTAACTTGTGCACTAATGTGCACTATTTTAGTGTTATTTTACTTTTGCTCTATTTTACTTTCTTTTAATTCTCATATGTTATTATTGAGTTTCTTTTTTATTTAGTTTTTATTTTATATGTATCTTAAATTTAAAAAAAAAAAATCATATCAAACTGAAAAATGGGGTCCTCAGCACGGGTAAAGCACCCAGTGAGGCCCACATTAGTCAAATATGTAACACACATGTATAAATCAGGTGAATCAAATAAAAAAAAATAAATAAAAAAATGCTCTAATGCTCTGCAACCTACAATTTTCCATTTCACATAACCAGGTAGGTACTATATATTATATTACATCCACAATTCCACCGCAACCGCCATGTTAGTGTTTAGATTTCGCTGTAGGTTGAAAAGCTAGCAATGATGTTATGATGAAATTATTTTATTAATTATTTTCCCGAGCAAAATTAACAATAATAATTACAATTCAGCACGTCTATTATGTTTATGTTCACAGAAATAATATAAAGTGCAAAATTATTCCGTGAAATGCGAGTGGCGACATCTGTAAATGGCGAGTGACACCTCGACTGAGAAAATTCATCGCGGAATAAAAGGCGGGAAATACGCTCAATCGGTTTTCGGTGGCCGACCATGCGACGCGCGACGTGCGCATACGTGGGAAATCTGGCTGGTTTCACACAAACTGAGTAGCTGGGTAGGTACCTGCATAATTATTGCACAGAAACAGTGGCGGCTCGAGCACTTCTTTAGTGGTGGGGATCGACATTTTTTACGTACTCTCGGGCGGCGACGGCCGGCGTAGTGCAGCGGACTCGCATTCCGAAGGTCGCGGGATCGAATCCCGGCGTGGCAAATAAATTTTATTTGATTAATTTGTGTAATTCACAATTTATTCATTTAAAATAATATATAGTATATTTGCCGCACGTTCCAGAGTGGAAGATACTCTCAGTATCGCCATGGTGTAAGACCACCATTAAGAATTGAAACGTTGCTTGAAATGGCTTCTGCCGTATTTGGTGACCAGATCTGAATAGCCAGGTACTTCCCCACCTTCCTCTTTCCTATCTTCTCCCCCTCCTCACTGCCTTCAGCCACACAACATACCCCAATTGGGGATGCCATAGTCCCACTGGCTCCAGACGGGAGCAGTTGGGACTCTTGTGCAGTATTCATGTAAAAAAAAAATCTCACCACCCGTAGAATATAATATAAAATTTCTCAAAAAAAAATTATGATCTAATCATGCTAGTCGGATATCTAAACACAAAATAATATAAAATGTCAATAGATTTATGCCAATTTACAATATAGTATAATAAAATAAAACTTTTTCTTGCAAGATTATTATCAAACTAATTTAAACGCGATCAATTCCCGTCCGTAACTTCGCAAACAAATAGTTCTGTGGGGATCCAAAGAATTGTCCCCGCGGGTATTTGAATTCACATACGACTGCGCATGCGCAGTTGCATACTACCGCGAAACAACGCAAGGAAAGTATGGGGATAGTTAGGATCGTCCCCCAAGTGCGCATTAGATTCTGCGCACTGAGAAATAGACCCGCTGTTTTGTACGCCGTACATTGTTCACTGTACGCGCGTAGGGTCTGTCTTATTAAAATAATCCGGAATAATTATTTGTATTTTATTTCTGCAAATGTTAATTTAATTACTTTTATTTTTAAAGAATTCATTCATTTTGGTAAAGACAAAGCATCGACTGTTATTTCCTTTAGTAGGTTTTGAGTGTAACTGGCGGGGACCGTCCCCATTGTCCCCCTGTGAAGAACCGCCACTGCACAGAAAATTAGGTAGTAACTGTCATATACGAGTATTTTTAATACAGATAATACAATGAATATGTACATTTATACATATTGGGTATTAGGGGCGAAAAGTTTTCTTACATGATCTATTTTGTGAGTCAAAGTTGAAGTCCATTCAACTTTGAGTTTCTTTTCCATAGAAAAGCCTGTTCTCACGGATATATTTCACAAATTCTATGAAGTAGTGCTTTCACACATTTTTCAGATCAATTTTTGAAGCAAAACTTCTTTACGCCCGCTTGACTTGGGGAGTAAGTTGGCGAATGCGTGACGAGAGCGTTACGAAAAGCGAGGCGAACGCTTCGTATATTACTATAGGGGCCAGAGAGAGAGAGGTGCGAGCACACATTTTCTTTCTCTCTTTCTCTCATAGCCGGTTACGTTACACAGTGCAGGCCTATTGTCCGTATCACACTGTAGGAGCACGAGAGAGCAGTGCGCGCGCACATTTTCTTTCTTTCTTCCTATCATATAGATGGAGCAGAAGTTTTACTTCAGTTGTGTGAGAGTTCACTTCTAGAGCACACTCGTTTTTTTTTACATGAGCTCCACAAAGGTGGCGCTGAGGAAAATGATTTCCCTCAAGGCCTTTGTCATCTTTGGGGGATGCTGTGTGTAGAGTTTTTTTAGGGAAAGGCAGGAGAGTTCTGGGCAGGAAAAAGGTTTGAGGGGTGGGTAGGAATCTGGGGGTACAGTGTATCCGGGTCATCCGCCACCTAGACCTAGACATACCTCACCCCATGAACCCGGGCATCCCTGCTAAATCACCAAATGTAGCGAACCACTTGGGGTGACTTACGGCAGAGGTGTTGGAAATCCAATAAATGATTCCCGAGGCGCCGGTACCCATTCCCGCCTCCATTCGCGAAAAATAATAAATCATTGACCATAGAATATATGTTCAGAACATTGTGGTCTTGTGCGGCATTCGAAAAGTGATAAATTTTCGAAATGTTAAAAAATATATCGACTTGCAAGTAGCATTTTATATTTCCTCAAAAGGTCACTTAGTGTTGCTACTTGCCTAATTATTGCACGGATGTTAAATTAGGTGAGTACCTATAACTCTTGAACACGAATTTTGGTAATGAAATTTTGTGGTTGATAATTGAAGAAAATGCTAATTTATGAATTTTAAAAGAAAAATAATTTAAAGAACCTTTATAATTGAATTGTTGAAATAAGGATTTTGCCAGCTGTTAAATTATCTAAGTTAAATTATCGAGCAGGGTAGATAATCATCTAGAGATAATGTAAAAGTAGCCAAGAGAGTGCTTTACTCATTCTCATTAGTCATTGCTAATCGACAGATTAACGGAATTAAGCAACATTCGTGTGGGGGCTCCTTTGGGTATCCGGCTAGAAGCAGGCAGGTAAGTATCCACTCTTTAATTCTAAATACCCGTGCTTAGTTAACATTAACCGTGTCCAACTCACCATGGGAAAGTTAGTCAATGCCTGCGCGAGGCTTTTAGACTACACAGAGCGAACTGGGCAAGAATAATTTATCGTGTGACCAACTTTTCGCAAGCGTCATCGTAGTAGAAACACAATGTCTGGAGTCTGGACCGAAGCCGAATGAGTGTTATATTTGTTGACATTGGAACTGGCAGGTTCGCTTCTAACAGATGCCTGGAACTATAGAATAAAGAATAATATAAGAAGTACCTTGTGGGCGTGTTTCGTGATCCAATTATATGTATAATTTCGGCCTATATTTCCCACAGAAAACTGTGTTTCGCCGTGATTACGAAATTCAGATGGGATGGCGATATATAATTTCAGGTAAGTGTAAGAGAGACAGGCTAAGTGCTATGGTCTAGAACCAAATGGTACTAAGTCAGCGACACGTTTCTTTCCATTGAAATTTGTACGTAAGGCACTTCTAGTGTCATATTCTTTATTCTATGCCTGAAAAGAAGTGGAATGAGTGCTATTTTTATTGTGACTTGGAATTACGAGATTCGATTCTGAGAGATGATTGGAAGAAGCCGAAAGCCGAATCGAAAGGAACGGTTCTAACAAATCAAATGAAAAATCAAAACACTTTTGAAAAACGATATAAAGTCAAAGTAATGAAAATAAACGGTGTCCGATTTCCGATTCTAACAGAGGTCTTAAAACAAACGGGAAGAGTGTTGTATTTGTTGAGACTTGGAACTAGGAGGTTAGATTCTGAGAGAGTCTGGACTGAAGTCAAATTAGATGTATTTGTCGAGATTTGGATCTGGTAACTTCGATCCTAAGAGGGTTAACTCTTCTTGAAGGGGTTCCCTGAGATGAGGGTTTGGGATAAAGTTTATGGGTGCGAAAACTATGTATATATATTTATAGTTTAATTGGAATTGGATTATGACAAAACCAATTTCAAACTGATTAATTTTCGCATAAATCAGTATTTGGTCAAGTTAAGCCATTTCAAAAATAAACATAATTTGAGAGACCTTGTACTTGTACAAAGTACATATATGGTACAGACACAAGTTTAAAGATAAAATATAATTACCATCAATGCAATGAGCACAATGACTCATTTTGAGCTATGTTAAATCTATAAACAAAAGTAGGTAAGATAATCTATAGGTCAGGGAAGGTTGAAATAATTACTTAAAATACTAACACAATATTTAATGGCCAGTTGGTTGACCATTCAAGATTCCAGCACACCCGCTACATTCATATTAAACTAATTGATTTGCATTATTTATGCAGCGAACGGATCCCTTCCAGCGTTGCTCTTCGCGTTTTACGAGTACTCTCGGCAAACTGATTTTAAACCGGCCCAATAAATCACGCATAATAACGGTCAGGAAACTAATACAAATGTCCAGAACGTGAACACAATGGCTAATAAAAAATGTATACATTCTGGCTTTTATTTGATGCTGCAAACAACTGGCGATGATCTAAGCAACACATATTCGGTGAGTAAGAATCTTGGGCGAATACATTGAAGCAGATCAGAAGAGCGATTTTTTTGTGGATAGGAATCGTTTCCACACGTAATCTCCTGTCAAATGTGTGTGATTGTTTATGGCTTTTTTATGGACTGATATGTCAGCTGTCGTATTTCAACTAGTTTAAAACACGAAATATATGATTTTATCTATTCATTTAATGTACGTTTAAAGTTGTATACCACGGATTAGACATTTGCGAAGTTTCGATTCTTAAGAGGAATATAAACGCTAGAAATATTTCGAATCTCATGCCTGCAAAATTTTAAAATCGAGCATCTTTTTGCAAGAGGCTAATAAGCGAAAAAGTGTTTTTTATTTATTTTGTGCATAATTTTATAAGAACGAAAAAAAGTTAGAACATGGAAAACCTCAAAAATAGTCTTAGCCATTAAGGGGTACTTTTTAAAAATGGTCTATTGTATTACTTCATAGTAAGTCAAGAAAAAACAATTTTTTTGGTGGTTTACGCTTATATTTTTTGTTACGTAAATAATAATTTTATTGTGATTCCAATACATAGACAAGCTAGTAAAAGCTTCGATTTATCCGTAGCATATTTTTCGATGTTCATACTGTAAGCCGATTCATTGTAAAGATTAATCAAAATAGTATCTAAATATGATTTCACGTACATATTCATCTTAAGGGCGTTTAACCAGCCAGCGGCCGAAAATCCACATTTCGTCGAAAGATGTTCTTACGATCGTACAGGGCGATTTTATTTCATTCCAAATTTGCTTTAATTTATACCTACATCCAAAAATGCTAAAAGGCGTGATGATAATTATGTACTTTTGTAATTATTTTTTTATCATAAGTATTGGTCACGCATTGCAAATGTTTTTTGTTTGTTCGAAATTTTAAATAAATATATATCACAATCATGGTACTTACTCACTCCTTGGAATTAACAAAGACACCGAAATGGATTGTTTGTCAAAAATAGATTCCAAAACAAGAAAATTACTGACACTGTTTGTTTTGGAAAATTTTCATGCATTGTGAAAAGAAACTTTGAGTTTGTGTATTCATTGACAAATTTCATCTCTTGTAAAAACTTATGAGTCACCCAAGGATTGCATTGACTGCATCTAATTGTTCATTGGATGACATTAAGGAGGCCTCCACACTTCAAGATCAGCAAAAACAAGGTTGGTGGATTTGTTATATTCCCTGGAGTTCCTCTTTGTGCCATTTGTGATATATTTGTTCGCAAGTAGAGTTTTTTTCATAATCATAATTTCTTGGGTATTAAGCCCAGAGGGTCTGGGGTTATTTACACACCTCAGGCTCGCATATTATAATGCAAGTATTTATCATTTTTCAATAATGACTAAGCAAAATAAAAATGTAAAAAAATCTGAAATATATTAGTTTGTAAGTGCGCAAATAAATACACAAACGGACCAATTTTCGCCAAGAAACACATGTACGTATATGTATATTTTTTAATGATTTTATTTAAACCAAAATTAAAATTCTGAAACATACGATTACCAGATAATGTATTGATTTATTTTACTGCATGATTATATGATTTGAAATGGGTGTGGTATAATACAAAATCTTTTTTGAAAATTTAACAAATCTGCCAACGACCTATGGTATACCCTTATTATACTAAATATAAACATTTTTTCTCAAAATTTAAAACGTGCGTTTACTAGATTAAACAACATCTCTCGAAATCAATTTATAATTTTTTGTGGAAAAGAGTCAATATGTCTAAACTCTGATTTAAAAATGACATATTTCTGGTTATGACATATTTCCTATGACGTTGTTATACCCTCTTATTTTGGGCAAACAATAATAAATAATTCATGCGTATTTAGATTGAAACTTCGCAAATGTCAAATCCATGGTATACAACTTTTAAACGTACATTAAATGAATAAAAAATCAATGTATACTTGCAGCGCTTCGTATTACTAGTTGAAATACGATAGCTGACATCATAAATAAACCAATCCGTTGACATATCAGTCCTTAGAACAAGCAATTGCAAGCCATAGACAATCACACTATTTGACAGTAGATAACGTATGGAATCGATTCCACAAAAGATACAGAATCGCATGGCGGACGTGGGATAAATTTAACAAAAATATGCCTAACGTAGACATCGTGACAAAGGGCTTTTTGACAGACCGGACACGTACAGTGTTTAAACTGTGCTGTCCGCAATGCCAGATTTCCATAATGTGCATATAAAGGCGCACCGCTGATAGATCCGATGTAACCTCTTTCTGCTAAATACACAGTTTACGTGAGAGAACGGAGGTTACAACTACCGACATTTCCGTGCCAGATAATGTTCAAGCAAGCACGGCCGTGCGTGCCTGAACCGGGATATTGCGACTTAGAGGACACGGGAATATCACGCATGTGATTCCAAGTCCAAGCAATCTTATTGGTCATCTTGGGCAATGCGGTAGCAAGAGAGCTTTTGCCTGCACAGAATAATATCATCACTCTCATACACTCCTGTACATTTCACATATAATACACACAAAGATAAATATTATGTTAAAGATTTCCAACCTCAGAAATTTCATCAATGTTACCTAAACCTATACTAAGTGTGTGCAAAAGGCAAAATTCGAACCCTTCTTGAACTAAGGAATTCGCAGAAATCATAATACCTTA
Organism: Limnephilus marmoratus; assembly: GCA_917880885.1. Lineage (NCBI taxonomy): Eukaryota > Metazoa > Arthropoda > Insecta > Trichoptera > Limnephilidae > Limnephilus > Limnephilus marmoratus. Next base: position 52,255,141 of record OU862909.1, on the reverse strand, counting down.
TAGTGTTTTCTTTAGTTTAGTTTAGACTCACAGACGCGTAAGCGACCCACGGAATTCAGAAATATTACAAAAAAATAAATAGCCTAGATGTAAACAGTAATTTTGCTCTTATTTTAAACGCCAAGTGTGCAAAATTTCATCTTGATTTCATCAAGAAGTATCAAAATGTTGCTTCAAGGGTTGGTAAAGGGAAAGTTAATGTTTTGTGGATTAATTTTGAGCTATCGTATATTTTATTTACCGAAACACTTCCTTGAACAATAAACTATCTAAAAAATAACATTACTTGCGTTAATTTGGTAAATTGATAGGTTTTATGATGTTTTTGTCAAGCATCACGCATCGGACTTTGACAGTTTGAATTGCAGCCATCCAAATTCCACAGATAAATATGGTGAGTCGCCAGGTGAGTGAAACTTTTGCCTATATCATGAATGATGTTGGCGCAAGCGATTCTGATCTTGTCCTTCATACAAATTCTTTATACATAAGTGTCAAAATCGCATTAAAAAGTTACCTACTAAATCATTCTTTCACTCAACCTTAAAAAAAAACCTCCTCCAGTAAAATGCAAATTTTTGCTTACGATCATCTTTTGCTGGAAAATGACGGAATTATTATTACACTACATAAGAAAACGAGGCAAAAAGGGTGAACTGTTTACAAAAATAACCCATTTCGTCTATTTATGGATAAATAATTCTCTGAATTCAAAGCTCACGGCGGCAAATTGCTATTTTTAGAACAAGCAAACGAAGATCTTATCCGAGAGGATATTACGGACAGAGCCATTTATAATAACGAGGTAGTTTTTCTCCGTACAGATGATATTATTATTAGCTTTCAGAAATCTAACAAAATTATTGTTTACGTGAAAACTTCTTTAGCTGTTGTGATTTGAAACTCGGTGAAACAGAAACGAGAGACACTAAAAAGAGACAAACGCATGCAGCAATAGGATTTAGCCTGCGGGAGAATGAGACGGTTCCATGCCAACTCAGAATGTAATCAACTTAGAACCACCTCAGAAAGGTCATTAAAAGCTATAAAAAAATAATTTTAAAATAGCCGGTAACTCTAACCTAATATTTAACCATTTTTTTATCATCACTCTTAATGACCTTTCTGAGGTGGTTCTGAGTTGGTTTCATTCTGAGTTGGCCGGTCACCATATTGCTCTACTAGTTCCAGCGAGTTGTCGTACGTGACGTCAGTAAACCTACCCTTACTAAATCTCGCCCTGGTTGTACTCCCCCCCCCCCCCCCATCGCTTCATTACCTCCTTTCCCTTATTGTGAGGAAATCACCTTATCGCCTTAATTTTTCTTTCTCGAAATCTTAACGCTCAACCCTCAATTAATGGTTATTTATCAGTGTATAAAATTAAAAACACGTTTATTAATAATGCCTTATATATTATACATTTATAGTTTGCAACAACTTACAGCATAAGATACAGAGATTCTCAAAAGAGAAGACGACATCTTGTTTATTTCATATGTTTTAATTTAATTTAATTCGCCGGACTCGAAACATAAATTTATTCCAAAATTTATTTGTACAAAAATTGGTTTGTAATAATGTACCTACCAATATAACCACGTACACACAGATTTTCATTATAATCGTTATCCTTTCTTATTTACATACTCTATAAAGTACTTACTTAAACTTTATATATTTTATAATTATATCATTTTTATATTCTTTCATGTATTGCTTTCTATGTTCTATACTTTTTATATTATTTTTATATTCAACTATATTCTTCCATACTCTTTTATACTCTATAGTCATTTATTGTTTCCATACTCTTTAGTCATTTACATTCTTTTATATTCATTTGTATTCTTTAAATTTCTTTAATATTATTTTATACCATATGTATATTTTTATATTTTTATTTTATTTTTTTATATTCTCGCACATTTCTTTATATTGCGTCTGTTAATATACTAAATACGAAAATCGACCACCACAACACGGGCATGTTCCTAGTATGGTGGTCAAAAAATCCCCAATTTATGTAACGAACCATTTAAAGAATAAAGAAACTTAAAAAAAAAAAAAAAAAAAAATCCAAATCTCTGACGTAGACTGGTACGAAAGTGAAATGTTACACCGAAATAATTCCTATTCAAAAAAACTCCATTTATATTTCAGCTAGTCTCACACGAGGGCTTTACTCTCATAATATCTGTGGGCTTGACCTATGCTCGCTCAGCACCAATCGCTTCTGGAATGCATGGTGAGCGATATGGAGACCAAGTCCACATACATTATTTATATATTAACGGACTCTCTCGACCGATCGCCATCGCTTAAAACCGCAGTGGGAGGGATGGATTCGTACATCCGTCGTTCCTGGACATATTGACCCTAAGACTCTTATCGACCCCTCATGCATTTATTTAAAAATACCCTCCACACAGCATCCCCAAAGCTGACATAGGCCCCGGGGGAAATTGTTTTCCTGGGAGCCTCCTTTGTGAATCAAAACTGCACTGCCTCAGTTACAATATTTTATACAAAAATATTTATTTAGTGATATATTGAGATGAACACAACTTGGTAAAATATTTCCCTTCACTAGTATTCTAGGCAATGAGAAATAAATTACGAGAGTATAGCCCTCGTGTGAGACTAGCATTACAGCGAAGATAGCCTGTGGTAAGGGAACGTACCCATACTATGTGACCTGTTCGGGGGGGGTCTTCAAAATACCACGCTTGGTACAAATGAGCGGCGGCGTCCTTAGGTTTTTGGTTAGCGGGGGGGGGGGGAAATTGCAAAAAGTTGGTCACGTAGTATGGGTACGTTCCCTAAGGATTATTATCGAACAGCGATTCGATAATAACTAGCTGACCTGGCCACGCGTTGCTGTGGCTAACTAAACACAACGCCATCTACTGGATGGTAATCCAACCTTTCCAAGACGCCGCGGAGGACTTTAATTTATAATACGTACAGATGGTGCGAAAGATTATAATAATGTGCATGAAATGCTTGACGTAACTATTAGTTAAACGTATTTATGTTGGTAAGGATTAATACTGTATCCTATTTACACAAATCCTTCACAAATTATATGAGTACCTAAACCTTCCTCGCGAAACACTCTATCTATTGGTGAAAACCGCAAGAAAATCCTTTCAGTAGTTTTTGAGCTTATCGCGAACAGACAGACAGACGATGCGGAGGACTTTAATTTATAATATGTAGGGACATGTTAATATGTACTTATTCATTTTCAAATGAAATAAAATAATTAATGACCATCGTGCAAAAAACCGACTAAACAACAATGACGCCAATATAAGTACGTCAGTACGCAATGCCAACAATATCCCCACAAAAAAAATCTGACAAAATTATGACAGGAGATATAATCAGAAATAAAGCATAATGCGAAAAAATTCGTTAAATAATATTCCCTTCGAGAGCTTTCGGGAGATTTCAATCTGGGGAAAGTCCCTGTCAAGCCGGAGTACCTAATAATATAAGCCTCTCGTTCCGGCCAGACGTTTCCCTAATAGATTTCATAACATGAAAAATTGCTTTATATTAAACACGACACCCACAGCGCTACCCGAGACACTCGACTACTCTACGTTGCCGACAGCTAGCAGTGATTTGGAATTCCACAGAATTATTTCAGAAGGAGGAATATCACTACTTTCACTCGAAAACACACTAGAATAAAACTATTGTGCTATGTACAATATTCAAATTCTCAAGAAAGCAAAACGTTCATTACAAAACACTCGTATGCCTAAGTTCAGTCTTTATTAAGCGGTCTGCAACCCCATTGTCGCGACCCCAATTGGGGTAGTAATAATAATGGGATCGTCAAAAAGACAACAATATTAATTTTTGTATAGCACGGTTATTGCTTTTTGATTATTAGGAAAACCTTTTTTAGCCCGGTGAATGTTAAGGGCCATTAACCAGCCAGTGGCCAAGAATTCAAATTTCGTCGAAAGATATTCTTGCGATCGTACAGGTCGATTACAATGAGAAAGATTAATTATTCTCCGTACCAGCTTTTTTAAAATAATAACTCAATATCGATTTAATTTCATTCAAAATTTGCTTTAATTTATACCTATATTCAAAAATGCAGAAAGACGTGAAGATAAAACTATTAAAATGATGTACTTTTTGTAATTATTTTTTGATCATAAGTATTTATAATTTTTCAATAGTGTCTAAGCAAAATAAGAATGTAAAAAAACTTAAATATATTACTTCTTCTAATAGTGCAAAATTAAAAAAAAATGCACTATTAGAATTATTAAAGTAATATATTTAAATTATTAATTTGAATTTAAATATATTACTTTGTAAGAAGACAGTAAATAAACAGACAAAATGAAGTATTTTCGTCACAAAACACGTACGCGGATCTTTTTAAAAATTATTTTAGTTGAACTAAAATTAAAATTCTGAAACATAGCTTTCCCAGATAGTTTATTGATTTATTTTACTTCATGATTACATGATTTGAAATGTGTGTTCCACAATACAAAATTTTGCTTGAAAATTTAACAAATCTGCCAACGACCTACGGTAAAACCTTATTGTACTAAAAGTAAACATATTTTCTTAAAATTTAAAACACAGGTTCGCTAGATAAAAGAATAGTCTTTTGAAATCAATTTATAATTTTTTGTGTAAAAGCGCGAATACGTCTAAAATTTGAATTAACAATAACATATTTCCGGACTTTTCTGGTAAAACAGCTACCATTGCGCTATGTGGAATAAAAACTCTGAATACTTTGGTTTGAAATCTAGTATCGTTAACGGAATTGTATTAAAGTTATTTTCACTGACAAGTAACTCTAAGACAATTCGTGACAAGACAGATCTTGTAGTCTGACACAGCTTTTTCCCCATTTATTTATTTATTAATTTGAACAAAAGATACAAATACATTATAAGATAGCTTTTACTGTCCAACTAGGAGATTTCCCGTTTTAGGACAGTCAATTTAGTTCACATTAGAAAGCTCTCAGTAATCGTAATCATTTAAAATTTCACAGCAGTGACACAGAAATATTTAGGTAAGGGAACGTACCCATACTACGTGACACGTTTAGGGGGGGGGGGGTCGTCAAAATGTCACGCTCGGTACAAATGAGCGGCGAGTTGCTTAGGTTTTTGGTCACCGGGGGGGGGGGGTTTAAAAATTGCAAAAAGTTGGTCACGTAGTATGGGTATGTTCCCTAATGTAATTGACGATTGACTCCCAACAAAACTAAATATCGTTCTAGACATCTAGACTAAACGTAAAACTGATTTGAGAGGACTCCAGATACTAATATCTACAGCCTGTATGTCGGACGAATATTTACAGCTCGTATGTTGAACTAATATCTACGAACTTCAGAGTGTTGACTAATATCTACAGAGCGTAGGTTGAACTAATATCTACAGAGCGTAGGTTGGACTAATCAGCTAAATGTGTCCAATAGTCCAATATTAGGGATTTTTACATACATACTTACATAAATTAAGTTTTTTAAACTGCATACGCAATGTTACGTTATTCCAATATGCTATACATAATTGCAATCCAACCTCTGCCAGTGCTGTAGATATTCGTCAACACTTTGGTTCTCATAGATATTAATCAACACTTGCTGTAGATATACGTCAACACTTTGATTATCATAGATATTAGTTCGACTTTTTCAGTTTTTGGAATTCCTGTAGATATTAGTAGACGCCTCCATTTGAGAGTGGCCATTTCATTACTACGTACATATATTTCACCAAGTACCTATAAATGTTTTGATTGAAACTGTGCATGCACAAAATTCATACTATTTTTATTTAGTTTATTGAATAAAATGTTAAATTAATTGTTCGTTTTAACTAATGCCCACAAAAATACACAAAATACATGTATTCCTGTCCCCTTTCAATTTGTTCAAAAAAATTGTGTATGAAATAATGAAGAAAAACAGCAAGAACCAGCCTTTACCTTCACGTCTACTTCAAAAAGATTAATGACTGCTGTTCTAGTAATGTTGAAAATACAGAATATCTTCGAAATCTAAAATCTAACACTTTCTGCATTATAATACCATAGTATCACCCCGTTGAAATATCACCGTCCAGAAACGAAAAGTTGTTGCTTGAAATGAATTTAGCCGTTTGGTGACATGGTCTCAATGGTGAGGTACTTACTAACCGTCATCTTCACAAAATGGAGATGTCATGCATATTACCACCGGCATTGGTTAGTAGGGAGCAGATGGGACGCGGCAATAACCATGAATAAAATATTATTGTAATACTGACATAGTGCTGGGGCGGGTGCTGGTGGTTCTGGGGCGGGGGGTGCTGTAAATGGGGCGGCAGGTGGTTGGGCGGCGGTGGGGGTTGAGGCGACAGGAACACGTGCCGGACGTTGCCGCTCTCGTCCATGATCTGCTGGACCATGTGTCCGGCGGGCACCTGCACGGGTACGCCCATCGAGCCCTGCTGCTGCCCGGGAACGCCCATTGGCATCACGGGACCTGCAACAAACACACACATACATATTACTAAATGTAAACCACATATTACAGAAGACATACCCTAGAACCAGTGTCCAACTTAAGGCCGGCGTAGGAATTTCAAATGGCCCCAATCAGTTTTCATGATAATACGTAATTACGAGTATGTACCAAAATTTCGGTTCCACAACAAAACAGAAGAATGGCGAAAAATGAAGAAATAAAACAAGCAAACAAACCTGACCTAACCTAAACTAACCTATTTTATCATATTGTTCTGTCTGATCCTGTTACCGTACGTTTCAACTGAAATTCATTCAAAATCATTCAACCCTAAAAGTAAATTTCACAGAATTTCAGAAAGAATTCAACCACCACTACCGCTGGAATAATTAAATATTTCTGGAAATCAGTCAAATTAGTAATAACTAATAACGAATAATATTTTGAAAAGTTGTGCTAGTGAAAGCTAAATCCGTAGACTTCCCACCAGGGGTTAGCATATCTACCTATTTGATAACCAAGACATCAGGAAGTTAATTAGGAACGTAGGAAAAAAGGTATTAGGTAAAGAAAAACTCCACTGATGGACGACAAAACAATTGAAAATATTAACAACGCCTGGCGGCCATGGTAGCAATAATTGGGTGACATTACAGAACCGCAAAATATTCCACCACAAATGTTTGATTGATGACAAATCACAATGTTAATATAAGCGATTGCTGCTAACAGACTGGTGATGAGATTCAAAGACGATAAAGAGCCTTATAAAAAAGGGGTATCCATTAACCAAATGATAACCAATCTTCATTTGACAGCCGCGAATACTATTTGACTGCTAACAATCAACGAATTGATAAAAATACTAAATCAATTAGGAGGGCGTTACCATTACTCAGTGGTTTCTATTATTCGATGAATCACAAATGGAAATAATCTGAATTGGACAACATGCAATATGCAGGTCTGGAGCGGGTAACATTAATCGCGTGCAACATTAATCATATGGACCCCAGGAGAGAAACTGCACTCTGGAATCTGGGTAGCTTCGTTAATCAAATACTTAAAATGAATCTTCAGGAAGCTGAAGTTATGTATCTAATAAAAAATTATGTATATTAAATTATCGGTAGTCTTCGGTTTCAGTGGGGAGGTATTATCGACGATTATATATTGTCTACAAAATAGATATTTCAAACTTCGCAAATATACCTTGTGGCGTTATTATTGATATAATGAAAACAAATAATTTAGTATGCACCACTATATTATTAACAATATCTACATGTTTCAAAAACAATGTTTTCTTCGTCAGGATAAGTTGTTAATATAAAAATAACAAACTTAAGAGGGAATAACCAGATAAAAATGGAAATATGTCATTTTTAAATCAAATTTTAGACGTATAGACTCTTTTCCACAAACAAAATTATAAATTGATTTCGAAAGACCATTCCTTCATCTAGTAACATAATTTTGTATTATACAACACACATTTTGAAATCATATATTCATGCAGTAAAATAAATCAATAAATTATCTGAAAAAGCTATGTTTCAGAATTTTCATTTTAATTTAAATAAATTATTTAAAAAAACATCCGCACACGTGTTTTGTGACGAAAATACTTCAGTTTGTCTATTTATTTACGGTCTTACAAACATATTTAAGATTTTTTACATTCTTATTTTGCTTAGACATTATTGAAAAATTTTAAATACCTACTTATGATCAAAAAATAATTACAAAAAGTACATAATTTGAATTGTTTTATCATCACGCCTTTCAGCATTTTTACTTAAAAATCTCAACAATAAAAAACAATTTAAAAAGAAATATAAAAATTATTTTGGGATGCATAAAAATTACATTTAAATAATAAAAAAAACCTTTTAAAACAAACAATATAAACTGGAAGTCTGAACAACGAAATAAATAATTATAATTGTAAGTATTAATAAGAAAATAAATGTAAGAGATGGCTATTTTTTTAATGTTATTTATAATATTTAATTGACTATTAACGCTTTTCCTAATATCTAAAATTTCTAAATTATCTAATTGTATACCCGTTGTTACCTTTAACAACGTAATTGTATCTTTATTAATATCAAAAGAATGACTTGTTTCTGAAGTATGTTAGGCAAATTCTGAATAATAATTATTATTTAAACATCTTATATGTTCCTTAACTCTAATATTAAAATTTCTAGAAGTCTTCCCTGTATAAAAAACTTACAATCATTATAAATTAATTTATAAACCCCAGATTTGTTCAAAAAATTATGTTTATCAATGTTATTTAATATATAATTCTTTTAATTTGTTATTAGTGTAAAAAGCTGGTTGGATATTATCTGGCGTGTTTTTGATTATTTAATTTGAAGTATTATTATTTAAAAATACAATTTTTCTCTAGTTATTTTCGTCGTCAACAACGTCTGGTCTAAACAAAAGATCTAAAAAAACTTTTTCTTATCTTTTTTGTTTAACATATTGTCTGATTATTGATTGCAATTTGTTTTATAGTATTTAATTCTGTTTTAAAATTACTCAAAGATAAGGGAACATTAATTAATCTACTTAACAAGGTAGAAAAGCTACTATTTATTGTGAAAATAGATGATTAGATGTTTCATGTATAACGATATCTGTATATGTATCTTTACGAAAAATGTTAAATTTATTATTGACAATAGAAATACTTAAATCCAAAAAATTTAGGCTGTAATTTTTTCCAATTTCTAGTGTAAATTTAATTTTATTTCTGAAAATATTTTTATTGTCTATTAGTGCCAGTACAGTACAAAAAATGTCATCTACATATCTTTTCCAAAAATAAACATATTGTAATAATAAAGCACGACTATTAAAAATGTTATCTTCAAAATTGTTTAAAAATATATTTGCTACTAGGGGGCTAGTACATGAACCCATTGCTAAGCCATCTTTTTGTTAGTAAATAATATCATCAAAAATGAAAATAATTTTGTTTGAGAATAACATTAAAATTTTTATATAAAACCTGTTACAAGTTTTTGGAAATGTTTGAAGAATCGAGTAATTCTTTAATAATAGATTTAGTTTAAAAAGAGGAACACTTGGAAATAAATTTACAACCTCAAATGATATTAACGTTGCATCATCCTAAAATAATTTTTATATTTAATTTTATACAATTTTTTAATTTATGAGATTTTAAAGTAATTAATCAACTCTCCTTTTTAATATTTTGTCTTTGTTCTTATTTGTCTATACTTGTTAAGTTTGTCATTTGTTATTTTTATATTAACAACTTATCCTGACGAAGAAAACATTATTTTTGAAACATGTAGATATTGTTAATAATATAGTGGTGCATAATAAGTTATTTGTTGTCATTATATAGATATTTAGTATTTTTTCAACCTCTGAATAAAGAAGGTCACTTTTTATCATTATTTCCAAGAAATCACAATATAAATACGTTCATTTGAATAAAATAAGTATGCAAATCGTTACGATTACTAGATTGCGTCCCGGAGCAAGTATTAAATTATCGTGTTATTGTTATTTGGGCGATAAATAAAGCGGAATTCATTTCTCAGAAGTAAAAACACGTTAAAGTAGTTAAGGCACAATAGCCTTTTTAGCATAGAACACCGAGATGCTGGAAACGAGCCAACTGCCACTGCCCAGCCACTGGCACTATCATACTTTACCATCGCAAATTTAATTTACAGCCTGGGAAATGGCTTTTCTTTTTAATGTGAAACTCAATTTTACGTAGATATTTCGAAGCACGCTGCAGCAAATTTATTGTGACAATTATTTGAGTGGAAACAATTAGAAAATTATAAGAACATGCATAAGGATGTGCTAATTGCTTATCAAAAGGAGAGGGCACTTTGGAATACATTCAAAATGTAAATGATGAGTTCCATGACAACTCAACAAAGTGGCATTTCAACACCACTTTAAAGAAAAGTCATTAAAAGCGATGGAAAAATAGCCCATAACCTAACCTAACGTAACCTATAGAACCAATTTTTTATTTATTTTTTTTATTTTCATCAATTTTAATGACTTTTCAAAAGATTGATAAAACTTGAATGATTTCGATAACGGAAATTTGAAATACTATAAAGGATCAAATGTTAATTTTCAGGAGAACGTAAAGAAAGGGTTTATTTTTTTCAAAAAATCATTTCTCCTGTTTTTGTAGACCTACAATAAATTATGAATTTTGACTATAGAATAACATTAAATAGATCTTTCAGAATACTAACATTTTTTTGATATTTTTTTAATAATTTATTTTTAACTTTTCAGAAAAAAAAACCTCTTCAAAAGTATGCCGTAAAAGACGCATTTTTTTCCTAGAAATATTTCGAATACGCAAATCGAAAGAGAAAAAGAACAAATTTAAGTTGTTTTTGCACTTATTGTCATTTAAAGCATTACAAATTTCGGCAATCGATTTGAAAAAGAATGTTAAATTAATAGTTTATCGTTATTGGGGTGTTTAAACCATGAAATCTTGGTGATAATATGCACACATCTCGAAGGTTATGATTTTTTGATAAACGTTTACGCAACTTCTGAGCATTTAACAATGTAACTTACAATTGCTTTTTAATGGGCGTAAAACGCGATAAATTATTTATATTATTGCCTGCAATAAAAGGACAGAACATCCGCATGCAGTATGCACTGTGAAATGTATGGTTTAATACGGTAATAACAAATGATTTAAATTGTTTTAATCAATGTTGAAGGTAAAATGATTGTACTCCTAATAAAAAGACGCCGAAAGCAATAAAAATGTTTATGTTCATAAATAATTATTATTGAAGTCAAGGGGACGACTAAAATAGCGACAAACGCACTGCTTGGATAATTAAAAGGGCTACATAATATTTTGCATAATTAAAACTACATTGATTTTTTATAGAAATAAGAATTTTATAATAAAAAGTAATATTTCATTTGCTTGAACTGAATTCTCAGAAAGTACACAACTCTGTACCCTAAAAGAAAAACCACGTAAGTCCATAGCTAAGTCTACTCGTATAGTCTGTACCCTAAAAGAAAAACCACGTAAGTCCATAGCTAAGTCTACTCGTATAGTCTGTACCCTAAAAGAAAAACCACGTAAGTCCATAGCTAAGTCTACTCGTATAGTCTGTACCCTAAAAGAAAAACCACGTAAGTCCATAGCTAAGTCTACTCGTATAGTCTGTACCCTAAAAGAAAAACCACGTAAGTCCATAGCTAAGTCTACTCGTATAGTCTGTACCCTAAAAGAAAAACCACGTAAGTCCATAGCTAAGTCTACTCGTATAGTCTGTACCCTAAAAGAAAAACCACGTAAGTCCATAGCTAAGTCTACTCGTATAGTCTGTACCCTAAAAGAAAAACCACGTAAGTCCATAGCTAAGTCTACTCGTATAGTCTGTACCCTAAAAGAAAAACCACGTAAGTCCATAGCTAAGTCTACTCGTATAGCTATGTGTGGTTTATCCTGGTACATAACTGTTTCGACAAATTTGACATTACCGAATTACGACATTGCTTTTAAATCCTCAGGCTAATTTGTGGTGATAACTGGTTTTCGGAACAACTCATATAGGTCTCATAGAAATCATTGTGTCTCCCTTATTATCAAGTTTTAAAACGTTGTTTTTTTACATTAACTCCACACAGGAGGCCCTGAGGAAAATAATTTCCCTCAGGGTCTATGTCATCTGAGATGCTGTGTGAAGGGTCTTTTTGAGGAGAGGAAGGAATGAACATTGGTCTTGAAGAGCCCCATGTTGTAGGAAGGAGGAAACACAAAGGCCGGCAAATCGTTCCACAGCCGAGTTGTTGAACACAAGAACAAGTCGAAGAAGCGACCAGTTCTCATATGACCAATGTCAACCGTGTACATATGTTGGGCACGCGTTTGGCGTGTTTCCCGACTATGCACCGGTACCGAAGGGATCAATGACGCTAGTTCCTCGGAGCATCTTCCATTGAAATACCGGTAGAACACGGATAGCATTCCCACCCGAGGCCTTTGCTTTAAAGATTGCAATCCGTCTGTTAAATTAGGAGAATCTATCAGACGGACCGGCCGTTTCTGCACAGAGTCGAGAATTTTTTCAAGTATTTTGGGGCTCCAGCCCAGAGGTGGCTGCCAAATTCAACCGTGGGGAGCACTTGTGATTTGTACAGGGTTAGCACTTGTGTACTATTTAAGTATCTGCGCCCAGTTTTTGAGAGGCTCTGGCTTCGATGGAGTCCCCATATCTGAGCGGCTAAACCGTGTTAGAAAGAGAAAATACCAAGCTTTGTATTTACATCTTTATAAAACCTTGGGAATTTATTAAATATTTTTGCAAGAAACGATATAAAAATTGAAAATATGTGTAATTTTTTTTTTGTTTTCAGTAATTCTAGTTTAAAAAATACGTAAGTTGAGACATTTAAATTTTTTTTTAAGTTTGCATTAAAAATGGGTGCCTTGTCGACGCAGTGGGTTCCCGACCGAATAGGATAAAGGGAAGAAGATTATACAAATATATACATATAGATACATTCAAAATTTTTATATTTAAAAAAAACATGTTTAATTCGAATTATTAAATTAGAAAGCGTATTTTATCATCTTCCAAAAACAGTTTTCAGTTTTCGGAAGCGTTCAAAAATATTCTATTTATTTGGATTTTATTGCAAAGCGGAAATATTTTGACCTATAAAATAGGCCCGAGACCTGGAGGGTTAAAAGATAAAACATTTTCCCTTTGAGGTAATCTCGTCAAGTAGGAACAGTACAAACGGCGAAACAATTAATAATTACATGTAAGTATTATTTCAGGGAAGGCACGTGAATGTGAATGTGTAATGTGTTTCCAAAATTAAATTAAATTTTGGGTTTCAAGGGTTAATTGGAATCGTATTGATTTCAACGATTTATTTACTCAATCTATTGAGGGTGTTAAAGGACATACTTGTATTACTTTAACCAGTGATTCCTGACATTATTTGGAGTAAAAATTGTAAATGAAATTTTGGTCTTAGGTGACTTTTGGACGACTTTTTTTTTTCCAAAAAATTTTTCTTCAAATCAAAGAAAAAAAATTCTTAAGATGAATATATACGTGAAATCCTCTTTAGATACTATTTTGATTAATATTTACGACGAATCGGCTTACATTATCAACATCAAAAAATATGCTACGGATAAATCGAAGCTTTTACTAGCTTTTCTATGTATTGGAATTACAATAAAATCATTATTTACATAACAAAAAATATAAGCGTAAACCACCAAAATAATATTTTTTCACGACTTAACTATGAAGTAGTACAAGAAACAATTTAAAAAAAAATACCCCTTTATGGCTAAGACTATTTTTGAGGTTTTCTACGTTCTAACTTTTTTTCGTTCTTGTAAAATTATGCACAAAATAAATAAAAACCACTTTTTCGCTCACTAGCCTCGTGCAAAAAGACACTCGATTTTAAAATTTTGCGGTCACTGGTCACTCGGCCGAGTATCCGACCAACCCCTTACCCCGCCTCCAACGGTCCAGCACCTACCATTTTTTTAATGTTTTTGTAGAAAAAAAAAATCAAAAATGTCACCGGAGACCAAATTTTCAGTAACATTTTTTTACTCCAAATAATATTAGGAATCACTGGTTAAATAAAGTAAGTCAAGTAAGTCCATTAACACTCTGGATAACCACAAAAATCTCTTACCAAAAACCACAGGTACCGATGGAATGGGCTGTTAAGGTTTTTTTTATTAGATAATATTAGGTCCTTACATATGAAATTGGCGTTTTGCCGTACTGGCAACTTTGATCTCAAATATCTTCTCTTTGGTTAGGAATTCCAAATTCAAATTTATACAACTATTAACTCATGTATTTGTGTTTCGAAAATTATAATTCATTTGTTTTTTCCTTAATTGTTTTTTTTTCTTTGCGTCACTTAGTTTGCAGAATGGAAAGCTTGAAATATCGCGTTACTTGCGAGTACGAGTTCCACCGTGGCACCAGTGCTGCAGAAACGGCTCGAAGGATTAATGATGTGTATGGCGACGGTGCCGCAAAAGAAAACACAGCGCGTTTTTGGTTCCAACGTTTTCGTTCTGGAAATTTCGACCTGCAGAATGCAGAACAAGCCCCGTGGACGGCCGGAGACCAAAGTTGATAATGAAGAATTGAAGACTATTGTGGAAGCGGATCCATCGCAAACCACGTCCGATTTAGCTGCAGGCTACGGTGTTAGTGATACAACTGTTTTAATCCACTTGAAGCAAATTGGGAAGGTGAAAAAGCTTGAAAGCGAACCTCGCGAATTGAGTGAAGCAAATCAACAAACGCGCGTTAGAACGCTAGGCCACACACTGCACAACAGACGGCTATCAAATTAGAGGAGCTTCAATTGGAAAGTCTAAGACATCCACCGTACTCTCTGGACCTTGCCCCAACTGATTACCATTTTTTTCGAAATTTGGATAACTTCTTGCAAGGGAAAAAATTCAACTCCGATGGGGCTGTCCAAACCTCCTTCAAAGATTTTATTGATTCCCGTCCGAATAGTTTTTTTAGTAAAGGGATCGATGAACTACCTATGAGCAGTGGCGGCCGCTGCCCTGAAAACGTGGTGGTTCACTGATAATCCGTAACTATGAGATAACGATTACTAAGCAACATTAGGTAAAAATGATCCCACCAATCTTATTTGGAGAGAAGATCTATTTTAAGCTGTTTTCGAAGTGCGAAAACTTGTACATATCGCTTTTTAATTAAAATTTTTATTTTTCGGTACTAAGAATATAAAAACACAATACTATTTTTTCGTGAGTAAATCTTAAATTTTACCCAAAAAACTCTCTTTTTTACAATGTTTACAATGTAGTGTAAGAAGAATATACGACGCAAATGTGAATGGTAGAAGAAGTCGGGGACGCCCGAGGAAGACATGGCACGAGCAAGTGAATCAGATACTTGAGTCGGGCCATGTCGAAAGTCGGAATAATAGAAGAGAATATATGAGACGATGTATGAATGTGAGTGTATGTATGAAAAGAGGCAAAGAGTGTGTGCCAAGACCGAGTTATTTGGCGGTCCGTCCTCTCTGCCTACCCCTGTGGGGAAACGGCGTGATGGTTGGTTAGTTAGTTTTATATTTCATTTTAAACAGGATACAAACAGTATTTATAAACAATGTATAAACAACAGGAGGGCAAAATTGTCAAAGTTACCTATGAAAAAATTGTATTCCTTAATGATCTGCGTTTTATAATTTAAAACACCTATCAATAAAAAAGCAAATATATGTAAAATTTAGGTATTTGCTGTACCTTTTGATTAAAAAAATAATTATTCAGTTTGGTTAAGTATTTTGACCTTAAATCAGAATTTAAGTTTGTATGATAAAGGCCGCTGGGTGGCACACCAAAATATCTTAATTTTTCATACATATGGCCGGTGTTGCGCGCTGGCGATGTTTGGGATATTCGATACCAAAACATAATTCGTTCCGCTTGCAATGGGCCTGCACACCGGACAGGGTAAATTCGCGCGGAACTTTGAAAATTTGCTCTCCCTGATTCATATTATATTATGCATTATATTGGTAGGTGATATTTTCAATGAAATTCATAGATTTTATATTTTTCGGTAAGATATTATAAACTAATTTTAGACGATATAATTTACCAGTGCTGCACACAAACACACCGTTCAACCAGCCGCCCTTGCCTATGAGATGGCAAAAGTGTATAGATAGCAATGGTACATACTTTGATTACATAAATATATTATATTAAAAAAAATTGACTTTATGTTCCTCCCATACAAAACGCCAATTTCATGTGTAAGGACCTAATATAATTATTCTCTGAGGGGTGACAAAAGTTGCTAGTTTTTTGGGAGGCTTGTAAATTCAACAATTATAAGGGATTATACGTGATATTACTTCAATGGCAAGAATTTTATATTAATTATTTTTATCTCCCACATTACAGTTTAAGAAAATAGGTACCTAAATAAAATAGTTATTATATTACATGTGCCACAATATTAATATGTATGAGGTGCAAGAATAATTGATTGGTCACGTATCGTGTTTTTATTGTATCAGAAATTATTAATCGATGAAACGTGACTTTCAAAAGACCTGTTTGTATTTCATTGTAGCTGGCTGCAACAGAACGCGTTCCAGACAATATATTATAAATATGCATTGCCGAGAAGTCATAATAATAAACCCAAAGAGCACAGAGGAGTAAGCAGTCATTAAAATAACGATAACCTCGGTAGAGGGTAGAATTGATTGGAAAAACCAACAAAAAAGGCAAAAAACGTAAAACAAATTGGACAAGAAAATATCTTCGTGAAAATTGGTATAAAATTTTACTTACAAAATTTGTCGTTACGTAAAAAACAAGGAGAACTTGATCGTATTTTACTTGGCAAATAAAAAATTGGACTGCTTTTACTGGCAACTTTGAATACGAAAAAGCTGAAAATAAAACAAGCCTGCGAGATCTTCTTAATAGTGTATTTGCTAAGGTCACGGAGGAAAGAAATCAGCGTTCTAGAAATCTTAAAATTTATATGTCTATAAAAAGTATATGTATATTGTTTTTTTATGCCTGTCTCACTAGGATATACCTGTGTCGAGACGGGTGGAGGTATGTGAATGAATATCGTACTTACAAGAATATTTAAGGTAAGATACGTATTAATTTGAATAGAATTAAAACAGAAAGGTGATTGGAAGGGTGGGTAAATCTTTTAAAGAGAGTTATCATATAATTGTTGGAGGAGATGAAGTAAAGTAATAAATTTTGTCTAATCTATTTATGAAGTTAAATTTGACAGGATTCTATTATTTTCATTTACTTTATATTGGTTAGGTCGTATGTGAATAGTTATTTCTGTATATGTGTGATTTATTTTACAGATGTTTTAGTGTGGCGTCCAATACTTACAATCCATTTCTTTATATCTTGTTTGAATTTTGTCAAGGATTCAGTTTGTCTGATCGTAGCTGGTAGTATTGTATAGTTTGCAAGCTATGTATTTAAAGTGTATTTGTCCAAAGGTGGTTTTGGAAAAGGGAGTTTGGAGAAGTTCTGTGTTTTTGGCTCGGGTATTGTGTATTGTAAAGTGTTTTTGTGTAAATTAACTAAGATGAATCTTGAGTGCTGTTTTATGTACGTAACGTTGAAGGTATTGAAGATCGTATCAGTGCTGGTAGTAAGCAGCAATTTTAATAATTATTATTTTAAAAGAAGTTATATTGATTCATTTTGTAAAAGAAATAATTAATAAAGATCTAAATAAAAAATTAGCTGAACTAATTGATTGAATTAAAAAATATGTTATTATATGAGATTGACAATTATGACGGTTTGACAGAAGGTGGCAATGGCGAAATTGGTTAACGCGAACGTCCCGGTTAGACGAGAGGTCTGGGTTCGAGTCCCAGTTGCGACCATTGTCTTTATTCTGTTTTCTGTGTCTTGTTCTCTTTCAGATTTTCGTTTAGATTATTATTGTTATCTTCTTCTTCAATGAAAAATTAAAATCATACATTTCATTAAAGTAATTATAAAGACTTTGTTTTATAACTAATACGGAATCTTTAAACATGTCTACAATATTAATTACTAATGTTTTAATGTTTGTACTTTACTGTATTTTATGAGAAATTTATGATTTTGTATCATTGAATAAGAAGATAAAACTAACAAATCTAAACGAAATATGAAAAAAAAACAAGACTCATAAAAATTAATTGCTAACGGTCCCAACTGGGACTCGAACCACGGATTTCTCTTCTTACTGGGAAGCACGGCCTCTTATTTTTAAGTCATTTTTGTAAATCTCATATTTCAAATTCAGCATTAACAATATTATCTTAGACTAATTTTCATACTTTTTTTTCCACCCATATTTTTGGAGGCTAGCTTTTTAAATTGAAACAAATATTCGCAGAACTAGTTTGTAACCTAGATGGTGTCCCGGATATTATATATTATATATATACGGTTAATTTTATTTAATTGAGATTTGTTAATGACATATTTTAGTTCAATGGTATATTACATTGATGGGAATAACCTTCAGAAGTTGTTATAAAATGGAATTATTCCAATAAAAAGTGTATAATTGATTTATCTACATATATTCTATAAATATTTTCTTATATTTAAAAAAAATTAAATTATCTCCCACTTATTTATTTTTTCAAAATTTCTCCTATTTTTTAATTTCCAAAATTTTAATTACCTTCCACTAATTTACGTATTCAAAATTTCTCGTCCCAAATTGAGTTTCATAACTCATCAGGATTGCTCTGTGTAGCAAGAAGTAAAATATTCAAAATAATAACAAAATGCACATTAACAACGAGAGGAAATAAATAATATTCCTTAATTAGGTAGGGTAGGGCGGGGCTAGTTGAGCATAGGGGCAAGTTGTGCAATTGAAATAACTCAGAAACTATCACTGAGTGACATATGGCAGAAGCGTTAGTTTTCCAATAAATGGTTCCCGGAGCGGCGGTACCCATATCCGCCTCCCAAATTGTAAAATAAATCATTTTAATTAAAAGATAGATTTATTATAAACTGCTAATTAAACATTGTAGATGTATGTAGCTTTCGTAACAAAACTTGAGTTTATATTTCCATTGCTCAACGTGCCCCATGTTCTTGCAAAATTACCCCACCCAGGGGGCAGGTTGAGCAAGTCTGAACCTTCTTACTATTGTATTTATATCTGGAGGCATTTAGAGCATGATAAATTGCCTGTTCAAAACTAAAGAAAGAAAGTTAACCTGATACACCGTTTACTAGATACAACTGAGTAAGTGAAAATTTGCCCAACCAGCCCTGCCCTACCCTAAATCATTACTTTCTTAGGGGCCATCCATAAATTACGTCACACGAATTTTACTTTTATTTACCCCCCCTCCCCCATCCCACATCGTCACATTTGTGAGACCCCTCTCCCCTACCCGTGACGTCACATATTTTGCAATTTTACATGTAAAAATAATAGTTGGTAATATTTTCAGGTTTTTCGTCAACATTTAAATCGTAACCGTCATATTTACCACAACGGAGGGGGCGTAACGGGATACCATATGACGGAAGGGGTGTAATAGGATACCACGACGGAAGCAGTGTAATGGGAAACCATTACTGAGGGGGCGTAATGGGATAGGGTGTGGCAGTCGCATGTGTCGCAGTCGTTTTGTGCATGTGACGTCACAAAGCTGATGACTCCCCCCCCCCCCCCCCCCCATAACTCTTGTCATACTTCTCTCTTATGGATGGCCTCTTATTACGAATTTAAGAAGGCATACAGGAAAACACGGCAAAATAAAACAGCTGTATTTGCTCACGGCTAAATTTAGTAGAAGTACACAGGTGTTCTGTGTAGGAAAGGGATAGGCAAAACTCGTAGTAAGAAGTATCCAGCGCAGCAGTCATCTCAGCTGGGAAATGGAACGAGAGAAACTGGGTCGATACTTAACCAAGTAGAGAATTACACTACACAAAATGCAGGACTAGTGATATGCAATCGGGAATAATCCCCGACCTAATATAAATTCCTTAAAAGTCGGGAATTTTTTTTAGAAATGATATTCCGAATGAGGTTTTCTATTTTTGACCAACATGTCATATATTTACTTACACGGTAAAATAATTTTCTGATATCTCCAAAAAATAACAAAGATATGAGCTTTCAAAGTGAACTTGGACATAATTGTGTCTCGTGACGTTACACGAGACACAATTCAGTAGAATTCATAATTCGAATGGCAATGCTGCAGTACCTACTGCTGCGTCAGACATAGTGTGTACCTTTACATCTCACGTTTATCGGTCGGCCGCAAATACCATTATTACAGCTTTGGTACTATTTGGTGTTTTCCAAATATTCTAAAAAGTTCTGTCCTTCAAAAAAGTTCAGCAAGCTCCAATTCAGCGGTTGTCAATCTTTTTGAACCTGCGTACCCCTTGACTCTTACTACAAATTTGTTGTATCCCGTACCCTCTATCTATCTTGTGTACACGTGTAATAAAAGGCACGTTTAATACTCTCATTATTATATGACTTTAATAATCAAGTCACACAAATACAGTGAATGCAATTTTATACAGAGTGTAACACAACTTCGGGCACTTCTAACCAGTGGTTCTACATTTGTGCCACGATATTGGGTACCCCCAATTTTTGCTTCGCGTACCCCGTGGGGTACTTCGTACCACAGGTTGAAAACCGCCACTCAAATTAATATGATATATTGCAAATGACGTAAAATTTCTGTGAATGAGACAAGTCCATGGAGATTAACCATTTATATGAAAATTCCCGCAATTTTTTTTTCATTAATACAGGAGGCCCCGAGGAAAATAATTTCCCTCAGGGCTATGACATCTGATACTGTGAGGCGAGTCTTTTTTAGGAGAGAATGGAGTGAACATGGGTCTTAAAGGAGACCACAGAGGCCGGAAAATCATTCCGCAGCCGATATGTTGTACTCAAGAACGTGTGACAGAAACGACCATGCACCGGTGCCAAAGGGATCAATGACGTTAGTTCCTCGGAGCATCTTCCATTGTAATACCGGTAGATCAAGGACAGCATACCTACCTGAGGCCTGTGCTCTAAAGATTTCAATTCGCTTGTTAAGATAGGCGAATCCATCAAACGCAATATTCCCCGTTTTTTAATATTCCGCAAAAATAAATTCCCGGGAATTTACCCATCACTATATAGAAGTAAGCAAGGAAATTGTGTGCCGTACTGAAAAGGTAAATTATTATTTTTAATTGTAAAACTAACGTTTTTAAGACAAGATTTTTTATGCATAGCACAAAGGGTAACAATTATTATAAGCAATAATTATCAGCCTGAAACACTCATCCACATTGAAAAATCTTCCGAGAAAAGATACATGACGCCAACGGGACTTGAACCCGTGTCCTCTCGATAATTATTGCTTATAATAATTGTTACCCTTTGTGCTATGCATAAAAAATCTTGTCTTAAAAACGTTAGTTTTACAATTAAAAATAATAATTAATATTTGACAAGTTTAAGTATTTCCCCAATAAATGAAGACATAATTTGTCTCGACGCCACCTAGCGAGGGATTTAACACTAACAATGTTTCTCTTGCAAAAATAAAGTTGGTTGTTTTCAGGTGGAAAAAATATAATAAGCAGTAATTGTTGAATGAAACACTAGCATATATTGAATCATTTGGCGGGTACGAGATAAGCCGCCATAGCTCAGTGGTCAGAGCATTCGACCGGCAATCGAGAGGACACGGGTTCAAGTCCCGTTGGCGTCATGTATCTTTTCTCGGAAGATTTTTCAATGTGGATGAGTGTTTCAGGCTGATAATTATTGCTTATAATAATTGTTACCCTTTGTGCTATGCATAAAAAATCTTGTCTTAAAAACGTTAGTTTTACAATTAAAAATAATAATTAATATTTGACAAGTTTAAGTATTTCCCCAATAAATGAAGACATAATTTGTCTCGACGCCACCTAGCGAGGGATTTAACACTAACAATGTTTCTCTTGCAAAAATAAAGTTGGTTGTTTTCAGGTGGAAAAAATATAATAAGCAGTAATTGTTGAATGAAACACTAGCATATATTGAATCATTTGGCGGGTAAGAGATAAGCCGCCATAGCTCAGTGGTCAGAGCATTCGACCGGCAATCGAGAGGACACGGGTTCAAGTCCCGTTGGCGTCATGTATCTTTTCTCGGAAGATTTTTCAATGTGGATGAGTGTTTCAGGCTGATAATTATTGCTTATAATAATTGAAAAGGTAAATGTTACGAAGACGTTGAATAAAATAAATTTATATATAGCCTTGATGGAGATAATTGGAAACTGCATAAACAATTCCGCCAGCACTCTAATAATACACATAGAATATTATTAGTGCTCTGGTGCTATTGCAGCGCTTCTATAATGTTTAGAAAAGGCCGCAGCTTTCCCTCCTGAGACACAGGGTTGTTTATTTTAAGAAAATCCAACGAATGCAACAACGCCATACTTCTAGTATCGTCTTCATCTGAATGAGGTTACGAGTGTAAAACACAAAATCAGGAATAATGAACTCAAATTTGCTTTGGTTTTAAGTGTCATTTTCAACATTGGAACTGATTATGTGAAGAATTCCGACAAGCGATGTGGTAGGTACCTATCTATAATATAAGATTTTAACAGAAAATTATTTTGTTTGTGCCATTTTCAATGCGCTGCTTCTTACAAATTTCGGTTGTCTGTGCGTTATTCCCGAATGAACATTCACGTTTAATGAAATTTTCTTTGAATTTAAAGCATCATTTCCAATATTGGAACTGATTGTGCGAAGAAAAATACAGACAAAAAGCAGGTAAGGGAACGTACCCATACTACGTGACCAACTTTTTGTAATTTTTACCCCCCCCCCCCCCCTCCTCCGGTGACCAAAAACCTAAGCCCTCCGCCGCTCATTTATACCAAGCGTGACATTTTGAAGACCCCCCCCCCCCCCTAAACATGTCACGTAGTATGGGTACGTTCCCTAACCTACCTACCAGAGAATTATTTTAACTGTCTTGTAATTGTAATAAGTAAACCGTGAAAAATCACAGGGTTTTGTCAAGTAAAAATACAGTTATTTTCATTAAAAAAATATGTATATTTTTAATAAAATATTGTCGAAATATATATATTTAAAAAAAAAGAAATACAAACATTCCCGGGTTACGAATAACCCGACAAAAAAAAAATATCCAACTCTTCCTGCGTCGCGGGTGGCGGCGGCCTTGTTACGATGCAGGCGGGCGTCGCGACGGCGCAACAGGTGTCGGCGTCCCGCTCTGCGCTGCAACCTGCCACTGTACTACGGCCTACAGCTTACACCCCTCGGCCCGGGCAGGTAGCAGGTGTCAGGGGGGCCGCGCGACCCTGCCGGGCCCCAGGCCTGAAGTCAAGGGCGACCCGGCCGGAATCTACTTCTAGTAGACAGCTGTTTGTACAAATAAACCAGAGTTACTAGTAAACTCATCCCGTACACAAGTAACAGCTGATTTACATGAAAACCGTTCCTAATCTCAAATAAAAAACTTCAAGTTTTTAGATGCTGAAATTTAGATACGTCTAGGAGCTAAGGAGCCAGATGTGCGAGATTTTTTAAAATTTATTAATTTTTATTTCAGTAATTTGTACATGTTTATAAAATTACTAATTAATTGTAATATTTCATATAGCAAACTAAATTTTATGTAGCTCCTACAATACTTCTTGAACTTTCAAATTGGTGTGGACTTTAAAGTTTCTGGCAGCGTGTTATATAACTTCATCCCTTTGTACAGTAAACTGTTCTGCGTATTCGTCTTGTCCTTTTTTGAAGCCTGATTTCCTTGCACGTCCTTGTGTTATGTCTGTGAATGTCCTTGTTGAATATAATTTTATTTGAGAAATATTTGGTAAAATGTTGTTTATTATTTAATGTATAATGTCATCGTATTCAAGTTCAGCATCTGTTTCACGGTTAGCCAATTCAGTTCCTTTAACATTTTGTTTACTTTTGAAAATCTATTTCGCCGAATATATATTTTTTTTAAATTTAGCTTTTTTTAAAATAATTCCCCTCAGGGCCTATGTCATCTTTGGGGATGCTGTGTGGATGGTCTTTTTAGGAAAGGAAGGAGATGAAGTTAGGGTTGGGTAGATTTACTAGATTAAAGAACAAGCTTTCGAAATCAATTTATATTTTTTTGTGGAAAAGAGTCAATACATATAAACTCTGATTTAAAAATGACATATTTCTGGTTTTCTCTGGTTATACCCTCTTAACTAATCACAATAATAAACATTGTAAAAACTAAGTATTCTATTAATTTTGAATTATAATATTCCCATCCTCATTATCTCAAAACTTACTATACGGAGTTTCTATGTCTGATTAATCAACTGGACAATCGTAGTACAAAACTTACTATACGGAGTTTCTATGTCTGATTAATCAACTGGACAATCGTAGTACAAAACTTACTATACGGAGTTTCTATGTCTGATTAATCAACTGGACAATCGTAGTACAAAACTTACTATACGGAGTTTCTACGTCTGATTAATCAACTGGACAATCGTAGTACAAAAGTATATTAAATTCAACCACAATAAGGTCGTAATAATAAATAAATTACGTAGTTCGATGCACAATTACTAATAGGTAAATATTTAAATATTATATTATGATAAACCACAGAAAATAACCAATCGTTAAAATAAAAACTACGAGAATGTTAATCGAACCAAGTCTTTTATTCAATGCAACCGTTAGGAGGGAAATAGAGATTTTTTGCAAAGAAAATCGCTTCTGGTTTTTCGTGGAATGGATATTTTATTTATAAACAGTTTGAAAAGGCCAAGGAAGGAATAATCCTAAATTCTCAGAAAGGCGAATAACATTTCAAGGAAAAGATTAAAATAAAGATCATTTCAAAGAAGTTCGGCTGATATATCTGTTATACTTAAGAGCGTTTAACCAGCCAGCGGACGAAAATCCACATTTCGTCGAAAGTTGTTCTTACGATCGTGCAGGGCGGTTACAATGAGAAAGATTAATTATTCTCCGTACCAGCTTTTTTAAATTATAACTCAATATCGAATTTATTTCAATCCAAATTAGCTTTAATTTATACCTTCATCCAAAAATGCTGAAAGGCGTGATGATAAAACTATTCAAATAATGAACTTTTTGTAATTATTTTTTGATTATAAGTATTTATCATTTTTTGTCTAAATGTCTATTTTTAAATAATGTCGAATGTTAAAATAATCTGAAAAATATTTGTTTGCAAGTGCGCAAATAAATACACAAATGGACCAATTTTCGTCAAGAAACACACGTACGTACATATTTTTTAATGATTTTATTGAAACTAAAATTAAAATTCTAAAACATACGTTTGCTAGATGATGTATTGATTTATTTTACTGCATGATTTTATTATTTGAAATGGGTGTGGTATAATACAAAAACTTTTTTGAAAATTTAACAAATCTGCCAACGACCTATGGAATAACCTTATTATACTAAAAATTAAAAAAAATTATTACATACGAATGCTAGATAAAAAAACAATCTTTCGAAATCCATTTATAATTTTTTGTGGAAAAGAGTCAATACGTCTAAAGTCTGATTTGAAAATGACATATTTCTGGTTTTCTCTGGTAATGCCTTCTTAATAGATTTTAAAACATCTCACATATATTATTGTTTACTAGCCTGCGCTAGTAAACAATAATATAACCTGTGAAAAATCAGGGGGTATAATAAGGGAACGTACCCATACTACGTGACCTGTTTAGGGGGGGGGGGGGGGGTCATCAAAATACCAAGCTTGGTCACAAGGGGGGGGGGCTTAGGTTTTTATCACGTAGTCAATCTAGAAATCTCGCGTTTTTTTTCGAGCTACGAGGGGAGGTTTTTAAGTTCTCGGAATGGGAAGGTAAGTGATTAATGGGGGTACCGCTGAATTTGGTACTAATTGAACAACTCATTTTTAGGATAAACACCGGGTTTTATCGTAATTAGGTCATTAGTCTTTGAGCTATCGTCGACCAAACACTTCAATCGGGAATAAATTGTGAAATGTGGAGAAAATTGAGTTCTGCGCTGTTATAAAGTTCCTTTAAGTTAATTTAAAGATCGGAAAAATGTATTAGGGTAGTAGGTGAATATGTTGAAAAGGAAAAATAATTTTGGTTTTTATTTCCACTCCTTACCCAATCCGCAAACTTAAAAACCCACCCTCGTACATTCAAATATGGCGCGCAGTGTTTGGCGCTTTTTAAACTCGCAGGTGGCAAAGCAACTATAACAACGAATGGATTGATGCTGGGAACGTGTTTGTTGAAGATGATTGAGATGAAAAATGTTTATAAAAATAACAAGACTTTCGTTTCCATAAATTACGTTCCGGTTTCAATATATTTTGACATAAGTTTTATCTTGATAATATTTTTTCCACTTGTAATGCATGCACTCTTGCTGTCACGCAGCAAGCGCCGTATTAATAAAGACAAAATTATAAGTCAAATAATGCTTTTTTTTTTGTTAGGAAAAAATGATTCGAAACCATATTTATGAAATACTACGTGAAAACTGTAGGGGGGGGGGTCTTGGAATATACTACACGTGGTCACCGGGGGGGGGGGGGGGGGGCTAAAAAATTGCAAAAAGTGTGTCACGAAGTATGGGTACGTTCCCTAATCATCATCATTATCATTACATAGTATAAAACGAAGTCGCTCAAAATGTATGTGCGCATAGATCTTTTAAACTACGCAACGGATTTTCATGCGGTTTTCACCAATAGATAGAGTGATTCAAGAGGAAGGTTTATATGTATAATACATGCTTATTATGGTAGAGAAAAGCCGAAAAATTCAAATATTCAATTCGGGTTCAAGCGGGTGGTGTGGATTTTATAAAGGTTGGGTAATGGCGTTGTGTTTTGCTAGCCACAGCAACGTGTGGCCGGGTCTGCTAGTATATAATAATTGTAGAATTTGTGAAGCTAATTACACAAAAAATATTTGCCTCAGAATCATTGCCTTTCAAAACAAGAAATTTACCTTTTGAATATTATATAAGACGCACCGAGATTAAATACATCTATGATGCACAAAGACGTCTAGTGACAAACTTATGAGAAACAACTCCAGAGGCTGTGCGAGGAGAGGCTGGGACTACTGTGGGTTTGGATGAAGACAGGGCAGGGACATCTGGAGGAAAACCGAATAGGACAAGGGGTACGTAATGAGAAGAGATGAGAGTGATGCATTCAAATACGATTTATTCACAAAAAGGGTAACAGCAGAAGAACTACTTACCAGTATTATTAGGGTTACATTTTTTTAAATGCGAATACCGCCCTCGCCCAAAGTTCCCAGTTGCTCTCAACCGCCTGGTGCCAGTGAAACTATGATATCCCCAATTGGGGTTTGTTTTTTTTTTTTTTTTACAGTGAATACCGCACAAGAATCTCAACTGCTCCCGTCTGGAGCCAGTGAGACTATGGCATCCCCAATTGGGGTATGTTGTGAGGCTGAAGGTAGTGGGGAGGGGAAGGAGGTGGGGAAGAGGAAGGTTGGGAAGTACCTGGCTATTCAGATCTGGTCACTAAACACGGCTAAAGCCATTTTCAAGCAACGTTTCAATTCTGAATGGTGGTCTTACACCAGGGCGATACTAATAGTATCTTCCACTCTGGAACATGCCGCAAATATACTATATATTATTTTAAATGAATTAATTGTGAAATAACACAAATTAATCAAATAAAATTTATTTGCGCATGCCGGGTTCGAACCCGCGACCTCCGGAATGTGAGTCAAGAGTCTTAGCCACTGGACTACGGAGGCCGCAAGGCTGCAAGGCTGAAGTAGTGGGGGGGGAAATAAGATGAGAAAGAGTGAGGTGGGGAGGTACCTGGCTATTCGGATCAGGTCACCAAACATGGCTAAAGCCATTTCAAGCAACGTTTCAATGCTAAATGGTGGTCTTACATCAGGGCCATACTGAGAGTATCTCTTGTTCTGGAGCGTGCCGCAAATATTCTAAATATTAGTTTAAATTAATAAATTGTGAAATAACACAAATTAATCAAATAAAATTTACTTGCGCTCGCTGGGATTCAAACCCATGACCTTCGGATTGCTAGTCGAAAGCCTGGCCCTATCCCTCGACCACAGAGGCTGTCTAGAGTTATTATTCAGAGATTTTTTGATTCCAAATACCTACGCCAAGTTATTTAATTTTTTGTGTTAATGGTAAGTAAGTCTAGAGTCATGGTGTTTGAAAGAGAGAGTACGAAAACAGTATGCAACATAGTTGTGAATGATGAATACTTGGAGCAGGTGGATGAGTTTGTGTATCTGGGTAGTGTGTTTACGAGAGATGGGAAGGCTGATAGAGATATTGAAAGAAGGGTGAATGCCGGTAACTCCATTAATGGTGGACTGAATGCCGTTGGCGCTAATAAAAAACTGTCAAAAGAAGCGAAGCTAGCAGTCCACAATGGAGTCCTGGTACCTACCCTGATGTATGGCAGTGAGGCATGGAACTGGCAGAGGAAGGTTGAAAGTAAGCTGAATGCTGTTGAAATGAGATCCCTGAGACGTATGTGTGGTAAAACAATGTATGATCGTGTGAAAAATGTGGATATCCGCAAAGAATGTAAGGCTGATGTAAGCATAATGAGTAAGATTAAGAAAGGGACCCTCAGATGGTTTGGGCATGTAGAGCGAATGAACGAAGAAAGTAGTGTAAGAAGAATATACGACGCGAATGTGGATGGTAGAAGAAGTCGGGGACGCCCGAGGAAGACGTGGCACGATCAAGTGAATCAAATACTTGAGTCGGGCCATGTCAAAAGTCAGAATAATAGAAGAGAATGTATGAGACGATGTATGAATGTGAGTGAGGCAAAGAGTGTGTGCCAAGACCGAGTTGTTTGGCGGTCCGTCCTCTCTGCCTACCCCTGCGGGGAAACGGCGTGATGGTTAGTTAGTTAGTTAGTTAGTGTTAATGGTGAAGAATTTAAACTCATTATTATTAACAATATGACCTGCAGAAATGAGATGATTGCCAAACCCAATTAAATATTTACCTTATTAATCCTATTCTAGAATTCAGCCATTGCCACCTTCTAAGAAACCGTCACAATTGCCAATCTCATATTTTGTAACAATATTATTTTCGACTAATTTTCTATATCATTGAAATTACGACGGTTTCTTAGAAGGTGGCAAAGGCTGAATTAGTAAATGCGCACGTCCCTGTTAGACGAAAGGTCCTGGGTTCGAGTTCCAGTTGTGTCCATTATCTTTTTCTATTTTTCTGTGTCTTGTTCTCTTTCATATTTTCGTTTACATTGTTACGATGCACGAATAGACCCCTGCAAATTACTCACCTACGCCCCTGGAAATTACTCGGCTGTTACGATGCACGAATAGGCCCCTGCAAATTACTCGGCTTCCTCTCCGCTAGCTTGCCGCGCGCCAACGGCGGTTGTAGTCAGCCGTCAAGCGCACGTGTACCGTGAGCCGTTCTGCACTGTTCCAGAACATTCCACGAAGCCGCCATGGCGATTGTTATTTCGCCTAGTGACGGGCGGGAATGCCAAGCCCGGTTAAATTCCCTTTTACCACACCGATCTCCAAGCCGCCGGCTGCAGTGAGTACCATGAGCTATTAATCCCCCTTTATTGCGTGTGTTCCTTGTAAATTCAACGCGACGATAAATGACCGCCCCCAGAGAGATTTTAGGGCCAAATGCACCCGAATTAGATAGGATTGTTGATGCTACCCTGTTCTAACTTTGCCTGCATTATGTACCATTGTTGTTTATGAAAGAATTCTACCCAATACAACTGTTATTTACCGTAGCCTCTTGTTTCACTGTCTCCCCCTGCCCGTAGGATTTGAGCTTATTTCAGGGATGCGACACAAACGCCTCAGAGATCCTACCACCCTGATGATGGTCTCCCCCGCTCTGCTGACCATTCTGAGCTAGTCTGTCGGCAGAAGGTAGGCACCTCAGGTAGGTGTACTTAGCAACATCATTAGTGTTATCTTCTTCATTATTATGTTTTTATAGTTATTATGACAAGACACAAAGTAAATGCTTTCTTCAATTTCTTAATACTTTTTTGTTTAATGTCCTCATTTCTTTCTACATTTTACAGAAAAAGCTTTCGAGACTCAAGTAATAACCACAACAGCATAACAATTATTCATAAAAATCATGGTAATAATTATACGACCTCTTTGTTTATTTTGATTTCGTTCATGTGACCACTTCTAATTGTGTGGTGTGTGACATTTCTATTGTATTTTGCGGTCTTTATTAAATTTATTTACGCAATATCAAAATCTAGTTTACGTTTTTCAATCGACATGACGTGTTTATTTTATGTACGTAAATAATATAATGTAAACGATCTTGTATTATGTTTCGACGTGTTAAAGAAAACATGACGTGAAAACGTTTTGAAAATCGATAAATTTTTCATTACAATATAAAGTATGTACCTAAAAACATTACTCGATAATAACACAAAATAGTAATGTGCGTGTTGTGTTCATACGTTTAAAAATAATTGATTCTGTGAACACACATTTTGAGTTTAGATGATCATTTACAAAATATTTAATGTAGTAATTATGGAATTATATGAAATTAAAAGCAACTCGGTCCATTAATATTTTTGTGCAAACATCTGATTTGACACAGGTGAGATTGTGTATCAATTACTAACGACGAAACGTCAAGATTTAACTCCACTCAATTAAACGAATTAAAATTATTATTTTTTTACATTAGATCCACACGGGAAGTCCTGAGAAAAATAATTCCCCCCGAGTGTCATCTTTGGGGATGGTGTGTGGAGAGTATTTTTTGGGAAAGGAAGGAGGTGGAAGTTCTGGGAAGGAAAAAGGTATGAGGGGTGGATAGGAATCGGGGAGTCCGTGTCTCGGACGTATGAATCCATCCCTACCACTGCGGTGCAAGGCGATAATAATAATAATAATAATTGGATAATTTGTAGAGCGCCGTTTTTGTGAAAAATCACCTCAAGGGCGCTTTACAATTTATTATGAATCTTAGGCTCTATCTAAAATCTCGATGGGTCGAGAGAGTCCTGCTGGAGAGGCAAAATTGTCTCCCTCAACCAGTCTCTCCCGATCCGGCCCGCCAGGTATTAAAGTAGGCAGACGCATCCGCCGCAAAAAAACCTAGACAAACCACACCCCATGAACCAGCGCACCCCTGCTAAATCACCAAACGTAGCGAACTACTTGGGGAGACCTACGGCAAAAGTGTTGGTTATCCAACAAATGGTTCCTGGGGCGGCCTCGGGTCTCAAAGTTTGGCGTGTACTATAAGTTAAATTTACCATAATCACCAGCGACATTTTTTTAAATTATACGTTTATCACCGCGTAAAAATCCCAACTGCTCCCAACCATTATGTTGTGAGACTGAAGAGAATAAAGAGGGGAAGGAGACGGGAAAGGGCAAGGTTGAGAGAAACCTGACTATTCAGACCTGGTCACCAAACACGACTAAAGCCGTTGCAAGCAACGTAGGCTTCCATGAATTCTGTTCATTAAATAGAACAGTTACAAAAGTTTTTCAAAGGTGTTCTTTTTGTTTCTGATCTGTTTGGTTGGGTTCGGGTTCCATCAGAGCAATAAATACCGTGAATATGGAATAGCTTAGGTAAAAAAAAATCTAATTAATTATAATTGAATCAAATTAATTATAATGTAATGTAATTAATTAATTAATTAATTATCTAATTAATTATAATGTAATCACCAAAAATGTAATCACCAAAACATATGTACCTACTCTAATATTGTATACCTACCTACCAAATTTTATAAAAATTTATATTTAATGTAATCACCAAAACATATGTACCTACTCTAATATTGTATACCTACCTACCAAATTTTATAAAAATTTATATTTAATGTAATCACCAAAACATATGTACCTACTCTAATATTGTGTACCTACCTACCAAATTTTATAAAAATTTATATTTAATGTAATCACCAAAACATATGTACCTACTCTAATATTGTGTACCTACCTACCAAATTTTATTCAATTTTATTCTCTAACAAAAGAATGTCAATTGCCAGCCTGAAGATGTCCATAACAGGATGAAACCGGTACTGGTTAAATAAATATGTGGAAATAAGTTAAAAAAATTGTTTTAATTTCAATTTAATACAATATAATTCCACCAAGTATAACAGAACAATAAATAAACTCATATAATTGAATCGTTTATTAAATGCTCCTATTATGGGATACACTGATTTTTTTTTAAATTTGGCAAATAATAATAACATAAAAACAACATTATCGGTTCCCGAACACTAAAAATGTCATCAATGGCAGCAGGCTAAACATTAGATCCATTCTTCGCCTATAATATCCCACGGTCTTCGATTTTACAGCTTCCGTGACTTTTATAATTTTTTTTGTCCCACGTCTCCCGCTGTTTCTTCTACGACATTGTTTCACACTGTTTCAACTACGACAGGCCAAAACACAACCTGGAATAGCAAAAAGAATTTTAGTTCTACTAGAATTCCATATTGGAAACACTTCCGAATATGAGATAGTATTCCATATTAGGGTCATCAAGAAATCCCGTATTAGAACCAAGATCAAGACAAACAAGAGACAAACAAATATTTTCGCAGAAAAAAATCTATTTGAATTTAACTTCAAATCATTATGAAAACATAAAATTTAAATAATAATATTGTCTGTCATTGAAAAATTGTCAATTTTGTGGAGAAAATTTTTTGAGAAAAAATAATGTGAAACGTTCGTAAATATCAAATCGGTGAGGTACAAAAACTTAATCACTCTCTCAGGTGAGTGTGGTGTGGTCGGCGTCAGGACGAGTAACGAGTACTGACATTTTCAAGGTCGGTCGGTGGGGAATCGAAAACGCTGAGTTATATAGAGGCTGTGTTCTTACTTAAATTTTGAGAAACACCACTATCTCATATTAGGAACGTACGCCATATTCGGTACATCTCCTCTAGTAATAAATTAAATATGTAATTTTTTTATAAGAAAAACTCTCGTTTATAACTTCTGAAGATTATTCCCATAAACGTAATATATCATCGAAGAAGATAACAATAATAATCTAAACGAAAATATGTAAGAGAACAAGACACAGAAAACAGAAAAAGGCAATGATTCGAGTCCTAGTTGCGACCATTGTCTTTTTTCTATTTTCTGTTTCCTGTTCTCTTTCATATTTTCGTTTAGGTTTTTGGTTATTATTGTTATATTCTTCTTCAATGATAAATATGTAAAATTCAAATCAGATTTGTTCAGCACCCTTGGTCAGATTTTTTAACAAAAACGGTGCTATACAAATCATCCACGAACTACTAATATCTACCACACTGATTACGGATATCTTATCAGGAATAAATATCTAACATTATTAATAATAATTTATTTAGCGTAATTTTCGTGAAAAATTATCTCAATCTTCCAATTTGGGAGGCGGGTGTGGGTACCGCCGCCCCGGAAACCATTTATTGGATAAACCATTTATTGGATACCCCTAGGTCACTCCGAGTGGTTTGCTACGTTTGGTGACTAAGCAGGGGTTCATGGGGGTGAGGTTTATCCAGGTTGGCTTGGCGGCCAACTACGGCAGGGCATGGCGGGCCGAATCGGGCAGAAGAGAGACTAGTTGAGGGAGATCTGACCTAGATCTCTCCTAACGGTCTCTCCCGACCCATCGCCTTGCACCGCAGTTGAAGTGATGGATTAATACGTCCGTCCCACCTAGACACATTGACCGCCAGATTCCTACCCACCCCTCGTATCCTTTTCCTTCGCAGAACTTCCTATCATTTTTTTCCCTAAAATTCCCTCCACACAGCATCCCCAAAGATGACGTAGGCCCTAAGGGAAATTATTATTAAATTACAAACAACTCTCCCATAATAATACGGTTTTCTTAAGTGAAAACTTCTTTAGCATCGTTGTGATTTGAAACTCGATGAAACGAAAAATAGCGACACTAAAAAGAGACAAATATATACATCGATTATATAGGATATAGCTTGCAAGATAATGAGATAGAATATACGCTCTCCGCTCTGTGCGGTGCTTCGTAGCGTCCCTACTCTTGTCTACTTTAGTTTTCTCAAGGTTTCACTTCTACCGCGTGTGAATTGCACACTCTGTTTTTGATTTTAGTGTATCTAAATAATATTCCAGCAAAACTGGCGAAGACTTTGACATCTAAAGTAACACTTACACAGTATGCATATTGCAGGGGGAATTTGTAGGTCGTAGTACTGCTGCAACAATGTCTCCTTGGAAAACGCGATGTTACATTGTGGAGGGTATAAAAGATAAGTGAAACGGCTACAAGCTACAAGCCAGCGATGTGAGATTGCTACGAGAGGATGAGGGGATGGGACATCTCAGTTGAAGTAAGAAAAGAACCCTGAAGTCTGCAGTACAGAGCATAGTTTCTCAAGTTTTTAGATCCGTGACCCCTTTTTAGTTTTCATATCATTCCTGTTCGCTTTGCTGTTTACTTTGTGAAAATATGTGTGTTTTATCTTTGTGATTATGTTTATTTTTGAGGAATTCTTTAAATTTATCTAATAACAGTCCCAGATTTATTAGAGCTGAGGGTGACGACCATTACAATGTAATATTTATTTATTTGTAAGAAAAAAACAGCTTTTACATAATATACAGTGACAATAGATATGCAAGTGAGCTGAAGTCAAGCCACAGAAGTTTCTTATGCTACATTGGAAATGAAGTTTTAATATCTTATAATTAATTTTGCATTATAGGAAAATTCGACGACCTCCGTAGTCCAGTGGCTAAGACTCTTGACTCACGTTCCGGAGGTCGCGGGTTCGAACCCGGCATGCGCAAATAAATTTTATTTGATTAATTTGTGTTATTTCACAATTAATTCATTTAAAATAATATATAGTATATTTGCGGCATGTTCCAGAGTGGAAGATACTATCAGTATCGCCCTGGTGTAAGACCACCATTCAGAATTGAAACGTTGCTTGAAAATGGCTTTAGCCGTGTTTAGTGACCAGATCTGAATAGCCAGGTACTTCCCAACCTTCCTCTTCCCCACCTCCTTCCCCTCACCGCTACCTTCAGCCTCACAACATACCCCAATTGGGGATGCCATAGTCCCACTGGCTCCAGACGGGAGCAGTTGAGATTCTTGTGCGGTATTCACTGTAAAAAAAAAAAAAAAAAAGAGAAATATAGGAAAAGGATAGGAGATGCTTCCGACACATTCCATACTCTCATATTTATTATTTATAATCCCGATCGTCCGCGTTACTTCATATCGATATTTCTTTAAGTAATTATTAAAAATATCAATGCTGTGAAATTTTGTATTATATTGTGCACATACACGGGGAATTAGGGAATTTTTTCTAATATTTGTTCTACATGAGGGTAAATAAAATAAATCGGATTGTCGGGTTGATCTTAATGGAATATGAAAATTTATTAAATTGATGAGTTCTCGTGAGTCCAGGCCGCGTATTTACAAAACCTATACCGATTCAGTCGCAGTAACGACAATTTATATTTTAAATATACCTCTATATTGGTTATTTTTTATCACATTGCAAAAACAAAAATTGTTCTAAAATGTAGATAAAATAATCTTTCTGATGTGTATATTAGAAATTAATAATTTTATTTCTAAATATTTAAATTTTAATATTATTCCCATATATTGTAAATACACCTCAATATTGATAATTTTTTATCACTTTGCAAAAACAAAAATTGTTTTAAAATCTAGATAAAATAATTTATTTATTTATTTATTTAATTTACGCCCAGAGGGCTTTTACATAAATGTATAAAGACAGTACAATTTTAATGTAAGAAAGAAAAATATAATATAAATAAAAGTTACAATAGAAAACAAAAATACAAACATGAAATAAAAGTAACAAAAATTTAAAAGTACAGTGAGAAATAAAAACAATAAAGTTGCTATAAAAAAAAAAAAAATACATGCATGATATAAATATAAAAGGAACAAAAATTGTGAAGTAAGGTCATCAGATGTGTTTCAAAATTTACAACAATAATCATGAATAACAAACACCTAAGTACTTATTGGTCACTCATAGCGTGAAACCGCTATATGTAGATGGTAGGTTCGTGAGTTGCAGGAGTTCAAAACTTTTCAATTTGAATTTCAATTAATTATAAAGTCGATGAAGTAAATTTACAAAAAAATCCTTAGTGAGCATTTAAATTATAGATAAATGATTTTATTATTTCATGTTTATAGTGTATCAGTGACATATTCCATATATCTATGTGCGAATACATATTACCTAAGTTTTGAATTCTATATAGTGGTATATGGAATTGTGCCCTAGTCGTAGTATTGCCAGAATAAAAGGGTAGTACTGACCTTGTATTTCTGGCTGGCACATTAAAATTTATGAGCGCCAAGAATTCAGGGCTGTCAATTGTATTATGCAAGATTTTATATAAAAATACTAGATCGGAAACAGTTCTTCTGTCACACAAATTTAATAGATTAGATAATTGCAGTAGATAAGTGTTATTTAATTGTTATTTTGGTATTTTTAGTTTATAATTTAAAAAGCTTAGGAATTTTTTTTGCACTCTTTCTATTGTTTGAGAATGCACGTCATAGTGGGGAGACCACATAGTTGAGTTATATTCAACCTGACTCCTCACTAGTGATGTGTACAGAAGTTTTAAGGTTTTAATGTCTTTGAAATCTTTAGCCACTCTTAGTACAAAACCTAACATTTTTAAACCCTTCTTTGAGATATTTTCAATGTGTGGTATGAAGCTAAGTTTGGTGTCGAAAGTAACACCTAAGTCATTAATTTCAGAAACAGATTCGAGAATGAAGTTATTGATTGTGTAATTGAAAAAAATTGGATTTTTTATTTTATAAAATCTCATAGTTATACATTTATTAACATTAAGGTATAGCTTGTTATCGCTACACCAATCAACTAATTTTGACAAGTTTGCTGAGAGAATATAACAGTCATCCAGGCTACGAATTGCTTTAAAAAGTTTCAAATCATCTGCGAACATAAGTACGTCGATGTCTTTAAAAATATTACAAATGTCGTTTACAAAAAAGATAAATAATACAGGTCCGAGGTGGGAACCTTGCGGAACACCACCGGATGCAAAAAAATCATACGATGATTCCCCATTTAGTTTAACACTAAGTTTTCGGTTTGAAAGATAGCTTATAAACCAAAGCAACATATTACCACGAACTCCAGCTTTAAACAGTTTTTCTACAAGAATGGCGTGAGAAACCTTATCGAACGCCTTGCTGAAGTCAGTGTAAATTGAGTCAACTTGGAGCTTCTTCGCCATTGCATCGGAAATGAAATTTTGATATAAAATGTGGTTAGTTAGTGTTGACTTGCCGGCCATAAAACCATGCTGTTCAGGACATATATTATATTTAAATGAGCTAGTTATTTTATCCAAAATCAGCTTCTCAAACAGTTTTGGAATTGTTGATAGTATGCATATAGGTCTATAATTAGTTACTTCGTTTTTATCCCCTTTTTTGAAAATAGGTGTTATATAACTAAGTTTCCAGAGATCAGGAAAATTACCTTTTGACAAAGAACGATTAAAGAGTGTGTATAGGGGATAAGCAAGAACGGCGACACACTGCTGCAAGATTAAAGGTGGAATGTTATCAGGACCGGCATTTTTATTGGGATCTAGAAGTTTAATTTGTTTTATAATTTCGTTTAGTTCGATGTGCACATGTGACAAGTTTATATTGAAACTGGGAGTATAGTTAGGTAAGGAGAACTGATTGGGTTGACTTTTATCGTAAACGTTCTTGAAGAAGTCGGCAAAAAGATTGACAATATTTTTGGTGCCATCAGCCTTTCTGCCTTCAAAATACACGGTATTTGGTATATCAGAGTCACCACTTCTTAATGTTTTACTGAATCGCCAAAAACGTTTTATATTGTTAAAAATATCATTCTCTGTCTGCTTAATATAGTCGTTATAACACGCCCTTGATAGTTTATTACAATCACTTCTAATTTTGGAGAATTCTATATACAACTGCGATGTTCCGTGATCCTTATACAGTTTGTGAGCTGTTTTTTTTACGTGTAATTAAATTAATCAAATCTTTATTAAACCATACTGGATATTTAGATTCCTTATATTGAGTGTAAGGGACAAAGCGATTTATATGATTACTAAGAATTAAGTAAAACTGTTCAGTAGTACGATTTAAATCATCACTATCTAAGAAAGACCAGTCAACCAATTTAAGAGAGTCACACATACCCGAATAATCTGCCTTTCTAAAATTATAGCATGATCTCGTAGACTTCAGAATTTTTTCGCCAAAGTCGGTTATACAAATATTTAGTGGAGGATGATGGACGTCAGGGGGTATGACAACTTCTATGGCCTTACTCACTTTGATACATTGAGAATTGAAGAATACGAGATCCAATACGCGATTGTTAATGTTTCTGACAAGATTATGTTGAGTTAAGTTTAAATATATTGACATGTCGAGTATTACTCTTTCACTTTCCGAGATAGTGGTATTAAAAGTATTCGACAATTCGGGGTCGTGCAAATTCCAATTTACATTTGGAAGATTGTAATCACCTACGGCAATAAATTTGGCATCAGGATATTTTGTTCTTATTATTTCTACGTCTTCATAATGGTTTTTTAAGACAAGAATGTTGGCCGAGGGGGGTATGTATACAGAATTAATTATTAATTTCTCACTTTTACATTTCACCAATACAAACATCTTTCCAATGTGTATATTAGAAATTAATAATTTTATTTCTAAATATTTAAATTTTTATATTGAAAATTTAAAGTGACTGAAACGCGGTACGGATTGTAAATACGCTTCCAGGCCATCATTGAGAATTTTAAATAACAGGATTTGATCAAAAATTTGACGTCGTGTTTGGAGGGATTTGAAATTGTGAAATTTAATGGATTCGGTATAATTTAAAATGGGTGAGTTTAGTTTGAAATTTATGTGTTTTAAAAATTTTGAAACACATAAATTTGTAATATGTAATATTATATATAGATTTAGGTACCTAACGACATACTTTCGGATATTTATACAAGATGGACAATGAAAGGGGA
The DNA here is from genome assembly GCA_917880885.1 of Limnephilus marmoratus. Lineage (NCBI taxonomy): Eukaryota > Metazoa > Arthropoda > Insecta > Trichoptera > Limnephilidae > Limnephilus > Limnephilus marmoratus. The sequence goes on along the minus strand of OU862909.1, from coordinate 52,215,816 downwards.
TGGGAAGGCTTCTTAATGTTTTTGAGGTGAAAACTTTTTTAGCACCGTTGTGATTTGAAAATCCATGAAACGAAAAAGCGATCGGTCTCCTCTTTGTAAGGTGCTTGATAGCCTCCCAACTCTTGTCTACTTTAGTTTTCTGAAGGTTTCATTTCCACTGCGTGTGAACTGCACACAATTTTTTTTGAGGTGAAAACTTCTTTAGCACTGTTGTGATTTGAAATTAGGTGAAACGAAAAAGCGTAATTAAAAAGAAACAAACACATACATCTATAGGATTTAACCTGCGAGAGAATGAGATAGATAATCGGTCTCCTCTTTGTGCAGTGCTTCGTAGCCTCTCCACTCTTGTCTACTTTAGTTTTCTGAAGATTTCACTTCTGTTGTTCCAGTATGTTCAAGTCTGTTGTCTTCCAACTAATGTCCGATTTCGTAAATTCGTAAGGGAACGTACCCATACTACGTGACCAACTTTTTGCAATTTTTAACCCCCCCCCCCTCCCCCCCCACCCGGTGACCAAAAACCTAAGCCCCCCGCCGCTCATTTGTACTAAGCGTGGTATTTTGAAGACCCCCCCCCCTGAACAGGTCACGTAGTATGGGTACGTTCCCTAATATATTCTAAGAGTATCTTCCACAATGGAACGGGTCGCAAATATACATTATATTATTTTAAATGAATAAATTGTGAAGTAACACACAGTAATCAAAAAATTACTTGCGTATGCCGGGATTTTAACCCGCAACCTCCGGATTGCTAGTCGGGAGCCTTACCCCTCGACCACGGAGGTCGTCAGACTATCTTGGGTAAGCAGGGAGGACAGAAAAACTGAACTCTATTTTGGCACAGACTCCTAGCGTCATTCCACAATTCCACTCCCTTACGTCCTTACCCATCGACTCATATGTATTTTTGTTCCTGGCATAGACATCAGAATTCAATAGACCAGAACATACAGATGAGGGGTAAAACCAAACTATGGGGGGCGAAGAGAGGAAAAATGACTGATTCGTTAAAAAATCAATCTGACAGTATATAGGCATCTCGCATTATAATATCACCATTTAGTTCTTAAAAGCAAAATCTGCTTTGAATGAATAGACCTTTTTACATGGGAGCGCGAATTGCGTGCCACGTTATTAACATTTTTGCTAAGGCCAAATGCTCGCCCCGAAAAGATTCGCGCCAATTCACATAGCAATATTTTGTTGCCGTGTTTAGTTAAGACACGTTTTACAAATGTTTCATAATTTACTTACCCCTGTAACCAGCGACGAGCACACTGGAGAACCGCCCACATTCGCTATGTCCATATAATATGTGCGAAAAATGTATAGCACAAGCTACCGTTTTTGGCGTGTTATTTCGAAAAACGTATGGACGTTAGTTCCGCACTGGTCACTACAAGAATGATGACGTCACATATTTTAGATTCAAGCGAGGTTCTCTCCCCTCCCCATGGAGCGAGCTGGCGCCAAGGTGAAGCTCTAGCCGGCTCCATGGGGAGGGGGAAATAATACGTTTTTATCACTTAGGGCAGGTCCAGATATATTCATATGTCCGTGGTCCCTGGTCATCAAATACAGCTAAAGCCAAAGCCATTTCAAGCAAAGTTTCAATTCTGAATGGTGGTCTTACCGAGTATACTACGGTAATACTTTAGCCGTGTTTGGTTACCGATTTGACAGGCGGGTATGGATACCGCTGCCCCGGAAACCATTTGTTACCCTGTAGAACTAGGGTATCGATATTCTTTGATAGCTATTATTAATTTGCATAAGAGGTTCTACATTTTTTGTTCGATTAGTATGAATATAAAGTGTCTTATATTTTTATGTTATTGTACAGAAGTATAATTTTTCAGGTTTTATTTCTAACATTTATCATAGATAATTTTCTTCTTTTAAAAATCAATGATCCTGAGGCAGTTATTTTTAATAAATAATTTCAGCTTCATAAATCCTACAGTGGTTATAAAATACAGTGATTTTAACGAGTCTGCGCTAGTGGCACTATAATTTCACGAATATATTTCAGTAATAAATTAAACTTTCATAATTTATGTACGAGTATGTAATTTTCAACCTTTTTGTATATTAACTAATTTTTTAAAACTGGATTGTTCTCATGTGAGTGATAAGGGAACGTACCCATACTACGTGATACGTTTAGGGGGGGGGTCTTCAAAATGTCACGCTCCATACAAATGAGCGGCGGGTTGCTTAGGATTTTGGTCACCGGGGGGGGGGGGTTAAAAATTGCAAAAAGTTGGTCCCGTAGTATGGGTACGTTCCCTAACGTCTGTAAGAACCCGGTATAAATAAATTATTTTTAATATTTAAATCCTGGTTGTGGCCCTAAATTGTGGCTAATTTTTATCATATGAATTATTCTGTAACCCCCGACTGAGAAATGTTGGTATAAAGTTTTAAAGCAGTGATTATATTATCAGCGTAGGCGATATCGCCCACACGGGGACGTTCGTGAGATCCAGGGGGGCGGTGATGGTCTCAAGGGGAATCGGGGGAGGAAAGAAAGGCTGCGAATTGCACGCTTTTCACCCTTCACCACCCCGTGAAGGGTGAAAAGCGGTTCAGATGAAAACAGAGTGCAATTCTCACGCGGTAGAAGTGAAAACTTCAGAAAACTAAAGTAGACAAGTATCACATTCTCTCGCAGGCTAAATCTTATAGACGTACGTTTTTTTCTCTTTGTGGTGTCGCTATTTTTCGTTTCATCGAGTTTCAAAACGCAACGGACATAAAGAAGCTTTCACTTAAAAACAAACATTTTCTTAATGAATTCAAGTCATAGATGCACCATGGCAAGAAGCTTGCATGTGTACCTTTAAATTGGTGGATTAAGAGCGTTTAACCAGCCAGCGGACGAAAATCCACATTTCGTTGAAAGTTGTTCTTACGATCGTGCAGGACGGTTACAATGAGAAAGATTAATTATTCTCCGTACCAGCTTTTTTAAATTTTTATTTATTTTATTTATAACATTACATTTGATACATTTGTATGGCAAAAATAACATAATAATAACATTGAAAAATAACTATAAAATGTGTACAAGTGTTATTATGTCTTGTGGGTCGATATTAGTTCCTAGCTAGGCAGATTGTCCGTTCTAAGGAACCAAATGCTGGTGAGAATGCAAAAAAAAATAAAAATTTAACAAAATGTTCATTTTAATTTTTTAATTATAACTCAATATCGAATTTATTTTAATCCAAATTAGCTTTAATTTATACCTTCATCCAAAAATGCTGAAAGGCGTGATGATAAAACTATTAAAATAATGTACTTTTTGTAGATATGTTTTGATCATAAGTATTTATCATTTTTCAATAATGTCTAAATTTAATAAGAATGTTAAAAAAGTCTGAAATATATTAGTTTGTAAGTGCGCAAATAAATACACAAATGGACCAATTTTCGTCAAGAAACACATGTACGTACATATTTTTTAATGATTTTATTGAAACTAAAATTAAAATTCTAAAACATGCGTTTGCTAGATAATGTAGTGATTTATTTTACTGTATAATTATATTATTTGAAATGGATGTGGTATAATATAAAATCTTTTTTGAAAATTTAACAAATCTGCCAACGACCTATGGAATAACCTTATTATACTAAAAATTTTAAAAAATTCTCATAATGTATTACATGCGAATGCTAGATAAAAGAACAATCTTTCGAAATCCATTTATATTTTTTTGTGGAAAAGAGTCAATACGTCTAAAATCTGATTTGAAAATGACATATTTTTGGTTTTCTCTGGTAATGCCCTCTTAACAGCTTGTTATATAAAAGATATTTTGATAGAATCGTTCTTTTTCAATTTGGAAAGCAACACTCCGGGTTACAAATAAATCGCAGAATATTTAATAAGTAGAAAATGTGGCTTGTGCAATGATGGGGGACTAAACTAGCAGAGGATCAAATCCGCAACGTCAGAGTAAACAGGCTTTGCGGATTGCAGCCAATAACTACCACGCTAACAACCTGTTGGTCGTGATATATATTTTTTTAAAACATGTATTTCTCACTTATTAAAATTTACGCTATTATAGTTGTTTTAATGGAGGCAAGAAAAGTATACTTGGTAAGTGGGCGGTGAGCCCGTTAAGTTTTGGAACCTCTGTACCAAAGTAACATGTCAGGTACTAAACCCTTGGTAATAGGTAGTTCGCTGCGAAGTGATGACTCTCTCTAAATCTAAAGGACTCTGAGGAGATTTTGTTGAAATACGCTTTATTAGACCCGACTTCAGGTATATACTTTATGGAACGTGAAAAGTTAGTAATTGACAATTAATAGAAACAAGGGAGGTGAGCCATGACTCATGAATGGTGTGGAACGACTCCAGATACTAATATCTACAGCCAGTATGTCGGACGAATATCTACAGCTCATATGTTGAACTAATATCTACGAACTTCAGAGTGTTGACTAATATCTACAGAGCTAAGGTCGGACGAATATCTATGACGGTCCCAGTGTTGACAAGTATCTACAGAGCGTAGGTTGAATTAATATCTACAGAGCGTAGGTTGGACTAATCAGCTAAACGTGTCCAATAGTCCGATATTAGGGATTTTTCATACATACTTACATAAGTTTTTTAAACTGCATATGCAATATTACGTTATTCCAATATGCTATACATAATTGCAAATCCAACCTCTGCCAGTGCTGTAGATATTCGTCAACACTTTGGTTCTCATAGATATTAGTCAGCAGTTTGAGCTGTAGATATTTATCAACACTTTGGTTCTCATAGATATTAGTCAACAGTTTGAGCTGTAGATATTCGTTAACTCTTTGGTTTTCATAGATATTTTTTTTTTTTTTTTTATTTAATTTCAATAACAAGGTTTGTACATGTATGTATGATGTATATAATAAGTATGGATTCATTTTTTTTTTTCACAGACCTCCTCACTAGGATTTCCTGTTCTGAGGTGGCCTGTAGTTTTTTTAAAATATTTGTATTTGGTTATGGATTGTCTTTATATCGTCTTCATGATGTTTGTAATTTTATTATCACTTTGATCTCTCAGCCATATTTTTACTTTTGTTTTAAATATATTCATTTCCTTTATATTTTTGATTTGATCTGGTAGAGCATTGTATAATTTTATAGCATGGAATTTATTATTAATTTCTCTGTCCAAAAGATGTGTTCAAACTGGGAGTAACCAGGATGTTATTGCTTACTGACCTGGTTGAGTATTTATGTTGGGCTGTGGAGTATACATATATGTTTTTTTTCAGTTTAAATAAAATATTTTTTGAATTAAGTGTCTGTACATTGAAGACTTGAAAGTTATTAAATATTTCTTCCGTCGGAGTTCTAAGCGGAACTTTCAGTATTGTCTTCAGTACTCCTTTTTGGGCTATATTGAGTCGCTCTGTGTGAGTGCTCAAAGCAGACCCCCATCCAGTTATCCCGTATTCTATTTGTGATTGACATAAAGCGTAGTACACTTTCTTAATGTCGTTTATGTTGAGGATGTTACGGATGGCTCTAAAGAAGTAAATGTACCTGGTGAGTTTTTTTGTGATTACTTCAATGTGTGCGTTCCATCGGAGATTATCATCAATTTCAATACCAAGATATTTGATACTTTTGGAGTGTGCTATGGTAGGACAGTGACATGATAAGCCTTGATTTTGATAGTTTTCTTGGCATGTATGTAATTTGAGATTAAAGTCATCCTCTGGCTGTCCTCTGGCTGTTATAGAAAATGTCAGATATTTTGTTTTATTGACATTAAGTGTAAGGGAATTTCTCTTAAGCCAGTTTTGCAGTAGACCAAGTCCATGTTCCGCTTCTTTATAGGTACTTCTCCAGTCTTTTTCGTTGAATACAATTACTGTATCGTCAGCAAAGCTTATGATTTTTCCTCTCGTTCCTAGGCTACCGATATCATTTATGTATATTAGAAATAATATCGGTCCTAGTACGCTTCCTTGCGGTACTCCATGGTTGATGAGGAGAGGTTTGCTTTTTTTCTTGTTAATTTGAACGCTTTGTGTACGCTCCATCATATAGTTTTTTAATAAGTTTAGAGTTCTATTTGACATACCAATTTTTGAAAGTTTTGCAAAAAGGATTTTGTGATCTATTGTATCAAATGCCTTTTGTAAGTCTATGAAGATTGCCAGTGTTTTTCTCCTCTGTCTAAACTTTTTATAATCATATCTGTAATAGTTTCTATGGCGTCACCAGTACTTAGATTCTCCCTAAATCCGTACTGTGTTTCTGATAATATTTTATTTTCTTCTAAGTAGGAAAGGAGTTGTTTTTTTAATATTCTCTCCAATATTTTGGAAAATGTATTGAGTAGGCTTATTGGTCGATAGTTGTTTATGTCACTTTTACATCCTTGTTTATATATTGGTATTACAATAGCTTTTTTGAGAGCTGTGGGGAATACGCTTTCAGTTATAGCCATGTTTACTAGATATGTTAGAGGTACGATAAGTTCTTTACAGAGAAATTTTATTGCATTTGTTGTTATTAAGTCTTCCCCGGAAGATACATTTGATTTTAGAGAAGAAATTGTATTTTTGATTTCATCAGCTGTGATTTGTTTAAACTCGAGCTTTTTTCCTTGCTCAGGAGATTCATTTGTTTGTACTGCTCCATCACATTGCGTAGCTTGTTTTGCTAAATTAGATCCTATATTTATGAAGAAGTTATTGACATATTCAAGAATTTCGTCAGGATTCTCAGCGTATTTCCTGGGGACATTGTTTATATTCAGCTCGTCAATTGATGTGGCGTTGGTAGATTTAGTACTAGTTATTTCATTTATTATTTGCCACATCTTACGAGGATTTTGTTTACAATCATCTATTTTTTGCTTATAGTAAGTTTCTTTTGTATGTGTAATTACTTTTTTGCATATGTTTCTATATCTTTTGTAGTATCTTAACATGTGTATATCGTATGGATTATTTTTTAGCTTCTTGTGTAACTCGTCTCTTTTTCTTATGCAGTTTATAACATTCTGTGTGATCCATGGTTTGATGTGTATATTTTTATGTGAAATTTTTTTAACAATTTTTACAGTATTAGAGAAAATGTTTTGCTGTATGAGTTCTATGAAATAATTCCATGCTTCATTTGTATTGTCCATACTTTGTAGTTTATTCCAATCGGTACATTGTAGATTTTGTTTAATGACATTCCAGTTGGTTTGTGTTTTTTCTGTTGTTAGCGGTCTTTCCATAATTTTATTTGGTTTGTTTATTTTTATTAAAAGCATAGTTGTATAATGATCAGTAATAGTCGAGTTAAATACAACAGTTTGAGTAATTTCTTTTGTTTTGCTCATAATATGGTCTATGCAGCTTTGTGTGTCGTCCACTTTTCGAGTAGGTACATTTATTAGGCTTTCCAGTCCATGGGAGGCTAACATCTGCAGATATTGTATTTTTTTGGGATGTCCATTTTCTAGTATATTTATATTTACATCTCCAATAAAAAATATGTTTTTTGTGTCTTTCAGTAGGCAGAGTTCTTGGTCTATCGATTTAAGGAATGGGTCTATATTTCTTGTTGAAGGAGACCGATAGACTGCTAATATAGCCTTTTCTTTACTGATTTTAATTTTTAAACAATTGGCATTTGCAACAATAATTTCCTCAACTTCAGCTTTTATTTCGTTTTTTATGTATACAATTACACCATCATTTTGTTTTATGTTATTCAAACTTGAGTAGGTTGTGTATCCAGCTATTTCCAAATTCAAGTATTTCTGGTTTATCCAACACTCAGTAAGAATTAGTATATGTAGATTGATATTTAAATATTTAATTAAAATTTGCAATTCATCAAAATTTTTTCTGATACTTCTTATATTTTTGTGCATTATATTGAAATAATTATTGTTAAACTTTAATAGATCACTTGGTTCCTTGGTAACAATAGTGTCAGTCATTTTTATTTTACTTTTCGAATTATTGTTACGTTGTTCCTTTTAATTTATACAATTTTTTTTAAATCGTCTACGTGTCTAATGTATATTAATTTTTCATTCGGCATTCTTCTTACCATAATTTTTCCATCCTTGAACCATACGTATGCATAGTTTTTTTCTTTTGCAGTTTGTTTCGTTCTCCATAGTAGTTCCTTATGGTAAAAGCTTATCTCTTCCGCAATGTATATGGTTTCAGTGGATATATCCTTAATTTTTGCATAATCAATATTTTTTTTATTTTGTATAATCTTGTCTCTGACTATTTTATCAGTAAATTGCACTAATATTTTAGGTGGTGCATTAATACGTCTGTCAGGTATCCTCTTTACCTCGATTATTTCTGCATATTTTAATTCCACTCCAGCCGCCTCCGCAACTCTTTTTACCACTTCAATTTGTTGTTCCCCATTTATATCCCCATTATATTTCCCCATATTAGTTCGAATTTTTCAGTTTTTGGAATTCCTGTAGATATTAGAAGACGCCTCAGTGTGAAACTACTACTGCAAATCGCATCTGCGCGCAGCAACGCCCTGCTTTTTTTCTGCCTACGCATCAAACGCATAACTGTCATTGCATAGCCGCTTTGATAGTCCGTGCAGTTTGGTCGTATTTCGATTACAGTCGGCACGCTACCATGCCATATCTATGGTCGTTTAATGTTCACAAAACAAATTTTCTCACCACATTCTAAGTATGTAGTGTAATTTCAATAAACCGGGAGAATAACCGTACAGCAATATGAACTGCATCACAAATTGAAAACTTCTAAAGAGTCTCCAAAGTACATTAAACTATTATATATATGTGAGTTGATAGTTTACCAAATTCAGCGGTGCATGGCAGATGCCCTACATTTGGTATCCCTATCCCGAGTGTCATTGAAAAGTTTCAATAACCACATGTAACATATTTGACTATAATCTACAATCATAACTTCGACACAATTTGAGCTTTTGCTGACCTAGAACATATTTCAGAATTCTCAATATTACAAAAATATAATATGTAATATCGTATCAGCTTTTGCCATAACACCAGATTTCAAGGGTTTAATTTCCAAGATTTCCTACCAACTCTAATAATAATAGTTTATTCCAGAATGTACGCAGGGGTAGTGCAATGCAATTCGTTCCATATTTCGAAATAACAAAAAAGTAATTAGACAAAAAAATATAAAAAATTATACAAAACTAGCAGACCCGGCCACACGTTGCTGTGGCTAACGAAACACAGCGCCATTACCAAACCTTTATAAAATCCACACCACCCGCTTGCCAGCTGCCCGCTGCCTGAATCGAGTATTTGAATTTCTCGACTTTTCTCTACTATAATAAGCATGTTTTTATACATATAAACCTTCCTCTTGAATCACTCTATCTATTGGTGAAAACCGCATGAGTATCCGTTGCGTAGTTTAAAAGATCTATGCGCACATACATTTTGAGCGACTTCATCAAGTAAAATAATTCAAATCAAATACCTACTTACTCTAGGACATCTATTTTCCAATTTCTTCCGTAGAACGAATTTCAAAGGTGACTATAGTACGGCCCGCCAGCCGTTTTAAATCGCACAAAAATGTGTTTTCTTTGAATTTCTTGGCTTTTCTCTAATATAATTTACATGTATTATACATATAAACATTCCGCTTCAATCACTCTATCTATTGGTGAAAACCGTATGAAAATCCGTGACGTAAGCTTCCCAAGCGGTGGTTGAGAAGTGCTCTGAAAGAGTGCATTCGTCTCTCCAGGAACATTTCCGTAGCGCTGCAATTTATCGGTAGGCGATGTTGGGGATAAGCAGTATATTTTGGGCCATTGGGATTCAGTGTAATCTACCCACAGTTCTGAAGTATACAGCGATTTGTAGAATGCATTGAATAGTATTCTTTTGACGTTTGTGCTACAAAAGTGAAAACGCTTTGACAGCATACCATCTCTAACGGATATTGCTCTTCTTTTTCTTTCCATATACTCGATATCTTGCAGATTGTCTGGCATAATATGTCCCAGATATTAGACGCTACGACTAATATCCATTTTCCTTTTCCATACCATTCTGAGGGGTTTGCACGAGTTCGTTTTTACTTTGGGAAACCATAACGATTGATTTAGACATATTTTATACAACTCACATCTACCGGATCTGCCGGATCTGCCGGATCTGCCCTGATGATGGCACTGCAACGATGTCCGAAACGTTGGCTAAAGAAGGAGGTAGCGCAACACGGCATAACACCCCAAAAACAAATAACGAAAATGCTTTTGGCCGTGAAAATCTTAAAATTTATCATATTTTATACAAGATGAAAATGGATGTTAGTCGCAGAAATTATCCATAAATACCTGAGACATATTATCACAGACGACCTGAAAGACATCGACATGGAAAGACAAAGAAGAGCGATATAAGTTACAGCAGGTACGCTGTCAAGGCGTTTTAACTGTTTAATTTTGCACATCGCTGTATACTACCAAATCAGCGTCTCACCAGTACAGGTAACAATCATAAATTGTTTATGAACATTTACCTACCATGTACTTACCTTTTACCCATTCCTACTTGTCATTCACCTCAGCTTAATTACTTTTGTTGCTATCTTTTGTTATTATTATCATTTCATTTATTTGTTATTATACAATCACTATGTTAATATTATCATTTTCGATACTATGTATTTTCGTTATCATTATGTTTAAACATACATGTATATAATTTTTTGGGCACCATGCCTGTTTTATATACTTAAATAAAATAAAATAAATAAAATATACTAGGCGGTACCCTTACAGCGAGTATGGGCACCGCCGTCCCGGGAACATTTATTTGTCGACTAATACCTCTGCCATAGGTCCACCCCAAGTGGTTGGCTACGTTTGGCGACTTAGAGCGTTTAACCAGCCAGCGGACGAAAATCAACATTTCGTCGAAAGTTGTTCTTACGATCGTGCAGGGCGGTTACAATGAGAAAGAATAATAATTCTCCGTACCAGCTTTTTAAAATTATAACTCAATATCGAATTTATTTCAATTCAAATTAGCTTTAATTTATACCTTCATCCAAAAATGCTGAAAGGCGTGATGATAAAACTATTAAAATAATGTACTTTTTGTAGTTATTTTTTTATTATAAGTATTCATCATTTTTCAATAATGTCTAAATTTAATAAGAATGTTAAAAAAATCTGAAATATATTAGTTTGTAAGTGCGCAAATAAATACACAAACGGACCAATTTTCGCCAAGAAACACATGTACGTACATATTTAATAATGATTTTATTGAAACTAAAATTAAAATTCTAAAACATACGTTTGCTAGATTTATTACATACGAATGCTAGATAAAAGAACAATCTTTCGAAATCCATTTATAATTTTTTGTGGAAAAGAGTCAATACGTCTAAAAACTTTTTTGAAAATGACGTATTTCCGGTTTTCTCTGGTAATGCCCTCTTAACAAGGATGTTCGGGTACCTGTGGTGAAATTTGTCTAGGTACTGACGGTGAATGCGTTTGCCCACTGATACTGGTTGATGGAGACATTTTACTTAACCAGCCGGACTCTCTCGACCCATCGCCTTGAACCGAAGTGGGAGGGATGGATTCATACGTTCGTGACTCCTGGACACATTGACCCTCAGTTTTGAACCCACACCTCATACCTTCTTCCTTCCCAGAAATTCCTTTCCCTTAAAAGACCCTCCACACAGCACCCCCAAAGATGACATAGGCCCCGTGGGGAATTATTTTCCTCCGAAATACTGTTTTCTCAAAAAAGATAGTGTGCTATAGACCACACGACTGAAGTAAAACTTCACTGACTTATAAAAGAACATATTATGACATTGGGGTGACATATGATATTGGGGTGACATATGACATTGGGGTGACATATGACCATGGGGTGACCTACGACCGTGGGGTGACCTACGACCGTGGGGTGACCTACGACCGTGGGGTGACCTACGACCTTGGGGTGACCTACGATATTGGGGTGACCTACGACCTTGGGATGACCTACGGACCTTGGGGTGAACTATGGCATGGTTTTTCAATAAATTATTCCTTGTGCTCGCACCTCTCTCTCTTGCCCCTACAGAACGTAACTCTCTCTACCGTCCGCCTCTCCCGATCACCGTTCGCATCGATTACCGTTCGCATCACACTTTTTCGTAACGCATTCCTCAGCTTACCCCCCAAGTCGAGCGTGCGTAAAGAAGTTTTAATTCAAAAAAACTTCACAACTATCGTTAGATTACACTGCATACCAACTGCATAAGTTTAAAGTCGCTTACAGGAATGCATTGTCTTAGAGTCTTAGACGGTTGGGAGCAGTAAGGACTCTTGTACGGTTTTTACATGAAAATAAAAATAGAAAAGTTAATGTGATAATGATTATTATTGACTTCGCATTAAAACTCATACTTATTTCTATTGATTGGTCGATATTTCGCTATCGGAGTCTGCTAACGTACAACATACTAGACAGAGACCTTGACATTTTAATAAAACACACTGGCATTGTCCTGCCGCCGAGAGTTAGATCGTCACCTCTCTTTCCGCCACACACCTCGGTTATGAGAGAGAGGGAGGGGTTGCAACGGCGCTATCAACGGTACGCCTGGGGAACAGAAATGCCTATCAATTCCGCCTAACTTTACACTATACAATGTGTTGTACACAGTGAACAGAAAATTCCTAGAAGTGTAATCTAAAACGATTTGAAACTGATATCGCCTATACATAAGATCTTTTGACTATTAGGTCCCAGATAGGCCAATAAAATTGCACAAATTTCTTAGGTAGGTACATAAATAAGTTCAAAATTTCGGTGACCGGACAACTCAGAATGAAGCCAACTCAGAAGCACCTCAGAAAGGTCATTAAGAGTGATGATAACAAAATGGTTAAATAGGTTAAGGTAGGTTAGGGATACTGGCTATTTTAAAATTATTTTTTCATAGCTTTTAAAGATCGTATTTCTGAGTTGGTTTGATTCTGAGTTGGCATGAAACCCAAAATTTTAAATGAACATATTGATTATACAAATTTGACGAATCAATTGCATCTGATTACGCTATCTAACAGGAGAATAATTTCAGACCTGGTTTTGTTACACAGAGCGACAATAACTTAAATGACAGTCCAGCCATCGTCATCATTATTAACTTCCAAGTACCGACGAGGAACACAAGACGAAATGAAACATTTTTAATAATAATGATACACCGATAAAATTAAACACTTATACGACTACCAGACACACTCACTAACCAATAGGATGCATGATATGTGCAACAAGTTTGGGGGTACTATTGATACGAGTATATTTACTGACTCCATTTATATAATTAAGTATAATCTCTACAAGGTCTTTTTTTAAACTGATTATCAATGTTGTGGGAGGGAGGAAATAAAGAGGCCGGCAAATCATTCCACAGCCGAGCTTTTGAACTCAAAAACGAATCGTAGAAGCGACCCGTTCCAATGTGACAAATGTCAACAGTGTACATTTGTTGCGCGTGTTTCCCGACTATGCACCGGTGTCGAAGGGACCACGCTAGTTCCTCGGAGAATCTTCCGTTGTATTACCGGCAGAATAAGGAATGCCTACATAGCTGATGCCTGTGCTCTAAAGACATCAATCGGCTTGTTAGGATAGGGTAATTTATCAAACAGACCGCCCGTTTCTGCACAGTCGAGGGTTTTTCAGGTATTTTGGGGCTCCTGACTCCTGACAGTCCTGACCAGAGTCGCTAAATTCAACAATGGGGCGCACTGGCGATGCGTACAAGTTCAGCAGTCTGCAGGCCCTTTACATTACGCCCAGCTTGTGAGAGGATAACTCGAGTCTGGCTTCTACTGACTGAAATCTACAAATTAAAGTAGCGTAGGTAATGTAGTTTTAATGTTTTATCTTTTTACAGTGTCGTTCTAGTTTCATGTTACTGTTACATATTGCATTACTAATATTGTTTCATATTAATTTAGTTTGTCAGCTTAGGGAACGTACCCATACTACGTGACACGTTTAGGGGGGGGGGTCTTCAAAATGTCACGCTCCATACAAATGAGCGGCGGGTTGCTTAGGATTTTGGTCACCGGGGGGAGGGGGGGTTAAAAATTGCAAAAAATTGGTCACTTAGTATGGGTACGTTCCCTATATTCGGCACTTCATTCTTAAGAAACTTTAAAAAAAATTTTAAAACTCATTCGAGTCATTAGGGCCCATCCATAAATTAAGTGATTGACGAATTTCATGATTTTTTTTACCCCCCCCCCCCCCCATCCCTGTTACACATCGTCACATTTGCGAGACCCCCCTCCCCCCTAGTGTGACTTCATATATTTTGCAATTTTTTAATAATTTAGATTTTTACATGTGACGTCACAGAGCTGATGACCACCATACCCCTTGTCACACTATGTTACACTTCTCTTCTCCCCTCCCCCCCCCTAAGGTGTGACGTAATTTATGGATGGCTCCTTAATTATATTCTGTTCATAAAATCTATGTAAAAGTCGAGCTGAACGTGAGAACAAAAAAAAGTTTCGATATTTGAATTTTTTGAGGAAAATTTTAGCTGACTTAGGGCACTCAGACACCCTCACAACGTACTTCTAAAGTCTATCCCTTCAGTGGTTATACACTTGACTGTGGCGTGGGAGTAGGGCTGCCATCTGTTTCACTAAAAACAGGACGGAAATACCCTGAAACGGAAAACAATACCGAAATACGCTGAAAATATGCTGAAATGCTGAAAAATCGTTCAAACATTCCCTCTCAACGAAGAATGAAAGTAAAAATAAACAATTGAAAAGAAGTACATATATACATGTACGAGTATAGGTAAAACACGGTGTCCAGAAACTAGTGGTACAAATAGGAAACTCATAAATCCACGTGTCATTTTCCACGTCTCACGTGTACGCTATGCTCTCATTATATATAATGTAGACCTGACCTATTTCACCATACCGCTCGCTAGACATCACCAATGGGGAATGCATGTCGAGCGATGTGGTAAAACAGGGCAAGCCAATATATTATGAGAGTATAACTAGCGTAAGTGTGAGACTAGCTTAAAGCTTTCGTTTTCGAGCAATTCGAGCCCAAAATTGGAATTGTTTTACTCAAATTCAAAATTGGTCGCTACGGGGTTATTATCAAAACGTTTATTGCCTTTTAAACTGCGTCGAAGTTTAGACGTGGTTTCAATAAGTTCTTAAACCATGAGATACAAAAAAAGGAAAGGAAAAAAAAAATAGTTCTCTTTGTGACGTATATTATGCTAGTTTCCGGACGCCGTGAATATGTTAAGTTACTTATTTTGTACGCCTGTGCTGAGAACACCATTTTATAGGTGTAGTTAGGTTATGTGTTTAGAATGGGTAGGTCAGTTCTAACCTAAAATCCTGTAAAACGACGCACATCCGTTTCATTTTTTAATGTGAATACCGCACGTTAGTCCCAACTGTTCAGAGTCCTTTGGATTCTGGTATCCCCAAATGTGGTATGTTGTGAGGAAAATGAGGGGGAGGTAGGTTGGGTAGTAAAGTAACTGACTGTTCAGATCCGATCACGGCTGAAGCCGTTTTAGACGGCCTCCGTGGTCGAGGAGTAAAGCTCTCGACTATCAAGCCGGAGGTTGCGAGTTTAAATTACGGCGTGAGCAAGTAAATTTTATTTGTGTTATTTCACAATTTATTCATTTAAACCAATGTACATATATTGTATTTGCGGCATATTCCAGAGTGGAAGTATCACCCTGGTTTAATACCACCATTCAGAATTTAGAAATTGCTTGAAATGGCTTTGGTCATGTTTGGTGACCAGTTCTAAATAGCCAGGTACTTCCCCACCTTCCTCTTCTCTGTCCCCTTCCCCTCCCCATCACCATCTACCACTAGACTCACAAAATACACTAATTGATGCCATAATCTTTTATAGTCATTAAAAAAACAGCCAGTTCTTTCACCAGAGCGATGCCTATAGTATCTTCCACTCTGAAAACCATTATTGTTTTACACTTATCACTTATGGTACGAGAAAGTGGGGGAGATTACAGCGAAACTATCAGCGGTAAGCCTGTATCGCATATTGTTTGATATTCCACATTACAAAGTTGTAACAATAATAATCTAATCATAGCAGTAACCACCAATAAGTATATTTGTTATACACACATTAGTACCAATAACTTTAATTAAATTTACACATATTTCGCGGACATGATTATATGCTATTCAATTTTGCTAATGACAAAAATGAATTAATAAAAAATGTTTTTAAATTTAGTACGGTGCCTTTTTTTTTTTTTTTTTTTTTTACATTAACTCCACACAGGAGGCCCTGAGGAAAATAATTTCCCTCAGGGCCTATGTCATCTGGGATGCTGTGTGGAGAGTCTTTTTGAGGAGAGGAAGGAATGAACATTGGTCTTGAAGAGACCCATGTTGTAGGAAGGAGGAAACACAGAGGCCGGCAAATCATTCCACAGCCGAGCTGTTGAACACAAGAACGAGTCGAAGAAACGACCCGTTCTCATGTGACAAATGTCAACCGTGTACAAATGTTGGGCACGCGTTTGGCGTGTTTCCCGACTATGCACCGGTGCCGAAGGGATCAATGATGCTAGTTCTTCAGAGCATCTTCCATTGTAATACCGGTAGAACAAGGATAGCATTCCCACCCGACGCCTGTGCTCTAAAGATTGCAGTCCGTCTGTTAAGATGGGAGAATCTATCAAACGGACCGCCCGTTTCTGCACAGAATCGAGGGTATTTTTCAGGTATTTTGGAGCTCCAGACCAGAGATGGCTGCCAAATTCAACCGTGGGGCGTACTTGTGATTTGTACAAGGTTAGCAGTTGTGTACTATTAAAGTATCTGCGGGCCCTGTACAGTACGCCCAGTTTTTGGGAGGCTAACTTTACTCTGGCTTCGATGGAGCCCCCATACCTGAGCTGGTCACTTAGGGTTACACCAAGCATATCAATGGAGGGCCTGTTCGGAAGATTGCTTCCGTTGAAAGAGACTAGATTTTCATTTCGATCCCTTTTAGACGTAATCAGACAAGATTGGGTCTTTGAAACATTAAATTCAACGAGATTATTTTTACCCCAAAAGAAAACACTCTCGAGGTAACCGTCCATTCTTTGCTTCAAAGCCCTACGAGCTGTTGGAGTTTGTGAGCCCTTTGGGGGCTTGTCAAACAAAAAGCTATCATGAACTGTACTGTCATCCGCGTAACAGTGAATTGGTGCACATGACAAAAGGTCGTTGATGTGCAACAAAAACAAAGTCGGAGACAGAACCGATCCCTGCGGGACGCCAGCATTTATCGAGTGTGAGGAAGAAGTGAAACCATCGACTACCGTCTGAATCGACCTCTCCCTCAAGAAGTCGGCAATCCACATACACAAGGATGCGGGAAGTCCGTAAGAATGCAGTTTGTTGACAAGTCCTCGGTGCCAAACCCGGTCAAAGGCCTTGGAGATGTCCAGTGCAACCGTTTGGGTCTCACCGAAACGTTCCAGGCATCGCCCCCAAACATGCGTCACATACGCGAGAAGATCACCGCACGAGCGGTTCCGCCGGAATCCGTATTGACGGTCGTTAATAATTTTGTTCTTCTCGAGGTATGTGAGCAGTTTGTCGTTGATCACACGTTCCATCACCTTAGACAGAACTGATGTGATCGCTATGGGGCGGTAGTTGGCCGGGTTGGAGCGGTCACCCTTCTTTGGAATAGGATGGATAACCGCTTTTTTCCAACCAGAGGGCACAGAGCCAGTCTTCAGGGACAATTTAAAGAGCTTCGTCAAAATTGGAGCTATTTCTGCAGCGCACCTCTGCAGTACCAGGGCAGGTATTCCGTCAGGCCCACTAGCTTTATTAACATCAAGCCCTCGTAAAACATGGAGTACTTCCCGATGCCGAATCCTCAGCTTTTTCATACGAAAACCGCAGTGAGGAACCGACGTCGGGACAGCACCTTGGTCATCGAGGGTTGAGTTATCCGCAAACATTTTACCTAATAAGTTTGCCTTTTCGGTGGCGGTGTTTGCTAGTGAGCCGTCAGGTCTGGTGAGAGGTGGCAAACTGGATTTGCAGAAATTGCCTAATTGCATTTGTATTCTAACTATCTACGTTATTCCCTGTAGTCATGCAAAACGTTCATTAGGGATCATTTAACCCTTAACCACAAGTGCCATTCATCAGCCCCCCTAGCACGAAAACATCGATAAAGATTTTATCGATTATGTCTGTAACTTGTTTTCGTTTACGGCTGGAGATCGCCAAAGAATCAATTAACAACAGTTCATGTGGTGTCAAATTAAATATATTAATAAAAATAAAATTAAAAATTAAACATATTAACTACCGTTTGTTCGCTGCCGATCTGCAGTCGTCTTTGGAAATGAAAATAAGATGCTGACATAATCGATAAAATCTTTATTGACTGATATGTGCGTAATCCAGACTGCTGTCCGGAAATACGAAGATATTGGTGTACAAAACACTTATCAGACGTACGCAGCTGAGACGTGGGTACTAACTAACTGGGCACTGGACGTTTTTGAAAGAAAAATTCTGAGGCACATCTTCGGACCGGTTCTAGAAAATGGATTTTGGCGCAGAAGTAACAACAATGAGCTATATACTCTGTATAAGGATCTAAACGTCACAAAATTTATAAAACTGGGAAGACTTCGATGGCTCGGTCTTGTGGAGAGAATTACCGAGCATCAAGCACCAAAGTTCCCGCTGAACTCAAGACCGACAGGGCGAAGGAGCCTGGGAAGACCAAGGTTAAGATGGAGCGACAACGTAGATATATCTACCTTGGAGCTTTTAAACTGGAGAGAGCTGGCACAAAACCGAGATGAGTGGAGGAAGACTCTTGAGGAGGCCAAGACCCACCAGGGGTTGTAGAGCCAAGAGTGATGATGATGACGATGTCTGTACTAGGGGGACGTGAAGACAAATAGCAACATCAAATCTTTATCAAACTTTATGGACATTTTTAAAGTGGTTTAGAGAGGGAAAATTATTTTTTTAATGCCAACTTTGAATATACGCCTTTGTTACTTATTTGTGCATATTTAAAAAAGGAAATTGATACTCAAGTCAGTTAAATCGACACGCAAATATTGGTAGTTTCAAAACTTATGCTAGAATTTTTTGCAATTATTAAAATCATATCCAAGCAAACTCATCTTTGTGTATTTAACGCTTTCATTGGCAGCTTTTATAGTTTCTAACGGTTACGGCACGGCGACGGTACAAATAGGGGAGTGAGATGCAATAAAATGGTTACTTTTTTCTTTTGAATTAAGCAGACTTACGTACATCATGTGTCTCACCATTATTTAGTGGGCAAGAAAGAGCTGCAGCATTACTGTGAAAGGGAACGTACGTTATTGCATTTTTTGTGCCGTCGCCATTCCGTGACCGTGGGAGTTACAAAAGCGCTCTTTGAGGATAATTAATTCTTACGCTGATCTGAAAGCTAAATAAAATAAACTTTCGATAAAAACGTCGATATATTTGAGAGAGTCCATTGGTCGCTAGTGGTTGTTTTTCATTATCGACGTGTCTTATATAAAGTAGTTGAAATGCAAGTAAAAGTGACAGGAACAAAAAATGTTCATATTTTTGTACACAGTAATATAAAAAAAATACTTTCACAGATTGAATTTTAATTACTTAAGGCGCCGCATCCGCGCTCAAAAAGAAGAAGATGGAGTGATATGTACTTACGAATGTTAGAAATTTTTTAAATTTTAAATTGTGAAAATGTTTAATAAAACACGACTCGTTTAAAATAGAGCAAAAATCTCGTAGAAGGCATCTTAAGTATCATTTAAAAAAACATTGTGAATTTTTTCACAACTATAACTTGTAAAATAACTGAAACAAACGTGTTTATAATAATTTTCGGAGCATACTTTGCGATTTTTTTCTATCGAGGGAATTTTATATAATTTGCATTTCGGCGTGGAACGCGTCTAGATATTATCTTCAAAATTAACACATTTTTTTAAGAGCTTAACTTCAAATGTTTAAGGGAGATATGTAAGAAATCGGTAAAAAAGCGGGTAACGGCGGCTTAACTAGTTGAAAAAACAATTTTTCAAGATATTTTAGGTATTTTTCCATCTTTAGTAGCAATCGGGATGCCGGTATGGGTATCGCAGCCTCAGGAACCATTTGTTGGATAACCAACACCTGGTATGGTGACTTAGCAGGGGTGCCCGGGTTAATGGGGTGAGGTTTGTCTAGGCCTTGGCGGCGGATGCGTCTGTCTACATATTGTGTGGCGGGCCGTATCGGGAAACTGAGGGCGATCTTTTCACATCTCTAGCCGAACTCTCTCGATTCATCGCCTTACACCGCAGAGAGGGTATGGATTCATACGTCCGTCACTCCTGAATGCACTGACCGCCAAATTCCTACCCACTCCTAATACATTTTGTCCTCCCAGAACCTAAAAAAATCCTGTATACAGCATCCTCAAAAATGACTTGGCCCCAAGGGAAATTAGGGCCCCCTGTGGAGCTAATGTAAAAAAAGGGTATTACCGTAAGGAAATTGCAAAAAAAACTGTTGGCTAGAACAATTATG
This sequence comes from Limnephilus marmoratus, assembly GCA_917880885.1. Taxonomy (NCBI): domain Eukaryota; kingdom Metazoa; phylum Arthropoda; class Insecta; order Trichoptera; family Limnephilidae; genus Limnephilus; species Limnephilus marmoratus. The sequence continues at coordinate 52,195,175 of OU862909.1, read as the reverse complement.
GTGGGCAGTGAAAGGTTAACTTTGATAACATCTACATTATCAGTGGAATTAACTGCGTCGTTGGGAATCGCTTTGAAATAATTATTATTGACACAGATAAAGCAAACTTTTTAATGGCTTTCGCCACGGACGTGTACGAACAAATATTCCCGTAAGGGATACATCACAATACATATACTACCACTCACTATTACTGCATTACTTTCACTAAAGACAGATGCTTTAACAAATTGCAGGTTGAATTAAGCAAGAAAAACTAACTAAATCTTAAAAATACAAATTCACATAAATTGAAAAAGAAATTGGTAACAATTTGCTGATGTCGCGGTTTCTGACAGGGTTCAGGTTTATGAGATAAAAAAAGAAATTGTCAAAAGAAAAAAAAACACACACACACAGAGAGAGAGGATCCAAATTTGCACATTATTTGTTATTTGGGCATTTTGGACAGGGTCTGAAATAAGGGCCCGAACTAAACCCGCAGTTAAACAAACAACTCCAATTATCCCCACACGGAATAGAGGTAACAATAAACCAAAATAATAACGAGGGTTCAGAAAAGATTTATTAAAACACTTCCGCTTACATGCCAGCATCTTTATGTACGTTTTGATAGAAAAACATAAATAAAAATTTTAAAATTTCCTACAGAAATTAAAGCCACTTTCTGTACTAATAATTTAAGGCATTCTCGAGTCTATAAACTTAAATGTGATGATTGTCTAGCATAGCAAATAGCAAGAAATATTCAAACGAGGTGGTTGAACACTAGAGGTGCCGTGCCTAAAGGGTGCAGTTTTTCAGAATTTGCAAACACAAAATAGATAAAAATCACTATAAATAAAACTTCGAGATTAGACTAGATGTACTGCATGATACCTAGGAACCTACGTAGGTCTATGTTATACAGAAGCTCTTGAAATTAAAAAAAAAATCTTAGGAAAATAAATAACAACCAATTTTTAAATAAACAATTAGATTTAATAAATAGCGCCATTTTATACATATCCCTTCCCTAGGCCTACTTTTACCCCCTCTCTCTTACCTCCCTCCCTCACGCCTCTGGCCAAAGTTGGTGCTCTCTCCCTCTTCTATGTTACTTATAAATCCCTGAAACTCTGTAATTAATTTAAAATGTTTTTATATAACCCTGATGAAGGTTCAGTTTGATCTGAAACCGGTTGGTTTTATATATTAAAGATATATAAGAAAGTGGTATTCAAACTGCTAAGTTGTTTTATTCTAATCATTATAAAAATACAAAGTTTTAGCTCGTAAAAGCAGGTCCAATTGGCGCCAAGGGAATTTGCATTAAATGACGTCATAGTTATCAATCAACCTCTTCACGCATTGGCGCCGGCGGCTCTGGGAAGCGGAGCGTTTTGATTAGTTGATTTATTAATTGAAAGAATTACATATTTGCGATAAACTTACACATGGTATAAACAGAATCGACGTTTGTTTTTTTCAATATGAATTTATATATTGTATTCTTCATTGTCATTGATAATGTTGCCATAAGATAAACAGTTTTAGAAAGGAAAAATGAAGAGTTAGTCGCTTGTTGGCATGCGGGCAAACATTAATATTCATGAAACAGGCCTTCTCCAGCGTAGTGTTATTAAAATGGCATTAATTATTGGGGACCGTGGTTGGGGAGGGTTGGGAGGGGGGAGCGGCCAGCCTCCCGCACAGAGGCGACGGGTGAGGGCGGATTTGCAAATTAATATTACAATCCCCCTTGGCAACAGTTTTGGCGTCATCAGCTGCCAGCAGTGAGGTTGACATTGTGTCAGAGACTCTTTGTACTTTTTTAATGATATTAATGTCACCTAGTACAGCCTAAGACTTACACCGACATTATATCACACAGTAATTCAGTACCAACTTGACAAAATACACTGTAATACTTGATTAGTCTGAATAAGGAAGTGAAAAATAATATAATAAATAATATAAAAATAAATATTCACCCCAGTGAAAAATATTATTGCTTTAAAAAAATATGTTCATATAGACCAATAAACGCTGATTCTGAATATATAAGTTTTATTTAACAATATTAAACGCAGAGTTTTAAAAAAAATATTCAAAATTCCATTTGTAATCGGGTCACAGAAACACGCCGTCAAGTTGGTATTATTGAAATGTTTAGTGGTGACGTCACTGATCTCCGTAAGGTCATTGTATGGGAATGTAGGTATCACACAAGTGATCGTATTAACAACGTCTCATCTAATTCGTTTATTTACATACTGTTTATAGAGATTTAGTTGTTGTGTTTATTGAAACATTATTTAGGCCTAAATAATTCAGTTTCAAAAATAAAGGTATCTCTTATTAGTTTATCTCTATTATTGAAAATATTCAAAAACTACTGCACAAAAAAAATAGTAATGCTACTCTAGGGAGAATACTTCGAACTCTGAATTTCAAAATGGCGCCAGTTGAACAGCTGATTACCCGATCTTATAGTAACTTTTCGGGAGTGATGACGTCACATGATTCGCTACATATACGGTGGTTTTCGGGGGATCTTGAAAAATTAAAACTTTGACCATTATTTTAACTATTAAAACTGCTGTGTTAGAAGAAGTATTAAAACTAACTCTAAAAATAAAAATTAATATGCAGTTATTTAAGTTAGAAGGTCATTATTCAATAAAAAAAATTTAAAAAATTGGACAGGAGTTCCTTATTAACGTATATAATATTATTACAGGAAACAAAACCAACATTTTCATCATAAGCTTTGGAATTTTGGCGTGCCCATTAAATGTCCAAAACTAAGACAAGACGGTATATTTTTTGTTCTCTAAAAGGGGGAGATGGTTGAAACACGGACAAAGCAGAGATGTAACTACAAGCCTACTGTATTCAAATGATATTAATTGAGATTTCAAGGAAATCAAAGAGGAAAAGAAAAGGTACGTGCCGATTTCATTCTTTCCATGTTCTGTCCTTTTGATAATACACACATTTGGGCAAAGGCTTCTTGTTAAAAAATGGCATATAAAATAGTCACGTGGTTTCAACACCACTATTTAATTCTTTTTTAGACCAGCTTGCACACAAATTTCATCAAAGCTGTATACAAATACACCGCAAAAAACAATAGTGGTCAATCAAAGCTAAAGGCATCCATTTTCCCCACAAAATAGTGAGGTTATAAAATCTTCGCCTAAGGCATGGCGCCTACAAAATATATTTGATTGGAATATTCACCGCTTTACATATTGGCATGATGTCATGGTTGCTCGAATAATTTCGTGTCCCGCCGCTGCGTGGCGTTACGCAAAGGTTCCATTAATTATGTTGTTTTACGCGGATCCTATTCTTCAACCCGACGATAATGAATGTCCCCTACAATAAATACCCAGCATCGCCACGATCCCCCCGCTCTCCGCTTCCAACTGGCCCAACTAGGGACTGAAACTAGGGAACTAGGGACTATTGGGGCCCGGTGTCGGGGAACGGAGAGCTACTAAACGACGACACTTCAGTGTCATTGTTATTACAGGAGAGATGTATGGCGGTGCGATGACTCAGCGGGATCCGCTGTACGCCACACAAAACCCAATAATATCAGATCTATGTTGCCAATCAAGAATACTTCAGAAAGCGGCAGCCGGGACTGAGGACAGAGGACACGCTCTCGTTGCCAGAGATTCGAAGCACAGTCAAAGTAGTAGATATAAAATTTTGCTAATGTGATAATAATAGTTCGAAAGGTATACAATGCAAAATAATGGAAGTTATACCAATAAAAGAACCACAACAAATTTAGTAAAAAAATAATATATTAATTGAAATTAATTAATAAGACCTGACATAAAACAAAGTGTAATGAATAAAAAAGCTAGTAGGTAGCTATATGCTAACAATTATTTGTGAGTACCTATTACAACCAATAAAATAAAATAATTTCATTTTGTGCATTATTTTATTTAACACATTTTTTATTTATCTTCGATCGATCTATCTATCTATCTATATAATCTTCTGTCTTCTATCTATATAAATCTATCTATACAGGGTGTAACAGGACGTACCCGAGGGATTTTAACCAGCGATTCCTGAGCATATTTGGAGTAAAAAATGTAAATGAAATTTTGGTCTCCTGTGACTTTTTTTGACAACTTTTTTTTTTTTTTCAAATTTTTTTTCTTCAAAATCAAACAAAAAAAGAATTCTTCCGCATGTCGTCACTGGTCACTCAGCCGGGTGTCCGGCGAACCCCTTACCCCGCCTCCAACTGTTCAACAGCTATCATTTTTTTATGTTTTTGTAGAAAAAAAAAAAAAAAAAAAATTCAAAAATGTCACCGGAGACCAAAATTTCAATTACATTTTTTACTCCATATGATGTCAGGAATCGATGGTTAAAATCCCTCGGGTACGTTCTGTTACACCCTGTATAAATAAAAATGAATCGTTGAAATGTATGTACGCGCATAACTTCCGAACGACTGCACCAAATTAGATAATTCTTTTTTTGTTGTGTTCGTTATTGTCAGGACAATGTTTGTATAAAACTGCTGGTGAGCTCTGGCAGTATGAAAATCTATATAAATAAAAATGAATCGTTGAAATGTATGTACGCCCATAACTTCCAAACGACTGCACCAAATTAGATAATTCTTTTTTTGTTGCGTTCGTTATTGTCAGGACAATGTTTGTATAAAACTGCTGGTGAGCTCTGGCAGTATGAAAATTGTATTAAAAAAATTCCAATAGGTGGCACGCGAGCTGTTTGATAACTGAATGTACCGGGAATGAATGTATGGAATGTGGGAGTGGGGGGGGGGGGGGGAACTCGGGTAGGGGGTTCGGGGGAGGGAAACAGGGAGGGGGGAGAGGAACTAGGGCGGGGGGTTGTGGTACGGGGGAAGGGGGAGAGTGGTGTGGGGAGAGGAAAGGTGGTGGAGGCGGAGTGAGAACGCGAGAGGGGAAGGGGAGGCGGAAGGGGAACGGGACGAATGGGAAAGGACCCGCAGGGAGAAACAATTTTTTATTAAATGGCATAGCAACGCATGCCGGGTACCAGCTAGTATAAAATAAATTTCAGTTTCGGTCGGTCATTTGTTGGGTAAAACTCAAAGATAATAAACCACTAAACACTTTTTAACATTTTTTATTACTTCTCGTGAAATTAATAAAAAAAAAATTAAATTTCATTGATCCGTTTAGAAGTCGAAAGTTCAAATCATTTTTTTTTTTAAATCACTATAAATCACACCTCAACAGATTTTGGAGCTAGTGTAAGCGAAGTGAACAATAATAAAGGGATCTTTAGATGTGTGTACATTTTACATGTACAAAAATAGTATCAGGAGATTCGAGTGGAAGAAGGAGTCGGATACATCCCATGAAAACAAGACCTAATGCAGTGAACCAAATATCTACTTGAGTTAGGTCGTGTGAATAATCGGTATATCAGAAGATTACTAGGTACTAGGACCGATCAGCGGTTGAGGGGGCATAGCGTTTGGGTCCCACCTGGGCGTCGCGTGTTCGATTCCTCGGCTGGCTAAGACCTCCATCATAATACAAGCAACATTTTCGGCTTTCTGTGGTGGTAGGAGATTTCAAACATTGTTGGGTTATTCGTAACCCGGGAATGTTTGTCTTTCTTTAAAAAAAAAATAAAATATATGAGACGATACATGAATGTTAATGAGCAAAGAAGTGAATGCCAAGTAAGAGAGATCTATGGCGTTCCATCATTATGGGTTTAACCCGCAATTAAATGGCATGAAGTCAATACCAATACGGATAATAATTTGCATAACATTCGTACCATCACGGTTTATCTCGTTTCACGTTGCGTAATATATGCCCACAATCAAAAAACTTTATTAATTGACATAAAAAAAAACTAAGAATGTTTCATCAAATTAAGATGAAGCCATAGTAAATAATGCAAAATCATACAAAATTATACCTTTTTGGTTTTGAAAATTTGATCGCTTAGAAGTATTGTAGATGCTTCAATTAAATACTGCGTGTAGAACATACCTTGGCCCTTAAAAATGTCGGTCATTTTTTTTATAAGTCTTTTAATATACCTATAAAAAAATAAAGTATGAGGTCTAAAAAACACACTTTCAAGTCCAAACTCTCCTATTTATAAACCCCTTTTCGGTTATGGTTTTATTGTATAATGTGGCAAATTCAGTTTATTTTATAATGATCGCAAAAAAAATTGATATTTACACCCAATCTTCCCAAAATAAAATAAAATATACATTTTCGCGTTGTTATTTTACAATACGGCCGCTAGTCGACGAATTCGGTTTTTCAAAGTGAACCCTATGGCATCCACCGAAGAACTACTGTCCACGCCACATTCGCCAAACCTCAGTCACGCCCCGAACTGAGCGGGAGATGGACGCGTCACTCCGCGTCGCTTGATTTCGTGAAAACAATTTTAAATTTCCATTTTATTACAATAAACAATGCGTAAAACAGGAATTAATATTTTATACAGGCCTTTACGAAATCAACCTGTAAAACAAAACTCTCAAATACCTTTTCCAACCTTTCCAAAAGCTTTTTCTCAAGTATTTTTAAACTCCACCCATAAAGGGCGTGAATTCCGATTTCGATTTTTTCCTGAACTAGTGGATCGCCTTAATAAAATAGTACAGCAGAAAGGTACATACCAAATTAAGACCATCATTAATACTTAGTTTATAACGGTACTTAAGGATGGTCGCAGATTGAATAGATGTTTCTTTGATATTGTTGTGATCAGTAATTACTTATTAGCCGTAATCCAAGCTTCCGTTTTACCTTCAGTGTTCCAATATTATTTTTTAGCTCCGTTTTCAGTCTCGGAAGTAAATGATAGAAATTTCCGTAAGCGGATACCACCAGACTGCCATTACAAGCTTGTTCATTAGCCCTGTTTTTGCGTATCGGTAACACTCCTGGAAAATGACTTCCTGCCTAAAGGGAACTTTCAGAAAAATCGCCAAGAAAATACAATCTTGTCAGGCAGATGATTCAAAATACATTTAACTTTTTTTACATTAACTCCACACACGAGGCCCTGGGAGAAATAATTTCCCTCAGGGCCTATGTCATCTTTGAAGATTCTGTGTAGAGGGTCTTTTTGAGGAGAGGAAGGAGTGAACATGGGGCTTGAAGAGGCACATGTCGTAGGAGGGAAGAAACACAGAGGCCGACAAATCGATCAACAGCCGAGATATAGAACTCAAGAACGACGTTGTAGAAACGACCCATTCTCATGTGACTAATGTCAACCGTGTAACGTAGGACGCGTGTTTGGCGTGTTTCCCGACTACGCACCGGAGCCGAGGGGATCAATGACGCAAGTTCCTCGGAGCATCTTCCATTGTAATACCGGTAGAACATATTAATAATAATAAGTATGAATTTAATATATATTTAATATTTGTATGAATTTTATAGCGCCGTTTTTGTGAAAAATAACCTCAAGGGCGCTGTACAAATTTATAATGCCTTTCTGCAATCTTACTTCTAACTATAAACCAGACAAACCACTACAACAACTTATGGCTAAAAATTGCATCCACTGGTTCATCGATCAACGATACGAAACTATACGTGCAATGATTTGACTAATGAACGCGATGCTGCTGTAAAAATGTACTGTACAGGCAGAAAATATGTACAGGACCATACTTACCTGGTAGGTCACAGTTCGCACGCAGAGGACATAATTGGGAACTATAATATATAATATGTTCTGTAATGAGCGTATTTTGAAAACAAAAGCAAAATTTTATGATACTCTTAGATAGGTATTTTTATTTAAGGGTGTGAGAGCATTCCCTCCTGACGCCTGTGCTCTAAAGATAGTCAATATTTAGATCATTCAATTTAATAAAATAATTATTAATAATAAGATTTTGAAATTAATTAAGAAAGTGTACTATGTACATATTCCTATATCTGAACATCTGAACGTGGATCTCATTTCTTGATGGCCTACGAAAGTGTTAATTTGGTTTAAACTTATATCAGAATCAGACTCAACCTGGTTCAAAGTTCAAACTCGCTCTAGCGGATACTGAATACTATTCATAGGTCCGGTCGGTAAATCAATTGCTCTTTGTGCTCGCTAAGAGTACTCATTCATCTAGATTCTTTATTTATTTATTTATTTATTTATTTATTTATTTATTGAAAAAAATAAGAAGTACATGAGAAACATAAGCTGCATATCTCACTAGGGCATTCCTGTATCGAGATATGCAGTTTTACATTGTAATTTAAACAAAAAACATACATATGAACTAAATAAAAATATAATTATAAACCTACAAAAAAATATAACAATAAGCAAATTAAAGATAACATAACAATAAGCAAATTAGATACTATAACAATAAGCAAATTAAAAAGTACATAATAATATATAAGTTAAGTTATTAAATTTGGATTGTATGAAATATAGCTGAATTCCAGAATGATTTATGATACAAGCGACAACATGGGTAATCCAAAACCATCACTCTCAGTTATTATACATATTTTGACCATTTTCTTGAATAAATGTAATGTACCAATAGTTTTTATTTTTTCATTGAGCATATTATAAAGCAACGGAGCTTTGTATGAAAAACTTCTTTGTCCAAAGGATGTTTTGGTATGTACCGGCTGATACATTAAAGAAGAGCCCAATCTAGTGATGCGCACTTGTTGAGATCTTTTCGCAGTGATAATGTTGTTGAAAAATTTATAGAGAGCCTGTATTATGTACAACTGCCTTATTGTCATAATTTTGCTTTCGCTATACATTTCGTATAGTAACTGTGATGAATACATAAAACTTTTCTTGAACATTATTTTTAAAATTAATTTTTGTGCAATATTTAAAGGCTCTAGAGTAGTCTTATGGCAAGAACCCCAACAAATAACGTTATATGAAAGCATTGATTGAACAAGAGCATAGTATACAGTTTTTAGTGTAATTTTGTCCAATATATTTCTTAGAGTCTTGAAGATATAGGCTAGCTTTCTTATTTTTTTTGTTAATATAGTAATATGATTGTTCCATTTTAAATTTTTATCAATAATTAAGCCAAGATATTTGATATTGTCTACTCTTTCCAAAGATTGACAATTACATTCCTGTACACAACAATGTATTTTTAAAGAGCGGTCCAAAGATGGTTGATTTACAGAAGAAATACTAAAAGTAATATATTTAGTTTTGCTCATGTTTAAGGTTAACAAGTTTTGATCAAGCCAATTTTTGACTGCCCTTAATCCTGCCTCGCACTTAGCATACGTATCATCCCAAGTATCACCAGCAAACACTAAAACAGTGTCATCTGCAAATACAATTGAAGAACCAGAAAACGGCAGTTTACAGAGGTCATTAATATATAACAAAAATAAAATTGGACCCAGAACACTACCCTGAGGAACACCATATACAATTGATTTGTTTGAACTAATATGATCATTAATCATTACTCTTTGTGTTCTATTTTCAAGATAAGTTCTGAACCAATCTAGAGCTTTATTAACAATACCCATTGAACTGAGTTTTTTTAATAGTAAACCGTGGGATACGGTATCAAATGCCTTAGACAAGTCTAAGAAGACAGCCATGGCTTTATTGCCAGTATCCAGAGCTTCTACGACTGTGGTTATCATTTTTAATGCAGCATCACTAGTTCCCATGTTCTCTCGAAAGCCAAACTGATTATCTGAAAGAATTTCATATCTTTTTACATAAGACATCAACCTAATTTTAGCTAACTTCTCTATAATTTTTGATAGGGTGTTTAGCAGGGTCTATCGACCTATATCCCTGTTATTAGACCCAAAGTATTCGAGTGCCACCTTCAATACAAAATCAGCACAAGACATAGAAAAAATATTATCTAGATTTTTTCTGAAAGTATAGATTAAGTTAGAAAGACACATTAATTTACATTACATTCAATTACATTACACTAGCTTTTTTCCCGCGGCTTCACTCGCATGGTATTAGGGGGGTTCCCACTCCGCCTCCCCCCCTCCTCTCCCCCTGCTCGCGTGCCACCTGTTGAAATTTTTTAAACAAATTTCATAATGCCAGAGCTCACCAGTAGTTTTACACAAAAAAAAAAGAATTATCCAATTTGGTGCAATCGTTCGGAAGTTATGCGCCCGCACACATTTCGGCGATTCATTTTTAAAGATAAATATTAACTACGACGTCAACATCGTTTCCACGGCAACCGCAACAGCTTTTCTTCTGACGTTTGAAATAAATCGATTTTGTTAGGGACAGAAAACATATGATCAATAATTTCATAACGCCAGAGTTTACCAATATATACAGCCTATATTACTCGCAAATAATGTAGCTTTTTATTAGTGAAAGAATTTTTTAAGTCCATTCTGTAGTTTTTGCGTAAAAGAGTAACAAACATACATCCATAAAAACTTTCGCCTTTGTAATATTATATGATAATAGGATTAATAGGATATTAATTACAATTCTTTTTATGAATAGACCATAAAAGTTTGTATCTTCTGTAGAGTCTAGATTTTTCATCCGTCAAGTTACTCCCTAGTAGGAGCCCTGCCAAGAATGCTAAGACAAGCTGGTGTTACCACTACTAAAAATTACTGATACACCGGTTCATAATGAAAGATACAAAATTAAGGATTAGGTGATGGATTTTAGTAGGTACGAAATATTACCGAAAGAGATCATCTTAGAAAATGTTAAGAAAAAAGTATAGTATATCTTGAGGCAGTTAAGGCGCCGTACCCCCGCTCAAAAAGAAGAAGGTGGAGAGATATATAATTATGAAAGTTGGAGAGTGCGCTAATATTTAAAACGGTAAAATTGAAGCGAAAATTGTGAAAATGTTTAATAAAACACGATTCGTTTAAAATAAAGCAAAAATCTCTTAGGGGCTGTCTAAAACAGCATTTAAGGAAACACTGCGAATTTTTTCATAAGTATAACTTGTAAAATAACTGAAACAGAAGGGAAAATAATAATTTTCGGAGCATACTTTGCGATTTTTTTCTATCGAGGGAATTTCATATAATTTGCGTTTCGGCGTGGGGAATGTATAGATATTATCTTCAAAAATAACATACATTTTTTAAGGGCTTAAAAACTTCAATTGTTTAAGGGGGATATGTAAGAAATCTGCTAACGACCTATGGGATAACCTTATTATACCAAAAATAAACATTTTTCTCAAAATTTAAAACGAGCCTTTACTAGATAAAATAACAATCTTTCGAAATCAATTTATAATTTTATGTGGAAAGGAGTCAATACGTCTAAAATTTGATTTCAAAATGACATATTTTTGGTTTTGTCACTGGTTATTCCCTCTTAAGAAATGATATTAATAAGCCATGTGTGTGGTAAAACAATACAAATGCATGAATGTGCATAAAGCTACGAGTGTATGGTGAGGGCAGAGTCGTGTGGCGTTTCATCTTAGGGAACGTACCCAAACTACGTGACCTGTTTAGGGGGGGGGTCATCAAAATACCACGCTTAGTCATAACGGGGGGGGGGGCTTAGGTTTTTATCACGTAGTCAATCTAGAAATCTCGCGTTTTTTTTCGAGCTACGAGGGGAGGTTTTTAAGTTCGCGGAATGGGAAGGTAAGTGATTAATCGGGAAGAAATTGTGAAAGGAGAAAATTGAGTTCCGCGCTGTTATAAAGTTCATTTAAGTTCATTTAAAGATCGGAAAATGTATTAGGGTAATAGGTAAATATGTTGAAAAGGAAAAATTTTGGTTTTTATTTCCACTCCTTACCCAATCCGCAAACTTAAAAACCCACCCTCGTACATTCAAATAAGTGAAAAAGTTCAGGGAACGTGTTTGTTGAAGATGATTGAGATGAAAAATGTTTATAAAAATAACAAGACTTTCTTTTCCATAAATTACGTTCCGGTTTCAATATATTTTGACATAAGTTTTATCTTGATAATATTTTTTCCACTTGTAATGCATGCACTCTTGCTGTCACGCAGCAAGCGCCGTATTAATAAAGACAATTATAAGCCAAATAATGCATTTTTTATTTTTTGTTAGCAAAAAATGATTAGAAACCATATTTATGAAATACTACGTGAAAACTGTAGGGGGGGGGTCTTGGAATATACTACACGTGGTCACCGGGGGGGGTAAAAAATTGCAAAAAGTGTGTCACGTAGTATGGGCACGTTCCCTTGTCTGCCTGCCTACGTGGTGACGTGGCGTGATGTATAAGTTAGCTGTAAGTATTTGTATTTTTGTATTTGTATTTTTCCAGCATTGTTCCGCGATAAAAACGCCATGCTTCCCTGACAGGCTTTAAACCAGTACAATAATATTATCTAAAGCTGTTAAGAGCTTTTTTCATACCTTATCGCACAAATTATTATTTTGGCTGGCAATTATCTGCACGACAACGAATGACTGATTACGATGAAATATTTTAATACGTTGACAAATGAGTAGTGGTGGCCACACACGGCTGTGCCAATTAAAACCAGATTTGCTCTCGGCTCTCAACACACTCACTTTATTCTAAAGGGATAAAAAAAAGGACTGACAAGACATGTCATGTCGCGACGGGAGTCGGTTTGAAATATATATCATCATTACATAGTATAAAATGAAGTCGCTCAAAATATATGTGCGCATAGATCTTTTAAACTACGGAATGGATTTTCATGCAGTTTTCACCAATAGATAGAGTGGTTCAAGAGGAAGGTTTATATGTATAATACATGCTTATTATATTAGAGAAAAGCCGAGAAATTAAATATTCATTTCAAGCAGCGGGTGGTGTGGATTTTATAAAGGTTGGGTAATGGCGTGTTGTTTCGTTAGCCATAGCAACGTGTGGCCGGGTCTGCTAGTTATTTATATATAGCTTATGATTTATCATTTGAAATAGACACTTGTTTTGCGGTGAAAGTTGTACATACAATTTGGGAGGCGGGTATGGGTACCGCCACCCCGGGAACCATTTATTGAATAACCAACATCTCTGCCACAGGTCACCTCAAGTGGTTTGCAACGTTTGATGACTTAGCAGGGGTGCCTGGGTTCATGGGGTGAGGTTTGTCCGGGTCTTGACGGTAGATGCGTCTGCCCGCCTGCTGGGATGGATTCATACGTTTCCGTATAGTTTTATATCTCCTAAGATGTCATTGGCCCTGACGGAAATTATTTTCCACTGGGTTCTTGTTGGGAATTCTAACAGCTAATTACGATAATTCCCGGTAAAATTAAAGTACGAAGGCTGAACATCTAACGTCACTTTAAGGTTCATCATTTATTTATTTTTATTTTTTTCAAACTGACTTTTTAAAAATGGTCTTGTAAACCGAAACAGCTGTAACAAAATTACATATTAAAATACTTGCAGAACTTGATAATCACATTATGAAATTTAATTTTATTAAAAAATTTAAAAATTAAATGGAGTTCTACGAATTAAACACAAAAACAATTTAAATAAATGAAGACAGTGAGAACACGGTGTCGATACGACATATCGACACCGTGGCGCAGTGGTTAGCGCGTTTGCCCGAAAAGCAAGAGGTCCTGGGTTCGAGCCCCAGAGGTGTCAACATGTTTTTCTGATTTTTCTGTTTCCAGATTTTCGATTGAGTTTCGCTTATATTGTCTTTATTTATTTAAATATTACAATTTGAGGTTTTACTCATAAAAAATATTAAAAAAAAAAATTAATTCATTATTTTCCGCATGACAATTAGGTGTTTACACTGTATATATACTGTTACGATACGCACCTCAAGTAGTATGACGTCACAGTCCCGCAAGCGGCCCCTAGCAATACTCGGTTGAAACGACCACATACCCGGAGAGATTTGAGAGACCCCTTCGTAGGAAATGCGTAGCTAGGCATTGTTGTTGATTTGTGACTAATAATTATGTTTTGCTAGATGTTGTATTGTGTATACCAGACAATACAGATATGTTTCACCCAGCTACCTCTTTCATTTGGCGGGCTTTGGCAAATTACCTATGTACCATTTACCCCCCTAGCTACCTACGACCCTGACGAGGAGAGGTTTCCTGCCTGACGACGACATTGAGCTAGCCGAGAGCAAAAGGTAGGTGGCCATCCCCCCCCCCTTGGGACCGCTACAATACGACTAGTTTTTTGTGCCCAACAGCTCCTCTATAGAATGACCTGCCTACTTCTGTGTTTCCTCCCTCCTACAATACCCTATTATTACTTCTCATTAAATGATCCTCTACATAGCGTCCTTAAAGATGGCAAACGCTCTGAAAGAATCCTCAAGTCGTCCTGTGTGGGGGATTAAAAAATAAAACACTAAAATATAAAAATATTAACTCACTGCAAAAAACATTGAAATCGTTAATTAACTAGCTAATTATTTTTTCTACAATAAAAGCCTCCATTTTTACTAGCCAATTACAATACTTGTTGGTTTCCCAATTAAAATTAACAGTAAAAAGCCTATTTTAATAGCTTTAATCCTAAGGCTTTCTTTGAGATAAATTTGAAAAACAAAAGAAAACATGAGGTTAGTTTCAATTTTCTTTAAATTATACTTTTTTAAAGTCTAAATTAATTAGTTAGGTGAATATAAATTTAATTGGGTATTACTTAATTTGGCAATAAAAAACACTAGCCTTCGGACATAAATCGAAATCGCCTCTGCCTTCGTTTTGAACGGCGGGTATAGGTATCATTTATTGGATAACCAACATCTCTGCCATAGTTCACCCCAAGTTGTTCGCTAAGTTTGGAGACTTAGCAGGGGTGCCCGGGTTCATGGGGTCAGGATTGTCAAGGTCTTGGCGGCTGGTGTGTCTGCTGTATGGCGGGCCAGATCGAGAGAGATTGATTGAGGAGGTTTTTGACCTCTCCAGCCAGAGTCCATCGACCCATCGTCTTGCACCGCAGTTGAAGGGATGGATTCACTCGTCTGTCACTCCTGGACACACTGACCCCCCGATTCCTACCCATCCCTCATTCCTATTTCTTTCCCAAAACTTCCTCTTCTTCCTTTCCTTAAAAAACCCTGCACACAGAACCCCCAAAAGACGATATAGGTCCTGAGGGAAATTATTTTGAAATTATCGTCTTATTGAGTGTAGACATTATTATTTTATTGTGTGTGACATGTAAATAATGTGACATCTAAAAATAATGATCTTAATCATAAAAGTAAAATTATAGACATTTGTTTAGAAGCCATAAATGTTCTCTCTGAAAATCAAACCCAAATTTGAATATAAAGCTGTCTTTTTAAATTAAAATAAAAATTAAAAGTAAACATTTAATCACTGAAGATAATATAATATTAACGATTGTCAATCGAAAATTTGAAACAGAAAAATCAGAAAATCAGATACGGTCACATCTAGGAATTGTACCCAGAACCTTAGCCTTGCCGGGGCGATGCTCTACCACTCAGCTAATGGAACCATAACCCCTTCGGTCCTATTTAAATGTATCATACTTCGACTAAGAACTACCAAATTATCTCCACTTTCGTTCGAAATTCATTGCTAACTATTTTTTTTATATGCGACATCTATTGAGTTTTTTGTAAATCTAGGATAATTTTATTTAATTTTAAATTTGAGATTTAAACGTCAAATTGCAATATTTAATCACTGAAGACAATTTGAAACAGAAAAAGATTAGATCACATCTAGGAATTGAACCCAGAATCTTAAGGGCGATGCTCTCGATGAGAGATTATAATTATCAATTCGATTGAGAGTCGCTAATATTGTCTTTAGTGATTAAATATTACATTTTGAGGTTTTGTATACAATACAGAAGGGTGAGCATCCAGAGTACATGGCATAACTTTACAGTTACGGCGCGAAGGTTCTAACCTCAAAGCTGTGTATGAAGGAGCCACCAGGTATTTACCACATTCTACCATCATCTTCTTTTTTATGATATACAAAATATTAAAATTGCCAGTCACACCTTATTACTACCCTCACAACAATAAAGCGGGCCAGTCGTTACTACAATGTGCCATACATATAATTAAATTAACATTTTAATTTGGGAGGCGGGAATGGGTACCGCCGCCCCGGGAACCTTTATTGGATAACCAACACCTCTGCCATAGGTCACCCCAAGTGGTTCGCTACATTTGGTGATTTAGCAGGGGTGCCCGGGTTAGGTCTTGGAGGCGGATGACCAGGACATACTGAACCCGAGATTCCTACCCACCCCTTAAACCCTTTTCCTTCCCAGAACTCTCCTTTCCTTCCTTTTCTTAAAAAAAAACCCTCCACACAGCATCATAGGTGAGCATAAAGATGACATAGGCCCTGAGGGAAATTATGTTCCTCAGGGCCTCCTGTGTGGAGCTCATGTAAAAAAAAAATATATATGAATAGTACAACAACATAAATTATGTAACAGTGCAAGTCTTAAGTAAAAAGGTAAGAAATAAATTAATTTAAGGTGAAATGTATAAACTACAAAATATGTAAAAAAAGTATTGAATATAAAAATATAAAAAGTAAGTAATGCTCTTAGTAGGAGACAAAAAATATAAATAATTTAGGTAAACTACGGAGAAAATCGTATATATGTAATTGGACAATCTATAAAAATCTCCACAATAGGAAGGTATTATGGATTATGACAGTGATGTGATAATATTGATATATTGTGTAAGTACTGGTAGATATATTTTGTTTTATGTATCTTTTATATGAGGATAGACTACCGGCGTGATCGTGAATATTAGAATATTCATTACCAAATCTGTGCAAGTGATGTATTATTGAATTTTGTTGTGCATTAGTGCCAGTATTGTTGCAATAATAAGGTGATTTGAATCGAGTTGGTCAACTAGGCACATGATAATTTATTAACAAACCTAATTCAGGGGAGTCAAACCAGTTATTTGTTTCGACATAATATATATCTATACCTACGGCACAACAGGTGCCATTAACATAATTGTTATTTTAATGTTATTGTTTATTTTAATGATGGTCTCTCAAGCGGGAAACGTTAGGAATTGTAGCTCACACTCCGAAAAAGATGCAAATAAACTACACAATATCGATTTTATTTATTTAAATTCCACATGATAAAACTTTTTTTCATGTTGGGATTGGAAAATGCGCCCCTGAATCCAGGAGTCGAAGAGCTTACTGCTCTGCCAAGAAGATTGTGAAATGAGAATCGAATTGATAATTCATAACTTGGGTGGGCAGATCCGTTATTATCACAATTAAGTGTTCATGGAATCGACAATTACTAAGTACGCTCAATTGACTACTTTGTTGTTGTACTTATACATTTCGTAATACATACTGTCAACTCATAATAAAGTACGCATCAAGATACATACAATGAACAATAAAGTACCTTCTTGTATGTAGTTATTTAGGCCGTTGGTAGTTTCCAGCAAGGAAGGCCGCGAACTAGTATATTTTCAACGACACTAAACAACAGCTACATATGTACTTATATACTACTTATGTACAAATGTACTTATAAACTATCAAAGGCAATGGGATCATGTTCTAGGAAAATGATCCAACGCCGATTTAACGGGTTGTAAAATGGAGAAGCGAGGAAGCGTCAAATACTAAATGCAGGGACCTACCTCAACATAAAAGACGACGTCGAGTCGATATAAAATCAGATAATAATATCAAGATGGCGATACGTGATATACCTACAGCCAAATAAAATCACAAACTGTGGGAAAACTTTTAAATAAATAAACGTATTCTGAGGATATAGAAATATTGAAGGGTTCGAAAGAGAGATGGGTATAAACTGTGGTATAAACGAAGCATTTTATTAAAAAAATGATATTTAGAATGAATCGCTCCGATATGAAAGATATCAATTAGAAGGCTTTAGGTATTTTCTAGTTTTTTTACGTGGCATAGTGACTTAATAAAGGATTCTTTAAGTTTAAGACGAGAGGTTCTGTCGGTTTGTGTCCCAGATGTGACTATTATTTTATTTTACTGTGTCATGTTCTCTTTCATATTTTCGTTTAAATTATTAGTGTTATCTTTCTCTTCAATGATATATTAGATTCCTAAATTATTCTAATGAATTTGAATGGTTACTTAAGTTGAATAGGATCCTTTTAGTAAATTTTACTCATTTATAAATAGTTGATGTTATCATTTCGAAATGGTTAATTTATCTATGTATCTGCGTTATGCCCATCACTAGAATTAAAGCGATTCACCTTCTCAGTGACGTGCAATGACTTTTCGTACACCCCTGTGATCTTCTTAACCTACAAATAATTAATATAAATGTACAGGTAGGTAGGTACTTACTTACATCTACAAATAACTGATATAAATAAATAAATGGTTTTCTATGAGGCAATCAATGATAGATATTGACATAAAACATTAATACATTATAACTCTATACACTGCTCTAATAATGAAATTGACATTTTTAATAACCTATTTAAACACTTCAAAAAATATATTTTACCATCATAGAATAAAGCTGATATTGTGATAAGGCTGATGAAGCCCTTTATTCAAAGACAGGAAATATTGTACCTACTAAATCATTGTCCCATCAGCACAGGTGCCAATAATAAATTGTTAGTGATTCTTTTGTACTACACCTTTTACTTATTCTTGTTTGTCGTTCACTTTTGCATAATTAACTAATTATTTTTGATACTATTTTTGTTATAATTTCTGTTATTTAAATTATCCATGTATATAATTTTTTGGGCATAATGCCTGTTTTATGTACTTACATAAAAAAAAATAATAAAAAAATTAAATAATGAACCTGCCCGATAAACATTGGAAAACATATTATTCAGTATGTAGGTACCATGATTGCTGATGACAGAATACCCAAAAATCTCCACAATGGGCCAATTCAGAATGTTATCATTATTAGAGTAGACAATATTACTCGAAAACATCTAATGTTCTATAGGCGCGACGCGATAACTGAAGTGACACGTATAAAATGCAGTGTTAGGCGGCGTCTAGACAACTGGAGAGCCGCCGTCGCGACGCCCTATTTATAGACGCCGTGAAAAACAAATGGCTCTTCCTTCCCGTCAATTGGCTCCGCCCACGACCATCGTACAGCACACCCTGTACTCTGTCTCTGAACTCCCAACTTCACTCCCCCGCCCACGCTAGCCTCTTCCCGCCCTTGTGGGCAGAAGGCCGTAGAAAGATCAAAGTGTTCATTTTAGGCTCTCTTAGAACAGTTTAAAAAGACGGAGGCGGATGATTATAACCATTACATATTAAGATAAAGGGATAATGTCGAATACTACACTTCTTGAAAGAGCTGAACAAAAGGTCAGAAACTAGAAATAATTGCAATTCTTGCCAACGTTAACTTTACTTTTGGTTAACATCTAATTTTACTAAGATTAAGTAAGTTCATTCTATTTCTGTATTATTTAAAATGAGTGTATATGTTACAGCCAAAGTAATAAATCCGGATATTATATATACTATCCAGCCATTATTTATAATGTCTACTCAATTTAGACAAAGTGATAATTGACACAGAATTAATCACTTTATCCGGATATTATCCATAATATCGGGTCAAAGTTATCCAAAGTAAAAAATACGGTCCTTCTGCACCTAAACTAACCTAACCTAACCTCATATCACTATTTAATGACTACAAAAAAATATTTTAAATTAACTAACATTAATTAATTACAATAATAATATTCAAAAACAACTGAGTCATAATTATTATTTATTGGGTAAGGTTAGGTTGTTAGGTTAGGCAGTTGGACCGTATTTATTACTTTGGCTAACTTTGACCCGATATTATGAATAATATCCGGATAAAGTGATTAATATATCACATTGTCTAAACAATTTTGTTATTATATATAATGACCAGTCATTATGTATAATAGCTATTTAATCACCACGACCGTAACATATATATAAAAACCTTAAAATTATAGAGCAGAAAATCTGTACTTTCACAAACAATAACTCTCGAAAGCAAATATTATCAAAAAAGCCATAAAAATTTGAAATTATGAGAATCTTAACTTTATAGCAGAAAATCTGTTTATTTCTTGCAGAAACCTACAAACGATGAATTTCCAGCATCGTTAAATTTACCCACAGTTTCCATCTAAATTTTGCTGATCAACTTAACTAGGGAACGTATCCATACTACGTGACCAACTTTTTGCAATTTTTAACCCCCAAAAACCATACTGCGTAGGTGATAATATTTTATTAGTATCCAAAAATGTAAGCACTTGTTTTTTTATTACTTTTTCCAATATTTTCGATAGAGGAGTTAAAATGATAATTGGTCGATAATTTGATATATCATTTTTAGGACCGTTTTTATATAATGGTATGATCGTAGCAATTTTAAGACAAGCGGGAAAAACACCTTTTGATAATGATAGATTTACAAGGTACGTCAGTGGTTGGATTAACTCATTTTGTAGGTATTTAATTGATTTGCTTGATATCAGTTCATTTCCCGATGAGGTATTTGTGTTTAAGGGGGTTATAATATTTCTTATTTCATCACTTGTTATCTTTACTATATTGAGGCTGTTTTCATGGTTTACAACATCAATCCTCATTGTTTTTTCGACAGTAGTAGAATTTTGTTTAATTTTATTTGCAAAGTTAGAGCCTATATTGCAAAAGTAGTTGTTTATAAAGTCAAGAAGTTTGTCTGGGTGTTTTGTAAAGGATGTGGGAATCTCATCAATGTTTAATTCTTTAACCGTTTTGTCTTTATGCGAGGATTTAGTATTTGTAATGTCATTTATGATCTGCCAGAGTTTACGGGAATCATTATTGCATTCATCAATTTTGTTTTTATAGAATGTTTCTTTAGCGTAACGAATTACATTTTTACATGTATTACGATATCTTTTGTAGAATCGTAGAGTATGGACATCATAAGGGTTGATTTTTACTTTTCTGTGCAGTTCATCTCTTTTTCTGAACTATGCACCATACTTATTCCATATGTTTCAATCATGCAATAAGAAAAAAAAAGGTGTTCATTAAATCTAATTTGAAATTTCACCGACTTAATTTTTTGTACAATAAACATTTTCGATCAAATTTCATACCAGCTTTCCTTGCCAATGTAAAATAACCTACCCAATGTCTATCTATTGAAACAAAGACGTACAAATATAATCAGAAACCACTCCAAAGAGGGGAAAGAGTAAATTGGAAAGAATACGAAACTACGGCTTTTGGTTTGGTAAAGGTTCTCCTCTAAAACAAACATAGAATTTATATTTTTGTAGAAAAGCCACAGTGTTGTAGCAACCTTAAAAAAATGTCATCAGAATAGGCCACTTGCATGGATTTCATAACGACTTGGAAAAAATCATGTGGATAGATCTTTTTACTAAGATTAAGAAAATGTTAGTAGAATTGTTTAGAAATGTACAGTTTTTGTTATTTTTAAATAAATAAATCCATTATTTAGGCTCGTGACGTCACTACATGAAAATGTCCCGTCCCCGAAAATGTTCCTATTATTTTTTTAAAATTCCACACTGATTTATTTTTTTATATGGCATCACTTTGATTTCAGGCGAATTTTTTAATTCGTTCACTAGATTTATTGTTTGTTCTCTGCGAACTTATCATTTGGTTTCACTTTTTGACAGATGCTCTGAAGAGAACCCCGTACTTTTAATGATCTACGGGGTTCTCTTCAGAACGTGCAGATGATGTCGGTACGTGTTTTAGAGCTATAATGATTATGGTGCTGATTTTAACAAAATTAAATTTTATAATATTCTTATTATTATTATAATTTACAAGTACAAGTATATTACATTGAATTTAGTAATATAGACGCTGTACATTATAATGATTTATGGTCAATAAGATGGATCAAGGAAAAAAATATTTATGAGATGTAATATTTTTGGTATGCCTCGTTATTCTCCTGTGCCATTCGTGTGGAAAACCGTTCTTTTTTTTTTAAATGATATTCGGCTATGTAATTATCGTTTTTTCACACCTATAAAATTATGTCCCGTCTTTCCGGTTTATAAAAAATGGTTTGATTTATCAGATTGAAATTTTCAAAAAATCCCCAGGGTTTCAAAAATACGATTAAAAAAAAAAAAAAAATACAGAATGTCTTAGAATATTTGCCAAAACCGGAAAAAAATTTAAAAAAATTTGATGCAAGTGGCAAGATGCAAGGTTTATATGTATAATAAATACATGCTCATTATAGTAGAGAATAGCCGATAAATTCAAATATTCAATTCAGGCAGCGGGCAAGCGGTTGGTGTGGATTTTATAAAGGTTGGGTAATGGCGTTATGTTTTGTTCACAGCAACGTGTGTCCGGGTCTGCTAGTTAATTATAAAGGATTTATAACCAGCGATTCCTAAGCCTATTTGGAGCAAAACATCTAGATGTCATTTTGGTGTCCGATGATGCTTTTTTGAATTAAAAACATTGCGATGATTTTTTTAAAATTAAAAACATTGGATAGCTTGGTACAGACTAGCGGGTCACGTGATAAGCATTCAGTCTCGTTCCAGAATAGAATTTAAATTGAAAAATATATATGTCGTCGGACTGCAAAATGACATCTACATTCTTACTCCAAATATACCCGGGAACGTCCAGTGAACACTAGCTTCATTCACATTCTTACATCGTTTCACACATACATTTATTCTGACTCTTGGCATGTCCCGATTCGATCGTGCTTTGTTTCGTCCCGGGTCCGAATTTGCACCTCTTCCGTGTTATTATTTATTTTATTATCGTTAGACTGCGCAGGTTATTTGGGTGAGAGTATCGGGAATCGACAGCAGCAGAGTTGCCAGTTACTTCGGGAGAAGCTGTTAACCGATTTTATGGGTTTATCGCCTTCGAAATGCATAACCGACACCATAAATACGTATTTCTGAACGCGGAAATGCACTAGAAGCAATACAAGATGATACTTTGTTTAGTCCATAACACATCAACACAATAGCTGTATATGTACACATCACAACTAACTAGTGCATAATTTAGGTATCGCAAATTTTATTATTTATTTCAGTATCATTTTTTGTTCGTTCAAAGTTTTTGAACAAAAAAGTGAATATTCGGTAGGTAGACCCTCGAATAAGTGGATTTTTGACGAAAATTAAAACACTGTGTTAAATTTATACCAAATTTTTTTTAATTTATTTACGCCAAACGCGTGCTCAACATTTTTACACGGTTGACATTTGTCATATGAGAACGGGTCGTTTTTTCGACTCGTTCTTGTGTTCAACAGCTCGGCTGTGGAATGATTTGCCGGCCTCCGTGCCTCCTTCTTCCTACAACATGGGTCTCTTCAAGACCAATGTTCATTCCTTCCTTTCCTCAAAAAGACCCTCCACACAGCATCCCAGAGGGAAATTATTATCCTCAGGGCCTCCTGTGTGGAGTTAATGTAAAAAAAATACATAACTCCCATCCATTGATATAAGTCAGAACCTTGCAAATGTACGAGTATTTGTTACTGTAAAAGCCCGTACTACGGTAAATCTTAAGATTTTCCAGTAAATCCTAAGATTTACTAGTAAAATCTAAGATTTACCAATTTACGTGATTTTACAGTAGCAAATAAAAAATACATTTTTATATTGTGTCGAATTGCAACTTGGGACAGGTTCTTACGTGTTGATGATATTGGTAACGCGCAGGGATTTTTCTTCAGATGTTCTAGAACAAAAATCCTATTTTCGTAGTGGAAAGGGAATACCTATCTTTCTGTTTGAAGGTAAACACTAAGGAATGAAATTAATTCACATCTATCTTAGGGAACGTACCCATACTACGTGGGGGGGGTCTTCAAAATGTCACGCTTGGTACAAATGAGCGGCGGCGGGCTTAGGTTTTTGGTCACCGGGGGGGGGGGGTTAAAAATTGCAAAAAGTTGGTCACATAGTATGGGTACGTTCCCTTAACTATAAACCAGGAAAAATGTTTGCGTTTTCCAATAAAAACTCTTGAACGGCGAGCTCTGGCTTCATTAAATTTGCACAGAACTAATATTTATAGATCAAAACAACTATATTCAGTTATTCCTAACATAAGCTTTCAAACGTGTATTTTAACTGACAAATCGATAAGACAAGATGATATATTCCATATTTATCAATAGTTCGATTACTTGAGGTAATCCAAGCGCTTTCCGTTAGTTCGATTAGCAAAAAATCAACCTTTAAAACAATGTTTTTTAATACTATAATACATCTATTTTTATTATGTAGTGAAACGGTTTCGACTTTCCGCGCGGTCCTATGTATGCATAGAAAGGCACGACCTATTTGCGCCATCATTTCATTCAATTTCAGAGAAATGTGTGTGTGAGCTTGAGTGCCACCAAAAGTTGATAGAATACATTGCCACCGACAACGAGTATATCTGAAGCGATTAAGCGCGATCTTATTTCGGGAAGTGGGTTAATTTCCACTTCCAAGATTTTTCATTCATTCATTCAAGAAAACAAAACCTAAATTAATTTATATATGTATTTAAAAAGAGTGTTGAAACCAGGGCAGTAAATATAATAAAATAAAAACCCAGCATAGCCTGAATACTTCAATAATAAGTAGAGCTTCGTGCAATGCTAAAACACGAATAACTGCTATTCGTATTAGTATTTATATATTATTAGATATGTTGACATGCCCAAGATATTACGACTTCACGGTCCATAAACATAAAATGCGGGACGTGGAGTGGGTTAGGTTAGTCTATCCCGACTTTTATGAATGTCAGAATCAACTATGGCTAACACGGGCCGAGCAATATCGCCTCAACTCAGGCCAGGACACTGAATCAAGTTGGCCTCTTATTTTTGTAAGATCCTCTTACATAATTGTGTTATAATGTCTTACAACAGAATGCTACATATAGATTATAGAAGGATGTTTTTTTTTTTACATTAACTCCACACAGGAGGCCTTGAGGAAAATAATTTCCCATCAATATGTCATCTGGGATGCTGTCTGGAGGGTCTTTTTGAGGAGAGGAGGAAGGAGGAAACACAGAGGCTGGCAAATCATTCCACGGCCGAGCTGTTGACCACAAGAACGAGTCGAAGAAACGACCCGTTCTCATGTGACAAATGTCAACCGTGTACAAATGTTGGGTACGCGTTTTTTTTTTTTACACGAATACCGCACAAGAGTCCCAACTGCTCCCGTCTGGAGCCAGTGGGACTATGCCATCCCCAATTGGAGTATGTTGTGAGGATAAAGGTAGTGGGGAGGGGAATGAGATAGGGAAGAGGAAGGTGGGGAAGTACCTGGCTATTCAGATCTGGTCATAAACACGGCTAAAGCCATTTCAAGCAACGTTTCAATTCTGAATGGTGGCCTTACACCAGGGCGATACTGAGAGAATCTTCCACTGTAGAGGATGTAATATAAATAAAAGGCCAATTTGATTTTTCGACTTGAACTCTGTGATTGAGGTGGTTTTATTTCTATAAAATCCACCAACACGTAAGGCAGAATGACTTACAACATAATTCTGTGGGAGGATCTTATATAAATAAGAGGCCAACTTAATTCAGTATCCTGATCTGGGTTGATGTGAGTTTATATAATTATGACATGAAGAAGAATGACTTTACAACCTTCGACCAACCGGCGTTAAACGTTAAAAATGACACCAAAAACTAAATTATGGGATACAAAAATTGGTTTACGAAAACATTTATCAAAAAGAAAGTGCATTATTTCGCAATCAAAAAATCGCTTTTTACTTTTTGTTGGTCTTCAAGGAACAAATTTGACTCCCAAAATATTATGTTTTTGAAGCGAGGCAACGGAATCTGTTGTGGAGTTTGATTATGAAATTATTCATTTTCACGAATATTTTGTAAGACGCCATAATTAAAATTAATACATCGATTCTTACATTCTTAAGGGAACGTACCCATACTAGGTGACCTGTTCGGGGGGGGGGGGGGGGTCTTCAAAATACCACGCTTGGTACAAGTGAGCGGCGGCGGCCTTAGGTTTAGACCGGGGGGGGGGGGGTTAAAAATTGCAAAAAGTTGGTCACGTAGTATGGGTACGTTCCCTAAGTATACATTCTATAGGAGGATCTTATACAAATAATAATAATTATTATTTTAGATTGTGTCAATAATTATAATTTACGTTTTACAATGTAATTGAACATGTTGACAAACAGCTTAATTGCAGTTTAAGGTGATAGTACTTTAAAGAGCAATCTATCTATCTATATAAATAAAAATGAATCGCTGAAATGTATGTACGCGCATTACTTCCGAACGACTGCACCAAATAGGATAATTCTTTTTTTGTTGTGTTCGTTATTGTCGGGACAAGGTTTGTATAAAACTACTGGTGATCTATGGCATTATGAAATTTGTGTAAAAATGAATCGCCGAAATGTATGTACGCGCATAACTTTCGAACGAATGCACCAAATTCGACAATTCTTTTTTGTTGTGTTCGTTATTGTCTGGTGAGCTCTGGCATTATGAAATTTGTATAAAAAAATTGCAATAGGTGGTACGCGAGCTGTTTGGGGAACGGGACGAATGGGAAAGAACACGCAGGGAGAAACAATTTCTTTATTAAATGCAATAGCAACGCATGCCGGGTACCAGCTAGTAAATAATAAAAAAAGTCAACTTGATTCAGTATCGTGCCATTTTGTAAGGCAGAATGGTTTATATCTTATACATAAATAAGAGGTTAACTTGATTCAGTGTACAGGCCTGAGTTGAGAGGGTTTTAGAACGAGTAAAACGGCGATGCGCACATACTCGTAAATGATTTAATAGTACAAACTGGTCTTCCTGCATTTAAGTTGTTATCCACTCGTCAAGAAACTAGAAGCAAATATCGATATTTTTGCAACCGCTAAACAAAGTACCTACCCGAACATGTTGTTTGCATCAAACATAAATACCTACCTAGTACCTACCAGTATAGTTCACAGTAGAACAAATTTTTAAAGTTAGATTATATTTTTTTTTTATTTTATTAAAAGAAAAATAACTTTATCACTTTATTTTTATACACAATCTACATACGGGTTATAAGTTATAAGGATAAATAGTTTTGAAATCTTAGAAATGAGGAAAAATGTCATTACCAAAACAGATTCATATAATTAATAAGCCAAAAAAACTTACGAACCCTCTTTTGAATATTTTCCCACTTAACCGGTCTTTCCCTGCTAATGATATTGTAATTCCAATAAACTTCCCCCACTCTTACCCTTCCTCTTCCTTCTACCCCTTCGCCTGTATTTAATCTGTGATCTGTATTTAATTTGTAACTTTAGTGTGCATTTACTCCTGAAGATGTGAACATTGTTAGATTGTGTATAAAAAATAAAGTGATGTAAACAAAGTTATTTGTCTTTTAATAAAAATAAATAATGCCATCACAAGATACGTTTTAAGATTTTCACGGCCAAAAGTATTCGTTTCGTTATTTGTTTTTGGGGTGTTATGCCGTGTTGCGCTACCTCCTGCTTTAGCCAACGTTTCGGACAACGTTGCAGTGTCCATCATCAGGGCAGATCTACCGGATCTGCCCTGATGACTGACCTGACCTGATGGATCTGCAACGCTGTCCGAAACGTTGGCTAAAGAAGGAGGTAGCGCAACACGGCATAACACCCCAAAAACAAATAACGAAAATGCCATCACAAAGTGAAAACCTTTCAGAAGAAGTTTTCTTCGAAAAATTAGATTATAGCCTAGAATGTGAAGAGTGCTTTATACAAATCTAAAACATATGACGTCATAATGGTTGTCAATCTGCCCGCATTGGTCCGAAATGGCGCTGTGAGCGGCATAGAATGTCGTCAGGATGTTTTGTTTGATTTGTTGATTTTTGAAACATTTTTAATTTCACGGATACATATGAATATACAGTGAAAATTATGTATACCTATTCAGGATCCATGTGTGTTATTCTTTCTGAATGTAGTATTTTTAAGGTCACGAGATGTTTCTTTCCTTTCATTGGGTAAAATACAATTTTTAAAACATAAAATAGTTTCAAATTATGCACACCATCAGTATAAATATAAAAGTCGGTAGTGTACATTTGATCCTTTTTCAATCATAATTGCCTACATCAGCCATTTTATTCTGCTTGAATTAAAAATGGTCGACCTTTCTTTATTTCCAATGTTTAGATTAAGTTTTTTAAGTTTGCATCAATCTTGTTTAGTTTTTATAAGTTTAAAGAGATTTAGATCTTTACAAAATACATACTTTATTATCAAATACAGCAACAAAAATTATTAATAAAGAGGAAAAGTATTGGCCCTAAATGCAACCCCTGAGGTACACCCTCACCTGTAGCCATAAATTTGTAAGAAAGTTTAGAATTATTTATTACTTCAAAAATTCTATTAGTTGGGTAGCTTTTAACCATTCTAGTAATTTAACCTCTATTCCTGAATTTGCAAAGTTTATTAATAAGAAATTTTTGGTTTACTTTATCAAATAATGCTGTTAAAAAGTTCGTATAAATCGAGTTGACTTGGGTTTTATTTTTAAGTGAACATGATATAAATTGTTTGTTTTATTTATTTTTATTTTCTTTATTGGGAACATTTACAGGTTTATAACATTACATGCATTAGAAAACCACAAATTACAATAATTAGGTTATAAACCCAATAACTAATGTTCACATCATGCACCAATAATAATGAAAAAATCTATAGTTATTAAGTTTTTTTTTCTTACTTAATATTATATAGTAAGGCTCTAGATAAGCTGTCTAGGGATAACCTAGCTATACTATCTAATAAATAAAGATACAGACAAGATAAGATAAGATAAAAAAAAAACAGAGAAAAGTTGAAAAAATAACTAAATATATATATTCAGTCATTCCTTCAACCCTTCTATGTTTTCTATGTTTTTCTATATTATCTATAATAATAATGAAAATTGAAAAACACGAGATGTGATGTCGAAAACGTTATATGTAAACATATATAAAAAAAGCAAGGAAAAGCAAAATAAAAGTGAAATGAAAGTAAAATAAAAGTAAATTAGTAAAATAAAGTGTGCCAGTTTTATGTTAGATTAAATAAGTATTTTTAAATAAGATAATAACAAACTAAAAATAAAAAACTGAAAAACATCAGACGTGTTTAAAAGCGTAAAGTGGAAAAACAATATACACTTACTTGCATACATTATTTTTAAAATTTCAATACGAAAAAATACACAAGAAATTTATCAGTTTTGTTATAAAGAGTATTTAATCGTGGAACTGCACGACACAAATCCACGTGGATTAGGTACTAATTTGTATAAATGTACAGAGATTCTATCAAATATAAATAACTGCGGTATATACCTGAATTTTAAAACTCGATCTAAGCAAATAAAAACAAAAACCTTGAAGAAACCGTTATTGTTTTTAAAAACCAAATAACAAAAAAGCCATCTTTAGCCATACAATGGCCGCCCGCTGATAAATTAGCTCCTACCGAGCTGTATGCATTTAATGAGTGCAGCTAAAATAATATTTTTACAAGACGATTAGCAGATAAGACGAAAAAGGTTACGTGCACTTACGGATAAGGCAACGATGTTCGGAGAACATTTATTTAACAATGGTTTAATTCGTAGAAAATATTAGTGATAAGGAAGTATTAATTAGAGTCAACACAATCAGAACATGATTGCATCATTTGAAACACCAAAAACAAAAACACACGAAAAGTGATTAAGATTATTCAATGTGGAAAACCGTTATGTGCATTTGCAGATAAGACCACAATGCTTGGAGAAAGTTTATTCAACAATGGTTTTGGTTCGTTAGAAAACATTCGCGGTAAAGGATACCTACGATAAAATATTATAATGAACATGTTTACATCACTTGAAACTCCAAAAAAAAAACACACGAAAAATGTTTATGCACTTATGTAGAAAACAGGATCTGCATCTATCGAAAAATGCCACGATGTTGGAGAACATTTTTTTATTTATTTAAGAATGGTGTTGGTTCGTTATAAAATATTCGCGATAAGGATATACTAATAATATATTACAGTGAGTGCAGGTTGAATGCGTTTATCAGCGAGAGTTTGTTTCACGTCAGCAGAGACCACGTTGCGATTTGGTCACACTTATCTCATAGATTAGACTTCCCGTCGCTTAAATTTCCCAAATGCTTTTTTACGATAAAAACACGTAAGTGTAGGGATAAACAATATGGAAAAAATGTTAATCTGGTAAATTCCACATGGTTTTAGAAAAACGTAATATTGGCAACATAGATAATTGAAAAGAGGGAGATGGTTTATGAATCATTATGTCGCCAACATCGGTCATCCATACACAGACTATCAAAAAATAACAAAATCAAGATGAAAACAGTAAAGGTCTGACCAAACCGGCGCGTTCATTTTGCGTCCACGGTGGCGTGCACGGGAGCGTCCTAAAGGTGCGTACGGACTAAGCGTTCCAATGTACGCGTAGTCGGTTACGCGTGTCCTGGAACGCCATGTTCATACTTGCAGCTACGCTTACACTCTTGGGGAACGCGAGCTAGCTCGGACGCGATCCGCCGTCAGTCGGTTTTCGGTCGCGCGTCAAAGTCGGTCGTACACTGCATTTGGACGGCAACACACACGTGTTCATCGAGTTTCAATAATGAAAATATTGTCAGATTGATTCAACTTTATGAATTTCACCGAGTTTTGTGGGATAGCACACTAACTGACTATCGAAATATCGATTGACGCGAAGATGCATGGAACGCAATTTCAAATGAAATGCAAATTACAATTGAATTATTAAAAAAAAAGATGAAAACTTTATTAGCAACAAATAGAAAAGAAAGGAGCAAAATCATAAAAAGTTTAATAAACAGGATCACGTATTTTTTTTTCTCGGAGTCATGGCAGATGACTGGCGTGGTTCGCGTAGCGCTATGGATCGATTGACCTCGCGTTCAGGTTCGCGGCGCGGTCCGTACAGGAGATGTACGCGTATCCAATGTACGCGTGGACAGCGTATTCCGACTACGCGTAACAAAGGAACGCTTAGTCCGTATGCACCTTAAGAGCGTGCAGAAACCGTTAAAGGCATGACCAAACCGGCGCGTTCAGTTTGCGTCCGCGGTGGCGTGCACGGTGGCGTCCTATGTGCGTGCAGAAACCGTTCACACCAAACTAGCGATGCGTGCACTATGACGACACTCTTTTGACACCAACTGAACGGCCAAATGCCTTTACGGCATTGCAAAATATAAATCATAGAAGTAGTAATTATGCTTTCAATATTCGTGAACAGTATGTAAGATATTTCAACCTATAAGCCTTTGTATATAAACTCATATAGGTATTGAATATTGTGTTACTTTATGTAGGAAACGAATAAATGTAGTTTTATCATTAAAGTTTATTTTAATCGCGTACCTAACCTATTAAATAAACATAGGAACTAATTCCGAGTCTCCATCCTATTTCTTTCCAAACCAGGTCCTTTTTTCTATTATTCTTATAATCAAAATGAGACGTATCATACAGCAATGGGTATTTGTGAACCTCATTTAAAATTTGTTCCGTTTCCCCCATACTTTATATTTAACAACACAGTTTTTACACATAGATAATAGCTGCGTGCAGCGTCCGAACGCAACATGCGCGATCTGATCGCCACCGCCGCGTGCAGACGCTGCACAGGACGCCGCGATCTGGCCGCGGCCGCCGCGGTTTGAACACGTCGCTACAAATTCGTACACAACAACTGATCGCCACCACGCACGCCACCGCGGACGCAAACTGAACGCGCCGGTTTGGTCATGCCTTTACACCAAACTAGCGATCAACTAGAGTCCGTGGTACGTTGATGTCGTCAATCGTGCGGTATAGCTCGGAGGGGAACTCTTTAAATAATTATGTTTGGAGACGAAAGCTTTTGGATTAAGCTCAAGTCTGATGCGTCCATTTCCATACAGGCAATCAAGATATGACCCGAGAATATCTAATTACAATTACAGATTATGTAAAGCATGGCGTCTGGTGGCAAATGCTTTCGGGATATTGGCTTAAAAATGGCAATTTTTTTAGACCTTCGGAGGCAAAAACATCAAAAAAATATACATACTTCGATAGTAAAAGCTTCATGTGTGTTGCATAATTTTTTGGGATCGAATAGCGGAAATGTGCATTACGATAATAATTTACTGCCTCCATTGTATGAGAGCGCAAAACTGTTATCTCAATATGGAAATCAATAATCGTAGAAGTACAAACTACGCATTCGGTGTACGTGAACATTTTGTTCATTACTTTAATTCATAAAAAGGTTAGATATATTTTTTTCTGCATTTATTCAATAAAAATGTAAATTAAATGTTAATTCATAAAAATGTATGTCCTATAAAAATATAAACATCTTTCTGTGGTAAATAATAGCTTCGTGAAGCGTCCGAACACAAAATGCGCGATCTGTACGCCCCCGCCCGCGTGCAGACGCTGCACAGGACGCCGCGATCTGGCCGCGGCCACCGCGGTTTGAACACGTCGCTCTACAAGTTCGCACACAACTGACCGCCACCGCGGACGCAAAATGAACGCGTGCGTCGGATTCTACAAAAATGTTGAAATATTAATGCGCTGCCCGATGCCATAAAAATTATATCAATTAATAAATTAAGTTAGATTGTAAGAACCACATTAAGTTAGCAAAATAAAATTCAATAGTATGTAAGTTATAGTAGAAGCCAACTAGAATTTAACTCCACCATTTGGAATCCTTATTACAGTGTACAGAGAATTCTCTTGAACGAGTCCAACATAAATTTTTACGTTATATTAATTTTAAATTGGGAATATTCATCGAAAACATTAATTATCCCTCTCTGTTACAATTATTGGGACTCGATACATTAAAAGAGAGAAGAATTTGTTCGGACCTATTTTATTTATTTAAAATCGTTACCAACCTGTTGAACTCCCCTGAACTTCTTGCGCTAATATGTTTCCATGTACCTAGTCGATCAGTTCGTTTCAAATTACCTTATCATTGCAACAACACAGGATCGAACGCTGAACTCAATTCCATAATGAATCACCTGCATGTACTTGGAAATAAATATGTTTTGGATGAATCTATAAACATTGCTAGTTTAACCTCATACAAACACTACTTAATTAAAACTGTCTGTCAGCGCTTCTCAGTTTGACTATAATCAAATACAGATTTAAAGTATTAATTTCTTAATACATAATATCCGGGATTTATAACATGTTGTATTGTGTTTATTTAGACCCATTTGCATATTTAGACGCTTTTCAGCGGTAGTTGAATATTTTAGCAAAAAATTTGAGATCTTGCATATTTACGCTCGATCTCGTTCATCATTCACATAGTGACACTATAAACGTCAGATAGCTAAGTGCGCGGCTAGTGAACTGATCGCTCCGCGGCTAGTGAAAACGCTTGAAACTCGTGAATTGGCGTTGAATGAATCTATTCAGGTTATGAAGAAAATTCGCCTTATGAATTCCTCGTTGCCAAAGCTATTCCCGAGTAAACCCAAAGAAAAGTTTGAAAACTTACTGAACAATAACCCAGGGTTTGTGCCAAATTGATAGCTTTATCAACGGGGCAGGTGAAATTTTGCCCGCCACAATAAGTTCCAAATATCGCACCCAAATTTAAATTCTGTCCAGTCACATCAGTAGACGTTGAACGCTCCTTTTCCGCTTACAAAAACACATATAAGCGATAGTAGGCACAATTTGTCTACAGAACATTTAGAACAGTAGGTACTTAATATACGTTTTTAAAGGTAAGGGAACGTACCCATACTACGTGACCTCTTTGGGGGGGGGGGGGGTCTTCAAAATGTCACGCTTCATACAAATGAGCAGCGGTTTGCTTAGGATTTTGGTCACCGGGGAGGGGGGGTTAAAAATTGGTCACGTAGTATGGGTACGTTCCCTAAATTGTAAATTTCATTGTTAAATACATTTTATAATTGATATTTTCGGAAATACGATTGTTATCCTTGAGAACAAATAGCTTACTAAAATAAAAAAAATATTTAAAAATATGACTTCCTGTATTATTTCATGTTGCATATTTTGGCCCTTTTTATGGATTTTCGTGCATATTTTAGCTATTTTTATTGCATATTTGCATGCATATTTTGGGCTGTTTTGTTGCATATAATCCGGTCTTTAATAATAACCTACTCATTGTACTTTTTTATGTTGATACTACAATTTCTATTGTTCTCTTTTATGAATTTTATATTTATATTTTTCTTTTCTTTATCTATGTATATTCTGTATTCATATGTAAAATAATTGTAATTCTTTTGTAAAAGCCGTCATAATCGGCGTTAATAAATAAATAAATAAGTTATAATTCGTAATTTGTAATATTTATTAGCTATTTAGCTAAAGTAAAAAAAATACTAGTGCAATTCGCATCTGCGAACAGCGGCGCCCCGCCTGTCACCGCCCCACCATCACAACATCACAAAATACTAGTGCAATTCGTATCTGCGAACAGCGGCGCCCCACCTGTCACCGCCCCACCATCACAACATCACAAAATACTAGTGCAATTCGCATCTGCGAACAGCGGCGCCCCACCTGTCACCGCCCCACCTGTCACCGCCCCACCATCACAACAAATGCATTATTTTAATTGGCTCCGCCGCTTTGATAGTCCGTGCAGTTTGGACGTAGCTCGACGGCAGTTGGCACGCATCGTGACCCATCTCCTTTTGAATATTTTATCTATGGTTAGTACATAAATATAATACAGGCGCCAAATACAATTGCATATAAAACTGCTAAAGTTTTTGCATGGCTGTATCGAAGTGATCAAGATCGCATTGATCGCATTCAACCTAACCTAACATAACTGAAAAGATTATGTGGTGATCTGTCATACGGGGAGAAAAATAATGAGGAGCGATGATGAGAATGCGATCATGAGAACATGCATTCCACAATTTGGGAGGCGGTATGGGGACCGCTGCCCCGGGAACCATTTATTGGAAAACCAACCCTCTGCCATTCGTTACCCCAAGTGATTCGCTACGTTTGGTGATTTAGCAGGTGTTCCCGCGTATACAGGATAAGATTTGGTGCGGATATGCCCGAATGCGTGGCGGGCAGGATAGGGGGAGGCTGGTTGAGGGAGACCTTTGATCTTTCCAGTAGGGTTATCTGAGCCCATCGCAGTGAGAGGGATGAAAATTGTCACTCCTGGGCACACATCCCCAGATTCCTACCCACCCCTCACATCCCCTACCCTCCCAGAATTTCCTATCCTTCTAGTTCTTAATAAGATCCTACACACACAATCCCCAAAAATAACATAGGCCCTGAGGGAAATGATTTTCCTAGGGGTCTGATGTGTTGTGGAGCTAATAAAATGATATGTCGAAGTCACGCAAAAATTTTCGCTTGTGTATTGTGCCTTATAACATAAGGGAACGTACCCATACTACGTGACCAACTTTTTGCCATTTTTAACCCCCCCCCCCCCCCCGGTGACCAAAAACCTAAGCCCGCCGCCGCTCATTTGTACCAAGCGTGATATTTCGAAGACCCCCCCCCCAAACGTGTCACGTAGTATGGGTACGTTCCCTAACTTATAACATGTAGGTACATCATTTTAACTTGGAATAACCGAGATGTTAAAAAAGGAAGAATATTAAATATAAAAATCTAGTGTAGATCAGTGGTTTAAAGCTTCCAGATACATGGTACTTAATATGGTGATCAACCAAGAAACGCTTTCTCACGCCAACAATTTGTCATCAATCAACGCCTAGAAAATATAAACAGAAGCGATCTCAAAGTCTTTGGGTGATGTAATAAGGTCTTAGGGATGAATAAATGTCCAGTCACAATATTGTATTACTACACTATCGCCTTTAGAAATTGTTAAACAAATAACATTATTATTTGAAATTTGTAAGAAAGTAGAGGTATAGGACTAATTTTAGTAAAGCCTTGCAAACTTTTAAGTATAAAAATATAAAATTTATCTTGGAGATAACAATGAAACTTATCAAAAACGCTTTCTCCCTGTTATTGAACATACATTTAAAAAAACATATTGTTAGCATAAAAAGCTGATTAAATAGTTTTAGGGTTGTTTTTTATTAACTAATATTTTTATTTGAGACAATTATTTTCACAGTTTTCCACCGTCAATACATAAATTATGAAGTTGGTGATAAAAATTTTGTTGACTCTAAATGGTGACACAAAATAATATAGCAATTATTGAAGAAGTGTCGTAATAATATTATTATTATGAGAGTAGATTGATCGACGGAAATTGTGCAAATAGTAAATAAATGACTAATGACTATTAAACACAAACCAACAGCCAGCGCGGCGCGGCGGTGACTCACGTTGAAGAATGTATGAAAGCTATACACAGTGAAAAGAATGCATGCACATAAGTAAAATGAGTTGAAACATATTATTATATTAAAAACAATAGCTATCATGTTTGCAGGGTGCAGAACCTAATAAAGCGAACAATGCAATGAGAAACATAGAAAAAAACAGATGTTTGCTATTTAAATCAGGGTGACAAATCACAAGCAAATGTATGACGTGTTGACAAACCGCTAATTAAAATATTTCAATGATTAATTTGTAGTCATTTATTGTCATATCTTAAATGTACCATATTCTTGACGAAAGCCATATAGTTTGGCAGGCGGGTATGGGTACTGCCGCCCTGGAGACCATTTGGGATCTCCAGTAGTACTCTCTCGAATCATCGCCTTGCACCGCTGCGGGAACGATGGATTCATATACGTTCGTCACTCTTGGACCCACTGACCCCCAGATTCCTACCCACCCCTCACACATTTTTCCTTTCCTTTAAAGGGCGCTCCACACAGAATCCCTAAAGATAACATAGACCCTGAGGGAAATTATTTTCCTCTAGCTAGACCTCCTGTGTGGAGCTAATGTAAAAAAAGCCATAATATAACGAATATATATTTTTAATACATTTTTTAAATATTTATATTGAGGGATCAGTAGGATTTATAAGTCCAATTAGGAGTTCCACCGAGCCGAACCCTCTGATATGAAAATATCTGGAGACGGTGAAATGTTTTACCATTTGGTCTCCTTGACATGTTATTCTTGTATTATTTTGTATTTATTATACTTATATAGTGCAATTGCATAACGTGGATTGACTAGATGATCATTTATGGAAAAGTGTGTGAAAGTGTTTTTCCAAAAGCCAATAAATAATAATATAACGAATATATATTTTTAATATACCTATTTTTTAAATATTTATATTGGGGGATCAGTAGGATTTATAAGTCCAATTAGGAGTTCCACCGAGCCGAACCCTCTGATATAAAAATATCTGGAGACGGTGAATTGTTTTCCCATTTGGTCTCTTTGACATGTTATTCTTGTATTATTTTGTATTTATTATACTTATATAGTGCAATTGCATAACGTGGATTGACTAGGTGATCATTTGTGGAAAAGTATGTGAAAGGGTTAAGATTTTCCTGTGGGAACGATTTAACCCGGACATAAAATCTGAAGTGATTCCTAACCAAACATTTAAATTTAAAAAAATTATAAATCGAAAAAGGTAGGTGCAGACAATGCAGGCTATTTAAAAAATATTTCGACTGATAGTCATATTTTAGGAATCCTTAAAAATAGCAAATTCTAACAGTAACAATTTCGTCATTGTCTATTGTACTATGATTATGTAATATCCTTATTGACTTATTGTTTCGACAGCTCAGGAAATTTGGTATCTAACACTAGCGTGTTGAATTTTCAATTTGCATGAGTTTTTCTTGAGTCACATTTTCGTAAAACTTGCTGGTGTAGCCACTGTTGTGTTTAGTCGTACAAGTTCATTGAAGTGGTCCGAGGAATAAGGCAATACAATCTAATACGTTAAATACCTACTCAAGCAATGTGAATTTAATATTGGCAAATTAAAATAAATGAAAATACTTCAAGCGTGTGAATGAAAATATGCAGACTATATATTATAAAATTAAATCAACATATTATTATAATTGATTGGTTTCTCAGTATTTGGAAAGTAAATTGTTTGCGGTTTCAGCGTTTATAATAGGTTGTTATGACTTATGATAAACATACAGACCAAATACGGAGGTGGGAAAATACGTGCGTTGTCGGTAAAACACGAAAATTTCTAAGAAAACGTAATTTATTTAAAGTAAATACAAACAGTAATAGATCGGGTGAAAGGTTAATAATTGTTTAACAAAAGAAACTGATATTGAAGTTAACATACCTACTCCATTTATTCAATCTATCTATATAAATAAAATTTAATCGCCGAAATGTATGTACGCGCTTAACTTCCGAACGACTGCACCAAATTGGATAATTCTTTTTTTTATATAATGAATAACTGATTACTTTGTATAAAACCACTATTTTTAAAACAATATCAACATGTTTCGACAACAATGTTGTCTTCATCAGGATATGTTGTATATATATCAACATTGTTGTCGAAACATGTTGATATTGTTTTAAAAATAGTGGTTTTATACAAAGTAATCAGTTATTCATTATATGAAAAATGATGCCACAAAGTAATTTTGCGAAGTTTGAAGAAGTAAATTCTTTTTTGTTGTGTTCGTTATTATCAAGACAAGGTTTGTATAAAACTACTGGTGAGTTCTGGCATTATAAAATTTGTGTAAAAAAATTGCAATAAATGGCACGCGAGCTGTTTGAAACCACCGGGAAAGGGGGATGTGGAGTGGAGAGAGGGAAGGTGGAGGAGGCGGAGTGGGAACACGTGGGAGAGGAAGTGGAGGTGGAAGGAGAACGGGACGAATGGGAAAGGACACGCAGGGAGAAACTATTTCTTTATTAAATGGCATAGCAACGCATGCCGGGAACAAGCTAGTTTAACATAAAAATATTAGTTCAACATTATTAGATACAGTTAGTTGCATAACACGAATAAATTCTTTTTATTGAAGTCATCATGTTTTCATGTTATAACCGTTTTAACATGTTTATTACACGGGTAATAATCATTATGTACTTACGCGTGGTTGCATTCATAAAACACAAATTATATGGGAGATTTAAACAAAATTAATGACCCGTGCCTTTACAGCAAAATAATATTCTACGTATTCCCAGAATTAACAATGATAACTGATAACCTACTTTTTTATTTTTTAAAGAAAGAAAAATTTCCGGGTTACGAATAACCTGACAATTTTAAAATCTCCTACTACCAATACAGTAAGCGGAAAATTTAGCTGTGTCGTGATATAGGACTTAGCCAGCCGAGGAATTGAACACACGACGCTTGGGTGGGACCCAAACGCGATGCCAGCTCGGTCACTTTTTTTTTTTCATAAGTTTTTATTCCAGTAAAAAAGAAAATAACATTTTCACTTACTTAACTAGAATATTGAATTATGTACTTTTTACATTGTATTACATAGTTTTTACATTACATGGTTTTTACATTTCATAACCTTAGATTACATTAGATTGCAAATTGCATTAGACTAACATTTACATGATATTATATTACCATACGATATTATTCACTATCACTACTTTGTTTTTTGTGAATAAATATGAACAATTTTTTTTTTAATTTGCACACACTTTTTTCGTTTTTGATATCATCTGGAAGGCAATTATATAAATTGCCCCCCTCGTAACCAATTGATTGCTTACCGTAGTTAGTATGAATGGTGTTTAAACGTATGTTATCGTGTTGTCGTGTAAAATGTTTGTGTACTTGGGACGTTTTAATGAGTTCTGTGTTTGTATGTATGAGTTTATTATTTATTTTGTATATAAGGACACATATATTGTACTCGTATAGTTTTCTTAATGTTAGCAGTTTTGTTTCTAAATATATTTTTTTGTGGATGTTTTGGAATCGTGACCTTCAAAACAAGAGAAACCACGACCATCCCCTTTTCCCACCCCTTAAAGCAATATTTTAATACTTTTTGATGAAATATGGCGCACTTGACGTTCAAAATACGAGAAAAATTACTAACTACATCTGATTGCGAAAGACTCTGCATAATGCCCGGGCAACGCCGAAGTTATCAGCCCTATGCCATTAAAGCGGTACACAATCCTAATGCTGATTCCAGACTTACGGCGAGAAGTCTCGGCGAGAAGTTCTCAAGCACTTATCCACACTCTCATTTTTCTCACTGGTGATCTGTTTCCCATCCGGTATGGACGATATTCAAAATGCTGCAGGTTTGGCTCTGTGCGATAAATTGCAACTCTTGTTGATTGTTCCACATTTTTAACACAAGAAAACAAAATTTTCGAAACAAAAACTAAAATATAACGCACGTCTACTCTCAACCGCTCACTAAACAAAACAGAAAAAAAAACTTGAGTGTAGTAGTCTTCTCGCTTCTCGCCCGAGAAATCCTTTGAAGCGGCCAAATTTACCGACAGTGATCCGAGAACAGACGAGCCCGAGAAAGAGAATGCGAGAAACTCATCATATTCTCGCTTTTCGGGTGTTCTCGGGGCTTCTCGCCGTGAGTCTGGAGGGGCTATAATAATTTTGTAGGCTCAAAACTCACATTTTAATCATTTCCGGCGAATAACTATAATAAGTTATTATAATATTTTTTATTTCCATGCCGCACAAGAAATGCGAGTTATTTATATATAAGATTAATAAAAACAGTACCTTACCATTATAATATATTTTACGTACAACGATTTCAAAACTATATAACCCGTTTTTCAACTATAAAGTTAGCGGTAAGCACCAGATTTTATTTTTCTAGACGAAGAATTAATAATTTCGGGAGGGCAACATGGAGACACATTTTAAATATGTGTATAGAAAGGTCGAATCTCCAGGCCTGCTAGGGTGAATTCGACCGTACGTTCGTACAATACGCCGTGCCGCGGCGTATATTTGTTTACACGCTTTCTTCACTTGCGTCGTTAAGATTCCCACATTATTTATCTTCTTCTTCTTTTCTTTGATACGGCAAATTCGACAGTAGGTCCGTCCAGTGCACGGGTCGCGAGTCGCAATTTGTACACACGGCTTCTTTACTTACGTCGTTAAGATTCTGAATGTATTTTAGTATCGTCGTCTTAAGGCTTTGTTTTTTATACAAATCTACAGTTTTATTCCGAGATTGATGAAATTTTGCACACTTGACTTTCAAAATAAGTGGAACGTCATTGTCTAAATCTGATTTCGAAAAACTCTGTGTGAAACCGGAGAAACGCCCGGCAGTTCAGCTAGTATTATTATACAGTAATAACTAGCGCAGAACGGTGAAAAATCGATTTTATTTTTGAAAATGACACTATTGTAAAAAAAAATCTGTTTAAATATATATATATTAAAATTTACAATCAAATTAAATAAAAATTTAAATATAATGAAAAACAATTAACTTAGTTTACACCACTATATAATTAACAATATCGACATGTTTCAATAACATGTTATCTTAATAATGTTATCCTCATCAGGGCAAGTTGTTATTATCTATATCTATATTTTGTTAATATATTTTGCAAAGTTTGAAGAAGTAAAATTTAAATGTTTACATCCCGTTTCCATTAAACAAAAAAAAACAATTAGAACTATTTGATTTGGGTCGTATTTCACAATCCTCTTGATTACTTATCCAAAGGATAACGTACATTTTCGATTGATAATTTACGATATATTTTTTTGATTTTTTGAAAGTCCGAGTTTACTATTCGGTACTTGAACCTACGAAAAGTGGCAGTATATAGGACAAGTCAGCCGAGTTTTCTACCTATTGTATTTATTGGTTTATTTATGTATACGTTATCTTATGGAAAAGCTATGAAGATGATGAAATACCCTCTGCGAAACGGGAAAGATGCTCTCTCATTAAATTATATAAATTGGTTATATCTTTCTCAAATTGCTGCATAAGACTAATCACTAATCAACAATCATTGTCATTTCAATTCGTCACCTTCAATCTCAAAAAGAAAACCAACAGAAAACTTAATTACGGACAATAAATAATTATTGTACATTATTCCGTGTACATTGATTGTTGTACTATATTTACTGTGGTGTGCGCCGTACAGCGAGTTCCCATTAGTGTTGAAAAATTTAAAAAATACATCGATGT
Organism: Limnephilus marmoratus; assembly: GCA_917880885.1. Classification (NCBI taxonomy): domain Eukaryota; kingdom Metazoa; phylum Arthropoda; class Insecta; order Trichoptera; family Limnephilidae; genus Limnephilus; species Limnephilus marmoratus. Next base: position 52,153,011 of record OU862909.1, on the reverse strand, counting down.
TTTTTCCGATGTACTGCATCGATCGGTTACATCGATGTTAATACGATGTATTGAGAAATACATCGATGTTTCCAAAACATCGATTGTTTTTCGCAATAGACAAGTTTAGGCCTTAAAGAAAACTGGGTAAGTTAAGTACAAGGAAAAATATTTATTAAAATTCACAATCACACAGCAAACACAGCTTTATTTTGTTTACAAATTCCAATATTTTTTTCAATGCTACGTAAAAACAAAAGTTTACTTAATCTTTTTCCCTTCAATCGGTTTCTTTGCTCAGTCAAAAACTAGCCCTGCCCGTGAAAAGAGTCTTTCTTATGGCACAGATGTGCAACAATTGTTAAATACTTAAAAGCTATTTTGTACAGCTTTGGGAATTGTAATTTATAATCCCACCATTAATTTTATTTTATATTTAAGGTTTTATTTTTTAAGTTTGACTTTACCGGCTTCGCAGCAAAGGGAACATAACCCATTCAGCCAAACCGATTAATGGTAGGCGTTTTATATTGACTGAACTGATTATTACGTTCCGATACACGAAACGTCGTGAAAGTCACTGTTGGTCATACTCATAGACACTCATCTCATAGTTTGCGTATTCGATGCATGGAATAAAAAACATCGATATATTTTCGATGTTGAAGTATTAACAATACATCGGTTCAATACGATTCATCGGTACTATACATCGAGTGTTTACAATACATCGATGTATATCGTCCATCCCTAGTCCCCATACATCTTAACAATGGTGAAAGGCAATAAATTGCGAATGATTCTATGAATAATTTGTTTTAGCTATTGAATTATTAATGGGAGACGGGACAGGAAGAGACAATCTCTTTTCCGGAAAGATCTCTCAATTATTATGGTATACTTTGGTTGTCATTTCAGATTGATTTCTGTCCACGTTCCACTTTCATCACTCGACATTATTGACAGAGCTTTTCGGTTTCTCTGGTGTAAGTATCAGAAACCAAACTGTAATTGGTTAATTCGTTCTTGCGCTCTACTAGAAATACTAACAAAGATTTCCTCAAAATCCTGTATCATAGAATAAAGAATAACATTAGAAGTTCCTTCCATACGATTTCGAATATCAACAAATGTTCTATTAAGCCCAACCGCTCAGCGTTTCGTCTCACTTACAGTTTGTCAAATAAGAGTAGAAAACATATGAGGGCGCCACTGTGGTTCAAATGGCAATACTAAACACATTACTCATGGTGTTAAAGTAAAGCTGTGTAACCTACATTTTTATAAAAAAATTAAAAAGGCATAATAGTGGAAAAAATATTTCATATAATGAATAACTGATTACTTTGTATAAAACCACTATTTTTAAAACAATATCAACATGTTTCGACAACAATGTTGTCTTCATCAGGATATGTTACCATAAAACAATATCAACAAACATAACAATTTTATAGTAACATATCCTGATGAAGACAACATTGTTGTCGAAACATGTTGATATTGTTTTAAAAATAGTGGTTTTATACAAAGTAATCAGTTATTCATTATATGAAAAATGATGCCACAAAGTCATTTTGCGAAGTTTGAAGAAGAAAAAATATTTTTTCATTGCAGTATAGATACTCGCCGATCTCAAAATTAGAATTGCGTATAGGTATATTATTATTATACCTTTGCAATTTTGTGTTAACATAATGAAGAATAACTATAATGTAATAAAATATAAAACACAGTTTAGAAATTGCTCACATTTCTTTAATACTAGATAAAGTACCTAGCGTTGCCTGTGCTTTAGATCATGTCTCTAATTTTAGATCTGAATATATTTAACTCATTCAGATCTAAAAGTAGTGTTACTAATCTCACCATTAGTGATTCTTCCTTTCTATCTATTGTTAAATTCAAATTTATGTTAAATTAAATAAAAGCAAATCGCTTTATTAATGACCTTTTAATCAATTTTATGTCATGAAGAAAAAATATTTTTAAAAATGTGGTTTACTGTGTTCTATACATTCAGTGTCATTGCACTTCAAAAAAATATTTGACAGTTAAATTGGTGTTGCCAGTCTACAAATTTAGTAGTTCAAGTTTTTATATTTTCTACTCTTTTTTGACAGACACACTCGCCTGACATCGTAGATCTCCATTCCATTTGACAGACACACTCGCCTGACATCGTAGATCTCCATTCCATTTGACAGACACACTCGCCTGACATCGTAGATCTCCATTCCATTTGACAGACACACTCGCCTGACATCGTAGATCTCCATTCCATTTGACAGACACACTCGCCTGACATCGTAGATCTCCATTCCATTTGACAGACACACTCGCCTGACATCGTAGATCTCCATTCCATTTGACAGACACACTCGCCTGACATCGTAGATCTCCATTCCATTTGACAGACACACTCGCCTGACATCGTAGATCTCCATTCCATTTGACAGACACACTCGCCTGACATCGTAGATCTCCATTCCATTTGACAGACACACTCGCCTGACATCGTAGATCTCCATTCCATTTGACAGACACACTCGCCTGACATCGTAGATCTCCATTCCATTTGACAGACACACTCGCCTGACATCGTAGATCTCCATTCCATTTGACAGACACACTCGCCTGACATCGTAGATCTCCATTCCATTTGACAGACACACTCGCCTGACATCGTAGATCTCCATTCCATTTGACAGACACACTCGCCTGACATCGTAGATCTCCATTCCATTTGACAGACACACTCGCCTGACATCGTAGATCTCCATTCCATTTGACAGACACACTCGCCTGACATCGTAGATCTCCATTCCATTTGACAGACACACTCGCCTGACATCGTAGATCTCCATTCCATTTGACAGACACACTCGCCTGACATCGTAGATCTCCATTCCATTTGACAGACACACTCGCCTGACATCGTAGATCTCCATTCCATTTGACAGACACACTCGCCTGACATCGTAGATCTCCATTCCATTTGACAGACACACTCGCCTGACATCGTAGATCTCCATTCCATTTGATTTTCGAAAACGTGCCCCAATTAGGCAATATCACGATGGACTATTGCTATTATGACGGTTTGACAGTAGGGCGCAAAGCGGCATTGGTAAACGCACGTCCCGGATAGACCTCCGACCTCCGTAGTCCATTGGGTAAGACTCTTGACTCACAATCCGGAGGTCGCGGGTTCGAACCCGGCATGCGCAAATAAATTTTATTTGATTAATTTGTGTTATTTCACAATTAATTCATTTAAAATAATATATAGTATATTTGCGGCATGTTCCAGAGTGGAAGATACTATCAGTATCGCCCTGGTGTAAGACCACCATTCAGAATTGAAACGTTGCTTGAAAATGGCTTTAGCCGTGTTTGGTGACCAGATCTGAATAGCCAGGTACTTCCCAACCTCCCTCTTCCCAACCTCCTTCCCCTCCCCACTACCTTCAGCCTCACAACATACCCCAATTGGGGATGCCATAGTCTCACTGGCTCCAGACGGGAGCAGTTGAGATTCTTGTGCGGTATTCACTTTAAAAAAAAAAAAGACGAGAGGTTCTGGGTTCGAGTCCCAGTTGCGACCATTATCTTTTTCTGTTTTTCTGTGTCTTATTCTCTTTTATATTTTCGTTTAGATTATTATAGTTATCTTCTTCTTCAATGATATATTTTTGATGGCAAAAACCTTCAAAAGTTATAAAAAGAGAGTTTTTCTTATAAACATTTAACATTTTTTACTCCAAATAATATCAAGGAATCAAGTACGTCCCTAACACCCCGTATACGGATAATGGAACCCTTTGGAATAGATTTATGATCTAAGAGCACCCCTAATTTTGAGGAATGTTGCCAGAATGGAGGAGGTAGGGAAACATGGGAATTTACATATATTTACGTATGATATTAGACACACGGAATTTAGTGATTGGTTTGTGCGACCTTCAGACGGTAGTCCATGTCTCCACTCTGTTGTAATAGAATCACGGTAAAACCATACGGGTGTGTCATGCGTCATAACTCATAACTCATAACAATTACTCATCGCTGCACTATGCGGATCGTGCGGACCAAGGATGATAAAGGATATAAAAAAATTGGAAATCGCAAAGCAAAACAAAAAGACAAACTAACTTAAGGTTTTAAGGATTCTTAGAAATACAACCAGGATTTAAGAAAAGCAACAACAAAAAAATGTGAAATTTCAACCTTTTAGTTTTAAATGTATTTTTCGACTTAATTCTACGAAATTTTCTAAAGTTCATGTGGAATTTTGTGGAATGGGGGAAAGAATACAACAAAACCAAGCATTAAATGACGTATAATACTCCTAGGTACGAGTGTACGCAACTTTTAAAATAGTTACACAGGGTATAACAGCGCGTACCGAAGGATTTTAATCAGCGATTCCCAGGTATATTTATTTATTTATTTATTTAAGGAACATAAACAGTCTTAATAACATAATATCTTCGACCAAGGATATCTGATCGAAGCATAATATACATAAAAAGATAACAAAAAACAGACCAATTATTAATGTTCACAGATAGGTATTTAGAAACATAAAAGTAACTGAATGGAAACTAGAATATTTAAGAAAAGAAAAAAAAAACATATATAATACAGGTGTAGATTCAACAAGTGATAAACCTAAATATAAAAACACAACAATAAAATAAATGCTATTATAACTGTAAAGAAATAGGGTGCAAAACAGGTATTTGGATTGGGACGGGTAAGGGGAGGACAGGGATAAGGGAAAGTTGCCACGCAGGTAATTTAAAAATATTAGGTACAATTAATTTAATCATCATGAATATGTGTTAAGTATTATTCGCACATAGAATGTTATACAATGAAATTCTGTAGCGAAAGTAACTAGCAGTGAATATGTCAGCAAGTGTTTCTAAATGTGCAAATTTAATGTTATTTGGAGTGAAAAGTGTCATTTTGCTGTCCGATGATTTTTTTCATTTTGTTTTAAAAAAATTTATTTTCTATGTACATTTGTTTCTAATTTTTTTATTATTTTATGCTACCGGTTCTGACACATCCGAGTCATTCATTCATTCTATCAAAGTTAAAACTGACATAAAAATTCTACGCAAGTACAAAAATGATTGGATTTAATTAGGTGGGGGCAGTTGGGGGGGGGGGGGGGGTGAATTTGAAGGAGGGAAATAACGGAGGGAGCAGTCGACATACATGGGAACATTGTTAATAAGGGTGATTTACAAGATGTTATTATTTTATTAACTAAATTAATTTTTGATTTAATTTTTTTAATAAAATCAAAAATTTATTTACTTAATAAAATAATAGCACCTTGTAAATCGACCTTATTACCAATGTTTCCATGTAATGTCAACTCCTCCCAACGTTCTTTCCCTCCCCCAAAATCAGCCCTCCCACCATCCCCACCTTATTAAATCGAATTTGTACTTGCATAGAATTTTTAAGTTATTTTTAAGTTTGCCTGTGAATGACACCGATGCGTCGAAAGCGTTAGCAAAAAAATATTAAGTAACAAATGTACATAGAAAATAAAACTTTTCAAAATAAAATGTTTAGAAATTGTTACATCGTCAATGCCCAAGAAATAAAAAAAAGAGATTTTTTCTTTAAAAAAAAAAAAAAATAAATATCACGTCGCGTCGCTACTGTTCCCATCCCTATACGTCGCGACGGGTGTTTCGTGTGTTACTGTGCTGCTAGAAGGAGACGGCGTGCTTATCACGTGATCCGCCGCTATGCTATACCTGACTACTCAGTGCTATTACACCCTACGTGTACGAATATAGTTATTATTATTTGTAAGTGTGCGGTGGGCCCGAGTCCGGATAGAGAGTTGCGTACGAAGCAGTCGTAAGAGGAAGGCGCCAATTAGATACAATAATGAGAAGACCAGAGACAAGGCGTCCTCTGCGAAGGTCGTCGCTCCTCAGAGTTACGCATGACTTTTAACAGGCATCAGCGTACCTAAATATCTTGATAGACTTGGAAAAATTCACTAGCAAAATGAAGATAACTTAAAAAAACCCCAAGCGACGAGTTAGTTATATATGTAGTATAAAAGCTATGCACGCCATCATAGACCCTACTGCAGTATGAAACGTATTTAAAGGTCAATCAAGTTAAAATTACATGAATTTAAACATTCGATTAACGAGTATTTACTTTAAAAAAATAAATCATTCATTATCGACAAAAGAACATAAAACACGGTATTACCACGCATTGTACACTTTTATACGCTTGCACCTATACAGATGCATTTATTTAGTGCAACAAGTCTTCATATAATCTTCTGAATAATATTTTTTCTTATTAATAATTTTTAAATATTTTATTGCTCACGGAAATTTGAAATGCTGTAAAGGACAAAAAAACCAAAAACGTTAAATGTGTAATTTTTCTCTGTTTTTTGCCATCGATCTGTGTCGTCAAAATTTTTCTAAAAAATGAGGGCGTCTTTTACAACGTGCATTTTACGAAGATATTTTTTTCTTAAAAATTGAAAATAAATTAAATAATGTTGTTAAAGAAATTTACAAAATATGTTAAGTATTCTGAAAGATCTATTCAATGTTATTTTATAATAAAAATTCATAATTAAAGGTCTACAAAAACTGTAGATATGATTTTTTGCTCCCCTGAACAATTAACTTTTTTTTTTAAAGAAAGACAAACATTCCCGGGTCTCCTACCACCACCACAGGAAGCTGAAAATGTTGCTTGTGTTGTGATGGAGGACTTAGCCAGCCGAGGAATCGAACAAGCTTTATAGCATTTCCAATTCCGTGATAAATATTTAAAAATATATTAATAACGTGAAATACTATTAAGAAAAATTATATGAAAATTATACGAAAACTATATGAACTACATGAATTTTAAAAATGGAACTGATAAATCAAGAATGAAGAATATCCCGTGATTTTTTTCGGGTCTACAGTAATTAATGATAACTTATTGATAACTAATAGCGTTGGTATGAAAATAGCGGATATAATTCCTCGACTACCATAATACGGGCATTTGCCTAGCTTGGTAGTCGAAAAACCATGTAAAACAAACCTGTAACAAACAAAATGAATAAAGAAAATTAAAAAACAAAAAAAAAACAAACAAAAAAAAACAAAAACAAAAAAACAAAAAAAAAAACAAAAACAAAAAAGAATTTTAAGAACTTACAGCATTGTCACAAAATTATGACGAGAATAGCTGTGTAAGGGTTATATTTGTAGGTTTCTATTATAATTCCTTGGGGTTCCTTTAAAGATTGACCGGAAGAAAGGCGCATCACATTGTCCAAATTACAATTGTACAATTGTCCAAAGGCTTAAAAAGTTTCGCTGGTATGAGTTTGCAAATGAATTCATAAACCAATGATTCCAAGTAGAAAGGTCGTATACAAAATGTTTTGCCTCCCACAAAATGGGAAAATTTTCATGATGGAATGAATTATATCCACTCTCTGTAATTTAAAATAGTTATTAAAATAAATACCCTTGAAATAAAAGCAATATTCAGACGTAATAAAACAATGTTACAGACAATGTTAAAGCTGACTTCTAGCAGGGTATTCCTATAACTATAAGTAACTCAACGACGACGAAAGAATTTTATGTATAACGAAGACCCATCGTAATATCTGCAAATAATCAATAATTTAGAATAAATAAACAAAAATGGAAACAACAGACATCACAAAACTTTATTACAATGGGGAAAGCAATAACGCACGTTTACACCTTTCACATAATATTTAAATTAATCGACAACAATAAAAAATAACGGCCGTTGTTCCCAATCCTACTGATCAACTGTTGGGCCGAAATTTTGGCTCAACACTCTTCAATGCCCAAATACGCTCTTCCAAACGCAACTCTTCGACCAAGCGAATCGAGCCTTACTAAACCAATAACTTAACTTAGTAATCGGAGACTCAAATTGATAGATTAAAAAGTTGGAAACAACGGCGATAAGATTAGCAACTAAACGTCACCGCGTGACAGCAGGCCTCTCATCTTAGTCATCAAATTGATTTTTTATCAATTATAATAAACTAGATTAGGTTAAGATAAAGTCGGCGAGTACCTACCTATAAAAAGGTACTGTCATTCCTTCATCTAAAAGTCATTCATGTTAAACAGACTGTTTTCCCTTTTTTTCTTTCTTTAGCCAAAGTTTCGGATAGCGTTACAGTGCCCCTCATTAGGGCAGAAATAAATCTCAAATCATATATTTATCGAAGTGACCTACGCTTGCAATTAACCAATTATTTTGGTGAGCAATATTTATCTACTTATGTCTATTTAACCACTCAGGTATTTTGCGATTATGCAAGTTTTTTTGTCTTATACGAACTGTCAGATTTATAAAAACTTTGTGTTATTTCCGCTTCACAATTAAAGCTCTATAAATGAAACATTTCTGAACGTAGCCGAATACTGAAAATTGGTTTTGAAAAGTTATGAAATAAGGTTTCAAATTGTTACATTACAAATAAATATTAAAATTTAGAAAGAAAACTTTAAAAAAAATGTAAAAATGACACACGTGATGTTTTTATGTGAAGACGGTACTAAAATAACGGATTATGTAAAAATTACAGTTATTTTATTGTATAAATGTATAATAAACAATTTTGTCGCCTATATTTTACCATTTCATACAAGAATATTAAAAAAATTAACAATGTCTAACGGCGCGTAGGTGATTTGGCGGGTGAAAACTATTTCTACAAAATAAGTCTTTTTATGTACTTCTATGGACAACTTTGAATAGAAATGTGAAGCTTAATTGAATATGAATCTTCTACTTTTTGTTTTAGAGTTGTCACTAGAACAATAACAGAGTTATAACGACTTCTGTGAGAACACACGCGTTAGCGTGAAAATGCGCTTATTGACTGCTATGGGAACGTTCCCATACTACGTGACCCGTTCAGGGGGGAGGGTCTTCAAAATACCACGCTTGGTCACAATGAGCGGCGGAGGGCTTAGATTTTTAGGCACCGAGGGGGGGGGGGGGTTAAAAATTGCAAAAAGTGGGTATGTTCCCTGTTGTTATATTGTCGCGTAAACACGCTTACAGGGTCGGAATGGTTAAAATACTCTGGTTTTTACTACTCTGGTAATACTTCATTTGTCAGGCCGTGTTGTAGGTAGCTTGAAAACAAGGTAATGGGTCCAAGTGGTTAACATGTAAATTATTTGTATTTTTGAAAACTTTAATAATTCATGGTGAAATTCAACTTTAAAGAAGATCTTTTATATGCAAGTATTAAAACACACATTATAGCTATCTTCTACTTATTAATTAAATTAATAGATACTATTTATTCAACGACTCGTAGGTATTTAAAAAAAACATATTTTTAAACAAATATTATTTTTTTATAGTTTTTTTTTTTTAAAGAAAAAACGAGTAAGTGGAAGGAAGTTGTGTAATAAAAAAATTATTACTGTGTAAATATATGAGTATTAAATCGTGTGTAAATGTAATGTGTTTCTTTACAGATATCATTTTATAACGCGACTTCGGTATTAGGTATGTACATTGTAATATGTAGATATATTACCAAACACCGGATGTTTATAGAGGAAACAGACTAGTTTTTAATTTATAATTAGCAAGAATAAAATGAGCGGCAGTTGCGTACAAGTTACAGATAAGAATGTTCATTCACTTATCGATAAATAAATTAGTTTAACAAGCAAAATTCACTAAAAGAGTTAAAAATATAAAATGCTTTTACATTTTTTAAAAATTTTTGAAAATTAATGGATATTTAATTTATTGCATACCATAATATTACACGCATAACATTTACTTCAGTATACCTTAAAAATATAAAGTAAAGGTAAAGTTAGTCAAAATAACACATCTCAAATTTAGGATTACTTTTGACCCCCCTCCCCGTCCCTGTCACACACCGTCACATTTGTGAGACCCCTCCCCCCTAGCGTGACGTCACATATTTTGCAATTTTACACGTAAAAATAATAGTTGGTAATATAAGTTTTTCGTCAACCATTTAATATCGTCACGGTCATATTTACCACAATGGAGGGGGCGTAACAGGATAGGGAAAGTATTTTTGTGGCAGTCGCATGTATCGCAGTCGTTTTGTGCATGTGACGTCACAAATCTGATGACCCCCTCCCATACCCCTTGTCACGCAATGTCAAACTTTTCTACTCCCCCCCCCCCCCACCCCCCTTAAGGGAACGTACCCAAACTACGTGACCAACTTTTTGCAATTTTTAAACCCCCCCCCCCCGGTGACCAAAATCCTAAGCAACCCGCCGCTCATTTGTATGGAGCGTGACCTTTTGAAGACCCCCCCCCCCCCCCTAAAAGTGTCACGTAGTATGGGTACGTTCCCTAAGGTGTGACGTAATTTATGGATGGCCCTTACAAGAATAGTAAGCATCGAAAACGGCTAAACCGCCATAGAAAACAAGAATTTAGAACTATAACACTAGATCATCACCATATTAGTAATAATCACTTTCAAATTGACACGTTATTCTTGATTTTTTTGTTGTTGTTAATTAAAATATCCATATGGTAACGATGCAAAAGCTACATATTATCTCATTTTAGCATATTTTGGGACATTGCAACTTTGAAAGCATTTGTAAAAACCCGCGTGGACGTACACTGACTGGTCAAACGAAACGTGAAAAGTGTAAAACCTGAGTGAAATTCCCGCCAAAACGACAAACGTGGGCGACAAAGGGTTAACAAAACTTAACAGTTGTTTTAGTAAGTATTTTTTTTCTTCGGCTGGATTGTTCGGTCCAGATAGGCCAAACTGGTAGGAACGTAAATGACCCTGGATATGAAAAGGTCAACCGCTGACCTCTGGTGATTAACTGCGACCCGGAGATGTTAATTCTCCACTCCACATGATGGTCTTACATCAGCACCACAATAATATATCACAAAACGTTAGCGCAGACACGGTTCATTCATTACTACATTCTAAATTATAAGTAGGTACCTAACAAAAATTAAACTGTCATTTTTTAAAATTAATTAACAAAATGCTCTTACTCGCTAAAGTTTGGGAGTCGATGCTGGCATTGAAAAATCATACTACATTGAAAAATTATACCTACTACATTGAAAAATCATACTACATTGAAAAATCATACTACATTGAAAAATCATACTACATTGAAAAATCATACTTCATTGAAAAATCATACTACATTGAAAAATCATACTACATTGAAAAATCATACTACATTGAAAAATCATACTAAATTGAAAAATCATACTACATTGAAAAATCATACTTCATTGAAAAATCATACTACATTGAAAAATCATACTACATTGAAAAATCATACTTCATTGAAAAATCATACTACATTGAAAAATCATACTACATTGAAAAATCACACTACATTGAAAAATCATACTACATTGAAAAATCATACTTCATTGAAAAATCATACTACATTGAAAAATCATACTACATTGAAAAATCATACTACATTGAAAAATCATACTACATTGAAAAATCATACTACATTGAAAAATCATACTTCATTGAAAAATCATACTACATTGAAAAATCATACTACATTGAAAAATCATACTACATTGAAAAATCATACTACATTGAAAAATCATACTTCATTGAAAAATCATACTACATTGAAAAATCATACTACATTGAAAAATCATACTACATTGAAAAATCATACTACATTGAAAAATCATAATTCATTGAAAAATCATACTACATTGAAAAATCATACTACATTGAAAAATCATACTACATTGAAAAATCATACTACATTGAAAAATCACAATATTTTTCGTAAACGGGGTATTTAGGTAAATAAGAGAGAGGGTACAAAGGAGCTCTCAGCAGCAGGATAAACTGCAACTTTTACGATAAATCAGTTCGGTCATCTTCAAACAGACGTCGAAAAATCACAATCACAAAGACACGTATAAAATTTGCGATACCAATGTTATTGAATCGTTTAAAGAAAGCTTCAGTGACTAAATCTGGAAAACATGTAAATATCTCTCGACTTTTCCTTCTCTTTACGCCAATGTCATGCACGAGAGAAAAGCACTGGGCTCGAACAGTAGGTTAGAGTGTTACATACCATAGTCAGAGTGCAGAGTGCAGAGGTGCGGCGGCTGCGGGCACATCTCCGGTGGAGGCACGTAATAGGGATCCTGGGAGTAGAACTCCCCGTAGGGCGAGCAGTACATGTCGTGGGGGCCCAGCGGGGCCGGGGGCGGGCAGGCCGCGGGGGGCGGCGGCTGCCCCGCCACCACGTCCACGCGCACCATCTCCTAGCGAGACACCATCACCCACCACTGCAAGCACTGCGCACTGCTGCACTGCCAGGGGCGCACTCCTGCACGACAGCACCCGCACTCACTGTACACTTCACTACTTACTACACCGCCTAGTTCCGACTCCCAATCCTCAAGCTCTGATCCGGAAGAGCTGCTCGCGTTATCTGTCAACAAAGAAAGCACCAAATAAATAACTTTGTAGAAGTAATGCAATATTGTCTAAATTACACTGGTTTCGACTCTAGTACCTACGTAGCTGCAAGTGGTCCACGTCAACTGTCACTCGGCCTGCACCGCAGTCATAAACAACAAATAATTGCACTTAATTAAAGCACACCAGAGACTAGTTCTCACGTCTAGCGGAAAGTATCACGGTGTATCGTAACGAATCCGTTAGTCCGTAGCACAAAACGTCAATTTAGTTAATTAAACTCGGTGCAGTCGGCCACCGCGAAATATTCGCGCACGTACCCACTAGAACTGTAACACCTCCGTTGAGAAAGGAATAAAGAAGCAAAGAGTGAGAAAAGAGAAGGGTCCGGCCGAGTCCGGCGAGGGGCCCAGCGCGCGAGAAGTGCCGGAGAACACTGGCAAGTGGCAACTTTACAGGCAACTGACAACTGGCAACTGGCACACTGACAGAGCAATGTAAATGTATAGTACACACCATAAGATACGGGCCGCGGGCTACAGGCGGGACGGGCGGACGGGCGGATAGGCGGTCGCGCATAGTGAAGCATTCCACAGAGAACGGCATTCCCCGGCTGGCCGGGGGGAGAAGCGTGACGTCACTAGCGAGCAGCGACCCGAGCTGGAGCCTCGGCGGTATTCGCCAGTCGCCAGTCGCCACAATGTCATATCTGCTACAGACTGAGACTACAGCTACAGGATTCTACCACCTCAGAGCTAGTATCTCCACCCACCCTCAACCTCAGCGCAGGCGGGTCGCCGTCTGCCTCTGAGTGATGCTCCACTCTGGATTCTGGACACTCCGAGGGCCGCTCCGGCCGCGGCGCGGCGGTTTGCTTTAGGGGAGTCTACTTGTAATTCACAGTGGTTTCGTTACATTTGAATTTATCAGTCATAAAAATCCTGGGGTTAATAAATCAGACCAGCCGAGCGATTCTATATCTTCTGTTGGATCGTTATCGAGATAACAGACGTGATCTCCTGTCAGATTTGTGTGAATTTTACATATTTACTTTTTTTTTTTTAGGAGGCCCTTAGAGAAATAATTTCCCTCAGGGCCTATGTCATCTTTGGGGACGCTGTGTGGAGGGGTTTTTTAGGGAAAGGGAGGATAGGAGAGGGAAGGAAAGGGGTTTAAGGGGTGGGTAGGAATCTGGGGTTCAGTGTATCCTGGTCATCCAAGACCTGGACAAACCTCACCCCATGAACCCGGGCACCCCTGCTAAATCACCAAACGTAGCGAACCACTTGGGGTGACCTATGGCAGAGGTGTTGGTTATCCAATAAAGGTTCCCGGGGCGGCGGTACCCATTCCCGCCTCCCAAATTGTTGTCACATATTTTAGTTTAGATCGTTTTAAACACGAATTCATGCAAGTAAGTATCAAAGTACATTCAATGAATAATTTATCAAGCATGATAAATTATTCATTGAATGTACTTTGTACATAGAAGAAGCAAATAAATCACACAAATCTGACAGGAGATCACGTCCGTTATCTCAATAAGGATCCCACAAAATATATAGAATCGCTGGGCAAACCGAAAATGGCTTTACGACCGCTTCTGCAAAGATACCAGGAAAATGCAGGCTACAAATTGTGGTCTTTTGAATCGCAAAAGGGGTGTCATTTCATAAATGCAGTGTAAAGTATACTCTTATCTAAAAGGAATCAGAGAAAATAATGCGAATTTGATCGTATCAATATCAATGGGTAGTATTGTAAATTGTAACTCATTACAAGCCGCAAACGAGGGAAAAGTTTCACAATGAAAAGCGCTTGAATGATAGCGAAAAGAAGACACATTCGACAAATCGCATGTACCGAAGAGAGCGATGGGAATGACGCCGATATGCCAATACGAATAGTACTTAGAAACGCTAGAAAATCTGGAACGATTTCATTCAAATCTCCGTTCCGCAGTAAATTTTAGCGAAAGTACAGAACATCAGTCCAAATAATATCCGGTTCATTGTTCCAGCGAGAGTTCGCGTCGGCATCGGCATCGGCATCTGGGTCATACAGTGAGTACATTATGTATAGCATAACATAGGAGCATACTACGCCGTACCGATACTGGTGCTGGTACACCATCGCATCGCATCGCTGTACACTAGAATACAAACAACTGCAGAGTTACAGACTAGTACAAACAGACGCTAGAGTACAGTAGGTACAGACTACAGACACGGACTACATTATACTTCGCTTAGTTAGCCAGCCAACCAACATTCTCCGGATAGCAAAAACAAAACTCAATTCCCGTGGAACGATCTAATTATTCCCTGCAGGGAACCTTTAAGCGAAATGCGAAACTGTGACGCCAGAGAATTTCCCGGTAATAATGGAATATGTATAACGATATCGCATTTCAGCTCTCGCTACTCCCAGTCTCACACTACTCACAGGGGCAACGCGTTTCACCAAATCTTTAGTCGGGTAAAACCCAAGAGGCCAAAGTGCTTACAAAAACAAACCCGAGAATATTATTATTGTGATGATTATAAAAATCATTTACGCAACTCGCGGAGTAATCTGCTTTTCTGTCGTCGCGCGTCGACTCGAAAACATTTCAATATTTAAGATTACAATATTGTGTAACTGTTATATATTGCATATGTTGGAAGTCAACTTGAGTACAATTCTCACGTCTGGAACCCATATTACATGTACAAGCTGTTGAAAGGATACAAAACAAATTCTTACGTTTTCTAAATTTTAAAATGGGTATTCCAGCAATTATGTTAAACTACAACACTATGAATATGCTCAAATTGTCAGACAGAAGAATTTTCACTGATTTGTTATTTCTGTATAAAATTCTAAATAATTTAGTTGATAGTCCGGTATTGCTTGAATTGATAAGCTTCCGGATTCCACTACTTAATACCAGAAGTCAAGATTTATTTCAGTGCAGAAATTCTGGAACTAACTACCATATGTATTCCTCTTTGCCCAGAATACTAATGGAGGGAAATAATTATACCAAGCAGTGGACATCTTCAATTTATCTTAGCAAATACAAAATACTATTACTGAGGCAGTTCCATTATGTAATAGAAATATACACATATTATATTTCTTTGTAAAAGAAATATATAGTATTAATATATTATTTAATCACAGTGTAATTCGTAAATTTTATACTTATGTAAAAGCCCCGAAAACGGGCGTAAATAAATAAATGAATAAATAAATTATGGATAAATGAAACAATGTTACTTTGTTTGAACCACTTGTATGTGTATATTTGAGTAAAGCCGACCGGTTTCGGAACGACCGTTCCTTCTTCAGGGCAAACGTATACAAAAGTATAAATAAATTATTTTTTCCAAGATCCGCGAGAAATTTATTCACTTGTCGTATCTATTTTTTTAAAGTCTATTGTGTTTTTATAACCAAGTCGGCTAGTAAAATGTTATCAAAAGAAGCGAGGTTAGTAGTCCACAATGGAGATTTGATGGCAACTTAGGTATAGAGCCATTCAACTAGCAAAAGGACGAAAGTATACTGAAAGCAGTAGGAACTTGCTCCCGTATACCTGAAGAGTAAAATCAATATATTTATAAATGAAAATGAATCAAAGGATGTGTGCCAGATTTATGTGGTGTTCCAATCTATCAGAGTGTTAAAAACGTTACAGTGAACGTCCACCCATTGTGAATCACATGATCTAATCTGTAATACGAGTTAGTTAGGTAGAGATACTATCTAGGATTACCTAATAAAATTCCCATGTGATAATGTGTTGGAAAAGTTAATAATATGCAATAAGCAGCTAAGTAGATACTAGATGTGATAAACCTACATAATAATTACAATAATAATAATATGTACAACTAGAATACAATTTATTAAAAGTGACAAGAAAAAAAAATCGACTAGTGTGAGAAAATCCAACGCATTCCATTTGCATTGTTATTTTGCACGGACAACTTCCCATATACAGTAAAAAGGAATTCATGTCGTGTCATTTTTCTACGGCGGCAATTATTACAAATTACGAGGCAAATCTGAGAGGTCTCTTGATGAATGCTAATGTCATTAGCTCTTATGGCGTGACGTCATCTCGTCTAGACGTTTTACGCAAAATGGAGACCTCTTTAGAAATCTGACAGCTGTCATAATATGGAATAGACTAAAAACAGACTAATAGACTGATACAATAATAAACTAATCTACTAAAATACTAATGGACTAAAATATGCTCTAATTATAGGGTAATGGATAATATTATATTAACCAAAAAAATAATGTTAGTTTACTGCGTAAATATCAATATTGTGCCACTAGCTTTTTATTTATGGCTCTATAAACTCTGTTAATAAATATAATAATCTATGTAAATAAAACACTTATGCACGGAATAACCTTCAAAAGTTATAAAAGAGAGTTTTTCTTATAAAAAAATGAATATTCATTTAGACTGTTATAAAAAGTCAATAGTTCCATATGAATTAATTTGGATCCATTTATCCGAGACGCTATCCAGGATACAAACCAATTCTTAGAATGATTGTTTCCAATAAAAAAAGGTAGTTGCCCATAATATGGAAAAATAATTAGTTGAAGGTAATATTGTTAATTTTAAAAATTGAAATATGAGATTGACAATTATGACGGTTTGACAGAAGGTGGGAATAACGAAATTGGTTAACGCGCACGTCCCGATTAGACGAGAGGTCTGGGTTCGAGTCCCAGTTGCGTCTTTATTCTGTTTTTCTGTGTCTTGTTCTCTTTCACATTTTCGTTTAGATTATTATTGTTATTTTCTTATTCAATAATAAAACCCGTCCAATAGCGCAGAATCTTATATATATCCAACTTTTCCTCACTTACTACAAAAAAATTGCCTGCCCACATTAAACCCGCTTTCTATACTAATAACAATTTAGGTAAATTACTAAAAAACACTAAAGATAGAGAACATAAATTAAGCCACTCAGGCATTTACCAACTATGTTGCAATGATTGTCCATCGTTTTACATAGGTAAGACAACTAGAAAAATAAATATTAGAATCACAGAACATAAGATGCTTATATAATAATAATTTTGCAGAGTTTGCTAATCACCTCATTTCAAAAGATCACACTTTTAATAAGGACACAAGGGTTAAAATTCTTCACCGTAACAATAAAAGCAAAAAATTAGATAACTTAGAAGCACTTGAAATCAGAAAATCCCTAAATAATAATTCTAGTATTTTGAATAACCTATATCTTTTAGTCCCATTCTAAATATTTTTACAATTAACCGCTCTGTTATTTCCGGAAATCCCGCCATTACCATTACCCCTACCCCTTTGCTTACCTAAATTTTGTATATCTGTCAATATTCTGTATCACAGGTTAATTATAATATTCTCCTGACGAAGGAAGGGTGCTTCCAAAACTGGTAGAGTGTTTATAAAATAAAAGTGGTCTACAACAAATTTGTGTTTTTCATTGTAAATTTAATCCGCTTATTGTATCCGTTTGAACCTCAAAGCCTTTCACCCTTTCATAAAATACGCAAGTGAGACTATGACGGCTATGCAAAGAGAGGCTATGACGTAGCTCACAGCATCAAGACTATAAAGCGAATATTACCAGTCTGATAATGTGCTTATTTTTAAACGGACGACAGGGTAATGTTTTATTTGTATTTCAGTAATAAAGTCATCACGTAACTCCCCTTTGCAATATGAGTAATTTCCAATAGAAATTACTTTTTAACATTTAAAACGTTCTAGGGCTACATACTGCATACATTGGCTATAGCGTGATAGAATAACGACTTCTGGCAGACTAAACAGGAGTTGGCGATGGATGGAATAGCGAGTTGAAATAAACAGATGTGAATTTGGGAAGAAGACAAATGCAGAGATCGACAACCCGTCAAACAAGTTGTCCGGCCTTTAGACCCCGCTTTGTTGTTCTTAGACATGATAATATTATAGTCAATCGTTTTAGGACAAATCATTTCATAATTAATTCACGTGATTACTTAGTTAGAGCCGGTCACTAAAATCAAATACTTGGTAGTCATTTTTGACAGAAATTTAAAATGAAAACAATATATATTATCACTACAGCAAGCAAACTATAAAAAAACTATAAAATCCATACACCTACTTCTTTGGCCAAACTCGCAACTTTCAACTGGAATCAACTCAAAATAATTTACTATTCACAATGGCATCTTTAATCGGATAGGGTATTATAGCCTGGGGAGGTGCTCCCTCTTCCATGTTTAAAGCTCAAAAACCAATTATAAAGATTATTATAAAATTACCCATCACCAGCAGGTCGGACGAAATCTTTAGTAGAATCTGTGTATTGGATAATATGCTAAGTACCCACGCCCGTTCATGTTCGACGGTTTGGCTTGATCGAACACGTTGACTTTGAACATAACTACGCTAGTCGTTGCGTCCACTTGCTATTTTCTCGTGTCGAGCTAGCGCAGCTCGACACGAGACGCCGCTCAGTCGGTTCAAATATCTTTGGCCAAATGAGAGTGATTTATTTATGGTCAAATGCCAACTCTGTTTACTTCGTATTCCACAGCACTCGTCTTCACGATATAAATGACTAAAATATTCAATAAAATCGCGAGGACCACTCCGAACATCATTGTCAACATTGTCTACACGTTAACATGTTCGACTGTGTTTCTGTCGTTGGTTTGATATCGAACAAAAAAGCATCGAGCGAAAACAATGTGCGTAAAACCATCGAACATGAACGGGCGTGGGTACTTAGTATTAGACAACTTTACAGTAGAAAACTTTACACAAAAACCATACTTTTAAGTTTTACTTTTTTAAATTTCGTGAAAATGTTGAAAATCTCGGCCCTTTGGAATAACATGGTCATATCTAAAACATCACGGTTATGATAATATTGAGCTTTAAAGAAACTCTCTCTAGAGACCATTATCGCTTAACATTGCTGTCAGATAGAAGCCTACTTTTCCAAGAGATCGATCTAGGAACATCAGATGACATTGAGCGATAGTTTAGCACCTAAAATTTAATTCTCAAAAAGGTCAAAGTTACAGCTCTCAGACTTCCAAAGGTTGCAGAACCCTTCTATAATACTGCATAGTACCTACAGTACCACTCCACGGAATGAACTAGCGGGCGGCACCAGATTGACAAAAGAAGAATTAATAAATGCATGGAACAGATTCATTCCACATTCTACACTCGCTTTTCAATGATTAATTAGGTCTTGTCACAGAATGGGTGCTGAATTATTTTTTCTGACTTGGGCGTTGAAAAAAGAAAGACAAAAAAAATCGTAATATGCACATGTATGAAGAAATATAATAATTTTATCAGTGGCGAAGCGACCGCCCGAAAGGCATTCCTTGGCCGGAAGTGAGATGCACAAAGAACATTCATTCATAATTTTTTTTACATTAGCTCCTAAGGAAAACAATTTCCCCCGGGGCCTGTGTCATCTTTGGGGATACTGTGTGTAGGATCTTTTTGGGGAAGGAATGATAGGAAGTCAGGGAATCTGGGGGTCATTGTGTCCAGGATTGACGGACGTGTGAATCCACCCTTCCCACTGCGGTACAATTCTGGTTGGAGAGATAAAATGTAGATGGCCCGCCACGTAGTAGGTGGGCGGCAAACGCATGTGCCGCCCATGAGCTAGACAAATCTCAACCTATGAACTAAGGCACCCTATGAACCCGGGCACCCCTGCTAAGTCATCAAACGTAGCGATCCACTTGGGTTAACCTCTGGCAGGGGTGTTGGTTATCCAATAAATGGCTCCCGTGGCGACGGTAACAACCATCACCCAAATTGAGGAGAGCGGGTATACACATACCAGGAAGAAAAAAAGCGGATATTTTTTTTGGTCTTGGTTGTATTTTTTCATGGCGTTTTGTTCCATTTTCTTAATTTTACTTAGTCTTAGAATGTATCATTTCTGAATGTGTGAATGTATGGCCCAGCCAATGAGAGCTCCGTTGCAACCAGTGGCGGCCCCTGCCTTGGTGCATTTGTGCAATGCACTGCCAACGTCAAAAGTGGAAATTCGTACAAACATCAACAAACGTGTAAAAGTGTAAATTTGTAACATTCATTCACGAAGAATTCCCGCCAATTCGTTATAATATCCTTACCAATTAACTTTCGTACTAGACTCCGTACTAAACTCGCATCGGCGCATACGAAAAAGCAATGCGTGCATCTTCCGTTGTGCCGAGACGTGACGTCACATGAAGTGATATTTCTACTGGGACAGTCTACAGAGGCTGGAACCGTGAAATGGGCAAGACATAAGGGAAGATATATGACACGCTCGTGCACTAGCGGCGCACATGCGCAGAAGCATTCTGGTTTATGACAAAACCTTTAACATGCGTTATATGTTACCGAACGTTTGGAATGAGTAAGTTAGGAATAACGAATTTTCAACTAATTGACAATGTTATGTGTTAGCTCTACCATCGCACCGGGGCGGCGAAATCAACCATTTGGCAGATCACTGATCACTATTGACACATTTTTAATGGTTTTCGCTAGTTTTGCTCTGTAAAAAACTTATTTAAAAATGAGTGGTAATGAAAACATTACGATTAACGTCGATTTTTTCAAAAGCAACCGAATTTCATTTGAGAATAAATTGTTTTTGAAAAATAATGGCTCTCCAAAATCTTTGCTAAATATAACACCTACAAGTAAGGTTAAGGGAAAAAAACTATGAATAGAGTTTTTAAAACAAAGTATTAAATATTCGAAAGCATCTTGGCTTTGTGAATGTGATCGCTTGAACACATATTTTTTTCGTGGTTGATGATAAATTGTGAAGTGAAAGTTGTGTAAACGATAGCCTTTATTTTACCGAAAAGTTAATGAACATTCATACTCCCAGTACATACACATAACGTATTGCAATTTAGTTTGTTTGATCGAGTTGATAGGTATACGATTACAACTTGATGTTGGTTTTCGCGAATCTGTGAAGCGATTAATTATATTTTCCCGTAATAATGTTACCATTTTTTGTGAAATGCACTGCCGGCAAATTTTGTCACGGGCCGCCTCTGGTTGCAACCTGTTTTGCTGATGATACATGCGATGTTTATGAGAAAGAGATTACAAAGGAGTTATCAACGGTGTACCTTATTGCGTGTTACCTAGATAAGAACACTTTTCATGTCGTGAGACAGAATTACATGAGTCAGTACATTAAAAATTTAAATAAGTAAAATTTTCAAAATTTTAAATAACCCCTGACATAAAAAATAGCTGATGACCTTGAAACGCCTGAATAGAATTTCATGAATTGTAGCTAAGACCCATCTCGATCACGTCAGGTTTCAAACAAAAAAAAAGCATCATAATCGGTCCATTCGTTTAGGAGCTACAATGCCACAGACAGAACACAGATACAAACGGCGGTCAAACTTAAAACACCCGCCCGTTTTGTGACGGAGGTTAAAAATAGTACCTACGCAGTTTTGCTAAAGGGACACTAGAATTATCAAATGAAACATATGAGTTCTATAATACGTTCTATAATGATTTCAATACCCGCTAAACCCGATTTTTGACAAAATGATCCGAGTGCGACACCTTGTTCACATTTTTACGAGTAACAAGATTAACCTAAAATTGAGTTTCAAAACCTCCCTTAGGGGTCGTCCATTAATTATGAGAGGCTCGAAAGGGGGGGGGGGTTTAATGAGATATCACGTGTATTTATTTTTCGTGATAATATTCTGAAAATTTCAAAACACTTTGTACTAAAAAAAACACGTGATTTTGGAGGGGGGGGTAGTCTAAAACCTTACCACATATCACCAGGGGGGGTTTAAAAAGTTGCTAAAAAACATCACGTGATTAATGGACGACCCTTATCACGACCAAAAACCATGTTAAAACTGCGAGTGCGAAACAAAACCCGCTATATCATTCAAGAAGTTACTATCAAAACCCGCTACATCGGAATTCAACCAATCACGAGCAGTTATTTTGCCAAGATGGCGGGTGTAGAGTTCCTTGCCCCTCAGGTCAGTTGAGTTTCAAAAGCCTCTATATTCCATTTAATTCACGAAGTGAGTATCAAAATCCGCTATATCCATTTTATTTATCCAAATTACCTAAATATTTATAGATATACATTGAAAAATGAACACTTTTCGAATGTATATTACTCTAATTCATTATATAAAAAAAAAAAATGCAATTATTTATTTACGCTAGAGATGTGACAGTTTTTTGCGGTTTTCTCCGAATCAGTGAAAGTTGATATAGCGGATATAGAAATTGAACGACTCATATATTGGTTTTCATACGATAATCATCCCTTTCCACATTTTTGCTGTGTTCGCATAATTAGAGTCGATAACGATGGTTTGGAATGAATTTAGGTTGGGGAGGAGCGTATAAAACCAACTTAGCCCCACTTGAAATAGTACATAGAAGACTCATCAAAATTATTCTAAAAAAACCTTTAGACTATTCAACTAAAAAAATATTCGATGAATTCAAAGTTTTACAAATAAACAGAATCTATCAAAAAAATGCATTACTTCAAATCCATAAAGACAAACTCACAATAAAGTCATTTAGCACCAGGCCGAGAACAACAGGACAAATAATAATCCCTAAACTTAATACTACAACGGCCCAACACCATTACACATACTCAGCCATAAAATGCTTTAACGAACTCCCTAAAGATATTCAATCCGAAAAAAATTATAAAATTTTTAAGAAAAAAATTAAAATACATTTCACCACTAAGTAATTTCATGTTTATGTTATATTACGCCCACTTATATTTTCAATGTGTACACAGGTTTTATATTTTATAATTTAAAAAAAAACTTTCTTCCTAAAATAGTGCACAGGTATATAATTTTACATACATGTTGTTTTCATTTTATTTTTTCATAAATACGCTCATGGTAGCATCAATTAAACATATATCAAAATATCAATTGTGTTAGTACTCCCTCCCCAAACACGAGAAATTCTCAATTAGAGAGGTATTATTACCACCATTAAAAATATTTGCATTACATGTACATAATTAAAAAAATAATTGTACTTATACCTAACTTTGTAAAATTGTAAAAATGGAATAAATAAATAAATAATAAAAAATAAAAAAAAAACAAAAATTGATTTGATTCTTATTTATTACCACGATACACAAAACTACGCGGTGCTATTGAATATGACTTTTCTATATCGTCAATCGTCACCCTATTGTAATATTATTCATACGTACATAATTTATCAAAAGAATTAAACACGCATTTTAGATTTGGTTAGTCACTCATTTTTTAATTATCGACTCATTGACCGCCCTGATTTTTGTTGCTATTTAAGTAACACAATCATGCCAAATCGCTTCACCGAGTCAACAGTCATATTATTTTTTTTTAAATACCTACACCTACATACCCTAATATGGAGTTTAAAACAAAACCTACGTACCCAAATATGGAGGGTTCATAATCTGGGATATGAATACGTTCAAACAATTGATATTTTCAACGCTATGCCTGAATTATAGTACCTACCTTTGGCCAAACTCAATCAGTAAGTAATCAATAATATTAATTTAAATAATATTTCAACGATGAAAGAAATACTAAGGATTTTCAGATACGACAAACTGCAGGCAAAAAATCATTTAATTTAAAGAGGGCACGTTTGCGTGTCTTTGGGTACACCGATCGCATCGAAAGTTTCAAAAGAGTTTTTCTAACGCGTTTTGAACACTTGTAATAATAAATTCCATAAATAACTTCAATTGCTTATGTAAGACATGCTAATGAATAGATCCTTCACTATCATTACAACAGATCAATTAAATACAAGATGCACTTCCTAGTATGCAGATCTGCTTTAGCTTGCACTAAGATGGCGGATACAGAGTTGCCATTATGCATTCAACAAATAATGCAATTGATACTCTACTAAGTCGTGATGGAAGCTGTTCTGATGTCTGTGATGTTACGTAATGATATTTCATTCGGCGTAATTAAGCCAGAAGAAAGAATTGCTTATAATTTTAAATAGTTATTTAATTTTCGTATGATTTCAATAAATCACATTCAAAATTATTGCGTGCTTCAAAATGCTATCTAGTTTTGCTCGGTGCCTATCCGAATGTTAATCCTCGTAAACAAAAAACATCTAGATCACAAGGCCGGGACACTTAATCAGATAGGCCTCCAAATTTGCAAGAGAACCTCTAAAAAAATATTCATTTAAAAAAATAGATTTTATGGAGGTTCTCGTACAACTTAGGAGGCTGATTTGATTTCAGTGTCCCGGCCTTGTGATCTGAGTGGTTTTGCCTAAACGCCGTGCAAATATTTCGCGGCGAGAAATTTTGGAATCACTGACTTCAGTTAATAATGAAAAACTATAAATAAAAATAATGAAAAACTTGACTTATAGAGCTATGGATAAACCGACGTCAAGTTGCCGTGACCAGGAGATAAAAACTCCGTTCGGTCCCTCGTACGATTGTATTTTTCATTATAAACCATTACCATAATTTTATGAATGAAGTTGATAATCCAAGCAACAGGAAAGTGTTCATTATAAGTATTACGACAACATTCGCAGAAATTAAACTCTTTATCATTCATTGAAGTGGAAAAAAGTCTGGAAAAATAAATTGTGTTGGTATTTATATATTATTAATAGGATAACTCTTAGCCAGGGCTCGTGTGGCGCGTTTATCAGCAGACCAACGTACTGGTAACACTTGAGGTGGTGACGTCATCCGATGACGTATTCGCGATATGGGCTCAATAAAAGGATGTAATTGATTGCAGACGGAAATACGCCGAGGGTTGAACTGAATGTTCCGTTTCAAATGTTACCAAGTCCTTTATATGGGTTACTTCGAGAATAACTAAATCAACTCAAAAATGATAAGTCGATAAAACAGATTCTTCGAAACAATCATTTCGGTTGCTTTATTTTAATTTAGCATGGATTAGTGATTGCAAACATTGTCGGGAAATCATAAATAAATGTTTCTAGATACTACTGACCGCATCAGCTTCTTCAAAAATTGGGTTATTTAACCCACCAATGATAAATGCAGTGACGTGTGATGCCAATACAACGGATCGTACGAAATAACAGTTTCGGTAGCTTTATTTTAATTTAACAATTTTGGATGACTTACCTGGTTGACGGTTCGTGCAGTTTTCCCATACAGTCTCTATGTAATAAATATCCAGTGCATATCTCCATTTATTTAATTTTCTGTGGGTTAATATTAGTAACCGAGAGAATTTTCAATTTTCGATTTTGATATTGGTTTCGGCGAATAAATGAGTTTGAGCTGCGGTTTCGGCCAAAAATTAGCCGAAACTTTGGTTCGTTCTGCGACTAAACCTGGTTCTAGACCTATAAAAGCTATTATTTAAAATAAAGCTATTATAGAAAAGATGCCAAAGTTCAAAGAGTTTGTAATTTAAACAAAAAAAATATTGTTGACAAAGTTTATCGTTTGTAAATAATTAGTTATTGTATTGTTATTGTTTAATATAAATACAATTTAAGAAAGACAAGAGGAGAAGAAGTTTGTTTACATTGGTTGTTCTAAGATCTGTTGTATAAGGTTAAAGTTGTTGTTAAAGTTAAATTACGTAAATATATAGCCTACATTGAAGAACTGTTACATAACAACCAACCAAAAAGCGCTAAAGCAAACCAATATACTCGTTAAATTGATGTAGGTATTTTATTTAATTGTGCATTTTATTTAGCACTAACTTTAACGAACTCTTACGAGTCAATGAAAATGCCAAATTTCGGGGAAAATAAGGTTTTTAACACAACTTACGTTAGGGCCTTCTGTTTCAACAGAAAGCTAAATCGTGAACTAAATTAAAATTTTAAACTGTCATTTTAAATAACAAGAATGTTAAATAGGAGCACGCGCTGTTAGTACGCTGTTTTTACAGCGCTGTTAGTACTGGTTACTTACGTTTTTACAAAGTGTAATTTAGAAAATTGTTAAAGTAATAATTTTATTGTGGCTACTCTAAAAAGCAGAATACATCGAAATTATTTGAAAAAACGCATTATTTTTTGGTGCGGCCAGACCATAAATTATTAAATTTGAAAACCAGAACAACTGTCAAAATATCAAACTGTAGGATCTGACAGCTTCTTTTCTATAAAAATATTGGTGTGAGTATTTAAAAATAAATGACAACCTATTATAATATATACGACATTACACGGAAAATGTTATTTATTTTCCAGTAGTTGTAATATCTCATTAAATTTGAACAAATTTCACAAACTTACGTGATCTTTCGACATGCGATACGGCGCCAAAAATTCGGCATCGTCTCAATGTTTTTTTTATAACATATATTATTAACATGGAGTCGAAATATTTTTGGTTTCACTGCAATCCCTGCCAATTTTTTTTATAAGGAAGTCATCGTCACTAACATCATCTTCTATAATATTAATCATGATTAATAAATAATCAATGCTGAAACGTTCGTGCTTTTAGCTCCAACAGAACTGTCAAATATATCAAAATGTCGGAGTAACTCTAGAGTAACTATAAGTTTTCTGAAAGTAAAAGCAAAAGTTAAAAGTGACGTAAAACATGCAGTTAAATTGTTTTTTGTGGTATTTAACTGTAGCACTTTCTTTTACTCTAGCAACCGTTTCAATAGACGGCCCTAATAGAAGATGTTCAGATAAGTAAAATCGCCGCTAAAAGAACTCATTAGAATAAACACACAAATAACGCATTTTTAAGAGCCCGTATACAATATGGCAAAACATATTACACTGTAGTATATTATTGTGTATCGCTAGAAACAATGACTTAATAGCGAATATATGGTAATGTTAATTTGCAAAAAATAATATTGAACTTTGCGACAACCCGCATATTGTTATCAAACTATGATGCAACACGCACTGGAATCATTAATATATCGATGACTGGGACACAGCAAGGTACACTCAGCTGCAAAAATATGTCAACTTGATTATTTGCTCTTATTAATTTATCATTAATCATAGCCTACGTGTTATTTATGCGTTTAATGTTGCTGAGGAGTAAATATTATTATAGAGATCTCTTTCCCCAATTTCTTTCTGTAATTTTTAGTTTAGTCTTTGTCCTGGTGAAAGATGGTTCTTTCGAAAGCGGTTGGTAGTTTAAATGACATGGTCGGTGGTTGAGTGGGCATAGCGCTTGGGTCTCACCCGAGCGTCGCGTGTTCGATTCCTCGGCTGGCTAAGTCCTCCATCACAACACAAGCAACATTTTCGGTTTTCTGTGATGGTAGTAGGAGATTTTCAAACATTGTTGGGTTATTCGTAACCCGGGAATGTTTGTCTTTCTTTAAAAAAAAAAAAAATCATTTTAGTGGTTGAAACAAAGAATTTGCCAAATTTAACGGAAAATAGAAAAAAAATCACTGACACACTGATGTCCGAACAACGACTGACAAAGCTTCCGATGCATTTTTCTAGTTATTTTCGTACATTTCCACATTATTATAAATAAAAGTGAAGAGACACAAATGACAACTGAAGAAACAACAATGACAACTAAAGTAATTGCTATAAAAGCAGCAGTGGCAACAATGAAAACTGAAGTGGCAACAATGACGACTGAAGTAGCAATATAACAACTGAAATGGCAACAAGGACAACTGAAGTGACAAAAAGGAAAACTGAAGTAGTAACATTAACAACTATTAGTGACACTTTTTAGAGACTATTTTGTGACATTTTTCTAGTTATCTTCGTATTTATTACAAATAAAAGTGAAGTGGCAATAATGACAACTGAAGTGGCAACAGTGACAACTGAAGTGGCACTAATGACAACTGAATGGTAACAAGGAAAACTAAAGTGGCAATAATGGCGACTGAAATGTCAATAATGACAACTGAAATGGCAACAATGACAACTGAAGAGGCATAAAGGAAAATTGAAGTAGCAACAATAACAACCATTAGCAACACTTTTGAGACTATCGTTGGAAAAACTACTCCGGGGGGCTTTGGACTCCAAACGCACATATATGATACCAACGTTCTTACCACCGATACATTGCTGCCCTAATCCGGACTGAAAAACTTCCGAGGCATTTTTCTAGTTATCTAAGAATTTATTACAAATAAAAGTGAAGTGGCAACAATGACAACTGAAGTGGCAACAGTGATAACTGATGTGGCACTAATAACAACTGAATGGTAACAAGCAAAACTGAAGTTTCTACAATGACGACTGAAGTAGCAATAACAATGACTGAAATGGCAACAATGAAAATTTTGGTGGCAACAATGAAAACTGAAGTGCCAACAATAGTAACCATTATTGACACTCTTTAGAAATTTGTCGTTGTGGTTAGAAAATTACTCCGAAAGGTTTTGGATTCTAGATGCACATACTATATATGAGACCAACGTTCTTATATGGGCATTTGCAGATGGCTGTATGTATTTTGAACACCTCTCTCTCTGGTTTCAATCCTGGGATTGGTTTGCAGCAATTTCCTTTAGTTTCCTCTTCCATTCTTCCCTGTCTTCTGCGGCTCTTTTGAGGTCTGCATATGATAAGCAGCGCACGTCCACCTGCAGGTCCTCCAGGTACTCTCGGCGTGGGCGTCCCCTAGAGTTTGTCCCCTCGGTCATACCCTCCATTATGGAATGCAAGAGGCCTTCTTGTCGTATTACATGGCCGATCCATCTTGCACGCCTTTCGGACAAGGTCCTGAGCAGGTGCCTTCCTCCTTCGATTCTTTGGAGAACCTCCTCATTTGTAATGTGGTCTCTCCAGGAAATTCCTAATAGTCTTCTATAGGACCACATCTCAAAAGCCTCTAGTCTCCGTTTATCTCTTTGTGAACACCTAATGTGGTGTTAATGTATTGTATACATTACACACAATAGATCCAATCTACGGATTTATACACATGAGTTTATAGCGGTTTTAACCACTTACGTCAAAAGCAAATGATAATAATGTGAGTTATCGATCATTGTGTTTACTTTATGACCGACGCCATTTTATTCTATAATACAATAATGACCGATTTAAGGCGCTTATGAGTAACGCCTGCGCGGTCTTTTTCGCACAACACTTAATTTTGGATTTGAGGCCAAAATACCTAACCAAACTAAATAATATTTTTTATGCAAAGTATATTGCAAGTAACTATTACGGATGTGAGCTATTTTATTTATTTTTGGTTTTAATTATAAAATAAAGGTAATTAAAGAAATCAATTTCTCGTGACTTTTTAGGCAAATTTGGTATTTTTTTTTGAGATAATTACAATTATTAAAGAAATAATTTTACTGAGTTAATTACAATGAAATATAAATAAAAAATTAAACGCCATAAAAAAAGCATTTCTTTGGGTAAAATTTTAATTTATATATGACAAATTTGTGTTAACAACGTGAACAGATCGTTTGTAATTTGCATATATGCCCATCAAAAGGCTTTTTTTATAATTTTTATTTTTTTTTATTTTCTGTAGAAATATGATGAATATTTAAATGTATTTATCAAACTCACAAATAATTGCCAAAGGTGCCTCTAAAATCAAGAAACATTGATTTCTTAAATTACCTTAATTGAAACATAAATAAATAAAGTGCAACAGGGGTGCCCAGGTTCGTGGGTTGAGGTTTGTCTGGGTCTTGGCGGCGAATGCGTTTGCGGACAAACTGCGTGGTGGGCCGGATCGGGAGAGACTGGTTAAGGGAGACTCTCCAGCTGGACTCTCGCCTTGCACCGCAGTGGGAGGGATTGATTCATACGTCCGTCACACCTGGACACATTGACCCTCAGATATGTACCCACCCCTCATACCTTTTTCCTTCCCAGAACTTCCTCTCCCTCCTTTCTCTAAAAAGACCCTCCACACAGCATCCCCAAACATATCATAGGCCCTGAGGGATTTTTTATTCCTCAGGGCCTCCTGTGTGGAGCTAATGTAAAAAAAAAGTATTATGGCCACAAATCAAAAATTAAGTTTTGTATGAAAGGGGTTTCTCAACCGAACTTCTTATGACGAGGTTATTAATGGGATGTTAATTAGTAATGCAATTCCTGCAATGTAGTTAGTGGAGTTAGTCTCTTTTCTATATCTCTTCTCTACAACTCTACATCTCTTCTCGTCTCTATCTCTACATCTCTGTCTCTATCTCTTCTCTTCTCTATCCCTTCTCTACATATTATAAATTAAAGTCCCCCGCGTCGTCTGTCTGTTCGCAATAAACTCGAAAACTACTGAACGGATTTTCGTGCGGTTTTCACCAATAGATAGAGTGTTTCGTGAGGAAGGTTTAGGTATGTAATTTGTCAAGGATTTGTGTAAATTGGTTGAAACATAACGATAATTATTAGAAGTGTCGAAAAAAGTCAAGCCGCCTGGTAGCTTTCTTCGAAAACGCTGCCTAATCCTTTTGGGATATAACAAAACAATGCATGGTGGGTTATTCCTCTTTTATAGATCTACAAAAAAGTCCGCGAAGGCATATATCTATCTTTTACGGATAGTTTACTATACCCATTCTATCTTCTAAAAAAATGGTCACGTACATTGCGGTAATTGAAAAGTTATTTAGACGGATACAGTATTAATCCTTATTAACTTAAATACGTTAGTTACCCCTATAATCTTTCACACCATCTCTACGTATTATAAATTAAAGTACTCGGCGGCATGCATCTGTCCGTCTCTTCGCGATAAACTCAAAGACGGCGGTGGTTATAAAGGTTGGATAACCATCCAGTAGACGACGTTGTGTTTTATTAGCCACAGCAACGCGTGGCCGGGTTAGCTAGTGTACAATAATTCTACAATATATATTATACAATATTATCACTTCTTTTTGGTATATTTTTATTCGAATAAATTGAATAGCAAAAAACAGATATATGTAGTTTAAAACTTTTTTAAAATTGTAAACATATTTCAGATTTCGTCACAGATGTCGAATTATTCATTATGCATTCTGCGACTTCCTGCCAAAAAAGTCGCCTGCAGTTCAAGAATTACTTAAAAAAATAACTCATTTGTGACAGCTGTTTTGCATGCGTGCCGTTTTCTAACAATTCAAATTCACGAATACAACACGGTTTACATAAATTCACGATTTTGAAATCAACTAACAAAAGATCGCTTGCTCGACCAACTTGTTGACTGAGCGTAGTGGAAAGTCCTGGTTTATCATTTTATCTGTCTGCAAATTTGTTTGTTACTCGTAAGTTTCGGTTCCGGTTTCAAGATGGTGACAGTTTTATCGGTTCAGTAAGGATTCTTTTTTCAAATATGAAATCGTCGTGTTTATTAATTAAATGGGAAGATAATGAACCTAATTACCAATCATGATTTCAGAAGAAATTTTGGATTTGATAAAATGAGAGAAAATTAAAATCATGCGAGGTCTACAGTTCACAGAACTACTAAACTGGTCGCAGAGAGAGTTCGTGCGGACTTGTATTCGACCGTACCTCGTCGATTTTCATTTTTTTTTCTTTTCACGCGTCTCGTTTGAAAATGAAAAAGACAGAAGTTTCGTAGTAAGTATGAATGACGATGTACGATCTCTCGCTGGGACTAGTATAGTAATAATTGAATGACTGTGAATAACACCTATATCGATGCTTGCACCGCATATTTTACGTAGATTCACACATTTCTAGTAACTTCATAGGTACATTTAAATACTTACTCATTTATCTCGTTTATTCGCCGTGATTTATAACTGACTTCCGACCAGTATTAACATACTATTTAAATGCAGGTGCAAATCTCTAAGCCTCTCATTTTATCACAAAATCACCGGTCTTACAGACATCTTACACTGACACAAATTAATACTACTCGCGCTTATTCGTTATTAATTTTATTACGTACGAACAACAAAGTGTTTCCCGCTAAACTATATGAAATACGCAATTTTTTTCAATAAACTTGAGCGCCACGCATTTTAAAAATTTTATACAAATTTCATAACGCCAGAGCTCACCATTATTGCATATAGAAACCTTCGCGGGAGTGCGCCCAACACATCACCAAAGTGTCATCGCAATCGGATGTTAGTTTAGGAACGCACAAGGGACAAACAAAGAAGCATTAATTTTTATGGTTCCATGACAACTCAGAATAAACTTTTATTTTGTTAAAAGAAAGACAAACATTCCCGGGTTCAGATTTACGAATAACCTGCCAATAGTTTAAAATCTCTTACTACCACCACAGTAAGCGGAAAATGTTGCTTGATGGAGGACTTGCCAGCCGAGGAATCGAACATGCGTCACCTGGGTGATCCAAACGCGATGTCAACTCGAAACTGAACGATCTAACTCAACACCTCTTTGAAAGGTGATTAAGCTATGAAAAAAGCTATAAAAATACTTAAGAAAAAGCTTTTGGAAAGGTTGGAAAAGGTATTTGAGATTTTTTTACAGGTTGATTTCGTAAAGACCTGTAAAAAACATTAACTCATTTTTTTATGCATTGCTTATAAAACTGAATTTTAAATTTGATTTCACGGAACAAAGCGACGCGGAGCCTAGCGTCCGTTCCCCGCTCCGTCCGGGGGCGAACGGATAATAAAACGGGCGTGACAAGTTATGTAGTCCTTCGGTGGAGTTCACTTTGAAAATCCAAATTCGTCTACTGCCGGCCGTATTGTAAAATAACAACGCGAAAATGCATATTTTATTTTATTTTGTGAACATCGGGCGTAAATATCATTTTTTTTGCGAATATTATAAAAGAAACTGAATTTGCCACATTAAACAATAAAACCATATCCGAAAAGGGGTTTATAAATAGGAGAGTTTGGACTTGAAAGTGTTTTTTATAGATCTTATACTTTGTTTTTTATAGGCTTATTAAAAGACTTGTAAAAAACTGACCGATATTTTTAAGGGCCAAGATATGTTCTACACGCAGTATTTCATTGAAGAATCTATAATACTTCTAAGCGATCTAATTTTCAAAACAAAAACATATGATTTTGTATGATTTTACATTATTTAGTATGGCTTCATCTTAACCAATTTTTTTTTTAATTTTTCAACACTCTTAATGATTTTTCATTGGGGGTGTTGAGTAGAATTCAATCTGAGCTCACCCATTTCTACATATGATTGAAATATTATAGAGACCAGAAGAAGATATTAAAATATTTTCAGAAAATACCAAACCTTGTCTCAAACAACACAAAAAACCCGGCTTTGGTGAATGTGGGTACATTTTACAATACTGAACACTGAACCATATTGGCCGGATTCCGGGTGGTAACAGTAGGTACATGAACATGAGTTTATTCAACGTTTAATAGATTTTTTATCGATTTGACCATTCTTGCAACATTTCCGCAGTATTGTTATGTGACCGAAATGTCGACAGGTGCGATGTTAACAATAGTGGTCGTAAACTTTTGATCCCAAACTAAAATGAATATTTTTGGCATGCATAGCGGAGCTCATTTACAAAAATTGACGAGATATCTGGTAGCCAAGATAAATCGAACCACCGCGTAAAAAATAAACTTTGTAAATAGCACGGAACAAACTACAACACAGAGAGGGCAACAGATCCGGGTATCGGCGGCTGTGATGTTTTACCAGTTTACCTGTTAAGATAATATTGATGAAATTAAAGTGACTAGTGATCGCCCAATGGTCGGAATTCGACCATAATTAATTTATTTTTTTATTGATTTTTTATGAATAATTAAAAAAAAAATTGCATTCTGCACTCCTTCTCTATATGTATAAACTAGTAGCTTTTACCTGCGTCTTCGCTAGCATGGTTTTAGGGGGAAAACTATATAATATATATATGTATATGAATCAAAATATGCTAGCTTCTGGGTTTGTAGCTCCCGGCAGCGTATTTACAATCCCTACCGCGTTTCAGTCGCTTTAAATTTCCAATATCAAAATTTAAATATTTAGAAATAAAATTATTAATTTCTAATATACACATTAGAAAGATTATTTTATCTAGATTTTAGAACAATTTTTGTTTTTGCAAAGTGATAAAAAATTATCAATATAGAGGTGTATTTACAATATGTGGGAATAATATAAAAATTTTAATATTTAGAAATAAAATTATTAATTTCTAATATACACATAAGAAAGATTATTTTATCTAGATTTTTGAACAATTTTTGTTTTTGCAATGTGATAAAAAATAACCAATATAGAGGTATATTTAAAATGTAAATTGTCGTTACCGCGACTGAATCGGTATAGGTTTTGTAAATACGCCTCCCGGCATGCGTTGTTAAGCCACTTAATAAAGATATTGTTTCTCCCTGCGTGTCCCTTCCCTTCGTCCTATTCTTCTTCCGTATCTCCTACCCCTCACGCGTTCCCACTCTGCCTTCTCCGCTTTCCCTCTCCCCACTCCCCTCTCCCGCTTTCCCCGTCCCACGAACCCCCCTCCCCCAGTTTTCAAACAGCTCGCGTGCCACATATTGCAATTTTTTTTATACAAATTACATAATGTCAGAGCTCACCAGTATATATAGAAACCTTCGTTGACGTGCTCACAACAACTCAACAAAGTTTCATCGCAATCGGATGAACGGTTTAGCAATTCGTAATTTCATGATGCCAGGGCCCACTATTGTATACAGAAACCATAGGGGGCATGCACACATCAAATCCCCAAAGTTTCATCGCAATCGGATGAACGGTTTAGCAATGCATAATTTCATGATGCCAGAGCTCACTATTGTATACAGAAACCATCGCGGGCATGCACAGTACATCAAACCCCAAAGTTTCATTGCAATCGGATGAACGGTTTGTACGTACATACAAACAAACAAACCATTTTAGATTTTTATATTTTAGTGTGCGAAATTTCATACTCCTCCGTCCGCGCAAGTTTCGTAAAAAGGGGTACAAAGTTTTTGCTTCACGTATTAATATACCGATATTGACCTCTATCGCATTCGTTTAGACAAAAATACAAGCTCGACACAACTGAAAACCATTTTAAAAGAACTCAAGACGATGTGTTCGAAGCAGTGCGTAAAACTTGGGAGAAAAAACTTGATTTTAAAGATACCGGCAAACACGCATCCACAGATTACCTACATACATAATGGAGGAAAGGAGCCGGCAGCCACAGCTCGCTCGCATGTTGAGGTAGTTCGCAGAGTGTGCGTGAATGCGTGTCGCATCTGTACACGGCCCGGCACCAACACAGCTTCCACTACTTCCACCACGCTATGGACTTTTCCCGAACAATCGAGATTGTAGAACAACAACTAGTTGTACCTATACGGCTGTCTTCGTGTATAGTTCATTGGCCCCGTTATTGCCGCGGAGCGAGTGTGCGTGCACATTCCTCGGGGGTCTGCCCGAGCTGAGTTAGTACTGCTAGTTGCTGGTTACTGGTAGGCACTAGGCAGTATAGTCTGCGTCGCTCTGCCTGTAGCTCTGAGTGCCGAGAGCCCTGCACAGAGGCGGATTAAGCCGATTGGAGGCCCCTAGCAGTAAAGATACATTTCGAGGCCCTTGACCACCCTAAACAGCCGCTTGGAAGTTGGCGGCACTCCACACCACCAACTAATTTTATTAGCTATTTTATCAGTGCCTCTTTCTGAAAGAAACGTATTCCTTTAATATCGCCGGAGATGTGTTAGACTTTCAAATCCTACTAATGAATACTGAGTTTCCCCGAGACAATTGAACTACGGCACCTTCAATTGGGGTTATGTAATAAGGCTGATTCATGAAGGTTCGTGAAGAAGCCCCGGAGATGCACAAATTTGTATCTCCAAGGTCGAGAACATTAAAGATATCGATTTTTATCATACGGCGACTCATGTGGTTAACATCTAAAAAGAGGAGATTAGAAAATTTCTACACTTATATTGAAACCACAAGATGGCGCTATTTTTTTATCCTGAAATAAAAGAATACCAATGTAAAAAAAATGTCATTTTGATCGGCTGATTTAACCATATTCACCATAGCGAGCAGAAATTCAAACGATCGCAGTTAATAAATAACTTAGAAAGAGAAACTAAGATATTCATTTACAAGCGAAGTAGTTATCTTTACAAATTTGCTTTTGCGTTTGTGAGTTAAATACGTAAATGATATTTTGTTGTTGTTGTTGCTGTTTTTAACTGGGAATCTATCCAGCTCGAGACCCCTCGCTCCGACCCTGGCCGTGCAACGCGGATTGCGTACACACTGACTACAGCCTGTAGTCTGTACACTGTACAGTGTAGTATGTACAGAGTGTATACACCGAGGTTTCTACGACTACAGCTCACCGTCCAACATAGCGTGAGATATTATGATACTGACAATGCCTGCATCTTGTTATTCCGCACTAGAGAGAACAAA
Source organism: Limnephilus marmoratus (assembly GCA_917880885.1). NCBI lineage: Eukaryota > Metazoa > Arthropoda > Insecta > Trichoptera > Limnephilidae > Limnephilus > Limnephilus marmoratus. The sequence continues at coordinate 52,116,106 of OU862909.1, read as the reverse complement.
TTAAGATGGAAACTGATTCACTCTCGTGCGATCGAATCTTTTAATACATCTAGATACGTATCACAACGATTCTAAAAACTTTTCTATCTACCGGCGACATTGGTGTTACGGATTCCGTCTGAATCAATATCGGATAATATAAATCATCCGATTCAGCGAACACAAGCGACATCTGATGAATTAGAAATTAGCAGCAATTTGAGGGTTCTTTGATGTTCTGTCTGTTAGTTTTTCTAGGAAGGGACAGGAAGCAATCAATTTCACACTCTGAAAATCAAGGAACAATCGTAGTTTTAACAATCCATCCATAAAAATCATTTGTGAAATTAATAATAATGATTCTTTAGAAAGAATAAATCAAATGTTTTCAAGCAAATGATAGGATTTTTTCAATATTTTTTTATTGAATCTACCTTCTAAATCTAGATCAAAGCATTCTCCTTCAAGAATCAGCGCCGACTCAATGTTTACATTTTGTTCAGAAGCAAATAGAAGGTGCACATTGATCAAAAACAGGTGGATTGCAAACAAGTTTTTTTTAAAACACGTTTGCATCCACATTTTATATAACTTCAATACATTTCATAACATTTTATAAACTTCTCAATATTAAAGGTACGCAAGTAGCTTCCTAAACGTTAACCTCACTAATATTTCAAAAGAAATCATAGAGTTTGTGTCGAAAACACAAAGTAAATAGTGCTGCCGGTGTCAACAATCCCACACCCACAAGAGAGGCATGGGGGCCCCGAGAAACACGCACGTCTAAATGGGGACTCGAGATCTAAATTAGTTTCACCCGTATAAATTACTATTTCCAGAACAGAAAAAAAAGTATCTGTAATTACACACACTATATTTGTGTACGTTAAAAGCGGGACGCGCACGTGTAGTATACAAATATATATTTAGAAGAAACGGTCGCGTGATGAAATAACTACAGAACATGTCGCGCTAACTTGGTCACAGGGTAAACTTTACTATTGAAGCTTTCTACAATAAATTCTAGGCGGTCACTTGCTTGGATTGCTCGGGATTGACGATAATATACAGATAAATATGTGAGCAATTTCATCCACCTCCTACATATTTAAAATAAGCTAATGGTTTCATTATAAATATTATTGAGTATCAGACAGTTAGGTCCATTTTAAGATATTTAAAAAAATATTTTACGACAATGCTTGTCGTTTGGTTAATTGCATTTAGCAGCTTTTGTTAAAGTTTAAGATCGCTTAACATCGTGGTAGCGGAAACAACTACGGCCCACCGGTTTAGTAATCGGACAAAAAAGACAAATGACAAAACAGAACTTACATACACAATAGGTTGGATTGTTTTTTGTTACTTTTCATGACTGACGACAATATACCCTAAAATATATTCAGAATCTTAACGACGTAAGAAAGAAGCCGTGAATACAAATTGCGACTCGCGACCCGTGTATTGCACGGACCTACTGTCGAATTTGCCCTGTCAAAGAAAAGAAGAAGAAGACAAATAATGTGGGAATCTTAACGACGTAAGTGAAGAAATCGTGTCAAATATGCGCCCGCGGCACAACGCATTGGACGGACGTACGGTCGAATTCACCTTGGCAGGCCTGGAGATTCGACCTTTCCGCCGCGTTCATTTTAATTAATTCTGAAGAACGTGTTACAAATATTTAAAATGTGTCTCCATGTCGCAATCCCGAAGTTATTAATCCATCGCATCGTCTAGAAAAATAAAATCTGGTGCTTACCGCTAACTTTATGATTGAATGAAAAACGGGTCATAACGTTTTAAAATCGTTGTACGTAAAATATATTAATGGTGAGGCATTGTTTTTATTAATCTTAAATACAAAGAACTTACATCCCCAGTGTTATGTTGGAATAAAAAAGTTTTATAGTTACGAATTCGCCGGAAATGATTAATTAAAATGAGAGTTTTGCGCAAACAAAAATTATTAGGGTTGTGTACCGCCTTAAAATGGCGTTGACGGCCAATTTTGTGACACTGCCAAATGTGAAGGAGGTTCAAACAACTGGGTCCAAAACTGGTTGATATGATTGCAACCAACTTTGCAGACATTCTCAAAAATAGCAGTGCCAATGGTGGGTATAGGTACTCGTAGTTACATGATAAATTAAGTACTATCTCGTTTATCTGCAAACTAATCCTCCCGCCTATAATAATTATTTCGCAATTCGCGATTGCATCGTTAGCGTGCAGATAAAAAAGATTGGAAGAATGCTGAATAATGCGCTATCCAGAGGTTTACCTCTATCAGCAACCTAAGAGGGATAATAAAATACCAGGCCTTAGGCCACGTACAGTGGGTACTGAAATAAGAAATGAATGTTGAAAATGTCAAGGGAAAAATACAAGCACACCAAAAACTGTAATGGAGGTTTGCTAAGAATGTCATCTCCTCTACAGGTGTATAATCTGTGGAGGTAGTCGGTAGTGGATTTGAGTTCACATGTGTAGGAAAAGATTCAGGGTCACGGTTGGGTCCTTACAAAGGAGACCATTCACATGAGATAGTAGTTTGCTTAATCGTGTCCACGTCAATCTGCAAACTACCAGACAGTTCTTACTGTGGGTCCTGTGGTACGGGGCAGAGGTGCGAACTGGGGCTCTTGCGGAATGTCGCGTTTGCAAACTTCTCAAAGCGCCACGAAAGTTTATGCATTTGACAAATAAATAAAAAAAGGACAATTAAAAAGGATAAAAAAAATAACATACATTTATGAAGTTCAAAAGCTCCCCAATAGAACTTTTATGCTATTTTGCGAATTCAAAAAAAATCATGTTTTTGCTGAAAATACGTATGTATTGAGGTGGCAAAATTTCATGATTACATTGTACTGTCTTTATTTACCGGTTACACAAGATACTTAATATTGAAAGTTATGGAACAATATAGAGTATATCTTGTCTAATTTTTTTTAAAGCACATGATCCTATAAATCCTTAACAGGCGAAATGGCTGTAATGCGTAGTAATAATTAGCCAGCAGAACCTCTTTGTAAATAAACGTTTTTTTGTAAATTATCTTATTAATATATAAAACAAAGTCGGGTTAGCTACATCATTTATAAATCAAGAACGGTTGGACCGATTTTTACGATCTTTGGTTTGCTGGATTTGTCTCGCTCCGAATAGCAGAATAGCTATTAAAACATCGGAAAAATTCACGAAAAAAATTATTAAGAAAATTCTTTTCCTCATACATTTTGTAAAGAAATGTATAAAATGATTTGAAAGAGCTGCAGCAATATTGTGATAAATATAATATTGAATAGTGAGTAAATTCCAAAAAATCAAAAACGTCAAATGTCAATGCGCTGATTGTTTTGCGTTTGTTCTTAAACATATAATGCTGCCCCTCTTTCTTACACACTTAATGTTAACAGTCGAAAATGAGACAAAAATATACAATAATACCCCTCCAAATTAAATATTCAATAATTATAATAAATCTCCCTCACACGTATAAAGAAAATGAAACGCAATTCCCGTAAGTAAGCGGTAAAGTAAGAAAATCACAAAAAATATAAATCCGTACACAACTCCATCTCTTATACTGACAAAAATAAAACACGGACAGTTGCGCATCAATAATCGCTTCATTGTGTAATTTTTAACTTACAAAAAACTGATTAACTAATAAAAAACTGAATTTAATTCAGCTAATATAAGTTAAAACAACAGTTATTGATTCTGAAGCGATACGAAGTTCGCCGGGTTAGCTAGTTTTTTTTTAATTTTTTTTATTTATTTCATCCAAAAATATATGAATACATAATATAATATTACATTACAGTAGTGTATTTGTTACATTTAAAGTACATTTTCCCTTTTTATTTTCTTCCTTTCTTTTACACAGTAGTAATAATAATATAATTTTAATGACAATAACATGTTACTAACAAAGTTAAAAACATAAGGTAATAAATGATGTGTTAGTTAATATCTATAAATTATAAGAATAATGTTATAATAATAATTGATGCCATTAAAACAGTATCGACATAGGAAAAAAAAGATATGGAGGTAGGAACTGTTATAAAGGAGTAACATAATATATATTTTAAGTAGTGCATAGCCTGCCTCACTAGGCGAACCTGTATTGAGGCAGAATTTTTAATAAGTTGTTTCTCGTAATTTTGTCTATGGTTTACTTATAAATGTATAATATATTTTCTTATACAGCAATACTTTATTTCTGTTTATATTATTGCTTGCAGATACGTAATACAAAAAACAGAAATTTTATTACTGCAATAACTATCAATGACAAGGCGTTTGGGTGAGTGCACCAGTAAAGGACCGATCATTAGAAAATATCCAAAATTTAACATTTTTTAAAAAAATTTTTTTTTTTTTTTTTTTAAATCCTTTATTTTTCCCAATTTTACATTTTATAGTTACATATTTTAGATATAATAAAAATAATGGGAACCCACTAAGGCGCAGCCTGTGCGTGGGTAATATTATAGTTAAATATATTTTATTTTAGTACCTAGAAAAAACAAGCAGTGGTATTGAAGCAAAAAAAATTATTAAAATTGGTTTAAACAGTTTGTACAAAAAGTGTGTACAATAGTGTACAAGGTAATAATTAGTCTATAGTGTAATAACAGTTATAAGTGTAATAATAAGTGTAAAGTTTGTGAGAAATATAAACTGATGTAAAATTAAATAAATAGAGTTTTTACATCTGTGTGGTATAGCCATATTTTTAACTCTTTTATGTAATGCTGAAGTTTAGTAGCAACTTGGATATTTTTTGGTAAAAGGTTAAAAGTGCGAGGTCCAATAAAACTACTGTGAGTTTGCATTTGTTTTGTGTTTGTTTGAGGGGTATAGAATACATTATTATTTCTAATGTTTGTTCTGTTTTCATTTTTTTCGAATTTGTTTCTGTTTTTATAGATATATTTCATAGTTTGCAGTATAAATAGTTTACGGAGACTGAATAGTTTAGATTCTTTGTATAAAGCATGTGTTGAAAATGTTTTAATTCTATTAAACATAACTTTGACAATATAATTTTGAGTTGTTTGCAAAGGTTTTATAAAAACATCAAGCGCACCACCCCATCCTATTAAGGAAGATTGCACCAAAGAAAAATAAATCATTTTCAATTTGTCAATATTCAGCACTTCTTTAAGTCTGTAAAATATGTACGTAAGATATCTTAATTTAGAAACGGTATTATTAATTTGTGATTGCCAATTTAATTTAATTCTTTCTGTGTTTGACTCAGTTTGATATTATCGGGAAGCATGTTGAATATTTTTGTGGCAAAGTATCTATAACTACGTTGTCCAAAGGTGGTAGAGAGTACTGAAACTTGCAATGTGTCTTTGTTCGAATTACGTGTAAATTTTAAGTATATTTTTTTTTCGTAAAGTACGTGTTTGTTTTTAAAGAGATGCATGAGTATAGTTTTTACACATATATCTGTCGAACATCAAATACTCTCATTGTATTAAATATTAAGTCACTGTTTGCAGTAAGAGGAAGTTTGAGAATAATTTTCATAATTGTTTTTTGCGCCTTTTCAACGGGATCTAGAGCTGATGAAGTACCTCCTCCCCATGCAATGATACCATACTCAAGGATAGATTGTTGTAAGTTAAGAAAGTTCCTAATGGATCTGAAGAAGTGTATTGTTTTTCTAATTTTATTTGCAATAATCTGTGTGTGTAGATTCCATTTGAGGTATGGGTCAATGGTGAGCCCTAGGTACTTCATCTGTGATGTTCGCTCTATACTGGGGCACTCACTGCATTCATTGGAATTCGAACAGCTATGTATTTTAATGGAATAATCATCATTAGGTTGGCCTGTAGTATTGATGCTTGAAGTGACATATTTGGTTTTCTTCGTGTTAAGGGTAAGCGTGTTGATATCTAACCATTTTTTAACGAAGTTAATATTTCTTTCTGCTTTTTTAAATACCGCTGGCCAATTATTGTCTTCGAACAATAGGACCGTATCGTCTGCAACGCTAACAATTTTTCCCTGAATTTCAAGGTTGCAGAAGTTGTTAATATACAGTAAGAACAGAGTCGGTAGTATAATAATAAAAAACAATATACTTTAAAACGAAAAGACAAAAAACAAACAAATTGGTTTTCCAACAAAGTTTACAAATTGAGATAAGGTGAAACATATTTTTCTATCCAAAATCTATACATTACAGGTGTAGTGTATAGTGTGTAGCATTTATGTAAAAATGTGTGGGCTTTGATAGAAGGAAGCTGATTTTATTACCATTTGAACGTAAAAAGTTTCATAAGGTTAATAAAAAGAACGATAGGGGTATCATAAAAAATACAAGTAGTCAAGTAGTTGGCACTTCAAACCAAACGTGGGCGTCCAAAGTTCAATGTCTTGAGACCTGAAAAATTTTACGCGAAAATCGTAATTTTTACGCTAATGACGTGAATTTTCGTATTTTTCATGAATATAACGTGAAATTCGTGAAGGTTTCTATCGATGTTCAAATTCGAGACATATAAATCACGTTTTCCAAATAAAAAGGTTATGTCTACTATCCATAACGTAATGGCCATATCAATTTTCATTTGGAAGTTCATAATATTTAGGTTTTAGGTATAAATAAGAAAAGTAGTCTGGAAATAGAAGACTGACTGGAGGTAAGTGACGGCTGAGGAGTGAAGACATGTCTGCCGTCTGCTATTAAGAGGGTATTAAGTTTTATTTTCTTACAAAGCTTATTTAAGTCTTCAGAGCAGAGCTTTTCAACTTCCTGTACAGATTTCGTTCAGATTATAGACAGATAATAAAAGAATAAAAAGCCGTGATGAAATTCCGTTTATAACGATTTTTATGCTGGTTGTAAGAAATCTACAAAAGCTTTCAGAGAAGCAATTAAATTCCCTTTTTCACAACTTTTTCTTACATTGCGCAAAAATCAGATTTCAAGACAATTTAGTAAAATTTTGCTATGTCAGAGTGGTAGATAATCTCAGTATCGTCCTGGGGGAAGACCACCATTCATAATCGAAACTTAACTTGATGTGGTTTAAGGAGATTTAAATATATTCTCTGTCACCTTCGCCTCCTCTCTCCCTTATACTCCCTTTAGAATCGCAACATTCCCCAAATTCAGGATGACATTATACTACTAGGCTACTGGCTCCGGGTAGTTTGAAATCTTATATGACATTCTCACGTAACTTGTACTACATGTATTATTATTTTATGTTCTTGCATTGTGGTGTTTTTTCTTAAATTCCATTGTAAGTTAAATTTTTTTATATAATGAATAAATAAATGTTTTTATTTTTTTTATTTAGTAACTATATAATATTTTTTACATTTTATGTGAAACATGTTAGTTAGATGTATATATAAAATAGAAAATATATTCGTAGTCCTCCTCACTAGGAGATCCTGTGCTGAGGGGGACAATGCTTTGGATAAGTTTTTCAGCGACTTCTATGGTAACTTCAATGTTTGGATAAGGTTTTCCAGAAACTTCTATGACGATGTTTTAAGTATAGTAGTAAGTTCATTTTCCGATAGTTCCTTCAGCCAACATTTAATGTCCTTAATGTAGCTATTTTTTGTTTTAATTTGTTTGATACTAAGTGGGAGTTTGTTCTATTATAACTTTACTGCTAAAAATTCAGAACTTCTTTGACCAAATGAAGAGTTACACTTTGGTATATTGTATGTCTGTTTGTTTGGCTCTGGTTTTATGAGCATTTGAGGTGTCTACCTCTGAATCATTTTTGTGGTGATGTACTAGAATGTTTTGGCATAGATTTTCTGTATGCTTGGAACATCAAACTGTTTAAAAATTTCTGCTGTTGACGTCCTTATTGGGACCTTTAGAATGGTCTTTATGATGCAATTCTGAGTTATCTTAAGTTGTTTTAAATGATTAGATGCTGCTAAGCCCCATCCTATTACTCCATATTCCAATCGAGAGTGGCATAAAGCATAATATACCCTCTTTAGATCCCTCATCGACAAGATGTTTCTTAATTTTTTGAAGAAGTAGATGAGTTTTGTTAGCTTTTTTGAGGTAAGATCAATGTGTGAATTCCACTGTAGTTTTTCATCAATTTCAATCCCAAGATATTTAATACTTTTTGTTTGGGTTATAGACGGGCAGGAACATTGTGGAAAAGTATTTTGACATTCATGTAATTAAATATTTTGACATTCATGTAATTAAATAATACAATGGGATTGCATTATTTAATTAAATATAGACTTATTTGGTTTGTTGGTGTATGGATGATGTAATGATATTTCTGCGTAATGCTTAACGTTTAATCAAGTTCAATGATCTTTTAATTTTCAAATTAATTAATAAGTTCATAAACCATATCAGACAAGCGATAAAGTGGGTAGTAAAATTATTCAATTTTAATTAGTTATAACAATAATTCCATGTTGGAAATATGTTTTTTTTTCGTTATTATAGGTATTTATTTCTTTTGATTACTTTTTGACAAGCCTACAATCTGAATAATGACTTTTAATGGCAATGATCCTGAAGCAAATGTTTAATAAATTCTTTCGGCTTCACAAATCCTACAATTATAATATCCCGTGATTTTTCACGGGAATGCGTGTTTATAAGATTCTCACCCACACCATATGAAAACCTTGTCTTTACCTGCGCGTAAATGTGTGACTTTACGAGTGTTCGAAAATGGCACGCGAAATTAGGTAAATTAATTCGATTAGTTAGTACTTAGTCACACATCAAATATGAACCATCTCATAAACGTGGATCTTATAAACGTGCGTTCTCCTTACTTAATATCAATCTCATTATGCTAAAAATACACTTAAGCTCGGCAACCCGAATTTCTACCGATTTCGTACATTTCTCCCTTAAACATTTGAAGTTTTTAAGCTCTTAAAAAAATATGTTATTTTTGAAGATAATGTCTAGATGCTGCCCACGCCGAAATTCAATTTATATGAAATTCCCTCGATAGAAAAAAATCGCAAAGTATGCTCCAAAAATTATTAAAAAGAAGTCTGTTTCTATTATCATATAAATTATATTTGTGAAAAAATTCACAATGATTCTTAAGAGAAGATCCCCACGAGATTTTTTTTCTATTTTAAACGATTCGCGTTTTATTAAACATTTTCGCAATTTTCGCATCGATTTTGTCGCTGTAAATATTAGCGCGCTCCTGTAATATTCGTAATTTCGTATTTCTCCATCTTCTTCTTTTCGAGCCCGGTTGCGGAGCCTTAAGGCGATGGACCACGTCGTGGAATATTCTGGAACAGGCCGCTAAGGGGGCATACATTAATTACGTGAGCAGTTTTTCTTTCAATCTATACCCCTCCCACCCTTGGTAAGATAAATTTGGGTCACTTCGTATATTCTTTTCAAGTAACGTGAGATTTTGCTGGACCCACCCCCCTTTTGAGTTCACGAAATTAATGTATGCCCCCTAATAACACTCCTCATGTAGATGACTATAAGGTTTAAATTTCCTTTTAGCACCAACCGCCTTGATTTATTCAATAAAAAACATCGCCAAAAAGCGTGTTAAATTTTATTTAGCGAAGCTCAGGCAAGAATATATAAATATTTTACGACCATTTTCTAAAGATTTTAATTTTCCACAGGATGCAATAAAACCACAACCGAAAAGCGGTTCGCAAAAAGAAGTAGATTTAAAAAGAGATATGTAATTACGAATGTTAGAGGAGCGCACTAATATTTAAAGCGATGAAAACTATGCGAAAATGTTTAATAAAACACGACTCGTTTAAAATAGAGCAAAAATCTCGCGGAAGGTATTATATCTTAAGTACCTATCATTTAAAGAAACACTGTGAATTTTTCACAACTATAACTTGTAAAATAACTGAAACAAACGTGTTTATAATAATTTTCGGAGCATAGTTTGCGATTTTTTTCTATCGAGGGAATTTTATATAATTTGCGTTTCGGCGTGGAACGCATCCAGATATTATCTTCAAAAATAACATATATTTTTTTAAGAGCTTAAAAACTTCAAATGTTTAAGGGAGATATGTAAAAAATCGGGTAGCAGCGCCTTAAACAGGAAATTTATAACTTTAAAGCAGTTCTTATAGGCCTGATGTTTTATTTTTTCCGGGCTTATTAAAAGACTAACCAAAAAAATACTCGAATATTTCAAAAGGCAAATGTGTGTTCTGCTTGCAGAATTTAAATAAGGCATCTAAAATATTTCTAAGCTATCTAATTTTCAAACCAAAATCACACGATTTTGCATTACTTAGTAGTGCATATACCTTAAGTTATTTTAGTAATTGAATTTACAATAGAGCTCGCGCCTAACTGACTGTAAGTTGATGCGTGAATGAAAAGGTACATAGCCCAAGCCACATACTGATGCTGGCGTATAACCAGATTCGAAACCAGTTCAGCTAGAGGGAACTAACCAACTACCAACCATCGGAGTGCGGGAACCAGGTAGTTTAAGAAGTAAGGCCGGGTTGGTTGGTTAGTTGTTTGGTTGGCTCAGTTGGCCGGCTGGGTGTGTGACCGGGCGGTGGTTGAACCCGCGGCCCGCAGCGAGAGTGCCCTTGTGCCTTACCACGAGGCCAGACGACCTACCGCCACCGGCGAACCGTTGTGAAAACAAATCGCCCGACCAAATGGATGGATATAGGAGCTCTACCAAAAAATATCGCTAGAGCCCGTTTTATATGGAACAACTAATTTTGGCGCCATTTTGAATGCATTCTTTTGAAGTAAAAACTTCTTTAGCACCGTTGTAATTTGAAACTCGTTAAAACGAAAAAGCAACATCTATAGGATTTAGCCTGCGAAAGAATTAGATAGAATAATCGGTCTCCTCTTTGTGCGGTGCTTCGTAGCCTACCCACTCTGAAGTTGTACTGAAACTTTAACTTCTACCGCGCCGGAATTGCACACATGTATTTTTTTTAATAATTCCTAACCAATGAGAAAAAATACATACATCTGAAGAGTTATTATCTATCTTTTGTGGGATCGTTACGAGATAACGGACGTGATCTCCTATCAGATTTGTGTGATTTGCTTTTACTATATACAAGTTGGTGTTTTTTGTTTTATCGGCGGTCATCGTCTACAGGGCTCCATTCCTCTTTCTGTCATAGATCCCATCCCCACACACTTACAATACATTCGTTATTTTTTATTTAACAACGAAAATATTCACTAGAAATAATTTATATGGCAGAACAACATTTGTCGGGTCAGCTAGTAACTAATAAATTGAAGAAAGGTTGCAGAAAGCCCCGTAATTATTACAATATTTTACTTTACTTCGGGCATACCAGCAAAACATTTCAAATGACTTACCTCTTTAATGGCGTTTACATTAATGTTTCAGAACTTAGCATTGTATAAAATTAATGTTTATATTCCTTATTTACTATTCTTCCATCAAGCATTGTAAAGTATTTTGAGTTTTATGTTGCTGTGCACATTTAGATGTTGGACGTGAAATATCAAATAAATAAACATTTTCCACAGACTGCAAGCACTGTCCGTCCACGAAAAAAATCATTCCAATAACCAAAACCAAAAATACATAATACTCACGCACAGGCTTAGCCTTGGTGGGATTTTTTGTTACTATCGTATATTTTATGTTATTATTTATTATGTACCTGTAACAAAAAACTTTATCAATAATAAAAAACAAAATTTCAAAGAAGGATATATACAAGTACTCGCAAATAGCTGTAATCTGGGTCGAATTCTGAACCATTTCATGAACTAGTATTTGAAGTCAATTGAAAGGAGACTGCTGTATCATCTAAATTGGGCTTAACAAGATACTCGTACGTGGCGGCGGCGTTGGAGAGGGGGTGAAAGAGTGAAGAAAATTAATGGAAATAATGATTTATCTTCACTTCTATTTTAAATTATCTTATTATTTCACCAATGCGCAAATAAGAAAGAATATTTTATCTGAACATTTTCCATATTATTTATTTTTAGGCCGGCGTCTTTTTTTTCATTTTTTTAGCTGTGTTTAGCCAAATTTAAACTTATCCAACACATAATTTATTTTTGCTCTGTTTAAATATTTAAAAGTATTATTTTGAACAGTTTGGAACTTAGGAACGCTTAGGAAAAAGAAACAGTTCATCAAAATTGTTGTGTTAATTTCAGGTTCTGTGAAATTTCTATTCAAGTTCTGTGAATTTTTTAGTTTCATAAAGCAACTGGTCTATAATCATATATCATACTCAAAACATTTGAACTCAAAACAAAGAATTTTCACAGAACGTGAAAATTAACTTAAAAATTTGTTTAAGGGCCTTTAACCAGCCAGCGGCCGAGAATCCAAATGCCGTCGAAAGATGTTCTTACGATCGTACAGGGCGGTTCCAATGAGAAAGATTAATTATTCCCCGTACAAGCTTTTTAAAATTATAACTCAATATCAATTTTACTTCATTCAAAATTTGCTTTAAAATGTTACATCTTACTTTACTTTACATCCAAAATGCTGAAAGGCGTGATGATAAAACTATTAAAATTATGTACTTTTTGTAATTATTTTTTGATCTTAAGTATTTATCATTTTTCAATAATGTCTAAGTTAAATAAGAATGTTAAAAAATCTCAAATATATTAGTTTGTAAGTGCGCAAATAAATACACAAATGGATCAATTTTCGTCAAGAAACACATGTACGTGTATATTTTTTTATGATTTTATTTAAACTAAAATTAAAATTCTAAAACACGAGATACCTAGATAATGTATTGATTTATTTTACTGCATGATTATATGATTTGAAATGGGTGTGGTATGATTCAAAATCTTTTTTGAAAATTTAACAAATCTGCCAACAACCTATGGTATAACCTTATTATACTAAAAATAAACTTTTTTTTTTCTCAAAATTTAAAACATGCGAATACTAGATAAAAGCACAATCTTTCGAAACCCACTTGGAAAAGAGTCAATACGTCTAAAATCTGATTTAAAAATGACATATTTCTGGTATTCTCTGGTAATACCCTCTTAAGCCAGTGCAACTCGCAAATATCGCTAAAAAAGGGTGGGACAAAACTATGGGCAGTGTTTATTCTTGAAGGTAGCGTACATTTTCAAGATTTTTTCCAGAGGATTCGAAAATGACTCTATTAACCATAGTCTTTACACAATACAAATTATCCGGCGCCTACCATACTCGAAAGAACATTAAAAAGGTTGCATTATTTTGCAAATGCTCCGATGACCACAAAACACCAAGCAACGAGCGCCATTAGTTGCGCCAGGAAAATTCATAAATATATACCTACCAGTACTTCAGAAGAACATATTATGACTATAACATTATAGAATACCTTTTGCACTGTTATTTAAATAAATAAAAAAAAACGAAACGATTGTAGTTTTTGTAAATAACGCATGTATGGGTTAAACCAATAACTAATACAAACAAAATAGTAGAAATCGCGCTCACAAAAGTATCGAAAATATCGTTAAAACAGTCCGTGCCGCTCCGGGAACCATTTAATGGATAACCTACAACCTCTGTCATAGGTCACTCCGAGTGTTTCGCTACGTTTGGTGACTTAGCAGTTGTGCTTGGGTTCATGGGGTGCACACCTGCTGAGGGCGGGCCGGGTTGATAAAAACTAGTTGAGGGAAGTCTTTTGATCTCTCCTGCCGGACCTCTCACAATCCATCGCCTTGCTCCACAGTTGGAGGGATGGATTCATAAATCCATCACACCTGGACTCACTGACACTCAGATTCCTACCCACCTCATACCTGATTCCTACCAGAACTCTCTTTCCTTCCTTTCCTTAAAAATACCCTACACACAGCATCTCCTAAGACGACATAGGACCCTGATCGAAATTGTTTTCCTTAGGGCTTCCTGCATAGAGCTAATGTTAAAAAAAAGTTTGGTCATAGATCGGTGACAGTCGGCACGCTTTCACGCTATATCTCCCTGTTTTTCTTCTATCACATATGATAATGTTTCTATTTTAAATCAGATAACACAATGGGTTATACGGATTATGCCATACAGGAATTATCATATCGTGCCGCATTAATATGATATAATAATTGTGCATTTTGAATGGTTAACATACCAATTATGTACAATACCCAAGAAGGTGTTAGGCACCAAAGACTCCGTTAATTTATTCTATGTATAATTTTGTCAAGTGTTTAATTTGCATGCAACGAATATAAATCCCAATTAAAAATATATTGTAAAATGTTGTTCTACTGGTTTTACATTTCATAAAAAGAATCAACAATTGAAGTCGTTTTTTTATCTTAAAAAAAATATCCTGCCGTCAATCGAAAATGATAATTCAAGCAGTGATATAACCGGTGACCGGATTAATTTGAATAAACTAAACTCAACATGTCATTTGAAAAATCAATTAAAGTGATGAAAAAATATGAAAAAGTGAAAAAAATTATTAAATAGGTTACAATAGGTTAGATTTTTCTTATTTTTTCACAGCTTTTAATAGTTGTCATGGAACCGTTGTAACCACCGCTGGGTTAGTCTTATTTTTTCACAGCTTTTAATAGTTGTCATGGAACCGTTGTAACCACCGCTGGGTTAGTCTTATTTTTTCACAGCTTTTAATAGTTGTCATGGAACCGTTGTAACCACTGCTGGGTTAGTCTTATTTTTTCACAGCTTTTAATAGTTGTCATGGAACCGTTGTAACCACCGCTGGGTTAGTCTTATTTTTTCACAGCTTTTAATAGTTGTCATGGAACCGTTGTAACCACCGCTGGGTTAGTCTTATTTTTTCACAGCTTTTAATAGTTGTCATGGAACCGTTGTAACCACTGCTGGGTTAGTCTTATTTTTTCACAGCTTTTAATAGTTGTCATGGAACCGTTGTAACCACCGCTGGGTTAGTCTTATTTTTTTGGGAGAATAAGAGAACATAGGTAAAATGTTATGTTATTATTTATTATGAAAATTTAAAAAAATCGTAAAAATATTAAGAGCGTTTAACCCGCCAGCGGACGAAAATCCACATTTCGTCGATAGTTGTTCTTACTATCGTGCAGGGCGGTTACAATGAGAAATAAATATTAAAATAATGTACTTTTAGTAGTTATTTTTTTATCATAAGTATTTATCATTTTTCAATAATGTCTGAAATATATTAGTTTGTAAGTTAATTTATCTTTAAACAAATACAAAATACTGTTACTGAGGCAGTTCAGTTATGTACAATAAATACTATATATTGCGTTGCAAAAACCTATTATATTTCATTGTTGAAGAAATAGTATTTATATATTGTTTAATCATAGTGTAATTTGTAAATTTCATACTTATGTAAAAGCCCCGTAAAAGGGCGTAAATAAATAAATAAATAAAAGTGCGTAAATAAATACACAAATGGACCAATTTTCGCCAAGAAACACATGTACGTACATATTTTTTAATGATTTTTTTGAAACTAAAATTAAAATTCTAAAACTTGCTCTAGCATTCGCATGTAATAAATTTTGAGAAATTTTTTTAATTTTTAGTATAATAAGGTTATTCCATAGATCGTTGGCAGATTTGTTAAATATTCAAAAAAGATTTTGTATTATACCACACCCATTTCAAATAATATAATCATGCAGTAAAATAAATCAATAAATTATCTGAGAAAGCTATGTTTCAGAACTTTAATTTTAGTTTAAATAAAATCATTTAAAAAAAGATCCGCACACGTGTTTTGTGACGAAAATACTTCATTTTGATTATTTATTTACGGTCTTACAAACTAATATTTTTAAGATTTTTTTAAATTCTTATTTTGCTTAGACATTATTGAAAAATTATAAATACTTATGATAAAAACATAATTACAAAAGAACATAATTTTAATAGTTTATCATCACGCCTTTCAGCATTTTTGTGGTATGTAGGTATAAATTAAAGCAAATTTTGAATGAAATAAAATCGATATTGAATTATTATTTTTAAAAAGCTGGTACGAAGAATAATTAACCTTTCTCATTGGAACCGCCCTGTACGATCGTAAGAACATCTTTCGACGAAATATGAATTCTCGGCCGCTGGCTGGTTATGGCTCTTAAGGTCTCACCTTATTATTTGCCCGGACACCATGAAAACATTATAAGAGAGTTGCCTAATTTTGATGTTGAATTGATTGATAAATTTGATGAATCTTAAAAAACAACTCCACAACTTTTAGCAGTAGCAGGCACCTGTAACATCCTAGATATAAGAGCTGACCAATAGATGGCACTAGATAGTACTCTATGTACAATGTGTGTTTTTATTGTGATTCATTTTTAAAACTTTTTTATGTGTGCATTAAAAAAAAATTACATTTAATAAATTATATGTTATTTTCGACTTATAAAATTTGAAAGCGTATTTCATCACCTTTCAAAAACAGTTTATGGTTTTCGGATGCGTTCAGGAATATTCCATTCCTTTGGATTTTATTGCAAAGCGAAAATATTTTTGGTCCTTCCGACAAAATAGTTGTCCGGTTACCTATTAAAATGATCACGCTTTAGGAAATTTCCTTTTCTAATTCAAATAGTAGACCAATTAAAATTAACAGAGGGCGGGACGAATAGCACACAGTAGTTGTTATTATACAATATACAGTGTCATTATTACTACAAAGACATCCCAGCGTTGAGATTATACAATAATAACATTATATTATAATTGTTCTGCGACATGAAACATTTTTTATCAATCTAAACACTAGTTGGTACATCCACTCCTCGAGTAGGTACATCCGCCAGTTGACATTTCATAGCATTTTGATAAGAGCATCTGTTCGCCTCATCAGCCAGTGAAATAACAATTAAAATATATTATATTTTGATTGCGATATTACGATAATAATAATAAAACATGGTGTTAGATCACCAGCTCCATGGGCCGTTCTGTTAGAAGTTGAAAGTGATACAGCATCCCATTAATGGCTGTTGGTTATGGTTTTATTATTAGTATTACGTCATTAGTACCAATCATTGCAATTGTCGAATGAAAGCAACACATGAATAAAGTCGATGGTTTTTTAATAAGGAAAACTGTGCAATGTCAAATTGTTGAGTGAATTTTGTTTCTGGGTTTGTATATATTAGATCCTTACATATGAAATTGGCGTTTTGCCGTACTGGCAACTTTGATCTCAAATATCTTCTCTTTGGTAAGGAATTACAAATTCAAATTTATACAGCTATTTACTCATGTATTTGTATTTCGAAAATTATAATTCATTTGTTTTTTCCTTAATTGTTTTTTTTCTTTGCGTCACTTAGTTTACAAAATGGAAAACTTGAAATATCGCGTTATTTACGAGTACGAGTTCCACCGTGGCACCAGTGCTCGTGCTGCAAAAACGGCTCGAAGGATTAATGATATGTATGGCGACGGTGCCGCAAAAGAAAACACAGTGCGTTTTTGGTTCCAACGTTTTCGTTGACGCAGTCAACGCAGAACAAGCCCCGTAGACGGCCGGAGACCAAAGTTGATAATGAAGAACTGAAGGCTATTGTGAAAGCGGATCCATCGCAAACCACGTTCGAGTTAGCTGCAGGCTGCGGTGTTAGTGGTAAAACTGTTTTAATCCACTTGAAGCAAATTGGGAAGGTGAAAAAGCTTGAAAGATCGGTACCTCACTAATTGAGTGAAGCAAATCAACAAACGCGCGTTAGAACGCTAGACCACACACTGCACAACAGACGGCTACCAAATTAGAGGAGCTTCAATTGGAATGTCTAAGACATCCACCGTACTCGCCGGACCTTGCCCCAACAGATAACCATTTTTTTCGAAATTTGGATAACTTCTTGCAAGGGAAAAAATTCTCCGATTGGGCAGTCCAAACCGCCTTCAAAGATTTTATTGATTCCCGTCCGAATGGTTTTTTTAGTAAAGGGATCGATGAACTACCTATGAGATGGCAAAAGTGCATAGATAGCAATGGTACATACTTTGATTAAATAAATATATTACATTTGAAAAAAATCGACTTTATGTTTCTCCCATACAAAACGCCAATTTCATATGTAAGTACCTAATATATGGGTATGTATGCTAAGCTTTGCTAAACCATTCATCCGATTGCGATGAAACTTTAGGGATTTGATGTGTGCATGCCCGCGATGGTATCTGTATACAATAGTGAGTTCTGGCATCATGAAATTATGCATTGCTAATCGTTCATCCGATTGCGATGATACTTTGGGGATTTGAAGTGTTCGAGGGCGAGGGGAGGGGGGAGGGGAACCTGGGAGGAGGGTTCGCGGGACGGCGGAAGCGGGGTGGGGAGTGGGGAGAAGGAAGGCAACGCATGCCGAGAAATGAATGAATGAATGATGAAAGAATGAACGATGAATTAATGTATGAATCATGAATGAATGAGTGAATGAATGAATTAGTGAACGAATGAATGAGTGAACGAATGAATGATTGAATGAATTAGTAAATGAATGCATGGATGAATGAATCAGTGGTATTTCCACCTAATACCATGCGAGCGAAGCTGCGGGTAAAAGCTAATATAATATATAGTCGTATGAACATTGTTTGTATTTTATACATAGTAGAGCAATAATTATTGTTTTATTTCTTCAATAATGGCAAATTCACTTTTGTAGTAGCGTCATTTTAATTATATGAAAATAAAATTTATGTGAATACCGCCAATTGCTCCCAACCGCCTGGAGCCAATGAGACTATGGCATCCCCATTCCAATAGGGGTATGTTGTGAGGCTGAAGTTATTGGGGAGGGGAAGAAAATGAGAAAGAGGAAGGTGAGGAAATCCGGTCACCAAAAACAGCTAAAGCTATTTCAAGCAAGGTTTCAATTCTGAATGGTGCATGGTCTATCGATAAAGTATTTACCGATAGTGTCGGTAACTTGTCATCGTTCTAGTGCACGACTGCATATCAACAATGAACAAACCACAGTTCACGTCAAATAAATTAGGAACACTTAGTCGTTGTGAATTATTGTTTTGTTCGTTAGCGGCCTGCAGTCGTGCTCGGGAGCGATGACAAGTTACCGACATTTTCGATAAAACCTGTATCGATCGTCCATGCTAGATTAGATACCCAGGGCGATACTGAAATTATATTTTACTCTGGAAAATGCCTCAAATATAGCTTATTTTTAAATTATTAAATTCTGAAATAATTTATATTTTTTCTTTAAATTAGCTCCACACAGGGGGCCCTGAGGAAAATAATTCCCTTAGGGCCTATTTCACCTTAGGGGATGTTGTGTGGAGGGTTTTTTTAAGGAAAGGAAGGAGAGGAAGTTCTGGAAAGGAAATGGGTATGATGGGTGGGTAGGAATCTGGGGGTTAGTGTGTCCAGGAGTGATTTATTTATTTTTTTTTTTTTTTATTGTAAGAAACAAACAGCAGTTTTATACAGGATGTTAAAAATGAAGCGGTTAAAAATGAGGTAAGCCAAAACAGTTTCTTATGCTAATGGTTATTATGATATAATACAAAATTTTAATTGGTTATAACCATTACATGAAAATGAAATTAACAAAAATATATAA
The DNA here is from genome assembly GCA_917880885.1 of Limnephilus marmoratus. Classification (NCBI taxonomy): domain Eukaryota; kingdom Metazoa; phylum Arthropoda; class Insecta; order Trichoptera; family Limnephilidae; genus Limnephilus; species Limnephilus marmoratus. The sequence continues at coordinate 52,096,554 of OU862909.1, read as the reverse complement.
ATGTAAGTATATTAGAAGGAAGAAGGAATAGGAAAGGGCAAGAGGCAGAGGAAGATGGGATGGGGACAGGAGATGCTCATGCTGTACCTTTTCTATAGCTGTGCATTAATTTAATTAACATTTGTGGTCGTACGCTTGACTTCGTATCGGTATTTCACAAGAGTATTATTAAGAATATCGATATTGTTAAATTGTGTGTTATATTGCGCGCATATGCGGGGGATTGGAGAATTTTTTCTGGACGCATGGATCCATCCCTCCAAATGCGGTGCAAGGTGACGGGTTGAGGTAAAAAACCTCAACTGGTCTCTCTCGATCCGGCCCGCCACGCAGCAGGTGAACAGGCGCATCGGCCACCAAGACCTGTACAGACCTCACCTCATGAACCCGGGCACCCCTGCTAAGTCACCAAACGTAATACAAATCAATCAAATAAAATTTACTTGCGCACGTCGGGATTTGAACCTAAGACCTCTAGATCGCTAGTCGAGAGCCTTACTCCTCGACCGCGAAGAGACATTAATCATTATTAGCATGAAAACGCATGTCGCCAACAGCGTTCACCCATATTATTGCAAATCGCATCTCACACAGCAGCGCCTCGCCATTGTTTCAACCTTCCTTGGCTCCGCCATCGCTTTGATAGTCCGTACAATTTGGTCGTAGCTCGGCGACAGTCGGCCCGCTTTCATAACATACCTCTGTTTGTTTCTATTATATATGGATTTGCACCTTCTTTGTTGGAAAAACACTGAACCGTTAATCAAAGTATCGTACAAACTACAAACTACATAAATTTGTTATTTTAATCATTTTACAACGATTTAAAGATATAATAGGATTTTTACCAATAATATTATATGTATTATTGACAAGTGAATTGAAAAAGAAGCGACGGGCTTTGAACCGTAGAGCAATAAAAATAGTCTAAATATTTACAGCATTTTCCAGTGGAAATACTAAAATGCGAGTACTTACGTTGGTGGAAATAATTAATATAATTGGCAACACTCGTCCATTATGCCGTCTTCTGTGATAAATTGTTTCCGATATGTTTCATTTTTGGTGTTTTAACTCAGTTCGTAAACAATGATAAATGCTCTAAGAGTGATAAAAAACGCGTTAGTTACATTTCGATAACCTTTCCGGTTGTTGATGTTCAGGCAATTATTTTACATTATAAAAATATTTTTAGAGAAATTCACGAAAAAAATTATCATCGAATTTAATGCCAGAAATACCATTCATCATTATTCTTTAATCATTACAGTAAAAATTATTTATTTTACGTAGATGTTTAAAACACAAGATTATTTTATCTTTAAAATGTATTCGCGTAAGGCCTGCCATAGATGAAGCTATAAAGCTGGGCACACACGGTAGAGCCAACGAGTAGAGAAACCACGTTAGAGCCAAACAGCCGCGCGCCGCGCCGAGCCAAAACTCGTCGTGTATGAGAAAACTCAGATGCCTAGACTTGGCTCTACATACTGCCTACGCTTAATATTAGGCAAATTCAAAATTCACCTACTTATGTTATTTCTTACCTCATTATTTTAAATAAAACTTTGTTGAATATTTGTAAAAAAATAATTTGTTTTGTGTATCCATGTGCGATTTAGTTCTCTCGATACACTTATTCTTCTTCTCCTGTCCTGTCCATTCAACGGACGTTGGCTATCATGTTGGCTTTGCGCACTTTGTTTACTGCGGCCCGGAACAGACTGACCAAACCACTGTTTCAGGGATTTCAGCCATGATTTTTTACAGTGAATACCGCACAAGAATCTCAACTGCTCCCGTCTGGAGCCAGTGAGACTATGGCATCCCCAATTGGGGTATGTAGTGAGGCTGAAGGTAGCGGGGAGGGGAAGGAGGTGGGGAAGAGGAAGGTTGGGAAGTACCTGGCTATTCAGATCTGGTCACTAAACACGGCTAAAGCCATTTTCAAGCAACGTTTCAATTCTGAATGGTGGTCTTACACCAGGGCGATACTGATAGTATCTTCCACTCTGGAACATGCCGCAAATATACTATATATTATTTTAAATGAATTAATTGTGAAATAACACAAATTAATCAAATAAAATTTATTTGCGCATGCCGGGTTCGAACCCGCGACCTCCGGAATGTGAGTCAAGAGTCTTAGCCACTGGACTACGGAGGCCGTCGATGTTCTCCTTATTCGGGCAATCTTTCCCTGCACTATGAGATGCAAGATCTCATACTTCTCTGGATGTCTCATCACATGCAAGATCTCATACTTCTCTGGATGTCTCATCACATGTCGTAGACAGAGGCGGCCGCTTGCTTAGTGCATTCGTGCACTGCGCTGCCGAACACCAATATACGTCAGAAGTGTAAATTAGTACATCCTCTCCCGAAGTATTCCCGCCAATTCGTTACAAAATCTTTACCAATTGACTAAACTCCCGAGCATGAGAGAAAGGTATTCGTGCACATTTTTTTATGCCCAGGCGTGACGTCACATGAAGTTATATTTCTACTGGGATCATCTCCAGATGCTGGACTGCCAGTGCCCGTGAAATGAGCAAGGCAGGTATAGACCCATAAGGACGATTGACGTGTGAAAGCAGAGAAGACATATGGTGCCTGCGTGCACTAGCGGAGCAAATGACATAACATTAAACTTGCGTAAAGTGGTCCCGAACCTTTGGAATGAAATAGTTATGTTCAACAAATTTAAGACTAGTTAACAATGTTATGTTGTAACGCCATCGGTCGCCGGCGCGGCGCATCGACCTCAGTATCGTTTCGGTTTTTAAAGCATTTTAACGGTTTTCGCAAGTTTTATTCTGAAAAAAAAAATATTTAAAAATGAGTGCTACTGAAAACATTGCGATTAACGTATATTTTATCAAATGTAACTTAGTGGAGTATTTTAGTGAAACGGTTAAACTTTTCAAAATAAGTTGTACTATTCCAATGACAACTGTTGAGTGCGAACGGTGTTTTTCTACATTAAAACGTGTAAAAACATTTCTGAGTACACCATGTCCCAAGATCGGCTTAATGCTTTGTCAATGATGACCATCGAAAAAGGTTTTATAGCTTCTATACCAGACTTTAACAATCGTGTCATTGAAGTATTTTCACAAATGAAACAGCGACGAATAGATTTTCTCTACAAGTGAACGTTTGTACTAGGTATGTCACTCCCTTTAAATCACTTTATTTTCCCATGTTAATGTTATCTTTTTTTGGGAAATGCACTGCCCGCAAATTTTGTCACGGGCCGCCTCTGGTCGTAGAACATAGACATTAAAGTTTTAGGATTTTTATTGTTTTATTAACTTATTTTTCTTTATTCATCCAAACCATAACATCTTCGTTCGTAACTCTGTCCAATCAGCTTATTTTGAGTATTCTTTTGTAGATCCACATCTCGAATGCCTCAAGCCGCTTTATCAGTTCTTTAGTAAGCGTCCAAGTTTCCATTCCATAAATAATACCAAAAACACGTAGCATCTAACCATTTGTATTAGGCTTGTTGAAAATATCCAATATCGAAAATTGTATCAAAAACGATATTTTTTAAATTTATGTATTTAAAGTCACTAGAATCCAAAACCGTATAGGAACGAACGGAAAAAAGTAACTGTATTGGATCATGACATCTGGCGGTTGAAATTTTAACTATTAATAGCTTACAAATCTATTATCTTTGCATTAGTATTTGTGATCACTAATACTATCGCATGTGTGTAGGTACATACATAGAAATATATGCTATTTTTCGCCATTTTTTTCTAAGTCACTCCTATGTGTTGGTTCCCAATTGTCGATGATTATTGACTATACCTTGTTCCAAACACGAAGTCCTTTTTGACAGATTAATACGCCAATAGAATGTTACTGAGACGCATACAAACTTTGTATGCGTCTCAGTTTACAGATAAGTTAGAAGACAGCTTTTTAGTTTTTGATATTTTTGTAATTATTATCTACCTAATAAAAATGAATACTGATAAAAATACCTTCATTTTTATTGAGATTTTTGTACATTAAAAAAGCACTTTTTTTTGTAAAAATTACTATTGATAATATTGAGCTGAATACACTTTTATTTTAAAAACGCAAAATCTCTTGAAAATTTGACCGATATATCGATATTTTTCCTCGATATATCGACGTCGATATTGATATTTTAATAAATATCGATACATCGATATATCGATATTTTTTTTCACTTTCGACATCCCTAATTTGTATTCGTAATCCAAGGTTGAGAACATGACTGCAGAACATCTTTTTCATGCGGATAATGGTTGCACGAGCTTGCTCAATGCGGCATTTGATTTCAACCGAAGGATCCCACCTTTCATTTAAATTGCAGTCCAAGTATGTAATACTTTGTACCTTCTCTAGTTTCGTTCTGCGTTAACCTGCGTTATTTTTGTTTAAAAATATACTGGGGAGAGTTTTCTCCGTGAAGTTCTCTTGCCATTATAAATATAACAAATAGCTCCGTCAAACATTTGACAATCTACCGATTTTCATTTTTGCGGCATGGCAGCACTGGAGACAGATCAAACTGGCTCGGCTTCTCAGCCGATTCAGCCAAATGGATCGGTGCCAAATGGCTCTGCTGTGTGTGTCCAGCATAAGGGACAGATCTTTTTCAAGCCGCGACCCCATTTTACGCCAAGTATGACTTGACCCCGACACGTTTGATAAGACAATCGGTAAAGAATTTTTTCGGAATATGACACTAACCGGAAGAATATGAAGAGTTATATAATAATAATACCAGAAAAACAATTAAAAATTATAATTGCATCACAACCAACATTTTGTATTTGTTTACTGTTTCCATTTGACAAGTCACGGACACAGTCAAGTAGAAGTGTTTGAACGGTTTTTCAGATTTTGCATAAACTATTTTATTTTTCAGCTGATATCACAAGGAAATCGCATTTGAAAGCACCACCCAAAATAACTCATAAAATAATTAAAATATAGATTATACAGCTTCAAAAGTTTACTAATATTGGCAATCTTCTCCGTAGCAACAAACGTCCACAGATTCCAATTAATACCGGTTTTCATTACCAATACAATCATAATTATTCCTTGCACTAAAATATTCTGTACTTGGATCGACTCAACCCAACAACGTCCGTTTCGGCGTATTTAATAATATCTGTATGGTTCTTGAGAATGGAGATTATTCTCGGAATGTGCCCACTGTGCGGAAAATCAAATAAAAGATAAATATTTACATACGCGACAGACTGTTTTAAGTTAGTCAATAAATTAATTTGAATCAAGTCGCGGATAAATTTGTCGGGAGAACCATAAATAGCGATGTCTCGCTCTGCAGCGGCCATTGAAAGACATGACATGTGTACGGCTGCCTATTGTATTGTATTGAGGGTTTACCGGGTAGGCACTGAAGTTGTAATTCGAACAAACTAAATACTTACTTTGAAAGCCTGTCAACACCTAACCAAAACCATAAGAGAGAAACCTAAAATATTGTGAATGTTGCTTTGACAAGTGTTAAATGTAAAAGGCTGCTGTTGGAAGTCAATTAGGTACTTTACTGAGCAATAAATTTATTCAAAATGTTTATTAAATACTCCTTATTGGATGGGCAAATCCAAACTTTGTTATACAACTGTAAAAAGAAGGCTGCAGCACGGGTACATAAAATAATTGTGGTAAATTTAATCAAATAAAACTAGTTTTTTAACATTGATGCTCCGTTGACATTGGGACTGAAAAAGATCCCGACGACTTTTTTTAGTAAATGTCAACCACTGTGGCAAACAATGGTGACATGTTTTGAGGCATTCTTTAGCTAGAAAACGACGCTGTGAACTTTTTGCCTACTAAGGGAACGTACCCATACTACGTGACACTTTTAGGGGGGGGGGGGGGGTCTTCAAAAGGTCACGCTCCATACAAATGAGCGGCGGGTTCCTTAGGATTTTGGTCACCGGGGGGGGGGGGGGTTAAAAATTGCAAAAAGTTGGTCACGTAGTTTGGGTACGTTCCCTAATATATAAATAGCTTCGGAAAAAACATGGAGAAACGGAATTCAGAAAAATCTGTTTACGCATGTATTTGGGATTTTCGTCAAAGTTTGTACATTACCCACGATTTTAATTGGATTTTTCATAGAATATTGGGAAGTTGCATAATTTAATATGAAAATTTATTAATTTAATTTATTTAGTCAGCTAAATACAATTTATTATAGAACCTTTATATATTTTACATTAATTTTATTTGTATTAATTATTTAGATGAAAAGAAAGTGTGTTTTAGTATGTCCCATGTCTACATTAAATGACAATTCCTACATTAAATAACAAATGACTACATTAAATGCCAAAACAATTGAAGAAAAAATATAAACAATTATTATTACCTGAAAACCTTTTTTAACTATTTATTCTACCTAACTGAACTGCCCAGGTAACAAATTGAAGGTGTCCACTGAAGAATCGATATTATTATCTTCAGGGCCATACATTAATTACGTGAGCTCAAAAAGGGGGGGGGGGGGGGGTCCAGCAAAATCTCACGTTACTTGAAAAGAATATACGAAGTGGCCCAAATTTAACTAATCAGGGGGGGGTCTAGATTTGAAGAAAAACTCACGTAATTAATGTATGCCCGCTTCCATCAGTATCCTGGTGAAAGAGGAGTACTTATTATGGTGGTTTGACCTAAAATTTCTGCACTTAAAAAAAATCCCGACTTCTAGAAAGAAATGAAAAGCATGAAAATGATAAAAACAGTACAAATTTTGGGGAAATGCCCGTTTATGGCTTGTATTAACCGCAAAAATAAATAATAAAATTCGCTCGAAAATTGAGAAAATTTTGGTTATGTTTTTCGTAGAGCGTTTGGAAACATTAGAAGTTTTTTGAGGTGTTATAATGATTTAACATTGTTGCATTTCTGCAAAAGATGCGCGCTTTGATTCCGCGAACACAAACTGATATTAAACCGTGCTTTTTTACGTTGTTGAAAGATGTATACAAAACAGACCGAAGTTCCACCAATTCTATCATTATACTGGATGAGTCCATTGCCCAGCGAGTCGATGGCACGATTGAGCAGATCAATGGGACTGACGCAGACGATGAAAATTGCTGGAAGAGAAGTTGAATAAGATCGGAGAAGCTTTCCTTTATCTCAAGCACCAGGCGGGGAACAATAATTGTGTTTGTGAACTGCACTCCAATAAAACCACTTCGGTGTGCATTACAATTTAGGATAAGCGGATTGAAGCACAAATACCTACGATAAAAAGGCACTGTTGAAACCAGAGTGACTGTAAACACAAGTATAATATATATTTTTGATCTACGAAAATTTTATCACATGTCTGAATACCGCACAATACTTTACTGGCTTCTAATCAAAATATGACACATATAAAAAATTGGTTCTCCTTTGTAGAGTCACGTGGGGTAACCGTACGCAGAGTGTAAGTGTTCGCAATGATGTTTTCGAGGTGGTCGTGCCTGTTTCGCGCCCGCACGTTCCTTAATTCAGTAGCGTTTTGGGTCGCATTGAAGCAGGATATACAGTGAATCCTAATTTTAAAATAAAAATTGGTAGGTAAATTACTGTTTTTCGGGCTTTTTCTTAAATTGTGTCATCTTTTTTTTTTTTTTTTACAGTGAATACCGCACAAGAATCTCAACTGCTCCCGTCTGGAGCCAGTGAGACTATGGCATCCCCAATTGGGGTATGTTGTGAGGCTGAAGGTAGCGGGGAGGGGAAGGAGGTGGGGAAGAGGAAGGTTGGGAAGTACCTGGCTATTCAGATCTGGTCACTAAACACGGCTAAAGCCATTTTCAAGCAACGTTTCAATTCTGAATGGTGGTCTTACACCAGGGCGATACTGATAGTATCTTCCACTCTGGAACATGCCGCAAATGTACTATATATTATTTTTAAATGAATTAATTGTGAAAAACCACAAATTAATCAAATAAAATTTATTTGCGCATGCCGGGTTCGAACCCGCGACCTCCGGAATGTGAGTCAAGAGTCTTAGCCACTGGACTATGGAGGTCGTCAATCGACTATGGAGGTCGTCGTCATCTGCTATCGATATGTTTGCTTACCCATGTGTGCTATTGTGTAACCAACTGAGTCAGAGCGATGTGGTCTATGATTAATTTTTGGTAAAATATTGTTAGTTACACGGGTGCAAAGTTATTTTTCTATTAAAGATCACCACTAATCTGATTTGAACACTTTTCTACGGTATGCGAATACTTACCCCGCACGTGGGGTAAGTGTTCGTAATCAACATGCATGTAAACATATTTATATAACTTTTTGATTTATGAACTACATAAGGCTTTTATGTTTGTTTGAGATGCCTAAATGTTCAATCACATCAATAAACAAAAAAAATTGCAAAATACCTAAAGCGTTTTAATACAAAAATCCCAATGTAAAAACTGCGTACGGTTACCCCACGTGACTCTAATGTCCGTAACAGTATTTATTCACGAATTTATCTGAAGTTGCTAACTATCTGAACATCGGCTCTCTTTTAAGCGATGATAGAACCCTTTAATTTCCCACCCTAACTCTGAAATTCTAATTTTTCACACACTTTTTCGGTGACCGGACAACTCAACAAACAACTTCATCACTTTTGAAGGATTATTAAAAGTGATGAAAAAAATGGTTAAACAGGTTACGTTAGGCTTTTTTGTGTTTCATAATCTTTAAGAGCGTTTAACCAGCCAGCGGACGAAAATCCACATTTCGTCGAAAGTTGTTCTTACGATTGTGCAGGGCGGTTACAATGAGAAAGATTAATTATTCTCCGTACCAGCTTTTTTAAATTATAACTCAATATCGAATTTATTTCAATCCAAATTAGCTTTAATTTATACCTTCATCCAAAAATGCTGAAAGGCGTGATGATAAAACTATTAAAATAATGTACTTTTTGTATACAAACTAATTGTAAGTGCGCAAATAAATGCACAAATGGACCAATTTTCGTCAAGAAACACATGTATATATTTTTTAATGATTTTATTGAAACTAAAATTAAAATTCTAAAACATGCGTTTGCTAGATAATGTATTGATTTATTTTACTGCATGATTATATTATTTGAAATGGGTGTAATATAATACAAAATCTTTTTTGAAAATTTAATAAATCTCCCAACGACCTATGGAATAACCTTATTATACTAAAAATTTAAAAAATTTCTCAAAATTTATTACATGCGAATGCTAGATAAAAGAACAATCTTTCGAAATCCATTTATAATTTTTTGTGGAAAAGAGTCAAGTTTTGTTGAAAATGACGTATTTCCGGTTTACTCTGGTAATGCCCTCTTAATGACTTTTTAAAGAGGTGTTGAAATGCCACTTGTTGAGTTGTTGTGGAACCCATCTTTTCATAGTTCAAGCATCGTGTCCTTCGAACGAACTTACCCTCTGATTTGCTAAATATCACTTACATGGCTAAATTTAAAATGTTATTTCTGCTCATAACAGCAATTTGCTTAAGCCGCCGCTACCCGAATTTCTACCAATTTCTTACATATCTCCCTTAAACATTTGAAGTTTTTAAGCTCTTAAAAAAATATATGTAATTTTTGAAAATATTATCTAGACGCGTTCCATAATCGGTAAACACGCCAAACGCGTGCCCAACATTTGTACCAGGGTTGACATTTGTCACATGAGAACAGGTCGTTTCTTCGACTCGACTCGTTCTTGTTCTTTCTTCGACTCAACAGTGGTCGTTTCTTCGACTCAACAGCTCGGCTGTGGAAAGATTTGCCGGCCTCTGTGTTTTCTCCTTCCTACAACATGGGTCTCTTCAAGACCAATGTTCATTCCTTCCTCTCCTCAAAAAGGCCTTCCACACAGTATCCCAGATGACATAGGCCCTGAGGGAAATTATTTTCCTCATGGCCTCCTGTGTGCAATTAAAGTAAAAAAAAACCGCCGAAACGCAAATTATATGAAATTACCTCGATAGAAAAAATCGCAAAGTATGCTCCGGAAATTATTATAAACACGTTTGTTTCAGTTATTTTACAAGTTATAGTTGTGAAAAAAATCACAATGTTTCTTTATATGATACTTAAGACGCCTTCCACGAAATTTTTGCTCTATTTTAAACGAGTCGTGTTTTATTAAACATTTTCACAATTTTCTCATCGGTTTTATCACTTTAAATATTAGCGCGCTCCTCTAAAATTCGTAATTACATATGTATCCATCTTCTTCTTTTTGAGCGCGGATGAGGCGCCTTAATTTCCACCCAAGTTCATCCCTTTCCTTACCCGTCCCCTCTTAAAGACATTCATTTATCTGTTATTTCAATTCAATTTTTATTGTTAGATAAATGTTTTAATTTGCATTTTTATTTACGTTCACACCATGCGAAAAACGCTCAAGTAAGTACCTATGTATTTTTGTTGATAGTCCGAAATTATTTCCATTCGACAATAAGCCTACTAAAATAACTACCTACGTAATAAAATGTGTACATACACAGTTTAAATTAGTAAACTGCTGAATCTAATCAAGCGTAACCTACATAAAATGTGAGGAAATAAGTGTCAATTTTAGTTGGTAGGCGGTTAGAATTAAAACCATAGATCCTGCGCAATTAAACGCACAAAGTACAAGGCCACAAGTCCGGCTGACAAAACACTTGATGCTTGATGAACCTTCGTCCCGCTGATTTGACACGCTTATAATTTCCTGCAAAAGGAAACGGATTACAAGGAGAGGGAGGTTATCCAACTCTAAACCTTTAACCTACACACGTAGCGAACATCGCACCCTACTCCAATGAAGTGAAGTTTGTGGATTGGGCATGGTTGGACCAAATGTAATTTTTATCCAAAATCCCTTTCCTAATTATTCTTACTCGGGTTGACGCGAGACTGAAAGGTCGGGGGAAATAAACCTCTGTTCAAAACGATCGGTTACCGCTAATGCGTAGAATACACTTAGCCACTAGCCAGCACAGTGATAAGTAGTAAGTAACCAAGGAGTATGGACAATTCCATGGTAGTAATTAAATCACTGTCCAGAAAATTTGCCGCCTACAGGTGCAAGCAAGTGATTTAGTGAACTCTTGTACTTGTTGTGAAACTTGGCTGTGTGCTTTTTGCACGCACACAAGAATGGACGCGCAGGAGGTGGAAAGGACAATAAAAATATTCTAATCCAGTTCAATAAATCGGTACTTATCGATAACTTATTACTTACCGAACTGTCGCGGAAAGGTGACTAAAAAATTAACAAAACAATAGCCATAAGCGCTGGTCAAACTCGCCAAAAGGCGTTTACAATGGGTTAATTCAAATTTTACGTCAGTTTATTATATTCTTCAGGGAAACTTAGTGCAAGTAAATGTATGAAATAGTCAGGGGACACAAAGTTTGCGGTGAGTCCTGCTGTAAGTTTTTCCACATCCATTCTAATCCCTGATATCTCTTATTTTATAGAAACTAAAACTAGAGTCAAATTCTAATTAAAATGTTTAAGCAATACATCACACAAGATCAACCTCTTCCTTTCATAGATCATCAGCCATCATCACCATCCTTTGAGAAGTCCATCTTCGTTCGTCTGTGATTTTATCATTTCAAGAAGGTCCTGGCAACAGTAAAACTCGCAATAAAGCTCAAGGCCAACAATAACAAAGAGTATTTGTCTCGGAATTCTTATAGTTGTTTACTGTTGGGAAAATAGGCAAAAATGGACAATCAAAACATTTCCCACTACACATCCAACGAACAACCGAGACGAAATACGTTTGAAACAAATAATAAAAGACCATTATTTGTTTCTATTTTTCTAGGGAATTCCCGTATCACTCAAATGAAAATAATGATACGGCTGTTCAAACAAACGTTACACGGCAGATTTTTTTTTAAACAGATGTCATCGGTTTAATAACCCTATCTCCGGAGGAAACTCCGCTGAACTCAATTGAAGAACACAGAAAATGAATACTGAATGTGTATGTTGAATATTACATGTAATCATTTGTTTCATTGCAATAATCGGAATACATCTCATATATTCTGGTCTGTATATTCTTCAAGTACTTATAACAATCGTCGACAATGTTTTTCAAACTCATACGAAACCAACAAATTGAGTTGTAGGTACTTAGAAGCCTGCACTTTTGGAAAAGTGTTATCTTCTGCTAAGCTCATTGTAAAAATGCACAAAATGTTTTGATCAATGTCTTCTTTTGGTCTACAATAACAAAAAACGCGATCACATGTAATACCTTTTAGAAACTGGCATTGGCTGGAAAAACGTCCTGGCCCTGGGGTGGTTTTACACTTCCAATCTGTTCTGATGGGTGGATTGTATTTTCTGCATCCAAAATGAGAATATTGGGCCTGAGCGTGAATTTCAATGGAAGGTGCGGAGGATTTAGCGGAAATTATCCCACCATGCAGTTTAACGACAAACATTGTGGTTGTCGTTTGTTATACAAGAACAATTTATAAATAGCTCCGATCTCAATTCATGAAGTGCGGTTTGCCTGATCGAGAGAGACTGGTTGAGGGGGCACTTTGACCTCTCCAGTAATCGCTTGCACTAATATGTCTGTCACTCCTGGAAACACCGACCGCGACCCTCCTTCCTTTCCTTAAGGCGCCGCATCCGCGCCCAAAAAGAAGAAGATGGATAGATATAAAATTACGAATGATAGAGGAGCGCGCTAATATTTAAAACGGTAAAATCGATTGCGAAAATGTTTAATAAAACACGACTCTAAAATAGAGCAAAAAATCTCGTGGAAGGCGTCTTTTTACAACTATAACTGGTAAAATAACTGAAGCAAACGTGTTTATAATAATTTTCGGAGCATAATTTGCGATTTTTTTCTATCGAGGGATTTTTATATAATTTGCGTTTCGGCGTGGAACGCGTCTAGATATTATCTTCAAAAATAACATTTATTTTTTTAAGAGCTTAGAAACTTCAAATGTTTAAGTGAGATATGTAAGAAATCGGTAGAAATTCGGATAGTGGCGCCTTAAAAAGACCCTCCACACAGAATCCCCTAAGGTGCAAAGCTCTGTGGGAAATTATTTTCCTCAGTGCTTCCTGTGTGGAGCTAATGTAAAAATAAATAAATCTGGAACCAATTTTTTTAGAGATTGGAGAAAGAGAGAGAGAGCACTTTTTTCCTGTATGGAAATAACTAACTTTTGTTCTACTTGGCCATCCTAAAAATTCGGTTCGCACAGCATTCCCACCCGTGGCAAAACACACGTCCAGGGGAAAATCTCAAGGCCTCCTGCGCGAAGTCAACGCAAATCCAAAAAGGTTAACTATATTTCCAGCTTGTTTAGAGTTTCCTCTTTGTGTTTGGTGGTAAATTAACGTAATAAACTACAGTATCACGCAAACCATCTTACACGGGCATTATGCATGGCGGGCGTTGCATCCGACACCGAAACACAATGATTTCACGGCTATGACCCTAGACAGAGCAGACAGTTCCCACAGTAAACATTAAACACTAAACACGTCCAGCGGGCGAGGAGTATGCAGGAGGACATGACATGACATGACTGAACACTGAACCAACACGGATGATTCCCAGAGCCGTGGAATTGCAAACAATGGGATCACCTCGGACCTCTCGATGAACTCATGAAACTATTTGCAACAGTGTGCAACCTCCTGGCTATGGGAGAGCACCAAACTGCATTCAGTGCATAGTTAAAATGTAGTTACAATGGAAGGTCCATACAACCAGACTGCAAGCTGAAGGCTACACTCAAAACCATGACTTGTATTTGTTTATCGGTACGTCACAAAATTAGGTTTAATTCGGTAGTTGTGTTCAACAATTTTATCAACCAGAACGTAGCTATTTTTTAACCTTTTGAAATAAGTATTTTTATAATGTTTCATTATAGGTTTACTATCTTTACGGACCAGTATTTAAATATTTATTTAAATGTGGTAGTTGGATACTGCGCAACCCCTAGCTTTGGTAGAAAAAAACTATAGATAATAATGTCACTAAGTTTGGAGATCGTGCTTTCGTAGTATCTGGTCGTAAGGCTTGGAATAGATTCCCTCCGGAATGAAGATGCATAACAAGCCCAACAGAGTTTAGGTCCAAACTAAAAACCTACCTTTTTGGGCTCTCATACCCTTAATTTAAATATACCTATCCGAGAGCATCATACTTGTATTGCCTATGATATGTATTCATCACACTTTTCTTACTGAATTAAAATTACTCGAGTCCTTACACATCAATCTGTCTCTTGACGAATCACATTTAGGAAGATCAAATCCTTATAGGTACCACTGCACCACCCACCATTAAATGTTGCTTTTACTTTCCAAAATACACTCATCAAAGAATACAGTACATATTAATATTAAAATATTTTTCAGGATTAAATTACACGTGTTTACAATTATGTCCTCTGCGTGCGATCTATCTAAATTTCTTTAAATGGACAATATACAGTGTTAATTTTAAGCGACCTCTCAGGTAAGTATGGTCCTGTTTTCATTCAATTTTAGGCAGCATCGTGTTCATTGGTCAAAATATTGTACATATATTTTCGTATCGCTGTATGCAATTTTTAGCCATAAGTTGTTTTTAATTGTTTGTCTAGCTTATAGTTTTTTTAGATTTTAGAAATGTATTAAGTTTGTACAGCGCCCTTGGGGTGATTTTCCACAAAAACGGCGCTATATAAATCATCCAAGTATTATTATTATTATGTTCATTCTGCTCCTCTTTACGAATTTGTATGCGATGGTCAGGAGTCAGGATCATGTAAATCTAACCGCGTACTTAGACAGTCGTTCTCATACTTAAATTATAACTGTCAAAGTGTCAAGATGTTGTAATGGTAAAGGGACAGGAATAATAAGATTGTTATAATTCAATATTTCACTAGCAAGAAAAGCATTTGGGTTTGCTACGATTCAGTTCCGAGCACTAGTTCAATTTTTCTCTTGATAACCATGATGTTTGGAGGAAAACTTGCCAGCAAATTGCGGTCAATTTATGGAAAGGCGCCAGTTTTAATTTAAAGATGAACAGAAAAAAATAACACGCTAGTGTGAACGCCTGAATAAATTAAATCTAATGTTAAAAAACTAACTAACCATCACGCCGTTTCCCCGCAGGGGTAGGCAGAAAGGACGGACTGCCAAACAAATCGGTCTTGGCACACGGTCTTTGCCTCACTCACATTCATACATCGTCTCATATATACTCTTCTATTATTCTGGCTTTTGCCATGGCCCGACTCAAGTATCTATCTGATTCACTTGATCGTGCCATGTCTTCCTCGGGCGTCACCGACTTCTTCTTCCATTCACATTTGCGTAATATATTCTTCTCACACTATTTTCTTCTTTCATTCGCTCTTCATGCCCAAACCATCTAAGAGTCCCTTTCTTAATTTTACTCGTTATGCTTACATCAGCCTTACATTCTTTGCGGATATCCACATTTCTCACACGATCATACATGGTTTTACCACACATTCGCCTCAGGGATCTCATTTCAACAGCATTCAGTTTACTTTCATCCTTCCTCTGCCAGTTCCATGCCTCACTGCCATACATCAGGGTAGGTACCAAGACTCCATTGTGGACTGCTAGCTTCGCTTCTTTTGACAGTTTTTTTATTAGCGCCAACGGCTCAGTCCTCCATTAATGGAGTTACCTGGATTAACCCTTCTTTCAATATCTCTATCAGCCTTCCCATCTCTCGTAAACATATTACCCAGGTGCACAAACTCATCCACCTGCTCCAAGTATTCATCATGTAAATGAATTTAAACATATGATTAGGATAATGGATTGAATTGCATCCTAATTAGGCCCCCGTGCCAGAGTCACATCTTTACAGGGAAAACTAGGTACTAAAGGTCATTCATTTCAATATCTTCTTATCTGCCTGTATATATTAAACTGGTATTGATTTTATGAAAAAGATAATATCGTTAGCGGTTATTTCCAAGGCTTCTTGGAAAAAACTGCAAAATTGACAGGTTTGTATCTTAAACGAATCACGACTTAAAAATAGGATAAATACAGCGATTCCAGTGCGATACCTATTCCATGTAAATGTTGATTGAACGTTGTTTACAGAGAAAATCTATTTGGAATGATCACAAGAACTCCAAACGTGACATTGAAAGTTTCCAAGTTTTCGTCACTGATACGGAAGGGGTACTAAATAGAGGTAAACGTACCAATTACAGTAGGTAGGTACCACTATATACATATATGCAAAATTTGGCATACGTACTACTTAAATTACACGAATTAAGTAGGTAGCAACCACGAACATATGAATGAATATATCTGGACCTGCCCAAAGTGATAAAAACGTATTATTTCCCCCTCCCCATGGAGCCGGCTATAGCTCCGCCTTGAAGCCAGCTGGGCTTACGAAAGCCTCGCTTGAATCAAAAAAAAATGTGACGTCATCATTCTTGCCCTGACCAGCGTAGAGCTAACATCTATACATTTTACCAAATAACACGGCAATATATGAGAGCTTGTGCTATACACCTACCTAGAACATAGCGAATGTGGGCGTTTCTCCAGTGAGCTCGTTACTGGTTACTGGGATAAGTAAATTATGAAACATTTGTAAAAGTGTCTTAACTAAATACGGCAACAAAATATTGCTATGTGAATAGGGGCGAACCTTTTCGGGGCGAGCATTTGGCCATCGCAATTATGTTATTAACTTCATTCAAAGCAGATTTTGCTTTTAAGAACTAAATGGTGATATTATAATGCTATGCGAGATGCCTATATACTCTCAGGTTGATTTTTTTAACGAATCACAGTCATCTTTCCCCTCTTCCCCTCCCATAGTTTGGTTTTACCCCTCATCTGTATCTTCTGGTCTATTGAATTCGGATGTCTATGGTAGCGACACATTTAGGCAAAATCGGCAAGACAAATTGTATGCTGGCTGGCAGAGAGAATTTATTGCTTACCTTAGACTTAGAATGAGATGTAATTCGCACAATTTACAAGGGCGCCCTAATATTTGTCTTAAAATCATAAAAATATTCGGATGAATTGTGGGGACAGGCGCCAAGTGGAAATTGCCGAGCCTGTTTTACGAGTATTTCAATGAATGATGATCTGTGAAATAAACGTAACAATAAGGAACTCCAGTGAAAAATATTATGGCTTTAAAAAAATATGTTCATATAGAGTTCATAGGTTCCCAACGTGGGCGATAACGCCCCCTTGGGGGCGTTTCAGACCTTCAGGGGGGCGGTAGAAGGCAAAGAGAAAATTGGGGGGCGTTTCAGGCTTTCAGGGGGGCGGTAGGAGACCCAGAGAAACCCATAGCTAGTTTACTAGCACATATTGAAGAAGTCGAAGACATGCTAAAAGAATACGAACTGCACATGGTGATGGTGAGCGAAACCTGTATTACCGAAGAAATTAACCAAAATGAAACAACATTTCAGGGCTATTCGACAGTTAGATGTGACTCATTTAGCAGGCATACAGGTGGAGTTATCACATTAATTCAAAACAATATCTCTTACAAAGTCACAACAAATGCGGTACTAGATAAAAATAATACCTGGATACCTACTGGCTATTGAAGGATTTTGAGCTGGGAACATCATTTATCATTCCCCAAATCAAAATGATACAAAATATTAGATTTTTTTTGAAGAATGGTGCCGTTAGCAAATAAATACAAGAAGAGACTTGAAAATCATCTGTGGAGATTTTAATATTCAATACAAAAAGCACAAGATTACAAATCATCATAAATTGCCTAGGTAGGAAGCAACTTGTCAAATATTATACAAAAACTCTAAAAGCATGATTGATTTGGTAATTTTAAATGACTTTTACGCGGAAGTTAATGCTGCCGAAGAAGTCAAAATATCTGATCACGAATACAAAAATTAGATATTATAGTCCGAAGCCTCAGGAACAACGAAGTAGGTATAATATATACACAGGAATAAAAAGAACTATTATCGATAAATTGTGTACGGCATTACAAAGCAAAAAGTGGATCTGCGATAACCAAGGAAATTTAGACAGAAAAACCGATGAACTAATAGGACATCTGAAAACAGTAGTAAATGAATTAATGCCTACAACGAATATATTCTTATATATAAAAATGAATCGCTAAATGTGTTGCTAACATAAGCGCAAATCTCGAGTTCAGCTGAACCGATTTCGCTAATTCTTTTTTTAGAATATTCCTTGAAGTACGAGGATGGTTCTTATGGAGAGAAAAATTAAGAAAATTGGGTAGAAAATTGGATAATTTCAGAAAACCCATTACTAACCTAACGACTATCGCACGTTTGACAGTACGCGTGTTTGAGAATGACATTTTGCAAAACAATGATTGTTAAATAAAATTCTATTTTTGAAAATCTTTAAGTTGATAAATTTATTTAAAGTAGGTACTCCTCTAATAGTTTGAATCGAATCAAGAATTTTAGATATTTTAAATAGGTACCTATGTTAGGTACCAAATTTAATATACATTAAAACGCGGGCTGTTTAATAATAATAATAATAATAATAAGTTATTTATTTCAGCCGAACAGAGCGGTGGGTGCAATACTCTGTCTGCCATGTAAAAACTGAATGTACTGGGATTGAATATATGGAACGCGGGAGGAGGGTTGGCGGGACGAGGGAGCGGTAAAGGGAAGAGGGAAGGCGGGGAAGGTGGAAGGCGAAGGCGAGAGGGGGGAGGGGAACCTGGGAGGGGGAGGGAAACCTGAGAGGGGGAGGAGAACTCGGGAGAAGGGTTTGCGGGATGGAGGAAGGGGGAGGGGAGTGGAGTAGGGAGAGGGAAGGTGGAGGTGATAGAGTGGGAACGCGAGAGGGGAAGAGGACGCAGGAGAAAAAGGGGAGGCCGAAGGGGAACGGGACGAATGGGAAAGGACCTTCAGGGTGAAACAATTTCTTTATTAAATGGCATAGCAACGCATGCCGGGACCAGCTAGTATTTATTTATAAAATGAATTCCTGTTTCCCTTCGTCACGCCTTCATTTCACTTTTTTTTTAAGTTTCCTAATACTTTGTAGTAGGTTCTTACGGAAAGAAAATTTAAGAAAAATGCACAGAAAATTAGTAAATTCAGAAAACTTAACGACTATTTTAACTTCACACGTTTTACAGTTCGCGCGTTTAAATTTTAGATATTTTAAATAGATACCTACGTTAGGTACCAAAATTTATTGATTGTTCTTTTAATACATAAAAATGAATATTTGTATTGAATGAAAAGCGAAAATTTGAATAAAAAAATTGTAATAGGAGGCACGCGAAATGTTTGAAAACTGAATGTACTGGGACTGTTATATGGAACACGGTAGGGGGATTGGCGGGATGGGGAAGTGGAAGAGGGGAGGGGGTAGGCAGGGAAGGTGGAAAGAGAACGCGGGAGGGGAAGGAAATGCGGGAGGGTAACAGGGAAACAATTTATTTATTTAAAAACAAAGGGATACAGCTTATAAAGCCTGTAAAATACAATTTCCAGAAGAAAGGTGGGATACCTGTAAGAAACTTAGAAACATGTACAGGTACAGAAATAAAACATACCAAAAATTCGTATTCGAGGCTAAAAATAATAACCTCTCAAAGAGATTCAAGAAAAATGTGGACTACACTTAAAGAAATTATAAGTGGCAAACAGAGGGAAAACATTAAGGAAGTTCGGTTCCCGATGGAGTTGAAGATGATAAAACTAAAATAGCCAAATTTAATACTAAGTGTCGAAACAATAAATAAGAGTATTTCATTATTCACAGATACTTCTTCTCAATCATCGGAAAGAAGAGAGAATAATAATATTTACAGGTAACAGTGAGTATTTAATGAAAAATTTTAATACGATGACGCAAAAATCATCGACGTCTGGAATTTATATAGGCATAATTAAATTTAAGTAGTTGCACTAATAAATTAACCTGTGTTTAAGAGAATTTTTCCGCAGTCGTGGAAAACTTCCATAATAACACCAGTACCCAAAATAATAAATACTAAAAATTTCAAAGACCTCAAAAAAATAAATGGATAATCTAAATATGAACAAATACTAGAATCCATAGTTAAAGAACAGATGAGAAAATTTATTGAAAAAAAATAACATTCTTGTAAAACAGCAGGGTTTAGAAACAAATATTCAAAATGGAAAACCAGTATGGATCAGAAGAATAGTAGGGTTCTTGGATTTTAGACGTGTTTTTGAAACGATAGACAGAGAAATACTAATAATGAAATTGAAAATAGAAAACAAAGAAACAAAATTGGAGATGCTATATCTGAAGAACAACATGTAAACCTCGGAGTTCCCCAAGGATCTGTGTTGGGACCGCTCCTATTTATTAAGTGTATATATTAATGATATAGTGAAGTGCCTAAAGTACTGTTCAATCAAACTTTTGCTGATGACATACTTTTATATATTATACCAAATAATATCGAAGATGCATTGTCAAAAAAGCTTTTTTTAAAGAATACTTCTATATTATATGTACATTAAAGTTTTTTTTTCTTCGAATAAACTGAAAATAAATGTAAATAAAGGTAAATTCATGGTATTAGAGAAGAAACTCAACGAAATTACTACCCTAAATATAGAAAATCAAAATATTGAAGAAATTAAATACTCAGGAATCATAATCTATAACAAATTAAAACTTCTTCTTTCTTCTTTCGTATGGTGGGGGGTCAGAGGGGGACATCTAGGTCTGCGAGCCAGTCTAGGGCCTCAGGCGTTGCCCTGTGGACCTCATCAATCCCGCCGGTGAATGAATGGAGTGGGCATTCGTTGACCACATGTTCGGTGGTCTGCACCGCACCGCATTCACACATCGCCGACTCTTTAAGGTCCCATCTATGCATCATGTGAGCACAACGGCTATGGGAGCACCTTATCCTATTGATGGCAGTCCAGAGTTTGCGAGGCAATGAGAACCCAGGCTGTCTCTCAGTGGGGTCTTGCACGAGATGGGCGTTTTTGACGTTGGCTGATTGCCACTCAAGCTTCCACCTATCTTCTGGGGTGAGAGGTATTCGAAGGAGTCTTTCTCCTTCCGTCCAGAAGGGTTTTCGAGACTTTAAGCGGCATGCCGGGTGAGAATTTAGTAAATTAAAACTAAACGCCAACTTTGAAATGTTAAATTAAAAAATTGCAGAAAAAATTTAAAAGATAAAGAAAAGTAGGATAAAGGGAAAGTTAGACGTCAAAACACGGAAAAATTGGTCTACAACAGACGTCAAAATTGGTCTACAATACCTCTGTCACGTGAATTACTGCACAAGTGTAAACTTACTGAGCAATAAAACCCAAGTAAAAAAATGAAAATAATTCAGAACGGTTCCATGGCAACTCAGAATTAAACCATCTCAGAAACACCTCAGAAAGGTCATTAAAAGCTATGAAAAAATAATTTTAAACCCTAACTTAACTTAACCAATATTTTTCATCATCACTCTTTAATGACCTTTATGAGGTGCTTCTGAGTTGGTTTCATTCTGAGTTGGCCGTTGGCAGTTGGAGTTGAGTTGAAAATTAAAAAAAACGCATCTTGCCCCATCCTATCTCCCCCCCCCCCCCCCCCCCCCCCGCGCCCCGCCCCCGTTGTGGTAAATATAATCGTGACGACAATTGCTGTTTCAGATTTACGAGTTGGGGGGCGCTAGAAAAAAAATATTCTCAAAAGTGGGCGGTGGGCAAAAAAAGGTTGGGAACCTATGGATAGACTAATAAACGCTGATTCTGAATATATAAGTTTTATTTAATAATATTAAACGCAGAGTTTTTAAAAAAATATTAAAAAGTTCATTTTTAATCGGGTCGTAAAAACACGCCGTCAAGTTGGCATTATTGAAATTTTAGTGGTGACGTCACTGTTCGACGTGTCGTGACGTCACCGTAAAGTCATTGTATGGGAATGTATGATGTGACACAAGTCATCGTATTATTTTATTAGTTTATTTACATAATGTTTATGGAGATTTAGTTGTTGTGTTTATTGAAACATTATTTAGGCCTAAACAATGTTTTAAAAAAAAGGTATCTCTTATTAGTTTATCTCAATTATTGAAAATATTCAAAAACTATACAAAAAAAATAGTAATGCTACTCTAGGGAGAATAATTCGAACAACGGAATTCAAAATGGCGGCAGTTGATCAGCTGATTGCCCAATTCTATAGTAATTTTTCAGGAGTCGTCAGATGACGTCACACGATTCACCATACATAGGTGGTTTTCGGGGGTCTTGAAAAATTAAAACTTTGACAATTATTTTAACTATTAAAACTAACTCTAAAAGTAAAAATGTAGTTATTTAAGTTAGAAGGCCATTAAACAAATAAAAAATGGCCTGGAGTTCTCTATTATTGTCGCCTTCGGCGTCGGGCGCATGTGGAAGTGATGACAAACGCGTGTCCAAATGACGAATCATTTTCATGACCAGTTCAATTTATCTTACTTAACTTGTGTTACTTATATGTCTTATGACTTATGATTCACGCAGCCGAGCAAGATAACTATAGCAAGAATGGAAGATTTTTCCAAGTAGGGATTTTTCCAATGGAAGATTTTTCCAAACCAAGAAGGCTTTTCTAAAATACGCCTGCAGGACGAAGGAGTTGGTTGGGACGTTGGGAGGCCTAAACCCTAAACTTGGGAGGCTAAACTACGTGGAGGCAGGAATCTGACCGTCTCTAGGAAACTCCTCCCAACGACTTACATGATAATGTAACTTCATACTTATATTGTACCTACCTACCATATTTTTCATACGTTTTTCATGTGCACTGTGCACCTTATATCGCTGTATTAATTTAGCTATGTTCTGTAAAACATTCAATCGGGCGTGATAAATGTTGGCTAATTACAAACTTGCCTTAATCCAAACCATTCATTTTATATCTTTTGTGGGATCGTTATTAGATAACGGACGTTATCTCCTGTCAGATTTGTGTGACTTTTACATATTTACTGTCACATATTTTAGTTTAGATCGTATTAAGAGGAATATAAACGCTAGAAATATTTCGAATCTCATGCCTGCAAAATTTTAAAATCGAGCGTCTTATTTGCACGAGGCAAGTAAGCATTTTGTGCATAATTTTATAAGAACGAAAAAAAGTTAGAACATGGAAAACCTCAAAAATAGTCTTAGCTATAAAGGGGTATTTAAAAAAATTATTTCTTCTATTACTTCATAGTTAAGTAATGAAAAAACTTTTTTTTTGTGGTTTACGCTTATATTTTTTGTTATGTAAATAATAATTTTATTGTAATTCCAATACATAGAAAGGCTAGTAAAAGCTTCCATTTATCCGTAGTATATTTTTTGATAATGTAAACCGATTCGTCGTAAAGATTAATCAAAATAGTATCTAAATAGGATTTCATGTATAACTTCATCTTAAACACGAAGTCCTGCAAGTATGCAAGATTATTTATTCATTTAATGTACGTTTTACGTAGAAAAAGCAAATAACAGCCACGAAAATCACACAAATCTGACAGGAAATCACGTCCGTTATCTAATAACGATCCCACAAAAGATATAGAATCGTTCGTCATGTTTATGTTTATAATAAAACCAACAAATTCACAATACATTGCCCTGTATAACTACTTTTATAGTAAATTAAGTACTTTTATTATACTTATACTTATTGGACTCCTTTGTACATCTTCACATAATAATGAAACTAAATACCTAATTGAATTGTACCTACTTATATCTGACTCCAGATACTAATACCTACAGCCTATATGTCGGACGAATATCTACAGCTCATATGTTGGGCTAATATCTACGAACTTCAGAGTGTTGACTAATATCTACAGAGCTAAGGTCGGACGAATATCTATTACGGTCCCAGTGTTGACTAATGAGCGTAGGTTGAATTAATATCTACAGAGCGTAGGTTAGACTAATATCTACAGAGGGCAGCTGAGCAAGAGGTTGTACGGAAATAAATTACTTCAATTACGTAATTACTAATTACGTAAAGGCTTAAACGTTTAAAGTACGTACATGAAGTTTTTGCATAATATTACGTATTTTGCTGTTTACGAGGACAATAATTTAATGAACAAACGTGGAGGTCATAATACAAAGATATTTATTTATTTCGAAAAACACGGCACTACTACCTAACCTAAATATCTGCAAACTAATATTATGTACCATGAAAATATTCACAATTATCCTACAAGGAGTTGCCGAGACTTCAGGCTTCCCAAAACTAAACTTACGTGTACACAGAACAGCGTGTTTTATAAAGGTCAAAAACTTTATAATAACCTACCAAATTCCATAAAGGAAGCCTCAAGTCTTGGCACTTTTCGTAAAACATGTGCTACATACATTAAGAAAAATTTATGAATTGTATTTATTTGTATTAACTGTATGTCTTAAACCCTATTGTTTGTGTTTTTAACTGGAGTAACTGTATTTCTTTTTTAAACTGTATTCTTTCCGTTATAATTTTATGACTATATTTATTGTATTTTATATGTTTTTTTAATACTAGATGTATGAAAATTTGCTTACATCTAAATAAAGTTACAAAAACAAACAAAAACAAATAACCTAACCTAACCTAACTGACATAGAAATGGTCATGGTAACAGACTAAATAATTTAGAAGCACTCGAAATAAGGAAAGCTGTTAAAACAAAAACCAAAATCCTTAATATTCAGCTAAATGTGTCCAATAGTCCGATATTAGGGATTTTTACATACATACATACATAAATTAAGTTTTTTAAACTGCATACGCAATATTACGTTATTCCAATATGCTATACATAATTGCAAATCCAACCTCTGTCAGTGCTGTAGATATTGGTCAACACTTTGGTTCTCATAGATATTAGTCAGCGGTTTGAGCTTTGGATATTAGTACGCACTTTGGTTCTCATAGATATTAGTCCGATTTTTTCAGTTTTTGGAATTCCTGTAGATATTAGTAGACGCCTCCCTTATATCTTTCATATTCACTTTATTATGTTATGAAGTATACACTTATTATTATATTCCTGGACAACTTACTTATAATAACGTATCCATGTCCTATAATATGTATAAATCCTTCAAGGCTTTAATAAATAAATAAACACTCCTAGACTATCCAAGGACTATCTTTACGCTACTAATATGAAAAATGTATGACTCCTTATATAATGATGAATTATTATGTTGAACATTTATCCTCAAGAATTAATTGCAAGATTATCTTCCCACAACATTTTTTCAAAAATCAATTTCAATGCCTCAGATGTAGGTATGTGAGTTATAGTAGGTGTGTAGTTGGTAGTTACAATCCCAGTGTAAACATAAACAGTAAGGGATACACACACTGTGTACTGAGTATTAACATTGTAATGAACACAGTACTACACAAAGTGCCACACGTCCGTGTGTGAGACACTCGATTAGATAGCACAACGTTACCCCCAATGAACACTGTTGAAGTTTAAATGAAATTAAGAGTTGGCCGTTGGTTAGCAGCGACCTCACAACTTGATTGATACAATAAGTGACGATACAGCCGCGAACTCGGCTAGTAACCGGCACAATAATATGATAACAACACTACTGATCAATGTTCTGTAACTATTATTGATGTTATGACTCGTGACATCATGTGTGGTATATAAATAAATAGTTAAGAAACCACCAGCATTATCGAGATTGCGAAACCATTGCAGGAGGTCTAGCAAGGACGATCGATAAAATTCCTTTTCAACACGAAGTTGACGAAATACGTCATCTACGGTCAGTTATCAATATTTGCGAGCACAGTCAAAAATTGATAAGAGATATTCCTATCGACGATTGATAAATTTTAGCGCTGCCTCCAGAGTCAGTTTTGTTTATATATATATGCTAACGATTTAGATTAATGTCCTTGGTTTTTTTTTTAATTTTTTCCCTGGTTACGAATAATTCGACAATATTTGAAAATCTCCTACTACCAGCGCAGTAAGTCGAAAATGTTGCTTGAGTCGTGATGGAGGACTTGGCCAGAAAAGGATTCGAACACGGAAAGCTTGGGAGGGACCCAAACGCGATGCCCACTCAACCACTGACCGGTTGTACGCAAATTAACTGACTTATTAATGAATGCAGGTTAACTAACGAAGCTCTTAGAATTGAAAAAAATTATTGCGTTCGATCTTGTATAAACAAAGTGGTTCAAATATGACTAAAGACCTCATTAACTAATTTACTCACGTTTATTCTCAAAACGTACACGCGAAGTACCAATGTGTATTAGAGTTAGTGTTTCACTTCGAAATGGTCTTTTTATTAGTATTTTTAATTTTTACTAGCAGTTGGACGTTAAGGAATGTAAATTCATAAATACATCCGCAATGTCGCCAGCGTATATCGATTTCTTATTTATTCCCTGTCAAAATCGTCTGGCTATCAACCGTGCGGCCGTGCTTGGGAAAACGGTATAAAACCGTCAGTAGTTACGCCTGTCGGTTCGATATTGTAAAGTTATCGATTTAACTTTGCTAGATAGACCTCCTGAAATACCTGTTAAAGGCAGCAATAATTCTGAAAAATAGAATCAGATTCGAATAATACAGCGATAAGAATCGTCACAAATCTCCAATTCTTGAGCGCCCCACGAGTATCTAGCTATCTATGAACGTGACAAAACAACCCAATCACCTTCACTTTTAAGTAATTTATTATGTGTGATCAGCTGGCAAAAATATGTAAAACTAGCTGGTACCCGGCATGCGTTACTAGGCCAATTAATAAAGAAATTGTTTCTCCCTGCATGTCCTTTCCCATTTTTCCCTTTTCCCTTCCGCCTGTCCTTCATCTCTCGTGTCCCCTTCCCGAGTTTCCCTCCCCCCTCCCAGGATCCCCTCCCTGTTTCCCCTCCCCCTCCCGCGAACTCCCTACCCGAGTTTCCCTCCCTCCTCCCGCAATCCATACATTCAGTTCCGGTACATTCAGTTTTCAAACAGCTCGCGTGCCACCTATTACAATTTTTTATACAAATTTCATAATGCTAAAGCTCACCAGTAGTTTTATACAAACCTTGTCCTGACAATAACGAACACAAAAAAAAAGAATTATCCAATTTGGTGCAGTCGTTCGGAAGTTATGCGCGTACATACATTTCGGCGATTAATTTTTATTTATATAGATAGATAGATAGGTAAATAGATAGATAGATAGGTAGATAGGTAGGTAGATAGATAGATAGATAGATAGATAGATAGATAGATAGATAGATAGATAGATAGATAGATAGAGAGGTAGATAGAGAGGTAGATAGAGAGGTAGATAGATAGATAGATAGATAGATAGATACATAGATAGATAGATAGAGAGGTAGATAGAGAGGTAGATAGATAGATAGATAGATAGATAGATACATAGATAGATAGATAGAGAGGTAAATAGATAGATAGATAGATAGATAGATAAATAGATAGAGAGGTAGATAGAGAGGTAGATAGATAGATAGATAGATAGAGAGGTAAATAGATAGTAGATAGATAGATAAATAGATAGAGAGGTAGATAGAGAGGTAGATAGATAGATAGATAGATAGATAGATAGATAGAGAGGTAAATAGATAGATAGATAGATAGATAGATAGATAGATAGATAGATAGATAGATAGATAGATAGATAGATAGATAGATAGATAGATAGATAGATAGATAGATAGATAGATAGATAGATAGATAGATAGATAGATAGATAGATAGATATATTGCTGTAAATGTGTTTTTAAAGTATTTAGGTAATAAAGTGACCTTTTTCCTGTCTCGAATAGAAAAACATGCCTATCATAAACCAAATAGTTCTTGTATTATATTATGACATTTTATTTCTTCCACAAAATTAAAAAATGCGCTAGACCCCAAAATACGTAATCGCAAAAACGAAGGTATGTGGAACACGGACCCATTGTTTACCTTTTTGCATGTTTTGCTTGTTTCTAAATAGTTTTACCGCGAAGTTAGCATAATTTATTGCCACATCCAACAGTACTTAATGCAACCATTGCGATGTTCCAACGCACACAGTCAAAAACCACAAAGAATAAAGAAACAATAAAAGTGGTTAAAACTAAGCGTTGATTAATTTGTAATTTAATTAGCAATAAAATATTTTGGTTTTGGAAATTTTCAAATCTAAACTGTTTTCATCTGGTCCCTAGAATCCATGATCAAAATGTTATTGTAATCTATTATTATCTCGCGAGATTAACAGTGCAATCAATATTGCCGGAATTTTATTTTTAAAAAAATCAAAAATCGTTAGAGAATTTAAAATGCACTTTTCACAGAATAACAGAAGCTTGCTTCTAATTTCATTATCGTTTACACAGAATACCGACAAACAACAAAATACGAAATGTAATTAACATCCTCCACGTGGAAAAGATTTTCAATGACAGCCTTGAAGGACAGTGCGTCAATACCAAGCTTTTAAGTTAAGGGGAGTTGAATGAATATTGAGGCGCAAAAAGAGAAGCGATTGACGTAAACATATTTTAATTTCTATCAGGTTGTTGGGTTCTGTCCTGCCAATTTCATACTACAGCAACGTCTATCGGATTATATTATCCAGCCGCATAAATCAATTTTTTATTTTTTAATTTATTTAATTATTTTTTTTTTTTAAATAATCGGAGACGGTTTACATATATATAGTTCCCGAGAGCACTTAGGCCATAGACCCATTGTACTATCTCCCATTTTACCTCATTCCTTTGACAGTAACCCAGTCCCTTTTATAAAGTTCACCAGGATTGTCATTCGAAATGAAGCTATATCTTCTGGTCCGACAATGTGTCTTCCCAGGTATCATTTCCCCTCTTCACTCCTCCTTGGTTCCCTGAAGGCCCCACGACGGAAGAGGGCTCATCTCTCCTCTCCACTCCTTAGTTCCCCGAAGGCTCCACGACGGAGAGTCCACCTCCCCTTGGTTTCCTAAAGGCCCCACAAGGGAAGAGTCCACTCCACCTTGGTTCCCCGAGGGCCCCAGGAGGGAAGAGAACTTCATCTCTCCTCCTTGGTTCCTCTAAGGCCCCACAGAGGAAGAGTTCACCAAGATGGCCTCATTTTTCCTCTTCACTCCTACATGGTTCCTCAAAGGCCCCACATGGGAAGAGGACATTATCTCTCCACTTCACTCCTCCTTGGTTCCACAAAGGCCCCGCGCTGGAAGGGTGCCCTTCCCCTTGGTTCCTTGAAGGCCCCACAAGGGAAGAGTTCATGGAGGTGGCCTCAGCTCACCTCTCCACGGTTTCTCCTCTTAGTTCCTCCTACGGCCCCAAAAAGGAAATCCACAGAGGTGGCCTCAGCATTCCTAGGTTCCCAAAAGACCCCTAGTTTTCGAATGGTCCAATTTTTTTTGTCCCACGAGTTACCAGGGAAATAGAAGGTCCACTCCAGCAGAGCCCTGAGTGCTGGAGTGAGGTCTAAATACTCCGAGATGCGACCTTGTTTCTCGGAGGCACCGTTCGTGACGCTGTTCCCCAGGACATTAAGCCTGAGCACGGTAGCTCACACCTTGGCTTGGGATGGCTATTGCAGGTTTGTGTTTTCCACTCCCTGAGCGATGGGTTCGCCACACTCCCTACGCTATTGGTTTATGTTAATATCAAATTATTTATTTGTTTATTTATTACACGCCCTAGTGGGCTTTTCTTATAAAATTTTTACAAACTATTTGTATCAAAGTAAATACTTAAAAATTTAAACAATAAAGAAAATATAAAAATAATCACAAAAAACGTTGCAACAAAGCACAAAACAAAACACTAAACAAAATACATAGATAAAAATATAAACAGAAACTAAGAATCCTCATGCATATAATTGAATTTAAGAGATTCTTCCAAACAATATAGTAGTAACATAGAAGGTATTTGGTAGGTACATAGGTCTATTTGTGTCTTAAAGAATAAAAATTATAGAATATACAACATTTATACCGATTAGTTTTAATATGAAATATATAGCCCAGATTAGAATATTTATTTCCGAGATTGTGAAGTCTCGGAATAGGAGAATTTTGATAAGCTAGTGTCTTGGTGTTATTGAAGTAAAAGGGTAATAAATGTCGGCATGATTTTTTGGGAACATGGATATTGATAAATTGAAGTAATTCAGGACAGTCAATTTTGTAATGCAGTATTTTATGTAATAGTATCCAATCTGTGCTTATTTTTCTTTCCGAAAGTTTCAATAGTGACATTTTTTCCAGGAGGTAAATTATATTGTAAAGCCGCATAAAAGGGTAATAATAATTTAACACGTTGAATCCAAGAATTTTATATAGAGACGGTATTAAAATAATAATGGCGCCGACAGGGTTCGTCACTAACCAGTTAGGTGAGGTGTACATGTAGGTACTAAGAATCCAGAAAAAGTAATAACAGATCTGATGCTAATTCGTGCTGTGCAACTGAAGGCTAAGCGCTTGTTTTAGTGAAATCTAAAGTTAGATACGTCGGAGCGCACGAGCTCGTTGCTGCTGTAGAAATAACATTACAATAAAAGCGCTAAAAGCTACAAATACAAATCCGGATTATAAGGAGCGCAGAATGGCTGAAGAGGTTAGAGCAACAACCGGTCGGGAGCGGTATGTGAAAAATAAAATAACAATAAAAGCGCAAGGAGCAAAAGTGAGGATTATTGGGAGCGCAGGAGAGGAAGGAGGTGTAACCGGTCGCCGGCGCGAAGGTTCGGGAGGTAAGAGACGCGAGATAATCGGGAGGGGGCGACCTTAGCATGCAACGCCAAGGTCAGGATCATTGACCAAGGACGACGCATTCCTCGGAGCGCGGCCATTCCAGATCATCTGTCTCTCCTCCCCCAGTGCTGCAGCGCTCCGGCCCCACCCCACCCCTGGCGCTAACCGCCTAACACACACACTACATATACAGTACACAGTGCACAGGTCGCCTCGCCAAGTAAACAAACTTTGGCAAGGTGGAACACGGGACCTAGCCACTAACCTCCCTCATACGGCAATGATAAAACCACCCTCTTTGACACTAGTTAGAATAATTTTTCTATTTCAATGCATCATTTTCTTTATTTTACCTGCTGATGCAGAAAGCGATTGAAATTTCGAATAGCAGCAGAACAACAAGGGTTCAACATTTTGGTATACAGAAAGCATTTCAACAAAATGTGAATCATTTTTATGAAAGCCAGAACGAGTACTGAGGGTAGTGGCTACTATAAACAAGTTTCGCAATTTAGGCATAAAGTTTATTTTGTTAGTACAAAATTTAACAAAAAAGTTTTAAGTTTTCCACTTGCGAATAACATTCACTGAGGGTAACTTTTTACTTCTAGACTCCCCGCCATTGAATTGAGTGCACGTACAAGTGTGGACGAACTCAGTACACTTTGAGGAACACGACCTTTTTCAATTTGGATTTGAGGCCCAAAGGCTAAACAAACTTAAAAATAATTTTTTTTAATCAAAAGGTACAGCAAATATATAGTGCGGATTTATTTGTATTTTAAATTATATAATATACCTGGGCCTTTAAAGAATTCAATTATTCATGATTTTAGAATTAACATTAGAGACAGTGAACCCTGGAATAAAGCATGCTGAAAAATATTTAAAATGTTACTAAGTAATATAAAAAAATTACGATTCACCAATTAGATTCAGATATACGCTGAAAACATGGCTACTAAATAAGATACGCTTTGTACTACTAAGTTATGTGTGTTAAAAGTGACAATCTGTATTAGCGATGTGTCAGTTTAGCTGGAATGGGCTCATGTGATCCGCTCCTTTGCGGGAAGCGGTTCCTACTCCCACTCCTTTTTCAAATCGACTACTCCAAGAGAACCCTGTCCCGGAACTCGGGCTCATTCCCAAACCCGAAAAACTCGGATGCCTCCACCGGCCGGCGGGTGTCCCCGTGTTCGCCGCGAGGCGAGGTACTCCGGTACTAGTGAGTCTAGTGACTGAGTAGTAGTAACCGTCCGGTGTCCCCGAAGCGCTACACTCTCCACTCCACTCACGAGTCGCGAGTCTCGGCGAGTGTCGGGTTCTTGGAACTGCGTGAATCGTGAAACACTCGAGCTACTCAACGCCGCAGCGCGAAGCCGCGGCGCAGATTCGAATTACAAGTCCCGAGATCGCCGAGTACGAGTATGCATCTTGGTCCGAGCGACGTAAGTCGTGAACCGCGACAAACACCCGCCACTCTTGTCACTCCCTCCCACTCCCGCGACTCACGAACCACGATACATTCCTCATTCAGTCTTCAGTCATTCCGACCCCGGCCGGCAATCAACACGCACGTGCCTGACCGCTTGGCGTAACAGTATACTGCTGCCTAACGTCATCGCGGAATTGTTTAGAATATTCGACTAGACACGGAGTAATTTTCAATTAGAGCGTATATTGGTATTGTTACTCAACGGGTGAAGTGCATTATAAAATAATAGTTTATAATAAAGCATTACAGCTAATTTACTTATTTAAATTCTCAATAAAAGCCCGTGCAATGTAGGTCCATTGAATGTACCTACATTGCACGGGTGACGGGTCCGAGCCCTCGTGTGGGTCTTGTCCTGCTCCAGGGTTCTGAGTTGTCGTGCGGGTTCTACGAGTAGGTCCTGGCTCCAAGTTCTTTGAACCCGTGCGTCCCGGTTCGGTGCACCGCAACAACATTCAGTGCTCAGTCCGCAGTGTCCGCACCTAAGAACTCGGACCCGGGACCTGCTCCTAGAACCCGTGTACTTTTAAGAGGAGGCAAGTCTCGGAGGCTTCCGGTAAAATGCAGAACTTACCCACCTCTAACTGTATAGTCATATTATAATTAGTAATAATATTATGTAAATATATGTTTACATTGCAAATGAACAAACATAGTAATTAAACATTAACACCCGTAAACATTGTAATTGAACATTAACATCCTTTCGACGAACTGCTTAATTGCGGTTTAACGGAATTATAGGCACTTGGAAAAACAATCAAAATCAAAAACTAAAATAACTTTGACAATTATGAGTTAATCAGAATTATTTAAAATAATAATTTTGCTGTATTTGTTATACAAATATGATGAAATGTAATTTTTAAAAAACAAACATAATTTAAAAATAAAGCATTTTAATGTGCTTAAAATTAAATTACAAACGGCTGATTTACATTGGAACAAAACTATGTGGTACATTAATAAAATTTCAATACAGAAAACGCATTTTTAGACGTTTAATTGTTTTATTTTATTTTTCATTATTAAATAATCGGAGACGGTTTACATATATATTATAGTTCCCGTGAGCACTTAGGCCATAGACCCATTGCACTATCTCCCATTTTACCTCATTCCTTTGACAGTAACCCAGTTCCTTTAATAAAGTTCACCAGGATTGTCATTGGAAATGAAGCTATATCTTCTGGTTCGACAATGTGTCTTCCCAGGTCTCATTTCCCCTCTTCATTCCTCCTTGGTTCCCTGAAGGCCCCACGACGGAAGAGGGCTTCATCTCTCCTCTCCACTCCTTAGTTCCCCGAAGGCTCCACGACGGAGAGTCCACCTCCCCTTGGTTCCCTAAAGGCCCCACAAGAGAAGAGTCCACTCCACCTTGGTTCCCCGAGGGCCCCAGGAGGGATGATAACTTCATCTCTCCTCCTTGGTTCCTTAAAGGCCCCACAGTGAAAGAGTTCACCAAGATGGCTTCATTTCTCCTCTTCACTCCTACATGGTTCCTCGAAGGCCCCACATGGGAAGAGGACAACATCTCTCCATTCACTCCTCCTTGGTTCCACAAAGGCCCCGCACTGGAAGGGTGCCCTTCCCCTTGGTTCCTTGAAGGCCCAAGGGTTCCAAGGGAAGAGTTCATGGAGGTGGCCTCAGCTCACCTCTCCACGGTTTCTCCTCTCGGTTCCTCCTGCGGCCCCAGGAAGGAAATCCACAGAGGTGGCCTCAGCACTCCTAGGTTCCCAAAAGGCCCCTAGTTTTCGAATGGTCCAATTTTTTTGTCCCACGAGTTACCAGGGAATTAGAAGGTCCACTCCAGCAGAGCCCTGAGTGCTGGAGTGAGGTCTAAATACTCCGAGATGCGACCTTGTTTCTCGGAGGCACCGTTCGTGACGCTGTTCCCCAGGACATTCAGCCTGAGCATGGTAGCTCACACCTTGGCTTGGGATGGCTATTGCAGGTTTGTGTTTCCACTCCCTGAGCGATGGGTTCGCCACACTCCCTACGCTGTTATTTTTCATTATCTTAAAGGGTAGTTTATTATTATACTAGCTGGTTCCCAGCATGCATTGCTATGCCATTTAATAAAGAAATTGTTTATCCCTGCGTGTCCTTTCCCATTTGTCCCTTTCCCCTTCCGCCTCCCCTTCCTCTCCCGCGTCCCCTTCCCCTCACGCATTACCACTCCGTCTCCACAACCTTCCCTCTTCCCACTCCACTCCCCCTTTCAAATGAACCCCCCTCCCGAGTTCCTCCTTCCCCCTCCCGCTCCCGCATTCCACACATTCAGTTTTCAAACAGCTCGCGTGCCACCTATTGAAATTTTTTATACAAATTTCATAATGCCAGAGCTCACCAGTAGTTTTATACAAACCTGTCCTGACAATAACGAATACAAAAATAATAATAATAATAACACCTAAACATTTAACACCCAAAAAAATGCAAACGTTGCCTCTAAAATCAAGGAAAAGTGAATTCTTTAATTGTCTTTACATCATAAATTTAAAAATAAATAAATAAAATAATAGCACATATACATACGTACTAGATATTTTTTTATTAAATAAAAAATAATTATTCAATTTGGTTTGGTATTTTGGCTTCAAATCCAAATTTAAGTTTTGTACGAAAAAGCCGCACAGCCGTTCTTCTTAAAATGAATGTACCTACAACCAATGACGTTATATAAATAGACTTGCCATAGTCTCACAAACTCAAGATATAATGTGGCAATTATTAATCAACACTTTTGTTTTCAGCGATTTTCAATAATTTCTTAATTCAAAAGTTATCCATGTATGATAAAGATAGACGCTTAAAGAATATGTGCATATGGACGAAACAAAAGATAGAACGCGGGCGGCATTTTCGTATTCAAAATTTCCGTCGAATACTGTCTCAAGGCCGACTAAAGTAGGAGGTCTGGGGTACCAGTCGAATTTTGAGGTGTCAAATTTTCAAGCTATAATGAACAACGATAGTTTGCAAATGACGTCGATTGTTATTATATTTGTTGTTTCTGCTGATTTGTATGTTGTTTTACCGCAGGCAAGTAACTAAAGAATCATTAGATTATTATTATAAAAAGTAAATTTTACTTAGCGACGGCATCGACTTTGTAATTTGGCTGTTGCGCATCCAGACCTGTACTTTAGTAGGCCTTGAGTTCTCTAATGACGCATAAAATCTTTGGGCGGAAAGCAATTGTATTATTTATATAATCGATAATAATAAGTAATTTGCATGTATTTACGAATGAAATGTTATTCCTTCGCTTTTACTACTGTTTACCGTGTAATGGAAACATTTTCTCATCACACAGGAGGGAATTTTGGCGCTTTTTAATGCAATTTACTTACTGGTAGGACACGACCTTACTCGACGCGTGGCAGTTTAGGACTAAAGTATTAGAAATCGAGTACTCTACAATTGTCTTGTTGTTGGCTTCCCACTTTGAGATTTCTACCACGCGTCTACAGTACCTATATAACGTCATTGCCTTCAACACTTAGAAATGTCACCGCGTTCAAAGAATTCCAAAGTGAATGAACTATTCATTACATAACGAGAGACCTACGATTGATTGTACCGGTGTTTCCTTGGATTATCGTGAAAATATTTTTTATACCCGGACAGAATGCAAAACACACGCTTTTCGTCTGAGCAAAGCGGCGGCGGTGTTGGCTCAATAATTCTAAAATTAGTCCAAAATGCCAGGTGTTGATTATCAAAGATTTATTTTTATAGGAAGCCGGCTTAAAATTCACAAGGTAACCAATTACACCTACTCATACTACTGTACTGGAAATTAAATTCTGCATATTATAAAGAATAATACAATAAATTATATGTGGGCGTGTTTCGTTATCAAATATTTGCGTAAATTCCAAATACAGAACTGTGTTTCATCGCTTATGGAATCTTCATTTTGATATACGTATATATGAGAAGTGTAAGAGAGGCTAAGAGTTACCAAGTCGGTGGCGATATTACATATATATTCCCATTATATATATTCTCATTAAAAATCAATCAAGGCTAGCGTGCATTGTCTACTTAGTGAAATTACACCACTTTGTCATATATAATTGGATTCACCCATTGAGCAAAATAAAATTATATTCAATAGTAATTAACAAAAAAAAATATAAGGCACAGGTTTTTTAAACAAACGTTAATTAGATTTAATACACTTATTCAACACAGTTTTTTAATAAATAACCTTCTCTCCTTTTGAATGTACTTTAATTTGTGTGACAATATTGCAGTCGAATTTTGTTGGGATATTAGACGTTAATATAAAACTATTTTTATACAGGTGTCCCAAAAGAAAGTTTATACTTGTTTATTCTGTGTGAACGCAACTTTTTCGAGGGGCGCGGGGGGTATGTCAATCAGTAGTCTGGTTCGTGGGAATTTAGTCGCTATGAAGCATTTCTCGGGAGCGACAACGCGTTGTGCGTGCGTGATTTTTACAAAAATGATGATTCGGCAACTGTAGCGCATAGAAGATTCTGCAATATTTGAGGTTTTCGTCAATTCAATGATGCGTCAAGCATTCTTCACATTCGAAAATGGGTCAAAAAGTTTGAAGTGATCGGTACAACGCTGGCAAAACCAAAATCCGGGCGACCAAGGTCATCGAGAACGGTAGAAAACGTAGAGTGTGTGTCAGTCTTTTCGTGACGACTCAAACTTTTCGATTCGGAAACGCGCAAGTGCTTTAAATGTGCATAGATCATCGTTACATAGCATTATGCACAAATACCTAATGCTGCACCCCTACAAACTACTGGCTATAACCAAAGAACATGGTTCCAGCAAGACGGAGCAACATTACATATGTCTAATACGTCTCTGCCATGAGTTCGTGAAATTTTCCCTGGCAAATTGATCTCCAGGAGAGGTGACATAAATTGGCCTCCTCGTCGTCCTGACTTAACCCATATGGACTTTTTCCTGTGGGGTTATCTCAAATCTAAAGTGTACGCCAAAAATCCGACTTCCCTGATGCAATTAAAAGAAAATATCCGTCACGAAATGGCAGCCATCACGAAGCCTACCTGCCGAGCCGTCATGAGAAATTTTACTCTTCGATTAAATTAATGCCGCGAACGCGAGGGTTTACATTTGGACGATATTATTAAGAAATAATTTCCCAAATTGTGTCTTTTAGTATTTAACAAACATTTTTTCGATAGAACCCTTACTTTTTTTTAAATCGATCCACTAAATATAAACTTTCTTTTCTGATACCCTGTATAACACGTTTCAAAAATTGGACAAATCGGCAAACATTTGGAGTTTTATCATATTGGATAAAAGGTGATTTCAACAATCATGATATACTCATCAAACTTTTATCTAATAATAATATTATATTCAAAAGCAGCCCCCCCAAAACTAACCTCCAAAGACAGTGGTTTAACATAGTTTTTCCCACAGACGGAAAGCATAAACTTTAACACCAACCAATAACCTGGTTCGGGCATTTAAAGTTAGTTGTTATGAGTTATGACAATTCCTACTAAAACTCTTGTTTCAGTTGTTCTTCTTGCAATACCCACTGCGAGGCTCTCAAATCTGACTTTTTATTACGACTACCTGCTTCAGCTTGAATGCCAGATACTGGAAGATACAACACGGGGCAAAAGGTGACTTAGGACATCATGCATCGTTTTCATTTTTATACAACTTGAAAAAAATCAAAAAAAAAAACAGCAATACCCCGAGGCAGCATTTCGCTGAAAGTAACTTCAAAAGATTAAACAACAATTCTCGGAAAGAGGAACCGGACCCACCGTTTGCGGTCGGAATCTTGTTCTGCTCGCTAATGTCACTGAAGTGTCTGTACTGTTGTACATACTGAGTGTAGGTAGAACTGGAGTGCTAAACAAGCTTTTAAATCTACACTTTCAAAGGAGACGAGGCCGGATTCGTGATCCATAAATCCGGAGCTGATGATATTCGTTTTGGAGATAGTGCATGGTTATTATCTTATGTATGAATGATGCGTTGAAATTGGGAAAACCAGGGCAGCGATTTCGTTGGGATAATTAAAATATCAAGTTTTTATAAAACAACTAAGGAAAACAAATGGATCTGGACATAACTACGTCGTCCAAGCAAATTGTATGTCACTGAAATGAAACTGAATGAAATGTGAAAGCAGCGCTGCTGTAAAAATAAATAAAAAAAATTCTGTAACTTTTGGATAAGTGCTGAGATATCTTTAGGGAATCACGTAACAAAGCAAGTACAAGAAAAAATACTTATATATAGTTTTTATCAAAACTAATGTTTAATAAAAATAAATTATTTTGTTTTCGCTCATTTAATAAAATTATAATGTGTGAAAATAGTGGCTACTAGCGCAGATCCGCGAAAAATCGTGGTATAGTCCGATTAAAATCGTATATTAATTTATTGAAGTGAAACTTCTTTACCACCTTGTGATTTGAAACTCGATGAAACGAAAAATAACGACACTAAAAAGTGACATATACATCTATAGGATTTAAGCTTCAGGATTTAGAGAGAATGAGATAGTACAATCGGTCTCTTCTTTGTGCGGTGCTTCGTAGCCTCCCCACTCATGTATGCTTTAGTTTTCTGAAGGTTTCACTTCTCCCGCCTGTGAACTGCACACTGTATGTTTTTAATTGAAAATATATTATATTTAAGAATAACGACAATAAAATTATTTTTATTTTATATCCAAAAATGACGAAATTGTGAGTTTTCAAATTGAACTTGGGTATAACGTATGCAGTGGTGTCAAGTGACGTGACACGATTTAGAACAATAATATAATCCATAATACATAATCAGGGTGGCCACAAAAAACGGATTTCAAAATTCCCTGATAATTCCAGGTTTTCCAGGGCAGTTCGTACATTTTTCCCTGATATGTTTAATTTGATATAAGGGGGATATCGCTCGTTAGATGAATAATAAAGGGAATTCCGTCATCTATAGCATTTATTATTTCTATGCATCACAATAATCTATTAAAAACAAAATACTCTTGTTACAAATTTATGATATTTCGCCTGAAGACTTTTTTCGGGCTTTTGAAAAGATAGATAGAGATATAATCATTAAAAAACTATCTAAAAATGGAAAAAAAGGAAAGGCATTGAAATGGTTCAAGGATTATTTAACTAATATGGGCGAGACAATCTCCGAACCAATGAAGATTACATTGGGAGTACCACAAGGGTCTGTTCTCGGACCTATTCTTTTTTATAATGTACATTAATGATATGGTAAAAGTATTGAACGCAAGTACAATATGCGACGCATTGATTTATATATAGCAGGGGAAGATTATAAACTTATAATGAATCATTTAAATGAAGACCTACAAAATATATCAATATGGCTGAAGAAAAATAAACTAAAATTGAATGTAAACAAAACTAAATTTATGAACATTGGAAAACGAGACATACAGATAGACAGTGAAGTTTTGAAAGAAGTATTTAAAATTAAATATTTGGGAGTAATAATTGACTCCAAATTGACTTCTTGAAACTTGACTTCGCTCAAAATACAAAACCAATAGAGACACGGTCTCCAGTAAAAATGTGTACAACGCAATCATTGTACCACACATAAATTACTGTAGCAGCATTCTATTATTAGCCAACGACGGATTAATGAAACAAATGACAATTCTACAAAACAGAGCTATGAGAACTATATTGAAGAAAAATAGGTACACTTCAGTCAAGAAAATGTTGAAGGAGTTAAATATCTTGTCATTTAAACAAATTATTTACTTCAATACTATATTGTTGATCAGATTGAATTCCTAAGAAAAATTGATAAACTACAAAGCAAACATACACATGAGACAAGGAAAAGAAATTAACTAAGACTCCCTTTCGGGAAAAAACACAGAGTCAACAGTCATTGATATACGGAGCATTGAAGATATTTGGAGAATTACCAGAAGAAATAAAAATGGAAGAGAGCATAAAGGCTTTAAAATTAAATTGCGAAGATATGTGATTGATTTGGTATAGATGTGTTATTTTAGGTGTATGTATATATATAAGGATTGTATTAGCCCATAGATAACTATGTACCTATTTAACATACCGCAATAAAACAACTTTGGGGTTTCACAAATCGCAAAATAAGGAATTTAGCTTTATTTTTGGAATTCCCTGATATTATAAAAATTTTTTGAAATTCCCTGACATTTCCCTGATAATTCCAGGTTCAGTAAAATTCCCTGATAATTCCAGGTTTTCCAGGTCCTGTGGCCACCCTGATAATAGAATAGTCAGTGTCACAGTACCGCCGCGTGTGCACAATGACGTCACAAGATTTTCGGACGGGTGCATATTTCTACATATTGCTTATATCTTCAGTGCCTAGTATTGGGTATTTCCCAAAAATTCAAAAGGTTATTTCTTCAGCATGCTCTAATTAATATGATACGTTTATACGATTAAAATATCACAAAGTGTTGATTAGTATTATAGTATATCACTGAATGATTGAATGGACATGGCTG
Organism: Limnephilus marmoratus; assembly: GCA_917880885.1. Classification (NCBI taxonomy): domain Eukaryota; kingdom Metazoa; phylum Arthropoda; class Insecta; order Trichoptera; family Limnephilidae; genus Limnephilus; species Limnephilus marmoratus. Next base: position 52,055,748 of record OU862909.1, on the reverse strand, counting down.
AATGTAACTTTCATTTTTATCTCGTTTCATACCACAATCTTTTGACCTCTGACCTGGGGTCATAACATTTTGTCGAAATTCATGTCGAATTAAAAACGTTTCAATGAAAATAATTTTACAGCTTATCGTTACATGCACTCGAATAATCAAACAACTTGTTCAAATAATGGAAACCGACATAGTGAAAATTTATAGCATTTTATTTATGCGATGATTTTGTTCAAAATGTTACTGTATTTCGTACCGTCGAGATTATCATCAAAAAGCTTAGATCAAAAGCAATATAACGATAATTGCTTAAATATCCCGTCAGAGAAATAATAATAATAATTTTTATTTTAGTAATTTGTACATTTAAGTTTACAAATTTCTAATTAATTATAATATTTAATATTCACTATATTTTTTCAAGTTTTATGTAGCTCCTACAATACATCTTGAACTTTCCAATTGGTGTGGACTTTAAAGTTTCTGGTAGTGTGTTATATAACTTCATTCCCTTGTACAGTAGACTGTTCTGCGTATTCGCTTTGTCCTTTTTTTGTGCCTTATTTCCTTGCTCGTCCTTGTGTTATATCTGTGAATGTCCTTGTTGTATACAATTTTATTTGAGAAGTATTTTGGTAAAGTGATGTTCAATATTTTGTGGATAAATACCATCGTGTTCAAGGTCAGCATTTGTTTCACGGTCAACCAATTTAGTTCCATTAACATTTTAATTATTTTTGAAAATCTGTTTCGTCGAAGAATTATTCTCATTGCCCTGTTTTGGAGAATGTGTAACTCATTTTGTTCTCTTTCGTTACATAGGAAAAGTATACTTGAGCAGTAGTTGAAGTGTGGAGCAATAATTGAATTGTATATGGTGATTGCAGTTTTTCTAGAAATTTTTGGCCGAATTCTTCCAAAAAAAGATATCTTCTTGCCAATTTTCTTTTGGGTGTATTCAGCATGTCTATTGAAGTTTAGTTTGGAATCTAATAAAGGGAGATATGGCGTGGAAGCGTGCGTACCGTTGCCGAGATACGACCAAACTGCACGGACTGCCAAAACAGCGGGCGACGAAGTCAAAAAAACGTAGAGTTTTTTTTTTTTTTTTTTAGTTTCGAAATCAGATGTAGACTTGTAGAGAGTACTTTTTCTCTTGTTTTGAAAGTCCAATGTGTAAAATTTCAACAATGATACGATACGATGTCTGTAGACTTGTAGACAGTAATTTTCCTGATATTTTTAACGTCCAAAGTGCAAAATTACAACAAGTATAAAAATTCTGTTTTAAATGGTGGGAAAAGGGGATGGGATGGTTTATCAAAATCTTATACAGAAAGTGCCCTTCCTCTTGTTTTGAAGGTCAAGTGTGTAAAATTTCATCAATCTCGGAATAAAACTGTAGATTCGTCTAAAAACACACCATGCCGCCCACCACAGACAATCCGCAGACAGATAAATAAATGTATGGACAAATGGCGATGACTAGAGACACTGATTCATATCTTTAATTTTTAAGAAATGTAGCATTAATTATTGAAAAAGTAGCTTTTATAGCTTTAATTTTGCGTTTTCGTAGCGTTTGTAGCTAAATAGGATAACGTCAAAGAATGGGAGTCGGCAAGAGGGGAAAAACAATTAAATTGGCGAAATCACTTGAAACATTTTATTTATTATTGGTTGAAACTCAACATGGCACATGTTTCTACAGTAGAGTGTGTCATGTTCGTTCTACGATCTGCATAGCTAGATACAAGATTATAGCAACTAAAAAATCTTTCTACGTCAACATATTTCAACATATTCTACGTCAACTTTCTATTCACAGGGGCCCACACAGTCATCAGAGCTGCCTCAGCAAATTCTCTGTGAACAATTTTTTACAGCTAAGAGTAGCTGAATTATGTCTACAGTGACTCCATCCCTCACTTGCTCTACAAGCTGTCTTTGAAAATACCTGTTACCTTCCAGGAATTTACTGTCATCAACAGATTTAAACGTTGGAGCAAGCCTACTTTTACTTGCTAAAAGAATAGCGTCTGATCGCTGGACATTCTGACCTACAATTGCAGGATTGAACATTTTACTTGCGTGCTCAAGAAATTGATTAGTGCTGTTGTCTTGACGGTTCAGCATATGAGATGTCAGTTTCACAGAACCCGAAATTTGTACCTTTGCTCGCATTACTAAAAAAGTTCGCATTTTATTGAGTTTTGTTGTAAAAATCGCTGCTATTTCGCGTTTTAACGTTTTTATCGCTAAAAACACCATTTATCGCTTTAATTCGCGAATATATCGTTAATGCGATCAATCAGTGTCTCTAGCGATGACTATGGTTAATAATGTCAAAAATGGGCGTAAAATACTGACTTATTATTTAATTAGATATTTTTTCATTCTACCTCTTTTCTATTAGGTACCTACGGTAAAGGTGAAACCCTCCTCGCCTGAGTCAAAGCAGTTGCAAAAAAATAAGTCTCCATGATGAAAAAAATATTTGCATTCTCGTGCGGTTGTCTTTTTCCGTTTTTCGGGTTCTGGGTCTCTTAAAATTTATGTGCATAGCTTTGTGAGCAGAGATTTATCTATTTTTGAAGTTCAATGCAAATATACTCTGAATTTGGATCGCATATCATTTAAGTGTTGTTATAACTCCGCCACAATGAGCTACTTACATTATATTGTATTGGGATAGAAGAAATGATGCGAATTGATTTTTATACTTTTGGAACTAAAAGTACCTACATTCCGACTATTTTTACAAAAAAAAATCTATACCTTCGGAATGTTTTTTTAACACTGGGTCGGCCCATGAAATTTGAGGTTTGACATTTTAAAACTATTACATAAACCATTTTAACTTACGCATAATATTTTATCGAAATTGTTTATTTAATTTATTTCTACCCTATCACGATTTGGCTTAAAAATTGATATTATTGGTATTTGTACGTTTCGCATTTCTACAAAACCAATAAACATAGCCTCGAGGATAACACGCTTGGGGTACCTACATCAGTGACCCCCATGGAACACAAGTTTTGTTTTGTTACTTGTGCAAGTTCATTATTTTTATTTATTTTTATTTTTATTTTTTATTATTATTGTACAACAGAATAATTCCAATTACAGTACAATTTAGTTACCCTATCAGCATTTAGGCAAGTGACTCTTCAATAATATTTTTAAGGCATATAAAGAACAGTCACTTACATCCAAATGGTTTGCAATTTCATTTAACAGCACCACACCCCTCGTCATGCTATGCTTTGCCAAGACGTCTGTTCTGCCGTTCGGTACTTTAAATAAGTCATGATGTCGACTTCGGCTGTAGTGGTCTGGTACATATAAATCATAGCATCCCAAGAGAAATGGGCTATCGATGAAATTGTTCCAAATTTTAAAAGACAAAATAGCAAGACTTGCTTTCCGTCTAGTTTCTAGACTCACAGAATCAGTTTCCTCAAGTAAGTCAATATGGTGAATGAACCTTGGATAGGTTCCATGCTTCCGCATATAAACATACCTGAGGAATTTCTTCTGGATTTGCTCTAACATATCAATGTACTTCTTTTGGTACGGTGCCCAAACATCGCTCGCGTACTCCAACTTGCTTATTATCATAATATCATTATGATGAAAAAATCCCAGCTCTCGACAAAAACATGAATTTCTGAGGATTTTTTTTTACTTTGACTCCATTTAGGAGGCCCTGAGGAAAATAATTGCCCTGACGGTCTATGTGATCTTCGGGGATGGTGTGTGGGTGGTATTTTTGAGGAGAGGATGGAGCGAATAAATTATGCGTCTTGAAGAAAATCGGCAAACCGATAAATTGTTCCACAGCTTAGCTGATGAAGTCAAGAATGAGTCGTGTAGAAGCAACACGTTCTCATGAGGCATGTCAACATTGGATACAAATATTAGGCTTGTTACCCACCTATGCACCGGTGCCGAAGGAATCAATGACGCTATTACTTCCTCAGAGCATCTTCCATTGAAATTCCGGTAGAACAAAGACAGCATTCCCACCTATATGCTCTAAAGATTGCAATCCGTTTGTCAAGCTGGGGGAATCTGTCCTGCTTCAGAACAGAGTCAAGGGGGTTTTCAAGTATTTTGGGGCTCCTGGCCAGAGGTAGCTGCCAAATTCTACAGTACGCCCAACTTCTGAGAGACTAAGTGCCTCCGTTGACGGAGATACTTACAAGCTACTCGATCCTCGTGCGCGTATCATACGCGCCGATCGTAAGTACCCTCCGTACGATTTAGCTGGTGCCCGTTCACGGCGCTACGAGGTGGCCGTCGGTTTCCAATCAGTATCACGATACCGACAGTGCTGATCGCACGCGACGCGTCGAATCATTTGGGTCTGATACTTATTCGTTTGACGTTTGACAGAAATGGCGTCGGAACATGAAAGTAATGTTAGATTTGTTCTGGAAGTGGAAAAAATACATGTTTACATAACTATACTTTACCAGAATACGTAAGAAACGATTTAGTGGAGAAGGCATGGATTGATGTTGTAAAATAAATCATATGACATCGCATGACAGCGTGTTCACTCCACGGCTGCACGTGAAAAATGATCAAGTTCAGTATATTTCGGATAGTGCCGTGTACGAAGACTAGCATTAAAAAGTGGTATAATAATAATAATAATAATAAAACGTTTATTTGTTATAGAGAATACATCAATACAAAGAAGCTTTGACTGTCCAACTAGGAAGGTCTCCCGTTCTAGGACAGTCAAATGACAAACATTTTGATAGGCGTAAATTTAATTTAGAAATTACCAATTTGGGACACAAATCAACAAATCATCGCCAAAAAACTTTATCTTATTTACTAAAGTTCAGGCAAAAATATTTAATTATTTATAATGTATGCATAATTTAATTATTTACTAATTTAGTTATTATTAATTATTTATAATTATGCACAAGTGTCCTTTACGTACATGTTTTTTTTTTTTCAATATAGAAAAAAGAAAGAAATGTAAAATTATAAGTTTACTTGTAAATAAACCAAAAGAAAAATAATACATATTACCAAAATAAAAATAATACATTCTACCAAAAGAAAAATAATACATAAGAAAAATAATACCTATTAATTATAAATAAACCAAAAGAAAAATAATACATATTAATACAAAGTTATTGAAAGCAGTGAAGAAGAAGCAAACAGAAAATACTTGTATATGGTGACCTTGTTAAAAAAAACGTACTGCTAAATTGTTTAATTAGTACAGCTTTATACTTCAGTAGAGGCATACAAAAAATATCAGAATCGTTAGCATAAAATGGTATATCAGCAGGGTACTTGTGGTTTCGTCACAATTACGTAGATTGTAAGTATCTCCATGAACGGAGGGCCTAACTTGACTCTGGCTTCATGGAAGGGTAGTTATATTTTGATTGAAACGGGCAGAAGTAAGCATTTGTTAGTTACAAATATTAAGCCAAGCTTCCAGCTTATTGAATGTGGAGTGAGTCAGTGCTATTTGCATGGTGAGATTTCTCCTCACTCCTTTATTATGAATTTCAATTGGGCAAACTAATAATGTTCGAGACGATGCGCATACACTGTGCTTGTTTCTTCTTTTCAAACTCTGCAGAATAATAACTAATAATAATAGGATGTGTTCGCCAGAAACCAATAAAATTCACAATTCGCATTGGCGAGGTTGCGTCAGCGCATTGTGAATTGAGATCGCTGACTCAAAACAATCCAGAATTAGTACGGTTTGGTTTCGTTAACATTAACTCCGCATAAGACGGGTGCCACACACACCCATAAAATATCATCGCACGCTCAATAACGCTTTCCATACAATCCCATCAGAGATGTCACACCTATAGGGAACGTACCCATACTACGTGACACACTTTTTGCAATTTTTTACCCCCCCCCCCCCGGTGACCACGTGTAGTATATTCCAAGACCCCCCCCTACAGTTTTCACGTAGTATTTCATAAATATGGTTTCGAATCATTTTTTGCTAACAACAAAATAAAAAATGCATTATTTGGCTTATATTTGTCTTTATTAATACGGCGCTTGCTGCGTGACAGCAAGAGTGCATGCATTACAAGTGGAAAAAATATTATCAAGATAAACTTATGTCAAAATATATTGAAACCGGAACGTAATTTATGGAAACGAAAGTCTTGTTATTTTTATAAACATTTTCATCGCAATCATCTTCAACAAACACGTTCCCTGAACTTTTTCACTTATTTGAATGTACGAGGGTGGGTTTTTAAGTTTGCGGATTGGGTAAGGAGTGGAAATAAAAACCAAAATTATTTTTCCTTTTCAACATATTCACCTACTACTCTAATACATTTTTCCGATCTTTAAATTAACTTAAAGGAACTTTATAACAGCGCGGAACTCAATTTTCTCCACATTTCACAATTTCTTCCCGATTGAAGTGTTTGGTTGACGATAGCTCAAAGACTAATGACCTAATTACGATAAAACCCGGTGTTTATCCTAAAAATGAGTTGTTCAATTAGTACCTAATTCAGCGGTACCCCCGTTAATTACTTACCTTCCCATTCCGCGAACTTAAAAACCTCCCCTCGTAGCTCGAAAAAAAAACGCGAGATTTCTAGATTGACTACGTGATAAAAACCTAAGCCCCCCCCCGATGTGACCAAGCGTGGTATTTTGATGACCCCCCCCCCCCCTGAACAGGTCACGTAGTATGGGTACGTTCCCTAAGCAGTTTATGCCCAAATCAACAATATAGATCTTACGCCGTAACCGCTCCCGAGGCTCCCGTCTGGAGCCAGTGAGACTGTGGCATCCCCAAATGGGGTATGTTGTGAGGCTGAAGGTAGTGGGTAAGGGAAGGATATGGGGAAGAGGAAGGTGGGGAAGTACCTGGCTATTCAGATCTGGTCACCAAACACGGCTAAAGCCATTTCAAGCAACGTTTCAATTCTGAATGGTGGTCTTACGCCAGGGCGATACTGAGAGTATCTTCCACTCTGGAACGTGCCGCAAATTATATATTACTTTTAAATGAATTAGTTGTGAAATAACACAAATTAATCAAGTAGATTCGATCCCGCGACCTTCGGATAGCGAGTCAAGAGCCTTACCGCTAGACCACGCCGGCCGATATGCGAAAAGTTATGCGCCACCTCTCCGCTGAAAACAGGAGCGGGTCATTTTAATTACTGGGCTGCTCAAACGGACGGATGATAGACGTCAAGGTGACAGATTCAGTACAAAGAAATGGCATTTTATAGAAGCTCCGTAATCATCTGACCCCCTCTATATAATATATATAAAATAATATCTCTCATATTTGGGGATGCCATTTAGAGTCTTTTTGATGAAAGGAAGGAGTGCAAGTCCAGGGAAGGAAAAGGGCATGAGGGGTCATTGTGTCCAGGAGTAACGAACGTTTGAATCAATCTCACTCACTGCGATACAAAGCGATGACTGATCGAGAGTCCGGGTGAAGAAGTCTCCAAATCGGACACGTCACGCAGTAGCTGGGCAGGCATTTCCGCATCCAAGACCTGGACAAACATCACCCCTTGAACCCGGGCACTCCTTCTATGTCACCCACCCAACGTAGCGAAACACTTGGGGTGACCTATAGCAGAGGTGTTGGTCATCCAATAAATGGTAGATACCTGCCTCCCAAAAAAAAGAAACATTTCTAATCTAAAGTAAATTACTACATTAATCTAACCCTAACCCAACCTATTTGTATTTTAGTATGGTCTGTTTTGTCATTGTTCTGTTTTGTACGGTTACCATAGGATTTGTAGTAGAGATGAAACGGATAGTTGTTTGGCCGGATACCGGTTATCCGGCGAGCTGCGAGGCCGGATATTCGAACCATTGTCTCGTTGCATGTCGTGACGAGTTTAGCGCCGCACAGGTGAATAGTAAATATCTCGGAAGAAAAATTTAGTTTTTTGGAAGGCCTTATGGTTTTTTTGTAACTTTTTCGACTTTAAATAAAAGCCGTCATAATTATAAGCCATTTTATTGATATTTACCTTACAAAGATTATTTTATTGCATTTTATTACAGGAAATTGTCGTAGTTTATGAATATCCGGTATCCGGCCGGATATTGAGTAATTATCCGGTATCCGGCCGGATAGTAAATTTAGGCCGGATACCGGATAGTTACCGGATATCCGTTTCATCTCTAATTTGTTCATAACTTGATACTGTTAGGTAGGTCAATAACAAGTGAAAATAAAACGGCAAAATTTTGATTGCTTCAGTGTTAAAGAGCCATTGAATGCACCTGCATTTCACCGTTTATTCCATATTTTTTGGGCCTAGTTGATAATCAAAGATAAATTTTATTTCGAACGTGCATTTTTAATATGCAAACATATGATCAATTGTTTTATAATTTCGGTTTGCGAAATGTCAATAACAAATAATGTTTTAAAATTCTCTTCAAATTGGGCAAATTTTGGCCAGCGAACGCTCAAGGGTGTTTGCAAATTAGCCAAAATGTGTCGAAAAACGCTGCAGTGGATATCTATGTACGGGCTCAAGTTGTTAAAACAAGGAGGGTATTTCACCATCCTCCTCATAGATTTTTCCATACGATAACGTACATTTTCGATTTCTTTATTCAAAGTCCGTATTTACCATTCGGTACTTAGCCTGTAAATAGTGGCTGGTATACAGGATAAGTTAGCCGAGTTTTTCTACCTGTTGCGAGTATTTACTTTATCAAGAGGATGGTGAAACTCATAAAATAATTCTACAACAATCCCACCAACCCTAACCTAACAAGTCAACAGCCAACATATTCTTTTGTATTGCTGCAATAGGCCGATCACCACATATGTTCTATAATATAGGTTAGATTAGATTTTATTTTCGATTGTGTTTTGTACATCATCTTCGATTGTATTTTAAGCCTATATCACAGTCGCTTACCATAACTAATAATACGACGAAAGTAATAAAATTCGCAATGGCGAGGTTGCGTCAGCGCGACTGAAAACAATTCAGAATTATTGGTACGTTTTGTGGTTCATAACTTATTTCTGAAGACATTATTCGATTGCGCAACTTCGGGATCATACAATTGCTGTACCTGAGCCCTGAACAGTTACGACTTAACAAACTACGTTTCTAAGGTTTGATCAACTTAAATTCGGTCCAACAAACAAATTAGTCCAAGAGACCGATTAATTTATAAGTCTGTCCAATTCACCAGTAATATACGACCACGATTAAACCATTCTGTAGCTTTAGCGGATGCAAGACGGTAATAATATTTACAATAAATCAAACCATACATAATAGAAACAAAGGGAGATATGGCATGAAATTGTGCCGAGTATACGAGTGCCGAGCTACGATCAAACTGCACAGACTTAAAAAAATATATATGTAGGTATATATAAAAGAAAATAAATATATATATCGATCAAGGGGTTGAGAATATTACTAAAAATCTGTGAGGAATACGCAAATAACCACAACACGATGTACAACCCCAAGAAAACGGAGCTAATTGCATTCCACCATGGAAAAAATCCCGAGAAGATGCTCCCCGTACAACTTAACAAGGAAACCATAAGCACATCCACGAATATAAAATACTTGGGGCACATCATCACTGAAGACCTCTCGGATGATGGTGATATTGAACGACAGAGGAGAAGTATCAGTGTTTTGTCAAATATGATTGCCCGAAGATTCTTCCGATGCAGTAATAATGTTAAAAAAACACTATTTAATGTATTCTGCACTAGCCTGTATACGTGTGAAACATGGTGTCAATACCGAGTAAGCTCAATGGAACGTCTCCGGATCCAATATAATGATGCGTGCAGAATCATATTTGGATTCAGAAGGTATAGCAGCGCTTCAACAATGTTTACAGAATTAGGACTCCATGGATTCGCCAGTCTGATGGGACACCGGGTCACTGGAGCCAGGATGCGGCTAATGGCCTCCGACAACACGTTGGTGACCGCAGCCTTCCAGCACCAAGCTCCACTCCTGAGTGAGCGATGGGCCCGAGCGCACTTAAGATCACGCCCTGCATAATAATTGAATATTTACTTTTGTTATTATTAATTTTTATTACTATTATTTTTATTTTCTATTTACATTCTTATTTCTTTACTGTGTAAATATATAAATATGTATAACTTATACGGGACGTGTGGGATTGCACTATCCTCCCCACATCCTGGAATAAAGATTATTATTATTATTATTATATGCCCAACGTACTAGGTAATTCAAAGTAAATATGACGAAACATAAAACTTTAATTAAAAAGAATTAAAAAAAGGACATCTATTTTCAAATTCCATTTAAATTTTTTTTTTTTGGTTTGACTGAAGATTGATATTGCTTGCATCAATAGTTGTAATGTTATTGAATTTCAAAGAAATGCTTGATTGCCTCCAAATTTGTCGCACATAAATAAAAATTTCGGCCCAAAAAACCCCTTTTTAAAATTTTATATTCACAGAGTAGGTTGAGTAAAATTACTTTTTTAATAATATTACTATTAACTCACTCGAAAACTGCCATTGTTGCCTCCAAAATCATGAAAAAGCGAATTATTTAATGACCTAAATAAAATACCTCAAATCGGTACTAATCGGCCTCAAATCCAAAATGAAATTTACATGGAAAATACCGCGCAGCCTTTCCTCTTAAGGGCGTTTAACCAGCCGAAAAGCGGCCGAAAAGCGGCCGAAAATCTACATTTCGGCGAAAGATGTTCTTACGATCGTACAGGGCGGTTCTAATGAGAAAGATTAATTATTCTCCGTACCAGCTTTTTAAAATTATAACTCAATATCGATTCAAAGTTTGCTTTAATTATCTATATACAAAAATGCTGAAAGGCGTGATGATAAAACTATTAAAATTGTGTACTATTTGTAATTATTTTTTGATTTTAAGTATTTATCATTTTTCAATAATGACTATAAAAAAAAATATGTAAAAAAATCTGAAATATATTTGTTTGCAAGTGCGCAAATAAATACACAAACTGACCAATTTTCGTCAAGAAACACATGAACGTATATATTTTTTAATGATTTTATTTAAACTAAAATTGAAATTCTGTAACATACGCTTCCCAGATAATGTATTGATTTATTTTACTGAATGGTTATGTGCTTTGAAATGGATGTTGTTTAATACAAAATATTTTTTGAAAATTTAACAAATCTGCCAACGGCCTATGGAACCTTATTATACTAAAAAAACATTTTTTCTCAAAATTTAAAACATACGTTTACCGGATAAAAGAACAATCTTTCGAAATCAATTTATAATTTTTTGTGTAAAAGAGTCAATACGTTTAAAATCTGGTTTTCTTTGGTTATACCCTCTTAATAATATTTATCGCTGTATTGTTGTTTTCGTCAATTTCGGCTTTGGTGTTATTGGAGCCTCGGCGCTTTGGCGGGTGGTCTCTGGGTAGGGGGGGGGGTGGAAGGGGGGATCTATTTGTGAGCAGCTTCCTGACCCACATCCCACATCTCGGCGTCTCGGCCCGTCACACGACCATTCACTGATTCACTCGAGACCAGCTAAACTCAACCTTTTTTCTTCCAGCATTCCTTGTACTATTGTACCGCCCATCATTAAATTTTGCTTTCCCAATCACATCAATTAAAGAACATGTTATACATTATTATTAAAACACATACCAGGAATAATGGCATTTCCGATAACATGTGCTACAAATTATGTCCTCGGCGTGCAAAATATAACAAAATTTCTCTAAATAAACAATAACCATTGTTAATCTTAAGCGGGGTCCAGAGCTCGTCATTTGTCACAACAAGTCAATGAATTTATCAAGTTTGTCAATAAATATTCTCAACTTTTGTTGTTTCGAGTTTAGTTGTGCTTTCCATGTTCGACGGAAAACATTTCCCAAACACTCCATCCCGGGTGAAGCGGGAAGGCCGGCGGGGGGGGGGATTCATTTTTTGACAGATGCCGCGCAATGCGGTCGTGTGGGGAGAATTAACGAAACGGCCGCCTTTTGTGGTTATGTGCAATGAGCGGGCATATTCACGAGTTTAAAATATTATTATACTACGTATAATATTATAATAAATATATTTGATAATAAAATTATAATATAATATCAAATATTTATAATTATTCTGTTTTTGACGTAAATATTTACGCACTCTAAATTCGTAACTTTAGGTCGTGCCATAATCGATATTAGTCAGAAATCTTTCCTGATTATTCAAGTTGGCATGGTGAACACAATTTGACAAGTAGTACATACATAACATAATAATAAAGTACATAATAACAATGTATGGCTGTTTATGAAATTTGCGTTTTTGTGTAAAATCATTTCAAGGGCACTGTACATTACTGTACAAAGACATGTTACGCATCCACGTTCCCGCGCGGCGCGGAGAATATTTCAGGCGTTTCTCGATACCGAATAATTATGTTAATATATTATAATTATATTATCAAATAATTTATTATAATATTATACGTAAGTATAATAATATTTTAAACTCGTGATTATTTAAGCTCGCTCATTATACATTATTACACATAACCTCAAAAAGTCGTTCGGTTTGTTCTTCCATAAATACGACCACACCGCGCGGCTCCTGTCAATTAAATGAATTATACCCCCCGCCTGCCTTCCCGTTTCACCCGGGATGAAATGTTTTGGAAATGTTTTCCGTCGAACACGGGAAGCACAACTAAACTCGAAACATTGACAAACTTGATAAAATCATTGACTTGTTGTGGGACTGTCAATGATTTTATCAAGACAAATTGAGACAAATGACGAGCTTTGGACCCGACTTTAAGTGAACTCGCAGGTAAGTTTATTGTTAAGTTTATTTATGTCCTGTTTATTTTATTTCTGTACAGATCGTAAATAAAACCATATATGTACATTTTTCTTCATATTTATTATGATGTCATCCAATTTCACGTGTGCGTATGTGTGCGTGAGTGCCCCCAAAGTATGGGATGTATGAATCTATTCCACCCACTGCGGTGAAAGGCGATGTTCCGAGAATGTCCGGTTGGAGAGTTCAAAAGGTCTCCCTCAACCAGTCTCGGCCTGCCACGCAGTTTATGGGCAGATGCATTCGCCGCCAAGATTGGGAAAAACCACCCCCATGAACCCGGGCACCCCTGCAAAATCGCCAAACGTAGCGAACCACTTGGGTTGACCTATGGCAGAGGTGTTGGTAATCCAATAAGCGTACCCATACCCGCCTCACAAATAATGGTTACTTGCTAAACTGAAGAAAACTCATTTATTGTAATGTGGTAAACATGTAGGATGACCATGTGTTGATATTTGATAAAAAATAATATATATTATATATCTCATATAATAATGTAAATCAATACATATTACACCGTGCAATGTGGGTCCCGCTAAAACTCAAAAACGAGTCCCGGTACAATCGAGGGAGTTATATGGTGTGGTAGCCATCTATAACCCATACATGAAGAAAGTTCCCGTTTTTACTTGAAGGGCGTGCTTTTGAATATATAAGAGCTGGATGTTTCTAGAAAGTCCAGAACACTCGAGAGTATTCGAGAGCATCCCACAACACTCCAGAACACTTCGGAACATTCTGGAATGTTGTACAATGTTCGGGAATTGTCTGGAACGTTCGGAAACTTCCCAGATCATTGTGGAACATTCCAGAACACTCTCGAATGTTGTGGAATGTTCTGACCATTCGAAGCCTTTTTTGGTGGGGCTACCCATTGGTACTTGCAAAGCAAGATCAGTCGTGGATTCGAACGTCAGTTCAATCTCATATCAACTCCCTGAGCGAAGCTGGTTTTGTCATAAAATAACTGAAAACTGACAGTACGTAAGTAAGTACAGCGCTTATTTAAAAAAAACAGTATGACTTGAGATGTTTATACGTGGATTATCATATATTTATTTTTTTTACATTAGCTCCACACAGGAGGCACCGAGGAAAACAATTTCCCTAGGGGCCTATGTCATCCTTGAGGATGCTGTGTGGAGGGTTTTTTAAGGTCAAGGAAGGAGAAGAAGTATGGTAAGGAAAAAGGTATCGAGGGGTGGGTAGGAATCTGGGCGTCAGTGTGGCCAGGAGTGACGGACGTTTGAATCTATTCCTCACACTGCGGTGCAGGGCGAAGGGTCGGGAGAATCCGGCTGGAGAGGTCAAAAGTCCTTCCTCAATCAGTCTCCTCCGATCCAGCCCGCCACACAGTGGTTGGACAAACGTATCCGCCACCAAGACCTAGACAAACCTCATCCCATGAACCCAGGCACCCCTGCTAAGTCACCAAACGTAGCGAACCACTTGGGGTGACCTGTGGCAGGGGTGTTGGTCGTCCAATAAATGGTTCCCGGGGCGGCGGTACCCGTACCCGCCTCCCAAATTGATATGTTTATAAACAAAAGCTTGGCGGGCCGCAGGTTGAGCATGGCTGCTCTAGACTCGGACGAACCGACCAAGCTACTCTGGACACTTCGCAAACAACTGCTTACTTACGTACTCACTACACATTACACAATGCCCACATTGCTCACATTGCGCACGTCCAACAATATTCTAAGTTCTAAGGATCACATCTAATTCACTTATGGAACCAATGTACAGACCTTCTTCCAGATCATAGATAATAGAAACAAGGGAGATGGACCATGAACCATCACTAGTATTTTTTAATATATTTTTTACGTAACTCCAGATAGGAATCCCTGAGGAATGTCATCTTTGACGATGCTTTTGGTGGGTCTTTTTAAGCAGGAAGGAGTAAACGTGAGTCTTGAGATCTACGTTGTAAGAGGGAGAAAATACAGAGACCGGCAAATCAAAGTTAAAATTAAGAGAAACGACTTATTATCTTCAGGCAAATGTCAACCATGTAAAAATTTCGCCGGTGCATGTGATTATGCACTGGTGCTGAAGGGATCAATGACTCTAGTTCTTCGGAGCATTTTCCATTGAAATACCGGCAGAACAAGGACAGCATTCCTCCCAGACGCCTGTGATTGCAATCGGATAGCCTAAAAATTGCAATCCCCTTGGAATCTAACAAACGTACCGTTGGCATCTACCAAGTAACTTTAAATTGTTTCAAAAAAATTAAAAAGTCTTTAAATTAGTTTATCTTTATATAAATATAAATCTCGCGTCACGATGTTGGTTCGAGATAAACTCAGAAACTAACACACCAATTTTGATGAAATTTGGCTGTTGTGTGTAATTTGGTCCAACTTAAAAGATATGATAGTTTTTATCTCGATTATTGGTCTCAATATTTATTATTGCGAATTAAACGCTCATCAAATTTTTGTTATAGGACAATGCTTTGTAATTATTTGTAAGTTCCATAAGTTTCTAACAGATGGCGGTATGAGTTAATTTATCGACACAACACTTAGTTATCCAGATTGCGTAACCAACCATCCAGTAGATGGCTTTGTGTTTCGTTAGACACGTGAGACCAACAGCCAAAATCGTATCCATGTAGGTATATCTAAGAAACTAAATATACCGACAAATGAAAACCATGTTTCTTAATCATTTGATTATTTTGATAATCCGTGCAGTTTGGTGTAGTAATGAAATGAAAACAAATAATGTTGCAAAGCTGAAAGTAAAGCGAAGATAAGTGAAAGATGTCTATTTTACACAATATCATCTTGAAAACTTCAAGCTTGTTCAAATCGTTTGCTCAACACCTCAAGTGAAAGGTAAACATGCTTTTTCATCGCAACATTCAAAATATACTTTTAGCCCACCACTCTCTCAGCGTTCCGCCTCTGTACACGTACGTTAGGGTGGCCGTTAAAGTTTTTTTTTTTAATTTGTACACGTGGAGGGTCTCAAAAGTTGCGTATTCAAGTACTGATCTAAATATCTTAATTTCATACTGATTTTATCCCTCTACAGGTTAGTGCAAAAAAATATTTGACTTTACATGGCGACTAGAAATTCGTAGTAGATACAACCGGGAAACTGGTGAATCTACGTCACATAGAAAACCCAAAAAACTAGATTTACTCGAAAACGAAAGGTCAAATCAAAAGGTTATACCACAAAATACACTCTAAATGTGAAGTAGTTTCCCGCTTGTACCTACTACATATTATGGTGTATATTTCAAGTCTCAGTACACTTCCAAAAGTACCAGAATCACTTGAAACAGAAAATGCATATATATATGTATTAATAAAACTGTACAGTCATAGTAGGTAGCTTTTGAAACCCTGAGAGAACAATATCTAAAAAAGTGTTCATATTACATTGATGGTCCAGTGTAATGTTCATTCATCTCTAAACCGGAACTGTGACTGCCCATGCCTAGAGCAAGTAAACATTATCAAATATTTAGGAGTAACCTTCGATACACACCTGAATTGGAAGCAACATATACATAATACTACAAACAAAATCCGAAAATCTATATACTTTTTCAAACAAACACGCAATTTCCTTAACCTAAAACTTTTAAAAACAATATATTACTCATTGTGCCAATCTCACATCGAATACGGAATTCTAGCCTGGGGTAATGCATATTCCAATGCCCTTGATCCCATCATGAAAGCACAAAAACTAATCATAAAAATAATTCTTAAAATGCCGCTTACTACCAGCACTGATACTATCTTCAATTCCTTCAACGTTATGGACATAAAACAGCTCTACTCAAGATCCATATTACTTAATTTACACAAAAACAACAAAACACCATACAAAGCTACACAAACAATACACAATACCCGAGCCAAAAACAACGAACTTCTCCAAACTCCTTTTTTCAAAACCACCTTCGGGCAAAGACACTCTAAATACATAGCTTGTAAACTATACAATACACTACCAACTATGATCAGACAAAGTGACTCCTTTACAAAATTCAAACAAGATATTAAAAAATGGATTATAAGTATTGGACGCCACACTATCACAAATATATGTAAAATAAATCACAAATAGACAGAAATAACTATTCACATACAACCTAACCCATATAAAATAAATAAAAATAATGGAATCCTGTCAAATTTAACCTATAAATAGATTAGGCAGAATTTATTTCATTACTCCATCTCCAACATTTATCTCTTTAAAAGATTTACCACCCTTCCAATCACCCTTCTGTTTTCATTCTATTCATAATATGTATTTTACCTGTAATATCCTTGTAACTACTATATTCATTTATATACCTGTACGCCTGTCTCGACACAGGTATACCCTAGTGAGACAGGCATACAAATAAAACCATTGTAAATATATTTTATTATAGATAAATAAATAAATAAAAAAAAAATGTACTAATGATAGCGGTAACTTTTCTACAACAAAATATCGTAAATAGAACTGACTTCTGCCAAATGTGGGACTTCATATAATTTAGGTGCGTTGATAGCTGATTTGCCTATGTCAGACTTTGGAAATTTAATTTACATAGGTATCAGAAAGTACTCTAAGACGTCCCTTATTTGAATGCTATGAATACCTATATCAGGTGCTCTAGATTTATGAAATTGTTACCTATCTAACGTAGGAGAAAATTTTGTTTCGGCATTTTTAAGCGAAGAAATCCAAAAATAATATTCATTTCTGAATTAGAATTAGAAATTAAAACACTTTTGTACTTTCTTCCATTCTGAATTCATACGTTTACTGTTGTGTGTTCGAAAGCAGCAAGTTATTAGAGAAATGAATAAAGTTAGTGTTTAAGATGTGCATAAGATTACTTTCGGATTATAACAGTATTCACCAGTATTACGCCTTTCCCACATCTTTTCCTTCGGAGTCTTTCACAGTCCTGTCGCATAACGGAAGACACGACGTACCCGGAGAAAGGAAAAATGGCATTCTTCGAACGACATGGAGACGAAGCTACTTCCTCTTGTATTGGCTTCGGCTGCCACGGGGGTGGGGGCACTGGACACGGTCGGCAGCAGGGTCCAGGGAATATAGGCCGAGTGCAGCGGCGAGCTGATAGCGGATATTGCGGATGCTGTGTGTTCTCTGCTATTCTTTCGTTCTATTTTTTATAGGAGACCTCGCCTATCGCCACCAACTTTCATTTCGTCAGAACAATGGGGCAGATAACAGAAAGCTATCGGCTGTAACAGTCGATAAGCTGAAAGAGAATGGCTAAGAAAACAATTATAATACGCTCCATTTCGACACTATCTCGGTACTTATCTAAATACCTCAGAGATGAACAAATGAAAAATCCGTGAGATGACTACGGCTGACGAAACATTTGCATAGGAACATCGCGGCTTAAATCTTATTTACAAGGAAAATAATATATAGTAACTAAGTAGGCAATAACTTACTTAATCAGTGACCAGAAAAACCTTTTAAAGTATTAGCACGCAACACTGAGTTTTATGAATGGGCGAAAAAGTAGTGCCATAATGCATATCGAATACCCAAGAAATGAAATGAGTAAGAATTTGCATTGACGCAATTAAGTTTGCGGTTTATCGTGGTTACGTCAAATCGAAAGCCATAATGTGGTCATATTGTAACTTTGATAGCATATCCAAAGGTGAACATTCTCCTAGATGACAGTGAAGAATTGACAACACAACACAACCTGTTGAAGAGATTGATGGGGTATTGATTACACCGTTAGAAAGCCAGACATTTGTACCTAAAAAATAAGATTGACAGGTCAAAACAGATAAGTTTTCAGCACACGGGAAATCCAAAGCCTCAAAGGTATTTTTTATTTGTAATCTTCCAATGCAAACAAAGGTATGTTTCTCACTCGGAATCCAATGGTAGATTGAAAGACAATGTGTATTTAATACTTTATTTATTTTATTTTAATAGCTACACAAACGAAAATAAACACGGTATTGACAGATCTAACAACACAATTCCAATGGCTGATTTTGAAAGCGATTCAAGAAGGCTTTATAATACTTGTAAGAAAAATAAGATACAGAGAGACAATTCCACTTTCTCAAGAACCGTCTGAAAAAACCCACCGGTGAACACGGCAGAAGAATACAAAAGGTGGGTCCTTGCATTAGAAAGTTATTTTATTCACAATAAGTAAAATAGTTCGGGGTTTTATAAAATTTTTCTTCAGAGCTTAGTAGTTTGAAAAGTAAATATCCTTCACCAAACTAACTTTACTCTTGGCCAGTTTTAGATCAGCTTCGAGTCCGTAAAACTTGTAGAAAATAGTTACATCGATGGAGACAAAATTGAAATACGGAAAAGGTTTGGCAGTGGAACAGTATTGGAATAATAATAATTGAGGTATTGATGACCACATCGGTGAATAAAAAAGAAATTTTGAGCCATTACTGTAACGTCATATCACTATGATCATGATGGTGGACCGTAGACCAGCATTCTAAATGCAAATATAATAAGTATGAACAACATATATGATTATTCTAAAATCAAATACACGTTTTAGTTAAATCTGGTAATTTTATTTTATGAATGTGCTTGACGGCAGTTTCGGCTTTCGAATGTATGATCTTAAGTTTTAATAAACTTTTCTTTATTTTAATGACACTAATTAAATGAACAAGGCGGCAATTGTGGGAAAAATTAGACATTGACTGTTGCTTGATAGCGTTCATTCAACAATCACTTGATATTCCATATTTTATGAGGTAAGCAAGAGTATTTACAGTTTTAAAAAAAATAAAGGATTTATTTCTGTTTGTACTATTGTGCAAATTTCGACCTATTTAAAAATCTTAGAAGTTAACTTTTCAGTGTTTTATTTATTTCTTAACGCCTTTTTGGGTTTTTTTACATACGAATAGTAAAAAATATACAGTGTTTATTGTACATAACTGAACTGCCTCAGAAACAAGATTTTGTATTTCTTTAGTGATAAGTTGAAGATGCCCATTGACTTGGCATAATTATTTCCCTCCATTAGTATTCTGGGCAAAGAGGAATACATTTGGTGGTTTGTCCCAGAATTTCTGCAAATAAATCCCAACCTCTAGTATAACCTAGTGGAATCCGAAAGTGGACCATTAACTGCATAATTTAAATTTTTATATAGAAAAACATGGTTCCATGACAACTCAGAATCAACTTAACTCAACACCTCTTTAAAAATTATGAAAAAACAATTAAAAATAGCCCGTAAACTAACCGAACGCAGCCTATTAACAAAAATTACTTTTCAAAGGAGGTGTTGTGTTGACCGAGTTTTCCGGTCACCAGAAAATCCTTGAGTATGACATTTTAAGCATATTCATATCATTTAAAAAAGTGTTGTAGTTCAACATAATTGCTGGAATACCCACTGATAGTTCGTTCCCAAAAGCTGAACCCTACATTATTTATAAGTATTGATACGCTAGTCTGTACGGCTGAAATTTAAGAACCCGACTTCGAGTACATCTTTGAAGCCACGCCTTATGCTAAACCATGTTTGTATGTGAAATTTGTTGTAAAGCTACTGTCGTGTCGCCTGCCGCCCGCCACCCGCAGGACCTGGAAGCAAAAACCGGCGGAGCGTGTTTTTAACTGGTGAATAGATAAGCATTTTGAAGATAATTTAATTACAGATTTTTAGTTAGTTTCTACGTTTGCAAAGTGCTCTTGGTGATATTTACAAAGATGGCCATATTCAAATAATAAGAATTATAATACTGATGTGATTGAAGTGGACTTAGAGAAGTGAATAAGTGTTCCGAGTTTCAATCTCCTCTCAAGTAGTGACAACCGCCACGCTGTTAGTTCCGTGTGCTTTCACTCCATCGCCAATCAGATGAGCACTGGCAGTGGGAAATGGGAAGTGGGAAGACTTTCCTCTCAGTACTATTTCCATCAAACACGCTCCGAGATAGCGATCAGACGATGGCGGTGGTAATAGGGGTATCCGATAGAAATCAGCATCAGCCGAGGGGGGCGGTCTGCGGGCTGCGGGCTGCAGCTCCGTGCATAATTCCCATCGCATTTCGCCGTTGCGACAGGCTGCCGTTGCAGCTCGCAACCGACTCGAAACCAGCTCGCTGTCAGCTTGCACAACGGAATATTGTTCTGCAGGCGCAATTATCGGAATTGAGATGCACCACGGGGCGCACGACGCGCCGGAGTAAATAACTTATTGCATATCGTCAAAAGAAGACGGCTATTACAATTTTAGCTAGCACGAAGATCGTGGATCTGCAATAGGGACTCGCGAAGGAAGTTGTCAACACCCTCACGACCGGCGATTCCAACTGGAGCGGGAGAATCTAATTTTACATCAATCATCAAATTAGCGCCAATTCTGGGACATGATCAGATTACCGTGTTTATTACGTACCAGATGTAACTCACTGCTATCTATGTTCAAACCAAATATATCCGTGGATCAAACAATAAAGATACACACATCCGTAACGAAAAATTCGTCTGTGAACATTCGTATTATGTCACATGCAAGTATCTACGTAAACGAATATTATCTGAAACTTACTTATCAAAGGTAATCTGCTGCAAATTGAAATTCAGCATAAGGATTCTCTCAACTCATAGTACATGTATTACTCAAATACTAAATTGTTAGGAATTCAAATTATATGCACGAAAGCAACAGCTTGATATGTTCCAGCGCTAAGTCCATACTTGGCGAAAATTCGCGAAATAGTTTCTTCAACTTTACCTTTGTTCTTCGTGGAGTATCGTTGCGCCGCTCTGTGCTGAGAAACGTGTGAGCCGGAAAGTGCACTTAATGATACGGTTTCTGCAAAGCGGAGGACAACAATGGTCCCACGGTGTCCCCCTCCCGGGCACGAGAAGAGGACTCGAGATTTTGTAACTGAGATGGCGGAGAGAATGATTACTTTCATTTTATTTCCCCGTCGGAACAATGCAGACATTCTTCAGAGGCATCAGCAGTGATCAGCAACATCCAAACGACCAACTAAGCAACCAGCCAACTAGCAGCCAGCCAGCATGTGTGTGCAGAGGATGTGATCTGAGCACGCGATGTGACGTCGTGGGACCGGTCCACCATGTGAAGCTGGCATTTAGTAACAAACCTATGTATTTAAATGTCGCAGGCTCTTGGTTCAAATCAGCGATTCTCAAAGTAGGCGATATCTTCCCCGTCAATATTGAAAGTATCAGAGGGGGTATCGAAAAGAGAAAACAGCATAGAATTCAAATAATAGATGTATAGATGACATCGTTTTCAAATTTCATAGGCTTTTCATAAAAATGATTCCGAAGTTTGGCGAGTCACCCAATGGGCACAAAATGAGGCGGTGATGACCTCAGAGGAAAAATGGAGGTATGGAAAGTCAATAACAGTGTGGCGGGCAATACTAAGCTAATACCACTGACAACTACAGTGGTGCACCACAACAAATCCTCAATAAATCCTAAACTTTGAAATCAATGCAGTAGGTAACTATCAAAAACTTTATTACTGTACGTAAAGGTGGCCATACACGTTAGGGTTTGCATGATGGTTATGATCTTACATGCATAACTGACAGGCAAACCCTAGTGTGTATGTTATAAAACTGTACAGTTATCGATGCATGTACAATGTACATGTACATTGTACATGAAACCTAGCAAATATCAAAATAGATATTTTTGCCGCTCGGTTATGTTTGCACGCATGCCCGCTCGTGCTTGCATGCACAGTTCTCAGTTTTCTATGTGCTGTGGCAGTGAATGTCCTACAAAACACAAGTCAATAAATGTCCTACAAAACACCGTCACGTAGCTGCAACTATCTTTGACTGAGAGTTTATAGGAAATTGTACATGCAAACCCTAACGTGTATGTCCACATTAAACTCGGTTATGCCTGTCGGTTAAGCATGTACGGTCATAACCATCATGCAAACCCTAACGTGTATGGCCACCTTAAGGGTGCTTAATTCACGTATAAATAACGATCTGAAGAATTTCAGTATTGTCCTGGTGAAAGCACCATTCAGAATAGAAACGTTGCTTGAAAAGGCTGTAGCCATGTTTGGTTGCCAAATCCGAATAGCCAGGTAATTCCCAACCTTCCTCTTTCTCCCCTACCCTGTTCCTTTCAACCTCACATCATATCCCTATTGGGGATGCCATAGTATCACTGGTTCCGGATATTAGGAAGCAATTGGGACTATTGTGCGGTATTCACATTTTATTGTAGCACGATAAAGAGTTGGTATGGCGGAAGGGTTTGTGTAAGACGGTGAATGGATTTGAAAGAAGCAAATTTTGTACCAAAATAGAATTATTCGGCGATATATCCTCTTTGCCTACCCCCGAAGCGATATTTTTTTATTTATTTTTATTTATTTGTTTATTTAGCACAATATTATACATTTATATACATTATTTATTAAATTTTGACTGCCCAACTAGGAGTATTATCCCGTTTTAGGACAGTCAAATAATTATGGGTATGAACATGTGGAGAATGATTTGTACAAAAAAGAAAGAAAATTGCTGAAATAAAAAGAAGAGAAAGAATATAAAATAAAATAATAAAAAAAGTTTAAAATATAGTACCTAACTGTTATTTGTTTAGCATAGCAAAAGAAAAAAAAAGAGAAGAGAAAGAATAAAATAAAAATGAAATAACCAATTAAAACATAAAATAGCCGTGGATTGTTTAGCATAGTTGTTGAAATGATAATAGTAATAAATAAAAATGTATTTACAGGCAAATGATTAAAATATAAGGTGGTAACTGGTGTTTGCATTTCACATTATAGTCCTACGTACACATTTTGCATAGTGAGAACTAGAAAGAGAACAGAAACAATAAAGTAAAACAAAATAAACAATTAGAGCTTGATTATATATGTATAGAGATGGATAATTAATTCATTAGTTAGTTTGTTATGTCACGCGACAATAACGTATTAAGTTCGTGATATCTTTGTCACAGATGACATTTAAATAATAATTGATTCCATCTGGTTTGTTTAGAAAGGTCAGAAAAAATAATAATCAATCTATTTCCTAGTAGTACCTCAATAAAATACTGTTTGTTAACCAATCAAAGCTATTAGAGGGTACATAATTATTGCAACGTGACTGCATAAGAATATAATGTCGTGACTTATTAAAAAAACTGCAATAAATTGAATCAATGATAAAGAAATAACAATAAAATGAATACGATGCGCAACGTTACCAATTAAGATAATTTATTATCCCAAAATAACTAATATAATTTATTAGACTCCTAGCTTTATTTTTTTTGTAACAGCGTACAAAATTGCCAATTGGCCGGAGCCATTACACAATAATAACATCTCAATTTGAGAAATATAGTGAGGCTGAAGGAACTGCAGAAGGGGAACAGTAAGGGGAAGGTTGGAAGTACCCGGTTAACTAGATTTAATCACCAAACGATTTCATGCAACCATAGACATACGAATCCCTCCCCATACCGGTTCCATTGGAACCGGCTGGGGTAGAGTATGGTTTCTCGTGAATTTAAAAAATGTGACGTCATCATTCTTCTGCGAGCCAGCGTCGAGCGCTCATCGGTGCATTTTACGAAATAACACCGCAAAAAACATGGTTTGTGTTTTGAAAACGTGTAAATATGTACTATCACTCGAGACACATGGCGTGTGCTCGTCGATGTTTACCGGGGTAAGCAAATTATGAAACATTTGTAAAGGTGTCCTAACTAAATATTGGAAGTCTGCAAATAGGCGAACTTTACTTTGCCGTATTTAGACTTCGCAAATTTGTTCATTGCGCGGCGAGCAATTCGCGCTCCCATGTAAAAAGGTCTATTCATTCAAAAGCAGAGTTTACTTTTAAGAACGAAATGGTGATATTATAATGCGAGATGCCTATACACTGTTATATTGAGTTATCGACGAATCACATATTTCCAAAGTCATCTTCGTGCTCTGTGCCCCGCTGTAGTTGTTATCTACCCCTCACCTTTATGTTCTGGTCTAGTAATATTCATATGTCTATGCAGGCAATGGTTTTCTTTAAGATGATTTTCCCAAAGTTACAATATAAATTCCCAGCTGCTGCCAGCCTTATGGAGCCAGTTAGACTATGTCATCCCCATTTGGGATATTTTGTGAAGCTGAAGATAATGGGGAGGGCCAGTAGATTAGAATGGGGAAAATGGGAAAGTAGCTAGCAATTTAGATCAGGAAACCACGGCTTAAGTTAAAGAAACGTTTCAATTCTAAATTATGGCCTTTCACCAGAGCGATATTGAGAGTATTTGCCACTCTGGAACGTGTCGCAAATATACCACTTTTTTTGTGCACACCGGGAAGTAAGTAAGTATGTAAGTCTCTCTTACCTGTGAGAGACTTACCTCTCGACTTCGGAGGCAGTCGAGGTTTGATTCTGAATGGTGTTCTCTCCCTGTTAGAGTACCTCCGTTCTGGAACGAGGTGCATAACACATATATTATATTATATTATTTTACTTTATTTTTATTTTTATATGAATACCGCACAAGAGTCCCCAACCGGAGCCAGTGAAACTATGGCATCCCCAATTGAGGTATTTTGTGAGGCTGAAGGAAGTGTGGAGGGAAGGAGATGGGGAAGAGGAAGGTGGAGAAGAGGAAGTTAGGAAATTCCTGGCTATTCAGATCTGGTCACCAAACACGGTTAAAGCCATTTCAAGCAACGTTTCAATTCTGAATAGTGATCTTACACCAGGGCGATGCTGAGAGTATCTTCCACTCTGGAACGTGCCGCAAATACATGGTGTCCAGAAACTCGTAGTACAAGCGGGAAACTGGTAAATCTACATCACATTCGGAGTCGATTTGTGATATAACTGTTTTGATTTGAGCTTTCGTTTTCGAGTAAATCGGGTCCGAAATTGGAACTTTTTTGGTTAAATTTGAAAAAAATGTTCACTAGGGGGTTGATTTCAGCTGTGTAATGTCTTATAAAATGCATCGAAGGTTAAACTGGGTTCAAAATTTTTTTTAACCCTTTAGTTGCCGAAAAAATGGAAAAATAGAAAAAAAAATATATTAAAATCGAAATGCTCAGATCGAAAAAAAATAGGTTTTTTGGGTTCTCTACGTGGTGTAGATTCACCAGTTTCCCGCTTGTACTACGAGTTTCCGGACACGTTGTATACTATATATTAATGAAATTAATTTTATTTGCGTACGCCGGGTTCGAACCCGCGACCCTCGGATTATGAGTCGAGAGTCTTACCTCGGGACCACGGAGGCCGTCAAATAGTAAATAGTATGTGAGATAAACCAAACAAAATACATATTATTTGCGTTCGCCGGATTTCGAACCAGCGACCTCTACGTCCAGAGCCAATGGAATATCGATCTGTCACGAAGGACATCGAACTGGAACCGAATTGAAACAGAGGCCAGGGCATCGCAAATTACCTAGTGAAACGTCTTACGTGCTTGTTAGTACGGCTGTTGTTTTAAACTGATTTGGTGGTGAGTAAGATATGTTAGTTTTGTGCTGCTGGGAAAAAAGTATCGTGCATTACATTTATTTAAAAGCAGTGATAAGTAAAAGCTCAGTATGGGGTAAAATTCCCGCTAGCAAGTGGCGATAAGGAAATATGACCGAACATAAAACCATACATCACTTGTCAGCCCTAACCGTACATAAGGCCTTCCACACTGTACATCGATTTATACCTGTTAGAATATATTATGAAGATACAATACTGCAACCTTCTACAGACCTGTTACTAAACTGAACAACAGTAATTTTTAAATAATAGCAAAGTTAATATAATTCCCATTTGATTTGTGCTGTTTTTAATCACTTATCAATAAATAATTCATTGAAGTACGTACCTAAAGGAAATTGGTAAATGTTTTTAGTATCGACTTTCTGCGTATTTCGATACCTAATTACGATTGTATCCGGAATCAAATAATAGCAAAAGAACATAATATTATTCAGGGCGCAACAGGACGTACCTGATAGACTTTAACGAACTTATTTACAGAAAAGGGGGAAATCACAGCAAAGCAATGCCTTTAGGGTACATTCAGTTATATCCTGTTTATACACCACTAATAAAGAATGAAGAAGTCAGTGACAATTATAACTCTGATTCGGGAGGTAAGTAAAAACCAAACCTTATCCTATTATATATATTTTCCCAATATCTAAATAACTGAATGTAACCTAAGGCTGCGTATACAAATAATCCGCCAATATTGAAAGAGATCAACTTATATGTCCCCAAGGTTTACTCGTGGGAGATCCCAGGCACTTTTTCATGCTCTGAAAGCGAGAAATTCTGCTTATCAGAATGCACCAACTGGGCGACTCAACTGCTTGACTCTGCATTGAGCATCGACATCTTCAATGTCACCTAAAGAGAATTCAGTAACTATCTCTTAACATACGTCACAACATAGTTAAACTACCCCCCATGCACTTTTTATAATAAAAAATTGTATTTTTTTCCATATATTTTTAGTGTATAACTGTTTTATGGTGAACCTGAATAAAATAAATAAATAATATAGGTACATGCAAGTAACAAAACGCGAAACGAACCACGAATAATGGAAATGCAACGAAGTAACTGCAAGTGGCGTTTCGCGCCGTTTGCTGTCGCTTCATTCCTTTCCCATAATTCAATTTGTTAGGCGTGAGTACCGCCGTCCCGGGAACCATTTATTGGATAACTAACACCCCTGCCATAGGTCACCAAGCGGTTCGCTACGTTTGGTGACTTAGCATGGGTGCCCGGTGCAAGGGGTGAGGTTTGTCTAAGTCTTGGCGGCGAATGCGTTTGCCCACCTACTGCGTGTTGGGCCGGATAGGGAGATACTGTTTGGGGGAGAGCTAGTCCTCTCCTGCCACTCTCTCGATCCATCGCCTTGCACGGCAGCGGGAGAGATGGATTCATACGTCAGTCACTCTTGGACGTATTGACCCCTAGATTCCTACCCACATCTCACACCTTTTTCCTTCTCAGAACTTCCTCCTTCATTTCTCTGAAAAGACCCTCCATACAGCATCCCCAAAGATGACATAGATTTTGAGGGAGTTTTTGCTCATGGCCTCCTGTATGGAGAAAATGTAAAAAAAAAAAAACTAAAAATAAAACGAAACGTTCGTTTCGCATTTTGTTACATGCATGTATACGCAGCCTAAAGTAACATAAGGTAAAATAACGTGAGGTAATAAAGTAACTTAACGTAACCTATAGTGATATACGCTAATACAAATTAACCTACATAACGTAACCTAACGTTAACTAAGCTCATCATAACCGTAACCTAAGATAACATAACGTGAGATAAGATAACATAACGTAATTTAACATACCAATATAAAACGGAACAAAACATAAACATAACCTTAAGGGAACGTACCCATACTACGTGACCAACTTTTTGCAATTTTTAACCCCCCCCCCCCCCCCCCGGTGATCAAAAAACTAAGCCCGCCGCCGTTCAATTGTACCAAGCGTGACATTTTGTAGACCCCCCCCCCCCTAAACGCGTCACGTAGTATGGGTACGTTCCCTAACATAAATTTTCAAAATGATTGCGAAAAATTCATACGTAAGGACTATTATTTTTAACTCTGATAATACAGGGTCATCGAAAAATATGGACAACATTTAAAATAACTGTTATAAAAAAATATTAGAGATAATTCAATGGTTTTGAACTTAAAATATGCGGAAATAGATTTTTTTTTCGTACCTTAGTATGTTTCGATGCAGATGTCTAGTCTGCTCTTTACCAATCCAGCCGTTGGGAAAGCGAGCATTCAAACATTTAAAAAGATTATAGCACCGAAACCCTTCATGTTAAACGTGTAATTCTGTCACTGAATGCTAGATGGTGAATGTAAGTTTTGTTTTGGAGGTAGCGTGACCTTGCTATGCGCACACTAGATGCGGAGTAGCCAAGGGCGCGCCTACGACTGCCGTTCAGTTTCTTTGGTAGAGGAACCCCCATTGCCTGGCCTCCAAGAAGTCCTGACCTTACCCCTTTGGATATATTTTTCTGAGGGTTTACTTTCTTTTGGATCACCTGCGGGAGCGAATTTCTGCTGCTGTCTTGACAGCTACTCCCGAAATGATTGCACGTACGTGGCAAGAAGTCGCCTACAGACTAGACAGCTGCAGAGCAACGAGAGGTGCACACATCGAAACATACTAAGGTAAGAAAAAAAAATTATCTTTTTCCGCACATTTTAAGATCAAAAACATTGAATTAGCACTAACAGTTATTTTAAATGTTGTCCATATTTTTCGATGACCCTGTATTAATCATTGTTATCGCGACGTAATAGGTAACCGGCAGGAAGAAGATAATGAAATCGATGGTAGGAAGGTAGAAGTTGTCGGGGTAGTAGTGGGCGGGGGTGGAGTGGGGTGGGGTGGCGCTGGCATGCAGCCTACGCCACCGGCGGGCGGCGTGGTGCAGGCTGTGCCGCCGTCGCCAGGCAACCAGGGCGGGGGCGGGCAGGGCGGGGACGCAGTCTGGCCAGGGCCGTCTGTCTCTCCCGCCCCGCCACCGCCCCCGCCCTCCGTTGCGCCAGGACGCATCATGGCAGGGAACACACGAGAATCGATACGCGCATCACTGTGGCAGTGCACTCGAAGGTCTGTGCGTGCCCTGTTGCCAGGGAGAGTTGCCCTGTTGCGGGGTGATTGAACACCGACAAACGATACGAGACGTTCTGTTATTGCGATTGCCCCCAGATTGCCCCCATATTGCCCCCAGCCCCCATACGGCAGGGGCAGACTATGACCAGAGTGGGCGTACTCCCTTAACTGCTTAACCACTGATAGGACGAGCCAAACAACAGTTTCTAATTATTTCTGGCTAAAAACGACTTAGGGTGTTTTTTTATCCACATAAGGTCAGGGCTGGGCAAAATACATACTTTGCTGTAATTAAAATACAAATTACAAAATACTTTTTCGCGTGTATTTAAAATACGAAATACAAAATACTTTCAAGTCGTGTATTTGAAATACAAAATACAGTATTTTAATCATTTTTTTTTTATTTCAAATACAAAATACAAATTACAAAATACATTTGGTTTTGTTAGAACCTTTGGTTGCAATAAATTGTCGTAAGTGCCCTTGTGTAAGGGTGCGTTTTCATAGAAGTGAAGATGAGTAGAGTGAAACAGAGACGTGCAAAAATTGACCAATTATATTTCTCAAAAGACACATCTCATCAAAGTTTGGTGGTATAGGACCCAGGTGTTAGATAATTATAATAATTATTAAAATAACACGACATTTGTATAGCGCAGTTTTGTGTTATTAACTTAAAAATAATCTAGTATTCAGTCAAATTATTCCTATAGTGCTTGATCTAATACTATGACACAAAAATGTACAATACAAAGCAATGACAAACATAATATAATATGATATAAATATGATAGAAAATGTACAATAACAGTGCTATTATAGCACAGGACGTGTTGCCAGCTCTAAATATTAACGTACATAATATATTGCTCTGGATTCTAGCGTTTTTAGTCTACATAATATTATCTATGTCAGTTTATTTTTCATTATCATTTTTAAGGTCGCTAAATGTATTTGAAAATGTATTTTGAAGCCATAAGTATTTGAAATACAAATTACAAAATACCTCAGCATCAGGCAATTGAAATACCAATTACAAAATACATTTTTAGGAAGTAATTGAAATACAAATACAAAATACGTATTTGTATTTCAAAAACGTATTTCAATTTCAATTACAAGTAATTCAAATACTGCCCAGCCCTGCATAAGGTACGAGTATATTTTCGATTTCAAATTCTTTACCTATTGCGAGTATTTATATCAATGATGGAAAATTGAAATGCTGTAAAGGACAAAATGTTAATCATTCAGAAGAGCAAAAAAAGTTTAAAAAAAAACCAAATCTCCTGCTTTTGTAGATCTATAATTATTATGATTTTTTTTTATTATAAAATCACATCGCATCACATTTTATGTAAATTTTATTTAATAACAGAATTTAATTTATTTTAAGTGTTTCATTAAAGAAAATCCTCATATAATGCACGTCGCACATTTATTTTCCTAGAAATATTTAGACGACGCAGAACGAAAGAGAAAAAAATAAAACGGGGACAAAATACATATTTAACTGAGTTTTAGATTTCTTGTCCTTTGCAGCATTTCAAATTTCTGTCCTCGATATCTTTATTTGTTAGTTAGTATACGTTATCCAACGGATAAGCTATCAAGAGGATGGTGAAATCCCTCCTTAGTGCATCAACTTATTTCCATAAACCATAAACATCGGAATACAATAAACCAGAAAATCTGGGCGCTGAAGATGCGGCAATAACTCTCGAACTGTGAATTCTGACATGATGAAATTTCCCCAGCTCTTTCGGTATGAAATTCCCAGATCTACGTACGAATTTTCAGCTTTTAATCTTATTTCCATCAAGAACTTTGGAGGTGTACGACAAATAATGCGTGAATAAATAAATAAATTATTTTCAATGATGCTCAATAAGATAACAAAAAGTTTTAAACCTCGAAACCGAGTAGGAACTATCTACTAACGAGTTTTATTTTATCACAATACAATATTATCTCAGGCCGCTGCTGCCCATACCGAAACCTTTTCAATGTGAGAGAGGTAAATATCTAAAATAACATTATCCAATGGCGACACTGTGGACGTGGATATGAGAGAATTTCTTCGAAGTATGAAGTGGGATAAGATAAGCATGTTTTTAGTCACTTTACTCCCCGGCACGTGTTTGAATGTTGGATTATCCGCGAATGTGTTTGCCATTGACGCCCACATCATGTACCCACTCTTTGAATTATTATTTTGATTATAGATTGGCTTCGAAAACAACTCAGTTATCCTTATTTATTCAGCGAGATTAGTAAAGTTCAAAAGAGCCCAAACGACGGGAATACTATATACCGGATGCACTCCGTCGTCGACCTTGCTACAGAGTGCAACGTTTGAAAACGCCAATAAAATTCCAATCCGTCGGATTTGATCGATGAAATTATAGAGTATAAATATTATGAAGATTAACTGGAAAAGCTGCCCCGTTCCAGGAAAAAGATGGGCAGTGGAAACCAGTAAAACCGTTGCAAATTGTAATAATTGCCCTCGCGATAAAAATACAAGCTAAGGGAGAATTCGAACCACCGGAAACCACCTGTGGAAGTAAAAAACAGCGTCGTATTATTTAGTCATGATATTGATACAGGGGGAGAGGGGGTTGAAGGTTTGCAACACATTTGAAAAATTGTTCAATATGGCAAGAACTTCTGTTGCGTGTTTTAATTTTGTATGTTATTTTCGATGACTCGCAGCAGAGCAGTAAGAATCCATGAAATTTAAGTTCGGCCACGGTACAAATCACGAAGCGGGCAAATGAAGAATACTTCGTAGCGAAAGATATTTTTGTATCTATTGTTGTTCAATGTCTACATAATATATGTGGTAATCAATTCACATTAACATCAAGCCACTTTAAAATCAAGACATCCACAACCACAATACTCCAAATAACAATAAAATCCGCGTTCCTAAATTTGGGATAAGGGAACGTACCCATACTACGTGACACGTTTAGGGGGAGGGGGGGGTCTTCAAAATGTCACGCTTGGTATGGTAGAGCGGCGGCGGGCTTAGGTTTTTGGTCACCGGGGATGGGGGGGGGGGGGTTAAAAATTGCAAAAAGTTGGTCACGTAGTATGGGTACGTTCCCTAAAATCTCTGAACTTATTGCTCACACATGATATAATTTGCTACCAGACATTTACAAAAACATCCAGCACAAAAAAACATTTCGTAAAAGTAACAATGCTTTAAAAGAATATTTTGTAAGTATGTACATTTAAAAATGAAAATATGCAATTTTTAATTTAATGAAAACTTAAAATTTGAGAATGATGAGAGACCCTGCTCCAAAATGATAAAACTGTGGTTGCTAAATGATCAATCCATGTATCTTTGAACACTTTAAATGTACCTACCTAAATTCTTTGTTATTGAGATATATTATGTATTTATAATTAAGCAATATATTATACTCTAAATACGATATTAAGATATATTATTTATTTATAATTAAGCAATATGTATATTATACTAATACTAAATGTTCCAAATAAAATAAATAAAAAAATAAAATAAATGTACTCTGAAATAAATATTACTCAGGCATATATAATTATGCAAGATTATAGGCGATAGATATAAACATTTTTGATTGGTGAATTATACTTTATGTTCAGCGGATCCTGCATACAAGCTATCTTGTGACAGCTTTGCGGGACTACCTATCTGATAAAAATAACTTGTAATAAAAAATTTCATGTATGAAAAAAAAAAAAAAAATAATCCATATTTGGACATCCTTGTTTGAATCTTTATTTGTTTTCTTTTGTGGTTTGTTCTACTTAACCTGTCTTTTTTATTTTTATACTGTATTTTGTATGTGAAACTTATATTTTTGATATCAAAATACCTATGTAAAATTGACCTCCTGCTTATAAATTGCAAGTTCCTCCCGTCCTAAAATGAGTTTTGTAACTCATCAGGATTGTCCTATATTTTTTTTTAATTCTACACAATTTTATGAAGTATCACATACTCTTTTTTCATCATACTCTTTTTTAAACTTGGGTATTATAAACATTTAACCATTTAGCAAAGTAATTTTGACAAAGCAGCAAAATATTTGGCGTAGATACTTTTTGGCTCGGGAGTCGAGTCATCACTAGGCCATTCACATAGAGTTGTCACCAGCTTCAAGAGCGCCGTCAATTGTTAGTTTGCATTTACATGTCGATGCACAACACTCATGACTCAGTTGTTGAATTAGTTGAAGGTAGCGCTACTCCGGTCTGCAGGTAACTTAATTTTGTAGCCACCTGACCAAAAAAAGTATCATACAACGTTAGTTTGCACATTGCACACATCGGTTAGATTACATTCAAAATCAGGATGGCGAAAGTGATTACGCGATAAAAAAAAACACTTATGTGAATAGAAAACCGGGCGGCGTTTTGTCCATACAAACGATTTCCCCAATTTCCTCTTAGGATTTTGACACTGTATGCAAATATTTGTCGATATAATATAGGTATCCATTAGCGTGTCAGTACGTTTTGATTTTTTTAAAACTTACTTCTTAAGCCTCGATTACATTGAGCGAGTTTACAAGCTACTAGCCGGTATGTTTAAAAGCGGATGAATCCGCGAGTGAGATTGTCATGATGACACACAAAACTGTCTCCTCGCTCAGTAGCGACAGTAGCAGCTAAAATAACGACTCCTGCGCGAACCAATTCGGTCAACATTTTGTAAAAAACTTGAGCTCGCAGGTAGCGCCACACGCTAGCCAGTTCTGACAGTTGCAAAATCAGCTGTTGGTAGGCCGCCATATTGAGCGTGTTGCGAGTAAAGTTGACCAATTGACCGCCTTTTAACTTTTTTAGTAGATTGTCCACAATCTGCTTGTTAGATAGTAATACTATTACACTGAGCGAGTTTAATAGTGAATTTCCCAGGTGCTAAGTAGCTTGTAACAATTTGGGAGGCGGGAATGGGTATCGCCGCCCCGGGAACCTTTATTGGATAACCAACACCTCTGCCATAGGTCACCCCAAGTGGTTCGCTACGTTAGGTGATTTAGCAGGGGTGCCCGGGTTCATTGGGTGAGGTTTGTCTAGGTCTTGGAGGCGGATGACCAGGACACACTGAACCCCAGATTCCTATCACCCCTTAAACCCTTTTCCTTCCTAGAACTCTCTTCTCCTTCCTTTCCTTAAAAAAACCCTCCACACAGCATCCCCAAATATGACATAGACCCTGAGGGAAATTATTTTCCTCAGGGTCCCTGTGTGGAACTCATGTAAAAAAAAGTAAAACTCGCGCAATGTAATCGAGGCTTTATAAGAGTTAGGAACATCTAAAAAAAGATTAAAAAATATTAAACATCTAAAAATAGATTAAAAAGTTTGAACTCCATCAACAGGCGTTCAGTATACAAACTAGCCAACGTATTTTTCAAAAAAGCAAAACGCATAGACGTAGAGTACTTTCTTCTAATACATTTTGTAAAAGAAAACCTTAAAAATCGGAGAAAAATGGAGAATACATAACCCCGTCCCGTGCCATTGTCCCGTTCGCTCTGTATTCGGGGAAGTAAGAAAGAAAATGACAGCAACAGTTTGGTAAAATATTGATTGTTTAAATTTCTCGAGTTTTCTCTTAAGAATTAGAAGTTGCAGTAACAATATGAACATAAACAATTATTTTAAACGTTGCATTTATTGTGAAATCATTCGTACTTCTTGGAAAATCAGCAATAATGGACTTATTTAACGTTCAAGTAAATAACAGTCCATTACATTATTGCGCAATTCGCAAAAGTTGAGAAAAAACTTTGGGGTTTTCTTTCGCCAAAGAGAAAAGTTTGCTCCTAACCATGTCGTAACTTAAGTATCAGGGAAAACTTTTACTGCTCAAGGAAAGAGTGAGAAAAGTAAGGAAAGCCAATTCCAGGTAGGCAACTAGTTAAGTTACCGGTCTGATCTGAACATTCTATTCATTTGGTTGAAATTAGAAATATTAATCAGTTTATTATATCAGATTTGGGGATTTGTTATAATGATGGACAAAGATAATAATCAATGTTTGGATGCTGTTGACGAACGACATCGTTACGAGATGAACTATCGTTACGAATACACTTTCAAATTAAAAGGACGGGCGGTTTCAGATTTAAAAAAACGGGCAAATCGTAAGGTTGGGTGGTTACAGAAGTAAATCGCCGTTAAATTGAAGGAATGACTGAATTTCGAATAAAATGATTCCACGTGTAATGAAAACCAGATCTTACATTTATTTATTTACTATATTTATTTATTTACTATATATAGGTACAAAAGAAAGTACAAATTACATATTAGGAAGCTTTGCCTGTCCAACTAGGAAAGTTTCCTGTTCCAGGACAGACAAATTGACAGGTTTAGTTCATATTATACTTTACATAATTACATAACACAAAAAAAATAAAAGAACCTGGTAGCATATAGTATACTCGGATTTGCCGAATTAACCTAGCAACATATAATATATTCAGATTTACAGTGTTTGAGATAAGTAGGTAAGTTAGTAGTATTGAAAAGTGTAAACCAAGTACCTGATAACAAGTTGGAGGAATTACAATAAGATTTACAATATAAAGAGATGAAGTTATGTGTCAGGTTATGTGTTTAGAAGTGTGAACTTATAATACATAGTGCACTTATAAGAGAAACTACATTAAAATTTACAATATTAGATAATATTTATGTATGCAATAATATTTTTTTTATTTATTTATTTAAGCGCTGTAACTACAATGTGTAAACAATTACGTGCAGACAGGATTATTTTTACTGATTTTAAAATATGTTTTCAGTACATTTTCTATTATACGACAATACGAATATACACCGCGCTCACGTCTTCAACTACTCCAGCTAAAATATGAAAACATATAAATTAATAGTGCTACTTTGGTAAAGGTATAGTGAAATTGGTGCATTAAATACATACTACATAAGATTTAGTCAAAATGAAGGTATGTTCATTCCAAAAATTATAAACAAATACGGGTAACGAGCATTCACTTATCTTGTACCTACCATATTTATTTATTTATTGTAAGAAACAAACAGCAGTTTTATACAGGATGTTAAAAATGTAGCGATTAAAAATCAGGTAAGCCAAAACAGTTTCTTATGCTAATGGTTATTATGATATAATACAAATTTTTAATTGGTAATAATTTTTAATTTTTTAAAAATAATTCACCAAAGTTTGGTAATTAAACATAACTTGATTGATTGCCGTAATGTAGTACCATATTATGAATATGAACCAAATTCATTTATAGAAAATGAATTTTATAAAATATATTATGATAAAACTATACTAACAGACAGAACAATTAGTCATAATAGACCTGATATAGTTTTACATGACAGAATTAAAAAAATAACTTATATCATTGATGTAGCTATTCCAAATTCCTGTAATATTCAAAAAACTGTTTCTGAAAAAATTAGAAAATACACAGATTTAGGAAATGAGATTAAAAGAATTTGGCATTCTCGGACTATAAAAATATTGCCATTTGTTATTTCGGCCACTGGCATAATACCTAGGAATCTGATTCAAAATTTAAGCATATTAGATTTGTCAAAGAATTTGTATATAAAAATGCAAAAAGCAGTAATTTTAAATACATGTAGGATTACAAAAGATTTTTTAAATATTTATATTGAGGGATCAGTAGGATTTATAGGTTCAATTAGAAATGCCACAGAGCCGAACCCTCTGATATGAAAATATCTGGAGTCGGTGAATTATATTCCCATTTGGTCTCTAGTAGGTTGACATGTTGTTCTTGTATTGTTTTGTATTTATAATACTTATATAGTGCAATTGCATAACGTGGATTCACTAGATGATCATTTGGGGAAGTGTATGAAAGGGTTTAGTTTTTCCTTTTTTTTTTTTTTTTTTTTTTTTTTTTTTTTTTTTTTTTTTTTTTTTTTTTTTTTTTTTTTTTTTTTTTTTTTTTTTTTTTTGGGGAGAAAATTTAACCCGGACATTTAAATCTGGTGCGTAAAAATAACTTGGTTATAAGTTATAACCATTACATGAAAATGAAATTAACAAAAATATATAAATGTAAGTATATTAGAAGGAAGAAGGAATAGGAAAGGGCAAGAGGCAGAGGAAAATGGGATGGGGACAGGAGATGCTCATGCTGTATTAATTTAATTCACATTTGTGGTCGTACGCTTGACTTCGTATCGGTATTTCACAAGAGTATTATTAAGAATAACGATATTGTTAAATTGATTGGAGAATTTTTTCTAAGGTTGGTTCTGTACGGTATATTAAACAAGATGCCAATGCACATAAACACGTATCAAATTGCATAGAGATAACCTTTCCCAAACTTCTTTCCTACACTTTCCCCTCCCCATTTCACTTCAGCACTTCAGTAACCCAGCATACACCAAACTAGGGATGAGCTGTTTTTTTTTTTCGTTTTCTACCATAGCTCTAGGGATGCAACGATATATCGGAAAACCGATAAATATCGATATATCGACCCCTAAAAATATCGATATTTATCGTTATCGACGATACGCTGATATCGATATACCAATATCGAAAAACTCAATATATCGTATTGAAATATCGAAAAACCCGCCCAAATTAAAATACCCCCAAAATCGGGTAAATACTTCTGCTCTTGTATATACTCTAAAAATAAACATTCTTGAATCATGGCAAGAGATGCAAGGTGTATGTATATCCAATCTTTTTACTGGTTACAAGGAAGCAGACTGTCAAATTTATTTTTTTTAAGTTCGATAGCTGGTAGCGACAATGGATTTTTTTTTAAAATAAATTAATAAAATAAAAAACCCTTCATACATCTATCCAAAATTTGTGATTATTCACATAGATAAGAATAAAAAATGCAAGCATACATAATCGATAAACGTTTCGTATAACTAAAACTACATTGGATATTTATAAGCTTTTAAAAAAATCAGAAATGTCGATATATACCTGCTAGACCGATATATCGATATATCAATATCGACTTAATTCGATATATATCGATATTTTAAAAAACCTTGCATCCCTATACAGCTCTAACCTGCCTTGGCGCCCGTTATTACATTGTCTTTACTGCATCATCTTTACTGCACCGGCGATTTGATTCGAATTAATTATATTATAACCACGGAGGAAAGAATAGAGTGGAGATGGCACTAGGGCAAACAAGCCCAGCGCATCAAACAATCTCAAACAAGCCCAAATGGGCGGGGCATGAGCGTGGCTTACTGCCTTACTAGGCCAATATGATTTTACCGCTCGGCTTGAGCTTCTTATTCCAAAGAGTGGGTATGATTACCAGTTATGGCTATTTTTTGCTGCAGGTATATTATTGATATTTTGATCTTACAGGTTTCCGGTAGATTCAGTGGTAAAAGAGCAGTGGAAGAAGCTTGTAAGAAAGATGGTTGGAATCCAACAAAATTAACAAAAATTTGCTCTAACCACTAATGATAACGGCTTTTATACCACCAAAAACGGACGTGGAAAACTGCGACGAACTGTCCCTGATTTGTACTTGGAAAATGAGGGGTGTATCATTAAAAGTACCTATTATAAAGATAGGTTGGACAATTCTATTACAATAATGAGGGAGTATTTCACCATACTCTTGATAGCTTATCCATACGATAACGTATATTGTAGTACTATCATATTTCATATAAATTCATTTTTGTGGGAACCTCTTTCTTTAGAACCAATGCAGGCGCTGAAATCTGAGCCCGAGTTTTCTGAAGTAGGTGCAAAAGTAGAGATAAATTTGCTCTTGGGAAATCAGGTTTGTATAATGTTCTATATTCTCCTATATAAAAAAAGAATGAATATGGAAAATGAATGAGATACGAGGTGGCAAAGTGAATATTCGAAAAGAGCACATCGAAATCTATAAAAATAGCAATTTTTAAAACTCCCGGAGAACTTTCCAGACAAAACGACTGAACTACTAGTGAGGTTAAAAATTGAAATAATTACTAACATATCAATAATACAATAAAATATCTCCCTGTGAATAAACAATAAATTTAAAAAATGGGTTTTATTGTGAGCATTGAATACCATTATGAATTGTTGCTTAAAATGACTATTTTTTTGTTTGTTATAATTTTACATGAAGGTAGTGCTTATTTTTGTTGTGTAGTTTACTATGAAGATATCTAATAAAAAAGTTTATTAATATTTTTTTATTTTTTTTGAATGTAGCTATTACTTTGTGGTTATCCATTATAGAATAATGAAATAATTTTACTTTGTATAAACCACTTATTTGATGTGCAAATCCGACCGGTTTCGGAACAAATATTTTATATTATATTGAAGTTTATTAATATTTTATATTGTTTGTATTATCTAACTCTTGATAAAAAAACCCTTGTAATAAATTTCCAAAAATTAAATAATATAAGAAATAATAAGTAAAAATGAAATAATAAGAAATAATAGTGTGAAGTGGTTAAAACTGGGGATTACCCCCCATTCTGGCCAGAGGGATGGGCATATTCATTTTAAATCCCACCCATACTTACCGCGCGTCCCTTACCTCTTACCGCAAACTGGCGACAAAATTTTCGAAGAAAAAGTCCCTATCACCACCTCCACTCTATTCTTTCCTCCGTGATTATAACATAAGGCACACTAGAACGAGCAACCATAATACAGAAAATAGACATAGAAGAATAAAATTACAAGTGACTACAATACAAAGGCATAAAATACATAGAGATATATAACACAGACAACGTACACACATTTAAAGGTACACAACATACTTAAATGCATCGGCATATTTATACTTATGACTACACCCATAAAATAAATAGATAGGTACTAATGTATAAGTGCTTAGAAACAGTACCATTGTAAAAAATCTTGATCTATAAACCATTTTTTCAGCATTTTTTTGGTTCAGTGGTGCATTATTACTCATATTGTAAAAAATGTTTCTGTTATGCTAATATTTTCAATAGCGTGTCTTAAAGAGTCATTTGGCTATTACAATGAGTCAGTTATATCGCGTCATAAGATATTAGGGAGCCGGGTAGGTACTAGATCTAGGTACACACTGTATTACCAGCGGCTTGTTCACAGGTCATGGGTCACAACAGTCACGGTTCACGGCGTGAACTGTGAACCAACTGTCTAAGTCTAAGGGGACGTCGTGAATTGTGAAGGGCTACATAATACGTTCCTAAATTCGCAATAGTTCCTGTGTTACGCCTTGAGAATTAAATGAATCATTTTAAACTCAGTTTGAATGCAGAGCTCCGGAAATAATGCAACACTGATGTAAGCGTAATGAAGTTAATGTTAGAAGAAGTCCGGGACCCCCGAGGAAGTCATGGCATGATCAAATACTTGAGTCAGAATAACTTCTATGAGTATATGTATGAATGTGAATGAAGCAGCGTGAGCCAGGACTCAGAAGAGTTATTCTCTATCTTTTGTGGGATCGTTATCGAGATAACGGACGTGATCTTCTGTCAGGTTTTTACATATTTACTGTCACATTTTTAGTTTAGATCGTTTTAAACACGAATTCCTGCAAGTATGCATGATTATTTATTTAATTAATGTACGTTGTACACATAAAAAGCAAATAAATCACACAAATCTGACAGGAGATCACGTCCGTTATCTCGATAACGATCCCACAAAAGATAGAGAATAACTCTTTAGTTGTGATTTGATCTATTCCTCCGGGGAAACAACGACGTGATGGTTAGTTAGTATACTTTGAATAGGCTCTATTATTTTTGTGCAGAATAAAAATGTTCAAAATTACTTCAATTGTTCAAATTAAAAAAATATTTATTGCATAAAAATACAGGAGATACCTACAAAAGGTATTACCTATAGGTAATAGGTATATTCTATTTCTTTCAGCAAACCCAGCAAATACGAGTACATATTCATATCTGCTTGTTTGTCTCAGAAAAACCATGGAATAGGGAGCTAGCTAAGCGCTAGTTTTCACCTCGCAAGGTCATTTCCATTGTAGGAATGGTAATTTTGAAATATCCCACTGGACTGTCAAAAGTAAGACAATATATTATTATGTGACAGGGTTTTTTAACCCTTTCAATGCCAGAGTTCTTCCTGAGAAACTTAAAACAAAAGTTTTGTGAAACAAATAAAACCCCGCATTTTGCATGTCGCTTATTAAGGATATTCCTAAGAGCGTCTATTTTTTCTACTAGGTTGCATTTTTTATTCCAGCGACAAATACTGTAAATATACTGACATATTTAATTTTTTTGGATGTGGGTTCCATTATTATTTTAAGTTATTTTATGTTATATTTATATTTATGCAAGTTACACTGAAAATAATATTTTTTAAACCAAGCAATTAGTTGTGTGATAGATTTTTCCTTACTGATTAAAAATAAAAACTAAATTAGAAAAAAATCTAAATTAGTAAGAATTTTTTTTAAATAAAATAATTATTTAAGTTGTTGTTCAAGCATTCTTAGCAAGCTTAGTTTGCAGTTTTATGCAGTTTTATGTGCACTCAGTTCAAGCAAGCTTAGTTTTATGTGCACTCTGATTTTGTATTATTTGTATTATTTCTAAATGTTAACTGCCTCCTATTCTATATAATTTATTTTAAATGATTCTTGTTGAATGGCACCGTGATGGTTTATCATTATATATTGTCCTGTGCCAAACAGCACTCACTATTGTTGTTAATATTGTTCTTTAGGAATTGCTTTGTATATTTTGTATATTCGTTATTTCACATTATTTAATTATTTTTTTAAGGACTCGTAAGGAACACTATAGGTTAATTTTAAGTTAATTATAATCAAGCGCACTTGAAGTGAAATATCACAAAACTGCGCTATATAAATACTACGTTATTATTATTTATTATTATTAAGCATAATGGTCTTTGTGTTGAAATAAGTTGCAGTGCTGAAAGGGTTAACTGTTCAATAAAAAGAGAGTTGTAATCTAATGAGAAAAAGTAAAGCCCAGGACGAAGCCGGTAGTAAAAGTGCAACTTATAAGTTGTTATAAGAAGCAAGTAACTACAACTATAGTTATAAGTTGTAAGAAGCGAGCAACAATTTTATTAATACCCTCAGATCTGTGACTCAGAGATTAACCATCGCATGTCCACAATTTTGATACTTACATATTTTGACTTTTTGGTGTACACCGAATCAGACGGTGTAATTCTACACGACGGATATCGCAACTATGACAAGTCTATTATCATTGGAAAAGGAAATAACCATTTCTGTATGCATTACCGCATGTCCACTTTCGTTCTGGGGGCATGGAATCATTGTTTCTGCTCTGTAAAATTTGTCAAATGTGGCATGCGATAGTTTTACCTCTGGGCTCTAGAGATTATAATACTATCAAGCGATTTAATCTGGAAAGCCAATTAAAAATAAACGCCAACTAATTTTGGGAAGTTTCAGATAAAAATAGCCATGATGGTTTGTGATGCCTATAATCCTAGAGCAGTGGTTCCCAACCTTTTTCTGTCCCGGGACCACGTTTAGTTTTTCGACAGGGACCACAAGCAGTGGCATAGCGAGGGGGGTGCAGGTTTCACCCCCAAGACCACGATTCTCTAGCCCCCCCCCCCCCCTCCAGGACGGACCAATTTTTTATGAAGTCGAAATTTGTGTTTTGTCAACTTTATTGGGGGGGGGGGGGGGGGGGTGAAACCACGTTATCCATCCCAGGTGCCACCTATGCTCTTGAGGCGATTTTTCGCAAAAACAGCGCTATATAAGTTGTCCAAATTTATTATTATTATTCTAGCCTAAGCCACTGCTTGTGGTCAGTGGTCAGTGGCGTAGGATAGCATGGGTGGCACCCGGGACGGATAGCACAACGGGAGGGGCGTAATGGGATAGGGTGGGACGGGTTCTAGCAGAATATTTACCACAAAGGAGGGGGCGGAATGGGATAGGGTGGGACGGGTTCTAGCAGAATATTTACCACAACGAAGGGGGTAGAAACGGAATACCATAATGGCCACTCACCACAAGGTACAATAATGATAAACTGAATATTGTCCCAATTTCAGACTTCTCGATCAGGGACCGCCCGCGCGCTGGCTCGCTTATTGACCGGCGGACCATCGCGGACCATCTTCTAGCCTCTTGCGGATCACTAGTGGTCCGGGGACCACTGGTTGGGAAACCCTGTCCTAGAGTGACAGGAGTGTGGAATGTTTGGTATGGGGTACTCGCACGGCGTGGGCGAGAACTAATTATACTTTCCCTAAACGTGGAGGACCAGCGAAGCCAGTGAGCCAGTCACCAATCAGCTAACCCGCAGCCATTAAACGTGTCACTTCCTTTTTGTAATGCGTCAATCAATATTCATCTTTATATACTGCAAACATTCAGTGAACCCGTACTCACCTACGTACGACCCACACCGAATTACTTGCCGCTGATGAAACGGTAAATAATCATTGTCGAAGTTGGTATATTGTATCTATAGATAATAGAAACAAAGGGAGATAAAGCATGGACTGTCGTCGAGCTACGACCAATTGGCACGGTCTACCAATGCGGGGGAGCCAT
Organism: Limnephilus marmoratus; assembly: GCA_917880885.1. Classification (NCBI taxonomy): domain Eukaryota; kingdom Metazoa; phylum Arthropoda; class Insecta; order Trichoptera; family Limnephilidae; genus Limnephilus; species Limnephilus marmoratus. The sequence goes on along the minus strand of OU862909.1, from coordinate 52,011,610 downwards.
AATATGATAACATATCTATGGTACGCCAAAGGCGATGCACAGCGACTCCAAAAATAAAACAAGACTATGGCATTAAAAAAAATCCAATACTGTTACCGAGGAAAAGAAAAATCCTAAGAACTTATATATTTATCAACCGGTGTGTCCGAATGTCCATAGTGTGTCCGAATTAAGTCAGGAATCACTGGTTAAAGCAAGTCAAATACGTCCCTTAAGAGGGAATAACCAGACAAAATCGGAAATATGTCATTTTTAAATCAAATTTTAAACATATTCACTCTTTTCCACAAAAAAATATAAATTGATTTCGAAAGACTATTCTTTTATCTGGTAAAGATATGTTTTAAATTTTGAGAGAATATGTTTATTTTTAGTACAATAAGGTTTTACCGTGGCAGATTTGTTAAATTTTCAAACAAAATTTTGTATTATTACACACATTTACAGTAAACTGTAAAATAAATCAATAAATTATCTGGGAAAGCTACTTTTCAGAATTTTATTTTAGTTTAAATAAAATCATTAACAAAAAATCCGCGCACGTGTTTTGTGACGAAAATCCTTCAGTACGTCTATTTATTTACGGTCTTACATAATATAATATATTTAAGATTTTTTTAAATTCTTATTTTGCTTAGACATTATTGAAAAATTGTAAATACTTACGATTCAAAAATAATTACAAAAAGTACATAATTTTAATAGTTTTATCATAACGCCTTTCAACATTTTTGAACGTAGGTATAAATTAAAGCAAAATTTTGAATGAAATAAATTCGATACGGTACGGAGAACAATTAATCTTTCTCATTGGAACCGCCCTGTACGATCGTAAGAACATCTTTCGACGAAATTTGAATTTTCGGCCGCTGGCTGGTTAATGGCCCTTAACACCCTGCGTATAGGGTTGCCATCTGTCCGGCTTTAGCCGGACATGTTTGGCTTTTTAAGGTCGTGTCCGGCTAAATATTTGTATGTCCGACCTGTACGGCTTTTGTTAGGCTTTTTGTTAGTGTAACTGTTTTAAGTGTAAGCGCCTGCAGAACGAACGCAACGCAAGTTATGCAAGGCGCAACGTTTAAGGATGGGGCGGGGGCGGGGGACAGTGGCTATTCTTGGTTCCGCGCTTAAATCGGATAATAAAAATGATAGACTGAAACAAAATTTATGTCCAATCAAGGTAACCGCAATTTTACGGTATTTATCGGAGGCTCACCTAGATCATGTGAAAGAATTAAAAGAAAACATGAATGTAGAACGAACGCAACGCAAGCTAGTGTTAAGGACGCAAGCTAGTGTTAACGCAAGTCGCAAGTGTTAAGGACGGGCGGGGGCGGGGGACAGTGGCTATTCTTAGTTCCGCGCTTAAATCGGACTATAAAAATGATAGACTGGAACAAAATTTCTGCCCAATCAAGGTAACCGCAATTTTACAGTATTTATCGGAGGCTCACCCAGATCATGTGAAAGAATTAAAAGAAAACATGAATAATATGTACAAAATTGCCAAAGACTACTTAAACTCTTGGACAAGTGAATTAAGTGCCGAATTGAAACCCTTTAAGTGGATGACTTTAGCTGAGGTAGCAAGCTAGGAGCACGTAGCAGAAACGGTAGACATTCTGTCTAAAAAAAAATTACAGTTAGATGACAGTAAACTTTTTGACTAATGGCAGAACTTTATATAATTTTTTAGAAATTAGGATAACTCTGGCTTCAAAAAGCTAGTGGCACATCAAAAGTGGACTGCTTATTTTAAAGCATTTGTTAATTATTTATTTGTTATTCCGAACTTCTGAAACTGGCAGAATATTACTTTACGATTCCGGGCTATAACGTTAATGTTGAAAGAGTTTTCTCTTTAATAAATGCCCGGTGGATCAAGGAACGCAATAAAGTGCAAACAGAAACAATTGATAAGATGATGCATACATTGTGTAATTTAAAAATGACATGTCAAGAAGTTTATGAACTGATTTCCAAAGAAAACGACGTTTTGGATATAGTACGTAAAAAAACGAAATATTCAAAATTGTAGATTTTTGTAAATTTTGAATGATTTGGAGAAGTAAAATTTTTTTTTTCGTTTTTGTCCACAAAGATAGATATGTTTCGTTTTATACTTGTTTAATGAAAATTTTTAGTCAACTGTTTAACCAGAAAAAGAGTTATGTTTTGTTTGTTCGTTTTATAAGTTTATTGTTTTATGTATGTCTACAGACAGAAGACTCAATATTTTTTATTTTGTTATTGACTTATTCCATATAAATGCCAAATTATGACAAGAATAAGACTGATTAATGATTGTTGTTATTAAACTGGTTAATGTGTGATTAATAAACAACTGTAACTTACAACAAATATTTTATTATTATGTATAAAAGTTACGTCCAAAATTACGTACGTACGTCCGGCTTTTAGGGCAAAATGTCCGGCCTAATACAGCGCAGAGTCAGGCTTTTTATTTTATTTTATTTATTTTAGGGAAAGTTGACAGCAAATCAGAAATTACAAAATAATACAATAATAATATGATAATTATGCCAATTATGAACTTTCCACTGATAATAATTAATAATAGATAATAAAGTGTGACAGTGTAAGGGTATTTTCTTAGTTTTATTGTTTAGTTACAAAACATAAAAAAGGGGGGGGGGGGGGGGGAGGAGGAACATAGGGATAGGATTAAGTGGTAAATGACGGGAATATATAGGGATTGAACTTTCTAGTTTGTGTCATGTTGCTTGGTGAGTTTTCGTTTTATGTCACGTAAAGTTGAGTTAAAAATGTCAATGTGGTAATAATTTAAGTTAAATGAGTGTGTGGATCTGTAGATAAATGAGTTCTGTTTAGAGTTGGTCTTGCAAAGAGGGAGATTAAAGGTAAGCGACTGTCTACTGTTGCGATTTGGAACATGGAAGGATAGGCGTTGAAGAAGATCAGGACAATCGATTAAGTTATGTGTAATTTTAAATAACATTACCGAATCTGCTATATTTCTTCGACAAGTTAACGTTTGCATTTTGAAGAACTTTGCAGAGTCTTCATTACTAACATGCGATCGAAAAGAGCGGAAATTGAGGTACCTTAAAAATCTGTTTTGAACGCTTTCAATTCTATTTTTGTGCACTGCATAGCCTGGGTTCCATACCTGAGATGCGTATTCAAGGATACTACGAACATATGAGAAATACAGTGTTTTGAAAGTAGTAAGGTCTTTAAATTGTTTACAGGAGCGGATTATGAAACCAAGCATAGAATATGCGTTAGTGACTATATGGTCGATATGTTTATTGAAATTCAGTTTACTATCAAGTATAACCCCAAGGTCCTTACTTTCGAATTTGATAGACAACGGTACATGATTAATTGAGTATTCATGGATTAATACGTTTTTATTTCTAGTAAAGCGCACGATGAAGCATTTAGAAATATTTATTTCTAGACAATGGGCATTACAATACGTGCTCAAACGTAGCAAATCATCTTGCAGCTTCTGACAGTCTTCGATTGAATTTATAGGTGAAAATATTTTCATGTCATCTGCATACAGGATAGTTTGGGAGTTTAGAAAACAGTTACCAACATCATTGATATATATGTTAAATAATAATGGTCCTAACAGACTGCCTTGAGGAACTCCTGATGTAACAGCAACAGAATTTGATTTAAATCCAGCAACCACTACAATTTGGCTACGGTTGGAGATATACGAAGAGAGCCAACGATAAAGATTGCCATGAATACCAATCTCTAAGAGCTTGTTTAACAAGATTGAGTGATCGACCCTGTCAAACGCCTTACTAAAGTCGGTATAGATAGTGTCCACTTGTATTCGGTTATCCAAATTATCCTGGAGGTACTCTGTGAAAGTTAAAAGATTTGTGCTTGTTGATTTACCACTAATGAAACCGTGCTGGTTTATATTCAAGCTAGGTTTAAGAGCAGCATATAATTGATCATAGATTATTTTTTCAAAAATTTTGTTGAATATGCAAAGTTTAGAGATTGGCCTGTAGTTTTTGACATCAGTTTTTTTACCATTCTTGAAGATGGGAGACACAAACGCGGATTTCCATATAACTGGGACAGTGCATTCGGTAAGAGAACGATTGAAAATCAAAGAAAGGGGTAAGGCTAGATTGTTTGCACATCGTTTAATAAGGATTGAAGGTATTTCGTCAGGACCAGCACCTTTGCAAATATCAATTTCCTTAAGGTATTTTAAGACGATTTCTCGCGTCACCTCAATATTGCTTATATTGGATGTATGGTTTCCGACGTCAGTTGGATTACGGGCAGGTGGATTGGAGGGTTTACTGAAAACCGAACTGAAATATTCTGAGAATAAATTTGCGATGGCTGTTCCATTATCGGCTCTCAACTCTCCTAGATACATACATTTTGGAACACCCTGAGATTTGTTAGAGGATTTGACGTGGCTCCAGAAGTTTTTCGGGTTTGAGGATATATTATTTTCGATTTTACTTAAGTAACGAGATTTGTTTTCCCGACATAAATCTTTGTGCCGTTTACGAAGGAGAGAAAATGCGTCATAATCAGCCTGATTTTTGTATTTTTTATATTTGCTAAAATATTTCGATTTTTCCTTCATTACCTTAATAAGGGCAGCATTGTACCAAGGAGGATATTTCAAATTCCACGAAAATTTATGAGGAATATGAAGGTTTATGAGGGATTTCAAAAACGTATAGAAAGCATCAAGCGCTGGTTCTATTTGGGAGGTAGAGAAAATGGATGCCCAGTCAGCTTGTTCTAGGGCGAGATTAATTGATTCGTAGTCTCCACGATTATATAGAAAAACTTTCCTTTTCGCATTTGTCAATGAAGGGGTTTCCTGAAATGGCACACTAATGGACAAAGCTTTATGATATGCATCCTCGGGAACTAGCGGGTCGTCATTAGATTTGACAGAGATTAATAGATTTGACAGTATCAGATCTAGAATATTGCCGCTTGAATTTAGTTCACCGTTGTATTGCGAGAGGTCTAAAAAATGCATACAGTCTACGAAATGATTACTTACATGAGTAGAGTAATTACTAGCTGCATAGTGGGCAGATGACGTAGTTTGGGTCCATGAAATTTCCGCAAGATTAAGGTCACTTAAGATGACAAAAGAATCCATGGGATTATTCGATACCACATCTGATAACACGTTAAGGAAATTTTCAAGTAAATATTGATGTTGAGTCCCTCCGGGGATGTATACGCAGCATATATGGACTAAACGGTGAGGTGTACTATTAGTGCGAATGGTGACCCAAATGTCTTCAGCACAAGAGGTCCATTCAGGTCGGGCGATGCTGATAAGCTCCTGTTTAATAGCTAATACTACACCACCGCCAAGACGTTGACCGGTGGAAGCGTAGTCGCGATCTCTACGATATACATGGTATCGAGAGTCGAAGAGTTCTTCATCTCTGAAACCTTTGGTGAGCCATGATTCTGTAAGAGCGATTATGTCGTAATCGTTTGAAAAGGTATTTTGAAGGAACGTCGTTGTTTTGGTTCGAAGACCTCTAACATTCTGGTAATATATTGCTAAAGACATGGGAGAGTATTTAAGTAAATGTTAGTGAGTAAGCGGTAAGTTATACATATAAGTGATAAGTATAATAAGTAAATTCGGTTATAGTGCATGCAATTTAAAAGAGTAAATACGTCTAACACAATGCATGTGTTAGATGTACCTACGTAAATTAAGTACCTACGAACGTGCATTAATGTACGAGTATTTACGTAAAATAAGTAAATTCGGTTATAGGGCACGCAATTTAACAGAGTAAGTACATCTAACACAATGCATGTGGGTGCATCACAGAGTTTAAAATAATAATAACGTATATGTCTTGTAATACGCATCTCAGGTCCGGCTATTGATACTATTGTTCTGATGTTGATATAATTAGATATAGGTAGGTACCCATATTTAAGGTAAGAACTATTCATAATATTATTTAGTAGGTATTTCAGTGAGATTATTGTGAACAAATGAGTATATAATAAATTGCTTACCACAACAGCAGAAAAGGCAATTAGTGTAAACGAGACGGTGATAGTTCGTCGAGTAGGTCTGGCTGTAAAGCGTGTAGCAGGTAGTGGTCGCCAACAGGCGGTTACATGGTTTTCAAATTGGTTCTTGAAAAGTTTACTTGATTGGGTTAGAAGTGAATTAAAAATTTTAAGGGAGAGGGCAATATAGGAGAGGGAGTATAGGTGTAATAGGAGTGGATGATGAGGGGAGGGGAATGTGTGGGGAGATACATGACAGAATAAAAAATCTATTTTACGACTTTTCATTTTAGAAGATGGCAACCCTACCTGCGTAATATGTTATGTTATAATATTAATTAGCAAAATGTAAACTTTGATGCACAAATTACTAAATTAAAATAAAATAAAATTAGCCCACAACAAAATTACTTCCAACGTCTGATGAAACTGAACCATATTATTATAACGGAAACTGTAACGCAAGGATCGTGGCAAGGGTGAGGGGGGAGTGGGGGGGAGTGCAGTCCTCCACATTCCTCCCTCTCCCCAGCTTCTCGCTGTTCAGCCTGTCACGAGACCACACAGGGACCGGCCCGGGCAGCCTAGAGCAGCATTCACAACTCACAACATAATACGATATTTCAACGAGTGAGAATTTAATGCAAGAGTTTTCAATGCATCCAATTGGCGCACATGAATAAAAAGTTGTTTACAGATTGGAGTTCTGATTTTACGTGTATCTTAGGTACATAAAAACATACCGTTGATGAATCGTCGGCGTTGAATACAATAATTAAACATAGTAACAAAAATATTATGTAACCAGAAAGGAGCACTCCAAAAAATATTGAAAAATAAACAAATTATAACATGCATTGATTTAAGATTTTCACGGCCAATATGTTAGATGTTACAGTTTTTATCATATGTGTATCCGTCATTGGGTTTGCCACGGTCTGGCCTGTTCAAAGTGTTAACTCAAGGAGAAGGAGCAAGCACAATCCGACTTAACACCTAAAACCAATCAAAACAAATAACACGTTTGTTATCACATTCGTTGTATGTGATTAGAAACGGGTGCTTCATTTGATCCTCATGGAACATTCAATAGAAAAATTAATATTATTTGTAGTAAATTAATAAACACACCGCTACAAAAAGATAGAAAAGGCTTTAGTATTTATTAACATTATTGTTTTTTTTCGAAATGATAAGTAGTAAACCACTTAAAAATATTACGCTATTTGTCAAGTCTGCGTTCGAATAAATAAACACACAAATTCACACATTAATCATTCACATATCCAGACTCCAGAGAAGCCTATACTGTATACTCGTAAATCCAAAGTGATAATAAACACAACGAACTTAACGGCTCCTTCTACAGGCTTATGATAAATATAAACAACATGATACAAATGGTTGGAACGGAATCAGACATAAACAATCTTGTACGAGAAAAACAGATTGTTCAATTACAAGAAAAATTATAATAACATTGTTGTACTTCTTAATGTACCAACAATGCAACAAGGACAAGTCATAACATCAATCATCAGCAAGTTTCAGAATATCAAGTAGCGAGTGAGGCAAGACAATTCTTCAAAAATCCTAAATGAGAACTGCCGCGCATACGGGCGGTTTATTCAGGGATGCTATCTTTTACAATGCAACTTTTTTTAAATGCTATTGTTAAGTTCTACTACTTTTTTATAACACTGCTTGTTGGGTGATATAAAAAGTTACATAGTTTTGACTTTAGAATCCAACATCGAACTTTCGATATATATCTAGAAGTTGACGATGGTCTTAAAACTGGGCACTGGGATTTGTTTTTCTCTCCATTGAATTCTTGCCTAGTGACCTTTTGAACTTGTTCTGTAAAAAACAGACAATGTACTACCACTGCCTTTTACTTGAATATTCCTTATAAAAATTTGCCGGATTTTATTTTCGGACAAAGGCGCAAAACAATTATTGTGACCGCGAAAGTTTGTCAGAAAATTTTAAAAAAATATTAATTTATGTCGCTAAACAATTGTTACGTGACCGCTAAAGTTTGTCCGCAAAATAAAATAAAATAAATATTCATTTATAAGGTCTCTCGGGGGATATGGGTTTCACATTATTACGGAGTCCTTAAAAACACATATTGTACAATCAAAAAGTTTCAGGTCCGTAGTTATTAAACCGATTTTTTTGTGAAAATGAATTTTGAAGGCACAAATTTGGTGAATTAGAGAATTTCGGGAAATCTGCTTGCTCGATAGTTCTTGTTCCATAAATCTCGGCGAAACAAAAAAGTTCCATGGTAATGAAATGTTGGTACCTAATTATCAGTACCTACCTAGTTTACAAGTAAAGATTTGTTATAAGGTAATGAAATTATGCAGCGTTAAAAATATTTTAAGTAACAAATAATGAGGGCATCAAAGAATTTTGAAAAGCTGCTAACTCGGCAGTTTCTTGTGCTGTGTTGTGAATGTTGATGATCCGCGGCCGTGGCATCTGATTGAGGAGATGCGGTTTTAGAAAGGTGAACGTCTGTCGGCTTCTTTGGTTCTGCAGTTACCAGTTACTGGTGGCTGGTGGCTGGTTACCGCATGCAGTCAGCATACACAGACAGTAGTGAACGGAGACAAACGCCCGAGGCGCAGGTTACATAAAGCGTTGGCGAAATCGGGAAGTTTTAACAGACTACACATTATTCCGCAGTAAACAGGCAACCCGGACAGACCTGTTATTCCAAACCAAAAATTCTTGAAAAAAGGCTCGCAGCTTGGTTCCAACAGTATCTTCTGCATTTCTAGAGTGATGGATTGGATACTCCGCGTATCTTCTGGAAGACCACCATTCTGTATCGTGACGTTCGTTGTGTTCAATAGTTTAAGCCGTGTTAACCTCTTCCCGCATCACATCACCGTTGCCAAGAAATTTAAAAAATATTTTTACTCCAGCTTTTTGTTTTTGTCGAACATAGATCGTAAAAGTCTCAAATCATCACAATTTTTTAGATTGATGTCGAACACTCCCTCTTTTACACAATTCAACACAAATGGGCACAAAACATCCGATTGTTTTTTGATCCATGCTGTCTTGCTAAAATTTTCAATGAAAAATATTGTTATCATAGGGAATTTTTTTTAAATATTAATTATGAGACCTTTCTTATTTCGTTTTTTTAGATTTTTTTCTTCATTTTAAAACATTTATAAGATTTTAAACATGTGGCATCATGTAATGCCCTCATGCATCCAGGAAGGTCTACGACATGGACATATGAATATATCTGGACCTGCCCTAAGTGATGAACATGTGGCATCATGTAATGCCCTCATGCATCCAGAAAGGTCTACGACATGGACATATGAATATATCTGGACCTGCCCTAAGTGATAAACATGTGGCATCATGTAATGCCCTCATGCATCCAGGAAGGTCTACGACCATTCTCATGGGACTAATTAATCGAAAAATATTGCTTGTACAATTGAATTATTCGTTTATGTAAAAATTAAACCTTTATTAGTCATTAGTTACTTTTCTATTATCAAAATTACTTTTTTTTTGACCTATGTGATATTTTATATGTAAGTATTCCAGTACCTACCAATACATGTGCAAAAAATTAAGGAAACCTGTGTCCTGATTTCACTTCCATACAAACTACAGTTACGTCTAATTTTTAAGTGAAACCTGTTTTAATTTTTTTAAATTGTAAATGTATGTTTCGAGGTAATGTATTTAATTAATCATTTATATATTTGTTTATGTAGATATTGGCTGATAATTTATATTTGTATACCGTTTAAAAAATATTGGTCTAATAATGCAAGACGTACACATTTGCACATATTTATACCACGACTCTAAACTCTAAAATAAATAAAAATTAAAAAATATATTTTTTAATAAATTATGAAATTTTGTCTATTTATTTATTGATTTGATAGGTCACGCGGGAAGAGGTTAAGTAACCAGATCAGATAATTCCCAAACTTCCTCTTCGCTATCTCCTTCCTCTTCCCTATCTCCTTCCTCTTCCCTATCTCCTTCCTCTTCCCTATCTCCTTCCTCTCCCCTGCTTCAGCCTCTCAACATACTTCAAACTATTAATTGGATTTGAAGGCTTTCACAAAAAATACAAAAACCATCCGATATTGCTATTGGAACTTGAAGGCTAATCACAAAAATACAAAAACCATCCGTTATTGCTATCGGGACTTGAAGGCTAATCACAAAAAATACAAAAATCATCCGTTATTGCTATTGGGACTTGAAGGATAATCACAAAAAATACAAAACCATACGTTATTGCTATCGGGACTTGAAGGCTAATCAATCACAAAAAATACAAAAACCATCCGTTATTGCTATCGGGACTTGAAGGCTAATCACAAAAAATACAAAAATCATCCGTTATTGCTATTGGGACTTGAAGGATAATCACAAAAAATACAAAACCATACGTTATTGCTATCGGGACTTGAAGGCTAATCAATCACAAAAAATACAAAAACCATCCGTTATTGCTATCGGGACTTGAAGGCTAATCACAAAAAATACAAAAACCATTCGTTATTGCTATTGGGACTTGAAGGCTAATGACAAAAAATACAAAAACCATCCGTTATTACTATTGGGACTTAAGGCTAATCACAAAAAATACAAAAATCATCCGTTATTGCTATCGGGACTTGAAGGCTAATCAATCACAAAAAATACAAAAACCATCCGTTATTGCTATCGGGACTTGAAGGCTAATGACAAAAAATACAAAAACCATCCGTTATTACTATTACTATTGGGACTTAAGGCTAATCACAAAAAAATACAAAAACCATCCGTTATTGCTATCGGGACTTGAAAGCTAATCACAAAAAATACAAAAACCATCCGTTATTGCTATTGGAACTTGAAGGTTAATCACAAAAATACAAAAAAAACATCCGACATCACGCGTCAAAGGATTTTGAGTCCTGCCTCTATTATGAGACACCCAATCGAAAACCTAATGTGATCTAGGAAAGACGTCGAGTAAGTGAGATAAATAAATAAAGATTTCTATTAGCGAAGCTTATCATAGGCTTGCGTTAATTTTGAGATGAATTGAAACAATTTTCGCAAGTCCTTTCCATATAATTTGCCGATACCGCTCGGAGCGCCGAGCGCCGAGCAAGCGAGTAACCCGAGAGACGGGAACGACCAAAACGACTAATGAATGAATATTCGTTCCTTTGTAAGACAACACCGTGCCATCGCATGTCAAATGGTTATTTATGTGTGTCACAAATGACCTTTGTCTGGGTCCGGAGCATGAAAGGCAATTCCCGAGAAACGGGCATTCCTGCAGTCTGCGGTATTCAGGTTTGTGTCTGTGCACACTCTGTGATTACATTTCTGTTTCTCTCAAGGTAAACCACTCCACACTCTACACTTTATAGCAAGCATCGCGTTCTTCTCGCTTACATTCAGCCACTTCCAGCAAACTACTTACTTACTATTACTGCCACCGCCGACATTTCGTGATTAAAGCTACATGTTCAAATCTTGATCCGGCCAGACTATGTAACGACACGACCTGAAGTACTGTTCCAGCAAATGCTTAGGTACAATACAATTTGCATTACACATTCTAATACAAGTTACATGAAAAACACTCTTATGATTCTAACAAAATAACTAGCCATTTCCGCACATGAGTAGGCAGAGAGGGTGAACAATTGCACAATTCTGTCTTGCCATACGCTCATCGCTCCATACATCTCTCCCAAAACATACAGTTCATAGAACTTGTTTTCATTGACTAGCGCTTCGTATTCTCTTTATGTGCGGATGGACCGAATAAAGCGTACCTAGGTATTTGGTACATCCTCTACAAGTCCAAGCTATCTTAGGCTCCCTTTCGAAATATGGTTTAAAAGCTTTGATTGGCCTAACAATTTTTTCCGATCTCTACATTCGTAATTCGGTGGTACACGATTTTACCAACAGGAATTTTAATTAGAATGGACATCGTACAAATTTTATAACAATAAAAAGGGACGCTACCTATCTGAAGGAAATGCGTATTAGAAGTGACGATGTAGCGGCACGATCCCGCTGCTGAGAGCTCCGTTACAATCTCTCTATCACGCATCGAGGGAGAGGTTACAAATAACAACGGATCTATCGGCGATACTAATGTGTATATTATTGAGTTATGGTCGGCTGGCAGTTGTGAATTGCGGCACATTCGTCACCCATCGCGCCCCCAGTTGGCCAATTGGTTGGCTGACGACTGGAGAGTGGAGACAAGTGGACATTGAATGATAACTAAATGGCGAGCGCCCGGTCACTACAATTCTTTACTTGTTTATTTGAATTCCTCCGCGGAGGAATGCCGCTTCGCTTGATTAGCAGTCACATTCACGGGAAATCAACGCGGCTCCGCGCCTGCACTCTGCACTCTGTACAGTGTAGCACAGCGTTTTTCAACCTTTTTCAAGGCACGACCCCCTTATTATGTAAAAAATATTTCGCGACCCCCTCCCCTTCGCCAATTTACCTTTGACGACAATGATTCCTGGGGGAGGGGTGGCTAGAGAAATTCAGGAATCACAAATTGAATGAAATGAAAAAAGAATGACACCCAGTGTACACCAACAGGAGGAGGCTAGAGAATTTCGGGTTGTGAATTTTTCAGGGCAATTTCGCCTGCATAATCATGTTTTGGCATTCTATTTGATTCTGCCAGGAAATCCGTAATCCTGTGAATTCCGTTGCCCACAAAATTCTATAAATTTTTTTTATATTTTTCAAAATTCCTGACAATTTCTCTGACAGACCGCTAAATTTTCGGACATGTCAGGGATGCTGTCAAATTAATTCGCCAAACGTCTCCAAGGAATAGTAGGTAGAGCTATCGCCCATTCGTACAACGTACAGGCCGGGCCGATACCGACTCAAGATTGAGGCGAGCGAGGCCGCGCCGTGCCGACTAGAAGTGGGTTGATTCACTCATTTTACGGAATCAATTCCGGACCTATATTCGACTGAGTGGACTCGATTCACTGGACTCGCTCCTTTGATTCCGGCGATTCCACCGGACTCACCGAATCAAACTCATTGTGGCGTTCCGCCGGAGTCGTTGAATCGGCCGGAATCAAACTCAGTTTGGCTCTTGCTGATTCAATGCCAGAGTTGATTCCGCCGGACTCGCCGAACCAAACTCATTGTGGCGCTCCGCCGGAGTCGTTGAATCGGCCGGAACCAAACTCAATTTGACTCCTGCTGATTCAATGCCGAGAGTTGATTCAGCTGAACTCGCCGTACTCGGTGGAATCGTGGAACGTTACGGAGTTAAGGAATCATGTGTTTAAGTAGCCGGGCGTGTGTACATTAACATGCTATTGTTTATTGCGAGCGAGAAGTCTTATCTTTATATAGCTAATAATAATGTATTTGACATGAGTGATATCTTTGTCGGCTTTATGAGAACCGTGTAAGATATTTACGATAAATTTGAAACTTACGAACAGTGGAGTCCTTGTATAGCAGTGAGCCATGGAACCGGCAGAGGAAGGATGAAAGTAAACTGAATGCTGTTGAAATGAGATCCCTGAGGCGTATATGTGGTGAAACTATGTATGATCGTGAGAGAAATGTGGAGATCCGCAAATAATGTAAGGCTGATGTAAGCATAATGAGTAAGATTAAGAAGGGGACCCTCAGATGGTTTGGGCAAGTAGAGCGAATGAACGAAGAAAGTAGTGTAAGGAGAATATATGCCAAAATGTGAATGGTGGAAGATGTTGGGGACGCCCGGGGAAGACATGGCAAGATCAAGTGAATCAGATACTTGAGTCGGGCCATGTCAAAAGTCAGAATAAAAGAAGAGTATGTTTGAGAAGATGTATGAATGTGAGTGAGGCAAGGAGTGTGTGCCAAGATCGAGTTGTTTGGCGGTCATTCCTTTCAGGAATGAGAAAAACCCCTGCGGAGAAACGGCGTGATGGTTAGATATTTTACGTTCTTCATAAAACTAGTAATTCACCAGAGTATCACCGGCGCGAACTTCGGGAAGGCAAATTTGCTCCGTGATGACCGACAAAAGGTAAAAAGCAGTGCTCCTTGCTATCTTTTGACTAAGATATAATGCTATTTCTTTTCGAAAAATGTTTTCACGCTGTCATCGCGCCCCGCTAGAGCAATACAACGCCGCCCCGCTTGCGCCACACACCTCATCCCGTGAATAAGTCCTGTATTCTCACTCTGTCACTCGTTCCCGAGTGATAGAGTGACAAATCCCCGCCCGGCCTGCGCCGCGCACCTCCTCCCGTAAATGATTCCTGCCGCCCGGCCCGCGTCGCACACCTCCTTCCGCTTCAACCTCGCCCGAGTGCGAGCGACTCCGGAACTGATTCATAACATTTTGCGGACTCGGAACGAATCAAACGCATTCGGACTCGGAATCTTTGGATTCGTTCCGGCCGGAACGACACACTTCTAGTGCCGACGAATGTGGTTGATTTAAAGAGCGAGACACAATGAGCGTTGCGGGGTTGTCGAAGGGTACAGGGGTACAGGGCGACGCGGGCTATGACGGACGTCGGACGGCGGGAATAACGTGACCCTGTCAATCGGCGATTCTGTGTCATATGCGCGCGTTTGTTTTGTGTTGAACTCACGTATTTGAATTTATTTAAGTGACTTGTAGTGATAATAAAAAATGGATAAATTTATAAAAAGATCAACACAACCGTCAACTTCTAGTTGTAGTGAGAGTACTGAAACGAAACCAAAGAAAAAACGCCTGTATGACGACAACTATTTAAAATTCGGATTTACTAATATTTTACTTTGGACCCCCTGCGACCCCCTTGTAGAGGCTTCGCGACCCCCCAGGGGGTCGCGACCGACAGGTTGAAAAACACTGGTGTAGCAGTACTCAGTACTGACTACTAACATTGGTCTCAGTGTGTTGGTTGTACTGTCTGTACCGTTGTGTAGGTACTGTGCACTGTGTGACAATCGCAGAAACCCATTTTCAATTATTTGTTCGTTACTTTGTTGTGCATTCCGTTCACCTCGAGGGAGTTGGCAGTTGTGAGGAGGCGGTCTGGCAATTCAAGCACAAATACCTTATATCGAGAGAACGTATACTTTCTTATATTATGTTCTCCATTTCCTCGTGCCTCGTGGGATATTATTATTTGACAAATTAAGAACAGAATCTCAGAAATATTTTATAGCAAAAATTCAACCATTACTCATTTGTATTCCGTTTACTTCCGGGAGTTAATACTAATTATGGGGAGATGGTCTTTCAATACGAGTACAAGCATGAGTTATTATTGTTGGGGAGTCGAGTTCTTCTTTTATGTTTTCTACTTTTCCTTGAAGGTTGTTTTTTGTAATTTTTTTGAAAAATTCAACCCTTACTTTGTATATTCCGTTTGTCTCCGGGGGAGTTGTGGGGAGGCGGTCTATCAATACAAGCGCAAATACGTTATTAGTTATTATTTTTAGGTAACATGTACTTTTTATTGCTTAATCCTTTCATTGAGGGATATTTGTCAAATAAAATGACAATCGTACCTATACTTTAAATCCCCAATCAATCATTTCAAAAACAAAAATTTTGAAAGTCTGACATGTACATCTTATATCATTGACAAACAAACTTTAATTACGACATTAGTAAATAACACAAACAAGATTGACCCCAATCGAGAACCTCGTGGAACCCCACTCGTTATCTAAAATTTATCAGAAAACTAAATGCATTATACCATGCAACATTATAAATTTACAAAGATAATAAAATGTTAAAATATCTTGAAGCATTTTTTTAAATTCATTAACGGAAAGTTTTAGAAACATAAATACCAATTTAAAGCATTTGAAATTTCACCTCAAAAAATATACTGGAAATAAAAAAAATTAATACTCATAAATAACGATAACACAATGAATAATAACACATCCCCCATACACACAAGCCTAGCATTATTATGGTGGAACATCTTATAATATTACACCATATGAAAATACTAACCTTTATTGGATAACCAACACCTCTGCCATAGGTCACCCTAAGTGGTTCGCTACGTTTGGTGATTTAGCAGGGGTGCCCGGGTTCATGGGGTGAGGTTTGTCTAGGTCTTGGAGGCGGATGACCAGGGCATACTGAACCCCAGATTCCTACCCACCCCTACCCCTTAAACCCTTTTCCTTCCCAGAACTCTCCTTTCCTTCCTTTCCTTAAAAAAAACCCTCCACACAGCATCCCCAAAGATGACATAGGCCATAGAAATTATTTTCCTCAGGGCCTCCTATGTGGAGCTCATGTAAAGAAAAATGTACATTGATACATATTTTCTGTACATGATGTAACATTGGTTTTTGAATAAACATACATACATATATAACAAAAAACAGATATTATAGCAAGTGAACTGTAAAGGTCCAATTTACAAAAATCAGAAAGCTCTTTTAAGTCAAGTTTCGTCATAAATAATGTCAAACCAAATGTAGAAATTGGACCAGGAGAACAAAAGCGCAAAAGAGGGAAAGAGGGCAGGGTGGTAATGAGCTGTTAACGGTGAGCAGGGCACAAGAGGAACAACTCGGGTAGGTACTGTAGGTGGTGGGTACTATACATACTAAGAGGTAGTAACGGCGGTGTAGGTAGTAGGCACACAGGCGCAGAGCTGACTGACCGTTAGTTACTCCGGCTCGACCATCTCCCCCGCCTCGCAGCGCCCCGCGGCCCCATCTCAACTGAATTCCATTGACATTGCATATCTTATAGTGGTTCCACGCTGATGCCTGCATTTCGGTGTACTCTCCATATTCTGCTTCCTTCTTTACTTTAAGTTGCCAACAAGTCCACGAATTACACATTATCAAGTGGCATGCTTGGTGGCTTTGCGTAATGAGGGACCGCAAAACGTTGTACTATTATTATACGAACAACATGTAACTTTTATTTAACGACCCTCCACAATAGTGACCAAAAGTATTAAGATTTCTAAGATGTAATCAAAGATCTAATATAAATCGCAAAAAATCTAAAATACAGCTGTACTACCCTAACAAAAGTTTAATTTTCTACCGATTTCCACATTACTTTAATTACCAAATTATGTTTGCACTATACACTCTTATCATGAATATTTTTTTTCTTGCGAAGAATAGCTTGCGGGTTAATAAGACTTGAGGCGAAAGAGGCGAGTAGGTACTCACATGAAATTGAACAAACTTTCAATCTTTAATTCTTTGGAAAAACGTCGTTCAAAATTATCAAGGTAGGTATTATTGTCATTATCGACAAACCTTTTTTTTACAACTCATCCAGTTCAACAACCCTTCCCGTAGACTTCGAAATAATGAATTGCTGTTCCTCAATTAAGTAAATGTATTATAACATTTCTTGGTCTAAATTATTTTTGTCAGTTGCTAAGCAAATACGAGGGTAACGTGGGTTTTCTATTTTTTAGAAATACATTTTTTTTACAAGATCGCTAATTCTGTCGATAAATTATAGTACCCAGGTCATAGCAGCCCGCCGCCATGTTATTAAGGAAGTGTTGAACCACATATTTCACATTGCCGGCGTTGCTGAAGCGCGTTGTAGTCTTCTGCGAGCATTCGAGGGACCCATCTTGCGTACACCTTCCGATAATGTCTCCTTTCGCAGTCATATCTATTTTTTTCTCAATTCGTTAGGTATATTGTTAATGGACAATTTGTTCTTAAAATAACGAATTCACGAATTGAGTCGACTCTACGAGGTAAACGATGTTCAGTATTGTAAGGTATTTTTTATGGTACACATGGCAGAGCTGCAATTTCGATGGCTTTTGAATCTCATATTTCATAATACTCCATACAAAATTTGGTGGCTAATATCGAAGGTCGTCAAAATAGATAGGAAATCGTGAAAATCACTTGTGTTGTAAACATGTAATATATAGCTACGGCGCGCACGTAGTAAACCAGATTATAAATAGTCAGGTTACATCCATTCCAGAGCCAAACGAGAAATACCAAGTGCAGAATTCGATTGAACAAGAAACAAAAGTTAGGCAAGAAGTAGTAAGTTGCAGACACACTACTCAGTGCTCAGTCCTAGCTAGCAATGGATGGTATAGTTCATGAGAGCGGGATGCCATCAATAAAACATTGGACGAGACTGCTTAGCGTCTCCTTGTATGGGTATTGTCGTGGCAAATGACAACATAACCGTTACAAGTTACAAGTTACAAGCAGAGGACAGTGGACATGGACAGAGACAGGTGACAGCGGACTCACATCGCGGCCTTGGTCAGTGTCGTTGATCACGGTTTTCTTGACATCTATGGAAGAGATCATGTCAACTGATGGAACATTTTGCAGCTTCATTTTCTTTTAAAAGAATGTAGGTAATTTGACTGTACTTTGATGTATCTAGAAGAGGGACAAGTTGCTTGGCAGTGAACCCAGAAGTAAACGGGTTCAAGATCAGAGAGGGGAAAGATTTTTTTCCTTTTTCTTTTTTAAATGGTTTTATTTTTGTTCAATGACAAGATCTGAATAATTAGGTAGCTAGTGTAGGTAATATCCTTATCTTCCTCTTCCCTTTTTCAATTTCCTTCACCACTTTCTTCATCCTTAAAATAGTCATAAACCCAAAGATCCGAATATTCTGGTACTTTCCAACCTTGCGCTGACGCCATTGATGTAATAACCATGCATTGTAGCATGCATGTTTCACGTAAACTAGGTATTGAATTCCGAAAGTCTAAACTTAAAATGGGGATACCATAATTCCACAGGCTCCGGTCATTCAATGTACGGAATCACACAAAAATGATTGTTCATTCCGATAATGCAATTATTTGAAATGGATCGAAAGTAGTCCCCCGCTGTGAAAGTATCAAAGTCGTGAGAAGCTCGAAAGTTGAAAGTATTCATTAAAATTCACGAGGCACAGAGGCGATCTCGCCAACAGGCATCAGACATCAGACATTAGGCATCTGTCATCAGGAATCAGGCTTTAGATATCAGCCATCGGGCATCAGGCTTCAGGCATCCATCAGCTCTGTGCCGGTTTGGCTGGCTGCAAGGCAATTAGGCAATTAGTCAGGAATTCAGCGGTCTGCTGCTAACGGAACATTATCTGTGGAACTGATGCGAATAATATATAACCTCAAAACTGGAATAGCCCGCAACAACCTATACAGGATTTACTCATATGCTGCTGCAGGCTAAAGGGGCCCCTTACCATAGATAGTCCTTGGAAAATATTTTTAAGCAGGTGTAAAAAAAGAATTATCTAAATCTATTTTTATCTAATTTGAAAACAGCCTATTACATCAGTGATTATTAACGGGGGCGCCAGCGCGCCCCCCTGTGGGCGTTTTGGAGGTCTGGGGGGCGTTTTTAATTTTTTTGCATTTAGGAGGCACTGCAGAAGTTCGAGTGAGCATTGTGTCAATATAGAAAATAAGCTCATTCACGAGCTAGGCACACTAAAACGTTAACACACTTTCTTTAGATGCAACGATTTGACAAGTTCTGTTAAATAAACTTCACTTTAACGCACAAAAATTTTATGTAAAAATTTTTATGTTATTTTATACTTCTCATATTTTTTTTTTATTTGTAGTAGGAAATCCGTTGCGTAAATGGACCTCCTACTACAATGTGTACTTTTTAAATTTCGTTCGGGGAGGGGAAATTTTACTGTGATAAAGGGGGCGATTCTTTCAATACGGTTAAGAAACACTGTATTACATAAATATAATTTGTATTTAAAATTATGTATTTGATAGGGGTGGCACTTTTTAGTGAAAACTTCTTTAGCACCGTTATCATTTGAAAGTCGATGTAACGAAAAATAGTGACACTAAAAGGAGATAAACACCTACATCTATAGCATAGGTTCTCAACGCGGGCAAAAATGAAAAACCCCGTTGGGGGCGGTAGAAGACCAACAGAAAATTGGGGGGCGTTTCAGTCTTTCAGGGGTCGGTAGAAGACCCAGATAAACCCACCCCATACCATCCCATACCACCCCATACCCCCCCCCCCCCCCAATTGCTGTTTCAGATTCTCGAGTTAGAGGGCGCTAGAAAAAAATATATTCACAAAGTGGGCGGTGGGCAAAAAAGGTCTCTTTGTGTGCTGCTTCGTAACCTGCCCACTCTTGTCTACTTTATTTCTCTGAAGGTTTCACTTCTACCGTATGTGAATTGCACACTCTGATTTTTCCGGAGAAAGTGAGGAAAAGGAGATGAGAAGGAGTAAGGTTGGAAAGTATTTGAATAAGATCCTATTAATCAAAGGAAGAATATTATTATTGAGAGTTGTAGAAATATTATAACATTGAAAAAGTAAACACGTGAGAACCCTAGAGGCAATGTTCCAATAATCTTCAATAAGAAATATAACAAATTTTATGTGTTCAACTAACCGTTTTTTAGGGACTGGGTTGTTCCGTTTGAATTATGGATTTTCAAAATTAGACAAATGTTTTGCCAACGCTATTTGAAGGGGAACAAGAAGTATTCTGAGATAAATAACAACAGTTTTTGAACCTTTAGAAAA
Organism: Limnephilus marmoratus; assembly: GCA_917880885.1. Classification (NCBI taxonomy): domain Eukaryota; kingdom Metazoa; phylum Arthropoda; class Insecta; order Trichoptera; family Limnephilidae; genus Limnephilus; species Limnephilus marmoratus. The sequence continues at coordinate 51,991,018 of OU862909.1, read as the reverse complement.
CACAATGTCTAACTAACCATCACGCCGTTTCTCCGCAGGGTAGGCAGAGAGGACGAACCCCCAAACAATCCGGTCTTGGCACACTATAGTAGGTGATTATAATAATAACAATGGTCTTTATTCTAGATGTGGGGGGGGGGCAAGTGCAATCCCACACATCTCCTAGGAGAATCGCCCCCTTTACCACAGTAAAGTCATTCAGTCCCAGAAGTTGCTAATCTAAGGGTTAATTGCCTCGGACCAGTATTTTCCGGGACGCATAATTCAGATATATATCATTATTGATATTAGGAATATAGTAATATTAGAAATTGGTAAATAAGGCACAAAAAATTATAATTCTATAATAAAATTTATAAAAAAATATAATTCTATAACACTTAATTATAATTTATAAAAAATTATAATTCTATAATAAAATTTATAAAAAAATATAATTCTATAACACTATTAATTAAAATTTATAAAAAATTATAATTCTATAATAATTTTAATTACGGGGGCAACTGTCGGGGGGGCAATTGTCGGGGGGGGGGCGGGGGTCAAATGTTGGGTCTCCAATACCTTATATATTATGATGATGTGTGCAGCGCCGGATCTGCCATACGTTCAAAAACGTGCAAAAACCTGGCACCAACTCCGAAGGGGCGCCGCGCCGTGAGAAAATAAATATTGTATTAAAATTTATTTATAATATTCCTTGAATCGTTTAAAAATTACCCATCGTACGTAATAGTTATTACGCTCTAGCAACACTTTCCAAAGAAACAGAATGCGCACGCATCAGGTTGGTATCAACGGCTTACGAATTTATAGTCAGTTACAGAATTTTTTTACAAATTCCATATATTTAGTTTAAACGTAAGATCTATTTTTCCATATATATTTTACCGTCTTTTACGACGAATAGGTGCGATCCAAATTCAATAACCAATCACAGCTTTGTTCCTAAGCCGTTGATACCATACGTCAGTGTTTAGTGTTTGTTAGCTCAACACAGGGGAAATGCAACGTACAAATTTGAGGTTATATTCTTATTATCACTGCTCACTGTCTATCGTCGGGACTGCCTGTTTGCTAGTCAGAAGCTGTAGATGCTATTCTTGTGTTGTACGTTGCCATGAGAACGTATTTGTATTTGCTTTTTCTAATATTAGTGTAGGGTATATAGGCAGTAAATCTCAAGAATGTCTAATGGACCTAGTTCAGCGAAACCACCCGAATTGTCTCGTAACCTATATTTTAAATCATGGTACGGGCACAAACAAACAAATCGTTGTATTATTTTAAAGCATAACTGGCAAAGAGTTTTTCCTAAAATAATTAAAATAGCACCATAATGTATGTTTACCCAATAGATTCAGAGAGTATAGGGCTCCTGGCGATCCTCTCTTTTAAAAAAAAAACTAGTGTGAGAGCTACCGCTAGGTCACTTAGAAAAGTTACACCCTTTATATGTATTGATTTTATTTGATAAATTAGTGTAAAAAGAAATAACAATTACATAAAAAAATTAAAAAAATTGGGGTGAACGAATTTTTAATCAAAATAATAATGAGGGGGGGGGCGCCATCGGTACCTACTGCACAGGGCGCCAGATTTCGTAGATCCGGCCCTGGATGTGTGTAGGTAATACAGGCGTTACAATATCGGCCACAGTCAGGACCTTATTGTATATAGACTACCTATACAAAGACACAATTTTCTTCAATTTATTTCAAGGAAATAGTTGAATACATTATAATAATATGTATTTCGAATCGATATTCGAACCAAAATATAGCACGTTATTTTTTAAAATTGTAAGTAATACAATGTTGCCCATTATTACGTGAAAGTCAAGTTGGATACATATAAATAAATTCAAAATAATAACTAATTTAAAAAAAAGGTAAAATGAAAATATTATACAACATCCCTTGGGGTAGAGCTGACCTTTCAACGTGCGGAAAGACTGTTCTTACATCTTCTCTTTCTAGAATAAGGTTCCACATGCTTTTCTCTTCGGTACGTATTGATTTGTGTGGTTATTATTTCATTTCTTCAGAAATAAGAAATACACATACAAACATTACACATAAACAAGGTGAAAAATGTAAATGAAATTTTGGTCTCGGATGACTTTTTCAATGACTCTTTTTTTTCAATTTTCTTTATAAAAAAACATATATTTCTTCCGGATGTCGTCACTGATCACTTCTACCATTATAATATGTTTTGTAGGAAAAAAATGTCACCGGAGACCAAAATTTCATTTAGATTTTTTACTCCAAATAATGTCAGGAATCGCTGGTTAAATTAAGTCAAGTACCTACGTACCTGTATAATGCAATTATGTTCAGTTGGAAGTGTATCCATTTTACTACCACAAATTAAAACAATACGCCATATTATCGTATCGTTTTTGACAGGTGAAACAGCTGTCAGTTTGCGAGTGACAGCTGTTTCACCTTCTAAAGGTACTGTCAACCATAAAGTTTGTGTTGATCTGAAGTAGTAAAAACATTCTAACGGTGAGAGCTCTGGCGTCATGAATTTTGCAAAGTTTTTTTTTTCTATTTAAAATATATAGGTTGGCGAAACTATATTTTAAGCTAGCAAAGTCGATATTATCGACACCAGTATGGTTGTTCCAGATTTGTATTTGGTACTTACTGAAACTTGGGCGAAGCCGGGTAGTGAAATTAGAAGGTAGGTAGGTACTTAAATAAGTATGAAATAAATATAGGCACCTACCAACCCAATATAAAATAATAATACAAAATAAATAAGTAGGTATAAAAATGATCGGTGACCGGAAAAAAATGGAAACTGGTGAATCTACCTACCTAGGGTACCTAGGTACCTACATCACTTTTAGAATCGATTTTTTTTTGTACATTCTAGGAGCTTTCCCTTTAGATTAAATCGAGTCTGAAGTTGAAATCTTTTCGAATTTGAAAAAAATGGCTCCAAAAGTTTTTTAACCCTATAAATGCCGATAAAAAGTTTAAAAAAAGTTTAAAAAAAATCTAAATGCTCGGACCGAAAACAATATGTTTTTTTGGTTCTCTAATTATATTATTGATGTAATTTCAGTTTCCTTCTTGCACCACTAGTTTTCGGAAACCGCGTATTAAATTGAATTACATTTTTCAGAATTGGAAAATAAATAAAACATACGCGAAGTTGCGAACATTGTGCAATATGTACCTTTTGTTAAACTTAATGGTATTTTTGCAGGCGGTGACAAAACATTGCACCAGAAAAAAAAGGAATGTCTGTAGGCTATTTACATAATACTAGAGACGATTGAAGCTGGTTGAAGTGAGTGGAGTGAAGTAGCCACTCAGTACTCACACTCAGTAGTCAGTACTGACAGACACCCAGCCAAACATCCCTAGCATATGGCCGGGGCCGGGGGTGGGCGGTGGGCTTGACATTTGGCACTTCCACTCTGACATTTGCCCGGGGGCAGAAACGGTGGCGGAGGGGAGAGCGGCATATGGTGGCTGCCACTCGATACTGCGGGGAATACCACCTATTCGCCTTACCCCCAACACCGACTTTGTTTACCAACAGATTTGTTATCAAATCATCGTTGCGCTAATATTACTGCACATTATGTGTTGTTAATAGCCGCTAGGGAACACAATATTTTCCCTGGGCAAATACTATTCCATATGTTAGGAATCATTTCGATCGCTACTGTGTTCGCAGATACATTTTTACTGTATGATTATAGCGGGTTAGTTTGCGCGGAATTTGCGCTAAATATATGTGTTGTTTGTTTGCTGTAAAAACATTACAGAAAAGTTAAAACAATAGAGAATTTACTCACAGAATATGGTAAAGCGCTGCCGGCCGGCACTGTCACATCTACTTGGCACAACAATCCTTCTGGAAATAGAAGCCGGCGTATATGGATGTGGATATACTGGCTATTAACAATTGAAACCGTTAAAACAGGCGCTTCACTTAATTCGATCAATTTGACGAAACGTCAGCGGCTTCTTTGTTTACTGTGTGAGAAGAGCCTCCTTGCGATCGCTTTTCCACTTGAATAAAGTCAACGAGTCCTGATTACTAAAGATTTCTTTGCAGCAAAGCGTTCTTATCAAAAAATGTCAAAACTTCAAAGTTACAATAACATCATATTAACAATAATTTACAAGGGCGTTTTTGACAGCAACACTGAACAGAACACTCGCTCCCGTCGTAAACCGGCGACTAGCGACTAGAAAAGACGAAAATCGCGACGTGTCACCCGAACGCCGTTCGGGAAGGCTCGGGCTCCGTCGGCTGAATTCGGGAAACTTCGGATGCCCCCAGCGTCCGAGCGAAGACGAAGTGAATGCCCCCGTCGCGAGCCGCGACACTCGGGATAACTACCACGAACCACGACCCACAAGACTACCAACTACCTAGACCTAGGTACGACTTCCATGCTTCCATCTTCCATCATCATCCATCGCTCCATCCAGTTGGCAGTTGTTCAGCGCTCAGCCACCGACAGTAACCATCGTCCGATGGCTGCAAACAAACTGCAGCCTGAAACCGAAATAAACCAAGAAAGGAATCCGGAGGCTCACGTGGGATAGGTATTTTTTCCTGAGATTATTTTACTCTGTCCTAAGTATCATTGTTCTATAATATTGTGTCATTGTGCTGTAGGTAATACCTACATTAATTACCACAACAACTAAAAACAAACCATTTCCTCGATCTGACCCAGTCATTCTGTAATTGAAATGTCTATTTTAGAAAAATTGGAATGATCGAAATATTCTCGAAATAAGGTGAATTTAAATCGATCTATTAGAAACCTCTTATTGTCATCCCCATCACTAACACAACCATTTGGCCATGATGCGTGTCATGATCTATTTCATAGAATCTATGAAATAGTGAGAGCTTTCTACGCGATATAACAAAAGTTGAAAGGACTTGAACTTACGTTCTATAAATGGCTGTAGAATAGGAAAGATGTTAACCCAGGATTACCGTCATTACTGACGATGAATGAAGACAACCGATTATAACAAAATAACCAATATCATGCCATAAACTTAAAACTATAACATAAAAATACCACGGCGGAAAATCAAAACCACCTGCACAAACCAACAGTTAGGTACCTACTCAGTTCCCTCGTGGGTAGGGAACATGGTCTCATGAACCCGAGCACCCCTGCTAAGTCACCAAACGTAGCTAACCACTTGGGGTGACCCACGACATAGGGTTATCCAATTGATGGTTCCCGGGACGGCGGTATCCACACCCGCTTTTCCATTTGCCTCCTCATACAGTTCAATACACAGGGACGTTCCTAACACGCTTGCAGAGAAAACTCTGGCTTCGCCATTGAGTGGGGACTATGGCACTTAATTTGAGCAAAACGATATTCTAATAGCATTTTAATACTGAAAAATTCACATTTTCATAGGCTTAAGGGGGTATTCTAGCCTAAATTTTTTTTTCATATTTGATAGTTTAGATATTCAAAAATATCCCTTCAAAGGGATTTTTCGAAATTCGAAACATTTTAAATGTTAAAGCCATTTCGCGGTTTAGACAGAATCTAACTAGAATCTAAATAGAACAAAACTTTAAACGCATTTTTCTCGAAATGACTTTTTTCGAGACGGTTAAGAGCTATGCCGGTTATTTAAAAATATCGTCGATAGGTATTGTAACGAATGTCTTCTGTTCCACTCCGTGCTCCCCTCAGGGAACTGAGCGAAAGGGACAACTGCATATCGGGCCGAAAATACCTAAATAAAATCGTCAAAATCGATGTTTTGTATTCCCCATTTTTTTTCTCCAAAACTGGACCGATTTCAATTTTTTTTTCACTAACTGTATTAGAAGAAAATATTCTATGTCGGTACGTTTTGCTTTTTTTAAATACATTGTTTAGTTTGTATACTGAACGTCTTTTGGCGGCGTTTAGACCAGGCAATTTTATTAATTTTTGGTAGGTCCTAACTTCTATAAGAAGTAAATTATCAAAAAAGGAAAAACGTACCGACACGCTAGTGGTCGATATCTATATTATGTAAAAATTGCTCTAGGGTCAAAATCCAGAGAGATAAACGAGGAATACGTTTGTATGAAAAAAACGCCGCGGCCCGCATTCCCTCTTAACATGATATCTCAAGTTCTACTGAACAAATTTACTGTGAGCCTTCTCTATACATTACTCCACGCAGTCCACGCACTAACTAAAACTATAACAAATGAATTTTTACTATTTAAAAAAAAATCGGCCGCCATTTTGCGAAATTCTTTTTGACTTTTGCTTAGTTCGGGCAATTGCAGCATTTCGTATATTCTTCTTTCTCCAGATATGTACAAGGAAAACCAGCAAAATAAAAAAAAAATCAGAGTAATCTGTATAATCTTGTTCCTTTTTTCTTTAATTGTTTTCTATTATTGTTTGTTCTACTCAACCTGTCTTTTATTTTTCTTCTATATTGTATGTGAAACTTATATTTTTAATATCTAAATTCATATGTAAAATTTTAACTATTTCCTCCCACCCATGATTTGTATGTTCCTCCTGTCCTAAAATGAGTTCTATAACTCGTCGGGATTGCTCTAGCAAGAAATAAAAACAATGAAAATAAAAAAGGTAACGTGAGACTTTACTCCCCCCCTTCCCCCCCCCCTTTTGAGCTCTCGTAATTAATGTATGCCCGCTTAACGTAAGGCTTGGATCTGCGAGAGAATGAGATCAATGAAATCTTGCCTTTTTTTACATAAGCTCCACACAGGAAGCCCAGAGGAAATTAATTTCCCTCAGGGCCTATATCATCTTTGGGGATGCTGTGTGGAGTATTTTTTTGGAAAGGAAGGAGAAAAGAGCACTGGGAAGGAAAAGGGTGGATAGGAATCTGGGGTTCAGTGTGTCCAGGTCATCCGCCTCCAAGACCTAGACAAACCTCAGCCCTTGGACCCGGACATGGAAAAGTGCCGTAGGCGAAATATTTTCTATGGTATCCCCAGGAGAAGGGCGTGTATGGAATATGTATAATTACATTCACAAAGTCGCAGAAAAAGCGCAGCAGGCGAATTTAAATCGGAGGAAAAACAAATAAATACCTTCAATTTTGGTTTTTCGGAACGTCAGTATCCCGACAATATTTAGTCGGAAATCTTTCAGTATTTTCTTTAATGGAAAACTTTTAGTATCGTTTAAAACATATCGGAGAATGAGACATACGGAAGTCCTTCCTTAAAACACATCAGCTTGATAGCCGGCTAGTAGCCGAGTGGACAAATGCGTCGGATTTAAGGTGATACCATGGCATAGATTATGGGTGATAATAAGAATTCAAAAACTGCTCGTTCATAATGGCGCTAGTTTATTAATTTTAGGAAAAACCACTTCCTACAAGTTATACTTAAATGTATTAAGATAAATTAATGGTTTTCCTATTAAATTAATTATTTTCCTAAAAGCAATAAATACCTACTAGTATCATTCATCCAATACATATTAGTCTACACCATAGGTTCTCAACGTGGGCGATAATGCCCCCCTGTGGGCGTTTCAGAATTTCAGGGGGGCGGTAGGAGACCCAGAGAAACCCATCCCACCCCATCCCCTCTCGCCTCATCCTATCTTATTACGCTCCCCCGTTGTGGTAAATATAATCGTGACAATTGCTGTTTCAGATTCACGACGACAGATGGTAAGTAAAAACAGTAGGGGGGCGCTAAATAATAATGTATTCTCAAAGTGGGCGGTGGGCAAAAAAAGGTTGAGAATCTATGGTCTACACAGACTAGATCCATCCCCCTCCTCCCTCCCGCCGTCCAATGTCCTTTGGATATTGCAATATTTAGAGACAGGCGTCAGGTACTTGTTCTACTTTATAATGGAAGTTGGTCCGAGGAACTGGCGTCACTGATTCTTTCAGCACCGGTGTATAGTCGCTTATACGACTTGATCTTGAGTTCAACAGCTTGGCTGTGGAACGATTTGTTGGCCTCTGTGTTTCCTCCCTCCTACAACAAGGTTAATGTAAAAAAACCCTTTTCTCTTTTTTATTATTAATCAGTGAAATATATCTATCATTGGTTCAATTATTACACATATTTTACCATATACATACTGTACGGGACGTGGCACTGTAATCGCCATCCCCACAGACGATGTAGTGGGAAGTTAGAAAAAGGAGAGATGTAGTGAGAAAGGGAGAAAAAGTGAGAGAGAAGGGAAAAATGGGGTAAATGTTAAAAGCCATTTCAAGCAACGTTTCAATTCTGAATGGTGGTCTTACACCAGGGCGATACTGAGAGTATCTTCCACTCCGGAACGTCCCGCAAATGTACTAGGTATTATTTTAAATGAATTAATTGTGAATCATAACATAAAAGTATCTAGTCGGTTGACAATTTTTGGTGTGTATCCGAGTGAGTTTTTATTTGTAACTTTTGATAACACAATCGGAATAATAGAAGTACGTGATAATTTACACCCATCTGAATTATTATATTATTATGATGATTAGGTATAGTTGAATTATTGACAATCTCTTTGATGAACGGATATGCGAAATTGGGGCCGAGCGCATCCGGTATTAGATGAAAAATAAAGGAAACAAAAAGGTCTAATAACATAACATAAGTAGGTACCAAAGACATGGTAGGTACTATAACTATTGGCATGATATTCAAATTCAAAAACCATTTTTTATTGCACAAAAATACAAGTACAAAATGTGTAGCATATAGGTACATTCTATATCTTCCAGCTAACCAATAAATACAAATATTTATTACGATACATCTTCTTTACATAGTATAAAATGAAGTCGCTCCCGCTGTTCGTGCGCATAGATCTTTTAAACTACGCAACAGATTTTCGTGCGGTTTTCACCGATAGGTAGAGTGATTCATGAGGAAGGTTTTTAGGTATATAATTTGTTAAGGATTTGTGTAAATTGGTTGAAATATATAAATAAAGGGAGCGGGCTGGCAAGCGGGCGGTTTGGATTTATTATTATTATTTATTTATATCTATATACAATATACATTACAGTTTTTACCTTATTATAAACATTTTAACATAATATATTTTGAAAATTTTTTTTTTACATATTAATATTACATTTCATTATGTTGGGTGTAAGGTAGGTTTGAGAAGGTGAAACTGTTGGTTGGTAATATTGTATGTTTCGTGAACACCTCACTAGGAGAACCTGTGCTGAGGTGTTTACGTGTTTATGATTAAGTGTGACAAGTACAGGTATTTATGTGTTGTAGTAGAAAGTTAGTTTTTTTTCTTCTTTTTTTTTACATTTTAATGGTAATAGTGCATTGATTATTTAGAAGAAAAAAAATACGTATAAGGTATATATGTACATATGAATAGTTGGTAAATTCTTGAAAGACATGTTTATTTATTTTATAGTTTGGTTAGGGAATAAAGTATTTTGTATAAAGTGAATATCTTGGTTTTTTATCCAGGCTGCGATATGTTTTTTGTGAATGTTTGTAGATGTATTTGCAGTTAGGAGTTGTTTCAGAGTAATGGGCATATAATTAAAAAGTTTGGTTGCATAATACTGAAAATGTCTTTGTCCGTGAGTGGTGTGTGTTATCGGTATGTTTAGGGTTATATTTGTTAAGGACCTGGTTTTTATTATTGTTTTTGGTTGGATTGGAATATGGAGTTTGTTTTGGAGGAAGTGTAGCAGAGCAGCTTTGGCATAAAGTTGTTTTATTGACATGACTTCCAATGTTTTGTATATTTCGCTTGAATGTGTGTAGAAAGGCACTTGTAGGATTAGTTTAATTATCGCCTTTTGTATCTTTTGAATTGGGTCAATTGCTATATATGTAGCACTTCCCCAAGCCAGTATTCCATATGTGGCAATGGATTGACAAAGGGCAAAATACATGGATCGGAGTATTGTCAGTGGGAAAATGCTTTTAATCGATTTTATTAGGTACATGACTCTTTTTTTAGTTTATTTGTGATGAAAGTTATGTGGTCAGTCCAGCGTAAGTGAGTATCAATAATAACCCCTAGGTATTTTGTTCGTTTGACCCTTTCTATGTGCTCGCATTGACAATTGGATGAAGTTAGTTCACAGTCATGCAGAAACAGGTCTATGTTTGATGGAGGTTGACCTCTTTGTGTAATACTATGTGTGATGTATTTTGTTTTAATTGTATTAACGGTATTACTGTTTAGCCATTTTTTGACAATTAACAAACTTTTTTCGGCTATTATGAATACATCTTTCCATGTGGCTGCTTGACAGAGAAGAACTGTATCGTCAGCGAAGGTCACGATTTTACCTTCAATTTCAATGTCACACAGATCCTTTATGTAGATGAGGAATAATAAAGGGCCAAGTACACTCCCCTGTGGAACTCCGTACGTAATTAAAAGTGGTTCAATTATCTTGTTATCAATTTTAACTTGTTGAGTTCGGTCAGACATGATGCTTTTAATTAAGTCGAATTCTACTCCGTTAATACCAATGTTTTTTAACTTATTGAAAAGTTTTTCGTGTGAGATTAAGTCTAAATAAATTGAAATAACTTTTTTTAGCATCAAGATTACGTGTAATGAAGTCCGTTACAGTAGCTATTGCATGTTCTGTGCTTCGGTTTTTCCTGAATCCATGTTGGTTCATCAATAGTAATTGTTTGGTTTCCAGATAGTGTTAAGCTGTTTCTTAATAGTTTTTTCCAAAATTTTTGAAAATGTATTTAGTAGGGTAATGGGTCTGTGACCGTAGTTGTTTATGTTATTTTTTTGACAAGACCTTTTTTAGTAAGCTAGAAAAAAATCCTTCTTTTAGACTAAGATTAATTAAGTATGTGAGTGGTTGGAGTAGTTGTTGGCTTACTGTTAAGATTGTTTTGGAATCCACACCATCGGGTCCCGTAGTTGTGTTATTCTTTAGTGATTGAATTATTTTATTGGTGTCTTCTAGTGTAATATTTTGTAATTTGAAAAATCTGTTGCTATTTTCATTGCTGTTGTTAGTGGCAGTGTTTTGAGATTCCTGAATATCTAGGAGAGGCTGTGATTTTTTGATGTTTTCAGCTAGGCTAGCTCCTATATTAGTGTAGTGCTTGTTGATGTAATTGAGGATAAGTGTAGGATTGTCGTGGAAGTGGATTTCTTCATCATCAATAAGTAAATTTTTTATGGTATCCTCTTTGTTCTTCTGTGAATGCGTACTTTCCCTCAAAATTGACCACACGCTTTTAGGGTCATAGTTTGCTGCTATAAATTTTAAATTTAATTTTTTTAAATTAGATTTAACAGATTGATGGTGTTGGTTATAAAGGTTTTGATAATGGCGAGGCGTAGTATTTCGTTAGCCACAGTAACGTGTGGCCGGGTCTATTATAAAACCTAACTATTACATGTCACATGAGAAAAAAATAGAGGTATTTAATTTACGTAAGGTGTTCAGAGTATAATGACATTTTATTTAAAAGAAATGTTTTTAGTGATGATTTAAATTTGAGTAAGTATATCGTTTATTGGTTTAGTGTTACGTGGAATTCATTTAAACATTTCCACCGCCAATAGCACACGATTATGATAGTAGAATTCTGCGTTGTTGAGTAGGTACTTATTTACGAATAATAATATTATTTTTCGCGTTTTCTTGAGAATCGAATCGTTGTCAGATGTTGTCAGTCTTGCGAATCTGTTTAATTTCGCGCGCAATTCGTATTTTCATTGTATTTTCGGGTACATAAAAGATTTAACTGAGTTACTACCCACGAATTTATTAATCCAACCTTCAAACAAAACAAAATATAAATCGGCCCTCTGCTACTATTCCTGCAGTTTGGTAGGTAGGAACGTAATATTTTCCCGCAGCGCAGTGTATTCAAATAATACTGGCAGTTAAAAATCGTATTCCATACTTATCAAAAAATTAGCTTTTCCACTTTTCATTTTAAAGTTTAATGAAAATCGAAAATAAGACGATAGCCTGCGAGAGAGTGTAATCGGTCTCCTCTTTGTGCGGTGCTTCCTAGTCTCCCCACTTTTGTCTACTTTAGTTTTCTGAAAGTTTCACTTCTACCGCGTGTGAATTGCACTCTCTGATTTTTTTCTTTATTTTTTTATTGTGAAAAACACTTATTTAGCTTTATGAAAAATAAATTACAACTTCCAAAATCTCTACATATTATAAAAACTTTTTACTTTTTGAAAGCTATTTTTATTTATGTTACGTGTTTATGGAAAGAAATACAAAAATACTATTAGGAAAATGGAATCAGCCGGCGCATGGCGAGACCCGCGAAAATTTGGCGTATCACGATGGAGGTATTAGGTCGCGGGAGCTCGGCGTTCCAAAGGTTAAAACTTATGTTATTTTAATCATTTTTAATTATATGTAATAATTGAAAATAACAGGTTAATCATGTTTCCATAAACACGTAACATAAATAAAAATAGCTTTCAAAAAGTAAAAAGTTTTCTTTCAAGAATTCGAAAGACAGTTAAAAAAATATTCTGAATATATAAAAAATAAATTATAAGTAGGTTGTCCTAAAACCCTTGGAGGCGTGGGCGTAGGCACGGTTAGGCAAGATGAGGCGTTTGACCCACCCTGGCTTACCGATCCATGACGTCTGGGGTTGTCGAATGAGTCGCGTTTTCAAATTTACAGCACTTCATAGCATGGGCGCCCGCAGAAAATTTTCTAGGGGGGGGGGCAAAATATTTTTGTTGCTCCAGGCTGGCCGACGTTCTGTCTCTCCACACTTTCTAACACAAATTGATTTAAAATAAAAGTAACATTATTTGACTATTTTCAAACAATCCAGGGGGGGGGGGGCAAGTGCCCCCCCTTGCCACTCCCTGCGGGCGCCCATGCTTCATAGGATAGTTTTTCCATCTTCCGTTCATATTCTTTGTATTCATAGAGCCTAAAGCATGAATATGTTGTAGAAGCCTACTTTTTTCGGTACCTAGGTACTTTAGATTTTTATTTTTGCCACACCCTTAATCAAAACTTGGCTACGCCCATGCTTGGAGGGCTGGTAGGCGGTAGGCCAACCACGACAGACCAGAATATCATGACGAGAACATTTGGAAAATGTCGTTAGTTTTAGAGATATTTGCACTTTTATGAATTTCGTGAAAATCGATTTCGAGTGCCACAGTTAGAATTCCAAATTCTAGGATTCTGTTTATTAAACAAATCTGAATAGCTCTGCTGTTGATCATAGTCCAAAATAAATCTAAAAGTGCCTACTACCAGGGCTGGGCAGTATTTGAAATACTTGTAATTGAAATACGTATTTGAAATACAAATACGTATTTTGTATTTGTATTTCAATTACTTCCCAAAAATGTATTTTGTAATTGGTATTTCAATTACCTGCAGCTGAGGTATTTTGTAATTTGTATTTCAAATACTTATGGCTTCAAAATACATTTAGCGACCTCAATGATGATAATGAAAAATAAACTGACATAGATAGTATATAGACTAAAACCGTTAGAATCCTGTACTATTGTCCTATTATCCTGTGCTATAACACTCTTACTAATGATTATTTGTAGTTATCTTATCATTGCTCTATAATGGGCTGTACCTTTTTTTATGTCATGCTAATTATTATTATTGTCTTGTGCTGTATAATTAATAGCACTGTTATTGTACATTTTGTATCAAATTATATTAAACTTGACATTGCTTTGTAGTGTACATTTTTGTATCATAGTATGATATCAAGCACTATAGGAATAATTTGACTGTATACTAGATTATTTTTAAGTTAATTACTGTAGAGCGCACTTGAGAGCGAAATAACACAAAAATGCGCTAAACAAATGTCATCTATATATATAAAAATGAATCCTCGTTTTCCTTGGTCACGCCATAACTTCAGAACGACTTAACCTATTTCATTCATTTTTTAAAAGTTTTCTAATACTTTGTAGAAGGTTCTTACGGAAAGAAAAATAAGAAAATTACGCAGAAAATTGGATAATTTCAGAAAATTTGACTGCTATTTTAACTTCGCATGTTTGAGATTTCGCGCTTTTGATGAAATTGAATTTAGGAGGCAGGTGTTTATTTTTGTAACAAAAGAATTTTCTATGTTTTTTTTTTTAAATACAGATATTTTAAATAGGTACCTTAGTTAGGTACCAGATTTGATTGATTGTTCTTATAATATACAAAAATGAATATTTGTAATATGTGAAAAATTAAAACTTGAATAAAAAAATTGTAAAGCTGGCACATGACTTGTTTGAAAACTGAATGTACTGGGACTGAATATATGGAACACGGGAGGGGGATCGGCGGGGCAGGGGAGTGGGAGAGGGGAGAGGGTAGGCGGGGGGTAGGAAAGGGAACGCGGGAAGGGGATGCGGGAGGGGAAGGGGATGCGGGAGGGGAACGGGGACGCACGGGAAAGAACATGCAGGGATAAACAATTTATTTTTTGAATATGGCATTGCAACGCATGCCGGGAACCAGCTAGTGTTATTATAATAATAATTATTATTATCTAACACCTAAGTCCTATACCTCAAAACTTTACATAGGGAGCGGAGACGAGATGTGTCTTCTGAGCAATATGATTGGTCAATTTTTGCACGTCTCTGTTTCACTCTGCTCAGCTTTGCTTCTTTGGAAACGCACCCTTAGATATGGGCACTTTCGACAATTTATTGCAACCAAAGGTTCTACCAAAACCAAATGTATTTTGTAATTTGTATTTTGTATTTGAAATTAAAAAATGGTTAAAATACAGTATTTTGTATTTTGTATTTCAAATACATGACTTGAAAGTATTTTGTATTTCGTATTTTAAATACATGCGAAAAAGTATTTTGTAATTTGTATTTCAATTACAGCAAAGCATGTATTTTGCCCAGCCCTGCCTACTACCTTTTATAATATATCGTAAGTAGACACTTAGTCTATGGTCAAGTGAAAATGATTTTAGATTTTCACGGCCAAAAGTACCTATAACAGTGATTTATTTTTGGGGTATTATGCCGTTTTGCACTACGTTTCGGACTGCGTTAAATGTCCATCAATCTGGGCAGGGGTATACTAGGTCAATGGGGCAGATATACTTCGTCATTATATCGCGGCAGCCCGCCAGTCTGTGTCCTCTTAACCAGTGGCGGACTAATCCCGTCAGAGGCCCGGGGCGGCAAAGCTGAATGAGCCCCCCCCCCCCCCTAGTAAAAGTTGATGTAATTTTACAAGATTTTTATTCAGTTCACACGGGCCTCTGGTCCTGGGGGCCTCCAAGCACCTCCTTGTTCCCTTGATCAAAACCTAAACAAGGCTTTCAGGCACCAGGACACCAAAAAAAATTGACATTTTTTTAATTAATTTTACAAAAGATTCATTTTTTAATAATCGTTCACCAAATATTGCAAGGAAATTCGTAAAATTGACAGAGATACAGCATCTTAATGAAACCGTTTTAAATAGTTTGTGTGTTGAATTATACTTCAGCAAAACTTTGAACGCGTTTTTCTCACTATGTTTTTCAACCTGGTTGACAACATATTAGAAAAACCCCGCATCGGATAGGGGCCCCTAGGGAAATGAGGAAGGAAGGAAGAAAGGATGCATTGCCTTGGGGCCCCGACATGTTTAAGCCCGCATCGGCTAGGGGCCCCTATGGTAAAGGGCCCCCTAATGTAATGTTATTAAAATAATAATTATTATTATTTAACATCTGGATCCTACACCACAAAACTATACAAGTAGAGCTGAGATGAGATGTGTCTGCTGAGCAATATGATTGGTCAATTTTAGCACGTCTCTGTTTCACTCTGCTCAGCTTTGCTTCTATGGAAACGCACCCTTAGATACGGGCACTTACAACAATTTATTGCAACCAAAGGATCTATCAAAACCAAATGCATTTTGTTTTTTAAATAAAAAAAATAATTAAAATACTGTATTTTGTATTTTAAATCCACGACTTGAAAGTATTTTGTATTTGTATTTTAAATACCTGCGAAAAAGTATTTTGTAATTTGTATTTTAATTACATCAAAGCATGTATTTTGCCCAGCCCTGCCTAGGGGCCACGCATCGGCTAGGGGCCCGGTGGTAAAGGGGCCCCGAGACGGGCCCCATCATGTTTAATCCGGCCCTGACTATGACACCATGTAGGGATTGTTTTATAAAGGGCCCCATTCTATATATTTTTTAATTTTTATGAACGATGAAAATTTACCACAAAAAATTGAAAATAAAATTCGCTGGTCCGCCATTTTATCTTTTTTTTAGATATCGAAATTCCCCTACAAGGTGCCATAGATACTGGATTTTCAAACAGTTTAAGAATTGGTGAATGCAAATCGGTTGTATAGTTTGTTTAATATGTTGTTAATCAGGTTGAAAAACGTGTTAAAAGTTTTGAGAAAAACGCATTCAAAGTTTTGCTGAAGGATAATTCAAAACTGTTTCAAACGGTTTCACATAAAATGTATCTCTGTGAATTTTTCGATTTTCTTTTAAAAAATTGGTGAGAGCATTATTAACAAGTGCATCTTTCAAAAAATGAAATAATAAATGACTAAAATTTTTTTAATAGTGTGCTGGTGCATTAAAGGCTTGTTTAGGATTTGATCTAGGGAACATGGAGGCGTTTGGGGGCCCCCCAGGACCGGGGGCCCGGGGCCAGCTCCCGGTTTAAATTTATACAGAATAGTCCCTGGAGACATTGGCCCAGTACCTACTAATAAAATATTAGTACTGGGCTACACCTAACATTTTTTATTGAGTTATTTTTTTTTACTTGTTAACTTCGACATGGTTAAAAAAAGATACCTCACTAACCTTACAATTTATTTAAAAAAATGTGTTAAAGTGTAGTTATATTTGCTATTTTTTACTTAAGAAAAAGATATTGCTAGGTATTTTACTGCAAAAAGATCACGAATTTTGCAGAAGAATGTTGCAGAAACAGATATTATGCTTTTTATTTGTGTCTAGTTTAGTTCTAAATAACAACTATCCCAAGCGTGTTCATTCGAATTCCTAATTATTTGAATAATTTCACAACTAATTATGAGCTCTATTTGCAGTAAAATATCTAGCATAGCTTTTTATAGAGACCGAAGTACCTATATGTGTAGGGGAATAATTATGACAGTGAAGGTTACTATAAGCAGTGGCGTAGCGAGTGGGGCCGGGGGGAGAGGCGGGGGAGGCGGTCCGCCCCGGGTTCACCGGATGGGGGGTGACACCCAACCGTGGAAAAAAAATTACGAAGTATATTGTCAAAAAATATTGAACACGATCTGTTATAAATAACAGATCGTATAAATTTATATTTTCGTAGCTCTATGCCTCCCCGCGGAGTGCCCCGGAACGGGAGAATTTTGTGTCTGACTGTCTTTTTATAGGCGAAAATAAGTAATTTGTTTTAATTTAATTAAAAGAACGCCACAAAGCAAATTTGCAAATATTGAAAAATAATGAATAGGGTATTTTCACAAACTAGGGATACCGCTAATAATATGTGGATGATTTAAAGATTATTTTTCTGATTACGATTATCGCATTAAAAAAGTTTAATTTTAATATTTTCATTCATAATTATTGATTTCAAAATAGGCCTGACGGCCTATAACGGTAAACGGCCCTTGATTGGTTGAGCGAATCATGACGTCACGCCCGTCAACTTTCAGAAGTTTATCACCGCGTTACTATCAAAAGTTTAAACATTCTCGACTTGTTGGCGGTTATTGACGTTTTTTTTTTAATTTTTAAGATGCCCGTGTTATGTTTCTACAGTTTTATATAATATTGTTCAGCTGTAATGACTGTACACGGTTTTTTTAAGGGAGCAATCCGACAACTTGCCTAAAATAGACGCTACAATGAGAATGAGAACAGTAATTTTCTAAGCCAAAATTTCGGGGTTGACGATACTGTAATAAAAACATTTTGTTTGCACAAACTCTCATATTATATCCGTTGTATTATATTTTAACAACATACACCCAATATAGAGTTAATTCTGGTCCTTTTAAATTAGGTATATTGAACAAAACAGCAAGTGACATTTCGTAACCTAACTTCCCAGTCATAAGATGATTTTTAAAATTTTGACCATTTTACAAGTAAATTTTCCTTATTATAAGTGAATATTGAAATGAACGTCCCAACTGCTCCCAACCATCTGGAGCCGGTGAGACAGGCATCCCCAATTGGGGTAGGTATGTTGTGAGGTTGAAGGTAGTGGGAAGAAAGGAGATGCGGAGGAGGAAGGTGGGGATGTACCTGGCTTTTCAGATCTGGTCACTAATCACGGATAAAGCCATTTCACGAACATTTCAATTCGGAATGGTGGTCTTACACCAGCGCGATACTGAGAGTATCTTTCACTATGGAACGTACCGCAAACGAATAAATTGTTAAATGCAATACAACTTATCAAAGACCGATCAGTGGCTGAGTTTGCGTTTGGGTCCCACCAAGCGTCGCGTGTTCGATTCCTAGGCTGGCTAGGTCCTCCATCATAACACAAGCAACATTTTCGGCTTTCTGTGGTGGTAGTAGGAGATTTTCAAATATTGTTGGGTTATTCGTAACCCGGGAATGTTTGTCTTTTTTAATGTATATACCTATATTAAACATAGGTACATATATTACTATTTACATACAAATTATACTTGTTCACGCCGGGATTGCAAGTCGAGAGCCGTACCCCTCGACCACGGAGGCCGTCATTATTGTGTAGATATCCATCTTACGACTGTAATCATGGGTGTTTCCGCGTTTAAATTATGAATATAAATGGTCAATAACTATTTTTTTTATTGTAATGTTAATTTTCAAATCTGAAAAAAGTAAGCCCGGCTCCGTCGAAGCCAGAGTTAGCTTCTCAGAAGCTGGGGGTATTCTACTATAGGGCCCACAGATACAGCAGATAGTACACAACTGCTGACCCTGTACAAATCACAAGTCTGCCTGTTGAATTTGGCAGCCACCTTTGGTCTAGAGCCCCAAAATACTAGAAAAACCCTTGATTCACAATGCAGAAACGTACGGTCCGTTCGATAAATTTCGCTCTCTAACAAACGGATTGCAATGTTTAGCGTAAAGCCTTCAGGTGGGAATGGTGTCCTTGTTCTACCGGTATTTTAATAGACGATGCTCCGAGGAACTGGCGTCATTGATCCCCTCGGCACTTGTGTCAAACACATTAAACGCACTCGTAACATTTGTATACGGTCGACATTTTTATCGCTTTAGAAAGGGTCGTTTAAACATTTTATTTTGGGTTCTTCTTTTAGTTTTTGTATAGGTACATGTGTATCAAACTATATATGTTTCGTAAGTGGAAAGATATACATAGATAGGATAAACATAACGATTTAATTCGAGCAAACTGGAAGTAAATAAGTAACACTAACTGCAATTTACGAACTGATCACAAGATGTTCGGCTGCGGTGACGTCACGGAGCCATTGGGCAACCACAGGGCGCGAAAACATCGTTTTGGCGGCATTTTAAAAAGGCGTATTTTAAAACGTTGTAGAAAATTTATTCGTCGTCGTAAAAATAAAACAAAAATTCCGTTATTATCGTAATTTTTTATTTAATTTTTTTCAATAATAAAAAAACTGTGAAAATACCCTATTCTGGTTAAAATTGATGTTTATTAAGTAGGTACTTGTTCTATGGGCAATTACTTCAAAGCAAGTACCTACCTAATTTTATTATTTTCTTGCTGTTCCATTATTCGAATTAGTTCTATAGAAGAAAACAAAAGAAGGTAACTTCTATGTCTTACGTAAAAAAAAATATGTTCCAACAAGCAGATCACAATAAAAATCCTATAAAAAGTCAGGATTATGTAAATAAATTACGACCAGATAAACAAACACAAAACAAGCGTTTGATTTACAAAAGTGAGTACCACAGAAAACCTCCACCTGAAATCAAACAAGAGCGTAAAAAGCGCGAAATTCCTATTTTGTATATTTGTTTAAAAAATTGAGTATTACGACATGATGGAAATAACATTTTTTTGTAAATTTTGTATGACCTGAAGTTAAATGGAATTAATAATAGTAATAAAATAATAAAGTCTCAAGGCCCAACGCTATCAGCATAACTCAAAAATGACGATTATGACCTTAATAAGAGATAGAACTCGGGTGACTTTTGATCGAGACTATTATGCTGCGTAGGATCGATTTATTTATGGCTGCGTATAAACAGGAGAAAAAAACCGCAAGCCAAACTACGAATTATGGGAAAGTAACGAACCAACCGCTAGCGGCGTTTCGCACAATTTGTGGTTTCTTCTTTCCTTTCCCATAATTCGTGGTTCATCTCGCAGGTATATTCTACGCAGCCTAAGACGGCGCTTTGTTGCAGATGATCACTAGTCTGGTCAAACCAGCGGCGTTTGAGGTTGCTTCGTTCCCTTCCAATTATTCGTCGTTCGGCTCGCGATTTTCTCCTGTTAAGTACAGTTTGGCAATTAAGTGTAGAAGATAAATGATGGCGCTGCGATCGTTTTCTAGTTTTAAATGGCAACACCAAGATGGCTCTAAGACAAAGAATGTATGTTTAAAAAAAACACTTCTGGCAAAATGCATATTTCATAGCGTATTTGTATTTTCAAAAACTTTGCACAAAAAACTGTAATTTAATAGAAGCAAAATAAAACAAACAAGTTTTAAGTGGGCGTTTCGATATAAAAACGTAGGTACTTAAAAATTTAAGTCTGTTAATTCAACACCCGACATGTAATTATTGTCTTTGTCCTCGTGTGATTCTTCTTCTTCCGTATCTTCATCTTCATCTAAACGCAGTTCATCGATATCATCATATATAGTACTGCCTCGTGCATAATATTCTGCCTCAATTTTCATCACGTGTTTGCAACAATTTTTCCAATCATCAGCACTTATGCTATTGCATATTATTATTATTATGCCCATTTTCCGTTTTCCCAGTGTTTCAAATTTTCCATCTGCCTTTTCCCCTTCCTTGCCTTTGCCCTGCCTTTTCCGTCTTACCGTTGTTTCAGATTTACCTGTGAAAAATCATTAAAATTATTATTATAGAAGGTAGTTTTGAAAACACACACTAGATAATATTCACTTAGAAAGAAAAAAAGAGAAAACGAGAAAAAAGTAACTTTTCTACGAGTAAAGAAATTGCATATTATTATTTTTTATTGAGTTATTCCATTTTTCCTGTGGCCGCATATTAACTGTCAAATCGAAATGTCAAATTCGAATTTTTTAACATAACCTCAAATCAGATTGTAATGGTTATTATCGCTCGAAAATTGGCATAAATCTTGTAATACTAATGAAATTTATTAAACAAACCAGTCATTTCTGCAGTTCGTTTGTAAACATCTTCTAAATCAGATAGAAGCTTCTTCGCGTGACACTCGGCTAGGCAGCGTTGAAAAACGCAGAATATAACCCCTCTTGCATCACTATGTAATGTTTTATTCATTTTAATTAAATTCAGGCAAACAATGAATAAAAATATTATCAAATCAGCGATCTTCTACTCAGATTTAAGACAATAAATCAACCGTAACATGCGATAACATGACAGCCATAGGAAACGTCATATAATTCGGTGCTGCCATAGTAATGAAAACGTTTAGTTCCAATTTATTTAATTTCTACACTTTCTTGCCAAACTATCAAGGGCGGATCCAGGGGGGGGGGTCATGGGGTCATGACCCCCCCCTGGGCTGGGTCCAGAACCTAGGTGGACCTACTTTTTACTTGTATCTATTATTATAAAAATTAAATTATAACTTCTTGTGATTGACCACCACTACGTGCCCCCCCCCCCCCTGGCGCTATGTGACCCCCCCCCTGGCGACAAAGCTGGATCCGCCCTTGCAAACTATAGCATAAGATCGGAATAGCCAATCAACATTGCATAGGTACTTACACTGCCTGACATCAGCATTAATTTAAGATGAAATTAAAATTCAATTTAATTTCTACTAAGGGAACGTACCCATACTACGTGACACTTTTAGGGGGGGGGGGGGGTCTTCAAAAGGTCACGCTCCATACAAATGAGCGGCGGGTTCCTTAGGATTTTGGTCACCGGGGGGGGGGGGGGGGGTTAAAAATTGCAAAAAGTTGGTCACGTAGTTTGGGTACGTTCCCTAACTCAGAACAGGATTAGACTGGTGAAGTGGTTTATACCAAAAAATATTAGCTACCATATGGTTTTGGTTAAAAATAAAAATATTTTTCTTAGTCCCCCTCACTACGATAGTGTTGAGTGATAAGATGCACTATAAATGTCCCATACAAAAACGTGACAAAAATGTCACACCACCTCACAAAATGTATTTGTCCCACCTATTTTTCTTTATAGGGTGTTAAGGGACGCACTTGACATACTTAAACCAGTGATTCCTGACATTATTTGGAGTAAATTAAATTTTGGTCTCCGCTGACATTTTTGTTTTTTTTCTACAAAATAGTAGATGTTGAACAGTTGAGGTGGGGTAAGAGGTTGTGGAAGTGACGACGTGCGGAAGAAATCATTTTATTTGATTCGAAGAAAAAAATTTTGAAAAATAAAAAGTCATTGAAAAAATCACCGGAGACCAAAATTTCATTTACATTTTTTGGAGGCGTCTACTAATATCTACAGGAATTCCAAAAACTGAAAAAATCGAACTAATATCTATGGGAATCAAAGTGTTGACGAATATCTACAGCTCAAACTGTTGATTAATATCTATGAGAACCAAAGTGTTGACGAATATCTACAGTACTGTCAGAGGTTGGATTTGCAATTATGTATAGCATATTGGAATAACGTAATATTGCGTATGCAGTTTAAAAAACTTAATTTATGTAAGTATGTATGTAAAAATCCCTAATATCGGACTATTGGACACATTTAGCTGATTAGTCCAACCTACGCTCTGTAGATATTAGTTCAACATACGCTCTGTAGATATTAATCAACACTCTGAAGTTCGTAGATATTAGTTCAACATATGAGCTGTAGATATTCGTCAAACATACGGGCTGTAGATATTAGTATCTGGAGTCCATTTTTTTACTCCAAATAATCACTGATTTAGTAAGTCAAGTACAGTTTGTCAAATAAGAGCAGAAAATATATGAGGGCGCCACTGTTGATCAAATGGCAATACTAAACACATAACTAACTCATGGTGTTAAAGTAAAGCTGTGTAACCTACATTTTTATAAAAAATTAAAAAGGCATACCCGCCGATCTCAAAATTAGGATCGTGTATAGGTATATTATCCGCTCTTTATTATACCTTTGCAATTTTGTGTTAACATAATGAAGAATAACTATAATGTAATAAAATATAAAGCACAGTTTAGAAATTGCTCACATTTATTTAATACTAGATAAAGTACCTGGCGTTGCCTGGGCTTTAGATCATGTCTCTAATTTTAGATCTGAATATATTTAACTCATTCAGATCTAAAAGTAGTGTAACTAAACTCACCATTAGTGATTCTTCCTTTCTATCTGTTGTTAAATTCAAATTTATGTTAAATTAAATTAAAGCAAATCGCTTTGTAAATCACCTTTTAATAAAATTCATGTCATGAAGAAAAAATGTTTTTTTAATGTGGTTTACTGTGTTCTATACATTCAGTGTAATTGCACTTCAAAAAATATTTCACAGTTAAATTGGTGTTGCCAGTCTACAAATTTAGTAGTTCAAGTTTTTATATTTTCTACTCTTTTTTGACAGACTATACGTTCCTTCACTCTGTATAACCACTAAGGGGGCATACATTAATTACGTGAGCTCAAAAGGGGGTTGACACCACCCCCCAGGGAGTGGTGTCAACCCCCTCCCCCCCCATTAAAGTTGACTTGAGAAATTCAAAATGCTAATTTCAACAGGTCGTTTTTCCACCAATTTGTACATGTTGCTCTCGTCCTGCTAAATAATTTTAGTTAAGTTACTTTCTAATAGTTTCAGACTTCAATTCAACACCTTCCTTGATAAGTCATTAATTGATGAAACAAAATGGTTAAACAGGTTAGGTTGTGGGCTATTTTAATTTTTTTTTCATAGCTCTTAATGACTTTTCAAAGAGGTGATGAGTTGAGTTGTTTTTAGTTGTCATGGAACCATTTCAAAAATTCCATTTAAAAAATAAATCAAACCCAAAATTTTTGGTCAATAGTGACGAAAGTTTTTTTGCAGACCAATAAAAATGCTCTCCATTATATAAGGGGTCATCCATTAATCACATGATGTTTTTTCGCAACTTTTTAACCCCCTCCCCCCCCCTGGTGATATGAGTTGAGGTTTTCGCCTACCCTCCCCCTCCATACCCAAAATCACATGTATTTTTTTAGTACAAAGTATATTGAAATTTTCTGAATATTATCTTGCGTTTGATGAAAAATAAATACACATGATATCTCATTATACCCTCCCCCCCTCTCCTTGTGATATTTCGTGATTTTTTCCGACCCCCCCCCCCCTTTAGAGCCTCACGTGATTAATGGACGACTCCTAAATACATAGAAGATAGACAAGCTGAAGCACCGAAGTGAACCAGGCAATTCTCTGGATAAGGTGGAAATAATAATAGAGCTAAGAATTATTTAAAAAGTTTCTTTTTTTAAGGTATTCGATTCACTTATTCGCACCACGTCTTCCTTGGGCATCCCCAACTTCTTCTAACATTCACTTCCGTGTCATGTGCACTCCTTTCTTCCGCTCTTCATTTCCTAACAATCTAAGCATCCCCTTATCCATTTTTCCCCCTTATCCATCCGCTCTTTATTCCCTAAAAATCTAAGCATCCCCTTACCATTTTCCCCCTTATTCATCCGCTCTTTATTTCCTAACAATCTAAGCATCCCCTTATCCATTTTTCCCCCATATCCATCCGCTCTTTATTTATAACAATCTAAGCATCCCCTTATTCATCCACTCTTTATTTCTAACAATCTAAGCATCCCCTTATCCATTTTTCCCCCTTATTCATCCGCTCTTTATTTCCTAACAATCTAAGCATCCCCTTATCCATTTTTCCCCCTTATTCACCCGCTCTTTATTTCCTAACAATCTAAGCATCCCCTTATCCATTTTTTCACCTTATTCTTCCGCTCTTTATTTATAACAATCTAAGCATCCCCTTATCCATCCACTCTTTATTTCTAACAATCTAAGCATCCCCATATCCATTTTTCCCCCTTATTCATCCGCTCTTTATTTCCTAACAATCTAAGCATCCCCTTTTCCCCCCGCTCTTTATTTCCTAACAATCTAAGCATCCCCTTATCCATTTTTCCACCTTATTCTTCCGCTCTTTATTTATAACAATCTAAGCATCCCCTTATCCATTTCCCCCTTATTCATCCACTCTTTATTTCCTAACAATCTAAGCATCCCCTTATCAATTTTTCCCCCTTATCCATCCGCTCTATATTTCCTAACAATCTAAGCATCCCCTTATCCATCCGCTCTTTATTTCCTAACAATCTAAGCATCCCCTTATCCATTTTTTTTACTTTAGCTCCAGACAGGAGGCCCTGAGGAAAAAAAAGGCCGGTTTCATCTTTGGGGATGCTGTGTGGAGGGTCTTTTTAGGAAAGGGAAGTTCTGGAAAGAGCTAAGAGGGGTGGTTAGGAATCTGGGGGTCGTGTCTAGGAGTGACGGACGTATGAATCCATCCCTTCCACTGCGGTGCAAGGCGATGGGTTAAGTGAGTCTGGCTGGAGAGGTCTAGGTTAGGCCTCCCTCAACCAATCTCTCCCGATCCGACTCGCCACGCCGTAGGTTCCGGCTCACAGGTGCTGTTAGGTTTTATCAGTGCCTCCCGCCTCGACTTCTTGGCAAGATTGCCACCCACAGATGCAGCGGACTGCTCCAACTGCGCCCGCATAGTACCATCCCTGGTTAGGACAAAGGACTTTTCCACAAAACCATGATTGAACCACTCTCCCGCAGCCACCTGGGGTAGAAGGTAGTCGCCAAAATTACTATCTTTCTTATATCTACTTGAACACATTTAATTTTTAGTATTTTAGGATTTACGCAAAGGATTATTACATAATTTACCATTTAAAAAAAAATTGTTGATCACAGGAAAAAATATTTTGTCAAATGCACTGACCGATACAGCGCAGCAAGTGTAATGGGGCAGGGTGGAAGAAGGGTGTCCGCTGCGCTGCGGACTCTACACGGTTAGTACTATGCCATCGCTGGAGCTGAATGCACGCTAATCTTGTGAACGAGTAGGTATTTCTAAAATGCTTCAAAATTTGATTATTGTTGTATATCTAAAAGCTTCCGAGCTTATCACATAGAGGGCAGTGCTAAGAGCTGTCCCGAAAGTCCGCAAGATGGCGGTTAGTTTAGTTTGGAGTTTGTGCACCAGGGAAGACGAGGTGCAGTTTGCAGGAGCTCACATAATTCAGATTCATTTCAGCTAGCTTCTAGTTAGGTTGACTACTCGCAGTCACAAAAGAACTCTATTATTCCAAAGAAGTAATCTCCTTCCAAGACGAGTTGGAGAACATGATTGTGTGAATACAACAACTTGTGAACACAGCAATTATAAATTATTTGAAACAAGCTTATATGTAGTCTGTAAGGATAATGTAAATAAATATTTGGGATTTCTATGGTTATGTGGAAATGCCTATAAGACACAAAAATGCATGGGGTCAGCGACCGACCCACATGGTTACGGACTTTATGTTTGGCATCTTGGCCTGTCGAGAGTTAAACATTATTTTCCCATTTTTAATGCGAGCTCCATGCACCATGGCAGGTTAGTCAGTTAGTAGAAAAATCCTTCAACATATGACTTTTTTGTCAGGAATTGAATGCGACATCACACCCCAAAATTAAAGTTCATAATCTCATGGCCACTGCTGCTGTTGTCCTTGAAGCAAAAAAAAATCATAATCAGTATAAATAAAACAATATCTGTATATTTATAAAAATATTTATGAAAACACATTTGAATGTAGGTACAATAACTAATATATTTTTATTTTTTTACATTAGCTCCACATAGGCCCTGAGGAAAATAATCTCCATTAGGACCTATGTCATTTTAGGGGATGTTGTGTGGAGGGTATTTTTAAGGAAAGGAAGGAGTGGAAGTTCTGGGAAGGAAAAGATACAAGGGGTGTGTTATTTACTTGATTATGACTTATCCGTCAAAATCCTCAAAATGAGATGTTTCTTTTACCCCAAGGGGTTGAGACAAGTGCATTAAATACATAACTTTGTACAATATTATATAATACTTTAATCACGATGCATCCATAAGACAAAGCCTTACGCACCAAACAATTCAATTGTCTTGCTTGAGAGAAGCAGCCATTATTTGAAATACAACTTTTTGGGTAAATGCTTCACCAAACGGTGTTATAAAATACAATTTTAATTCATTATTTACAGCTTTACAAACTAAAAAAAATAAATTCCCCGTCCTAACCGGTGGGTTACAAAGATTCCTGACTCAGGCTAACCTACACAATATAATAAAAATATTATTATTAGAAAATATTAAAAATAATAAGCATTTACAACCAGGTACCTCGGGCATCTAAGTTTCATCAAGAAAGGGTAGAAATATAATACAATGAAGCTTAATTTCTTATGTTTTTAAGATAAACTATTGGGGTTACGAAGAACCTGACAATATTTGAAAATCTCCTACTACCACCGTAGTAAGCAGAAAATGTTGCTTTTGTCGGGTTGGAGGAGGACTTAGCCAGCCAAGCATTAAACACACGATGCCTGGGTTGGATCCAAACGCGATGCCAACTCGGCCACTGACCTTAAGTTTTCATTACTAAGGTAAAACCGATTTTAGAATAAATTAAAGTAAAATGCAAATGTGATGTTATGCTTGACTTCCGAATCTGATAGATTGACAACATTGGAAAGGAAAAATGGTGAAGATAAATGAAATTTTCTTAAAATTTTTTTTTTTTAGATCCCAATGTTTTCTACACTTTCTTGACAGGCTGACCCTTACTTTTACTTTATTTAATTATTATCACTTGCATTCTTATCCTACTGTCATATGCAAAAAGGCAGCAAGGAATTTGCAAAAGTCGTAATCTGATATACGAGACCTTCCACCTATCATAATAAAGTGAACAGACTTTGTCTAGTGAAGTGGGTAAAAGAAAACTATGTACATAAATTAAAACAAAACACCCGGGTGTTAATCTGAATATGATTTTTGTAAATTCCTAAGTGCCTTTTTTGCTTATGACGGTAGCACCCATTTTGACCCACATGGATTATTTAGTGCATCAAAATAGTAAATAATAATTGTTAATAAAAAGGATCACATTTATCCTTGAGTGACACAATTCTTTACAAATTTTATGGTTACAGACTCCATCATTACCTTGTGTACCATAATCTCGTCAACAAGAGACCAAAAAATAAACTCTTATAGAGACCAAAAAAATACTTAATATTATAAACATACAAAGCGTTCAATAAGTGCATTTTAACGGGGGGTGAGTTATCACAATCTCAAAAATCAATAATAAAGCTGCATTGCTCTAGACAAGAAACTCAAAATCATTTTCTTTCAACATTGAAAATGATTTAAAAAACATAAAATTGAAAAAACAATAAAAAAATATTCTGAACATTTGCTGCTTACAAAAGTAGGTTTCTAGAAGGGACTTTATGTTTTAATATTGCAATACATACTTTGACCAACATAAAAATGCAACATATCATTATGCATTTAAAGCCAAGGATGCCATGCCGGATCCATCCGACATAGATTATCATGACTGTTAGCTGCAGCAACCAGTGTGGCCACTTTACTGTCAGTGCCGTCAAACTGAGCCAATGAGTTTAGCCGGTTCATGATGGCCGTGACGGCTTTGGTCACCATATTGATGATAGTCTCGTTGTCCACCTCAGGGATCTTGGTATCCACGGAGCCGGTGCTGCTGCCCACGTTGTTCTTGTCTTCCATCTTCTTCTTGTATCCAGCAATCATCTCGTCACGGAGAATTGTCCGTAGAATAGTTTGAATCTAAAAATTAATCATCCATTTTTAGTTATTGACTTGTGAAAAACAATTTTTAACCTTCCCCACACCGTGTAAAAAAAATACTTTCAAGTAGCTGTCTTGTAAAGCAGCATTGTTAAAAGTTGTTTTGGATCTTATTATGCATTTTTTTGTTAAAATATTGTTTTGAATACGTTTTTCATAATATGCTTAAATGTAATTTTGTAATAATTACGTAATTTCGTAAAAACAAAATATTGATAAAAACCTGAAATGTTTATAAAAAAATCAGAAAATAAAATATTCATAACAGCTGGCATGGGCTTCCGCCTCAACATCTGCCGTACTACTGACCGCTCATCCGTTGGTTGGCGGTAGAATATGTCAACTTGGGCTAGGAAGGCACATTGCAAAGATTCTAAATAAATGTACCCCTAGTAAAAAGTAAATATTCATAACAGCTGGAATGGGCTTCCGCCTCAACATCTGCTGCACTACTGACCGCTCATCCGTTGGTTGGCGGTAGAATATGTCAACTTGGGCTAGGAAAGCACACTGTAAAGATTCTAAATAAATATACCCCTAATAAATAAATAAAATATTCATAACAGCTGGCATGGGCTTCTGCCTCAACATCTGCCGCACTACTAATATGTCAACTTGGGCTAGGAAAGCACACTGCAAAGATTCTAAATAAATGTACCCCTAATAAATAAGTAAATAAATGTATACATGTGTGTTTTTTTTAAATATGCAATTAACCCTAAAAAGAGAGCTTTGTGAGTGTGTTTTATGATTTCCTAAAATATTGATTTTACTACCAGCCTTATTTATAAAAAAAACACTTCACGACCGATGGTGTTTTCGGTACGCATTGTATAAAGAATATACATATTATTTTATGGAACGTTACTATGTAATAAAAAAAATGTCTTTATTATGTTGGCAACATTGAACTACGGTAGATCTTTTTTTCTCACGTGTCGAAATTACGGATTTGACATATGATATTTTATGCGCGATTCGTCTAATGTTTTTGTACAATTCAACATAATTACTATTACATATTTGTGTTAATTGTTAAAGATTAAAGGTTATGAACCATTATATTTTGACTTTTCCACGCAAGTTCAATAAAACTTCCATAAAGTAATGTTTTTCAATAATATAAATACCTTAGGTGTGTAAAATAAATACAAATTTGAGAAATTAACATTTAAATTGTGCAAAAATTTATCCAAAATATCAGATTTTTTCAGTTATTCTTGGGGAATTATTATAATGTTTTTTATAAGTTTTTAATTGTACGAAAGAAATAAAAAGTAAAGTGATAGTTTTGTTGCAAACTCTTAAAATAAAAGTACAGTATTTTTGAAAATGTTTGAGGAAGGCTTTTTTTCAACTTTTTTCACGTTAAATGCTTTTTTAGCATTACCTTTTGGTAATTTTATCTAGTTAGGTTTTGTTTTTACGACATCTTCAAAAATAAGAAATATGAAGGACATTTAAAATACCTTAATAAAATTCCAAAATTCCTTGAAACATTATTAATAAAACAAATATATACAACAGATAAACAACACCCTTTGGTTGTACAAGCAATGTACTCGTATGTATCAATCGTTGACGATAAGGTTTATTTATACATTTGTCTAATAAAATATATACACATTTTTATTTTTTTTCTTATCAGTAATTTTATTTAGAAAAAATGTAAGGTAAGCCATTTTTAAAACTTCTTCATGTTTGCATTCAAAATTTGGGAGGAATGCAGATCCTGCCAAAGTTTGTTTTTTGCCAAAAACCATGTTTTCACCGTGTTTTAAGTTGAGAACTTTAATCTGGAAGGTGAAAAAAAGTGCGGAAAGCAATAGAAAAAAAATTTGAATAAGTAATTAATTTTCAATTGCGTTAAGTAAAATTTCACTTCGCGAACCGACACTATGACAACCCGGCGGCCATTTTGTCACTGTTATGTTGATATCCCTGATATAAAGAAGAGCAAGATACGATTATAGCCGACTTCGTGGGATACATGGATAATACGATGTATACTATAGCGCCGATCGAGTCCCGCGCCACTTCAGGCAATGGTTTGTCTAGCGGGATTGTGTATATTATCTTTACTTTAAAAAACAGCCTACGTTTTTAAATGGTTTGTCTAACGGGATTGTGTATATTATCTTTACTTTAAAAAACAGCCTACGTTTTTGAATGGTTTGTTTGGCTACTCAGGGTTTGTGTAGCGGGCTGTGTATGTTATCTTTACTTTAAAAAACAGCCTACGTTTTTGAATGGTTTGTTTGGCTATGCAGGGTTTGTGTATATTATCTTTATTTTAAAAAACATCCCAGGATTTGAATGGTTTGTCTCCATTCCAGTGCCTGATTAGAAGTTCGTTTACATTATATTATTAATTCTGTTTTTCATAATTACGCGCCTTATTATTTATCCCACGAAGTCGGCTACGATCGTATCTAGCTCCTGTTTGAAAGTCTGGGATACCAACATAACAGTGACAAAATAGCGGGCGGAGTGTAGTAGTATCGGTTCGCAAAGTGAAATTTTATTTATACTTTAAACGGCTGTATCTCCCTCAATTTTGCCGAGCGCGCCTTAATTTTTTTTTATTCAGCTTCTCCACACTTTTCTCATCTAGAATGTGCCTTTTAATTAAATTTCCAAACTTTGGCAGGATCTTATTTTTTTTTTTTTTACATTAACTCCACACAGGAGGCGGCCTTGAGGAAAATAATTTTCTTCAGAGCCTATGTCATCTGGGATGCTGTGTGGAGGGTCTTTTTAAGGAGAGGAAGGAATGAACATTGGTCTTGAAGAGGCTCATGTTGTAGGAAGGAGGAAACACAGAGGCCGGCAAATCATTCCACAGCCGAGCTGTTGAACATAAGAACGAGTCGAAGAAACGACCCGTTCTCATGTGACAAATGTCAACCGTGTACAAATGTTGGGCACGCGTTTGGCGTGTTTCCCGACTATGCACCGGTGCCGAAGGGATCAATGATGCTAGTTCCTCGGAGCATCTTCCATTGTAATACCGGTGGAACAAGGATAGCGTTCCCACCCGACGCCTGTGCTCTAAAGATTGCAATCCGTCTGTTAAGATGGGAGAATCTATCAAACGGACCGCCCGTTTCTGCACAGAGTCGAGGGTATTTTATTCGAGGGTATTATTATTATCTGCATTTCACCCCAAAATTTTTATATGAATTTTAAAGGTATGTTTTTTTTTTTCGAATAATAAAATTTTAAAGCGTATATCCTCACCTTTCAAAAACAATTTTTAGTTTTCAGATGTGTTCAGAAACATTCCGTTTATTTAGATTTATTGCAAAGCGGAAATATTAAACCTTTCGTCAAAATAGGTCTGAGCGGTTAAAGAGTTGTGGAAGATATAACTTTTAGAACTCTATATTGCCTATGGAGATATACCTAATTAAAATGAATGTGTAGATTACAAAAGGTTAAAGAGCCAAGCCAAGGTAGACTACCATTACATCATGGATACCGAGGGAGGGGTTAGAATAATAATTATAGGATGTAAACCTTGAAGTTGGGTGTGACGAGACAGCGTGCAGAGGCGATGGCCGATGCAGTGAGAGGTCCGGCTATTCCAATAGAAGTGATAAATTCAGCTATGTTGGGCGTCAATCTGAAAGGTACAGGTCTGTTTGCTTCTAATTCTCCTAAAAAATAAATAATTAAATCATTAGTAAAAAACATAGTTTATGCATGAATGGATTTCATTTAATCATTATCAAATTAGAATATGTACCTGTAGTGTCGTCAACGTCGAATTTGAAGTAGGAAATATTAATCAGTCCAGAGTCTTGATGTATGTACATCATGTCGGGGTTCAGTCTTGTGAGATGCAGCACATACTCCGCGAAGCAGAACAGTGACAGCTGGAGGGTGAACATCTTGCGGAAGGTCCAGTAATCGGTGGCAGATTGGAATGTTTGCGCAGCCCAATCTCTGAGTAGCGTCCGTGGAACCATATTGGTCTGGACTTCTTTAAGGATGTCTCTGAGGACTTGGTGCGAGGCCTGCGAGCCCCGGGCCTGTACTGCAGCCAGGCGCTCGTAGTACCTGGCAACAGGAGCATCATGCTCCACATTGTGAACATTGCACGCTGAGCGGTAGATGTCCAGAAGTGCCATAGAGCTAGGATTGTCTTCCACCAGTCTCATTTGAGGTGAAACAGCCACAACTTTAGGTACTGTGAAGTGTAAGAATCTTCTGGATGTTTCCTTTTGTTTGCCCAAATACAAATTAAGCATCCTGAGAAGTTGGAGTACTCTCTCCTCCCTTCGAGCATCTCCCAGCCCTGAATCGTTGACCACGAGATAAGGATAGATCTTTCCATTGTGACCTCTCATGTAAAGTCTTCTGGCGGCTGTATTGTGTTTTTGGACAACTTCAACTCTTGGCATAAATCGGGCTATCCTAATGAAGTAATGTGAATGCTTGGGGAGCAGGAACTCTCCTGGAAGATCTACATCGGCTGTCTTTAAACTGAAGTTGGACAGGAAGCGGCATTTCTCTTCAATTAAGAAGGATCTGGAAAAAGTAAACAGAGCAAGTTTAGTAAATGATGAGGAATGTAAGTATGTTATGTAATGTGTATTATGTAGGCAGTGCTGTGACGTACTTGGGAAGCAGCTTGGTCTTGGCCTCCAGGATGCGGACCCACTTGTTGAGCTTGATAATGAGGTTTTGCAGCCTCATGGCTCCGGGTTGGGTGAAGTCAAAGTCCGTTGTGAACTGTCCCTTCATCTTCTGAAAGACCGGATCTTGGACGATAGCCTGAGCTCTGCGCGCGAGGCTCTCTGACGCTGCAGAGGAGAATGTTGCACTTACAGAACTTGATATATTTTCTGAAATTAAAATTACATAAAATACTGAAATCATAGGGAACATAAAGAGCCAATTGTAAAATGAAAAAAAAAATAACAAGACGGCACATTTAAAATAAATGATGAACTAATTTTGAGAAGAAAGAAAAGAGTAGGGCGGGCGGAAGTAGTGGAGAAACAATATGGAACGTCCGAAGTAAAGTAATGATGAAATAAGCGCATATGTGGCAAAAGTATTTTTACAACGATATCTCTATCTAAGCTGCCGAAAACCCTACACTATGCAAAAACACTGCCACCTACTCATGCCAATTCCAATACCAAAAGTTGAGACGAGCTTCTTCACAAAGTTCAGGGTGTGCGGCGTGATGGTGGCCTCGTTCACGGAGCCGCGGTTGTCGAAGGCGATGGCGTAGCACTTGGCCAGTCCCTGCTTCAGCTGTCGCAGCACCTCTTCGTACCAGTTCTCCCGGAACCAGACCATCTGAGGAACAAACACACTATTAGTAAACACACCGACTAATAATACCGACACATAATGTTGTAGCACTGACGATGACTTGGTCTCACCTGATCTACGATCCCCTCCAGCGAGGACAGTATGGTGGGGTGCAGGTCCCGCTGCATGTGCATGATCTTGGAGCAGCGCCACATGGGCAGGGTGGCCTTGATGGGGCCCGTCTCGGCGGAGGTGGCCGAGGGGGGAGCTGCGGCCGGAGCGCCCCCGGACGTGGTGGAGCTCTGGGAGCTGCTAGCGTCGCTCAATTCGCTCGGCTGGAAATACCACATGAGATATATTATCTTAAAATATATTGTAGGCAGATAGTTGAGAGCCTATTGTGAATGTCTAGCTCTTCCAGAATGGACATATTTGTGCGTCTGGCTGTCTAACTAAAAACAACGCCTAAACAAGTCTCATCTTGGTGGTCTTGTTACTCCATATCTTTTGCATTTACTCATGGCATCTTTGGCATGCAAATTCTTCAATTTCACAACTTCCTTTGTCACTTACAGATGAGGTATATACAGGTGTCCGGTGGTAAAGTGCACTCAGGAGGTGATTCAACATGATGGTAGAAGTAAAAAAGATAAATAACTTTTTTCGAAATTTCAATGTTTTATCCCAAATATTCGAAAATATTTTTTCCATGGAAAAATATATTTTTTTTCTGTACAAATAATTCAACTTTTTTATCCAAAAACTACATTAAAACATTGGAATTTTGAAAAAATTTATTTATCTTTTTACTTTACCTATTGTGAAAAATCAACTCCTGAAGTTTGTGCACTTTACCCCCGGATAGGTATATAAAGTTCTTCACCGTTTCTAGGTCTGTGAGAGCATTATTTGTTCTTTCAAAAGTCCTGTCGATCACATTAGTCTTGTTTTAACCTTGTTGATCAATAGACCTAGATTACGGCTTTCTTCCTCTATTTTAGCTACGATACACATAATAATTTTGTGGAACAGTAACAATGTAGTAAAATAAGCTGTTTAAATTTTATAGGACCCGTCCAGAAGAGGGGTATTATGCTAACATTGATTATTATTATAGCCTTATAAATATATTCCGTGCAGTTGAACACATCTACTACTTCTGAGAAAATATTATCAATTGCACGCAATCTCGGAAAAATTATAATGTGTTAAAGTATGTATTTATAAAAATAATATAAAATCTACTATAAGTAATAAGGAACTCCAGTGAAAAATATTATGGCTTTAAAAAAAATATTCATATAGACCAATGAACGCTGATTCTGAATATATAAGTTTTATTTAATAATATTAAATGCAGAGTTTTTAAAAAATTATTAAAAAGTGCATTTTTAAACATCTCGTCAAAACACAGCGTCAAGTTGGCATTATTGAAATGTTTAGTGGGGACGTTACTGTTCCTCGTGTCGTGACGTCACCGTAAAGTCATTTTATGGGAAATGTACGGGAATGTAGGAATGACACAAGCCATCGTATTAATTTATTCATTTATTTACATACCATTTATAGAAATTTAGTTGTTGTGTTTATTGAAACATTATTTAGGCCTAAATAATTCAGTATCAAAAATAGAGTTATCTCTATTATTAAAATATTAAAAAACTTTAAACTGTACGAAAAAATCGTATAAATATACTATATCATAATGCTACCTACTACTCCAAGGCCAAATCAAAATGGCCACAATGGAACAGCTGATATCGCTTGCCTACACTTTTGAGGGTGATGTTTCGTTTTTGATAATAATGATTTTAAAAGCTAAAAAAATTATAATTTAAAACAATTTTTATACCACTCTCCCGTAATAATATTAAAAAATATAATAATAAATAAATAATTCCACCTAAATGTTAAACTTATCGAATAGTATCATCTTTCTTCCGTATAATTATCATACAAAATGATAACACCTGTTGAAAATAAAAATAACTTTTCAGGAGTTATGACGTCACTCGATTCACAATATGCGGTGGTTTTCGGGGGAACTTGAAAAATTAAAACTTTGACAATTATTTTAACTATTAACCCGTCTGCTTGTTTAGGAATAAATACATCCCAAAACACGTAATTGCGTTATACTTTCATAAGACCAAAAACGTCCCGAGCGACCTTACATTTTAAAAGCTATATATCTCTCTTCCTCTCATGCAAACATATGTATTTTTTTCTTTTAATCAGAAAGAAAACGAAATAATGCTTCTTATTGTCTTTGAAATATGAAAGCTATCTCGCATAGATATTTTACAATCTCGATCCAAAGTGACGGTTCGCACGAAACTGAGGCTTCCGGATTGTGAGGTGCGAATATATTGAGCCAAGCAGACGGGTTAAAACAAAAACAAAAAAATGCAATTATTTAAGTTAGAAGGTCATTAATCAATAAAAAAAATAAAAAAAATTAGATTGGAGTTCTCTATTTCCCAGAATAGCCACTTATTAGAGAATTGCTTTTTTCGCTCTCACGTTATAAAATAACATTTTAAATAAATATGAAAATATTCTAAAGTTTGGGCATAAGCATTTTTCACAAAAAATATAATGAAAACACCGTAGTAGGAAGTAGATTAATTATTATAATGATTTCTTGTGTGTGTGAGTGCAACTAACCTGTGGTGTGGTGGACAGAGGTTTGCCCCCAGTCTGTGCCGCCAACTCTGCACTCTTATAGCGCTCTCGCTGTTCAATCTTCAGGGTGAGGTAGAGAGTGCGGATGGGGAAGTACACGGCTTGGGGGTACAGGCGGCCTACCTACACATACCATATACCATTAGAAATATTAATCACATTCAATAACACAACAAACGAAAAAACCAGTGATGCACTTGACTTGAATGAATTTACCTGAATGAGGAGATTCAAGATGACATTTCCCTCATATTGCACCAGGCAGCAGAGCAGTTGAGGGATCCACGGCAGCCACTGGATAGGCGGAACTCCTACCGAGTACTTGTCTACCGCCTCCATCAGGCTGCCCTTCTCATCGTCATAACTCAGCATCCAGAGAACCTGAAGAATGGGACAAATAAGTTCACTATAATCATTGAATCCATTCAATATTATACACAGGTTTATCAGCCAAAATATTTATGCATTATTTATTACCTTTGTCAGATGTTTCCTAGATTTCGATTCATTCTGATGGCGACAAGCGTGCAAGTAACATGTCATTGCGGATACTCCCACCGTTATCTGGCGAGGGTCTTTAGTGAAGATCTGCTCCAGGTAATCTCCCCACAGCCCCCACGCCTTCACCAGGGTGTCGTGCAGTTGAACCGCTGCCGAGAACGCCTTATTAGCTTCCTCGGACCTGCCCAGCTGAGCCAGCAGCAATCCCTTGAAAGCGTAGAACTCGGCAGTCATGTCTTTAGTGAAATACTTGAAGTTTGTGGACTCGATCATATCGAGACCTTCTTGGAGTTCTGTTTTTCCATTGGTCCAGGCCATCTGCAAGTGACACTTGACTTGTTGCCTTATCTTTTGGAAGCAATCTACTATAGGCACGCTAGGTATTGTGTATATTCTCTGGAGAGAATCTAAACACACTCCGGATAGGTTATGTTTGCGAGCTATTTTGGCAAAGTGGATGATGGCCTGCGCACTGGCGTGCACGCCCAGCATGGAGTGGTTGGAGGCTTGGTCTGTCTGAGAATCGTAGTGAGTGGCAATGAAGGTGTAATGGTGCTGCCGCCAGGTGAATATGGCTCCCCAATGAGAGAGATTATCCGCCACCACGGGAAGGCGATTGCGCCAAGTTTTCACAATGGCTTTCATGTCATGTAAAGATGTTGGTCTGCCATGGAGAAGTCCCTGTCAAAATAAATAAAGCTTTAACAAAATGTGAATGTATTAGCTACAAAAAGTGAATAAGTATTTTATTTCAAAAGCACACTGACAGTTAACATAACCAATAATAAACATACATTACATTTAGTTAAGTAATAATAACATTTTTTAATTGTTGAGCATTCAGTTGAAAAATATCTATGTAAGGGGACAAGTAATTCAGTTGAAAAATATCTATGTCGGATGACAAATAATTTAATAATAGTATTATTTTTCCGAGCGGCATTACCAATGATAGGTTATTTCGGAACAACAAAAGTCCAGTGCCTGCGCGCTCTTGTGAAGTTTCCGGGAACATAAAACACAAATTTTTGTATAATATCAGGAATACAGATATGATCTTTCAGAAGATTACATATATGCTATTATCAGCAAAGCAGTTTTCCTTCTACTGGT
Source organism: Limnephilus marmoratus (assembly GCA_917880885.1). NCBI lineage: Eukaryota > Metazoa > Arthropoda > Insecta > Trichoptera > Limnephilidae > Limnephilus > Limnephilus marmoratus. Next base: position 51,952,419 of record OU862909.1, on the reverse strand, counting down.
GATTAATACAGACAGAAAGGCTGATGTATATATAACAAGGGATAATACTCAAAGTCTCTAAGATATCAATATCTAAGAAATTTCTTTTGTACTTTCTCTACCATTAGAGAGTAAGTTAAATCCACTGGTCCCCATATTATTGAGCCGCTAAGAAATAAGAGAAGGTACAAGTAGAGAACTGAGAGTGACTTAGTTAGATAGAGAACTTGTAATGGGGTACCTGATGTATTTGCGCCGCTTCAGAGAGTTCCATAATCTGCTGCGCAGCTCTCAGAAGGGGCAGATGGGCATGGGACACGAGGCTGGGCAGGCGGCGCCACTCGCGCATGCACAGCGAGGAGGCCCCCTCCACGTGGCGCTCCACAGCTCCCAGGTGCTGCTCCCCGGGCTGGCAGATATTTAGGAATCCACGATAAAGGTTCACTTGCCAAACTGGAAAAAAAACACAATAATTAAATATATTATACCCAGAAAAGAAAAGAATATCTCAAAGCCAAAAGCAATGAATGTTTCAGCGGGAATGATATTTGCACCTATCATGGCCACCAGAGGACCAGATTGCTGGCCATTATGATCAGATCGACAGAAATGTTTAACAGTTGTTAAGTTTTAAGTTTTTTTACAAGTAAGGCTGTTAGAGTTTTTAATTTTTCTGTTTTAAGCAGAGAAATGTCAAAATTCGATACTGTCGTAGTAAAGCTCAATCATATTTGAAAATGTTTTTCCTTTTATTTAGGAATTAAAATTTTAGCTTATTTTTACAACAACTTGATTGTTCACAGGGCAACGGGTTTCTTTCTGACAAAGCACTGTCCTGAGAAAATGAGCTGTAAAGAAAGAGACTTTAAAGCTCATTTTCACAGGAAAGCATTTGGTCAGAAGTAGCCTTAGTAGTGAGGGAACATTTTGACATTCGAAACATTTTATTTTTAAAATAACATTTTCGGCTAAACAATTGGGTAGGCTCCGAAGGACAATCATATTGTCTATGGTCGCGCCCTTTTTTTGAGTTTCCTCTATCCTCGTCGATGGTGTGTGACGTCAAGTAATCGCACAAAAAAAAACATTAAATATTGGCATATACCAAATACATGGTTAAATAGAGGACAAACTATGATCAAACAAAAAGCACGAAGTTATTAATCTAGGGATTGGTTTATTTATGGTAGTCATAATATTACCGGTAATGTAGTCAGCAGCAAGTTGGGGTTAAATAGGAGTCATATTCATATTTTCAAAGCTGCACATATAAATCATGTTCAGCGTTTATAGTTAAACCACCGCAGACATTAGAATAAATAGACCTGCCCATACCATTTCGCTGATGTGGAAGCAACCTATTTTGGCACCAGCGGGATTCGCTTACATATTATTATTATTTTTATACTAACTCCCCACAGGAGTCCCTGAGGAAAATAATTTCCCTCGTGTCAGTTTCTTCCCTGCATCTTTTAGTTCACCTGCGTATTTCATGTGTTGTAAACCAATAAAAAAAATATAATAATAAGGGTTCAAAATATTGTCAGACATTTAAGGTAAAAATATTGTCACAAGAAAGCAATATTTATAGTAAGTTTCAGTTTACTTTCACAGCAGATTTGGTAGGTAAATGAATTGTGAATTTCAAGCCGGTGATAATGGAATATGTATTTGTAGAACCACTAAACCCGGATACATTTAAAATACAGACACAGATAATTTTCTATGAAATAAGGCATAAAATATACGGTCTTATGTAGTGGTAGTAACAGTATGGAAAAACAGTGAATAAAGTGAGATATTTACTCATTTCTTTGGGACAGCTGTATTCCACCTCAGCGAGTGCCTCTTTCATCTGCTTCCAGTTGGGGACTTGCCAAGAACTCTCCAGAATGAGGAAGGGGTTCCGCTCCCCGCGGGTCTGACCTATCTCCAGGAGAAGGTCCCACTGGTTCAGCTCCTTGGCGCACTTGATCCAGTGGTTGGTCCACAGCATGCACTCCTTCTGGATGGAGTACGGAGCAGGACCCATGGAGCAGTCTTGTTTCAGTTTGAACATTGCAACGTCGTAGGCACCCTGAAAAAAGAAACATGATTAATTAATATACAGCTTCATAATATGTATGTAATACAATTAAAATAAAATCACACAAGAGCCAGTGAAACTACGGATAATATATCTCCATGTGGGGAATGCTGTGGTAATGAATTAACTGGGGGAAGAGAAGGTTAGATAGACAAACAAAAAAAAATTCTTCCGCATGTCGTCACTGGTCGCTCAGCCGAGTAATCGGCCAACCTCTTACCCCGTCCCCAATTCCCCAAATTTGCAGTTTACTAAAAACATGTGTTATGGTTTGGAACAGTGACAAAATTGACTTTTTATAGTTGCCAGTCTTACGTTGTGATTAATAGTACTAAAAATGAAATGTACATATTATAATATAAATTAGTAATTTTTACCTGTGCTTGCTCGTAGAAGCCTTGCTGTTCATAAGCAATGGCTACATTAGTCTCCCGGTAGTGAGCGTGCTTTTGCCACAGACCCGACCACATGTCTTCCTCAAACAGCAGTTCGTACATATCGCTCAGTGAATCCAATATGTCCTAGTGAAATAAAGTAGCAGTTAGAATAGTTACACAAACTTATATTATAATACAAACTACTAAAATGTTAAAAAAAATGTATGTATGACTACATATATAAACACTTACAGCCTTACTAATAAGAAAAACACTTCCCAATCGTCAAAAGGTGTTTTAGTTACACATAGACTGTACGTACAAGCTCTGTTTTGAATTCTTACAACATAATAAAAAATGTCGGGGTGCGAAAGCTGCAAGCTGCTAAAGCTGCGAGCTGCCAACGTCGCATTTTGGCATACTGATGCCTGCGATTCCCATCTTGAAAACGTTGGGTTATTTTTGACATATTATTTTTTAATTTACTGTTACCGCATGAATTTTATAAGAATTCCAAGAAAATGTGGTGGCGCTTTTGCCCGGAAAGCGAGAGGTCCTGGGTTCGAGTCCCAGAGGTGCCAATATCTCTTTCTGATTTTTCTGTTTTCAGATTTTCAATCGAGTTTCGCTTATATTGTCTTCATTTAATTAAATATTACAATTTGAGGTTTTACTCAAAAAATTAAATATTCATCCTAGACTTGCAGAAAAGTCAATAGATGTTGCATATTAAATAAAATGGATAAATAATTATCCAGACACCATCTAGATGGCATTTAGTTCGGGTTTGAATCTTGCAATCATAAATAAAGATAGCAGCCAATAAAATATGCATTAACCCATTGGCCACAGAATTAAGGAGCTAAAAAAATTGGCCTTCACCACTGAATTAATTTTGTACCAAACCTGCATCGATACCCTAAATCTATTGTAACTTTTGAACCATATATTCAAATGAATTAATTTCTTTAAATTTGTTTACGTATTGGGGGTTAAGGTAAAGAAAAACATAAAAATAAAAAAATTTTAAATATTGAAATATGTGTAAATAAGGATACAACCTTCTCTTTATTTCGTATGTTTTTTTTTTACATTTTTATTCATAAAGTTACAAAAAAACATAATATTCATAAACCGAACATTAATAATTTTTGTTCTTTACATGTAACTAATAACAATTAATAAAATAATTTGGTATGACAATTCTCAAAGCAATCAGGGACGTTGCTGGGTCACTGCCAAAAGCCTAGAACTACTCGCAATTTTGAAGAAATTAATTGGCAGCTGTCTGCATACAAAACTCGGAACACAAATATCAGGGAAAAAACATATGAAACATATTATTGCCAATTCTACGAAATGAATGATTAATTACATACGGAGCTTTTGGCATTTAAAATTTTATTCAAAATGTCACTGTCGTGCTTTTTCTGTTTTTTTGGTGGACCTACTCTAGCCCATCAACGAGCCGGGGTTTGTGGTTAAGTACCAGAGTTGCACACCCGGCAGGGTGCCGGGGTTTGTAGCCAATGGGTTAAGAAAATAAAGATAATGTGGGCGATTCTTAGTCGAAGTTTAATATAGTTAAAATGACCGAATTGGATATCGACACCTTGGCGCAGTGGTGGCGCGTTTGCCCGGAAAGCGAGAGGTCCTGTCTACAACTTTTTCTGATTTTTCTGTTTTCAGATTTTTGATAGAGTTTCGCTTATATTGTCTTCATTTAATTAAATATTATAATTTTATCTAGTTTTTAAATGGTATTTGTTTTTACAAGATCTTCAAAAACAAGAAATATATACATAGTACATTTAAAATACATTGGAAATATTCTGAAATTGAAAAATTTCAAGTTTGTACAACAGATAAACAAACCGTAAAAAACAATGTACATCTTTCCACGAATTATTTTATAGCTATTAAATGTCAGATTCTATTTTTCAAACAATTTCTATTAGTAAGGTTTTTGCATACAAGGTTGTTTATCAATTATGTATATAAAATTTACACCATGTTTATTAGCCCTTTGGGGCCATCCATAAATTACGTCACGCGATTTTCATGATTTTTTTTAACCCCCCCCCCCCTCCCCGGTCACACATCGTCACATTTGTGAGACCCCCCTCCCGCCCGCACATATTTTGCAATTTAATACGTAAAAAAAATAGTTGGTAATATTTTAAAAGTTTTTCGACAACATTCAATATTGTAACGGTTACATTTGCCACAACGGAGGGGCCGTAATGGGATACCACGATGGAGGGGGCGTAATGGGATATCACAACAGTATAATGGGATAGGGAAAATATTTTTGTGGCAGTCGCATGTATCGCAGTCGTTTTGTGCGTGTGACATCACAATGACCCATGACCCCCCCATACCCCTTGTCACACTTCTCTACTCCCCCCCCCCTTAAGGTGTGACATAATTTATAGATGGCCCCTTATCAGAATACAAAAAAATATTACTGTTTGCGGAGTGCTTTCCGGTTCAAAGTCATAGCAGTCCGAAGCGTCCTTCTTAATTTTGGCCAGAATAGTGGCATCGAAAGCCATTTGTTCCAGATTTAACGTCATCCTGTGCCATAAATTATGGGATTTTCCTAGATATTTCATAAGAGCCCTAAAATAGTAATTTTAAAATTATTACAAGAAAAGTAGTAATACCATAAAATAAGTAGGAAGGGGGAAGGTGGGGTTTGCGGAGAGGGAAGTGACGGGGGAGGGGGAAGGCGGGGAAGGTGGAAGGGAACGGGGACAACGGGAAAAGACATGCAGATTTCTTTGAATGGCATTGCAACGCATGCCGGGTACCAGCTAGTACATAATATAACAAAGGGCTTACGGTTTGATTACAACTGTTGGATTACACCTGGACAGAGCTTCCACAAATGTTGTGATTGCACTTAATTGGGACTGATGTTCTTTCTGAATGACATGAGTACCAGAAGATATAAATGGAACCATTTCAGATATGAGAGTCTGTAAAAAAAAGGTAAAAGAAAACATTAAATAACATGCTAATAACAAGCTAGCACTTATATGTATAAAGTTGAAACATGGAATGGAAAGTAACTTACAGTAAGTTGTCTCTCATCCAATATGGACCAAAGCTTGGGGAACATGTTAATCCAGACCCAGTGGGCTAACTGCTCATCCATATGGCAGAGTTGGGCAGCGGCAATCAGCAGTTGTTCCGTACGAACTTTACGGGCCGTCTCCAAGAAATCAGATTGTTTCCCGATGAGCATTGTGATGGCGTGGTGTCTACAACAAAATAAATTTTATAAATTATGAGCATGTTACTTAAAAATTGCCAAGGTTATTGCATATTGAAAAATTACGCAGTTGAATTCATACCGGTTGGGAACTTGTTTGTCAATTTCATCCCGCCGGTTATTAGAATTGGAATCTACACTGGACAAATCCATATCGAGAACATCTTCTTTATCTTGGTCCAGGATATCATAGTTGTCGGGAACTTCCTCCATGCTCGTGTAAATTACAAAGTTCTTCTTTTCATCACAGTCTGCAAGATTTATCACAGAAGCAATGCTGGGCAAAAGATTGATTTCATTGGAGATGTGAATTTGAGTACCTGAAATAAACAAAAACATTAATAAGTTTTACAACTCATCAGGATTACTATGTAGCGAGAAATAAAATTATAAAAATAAGTCATCTTCCCATATCTAGCTATTTAAAATAAAATGGTAATTAAAAGATAAATATTATCCTTACTCGACACAGCAGTAACTATCAGTAATTCTATGCACTGTTTAATCCAGTAATGTGGGCCGATAGCATCCCAGTTTTGAGAGCAAATAATGTAGAGCAACCTGTCGTGGAGTCTCCTTCTCATGGAGCCATCAAACACCTCAAAGAACTTAGCCCGGATGTGAGGCTGGGGGCAGCGCAGCCCGGACAGGAAGGCCGGCTCTAGTTTGGAAGTCAGCTCGGAAGCCTTCAAGTGTTCATCTCTGTAAACATAGTTGACTAGTTCCAAGTACTGCGCATTCAGCTCCAAATCATCGGGGAACCTCTTTTCCACGTACTGCATCATTTTCACCAATAGAATAGACTTCTCGCGTATGGAGGGAGCTTGACTCAGGGTGACAGGATTACGATTCTTCATCCACTCTTCCAGCATTTTGGTGACAGCCTTCATTACCTTAACATCTGGCGTCTTCTCTATCAGACCTACTAGAATAGTTCCGATAAAGGTTTTTCTCATATCCCCTCCCATGACTACCACCCTGGTTTTAATAAGATCTAAACTTAGAGTGAGCAGTTCGGAGGAAGCCGGGCTGGCCTCGGGTGTTGCGGGATTCAAGTGCTCTTTAGCCATACGTCCCAACACTCTCATGAAGGGTGTTATCAGTCGATCTATGTAAGATTCATTCTTCATACAGGCGGCTTTCAACATCATCAGAGTGCCATACAGCGTGCTCGGGTTAGCTGTAGCGTTCTTCTCGTAATTAGCCAATCCTTCAAAGACCATCTTGCTAACGCAAGCGTACAGAGTTTCTAGTTCTTCGTACTTAGAAGCGACATTGGACCCTGTGGGTTCCGTGGGGAAGAGCTCCATTAATTTGGCAAGAAGACTGTGGACTAATCTGATAACTTTGGGGTTTGTGCTGGTGATGCAGGCGGCCAGGCCTCGTTGCAATGGCTTAAGGGATGCCAGAATTTGTTCCCTCTTCATAACTCCAAGCAGGAAAGTTAACAATTCCAGAGCTGTGCAAATGTTTCCAAAATTGGGAGCGGTGTTTTCAACATTTGTGAACACTTTGTCAAACCACGCCAGCTTCAGATCACATTGCTGGGGCCATACATCGGGCTTCAAGGCCGTCTTCAGGAGAGTGACACATCTTCGAGCCAGTTGCTCTGCTGGAGAGCTGCCTACAGGAGTGACTTCCGTATTCTAATAAACAAACAATTCAAAATAAACCATTCCGCCAAATAAGACCATAAAATTCTCAAAAAAATTACTCAATATTTACCTGAACCTGACAAGCCAACCTTAAGAGCAGATTCAAGACTATATCAGCCTGACCTCTTTCAATAGGTTTAAGGGATTCAGGATCCGCTTTAGTAATAGATGGAGTGGTGCTCGAAGTTGAAGATTGAGAAGGACTAGTCCAGCCAGTATTGAGGGCCTTGCGTGGCGGCTCAAACCCTCTGAGGGAATTAGAGTCTTCTGTGGAAGGTCTCTTCATTCCAAAAGCAAGAGTCAAATTCGCGGTCAAACCCTGGAAAAAATCAATACATAAAATTTAAGAAAGAGCACATTTAGTACATTCAATTAGTGAACTAGCAGTTAAAAACCCGCTCTGCAGGTTTTTGCTGTTAGGCCCTCCGGGCGGCTTTTGGTTCGACTTCGCCCAGTTAGTATCGGTGTAAATCCAAGAGGAACTGGTTCCAAAATTAGCCCGTTCCTCGGATGCACTGTCATTCAGTGATAGCTAATCACTGGGACAGGCAATGACGTCATATGTAATATATGGCCGCTTGATAAAACTGAGTATTACTGTCAATCTTTCCATATCCGGAGAGACACTACAAATTCACAAATTCATAGTACTTATACCTAGGGGGGCACATCCCCATACGACCTAACTAACGGAAGTGGCGACATCTTTTGACAAATTCTTGAATTCGAAACCGAATTACAATGGTAGTTTTGTTTTAAAATTTCACATACACAGATGTTATTTGTGGCGTGGCGCGTATGGCATGTCGTCAGACATGCACTCGAAGCCGGGTTCTGAAATTCAAACACGCAGATGCTAACCTATTAATACTATTCGATGGGTGAAATGTAAAGTACCTCTTGTTCATCAGCTTCATCCTTGATCCTCTGCAATTCCCATTTGATGATTACTTCTGCAAGTTCCACAGACAATCGCCGATGCTCTATGGAAGGACTGGCGCTGTTAGCCAGCTTCTGCATAGCTCCAACCATATGTGATACAAGAGCATGTCTCACCGGATAGTACACCTAAAACGTCATAATCATAATCATCAATTTGATTACAGAACTCAAATCAATATTATCATTAAATTAGTTTTGGTATATTCTCAATAATTTGGTTATTAAAGTTTACCTTATAATGTCTAATAACGAGTTGCAAAATGTGGAATAGTTGTTGCATGGTGTGGCCGTCCTCAACAATGATCTTCTTGGTCCAATGTGTTAACATAGTGTTGCCATCTTCCATTCGATACGGCATGGCTGGAGTCAGTATCTCCAAAGCCTGTCTCACCACCTGCCTGGCTTCAACAGCATGGGCCTTTAGTAAGCTGTGGAACACTGAAATACACAAGCATTTAATTAAGCAGTAATTCCTGCAACAAATTAAACCCGAAGGATCTTAACCAGCGATTACTGGGCGTATTTGGAATAAAAAATGTACATATGTAGATGTTATTTTGTTATCCGATGATAAAAACAAAAATACATATTTTACCATCACCGTAAAACTGGTCTAAATGCATTAAAAATAATTGCATGCAGTTTCAACGATTCTGCAATTATATAGATATAAAAATACAGGAAATATTAAAATATAAAGTTATTACTTATTTACTACACAAAACACTTCTTCACTTTTTGTCCAAAAACTGAAAATAGTCGAAAAATTTGCACATATTTTCTGATTTTTGTTGTGAAATGGTGTCTAGGAGTTGAAGGGGTGAACCATTTCGTCTGAGTAAATTAGCAGGCGCAGGATTTGTCTACCCGCCCCGCCACATGTCACCGATTACAGTCTAGTGCAGTGGTTCTTAACCTTGTTGGCAGTGTTGCCAACTTAACGGATTTCCCGTCATATCTGACGGATTGGAGTGTCCCGAAACAGAGAATTTTGTGCCTAAAGAAATTTACAGGATGAAGGATTTTCAGGCCGATTCGAATAAAGTAATAAATTACATACTGTTATAGGCGATAATAGCCTGTATTTATTGGGTGTCTGATGGAATTCTGACCGTCGATCCATCACGATTTAGCGGAAACGGAGATTTCGAGTTGGCAACACTGCTTAAGGGTACTGACCCCCACCCGTTTCATATGCGCATTCACCGAACCCTTCTAAATTGGAAATCGAACCGAATCATTCGAGTCGGGGGTGTGTCTTGACCTCCGTTGAACCCGCGAGACTGACTCACCGAACCCCTGGGGTTCGATCGAAACCAGGTTAACCTCTTATTGACCGGAGATGCGAATCCACGCGCAGTTTGTGCGCATGCACGCGGAAAAAATTTCGAAAAAAACCCTTCTATGTACAGAATTTGTATGAAGGACAAGGTCAGAATCGCTTGCGCAAACATTTGCCCAGGATATAGGCAAAAAATTTATTCACCTGGCAACCCCAGAATATTTTTAAATGATTTTATCTGTGGCATCGAAATGTCAAATTTGCCGCAATTCTTTCTGTCAAAATTCGATGTGTGTTACTTGACAAAAACATAGTAAAACCTATCAATTTACGTAATTAACGCAAGTAATGTCGTTTTGGTACATAGTTTATTGTTCTAGGAATGTGTTGGTGTCAATAAAATATACAATAGCTCAAAATTAATCCACAAAACATTCAATTCAAAATTCAAAGTGGTGCTTTGTTAGGGAATTTTCGTGAAAGAGCCTGGCCTTTAACAGGTTAAGAACCAGGTCTAATGGGTTATGTGATACGCACTCCATATCGTTCCAGCAACACCAAGCAGAGGAGAGAGAGCGCGTGTCACGACATGTTGCAGTGTGATCAGTGGCGAAGTGTGATAGAAATATATTTTTATTTTTAATTGAAAAAAAATATCAGCAGACATCACATTTTTTACTCCAAAAATGCTCAGGAATCGCTGGTTGAAATCCTTCGGGCACATGCTGTTACACCCTTGGGATGTGTAATTCAACAATAATTATAAGCCAATATTTTTACATTACCTTGAAGGACTATCCTTTTATGGATAGCGAATTTGGCGATTATATGACTGAGCAAAAGATGACCGTGATATCTGCAAAATAAAGAAAAAATGTGTTATTTTATTTATAGCACAATAATGCCATTTATATTATTTACGCTAAAATTAAGAGTCAACAGGGATAATGAGGTGGAATTAGAATTGACACTTGACTTCATTTTCCTACTGGCTAATTTAAATTCCCGATAGCTCGCCAATCTCATCATATTGTATTATTATATGGATAGTAAACTTTCAACATAATTTCTGTCACTATCAAGACAGAAATGAACCAACCTTGTTGCAGGATCAACGTAATTCTTGACCAGCAAACACGGCCAAGCAAAAGTCATGAGCCTCCTCAGTTTGTTTCCTTGCTTCTTGTTATTGGCGTCGTGAATGTGGGCAGATGCCTGTTCCAGGAGTAAGCAGGCAAACTGGAGGAGGGAGATTCGCACACTGTCCGAACAGCCAAACGGATTTTCAGGATCGATTACCTGCCAGAAAACAGTGAAGTTAGAACACACGGAAATTATAGCCCCAAGTGAAATACAAGTTAGAACAGCCTAGGGAAATTATGGAGCACTGTAATGCGTAGTGTTATGGTTCTGAACTTTGGGGATATTTCGCTATTCGTAAGTCTGTAGTAAAAAAAATTTAATAAGGATTACTCAATTGTATGAATTTGATAGAATATAAAACATAAGTTAAACTTACATTATTTATGAAGACTGAGACAACGTTATCAGGATTGTCCTGGTAGGGGGCAGGGGCTCCTCCCACTATCTTGTGTCCCTTTTCAAAGCTGACGGCGAAGCAGGGTATCAGGATCATCTGCAGGACTTTAGCCTTCAGGTCCTGGGACATGGTATCTGTTTGGAAGTGATCCACGAACCTGAAGAACGCTCGACGCTTCCATTCCACGGTGTAATTTTGAGCGACAGTGTTTTCAAGAAAGTCGCGAAGGAACTGTAAAAGGTTTATAAGATGGTAGTCAAATATGCAAGCACATAACTTAAAATTACATAATGTAGTTTTGTTGGCTTACCTGGAAGACTGGAATGAACCGATTGCACAAAGCTCGCAATAGTTGGAACAGCAGGTCAATTTCAGTATTATGATGACAGAAGTAATGCAGCAGTATTTTTACTATCAATTTGGGTTCTTTCCAATGTGTAGAATCCACAGTATCGACATTTTTGTGAGTTTCCTGAGAACAAAAATAATTTTTTAAAAATTGAAATCATGATTTCATGTATTAACCGGTCAAAGGCCGGAGACGCGCCGGCGCGCGCGTCGTATGCGCATGAGCGAGAAAATAATTCAAATATTTGAATAATATTTTCGACAAAAAACTTTTGGTCTGCGATTTTGGCCCTTCTATGTACAGAATTTGTATGAAGAACAGTGTCAGAATCGCTTGCGCCAACATTACTCTATGAGACGCCTAAAAGTTTCATTCACCTTGCAACCCCAGAATATTTTTAAAACGATTTCTTCTATGACATTGACCTGTCAGAATTTGCCGCGAATTTAACCGTCGCAACTAATGCGTGTTCCGCGACTAAAACATCGTAAAACCTATTAATTTACGTAATAAATGCAAGTAATGTTGTTTTGGTAGATAGTTTATTGTGTTGTGAATGTGTTTCAGTCAATAAAATATACAATAGCTCAAAATTAATCAACAAAACATTCAATTCAAAATTCAAAATGGTGCTTTTTTAGTGTTTTTTCGTGAATTTTCGTGAAATGGCCTGGCCTTTGACCGGTTAATTGTAAAAGTTTACATTAAGAATACATAAAATTATTTAATTGTAGTAGAATGGTATTAACCTGGTAAGCATCATTGCACCATATCCTCTTGAGAGCTTCCACGATATCAGGCTGAGTTGACAGCCATTGGTCATCGTGCTTGATGAGCAGCGAAATGATGCGGATGGCCTGGTACTGCATCTCGTTCTTGTCGGTGTGCGTGAGTGCAGGCGCGGCATGCGTGTGTGCAAGCAGCAGCGTGACCAGGCGAGGCTTTTTCACCGTCTGCAGTACCTCGCGGTAAGGTTTGCCCTTGGCATGGGTGATGAGGTATTGCAGGAAGCGGCTGGACTGCTGGTCCTTGATGCTGTTGTCGCTGAGGAAGAGCTCCAAGGTTTCTTTGGGGAATCTGAAAATTCATTTTCACATGTGATATGATTTTAAAGACAAGTTTGCTATTATCTTAGAATGTCAAAAAAATAAGGCATTTTTAAAAACTGAATTTAATTCGGCACAATAATGAAATTGCCACCATGGATCAGAAATAGGAGACTGTTGTGAGGCTGAAAAGAGATGGGAAAGACGAAAGTTGGGAAAAGGAAGGTTGGGAAGTAAATGACTATATCTCAATAAGTAGTCACTAAAGTGAAATTTCGATTGAACATCAATATTTTAGACATTTAATTACCTTAGTAAGAATTTGATAAGAGGTTCTCTAAATGGTGACCCGGCTTCTATCATCAGAGCTTTCTCAGCCTGGAGAACTAAACGGCACAGGGATTCTAAAGATTTGCTTGACGCAGCAGGAATTTGATGGAATATACCGATCAATAGAATGATCTTCTGCTCGTTTTCACCAGTCTTTGAAGCACCCAAGAAATTGGTACCTGAAAGTTTTTTTATCACATTAGTTGAGGTCAGGTCATCTCATATAAATAAGATGCAAACAAAGAACCATATAATAATAAGATTACATAATGTATTTAGATTTAACAGATGGACAAGTGCTCACCTCTGCTTGTTTGGATTGCATAGTCCAAGAGCTTTTTCAGAAGCTGTAAAAGTTGCTCTGAGAGCTTTTCATTGAACGAAGAGGGGAAAAGTTGCGTTAGGTAGGACAGTCTCTTGGCGCTGTTCACGCTAAGGTTTCTATAGTCTCCCAGTGTAAGTAACAGAGGTCGCATTATCGGGTGAACAATTTCCATGTCTATTTGGAAACCACTCAAGAACTTCTGCATACATTCAAAGCCAGCCTGTTTAAACAACAAAGTCCATTAATGATCAAATTTAATGAAAATAACGGGAAGTGAATTATAAGTATTAGATGAGATAGAATGCAAATTTTTTATACTTACGTGTTGTAACTCTGGGTCAGATTTCTCAAGGGCCTTATATAGAACATTGAATATCTTCTCTCGGAATGTCGGCCCTTGAATGTAGTGGCAGGAAGCCAGGGCTTTCAGAGCAGACTTGCGAAGAGGCACCAGACTCACACTCTTGTAGCAGGCATACTTCCCCAGCACGGCGTCGTCAGCCTCGCAAATGGCTATCAGCTCATGGAAGAACACTTTGTGCTCGGTGATGGACAAATCTGAAAAATTTATAAACTATTTACAAGAACAAAATAACATCTACGTATTTGTTTTCATTTATAAGCCAGAATGTTAATATGTATAATATAAAAAGGTATGTAATTTAATTAAACCTATGGTGAAAAGACGAGGATTGAGTGTAGTGCAGAAAGTAGTTCCATCCATCAGGCCCATCTGGGCGTTGGCCGGCTGATGTCGCAGAAGATGCTTTTTAGGTGGAATGATATCAACTAGGACCTCTCTGTGGGGATCCATCACTTCTGTCACTGTTTTATTTTGAAGCTCAGAAATAAGTCGAAGCGAGTGCATGGCCTAAAATATACAACAAATAATTGGTATATCAGTTTAAAGAAATGTGTTGCAAAAATGACTTTAAATTTTTTGTAAATAATAACACATACCTGCTCGCGTACGAGAATATGTGGACTGGTGACCTGTCTCACAAGCTCATGGAGAACATCGTGCAACGCTTTGTTTCTGGCCATCATCACGTCAGGCTCCAGTACTTTGAAGCTTTGCTCACTGACACCGATAGATGATCCCGTCACGCACACTCTGATCATCTTTTCTAAATTGACTGTAGCCATATCTATAGCTCCACTGGACACTTCCCCAGTCAAGTCCATCATTACGAAAAGGAAGGCTTTCAGGAAGGTAAACATGTGCTGGTAAACCCATTTGATAGCCATCTTTTCAAACATGAACTTGATGGCGATGCAGCCACCCAGCTTAGCGTACCATGCTCTTTCGTAACAGAGGAGAGACATCCTTTCTGCGAGATATTCCATGAGTGGAAGTTGACACGCTCGCTCTTTCCCTCCCAAGATAGTGGCAGCAGTTTCCATCATCAAAACCAGAGCTAAATGACCCGGTTTGCATAGTTCTTTTTCTTCATGACCCATGATTACTGCTATAGCATCGATAAGAACCAAAGGATCCAGTCCCGTGCCCATGGGTCCTTTCCTTTGAGTGAGAGCAAATGGACCGGCTTGCTGGGCAATGGCCACCATGGTATAATGCCGCACGAGTGCTACCATTGTAGGTAGCACAAGGTGGCGCAGTTCTTTAATAGCCGCCGCCACAAACATGCCTGTCAATGCAGTTTGATGTGTTGCTCTGGTCACATTATCTATGCACTTATAATGAGGGCTGGTCATGGGAGATATTTTCCCTTCCAAGAAACTAGGATGAAGGAAGAGCTTTTGTAATGTGTGCTTATCATCATCTAAACACAGAGATGCGGCTAAATAACACCTCAACACTTCCCAACACTGTCTCCTGTAAAATGGATCTGTGGTACTAGATTTTAGAGCGCTGAATGCTGTGTCAATCACCTTGGAAACAGAAAATTCAATTGGCCGGTGGTGTTCTTGGAAGTATGCAATGACTGCGGGGCCATCAGATTCAGTTTCCTTATACTCCAGCCTTTGAGGCTCTATCATCATTTTACGATTACCACCGCCAAATTTGCCCAAAACTCTAAAAGCTATACGAGCCACGTCATTATTTTGTAATGTTCTCCACAAAGCCTGCATCAGATCTGCTCTCACGGGTTGTATGTGCTCATACAAGAAGTCAGGCTGCAGGTTGTCTACACAGAGTTCCAGGGTTCGCAAGCCTTGGGATATGAGAGTGTGGGAGCCGTTGAGTGCCGACACCAGTGGGTCCATCAACATGGGAAGGTACGGCAGCAGACTACTTAGTCTCACTGGGACAGTGAGGCACAATTCTACAAACAGATCTTTCATGTGCTGTTTGTGTAGTCCACTTTGCAGCCTGTTCAGTCCTTCCAGGAGATTTGGCAGAAGGGGGAGGAATTCCTGGTACAACAAATCATGGCTGCCACCGCCGATGGATCTAAAGAGTGCTCTCAGAAGTAGGAAGTAGTTATAAGGCTCTTTGGCTGTCATGGCATATTCCATAGCTTTGTTAACAATACTATGAAGGTGTGGCCTAAGCATGTGTTCATTTTCCGAAGGGAACAGACTGACAGAGCCAAAGACTAATTTGAACAATCTCAAATACAAGTTGGAACGTTCAACATTTGAACCCATTTCCTCCATTCGTTCTAGTAAATATTCCACCAAGACAGTAGCAAAAATAGGTGATGTTGATGGGTTGGATAAGAAGGTGTTTGCGATTATTTGCAGGGTCATGTTCTTGTTTATTCTTTCTACCATGTGAGATATAGTAGCGGTGAATATTTCTTGGAATGTTTGTGGATTCATCATGGAAAACTAAAAAAAAACAAAAGAAAATATATAAATACTAAATAGAAAATTCCATTAAGGGGGAAATTTCATAAGTTTAATTAGGGTTAAAGTGCTGTATGGGTGACTTACCACTCCACTGAAATGCTCCAGAACCTCTTTCTCCTCCTTGGAGCGTATCATGGCAGAAGGAGGGCGAGGCAGAGGGGTGGGTACCGAGGCCTGCAGCGTGTAAATATCCAGGGACTGCAGTCCCCAACGCACAAGGCGGATGAACATTAGAGTCTCCCGCGGCAGGAACTGTTTCGAATTTGTAGTCCCGTCTGGGGCACCCTGAATAGATTAACTTTGGATTAAAATACTGCACCATTATAAATAATAATGACAAGTAATCTGGAAAGCTCGAAGCAGATGGCGCTGGTTGGATATCATCTGCATGATTAGACAGCTAAATGACATGGTTTAAGAGATTTTGTTTCAAGACTTGCATTTTTTTTAAATGGTTGATGAATAATATGGTGGTTAGAGTGTCAAGGAGTTATTAAAAAATTCATTGAGAAATATACACGTTAAAATAAATGAAGAAGACTTGGTTTGTTTGCAACCTATTTCAAATTGTTTACCTATGAACGTTTGTAATTTGTAACCACACATAATTTTAACAGAACAAGATAAGAAATAAACTTTGCTTCTTTTTCAGATTGGCAGCTTGTGACAAAAATGACAATTTTCTGACTATTTTCCAAACTAAAATGTTGAAAAGTGAGGTTAACACAAGTTTTGAAATAGTGCTTACTTATATTTATATCACCATTAAAGTCAGTTTTTGTTCAAATTAGACTATACTTATGATATAACAGACTCCAGAGGCATCTCATAGTTTGATATGAGTTTTGTTCCAATATGCACACTTCGAATAATTTATTTATCATTAGCTGAATCTATTATAAGATACGGAATTACAGCTTGGGGACTTTCCTGTAAGACAAATGTAAATCATGTTCATGCAGTTCAAAATTCATTAGTTAAATTATTAGCTCATAAAAGTTTATACGAACAAAGGCATAATGTTCCGTACTTTTACCAAAATCTCAAAATTCTCTCAGTAAAAGCAATTCTGTGGTATAAAATTATTTTTCAGCATATCTTCTTCTTTGCGTGCCGTATCAGGTCCCCCCGACGTTGGCGATCACTCTTGAAAATGTCTCTCTGTCTTGCGCTGCCCGGAATAGCTCCTCCACACTTCTAATGCCGGTCCACTCTCGTATATTTCACAGCCAAGACATTTGTCTCCTACCAGGCCCTCGGCGACCCTCTATCTTGCCTTTCAATATTAAATACTTCTCCCCTCGAAGTATATGACCCAGATATGAAATTTTCCAGATTTTTATAAAGTAAGCAGTTCTCTATCTGCTCTAGCCCGCCTGAGAATTTCTGTGTTGGTGACCATGTCGGTCCATGGGACCTTGAGCATTCTCCGGTGAAGACACATTTCAAAAGCCTCTAACCTGTTCATGGTATTTACTTTCAAGGTCCATGTTTCACATCCATACAGCAAGACCGACCACACATAACATTTTAGCATTCTCTGCCTTAGTTTTAAGCTGATATTGTCATTGCAGAAGAGGGATTTCATTTTAATGAACGCGGTTCTTGCTGCTTCAATTCTGCACCTAACTTCTACATCTGGGTCAAGAGTCTCCGTGAGAATACTGCCGAGGTATCTAAATCTTTCCACTCTTTCGACATTGCAACCATTTAACTGTATCAATGATTCAGAGTGATCTAGTCGTCCAAATGTCATCCATTTAGTTTAGTTTAGTGCATAACGTTGAGACATTTTAATTACTGTTATTATTCAACTTTTGTAAAAAAAATACTTTTAGTCATTGTGTAGGAATAAAGGCTGATATGATACCCAACTTCACCAGCGCAAACGGTTGATTTGAGCACTTCAGATTACCTGCCATTATTACCTGCACAACAAGTAAAATTAAGAAAGGGACGTTCAGATGGTTTGGACATGTAGAGCAAATGAACGAGGAAAGGAGTGTAAGGAGAATATATGACGCAAATGTGAATGGTAGAAGAAGTCGAGGACGTCCAAGAAAGACATGGCACGACCAAGTGAATCAGATACTTGAGTCGGGCCATGTCAAGAGTCAGAATAATAGAAGAGCATGTATGAGACGATGTGTGAATGTAAATGAGGCAAGGGGTGTGTGCCAAGACCGAGTTGTTAGGCAGTCCGTCTAATCCTGCGGGAAAACGGAGTGATGGTTAGTTATCCCAACAAACAACAATGTTTGTGTTTTAGTAACATCCATGTACGGAAATAGCCACCGACGGGTCACACATGTGACGGAGGCGTACATAAGATTAAGATAATTTTAATTAATAGGCAATGAAATAAGTATTTGACTTACTTTGCAAGATGCACAGCCCCAGGTGATGGTCTTCACACCGCACACCAACGTTTTGACCAATGTTCTGTAATCCGCCACATTGTAATTGTTGATTTGCGATGAGGGGAAACCAAACTTGGACTTCTCTTCGCCGGTCTTCTGGGTGGCAAACGGATCCATGGCCTCCTGCGTAGACCTCTCCTCCTCGCTGCGGAGCTCAGATGCGCTGGCCGACATGGGTACCGGGGTCTGCGGAGTGTTCGGTGGCAACCCACTCAGAGTATTGGTGGTGGAAGGAAATGGGGCTGTAGGTGATTTGCTGGAAAAGAATACACATTTTGATAATATCTATAGGAAATTTTTTTAATAAAATATCATAAGCTGTTTCACCGCAGGGGTAGGCAGAGAGGATAGACCATCACACAACTCTGTCTCGGCACATACTCCTTGCTCCATTCACACTCATACATTTTTTCTGCTATTCTGACTCTTGTCATGACCGGAATGTATTTCATTCACTAGACAGTGCCATGTCTTCCTCGAGCAACACCGACTTCTACTATCATTGTCATATTATGTTCTCCTTACACTTCTTTCTTCATTCATATAGTCTACATACCACACTATCTAAGCATCCCTTTCTTAACCTTAAACATTACTTACATCAGCCTTGCATACTTTCCAGATCTCCATATTTTTAACCCACCCATCTCCATAATGTGTCGACAGTCAACCGTGCTCTTTAAAACTTCAATATTTCATTATAAACCCTCCACACAGCATCCCCAAAGATGACATAGGCCCTAAGGGAAATTATTTTCCTCAGGGCCTCCTGTGTGGAGTTCTTGTAAAAAAATAAATAAATAAAAATACCTAAAATATGTTCAACATTAAATCAATATTTTAGGTATTCCTAAAACACACTTTTTTGAAAAATAAATTTTAAAAATGTGGTCATTCTGTATAAAAAAAATGTTTTTATAAATATCAATGTATATCAATGTCAGGTGAGAGAGAAACCAATATGTTATGTAATTCCAACTTTGCTAACCTATGTTCAATATGACAATCTTCTTTTAGTTATTTGTGAGAAAGAGAGATGTAACATAAAAAGTTAAAATTTGTTGTTTTTCTGTTCAAACCACTTTACTTTTCTAAGTCGACATAATATTATGAGTGTAGTCTTTTTCTAGCGCATAAATTTGATGTCTAAAAACAAAGATGTCAATATTAATTATCTTGCTACAAAAAAAAATAAGTTGCTTGAATTTCCATTTTCATCTGAAAAAGAGCCGAAGGAACCACTTCGGAAGGTTAGGCTGTCCAACCATCTGATCCCTAAACCTGTTTAATCCCTTTCCACATGTTTTCTTCAAATTAACGGCTAAATCGGGCAAGTCTAGACAAATTGGACGAGTATTGACATCACAATATTATTCTCATACATCCATTTGTGAATAAGTAAATAAAAGAAGATCGCACCATTTGGCCATCAATATGGGCAGCTGCAGCTTGGATATGGTCTTGAACTTGAGCACAAACACCTCGAGGATCCGTAGCAGCAGCTGGCGGCCCTGCAGCGTGGCCGGGGTGCCGGGGGCGCCGGTAGCTGGCACCACGGCACCGACCACCGCCCCCGCTCCTGCCGCTGCCCCAGGGGCCGCTGCTTCGTCCGAGTACTGGCGAATGCAGTCCACGAGGTTCAGCAGCAGCTTGCAGGACATTGTTTGAATACTGAAAGAGGAAAATGATTGCAATTAGTATGGTTTTGAAAGAACGCCAGAGAAGAGTTATGACCAAGTGAGTGACCAAGTGAGTGCCCCAGTAGAAGTGATTCAGAGGCAAACCGAGGAAGAGGTGTAGAGTGCGTGAAAAAGGATTGGTGCAGGATGGGGAACTGGAAACATATCCAATTACCGGTGTTGATAAAAGTATAAGTCCTAACGGAGTATGTGTTGTGGGACTCAACCGCCTCACTCGTAAAATTTTTTAATTTATTTTAACTATAAAACAGAACTCTTTTTCTAACTGCTTTACTTCTCCAATTGACACTTCGACAGATTTTCTATCTGAAATCTTATGGAAGACAATTATGGTATCTGTAAATTATTAAATATTATTCAATTTCACCTAGTCGGCAAAGATTCATCGTGGACATTTTTGGAGAACAAGTGTGCCGCCCTCGCTAGATCGGAGAGTGGCAGGTGCTGACGAACGTGGTGCACGAGGTCAGCCAGAGTCGAGTAGGCGATCGGTCTCAGGGACTCGTGCACTGTCCAGCCGCCTCCCAGCAGAACATCCTCGTCGAACAAGCGCTCCATGTAGGGCACAAATTCTGAAGAAAAAAAATTATCAAATTTCATCCTCGTTGAAAAGCGCTCCACAATGCAGGGCACAAAATCTGAAAGAAAAGAAAACCAAAATATCACCTTAAAGCAGTGGTTCACATTCGAAAATTTCGAACTCAAAAAATGTGAAGACTTTCGACCTGTAAATATGTTACCAAAATATGAGCAAGTGATGGAATACATAATTAAATCTCAACTTGAAGAATACTTGGAAAATAATAGCATCCTTTGTGACGAACAATCTGGATTTAGGAACAATAATTCATGTGAAACATCGTTAAATTTAGTGATTGATGATTGGAAGGAAGATATAGATAAAAACTTGTATACTGTTGCGGTGTTTTTAGATTTTCAAAGAGCTTTTGAAACAACAGATAGAAAAAGAGTTAGTAAAAAATTTAAAAAATGTGGAATAAAAGGGAAAGAATTGGAATGGTTTAAAAATTATTTAAGCAACAGACAACAAACAACAAAGATAAGAAACAATGTATCAAATCCTAACTAACTAACTAACTAACCATCACGCCGTTTCCCCGCAGGGGTAGGCAGAGAGGACGGACCGCCAAACAACTCGGTCTTGGCACACACTCTTTGCCTCACTCACATTCATACATGGTCTCATACATACTCTTCTATTATTCTGACTTTTGACATGGCCCGTCTCAAGTATCTGATTCACTTGATCGTGCCATGTCTTCCTCGGGCGTCCCCGACTTCTTCTACCATTCACATTTGCATCATATATTCTTTTTACACTACTTTCTTCGCTCATTCGCTCTACGTGCCCAAACCATCTGAGGGTCCCTTTCTTAATTTTGCTCATTATACTTACATCAGCCTTACATTCTTTGCGGATATCCACATTTCTAACACGATCATACATGGTTTTACCACACATACGTCTCAGGGATCTCATTTCAACAGCATTCAGTTTACTTTCATCCTTCCTCTGCCAGTTCCATGCCTCACTGCCATACATCAGGGTAGGTACCAGGACTCCATTGTGGATTGCTAGCTTCGCTTTTTTTGACAGTTTTTTATTAGCGCCAATAGCATTCAGTCCTCCATTAATGGAGTTACCGGCATTTACCCTTCTTTCGATATCTCTATATGTATCAAATCCGATTGAAAATATGCTGGGGATACCGCAAGGATCGGTATTGGGTCCGATATTGTTTATACTCTACATAAATGATATAGTAAAAATACTAAAACATTTGCAAAATAAGACTGTTTGCAGACGACGCACTGATTTATATTGCAGAAGATAATTATGAGAAAGCAATCAAAAAGATAAATAGTGACTTAGAAACTTTGTCAAAATGGCTCAAATAATTTTTTTTTTTTTTTTTTTACATACAAAAAAAAATTAACCTCACTAGGACTAGGCCTGTGTTGAGGTAACTAATAAATTGAAACTAAAAGTAAATAAGACAAAATACATGCATATAGGTAGAACAAATACGCGTGATGAACCAAAGGTTTCTATAAATGGAGAATTCATAAAAAAAGTGGAAGAAATTAAATATCTTGGTGTCATCATACACTCGAAATTAACTTCTCAAAAAATGCAGATTACACAATTAAAAAAATTGCAAATAAAATATCATTTCTTGGTAGAATCAGAAACAAAGTAAATAAAGAAACATGCCAGATAATATATAATACAATATCACCACACTTTAATTACTGTTCGAGTATTCTTTTTCTCTGCAATGAAGATAAAATGAAAAAAATGCAAATACTGCAAAATAAAGTAATGCGAATAATACTTAAGCGCAACGTATACACACGGATACGAGACATGCTAAAAGAGCTAAATATGTTGACGGTGAAGCAAACTGTGTATTTGAATGTACTTATTTTTTTACATAAAATTAACATGGGGATGATGTCTAAGGAACTAAAAAGAAAAATACATTATAATAACGAAACACACGGACAATGGACAAAAATTCAAAGCAAATTAGACTGCCGACAAGAAAAAAATCAAGCACCCAGAAATCTCTAATGTACCAGGCCGTCCAACTGTATACAACATTACTGAGATAGAAAATATAAATAAGTTTAAAAAAGAATTACGAACGTATGTCCACCTCAATAATTATTAATGTCTTTATTTATGTGTAATATTTAAAGAATGATTATGTTTGCCAACCAATGTAAATGTTTATATCTTTATAAAATATTAGCACACACAAAGATGTGAGCTAACTTAAGATTAATAAATAAATAAACAATTAGTTTTTCCTGAGTGCCCCTTCGAGAAAGTGCCCAAATTTGCAGTAAAGAATATTCTCTGTTGCTTTGCAAAAGGGCTTACCGGAAAACTTCAGTATTTGTTCAAAGCCGCTCAAAATAATAAGATTTTTCTTACATTATCATCATCATTACATAGTATAAAATGAAGTCGCTCAAAATGTATGTGCGCCTTAATCTTTTAAACTACGCAACGGATTTTCATACGATTTTCACCAATAGATAGAGTGATTGAAGAGGAATGTTTATATGTATAATACATGTAAATTATATTAGAGAAAAGCCGAGAAATTCAAAGAAAACATATTTTTGTGCAATTTAAAACGGCTGGCGGGCCGTACTATAGTCACTTTTGAAATTCGTTCTACGGAAGAAATTGGAAAATAGATGTCCTAGAGTAAGTAGGTATTTGATTTTCCCTTTTCAAATATCCAGTGTTGCATTGCAAGCATTGTATAATTAGTGGCGAGTTAATTAGTTTATATGTATAATACATGCTTATTATAGTAGAGAAAAGCCTATAAATTCAAATATTCAATTCAGGCAGCGGGCAGCGGGCAGCGGGCAGCTGGCAAGCGTGTAGTGTGGATTTTATAAAGGTCGGGTAATGGCGTTGTGTTTCGTTAGCCACAGCAACGTGTGGCCGGATCTGCTAGTATTCTAATAAAGCAAAAAAAATTGTGGTTCGACCTTAACTGCGGAAAAAAATTCACCTTCGCCGCGTAGTGCTTTTCTTCGGTGAGGTCTATGTTTGATGCATTTTTAAGGTTTCCTTTTTTTAAAATACCAATAGTTTTCTTGACTAAATTTTGTTTAATTTTCCCTATGACAAATCAACAGTTGCCCCAAATTGCAAGAAGGCATTCTTTTTTATATGTTCTTAAATATTTCAGAATGATAAAAATCAACAGCATTTACTGGTTTGGCCTTGGAGATAAAAAATTAAAAATGACACCAACGACTGCAAATTTAAAAATTTCAAGCAATAGTTACGCTACCCCCTGCAGCCAGCGAATAAATAGAAAATGGATAAATTGGCCCTCCGGCTAAAAAGGTTGATTAACACTGGGCTACAGGCTTTATTGAGAGAAAATCAGCGCCCTTGAGGTGATTTTTCACAAAAACGGCGGTAATTAATCAGATAAGTATTATTAAAAACATACTTATGAAATATATTTGTATCCGAAACATATTATGGGTATTTTAAAAAAAAATTTATATGAATACCGCACAAGAGTCACCAACTGCTCCCGTCTGGAGCCAGTGAGACTATGGCATCCCCAATTGGGTTATGGTATGAAGGTAGTGGGGAGGGGAAGAGGAAGGTGAGGAAGTACCTGGCTATTCAGATCTGGTCACCAAACACGGCTAAAGCTATTTCAAGCAACATTTCAATTCTGAATGGCGATCTTCCACTCCACGCCGGGTTCGAACCTGCGACCTTCGGATTGTGAGTCGAAAGTGTTACCTCGGGACCACGGAGGCTGTCAAATAGTGGAGCGCATCTTCAAAGTATTCCATAAGAAGTCACCAAAGAGAGATCTTTTTAAATGATTATGCAAGATTTGCATAATCCTTGCAACCAACTTTACTCAAAATGTAGCTTGAAATGACATTGGCAATTTTTTTGTCTACGTCTAATTAGCCAATAATTCCCCTTCTCAATTCCTTCAGCCTCACCAACATTCCTCAAATTGGGGATGCCATAGTCCCACTACGGGACTCCGGGCAGTTGAGACTCACAAGGGTAAGAATTTACAGATGAATAAGAATAAGACACATACTTATTCTGAGATCGGTGGCCAATATGTGACGAGTGGCGACAATCAACTCCTTGCGTGAATGGGCCACCTCGGGAGGGCACAGTGTGAGCAGTCCTATAATTCCTTTCACCATTTGGCTTGCGTGATTGGAAACCTGCTCTTGGTAAACTCTGATAATGTACGCTAAAAATGCCAAAGTCTTTATCTGGGCTCCTATGAAGTCCACAAACACTTCCTTATTGAAGCTGGGGGATTGCCTAAAAAGGAAAAATTTATTTAATTACAATTTCAGGTACCTATTATCGTATGCAGGACATTTAATGTTGAACTTACCGATGGACGAGTGAAGGTTGAAGTGTTATGGTTTCCATAATCAAGGGAATAAAGTTTCCAACTTCCACGTGAACGTTTTGTTTATAAAGCTGGTACATTAGAACTACGATTATGGGTAACTCTTGAAGAACTTTCAAAGACAAAACTGACTTTGGAATCAGGTTATACTGGAAATAAATAAATAAAATAATGTACCCCATTTAAAAATTACTATTATAAAAAAATTATATATGAATCATCATGCCTTAACATGTAATGCTATGCACACACATGTATTCATACTAAACAGTTTGGCTCGATTGAAAATCACCAAGACGCACAGTCAAATCGTAAATTTTTGTTGAACATCAAGCAAGAATTACGGACCATGAATCTTTTTTGCATCGAACAAAAATGCATCGAGCGAGATGATAAACGCATTGAGACATGTTTGAATGAGCATAAAACCATTGAGCATGAACGAGCGTGGGTCCTCGCCTTAAGATTAACAGCAAGCAAGTGGTTAACCTCAAAGCACTTCAGTCTATGAATATTGTAGCATCTACCACTACCACATTAGTTATTAATCCTTAGAATGCGGCTGGCTGCAATAACAACCCATATAAATTGTTCACTTTCACAGCAACGAAAGTGAACAATTCGTATGGGCTGCTAACGTAGTTGTCCGCAGTGTGGGCCTGAATTTCTTTGCTAGGGAACCAATCGGAAAGCCGGAAGACTGCAGATCGGTGACCTTTGTTCGACCTCCACAACTGCTATTGCAGCCAGCCGCACTCTAAGGATTATTAAAGGGTGTCAAGACTGGCCATTTTGATCATGATGTGGGAGTAGAGTTAAGGCCATCACTACTTGTTCTTTGAAGAATATGAATTTAATAGGATATAACTCACGGTGACCACTGTGCCATCAACCAGCTTCTTCTCCGTGTGAATGGGAGTAACTGTGTAAGTCTCCAGCAATAACTGTTCAATGTTTACTTCAGACAGATCCTTAACTCTTAAAGTAGACCGGGGCTCAAAGATCTTTGGCAAATGATTGGGTAAATCAGAGTATATCGCTTTAACCCATTGTAAAAATTTGTGAATCTGCAAAAAATAAACCGTATTATTGAAATAATAAAAAAAATGCATACATCGGTCGTTCAGTTTATTAGACAGACATCTCGAAATTCTAAGTTTTGAGGCAATGAGGAAAGCAATATTCTAATATTATTTAATATATAAAATAAATTTAAAAAAAAAAACATAAATCAAACATTATTTACACTTGTCTATGTTTTATATATTAATAATGCAACAAAATAACACCAGGAGCCATAACTGGAGGAAATATCCCACTATTGAACCAGAAAACATCAATATTTAGTTTAATTCGCTACAAGTTCTGCATTATAATTGTATGGAACGTGTCAAGGAAATAGGTGTGTAACGAATGATTGCACATAAGCTAATGAGAAAACTAAAAACATCGACATTGAAATTTACGTCCCCACACAGTACCATGCCGCCAACGCACACAATCACACAATACCATGCCGCCAACGCCTTCACTAAAGAATGGTAGAGCTGCTTTGTTAATCTTCCAAACGATGTCTACAACACCATTACGTTCTTCAATTAACTTATCAATTGAAAACATAGACGCAATTGATAATGAATACGAGCAGCATCAAAATTGGACTCCTAAACACATCTAAACAACCACGTAACTCTTCTGCCGGAGAATACGCGAAGCAATAAACACAACCAAGGAAATGTTCCGCTATTTACATGTCCCCCACCACGCGACTTGCCGAGCTCTAATTGGTCAACGCTGAATAAAGGAAATCTCCGAGTCGTAAATAATTACGTAACCAAATTCACCTTCTCGAAATCGATGAACTAAATTACGAGAAAATGGTCACATTTACGACCAATACATAAATATCAGCACCAAAAAATAAGTATGTGCTAAAATAATAACCTAAAAACTGAAACCTATCTGTGTTTTCCGCACTTTGAAAAAATGTTATTCCAAAATATTGTGATTTGGTTCTAATATGTAAACATTGTACATTTTCTTATAAATATAATAAAAATAATGGGAGATGATGGTTTGGACGGACTGATCCGACTTGGTGAGAACTATTGCGTACAATTGTGCAACATCTGATCGCCGAATATAGCGACCAGGAAAACTGCCTAACCTACACACCCTGCAAAAAAAACAGGGAGTTTTCTTAGAACAAAAGTTCAACACGGGTCGGTCCTATAAATAGGGCCCTTTCTCCCGCCACAAGTTAGTTAAAAATCTACCACCAACGAAGTAACAGTCTTCTACAACCAAAGTCTTCCAGTTCAAACCTATTTTCAAGTGTTTTAATCCAGTACTCAAATCAGTTTTTGCCATTATACCTAGAAGCATTTGTCAAAGTAGTAAATTCATTTAAAAGACCAGTGGCGTTCCAAAATCCACTGGCGTACCAAACTCCATTGTCGTGTCATTGTGGCCAGCTCCCTATTATATTTAGTTTATGTACAAACGTCTAGTACAAATGGTCCTTCGAGCCGGATCTACACATAACACGCCTTCAGTCTTACCCAGTGGAAATGCCGTCTCTTCGCAGTGGCCGTAAGACCCCGACATCTTCCGAGACATCGCTGTCTAAACCTGACGCCCCGGGAACAAGCCGAAATATGCCAGTGGCACCCCGTTGGACCCCGGGCCCACGCACCGTAGACACCGATGAGACACCATCCAGCGGACCCCGCCAGGTCCACGATCTATCTGGTGCGAGCCCCGCCAGGAACCATGACCTCATCACTCTTGACCAACCTACTCCAGAATGTGTCGCCGAGAGCCTCCACGAATCCAATAGTAAAAACAGTGAAACAACTTCTGAATCAACTGAAGACTCCCTGCGATAGCTGCGCCGAGAGATGCGCATTCGGGACAGACGTTACGCCAAGCAGACAGCCAATTTGCTCGCAGCCCTAAACGCTGCAACATGCCAAGCAGTCATCCAACCTGCCCAGGAGCCCGCACCAACCTGCCCGACCCTGCGAACCAACCTCGGTCAGGCAGTAATTCAAACCCAGGCACCAACCGGCCCGTCTACGAACGAGTTCGCAACGATATATGGCACTCGAGTACACACGTCAGACGGCCCGTCTACCGGAGAGTTTGCAACGAGATATGCAACAACTCAAGTGCACGTACCAACCGGCTCTTTTACTAATGAGTTCGCAACGAGATATGCCACTCAAGTACACAAGCCAGCCGAAGAGTTTGCAACTACTCAAGTGCATGCACCAACCGGCCCTTCTATTAATGAGTTTGCAACGAGATATGCCACTAAAGTTCAGCAAAAGATTTGCCTACCTTCTCCGGAGACCCCCTTGAGTGGCCCACCTGGAAGGCACAGTACGCTCGATCCACACACCAACCCCTGCTACATAATCCCAAGTTCGTACGAAAAAGCACCGTGGAAAATGTCAACTTGTGACGCCAGGGCTCCGGACAGAGAGTACTGTTAAAAATTGCGCCAGTCATATTAAGCGCTCCAAACAAAGAAGAAGTGTCAGTGTTCGCTCTCCTGGTCAAAGGATCCACAGTAACACTTTTCGACA
Organism: Limnephilus marmoratus; assembly: GCA_917880885.1. NCBI lineage: Eukaryota > Metazoa > Arthropoda > Insecta > Trichoptera > Limnephilidae > Limnephilus > Limnephilus marmoratus. The sequence goes on along the minus strand of OU862909.1, from coordinate 51,923,746 downwards.
CTGACACCGCAATACAAGTCGGAGCAAACGGCCCAGTTCACGGACTGCGAATCCACGGCGCCAAAGGAATGTGCACCTCCGACAATCTCTCCCAACGAGTGAGACTAGGAATACGAGGTGCAGGAAACAGTAATTCATTCCACATCTCTGCCAGCACAATAAGCAACCTCAACCTGCCGGAGCAACAGATCCAAGGAAGGTCTGTCGTCCCGAAGCTGCTAATAGGCCAAGACAACGCTCACCTGATCGTGTCAAGGGAAGTTCGTGAATGCAGTGATACTACGCGAATAGCATCACGGACCGTACTAGGATGGATCGCTCATGGGGGAGTCAATCCCAGAGATACACGACCACCACTTTGGCACTACAACCGGAAACACCGCAGACATGCAGTTGAGGGAGCTAGTAAAAACCAACTTCGCACAGAGTCAATACAAGCGAAAAACAGGCAATTGCACTTGTGAATGCAATTATCAGTCCTCTTCCATCAAAATAAACCGAGAATTCGTCATGCCGTTTGACTCTGCTAGCCGATACCAAGCAACTTAAGTACTGACATCAGCGGGCCCGCCTCCCAACGAGTTCGCGACGAGATACGCCACTCTAAACCGAGGCAAATCAGCCAGCAGTGCCACTGCCAGAACTGTGGTGATCCTCAGCGGTGCAGCCAAGGTCAGCAAGCCCTGCCCAGCAGTGCCACTGCCAGAACTGTGTTGATCCTCAGCGGTGCAGCCAAGGTCAGCAAGCCCTGCCCAGCAGTGCCACTGCCAGAAATGTGGTGATCCTCAGCGGTGCAGCCAAGGTCAGCAAGCCCTGCCCAGCAGTGCCACTGCCAGAACTGTGGTGATCCTCAGCGGTGAAGCCAAGGTCAGCAAGCCCTGCCCAGCAGTGCCACTGCCAGAACTGTGTTGATCCTCAGCGGTGCAGCCAAGGTCAGCAAGCCCTGCCCAGCACTGCCACTGCCAGAACTGTGTTGATCCTCAGCGGTGCAGCCAAGGTCAGCAAGACCTGCCCAGCAGTGCCACTGCCAGAACTGTGGAGATCCTCAGCGGTGCAGCCAAGGTCAGCAAGCCCTGCCCAGCACTGCCACTGCCAGAACTGTGTTGATCCCCAGCGGTGCAGCCAAGGTCAGCAAGACCTGACCAGCAGTGCCACTGCCAGAACTGTGGTGATCCTCAGCGGTAGCCAAGGTCAGCAAGCCCTGCACAGCAGTGCCACTACCAGAACCAGAACTGTGGTGATCCTCAGCGGTGCAGTGAAGGTCAGCAAGCACTGCCCCAAAAGTGCCACGGTCAGAACTGTGGTGTTCCTCAGCGGTGCAGCCAAGGTCAGCAAGCCCTGCCCAGCACTGCTACTGCCAGAACTGTGTTGATCCCCAGCGGTGCAGCCAAGGTCAGCAAGACCTGACCAGCAGTGCCACTGCCAGAACTGTGGTGATCCTCAACGGTGCAGCCAAGGTCAGCAAGCCCTGCCCAGCAGTGCCACTGCCAGAACTGCGGTGATCCTCAGCGGTGCAGCCAAGGTCAGCAAGCCCTGCCCAGCAGTGCCACTGCCAGAACTGTGTTGATCCTCAGCGGTGCAGCCAAGGTCAGCAAGCCCTGCCCCAGCAGTTCCACTGCCAGAACTGTGGTGATCCTCAGCGGTAGCCAAGGTCAGCAAGCCCTGCACAGCAGTGCCACTACCAGAACTGTGGTGATCCTCAGCGGTGCAGTGAAGGTCAGCAAGCACTGCCCCAAAAGTGCCACGGTCAGAACTGTGGTGTTCCTCAGCGGTGCAGCCAAGGCGAATCAGCCCTGCTCCAGCAGTGCACTAGCAGTGCTCCAATTCAAGTGCCGGCGCCAGGTGGCCCCCCTCCCAACGAGTTGCGACGAGATACGCAACTCAACCACTGGCACCAGCTGGACCGCCTGACGAGTTTACGACGAGATACGCAACTCAATAACAGACACCAGCTGGCCCGCCTCCCAACGAGTTGCGACGAGATACGCAACTCATCTCCTGACACCAGCTGGCCCGCCTCCCAACGAGTTTGCGACGAGATACGCAACTCAACCGCAGGCCAGCAACCCTAAATTTAAATCTAATTCCGTATTCTCATTCCAGCCCGACCTTGCAAGCCCTGTCTCAGCAGTGCCGATACGATAACTGTGGTGACCCTCAACGGTGCAGCCAAGGCGAGCCAGCTTCCACAGCAATGCCACTGCCAAAAAGTGGTGCTCCTCATCGGTGCAGCCAAGGCCAGCAAGCCCTGCCCTATCAGTAGCCCCTGCCAGAACAGTGGTGCTCCTCATCAGTGCAGCCAATGCGAGCCAGCCCTGCCCCAGCAGCACCCCTGCCAGCAAATTAGTGCTCTCATCAGCACAGTCAAGCAAGCCAGCTCTAACCCAGCAGTACCCCTTCCAGAACAGTGATGCTCCTCATCAGTGCAGCCAAGGCGAGTCAGCCCTGCCCTAGCAGTGTCCTGCTAGAACAGAGGTGTTCCTAATCACCACAGTCAAGGCGAGCAAGCAAGCAATGCTACTGACAGAAAAGTGGAGGCCCTGCACCGCTGTCAAAACAATGGAACTCTCCAATATCTCCTCAGACGGGGGGAGCCCGTCGCTCTCATCGGACAAACTCACCAGCAGCTGATGGCCAAGTCTGAACTGCCCGGATTTTCAAACCAACATTGAGATATACGTACGACCGGCAGTCAAAATCGCCACCATCCTACCAGCTCCACCAACACCTGACAAAATTACGGCCCCTGCGAAGGCACCCAATTCAGTACTCAGACATTGGAAAAGGACACGTCCTATGAAGTAGCTAAGCACAGTCGAGACTGCACTAGGGGGAGTGTATGGAACGTGTCAAGGAAATAGGTGTGTAACGAATGATTGCACATAAACTAATGAGAAAACTAAAAACATCGACATTGAAATTTACGTCCCCACACAGTACCATGCCGCCAACGCACACAATCACACAATACCATGCCGCCAACGCCTTCACTAAAGAATGGTAGAGCTGCTTTGTTAATCTTCCAAACGATGTCTACAACACCATTACGTTCTTCAATTAACTTATCAATTGAAAACATAGACGCAATTGATAATGAATACGTGCAGCATCAAAATTGGACTCCTAAACACATCTAAACAACCACGTAACTCTTCTGCCGGAGAATACGCGAAGCAATAAACACAACCAAGGAAATGTTCCGCTATTTACATGTCCCCCACCACGCGACTTGCCGAGCTCTAATTGGTCAACGCTGAATAAAGGAAATCTCCGAGTCGTAAATAATTACGTAACCAAATTCACCTTCTCGAAATCGATGAACTAAATTACGAGAAAATGGTCACATTTACGACCAATACATAAATATCAGCACCAAAAAATAAGTATGTGCTAAAATAATAACTTAAAAACTGAAACCTATCTGTGTTTTCCGCACTTTGAAAAAATGTTATTCCAAAATATTGTGATTTGGTTCTAATATGTAAACATTGTACATTTTCTTATAAATATAATAAAAATAATGGGAGACGATGGTTTGGACGGACTGATCCGACTTGGTGAGAACTATTGCGTACAATTGTGCAACATCTGATCGCCGAATATAGCGACCAGGAAAACTGCCTAACCTACACACCCTGCAAAAAAAACAGGGAGTTTTCTTAGAACAAAAGTTCAACACGGGTCGGTCCTATAAATAGGGCCCTTTCTCCCGCCACAAGTTAGTTAAAAATCTACCACCAACGAAGTAACAGTCTTCTACAACCAAAGTCTTCCAGTTCAAACCTATTTTCAAGTGTTTTAATCCAGTACTCAAATCAGTTTTTGCCATTATACCTAGAAGCATTTGTCAAAGTAGTAAATTCATTTAAAAGACCAGTGGCGTTCCAAAATCCACTGGCGTACCAAACTCCATTGTCGTGTCATTGTGGCCAGCTCCCTATTATATTTAGTTTATGTACAAACATATATTATATGATTAATACATTATTCTCTTATCCTTAATTCTAAACAATACAAAGACCTGTTTTAAAAAATATTTATTAAATCGACATTGTGGAAAGCGTTTAAATAGGTATTGCTTTATTCAACGACAAGGAGTGTGTGCCAAGACATAGTTGTTTGTCGGTCTGTCCTCTCTGTCAACCCCTGCGGGAAACGGCATGATGGTTAGTTTGTAGCATTATTCAAGTTTTTATATCTTATACAGTGTTAAATCATCGACGAATCTTACTATTTTTTGATGATAATGGCTAACTGTATAAACTGGTAACCGGACAACTCGACAATATGCAACTTATAATTAATAAACTAAAAGTTCTTGGTGTCTCTGGTAGTATGTTAAACTGGTTCTTAAGTTACTTATGTAGAAAACTTTCTGGAAAAAAATTATATTGCATTTCAAAGCAATTTGTGGCTTTCAGTGGAGTTTCACAAGGCTCTCATTTAGGACCTGTATTATTTTTAATGTTTAATCAATGATATTGTAAAAATTATTAAAAGAGTAAACATACTCTTGTTTGCTGATGATCTAAAAATTTACAAAACGATTACCTCCATCAATGATTGTAATATCCTTCAAGCTAATCTTGATTGCTTACACTCTTACAGGATTGGTGTAATTATAATTAACTATTTTTAAATATTTATGTCTGAAAGTCTGAAACGCTCCCCAATTTTCTCGTGGTCTTCTACCGCCCCCCTGAAGGTCTGAAACGCCCCCAAGAGGGCGTTATCGCCTACGTTTAGAACCTATGGTATAGAAGAATCAAGAGCGATCTGGTTCTTTTATTCAAATTAGTTAATGGATCACTTGACGCACCTGACTTAACAAAACTAATAACATTCCGAGTACCAAATCATGACACGAGACTTCCAGAGTTGTTCTTTGTTTATAGTCTAAAACTAACTATTTCATTAACTCCCCAATCCAAAGACTACATAGGCTTTGAAATAAATTCAGTTCTGTTGATATTTTCATTTATTCCTTACCTAAATTTAAGAAAGAGAAATACTACTATAAAATAATTGTTTTTTTATTGTTTCCATTTCTATTAACCTCTTATTTGCCGCTTGTGCGCCGGCGTGTCGTGAGACTTTACACGCGATTTTGACCCTTATGTATAAAGAAAGTGTATGAAGAACACGGTCAGAATCGCTTGCTCTATTATCGCCCTTTACCATAGAGAAAACCGCAATGCGCCAGGTCACTCCAAATAATTTATAATTATAAATTACCGGAGCGCGGGAATGTGCGCAGTTCTTGCGCATGCGCGGGAAAAATTCCTTTAACTCGTTGTGGGCCGTTCGGACACCGGTGTCCGCGAGGTGGCGCGGCATTTTGAAATGCAATTTTGACCCTTATGTATACAGAAAGTGTATGAAGAACAATGTCAGAAACGCTTGCTCTATTATCGTACTTTACCATAGAGAAACCCGCAATGAGACAAGTCACTTCGAATAATTTATATTAAATTTTCCGTAGTCCGGGATGTAAAAAGATTCTGCGCATGCGCGAAAAAAAAATATCTCCTTTCTACTATTTTGACCCTTCTATGTACAAAATCGGTAAAGGAAGTGTCAGAATCACTGCCGCCAACATTCCCTATGGTATGGGTAAAGATTTCATTCATTTAGTAGCCACACAATATTTAAAAATAATTTTTGTCTGTGGGCATCTCCAACTGTCATTTTGGCGGCCGCGTCACATTGCCGATGCGTGACATGCGTGTACCTCGAATAAAACATCATAAAACCTATCAATTTACGTAATTACGCAAGTAATGTTATTTTGGTAAATAGTTTATTGTTTTAGGAATGTGTTTCAGTCAATAAAATATACGATAGGTTAAATTTAATCCACAAAACATTCAATTGAAGATCGTGAAATTTCCGTGTTTTTCTGGAAAAAGCCAGGACCTCAACAGGTTAATTACGATTTTGACCTTTCTATTGTTCTAAATTTCTCAAGGACACTGTCATAATCGCTGGACACGAAATGTCATTGGGTGTCATGGCTGCCGTTTTTTGCGAACGCTAATTGGTGGACAACCAACCCCAATTACCCCGGCAAACAAGGGGTTAAGTATTACTATGTTACACAATTGATGTATGTACTCCAAGGGGGTAAGTATATAAATAAACTTTATCACCTCCTTTGAAAAGTCATTAAAAGTGATAAAAAAAAAAATATTGGTTAAATATGTCATGTTAGGTTAGGTTATCAGCAATTTAATTTTTTTTTCTTAACTTTGTTATTGTAAAATAGTATAAACTATAAGGAGCTTTGTTATATTATTTGGGAGACGGGAATGGGTACCGTAGCCCCGGGAACCTTTATTGGATAACCAACACCTCTGCCATAGATCACCCCAAGTGGTTCGCTACGTTTGGTGATTTAGCAGGGGTTCCCGGGTTCATGGGGTGAGGTTTGTCTAGGTCTTGGAGGTGGATGACCAGGACACACTGAACCCCAGATTCCTACCCCTTAAACCCTTTTCCTTCCCAGAACTCTCCTCTCCTTCCTTTCCTTTAAAAAAAACCTCCATACAGCATCCCCAAAGATGACACAGGCCCAGAGGGGAATTATTTTCCTCAAGGGCCTCCTGTGTGGAGCTCATGTAAAAAAAAAAAAAAAAAATATTACATTAATTGTAACACATTTTAAATGAAAAGGGCTGTGATAAAAATATATCAATATGGCTTTATGCAAAAAGTAAATAAAAAAATATGTATGCAATATTATTGGGTTTTTCAATAAATAAATACAAAAATGAGAGGTTCAATAGTAAATAATTGATACTCACATCAACTTCTGGATTGTATGCAGGTCGGTATGTTTTGTGCATTTCCATAAAAATCTTCAAACAGACCAAAACATTCTCTTCATTTTCAATCTCCATCAACTTCAACATGAGGATTAAAATATTCTTGACATAAGGTCGCAATACTTCGCTGATGGGCAGCCTGTGGATGATCTCCAAGATGAGCTTCCTGACTTGCTGGATGTTGTACTCCGCTATAAAGTGGGTATCTCCATCTTGCAGTATTTTCAAGAATATTTTGATGGAATGGTCTAGGAACTGTGGATATTGTGGTGAATTTATTATAACCTGCAACAAAATAACATTATTAATATTTTTGTGTCAATTATAGTTTGGCAATTAAGTGTAGAAATTAAATAAATTGGAACTAAACGTGTTCATTACTATGGCAGCACCGAATTATATGACGTTTCCTATGGCTGTTACGGTTGATTTATTGTCTTAAATCTGAGTAGAAGATCGCTGATTTGATAATATTTTTATTCATTGTTTGCATGAATTTAATTAAAATGAATAAACCATTACATAGTGATGCAAGAGGGGTTATATTCTGCGTTTTTCAACGCTGCCTAGCCTAGTGTCACGCGAAGAAGATTCTGTCTAATTTAGAAGATTTTTACAAACGAACTACAGAAATGACTGGTATGTAGTATAGTTTGTTTAATAAATTTCATTAGTATTACAAGATTTATGCCAATTTTCGAGGGATAATAACCATTACAATTTCTGATTTGAGGTTATTTTATTTTATTTATTTATTTTTATTTTGCAGAAACAAACAGTACATTATTACATAATGGGAAATATTTACAAAGTTATAGAATTAATACAATAATTGGTACCAATGACATGTCGCTGTTATATACTTATATTTTTGTGTGATAAATAATACATTATACCTAAATTAAGTTAGTAACTTATTGAAGGAGAGGGGTGTGGGAGAGTTATGCTAAAAAAATCCGAATCTGACACTTCCATTTGACAGTTAATGTGCGGCCACAGGAAAAAGGGAATAACTCAATAAAAAAAATAATAATATGAAACTTCTTTAAACTCGTAGAAAAGTTACTTTTTCTCGTTTTCTCTTTCTTTCTTTCCAAGTGAATATTATCTAGTATGTGTTTTTAAAGCTACCTTCTATAATAATAATTTTAATGATTTTTCACAGGTAAATCTGAATCAACGGTAAGACGAATCGTCAAGGAAGGGGAAAAGGCAGATGGAAAATTTGAAACACCGGGAAAACGGAAAATGGGCATAATAATAATAAAATATGTAATAGCATAAGTGCTAATGATTGGAAAAATTGTTACAAATATGTGATGAAAATTGAGCCAGAATATTATGCACGAGGCAGTACTATATATGATGATATCGATGAACCGCGTTTAGATGAAGATAAAGATACAGAAGAAGAAGAATCACACGAGGACGAAGACAATAATTACATGTCGGGTGTTGAATTAATAGACTTAAATTTTTAAGTACCTACGTTTTTATATCGAAATAAACGCCCACTTAAAAATTGTTTGGTTTTATTTTATTTTACTTCTATTAATTTACAGTTTTTTGTGCAAAATTTTTGAAAATACAAATACGCTGCATTTTGGCAGAAGTGTTTTTTAAAACATACATTCATTGTCTTATGAGCCATCTTGGTGTTGCCATTTAAAACTAGAAAACGATTGCAGCGCCATAATTGCCAAACTGTACTTATAAAATGAAATTTTTTAAGTAAGTCAAACATCCTGACTTACAAATCACCTGACAATATTTGAAATTCTATCACTACCATCATTATAAGAGGAATGCCAATCCTGCTGTTTTTTTTTTTTTTTTAAATATTGAAGATGAGAGGCTCTGGAAACTTATTCATCGGTCATTATAATCGCATTCCATCTAAAATATTCCACAATACCGTGATAAAAATTTAACATCTTCCAAAAAATCAAGAAAATTAATGCGTACAGAAACTCCTCGAGATGTTCAAATATTTGTGGCCAGTTGAATTCATTTCACTTTAATTACTCGGTAGGTACTGTTTTCCATTATATTACAAATTAGGTACTAAAATGGTGAGGTTGATGCAATTTGCTTGAGAAAATGCATGGGTTCTAACACAAATATTATTTGTTTGGGTAGGTACTAGGTAGGTACCTGATAAACTGATATTATAATAAATTGGACACCAATCTTCGACCAAGTATACCCTAGACGAGCCCTCTCATACTAAAAATGAGAATAAAGAAACGCCAGTAACAGTAATTCCGCAATACAAGTCTCCTTTGAATTCCGCCGTCTTGCATACGAGTTCCCAGCAATATAAAACTGACCACCAAGTAATTTGTAATTTTTTAATTTTTCGTACGAATACATCAACAGTCCAATACTAATACATACAAGCCGTGACCAACTGTTCACGGTTTGGATACATGCACATATCGAAGAGCTGTGTTTCATCAAGTGGTTTTCAAAGTGGTGATCACGAGACATTCATAAATTTCATTGAAAATTTTTTTTTTTACTTTATTATGAAAAGCAATTCAATTTCGGAGGCAAGTATGGTACCGCCGCCTCGGGAACCATTTATTGGATAACCAACGCCTCTGCCATAGGTCACCCCAAGTGGTTCGCCATGTTTGGTGACTAAGCAGGGGTGTCCGGGTCAATGGAGTGATGTTTGTCCGGATCTTGGCGGCGGATGCGTCTGCAAATTTTTTTTTTCTGATGAACCGTACGCTTAAGTTTTAATTTTAAAAAAAATCTATTCATCGTTTTCTTTAAAATATTTACAAAAAATTCACTTTTTTACCGCCCACACGTTTGAAAATCACTGGCACATTGACAAGCCCCCAAGGCCCCAGTATTATCTGTCGTAACGTCACTAGTGATTTAATGACGTCAGCTTTGCCCGACAGAAAATTGAAGACTTCCTTTTTGTCACGTTCATGAATGCGGTGCCTAAAAGCTATTTGTTTTCTGTATTTTCTTTTGCATTGAGATTTCTACATTTACTACTACATTTTCAAAAATAAAGTCCGCGGCGTGTACCTTGTACGATATTCGGAAGTGTGATATTTTTGTGTTTGAAAAAAATTAACGCGGTCCGGACGGCTAACACAGAAATTAGTTTCAGTGAAGACCTTGAAGACCGATAAAAGGTACAACACAAAGCACTATGCGATCTAAACGGTGCAAAACAATGCACGCACTTTTCCATAAATGGGCCTTGGGCCAATTTTATTTGGTTTCTGGCGTCATTGTGTATCTCACAGGGCACGTCTACGTCAATGGCACGAATACAATGCTAAAGGTTTTTCATTTACGTTTGGAAAAACAGGTAGCTAATCAAGGTTTGTAGAAAATATGTTCGTAGAATGTTTGTAGAAAATCGAGAGGGTAGAGCGGTGATTGGCTTAACATTTGTGACGTGGCTTAAGTCCATGTTCCACTGGGAGACTTGAATTAACTGCAATGCAAGTGGCGGTGTTTTATTTCAATCATTCTAAATTTCAATAACGGCCGAGTTTTTTTACGAAAAAGGCCCTTATGAGCTAACACTGTTAAAAGCATTTTCTACGAACCTTGGTAGCTAATGCTTCATTAACTTTAGGACATTGCTTTGTACCTACTCGAATATTAGATTGAATACACCAGGAGTGCAGAAGTTAGCCGGGGAAAATATTAAAAATCATGTTTTTAATTAAATAAAAACATGATTTAACTGAGCAGATAGATAATTTTTATAACCATCACACACACTTCTTGCTTCATCCACATTCGAACAAAATATCTTTCACCATTTATACGCTCATAAATTTCAAATTTTAATTTAAAAAAAAACTTGATTTAAAAATAAATAAAAAAACTTGCTTATTTATATTGATTGCTGTTCACATATCGTTTTGCTCAAATATTAGACTGCGGTTAGGGGGCATACATTAATTCCATAAGCTCAAAAGCGGGGGGAGGGGGGGGGGGGTCCGGCAAAACCTCACGTTACTTGAAAATATACAAAGTGGCCCAAATTTATCTCACCAAGGGGGGGGGGGGGGGGGGGGTGGTCTAGATTGGAAGAAAAACTGTTCAAGTAAATAATGTACGTACCCTTATGGTTAGTACAGATTTCAGACGGACCACATGGTCTGGTAGAACAAAATGTTTTTGCTAATATGATAGGTTAGCACTGATTCCAGATGGACCACATAGTCTGGTAGAACAAAATGTTTTTGCTAATATGATAGGTTAGCACTGATTCCAGATGGACCACATAGTCTGGTAGAACAAAATGTTTTTTGCTAATATGATTGGTTAGTACAGATTCCAGAGGGACCACATAGTCTGGTAGAACAAAATGTTTTTTGCTAATATGATAGGTTAGTACAGATTCCAGAGGAACCACATAGTCTGAGAGAACAAAATGTTTTTTGCTAATATGATAGGTTAGTACAGATTCCAGAGGGACCACATAGTCTGGGAGAACAAAATGTTTTTTGCTAATATGATAGGTTAGTGCAGATTCCAGAGGGACCACATATATACCACACATTCACAATTTGGGAGGCGGCAATGGGTACCGCCGATTGGGAACCTTTATTGGATAACCAATACCTCTGCCATAGGTCACCCCAAGTGGTTCGCTACGTTGGGTGATTTAGCAGGGGTGCCCGGGTTCATGGGGTGAGATTTGTCCAGGTCTTGGATGACCAGGATACACTGAACCCCAGATTCCTACCCACCCCTTAAACCCCTTTCCTACCCTCTCCTCTCCTTCCTTTCCCTAAAAAAACCCCTCCACATAGCATCCCCAAAGAAAAATAATTTCCCTCAGGGTCTCCTGTGTGGAGCTAATGTAAAAAAAAAAATTATTATTTTTCAATAATGTCTAAGCAAAACAAGAATATATATTTTTTTTAAATATATTGGTTTGTAAAACCATAACTAAATAGTAAAACTGAAGTTTTTCGTCACAAACAAGGGGGCGGGCGAATGCCGCGAATTTTTTTTTTATGATTTTATTTGAACTAAAATTAAAATTCTAAAAAGCAGCTTTCCCAAATAATTAATTGATTTATTTTACTGCATGATTATATGATTTGAAATGTAAGTTGTATAAAATAATACAAAATTTGGAAAAAATTCGGTATTTGGGCGAAATTCCTAAAAAATAAAACTAGTTATTTTTATACTAATTTGGGGTCGGGGAATCCGAATCTGAAAGGATTAGGCGGCGGCAAGCAATATTGACTGAATTACACGACTTTAAAATTTTCTATACACACACACAAGAAAATAGTCATTTCGGAAGCATTTTGACACACGAAGTATGAAGATCATAGAAAAACAAGAAATGTACAAAAACATGTGCCGGCAGTGTTACCAGCTCTCAAAAATATTTATCCCTATATTATGAATTACGACTATCTCAACGGCCGTATTCTTAAACCAAAAGTATGAAAATTCGTAGTCTTAAAAATGCGTAACCTAACCTAACCTAACGCTAGGTTTGTGTAACATGGTTTGTGCCCCTTTATACCGCCTGCTCGCGTCACGGCAAAAAAAATCCCTGTTTTCAAGTAGTTTAGCGGCTACGCTAGGTTTGTGTAACATGGTTTGTGCCCCTTTATACCGCCTGCTCGCGTCACGGCAAAAAAACATCCCTGTTTTCAAGTAGTTTAACGGCTACGCTAGGTTTGTGTAACATGGTTTGTGCCTCTTTATACCGCCTGCTCGCGTCAGGGCAAAAAAACATCCCTGTTTTCAAGTAGTTTAGCAGCTACGCTGGGTTTATGTAACATGGTTTGTGATACAAAAGTGAGTAAAATTTATAAAAAATAAGTACTTAAAATATAAACATGTTATTTTAGGTTATTGATATTACTGCTTAATGGCAACACTTAATTTTGTGTGGTAAAAACATCTATGTTATCTTGTTTTTCTATGATCTTCGTACTTCGTGTGTCAAAATGCTTCCGAAATGACTATTTTCATGTGTGTGTGTATAGAAAATTTTAAAGTCGTGTAATTCAGTTAATATTGCTTGCCGCCGCCTAATTCTTTCAGATTCGGATTCCCCGGCCCATAGTTAGTATAAAAATAACTAGTTTGATTTTCTAGGAATCAGAATGCTTCCAAAATGACTATTTTCCTGTGTGTGTATAAAAAAATTTAAAGTCGTGTAACTCAGTTAATATTGCTTGCCGCCGCCTAATTCTTTCAGATTCGGATTCCCCGACCCAAAATTAGTATAAAAATAACTAGTTTTATTTTTTAGGAATTTCCCCCATAAACCGAACTTTAGCCGATTCCCTCTTCACAGTGTGTTTTTTATAGCGTGTATACATACTTTTAGATGGAAGGCACTAGGTTGTGCTGTTCAATAATATTTCACACAGGCGGTGCAGATTGGAGCTGTGTTAATAATAATAACCTCAAGGGGTATGAAGTAAAGATTTTGTAGTAAAAAAGCAGAATTTCATTGAACCAATATATTGTGCAGATTCCACAGTAAAATTATAAATATTAACTTACTTCAAAGTTCTCACTCAATTCCTGCGCCGCCTTTAATTTGATCTCGTCTTTGGCTCCAGGGTCAGCAAGCATAGTAACATAACTCCTGTAAGTATTCATTTGTGCCAAGGGGTCCCCAGACACCCCAGATGTTGGTGGTCCCATCATGGTGGTAATTCCTATTTAAAATTATGTATTAATGTTATATATGTGGATCAAAATATACATTGCAGGAGCATAGGCATTACAAAGCGCGGAAGGCAATAATGTAAAAAAGCCGCTAGTATCACAATGTGATGGGAAAAGGCACCCACCGGCGAGCAAAATTGGCACAACTTATCAATGCTTAATCATATTCCAATCATCTATTAAAGCACCACATTTATTGATATTAAAGAAACTGTATTGTGACCGGATCGCTGTCAAAATAAATAAAACAAATTATTAAACAAATTCACAACAGCGCCCGAGTGCCACCAAAAAACATAGAATTGCATAGAATATGTTTCAATTCACGAATTAGATTTTTTCTATGAATAATAGACAATTTTATCATTTGTATAGTTAGATATGACTCCAGTTACTAATATCTACAGCCTGCATGTCTGACGAATATCTACAGCTCATATGTTGAACTAATATCTACGAACTTCAGAGTGTTGACTAATATCTACAGAGCGTAGGTTGAACTAATATCTACAGAGCGTAGGTTGGACTAATCAGCTAAATGTGTCCAATAGTCCGATAAAAAGGAATTTTTACATACATACTTACATAAATTAAGTTTTTTAAACTGCATACGCAATATTACGTTATTCCAATATGCTATACATAATTGCAAATCCAACCTCTGCCAGTACTGTAGATATTCGTCAACACTTTGGTTGTCATAGATATTAGTCAACAGTTTGAGCTGTAGATATTCGTCAACACTTTGATTCTCATAGATATTAGTTCGATTTTTTCAGTTTTTGGAATTCCTGTAGATATTAGTAGACGCCTCCGTTAGATATAGTTGCAAAAAAATTATCTGCGATCCTCGCTCGAAACTCGAAACCCAATGTAATAAACAAATAAATTACTCACAATTTTTTTCAGAAACGGCAGTGCAGGTGTATAGTTTTACACGTCAGAAATGTTATCATATTTCGTCGGATATGGCTTATTATTTAAATTCTACTCAATTTCTTTACAGTGGTTTAATTTAGTTCGCTGTATGTTTAGTGGATTGAAACGCTATTTTTTATCTTTACTACACATTAGGCTGTTTTTATAATAATTATATATTTTATGGTTTGGGAGTCGTACACGGGGCGGATTGCGTGGCGGGAATATTTAGAGTAATAAAGCTTTTTAAGAGTAATACGGTTTTACCCCGGAATACGGTTTTGTACATGTCTCCCCTACCTAGCTTGAAGTTCATTTTCCACTTATTATAAAAATCATGGAATTTACTATTTGATTTCTAATAATCAGATTTTATGAGGGCGAAAGCAAGTCTTGTTACGCGTAACCCCAAGGGTCTCGAACGAAAAAAATGGTTTTGTCTGCTAGTCATTGAAAATAATGCATGTAAGTGTTTGAACATAATTTTTACGCAATATCTACTCATCACACCTTAGCTATACAGCGCCGGATCTTCCATACGTTCAAAAATGTGCAAAAACCTGGCGCCAACTCCGAAGGGGCGCCGTGAGAAAATAAATATTGTATTAAAATTAGTTATAATATTCCCTGAATCGTTTAAAAATTACCCATAGTACGAAATAATTATTACGCTCTAGCAACACTTTCCAAAGAAACAGAATGCGCACGCATCAGGTTGGTATCAACGGCTTACGAATTTATAGTCAGTTGCAGAATTTTTTTACAATTTCCATATATTTAGTTTAAACGTAAGATCTATTTTTCTATATATCTTTTACCGTCTTTTACGACGAATAGGTGCGATCCAAATTCAATAACCAATCACAGCGCGGTACTTTTGTTCGTAAGCCGTTGATACCATACGTCTGTGTTTAGTGTTTGTTCGCTCAACACAGGGGAAATGCAAGGTACAAATTTGAGGTTATATTCTTATTATCACTGCTCACTGTCTCTCGTCGGGACTGCCTGTTGCTAGTAAGAGCTGTAGATGCTATTCTTGTGTTGTACGTTGCCATAAGAACGTATTTGTATTTGCTTTTTCTAATATTCGCTTTGGGTATATAGGTACATAAACGCAGTAAATCTCAAGAATGTCTAATGGACCTAGTTCAGCGAAACCACCCGCATTGTCTCGTAACCTATATTTTAAATCATGGTACGGGTACAAACAAACAATTCGTTGTATTATTTTAAAGCATAACTTGCAAAGAGTTTTTCCTAAAATAATTAAAATAGCACCATAATTTATGTTTACCCAATAGATTCAGAGAGTATAGGGCTCCTGGCGATCCTCTCTTAAAAAAAAAACGAGTGTGAGAGCTACCGCCAGGTCACTTGGAAAAGTTACACCCTTTATATGTCTTGATTTTATTTGATAAATTAGTGTAAAAAAAACAATATATACAAAAATTGGGGTGAACGAATTTTTAATCAAAATAAAAAAGTAGGGGGGGAGGGGCGCCATCGGTGCCTACTGCACAGGGCGCCAGATTTCGTAGATCCAGTCCTGTAGCTATAAGGGCATTAAAAAAATTAAAGCATACCTTGTATTACTCCAAAAACTGAAATTTCAACACACTACAATTAGAAGGGTATTAGCGTACTTTGTAATACAACACAGTAACCTGAAGTTCAAGTCAATGTTGGGTCATTAATTGATGTGTAAAATGATTAGTACGAATGTTGTTACATCGACGGCGGAAAGGCTAATTTGGGCTAATTCATAAATATACCAAACCACCCACGGTGTAAACAACATATTTTCGATTTTCGTGCAGCAATTCCTTTTAAAAATATCAGACAGCTGTACCTTTCCCGCCATAATAGCACCGGCGTAGATCGAAAAAATCTACACTTTTATGCTGTATTCATTCTGAATATCACACCGTAAAAAAGCACTGCAATAAAATTTCTCCAACACAGCTAGCAAAATCACAATATACAGTAACAGCTTACTGATCGCAATATCTGTATTTTTTTGCTATAATATAAAATACAAAGCATGCTCTTCTAATTATTTTTTTTAACTATTCATATTTTACATGGAATAAAGAAGCAGTGGCGTAGCGAGGGGGGGCGGTCCGCCCCGGGTGCCACCCGACAGGGGGGGTGACACAAATTTTACGAAGGATATTGTCACCAAAGTATTGTATACATGAACACGGTCTGTTATTTTAAGTCAACTTTAATAGGGAGGGGGGGCGACACCACGCCCGGGGGGTGACATCCGCCCCGGGTACCACCCATGCTAGCTACGCCACTGTAAAGAAAAACATAAATATTTTAAATGTTTAGTGGAAACTTCGAACTAACCCCTACCCTCTCTAATTTTGTTGCAATGCTAAAAAAAATCCTCGATTTAAATCCAAAATTTAGGCTGGAAACTACCTATACTGGAAAATGACCAAAGCAAGATGTTAAAAAATGAAATATGTACTTATTATATTATACATTATTAAAATATAAATGTTTTGGTACGAATTGTGAATTTTCTTTTACCATCAAGAATAATTTTAAAGAAAAAATACTTGATTTCACATAATAGCGTCGGACACTAACCTTATGACATTGAATTCACCTTTGCTTCAAGGTGAGATTAGTTTGTATTATAACAACAAACAAGGGGATTGCGCTATTTCTTGATAATAAATAATAAATTTTCAATGCATTTTATTTTCCAATCCATTCTATGATTGCGCACTGGCTGAATGTACAATGTAAGCTGCTGTAAAGTTTAGCTCTGGCAAGAGCTTTTTAGTTTGAGAAAGATATATTCGCATAGTTGCGTTTTTATTTGACGAATCGATGTTCGCATTCCTTATTTTCAAGGATTTACATAAAATTGATATTCAAAGTTTGTAAAAAATATCTCTTTTTACTTACTTCCCATTTTTATGTGTATTTTTTCGAACTTAAATAGATTTTATTAGAAAGTGTAAAATTACGAAAATTTCAAAGACGAATAGATACTTCGTAGCTTTCTCTCTCTAACAACAACCCTTCTATGACATCCATTTTTACTAAGGTTTTCAAAATGGTTTTGTTGTGTTCGGAATGGTTCGGGAAGTCTGATGTCGTGCATTTCTAAAGTTTTAACTGAAAAAAGTACCTTTATCCCGTCAAAATTACGTGTTGTGTATCCGATTATGGGTTGAAAATGAAAGACTTTTATTAAAATCTTGATTAATTCATGATTGTATCAAAAAATCGCACGGAAACGTAGGCGATGGCATAATGATCATGGGAAGGGCTCGGATTGTTTTGGTGCTTTGGCTCCTTGCTATCGTTTGCGGGGCCTCAACCCAAAATATTATAGGAAGATACCCACCAACTCCAAACAAAACAATACGATTCACGCACTTGGCGTTGGACGAAGTGACGGGACAGGTATACGCTGGAGCGGCCAACCAGATCCTGCAACTCTCTCCTGATCTTCACATAGAACACGTAGTAACCACTGGGCCAGTCAATGATAATCCAATGTGCCATGCCAGCGGTTGCAACGCGCAGGATATTCAAGCCACGCTCACCAATAACATCAATAAAGTGCTGGTTATAGATCAAGAAAGTAAAGTGTTAATCGCTTGTGGTTCTGTTGCTCAAGGTGCTTGTGAGAAGTATAAACTGACAGACATATCGGCCGAGCCAGAGTTTATCCCAATCAGTGTTGCGGCCAATAGTGAAGATGCCTCGACCTATGCCTACATTGGACCTGAGCGTTACAATACATGGGATAGATCAAATGTTTTGTATGTGGGAACTACCTTTACAAACAATGGGGATTTTCGCCATGATGTGCCAGCAATAACCAGTAGGAATTTATATACTCTAGAAGTTGCTGAGTATTCATTCTCAAAACAGTCACTGATACAAATTGATGTTAAATATAGAGACAATTTTCTTGTGCAATATATGTATGGCTTTAATGCCAGTGATTATGCTTATTTTGTATTAATACAAAAACAATCTTACTTACCGGGAAATGAGGAGCAGGGATACGTGACCCGGCTCGCGAGAACTTGTGTTAACGATGATAACTACAATAGTTACACGGAAGTCACTCTTCAGTGTCTGGTTTCTGTGAGTGGAAAGAAGGGCTTGGAAAGTTATAATCTTATCCAAGATGCCAAGGTGGCATTTGCAGGAGAGAACTTGGCGGCAGAGATGGGTATCGAAGTCCATGACCCTGTCCTGGTGGGAGTCTTCAGTCCCTCCCGTGGAATAACCAACGAGCCTTCGTCTCGCTCCGCAATCTGCATTTTCTCACTTTTGGACATTGAGGCTAAATTTGATGAAAACATTCACATGTGCTTCAATGGAAGTGTAATGTCCAGAAATATGGCCTATGTGTCCGGAATGATATCAGATGGAAAATGTCCCAACGCGGGAACTACAGGTAACATACTTAACTTCTGCGAAGTTGGGCTTAAGATAAGCGGTATGTTTCCCATATCTGCTACTGCCATCAAGGAGTATAATAATACTCACTTGACTTCAGTTACCGTGGGAGTCACCGGGGCCCATACAATTGGATTTTTTGGTACAAAAAATGGAACACTAAAAAAAGTGGTACTAAGTAATACCACAGCACTAGAGTACGGAGAAATCACGTTGTCTTCGGGGCACACTATACTTCCCGATACAACCTTATCTACTAATAAGAATAGCTTGTACGTACTATCAAAGCACGCTATCTTCTCTCTTCCTGTAGAACATTGTTCTTCTTACACCAACTGTTCAGCCTGCCTAGAATCCAATGATCCGTACTGCGGCTGGTGCTCGTTAGAGAAGAGGTGCACCCTGCAGAGTGCTTGTCAGAAGGGGACCCACAGCGCCCCGCGCTGGCTGTCCCAGTACACCGGCCAACAGTGCATTGACTTTGAGCAAGTCATGCCCGACAGGATCCCAATCAGCGAGATGGCCACCGTCAAGCTAACCATCCGCACCCTCCCTGAACTTCCTACTGGAGCTAAATACAAGTGTGTGTTTGGCACTGCGCCTCCCATTGATGCCACAGTGACCACTAATGGGCTGGCTTGTCCCACTCCCACAGTTTACCACAGACCTAATATACCCGGTTCTCTCGATCATATATTTGTTCCATTGTCAGTGCACTCCTCTGAAACTAACAAAGACTTTGTCTCTCGAAGTTTCTCATTCTTCGATTGTTCTGTGCATACAACATGCTACAAGTGTGTAACTAGCCAGTGGGCATGTAACTGGTGTGTTTACGATAATAAATGTACTCACAATTCTTCCATGTGTCAGAGAACAGTGATAAGTGGAGAAAATAATCCTAGCAAACTTTTAAACCACGGCGCAGGCCATTGTCCCCGTATCCGTCACTACCCCAAGCCTATTCTTATCCCCAATAATGTTCCTAAAGAACTGGTTCTCGGGGTAGAAAATCTCCCCCATCTTCAATCTGGACATACCGGTTTCCAGTGTGTGGTCAGTATAGAAGTAGCTAAAATGATTGTTCCGGCTAGAGTAGAATCCAACCATTTTATAGTTTGCGATAAAACTACCTACTCTTATGAAGAGAACATAGGAGAGTATAATGTCAGTGTAAAGGTTGTGTGGAATCTGAAGCACTACATCGATACTATAAAGATAACTTTATACAAATGTGAGATTCTGGGTTCTCACAGGGAACATGCTGATTGCTCATTATGCATCACCAGAAACAGCATCTACAAATGTACATGGTGCAGCAACTCATGCTCTTACAGCGAATCATGCTTGGAGCCTCCTGTGGAAGACTGTCCTCGTCCTCGTATCGATATGATCAAGCCCCTGAGCGGCCCTATTGAAGGGGGCACCCTGGTGACCATAGAGGGCAGCAATCTCGGGCTCAAGGAAGCTGAGGTCACTGGGAAGGTACGCATAGGAGATGTACCTTGCGAGATAGTAGATTTTGAAGTTTCTGTTAGTATAACCTGTCGGACAGGAGCATCTAATGAGTCCATTGTGGCTCCAGTGATTGTAGGCAACGAGGCTGGTTACACTGAGTCGGCTGTTCAGTTTAGCTACAAAGACATCAAGTTGCACGGAATATACCCCTCAATAGGACCCGTGTCGGGAGGTACTCAACTTGCAATTACGGGGCAGCATCTCAATATTGGTTCAAAGATTTCTGCTTATTTGGATGAACTAGTTTGCCTCGTTAACAACACTCAAACATCTAACAGCCGACTTATCTGTGTCACATCCAAATCTCATATCCCCAGGATGATCCAAACGCTTACTATTTCTATAGATAATGCAAATCGAACCTTATTTGGTAACCTTTTCAATTATGTTGTCGATCCTACTATAATGGAAATAAAACCACTTAAAAGTTTTATTTCTGGTGGACGGATGATAACTATACACGGCACAAACTTGCACAGCATACAGAAGCCCGAAATGAATGTGTTTCATGGCACTGACGTAACTCCAGCAAATAGTACAGTATGTATTGTACTGAATTCTAACCAAATGGAGTGCCCCAGTCCCGCGGTCAATGACAAGTTCTCGGAAATCATGCAACTCTCAGCTGTGAAGCTTCCATCAATTAAACCTCAAGTAGTCATGAGAATCGGTTTCACCATGGATTCTGTAGAGACTGTTCAAGACTTGGAAAAGTATTTCCATTCATTGCGAACTCAAATGGTTTATGTTGATGATCCCCAAGTATATACATTCCCTAACAAAATTAAACCTTACAAGGGAGATACTTTAGTGATCGAGGGAGAAAATTTAAATCGGGCAAGTGACGAAACGGATGTCTCCGTCACAATTGGTATCCGCTCATGTAACTTAACAAGTCTCACCATGAATCAATTGGTTTGTACTCCTCCAGAAATGCAACCAGCTAATACTGATGAAAATGGGATTCAAATCAAAGAAGTAAATCTTCCATTGGTTGTAATTAAAATTGGAAAATCTTTGAAGTTCTCGTTGGGTTATCTGAGATACGAAGTAATGAAAACTTACACCTTTCCTCCTGAAGCCATCGCTGGAACAGCTGCGGGGACATTTTTCTTGGTTTTAATATTCATGATTGTCTTGGTTGTCTACAGGAGGAAAAGTACTAAAGCTGAAAGGGAATATAAAAGAATACAAATACAGATGGATACCCTAGAGAGCAACGTAAGATTGGAATGTAAGCAAGCCTTCGCCGAACTTCAAACTGATATGTCTGATTTGGCTGCCGATTTAGAAAATTCCGGGATACCTACATTAGATCATGTTAATTACGTGATGAACGTATTCTTCCCGGGCGTTTCTGACCACCCTATACTGAATATTCAAAAGTCCTTGATTAACGGTCCAAGAACTAACTATGATGCGGCAATGCTTCAATTTGAGCAGCTTATTAACAATAAATGCTTCTTATTATCCTTTATTGATACATTGGAAGCTCAGAAATCATTCAACATTAGAGACAAAGTCAATGTTGCTTCTCTCTTGATGGTCGTCCTAATGGGCAAAATGGAATACGCCACTGATATACTCAAGTGCTTATTACTGAGGTTAATCGATAAGTCGGTCTGTACCAAACACCCGCAACTCATGTTGCGGCGCACAGAAAGCGTTGTAGAGAAGATGTTGACCAACTGGATGGCCTTGTGTATGTATTATTACTTAAAGGATTATGCAGGCTCCTCTTTATTCCTGCTTTTTAAAGCCATCAAGCACCAAGTAGAGAAAGGGCTAGTAGATGCAATTACACATGAAGCTAGGTACTGTCTTTCTGAAGAAAGATTGCTTAAGGAGCAAATAGACCATCAAGTTGTTACCCTTCATATCTTACAAGATGATCTTGATGAAAAAGTTCAATGCAAAGTACTAGATTGCGATACTATTTCTCAGGTGAAATCCAAGATTTTAGATGCCCTTTGTAAAAATACCCCTTTCTCTTTACGTCCATCCGTCCACGAAGTAGATCTAGAATGGCGCCACGGTCGAGGCGGACACCTCATCTTGCAGGATGAAGATCTTACCACCAAAACTATTAATGGTTGGAAAAAGCTCAACACGTTGGCACATTACGGGGTTAAAGAATCAGCTATCATGTCTCTGATTCCGAGGCAAAATGATAGTTTTAATTCTAATTTTAAACAGCCGTGTAGAAATTGCACCGGTATGTACTGCTCCAATGCTCACTTACGTATAATCAATGGTGATATGGATTCTGACAACAACTCGCATATCTACCATCTTGTCAAGCCAGTGGACTACCATCACTTTGCCAGTAAAACATCCGAGCATATGCATAAAGCCATTCCTGAAATATTTTTAACTAGACTTTTATCGACGAAAGGAACCATTAACAAGTTTGTGGATGACTTTTTTAGCACAATTTTAACAGTAAATGAGATCTTACCCCCTGCTGTCAAGTGGTTGTTTGATTTGTTCGATGAAGCCGCTCTCATGCATGGCATTGCCAATCCGGAAGTGGTTCATGCCTGGAAATCTAATAGTCTTCCTCTAAGGTTTTGGGTGAATCTCATTAAAAACCCCGATTTTATTTTTGACATCAATAAAACGATGACTGTAGATTCTTGCCTATCTGTGATTGCGCAGACGTTCATGGACGCGTGCTCCATGACGGAGCATCGCCTCTGCAAGGACTCGCCTTCCAACAAGCTGCTGTTTGCAAAGGATATCCCGGTGTACCGAGACATGGTGTTTCAGTTCTACCAGGCCGTGTCCAGCTTGCCCCAGATCACGGATCAGGAGATGAGCACTTCCATGCAGCAGCTGTCCGTGCAGCAAGTCAATGAGTTTGATACTATATCTGCGCTCAAAGAACTATATATCTATGTGAACAAGTACCGGGATCAAGTATTAATAGCGCTAGAGATGGACCCGCACTGTAACAAGATGCACTTGGCCCACAAGTTGGAGTCTGTGGCCTGTACCCTGGAGGGGGACCCCACTTCACTGTGCTGACCCTCTAGCGGCCAGCGTGACTTTATAAATTAACTTTTTGTGATTGTGTTTAGTAGAGACTTTTACACTTTTTTTACGTAATTTTAATCTTAAGCTTATAGCTGCCTCAACTGACAGTAATAGTGTGATTTGATTTATCAACAAATCAATATTAAATTATAATACTTTTACAATTTATAAGATATAAGTTTTTTTTTTACTGTGAAGAAGTTGATAAAAAATCTCTGAATTAGAATGTACTATATATATAATTAAACTATTAAAGCATTTAAGTATTTTTCTTTTATGTATGATCAAATAAATCCATGACATTCTAATACATTATATTAATGTAAATAATATAAGCATTTACTGTATATTTATATATAATATTATAGAGGAGGATTTAAAATGTCTTTATTTTCTTTTTTATTTGTATATTAAGTGATCAATAATTGCCATGATTGTAAAAATGTTTACGTAATTGTCAATTAAATATTGTAATTCAAACCTTTGATTTCTTTAAATTAATGATAGTCTCTCCCTTCTTGTCCTGACTCTATTACTAAAAGAATTTCATTACTTCTACGGGAAAACCATTAATACAAAAATAACATAATCTAAAGGTGTCCTAAAATTAATTCAAGATTTGAATTAAATAGAAAACACAGTTTTTCTTTAGATTGTTATTTTTTTATTGAATCATAAAGTACTATTGATTGAGGCTAATAATAATAATTATTGGCAACCCTTAGCACGTTATTGTGTGTGCTAAGGGTTGCCAACAATTTACTGAACAAATGGCGGCAAATTCAAATCTTGCATTAATTTTGGGACACCTTAAACGATGTTTTATTGTAAAATATTGATATGATATTTTTTGTTCCCCTGAAAAATGGAAACAATTCTAATTGAGTTTTGTCTTGGAAGAAATGATATTACGTAAAACATACTTTTGTTTTATAAAGTTCTTCGAGGAATCATCTCTTTGTGATGATGAATTTTAAACCACAATTATTTTGTTAACATCACTTTGTTTTTTTTTTGTATATATAATACTGCCAATGAATCCCCTCGACACCGGAGCATAGTCGGAAAACACGCCAAACTCGCGCCCAACATATGTACACGGATGACATTTGTCACATGAGTAGGGGTCGCTTCTTCGACTCGTTCTTGAGTTCAACAGCTCGGCTGTGGAACGATTTGCCGGCCTTTGTGTTTCCTCCTTCCTACAACATGGGTCTCTTTAAGACCAATGTTCACTCCTTCCTCTCCTCAAAAAGACCCTCCACACAGCATTTTAGATGACACAGGCCCTGAGGGAAATTATTTTCCTCAGGGCCTACTGTGTGGAGTTAATGTAAAAAAAAAACTGGTCAAGTCAACTATTTGCCTTCAGCAATGCAAAAATAAATCTAAATAATTTGTACATTGAAAAGCACAACTTTACAGGAAATTAATATTACGATCATAGAATAACGAACACAAAAATGCGGTGTGGGCATTTTCGTGATTGCTTATTTACAGTACAAAACTGTATTTCATCATCGTTATGAAATTCAAATGGTATGGCAATATTCGATGTCAGGTAAGTAAAAGAGAGACAGAGCACATGCTAAATAGGATAAAACCAAAAGGTACTAAAGCCCCGTTCTGATTGTTCAAGTATTTTAGTTGAGTTAAGAGTGTAGTAGTAACTAAACGCGTCCGAACGCCGTAATTTTAGTATAGTGGTAGAGTCAGCTCTGTAGTAGATTCAATCCATTTCGTTCTATTTTTTCGGCGAGTAGCGACCCCCACCACGCGTCCCTGCGCACTGACAGGCGCGAACCGACTGTTTTAGCAGTGTTCATTTGTGAACGCGCGGAAATGTCGTGGTGATAGAGCGAAAATGCTACTGTAAATTCATTTATTTATGCTGCTATTAATCTCTTTTCGTGTCCATAGTTTATTTATTTTCATCTTACTAATTTATTCTTCTAAAATAAGCTTAATTAGTGTATTATCTTGTAACGGGCGGTGGGCACAAATGTACTCTACTTGAAAGTAATGCAAATGGTTTTCGGCGAGTCAAGTAGCGAGTGTACTCGCTACTGGACTTACTACTTGATCAATGTGAACTTACCTTACGTCCGGCGACAATGGTTAAAAAACAAATCTACAAGAAAGGCATTTACAGCGCTCTTGACTCTATGAGTTATGATACTGTTGAAACTATAAACCGCTGACAGTCGGGCGGATATCATAGCATATCTCTTGTATTTCAATATCTTTGGATAGCATTCATATTGATATGCTATTTTTTTTTTTTTATACTACGCAAACTTCTAACTACCTATGCCAGTTGGACTCAGTATACCTCTAGGAACACACTGCACTGTGTTTCAGGCTGAGATGAAAGCCATCTTGGTCTGCGCACAGGAGAATATACGTATCGGGTACGGGAATAAGAACATAACCATATGTTCTGGTAGACAGGCAGCAGAAAGTAACCGATGCGACTCCAGACTGGTGATGGAATGCAGGACTGTTCTTACAGAACTCGCTACCATCAATAAAAGAACCCTGATATGGGTACCAGGGCACAAGGGTATTGAGGGCAATGAACGGGATGACGAACTAGTAAGGAAAGCGGCACCCGGAATGAGGCAATCCAAAGTGCTCATAAACCGACCGGACCTCAGGCGAACCAGGAAACTACTCGATATGGACAGAAACTCACTGAGGGAACTGGTAGGACTACTAACGGGACACTGCCATCTCAGGAGACACGTGCAGCTATTGGGAGTGGAAAGCACCAATCTTCTTCAATGGCGCTACAGCCCATTTCGAGCCTTGGCCTCCTTCAAAATAAGCCTCCACCGCCCTCTGTCCTCGGCCGTCGTCTTCCAATCTGCAACATGGAGTAATCCTCTTGCATCCTTCCTGACATCATCCTCCCATCTCAGTCTAGGTCTGCCCGCCTTTCGTTTACCTCCCGGGTGTCCTGTCAGAACCTTCTTCGGTACTCGTGTGCTTGGCATTCGGTGCACATGTCCGGCCCATCTTAATCTTTGGAGTCTTAAATGGGTGGAGAGTCTGGGAGCTTGGTAAATATCATAGAGCTCATTATTGTGGCGGATTCTCCATGCCTCTCCCTCTCGCACCGCTCCTAAGATTCTTCGAAGTACCTTTCTTTCGAAGATGTCCAGCTGTTCCGCTGACTTTGCTGTCAGGGTTCCCGCCTCACATCCATAGGCCAAGACCGTTCTGATAATTGTTTTATATAAGGTTATTTTGGTTTTCCTATGGACGTTTCGGGATTTGAACACTGGCAGCAACACGAAGTAAGTTTTGTTAGCGGCTGTAATGCGCTTTCTTACTTCTACTGGGTCTTCATTGTCCTGCGTTATGATGGAGCCCAGGTAGGTAAACTCTTCGACCACTTCGAAATTATAACTGTCTTTAAATTTCACTTTATCTTTTATTCTGCGGTGAGGGGTTCTGGTTTGCATCATGATTTTTGTTTTATTTTCATTGATTTGCAAGCCCACCTCTCTTGCCGCAGTCTCCAAAGGGTCAAACACTTCTCTTACAGCCTGTAGGGATCTTCCGACAATGTTAAGGTCATCTGCGTAGCCAACTATTTGATTGCTTCTGTAGCAGATGTTTGAGTCGGTACTGATCATTGTCTTCCTCACGACGTGCTCCAGTACAATATTGAAAAGGGTGGGTGCTAAGCCATCACCTTGTTTCAGCCCCTGGGAGACGATAAAATCCTCCGTTGTTTCACCTCCTATCCTTACTCGACACCGTGAGCCGACCATTGTTGCTTTTACAAGCTTGACTATTTTGGGCGGTATTCCAAAATTTAGGAGTATTTCATATATTTTCTCCCTGTCTATACTGTCGTACGCCTGTTTGAAGTCAACAAATAATTGATATATGTCTATATCGAATTCCCAGCATTTTGTCAGGATTTGTCGAGTAGTGAAGAGTTGATCAGTGGTGGATCTCCCCCTCCTGAAACCTGCCTGATATTCTCCTAGTAAGTTTTCTGAGTAATATTCTAGTCTTTCTTTCAAAATCATTGTGAAAATTTTATACGCTGTACAAAGTAACGATATTCCTCTATGATTTTCACACATCAATTTGTCTCCCTTTTTATGTATAGGGCATATTATGCTAGTTTTCCATTCTTCTGGTACTCTTTCGGCGGTCCATATTTTCACAATGAGATTGTGTAGCAGGTTCTTCAGTTGTTCGTTTCCATATTTATAGAGTTCTGCAGGGATATTATCTCCTCCCGGAGTTTTATTGTTTTTCAGTTTCTTTAGGGCAGCCCTTATTTCTGCCATTGATGGTGCTCTCGTTGTTTCATCACTATTTAGCTCGTCCGGAATGAGAGTTGGTTCGACTGTCAGGTTGTTATTGGGATTTAGGAGTTGTTGGAAATATTCTTTCCACCTAGTCTTGATCTTTTCCTTATCTCCTATTATGTCTCCATTAATATCTCTGCACAGAGATGTGTTGGGTTTGAAGCCCTTTTTAAATACATTGACGCCTTTATATGCCTCACGTGGATTGTTATTTGCAAAGTCATGTTCCATTTTCAACAATATGTTGTTAAAATACAATCTCTTTTTTCTTTTAATTAAATGGTTAGCATCTCTTCGTGCTTGTTCGTAGGATTGTCTTTTTGCTCTAGTTCCTCTTTCTATACATAATTTTTTCAGAACATTTTTCTTGCAGACGCTCTGCACGCACTCCTCATCGAACCAGGGGTTTCTAGCCTGCCTTGGTCTATTTCCAATGCCTGATTCCGCCGCTGTCAGCAGTGCATTTCTCAGATTGGTCCAATCCTCTTCTAAATCATTTGGGGAGAGCGGATCACTCAGTTGGTTTGGTAGGTTTGTTGACAATGAGTCATGATATCTTTCCAATCCCTCTGGTGTTTTAAGAGCATCAATGTTTAGCTTTGGGATACTTGGCTGATTAGACCTTTTATCTCTTGCTATTCTGCATCTATAGGATGCTACTACCAAATAGTGATCCGAATCACAGTTAGCTCCTCTGTAGCTTCTTACATTTGTGATACTGGTCGCCCCTCTTCTTTCAATTAGGATATGGTCTATTTGGTTATGGTATCTGCCGCCAGGTGATGTCCATGTCCATTTATATATATTCTTCCGTGGGAACTGTGTTGATGCTATTATCATATTCCTTGATTCTGCAAAGTCAATCACTCTTGATCCATTGTTATTGCTTTCCGTATGAAGACTGTTTTTTCCTGTAACCTGATGGTGTGCCGGATCCTGACCAATTTTCGCATTAAGGTCTCCAATTACCATTTTTATATCATTGGATGGTATGGTGTCATATATCTGTTCCAGTTTATGATAGAAAGTATCCTTAGTTACTTCATCTTTGTCTTCTGTCTCGGCGTGAACGTTTACGATGGAAATGTTAAAGAATTTAGTTTTTATACGAAGTATACATATTCTTTCGTTTACAGCCTTAAAACCAATTACTTGATTTTTTAATCTTTGGTTAACGATGAAGGCTACTCCGAACTCATGGTATTTTTCGTTGCCACTGTGCATTATTGTATGCGTTCTGGTATCAAAGGTATCAGTGCCTGTCCATCTTGTTTCCTGCACTGCTAATATATCTATTTTGTACTTTTCCATTTCTCCAAGTACTTCTCTGAGGGCCCCACCTCTGTACATCGTTCTTACATTCCATGTTGCCATTCTCAAGTCCATATTTCGATTGCCATGTTGTCTGCCGGGTATTTTCGCTGTCCGAGGCTTAGTTTCCGGTTTCGTAATAATGCTATTTTTACAGGGAGTGGTTATTAGCCACTCGCACAACCCCCTACTAAGCACCAATAGATGTAGAAAATGTGAAGAGGATGAAGAGACTCCAATTCACTTATGGTGCCAATGTCCTGCCCTGGTGGGAACAAGGCTCAGATACCTGGGGAGACACACTGTAGAACCAGAAGACTTAGCCACATATCCAATGACAACTCTGGTGAACTTTATTAAAGCGACTGGGTTATTGTTAAAGGATTGAGATAAAATGGGAGATAGCACAATGGGCCCACGACCTAAGTGCTCACGGGAACTAATCGTAAACCGTCTCCGTAAGGAAAAAAAAATGCCAGTTGGGCTATAGCATCCTCCATTTGGAGAATGTTGTGCAGCTGAGAGATGGGGACGTATCTGGCTACGAAACACAGCTGTATGTATATAACCGTAGATAACAATAGAAGAAAAGGGAAATATGGCATGCGATGTTATGATCAAACTGCACAGACTTTCAAGTGGCGGAGCCAATGAAAGTTATACATTGGGTGTGTAGGTGGAAACAAAGGCTGGACCCTGCAGTCGTATATTCGATTTGCAGTGGTGTTCTTAACACTTGAGCAAAGCCTTCAGGCGCTGTTTCATGCTAATAATGGTTCATGGCCCATCTCCTTGTATAACATATCCATCAAAGGATAAGTGTTTAAGGCGTGGAGGGGCTGTTCTGGTTTACTGAGAACGGGGAGAAGTTTTGCAGGATAATATTTTGGAACCAGTATTCTTAGAATAGAGCACTACGGAAAAGAAAAAGGAAGCAGGTACTTACCTTCATGCCAGTGACAGACCTAAAAGTGCCAGGATTTTATTGACCTATTTCAGCATATCGCTCGCCTAATTTGGGAGGTGGATTTGGGTACCGCCGCCCGGGAATCAATTATTGGACAACCAACACCTCTGCCATAGGTCACCCCAAATGGTTCACTACGTTTGGTGACTTAGCAGGGGTGCCCTGGTTCATGGAGTGAGGTTTGCCTGGATCTTGGCGGCGGATGCATCTGCCCACCAACTGCGTGGCAGGCTGGATCGGAAGAGACTGATTGAGGGAGAACTTGTGGTCTCTCCAGTAGGAATATCTCTGAACGTCGCCTGCACCGCAGTGGGAGGGATGGTAATAATGTAAATATGCTCGATACGCTGAAATAGGCCAAGCCGAAAAATGCTGGCGCTTTTATAGCTAGGTCTGTCACTAGTGTCATGAGTCATGATAAACATATCAGATTGTAAAAGTTAAAAGTACCTACCCAACAACATGAGAATACTATTATTTTTTGTAGTATGAGACTGCAAAACTCAAAAATGTTCTAAGCTGGCTTGGTTTTAAAATTAATATTCCAGCTGTTTAGTTATTTTTGTGCTGTATGACTAATGGAACATTATCTCATTCAATACATTAGGTTGTCATTGTGTATGACACAATATGACGTTAATTTCTTTTTACATTCTGTAGGATTTTTATAGCTCATACAGTTGGGATTTTAGCGAATCCGCTTCTGTGGAATTCTTCTTTCGTATCTACACTCTCGTAAAGGTAAATGTGTTTTATTTATAATATGAAAATTATTATGTTATTGTACAAATTGTTATTGTATAAACTTATCTTGTAAATATTGGTAAAAAAATAAAATTAATAAAAAACAGAATTGTGATTAGGGTTGCTGGACGTCCTTCATTTTGTGATTTGAAACTCAATGAAACAAAAAATAGCGACACTAAAAAGAGAGATTTAGCCTGCGAGAGAATGAGATGGTATTATCGGTTTCCTCTTTGTGAGGTGCTTCATAACCTATCGGTCTCCTCTTTGTGCTGTGCTTCGTAGATTTCCCACTCTTGGCTACTTTAGTTTTCTGAAGGTTTCACTTCTACCGTGTTTGAATTGCACGCTCTGTTTGTTTTTTTAAATTTATTAAACCATGTATGATTTTGCGAGAAATATGGAGATCTGCAAAGAATGCAAAGCTGATATAAGCATAATGAGTATGATTAAGAAAGGAATCCTCATTGGGCATGTAGAGCAAATGAACGAAAACAGGAGTGTAAGGAGAATATATGAAGCAAATGTAAATGGTAGAAGAAGTTGGGGACACCCAAGGAAGACATGGCACGATCAAGTGAATCAGATACTTGAGTCGGGTTATGTCCAGAGTCAGAATAATAGAAGAGTATGTATGAATGTGAATGAGGCAAAGGGTGCATGCTAAGACCGAGTTGTTTGGCGGTCCATTCTCCTACTCATGCAGTGAAATGGAGTGATGTTTTAGAGTTCTTTCTGACTTTTTCAATGTTCAGGGCCATTGTTGAAAATGTAGAGACTTAAGAGATATCATTTAGCAGCTTCTTCTTGTCATGCTATGCTTGGCCAGAACATCTGTTCTGCCGTGTGGAATACATAGCAGCAAGGGTGTAACTATAGCGTTCTCATGGGGGGTTTGACTCTGAAAGCGGGAGGGGGAGGGGCTTTGATCCTGGGGGGATGGACAAGGGAGAATGCGGAGGTTGTAAAATTTATTTAAGTACCACAACTTATTATTTACATAACGTTGATAAAAGAGATGATACAAATATTATTATTGAATTTCCCAGGAATGTAATCTACGAGTACTGTTCTCTTTTTTCCTATGCAATTGGGAGGGGGGGAGGGGGTGAACCCCTTAAACCCTCCCCCCTTTATGATCTGAAATTTATTTTCAGTTGTAAGTAATTAAATTTATTATCAGTAAGGCACAACCTCCCAAAAATAAAATAAAAGCGTGGTTTAGATGACACGCCATGATCTGCTATCCGAGTGATATTTAAAAATGATGCTATGGCCTACTGCAGGAGAAGGGATCAGGTGAATTAGGAAGACGCCATGGTTACGCTGCTGTCAGCTATCAAGACGACAGACCAAAAAACCAATTATGACAATCTGTGATAGATCTCTTAAAAAGAAATGATATTCCGTGCTCTCTCCCTCCCCCTACTCACTTCCTACCCAGGAAGAGGAAGAATGCATCTTCAGGGTGAGAGCACAACATATAATCTGATAGGATACGCCCAAAATCCGCATTGAAAGTATTTCAACATGTGTGACTAGAATTATAGAAATTATTAATTATTTCCAATTTTTTTTTCAAATGGGGTCGTCCATTAATCACGTGATGTTTTTAGCAACTTTTTAACCCCACCCCCCCTTGGTGATATGTGGTGAGGTTTTAGGCTACCCCCCCTCCCCTCCCCAAATCACGTGTTTTTTTTTTAGTATTAAGTATTTTGAAATTTTCAGAATATTATCACGAAAAATAAATAATAATCGACTATGATAGTCGATTATTTCTAAATAAATATTTCGGTTGTGTCCACCACTACTGCATGGTGACATAAAAATATCATCTATGGAATTCATTATTCAAACCAGAGATCAGAAATGGCATATTATTTTTTATTTAATTCCGATCTGTCAGATTTTTCTTTCAAATTTTCTTCCGAATATTTTTTAATCAAATTTATGCAGATAGTTTATGAATACGAACTTTCTTTTTTTATCGTTTAAGTTGACGAACTTGACTTTAATTTCACTGCGTAACTTTTCATTTAATGAATTACAAAAAAATCTGCTTAAAATGTCAACGAAAATGCTGCTAAATGGTTTTAGGGTTGTGGGCATTTGCCTTCTGAAACCACAAGTTTGTGTTCATTTGAAGAAATTGATAAATCCTCATGAAAAAATATTTTTTAGAAGCATGGCCATCAAACCAGATGAAAATAAGCTTCAACAGAAGTTGTCTTCTAAGCAGAGAGATCATTTAGAAAATGTTTTGAGAAATTATTTTGAAATGACCATTGATGAGTGTGATAAAATGATTCAATCTAATAAATTTATTGAGAAACTTCACGGTGAACATGTTAGGAAAAGTCTAGAAATTTTGGAAAGCTTTAATGTAAATAAAGAAGTAATAAAAGAGCATTTGACAGTCTTAAGTTTCGATCATGGTAAGTTTAATCTTGTTTATGTAATTATTTCTATTGTTAAATCTATGTACACTTTTCTTCTATTTTCTATCTTCTGTTTAAACTTTGCATGCTTCTGTAATAATAATATGTTTTCTTTATAGTCTAAAAAGCAGTCCT
Source organism: Limnephilus marmoratus (assembly GCA_917880885.1). NCBI lineage: Eukaryota > Metazoa > Arthropoda > Insecta > Trichoptera > Limnephilidae > Limnephilus > Limnephilus marmoratus. The sequence goes on along the minus strand of OU862909.1, from coordinate 51,890,391 downwards.
TCCGGGTGTGAGTTTATAAACAATTTTTTTGTAATTTATTTCGTTCATTTTCAATAAATAATTAGTACTTGTAAATTTGATTTCCTAATAGAATATTGAAGAATTACCAATAGCATTTTCAATAATAATAAGCAGGCATATGATTCAGGAACCTAAACCACGAAAACGATGATTATAAAATGACAACTTAAATTAGTCAGATTTTATTAAAAGTGACCACAGAACAAACGGAAGGTACCCCGTTTTTAACAGTACTTCAATTTTATGTTTTCTCAAAAACATTATAAAATGTTTTTTTATTTTTTTTACATTAACTCCACACAGGAGGCCCTGAGGAAAATAATTTCCCTCAGGGCCTATGTCACCTGGGATGCTGTGTGGAGGGTCTTTTTGAGGAGAGGAAGGAATGAACATTGGTCTTGAAGAGACCCATGTTGTAGGAAGAAGGAAATACAGAGGCCGGCAAATCATTCCACAGCCGAGCTGTTGAACACAAGAACGAGTCGAAGAAACGACCCATTCTCATGTGACAAATGTCAACCGTGTACAAATGTTGGTCACGCGTTTGGCGTGTTTCCCGACTGTGCACCGGTGCCGAAGGGATCAATGATGCTGGTTCCTCGGAGCATCTTCCATTGTAATACCGGTAGAACAAGGATAGCATTCCCACCCGACGCCTGTGCTCTAAAGATTGCAATCCGTCTGTTAAGATGGGAGAATCTATCAAACGGACCGCCCGTTTCTGCACAGAGTCGAGGGTATTTTTCAGGTATTTTGGAGCTCCAGACCAGAGATGGCTGCCAAATTCAACCGTGGGGCGTACTTGTGATTTGTACAAGGTTAGCACTTGTGTACTATTAAAGTACAGTACAGTACGCCCAGTTTTTGGGAGGCTAACTTTACTCTGGCTTCGATGGAGCCCCCATACCTGAGCTGGTTACTTAGGGTTACACCAAGCATATCAATAGAGGGCCTGTTCGGAAGATTGCTTCCGTTGAAAGAGACTAGATTTCATTTCGATCCCTTTTAGACGTAATCAGACAAGATTGGGTCTTTGAAACATTAAATTCAACGAGATTATTTTTACCCCAAGAGAAAACACTGTCGAGGTAACCGTCCATTCTTTGCTTCATAGCCCTACGAGCTGTTGGAGTTTGTGAGCCCTTTGGGGGCTTGTCAAACAAAAAGCTATCATGAACTGTACTGTCATCCGCATAACAGTGAATTGGTGCACATGACAAAAGGTCGTTGATGTGCAACAAAAACAAATTCGGAGACAGAACCGATCCCTGCGGGACGCCAGCATTTATCGAGTGTGAGGAAGAGGTGAAATGTGATTATTTTAAAAATAATTTATCCATCTTACGTGGGGCCAGTGTCAGCTATAGGCTGTATCGAAACCGCCTGAATACTGTTTTATAGGCAAATTAATAATAAATAATAACACAATGTTCAACTTAAATACTTACACAACCAACTTTATACTCACAAGCCTCCACAGCACAGCTAGCTCCATCGGAAGGTCTTGTGTTCTCAGTTCGTTTGCATACTTAATTCAAAATGATTATCGCTTAGTTATTGATAGAATAAATACAGGAAGGGTTTTAATAAATGAAAAGATTAATTTTTGGAGATGGCTGGCAACGGTTAATATGCACTTTTTTTTTTTAAAACCTTTTGATTCACCTTAATTACATTAAAAGGCAACTATTTGCATTGAGGGAAGTGGAAAATATTTCATTCTAAATTTCGATTACGTAAAATTAAAATTAGCTTTCGTCTTGTGAGATTGTACGGCATTAGCTATTAGTTCATTCGCTGTCACTTTGGTATGTTGGTATTCCTGATACACTTGAATGAATAACGAACGGCTACAAGATTTTGAAGGTACGGGGCACTTCCTTTTGAATCACAAACCATGTTACACAAACCTAGCGTAGCCGCTAAACTACTTGAAAACTGGGATGTTTTTCTTGCCTTGACGCGAGTAGGCGTTATAAAGGGGCACTTTCTTTTGTATCACAAACCATGTTACACAAACCTAGAATTCCCACGAAGTCTGCTACGCTTTGCTCTAGCATCTTTTCGTACAGTAACAAGAATACCAACATAACAAAATGACATTTGAAAATAATGTTTGAAAATGGACGGTCTCGTTTCACAGAATGAAAACTAATTTTAATTTTACGTAATCGAAATTTAGAATGAAATATTTTCCACTTCCCCCAATGCAAATAATTTAATGTAATTAAGGTGAATCAAAAGATTTTTTAAAAAAAAAGTGCGTATTAAAAAATAGTGCGAGCTCAAAAATTTACCCATGTTTGTAAAACATTATTTTATACATAACTGTATTAATTTTTTTCCTTTCTAGATATATTGAAACATAGGTTGCAACTGCTTTCAAAAATGAATCTTAAAAAGTTGGATCATGGAATCCCATTTTTGAGACTGCCTTCAAAAAGATTAGTCAGTCTGTACACATCCATCAAAAATGAAATGGCTTTAGTAACAGATGGTAATAGACTTTATTTTCTCAGTGAAACCATGAAGGTAAGTAAAAATTAAAATTAATATTGAGTAAGATTCCTTTTCTATTATTTTTATTAGGTTAGAACAGTTGCGTTATCGACATTAATATGATGAATTGAGTTTTCTTTTTTGAACTGGCAAAATTATGTGTGTTATTAAAATACCGGGAGGAATGCAGATCCGGGCACAGCTTTTTTTTGGCAAAAAACCATGTTTTCAGCGCGTTTTAAGTTGTGAACATTAATCTAGAAGGTGAAAAAAAGTGCGGAGGGCAATAAAAAAAAAAAATTGAATAAGTAATTAATTTTCAATTACGTTAAGTAAAATTTCACTTCACAAACCGATTCTGTCAGTACGCCCGCCATTTTATAAATAAACCAGTCATACTAACCTAAGAAAAGAAAGTCAGTGTTGCCAACTCCCAAAAATATTTATCCCTAAACTAAACTCAAAAACCCCTAGAAACCGGCAAATTACTTGAAAATACCCCTAAAAATTTTTTTTTATAAAAATAATGAATAAATAATAAGCTGTAATGTTTTTTAATAATCTCTATTTATAAATTATTTAAAACATCAAATACGCTAGGTTTGTGTAATTATGGTTTGTGATTCAAAAGAAAGTGCCCCTTTATAACGCCTACTCGCGTCACGGCAAAAAAACATCCCAGTTTTCAAGTAGTTTAGCGGCTACGCTATGTTTGTGTAACATGGTTTGTGATAGAAAAGAAAGTGCCCCCTTCGTAGCGCCTACTCGCGTCACGGCAAAAAAAACATCCCAGTTTTCAAGTAGTTTAGCGGCTACGCTAGGTTTGTGTAACATGGTTTGTGATAGAAAAAAAAGTGCCCCCTTCGTAGCGCCTACTCGCGTCACGGCAAAAAAACATCCCAGTTTTCAAGTAGTTTAGCGGCTACGCTAGGTTTGTGTAACATGGTTTGTGATAGAAAAGAAAGTGCCCCCTTCGTAGCGCCTACTCGCGTCACGGCAAAAAAACATCCCAGTTTTCAAGTACTTTAGCGGCTACGCTAGGTTTGTGTAACATGGTTTGTGATTCTGGCGTACAATCAATAAAATTTCACTTCGCAAACCGACGTTATGACAATCCAGCGGCCATTTTGTCACTGATATATTGGTATCCCTCATACAAGGATAAACAAGATACGATTGTAGCTGACTTCGTGGGATACATGGATAAGGCGCGTAACTGAAAAACAGAATTGTAATGTTAATAAACCTTTATTCATATAAGCACTTTAATTTGGAAGGTGAATAAATCTATAAACTAAATATTACCTTAAACTAAAGCGCCGTTTACACGCAATTTGTCTCCATTCCAGTACCTACGCGCCTTATTATTTATCCCCTACAATCGTATCTAGGCTCTTGCTTTTATCAAGTCAGGGATACCAACTTACCAACAAATTAGTGTCAAATGGCGGACAGTATCGGTTCATGAAGTGACATATTATTGATACTTTAAACAGCTGTATCTCCCTCAATTTTGCCGAGCGCACCTTAATTTCTTTTTTATTCAACTTCTCCACACTTTTCTCATCTAGAAAGTGCCTTTTTATTAAATTTCCAAACTGTGCCCGGATCTGCATTTCACCCAAAATACCTCAATCTGATGGTTTACTTTGTGTACGGTATGTGAAAATTCCATTTACTAGTGGAGGACCAAAATATTATATAAATTTTTTTTTTCAAAACATTCCTGGGTTACGAATAAACCAACAATGTTTGAAAATCTCCTACTACCACCACAGTAAGCGGAAAATGTTGCTTGTGTCGTGATGGAGGATTTAGCCAGCCGAGGAATCGAACATGTGGCGCCCGGGTGGGTTTTATTTGTTAAATACAAATTCTTTTAAATACAGAATAAAACATTTTTCAACCATAAAAAAGGACAATGAAACAATTTTAAAGTAAACATACGATTCAAATTAACTAAAATTTACAATTTCAGAAACAAAATGTAAAATAATACTGTTTTCAAAAAATGTACGAAATGCTTTTTTGTAAGTTCTTTCAGTGTTATTGAAAATATCAGCTACTCAGTGGCGGATTTATACTTTTCATAATTATTGGCCACTTCATTTGAGCCGCCCTTTCCTCTTTATACTTTTCTACCTTCAATTTATTGGCCACTTCATTTGCGCCGCCTCTTTCTCCTTCTTAGTAGTTGCCACCTATCATATTCACTCACTTATAGGCTTGGCACCGCCCCCTGAAATGGGCTACCCCTAGGCCGCAGCCTATACGGCCTATTAAAAAATCCAGGACTGATGCTACTTCTGCATATTGGTTACCTAAGCTGTGAAAGCATGATATGAGGGAGTCCATAAATGAATTGGATCGTGTTAACCCATAGTGAACTAACTCACTTTGCAATTTTTGAGTTAGAGCTTGAAATAAAGGGCTCCAAATCATAATCTAGCTCTGTCAGAAAGAAGAACTAATTAGAGTAAAGTTGGCTATGATTGGTCTAGTCAGTATTTCTCTGATTGTGTTTTTATTACTGATTGTTAAAGAGCTAGATTATGGTTTGTAGACCTCATTTCAAGTACTAACTCAGAAATTTCAAAATTGAGTTAGTTCACTATGGTTTAAGACGATCCAATTGGTATTGACATGATTGTCGCAGTGAAAGATTTTTTAAGTTCGTGTGACTCATTAGGAACATGAAATGAAATCAATTGCATTAAAGCAAGGCTGTCAATAAGGGAATTAATGGTTTTAAAAAGAAAAATTACATCAGATACCAATCTTCTTTCAATCTTCGCTCTTGAGGTGATTTTTCACAAAAACGGCGCTCTACAAATTATTATTATTATTTATTAAATTATTATTATTATTCTGTTGGACAGCTTTATTAATTTTAGATTTTTCATTGGAAAGCTTATATTTTTTTATCGAAGGAAGCAAACACTTTGTGGTGTGACATTATATATTAAATGAAAAAACACACTTTGTAAAACATCACTTTTTATTGGAATTAATATTTAACAGCCAACCAGGTTTCGCTTAGCTCAAGCTTCATCAGGGCTTATTATATCAACTGTTAGTTAGCTGAGCGAAACCTGGATGGCTGTTAAATATTAATTCCAATAAAAAGTGGTGTTTTACAAAGTGTGTTTTTTCATTTAGTTTATATTTTTAATAGGAGTATTAAGTTTAGATTATAATACAATATTTATTATATTAGATTCAGAGTTTTTGGGGATAAACAAGTAACTTTTAGGCTTAATAAGGTACGTCGTACATACATCTGGTAATGTTATATTATCGTGAAAACAAGCTTATGGGTCCAAGTGGTTAATTCCCTTATCTTAATAAAAAAATTGCAATAATTGTTAGACACGAGACAGCATCATTTGCATTGTCAGGGGGCACAGTCCGGGACACAGGCAGATTCCTTCTCCACGTAGTAGTGCATACGCCTAATGTACCTAATTTTTTTTAGGTAGAGCCTTTGAAAATTGCAGAAAGCATTTCGAAAAGATTATTTATTTACACTATGCCATATGAGAATCTGCAGAACACTTTGAGGGCTATGTTGGGTATGTATGTACATAATTATTTTATTTGATCTAAATCTACTGTTTTCAGTTTATGTGACATTAACTTCTTAATTTGTTGCCATTTCTATAGAATTAGGTGTTAAACCGGAAAATATTTTGAAAGATTGGTGGTCTCTGAAGTACAAGCCAAATACGGTTAAAGAGAGACTGGATCAAGTGAAAACTATCGGCCAAGAAAGAGCTATGACCTGGATGATCAGGTGCCCGGAGAGGACTTTGGATAGGTAAATTATATTTTGTGTCCAACCATAATCCATACCTCACAACTAAATTAAAACCAACAAATTGGAACAATATTTATACTAATTATTAGTAAATTTTTATTATTAATCAGTAATCACCAAAGATATTTAAATATAAGAGATGTGATATCGGCAGTTTTTACTGGGTGGGATTGTGCTTCCTGGTGTCACCGATATTGTTAACCAATACTACTGCACACCTTCAAAAAATCAACTAAATTCCATTCAAACTAGAACCATTAGACTGTAGTCCGCCGACAATCGAGCAGCCATCATAGCATATCTCTTATATTTAAATATCTTTGGTAATCACACGTAGAAAAAGCCCATTCATTATTGCCGTAAATAGGATAAGGAAGTCCATTTTTGAGTTTTTTTTTAATCAGTCCTTACTTAAATACCAGTATAATGTTTTTTTTATGGTTACATAGTATTAATAGTTAAAATAATTTTTCAAGGCTCGCCAAAAATCACCAAATCTATGGCGTGTCGAGTGTGATGTCACAGCGAGCTTACTTTTAGTTCGACGGGGTCGATAGTTAGTACTCACTACTCGGTTCTGTATTTCCTTTGGCCGGATCGAGACTTTTTTTTTTCTTAAATTTGCTATTAGTTGAAGAACACGTTGTGAAATGTCAGCATCTCGTCACTATTGTTATTAAATTGTACCAATGTGTAAAAATACTGCCATTTCTGCACTCAATTCAATTTTTCCATGTACAGTAGGGCCTCGCTAATCCGGATAGGGAAAAACAGGACCCCTTCCGAATTATCGAGACGTCCGGATTATAGTATGAAATATTTTAATAGGAATAAAACACATTTTTAACTTGGGTTTCATTTATTAAAGTAAAAATTTAAAGTCAATTTAGACAAGAATATGTACGAGTATGAACGTACAAATAATACTTATAAAAAAATTCAAACAAGTAAGAAATTTGCGCACTTAATATGAAATTTAAAAAAAAAACTAAAAGTTAATTAACAAGTGACGGCAAATTATTGAATATTGACACATTGTGACCCGCAAACACCCGTCCGGATTACAGCGTGCACCGAAGTAACGGGGGTCCGGATTAGCGAGGCTCTACTGTAGTTGAAAATTCCGTTTTGCATTTTTGAGGTTAGATTTCAAATATCTGATAATTAATTAGCTTTACCAAGCAAGGCAGGGCAGTTTGATGTGATGGTGTTTTATTCATTTTTAAGTAAACATTATTAATATTGCATATAATTATATATAATAAAATGTAAATATACTGAATCAGCATTTGTTGATCTATATTCTGTATGAATATACTTATAAGTCTTAAAAATTTTCACTGGAGTTCCTTGTTGCACCCCGGAACCTTCCGCTAACCGGGTGACTACCCTAAACCACTGAGCTACCGTGTCTGCATTTTTTAACATAAGGCTCACACAGGAGGCCCTGAAAAAAAATCCCTCAGGACCTGTCATCTTTGGGGATGCTGTGTGGAGGGTCTTTTTTGGGAAAGGAAGAAGAGTAAGTTCTGGAAAGGAAAAAGGTATGAAGGACCGGTTGGTATCTGGGGGTCAATCTGTCCAGGATTGACAGACGTTAGAATCAATCCATCCCTCTCACTGCGGTGCAAGGTGATGGGTCGAGAGAGTCCGGCCGGTTAGGTCTCCCTCAACCGGTCTCTCCAAATGCAGCCCGCCACGCAACAGGTGGGCAAACGCATTCGCCGCCAAGACCTAGACAAACCTCATCCCATGAACTCGGGCGCCCCTGCTAAGTTACCAAACGTATATCGTTATTCAGGGTGACCTATGACAGGGGTTGTTTATCCAATAAATGATTCCCGGGGCGGCGGTACCCATACCCGTCTCCCAAATTGAAATTATTATATTCATTATTAAAAAAAAAAAAATTATATTATGCTTTAAAATAAATATTTTCTAGGTCCATTAATCTCAGGAAAACTAATTTAGAAATTCTGGGAGACAAAAATCACACACTTAATTACCTCGCAGAGAGACTGAACTGCTCCAAGGAAACAGTTAATGTAATGGCAGTTAAAATTCCTGCTATTCAAACAGTTAGAGTTGGCAAGGTACATTATATTATTTTACCTCTTATTACACCTACTGCTAACATTAACGCTGGCATTATACTCGTAAGTTAAACGACATTTCATAAAATTGATTACCCTTACACGATCCGTGATGAAATCCTGAAAAAAGTAGACTCCATTAGAGATCTGGGAATCTTTCTTGACTCGAAGCTGACGTTCAGAAACCATTACCAACACATTGTCAATCAAGCCAATAGAATGCTCGGTTTTATCACTAGAATTACCATTACCAATATTGTTCAAGAATCCCAGTAGCTTCAGAATCTTGTACTACTCATATGTAAGAAGTATCTTAGAGTATGGCACCGTGATTTGGTCCCCACACTATGCAATTCATAGCAATAAGGTGGAGTCTGTTCAAAAAAAATACTTAAGAATACTAGCTTACAAATCTGGAGTACATCGGAATCTAGATAACTATGCTGAAAGACTCACTCACTTTAGAGAAGTCTCACTCGTTAAAAGAAGGCACATTTCAGATTTGATTACCCTTTTTAAAATCATAAACAACATGTATGATTCATATTTAATTAATCAAATTAATCTTAATATAAGGCCGAAATTCACGAGAAACCTTGAAACCTTTTGGATCGATACTTACCGTATTAATACAAGTTTCTTCAAACCAACCTCGAGAATGACTCGGTTATACAACAAATATTGCAAACATGAAGACTTAGATGTATTTTCAAATTCAATTGATACCTTCAAAAGAAAATTATACTTACATATCCCTGATGATCTCCTCACCTAAACCTATAAAATGTGTATAAATGTATGTATATGTTCATGTGTGAATATATTTTGTAATTATTGATTCTTCTTGTTTTATGTATGTACTTTAATTTATTATTATGTATTACAACTTATTAAGAATGTTGTGATGAATGGTGTGCTCACCTCTTATTGGAATAATCACTGTAACCGTATTAAAATTGTTAACTGATGTAATAATTATATGTGATATATTCTGTTGGCGAGCCAACAAATAAATAAATAAATAGACACCAAAACTCACTTAACGTAATTCATATTAAGTTACAGAATTTGTTCTTTCGGAAGTTTTTTGACAGGTCTAATCGCGTTCGCGCGAATTTCTGGCCTTCTTATGCTACGCCCAAATGCTTGCGACAAGCAGCTTGCCGCAAGCTCAGGCAAGCTCTGACAAACGAATGGCTGGCTTCCACACACTTGCGAGCGCGCCAGTGTATGGCCAGTGTGTTCGGAGCATCCAAGCGCGGCGGACGTCTACCTTAGAGTATATATTGTTACTCTAAGGCTATACTATGTTTGCGTTAATCTATTTTTATTTTGGTTCCATGCCAACTCAGAATGAAACCAACTGAGAAACACCTCAGAAAGATCTTTAAAAGCTATGAAAAAATAATTTTAAAATTGCCGGTAACCCTAACCTAACTTAATCATTTTTTTTATCGTGACCTTTCTGAGTTGGCCGGTCACCTTTATTTTAACGCGAAATAAAAGACAAGGGGATAATATATTTTTAATACCATTGAACCATTGAAGAAGATAATACTATTAAAAATATGAAAAAGAACAAGACACAGAAAAATACAATGTCTAGTTCACACGCGGTAAAAGTGAAACCTTCAGAAAACTAAGGTAGAAAAGAGTGGGGAAGCTACGAAGCACCGCACAAAGAGGAGACATTATCTTGCAGGCTAAATCCTATAGATTTTTGTCTCTATTTAGTGCCACTTTTTCGTTTCATCGAGTTTCAAATCACAACGGTGCCAAAGAAGTTCGAACTCGAAGATCACTTGTCTTTATATAATATTGCCTTGTATTATAAAAAAAAGTTATTCTAACAAAAATCATGTTTTTTTGTAATAATACTGTATAAATCATCAATAAAATATTATTTATTTATTTTGACTCTTTAGGTAAATCCAGTCGCAATAAATTACGTTAGTGCATTAAATTTATGTACTTAAACATTTTAATAAGAATAATAAGTCAGGCTCGCCTCATACGCCATTCATATTCATATGTCTCGTAATATTATCATAGACCGCACGGAGCAAAAAAGGCGTGCATTCGCCACCAGCTCCGAAGTTCCACTGAGCGCGACCGAGCGCTTGCCGCTTGTGGCCAAAATATCCGACCTCGATCGGATCGGCGGCAAGCTCTCGCAAGCTCTTGCAAGCCTACGCATAGGGATGAAACGATACCATTGAGGTATCGATACTTTTACTCGATACTGTATCGGTCGTTGAGTATCGATACTTACTTGGTATCAGTTGAAAAGTATCGATACTTACTCGTATCGCATCTTTTTTGGAAAATTTGAAAAAAAATATAAGTGTCTAAAATATATATGTACTTACGTTGAAATCTTGTTGTTATCATAAACAGGTGCAATATAATCAGCGTGGCATTTAAAAAAATGCTTATGCAAATTAGAAGTTTTGCCTCAAAACCGCACTGTTTTAAAGCATTTTTTGCACCTTGCGGTTTTCTCGTTGTTTTTCGTGAAATATTGCCACACACTAGGCTTCGGAGGCCCCATTTTCAATAACTCAAAAAGTTAAAACACTGAACAAACACCGACTATTGTTAAAGGATTAACGAAAATGGGAGCGAAAGTGAACGAACGAAAACATTGTCAATGACGACAAAATATGGCGGTGGCGGCGCTGCCTGTTTTTTTTTATATAGACAAACAAGCTTGCCACAACTACACAAAACTAAGACTAGCTAGGGTTAGGGTGCGTTCAAAAACTTCAATTTAAGATATGCAATTTTTTTGTGAATGTTAAATAAAATAGTGACATTGGCATACTGATATGAGTACTTTTGACCGATACCTACTCAGTACTCAATTTCAAAGTATCGATACTAAAAGTACTTGGTATCGGTGAAAAATATCGAGTATGTACTTGTATTTACTCGTATCGTTTCATCCCTACCTACGCAAGCCAAGCCACACGCGCGGCACCAGACGCTGGGGCTTGTGGACGCTTGCAGAGGCTTGCCACGTATTTGGACGCGGCTTTACAGCTTATAAAATGAGTTTGATAAGCTAAGCGATTTGCCATAAGAAATAGTACCAAAATGCGCCGTTTCGAAATGTCAAAAATTAAGACAGTTGTTTTCGTAGAATTTTTTTCCTATAACAGTAATTATTTACCCCTTTTTAAGTTTTCTGAAAATGAGTCCTTCTATTCAATTATCGGTCCAATCCTTTCTATTCTCAATATTTCTGTTTTTAAATTACGTATTTGAATCTGAAGTTGGTTGCTGTCAGGTAGCTGTCATTCGGATAAAATGAAAGAACTCTATTAATTTCCGCCTTTGATGGCACAAAAGCGAATGGATAATTGTTTAATTAAAGCCAAATTCTATTTCAATTCTTTATTTGGGCCTTTACGTCTTAATTGACAAAATCGCGTAAATTTGACAGTAGCAGATCGTTGTTGACAGGAAGCCATCTTACCGCAAATAAATTTACAAGATGTAAACGGTCGCATGAGTATTTACACATGTTGAATTTCCGAACAACTTCCGTGAGCATTATTTGCCACAAGTCGGATTCATACATAAACACTCCTGGGAGTAACATGTCAAAAACTTACATTAAGTCATAAATTTTACTTACGAGTGTAAACCTAGCCTTAGAGTTATTGGTAACTTATCAAATATAAAAAGAACCTGATTTAAGGCTTACAGTATGAATATAGCTCCTTGTGAACATTTCTTACTTTTTTTCTAGGTGAAAGATGTTATAGATTACCTTTTCTCGAAAGGATATTCAGAAAAAGAAATAATTTATGTCCCGAGGGTCCTTGCCCACTCCCTTAAAACAATGCAGACCAGACAGGAACTATTGGAAAAATCTGGAAACCGCCCGAGGAATTTAAACATTTTATGCAAAAGTAAAAGGGAATTTAAGAAATATCTGGATTCGTTAAAATCGCCATTAATAGGCCAACCCACAGTGAATATATTAGCCAAAAATACATGATATGCAATAACCAAATATTTTGTGAGTTTAAATGATAAATTAAATAGAATTATTTTTAATTTTTCTTTTACTAGCTTACTGCACATAAAATTATATTGACGGATCTACCACAAAGTTACAATTTTTCGAAGGATCTTTGTATTTTATGAACCCTGCATACCTCATAATGATCCTACCATAAGGGGGCATACATTAACTGTCTCACAAAACTCACGTCTACTTGAAAAGAATTACGAAGTGGCCCAAATTTATCTCACCAGGGGGGGCTAGATTGGAAGAAAAACTGCTCACTTAGCTCACTGCTAATTAATGTATGCCCCCTAACCAGCATTGAGATTGAGATTGCATTGCATTCTTCTTCAATATTATTTAAAACTGTAATTTTATGTATGTACGTAAAGGTCTATACAGAAAAGCAGATGAACTTCTGTACTTTAAACGGCACTATGATGCAATCGTATCGGTGTAATATAGCTGAAAGATAAGTGGCCAGCAGTGGTGATACAAAAAAACATGATTAATTGGAATACCTTTTCATTTATTTATGGTAACTATGTACTATTTTCGACTGTACTAGGATAAGTACATAAATCATATTTTTCACCGATTTACTCTTGCCTGAGAGTGTAATCCCTGGAATATTGATATTTTAATAAATATTTAATGTATATACTTTTAATGTGCATCTTGCAGTCTCCTTCAATAGGGGAACATTATTAATTAGCTTTATTTCACAAACAACTTAGAATCGTGAAGACAGAGACCAAAAGAACGACTGAACCAATAATTTGGAATAAATCAAAGTACATACTTTTATTTCCAAGTCAATTTTAAGTGTCACCCTTGCACATGTCAAGCTATTCGATTTTTGATTGAATCCATAATAATAGTATCAACATGAAAGCATACAATGTCAAGTAATCTGGAAAGTTTGAAGCAGATGGCGCTGGTGTGATTGGATGGTATTTGCATGATATGGCAGCTACGTAATAAATAGTAGGCGGCTGGCGGTGGAAAAACAAAGATTCCAGAGCCGCTCATTATCAAAAGCCAAAACAATTAAATTATGGTTATTTAACCGGTCAAATTTGTTTTATGGGGCCAACAGACTTAGCTATAGATCATGTTGGTTTTGGCCTATTTCAGCATATCGCTCGCCATACATTTTGCCTCCGCCAGCCGCCTATTAGTGATAAGGTTTAAAAGATATTCTAAGAATTTAAAGGCACAAACCAATTTTTTCTTAACTGTTCATCACTAACAGGTTTCTTGTGTCCAGAAGTTTTCGAAGAGCATAAAGGTGCAGTACAATATTGAGACATTTTAATTTCTAATATTGTTAAACTTTTGTAAAAAACTTTAGCATGAGAATAATGGCCGACATGATATCCAACTACACCAGCGCCGACGGCTGATTCGAGCGTTTCAGGTTACCTGCCATTGTATTTATTGACTAATAATTCTCGTTTATTAAGATGTTTCTAATTTTATAAACATCGAATTAAGATTTATTCTCGAGTGGACAATGTTTGTTTGGTAGAGTGTTTTGTGACTTTTGTAGCTTGAAACGAATTTAAGTGAACAAATAGAACAGCCGCACAGAGCCGAGCTTGCAATTCTTGTTGGTTCAAATCGTGAGCCCATTCAACACGTCCCCAGTGACCAACCTAGAAGAATAATAACAATTTGTCAGTTTTAACACAATGCAGAAAACATAACTTCTCGACTAATTGTTTTGCAAGTGGCAAAATATATAAGGAAAAATAAATTCAGGGGGAAGAAGATAGATTTATTGCCTCATGGATCAGCAAAATTCATAATGCAAGACACTGAAAGGCTGGTTTGGCTAATATAAACTTTCGCTTTGTGTATTTTACTAAGATTATAATAAATGTGAACACCACTTTTTTATTTTTCATACCAAATGCCAAACAACTTTCGCTACAATCGTAACTTCATTGAGGAGGTATAAAACACTATTAAAATTTATCTACAAGTGTCATGCACCTCTAGTACTGAAATACTAGTACTCTCATACAAAGGTATGGAAAGCCAAAAGCATTAATAGCAAAGTCTTTAACAACCAAACAAATCTAAATAAAAGTCCGATACGTAGGTTGTTCCCTATTGACAAAGAGCTCTCTTCCTAATCATCTACCGCAGCCTCCTCCATTGGAGGTCAGCTCATTTTTTTATAACCCTCTGTTAGAGTATAATATATTTTCTATAAAACGTGATAGTGTCACTGTAAAAGCATAATATATAAAATAACACTAACTTGTATATTTTAGCAGAGTATTATACTGCCCTGACGAAGCTACGGTTGTAGCAAAATGGTCGGCATTAGATATAAAAAAAGAGTGCTTTAGACCACACGACTGAAGTAAAACTTCTTTAGCTCCATCTATATGATAGGAAGAGAGAAAGAAAATGTGCGCGCGCACTGCTCTCTCTTGCTCATACAGTGTGATACAGATAATAGGCCTGCATAAGCCTGCCTGCCTGTGTCTAAAGCCGGATCCACATATATTATGCGGGATTTGCCGAGTGCCGATTAATCGACAAGTGCCAAGTGCTCGGCTTCGTATTCGCCAAATAGTGAGCATGTCTTTACACACTTGCATGCCTTGTCCGAATGCCTAGTTTTTTATGGAACAGTGAATATGCTAGCCGAGTGCTTGCCGTGCGAGCAACTACGTTTGGTGCGAGTTCATATTTTTAATCATGGACAACATTGATGAAGTTATCATTGCAGCAGCCACATTTACTGTTTTATTTAGTGGTTATAAATTGATGAAGAAGAATCTTATCTTTATCCCTCAGGAATGCAGCCATTCTATCATAGCCGTTAGGCCTATAAACACTGTCAGCACCTGCTCAGCTTTTAATGCTGCCCTTAACCTTTTTTAAACAGGCTCTGAATGATGCCATTAAAGAATTTTTTTTTTTTAATATCAGTCACAGAATACCGTTGCCCCATCTTGTTTTCAATCCGCTTTCATGCATCATGAACCTGATTCCGATTTTTGTGATTCGGATGAGAAGCATTCCAAATTGTTGGTTCACTCTCGTACAATGCGAGGAACTCTAAAACCGTTTCATTGGTCCAATCCATTCCTACAAAATAAAAATTCTATAAAAGTAGGTAAGTAATCACTAATAACTATTTACAGAACGAGATAGGGTAAACACTAATTCATTACAAAATATACTTACTTTGTGCCACTTTCCCGAATGTGTGGATACAAATATTATTTGCACAAGTATTCATATTCGTCGACTTTGAAGCGGCGAAGCATACCGACAACATGCCGAGTGAGGCGAGCACTGACAATCTATGCTCGGCGATTTACGAGCATCCATCCCCACTACTAATTCGGCAAATAATCGGCTCGGCACTCGGCGAGTCCCGCATATCTGGATGCGGCTTTAGATATACGAAACGTAACTGGCTATGAGAGAAAGAAAATGTGTGCTTGCATTTCTCCCTCTTGCCCCTACAGTAATATACGAAACGTAACTCTCTCTCTTTCTGTCTTCACTAACTTATATCTCCCTCTCAACTACCGTTCGCCTCGATTTTCATAAAGCCCTTGTCACGCATTCACCAGCTTACTCCCCAAGTCAAGCATGCGTAAAGAAGTTTTATTTCAAAAAAGAAAATGGTGTTTACAAAAGTTACTGTTGTACTTATTATAATACCATATCACAAAGCTCCAAATGGAATGCCTTACAACCCAAATATAGTATTAAAAAAACTAGCAAAATTTACAAAGTGATTTAAAACTCAACTACACACATATTGATGTGTGTTTTGTGTGAATGCGGATGTCGAAGGACCTTGTATGTGTTTTCAGATGTGTGTTTGAAATGTATGAAAGACCACTGCATAAGTAAAAATGAAAGCACACAAGGAAAGGAAGGAAGGGACTTACCGCGGAACCTTGTGGCACTTCTCTTATTCTTCTGGGTTTGTTCATACACTTGTATAATTATTAATCGCGGTATTTACTGTGATATGCGGGTAGAGAATGCTGAAGCAGAAAATTATATGTTTATACGGCGATGGTCGATTAAAGACTGATTGTGGGGGTAAGGTTAAAATGACAGGTATACAGGAATTGGTAGGAAAGGATCACGTGACAATACAAGCTACAAATACAGGGCCTATGATGTATGTAGGTAAGTAGTGTGTAGGTAAGTAGTGTGTAGGTAAGTAGTATGTATTGTGTAAATGTCCAATCAAATATTAAAAAAAATATTTCAGGAAATAAATCCATGAATAACAAATTTACATCATTTTTACCTGGTGCTCTTCCTCTAATCTCGATAGAAAAACAGCTTCGTCCGGTGTAATGTATCTTTCAACACACGCCAACATCAATATTACAGACTTGAGAGTGTCGACACCGTAAATGTATCCTGGAAAAATGAAAATCCGAATTTTTCATTTCCTACAACAAATTCAAAATTAGATTAAAAGTCACGTTATCAAAGTATAATAGTACCATTTACTGCTGAAAAGTTATAGGACATAAGATGTTTAGTCAGAGCTGCATGAGTCTCTGGGCTGATAGTTGGCACTACAAATCCTCGTGTTTTCTTTATGTCAACGTGGAATCGATCGCAGAACCACTGAATAACTGGATCCCACCGCTTCTGTTGGGATTCATACAGTCCATCATCCTCCTGAAAATTAAGAATATGTGAAAGCCCGCCGCACTAATTAATGGTAATGGATTTAGGGCTGCGGTTCCAAAGGTGCTTTCATCAGGCAGTCAGCTTTGAGATAGTTTATACAATATTATAATGTGTCATTTATGTATTACTAGCTGTTACCCGGCATGCGTTGCTATGCCATTTAATAAAGAAATTTTTTCTCCATCTTCCCTCTACCCACTCCACTCCCCACCTTTCCCCGTCCCGTGAATCCTTCTCCCGAGTTCCCCTCCGCCCTCCCAGGTTCCCCCCCTCCTACTACTCTGGTTCGTTCCCCTCCCCCCTCCCACAAACCCCCTACCCAAGTTCCCCTTCCCCCTCCCGCATTCCATACATTCAGTCCCGGTACATTCAGTTTTCAAACAGCTTGCGTGCCACCTATTACAATTTTTTTATACATATTCATAATGCCAGAGCTCCCCAGTAGTTTTATACAATTTGTTTTATACAGTTTGTTTTATGCCTGTCTCACTAGGATATACCTATAACGAGACAGGGTATATCCCAGTGCGACAGGCATGGGGTGAGGTTTGTCTAAGTCTTGGCGGCGAATGCGTTTGCCTACCCATTGCGTGGCGGGCCGGATCGGGAGAGACTGTTTGAGGGAGACCTAAACTAGACCACTCCAACCAGACTCACTCGATCCATCGCCTTGTGGGAGGAATGGATTCATACATTCGTCACTCCTGGACACATTGACCCCCAGATTCCTACCCACCCCCCACACCTTTTCCCTTCTCAGAACTTTCTCTCGTTCCTTTTCCTGAAAAGACCCTCCTCACAGCATCCCTAAAGATGACACAGGCCTTGAGGGATTTTTGCCTCAGGGCCTCCTGTGTGGAGCTAATGTAAAAAAAAAAAAAACTTACACTTGAATGAAAGAGAAGTGTGTCCGTAGCGATGTAATTGACTATATAGTTAACCATGTCATATTTACTAAGGTTGTTAGGATTGTCCAGGGAGGTGTTGCACAATGCAGCCTGAAATATATGAAGACATGTTTTATTTTATATTTACCAGAAAACATTTAACTTCTTACAAAATTATTTGACTTTGCAATAAGGAACTCCACTGAAAAATATTATGGCTTTAAAAAAATATGTTCATATAGATCAATAAACTCTGATTCTGAATATTTAAGTTTTATTTAATAATATTTAACGCAGAGTTTTTCAAAAATTATTAAAAAGTCCATTTTTAACCGGGTCGTAAAAACACGCCGTCAAGGTGATGTCACTGTTCGACGTGTCGTGACGTCACTTTAAAGTCATTGTAGGGGACTATATGTATGACACAATCCATCATATTAATTTATTCGTTTATTTACATACTGTTTATAGAGATTTAGTTGTTGTGTTTGTGGCGGTCACTTAACCCGTTCTGCGAAGTTTACCGCTGCGCCACTGACGTCCACAGAATACGCTGGAAGATACGGCATACCTACCTTTAGCTAGTACACCGTAACGTAGTAGAAATAATAATCCGCCACCTACGCGAAAGAGCTAGAACGTCTGGCTGTACCGTTCAAGTGATATCTCGCCTTTGTGTGAGTTCACGCATTACCTACCGGGAGACTAATTACTTGCCACGAGTATATAAGCCGCGCTCGCTTGCTCGGAGCCAGTCAGTCAATACTTTCCATTCATCGAATAAGGAACACAGTCCGAGCAGTGCAGTAACTCTCTACCTGCCGCGCGCGGGGCACGGGCCTCGCGCAGTCAATAGTGAACACCATTTATCCAGCGTGACCCAGGAACATTCCAGCACCTTCGAGGAACTTCTCCAACTACCATATCGACATGAGATGGCAATCCACATCCTGCAACGAGCAGCAACAACAACCGGCAACGCGCCAGCATCCTCATCCTGCAACGAGCAGCAACCACAACCGGCAACGCGCCAGCATCCTCATCGCCTCTCAAGGTTCCTTCCTGCATCACGTGTGTGCTCCGACACACTGGACACACAGCCGCCATATCCCGTCAACACGACGTCGATCGACCGCCTGGACCAAGGTCACGTCTACACCGCCACGGTGTAGGGCAACACGCCGGCTTCCTGAAGACCTGTGATCTTCACCGCCGTAGTGTCCTGACCTTCATCTTCACATCATCGCGCAGCAGCATCACTACTGTCACTCCGCTCCGGCTCCGCATCGACCTCCGCTACGTAGCCACAATAAAGACTGACTCACACATCGACTGACGCCTTTTATTTCTCGTCCCGACTCTACCGATACGGACCGCTCAAGGTATCTCTTATTAGTTTATCTCTATTATTGAAAATATTCAAAAACTACTGCACAAAAAAAATAGTAAAGTTACTTCTAGGGAGAATACTTCGAACAACGGAATTCAAAATGGCGGCAGTTGATCAGCTGATTGCCCGATCCTATAGTAATTTTTCAGGAGTAATGACGTCACACGATTCACCATACATACGGTGGTTTTCGGGGGGTCTTGAAAAATTAAAACTTTGACAATTATTTTAACTATTAAAACTAACTCTAAAAATAAAAATAAAAATGCAGTTATTTAAGTTAGAAGGTCACTATTCATAAAAAAAATTGGACTGGAGTTCTCTATTCATTGAATTTCAATAAACACATATTACAAACCAAGTGCATTGAGCCTTGCTGTATTGTTTCAGTCTGTGCATCCCATTCTGCAGCCACGGCAAGAGCGAGGGGTTCACTCTCCAAATAGAATTCTTTTCCTAGAGGTGTTTTAAGTTTTTTCTGATCTAAAGTTACTTCGTATCTCCCGTCACTGCATAGAATTCCTGTTTTCTTATAAAACCTGTTTCTTGTTGCTGCAAAAACATTTGATATCACAATTATAATTTTTTTGGTAAACTTTCGAAAACACTGGACACGCTTATGCATACTTTTTAGAAAAAACCTTTAGATTCACCTCAGGTGGATTTAGACCAAACAAGCTTAGAACTAGAGCTAGAACAAGAGCGTTCTATTTTGATCTTTAGGGTAAACAGTAATTCATTTTCACCATTTACACCAAACGAACAACAATGAGAACAATAAGAACTAAAATTCTTGCAGATGCTCTAGGGATGTTTAGATCAGGCGAGCGATGTTTGTTCACTAAGGTGGGTCATGACTGTATGGGAAAAAATAATTTCTTGTTTTGATAGTGATAAAAGGGTGTTGTTAAATGAAGATATAAAATCACGTAATTTTTTTTAATAATATTTAGATATCATCTTCCTCCGGATTGACCTTGAAATTTCACATAATAGAGAAAAACCCACCCTTGTTAAATCTTAAAAAAATGTTGGATAAACCATTAAAAATGAACTATTTTTCAATAAAACACGAAGTAGAGGTGTTTTGATTTATTTATTTAAAAAACATATGAATATACTTAGAAAACTGGGGAGGAATGCAGATCCCGCCAATGTGGGGGATTTTAATAAAAATGCACTTTCTAGATGAGAAAAGTGTGGAAAAGATGAATAAAAAAGAAATTAAGGTGCGCTCGGCAAAATTGAGGGAGATACAGCCGTTTAAAGTATGAATAAAATGTCACTTTATGAACCGATACTGTCAGCCATTTTGTAACCTTAAAGTTGGTAGCACTCGTAATCGTCCTCTAAAAACATGGTTTGTGCCCCTTTATAACGCCTACTCGTGTCAACGCAAGAAAAACATCCCAGTTTTCAAGTAGTTTAGCGGCTACGCCAGGTTTGTGTAACATGGTTTGTGACCATTATTAATTCTATTTTTCATAATTACGCGTCTTATTATATATCACGTCTTATTACGTATCAACCTTCGGTCATAGCAAGTCTGAGATACCAACATAATAGAAACAAAATGGCGTAGTATAAGTTCACGAAGTGTCATTTTTATTCATTCTTTAAACGGCTGTATCTCCCTCAATTTTGCCAAGCGCACCTTAATTTTTTATTCAACTTTTCCACACTTTTCTCATCTAGAAAGTGCATTTTTATTAAAATCCCCCACATTGGCGGGATCTGCATTTCACCCGAAAACTGAAACAATGTTACTTTGTTTGAACCACTTGTATATTTGAGTAAAGCCGACCGGTTTCGGAACGACCGTTCCTTCTTCAGGGCAAACGTATACTGATTTGACAGTTACAAAATAGTGGATGGGAACAATGTATTATTACTAAGGATTGTGGTAGGGGTGGAACCGTTGCTAGGTATTAATGAAGAGTGGGTGGGTAGGGGAACATATCCATGATTGGGCTGTAAGATAATATTTTTTGTTTGTTGATAATAGATTCATCATTTTTAAGGGATTTTCTCAATTTGGGAGGCGGGAATGGGTACCGCCGCCCCGGGAACCTTTATTGGATAACCAACACCTCTGCCATAGGTCACCCCAAGTGGTTCGCTACGTTTGGTGATTTAGCAGGGGTGCCCGGGTTCATGGGATGAGGTTTGTCTAGGTCTTGGAGGCGGATGACCAGGACATACTGAACCCCCAGATTCCTACCCACCCCTTAAACCCTTTTCCTTCCCAGAACTCTCCTCTCCTTCCTTTCCTTAAAAAAAAACCCTCCACACAGTATCCTCAAAGATGACATAGGCCCTGAGGGAAATTATTTTCCTCGGGGCCTCCTGTGTGGAGCTCATGTAAAAAAAAAAAAATAGGATTTTTTTATTTCCAAGGCTTCTAAGTTATCTAAGCGTTTTCCTTTATGATATTTATCCCTGTATTTTTTTTCAAAACTATGGTTATTTTCAATGATATGGTTAGCGAACTCAGAATTTTTTTTATTATTAAGACACCTTAAATGTTCTTTGATTCTGATTTCAAAATTACGAGTTGTTTTTCAAATATAAAATGAGGGACAGTCATTACATTTGAGTTTATATATTCCGGAATTAGTCAATTTATAGTCTTTATCTTTAGCGTTTCTCAAAAAATTACCGAATAATAATTTGAATTATATAAATATAATTCAAATTATCTCAAGGCAGTGATTCAACTACCAGTTATCCTTCTTACTATCAAATTATCTCAAGGCAGTGATTCAACTACCAGTTATCCTTCTTACTATCAAATTATCTCAAGGCAGTGATTCAACTACCAGTTATCCTTCTTACTATCAAATTATCTCAAGGCAGTGATTCAACTACCAGTTATCCTTCTTACTATCAAATTATCTCAAGGCAGTGATTCAACTACCAGTTATCCTTCTTACTATCAAATTATCTCAAGGCAGTGATTCAACTACCAGTTATCCTTCTTACTATCAAATTATCTCAAGGCAGTGATTCAACTACCAGTTATCCTTCTTACTATCAAATTATCTCAAGGCAGTGATTCAACTACCAGTTATCCTTCTTACTATCAAATTATCTCAAGGCAGTGATTCAACTACCAGTTATCCTTCTTACTATCAAATTTCGGCATTATTTTGCGAAACTCAATCTTGGAATTTTTTGTAAACGATTTCGTAAATATATTCTACATTTGCTACGGAAGATTACAAGAAATATGAAGGATTCATAGTAAACTTTTATGTACACTAGAAATAACCCCTTAATATGAAAATTTTCAAAACTTTGAAGTGAATCCGGAGGAAGAAGATCGTATCAGAAATTAGAAAAATTTTAAACACGTCGTCTCGAACCCATTTCGCACTCTTTTATCGCTCTTAGAATTTAAAAATAACATTTTTTATTAAATGACCCACCTTAGTGTTCACTGCACCATGTCTTCGGCCATGTCCGACAGAGAAAGCGATATTGTGATTTCAAGTTCTGAATTTATAGAAGAGACTTTTTTATTCTATTTTCCATAAGTTATTATTATAATTTATTTTCCGTGTGTTGGATCTCACAGACAACTGAAATTTTGGTACGTATCTACCGTGTGTAGACATTTTTCATTACTCCAAGTCGACGCAAGTTCCAAGAACATGAGAACACTTTGAAGCTGTGGAGTAGCGTGCATTGGAGGGGCCCTGTATCAAAATTAGTTGGGGGGGCTCAAATGAAGGGTAAAGATTTCTCACAAAAGATAAAGCCTCTGTAGCCTGGGGGTCCAGTATCATTGATACAGCGGTAGCTACGCCCCTGCTTTGAAGAGACCGACCGTCTCGAGGAGCAATTGCATCCGAACACGAAGGAATGCTCTACGCAACTGTTCAGGCACACTTATGGTGTTTACTTCAAACGAATGAGCATTTCACTAAGTTTCAACGAACACATTCGGAGCACCGAAAGAATGCTCCATAACAGTTTACACCAAACCAATTTGCAAGAACAGACTAGAGCGAGCGTTTAGCCTAAATCCACCTTTACAGTAATTAAGGTGAATCTAAAGGTTTTTTTCTAAAAATATATTCGTATTAGGCGTGTACGGTGATTTCGAAAGTTTACAAATGTTTTGACATTAAAAATATTTTTGGCTATGTTCAAAATTTAGTAAAAATGATCAACAAATATTGCTAAACTTCTCAATGGTTAGTAAGAACAATTTTAGTACCAATGTGTCTGAAAAGTGCTTGGCCATTTTTTGACAGGTTTTTCGAGAATAATAAGCTACAAAAAGTTGATATTGACATTTTTTACGGATTATTGCAGCATGAACAATAATTAATAATAATAATACACTATCAATGAAAATATTGCGAAGTAATAATAAATGTCAGTGTCAAAGCTGTCAAAAAAAAAATCATAGACAAAAAGGACCAAGATTTCAAAGATACGAAACGAAATAATATAAATTGTACATTGTAGATTTCATAGATGTATATAATATAACTGGATGGATGACTCTCTTTGCCTCAGAGAATTTTGAGCGGTCCACCGGAAATCGACGTCCGCCATCTTGGAATGGTGCATAACAAGTGCCCAGTAGGCCATTTCTATACCAGCAGCCGTCTAGTTTGAAGCAGTTTTAAGTAATATTTAATTAGTTTTAAGTAATAAAAATCTCACATTGTGTGGTGGGTGACTTTTCGGATAAGAGGTACATATTCCCACAATTGTCGCACGATCCCGAAGCTGAATTTCACGGGGGTGAAGACCTCCATGAAACGCAGATAATTAGAAAAATTTCAGAGAAATTTGCGCTATTAAGGTTAAAGACATATGCAAGAAGATTTTCTCTAGAAAATGTAAATAATAATAAGGCAAGCGTTAAGACATTACATTAACTTATTTTATTTAATAATGTATAAAAAAATTGTCTGTATATAAGTTGTATAAATTTTTTGTCTGTATGTAAGTTGTATAAATTCTTTCTCTTTTTTGACTGTATATAAGTTGTATACATTTTTTGTATGTATATAAGGTGTATAATTTTTTTATCTGTAAAGTTTTGCTGTATGTTTGTTATATTTGTTGTTATATAAATTAAGTTGTGCAAATTTTGTTGTATAAATGTTATTTTTTTTTTTTAATTATTTCTACCCAATATTATAGTCTGTCAAAAAAGAGTAGAAAATATAAAAACTTGAACTACTAAATTTGTAGACTGGCAACACCAATTTAACTGTCAAATATTTTTTTGAAGTGCAATGACACTGAATGTATAGAACACAGTAAACCACATTTTAAAAAACATTTTTTCTTTGTAACATAAAATTGATTAAAAGGTGTTTTATAAAGCGATTTGCTTTAATTTAATTTAAAATAAATTTGAATTTAACAATAGATAGAAAGGAAGAATCATAAAAGGTGAGTTTAGTAACACTACTTTTAGATCTAAATGAGTTAAATATATTCAGATCTAAAATTAGAGACATGATCTAAAGCCCAGGCAACGCTAGGTACTTTATCCAGTATTAAATAAAAGTGAGCAATTTCTAAACTGTGCTTTATATTTTATTACATTATAGTTATTCTTCATTATGTTAACACAAAATTGCAAAGGTATAATAATAATATACCTATACGCAATTCTAATTTTGAGATCGGCGGGTATCTATACTGCAATGAAAAAATATTTTTTCCACTATTACACCTTTTTAATTTTTTATAAAAATGTAGGTTACACAGCTTTACTTTAACACCATGAGTTATGTGTTTAGTATTGCCATTTGAACAACAGTGGCGCCCTCATATATTTTCTACTCTTATTTGACAAACTGTATGCATGACTGTTATTTTTTACTTTTGTTTGTCGATACATTTACTGCTTATAAGTTAATGGCACATGAAGTTCCCATACTAAATATTGTAATTTAAAAAAAAAATGATACACCTATTAAATCTTGTAGTTTTGTTTCTGTTTCTCAACATATTTTGTTTCCTACCCTACCTACACCAGTTTTAGGGGGCATTCATTAATTACGTGAGCACAAACGAGGGGGGGGGGTCCAGCAAAATCTCACGTTACTTGAAAAGAATATACGAAGTGGCCAAATTTATCTCACCGAGGGGGAGGGGGGTCTAGATTGGAAGAAAAACTGCTCACGTAATTAATGGATTCCCCTTACTGATCTAAGACTGTGTCACACATCTACCGGATCTGCCCTGATGATGGGTAAGATTATCACAATATGTAGTTATAAAACAAAGTACAACTGTAGACTTGTGATGCCCTGAATGAAATTTCATTATTGAAGTTTACTTCGAATGGAAGATTATTTTTTATTGAGTTTTTAATTTTACAATATTTTATTTTACTTAAATCTTACAAAACTGATCAGTTTTATTGTAAGAAATCTCTCTTTTTTTTCTATTTATTTGCTTACAATAATATCATTAAATATTAGATATTTTGGTGCATAATTCATATTAATTACAAAAGTATAACTTAATTTAACATTAAAATACTTAACTAATTATTATAATGCTTATGAACATAATAATGTACGATAATTATTATTTATATACAAAGTCGCAGTTTTACTTTATTACAATTCGTTATGCAACACAAAAAAAAACAGAAAGGAAAAATGTTTAAAACATTTTTTAGTAACAAAAAACTTGGAATTTGCGAGTTCCCTCTAAGAAGTTCCCTGAGTTCTCGTATCTCTTGCCCATTTTGCATATGGCGGCCGTCGAAACCGGAAGACCGGCTAATTTACGCGACTCATCCATCCAGTTATATTATATACATCTATGGTAGATTTGTTTTTCAAAGAAAAAGTTCCTCTATTAAATTCATAGACAGTACACGTAATATTGGTGGATGATTGGTGGCGTCCGGTTAGTGGTTTTTAACCTGGGTTCGATCGAACGCCAGGGGTTCGGTGGAAGGCAGTGGAAGGCAAGATACACCCCGAAAAAAAATTACGATGAATATTGTCACTATCCCCATCCCGCCCTATCCTATCCCATTGCGTCCCCCCACCGTTGTGATGATCACGACCCCCATCCTATCCCATTACGACCTCCCTTGTGGTAATGCGCCGCCACTAATATCACGTCCCGCTTTTCAATTAAGAAGAAACTGGTGGGGTTCAGTACCTCCAAAAAGGTTAAGAACCACTGGTCTAGGTGGTGGTCTAGGTCTAGGCCAGGGGTCAGAACTTGCGGCTCTTTGCATAGGCGTCTCTGCGACATCAATAGCAATTTCACCTCTACTGAACCAGCTTTTTGAGATGGAGCCGCCGAACGAACTTTGACTCGGTCAGCATCAGTGTTATGTGTGGTGCGAGTCTGTTTATGTTTATGGAAACATTTAAATGGGCAGAAGTGTGATATTACAGTAAGAACGTAGATAACACAAAGCAAATCGTAATTATCGTTCCACCACATTTACCACAGTACGCTTACAACCCCCCCCCCCCCCCCCCCCTCCACCCCGTTATAATATGGCCCTTTGATATATAAGTATTTGTTATCCTGTTTCTTTGACAAATTGGCTCTTCTTACTTGAAAGTTTGCCGACCCCTGGTCTAGGCTTTCGAACTATACAGAGTGTTAAGGGACGTACTTGACTTACTTTAACCAGTGATTCCTGAAATTATTTGGAGTAAAAAATGTAAATGAAAGTTTGGTCTCCGGTGCCTTTTTTTGACGACTTTTTTTTCAAAATTTTTTTCTTCAAAATTAAAAAAAAAAAAAATCTTCCGCATGTCGTCACTGGTCACTCAGCCGGGTGTCCGACGAACCCCTTACCCCTCCTCCAACTGTTCAACAACTACCATTTTTTATGTTTTTGTAGAAAAAAAAAACATCAAAAATGTCACCGGAGACCAAAATTTCATTTACATTTTTTACTCCAAATAATGTCAGGAATCACTGGTTAAAGTAAGTCAAGTACGTCCCCACGCTGTATACGAATTATGGTATTGGTTTATTTATGCGGATTATGTTCCAAGCTGCGCTAAGCTCGACATTCCAACCAAGCCGAGCTTATAACCAACTGATGTACCGGGCCGCGTATTTACAATCCCTAACGCGTTTGAGTCGCTTTAAATTTTCAATATCAAAATTTAAATATTTAGAAATAAAATTATTGATTTCTAATATACACATTGGAAAGATTATTTTATCTAGATTTTAGAACATTTTTTTGTTTTGGCAAAGTGATAAAAATTATCAATTTAGAGGTGTATTTACAATATATGGGAATAATATTAAAATTTAAATATTTAAAAATAAAATTATTCATTTCTAATACACACATCAGAAAGATTATTTTATCTAGATTTTAGAACATTTTTTGTTTTTGCAATGTGATAAAAAATAACCAATATAGAGGTATATTTAAAATGTAAATTGTCGTTACCGCGACTGAATCGGTGTAGGTTTTGTAAATACGCGGCCCGGTAGCGTATTTACAAAACCTACACCGATTCAATTTAGAGGTGTATTTACAATATATGGGAATAATATTAAAATTTAAATATTTAAAAATAAAATTATTCATTTCTAATACACACATCAGAAAGATTATTTTATCTAGATTTTAGAACATTTTTTGTTTTTGCAATGTGATAAAAAATAACCAATATAGAGGTATATTTAAAATGTAAATTGTCGTTACCGCGACTGAATCGGTGTAGGGATTGTAAATACGCTACCGGGCCTATGTAGCATAAATAAACCAATCCCGTGTGTAGATTTGTTCGCTCCTGGTTTATACGCTGTCAAAAAAATAATTAAATATTACTTATTTAAACATTATACTGAAAGTAGGTAAAAAAGGAATCGCTTACTTTATTACTTTCACCTACAGAGTCCGCTAGTCAACACTTGTAAAATAATAATTAAGGTCAACTAACATTTAAAAAAAATAACTAGAGTTTGTCAGATAGTGTCAATAAGAAGAGTTTGTCACTACTCGTTTTTTAATCTATAAAATACATTGTAAAATTACTTTTTACTACGTTACTAGATTTTGAAATAATAGTGAAAAGGAATTACCCGCTTTACAAAACGCGCCCACAGAGTCCGCTAGTTGACTCTTTTGTGTCAAAAGGTGTGTTTTCAAATCTGGTTTTCAACTGACATTTCATTATTTGCGATATCTTTTCCAAACAATTTTTGACATAAATTGGTCATCTTTTATAAATTTATTTTAATATAAATACTTTTATACGCATTTGAAACACCTGCGCGCGACGAACACCTTCTTTTTGGAAGTATTGATCAGGGAATCATGTAGCGACGAACCTAGAAATGGTTTGGGTACCTCATGTGACGTAGACATCACGCCACTTTTCCAGTGAGCAATACAGCCTTCCCATTGGCTGGGGAAGTGGTCGTGGAGGTTAAAAATACTTGGCCGTGCGCGTATGGTCTTGTGCAACGAGTTAACTTTTGTGTTGTTTATTTTACGATAAAGTGACTAACTATTAGTGATACAACTCGACAAAAAAGTGTTTATAAAACACCATCCGAAGTCTTTGCTATTCCGGTAAGTCTATCACTATTTTGATACCTTATTTTGTCATATTTTCAAATTTGTGTTTTTAACCTCAACAGTATTCTAATTCATTTATTTACAACACTTTATCTGATTTTTAACAGTTTTATGTTCATAATCCCACTCCATGAAAACTTGGTTAATTTGATATTTATTCAAATTTTAATGTCAGCCTAAAATCACATTGCGAGCTTGTAATGAAACGTGACAGTTTTTTGCTCGCATATTTTTATTTTACCCAAGAAGGTATCTAAGTATATTTTAGTTCAAAAAATATTCTGTTTACATAAAATATTTGATGTTTTACCGGGGATGACTAACATAATATAAACCGGAGTTTTATTTGCTGATATATGCGACTCGAATGTTTTCTCTTATTTTTTTTTGTTTGCATACCTATTGCATTGCAATATAAATAATAGTTGTATAAACGTGGCTACGTACCTACTTCACCGATTATATGACAATTATAAATTATTCCTGCCGACAAAATTATATATTCGATACCCTCACGAATCTTGTTTGACAGCTAAGATGTCACTTGTAAATTTATTACCCAAAAATGTCTTCAGTACCTACGATAATAAATTATGTTTATTTTTTTAATCAAACCAGTATGGTTACCTGCGTACTGGTTTACAGAATAGTGTGATCTTTAAAAAAATTCCAGTAATGTTTTTCTAGTGTAAATAATAATTTATTTGCACAAGCATAGGTACCTAATTAATTCCAGATTCACTCTGGTCCAACGTACCTACCTACTTGGGGAGATAAAATGACACAATATAATTCTTATTTATGAGAAAAATTAAATCATGTGATGTGACATAAATATGTCATCGTCAATAATGTTGTCGATGTCTAGTAGTTACCTAGCCAGCTAACAGCTTTTCAGTAGGATTACTGTGTTTACAAACGCCTTTACGAAAAAACAGCAAAATCAACAGCAAATCAGCAAGCAGGGTTTTGCTGGTTTTTATTTTGGATAAAATTCAACTTCAATTTGTACTTTATCTAAATCTTAATTATGATTGGCCAATCAGATACCACATTTCCTTATAATAGTGGCTACCAATAGACTTAATACTAATTAATTCATTCATGTAGGTACCTACCTACCCCCAAAATTCATTTGATTAGGTAGTTTCATTGTGGTTTTGCCAAATAGAATCCCTTGGTATTCATATTAAATCAATAAAGCATGTCGGAGAATCGATTTAAAAATAGTCTAGGCAACCTTGTTGAAATTCAGGATTTGATCAAACAGAAAACATCATCTCTAATGATAATGACATATCTAGGTACCTATATTATAATATCGTAGGTAGGTAGGTATCTAGTGACAGTTACATGCATAGTTATATTATTAGTTTGGCTTTCCTGTGACGCCATTCATGTAGAAATTAAATGTGACCTCTTAATTCGTGTTGTGAAGCCTCATAAGAGTCGTAAGCGCATGTGGTTTTTTCAATATTTACAATTTGATGAGCTAATTAGGTATTCGTCACTTCAGATGGAAAAGGTTCTAAATGATAATTTTTTCAAACTTTGAGTGCAAAACCATTTCTTTTACTCATTTCTATTTTGCTGCATATTATGGTTTTATTATAAAAAAGTAAGTACACGTCCTATTTAATTGTTTTCCTTTAAAATATGTTCAATTAAAATACTTTATGCAATATTTAACGTCAATCAGAAATCGGTACCTACCCTACCTATCTAAATAGATTAGGAGAAATCGTCTTTGCTGTATCTCAGAACGAGGTAAAGTGAAGTTGGAACCCTATCCAAATGAGGTGACGATCTGTTATTTGGTCAGTGTAATCAAATAATTACCCCACAATAAGATGGAATATAATATTACTGCTTTAATCAGGGCTTTGGAACGGAGTAGAGCAATGGAACAATAGATTTTTTACCTGAAGCTGACCGCGTTTACTGCTCCAGATTGAAAATACATGACACTGCAGAACAAAGTCTGCTTCTTCTATCGCTCGCTAGGTACCTAGGTATTTAGTAATGTTCTGTCTGAATACCATAGTTGTGAATGATGAATACTTGGAGCAGGTGGATGAGTTTGTGTATCTGGGTAGTGTGTTTACGAGAGATGGGAAGGCTGATAGAGATATTGAAAGAAGGGTGAATGCCGGTAACTCCATTAATGGTGGACTGAATGCCGTTGGCGCTAATAAAAAACTGTCAAAAGAAGCGAAGCTAGCAGTCCACAATGGAGTCCTGGTACCTACCCTGATGTATGGCAGTGAGGCATGGAACTGGCAGAGGAAGGATGAAAGTAAGCTGAATGCTGTTGAAATGAGATCCCTGAGACGTATGTGTGGTAAAACAATGTATGATCGTGTGAGAAATGTGGATATCCGCAAAGAATATAAGGCTGATATAAGCATAATGAGTAAGATTAAGAAAGGGACCCTCAGATGGTTTGGGCATGTAGAGTGAATGAACGAAGAAAGTTGTGTAAGAAGAATATACGACGCGAATGTGAATGGTAGAAGAAGTCGGGGACGCCCGAGGAAGACGTGGCACGATCAAGTGAATCAAATACTTGAGACGGGCCATGTCAAAAGTTAGAACAATAGAAGAGAATGTATGAGACGATGTATGAATGTGAGTGAGGCAAAGAGTGTGTGCCAAGACCGAGTTGTTTGGCGGTCCGTCCTCTTTGCCTACCCCTGCGGGGAAACGGCGTGATGGTTAGTTAGTCTAAAAATGTTTCGGTTTCGGCCGAAACTGAGACAGACACCGAAGATTCGGTTTTGGTGGAAACTCCTGTTTCGGTCGGACACTAGAAATAACCCACCGGTCAGTGGCTGGGTGGGCATCGCATTTGGGTCCCACCCGGGCGTCGCGTGTTCGATTCCTCGGCTGGCTAAGTCCTCCATTACTCCACAAGCAACATTTTCCGCTTATTGTGGTGGTAGTAGTAGATTTTCAAACATTGTTGGGTTATTCATGACCTGGGAATGTATTCATGGCCTGGGAATTCCTTCAAAAAAATCTGTAGTCCTGGCACTCTGTCGGCAGGTTTTGATATGTGACATTGCTGTGATCCTGGTATTCTGTTTCTGTCGACAGGTTTGTCTCGACGTTTATTGAATTCATAATATTTATGCCTAGGTAGTGCACATTCGTGAAAAATCATGGGATATTATAATTCCTATTTTGAAAAAGAAAATTATTATAATTTTCTGTTCAAATATTATATTATTACTAGCTGATCCGGCGAACTTCGTACCGCCTCAGAATCAAAAACTGTTGTCAACTTAGGGAACGTACCCGTACTACGTGACCAACTTTTTGCAATTTTTAACCCCCCCCCCCCCCCCGGTGACCAAAATCCTAAGCAACTTGCCGCTCATTTGTATGGAGCGTGACATTTTGAAGACCCCCCCCCCCCCTAAACGTGTCACGTAGTATGGGTACGTTCCCTTATTAGCTGAATTGATCTAAATTGTTTCTCCCTGCGTATACCATACCTTGATCTAAATTGTTTCTCCCTGCGTATCCTTTCCCCTCTCGCGTTCCCTCTCCCTCTCCCCACTCCACTTCTCCCCTTCCCCCGTCCCGCTAACTCCCCTTCCTGAGTTCCTTTCCCCCCTCCCCTCTCCCCCCTCCCCCCTTCCCTTCCCCCCTCCCCCGGTTCACAGTTCAATATTATACCCCTTACAATATTGCTGCAGTTCTTTCAAAATAGGAGAATTCGTTACATACAAATTGTATGGGGAAAATAATTTTCTTCGGAGTGGAACACCCTTTACTTTTAGGGGTATGAAAAATAGATGTTGGTCGATTCTCAGACCTACCAGATAAGCACACAAAATTTCATCAAAATTGGTCCAGCCGTTTCGGAGGAGTATGGTAACAAACACCGTGACACGAGAATTTTATATATTAGATAGGTAGGTACCCACTGCATCGATTGTCTGTTTTTTTCGCACAATCAAATCTTGAAAAAGACAAATTCAAAGCGTACCTATCCGAGCTCTAGAGTTCATTGAACCAGAAGTACGCGGGACAGACACACACCTGAAACTAGTATTTTTGATATCCTTTTGATTTTGTTATCCTTTTGATCTTGTTATTTAAATAGCTTTAGAACGTGACAATATATAAATAGAAATTATTAAATTATTTATCAATAATTTTAAAATCACCTTTTGGCACCAAAAAATATCTAGGTACCAGTGGCGTTCCGTAACTCGAAACAGCAGAAATGCGAATGCTTAGATGGTCGGCAGGAGTATCACTAAAAGATAAGATCAAAAGTTCACGCATTCGTGGTAGCCACAGCCACTGGGTGTCACAGACATAAATAGTAAGCTGGAGGAACGACAGTTCAGATGGTATGGACACATAAGACGGAGACCATCGGACCACACAGTGAGGCAGGCAATGTCTATGGAGCTTCATCGACAGTCATCCAGAGGAAGACCGAAGAACTCCTGGATGACTCTATGCGCCAAAATTCTTCAGAAAAACGGCCTGGATGAAGGCGATTCCCAGAACAGGAGAAATTACAACCTGAGAACGAGAAGAGCCGACCCCAACAGCCTACCTAGGCAATGAGTTGGGACAGCGCAAGGAAGAAGAAGTGGCGTTACGTGAGTTTTCAGTGAGCTAGAGTGCTAAGATTGAAAAATGCGACATTACTGATGTTGTAGCTGAAAATGATTTTTTTTTTTTTTTCAAAATTTCAACTTTTTGTATGAAGTTCTTTCAGTATGTGGATGCGGCGCATTCACATACTGAAAGAATCCTGAAGATCTTCATACAAAAAGTTGAAATTTGAAAAAAAAATCATCATATTTTCAAAAACGTCATATTTTTCAATCTTAGCGTTCTAGCTCACTGAAAACTCGCTGGTCCGCCACTGGTAGGTACATGTTTCAGAACCAAAGGTCCCTTTTCAGGATATGGAGTTACTTTGAACCATGATTTGACAACCTTTGGTTTGGTTCTAGACAATGTTTCTTAAAATGGTTGTTAAAACGAACATATTCACTACTAGAAGACCCGGCTACAAGTTGCTGTGGCTAACGAAACACAACGCCATTACCAAACCTTTATAAAATCCACACCACTCGCTTGCCAGCTGCCCGCTGCCTGAATTGAATATTTGAATTTCTCGGCTTTTCTCTACTATAATAAGCATGAATTATGCACATAAACCTTCCTCTTGAATTACTCTATCTATTGGTGAAAACCGCATGAAAATCCGTTGCGTAGTTTAAAAGATCTATGCGCACATACATTTTGAGCGACTTCATTTTATACTATGTAATGAGATACATTTTTATTTTAACTTTATGAGTAAAACCTAAAATTATAATATTTAAATAAATGAAGACAATACTCGTATAAGCGTAACTCGATCGAAAATCTGGAAACAGAAAAATCAGAAAAACATATTGACACCTCTGGTTAGCGCGTTTGCCCGGAAAGCAAGAGGTCCTGGGTTCGAGTCCCAGAGGTGTCAATATGTTTTTCTGATTTTTCTGTTTCCAGATTTTCGATTGAGTTTCCCTTACATTGTCTTCATTTATTTAGATATACATTTTAATGATAATCTTTTATTAAATGATAACATCACCAGGAAAGTCTTCATTGTAGTAAAAACTACATTTGAATGGCGTCTTTCTGTAATTAAATACTATGCCATAATATTATTACGTGTAAAATTCTTTGTGCATAATTTATCGACCTTGTATGGACATAAACTTTCCTGAAACATGTTTTTCCAGCATTGTAAATAATGATCTTAATGAAAAAATATCAAGAGGTTTTACAAGTAATGCCACAAACATGTCAATGTCAATATAAATAATCCTCGTTATTTATCATATTGCTCTCATCTTGCAATATCTTATTTTCAAAACAGCAAAAAAAAAACTGTTTACTAATATAGCCAAGTTTTGCAAATTGCATTTTATAAGCGTTGAAGATATTAAATAAATACTAATTAACTTAATTGCTAATATAAATAATAAAGTAATATATATTTATAATAACAAATCTAACTTTATGTGATCTGTTATTATATTATTTATAGATAACTATAATTATAATTTTTTTGTTTGTTGTTCATTTGAATACCTCACGAGAGTCCCAGTTGCTCCAGTCTGGAGCCAGTGAAACTGGCATCCCAAATTGGGTACGTTGTGAGGCTGAAGATATAGAGGGAAGGAAAGGAGATGGGGTAGAGGAAGGTGGGAAGTACCTGGCTATTCAGATCTGGTCATCAATCACGGCTAAAGCCATTTCAAGCATCGTTTGACTTCTGAATGGTGAACTTACACCAGGGCCACACTAAGAGTATCTTCCACTCTGGAACTTGCCGCAAATGTACTGTATATTGTTTTAAATGAATTGATTTTGAAATACAAATTAATCAAATAAAATTTATTTGCCACGCCGGGATTCGATCCCGCGACCTTCGGAGTGCCAGTCAAGAACTTTACCACTAGACTACGCCGGCCGTCAAAACTTAACCAAATAACCAAATACTTATTAGATATATCATACTGGATGCCACCACACTAGATGACATCACTTTAATCTCTGTTAGGTTGTCGTTTTGGATAAAACTAGTGGTAACCTACACACAATTTTGACTTTATTTAAATCCTCGTTTTTCCAATAGGTACGTTCCCATTTGTTTTTTTTTTATCAATTCATTCTAGGTACAATATTTCCAAGTCAGGAAGACTTAATTATTCCAGCTCACGGTTTGCATATCGTGGTGTGTGTTTTTAAAATTTTAAGTAATTTAGTTTCAGATGTAAATTACAATATCTAAGTTGGATTATTGAAATTTCAACCTATCTAAAGGTGGTTAATTCTCAAATGCTCATGTGCTCTGAATACAATATTGCATATTAGCGACTCTTTTCTTACCAACTGCAAACGCCCGCGAGCGTCCGCTGGCCAAAATGTGGTCAATTTGAAGAGATATTTTAAAACATTTATTTGAAATTATTCCAAAAGTTCCCGCGCTTTGGAATCTTCGATCAATCACAAATCTAACTTGGTAGTTTCACACTTGGCATTCCGCAAACCGAAATTATTGAATTTATTTTCTTACAAATCATAAAATGTTTACACCCTCGACCAAGATATACCTACTACGTCGTTAGTTTGCATATTAAAAAATGCATGTTCGAATTTAAATTTATCTAATATATGCTTTGTGATTGTCAACTAGGCCGTAGACAACACACAGAAGTCATAATATTTAATATTCATCCAAGTAGGTATCACGAACCACATTTTAAAGTAAACAATACGTAGAATTCACGCGTTTATAAAAAAAAAAAATTATAAATCCTAAAAATGTACGATAGACGGTCAAATCTAGGTGCATTCAATGTCTCTTTAACACCATAAGCAGTTATAAGTCTCCATATTAAAATTATAAGGTAAGATTTTTTTTAAGTGGGCGAATAATTTCCAGACCGCTCGAGAGAAATTGTCTAGGTATACAGCGGAATGCTCCAGTGGACGTTAAAGATATTAAAAAAATTAACCTAACTATAATACAGTTATATAGTCTTCCTTTTGTTTGATTACTTCAAAAGTTCCATTAAATGTTGCGTTGATTTAGAAATTCCAGATGGAAAAATACAAATTTTAATGACCCGACCGTTGCTGCTTTAGGCAGATGATACGCGCGCAATGAATTTTTTGTCATCGATTTTCCGTTCATAAGACATTTCTATACACTTATTCAACTTTAATTACATTGTATTATTCACTAGGGTAAGAATAATTTTTGTTTTCACACAATGTGTGTACTGTTACTGTGTACATTTAATATGTCTGATATTTCTTTACTTTTCCACCGCGAAAACTCATGTGCAGGCCTTGGAAAGTTTATTTCATTCTTTGTTTCTTTATTTGTCGAGTGTTAGTTTCTGTGTCAAGTGTCGAGAGACCCTTACGGTGCTCACTCACAATTCTAGAAATTAAGTTTATATTGGTTGCGGACAGTGGGCAGCATTTGGGACTCTTGTGTAGGTAGTATTCGCATTAAAAACGTGCTGGATTAAAAAAAAACCTTTTTATAAAGAACTGTAAACTACAAACTTGTCTTTTTTAGCTACTGCGAAAAATCTTGCGTAGTATACCTATTGAAAACGCATGTAAATGTGAATATATATCTACCGTGTAAATGTTCCTAGGTAGGTATAATTCATTTACTCCCCAGCTTAGGCAACTACTTCCTATGAGTAAGAAATAATATGTAAAACAATCTTTTTCTATTGTGTGTCACTGTGATTCCATCCAACGAAACCATACCACGTCACCCCTTATCACCCCACATTGTGCCTCACCATCTGAAATGATTCCAAGAATCGAATCTCATCTCTTGACTATTGTGTGTCATATTATTGTGATTCCATTCAAGCAAACCACCCCCTATCACTCCACATTGATGTCTCACCATTTGAAATGATTCCTTCTCAACAAGAGTCGATCTCACTTCTTTACTATTGTGTGTCATATTATTGTGATTCCATTCAACCAAACCACCCCTATCACTCCACATTGATGTCTTACCACTTGTAATGATTCCTTCTCAACAAGAGTCGATTTCATTTCTTTACTATTGTGTGTCATATTATTGTGATTCCATTCAACCAAACCACCCCTATCACTCCACATTGATGTCTTACCACTTGTAATGATTCCTTCTCAACAAGAGTCGATCTCATTTCTTTACTATTGTGCGTCACTTTATTGTGATTACATCCAACAAGACCACCCCCTATCACTCCACATTGATGTCTCACCATTTGAAATGATTCCTCCACTACAAAAATCGAACTCATCGATTCAAATGAGTACCCGTCGCCGAATCGTGTCGTTTTGAGAGACGACTGGTTTTATTTCCTAAATTTTGACATCCAAATTAGTCGAATCATCCTAATCAAATTATATATTTATTTCAGGTGAATCTAATCATAGATTTTTGAGCGTAGTACTTCATACTACTAAACATCACATTTTCTTTTGTGTAGGCATTTTTTAAAAACTAAGTACCAACCTAATTCGTGCGTCAGCTTTAAATACGCAGTTTATGAGACGAAACCGTACTAACCTTGGGAACTTGCTAAGACTTGGGTTCGTTATTGTTAAAAACGAGTTGGAATTAAGGAGCTGGATGCTATATTTCTGCTCCCATCTAGTTTTTATGTATCTCCCATCCCTTTAGGTTATTTGCTGGTTAAATAGTATTTCTGTAGGTTTTACACACACGGAGCTATCCACGAAAGTTTGAATGCTAGTTACAAGTTAATACTGTGCATTTCAAAAAACGTGTTTACTCACAACTACAGTGTTATTGAATCCAGCAGCTCCTCAATTAAAGAACCTAAAAATAAATATACGTTTATTTTTTTGTTTACGTGTTCTTTTCCATATTAACTAACTCACAACAGGTTGATGAGAGTTATTCTTGTACCTTTAGAATAATGCTATCTCCGTAATTAATCGTCTTGTTCATTGCAAAAGTGCCACTCAGGTTGAATTTACACTATTTTATACAGATCGAACCATTAAAAAATAACACAGTGAATCACTAACTACGCAGAAACGTCCGAGGTCACTAAGGTCACGGTACTGAACCCACGCCATATTAGAGCTATGTAGATCTGTTTTTAATTGGTTTAATGTTTAATAATTGTTAATTTATTCACCATTCCCCTTCATATTGAAATTGGTCTTCGTCTATGGTGTTTCTTCGTCATGCGGGTCTTGGTCCTCATGTACTCATTTTCAAGAAGGATGATCCCACGTAGTGCCGTATCCTCGTTGGACTATCCCCCTTGTAGCAAGGAGCTTGTAAGAAGTTGTTGGTGATATTTTACGAAAGAGTTTTACGCATTTTACGCACGATATATTTGTAACACGAAAACAGGGTAATCAATTAATTTTACTAGGTACCTCACTTCACGATGATACCATTTTTAAATTACTTGCAGAATATAAAAGTCGCTAGCAGCTACCAACTAAAACCCCATTCACAAGGGTGTAAAATGTTCAGGACAAAGACGTATATAATACTAGCTGACCCGGAAATGCGTTGCTGTGGCTAACGAAATGCAACGCCAGCTACATCTACTGGTTGGTTACCCAACCTTTATACCGAGCGCCATCTGTTATTTGCATACAAATACACACTGCCCGCTTGCCAGCCCGCTCTCTTTATTATATATTTCAACCAATTTAAGCAAAACCTTGACAAATTATATACCTAAACCTTCCTCATGAATCGCTCTGTCTATTGCAGAAAACCGCATGAAAATCCGTTCATTAGTTTTGAATTTATCGCGAATAGACAGACAGAGCGCCCTTGAGGTGATTTTCTCACGAAAATGGCGCTATAGAAGTTATCCAATTTTTTTACGCACCAGATTTAAATGTCCGGGTTAAATTTTCCCCAAAAAAAAAAAAAAAAAGGGAAAAAAAAGAAGGAAAAACTAAACCCTTTCACACACTTCCCCAAATGATCATCTAGTCAACCCACGCTATGCAATTGCACTATATAAGTATTATAAATACAAAATAATACAATAACAACATGTCAATCTACTAGAGACCAAATGGGAATATAATTCACCGACTCCAGATATTTTCATATCAGAGGGTTCGGCTCTGTGGCATTTCTAATTGAACCTATAAATCCTACTGATCCCTCAATATAAATATTTAAAAAATCTTTTGTAATCCTACATGTATTTAAAATTACTGATTTTTGCATTTTTATATACAAATTCTTTGACAAATCTAATATGCTTAAATTTTGAATCAGATTCCTAGGTATTATGCCAGTGGCCGAAATAACAAATGGTAATATTTTTATAGTCCGAGAATGCCAAATTCTTTTAATCTCATTTCCTAAATCTGTGTATTTTCTAATTTTTTCAGAAACAGTTTTTTGAATATTACAGGAATTTGGAATAGCTACATCAATGATATAAGTTATTTTTTTAATTTTGTCATGTAAAACTATATCAGGTCTATTATGACTAATTGTTCTGTCTGTTAGTATAGTTTTATCATAATATATTTTATAAAATTCATTTTATTATTAGAGAGACGCGTCGGAGGACTTCAATTTATAATATGTAGAGATGTGGGACCCAAACGCAATGCCAACTCAGAAACTGACCGGTTATATTTAGTATTCTTTCAACCCGGTTTTACAATTATCTATATATGCTAATATTATAAAGAGGAATAGGCTCCGAACTACTATACCGATTTGAAAAATTCTTTCACTTAGCTACACTATCCCCGGGTGACATAGGCTATAATTTATAAAGCTAAGGGTATGCGGGAGAGGAACAGGGACGCACGGGAAAGGTGATTCAGGGAGAAACAATGTATTTGTCATTGCAACGCATGCCGTGGACCAGCTAGTATTATATACATATCTAGTTATTGTGTCAAATGACATGGCGCCCTATAACTTCACTAATTGTTTCACAGTGCTTTTACACAAACAAAATATTGGATTCCGTAAGTCTAAACTTTACTTGATAATATTTAATACCGATCTGACCTGGAATCGTTATTTATAATTTATAACCTTCATATAAATTAACTAACAAAATCGTCTTCAATTTTTGTCCACACTAGTGTGTGTGATAAATACTTTAGTCAATATATGTCATTCCTACATTTAGAATCATTAACTTTAAATCTGTTAGCTTCACATTTGTTTTAATAAATTTTGTATATTGTTTTACCTACATTGTTTAATTTGATTACCGGTAGAATTGATATTCATGCTACAATTGCTACATAATATCCTTTTAAATTGGCGCCCCACGTTGGGCGCCAATGTAACAGAACAAAAAAAAAACAATTATAATCCAATAAATAATTGTTATCATTTTCGATGAAAGAATGCATAAGTCCCATAAAATGCATCTAGTCGTGCCACTGCGCTATTCAAATCATCAGAATATTATTATTAGTTATGACGGTGAAAATTAATTAATAGAAATCCGGAACTAATGCAAAGCCAAATCTAATCGTAACGAATAAGATTAAGATATAGCCATACTAAATAATGCAAAATCGTACAAAATCACATGTTTTTGTTTTGAAAATTATAAGTATTATATGTAGATGCTTCAATTAAATACTGCGTGTAGAACATATCTTGACCCTTAAAAATATCGGTAATTTTTAGTCTTTTAATAAGCATAGAAAAAAAATAAAGTATAAGGTCTATAAAAAACACTTTCAAGTCCACACTCTCCTATTTATAAACCCCTTTTCGTATAAGGTTTTATTGTTTAATGTGACAAATTCAGTTTCTTTTTTAATAATCGCAAAAAAATTGATATTTACACCCGAAATTCACAAAATAAAATAAAATTTGCATTTTCGCGTTGTTATTTTACAATACGGCCGGCAGTCGACGAATTTGGATTTTCAAAGTGAACCCGATACCGCCCACCCAAGGACTACATACTAGCCACACTCATTTTTTTATCAGTTCAGCCCCGGACGGAGCGGGGAACAGACGTTAGGCATCGCGTCGCTTGGTTCCGTAAAACCCTCCACACAGCATCCCCAAAGATGACATAGGCCCTGAGGGAAATGATTTTCCTCAGGGCCTCCTGTGTGAAGCTCACGTAAAAAAAAAAAATCAATTTTAAATTTTCGTTTTATTACAATAAACAATGTGTAAAAAGGGGGTCAATGTTTTTTACAGTCCCAAATACCTTTTCCAACCTTTGCAAAAGCTTTTTCTCAAGTATTTTTAAACTCCTCCCATAAAGG
This sequence comes from Limnephilus marmoratus, assembly GCA_917880885.1. Lineage (NCBI taxonomy): Eukaryota > Metazoa > Arthropoda > Insecta > Trichoptera > Limnephilidae > Limnephilus > Limnephilus marmoratus. The sequence goes on along the minus strand of OU862909.1, from coordinate 51,848,602 downwards.
GGCGTCAATTCCGATTCCGATTTTTCCTGGTCTATTGGATCGCCTTAAGAAAATGACGTTTAGATGGTCTGGACATGTATAGCGAATGAACGGGACGCCGATGAAGACATGGCGTGATCAAATGAATCATATATTAGAATCGTGTCCTGTCATGATTCAGAATAACAAGAATGTGTATAAGACGATGTGAGTAAGCAAGGAGTGTGTGCTAAGACAGAGCTGTGTGGCGGTCTAGCCCCTCTAAGGGAACGTACCCATACTACGTGACCTGTTCGGGGGGGGGTCTTCGAAATACCACGCTTGGTACAAATGAGCGGCGGGTTGCTTAGGATTTTGGTCATCGGGTGGGGGGGGGGGTTAAAAATTGCAAAAAATTGGTCACGTAGTATGGGTACGTTCCCTAACGTGGCGTGATGGTTGTATAGTTGATTAGTTAGACTTACATAGTCAAATGTTTTCTTGGGGAAACCTTCTTTTAGCGTGAAAGTGAAACATTCGAAAATGCTTTATCAGCAGCTAGACAGTAGTAAGTAATTTACCTTTTGCCATTGATTTATTTTTAACTTTCCAGCGATATATTTTTTTATCATTAGGTGTACACTAACAGTTTCTTATCCGTATTTTGTCTGCTATAATATATTCTAATCGATAATTATTTATCACATTTGTATTATTATATAATACGTCCGTGTGCGATAATATTATGACTTATTTATGTACTATAAATTTATTTCTTGTTTTTTTTTTCACAATGGTAATACTTTTGCGATATCGGCAATCTTCTGGTAATGTTGCAGCGTATTTCTAAGATGTTCTTTGATTGATTAATCAATGACACTATTTTATTAAAAACAATCACAGTCATCGATTAAGTATAATTTTTTTTTGATTTCATTGATGACTTATTTCAAATTATTAAGAATATAAATTGGAATAAAATGAATATCATTTTATACACAGTCATCGTTTTTTTCAATAGATAAATAAAGTCCTTGTCATATTTTAAATGTCATTGTAAATATGTAGAACTCATCGTGGAACGGTTTTAAAATATGTAGAACTCATCGTAGAGCGGTTTTAAAATGTTACCGAAAGAGACAATAGAACAACATTTATGAAAACGTCATAAGTACACGAACATTATACTAGACAACATAATAAATTGTACACAAATACTGTCAAGACTGAAAGTGGCAAGAGAAGCATTGGCCATGAGGGCGTACACAATATATATAATCTCCTCCCAGATAACCTAAAAATGGAGAAGAATATAAATTACCTTTAAAAAAAACTATTTAAACTTAAATTGTTTATTAGAACAAAATTATAAATATTACTATATACTTAAGTTAAGAAAGCGAAATATTATATTTCTTTTAACTTAAAAAAAAAAACAAAATTTAAAATATACTCTGTACTTAAGTTAAGAAAGCGAAATATTATATTTCTTTAACTTGAAATAAAAAAAAGTTTACCTTACGGATTTTATGATGCTTGGAATTACAGCTTGGTATAATATTCTAGAAATTTATTCAATTACTTCTCATTTTTTTCATTACTGTCAGGCAACACCAAGTTACTATTACTGTCTTTGAAATTTGTTCTTCGCATTCGAGTTTGACGGTTCGTTAAACGCGGTAAAACAATATAACTCGATTTTTTAAACATTTTTTTTTTTAAATTATAATTTTGATCTGTGGATTAGCAATTCAATGTAATTATATTCATTTCAAAGCATTAAATAATAGAAAATGTTTAAAAATAAAATTATCTCAGAGTACGATGTAGAACAGTGATTCTAAACGGGGGCGCCAACGCCCCCCTTGTGGGCGTTTTGGAGGTCCGACGAGCTATTCTATGTCTTTTGTGGGAACGAAATAGTTCTCGGCCGAGATCTGCTGTCAGATGTGTGTGATTTTATATGGCTGTTATTTGCTTTTTCTATGTCTGATATCAGAATTTCAGCTGTGAGCTGTCACGTATTTTAGTTTAGTTTTAATTACGAATTTATGCAAGTATGCATGATTATTTATTCATTTAACAGCATTATTAGAAAATCACACAAATCTGACAAGAGGTAGATATCGGGCGAGGTCTCTTGTCAGATTTGTGTGATTTTCTAAGACTGTTCTCCCTGTATTCATTATAGATTATAGTACATTATAATACCGCACAAGAGTCCCAGCTGCTCCAATCCGGAGCCAGTGACACTATGGTATCCCCAATTGAGGTATGTTCTGAGGCAGAGGATATTGGGGAGGGAAAGAGATTAGGAAGAGGAAGGTAGTGAAATACATAGCTATTCAGATCTGTTCACCAACACGGCTAAAACCATTTAAAGTAATGTTTCAATTCTAAATGGTGGTCGTACACCAGAGCGATACTGAGAGTATTTTCCACTTCGGATTTAAAAAAAATATTTCTTATAATTTCTATTTGGATTATCGGATGGTTATTGTACGATGGAAACCAAGAACCTACTCTTACTTCAAAAGTAAATCAATCTCGAATTGGTGACGGATAAATTCCCGGGAATTTTATTTTCCGGAATATTCCCGAAACTGGGAATACTGCGGAAATTTTCATCTAAATGTCTGAGCACAATGATATTTCATGTTTTTAAAAAATGTATTACATTAATTAGAACATGATAGAGGATAGAACTTATAGAATTTTTGGAAAATAGCGAAGGCTACCAAACTTATTACAAGTCTTCAAAATGTTGATATTTTTTGCTGCAAGTCGATAAGCGTGTGACTTCACGAGACACGAATGTATACGTTTTACCCAAGTTTACTTTGAAAGCTCGTAACTTTGTGGTCGAAAAATTCTCGACAAATGTAATAAACGATGCACTGAATAAAGAAAAAAAAACTAGTTATTAATTTAAAATATACATATATAATGCACATTCATAAAAAAGTAGAACACAACTAAGAATATAACTTTCTTAACGAACCAATTATTCCCGACTTTAGGGATGTTAGGTCGTGGAATATTCCCATTTCCGGGAACATTCCCTTTGGGAATATTCCCATTTCCGGGAACATTCCCTTGGGAATATTCCCATTTCCGGGAACATTCCCTTGGGAAGATTCCCGGAAATAATATATACTAGCCCGTTTAATTACAGGAGGCCATATTTGTCCCAGCTAACGTAGGTCTCATAGAAATTGTTGTGTCTACCTTACTGTCATAGTGAGAAGTATGATCTAAAATCTAAACGGTATTGGAAAAAGAAAACAACACTCTTTATATTCAAATCTAAAAGTTAATCACAAAATAATTGAAATGTACACCTTTATGAAGTTTCCAACTACAATTTGGAAAAAAAATAGGAAGCTTTGTGATTTTTTTAAGATTTTATTTTACATGAAACAACAATAAAGTGAGGTTACTATAACGTGTATAATTAATTGTTTAATTTTCATCATCAGTATTTTTACATTTAAAAAAATACTTGGTTATTTCTAATAATAAAATTTGAAAGCATATTTCAAAAACAGTTCTTAATTTTCAGACAGGTTCACAAATAATCCATTTATTTGGATGTTAGAGCAAAGCGGAAATATTTTTACCTACTGACAAAATACGCCCGAATTCTGAAGGGCTAGAATATGTATCACAGCATTCATTTCTTGTTCTCTCATATCACTTTTCGTGTTATATTGAATCGGCCATAAAACGTTTCATAGTTTAACGTTTGAACTATCGTCATTTACGTAAACACGAAAACACTTTGAACGGCGTGAATACTTTAATAATAACATATTTTATTTACGTACTGACTTTTTATTCGGTACGAGGTTGTTTAAAACGTGCAGAATTGTGTCATTTGCTTGCCTATATTTCGTCATTTGTAAATTTCCTTTCACGTTGATGATTTATGACCTTCATGTTTTTCTGAATTTCATGTTTCCCAAGCTTGCTAATTCAATCAGCTTGCTAAGCAATGTACGACCGTATATTGCTTAGCAAGCTATATGCTTTTTATTGACTATTAGTGTTTACGCTGGTTGAATGTCACGATTTGATGAATGTCACGAATTTGTTGACAGCCTAGTGATATCTTAAAATTATTTTATGTGTCTTATAAATTACGGAATGTGTTGTTATTCTATCTTTGGGAACATATTTTTTTATTTATTTTACGTTATTATTACTATTATTTAGGATTACGGATAATACCTTCCTCCCTCCTCCATGATAGCCACCCTGATGATGGACGCTACAAAGATTCACAAAACTCTAGCTCATCAACGAGGAGGAAGCACAACAGAAAGCCACGCCCCAAAAATAAATTTTGTAAAAATTCAAAATTGCAGAGCTCACAATATAAGAGTTAGAAAAAGCTCGCAACGCGAGCTTTTTGACACCCGATATGAACACGACATTTGAGATTCCTGTAGCCATTGCATATTTTTTTTATAATTTTCGTGTAAATCTAATCGAAACAAATTAAAAATTTGACTAAACAACCTGAAAGACGCCGTTAAAAATATGCAATGAAAATGAAAAAAATTCAATATGATATTGGCTGGATATTATCAGTCAAGAAATGCGTACCTATTAAAAATATAAAATAAATAATTTGTTGCCAATGATAATAATTGATAATTGTCAATTAAGAAATTAATTAGATAATAAATTGCCAATTAAATTAATTAAATAATAATTAATTATTAATTATCCTCGATACTTGTCAATTAAGCCTCAATGTTGTTAATTGAGCGAGTTTACAAGCTCTAGCCGGCGAATTCACAATCTGCTAGTAAAGGTTACTACAGTTACAAGCTAATAGCCGGCGAATTCATTATTTGCTAGTAAACTCGCTCAGTGTAATCATATTTACTAGCTAACTAGCAGATTGTGAACAATCTACCAAAAAACTTGAAAGGGGGGGCTACTTTGTACGCTACTTGCTAGCGTATGGGCTCATTTGCTAGTAAATTAACCTTGTGTCATCACAGTTGCTAGTGAACTAGCTGCGAGTTTTAAAAATTATTATTAAATTAGTATCTCAGTTTCAACTCGCTAGCTAGTTCGCTACTGAGCGAGTGAAAAGTTTGATATGTCATCTTCACAATCGCACTCGCCGATTCGCCCGCTTTGAACGTAGCTTTTAAACTCATTCAATGTAATCCAGGCTTTAAAAATAATTTCGATGTCATGTTCTGTAGTCATATTGTGTACATAGGTATCATCCAATTATTGATGGCTGGCGTTTGTTACTTATAGAAAGATCGTGATTGCTTTGAATTGTTACGTTATCATTATCAGTAAGCGATCGAGTGGTATTAGTAGAATTATCACACGATTCGGATCCGTGTGCCGGGTTCAATCTCGGCGGACCTGAAATGCTGTCGAACCCGCTTATCGAATTATCGATAAATGCACCACCGATAGTGTTGATACAGCTGATAATCCCATAACTAGTAATGCCAACCAGTATCACGGGGATCCATCGTGCTATTTATTATTCAGAAACAATGAAGAAATAATTAGTTTTATTAATAATTATTTTTAATTTATCATCTATCCGAAATCTGATGAAATGACACACAATGGGAGTTTTCCCACACGCGCCTGAATTAATCATATTTATTTATTTCTCGTCACGGAATATAAATCATAGTTTTGCACATAATAATCAACCTAGCACCAAGCCTGTATCGTAGTTAACGATTTACTCATTTTTTTCTATTTGTTTATTTAGGGAACATACAATTTTATATAAATGTAAATTCATTCTAAAATTACACCCGACCATAGTAATGTATCAACGTCATCTCGTTCTCTTCGGCCACTCATTTTGTCCAACACTCTATATTTTGTAAATTTTGGGGAGCACCCATCATTTCACGGGGATCCCCTCCGTAGCTCCTATTCGATTCAATAAAAAATAAATCGATCCTTTACCCTCTTGAAGTAACGACGTATTTACCACTGACTTTACAGTTTTTTCATTCATTCCTCTTAGCGACAAATAAATCTTTACGTTCTAAATTACAAACTGGAACAAAATAACAAACCTAACTAAGCCTCTGATAAAAACAGGGCGTTTAGGCTTATTCCTAAATAGAACATCCAAGAACATTTTATGAACATTAGATATGTGTAAAAGATTCTTTTCAGAAGTTTTTTTTATATGAAGTGATTTCAGTACGCACTCGCTTTCTAAAAACGGTATTTTCATCGTGTACGTGAATAGTGTATTCGGCTCAATATTATCAATAGTAATTTTTATACACAATGTGCATTATTTTAATGTACAAAAATCTTGATAAAAATGAAGGTATTTTTATTGGGTAATAATTACAAAAATATCAAAACTAAAAAGCTGTCTTCTAACTTGTATGTAAATGTAATATACTTCTAATTCGTAACATTCTATTGGCGTATTAATTTGTCAAAAAGGACTTCGTGTTTGGAACAAGGTATAGTCAATAATCATAGACAATTGGGAACTAACACATAGGAGTGGCTTAGAAAAAAAAATGGCGAAAAATAGCATACATTTCTATGATCACAAATACTAATGCAAAGACAATAGATTTCTAAGCTATTAATAGTTAAAATATAGTCAATAATCATAGACAATTGGGAACCAACATATAGGAGTTGCTTAGAAAAAAAATGGCGAAAAATAGCATTATATTTGGGAGGCGGGAATGGGTACCGCCGCCCCGGGAACCTTTATTGGATAACCAACACCTCTGCCATAGGTCACCCCAAGTGGTTCGCTACGTTTGGTGATTTAGCAGGGGTGCCCGGGTTCATGGGGTGAGGTTTGTCTAGGTCTTGGAGGCGGATGACCAGGACATACTGAACCCCAGATTCCTACCCACCCCTTAAACCCTTTTCCTTCCCAGAACTCTCCTCTCCTTCCTTTCCTTAAAAAAAACCCTCCACACAGCATCCCCAAAGATGACATAGGCCCTGAGGGAAATTATTTTCCTCAGGGCCTCCTGTGTGGAGCTCATGTAAAAAATAAAAAAAAACATATCTATGATCAGAAATACTAATGCAAAGACAATAGATTTCTAAGCTCTTAATAGTTAAAATTTTAACCGCCGCGCCAGTTGTCATGAATTCGTTCCTATACGGTTTTGGGTTCTAGTGACTTTAGTTATATAAATTTAAAAAAATGTCGTTTTTGATACAATTTTCGATATTGGATATTTTGTATCGATATATCGGATCAAAATATATCGGCAAAAAATATCGATATGTTGAATTAAAAATATCGATACATCGATATATCGATACTTTTTCAACAAGCCTATTGTGCCCCATCTTTCATTTCACCTTAACTTTTTTCCATACCCTATCTTTTTCCCCTAGGCACTGTGTTGAAAAATAACGCCTTTCATAATATTTTTATTTTATTCCTGTGAATACGGATTAGTTGGAATGGCAGTGGGAAACGAGGAAGTCAGAAAATTTCAAATAATATATTTTTATCGGGGAATCCCTTATACTGTAAAAGTGCACTTAGCAAATCTTTATTAGTAATTTTAAAGATTTTTTTTTCTCGAATTCTACCCATGCTTACAATTTTCTATATTTCGTAATATTTTTTCCCGGACGGCATTAAACACGAACATTATTACCAAGAAGTGGAAAACAATGTGATTATTGATTATATGTAATGTGATTAAAAAAACAACAGTAACATTTAAAAAAAAAGTTCGATAAAAGTTACTCTGTTAATCTAGAATTTTGACGACTTTCAACAAGTTGACTTGGAAATCGTTTTATGTGATAACGGCAAGTCACAATCTTGCATTGATAAATGAAAAAAAATATTTTCGATACGATTCGGGGTCATCAAGGTTGTTCGGTCCACTCCACATAATATCAATCTTAACATGCCAAGATGCTGGACAAACTTTTTTTTTATTAGGGGTCACTGAGATACCCCATATCACGACAATAAAATAAATAAGGCAATATTTATAGGAATACATAAAAATACCAATACAATAAATTCACTACTTAAGCTGTACATCAAGGATAATGATTTTAAATATTTCTGGTTACCCCTGTTGGCAACGGAAAGGTTAAGAATCCTTTTCAATTGCAACCATACTCATTCGCCTCCCGGGTTCCCCTTCCGCCTTCCCAACCAAACCTCTCTCCCGGATTCCCTTCCCCCCCTCCTTCCTTCCCTGACGTTAACTATACGAAATACACTCATTTTTCAAACACCTCGAGCGCCACCTATTGCAAATTTTTTATTCAAATTTCATAACGCCAGAGCTCACCTGTATATCATTACTTCTACACCAGAACTCACCAGTAGAACAACAACTCACCAAAGTTTCATCGCAATTGGATGAATAGTATAGGAAATAATTTCATAACGCCAGAGCTTACTATTATATATAGAAACCATCGCGGGCATGCGCACATCAAATCACCGATGTTTTATCGCAATCGGATGAATGGTTTAGGAAAGCATTAGAGACCAACAAAGAAGCATTCATTTTTATATAGAAGATTAATTTTACTTTAATTCTGCTCAATGGAAACAACAAAATGCTTCAATTTACCCAAAGCATATTTGTTTGTGTTTATAATGTAAACCTATCAGTAGTAATTAATCTAAAATAGTGATTTAGCATTAAGTTCCGCCTTTAGATCTGATGACCTTCGTCAGTATGGCGTATTTAAGTCCTCTTACAATCTGCGGTTTTGGTTACATTATCACACCATTATTTAAAAAAAATGTCACCTCTTTTTATAAGCTGCTAGGCGCAAAACGCGAAGCATTGTGTACTATCTAGTGCTATTTTTATTTTGAACGAATCTTCGTGAAACTCGACATGCATCTGACTTACCAATTCCAACGATTCATTCATGAAAAAAGAGAAAAAGACGAATTTTTCACCATTTTTAAGGTAGGTTTAGACCAGTGATTCTTAAAGGGGGCGCCAGCACCCCATTCCCTTGGGGAGGTCTGGGGGGGCGTTTTTAAATTTTTAGCATTTAGAGGGCGCTGCAGAAGTTCGAGTGGTGATTGGGTCAATATAGAAAATAAGCTCATTCACGAGCTAGGCACACTGATAAATTTATACACTTTCTTTAGACGCAACGATTTGCCAAGTTCTGTTAAATAAACTACACGTTGACGGACACAAATAAATTTTGGTGTAAACAGTCATGGAGCATTTTTTCGGTGCTCCGAGTGATTCGCCAAAATTTAATAGAATGCTCTAAAAATGCTCGTTCATTTGCCACAAGTGCGCCCGAACAGTTCCCAGAGCATTCCTTCGTGGACGAACGCGATCGCTCCCCCCCCCCCCCTCCCTTAGCGGTCTGTTCCGTATTCCTAGTTCCTGTGTTCTGGGAACTTACGTCGACTTGTTTGTACTAATTATGGATTGGAGTAATGAAAAATGTCTACATATGATAGAAGCGTACCAAAATTTCAGATGGCTGTCGCGTCCAATTTATGGACATTAAAAAAATAAATCATACAAAGGAGGTGCTTGTCGGGAAATCGCAACTTTAATGAAATCCTCTGACGCCATTCTGAAAAAAAATTGTACTGACCACTTTCTTCTTGTCGTTGCATATCTGTCATAGTGTCTTCTACATTTACTAGTGTTCTTATTTTAATTAAATTCGTCACCCACCAACGTCGCTTTCTTCTTTTAATATATACATAAAATCTAATATTTCTAATATACCTAGTCATAACTAAATAGTATAAATGCAGCACTTGAAATTACAACATCGCTCTCACTGTTATGTTATGCCGGCGCCAGACAGAACTTCAAAGAAGTGATCACTTCTTTGAAGACTTTGCTCACACATTTGGTCACATATTGTTGTATCTGCCAGATAAGATTTGATCACTTCTTTGAGCTCACAGTTTTCAAATAGACTTCACATAACATGGACGACGATTTGGTCGACACAGTTTGTTGTTTCGATATTATTTCGATTTTTATGCTCTTTACATTTCGGATCCCATATATCTGGCTCTCCTTGCATCAACTCTATAAACTCGAAAAGGCTCTCATTATTCCACTCCATCGTTAGTTCGTTTGGTTGTTTACACACAAACCACATCTCTCCACGGCGACGCTCTCGCAACTGGGCTTCGCGCAGTGTGGCAGACACACAAACATTTGGACTTTGATCTGACTTGACTTTGAAAAAACCGATACCGGACGGCAAAGCGCACTTAGGTGATCACTTATGTGACAACAGTATCAAATGCCCGTGCCACACATGTGAACACTTATTTGATCACTTCTTTGAATTCGTGTCTGGCGCCGGCTTTAAGCAGGCGCCAGAACCACTCTTCAATACCTTGCTCTATCGAAGAATTAATTAGATAGATATATTTAGATAAATATATTTAGATAAATATATAATTAGATAGATATATTTAGATAAATATATTTAGATAAATATATTTAGATAAATATAATTAGATATATTAATTAGATAATATAAATAATTAGACGCACATAAATAATATAAGCAAACTGTGTCGACCAAATCGTCGACCATGTTGTGTGAAGTCTATTTGAAAACTGTGAGCTCAAAGGAGTGATCAAAACTTTGACACATGTCTGGCAGATACAACAATATGTGACCAAATGTGTGCGCAAAGTCTTCAAAGAAGTGATCACTTATTTGAACTTCTGTCTGGCGCCTGCATTAGACATGGTGTAGTGAATACTACCACTGATTGTTGAAGAATGAGCAATGAGCATTCGCTCGCCTGATCTGAACATCCCTAGAGCATTTGCAAGAATTCTGATTCTTGATTTTCTTATTCTCGTCGGTATTCTTTTGGAGTAAATGGTCAAAACGAATTTCCGTTTACACTAAAGATCACGAGAGAATGTTCTTGTTCCGCTTCTACGCGTGTTTGGTCTAAACTCACCTCTATGATCTTCTCCTTTATTCTGAGCTTATAATTTATCTTCTTCTTCTTATCTATCACGAACTGAACTTCCCGATTCAATTAAAATCGTCAAAAAAACTTTGTACTTGTTTCGTGATTTTTATCTCATTTTGTATTACTGAGAATTTATTGCTTTTCGATAAGACATTTTTTCCAGTGTTTAATCTTTTTGTGTTCAACTATCGACGTTTTTACTATCAGCTGTTGTTTTATGTATTAAGTAGGTATTAATAATTCAATTATTATAAATAAAAACACTTACATGTAGATATTAACGCGGAGTACTTAATCGTTCTAAATTTAAATAAATATATTATCCTACAACTTGAGATTTGTTATTTATCACAACGGATAATAAAATGTTAAAATAAATGGTTAAGTTTGCCCTTTCTAAGATTATTATATTAGTAAATTTATGGGCAGTTCACCTTTCACCCTCCACTCATATTTAATAGCCTTCCAGAACATATATCTGATGAACAGATATTTTTAAACACAAAGTGACCCACAAAGTAAGTTTTGTGTGCGCGGTTTACGCATGTAATAATCACAAACAACAAAATCCACATCATTTTTCAGGATATACCACATCTATGAGTTCTTTAAACCCTAGCAAATAAAATGTTCTTGATAACATAAAAGGTGGATTATACCATGAAAAAATTCTCCCCTGGTGACAACTTAATCGCAAGATAATTTCTTTTTCAAATACTGCCTTTGATTTTGTACAACAAATTTGCAAAATAAAAATATATCAACTCCTAAGCACATTTTACAATTACGATCCCAAAATAGAGCCTCGGAAATCTTTAAGAGGACATAGGTAGAGAAACCCAGAAATATGTCATTTTCAAAAAAGTTTTTAGACGTATTGACTCTTTTCCACAAAAAATTATAAATGGATTTCGAAAGATTGTTCTTTTATCTAGCATAGTTATGTAATAAATTTTTAGAATTTTTTTTAATTTTTAGTATAATAAGGTTATTCCATAGGTCGTTGGCAGATTTGTTAAATTTTCAAAAAAGTTTTTGTATTATACCACACCCATTTCAAATAATGTAATCATGCAGTGAAATAAATCAATACATTATCTAGCAAAGTTATGTATTAGAATTTTAATTTTAGTTTCAATAAAATCATTAAAAAATATGTACGTACATGTGTTTCTTGACGAAAATTGGTCCATTTGTGTATTTATTTGCGCACTTATAAACTAATATATTTCATATTTTTTTACATAATTATTGTGCTAAGACATTATTGACAAATCATAAATAAGTTTGACCGAAAAATAATTTTGGGAAGCATTTAATTTTAATTAATTAACAGCTTCGCATTTGACGATTTTATCATAGCGCCGAAACACAAAATTTCGCAGTTCATTACGGTCCGAAACGTGGCCAGACGAGGACGTGTCCGCGTCGCTCTGAATTACAACAGTTTGAAATAATATTTTGGAAACGAAATGTAAATACATACGAATTCCTTGTTTCACGTTCGTAAAATCTACAGGGTTGACCGAATTTCATTTTCATTGAATATTTTTATGCAAAAAGTTTTATATTTAAAAATAAATGTTTTTATTTGTCCCTTATTATACGATACAAAAAACAAGAGTCCCAAATGCCCCATTTTTTTAAAGTAAAACTTCTTTACGCATGCTCGACACATGGGGTTAACTGGTGAATCGTTACGAAAAGTGGTGATTGTTACGAAAAGTGGTGCTGGTTACAAAAAATGACATGCGAACGGTAATCGATGCGAACAGTGATCAATTGCTAGGCGGGTCGGGCCTTTAGGCTCGCTTGTTATTCGTATTATTGTTATATTGTTAATGGACTATTTGTCCGTAAATAAATAAATAAATAAATTATATACAGCGGGTACCCGGCATGCATGGGTTCGGAAGTTATGCGCGTACATACATTTCGGCGATTCATTTTCATTTATATACTAGCTGGTGCCCGGCATGCGTTGCTATGCCGTTCAACAAAAAATTGTTTCTCCCTGCGTGTCCTTTCCCATTCGTCCCGTTCACCTTCCGCTTCCCCTTCCTCTCCCGCGTCCCCTTCCCCTCAAACGTTCCCACTCCGCCTCCTCCACCTTCCGACTCCCCACTCCACTGCTCTTCCCCCGTCCCGCCAACTCCCCTCACGAATTCCCTTCCCCCCTCCCAGGTTCCCCTCCCCCTCCCTGGTTCCCGTCCCTTTCCACCCGCGGCACCAATACCCAAGTTCCTATCCCCCCTCCCGCATTCCATACATTCAGTTCTGGTACATTTAGTTTTCAAACAGCTCACGTGCCACCCATTGAATTTTTAGTATACACATTTTATAATGCCAGAGCTCACCAGTAGTTATATACAAACCTTGTCCTGGCAATAACAAACACAACAAAAAAAGAATTATCCAATTTGGTGTAGTCGTTCGGAAGTTATGCGCGTACATACATTTCGGCGATTCATTTTCATTTATTAGCATTTATATATATGCCGGGTACCAACCTTTGCCATTTAAGAGGAAATACTAGCTGCGTTTTTCCATACAAACGTATTCCCCGTTTATCTCTCTGGATTTTGACCCTAGAGCAAAATTTTTTTTTACATAATATAGATATCGACCACTAGCGTGTCGGTACGTTTTGCTTTTTTTGATAATTTACTTCTTATAGAAGTTAGGACCTTCCAAAAATGAATAAAATTGCCTAATTTAAACGCCGTCAAAAAACGTTCAGTATACAAACTAAACAATGTATTTTGAAAAAAAGCAAAACGTACCGACATAGAATATTTTCTTTTAATACAATTAGTGAAAAAAAAATTTAAAATCGGTCCAGTTTTGGAGAAGAAAAATGGGGAATACAAAACATCGATTTCGAAGATTTTATTTAGGTATTTTCGGCCCGACGTGCAGGTGTCCCTTTCGCTCAGTTCTCCTGGGGGGGCCGGGGAACGAGGGTGTTGACAAATACATATAAAGCGAAGTAGTGATGTAACGAATTTTATCGGTAGACTAGTGTTGTCCTTGCCCGAGTAATCGATATTTTTTATTCGTTTTTTTTTCTGTTCAGTGACTCATCGCGGTATACCAATACTGACCGAGCTTTCATACTAAAACTGTGCAAAATTAAAATTGTTCATGTCAAGTACTATAATAAATTTTTAATTTGGGAGGCGTTATAGGTACCATCGCCCCGGGAACCATTTATTGGATACCAACACCCCCGCCACTTGGTCACCCCAAGTGGTCCGCTATGTTTGGTGACTGAGCATGGGTTCCTGGGTTCACGGGTAAGGTCTGCATGGGTTTTGGTGGCGGATGATTTTGTCCACTTACTGCGTGGCGGGCCGGATTGGGAGAAACTGGAAGTGGGAGATCTTTTGATCTCTACAGCCGGACTCTCTCCACCATCATTTCATACTTTTACCTACCCAGAAATTCCTCTCCTTCCTTTCATTAAAAATATCCTCTACACAGCTTCTCCAATGACTTTGCTATACTATAAGGGTATTTAACTTAAAAATCATTTTTATATTTCATTTTGTGATATTTTGTGATATTTTTAAGTAATTAATCACCTCTCCCTTTAATATTTTGTCTATAATTCTCATATGCCTATACTTGTTTGTCTTTTAATATTAATCTTATCCTGACGAAGAGAATACTCTGTTTTCGAAATATGTTGATAATATTGATTACTGTTTTTACAAAGTTATTTTTTCTCATTTAACTAAAAATGACGCCACAAAGATTGGACCCATTTGCAGCATTTCAAGCTGGGTCGCCATAACCAATTCGTTTGTGCAATTTCAATCAATGCATTTCTGTGTTTCTCGAGAACCCTTCTATGGGCTTACACGTCATTAGTACTTTTACGCCAGTTTTTTAAACATTTGTGGTCAAAAACATCCAAGTAGTGTAGTTTTGTAGCTCTAGCACATATGAAGCTGTATGACTTTTTATTATGGTATAATTATTATTATGCATATATCCAATTGTATATCCGCATATACATTATTTGGCTTAATATAGTAACTATGTTATTTTCCACATCAAGTATATAATAAATATATATATTTATTCTATATATATATATTTATTCTCAAAACTCTTGAGAAAATATCGTCGTTGCATTCACAAAATATCCCATGTGAGGTTTTCGACCAAATTTTTTTTTGTTTACACCATTTGATTCACCACGGTTTCCTAAATAATCTGACAAATATATCCCATTTTTCAAAAATTCATCTTTTTAATCATTTTAGAGGCAACTCTGACCATTACTTGTAATTAATGGTAATTATTTAAAAAAATATACTACATATACTACAGAAATATAAAAAAATATAAAATTATAAAATTAAATCCCTATATACTACAGAAATATAAAAAAAATATAAAACTATAAAATTAAAATGAGAAAAAAAGTCTTTTTGTGTGCAAGAATTCGTATTATTTTTTTAACTCAAATTTGTCGCACATAAATTAAAATTACCCAAAGAAATGTTTTTTTAATAATATACACACAGCATCCCCAAAGATGACCTAGGCCCTCAGAGAAATTATTTTCCTCAGGGCCTCCTGTGTGGAGCTCATATAAAAAAATAATAATAATCTCAACAATCTAAAAAGAGTATACTATGCACTAATCCAGTCATTAATTCAATATGGAATTATTGCATGGGGGGGGGGTCATACAACAATATTCTAACCCCGATCAAAGTAATCCAGAAACTAATCATTAAAGTAATCCTAAAGAAACCCTCCACTTATCCAACAGAAACGCTTTTCGCAGATTTCACGGTGCCTCGAGTAGAGAATATCTTCAAGAAAAATGCAATTACCCAAATTTACAAAGATAATATCATCAAAAAATTTTTAACTAAAATCAAAAAGATATGAAGATAACATCAAAATACCAAAATTTAATACCAAACTAATGCAAAACAATTACATCTATTTAGGAATAAAGTTTTTCAACAACCTTCCCATTGAAATAAAAAAAACCAAAGACATCAATAAACTGAAACTCAAACTTCATCAGGAATAATTAACTAAATAATTACCTGTTTTTCTCATTCTTTCTATTTATTATTAATCTATATTCACCTCTATTTTATTTAGATTTTTCGAATTTCTCCCAAGTGCACAATATTTTAGTATGTAACCGTATCCTATGTATGTACACCATATGTAATTTATATAACTCCACTGTACAATTATACATCTATATTAAATATTAAAATATATATATTTTCTTCAATATTAACTCAGTAGGTAAAGCAAAAATATTTTTTTAATATTTCTATTTAACTGTCAAAAAATTACCAAAAAATTAAGTTGCATCCAAAATCATACGAAATTCATTTTTTTAAGACCAATATTTCGTAATTTGAAACAAAAATAAATAAAATAAAACATATTTATCAGCACAAGATATTTTCTCTACCTTTTGCTAAAAAAATACATTTTCAATTTATTTGGGTGTTTTGGTCACAAATCCAAATTTAACCCCCCCCCCCCCCCCCCCACGGCTATTTGTTAGCTTTGGGAACAACTCATATCGATCTTGTGTCTCCCTTACTATTATGTTGAGAAATAAGTTTTAAACGGTGTTCGAAAGAGAAAGAGAAAATATCAAACTTTATATTCAAATTCAAAAGTTAACCACAAAATAATGGAATTGTACACCTTTATAAAACCAAAGTTTATGAAACTTATGGAATTTTGTATCTATTAATTATTTTTACATGAAACAATAAAAAAGTGAGGTGACGGAAATGTTAACAATACATGTGTGTAATAAATATGTACGTGTTTTTATTTTTTTCGTTATCAGTAATTTTAGTTAGAAAAAACGTAAGATGAGTCATTTAAAAAAAAATTATGTGTGCGTTCAAAATTTTTATATTCGAAAAGCAAAGGTTTATTTCGGATTTCAAAATTTAAAAGCGTATTTCATCGCCTTTCAAAAACAATTTTTAGTTTTCGGATACTATCAGAAATATTCCATTTATTTGGATTTTATTGCAAAGCGGAAATATTTCGACCTTATGAAAAAATATGCCCGAGGCCTGAGGGATATGGGTCCTATGAGAAAGGTCAAGTTGCCTTTCCTACGTTTGCTACACAAAATATCATATGTGCATAAAAAGTGCGCGCAAAAATCCTGAATGCAAAATTTAAGAAAAAATTGTCGGTTTTAATAAAAAAATGTATATTAAGCCCACTTGTTTTCACCCAAACATGGTATCAAAAATAACTCTACAATTAATGAAAATAAATAAAAATATGGGTCCCCAATTTTTTTTTTCGGTTTTTTTTTTATTATGTATCCTAATATTCTAAAATACCCACAGGATATTTTGTGCGCGCAACAACGATAAGTAGCTATAATAGCATATTCATAGGACGCTTACAATAGGACGCCCCTGCGAGCGGTCTTGTCTCTACACATTTGCAGATTGGAACATGCGTGGTCGGCAGAAATAATAATTCGACACGGGTGAAGCGCGTAGCCCACACACACAAGGCCTGCATTCACTCACACATCTATAGCGCGATTCTGACTACTGTCAGAGAGTGAAATAAAAGAGATTTTTTAAAATACCTATTCATAAATGTTCGCAGCGACCGGCAACGCTCTTAACACGTTACGCCTTGCGTAGCTTGCGTTGCGTTCGTTCTGCAGGCGCTGCGTGCACCGCGTTACACTAACAAAAAGCCTAAGAAAAGCCGGACAGGCCGGACATATAAATATTTAGCCGGACACGACCTAAAAAAGCCAAACTTGTCCGGCTAAAGCCGGACAGATGGCAACCCTACTCGGGGCCTATGTCATCTTTTGGGATGCTGTGTGGAGGGTTTTTTTAAGGAAGGGAAGGAGAGGAGAGTTCTGGGAAGGAAAGGGGTTTAAGGGGTGGGTAGGAATCTAGGGTTCAGTGTGTCCTGGTCATCCGCCTCCAAGAACTAGACAAACCTCACCCCATGAACCCGGGCACCTCTGCTAAATCACCAAAGGTAGCGAACCACTTGGGGTGACCTATAGCAGAGTTGTTGGTTATCCAATAAAGGTTCCCGGGGCGGCGGTACCCATTCCCGCCTCCCAAATTGATTACTAATTCTGTTTCATGTTTCGTCTAAATTTATTAGCATTATCTGATTTTTAATTGATTTATTACATTGATGGGTATGACCTTCAAAAGTTGCTAAAACGTTATTCCATTAAAATAGAATTGAATAATTTTACATTCTTAATTTTATAATATATTATTTATAGACATCTCGCACTCGTACTACCTACTCGCGACCTAAACCTGCTCAACATTATTTTAGGTACGCATTTAAATTAACCCTCGACCCGTCGCGTGGTCTTTAAAAGACCAGGTTTTACAGAAATGGTAATTATGTTCATTTTAAATGTTCCCACTGATTCCTTACTATAGGTAGCTTCCTAAAATGGACTATACTTGACGCTAGCGCCAAGAAAATCCAGTCTGCGCGACTCCAGTTACTAATATCTACAGCCTGTAAGTCGGACGAATATCTACAGCTCATATGTTGAACTAATATCTACGAACTTCAGAGTGTTAACTAATATTGACAGAGCGTAAGTTGAACTAATATTTACAGAGCGTAGGTTGGACTAATCAGCTAAATGTGTCCAATAGTCCGATATCAGGGATTTTTACATACATACTTACATAAATTAAGTTTTTTAAACTGCATACGCAATATTACGTTATTCCAATATGCTATACATAATTGCAAATCCAACCTCTGCCAGTACTGTAGATATTCGTCAACACTTTGGTTCTCATAGATATTAGTCAACATTTTGAGCTGTAGATATTCGTCAACACTTTGATTCTCATAGATATTAGTTCGATTTTTTCAGTTTTTGGAATTCCTGTAGATATTAGTAGACGCCTCCGTCTGCGCATGTGCGATGTGAGATATAGACTTGTTTAGGCGTGAGGCTCAAAAAAATCAACAAAATACCACGAAAAATCAAGTTTACATGTTTGTTCGTTGTATTTTGATGATTTTTTTGTTGTAATAATAATAAGTCTGTACCAACCTCAAATAGTTATAAGTTTGATAGAAATTGGTGAGATTTTTTTTCAAAGTTTTCTATTTAAAAAATATGATTCAAAATTATAAAAAAATGTTCCTTGTTGATTTTTAAGCTCTTACATTGAAAATAAATATAATTTTTTTTAAAATTTTAATGCATTCATTATCACCTGACTGTAATCAGTAAAATAACACATAAAATGTATGCTATAACAACAATTTAATCATATTTATTTTTGGGGTCCTAAGCGACCCCGCGCGACACCTCGCGTTGCAAAAAAGGCGCGACGGGCGGTGGGTTAAATGTATTGCGGTCAACCCATTAGCATACAAATTTTATATAAACTAACAAATACCTAAGAGGGTCTTGGCATTCCAATAAAACATTCTGTCCGAACAGTAGTTCAAAAATGGCGTCATGGCCGCGTCACCGGACCGTTTCCATGGTTATTATTCAGTGGGTTGACATTTTTGCAATAACAATTATTTATTATTATGATGTAAATAAAACACATTTTTGTTTATACAGTAATCTTAAACTTTAGTAAATACGAAGGAAATAATAATCAATTTTAGAAAAGTAGGTATGTCATTTTTCAAAATATATGTTTTGTATTTATTTTTTGAAATTTGAAATGAGATCCCTGAGGCGAATGTGTGGTAAAACCATGCATGATCCAGTGAGAAATGTGGATATCCGCAAAGAATGTAAGGCTGATGCAAGCATAATGAGTAAGATTAAGAAAGGGACCCTCAGATGGTTTGGGCATGTAGAGCGAATGAAAGAAAAAAATAGTGTAAGATGAATGTATGACGCAAATGTGAATGGAAGAAGAAGTCGGGGACGCCCGAGGAAGACATGGCACGATCAAGTGAATTAGGGGGGTTAAAAATTGCAAAAAGTTGGGTCACGTAGTATGGGTACGTTCCCTAAGCTAATATTTTATAATTAGCCGACTGGACAGTTCAGAAGAAATGGTCTATAAACAATGGCGTCACACGTAAAACTGGACTATTGAAATATGTCAAAGTAATTTAAAAAAAAAAAACGTAGGCGATTAGAGTGTTCTAGTCTCTGTTTAACAGGGGGTGCGCGAATGCAAGGGAAGAGGGCAACCACGCGATGCTAATAAGTAATTGGTTTGTTTTGTCCTAAACATATGTGGATCTTTGTAAACCAATTAGTAACAGTAATAAACTCAGGAGGATTACTCATTAGTAACAGAGTAACTATTGGATGGCATTATTGGATAACCAACACCTCTGCCATAGGTCACCCCATGTGGTTCGCTACGTTTGGTGATTTAGCAGGGGTGCCCGGGTTGATGGGGTGAGGTTTGTCTAGGTCTTGGAGGCGGATTACTAGGACACACTGAACCCTAAATTTCTGCCCACCCCTTAAACCCCTTTCCTTCTAAGAACTCTTCTCTCCTTCCTTTCTTAATAAAAACCCCCCACACAGCATCCCCAAAGATGACATAGGCCCTGAGGGAAATTATTTTCCTCAGGGCCTCCTGTATGGAGCTCATGTAAAAAAAAACCCGTGAAATCGCTGTATTTTGTATTTTTATGACTTGTGTTCTTTTTTATCTGATTTTATTTTTATTATTTCTTTATCTGTTTAAAAATCATCTGCCATGAATTAATTGTACTACCAAACATGTAAAAGCCCTTTGGGCGTTAAATAAATAAATAAATTCGTTAGCAAAATTCGTTTTCTCTCTCTGTATTACGACTATTAGGACACTTCATACTAGACGTGAGCAAAATTGAATGACTGAATTAAATGAATAAATTCAATCTTGTGATACTCGATCTGATTCTCAATTTCAAAAGGAAGTGATTCTTCATTCCTCACCTTTGGCCTTGCATCCTACTATTTTTAACAGCACCATAAATATTTATTTTCCATTTATTTTACTGTTAAATTATTTCAATGAATGATTTGTACCGTAAACAATTTAAATATTATAATTTATAACGTTTGGTAGGTAATTAAATATTATTCTATTGGCGGCGCGCCGCGAAGTTGCTTAAAGTTAAGTACCTATCCCACTCCCGAGCCGCTATTCATAAAAACACGCGTAGGAATATCATTGTCCATAGCACAAGCAAATACCGGCAGCGAGTCAGTCGAATTAATTCCGAGCCACGACCCGTCGTACAGTGATTCGTTTCATACATGCTAGACGTTAAAAACTCTAAATTATTTTTAACCCTCTATTAAGTTGTAGTCAATACTAATTTTATGAAAATTAGTGTTAAAAATGATTATTTTTTTGCTATCGTTTTATTTTATTTAATTTTTTTTTTGTATTTTTTTTAAATAATTTTTAAATAATGTGTTAATAGAGTATTTCAGGTTTATAATAAAATAATTATATGAAAACAGTAAAAAAAAAGTGTATTTTGAGTGTAATTTTTAAATTTCTAAAATTACGGTCTATTTTCTGCTTATATTCAAAGATATAAGCCTTATTTAGTTTTTCAACTTTTTTTCACCATTTGCACCGTGCTTATCAAGTTCAAATGTACGAGTACTTAAAATTTTGTTAAATATTCCCTCAAGCTTTTCTTTCTTCGGCAAACTCTTCCATGTGACGAACAATTCCAGCCTGGAAATCTCGTATATGATTCCTGTAATATGAAAAAAAAATAATAATGTGGATTCGTGCGGGTTAATATCGAAACTGATATGAATATAATATTAGTTGCACTATTTAAAAAAAGGAAAATTATCGTGCGATTTTGATATACTCTCTGAGATAAACTCCCGAGAATTTAAAAATTTAATATTTTTTAGGCCAAAAAAAAACACAAAACTTATTTATTATTTAAATAAAAAAACAACTAAATTTTTTTACACTAAAGTATTAAGAAAAAACTTTAAAACATACCTTCCAAAGTAACCGCCATTTTACAGAACCGAATAAAAACACTTTTCAAACTTAGTACACAATTTTTAACGTCGAGCTATGACGAGCGAATAAATGCAAACGATAATTTCAAAACAAATTATTCGACTTTAGGTCTCTGGTATGAGTCAATGCGTCCACTAATCACCCCAATTAAGCATGCATTTATCATTCTGTCTATCTGGTAATGTCGCCATGACGTCATTGTTTGGGAATTCAAAAGTGACTTATTAGCGTCTAGCTTGTATGAAACGAATCACTGTGCGTCGCATCTCTTTCACTTGTGCGAGGAATTAACACATTTATTCGCTATTCAGTATTGTTCTCGTCCCCGTCAATCTGAGGTCCACCCGTTTCAGTCCGCGTGTCTAGTCTGTCGCTATGGAGTTATATCCGAAGCGCTCTATTCGTGAATTAATATTAGCTTCTTTTTCAGTTGAGACAAAGACCAGTTCAAACGAGTCGGATCTCTCACAGGTCCCAGTCTGACCGAAACGCTAAAGTCTTTCATTCTTTTTAGGTCCGCCGCTAGCGAGTCGCTGCGACACTAGTCAAAAGTTACTAATTCATTCTTCAATGCCCGCGCGAATCGGCCCGTGCGGTTCATTCGTTCCTCTCCGCTGGCAAAGCAAAAATTTCATTACATCGTTGGTTATTTTTTGGTACGTACCAACGCTATTGGAATATAAGTACCTACCTACTTTTATACGCAGATGTTAGGTAGATAATATGTTAATTTGCAGATATTATAAGGCCAATCGGCTGTGTTCAACTGTCGCAACATATTCATATTTAATTGTAAATTTTTTTATTTACGTTAGATCACGTGAAGTGGAAAATTTTTAATTTTAATAAATAAAATAAAATTAGTAAAACTTTAGGAGTGAAACCAAAAACTGTTTATTTTAAGATTTAATTGCTAGTCTAATATAAATACATTTTTTTTGTGGAAAAATTTTTTTTTGTCACAATACTACACGTTAAAATATTACATTAACCCCTTAAACAAGTTTTTTTTTAAATTGAATTAAGGAATGACTAAACGGAATCAATTCAAAAGGCCAGGGGAATCAGACTGTATCAATTCACTCCTGGGAATGAATCTGCCCATACTTCCTCAAACTTTATTCTATATATTCAATGAAACTAACGAACATCGAGGTTTATAAATTCAAATGATTTATTTTTTTATTCGTGCTGTCAAATCAAAATATGACCTGGTTTAACGTGTACACTGCACACTCCTTTTCCGCATTTAGAAGTCTTACATGACTAGATCTACTACGTTTCAATTTCACACCCCTCTAAAAGTCCGCTCGAGCATCACACTCTTCCGTCATCCACATTGGCCAATTTCAATTACATAAAAATGTTACCCACATCATAAAATCACGCCTAGTTACACTCGTATGAAGTATGGAGCCTCACTCGAGTACCCACTCGACACTAGTACCACTTCCCCAAGCGGACACTCATCGCTCTGCAAGGATTGTGAAAGTGTTTTGACTGGGAATATGAAATTGTTCTACGTGTTTACGTCATGATACTATATGATTTTCATCTATAATTAAGTAATCAAGTGTAGACATAATAAAATGCATAGGTATATTACGGACTACGTATAAATGTTAGTATTTTTGTTATCGTGACGTCGTGTTTTGACTGGAAAAATAGAACGCAGACGCATTTGAGCGGTGACCTGTTATCACTTTATCAGTTTTCCTATTGCCCTGTAAACTTTGAACGGGGTGAAGATCGGGTGCGAGACGGTATTATGAATTATGAACCCCGGATGGGACTCCATATAGTTCATTAGCTTCCTACGATTTTATCCGCGGTTATATTGGTTTTACTCGTCTCTGATTTAGTTCCTACTCGGCGGTCACACCGGTCGGCCGCTTTCGCCTTTTCTTTACTATTCCGCTGATCTGTTAAATTGTTTTAAAATATAAAAATTCTTAAATATATTTTTGAAGTTTCTAATTTGTACAAGGTATTTACTTTTCTCTTATACTGTCTGCACGCGTGATATTTCTATTTGCTAAAAGTCTTTACTCAACTGTTTGAATATTCAGCTTTATAAATACACTGCACGCTGAATTTTATTTGCGGCCAGTTAAAAAACGTCTATAGCGAAGTATCGCGTGCGAGAACATTGCGGTTTTATTTTCACTACCTAACAATAAATTAATGAGGACCGAAGTCGATTTCAAGTTCGTTGAACGCTACTTTTACGTGAAGTAATTTTTAAAAATTTGTTTCCATTTTGATCAAGTCTCGTATTTTATAAAAAGCCATTGAGTTTTCCTAATCAAAGTGTTTTGTTTGAATTTTCTATGAAAATAATTAATACGCAAGCTGCCAAGCTGAGGAAGTGAAAATAAACACTTAATTATTCTCGAAAATACAATAATAATTTGGCAAAGCATTCGATTCCCTGACACGCTTTGCGCAATATTGTGGAAAATGCGAATCTAGAATATTATGTAAAACTTCTAAATATAATATCCTTCTGACGCTGTATTCAATAGCGTACTAAAGTTAAAAACAGCGAATTCCACCTAGCCATAGGAATTAATTCAAGGTCCGCTTTATTTTTATTCGCATACTTCAATTGATTCCCGCCGGCCGATAAGGCTTTAACCTCAATCAGCTCGGGTCAAGGTCCCGCCTCGTATTAGTATTTTGATGACACTCGGATGTTTGTATTTTTGAATGGAGCCATTATCATCCGAAGCACGTGGTGGCAATGAAACAAGCCAGCAGCTCTCTGATGGCTCTCTTCTGTTGTATTCCGTTCATATGATTTATTTACGAAGTACACACTGCCCTGCTTAACTGCCGATCAGCTGTTAGTTTTATTAGTGTCGTAGCATATTTTCTCTTTTGTTATAAATTTTATAGTTTTTTTTATTTATTTATTTATTTTTTTTTTATTTTTTTTTTTTTTATTTCATATATTTTTTATTAGTAACAGATATTTGGGTTTTTTTTGGCTACCACACTAGGCTAAGCCTATTATCTTCTATCTATCTATCTTCTTCTTCTATCTTCTATATAAATAAAAATGAATCGCCGATATGTATGTAAGCGCATAACTTCCGAACGACTGCACCAAATTGGATAATTTTTTTTTGTTGTGTTCGTTAATGTCAGAAAAAGGTTTGTATAAAACTACTGCTGAACTCTGGCATTATTAAATTTGCATAAAAATGAATAGCCGAATGTACGCGCATAACTTACGAACGAATGCACCAAATTGGATAATTCTTTTTTTGTTCTGTTCGTTATTGTCTGGTGAGCTCTGGCGTTATAAAATTTGTATAAAAAATTGCAATAGGTGGTACGCGAGCCGTTTGAAAACTAAATGGCAATAGGGAGGGAAGGGAAATCAGGGAGGAGAACCTGAGAGGGGGGGAGGGGGAGGAGGCGGAGTGGAAACGCAAGAGGTGAAGAGGACGCGGGAGAGGAATGGGGGGGGGGGCGGAAGGGGATCGGAACGAATGTGAAAGGACACGCAAGGAGGAACAATTTATTTATTAAATGGCATAGCAACGCATGCCGGGTACCAGCTAGTTTGTTATAAATTTGTTTTTTTTTGTCATTTGATTTATTTGCAAAATGAGGTTAGCCTCTCTTTGCTACTAGCACAACTTCTAATCAGAGGTCGTTATGCTCTATTTTTTGGTACCTACGTAATGTGACTTAATTTGTCTTAATTTTACCAATCGATTTATTTACAAATTCATTAGCCTCCCTTTTAATTAAACTGTTTCTGATGTTAGATTTCAGTGTCGAGTTTTGTTATATCTATATGTAACTAGCTGAAGTCCCCGGCGATGCTCGGGTTTACACAGAGTTTTCGAAATCAAATGTAGACCGTGACCTTCCTTTGCATACAAATCAAATCCACACCGCCCGCTTGCCAGCCCGCTCGTCCACCACATACAGACATTCTCCTTTACG
This sequence comes from Limnephilus marmoratus, assembly GCA_917880885.1. NCBI lineage: Eukaryota > Metazoa > Arthropoda > Insecta > Trichoptera > Limnephilidae > Limnephilus > Limnephilus marmoratus. The sequence goes on along the minus strand of OU862909.1, from coordinate 51,822,718 downwards.
TATTATATATTTCAACCAACTTACACAAAACCTCGACAAATTGTATTCCTAATGAATCACTCATGAATCCTCATGAATCACTTTATCTATTGGTGAAAACCGCATGAAAATCCGTTCAGTAATTTTTGAGTTTATCGCGAATAGACAGACGCGACGGAGGACTTTAATTTATAATATGTAGAGATATTGTTTTTTTATTGTTAATAGATTTGTTTACAAATTCATTAGCATCTGAACTTAATCACCCTGATTCCGAGGTTCGATTTCAGTTTACTCTGTTTTGTTTTTAATTGGCCCTTATACTAATAGCGCTAATTAAGATGTTCCAATTAACTTGGTACTCTATTTTGCTGTGCATAATATTATTTGTTTTTAGTTAATATATTTATTTATTTTCATAAAACAGTTTTACACTAATATAAATTACACAGATTACAAATTTAGAATACATTAATTCCAATGAGATTTCCATTCCCATTTTATGATTTCACCCACTTTTCTTCAGGTCTTCCTATTACCGTTCTTAAGTAATTTGTAGTTTATTACGATTAATAATAAAAAAAATATTGGATAATTTATAGTTTTTGTAATCACCCCAAGGGCGGTGTACAGTGCGAGTTCTTAGGCTCTATCTAATTCTATTATTTACAGAAACAGATACAGAAAACATACGTATCTTCAGGTCATAAACACACTTTTATTAGAAAGTTTATGCTTGGAGAAAATACAATTGCTCGCAAAGAACGCTGTATTCAAAACTAGACATTGCCTGATTTTATATTCGATATTACTTTTATGAGAAGATTAGTGGCCAAAGTAGAGTCGATATTTATTTTGAAAGACTGGAAAATTTGAGACTCTTTTCAGATGAGAATTTTTATGAAATGACGTTGAAAAGCTTACAAGTTCTTATTTACTTACATTATTATTCTTTTTATTATTTGTTACGTGGTTAGTGTATTTGTACTTTGTTAATTGCTAAATATTGTATGTATTGCTTTTTTGTCAATTGATTTGACACTGAACCCATTGATCGTGAAATTGAAATGACATTCATTGTATGTTTTGTTTTTGTTTCAGATAGCTGAAATATGTTCATTGATGAAGATGAAGCGTGAGTACCCACATTTTTTCATATATTATTGTCGTAACAAAAGCATGTCTTGATTTTACAGCACTATGTTCTTGTCAATGGGTTCACAGTTTACTCATTCATCCTCGAATATCATACAGTCCTTCTGTGCATTTGTCTCGGTTGTTGTATCTGATGCTGCGAAAACTCTTCATCGGTGAGCTCTGGCGTTATTAATGTTGCACTCAACTAGCTTAAGGCGATCCACTAGTTCACTACTGTGCCATGGATAGTAGTTCTTCGGTGGACGCCATAGGGGTCACTTTGAATAACCGAATTCGTCGACTAGCGGCCGTATTGTAAAATATCAACGCGAAAATGCATATTTTATTTTATTTTGGGAAGATTGGGTGTAAATATCAACTTTTTTTGCGATTATTATAAAATAAACTGAAATTGCCACATTACACAATAAAACCATATCCGAAAAGGGGTTTATAAATAGGAGAGTTTGGACTTGAAAGTGTGTTTTTTAGACCTTATACTTTATTTTTTTATAGGCTTATTAAAAAACTTATTAAAAAAATGACCGATATTTTTAAGGGCCATGATATGTTCTACACGCAGTATTTAATTGAAGCATCTACAATACTTCTAAGCGATCAAATTTTCAAAACAAAAACATATGATTTTGCATTATTTACTATGACTTCATCTTAAGCTCGCAATGTCTTTTTATTTTATCTGTAAAAATAAGAGTGTTCAATAAAAAAAAGTTTCCAAAAGAGGGGAGATGAAATCTCAGGCGAAGCCGGGTAGTTAAAACCTTTGTGGGTGTACATAATTATATAACTACAATAAAAGAAACTTAGTTTCAATACCACTTTATTATATTAAACCAACCGGTTTCGGTTCAGCCTGAATCTTTATCAGGGTTTATGAAAACATATGGAAGACGGAAAGAGAACATCAATTGTAGTGGAGGACGAGGGGGAGGCACACAAGAGAGAGGGGTGAAAGTAGGTGGGGGGAAGGGAAATGCATTTAAAATGGGGCTATTTGGTAAATCTAATTGAAGACTTATCAAATAGCCCCATTTTAAACATATTTCCCTTCCCCACGCCCGCTTTTACCCCTCTATCATAAGTACCTCCTCCTCGCCCTTTACACAAAGTTAATGTTCTCACTTCATCTTCTATGTTACCTAATTAATACTCTGTCATTTGTTTTATATGTTTTTTTTAAATATTCCCCTGATGAAGGTTCAGGTTGAACTGAAACCGTTTGATTTAATATACTGAAGATATATAATAAAGCGGTATTCAAACTAAGTTATTTTATTGTAATTATTATAAAATAAAGTTCATTATTTCGTAACATTAGATTCATAACAAGTCGTCCACCCACTATCTACAGGCCACAGTATTTCAGCCCACTGCAGTGTGAATGTCGACTACTACTGTCTCTACCCGAAATTCGCTCCGCTGCGAATTATGACGAATACCTTTCTTTGATTTGTTCGCGTGGATTCTTCTAACGGCATTTCGGCCGGATAGCACAGCACAGCACACGGCATAGCTCCATACTCCAAACCCCTCACATTCCATTCTTCGTCGCGGCATAAAGAACAAGGAGTTTATTTATCATGACGCGCCTAACTGTAATGACTGGGAGTCACGTCAGGTGCCTGCCAAATCGTGATGTACATATCACAATCAAATGGCTCACTCGCTTTGCATTGTAGCCTAGAAATGCTGGATTTTATTGCGCTCTCTGCTTTCCTTGGCGAGACAATCAATTGCTGTTTTCTTGTATCTTGAATTTGTCGTCTTTATCGGAGCAGAGGGGCGTCAGTGCGATGCGTGAATCTGAAGTACACTAACTAATTCAATTAAGATTCGGGGAAAAATTGGATGTAATGATAAAAACATTGTAAATCTATTCGCGGCCTGTCAAAAACTTGATTTTAGGCGCCGAATCCGCGCTCGTGTTAACACAATGAAGAATAACTATAATGTAATAAAATATAAAGCACCGAATCGGATAGAGACACCTTATCTCAGGTAAGAGGAACAAGAATATGGCTGTTCTGCATATAAAACCAAGCATTTTTGACGTAATTATTCCATTTACTTGAATTTTGCAAGGCGCTTGCATTTTAAGGCTGTCATACCAGCAAATCATAATTTCGATTCCGACTGCACCGCTCACACATCAGCCGTTGCAAGCGGACGTTTTTGGAACTAGATTTCGTTCCGCTAGAAGCCGGGTTTCACGTACCTATAGTTCACGCGAAGCTGGACTTACAGTATGGTTCAGATAAAGATGTTGAATTCTCGCTTCCAGAATTTTAATAAGTAGTAGTTATTTGTAATTTGTGTATTGAAGTGCGTAGACATAAATAGATACATAAACACAGTAGGTATAAAGTAGATACCTACACAAAAAAACAATTTGTTATATTTTTTTAATATTTTGGTTTTTGTTTTTTCATTTTATTTTACGGCCATTAGAGTGGAAGAATTGAAACGTTACTTGAAATGGCTTTAGCCGTGTTTAGTGACCAGATCTGAAAAGTCAGGTACTTCCCCACCTCCATCTTCCCTAACTCCTTCCCCTCCCCCACTACCTTCAGCCTCACAACATACCCCAATTGGGGGGTGATAGTCCCACTGGCTCCAGACGGGAGCAGTTGGGACTCTTGTGCGGTATTCATGAAAAAAAGAGTACCTAATATTCAGTTGGATTGTAAAAAATATCTCATTTTGAAATATTTATTCGTGTGCATAATTTTTAATTTTATATTTATGTGAATACCGCACAAGAGACCCAAATGCTCCCGTCTGGAGCCAGTGAGACTATGACATGACTATGGGGTATAGTATGAGGCAGAAGGTGGTGGGGAAGGGCAGGAGATGGGGAAGAGGAAGCGAAGAATTACTTGGCTATTCAGATCTGGTCACCAAACACGGCCAAAGTAATTTTTAGCAACGTTTCAATTCTGAATGGTGGTCTTACACCAGGGCGATACTAAAGTATCTTCCACTCTGGAACGTGACGCAAATATATTATTTTTATATGAAATAACCCAAATTAGTCAAACAAAATTTATTTGCCCACGCCGGGATTCGATCCCACGACCTTCGGATTGCGAGTCAAGAGCCTTACCTCTTGACCACGCCGGCCGTCAATAAATAGTATCAGTAATTTGGAAGGCGGGTATGGGTACCGCCGTCCCGGGAACCATGTATTGGATTATCAACACCGTACGGGTAGCCCGGGTTCATGGGGCGAGGTTTGTCAGGATCTCGGCGGCGGTGGAATCTGCCCCACCAACTACGTAGAAGGCCGGATCGGGAGAGACCTTTTTTTACAATCGCTCGACACATTGCCTATCTCTTCTTTGGGGATGCTGTGTGAAGGTTCGTTTCAGGGAAAGGGAGGAGAGGATCTTCTGAGAAGGAAAGGGTATTAGGGGTGGGTAGAAATGTGGGGGTCAGCGTGTCCAGGAGAGCGGATGTATGAATCCATCCCTCCCACTGCGGTGCAAAGTGGGGGTCAGCGTGTCCAGGAGAGCGGATGTATGAATCCATCCCTCCCACTGCGGTGCAAAGCGATGTTCCGAGAGAGTAAGGCTGGAGAAGTCAAAGGGACTCCCTCAACCACTTTCTCTAGATCCAACCTGCCATGCAGCTGGTGCGCAGACGCATCCGCCGCCAAGACCTGAAAAAACCTCACCCCATGAACCCAGGCACCCCTGCTAGTCACCAAACGTTGCGAACCACTAAGGATGACCTACGGCAGACGTGTTGGTTATCAAAAAAATGGTTCCCGGGGCGGTGGTACCCATACCCGATTCTCATGTTTGTTATTTTTGTAATACGAAAAATGGATATAAAAAAGCCTACCCCCCATCCCTCTCAACCCCCTCCCCCTCTCACCCCACAACCTCTAACCACCCTCCACCCCCCCGCCTCTTTTACCCCCCCCCCCCCCCCCTATATAAAAATCAATTGCTGTTTGTTAGTTTCACTAAAACTCGAGAACGGCTGGGCCGATTTAGCTGATTTTGGTTTTGAAATGTTTGTCGTAGTCCAGGAAAGGTTTAAACGTTGAGAAAATATGGAAAAGTTGCGAGGAAGATAGTAAAATCAACAATTTAATTCTCCCATATAAACTGTTCTACATACTTTCCTGTGAATTGCTAACCGTTCATCCGATTGCGATGAAACTTTGGTGAGTTGTTGTGAGCACGCCCGCAAAGTAGTCCAGTCAATAAATGCTCCAAAAGGAGGTGTAGAGTGCGTGAGCAGGGACCTAAGCGATTCCTCCAGAAACTTGTTTAGGGTGCTTAGGGTGTGAACATACTAAAAGTCCTGACGTCTTGGTTGTGAGCTAGGGGGAAGGGGGGGAGGGGGAGGTCCCAATTTTCGGGTTTCCGCTTATATCTCAAAAACGGTGCTTCACACATGAAAATTTCCTAAGGATAAGTAAAAAAAGCTCATAAAATTATCTACAACTTTTATTCTTTACGTAATTTTCGAAATCACGTCCATTTTTGACTTACACGCTCCACAAATGTAGATATTTTTGAAAAAAATTATTTTACCTCACATTTTTCATCAAACATTCCTTCATATCGTCTAAAATATTCATCAAAGAAAGAAATTTATTTATAAGAAGTTGTAATAAATTTAATTCCCTTTTAGAATATATATATATATGCAAATAAGTCTCCAACCAGTAAATATTTACAGCAATTTTAAGGTTTTGCGTAAAATGTCGTCATTTTCAGAAAAAGCTGTTTTTATCTTATTACTGACACACCGACGTGCAACGACGATTATGCGACGCTCTTTTAGTAAGGCGTATGATCAGATATGACCATGGAAACCACATTGATGCTATCATTCAAAAGCCGAGAAGGCATTACAGGAGGCAGAGGTATTTTGCACAATGTACTAGAAGTGGTTAGTTGGTATGAGCGCAACTCATGAGATCTGCACTTCCCTTGAAGAGTATTGTGGAGTCTTCACGTCCAGTAACAACACAAGGACCTCGGACAAGCCCACCGAAGTAAAGATGCAGCAGACATTTTCAAACTCAGTCAGTGGTTTGATGCACATCCTCCCTTCCCACAAGCCAATGAAATAATGTCAATTCCCAATGTCTTCTGTCAGCTCGTCGATAAAAAATCACGATGAAAAGGTTGCAGTTGACCCAACATTTCTGTTTCACCGGATGTGTATAAGCAAACGATCAGATGAGGATTTGAAGAAATTCTTTGAGTATGAGTTGGCCCCATTTCCCTTGGCACTGTTCAATGAAGGTGGGATGTGGAAAACAACTAAATCTGTCCTGTACAGCTTATTCGAGCCTACCAAAAAACTGGTCTACTGTCTCAGGTGAACATAGTTGTGGACGGAAAATTTCTACTACACAGAGTAATTTGGCAAAAAGATGCCTTCCTTGTCACAATTTGTGATCGTTACATCAACTACGTCAACCACCACTATCCTGGATGACTCACACTGTGGTATTTGATTGGTACCCAAACCCAGCCAACGGTACAAAATCACAATAACAGATGCGATGATACAGACTGAGAAGGTCAGCTGACATCAATTTGACTTGGAACACTTCAATACCCGTTAAAAAGGAAGATTTGTTATCCAATCCTACCAACAAAAGTAACTTCATCTCTTTACTACAGACGAAGCTTCGGGAGAATGGGATACAGACTCTTCAGAACATGATGCTGACTTCCTTGTTGTGAAGATTGCTGTGGAACATTCCTCTCACAGTTTTGTGAGAAGCTTTCACTTCCTTTTGATTGCTTCCACTCCTCCCACCCAAGATATTCTGCTGCTGACAACGGACGAGGGAAAACCAAAACAATGCCACTGTCCATCCAAAAGATGCAGCACCGTGCATTTGAACACATCCTGTTCTTACATTCATTTACCGGCTGCGACACAACATCTGCAACTTTCAGGAGAAGCAAGGTGGGCTTCTCAAAATTGTACTTGGAGTCAGAATTCATCAAGCAAGCGGCAATGATCTTTATAACCCCTCCTCTACTCACGGCGAGGTTGAAGAGGCTGGAAATAAATGTTTCCTGAAATGGTATGCGGCGCCAAAAAGACAGACCTTCCTTAACCAGTACCGCTTTTAGTCGTTCACATGGTTGGTGGCAAATATGAAGCCTGACATCAGCTCCCTCCCTCCAACAGAGAACGCAGTTAAACAGCATTCCCAGTGCACCGATTGAGCTGCCCCCTGAATAATGGGGGTGGAAACATGAAGGAGAGACCCTGATGCCAAATACAACAAAAGATCCACCAGCGCCGGAGGTCCTTCTAAATATGATATTTTGCCGCTACACCAGGGATTGTGCAATTGGCAAATGTGGATGCCGAAAAGCAATGCTGACCTGTTCTGCAGCGTGTCTCCGAGTCTCCTGCCAAGGGAGATGCCTCAATAGCGTGCCTGTTGCCGAGGACGACGATGACGACGACATAGAGCCCATTCAGCAAGAACCATCCAATACTGAGGATGAAGATGCCATGGATGAACAACGCTTGCGAGGACCCCCACGTCCAAGGAGGATGAGAATGTAACATGATGTTATTGAGAACAGTGATAACAATGAGATCTATAATTTTATGTGCTTAATGTAACGAAATAGAATAAACATTATGATTATAAAATACAATTATGTATTTTTCAAGTAATATGATTTTTACCTATTTTATTTAATAACTGGTTTTAAAGTGTGGTCACACATATTATTAGGCGAACGAACAAGTGTTGTGTGTCAGTAATAAGATAAAAACAGCTCTTTCTGAAAATGACAACATTTTACGAAAAAACTTCAAATTGCTGTAAATGTTGAACGGTTGAAGATAAATTTACATATGTCTATATATTCTAAAAGAAAATTAAATTCTTTACAACTTCTTTCGAATAAATTTTTTTCTTTGATGAATATTTTAGACGATATGAAGGAATGTTTGATGAAAAATATGAGGTAAAATGATTTTTTTCGAAAATATCTACATTTGTGGAGCGAATAACTCGAAAATGGCTGGGATTTCGAAAATTACGTATAGAATAAAAGTTGTAGATAATTTTATCAGCTTTTACTTATTATTAAAAAATTTTCCTCTGCGGCGCACCGTTTTTGAGATATAAGCGGAAACCCGAAAATTGGGACCTCCCCCTCCCCCCCCCTAGCTCACCACCTAGACGTCAGGATTTTTAGTATGTTCACATCCTAAGCACCCTAAACAAGTTTCTGAAGGAATCGCTTAGGTCCCTGCTCACGCACTCTACACCCCCTTCCTTGACTGGACTAAAGGTTTCTGTATATACTGGTGAGCTCTGGCATTATGAAATTTGTATATAAAATTGCAATTGGTGCCACGCAAACTGTTTGAAAACTGAATGTACCGGGAGTGAATGTATGGAATGCGGGAGGAGGTGGCGGATGGGAGAGGGGTGAAGGATGAGGGAGGGAAGGGGAGGGGGACAAGGGAGGGGAACTCGGGAGAGGGGGCCCGCGGGATGGGTTGGGGAGGGGAACCCGGGAGGTGGGAGGGGAACTCGGGAGGGGGGAGAGGAAAACGGGTGGGGGTTTAAGGGATAGGGGAAGCGGGCGAGGGGAGTGAGGAGAGGGGAAGGGGACGTTGGAGAGGAAGGGGAGGCAGAAGGGGAACGGGACGAATGGGAAAGGACACGAGCTCTGGCATCATGAAATTTGTATAATAAAATTGCAATAAGTGGCACACGAGCTGTATGAGAACTGAATGTATCGGGAATGAATGTATGGAATGCAGGAGGGGGGAGGGGAACCCGGGAGGGTGGAGGGGAACTCGGGAGGGGAGAGGGGAATTCGAGAGGGGGATCCGCGGGAGGGAGGAGGTGATTATGGGGGGGGGGAGGGGAACTCGGGAGGGGGGATCGCGGGACGGAAAAGGGGGGGAGTAGAGTGAGGAGAAGGAAGGTGGAGGAGGAGTGGGAACGCGAAAGGGGAAGGGGACGCGGGAGAGGAAGGGGAGGTGGAAGGTGAACGGGACGAATGGGAAAGGACGCGCAGGGAGAAACAATTTCGTTATTAAGAGCGCTGCCGGTCGCTGCGAACATTTATGAATAGGTATTTTAAAAAATCTCTTTTATTTCACTCTCTGACAGTAGTCAGAATCGCGCTATAGATGTGTGAGTGAATGCAGGCCTTGTGTGTGTGGGCTACGCGCTTCACCCGTGTCGAATTATTATTTCTGCCGACCACGCATGTTCCAATCTGCAAATGTGTAGAGACAAGACCGCTCGCAGGGGCGTCCTATTGTAAGCGTCCTATGAATATGCTATTATAGCTACTTATCGTTGTTGCGCGCACAAAATATCCTGTGGGTATTTTAGAATATTAGGATACATAATAAAAAAAAACCGAAAAAAAAAATTGGGGACCCATATTTTTATTTATTTTCATTAATTGTAGAGTTATTTTTGATACCATGTTTGGGTGAAAACAAGTGGGCTTAATATACATTTTTTTATTAAAACCGACAATTTTTTCTTAAATTTTGCATTCATGATTTTTGTGCGCACTTTTTATGCACATATGATATTTTGTGTAGCAAACGTAGAAAAGGCAACTTGACCTTTCTCATAGGACCCATATCCCTCAGGCCTCGGGCATATTTTTTCATAAGGTCGAAATATTTCCGCTTTGCAATAAAATCCAAATAAATGGAATATTTCTGATAGTATCCGAAAACTAAAAATTGTTTTTGAAAGGCGATGAAATACGCTTTTAAATTTTGAAATCCGAAATAAACCTTTGCTTTTCGAATATAAAAATTTTGAACGCACACATAATTTTTTTTAAAATGACTCATCTTACGTTTTTTCTAACTAAAATTACTGATAACGAAAAAAATAAAAACACGTACATATTTATTACACAAATGTATTGTTAACATTTCCGTCACCTCACTTTTTTATTGTTTCATGTAAAAATAATTAATAGATACAAAATTCCATAAGTTTCATAAACTTTGGTTTTATAAAGGTGTACAATTCCATTATTTTGTGGTTAACTTTTGAATTTGAATATAAAGTTTGATATTTTCTCTTTCTCTTTCGAACACCGTTTAAAACTTATTTCTCAACATAATAGTAAGGGAGACACAAGATCGATATGAGTTGTTCCCAAAGCTAACAAATAGCTGAGGGGGGGGGGGGGGGTTAAATTTGGATTTGTGACCAAAACACCCAAATAAATTGAAAATGTATTTTTTTAGCAAAAGGTAGAGAAAATATCTTGTGCTGATAAATATGTTTTATTTTATTTATTTTTGTTTCAAATTACGAAATATTGGTCTTAAAAAAATGAATTTCGTATGATTTTGGATGCAACTTAATTTTTTGGTAATTTTTTTACAGTTAAATAGAAATATTAAAAAAATATTTTTGCTTTACCTACTGAGTTAATATTGAAGAAAAAATATATATTTTAATATTTAATATAGATGTATAATTGTACAGTGGAGTTATATAAATTACATATGGTGTACATACATAGGATACGGTTACATACTAAAATATTGTGCACTTGGGAGAAATTCGAAAAATCTAAATAAAATAGAGGTGAATATAGATTAATAATAAATAGAAAGAATGAGAAAAACAGGTAATTATTTAGTTAATTATTCCTGATGAAGTTTGAGTTTCAGTTTATTGATGTCTTTGGTTTTTTTTATTTCAATGGGAAGGTTGTTGAAAAACTTTATTCCTAAATAGATGTAATTGTTTTGCATTAGTTTGGTATTAAATTTTGGTATTTTGATGTTATCTTCATATCTTTTTGATTTTAGTTTAAAATTTTTTGATGATATTATCTTTGTAAATTTGGGTAATTGCATTTTTCTTGAAGATATTCTCTACTCGAGGCACCGTGAAATCTGCGAAAAGCGTTTCTGTTGGATAAGTGGAGGGTTTCTTTAGGATTACTTTAATGATTAGTTTCTGGATTACTTTGATCGGGGTTAGAATATTGTTGTATAACCCCCCCCCCATGCAATAATTCCATATTGAATTAATGACTGGATTAGTGCATAGTATACTCTTTTTAGATTGTTGAGATTATTATTATTTTTTTATATGAGCTCCACACAGGAGGCCCTGAGGAAAATAATTTCTCTGAGGGCCTAGGTCATCTTTGGGGATGCTGTGTGTATATTATTAAAAAAACATTTCTTTGGGTAATTTTAATTTATGTGCGACAAATTTGAGTTAAAAAAATAATACGAATTCTTGCACACAAAAAGACTTTTTTTCTCATTTTAATTTTATAGTTTTATATTTTTTTTATATTTCTGTAGTATATAGGGATTTAATTTTATAATTTTATATTTTTTTATATTTCTGTAGTATATGTAGTATATTTTTTTAAATAATTACCATTAATTACAAGTAATGGTCAGAGTTGCCTCTAAAATGATTAAAAAGATGAATTTTTGAAAAATGGGATATATTTGTCAGATTATTTAGGAAACCGTGGTGAATCAAATGGTGTAAACAAAAAAAAATTTGGTCGAAAACCTCACATGGGATATTTTGTGAATGCAACGACGATATTTTCTCAAGAGTTTTGAGAATAAATATATATATATAGAATAAATATATATATTTATTATATACTTGATGTGGAAAATAACATAGTTACTATATTAAGCCAAATAATGTATATGCGGATATACAATTGGATATATGCATAATAATAATTATACCATAATAAAAAGTCATACAGCTTCATATGTGCTAGAGCTACAAAACTACACTACTTGGATGTTTTTGACCACAAATGTTTAAAAAACTGGCGTAAAAGTACTAATGACGTGTAAGCCCATAGAAGGGTTCTCGAGAAACACAGAAATGCATTGATTGAAATTGCACAAACGAATTGGTTATGGCGACCCAGCTTGAAATGCTGCAAATGGGTCCAATCTTTGTGGCGTCATTTTTAGTTAAATGAGAAAAAATAACTTTGTAAAAACAGTAATCAATATTATCAACATATTTCGAAAACAGAGTATTCTCTTCGTCAGGATAAGATTAATATTAAAAGACAAACAAGTATAGGCATATGAGAATTATAGACAAAATATTAAAGGGAGAGGTGATTAATTACTTAAAAATATCACAAAATATCACAAAATGAAATATAAAAATGATTTTTAAGTTAAATACCCTTATAGTATAGCAAAGTCATTGGAGAAGCTGTGTAGAGGATATTTTTAATGAAAGGAAGGAGAGGAATTTCTGGGTAGGTAAAAGTATGAAATGATGGTGGAGAGAGTCCGGCTGTAGAGATCAAAAGATCTCCCACTTCCAGTTTCTCCCAATCCGGCCCGCCACGCAGTAAGTGGACAAAATCATCCGCCACCAAAACCCATGCAGACCTTACCCGTGAACCCAGGAACCCATGCTCAGTCACCAAACATAGCGGACCACTTGGGGTGACCAAGTGGCGGGGGTGTTGGTATCCAATAAATGGTTCCCGGGGCGATGGTACCTATAACGCCTCCCAAATTAAAAATTTATTATAGTACTTGACATGAACAATTTTAATTTTGCACAGTTTTAGTATGAAAGCTCGGTCAGTATTGGTATACCGCGATGAGTCACTGAACAGAAAAAAAAACGAATAAAAAATATCGATTACTCGGGCAAGGACAACACTAGTCTACCGATAAAATTCGTTACATCACTACTTCGCTTTATATGTATTTGTCAACACCCTCGTTCCCCGGCCCCCCCAGGAGAACTGAGCGAAAGGGACACCTGCACGTCGGGCCGAAAATACCTAAATAAAATCTTCGAAATCGATGTTTTGTATTCCCCATTTTTCTTCTCCAAAACTGGACCGATTTTAAATTTTTTTTTCACTAATTGTATTAAAAGAAAATATTCTATGTCGGTACGTTTTGCTTTTTTTCAAAATACATTGTTTAGTTTGTATACTGAACGTTTTTTGACGGCGTTTAAATTAGGCAATTTTATTCATTTTTGGAAGGTCCTAACTTCTATAAGAAGTAAATTATCAAAAAAAGCAAAACGTACCGACACGCTAGTGGTCGATATCTATATTATGTAAAAAAAAATTTTGCTCTAGGGTCAAAATCCAGAGAGATAAACGGGGAATACGTTTGTATGGAAAAACGCAGCTAGTATTTCCTCTTAAATGGCAAAGGTTGGTACCCGGCATATATATAAATGCTAATAAATGAAAATGAATCGCCGAAATGTATGTACGCGCATAACTTCCGAACGACTACACCAAATTGGATAATTCTTTTTTTGTTGTGTTTGTTATTGCCAGGACAAGGTTTGTATATAACTACTGGTGAGCTCTGGCATTATAAAATGTGTATACTAAAAATTCAATGGGTGGCACGTGAGCTGTTTGAAAACTAAATGTACCAGAACTGAATGTATGGAATGCGGGAGGGGGGATAGGAACTTGGGTATTGGTGCCGCGGGTGGAAAGGGACGGGAACCAGGGAGGGGGAGGGGAACCTGGGAGGGGGGAAGGGAATTCGTGAGGGGAGTTGGCGGGACGGGGGAAGAGCAGTGGAGTGGGGAGTCGGAAGGTGGAGGAGGCGGAGTGGGAACGTTTGAGGGGAAGGGGACGCGGGAGAGGAAGGGGAAGCGGAAGGTGAACGGGACGAATGGGAAAGGACACGCAGGGAGAAACAATTTTTTGTTGAACGGCATAGCAACGCATGCCGGGCACCAGCTAGTATATAAATGAAAATGAATCGCCGAAATGTATGTACGCGCATAACTTCCGAAGCCATGCATGCCGGGTACCCGCTGTATATAATTTATTTATTTATTTATTTACGGACAAATAGTCCATTAACAATATAACAATAACACGAATAACAAGCGAGCCTAAAGGCCCGACCCGCCTAGCAATTGATCACTGTTCGCATCGATTACCGTTCGCATGTCATTTTTTGTAACCAGCACCACTTTTCGTAACAATCACCACTTTTCGTAACGATTCACCAGTTAACCCCATGTGTCGAGCATGCGTAAAGAAGTTTTACTTTAAAAAAATGGGGCATTTGGGACTCTTGTTTTTTGTATCGTATAATATGGGACAAATAAAAACATTTATTTTTAAATATAAAACTTTTTGCATAAAAATATTCAATGAAAATGAAATTCGGTCAACCCTGTAGATTTTACGAACGTGAAACAAGGAATTCGTATGTATTTACATTTCGTTTCCAAAATATTATTTCAAACTGTTGTAATTCAGAGCGACGCGGACACGTCCTCGTCTGGCCACGTTTCGGACCGTAATGAACTGCGAAATTTTGTGTTTCGGCGCTATGATAAAATCGTCAAATGCGAAGCTGTTAATTAATTAAAATTAAATGCTTCCCAAAATTATTTTTCGGTCAAACTTATTTATGATTTGTCAATAATGTCTTAGCACAATAAGTATGTAAAAAAATATGAAATATATTAGTTTATAAGTGCGCAAATAAATACACAAATGGACCAATTTTCGTCAAGAAACACATGTACGTACATATTTTTTAATGATTTTATTGAAACTAAAATTAAAATTCTAATACATAACTTTGCTAGATAATGTATTGATTTATTTCACTGCATGATTACATTATTTGAAATGGGTGTGGTATAATACAAAAACTTTTTTGAAAATTTAACAAATCTGCCAACGACCTATGGAATAACCTTATTATACTAAAAATTAAAAAAAATTCTAAAAATTTATTACATAACTATGCTAGATAAAAGAACAATCTTTCGAAATCCATTTATAATTTTTTGTGGAAAAGAGTCAATACGTCTAAAAACTTTTTTGAAAATGACATATTTCTGGGTTTCTCTACCTATGTCCTCTTAATGTAGTTTCCCGGAAATTTTATGAACAAAATTCGTTAAAAATTGAATGACACACGACCAAAATAACGACAAGAGCATAAAGCTCGTGACTTTTGGGTGTGCTAGAGTGCTGAAAGATAAGATCCACCTTACTTTTGTTTATAAATATTAGTTGATGGCGTAGATCATTTATATAACATAATATTTCAGAGCATTGAACTCGGATACCAACATAAACAAACAACTTAGAGAGTCGTTCTTGAATTTTTTTCTTAATTGTTGTTTTTTCCGGTCAGCCTGATTTTAAAATATTTATTTTAATTGTTTATGTTCATCAAAAGCTTGTTGACGCGTTTCGTCCCCGTATGAGGTCTCCTATTCCTGCAGAGATTATTTTGATAATTTCAAGTGGGTCTTTTGTCATCACAATTCGGAGGGTGTCCCTTGTATTGAACACGGAATTAACAGACAAGTTATTTAATTTTTATTTTCATTCTTAGGTTTTTATTTTATTTTATTTAGATATTGTTCTTGCACTGAAATAGATCCCGACTTACAGCATTAAGTGCAACCCGAGAGCTTGTCAATTCAAGCAATTCTGTGTTTTCAAAACCTATTTGAGGATCTGATTCGAATATCCAAGAAAGAAAGAAGAGGCTAGAAGAAATAAGTAGAGACAGGAAAAACCAAGAAGAGCCGCACGAGCCACGAATAGGCAGGAGAAAGTATGAAGAACTAAGCAAAATCTGTAAGATGCAAGAAGAAGCGAGAAACGCCACGATAAGAAAAAAAGTCGAGATGAAGCAAGGAAATGTCTGCAGAGACTAGGAGAACCAAGAAAAGTCAAGAGAAGCAAGAAGGAAAATGAGGATGCAAGATAAAGCCAGAAGAATTATATAAAAAAAATAATAATAAAAATATAAAAGCAAGAAGTTGAAAGC
The DNA here is from genome assembly GCA_917880885.1 of Limnephilus marmoratus. Lineage (NCBI taxonomy): Eukaryota > Metazoa > Arthropoda > Insecta > Trichoptera > Limnephilidae > Limnephilus > Limnephilus marmoratus. The sequence continues at coordinate 51,806,776 of OU862909.1, read as the reverse complement.
AGAGACTACGAGATCCCAGAAGAGCCAAGAAGATGCAAGAAGCGAGTAGATGGCAGAAGAACCAAGAAGTTTGCAAGAAGATGCAAGCTGAGACTAGGAGAGCCAAGAAGAAGCTAGAAGAAGCCATATGAAGCCAGAAGAACCAAGAAGTAGAAAAACTGGCTAGTGGAAGCAAGTTAATGCAAGAAGTGGAAAGAAAATAAATAATAAGTCAAGAAAGACCCAATAAGAGCTACGACAATAAAATAATAAGCAAGAAGAGACTGGTAGAGGCGCAAAATTAAAGAAGGGAGTAGTTGGAAGCAGAAGAAGTGGGGAGCATAAAGAAGTGAGAAACGAGAAACCTACGTTCAATCATCTCCTTTGTTCCTGCACTTACGCACTGGTCGATTAAATTCCGCAAGAAGTGGCAAGAAAAGCCAGACATTGTGATCCAAGAAGGATGAATAAAATGCAAGAAGAGTCAAATCGAGTCAAGGAGAGACAAAATACGAGAAGACACAAGACGATACAAGACTGGCCAAGAAAAGATAAGAAGAGATTGGAAGAGACAAGAATAGACAAGAAGAGTCGGTCAGAAGATTCAAGACGAGCCAAGAAGGGACTAGAAGAAGCAAGAAGAGTCAAGAAGATACGATAAGGTCCCAGAAGATCCAAGAAGAGACAAGAAGAGCCAAGAAGAGTCAATAAGAGACGAGAAGAAGCAAGAAGAGCCAAGAAAAGTTGAGAAGAGACAAAAAGATTCAAGAAGAGACAAGAAGATTCACGAAGAGGCAAGAAGATAGAAGCCCAGCCAAGAAGGGACGTGAAGATCCAAGAAGAAGTAAGAGTCAAGAAGAGACGATAAAACAAGAATGAACAAGGAGGGTTGGTAAGCAGTTGGAAGACTCAAGAAGAGACAAAACGAGCCAAGGAGGGGCGAGAAGTTAAAAGATACAAGAAAAGGCAAGAAGATGCAAGAAAAGGCAAGAAGATGCAAGAGGCAAGAGGATCCAAGAAAAGAAAAGAGCCAAGAAGAGACAAGAAACGCTATGAAGAGCCAAGAATAGCCGTGAAGAGATAAGAAGATCCAAGAAGGGGCAAGAAGAGACGAGAAGATCTGAAGAAACATGAAGAGCCAAGAAGAGACATTAAGAGACGAGAAATAGCAAGAAGATCCAAGGAGGGCAAAGAAGAGATAAGAAGAATCAAGAAGAGGCAAGAAGAGACTAGAAGAAGTAGAAAGGGCCAAGGAGAGACAGAAAAATCGCAGAAGGGACAAGAAGAAGCAAAGAGCAGAGACAAGAAAAGCCACGAAGGGTCAAGAAGAGCCAAGAAGAGCCGGAAGAGACAAGAAGATCCAAGAAGAGACAAGAAGGGACAATAATTGGGATCAATAAGAGACAAGAAGAGTCAAGAAGAGACGAGAAGATTCAAGATAAGCGAGTAATAGACAAGAAGATCCAAGAAGAGCCGAGAATAGGCAAGAAGAAAGAACCCATAAAGAAAGGATTTAAAAAAATATCGTAATGCTCAATCCATTCCTTTATTCCTGCCCAGCCTAGATTCCAATATTGGCTTATTAGGTTGCCATGTATACCGGTCGATTGAACTCCAACCTCCTTCCCATCCTCAGAGCACGTGTTCCTAGTCCTAACAAATCAGTGCCCCCTGGTGTACCGGTCTCACCGGGACAGGAGTACTCCTGGCTGGGGTGGTCCAATCGTATCGTATCGTATTGTATTGCCATCTCTTCGCGGAGGTCGGCGGCAATCAACTTCACGTCACGGATGCAAAATGATTAAAATTATTTTCTTCAACTTTAGCAATTTCCGCCTTCAGATTCAACGTTTTACAAACGATCTAAATTATTTATTTTCTATCAATCAATGATAATCTTAACCAAAGCAACCGAACTTTCTCTTCCCCCGTCTCTGGGTTTTCTTCTCTCCTCTGTTTCCTCCCTCTTAGAGTCTCTTCAAGACCCATGTTCACACCTTCCTATTTCCTCTCAAAAAGACCCCCTACACAGCATCTTCAAAGATGACATAGGCCCTGAGCGAAATTATTTGCCTCAGGGTCTCCTGTGTTTTATTTATTTTTTTTTTATATGTAAATACCTTCCTTACAAGAGTCCCAGCTGCTCCCGTCTGGAGCCAGTGAGTCTTTAGGATCTCCAATGAGGGTATATTGTGAGGCTGAAGGTAGTGGGGAGAGAAAGGAGATGGAAAGAGGAAAGTGGGGAAGTACCTGGCTTTTCAGATCTGGTCACCAGACACGGCTAAAGCCATTTCAAGAACATTTCAATTCTGAATTGTGGTCTTACACCAGGGCGATGCTGAGAGTATCTTCCACTCCGGAACGTTCCGCAACGTGCCGCAAATATACTCTGTATTATTTTAAATTAATTAATTGTGAAAAAACATAAATTCAACAAATAAAATAAAAACTTTACTTCATAGTGTTACCTCTAGGATAGGTAATTTAATCACTCTCTAAGTTCAACGCCTCAAAATACTCCAATATAAGATATTAAAATTGGTAAATGAGAAATATATATACATTTTTTAATATCATATGCGGTGCTTCTTCGCTAATATATTTTACTTTTGAAAAGAGGTCCCAATTGTTTTGGTTGAGTGTGAATTTTATTTCATTAGGGGGCATACATTAATTACTTGAGCATAAAAGGGTGGAGGGGGGGGGGGGGTTCCGCAAAATCTCCCATTAGTTGAAAACCAAGGGAGGGGGGGGAGGGATCGAGATTGGAAGAATAATTGCTCACGTAATTAATGTATGCCCCCTTATTATAAATGCTCTGTAAAGAGATATGATTTTAGATTTTCACGGCCTAAAATTTAAAGAGTTCTTATTGTGTAACAAATATATATATATACAGGACGTACCCGAGGCATTTTAACCAGTGATTCCTGACCATATTTGGAGTAAAAAATGAAAATTAAATTTTTCTCTCCGGTGACTTTTTAGATGACATTTTTTTTTTTAAATTTTTTTTTCTAAAAATTCTAACAAAAAATTCTTCCGCTTGATGTCATTGGTAACTCAGCCGAGTAACCGACCAACCCCTCACCCCGCCTCCAACCGTCCAACACCTACAATTTTTTTATGTTTTTGTAGAAAAAATAAATAAAAAAAACTTCAAAAATATCACCGGAGACCAAAATTTCATTTACACTTTTTACTCCATATAATGTCAGGAATCGATGGTTTAAATCCCTCGGGTACGTTCTGTTTTCTGTTACACTCTGTATATACAAAAAATTGTAGATATATCTTGCATTTAAGATTATTTGCAATTTAGTGGAAATCATTACGATCCGTGAAAGCATTAGTAAGAAGAGGAAATGCTTAAAAAATACTCGCATTTAACAAATGGGGATTTCTAGTAGCCGGACTTTGGTAATGACTTATCGACTTTTCTCTATGAATCGACATATTGTTAATCGATTTCAATAAATTTTACATTTCTAGAAATCATAATTTCACACGGTCATCATTGTAATGTCTAATTTTCCCAGTAAATCAGCTCGTGCTCCACATTCTGTTTTCTTTTATCTTTTTGTTGGTCGTAATGGAAATAAAATTATTGTTTTTCTCTGTATTTGCTTCATCACTTTCGTGGAAATATCAACAACTCGTATTGATACAAAAGCTGCTCTGAGAAACGCGTCTCTGATTTTGTCCGTATTTATTACTTTGGTTTAGGTGCTTGTTTACCTTTTATACCCATTATGGATTCTTGTTATTATGGCCTCTTGCACATCAAGGTTTAGACTTTAGACCGTAATCACATTGCCATTCTCATTTTTTTATGCAATACAAGACGCCTAGATAACTTAAGCCGCCGCTACCCGAATTTCTATCGATTTCTTACATATCTGCCTTAAACACGTTAAGTTTTAAAGCTCTTAAAAATATATGTTATTCTTGAAGATAATATCTAGACATTCCCCAAATCAAATCTTTTCAAATCGACTACTCTCTGAGAACCCGGTCCAGGACTTGGACCCAAACCTGGAACTCGGAGCCGGACCTGGAGGCTGAACCCGAATGTGTCCGCTGTCCAAGCCACTCGCGAGTCGTGAGGGTTCTTATGCGGGTTCGAGTCCTTGTGCGAGTTCCGGCTCCGAGGTCCGTTATTGGATAACGGACGTTATCTTCTGTCAGATTTGTGTGATTTTTACGTCACATGTTTAGATCGATTTAAACATGAATTCCTGTAAGTACGCATGATTATTTACTCATTTAATGTACGTTGTACATAGAAAACGCAAATAACAGCCATAAAAATCACACACATCTGACAGGAGATTACGTCCGTTATCCAATAACGATCTCACAGAAAATACGGAATCGCTAGGCAGAGAACCTAGTCCGCACCCAAGAACTCGTACTCGGATCTGCTCCTGTAACTTGAGTACTTTTAAAAAGAAACGCGTCTCGGAGGCCTCCGTCAAAATGCAGAACTTACCCATCTCTAGTCTGGAGGTGTGGCTCGTACCGTGGTACGTGTATAGTATAAATAACCCCGGCAGTAGACGACTGCATAACCTGCGTAACTGCGGTATGCGTGGCGTACTCGGAAATTCCTTTGGAATAAATCACAATTGGGCCATGTCGGCCGTTGCTCGAGAAGTGGAAAAGAAACCCGTTTGAAGATGCACTGAATTCAATGCCATGTGGTGGATGATGCCTGGATTACTTCAAAATTAGCCTTTCAGCAATTGAGCATTTGGTCCTTTAAATATTATAAGAATATACATTAACTGCTTTATTGACTGAACTTATTCACAAACAGTAATCCATGGATGGTTTTAAAAACTGTTTCAAGTATTTCGTCCTTTTGTTAGTCCTTCCTTTGGTCGTTTGAAAAGTTAAGCGTGTCAAGTAGTAGAGCCAGTTCTCTATTCTTTACTAAGCTTACATTAGCTTCTTTGCAACATCTGATTTTTTCTTAGTCACAAAGTTATAAACATGCATAACTAATAATGCACTCACATCTAAATGCAAATGTCCACGTCCGTCACATTTACACAAAATGCTAAACAATTAAATAATACCTACTTTGTAATATAACAATTTATATAATTTTAAAAGTCTTATTTTTATTTTGGCACTTTAATCGACTCTGAACAGTAATGAACTGATCGATCAATATTATTCTCCGGAACATGGGAAGTAAAGTGCCCGACAGTCAAGATTAAAAAAATTGCACTGATAGTACCTAATTGTTCTAATTTCTTATCTATGTCTGATGAAACATGCAAATAGATGATATGATAACAATTTTATCCTCCATTCATCACTAACAATAGACATTGACACTAATGATTGATATTCATCTTCACCATTCACGATTTCTTATTCGTTCTGCAGGTTCTTATTTTCACATTCACATTCCTAGTCTATCGTTGACAGGAAATGGGATGTATGCGTTTAATATACAACTTGTATGCAAAACCCACCCGTGCTTCTTACAGTGTAATTTCCCACGAGAAATCGCAACGCAAAGATGCAATAGCGTATTATTTACATCGGCGAAGAAACTGCATCAAATATTACAGTGTTACCCTTAGATCAGTAGTAGATAGGTACCTAACACAAAAGATGTTCTCGCAAACTATCATTTTCAGATATATTTCAAGGGTATATTAGGCGCCGCAACCGTGCTCAAAAAGAAGAAGACGGAGAGATATCAAATTACGAATGTTAAAGGAGCGCGCTAGTATTTTAAGCGACAAAATCGATTCGAAAATTGTGCAAATGTTTAATAAAACACGACTCGTTTAAAACAGCAAATATCTCGCGGGGGTTGTCTTAAACAGCATTTAAAGAAACACTGCGATTTTTTCATACATATAACTTGTAAAATAACTGAAACAAACGTGTTTATAATAATTTTTGGAGCATACTTTGCGATTTTTTTCTATCGAGGGAATTTTATATAATTTGCGTTTCGGCGCGGGGAATGTCTAGATATTATCTTTAAGAATAACATATATTTTTTTAAGAGCTTTAAAACACGTGTTCAAGGGAAATGTGTAAGAAATCTGTAGAAATTCGGGTAGCTTAAAGACGAGATCTATTGATGCACTGCGATGGACGATTTTCAAATAAATTATTAAATGATATTAATTTAACAGGGACAGAACCTAAATTCGGAGATTAAGACCAAAATTATTGATTTGGTCATTCATCAATTTGTAGAGGATTTCTCCGGAAACTAAAAGATTCTGGCTGCGCCACGTGTTTTTCTCTTGGAAATTGATGCATAAATTATATGAGTTTATTTGATTAAAAAAATAACTTAAATAATTATGTATATCTGTTTGTTAATTCTTCATTTTTTATTACAATTTTTCAAAAAAGTTGTACTGCATTGTGCGTAATTGCCCGTTGGACGTGTAAAATAAATTAAAATACTTTTTAATATAATAAATATATATTAGGACCTTACATATGAAAATCGCGTTTTGTGTGGGAGGAACATAAAGTCGATTTTTTTTTAATATAATATATTTATTTAATCAAAGTATGTACCATTGCTATTTGTGCACTTTTGCCATCTCATAGGTAGTTCATCGATCCCTTTACTAAAAAAACCATTCGGACGGGAATCAATAAAATCTTTGAAGGCGGTTTAGACTGCCCCATCGGAGTTGAATTTTTTCCCTTGTAAGAAGTTATCCAAATTTCGAAAAAAATGGTAATCTGTTGGGGCAAGGTCCGGAGAGTACGGAGGATGTCTTAGACATTCCAATTGAAGCTCCTTTAATTTGGTAGCCGTCTGTTGTGCAGTGTGTGGTCTAGCGTTCTAACGCGCGTTTGTTGATTTGCTTCACTCAATTCGTGAGGTACCCACCTTTCAAGCTTTTTCACCTTCCCAATTTGCTTCAAGTGGATTAAAACAGTTTTATCACTAACACCGCAGCCTGCAGTTAACTCGGACGTGGTTTGCGATGGATCCGCTTCCACAATAGCCTTCAATTCTTCATTATCAACTTTGGTCTCCGGCCGTCCACGGGGCTTGTTCTGCAGGTCGAAATTTCCAGAACGAAAACGTTGGAACCAAAAACGCACTGTGTTTTCTTTTGCGGCACCGTCGCCATACACATCATTAATCCTTCGAGCCGTTTCTGCAGCACTGGTGCCACGGTGGAACTCGTACTCGTAAATAAAGCGATATTTCAAGTTTTCCATTTTGTAAACTAAGTGACGCAAAGAAAAAAAACAATTAAGGAAAAAACAAATGAATTATAATTTTCGAAACACAAATACATGAGTAAATAGCTGTATAAATTTAAATTTGGAATTCCTAACCAAAGAGAAGATATTTAAGATCAAAGTTGCCAGTACGGCAAAACACCAATTTCATATGTAAGGACCTAATATGTGTTTAGTCTTATTGGAATTATCTGTTTTATTTTATTGTTTAATATTTCATCCGCCTTATCTACTAATCTCCCAATCACATTTCCTTGAACTTTCGGTGATTAACCGATCGATGACTTCTCTATTTTATTTTATCTCTTATCGATTCAACACTTTTATTTATCTTTCGTAATACCGTTGCTAAGGATGACTCCCTTGCCATATTAACTAAGCAACTTAACTGATTAAGGAGTTTAGTCAATGCCCACCGTAATTAGACTCCCCTAACAACTAACAACACAAATAACATTCCAAAAGGGACAAAAATGCAGAGATATAAATAATAACGTGATTAGACTACTTGGGCTTTCTTTTTTGTTACTTATTTTATCTTTTCAATGATTCTTCTCGAAACTTTCTTGACAATGCAAAATGTTGTCAAGCAGGTACCAGGTATTTACGATGGCACGAACCAATTCTTCGGGTTCGTCCTTCCAAGACGAGAAAGAATTCCTTCTTGATTTTGTCAGACTACTTAAAAAATCTGATTTTGCCTGATTTTACGTAAAGTACCACGAAGTAATTTGCGTGAATTTTATTCACAAATCTTCTGACCGACAGTTGGTGAGTCATTTATTGTCGTAAGGTTCACTGAACTCCGTAATGAATTCACAACATGAAAAGCTCGACCGAAAATCCTTTCCAATATTTGGCTGAGTGTGCAATCTATCAGGAATGTTCTCGCTTCTCCGGGCGTCAATCAGTCTCATTTGTACCAACACTTCACCTAGATCTAGAGTCAATATAATAATTTAATTACATCCGAGATCATATTATGATGATCAACTTTTCACTACTAGTCAATTTTTTTATTTTTTTTTATTGATTTTTTTTTTGGTATAATACATACAATAGATACATTAAATATGTATAATGAAAGTATATAAAAAACTTAATACAATTATTATTAATACAAATATACTTAAATATTTTTTTAAAATATTCTCCCATAATAAGCAAATGCTTGTGTGTACGGGGGGAAGTATTATTTGTTAGGTTATTTTGATTTTTTTTTTGTTTTTTGAAATTTAGTTTATGTAAAGAATAAGAGAAACATATATATTTTTTTCATTATTATTTATTTATTTTTTTAGTTAAGGTTTTCAGTATATTTTTTTAATTGTGTTTTGAAACTGTCCTTAAGGGATCTTACATTTTCTGGTAATTTATTAAAGAAATAATAATTATAATGTACGTATTTTTTTGAAGTAAAACTTTTTTATGCACGCTTGACTTGGGGAGTAAGCTGGTGAATGCGTGACGAGAGCGTTAGGCGGTCCCTAGACGATCAATTATTATATCAAAATTACGAATTGTGCAATATTATTGACCGTTTAGGGTTAATATTGAAGATTGCTCAATGATTGAACAAAAGTTTGAGCGAGTTTAATTTTTATTGCACCATATTTTTCCATTGCATCGTGTAGGGTCAGTATTGCACAATATTTTTTCAATTTTTCATTTTATCAACTCGAAAACATTGAGCAGTTCGTCTATTGCGCAGTATAATTGTTCGTTTTATTGTGCAATATAATTGATCGATTGGATTCTAAGCGCCTTTCAATTTTATTGAACAATAACATAAATTGTACAATGTTATTGTGGCGTCTAGGGGCCGCCTTACAAAAAGTGTGATCGGGCGAGGCGAACGGTCGGGCCTTTGCGCACGCTTGACTTGGGGAGTAAGCTGGTGATTGCGTGACGAGAGCGTTATGAAAAGTGTGATCGGGCTAGGCGAACGGAAGTTGAGAGGGAGATATAAGTTAGTGAAGTTTTACTTCAGTCGTGTGGTCTAAAGCACACTGTTTTTTTTTGTAAGCAAAGGGTCCTGGGTTCGAGTCCCAGTGGAGCCAATATCTTTTTCTGATTTTTCTGTCATCAGATTTTCGATTGAGTTTCGCTAATATTGCCTTCGTTTAATTAAATAATATAATATTATTATGTATTTCATAAATGTGTATTAAAATGGTTGACCGGACAACTCGGAATGAAACCAACTCAGAATCATCTCAGATAAGTCATTTAGAGTGATAAAAAAATATATAAACAGATTACGTTAGGTTAGGGTTATCGGCTAATTTAAAATAATTTTTTTTCATATCTTTTAATGACTTTTCAAGAAGGCTTTGAGTTGACTTTATTCTCAGTTGGCATGGAACCATTGAAATGATAGATTGGGTGTTTTAAACTCCACCAAATTTGATATCCGTCAAATTGACGATCAGCGCCTTTTGGTTTTTCATTCAAAATTAAAATTTTGGTTTGGGTCAAAACAATCGACAAAAATTGAATTATTGTTGGCATTTATTTCACAATTTAAAGCGCTTATTAGGTTCCATGCCAACTCAGAATGAAACCAACTCAGAAACACCTTAGAAAGGTCTTTAAAAGCTATGAAAAAATAATTTTAAAATATCCGGTAACCCTAACCTAACTTAACCATAACCTATGAGGTGCTTCTGAGTTGGTTTCATTCTGAGTTGACCGGTTTGGTTGCATATATTGGTCTCAAAACGAAAATTAAGATGTTTATGGAAAATGTAGCTCAGCCGTTGCTCTTAAACGGTCCTCGTTAAACGCTGATTCTCGACCCGTTTCAGCTTTTAATCAAACTGTGATCAGCCGTCAAACGTAACGCTCGTGTTTTTTACAGCTTGACAGCTAATCGCAAATTGATCAAAAGCTGAAACGGTCCAAGACTCGGAGGAAATGAAGGGATGACGACGGATGTTCTCTCATTACTCATTAGCATTACCATTATCTCCACAGGTATCTGAAGTTCTGAATTCGAAGAAAACAATAATGAGCCTAGTTTATCTCCAAATATTTAGATATAAACTATTAGCTTTAGCTTATTTGCGCACGACCTTGAAACGCAACGCTACAGACAACATCAAGCAATCTCTTCTTCAAACTTTTTTATCTTTGCGTCGGTTCCACTGTCAACAGATTCTCATTTACAAAATAAAAATTACGACCCTGTCATTTCGTTTTGCCAGTACTCTATAATGAAATCATTCAAACTACACCTGCGGGCGGCTTTTACTTCGGTTTCGCCCAGTTTGAGTGTAGGTAACCATTTCATAAATCCGATAAGAACTGTTTCCAAAAATTGCCAGTTCCTCGGATCCACTGTGATCTGTGATCCAGTGACAGCTAGTCACCGAGTTAAAGTAACCATGACAGGCAATGACGCCATTCGTAATCTCTCCATATCCGGAAAGATGCTTAAATTCTATAAATCCGTAGTAGTTATATCTAGGGACATCTAGGGAAGTAGCGACATCTTATGTCGAATTCTTGAATTAGAAACCGAATAATAACAGTAGCTGTGTGAAATTCAACGTACACGGTTGTTTTTGAGGCGCAGCCGTTAAGCGTGGCGTCCGACATGCACTAGTGACTGGGTTCTGAAATTCAACCACGCAGACGTAAGCCTATTAATACTGTTCGATTCTTGAACACAGCTTTCTCTATCGTTTCTTGCTGTATAATCTTACTCGCACGTTTTTTTTATCATCGGAAATCATGAATGGACCACGTTTTTTCAAATTTTCTATTTTTGCAGCCTACATAGATAATCGATTTCAGCGGATTTTTTTAGTCGAAAATCTGATTACTCAATTAAATTCGGTAGAATCATATTTAAAAAAAATTACAATTTAAAAAATATATTTAACTTGGTGAAGCCCTCGGCGTTGCCCGGGCTTACACCTTTTTTTAGACTTTCTCAGACTTTTTTAGACAGTTTTTTTTAGACTTTCTCTTGTTTTGAAGGTCAAATGTGCAAACGTTCATCAATCTTAGGGGAAAAACTGCAGATTTGTGTAAACATCAAACAAACGCCGCCCGCTACATCAACCTTCTTTATATAAAAGCTTACTCTGGTAAATAAATTAATAGATAAGAGTTAGGTTAGGTTAGGTTTGATGACTCAATTGAGATATCAAAGTAAAATAACACATCGATAAAAGTAGCTAAACCTCTTCTTTACTATCTTGATTAAGATTGATACCTACCAATCTTTTTTTGCATCGAGTTATCTAAGGTCCTCTTCAAATTTATAAATATTTTTTATTCATACAAAATTATTTTTGTTTTCAAATGTTGTTGAAATGCGGCACTCAATCCGAGTTATGTCATTAAAGTTAGTCTGGAAATTGATATCCAAAGTTCAAAATGCGATAATTCTGGGTCAGGTAATATCTGCTATATCAGGGACACGTAACGACTAACGATGTAAAGGTTAAACCAAGACACACAGGTGAAACATTTAAATGATATGAAGGTAGGTATAATATTATGTGAAACAAATATACCAATTCAGGTCATCGAAAAAAATGGACAACATTTAAAATAACGGTTATAAAAAAACTATTAGAGGTAATTCAATGGTTTTGATCTAGCAGGGCTAGCCTCCAATTTGTACAATAAATCACGATTTTTACAAAACTCATTTTTTTGCTCTGATCAATACCTACTACAGATATTTTAGTTTTTATTCGTTCCAAAATTACCATTTTAAATGTTTTTGTAGTTTAACCTATCTTAAGTAAACCTTAAAATGTGAGTACAATAAAACTCTCCTACGTGCAGATTTTCTTTTTTGAATAATGAAAAGTAATTTCTAGTGATGGTGAATCGTCAAAGTGATGACTTTGCATCAGTTCTGAATTTGTATCTATCAAGAAAATTACTTATACTCCAAAACCCAATTGTCTGCTTAATTTCATTATCCATCCCATCAATGATTCAGTAGCAATGATTCATTATTTAAATTTACCTGTTTATCCATAACAATTAAAATTATATTATATCTGGGTATCTATAACATCGTACCTACCTGTTGATTGTTTTGATCAGCTCTACCGGACGCCACTGCGCCAATCAATCACACCGGTGAACACAGCCTGGCTTACCTAATCTTTGGATCCGAGTCCAAGGTCTGAGAACGATGGAAACAATGTTGACAAAAAAATGCTCTCACATCCCATCTCGGACTCTGGACGATGCGGTGAAATATCAGCTAACTGTGGTGATCGCCGGTCGCTGACTACCGATAGCCGATAGCCGACAGCCGATTGCTCGGCGAATGTTCTAAAGATACACATCTCAATCTCAATGGCATATATTTGTTTACGTTGTTTCCTAAAAAAATAGCCGTTTCCTTATGTTTTCGCTGTTTTTCGAAAATAATATGTTTAATGCGTTGGACCACGTCTTATAAAATTCGGGATGAGGCTGCTTACAATAACACTCCTTTATGTAGATGGCGAAAAGGATTAAATTCCCATTTAACACCAGGCATCTGTATTGCTTTCTTCACCAAAAAAACGTCGCCGAGAATCGTATTTTATTTTATTTTGCGAATCTTAGGTACAAATATTTTAATGTTTTACGACCATTTTCTAAACAATTTAATTTTCCACATTATTAAAAAAACTGTAACGGAAAGGGGGTTCGTGAGTAGAAGATTTTAAACTTAAATTAACCTTTCAGAGGCCAGGAACGCGCCCGCGCGCGAGACTGGAATTTCAAAAAAGAATATTAATTCAAATAATTTGGATGCGATTTTAAATTTTTTGTATAAAGAAACTGTACCAAGGAAAAAGTCAGAATAGCTTCCTCCATTCTTGTTCTTAAGGTAATTTCCAAAAATTTTTCCAAAAAACCCTGGCCCTTGACAGGTTAAAGCACTATGGTATTTATAGACAAAATACTTTATTTTTTTCTGCACTTACTTTTGACATGGAAAAATGACTAATCAAAAAAATATCCGGTCATTTCAAAGGCTCATACAGGGTGTTAAGGGACGTACTGGACTTACTTTAACCAATGATTCCTGACGTTATTTGGAGTAAAAAATGTAAATGAAATTTTGGTCTCAGGTGACATTTTTGATGTTTTTTTTTCTACGAAAACATAAAAAAATTGTAGGTGTTGGACAGTTGAGGCGGGGTTAGGGGTTGGTCGGTTACTCGGCTGAGTGACCAGTGACGACGTGCGGAAGAAAATTTGTTTTGTTTGTTTTTGAAGAAAAAAAAAGTCATCAAAAAAGTGACCGGATTCCAAAATTTCATTTACATTTTTTACTCCAAATAATGTCAGAAATCACTGGTTAAAGTAGGTCAAGTACGTCCCTTAATACCCTGTATGTGTTCTCGCAATATTTAATTAAAGCATATAAAATATTTCAAAGCTATATAATTTTCAAACCAAAATCACACGATTTTGCATTGCTTAGTAGTGCGTAACCTTAATCATTATCTTCGATGATTAAATATTACAATTTGAGGTTTTTTCCTCGATAAGTTATTCCACTATATAAATATTGATAATACTTTTACCGGAGATAACGCTCTTAAGCCCCCGCATTCCGATTTTTTACCGATTTATTACATATTTGTCTTCAACACTTAAGTTCCTAAGAAAATATATGTTGTTTTTTAAGATAATTTAATTTTTTTTGAAGAAAGACAAACTTTCCCGGGTTACGAATAACCCAACAATGTTTGAAAATCTCTTATTACCACCACACTAAGCGGAAAATGTTGCTTGTGTCGGGATAGAGGACTTAGCCAGCCGAGGAATCGAACACGCGACGCCCGAGTGGGACCCAAAAGCGATGCCCACTCCGCCACTGACCGGTCTACACATAATATCTACACATTTGTATAGCCGAAACGGTAAGTGCCTCCGTTCACGGAGATACTTACGAGATACTCGATCCTCGTGCGCGTATCATACTCGCCGATCGTAAGAACCCCCCGTACGATTTTGCCGGTGCCCGTTCACGGTGCTACGCTGTGGCTGTCGGTTCCCAATCAATATCACGATTCCGACAGTGCTGATCGCACGCGACGCTCGCATCATTTGTGTCTGATACTTATTTGCTTGACGTTTGACAGAAATGGCGTCGGAACACGAAAGTAATGTTAGATTTGTTCTGGAAGTGGAAAAAATGCATGTTTACATAACTATACTTTACCAGAATACGTAAGAAACGATTTAGTGGAGAAGGCATGGATTGATGTTGGAAAAAAAGTCATATGACATCGCATGACAGCGTGTTCACTCCACGGCTGCACGTGAAAAATGATCAAGTTCAGTACATTTCGGATAGCGCCGTGTACGGAGACTAGCATTAAAAAGTGGTATATCAGCAGGGTACTTGTGGTTTACGTACGTAGATTGTAAGTATCTCCATGAAAGGAGGGCCTAATTATATGAAGTTCCCTCGACAGAAAAAAATTGCAAAGTGTGGGTACTCCAAAAACGATTAAAAACACGTTTTGTTCTGTTATTTAACATGTTATAGGAATCAAAAAATCACAGTGTATCTTAAAATACCTTTTAGGCATTTGTCGAAAAATTTTTGCTCTTTAAGGTTTTCACAATTTTCGCTCAATTATTATCGTTTTTCCTTTTAAATATTAGCGAGCTGCCTCTAACATTCGTATTTACATATCTCCCTTTTAAACCATCTTCTTATATTTTAATGCTTATTATGGAGCCTTAAATTGTAAAAATAAAACGCTACAATAATAGTAATGAGTCTTTCTTTCTAAAGTTAAAAAATTGTATTAGTATATAAAGTGTCCAGTGATAAATATATATTGTAAATCAGAGCTAGACTTCAATTACAACTCCCTGTTATCAGTATTTCAGGGGATATATTGTATATCAGGCGATGTATTATACGAGTATATCAGGGGATACATCAAGTACGCAACAATAACCTTCTCCCATTTTCTCCATGAAACCAGTCTGAGAAATAGAAAATAACAACAACAAAAAATCACTACCGCACAATAGTCCAAAATGCCCCTGGCCAGTGGACACTGGAACTATGGCATCCCAAGTCCCAATACGTGTTCTTTTTTAGGCTGTAGGAGGAAGTGGGACGAGATGGGGGATGCTAAAGTCTTTTTTTTTTTACAAAAACTCAACACAGGAGGCCCTGAAGAAAATAATTCTCCTCAGGGCCTATGTCATCTTTGAGGATGCTGTGTGGAGTGTCTTTTTAGGAAAGGAAAGAGAGGTGTTCTGGGAAGGAAAAAGGTGTTACGGTTGGATAGGGGTCAGTGTGTCCAGGAGTGACGGACGAATAATTCCACCGATCCCATTGCGGTGCAAGGTGATATTCCGAGAGAGCCCTGCAGGAGAAGTTAAAAGGTCTCCCTCAATCAGTCTCTCCCGATCTGGTCTGCCACGCAGTTGGTAGGCAGACGTGTCCGCCTCTAAGGCCCGGACAAACCTCACCCCATGAACCCAGACACCCCTGCTAAGTCACCAAACGTAACGAAGCACTTGGGGTGATCTAGGACAGAGGTGTTGGTTTTACAATAAATGGTACTAATGCGGTTATTCCCATTTCTAGCAACGTTTATAATTACGAATGATTGTCTTTTATCAGGGCGGTACTTGATGTGCCCATCAATCTTTATCAACACATGCAATTTTTTTGTTCTTTATAAATATTAGCCAAACAATACCTAAGTACTTCTAGAATAATTAGAACACAGATTTCGATATAATGTATGGCTTGTTTCGTAGCGTTGGGGTTGATTGATCGGTTTGATAGCAGCCATGATCACCTTGTCCTAGGATTCATTATTCAGTCCTATTTATGCCTTAGGACTTAATAAAGCAATTGTTAAATGCGAGACTAGATGAACCAATCACTTGCCAATGTACGTCATGGGCAAACCACAAGTAGTCTTCAATGTGACTATTATCTAGACTTTGCATTGTTACACATCTTGCATAAAAATACCAATGTACAAAATGCATTATAAGTTTGCATCTTTATTTTATTAGCTTTACTATGTTGACCTACATAGATATTTGAAACACAAAGAAGCGTGCACATTATGCTGAAGTTTTTGCTATACCAGTAAATTTTTGCTGTATTGTTGAAATTCCACATACTAGGCTTACCAGATGACAGGAATTTTCGGTCCAGTCTAAAAATAAAGTAATTAGTTAAAGTTTTTAATTGTTTTCATTATACTATAGGAATATCACAGAGAAATAAGAGGCCAGCCGAGCGATTCTCTACGTTTTGTGAGATCGAGATAGATCTCCCTCAGATTTGTGTGATTTTCTTTTCCTTAGAAAATAACACAAATCTCACAAGAGATCTTGCCAGATATATATCTCGAACGAGACAGATATCGGACGAGATCTCTTGTCAGATTTGTGTGATTTTCTAAGACTGTTAAATGAATAAATAATCATGCATACTTGCATGAATTTGTGTTTAAAACGGTCTAAACTAAAATACGTGACAGCTCACAGCTGAAGTTCTGACATCGGCCCATAGAAAAAGCAAATAACAGCCAAAGAAAATCACACAAATCTGACAGGAGATCTCTCTCCCGAGATCTATCTCGGTCTCACAAAAGATAGAGAATCGCTCGGCAGCTTGATTAGTGTCCTGGCCTGGTTTGAGACGGTTTTGTTGAGACATTACTACCCGCGACTACAGTCCGATGTCCGATCTGCCAATTGTGGCTAATAACTTGATACTTCCTATAATCGGGTTCAACGGGCAACCGTTTCCGGATGATATCATACATAAGGATTGTTATTATGGATTACGTATGGCCAAGCAACAATTCCTTAACCCCCATGTCTACAGGATATTTATAAGCTCATTTTCGCTTACATACAAATGTATATTGTACGTTTTACAGAATTTTGTGGGCATTGCTTTCGACGTTATGTTTTTTTTATTCCGCAATATTTCAATAATTTCAAGGGGTGCACTGGACTTACGAGTTTAAGTTCCATCCTGCATGTAAATAACTAATACGCCACTTGGTCTTGGCACACACTCTTTAATTCATTCACATTCATACATCTCTTCTGTTTTTCTGACTCTTAAGAGGAATATAAACGCCAGAAATATTTCGATTCTCATGCCTGCAAAATTTTAAATCGAGCGTCTTATTTACACGAGGGAAGTAAGCGAAAAAGTGGCTTTTATTTATTTTGTGCATAATTTTATAAGAACGAAAAAAAGTCAGAACGTAGAAAACCTTAAAAATAGTCTTAGCCATAAAGGGGTAATTTTTAAAAATGGTTTTTTTATAACTTCATAGTTAAGTCATGAAAAAACATTTTTTTTAGTGGTTTACGCTTATCTTTTTTCTTGTGTAAATAAGAATTTCATTGTAATTCCAATACATAGAAAAGCTAGTAAAAGCTTCGAATTATCCGCAGCATATTTTTTGATGTTAATACTGTAAGCCAATTCGTCGTAAAGATTAATCTAAATAGTATCTAAATAGGATTTCACGTATAACTTCATCTTAACAAGGCCCGACTGAAGTATTTCATACACTTGAACGTGATTGTTTACCTCGGGCGTCCACGACTTCTTCTACTATTCACTTTCGCTTGCATTCTATTTACACATTTATTTATTTCTGTTTAAAAAAAGTGGGTAGGGTAAGGTGGGGGAATGCCGGTCAGCGGGAAATGCCGGTCACTGTAGAATACCAAGTTCCTGAATTATTTAAAAAATGATACCTATACCGCCATCTAGTCTTCACTGGGGACAACTAATTTACATGGCCGCGGACATCTTGCATCGCACGTCAGTATGGCAGTGCGTCGTTCATGTTTCTGAGTGTTTTGTTGTTAAAAATTGGAATTTTCAATCAAAGGTAAGCTTAAGTATATTATTTACGGCTGGATTTGCTTTTATCACCAATTATAACAAATTTGTTATCACTTTTGATGTGCCGGTTTGATTTTTGATAGCTTATTTAGATTTTTAGTGAATGTCAAAGAAAACATTTCTTTTGTTTTGAAATGGAGACTGCCATTTCCCGCAAAGTGCGGGCAATACCAGTCAATGAAAGGTTTAAAAAATGTATAAAAATAATTAAACTACTTAAGCTGGGTTATTTACAACATAGTAAACATAAAGTGTACTATTTTAGCTATATGAAAGTTTAATTACTTTCACACAAAGTTCGTTAATAAAAGAATTATGTCGTTTTTCGCTTAAGTGACCGCCATTCCCCCACCTTACCCTATTATGTGGTATGTAGCGGGTACAAAAGGCAAACAGCGTTATTATTTAATATTTGTAACACGTGAGTACCTGTTTAGAGTAATGCTTATTTTCATGTCTAAAGGTTAATCTTGGGCATTGTTTCAGTTGTGTTCAGATTATCTCAAGATTAATTTAATTGTGTATTATTAAAAAAAAATAACTCAACGTTAATCTGGTTGGCGCTTTTTGGTGCTTATGTAGATATCGTATATCTTTTGGCGGTTTAGAAGATTTACAAAATAGTTCTTAATAAATAATAACATTATGTTAAATAGCAGTATTTAATTAATTTAATTACCAAACGTATTCTATTTTAAGAACGGAGAATTGAAATCTTTACTACCTACTCAAAACATAATAATTAATAACACGGCCAATTGAAGATCGCGCTCTGTGAATTAATAATAAATTATTCATTGTTAATTTTCTCGTAACGAATGTGGAATGTCAAGTAGATCTCGAAATTCGTTATTTTCTATAGCCTCCAACATCATCTTATAATTAATATATGTACATAATTATAATTTCATCTCCAGATCTAATTTAATATACCGGACACGTTTTCAGGTCTCAATTCCAACTTCCAACCTCAAACCTTACTTTGTTTTGGATGTCAATATAAAGGCGGGTCCAGAGCTCAAACATTTGCCGCAATTTGCCGTGAAAGTCCATCAAACATCACATCAACATTTTTTGTTTTCCGTCTCCTCCGTTTGTTAAAACACTTAATTAAACACGGTTGAAAGATTCACACACTTTGGATTGTGGTCTGCGATAAGGACGTGTCGACGCTTAAGCAATGAACACTACTTGACGTTTGACGTTTTTGGCGTTTATATCAATGTTAAAATGCGTTCTGATGAAAAAGAGATGCATCAGGGAGAAAACACAGATATTTTAATAGATATTTATTTTTCAGGAAAGATTCTGACTAATATCGATTATTATTGCACGACTTAAAGTTACTATTAAGAATTTAGAGTGCGTAAATATTTACGTCAAAAACAGAATAATTATAAATATTTGGTATTATAATATTATAATTTCATTATCAAATATTGTTATTATTATATTATATTTAGGTATAATAATATTTTAAACTCGTGATTATGCCCGCTCATTGCACATAACCACAAAAGGCCGTTCCGTTAATTCTCCATACACGACCGCATTGCGCGGCATCTGTCAAAAAAATAATTATTCCCCCCTCCCCCCCGCCGGCCCCAACCTGCCTTCCTGCTTCACCCGGGATGGAATGTTTAGGAAATGTTTTCCGTCGAACATGGGAAGCTCGAAACACAACAAAAATTGTCAATATTTATGATATTGATGACAAACATTGGATGTTATTATGGGACTGTCAAGGCAAATTTCAAAGCTATGGACCCGACTTAAACAATTCATCCCATTTATGAATCAATGGGTGAGACAGTGAAAACGTTTATCTCACGCTTATTTGAACGATGAAAGCCATTATTCGAATCCACGAAATCCACGCGCCAGTCTTTTACAATTTGTTGTAATATTTCAATTCTAATTTAGTCCCGGATGGGGCTGTTTCCTCACGCCCCCCACGGAGTCCCACGTGCCATTTATTTGTGCAACATCTGGCTTGACCAAACCAGTGACCAACCTCAACAAAGCGCCGTCTTATACATACAGGCTGCGTAAACATACATGTAACAAAACGCGAAACGGAAAGCAATGAAGCAACAGCAAACGGCGCGAAACGCCACTTGCAGTTTCCCATAATTCGTGGTTACATCGTGGATGTATATGTCGCAGGCAAATCGTAAAGCGGCCCCTAGACGATCAATTATATTGCTCAATATTACGAATTGTGCAATATTATTGACCGTTTAGGGTTAATATTGAAGATTGCTCAATGATTGAACAAAAGTTTGAGCGAGTTTAATTTTTATTGCACCATATTTTTTCATTGCATCGTGTAGGGTCAGTATTGCACATTATTTTTTCAATTTTTCATTTTATCAGCTCGAAAACATTGAGCAGTTCGTTTATTGTGCAATATAATTGGTCTTTTTATTGTGCAATATAATTGATCGTTTGGATTCTAAGCGCCTCTAAATCTTATTGAGCAATAAAATATATTGTACAATGTTGTTGTAGCGTCTAGGGGCCGCCTAAAATGCGCCTGAGGCGCTTCACGATCTGCCGCCAGGCACTTCACGAAGTAGCTAGGCGCATCGTGATCTGCCTGATTTGACGATTGGCCGCCGACGTATACACAGCTTCAGACCGCATATACGCATCCGAGCCGAATCTGCAAGCTGAACCTCGAATTATGGGAAAGGAACAAAGCAACCGCGAAATGTAGCTTGCGGTTGCTTCGTACTACTTCCGTGGATCGGCTCGTGTCAAAGTTCGCGATGTATGCGCGGAATTACTTATTTATTTATTCTAATAAATAATTTTATCACATTATTAGTATCGAATGATTGATTCACTCCTTCGCCATTATTTTTATGAAATTCTGACTAATTTTCCGCAAAATCACGAATGCATCTGTAACCAGAAATAATATTCATGTTATTTGGGAAGTGAGGCCACATCGCTTCGTCGTTTGTCATTATTTGTACCGTATGTTCTTTCTTATAACTAAATAGATAAGGGGGCATACATTAATTACGTGAGCAGTTTTTCTTCCAATCTAGACCCCTCCCCCCCTTGGTGAGATAAATTTGGGCCACTTCGTATATTCTTTTCAAGTAACGTGAGATTTTGCTGGACCCCCGCCCCTTTTGAGCTCACCCTATTAATGTATGCCCCCTGAAGCTCCATTCACACAGAAAGTTATTGTTCCGTTGTCGTTTTTGCATTCCATGTGCGGGCATTTCAGTTCCTGTCAAATTCCGTATGACACGGAATGCCAAACATTTTTATCCTTTGGGTTTTTGAAGAATCTCCATAATAAACTACGATTCTAAATTTGTTGATATCGAAACATTGCTGTATTAAATCTACCAAAAGCATTTTCTTCTGTTTTCGAGTTCGCTTGGGATAAAAACTGTATTTGGGAGTCCAATGCATCAATACTTTGGTCTTTCTTGACTGCCTTCTAGGATGGCATTTATTCAAAATAACGGTTTGACCATGCTCCTCTCATTGTGTGATCTGTAGAACAATGAAACAGGTAAAGATAAAGTCGTCCCAAGTTTTGCACTACCTGCATCTATCTACCCGCGCTGTGTAAAACCTTAAAATTTGCAAACACTAGAACGGCGTGTGGGTTATCCGCTTCACTCACAAAGTGTGTAGATATAACTTTATGTTTGAACTTTCTCTATAATCCTCTTTCACTTTTCTTTAGCTGACCTTTGTCTATTTTTAAGCAGCCCTTTACACTATTCCATCGTGTGTCGTGTCATAACTACCAACCTAGTTCGTTACACTCTTGAGTCATTAAACTTTCCACCATTTTCCCGACTAGACTGTCCAGACTTTGTTTATTGATCTTTGATTCGTTCTATCACACGCTTCCTTTTTTATCTAATGAACAACTATACCAAGTAATCGGTTACTCACATTATTTGAGAATGGGTACTAAAACTGCATTTAAAAATAATGTCAGTAGGTTATCAACAGAACCAGTTCATATCATAGTCCATCTATTTATTATATCTACTGTTTGCCTTGTTCACAGGACACAGGTTACTCGATACTCAATTCTATACTTTGAACGACACGATAAGCACTAAATAAATAATTACCGATCTTACCGTGTTTTTTTAATCCCAGTTGACATGAGTGTATTATTTATATTAGGTATATTTATAAGATGCTTACGTTATATCGCTTGAATTTTTTTGCACAGTTCAAAGTAAGGGTAGATGGCATTATACATGGTGTCCTCAATCTACCTACATCACATAGAGAACCTCAAACAAACTTTCTTTCCATCTGAGTATTTAGATTTTTTTCCTTTTTCTATTTTTTTCGGCAAAGGGTTAAAAAAACTTTTGGAACCGGATCTACACGTTTCAACGCATTTTAACATAAGTACATTTAACAACTGACATTATGAGACTTTTTAAAAATTTACCTAAAAATTTCAAATTCGGACTCGATTTACTCGAAAACTATAGCTCAAATAAAAAAAAGTTATAATGGTTATACCTCTAAAAGTTATATGAAATAATGAGATGTGGTTTCACCAGTTTCCTGCTTGGACTACATTTTTCGGACACCATGTATAAGCTAATTCATATCGTATGAAATCAAAACATTTATAGAAATACACACTTCTGCCTTTTGGAAAGAATGTTAGTAAAAACATATTATATGAATATTTCAATAAATAAAAAATATGTAATTTAAATCGATTTCCGTCAGGATCCACGAAGTAGAAATAGGTACATATGTATTGGTTTTTCGCAAAAAAATTATCCTTTTCCGAGGTGAAAATTATTTCAGTTTGCCCTGATAAGAGACTTCTCATTCAGAATCTAAACCTGACGTTAAATTTGATCAGTAATCATAATATCTGAATAGCAAGGTTCTTCCCAAGCTCCCCAAACTTTCTCTTTCCTATAAGTCCCGCTGGCTGTTGGCAGCGGGACACAAAAATGCGCATACCTCTGCGTTCAAATCGCTATTTCATAAAAATAATACACGACTGCAAAGTTTGGGTCGCCTTTACCATCAGGTAGGTACCTTCTGTCACCTGACCGCTTCCGTTTTTGTAAACATATTTCTGCTATTATATAGGTGCTAGATGCTAGGTGCCCTTTCTAGGCGTGCCTTCCGGTACTGTAACAGGCAAGCAATCATTCAACTCTATCTGATTACTTTCGCCAAAAAACTGCGGGCATTCCATCGACCTTGATTGTTACTTATCGTCGGAACAGCCGCGCTAATTTTTCGAGAGTAATCGCAAATTAATTAAGAAGGCGCCAAATCCACTATCGCTTCCAGGCGCGTAGACCGACCAAAGTCGCAGATATACCTACACTAGAACTAGTGCTGATTGCTGATATCGTGTTCGCATACACAACAAAATCTCCTGCCCACCTTTGCAAGTCGGCAGTGTCAGCACGGGTCTCCGCGCGCGCTAACCATAACGCGACAGCGATTTTATTTAGTTTTTTATAATAACTAGTTAATTATTATAAGTGTTTTTATTTTATTTATTTGTTTTTAAATTCCCTGTGTGGATTGTTCTAGAATCCAAGATGTACATCGACGAGAGCACGTGAGTTGTCATTTTCTATTATGTTCCGTGTACTTGTGTTGTGAAAAATTTATCAATAGTGTGATCTCGATACCAGCTTACATTTCGTTTCTCTTGTTAGGTGTTGTATAACGTGACAAGTAAGAATCACGTGTCGCTGTTGTATACGCGTTTCTTTTTTACCTGTATCAGGTGCTTCGTCAAACATGCTGCAGGTATTTTTTTATGTTGTCGACGGTTGTGCTTGTGCGGATTCTTATTGTTGTAATGACTATTTTGCCAACCTCGACTCTGTGGATTTTAAGTTCTTATTTTATATTTCAATAAGCTTCTCTTATTACGCTTAAAACGGTGTTTGTACAAAGTAATAATAAAACAATAAACTTTCGCGATTGCTTTTCTTGTTGGCGTTGGTCTGCAGGTGAATTTAAACATTTTAAATTCATATTTCTTCTATCATATTTTGAACAAGTTTCCCAGTTTTGCCGGCTCACAAAGTATTATAACCGGTAGGTAGGCAGATCTTTTGGAATTTGCCAATTATGTGTCGTTTTTGCAAAACCGGCTTCGCGGCTTTTTATCCGTCCAAGCTAAGACACCTTAATCAGAAAATTATCTACAATAACTATTACATTCATACGATACGCCATTCTTGTAATTAATATACACGTGTCTTGCATGTAGGGTTGCCATATCTTCAATTTAGCAACCAGGACAAGACGCATGAAAGCCCCGGATTTTAAAGCGCAGAACCCGGACATGTCAACTGGTTTTTTAAAACATAATCAGTCAGTGTAATAAAAAACAGTTGAAAATGTAATAAATCATCTTTTTATTTATTTTTAAATTAAATTTAGTCATATTTTATCATCATTATAAATGTACCTAACAAAACAGAATCTTATTACAGTTTGTTACAAATTGTTTTAATAATCAGTTAGAATTTTTTTATTCTTAAAATAAAACACAAATTATTAATATACTTTGTTATGAAAACAAAACCTTATTAAAATATTAAGCCTAACAAAATTCAATTAAATTTTTAAACATAAATCTTAATAGTACTGAGACCATTTTAGTATTCAGTCTTACATTTTTTTAGGTAACTCTTTAACTCAATAATAATTATATCTTTAAATTTTTATCAGCAGCCATTTAAACAACAAAATATCTCTTAACACAATATGAACTAAATTCATTAAATTTTAAGCAACAGAACTGAACTTTTTTAAAGTTTAGACTTAACTTCTTAATTATTAATTTTTTTAAGTATAAAATAACCAAAAACTACTCATTTATATCACCTTAAAGTTTTAATCAACAGCCATATTGTAAATTTGTTTTACGTAATAAAAACAATCATAACTTTTGCACTCAAAAGTACATTATTTGATTATCTAGCTATTAAAGCTTTTTCCTCGCCTTTTTTTACTTTTCAGTTTTTTTGTATTTATCACTCTTTCCGATAGCTTTTAGAATATATCTTCCCTTTTTAAAAGGAATTTGTAAAAATCAATGCAGCTGAATTCTTGGAAATTGAATTTAATTTTAATTAAAGATAAATGAAACAATGTTACTTTGTTTGAACCACTTTTATATTTGTTTAAAGCCGACCGGTTTCAGAACGACCGTCCCTTCCTCAGAGCAAACGTATACGTTTGACTTGAAATTTTAAGATTTTATTTTTTTTTTAAACCCGGACATCAAATGAAACCCCGCCCGGATGCTCCCCGGACGCCCTCTAAACTAGGACAAATCCGGGGAAACCCGGACGGATGGCAACCCTACTTGCATGCCGCAGTAAATGCGAGGGCAAAATATCATAACCGCTGTACACCAAGTACGCAAAGAAGAATGAAAACATGGCCGAAACTGTCAAAACACATGAAATTTTAAAACTGATCTTTTTTCATCTCCCCCGACTAAAATATTTATATTTTATAGTAATTAAATTGACCGGCGCGGTTTAGGGGTAAGGCTCTTGACTCGCAATCCGAAGATTGCGGATCGAATCCCGGCGTGGGCAAATAAATCTTATTTTATTAATTTGTGCTATTTCACAATTAATTAATTAAAAATAATATATTGTATATTTGCGGCACATTCCAGAGCGGAAGATATTCTCAGTATCGCCCTGGTGTAAGATCACCATTCACAATTGAGACGTTGCTTGAAATGGCTTTAGCCATGTTTGGTAACCAGATTTGAATAGCTAGACAGATACATCCCCACCTTCCTCTTACATACTTCCTTCCCCTCACCCTTTACCTTCAGCCTCACAACATTTTATTTTATTTTTTTTAATTTTTTTTTTATTATTATTGTACAACAGAATAATTCCAATTACAGTACAATTTAGTTACCCTATCAGCATTTAGGCAAGTGACTCTTCAATAATATTTTTAAGGCATATAAAGAACAGTCACTTACATCCAAATGGTTTGCAATTTCATTTAACAGCACCACTCCCCTCGTCATGCTATGCTTTGCCAAGACGTCTGTTCTGCCGTTCGGTACTTTAAATAACTCATGATGTCGACTTCGGCTGTAGTGGTCTGGTACATATAAATCATAGCATCCCAAGAGAAATGGGCTATCGATGAAATTGTTCCAAATTTTGAAAGACAAAATAGCAAGACTTGCTTTCCGTCTAGTTTCTAGACTCACAGAATCAGTTTCCTCAAGTAAGTCAATATGGTGCATGAACCTTGGATAGGTTCCATGCTTCCGCATATAAACATACCTGAGGAATTTCTTCTGGATTTGCTCTAACATATCAATGTACTTCTGGTGGTACGGTGCCCAAACATCGCTCGCGTACTCCAACTTGCTTCTCAGTATGCCTTTAAATAACGCTAGCATAGCTTCTTGGTTATCAAACTGCTAACATACCCTAATTGGGGATGCCATAGTCTCACTGGCTTCAGACGGGAGCAGTTGAGACTCTTGTGAGGTATTCACATTAAAAAAAGCTGATTCTGTTTTTTCGGTGAATTAATACGTGAAACAAAAACTTTGTACCCCTTTTTACGAAAATTGCGCGAACGGAGGAGTATGAAATTTCCCACACTTATAGTTTATATAGAGGAGTGCAGAATGCTAATATATATTTTTTAATTATGCGTAAAAAAAATTTAAAAAAAAATTAATTATGGTCGAATTTCGACCATTGGGCGACCACTAGTAAAAAAAATATTCGTATTAAGCGAGTAGTAAATATTCGTATTAGTATTTCAGCTACTCTGAAAGATTGCAAATACATATTTAAACCGTCTTTGCAACATTTTTTTTGTTTTTGTTTCGATGTAGGTATACACTGCGATCAAAAAAACTTTTCAGTATTTATAAACAACACAATAATAGATACATGTGTCCATTACTCACTAAATTCAAGGACTAGTGTTTTAATGACTGCTTACTAACGGTAAGCTTCCACAGGTCCGCATTATTGTATCAGTGTATGGACGGATCGCATCAAATGGATTTATTAGTACGTCCACTGCGGGTTTGATTTCGATCATTATCATTCAATTTTTCGTAGGAGGAATAGTTGCCCCTCCGAGAATTCGCGTTGACATTGTCGATGGTCACTGATGAGGTTGGATAAGTGGACGCATTTATATGACTAACTATATATTATCACCTATTAAAATGCGTACGATGCGGATCTGTAAACGCTTACCTCAAAGGTACGCTAATATTATTCGTGTTGTTTGAGTGTAGGTAGATAGCAAAAAGTTGCGAGTTCAATAACCTGTAATGTAAAATATTTTGGGTCGTAATCTTTATAGGTATTAGGCAAATCGTTAATCATTGCATATGTATCCATGACTTTGAAATAACTGGTTTTTGCCACCGAGCGAGGTCTAATAATTTAATTTTGTAACTTTAACATCCATTGTGTTTATGTTGGTTACTTTTCAATGGTTTCATGTAGAATAGTCGTTGAAGGAAATTTTTTTGCTGATTTACTATACTTACTAAGAACTAAATTTATGTTTTTTTTTTGTTTTCTTAATAGACGAAATTACTCAACCCTCAAATCTTTCATAATTATAAATAGAAGTGCAATATATTACATAAAAATTAAAAAAAAAAAAAACAATTAATCAATATAATATAAATTTCAAGATTTTTGATTAGTTTTACGAATTTGTATATTCGTTTAATTTATTTCGAAATTGATTATGTGTAATATTTCGGTATTCGGTAATAATGTTACTTCTTGTGAATTAGTGATTAACTCATTTTTATCATTTTGTATTGTTTTGTTATCGCTTTACTAGGGCAGGGCCTGTGCAGGCCCAATTTTAACAGTCCGCTCCGGACTCTGACTTGCCAAGGGACCAAGGACTCAAAGCGCTGATAATATTTAACACCTAAGGCTGAATTTAGTCTCACGCTGACCACACGCGCACCGTCTGCGCTGATGGTCGAGATATATGAATTTCTAGGAAGCGTTTTTGAATGACGCGTAGCTATCAGCGCGCAAGGTGGTCAGCGCTGATGGCCACGCGGCCGTACGCGTCGCGCGTCGGCGCCGCGTAGCTGTCGGCGCTGACGATTGCACGAGCGCCTCCGTTTTCAGTGAGCATTCTAGTGTCGAGCGGAGCGGACGTCGTCAGCGTGTACAGTCATAGCGAATCGTTTTTATTTTTTTGGGATAGGTAGTACAAAGCAGCAATAACTAATACACTCCGCATTTTGGTCTTCGTCTGTACAGTAAGGTGGTCAGTACAATACTGAAACGAGCCACGCTGAGCCTCAGCGCTAACGAACTACGCGCTGATCTATGAGCGCTGACGGTGAGCGTGAGACTAAATTCAGCCTAATACAGCGCTCTTGCTAGTGCACTGGGAGTCTTAAAAAATCACCGGAAAATAAACAAATCATGTTCTTTTTTTAAATGTTGCTAATATTGAGCACAAATCAACAGCCGGTCGATTTGGGAGCATGCTACTGGATTCGCAGGTGGAAGGGGAAGTGCTATAAGCTTGTGTGAACGGGCTTGCTTATGAGCATGCTCATTTCGATCCCATCTCGGTTCGCGCCTGCTCATCCTTTGCAAAAATATCAAAATGGCACGTTGGGGAGATGAAAAAACCTTGCTTTTCGTTATTTATTATTGGAATCACCAATGTCTTTGTAACACAGGGTCACTAAAATAAAATAAATGTTCAAATTCCCCACAAAATCCCCAAAAGTTCTCTTGTTGCCTCCAAAATGAAATCTATTGAAACTTTTTTTTATTTCCTAGTCATTTTCGGATTTGTTGACATCTTGGACCCAAATTAACCGTTTTATTTTCTTTCCCCAAAAGATTCTTAAATAATTGCGTTGCAAGCAATTAGATTATTTTGTTTAGTTCTGGGTGAAGGGTACTGACAATTTGACAAGAGCGTCCTCATAAAGAGCAAGTCAGGGCCGGATCTACGAAATCTGGCGCTCTGTGCAGTAGGTACCGATGCCCCCCCCCCCCCTACATTTTTATTTTGATTAAAAATTCGTTCACCCCAATTTTTTTTATTTTAATTATTTTTTTTTACACTAATTTATCAAATAAAATCAAGACATATAAATGGTTTAACTTTTCCAAGTGACCTGGCGGTAGCTCTCACACTCGTTTTTTTTAAAGAGAGAATCGCCAGGAGCCCTATACTCTCTGAATCTATTGGGTAAACATAAAATTATGGTGCTATTTTAATTATTTTAGGAAAAACTCTTTTTGCAAGTTATGCTTTAAAATAATATAACGAATTGTTTGTTTGTGTCCGTACCATGATTTAAAATACAGGTTACGAGACAATGCGGGTGGTTTCGCTGAACAAGGTCCATTAGACATTCTTGAGATTTACTGCGTTTATGTATATACCCAACGCGAATATTAATAGAAAAGGCAAATACAAATGCGTTCTCATGGCAACGTACAACACAAGAATAGCATCTACAGCTTCTGACTAGCAACAGACAGTCCCGACGAGAGACAGTGAGCAGTAAGACGGAAGATGGTTCTTCAAACCCTTCACACCGTCCCCGGCAGCACAGTGGCCAGACGTGACCCCTATGAAGACGGTGGGATAGTGGAGAAGAGACTTCTGAAGAACCCTGGAATATAACCTCAAATTTGTACCTTGCATTTCCCCTGTGTTCTGTGTTGAGCGAACAACACCATACAAACACTAAACACTGACATATGGTATCATGGCTTACGAAAGACACTTACACTGACACCGTAAAATAACAAATCTAATAGATATTAATTATACATTTAACGAACGACAAATAATATGTCAAATCAATGATTATATACATCTATGGATGAAACTGTCAACACGTAACACGTTGCAACCTGCAAATCCTGCAAACCGTGCGATGTTTTTGTTAATGGAATTTACTGAAGATTTCATAAGAAAATGGTCTTTAACTACCTTCTCCTAGAGACTTGAATCGTACAAAATAAAACAATAGCGAGCGTACGCTAACTAAAATTGTCAGCATTTTGAAAGGCGTAAGTCGGTTTGTTTGTTCTCTAGAACAAAAATACCGCGCTGTGATTGGTTATTGAATTTGGATCGCACCCATTTGTCTTAAAAGACGGTAAAAGATATATGGAAAAATAGATCTTACGTTTAAACTAAATATATGGAATTTGTAAAAAAATTCTGTAACTGGCTATAAATTCGTAAGCCGTTGATACCAACCTGATGCGTGCGCATTCTGTTTCTTTGGAAAGTGTTGCGCCAGGTTTTTGCACGTTTTTGAACGTATGGCAGATTCGGCGCTGGAGCAAGTGTGTTCAATTGTTGGCTTTGAGCAAGCTCATTCATAAGTATGCTCAAACTAGGCATGCTCATTTATGAACAAATGTATACAGTTGATGAGCATGTGTGTCAGTACCATTAAGGATTAGGCAGTATAGAAAACGTAAATATAGGTACGATTCGGTATATCTGCAGGCTGAATTGCATCACCATCCTGCGCAGAAAAGAGGACTAATCGTTAACCATTCAGAAATTTGATGTATTTTTCTGATGGTAAAAATATTTCCCCTTTAATGCAAATAAATCGAATATTTTTGAACATATCCGAAAACTAAAAACTTTTTTGAAAGGTGATGAAATATGCATCATCATCATTATCATCATCATCATTATCATTACATAGTATAAAATGAAGTCGCTCAAAATGTATGTGCGCGTTAATCTTTTAAACTACGCAACTGATTTTCATGCGGTTTTCACCAATAGATAGAGTGATTGAAGAGGAATGTTTATATGTATAATACATGTAAATTATATTAGAGAAAAACCGAGAAATTCAAAGAAAACATATTATTTTTGTTACTATAGTCACTTTTGAAATTCGTTCTACGGAAGAAATTGGAAAATAGATGTCCTAGACTAGTAGGTATTTGATTTTCCCTTTTCAAATATCCAGTGTTGCATTGCAAGCATTGTATAATTAGTGGCGATTAATTGCATTACATAGTATAAAATGAAGTCACTCAAAATGTATGTATATGTATAGATCTTTTAAACTACGAAACAGATTTTCATGCGGTTTTCACCAATAGATAGAGTGATTCAAGGGGAAGGTTTAATTGTATAATACATGCTTATTATAGTAAAGAAAAGCCGAGAAATTCAAATATTCAATACAGGCAGCGGGCAGCTGGCAAGTGGGTGGTGTGGATTTTATAAAGGTTGGGTAATGGCGTTGTGTTTCGTTAGCCACAGCAACGTGTGGCCGGGTCTGCTAGTAAACATATAATTTTTAAAATATAATAATTTTGCATGCAAACATAAAAAAGTCATAAAAATGGCTTTTTTCTAACTAAAAATAATGAAAATGAAGAAAAATAAAAACACATACATATTTTATTAGACAAACATATTATAAACGTTATTGTCACCACACTTTTTTGTCCATGCCATGTGAAAATAATGAATAAAAAATTCCCAAATTTTTCAAAACTTTGGGCTTATAAAAGTGTATATTTTACTTTTTTAGTGGTTATTTTTTAGATTTACCACCGACCCAATGTTGATCAGAAATTGTTGTAGAAGCGAGTTTATAGACAGAAACATGGTATGCCCCCACACCCACACCTTTCTCTGTCGCACGTATGTTTGTATGCATCTTTCTGTTTCGCTTACACTCATTGTGAAGTCGGTAACTGCACGAGAATGAATTTTACCGTATTCAGGTCGGTCTTAAAGATTGGCACGTATTATAACACATTATGTAAAAAAAGGTCAAGTTCATACATTTTGGATTATTAAAGAAATTTAAAAAAATAAATAACCGCATTAGAATCCCAATTCCCAACTGCCTGGAAACTGTGGTGTTATGTCACCCCCAAATATTGGGGTTCGTTGCGAGACGAAAGTAATGAAGGATTTTAAAACCTGGTCTAGATTGGTTAACCTAGCCAATGTCTAACAGACGAAGTAGAAATAAAGAGACTTAAACTTAGACTTTTACTTACTCAAAGACTTGTTATAAATGGGAAGATTCTGAACAACTTGCGTTATGCAGATGACACGGTACTTCTAACAAGTAACATTGAGGATCTACAACTTTTGCTGAATCAAATAGTGAAGACTTGTGAAAATTTTGTGCTAGAACTGAATATAAATAAAACAAAATACATGCTCATATGCCAAAATAGAGCATTGGATGAAAATCTTTATATTGGTGGAACAAAACTAGAGAAGGTACAGAGTATTTGTACACTTGGGCTGCAATGTAAATGATAGATGGGATCCTTCGGTTGAAATCAAATGCCGCATTGAGCAAGCTCGTGCAACCTTTATTCGCTTGAAAAAGATGTTCTGCAGTCATGATCTCAACCTTGGATTACAAATGCGAATGGTCAGATGCTACGTGTTTTCAATATTATTTTATGGAATGGAAGCATGGACGCTTACTGAAGAACTAATTAGGCGACTTGATGCATTTGAGATGTAGATCTACAGAAGAATACTTAAAATAAGCTGGATGGACAGGGTTACGAATGAAGATGTTATGGTTCGGATGAATAAAGAAAAATAAGTTATTAAAACTATAAAAATCTGAAAACTTTAATATCTTGGACGTGTGGCGAGACATCCAGAGAAGTATGAGATCTTGCATCTCATAATGCGGGGAAAGATTGCCGGAAGACAGGGCCCTGGAAGAAGGAGAACCTCATGGCTGAAAAATCTGAGGCAGTGTTTTGGCCAGTCTACCGTAGAGCTGTTCCGGGCCGCAGTAAATAAAGTCCGCATAGCCAACATGATAGCCAACGTCCGTTGAATGGACAGGGCACAAGAAGAAGAAGCCATTATAAGTTATTCTGGGTGGTGGTGGTCGCTCACTAGGACCAAACCGATATATTAAAAACTTTTAAAAAACCTCTTACAAAAGCTTAAATACATTTTGAATAATGAATGCTTCATATAAATATAATAATTTAGTCTAGAATTCAAATGACGAGCAGCTTATTACAGAAATGAGTTATGTCCCTCAGTATCCGAGCCCTGTCATCATTCTATAGTTAGTTTTTGCTATGAAACCATATTGAATACATTATTTTGTAACAAAAGTTTCCCACAGTTATGAAAATTGACATTGAGAAAAATATAAATAATTTAAGTGTTTCCCTTTGTTAGCTGTTATTCAAAAACACTGTGGGCTATTATCTTCTTATATATAAAAATCAATGTTTGTTGGTGTGTTTGTTCATATTTTATGCGCTGTCATACTGTTCATCCGATTGCGATGAAACTTTGGCGATATGTTGTACGCACGTCTGCGAAGGTTATAGGCTATGTATATTGGTAAGCTCTCGTATTATGAAATTTGTATAAATAAAAATGTGGGTGTTTCATATATTTTAGCGACAGGGAGGAAAGGCAGTGGGGGGGGGGGGGAAAGGGGGAGGTCGTGTTCACGCAGGAGGTGACGATGGAGGGGGAAGGGGTAACACGGGAGGGGAAGAGGACTCAGGAGATGAACGGGGGATGCATGGGAAAAGCCATGCAGGGAGAAACAATTTATTTCTTTGAATGGCATTGCAAAGCATGCCGGGTACCAGCTAGTTATTATTAAATTTCGATTTAAAAAAGTAATAGCACATTTTTAAGATAAGAAAATACATTTTATTTGCGGGCAGAACTTGCGGAGTAGAGTTCAATCCTCAGTCAAACCAATTATTTTTTTCTTTTCACCTTATTTAATTTAAATGAAATATAACGCCATCTACGAGCAAGAAATCCAAGCTTACGATGTCTAATACCCGTAGCAACGCTGAAAGGGCAAAGAAGAGTACTGCTGAGAACATCCAAGGAATAAATATGGCTAAAGAAAATGCAGCTGATTTAACCATAGACAAACCTCCGACAAAAATAGAAATGCTTATTCTTGCAGAATTAGCTGAAATTAAAATCAACTATAAAAAAATTACCACTATAGAAGAAACTATGATGAATTTGTCAAAGGAAATAATAGAATTTAAAACTTCAATCACAGCTCGTTTCGAAGAATACAAAACCTCACTTAATTTTGTTTACGACAAAATAGACAACATCGAAAAAAAAGTATTACAAACGGATAAAAAAGTTAAAGAGCTAAGTATGATGGATATAAAACACAAGATGCTAGAACAAAAAGTACATGAGCTACAAGAACAATTAGATGAAAAAGAGCGTCAAAACTCGCAGACGTGTGCGGAAATTCGAGGAATTCCTGAAATTCAAGACGAGAAACTCAATGACATTATTTTCAATATAAATAATGCTGTAAAATTAAACAAAAATGACATTGAGGACGCATACAGGGCGCCAGGAAAAAGAAACCACACGGCAACGAGATCAATAATTATTAAATTTAAAAATCCAAATGGTCGTGAGGAGTTTCTAAATGAAGCAAAAAAATATAACAAAAATGCAGAAAATAGTGCCGACAGACTCAACACCACTAAAATAGGCTTCTCGGGACCTAAAATGCCAATATTTATTAACGAGCTCCTAACCTCCCACGCAAAAAGAATGCTTTTTCTCTCAAAGCAATTAGCCAAAAAGTACAATTTTGCCTATGTATGGGTTAAGGCAGGGCGAGTCTACATTCGACAACAGACAGACTCGCGAGCGACCTTTATTCGCACAGAAAATACCATCCTCGAAATAGAAAATTTACTAGCAAAAACTAACCATGGAAGTGACACAAGTGGAACCTCGAATGACACAGCCCACGTAGTAGATGCATGACTGCAGCCTTATTCTCCATACTCTCATGGCATCGACTTTATTTTAATCACTTTCTGCATTTTATTTTATGTACCTATGTATTATATGGATACTGCATTTAATATTGCGACAGAGACAATAGAACTTAATATACTTCCTCTAAAATGGCTTCAACATTAAATATTGATTTTGAAATTTCATCTAATGAAGAACACACTTTCACAAATTCAACAGATTTTAAAGTAACCGTCGCCGAAAATAACTCTCTGAACATAATTTCTCAAAATATTAGAAGCATTCAAAAAAACTTTGATAATTTTGCAGTACTTTTACAAGATCTTAACACTCATTTTGATATTATCCTTTTAAGCGAATGTTGGATAGACGAAACTTTCACTGACATTAACATATTGGGATATACGACTTTCCACACTACTACTAAACTTAACCAAAATGATGGAATAGTCATCTTTATCAAGGAGTCACTGAACTCTTCTATCTTGGAAATAAAATTAACAGAAGCAAATTGCATCAAAATATCACTAGGATCAGATTTATCTATTTTTGCTATTTATAGGCCTCCATGCTACAAAAATATAACACCTTTCCTAAATTCCTTACAACATCTCATGGAAAACAATAAAACTACCAAACAACTCATTTTAGCAGGAGACATAAACATAAACATTCTTGACTCTAAACCCAAAACTAACGAATATCTAAGCCTTCTAGCTCACTATGGCCTTCAGTCAACTATAAATTCTTCGACAAGAACCTCACTAGATTCAAAATCCTGTATTGATCACATTTTTGTTAAAACAAAAAATAAAACTATTTCATCCACTATTCATTCCACGGTTACCGACCATTTCACCACCACACTTGGCATGCGATTGAAAACTGAAAAAAAATCCAAAATATATACAAATACGACACGGCATATCATAGATTTCAAAGCACTTAGCTCAGATATAAGTCATGAATCTTGGACTACAACTCTAAAAGAAACGGATCCAAACAAAGCGCTTAATGAATTTCTATTAACTCTGAATACGTTTACCACTAAACACACTATAATAAAAACCCGTAAAAACACTACACACAAAACACTTAAAATTAAACCATGGATTACAACAGGACTAGTAAAAAGTATACACAAACGGAATATGATGCATGCAAGAGTAAACAATAACCCAATGGACAGTAAACTAAAACACAATTACTTATTATACAGAAACCTATGTAATAAACTAGTAAAGCAGGCGAAACATGAGTTCTATAGGAAAGAAATAGATAGTGCCGGAGGAGACACAAAAAAGATATGGAGAGTTATCAAAGATGCCGCCTATTCAAAACCTAAGAACAGTACTTCTATTAATAAATTGTTAGTTGATGGGGAAATCTGTTTAACAAAAAACG
The DNA here is from genome assembly GCA_917880885.1 of Limnephilus marmoratus. Taxonomy (NCBI): domain Eukaryota; kingdom Metazoa; phylum Arthropoda; class Insecta; order Trichoptera; family Limnephilidae; genus Limnephilus; species Limnephilus marmoratus. The sequence continues at coordinate 51,770,439 of OU862909.1, read as the reverse complement.
AACCCAAAAAAATTGCAAATCATATTAATAATCATTTTACCAACGTTGGCTTTGATTTAGCAAAAAAAATACTTACAAAAAACCACACTACAGAAGAGCTTCTAGTCAAAGAAAGCTCTTCCTTGCGACCAAATCATTCCTTTAACATTTATAAAATAAATAAAACAGAAATTAATGAACTCATTCTTTCACTCAAAACTCATTGCGCACCTGGCCCGGACAACATATCTAACCAAATCCTGATAAATCTACGAGAATATATCGGTACACCTCTGCTACATATATTTAATCAAAGTTTCTGCCAATGTATTGTACCTGACAAACTTAAAATTGCCAGTATTATCCCGATCCATAAATCTGGAGATAAAACTTTAATCTCTAACTACAGACCCATTTCACTACTTAACTCTCTATCAAAACTCTTAGAAAAAGCAATGAAAAAAAGACTGATATCCTACCTCGACAAACACAACTTACTATCAAGTCATCAATTCGGTTTTCGGGCAAAAATGGGCACAGACCAGGCAATTTCTGAACTAACCAACTTCATTGTAAAACACGTAGATAAGGGATCTAAAGTAATTGGAGTTTTTCTAGATCTGGCTAAGGCCTTCGACACCATCTCTCATGATCTGCTATACGAAAAACTTAAAAATATTGGCATTAATGGAAAACCGCTTAAATGGTTCATCAGTTATACAAAAAATAGGAAACAAATAGTTGAACTAAACAAATGCCTGAGTGACACAGCAGAAATTAAGTACGGAGTGCCTCAGGGTAGTGTCTTAGGCCCTATACTTTTTCTTATATATATTAATGGTCTCACTAATATTAAAATTCCAACTCTCTGCTATAATGTGATCAGCTACGCAGATGATACTGTACTTCTTTTTAAAGAGCAATCGTGGGAAAAGGTCTTTAAAAGCGCAGAATTTGGTATGAAGGAGATAAAAAAATGGCTAGACAAAAATCTTCTTACCCTAAACACCTCGAAAACCAAATTTTTAACATTCAGTAAAACCAAAACTGGGCAACCTAAATCCGTCCCGCTTTTACATCTGTCTCCATGTACTACATTACAAACCACAAACTGCGACTGTGAAAAAATTGAGCATTCGGATAGTATTAAGTATCTTGGTTTAACAGTGGATTGCAAACTAAAATGGGAACTTCACATAAATTCACTTGTAATGAGAATCCGGAAACAAATATATATTTTTAAAACGATTAGAAACATTATGTCACCTAAACTATTAAAAGATGTATACTTTTCCCTTTGCCAAAGCATTTTAAATTATGGTATATCGGCATGGGGTGGAGCCGCAGACACATACATTAAGCTCCTTAATACAGCTCATAAATCTCTTATTAGAACTATGTACAAAAAACCATATCTTCATCCCACTGAAAATCTTTTAATTCAAAATAAAATACTTGATATCAGGAAGCTATTCATAAAGAAAATTATCCATATAAATTGCATAAAATCGTCACCTTCCCACATATCTCACTCCCAGAACACTAGAGCTAAATTTAACAAACATTTACAAGTGCCAAAAATTAAATCCACTCTTGCAAAAAAACATGAAACTTACCTCGCACCTTCCATATTCAACATTTTCTTAAAAGAAACACAACACATAACTCAAACCAATAGAAAACATACATATAAAAACTTCAATACGTGGTTACTGAACAAAAAAAGGAATTGCATTAACAAGCTTCTTGCAAACTGAACGTGTTAATTTTTTAAATTTTTTATACTTTGTATATTATTATTTAAACATATATTAAAATTAAAAAAAAAAAAAAGAACTTTCATACTGAAAATGTTCATTTACTTTATATATGTCTGTAAATTTTTTTATATCTAGATTATTATATGAGGTGTGTAGATGCAAAGGCAGCAATCTCCAAAATATCGAAAAAAAAGTTATGAATGCAGTTCCATAGAGATTCAAATTGTGCACCTAATAAGTGCATTTGTTATTTACAAACTCAACTTATTCCCATCAAAATCCGAGTTTGAAAATACGTATTAAAAGCAAAGGCAGCAATCTCCATGTTCTTTTCAAAGCAAACGTAGCATTCTCCATTTCGGCCAATCAAATTCATAGAAGGTGTCACGTGACAAGATGGCCGCTCCATACTAAAGTAGCATTTGGTGCTGATTTTTCTATGTGAGTTTTTGATGTTTTGAAGTATGTAAAAGTGTGTTTGGAATAAATATTTTCGATAATTATTGAAGATGGATTGTCACCCGACCCCAACATTATCAAAAGACGCCCGCAAACCTATTATTAAGTCAGAAAATTAGAAACGAAATGTTACACAAATATCATGGAATGTCGCTGTCAGATTTTATTTTGGCTTGGAGGAAAGCATTATAACTCTCAAAAAATTATCTATTAATGATAATCTATTTATTTTTCACTTTTGCACTTTTTATTTCAAAAATACCTAGTATCAGTTAGATAATAATGAAAAGTAAGTATTTCCGTTTCCGAAAATGGAAAATTATATATTTTAGTAGCCATTACATTAAAAATCAGACCATTTGACACCTTTTCTTCACGCAATGTTTGATTTTTTGACAGCCTCCATGGTCCCGAGGTAACACTCACAATCCGAAAGTCGCGGGTTTGATCCCGGCGTGCACAAATAAATTTTATTTGATTAATTTGTGGTATTTCACAATTAATTCACTTTTTAATAATATCTTAAATACATATAAAAATCTCGTGTCACGGTGTTTGAGGTCTCACTCCTCCGAAACGGCTTAACCGATTTTTATAATTTTTTTAATGTATGTTTGGTAGATATGAGAATAGGTTTTAAAGTATATTTCAGACCGCTAGGTGATTAGGGTGTCCTTATCCAGAAAAAGAACATTTTTTTTAATGTTTTTATTTGGCATCAACAAATACCTATAACCCCAAATTTTAACCCTCCTACCCTCACCCTCCTATTTTTCAAAAGCGATTTTAATATTTTTGTATGAACAAATTTAACCGTCTTTCATATTTCAAACAGAACGAAATTATTTACATTGTTGAATGAAAGATGGCGCTACGTCCGCCTCATCGAACTTACATCCACACATGCGCAAGATATTCACGAGAAGCGTTGCGTCATTTTGATATTTCATTCGGCATCATGTTCTCGCGTGGGCAAACCATCGAGGTTATTTGTGATGGCTAAAGACGGACTGACAAAAAAATTGTATACTCAATTGCTCTTCGAAAGTCATATTGTTTTTCTTTATTTTATTTGCCTACTTAAGTGGTATTTTTAATTGTGTTTATCGGCGATCATCAGCTACAGCGTTCCATTCCTCCTTCTGTCATAGATCCCATCCCCACACACTTACAATACATTCGTTATTTTTTATTTAACATCCAAAATATTCATTAGAAATAATTTATATGGCAGAACAGTGTTTGTCGGGTCAGCTAGTGTAGTATATATTTTTTTAACATTTTTTTCGGCCTATGTCATCTTTGGAGATGCTATGTGGAGGGTTTTTTTAAGGAAAGGAAGGAAAGTACTTTCAGCCTCACAACATACCCCAATAATTGGGGATGCCATAGTCTCGCTGGCTCCAGACGGGAGCAGTTGGTGACTCTTGTGCGGTATTCATTTAAAAAAATAAATTTTTTGACATAGTAATATTAAACAATTTATCAGGCTTCTTTTTTTTCTTCCTCATATTACACTCTTTTCTTTCTCAAATTTTTGGTTCACTGTCTGAATTATTAATTATTCAGAATATTATGTATCATCTTTTCTCATATTTTTGCTCCACGCATAATAACACCTTTTTTCCTGAAAAAAATGTTCAATAATATCTTAAAAAAGTTTATTTTTTGCAATTACCCCTTATTGAGTTATAAAGTATTCCTTGAAGCCAATCAACACAAAACAAAGATGGCGGTTTTTTGGGAAGGTTTGTAGCAAACACAGCAATCTCCAATGTTGTATGTAGCAAAAGCAGCAATCTCCAACACTTAGTAGCAAAAGCAGCAATCTCCGGATTAAAAAGTTAATTATCTTTTTATAGGCTTGCATTAAAAAAAATCTGATGATGCAAATAATCCATGATATCAAACAGCTATTTAATGTATTTTTTTCAATGTTCTGTGAAATTCTATTTAATGTCTACAAGTTTTTTGCCTTTTTCTCAAAAACACATAAGTGGGAGATTGCTGCCTTTGCATCTACACACCTCATATGTAGGTTATCTTTTGTATTTTTATTTAAGTTTTTCTTTTGTACTTTGTATTATTATTATTTAAGTTATGCTTTTGTACTTTGTATTTTTATTTATTATCTTTGTATTTTTTTGCTATATTCTTTATTGATATATGTAATTATAGATACTGCTACCCGGCTCAGAACAGATATTGTCTAGTGAGTCGGGTAGCGCACAAATATGTAAATGTAAAACTCTTGATATTAATAAACGCCCGGGTTACCGGCACCTTAAAAAAAAAAAAAAAAAATTTTACCTGAAAATTTGTATGAAATTAACTTAACACTTTGGGGGTATTTCACCATTCTCTTGATGGGTTATCCATAGGACAACGTATATTAATAAATAAAATAAATACTCGCAATTGGTAGACAACTCGGCTAACTCATCCGATAAACAGCCACTACTCATAGGTTCGATTACCAAATAGTAAACTCGGACTTTATAAATAATCATAGACATCAGAATTCAATAGACCAGAACTTACAGATGAGGGGTAAAACAAAACTATGGGGGGCGAAGAGAGGAAAAATGACTGTGATTCGTTAAAAAAATCAATCTGACAGTATATAGGCATCTCACATTATAATATCACCATTTAGTTCTTAAAAGCAAAATCTGCTTTGAATGAATAAACCTTTTTACATGGGAGCGCGAATTGCTTGCCACGTTAATAACATATTTGCTAAGGCCAAATGCTCGCCCCGAAAAGATTCGCCCCAATTCACATAGCAATATTTTGTTGCCGCGTTTAGTTAAGGGAACGTACCCAAACTACGTGACCAACTTTTTGCAATTTTTAACCCCCCCCCCCCCCCCCGGTGACCAAAATCCTAAGGAACCCGCCGCTCATTTGTATGGAGCGTGACCTTTTGAAGACCCCCCCCCCCCCCTAAAAGTGTCACGTAGTATGGGTACGTTCCCTAAGACACTTTTACAAATGTTTCATAATTTACTTACCCCTGTAACCAGCGATGAGTACACTGGAGAACCGCCCACATTCGCTATGTCCATATAATATGTGGGTAAAATGTATAGCACACGCTACCGTTTTTGGCGTGTTATTTCGAAAAATGTATGGATATTACTTCCGCGCTGTTCAGGACAAAAATGATGATGTCACATATTTTAGATTCAAGCGAGGCTCTCTCCCCTCCCCATGGAGCGAGCTGGCTCCAAGGAGGAGCATCAGCTGGCTCCATGGGTAGGGGGAAATAATACGTTTTTATCTCTTAGGGCAGGTGCAGATATATTCATATGTCCGTGTAAATAATAAATAAAACAGGGCGCTGTACATATTTATAATATAATTCTACAATCTTACTTCTAACTATAGACTAGACAAACCATTATAACAACTTATGGCTAAAATTGCATTCCACCGATTCATCGATCATTTTATGTACTGAATACTTTTTACCAATGAACGCGATGCTGCGTAAAAATGTACATATGCACATTGTTTTATTTATGCTCTGTGCAGGACCATACTTACCTGGGAAGTAATACAAGTTATGTTATTCACGGTGAATGATTGGATCAATTGGAAATATAAATTATATGGTCTCACTATGATGATTCTTGAATTGCACTTTTATTTTCTTGATCGTTATGACATGATTTATTCTTGTTTACGCCATTCTGGATTGACACATTATTTAATAAACTACAAGTTTATGATGCACGTATTTTGTTACCTACAAATCTATATCTTCTTTTATTTTATTGGTTTGTGTTTTATCAATATGTATAATAGATAGGTATTACGTAATTACAATAATTATTACATAAAATTAAAAGGATTTTTCATGACACTGCTGTGAATTAAATTAACTAATACCTCATATAATAAACATGCGTACTAATAACTAATAAGTTATCATACTTTTCTGGTCAGCCTTACAAAATAATTATGATAATACGAGTGAATGAATGAATATATAGACACGTGGTAGAAATAACCCAAAGACATGGTGCAGTCTGCGATTGCCACACTTTGTGTAAAGTTGTGTACTACCAATAAACAAATTGCATTAAAAAACGCCAAAATGCCCTTGGGGGCCATCCATATATTACGTCACAGGAATTTCATGATTTTTTGACCCCTCCCCCGTCCCTGTCACATATTATCACATTTGTGAGAACCACCCACCACAGGAACCTTTATTGGATAACCAACACCTCTGCCATAGGTCACCCCAAGTGGTTCGCTACGTTTGGTGATTTAGCAGGGGTGCCCGGGTTCATGGGGTGAGGTTTGTCTAGGTCTTGAAGGCGGATGACCAGGACATACTGAACCCCAGATTCCTACCCACCCCTTAAACCCTTTTCCTGCCCAGAACTCTCCTCTCCTTCCTTTCCTTAAAAAAAAACCCCCTCAACACAGCATCCTCAAAGATGACATAGGCCCTGAGGGAAATTATTTTCCTCAGGGCCTCCTGTGTGGAGCTCATTTTGCAATTGTACAATATATTTTTTTAATAATTTAGATTTTTACATGTGACGTCACAGAGCTGATGACCCTCCCATACCCCTTGTCACACTATGTCACACTACTCTACTCCCCCCCCCACCCCCCTTAAGGTATGACGTAATTTATGGATGACCCCTTGTGTGTTATGAAAAAATGTTTTTATTACACGGCAAACACTAGTGACAATCAAGAAATAATGCTTCATTCGTAAATATAGGCAAATTATTTATTATTATAAAAAATACAATTAACAACATTTCAACAAATAAGTATAAGAAGGACAACCTAGGACAGTAGGTCATCTCACACAGCATTCCGTATTCGTCTTAGTGTAAGCGAGAAAGCGTATCTTGGCATCTCAGTCGAACCCGTGATGTAGAATGTAGAATGTGTAATTCCGCCCGGTCTACGTCGTTCATACACGCACATATTCTTTGAATGTTTATCTTTATCATAGATGAATAACTTTTGAATTAGGAATTTACTGAAAATATGATATAGTGTTTCTTACTTGCCATTTTTAATCTTGAGTTTGCGAGACAATGGTGAGTCTAAATTTATTGTATAACGTCATTGATATTTCCAGTTCTTTGAATTTTATAATAAATTTCAAATTATCGTTGCATTCTTCTAAGTACTTTTTTATTTTTTTTTTATTTATTACTACGTAAACATTACCAATCATTATTATTACAATCATAGTAAACAAAATGAACATCAATGCATGCAGAATGAAATAAGTATTAATATTTTATGGTAACTCTAAACTCCGGTAGTTCAGGAGTAAAGTGTTTTCATAATATAGTAGTTTATATATTATATATAGTTTATATTTATTGTATACTGTAAGTAAAATGTATGTTATAAAAATGAAATAGTTGTAAAATAACTCCTACGCCAAGCTCAAGAGCTTGTACTCTTCATTGGCGTAGAAATTCATAAAATCATGTTCTTTTCATTAAATAAATATAAAAAAATAATAATTGAAATAAGTATTAGGTAGTATGAAAAGAACAATCATGATTAAGAAACATACAACTTTAAAAGTCAATAGATTAAGTAGTTAAAAAACTATTGTGTTTTTTAACTACTTAATCTATTGACATAGATAACCTTATCTAAATACAGTAAATATTTTTGTTAGATATGATTTGAAATCTTTATGACCAAAATTATTACCTTGATTTGTTTTTGAGGTATTATTTGCGTTACCTCCTTCAATCAACAATTCAGTGTCCATCATCAAATGTCCCAAAAACAAATCATGTTAAAATTATATGTTTTTTTAAATGTTCATTGGTACTTAAAGGTTAATATTCTTTTCATGTAGAAAATAACATTGTGTATGTATTTTCAAACATTTCAGCTAAGAAAAAGTAAAGGTGACGAAGAATATCTTTCACAGTACTTATCCTATAAAATTTGTAATGTCATTGTACTCTGAAACCAGCTAAACCACAAGTTAATTCATCGAAACTAAAACTGCTAATAAAGATAAGGTTAAATGAATGAGGAGATACCTCGGATTAGTGATATTATGTGTCATTAACATTGCATATTTTTTTCAGTGTTGAAAGTTTGTGGGTGCTGGCGGCCATCAACGCCATCAGAGCCATCACGTTTGTCTGTGACATCGTCACATTCCCCGTGCACCTCTGGCTGCAGCGACCATGGCAGAAGAGGGCCATGTCACGCAGGGTCAAGGTTAGTACAACAAATTTTCATAACTACCAACACTGGCAAACCTTTGATTTCTGCAGCTGGTCTCTCTCGACCCATCATCTTGCACTGCGGCAGGAGTAGGGTTGCCAGATACGAGCTTATCTTTTCCTGGACATTTCTACTACTACTGAAAAATAATGAGATTCTTTTAAATCAGATTTCAACCTTTCCTGCGAATAGGGTCCTAAAATACTGCATGTGATTGCCGAAGCCTTTGTACGTCCACATGTCATTTTTGCAGTTATTTGACTATCTGGAATTATTTTGTGTAAATTTTTTCTCAAGCAATCTAAACTATTGTAACTCTAACCATGTTTTACATTACGATAAACTAATGCTACTTCTGCATTTACGATCGAAATTTCTTCCTTAGTATCTCTTTGTTTATGAAAAAAGTGTCCATGCACTTGAAGTCTTTTTGGCCGACATCATATTTTTATGCTTGGCACTATTGGCGTGAATATATAACAATGCAATGCAATACAATTATTGCGATAATGTGTACAAAAGCAATAAGCATACTTAAATACCTACTTTTACATTTCACCCACAGTAAAAAATCGACGATGCCAAATTGGTCTCACCAATAAATAAATCAAATTTAAATCATTATAAATATATACCTAATAATGACGACCTACTGTCAACGCGTGGCGACCTTCATACTGAATTGCGATATCTGAGTTACATGTTTTACAAATTGCAGTAACCTTTTTTTTTCACAATCCAGTATTTAAAATCAGGTTCATTCGCCCAATTGTCGTTAAAACCGGTGAATCTCTTTTTGCTCGTTGAGTCCATATCGATGAACAATGTACGTCCACTCTGAATCAAAACAAAACACAATGAAAGGTGAAGCGCGGCGGCCACCTCATGCACTCACTCTCACACAGGCTCTGTGAGTTGTGTGTGTGACACGACCGACGACACATACCTACAGACCGCGGCAATATTTTCTTGTTGTGTCACCCGTGGCGCCTTAATTTTTTGGAAAAAACTAGTTTTCATGAATTTCGGACAGTAAGGTGTAATTACTGGACACGGGACCACACGCAAAATTCCAGGACTTTCCCGGAATTCCCGGCCATCTGGCAACCCTAGGCGGGAGGGATGGATTCAAAGGTCCGTCACTCCTGGACACACTGACCCCTAGACTCCTACCTACCTCTCATACCTTTTCCTTCCCTGAACTTTAAAAAGATCCTCCACACACCATCCCCAAAGATGACGTAGGCCCTGAGGGAAATTATTTTCCTTAAGCGGCCTACACACGACACTGCCTTTAGTGACTGCGGCAGTGACTGCAGAGAGCGTGGAGTTGAGCGAACTAGCGCTGTCTCGTTCTAGCGGCCCTTTAACAAACGAAACAATTTGCCCTTTAACAACGGAAATTATTTTCCTTAGATTGTTTCCAATGTGTTGGGCAAATTTAAAAAAAAAGAACTGCTGATAAATCATGCGTTTTTGCGCACGGCTAAAGAGCATCTGCACACCTTCTTTTGCTTGTGATATATGTAGCTATAGAATTCATGTTTTAGCAAACAAAATCCGTTTTACTATTATTTTGAAACTGAAGCAGCCTGTTGCTTGACCTTCAGTTGTGATGGAAATAATTAGTTATATTGTGTAGTTTTGTTATTTTTTATTCCATTAATTTAATATGTACAAGTGATCTTCCGCGTGGTTATTATTTATTATAATGAAATATACATACATCTTGAGGTGATTTTTCACAAAAACGGCGCTTTATAAATTATCCAATTTTTACGCACCAGATTTAAATGTCCGGGTTAAATTTTCTCCAAAAAAAAAAAAAAAAGGAAAAAAAGAAGGAAAAACTAAACCCTTTCACACACTTCCCCAAATGATCATCTAGTCAACCCACGCTATGCAATTGCACTATATAAGTATTATAAATACAAAACAATACAAGAACAACATGTCAACCTACTAGAGACCAAATGGGAATATAATTCACCGACTCCAGATATTTTCATATCAGAGGGTTCGGCTCTGTGGCATTTCTAATTGAACCTATAAATCCTACTGATCCCTCAATATAAATATTTAAAAAATCCTTTGTAATCCTACATGTATTTAAAATGACTGATTTTTGCATTTTTATATACAAATTCTTTGACAAATCTAATATGCTTAAATTTTGAATCAGATTCCTAGGTATTATGCCAGTGGCCGAAATAACAAATGGCAATATTTTTATAGTCCGAGAATGCCAAATTCTTTTAATCTCATTTCCTAAATCTGTGTATTTTCTTATTTTTTCAGAAACAGTTTTTTGAATATTACAGGAATTTGGAATAGCTACATCAATGATATAAGTTATTTTTTTAATTTTGTCATGTAAAACTATATCAGGTCTATTATGACTAATTGTTCTGTCTGTTAGTATAGTTTTATCATAATATATTTTATCATAATATACTTTATAAAATTCATTTTCTAAAAATGAATTTGGTTCATATTCATAATATGGTACTATATTACGGCAGTCAATCAAGTTATGTTTAATTACCAAACTTTGGTGAATTATTTTTAAAACCTGATTGTGCCTAAATGTATACTCGGAAGGCGCTAATATAGAACATCCCGATATAATATGTTCTATAGTTTCGGGAAAAGCCAAACATTTTCTACATAAATCATCAATTTGATTTATATCTTTGATTATATGCTTTCTATAATTTTTAGTATTAATGACTCTATCTTGAATGGCAAGCATAAATCCTTCTATTTCTGCGCTCAACTCTCCAATACTCAACCATTTGTTTGACGAAAGTTTGTCAACATACGTTTGGTTGAGATAATTGAAGTGTTTTGAGTGAATAATTTTATTTGACCAGGAATCTAATAATTCCTGGTTAGTATTTATAAGAATGTTGGCATTCTCGTCATATAAATTTAAAGGTGTAATATTTCTATCTGCCTTGCAAATTATTTTGGGCATTTCTGAGCTATTATTATTATTATTATCTGCAACTATTAAATCTACAAAGTTTTGAATAGATGTGCTTTTATGGTAACATCTAAAGACTTGACAGTTGATACAGGTGGATGTATCTTCTCAGAATGTAGTTTCTAACAATGTAACATCAATATTTAAAGTAGAAAACATGTAGGATTATGCTAAAGTTGTCAAGCATGCTAGTTTTGATATAAAATACTTAGAATCAGCTTTAACAATACCTAGAAATTTTGTTTTTCTCTTTTGTACAATTGTGTCAAAGGCAGGTAATGTTTGAATAATCTATTAGCATCATCTTATTGCTAAGGTAGTCTTGATATATATAATTACTAGCTGGTACCCGGCAAGCGTTGCTACGCCATTTAATAAATAAATTGTTTCTCCCTGCGTGTCGTTTCCCATTCGTCCCGTTCCCCTTCCGCCTCCCCTTCCTCTCCCGCGTCCCCTTCCCCTCTCGCATTCCCGTTCCGCCTCCTCCATCTTCCCTCTCCCCACTCTACCCTCCGTTCCCCTGCCAACCCCCTTCCCGAATTCCCCTCACCCTTCTGGGTTCTCCTCCCCCCCTCTCCCTCGAACGTGCCACCTATTGCAATTTTTTTATACAAATTTCAAAATAATAATAATAATGCCAGAGCTCACCAGTAGTTACAGTTTATACAAACCTTTTCCTGACAATAACGAATACAAAAAATAATAATTATCCAATTTGGTGCAGTCGTTCGGAAGTTATGCGCGTACATACATTTCGACGATTCATTTTTATTTATATAGTTTTTTTATATAGATAGAAGATAGATATTATAATTTTTTTTTTTTTAATTTTACAACAGATTAATTACCAGTTACCGTACAATTTTCTCATTTTGACAGTCTTAACATCTAGGAAGATAATTAACAGATTAATTACCAGTTACCGTACAATTTTCTCATTTTGACAGTCTTAACATCTAGGAAGATAATTAGTATACAAAAAAACTTAAGGTTATATAAATAAGAGTTATGTATATCTAGTGTTTCCGATATTTCGTTCAACAGCACCATTCCCCTTGTCATGCTATGCCATAACATCTGTTCTGCCGTATTATATTATATCTGTATCTCGGAGGCATTAGGCCATGATATCCATTTTTACCCAAAATTATTATAATATCTTAATTAATAATATCATAATTATTAAATATATTATAATACCTGGCCTTACATTTAAATGTATGCATAGGGTTAATCATCCCAAACAAGTAAAAATAGTAGTTTTAGTTAAACATAAATTTGGTTAAATCCCATCTAAAAGTTGGAGAAAAACGATCTAAGCCTCCCGGGGCATCCAACACGGTCGATTGACAAAGGATTTTTCGATAATGTCGATAAATTGTCATCGTTCCCAAGCACGACTGTAGATTCCAATGTACAAAAAATAGTTCACACAGAATAAGTTAAGAATACTTAGTCTTTTTGTGAGAGAGGTTTTAGGGTGGCACACCTGTTTCCGGCCATACAAGAGCGAGACAGGTGATCCCGCATATAAAAGGAGATGCAGGCCTGCTGTTTGATCGTTGGCGATCTGCAGTCAAGCTCGGGAATGATGACAAGTTACCGATATTATCGATAAAACCTTTATCCACTTGAGCAATGGCTGCCCAAATTTAATTTAATTAAAAAAATTAAAATGAATTAAATTTTTTCCAAAAAAATTGGGTTAAATGGTGAAATCTAGGTGGATTCATTGGCTTTAAATCACAATAAGCAGTTCATATCTTTCCGTATTAATATTTGGAGGTAAAATATATTAATATTAATTTGAATGGAAGAATGGAAAACTGGATACCTAGAAATCCCCATCGCTTGAGTGGTTATGGACCGACTGTGCTAGATGCCCAGGTACAGAACAGAGATATAGATAAAAAAAATTTACTAGTATGTATTTTTGTTTACAGGCGAAACCGGTGTACAAGGACGAAAATTCCATTGTCGTACGTGCGGTGGCGGAACCGAGCACAACCCACGTGTGGCTGGTGCGCGAGGGCGTGGACACCATGGACCGCATGCTGCGCACTGTGGCCAAGGAGCACAACCAGCGCCGCTGCCTCGGCACCAGACAGATCCTCAATGAGGAGGATGAAGTGCAGCCCAATGGGAGAATCTTCAAGAAGGTAAGCCGTAAGAGACAAGACGTCCGTCATGGAAAAGCAAGGCCTGGAATAGACAGACAGCAACAGACTGCTGTCGACCTGGCATGTGCTTTTGAAAACTGAGGTGTGACTGTCGCTCAAGGTGCTGGCCGTGTATTTCCGGCCTTAAATAAGAAAGAATCACTCGTACAAGAACTTCAAATTTAAAATTATTACAGGTCAACTCTCGTTTGAGATTTTTCAAGGAGTCAAAAAATTAAACTCTTAAAACATGAAACTTCTTATCCTGGGAACCTTATAAAGGCGGTTTTAAAGTGTATAAATATAAAAGGCAAAAAGATGGTCATTGACTCTTGTGAATTTGATTACTATCGTGTTTATGGTTCAATAGTAGTTAACAATAATTAATAATATAATCATAGTTTTAATTTTTTTTTTATTCAGTAATAGTATTCATATAAATTGTTGGATTGAAGTAGGAATTTCAGACAGAGAAATCTGTACAAATACATGTTGCCACATTTCTCCATTTAAGAGTTTTTAATGCTTTCAGATCTCAGATTTCCTGCTCTAAGTTTAGTTGCAGTAAAATTAACTTGCAGTGATTAATTTTTAATTGAATGTCAGTGAAAACTGTCACAAAGATGTAAGCCAGATTTGTGCCATTTTTGTTAATGTGTCATCTAGTCGAATCATTAAACTTTCCAATCTCTAATTGTCAACTTTTTCATATAAAAATGTGGCATAACCATTTTGTTTGGTGTCTGCATATTTGGCAATAATTAGCAAGTCAATATTATTTTCAGAGAAATTTTCTAGAAAAAATTGGCCATTTCAAAACCGGCTCAACAAAGAATAGCAAATTTGTCCACACGGCAAAGTCGGCATTTTCAACATTTCCATATAGGCAAATTTGGCAAACTGACTTGAATATTATAAAGTTATTCATACCACCCATCATATCAATTCTAGATATGGCGTGTCTTATAAATTCGGTTGGATAATTTGGCCCACCTGTGAGTAAATAACTCCCCACCTGATTCTGTCGCCTTGCTTCAAAAGCACAATATTTTTGGAGAAAAATTTGCTCCTTGACAAAAGATGAAAAGCAATGCTTCTTGCGATCTTTTGACTTCGAAATAATGCACTTTCTTCTTGATTAGTATTTTCATATCCCAAGTTTTGTAAACTAATAATTTTGGTTTTGGTGTCATTTTTAACATCCACACGTCCTGTCTGGACTTTGTTGGCTGATAAAACCACCAAACTTCTTGTAGTACTACTACTGCCAAAATTGTTCAAGGCACTGGAGAGCAGCTATTTTTGACGAAAATAATATATTAGATTTAAATAAGTGATATGGTAAATCTAGAAAATGATTGTTATCGTAATAACTATGTTGACCTTAAAACTCATCACGTGTATATTATGTGAACTTGACCTTGGCCTCTTTTGTTGTGATTCCTGCAACAGGAAATATTATCTCTATTGAACAAGGTCAGTTACAGCACCATATTGATACATTTTTTCATTAAATTATTATATATTTTTTAAAATTATTTTTTGAAAGTTTTCTATTCATTGGAATAATTATAAAAAATACAAAAAGATGGGTCTTATAAAATGAAAATACAGGAAAATGTAAACAAAAAAATGCCACGAAGATAAAGCCTTTGCATTGGTAATATAATAATTTTTAACATATTTTTTTAAAAATGTATTATTTGATAAAATAATTAAACATTTATTTTATTACTGTGTTAACATTGACACCTTGCTCGGAGTCGTGTTCTATCCAACAATAAACACATTCCAAGAAAAACAGTGATTTAGAAGCTGCTTAAATTTCATGTTGCATACAAAGTAATAATTTTAAAAGTTTCAGACATAAGAAGTGTGAAATTTATCATCATAGAGTCAATTGAATTTATTTTAAATCCCACTGACAATTAAAACTATATGAAAACTTTTATTATATTACATATGTGGATAAATTACTTAATTGTTGACTTTGACTTAATTTAAGTATGCATTTATATTGAATAAAGTAACATAGGCGAACCACTGACAGCGTAGTGTAATCTCTCTCTCTTTCAACGTGTAACAGAGAATACAATAGAGCTCTCGGTGGTATGGCCATAAGGTTCTATTAAATAATCCCTTGCATTTATTAACCTGATCTATGAGGCTGTCGCGTATCTAATCCATCACACGAGGGTGTCGCTAGGGACACGATATCGAATAGAAAGTATCGATACTGTACTCATGAGTAGTATCGGAAAAAAGTATCATACTCGTAAAAGTATTGAAACAAGAGTATCGATACTTCAAAGTATCGAGTACATTTCATAGGGCCTATTTCAGCTCTAACCGGGCTAACTACTATATATGTATATAATCAACTGCAAAACTAAACATGCATAATTAAATAAATAATGAAACACAGCTGCCCTGTTAAAACACAAACTGAAAAGTAAAACCAAATTATTGCAATACATTTTTTTCTCTACTTTGTGTCATCGCAGTTCGCAATAATGTGGTAGTCAAATAAATAACTATGAAACAAAGCGCGAAATAAACAGTCACAGATTAGAAAGAATTTCAATATTATGTCAGTTACTTACTGTCCTAATTCGACAGCGCCAACTATTCGTTCCATGACACACTAGATTTCTTGTGCTTACAATTATACCAACGCAATGGAATGTTTTAGAAGGTTTGCTATGATTGAACTATATTTTTAAAGGTCAAATTTTTAAAGATATCGATACTTGCCAAAAAGTACTCATTGAGTAAAAGTATCGTGTACAAAAGTATCGGTATCGAAAGGAAAAGTACTCAATACCACAAAGTATCGATACTTTTTTCGTGTCCCTAGGTGTCGCATAATATGTGATATTGAAGTTTCACTAAAACACATGCATGCTGCGTGATGGGTTAGATCGCGTTGCGACCAATGTTGTAGATGTTAAGATTACTAAATTGAATGTAGGTAGGCTCGTATCTAATATTTTTTTCTTTTATGATTTCAGTATAACATGGGTGAATACCAATGGAAGACCTTCTCGGACGTGGAAAGGCTGGCCGGCTACTTCGGCAGTGGTCTTCGCGAGCTGAAGAACCCGCCCAAGGAGAATATCGTCATCTTTGCCGAGACCCGCGCCGAGTGGATGATCGCTGCCCACGGCTGCTTCAAGCAGAGCATTCCAGGTAACCAAACAACCCTCAACAGTGTTCTCAAGTCATTACATTACCTACATTGTATTGTCTGGAAAGAAGGAAGATGCGGGCGCCGACACCAACAAACTGCCAATAAACCACGCCCTTTGTATCCGTGCCCCCTCGGAGAGTGACAAAATGTCTCTGCTATAAAAGTAGTTCTTTTTTATTGACTAAATTTGGTTCATTAGATTTGCGAAATTGTTATTCAAGCTCCTCACTATTCGCGAAGTTGAACGAGGTTAGCCGAATACGATAGTGCGGAGGGGCACTTCGTCTAACTTCGTCTAATTTCGTCCAACCTTGGCTCGCCTCGGGCGACCTCCAGTTTTTATCGGTTTTTGCGCCCGAGTCAAAGGACTCGAGGTTGCACGAAGTACCTACACAAAGTGCCTCTCTACACTACTCGGTTAACTTTAGTTCGCTTCAATACGTCGTCGTGAATAGACGTGCGCGCTAGTAATTATTTTTTATTAGTATTGTCATACGGCACGATTATGAGTGGAATACAGTGGTCGCAGGAGCAACAGAATTTGCTCCTGCGACCAGGTCATGTTAGAATTACCCGTAGACGAATTAAAGAAAAAGAAGGATTCGCTTTTTGCTATGTACAGGAGCTACCGTAGAAAAAAAGATGCGTCAATAAATAATAATAATAATAATGGTTTATTGTCTTCATTTCTTAGTAACAAGTAGAGATAATGATATCCTCACTCGGATCTCCCGTGCTGAGGATTTCACCTACATATTATAATTTAATTATAAGAAATTAATATGAAATAGACATAACATATATCATGTAGCATATATTTTTTAAATAATTATAAATAAAATAAGATAGTGTTTTCTTTATAATTCAGTTCACTAGATTTGGTTTTAGTCTGTATTTGATATCAGTATATTTTCTATTTCTGATCTCCCTATATTTAGTATCCAGCTTTTTATTTGAAAATTAAATGTTATAATGTTGAGGTTTTTGAGTGAGAGTGGTATTTTATTGTAGAGTTTAATGCCATAACATAAGAAGCTTTTTGCCCAAATGTTGTGTTAGTAGTTCCATCTTTTATTTTTATATTTCTTCGTTTGATAAATATGTACATAGTTATAATAAGCGAGCGTGCACATTGCAACGGCGGCTGCTACTTGAGCGTCCATGACGTGCGAGCCGTCACGGCACCACCGCGCGAATGAGCTTCTCGCGAAGTTGAACGAGAGTGTAGCAACGTACTTCGAACTTCAGTCAACTTTCCCGAATATTTCGTCGAGGAACTTCGCGAGTAGTGTAGACCTAGCATTAGATTTTCTACTTCGGCACTGCACATACAAGTTGTAGGATCATTTTTATTTATGTTTATGTAAATTAAAGTAAGCTCAAAACGGATTAGAGTGGCTTTATGGTTGAATAATAATCTCTTTTCTTTGTATATTCAAGCTCTGATCATTAAATCCTTTGTGATAAAAACCATCCTAAGCTTTCTTAATTCCTTTATTAATATTAAACCTATTCTTCAATTTAATCTGTAAATGCAAGGTATAATTTGACTTAAGAATTTTATGATAACATTATACACCTGAAGTGGATTGTTGTCAATGTTATCAAAATGTATTTTTTATGTATGTATTTTAATAATATATGCTTTACATATTATTATTATTATTATTCACATAATATATATATCTTGATTTTCCACAATCTAAATATTAATGAAAAGCTTCTGTGAAAGTACTATTTCGTGGCAATATGAATATGTAATAAGGTGAAAATATCTTTACTAATAAGTGGTATCTTATTATTTTGTTTCAGTTGTCACCATCTATGCCACGTTGGGTGACGAAGCCATCGCACACGGAATAAATGAAACCGAGGTCACAACGGTCATCACCACCCACGACCTCCTGTCCAAGTTCAAGAACATCCTCCCCAATACCCCCAGAGTCAAGACCCTTATCTACATCGAGGACCAGATCCGGCCCACCGACATCAAGGGATTCAAGGATGGAATCACCATCATCTCTTACAACGATGTCCTAAACATCGGAAAGACATCTAAGATCAGTAAGTATTATTTTTTTTACATCAAATTTTGTTAGGTTTACTATCTGATTATTTATTAGCAGATTTTTCTTAATTTTTAAATAAATAATTAATATTTTTGCCTCCTTAATCATTCTGACTCGTAAGGGAACGTACCCATACTATGTGACCTGTTTAGGGGGGGGGGGGGGTCTTCAAAATACCACGCTTGGTACAAATGAGCGGCGGGGGCCTTAGGTTTTTAGGGGGGGTTAAAAATTGCAAAAAGTTGGTCACGTAGTATGGGTACGTTCCCTAAGCGTGTTTACACGATAATATAACAATAGCAGTCAAGTACAATAAGCGTGTGTTTCTGCAGAAATTGTTTATTTTTCTAGTGACAACCCTAAAATAAAAAGTAGAAGATCCATATTGAATCAAGCTTCACATTTCTATTTAAAGTTGTCCATAGAAGTACAAAAATTAAAGCTTATTTTGTAGAAACAGTTTAACCCGCCAAATCGACTATGCGCTGTTAGACATTGTTAATTTTTTATTAAATATTTTTGTATGAAATGGTAAAAAAGTGAGGTGACAAAATTGTTTATTATATACACGGTGTCCGGAAACTCGTAGTACAAGCGGCAAACTGGTAAATCTACGTCACATTTGGAGTCGATTTGTGATATAACTTTTTTGATTTGAGCTTTCGTTTTCGAGTAAATCGGGTCCGAAGTTGGAATTTTTTTGGTTAAATTTGAAAAAAATTTTCACTAGGGGGTTGATTTCGGCTGTGTAATGTCTTATAAAATGCATAGAAGGGTAAACCGGGCTCAACATTTTTTTTAACCCTTTAGTTGCCGAAAAAATGAAAAAATGGAAATATAGAAAAAAATATATATTAAAATCGAAATGCTCAGATCGAAAAAAATAAGTTTTTTGGGTTCTCTACGTGATGTAGATTCACCAGTTTCCCGCTTGTACTACGAGTTTCCGGACACGTTGTATTTATACAATAGAATAAGTAAAAGACTGGGAAGTAAAAGATATTGGCTCCACTGGGACTGTCCCAGTGGAGCCGATATCTTTTCCTGATTTTTTTGTCTCCAGATTTTCGATTGAGTTTCGCTAATATTCTCTTCATTTAATTAAATATTATAATTTGAGGTTTTACTCAAAGTTAAAAATGAAAAATAAATAGAATAAGTTTTTTTTTTTTTTTTTTTACATAATCCTTGATTTCAGTACCGTTTTCACATAAAAAAACTTCGCATGAGTCATTTTCATAATCTTTTTATGTTTGCATTCTAAATTTTAATATTTACAAATGTTAATATTTATTTGTAATATAACAATTTAAAAGCTTATTTCATAACCTTTCAGAAACAGTTTTTAATATTCGGTTACGATCAGAAATTTTTAATTTATAGAGCTGTAATTTCAAGCGGAAATAACACAAGTTTTTATAAATCTGACAGTTCATTTCAGACAAAAAACTTGCATAATCGCAAAATGCCTGAGTGGTCAACCCATCTAAACATATCGTGCGATTCCTACGAGGAATCACAATATGTAAATCTAAATGAAGCCTCTCATGAATCTCGGTCCGATTTGATAAACCGTGAATGGCTTCATTATTTTAAGTGCAAATGTTTTGCCCTGATTATTCTATGTCTAATCTTTATGTCCTTTCGTTTAGATTGCCGTCAAATGACAATAGATAACAGATTATAGATTTTGTCAACCAACGGCACAGCCATTTCTATATAAATTTAGGTGTGTTCGCACAGATATGCTGCATGTAATATAAATATAGGCTTGTCTTATCGGACCAGTTTTTTTTTTAAATATTATATTGCGCCTATTATATCTTTAGAATCAACCTCATTACATTTTAGCAAGATTTTCATCGGAAGAAAAAAGATTGCAAATAAGATAATTTTTATTTTTAATAATTAAAATGTATTTGTTCATATGAAGCGGATACTTTGTGATGTGACATTATTAATTTAAAATAAAACAATAACTTTGTAAACACCACTTTTATTTTTATACTTTATGCCGACCGGGTTTCGCTACAACCGTAGCTTCATCAGGGCAGTATAATTCTCTACTAACATTAGGTTACATGTGTGTTATAATATATAATGGGCCGGACTCGTCAAGTGTAGGGGGAGGAAGAAGACATAGATGGAGAATTGGGAAGGGAACGGACGTGTTCTTTATCAATAGGGAACAATCTTAGTATGGGACTTTTATTTAAATTTAGTTGATTATTAATTACCTTACTATTAGTGTTTATGGCTTTCCTAAGCTCAAGTGCCTCTAGATTATCCAACCTTACTCCGATATTGTTTTTATGAATCAGTTTGGCGCCGGCTGTTTGGTCAAATTTATGATCTTTTTCGATCAAGTGGTTGGCGAATTCTGAAAAACCCGAGCTGTGTAGACATCTGAGATGTTCTTTTACACGGGTGTGTATGTTGCGCGCTGTTTTACCAATATAAAAAACTGAGCAGTCACTGCATTGAAGCGAATAAATTCCCGAGTGAGATAAGCTATCATCCTTATCCTTACCGTTCATTAAAAGTTTGCCTAGATTATTATTAGTGTAAAATGCTGGTTTGATTTCTGATGGGAGATTTTTAACACTTTTTTGAGAGAAATTATTGATGTACAGGATTCTACGCCATTGATACGGTTGATTATTATTACTTGGTATATTATTATTATGAGGTGGACTGTTGTATAAAAATTTACTTGTGGATAATTTCTTTAATTTTTTATTTAGAATGTTGTCTACTATTTTTGGGTTGTAACCGTTATTTATTGCTATTTGTTTGATCGTAGATAGTTCTATTGCAAAGTTAGTATTTGATAAAGGTACTGTAACTAATCTATGTGTCATGGAATGAAAAGCTGAATGTTTATGGGAGTTGGGATGGTTAGATGAATTGTGAATCATTATATCGGTGAACGTCGGTTTGCGGTAGATTTTATATTCAATTTTATTATTTATTATCGATAACGTAAGATCTAAAAAGTTTAAGGTAGAATTGGTTCCTATTTCTATGGTGAATTTAATTTGTTTATGGAAGGAGTTTATTAGCAGCAGGAAGGAGTTTAATTGTCTCTTTGTTCCTAACCAAACACAAAAAACATCGTCAACATACCTCTTCCACAATAATAAGTTTTGTAATAATGGTGATTTACTATTAAAAATATTATTCTCTAAATTGTCCATGAATATAAGATTGTTCCCTATTGATAAAGAACACGTCCGTTCCCTTCCCAATTCTCCATCTATGTCTTCTTCCTCCCCCTACACTTGACGAGTCCGGCCCATTATATATTATAACACACATGTAACCTAATGTTAGTAGAGAATTATACTGCCCTGATGAAGCTACGGTTGTAGCGAAACCCGGTCGGCATAAAGTATAAAAATAAAAGTGGTGTTTACAAAGTTATTGTTTTATTTTAAATTAAAATGTAGTTACATGACATGTATCTTAACATTATGCTTTATCAAATTAGAAAGCGCAATTGTTAAAACAATTTTATGGTCACGTTAATCAACGAAGTTTCCTTCTTCATCATTACGATTTGCTCCTAAGTTATCTAATTCGTTCTTTTTTGCTGCCACATTTTGTAATTCTGATGCTGACATTTCATTCCCATCACATGACACTTTTTGATATTGATGCATCACATATGCACAACATCAGCGTGATGGGATAGCCACCGATAGATCGCATATTATATCTGACTTATTTTTTATTTGTGGTTTTAGCCAGTGTGCCCCCGAGCCCCAGGGACCCGGCCATCATCATGTACACGTCTGGCTCCACGGGCATCCCCAAGGGTGTGATCCTCTCACATCAGAACCTGCTGTCCACAATGAAGGCCTTTTCCGACGTGGTGCCCATCAAGACCAACGATATCCTAATGGGCTTCCTGCCTCTGGCGCACGTGTTTGAACTGCTGGCCGAAAGTTTATGCTTGCTATCTGGTAAATATATTTTATGTCTCACTGCTAAATACAGTGAAACCCTCTTAAGAAGTTTTTCAAGGGACCAGAAAAAACAAACTTCTTAACCTGTCAAAGGCCGGCAAATTCCAGGAAAAATACGGAAATTTCGTAAAAAAACACGATTTCGAATTGAATGTTTTGTGGATTAATTTTGAGTTATCGAATATTTTATTGACCGAAACACATTCCTAGAACAATAAACTATGTACCAAAACAACATTACTTGCGTTAATTATGTAAATTAATAGGTTTTACGATGTTTTAGCCGAGGAACATGCATAAACTTTGACAGCTAAAATTTGCGGCAAATCCGACATTCTTATACCACAGATAAAATCGTTTAAAAATATTCTGGGGTTGCAAGGTGAATGAAATCTTATGGGGTAATGTTGGCGCAAGCGATTCTGACCAAGTTCTTCATACAAATTCTGTACATAGAAGGGTCAAAATCGCAGATAAACACATTTATTTCGAAATATTTTTTTCGCGCATGCACAAGCTGCGCGCATATGAGCGGCTCCGGTTGATAGACGTTAAGCAGGAAAATCTTATATGTAGGAAAATTTGGGCCAATTTTGGGCCGAGGGACCGAAAAAACCAAACTTCTTAAGCCACAAAGCTTCTTAAGAGGGTTTCACTGTATGTGTCTATATATCGTCAGGGAGAGGGATCTTTCTATTCTAGATTTACTGTCTCTACCTACAAGCATGCTTGCCATACTACAGTTATAAGAAAGTTTTATCTGCATACATTAATCTATATTGGGTGCAGAATAGTGTTGAGTAGGACACTCGGGAGGTAAGAAGTACTCAAATACTGAGGGGTAGGGGAGATGTGATTAAACTCATCTGAAATCTGACAGTCAAACACCTCGTACGAATATATATTACTGTAGTAACTACAGTCACTTCATAAAAATGTATTTATATGCCTCATCAACCACCTCACACAAATCTTATGTATTTCAGTTGTTTCATAACTTTAAAGTAACATTTTGTGAATTAATTTTGAGCTATCGTATATTTTATTTACCGAAACACATTCCTTGAACAATAAACTATCTATAAAAATAACATTACTTGCGTTAATTTGGTAAATTGATAGGTTTTTAGTGTTTTTGTCAACTATCACTCATCCGTCTTTGACAGTTTAAATCGCGGCAAAATCTAACATTTAGGTTCCACAGATAATTAATTTAAAAATCTTCTAGTGTTACTAGGTGAATGAAACTTTTGGTTATATCAAGAATGATTTTGGCGCAAGCGATTCCGACCTTGTCCTTCATACAGTTTCTTTATACATAAGGGTTAAAATCGCATTCAAAATTTTATTTTTTTCCAAAAAAATTTTTCTTGCGCGCACGTCTCCTGCCAATAAGAGGTTAACCGGTCAGCTGCCGGGATATTTCGCGGAATTTCGCGAAATACACTAAAAAACCACCACTTTGAATTGAATGTTTTGTTGATAAATTTTGAGCTATTGTATATTTTATTGACTGAAACACGTTCACAACACAATAAACTATCCACTAAAATCACATTACTTGCATTTATTACGTAAATTAATAGGTTTTACGACGTTTTAATCGCGATACAAATACATCGCGATAATGATAACGACCGTTAATTTCGCGGTAAAATCTGACAGCGCATTGTCATGGAAGAAATCGTTTTAAAAATAATCCAGTGTGGCAATTCGAGTGAAATCTTTAACACTACCTAGAGTAATGATGGCGCAAGCGATTTTGACACTGTTCTTCATACAAATGTACATATAAGGGTCAAAATCGCAGACCAAAAGTTTTTCAAAGACAATATTATTCAAATATTTGAATTATTTTCTGCGCCTGCGCATTAGGACCCGCGCGCCGGCGCGTCTCCGGCATTTGACCGGTTAAATGTCTCCAGACGGTTGGGAGCAGTTTGAACTTTTGTGCGATATTCACATAATAAAAATCCTGGCCTACCCCTCCCACCAACTCTCCTCCAACCCTTTTTGGGAGAGGTTGGGACTCTTGTACAGTATTCACATAATAAAAAATAAGAAATTAATCTCCCCCTTCCCCCTTTACCCTCCCATTTGATTTGTATTCTCCACCGCCATCTACTTTTACCACCAACTTACTTTTGGTAAAAAAGTAAATCGGTTTGTTCTTTTCACCCTTATGCTCTGTCTCTTCCTTACTCTGTGATCGGGACAAATATATTTGTTGAGATGCCGGGACATTTTACGTTTTTGAACAGGACGTTTGTAGTGCATCTTGTACGAGGTACTCGAAGGGTCCAGAAGTATTGTAATAATAATAATTATATTACCACTGATTTACAATTCGTTTTTGGACTCTTTATTATTATTTTATTAACAATAAGAGCTTGTTATTTGAAGAAGACCTTTATAAATTTTGTTTCCGTTTTAGGTGTCCCAATCGGTTACTCTACCCCACTCACCATGATCGACAGCTCCAGTAAAATAAAGCGAGGCACTAAAGGAGATGCCACCGTCCTGCAACCAACTTGTCTGACCACCGTTCCCGTGAGTATTATTTTTTATAAATGATGTCATCAAATATTCATTCATTTAACCTGTTACTTCCGGAGACGCGAGGATGCGCGCGGAAAAAATTTAGAACAAAATATTTTGGAATGCGATTTTGACCCTTCTGTGTACAAAATTTGTATGAAGGACAAGGTCAGAATCGCTCACGCCAACATCATTGATGATAATATAGTCACAAGTTTCATTCACTTGGCGACACCAGAATATTTTTAGATGATTTATCTGTGGAATCGAAATATCAAATTTGGGGCAATTCAAACTGTTAAAGTCTGATGCGTGATACTTGACAAAAACATCGTAAAACTTATCAATTTACCAAATTAACGTTGTTTTGATACATAGTTTATTGTTCTA
Organism: Limnephilus marmoratus; assembly: GCA_917880885.1. Taxonomy (NCBI): domain Eukaryota; kingdom Metazoa; phylum Arthropoda; class Insecta; order Trichoptera; family Limnephilidae; genus Limnephilus; species Limnephilus marmoratus. The sequence goes on along the minus strand of OU862909.1, from coordinate 51,744,704 downwards.
GAATTGTGTTTCGGCAAATTAAATATACGATAGCTCAAAATTAATCCACGAAACATTCAATTCAAAATTCAAAGTGATGCTTTGCATTTCCTTGTTTCAGGGCGGCCTGTGACAGGTTAAAGTAATTTTAAATCTTCTGATGACTGATAATTAATTGTGTTTTTTCTTCAGCTCATCATGGATAGGATATGCAAAGGTATCACGGAGAAAGTGTCCAAAGGAGGTCCGTTTGCCGGAGCCTTCTTCCGTTGGGCGTACCTGTACAAGGAGAGGTGGATGAAGAGGGGATACGATACCCCTCTCCTCAACGCCCTCGTCTTCAGCAAAGTGTCCAGTCTGATGGGAGGAAAACTCCGCCTCATGATCTCCGGAGGAGCCCCCCTTGCCCCCGATACCCACACCCAGATCAAGATTTGCCTGTGCTGCGATGTTGTCTCCGGCTACGGACTCACGGAAACCACTTCTTCGGCCACTGTCATGGACTGTCACGATCGCTCAACGGGAAGGGTGGGAGTGCCAAACACAACTTGTTCCATCAAGTTGGTCAACTGGGAGGAGGGCAAATACAGAGTCACTAATAAACCATTCCCGCAAGGAGAGATTTACATTGGAGGTGAGTCACTCATTTTCTGAACTATATTATTATAATCTGATCCATCGGTGGCTTTACCCATAAGCACATATCGCATAAAGTTTCACTAAATACATACTCGGTTCAAAACGTGTCAGATCAAGATGGATAGATTGCATTGAAAAGGCCAGCGCTGTAAAGGTTAAAACCACAATAATAATATAAGATTATTAAATGACAAATTAATGTGAATGAAAAAAATCCATATAAATTTGTTATTAACCTTTCCTGGTCTGCAATGTGTAAATACTACACATTGCTTCTAATAACTTTTATATCTCTATAAATATGATGAATTCTGGGTTCAGATTTTAGGTATTCCTCCGTTATACATTTACGCACTGATTTAAAAAATAATATTTTATATAATTAGTAAATTTAATTCAAAATCAGATATTTTGTTAAATATCGGGAATAAACCACAAATACAATCAACCGTGTGCCAGTGTGGACCGTGATATGCGAAGAGTGTGCGGGGGGAGATGACATGCTATGTGACGTCTCGCTCTACTTCGCTATACGGGAACACGAGAAACAGAGACCACGAGAGTGTTGTATTTCGACCATCGATACCTACGACCGTGTAGTAGCTAAACATGCATAGCTGTATGTATGAATTGGGTAGCAGTCAGTGCCTCAGTTGTTCGCGGGCAATCTTTTGAGATGGTCTCCTCGCCCGTTTTTTGAGCAACGGACGATAGTTTTTTCATGTTTTCAGCAATTAAATTACAATTATTATCACTTTTAACACAAATTATGATAAACAAAAGCGATTAGCCTTGAATGTTCATATATTTCCGATATAAAATCGCTGATTTTAACACGTGAATTGATTACACGGCATCGGAGCGTGCATATTTTTTTAGCACAGTAAGAGAAAGGTTAAACAACGAGGCCCAGTTGTTTTGCAGACATACAAATGTAATATTGTCATCAAATGGCCATTCAGCGCCATTTTGTTTTTTTAACGTTTGAAAGGATACGGTTAAACGCAGATTCCAGGTGTGTTGCAGCTTTCTATCAAATTGTGATAAGCTTAACAACATGACAGTTGTCTTCTTCCGCTGATCACAATTTATTCAAAAGCTGAAACGGAATTAGAATCTGCATTTAACGGAAATCTTCGACTGTCAAAAAAAAAAGTGACGCTTCTTCTTCAATGGCGCTACAGCTCATACCGAGCTTTGGCCTCCTGCAACATTCGCCTCCAACTCTTCCTGTCCTTAGCGGCTGACTTCCAGTTTGGTACCTGTAGAAGCTGTGCTGCATCCCCTTTTACCCCATCTTCCCACCTCAGTCTGGGTCTTCTCACTTTTCTCCTTCCACTTGGGTGTCCGATCGTAATTCTTTTTGGGATGCGTGTGTCCAGCATTCTCTGTACATGCCTAGCCCATCTCATATTTCTTGATGACATTATCCCATGTGAATTTCTGCCAAACAACTGCTGTGCCTAATCTCTCAATTTAATAACTTCAATTTAATAACTCTCAATTTAATAACTTCACTCTTACATTTTATTTATCCAATTTTTATTGTTCTGTTTCATGTTTTGTTTAGATTTATTAGTACATAATATTATCTTCTTCTTCAATGATTAATATTACATATTATTCTAATGAATTTTTCACTTTGATTTGCAGGAGAGTCAGTTTCTCTAGGATATTTCAAGTTGCCTGCAAAGACCAATGAAGATTTCCTAGAAGCCGATGGAATGAGATGGTTCAAAACTGGTGATATTGGAGAAATCCATGATGATGGTTGCATTAAAATTATTGGTAAGCCATCTCAATGCTTTTTATTACATAATACAGTTGATTTCTTTTACAGTGGAGGTATTACGCGCCCAGTATCAATATCAATATTTGTACCTATAGTTAGTGCATAATTATTTTTCTGTAATTAAAAATATGTATTTTTTAAATTCAATAAAGTTTAAAAACATGTTCCAGAGTATTTGAATAGTTGACCAGACAAATTATAATCAACTCAACTTAACACCTCCTTTGAAAAGTCCTTAACCGGTCAAAGGCCGGCAAATTCCAGGAAAAATACGGAAATTTCGTAACAAAACACGATTTTGAATTGAATGTTTTGTGGATTAATTTTGAGCTATCATATATTTTATTGACCGAAACACATTCCTAGAACAATAAACAATGTACCAAAACAACATTACTTGCGTTAATTACGTAAATTAATAGGTTTTACGATGTTTTAGTCGAGAAACAAGCATCAACCTTGATAGATAAAATTCGCGGCAAATTTGACATTTTCATGCCACAGATAAAATCGTTTAAAAATATTCTGGGGTTGCAAGGTGAATGAAATTTTTACCCATCTTATGGGGTAATGTTGGCGCAAGCGATTCTGACCTTGTTCTTCATACAAATTCTGTACATAGAAGGGCCAAAATCGCAGACAAACATGTTTTTTTCGAATTATTTTCTCGCGCCTGCGCACAATGCCCGCGCGTCTCCGGCCAATAAGAGGTTAAAAGTGAAAAATATAAAAAAATTGGTTAAATAGGTTTACGTTAGGTTATGGGCTATTTTTCTTTCTTCTTTTCATAGCTATTAGGGCCAGGATATTTTGCCCATTCATCGTATGAAATCTCGGAAAAAATACTTTTGAATTATCGTTTATTTTATTTACCGAAACACATTCTTTGAACAATAACCTATCGCAAAGGGTAACAATTATTATAAGCAATAATTATCAGGGTATATAACGGGTTCAAGCCCCGTTGGCGGCATGTATCTTTTCTCGGAAGATTTTTTTCAATGTAGATGAGTGTTTCAGGCTGATAATTATTGCTTATAATAATTGTTACCCTTTGTGCTATGCATAAAAATCTTGTCTTAAACGTTAGTTTAACAATTAAAAATAGTAATTAATATTTGACAAGTTTAAGTATTTCCCCAATAAATGAAGACATAATTTGTCTCGACGCCACCTAGCGACGGATTTAACACTAACAGTGTCTCTCTCGCAAAAATAAAGTTGGTTGTTTTCAGGTGGAAAAAATATAATAAGCAGTAATTGTTGAATGAAACACTAGTATATATTGAATCATTTGGCGGGTGTAAGATAAGCCGCCACAGCTCAATTGGGAGAGCAGCTGACCGGCAATCAGAAGGGCACGCGTTCATGTCCCGTTGGCGTCATGTATCTTTTCTCAGAAGATTTTTTCAATGTAGATGAGTGTTATAGGCTGATAATTATTGCTTATAATAATTAATAACCTATCGATAAAAACAACACAACTTGTGTTTATTTGATGAATTGATAGATTTATCGAAGTTTTTGTGACTGACTTTGACAGCTAGTTTCGCGGTATAATGCGACCGACAAACTGCACAGATAAATTATTTAAAAATACTCTGGTGTTGCCAGGCGAATGAAACTTCCAGCAGTATCGGGAATACTGTTGGCGCAAGCGATTCTGACCTTGTTCTTGATACAGTGGGTCAAAATCGCGTATCAAAATATATATTTTTTAAATGTTCACCGGTGCACCTACGGCCTAGAAGAGGTTTTAATGACTTTTCAAAGAGGTGGTGAGTCAAATTGATTCTGAGTTGCCATGGAACTATTAGAATAAATGCTATAATATGTATAAAGCAAGTAAATAAAAAGAATCAATGCTTTCCAAGAGAAGAGCGCAGTATGAAATTTATGTTATGAATCTAAGTTATTTAGTGTTTTTGCAGATCGTAAGAAGGACCTTGTAAAACTTCAAGCTGGAGAGTATGTCAGTTTGGGCAAAGTAGAAGCTGAGCTGAAGACGTGTCCCATTGTCGAGAATATCTGCGTGTATGGTGACTCCACCAAACAGTACACAGTGGCCCTGGTGGTGCCCAACCAGACCCACATCGAGGAACTGGCCACCAAGATCGGACTCTCTGCACTAAACTTCGACCAGCTGTGCCAGAGCACCGCCATTGAGAAGGCCGTCATCAAGGAGTTGGCAGAACACGCCAAGAAATGTAACAAACATATTTATTTTTAAGTATCATGTTTAGAACCAGGCAGAAGCTTTGAACCTGGCTGCAAAACCCAACAGTGTGCAAATAACTGCTGTAATTAATTAACTACCATAAGGTATTTTTTACATCGCAAATGTCGTAATTTACTTATTAGAGCTCTGGTGAGCTACCATAATTTGGAATTAAAATGTTTGCTTTAAATGGTTTTACGGCTATGTTTAGTGGTCAGATCTAAATTGCCAGGTTTCCTTTCTCCTCAATTGATCAAATAGTAATTTATTTTATTTGTTCAGGTAAACTGGAAAGGTTTGAAGTACCCGCAGCGGTGAAGCTCTGCTCCGAGGTGTGGTCTCCGGACATGGGTCTGGTCACAGCCGCCTTCAAGCTGAAGCGCAAGGACATCCAGGAGCGGTATCAGGGGGACATCAACCGCATGTACGCCTCCTGAAAGTAAACCTATTCCATTCATCGCTCCGCTGGCCAGTCACGGACACGGACAGGATTCCTTCGAGAGCGCGTCTCAGTACCTCGATTTACCTGATGGCAGCTTTATTTGTTGGCAGCCTCATATGATTGCAGAATTTTGTATAATTATTTATTGGGTTAAAATACTGACACATTTTAAGGGACATTATTTAGAAATAATATTAGGTATTTTTCTTAATGTTAAAAGATTTAATATATTTCCACTAACTATAAAATTTGGCAATCATCTGAGACACTACCATTCGATAGCCTGCTTATTGGAAGTGAGGCCATACATGCAGATGTGCTCCACCTGATGGCCAACAGTGAATAGTATTTTACCTAAAATATAATCTACATTTTTCCGGTCATTATCTTAAAGTAAACTCTAAACAGACTTGTGCAGTGGTAGTCGTGATATCTGGTTTAATTATATGTACTACATTATAGGGCTATATTCAATTCCTGTCAAGAGTGAAGGACTCGATGATATGGTGCTAAATAGTGAAAATATTACACTTAATCATTTTCCTCTCCCATCTGTCGGTCACTAGAAGTGAAATTCTCTTGGATGTGCTTGAATATAAGTGATTTTTGTAAAATATTGTTCACACATAAAATGTGTGTCCTCACATCAGGGCTGCATAATATAAAGTAAGAAGTATGTAACTTGACCACAATTGCATACCGAAATATTGACGGCCTGTGAAGATGTCAACAAAGAGTGTTTGTTACTCATATTTTATTGAGAAATATTTCAATTAATATTTAATTATTGTGTACCCTAGTGAATGATTTCACAAAACTATTTATAGTGTATTGGTGTGAATGTATCAATTTTGTAACTACTTGGAATATTAACTTTACTAATATTCATATAATCCCACATTTTAATAGTTTCCATGTCACATTCAAAAAGCCACATATTATTTGCGCAATTGTATTGTATTCCAATATTATTACTCATTCATATTTATAATAATTGAATCATTGAAGGCAATATTAATCACTCAAAAAAAGATTCAGTAACATCCGGCAAATGATCTGTTTGAGAATGGTTATTGTCTTCAATGAGTGAATATTACAATTTGAGATTGTACTCCAAGTTATTCCACTATAAAAATTAATAATTATTTATAATATAATTACTATACCGTTGTAAGTCACCAATAATTTGATTGCATTTTATTATATATATATAATAATTATATCACTCATTACTTTATATTTATGTGATATATTTGTGCGAATGGAAGACACTTTATGTAAATGCGGCTTATTATTGTAAATAGTAAATTTATGAACGCTAATTAATATCAATGTTTTTTCGTTGTTGATAGTTAAGACTGATTTATTTTGTCCCATGATGTTTTGTTAAAAACAAGAGTGTTATATTTGAGATTAGGTTGCAATCAACATTAAACAATGGTTGGGGTATAAAACTAAATGTGCACACTGTAATATACGCACTATTTTATGAGTATTGCAATAATTAAGGTATTTTATTTTGTATTTTTTACATAGTTTTGAAAGTACGCACGGTAGGTTGCTTATAATTAACATGTTGGTAATTATTTGCCAAATGTAAATTTGTAAAATACTTTAAAGCTTGCGCCGTTATGCCAACTGTTTTGTGGGGAATTATGAATGTTACAAATAAAAAGAAATCTTTAAATACAATTGTTTTATTTATCTAACGAAGCTTCAATGCTCACAGTGATCAAGATTAGTTCATAATGATGTAAAAATGCAAAATGAATGCAGAATCCTATAGTTGTTTCCTCATGCTCTGCGGATCCCTTTCATTCCTCAAAATTTCCAGGATTTGTTCTCATTTTACACAAGTGCCTCAACTGCAACATGGTCAACTCGTCTTTCTTAAATCTAACCACGCCATCTTGGTTATCTATAGACAGAAGTTGTCCCACAGCTTCTCTGTTTTCTCCCATAATAACTTTGACGGTGTCGCCTCTCTGCGGCACTATGGGCTCTAGGTGTTCACAGTCCACGTTCACAACCCGACCCTCCAGTGGCAGGAACACGGAGCACATCCCACCCGTTATTCCTCGAATTACCACCGTCTGGCCAATCAGGCCCTCATCCTCGTGGGAGTCTCTTATCCTGACCTCGATGTCCGTGGTGTGCCAGTCTCCCAGAGACTCCAGGCCGGCCCCCGGCGTGCCAGGATTGTAAGGGGAAGGCGGAGCTCCGGCGGGGGAGTAGCCCACAGGACTGGGGGTGCTGAGGTACCCCGCCGGATAGCCAGTGGGGCTGGGGCTCTGCTGGTAGGGGCTGTAGGACGGGTCGGAGCCGTACATGTTGCCCGGGGTCTGGGGAGTGTAAGGGCCACCAGCCTGGTACCCGGGAGTGCTGGGGTTGTATCCCGGGCTGGGAGATGCATCCTCGAGGCTATACGCATCGTGCTCGTTGGTACGAGCCGGAGTGTTGGTGACATTGGGGTCCCAGGCTCCATGCCCGCTGGGAGTCCTGCTGCCATCGTGCAAGGGAGTGGCGGAACCGTAATGCGGAGTGCGAGAGCCAACCTCGTATGAAGGTGTCTGTGCTCCGTGCATGGGAGTCTTGTTGCCTCCGGTGTAGTGTGGGGTGGTGGCTCCCGTAGCTGGAGTTCGTCCCGGAGTCCTGTAAGAAGTAAATCCTCCATCCTTAGAGGGCACCCCGGCGTTGGTAATGTGATCCCTGTTAACCGAAATGGTTTGACATTGCGTGTGCAATTCAACTCGGGCTGTACTTTCTGTAGCGTCCTTGACAATTCCAACATTTCCTTTATAGGGACCGCTGGTAATCTTGATGGTGGTTCCGATGAGTTCTCGATCCCTGTTGACCCTGGCTCCTCCTCTTCCACCCCTGCCCCCACCTCCCCCGCGGCCCCCCCCGCCCCCTCTTGAGGGATGGTGGGGTGACTGGATGCGAGGGGACATGAAGCCCAGCCCTCCGCCATTAGCAGCCCCTGAAGCTGATCGGTTACCTCCCGCCAGCTGAAGATGTCTGGTTTTACAGACAAATATACCTCCATTATCCAAATACATTCTAGATTGCAGAAAAGCAAAGTTTCTATACAAGTGTTTGATTTCTCCATGACGGCCGGCGTGCGGACCATCTATGACGGTGACTATATCTTTCTTTTGAATGGTGTTCTCATCAGAGTCTAATGAGACAGTAAACCGATTCTCTCTCTTCTTTTGCAGTGCCTGTGGCTTGCATTCGATCACTTTACCTTGCATTCCTAACACATGAAAGTTTTCTTTCTCTAGTCGCACAATGACTCCCACATTCTGTGGATCTAACTGAACCATGTCACCCCATTGGAACTGACCCAAAGAATCCACTCCGGTAGCCATATCGGAGCACAGCTGTAAGTCACGCGGCAACACTTCCAATTCGTGCATGGTTAAATCGGATACCAGTACAGCTCGATGAGGTTCTACTCTCACAATGAGGCCGGTGTCTCCTTCGTATCTCCCAGCTAAAACTTTCACGTGATCTCCTTGCTTGAAATATTTTCTTAACTCATTAGCTTTGAAAACGAGAGCATCTTTCAAAGCTTCGTGTTTGGGCATTACAGTGATCATGGCACCATCAATGGCTATGATTCTAGCCTGCAAGTTAGCCAAGTCTCCTGAAGAAACTTCAACATTGTCACCCATGGAAAAGGAATGAATGCTGGATGGATCATCTTTAGCGGGTGCTGCAAGTTCGATATCAATTCCTTCCGGTTGTTCCTCGAATCTTTCCAATTCAGTCAGGGTTGGTTTCACACCTTCAGACAAAATAGCTGACATGGTGAAGTTTTTGTACAGGAAACCTTTGCGAGAATAACGATTACCTTCAAAGATGAGGAAATCACCATCTGATGTTACTTCTCCTCCGATGGAACGAATTGCCTCAGGATCAAATGGTTTGGCGGCAGGGCGTCGTTTTTTCTTTCTTTTGGCTGCGTCAGATTCACTCTGAGCTGTTCTGAGAGCCCCTCGCAGTCGGGTATAATCCAGACGTGGCAGCAGCTTGAGATGAACCTGATTCTGAGCCAAGTCCACGAAGTCTACCTGTGCTATGTCATCCCGGTAGAGACCTCGCTTCAGCCTCACCCACTGCTTGGATTTCAAGCCCGATTGTTCCTTCACTACTCGCAGTACATCAGTCATTTCCTTGATGGGAACCATTTCTTGTTTCCAGAAACCCGCTCTTAAATTACCCACATTCGTAATGGCAGCCTTCACGTAAGTTTGTTTGAAGGATTCGATATAGACATATCCTTTGACGCCTTCCGGAGCGATGACCGACTTAATCTTAAGTGGATCATCAGTAAACTGGTATGCGATGAATTTCCGCATAAGGAGTAAGGCAGTGGCACGTTCTTCACCGATTCTGCATTTGACCATCCACAAGTTGGGGTCCTTAATTCCGGGCAGTAAGGTCTGCTGGGTGATCTCATCAGACATCTCCTCCCCTCCATCGCCAAAGTGTCGGGTGGCGGTGGACTCATCAGCGTACTTGTTGCGCAGGTACTCCTCTATCTCCTCTTCCCGCTGCGACTCCCACAGAGAGGTTCCTCTGCGCCTCCCCTCTATCTCCCGGGCCGTGGGGCCCAGCTCGTCCACCTCGTTCCCCACTATCCCCATCTCCTGCGCGCCTTCTTCCCACTCGTCGTCTTCATCAACTTCATCGTCAACCTGAAAAATATACATATTTCACAAGACCAAATAATAGCATGTGGTAATTAAATGGAAATTTACATAGACCAAGTATATCTGGTCGAAGGAAATTTAGAGCACCTTTGTGATTTTTCACATAAATGGCGACATACAAATTATTATTATTACATGATATATTATGTTTATATTTTCTCCTATATTTTATATACCTTTCTGTTTTATTTTTTGAGTGGTAGAAAATGAAATAAGTGAAAAGAAGAGGAAACCTCCAAGGAATACTTTTTAAATTAGTATTTTCACAATCCGATACAGTGACATATTGTATGATAAATAATACTATATAAATTTATAATCAAAGTATGACGGCGTGTGCTTCACAAATTACTTGTGTTTTTTTTTTTACAAAATTTTGATTTATAAGGCAAACAAAAAAACACATTTTGCAGTTATGAAACTACACGTGGTCATCTAAACACGCTCGATAATACTGATTTTCTGTCAATTACTAGATGAAAATTCGGGTATTAAAAATATAAGTTATCATTTAACTTCTTGATCGCCAATGCAAAATTTTCGCCATGCACCAGCTTAGGGAAAGCAAATCTTGCGAGATTGGGGCTCAAGCGAGATCCCGCGAGTTTATGAATTACAATACTGTGAGATCTCGCCAATTTCGAGATCTCGGGAGATTGGCAGTTTTGTGTGTTTTTTTGCAAATGATCACAATATTTGAATAAATTAGGACAAAAATAATAATAATTATAAGTATTATAAGATAAACATTTATTTTCACGAATTTTTCAATAGACTTTTATGCATCAAACATTGTTTAACATATTTTGTCTATATTTTTTTAATAAACTTCTAAGTAGTAAACTTTGACGTACGTATCTATCAAATAACAAATGAAAGAAACAACCAGTCTTCTCTTCTAATATCAAACAAAAATCTTTTAGTAATAAAACAGTTCTTTTATAACAAACAAAACAGCGAGAACTCAAAAAATATGAAAGTTATTATCTAAGTTGAGTTGACTATAATTGAGATATTATTATCAATTAAATAAAACTATATCTACTCAGTAGATCCATTAGATATTACAGATTAATTAACAAAATATACCAATCAAATGAAAGATTTGTTCAGTTCAAATCACAAGCCATTATTACGAATTATTTTGAAAATAGTTCCTTAAGAAGCACAAAATATCCAAAGAATCATCTGCTAAACGGCTTCTTATTTTGTTGACCAGATAACCAGCCGCTGAGAAAGCCCTTTCGGATTCAACGCCAGTTGGAACCACAGATCTCAGGTTACCTCAGGTCGTCGCCTCACGCGCACCGAACGAAACCGGCAGTTCGCAACTCCGTCCATGTCAGTCCGCGCTTCGAATAAGACGTTTTATGCTCAAGTGCAATCTTGTTAAACTCGCCCTTTTTACGCCCGAGATCAATCTCGCTAAAAAAGGACGAGACCTCGCGAGAACGAGATTGCATTCCCTACTCAGGCTGATGGTATTTTCGTAATTACTTACTTGTTCTTTTTGCAAAAATGGTGTTTTTGTAAATTGCACTGTCTTACCAGATAATGAGTATAAATATTTCTAAACATAGTATATAATCTACCATAAGTAGTTTCCCCAGAACTAATTAAATTCAGAGAATATATAAATTACACTGTAACTGTCAGAATCGCATTGTGTGCATTGTATTGCGCTTAAAGGCTTCTAGTGAAGGAGAATATCAGACAAAAATAGAATATTTCGTACCTCAGCTTCGTCAATAATGAATCCTCCAAACCGGTCATTTTTCTTCTTCTTTCTCGGCCTATCTTCATCCTCCTCTTCCTCCTCGTCATACTCGGAATCCACAATGTCTTCTCCTTCGGGTTCTTGCTCATCCTGTAAAACAAGAAATTCATGGTAGAATCAGATAGATTAATAAATAAAGACCAAACCTTGCACAGCATTCACTAATAGCTGATTGGGGAGGAATGCATATCCCGCCAAAATTTGTTTTTTGCCAAAAACCATGTTTTCACCGCGTTTTAAGTTGGGAACTTTAATTTGGAAGGTGAAAAAAAGTGCGGAAAGCAATAGAATTTTTTTGTGAATAATTTTAATTTTCAATTGCGTTAAATAAAATTTCACTTCGCGAACCGATACTATGACAGCCCGGCGGCCATTTCGTCACTGTTATGTTGGTATCCCTGATACAAAGAAGAGCTAGATACGATTGTAGCCGACTTCGTGGGATACATGATGAGGCGCGTAATTATGAAAAACAGAATTATAATGTTAACAAACCTCTATTCGTATATATTTAGAATGGTTTGTTTGGCAAAGCGGGGTTTGTGTATATTATCTTTGCTTTAACCCGTCTGATTGTTTAGGAATAAATACATCCCAAAACATGTAATTGCATTATACTTTCATAAGACCAAAAACGTCCCGAGCGACCTTACTTTTTAAAAGCTATATATCTCTCTTCCTATCATACAAACATATGTATTTTTTCTTTTAGCCAGAAAGAGAACAAAATAATGCTTCTTATTGTCTTAAAAATATGAAAGCTATCTTGCATAGATATTTTACAATCTCGATTCAAAGTGACGGTTTCAGAATTTTTTTCAGAATCCATTGCTTCCGGATTGTGAGGTGAGAATATATTGAATCAAGCAGACGGGTTAAAAAACAGCCTACGTTTTTAAATGGTTTGTCTGGCAAAGCAGTGTTTGTCTAGCGGGCTTGTGTATGTTATCTTTACTTTAAAAAATAGACTACGTTTTTGAATGGTTTGTCTGGCAAAGCAGGGTTTGTCTAGCGGGATTGTGTATGTTATCTTTACTTTAAAAAACATCCCAGGTTTTGAATGGTTTGTTTGGCAAAGAAGGTTTTGTACCTACCTCTTGTTTGTATCAGGGATACCAACATAACAGGGACGCAATGGCCGCCGGGCTGTCATAGTTACATTTTCTCAATACTTTGAACGGCTGTATCTCCCTCAATTTTCCGAGTGCGCCTTAATTGTTTTTTTGGTAATTATCAGTTCGGACTGGCCACGCTTATTACGAATAATTTTTAGAAAAAAACTTTAGATTCGCCTTTATTACTATAAAAGGAAACTTTTTGGCTTTGGGGTGGCGGAAAATAATGCATTTTAATTTTCAATTGCATAAACCAAAATTCACTTCGCGAATCGACACAGCGAAAATCCGCAGCCGTACCTGTCACTGTTATGTTGGTATCCTTGATAAATTAACAAGAGCTAATACGACTGTAGACATCCAGAAAGTGCCTTTCTATTAAATTTCCAGATTTTGACAGGATCTGCATTTCACCCGCCGATTGGGCATAGCGTAATATTTCACACTCCATGCTCCACGCTTTACGGCCCTTACCAGTAATAAACAATAATAGTAATAGTGACAATGGTAGTAATAACGATTATAACAATAGTGTACTTCTTTCCCAACGGAAAGGAAGAAAAAGAGGCTGTAGGGCCGGGAGAAAGGTTAAATTGGTCAAAAACCTGCGGTTAGCACAAACACGGAATTTGCGCCTGCCTAAGTCTCTAACTGTTGCCGCTTGGAATGCTAGATCAATTTCTAATAAACACGAAGACATTGTGGATCTGATAAGTAGTAAAGGTATTCACATTTTGGCGCTATCAGAGACTTGGCATGAAAGTGCTGACTCCTACTCCATCAAAACCCTTCGGTCAAGTGGGTTCTCGGTGTATGAAGCTGCGAGGCCGATCAAAACCGACACAAGTAGCATTAATTTTACGAATCACGGGGGAGTTGCTATTGTAGCGCAAAATGGTATTCGCTTAGACAGTATAGGGATACGTCAGGTGTATACCACTTTTGAGTTTGTCGGCTGCAAGGCTTCTGCTAATGGCGCATCCCTCGTGATAATTTCCATCTACCGTCCCGGGTCATGTACAGCTACTGCAACTTTTTTCAATGAATTTCGGTCTCTCCTAGAATGCACCTCTAACTATAATTGCGACGTTATTATTCTGGGAGATATAAATATTCACCTCGAAAAGAAAACCAATCCCTTGACCATTAAATTCAACAAAATTCTACGTGACTTCGGCTGCGACCAGTGGGTGAACTCACCTACTCACGACGCAGGAGGTACACTTGACGTTATCATTTCTCGGGTCGGGTTTCCCCCGAATAGCGTAGATGTTACTGACATTGGACTCTCGGATCATCGTCTCGTCACATCAGTGTTTGCCTTCGATCCTCCAAAATTACAGTTCAAATCAGTTATCTCAAGAAATTGGAGAGAATTCGATTTCGAGGCATTTTGCAACGAATTGAAAGCGTCGCCTCTCTGTGATAAGAAAAAGTATAGCGAGAGCCAAGTAGAAGAGTTAGTAGCTCTGTATAATTCTACGCTACGGGCATTACTCGATAAATATGCTCCTTTCACAGAGAAGGTCTGCCGCATTAGGAATTGCAGCAAATGGTTCGATGCCGATTGTCTTCAAAGGAAAAGGGAAATGCGGAAATTGGAGCGGATTTATAGACGAAATCCGACATTCAGCAATCGGCAGCTCAGGATTGCCCATCAAAACGTGTACAAAGAAGAAATCACACAGAAAAAATCAAACTTTTGGTGTGACCAAATTGAATCAGAAAAAGACCCACGAAAACTCTGGCAAAATATAAAGACATTGTCTGGAGAGAGCAACATAAAGGTCGATTCCTCTCTTGACGCGAATAGCCTTGCATCACACTTCCGAAGTAAGGTTGAAAAAATTCGAGACCTCAGTGTCGAAGGATCTCCTTCTGCCGCAGCACCAAGTCCGCTCTCTGGTGACTTCACTACTTTTGCAGCAATAACGGAAGAAGATGTCACGCGTGCTGTGAAGTCTTGTCCTAATAAACAATGCGCTCAAGACCCCATACCTACCTGGCTCTTGAAAAAATGTCTTCCGGATATAGCGCCTGTAATTACCGCAATTATTCAGAAGTCACTAGTAAATTCATTTGTACCGGGAATTCTTAAAAAATCAATTATAACTCCGATTCTAAAAAAACCAAACCTTGATACTGATAATACGGATAATTACAGGCCAATATCCAACCTACCTTTTCTATCAAAACTGCTTGAGAAAATCGTTGCCAAACAATTGGTGGGGTACTTGAACTCCGCCGGTCTATTTGCCAAAAATCAATCCGCTTATCGACAGTTTCATTCAACAGAAACTGTTCTTTTGCGGATAATTTCAGATCTGATCATCGGGATGGAAGCGGGTAAGTTGGCTTTGGTATCTGTTCTTGACATGAGTGCGGCTTTCGATACAGTAGATCACAGTATTTTATTAAATGTACTTGAAACCGAATTTGGCGTTCGAGGTGATGTCCTCCAATGGATGACATCGTACCTGTCTGGACGAGTAGCTTCAGTAACTTTCAATAAATATACATCACCTGAAACTCCTATCGAATTTGGAGTTCCCCAGGGTTCTGTCCTGGGTCCCATTCTCTTCATTTTATATACGAATCGTCTCGAACGACTCATTCACTCAGCTGGCTTTGAATCACAAGGCTACGCGGATGATTTTTTTATTTTCAAGTTTTGCTCCCCGGATGAAAAGGACATCCTTAAAAACGAGGTGATTAGCTTCATTAACACAGTCTCAAGTTGGATGTCTGTCAATAAACTCAAACTTAATCCGACAAAGACGGAATTTATTTGGATAGCTTCTCCTGGAAGGCAAGCCCTCATCGATTTCAGTCCAATCCGTATTCAGGACACAGATATAATTCCTTCTACAGAAATAAAATTTCTGGGTTTCACTTTAGACAATAGTCTTTCTCTTGAATCGCAAATTTCAAAAGCTGTGAGTTCTGGCTTTTTCCATCTACGGCAGATAAAGTCAATCAGGAGATGCCTTCCCACTGATGGAGCAAAGTCCCTCATAAATTCGTTCGTTGTCTCACGAATGGACTATTGTAATAGTGCATATGCTGGCCTACCTAAGACACAATTGAATAGAATACAGTCCGTTTTCAATGCTGCGGCGAGAATGATTTTTGGTGAATCTAAGTACTGTCATATAACCCCGCTTCTAAGGGATCGTCTTCATTGGCTTCGATGTCCTGAAAGAATAGAGTTCAAGATCTGCTTAATGACCTTCAAAGCATTGCAAGGAATGGTGCCAGCCTATATATCGGAACTATGTGTCCGACAAAACTTAAGCGAGAGACAGCTTACTCTAAGGTCAGCAGATCTAGATGTTAATAATCGTCTAATCGAACTTTCTAGGTCAAATCGAGCTGTTTACTATGATCGCTCTTTTCATGTAACGGGCCCTCTCATTTGGAATAAACTTCCCTCAGCTCTTAGTAATATCCAGAATTTGGCTGAATTTAAACGGGCTTTAAAAACAAAATTATTTAAAAAATCATACCATTCATGAATCCTTACATCTTTTCAATATACGTAATTATAATAAGCCATGTTCTCAAGCTTCCCGTAATTGTTTGGTTTCGGTTTCCTCATAATTGTATTTTTATTTTATGTTTCGTATCCGAATTTATGGCAGAATATCTCTCATTTCTAAACACAAACTGCCTTTCTGTTGGTATATTATATTTTAGTTTTAAAGTTCTTGTTTTGTCCTGTGTTACAATAGCACCGCTATTGTCTATTATTATTATTGTCCCGTGTGCGCTATAACAGCACTATCTTTGTTAATTTTGTTCTTCTGTCATTGTTTTGTTTTGTAAATACTGTATATTCTTTAGTTAATTTTGTTCTTCTGTCATTATTTTGTAAATACTGTTTATTCTTTTATTATTTTCTAAATATTATAAGGAGCACTGTAGAATTATTTTAAATTTTATTATAGTTAAGCGCACTTGAAGTGAAATGTCACAAAACTGCGCTATAAAAAATAAAATGTTATTATTATTATTATTATTATCCATAAATATTTTATGAACACTTACCTCTACTTCGGGCTCAGAAGCTTCCTTGGCTTCGTCATCTTTTTGAACACTCCCTTTCGATGCTGCCGAACCCGACCTAAAAACAATAAATTTTCGTATAGGTAATATAAGCAAAGCAGTATATTTTTTCTCAGACCGAAGAAACATTCTTGATAATTTTGAGCACAGGATATACAAATAGAATGTAAATTTTGCGATTTCAGGTTTGCCGGACTTTTACACCGAAAAAGAGCTCCGTAACTGGAAGAGATCTAATACACATACAAATAACTTAAATGTGACAAACTGACACGACAACATAATATGTTTTGGGAAAACAAATGAGAGGATTACCTGGATCGGGATCTCGATCGACTCCTTGAAACTGAACGTGACCGAGAAGGACTTCTAGATGGAGATCGGCTACCAGATCTCGATCTAGATCGAGAACCTGAAGCTGAACGCGATCTATTTGATTGAACAGATCGATTTGATTTTTGTGATCTTACGCTGACTCTCGAACGGTTCGATACGGCACTTCCGGCCTCTGATCCGCTCCCGGAATAATTACTTGCTTCCGAATCAGACATTGCTCGTTATTATAAATCAGAATTCAATGGCGAAACTGTCATGTCAACTAAAAACTAAAATAACGAAGCTAGGTGTCGTATGGCTCCGCACTTCGCAGGTTTAGCAAACATAACCACAGACAAACAATTAATTGTCTTTGGTTAGAAATTTTTCATAGATTCAAAATGAACGCCTAAAAATATCCTTTGATGGCCATGTAGCCAAAGTACCTACTGAAATAGTCTGGTAGGTAGGTGATTAGTAGACGAGAGTAAAAGGTAGTTTTATTTACTTGCTGTGCTTGCTATTTTATACATTACTAAATGAAGTCCAGCGTTGACATTACGACCGTGCATTACGCTGAATTTTTTGATATCAGATGTATACGTTCAACATATAATTTTAAATTTCATCAAGAAGTATCAACATTCTCATGTCTTTCTCTTGTTTGAAGGTCAAGTATCCAAAATTTTAATATATCGGTACCGCCGCCCCGGGAACCTTTATTGGATAACCAACACCTCTGCTATAGGTCACCCCAAGTGGTTCGCTACGTAGCAGGGGTGCCCGGGTCCATGGGGTGAGGTTTTTCTAGGTCTTGGAGGCGGATGACCTGGACACACTGAACCCCAGATTCCTACCCACCCCTTAAACTCTTTTCCTTCCCAGAACTCTCCTCTCCTTCCTTTCCTAAAAAAAACCTCCACACAGCATCCCCAAAGATTACATAGGCCCTGAGGGAAATCATTTTCCTCTGGGCCTCCTGTGTGCAGGGCCGGATCTACGAAATCTGGCGCCCTGTGCAGTAGGTACCGATGCCCCCCCCCCCCCCCCCCCCCCCCCCTACATTTTTATTTTGATTAAAAATCCGTTCACCCCAATTTTTTTTATTTAATTATTATTTTTTTACACTAATTTATCAAATAAAATCAAGACATATAAAGGGTGTAACTTTTCCAAGTGACCTGGCGGTAGCTCTCACACTCGTTTTTTTAAAAGAGAGGATCGCCAGGAGCCCTATACTCTCTGAATCTATTGGGTAAACATAAATTATGGTGCTATTTTTAATTATTTTAGGAAAAACTCTTTGCAAGTTATGCTTTAAAATAATACAACGAATTGTTTGGTTGTGCCCGTGCCATGATTTAAAATATAGGTTACGAGACAATGCGGGTGGTTTCGCTGAACTAGGTCCATTATACATTCTTGAGATTTACTGCGTTTATGTACCTATATGCCCAACGCGAATATTAGAAAAAGCAAATACAAATACGTTAACACGGCAACGTACAACACAAGAATTGCATCTACTAGCTTCTGACAGGCAGTCCCGACGAGAGACAGTGAGCAGTGATAATAAGAATATATATAACCTCAAATTTGTACCTTGCATTTCCCCTGTGTTGAGCGAACAAACACTAAACACTGACGGATGGTATCAACGGCTTACCAACAAAAATACCGCGCTGTGATTGGTTATTGAATTTGGATCGCACCTATTCGTCGTAAAACACGGTAAAAGAAATATGGAAAAATAGATCTTACGTTTAAATTAAATATATGGAATTTGTAAAAAAATTCTGTAACTGACTATAAATTCGTAAGCCGTTGATACCAACCAGATGCGTGCGCTTTCTGTTTCTTTGGAAAGTGTTGCTAGAGCGTAATAATTATTTCGTACTATGGGTAATTTTTAAACGATTCAGGGAATAATATAACAAAATTTTAATACAATATTTATTTTCTCACGGCGCCCCTTCGGAGTTGGCGCCAGGTTTTTGCACGTTTTTGAACGTATGGCAGATCCGGCGCTGCCTGTGTGGGGCTCATGTTAAAAGAAAAAAAAATCGGAATAAAACTGTACACACTATTTTTCAAAAATAGACTGCCTGTTTCAATATATGTCTGCTTTAAATACACAACTTATTTTCATACCTTCAGGTTAATTTTTTTTTAAATAGAAGTGATTTTTCCGGTATGTCCAAAAATCACCATTTTCTCAAGATGTGTGAAATTATTTTAGACTTTTAAATGTTTACTAGCCTTAATTTTTCCGATGTGTTTTAATTACCACCCGCACATATTGAAGGGTCAGTTTTTTACACGGTTGAAACCTGCAAGAAAAATATAATATATAATATGTATACGCATTCTTTTATTACTAGCGCACCCGTGAAAAATATCAGGATAGAATGAGACGCGAAACGTGTCCACTATTATCTCGTGATTTTGGTAATATCCGGTCTTTTGCGTTGTTATAATTTTGAAATTTGATTCCATCAACTACTTTCTTGGTTGGTTTTTTGTAGATTAGAAGTTTGTGAGGGTTATATTGTGGTGAGAAAAGTAAAAACTAGTCCTCTATAAAAAAAATACCGATTCTTGAATCTTGTCGCCAATCATCGAATTTTCAATTTTTCACACCTGGCTACACCTCCGAGGTTTTACGCATGGTATCACTGCCGGCTATCGAAATCGAATATTGTTTTCTCATTTTTCTATACTCGTTCTAGTTTTTGACTAAAAAATATTATAGTAATGTCCTCAAAAAAGGTTGCACCGGCTGAAGCCAAAAAAGAAGAAACTAATTCAGAGGTATTGCGATATAAAACGAAATATAATACTGTTTTTACGTGCAAAGGTGTTTTTAAATTTTCAAACTGACACGTCAGACTTTAGCATATTTTACTTTACACACATTTGCATTGCCATGAATGTGCCCTGATTTGTCATTTTAATTTCTTTTTCATAAATAATTTTGTCCAAAAATGGATCTCATTCTTCACGACCATTTCAATACCATAGGCTCAAGTGAAAACAAAATCGCTCAGATGGAATGCTAGCCAGCTATTCAAGATGTTATTGTGTACATTCCTTGATTTTTATTTGGTTTCTAAGATTTTTGAAAGTAGTCTATATAGTTGTGAATATTTTCATGGTCCAGTGACCAAAACTATTCTAACACAATTCTAATTTTACAGATTGTCTTCAAAGTTAACAAATGGGATGGGTCAGCAGTTAAAAATGCTCTAGATGATGCCGTAAAAGATGTAAGTCATACATATTTGGGGAGGAATGCAGATCCGGGCACCACTTTTTTTTGGCAGAAAACCATGTTTTCACCGCGTTTTAAGTTGAGAACTTTAACCTGGAAGGTGAAAAAAAGTGCGGAAAGCAATAAAAAAAAAAATTGAATAAGTAATTAATTTTCAATTACGTTAAGAAAAATTTCACTTCACCAACCAATACTGTTAGTCCACCTGCCATTTTGTCACTAACCTAAAAGAAAATCAGTGTTGCCAACTCTCAAAAATATTTATCCCTAAACTAAACTCAAAAACCCCTAGAAACCGACAAATTACTTGAAAAATTTAAAAATAATAATTTTAAAATTTTTAATTACTAGCGGCTACGCTAGGTTTGTGTAACATGGTTTGTGATTCAAAAGAAAGTGCCCCTTTATAACGCCTACTCGCGTCAAGGCAAGAAAAACATCCCAGTTTTCAAGTAGTTTAGCGGCTACGCTAGGTTTGTGTAACATGGTTTGTGATAGAAAAGAAAGTGCCCCCTTCGTAGCGCCTACTCGCGTTACGGCAAAAAAACATCCCAGTTTTCAAGTAGTTTAGCGGCCACGCTAGGTTTGTGTAACATGGTTTGTGATAGAAAAGAAAGTGCCCCCTTCGTAGCGCCTACTCGCGTCACGGCAAAAAAACATCCCAGTTTTCAAGTAGTTTAGCGGCTACGCTAGGTTTGTGTAACATGGTTTGTGATAGAAAAGAAAGTGCCCCCTTCGTAGCGCCTACTCGCGTCACGGCAAAAAAACATCCCAGTTTTCAAGTAGTTTAGCGGCTACGCTAGGTTTGTGTAACATGGTTTGTGATAGAAAAGAAAGTGCCCCCTTCGTATGTATACTAAAGCGCCGTTTACACGCACACTTCAGAACGATCGAATCCCGCGCCACTTCAGGCACTGGTTTGTCTAGCAGGATTCTGTATAATACCTATTATCTTTACTTTAAAAAACAATCTACGTTTTTAAATGGTTTTTCTAACGGGATTGTGTATGTTATCTTTATTTTAAAAAACATCCCAGGATTTGAATGGTTTATCTCCATTCCAGTACCTACGCGCCTTATTATTTATTCCCTACAATCGTATCTAGGCTCTTGTATCTGGTATCCCTACCAACAAATTAGTATCAAATGGCGGACACAGGCGGACAATATCTGTTCATGAAGTGTCATTTCATACATTCTTTAAACGGCTGTATCTCCCTCAATTTTGCCGAGCGCGCCTTAATTTCTTTTTTATTCAACTTTTCCACACTTTTCTCATCTAGAAAGTGCATTTTTATTAAATTTCCAAGTGGTGCCCGGATCTGCATTTCACCCCATATTTGATATTTTTAAACCTTTCAATTGATTGAAACTATGAAAATAATTGTACACTCGTGCTTTGTAGTCTGGCTGTGGGAGTTGCCCTTTACTGACTGCTTTGGGATTATACTTGGTGCTGTATTAATATGGGTAAATATTTCCTTATCAAGTCCACGCTCAAAACACACTTTAAAAAATTAAAACAAATTGTAGTAGGTAGATAATGGTTAGTAATAAGTAATTCAGTAACCGGAATTGAAAAATATTGCGTTTTAATGTTTTTTTTTTTTAATTAAAAAAACGCGAAATGTCATTTTCAAGGACCGCCATGTTAATTACGATGATGAAATACGTATTTTAAAAGAAAAAATCACTTTCTGCCAGTTAGACAATAATAAGTACGAATTGCAATCTTCGGAAATGATAAATAATGCGTATTAATCATTATTTTGTTCGGTTTCATAAACACGAAAAATCACACGAGACGCTTGCCGTCATAATTAGAGAAATGACATTTCGTGTTTTTAAAGATAACAAAATAACCATTAAAATGCATTATTTTTCAATTCCGGTTACTGAATTACTTATTACTAACTGTAATCTACCTAGTAAAATTTGTTTTAATTTTTTAAAGTGTGTTTTGAGCGTGGACTCGATAGGGAAATATTTACATATGTAACTTGTATTTGTTTGCAGGTTCTTAAAACGGAATTGGCCTGCGAGGAGAACTTTGCCCTGATGGATGGCAGACTGGTACTTTGTGGTCTGGCTGTGGGGGTTGCCCTATACGCCCTGCTTTGGGACTATCTGTACCCTTTCCCACAGTCCAGGTATTATTGTTTTAATATTTAATTAATTATTAATTTTATTTTATCCCTCGAGTTGCCCCCCCCCCCTTTTGGACTTAACTATTTAGCTTTTTTATATAAAAAATTAAGTGTTATTCTCAGTGGGCATCTACTGCTTGACATAATTTACCAAAACATACATGAATTTAAATATAGTTTGTTGTCTGAAAAGTTAAGTGTATCAATTATATGTACATAAGATTTGGTTTCTTGATATAGAAAAACAAATTGTATCTTGAATAATATTTATTGTCAACTCATTCGCGGGCTACAGCCGTCCAAATCATGTCTCTCATTTAGGAAATAATGGCTTTAGCCAAAGACAGCACGGCCAAGGTAAAACTCAAATATTTGTTTGAAGGGTAAAGATGTTGTGTTCCTATAAAAAAATACACGTCTTCTTCAAAAATGTCCCTGTATATGATTAATGTAAAAGATTTTTCAACTGATTTGCTTGCTAAAACATTTGTCTATGCGATTGAAAAAGACAGCAATGACCGTCAATCTACCATACATTTAGGGATACAAGGTTTTCAAAAATATATCAAATTAAGTCGATATTGATATATCGATATTTCTTCTTTTTTTAAAAGCTTATAGAAATCCAATGTATTTATCAAAAGTTTATCGATTATGTATGTATACAGGATGTCCGGGGGTAAAGTGCATTAACTTCGGGGGGTGATTCTACATGATAGTATGAGTAAAAAAGATAAATAACTTTTTTCGAAATTTCCACTTTTAGGGGTAGTTTTGTGGTAAAAAGATAAAATTAGACCGGCGTGTGTCGGCAGCATTATTATTTTCCGCCGTTGCCAAATAACCGCCGCCTGCGTTCGCGTTCTCCAATTCTGTCAATGTCAGCGTTGAATTTCAATGTAACAATTTTATTCGCGCAGGTAGCAGTACTTCCCTTTAAAAACTGTTTTGTTAATGAAAACTTGTTGATTTAATGCGTCTTTATCTAGTGTGTATTTAAGACTAGCTTAAAAGAACAACTTTATTCAGTGCGTGTTTTCTTCAGACTTACTTTTGTTTATTTAGTTGTAGACTTGCCTAACTGTAAAAATTGTGTTTATTTGTGCGTAATTTTGTGATTGAATTATTGTGTCAATGCCGCATTATTTTGTTATTAAATTATTATTTCAATGCCTGGATTACCAACGAAGAACGGGCAGACGTTTATTAATGAGATACGCCACAACGTACAAATTGATAATAATATTACTTTATGTTTACGTGCTTGTTTACAAGCTGAAGGTGGACATTTTGAAAATTCGTTAAACTTGTAAAAAGCGATGGATGACATTAGTTAAGTGCTCAATTAGTTTATAACAATTTAATCGTTAAAAGAGTGCCTTCAATTGTTATTTAAGTGCAGTTATCTTTTTACATTTGGTTTAAAACATACGATTTTGTATAATCGTCAAATTCTCGATCTTGTCATTGTTTACAAACGGTTTCCATAGATACAGGCCAAATCACAACCAAGCAACGTTGCAATAATCGCGCCCGGGTTGCAATGTCGGGTAAGTTCTACCTTACACTAAGGATTTTTAGTAGGTATGTCTTTTTGTATGGGAAAAAAAAAGTTGGAATTTCAAAAAAAGTTATTAATCTTTTTTACTCCTACTATAATGTAGAATCACCTCCCGAAGTTAATGCACTTTACCCCCGGACACCCTGTATAATTTCTCATACTTACCTATGTGAATAATCACAAAATTTGGATACGTAGTATATAAAATGTGTTTCATAAATTTATTTAAAAAATAATAAATCCAGTTTTTTGTACCAGTTATCGAACTTAAAAATAGTAACTTTGACAGTCTGCTTCCTTGCGAGCCAAAGATTTATGGTACTCTCACCTACCACAGATTAGAGTAGAGAACAGAATAATTATTTTTAGACAGTCACGACGTGTAAATAATATTTGATTTATGGTGGGCATTAGAACATTGCTTTCCTCCTTATCTCAAAACGTAGTATTTGGAGATGTCTGACTAATCAACTAGACGATCGATATATATACAAATACTTATATGTATACCGCACAACATGGTGAGTATACATAGCTAGCTTTAATTTTTTAACCCTGGCTGATGCACACGTGGAATTTTTGATCAGGTGTGTTGAGCGGTGTTCGGGTTAATAATTTTTCGTTTAGCAGAATTTCAAAACCAACCACTGCGTTTGACATGCAGGATTACTGGTGTATGACGCAATGTACTTCAAAATTACCATCAAGTCAAAGTCATCTTTATATTATTATGTAATTTTTTTTATTTATTTTTAGATTGGTGCTTATAATCTGCGTGTCAGCATACTTTGTGCTGATGGGAATTCTTACTCTCTACACAACCTTCAAGGAGAAGGGAATCTTTGTGGTTGTCAAGGAGACCACAAGCAGCGGGCACCGGATGTGGGAGGCCAGTTCCTACATGAAGAAGTAAGTGTCATTGTTACGCCGCACGCCAGTGCAGTGCAGATGCATAAAGGCTGAAAAGATATGTCTACTCCATCCTAAAGTTGGTGAAGACGCACAAACAAGTGTGCGTACTTATGGCCGATGACCTTTTTCATCAGTAATTTAATTACAGTTTACACATTATAAAAACTACCAGCGAGCGACTTAAAAAACTTTATCATTTGTGTTAAAAATTTTAATATTTTTAATTGCTTATTTGGATTTGTAATACGAAAATCTGAAAGAGTCTTTTATCTGCTTTCAAGAACAGTATTTTATTTGGAAATACTTTCAAAAACAGCGATTTTATCAGGAACCAAATGTACTGCAAACTTATTTTCTGCCGAAACTATATTCTGACAGATACGTTTTAAGACTTTCACGGCCAAAAGTATTTTCGTTATTTGTTATCGTGGATCTGCCCTGATGATGGACACAGCAACGCTGTCTGAAACGTTGGCTAAAGAAGGAGGTAGTGCAACACGGCATAACACCCCAAAAACAAATAACGAAAATATATTCTTACAGTTCTAAGAGCAGTACAAGAGCGCCATCATTTATTTTTTACAATTAAGTGTAAAAAATAAATGATGGCGCTGCAATCGTTTTCTAGGTTTTAAATGGCAACACCAAGATGGCTCATAAGACAATGTATGTTTTAAAAAACACTTCTGCCAAAATGCATATAATGTATGAACCGGCTAGGCAGTGTTGAAAAACGCAGTATATAACTTCTCTTGCACCACTACTTATACGTATTGGTTTGTTCATTTTTATTCAATTCAAACAATGCACAGGCAAACAATGAAAAAAATAATTATTAAATGAGTGATCTTCAGTGTGTTCTACACGGATTTAAGATATTAAATTGGATGACAGTCAACAGCCATACGAAACGTCATAGACAAGGCGAGTAATTCGGTGTTGCCATAGTAATGAAAAAATTTAGTTCCAATTTAATAAATTTCTAGACTTAATTGTCAAACTGTACATTGCAAAATGTACCGCTCTTAGGAGAAGTTCAAGAAATTGTTTGTTGGAGGCTTGGGGGGTTAAAAATAATAATCATAATAATATTAGGATGATTTGTAAATCATTTAACCCGATTGTTCTATATTTGAATAATGTATAAATCTGTTTGACCCCTATAACTTTTTGTTTTCAGGTACGATGATAAGTATCAGCTGATTCTTAATGTGTACGACCCTAAAACTGGCAACACCCGGGAGTCTTCCTTCAACAAGTCCGTGGCCAACTATATCGACACGGAGGGCGTCATCATGCATAATCTTATTGAAAACGAAGTCATCAAACTGTGGAACTCTCTTAGTGCAGAAAAAAAAGACAAATGAGTCTCCAATTTTTGTTTTTAGTGTCAATTTACTGTACAACTTTTCGCTAACTTATCATTTCTGTCTGTGTTTTAAAAAAATAAATATTTTAAATTACATAAATATATTTTTTTCTTCTTCATTTAATTTAATTTTTTATTTTTATTGTACAACAGAATAATTCCAATTACTGTACAATTAGTTACCCTATCAGCATTTAGGCAAGTGACTCTTCAATAATATTTTTAAGGCATATACATCCAAATGGTTTGCAATTTCATTTAACAGAACCACTCCCCTCGTCATGCTAAGCTTTGCCAAGACGTCTGTTCTGCCGTTCGGTACTTTAAATAAATCATGATGTCGACTTTGGCTGTAGTGGTTTGGTACATATAAATCATAGCATCCCAAGAGAAATGGGCTATAGATGAAATTGTTCCAAATTTTGAAAGACAGAATAGCAAAACTTGCTTTCCTTCTAGTTTCTAGACTCACAGAATCAGTTTCCTCAAGTAAGTCAAAGTGGTGCATGAACCTTGGATAGGGTCCGTGCTTCCGCATATAAACCTACCTGAGGAATTTCTTTTGGATTTGCTCTAACATATCAATGTACTTCTGGTGGTACGATGACCAAACATCGCTCGCGTACTCCAGCTTGCTTCTCAGTATGCCATCGAATAACGCCAACATAGCTTCTTGGTTATCAAACTGCTTACAGGTCCTGATGATGAACCCAATAAGTTTGTAGCAAGACTGAGTGAGCTGCGATATATGGCAAGAGAATGTCAGTTCGGGATCAAAGTTATTTTACATTGTATATGTATGTTCATTTGTTCATAGATAGCAACTCTCAGTGCATTACCTTCCCTTAATTAATAGAAAAAATGGATTTAAGCCAGGGATGAATAATTCCACTAATTTTACTGACCCAAGTCCAATTCTGAGTTCAA
Source organism: Limnephilus marmoratus (assembly GCA_917880885.1). Lineage (NCBI taxonomy): Eukaryota > Metazoa > Arthropoda > Insecta > Trichoptera > Limnephilidae > Limnephilus > Limnephilus marmoratus. The sequence goes on along the minus strand of OU862909.1, from coordinate 51,717,457 downwards.
CCGAGTGGAATGCTCCACACAGGAGGCCCTGAGGAAAATAATTTCCCTCAGGGCCTGTGTCATCTTTGGGATGTGTGTGGAGCAAAGATATTCAAATACAGAAGAGATATGCTATGGTGTCCGCGCAACTGTCGCTGGACTACGCGCTAATTAGCGTAGTTTTCATACAAAAAGAATTTGTTCATTTCGTTGATTTTTTGAAAATGTGCATAAATATTGGTTAACAATATATTTTGAATAAGGAAAGAATTCGTTCATTTAGTTTAACGTTCATTTGGTTTTTTCGTTAATTATTTGTTCTTTTAGTTTATTTGTTAATTGTTAAACAATATCGGCGACACCCGGAAGCGCAGACCCACATAGTAAAAACAGCAGATAGCACATCTACTTTATATTTCAATATCTTTGGTGTGGAGGGTTTTTTTAAGTAAAGGAAGGAGAGGAGAGTTCTGGAAAGGTTTGAAAGGTGGGTAGGAATCTGGGGTTCAGTGTGTTCTGGTTTAGACTTGCTTTCAACTATCTAACAAAAACAGATTTTTTAAAAAATTATATTAGATAATTTTTATCTCTCTAACACACCACTACACAAGCAAAGGTCCCTTTAATGATTTACCTGTAACTAGATAATTAAATGTGTAGAATCTGCTGTCACTTAGGTTAGGAACCTAAAAAACAAACATTGTTTTAAATTGAGCTGTTTTCTATGTCCGTTGAAAAGTGATCATAATATAATAATTATTAATCTTTGAAAAGGTCTACTTCTCAATGTGCCACCAAAATAAATTTGAAACGTCGCCGATAACAACCTAAATAATTATTATTCCAAATCTTTCCCGAATTGTCCAATACAATAACAACCACTGTTTCAAGCCAGGCATGTGTGCAAAATGCAAAACCGACCTATGTTTATATCGCCATCTCTTTCAACATAATGCTGTCTCCCTCCTATGACATTCGGTCATGACCAAATTGTCGCTAGGGTTTCTTTAGTACCTACCTATACGCGAGAATTTTTACTCCAAGAGAAAAACATAGTGCCATCGCGTTTATTGTAGGCGCGCATAGGGACAGCAGATATCCAAGGCGAGGGCATATTTAAAATTGACCCAGGGATCTAAATAATAATGTGAGAATGGAAGCTTCCATTTGAGACAATAGATGTCACTGCTCATCACCCGGCGAGTCGTCGCCGCTAGCTGCCCGTTATTTTGGTGATTGATTTCAAATAAAGAATTTGATGCTTTGAGCAGTTTGATCCGTAAAAATGTATTATTATTATTTCTTTTAATTTTTGGGGGGTCAAACACCCATTGTCCTAAGTTATTTTACAAGTTATAGTTGTGAAAAAATTCATAATGTTTCTTTAAATGATACTTAAGATGCCTTCCATGAGATTTTTGCTCTGTTTTAAACGAGTCATGTTTTATTAAACATTTTCACAATTTTCGCATCGATTTTCGTGCTCCTCTAACATTCATAATTACATATCTCTCCATCTTCTTCTTTTTGAGCGCGGATACGGCACCTTAATATCAATGGTAATTTCTATCATGGTTTTTTGAGATTTGAAATATTCATTTGACTCAAAAAATAAGACAGGAATTTGATCCTTTCTTTACTATAAATGAAAATTAATATAATTACTTAGTGAATTTAAAACGGAGATGGTTTGTGCCATAATAAGTGAATTTACTCATACCATATGCCAACAGTGAAGAATTCATAAAACATAAAATAAATACTGGCATGGTACTAAAGTATCTATTAGACAAAAAAGACATCATGAAACAAAAAAAGCACAAATGACCTCACAATCATAAACAATTACAAACAATACAAAAAAATTCTCTGTAAAGTAAAACAGGTAGCTAAACGGAATTACAATAGCAAACGTATCCAAAAAGCGCAGAATAAAACCAAAACATCATGGAACATAATAAAAGAGAACTCAAACAATTCAAATTCTAAAATTAAACCAAAAATCTGTCAATAAATGATAGCCTGGTATCAGAACCAGAAAAGATTGCAAATAAATTTAACATTTTCTTTGCACCACCTCCACCACCACAAAATACATCTCTACGTCCACAATCTGCTAAAACAGTCACAAACAAACAGTTTCGATCATTCTTTATAACGCCTGTAAATAAGGAGGAAATTATCAAAATCATCATAAAATTGAAAAATAAAAGCAGTGTAGGCACTGACAAAGTTCCTATAAAAACTATAAAAGCATGTGCAGAAGCGTTAAGTTACCTGTTAGAAATATTAATCAACAAATCTTTTGAATCAAAACAAGAAAACACTTTCCCAGAACAATTAAAACAATCTATTATTGTACTTTTATATAAAAAGGGTCCTACTATCTTACTATCGACCAATATCCTTATAGCCAAATTTTTCAAAAATATTTGAAAGAGCCATGTACAATTGCATTTATAACTTTCTCGAAAACTTTGAGATAATATGTCCACAACAATTTGGATTCCGTAAAGGCCGTTCAGTAACACGGGCAGTTTTTTATTTTTTGAACAAAATTCTGGAAATTATTAATGTTAGCAAAAAAACTGTAGGTATTTTTCTCGGCCTCTCAAAAGCATTCGACAATTTTGATCATAAGCTTCTTCTAATTAAACTTGAACATATGGGTATAAGAGGTTTAGCATTAAAATGGTTTGAATCATATCTAAAAAATCATAAACAGAAAGTTCAAATTCCAAATATCGACAAAAAAATGATTCAGTACATGGTAGAATCCAAATGGAGAACAAGGGTGTGCCACAAGGACCCATTCTTGGGCCCCTCCTCTTCCTTATCTACATAAATGAACTTCCAATTATTGCTGGCACAGAATATTCAATATTTGCTGATGACACCGCTTTGTTGTTTGAATGTAATGGAGACGTTGACGAATTTAACAAACATGTTATCGAGACTTAATTAATAGCAAACTGGCTATTATCACAACATTTGTCACTAAACACAAACAAAACTCTAATTCAAAAATTTTGTCCAGTGTAAGCTACACCTATAAATATAAATATGTAAATTTGAATAACAATATTATCAAACCTTCCCAAACCTGTTCAGTGCTGGGAATACAACTAGATATAAACATAAACTGGAAGGAACAGTGGAGGTAATCCACCTCTTACGAATCTAGACCTCCAGTGTCCTTGCATACGTTGTTAGTAAGCAGTATGCAAGTGCTTAATGGGAAAAACAAAATGCAAATAATAGGTTAGTAAGACAAAGATAAATTAAACAGGGCAAAAGAAAAACTCATTCATGAGGCTCCATGAGGCGGCATTGCATCTGTAAAAACCTACAAGCACCTGCATAAAATAGAGAACATAAGTAATACAATAAATCTCAAATCAATTGGCAAGTACCAACAAAAATGTAAAAAATTTCGGGTAAAATACCCGAAGACTAAAAGAAAATTCAGCATTGGGTAGTCAGAGGCAGGACAAAGGACAGTAAAGGTCGTCTGATCAAATCTCTAGCCTGCACATGTCATTGGGGGAGGCGTAGATAGATTTGAGAAGGATCTGCAAAATTAATAATGTAATTAAAGATGAATCAGGGACGAGGTCCAGCACACCCCATACGGGGATAGGGATAAAAATAAAATAAAATAAAAATTTGGAGTTCAGTTCATCCAGAAAAATATTGAAATAGTTCAAGACAAACAAAACAAAACAAGGAACATGGCATAAATTAACAGGTAGTATAGTAATTATAAACAAAACAAATCGCAAGGCAATTATATACATTTTTGAAAATATAGTGAACAAAATAACATAACACAAATGTAAAATATAACACATAACTCATAATAAATAATAAAATAAATGTTAATAAAATAAAAGAAATAACATATTACAAAAACACAAAACACATAAATCATAACAAATAAATCCAAGCGGTAAATGTAAAGCAATCATGAAAAGAGTCCGCGAATTCAGAAGCAAAATACACCTGATACCTAAGTTATTTTACAGCTACTCAGCGACTCTAAGAACAGGCCATCCTCAACCCAGACTTTCGTGAATTTCCTCAGGCACTCAAAGTTCACCTTATTCGAGACGAGATCTGCATTCCAAGCAGGTCTCGTAATAACTTGTAAACCATCAATCATTTCGTCTCGAGCATCCGTCAAAATCTCACAGTGCCACAAAATGTGCTCGGCTGTTTGGTCGGTATCACCACAAGCGCAATTGGGATGGGATGATAGAGCCAGTCTGTGAAGTCTACCTCTAAACTCCCCAGGCCCAGAAAGCAATTGGGTGATATGGTGGTCCATTAAAAGATAAGCCCCTTCCATTCTGATTTTAACTGATGGAAAGAAGGAGAAGGTCCATCTTCCCATCTCATCTGCCATTCACTCAGCGTTTTTATTCTCATCATTTTTAGAAGTTCAGGGAGAGGCACTGCTCCACCAGGTATTAATTCAATACCAAGGTGGTTTACAGGACACTTCTTTGTCAAAACTTCCCAAATTTCTAAATCAATTGGCAAAATGCCGGCCAAAATTGGCAAAGCATCCGATGATACTGTTCTGTAGGCTCCTGAAAGTGCCAGTAAAGGGATTCGCTGGCCCCTCTTAACCCTTTGAGGAGTATTGCCGCACGTATGCGGCAGCACTCGGACGATCCAAATAGAGTATTGTCGCATACGTGCGGCAGCACGACTTTATTTAATTTTTTCCATGTCGTGTTTGTAATTTCGATTAAATTATGATTTATAGATAATACAAATATATTTGTCAAACATTTTTACATGTTTTTACCAAAATTGTTACGTATTTCACGTTACAGATTACGTAATCCAGTGACTCTCAACATTTTACAAATAAAAAGTTTTCAAAAATTTTAATTCATTTATTTATATTGAAAGAAATGTACAATAATAAAGGGATAACACTAAAAATAAAAAAGTGGACTAATCCAGTGGCTCTCAACATTTTACAAATAAAAAGGTTTCAAAAATTTTAATAAATTTATTTATACAGGGTGTAACAGGACGTACCCGAGGGATTTTAACCAGCGATTCCTGAGCATATTTGGAGTAAAAAATGTAAAAGAAATTTTGGTCTCCGGTGACTTTTTTGGACAACTTTTTTTTTTTTAATCAATTTTTTTTTCTTCAAAATCAAACAAAAAAAAATTCTTCCGCATGTCGTCACTGGTCACTCAGCCGGGTGTCCGACGAGCCCCTTACCCCGCCTCCAACTGTTCAACAACTACTATTTTTTTATGTTTTTGTAGAAAAAAAAAAAAAAAAAAACATCAAAAATGTCACCGGAGACCAAAATTTCATTTACATTTTTTACTCCATATGATGTCAGGAATCGATGGTTAAAATCCCTCGGGTACGTTCTGTTACACCCCTATTTTTACCATTTATCACAAAACCACCCCTGTATAGAAAGAAATGTACAATAATAAAGGGATAATACTAAAAATAAAAAAGTGGACTAATCCAGTGGCTCTCAACATTTTACAAATAAAAAGTTTAAAAATTTTTTGATTTTTTTATTTGTATAAAAAGAAATATACAATAATAAAGGAATACAACTAAAAATAAAAAAAAGTGGACTAATTTAGTGGCTCTCAAACATTTTACAAATAGTGTTTTCAAAAATGATTTTTTTTATTTATAAACAAGAAAATAAAATAAAGCGCAGTCGTCAAGCACTTTTGTTCAGTTCCAGGAATCAATTCCAATTCGCTTTCAGGAATCCATCGTGCCGGGGGCATACGGCGTAGCAACAGTAGGGCGCTACCGTTGCTACCGTAAGTAGGACACGTAGGAGATGTTTTGTATGCAGTAATTCCAAAATTTGTCCAGTGCAAAGGAAGGACACAAAATTTATGTGTGTTGGATGTAATGTTCCATTATGTATGTATCCGTATTTTGAGGAATACCACACAAAAAGAATATTTTAGCTAATAATTTAAATCTAATATTATTCACATGTTGAGAACCACTGAATTTATGCCTTATTTTTATTTATAGTATTATGTTTTTATTACTGTACATTTCTGTTTTTATAAATATTTTTATTAAAAAAAAAACTATTTGTAAAATGTTGAGAACCACTAAATTGATACTTTATTTTTATTATTAGTATTATGTTTTTATTACTGTACATTTCTGTTCTTATACATATTTTTATTATTTTTTTTTGAAAAAACTATTTGTAAAATGTCGAGAACCACTGAATAGATCCACTTTTTTATTTTTAGTATAATCTCTTTATTACATTGTTTATTTCTTTTTATGTAAGCAAATAAAAAAATTTTAAATTTGAAAACTTTTTATTTGTAAAATGTTGAGAACCACTGAATATATAATTTATTTTTAGTATCATGTTTTATGACTTTTTATTAGGTGCTGTACATTTCATTTTTTATAATTTTTTTTTTTCGCAACACTATTTGTAAAATGTTGAGAACCACTGAATTTGTCCAACAAAATTTACGTAATGCTTACTTATTCAATAAGAAAAGGTTATATAAAGTAATAAAAAAAGCTCCGAAATTAACTTGTGTAGTAAAACAAGATAAGAAGATAATTAATTAAATCGATTAAAAAATTAAGAAAAACTTGAAAAATAACTCACTCCCACGATGTAGATGACAAAAAAAAAATCTCACTAATCAAAGGGTTAAGCGCTGAATGAATAAGTGAATTACTCAGTCGATGTTCCCATACACAGGCACCATATGAAACTTGTGCCACATATATGCAGTATAATAGACGGAGTCACCGGAGACCAAAATTTCATTTACATTTTTTACTCCAAATAATGTCAGGAATCACCCGTTAAAGTAAGTCAAGTACGTCCCTTAACACCCTGTATAATGGAGTTATGCACGTTAGTGCTATCATCTACAGTCAAGTTCCCACAGAAAAACTCAACACATAAATATGCTACAAGGTTCACTGAAAACTTATTAATACCAAAAGCATAGCATAGGGAGTGTGGCGAACCCATCGCTCAGGGAGTGGAAACACAAACCTGCAATAGCCATCCCAAGCCAAGGTGTGAGCTACCATGCTCAGGCTGAATGTCCTGGGAACAGCGTCACAAACGGTGCCTCCAAGAAACAAGGTCGCATCTCGGAGAATTTTGACCTCACTCCAGCACTCAGGGCTCTGCTGGAATGGACCTTCTATTTCCCTGGTAACTCGTGGGACAAAAAAAAAATTGGACCATTCTAAAACTAGGGGCCTTTCGGGAACCTAGGAGTGCTGAGGCCACCTCTGTGGATTTCCTTCCTGGGGCTGTAAGAGGAACCAAGAGGAGAAACCGTGAAGAGGTGAGCTGAGGCCACCTCCATGAACTCTTCCCTTGTGGGGAAGGAACCAAGGGGAAGGGCACCCTTCCAGCGCGGGGCCTTTGTGGAACCAAGGAGGAGTGAAGTGGAGAGATGATGTCCTCTTCCCATGTGGGGCCTTCGAGGAACCATGTAGGAGTGAAGAGGAGAGATGATGTCCTCTTCCCATGTGGGGCCTTCGAGGAACCATGTAGGAGCGAAGAGGAGAAATGAGGCCATCTTGGTGAACTCTTCCTCTGTGGGGCCTTTAAGGTACCAAGGAAGAGAGATGAAGTTCTCTTCCCTCCTGGGGCCCTCAGGGAACCAAGGTGGAGTGGACTCTTCCCTTGTGGGGCCTTTAGGGAACCAACGGGAGGTGGACTCTCTGTCGTGGAGCCTTCGGGGAACTAAGGAGTGGAGAGGAGAGATGAAGCCCTCTTCCGTCGTGGGGCCTTCGGGGAACCAAGGTGGAGTGAAGAGGGGAAATGAGACCTGGGAAGATACATTGTCGAACCAGAAGATATAGCTTCATTTCCAATGACAATCCTGGTGAACTTTATAAAAGGGACTGGGTTACTGTCAAAGAATGAGGTAAAATGGGAGATGTTACAATGGGTCTATGGCCTAAGTGCTCACGGGAACTATGTACATATATGTAAACCGTCTCCAATTATTTAAAAAAAAAAAAAATACCAAAGCAAACAAAACAATATTCAAAAAAGTACCATATTACATGGCCGTTAAAATATACAACAACCTTCCACATAACATTAAACAAATACAAGATGCACACAAATTCAAATCGTCACTTATAAAGTGAACTATTTTTGTTTTTAATTTGTATTTTTCTTTTTTGTATAAACATTATAATATTCTTCTTCGTATAAACATTATAATATAACATATATGCAGGGCTGGGCAAAATACATGCTTTGCTGTAATTGAAATACAAATTAAAAAATACTTTTTCGCATGTATTTAAAATACGAAATACAAAATACTTTCAAGTCGTGTATTTGAAATACAAAATACAAAATACAGTATTTTAACCATTTTTTAATTTCAAATACAAAATACAAATTACAAAATACAAAATACATTTGGTTTTGGAAGAACCTTTGGTTGCAATAAATTGTCGTAAGTGCCCTTATCTAAGGGTGCCTTTCCGTTTCCATAGAAACAAAGCTGAGCAGAGTGAAACTGAGACGTGCAAAAATTGACCAATCGTTCAGAAGACACATCTCGTCTCCGCTCCACTTGTAAAGTTTTGTGGTAAAGGACTTAGGTGTTAGATAATAATAATTATTATTATAATAACATTAGATGGTTCCCGGCATCCGTTGCAATGCCATATTCAAAGAAATAAATTGTTTCTCCCTGCATGTTCTTTCCCGTGCGTCCCCGTTCCCCTCCCGCATCCCCTTCCCATCCCGCGTTTACCTTCCACCTTCCCCGCCTACCCTTTCTCCTCTCCCGCTGCCCCGTCCCGCCGACCCCCCTCCCGAGTTCAATATATTCACTCCCAGTACAGTTCACTTCAGTTTTCAAACAACTCGCGTGCCAGCTATTACAATTTTTTTATTCAAATTATCATTTTTCACAAAATAAAAAGTATTCATTTTTGTATATTGTAAGAACAGTCAATCAAATCAGATACCTAACATGGGTACCTATTTAAAATATCTATAATTTCAAAAATCCATAGACAATTCTTTTGTTACAAAAAAACAGCTGCCTATTAAATTCAATTTCATCAAATGCGCGAACTGCCAAACGTGCGAAGTTAAAATAGTCGTTCAGTTTTCTGAAATTATCCAATTTTCTGCTTAATTTTTCTCTCCGTAAGAACCTTCTACAAAGTATTAGAAAACTTTTTAAAAAAATTAATGAAATAGGTAACGTCGTTCTGAAGTTATGGAGTGACCAAGGGAATCAAGGATTCATTTTTATATACATATATGACATTTGTATAGCGCAATTTTGTGTTATTTCACTCCCAGTGCGCTCTGCAGTTAAAAATAATATAGTATTTAGTAAAATTATTCCTGTACCTACTGCTTAATGATACAAAAATGTACAATACAAAGCAATGACAAGTATAATATAATTTGATGCAAAATGTACCATAACAGTGCTATTATAGCACAGGACAATAATAATAACTAGCATGACATAAAAAAAAAATGTATAGTGCATTATACAGCAATGATAAGAGAACTACAAATAATTATTAGTAAGAGTGCTATAGCACAGGAAAATAGGACAATAGTACAGGATTCTAGCGTTTTTAGTCTATGTATTATCTATGTCAGTTTATTTTTCATTGTCATTACTCATTATTAAGATTGCTAAATGTATTTGAAAATGTATTTTGAAGCCATAAGTATTTGAAATACAAATTACAAAATACCTCAGCAGCAGGTAATTGAAATACCAATTACAAAATACATTTTTCGGAAGTAATTGAAATACAAATACAAAATACGTATTTGTATTTCAAATACGTATTTCAATTACAAGTATTTCAAATACTGCCCAGCCCTGCATATATGTGGTTTTAGCTGGAAGAAATGGGGTCCACCCATAAGCTACACCTTTTGTATTTTTTTATTTGTACAATAACTATTTTTTGATTTGGTTTGATTTATACTAAGATGTATATAATAGATAAGCAAACTTATGTACTGATTTATTCACCTTCGTCACATCCAAAGATATTCAAATGTATAATAAAGCGAAAACTAAGAAAACTAAATTCAAACCAAGTTTTATTTTAAAAAATAAAATTCATCATGTCCTTAGATTAGATTCACAAGCCTTCCACCCACTACCTACAGTATTTCAGCCCACTGCACTGTGCACAACGATATTGAAATACAAAAGTGATAATATGCTATGATGTCCGCGCAACTGTCGGTGGACTACTACCTAATGGGAGTAGTTTGCATACAAAAAGAATTTGTTCATTTCGTGGATTTTTTAAAGGTGTGCAGTAGTATTGGTTAACAATATAGTTTGAATACGGAAAGAATTCGTTCATTTAGTTTATTCGTTGATTGGTAAACAATATCGGCGACACCAGGAAGCACAGTCCCGCCCAGTAAAACTGCGGGTAGCACATCTCTTATATTTCAATATCTTTGGTCACATCCAATGATTACATCATTCAAAAGCTTTCTCATGTTCAGAAATGCAAACTAAAATAATAAACCGAAAATGACTAACCAGTTAATAACCAGGCGTTGTGGGTTCAAAGCCTGATAGCTAAGTCCTTCGTCCACTGAAAACTTTATTCTGTTCTATGCACAAGCAAATTTTCCACTTATAATGATGGAAGAGGAGGAACTAGAATATTTTTCAGATTATTTGTAACCCTGCAATATTTATTTTCCTTTAAAAATGGAAAGTACAAATTTGCTAGAACAAAAATATAGGTACTTTCAATCAATACTACCGCATACAAAATTTATTTTGCTAGTTCCAGAGAGGATAGATTATCTAAGTATGGCCCTGGTGAGAAACCACTGGCTTAATGGCTTTAGCTATTTATTTATTTGTTTGTTTACGCCTTGATGGCTTTTACATATAAAATAAATTGTACAGGAGCATTATAACAAGTATGCAGTATCATAAGTATATAATACCTACATAAAATGATAAACAGAGCTAGAAAGATATAAGTAGGCCTAACATAAGTAGGTATCAGTATTCGAGTAATTGTTTACAAAGGAGTTCAACCAGCGGATTCGTATTTGGGCTCACGCTACATTAGATTCAATAATTATTGTCACAATATCACACAAAATGTGATTCCAAATATACTCGAAGCATACCGGTATTGCAGTGGTGTAAAAATTTTTTAACGATTAATATAAAAGTAGGTAATTTTCTTGTAATTAATTATTATTTTTTTTTTTTAATTATTATGTTTTTGCTATCATAAATGTACGCATTTTTGTTATTATTATGAAAAAAAAAAAAAAAAGGTACACAGTAATTACATACCTATATAAATAAGTAAGTAGGTACTATGAATGTAGTTATCATGAATGTAATTACAGAGCAGTGGGTATTAAGTTTGTTACTGTTCACAATGTGAAACAATTAAGGATTTTTACGTTAGTTTGTTATTATCAGGAAAAAAATAAAATAAAAGGTACACAGCAATTACGTATATGTATAAAGAACTAAGTAGGTACTATGAAAGTAGTTACAGAGCAATGGGTATTAAATTTGTTACTGTTAACAATCTGGAACATTTAAGGATTTTTGCATCTGCATACATATACGCTTTTTGAAGGAAGCAATGTTTTTATAAAAAAATATATCGACAGAACAAGTTTCATTCCCCACACGATGCAATCTCTGAAGACAAGAGTTAAACATAAAATTAGTGCGAGAAGCAACTACGTTAAATGGAGCATGGAGTCTGATGTTGTAATTGTTAAGTACTTGATAATTTATCATGTTCACAAGTTCAGGGCTATCCAAATATCCATTAATAATTTTAAATAATAATAAAACATCACAGATTTACCCAGACATATTCCAACTTTCTCCTTCTTTCACTCCCAACTTCATAAGCCCTATGACCAGGGCCGGATTAAGCATGTCGGGGCCCGTAGGCAGTGCACGTCTCGGGGCCCCTACCTACACCTTTTTCAAACTATCAAAAATATTTTTCTACCACAACGTATTTTTATTCATAATTTTTTTTATTTTATTTTTTTTTTTTTTTAATTCTTTTTTTTTATATGAATACCGCACAAGAGTCTCAACTACTCCCGTCTGGAGCTAGTGAGACAATGTCATCCCCAATTGGGGTATGTTTTGGCTGAAGGTAGTGGGGATGGGAAGGAGATAGGGAGGAGGAAGGTGAGGAAGTACCTGGCTATTCAAATCTGATCACCAAAAACGGCTAAAGCCATTTCAGGCAACGTTTCAATTTTGAATGGTGGTCTTATACCAGGGCGATACTGAGAGTATCTTCCACTCTGGAACGTGCCGTAAATATACTATATGTATATTATTTTAAATGAGTAAATTGTTAATAACACAATTTAATCAAATAAAATGTATTTGCCACGCCGGGATTCGATCCCGCGACCTTCGAAATGCGAGTCAAGAGCCTTACCGCTTGACTAAGCCGGCCGGCTACGAAGTAATGCCATCATCCCATCCAATACTCATCCTCACTCCAATACTCATCCTCACCGCATACTTCTGAAAAAACTCCTGCAGATTGAAATAAAGGGGATTCCGCTTGAATGGTTCAAGAGCTACCTAACAAACAGATCCCAGTCAACTATTATCAATTCCGCTAAAGAATACAGAAGTTCAAGTTTACCAATCACGTATGGCGTGCCCCAAGGCAGTGTATTAGGCCCACTTCTCTTTCTAATATACATTAACTCTTTATGCAATTTGAATACTGGTGGCACTATAATATCTTTCGCTGATGACACAGTTATTGTATTTGAAGGTGAAAATTTGAATTCAACCTTTGAAAAAGCAAAATATGGCATAAATGTAGTGAAACACTGGTTAGATTCCAACCTCCTTACTCTTAATATTGATAAAACAAAATACCTAATTTTTTCTATACAGAAACCAAATCTCCCCCAAAACTGTCATAAACTTACCATACATTCGTGTTCACAGAACCCTAACACGCCTACATCACTTCACAAAAACTGTTCATGCAATGAAATAAAAATATCAAACGAAATTAAGTACTTAGGGGTTATTATTGACGATCACCTGCGTTGGGAGGCACACATCAATTCTACAACAAAAAAACTTCGCAAATTATGTTACATTTTCTACTCTCTCAGATCTATTCTTAACTTCCAAACACTGAGATGTGTTTACTTTGCACTTTTTCAATCAATTGCTACGTATGGTATTGTGGGATGGGGAAGGTGTGCAATGTCAATTCTATATCCCATAGTCCTAATTCAAAAACTTCTGCTAAGGATAATATTCAAATGTAACCCATCACACCCATCAGAACCACTTTATAAAAAATTCACAGTGTTAGACATTCGACAATTATATATAAAGGCAATTCTCATATTCCTATGGAAAAATGATTTGATGGAAAAAACACAAAACAAAATTCACACTCGGTACTCGTCACACCTAAAATGCATAATTCCTACGATTAAAACAACTTTCGCACAGCGACAGTTCTCCTATATTGCCCCCAAAATGTTCAACTCACTGAGTATTGATACTAGGAAATCGAAAACTGATAAGCTTTATAGCAAAAGTGTACAGGATTGGTTATTTACAAAGGGGAGGAACTATTTTAAAAAATGCCTGAAGTCAACGAGTTAAGTTTACTTTAAAGTTAGTAAATTTGCTTTATCACTATTATTTAAAAATTTTATTACATTCAAATTCAAAAAAAAAAAAATCTTTTGATAATTATCATAATAATATTTATATTTGGATGACTTTTTTTTTTTTTTTTTTTTTACATTAACTCCACACAGGAGGCCCTGAGGAAAATAATTTCCCTCAGGGCCTATGTCATCTGGGATGCTGTGTGGAGGGTCTTTTTGAGGAGAGGAAGGAATGAACATTGGTCTTGAAGAGACCCATGTTGTAGGAAGGAGGAAACACAGAGGCCGGCAAATCATTCCACAGCCGAGCTGTTGAACACAAGAACGAGTCGAAGAAACGACCCGTTCTCATGTGACAAATGTCAACCGTGTACAAATGTTGGGCACGCGTTTGGCGTGTTTCCCGACTATGCACCGGTGCCGAAGGGATCAATGATGCTAGTTCCTCGGAGCATCTTCCATTGTAATACCGGTAGAACAAGGATAGCATTCCCACCCGACGCCTGTGCTCTAAAGATTGCAATCCGTCTGTTAAGATGGGAGAATCTATCAAACGGACCGCCCGTTTCTGCACAGAGTCGAGGGTATTTTTCAGGTATTTTGGAGCTCCAGACCAGAGATGGCTGCCAAATTCAACCGTGGGGCGTACTTGTGATTTGTATAAGGTTAGCAGTTGTGTACTATTAAAGTATCTGCGGGCCCTGTACAGTACGCCCAGTTTTTGGGAGGCTAGCTTTACTCTGGCTTCAATGGAGCCCCCATACCTGAGCTGGTCACTTAGGGTTACACCAAGCATATCAATGGAGGGCCTGTTCGGAAGATTGCTTCCGTTGAAAGAGACTAGATTTTCATTTCGATCCCTTTTGGACGTAATCAGACAAGATTGGGTCTTTGAAACATTAAATTCAACGAGATTATTTTTACCCCAAGAGAAAACACTTTATTTTCAACATCTCCACAAGTAGAGTCATTATTTATTTATCTACTTATCATGTATTTACGTACCTATTTTATTTAGCAAAACAGCAGCCTACAATAAGAATAGTTTATTTATATGTTTATTATTATATAAATCTACCTTATTGAAACCACTTAAAGGAGTCGTTGTTATATAAAAACATTGTACCTAACTAAACTATATATTAATTAACCAATAACAATTCTTACATTTATATAATTATATATTAATAATTCGACTACCATAATACGGGCATGTGCCTAGCATGGTAGTCGAACCACCTGTAAAAATTGTATAAAAAGTTATATAATGAATAAAGAAAAAAAAAAAAAAAAAAAAAAATTGAAACGAATACAATACAATAATTCTTTATTAGACATAAAAAGGCACAGATATACACGGTGTCCGGAAACTCGTAGTACAAGCGGGAAACTGGTCAATCTACATCACAATTGGAGTCGATTCGTGATATATTTTTTTGGTTTGAGCTTTCGTTTTCGAGTAAATCGGGTCCGAAGTTGGAATTTTTTTGGTCAAATTTGAAAAAATCGAACATTAGGGGCTAAATATCAGAAAACAAGTTTTTTGTGTAATATCTTTTAAAATGCATCGAATGTTAAACCAGGCTCAAAAGTTTTTTTAACCCTTTAGTTGCCGAAAAAATTGAAAAAAAGTAAAAAAATAATAAAAAATCGATGCTTAGATCGAAAACTTTTTTTTTTTGGGTTCTCTGTGTGATGTAGATTCACTAGTTTCCCTCTTGTACTACAAGTTTCTGGACACGTTGTAGAAACAAAAATATATTTTAAAAAAAAACGGTACTATGAGCGGTCTTATCACTCTTGTGATCTCTTCCAGACCACCTTGGTATGGAGATAAGCTTGTATAACATTTATATTTTAAACACATAATTAGAAATAAAAAGTAAAAAAAAAAACTGAAACAAAATAAATACCAATAAAAGCCACACTCGGCACCTACCTGATACTAAGTAATGCTGCTTAACGAATAAAAGTAATGTAAAGAAAAATACAACAATGTTTTTAGATTTTCACGGACAAAAGTTTTTTGTTATTAGTTTTTGGGATGTTATGCCGTGTTGCGCTACCTCCTTCTTTGGTTACACGGCGTAACACCCAAAAAACTAATAACAAAAATACAATGATGTTTAAATATTAACTCTTCTAACTTTTTTAGATACAAAATCGTTTAAAACATCTTGAAAGTTGACCTTTTCCAAAATATCATTTTCAATCGACATTATCGCCAATGAATTTAACTTACTACTTAGGTAGGTACTATTAGGCGGATGGAGAGAAAATGAAAACGGCACGAGATGAAATAGTAAGAATTTTCATAATATCTTCACAAGAAAAACTTAACAAAAAAAACCTTCACACTCGTCAAATTCTATAATATTAAATGAAATAAATACTTATGTTAAATAAAATCTGGTCTGATAGAGAGTCAAACCATTGAAGCAAGTCATTTTTTCTCGGGGCGCGGGGCCCCCAGCCGATGCGGGGCCCCTAGGCAGTTGCCTACTCTGCGTTAGGGATAATCCGGTACTGCCTATGACATTCCCAAATTAGAAAAACCGTGAATCCGCCAACTCCGATCAGTTCTAACTTGTAACTCTTGCGAGAATAGGTACAAAAAATATATATATATGTATCTGAATAATGGATAAGGCTGAAGGCTGGTTCTGGATAGCATGCTATCAATTCAATAATAAAATCACTGAGAACGCCTGGATAACTGGATGTAGGCAATTTGCATAACTCTCATTCAGGGCCAAAATCGCATCCTCGATTCTCAATCTATAGTAGTGGGAAATCATGTCAATCAACTTGTTTGATCATAGCTTATTGCTTATACCGACACACCAAATCCACATCTAATCATTCTAATCATTAAAAAATCTATGATAAATAATTCAATCCCTTTGAATAAGTGCATTCTGGTAAATAGGTAGATACCTACGCACTACTTATATTTTCATCTACATCCGCGTTGATCTGACGGAGTCGGAAAACCGGTACCTGTGCCTACGGAATTATTTAGGATATCGACCTAACGATATAGAATGGATCTCACTCGCTAATCGCAATGAGAGGGACAACAACAGTCGGATTGAGTCGGATCGTCGGATGCATGACTAATGCGAAGTTGCATTACGTCACTGGCGATGGGAGGCACTTGGGAGGGGTTTGCTGTTGGCGCTATTTCGGGAGGGAAATTCTATGGTCTCCACGAAGCTCAAAGATACTCCGGTTGATACATAATAAAACAGTGGCACCTAATCTTAAATACAGATTATTCAGAGGAAACATTTACAAGCAGATTGGCTCTTTTTGCGATGTGGCATTTAGTGTTTATTTTACCCTAGCAGCCGAACCAGGCCGCCATCCGCGCAGTTCGACTGGCGCAATCACAAAATTTAGTCTGACATTCAGTGCATCTTTAGTACACGCTTAGCTTGGTTATATGTAGTGTTCCTTTACATTAATTTGTGTTTTGAATCAGGTAAATACATTATTTTTTTATATTATATCAATAACACCGTCAATTAACTTTCGCACAATCCTCACGACCGAGAGGTCCAGCAATCAATACTTTAAACGTCTCTTAATTTTGTATGGCCTATTCTTCTCGCCGAGAGATGTTTATTTATATTTATTATCAACTGTTGAATAAATTCCAAAATGGTTTTTCAATAAAATTAAAACAGGGAAGTTAAACTAATATTTTCTCTAAATATAAAATAAATGCATAATATTTTTTCATACATAAAACGCAACTATGTTCTCACATCTCGGGCAACGTTTCTCTTCGGCTATGAATTTTAATATGTTTGACATGCAAAATATGTAATTGTTTCTAGTGAGTTCAGGTACAATAGTGTTACGTATGCGATTCCTAGGAGTATTATGTGGTTGCATCATAGTTAAATTTATACAAGCTTTGAGTTCACTGGCACAATTTGATTTCAGTCACAAAATTAATTACTTGCCAAAGTACCTACCCGCCAAACATTAATTTATTTTTCACGTGAATAAGTACCTACCGACTTATTTACAAGTAACACAATTACAAATTTTCACAATTCTGGTAATACTAAAATAAATAATGCAGACGAAATTTTTTTTTATAATTCATCCTAGATCATACGAAAAATTTGAATTCGAAATTCTGTTAAACGTTTCCAAAAATATGCATTTTGGTGCATTCACCTTTTTTTCAACTTCCCATCAAACTGACTAAGTAGTTATTCAAAGTTCCAATCAATCAAAAGATATATTATAAGTCAGTCAACCCGTACACATTAATGGCATGTTGCCCAAGATTGCAATACCTATTCGGTATATGTATAAGCAACTAAATTACAAAATGATAGACGAGTATTTTCGTTCGCTCAAACTGTTGTGGTTACCTACTTACTACCTGCCCACTTTTTTTTTGACGGAATAACAAATGAATAATTTTAATTGCGCATAGTTTTACGTCGAATTCCCCAGCACAATGTTAGGTAGTATAGCAATGACGTTATATACTGTAGTATATATAGTATGTAAATAATGTGTATGCATTATGTTTATTGATAATTCAATTTTACTTATTAGTTACCATTAGGTATTCACAACAGTGAGTTGTAAATATAACAAGGAGTTATCAAAACTTTTTGGCTGATTATTCTCAATGTCGTCCAGGAGAAAGATTTGAAAATCGAAAGGTTGTTGCCTTTTTATTTTTTGTTATTCAAAGTACCATCCCGTTAGACTGCAATTAAGCAGTTTGTCGTTATCGTCAGGATGTTCATGATAATATATAAACGAATGTATGTTGTAAATATATAAACATTATATACATAATATCACTACTAATTAATAATATACCTACAGATTATTATTATTGACACACACAATCTAAAATAATACTAAATCTAAAATAATACTAATGGTAATGAATACTAATGTATAACAAGCTGTCGATTTGTATTATCGCCTGGTATCTCTATTATGGTTTTAGCCTTGTTTAGTGGCCAGATCTGAATTGCCAGGTACTTCTCAAACTTCTTCCCCATCTACTTCCACTATCACTATATAATTCCTTCAGACTCACAAAATACAACATACTCAATTGCGAATGTCATTGTAGGATGCCTCCGGGTAGTTGGAACTATTGTGCGGTTCACATAAAAAATCGTTGTTATTCATTATACCTAGGTGTAGTAATTGGGTCATTTTTTAATTACCTGCTAAATATAATATTTACTCCGTGGTATTAGGAATGCTCAACATTATGACCATGTTTGGGAGGAAATTCAACGAGATGATTTCAAACCAGTTTCTTTGGCAGATAAAATGTTTGTGTCAACTTGTTTGTGCCAAACATCGTTCTGCAGTTTCTAAACCAACTTCTTGCTGAGTAAAGACTTCTGATATTATAACGCATTGTTTTACCACCTTCATCAAATTAAATCTTCTTTATGTGTTATATTACAACGGTACATTTCAATAAATAAATATAATTTTGTTGGTAGGTGCAATAAAACGAATAAAACGGATCCGTGCCAACTCAGAATAAGTCAACTCAACACCTCTTTGAAAAGTCATTAACTCGCGACAGGCCAAGATGCCATACATAAGGGAACGTACCCATACTACGTGACACGTTTAGGGGGGGGGGGGGTCTTCAAGATGTCACGCTTGGTACAAATGAGCGGCGGCGGGCTTAGGTTTTTGGTCACCGGGGGGGTTAAAAATGGCAAAAAGTTGGTCACGTAGTATGGGTACGTTCCCATGTGGGTCGGCCGATTTTTCCGTCTTATGGGCATTTAAACCATAGAAAACATTTTTTTGGTTATTTGTCCATTCATTGGGCAGGGAATATTACCTATATTTGACAAAATATTTTTTCCTGCGATCAACGATTTTTTCACATTTTTTTTAAACGGCATATTATGTATTAATCCTTTGCGCAGGAATACCAAAAATACAAAAAATATATTCACGTGTTTAAGTAGATATAAGAAGGATAGTAATAACAATATAACAAGTCCGGAAATACAGGTCTTTGTCCGGAATGCGGGGGGAATGCTAAACAGTCCGGAATTTCTACTATTAAGTGGAGATATAAAAATGAAATAAACCAAATTATTTTTATTACAAATCAAAGTAAAAACACCACTTCTGATATTTAATTAATTTTAAACAAAATGTCTAGAAGTCCCCCCCCCGACGCGGGTTTTGAAATGCCACGATGCATAACGACATTCATATTATATTTACAAGAAAGTCCGGAATTTTTATCAAATGTCAGGAATTTTCGCCGGGATTTTGATTTTTTGATCTGGGAACCCTAGCTGCGGGAGAGTTAAAAGCTATGAAAAAAATAATTTAAAAATAGCTCATAACCCTAATCAAGCGTAAACTATTTAACCAATTTTTTATATATTTTTTTCACCACTTTTAATTTCCCCTCTCGCGTTCCCACTCCGCCTCCTCCACCTTTTCTCTCTCCACTCCACTCCCCTTCCCCTGAACCCCCCTCCCGAGTTCCCCTCCCCCTTCCCAGGTTCCCCTCCCTGGTTCCCCTCTCCCCTCTCCCGTGAACCTACCCTCCCGAGTTCCCCTCTCCCCTCCCTCCTCCCGCATTCCATACATTCAGTCCCTGTACATTCAGTTTTCAAACAGCTCGCGTGCCACCTATTGCCATTTTTTTACAAATTTCATAATGCCAGAGGTCACCAGTAGTTTTGTACAAACATTGTCCTGACAATAACGAACACAAAACAAAAATTATCCAATTTGGTGTAGTCGTTCGGAAGTTATGGGCGTACATACATTTCGGCGACTCATTTTTATTTATACAGAAGATATGGACAACGATATTTCCGAGCACGTAATAGAAATCCTACTTTTATTTATTACTTATTAGCTTATTACTTACTATAAACAAGGCAAAATAAACAGTAGGTAGGTATTATTAAATGGACGCAAAAAGATAAATAAATAAAAGTGTTGGAATGAGTTAAAAAGACATTGCGCAAATAATATTTTTGTATTTTACAGGTATGTAATCTACGACTTGGTATCTACTATGTATTTCCCTTTTTCCTACGTAATATCTACTGAAGCCAATGGGGGGGGGGGGGGGGGTTGGATCCTTTATATACGCCCTTGTATATCATTCATACCTTTTTCGTGTGTACCTTTTATTTTATTTATTTTAATTGGCGATACGCCCAGCTGTACTTTACAAAGATTAGGTATAACTAAAGACAA
Organism: Limnephilus marmoratus; assembly: GCA_917880885.1. Lineage (NCBI taxonomy): Eukaryota > Metazoa > Arthropoda > Insecta > Trichoptera > Limnephilidae > Limnephilus > Limnephilus marmoratus. The sequence goes on along the minus strand of OU862909.1, from coordinate 51,696,540 downwards.
AATATAACTAGTGAGCTATCGAAAGTTATACTAAACGTTTTTATAGCATGATGTTATGTAAAACTGATGAACTGTAATATTAGTAAAACATGTAACAGAAACATAAAATAAAAAAGGAACTAAAACAGTACCTACCTACTATAAGTCAAATCCCTGATTTTAATTTAGCTATGTTCTGTAAAAACACCCAAGTGTAATACCTAATAAACTGTTCATGTTTATTTTGAAATGAATCGCTAGTCTAAATAACGGAATCGATAAACGTCGCTACGAAATCAGAATCTTTGGGAATTTACGGGGTAAGAAGGGACTGCGGCAAGTGTTCCAAACTACTTTCGATACTATCGCACTATCGGTGTACACAAGGTGGGGGGGGGGGGGGGGTCACCCCGCCTGCCTCCCATCTTACTCGGTATTGCGTAGGAAAAACATGGAATATCGCTTGTAAATGACATACTTGGAAAATACAATAATATTATTTTTACTATCACTTTTATCAATGTGAACCTAACCTTTTGGGAAACTTTAAAGCCGTGTGGCCGAAACGAAGTCTCGTACGAAGTTGTTGTAGCATTGTAGGTGATGTCATAATATTCGTAATACCTCACGGGCGTAGCCAGGTTTTAGTTTCAGAGAGGATTCAAAAAAATTAAAGTAATAAATGTGTATAGAAAATAAAACTTTTCAAAACAAAATACATAATAAACGTTAGTAGTACATCTTAAAACATTTTAAGCAGTCAAATTATTCTAATAATCACATTTATGCTGACTGGCTGTAAAACTAATCACAATACACTAACACCTGTCTGTAACACTAATCCTGATATATATTTATTTAACACTTGTTGCTAAGTAAAATAATAATTTCAAAGTACGTATACACTTACCACTGATTGGAAACGGAAATTAGAAACGGAATTCTAAAAAAAATCAACCGCATACACCGAAAAAAGGGGGGGGGGGGTTGAACCCCCAACCCCCCCCCCCCCTGGCTACGCCCATGTAATACCTACTGACAACAAAACAGCTGATTATCTTATAACCTATGTAAACCGGTTGTATGTACGTACCGCTGATGCGGCTGATGGCTCCGTTGTCTGTTGTAGGTAACTCCTCATTCTGGTATAGGTCTCGCAAGTTAAGTTGACTTCATCACAGTACTCACACAGATGCAAAACTTTCATACAGCGTGTTTCGTTTTAGGCTTTTAACAAAAAAGCAATTAACAATTATTTCACAATTAAGAATTCGAATGCAAAGCGTGTTTAAATCGGTAACATAAAACTAACGTTGTTTTACAACATTTTTATAGAAATACTGAAGGTTTAGGAAGAAAAATAAGTTTATTAACTAAATGTGATAATTTTCAGGATTGAATTCAAATGGGTAGGTATTCATAACTAACAACAAGGTTAAAAAATATTGCGTTATTTAAAAAGATTACTTTATTATAATATTCATAATTATATAGATAATATTTTATAAAGTAAATAATCTACAAGCCGCCACATGCAGCCACACGTTTAATAGGCATAGATTTTGAAAAGTAACCGACTGCTAAACTTAATTACCAAAAGAAACATCGGTTTCTGTCGGGATAGATGGAAAAACATGCATTAAAATTCGGTTTTCAAAGTTATAAATTTCCCATATAAAACATCTCCATTGCCGTCATTTTTTTGTACGGATTTGACATTTGTAAAGTTTCGTTTAAAACTCAATACGCATGAATTACTTGGTTTACCTAAACCAAGAACCTAATGTTGAAATGAAGTGTGATTTCCAAAATCTGTGCTGCTTATAGATTATTTATTTTTTATAATTATGTGTTAGCAATCATCAGCAAAAGTAATTATTTAATTATGTATTAGTCATCATCAGCAACTATCTATACGTAAATTATCTAAAATATAACAGATTAATAACACAAAGGTACAAAAGATTAACTGTTGAATAGGTATTAGTCTGTGATACTCCAGTTGCCTTAGACGTCAAATCATACAAGTCATTTATGCTTAAAAGTTGAGCACCGTGTTTTATAGTAAAATATTTAAACATACGGAATAAAATTTCACGAGTCAGTCCATTCAGTGATTTGCCACGTTCCGTTTCATAACAGGACTCCATGATATCGTGATAAATATTACAAACACTTTACCAATACTCTGTAAATCTACTAATAAAGATTCGAATTAAAAATAATGAAAACTATTTATTATTTCAAATTTTAAAATATTATGTTGTCACTTGCGAAATGTAGGTGCACGTATGTTTAAATCAAATTACGAACCGAATGAAGAGAATAGAACACTTGTAAGTACAGCCGCAAAAGGGTGTCGTAAAACTTGCCTCTCTTCTAACTAGTTGCAATAAGTGGGCGTAAGCAAGACAGAGAGCCTTATCGGTTTTGTGGGCGTCGCTTGACGTTCACACAGATAGACCAATACATCAATACTCAGCATTTTTATTGCTTCCAACTTAAGATACCTTCATCGCTATAGTACACTGTTTTTATAGTCTGAGAGAGAGATGAGGGACTAACGTACCTACTTCTTATCATGGGCGTCGGCAGGGGAAAAAGACGTTTGTAACTGGCGCCAAAACCTCAAATCTGTCATTTTTACAATAAATGTGACAAGTTCAGTGGCAGATATAGACGGAGCGCTTCGTCTCGGTCAGGGCCGAACTTCCGCCTAGGCCCGAGCGGCCAGGTCTAGGCCCCCACCCCGCACAGCAAGCCACGATGGAAAATAAGTTTCTGAGAAAGCATAATATGTCATCTTTGGGGAGGTTGAGGACACAGGACTATATCACATTTTAAATGTTGCTTGTGCAATGATAGATGTTGTTATGAAAATAATTGAATAATGTTCAAAATTACCCCAGGGTTGTTGATATTTGTCTATAGTAGTGGATTCAATTATTTTACTGGCCACTTATAATTACACTTTTTCTCCGAGTGGTTTTACTTTCGGTCGATAGGGGGATAATAATCGATTTCCCCTCACTTTTTGGATTTGCATCTCCTGGGCAGGATGTAAATCCGACAGTCGAAAATGTGGACTTAAATTTATTTAATAATATGTAAAATATTCAATCGGCGGGTTGTTTTCAAGTATATTTAAAATGTGAACGAGTTTCCTTTATTCCCAGCCGATACATGGTTATCGCGACTGGAGAATTCTTGTTTACGGGTATTCCAGTATGGAATCCCGTGGTGCAATAATGGCGGCTTGACCGACCCAGTGTTACTGTAATCTGCGATTATATTTATCATCCGTCATCCGACGAGATGGATTCTCAATTATACAAAGGGACACGACCGTCCGTATAGTCCCCGCCGATTATTTTCACAACCTGATGGAGGACATTTCCACTACTGCAACCACATGATGGACACCATGGGCATGGTGATCTCAAACGCAATAATCACCCAGATGGATGGAGAAGCTTGCAAACCTGGCGCGGAGGCAACGTGAGGGAGAAAAGGGGCCCCTCACGGTGCGATATTAGGCATCCGGAATCGTCGCATAAATATAATAGGTTTTAGCTAGCTCTCAGTATGGTCCACAGGTATGTTAATATTCCAATATAATAATCTTGTTTTACATCCACTCTTTTATTTCTTATTTTCCAAGCTTCACAACAATGATTAAAATAACAGTGCCCACGCTCTGACGGGAGTATTCATGCCTACCGACACAGTCAGCATATCTCGTACCCACGAGATTTGGCGTCCAAAAATCCCATGGGATTAAAGCTGATAACTGTGTACCTTCATATATATAACCCTGAATAATTAACATTTAATGCACCCACTTAATAAGAGGTGTAAATGTCATGATAACTGATCACATAGTAGGTACAAACACAACACAACACTTCCAGTGCATTACATTGAATTCTACAACCCTGATATATTAACACCCTGTTTAATAATTACCCTACATTTAATCATAATAACTTACATTAAACCCTACCCCAATTCAAGTACCATAACATGACACCCAACTCCTCCTTTTTCTATCATAACATGGCGCACCAACTGGTGATAACGAAAATATTTTTTTCATTGTTGTGAATCTTGGAAATATTAAATTCATTATATAAGCTTGCCCTTAACATATTTTTAAATTTGCCCTATGTTTTGTTTTGTTTTGCTTTTAAAATATTAGTGTCACAAATTTATTTTATACCTGTAATGATTTTATTCAATGTTTTCTATCTGAAATGTAGTGTGCATAATCTGAAATACCTACATGTTAAACCAACATATAACATAACCTCAATTCCTCAATAGAATTGTTATTGTCATTTTATTAAAATATGCTTAGAAATTTGGTCATAGACAATATGCATTATAGAACTCTATAAAAAAAAAAATTAATCCAATGAATAGTGGTTATTTTCAAAATAATTTCAATTATCTATGGCAATTTCTTGCTTTCAAATTTACCTATGGCTTTCATATGTCAAAACATATTTATGTTTTTTATAATTCCAAACATGAAAAACAGTTAAAATTTTCATAAAACAATAATATTATGAGTTTAAATAACAATATAAAATTAATATCAATAATTATGCAAATATTTATAATGATTTATTGTTAACTAAGTGACATTTTGTTCATAATTACGGAGGTACGTACATTAAATTTATCAAATCATTGCAGTAATATTAAAAACATTTTAGTTGAAAGGTATTAGTTAAAAGTATTACAAACATTTTAAAATATATTTGAACATTATTATTCAATCTTTATAAAATTATATTATGCCGGTATTCATACAAACCGTCATTTGTCAAATATTTGTCAAATATCAATTGTCAAATAACATGATGAAAACAAATATTTTGTATTTTATGCAATTTCAAAAAATAACCTTTATTAGGAAACCATTTATACGGGATATTATTATTATAAATGTTTAATTAGTTACGAGACGAAATTAATGTTATTTACAGCTGACATCTGTCACAAATATATATTATTGATTGTTTATTTACAAATAATGTCAAACTTGACATTTCAAATTATGACGTTTCAAATGCTATGAATTATTAGTAGGTCATATTAAAAATATTAATTTAAATGAGCAACATACATATTCATTTCAATGGAATAATTTTTTTTTAAATTTAAATGGGGTACATACATATTCAAATAAAATTTCATATTTTAATTTTCAAATGAAATCAGGGTTATAAAATAAAATATTTTATGTTGTAATTTTCAATACAGGGTTGGCACAAACCAATATTTTCAAACATCAGGGTTGCCAAAATTTTATTTTTTTAAATTGAAACAAAAAGTTATCAAGAATATTTTTCAAATCAACAACAACGTTCAACAGCGTACAACAACAATAACATCAACAATAACAACAACAACAAAAATAACAATGTTTATTTTTCTTTTCAAATCAAGGGCATCATTCTTAATAACAATTCTGAGAATTGTTTTGAATTTAAGTACAATGAAGTAGTTGTCAACGGTGACACAAGGAATAATGTGATATTTATTATCATTTTTTTATATATAAAGGACAATATTCACGAAATGTGATAAGACTTGGAGAATTTATCGGACAATGACGAAACGTCATTATTATCATTGGAGGGGGGTTGACGGAGGTATATTCGGTCTGATCAACTGGATCCTGGTGATCAACTTACCATTCCTATTGGTCCAAATTAGTTCCAAAGGTAAGGGTGGGCTTGTACCCCAACCGCAACGTATCGATCCGGCGTCGATTACGTTTACCTTACATGACAGACAGAGGGCGAGAGATGCTTGCTGTCTGCTCATCAGGCCATGAGTTGCTGACTCTGGTACGGAACATGTGTGCAACATCGTCAGTAGGAGGGCAGTGGATCCGTTGCCTGTAGATGGATGATTCCTACGGGAGGCGGAAGGATTGCCAGCCACTGGTCCATGTGCATACTCAAAGTACTACGTGGTGTGAAACTTGCCTGAGTGGTTCGGGTTGTTCTTGGAGTTTTATGACCAACCCTGACACAACATTCAACAAGTATTCATAAACTCTATTTAAAATCGAGTTTTATGTTTTTTTTCACACGGTACTATTTGTAGTGATTTATGGTAAATCACATAATTATTTTCTCAAATATAATAAGTCTAAATAAATACGTGCACACCTTTATATTGTCGTAAGTTATGCTCTACGTCAGAGCCAATAAAATTCTAGCCCATTCAAATAGTCACACATTACTCAAATACATCATGATTCTTCATATCAAGTATCAAGCATCATTGAAATAAGACTAAATTAAAGTCTCATTCATTAAAAAAATCTATTAAACAAAAAAAAAAAATGTCTCGTAACTTATCAAAACTCTCGTAATCAAAACTGTTGTAAACAAACAAAACAAAAAAAATATGTAACTAATCAAAACTGTTGTAAACAAACAAAAAAAATATGTAACTTATCAAAACTACGATAAACAAACAAAAAAAATATATGTAACTATTAAAAAATGTATTTTGTACAAAAACAAAGCAAAACAAAACAAAACAATTAATTATGTATTGTCATTGTATAACTTCTTTTTCCAACTATTATTATTATTTTTATTTTTCAACTGTGAGACCTAGTTAGTATAGGCAGGTTTTCTTTTTCATTTAAATTCAGTGAAAAGTGAAGGTTGTTCAACCATTATAAAAACGTGTTTATAATCCGATAGCAGGATAAAGTGATGCCACAGAGCATAATGTAAAAGTGAATGATTGAAATGGTATTTTCACTACAATGTCTTTTAATTTTTGTAATTAATTACAATGATTATTGTTTTTATTTCTATTATGTTTCTGTTTGGAAATTTATTGTTTTAAGGAACCGGTGGACCAACACAACTGTTAAGTTTTTTTAGTCAGCATAGGACATAGGTATGTTCGGGGTCGAACATTTACGCGAGAACGGGGAAAATGTTATGAAAATAATTGAATAATGTTCAAAATTACCCCAGGGTTGTTGATATTTGTCTATAGTAGTGGATTCAATTATTTTACTGGCCACTTATAATTACACTTTTTCTCCGAGTGGTTTTACTTTCGGTCGATAGGGGGATAATAATCGATTTCCCCTCACTTTTTGGATTTGCATCTCCTGGGCAGGATGTAAATCCGACAGTCGAAAATGTGGACTTAAATTTATTTAATAATATGTAAAATATTCAATCGGCGGGTTGTTTTCAAGTATATTTAAAATGTGAACGAGTTTCCTTTATTCCCAGCCGATACATGGTTATCGCGACTGGAGAATTCTTGTTTACGGGTATTCCAGTATGGAATCCCGTGGTGCAATAATGGCGGCTTGACCGACCCAGTGTTACTGTAATCTGCGATTATATTTATCATCCGTCATCCGACGAGATGGATTCTCAATTATACAAAGGGACACGACCGTCCGTATAGTCCCCGCCGATTATTTTCACAACCTGATGGAGGACATTTCCACTACTGCAACCACATGATGGACACCATGGGCATGGTGATCTCAAACGCAATAATCACCCAGATGGATGGAGAAGCTTGCAAACCTGGCGCGGAGGCAACGTGAGGGAGAAAAGGGGCCCCTCACGGTGCGATATTAGGCATCCGGAATCGTCGCATAAATATAATAGGTTTTAGCTAGCTCTCAGTATGGTCCACAGGTATGTTAATATTCCAATATAATAATCTTGTTTTACATCCACTCTTTTATTTCTTATTTTCCAAGCTTCACAACAATGATTAAAATAACAGTGCCCACGCTCTGACGGGAGTATTCATGCCTACCGACACAGTCAGCATATCTCGTACCCACGAGATTTGGCGTCCAAAAATCCCATGGGATTAAAGCTGATAACTGTGTACCTTCATATATATAACCCTGAATAATTAACATTTAATGCACCCACTTAATAAGAGGTGTAAATGTCATGATAACTGATCACATAGTAGGTACAAACACAACACAACACTTCCAGTGCATTACATTGAATTCTACAACCCTGATATATTAACACCCTGTTTAATAATTACCCTACATTTAATCATAATAACTTACATTAAACCCTACCCCAATTCAAGTACCATAACATGACACCCAACTCCTCCTTTTTCTATCATAACAATGTCTTTAGTATCAAGTGGGTTGTACTCACGACGCCTGGGTGGGAATCTGACGCATTTGTACACGCGGCTATTAGCCGGTTAAGCTGATAAGTTTTAAAAGTTTCCATTTTAAACAATACTAAGGACGGGTTGCTTAATAAAAAAAATTGATGAATACATTAAATATAAGTTAATTTTCACATTCTGTGGAGGTTCTATCAAGTTATGTTATTGAATCATTATAGACCAGTTGCTGCATGAAACTGAAATAATCACAGAACTTGGATAGAACTTACGTAGAACGATGGGGAAGAGGAAGGTGGGGAAGTATCTACAGGAAGTATTCAGGTCTGGTCACCAAACACGACTAATAAAGCCATTTAATACAACGTTTCAATTCTGAATGGTATTTTTACACCATAGCGATAGTGAGAGTATTTTCCACTCCGGAACGTGCCGCAAATATACTGTACATTGTTTTATAGTACCTATATTTATAAATTAATTAATTGTGAAATAACACAAATTAATCATTCTCCGGATTGTGAGTCAAGAGCCTTACCCCTCGACCACGGCGGCCGTCTACCCAATGGTCTACCCTATTAATTTTTACCGAAGAAAATATTTATCCCATACTTTAAACAGCTTTGAAATTTTACCAATTTGCACCTTGCTAGATTTTCTACTTGGTTAAGAATTAATTAGTAACTTTAGCATTGTTTATAACTATAACAATGGCAATCACGTGCATTCCACTCATCGCGTCGGTGTTCCTGATTTATCTGCCACGTGTGAAAATGTACTACGTACTATATTATTGTAATAAATTACTTATGCAATATTTCAGATAGCGATGGTAATGATTATGTTCATTTATTAATTTGCTTATTATCTCTGTAATAATATGTATTATGTTGTGTACTCTCGTCAGTATGTAAATAACTTCCTAAGTACTCACTCTGATGGTAGGAAATGCTGATAATATAACGATAATATCGACAAGATACCTACCTAAATATATTTTTTAATAAAACACCGACAGATCGAAAAATCTCCCGAGCATTATTATTTATTGACAATAACAAAACATTTGAAGAAATTTAATATTGTTTATTACTTCAAGGACATCATTGTACCGAACGACACTCCGGTGGCGTTAATAATTAGGTACGCTGCATAATATATTTGGGGATTCCACAACTATTTTATTTAAGTATTTACTTTACTCTTCTAAATGCCTATGCCGCGTTTTGATGTTTTAGGTTTAGTTGATCAACTTTTATTGAACAACAAAAATGGTTTGAAATAAGTTGAACAACTTTGTTGAAAGATGGTTCATACTTATCAATATGTTTTAGTAAAGAGTTGATCAACTAACGTTGAAAGATTGTTCACAGTTCACACTTGTCAATATGCTTTAGTAGAGAGTTCATCAACTAAAACTGAAACGTCTGAACAATGCAATAGGGCTTTTACATTGGGTACCACATGAAATGGTGTTAATAAATGACTACTTACTATAATAGTTATTTATATTTATTACAATGGTTTACAATTTGATATAACCCCCGACACAAAAAAGAGCTGATGACCTTGAAACGCCTGAACAGATTTTCATGAATTGTAGCTAAGAACCATCTCGATCACGTCAGACTTCAAACAAAAAACCACAGTATAATCGGTCCATTCATTTAGAAGCTAGGTACGATGCCACAGACAGACACACTACACACAGATACACACACTGTCAAACTTATAACACCCCTCTTTTTGCGTCGGGGGTTAATAAAATAAATTATTAGAAATAATATTTTGACGCAAAAAAATTGGTTTGGGTTTCAAACATCGAATTAGTCAAGTTAAAAATGTCGACTTGATTTATATACCTATTCGTTTGCTATACCTACTATGTAGGCGTGAGGTCGTCTCCTACAAGGAAATTTCAGGTTTTTTTTTATAAATGTGTCGTAGATATTAGAGTATTCCGAGGACAGAACTTCTTGAAATTTTGGAAAATACCGAATATACTTTATATCGAATCCGTACTTTTACCGAAGTTAACATTTGCAGCCGGCCGAAAAGCGGGTGACATCACGCTGCGTGCGCGGCGGTACTGCATTATATATAATTACTACCAATACTTGGCCAATTATATACAAAAACTTGAATTATAAATTATAAAGTGTTGAATCGTGTCTTGTGATACGTCACGAGACACCATTGCGTACGTTTTACCAAAGTTCATTTTGAAAGCTCATAACTTCGTCATTTTTGGAGATATCGAAAACTAATTTTGCTGTCGTTATTAACTGTACAATATCCCCTATATGAATGTCGCATCCCCAATATGAATGTATGGCGAGCTATGTTATATTTTGAATTGGTCCTCTGGAGACGGAAGACAGTAAAAAAGTATCCCCTTCACTTATAGTTTTTTTCCTTATTCAATCGGTCTTACATCCGTTTATTGTTCTACAACTTACGTTAACTACTCGTATTTAGGTAATACGTGTGTCATTTCCGCAGCATTTTGGAAAATTTTGTCAGAAACCCACCAAAACCCATAAGGGTCAAAGTAGATAGGATTATGGTGTTATGTCGACTGTGGTTTGGTAAAATCCTTCAAGCCACAAAATGAAAACTTTACAGGAGACGATAAAACAAATATTATTTACAAATTCGTAAAACTATTTAAAAATCTTGAAACGGTTGTTGGTCTTGCAGGTATGAAAGCGGTTATTTGTTTTTCAGCACTTTGATATAAAATATTGCAATTCTTTCTTCAAACTAATTACATTGTAATTATTGCATTGATCAATAAAGGCTGCAATTCAATTTATAACTAGCTGGTTCCCGACATGCGTTGCAATGCCATATTCAAAGAAATAAATTGTTTCTCCTTGCATGTCCTTTCCCGTGCGTCCCCGTTCCCCTCCCGCATCCCCTACCCTCCCGCGTTCCCCTTCCACCTTCCCCGCCCACCCTCTCCCCTCTCTCACTCCATGATCCCGCAAACCCCCCCTCCCGCGCTCCATATTCTAAGTCCCAATACATTCCGTTTTCAAATAGCTCGCGTGCCACCTATTACAATTTTATTATTCATATTTTCATTTTTCTAGTATTAAAAATATTCATTTTTGTATATATATATATATTTTAAATTGCCGGCAACCCGGGCGTTTATTGAAATAAAATTAACATATACAAACAAGTAAGGGGTCGTCCATTAATCACGTGATGTTTTATAGCAACTTTTTAACCCCCTCCCCCGTGGTGAGGTTTTAGACTAACCCCCCCCCCCCCCCTCCCCAAAAATCACGTGTATTTTCAAATTTTCAGACTATTACCACGAAAAATAAATACACGGGATATCTCATTATACCCCCCCCCCCTCTGGTGATATTTCGTGATTTTTTCCGAATTCCCCCCCCCCCCTTTCGAGCCTCACGTGATTAATGGTACTAAGTAACCCGCCTCACTAGACAAGGTCTGTTCTGAGACGGGTACATATAAATGCATACATATACACAGACACATACACATATGTATAATACGCAAGCATGCACATAATCATAAAAACATAAGTACACAGAATCAAGATAAAATTATTGTAAATTGTTGTTGGTTATAGTGGGATGTACATAATATCGTAAAACCAAAAATATAAAAATAATTATTGAAAATTGTTATAAGGTTATTATGGAATGTACATGGTGTTATAAAACCAAAATCTTGACAGAATTATTGGAAATTATTATAGGTTTTTCATGGAATGTGTATATATAGTACTACCCGGCTCAGAACAGACATTGTCTAGTGAGTCGGGTAGCGCACATTTCTGTAAATAACTATTGATGCTAATAAACGCCCGGGTTACCGGCAACTTTTTATAGTTTCATACAATCAAGCATTTCGTTTAAACTTTAAAAACACATAGTAATGCCAAGATCTAAATCTAAACATAGTAACAGTTCAGCAAAAAAATATAAATAAACGTGTGAGGTAATAATACAATAAACTTAACATGCGTAAAACATAAGCAGCAAAGGAAAGAATAAATCTTTATAAATAAAATAACACATATCTGTACATAGAGAATGAAGATTAGATTATAGGACGGTATCAAAAGTAGCTTGGTGATGCATGCCCTTTTTTGAGTAGTAACCATGTGTTGAAATGTTTATGTAACCTTTTTAGGGTTTTTTTAGTGTTACAATAAGCGGTTTCTTTTAGGAAGGTGTTGAAAATGAGAGGTGCAAGGTAGGATTCATGCTTTTTGGCAAAGGTTGATTTAATTTTTCGCACTAGAAGTTGATTATGTGATTTTGCTCTTGTGTTTAGTGGGTGAGTTATGAGGCCTAGTGAGGATTTTAGGCAGTTTAATTGAATGATCTTTTTAAAGAATAGTTTCCTTATATCTAGTATGTTATTTGTAATTAGGAGATTTTCCGTTGGATGCAGATAGGGTTTTTTTTAACATGATCCTAATTAAAGTTTTATGAGTGTTAAGCGGCTTAATGTACTTATCAGCGGCTCCCCCCCAGGCCGAAATACCGTATGTTAAAAGGCTTTGACAAAGAGCGTAGTAAACATTTTTAATTTGTTTCAGTGACATGATGTTTCTTATTGTTTTAAAAATGAATTATAGTTTGCGGATTTTCTTTATGAGCAAGTTAATGTGAAGTTCCCAGTTTAATTTATGGTCCACTGTTAAGCCTAGATACTTGATATTGTCAGGATGTTCTATTTTTTCGCGGTTGTGATTTGAGATTTTTGAGGTAATATATGGGTGTAGGTATAAAGGCGGAAGCGTTTTTGGTTGCCCAGTGATGGTTTTGCTGAATATTGGGTATTTTGTTTTGGAGATGTTTAAGGTAAGTAGATTTTTGTCGAGCCAATTTTTTATTTCTGACATACTTACCAGTTTCGGCGTTTTTGAAGGCCTCATCTCAATTTGGAGCTTTGAATAAAATTACCTTAAATAAAATATTATAAGCACAATCAAATTTGGTACCTAACATAGGGACCTACCTACCTATTTAAAATATGTATAATTTAAAAAATCCATAGACAATTCTTTTAATACAAAAAAAAAAACAGCTGCCTGCTACATTCAATTTCATCAAACGCGCGAACTGTCAAACGTGCCTATTCTACATGAAACCACCGAAAAGTAACATTCCCAAAAAATGTGGCTTGAAGGGTTGTATACCAAAACATAGTCGATATTTTAATACCTATCCTGGTCATTATTGGGAATAGTAACAAATAGATTATTTGAGAACGTACAAAACGAATTATAAACAGAATAGATCAACACTAAATTAAACTTTATCAAACACACTGATGAAGTCATCAACAAAGCCAATAAAATGCTGGGATTTATAATTCGTATAGCAAAACCCTTCCACAACATAAACGTAATCCCTTTACACCTCATATATTCGCCCGCACTTGGAACACTGTACACCAATCTGGACTCCTTTTTACCAAGCCCATATTGAAAGAATAGAAAGAATTAAAAAAAAATAATTAAACACAAATTATAAACTAAATTTACACTTCTCAAATTATATCTAATCCATTAAATTTCACAATTTCAATTTCCTCCAAGCAATTTTTGATCAAATCTTATTGTTTAAAATTCTAAATAAGCCTGAACGCACCAGAGCTCACCAACTAATTAAATTTTCATATTCCGTCAAGATCAACCCGACAATCCGATTTATTTTATTTGTCCTCATGTAGAACAAATATTAGAAAAAAATCCCCAATTTCTCGTGTATGTGCACATACAAAATTTCACAGCATTGACATTTTTAGTATAATAACCTAAAGAAATATCGATATGAAATAACGCGTAAGATCGATTATTAATATGAGAGTATGGAATGTATCGGGAGCATCTCCTATCCTTTTCCTATATTCCTCTTCCTCTCCCTTCCTTTAGGGTTATAACCCAAAATTAATTTTAATTTTTTTTTATTTTTAATTTTTTTATTTTTATTTTAACTTTATGAGTAAAACCTCAAATTGTAATATTTAAATAAATGAACACAATATAAGCTAATCTCAATCGATAATGTGGAAACAGAAAAATCTGAAAAACATATTGACACCTCTGGGACAGAGGTGTATATCGATTGAGATTCGCTTATATTGTCTTCATTTATTTAAATATTAATTTTAAGATATTAAAACTTCATTTTCTGAAACTTCTGCGGCTTGACTTTAATTCACTTGTATATTTATCACTGTATATTATGTAAAAGCTATTTGTTTCTTACAAAATATATAAATAAATAAAACATAACCAAAAAATAAAAAAATAAAAAAAATCCGCGGTTTGTCGTGTGGTGTGTGGGGGCTAGAGGGGCGAATGAGATTTTAACGCATTCAATGAATTAGAAATGAGATGGGCACACCGTATACAAGACTTATTAATTAGTAGCTATTTCCGGGTTACTTACATAATAATATATGTAAGACCAAAGTATGAATTTCATTTATTAGGAATTCACTTTTTTTTATTTATTAAAACATGACTGTTGAATACCTTTTACTTGTTTAAATATTATGGTAGAAGAGTGTCTGGAATCTACATTACACTCATTATGTTTTTTTTATCATTTTCAGATTAGTTTATCCGCGTTGCCCGAGCAACCGCTACCACATTTCATGCTTTGGATTATTTTAGTGCGGTGAAATTATTGGCACACTGATATTTTATGAAATCTAACAGGAGCATTAATTTGCAATTAAGCAATTTTTCGAGCAGTTTTCCCGTTTTTTCCAGATTTCTCAGTTTGCTGAGGCCGTCGTTGGTTAAAAAAGACCGATTATGAACAGGAAATTGCACGTTTACTGTACCTAAACAATGTTCATAATATATTATAAAACAATAACTACGTTATGTTTAAATTGGGATTGAAAATATTTTCCGTGTGTTTTTTAGCCAATGAAATCTCCCATGACAATGAAGATAAGCCTTTAACCCAACCTATATGAGACTGTCATTGAATAAATAAAAATGTAGGGAACTTTGACTTCTAATATCATCAACAAGACAAAAATACCAAAACGAGAAGTTAAGAGAAACATGGGGGCATTGAGTTCATAAGATGTCTTACATATGCACCTACATAATATTATGTACCTCTATAATATTAACTATAGAATTCTTTCACATAACAGCGCCGAGTTCTGCCTAGATTCATGATCATGACCTAGATGCTAAATAGGTCCAACCGGCAGGTACCTCTTCTACATTTTCCCTTTCACAATTTTGCAAGAGAGTACCTTATCGGACCGGAGGTCACACAAAGTTTCTATCTACGGTAGGTATCCTACATTTATATGTAGGTATATACATTTTTCGTTGACCATTGGTTAGAAATTCACTTTTTTTTAAACGTGTTGTATTTACCATTCCGATATTCCTGAAATAGACAAATTATTGTTGCAACTTTAATTATATGTATGTAGGTACCCACCCAGGGCCGGCTCTGTGCAGGCGCAATTGGAGCTTTCCGCTCCCGGCGCGGCGCTGACTCGCCAAGTGAAGATGTCAAGGAGCCAAGGCGCTGTTAATACCTAGGCTAGGTAACCTAGCATTTAAGATAGCCTAGTACCTAGCCTAGATTTCCCTCTTAAAAATATATGTTATTCTTGAAGATAATATCTAGACATTGCCCGCGCCGAATTGCAAATTATATAAAATTCCCTCGATAGAAAAAAATCACAAAGTATGCTCCAAAACTTATTAACAAGTTTGTTTCAGTTATTTTATCAGTTATATGTTTGAAAAAAAATCACAGTGTTTCTTTAAATGCTGTTTAAAACAATGCCCGCGAGATTTTTGCTCTATTTTAAACGAGTCGTGTTTTATGAAACATTTTCGCATCGATTTTGTCGCTGTAAATGTTTGCGCTCTCCTCTAACATTCGTAATTTCGTATCTCTCCATCTTCTTCTTTTCGGGCCCGTAGGTTTTTACTTGCGCCGGGCGCGCGCGTCGTTTGGCTCAGGGCCGGGCCTGTACCTACCTATGTATATTGTTTTATAGGTCGTAAAAAACAATGCATTTATTTAATCTAATCTTCACACAAAAAATACTGAAATAAACTCTGGCTACAACTTTATAAAGAGTTTCCAAAAGTTTATAAACAATTGCCAATATTTTTTTCAAAAAGCCAAAAGATTTAGTAAACAGACGCAGCGCGGCTCAACCCTAATAATTTTTGTTTGCTCAAAACTCACATTTTAATCATTTCCGGCGAATTCGTAACTATAATAACTTTTTTATTCCAACAGAACACTGGGGATGTAAGTTCTTTGTATATAAGATTAATAAAAACAATACCTCAGGTAAGTACCATTAATATATTTTACGTACAACGATTTTAAAACTTCATAACCCGTTTTTCTACTATAAAGTTAGCGGTAAGCACCAGATTTTATTTTTCTAGGCGATGAATTAATAACTTCGGGAGTGAGACATGGAGACACATTTTAAATATTTGTAACGCGTTCTTCAAAATTAATTCAAATGAAAAGATGCGGCGGAAAGGTCGAATCTACAGGCCTGCTGAATTCGACCGTACGTTCGTCCAATCTGCCGTGCCGCGGGCGAATATTTGTTTGCACGCCTTCTTCACTTACGTCGTTAGAATCCGACATTATTTGTCTTCTTCTTTTCTTTGATAGGGCAAATTCGACAGTAGTCCGTCCAATACACGGGTCGCGAGTCGCAATTTGTATACACGGCTTCTTTACGTCCTTCGTCGTTAAGATTCTGAATATATTTTAGGGTATATTGTCGTCTTCGTATATTCTTTTCAAGTAACGTGAGACTTTGCGTGAGATTTACCCCTCCTTTTGAGCTCACGTAATTAATGTATGCCCCCTTAACAAATACTTGCAATGTTTTTTGTTTGAATGTGCGAATAATTTTTACATTGTATTCTAAAGCTTTTTTAAAACTGAATATTTAAAATAGGTACATACATTTTTCCCCTTTTTCAAACAATACAGATATAAATATGCTGAAAATTGGCAATTTAATTTATTTACGTAAATGTTAAAAATTCCTTAAATATAGTTTTACATGCGTGTTAGTATTTATACAATGCAAAGTGGAGTTGACCCAGTAACGCGATTTGGTACGTGTCTAATGATTAGGTACAAATCAGCGCAATCGATTAATCAGTTAACAGTTTTAAAAATAATTTCATCTCCCAAAAATGATTCTGATAACTTCTCACTAGGTAAAAATACTAATCGGTCGCTTATTTTCGGTTGAAGATCATAATTAATTCTATAATTAATATCTCTGATTCTATAATTAATATCTCTGATTGAAAACAATATATAAAGCTTTTAGAAAACTATGTACTTATAATTATTTATATGGCGGTATGGCCATTGAGTGCTTGTTGGGTTGTTGTAGGTATATACAATCAGGCTTCTGACAAGATGACAGCACATATTTTGATATTCAGTTTTTGTTTTATTATTTTTTAGAAGATAGACAATGTGTACCCAGAATGGAAATTCATAACATTTACAATGAATAATAATTACTAAACGCATTTTCCTAAAATCCTGACTTGTTCGTACTTGTTTTGTTGCATCTTATTCAGTGGCGGCGTAGGGTAGATTGGCACCCGGGGTGGTTTTGTATTGAACACCCTACATAAAATAAAACACCAAATATTAAACATGCTTACGAGATTTCATTTTACTAAAATATTCGATCACAATATCAAGATTGTTTTCCCTGTCTCTTTCAATTGATAACATAGAAAAATTGATTATTCGTGCTTGGCTCATTGTGGACCTTAAATAAGATTTTATTAAGGAGACCGAAAAAGATATTGGCACCTCTGGGACTCGAACGCAGGACCTTCTGTTTACATGGAAACAGCTCTACCAACTGAGCTAAGGTGTCTATATCCAATTCAGTCACATTTAACTGAATCATTCTTCGACTAACAACTACCACTTCATCTTCATTTTCTTAACGCACATATATATGATTGCATGATTCAAACCCGAACTAAATGCTAGCTACAAGGGCGGATCCAGGATTTTTTCTGGGGGGGCACAAGGGGCGGACGGGCAAAAAAATCAACAATTACTGTTAGGATTTTTTTCTGGGGGGGGGCACAAGGGGTGGACGCGCAAAAAAATCAACAATTACTGTTAGGATTTTTTTCTGGGCGGGCACAAGGGGCGGAAAGGCAAAAAAATCAACGATTACTGTTATAAATAAACTTAAGTATCATATATCAAGTTTATTTCTACAAGTTCAAGTATCTATAGGAAGATATATGAAAGTGTCAAAACAATCGAAAAATTAAATGTTTAAAAAAGACAGTTTTAGCTCCTAAGTATGTACTGTGATGGAATCTCCACAGTACACAAAAATACCGTCTGGGGGGGCACGTGCCCCCCCCCCTCCCCTCCCCTCCCCTAAATCCGCCCTTGGCTATCTAGATAGTGTCTGGATAAATTATTAATTAGCTTATTTAGTAGAGCTGTTGCCATATAAGCAGAAGGTCCTGGGTTCAAGTCCCAGAGGTGCCGAAAACTTTTTCTGATTTTTCTGTCTCCAGATTTTCGATTGAGTTTCGCTAATTTCTTCTTTCAACGCCTGCTTTGCCGGTGTTGGGATTACACATCTCTTCGAGTGTTGATACAAGCTTCTCAAAATGATTCTTCGGTTTTAGAAAGGGATTTAGAAATTATATTTGAAAAAAAAATATATATATAGTTGCGACGCATTTCAAAATATGATGATGTAAATACCTATATATAAGAGTACGTAGTTATTTATTGAAATGTCTTTATAGCGGGAGGTTTTGTGCGCATTCTTTGTCTGTACGGGTGGATTGTCGTTGTCACCCCTCGGTGCTTGGCACCCGGGGCGGACCGCCCCCTCCGCCCCCCCCCTTACGCCGCCACTGATCTTATTCACAATGTTTGAAATTACTTAGAATGTTTCTATAGTTCGAATATATGGCCCTAAATAATACATATAACGTGTTGATATCATCTGCGAAAAGGTTAAATATGTTCACTGTTATTTATAAATTAAATGAACTAGTGTTGGTCCAAACGTGACCCCTGAGGAACGCCACTTTTCACTACAGACTTATACAAAAAAATGTTAAATAAAAAGAGCTAGTAAGTGTTGATCCCTAATATGACCCCTGGGGAAAGTCACTCTTCACCACAAACTTATATAAAAATGTTAAATTTACCTAACCTAACTCACAAATAATTTATCTCTGGCTTGCCATTGAAGTAAAAAAAATAATAATAAAAAAATTTTATATAATAAATGTGAAAATAATATATTTTATCAAATATAAAACATTTGAGTATTTTTGGGATCGTTGACCTAAAACAAAATGGTTAAATCGGAGTTGAAAAAACGACACGGCAATCGCAATAACTACTGTCAACCTTTAGCCCTCCTCTATCAACTTATAAAATATTATAGGTAGGTACTAACAATAAATCACAACACTCGTAGATATCCAATGTTTGTAATGAATGTCCACGACTTCGATGTATAAATGTGCGTCGCATGCCACAGCTTAGGTAATTTTAATCTAGTTACAGCATTTTGTTTTTTTTTTAGAACCAATCTGTATTTATCTTTTTAGATTTATCTAATTAGATCTGTAGATGAGTATTATTCGCGGCATTTTCTTTTCGCTGTTATCTTCAACGCGTTATTGCCAGGCTCTAATCATAATCCTAATCAAATCACCCTTCCATGACTAGACTTGGTGACATTTCTTCGGGTCGTGTCTTCCGCATGGTTCCATGCCAACTCAGAATAAAACCAACTCAGAAACACCTCAGAAAGGTCATTAAAAGCTATGAAAAAATAATTTTGTAGCGCGCGGTAGTTGGTCCGACGCACGGATCCGAATACTTTCTCCCTCACACTCATAGCGCCGTCTCGCTCGGCGACTTTCGGCTCACCACCCGGGAAGAAGACAACCCATTGGCCGAGCTACCCCCACCCCTCCGTCATCGGCCGGCACTACCCCGCCCCAAAGGGTATTTAACACCGTGCAGGCCTCTATGGAGCCAGAGTATCCAGTCTCCTTTCCCCAGTACCAAGTCGAGAGAGCCCTCTGGGTCTTCCTTGGGAATTCAAGTAACAGCGCCCACGGGAACATTACTTGTAGGGAAACCTTAACCTTCCCCCAATCCTCCCCAGTATCAAGTCGGGAGAGCCCTCTGGGTCCTCCTTGTGAATTCAAGTTACAGCGCCCTCGGGGACATTCCTGTATGTAAGAGAAATAAACTGACCAACGCTGAAAGACTATTTTCTTATAAATCCCCTGTCAAAATTTTAAAATAGCCCTAACCTAACTTAACATATTTAAACATTTTTTTATCATCACTCTTAATGACCTTTCTGAGGTGCTTCTGAATTGGTTTCCTTATGAGTTGGCCGGTCACCCTTCTGTATGCATTGCGTAGTGATGGCAGGGTAGCTCATTCATTTCTACAAAGCTGATAAGCAGGCAATAAGAATTACATTTATTAATTTTTTCTTTCTTATTTCTTGATAAAACAAAGTTTATCAGTTTGTTTGTTCGGCTTTCTGTATACTATTTACCTCTGAAAGGTGATAGTAGGTAATAAATATTGAATTGCTCTTGAAGGTGGTTTTTCATAGAAATGGCGCAGTATACCGATTACTATTAAATTATACTTATTATTTTGATACCATATATCGATTAACTATTATAATAACATGATAAGAGTTACGTAGAAGCATATTATGCGAGATTAAATTATTGAGTTCCACGTGGCAGTATAATATGGCACGGTACTTCTATAATGAAATATCACCTCAAGGTCGCTTTTCAAAGCTAAAAAATAACTTAAAGCCAGGTAAAATTACCTTCTTTTTACTATGTTATTTACCTGGAAATTATCATAAATTTTACTTAATACAAATTTTGCTTTCGTGTTCTAACATTCGACAAGATATAACATTAATAACACGTTTTGGAGATTTTTTTCCTCTCTCACATTTCTTTTTTTTATCCTGCTAGAGCTAAACCAATGTACAGAAGTATAACAAAAAAGTTGAATGCTGTTTTGACAATGTTTTAACAAAGTTATACCCTCTGACCCCCCACCATACGAAAGAAGAAGAACAAAGTTATAACACAGACGTATTTATTATCCTGTATGGTAAATAAAGATATGAAGAAGTTTTGTAAAATTATGCCGGTTTATATAATGGTTTCTCAATGGTATGCGAAGGAAGTAGGCACATATTTAAAAATCCAACATCCAAATATTTAATTTTGTTATTTTAATAATACGGCTCGTAAGATGCACAAAGAAAATAGTGAATTCACAGGGAGATGAAATAGGATGCGAGTTATTCAAAACTGAACGTTTGGCAAACCTATTTATGTGCCTTCTGAATACACCTCTGTGTAGTAGTCATTATTGTTAGGTAGCTTTATTCATAATATTCACAAATGTTAATCGGTTCAATCATTTGACCGACCTTGCATTATTTCAAAACCACATCACTCGGTACATTAGATCGAAGATAAGGTTTGTGTAGTGCCTAGGTGCCGTTTTTAATCAAAATAATATATTACAATAAACATATTAGATTGTATGTACAAGTTTGACTAAAACCTCTGTATAAGAATACCAAAAAATAGTGACTGAATATGAATATATTAAATTTTTTATAAGAAAAAACTCTCTTTTATAACTTTTGAAGGTTATTCCCATCAACGTAATATATCATTGAAGAAGAAGATAACAATCATAATCTAAACGAAAATATGAAAGAGAACAAGACACAGAAAACAGAAAAAGACAATGGTCGCAACTGGGGCTCGAGCCCAGACCTCTCGTCTAACCGGGACGTGCGCGTTAACCAATTTCGTTATTGCCACCTTCTGTCAAGCCGTCATAATAGTCAATCTCTATTAATCAATCTCTAATTAGTTGAAGTCAATATTGTTAATTCTAAAAAAAATTGAAATATGAGATTGACTATTATGACGGCTTGACAGAAGGTGGCAATAACGAAATTGGTTAACGCGCACGTCCCAGTTAGACGAGAGGTCTGGGTTCGAGTCCCAGTTGCGACCATTATCTTTTTCTGTTTTCTGTGTCTTGTTCTCTTTCATATTCTCGTTTAGATTATTATTGTTATCTTCTTCTTCAATAAATATATTATTTTTTTTGAGATTTTCAATTTTCTTGCTTTTCTCCTGTTCTTACCTGTGCACGACTTAATAGCTCCAAACGTTGGGGTTGGAAATTGTAGTTGAATCACTTGATTTGACCAGGTTCCAAAACGAATGGATAAGTCGGAAGCTTACATGATGGCAAGAGACAAAGGGCGTGTCGGTTTAGGGTTCGATTCCCGATAGACTCAGTAAATAACTACCAGAATAGGTTAATATAATGGTACAACCATGCGAACTTTCATTCCCCTTCGACAATAACCCACAAAATTTCCCAATGTAGTATTAATTAGGTAATTAATCTTTCATATGTCTTCCGGGTATTTCCAGGCAGGGAGACTTTTGTCAGATATGAAAATCATTTTCCAATACATCTCCGATCACGGTGTATTGCAGGGGTCACCAAATGGCGACCGCCGACCTATTTTGTGCGGACCACGGGCGGACCTTGTGTTAACAATACAAAATATTTTTCAGACAATTTGAGTACGTAATTTGCCGTCGATCGCCAACGGATGGGTGGGATTCACTGTGGGTAAGGGGTGCAGAAATTGAAAACAGATTCACAGATTTTAAGAAAATTGAGAATGTAGTCGACATCCTCACTAACATTTACTCTCTGCATCCTGGTGATGAATGGAGCAATGAAGCTGCAAATATTTTCGGGAGTAATAAAGCTGCAATCCATATGGAAATAATTATCGATTTCCAAGAAAATACAGTTTTAAAACGCCAAAAACAGAAAGTTTCTTGTCAAGAGTTTTGGATAAAATTTGTTTGTGCTAATAAATACCCAGAATTAAAAAAAAAATTGTCTGGGTTAACATATGTTTGTGAATTTTGAGTTTGAGCATTTTCCATGATGAACTTCATTAGAAATAAAATTCCGTAGCAGACTTACCGATGAACATCTCCAACATAATGACAATAGCCTGCAAAATTTTTAGTTCAAACTTCGGACGGATAGTCCAAGGCAAAAAATGTCATTTTTCTCATTAATATTGTAAAAAACCCTTGGTCCTTTTTTTATTCACAACTTTTGTTTTTTAATTTATATAATAATGTTCCGGAACCCATTCGTTTTGTTTGTTCATTGATCTTTATTATCTACACAATTTTAAATAGTACAGTTTATTATTTCAATTGTTAAGGAGCCCCCTCCCCCTATTGTGTAGGCTTTTTCCCTTCCGGACCGCGACGGTTATATTATTTAAAAAAACGGACCCCTCATGAAAGTAATTGGTGACCCCTGGTGCATTGCAACATGAGTGCGTGCGCTAATGTGTTGCACGATGCTGGGACGTCGCATTGCAATAACAATGCTCTAGAACTGCATCTCCGTGCATTATTGTGACAAGTCTGCCAATTCTATTCCTGCTCCCGGTAGTGGCTTGTTTGTCCGCCGCCGCCAGTATATTGGCACAGTATGCTATGCTGGGGTTACTTTTCGGGTTTGACCAGCTGACAGGAAGGAAAAATAACATTTATTGCAGTTGGAAAACCACAAAATAATTCATAATCTGTTTGTGTTTAGATGGCGGTACTTCAATTTATATTAGAAAAAACCCTTTGCCAGTGTGCTGTAAAATAAAGATGAATTGTTTATTTGCGCTCATAAATACGCGATATAAATATATAGTTTGTTCGCATAAAAGCCAACAATAAAATAAGAACAAAACTATTTATTCGGGTATTTAGGGCGCAAAGATCTTAACCTGCCAAAAGGATTTTTTCCTAAAATAATTAAATTACCGCAACTATGAACGAGCAGATTATAAATTATCTTAAGTTTTCCCGTAATATACTTTTGAAATGGTGGAGAGTGGAGACTGGACATAAGCCAGCAATTTTCGGAAAGTGCATGAAAATTTTGAAGCGCTGAATTGGGGAATGGCACAAATCCACAAATATGGTTGAGAATCACAGCTTTAGCGATTAAATACAAAATATTAGATTATGGAAGTTAACTTGATGAATTTGCGTACATTTTATCCGCTTTGGGGCTTATCTTTATGGCCGTGTTAAAGCGAAGCCACCTTGGGTTGAGGTGGTTTTGGTTAAAGGGAAATTTACACAACAGTACCTACCTATTATTATGTTAACACAAGATAAAGATCCGTAAACCTATTTTTTTTTTCAATTATTTATTTGGCTTTCACCCATTAAGGGTGATCTTGGCCATGTATTAAAGTAAGTTACATATTTTTAAAATTATTTACATTTCCAGATTATTTTTTTTTGTAAATTAGTTACATTATCAATTTTTAAAAATTATTTACATTTTCAGATTTGTTAAAATTAGATACATAATCAGTTTGTTTAAATTAGTTACATTTTCATACATTTTTTAAAATTAGTTATATTTATGGAGTTGGTATTAGAAGTAATTACAAAATTGTACAGTAGGAAGATGTACAGGTTCCCTAAAATAGGAACCTATACAACTGCACACACAGAGTTGGTATTAATAGTAATTAAAAAATTAAAGAGAAGGAAGATGTACAGGTTCCCAAAAATAGGAACTTGTACATCTTCCATACTTCCATCTTCATACAGAGTAACACATAGAGTTGATATTAATAGTCATTACAAAATTGAAGGGTAGGAAGAAGTACAGATTCCCAAAAAAAGGAACCTGTGCAACTGTACATAATAACACTGCACGAAACAAATGTATACGTAGGGAAGAGAAAGAAATGTGATTGATGCTTAAATATTGAGGCCATTTTTGTAAATAAATTTTGCTAACAAATAGTGAATTTCAGGAGAGTTGAGACTAAGAAGGCAGGGTACACTGGTAGGGAATTCAATTTTAAGTTTTAACAATTCAGGTATGAAGTTTGGAAATTGGTCATTGATAGGACACTCAAAAAAATTATGGTCTAAAGTATCCTCTGAACCACAATCACAATAAGGCGAATTGACTATGTGGAATCTGGCGAGATGGCTAAGACAACAAGTATGACCTAAACGCATTCGAATAATGGAAGAGATGTATTTTTTAGGCATGGAAGTGTATTTGTGAAACCACGGTTTGACAGGAATAGAAGGTTGAATTAAAGAGTACTGGTGACCTTTTAACAGGGAGGGTGATTTCCATTCAGAGGACCATTGGCGTTGTAACTTATTTTTTAAAATAGTAAAATAGTCTCTAACAGGAATAGGAATACTACTTAATGGACCATGAACAATAGATTCCTTAGCAATAGAATCAGCCTTTTCATTTCCAACAATACCAAGGTGTCCTGGGATCCAGGCCAAGACCACTGACACTTGAGCCAGCGACAAGGAATGCAGGAGGTCTCTGATAGAGCACGTCAAAGAGTCGCTATTGGAATTGAGAGGGGATGCGCTTATTTTTTGTAATGAGCTAAGTGAGTCTGAAAGGATGAGGGCATTTCTAATGTTGAGAGATTTGATGAGACGTAAAGCTTCTATGATAGCTATACATTCAGCAGAGAAAATGGAACACTCTTTGGGAAGTCTGTGTGGGAAACACAACTTCCTGTGAGGTGCATAGACACTGGCCCCACAATGGGAGTCCGAACTGAGTTTGGAACCATCTGTGAAAATTTTTATATAATTTGGCCAGTTATTTTCAATAATTTTGTTGAATTCTGCATTATTGGATTGAACTGAGTTTTTAATATTTTTTTTACATATTCCTATAAATTGGTGCACCTTTGGATAGAAAGTAAGACTTTCATAGGGATAAGAGTATAAGGGGAGAGATTCATTGCGATAGGAGTTTGTGGAAACATTCAGGAAAGTATTGAAGCAATTATAGAGAAGGGGAGGGGAATGTTTTTTCCAAAATGGATTCAAATTAACCTCATACTTTAACGATTGAAGTTTGGGAATCAAGGGATGAGAAGTTATTGAGCATGTATTGAAAATATATTTTTCTGCTAGGCATCGCCTTCTTATATTTAAGGGAGGCTCGCAGCATTCAACTTGCATTGCGTTGATTGGGGAAGATTTCATGGCTCCTAAGATAAGGCGAAGAGATTTTGACTGAATTTTATCTAATTTAAGCGAATTTGAAGTGGACATTGGATCAAACAGACAAGATCCATAATCAAGATGACTTCGGATGAGAGCATTGTACAGAAGTTTTAAAGATGATGGGTTTGATCCCCACCACACTCCGGATAGAAATCTAAGGGGATTGATGTTGCTTTCACATTTCATGATGACATGATTTATGTGAGAATTCCAAGTAAGCTTCGAGTCTAAAAACATTCCCAGGAACTTAACTTCTTTAGAGATAGGGATGATTTCATCGCCAAATCTCACCTGAATTTCTGGGAGCTTTCGACGACGAGTGAAGATGACAACTTTGCTTTTGGAGGGGGAAAGTTCAAGGCCATTAATATTTAATCACGCCAAGAGTTTTCAAAGAGCATTGTTGATTGCTGATGCTGCAATAAAAATATTACGGGATATTTTGTAGAAAGTCAAGTCATCAGCATATTGGAGTATGTTGCACAAGAATTGAATAGATTTTTCTAGATCATATGTGTAAATATTGTACAGGATCGGGCTTAAGACTGACCCTTGCGGGAGACCTTTGAATATGTGTCTAATGTGAGGAGGGGATTCAGACCCATCTACAAAAATAGTTCTCTGGGAGAGCAAATTGACAATGAATTTTACCAATTTAGGCGGAATACCTATTGCCAGTAACTTTTCTTTCAGGATGGGGATATGAACATTGTCATATGCTCCACAGATGTCTAAAAACACTGCAATGCAATATTCATTTTTAGATAATGCTAATTTGATATCTGTAACAAGAGAAGAAAGGTTGTCAAGGGTACTTTTACCCTTTCTAAATCCAAACTGGGAAGGGGAAAGAATTTGATTTTTCTCTACGAACCAGTCCAATCTATTCTTAATCATTCTTTCAGATACTTTGCAAAGAGTAGAAGAGAGGGCGATAGGTCTGTAGCTCGAACCTATACTTGGATCTTTGCCACTTTTGCAAATGGGAATGATATTTTGAATTTTCCAGTCTGGGGGAATAATACCAGAATCCAGAAAGACATTGATGAGAGAGAGAAAGTAGGTTAGAGAATTGTCATCAGAATGACGGATGAATATATTCAGGATTTCGTCCTTGCCAGGAGCTGAGTCATTGAGGATTTCAATGGCTCTTTTTAACTCATCAAAAGAAAATGGAGCATCTAACCATGAAGAAGATTTTAAAGTGAAAGGCAAAGAAGGGAGTTCATCAAAATTAGGGACATAAGGGGGAGCTATTTTATTAATAAAGTCATCAATCCAAATAGCAGAATTACGAGATGGCTTTGGCAGGGAAAAGGAAGATCTAAACCTGCGAATCATGGACCAAACCTCCCCCGCTGGAGTAGCAGGGGATATATTGGTACAGAAATTACGCCAGCTGTTTTTTTTTTTTGAAACGGAATGTGCGTTTAGCAACAGCTTGGGCATTCTTGGCTGAGATGTAATTATCCATAGTCATTTGTTGGCAGTATGTCTTATTGGCCGCTTTTCTCTCCTTCAGCACTCTAAGGCATTCCTCATCCCACCAAGGGGGAGGGCGAGCCTTCGAGCCTACAGGAGATGATTTGGGGATAGACTTTTCAGCCGATTTTAGTATGGAATCAGTCCAAGATTTATAAGAGGAGGTGCAATTATTAGAAGAAGGGGAAGGCAGGGAGAGGGAAAGATCCTGAATTGAGTCTCTGAAACGGGACCAATCGGCTTTTTTTGTAATAAATTTGGGCTTACTTTTAAAGCGATTAGTATCCAACCGTTGAGCCAAATTCAAAATAATGGGATAGTGGTCACTGCCGCAGGGGTCTGAAGTAATTCGCCAGGAGATTAGTGGATAGATACTCGGGGAACAGAGGGATATGTCCACCGCACTAGGATTCTGTCCAGGGAGACTAAACCTTGTTGAGGATCCGTCATTTAGGAGACAGATGTTCAAGGAGTCCAAAAGGTCAAATAATTTGATACCTGAGGGATCCGAGGAAGAAGAACCCCAGAGTGGGGAGTGGGCATTAAAGTCACCCAAAATGACCAAGGGAGAAGATATTTTGCTAAGCATGTGGACCCACAGTGGAAGGTCAAATGGGGTAGAAGGAGGAATATAGAGAGATACAAAAGTTATATTAGAGACAGTGACTGCCACTAATTGGAAGGGTGAATTTAGGGGTTTAATGGAAATAGGGGAAAAGGGGAGAGAGTTTTTGATGAAAAGGGCTGCTCCACCCTTCCCATCAATGCGGTCGTCCCGCAGACATTGATAGCCACTCACCTTGAAGAGTTGAGATGGCTTGAACCAAGTCTCAGAGACGGCTGCAATCGATATGGAGTGTAAATGTAGAAGGCGGATGAGGTCATCCTTATTGGAGGTGATGCTTCTACAATTCCACTGCAGAATTGCTGCTGTTGGGGCAGCCATTGGGAAGAAGAGAATACAAGGAGGAGAGTAGTGAGGCAGCGTTGGACGGTAGAGTATTATTATTGTTAATAACAGAGATAAGTAACATGAGGAGAGTTTGGATAAAAGAAGAATTGTCATTAGAAGTATTGTTGTTTATGGAATTTGCATTTAGATCAGGATTGAAAGCACTGCTGTTAGTTGAATTGGAGTTAGAAAAGACGGATTTTTGAGGAAATAGAGAGCTGTTGTTACCATTTGGGAACAACAGCTGGGAGTTATGGCCCAATTGATCAAATCCAGGGGTTTTAATTGGACGAGAAGCTTGTTTTGTCATTACAGTCTTCCTGTAAGACAAGTTTGAGGGAGCACTAATTTAGGGTTGAGAGGCAACTTCAGCAAAAGATTTTTTAGAAGGAGCTATTAATTTGGAGGCATAGAAGTACGAAACGCTATTGGAGGCCATATAACTTTTTATGTTTTTTTGGCGAGAAAGTTCGGGGCAGGATGGATGAGTGGCTGTGTGCGAGCCTGAACAATTGACGCAAGAGGGGGAATTGGAAGGGGATGGGCATTGGTCTGCTAGATGGTTCTCTGCGCATTTAAAGCAGCGGGGAGAAGAGCGGCACGATTGTTTTGAATGGCCAAACCGACAACAATTAAAACATTGGATTGTCGGGTATGAATAAATTTCCACCGGGAGAGAGTTATGGAATAAATAAACGTGAGAGGGAAGGGACTGTCCTTCAAATGTCATACAGTTTGAGAGGGTTTCCAAACTACAGACTCTGACGATCTATCTTTAAAATT
Organism: Limnephilus marmoratus; assembly: GCA_917880885.1. Taxonomy (NCBI): domain Eukaryota; kingdom Metazoa; phylum Arthropoda; class Insecta; order Trichoptera; family Limnephilidae; genus Limnephilus; species Limnephilus marmoratus. The sequence continues at coordinate 51,666,946 of OU862909.1, read as the reverse complement.
AAGACGCCTAGTCTTAATAACTTTTCCCGAAGATGCTGGAATAATCAGTTCCGAGATAAGCTCTTCTTCAGATAGGTCTACAGGAATACCTCTAACGAGACCCAAGCGAGAGATATTGAAAGAAGGGATATAGGCCTTAAATTTTTTTGCAGAGAGGGAGTCGATAGAATTTATGAATTTATTGGCATTCAACGCGGATGTGAACTCAACACAAATGCGAAATCTGCCCTCTGATCGGATACCACCTGGGGAAATGCCAAGTGGTTTTTTTCCGATGAATTTACCAAATTCAAGGGGATGTAAGGAGTGGCCAGGAGAGTTGTTTTGAACATAAACTATGAAGGGAGCTTTTGCTGAAGTCGGATACAAGGAAGGAGGAGAAGCTACAGGAACTGAGACCTGTGAAGAATCTAATTTTGGAAGGTCGCAAACTTTCCTCTTTTTTGGAGTAGAAGATGGAACTTGAAGGTCTGTTATCTCTACCTCACTACCAATGTCAAAATGTGAAGGGTCAGGGGGGGCGGGATCAGGGGGTTTCTTCCCCATGGCAAAGGCCATTGGGGCAAAAGGATATATTTAAAACAAAAATAAAATAACTTACTGGACTTGGTCAGCAATAAACGAACTCAAAGAGGACAAAAAAACTAAAACTATAACTGACTAAATGCCAAAAATTCGATTTTTCGCATTAAAACGAAAAAAACGCAACAGTGTTTTTCAACTGTCAAAATTCAATTGTGTGTTGTGATTTTAGTTCGATTTTCCAGATTTAAAAAATCTATTTTTGAACAAAGAACATAATATTTATCAACCATATAAGCACCAAATAAAGAGACTTGTGAAAAATTGCGAATATCTGAAAAACGAATGGCTCGCCCTGGTGTCGTGTCTAGGTACCTCTATGCGTGCTTATTTCCCAAAGTCCGTCTCGTGCCAAAATAACTGAACCTGCTGGGAAAATTAAATGAATAATTTCTAGACATTTGACCATAGGTACTTCGTACAATAGACAGCTAGATATTGGTATACATAATAGAAATAATAATACATCGCGTGTTTTAACACCATGTGTACATTGGTACAAGTGGGAATATTTGAATTATTTTTCTATGAAGGAAATATTTGGTGAAAACCCGAATTGATAAAATGCGTCTAAAAAATTTCCAACCCAATCATCCGAGCTCCGGTAATAAATGCAAAAAAATATTTTATACCTTTAAAATTTCGATAATGTAGTACGCCTTATTGTAGGCAATCTGCATAACAATGACGAATCGCAAGTAGTGTGGCAGAATATCTGAAATTATCATAACTTTTTCAAATATTGACCTACAGGTCAATGCAACTACCGTATTTGCTGTTTATTTCCAAATGATTAATGTGAAATATTAATTTAAATGTAAAAAAATAAGGAAAGACGACATAATGTTAGTAGGTATTTTTTTAAGCTTTTGGACTGTTAAAAAAATTTAAATCTCAAATGCAATGTGTACATTATTATCGACAGTGGCGGTTCTTGGTCTAAATACTCTAAATCATTATGGGTTAGATTAGATAGCTAGATTAGTTCTTCATCATTGCACACATTTTCCGCATATAATGATGGAAGTGGGTAGTTTTTCAATATTCTTAATTTGTAACCCGGCGGGACTGCTCCACTTCTAAATTAAAAAAAGTCTTTTCTCTAGGTTTATACATTATTTTAAGGATTTAAAAAAAAAATGAACAAAAAAAGATATTGTTAATCCCCATTTCAGCCCTTCATCACTCCTTTGGAGCCTTTCACCGTCCACCATTTGCCATCGAGGCCACTACTGCTTCCTTGGATCTCACCAATGCTTCCGTTGGGAATCACTGTTCTAGACCATTTAGCATGCGGTCGGTCTCTCTTACACTTGCCTGAAATTGTATATCTCCATCCCATTTAAATTTCATAATCATGGTGAAACACACTTTTGTGTGGAAATATTGGCCCAAATTGGGCCTGTGATTGATTTTTTTTTACATTAACTCCACACAGGAGGCCCTGAGGTAAATAATTTACCTCAGGGCCTATGTCATCTGAGATGCTATGTGGAGGGTCTTTATGAGGAGAGGAAGGAATGAACATTGGTCTTGAAGAGATCCGATCTGTAGGAAGGAGAAAACACAAAGGCGCGCAAATCGTTCCACAGCCGAGCTGTTGAACACAAGAACGAGTCGGAGAAGCGACCCGTTCTCATGTGACCAATGTCAGCCGTGTACTTCGTTATTTTAAATAAACCTATGTTGAACCTTTGCGAAAACAATAACCCATATTATTTACCCATATACGATTTTAGTTCAATTCATATTTGACTACCTACCGATTTTCATTTTTGCGTCATGGTATCACTGGACAACTAGCTCGGCTCGGTTGTGCGTGGCCCCCTAATTTGCATCTTGTTCAAATGGATTCAGCCTAATGGTTCGGAATCAAATTGCTCTGCCTTGTGTGTCCAGCTTTAGTCAAATTTAAATATGACAAAGGGAGGGAGGTAGGGTCAGATTAACACAGTGGTAGATCAAATCCCTGGCAAAGCTGAGGTCCTGGGTTCAATCCCTAGATGCATTCAAATCTTTTTCTTATTTTTCTGTTTCACATTTTTCGTTGAGTTGTTACTCAACTTTATCAAGCATATAGAAATAATAACCAATAAAGCTTTGAAAATTTTGGGATTTATTTTAAGGGTATCTAGTGATTTTAATAATGTCAATACTGTAAAAATATTATATATGTCACTAGTAAGGAGTCATATAGAATACAATTCCACGGTCTGGTCCCCAAATTATGAGGTTCATTCACATGCGATTGAAAGAATCCAAAATAAATTTTTAAGATATGTAAATTTTAAAATGGGCATTCCTAGTAAATGCCTAAATTACGATAACCTACTTTGTTCATTAAATTTAATAAAATTATCTGATCGTAGAATCATTTCGGATTTAACCTGTTTGTATAAAATCATTAATTCAATGTTTGACACCCCTGATTTATTATATGTAATCTCTTTTCATACTCCAGGCAGGTCAGTCACAAGACAGTACCTACCATATTATTGTAGCTATTCTAAGTCAACATGCCAATATTACACTCCTATGCGACGGATTCAACAGCTTGGAAACAAAAACTCAAATGTTGTTGATATATTTAACACATCAATTTTAATATATAAGCATACCTTATTGAAGTTTTTTTCATCAAGTAGGGGAATGTGTTGATGAAACTGTTTGAATTGACTAGCATATTGGTGGTGTTTTGTCGGCAGAAGGAGAGAAGCTATTTTTGATTTTTTTTTAATTATTTTTTAATATTTTGTGCTTGCATACTGTGTGGATCAAATTCAATAGTATTTTTGCTTTATATTTGTTTTTGTGCAAGTGTTGTAAACAGTCATTTCCTGCACTATTTACTAGTATAATTTCGTAAATATTGTTAAGTGTCTATACGTATGTAAAAGCCTAAATGGGCATAAATAAATAAATAAAAAAATATTATCTTCAATAATATTTTATGAAGCCACAACATTTTAAAAGTTGGTGTGAAAGGTAGGCATTATATATTTCTAATACAAACACACACACAGACAGCTCAAACATTAGGTAATTTATTTATTTTTATTTATTTATTTACACATATACGGCACAACACGTGCCATTAACATAATTGATATACATAATTATAATAGTACAACAACATGAAGAATAACAGTATAAATGTTAGTAAAATTTAAGTTAGTAATACGAGAAAAAGTATAAGTTCATATTTATGACAGTATTTATTTCGTCACAACAATAACTAAAAAAATTTAACAAAAAAAAAACCGACTTAAAAATAAAACTATTCCTAAACAAAATAATATACACTAAAAAGTAAAAACAATATGTAGGTACGATTGTTATTTTTGGAGTCGGTGTCAGCCAAGGTAACTACGTACATAGTTATAGGTGAGATATGCTTGTGTCACACGCGCGACTTGAAGCGGGCCCGGCATGTTCACTTGACAGCTCCCCTCCCGCCGCGGCCCCACTCTCGCCTCTCGCCTCTTCAAGTCGCGTGTGCGGCACAAGCACATCTCACCTATAACTATGTATGTAGTTACAAACCTACCTTGGCTGACACCGACTCCAAAAATAACAATCGTACCTACATATTGATGAGTAGAAAAAGTAAGTTGATTATTAAATTGTAGAAAAATATGCAATGGTTTTTTACTTTTTAGTGCATAATATTTTGTTTTGGAATAGTTTTTTTTTTGAAGTCGGTTTTTATTTTGTTAAAATTTTTGTTTATTTGATTTTTAGTGAATCTGAAGTACACTAACTAATTTGTCTGAATATGGATAGAGCTACTAAACATGCTGCTTATATTAGACAGACATTACTTGATCAAAACAACGTTACAGTAGGTGACTCAAAGATCCGGATAGCCTATAAAAGATTCGGCCGAGTATCGTTAATTTGCTCCTAAGAATTGAAGAGTTCCGTTACTTTGTCATGGATCCCATAATCAGAACCTAACCAATCCTCTCATCAAACTACCTTTGAAGTACATCCTTTCCAATATAAAATAATCATCGAAATCGATTGACATGATATTGAGTTATTCGTCCATTTGTAGCGCACATACTTAATGCAAACTTAAGACTTATATGGTTTTCTCATGGATGCCATTCTCAGAACTGGACCAAATTGGAATGGGACCACACGGAAAGCACCAGCTTTCAAATAAAATAAAAAATCATCAATATCGGTTCACCCAGTCAAAAGTTCAAAAGTAACAAAAGTAAAAAAAAAATACAGTCGAATTGAGAATCTCCTCCTTTTTTGAAGTCGTTTAAAAAGGCGGAAATCATTACAAAACACATATATATTTCTTTAATTTCTTATAAAGCAAAACTTTTTTTTAATTACTTAAAAATGTCAAATTAAAAAGAAATTTCGCCATTGTTTTAAATTTATATATAATGAAAACATTAAATAAGTACCTTCTAAAATAATATTAAAATTATCCACACAATCAAACGAAAAAAAAACACAAAAAAAAGATGTTAATTAAATCAAATGGTCGAATTGAAAACCTAACATCCGGAAATCCTATCGCTCGAGTGGTTTTCAGAATACCATAAGAATCAATCACGATTTAATGCAATGGAAAATAAAATGATGTCCTTGGTATTTGCTTCTCGTTAGGACACATCTCCATGTTCACCTTGAACGTCGTAAGCCCAGACTAAATGAGCATATTCTTCACATGACTTGGACCCACTTGTTGGCACTAAATCGCTTAATGCAATTATAACTGCAAATAAATTAGATTAACATTTCTAATAGCAAAATAATTTTTTCCTTCCATATTTTGAAGATCTTAAGTAACAGGTAGGTACCTAGGTACTACTACGAGTACTACTGTTTTTGAAGAAAATTTCAACATTGGTCCTTATTAGTGCCAGGAGTGTTTAGAATTTAGAGAGTGGTTTGAATGGTAGAAGAAGCCCTGACTTCTTGAAGAAGTCAGGGACGCCATCATGGGCGTAGCCAGGGGGGGGGTTTTGGGGGTTCAAACCCCCCCCGAAAAGTTAAGATGTCAACATCAATAATATTAAAATAAGGAGAGTTAAGAGAATGTTTTTTTTAACACTGATATCTCAAAATGATATTATGTATCTAAAAAGATAAATGGGGACCTCTGAAAGAAAAAAATTATTTAACTTGAAAGTTCCGTTTTTTCGATGATTTCGGTGATTTTTATTTTGCAAAGTGATTTTTATATGGAATTCCGTTTCTAATTTCCGTTTCTAATCAGTGGTAAGAGTATACGTACTTTTAAATTATTATTTCACTTAGCAAAAAGTGTTTAATAAAAATCGCACAACAGACATAACATAAACAACAGACCGGTCAGTGGTTGAGTGGGCATAGCGCCTGGGTCTCACCCGGGCGTCGCGTGTTTGATTCCTCGGCTGGCTGAGTCCTCCATCACAACACAGGCAACATTTTCAGCTTTCTGTTGTGGTAGTAGGAGATTTTAAAACATAGTTGGGTTATTCGGTACCCGGGAATGTTTATCTTTCTTTAAAAAAAAAAAATATAACAGGATTAGCGTCAGGTGAATACGTACTTACTTTATAAATGTGATTATTTGAATAATTTGAATGTTATAACATGTACAACTTACGTTTATTATGTATTTTGTTTTAATAAACGTATGTATTTTGTTTTGAAAATTTTTATTTTCTATATTTAATTGTTACTTTAATTTTATTAAAAAAAAAAGTAAGCAATGTACATCAAAAATAAAAGTTTTCAATACAAATTGTTAGAAATACAAAGTCCGACAATACCCCCCCCCCCCCCCCCGACAAGAGTTTTGAGTTTTATTTTCTTTTGAACCCCCCCCGAAACTAAAACCTGGCTACGCCCGTGGACGCCATGAGATTTTGCGTAAAGCCCGGGCAACGCCGGGGACTTCAGCAAGTGATAAAAAAATCTTGGGGCTCGATGGAGTATCTAGAATGGAAAATCTGACACGATGAGAGCAAAGAATGGGGAAAAACATATAATGGGTCGAGCATCATCCATAAAAAACCTTTTATCCGACAAAAACATTGAGGCCGGGTCACAAAGTTTTATTTTCTTTCGGACACGGAAAACAAAAACATTTTGGCCCCGACTTAACCATTCACAAACTGTTTGTGGAAACGATTGCAGGAGACCGCTCTTCAAGTACTTACTTATAGTGCTGGATTCAAGAAATCTGGCGCCCTGCACAGTAAGGTGCCCCCTCTCAAAATTCGCACCCCTGAAAAAAAAAAAATTAACAGGGAAACAAAAATGCAATGTGATTGCTTATTGAATTTGGATAGCATCCATTCACCGCAAGAGTCGCATAGAAAAATAGATCTTACTTTCAAATTAAATATATGGAATTTGTAAAAAAATTCCGTGACAAATTTAAAACTGTCAAATGCATATAATGCACCCAGAACGGTTCGAGAGTGTCGAAAGGTAGATGTTACTAGCGCATAATACTTATCCCGTATTATGGGTAATTTTTATAGATACAGGGAACATTTTAAGTAAATTTTAATACAATCTTTATTTTTTAATGTTTTTTGCATGTTTTTGAACATGGCAGATCCGGCGCTGGGTTCATTGCGTTTCTGGTATGTGCATCGAAGAGTGATTGCTGTGTGACAACACTCACATGCGAAGGAGAATCCACATACCAACTTGTGCTCTGCATTTTGACTGTGAATGTTTGGGTTTGTTCCAATGACAATGATACGGTTTTGTATCTGCTGGTCACCTACATTCTATTCTGGTAGACAATGTTTAACATTCCTTTTCTTCTGGTACCTACTTAGCAATAAAAAAAGTTGTCTTTGTTTTTGCAGATAGGGGAGAAAGAGGATGTCAGAACGGTGGCGGCGGCTGGCAGTGAGGGGCGCAGGAGTGGCAGCGGGGGTGTCCCTCACAGCCTACCTGTTCGCCGGGGATGACTCCGTGAAACAGGTCAGTGATTCACTATTCTCCTTTGCTGGCAACATTTTTACAACCTTTCACATGGATGATTAGGGCAACACTGATGAACTAGGGAGGTGTCTACTTGGTGGATACCGAGTGTTATATCTATGGGTGGATATGTAAATACTGTGCCTGGCTTAATAACTATTATTTGTGATGCTCTATTAGAGTGAGAATTAAAAGTAAAAATGCAGCTTCTCTTCTTTCTTTTTGTGAAAGTGAATTCCGAACAAGATTCCCTAACAGCAGTCAGTGGAACTATGTTGTGAGGCTGAAGGGAGAGGGTGGTGATGGGGATGTGAAGAGGAAGATTGGGAATTTCCTGGCTATTCACATCGGGTCACTAAACATGCTAAAGAAATTTCAAGCTATGTTTCGAGTCAGGAGCTTGACGCTTATCAGGAAGAAAAGAAAAATTAATATATATATTTTTTTTTTAAGAGAAGAGGCACGTCCATATATCTGATGTGCACTTTTTTTTATCTCCACATGGTGATATTGTTTTATAAATACTTGTTATAACATAAGTAGTGGGCATTTATAACATTACTTTATCAGATTTGTAAAGATTTAAAATGTGTCAATGAATTAGACTCGCGTTAAACCCAATATTAAATTTTTAGGACACTTCTTATCAACTTCCATATATATCATATAAATATCACGATAAATAACTAGCTCCAATATTATACCTACTTACTATGTATCTTTAACTTTTATATTGTGAAGACAATATTACATCTTTCTTTGGCCAAGAGCCACATTTAATTGTTTTTCCGCATTTTTAATTCTTCTTGGCATTGGAAACTCATTTCTATTATACAAATGTTAATGTGCGTGTTAAAAATACACGTATACATGGAGTCTGGAAACTTGTGGTACAAACGGGATTTAGGGAACACTTACCTTACCACTCAAATTTTATTTGTTGATTTGTTTTTATTTCACTATTCATTAAAAATAATATGTAGTATATTTGCCACATTTTTCAGCGTGGAAGATACTTTCAGTAACGCCCTGGTGTAAGATCACCACTCAGAATTGAAACATTGCTTGAAAAGGTTTTAGCCGTGTTTGGTGACCAGATCTTCCTCTTTCCCATCTCCTTTCCTTTCCCATTTCCATTAGCTTCGCAACATACCCCAATTGGGGTTGCCATAGTCTCACTGGCTTGAGACGGGAATAGTTGGGCTCTTGAGAGGTATTCACATTAAAAAAAACACATTATTTATTTTTAAACAATTATAATTTTTTTTCCCAATTCGTCTATGTTTTTATCCACTTTAAAATACAATAAATAGAAGATATTAACCCCCAGTGACTTTTTTTACAAATTTGAACCTAAACAATTATAACTTCGGACTCGATTTACTGGAAAATGAAAGCTCAAACAAAAAAGTTATATTACAAAATCGACTCGAAGTGTGATGTAGTCACCAGTTTCCGGACACCATGTTACATGGGCTCTTATAAATTAATGATACATTCGTTGTCAATGGATCAAAATTTCACATTGTTTTATTTTCCGGTGGTTTTTTGACGACATGCCAAAATCATTAGTTTAAGCCAATGAGTAAATAAAATACCTAAGAGGTTTAAGCTTTATTCTGAAATAACATTTCGAATTCAACATTAAATTACGAAAAATAGTGTCATCTGTATTCTGTAATCTATATCTAACCAAACCTAACCTAAATACACTTACATGTATATACTCTTCTAGACGATTTTTACCTACCTTGATTAACCTCCAGTAAAAATTTTAGCTTTCATAAAATAATTTATAGATTAACATATTTAAGGTTAAGGCGATCCACTAGTTCACTACTGTGCCGTGGACAGTAGTTCTTCGGTGGATGCCATAGGGGTCACTTTGAATAACCGAATTCGTCGACTAGCGGCCGTATTGTAAAATATCAACGCGAAAATGCATATTTTATTTTATTTTGGGAAGATTGGGTGTAAATATCAACTTTTTTTGCGATTATTATAAAATAAACTGAATTTGCCACATTACACAATAAAACCATATCCGAAAAAGGATTTATAAATAGGAGAGTTTGGACTTGAAAGTGTGTTTTTTAGACCTTATACTTTATTTTTTTATAGGCTTATTAAAAGACTTATAAAAAAAATGACCGATATTTTTAAGGGCCAAGGTATGTTCTACACGCAGTATTTAATTGAAGCATCTACAATACTTCTAAGCGATCAAATTTTCAAAACAAAAACATATGATTTTGCATTATTTACTATGACTTCATCTTAAACGTCACATACGTTATAACCTATGCATTCACAGATGGCGCCAATTAAATAATTTTAGGTTTTTAATACTTTTTGCACATTACGCTATAAAATATGAAGGTAAATTAATTGTTTGCGCCCATACATAATTAATATGAATACAAATAAATAGTTTTGTCCATAAACAAACCCAAATCTTTCAAGATAGGCTAAAAAATGCAATTTTGTATCGGTGACTCAATCCAATATTGTATTTTTCAGCCTTTGAAAGATTTGGATTTGTTTATGGACAAAACTATTTATTTATATTCGTATTAAATATGTACGGGCGCAAACAATTAATTCACCTCAAGATTTTAAAGCAAAACGTGCAAAAAGTAACCTAAAATAATTTAATTGGCGCCATCTGTGAATACATAGATTATAACGTACGTTACGTTTCACCTTAAATCTTACTTCTTAGAATTTTATATTTTATAGTATTTTATTTTTAACTTCTTTAAAACATTTCCTTTTTTATAATCCTGTTTATTTCCAATTTTATATTTTCAATTTTATATATGTATGTATATATATATGTGTGTTTGTGTGTATGTATGTGTATTTATGTATGTGTATATATGTATCTATGTGCATATTTATGTATGTGTGTATGTGCTTACGTTTACATATATCTTGTTATATTTTACCTTAAATATTTTTATCTTTTTTCTTTCTCTTCTTTCTAATATCTTATAATTTCTATTTCAAACCTATATTTTGTTCTAGTTCTCACACTCTATAACTTATATCATGTATGATTAACATGATATAGTATGACCTTAACACGGGCATTAGCCTAGTGTGGTAGTCAAATAAAAACACAAAAGTGTACTTTCAAGAATTGTGTGAAAAAAAAAAAAACAAATTTCGCCAATGAATGCCAGTGAGCTTTTGTTAAAAATGAATATTATTTATTGAATACTAAAACACTACCACTGTCTCAGCGGTTGATTTATCATGTAGGATGTAGGGAGTTGAAAGCACAGATTAATAAATTCTGAATAAAAAAATAAATACAAATATTTTTTAATAAACGCCAATCATGGAAATTTCAAATGCTGTACAGGACAAAATGTTTATTGTTCAGGAGAGCGAGAAGAAAGTTTTTTTAATTTAAAAAAGAAAATCATATCTCCTGTTTTTGTAGACCTATAATTATGATTTGTTTTAATAAAATAATATTGAATAGATTATTCAGAATACTTTTTTTGTAAAATTCAGAAATAAGAGCAAAATTGATTAATTGATTAAAATTAATTGATTTTTAATTTTTCAGAAAAAAAAATCCTCCTAAATAATAGATTTTCTTAGAAATATTTCAACGACGCAGATCTAAAGAGAAAAAAAAAACGGAGAAAAATAACATGTAAAATTAAATTACACCTATCTTCTGCGTTTATCTAATTTATTAAAATTGAGTGATAGAAGAACTCTTTCCGATCTAGTATTTTTATTTAAAATCTTGCATAATAAAATTAACTGCCCTGAAGTCTTAGCGCTCATAAATTTTAATGTGCCAGCCAGAAATACAAGGTCAGTACTACCGTTTATTGTAACAATACTACGACCATGTCCCATTTCAATATACCACTTCACAGAATACAAAACTTAGGCAATATGTTTTCGCACATAGATTTATGGAATGTGTCGCTGATAAAATATAAGTATGAAATAATAAATCATTTATCCTCTTTAAGATAGTTATTTGCATGTATTATATACAAATGTATTTTTTCATTGTTACAATATTGTAATATTTAAATATCGTTGCATTTATTTTCGTTTTGTTATCTAAATATCTACATATATCTTTCTCAACTATTTATTTCTGTTTTACAAACGCAATAGAGCTGTATTTTTCATGTTGTTGCTATACACTATGTTATATTATGTAAAAGCCGAAAGGCGTTAATATTATAAATAAATAAATGTCTAATTTTTGGATTTATTATCCATTGCAGCATTTAAAATTTCCACTATCGATGTTTCATTTCTTAATAAAGTACCTATTTGAGTAGTTATTAATATTCAATTGGATTTAGTACCAACATAATTTAATTGTTCTATATTGTGTTCCTTTCACAGAAAAATGTAGTCCATGCAGCGGCAGCCAGTCTGCCGAAGAAAAGGCCGCTGCCCCCTCGCTCACAGCAAATATCCTCACTGCAGTCCGGCGATCTCTTCGATGTGCTCATCATTGGAGGGGGAGCCACTGGAGCTGGATGTGCCCTCGATGCCACTACCAGAGGTAACATTAATGGCCAGATGTTTCACAGAATTTGAACAATTCATCAAAGTTAATTTTTAAGTCTACAATCTACATACTTATTCTACAGATATTACGACAACCATGTTAGTGGAAATGACCATATTAGTGGAATAATAATTTTGCCGCTTGCTTTTTCTATTTTGCCGCTTGCTTTTTCTCAGGCTCTTATGCGCTTTATGGTTGCTCTATATTAGTTATGTTATGTTATTATTGCTCTTTTATGGTAGATTGTATACTACTTTAATAAATATGTAAATGCATTTTCTGGTAAGACTGTACAATTTACAAAAACATAGTTTTGCAAAAAACAAGTAAGTTATGATGAAAATAGAATCAGATGGCACACAGTGAAAATTTTGTGTGAGCACACCAAGAGTTAAATATGTAATTTGTCCAGGTTTGAAGACAGCCTTAGTGGAAGGAGACGACTTTGCCAGTGGGACCAGCAGTCGCAGCACCAAGCTGATCCACGGCGGAGTGCGCTACTTGCAGAAGGCCATCATGCAGGCGGATGTGGAGCAGTATAACATGGTGAAGGAAGCGCTCCACGAGAGGGCCAATATGCTCGCCTCGGCTCCTCATCTTACACATCCCCTCCCTATTATGCTGCCAGTATATACGTAAGTTAAATCGAAGCCACTGAGTCGAAGACTCGATCATTCTACAGTCCTTTCTTTAAGTCAAGTTTATTGTTTGATACCTTCCCTATGTTTTCTTAAAATCCATAGATAAGGATGTGCAAGATTATGACGTCACCTACATTGATGTGTGTGCAGGCGATTTAACATAATTTTTTTTTTTAAATGCATGTCGTAATTTAGTTTTAAATAAATATTTTTTGTACATACATCACATCTTCACGATATATTCTGTTAGAAGCTTTTGGTTGTCTGTAAAAAAGGATCGATCTTGTTGGTTGCCATCGATTGTATCAATTTTAGGGGTCTTTCTCTTCATAGTAAGTTAATAAAAATTAAATTTTTCAGTAATGTAATGGTTTCTTTACGCTTCGAGATAATCTTTAGCAATCTTACATAAGAGCTAAGCTGAATCCAAGATTTTATATCTTTAGTTAGAAGTTCTATCGTAATATTTGTCATTCAAATAAATTATAAACATCCTAAATTTATTGGACATTGATTCTTCCTTTTCTATTATGATTCCTATTGGTAAATTTTATAATGTGCCATTAAGTGATTAAATAAACTCGAGCAGATTCTGAGTAAGTTAATAATTTTTTCTAAGAAAATGTTCATGTAGTTGTCAATTGTTAAAATCAGCTGTGTATTTGAAAAACTCATAACATATTTCGAGTGAGTCAGATAATGAACGAGAGAATTTTCGATTGAAGTATCCTCCTACACTAGTGTGTAAAGATAGTAATTACCTAGAATAGCTACAAAATATTATGCAATATACCAACAATTCTTGCCACGAGGTTTGCATGTGATTCAAGAAATATGTCGCATATTCTTGTTACTTGAGATACATAATCTTGGGATGGCAGCCAAAACACTTGTAATATGACTGTCATAGTTTGTTAGTTTTTCACTATTTTTCATAGTAAAAACTTTGTTATTAGTATATCATTTCATTTTTCGTATGCAAAAGTCATCTTGAGATTACCCTTTTCAGGTTTTCCATAAAAAATAATTATTGTATGCTCTGGAAATCAGTTAAGAAGACATGACACGCCACTGCTGTTGGTTTGAATCATAAATAAATCACTTGTTTGCAATGACGTTATGTATTACATCTAGACTCGCTATTGTCTAAGATACAATGTGGCAAGTAAGAAACACTTTTGTTTTCAGTAAATTATTAATTCAAAAGTTATTCATGTACGATAAAGATAGATTTTTAAAGAATGTATGTATGAATGACATAGATATAGGACAGGATGACATTTTTATTTGCGTTGAATCAAAATTTGTGTTTGTCAATTTTAATGGGGAGGGGGGGGGGGGGGGTGACACCACGTTATCCGAATGAATACGGAATGCTAAATGAGACGACACGACCTTAAGCATCGCGTGGCCTAAAACTTAGGCGTGTACATTATTTAACGTCACTAGATACAATAACTAGCTACGTGGTATGTAACGGAAATAAGTAGTTTCGATAAAATTACAAGTAGTTATTTTTGTAAATGCGTTATTACTGTTAACTGTGATTGTTGGTATTGGGTGTGATGTGAGGAACTGAGTACTGAGTAGTTTCACCGCATTTCGCATAGTTGTGTCTACCGGCTGGCCGAACGTGCGAGATTTTAGATCGAAAATTTCCGAGTAAGCGGTTGTGGGTTCTGTTTCTGGGAAGCGAGCAACCACTTTTTGAATTTAAAGTAAAATAATTTAGTTTGTTTTAGTTCGTCGTTTTACTTGTGTATAATTTTGAGTACTTTCTTCTAAAAATTATACGTTTATATGCTATTTTGGTGTTTTATGTAAATTTAATGCAACATTTCTTTATTATTATGTAAATATAATTAGTGCGGATTGTAATAAGTCTAAATAAAGTGTAAATATAGTGAAGTACAAAAAAAACTTATAAAAATGTCTCGATTGAATTTTAGTACTTTATAAAACTTTTTTCAAAAACTGGAAAAAAGCGAAATGCAACAGTTGTGGTGAAGTTTGTAGCTTCAAAAGTTCAACTGCGAATTTGAAAACACATTTGAAGCGAAAACACCTCCATGCGTATGTATACATGCATTTGTACCGCACAATCAACGGCAAGGACCCCAGAACAAAGTCGTGGGCAGGAATCAATCATAAATACATTTAATGCAGTCAGTCCTAAGCCTGAATAAAGTATGAAGGGAAGTTAATTTAAGATATATTGATTTCACTGTATAGCTACAAACACTTAGATACTAGATAGCGATTTAATTTATTTTCGTTTTGTGTGTAACTGTAGTTGGTGCAGGTATACAGTTTCGTGTGTAACTGTAGATGAATGAAATTAACTAGTTACAAAAATAACCTGTTTTGAAACAGGTTACGCCGACAAAGAAAACGTTTCTTGAAAATGACATAAAGACTCATGTCTACTAAAACTACAAATTCGAAGACTAATACAATTGCCTTGTTTTTAGCTTAGGGAACGTACCCATACTACGTGACCAACTTTTTGCAATTTTTAACCCCCCTCCCCCCCCCCCCGGTGACCAAAAACCTAAGCCCGCCGCCGCTCATTTGTACCAAGCGTGACATTTTGAAGACCCCCCCCCTAAACGTGTCACGTAGTATGGGTACGTTCCCTTACCACCTTTGAGATTTCTACCACACGTCTATATATGAGTATTATATATAATGTCATTGCTCGTTGAGGGTACATTACACAGATGTAAGATACAAGGCAATTTTGCCACGTGCTATTTTTGCGGAAACTTCACTGATTCATGCAACCATGTAATATGTAATTACCTTAATAAAATATGTATAAGTAACTATTTGTTTCCCTAATAAACTAAAATAAAATAAAAGAAGACAAATGCATTGTGGAAAAAAAGAAAATAATTTTGATTTTGGTAAAGACAAAGAGACTCATGTGAATAAAAGATTTTTTATTTTTCAGATATTGGCAAATCCCTTATTTCTGGTTCGGAATAAAAATGTACGATTTAGTAGCAGGCGATAGAAATGTTAAGAGTTCCTATTATCTCTCAAAGAAAAATGCTTTGGAATTATTCCCTATGTTGAAAGGCGACAAACTAAAAGGAGCTATTGTTTATTATGATGGTAAGTTAGATTTTAATAAATTGTAAGTAGGAACTTTTATGAACTATTAGGAAGTACTAAAAAAAGGGGGATATACCCACCTAAAGACTGGTAAACGAGCAACTTTTTTGGAAATTTCTTGCCGGTAATGTGTTGTCAAGATTTTCATATTGTCGAGCAAGATTGTTGTGTATTGTGTATTCTTGTCATCGTATTGACTTGTCTTGCCAGTGAGTACACTCGGCTACCGATATTATGACTAATCTATTTTCTTTTTGCTCCAATACAAACGTGCTTCTCTGTTCGCCACTTACCCTCTACCAAAACTTTCATAATTTCGAACGCGATTAATATTTATATAATAATTCTGTGATTTTCTTCCAAGTTTGTACAAGAGTTATTGCAGGAGATTGATTGATTTTTGTGTTGTGAATTTTGTCTGATACATTATGGCAATAATAACGAGACATGCCAATATTGCCGGTCAAGAGAATTGTTTTTTCAAAAAGTCTTTCTTGATCTCTCCCGCCACGTAGTTGCTGGGCAGAGGCATCTACCGCCAAGATCCAGGCAAACCTCACCCCATGAACCTGGGCACCCCTGTGAAGTTACCAAACGTAGCGAACCACTTGGGGTGACCTATGGCAGATTGTTGGTTATCCAATAAATGGTTCCCAGAGCGGCGGTACCTATACCCACCTCCAAACTGTAATTGTTTGTCAATTGACAATAAGAGGCAATTTATCTTGCTCATTTACCAGCACCTAAATAAAATAATTGTTTTGAAAAAAAACAATTTTTCCCAAATCTATGGTCTTGTTGCTGAGAGTTCCATTCTAACCTCTATTACTATTACATGACTCATTTAGGAGAAGAAGGGAGAGGTTAGATTGGAATTATCAGATAATAAACAACCTTATATGTAGTATTTTGGGAAATGGAAGTGCTTTAAAATAAGTATACTGCATTTATTTTCAGGGCAACAGGACGATGCCCGTATGAATTTAGCCATTGCCCTTACTGCCACTCGACACGGAGCGACTGTAGCTAATCACGTTTCTGTTACTAAATTACACAAAACAGATGGGAAACTTAGCGGTGCTAGATTGAGGGTATGTACTCTTTTTAACATAAATACCAACTCGCAATGTATCTTCAGCTTTCTTCCAACAAAGTTCAGGAACAAATTTCAGGAGTTAAAATTTATTGGACCCGTCCTTGACACCAATTTTATATTCACTTTAATTTTAACTGTTTTTTATTTGCATTTTTTGTGTGCTGTAAATTAGATGCTATAAATTAAAATTTTTGAATATCTGGGAAACTAGGTAGGTACTTACTTACCTCAATGGTATCTAAGATTTTGAAAAATAAGCTTGCAAAGTGAGGTCAGTTTCTTTTTTTATGTGAATTATGTCCCAACTGCCCTGGTCTGGAGCCAGTGAGACTATGGCATCCTCAATAGTTGGGGTATGTTGCGAGGCTGAAGGTAGTGGGGATAGGAAAGAGGTGGAGGAAGATAGAAGATCATGGGGAATTGCCCGGCTATTCAGATTTGGTCAACAAACATGGCTAAAGCCATTTCAAGCAACATTTTGATTCAGAATGGTGATCTTTCACCAGGGCGATTGTAGTAGTCTCTGGAACGTGACGCAAATAAACCATTTATTATTTTTAAATGAACTATGAAATAACCCAAATTATTAAAATAAAATTTACTTGCGCGCGCCGGCCCCGTGATCACCTTATTCACAGCCAGGGATCATAACCACGGAGTCGACCTACTTCTACCTTTCAATAAAATTTAAATATTTTCAAAAAATCGCAGGTAACGAATAACACCAAATCAATTGAAATGACTTTGTTCATTCTAGGATGAAATGACTGGCAAAGAGTGGGACATCAAGGCCAAGTCCATCATCAATGCTACCGGCCCCTTCACTGACACTATTAGGAAGATGGACGACCCAAGTGTCAAAGAGATCTGCTGTCCTTCTTCCGGAGTTCACATTGTACTTCCAGGATACTATAGGTAGACAACTAAATTAATTATGTAATACTTTAGTGATTAGTGACACGCAGTAGCGTAGCGAAGGGGAAGGCGGGGGGGGCGGACCGCCTCGGGTGCCACCCGAGGGGGGGGTGACACTCGAACGGAAATGGAAAAAAAAATTACGAAAGTGCAAAATTGCCACAAAAAATATTTTACATGTGAACACTGACTGTTATTTAGCTCGGTTGGTCGGGGATTCCCGAAAAAATGTTTTATTTTTTATTTTCATTCCTAGCTCGAAGCATTGCTCGATCGGGGATTTCCCCGAAATATTCATAGTGTAATTCTAATTTCGTTCGTATATTGTGATTGACGTAAACTTGTGAAGTGAATTGTTATCTATTGGCTGACGTGAATTAATTGTTATTCTGTTAGCGTTTTTATTAGTGCTGAAAGATCGTTTAAAAAAAAAACAAGGTAAGTGGATTTGATAGTTCACTTTTATAATAGACGCAAAACTTGAATACAATTAACCAGATTCGATTGATAACTGATCTGCATGTTTTTTTCAGTTTTATATTGTTTTGTCTACATGAAAAAATATTTAAGGAATAATAAGTAATTCGGAGGATTTCAAAAAACGTTTTTTAAGAATTCGAAATATGCGTTGTGAATTTGTTGACGAAGCGCTATTTACACCGATTATGAAGTTAACTGCCGACAGTATTTACACCAAACGATTAGCTGCTTACACTGTGGTAGTTTCATAAGCTAAGGTGATTCGCCTACCAAATGTAAAAGCGCCCTCAGATATCGATCAGCTGTCGATTATTTGGATGAGAGGTCACCTTCGCATTGCTAGAGCTGTAAATCATAATACCTAAATTATTTTATCCAATATTAGATTGGGTATTATCCTAAATCTAGTTTTATGGTTACTAAAAATAAAGATTCTGTATATTTTTAATAATTTAACTACATGTAAAAGTATAATTGATAAACTAGTAATCCTTAAATCAGATTTTTGCCTAACTTTGATTTTAACAAGTCCTAACTTTGAAAAATAAAACGTTTTTTGGTTGGCGACGTTACGTGAGTATGGCGTCTTGACGGTGTATTTATTCGTTGACCCGGCCTATACTAATTTCACATTTTTCCAAATTTAAGTTAAGGGTGAGTCAGTGTAAGAATCCAAAAGCTTGAATAAAAGTTACACACGGAACAAGCAAATGGTTTTCCTCCGAATTTTGAAGCATATGGGGTGCAACTCAAATTTAGAGCTCATCTCAAAACTGGTATCAATTTAAGATTAAATCTGGATTTGGTAACTCGTTTTAATTAAAACTACACTCATAACATGAAAATGGTTTTCCTTCAATATTTGCAGCAAATAGTCTGAAACTTTCGTATCCTGCAACTCGGGGAATATCTTACAACGGTGGAACTCGTGAATGGTTTCCTTCGAAATGGGTCCGCAGATGAACAGAGTTTCAAATGAAATTTCAAACGAAACCATTTTCGAGTTCCACGTGCAAGATTTTAAAGTTGCGTACTATGTGCTGCAAAGATCGAAGAAAAACCATTTGTGTGGACTGCGTGCATTAATAATTAAAGCTGGGGACTCACACCTTTACTATTTCACAATTGAAATTTTATCGTTACACTCAGAACACAAAACTTGGTTTAACTTTATTAAGGGTTGTTAAAATTATATTTTCACCCCGGCAAATGATTTTCCTCAGAATTGACGAGTTGAACAGTGATTGACGGGAACCCGTGAAGGGAATTATTACTTAATGATTGTTAAAAAATTTAATTTATTCTGTTGGTGTTTTTAAAACTGTTTTTATATTTAAGAAGGTCGAAATTTGTGTTTTGAATTTCTCAAAGTAAATTTTAATAGGAGGGGGGGGGGGGGGGGTGACACCACGTTTTCCGCCCCGGGTGCCACCCATGCTAGCTACGCCACTGGTGACACATTCAGATCTACTGGAAACAATAATATTATTAAGTATGGGGCTATAATTTTTGGGATTAATGCTAGGAGTGCCTATATCAGATTTGGTCATTCGTGCTAGGTAGCAGAAAGTACTTAAGTAAAATGTAACTTCTTTCTTTTAATGCTGTAAATGCCTTTATGATCTGCTCAAGTTGAATGTATTTAACCCGGCGTCAGCCCAATCAAAATATGTAACAGCAATAGTAGGGTTCGGTCTAGGAGACTCGAATAAAAAACTCACTAAGATTTCAATATTTAAAAGAAATTTAGTAACATATTGCAATAATTTGATAAAACAACTATATTGTTTGCGAGATTTTGGGTAAAATATAACAACTTCATATAAAACTATCTTTTAATGACATTTTTATAAAAGTATAATAAAATTTTAATAAAATAGACAACCTCTGACTTAAAGTTATAAAATTTAAATAAAACATAAACTTTTTTCTCAAAATGTAAACTAATATCATACACATATGAATGAGATCTATAGTAGGACTAAGAATAATACATCAGTCCCATGAGTTAATCTTACATATTTTATCAATTGCATCTGCGCAATTTCCACAGTACAACATTGCATGCTGACTGCAGAGCTTCTGACGTAGAATTTTCACAATCGGAGTCAGATTATTCCTAAATTTTTAAAATTCGCTACCGTTCACGTTCTTCACGATCCATAATTGCAAAGGTTCTGAAAATAACAAAACAAATCAATAACATACTTTTTAAGTAATGGCGCGAAATTGCACGAAATGTGTGGTTGGGTCATATTTACCTTTTTCGTGTTTAGCCACGTCTATCCACAGTTGCGGCCACTAAACCACTGAACAGCGATAGCCCACGGGGAGGGAAGATTGTTAGCTCCAGATACTGAGAAGTATGGCAACAACGCACAAAAATTCTAAGAAATAAGCTAATTTTAAAATGGAGCGGGTGAAATTCACCCAACCGTGCGAACGCCGGGTTAATATCTGAGATTATCTCCTGTCAGATTTGTGTGAATTTTACATTTTTAAAACACGAATTCCTGCAAGTATGCATGATTATTTATTCATTTAATGAACGTCGTACATAGAAAAAGCAAATAACAGCCATAAAAATCACACAAATCTGACAGGAGATAACATTCGTTATCCAATAACGATCCCACAAAAGATACAGAATCGCTCGGCAGATCCAATTCAGGCAGACAGAATCTGTTCTTCTGTATCCGTTGGCTGATGTATTTTTCAAAATAATGTTTCAACTTACTTTACATCAAGAATTCAACAACCAAACGCATTTCTAAATAATTAACATATTTGGACTTATAAACACTCCTAGCATCAACACCCAGAAGTAGAGTTTGACTAATTACTGAAGATTTATAATAATTTATTATTTTTAAGATTTTTTAATAGTCGTGAGTTAATTGTGAAAATTTATAATTTCTAAGTACTTACAGTTGTTTAATTTTTTACTCATATTGAAGCATCATAAATACAACCTCCAAAGTTATTGCACTTTACAGAAAATAGTTTTATTATTTATTTGATTATTGTCAATTTCAGCCCTGACCAGATGGGACTGCTTGACCCTTCCACTTCTGATGGGCGAGTGATCTTCTTCCTACCCTGGCAGAGACAAACCATCGCAGGAACCACCGACCTCCCCTGCAAGATCACTCACAATCCCACGCCCACAGAAGATGAAATCATGTTCATTCTGCAAGAAGTTAAAAACTATCTCAATCCAGATGTTGAAGGTACACATCCAAAACTACATACTTTTATTACTGATACTTTTATTTGTTTTCCATTGGCTTTGGTCTACTTATCCACAACCTCAAAAATCAACCGCACTATTCTCAGGACTAAGGACCCAAAGCTTCATAAACATGGTTATAGTTAAAACTCATAACTTCACAACAGCGCCATTTTTGATGTAGTATTTACGCAATTTAATCAAATGTCAAAAAAGACCCATATTTTTTGTTTTTACTATTTTTTTTGTGAAAAACGGTAGTAAGTTAGGTTAGGTTTAGGTTACCTACTTTCCCATATTTGAATGCAATAGTTAGGGAACGTACCCATTCTACGTGACCAACTTTTTGCAATTTTTAACCCCCCCCCCCCCCCCCCCGCCCCGGTGACCAAAAACCTATGGCCGCCGCCGCTCATTTGTACCAAGCGTGACATTTTGAAGACTCCCCCCCCCAAACGTGTCACGTAGTATGGGTACTTTCCCTTAGATACCACCCTGCACAGTGCATGCTCTTAAAAATTTAAATTACAGCTTTCAGAGAGCAAAAGTTTTTCTCTCTTTTAAACAGACGATAAATGCAAATATATATGTACTACATTTTTACCTATTTGTAATGAATAATGGAAAAATATATTTGTTGAATTCTAGTACGTCGTGGAGATGTCTTGTCTGCATGGAGTGGAATTCGGCCATTGGTGTCTGACCCCAACAAGGAAGATACACAGTCTCTTGCCAGGAACCATATCGTCCATGTCAGTCCTTCTGGCTTGGTAACCATCGCTGGAGGAAAGTGGACCACATTCAGGGCCATGGCTGCTCATGCCGTCGATGCCACTATCAAATGTAAAAATATTACATATAAGTTTTTTAAATCAAGTGTGTCAAACATTAGAACATGTCTGGGATTTTTTATTCTCTATACCGCGTGTTTTCATAATAGACCAATACCTATGTTATCTAAATTAATTTTTTAAAAATGCTATATACCCACAGATTTATAGTTCAGGCCTTTTCACTAAGTATACTTTGTTCTGAAATGGTAAGTCGATAACAGCAGAGTGAACATCAAATTGAATTCATTTGAACACCAGATGAACATTGTGTCTACCGGGCTATTGATTGAATTGGATTCATTTGAATTCTCATTATGTGGGTATCGTATCCACTGGGCTATGTATCATTATTTAATAGATTATTGTCTTGTCTTGAACACTAGAAGAGTGTCGTATTCACTGGGCTATCATAATTAATAGATTATTGTTTTGTCTTGAATACTAGAAGAGTGTCCTAGTCACCACAATTTAATAGACTATTGTCTTGCTTGAATACTAGACAAATATCTTATCCACTGGGCTATTGACCATAATTTAATAGATGTCTTGTATTTGAGGGTCCTTACTTTTTATAATATTTTTGTTTATCCCTCTACAGCTGCCAACTTACAACCTCTGTACAAAGACTGCCAGACAGATGGTTTCCTCATTGAAGGCGCTCATGGCTGGACACCAACCATGTACATTCGCCTTGTGCAAGACTTTGGTCTTGAATGCGAGGTATAAATTATTTAATTTCTAATGCCTATTTTACTTTAATAGATCTCCTAACTACATGTGATACCTATTGAAAGGAATGGGAGAGGGCGCCCGGATTGAAACAATTCAAAATACTCTTAAATAGACCAGAATTTGGGAGCCACCTCTGGAAAATGCCAAAATACTTGATGAACTGTGCAAAGGAGGGCCTTTTGGCTGATTGACAATCCGTTGTTAACAGAGTTAACAGAGCTATTGCCATCTCTAATGCACAGTCGAGCGATTCCGTATCTTTTTTGGGATCGTTATTGGATAACGGACGTTATCTCCTGTCAGATTTGTGTGATTTTTACATATTTACTATCACATATGTTAGTTTAGATCGATTTAAACACGAAATCCTGCAAGTATGCATGATTATTTATTCATTTAATGTACGTTATACATAGAAAAAGCAAATAACAGCCATAAAAATCACACAAATCTGACAGGAGATCACGTCCATTATGTAATAACGATCCTCCAAAAAATACGGAATCGCTCGGCAGATGCAATACAGGCATGCAGAATCTGTTCTACAGGTATTTGATGGGAGCCTGTTGTAAGGAGCTAGCAGCATCGATCCCCATTGCACTGGTGCACGTGCGTGTAATTTGTTGGACACAAACGTTCACAGTTGACGCGTTGAAAACCATACTGCTGTAAGCAACAAATCAGAAGAAAAGAGAAAATGACAATTTTGTGTTTTATTTTGTAAGACACTACATACAGTGTGAGTTAACCCAACCAATAATAGATGGCGTTGCAATTTTTTCTCGTTCATACCCTTTTGGCACAACGAAAAATACCATCTTTACTATAACTTCTCGCATTCTAATTTTTCTGATTTTCGTCACTTGTATCGGTATGGTTTTCAACCCGTCAGTTAATGTTGGCTTTGTGAGAATGGGTCGTTTTTCGACTTGTTTTTGTGCAAGTCGGCTCATACGGAGCTACTGATCTTTATTTTTCCACCTTCATTTATATGAGTATAGAGTAGCGGTAAGTTCCCCTGTCTTTACACTGTGCAGACAGAAGGGGGGCTTTTGTGAGGTGACAAATAAAAAATATATATTCTAGACGAACTAGACAGCTAACCACTCAATATGGATAGTGCACTCACTGAGGTAACTGGCCGGACTCTAGCTGAGAGACTGCCACCTCAGGAGACTCATAAAGTGTTTGGGAGTGGAAAAAACCAACGGATGTAGGAAATGTGAAGAGACTCCAATTTACCTATAGTGTCAATGTCCCGCTCTAATGGGAACAAGGCTCGGCTATCTGGGAAGATACATTTCTTTTTGTCAATACCGCACAAGAATTCCAACTGCTCGCGTCTAGAGCCAGTGAGACTATGGTATGTTGTGAGGCTGAAGAGGGGAGGAGAAGGAAATGGGAAGAGAAAGGTGGGGAAGTACCTGGCTATTCAGATCTGGTCATCAAACACGGCTTACCTTCCACATTTTACATTGTGGAACCAGGAGATATAGCCGAATACCCAATGACAATCCTGTCTGGTGAACTTTATCAAAGGGACCAGGTCACTGTCAAAGGAATAAGGATAAATGGGAGATAGCAGAGTGGGCCCAAACGTCTCCGTTATATAATAAAATATGTGTATATTGAAATGATTGTAGAGGAACAGAGATCTAATTAATTATTTTGATTCAGGTTGCTCAACATTTGTCAATGTCGTACGGTGACCGAGCTTTTGCAGTATCAAAAATGGCATCTTTGACAGGCAAACGCTGGCCCATCATTGGTCGCAAAGTACATCCAGAATTCCCCTACATTGATGCTGAAATCAGGTAATAAAAATAACCTATATAACATTATTTTATTTAACCTGTTATTATACTTCTAATTTAATAATCTTATCTGTTAAAGTTTTTGTTGCCTTTTAATAATACTTTAACTAATCTTTCAGATACGGAGTGAGGGAATATGCTTGCACAGCCATTGATATGATTGCCAGAAGATTGCGTCTCGCTTTCCTCAACGTGCAAGCGGCTCAAGAAGCTCTGCCTGGAATCATTGACATCATGGCTGAGGAACTCAAATGGTCGAATGATGAGAAAAAGGTATCATCTTGAAAAGCTTACACTACTACACCAATGAACTCTTTACCTAAGTGAAATGCATCACCTGGTCACACCATTGAGATGGTCGTCCACAAATTATATAAACAAACCACCCAAAATGTACTTTTTCTGTGCAGTACAAGCTTAACTGTTTTATTGTTAACTCGTTCACTGTCACCGGTTCCAATCGGGTGACCGTTTTGTTTTAGTTTGTTCACATCCTCAAAATTTTGTAGCAGCGGATCGGTTAAACTGTAAAATCAATCACTTTTTGATTTATTTACATTAGAGTGTACATATTTTAATTTCAGAAACAACAAAAGCTTGCATCAGAATTCTTGCAGAATGAAATGGGACAAATGGTGAACCGCGCCAGTAAGGATAAGTTACCGATTAACCTAACGAAAGAAGAGATTGCTACATACATTGCGAGGTTCCAAATTATCGACAAGGACAGAAAGGGATATGTTTCTATTAACGACATTAGGAGAGGACTTAAGGTAAATTATAATTTATTTATTTTTATATCACCTAACATTATTTAGGAACTATCTTTACTAACATGTTGAAATTGTTGCTTTTGTTATGATGGAGGACTTAGCTTACAGATGTTTGATACCCAACTCTCTGGCTACAAATCTATTAATGAGTCAATTAATCACCATTTTTATATGGATTTTCACAGATGGGCAGATGAGTGCCGTGTTATTGCCATGGATTCAATAGGCTACTTGCATCACATTTAAAAAAAAAAAAATCCGGTTTAGACATTTTGTATTTTTTTGTTTTTCATCGTATTTTTGAAACCCTGGCGATTTTGTGAAAATTTCAATCCGAAAAATCAGACCATTTTTTATAAACCGGAAAGACGGGACATAATTTTATGGGTGCGAAAAAACGATAAATACATAGCCGAAAATCATTTTAAAAAAAGAATGTTTTCCACACGAATGGCACAGGACAATAACGAGGCATACCAAAAATATTACATCTCATAAATATTTTTTCCTTGATCCATTTTATTGATCAGTAATCATTATAATGTTAAACTTCTACATATGACTAAATCCGTTTTAATATACTCGTACTTGTAGATTATAATGATAATAAGAATATTATAAAATTTGATTTTGTTAAAATCAGCACCATTAATTACACCTCTAAAACAGGTACAGAAGGCATAAAATGTACGGGGTTCTCTTCGTAACATCCGTCAAAACGTAAAACCAAATGATAAATCTAGTGAAGTTAAGGCTGGGCGCACAAGCACGTTTTCCTTATTCGATTTCCGAATTCGTTTTCCGCATTCGGAGACCGGAATGCATGGAATCAGTAGAAAATACATTAACTGACGCACACATTCGCTTTTTTTCCGAACGGAAAAAATTCCGTACGTACGTTCCGAATGCAAGCCGGCGCGTTCGGAGAAACCGAACGGAAAAAACCTAATGACGTCATGCGGAACGCAGCGCTTGCATACATTTTGTTTGTGCTGGCGCACACATTCGGGAATTTCTATTCAGTATCGCATCGGCACCGCGTGCGTCGGACGTATTCTTTGTATTTGTTACGCATAGAATCGCAACACGATAATGTGTGAGGCACAAACTTTCATTATTAATTCATTATTTTCCATCATTCCATTATTTTTTTCTTCTTCATTATTAACAGAAATGCAATTGCTAATAAATCTTCGTCCTCCATCGTCGTGCGTTCACCACGCTATCACTATCTGTACTGACGTGTATACATTCCGAATGAAGAAAAACGAACGTTTGCGCTAGTCTCACGGAATTCCGAATCGGAATTCCGTATCAGGAAATCGAACACGGAAAACGTGCTTTTGCGCCCAGCCTAAATGTCAAATTCAAAAATTCGCCTAAAATCAAAGTTTTGCCATATAAAAAAAATAAATGAGTGTGGAATTTCACAAAATTAATAGAACATTATCGGAGACGGGACATTTTCATGTAGTGACGCCACGAGCCCAAATTATGGATTTATTTATAAAAAAAAAAACTGTACATTTCTAAAAAATTTTACTATCATTTTCGTAATCTTAGTAAAAAATCTATCCATACGATTTTTTCCAAGCCGTATGAAATCCATGCAAGTGGCCTATTGAGAAAAATATTTTATGTTTATTATATTTAAATACAACTTCTTACGTAATTTTTTGGAATTTGTGTTATAAAATTATTGCAAATTTTAGGCCATTGGAGTAAAACTAAATGAAGAAGAAATCAAAGTATTATTAAGCGATATAGATTTTACTTACAATGGACACATGAAACTTGCTGATTTTCTACAGGTAGTATTTAAAAACAGAAATTTGATTGGAAAGGGCTTTAATTGTTGTAGTAAACTACATCCCATGTAATTGGAAAATACAAATCTTATATTGCACTTCAATAGAAAAATGCAGCAACAAGTTACTGACTTATTGTAGCATACTCCTCAATCAATTCACCATTGAAGGAGTTGTAAGATAATTTTTTTATATGATTTAGATTTCATTTCATGAAATATGAGACAAAATTGGTGCAATATTGGTTTTTTTTTCTATGATCTATGTTAGATTTTTGTTTGTGCGTTTTGTGTCTCATGCTTTGTGTTGCATTGTCCACAGACTACTGGCGAAGAAGTATCTGGTGAAGAGTTACATGAAATCCTCAGGGAGATAGATACCAATATGAACGGCCAAGTCGAGTTGGACGAATATCTTCAGGTTGCTATTTATCTTGTGTGCTTATGCTTACTAACCTTATTTTACTTGGGGGAACGTTATTTAATTATTCGTGGTTTATTTCACATATACCTACTTTAATTCATAACAATCAAAATGGGTTTGGATGACGAGTTTACAGGGGCATGCATTCAAAGAAGCTGTAAAGTTTTTTTTTATATTAACTCAACAGAGGCAATGGGTCTCGAAGAGACACACTTTGTAGGAGGGAGAGGCCGGAAATCTTTCCACAGTCGAGCTGTTGAACTCAAGAGTGAGTCATAAAAAAGATCCATTTTCATGTGACAAATACCAACCGTTTACAAATGTTGAGCTTTTTGCGTGTTTCCTGACTACGCACCGGTGCCGAAGGGATCAATTACCCTAGTTCCTCGGAGCATCGCTCTAAAGTTTGCGATCCTTTCATTATGATAGAGTAATCTGTCAAACGGACTGTCAATTTCCGTACAGTGTCAGGTATTTGGGGACTCCAGACTAGAGATGGCGGCCAAATTCAATATTGGGGCGCACTTGGGATTTATTCAGGATAACAGCTGTGTACTGTTAAAATATCTGCGGGCCATGATATGCATATGCCTGCCTCTTAGAATCTGGCCATGTACGCCCAGATTCTAAGAGGCTAACTTGACTGCTTCCGTGGAGCCCGCGCCTGAACTGGTCACTGCTTAATCAAGCATATCAATGGAAGGCATGAGTGTTTCTATTGAAGGAGACTAGTTTGTCCCTTTTAGATGTAATCAGACAAGTTGTGCATGTTCCAAGAACAAAAAAGAAAATTTTCATCCATAATTTGTCTGGGTAGTCCCAGATTTGCAATCGCTTTACATAGGATGTTGAATTTAGATATCTGTTTTTCTTGAAAATAATATTTTGGTAGGTATCATAACTATTATAAAGATGTAATAATCGTAATTGCTTCTTATCATTTTTATTAACATATTAAAGCTTAACCAAGCTGTAATTTGTTGTGAAGTGCCAGTCTGATTTCCTGTTAAATATTCACTTACTGTTTCCATTGGTCTGGTCACAAAACCTGTTTTCACACCACGGGAATGTAAAATAAAGCTTAAGTGTAATCATTCTTTCAGTGATTCTTTTAAACATTTTCCCAAATAAATTATTTAATTTGTCTATCAAATGAAGTGTTGTGTAAATTTCATTAAGTCTCTTTGTTTTCGTACTCTGAATTAATCTATTAAATTAATATTATGTGTTATGGTTCAAATGATAATTTATTATTGTGTTACGCAGATGATGTCAGCTATCAAGTCAGGCCATGTCGCTTATTCAAGATTTGCAAAGATGGCCGAGATGGAGGAAGAGCATCACGCCCAGGAGATGCTCAAGAAGCAGATAACAGTTGATCGCAGTGGAGGCGGTCTTTAAATTATATAAGCCAACTTTTCAAAAGAACAAAATTTCAAATTACGTGTATTCACACAAATAATGTAACTTTAAATCATTCTTCATGTGTCTTAATAAATCAATCCCCTTCTAAAAAAACTATTTGAGGTCAGACAGAGTATTGATTGAATGATTGATTTTCTTTTACTTTAATAATAATCTGTTTATTAATTTGTATCCAGACGGGAATAGATAGGCACTCGAGAGTGAGGTTTCTAGCAAATATCGGTCAATTGCTATTCAGGGCCGACCCTGACCCAAATGACGCCTGGCACAAGCTAGAACCTCAAGGGAGCTGTGTTAGGTTATTATCATTGCCTTGGCTGACTTGGCTCCTTGGCCCCTAGGCAGTTCGGCACCCTGCTTGGAGTGGACTGCTCCAGTTGTGTCTGCACAGGACCTGCCCTGCTGCCATTGCCCACAAAAATAATCCTGTGTTTTTTTTTACTTCTGTTTGAATGGGGATTTAGTTACATAGTTGACTATTGAAGTGAAAATATATTTTGTATTGATTCACAATCATTATTATAGTACGGTTGTGATCTTTGTTTTATTGAGTTGTAAATTTAACCTTAACCTTTTATTTACAAGGATTCACATATTGATTTCTGCTAAAGCACAAACATACATTGATGTGGATATTGCTATTAATTTCTAAGTTTGACGACTTGCAGATATGAATTTACAGCTATCGTAAGTAACATTGACAAATAAATTAAATGGAAAAATTTACTAGTTTTTATATAGTTTGTTAACATTTTTTTTTTTAAAATAAAATTTTTACCAAAAAGAAAGAAATTTTATAAATTGAAAAAAAAAATATGGTAACTTCATGGTAAAAAGAATATATTATTATTATTATTATGTAGGATGAATTTTGTTTTAAATTATATTATTATTGAAAAGACAATATCTTATATCTTAAACATAATAATTTCAAAATTCCACTGTGCTTAACATAGTTATTATAATTAATTCGGTTATTTTTCTAATATTTTATTTCTTAAAAAATATGTACTAAGTAGTGAACTTTTGTTTAAATATTATTGAAAGTGCTGTTTTAGTGTGATGAAATAAATATAAAAATAATTCAACGAAAAACATTTCCCCTTTTGACTTTTATACTAGAATACACTGTAATATGTACTTGGGAAAGATCAACTGGGTTGTGGAGAATATGAAAAACCTTTCTGAAAATCTTAAAATTTTTTTTTTTTTAGAATTGATTATCACTGTTTGAAGAAAGAATTTTATTTTGGAAAAAAATGTGTTTTGTACTATTGGATAAGTGTTGGCCTTTTACATGGACTTGTGGAATTTATCACTGTATTATGAGAATCTATATAAAAGCATTTTAACATTATGCCCATCCCCAGCTGTAAGGGCCGCCCTAAAGTTGCCTTACTTGCTTATTGCCAAAGGGCAGGTCTGGCTTCCCTACCTTATGAGAATATTATATAAGTATTATTATTTAATGCAACTTCTGCACAATCTTCGTGTATGTCATGTACATTTAAATAAATTTTGTGTATACTTAACAATGTCACAGAAATATTTAATAAATATATTTCAAAAACATGATGTCCCATTTATATCCTTTTGTTTAAAAAAGTGTTGGCAATATGCTGTGGTGCATGCGTAAGAATATATTAATACAACTACAATACGATTCAGATCTTGGAGGACATGATAACATAGAACAAGGAACTGGAGTCCATTTTATTTCTTTTAACCCTAAAGTTAATGTGAGTAAAATTTACTCACATAAGGAATAGATTTGTTCGTAAATCAGCAGGTTGGCAACACTGAAAGTAAGCCACCAGCAGGGATTCGCCCACTCTGTCATTAGTCGGCTGGCGCAAGCATTGAATGGTGTTGTTTGATTTATCGCGCTTGTGGACAATTTAATAAAAGTTTGTGAGTAAATTTACTTATCGGTACCCTTTACGTACTAATATACATGAAATATTAGTACGTAAAGAAGAAAATATTATACACGAAATCATAAAAGATGGAAACTTTATTTGGAGTAAGGAACCTGTTGCTGCGCCAGGTCAAAAAACTCCCTAAAAAAATATTGTTTACATTGGCCCTGGCCCAACAGCAAATGCAAAAAATTTGCTGTGTCCTGCCAGTAAAATCAATAAAAATATATTATTTTTGCTTATTTTATATATTATAATAAAAATTACACTTATATTATATGCTGGCTTTCAATTTTTTTCATTAAGCACTACTACTTTGCAAAATAATTAGGATAATAATG
This sequence comes from Limnephilus marmoratus, assembly GCA_917880885.1. Lineage (NCBI taxonomy): Eukaryota > Metazoa > Arthropoda > Insecta > Trichoptera > Limnephilidae > Limnephilus > Limnephilus marmoratus. Next base: position 51,635,312 of record OU862909.1, on the reverse strand, counting down.
TAAAAATTTTGAAGTGAGTAAAATTTACTCATCGGTACCTATAAGCGCCTACAATTTGACCGTACCCTTCTAGGGTTAATCAATAATTAATGCATAATGACATCATATTTTTAAAAAAATTTTGTAGTTAAAATAATCTTCAAACTTTTAATTTTCCAACAGTTGCCAAAACACACCAATGCCATGGCACATGTCAGGAAACATGCCATATGCCCAAAATTTGGTGCATAGATCATAAATAAACCAGCCCCACATAGATATGTACCACTAAGTCGGTTGTAACGTCACAGAGCTTACTTTTATTTCAGCAAGATTCACTTACATAAACAATAAAAAGCCAGGTGGGGCCAGTATACATGTTGGGGTAAAACAAACAGTGCAGTTTTGAAGGGCAATAAAAAAAAATGGCGTAACTTACAGAAATGGGGTTTATTTTATTTTATTCGGTACATCATGCCGTTCTATGCATCAAATCCTGAAGATGAAATCAGAAAGATGATGGATGAAGGCGATTTCTGAAGTTTTCGGATGCATTTTGGCACATCTCGATGGGCTTAACGGCGGTTTAGATACCTCGGCAGTATTCTCACGGAGACTCTTGACCCAGATGTTGAGATTAGGTGCAGAATTGAAGCAGCAAGAACTGCATTCAGTAAAATGAGATCCCTCTTCTGCAATGACAATATCAATTTATAACTTGACAATATCAATTTAACTAACTTGTATGTCTGTGTCACTTTGTTACTACAATATTTTCAAAGATACATACGTATATTTTTTAACTTTCACTTTGAAATTTACATCATGGTGTAATTTTAGCACATTAGTTTATATTACCCACGCACAGGCAGCGCCTTAGGGGGCGTGCAAGTATTACGTAATGCAAATTTTGAAGTTTTTTGACTCCCCCTCCCCCCCATGTAACTCGCCGTAACGTTTTTCTGTACCCTTCCCCCCCCCCCCCCCTTAAACGTTACGTAACGCTCAAGTGACAATTTTTACCTGAAAGTCACAATTAAGTTGCGCAAAGTACTGGAAAGTCGCTTAAATACATTTTTTCTTGTTTTAATCGCGTTTGCGGTAATAAATAAAACAAGAGATTTCGAGAACGAAAAGGATTGCCAACTTGGAAGATTTTAATTCCCTGGTTATTTTTTATCTAAATAAAGAAAAACATGTTATGTAACGCGTTGTTTCAACCCCCTCTCGTAACGCACAGTAACGTTTCACAAGACCCCCCCCCCAAGTGCATTACGTAATACTTGAACGGCCCCTTAGTGGGTTCCCATTATCTACTTTTGTCTTATATATATTTTTTACATTATTTGTATCTTGTGTTATGTTATATATATTTAGAAATATGTAAAAAATTACTTTTGAAATGTATCAAGATATAATGGGAAAAAAAAAATAAATAAAAAAAAAACTAAGGCAGAGAATATAAAAATGTTATGAGTGGTCGGTCTTGCTGTATAGATATGAGACCTGGACCTTGAAGGCAAATACCATGAACAGGTTAGAGGCTTTTGAAATGTGGCTTCGCCGGAGAATGCTCAAGGTCCCATGGACCGACATGGTCACCAACACAGAAATCCTCAGGCGGGCTGGAGCAGATAGAGAGCTGCTTACATTGGTGAAAGTCAGGAAAATTTCATACCTGGGTCACATACTTCGAGGGGAGAAGTATCACTTGCTCCAATTGGTATTGAAAGGCAAGATAGAGGGTCGCCGAGGGCCTGGCAGAAGAAAATGTCTTGGCTGCGAAATGTATGAGAGTGGACCAGCATTAGAAGTGTGGAGGAGCTATTCCGGGCAGCGCAAGACAGAGAGACATTTTCCAGAGTGATCGCCAACATCGGGGGGACCTGATATGGCACACCAAGAAGAATTATCCATTCTTTCATAGATGATGCGAGTTTAATTATTTTAGGGAAAAACGCTTTTTACAAGTGGTGCTTTAAAATATTAAGATGAATTAATTGTGTGAGCCCATACATACGCAAAATTAATATGAATAAATAGTTTTGTCCATAAAAAAATTAAAATCTTTCAAGAGAGGCCAACAAATACAGAATTGGATTGAATTATCAATGAAATATTGATTTTGTTCTTTCTTGAAAGATTTGAGTTTTTTTTATGGACAAAACTATTTATTCATATCAAAGATATTGAAATAAGTATAAATAAATAAAAATAAAAAAAAGTTTATTCCGGTATGTGGGGAGAATAGTGCAATCCCACACATTCCATAAGGGTTATAATCAGGGCTGGGCAAAATACATGCTTTGCTGTAATTGAAATACAAATTACAAAATACTTTTTGCATGTATTTAAAATACGAAATACAAAATACTTTCAGGTCGTGTATTTGAAATACAAAATACAAAATACAGTATTTTAACCATTTTTTAATTTCAAATACAAAATACAAATTACAAAATACATTTGGTTTTGGTAGAACCTTTGGTTGCAATAAATTGTCGTAAGTGCCCATATCTAAGGGTGCGTTTCCATAGAAGCAAAGCTGAGTAGAGTGAAACAGAGACGTGCTAAAATTGACTAATCATATTGCTCAGGAGACACATCTCGTCTCCGCTCTGTAAAGTTTTGTGGTGTGGGACTTAGGTGTTAGATTATAATAATAATTATTATTATAAGACAAGCTAGTTCTCGGCATGCGTTGCAATGCCATATTCAAAGAAATAAATTCCATATATTTAGTCCCAGTACATTCAATTTTCAAACAACTCGCGTGCCAGCTATTACAATTTTTTTATTCTAATTTTCATTTTTCAAATATTACAAATATTCATTTTTCTATATTATAAGAACAATCAATCAAATCTGGTACCTACCATAGGTACCTATTTAAAATATCTACGATTTAAAAAATCCATAGGCAATTATTTTGTTACAAAAAAAAACAGCTGCCTGCTAAATTCAATTTCATCAAACGCGCGAACTGTCAAACGTGCGAAGTTAAAATAGTCGTAAAGTTTTCTGAAATTATCCAATTTTCTGCGTTATTTTCTTAATTTTTCTTTCCGTAAGAGCCTTTTATAAAGAATTAAAAAACTTTAAAAAAAAATAATGAAATAGGTAAAGTCATTCTGAAGTAAAGTCATTCTAAGGAAAACAAGGATTAATTTTTATATATAAATGGATGACATTTGTATAGCGCAATTTTGTGTTATTTCACTTCTCTGCTCTTCTCTACAGTAATTAACTTAAAAATAATCTAGTAATCAGTCAAATTATTCCTATAGTGCTTGATCTAATACTGTGATCAAAAATGTGCAATACAAAGCAATGAAAAGTATAATATAAAATGATACAAAATGTACAATAACAGTGCTATTATAGCACAGAACAATAATAATAACTAGCATGACGTAAAAAAATGTACAGTGCATTATAAAGCAATGATAAGGGGGCATACATTAATTACGTGAGCAGTTTTTCTTCCAAACTAGACTCCCCCCGCCCCTTGGTGAGATAAATTTGGGCCACTTCGTTTATTCTTTTCAAGTAACGTGAGATTTTGCTGGACCATCCCCCTTTTTTTGAGCTCACGTAATTAATGTATGCCCCTAAGAGACCTACAAATAATCATTAGTAAGAGTGCTATAGCAAAGGACAATAATACAGGATTCTAGCGTTTATAGTCTATGTATTATCTATGTGTGTTTATTTTTCATGATTGTTATGAAGATCGCTAAATGTATTTGAAAATGTATTTTGAAGCCATAAGTATTTGAAATACAAATTACAAAATACCTCAGCAACATGTAATTGAAATACCAATTACAAAATACATTTTTAGGAAGTAATTGATATACAAATACAAAATACGTATTTGTATTTCAAATACGTATTTCAATTACAAGTATTTCAAATACTGCCCAGCCCTGGTTATAATACATAATATAGAAAATATTTGAAGCGAAAAAATAAATAAGAAAAGCAGGTAAATATGATTATAAATGCATGGAACAAAGGTGATAAGATATAATAAAAGATATTAAAAAATATAAGAAGATAGTAATAATTATTGGCTTTTAGAATTCTCTGACCACATTAGGAGCCAGTATTTTTCTCCAGTGTGCATCAATGCTGGATGATGGACTGAGGCGGGTTTCCATGACTAGGATATTACCAGAGCTGTATATCCTCTCCCTCATTCCTGCCACCCTGGATCTAATAAGGGCTGCATAGCCGGGAACTCGCCCCTCCGTGAACATCTGGGAAGCGCTGCAATATCTGGGGAGACCAAACATTATGCGGAAGGCGTTGTTGTACTGAACCCGGAGTCTTTCTATACTACTCTTCTTGTAGTTTGCCCAGAGTTCGCACGTATACAGCGTTGCGCAGAAGGAAATGAAGAGCGTCCTTTTTACAGCGGTACTGCAAAGGCGGAATCTTCTGCTGATCATGTTTGCTTTTACGCTGAGAGCTCTTCTTTGCCTATCGATGTCATCATCGTCCATTAGATTGCTGGTGATTATGTGTACAAGGTATTTAGTTCCTTCAGTTAACCGCAGATTCACACCGTTCAGTGTAGCTGGAGGAATATTTTTTGGTCCTTGTCCATGTCTTATGACCATTAGAGCCGTTTTAGTGGGGTTATATAGCATGTTTGTTTCTTTAGCAAACTCTTCGCAGATCTTCAGAAGAATACGTAGGCCTCTTATAGATGGTGCCATCAAGACTACGTCGTCCGCCTAACTGATGTTGTTCAAACACTGTCCTCCAATTTGGCAGCCCACCCCTGCGTTGTTTAGCCTGTCGGTGAGTTCGTCCATGTACAGGTTGAACAATGTCGGGGACATGCATCCTCCCTGTCTGACGCCACTCTTTAGGTAGTAAGGTTCTGATAAACCATCTTTCCACTTTACGAGATTTTCCTGTTGACGGTGCCAAGTTTCGAGAATTTTTACCACTTTCCAAGGTATACCTCTTTTCTTTAGTTTTTTCCATAGTAAGGGGTGGGAAACTCGGTCAAAAGCCTTACTAAGATCCAAAAAGCATGCATAAGTTGCAGAGGCGGCCGCTTCCTTAGTGCATATGTGCACTGCACTGCCGAACATACGTCAGAAGTGTGAATTAGTATCTACATCCTCTCACGAAGAATCCCGCCAATTCGTTACAAAATCTTTACCAATTGTCTAAACTCCCTCCCATGAGAGAAAGGAATTCGTGCACATTTTGTTATGCCCAGGCGTGACGTCACACGAAGTTATATTTCTATTGGGATCATCCCCAGATGCTGGAGTGCTCGTGCCCGTGAAATGAGCAAGGCAGGTATAGACCCATACGGACGATTGACGTGTCAAAGCAGAGAAGACATATGGTGCCTGGGTGCACTAGCGGAGCAAATGACTTAACATTAAACTTGCGTAAAGTGATACCGAACCTTTGGAATGGAATAGTTATGTTCGACGAATTTAAGACGAAATAACAAATGTAATTAGTTTTACCGCCATCGGCCGCCAGCGCGGCGCTGTATTATTTCAGTATTGACAGCATTTTAACAGTTTTTGCAAGTTTTATTCTGTAAAAAAAACTTATTTAAAAATGAGTGTTACTGAAAACATTATTGCGATTAACGTAGATTTTATCAAATGTAATTAGTGGAGTGTTTTAGTGAAACGGTTAAACTTTTAAAAATAATGTGTACTATTCCAATGACAACTGTTGAGTGCGAACGGTGTTTTTCTACATTAAAACCTTTTAAAAACATTTCTGAGGAACACTATGTCTCAAGAACGGCTTAATGCTTTGTCAATGTTGAGCATCGAAAAAGGTTTGATATCTTCTATACCAGAATTTAATAATCGTGTCATTGAAGTATTTTCGCAAATGAAAGAGCGACGAATGGATTTACTGTACAAGTGAACATTTGCATTACGTATGTCACCCCCTAATCACTTTATTTTCCCATGTTAATGTTACCTTTTTTGTGAAATGCACTGCTCGCGAATTTTGTCACGGGCCGCCTCTGATAAGTTGATGATCCAAAAAGCATGCATAAGAGATGTGCTATCGGCACATTTCAATGGGTGGGACTGTGATTCCCGGCATCGCTGATATTGTTAACCAATACTACTGCACACCTTAAAAAAATCCACTAAATGAATGAATTTTTTCCATATTCAAATTATTCCCATTAGACGGTAGTCCGCTGACGGTCGGGTAGTCATCATAGCATATCTCTTGTATTTCAATATTTTTGATTCATATTAATATTAACAATTAATTAATCTTAATATTTAGCATAACTTGTAAAAAGCTTTTCCGCGCGCCATCTGTGAAAGAGAATATGAATTCTTTTGACAATAACCATAAGGTTAAACATCACTTACGTTATAATCTACGCATTCACAGATGGCGCCACATCAATTATTTTACGTTTTTAATACTTTTTGCACGTTTCGCTATAATAGGTAAATTAATTGTTTGCGCCCGTACATATTTGGGGACATTCAAGTTTTATGTAACGCACTTGGGGGGGGGGGGGGGGGGTGGGGTCTTGTGAAACGTTACTGTGCGTTACGAGGAGGGGAGGGGGGGGTGAGGGGGGGTTCGAACAACGCTTTACGTAACATGTTTTTCTTTATTTAAGGTGAGTTGGGGTAAGAGCACTGTGTAAAACGAATAGATGAAGTTTAAAGTAATCCCATATGTCACAGCATTATCCCAACGCAATCAATTTTTTATACAAGGAATTTTAACTATTCCTTAATCAAATGGTTTTATCACCAGAAGTTAATCTACTGTTTTTATTAGATTTTTCAGTATTTAAAAAAAAAAAGTCTTGATAGATCCACTTACCCCGCCTTCGGGGTAAGTGGATCTAACTTCAATATTTTTATTAATGGGAAAATGAATAAAAATTGTTAGTTGCCAATCCAATCAAACGCACTAAACGCACAATTTCGCTATATAAAAATATTGAATATAGTGGAATATACATCATAAATCAAACATTATTTGGCAGATTGGGGTAAGTGCAACATTTTATGGCTAGTGATGGGCCAAAAAAAACAAACTTTTTTTTAATGAATTAGTACTATTTTTCACAATATTTACTTACAATGTTATATAATAATAAATATTTAATACTAATAACTTAACTTAACATGTTTATAGGTATAGGAACTATTTTTTTGGTTACTAGAATAAAAAAAATTACACAATAATATGTGGAAATAATAACCCACAAAATGCCTTTGCGGAACCTTTTGTTTGCGACTTTAAAATGATTAAAAATAACATGGAAAATAACGTGACTGGAATGAGGTGGTAATTTTAATATGGTTACATTCTGTTTTCTGGCCTCCTCAATTAGACTTATTAAGCTTATGTGTGTAGTATGGCCATCATAAATAAGTAGAATTGGACGGACTGGCCCTGCTGCTGGAAGGAAACCATCGGTAAAAAAATTTCATAAACTGTTATCTCCATCCAACCGTTTTTGGTAGCAGCATACTGCGTAGCTGAATTCTTTTCAGGATTGGTCCACTTATCCCATACATACTTGCCCTTGAAGACAATCAGGGGTGGACATTTATCTCCACCTGTACTATACCCTAATAAAACTGTAGTATTGTCTCTTCCTGGTGAACTAATTGTTCTGGTGGAAGGATATCTAACAATACCAACTACTTTTGTTTTGCTAGGATCTTTAGAGAAACTAGTTTCATCCAAGTTCCAAATTTGATGAGGACGGTTTTAAAGGTCTAGTTTTTTGATTGTGTCTGTCAAAATAACAAAATATTCATTCATTATGAATGGATCTAACACCCTTTTCCTGGCATATTCAACAGGCTGAGGTTTTTTAATTGACAAATTATTGCGTTTTGAAAACCCCGCAAACCAATCGTGACCTGGAATGCCATTTTTGAAAGGGGTTTTCAAATTGTTGCACGCAATATATTTAGAAACTGGCTCAATCCTTCTTTTTTTGATAGACCGAATCCGTATTTCTCCATAATGTGTAGATTTTCAGCTAATTGTTTTTCAACTTCCAGCGGTAGGGCTGTACTTCGTCCCATGGTGGTAGATTTCTTACCTCGCCTCCCAGAAACATAACCCATAATAGTTAATCTGGGTATTACGAAAAATTTCTCAGCCTGATAACCACTCATGCGACCGCTTTTTACTTCTTCCACTGCTTCCAACAGTTTTTCTTTCGTGTAAGAAGTAGCCTTAGAAGTCTTTCTTACATAATTCCTGGGCATTTTACTTTCTTAAAAAAAAAACCCTCAAGATTATTATTTGTCAAGATGGTATTTACCTACTTTATTTTATACTTTATATTGAAATATCATAATAATTAACTAATCTCGTTTGTAAAATACATTTATTTATTTATTTTATTCAATGTTTGTTTACACGGTAGGTTTTATAAATTTCATTGCAATATATTTAACCTCGCTAGGACAAGCCTGTGTTGAGGTTAATAATTTTATGATGTGTTAAAAAATAACACATAATAATATAGGTATTGAAAGAACAGTATAGTTACATTAATGTACCCACTCATAAACATTATAATATTGATAATTAAGTAAAGCTACATCCATGTTCCTTACAAACATGGATTATTTTTGTTAATCTTTGTCATATTTCTAATGGTACTAATTAAGCTTACGTTTCGTTTTTTTTAAAGTAGTATGCACATCACTAGTAACATTTGCGTCCATACAAAAATATCAGGGGGAAGTGGATCTACAGTTTAGTAGCACTTACCCCAGCACGTAATTTTATGGGGGAAGTAAATCTAGTCTTATAAATCATAATTCTTTAAGAAATTCATAATTCAAATTTTTTTTTTTTTTTTTTTACAGTGAATACCGCACAAGAATCTCAACTGCTCCCGTCTGGAGCCAGTGAGACTATGGCATCCCCAATTGGGGTATGTTGTGAGGCTGAAGGTAGTGGGGAGGGGAAGGAGGTGGGGAAGAGGAAGGTTGGGAAGTACCTGGCTATTCAGATCTGGTCACCAAACACGGCTAAAGCCATTTTTAAGCAACGTTTCAATTCTGAATGGTGGTCTTACACCAGGGCGATACTGATAGTATCTTCCACTCTGGAACATGCCGCAAATATACTATATATTATTTTTAAATTAATTAATTGTGAAATAACACAAATTAATCAAATAAGATTTATTTGCGCATGCCGGGTTCGAACCCGCGACCTCCGGACTGTGAGTCAAGAGTCTTACCCACTGGGCTACGGAGGTCGTCTATATATATACACATCAAACCTCAATTCAATAGAGAACTCCAGTCCAATTTTTTTATTTTTTTAAATGAATAAAGACCTTCAAACTTAAATAACTGCATTTTTATTTTTATTTTTATAGTTAGTTTTAATAGTTAAAATAATTGTCAAAGTTTTAATTTTTCAAGACTCCTAAAAACGCACCGTATCTATGGTGGTTTATGTGATCTCTTCACCCACCTATAGTTTATTATTTTCAAGTTGTCTTTTTGAATCAGTGATGTTATGTCGAGGGAAATTTCCCTAGATCTAGGGGAGAAAAATATTTTTTAGGGATAAGGGAAATCAGGACAAAATCTAGGGAAATTTCGAACTATGGCAATTTTTTTATTACATATGACAATATTACTGATGTTATATTTATATATATATACGTATATATATTTGTTGGGATTCCTATGAATCTTAATTATTGTTCATGTACTTACATGCAATGTTATTTTTAACACTGACAACTCAAAATGATATTAGGGAACGTACCCATACTACGTGACACGTTCGGGGGGGGGGGGGGGGGGGGTCTTAAAAATACCACGCTTGGTACAAATGAGCGGCGGGTTGGTTTGGTTTTTGGTCACGGTGGGGGGGGGGGGGTTAAAAAGTGCAAAAAGTTTGTCACGTAGTATGGGTAAGTTCCCTATGTAGGTATCTAAAAAGATAAATGGGACCTCTGAAAAAAAAAATTATTTATGTTTTAACTTCCGTTTTTTCGGTGATTGCGGTTGATTTTTATTTCACAAAGTGTTTTTTTTTTTAATTTGGAATTCAGTTTCTAATTCAGTGGTGAGTGTATTCCTACTTTTAAATTATTACTTCACGTAGCAAAAAGTGGTTTATTTGGAAAAGCACAGTATTATAAGTATATTTACCAAGTTCCGATATCTTTCCAATTAATTAATCATATTAATTAACATATAACAGGATTAGTGTTACACAATCAGGTGGCTACCTAGGTAATTGCGTAAATGTGAAATTCTAGGGAAATTTCACTTCGAAATCTAGGGAAATAATTTTTTTGGGCAGAACATCCCTGTTTTAAAATGGCAGAAGGGGGTTAGTATATTTATGGGCAGAAGGCAGAAGATGGCCGATTAATACTATGACATTTAGGTGTTAGAAGTCGTTTTTTATTCAAGATTAACTGCTTTTAATATAGAAAAACATTGGTAAAATGTCCACATTTCACCGCTACTGTTATTGTTTTTAATCAAAGTGCAATATAAAAACAATCAATCATCGTAAATATTTGCAATCATTGCAAATACATATAACATCGTGTTTTATGTATAACACATACAGAATAGAATTTATAATACACTGATCATGACGATTGTGTTGCATTAACTTGTATAAAAAACCCTTTACTAAAAATAATTTGAAAATACAAACTAAATGTCAAATATGGTCGACACGACTTTAACCTCAAAGGCAAAATTTATTGCAGATTGTCCGCAAATATAGCTCTTTTCGTAAATTGTTGAGGGCCTAAATTGGGTTTCAATAAACACAATAACTATTATTTATCTAAATCTCTATAAACAGTATGAAAATAAACCAAAAACACGAAATATTGAATTGCATATGTGCACAATACACGCAAATGTATATCATTTCAAATGCCAATACAATACAAGCGATCACCAGGTGACAGTGGGTGAGTGTGACGCGTGACGTCACCATTCACCATTTCAGTAATGCCAACTTGACACTGTGTTTCGAGGAGAGGTTTAAAAATGCACTTTTTAATAATTTTTTAAAAACTCTGCGTTTAATATTATGAAATAAAAGTTATATATTCAGAATCAGCGTTTATTGGTCTATATGAACATATTTTTTTAAAGCCATAATATTTTTCACTGGAGTTCCTTATTATAGCGTACTCACCAATTTGTAGCTTCCTAGCACGAGTTACTGTCAAGTTATAGGAAAATTAAGGCAGCACTCAAAACTCGAACACTGACTAAAACCAACTGCCAAAATTCGAAGCTCTCTAACAACTCTCAGTGTTTATGAAGCAGCACCATCTATACGTCAGAGTGAGAATTTAGCTAATTACAACACATTCTCTATAGATGGCAACGCTTGAATATTGTATTCAAAGAAGTTCGAGGGCCTAGATGTACTTCCCCCAAAATGTCACTTACCCCAACTCACCTTAGATAAAAAAACTAGGGAATTAAAATCTTCCAAGTTGGCAATCCTTTTCGTTCTCGAAATCTCTTGTTTTATTTATTACCGCAAACGTGATTAAAACAAGAAAAAGGTATTTAAGCGATTTTTCAGTACTTTGCGCAACTTAATAGAGAACTCCAGTCCAATTTTTTTATTTTTTTTAATGAATAAAGACCTTCAAACTTAAATAACTGCATTTTTATTTTTATAGTTAGTTTTAATAGTTAAAATAATTGTCAAAGTTTTAATTTTTCTAGACCATCAGAAAAGCACCATATCTATGGTAAATTGTTAATATGGTGATATGGTCTTCACCCACCGATATTTTATTTACCTTCAAGTTGTCATATTGTATCAGTGATATTATGTCGAGGGAAATTTCCCTATATCTAGGGGAGAAAAATATTTTTTAGGGATAAGGGAAATCAGGACAAAATCTAGGGAAATTTCGAACTCTGGCAAAATGTTTATTACATATGACAATATTACTGGTATTATTTTATATATATATAGAATATATTATATACGTATACATATATATTTTTTGGAATTCCTATGAATCTTAATTATTGTTCATGTACTTACATGCAATGCTATTTTTAACACTGACAACTCAAAATGATATTATATGTATCTAAAAAGATAAATGGGACCTCTGAAAAAAAATTTAATCTATGTTTTAAGTTCTGTTTTTTCGGTGATTGTGGTTAATTTTTATTTTGCAAAGTGTTTTTTTTATTTTTTTATTTGGAATTCAATTTCTAATTCATTGGTGAGTGAATTCGTACTTTTAAATTATTACTTCTTGTAGCAAAAAGTGTTTTATTTGGAAAAGCACAGTATTATTAGTATATTTACCAAGTTCCGATATCTTTCCAATTAATTAATCATATTAATTAACATATAACAGGATTAGTGTTACACAATCAGGTGGCTACGTAGGTAATTGCGTAAATGTGAAATTCTAGGGAAATTTCACTTCGAAATCTAGGGAAATAATTTTTTTGGGCAGAACATCCCTGTTTTAAATGATAAACAATATGGCGGAATCATGAGGCTACTATGAAATTTAGATGATGTTTAGGCGTGGGAAATCGTTTTTTATTCAAGATTAACTGCTTTTAATATTGAAAAACATTGGTAAAATGTCCACATTTCACCGCTACTGTTATTGTATTTAATCAAAGTGCAATATAAAAACAAATCTCTCTCCTTTATTGCAAATACATGTGACATCGTGTTTTGTGTTGGGCGCATAAATATACTAACCCCTAGATCGATATCTTCGGGCCTTTTGCTTCTAAGCAGTTTGGTCATCACTGTCACCAACTTAACCAAAAATAAAATGGTCCACCAAAGACAATAAACAAATAAAATAGAGGAAGTTCAAGGCCATTTATCACCATAGAGAATATGATCGCACTCGACCTTCTTCATCCATTCATTAGCCAAATAAATTATTTAAAAATAAAAATGCTTGAAAGCAGAAAAATGTTTTAGTTTCCCCAAGAAAACAACGTTCCATCTGACAAAGCCTGAGGGAATGAGCTTTACATAATATTTACAGCTCATTCTCTCAGCAGGGAGCTTTGTCAGATGGAAACCTGTTATCCTGAAGAAATCAAAAAATCAAGCGTTAGTAAAAAACCTAAAATACTTGAAATATGAACTCCTTATAAAAGGAAAACATTTTCAAATAATGATTATGGTTTTCTACAACGAATTTCCATTTTTCTGCTTGAAAAATGAGAACTCAGGAGTACATGTTTAAATACTTTTTATTTTCAGAAAGACAATCAATAATAGCACATAAAAACACTGGTTCGGTGAATTCAATGAATTGATAAATGGTTTGAAAAAGACTATCGACACTGGAAAGGAAAAATGGCTAAAGCGTCATACAGCTGTGACATTAAAGATTAACGTACACAATAAGCTGTATTGTTTGTTTACGTATGTTCATCTTTAATGTCACATCTATATGGCGCTTTAGCCATTTTTCCTTTCTAGCAGTCACCGTACATATCTTAGTTCTTGTAGAATGAAATAAAAAATCTGCATATTCTAAATTTCCTTTCAACCGAAATTAAACAGAGTATACCTTCATCGAGGACCCATTTCAGCCATCTCACAGTAAAAACCGCATAACGTGTTCTGAAAAAAATATATCACATTAAAAAAAGTTTGTGAACATAATATATAATATTTTTCCCTTGTGATGACATACTTTGTTTATCACAAGGGAAAAATATTCTCCCTTCTGTTCATATGAAGAATGAAAAAACCACGTAAGATCGTTGGAGATCCGCAAAAAATGAAAGGCTGATGTAAGCGTAATGAGTAAGATTGAGAAAGAAACCCTCAGATGGTTTGGGCATGAAAAGCGAATGTACAATGAATGGAAGAAGTATATATAACGCAGATATGAGTGGTAGTGAAGTGCCAAGTCTTCCTCGGGGACACCAGAGGAAGACTTGGCACGATCAAGTGAATAATTGCTTGTTTGCGTGGGGCACGTCAAGAAGCAGAATAATAGAATAGTATGTATAAATGTGAATGAGGCAAAGAATGTATGCCAAGACCGAGTTGTTTGGCGGTCCGTCCTCTCTGAATGCCCTGCGGGAAAACAGCATGAAAATTAGTTACTTTTAAAGCATTATTAATTTTACTTGCCAAATGTTATGGTCTGCCAAACATTGTTATAAGGTGTTCCTAATGTAAAGCTTTAAAATCATCCAAAGTCTGGAACATTTTCTGAAACAATATTTGTGAAACATTAACCACTCGGACCCATAAGCTTGTTTTAACGATAATATAACATTAACAGACATATGTATGACGTACGAGGCGTACGTAACTTATTAAAGTAAAATTGAAAGCATATTTTATCAATTATCAATACAAACACATGTCATTTAACCTCAAATAGGTAAAGATAAATCAAGCTGAATGTTAATGTCGTATGTAATTACCTGATTTCTGGATCAATTGCGGACAAACTTTAACCATTTTTCCACCTCTGTAATTCGTGTAAACGATTTTTGAATGAAATATGCCCATCGGCGATGTCAACAATACAAATTCAAATACGAATTCATGTTCGTTTGACAATCGTATGATGCAATTTGACGTTTAAAGTTAGACCTATCTATAATTAAGCTTTATCTATAAGAATTTGGTCCGCTCCTGTCAGTTCCAAGGTCAAAGCCGAGATTAACGCCCCTGGTTGGGCGTTACTTTGTAGGTACATTGTTTTATGTATAACACAGAAACACTGGTATTTAGGTATAATACACTGATCATGACGATTGTGTGTATAAAAAGCCCTTGATACTAAAAAGAATTTGAAAATACGATCGATGTATCGTCAAACAAATGTCAAAAATGACACGACTAACCTCAAATAGGCAAAATTTATTCCAGATTGTCCGCAAATATAGCCCCTTTCGTAAATTGTTGAGGGCCTAAATTATGTTTCAATAAACACAATAACTATTATTTATCTAAATCTCTATAAACAGTATGAAAATAAACCAAAAACACGAAATTTTGAATTGCATATGTACACTTTAAGTCATTTCAAATGAAATTCAAATGTCAATTGTCAATACAATACAATACACGCGATCACCAGGTGACAGGTGGGTGTGGTGGGTGAGTGTGACGCGTGACGTCACGATTCACCATTTCAGTAATGCCAACTTAACGCTGTGTTTTCAGGAGAGGTTTAAAAATGCACTTTTTAATAATTTTTTAAAAACTCTGCGTTTAATATTATGAAATGAAAGTTATATATTCAGAATCAGCGTTTATTGGTCTATATGGACATATTTTTTTAAAGCCATAATATTTTTCACTGGAGTTCCTTATTGTGACTTTCAGGTAAAAATTGTCACTAACGTTTAGGGGGGGGGGGGGGGGTGGAACGGAAAACCGTTACGGCGCGTTACATAAGGGGGAGGGGGGGTCAAAAATCTTCAAAAATTGCGTTACCTAATACTTGAACGCCCCCTTTAAGATGAATATAAATAGATAGTTTTGTCCATAAACAAACCCAAATCTTTCAAGGAGGCTGAAAAATGCAATTTTGTATCGGCGACTCAACCCAATATTGTATTATTTGTGTGTGGTTTGGTTTATTTATGAATAGAGCAATCTCCTCTGACCGAAGCTATTGCTCCCCCTGAACTCCGAGGGATTTCCGATTATTTTGATGTTTCGATTTCGATTATCTTACGTCTGGATTGTGCCCATCACTAGTAGGAAATTATCGGTTTTTGACCGAGGTAAACAAAGTTTATCTGTGCATTTTAAATTTTTTGACATAAAATAATATGAAGATGAAGTGAGGTTAAGTTGGTTTCGGTTGGTTTATTTGTGGGTTATGTGTACATTTATGATGATTGGTTCATTTATGAGTTAATGGTTCCGCCGCATATTTACGTTGAATTGTTGTTGATTAAAATATTAAAACCGTATTTTACATGTCAAAAATGAGTTTGCCCAAATCTGCTCTTAATTTTAAAGTTTTATCAGAATGCAATACGTCAAAAGCACGAACCGGTGTTATGAGGTTGCCTCATCACGACGTAGATACTCCTGTTTTCATGCCTGTTGGAACACAGGTTGTTATTTCTTTAAAATATGATAGTATAACAAATATGTTATATGAAAAATGGTAGCCTATAAGCTGAATTTCATTATTTCAGGGAACTATGAAAGGAGTGCTCCCCGAGCAGCTAGAAAATCTTGGCTGCCAAATTATTCTAAGCAATACGTATCACTTGGGTAATAGGCCTGGTATCAATATTTTATCCAAAGCAGGTGGGCTCCACCGGTTTATGGGATGGAACCGAGGTCTGCTAACTGATTCCGGTGGCTTTCAAATGGTCTCTTTATTGAAATTAGCCACCATTACCGAAGAAGGGGTAAAATTCCAATCTCCCTACAATGACAGCGAAATAATGCTCACTCCAGAACACTCCATAGAAATTCAAAATTGCATAGGTTTGTTTCTATTATTTTTTATAATTTTGGCCATGAATACAATGACGTTAGCAAGGCAATTGCCGTGGTCTCGATTTCTAGTACTTTAGTACTAAACTGTCACTCGTCGAGTAAAGTCGTGTCTGACCAGTAGGAAAATTGCATTTAAAAGGTGCCAAAATGCCTCCTGTGTGATGAGAAAATGTTTCCATTACACGGCAAATAGTAGTAAAGTGAAGAAATAAAATTTCATTTATTTGCACACACAAA
This sequence comes from Limnephilus marmoratus, assembly GCA_917880885.1. Taxonomy (NCBI): domain Eukaryota; kingdom Metazoa; phylum Arthropoda; class Insecta; order Trichoptera; family Limnephilidae; genus Limnephilus; species Limnephilus marmoratus. The sequence goes on along the minus strand of OU862909.1, from coordinate 51,618,596 downwards.
TTACTTATTATTAGTATCAATTATTAAAAGCAATAAATTTTCATGTTTCCCGTCAGACAATTTTATGCGTCATTAGAGAAAAAACACACATTCTTTGATTGTCTTATGGTACGGCCACACTGAGGCCAACTTCCAACTTCAAACTTTCGGACGATTGTGTAGAAGGGTAGTTCGTGCGTTGGAAGTATGGCTTCAGTGTGGAAGTAGCATATCTTTTTAATACATGAATAACTTTTAAATTAAGAAATTACTGAAAACCGCTGAAAACAAAAGAGTGTTGCTTACTTGCCACATTATTTTGCGAGTATGTGAGACTATGGCGAGTCTATTTATATAACGTCATTGCCTGAACATCTGTGCTGCATGTGTGGAATAAAATTTATTTTTACTTATTTCTTATAACATTACAGGTTTAGGGTCTAAGGACCTTTGTACATGGATATACTTACAAGTTCATGTAGCAACCACAAGTAGTCTACCGATATGCTACTCTGCTGGTTTCCGTACACGGCGCTACCCGAAATATACTGAACATGGTCATTTCTTCACGTGTGGGCGTGGAACTAATAGAATATGAAGTGACTGTAGCGACCAAGACAATAATATTGTTCTTCTTTATATTTATAAGCATGAAAAATTATCTGAAAAAAAATTTTGGGTTCACCCATACAGCGAAATAAATAATAATTGTAGGGCATTCATTGCCACCAAGTAACTAAATAAGAATGATGTCAATTTGACTTTTTTTCTAACCTCAATTCACGTGTTTTCGCTAAATCATTTCTTACATATTCCGGTAAATTATAGTTATATAAACATGGACATTTTCCCACCTCTAGAACCAATTTAAGATTCAAATCGTGTTTGGACACTATTTCTATCAAACTTGTAGTAGATACAAATGCAATTAGCATAGCGCGCTACCAGCACTGTCAGTAAACCCGTAATTGATGTGTAGTATCGTATACAAACACTAACACTGCGTGTAATTGTGCATGAAATTCGAATCGCTTGTAAGTATCTCCATGTAGGAATGGCTTAAATCATTTAACCACTCAGACCCATAAGCTGTTTTCACGATAATATAACATTATCAGACATTGGAGGCACTGCTGAAAATCAGCTATATTTTAGGAGAAATCCTGAATTGTAGCAGGGCTGTGTCTTTTCGTCAAAAGAATCAATGAAAAAAGAACAAAATATGTAATATTGTAAAAAAATCTATTGATGAATAAATGTTTTATTAGTATTATGTATGACGTATGAGGCGTACCTGACTTTTTAATATGTATCATTCTGTATTGTATGAGTGAAACAGTATCTGCAAGCTTTCAAATTCATGCAGGCCAACGTCTTCATTTAAACGCCCCTTTCTGGATCTTGATTCTTCACGCTCACCTTGGCTTTGCGCTTTTTCAATAATGGATGACTCAGTCATGATGACCCCTGAACTAAGTTGCAGCCAGTGCAGAAATGCAAAAAACTGCTCAAAAGACCGCCCCTTTGCACAGAAGGATGCGGTGCGCCTTTAATAGTATATTTAGAGAGGCGAAGTTTGGCCTGTTTGGATTTCAGTATGGATATCTCAACCAAGTTTCTAGATTGGTTTATTTACTATGTCTAGGTGCTGACATAATAATGCAGTTGGATGACGTAGTCCAAGCAACGCATCCGGTCCGTGAGCGCATCCAGGAGGCCACGGAGAGGACTTCCCGCTGGTTAGACCGCTGTTTACAGGCACACAAGAACCCCGCAGAGCAGAGTGTGTTCCCCATTGTGCAGGGATCTCTGGATGCAGAGCTGAGGGAGCAGAGCGCCAGGGATCATGTGAAGAAAAATGTTAATGGATTTGCTATTGGGGGATTAAGGTACGAATAGTGATAATATTGAATATTAATTATAATAATAATACAGTACAATCTCACTAATCCGGCACTATTAAAAACCAGAGGGTGCCGGATTATTGGAATATTCGGATTACTGGATTATAGAGAAAAAATCATAATAAATAAAACGAAGCATTTCATAAAGAGAATATACACACTATTCACACTTCAAAACAACAGTACACACGTGTACATGAGATAAGTTTTGAAGTTAGACTGCTAGACAAAGGCGCGGCGATGGAGCGCGTAGGCGTAGAGAGGCGAGGGAGGCGCGGGCGAAGAGCGGATTATTGGACGTTCCGGTCTATTGAAGTGCTGGACTAGTGAGATTGTACTGTATAATTTTATATAGCTTAATTTAATTAAAGTTAAGGCTAAAGTTCGGTTTAGGGGCGAGAGTCCTAGATAATTTTTTTTTTTTTTATACTAATTATGGGCCGGAAAATCCGAATCTGAAAGAATTAGGCGTCGGCAAGCAATATTAACTGAATTTAAGACTTTAAAATTTTCTATAAACACAAAGGAAAACAAGTCATTTTGAATGCATTGACATTACAAGTCATAGAAAAACAAGAAAGATGTTACACCACATAAAATTAAGTGTTGCCATTAAGCAATAATATCAATAACTAATTTAAGTAATTATTTTTTATAAATTTTATTCACTTTTGTATCACAAACCATGTTACATAAACCTAGCGTAGCCGCTAAACTATTTGAAAACTGGGATGTTTTCTTGCCTTGACGCGAGTAGGCGCTATGAAGGGGGCACTTTCTTTTCTATCACAAACCATGTTACACAAACCCAGCGTAACCGCTAAACTACTTGAAAACTGGGATGTTTTCTTGCCTTGACGCGAGCAGGCGGTATAAAGGGGCACAAACCATGTTACACAAACCTAGCGTTAGGTTAGGTTACACATTTTTAAGACTACGAATTTTCATACTTTTGGTCTAAGAATACGGCCGTTGAGATAGTCATAATTCATCAGGTTAATGTGTTATGTGATGAATTATCATGTGAGGAAGTATCGTGTCGGAAAGTTTTACGTTATTGATATTTTTGCTTAATGGCAACACTTAATTTTATGTGGTGTAACATCTTTCTTGTTTTTCTATGACTTGTAGTGTCAATGCATTCAAAATGGCTGGTTTTCCTTTGTGTTTATAGACAATTTTAAAGTCGTGTAATTCAGTTAATATTGCTTGCCGACGCCTAATTCTTTCAGATTCGGATTTTCCGGCCCATAATTAGTATAAAAAATAAAAAAAATTATCTAGGACTCTCGCCCCTAAACCGAATTTTTTCCAAAGTTAATTTTATATACGCTATTAAAATTAACTTTAATTAAATTTGGTGATTAAATCACCTCAAGGGCGCCTTCTCTTTTTTTTGCAATTAAGTACGTTGCTGCATTATGCAACACCTAATGAGATTGAGGGGCTGAAGAACAATGGCTTCCCTTTTTAGTCACCATCGCACCACCACCACCATAATATGAAGAGAAGAATTTTTACTCCAGGCAAGTTATCAGTGTATATCGTTGACCAATACAACAAAGGTACATAACCACTTTGCGTTAGAAAGAACTTACACTAGGTACACATCATTTGGATTTACACTGAGTGCAGTTGTTTTCTTTCATGCTTTAGATTTTTTTTCGGTCGCTAAAGAAATTTCACTTAGGGTGATGCATATAGTTTGCATCCAACACTAGTAATAATTTTTTTTTTAAACGCCTTAAACATTGAAAATATTACCTGCGACTGCGTAGTGCAATGACTAAAAAAATTTACTTCCGCTGTTTCACCATTAGAATTTTTAAATTTCCCCGAATTAAAAAAGTATAGTGGCGATCTCAGATTATTCAATGTTAATTTGTTTTAGTGGCGGAGAAGCTAAAGACGAGTTCTGGCCGATGGTCCATCTCAGCACCGACATCCTCCCTCGAGACAAGCCCCGCTATGTGATGGGGGTCGGGGTGGCCATGGACCTGGTGGTCTGTGTGGCTCTAGGGGCTGACATGTTCGACTGCGTATTTCCAACCAGAACTGCCGTAAGTTACACTGAATTTTTCCATCTAATAGAATACCCACTGCTCATTTATTATTTTTGTTGTAATTTGTTTCACGTTAGCTGATTTTTTCTATGTCTAGAGGTGGTATTTTAAATTCACTTAAGAGCTAATAAAGAGTTCCTTAGGACAATCTTCATGGCAAAGCGGTTAACTTGTTAACCCAGCACAAACAAATGCACCATCTTAGTGAGATTCCACTATAAAGTTGCTTGAACGGCTTTAGTTTCGTCTAGTGACCATATCTTTTTTTTCCCTTCTCCAACTTCCAGCACGCGATGGGAATTCTAGTTCAGATTGAATCATTTTGCATTTTGGATCACTTCTAGAGATACTAGCAGGGGTTGTATCGAAGAACCTCTTTGTATGTGAAAAGTATGATTTACTAAAAAATAATATGGGCACATAGGACTTGGGTTTGATTGAATGCTCATGTTTGAATTGCAGAGGTTTGGCTGCGCTTTGGTCAACACGGGGCAGCTAAATTTGAAGCAGAAGAAGTACGAGACCGATCTTAACCCGATAGACGCTGACTGCCAATGTTCTACCTGCAAACAGTACACGAGAGCCTATCTACACACCATTGTTACTGTGGAAACGGTCGCTTGTCATTTACTGTCTGTTCACAACATTGCATTCCAGGTATGATAAATTTATTAACAGTGCACGCACTTATTAATGCATTCATCTTGAAAGAAAGTGCATGTCAAAAAGAGTGCTGCTAATGCAAGATATTATTATTATTTGAAGAAAGGGTTAAATTAGTTTGCTGTATTTGAAGAAGGTTAAAAAAGAGTTTATCCCAAGAATAAAAAATCCTACTAGTTCTTCCATCCGAGAGAGCTGCCGCAGACCATCATACTACACGGGTGGCGGTTTCCCGCCCAGGCTACCTGAGCAGTTCTCCCGCCGCAGGAAACCGCACAAGAAGCCGTGCACGACCGATCAACAACGCTCTCTCGCATGAAATGATGCAATCGTGGGAAACCGCTTGTGTAGTATGAACGTGGCGATTTTCCGCTGCGGGATAACCGCTGCATGCGGCGGTTGAATTTCTCCCGCCTGTGAACCGCGAGCAGCCGCGGTGGGAGAACCGCTCATGTAGAATGCGTCATACAACGTTCATAGCCATAATAGCCATCCCTATACTTAGAACGACCACGGCTCAGCACCATTATTTGTATTTAGGTGTAAGATGGTACAATATATTATTATCCAAAAACAAAATTAGTAAAAAAAAAATTAAGTCTCTGAAATTGGATAAGGGAACGTACCCATACTACGTGACCAACTTTTTGCAATTTTTAACCCCCCCCCCCCCCCGGTGACCAAAATCCCAAGCAACCTGCCGCTCATTTGTATGGAGCGTGACATTTTGAAGACCCCCCCCCCCCTAAACGTGTCACGTAGTATGGGTACGTTCCCTAATGATATATTGTACCCTTAATGAATTGTACCTTTAATGTATTTTAATATTTAAAAAAAATAAATTGTATTGTTATTGTTCTTCTATAACTATTTTTTTCTAAATTGTGTACCTATCTAAAATAATGTTGAAATTTTATTTCATAAGTTCTTTGAAAATTGTTTACACTCATTGGAATATCATTATTATTTTTTGCATGTAAATACTCCTCCCATAAACACGAGCTCCTAGAGCTCAACTTATGGAGTAGTAGAATAAATGTGAAATATTTTATAACCTACCCTACCATATCAGGGCCGTAGCTAGAGTTGAATTTAAGATAGGGCAGCGGTAATTACAGGTAGGGCGCAAGTAAAATGATCTGATCTGGGTCGGGCGGGGGCGTGCTCCGGGCGGCAAAATTTCACAATAAATAATAATATCTTGTTAAAATTTTAATCATTTCTCTTTCATATTTTTGTCATAGGCACGGAATTTTTCATTACTTATTCTGTGACAAACCTGGGGAATCCCCTTTCTTCAAATGAATGTATAATAATGTCATCTTGATAACTGCAGCGACTGGCAACACCGTCCGGGTCGAATTTTGTTTTGCGCTTGGATTTTTTATGACTAATATTCAGTGAGAATGATTGAGAGATGTCCGTGGGCTATGCGCGACAATTCTAAGAAAGTTTCATGGATCGTCACATGTTCCAATTGATAATCAAACCATCCATGTGTTTCCAAGTACAAAAGTAAGAGGAAAGCCTTTTTCTTGTTCTGGGTGTAGTATCTGAGCTTGCCGAGGACTTAGCAGATTAACTCCTGGGTTAAAACCAGTTTCATGTTCCGAATGATCTGTAAAAATTCCAGTAGCGGATTAATCTGCTGACACATTTTGAAGAAAACCGTTCTAATATTTCGAGTGGAGTTAAAATTTTTATTTCAAACCATTCCACAAAATTCGTAATTCGTAGGAAAACCATACTACACATTATATGAGGGTAATACTAATTAAATCTGTGGACACGCAAACTGATTCACCCATAATTTAAAACCAAATTTCCAGTTGTGAATTCATCTGCTGACATATTTTGAAGGAAAACGTTCTCTTATTCGAAGTGAATTGGAGGTTATCCACCGTATACCCACCCGGTGTAAGTAACAGAAGGTTACTATTTAACAAGGACTCTTTTATTTTTTTATAGAATGACCTTACAATTATAATTAACTAAAACTATACCCCTATTGTCCCTGCATACGTTGTTAGCGAGCAGTATGCAAGTGCTTGATCTGATGACAAACCGTTTTGTATGGAGGAGGCCCGAAGATATCGATCTAGGGATTGGTTTATTTATGACTCAACCGTTGAATAACATCCCCAAACTGTTTGGGAATTCCCCCTAAGCAGTGATTGCAATACGCCCAGTCTCTCACCACTTACTTTAATTCCATCTATGGACAGAATAAAGAATTGATATAATATGATTCTTTGGTTAATTCGAAGCTGTTTAGTTAGATGTCGCTACGCTACACTAATAGGTAGTATTTTTTTTTCAATCATGTCAAACAATGAGTGGAAGATACTATCAGTATCGCCCTGGTGTAAGACCACCATTCAGAATTGAAACGTTGCTTGAAAATGGCTTTAGCCGTGTTTAGTGACCAGATCTGAATAGCCAGGTACTTCCCAACCTTCCTCTTCCCCACCTCCTTCCCCTCCCCACTACCTTCAGCCTCACAACATACCCCAATTGGGGATGCCATAGTCTCACTGGCTCCAGACGGGAGCAGTTGAGATTCTTGTGCGGTATCACTGTAAAAAAAAAAAAAAAAAATGAACAAACAGTTTACTAGTATATTATCATAGTCGATGGTATTTCTTAAGGTAGGGCACAGGTATTTTAAGGTAGGGCATTGCCCCCTAATGCCCCCCCCCTAGCTACGGCCCTGTACCATATGTAACCAATTGTAATATGTAAACAAAAAATTCTTGAAAAAAAAAATTAGTAAATTGTGTCTGCTGCGGTTTACAGGCGGTGTCCTGCGGCGGGAGAACCGCTTGTGTAGCCTGGACCTAAGTAAATTGAAATAAAATTTTTTGTTTCAGTTAAATCTCATGAGAAGAATGAGGAAACACATCAAATTGGGGACCTTTCCCAGTTTTGTGAAAAAGTTCATGAGTGATCTTTTTCCCAATGGACAATTCCCAAATTGGATAAAGGATTCGCTGCTTGCTGTCAATATTGATGTAACAACTCCTTCATGATAAATAATATATTCGTAAACTATGTATATGTGATTCTTGATTAATAAATAATTTTTTAAACCATTTTCTTTTTATCAATCTAGTTTATAAAAAAATTTATAAGAAATGAAAACAAAGAAATATTTTAAGAGTATCGTCTTATATTATTTTCTTGTTTCACATTTTGAAAGCAAAATAATGTATTCACATTTATTAAACAACTTTTCCATCGGCGGAAGAAGTTTACTTAACATTGAAGTTTACAGATTGAACTTAGTCATTTATAATACATTATAATTATAATATCGACTCTGGAAAGGAAAATGGCTAAAGTGCCATAAAGCTATATATAAGCTGCTTTAGCCATTTTTCCTTTCCAGTGCCGATTAAAGACAAAACTGAGAATTTGCCAAAAGTAATATAGTTTTTAAAATAAACTAACTTGTACGTAATAGAATCCCATACGTACATCAAGAAAATTTCTGTGTGGCCATTGTTGAAAATTGCAACTCGCAAAGCGGATTGAGATAGAATTTACAAAACATTTTTCTTGTAATGTTGGTAGAAAGTTTATAGTCTGTATATCTCTTTTGGACAAATAATAGAAAGAGTAAGTAAGCCAAAGTAGAAGTGTAGCTTCCATGTCACATGAAATCATCAGAATCGTTTCCTCCATCATAATTGGTGCTCATGTTTTCTGGTTTCATCAGGGTAGTGTAACTTCTTACTTCAGCTTCCTCCTTTTTACGCTTTTCTTCGTCTTTTTCCTTGTCTTTTTGGTCTCTCAGGATTTTCTTTTTGTCTTCCCTCTCATCCCTGTCACGCTTTTCTCTCTCTGCTCTAAAGTCCACCGTCTCTTCTGTTTTTGTTTTGTTTAAACGATTCACTATTTCGTTGTTTCTCTTTGCAACTCTCATCTTTCTCACTTCTTTGTCTTTAAAGAAATTTACTTGGCCAGGCTGGAAATATTAAGTTATTTATAATTATAATTTTTTTTTTGTGATAATGTGTTAAATATTCAGAATAATTTTGTTCAATAAAGACATGGATAAGAAATTACCTCCATGGCAGGTGTCTTTTTAAGATTTTCCCACATTGTGTACACAATGTCAACATCATTCATTTTGTTTCCATTTATGGAGTTAGCTTTTACTAACTGACACGCATCTTCCAGGACGGCACTAGGGATATCATCAATGGACTGACCCTGCAATATTGAGAATGTTTATTATTAGAGATTCAAACTAAGGAGTGGATTTTTTTTATTTCTTCAAAAGTGGGTTATTGTTAGATTAGGTAAATATTTTACCGGAGCCAGTCTCAAATATACGTGAGCGGAGGACACTTTATCGACGTGGAACCAGACATCTTCAGGCCATCCCCATTTAATCAGATCTTCATCTGAAAATATAGTAAAGATGGTTAATAATATATAGGAAAAATAATATATAATAAAATTAAATTAATTTGTATTATTTCACAATTTAATAATTTGGTAAATTTATACAAAGCCGGGACCAGCTCATTTTGGACAAAAATAAATAAATATATACCCCAGTAGATAGGTAATAATTAGATGTAATTAATTCCGTGAGCGGAAATTGAAAATAATGTATATTATCGTCAATTTCTTAAATTTAAAAATACGAAAATGTCATTTTTCAATGACCTCCATGTTGTTATCTTTACTTTAAAAAACAGCCTACGTTTTTAAATGGTTTGTCTGGCTACGCAGGGTTTGTATAGCGGGCTTGTGAATATTATCTTAACTTTAAAAAACAGCCTACGTTTTTAAATAGTTTGTCTGGCTACGCAGGGTTTGTCTAGCGGGCTTGTGTGACAGATCGCCATGTCAGTTTCGAAGACGCGAAGTGAATTTTGATTTTACGCAATTGAAATTTAAAATGCATCATTTTCCGCCTCCCCCAATGCAAAAAGTTTCCGAAATACGTAATTCTAACAATTATTCAACTTCTGCAAAGTGTTTTTTCGTGAAAAAGTGCATATTACCGCTTTTGCACTTTGAAAAATGACATTTTCGTATTTCTAAATTTAAGAAATTAACGATAGTGTACATTTTTTTCAATTTCCGCTCACGGAATTAATTACATCTAATTATTACCTATCTACTGGCGTAAAAATTTATTTTTTTTTGTGTAAAATGAGCTGGTCCCGGTTTTGTATAAAATTAATAATAATTTTGGTAAATATCGGTTCGGATTGGCCACGCTTATTACGAATAATTTTTAGAAAAAAACTTTAGATTCGCCTTAATTACTATAAAAGGAAACTTTTTGGCTTTGGGGCGGCGGAAAATAATGCATTTTAATTTTTAATTGCATAAAACCAAATTTCACTTCGCGAACCGACGACGCAGCGAAAATCCGCAGCCGTAGCTGTCACTGTTATGGACTGTAGCTGACTTCGTGGGATAAAGCGCGTAATTATGAAATTTCTCTAGCGGGCTTGTTTGTGTAACATGGTTTGTGATACAAAAGAATGTGCCCCTGTATAACGCCTACTCGCGTCAACGCAAGAAAAACATCCCAGTTTTCAAGTGGTTTAGCGGCTACGCTAGGTTTGTGCAACATGGTTTGTGATTCGCGGTATTTCATGCAGGTATCCCACGAAGTCAGCTACAGTCCATAACAGTGACAGCTACGGCCGCGAATTTTCGCTGTGTCGATTCGCGAAGTGAATTTTGGTTTTATGCAATTGAAAATTAAAATGCATTATTTTCCGCCGCCCCAAAGCCAAAAAGTTTCCTTTTATAGTACTTAAGGCGAATCTAAAGTTTTTTTCTAAAAATTAGGTAAATTTATACAAAGCCGGGACCAGCTCATTTTGGACAAAAATAAATAAATATATACCCCAGTAGATAGGTAATAATTAGATGTAATTAATTCCGTGAGCGGAAATTGAAAATAATGTATATTATCGTCAATTTCTTAAATTTAAAAATACGAAAATGTCATTTTTCAATGACCTCCATGTTGTTATCTTTACTTTAAAAAACAGCCTACGTTTTTAAATGGTTTGTCTGGCTACGCAGGGTTTGTATAGCGGGCTTGTGAATATTATCTTAACTTTAAAAAACAGCCTACGTTTTTAAATAGTTTGTCTGGCTACGCAGGGTTTGTCTAGCGGGCTTGTGTGACAGATCGCCATGTCAGTTTCGAAGACGCGAAGTGAATTTTGATTTTACGCAATTGAAATTTAAAATGCATCATTTTCCGCCTCCCCCAATGCAAAAAGTTTCCGAAATACGTAATTCTAACAATTATTCAACTTCTGCAAAGTGTTTTTTCGTGAAAAAGTGCATATTACCGCTTTTGCACTTTGAAAAATGACATTTTCGTATTTTTAAATTTAAGAAATTAACGATAGTGTACATTTTTTTCAATTTCCGCTCACGGAATTAATTACATCTAATTATTACCTATCTACTGGCGTAAAAATTTTTTTTTTTAGTGTAAAATGAGCTGGTCCCGGTTTTGTATAAAATTAATAAAAATTATTCGTAATAAGCGTGGCCAATCCGAACCGATAATTACCATAATTTTTAATAATATAAGGTATATTAGCGGCACTTTCCAGAGCAGAAGATACTTTCATCGCCCTGGTGTAAGACCACCTTTCAGAATTGAAACGTTGCTTGAAATGACTTTGTCAGTATTTTTACCAAATCTGAATGGCCAGGTACATCCCCACCCCCCTCTCCTTTCCCTCCCACAAAACCTTCAGCCTCACAATATACCCCAATTGGAGATGCCAGTTTCACTGGCTCCAAAGCTCGGAGCAGTTGTATTCACATTTAAAAAAAATAATAAAAAGTTGCGTTGGGCGGGGATATAATTCCAGATAAGAGATTGCAGAGGTAATTTTTAAGAATGAAAAAGAACAAATTTTGACAGCGGTACAGGTTATGCATTTTATAAACAAAACACGTAAGACATACTTTCATATTTATCCAGTCCCATAAACAGGGTGACTGGGGGAGCGACGATATTGCTCGTAAAGTAAAATACCATTTTAAATATAAAATTTAAGAATGATTACAAGAAATATTTATCCACACACACACACAAATGTCACTTCAATTTCTGGGTTTGGATTTGGATTTGGATTGGAGATTTTGAAAAAGGTTTTGGTTTCTATTCTATGGAATCCAGCCATGGTAGCCAACCAAACCAAATAAATGCAGAGGCAGTCCATGCTTCATAAACTCTAGTCAACATCGAAGTTTTAAAAAACGTTTCTTCGGCAAAGCATGTTGACTGCCACAAAATGATTTTTTGTTTTAAGTTTTCGCCAGCACTCCATATCTTACTTAGTGGTCGTTATATCTGTCAATAATACTGCACACTTTGTCTATGACGTTAAATGTTAAATAATATTTTGTCAGGAGCATTTTCAAACTAAGACGAAATACAAATGCGTTTGACGTTTGATTCGTCTAAATTCTGTAATAATGGTATCCAAAGAAAGTCCTGATATGTTTGATCATAATTATCACGAAGGTAGACAGATAGAATGGGCACCTTTAACATTAACCCTGGTGGAATATCCAAAAGGTTAGGAATATTTCTTGACACGTCTGAATATTTTTCACAAAACATCGATATGTACCGCTTTCGATTAACAATAAATTATGAAAAGCGTTTTTTCTCCCCCCTTATTTATTTTATTGGTTTAATAGAATAGTTATATATGCATTTATTAGCGTAAAAATCATCTAGATGTTGTTATTTTTTCGATAAATTTTGTACCTCTATCAAATTTCGGCTCATTTCACATTTCAGGAGACCTCCTAGGAAAGATGTTCGCTATCTTAAGTCTTACACCTTTTGGGATTGGCGCTGGGTTTATAGCTCTAATATTATTTAGGAGGGATTTACATACCGTAAGTATTTAATAAAATATTCATTATAATTTTTTCATGATTGTTTTGTGTATTGTCTGTAAACATACATTTTTTTATGTGAATCCAAAGAGTTCCAACCGTCTGGAGCCAGTGAGACTATGGCATCGTCAAATGGGGTATATTGTGAGGCTGAAGGTAGTGGGGGGAGGGAGAAGATGGGAGAGGAAGCACCCGGCTACTCAGATCTGGTCACCAAACACGGCTAAAACCATTTCAAGCAACATTCAATGATGGTATCTCCCACTTTAAAACGTGCCACAAGTTTACTATATACTATTTTAAATTAATAAAAATTGTAATAATGTATTAATTTAAAAAAAAAACCACCTGGTAAAATGACCTTACTCGGCTTACTTCTTAATAGATACAAATTATTGAAATAACACTTTGTTTCAATTTGATTACAAATGTAGTAATTAAGTTGAAATTAATTAACAATAATTGACATCTGTAAATTTCAGATAACATTCTTCATTGACAACGAATTTACACTTACACTTTCCGTATTCTATTTAAACATCCATTTTATTTTCAGATCACATTTTTCATTGGCACGTTGGTGAACGAGGCCGTGAACATGGTGCTGAAGCACACCATCCGGGAAGCCCGGCCCACGGCGCGCTCCGACATCTACAGCGAGTACGGGATGCCGTCCTCCCACGCTCAGTTCATGTGGTTCTTCACCACCTACATCCTTTATTTCATATTCATAAGGTAAGGTTGAAAAAAACCACATTCATCGATATACTAAAATCCCACTAACCCTTAGCAGAATTGTGGTATCCCGGTCAGTGGCGGATTTGCAGTCTTGGCCGCCCTAAGTCCCCGGCCATGTAGTAAGTACCAGCCGCCCCTTTCTCAGTACCCATAATATAGACTACATAATGAATTTACTTTATTGCCAACTATTATCGAAATCGATTCAGAAATTTAGTTAACTATAATAGCTGCTAGTTTGTAATGCTTTCTAAGGTTTCAAGGATAATTGCAAATTTAAATAAAACATTTACAACGGTTTCAGGTTTTATTTATTTAACTAGTTTAACTACAGGTTGTTGGCGGTCCCGGGTCAGGGGGGCCCACTTACCTTTGCCGACAGCCAGCTCTAAACGTCGGGTTGGCGTGAGGACTCTCCGCATCAGGGTCGTAGGTAGCTAATTAGGAGGTACATAGTATTTGCCACGCTCGCCCACATATAAATTCTTCAAATAAAAAGAGGATTTCTGGTAATACATAGGTATATTGTCACACAAATACAACAGCTGGTAAAAACATGTCGGATACAAACAAAACAATGCCTGGCTATGCAATCCCTAACAACGAATCTCTCTCTCAATTCTCCCTGGGACCGGGATCGCGTTGATGGGTTACATGGAAGTTACTTTATGGACACATTACAGAAGGGAATCGACTTACAGCTGGCGACGGTCGTTCAGGTAGCCTCAGCCGGCGTGGTCCCGGGTGGCGGCCGTGGGGTAAGCCTGGTCAGTAAGGGCAGCTCCATCTCTCTCAACACAGTGGTGCAAACTCAAAAATCGAGTCATACACCCGCGGTTCGTGAATACTAAGTTAAACCATAGTTCGGTAGCTAGACGCGTCGGCCATTGTTTAGGCACATTGCGGGCGGCAACTCAAAACAGGAGCGAGCGAGCGGCGTGCTGACTGGCGGGAGGAAAGTGGTTCGGTCCCAGCACGCTCTGCTGTTGCTAGCGAGCGGAAATGGCTCTAGCTTCCGGTAACTCATATCAAGAAAGCGGCTTTTTTAGGGAATTGATTTAAGTGACCGGTGACTTTACTAACACTATCTTTGCGTAAATGTGTACCGTAACAAGGTTTATTCTCATACAATATATAATAATTGTTTCACAATGTGTTACAAAACTTGTCTGCACTTAAGCGCAGCAAAATCATTAATTAAATCTTTGCAATCCAATTTCCTTAAAAAATTTACTTCTATGTTAAGCAAAGCAAGATCGTTTAACCTTTGCTCTGTCATTGTCATGTGTAAATAAATTTTAACTCGTCGCAAACATAAAAACGATCCTTCTCCAGAACAGTTACTGGCGGGAGTACACTCACTAAAGACCTTCAGTTCGTTATACCATTTAAATTAAAATTAAAACCATTTAAGAATTCGAAATTCACAAAGCACTCTTTTTAGGGTGAATTGCCTAATTCAAAAAAAAAAGAAAAGTGTCTCAAATATTAAAGCCATTTAAGAATTCAAAAAGTGCCTCAAATATTAAATCCATTTAAGAATTCAGAGTGTGACAAATAATAAAGCCATTACTTAAGAATGCAGACGTCGTTTTGCTGTTGGATATTTTTTTTCAATAAAAAAAAATACTTTCCATACATCGCCACTGATCACACTGCTACACGTCACAATGGATCATATGACCCGCGCATATTATTATATGGATATAGTGCATCTGTATCCGCGCATATAGTCTCATCTGTACGGTGCTGTTAGAATGAGACGGAGTGCGTATCGCGCGATAAAGTATGTTGTACCCAGTTTCCAGGAAGACTGGCATTTAATAGATAAAATTTTACATTGCTCACAATTCTGACTCACAGGTGTTAGTATTTCGAAGACACACCCTGTATAATTTTATTAGTGTAATGTTTGTTTCTAAAGAATATAATTTCTTATTTCAGGTTGCAACATATAAACGGCAAGTCCGTGATGTCGCGCGTGTGGGTGGCGAGTGCGGTGGCAGCCGTAGTGGGGGGCGCCCTGGCGGTGTCAGCGGCGCGCATCTACCTGCTCTATCACAGCCCGCGTCAGGTGGCCGTGGGGGCGGCCGTGGGCGTCACTGCGGCCTCGCTGTGGTTCGCCTTCACGCACCTGGTGCTCACGCCGCTGTTTCCGCACGTCGTCAGCTGGTGAGTTAAACCCTTTAACATTGGGATGCCGGGAAAAAGACGTAAATTGTACTTTCTTACCAGATAATGTGTTTATGCATTTATCAAAATTTATGTATATTACATAGGTAGTTTCCCCAGAATAGCTACTTACACATTCAGAAAATAATTTATGTATATTACATAGGTAGTTTCCCCAGAATAGCTACTTACACATTCAGAAAATAATTTATGTATATTACATAGGTAGTTTCCCCAGAATAGCTACTTACACATTCAGAAAATAATTTTTTTTCTCTCAATTATACATATAAAAAATGTTAAATATAGAAATTCTAAGATATTTTTATGGTTTCATCATATTTTCGTGAAGCTATTTACGTGTCCTTCACAATGATAATAATAGGATGTTTTCCTATAAATAATAGTAACATATCGATGACGCTTCCACAACGGCAATCCACTTTTTCACCGGTAAAATAAATATGTTTGCATGTGGCGAAATGCCTAGATTAAATAATATGAAATATTATTTCCTTGCTAAGCGAATAAAATATATTTTAGTATGCTAGGAGCATATTTGAAGTTTCAAAATGCCATAAAATCGAGTCAAGTGCGGTTGAGATGATGGCACATTATGCCGGCGCTCGACAGCTGCAAATTTTAGATATTCGCAAGATATTAACAAGGCCCTCTTCATGGTGTTACGTAACAGAATCGGCTCCCGAGCGGAAGGTTAAGTGAATCGTCCCCACTACACGTGCCGACCGTTTCCTCTCCCCGCACCGCGCGACCACCCCGCGTCAGGCGCGAAGCGCCGGGCGGCCCGCCGGCCGCCATTCCTTCGCTGGCCCTCGGCCAAGCGACTGCGCTACGCGCGATTTGCGCTGTTTGTGCTCTACGATATTAACTCCGCGATGTATTGTTTGCAATTGTGTTGTGAACGGAATCCAGAAAAGATGGCAGACCACGCATCTAGCTATGTGAGTACCAACTCGCTTCCTCCCCCCCACCGTGTGCTTTGAACCGTTTGTAACTTCATTTAAACGCATAGAGAGAGGGAGAAATCCTCGTTAGGTCAGTAGGGTAGTTTAACTTGTGTTTTGTGCCGACACTGGCCGTATGTGTATCACCCTGTTCTGTTTATTGAATAAACCCTTTAAATGCAAATACTGTGTACTGATTGAAGAGGGAGTCCCGGGGATTTTGAGGAGAGGAGGGGAAGGAAGAATTGACCAAGCGAACCACTGGCACTCGCCCTGTTTTTAGGAGGAATCATGTTCGAGCCGGTTTGAGCTAACCGACGGCTGTTATTGTGTGTGTTTTACAGGAATAGGGCCTGGGGTAGGCCGCCGCAGCAGCGCCCCCAGCACTGGCGTTCCCAACTTAGGGGCAATTTTTTTTTTCCTCCCTCTTCACAGTCGCTCGCCTCGTTCTTCAATCAGCCATTGTTTAAACTGTATAATCTATAATGTTTTGTCTTGTTTTTTTTCCCAATTTGTCTAGCATTACCATCAAAAAACATCGACGCGAGTGTAACTTCGAATTGCAAATTTAAACTATCGCGGGCACATTCCTTCATTTTCGAGTCGTCACTCGACAAACATTATCACCGGTATTCCTACGTAAAGTGCTCAACCAAGAAAGTTGCCGTCGTGAATAATATAGTGTTTACAAGTGTCGACCGACTAAATTTGCTAGTTTCAAATACAAGATTAATAGTGGAAATGTACACAAATATTTAAAACAAGTTATTCAACAATTAAAATCCTGTATATGATAAACCAATTACCCGCTTCGTTTCCCGAAAGTTAATTAACCAGTTTTCATTAATAAACTTATTCCGCAGTGTGCTGGTCTGTATTTGATATCGACATATACTGCGAATAGGGGTCTATTTCGCAAAATACTGGCCTGTATATATAACGGCATATTTTGCAGCTTAAGGGAAACAAGTGGATTAAATTCTTTCTACCTTTTGACAATTGAGCATTTTTCTAATTTTGCCGCCTGTTTCATCATTTAGCTTTTTTTCTTTCGTAAGAAACAGACGACATAATTTGAAAGACGTTCGGTTCGCGTTGACGTCGTTTCCTCGAGTCAGGCATTACATTACGTATGCACATCTGCATATAACTTGTTATGACATAGCTTGTTGGTCAAAATAAAAGTAAGAACTGAAGGCAGTTTTTTTAAATTTATTTAGCTCTTCTTTCGTATGGTGGGGGTCACAGGGAATTATTAAGGTCGCTGAGTCAGTCTAGGTCCTCAGGCATCGCCTTGTAACCTCATCAATTTGGTCAGGTAATGAATGCGGCACCTATGTATCCAGTAGTCACCCGGTGCATCACACCGCATTCACATGTATCTGTGTCTTTTCAGCCCTTCAACTTTTTATGATCAATATATACAATTCATTTCAACTATAGTATGCATTCCCCAATACAATGTATACTTAGTTTTGGTAACAAATATTTGACAATAGAACTTTGTGTATAATGTGGGCACAACGGCTATGGGAGCACCTTATCCTATTGATAGTGAGGAGCCAGGATTAAATTAAATAGCATTGTGTGTTTTTCAGGCGGATATCAGAGCTTCTGTTGCTCCGCGACACCACCCTCATCCCGAACGTGCTCTGGTTCGAGTACACTTCCAGCCGTCAGGAGGCGCGCGCTCGCTCCCGCAAGCTGGTGCCGCTGAAGGCGCAATGACGCGGGGGCGGAGGGGGTGGGGGCGGGCGCTGGCCCCGCGCGCCCAAGTGATGGCGGCTGGCGCGCCCTGCGCCGCGCGCCCTCGCCTGGGTCTCCCTCGCCCTGCCCCTGCTGCTCTTCATCCTCTACCAGAGGACCTGAACCCTCACTCAAACGTCAACACACAAAAGTGCGAAAACTGATGTCGCAACTTACCGAGGCGGATGAAATTGATTATCTGAAAATGTTTGATCAATTTTACCAGAAGTCAGGAAAAATTGAGCTTACTAATACAATTCTATCGGTTTATCTCTTCAGTGCCTTAACACTACCGGCATCCGTGCCACCACGGCAACTAAACTAAACCAAGTGACATTATACTAAACAATGGACCCAGTGAAATAATGTTTTATACTCATTATTGTCTGTCCAGCACGCTGTTGTGGCAACTGACTAAACTATGTGACATAATCGTGTCAAATTTCATGTAATTAATATGTGCTACTTGAATTATAAATTTGATATTTCTACTTTGTCGCAGATAATCTCAAGTTATCTGGTCAAAACCTGGCAATAGAACTAGTGATAATTATACGCACCTGCCACCGAGAGCTTCATTGTAATTTCTCTTTTGATACTTGTATTGTTTATAAGAAAGAGGAGAGAGGTTACAAAGGAGTTATCGGCGGTAAACCTTTTCTAAGGGCATGCAATTCATAGAGGCTGTGCACATTCAAGGAAAAGAAGAAAGAAAATAGTTTCCGTTGAATTGGTGAAAAAAATGTATTTCCTTTTTGAATTCTTGGGATATTCACCAATTTAAACTTCTATGGACTGCACACTACTTCTTACAGACAATGTAACAATAATATAATACTATATTTTCTGCAATATGTATGTGAAAATTTATTGTGAGATTTCATTCACATTTTTTTTTTGGTCATTCTGGGAGAGGGTGACCGAACAACTCAACAATGTACAACTTCAACGGTGACCGGACAGTTGATCCCCCGAAATGATATTTACAATAAAATTATATTTTTTTGTGCATTATTTACCAAAGTAATTTCAAACGTAAAAGATATTCAGTTCTTCTTCAAAAATACCCTTAAGGCGATCCACTAGTTCACTACTGTGCCGTGGACAGTAGTTCTTCGGTGGACGCCATAGGGGTCACTTTGAATAACCGAATTCGTCGACTAGCGGCCGTATTGTAAAATATCAATGCGAAAAATGCATATTTTATTTTATTTTGGGAAGATTGGGTGTAAATATCAACTTTTTTTGCGATTATTATAAAATAAACTGAATTTGCCACATTACACAATAAAACCATATCGGAAGGGGTAAAAGGGGTTTATAAATAGGAGAGTTTGGACTTGAAAGTGTGTTTTTTAGACCTCATACTTTATTTTTTTATAGGCTTATTAAAAAACTTATAAAAAAAATTACCGATATTTTTAAAGGCCAAGGTATGTTCTACACGCAGTATATAATTGAAGCATCTACAATACTTCTAAGCGATCAAATTTTTAAAACAAAAACATATGATTTTGCATTATTTACTATGACTTCATCTTAATAATAATAAGTTGGTATGAATATCAGAGGAATTTATACACAGTGTCGATTTTTTTGTACTTATGAACTGGTACATACGGTAAATAGAGAAGCAGATTTTTTCTTGATGTATTTGAATGAAAATATGTTTTATTCTACTGTTATTTGGCATTACATCCTCTCTGCACATCCCTACAGGGTCACTTAGTTATTTTTTGTGTAATTAGGTAAAACGTATTTTTCCTAAAGCGACTGCACATTGTATATAAGTACGCCGGGGGATCAATTGTCATGGAACCAACTTCAACACCTCCTTTGGAAAATAATAAAAGTGAGGATTTTTTGTTTAAATTGGTTAAATAGGTTACATATGGTTAGATTATGGGGTATTTTTCAAAAAAAAAAAATCATAACTTTTAATGACTTTTCAAAAAGGGTGTTGAAATGCCACTCTGTTGAGTTATCGTGGAACTCTGGGATGGGGCTAGTTATCTCATAAAGTACATTAATATTTTATTACCTCCAAAGAATAATGCATCTTCAATGAGCTTCACAAGATATGCCGATGATATTATCGTAAAAATGTTAAATAAATTTTAATTATTCTTTTGTAAAATAATACTCAATTTATAAATGAAAATATCTAGAGTATATAAAACTCTAAAGAAAAAAAATAAATTTCAGTTGATTTGAAATAAACAATTTACTTATGAGGCAGCAGAATAATGATAATATTGTATAATTATTGTGGTAATAAATAATGTTTAAAAATTGTTATGAAAATAAAAATTTGGTAAACCAAAAATTGGAATCGCACAAAATTTAGACCTGATCTAACAATTTCTAAATTAGCTAGAGTTAGTAATTAATAATATTGTAATTGAGTAATTTGTAATCCCCAATTTATAAGGCAAATTAATATCTTCTGTCTTTTTCATTTTCAAACGAAATGCGTGAGAAGGAGAGATTATGTGCGAGTTCTTGCTGGGAGTAGTTTACATTAACCTCCGCAGTGCCGCTCGTCAACCGGTGTGTCATGAGATTTTACACGCGATTTTGACCCTTATGTATAAAGAAAGTGTATGAAGAACACGGTCAGAATCGCTTGCTCTATTATCGCTCTTTACCATAGAGAAAACCGCAATTAGATTGATGACTCCATATAATTTATATTAATGATTTACCGGAGCGCGGGAGCGTGCGCAGTTCTTGCGCATGCGCGGGAAAAATTCTTTGGTTTTGAACTTTGACCTTTCTATGTACGCAATTTCTCAAGGACGCTGTCAGAATCGCGGGACATTGGGTGTCATGGCTGCCGCTTTTTGCGAACGCTAATTGGTTACAACCAACCCCATTTACTCGCGGCATTCCACGAGTTAAGGAAACTACCGCTAGAACCAGAAGCTGTACATAATGGTACAAAGCATTTTCATCAGTGAAAGTCTATCCCAGGAGTGCCCAACCCAAATTCGTTTGGGAGGCCGAAAAAAAAATTACTGAGCTCAGGTCGGCCACTCGGAGTGCTATTATTGTGAAATCGTGACCTAAAATGTTAGAAGGCAAAAGCTGACTGTACATGCACATGTGTGTGTCCTTAGCACACACCCTCCACATATTAAAATCAGAGTTGCATTCGGTCTTTCGAGAAATGTGCAGAAAAATAATACTGGTTGGAATTGATTGCGAAAATAAATTGCTGGTGCTGCCATGCACCTGGCACTTTTCAAGCAATAAATCAAAACCCCCATTGAGAGTCCGAGGTCTAATAATAAGAAAGTTCTAATTTCACAAAATATAATGTAAATTGATAAATTTACGAGAACAATTTTTTCCTTTTTTGCATCAAAAATCTCAAACATAGAAAGATGAAAACTTCATTTTGGGCCTTAAAAAATCTTCAATTGGGCCACATGTGGCCCATGGGCCGCGAGTTGGGGCCTGGTCTGAAACAGAATTGTTTCAATAAGCCCTATTAACATAAAAGTGTCTTGAAAACCATATAATTTTGTCTATCCTAATTTTGTTTGGAATCTAATATGGCTCCCAGGCTGAATTCTCAACTATCTTACGAAGTCAGATTGGAATCAGTATAAAAAGTAATCTAAATGATTATCTTATTTATTGACACAGAAGTATGTAATGTAAAATAGGAATGGCAGCCTTAGTTTCCACCATGTAATTTCTACTCTCACTATATACGAGCAGCTAATACTATTCTACTGTTGTTGCTAATTTATTTGATTATTTATATACGACAGCTATGTTTTCAGGTGCTGTATATGTATACATATGTATTTCCAAAATGTGATATTATTATGGCACCTTCGTTACATTATAATACATAATATGTTTTATTCAGTGTTTTGTGTACTTTCATCGAAAAATAGATGAGCAAAGTGCATTTAGAAAAGAAAATAAAAAACTTTGTGAGAAATAAAAACTTTACGTGATACTATGTACGTTTAATTTATCGTCATTGAGTTGTTAAAACCAAGGTGAAATTTTTTTAAAAATGAATTCTTAAAATTTAATTTTAGATATATTTTTTTAAATCTGCAAAACAAAAATTACACAATTTTTTTTTCTCTTGCTAATTTTTATTTCAGTCTCATTGCATGTTTTAACAGCCCAGTGGTTAGAATTTGAAATTAAAACACTTTTGTACTTTCTTCCACTAATTTATATTTCACCAGGACCGGTTTCATCCTATTACGGACATTTTCAGACTGGTAGTTGAAATTCTTATGCTACGGTATTTATACACTCTTAGGCAGAGGTACACAACATTGTCTCTATATAATGAATATTTCTATTTTGTTAATTTTAAGGTATTATAAGTTATTTTGTTAATTTTAGGTACATACAGGTAATTATAAAGTTTATTATTAAAATTATGAATGATGTTACATATTAAATAGATATTTTTACTTCAAATGAATATACATGAATTTATATAATTTAAAAGGTTTGTGATTACTGATATTTTATTTTGGTAATGTTGGGTTATTCCATCCTTGTTGCTTAGGGCTTAATTGACAAATATTGATGCACTATGGTATTTATTATTATTAGGGTTCTCCGTGTATTTGGGTTATTACATTTTTAAATTACCCCACTGCTCTCCGAAGTAAAATTATTCTAAGTGAATTATAATGGGTATATTAATGGTGATTGAGCATTATGTTCCAACTGTTTATTCATGACGTATTTTCGATCTATTTTCTTCGTTAGGCGCCTAACGAAGATTTTCGAAATTCATGTATATTCATTTGAAGTAAAAATATCTATTTAATATGTAACATCATTCATAATTTTAATAATAAACTTTATAATTACCTGTATGTACCTAAAATTAACAAAATAACTTATAATACCTTAAAATTAACAAAATAGAAATATTCATTATATAGAGACAATGTTGTGTACCCCTGCCTAAGAGTGTATAAATACCGTAGCATAAGAATTTCAACTACCAGTCTGAAAATGTCCGTAATAGGATGAAACCGGTCCTGGTGAAATATAAATTAGTGGAAGAAAGTACAAAAGTGTTTTAATTTCAAATTCTAATAAAATGGAATTCCACCACGAATTATCAGTGCAAAAACTAGACTCATTAAAAGCCCAGTGGTGTTTTTTGGTGAAAAAGTCCTTTGTAATGATTGTTAGGAAATAGATATTTTTCTAATTAATTGATAATGTTGTTATATTAGATTTATTGTGGGCGACTCTTTATAGAAATGGTCGGGAAACCAGAAGTAACCAACATAGATCTAAAACTTTTAAAAACATATTATTTTTAATTTAGGAAAATGACATTAAAATAATGATCTATGATTTGGGAAATTCTAATTGTTAACGTTAATAAAAAAGAAAACTATATTTTCTGACGCAAGAGTAAATTAACAAAATAAAAAATTATCGCCGTATTGCTCGAAAGTATATATAAATAAGAGCCAACTGAATCCTTAATTCCTTGCTACTAATTTAATGAACTAAATACTCTTTAAAAGACAGCTTTATCTCAAGTTGCGAGGGGACGTTTTTAAGTTCGTGGAATGGGGGAAGGAGTAAAAATTCTAATTTATTTTTCGGATCTTTCAATTAACTTAGTATACCCTAAAAAAAATTATTTGTCTTTATCTAAAAAATACGCCGAAATTGCATCCTTCACTTCTTGAAAACTTTTTCACACGAAGTACTTTTTTCAAGTTTGGAAATAGGTAATAATCACTGGGAGCCAGGTCAGGACTGGACAGGCGAAATTTCGAAGCCCACTTTCTGCAGGGCAGCCATCGCAACACGGCTTTTGTGAACAGGCACATTGTCGTGCAGAAGGAGGACATCTTTGGTTGATTTTCCCCTTCTTTTCTCC
The DNA here is from genome assembly GCA_917880885.1 of Limnephilus marmoratus. Classification (NCBI taxonomy): domain Eukaryota; kingdom Metazoa; phylum Arthropoda; class Insecta; order Trichoptera; family Limnephilidae; genus Limnephilus; species Limnephilus marmoratus. Next base: position 51,594,562 of record OU862909.1, on the reverse strand, counting down.
TTGATGGCTTCCTTTAATTGCTCTAGATTTGAAGCGTAGTAATCTCCGGTTATGGAGACACCTCTATCTTTGTAATCTATCAACAGTTCTGAGTCCCAAAAGACTGCCGCCATGATTTTCCCAGCCGATTGTGACACCTTAAACTTCTTGGGTGGTGGTGTGCCTTTCTAGGTTCATAATGATGAACCCAAGTTTCATCACCAGTAAAAATTTGAACAACACTCCATCTTTATCTTCCGTACAGAGGTCCAAAAATGCACGAGAACACTCCACCCGCTGTTGTTTTTGAGGCGGCGTGCGCATTCTCTGCACCCATTTTGCGTTGACTTTAGTCATGCCAAGATGGTCATGAAGAATTTTGAAAATGGTTGTATCTGATACTCCAACTATTTCTGCAAGCTGTTTCCGGAGTGGTCACCTCGATCGGCCTTCCTGGACGTGGGTCATCTTGAAGTGACTCCCTGCCTTGTTTAAAGATCCCTGGGTTCATGGGGTGAGGTTTGTCTATATCTTGGAGGCGGATGTCCAGGACACACTAAACCCCAGATTCCTACCCACCCCTTAAACCCTTTTCCTTCCCAGAATTCTCCTCTCCTTCCTTTCCCTAAAAACACCCTCCACACAGCACCCCCAAAGATGACATAGGTCCTGAGGGAAATTATTTTCCTCCGGGTCTCCTGTGTGGAGCGCATGTAAAAAAAAAAAGAGAGTATGCCACTTGTAAACCATAGTTTTACTCTGACAAGAATCCCCGTAAATGGATGACATCTCTTCCAGTATGGTCTGAACTGATTTTCCTTGTTTGGTAAGGAAGTTTATAACAGAGCGGAACTCGATTTTCTCCATATTTCACAATTTCTTCCCGAATGACTTGTTTGGTCGAAGATAGCTCAAAGACTAATGACCTAATTACGATAAAACCCAGTGTTTATACTAATAATGAGTTGCTCAATTAGTACCTAATTCAGCGACATCCTCACTAATCACCTACCTACCCGTTCCGCAAACTTGAAAACGCACCCTCGTGTTGGTATGTAGCTGCAGACTTTAATAAATTATAGCCCATAGGTAATATTATTATGTCCATGATATTCAGTGCATATTATTTTGCGTGGTATTTACACTTTACTTGACTAGTTCATTGAATGCAGTCATTTTTTAGATGGTGTCTTGTTTTTGTCAGTCAATAGTGTTAATGATTAATGTAAATTTATTGTCGTTTATAAAATCTTTTAGTATATTTAATGACCGTTTATGTATTTGATTTGTACTGTACTATTTGAATAATACCATTTTATTGATTGGGCTGTACAGCTGTTCGATTTCTTCTAGTTATATCCAAACAATTAAGTACTCAATGGGCTAAGAACCAAATATTCCAATTGGTTAAAATGGTTGAATTCAAGCATTGGCGAAACATTCTAACTTGTTACGAGAGGTTAAATGTTTGGCTAGATCGGAGACAGCTAGTTTAGTTTTGTGTGTATACCAAAATGCAATATTTCTTCTAAGTTTCAGGTTAGATACATCGGTCAGTGGCTGAGTTGGCATCGCATTTGCGTCCCACCCAGGCTTCGCATGTCGATTCCTCGGCTGGCTAAGTCCTCCATCACGACACAAGCAACATTTTCCGCTTATTGTGGTGGTAGTTGGAGATTTTCAAATATTGTCCGGTTATCCGTAACCCGGGAATGTCTGTCTTTCTTTAAAGAAAAATACATAATTGACTGAGCGTGGCAAAGTCCTGTGTTGACTCGAGCACTTTGCATTTCGTCTGTCTGTAAATTTGTTTGTGTGTACCGTGCCTGGTCAAATCTGTCAAGATGGTAGCTGTGTTCGAAACTACCTTTTTATTCCGCCAGAGCGCATGAGCGTTGTGATTGTTGCAAGCTCAAGTGGGAGTAATCAACATTATGCAAAGTCACAGTACTAGTATATAATATTACAAACGCTATAATATGTATATAAATAATAAGGCAAAGCAGCTAGATTCTAGCAGCATGTTATCTAAAGATGTATAGATGCATAATTTTAAAAATTTCAAATAATATTTTAAATTCAGTAAGCTAGACTATTTTGGCAAATTAGTTATTGTAGATTTGATATTGAAACTTGTTATATATATACATAATAATATAATTTATGTCAGTTACGTGTTTCATAAACCAGTTCAAATGTAATATACAAAGACTGCTTGCTGGACATAATATGTGGGTTGGAAAATATAGAATATTTAAAAATAAAGTTATGTAATTAAAAATACATGTGTACATATTATATCCAGAGTAAAAGTATGTTTTAGGAATTGTGTATAACGCAGAGAGTATGTAATGGTTTATTTGTTTTCCACAGGGTTAATGTGCTGTGGCTTACTCAAATGGCTGCTATAATAATAGATGAGACAAAAAGGACAGCAAAGCATCTTTGATTTAGTCTAGTGTAATTTAATAAAATGAAAGTGCCGTTTTAAATTTATCCATACTATAAATTCTATGGGTTTAAATATAATGGGCCTCGACACCACTAAATATTCATTTTAAACTCCAATAATGATTTAAAATTTTCAAAATTATTCAATCAATACTTAAGTATAAAGTAATTTATGACTTTAATTCATTATTTACATACTTTATACATCGTACGCTCACTTAAATTATTAGTTTTTAAGGATGAACTTTAAATGTTTATACGAGTGCACAGAATTTAATGATATTATCAAACAAATTAAAACAATAATAATTATAAAAAAATGTTAATTACTCACAAATAACATCCCATGAAAAAATGCGAGGCAAAACCAAAATATCTTAATTTTATGGTTAAATTTTTGTTGTTGCTTGATTGGTTCTAAACTTTTTGGTTCTCTTTGGTGTTACATAGTAGGGATAAATGAAATGTGATTTAAATATTAATTTAATATTTACAAATGATTTATCAATAGTTTTGAAGTTCATAGATCAATTTATTTGTAGGTACGATGTGTTGTGTTTCCCTATAAATTTTATAAATTAATTTGGTGTATTTTAAAAGATTAATGTGGGATGATAATCAACATAAATATATTCATAGGTAAACATAGTCTGTTTCCGAGTAAAATTAATGTTAATTCTATAAGAAAACATGTTTCTGTTGTCTGTAAGTATGAATTTTGTAATTTATGCTAGGATGAAAAAGACCCCCTTTGGTTATAATGTGTCACTTATATCTTAAAACATTTTTGTGATAAAATTATAGTAGAGTAGCCATCTAAAGTTAAACCCTGACTTGGACGGGAGACTGCTACTAAATGTAATAACCATAAGAAAAAATAAAAGCGGAACATTTAACACATTCAGGTGCAATTGAACTGCTCTAAATTCCCTAAAATTATGCTAACTCAAGTTAGCAAAATGATCAGTAATTGAGATTCTACATAAAATAAATATATGTACATATTAACAATGCTTCTCTAGCATAATACAATAGAATTTTCAATATAAATAATATGTATTCAATTAAGCATACAATTTTTTTAACTCGAGTTAGCGTAACTCAATTCGTAGCAGTTAAAATTTTCCCAAATGTCACCATATATATCTCATAGCCAAAGTATATGTACATAAAAGGTAATTCACACATTGGTCGTCTACTTCCCTATTTATGCAGGTGTAGTTGCCGCAACAATTGCCAGACGAACACTATAAACTTTTATATCCGCCATTCTGTTATGGGCATTTGTAGCTGACAGTAATACTGATTGCTAATATCAAAAGCAGATAAAAACATACTGTAAGCAAATAAATGAAGCACAAGGGTATAAGTTTAGGTCTGGTGCGCCAGCTTACAGATTACCGACCTAAACCTGCAATAATAACAGTTTGTAATTTGTGTACCTAGTATCAATGTATGTACGTACTTGGAAATTTCGCCGACAGATATTTTTGTTATGCTTTTTTATATTGTCACTTAAATTGGAACTTTGCTAGCAAATAAATTCTTCCTAAATAGAAAATATATTTTCTTTATTTCAATACAAAGAACATAATCATACACATCCCTTTCAAGCTGAAGATTGCCTTATCTTATGCTGTTGTTTGTATCCTTCTTATTCCTCATAAAATATGTCTGTAGTAGCGATGCGTAGGTTCAGCCCGAATGGGTTCTTCGAGGGAAGTGGATTCCACTACCAGAAAACTCGGATCCTTGGAGACTTGGATCCAAATGCCTCTACCCAGCGCTTGGCAGTATCGCTTCCCGGCACCCTTGTCTGCATAACTCGCAAGTTCGCATGCGGGTCCGAGTTCGGGGCCGGAACCGTTCCTATCGGCGCTCACTTCAGCTCCCAGTTTGTACAAAGAACTCGGAACCTGGGACCACTCCTAGAACTCGAGTTCTTTTAAAAGGAACCACTCCTCGGAGGCCTTCGGCAAAATGCGGAACCTACTCATCGCTAGTCTGTAGCAGTAGTTATAACTACTGTTTTTGTGCCTCCTATTTTTTCTACTTAAATAAAGTTAGTTACGTGAAAATTTTGAATTTCGTGCTACTCCTCAAACCTTCTACAATCTACTGCAGTAGTAACTTTTTGCATCAACAGGTGGCAGCACTGCAGTCGCTTGCAAAATGGTCGATATCGATGTTTGTATTAGACAGCGTTCTGTGATTGATTCTTGACTGTAGAATTCGCGTACATGAAAGACTGAAAAATGTGTACCATGATGCAACAGTGGATATCAGCACTGCTAGACGATGGATTTGTCGCTGTAACGAAGCTGAAGGACAAACACCGCTGGCTGACGAAAAGCGGAGCGGCGCAGGCTGTTGATTGCACGCAACATTGAGCGAGTTGATGACATCATTTGTGGTGACCCCAGATAAGTACAGATGTCTCCCTCAGTAAAGGCAGTGTGAAGACTGATGACGATTATTTGACAACTGATTATTCAACTAAAGTGTGTGCAAGGTGGGTACCAAGAAAATTAACAAGAAAAACAATAGCCTCACAACACTTGCAGAGCTTAGTTTCTGGAAAAAATTGTGGCCGGGGGTGAAATACGGGTTCATTTTTATGAACCTGAATCAAAGAGGCAGTCAATGGAATGGCATCACGCAAACTCACAAAGGAAAAAAAAATCAAAACTATGTGAACGGGGGAAAGTTATGGCGATGGTGTTCTGGATGTGACCATGCTTTTTACAACACTGTGATACATGCCCTTGTTAAAAGAAGGACCAATGCTGTGGAAATGGATGGAGATTATATTGCAAAGTAACACATTAATCGTCAATAATTTCGAAATAAATGAAAACAGAATGAGCAAAAGAACAAATAATACATTTTACACTCCACAAACCAATACTAAATTATTGCAGACACATAGCAGTTTCATTGGTCCTCGAACATTTAACCTTCTACCACTACAAACTCAAATGTTAAATAAAATGATAAAATATGTAAAAGAGATAAAATTATGGTTGAATAATGTAGATATCGAAATGCTTTTTCTATAAATTTATCCATCATTCTACAACTCACTTTCTGTAACTTTCTAAACTGTAGTACAATATGTTTTCTGTTTATTTTATTTTTTTATAATAACTTAAAAAAAAAAAAATTGAAATTAGTATGTTTTTCTCCATATTTTTATTTTATTTTTATAATAGCTGAAACAAAACCTTTTTCATTTATTCTACGTATGTAATACTAAATTTTTATACTAACTTTATATTTTATATGTTTTTTAAGTTTTTTTATACTTTGGGTACTTAGAAATATAGTATTTTGTATTAATATTACCCACACTCAGGCAGTGCCTTAGTGGGTTTTCATTTCTTATTCATATTATTTGTTATTATATTTTATGTTATTTTATACTATTTGCTATTATACATTATATCTATGTACAAAGAAATGGAAATAAATAAAGTTAAAAAAAAAAAAAAAAAAAAATAGTGTGGTTTTCAACCCCTGTAATTGCATTTTTTATTTCTTGACAATTAAAGGAGAAAAAAATAGGAGGCATTACTTTTTGACGGACCCTAGTACATAATATGTCGAATATTAGTAATAATAGGTCAGCGTCTGCGTGGTTGAATTTCCGAACCCAGTTTCGTGTGCATGTTGATGCCACGCCATACGTGTTATGCCACAAATAACATCTGTATTCGTGAAATTTCTAACAAAACTATCGTTGTAATTCAGTTTTGAATTCAAGAATTTGTCACAAGATATCGCCACTCACGTCAGCAGCTCGGATGTGAACGTTTCTTCCCTAGGTATAAGTACTACGGATTTATAGAAATTATCTTTCTGGATATGGAGAGATTACATATGGTGTCATTGCCTGTCACGGTTATTTAACTCGGTGACTAGATGTCACTGGATCACAGTGAACACGAGGAACTGGCTATTTTTGGAACCAGTTCTTATCGGATTTTAACCCATTCATGACAAAGGTTCCATATTATGGAACTCGAAAAAGTATTGGCATTCATTTAGTCACATCATGCCGATATGTTGAAATAGCAGTGTCAAATACAGTTTAATATAGTCTACTGGCATGTATGAACATGAACACGTTTGTCTTGGTTGCGTTCAGTTCGTTTGTGTGTGCCGACGTGGACAGATGTGTCTTTATTGAGTTAGAAAAAAAGTGCAATTTTTTCAAAATTTCAAAACAAGTGAAGTAAGTAATCCATTAAACTTATATAGTAGATTTGATTTTTTTCACCAAAACTGAATATGATTTGTATAGAATGAAATTCTCTGCCTATTTACAAACATTTTGTTAGAAAAATAATCATTATTATATTAAAATGAGTACTGTGAATTAAAAGTTTTGATTTTTGGTTCCATATGGATCTTTCGCCAGATCTCACTATACATAAAATGTAATTTTTCAAAGATTTCATTGGACCATTCAAAAACTAGGGGCCTTTGGGAAAATTAGGAGTGCTGAGGTCACCTCTCTGGACTTTTTTCACGGGGCCTGCAGGAGAAACTAGGAGGAGAAGCCGTAGAGAGGAGAGCTGAGGTCAACTCCATGACCTCTCCTCTTGTGGGTCCTTCAGGGAACCAAGGGGAAGTGCACTCTTCCGGCGTGGGGCCTTCGGGGAGCCAAGGAGGAGTGAAGTGGAGAGATCCCATGTGGGGCCTTGAAGAGGAGAAATGAGGCCACCTCTGTGAACTCTTCCCTGGTGGGGCCTTTAGGGAACCACGGAGGAGTGAAGATGAAGTCCTCTTCCCTCCTGGGGTCCTCGGGGAACCAAGGTGGAGTGGACTCTTCCCTTGTAAGGCCTTTAAGGAACCAAAGGGAGGAGAACTCTCCGTTGTGGAGTCTTCGGGGAACTTAGGAGCGGAGAGGAGAGATGAAGCTTTCTTCCCTCGTGGGGCCTTCAGGGAACCAAGGAACCTCCTTTTGGGCGGAACTGATAGAATGGACCGAAACGTTCTGTATTATCGCATTGTTCGTCAATGGAAATGGTGGTGGTCCATTTTTACCTGGGTCATCGAAGTACCAATTCAGAATTGCTGGCTTCTGAAGCGCGAAGCCACGAGTAATTTTAAATTGGGATTCCGTTAAGAGATATAATAGCATTATTGCGAGAGGTATGCTACCAAGAACCACTTCAAGACACCCGACAAACTCACCAAAATAGGTCAAACGGCGATTTAGTATGACACCTCCGTCCCGCATTATCCCGGGCCAATTCTAATTATGGAAACTAACAAGTATGGAAAAATATCTTGTGCACCTTGTGTAAGGTTGGACTATGCGTGAAATGCTTCGAGGGTTACCTCAATAAATAAGTTTTACTTTCTGCACAATAAAGTTGAAAAAAATAAATTTCCGACTAATTATTTGCCGAAAGTGCCATATGGAACTCACCCTTCTCTAGCTTCCTGGGGGGTGAAGAAACCTTTTTAATTCTGAGAAAAATTTCCGTTTTCTACCTCCAAAACCAACCCCCCTGTGAAATTTCAGCACGAAATTCGAGAAAAAAATAGTTCGTCATGAATGGGTTAAAATGGTTACCTACACTCAAACTGGGCAACGCTGAACTAAAAGCTGCCCGCAGGGCCTAGCAGCAAAAACCTGCAGAGCGGATTTTTAACTGCTAGTTACTTACTATTCCTCCAATATATCTAGAAGGAAATGACCTGAAGACATAGAAAATATGAAACGACAAAGAAGAGCAATTAACATACGGGCTGGAATGCTCTCAAGGCAGCAAGGTCTCACTGTAGCGACGATGTCAGAAAATTAATCTTCAAGACATACTGCACTGCCCTTTATAAATCTGAACTGTGGATGCAATACCCAGCAGTGCGACGGGACAAACTGAGGATGTGCTACAATAATGCATACAGGCAACTACCGAGGTTCTGCCTCCACGATGTTCACCGAAGGGAGGGTGTACTCATTCCCAGCCTTACTTCGCCACCGACTAGCCAGCTTCCGGGGCAGGACATGGAAATCAACCAACCCCACTAAATGAGCGATGGATGCAGATGATGAGGCGACCTCCCTGATGGACGATCCTAAAATATTTTTATAAAATTTTTGTTTAATTTGATTTTATGCTTAATATTTTGTTATTTATGTGACGAATTTTATTTTCATTTTATGTTTTAACCCATTGGCCACAAACCCCAACAGCCTGCCGGGTGTGCAACTCAGGTACTTAACCACAAACCCCGGCACACTGACGGGCTAGAGTAGGTCCGCCAAAAAACCGAAACCGAGCACGACTGTAACATTTTTTAATAAAATTTTAAATGCCGAACGCTCTGTAGGTAATTAATTATTCATTTCGTAGAATTGGCAATAATATTTTTCTTATGTTTTTTCCCTAGAATTTGTGTTCCAAGTTTTGTATGCAGCCAGCCGCCATTTAATTTCTCCAAAATTTGCGGGTGGTTCTAGGCTTTTGGCAGTGACCCTGCACGTCCCTGGTTGCTTTGAGGACTATCATACCAAATTATTTTATTCGTTATTGTTATTAGTATACATGTATGTAAAAAACAAAAATCATGAATATTCGATTTATGAATATTATGTTTTTTTGTAACTTTATGAATAAAATTTAAAAAAAAAACTTACGAAAAAAGAGAATGTTATATTTGTATCCTTATTTACACACATTTTAATATTATAAAAATTTTTTATTTTAATATTTTTCTTTACCGTAATCCAATGTGTAATTCAGTGGTGAAGGCCAATTTTTTAGCTCGTTATTCTGTGGCCAATGGGTTAATTAGGTACCTACCTAATACTGTAATCACATTTTATTTCTTTTCTTTTTTTTTTTTTTTGTGAATGCAATTTTTTTATTTTTTATTAATAAAATTCCTTTATTATTTATTTACAGTTTTTTACATTTTTAAATTAAGTCCCGTTAAACTGATTGATATCAGTTTGTCAACGGGTTCTTTTGACAATTACTTTTTTTAAATTGAGACAGGTAGATACATAAAATAAACAGGTACATGAAAAAAATAAATTGTTAATAAAATTTATAAGAAATACAGAAACAGAGAAAACAAAAGAAAATAAAAAGAAAAGACAAGAGAAAATAATAATGGAAAAAACATTAAAACGAAAAAGCGGAAATAACAGAAATTAGTACAAAAAAGTTCTTTCACTTAACCATTTTTTTAGCGTACATTTCCTTCTGAAACTCAATTCACAGTTTTTTATTGCGTTGGGTAACATGTTGTAAATTATTGGAACAAGGTATTCTAGAGTTCTTTGACCGTATTTATTTAGGTATCTGGGAATTATAAGTCCATCATTTGCAGTTAGTCTTGTATTATGAACATGATCCACTAGTTTATTATATTCAGATTGAGATGTATGCTGACTCGCAATTTTAAGCCACAATATAGCACGAACAGATAATAAATTTACAGAGTTGTATAGTAATGGTTTTGGTATGTAATGTCTTTGTTGGTATTCAGTTTTTTTTAATAATAATTTTACCAAAGAATATTGTACGTTTTGCACTGAAAGAATATTTGTTTTTGTTGAATGTCCCCATGTGGTTAATCCATATCTTATTAGGGATTCCGCCAATGACAGATAAACTAATCTAAGAGTATTTAGTGGAACAAAAAACTTCAGTCTATAAAGTTTGCTCACTATAGCTCTAAGCCGTGTGCAAACTTTTTGTATGTGTATATCCCATTTAAAATTACAATTAATTGTTAAGCCTAGATATACGTATTTAGAGACTAGTTCAATATTTTTACATGAGCATGGTTGTATCACAGAATTATGGATGCAATTAAAATCATGAGAAACAATTTTAGGAGTTATGGTGATGTTGGCATGAGGGGATCTGATGTGCATAAGCTTTGTTTTTTTAGCATTGATTATTAAACCTACATCATGTGACCATTTTTGAAGAGTGACAAAGTCTATTTGCAGTAAAGTACTTGCAATTAATAAATCCTCATGTGAAATAACTAATGCAGTATCGTCAGCATAAACATAATGTTTTACGTGAGAGAAAATCAATTTCATTGCAGTAACATATATAATATACAAGGTAGGGCCTAGTATGGACCCTTGTGGTACGCCTGCGTAAACGTTCTTTTTTTTGCTATAATGATCTAAAATTTTTACACAAATCTTTCTATTTTCAAAGTAATTAACAAATAATTTAAGTAGGTTTCCTGTAATTCCAATTTGTTCAAGAGTTTCTAGTAATTTACTATGATCAATTGTATCAAAGGCCTTTGAATTATCAATAAATAATACGAGTACATGCTTCCTTTTATTAAGATCATTATTAATTGTATTTGAAAATTCTTGAAGTAGTAGATCTGTGCTCTTTTTTTTCTGGAAACCATATTGATGGGTATCAATAATAGAAAATTTTTCAAGGTACTTTATTAGTTTTATAGATATATATTTTTCTAGGATCTTTTCAATTGCAGGTAAAATACTGATCGGTCTATAGTTTTCAATTTCACTGTGTTTACCACCTTTGTAAATGGGTCGGATGATGCTACATTTTAGATCTTCTGGTATAATTGCCTCCTTTAAAATCATATTAATTAGTAGAGTTAAGATAGGTCCTAAAATATCGAAATGTTTTTTAATATCAGACATTCTAATTTTATCTATCCCCGGCGACTGACTATTTTTTAAACTTCTGACAACTTTTTCGATATCACAGAGTTTTGCTTGTGTTAAGAGCATGCTGTGTGGAAGTCTATGTTTTTGAATATTCAAAGCTTTTTTATCACATCTATGTAATAATTGCCTAACATTTTCAGAATAGAAGTTAGCGAAATTGTTATATGTTTGTTCAGTCGTTTGTTCTTTTAAGAAGTAGTTTGATATTACTTGATCACAATTACTTTTGCTATTTCCTCCTAACAATCTGTTTATTTCATCCCACGTTTTTTTTGAGTCTGCAAAATAATTTTTAAATTTTGAGTTGAAAATTTTTAATTTGCACAAGCTGATTAATTTTGTAACTTTATTCCGATTGCATTTATACTCTCTTTCATAAAATTTATTTGAAGGATTATTTTTCCATCTTTTGTAAAGTGCATCTTTTAATTTTATTTTTGATAATAAATCATCATTTATCCATTCATTTATGGCATTTGGTCTGGTTTGAGGTTTATAAGACTTTACTACAGTACTTTTTTCATAGATTTCATTAAATTTAGCTTTAATTTTATTATACAGAGCAACGCAATTCGGTTCTTTCAAAAGGATATTCCAATCATATATTTTTATTTCTTTATCAACACGTTTTTGCGAGAGAGTTTTGATTTTTTCATTTTGTATAATATTTTTGACATCATGGTAATGAACATTTAGTCCCGTTATAAAATGATCAGCAATTGACGAATCAATAACACATGCGGACAAGTTATATTTATTAGATCTAACATATATGTGGTCAATACAAGATTTGGTCATTTGACCTGCAACTATTGCTTCTCTTGTCGTAACATTAACCATTTTTTTATCATCACTCTCAATGACCTTTCTGAGGTGGTTCTGAGTTGGTTTTATTCTGAGTTGGCCGGTCACCGGTATTGCACTACCCTCCCAGTCCTGCTGGAATAAAAACTTAAATAAAATTGCCTGTCACGGTATATGTATGTACTCACATAAATAAAATGTATGTACCACATTATTTATGGGAAAGAAAGTGAGGTTACAATGGAGATCTCAATGGTAGGTCCATGATGGTTCTTTATTAATAAATACAGAGTTATTTTAATGGAATCTTCTACGAATAGTCATCGTCAGTGTCCTGTGTGGGGGCGGGGGTGGGCACGGCGCTGAAGGGGGTGGCGGCCATTCCCTGCAGCTGCAACCACTGCTGCTGGTCTGCGATGGCTTGCTCCTCCCGCGCCTGCAACACCATATTAAATTTTTTCACCGCTTTCCTGATGTGAATAGTGTAATGGGTGTTTGCGGCACTCTTTGTGACATTAATAATAAAATAACGCGTTACAAAGTTGTGTAGTGCAGAAGGCATGGCTTATTAAAATGTTTTTAGGATTGCCATGCAAGTGTATAGCTCTGGGTGGTACCGGTCAGAGGTAAGCTGTTTTTCTTTTCCACTAAACTAATAGCATTAATGGTCCAAGTCCTCAAAGTTGAAAATATGTGAAGGTGAATAACCTTAGCGAATAGTTCTTGCTGTTGGCGGAGCAGTTCTTCCTCTGGTATTCCGAGGTTCTCTAATCGGGTGCTCTGTCGTCTTCTCTTAGCGGCCACCGCCTTGCAGTCTCGTACTACAGCCTCCGCTTCTACCGTGTAGTCACTGAAGCCTAGTCTATCCAAGGCTACAACAAATAAATTATTTAAATGTTTATTATGAAAATTCATAACTTATTTATTTGAGCGATAATAATAAAAAAAAAATTCAGTAAAACTAATTTGTGCTAAACTTATTTATTTGTTTAAGCAGAGATGGTATGCGGATAGTTCATGACGTCCATAACCATGTGGGTCTGTCTTTTCGAAATACTTGCTCGTTCACAAGATTGTTGTGCGCCCAGAAGCAGCGATGGCATAATACTAACAGCGTGGTGCGTAGTCTGCGCTCCATAGCGCAGCCAACACCCCCTCCCACCCCGCCCGCCCCACCATACTTGCCGGGCAGCATCAGTCAGCGCTTGACACGGTATACTGTACGCACCTACTGACTCATATTATTATTCGCTACGTTTGGTGATTTAGCAGAGGTAACCGGGTTCATGGTTGAGGTTTGTCTAGGTCTTGGCGGCGGATGACCAAAACACACTGTACCCCAGATTCCTACCCACCCAATAAAGTCTTTTCCTTCCCAGAACTCTCCTCTCCTTCTTTTTCTTAAAACAACCCTCCACACAGCATCCCTAAAGATGGCATAGGCCCTGAGAAAAATCATTTTCCTCGGGGCCTCCTGTGTGGAGCTCATGTAAAAAAAAATATTAAAAAATACATATGGTTTGTGTTTCTACGGCGCAAGTAATTTTCGCTTGCGCAGGGAATATTACCTATTTTTGACAAAATATTTTTTCCTGCAATCAACAATTTTTTCATCAGTTGGCTGCGGGAGAGTTAAGTTTTTAGGCCATGGGCCCATAATACTATATCCCATTTCATCTCGTTCCTTTGAGTTGGTTTCCAGGTTTCGAGAGGGTCGTGTAGCGGTAAGGGTTTTCCCATCCCAAATTGTTTGGATTCCCCGAAGACCCCATGAGGGAAGTTGGTTTCTCCCTAAACTTAATTTTACGTCCCGTTACACGCTTAATATACACATTTTATTTTAAAAACACTCTGTAGTAGTTAGATAAATAATGAGAAGTATTTCAGTTTCTGAAAATGTAAAATAATGCGTTTGAAAAGTTATTTCATTAAAATTAAAATCGATTGTTCATTTTGCGGCTATTGTTAATGATGTTTTGACACCCTTCTATTTATTTTTATGAATGATGAAAATTTTCCATAAAAAAGTGAAATAAAATTCGCTGGTCCACTTTTTCTTTTTTTTTAGATATCAAAATCCCCCTATGTAGTGCCATAGAGACTGGATTTTCGAACAGTTTAATACTTGGTGCATTCAAATCGGATGTATTTTTTTAACATATAGTTAAACCAGGTTGACGGCCGGCGTGGTCTAGCGGTAAGACTCTTGACTCGCAATCCGAAGGATTGAATCCCGGCATGGCAAATAAATTTAATTTGATTAATTTGTTATTTCATAATTACTTAATTAATTAAAAATATTATTTGGTATTTTTGCGGAATGTTCCAGAATGGAAGATATTCTTAGTATCGCCCTGGTGTAAGACCACCATTCAGAATTGAAACATTACTTGAAATGGCTTTTAGTCATGTTTGGTGACCAGATATGAATAGCCAGGTACTTCCCCACCTTCCTCTTCCCCATCTCCTTCCCCGATATTCGACCGAGATAGATATCGGGCGAGATCTTTTGCCAGATTTGTGTGATTTTCTAAGGCTGTTAAATGAATAAATAATCGGCCCATAGAAAAAACAAATAATAGCCAAAGAAAAACTCACAAATCTGACAGAAGATCTTTTTTTTATTTTTTATTTATAGAAACATATAATAAGGTTACAATTGAGGCCCCTAGAAACAAAGACGGAAGTGTCCACCACATGTCAAAAATGCGTTGAATATGCAGTTTCATAGAGAAAACTTCATTCTTTCTCCATAATAAATCTGTTTGTAACATAAACGTCATAGTATTTTTGCTTTAAAGTTTTGTTGTTGTAACAAATACGGCAGTGTCCACCTCCTTCCGAAACAAAAGCGGCAGTTTTTCAAATAGCCAATTTTATTTTATTTTATTTATTGAAAAATAAGAAAAAATACATGAAAAACATACGCTGCATATCTCACTAGGGCATTCCTGTATCGAGATATGCAGTTTTACAATGTAATTTAAACAAAAAAACATACATATGAACTTAATGAAAATATAATTATAAACCTACAAAAAAAGCACTGAGAACCATTATTCAGTCATGGATTATTAATAATTTAATTATAGCTGGGCAGTATATTATATATTATTTAGCTGCTAGCTATAATTTAATTATAGCTAGCAGCTAAATAATATCAGGTAAATAATAATAAACAATTATGTATATTAAAAATAATAATAATTAAGTAATAAATTTATATAGTTTATGTAATAAATATAATATATTAAGTAAATAATTATAAATAAATTAAGTAGATAATATCTAATATAATTATGAGAAGACAATAATAAACAATTTGTTAATAATAAGTAAATAAAAAAATAAAACGATCCATATAGAGAAAGGCAAAATTGTAGATGGAGACGAGGGTATATTTAGAAATTTCAAAATTAAAAGTATGAAAGGGGATGAGGTTTATAAATATTTAGGATACCCGCAATCGAATAGATTAGATCACACTAGTATTAAAAATGATATTAGGATTAAATTTCAAACTAGGATCAGAAAAATTTTAAAATGCAATCTATCTGCTAAAAGTTTAGTAAAAGCAATAAATACTTGGGCAATACCTCTACTAACGTACTCATTTGGCATAATTAAATGGTCCAATACAGATTTAGATAGTTTAGAACGATTAATTAGAACTACGTTAACAAAGTTTAATTGCCATCATCCCCAAATTCAGCTATAGAACGAATTAATTTACCTAGAAATTTAGGAGGTAGAGGTGTAGTCAAAATAACATCTTTGAAACACAATCAGGTAGAAATGCTTAGAAATTTTTTCCATAGGAAAGCTAATAGCTCAGAAATGCACAAAATAATTTGCAAGGCAGATAGAAATATTACTCCTTTAAATTTATATGACGAGAATGCCAACATTCTTATAAATACTAACCAGGAATTATTAGATTCCTGGTCAAATAAAATTATTCACGCAAAACACTTCAATTATCTCAACCAAACGTATGTTGACAAACTTTCGTCAAACAAATGGTTGAGTATTGGAGAGTTGAGCGCAGAAATAGAAGGATTTATGCTTGCCATTCAAGATAGAGTCATTAATACTAAAAATTATAGGAAGCATATAATCAAAGATATAAATCAAATTGATGATTTATGTAGAAAATGTTTGGCTTTTCCGGAAACTATAGAACATATTATATCGGGATGTTCTATATTAGCGCCGTCCGAGTATACATTTAGGCACAATCAGGTTTTAAAAATAATTCACCAAAGTTTGGTAATTAAACATAACTTGATTGATTGCCGTAATGTAGTACCATATTATGAATATGAACCAAATTCATTTATAGAAAATGAATTTTATAAAATATATTATGATAAAACTATACTAACAGACAGAACAATTAGTCATAATAGACCTGATATAGTTTTGCATGACAAAATTAAAAAAATAACTTATATTATTGATGTAGCTATTCAAAATTCCTGTAATATTCAAAAAACTGTTTCTGAAAAAATAAGAAAATACACAGATTTAGGAAATGAGATTAAAAGAATTTGGCATTCTCGGACTATAAAAATATTACCATTTGTTATTTCGGCCACTGGCATAATACCTAGGAATCTGATTCAAAATTTAAGCATATTAGATTTGTCAAAGAATTTGTATATAAAAATGCAAAAATCAGTAATTTTAAATACATGTAGGATTACAACAGATTTTTTAAATATTTATATTGAGGGATCAGTAGGATTTATAGGTTAGAATTTAACCCGGACATTTAAATCTGGTGCATAAAAAAATAAGTAAATTAAGTACATAATAATTATGAGTAAATACTAATAAACAATTATAAAGTACAGTAATACAGATACGAAAGAAGTAGATAATAATAAGTAAATACTATAACAATAAACAAATTAAAAAGTACATAATAATATATAAGTTAAGTTATTAAATATGGATTGTATGAAATATAGCTGAATTCCAGAATGATTTATGATACAAGCGACAACATGGGTAATCCAAAACCATCACTCTCAGTTATTATACATATTTTGACCATTTTCTTGAATAAATGTAATGTACCAATAGTTTTTATTTTTTCATTGAGCATATTATAAAGCAACGGAGCTTTATATGAAAAACTTCTTTGTCCAAAGGATGTTTTGGTATGTACCGGCTGATACATTAAAGAAGAGCCCAATCTAGTGATGCGCACTTGTTGAGATCTTTTCGCAGTGATAATGTTGTTGTAAAATTTACAGAGAGCCTGTATTATGTACAACTGCCTTATTGTCATAATTTTGCTTTCGGTATATAGTAACTGTGATGAGTACATAAAACTTTTCTTGAACATTATTTTTAAAATTAATTTTTGTGCAATGTTTAAAGGCTCTAGAGTAGTCTTATGGCAAGAACCCCAACAAATAACGTTATATGAAAGCATTGATTGAACAAGAGCATAGTATACAGTTCTTAGTGTAATTTTGTCCAATATATTTCTTAGAGTCTTGAAGATATAGGCTAGCTTTCTTATTTTTTGTTTGTTAATGTAGTAATATGATTGTTCCATTTTAAATTTTTATCAATAATTAAGCCAAGATATTTGATATTGTCTACTCTTTCCAAAGATTGACAATTACACTCCTGTACGCAACAATGTATTTTTAAAGAGCGGTCCAAAGATGGTTGATTTACAGAAGAAATACTAAAAGTAATATATTTAGTTTTGCTCATGTTTAAGGTTAACAAATTTTGATCAAGCCAATTTTTGACTGCCCTTAATCCTGTCTCGCACTTAGCATACGTATCATCCCAAGTATCACCAGCAAACACTAAAACAGTGTCATCTGCAAATACAATTGAAGAACCAGAAAACGGCAGTTTACAGAGGTCATTAATATACAAGGTGTCCGGAAACTCGTAGTACAAGCGGGAAACTGGAGAATCCACATCACATTTGGAGTCGATTTTGTGGTTTAACTTTTTTTGATTTGAGCTTTCGTTTTCGAGTAAATCGGGTAAGAAGTTGGAATTTTTTAGGTTAAATTTGAAAAAAAATTTCACTAAAGGGTTGATTTCAGCTGTGTAATGTCTTATAAAATGTAACGAAGGGTAAACCGGGCTCAAAATTTTTTTTAACCCTTTAGTTGCCGAAAAAATGGAAAAATAGAAAAAAAAAAATATTAAAATCGAAATGCTTAGATCGAAAAAAATAAGTTTTTTGGGTTCTCTACGTGATGTAGATTCACCAGTTTCCCGCTTGTACTACGAGTTTCCGGACACGTTGTATAACAGAAATAAAATTGGACCCAGAACACTACCCTGAGGAACACCATATACAATTGATTTGTTTGAACTAATATGATCATTAATCATTACTCTTTGTGTTCTATTTTCAAGCTAAGTTCTGATTTTTTTTATAAAAATTTTTATTTGAAAAGGACATAATATGAACAGCTTAGTTCACTTAATGAATTTATCACATTTAGAAATATTCACAAATTCCGAGAAATAGATGTTAGATTATTTTTAAATAATGAAATTACATCCACTACGAAACAGAAAATAATAGAAATTTTAATAAAATTATAAAATAAAACAAAAATTAACTAAATCATTAATGAGTCTGACACGATTTCTGCTGATCCTTGAAAGAATTTGTACCAAATCATAAAAAAAATGTATATTTAGTTGTTATTAATTTGAAATATTAGGTACATATATCAAATAATTTATTTAGGTATAGTTGTCAAAATACATGGCCTAACTGACTCGATCCATAATCCTTACAAAAAAAATGTGAACAAATTCAGATAAATCTTCAAATGTCATATTTAGACATTTGCCTTCAACGTAACGGCAATTTACTTTTTTTCTTGGTAATGTTTGCCTTCCATTTGTGTGGTTGTTTGACACATTTCCTCGCTGATTCCGGTGGCAAAATATCGGGGAAAGCTTCCATTCTTGGAATATGTAACGTCCACTAACAATAAATGGTTATTACAACCCAAAAAATAACTTATCAGTGTACGATTCATTGATGCTTTTGCAGGAGTTTGTATGATTTAAAGTACGGCGGCCATTATGATGATTGGATATTTCTAAATGTGATAAATTCATTAAGTGAACTAAGCTGTTCATATTATGTCCTTTTCAAATAAAAAAATTTATAAAAAAAAATCTTCTTTTCAATTTTGTTTTCTTACATTGACTGCAACATCTTCGAAATTGTCTTTAAAATCAAAACCGGCAGTGTCCAACTTTTGTGAAACAAAACAGCAAGTGTCCAAATGATTGAAACCAAAACGGAAGTGTCCATCGAAAAAATGCATTTTTTAAAGAGACTAGGGCATTCAGATGCATAAATGATTTAAAATATTATTCTTAAACCGGTTTACGACAATAATAAATGTTCCTTCCATATTGAAGAATAACGGACTGATTAAACGTTTTTTTTAGTTTTCCAACAGTTTAACAAAGTGGACACTTCCGTCTTTGTTTCTAGGGGCCTCAATTTAACAACATAATAAAAACATCAATATTTCAATCACTCTCCTAATAAAGCAGCTGCTTGTGTTTAGGAGAGGACAACTAAAAAAATTTACATTTGTTTAAATTAAAACAAAAAATATTAGTAATTTAACAAAAAATATTAGTGATTTTATGAGAAACTACAGATAAAAGTAATAAAAATATAGGTTAGTTAATAAATGATTCAAAGTATTGATAGGGCAAAAAAATATTTCTAAATCTCGCCCGAGATCTATCTCAATCCCACAAAACATAGAGAATCGCTCGGCTGGTGCCTTAAGAGGGTTTCACCATAGTCATATTTTATAGTAATTAAGGTGAATCAAAAGGTTTTTTCTAAAAAAATATTTATTCACGTTCAGTCCCAAAGTTTACCTAATATTATTATATCAAAAAAAGGGGTGAAGAAAAGACGTCAAATTATATGTTTTTTAAAGAAACAGCTACTGAAATGTTATTTTCATTTCCGGAAACTGAAATACTTACTTCAACTGATACTCAGAATGGGCATATGCCAAGACGCAGGCCACGCAGTTCAATGCAGAGCAGCGCAGATTTTGTGATGTATGGACGAGTATGAACCGACATACGCTGGGGGGGAGACGCAGACACGCGTCTGCCCTTTCCACGTGCGCAGGTGGGCAGTATTTCCCCATAAGAATCTCGATTTTTCAGGTAAACACTTTGCCAAATGGTTGTTTTGCGCTTTGAAAGACTAAATCGATAGTAAATTACTAATTTCAAAGTGAGGATCAGATTTTGAACTCAACATTCTCACAAACGACCAGTGCCCAAACAGACACAAACTGAAGTCATGAAACACAAAGAAACCTGCTGGTCACCGACTTTTGCCTCGTCCGTACTGCGGCGACATTTCTGCTCTGCGCTGTGTGGCCTGCATCTCAGTATACGCCGTATGTTACATAGTGTTTAAATAAAATGTGCATCTTTTAAAATAAAATGAACCTATTTTCTGTATATGTTTCTGACAACCCAATAATTTGTATAAAATATAAATACAATACGTGACATTTAAAAATAAAATTATAACCATTTAAAAATATATATATATATATTTACCGGCAAGAATATGCTCAGCATTGATAGTCTTTTTGTTATTTTGGTTGCAAACTTCATTGGCTTCCGAGCTTAGTAAATGTATAAACTCAGTGCAACAATTTAATATCAATTCTCTGGATTCATTGGCCACTCTTATGGAGGGAACTATCTCTTTTATCATTTTATTAATACTCGCTCTTGGTAAGGTTAATTCGTCTTCTTCTGTCGCTGGAGGCGGACACAGTTCACGCTCAGGACTGCCCATTGTACAAATGAGATGATTTATACAATCAATCCTATAGTTTGCCAAAATCAAATGTGTATGCCAAGCGTCAACCTTGGCAATTTTGCGATAATAATTGATAATGTTTTTGACAGCTGAATCACCCACAGCTACACAAAACGGTTGTCAAAAATGATATTATCTTATTATCTATGGTAGTTGACGGTAATACCACACATTGAATCCGAGAATTCCTAATAAAATGATAAATAATACCTGGAAACTTGGGTGATGAATTAAAAAACTTCCCTGTTGATTTCTTCGAGTTAGCAGCAGATTACAAAAGTTACAATTACAATTTGGGAGGCGGTTATGGGTACTGTCGCCCCGGGAACCATTTACTGTATAACCAACACCTCTGCCACAGGTCGCCCCAAGTGGTTCGCTACTTTTGGTGACTTAGCAGGGGTGCCCGGTTTCATGGAGTGAGATTTGTCCGGGTACTGGTGGCGGATGCATCTGCCAACCTACTGTATGGCGGACCGGATCGAGACAGACTGCTTGAGGGATGCCTCTTAACTTCTCCAGCCAGACTCTCTTGGCCCATCGCCTTGCATCGCAGTTGGAGGATTTATACGTCACTGTCACTCCTGGGCACACTGACCCTCCGATTCCTACCCACCCCTCGTACCTTTTTCCTTCCCAGAACTTCCTCTCCTTCCTTTCTATAAAATACCCTCCACCTCCCAAAATATGATTCCGCAAAAAATTTCAAAGAAATTTCAAAATTTGGATTAAAAGTAATGATAGGGCCCTTACCGGTGCACTCATCCGAATTCGAAATTATTAATGAAACCAATGTATTGGTTGTAATTAAGTATTCGAAATTATTCTTAATGCAAAAATTAAAAAACTGTGCCCAAAACAAACAATTTTGTGAATTTACTGAAGGCTTACGGAAAGAATTAATTTGTATTAGCTTACAATGACATATTATTCGAAAATTGTTATTTATGTTTACATAATTTTTCTTTTAACTATATTTCTGTAAAATTTTTAATTTTATTTTATATAATTGTAAAAATTTAACTATTAAATCGCTCTAATAATATCTATAATCTAAATAACCCGTCAGACAAACTGCTAAAAAGTAGTTTATCAGAACTTTTTTGTCCTGTATTTGTAAAGTGTATATAAAAAAATATAAGTATTTTAATACAAGTAGTGAAACTCAATTTATACTACTTATGAATCATAAATGGAATAAATTGACTTAAAAAATTACTGCCTTGCAGGCTAGCCTAGTGAGGCGGGTTATGAGAAACCTCAACTCTATAACTACAGATTTCTATTCTTTAAACTGTTCATATTATTTTCTGTTTGTTAATTTTTTGTACTAATGTCATTTATAAACCTTTGTAAACAACACTGAACATGTGCTTTTTTAGTTATAAATAAAGATATTGTTATTATTATTGACCTTATAGTTTTCGGCAGCGTATTTGAACATTTTATCCCTTTGTAAAAGCAAACTGTTTTATTATTTAAAAATTACATTTTTTTTCAATATTTCCCTATAAACAGATTAGTTATTTGCCTATGGCAGCACCATCCGTAGAAAAATCTAACACGGATAAGTAGGTACATAGATTTTGTTATTTTTGTATGGCTAGCAATAAATATGTTTTGAGCCATAACCAAATTATTAAAAAAAAGTAAACGATTAACGAAGTGACAAGATGCTTGCATAGGGATGAAACGATACCATTGAGGTATCGATACTTTTACTCGATCCTGTATCGGTCGTCGAGTATCGATACTTACTTGGTATCAGTTGAAAAGTATCGATACTTACTCGTATCGCATCTTTTTTGGAAAATTTGACAAAAAATATAAGTGTCTAAAATATATATGTACTTACGTTGAAATCTTGTTGTTATCATAATAAACAGGTGCAATATAATCAGCGTGGCTTTTTAAATGCTTATGTAAATTAGAAGTTTTACCACAAAACCGCACTGTTTTAAAGCATTTTTTGCACCTTGCGGTTTTCTCGTCGTTTTTCGTGAAATATTGTCACACACTAGGCTTTGGAGGCCCGATTTTCAATAACTCAAAAAGTTAAAACACTGAACAAACACCGACTATTGTTAAAGGATTAACGAACATGGGAGCGAAAGTGAACGAACGAAAACATTGTCAATTCCAATTGTCAATGACGACAAAATATGGCGGTGGCGGCGCTGCCTGTTTTTTTTATATAGACAAACAAGCTTGCCAACTACACAAAACTAAGACTAGCTAGGGACGCTAGGGTAAGGGTGCCTTCAAAAACTTCAATTTAAGATATGCAATTTTTTTGTGAATGTTAAATAAAATAGTGACATTAGCATACTGATATGAGTACTTTTGACCGATACCTACTCAGTACTCAATTTCAAAGTATCGATACTAAAAGTACTTGGTATCGGTGAAAAATATCGAGTATGTACTTGTATTTACTCGTATCGTTTCATCCCTATGCTTGCATGCCTGGCTTGGTTAAAATAATTGTGAATTGAAGATCGTGGGTTCGATTCCAAGTAATCATGTTTTTTTTGTCTCGTTTTATTTTTTTCTCTGTGTTATTTCATTACGTTTTTAAATTTATTTCTTACTGATGTTAACGTGCATGTGCTTTTCAAAACACGCGAGAGAAAATTATAATAATTATTATCGGACTTCCTAACACGTAGTTAATATGACAGGTATCACGATACTATTATTATTTTACTGAAGCACGGTGGTTTTATTCTTCATTCATGTTTCACGCTTTACAAATCGAAAGCTCCGTAAGCCAGGGTAAACGCCGTTTGATGTTTTTTAACAAAAATTTGGTTCTGTTTCGTGGTCCAGTGGTGAGAGTATTTCGCAGACATGTGGTTTATGTCAATATGGTGGTTGGGGGTTCAAATCCTACTCTAATCTGTCAAACCTTTTATTATTTTTCAGTACACTTTTCTACTGTTTTATTTTATATGATTTTGCGATGATTTTATTTTTTTACTTTCGTGTAAATGTTATGATGTCACGATTAATAATTATTACCTCAAATTAATGGTGTTTATTCTTTTGAACTTGAATAATATTAAATTAAAAGTTCTCAATGGTTGTGTATAGGAAACTGTTGTCATCTCACGAAATTGTTGTGAAATGAATGCAATGATTATTTCAATTGGCGATTTTCAGTTTTTTTGTTGTGAAAATACTTTATTTTCAAATAATGATTACGATGAAATAATAATCTATTACAATATTTATTATAAGCTATTATTATTTTTATTTATAAGCTTTATAAACAGTCTTTGTATGCACTTTCTTATTTGATGATATTAATAAGGTTATTGTAAACTAAGGACCAATAAAATAAGGACATTTAAAATTTGACCAAAATAAAAAGAAAATAACAATATAATATGAAACTTCTATAGAGCATTTACTACTGTAGGTACCACAAAAAGGGATTTTATGAATTACGACCCAGCCTAGCGATTCCGTATTTCTTGTGAGATCGTTATTGGATAACAGACGTTATCTTCTGTCAGATTTGTGTGATTTTTACGTCACATATTTTAATTTAAAATAAAACAATAACTTTGTAAACACCACTTTTATTTTATATACTTTATGCCGACCGGGTTTCGCTACAACCGTAGCTTCATCAGGGCAGTATAATTCTCTACTAACATTAGGTTACATGTGTGTTATAATATATAATGGGCTGGACTCGTCAAGTGTAGGGGGAGGAAGAAGACATAGATGGAGAAATGGGAAGGGAACGGACGTGTTCTTTATCAATAGGGAACAATCTTAGTATGGGACTTTTATTTAAATTTAGTTGATTATTAATTACCTTACTATTAGTGTTTATGGCTTTCCTAAGTTCAAGTGCCTCTAAATTATCCAATCTTACACCGATATTGTTTTTATGAATCAGTTTGGCGCCGGCTGTTTTGTCAAATTTATGATCTTTTTCGATCAAGTGGTTTGCGAATTCTGAGAGTCCAGAGCTGTGCAGATTATATATTATAACACACATGTAACCTAATGTTAGTAGAGAATTATACTGCCCTGATGAAGCTACGGTTGTAGCGAAACCCGGTCGGCATAAAGTATATAAAATAAAAGTGGTGTTTACAAAGTTATTGTTTTATTTTAAATTAATAATGTCGCATCACAAAGTATCCGCTTCATATGAACAAAAATCACATATTTTAGTTTAGATCGATTTAAATGTGAATTCCTGCAAGTACGCATGATTATTTACTCATTTAATGTACGTTGTACATAGAAAACGCAAATAACAGCCATAAAAATCACACAAATCTGACAGGAGATTACGTCCGTTATCCAATAACGATCTCACAAAAAATACGGAATCGCTAGGCAGGTTTACATTTATATGTGGAATGGGTATTGATAATAACAATGAGGAAGTGATGTTATTCAATAACTACTGAAAGCAAAAAGGAGGAAAAAATTTCAATAAAATATTCAGTTTTCTTTGATGTACCTATATTCTATTGAATGTTATTTTTTTAAAGTATGTTATGAATTTTGAAAGATTTGTGTTAAACGCATGTAAGGACGCTCTGTAGGGAACCCGCTTGCCCAGCGCAGGTGTAAACTGTGCGACCTAAAGTTTAAGTTTAGACTTACGGAATTCAATACTTCGTTTGTGTGAAACGAATATTGATTTTATAATGAATCATACATGATTTTACTTCAATGACAAGCCAGAGATAATCTTTAAAGTTGCTTAAGTATAAACACATTTTAAAGATAATTAGTGTTGCTCTTTGGAATATAAAATGTGTCTTGCCTAATGAACATTATCAATAAAATTATGATTTATTATCTTATAAAGCTAATAGGTTTCTAATATCTCGGTGTTGATCAAGATTTTTGAGGCTCATAAGAGCTGTTTGGACATGCCGAGTATTTTAGTCGAGTGGAGAGTACCTATAGTAGTAACTAAACGCGTCCGAACACCATAATTTGGGTGAAATGCAGATCCCGCCAATGTCTGGGAATTTAATAAAAAGGCACTTTTTAGATGATATGATGATAGTTTATATTCTATGTGTTTTTAACTCTGTTTTAGATTCTGCGTAAAATATTAGAAAATGTCGGAGCCTAAAGACAGGAGAAGAAGGCTGGTGCCCAGTGTCAATACTGTGAAGAAGAAACCACCCGCACCCGTGGTTAAAACCGACACTCCTGCGGTACTCAAGTCACCGGGAGTCATTAAGGACACCAGATTGGAAGCAAACACCAGTAAAGTAATTCAACCTCCGGGAAAAGCACAGGTTTTCGTTTTATCTCCCGCAATATTAAAACAAATGGGAATAAATATAGGAAATTTACAACAAAACCTCCCAAATGAAGAAGTGAATGTTACCACAAAGAAAAAAGGTAAATTGGCCATAGTATTTAGTAACAATGATTTAATAATATTATATTTTTAATAATATTATATTTTCAACTTAATAATTTTATTTTGCAATATAATTTATTACTTGCATGTTTCTTCTAAAGGTCGTCAAAAAAAACCAAAGGGAAATTCAGAAGATGTGAAAAAAGCATTGTATAACAAATTAACTGAGAAGAAAAATAAGAATACAAATCCTCCCCAACAAATAGAGGAAAATGAAATTCCAGAAAAAGCCATTACAAGTGAACCGAATCATCCAATCAAAGTTGTCGAGTTGCTCAAAACTTTTAATATACCACAAAAAGATGAGTTTGTTAAACCGGCATCGCCACTTGTTTGCCGTAAAAGTAGCTCTTCAAACATGGAGACTGTTTCATACTTTACATCGTCGTTAGTCATGAGCCCCGGTGAGGATATCTCCAACTACCTTGCAGGCTACAACAAAATACCCAACACAAATTTCAGCGATGCAAGCAACATCCCTACAGGCTCTTCTCACTATGCGGCAGAGGGCCATCCAATCAATTCCAGTGTATATTCTGTTCCATTGCACCCTGTCGAAGACAATGGAATTTCTTCAAGTATTCACGTACTTAACCAAAACGCTAACCGACATATTAATATGTTGCCACCGAGTGATGAGTTGAATAATTCAAGGAACTTTGTCAAAGTGGCAGTCAGTGGAGGGAACCTTCCCGAATGTGGTGCAGAGCACTATTACAAAATTCAAATGCACCCGGATCATGAAGAAGCTTTAACCGAACAAATTCAATTAATTGACGGTGAAATCCAATTAAATTCCCAGCTTGTGAATTCAAATCCTAATCAAAATGGTATTAACATATCACTAACTGATATTCAAAATATGACTGAAAATTCATTAGATGAAGGTGATGGATCCCAAGATATTTCGGAAAGCAATGACGAAACTTTTGATTACATAATTGAAGATGTGAATTCTGATGAAATAGAAAAGGTTGATCTGATGAATGTCGACTTTGATCTTTTAAACAAAGAGACAAACGAGGACATGGAACATCAACAGTCTTATCTGTGTCCAGTGGAAGCCAATGCTGATTCCAGTCAGGTTATTTTGGGAGGTAGTGGGTCGATGCCATCTTGTATGCCGAGAACAGAAAGCGAACGGTTGCCACCCTTTGAAATAATATCACCTGCATCGACTATAAAAAATTACCTTTATGGTGGAATTAGTAACTCACCTAACTCTACCAATATACAGAGAAATATAGACATCTTATTGAGTAAAATGTCCATGAATCAAACTATTCAATTTTCGCCGCAGCAGACAGATAATTATATTGAAAATAATATGGATCTTATTTCTACTAGTACCACAAAAGAATTTGAGAACTCCAATATCATTAACACAAATAAGGAAGGAAATTTGACCATAGAGCTAAATCACGAACCTGAAAATTTAATTATCCCTGCCGATATTTCTGAAGATGTAAAAGTAAAAAGTATCAATGCTGCAGTGATTGAAAGTACATCTCCAAAGACTCCCATTAAAAACACATTGAAACCCGTTGCTCAAGTTAATTTAGATACTGAAACAAAATTTCTTACCCAATTTTGTATACCTGTCAAATATGGCCCTAACAGTGTGATACGACATAGTTCTTCAAGTGAACAAATTCAAGTACGTTCTGCAGCGGCGGATAGTAATCTAAATCAAGCCCCGAGTGTAGAAAAGGTTAAAAATACTATTCCTCAATATATTACCAACTCCGGTGTGCTAAATATGCCTTCTGAAAGGACTGTGATCAATAAAAACTCACTGACTGGTGACAAACAATTAACCAAAATTAATATTTCAAATATATTATGTCATAGTTCTTCAGGTGAAGAAATTCAAATGCATTCTCCAACAGTGAATTGTAAAATAAATCAAGTCCAGAGAGTAAAAGAGGTTATAAATTCTGTTCATGTACAATCTAACTCTGATGTGCTAACTATACCTTCTGAACGGACTGTGACCAATCTTCTTCTTTCCAATAAAGACTCACTAAAAGTTGACAAATGTAATATTTCTGATATAAGTCATAGTTCTTCAAGTGAACAAATTGAATTACGCTCCCCAACTTTGTATAGTAAAGTAAATCAAGTCCAGAAATCAGAAAAAGTAACTAAAAGTGATTGTCAACAAACTACCAAGTCTGATGTGGTAAATATACCTTCTGAAAAAATTGTGACCAAAAAAAAGTCACTTATGGGTGAAAAACGATTGATTAATAGTAATATTTCGAATGGTACCCAAGGATTTTTAATATATAAAACTTCTGCTGTGAATAGTAGTCAAGAATCGAAAAGAAGAAATGAAATAGCTATGATAAGTGATAGAATTTTAGAAGAACGTGAAAAAATGTCGCAAGCATGTCAAGATGAAAAATCTTTGAATAAAATTGCTGATTATTTGAAAATGTTCCATCAACGAAAACCTGTAAATAAAAGCGATATTAAACTGAAAGCTGAAAAAATCGAATCAGAAATAATTAAAGAAAGAAAATTGCGCAAAGAAGAAACTGGCAGGGATGAAATGATGCACGGAGTTGAGAAACCTGGAGGTCAATTTATTATCAGGGCTTCTGGTAACGTTGAAATAGTAAACACCAAAAATAACGTTTTGCCTAATTTTAAAACATTGGAAATGATTTCTAACACTAATAGTGCAGTGAGTGAAAATTCTGATGGGATTGATAAATATCTAATTAAAAAGTGTAAACCGACCACAGATACTTCCAACATAGACTTACCACACAACTCCCCTGCCAGTACTAGCACCAGCACCAACTTTGCCACAGAAGCACAGTCTGGTGCCGGCACCAGTCTGCATCTGCCGGGCACTCAGTCTTTCCTCACTTTTGAGTCTTACAGTCAAGCTACGTTCAAAACTTACTATAAACATGATTATGATGATTATGATTTATTTCAAGATCCGCTATGTGAATCACACGAAGCAGCGGCTGGTGTTTCTGATGATTTTACTACTGAAAACTGTGCAAGACCTAATAAATCAACAGATGTTAAACAAACACCCAGTGACATTACATCACCCCAATTTGATGAGTTTGAAAGAAATTCCAATTTAAACACAAGTTTAAAGAATGTAAGGACATATTCGAGAAGAAGAAATAAATATAGATATAGTGATACTAAACTCATTGATCTCCCAACTTCTTCCAGTGTTAATGTCAGTTTAGCGGAGAATGATTTGAAAATTGATGAATTCAATATCGGGAATGTGTCTTACGGGTTGAATAGTGATGATGAAAAACCTCCGAGGAAACCCTACATCTTATCAAGACACAGTGTTTTAGCACAGGAATTGAAAAGGGACCACTTCCAGTTGGAAGACAAAACCAATAACAAAAGTGACAAAGTACTTGTTCTTGAGCAACAAAATGATACGGATGTGTTTTCACTGGCGATTGAGGAATCATTAAAAAAAATATCTCCCCCAAAGAAACCTCTAAAATTGAAAACCCTTGACTTGGAAGTGTCTCCCTCCACATCCACTGATCATTTTTCTTCAATATTACCAAAAAAAAGATTTAGTCGGCAAGGGAGCTTTGCTAAAGAGCCTCGAAACAGTTGTTTGGACGAATCAAGTGTAACAGGGCATCCATTATTTACTTCTCCAAAGAAACAAAAACTTCAAATATTTACCAACGAAGATGAACTTGCTACAATTAGACCCCTGCACGAAGATCTGAATTTTTTTCAAAAAAAAGAGCCCAGCTCAAGTAAAAAATGTATGGGCACTGAACTAAATGAGTCTCAACAAGATAATAAACTTCAATCAATTGGAAAATCTACCACCTCTACCTACCTACCAACTCTAGAAAATAATCCTCTTGAAAACCTGAAAGCCTCTAACACTGAATTTATGGATCAGAATTTAGAGTCAACCTCTAATGATGATGAAATAGTCACAGAGTTGATTGAAATAGCTGACGATTACAATAGTCAAACAAATGCTCATAATGTGATGCCTCCAAATGTTTGGGATTCTACAGTAGTATCACCTCGCTTTAATTGTCAGGTTCCTCCAACAATAATAAATGAAAAGGTTATTTGCACTCCGGAGGCATTAAATTCACTTGTCATTGGTAATATTTCTGGAGATCATGAAAAATGCTTTCAAATTGAGCCTAATAAATCACCTCGACTATGTTCAGAAAATGATAAAAAAGTAAACTCAATCAAACTTAATAAAAAGGTTTGCCGACCACCCAAGAAAAGTATAATTGAACGAGTTAGAACAGATTCAACAAATTTCTGCACTAATGGTGTTACAATATTACCAAAAAATGATTCTCTGACAACTGCACCACATTCTGTGCCATTGCAAGAACGACTAGATGAATTCTCCAAAATAGGTTGCAATGGAGATAGTTTGGAAACAAGTCATGAAATTACCGTTATTGAAGAAAACATATTGGCAAAAATAGATTCTATTGATAAAAATGCTGATATGAATCCTAGTGAGAATAATAATCTGCAATGCGCAGTTATAAGTACTCATAGCTCTGACCAAGCCGTTATCGAAACATCCATCAAACAAACATCCAACAGTGCTAAAACAAAAGATATTAAAGCAAGAGAAACCCGAAGAAAAATAAAAGGCATCCCAAACAAAGTAAAATCCTTCTCAAAAAAGCAATTTTTAGCTCAGAAAATGAACCAAATTCAACCAGCAGAAGAAGGTTTAACTGAAATAATGACAAATGTGGAACAGATAAATAATATTGAAAATGATAATGGTTTGCAGTCCAGCAGTAAAAAAACTGATTATAATACTTATCCAGAAACGCATATTTATAGCACAGTTTTGGCGAGTAATGACGTTCTAGAAAAGATACACGAAGCTGTTAGAAGAGAATCAATTTCTGCAGTTGACAAATCAGATTCATCTTATGAAGATATTGTACAAATAGAGATCGCAGAAGATCCCGAAGATATAACTGAAGTTGCTAGCCCTACTTTGAATGATGACACCATTGGTGTATGTGAACTTTCAAGAAATAATATTGACACTCTGGATTCCATTACCGAAGAAACAATTACAGATATGGTTAGTCAAGTTCACAATGGAGGCTCAGACATTGACAATAATGATTCAATGGATGGTGACTACAGCACAGCTTATAGCCCAGATACTCACCATGATGATCATGATCTTGCCAATGCTGAGGGAGAACCAACTGATGAATCCTGGAATACTTCACTACATTTTGAACAGCCAAGAAAAAATATAGACCCAGTCTTCAACAATGTTGAGAAGGGTAATGAAGAAAATCAAAATATTAATACCCATCCAAGAAATTCGAGTGAAATGAAAGCGAAATTGAAAAAGCGAAAAAATGAAAGCGAAACTATCAGTAAAAACAAGAAACAAATTACACCAACAAAAAAATTAAAAAAAGCAATGAAAAAAAAAGCCAAAGGCTCACAGGAAGACATTGGAGAGAAATGTTTGGAGAATCCAGACAATACAGATAATGAAAATTTGAATGGACCTGACGATGACTGTCCATTATCTGCAATTAAAAACTTTGATCAACCCAAACCGAGAGGGAAAGTAGGAAGACCCCGTAAACAGCCAGCCCCTGGAAGGCCAGTAGGAAGACCTCCAAAGAAGTCAGAGAAATCTTCTTGTCGAGGAAAAGGTATGTAATTAACACTATGTTTATTATTTAACTTTTTCACCACATTCTCGATTTATATATTAATTCGATTTATATATTAACATTAAACATTGAAAAAACCTATTATATACCTTTTAGTATAAATAACCAAAAATCTCCCCCTATCGCCATAAATATTAAAATTCATTCAAAAAAATGTACCACTAAAATATTAGCATGCCAAAATAATGACTGTCTATTCATAGCAAATAAAAAAGAAATAAAATATTTGGGTGTA
Source organism: Limnephilus marmoratus (assembly GCA_917880885.1). Taxonomy (NCBI): domain Eukaryota; kingdom Metazoa; phylum Arthropoda; class Insecta; order Trichoptera; family Limnephilidae; genus Limnephilus; species Limnephilus marmoratus. The sequence continues at coordinate 51,562,405 of OU862909.1, read as the reverse complement.
ATAATAGATAGTAACCTTAAGTGGAAGACTCAAATTACCAATACTATAAATAGATTAAGAAAACTTATATACATATTTATTAATTTAAGAAATATACTTAACTTAAAAATTCTTAAAAATATATACTATGCTCTAGCCAGGGCTGGGCAGTATTTGAAATACTTGTAATTGAAATACGTATTTGAAATACAAATACGTATTTTGTATTTGTATTTCAATTACCTCCTAAAAATGTATTTTGTAATTGGTATTTCAATTACATGCTGCTGAGGTATTTTGTAATTTGTATTTCAAATACTTATAGCTTCAAAATACATTTTCAAATACATTTAGCGATCTTCATAACGATCATGAAAAATAAACACACATAGATAATACATAGACTATAAACGCTAGAATCCTGTAGTATTGTCCTTTGCTATAGCACTCTTACTAATGATTATTTGTAGGTCTCTTAGGGGGCATACATTAATTACGTGAGCTCAACAAAAGGGGGAGGGTCCAGCAAAATCTTACGTTACTTGAAAAGAATAAACGGAGTGGCCCAAATTTATCTCACCAAGGGGCGGGGGGAGTCTAGTTTTGAAGAAAAACTGCTCACGTAATTAATGTATGCCCCCTTATCTTTGCTTTATAATGGACTGTACATTTTTTTTGCGTCAAGCTAGTTATTATTATTGTCCTGTGATATAATAGCACTGTTATTGTACATTTTGTATCATATTATATTATACTTTTCATTGCTTTGTATTGTACATTTTTGATCGTAGTATTAGATCAAGCACTATAGGAATAATTTGACTGATTACTAGATTATTTTAAAGTTAATTACTGTAGAGAAGAGCAGAGAAGTGAAATAACACAAAATTGCGCTATAGATACAAATGTCATCCATTTATATATAAAAATTAATCCTTGTTTTCCTTAGAATGACTTTACTTCAGAATGACTTTACCTATTTCATTCTTTTTTTTTTAATTTTCTAATTCTTTATAAAAGGCTCTTACGGAAAGAAAAATTAAGAAAATAACGCAGAAAATTGGATAATTTCAGAAAACTTACGACTATTTTTACTTCGCACGTCTGACAGTTTGCGCGTTTGATGAAATTGAATTTAGCAGGCAGCTGTTTTTTTTTTGTAACAAAATAATTGCCTATGGATTTTTTAAATCATAGATATTTTAAATAGGTACCTATGGTAGGTACCAGATTTGATTGATTGTTCTTATAATATAGAAAAATGAATATTTGTAATATGTGAAAAATGAAAATTTGAATAAAAAAATTGTAATAGCTGGCACGCGAGTTGTTTGAAAACTGAATGTACTGGGACTAAATATATGGAACGCGGGAGGGGGTTGGCGCGATGGTGGGAGCGGGAGAGGGGAGAGGGTAGGCAGGGAAGGTGGAAGGGGAATGCAAGATGGGAAATGAAAGCGTCAGGGTAACGTGGACGCACGGGAAAGGACATGCAGAGAGAAACAATTTATTTCTTTGAATATGGCATTGCAACGCATGCAGGGAACTAGCTTGTCTTATAATAATAATTATTATTATAATCTAACACCTAAGTCCCATACCACAAAACTTTACAAGTGGAGCGGAGACGAGATGTGTCTCCTGAGCAATATGATTAGTCAATTTTAGCACGTCTCTGTTTCACTCTGCTCAGCTTTGCTTCTATGGAAACGCACCCTTAGATATGGGCACTTACGACAATTTATTGCAACCAAAGGTTCTACCAAAACCAAATGTATTTTGTATTTTGTAATTTGTATTTTGTATTTGAAATTAAAAAATGGTTAAAATACTGTATTTTGTATTTTGTATTTCAAATACACGACCTGAAAGTATTTTGTATTTCGTATTTTAAATACATGCGAAAAAGTATTTTGTAATTTGTATTTCAATTACAGCAAAGCATGTATTTTGCCCAGCCCTGGCATTAGCCCATTCGATAATACAATACGGTATCGTTGCATGGGGAGGAGCTTACAAAACCTCAATTTTACCGTTAGAAATTACTCAAAGATTAATAATCAAAATTATTACTAAGAAACCATTAGATTATTCAACCTCTCAACTTTTTCAAGACTTTCAAGTCCCACCTCTAAGAAATACATATATAAAAAATACACTGCTTCAAATACACAAAGACTATTCTAAGAAGTCGCACCACGCCATGGTCCGCGTTGAGAGCAATAGGCAAAACACAGTGGGTCGCTTGTGTACGCCATTAATGCATACCAGTTTTGCACAACACTACTACACGTACAATGGAGTGGTGTGGTTTAATCAACTAGCAATAGAGCTGAGATTAGAACCTGACTACAATAAATTCAAAAATAAATTAAACAATAATATCTTAAATAATTTAGCCACTTAGAACCGCATTAACCTTAAATTAACAATACTTTTTCAAAAATTTATTTTATATTATTATTTTTTTATATTATTTTTTTTTTTACACATTTGATTTATGTGAGTACGTAAATATAATGTATGTGTTATAATTTTTAATTTTAAAATTTTTTAATTAAATAAAATATATATATATATATATTTTCTCTTCCCTTTACACACGAGTAGTTACACTCTTGTAAAGGTTATATATTATATAAATATATATGTTTATACTGTTTCTAATCAATGTTGCATGTTAGTATTTAATGATTTGAGTTTAATCCGATTGTAACCTGAAAATGCAAATACTCATGATTATATTACATGTATATGTATATAAAAACTAATAAAAAAAAAATAAAAAAATATATATATATATAGAATAACTAGCTGATCCGGCGAACTTCGTACCGCCTCAGAATCAAAAACTGTTGTCAACTTATTAGCTGAATTGATCTAAATTGTTTCTCCCTGCGTATACCATACCTTGATCTAAATTGTTTCTCCCTGCGTATCCTTTCCCCTCTCGCGTTCCCTCTCCCTCTTCCCACTCCACTTCTCCCCTTCCCCCATCCCGCTAACCCCCCTTCCTGAGTTCTTTTCCCCCCTCCCCCCACCTCCCTCTCCCCTCCCTCCTCCCCTCTCCCCTCTCCCCTCTCCCCTCTCCCCTCTCCCCTCTCCCCTCTCCCCTCTCCCCTCTCCCCTCTCCCCTCTCCCCTCTCCCCTCTCCCATCTCCCATCTCCCCTCTCCCCTCTCCCCTCTCCCCTCTCCCCTCTCCCCTCTCCCCTCTCCCCTCTCCCCTCTCCCCTCTCTCTCTGAGGGGGTAGTTTATCTGTTATAGGTACTGTTGTATTTACAATTTCTGAACGAAGTTTGGAATTTTTCCAACATATTTTAAATGTCTTGTATATTTCTTATTTTTAAACATGTTGTAAAAGCATATACCTTTATAGAAACTAGATAGAATTGCCTTTTAGATTTTTGTATCTGAAATATACGATCGTGTTTGAAAATTGCAGTATTTTAAGTTTCAACAAGAAAAAATTTGAAAAATACAGCTGAATGTAAACAATACACACCTCTTTCTTTATGAATTTGGAAGAAAACTGTCACTTCACTTCTTATCTCGTTCATACAATTAAAAAGGATAAAAGAATAATTCCGAAAAAATAAATGAAAAAATCTGACATCTTGGATTAATTTTTACGCAATTAATACGTTGATTTCTCGAATTTGTATTTTTTATACCATGCATAAGGCATTAGTAAAGATGTAAAAACGCAGATCACCGCGCAAGCAACAAATATGCAGTTGACCGATCGTTAAGGCATTTTGTAATTAGTAAGGCTGTAGGAGTTCACCTGGGTTTTGAGGTTTGGGGTTGTAGAGAACATTTTTCTGTTGTAAATTATAAATTGTGAATAGTAAAACAAAACAGTGTTCACATTTAATATAAAAAAGAGAAACAACAAAAATCAAAATATAAAATCGACTTCAATTCAACAAAATTATAAATTAAAAGTTAAAAGGATTGTAGCCAGTTCCTTATGTGTTTTTTTTTATTCAATAATATAAGAGGTTTTATATTCTATTATGGTGTATAATTATATATTGGTACACCTATAACATATTAAGAAAGTTAATGTTTGTAATAATTGTAACGCTCAGTTTCTGTTGTGTTTTCTAGATACCGTGACATGTGCAGTTTGTAAACAGAAATTAAAGAAGTCGAGCTGGCCGCTACACAACTTGAATATTCATAAATACCTGAGCTGGGTAGAGGGAGATAAACCGGTGGTATGTTAATAATAGTTGTTACTGAAAATTATTACTCACTTTCTAATTTATTAAAATAGTTTGACATGCACTGACGTAGTTCAGAAGGAATAATCCCCATTCAACCACTCGGACCCGTAAACATGTTGGTTTTATAAACAATAAAAGTGTGATTAAAAGTATTTGTTAATTTAGAATTTTCAATAATTTATCATCGCATTTATGCACCTCGGTTTTTTTGATTTTATTAAAGTGTAATTTTTTTCAGGATCTTCAAAATGAAAACTTGCTTATTTCATTGGTAACAATGGCTAAGAGAAAGGGAGACCTTGTTTGTGAGAAATGCGGGGAGAAACGCGCTTCCGTCCTTGGATACATATCTCATGTCTTATATATGTGCCAAAAAACTGAAGAGGTAATACATGTTGTATTTAAAGCTGTATTTTTATTTTATGAAAATTGTAGTCAGCGCCTTGACCTTAACCGGTTCTATCATCATTTTGTTTTGCGTCCCTTCAATTACTTATAATTTTGTTAAATTCTGATTAAAAAACTCCCTTCCTCCCTGGAACTATCTACAACTTTTTCAGTATATCTGGGGAGTAATCCCTTAGATTAGAAAAACTGATCTATTTTAAAAAATCATCAATATCACTAAGCTAGGGCAATAAATTATTTCTATTATTCAGGGTGTCGAGGGAGCATATTCGTAAATACCCTTTATAAGTTCATTCGACAGCACTCGGTAAATGCCCGAAGTAGCTTCGTAAATACCAGATATATTGGTCACTAACACGTCAGTTATTTACGAGTAAAAAAGTTTTCGAAGTTTTTAACGGTTTTTTATTGTGGTAATTATGCGTCCAGGGGTAAAGTGTAATAACTTCGGAAGGTGATTCTACATGATCATACAAGTAAAAAAAATAAATAACTTTTTCAAAATTTGATTGTTTTTTCCGATACAAAAATATTATTTTTCCGTACAAAAGATTTTTATTCCATACAAATAATTTTTTTTTACCTGAAAACTACCTTACTACTTTAAAATTTCGAAAAAGCTTATTTATTGTTTAACTTTTATTATCATGTGTAGAATCCCCTCCAAAAGTTTCTGCTAACTGGAAACCTTGTGAAATACACCTAATGGTGCGTTGTTGATATGGTATGCAATTAAATATTCTTTTGGAAACATGTAAGTTTTATCTTATTTGTATAAATGTACTCTCTCTTTCCGGAAATGGAGGGCAATTGAATATTTTTTGGTATAAGTGTTTGTATAATTTGGTCTTTCTCTCAGGAAATAGATGCCTTAAAGGAGACTTGTACAATATGCTCACGGCGTGTGCTGCCGTCGGGAATGAGGGTTCATATCCTCGCCCACACACGATCTTCGATAAAGGCTGAGAAGCCGCCTCCAGTTCAACTGCCGGTGGAAGATGAAACAGGCGCCAGAAGAAAAAGGAAGGCGGCCGAAAAGTTAGTACACACATTTAAAATAATGTGAAAGTTCAATGATACTAATCCCTCCATACAGCACCCCCAAAGATGACATAGGCCGTGAAGGAAATTATTTTCCTCACGGCCTCCTTTGTGTAGTTAATGTAAAAAACATAATTTTCTGAATTGTTTACACATTTAGCTTTATTATAGTAGTCCCAGGCAGAGCTTGTATGTATGTCATCATAAAGCATTCCAATGGGACGTTTGTCATTCTTGCCTCTTATAACGTTGATGGGTGGCAGTGACCATTCTTCTATAATCAATGGGACCTTTACAATAGGATATATTTACATATATTGAAGATGTAGTATTAATAAGTAGCTACACCGAAGTTAATAATGCATATAATTTTAAGTGTTTTTGAACATTAATAAATATGTAAGGGGAATCGAAATAAAAACATTAGTACAAGAATTTTAATTACTTATAAGCACGTAATATATACTTACTCAGTCGAAAAGCTTATCTTGAAGAAATAATTATGAATATTTAAAATTGAATTAGTTGCATTTTACAAATAATAATCAAATAATTCGTTAACCCCTCAGGCCTCTGGCATAATGACCGTTATATTTCTTAAGGCTATCAGAAGGTCGGACAATGTGTGCGTATTTGTGCTTTACAATAAAATCCACATATATAATTGTAATATTTCAATGTATCCGAAAACTGAAAATTGTTTTTGAAAGGTGATGAAATACATTTTAAAATTTTATTATCCAATAATAAACATATAATTTTAGAAAATTTTAATTCTGAGTGCAAACATAAAAATATTCTAAAAATGGTCCTCTTCATTTTTTCATCTAAACCCTGAAATTAAATTACTGGTGACAACACATTTTGTTAGATAAATAATGTATTGTAAAAACATTATTGTTAACTCTTTTTTTTATAATTAATAATTGTCAGACGATACAAAATATTTATACAGTGTTTGTCAATAATTACAATTGGAAACATTGGTTTCGTAGAGGTGCACATTTTAATTCTTCTATGATTAACCTCTAGATCTGAATGTAAAGCATAGTATTTTCTCTTTCTAACACCTTTAGATCATTTTTCTGACCATGACAGTAAGTAAGGGAGACACAATGATTTCTATGAAACCATATAATAATAATAAAAAAAACGAGTGTGCTTTAGACCACATGACTGAATTAAAACTTCACTAACTTATATCTCCCTCTCAACTTCCGTTTGCCTCGCCCGACCGTTCGCCTCGCCTGATCCATTTTCGTAATGCTCTAGTCAGGCATTCACCAGCTTACAAGGGTTAGCAGTATTAAATATCTGGGTGTGATATTGGATGATAAATTAAAATTCGACGAACACTTGGAATACATAACAAAAAAAATTGCTAAAAAAGTTGGATTCCTAAAAAGGATCAGAAATAACTTGGATCTCAAGACAACGCGCCTTGTCTACAATTCTATTGTAACTCCGCATTTAAATTATTGTTCTAGTGAATTTATTATTTAACTGAATTATCTCTCTCTCTCTCTCTCTCTCTCTCTACATTTTTTTGAGTTTACAAAGGTATTTATGTAGATTATGTTTTTGCTTGTCAATAATAACAAGTACATTTTGTTTAATGTGAGTTCTTTTATTTACATCAGATAGTAGCTTTCTTTTATCCCACGCAGGACCCTGAGATGATGATGAGAGCTCATGTACACTGAATTTCTCTGCAAACTGAGAAAGGTACGTGTCATTTTTGGCACCCAACGTGTCATTTTTGACGCCCAACGTGTCATTTTTGGCGTCCAACGTGTCATTTTTCATTCCTATGTTACGAAGCCCAAAATCATAAACTACAGGTTATACAAAATAGGGGGATGAGGATGATTTTAAAATGCAACATTTTTACAAGAGTTAAAATTATGTTACAAAATTTAAATATGATGACAACCAAACAACATATAATATATAATACATTAACAATGATTTATAAACTTAAAAATAATATGCTCCCAAATTATCTGAAGAGCACTATTATGTTTCAAGAAAATGTTCACAATTATCCTACGAGAAGACGCGGAGACTTTAGGCTTCCCAAAACTAAACTTTCGTGCACACAAAATAGCGCATTTTATAAAGGGCAAAAACTCTATAACAGTCTGCCAAATGTCAAATGCCGTAAAGGAAGCCTCAAGTCTCAGCAATTTTCGTAGGATGTGTGCATTATATGTAAAAAATATTTTTTGATTACTCACCAATGTTATTCTCAGGTCTTGTTCTTTTATAATGTATTTTTGTATAGTTATCTTTTTTATTTAGTATTCTTTTTTTTAAATATAGTTGTGAATATTCCTGTACCTACTTCGTAAATTGTATTTTTTATATTTTCCTACTAGATGTATGAAAATATTTACATACATCTAAATAAAAAATTCAAAAACAAACAAAACTCCCTAAGTCAAGCGTGCGTAAAGAAGTTTTACTTCAAAAAACATTTATTTGTCAATAGATCATTAGCTTGTTACACATTTCTACTTCATATTTAACTTGACGATATTGACGAAAAGATCACTGCTCAGCTGTACATTCCGGTCCTGCAATGAAGCTGATTTTCATATGAGCTGTTCGCAATAAATTGACTCTAAGGGTAATATCTGTTTGTTCATAAAACTGAACAAATTAGCCTGAGTGAAATAACATTTTCAGAATTATTAACCCTAGAATCGTACCCATAATAAACTTTAAGTACCAGTACCCAGGGGTACTGGAGTACCCCATTAAATAAAACATGAGTTTTACATAAGAATAAACATTTATTAATAATCAACTTACATAGATTTTTATGGCACTTACTTCAGTCTCACATAATACAATAAGGCCTAAATAAAAGGAACTTATCTTAACAATTTTAGCAAATCTTTTTTTGGTGCCCTAAACATATGAAATTTTTACATTTTTCACATCGAGTGTGTGATTTACGGTATTTTGACCTGGGAAAAATAAACATTTTCCAGATTTTGATTCTGAAGGGGCTTTAGCATCAGAAGATCGCTTTTTTTCTAATATACCACCAATATTTACTTGGAGAGGCATCGGCAAAGTTTTGTATAAAAATCGATCCTCCAAGTGAGGTTTTATAAGGTCAAAAGCTAAAGTCTTCAGATAAGTTCGTCTATTCTTGAAAACTCATTTACCGGTAGCGTTAGATGAATGCAGTAATATCATAGAATTAATTCCGACAATATTAAAAATTCCGTAGAAGACACAAAGGCTCCAGCGACGAGTTTTACAAGGAATACTGTATGTATGATAAAGTTGATCAAGCCTATCCACACCCGCCTTCGTTTGGTTATGAAAACTTATTATTTCTGGTAAATCAACAGGTTTGTATTGGTCTGGTTGGATGTGCATAGTGGAAAACATAAGCACGTTTTTCTTGTTTCCCTTTAATAAATAAGTATGTACACATTTTTTTCAAAATAATGACATATGATGCAAATGTGAATGGTAGAAGAAGTCGGGGACGCCCGAGGAAGACATGGCACGATCAAGTGAATCAGATACTTGAGACGGGCCATGTCAAAAGTCAGAATCATAGAAGAGTATGTACGAGACAATGTATGAATGTGAGTGAGGCAAAGAGTGTGTGCCAAGACCGAGTTGTTTGGCGGTCCGTCCTCTCTGCCTACCCCTGCGGGGAAACTGCGTGATGGTTAGTTAGTTAGTTAGTTATGTTATGTCTAAGGTAATCATGCAAAAAAAAAACATTCAAATAAAAATCAAACATGCATCAAAGAGCACATGCTTTATTTCGTAAAAACATTAAAATCATAGTAAAGAATATAATTATCTTAACTGTACCCAGGGGTACTGGAGCACCCCACACATGCCTTGCCACAACCACAAACTAACAGGACTCCCTCCCGACTGATGCTTCGACGCGACCCTCCATCCCGTGCAAATACGTGACAGTACGGAAAGATCCGTTGTGAAACGAAAAAGTTACTCAAATTAAAAAAAAAAAAATTGATTTGTACCCCAGGGTATGGTTCTAGGGTTAAAGAAAACAAGAGAATATAATATTTTTTCAAGTGTTTGAAAAATTTCTGTATTGAAATCTGGGTGGTCACATCGCCATTTCATTAGGGTGACGTTTGCATTCAGTGTTACAAGTCTAGAAATAAGTCCCGGACATCTGGAACCATCCCTAACTTATACAAACTTCATAACGATAATATTGTATTATTTTTACAGTCAAATTATTAATGAATAAATGTGTGATTAATGTTAAATTTCTAACTCATCACGTGCAAGTTTTGTTACCGCTGTGTGCGTTTTTATGAATTAAAGATTTTTTAATATTTTTGCTTACTTTTATAACTGGCAATACCATCAAAGTTATAAAATTCGAGCATCGTAAAGTAAGATTTTTATGGGAGCATTTTATGATTTTCGTCGATTATGCGCATACAATCTCTCTGGGAATACTATAGACCCGTACAACTTATTTATTTCTGTTTCCAATTTCAGGGCTGGACATACATTTAAAAAGTTGAAAAAGTCTGAACAACCACAAAGAGACCTTGTAAGTAATTATATTATTTGGTAGAAAATCTATTCGTTCTTCAGTTTGCAAAAACTGTGAGTTCTGGAAGCGGATTTCTGTCCTTTTACTTGGCTTGGGATGTATCCTTAGTGTCCCTATCCCCTCGTCTTGGCTTTGGCTTAGACTGGATATGTTAGACAGATGGCCATCTCACTCTCTCTGGTTTGTGCCAAAGCTGAAATGAAGGGGATGGTTATACTGGGGACTTTCCTTGGCTAAGGGTGGAGAACGAGAATCCGCCTCCTGATATCATGAATTTTGCTATGACATGAGCTGTGGAGTTCTGAAATATTAGTTAATGTCAAAGTATTTTTATTCAAGTTTATTTAGGAAACATACAGTTACATATAAATTTATTTTACAGTTAATTGTGAATGTAATGTAAAGCAGTTAAGTTCCTTTTATAATCATTTTTATTATGGTTGCAGATTAGAAAGCAAGTAGATATTAAAAGTTAAATAAGTAAAAAATGAATAAAAAATAAATAAACAATAAAGTAATAATTGTTTTGATTTAAGTACATTGCAAGGTTAGTTTCATTTTAAATGTTTCAAGGGTTATCAATATCTCATTTTAAGATTTGCAGATACGGAATACTTTGGAGTATTTTTTTTTTGGTAATTAGCCGTGTTGCGTTCTCCTTCTTGAACCAATTTTTCGGGCAGCCTTGCAGTGTCCATCATCAGGGCAGGCGTCCTGACCACTGAACTTTTAAGTCTATTTACTACTTGTTGTTATTGTGTATTTCAGAAAGAGTTGTACAAGAAACCTTGGTTTGGGCGGGCGACAGGCAACGTGTTGTGCATATGGAAGAAGCAGGTGGGCGGAGGTGGGCTGGCCACGTGCATGCGCTGCAAGCACCAGGAGCCCAGCTTGGAGGCCATCAACAAGCATTACATCTCCACGTGTCCTCTTGTTCCAGAAAAGGTATGTCACAACCATTTGGGATATTGATCGTCAAGTTAATTAGTCAGACATCTTCAAATACTAATGACGAAAGAGGAAAGCAATATTCTAATGCTCACCATAAATAAAATATTATTTACAAGTGTCTGTGTTTTACATATTAAATATGCTATAAAATAACACGGTTAAGCATAACGGTCCGGTACATAAGTATGATATTTTGAAATTTCTTACTAATGACCCAGAAAACGTCAACATTTTGTTTAGTTCACTACAAGTTTTTCTGCATTAAAATTGAATTGTACCTACCAAATAGAAGGCACACTTTAACTTGCAACTGCACACTCAACTCCTCTGTGTTTCCTCCCTCCTACAACATGGGTCTCTTTAATACCCAGGTTAACTCCTACTTTTCCTCAAAAAGACCCCCCAGACAGCATCCCCAAAGATGGCACAGGCCCTGAGGAAATTATTTTCCACAGGGCCTCCTGTAATAGTTAGTGTAAAAAAACTCAAATTTCGACTTTTCAGAGATGTTTGACTAATCAACTGGACGATTGATGTGTTTCCACTTAGTAATATGAATGCAGTGAAACCTTCATGTAGTGTTACCCTGATATAAGTTTTTTTTCTGGTCCCTGAAAAAACCTTAGAAGAGAGTTTTAATGTATGTAGTTACAATACATGTTTTAGTATGAATTTACCATTATTTTTGTTAGCTCGCTTCTACGAGTTTATCTGAAAATTGAGATAAAAAAGAACTCGCCTTGATAAATACAGTTTAATGAAGACTTGGTAAATTATTTTTGGGTATGTCACGACCTGTCCTAAAACAAAAAGGTGTAAATCTAAGACAAATCTCCACTTGGGAATGCAGTTATGAGTAAATTGGTGTCATTCAAATTGACACACATTTAAAAGATTCTTATTGACTTTTTTTTTCCAGGTGTACAAATGTTTGTGTTGCGTATTCAAATGTATGACGGAAGCAGAAGTTGTTGAACACATAAAGGAAAAGCACCCTGATGAAATCATAGTAAAGATCGAAGAGTCCTCCGACTCTGAAGAAGATCACAATGATGAAGACAATGTTCCCGATCCCGATTCCAGCTCTGACGAAGACGAATATGAAACTGACAGTGAAGAAAAACTGTTTGTCCGACCCGGTAGAAAAAGTAAGTACATAATACTTGGTATTTGGTCAATATAATATATGTACATATATGAATCGTTGAGTTCCAATTAACACGACCCGGGTCGCTCACGACACACTGGCGTCACGAGCGGGTCGCGAAGACCCGCTCTTTTCGCGACACAAAATATGAATCTCGATTACGCTTCACCCAGCTACTTTCTACTACCTGAGTCGAGAGAGCGGGTTTCGAAACCCGGGTGTTGACAAACTGTTCGCTCTCTCATACATCTATCTATCGTCGCTCGCCCCGCCACATCCGCACCCGAAACCCATGTTGCAGTAGTAGAGCGGTTGCGAGAAGTGGGTCGCGAGACCCGGGTGCTGACGAAAAAATGACCCGCTCGCTCTTTGGTGGTCCGTGAGCGGGTTTCAATGAGCGGGTTATTCACGACCGACCCAGGACTAGTTCCAATACCCTTCTTAATGTTTTTTGTCTTTCGAGTAAATCAAGAAAAACATATACACGTTAGCACGATCCAATAATAACGTTATACGATTGTTATTTTCTATTTAAATGTTTAAATTATATTTAAAAAATGTGTTTTAATTTTCATTAGGGAGGATTTTGGAACTCACTTTCGATTATGAAGGGTTTTGGAACTCATCAAATTAAATACGGAGGGTTTTGGAATACACATTTTTTTGTATTTCTATGTTGTTTTGGCCAGTGCAGGGAAGTGAAAAGGTTGAAATCATATAAAAAATATTATATTACATAAAATAAAAATACACTTATCATTTAGATATCATTTTTTTCATTTGTATTTAATAAAAATCTAACAGTAGTTAAAATAAGACATAATAGTTAGTCGGTATATTTATATACGGTCTTGGAGTATTGTTTTTAAAAACTTAACCCTTTGAATGGCAGGAGACCATATCTGTCCCAGCTCACGTATGTCTCATATGCAATCGCAGTAACTTCCTTACTATCAGAGCGAAAAATATGTTCTAAACGGTGTTAGAAATGCAAAACACTACGCTTTATAGTCAAATCTAAAAGGTAACCAAGAAAGTAAAATGTACACCTTTATGAAACTAAAGTTTTTAATCGCAATTTGAAAAAAAAAATTGAAACTTTGAGAATTTTTTATTCATTATTTTTGTATGAAAAGACAAAAAGTGAGGTGTTGGCAATAACGTTTATAATACATTTGTCTAATAAAATATGTATGTGTTTTTATTTTTTTTTCATTATCAGTAATTTAGTTAGAAAAAACATGAGGTGAGCCATTTTTATAACTTTTTATGTTTGTACGCAAAATTTTTATATTTTTAAAATTATATGTTTATTTTGAATTATAACATCTGAAAGCGTATTTCATCTCCTTTCAAAAACAGTTTTTAGTTTTGGGATGCGTTCAGAAATATTCCATTTATTTGCATTTTATTGTAAAGTGGAAATATTTTGACCCTCTGAAAAATACACAAAAATTTCTGAAAGGACATTATATTATCAGACCAATATAATTTTCTCTGGCTTCACATAAACTCAAATGAGACTTTTCCTGTTGTGTAATTTCCGGAAGATCACATTCTGGTTAGAAATCTCAAAAGATGGCATTCACACCTCATTTTCAACAAAAATTCATTTATATTTTGATAAGTGTAAATATGAGATTTCTCAGAACACTTTGAATTTTTCAATTTTAACTGTAAATTGATAGATATATTCACTTTTGATTATAATGGTTTCTTCTTTGTGTGCCCGTATCAGATCCCTCCGACGTTGGCGATCTCTGTTGAAAATGTTTCTCTTTTTTTTTTTTTACATGAGCTCCACACAAGAGGCCCTGAGGAAAATAATTTCCCTCAGGGCCTATGACATCTTTGAGGATGCTGTGTGAAGGTTTTTTTTAAGGAAATGAAGGAGAGGAGAGTTCTGGGAAGGAAAAGGGTTTAAGGGGTGGGTAGGAATCTGGGGTTCAGTATGTCCTGGTCATCCGCCTCCAAGACCTAGACAAACCTCACCCCATGAACCCGGGCACCCCTGCTAAATCACCAAACGTAGCGAACCACTTGGGGTGACCTATGGCAGAGGTGTTGGTTATCCAATAAAGGTTCCCGGGGCGGCGGTACCCATTCACGCCTCCCAAATTGAGAATCTCTGTCTATAATGGTTTATTAAAATGAAACTTTAAAAAAATTATATGTAGAATGATTTTTTTTATTTTTTTATTTTATTTTTTATTTCATAAATTTTTTATTAGTTTTTATTAGTACAGATATTTGTTTTTTTTGGCTACCACACTGGGCTCATGCCCGTGTTATGGTAGTCGTATATTTAATATTTATTGAAATTAATACAAATACTATTTTATTAAAACAGATGAATAATTATACTAAATAAAAATTATGAAATATTTAAAAGTAAGTGAAAAATAAAGAGAAAAAAAGATCATATTTTAAAGAAAAGTAGAAATAAAAATGAAAATTCAAATTTTGAAACACAAAAATTAATAATAAAGATTAACAGCCTTACTAAAAAACCCAGTGAAAATTTTATTCAATTGACAAACGGCCGCGGATGTGAAAACCTTACTAATTAAAAAAATTGTTCATGAAAAGATATATATATGTTTTTAATTTTGATATATATGTTTTTAATTTTGATTTATATAATTATATGTTTTAATTTATACAGAACACTTGAGTTCTTAACATTTAATTTTCATTATTAATTTTTGTATTTCAAAATTTGAATTTGAATTTTCATTTTTACTTTTCTTTAAAATATGGTCTTTTTTTCTCTTTAGTTTTAAGTATTTCTTAATATTTTTTGAAATGTTAAAATATTAAATGTACGACTACCACAACACGGGCTTAGCCTAGTGTGGTAGCCAAAAAAAACCCAAATATCTGTTACTAATAAAAAATATATGAAATAAAAAAAAAAAAAAAAAAAAAAAAAAAAAAATATACTGCTTACACAGCCTGAGGGGGTAGTTTATCTGTTATATACAACTGTTGTATTTATAAATTCTGAACTAAGTTTGGAATTTTTTTAATGTACTTTGAATGTCTTGTATATTTCTTATTTTTGAAGATATCGTAAACTCATATACCTTTATAGAAACTAGATAAAATTGCCTTTTAGATTTTTGTGTTTGAAATATACAATCGTGTTTCAAAATTGCAGTATTTTAAGCTTCAACATGAAAAAATTTGAAAAAAACAGCTGACTGTACATTTTCTATTAAATGGTTGAAAAATATAGGAAAATTCAAAATTTAAAAAATAAAGTCCTCTTACTTTATGAATTTGGAAGAAAACTGTCACTTCACATTTTATGTCGTTCATACAATTAAAAAGGATAAAAAATATAATAATGATTCCCAAACAATAACTGAAAAAAATCTGACATTTTGGATTCATTTTTACGTAATTAACACGTTGATTTCTCGAATTTGTATTTATTTACACATGCATAAGGCTTTTACATTATTAAAATAATATTACTTTTATGGAAATTCTGTTAAATTCACGCGGAAAAGTCATTAAAAAATTAAATTTCATAAATAACCTAAAATCTATCGTTAAAGAAACTAAATCATCAACAAAACATTATTTAAAAACTAAAACTGAAAAAAAGTAACGCCAGCATTGGTAATTATATTGAATTACACTAATTTCACAGTGAATTGATCATTTAAAACAAAAATAATCTTCAAAAACATAAAATTAGCTGAAAGTAAAATTCAACACGTCAAACATTGTTTTACCGCGGAGTCTATAAAACAAGATGGCCGCGGCGGCGCCTGCGCAGATCTATGTGAGATTCAAGGGGACCAACATAAAAATCATAAAATACGTGTTTTTGTTATTAGCAGTTATTAGTAACCATGTAAAAACGCAGTGCACCGCGCAAGCAACAAATATGCGGTTGAACGACAGTTAAGGCGTTTTGTTATTAGTAAGGCTGTTAATGTTAAGAACTCAAGTGTTCTATACAAATATATAAATTAAAACATATAAGTAAATAAATTAAAATTAAAAAATAAATAAAATTTAGTGAAAAAATTAAGAGAAAAAAAATAACAACATTTTAAAGAAAAATAGAAATAAAAATGGAAATGGAAATTAAAATTTTGAAATGCAAAAATTAATAATTAAAATGTAGTGTTAAGAACTCAGGAATTCTTTAAAGTACGCTCGTCCACTTTCGAAAATCCAATGTTGTACACGTATTATAAAAGAGAATTAGAATTACTTGACTTTATGTCAGTACTCAAAGCATTATATATTTTAGGAGCGATGAACCAGAATTGTCGTTGAGCGAATGAGGTTTTAGTTATGATAGCAGAAGTGTTATTACATATTATTTGTATGTATTTATATTCTCCTTTTTATTTGCAGGGACATCGGCAGCATCTAATAATAACCAAAGTAAGTTCAATAATAAGTCTTCAATTCTCTATAGTGCACTTTGTGTTAATAAAGGAAAACTTTTTAATTAACATTAACTAAGCATTAACTTAATGGGTTTATATATCAGTGCTGTTGTGTATAAAATAGTCATTTTATAAAACACTTCCGCAAAGTTATAATTTTTTTTAAAACTAATTCTTTTTTGTTTCTAGGCATATTACCTCTTGATTCTTCGGCATTAAGTACTGACGATTGGAAATTATCTTCCACGGAAGGTATGTATTTAAAGTTTAGAATTACATACATAATTTAATTTATGTAGGTATGTACTTATTAAGCAGGGTCTCCTCTGACTGAAAACGTGAACATTTGCTTATCCAAATTGCAACAACAACATTGCCAATGTGGGCATGGCATATGTGTATATACATGTACATTTTTGTATGCATCTGCAGTAAGACCATGGCCCCCATTGCCAATGTTTATGGTAATGTGCAAGCAAATGTTCATGTTTTCGGTCGGAGGAGTCACTGCTTTATGCAAACTTTTTTTGATATTTTTAATAATAATAATAATTGAATCATTTGTAAAGCGCCAGTTCACGAACTCTCAGATGATCGGAAGATACTCTCAGTATCGCCCTGGTGTAAGACAACCATTCAGAGTTGAAACATTGCTTGTAATGGCTTTAGCCGTGTTTGATGACCAGATCGGAATAGCCAGGTACTCCCAAACCTTCCCCTACCCCATCTCCTTCCTCTACCTACTACCTTTAGCCTCACAAGATACCGCGATAGGGGTGGCATAGTTTCACTGGTTGGGAGCAGTTGAGACTCTTGTGCGTTATTCAAATTAAATATTTTATTTTTAAAGATCCGTTTTCGTGAAAAATCACCTAAAGGTGATGTGTCTTGTTGAATTTTCGTTATTTGTTTTGGGGGTGTTATGCCGTGTTGCGCTATCTCCTTCTTTAGCCAACGTTTCGGACATCGTTGCAGTGTCCATCATCAGGGCAGATCCGGTAAATGCGGTACACGGCATAACACCCCCAAAACAAATAACGAAAATGCTTTTGGCCGTGAAAATCTTAAAACTTATCTGTCTTGTTGAAGTTTTATTTTTGATAATAAATAATATTTATGTACTTATATAACACTTTTAAAGTTCTGCGAAATTTGTAAGTTTCAGTTTAAAAGTTCTTTAATATTAATGAGAGTGTATTGGCAAAAATGGGTTGTTTGCATTGAATGTGTTTACTTTAAAAATATGTTAAATTGGTGACTATTTCGATTTGTTTCAGAAATCAGATCTTTTCTCCCTTCGTTCCATTTCGCCTACAGAGTGGGTGCCAACCTGAAGAAACTCTATTCGTTATGGAACAAACAATTGTAAGTACATAAATGAAAATTATTGATTATAGAAACCCTCTTATTAGGTTAGCACAAAGAAGTTTTCATGTTTAGCAGCCTTTGTAATAGAATGAATTTTAACATAACCACTGCACTGGAGCGATTATGTTTGAAAAATGGACCACTTTTATTTTTCTGTGATTGAAAGCAGTCCAAAATTGAAACACATTTTCCTGCCATTCGTAAAACACTTATTGTAATTATTTAAAACATCTCCTTGGCCAGCCATTTATTTTAAAACAAACTGTTTGATGTTAAAATCGTGGAGTCTAGTATATCTACAGTAATATAAACCATGCATAAAGTTATTTTTTTTAAACTTTATGCCTACTTATAATTAGTTTTTATTCGGAATCAAAATTGGTACGGTAGGGCTATGTGGGATAACCAAAAGCAGTAGTAGTTTTGGTAAAAACCTTATAAGAGAGTTACACTGTATAGTAAAAAAAAAATTCTGCATACAAATACAAAAAAAAAAGTGATACCTAAAAATTTGTTTTTCCACAGCGTTGAGAAGTTTTATTCCAATGAAGACCTGTTCCCCAGGCTTGTATGCAATCCTCTGCAAGCCCTGAGCATATCAGAAGCCGAGACATACTTCCCCGAATCCAAAGAGTCCATCAGAATGGCCAACAGTACAACATCATCTTGCACCAAAAACTTCACAGGTGTCGAATGGCGCAGATACAAACTGTTTGAGTCAGATTTGTTCAACGGTATGTTATGAAATTATGTAAAATTTATATATAAATAAGAATCATTCAAGTTCAACATTTTAAAGGAGTTAAAATAACCTCTCCATTTCTTTTTTCAAAGGAAGTGTGATTTTTTTTCATAAATTACAGTAAGCAACTTATCGTTCACATTAGTAATTTTTGCCGTAAATCACTTACGTAAGCGACTTGCGCGAAAAAACTTATGTGTGTACAGGTAGCCTAAGAAAGCCCTTAAGGAAGACAAAAAATTACTCATAGTACCTAACTAACTGCAAAAATAACCCAAATAATTCCACATAAGAAATTTTTCCGATCCCTTGGAAAGTTTTGTAAGAGTATCAACATATATATAAACATGATATATGATATATTCCTATAAACATCTGTCACATGGTTTTAGGCACGCAGACCTTCTGGTGCGGTGGCCCCATTCGGGGGCTGGCCTGGGCCCCCGGTAGGAGCTCGGAGTGCTATGTGGCGGTGGCCACTGACCGCTCCATGGATGGCTACTACAAAGAAGATCAGCACTACAAGCACAAAGGAATCATACAAATTTGGAGTGTTGGGGCTCTTCGGGATAAAGAGTATGTACTTGTTAGTTATCCTTTTTTAACACATTAAGGTGATGCACTCCTAAGCAATGCAAAATCATGTGATTTTGGTTTGAAAATTAGACAGTTTAGAAATATTTTGGATGCTTTAATTAAATACTGCGAGTAGAACACATCACGCACACACACGCCATCGAAGTAATAGAGCATTTTTTTTACTAGTCTTTTTTTATAAGCTAAAAAAAAAATAAAGTATCACTCCTATAAAAACTGCTTTAAAGTTAAAAATATCCTTCTTACAAATCCCTTTTCGGTTTTAGTTGAGAAGTTTATAATGTGGAAAATTAAATTCTTCAGAAAATTATCATAAAAGATCTTAAGATTAGTATCTAAGCTTCGCAAAATAATATAAAAATGCTTTTTGGCAATGTTTTTTTCGTGAATAAATCAAAACTGGCAGTTGGTGTAAACGTGAATTTATTCCTTATCGCCATTTACATAAGGAGTGTTATTGTTAGCGGCCTGATCCAGAATTTTACACGATATGGTGCGTCATCTTGAATGATAGAATTAGAACTGGATAATTTTATGATTTTTATATTGACATACTGGAGGAGGAAAGCGGTACTTAATTTTATTTTTTTATGAACACAATGAAATCCACTTCTAGGTTTTCACTTATAAGATTTTTCCCCGTAAGAATGTTTTTTTTACCGGTCCCTTGGAAATCTTTATAAGATAATTTCAAAATATTTGGCAGTTTGGCAGTTGTGTTAACTTGCATAAAAACCCACCAAAATTATGTTTGAACAAGTTAAGTACCCATCTCGGCTGGCAGTTTCTAGCCATTTGAATACATAGTAAGATTTTGATGAAAACGACCATCAATTTTCAAGACTTTTGAAAACTCAACCAATTTTTCTAATAATTTTTTCAGTAAGGGTTGTCAACGGCCTGCCACCATGGTGATGGGAATAGCGCACAACTTCGGCCAGGTGTGGCACCTGACCTGGTGCCCCTCCGGCTGTGAGATGGCCTTCATTCCGGGGAGCCAAGTGTCGCAGGACGGCATTAGACTGGGCCTTTTGGCAGCAGCCTGCTCTGATGGGAATGTACATATCTACGCTGTGGCCAATCCCCAATCTTTAATTACAAGGTGATTACATTTTGCCAATGTTTTAAGTATGACACTATTTAATTGAAATTATGTAATATGTACGGAGAGTATGTTTTTATTATGTGCTCAACCGTGTGTTAATAATTTAACTCTGAATTTGAAATATGAGATTGAAAAAAAAGACATAAAAATAAGAGGTCTCAGTGACCGAGTTGGTTAAGACGCTTTTCCCAGTAAGCCGAGAGATCCTGATTTTAAGTTCCGTTTACAGTTACGACCATTACTTTTTTATTTTTCTGTGTCTTGTTCTTTTTTCACATTTTCATTTAGATTTATTAGTATGTATTATTTTCTTTTCAATGATAATACATTGATGGATATAACTATAAAAAATTAGATAAAATTGAGGGGCTCAGCGGAAGAGTGGCCCAACCCACATCAGCGAAAACATCATATTGTTATATATTTTAATTTTCACCGATTTCAAAGAATCTTTGAAATAGTGAAAAACTAAAATTGGGCCACTGTGGCTTCATAGATATGAAAAAATATATAACAAATGATGTTTTCGCTGATTATGAATTTTTGTGGCTTGGGCCACTCTTCCGCTGAGCGCCTCAATTATAAATTTACAATTCGCACATCCCGTAGAAAAGTGTCGTAAATCAAAAAAGTTAATTTTACAGGAGAGCGAAAACAAATGAATGAATGATGAACAAGTGGTCCCATCGAAAAGAGAAAATGGCGACATCTTGCGGAGATGGAGTTAGATAAATTTAAATACGGTTTTCGTGGAGAATAGATAATCACAATCACAATCACTTAACTTTTCAGTGATAAAACTTAAAATAGAAGATTTTAACTTACAACACTTTTCTATGGGATGTGCGATGTAAATCGTAGAATATAATTAAATTTATCATTTATTGAATAATTTTTATGCTTTTACAGTGAGAGTAATATATATGCAACGGAACCAGTAGCCTCATTGAAACTCTACAGAGACGATACTGTTACCTTGGGAAGAACTCAATATCACGCCACTCAAGTGTTTTGGAGTCAGGTAAGAATTGAAAATATCTAATTTAATTTTTAGGGTATATAATATTAATATCATTACTATTTAAAAATCTTTCTATTAATTAGGAGTTTGTTAATGTTGAATACTTTTTGTTTTCAGGATTTAGGGCACAGAATAATAGCCGTTGGGTACTCCAGTGGAATAGTGGCGCTATTTGACCTGGGCAGCACCTCCATTCTTCTCACGAGCCGACAGGGGAACACCACCGTGTATCTGCCGTACTTCAACTTTCAGGCGCACCGTACCCGCGTTACAGGTGCTTATCATTCATTAAGAGCGTTTAACCAGCCAGCGGATGAAAATCCACATTTAGTCGAAAGTTGTTCTCACGATCGTGCAGGGCGGTTACAATGAGAAAGATTATTATTCTCCGTACCAGCTTTTTAAAATTATAACTCAATATCGAATTTATTTCAATCCAAATTAGCTTTAATTTATACCTTCATCCAAAAATGCTGAAAGGCGTGATGATAAAAATATTAAAATAATGTACTTTTTGTAATTATTTTTTGATTATAAGTATTTATCATTCAATAATGTCTAAATTTAAAAAAAATGTTAAAAAAATCTGAAATATATTAGTTTGTAAGTGCGCAAATGGACCAATTTTCGTCAAGAAACACATGTACGTACATATTTTTTAATGATTTTATTGAAACTAAAATTAAAATTGTGAAACATGCGTTTGCTAGATAATATATTGATTTATTTTACTGCATGATTATATTATTTGAAATGGGTGTGGTATAATACAAAATCTTTTTTGAAAATTTAACCAAACTGCCAACGACCTGTGGAATAACCTTATTATACTAAAAATTAAAATTTTTTCTCAAAATTTATTACATGCGAATGCTAGATGAAAGAACAATCTTTCGAAATCCATTTATAATTTTTTGTGGAAAAGAGTCAATACGTCTAAAATCTGATTTGAAAATGACATATTTCTGGTTTTCTCTGGTAATGCCCTCTTAAATCATGTTTTCATATCAAAACTAACTGACTTTTGTTTAGTTCATTTCTAAATGGTGAGTAAAAAAATTGAATGCAATAGGTAGCAAAACTCTTTTTATCAGTGTCATGATATTATAAAATGAAATATTTTTATATCCATCACATTTTTTCTAATAATTAATTTAAAAAAACCTTTTCTGGAACAAAAAAATTATGAATAATTGTTAGGTTAGCTAAGATATGTGGTAGCAATAACAATTTGCTACCACATATCTTGATGCTAGTTATATGTGTGTAACATTTAAAAAAAACTTATTTGTCTCATTCTTTTCAGGTTTGGTAGTGATGCCCCCCGTAGCGGGCTACAGCGCCCCCGTCATGTGTGTGACATCTCCTTCGGGCTGCGGCATCTGGAGCGGGGACACACGCACCTACTTCAGGAGGGGGCCCTACACGGGGGCCAGCATTGCGCCGCAGTGGCCGCAGGTAGTCGCCTTCACCGAAGATGTGCAGCCCAATGCGGGATCAGGTAAATTAATTCAAACCTCTGCTCGTTTAAGCTGGGTCGATTATGTAAAATCTATTCTGTTACAGGAGTTAGAATCCTGTCAATATGATGGAAATCGAGATTAGTTCATTTGATTAATTTACTTACTTTGCGTTTTCAGCATCCATCCTCCCAGTGCGCATATCTTGCGGACACTTGGACCGGATCACCATAATAGAGGCAGGGATCATCGGGGGCGCTGTGACGCCCTGGAACGGTGGCCTGCTGGGCCTGGGGCTGCATGGGCAACTGTCTGCTCGCCTGCACCGCTGCCCCTATATCCCCAAAGACCGCAAGAATTCCAAGGATAAGTTTACCCACGTAAGTACCTTGATTAAAGAGACATACTGCTAACAGCTCTGCTGTAACCACTCCCGCATTCTCATAACCAATATATGTACCAGAAAGAGAGGAAACAACAATGCTCTCAGGGACAGGACCTTATAAAATCAATTGTTTACAATTAGTATTAGAAACTAACGCTGTCCTTAAAATTTATTTATTTATTAATATGCGCCTATGTGGGTATTTTTTATAAAGCATGTGATTTACATATTAATTTTGAGGAACAGTAATCGTGAGATAAATTATGTTAATTAAATTATATAGAATGCATGCAGAAGAATAGTAGGTATTATGCTAACATTGATTCATTGAAGTATGTTATTATAGCCTGTATGTAACTACATTTGTGCAGTTAAACACATCTACTACTTCTCAGAAAGCATTTCAATCTGTACGCAATCTAGGCTTAACCCCTCAGAAAATCGCCAATTTGCACTTTAAATGTCTTAAACGAAATGACATTTTACGAAAACTTTGTGTTATTACCGCTTCACATTTAATGCTCTATAAATGAAACATTTCTGAACATAGCCGAATAGTAATAACTGTTTTAGACAGGTTACAAAATAAGCTTGCGAATTATTATATTATAAATAAATATTAATATTTGTAAATATTAAAATTTAGAATGCAAACATTAAAAAAATGTCAAAATGACTCTCGTGATGTATTTATGTAAAAATGGTACTAAAATCACAGATTATGTAAACAACAATACTTATTCTATTGTATAAATGTGTAATAAACATTTTTGTCACCTCACTTTTCAATCATTTCATATAAAAATGTTTAATAAAAATTAACAATGTCGGGAGCGGGCGACCCGCCCGTAGGAAATTTGGCGGGATAAATTTTGTGTCAGACTGCGCGTCTGACACAAAATTTATCCCGTCAGAATGTTCTTTTTAGGTATTTCTATGGACAACTTGAATAGAGATGTGCAGCATGTTTCACTATCGACCTTTCACTTTTTATTTTACGGATGTAACTAAAACAATAACAGAGTTATAACGGTTTCTATGGAGACACACGCGTTGACGAGTAAACTCGCTTATTGTACTTGACTGCTATCGTTATTTTAACGAGTATACTTGCTTACGTTGCTGAAGGGTTAAGCGAGTATCTAAATGACTCAGCCTTGATATTGTTGTTTGCAATTAAAAATTTAGACAAGCAGTTCTTGTTAGTTTAAGAAGGTAATTAAGCTTAATATAATCAGGGTTGTCTATATTGATATTAAATATTAGGTTTTTAATTGTCTTTTCTTATTGCAGTGGATTTGGTATCCCGAAATTGTGGACTTGAGCAAAGAAAATGAACAGCCGAATGACTCAGGCAAATTAGGCAAACGTCAAGGCAAAGGCATTTCGAAATCAGGCAAAGGCTGTATAAAATCAGACCAAGAAAACCAAAGAAAAACACCCGTCATTGAACTTGCATCATCTTTTGAGGAAGCGAGGGAAAACTATGGGATATTATTTGTGAACCATCCAAAGGTAAGTGGTTGAAAACAACAAATTTTTACATATTAGTTTTCTCATTTAATTAATTCATTGTTTGCGTTTTTGTTTCTGAACACAACAGAGTCATTTATGCATTATTAATTATGCAGTCCAACTCTTTTAACCCCTCAGAAAATCGCCATTATGCACTAATAGTGTCTTTAACGAAATGACATTGTACGAAAACTTTGTGTTATTACCGCTTCACAATTAAAGCTCTATAAATGAAACATTTCTGAATGTAGCCGAATAGTAAAAACTATTTTAGACAGGTTACAAAATAAGCTTTCGAATTATTATATTACAAATAAGTATTAATATTTGTAAATATTAAAATTTAGAATGCAAACATTAAAAAATGACTCACGTGATGTTTTTATGTGAAAACAGTACTAAAATCACAGATTATGTAAACAACAATACTTATTCTATTGTATAAATGTGTAATAAACAATTTTATCACCTCACTTTTTTATCATTTCATATAAAAATTAACAATGTCGGGCGCGGTTGACCCGCCTGTAGGAAATTTGGCGGGATAAATTATGTGCCAGACTGCGCGTCAGAATGTTCTTTCTATGTATTTCTATGGCCAACTTGAATAGAGATGTGCAGCATGATTCACTATTGACCATTCACTTTTTATTTTAGGGATGTCACTAAAACAATAACGGAGTCAGAACGATTTCTATGGAGACACACGCGCTGACGTATAAACACGCTTATTGTACTTGACTGCTGTCGTATTTTTAATGCATATATCTGCTTAAGTTGCGGAGGGGTTAACTTAAATTTCTTGGAAATACGCAGTAAATAATATTATACCAGAAAATAAAATAATAACAAACACTTTCAATAATAAGTGGTACAATAATTATTGAAATATGCAATTCGAAAGAGATACATTATATAAAATAGCCAAAAAAAAAAACTTTCATGATTGGAAGAACTTCAAATGTTACTGAAACAAATACATACTCTATTGAATTAAATAATATAACAAATAAATGCTTCCAGAAAAAATCAAAACTGGAAAAGGAGACTCTTAGAAAATGTGGACTGTTATAAAATCTGTACTAAAAAGCGACATTAATGAAATATCTTGATGAAAATATATAGTCCATAAAGTTTTACTAAAACACATGTTGTGTTGTTGTTTCAAAATGTGCCGCATGGTGGATTGGATTGCTCTGAAAAAGTCAGGATTATAGATAAGTGAATGAATATTTGCCATTTTAACCTTTATTGTCTATTCCAGAACACACCCCAGCTGGACAGTGTGTACAGCCTTAGCACGTGGCCCATATGGGAGTCCCTGTGTCTGGCAGTGCCGGGCTCCCCGGAGCGCTTTAACTACTGCGCCGTGGGGGGGCGCGCCGGACACTGCCGCATCTCCTTCACGCCTGAAATTAGGTTCCCCTCCAACTACTATCCCGGAGCGTACAAAAAGCCAAAAAAAGATTGACTGTTCGGAGTTTGAAAAGGGGTTACTTTTAGGAGCTAGATATATTTTGGTTTCAACACCTGCCCAGCCTGAATCATATGTTAAAATGCAATGTTTTATAACTGCTGAACGGAATTATCGTGTAAATAAGAAGGCAGCCAACACAAAAATTTAAGAACCTAAACTGATCATTTTAAAAAGTACAAATATCATTATTTTGGGTACAGCGGCGCTTGCCTTCTCATTAAATATTTTAAAAAACATAAAATTATTAAAACAGTTGTAAAGTGCAAATCATAATTATCCGGTCATAGTTACAAAACTGCTAAGATTGGCAGCAGGTGTCTTCTTGAGTGCAAAGACTTTCAAGAATGATTCAGTGTTGGATGTGAACGTGAACTTAATAAGGACCAGCTGTTTTGCTTCCCCCGGTGATCAAAAAGATTTATGTGATAAAATATAATTGTTTGTTAAATGCAGAAACACTAAGGTTATAATATACATGGGTATATTAAAGCAGCTGATTAACCCGTCTAATCACAGGAGACCCAAGTTGTCCCAAAACATCATATGCCGTTATAATAACAGGAGACCCAGATTGTCCCAGAGCGACAGTGCATTACTAAAAGTTAGATATCTCTCTTCCTGTCATGCGAATATTTGTGATTTCTTTTATGTTAGAAACGGAATGAAATAATTCTTCTTATTGTCTTAGAATTATATGAGCAAGGTTTTTCAGATATTTTACAAACCCGATCAAAAGTGACGGTTTAATTTTTCGCCAATTTGTGATGTATAACACATTTAATTTTAAAATAAAATTGTATGAAAGTGATAAAAAGTGAGGTGACAGTTTTATTACAAATTTTATTTAGAAAGGGAGTCTGTATTTTAAATTTGAAGTTTATTCTATTTTAATTACTTTAATTCGAATATTCGCAGGTATGCATTTTTTAGCCAATTTAAATTTTCAATATTAAAATTTTAATATTTAGAAATAAAAATGTTGATTTCTAATAAACATACCGGATAGATTATTTTATCTAGATTTTAGAACAATTTTTGTTTTTGCAAAAGCGTTAAAAAAAACAATAAATAGGAACATTTAAAATGCATGGGAAGAACCAGGAATTTTGCGCGTAAACCTTAACAGGCAAAAGTTGACAGAAAATTATTTTCTTATTATTCGAAGGGTTAATTTCCTCCGGTGAAGAAAAACACTGCTGATAAAAGAATCTTAATTGTTCAGTTTATTTGAAAGAAGTTGCTTTCATTGTTCATTCGTTGTTTCAAGGAGGTTTCATATAAAAGTAAACAATTAGTTTTAATGTATCAAGTTTTTCACTTTTTAACTTCACTCAATTTTTTTTTTTTAAATCTATATGGTTGTTTTGAAAAGTGTGAATTTGTTTTTGCAGTTTTCTAAATCTACAAAGCCTGTTCTCTCATTTTGGTTTTAGAAAAATGAGATACATAGTACCTATTTACTCCCAATGATATTAAACATTCACAGGGCGCCATGCGGCATTAATGAATGAAATGATTTTATGTTAAGAATATCTCTCTTCAATAGGAACGAACAAAAGATTTTATGTTATTGTGAAGATTTTTACAAAAAAAAAAAAAATAACATTTTATGTAATTTACAGAAAATATAAAAAGTATTGGCTAAACGCAGCATTAATCAATGTGAAATAAGTATCTAATTGCTGCGCATGCTTTTTTCTTATAAATTTGTTCGCCTGTAATATGTATGTTAGTTATTTTCTCTCTTTTGAATAATTTTTTGTATGCCATATTCGTAGAAGTTGACGATGAACAATAATTTTGGTTTTACTTCCCTTTAATTAAGTTTCAGTTTATGCAATCACAGAATTATTACTGCAAATTGTGTATATTGTTGAACCATCATTTTTAAAGTAAAAAATATTGTAATTTATTATGCCGTTATCTTGTCTACAAATTTCGTAAGATATGAGAGCTTCTTTACCAAGCGTTTGTGTCATCACACGCTTTACTGCCCCATACTCTGTACTACTAAAAGCAGCTCTGGCAATATGGAAAAATAACTACATACTGATGATATTATTTCATAAGTGTAAATAAGCTGTATTATAACTTTAAATAAGCTGTATTATGAAGTGGACACAATCTTGCTTGCTTTGTTTAAAACTGAAAGTGCACTGGTACCACACTTAGAATAATTTATGTTTCAGTTTAATGTACCTAAACTATTTTGTAATTTGTTTTAATATCTATTTGTTTGGTTTTATTACATTATTAGAAAAAGTTATGTTATAGTTTAACATAATCCATTTTTAAATTTGTTTTGATATATGTTAGGTTTTATCATATTATTAGACCTTTCTGTTAAATATACAATGTACATACATAATTTAGAGGACCATTTTTTTATAATATTTTAAAATATGTATTATAAAAATAATAATTTATTACTTTGTTATAAGTTCTTGAGAGAAAAATCTAATGATTACCTAATACAAATATTGCATTATTTAATGAGAACAAAATCTTTTAAAAATATTTAAGTTTGATGTACCTTTTATAATATTATGTACGATCGAAATAATTCTTGGGAACATGAAGCAGATTTTTTAATGAAGTCAAATCGGCCACGGACCTAAGTTTTTTTTCTACTGGTAGAAAAAAAGAATGTTATTTTTCTGAACCAAGCTTAATCTAATTTATTTTTCAGGAAAACTTTTTTTTTTCAAATTTAAAATCATCACAGCAAATTATATAAAAGTCAATTTCATCACAAGTAGCGTGTTATACCAAAAATTTCAAGGATAAACATCCTGGATAAATAATATTTCTTATTTGCAGGTTCATAATAAAATATTATTGAAGTTTTTTTTTATAGCTAGGTTGTTGAAAAAAAATTATAATTTTAAAGCTCTTTGTATATCTGTTGACTTCATAGAAAGGAAATTTAATTAGGAACTCCTTCGTCTGACCCAAAACAGGCAAAATAAATAAAATTAAAACAAATATCAACTACTTCATTTGCATTGAGATACAGATACGCTGGCTCATAACAAGACATAATCTGTATTTATTTTCATTAATTTTTTTGGTCATAAGAAGAAATTACTTTGTGGTTAGGCATTATATTTTTAAATTAAACAAACGATATTTCCGTCTTAAAGAAGTTTTTCTTTAAGACGGGAATTTCAGACATATTATTTTAAAAATTTCGGACATATTATTTTGCCGTGTGAATTTAATAAGAATTCTACAAAAATGATGATTTTTAATAACATAAATAATGTAATGTTTTCTTCTAAAAACGAAATAAAAAATAAGGTGACAGTTTTCTTACTGATTCCCTAAATAGAAGGAATATGTTTTCAAAATTTTGCACATCATTTGGAGTAAAAATATGCGTTTTTTTGGTTTTAAAATTTTTCATGTTTAAAATTGACATATTCCAATTTGTAATATTAAAGTATATTTCATGTACAAAAATTTAAAAGATAATTTTATATAGTTTCTAAAAACCGTATTTGTTTTTACGACATCTTCAAAAAGAAGAAACATGTAGCACATTTAGAATTCCTTGGAAATATTCAGAAATTTGATAAGAAATTTCAAGTAACAACAAATAAGGGGTCGTCCATTAATCACTTGATGTTTTTTAGCAACTTTTTAACCCCCCCTCCTTGTGATATGTGGTGAGGTTTTAGACTACCCCCCCCCCCCCCCATACCCAAAATCACGTGTATTTTTTAGTTCAAAGTATATTGAAATTTTCAGAACATTATCTTTATACAGGTATAATCTGATGAAATTTTGAAAAATTAAGCGCCGTGATAAAAATCGTTGCCTGGCAACGATGAGTCAAGGCCACGCGCCGCTGTTTGGTTTAGAAATCGTGCGTTTAACGAAAAATAAATACCCGTGATATCTCATCATTTCTCCCCCCCCCCTTCTTGTGATATTTCGTGATTTTTTTTCCGAACCCCCCCCCCCCCCTTTTGAGCCTCACATGATTAATTAATGGATGACCCCTAAACTAACCTCTAAACTAAACCCTCTTCCTCTGTATAAACAAAGTATACATTTTTTTCCACTGTTAACGTCCGTTTAGATAATTTTAGTATGGTTTTCACTTAAGTACACAGTTTTTTATCAATTGTATAAAATTTACACCACGTTTATTAGTAAGGCTGTTGTGTTTGCTTTATTTAAAAAAGATTATTGTAATATTTTAAGCCTAACTCATACTTGAGAAACATTTATACCTGTAGAATAATCCATTTGATCAACAATATTATGTATAATGTCTGTGTCAGACCACACTATATGCATCAAGCGTTTTTTGGGCATGACCTATACATATTATATGATGTAGTGTCATACAACGCTAAAATCTTCCTCACGCTATGGCAAGAGGCGATAACGGGATCAGATAAATTTAGGAGTATCATTTCTTTTTACGGGAGCTGACAGCCGTGTCACCATGGCAGCTACCTAATTGATCTGATTCTCCTGCCGTTACAGCAGGAGATGGGGTTGTTTTATTTTCAAATATCGCCTGGCTAGCAGATGATGGCATAACTTCATCGTCACGCCCACACTTATAACACATCATCTGTCTAGTGCGACAGGTCTGTATGGGATTGTATGGCGAGCGATATGGTGTTTTGAAAAAATGCTTTGAGCTTATAGCGTTGTCTAACAGTACCATTAATTGTACCTAAACTGTTTCGTGAAAAATTGCAAAGTATTTAATGAAGACAAAATTAACATGAACAATAATTTTTTAATCAACAATAATTTTTTTATGAAACAGTTGTTTTTCTCCTAGTATTTGTGATACAGTACTGGATTGAAATATAAAGTAATCAAGTAATAATTGAGTTGAATTATGAATATGTATTTTTGGAAATCTCATTGCGCCCTCCCAACACCTATCTCAAAAATCTTCATATATCATGTTATAATATAATATCATCTTGGAAAAAAAAATCCATTACGAAAAGTAATAACCCCCTGCTGCATAAAAATGAATTGAGTGCACTGATTTTATAACACTGAAAAGACAAAATGACAACACACATTTAGAAAAGTTTACAATATTTTCATAACTTTACTACAAAGTACGCATACATTCAAACATTAATATTAAACTAAATTTATTTAATAATTGAAATACATGTAAAATGTAGTAAATTAGGGTTACGGGCATATAATAAAGATTAACACGAGAAATGCCTTGTGAACGTGTTTCAAATATATGGCCAATGAGGCCTTAAATTTTCAATTCAAAATTGTTTTTACGAAATTCAAATGATATCAGATCTACGATGTCAGGTGAGACATTTGACAGAACGTGTGCTAAATGGAACATTTGTTTCCGTTCAAATTGTTTTGAAGACACTTCTAGTTTTCTTCTTTATTCTATAGTTATGGCATTTTGCCTTTTCAAAGTATATCCCATTTTTGAAATGCTTGTATTGTCTGTACATTATTGTACAGATCAACACACTTAATTTTGCAAGTCGGAGTCGTCACCACTGTAGATATTTTGGATAAAAAAATTTCAATGAATTTAAAAACAGTGCATTCCTTTGTTAACTCTCGACAGGCCAAGATGCCAAACATAACGTCCGCAACCATGTGGGTCGGCCGATGACCCCATGCATTTTTCTGTTTTATGGGCATTCAAACCATAGAAATCCCTTTTTCTTTTTTTTTTTTTTCTTTTTTTTGTTATTTGCCCATTTATTGGGCAGGGAATATTACCTATATTTGACAAAATATTTTTTCCTGCGATCATCGATTTTTCCACATTTTTTTTTAAACGGCACATTATGTATTAATCCTTTGCGCAGGAATACCTAAAATACTACAAATATATTTCATGTATTTAAGTAGATATAAAAAGGATAATAATTTTGGGGTCTACCTTCGGCCGGGAGTTGGCTGCGGGAGAGTTAAATTGTCTTTTGATCACCTGCTAAGTTAAGTATGTCGAGCTGTATGTACATATTGTAAGTACATTAAAGGAGTGTAATGATATTATTTAGAAACAAATACAGCAATGTCTTACTAAATTATTATTATTGTTTATAGAGATGAAAAAAAAGTTTAATTAGTTTTTAATTGAAGATTTTTACATAGTCTGGAAAGAGCTTTCTTTGGACATTGCTGTGTTTGTTTGTACACCTACCCCTTATAACTAAAAAGCCATTTAAATTGTTTTAATTTTAAGATATATTTATACTGTACCAAAGATTGTAAATAAATTTATATAATGAGTTCTAAGTTGTTTAATTAATATTTTTTTTAAAGAAAAAGTAAGATTGATTTGAAAGTTGCTAATTTTCTTAAGTGTAGTCTAGATTTAGACAATGACAACCGAAACAATTCAAATTGAATTGGAATTATTGTCCATGAAAATTTATCGCAGTTTAGAAACTCAAACTAATGGACTGACCTACTTTAAATCCTGAATTTGGGTAAACTCAACGAAAAAGATGAAACAAAGCCATCTTGGAAGAGTGCTCGGACAATGCTTGTCATGCAAATTTAGCATGGATTGACATCTCACGAGACATGACTTGTCTATAATATAATTCTATTAGAGATGGTATCTATTTGACAGTGACCGGACAACTCAGAATAAAATCAACTCAGAACCTCTTTTGAAAAGTCATTAAAAGTGATGAAAAAAAAGGTTAAATAGGTTACATTAGGAAAGGGTTATAGGTTATTTAAAAATTATTTTTTTCATAGCTTTTAATGATTTTTCAAAGAGGTGTTGAGTTGACTTGATTTTCAGTTGGCGTTGAACCCTATTTGATCACTTAACAAATAAATGAATGATTTTGATGTTGTGGTTTAGAGTAATAGGCGAGTTTAAGGTCCGAAAACTGGCATGCGTCCCCGCCTACGTCTTTCTCTGTCATACATATGTTTATGCTTCTTTCTCTTTCGCTTACGGTCTTTGTAAAGTCAGTAAAGTGACTGTACCTGCGTAGAATTGATTGTATCGATTATTCTTATAATTATAGAAAAAAACGACAGTCATTGTCCCCTTTGGTCAAAGCTGACAATATATTGATTTAATTAATAATAATATATTAAAAAAATCAATTTATACATATTTTAAAGATCATTAGCCTTATATAAATTGATGTGGCTATTGCTTAAATTATTTCGGGTTTAGGGAGTAATAATAAGCAAGTGATAATCCAAATTCCCCTTCTATACGTGAAAAAAATATTCCATCCAATTTTTAATAATGTTATAAAGGAGAAAGTTTGTATGGACGTTTGACGTTTGTTTTTCTTTCAAGCAATAAATACTGAATGGACTTTAAAAATTCTTTTACTAATAGAAAGCTACATTATTTGCGAGTAATATTAGGCTGTATATATTGGTAAGCTCTGGCATTATGAACAAGCTCTGGCATTATAAAATTATTTATTATATGCTTATTGTCCGGACTAAAAGCAAAGCATTGCTAAGTAATTGTTTGACATGTGCTGTCATTTTGTTATTTGTTTAGGTTACCATGGAGATTTCTTTGATAGCAAAAATTCAAATATGTGAAGCCGGGGGCAAAAGCTAGTCACCAATAATTCAAAGATACATAACTACTCATGTTTTAAGATCATCTTCATTTCAAAAGAATGTAACAAATAAATGGGCAGACTTAGCTAAACAAATGATTATTGGTACAGTATCCTGCTAAACTTGAGACCAGAAGATAAAGGGCCAAATGAAAAACCTCAGCAGAGATAGAAAGTCCATCTCAACAGAAGCGAAGTGCTAAAATGGAACCAATACAAACGATAAATAGGAAGGAGGCACATTACCGGTAATGGGTGGAGCAAGCCTAAATAAGTTAAATATAAATTAAAGACAAATTAGTATTTTTTCAGTAAAATACCAGATATTTGCAATGTTGCAAAAAACATGTCTTTTAAAGTTGTTAACGCCTTTATTGTTACATGTGGTTCTTTCTAAAATACCTATTGGGTGCCCTCTGCCATAATTAGTCCAGTTGAATTCACCTCGCCGCCAAGGACACAAGTCCTAAATACCGCACCGCGTTTACAGGTTGTAATAATCAAACCGCAGCTATTCGCAAGTACCATCGCCACGCGTCATCCATTCTCGCTTATGATTTCGCGATCAAACGTTAATTCCCAATCGCCATTCCCTTCCAAAATCTCTCCCAAACTAACATACCTACCTTTCCAGTGAACACTGAACGAAGAGGGAAGCAGTCTGGGTAAGTGCGATTAAAACATAATAAAATATTTAATAAGAACCGCATACAGTCCACAACTTACCGCAGTATTTGATCCCTCGATCCATTGAGAGGATCATTTGCTACCCGCCGCAACAAAAGTTTTGCTAAGTGTAAGGGTGGGTTTCTTCATTTACCGAGAATGCTAAATGCAATGCTAATTGTAAAAGTAAACGATCGAAATTTAAAAATGTCTATGTATTTTGACCGTTTACTTTTACAATTAGCATTGCATTTAGCATTCTCGGTAAATGAAGAAACCCACCATAAGTGTGGAATGTTCAAAACCAATATTTTTAATGGAAAAAAGTAGGTACATACAGTCTGTCAAATAAGAGTAGAAAACATAGGAGGGCGCCACTGTAATTCAAATGGCAATACTAAACATATAACTCATGGATGTAAACAAGGGCGGATCCAGGGGGGGGGGTCACGGGGTCATGACCCCTCCCTGGGCTGTATCCAGGACCTAGGTGGACCTACTTTTTACTTGTATCTATTATTATAAAAATCAAATTATAACTTCTAGTGACTTGACCACGACTATGTGATCCCCCCCTGGCGCTATGTGACCCCCCCCTGGCGCCAAAGCTGGATCCGCCCTTGGATGTAAAGCTACATTTTATTAAAAATGAAAAAGGCGTAAAAGTGAAAAAAATATTTTTTCATTACAATATAGCTACCCACTGATCTCAAAATTAGAATTGCTTAAGGTATACTATTATTATACCTTCACAATTTTGTGTTAACATAATGAAGAAAAACGATAATGTAGGTAATTACTTAATAAAATATAAAGCACAGCTTAGAAATTGCTCACATTTATTTAATACTAGCTCAAGTACCTAGCGTTGCCCGGGTTTTAGATCATGTCTCTAATTTTAGATCTAAATATATTTATCTCATTCAGATCTAAAAGTAGTGTAACTAAACTCAGCGTTAGTGATTCTATCTACTGTTAAATTCATATTTATGTTAAATTAAATAAAAGCAAATCGCTTTATGAAACACCTTTTAATCAAATTTATGTCATGAACCAAAAATGTTTTTTAAAATGTGGTTTACTATGTTCTATACATTCAGTGACATTACACTTTAAAGAATTTTTGACAGTTAAATTGGTGTTGCCAGCCTACAAATTTTGTAGTTCAATTTTTTTATATTTTCTACTCTTATTTGACAGACTCTACCAAGGTATCTACAAACATCACAAAGTGAAGGTTGTCATTTTTCATCACAAATTATGCAGGCTAGAACTCTCCCTCCGCTAAATAAAAATAAATAGATATTGCCTCCCATAAATAATATATATATATCTTGCCTTGTATGCCATAAGTAGAAACCATCGACTTCTAATGTTTACGCCTTTAGGTCTATATTTGACACAATAGACACAATTTAAAAAAAAATAATGTAAAAATAAACTCAGGTAACTGGCAGAACTTTAGAAATAATTTTACCAGTACATAATACACGGTGCCTGGTAACTCGTAGTACAAACGGGAAACTGGTGAACCTACATCAAACAGAAAACTCAAAATATTCATTTTTCCGATCTGAGCATTTCGATTTTTTTTCAATTTTTTTCGGCAAATAAAGGGTTCAAAAACTTTTGGAACTGGGTCTACGCTTCGACTCATTTTAGCCCACTATTTTATTACTGTTATTAACCCCTAACGACCCACTTTTAAAAATAATTTGATCTAAACAATTCCAACTTTGCATTAATTTACTCGAAAACGAAAACTCAAACAAACAAGTTAAACGACAAAATTGACTCCATATGTGAATTTCCGGACACATATAACTAATAGTTCTGTAAACAGTAGACCACGCTTCCAAAAAAGTAGGTTTCTTATTTTCTCTTATGTAATAAATCAAAACCAAAAATTCCTCTAAAATCATAAGTTCCGTTAGTAGGTAGGTACTTA
Organism: Limnephilus marmoratus; assembly: GCA_917880885.1. Taxonomy (NCBI): domain Eukaryota; kingdom Metazoa; phylum Arthropoda; class Insecta; order Trichoptera; family Limnephilidae; genus Limnephilus; species Limnephilus marmoratus. The sequence continues at coordinate 51,525,808 of OU862909.1, read as the reverse complement.
AATAACTACCTACTTAATTATAAACCACAAATTTTTTTTAAAATTTCAAATAAGGAATTGTTCAATTTGTCCAAAGAAATGTCACCATCTCAATTTCTTCAGCCTGGTTGGTATCATAAAATTGAATATTCCGATTCGATAGCTTGCGATAGCTCATAGCTCAGCCACGATCATGCGAACTCTGGTGAGATAAAAAGGTAGTAATATCGGTACCGCTACATGCTTGCGACAAACGGCTTGCCGCAAGCTCAGGCAAGCTCTGGCAAACGAATGGCTGGCTTCCACACACTTGCGAGCGCGCCAGTGTGTTCGGAGCATCCAAGCGCGGCGGACGTCTATTTAGGCTATACTATGTTTGCGTTAATCTATTTTTATTTTGGTTCCATGCCAACTCAGAATGAAACCAACTGAGAAACACCTCAGAAAGATCATTAAAAGCTATGAAAAAATTATTTTAAAATTGCCGGTAACCTTAACCTAACTTAATCAATTTTTTTATCATGACCTTTCTGAGTTGGTTTCATTCTGAGTTGGCCGGTCACCTTTATTTTAACGTGAAACAAAAAACAAGGGGAAAATGTATTTTTTATACCATTGAACCATTGAAGAAGATAATACTAATAAAAAATATGAAAAAGAACAAGACACAGAAAAATATATTGTCTAGTTTACACGCGGTAGAAGTGAAACCTTCAGAAAACTAAGGTAGAAAAGAGTGGGGAGGCTACGAAGCACCGCACAAAGAGGAGACATAATCTCGCAGGCTAAATCCTGTAGATTTTTGTGTCTTTTTAGTGCCACTTTTTCGTTTCATCGAGTTTCAAATCACAACGGTGCCAAAGAAGTTTTCGCTTCCAAAGGTAGTGATCGCAATTGGGACCCGAACTCGAGGATCACTTGTCTTTATATAATATTGTCTTGTATTGTAAAAAAAAGTTATTCTAACAAAAATCGTATATTTTTTATTGTAATAATATTGTATAAATCATCAATAAAATATTATTTATTTATTTTGACTTTTTAGGTAAGTCCAGTCGCAATAAATTACGTAAGTGCATAAAATTTATGTACTTATACATTTTAATAAGTCAGGCTCGCCTCATACGCCATTCATATGTCTCGTAATATTAAATATTATCATAGACCGCACGGAGCAAAAACGGCGTGCATTCACCGCCAGCTCGGAAGTTCTGACTGAGTGCGACCGAGCGCTTGCCGCTTGCGGCCAAATTATCCGACCTCGCCGGATCGGTGGCAAGCTCTCGCAAGCTCTTGCAAGCCTACGCAAACGCGCGCTCCAGACGTTGGGACTTGTGGACGCTTGCCGAGGCTCGCCAAGCGTTTGGACCCCGCTTAACAAGGCAACCACCTTGAATCGGAACCGGAAAGTAATACATAAATTTACAGACAGTCGAAATGCCAAATTTAATGGTCGAGTTAAAACATTTATTGGTTATTATTAATTATTTTGTGTTATTAACAAATATGTATTGGTGGTTGGTACCTATAAATAACGTATTTTTCTACACTAAAAAGGGCGTGCTTGTTTAAACAAATACGGACTTCTTTCAAAGGACATGCAAGTGGTGTTTACTGGGTACCTATCTAAGTATTTATATAATAACTAGCGCAGACCCGTGAAAGATCACGGAATATTATAATTGTGGGAATTGTGAAGCAAGTATTCATTCAAAAGATATTTGCATCAGGATCATTGCCTTCCAAAGACAATCGAATGAACAAAATAACTACATTTGTTGTAAGTACTCAAACAGAAGGAGAAGGGGATATATGTAAATCCGAATGTTAGAGGGAGCGCGCTAATATTAAAAACGACAATATTTAAGCAAAATTGTAAAAATGTTTAATAAAACACGACTCGTTTAAAATAAAGCACAGATCTCGTGGGAAATGTCTTAAATAAATGGAACATAGAAACATGTTTGAAATGTGAAATTTTTCATACATATAACTTGTAAAATAACAAGGACGTTATACACTGAACTTCATTGGAAAAAAACGTGTTTATAATAATTTACGGAGCACTCTTTGCGATTTTTTCTATCGAGGGAATTTCATATAATTACCGTTTCGGGGTGGCAAAAATATAGATATTATTTTAAAAAATAACATATGCTTTTTTTGAAACTTAAAAACTGTTAAAAAAAACTAGAAAAAAGGTTCAAGAGAAATATGTTATATATACGTTATATAACATTATATTTGCCGCGGCTTAAATTTAAATAAAAGAAATACACATTTCAAATATTAGAATTATAAATGAATAAAATCATTTAGGTAGGTACCTACGTCATCGTTTCTCCGAGTTATTCCCACAATTTTCGAGTTCCATTTTCGAAAATCAAAGCAAATCTCAGTTCTAGAGGTCATTGAATCAAGTCATCTAGAGGCCATTGTTACGCACAGACACGCTATCAATATTATTCCTTATCAAACATATTAATTTCGGTTGTCTGTGATGTTAGAATAGAACAATGTATTGCATAGTGATCCGGAATTTGCTTTGAGTTTAAGTTTCATTTTAAAAATTGGAACTGATTGCGAAGTAAATTGATAAAGTAGGTAGGTACGTATAAACATTTCATTTTTATTATAAAACAAATCTATATTTGAATTGTGTATTTCGTTTGTTTAAAAGATTCACAGATTTACCCGGCAGATCAATTTAAATAACACACTTAAGTTTAAGCTTGGAGAAGATACGACCAGATGATACTATATTAAAAACACTGCATATTGTATTGCATCATTATTTTATCGTCCATTTCTATTGATGTTATTACATTTTTTCTTAGACATCTCTAATTTGTCAACAAAATATATATTTATTATAAAGAAAATTAAAAATTGACAAAAAGGCAATGAGATTCACAAATCAGACAATTATAATACCCCGTGATTTTTCACTGTTCTGCGCTAGGTTTTCATAAATTTAATGATGTAGGTAAGTAGGTACTAGATATCAGCATTGTAATAATGAAATAGGGAAATGGTATTTATAACTAATAATAATAATAATAATAATAAATTTGGACAACTTATATAGCGCTGTTTTTGCGAAAAATCGCCTCAAGAGCGCTGTACAAATTAGCATGGATTTTACTTTGGAATTTACTTAATTATGTAGGAGGCTAGAAGATAACAACTCGTCTTGCAGCTATCAAGCGCATGGATTATTGGAATTCTAGCCCCCCAATAAATTAAATAAAATATCTTTTCATATGTACATATTTCAATTTACTTAACTATGTAGGAGGCCAGATAACAACTCGTCTTGCAGCTATCAAGCGCATGGATTATTGGAATTCTAGCCCCCCAATAAATTCAATTAAATATGTTTTTATATGTACATATTTCAATTTATTTAACTACGTAGGAGGCTAGATGACAACTCGTCTTGCAGCTATCAAGCGCATGGATTATTGTAATTCTAGCCCCCCAATAAATTAAATAAAATATATTTTCATATGTACGTATTTCAAGATTATCGGAATACATATATTATACTCTCTCGCTTCAACATTTGAACCTATAAATAAGAATAAGCTACCGACTGATCTTGTTCAGTAAACAAATAATAATGCCTGCTGCGGACACAATCGTATTGCAGTCTTACTAGAGGTAATGCAATAGCATTGCACTCTTATGTATTTAGTCTTACTGTAGCAAAGTCGCCGACCAATAATAATCACGAAGTCCTGGAGTCCCACGAAGTCCTGGAGTCCCATGAAGTCCTGGAGTCCCATGAAGTCCTGGAGTCAACATGCCTCTCCATTTGACTAGCAATAGGTGGTTTCCCAGAGACAATCAATGAGAAATTCTTCTCGGTGACCGGAGCTGTGGTGGACTGAGATGGTCCGTTTTTCCCACGAGTAACTCAAGCGTAACTCATGAATTATTTAATTTCATCCACTGATAAGACCGGACTTGTCGTGGGCTTATCATTATTTGAAGAGGAAGTTTTGTCCCCATTGCCAGGAATAATCTTCAAAATATTATGAGTTTTTTTTTTTTTTTGAGGTTCTCTGATCCTGCGGAGGATGTAGAGGCCGCTATTGAATCTAGTTCGATTTAGTCTTCTAACGTTAGCTGTAATGATTATTCGTCATCCTCTAATTTAACTTGCTCTATTGCATTTCTTCGCAACAGGTTCTATAAAAACACGGAAAATTAACCTTCCTCGGCAATAAGCATTTTTTAGAGTTTTTCTAATAATCTGGTAAGTTTATCCCATACACATAACGAATATTAATAAAAAAACAAATAAATACTAGCAACAGGTAAAAACTTCGGCTAATTTATCCTATATGTAGCTATTGTTCATAGGTTCAAGTACCGAATAGTTTTTTTTTATTTTTTTTATATGAGCTCCACACAGGAGGCCCTGATGAAAATAATTTCCCTCAGGGCCTATGTCATCTTTGGGGATGCTGTGTGGAGGGTTTTTTAAGGAAAGGAAGGAGAGGAGAGTTCTGGGAAGGAAAAGGGTTTAAGGGGTGGGTAGGAATCTGGGGTTCAGTATGTCCTGGTCATCCACCTCACCCCATGAACCCGGGCACCCCTGCTAAATCACCAAACGCAGCGAACCACTTGGGGTGACCTATGGCAGAGGTGTTGGTTATCCAATAAAGGTTCCCGGGGCGGCGGTACCCATTCCCGCCTCCCAAATTGAGTAAACTCAGACTTTATAAATAAATAAATCCTGTAGAATTAATCCAAAATATTCATTATGTGCATGGATAAGCTATTGGGAGGATGGTGAAAAACCCCCTAATTATAATGATTAAATAAAATACAAGAAATAGCTTTGTATTTAACGTTTTTGTAAGAAAATTAGGATAAAACATATCGTCGCATTAATTCGTAGAATGCTTAACCACCAAATGTCAAATTTTACAGGAGGCACAAAAAACCTCGTAGTAAAAAAAAATGAAAGACGGGTCATTGTTTTTATTTATTTTCCGAACATATAATATTATTCGAAATTTATTTTCAATCATTTAACTTTTGTAAGTTAAGGCTTTCTATTTCAAATCGGAGTTAGGAAGTTTACATAAAAACCGAGAATGGAGATACGTATTTTACAAAGATAGCTACGTACTTTTCTGCGAACAGTTTTATGAACAACTAGCTGAAGACTTGGGAGATAGGAATTTTACATTAAAAAAATAAAACACAACAATACAGAACTGCGATATTTATTTTATGAATTACTCGGTAACATCCTAATTGACTTTTATATTTAGTCTCAGTATGTAAGAATAACAGGATAAATATGTACTTAATACACAAAGCATAACAGCACAATACTAATACTACGAATAATTTTGAAGTTAAATAATAAGACCTGAAATGGTAAATAAAATAAAGTATGTGGAGTTAGGAGTTTCGAAGTATTTTCGAGTAAAAATGGCACCATGGTGTTACGCAGTTTCCTTATTTGTGTTTATCTAAAAAGATATATTTTTTTTAAATTTGCGAGTTTTACTAGTCGATGCGGGACTAATTTTAACACCAGATGGCATTAAAAACGTATTTTCGAAAAATTTGGAGTTACGCAGTCTACGGATTAATGCGACGATATGATGATTGAAGTAGGTACGAACTTAACTGATTTGTAACCTTTTGATTTTGAACTAATAATACACCTACCTATTTAATTTGGGAAACGGGTTTGTGTACCGCCGCCTCGGGAACCATTTATTGGATAACCAGCACATCCGCCATAGGCCGCCCCATGTGATTCGCTACGTTTGGTGACTGAGCAAGGGTGCCCGGGTTCATGGGGTGAGGTTTGTCCGGATCTTGGATGCACCTGCCCACCAACTACGCGGTAGGTCGGATCTGGAGAGACCGGTTGAGGGAGACATTTTGACCTTTCCAGCAGGACTTTCTCGAGAACATCGCCTTGCACCGCAAGGGTTGAATTCAAACGTCCGTCATTCCTGGACACTGACACTGACCCCCAGATTCCTACCCGCCCCTCATACCCTTTTCCTTCCCAGAACTTCCCCTCCTTCCTTTCCTAAAAAGGCCCCCTACACAGCATCTTTAAAGATTACATATAAAAATTATTTATTAAGTTTATGAAAAAAAAATTACTAGCAAATCCAGCTGTGATTAAAGGGCCGTTAACCAGCGGCCGAGGATTCAAATTTCGTCGAACGATGATCTTGCGATCGTACCCTTGCTACTGTACAGGGCGGTTCCGACGAGAAAGATTAATTATTCTCCATACCAGCATTTTAACATAATAATTCAACATCGATTTCATTTCATTCAAAATTGCTTTGATAAATACCTACATTCAAAAATGCTCAAACTCGTTATGATAAAACTATTAAAATTATGTATTTTTTGTAATTGTTTTTTGATCATAAGTATTTATAATTTTTCAATAATGTCTAAGCAAAATAAGAATGTTTTTTTTTTTTTAAATATATTAGTTTGCAAGACCGTAAATAAATAGACAAACTGAAGTATTTTCATCACAAAACTAAAATTAAAATTCTGAAAAGTAGCTTTCTCAAATAATTTATTGATTTATTTTACTGCATGATTGTATGATTTGAAATGTATGTTGTATACGAGTAATACGAAATTTTGTTTCAAAATTTAACAAATCTGCCAACGACCTACGGTAAAACCTTATTGTACTAAAAATAATCATATTTTCTCAAAATTTAAAACATAGCTTTGCTAGATAAAAGAACAGTCTTTCGAAATCAATTTATAATTTTTTGTGGAAAAGAGTCAATACTTCTAAAATTTTATAAAAAAATACATATTTCTGGTTTTGTCCGGTGAAGCATTTTCCTTCAAAAAATTTGGCTTTTGGATTTGACAACGGCTTGGGACGAGCTAACCAATAGTCTTTAAACTTAATCCACAAATTGTAATAATCATGCAATTTAAAAAAAAAAACTTTATTGATCTATTTGTACGGAAGGTATTACACTGCAGCGGTGCAGTCCTTAGTTTTAAATAATTATTACCCTTAATTGTTACACTATTGATTTAAATACATCGAACTTAAATTTGTGTGCCAGTGGCCAGGAATTTGATTTGTTTGGACTAGTTATTATACAAACATTCAATACGAGGGGGTTTTCCGATGAACTATGGACCCACACTTTTAATATTTTCTCCTTTCAAACTTCACTAAAAAAATCGTCGTTATTTATGACTTCTAAATATTTTTATAACCTATTTTTTTCATTTTTCCCACTGAGGAAAAAATCCCTCAGGGCCTATGTCGTTTTTGGAGATGCTGTGTGGAGGGTATTTTTAAGGAAAGGAAGAAGAGGAAGTTATGGGAAGGAAATGGGTATGATGGATGAGGAATGTATAGGAATTTAGGGATCAGTGTGTCCAGGAGTGACTGACATATGTCCCACTGCGGTGCAAGACGATGGGTCGAGAGAGACAATCTGGAGAGGTCAAAGAGTATTTTCAAACCGGCTTCTCGCGATCCGGTCCGCCACGCAGTGGTGTTATTATTTGTAATACCTACACAGTGTGTAAGTAGGTAGGTATTAAACAGTATTGATTCTATTTTTTTTTTACATTAACTCCATACAGGAGGCCCTGCGGAAAATAATTTCCCTCAGGGCCTATGTCATCTGGGATGCTGTGTGGAGGGTCTTTTTGAGGAGAGGAAGGAATGAACATTGGTCTTGAAGAGACCCATGTTGTTGGAAGGAGGAAACACAGAGACCGGCAAATTTTGTTCCGACCGTTCTTGTGTTCGGCAGCCGAGCTGTTGAACACAAGAACGAGTCGAAGAAACGACCCGTTCTCATGTGACAAATGTCAACTGTGTACAAATGTTGGGCATGCGTTTGGCGTGTTTCCCGACTATGCACCGGTGCTGAAGGGATCAATGATGCTAATTCCTCGGAGCATCTTCCATTGTAATACCGGTAGAACAAGGATAGCATTCCCACCCGACGCCTGTGCTCTAAAGATTGCAATCCGTCTGTTAAGATGGGAGAATCTATCAAACGGACCGCCCGTTTCTGCACAGAGTCGAGCGTATTTTTTTAGGTATTTTGGAGCTCCAGACCAGAGGTGGCTGCCAAATTCAACCGTGGGGCGCACTTGTGATTTGTACAGGGTTAGCAGTTGTGTACTATTAAAGTATCTGCGGCCCTGTAAAGTACGCCCAGTTTTTGGGAGGCTAACTTAAATGGAATTTAATTGCTAGAAGATGTTACATACTTTTATTTTCAACGACTCTTGAATTAAAAAAAATGCCAGTTTAATTCTTCGATTCACACCAAGCCATAATTCTAATTTATAGAAGAAATTTTCCGATGAACTCACAGTACAGCTTCTAGTTTAAAATAATAATGTTACCCCACATGGAATATTTATCACGATGCTAATGAATGATTGATAACAGCAAATCGACGTTATAAGAATTTAGGAATTTGATATGTTTGTATTAGATAAACATCGACAAACCTTCAATTCCGATCAACGAAATTTTCCGATCATCAGAAGTACAGCAGTATCTCTACCGAATCGCCGACAGTGCCGACACCTCAACACCACCCGCGCCCCGTGAACGTGAACTGCGAACAGTGCGAACACTGTGAACGTGAGTCGTCCGCGGACCGGTCTTGTTTTCACTCTTACTTCGGCTTGGACTGCCGAGCAAAACGGTCGTTAGTGCGCGTCATACCCAAATCATTCGCTGTTCGACTGCTCGAGTTTACGGACGTCGGCGTTGTTGTCATAATTTGCTAAAAAACTTTAATCAAATAAAATATTCAAATTTAAATGCATCTGGGAAAAGTTTTTCTTTGATCATGACTTTTTAATTCAACTTTTTAGAGAGTGATTCGCTTGTAAATAAATAATTTTCAGCGTCATATCAATAATATTTGAAAGCTGTAAACTTTTTTACGATAATCGGACGTTGTTAAGACGAGTGAATAATTTTGATCGAGCTTGATAAAAAAATAGTTATATGTGAAGTTTTTGTAGATATTATTAGTTGCGTGTTTTGGATGGTTCCGATGGTTTGTTGAGTTTTGGATATTCCCGGCGCGGCAGGCGGCAAGTGTTATTTGTTTAATAGTCTGGTCAGTACCGAGGTAGTCGAGGAACCGCTCCAACTCCAAGATGATGGCCAGCTCCAAGTTGGTGCGCGAGTGTAGCGCCGAGTTCGCGGACATCAAGTCCCTGCAGAGCGCCTCCTCGGTGGAGCTCAGCAGCGACACGGAGTACTCGGAGGAAGAGAAGGAATACGAGCTGGAGGACTTTCAGATCCTGAAGACGATAGGTAAGTCCTGAAAATTTCTGTAGCAAAGTTTTTTCGTTATCTGTGGCACGGCGAACCATTTACCTCTGGACATAAATCTAAGTTTCAAATTTCGACGTGGGTAAAAACAGTATGAATATATAAAATGAATTTATTTAAATATCGAACATTTGCATCTCATTCGATAATGGAATGAATTTTCAGCGTCATCCTGGTCAGATATCACAAATTAAATGTTTAGGTACCTACCAGTACAAGATATCATGAATTGCTAAGTAACCTATTTAACCAAGTTTTTTAAATTTATTTTTTCATCGATTTTAAAGATTTTTCAAATGAGTGGTGAATTTGCATGTTGTTGAGTTGCCCGGTTAAACTTTTTTCAACCGCACAACATTTTCAGAAATGGGGATACAGATAGTTGAAGAGTTTCAAATAACTTTTGGATTTATTTTTAAGAATATTTTTCTTGTAAGGGGTCGTCCATTGATCACGTGATGTTTTTTTAGCAACTTTTTAACCCCCCCCCTGGTGATATGTGGTGAGGTTTTAGACTAAGCCCCCCCCCCCAAAATCACGTGCATTTTTTTTAGTACAAAGTACTTTGAAATTTTCAGAATATTATCACGAAAAATAAATACACGTAATATTTCATTATACCCCCCCCCCCTCTCGTGATATTTCGTGATTTTTCCGAACCCCCCCCCCCTTTGCAACCTCACGTGATTAATGGACGACCCCTAACTTTGTCACCAAACTTAAAATTTAATTTATGATAGTAGGGTCCTACTTACCATCTGCGCAATATTTATCCTTATTACAATCGTTTTGGGTGAATTTAGGATGTCAACTTTCAAGTGGATAAAAATGTGTGACAATTATTTGTAATCATCTCACTAAAATCACCAATTTTAATATCTCTTTTTCAAAGAGATATTAAAAATAGTCGAACATAAATAATATTGAATAGGTGTAGGCAATAAACATATTTTGTGTATTTAATAAATTGGCACTAAAAATTTTACGCTCATATTAAATTAAGTTTACGGACCATCAATCAGTAATAGTTTAATCAATGATTGAAAATGAACAAATTCGGAAAGCTGTATAATAAAATACATAGTTTAATGGTGGTACCTGTTAATAATTATTACTTTGCAATGTCGTTTTCGAATCCGTAATGCGATAAGATCAAACAAGTCTGGTAAAGTTCGGTCGTAACTTACTCCCACGGCTCATAGCTTATGTCATTTCGGAGGGCTGAAACATTTCAGGAGCAGAGGCGGCTCGGGTAAACCCGGGTAGCTCGTAGAGCTGGTATTATGGATACCTGCTAAGGTAGATGCAATAAAGTTTTCTACTTTTATTGAATTGTTATCTGTAAGCTCGGAATAAACAACCTTTTCTAAGCCTAACTTCGCCCGAGATTTCAACTCTACAGAAGACATAGTACGGGTAGATATTACCTACCTACAATTTATGGAGTAACCTAGTAGAGTCAACCTGTAGGTTACTTGTTTGCTTTTGCCTAACTTCACCCGAAATACCTGATGACCGGACAACTCAGAATGAAAACAACTCAGAACATCCTTTGAAAAGTCACCAAAACATTTATTAATTCAATGCATTAAAAGTGATGAAAAAAATAATAAAAAATATTGGTTAAATAGGTAACGTTAAATTAGGGTATTTTAAAATAATTTTTTCATATCTTTTAATGACTTTTCAAAGAGGTGTTGAGTTGACTTGATTCTGAGTTGACAATATGGGAGGCGGGAATGGGTACCGCCGCCCAGGGAACCTTCATTGGATAACCAACACCTCTGACATAGGTCACCCCAAGTGGTTCGTTATGATTTAGCTCGTGGTGATTTAGCAGGGGTGCTCGGGTCCATGGGGTGAGGTTTGTCTAGATCTTGGAGGCGGATGATCTGGACACACTGAACCCCAGATTCCTACCCACCCATTAAACCCCTTTCCTTCCCAGAACTCTCCTCTCCTTCCTTTCCTTAAAAAAAACCCTCCACACAGCATCCCCAAAAATGACATAGGCCCTGAGGGAAATCATTTTCCTCTGGGCCTCCTGTGTGGAGCTCACGTAAAAAAAAAAAACGAAATACCTAATACCAACTTAGTACCCACCTAACTAATTCAAGCACGAGCTTGAAAGAAATAAAGAAAACAAACAATATATAATTTATTTAAAAAACAGCCAGTGTTATTATCGAAAAAGAATTGGAAAGTGTGGAAAAAACTTAACATAATATTTGTTTGTTTAAAGTTCCGTAGTCATGGTAGAAATTATATTGCGATTTTAACCCTTTCGAACTGCACGTAAATAAAACCAGCGAATAAAAAAAAGCGAGTGCAGTTTACACGCGGTAGAAGCGAAACTTTACTAAAACAATCTCAACCAATACTTGAAAAGTGACACCATTATCAAAGCTGCCGATGAGCACAGTAGATGCGTCGCAGGTGCAGTAATCATCATTTCCGTTTCATCCGAAATTCAAATCACAGCGGTGCTATAGAAGTTTCACTTCAAAAATATTGGCTGCTTCATTTTCGAATTGCTGGTATAACTGGCGTCGCGCGCTATTTATTTCATTGGATGTTTGAGGGCGCTTTTTGTGTTTAATCTCGACTTCCGCAATTTTTTTTTTAATGTAAGATTAGAAGGTTTAGTGTTTGTTTATTTTTTAAAATTAGGAATAAATTGTATTTTTAAATACAGTACTAAGAACAAGTGAAACCATGCCCTTAGAAACTTGAGGTTCTTACAAATGAATGTAGCAAAATCTTCCAAAATACTGTAGAAAAAAAAACTAGATCAACAAGCATCAAATAGTTTTATTACTGCCAGCTTAAATTTAGGTTATTATTCTGAAAGAGTTAAAATAGTTGCGTTGAACTAAAAATTCAAAACAGAAAAAAGCTGTGTAAATATCATGACGCCAGAGCTCCATTAGAGAGCTTTGTTCAATATGGGTGAGCTCCGTTAGAGAGTTTTGTCCAATACGTCCAATAATTTCAATTTGGGAGGCGGGTATGGGTACCGCCGGCCCGGGAACCATTTATTGGACAACCAACAACCCTGCCACAGGTGGTTCGCTACGTTTGGTGACTTAGTAGGGGTGCCCGGGTTCATGAGATGAGGTTTGTCTAGGTCTTGGTGGTGGATACGTTTGCCCAACCACTGCGTGGCGGGCTGGATCGGAGGAGACTTATTGAGTCTGATTGATCTGAGGAGACTGATTCAGCCGGATTCTCCCGACCCTTCGCCTTGCACCGCAGTGTGAGGAATAGATTAATACGTCCGTTACTCCTGGCCACACTGACCCCCAGATTTCTACCCACCCCTCACACCTTTTTCCTTCGCAAATCTTCATCTCCTTCCTTTCCCTTAAAAAACCCTCCACAAAGCATCTTCAAAGATGAAATAGGCCCCTAGGGAAATTGTATTCCTCGGTGCCTCCTGTGTGGAGGTAATGTAAAAAAAAAACAAATTCAAAACTTCGTAGCTCACGATGGAAAAGAGAGTACGAGTAAAAATAATCATATTGACCTGGAAATTTCAAAAAGAAGAGAGAGAGAAGAGATGTCCAATTTTCATGCCCCCATAGAATTCGCTGTTCGTTAGTTTTTAATGATACAGATTTTCAATATTACAGTTACTACAGTAATGTTGGTTTGTCTACCAAAAAACCTTGGTTTTACTGAATATCCCAAACACAGAAACGCTTTTGTAGGTAAGTAGGTTTGACACGGATTAAAGCTGTATATGCATAACTAACTAGCCAACGATAATATTATTGTAATTAACAACCGGAAAAATGGTTTATTTTAGAACACACGACTCGCGAGTAAATTACTTGCATAACAGTTGTTGCTACAAACAATTCAACGTTTTGGGCTCATCAGCGAGCTTTTCACAAAGTTTCAGTTTGTTTTCAGGAAATTGGGAAAGAGTAAAGTAGTACTTTATAATCCGTTCTATTTATTTTCATAAACACAGAATCCAGAAAATTATACAAGGAGTTACGTAATGTAATAATTTGACTGTAATAAGTTAATAATATTATTCTAAACACATTTGCCAGAGTTTTGTCTTTGGAACGCATTTTAAAACGTCTATTCCGCCTCAGGTTTGTTGCTTTGAACTTGAAATCTCTTCATTATAATATATTATGGTCCCAACCTGTTCTATCTGCAAAGAGATCCTGATTCTCTTCAATATGAAGCTATTGTCTGTGCGGTAGGTTCTTCCTTCGCAGGTACTGCAGCCAGATGCAATTACAAAAGGTAACCTTTACAAAGGTCCTGCCTACAAAGACAATTTTTCAAAGGAAAAGTGCGTCTCTTCTGTAAGGTACTGTGAGGTGACATGACACCGTTCACACCTCGATTCGCTAGACTTACCTGAATTTACCTTCTTCATGCCTACCAGGTTGTTTTGTATGTTCCATTATGCTTACAGTTTACAAGACTCGCGTGCTTCTTCTTCCTTGTATTTCTGAATTCAGAACTCTGGCGCCGCACTACGTTCAACAAGACACGATATAACTGAAGGTTGTAACGATATTCGGTAGTTGATTTTAAAGATTTTTTAAAGTTTGCACGAAGAACTTTTATTCTTATTTTGGGCCAACTTAACGTGTTTTTTTTATTGGTAAAGTTTCTACTGACAAGAGGTTTATAGCGCTTTTTAATTTTACGGAAATCGTGTTTACTATTACTGAGTGAGAATAGCGAAGTCCTCTTTTAACTCGACCATTTGACATTTCATCTGTGTCTGTAAATTTGTTTGTTCCGGTTCAATGATGGCCATTTTAACATGTCGTGCGCCGGAGTAGCAGTTAGGCACGATAAAAAAAGCATTTCTCTGAACATGAACTGCAGCTCTGGGGAAAATACTTTTGGTAGATTATATGTATATTATTTTATATGGGTACTATTTTTATTAAAAATATATAAACACAGTATTTGGTAAGATGGTTCAATTTTCAAAAACATGACAGTTATCACGAGTAGAATCGAAACGAACAGAATGACTGCACTGTGAAAATTTGACGTTGGCATAGCGGGTTAACAGGTTTAGTAAAGATTATTTTTCCAAATGAGAAATCGTCGTGTTTATTAATTACGTACGTTGGAGGTATTTAATCTATCTATGTGATCTTATGATTTCATATAAAATTTTGGTTTTGATTTAAAATAAGACATTGGAGGGGACCCACCACTTTCCCAACGGCGTTATAAGGAAACATATGGTTTCCTCCTTCACCGCACACCTCAAGACTCTACTTTTTTTTTGAACGAAGCTACATTTATTTGAACGTCTCTAGACCCTCCAATGTCCATGCATACGGGGTTAGTAAGCAGTATGCAAGTACTTACATTAAAATTATACAAAAGATAAATAGAAGTAGCAGCCCGTGGAATAATTCTTCTGAAATAGGTAACATCAATAAGAGAAAACAGTGTTAGTAAAAGAAAAATAAAAATAACGGCTAGACCAGTCGAAGAAACCTTCTGTAAATAAAATAAGTAATGAGGAAAAAACAGTTATATGATTATGTTATAATGTAAGTAATTACTATAATAGCGGAAAGAAAATAAAATATATAAAAAGAAGAGCCAGAGAAAGTATTCCATTGACCACCGGGCAGTCCCAATGAGAATACGTATAGCTATCGGCCCAACCGCAGACGATGCTCGAAGTCCGCGCCCTTTAGCCGGTTCCCCGATTTTGCCTCGAAGAAATGCACTTGGGAGAGAAGGGGAAGATTTTGAAGACCTTGAGGAAAAGATGAGCGTCGGGTTACCGGAGGGGGGACGGAAGGACATCGAGACCGCACGGTTACGCCTCAGGCCTACGCATGACGATGGGGGAGGCGCGGGCGGATCGCGGGAAGACCACTCTGGTGTGTGTTCGTCTGGCAATGTGCACGGACAGGGTCTATCCCACCCCCTTTCTATGGGGGAATGACGATACATAACATGTTCAGTTCAGTTGCGCCACCAAAGAATGGAAACCAAAACTAATACAGAAAAATAGAAAATAATAAGAGCATTTATACATGTGAAACATAATTACAGAATCAGTTCAGAGTGATAATATATCGTTCCTTAAAATAAAATATAACAGAATAAGACAGAATTAGAAACTTATCTACTTTTCTGTTAAAGTAGTTACTTCTTCCATTTCTATCGTGCGCAAATGAATCAGATACTTGAGACGGGCCATGTCAAAAGTCAGAATAATAGAAGAGTATGTATGAGACGATGTATGAATGTGAGTGAGGCAAAGAGTGTGTGCCAAGACCGAGTTGTTTGGCGGTCCGTCCTCTCTGCCTACCCCTGCGGGGAAACGGCGTGATGGTTAGTTAGTTAGTTAGTTAGTTAATAAAAGGTAATGACAACTTTTGGTTAGTTATTTAAAAATAAAATATTTTTAAAGTTTAATTACTAAAATTTTCTGATGTGGAAATGTTTTTTTTTTGTTTACATTTGTTTCATACATTATTATTGACCTTTAAAATGAAACGCTTTTACAAACACGGATATTTACAAACTGACATCATTATTTTGAACAGAAAGCTGGTGGGATTTAGAAAATAGGAAGGGTTACCCAGACTACGCTGAAATGTGACAGAACTGATACATTTTTGGAAATAACGATCATAGCCCACATTGTATTTCAAATAAGTGTACAAAAGAAGATGATTTCCACATTCACATTTAATAATTTTAAGAAATGAATAAAATACATTATATATGTATGTACAAGGTCCAAGAATAATAGATGTTTGAATAAGAATAAGTACCTACTTACTTACTTGATGAAAAGTTCCCAAACAAACTTAATGGAAAGTGAGAATGATATCGATCCACTTCGTGAGATTTTTAATAGCGATGACAAGTATTTTCTATTAACTTACACAAACACTTTTCCCACAGAATTGGTGCCATGTGCTTTATGTCAGGCGTAAAAATAGCTTTTGTGGCAACTGTGTAGACGCTCCTTTTGCTAGGGACTAGCTTGACTTAGAACATCCGTCAAAAATTCAGAAGATAATATAAAGTTTTTGTTTACATTCATTATTTATAAACCGTCTTACCTGAAGAAGAAATTTTATACAAAGGAAGGCCTTCGAGATAACTCCGATACTTTTATATCGATAATGATTTGACTTACCATTTTTTCTGGAAGCGTTTGTCCCTGATTTTGTAATATTAATTTATGAATACAATAATGTGTGATATTAATTTATTAAACATTTGTAAAAAGGTCAAATAAATTAACTGTCTAGGGTCCAATATAAATGCACATTATTCAAAATATTATTTTGTATTCAAAACTTAAGCCGCCTTTCTTTAATTATTTAATTGAATAAAAATGTTAAGTTGGTATTAAATTTCGGGGTCGTTCAGAATGGTAATTTGGTGTCATTTAGAGTGGGTTGGATTTAAAATTAGATATTTGTTTATAAACAAAGAAAAAAACACGTACACGTAAATGATGTTGGCACAAACGCAATCCAACCCGCGTCATGTCGAAACAATTGTAAATAATATTTATCTGTTATAATGGACCACGTGAGGAGCGAATTTCAGGAATGGAGACGGGTCTCAAATAGATTTCAGATATTAAAATAAATAGTGATTGGGTTGATGATGACGCCCTGAGCGTCTAAGCCACCCCTGAACAGTGGCGGCTCGTGACTTTGTTGTGCTAGAGGACTAAGATTAGAACAAAAGTATCTAATCTCAGAACAGATTTCTGAACAACTACGTATATGTACAAAAAATACTTATTTAAATATTTACATAAATAGTCGTAAATACTTGCTAACTTTAAAATTTATGACATTATGTAGGTACTTAAGAAACTATATTTCTGAATAACATGTGCCTTAATTAAATTTCGTAGGAAATGACAAAAATACTATTTTTAGAAAACCCTTTAATTTCTTTTTTGAATTACGCATTTGTCAAAAATCGACTCACAATCTCTGCATGTTATTTTGTGATGCACAAGGAAATTAAAAAATACTTACACAATTTTATTTGAAATACGTAATTATTTGAATTTCGAATGCATTATTTATAATTGACCACTGGAGCGACAGCGCAATTTAAAACTTTTTTCTCCTGTTGCTCGAGATTTTTTGGTGATAATTTTGAATATTTTCCGACCGCATAAAAAAATCATACTTCCGGATTTTAATATGGAGACATACAAACTGATTATAGTTCTATATAGTCAATGAATTCACATATCTTTTGTCGATTATCACATATTCGTGGGATTTATAAAAAAAATATTTTAACATCGTAAATTTCTACCTATTCAAACAAATAAGGGAAAATTTGCCAAAATTGGCAGCAAAGCAATCCTAAGTATTTTAAATAGTGCCATATTGTGGCAAAAAGCGCTTCAGTGGTTAAAAACAATAAAATATACATACACTTTCTGTTAGTGCAAAATTTAAATTGGGCATAATTCGGTCCCAACAAAGCTCTCATCCTGTATAATATGTGTACACACATTATATTATATAATATAACATATTTTACTTTGGTGGGTTTTTGTTTTAAGTTAAATATCCGGTTTAACCATAAATGATTTGATTAGTTATATTTGAATAATGTTAAAGCTAGTGTTTGAAGTCGATCTTGTTTTTGAAATGTTTTGAAGAAGAAAACGCATTGTTTAATTATTATGTAAACAACATATTTGACTATATCCCGTTCTATTCACAGATTCACACTCTTAATAAAAGGAAATAAACAATTTAGAAAAATCGTCGGCTAATTAAGTCTATTAATTAAAATTTATTTTTATCTCAAACTGGAGATTTAAATAGATTTTTATTATGCACAAATAAGTAAGGGCGCGGACTTAGACTTCGTCTGTGGTTGGGTGATAGCCATGCGCATTCTCATTGAGATTGGGACTGTCTGGTGGTTTGTGGAATGCCTTCGCTGGCTATTCTTTTCTTTTGATATATTTTATTTTCTCTGCTATTATTGTAAATACTTAAACTATATTATTATTCTTTTTTTCATCGCCATTTCTCTTCTTCGACTGGTTACAGCTCTTATTTTTTTTTTCTTTTACTAACACTTTTATCTCTGTTTTTATGTTACCTATTTCAAAAGAATTATTCCACGGGGGTGCTACTTTTATTTCTATTTTGAATTATGTTAATTTAAGTAGTTGCATACTGCTTACTAACCCCGTATGCATGGACATTGTAGGATTTAGAGTCGTTCAAATAAACGTAGCCTCGTTCAATAAAAAAAGTCTTCACGTGTACGTTGAAGGGGGAAACCATATGTTTCCTTATAATGCCGTTGGGAAAGTGGTGGTGTCCCCTCCAATGCACAAATAAGTAGATAGTAAGGACGTATGTACAGTTGCAAGTATGCTTTAAAATAGATTAGGTAGGTACCGATGTATTTTTATCTCTTATCCATCTGCAGAAGACGTCGTAGAAACTAGCATTCGATTTAAATAAAGTCTCAGAACCTAATATTATCATACTTTACAACAGAATTACGTTTACATTTATTATACGTAGGAACTAGTTACAGGTAAATCGGTAGACTTTTCAATACCAGTAAACATGTAAAAAGTACATGTAAACATGAAATAAAAATTCAAGTAAAGAAAAATAATATGTAAGGAACATCCATTCCTTTGATCTCCAGAATCACGATACCTCTAATTACTTCTTTTGAAGCAATCACTGAAGTCATTAATAATTGTACTTGCTTAGAAGGTTTATGGTATAATGTTTTTAAAAACACCGTACAAATGTTTGCATACTGAAATAAAAAAAATAATACTGTGTAGTAAAATGCAATAAGTTGATAGTGGAAAATAATTAAATAAAAATATTCTAAAACTTTACGGTATTTCCGTGCGAGTCTCCCAGGTTCTAGCCCCAGGCTTTTAACTCAAATGAAAGTAGTATTATTAATTAATTATTATAAATGACAATGTCACGTAGATAATGCACAATGTCACGTACTAACTATAATTTGTATTGGTTTTAAACCGATATACTAATAGTTCTGTGAACAGTAGGCCTCGCGTCCAAAAAGTAAGTTTATTTTTTTACTTTATTTAGTAAATCAAACTAATAATCATATATAATCACATTGACACCCCAAGTGGTTCATGGGGTGGGGTATGTCCAGATCTTGGCGGCCAATGCGCTTGTCCACCTGTTGCATGGGGGGCCGGATCGAGAGAGATTGGTTGAGGGAGACCTAACCTCTCCAGCTGGTCTCTCTCGACCCATCGCCTTGCACCGCAGTTGGAGGGATGGATTCATATGTCCATCACTAATGGACACATTGACCCCCAGATTCCTACCCACCCCTCATGCTTTTTTCTTTCCCAGAACTTTCTCTTCTTTTTTGTACGTTAGCTCCACACGGGAGGCCCTAAGGAAAATAATTCCACTCAGGGACTATTTAATCTTTGGGGATGCTGTGTGGAGAGTCTTTGCAAGGGAAGAAAGGAGAAGAAATTCTGGGAAGGAAAAAGGTATGAGGAGTGAGTAGGAATTTGGGGGTCAGTGCCACGCTGTTGGTGGCAGACACATCCGCCGCCAAGATCCGGACAAACCTGTCTCCATAAACCGGACACCCCTGCTAAGTCACCAAATATTTCTTTCCCTAAAAAAGGCCCTCTACACAGCATCCTCAAGGATGACATAGGCCCTGAGGGAAATTATTTTCCTCAGGGCCTCCTGTGTGGAGTCAATGTAAAAACAAAAAATATATATTATTACGTGTACATTCTTATTTATATGAATTGAAATTATTTTTCCATTTACCAGTATAGCAATTCCTAGCAGTAAACGAATGAATCCTTTCAATATATCACATTCAGTTTGTATGAGCCTCGTACGTTGGTACCTGTACCTCTTTATGGTAACTTGTAAATCAGTTCCGAATAATTATTCCATTTGGCATCCGATCGTTGCCAATTTTGGCTCGCAGTTGATTGACGGGCGAGTATTATAATTGAGCCGAATAAAACGTTTGCCAAGATCTTTGACGTGGAAATGTACTATTTGATTTTATAGTGGGTACCTGTAAATGCATCAAGAATTCAGGAAAATTAATTAACTATTCAAAACTTCATTTAAAATAAATGCAGAACGACACTTCTCAAAGCGTAGACATTAAAAAAATACATGAACTAAGTATCTGTACTTAATTTTAACAATCTGGAACACTTTTTATATCTACATCACAAAATGGTATTTACCCTCAGATAAAAGTTAAATAAACTTGCTTTAGAACAAACTATTCAGCTTTAACTTTATAATAATACTAGCTGGTTCCCGGCTTGCGTTGCAATGCCATATTCAAAGAAATAAATCGTTTCTCCCTGCATGTCTTTTCCAGTGCGTCCCCGTGCCTCTCCCTCAACCCCTACCCTCTCGCGTTCCCCTTCCACCTTCCCTGCCCACCCTCTCCCGCTCCCCCGTCCCGCAAACCCCCCTCCCGCGTTCCATATATTCAGTCCCAGTACATTCAGTTTTTAAACAGCTCGCGTGCTACCTATTACAATTTTTTTATTAAAATTTTCATTTTTCGTCTATTACAAATATTAATTTTTGTATATTATAAGAACAGACAATCAAACTTTGAACCTATTTAAAATATCTATAATTTAAAAAATCCATAGACAATTCTTTTAATACAAAAAACAGCTGTCTGCTAAATTCAATTTCATCAAACGCGCTAACTGTCAAACGTGCGAAGTTAAAATAGTCGTTAAGTTTTCTGAAATTATTCAATTTTCTGCACAATTTTCTTAATTTTTCTTTCCGTAAGAACCTTCTACAAAGTATTAGAAAACTTTAAAAAAGAATAATCAAATAGCTAAAGTCGTTCTGGAGGTGTGGCGTGACCAAGGGTAACAGGATTCATTTATATAATATAGATCAACATAGTAAATACACATTCCTATATAGCTACCTTCATGGTACCAAGCACTTTTGTTTTATTCTAACTAATTGAACTCGTTTGTACTGAACTGTACTCAACTTTACATGATAATAAAATAACATACCTACCTGTATTGTACCTGCTTTTATCCTTAATGTTCAGTTTATTATGTTATATACTACACGCTTATTATTTTACTCCTGAACAACATATATGTATTTATAATAATGTATAAATGCAGAGGCCGTCAAGGCGTGAATAAATAAATATAATTATGTGGAATAGATAAGCAGTGAAATAAAATTTTGGTAAACTGTCGGGGTGGCTGGCCACGCTTAATATTTTTTAGAAAAACCCTTTGATTCACCTTATTTACTACAAAATACAACTATTGCATTCGGAGCGATGGAAAATACTGCATTCAAAATTACATTTACTTAAAATGAAAATTTGCTTTCGTCGTATGAGATGACAGCGCACTACAATCATGATCATATTTTGTGATACTTTGTTATTCCTGATACTACAACACAACGAAGGGCTAGAAGACACATTATTAACATTTAATCTACACGTAGGTAGACACTAATTTGGCGGAATTCTGGTAGTAAAATAAAATTAAAAAAGATTTTTAGGCAATTTTTTTAACATCACAAAAATATTTTGATTAAAAAAGCGGGGTGCGTTTTATAGTATCAGCTGTCATTCCACACGACTAAATTTTCATTTCAAATAATATTAATTTTGAATGCAATATTTTTCATCGCCTCGAATGCAAATAGTTGTCTTTTACAGTAATTAAGATGAATCAAAACGTAAGAAAGTTTAAAAAATAGCTCACTTTACGTTTTTCTAACTAAAGTTAATGATGACGGAAAAATAAATAAAAACACACACATGCTCTATTGGGCAAAGGTAATATAACGTTATCATCAACTCATTCGTGTGTTGTTTCATGTAAAAATAATTGTTAAAAAATTCCATAAGTTTCATCATTTTTTCAAATTGCGGTCGGAAACGTTGGTTTTATGAAAGTGTACATTTTTATTATTATACGTATAATTTTTAGATTGAAACATAAAGTTTGGTTTTTGTCTTTCTAAAACCGTTTAGATTTTAGATCATATTTCTAACCATGATAGTATGGGAGACATTAGACCTATATGAGTTGTTCCAAAAACCGAAGAAATTAGCCTGAGGAGTTAAGGGCCCGCATCCCGAATTTCTACCGATTTCTTACATATTTCCCTTAAACACAGTAAGTTTTAAAGCTCTTAAAAATATATAATATATATTATTCTTGAAGATAATATCTAGACTCTAGACATTGCCCGCGCCGAAACGCAAATTACATAAAATTCCCTCGATAGAAAAAAATCGGAAAGTATACTCCAAAAATGATTATAAACACGTTTGTTTCAGTTATTTTACAAGTTATATGTATCTATGAAAAAATTCAGAGGGTTTCTTTAAATGCTATTTAAGACAATGCCCGCGAGATTTTTGCTTTATTTTAAACGAGTCGCGTTTTATTAAACATTTTCGCAATTTTCGCATCGATTTTGTCGCTGTAAACGCTCTCCTCTAACATTCGTAATTTCGTATCTCTCCATCTTCTTCTTTTTGAGCCCGGTTGCAAAGTTAAGGGTGGCCAGCCTTCCGAACGTTTATCAGAATTAGCTCCGAATAAATATAAATAAAAATCATTAGATATGTAAACGTTCAAGTACACGATATTATTTGGTTGGGTGATATATTCATGATCCAAATCCAAATGAATAACGGTGATTTTTTAAACAGTGTTTAGTTATTACACACTAGGTCTTACAACATTGCTTGTTTTGTGCGAGAGTACGTAAATAATTTATATTGGATTATTTAGAGAAGGTATATTGATTGGGGTAAACATATTATTTCTTCAGTAATAATAAATATGTACTCGCAGTGGAGTTTTCGCCTATCAAACGAGAGGTTCAATGATCTGCGTCCGACTCTGTTACTGGTAGTTCCATGTTCATAGAAACAGGATTATAGTTGCGTGGGATGCAGCCGCTGGTACGAGTCTCCTTGTCCAGTAGAAGAGCCGAGGAAAACTCTTGACGAATAAAAAAGACATAATTCTCCTTCTCCATAATATATCAAACCTAACGACAGTTTTTACGACTTTGCCAGAATAAATCGCGTGATAAAATTTGCAAGTATGATATTTAAGGAGACATCTTTGAATACAAATTTTAAAAATTAAAAAAAAAAACATTAACTCCTCACATGAGGCCCTGAGAAGAATAACGAGTATATTATCTTTGGGGAAACTAAAGAGAGAAATTAGTGAAAGAAATGCAGAAGTCAGCAAATCGTTCCACAGCCGAGATGTTGAACTCAAGACGGAGTTGGGAGGCGGATATGGGAGCCGCCGCCCCGGGAACCATTTATTGGATAACCAACACCCCTGCCATAGGTCACCCCAAGTAGTTCGCCACGTTTGGTAACGTAGCAGGGATTCAAGGGTTTGTCTAGGTCTTGGCGGCCAATTCGTTTGTCCACCTACTGCATGGCGTGCCGGGTCAAGAGAGATTGGTTGAGGTAAACCTAACCTGGACCTCTCCAGCCGGTCTCTCTTGACCCATCGCCTTGCACCGCAGTTGGAGGGATGGATTCAAACGCTCATCACTCCTGAACACACTGACCTCCAGATTTCTACTCACCCCTCATACCCTTTTCTTTCCTATAACTTACTCTCCATCCTTTCCCTAAAAGACCCTCTACACAGCATCCCCAGAGATGACATAGGCCCTGAGGGAAATTATTTTCCTCATGGCCTCCTGTGTGGAGCTAATGTTAAAAAAATCGCAAAATGCACAAATGTTGTTTTGTTGTCTTTAAAGATTGCAATCCGTTTTGTTGAGATAGGAGAATCTTCAAACGGACCGCCCGTGTTCTGTGTTCGTAATGTAAAATATTTATTAAATTGTCATTTTATTTGCGGGAATATATTACTTTGAAATACAGTACTTGCGATCTCGTAGGCAGTCGGTATATTTCAATCATCGAGTGTTTGCGGGCGATGAAATCTGAAAACTTGTGATCGTCAAGAATTGCAAAATCTGGAGATAAAAAAGGACAGACGAACCAAACATATGATATTGAACATTGGGACTTGGCTGACGCTTTTGATTATGATCCAATAGTGATAAATCACTGTACAGGTCGGTCTGTAGTTTCCAACAAAATAATAATAAAACGACCATCATATATTTCTACACAGCTCCAACATTCGTTCAACATAGCTTTGAACAGAAGATGGCGGTACAAAGGTTCTGATTCAAGTTCGAACGATGTCATTGGTTTAATCAAAATTTACAACCAATAAAAGCAAAACTTTTTGCATTATTGCAAATTTACGGCCTAAGTTGTTTTAATGGTGGCAAATTATCAAGGCTATTAGTATAGATTTCGTAATTTAACTCAAGTTTTATAAATAATGAAAAAAATGCTTAAAAATATCATAAAATGTTATTATTTTAGTATACTCGTATTATGAATTTGTGAGTTAGCAATATTATTATTATTTATAATTTCAGAGGTACGGTTGTGCTGAAAGAAATTTAATACGTTATTATGCAAATAACATTCACATTAATTCACAATAATTGTCAAGGTGTGTAATAAATTTGTACCAATCAATAAAACTCAAACAATCAATGGAAGCATATAACAACAGGATCTAATAATAGAATTCAGGTAGATATAGGTGGATTGATTGATTTAGGATAATTTAATATTTATGATTGAAATGAATGATCATCAGGTGACTTAATCTGACGTAGTTTGAATCATTCAAATCAAAGGCTGCCGTATGCATTCTGTCCATTGTAAAAAAATTGTGGTTAATTTTTTCTAATTCTCAAACTCTGAAATCAATTAACGTTTTTCAGTTCATCTATGGAGAATCGGCAGCAAGGTCGGCCATTGAAAACAGCTGTTCCGGAACGGAATAACAAAATGTAATCATGCGTTTAAATGTAAACATTTGCATACAAAACCATTTTAATTCTCGGCTAAACCATTCAAATAAAATCACCGTGGGTCGACTGAGAGGTCACATTGTTATTTAAACTAATACATTTTGCTAATAATGTCGCTTCAAATTGGATTTTATCGAGGCGACAATCGTTTGACAAAGATATATATATATACCTGTTACATCTACTGGGACTTAATGCATTAAAAGAAAGAAGAATTTGTTCTGATTTGTTTTATTTATTTAAAATTATTAATAACTTGTTGAACTCTCCTGAACTTCTTTCGTTAATCTGTTTTCATGTACCGAGTAGATCAGTTCGTCTCAAATTACCTTACAGGAAAATACAGGATCTAATGCTGAATTATATGCCATAATAAATCGCCTGCATATACTTGGTAACAAATATGTTGTTGATGATGTGATAAATATTGAAAGATTATTATTATTTAATTGAAGCTGTTTGTCAGCGCTTCTCAGTTAGATTATAATCTATTATACCTACTTTGAATGTTTATATCCCTCATTAATGTTTATTTCTGGAATTTTTAAAGTTATTACTACGTACTTTACGTAGTAATTTTTTAGTTCATAATAACTTGTACACAATCATGTATATGAGGTTTTCTTTTTCTTCATGTTTGTATTTATAAAAGCTTACTATTTTTACTTTATACTGTCACTTCAATGTGTGCTTTTTAATTTTTTGTCATATTAATATTTTGTTTTCTTAACTATGTATATTCTTTATCCATATTAAATTATTGCAATTCGTATGTAAAAGCCGTTCATCGGCGCTAATTCATAATAAATAAATAAATATTTCTTCTATTTTCATCAATCAATTTTCCTGATTGATTCCGGCACTAAATAATATTACCTACATACATGATTTTGTCTTATTTTTTACAATCAAAGAAACCAATATCTTTGTGGCTTGACATTATAATTTCGTAACGCCAGAGCTAACCATGCAAATCTAATAGAAGTTTTAAGTACCGAATTAGATTTCTGTTGGAATGCGCTTTGAATAGGAGACAAGACATTTTTCCACCATTTACAATTTTTTAAACAATTTACTTCGAGCCGCCGCGCCGCGGCCGTACACTGTACAGCGATATACTCGTCCGTATGTACAATCAGTGTATCAATTTATACATTGACTGTGAGTTCACTGGTTATTGAACCAAGGTATTGTTCAGTAATTGCCCCGATAGCAGGGTACGGAGGTTAACCAACCGAGAAACGATGCTCTTTGGAAAATTAGCATTGTTATCGATTGATCCGAACCATTATCAAACATGTCGGATGTCGGCCGATATTTGCTACGTCAAATTTGATTTACGAGTTCCCATTAGCGGCTGGCGAGCCAGGCTAACGTTACTAACCCAACCACCCTAATAATTAATAATACTTTAGCCTACCTCAATATGTTCTCAATAATATCACCCCTAGGGAAAGTTTAAAGGGTGGTACCTATCAAGGGCCGTAACCTATAACCCTTAATACAAGGGATGTTGATGAGTCGATATTCGAAGTAATTTGGTGAAGAGAACTTGCGCGTGAAGGAAACTGAGTCTAGCTATAAATCTTCTTGATTTATTTACTAGGCACTCAGCAACCACTTAAATTACTTTTAAAATGTTTGTAAACTAACAGTGAACAGCCGATAATTTGATTTGAAATTTACCTTACGCGATTCTGTTAGGACTTTTGCTTGAAGTCGTTTAAATATAAATACGATCTAGTATTTACGTGATTGTTAATTTGGTTCTTTCGTGTGTAGTCTGAAAAAAAATACAAAACGTAATAATTATGTGTATATAATACAGTTTTATAAATCATGTTCAAATGCATTGTTATTTGACAACTGTCTGAAATCTGACACACTTCAAATAAATGTGTAAAAAATTGAAGTTATTATAAATAATATTAATCTTCTTCTCTATAAATCTCTATAAATAAAAATGAATCTCCGAAATGTATGTACGCGCATAACTTCCGAACGACTGCACCAAATTGGATAATTCTTTTATTTTTGTGTTCGTTATTGTCAGGACAAGGTTTGTATAAATTTACTGGTGAGCTCTGGCATCATGAAATTTGTATAAAAAATTGCAATAGGTGGCACGCGAGCTGTTTGAAAACTGAATGTACGGAATGCGGGAGCGAGGAGAGGGGTGGGGCAACTCGGGAGGGTCGTTCACGGGAAAGGGGGAGTTGAGTGGGGACCTCCGTAGTCCAGTGGCTAAGACTCTTGACTCACATTCCGGAGGTCGCGGGTTCGAACCCGGCATGCGCAAATAAATTTTATTTGATTAATTTGTGTTATTTCACAATTAATTCATTTAAAATAATATATAGTATATTTGCGGCATGTTCCAGAGTGGAAGATACTATTAGTATCGCCCTGGTGTAAGACCACCATTCAGAATTGAAACGTTGCTTGAAAATGGCTTTAGCCGTGTTTAGTGACCAGATCTGAATAGCCAGGTACTTCCCAATCTTCCTCTTCCCCACCTCCTTCCCCTCCCCACTAGCTTCAGCCTCACAACATACCCCAATTGGGGATGCCATAGTCTCACTGGCTCCAGACGGGAGCAGTTGAGATTCTTGTGCGGTATTCACTGTAAAAAAAAAAAATAAAAAAAAAAAAAAAAAAAAAAGGGAAGGTTGAGGAGGCAGAGTGGGAACGCGAGAAGGGAAGGGGACGCGGGAGAGGAAGGGGAGGCGGAAAGGGAACGGGACAAATGGGAAAGAACACGCAGGTAGAAATAATTTCTTTATTAAATGGCATAGCAACGCATGCCGGGAACCAGCTAGTTAAATAAATAATTTCTTATTATATTTGCCATGTATTCGCCGTGAAATTTTGAGTTTTACTACATGGTGGAAAAAGCAGAAATAAGTGAAACCTGTCTGGGAGACATAACTCGAGAGATGGCATTTTAATTCAATCTACTATGGCTAAATCTAATTTGACAATGCGTGTTATGAAAACGTTATGAGAGAGCGTGTGAAGATTTACTTCGTTTAGGATATTAATCGGCATTTTCCACCTTTGTTAACATTAGACGTGGGCAAAATTGAATGACTGAATTAAATGAATAAATTCAATCTTGTAACACACTCGATCTGATTCTCATTTTCAAAAGGAATTAAATCTTTATTCCTTACCCTTGGCCTTGCATCTTACGATTTTTTAACAGCACCATATGTATTTTTATTTTGATTAATTTATTTTACAGTTAAATATTTCATGTTATATTGAGGTAAGAAAATAATAATGTACTCTATAAATATTGTAGTGTTTCGTAAGAATTAAATAAAATATTATTCTGGATATTTGTTGCGCGGATAGGTACACCTACCACAGGCGAAGCGCGCCGCGAAATTGCCTTTCACGGGTACTGTGTAGTATCCCGCGCAGTAAATCTTATACCTACAAAAAACCCTGTAGTCCCCGTCCCCAATCCAAGTGACAAAACCGCCAAGCGAGTCAGCCAAGATCCAAATAATTCTGAGCTCCGTGTGTCGCGTCTGTTTCACAGTTGTGTCCCGCCAGTCCCGCCAGTCATAGTCACGGAGGAATCGTTCCTCCGTGGTCATAGTCCTGTAACCTGTTCGGTCTGTGCGAACTCAATCCGCAACCCCAATCTCTGTTTCACTTATTCAAGGAATCAAAACATTTATTTCTTATTCATTTATGACGTCGTAGTCCCACGGGTCCCTGGGTACCACGTGTCGAGTCGATCCGACCGGTCCGCGGAATGCAAGTTATTCAAGTCACAGCAAGACAAAAGACACTTATTAGTCAGAAGTTCCCAATTCATTTCTTGATGCCCGCAGAGAATCGGTTCGTCGTTAGTCCCCGCTCGGCCAAGCCGTCATCTTAGGGTGAAACTTCCCACTTCGGACCGCGGAACGTTAATAAAAGGACTAAAAGCGAAAGTTTATTCTATGTCTTTTCTCCCTCACACGTGCGTAAATTGTGATGCAATACTTGTAGAAACAAAATGATGTTTATCTATATTATTGTTTTTTTGTGGTATCTGTCTCTGTCTACTCTAGCCGTAAACAAAAAATCAGTCGCTATCGAACCGTGATACTGATAAATGATAATCGAGCGATTTGTTCCTTTATTTTTGTAATAAATTATACGACGCGTGTCGCCAGGGCTTTTAATTAGTTTTTATTCGGCGCGTCTTTTTAACTTCACCATTGAGGTAGGTGCATTTAAAAAATATATATTTGACTGGAGCTTATTCCAGGTGACCGGTCCGGATATACCTACCTATGAAAGCGCGATAATAGTATGTTTTTTATGTGAAATCCGCACAAGTCCCGTCTGGAGCTAATGAAACTATGGCATCCCCAATTGGGATTTTTTGCGAGGCTGAAGGTAGTGGGAAGTTTAGATCACGTGAAATGAAACAATTTTAAGTTTAATAAATAAATAAAAATTAGTAAAACTTTAAGGGTTAACCACGAAAACTGTTTAATTTTAAGATTTAATTGCTTGCCTAATATAAACACATTTTTCTTGTTAAAAATTTGTCTTTTGGGCAAAATAATATCTAAGTACACATTGAAATATTTCATTAACCTCGTCGCGCGTCGTTTTTAGTACCTACGATTTTTCAAAACAACATAATTTACACTAAGAAGAGGGCTTTGCGTAGTGAAAACTTATTTATCACCGTTGTGATTTGAAACTCGATGAAACGAAAAATAACGACACTAAAAAGAGCAAACACATGCACCTAAAGGAGAACTAAGAAGTATGTAGAAGTAGTCTGCGAGAGAATGAGATAGTATTATCGGTCTCCTCTTTTTGCGGTTCATCGTAGCCTTTTCGGCCTCCTCTTTCTTTTTTTTTTTTTTTTTTTTTTTTTTTTTTTGGAATTAAAGGAATGAATAAAATGAATCAATTCAAAAGGCCGAGGGAATCACAATGAATCGATTCACCCCTGGGAATGAGTCTGCCCATGTCTAGTTAACATAGCAACATTGACATCCGATGCATTAATCAGAATTAATAAATTAGGAATACATATTAAGTCAGACACAAACAAGAAATGAATTTACAATCTGTGAAAACCCCAGTAAATTAATAATTATATAAAATCAGTTTACCATTTTACGGTTCTTAAATTAGCAGTCATTGAATAATGTCGGAAACCTATATCATCAATGGTAATATTATGTTATATATTTGTTTTACATACGCATCTTTTCTGGTTTGTATTTGGGAATTTCTGAAATACATTATGTTCTAAATGCATGTGATTTTACGTCAAGTTTCGTAATATGTAAAAACGGAATCCTACCTTACCGAAACTTTTAACTAACCCAACTCCTACCTAATGTTACATGTTTTCTGATTACTGCAAAGTCTGCAACTATATGTTATTATATACTCCTTGAAGAGTCCTTTGTGTGATTTTTTTTTACAAAAATAACCAAATAGTTTTGGCTGTTATAGCCTTTCTTTCGTTTGAATTCTTTTGTAGGTCGTTTTACGCCCTATTTCAGCACAGTTTTGTTGGCGGGCCATATTATGAAAATGCATTTTTTTGGGGGGGGGGCACGCGACCGTCGACGTCACTCGTGCACGTGCGAGCCGATTGATCTCCCGTCGTCATAGTGCTTCGTGTGGTGCCTAGCAACCAACTTATCTGAAGTATATTTTTCTTCAACGCTCCCCCCCCCTTAACAGCTGGTACTTTTTAGTCTCCACTCGGCCGTTGCTGGTTTGATCCTCAACTGAGTCCTCCATCATTGCAGAAGCCACATTTTCCACTTATAACTATGCACGGAAGTGGGTCGATATGCAACATTCTGAGATTGTTTATTATTATTTTATATTTTATTTACATTACTTACGTAAGTATGATAGGAAATACGGAAAAAGCGCCGCAAGCGAATTTTTTTGAAATATCACGACCAACCGCAGTAGCGTTGAATGTAGTTATTGAATCTTAGTCGAGCGTTGCTCGTTCTTAAAAACTTACATTTAAGAATGATTGTGACCGATGGTGCGCCAAGTGTGGTGAAGAAATAGTCGTCAGGCCCTGCGGGCCAAGAGGGCGCACTTCGCGGGCCACATCTAGCCCGCGGGCCGCCAATTGCCGATCGCTGCTCTATTTCACTTGGTTTATCAGTTGTCATAGCTTAACAGTTATTTATTTCAGAACTAAAAATAAACTGCATAACTGCAATGTGAACTTGACATTGCATTCGAAAGGAGTACCAGTTGAGTTATTACGTGCAAGATTGAATTTCCAGGAATTTAATTATAATTGTACGTAGTCGTGGCTGAAGCCTCTATTGTGGTCGTCGTAGCTGACTAGTCTCAAATTAAACCATTATCTAACGCAGCAGCAAAGTGGGGAAAACGGGACGCAGTGGATCTAAAAATAATTAAAAAATATATCCGGCATTCCATTATTACAACAACGCGAGAAAAGTGTATTAGATTTGAAAGCTTTCAGGAACTTAAACTCGCGAATTAAAAACAGCAATATTATTTTCTCGAGATAATATTTATGTTAACTTCATCAAATAACATTACAAACCATTAGTTGAGAGCATTACGTAAAATAGTATGTGTATTGAAATCACATTGTTTATTTTACATTTACTAATTCAAACCCCGTTCCATCAACCTTAAAAATCTGGGTTAAAACATTGAAAATTGTACATTGTCGTAATAATAATAAAAAACGAGGAAAAAAAACAAAGCATTACAATTCATTTTAAAATCGCATTGTTTATGATGTAGTTTGTTTTATCTAATTCATTTGCACTCCTTTCCAATAATGTTGTAACCTAGATTTCAACGTTGAAAAAAATAATGATAAATGTATAAAATAAAAACCAAATACAACAAAACCATTTTCAAATTGCGTTGTTCATTTCATTTACACTAATTCGTTTCCACCCCAACCCAGCAACATTAAAATCTAGGTTGCAACGTAAAAACTTTAAGTAAATCATTAGTAGGTACATTGTTCTTAGGAGGCAGATAAAAAAGAAACTGGCAGTATAAAGCTTGGGAAATTACTTTGGTCGTGTTTAAGTTGGAAACCAGGCCAAGGGAGCCATATTTAGTTACGTGTTGATCTTCGGTGGTAGCCTAGATCGTGCCCTATGCCGCCTGCTCCTGACGTATCTGTTGGCAGGTTTTATTACAGGTTCAAGACT
This sequence comes from Limnephilus marmoratus, assembly GCA_917880885.1. Lineage (NCBI taxonomy): Eukaryota > Metazoa > Arthropoda > Insecta > Trichoptera > Limnephilidae > Limnephilus > Limnephilus marmoratus. The sequence continues at coordinate 51,493,316 of OU862909.1, read as the reverse complement.
GCGATATTGTAATATTTTATAAGGGACTAGGTACATTGATAGACTCGGCTCGCTGTACCCGAGGTTCCCATTACATTACAATACGATACATTACCGAGAAATGAGGTAATAATCATTTTGCGACGCCCTTTTCAATTAATTAAATAACCACGCGGAATAAAAATGGCTGATAAGTATAATTATGTAATTCAATTACTAAGCCGGGCTTTCATGCGTCGAGTCTCATAGAATAATGATATTCGGTGTTACTGATAAAGGAATTATAATAACTTACATAATATAATAAACCACATTACAATGCACCTGCATTTCTAAAATTCTAGTCAAAATTTTCTTTGGAATTAATTTTTTATGGTGAAAGCGATCATACGATTAAATCAATGTTTCATAACATGTAAGTATGCTATGTGAAGCAATTTGTGAGTTTTATAAAGTACCTATATGGGTAAATTTTTTTCTAGACAGAAAGATTTATATTTTGAATTCCTTCTCCTGTCAGTAATTGAACTCTATTCTTGAAAAAGAAAACAAGTTGAAAGAAAATTTAATCAACACTGAAGACTACGGTGTATATCTTTGTTGAATAGAACAGGGAAAATATTATTTACTTTCATGAATACATCTCGAAATTTTCGTCCGGCTTATTCAGACAATCACACATTTCATGTTTTTTGATAAAACATTCGAAGGTAGCATGCGTGTGATGCATTTAACATTTTCGTTTATCTTCTAAAAGAAATGATATATTTTCAACAAATTTGTTTGGATCGGTATCTAAAGGGGTTCGGAATCGATCAAGCGACTTGAACCAAGCACATGTATATTTTTTTGCTTGGGCCGAGCATTTTGATAATTTATAACTTATAACGCTTGTTTGCGGCTTGTGACAAGCATTACGTCATAAACTACGAGCTTGCCACAGTGCTTGCTCTGGATTGGTTTGTACTATGTCTACGTTTTAAAGTTAAAAAAAATGTTTTTGTTTCCATTATTTCAAACTAATTCTTATAATTTAAAAAAAACAAGGGTTAATCTACCTGTAAGTAAAAGAAAAACATATTTGGTTGAATTTTGAACGATCTAACACATACTGCATATACAGCTTCAATCCTCGGAGATTTTGAATTTTTATGAGAGATTTTCTTTTTTTGATGAGATTTTATAATTTTTTGTGAATAGACAATCAAGAATAGACAAATTAAAGTACATATAGACAAATAACAATTACAATGAGTGGTGATTAATTAGATATTAGATATCAAATAAAAAAATTATATGAATTAGATTTTTTTTATGAAATGGGTATTAATTCGTACAACTCCATTTAATTATGTTATTTTTAAGTTTTGCAAGTATTTTTAGTATATTTTATTATTGTGACAGCTGTTTCGGCGTTCAGGGCCTTTTTCAAACTGTGGTTAGGCCACGTTGAGACGACTTATTTATATGATTCTATTGTCCCCGTCCAATTTCGATTTCCTCGGAGCCTAAAATGATTTATTACCGGTTAAACCGATTTTCTAGGAAAATAATTGTGACAATCGATTATCTATTCTATGGGGAATTTTAAAATCAGTTTTCCCCACAATAAATGGTAAATTTCTTAACATATTGAGAGGTGGGAAATAAACAATTTTCCTTACTTTAAATGATTGTTATATTATAATGTTAATATATAGCATTTATTATAACATGATGTCAACGGAAACAGTCATGGGAATAATAGTGGGAATGCCCAAGAAAGACGAAGGAGTACTATGTCTTTAATGCCACTTGTTTGCTTAAGCGGCTTGATGCACGCATATAGAGGCTTGAGCATAGACAACAAAATTACGGCTCTTGATCGTGACCGAAGCCCAAAAGAACTGTCATGAAATGAAGCCTACATTATATGAGCAAATTTTTTGAGAATTTAGCTGTGGAACCCACAAGGTTGATGCAGGACAGGCCGGACAGGTGTTGTGGATTTCTGGTCTTTGCGAGGTTTAAACATAGATTTCAATTCTACAAATACACGCTCCAATTTAATTATGTGGGAGAGATGTATTAAAGCGGATTGCGCATTTGATCTTCCATTATTTGTTTCATCCATTGTTTGAAATCTGAATTAAATTGCTTAAATATTATTATGAGCAATAATAAATTGGATACTTTATTAGACGGAATTAAATCTCAAAGCAAGTTTCGGCTGTAAATTCTATATTTTATTGTAAACATAACAAGTCATTTATTGTAATGCATGCCATTTCATAATCGGTGTACCATCGAAATATTTTTTTTCCTTCAAATTCGATAATAAAAAGAAGTTGAGATAGTTTATTTGTAAGTCTTATTTATGTCCAAGAAATCAAGATATAGCGAAATCTTTTTATTTATTGAAGAATAAGATAACACTAATAATCTACTTAACGAACATAATATGAAAGAGAACAAGATACAGAAAAAATGAAAAAGATAATGGTCGCAACTGGGACTCGAATCCAGAACCTCTCTAACCGGGAGGGGCGCCTCTACCAATTCGGCCATTGCCACCTTCCACCAAACCGTCATATTTGTCAATCTCATATTCGAAATTTTAGAATTAACAATATTATCTTCGACTAATTTTTCCATATTATAGGCAACTACCCTTTTCATTGGAAAGTATCGTTCTAAGAACTGGTTTGTAACCTAGATAGCGTCTCGGATAAATATAAACATTTTTTACCTCTACCAATTCGGCCATTGCCACCTTTCACCAAATCGTCATATTTGTCGATCTCATATTTGAAATTTTAGAATGAACAATATTATCTTCGACTATTTTATCCATATTATGGGCAACTACCCTTTTCATTGGATAAGAACTGGTTTGTAACTTAGATAGCGTCTCGGATAAATATATCCATTTTTTAATATGGAACTTATATTGACCTTTTTATAAAAGTCTAAATGAATATTCAAATTTTCATATCAATAACTCTCTTTTTATAACTTTTGAAGGTTATTCCCATCGATGTAATCGATATCATTGCATAACACTAATAATCTAAACTCTAAACGAACACATGAAAGAGAACAAGACACAGAAAAATGAAAAAGATAATGGTCGCAACTGGGACTCGAACCCAGAACCTCTCTTTTTATTTATTTTAATTCTGCAAAATGTGTCGGTAAGAAGAAGTACATAACCTTCGCATTGGAGACTATTGAACGGTGATCGAATCAAGTTTATTATTTAATACATAATAACACGTTTAGTCAATCAATCAAAACCCACGTGTGTTTTAATGGCGGTCGTAACTTGGTTCCAATACATCAGTTTTGTCAGGTCACATCATTATTCACGTTCAAACAATGGAGAAGTGATTTGATAATAAAAAAAGTTTTTCTTTCTCGGGGGGTAACTAGCGATGACGCAAACCCAATAATTATTTTTAACTTCCCACTTATTAATCGTGAGAAGCGGTTATGTTGAAGGAAGTCAAACTGAAGTGTGAAAAATGTAATATAAACGTGTATTTGTATAATCGTGTAGTGTTTAAAGTGAGACATAAAACTTAAACATCTTATAATTCTTAAAACTATATAATACAGTTGTCCTGCCTCATTGTGTACACTATTATATGTACATGTTCGACCTAAGCAATAATATTTGTACACTAAGGAGGCATACATTAATTACGTGAGCAGTTTTTCTTTCAATCTAGACCCCTCCCCCCCCTTGGTGAGATAAATTTGGGCCACTTCGTATATTCTTTTCAAGTAACGTGAGATTTTGCTGGACCCCCCCCCTCCTCCCCCTTCTGAGCTCTCGTAATTAGTGTATGCCCCCTAAAGTCTGATGTCTAGGTCAATAGTAAAACAATATATGATAATAAATTAAAACATAATAATTTAATTGTTTTTAACTTTTTTTTATTTTTGACTGTTACCGCTTTCAGCCTATTATGGCCATCTTTAGTCTGGTTAGGTATTTATTAAATTTTGTTGGTCATTGTAAGAATTATACAATTATATTCAAAATTCAACGAAATTACAATAATACTAGCGCAGACCCATGAAAAATCGCGGGATATTATAATTGCAAGATTTATGAAGCTGAAAGAATTCATAAAAAAATATTTACTTCAGTATCATTAACTATCAAAAGAAGAAAAAAAACCATTTTAAATGTTAGTAAAATTACGACATATATCGTGGTATGCGCATCTATCAAATTCGAATCTCCCACCAATGCATTGACAACCGAAATTTGTATATATTTATTTAAAAATGCAAAAAAAAACCAACACATTATTTTATAGTTGGTAATCTGGTCAAAGAACTTTTCTCGCGTATAACGCAAACAGCAATCGAATAACTCAAATCAACATTCTTACAGCGATGCTTCCAATACAATATAACGACGCGGGCGCGTATACTTCTAATGTGAAAAAAAATTGCAAGATAGTGAAAAAATCAATTTTTATGCAGGAAAATGAAGGTGGACCTACAACCAATATTAGTTTTTATATTAATGTACACAATAAATAAAAATAAACCTAAGTCTTCCTTCATTTTCCTGCTTAAAAATGAGTTTTTCACTGTCCTATAAAATTTAAAAAAATCGCATAGGAGGCATTAAGGGCCCAGCAAAGAATAATTAATTTTTGTTTTTTTTTTTAAGTTAATAGGCACTTTTCACGTTTATGTGAAAATAAGTCAGATTGATACACCTTAACTGCCTGTGTAACATATATTAAAATATATTTTTGTACAGGATTAAAAACCCCACATAAAATCGAATTTTTGGATTATCTTTTGGGTTTGGGTTTTGTTTTATTCCCATAGATTCACTGGATAATCCGGCTTTTACCTTTGTTTTATTTTTATCTTTGTATCTTTTTATTTTGTTTTTCCAAAACGATTTCAATGGTAACTAGTGACGGCGATGACAACTGGTGTCCAGCCGCGTGGGCGACAAATGTCAGATCTCGCGGGATTTTTGACTTGATGCTAGTTGATACTGATTCGATTTGATATCGGCTCTCTGGACAGTGACTCCATTCCTCCACTGGGCATCCAAATCGATGACTAATATTATAATGGTTTCTCTCAATATTATCATTGACATTACAAAAATATGCTTTAAGACTTAGAATTCCGAATTTCTATCAATTTATAACATACTTTCCTTGAGCATTTTAAGTCAAGACGCCGTAACCGGGCTCAAAAAGAAGAAGATGGAGAGATATGAAATTAAGCATGTTAGAGGAGCGCGCTAAGATTTAAAGCGGCAAAGTCGATGCGAAAATTGCGAAAATGTTTAATAAAACACGACTCGTTTAAAATAGAGAAAAAATCTCGATTTTTTTCTATCGAGGGAATTTTATATAATTTGCGTTTCGGCGTGGAACGCGTCTAGAGATTATCTTCAAAAATAACGTATATTTTTTAAGAGCTTAAAAACTTCAAATGTTTTAGGGAGATTATGTAAGAAATCGGTAGTAATGCGGGTAACGGCGCCTTAAAAGCTCTTAAAAAAATGCTATTCTTGAAGATAATATCTATGCATTTGACACGCCGAAACGATAAATATGTGAAATTCCGTCGAAAAAAATCGGAAAGAATGCTCCGAAAATTATTAAAAACAAGTTATGGTATGGAAAAATTCACTGCGTTTCTTTAAGTGCTACTTAAGGCATTTCCCATGAGATTTTTGCTCTACTTTAAACGAGTCGTTTTATTAAACATTTTCACAATTTTCACTTAATTATTATCGTTTTTAATATTAGCGCTCCCTCTAACACTTATATTAACATATCTCTCCTTCTTTTCGAACGCTTACTACCAGGCCTTACGTCATTGAACTTCAACGAACTCTTAATCATATTTTCTGTTTTTTTTTTTATCAAAGTAATATTTGTTCACTGTTTTCTAGGATCGTTATTTAGTGATGAAGTGATAAATCAAATGGGATATATTATTTTGAAAAAAATCTTTTCAATATCGTGAACTATATGTAGCTTAAAAACTCTAATCTAAAAAAACATATTTAACAATAAGTTTTCACACAATATTTGAAATTTATTTCTCTCTTGTCCAAAGTAATAAATCGTTTTCACAAATACATGCTTTCTCTCAGATACGACAGAATAACAATTGATATATCACCTTTATTTTTATACATGCGGATTTGACAAATAGCGAGTTGACGTCTGAATTGTTTTTGTAAAATTAATGTTATAATATCCTAAACCGAATGACGTAAAACTATACACTGGGGGTATTTCACCAACCTCTTGATAGCTCATCCACAAGATAGCATATTTTTATTTTTATTTATTTATAAATTAAATAAAAACACATTAAAACATTTTCATATGTGTATATGATACATTACATCACCATACTCATACTAGGCGGCTGCCTGTTTCATGGTGACCAATGGAATCTAGTTACTTTGTGGCGTCTAGTGTGAACAAATGAATTAAATATATAAACATGTTGAAAATTGGAAAAATTATAGTAGAAAGTTTATAATGAGAATATTTTTTTAAGGAAACTAGAAAATAGAAAAGAAAAGAGAAAAGTTATGCACAAGATTATAAGATCATATTCAAAAACATAATTTTTTATTTATAGTTTTATATGTGTGCATGCATGAATACATGTGCAAATACATGTACACATACATGCATCCTGATACATATATGTAACCATAGGCGTACACAAGCATGCGTATACATGACACACATACATACATACATACATATGCACATACATTTACGCATACATGCAAATTAACATACATATATTTAGACAGTTGTTCTATCTGAGAACGAGAAACAGGCCACTGGCACTGTCACATTCACTCATCAAAAAGTCCCTAATCGCCTTCCTGAAAGTGTGATATAGGTCTACTGTCTTTATTTCAATTGGTAAATTATTAAAGATTTTCGGAGAAAGGAAATTAAACTGTGACTTAGCCATTGAGGTTTTTGTTACTGGAATAATAAGAAGAAGTTGAATTGTTTGGAATATCTTGTACTATAGTTTGATTTGATTCAAAAATATATATTTTTTATAAATTTAAATTTAAAATAGGAAGATATGTATTTGACATACAAGGATTTTATATTAATCACTTTGAAGTCACTAAATAAGTCAATGAAGCACAACGCCATTACCCAACATTTATAAAATCCACACCACCCGCTAGCCTGCTGCCCACTGCCTGAATTGAATATTTGAATTTCTCGAATTTTCTCTACTATAATAAGCATGTATTACACATATATAAAAAAATAAATTGAATTCATAAATAAATTCCTTCCTCTTGAATCACTCTATCTATTGGTGAAAACCGTGGCATAGTTTAAAAGATCAATGCGTGTATGTAATGATTTATAAAATATTTGTAAAGTAGTCTGTCTCGACACAGGATTTCCTAGTGAGACAGGCAAGGCCAAAAAAATATATGTTAACCTTTTTATATAGATGCATATAATAAATAAAAAAATAAATAAAATATATAGTGTTACTAAGATTTTTACCTGTCGCGAGTATTTATTTGTTTATTTATTAATATCGTGTGGATAAGCTATCAGGAGCGCGGTGAAATACTCCCTAAATGTATTATACAACAATTTCGTTTAAGTTTCATATTTATTTATTGTTTGTTTGTAAATATTACATAATACAATATAATGAACTTAAAATGTCCAACTAGGCATATGCCCGTTTTAGGACATTTAAATATGATAATGTTTTTACATGTAAATTATAGTAAGTTATAGTGTTGACTATTCTGTTGGTAAAATAATAATATTTACTAAAAGCTTCAAAGAAAGAGTTTCTTGGTAGCATTCTTTTTCCAGTCAAATGGAATAATGTATCGTGCATACTCATACAGTTAAAAAATATTTACTTAGTTTGTGTGTGAGCTGTGAAGGCAAAGTTAGGAGCCTCAGAAAATTGGGTTGGTAACGAACGAAAATGTTTCAGCGTAGGAATCTGTCGTGGAAAACTTAGTTTATCCATTTTGCATATAATTTATATACAATATTATCACTTTAGACACAAGATTATGATTAATGAATAACCGGAATATTAATTCAGGTGTTGTCGGGAACAGAGCCTAGAACTAGTCACACTAAATAACAGAACTTGAAGCATCGTGGGAGTTCCAAGTAATAACCCAATACACCGTTTCTCTAAAGATTGGTAACGAATCTATAAAACGGCAAAAGCATTTACCCCCTGTCAAAATATTGAAGTTGAAATGATCAACTCCTTATTAAAAGCTTTCAATTTTGATTGCCTATCTGTTGCCAGTTGACAAGGATTGAGACATGCGAACAGAATGAGTGAATGGACGAAAACTTACAGGAATTCTTCCCACGTGACATTTGCATATCAGACTTGCTTAATTGGTTTCAACTTGTAATCGTTCAATTGCACATTTCTGCAAAGTTATGAAATAATGTCAATTTGCGAGTTGGTAATTTAACCTGCATTCCAAACGATAAAATGTGTTTAAAACTAATTAATTGTAAAACACAGGTTTATTCATCGAGCGATACAGACCTTATAAGGATTTAATATAAATAATGTATATGTACCTACATACATGATAATAATTAAGATACTTCAGAAAATAATTATTAATTAATTATTAATTATTTTCGCGAAAAAAATCGCATTTGTTATAGATTCTTTGATGTAAACGTATAGGACGCAATAGACGAGCATCTTATACTCTTACATAGGTTTTCGTTAGTTGTTTTTGGGTTGTTATGCCGTGTTGCGATACCTCCTAGTATAGCCAAGGTTTCGGATAGTATTACAGTGTCCATCATCAGGGGAAACGTTGGCTATAGAAGGAGGTAGCGCAACACGGCATAACACCCAAAAAACAACTAACGAAAATACTTTTGACCGTGAAATCTAAAATCATACTCGTACATAGGTGTTTATTGTGGGCAGCATAAATGATACTGGCTTGCTGCCGTGACAACAGTGAGTAAAAATAGCATTGTTATTCTATTGCTGCACGACGTAAAATTACCGTCAGATAAAAGTTTATTTTTGGAAATAAACATTTTTACCTGCGATAAAAGCCTCTGCAAAAAATACACCCAAATAACCCAAAATATTACGATATTTTTAGTTTATGTTAGTTTTCCATTTGAAAATTCAAACAGAGAGAAGGTACCTATTCTAATTTGGTTCAAGTTCATCGTACGACGCTTTAGTAATCTCGCAACATCGAAATGTGAGTATTTCGGTGCCTGGCAATCATCAGATGTTTGTAATTGATTGTAATGCGACGTGGACAGGAATCGAGAGTGTTGTTTCCGCCCATTTCCGGCGGATGCACTTTTTTGCACCGGAGATTCCAAATACGCGATGTTCACTATCCGGTGACAGCACGTATGACACATAATATGTTAATTAGATGCTGTTCCAGACATCACTGCTGAATAAGGAATGGCGGGTTTCATAACTGAATATGAAAGGTCTCAATGTAATTGACGTGGAATTATCAGAAAAAAAGATCTGATTAGTATTTTAAAAATAGCATCTTAGAAGTTACTACAAACCCCACCCACACTTTATGAAATTATGTCATATAAATCGCTGGAAACTCTCTATCTATGTATATAATCTATGCTCTATCCCATAGGTTATCAACCTTATTTTATCTCTACCCCTATATAATATATAAACTGTGCTCTATCCCATAGGCTCTCAACCTTATTTTGCTCACCGCCCACTTTGAGAGTATTTTTTTCTAAAGCCTTCCATTTTTTTACTTACCGTCTGTCGCGAATCTGAAACAGCTATTACAACGATTATATTTACCATAAGGGAACGTACCCATACTACGTGACACTTTTAGGGGGGGGGGGTCTTCAAAAGGTCACGCTCCATACAAATGAGCGGCGGGTTGCTTAGGATTTTGGTCACCGGGGGGGGGGGGGGGGGTTAAAAATTGCAAAAAGTTGGTCACGTAGTTTGGGTACGTTCCCTAACTTGTGAGAGAGGGCTCAATTGTCACGGAATCAATAATTCGATTAAAAATATATTAAATTATTTGTTATACCTTTTTGTTTAGCAAGTTAAAAAAAGCAAATCTTTTGTATTTTAAGCACCGGGTTTCTTTGTATTCATGATATAGTGTCAATTCTTAATAATAATAATACATGTAAGATTTTATTAGTACGTGATTGGTGTTTTTTTGTGTCTTTTTTGGCGATATTTTTTTACCTGCCCACTGTGCCATGTCAATGCCCCCTAATTTTCTCTGGGTCTTCTACTGCCCTCCTGAAAGTCTCAAACGCCCACAAGAGGGCCCACATTGAGAACCTATGCTCTATCCAAAACCTAGTTCGCCTCAGCGTAGGATCTTCTGGTGAGAAGGACTAAGAAAACATTCTATATATCTCTTTTTATAGTTATATTTCATATATCTTCTTGAAATCACAAAATTATATGGTAATAAAGAATTATAATTAACACATAATATTTTATCGCATAAAATTGAAAGAATAATACCATAATAAAAAAATTATAATTTGTAAAACGCCGTTTTTGTGTAAATTCACCTGGAGGGCCAAGTGCAATTACAAATATATAGTATATTCACGGAGATTGAAGGATAATTTCAGTATCGCCCTTGTGTAAGACCAGCATTCAGAAATTAAAAAATAAATATTTTATATTATTTGGAAAACTAACAGTTATAATATTTTATAATGTGTAAATTATTCAACCAAAAATAGATACGTTTTCACTGTTGCTTGACATAGTTTTAACCGTGCTTGGTGACCAGAACTGAATAGCCAGATTTCTCCTAGCTAACTTCAGTCTCACAACTTATCCCAATTGGGGTTGCCATAGTCTCACTGCCTTCAGACAGTTTTATTTGCGGTATTTACACATAAAAAATTAAATTATATTCACTTCCATTGAAGCATTACTATGCATTTCAATCAAAAATACCCTTAAGTAAGTTTTTTTTAATAGGTGCTTATTTCGTTAGAGCTTATTATGACTTCTCGCTTTCTCACAGACATTACACTTTGAATGGTTGTCATATTACATAAAACATATTTTCGTTTTCTCTTCAAAATATTTATCAGGATTTTGTAAAAAAACGCTTTTCAGAACGATTATATAATATACCTACTGAAACTGTACAACTATTGTGGTGGAATGTAGACATAAATTTGTGTGTAGGTACTAAAAGAGCCCTGTAATATTAAATTTATCACTAGTATACGACAGTTTGTAATACATTTTGTAAAAATTTCGTCCAGTGATTTCTACTTTGTATTCTAAAAGTATCCTTGGACATCGATTAAGTTCATCACACAGTCAGTCTGTCATAATCAATGAATGCATATATTTAAATGACGACATTTTTATTTATAAAACATGGCTCGTTTTTATAGGGACATTCTTGATAACATTCCTCCAAGGGCGCTCTATACAGCTGGAATTAACCTAAAACTATAATTTTGAATTAGCTATACTTTAATGTCATTTACGTACAAAAACCAAAAGTCACGTACAAATTAAGTAAAAACCTTAACTAAAATTTTATTTACATTTTACAGCGTAGTCCAACTGAAAGGGTCTTGACTCGCAATCCGAAGGTCGCGGGATCGAATCCCGGCGGCGGCGTGGCAAATAAATTTCATTGGATTAATTTGTGTTATTTCACAATTAGTTCATTTAAAATAATTTATACCTACTCGTAGTATATTTGCGGCACGTTCCAGAGTGGAAGATACTCTCAGTATCGCCCTGGTGTAAGACCACCAATCAGAATTGAAACGGTGCTTGACATGGCTTTAGCCGTGTTCGGTGACCAGATCTGAATAGCCAGGTACTTCCCCACCTTCCTCTTTCCTATCTCCTTCCTCTCCCCACTACCTTCAGCCTCACAAAATACCTCAATTGGGGATGCCATAATCTCACTGGCTCCAGACGGCAGCGGTTGGGACTCTTCTGCGGTATTCACGTAAAAAAAACGCGGTCTCGGGCAACGCAGAGGTTCAGATATTGAAGTGAAACTTCTTCAGCACCGTTGTGATTTGAAACCCAATGAAACGGAAATGACACTAAAAAGAGACAAACACATACATCTATAGGATTTAGCCTTTGAGAGAATGAGATAGAATGAAACCTTACCAACTTAAAATACCTACGAAGCGTCAAGCTGCCCTCATTGGCCGCTTTGATTATGAGCTCACTTTTCAAGCCTCCTAATGATTGAGATTGTGTGGGTGAAGCTTCACTTCTAACGCGTGTGAACTGCATTCGATATTAATATATTTTTTTAGTTTTCATTTTAATAGATAATGAAAACCAAACAAAAAACAATTGTTAGAAAAATTGCAATTATTTCATAAAAAACTAAACGATTTTTAAAAACACAATTTTATTGGTGAAATTTTTTTTTTTTACTGAAAATTTTTGATACAATACATATAATAGATACAAAAGTATATAAAAAAGCATAATATAATAAATGTATGAATAAAAAAACCTCACAAAGGCAATGTCTGTGCGTGGATATAATATTGATTTTTTACTTTTATTTTTATTTCTATGGTTATAGTGAATATTTTAAGTATAAATAAATTAGGGATTTAAAAAAGGTAACTGAATAAATGCATTATCTCTGAAAATTTTTCATTGTTATTTTTTTCCTTCTTATTAACTTCAAAGTAAAAGCACCCACTGACAAACTGCTTAAGTAGTTTATTGGGCCTTTTATTTTTTCTGTAATATTTTGTTTTATTTTATTTCCTGTAATATTGCATAAAAAAAAATAACAAAATAAATAAAAACTACTTCTTTGCTTGAAATCGATACTTCCAGACTCCGTTTGTCAAGAGGTGTTTATGCCTACCACCGATATTTGTGGCGTTAGAAGGCTAAAGAATACATTCATTTTTGGCTTGTGATTTCTACTTAATAGGGCATACACGTCTACTAAACGATATAACAAAGGTCGTGGAAAAAATCCATTTTATGAGAATTTTCTATTACTTAAGTATGATTTGATTTTAAATTTATAAAACTTTATGCCACCTTCGTGTCTAAAACTATTTAAATTTAAATTAAAATGATCACAAACGGTTTAATTGAGCCGTTAGTAAAGCTATTTCGACTGTTAGTTTTAATAAAAGACAGCGTTTTAAGATTGTTTAAATATCCCAAATGGCTGCGGTGGATCTCTGCGTATTAAGATTCCAAAAATATTTGTGCTTCATCATAGCCTACAATACAATCCAGACAATAAACTCTTGAAATATCTTTTACAGCACGAGATAGAATTTAAACGAACATGATGATATATTCGCGACAGAGCATTATAAATCAGTAGTTTCCCAAATAAGCTGGAGGCATTCAATGGCGCACTTGTTCTTGACGGAGACGTTTAAAATACTAATATCAATTAATATAAACAACCGTCTCCTGAGCTATTCGCCAGAGTCTTTCTTTTTTAATTTCTTGGCGAGAAACTGATTTACGTAGACGAAATTTTCAAGAATACGTCAGAGGTAAACACTCAGTTTGGGGACAGCATTATTTCGTGTCCCCAACAATATAGTCAAGTGACAATTTTAAATGTTTAGGAGTTTTCTTCCACTTACATATTTATAAATGTTGAGCGCGTACTGAATAAAATGACACATAAAGACAATGACGTGATGCCAATTCAGGCAATTAAAGTTTTGACTAATCACTGCACACTGTGTATTCCAATTGCGCTTGCAATAGGTGCCATTCGTCGTATGAAAACACGTTTCATTTATTATTTATTCTAGCTTTAGTACCCGCTTCCGATATAGTTTTCAATTTTAAAAAAATATTGTGAACAAAATAAATAACTTGGTCTTTTATTCGACATTTCATTGCTTCTGAAAAAAATTGATGTTGCGAGCTGAAAACAGTCGTGTTTCCCAATAAATTCCAGTGTTTTTAATAGGGCATACTAAAAGATTTTTGCTTTAAACTTGAGATTATAAAAAAAGAAATAAGAATATTACGATTTGAATAAATTTGTTTATTTTAAATTTCAAGATCGGAAAATTTGTGTCAAAGACATTTAATTGTTTATTATTTCAAATACTCACGGCATTTGCTTAAATTAAATTTTTCATTTTCATTTTTAAGTCGAAGACACTTTTCAATATACAGGATTAAGGGACGTACCTACAGTATAAAATGTAAATGAAATTTTGGTCTCCGGTGACTTTTTTTTTAACAAAAACAATAAAAATACAAAGTGTTGGACAATTGGGGGGCGGGGTAAGTAGTTGGGCGGTTACTCAGCTGAGTGACCAGTGACGACATTTGAAATATTTTTTTTCTTTGATTTTCAAGAAAAAAATGAAAAAAAAAATCATTGAAAAAGTCACTAGAGACCAAAATTTCATTTAATTTTTTTACTTAATGCCCCTTAATACCCTGTATAAGCTAGGTACACACAAGTAACAAGCTTTAACCTAGTACGCTAGTAACATTAGCCACGTATAGCTTTGTTTTTTAACTTAGCAAGCCATAGAATTATTGGATGGGGGGGATCATACAACAATGTACTAACCCCAATCAAAGTGATCCAGAAACTAATCATTAAAGTAATCCTAAAGAAACCCTCCACTTATCCAACAGAAACGCTTTTCGCAGATTTCACGGTGCCTCGAGTAGAGAATATCTTCAAGAAAAATGCAATTATCCAAATTTACAAAGATAATATCATCAAAAAATTTGAAACTCACCAATCAAAAAGATATGAAAACAACATCAAAATACCCAAATTTAATACCAAACTAATGCAAAACAATTGTATCTATTTAGGAATAAAGTTTTTCAACAACCTTCCCACTGAAATACAAAAACCAAAGACATCAATATACTGAAACTTAAACTGAAGCTACACTTCATCAGCAATAATTAACTAAATGTTTTTACCTGTTTTTCTCTCTCTTTCTAATCTCTATTTTATTTAGATTTTTCGAATTTCTCCTAAGTGCACAATATTTTAGTATGAAAACGTATCTTATGTATGTACACCTACACATATAGATGATCCAGAAGTCTCAATTGATCCTATTATATATTTACCTATTGCATAATGTTATTCTATTTCAGCTATAATTAGTGTAACTCGCTCATCAAGCACAAGAACTAGGTTCTTCTTTGGTGAGATTGCAATTTTTAAATAATTTTTGTACCGATATTTTGTAATTTATATAACTCCACTGTACAATTATATATCTATATATTAAATAAAAAAAATAAATAAAATAGAGGAAGCTAGTAAGCTAGCGAATCGGACGTAGTTCTGTTATTGAGTTAGTAGCGCCTACAGCCACCGAAGTTTCTATCCTGGCTTTGTGTTTAGCTTCGTGTAGTCGTCCAAAGCTAGTAGCGCTAGTACGGTGAAGACGCGCTGTGTTTTTCTGCTATACGACACGATTATAAAAATGCAATAACTCTGTAACGAGATTAATTTAGTTTGTATAATTGGATCGTGATAAAGAATGTATGTGAAACGCTAATATTTCACCGTATAAAGATAAATATATGCGTAGTTCAGCATTACAAAAAATACGTCAAATTAATGACAATCGGCATAATAATGACCATCAAAGAATTTAAAAATTTAAGAGCCACTATTGTCAAGATTTCGCAACAATAGAGAGATCAACTAAGTCTGGAGCATTATCGTAGTCACTGCAATGATACTGGCTTAAAATTTCCTAGCATTGTGTAAACCGCTCTAGTTCGGCCAAGCCAGGATAGTAAAGCAGGATATTGCGAGGACAGGACGCGGCATACTAGCTTCCTAACCTGGCTTGAAATACTGGCCTCGTGTGCACCGGGCATACGTCATCGATGTTCGTCCTCTTTCTTCTCACACGACATGTGTGAAATCGAAAAAGACAATATAGGAACGACGACGTTAGTATACATACATTGTTTGAACACATGATTTTAGATTTACTGTGCGTAATATGCTAATAATTTACTATTAATTTTGAAAAAAACATTTAAAAATGGATTTACAAAGAAAATATGTTTTATTTACTCGTTTTATTTGCTGCGAATACGTTTTTTCTGTCATTGCAAACGGTCCGTCAGTTACGGTTAGTCAGCCGCCATGATTGTTTTTCCTCGGCCAGTTGACGTCAAGGGGCGAAAGGTGGGAACAATGACTAGTTAACTACTTCATGACAGATTTGGAAAGAGAACGCGGCCGAAAATAAACACGGTATTAGTGTTGCCAGGATAAATAATTAAAGCCGGATATTTTGGGTATCTGGTCAACTATACAGGTCAACGATATATATCTAAGGTTGTCCAATAATTAAAGACCTTCAATAATAAGAAAAAACAGATTTATTTTTACCGAAAAGGAAGAATCATTTTAGGTACTCGTACATCGTACTTTTTCGACAAAGTCTCCGTTACGATCAACGCACCTGGTGAGCCGTGGCATTGGGTCCTTGATTCCCTTGTCTTAGAATTCAGCCGCCAAAAAAGTTCTCATCTCTTCCTCCATCTCCAAACGTTCAACTGCCAAATGTTACTTCAGGTGAAGAAAAATGTGGAAAACATGTCATTGATTGCCATTTTGGTTCCGGGGTTAGGTGGTTAACCCATGTTTCAACCCAAAAAACCTCGCCTTAGTTGGAAAAACTTTTTCAAAAAGACCCGATCGCTTTTCACACGATTTTGCTAGTCAGCATTTTGGGCACCCAAGGAGCACACACTTTACATACGTACGTCAATTTTTCCCTCAAGATCATTTAAAGGTGATTAATGGTAGTGATTCCTGAAACTATTTGCAGTAAAAAATGTACATATAATTTTGTTCTACGGTGACATTTTTGGAGTTTTTTTCTGTTACACAAATACAAAAAATCAGTAGGTATTGGACAGTCAGGGTCGAGGTGAGGGGTTCTGTCAAAATTACATTAACATTTTACTCCAAAAATCTCAGTTAAGTACCTACGTCCCTTAACACCCTGTACAGTTAAGAAGGCGTACCCACTAAATAATAACTCAATTCCGTACATTGTAGCGACTTATTCTACTTGAAGCGCCAGTTGCGTAAATTGCACAGGAAAACTCCTCGTATAAAATCTCTAACAAATAAGTAAAGCCCCGTTTTCTTGATTTTGTTGTTGGTAAAATTTCCGCGTGTGAACAATTCTGTGTACCTACATGCATAATCACGATAAAAATAATAGAATCGCCTGTTCAAAGTAGAATAATCGCGGAAAATGTTAGCCCTTGAGGAAACTCAACTTAAAGCTTCAATTGCATTAGAAAATTCCCGGAAAATTAAACCTGTTACTAAATGATTATTGTTTCCAGGGAATAAACAGTTAAAATGTTAAATAAACTATTTAAATAATAAAACACGGCATAGAAAGACACGTAAGTACTGAGTGTAACAGGGTACTTTTACAGTAAGGATTTTAAGAACAAGCTGCGCGGCTTTTATTACACAAAACTTAATTTCGAATTTGAGGCCAAAATACCTAACCAAAGTGAATAATATTTTTTTAATCAAAAATTATATTAAATATCTAGTACGGATGTATGCTACTTCATTTCTTTTTGTTTTGAATTATAAAAATAGGCCAGTGAAGATTTTAAAACAGGATTTTAGAAGCAACTCGGATCTTGATTACAATAATTTTTGTTGTTGTTTTTTTATTTTTTTATTTTATATGAATACCGTACAAGAGTCCCAACTGCTCCCGTCTGAAGCCAGTGAGTTGTTTGTTTGAGTATTTTGGCCTCAAATCCAAAATTAAGATTTATGTAAAACGTACCGCGTAGCCGCTGTGATTTTAAATACTATTTTATAATCTTGGAAAAAAAAATCAACATGATGCTTCATAAAATATGAATAAAATTATAATAAATATAAGATGTATTATAAATAATGATGTTCATTTGCTTCACGGTTTCTTCTACTTAGTGTGCCTCTAAGTGCGATTTCCGCGTCGAGATAACCATGTAAGGAAAGTGGTTACATTATGGTGATCTTTTTCTTCATTTGATAAGACTTCAAACATTGAAGAATTCAGAATATTATTAGTTTGAATAGCACAAAGTATTATTGTGCGCCTATCAAGGAGCCGAGATGGTGATTGATATCTTATTTATGACGGTGAACAGTCCTTGAAACATTTTGATAGTGTTGAACTTGCAACATTTTGCGCCCGGTCCGGTTTCGGCAATCTATAATTTTCGTGAATTATTACTAAGACAATAAAAATTAATAAAAAACGAGTGTGCTTTAGACCACACGACTGAAGTAAAACTTATAAAAGAACATTATGACATTGACATTGACATTGGGGTGACATATGACATTGGGGTGACATATGACATTGGGGTGACATATGACCATGGGCTGACCTATAACCATGGGGTTACCTACGGCCGTGGGGTGACCTACGATCTTGGGGTGACCTACGACCATGGGGTGACTTACGACCTTGGGGTGACCTCCGACTTTGGGGTGACCTACGAACTTGGGGTGATCATCCTTATCGTTATCCTTACCAAGTCAAGCGTACGTAAAGGCCCGACCGTTCGCCTAGCCATCGATCACCGTTCGCATTGATACCGTTCGTATAACACTTTTCGTAATATCACACTTTTCGTAACACATCATCACTTTTCGTAACACATCACCACTTTTCATAACGCATTCACCAGCTTACCCCTCCAAGTCGAGCGTGCGTAAAGAAGTTTTACTGCAAAAAAACAATAATAATCTAATGCCATAAACTACGAAGATTATTTGGTAAATATAATATAAGGGATTATATTATTAGATCTTTAGTGGAAATTACAACGGTTGGCAGGCAAGGGTGAAGATCGCGTTAATTAGAATAGATTAATTCAAACTATCAAAAGGAATTCTGTTTTAAGTCTCTCCTCAACGACGTTAAACATGTCAGTATCAGAAACGATCCTGTTTAGCAGGAACACACCCTGAAGCCCTGATTACATTCAATTATATCCTGTACAATTAATTATCGCAACCTGCAATGAACCTGCTTCCTTTAAAAATGCGACTCGTATTAAATATTTACCATTAAGTCAAATCTAAAATTTGTAAAATAAATTTTTTGACAGTTGTATTGAATATATATGTATTTATTATTTTATAAATGTGAATCAATCACCATTATTGCATTTGCAAAGAATTTATGGTGATTTTCTCAGTAAGAAAAGTCACAAATTTTTGCAAATATTGTCTTTATTGAATTATGAGGGAATAACCAGACAAAACCGGAAATATGTCACTTTTTAATAAAATTTTAGACGTATTGACTCTTTTCCACAAAAAATTATATATTAACTAGCTGATCCGGCAAACTTCGTACCGCCTCAGAATCAAAAACTGTTGTCAACTTATTAGCTGAATTGATCTAAATTGTTTCTCCCTGCGTATCCTTTCCCCTCTCGCGTTCCCTCTCCCTCTCCCCACTCCACTTCTCCCCTTCCCCCGTCCCGCTAACCCCCCTTCCTGAGTTCCTTTCCCCCCTCCCTCCTCCCCCCTCCCCCCACCCCCCTCCCCCGGTTCACAGTTCAATATTATACCCCTTACAATATTGCTGCAGTTCTTTCAAAATAGGAGAATTTGTTCCATACAAAATGTATGGGGAAAATAATTTTCTTCGGAGTGGAACACCCTTTACTTTTAGGGGTATGTATTTGGTCGATTCTCAGACCTACCAGATAAGCACACAAAATTTCATCAAAATTGGTCCAGCTGTTTCGGAGGAGTATGGTAACAAACACCGTGACACGAGAATTTTATATATTAGATTTCGAAAGACTGTTCTTTTATTTAGTAAAGCCATGTTTTAAATTTTGAGAAAATATGTTTATTTTGGTACAATAAGGTAGGTTGTCGGCAGATTTGTTAAATTTTCAAACAAAATTTTGTATTATACAACACACATTTCAAATCATATAATCATGCAGTAAAATAAATCAATAAATTATCTGAAAAAGCTGTGTTTCAGAATTTTAATTTTAGTTTAAATAAAATTATTTAAAAAAAGATACGCACACGTGTTTTGTGACGAAAATACTTCAGTTTGTCTATTTATTTACGGTCTTACAAACTAATACATTAAAATTTTTTTACATTCTTATTTTGCTTAGAAATTATTGAAAAATTATAAACACTTATGATCAAAAATAATTACAAAAAGTACATCATTTTAATAGTTTTATCATCACGCCTTTCAGCATTTTTGGATGTAGATATAAATTAAAGCAAATTGTGAATGAAATAAAATCGTCATTGAGTTATTATGTTAAAATGCTGGTATGGAGAATAATTAATCTTTCTCGTCGGAACCGCCCTGTACAGTTACAAGAAATTTAAATTCTCAGCCGCTGGTTAATGGCTCTTAAGAAACAAACAGATTTATATAATATTTTCTATTTATTAAGATTCATCTAATTTGCGACATTGGTGAACTGTATTTAATCTTAGGTCTTATGTACCTATTATTTATGTATCTCCTACGTCTACTCGACATAGGTAGAAGTGAGTGGGGCAGGCATAGAAAAATAGTTTATAATTATATTTTATACAAATAAATAAATAATCACATTGACTACTAGAAAGAACGTCTGCAGTGTATGCTTTGAAAATTGCGATTTTTGTGATTTTCCGCCCTGTAAACGTTTTGCCTGCGTACATTATCGTAGATCCGGCGCTGTATTCAAACTAGTTTTAAAACATTATACAAATGAGCCAAATGATGTGAGTCATGTCGTGTTCTATAAATAAACACATCCACCCATGCAGATTTTGATACATTTTTAATGTAGATTATTATGTATCTTGTTCCTTCCGCGATGTTGAATATCATTATTTCACATATTAACCGGTCGTGCGGCGGGCATAGAAAACACAAACAAAATATTATTCATTATGTAAAGCGGTTTGTTAAGAGAATTTCATGCTTTACCTGCGCTAAACAGCTCTTAACACAAGAACTACGAGCGAGATAGATGTCGCGGGTTCAAAACCGGCTAAGGCAAAAACAAAAAAAACAGAGTGTCCAATTCACAAGCGGTAGAAGTGGAACCTCCAGAAAACTAGAGTAGACAAGAGTGGGGAGGCTATGAAGCACCGCACAAAGAGGAGATTGATTATACTACCTCATTCTCTCGCGGCTAAATCCCATGGATGTTTGTGTTTGTCTCTTTTTAATTTTTCATTTCATCGAGTTTCAAATTATAACGGTGCTAAAGAAGTTTGTTTGAATCTGCTGGTTTTCACATCTTTTCGCATAATATATTTGCACCTCTTCACAGAGTTATGATTAGTGATCATCTCTAAGCAATTATCTTTTCACCTATCATTTCTCTCTCACCGTTGTCGTTTCATTAAACTAACAACATTCCCCAAATTTTAGTTTTCATAATTCCACTAGCTCTAGCCGTTCGACCACATACCAAAAGCTTTCAAAAGCGTTTACAAAAATTCAAAAGCTTTCAAAATTACTGTGAAATGGAAGCTTGAACGATGATAACTCTGTGGGCTTGCACTAAAAGCACCAGAGCTATTTTTTTAAATTTTCTAGATTACCCACCAAAATTTTGCCAAAAATAAGAACTTTCGTTCTTCAAACTGCCAACTTTTTATTACGACCGAAAGACATGCAAGACAACAACTCCTATGATAAGATTCATAATAATGTTTACTGCCTCAACAAGACCATTTCTTTGTCGACTTTGGAACTTTTAGCATTAAGTCACAGATCTAACGATGTTAAATAAAAACCAGCAAAACTAACTGCTAGTCCGTGCGGGCGGGGCAGCATGACAGAGACTTTGTAACAAACTTCACGTACGAATTTTTTTTTGCGTAAGGCGCGGCGTCGGAGATTAGGTACTCGAAGTCGGGCTTCGAAAATAGCTTCAACCATCTGACCCTGTTTTGCCTACCCTTGAACCCACTTAAGATATTCCATAAGGTCATTCCTTGTCAACGGGTTACAGAGAAACACACTTCTTCTCCCTCCCACTGACATATTTTTAATTATTCATCTTTCACTATATCCTACTCAGACGCCGCCGGTCGGTCACTTGGCGAACTATTAAAATAAAATGCCAACAATGTCGCACTCGTTAACTGAAAAACTTTTCCTATCTCCCACGATATTTTAATGGAGTTTGCTAATGGGTGTTAATTTACTAAAATAATTTAACTTTTCTCAAAACGGAAAATCTAACGCAATCCTTGAGAAATTACGCCAGGGTAATCATATTAATTATAATATAACAAATGCTTACATTAGGAAGTTTTAATCTTCATTAGTGGCAACGGGAGGCTTGCTTGTTTTGGTCAGTTTGGGAAATATACCAACATATTTAGGTTAATGGGCCTAGCGTCTCACAAGGTTAATAAAACTCGTACTTAATTGTTATTGATGGTGCGGCTTTAAAATAATAAAAAAATAATAATTTGTAATGAAAAATAAAGAACCCTAGTTATGGTTTTATTTACTTCTTCTTCTTCTTCCTTGCGCTGTTCCAACTCATTGCCTAGGTAGGCTGTTGGGGTCGGCTCTTCTCGTTCTCAGGTTGTAATTTCTTCTGTTCTGAGTATCGCTTTCATCCAGGCCGTTTCTCTGAAGAATTTTGGAGCATTGAGTCATCCAGGAGTTCTTCCTCTGGATGACTGTCGATGAAGCTCCATAGACATTGCCTGCCTCACTGTGTGGTCTGATGGTCTCCGTCTTATGTGCCCATACCATCTCAACTGTCGTTCCTCCAGCTTACTATTTAGGCTACCACGAATGCGTGAACTTTTGATCTTATCTTTTAGTGATATCACTAAAGATAAGCATTCGCATTTCTGCTGTTTCGAGTTGAGTTATGGTTTTACTTACTAATTACCCAAATTTGTTCCAGTGAAAGAATTGCAAGCTTATAATTCCTACTTGTATCTTGGTATCCTCGCTGTTATAATATACATATTATTGTACACATTTGTACTTTCCTAGATAGTGTAACTACGTTACATTGTTTTTATAAATCTGCAATGTTGCACGGTAGCAGTGTAAAGCATTTAATTTTCTGAATTGGAATTATTAAACAGAAGTCCTGACGATTGTGTAGTTCGTTTAAATAGAATTGTTTTTAATATTAATTCTGGTGCTTTGTAAAGCGGTTGTGAGTGTTTATGTATTTATATCTACCTTGGTATGTATCTTGCACTTATAAAACATGTATTAAGAACCCACATATTATTATCCTTTTTCTATGGATAACCGTAAACAAACAACAGCTGATTCTGACAGCTCCAAACTTTATACCAAAATAAGTGGCAATTAAGCAAATCTACACAGTAATCCAATAAAAACCAAAAAACCAGTGTTACGTAAAACAAAGTGACAGTTTATCCGGTAGTGGCAGTGTAAAATAACTACACATTTTGCTAAAATAAATATATGCCAAATTATAAGTCATTGTTAACCAAAGACAATTTATGGATTTGAATTTGTGAAAAACAAGTGCCGTTTTTGTCATAGACTAAACAACTAAATTATATAATTCAAATTTTAATTATTTTAATAAGGGGCATTTATGAACAAAAAATTGAAATTTTCCAACGAATTAAATAATTAAATATAACATCAAGAAAATGTCCAAATCTCGCAGCAAGTTCTCGAATGTGAAGAAAGTACTGACAACATCATCACCAATAACAACCGCGCCTGGCACAATGGACTCTCCGTCGGAGGCTCATCAGTCGATGATTAACATTGACAGCGACTCCATCTTGGAATTTATCAATTCCAAATTTGAAGAAATGAAGGAAGTTATGCTCAACAAAATTGCATCAGAGCTACAAGAAATAAAAAGCTTTACTAACTTCGTTAACGAAAAATACGATGACATAATACACAAACTGTCAAAAATCATGGATACACCAAATCAAGTAAATAAACTCAAGGAAGAACTAGCCGAAAAAGAAAAAAGATTGGCTGCAGTAGAAGTTCACCTGGCAGATCTGGAACAATCAGCCCTATTGAACAGTATAGAAATTAACGGTATAAAATTTAAAGACAACTTATCCCCAGTCCATACTGTGACGCGGATCGCGGAGCTCGCGGGCGTCAAAATGGCACCAGAGGATACCTACAAAATCATAACCAACAAATTAAATGATCAAAAAAAAAATCACGATTAATTTCGCAGACATCACAAAAGCTCACACCATGTTAGCTGCTAAATATAGTGATCCGATAAAAAAATTCAACGGGGAAGGAGCCCAACACGTTTACCTCAATGCAGCACTAACACCTTATTATAAAAATCTACACTGGAATGTCAGAAAAAGGGCACAAGAAAAAGAATTTAAGTATGTATGGGTAAAATCGGGAAAAATTTTGGTAAGGAAAACAAATGACTCAAAGGTGGTTGAAATAAGACACCTAAACGATTTACATACTAAGATGATTTAAAAAGAAAAAAATAAAAAATAAAAAACTTAGTACACTATTTACTCAATACGTTTATTATGGCTTCTACAAAAATAAAAACCAATTTTTTAACGGTAATTAACCGTAATATACCAATACCTGATATACCAAAAAAACTAGCATCTCTGAGAAATGCAACTCCAAAACTGATTATAATCAAATTTAAAAATACAAATGATCGAGATGAGTTTTTGGAAACAGATAAAAATTCCAATAAAAAAACAGAGAAAAATAAAGTGAGACGGAACATTAACAAAACAGGATACGAAAGACGACATGAACCTATACACATAAATGGACATCTAGCCACGCACACAACAAGAAGACTATATCTCTACAAACTATTTGCAAGAAACTACCTTTTCTCCTACTTATGGAGTACAACAAGGCGAGTATATATTCGCCTTCGATCAATCAACTCGCAAGCAATTCAATTAAACTCAGAAAATACCACCAACCTCATTGAAGAACAACTAGAGGAAAACCAACCAGAAATTGTTCCTGAAACAGGCGCCAAACTGTATCCTTATATTACTTCGTACTTAATAATAACCCTAAACATTCCCAAATCTTATGTACGTTATCATGTATGGCTTTCCATCCAAAACTTCTATTTTTCATCCTTGTAACAAATGGTTTCTGCACTGAATTTTGACTTGGAAACAATAAATAACACAGAATACACTTTTAACCAAGCAAAAGAATACAAAATCTTTGTCTCAGGAAAACACAGTTTAAGCATAATATGTCAAAACATAAGAAGTATTCAAAAGAACTTTGATAGTTTCTGTGTCCTACTAAATGAAATAGATATAAGTTTCGATATCATTATCCTAAGTGAATGCTGGTTGGGTGATTCTTACACCAACTTAAACTTAAATGACTATACCACATTCCAGACCACAAGACACTTAAATCAAAATGATGGTATAGTAATCTTTGTCAAAGATTCAATAAAATCTTCCATATCAGAAATTAACATAACTGAAGCAAACTGCATTCAAATATCACTTGGCCCATGTCTTTCTATATTTGCTATATACAGACCACCATGCTACAACAATCTCACCCCTTTCTTAAATTCCTTAAATAAACTTCTTGAAAAACATAAAAAAACTCAACAAATAATTATTGCTGGTGACATGAATATTAACATATTAACCTGCCAACCAAAAACTACGGAATTCTTAAATGTTTTTACTCACTACGGACTTAAATCTACAATAAACTCGCCAACAAGAACTACATCACACTCCGAATCCTGCATTGATCATATATTTGCTAAAACCAGAAAAAAAACTTTTTCATCCATTATTCGCTCAACTGTCACTGACCATTTCACAACTACATTAAACATACTTCTTAACAAAGAACAAAGTAAAAACAAAAATGACAACATGAAAGACAAAATAAACTTTAAGTCCCTAAAATCGGATATTCACGATGAACCTTGGACTAATGTACTAAATGAAATAGACCCAAACACAGCACTGGACACATTTATAAATACGGTTGAAACCTACATAACCAAACACACCACAAAAAATCCACAAAAGAACTACACACATAGAGAAAAAAAAAATAACACCATGGATCACGAAAGGAATAGTCAACAGTATTCATAAAAGAGATGCAATGCATATGCGAGTCCACAAAAACCCGAATGATAACAAACTAAAGCAAGATTACTTACTGTATAGAAACCTGTGTAATAAGTTAATTAAACAAGCCAAATACAAATATTACAAAAAAGAAATAAAAATCGCCAAAAATGATCCTAAAAAAATTTGGGAAATTGTAAGAAATATTACTTATTCCACTCCGAAGAAAGATTCACATATCAAAGAACTATTAATTATTAATAAACGGAGACAAAGTCTTAACAAACAATGAACCTAATAAAATAGCTAATTTTATTAACACTGAATTCGCAAAAGTTGGCTCTACCCTAGCGGAAAAAATTCTTCAAAAAAACTGTACATCAGAAAACTCTTTATAGAAACTTTGCTCTTCCATACGACCAAATCACTCGTTCAATGCTTATCAAGTAAATACAAAGGAAATCTCGGATCTTATTAAATCTCTCAAACCAAATTGCGCGATGGGACCGGATAACATTTCCAATCAAATACTGATAAATCTACGAGAATACATACTTATACCGCTTCAACACATTTTCAACCAAAGTTTTAGGCTCGGAATTGTCCCTGACCATTTAAAAATAGGATGTATCACTCCAATACATAAATCGGGAGATAAAACTCTGATATTAAACTACAGACCAATCACTCTGCTAAACTCACTATCTAAACTTCTAGAAAAAGCCATGAAAAAAAGATTACTTGCGTACCTTGAAAAACACAACCTGCTCTCAAGCCGCCAATTTGGATTTCGTGCCAAAATGGGTACAGAAGATGCTTTATCAGAATTAACCAACTACATAGTGAAAAGCATAGATGGCGGATCAAAGGTGATAGGGGTATTCTTAGACCTAGCAAAAGCTTTCGACACTATTTCGCATAACTTACTACTACAAAAACTCAAAAATATCGGTATAACTGGTCAACCGCTAAAATGGTTTGTCAGCTACATTGAAAAGAGACAACAAATAGTAAAAATAAATAAATACAGCAGTGACAAAGCAGATATCAGGTATGGAGTACCGCAAGGCAGCGTCTTGGGTCCCACACTATTCCTCATTTATATAAATAGTCTAACTGAGATAAACCTAGGAAAAATTGAGTACAAAGTAATCAGTTATGCAGACGACACTGCAATTTTGTTCAAGGCACAATCATGGGAAAAGGTATTCAAAAACACAGAAACAGGGATGACTGTAGTAAATAAATGGCTACAAAATAATCTACTAACACTGAACATTTCAAAAACAAAATATTTAACTTTTAGCAAAACAAAGGCTGGTCAACCACATAGCCAACCACAACTACATCTTAACCCCTGCACCAATATTTCGTCAAATAACACATGCTGTACTTGTGACAAAATTGTTTATGCAGACAATATTAAATATCTAGGTTTAACTGTTGACCATAAACTAAAATGGGATCTCCATATTAATATATTATCAAAAAAAATACGAAAATTATCATACATCTTCAAAACAATACGAAACATCATGTCATTAAATCAACTAAAAAATATATATTTCGCACTCTGTCAAAGTATTTTAACATATGGAATTTCAGTTTGGGGAGGAGCAGCAGATACTTACCTGAATTCTCTTAAAATAAATCACAAAACAATAATTAGAATTATGTTTTATAAACCTTACCAACATCCGACGGAACAGCTAATGATCAAAAACAAATTACTAGACGTAAATAAACTATTCATAAGGAAGATCATTTACAAAAACTGTATCAAAACTTCACATCTCCACATTCCTCACTCACAAAACACAAGAGCAAAAATTAATAAGCACTTTCAAGTTCCCCATATCAAATCAACTTTTGCAAAAAAACACGAATCTTACCTAGCACCACACATTTTCAATACCTTCCTAACACAAACAAAAACTTACGTCACCCCAAATAATTTGAATTGGCTTTTCAAAAGATTTGTAATATGGTTGAATGAAAAGGAAAGAACAGACATTCAAAATATTCTAAATAAATAACATTTCATACAAGTTCTCACGAAATTATATAATATTCAAATAAAACAAATACGAGAAACTGCAATTTTGCAATATTAATTATTATGATTAATTATTAATTATTACTTCTATTATGTAACCGCTATATTCAACTGTCACAAAATTTTAATTTACTTTTATCTAAAAAACAAAGTATGTATGTAAATATTTAATATACCAACATATAATTTATCTTTTTTATCTTTTTACATTCATATTTATTTGTTTAAATACACACATTTCTTTTGGAACAAACATAATATGTGATTTACTCGCCTCGGAACAGACTTTGTCTAGTGAGGCGGGTAAAAGAAAAGAAAACAATGTAAATAACCATGAAACTAAATAAACGCCCGGGTTGCCGGCACTGAAACTGTAAACTGTAACTGTAATTATATATACTTTTATATATTTTATGCCATCTGCAATCCAAAAACTGTTTTTTTTCTTTCTCCTTTAATGTATATTGTTAAAATGCACCTCTACACCCAGGTACCATGTGTTATATCCATTTTAATCTTATTTTCTTGTTATATTAACCTTTAAAACTGTTTTTGATACCTGTAAGCACATAATCACGGAAAATGTAAAAAATTGCGAAAGCTCAAAAGGGCGTTGATGATTAATAAATAAATATAAATAAGTATTTTTAATCAAGGTATTAAAACGATTTATAATATAAAGATATTTTAAATACTCTCCGTTTTGCCTGATTTAAAAAATAGGTGCTTCGGGATCTTAATTAGTTAATTACTGTCGTTTTAATTTCAACCCGACACCAGCTTTATTTATTGGTATCTTTCATGAAATTATCAACTGCCCATAAAAAAACCTTTTTGCCTTGAAAGTTAACATCTTTTCTAATTACTTATATACATATTTTCTTTGTTTCAGGTAAGCTGACCACAGAATATTAATCACTTGGACATAAGAACACCGTGGAGAAACTAAGGTAAATCGGAGAGAAAATTGATTTTATTAACAAAGAGAACATAACGAACTTAGTTCAATATTGATGATTCTACAAAAAGGACAATTGACTTTACATGTAAATCATAATTATAATTTTTAATACATTTCCAATAAGGTTTACAGGTTTCAAAACTTCCTATTCTTACCTCAGCTATAACATTTAATACTCGTACAACGTTTTAATGTCGTATTTTAACGGTTTGAAACGTTTAATCCTCTAGGCTTCAAACCATATTTTGTCAGAGGGTAAAAATATTTCCACTTTGCAATAAAATCCAAATAAATGGAATATGTCTGAACATACCCGAAAACTAAAACTGTTTTTGAAAGGTGATAAGATACGCTTTCAAATTTAATAAATCGAAATAAACATATCATTTTTAAAGTATAAAATTTTTGCATGCAACCATAAAAAAGTTTTAAAAATGACTCACCTTTTCTTATTTCTAACTAAAATTACTGATACGTTTTTTCTGAATAAAATTACTGATAAAAAAAATTAAATCAATATTTTATTAGACAAATGTTTATCAACGTTCAATAAATGTTTATGAACAAATTATCAACGTTTTTGTAACTCCACTTTTTGTCGTTCCATGTAAAAATAATAAATAAAATTTCCGAAAGTTAAAATTCCCATTTTTTTCTTCTTTTGTGCTTAACTTTTAGATTTACTTTTACATTTTACTTCTTTTGTGGCTAACTTTTAGATTTACATATAAAGCGTGATGTTTTCTCTTTCTAACGCCATTTATAGAATATTTGTCACTACGATAGTAAGGGAGACACGACGATTTCTATGAGAACGTTAAGTTGTTCCAAAAAGTGACTACCTAACAACAAATATAACAGGCATGGTAACTCTCGATCAACCAACTGATTCACAATTGTTTTTTTATCGTTTTAGCCATAATATGACGGAAGAAACAATCGGGTCAAATACCTGCTGGTAACAAATAAGCATCGGAGCAATAAACGATATAGCCGATTTCATCGATTGTGTAGAAATTCTATCATATTAATAAAAATTATTGGTTGAATCGTACAGGGTGCATGCAGCCCTGCATGTATAAACCCATTAAATCGAAAGCCGGTAGAAGAAAACACCCCTCACAGCCTGACAACACGACACAAAGCGCATATTTTATGAGCCGCCATTATTGACGACCGAGGTATCAAAATAGGCCTATTATTAAAGTTTCCGGCAAATTACATTTTCCATAAAGAAATGGCGGTAGAATGGTACAATTTATAACAATATTTACTATTCATAAATTTAATAATAAACAACTTTATGGAACAATAAACATCGTATGCACTAAATCTACTGAAAACGTTTCCATATTTGCATGAGTCGCTTAAAACAATGAGTGGGTTTATCATTAATGGGAATGAGCTATACAAAAAAAAAATATATTAATAAATTCAATTTTCTGTAACTGTAAATCACCGGGCATTAGAGAATCGTTTAAATTAGTTGAGTAATTACCTATTTTTCTGAACCAATACCTACGTATAAAAAAATAAATGTAGCATTAAACTTTACGATGCTTTCTAGAAAATTATTTTTTTCGTGTTCCAATTAATTTACGTAGTCATTCATTTTATGAGGCTGTTAATTACAATGAATATTAGGAATAGTTGATAGTAAAGCCAGATTTGGAAGATTGTAAAGATATGTTTTACGATTTAATCTGATTAATTCGTGACCGTTTTTTTAGAGTTGGAAATGATACCTGAATAATTATAACGTAGCGCCTTGGAGGGAATTAGCGCATTGTAGAGCAAGGTTTATTTGAAATCAATAAAATTGTAAGTAAAATTGATCAATAAAATTAGGTTTTTATAAATCTCTTTTCTTATAATATATATATAATAGTTATCTTATGGGAAACTTTGTTCAATGGACTTTTTCCTTGGAATGTATTTCCTATGAATTTATTGCAAAATTGATTACTAGGAAGTCTTACAAATTAAAAATAATATTACATTATAATAAAACAAATATGAAATTTATTTCCACTATAATATATTTTACCCTAACCGGTTTCAGCTTTTTAAAGCCATCTTCAGATGGTACAAATTACTCTTAACCTACGGTTTATATACATAACATATGGGAGAGGGGTGTTCCACAAGGATTTTTTCCAATTACATGGGTTTTATTACATTTGTTGTCTGACTTTGATTGATTGACTGTCGAATTTTTAATTATTTTGGTTATTCGCAGGACGCTTAATTACTTTGGTTTGTAGCCTACTTTAATATTGTTCGGGGAATACCTTACAAGTACCTAATATGAATAATTAATTACCTAATTTCAAATCGTTATTGTATTTATTATGAAATGGAATTTTTGATTGACGTATTGATTTTTGAAGGGACTCATATTTTACTTTGGAGTTGGATTTTAATTTTTACTCGCGAGTATTAGCCGACGTGTCTGGCGGAGAGGGGCCTAAGCTTCCTTACAGTACATAATTACAAATCAAATAATAATTGTTAAAATTACACTAAGAAACAATGCGTCTTCCCAACTTTAGAGATATTTCGAGAACTGAATGTACCATATATAACAGAATTGTATAAAAGAAACGCCTTACATCAAATTTATAAAGAATATTTCATAAACGAAATTCACCCCACAAATAGCATAAGCAGTAGGTTCAAAACAAATGGCTCAATAGCCATCCCGATACTGAGAGCGACCACAGATCAGTACCACTACTTGTATTTAGGTGTGAGTTGTTACAATATATTATTGTCCAAAAACAAAGTAAATGTAACGGGAACTTTGTAATACGAACAATTCTAAAAGCAAATTAACTCCCTGAAATTGGATAGTGACTAGTGACCTACCTGCTTTAATTAAACTATGCTTTCTAGTATTAAAAAAAAGGTTATTGTTATTGTTCTTCTAAAACTATTCTTTAAAATTGTGCATGTTGTACGTATATTACGTTTGTAGTTATTTTTAATATTAAATTACGTTTTTTTTTTACATGAGCTCCTCACAGGGGTCCCAGAGGAAAATAATTTCCCTCAGGGCCTATGTCATCTTTGGGGATGCTGTGTGGAGGGTTTTTTTAAAGGAAAGGAAGGAGACGATAGTTCTAGGAAGGAAAAGGGTTTAAGGGGTGTGTAGGAATATGGGGTTCAGTGTGTCCAGGTCATCCGCCTCCAAGACCTAGACAAACCTCACCCCACGGACCCGGGCACCCCTGCTAAATCACCAAATGTAGCAAACCACTTGGGGTGACCTGTGGCAAAGGTGTTGGTTATCCAATAAAGGTTCCCGGGGCGGCGTGTTTTGTATGTAGAATTACGTTTGTAGTTATATAATAAGTTTTTGAATATTTTTTGCTTTTTGCCCTTTAAGCATTATTTCTTTATGTAACCACGAGCTACTGGAGCTCAACTTTTGGAGTAGTAGATTAATTAGGAAAAAAACATGGTATAATTTTGCATATTGTTATAATTTGAAATGTTATATATTTTTTTGTAATAAATAAATAAAAAATAAAATTATTAGAAACACCAAAAAGGTGTACGAAGGTGAATCTTCGAAAATTTTGTTTACGCACAGCGTACAACGAATAGTTGTAAGAAGAAGGTACTAATTTCATATAGATATATTTTTAATCTGAATCGTGGCTGTATTACATGTTTCCTGATAGCTTTCCCAGTTCCCGAGTACCCCAGTAGGTAACCCCGTTACGGCGCACCGTGTTATGGGGGAATATGAGATAAATAGGCCACCACCGGGAAATATTAGGCCGGGGAGGCCGGATCAATCCGGGCCACTGGGTCAGTGGGGCTCCTCAAGTGGGTGCCCGGGACCCGAGGGGTAGGGGAGGGTCTCACCCCTGCGATGAGCACCCCTGCCAACTTCCGCTACACTTTTGACACGCAATAAATAACACTCTAAAAGAAAAAAAATAGTTACACATTTCCCCACCAAGAAGCCTAGCTTGCGATTCTTATATTGTTTCATATTTCAAATGTCATATTTCCATATTACGATTCATGTTTCTTTGAATGACGTGATAAATCATGGAAATTCGAGTTATTAAATTCAGTTTGAATAAAATTGTGTCGCGAGATTTAATGATAATGTCGCAGTTTAAAATTTAAGTGTTTCAGTGTAACCGTATAAGTAATCGTGTTAAATGGGTTGTTATTTTTTTATTTGGGTTAAGGTGAAAATGCTAGAGTCTGTTCAGCTTCTTTTGCAAAACAATGTGTAGAGAATAATAAATAGTTTGTTTGAAACTGCGTGGCCTTTTAACCTATTAAAGTCAGATTAACCCGTCTAATCACAGGAGACCCAAGTTGTCCCAAAACATCATATGCCGTTATAATAACAGGAGACCCAGATTGTCCCAGAGCGACAGTGCATCATTAAAAGTTAGATATCTCTCTTCCTGTCATGCGAATATTTGTGATTTCTTTTATGTTGGAAACGTAATGAAATAATGCTTCTCCTTGTCTTAGAATTATATGAGTTACGTTTTTCACATATCTTACAAACCCGATCAAAAGTGACAGTTTAATTTTTCGCCAATTTGTGACGTATCACACATTTAATTTTAAAATAAAATTGTATGAAAGTGATAAAAAGTGAGGTGACAGTTTTATTACAAATTTTATTTAGAAAAGGAGTCTGTATTTTAAATTTTAAGTTTATTCTATTTTAATTACTTTAATTCGAATATTCGCAGGTATGCATTTTTTGACCAATTTAAATTTCAAATATTAAAATTTTATTATTTAGAAACAAAAATGTTAATTTCTAATAAACACACTGGAAATATTATTTTATCTAGATTTTAGAACAATTTTTGTTTTTGCAAAAGCGTTAAAAAACCCAATAAATAGGAACATTTTAAATGCATGGGAAGAACCAGGAATTTTGCGCGCAAACCTTGACAGGCAAAATTTGACAGAAAATTATTTTCTTATTATTCGAAGGGTTAAAGGATATCAAAATAAAATAATTTGAGAGTAGTGAGTAGTTAGGTCAAGCAAGATTAGGTCATATTTGGTTC
This sequence comes from Limnephilus marmoratus, assembly GCA_917880885.1. NCBI lineage: Eukaryota > Metazoa > Arthropoda > Insecta > Trichoptera > Limnephilidae > Limnephilus > Limnephilus marmoratus. The sequence continues at coordinate 51,459,111 of OU862909.1, read as the reverse complement.
GGTCATGTTGGGTCAATAGGTTAGGATTGGAGAAAGGATAGGCTTTAAGAAATGCTTTTTACTTGAATAATTGGGAGGCGGGATTGGGTACCGCCTCCCCGGGAACCTTTATTGGATAACCAACACCTCTGCTATAGATCATCCCAAGTGGTTTGCCACGTTTGGTGATTTAGCAGGGGTGCCCGGGTTCATGGGATGAGGTTTGTCTAGGTCTTGGAGGTGGATGACCAGAACATACTGAACCCCAGATTCCTACCCACCCCTTAAATCATTTTCCTTCCCCGAACTCTCCTCTCCTTCATTTCCTAAAAAAAAAACCTCAAAGCATCCCCAAAGACGACATAGGTCCTCAGGGAAATTATTTTCCTCAAGACCTCCTGTGTGGAGTTAATGTAAAAAAAAACCAAACGAAAAAAAAATCGAGTGCAGTTCACACGCGGTAGAATTGAAACATCCACACAAAACCTCACACAATCTCAACCAATAGGAGCCTGGAAAATTAAACTCATAATCAAAGCGGCCAACGCGCGAGTTTCAAATCACAACTTTGTTAAAGAAATTTCACTTCAAAAACCCAATTGTATCTAGAAAAAAGGAAGATTTGGTTGAAAAATCATGATTCTTTGTCACTTTTCCACAAAATCGATTTTTCAATTTAAGTTGCCCAGAAGGCATTTAAATTATTTACCATAAACGTAACATGAGTATACGTTCTAATTAACCATTATAAGTTTATTGTGCGCTCAGGTATACATTTATTTCCTTCATAACCGAGCGAACGATAAGATCGACAGGACCGGGAGCCCATAAACACAGTGGCGCGACTCCAGTGCTGGTAGCTCCCGACCACGCAGTGCTTCCGGGAAGCTATTAGCCATCAGGCCTAGACTAATTGGCGCCGTTTGTTCTACCTATGTACTACTAGGAAGTTGCCAAAACTTATGGCCTGATTACAAACACAAAGGATCGGACCAATTAAGATTTTAATAGCCATGTTTTACCAAGAATTTCTGCAAATTCTGAGAAGCTTTCGGGTCCCGGTTACGTCCTATACGCCCGGTTACTTCGATCGCTGCTCTCTCACAATTAACGTGAAGTAGACTATATTATTTTTTTTCAATATTCTGTACCGAAGATCTTAGTCCAAATGTAAGAATCGAAATGATTCGTTTTTACGTTTTTTCTATTCTTCTGAATGGCGTAAAAAACTGGATACCAAACCAAACACAGAAGAAACATTTGAAATTTAGTTTTTTGGGCGCATTGCAAAAAACCCAGGTCTTTTAGAAGAAATCGATTTACAAATTCTTTGCGAATGGACGAAGAATTTGCGAAATAGTAATATAGCTACAAAAATATGAAAACTTCAATACGGAACCGAGGAACGACAAATAAAAGACAACCCGTTTAATGAACCAGGGGAAAATTGATTGAAGGTGAATCAGAGAAAACGCCGAACATTAAAGGCTTTGTAAAATGCTTGACAGGTATGAGGGCATTCAGAGGTGTAAAGATTATCCTGATGATAGAAAACACATTTAAAACTATCTATTTTTGGACACGATAATATAGAATTTATATCGGATTAGTGCAGATAGTTACTGCGCCGCAGGTGGTGATTTTAGAAGTCGTTAAGTCGGAGTACAGATTAAGCATCTTCAAACCAAGTTAGTTACCCAATCAGAATGCACCCTGAAAGCACTCACCTCAATTAAAATTTAAGTTTGTAGGGAGATTAAGCGCTGTGATAGAGTTTGCTTAGTAAATATCCAATGAATGCGATGCATCCTGTCAAGCTACTAAGAGAGTTTGCACTAAATTTTAAAGTTCATTTGAACATTTTAGTGTAAGGGCAGTCGATACGCCACTTAATATTACCTACCGACAAATTAATTCGGTCCGGCCCACTGTATAGAAAATTCATGGAAGCATGATTGTAAAGAATGTTGATATTGCTAATTTAAATAAGACCTTTGGACTTTAAGAAAGAAAAAAAGAAAGACAGAATTTCGACATTTGACAATGTTTGACCAATTTCAACAGAAGCAATATAAGATTCCTCTTATTTCGGGTACGGACACGCTCACAACACCTTTCCATCGGTTTGTCTCAGTTCATTCAATATACTCTCAACCTACTATTTCCTTCCTCATTTCAGTTTCATGCCCCACTCTCACAGATTTTGAATCAGAACTTTCTTGTGGAGTTTTCGTCCACCTCTCCGCCCACTCGTATCCCTTACCGGCTAGGTTTAGGTTTGGCTAGACACAAGAAATTGTCAAATAAATCTAATTTGTATGTTTCATCAAGCATCATCTGTGTTATGGATAATAAATAACCATCTCATAGCACATTGGAAAGGAAAATAAAAATCTGGAAAACATTGGTTCTTGTAATTGGCTTTTTATGTTCAGTTTTCTTATTACTTATAATTAATAATACCTAATACACAAAATTCCAGGATGCTCAGAGCATAAAATATTTCCTACGTGTAGGTACTAAACAAAATCATCGTTAAATAATATATTATTATGTATTGACCATGATTCAAAGGTTTAATTTAACGTCCTACAGCATAGCGTGTCGAAAGCTCTACCACCCTTTTTCATTTATTTTTTATCTGTAGACACGAACTCTAAAGTGAGTTGCGTTTTTAAGTTTGCGCCATTTATGACTAATAGAGAGTTTGCATGTCATTTTTATGCGGTTGACGAAAGAATAAAGTTTTTGTATTGATTTCACGCGTGTAAGATTTTTTTAACTAATGGGAAATAGATGTTAAAGAATTAGTTTACTTATTATTTTTAATTGTTAAACTAACGTTGAAGACAAGATTTTTATGCATAGCACAAAGGGTAACAATTATTATAAGCAATAATTATCAGCCTGAAACACTCATCCACATTGAAAAATCTTCCGAGAAAAGATACATGACGCCAACGGGACTTAGTTTACGGTGTCAAGTGAAAATTTGGAAAATTAGGTAAATTTTTATTTGGTGTGGGGATTGAAATGCGATGTAGTTTCTATACTTTAAGATAATAGTACCTGTAGTTCTGTGAACAGTTACGTGGATCTTGTGTTAAAAAACTGTGTACCTATCCAATTTTCTCTTAATATTTATAATAATATTTGGCTGGTTTATAAAGCACCATTTTAATTGAAAAATCACCTCAAGGGCGCTTGCATAATTAATTAAAACCAAATTTCCTCTAAATTTTTGTAGGTAGGCACTTAAATAGATACCTACTTATTTATAAACCATATTATGTTTAGTGCACAGTTTTTTTTTTAAATTTCAAATAAGAAATTATTCAATTTGTTCAAAGAAATGTAGCTATCTCTATCACAATTATTTTTTCAAACTTTCTTCAGGCAGTTAGTTACCATAATGTTGAAAAAATGCGAATAGGACTTCTAAATAAACACACGTTTTCATATTTGAAAAAATCAACTTTACTGAAACTGAATTAAGAACCATTAAAGCTCCATCCATAGCACGTGTAGGTAATATATGGAAATTAAATGGTTAACTTTCAAATACATGTTTGCAATTGTAAATAGTGTTAGGGGGCGTTCAAGTATTACGTAACGCAATTTTTGAAGATTTTTGACCCCCCCTCCCCCCCATGTAAAGCGCCGTAACGGTTTTCGATACCCCCCCCCCCCTAAACGTTACGTAACGCCCAAGTGACAATTTTTACCTAAAAGTCACAATTAAGTTGCGCAAAGTACTGGAAAGTCGCTTAAATACCTTTTTTTTTCTTGTTTTTCGCGCGGTAATAAATAAAACGAGAGATTTCGAGAACGAAAAGGATTGCCAACTTGTAAGATTTTAATTCCCTAGTTTTTTTTTATCTAAATAAAGAAAAATATGTTACGTAACGCGTTGTTCGAACCCCCCCCCCCCTTATAACGCACAATAACGTTTCACAAGACCCCCCCCCCCCAAGTGCGTTACCTAATACTTGAATGGCCCCTTAAACCAGAAATGCCAAACAGAAAAAGAAAATATTAGCGGGACACGCCAATAATTTTTTTTTATTATGAACATAGCCGAGTGATACCTACCTATATTTTTTTTGGCTTTTCACACCAAGGGAGTGTTTTTGCCAGTTTTAAGTGAATCAGTTTGTAAATAATGTTATAAGTGTAATTTTGGGTTTTCGCATTTTCAGGAAAAAAACGGTACACCTACCTATGCTTTGTATATTGTACCTACCCGAAAAGATTTTTTCTAAATCCACTTTGAAAAAAAAACTTTAATTCAAGGGTTAGTAGACCAATCGCAATCACCACCCAATGAGCGTCAACAATTATATTCTATGTATAAAAGCCACCTAGACTGTATGACTCCGCGGAGGTGAACCATCCGTTTATTTACGCGCGTTGTTCAACATCGTTAAATAATTGCGCGTTTACACCGCGGAAACAGTACTACACGCTTTTGTTTACACAGTCTGAAGGGGTTTTTGTACTGCACGAGAAGGTATATTTCAGTATGTTTACGTTTAATGCAATTTCTAACCATAATACATCTATTTCTGGCATAATCTATTGTTTAAGCTCATAGCTAATAATTCACACTCCCGCAACTAGACTGCGATGAGTCAAAGAGGTAGTATCTGAAACAAAAAATTGAAGTATAAAGCAATATATGTGGGGGGAGTAGTCGAAGATCACTCAAAGCTCAGAGATTAAATAAATAAATTGCTCTTGAGAAAAATGTACATTATAATACTCGGTAATACTGCCAACAGACCAAAAAATCACCTAAGAATATTCAGTAAAAAATCCACATCTCAGACATTATATTTCATTTAATTTTTTGGTATTTCAAATTACAGAAGAAAGAGTCGGGTATTTTTCCAGGGCGTGTTTTTCTTCCAATATATTGAATTATCTAAGAAAGGCTAAGTTGTTTTTCATTTTAACTTTTTGCTTAGTAAACATAATAGGAATAGTATTATAAGAATGAATTTTAATTTTTTATAAATCAACCTCAAAGTTTTAGTATTGTTCTTCTCGAAAATTTCGAGAATCGAAGGAATATTTTGATCTACCCCAACAGTCGTTATGTTATGCATATTATTACACCCTTCTCCATATTGTTATGCCCTGTAGGCTTGTAGTAGATAAATCTTACTAGGCGTTTGTTTGTAGGTTGACATTTAAAAATATTGACTTATAAAAACAATCATTACGAATTTTCAAATTCATTTTTAAAAAATCCTCGTCTATCTAGTGAAAAGGCTACACGGCACAGGATGCTTTGAAGTTCCTTAACATTATTGGTTTTTCCTTACTAGGAGATTGGTCGATCATCAGCCCCCCCCCATGTGGTGCTATTTATTCAAAGAACGATTTGAACTGATACGACTTTCCCAAATCAAAAATAAACAATATAAATATGTAGATTTAATTGCACACAGAGAGCAGGTGGTCTCAATTAAAGATTTAGAAAATGAAAATAATCATCAATTTGATTTCTGTCGGAAGTTATTAAACACAATACACTTAATTACACCAGCCGACAAAGATCATGGTCAATTCTGTTGTTTTCATTAATAATGAAGTGTGAAAATTTGTAATGGAATACCGGAAACAAGAAACCAAAAATTGTAAATGCGTTGTATAAATCGCAAGAATAACTTGCTAATTATCTTAAGTAGGTTATCTTATGTTAATATTTACTCAAAGGCCGAAGATTGATAACTGAATAAGATATAATTTGTAAGTAGGTTGGTACTAAGAAAGTCCACATGGGTCGTCCTAGAAAACTTGACATATTTATAACACAAAATGATTAATACGTATAGTAGGTACTTAGTAAAAATTCCTAGGTGTGTATTTATTTCTTATCCTGAAAATTTCAGAGAAAAAAGCCAAAATAACTTAAATATTTTTGCACCTGACCTCCTTTATCGAGGATCGAGAGGTATTAAACTTATTGAAATTCTTGACATTTCATTTCATTCCGTGCAAAATTTTCAGATGAAATTATGGACCAAGCTGAGCTTAAACACAACGCGCGTGAAAAAGCGTTTTTGCAGAATTTCTTCAAACCGTGACTTACGTATAATCTTGTATAATATAATAATTAAGATATTAGCCACATAGAAATAAATCAAATTTTTCCGATTTTCGTCATTTCCCAATTCAAAAAGATTATTTTTATAACCAAAAACATATATTAAATTTGGAATTATTATTTTAATTTTATTTATACGAATACCTCACAAGAGTCCCAGCTGCTCCCGTCTAGAGCCAGTTACACTATGGCATCCCCAATTGGGATATGTTGTGAGGCTGAAGGTAGTGGGGAGGGGTAGGACAATGGGAAGAGGAAGCTGGGGAAATACCTAGCTATTCAGATCTGGTCACCAAATACGGTTAAAGCCATTTCAAGCAACGTTTCAATTCTGAGTGGTGGTCTTGCATCAGGGCGATACTGAGAGTATCTTCCACTCTGCAACGTGCCGCAAATACACTATTTATTATTTTTAAATGAGGTACAGTAGAAGTCCGATAATCCGGCACGTTCGGGACCGCCTCGGTGCCGGATTATCGAAAATTCCGGTCTATCAAATGTCAATGTATGTACACGTACTGTAAAACATATTTCACTTAAATTTAAAAAAGTCACGAATGGCTTTTTGTTTTCTTGACTTTTGGCGTTTAGTATAAAATTTCTTTCTAATGATATGGAAATCAATAATTTCTGAAGCACTGTAGCTAGTACTAGCCTCAGCAAAGAGATAAACTTATTTAGTGATTCTGCAGCTTCTGCCCAGCTGATTTTTTCCTTTTCTTTCGTTTCGGCATCTGAGTCACTTTCTTCAAGACTTTGAGTAGGCTGAGGGTTTACTACAATGTTGATAATGTCCTCATCGGTTAGTTGTTGTTCAACAGGCTCATTCTCGTCGATTAGAGCAAAACAACAATGCACAAAAAAATGGCGAAGACGCTTCGAATTTGCTGTGACAGCTGAGACTAGCCGACCGCTAATTGTTGCCGAACAATACCGAGCGCTTCCGTATGATCCCGAACTATCCCGAAAACTTCCGAATAGCTCCGATGCCGGACTATCGGGCATTCCAGACTGTTGGATGCCGGACTAATGGACTTCTACTGTAATTATAAAATAACACAAATTAATCAAATACAAATTATTTGCGCACGCCGGGATTCGATCCCGCGACCTTCCGATTGCGAGTCAAGAGTCTTACCTCTCGACCACGCCGGCCGTCAAATATTAAAAAAAAATATGAAAAAACTGTCTGAAATAGTATTTTCAATGAAAAAATTGGCCAATACAAAAGAAATAGTACCTACAGCATCTCGCAGCGTCTTGCCTTATTTTTTTTCAGTTTTGTGGATATTTTCAACGCTGTTCCGCACACCTAGCTCATGACAGAAATTATATTATGTTGCAATGCTTATTTTTATACGTTCGTTATCCGCAAAATATGCAAAAGTTTATTTACTAGTAATTCGTTTACTTTTAAGAATATTAAAATACGTAAAAAAAACTGAGAAAATCAAAGAGATTTACGCATACAATATAAATCAGAAAAAGCTTTTACGAATCCATCCATCTTCCCGATATGAGTCGCTCATCTCGGCAATTTCGCTAAGAAAAATAATCAGCGTTGAGAGAAATCACCAAACATTGCTGTACATACCTGAACCCAATATTATCCCGACCGATGAAAAGTGGAAGCAAGCATACACCGTGATATCACGTACCATTCTATCAATCTTTTATTTTTAATATATTACATAATATTAAAATATTTATATGACTTTGATGACAAAATGGTTTTACCATTATCACAAATATTATAATGGTGAATTGATAGATTGCGATATTCTAACAGAGCTTTAATAGCGTAAACTTAAAATAAAACATACCTCTACATAAATATTGTATTCGTTTATAAGGAATTTTGACTTCTTATAGTAATTTCAAGCTAGATACTAGGATTTGAAACTACAATCTTTTGAACCTAAACACGCGATTTTTGGATGAACCACGCAAAATATTTATGTTTATATAAGTTCCTTATAAATATACCGCACTTTCTGAAAACATGTTTTTAACGATACAAAAATGTATTTCTAATTTTGGAGCGGTTTAATTAATTATAGAATTCAAAATATTAGATAGTTATAATGTTATAATTACCTCGAGGTGAGGTGGTATATACCAAAAAAATATATACTTACATGTACATATATGTAGGTAAATTGTATATATTGTAAAATTATTCTTGGTTAATAAATAATAAAAAATAAAATAAAAAAACAGTTTTAATAACTATTATCCGATCTCGTATACGAAACCGAGTGTTTTGCAAGCGGATTTGAAAAAAACGTTGCCTCTCGACTCAATCCCTAAAGAAAGAATTTCGATATTTGATAATGTTGTTTGTTACATTTCAGCCAAAGAACGATAAAATTGAGCCTATTTCAGACTCAGCGAGAAACCCATAATACAGATCTGTCTGTTTTTTTTTCTCCAGTAATTTAAATCTACTTATAAATCATACGTTCCAAATAACGTAATGGATTTATTTTTTTGAAGACAGCAAAATATTTGAATTATGTTAGAATGGGTTAATCTACCTTATTTATTGTTTATTAGAAGACAGGAACAAAATAAAGGAAAAGTCATCAATCTATTTACACAATGTTCTTATCATTTGTTGAGTATTACATCCAAAAGGAATTGGAAATAAATTTAAATTTTATAATCTCACTAATATTATAAACGCGAAAATTTGTATGGATGTACGAGTGTTTGTTACTCTATCACGAAAAAACTACTGAATGGATTTTAATGAAACTTTAAAATAATATAGCTCATACATCTAGGCTATAATTTATAAAGCTAGCTAAGAAGGGGACGCGAGAGGGGAACCGGGACGCACCGGAGAGGTGATTCTGGGAGAAACAATGTATTTCTTTGAATATATGGCACTGCAATCCAACGGGAACCAGCTGGTGTAATATAATTATAGAGAAAAAAATAATAATGATGGTGAGAAGTGCAGAGTCAAGGAAAATAATAATAAAAAAAAAAAACATAAAAATGCCATTAAGATTTGTTTGAATTTTAAAGGTGAGTTGGAGAATGTATTAGGTACCTATGTTAAATTCATTGATCATACCGTTTTTAATTATAAAAATGATAAATGCGAGAGAAAGGGTTGAAAAATACTACATTGCATGTTGAATGTTTCTAAACTAAATGTTTTAATTTCTCTTACAATGAGATTCATTTTATAAATCAGTCGATTCAATTATCCAACAGTATTAATAGGCTTGCGTCTGCGTGGTTGAATTTAAGAACCCGGCTTCGAGTGAATGTCTGCCGCCGCGCCGTACAAGCCGCACCATACAAACATTTGTGTACGTGAAATTTCAAACAAAGCAACCGTTGTAATTCGGTTTCAAATTTAAGAATTCGTCAAAGGATGGCGCTATTTCCGTTGGTAGGTCGCATGAGAACGTGCCCCCAGGTATAAATACCACGATTTTGTAAATTTGTGTATCTTTACCGATATGGAAAGATTGACGGTAATATTTAGTAATGAAAAATAGTACCTATCACGCGGTTATATATTACATAAGACGTCATTGCCTGTCCCGGTGATTAGCTATCACCTATCAGTGGATCACAGTGGATCCATTGGAGGGGACCACACCACTTTCCCAACAGCGTTATAAGGAAACAAATGATTTCCTCCTTCACCGCACACGTCAAGACTCTACTTTTTTTTTAACGAAGCTACATTTATTTGAACGACTTTAGACTCTCCAATGTCCATGCATACGGGGTTAGTAAGCAGTACGCAAGTACTAACATTAACATTATACAAAAGATAAATAGAAGTAGCAGCCCGTGGAATAATTCTTCTGAAATAGGTAACATCAAAAAGAGATAATTGTGTTAGTAAAAGAAAAATAAAAATAAAAATAACGGCAATAATCACAGTGGATCCGAGGAACGGGTTATTTTTGGAACCAGTTCCTATCGGATTTATAAAATGGTCACCCCACTAACCGGGCGAAGCCGAACCAAAAGCCGCCCGCAGGGTCTAGCAGCAAAAATCCGCGGACCGAGTTTTTAACTATTGGTATTTTTTAATACTTCGCATGTTCGCGTATTGTAGGTTGTAGGTACAAATGATAAGACCTAATCCTAATGATGTTATTAAAAGATCTACATAACTCACTCAACACGTTACGCATTTTTCAGTAGGATAACAATGGTGTGTGTTATGTGGGATGGCCGGAGCTATTTCCGTCGAAGAGTCGGAGAGGCGTCATGGTCTCCAGGAGGCCTTGATTCACTTCTGTTTGTTTTTTCTTCCGTTTTTATTCGGTCTCCATAACGAGATACGTGTCGAAAGGCTTATTTTTAACCTTCAAATCGCGTCAGATAATTTTTCAAACGGTGCCTTTTTCACACCCGAAGCGTGAAGAAATAAAAGTATTTATAACTTTTCAGAATACTGTAAATTCTTGTTTACCAATGAAGTTTTTAAAACGCAATTAAATTGACTTTCCCGATTTTGAGCGAAATTTACAACGGTAATAAACATCCTAGGAATAAATGCACACTACAATAAAATCATATTTCAGCGGTCCGTTTGATAGATTCTCACATCTTAACAGACTGACTGCAATCTTTAGAGCATTGGCGTCAAGTGGGAATGCTGTCCTTGTTCTACCGGTATTACAATGGAAGATGCTCCGAGGAACTAGCGTCATTGATCCCCTCGGCACCGGTGCATAGTCGGGAAACACGCCAAACACGCGCCCAGTTTTCAGTAATTTGCGATATGTCCGAGCACGAAAATATCGATTTTGTTCTGGTGGTTGATGCATTATTAATTATTATTATTATGTATTAAGGCTTATAATTGATAAATTTTTAGGTTGATAATTAATATTATTTAAAAAAAAAAAAGTTGTTACAATTACTGAAATCGTTAAGTTGAGTTGGGCTTTGAGCCCGTGAGGGAAGCTTTTTTAAGTTCCCAATCGGTTTTAGCTTGGTTTCGGTTACTCCATGAGCGAAGGGCCTAAAGCTAAAAAAAAGATTTTATTTTTGACCACAAAATGCGAGCGCTTTTTTATTTATTTTTATTTTTATTTATTTTGATTAGTTTTTATATACATACACATGTAACGTAATCATAAGTAATTAAATATGCAACATTGATCAGAAACTGTAAAAACACATATATGTATAGGTATATATACAATAGATAACCTTTACGAGAGTGTAATAATTACTCGTGTGTAAAGGGAAGAAAAAAAAAGAAGTTTTAAAAATTAAAATTAAAAATTACAGCACAAATATATTCGTGCATAAATCAAATGTATAAAAAATAATAATATTTATATATATAAAATAAAAAATAAATTAAAAAAAACTGTCAATTAAGTATTGTTAATCAACTGCCAATGCGACTCTAGGTGGCCAAACTATTTAAGATATCATTTTTTAGTCTATTTTTTAATTTGTTAGAGATTTATTATGTAAAACGCTCAAGAAATATAAATCTAAAAGATTTTAGTTTCTTTTATTTTATGCCTACTTGAGAAGTGTTTTGTTCCTTGTGATAGTTTTTCAATAAAATTCAAAATGTTGGATAATTTGTCATAATTTGTCATAAAAATAATTTGTCATTCAAAATGTTGGATAATTTAAAGACAGATTTTTTTGTTAAAGTACATGTGTGACTGTAATGCATTTGGTATTGAAAGTTGAAAATACGTAATTATTAACCTGCAAAGTAGGCGTGAGCGTTATTTAACGAGACTAGTTACAATAACTAGTTACGCGGCATGTAACGGAAATAACTAGTCTCGCTAAAATCACAAGTAGTTATTTTTGTAAATGCGTTATTTCCGTTATTTCTGTGTTGGGTGTGATGTGAGTAATTGAGTACAGAGTAGTTTCGCTGCGTTTCGCGTTTCGCATAGTTGCGTTTGCCGGCCGGCCGAGCGTGCGAGATTTTGAATCGAACATTTTCGAGTAAGCGGGAGTGGGTTCCGTTTCTGGGAAACGAGCCACCATTTTTTGAATTTAAAGTAAAATAATTTAGTTTGTTTTAGTTCGTCGTTGTACTTGTGTATAATTTTGAGTACTTTCGGTAAATTTTCGATCTTACTGTCAACTGCTTATTACGAATAATTTAAAAAAAAACACCTTTAGATTCACTTTAATTACTATAAAAGGAAACTTTTTGCATTTGGGGTGGCGAAAAATAATGCATTTAAAATTATAGTAAACACTAATTAATCGTAAAAAACATTTAATGCAGTCAGTCCTAAGCCTGAATAAAGTATGAAGGGAAGTTAATTTCATGTACGTTGATTTCACTGTATAGCTACAAACACTTAGATAGTGCTTAAATTTATTTTCGTTTCGTGTGTAATTTTATAATTGGTGGAGGTATACAGTTTCGTGTGCAACTGAAACTAAGAAAATAACTAGTTACAAAAATAACCTGTTTCGAAACAGATTATGCCGACCAAGAAACTGGTTTCGTTACGTTTCTTGAAAACGGCGTAACGACCCACGTCTACTGCAAAGCGGTTATGTGGCAACTTTGCAGAAAAACTTTTTTAACATACCTGTATCATCTACGTATCAAAAAAATATATGTAGTTTAAAAAATCATAATTTTCATTATGATTCAATTCCTGATTTCTATAATTATGTGACGAGCGATACGAAAATGGTTCAAAAAGTCGGGGGCGGCTACAAAAAATCTGGAGTGATTCTGCTGATTGAAATAGAAGGCCAGAATCAAGAATAACCGACCAAGGAAAGCCAGACAGTGTAATAATATGGGTGTAGGGTAAGATAAAATCGTATGTTCCAGAAGAAATGAATGGCTCTCTATCCTCCGCGCTGAATATAGAAACCTGAAAACTGATACTGAGAGTATCTTCTACTCTGGAATAATTAATTAATTGTGAAATAACACAAATTAATGAAATAAAATTTATCACGATCCCGCGACCTTCGGATTGCGAGTCAAGTGCTATACGTTCCAGAGCGGAAGATACTCTCAGTATTGCCCTAGTAAGATCACCATTCAGAATTGAAACTTGCTTGAAAAGACTTTAGTCGTGTTTGGTGACGAGATCTGAATAGTCAGTCAACCCCACCTTCCTCCTCCCCAACTCCTTCCCCTCCCACTACTTTCAGCCTCACAACATACACCAGTTGGGGATGCCATAGTCTCACTAACTCTCGTTAGGTATAAAAAATACCACTTGACAATGGCTACAAAATTTTTACAGCGTGTTCTTGCTATTACGATTTCTACTAATATGAGTACTACTTTGTATTATTTCTATTCCTCCTGTTTATTCTAGTGGTGATAATTTCATGAATAGTAGAAAAAAAATAATTCTCGGTTATTTGCACCTTCAATTCGACAGATATTTCCAAAACAATAATTTTGTTTGAACGTTAATCGCTATAACCACTGTCGTCGAATTATTTATATTGTAATATACAGTATAGGTGCCTACATATTATTCATAGTTACACCGTCATTATTGCAGATTATTACCTAATGTCTTTTTGTCTGCTCTGAATGTAAAATTAGCTCTGATGTAATCTCGAGTCATTCGGAGTTATTGAGGTTAGGCGGAGGGACAATATCAATATTTTCTGTACTATGAGAGTTAGTAAAAGCAGTGGCGAAGCGACCTTTTCTCGGCTCCAGGCAGATCAATTCAGTGAAATTGTTAATTATTTTGTAATGAAAATCAAGTGGCCAAAAACAAAGGGCCAGTTGTTATATAAAATATGAACAATTTCTCAAATTTCAAAGTTAATTTTCAAGTTCTGTAAAAGTTCTATTCAAGTTCTGTTAACATTTCAGACAGTGAAACAACCGGCCAATAATGATATAAAAACATCAATAGAAGAAAATTTTAAAGAAAAAAAAAACATTAAAATTTGATGATTGTTCAAATTCTGCGAAATGACACGTCCTAAGTAAGTGATCACTGATCATTGTAGGATTTGAAATTAGTGGAACAATAACAACAATAATCTTATATATAAAAACCTCGTGTCACGGTGTTTGTGGTCGCACTCCTCCGAAACGGCTTGACCGATTTTTATTATTTTTTTTATCTATATTTGGTAGGTATGAGAATAGGTTTTCAAGTATATTTCATACCACTAGGTGATTTGGGTAGGGTATCCCTGCCCAGAAAAAAATCAATTTTTTTTTTGTATTTTTTGTTTACTTGACATCAAAAAATACCTATAATCCCAAATTTTAACCTTCCTCCCCCCACCCTCCCATTTTTTAATCGTGATTTTAATATTTTTTAATGTACAAATTTAACCGTCTTTCGTATTTCAAACAGAACGAAATTATTTATGTTGTTGAATGACAGATGGCGCTACGTCCGCCTCATCGAATTTTCATCCACACATGCGCAAGACGTAGCGCAGCGTCGCGACATTTTGATATTTCATTCGGCATCATGTTCTCGCGTGGGCAAACCATCGAGCTTATTTGTGTTGGCTAAAGAAAGACTGACAAAAATATCGTACACTCAATTGCACTTCGAAATTAATATTGATTTTCTGAATTTCATTTTCCTACTTTAGTTGGTGTTTTTTTTTTAGTTTTATCGGCGGTAATCGTGTACAGCGCTCCATTCCTCTTTCTGTTATAGATCCCGTCCCCACACACTTACAACACATTCGTTATTTTTTATTTAACAACCAAAATATTCACTAGAAATAATTTGTATGGCAGAACAACGTTTGTCGGGTCAGCTAGTATTTATATATTATTCTAATATAGTGAACAGTAAATCAATGTTCGTTTTTTTAAAGATGGACAAACAAATTGAATTTAATTCTTCGGTGTACATGTATGAAAAACGATACAACCTTAGAAGACATAATATATGTGTTCCTCCTTGGATACAACCATCAAGTTAAGCCATAGTAAGTGCATTATACGTGTATTTTTAAATATAAATTTAAACGTCCTGGAATTTGTATGAGGTCAGGTCGCTACGCCACTGGGTCTAAGATAGCCTGGTTATTTATTGGGCGACACGTAATTTACATATCACCAGTCAATCAACACTTTTTGCTTGACTTTTTTTTCGTAATGTCTACCATAGTGGCATTAAAGCAAGTTATTTTGAACATTTCACTTAAAAATATACAAAAAATAATACTTATTATAAAACTTGATTATATTTTTTTTTACAAACATCTTTTGGCCAAAGAAACTATTTATACCAAGCTCCAATTATGTTTAATATTCTGCCAGACTACATTAAATCTTCCAATTCATTAGCTAAATTTAAAAATATGTTAAGATATTTGTGTTAACAGAGGATTGGCATACTATTTTTTCATCCTTGTCCTTTTTTAAATAATAAGATTTCATTTTTTAAATAATAAGATTTGTTTTTTAATAATATTTGTTTTTTGAATAATAAGCTTTTTATAAAATAAATAGATTTTATTTGAGTTCCATTTGCCAAAATTGGAGTATCACCCTAGATGTTTTGAACTAGCTTTGTTTCTAAATAGTAATTAAAGATTTATTTATGGTCTATATTGTTACAAATCATACTTAAATTACCCATCTGGTCACTAATATGATATTTTTATTTCTTACTTTATTATTTTACGCACCAGATTTAAATTTCCGTGTTAAATTTTCCCCAAAAAAAAGGAAAAAAAGAAGGAAAAACTAAACCCTTTCACACACTTCCCCAAATGATCATCTAGTCAACCCACGCTATGCAATTGCACTATATAAGTATTATAAATACAAAACAATACAAGAACAACATGTCAACCTACTAGAGACCAAATGGGAATATAATTCACCGACTCCAGATATTTTCATATCAGAGGGTTCGGCTCTGTGGCATTTCTAATTGAACCTATAAATCCTACTGATCCCTCAATATAAATATTTAAAAAATCCTTTGTAATCCTACATGTATTTAAAATGGCTGATTTTCGCATTTTTATATACAAATTCTTTGACAAATCTAATATGCTTAAATTTTGAATCAGATTCCTAGGTATTATGCCAGTGGCCGAAATAACAAATGGCAATATTTTAGTGTTTTAAATGTAGTGTATTTTAGTATTTTGTGTGTGTAAAATCACTCAAATTTATAAAAGTTAACTTCAACACAGGCCTAGTCCTAGTGAGGTTAATTTTTTTTTGTATGTAATAATAAAAAATAAGAATGAATGGTGAGAAGTTATAAATAAACAAATAAATAAATTTTAAAGGGTTCAGTAGCCCGGTGGGTAGGACATCTTGGTGGCGCTTGTCGAAGGATCGAATTCAAAATCATTTTCTCATAATTAGGGACTTAATTCCATACCATTATTAAAACAGGTTTCGTTTAACGAAAATGTCTGCTTAATTAATCTCTAAAAAGGAATTAATGACTGAAAAGCTTTACAAACATCCATTAAAAAGATCTTAAATCTTACCACATCAAAATTTTCAGAAAATATGGCGTGTTATTACAAAGTGCGCTCAGATGACTATAAAACATCAAACTGAAAACAGAAAAAGGAAGGTGAAATGAAATACTTACGAAGAAAACATGAAAAATTACCCATCATTGTACCTACAACATCCGTGTTGTTCTAATAAGTTAATGGGAACCTTAGCCATTGTTTGGAAAACTTACACGAGTGTGTTGAGTATGTAGTTTGCTTGTTCCTGTATAGTATTATGTAATGTTTGTGAGTTCATTCTTCTAGCTCAGGGGTCGGCAACCTGCGGCTCGCGAGCCACATGCGGCTCTTTGGATGTGAAGCTGCGGCTCTTTAGTTCCATATGCAAATATTATTTATTAAAAAAAAAAAAAAACATAAAAAATCGTTCTGAATCGATGAACGAGGATTAGGCACCATTTCTATCTCTCAGCCACTTGTAATAATAATAATAATAATAATTGGATAATTTATAAAGCGCCGTTTTTGTGAAAAATCACCTCAAGGGCGCTGTACAATTTATTAGGAATGCTTAGGTTCTAACTGATTTTACTATTTACAAATGGATACAGAAACATACTTACCTGGCAGGTCACTTCCGATAAACACACTTTAATTATAAGTTTATGCTTGGAGAAGATACGGCTTTGCACGCGGAGGACATTACAGTTATACACACTGGACATTGCGTGATTTTACATTATTTGCTACCCTCATCGCTGTTAGTACCTATTACATTTGTGAATAGATTAGTGGCAAAAGTAGAGGTATTTATTTTAAAATACTGGAGAATTTAGGACTATTGGAGATTAGTGGCAAAAGTATAGTTGAAATTTATTTTTAAATACTGGAGAATTTCGGAATCTTTAGGGCTGGAGAATGTTCATGAAATGATCTTCACAAACGCTTACATTATTATTATTTTTTTTTCTATGTTTTTCAAGGTTAGTTATTTACAGTGTCGCGGGCATTGAAAGTGAAGGTGAAAGATTTTGAGTTTATGGATACGACTGTCTGAAAAGGTGAGTTTTAAGTCTAGCTCTAAATTCCGCCGCGTCTGTGATCATTCTTAAGTCATGTGGCAGTCCGTTCCAGGCTTTAGGTCCTGACACTCCGAAAGCGCGCTCACCGAACTTAGTATCTGGTGTGCGCTTTGGTTCCTTTAACCTTCCGATAGCTGATGACGCTGCTGACCTCAGGGTTGACTGTCGATGATTGGAAATTTCTGGAATACACAATTCCGATAAGTAAGCCGGTGCCATTCCGTTAAGGGACTTAAATACCATCCAGCAGAGCTTAAACTGGATCCTTTCAGGACATTTAAGCCAGTGTAGGTTTTTGAGATGCTCTGAAATATGGGAATATTTTGATACGCCGGTGATAAGTCTTGCCGCAGCGTTGAAAACGGATTGTTACTCGGATGTACTCGCTTTTCACCGATCCCCTCCCCCGTGACACGCGTCGTCACTGTCGTCAGTCCATCGGAAGCTCTCGAATGACGCCGTCGTCGGATGTTTCTATGTAGGTTTTAATTCGCTTTCGACGCAAGACAGTTTGGCGTCTTCACCACTGCTTTGGCTGGGACGTATAGTTTGTTATTTCAAGTAGAAGAGTTAAAAGCGAATTATCTTCTCAAAGGTATGTATGTACGAGTAAATATATAATAATAATCTAAAACTGCAAGGGAAGGGGAACCCAGCCTATGTTTTGGTAGAGGAATTGGTTTGTTTCGAAGATTTTGCAGAAGATATTCATAGCGGTAAAGTACTTCATTTTCAATTTCTAGAGGAACATCGCGATAAAACCAGTGGAACTGATGACACGAATGACTTCAGCACAGTTATAAAAAAATTAAAGATGAATTTGCTGATAGATTTCAGCAATTCAAAACCAACAAAAGTACTCTAGCATTCATAGTAAATCCTCTCAACACAAATAGTAACGAAATCCACATTGAGCCATTTGGAGTTGAATTGAATTTGAGTTGAAAGTTGAAATCCATTTGAGTTGAAATCTACATTGAGCCATTTGGAGTTGGAAATCATGTCTCTATAAATGCAATTGATCCATTGAAAAATCATGTATACCAGTGTTTCTTAACCGTGTCGCCCCCTTTACCACGGTGAAATTATCCAGCCCCCCCCTTCCCAATAAAAAAATATTTATGCAAGTACTATTTATTGTCGGCAAGATAAAAAATTGTGGCTCTTTAAAAACTTTGAAATATTGTAAATTATAATTTTTGGCTCTTCAGACTCAAAAGGTTGCCGACCCCTGTTCTAGCTGATTCTCTTCCTCTAATCCACACACTCCTTACTCCTAACGGTTGCAGATTAATCTACGTGGGAAGACCATCTGCCTGCGATTGTTGTACCAGCGATGATAATTGCCTCACTGCGGAGGTAATGACTTTCCTACCGTTACTATATTTATGATGATGACGCTGTTATTTGAATGCAATTGACTGATTCATACATATTTGACAAGTTTCACGATTACGCGGATTACACACACACGTTTTTGTTGGATTTCATTAACTGTGGTAAAATATTTATAGTTTTTTTTACTCATTCTAATTCTGATGTAGATGTGTAGTAGCTTTTAATTCTGGCCTCATTAAGTGCCTTAATGTTTCCTTATTGCAAACAAAATATTCTATTCCTAGTTCTAGAAAGCTTAATATAACCGATGTTTACACAGTGATAGGAACACGATGCGATATATTAAAGGAAGCGATAGAAGAGATGTTTACACCAATAAAGTGTTCATTTTAGATGTTATAGTTTCAATTTTCAACAGTTAATAGATATTGGCATCTGAAAATGGAAAAAAACGCCGATCGAAATTAGATAACGGAGTAATGATCGGATCTAACGTTTATGCATATAATTTATTAGTAATTTTTTTCAATGAACTCGTCAAAAGTTTCTAGCGTTCCCATGTTAAATTTTCAGTGTTAGTTCTTGAATACCCCCAAGTTTTCGAAACAATATTTTCCAATTATGCATTGTCAAAATAAACCTGTTAGCCACTCTGGCTACCATTTATTGAATAACAAACACCTCTGCCATAGGTCA
This sequence comes from Limnephilus marmoratus, assembly GCA_917880885.1. Classification (NCBI taxonomy): domain Eukaryota; kingdom Metazoa; phylum Arthropoda; class Insecta; order Trichoptera; family Limnephilidae; genus Limnephilus; species Limnephilus marmoratus. The sequence continues at coordinate 51,439,491 of OU862909.1, read as the reverse complement.
CCCCAAGAGGTTCGCTACGTTTGGTGACATAGGAGGGGTGCCCGGGTTCATGGGTGAGGATTGTCTGGGTCTTGGCGGCGTATGCGTCTGCCCGCTAGCTGTATGGCAGGCCGGATCGGGAGAGACTGGTAGAGGGAGACCATTTGGCCTCTGCAACAGAGAGCTCTCGACCCATCGTCCATCGCCATCGCGTTAAGTGAGTCCCTTTGATTCTTCCAGCCGTACTCTCTCTCATCGCCTTGAACCGCAGTAGGAGGGATGGATTCATACGTCCGTCACTCCTGGAAACACTGACCCCCAGACTCCTATCCTTTCCAGAACTTCCTCTCCTTCCTTTCCTTAAAAGACCCTCCACGCAGTATCCCCAAAGATTCCATAGGTTCTGAAGGGAATTATTTTCCTCAAGGCCTCCTGTGTGGAGCTAATCGAAAAAAAGTCTATCAACAACATTCAGACATGCCGTGGTCTGCCAATTGCCATATTTTTATTCAAATGAATGAAATATGAATAATATTTAAAATTTTAGAAGAAAATCCGTCGATTTAGAGAATATCGATAAATTCATCAATATTTGGTAGCACAGTACTAGCACATCATTCTAATTTCTAATAAACAGCTCGTTTAAATATTTCAACCAAAGAAATTTCAAGAGTTTTACCGGTATTATATTTTAATCGTTTTATACACACTGTTTTAATTACTTTTTGGTAGCAAGAGAAGAGAATTTTCCCACGCGTCTCTATTCAAAGTTGCACAGCGACTGCTCATTTTGGGCAGTAGTTCAGGAGTCCCCATCGGATATAACCAATACTAAAGTAGTTTCGTTCAACGTGGACCATTGTCCATTGTGACGCTCATTAATAACAGAAAAAAATGTTGTTGTTTTATGACGCGAAACAATCACAACGATGTAAAAGACTGCATTGTACATTTTCCCATTGTTTGTGTCTAATTTTAGAAGCTGAGCCACTACCATTCTTGTAGAATATCGCACGGTCTTTTTGATTAGTTTTCCCCAATTAATTTAGTTCCAAGAGTAAAATAACTACAACCACTGAGGGCATGATTAGAGATTTCACGGCCAAAAGAATTATTATTATTTATTTTTGGCTTATTATGCCGTGTTGCGCTATCTCCTTCTTTATAACAGCATTACAGTGTCCATCATCATCATTATATTATATATCTGCCCTGATGATGGACACTGTACTGCTGCCCGTAACGTTGGCTAAAGAATGAGGTAGCGCAATACAGCACAATAACCCACAGATAAATCACGATACAACTATTGTTGTTCATTGTAAAATACGGGCGACCGGTACTTAATGTGAAATATTGAAGAGTGTATAGATGACAGAATGTGACAAAAAAAGGATTTGATGATATCGTCAATTCTCAACAGTTATTGAGAGAAAATCATTCATCACATAAATAAAATGATTGCATTGAACCTGAAATTATCAAATGAAATGACATTTGAGACGACTAAAGCATGGTCAATATCTTCTCTAGAAATAATTCAACTTATTTTGTGTGTATCGCAGCAACGACCACAGAGTAAAAGTAAATAACAAACTGAACATACTTGTAAATACAAATATTTGGCTCTTCATTTCAGCTTGCAATAATACGTGTATTGTTTTTGTTATTCGGTTGAACTTAAACTGAAAACAACAATCATGTTAAAGGAAACCAGCTGTGCGGCTTTAAAGGAACATTCGAGGATCCAGATCAATATGACTTACTTATCTTTGCAGGCGGGTAAAGGAAGCATTGGCGAACGAAAGAACTTTTTTTAATTCGATGTTTTTTTATAGTCACAAATACAGAATCGCTCTGATTTTAGTGATATTTCTCTACATTTATTCCCAATTGCCGTAGGAATCTATAGGACCTTCGAAACTATAGAAGAAGAGGGAAAGAGAAGTGGAATAGAGTAGCCATCAGTTATGGCCGACAATTATGGTCAGAAATATTTTGATTCACGAACACACACAATGAATATGAGCAGAATCGTCGCCTTTCTGACAGTATTAAATTAAATTAATAAATTTGTTTTGGCCACTTGGTATCTACCTCATGAGTGTCAACATCACATCTGCTTCACTATCACGGTCACGGCGCATTCGCTTCAAGTTTGTTTTTTGGGTCAACGACTGGTACTACGTAGACCTACCTAGATAGTACCAGACGGCCAACAGATGTATTATTTTCACTGTCACTTTCTTTCCTACCTAACCTGACCAACCGAGCCTCGAGCGCGTATTTTTTGCCTTAAATCATCTCTCTTCAAGATGAAAGTGATGCTTGACTTGAATGGAAGTAATTATCAAATAATTCAAAGTGAAATTTTTGATACCTGACACTTTGTTTTATGTCTGGTCAAACTATTGTCAAGATACTTTGTGTTGATTTGACTTGAACACTTTGTACTTAACAGTAGCTGATTCACTTACACAGACCCTCAAATACTCAAACAATGTAATGCCATGTCTTCATAAAAATGTCAATCAACAAAATAAAGTTGACTGGTCGTTTAATTTGTTTGATCTCTTGAAAACGTCCGTTGCTACCTCTGTACACGTTACGAACAGATTAAACACTTATTTTGACGGCTGAACAGCGACTAGTTTTAGTGGTTGTTATAAATATACCTAACAAACGGAGTGGTTAATTCTTAAAATAATAATAATATTATGAAGAATGTTTCAAACTGGACGTTAGAACAGTGAATTTATAGGTAAAGAAATGCTGCTCTACGAAAACAAACATTAAAGCTAAGAACAATAACTTGATTGCTCACCAAATATGTTTGTCTGCCGATACCAGAGTTATCCCGAATAATACATTTTCTCGGAGCTCTAGAGTGCTTCTGGAAGAATGATTCACGTCGTCATATATCTCCCTGACTCCAGACGTAAGACGGTATGACACGTGACGCGCATTTTCGTCGTGCACTTGTTTATCTGAGACTGCGCCAAATATGAGAGAGAATGAAAAATAATACAAAGTATAGCCTTCAAGATTAGGAGTGTGCATCGTATTAAAAATTTGACACTGAAAGGCTAAGGAAAAAGAAAAATTGCATACAGGCATTTGATATTTCGGTTAAAACTAAACACACAGAAAATCTTTTTTAAAACCTTTGTGTTTTATGTTCTTTCAATATTCTGATTTGCATTTTCTTCTCCATAACTTTCTCAGATGTTTATAATATTGCGTAAATATTATTTTGATTTTGAGTTTTATGAGGTAGGTAAGTAGATTTATTAAAAATTAATTTCTCGCTTTAAAAAGTCCTATCGACTCTTAACTGGTAAACAGCTGGTAACCGCATCGATAAGATAAAATAAAGTAATGGGTCAAGATTTCATTGACACCAATCCCACGGAATCAATCAAATTATGAGCGAAAATCGCAATCTTCAAATAAACACCAAAGAATCATCTTCTCACACCCGATAATAAAAATAATCTTTCAACATTTTAAACATTTGAGGCAAGGGCTATATGTGAAAATAAATAATATGCTCTTGTAAACTAAAAACTGTGGCTTTAAAGATGGTTGGCCTGATTTTGTAAACAGAATATATGAATGTTGATGTTTATTCTGTGCAAGGAACAATCAATCAAATCTCTTATATTTTGGCGTGTCAGGTTCGCTCAAAATAGATTATGGCCGTTTAAATATTCAAAGGTTTCCAAAACAAGAGCTTCTCGGAAAGCGATTGCTTGTTGCCTTGAGAGAGAAGAATAATGTTTGTTGCGACGAAGGAACAAACAGATATTAAATTCAACACAAAATGCAGCTGGAGTAAAAACTATAAGCCGCGAGGATGGCCAAAAACCATTGTTAGCCAAAAACGCCAGAAGTCTGCTGACTATTTGCGACGAATATGGGTACCGGTACATTGTACCAACAACAACACCCTTTGCTTTAATTAATAGTTATTGTGTAAAAGCTCTAAATTGGTAAATCTTAGGTTTTATCAGTAAATATTCGTACTTAAGAAATGGTTGTGTAAATTCCCGAGTTGATTATTTAAATTTTTTATTTTATTTTTTATTTTAACTTTTTGAGTAAAACCTGAAATTGTAATATTTTAAATAAATGAAGACAATATAAGCGAAACTCAATCGAAAATTTGGAAACAGAAAATCAGAAAAACATATTGACACCTCTGGGACTCGAACCCAGGACCTCTTGCTTATTTAAAGATTGCTTAGAATAGTTCAAAAGGTTAGGTTAGGTTAACAAAGTCAGATTGACTGCTACATTATTACTAGATGTGTTGGTTGATAAATTTTATATTTTACCGCTAAATTATTTACGAGATTGTTGCGTAACAGTCCGAAATAATAGATCAGATTCAGATTAGTTAGGTTAAACGACCTATATTAAAAAAAAAGTTTATCTTACAGTTATAACATTTCTGTGCTCGTGCGTACATGTATCCATAGCTCGTATTGTGCAACTGAATTTGTGACAGACATACTTTTTATAATGTTGTAAAAAGCCAGAACGAGCTGTAAAATTTAATCTTTCAAGTATTTTCACTGTAACGGATGTTATTTAAGTGCACATTCGTGATTCCCATTTTGTCTGAGAAAATACGAATATTATCGAAATTCGTAAGTTTGTACGTTTGTGAAAATCCTGCTTTTTGCAAGCAAACATTGCATTGTACCAAGTATCATCAACTAAAAAATCTCCTGGTCGGTGAACTGTGACCGTAGGTAATGAAAAATGAACAAATTTTTCTTTATGGAACTTCTAGGCCAATGCAACTATTTTATCTTCTCAACATCAATTCTGCCATGATATATGGCAGAATTGATGTTCATAACATTTTTAATGTTCCATTTATATATTATTAGCTCATCATTTCGCCGTCTTTAATCATAGTTTTCTACACATTTTTGTTATGTAGATTATCAACGTTAGCGATATTCTCAATAATCTATTCAACTTTTTTATTTCATTTTTTACAACACAGTTTATGAGTGTGCGTACTGCGTTCTGCGCAGGTACCTATCGGAAAAGAGAGCAAACCATCTGTCCATTTGCTTTCTATCTTGAATCATGATTACTTAAGTATATTGTTCTGACACACTTTTATCTGTCACACGGTTTATGCGAAGGTCAGAAAGAGAAAAATTTTCTCCCGAACACAATTATGATGCATCTTTCGTCACGGATTATTCCCAATTCGTTTCCAAGTGTCTACTGTGTGCTGCGAAATAAATTAACTTCTTGCAGGCATGTTTAATTGGCTTAGTAAAATTCATGTAATGGATTTATCTAATGATAAAACTTAAATACTCCTGAATGGTAGGTAGGTATTCTGAGTATCGACGTGGTAAAAGACCATTATTCAGAACTGTTAAATTGCTTGAAATGGCTTCAGCCGTTTTTGTTGACTATCTAAATAGCCAGTAGTTTCCAGAAGGAAAATGTAGAAACACTCCCGGCTCTGGCAAAAAAAAACTGGCTCCGGGAAATCTTGTGCGGTGTTCACATAAAAAGTCACAGATATAAATTCATTGGTACCATAACTATGTGAAAGAGATCTACTTTATTTTATATAATATATAAGTTATAAGGTTCTTCTTTATTCTACGTGTTATTTACATATTTTAATAAAACTCTATGTTAATTGTTTAACAGCGATATTTTAACAATATGGTATCTTAATTTAGTTAATTTTTTATGCCATCTATTTCAACAAACCAATGATTTAATAATACAATTCGATACTAGATACATACTTATCGTAGCGACATTTAAACCATTTTCTCTTTTAATATCAATAAATACTAGCTGTTAAAAATCCGCTCCGCAGGTTTTTGATGCGAGGCCCTGGGGGCGGCTTTTGGTTCGGCTTCGCCCAGTTAGTTGGTGTTGGTGACAATTTTATAAATCCAATAGGAACTGGTTCCAAAAATAGCCCGTTCCTCGGATCCACTGTCATCCAGTGATAGCTAGTCAACGGGATACGGGATACCGTATTAATACTGTTCGATAACTTCTCAGGCTTATTAAATTATACACCGACACATTTTCAATAAATTGCTATGGTTTACGAAAATACAATTAAAAACTTTAAACAAATGCTAAGATATAATAGTTATCCCTCTTGAATAGAAAAGAAAATCCATAGTGGAAGTGGCCTATTATGTAGGTAATAGGCGTTTGCTTAAATGCATTCAAGAGCACTCTGTTAGTCGTAGTCAAGCTGCCATAATAACGAAAGTAGATTGCAAATGAACGGAATAAATGAGAACGTATTGATTTTATACGGCATGCATTAACACTTTTCACCTGAATAATAAATAAAATGACTTCACCGGCACGATGCCCAATGTCAGCAGTGAATTAATAATACGTAGGGACCAGGGACCGTTGAAGGAAATAAATCATCGGAAAATATACATTGATCACTCCTCTTTCAGATCTTCTTCACCTCTCTGTGCAGTTTAAGGTTTATTTGTAGATTTTGCAGTATCAACAATTCGTTTTGAACAAATGTTCAAATGAGTTTATTAATGAAAAATGAAAAAAATGAAATAAGTGGTTTATACAAAGTTAAATTATTTCATTTTTCTATAATGGCTAACCACGAAGTAATAGCTACATTCGAGTTTATTAATCTTTACTTGTTTCTTGAAACAGAGCAATCTTATTTTGTGGCACCATTTTTAATTCTAAATTAATGGAATACTTAGTTTTTACTGTCTATAATTACCACTTTTATTGTCTATAAAAAACAACTTATTTCAAGTTGGTTTTTATAAACAAAAAAGTGATAAAAACTAAGCATTCTACTAATTTCGAATCTTTACTTGCATTGTATTCGTAAGAAATTTTGTAGTTTTATTTTTTTCAATGTGAATACCTCACAAGAATCCCAGCTGCTCCCGTGTAGAGCCAGTGAGACTATGGCATCCCTAATTGGGGTATGTTGTGAGCCTGAAGGTAGTGGGGAGGGGAAGGAGGTTCCAATATTGCATTATCAAAAATCAAATAATTCTCCTTCTCCTTTTTGAGTCGGTTCCTCATTGCTGAGGATCCTGACCCCAGCTCATTTTTTTACGGTGGACAAGGCTCTTCGCGGTTCAGCGACAGCGGCGTGAGTGACCACGAATTTCTCCAAATTTGAGTCCTCAGTTAAAGATCAACACCAACGAGTCCACAGAATCTTAAAATAGCTGGGGCAGGTAGCTGATAGCCTATTCCAAGATGGAAATATATATTAGTGTATGTATATCCATGGTAGTGGAATTTTGACCATTCTCCAGAAATTTCGAGGACATCTATTCGCTTCCTTTTGCCGGTTCCATGTTTCCACACCGTGTAGAAATATGGGGAAAATCAGCGTCCCGACTAGTCTCATCTTGGTGGTCTTGGTTATGCCTGTGTCACTTTTTTCTGCAATAGCAATACTTTTTGAAATTCAAACTTCAAAACATGATATACGAGTAAGTGAGAAAAAGTTTCCCACAAGGCAATGTGACACACGTCGAGTTTCATTAGGTTTCCGATTTCTTTTAAGAATCTCTGAATAGTGGCTACCCGTTTCTAAATTTCAAAAACAAAACTACTTCTCGCACTCAAATAAGCTCTAGTCAGATTAGCAAAATTTTCGTACTAAAATGTTAGTTGAATCGTTGAATGAAAAGGTATTCATTTTTGGCAATTAATAATTTAAAATAGGTATTAACATCTTGAAGAACTCTAATTTCTGTCAGGTTTATAAAATATATCAATACATAACAATTTTATAATATTTAAAAAATAATCATCTTGTAAATTGTAAATGCATTGTACTATGTTATTGCAAAAATTCTGTCATTATGTACCTGCTGACAAAGTATAAATGTTAATAAAAAAAATTAAAAAATAAATATTTAAACTAATGTGACTCCGTACTTACGATTTGTAATAGCCTAGACTTTAGACAGTTCTTTGGACAGTCGATCAAAAATTTATTTTTATCCATATGACGCAAATGGCGATCACGATTGAGTTCATAGAACAAAATAATTTTATCATGTGTTAATTATTATTATTATTAATATTTTTTTAATGACGGCTTGTATCGTGAAATTGTGTAAATTATATTTTGCAAATGATTCAAAGAATGCTGATCACGTTATTAGTTTTTTTCTGAGAAGTGTTGTTATTAGCATACAATGACATATGATGGCGGTTTCCCATTTCATTTTAAGAATTCAATTTACTGTAATAATTGGGAATTAGTCATTCATGGGGATATTCAACCAAATGGTTAATTTATTCAGTTTCTGAATAATATGTGAGATGTCTTTTCATTTTAATATAAATTATAAGATTTTGATGTACTCATCACGATTCTTGATGATTTGGATGATTTGCTAGAATGGGAAAAGGTGTCTGGGAGATGTCATTAACATGTAAGATGATTCACTTGAGAATGGTTTCGGCTTTCGACCCGGCATCACCCGAGTTTTTGAACACAACAATTATTTGGAAAATACGAAAAGAATTTAAAAGTTCCATATTCGTGATGGAGGTGTTGCTGCAGGCTAAAAATAGTTGCGTTGATCTAGAAATTCCAGACGAAAAATGCCAGAGCTCTATGTTAACATAGAGCTATATAACTATGTTCGAGAGTTTTGTTGTTTTAATCTTTACACAAAAAGATTTTCAATTTATCCACCAATTGGCTTTCAATACTTATATAGTTTTTATCCCCTAATAGAGATACCAAGCATGGAAATCTGCGTAATTTTAAAGTAAATTAGAGTTTAGAAGCCCATAGGTGGGGACATGACTCAAAGTGTTCACACTTATACGAGTACAGGACATTGCATGATTTGAATGACGGGTGGAATTCAAGCCTCGTTCAGTTCAGTTTAGTTCACGGCATGCTTGGCTGGGGAAGAAAAACAATTGTCGCCCACATATGAGACGGACTGACGACCTTAAGAGATGCAAAAGGCAAAAGAAAGACAAAAGCTAAATGCATTATTTGAGTCGATATACAAAATACAAAGTAGAACCTCAGAAAGCTGACGAAGAAGAATAAGAAGAAATCAAATATAAAACTTTTGAATTAATTGAAACATCCTTCAAATATACAGAGTATTAAGATGCACTTGTACTTAAATTGTTAGAAACTATGTATTAGAAACTTGTCGATTAATACACATTTTTTCATGAATGCGCGATGAACTCAGCTACTGACGATCGATTTCACTTCTAATCGGTTTTGACAATAATGTACTTATATATTAGGGAACGTACCCATACTACGTGACCAACTTTTTGCAATTTTTAACCCCCCCCCCCCCCCCGGTGACCAAAAACCTAAGCAAACCGCCGCTCATTTGTATGGAGCGTGACATTTTGAAGACACTCCCCCCCCCCCCTAAACGTGTCACGTAGTATGGGTACGTTCCCTTATATGTTATTAGAAATAAATATTTGTTTAATGGAATCGAATTATGATGTCGTAATTCAGTGTTACAAGTACGATCTGTTCAAGATTCACCCACTCTGCATTTTCTCACTTGTAACTTCACTCCGTTCCTCTTGAAAGGGAATCGAGTGAAGTCATCGTCCTTCAGCAAGTTCAACGTACATCGCTTGAGTCATCTCGTCTCCCTCTCACCTGATGCATCCAGGTGTTGCTACACTTATAAACCTTGTATTCTACAAGCGAGATCAGCTCTTGGGCAGAGGTTTAAGAGTGCATATTATCCCTTGTTACTTGAACAGGATTTGTATAGAGTTGTGTCGTTCATATTTCTTTAATCTCGCTTCGGCCTTTTAAGTTTATGTAGCGGTATGCAATCATCCCGCACAACAGAGCACATATTTAAAACAGAAGGCGTATCGGAATGCTTTTCGTAGCTATTTAATAATGTTGGTAGCCAAATCATAAGCAGCAAATGCAGAATACTTTACTAAATCGGAATTTTACAGCAAAACACGGATTACTTCACGAATTGGCTTTGTCGACATGCTAAAGGTTTTATAATGTTATATAGCAATAAATGTTTTCCAAAATTTCCCGGTTCCCCCAATCACAAAAATTTATGACAAAATTCACTACTGCAATTACATAAACATTTCTTTAATAAATATAATATAGGTACCTATTTCTGTTGGAAGACTAACTGTACCACTAGTACCAACCACAACATCACAGCATCACTATATATTTAAGGGTTTAAAATTGTTCGATAAATTACCCTTAGATATACGATCGGAAGAAAACTACGACAATTATATATAAAAAATATATACCTATTAAAATTCTCTAGTACCACCTCATAACTTTTCCTTTTGTTAAATTTATGTTTTGCGTATCATTCCATTGTTTCATTTATAACTTTCCTATTTTTTATTACTTTTATTGTATTTTCTTAAATTAATCATAATTTTTACAATAATATTTTAATTTAAATAGATGTAAAAATATATAGTTGTCCTCTTCTAAACACAAGCAACTGCTTTATTAGGAGAGAGATTGAAATATTATATTATATTATGTTGTAAAATTGTAACTCTAAAAATGTTTCAAACAATAAAAAAACATGCTAACAATCGTATTGTGCATGCCTCTCTGAATCTAACCTAACCTAATAGCGTTCTCAGGGCCGGATTAACCATGTCGGGGCCCCTAGGCAATGCACGTCTCGGGGCCCCTTACAAGGCTTTAAGGGGGGGGGGGGGGGTAAAGTTTTAAAACTTTTTTAAAACTTTTTTCCGGATGAAAACATGTCAGTACCAATATTGAGTATTGTGTCAAAATTTCAAGTAAATCGGAGCAAAACTAACGAAGGAACGGCGTTTCAAGCGACCGGCCCTCATGCTCGATTCAAGTATATTTCGAGTATAAAATTTTTTAAATCGGTTTTCTCGCAAACAACATTTCTGAAGTTTGTGAACATTATAACTCAAAATCTTGACTTGACCGATGCTTTTGAAATTTTGTACACTATTTCTACACATAAATCAGATGGTCAGAGGGAGTTTTTTTTTACCATTTTATAATAACGAATTCACCGAAATTTTTTAGTAAAAATCGCGTTTTTCACTTCAAAATGCTGGCAAAAAAAATCGAAAAAAACTCCCTCTGACTACCTAGGAAAACATATTACCTTTTAAACGCATTTCAATTTTTTTGGTTTCAAATGATCCAATGACGAGTTATGATGTTCATATCACTAATTGAAGTCATTTTTTCTCGGGACGCGGGGCCCCTAGCCGATGCGGGGCCCCTAGGCAGTTGCCTACGCCGCCTTAGGGATAATCCGGTACTGAGCGTTCTTCCTCATTTTTATTGCCACATTATCCCCACATACGCTCTATAACAGCATGCATGCACAATGTGTTCGTGAGGCACATAAAAACTAGTATTTTTATTTCGATTGCATTTTGCATATTTTTTCATAATTCATCTCTATAGTTCCTTATTCCGACAGAAAAGTCAGGAGATGAAATCAAACTGGCAGCATGTCATTGATTTTGGAGTTAGGTTGTTACCCTGAATTACTCGTAACTAAGTGTGAAGATTGGACGACATGCCACGATGCCCTAGGAATTGAGGAATGGCACTGGCCTCCCGGCTTTTAATTCTAATTTGTCGGATGCTATAAATCACACCGTCCTATACACCCGTTTGACTTCACAGAGTTCAAGCCTTTGATTGGATTGGCTGATCAATTGACGACATTACTTCCGCCGGCTTTTGCGATGAAAGACATGTAAAAAAGAAATGATTTGCGTTAATTGTTTAAAACCACGTTAACTCATATACTACGTATTACCTATGTTCCTACCGATGTGCAAGATCGATACACTTAACTTTTCAGTCAGACGGGGGCATCGCGCCTCTTCGTCCCTATGAAGAAATGCGAGTGACTTAACCTAACCTACCAAACCTAAAAACTGTAAAGGGAGCAGTATTATTTAACATAATTGTGATCACTAGATGTTGCTTATTCTCTACTTAATGAAGGCGTCCCCAAACTCCTTCGACTACCTACTCCTAACCGCTTATTGATGCTTCGTGTTTTTTCGAACTTTGACAATCATTTTGTCCAATCTTTGGCCCTTCCATAACTTGTAAACCATTAATAGGATCTTTACACAAAAAAAGTCACTTAGAATCCCAGTATTTTCAATTTTAAATTAATCAATTAGGATAAATCAATTATTTGATTAAAACCAAAGGAGATTACAATAAAAATTTAATTTTGCACAAGGTCATCACCCTAAAATCTGATCATTCTCAATTACCAGGAGAGCAGTAGACTTCAGAAGTGCCAGTACCCTTCAGCGAGGTATAACGTATAACGACAATCTGTTTAGAGATGGAAATTCGATTATTTCTCGGTTGGTTGCTGCTCGGCTGCGGTTTCAAGAAACTATGTATTTAATGTGCAGGGTCGATCACCTCGCCAGAGAATCCAGAGATATTGTGTTCTTTGTTCAGTGATCCCGGCAGACATTGCGGCCTCGCTTGTTCAATAAACTGTTGCTAAATGACGTTATACTTAATTATTTCCCGGAAATTGTTAGATCATTCGATGCAAACATTTTCCTCAATCCTTTGCGCGCCTATAAAATACTACCAGGATATTCTGACTAATTACAGGACAATGTTACGGTTCTGATGAAATAAACGTGCCTCTGGGTATTTTAATATATTACAACATGTATAAAAAGGAACCATCCAATATTCAATGATTCATCTCTTTCGCGATATTTTGGAGACGCATGCTGTTTGTTTAACTATTTAATGACGTGTACATCATCACTTTATCATATTGTTAACAACAAACCTACTCATTATGCGTTCTCTATTTCCATAGTGTTTACAATATGGAAATCGTTATCTCGACAGAATGATGTGTGAATGACGTATGCTTTGCGTGAATTCAAATGCTAGTCTTATTATAATAACATTGAATCTAGTAAGAGAGACCCAAGAGCCGTCAAGTCTCACGTCACACTGATCGGTACAGACTCGTTACATCTCGGTGTTTGTGTGTTTTTTTGGAAATTCAAATCTGATGTCTTTGTAAAGAAAACGGTGGGATGAAGTCAGTTTGTATTTCGAATGATGATTGTTTCAGAATGTTACTGTGAAGTGAATGCTATGAAAATCTCTCATCGCAAGGAAAACACCATTGTAAGAGATATCTAACAGGTTTTATTAAGTATGATATTTTCACACTTAGTTGAGGGTAATTCAGGGTAACTCCTAAATCAATGACACGCTGTCAGTTTGATTTCATTTCCTGACTTTTCTGTCGGAATAATAAACTTTTATAGCGGGCAAATTAAACGAAATCAATCCCCGCTTTTCTTCTGTAAACACAATGAGTCTTTATTGGGTGGGTACAACAATACTGGGACAGTTCAATAATCATAAAAATAGTAGTAACTTAACAGTACACGCTATAACGTAGCTTATGGTTATTATGACAATAATAACTTCAAAGGACACTAATTAACCCTCAATAACCCGTCACTTTATACAAAAGATTCACGAGTATCTGCGCGAGCGAACTCGGAAGGCAGACCTACGATCTTTACCATCGCTGTCTCCTGAAGTTTAACGCGGGTCAAACTCAAAACCCTAAGGTTTTGCTTGCCTTTATTTACCTATTGACCCGCTGCCCTAGTGTCAGCGAGAGTAAGGACAACCAATGCAAGACAGAGAAAGTATTCACAAATACGCTCAAAACAATAATATTTGTTACACTTTCACATTTTGAAACAATGAAACCAAGATAAAATAATATAAAGTTGAACTCTTATTATTTCGTCATTGAAATCGGAAGATAAGCTGATTGTCATGGATTTCCTAACAACAAGGCAAGACAATTGAAATCAATGTCTCAATTCTAAAACTTTGCTTCTATCACAATTTCTCAGTTATTGATCACGAAATGGAAACGCTAAGATTTTCATAATAATTGTCTTAAAAATTAAGCAAATTTTCGAACAATCAATAAAAAAATTGACAATTCAACCTTCAAGGTACATAATATACGAGTATGACCTTATCGAGTAACTACATTTTTTTTCAACTAAGTAAACGTGTAAATAAAATTATTATTATAAGTAAATGCATACAGTTTTATCATAAAAAAAACTAAAACAAGATTTGGTTAGATAGAATCGGGTTATATTATGTCTAACCAACGAATAATTTACTTAATGGTATTAAGCATACCTATGATCATTGAATATCGTAAACGATAATAATAATAGTTTTTAAGAGTGATATATCAATAAATAGACTTATATGATATCATGATATTATAATATCATTTGATTTCCGCACTCCGAAGCTGAAAGATGAGCTGCTGAAATTGCTGAGACATTTTCGGACCAGACAGAGTCGTAAATGACAATTATTTAATGACCAACGCAAATTCAGAATAAAGTTATCCCATTTATGAGTTCAGGGACTAGATTTACAATAATTAAAGCATTCTTCCGCAAATCGTCTCTTTCGATTTATGTTATTTAACTAACTTTACTATCCGGCATTTGAATTCTTGCATAGGTATTATCTACGTAGGTATATCAATTTAAAAAGTTCCTTGTAAATTGCAATTTAAGTTTAAAAAGTTCTTTATAAATTCAAGAAAGAAAAAGATGATGGATGCACAACAATTCAGTGGGCATTTGAGTTGATATCTTTTTTTTTCCTATAAAATAATAAGTGGTTCTCTGCGTTTGGTGACTTAGCAGTGGTGCCCGGGTTCATGGGGTGAGGTTTGTCTACATCCGCCGACCTGCTGCGTGGCAGGTCGGATCAAGAGAGACTGGTTGAGGGAGGCCTTTTGACCTTTCCAGCCGGACTCCATCGCGTTGCACCGCAGTTGGAGGGATGGATTCGTACGTCCCGTCACTCCTGGATACACTGACCCCCAGATTCTTACCCACCTCTCATACCTTTTTCCTTCCCAACTTTAACAACTAGAACTTCCTATCCTTCCCTTCCTTAAAAATACCCTCCTTACAGCATCCCCTAAGATGACATAGGCCCTGAGGGAAATTATTTTCCCCAGGGTCTCCAGTGTAGAACAAATGTAAAAAAATAAATAAATTCTTCTTCTTCTCTTCTTCGATGGCGCTACAGCCCATATCGAGCTTTGGCCTCCTGCAACAGTCGACTCCAACTCCTCCTGTCCTCAGCAGCTGACTTTCAATTTGGAACCTGGAGAAGCTGTGCTGCATCCCCTCTTACTTCGTCTTCCCACCTCAGTCTGGGTCTTCCCACTTTTCTCTTTCCACCTGGGTGTCCAGTCAAAATTCTTTTTGGGACGCGTGTATCCGGCATTCTCTGTACATGCCCAGCCCATCTCAGCCTGAGGAGTCTCATATGTGTTGAGATGCTAGGTGCCTTATATATATCATACAATTCTGTATTGTGCCGGATGCGCCACTGTTCACCCTTTTTCACGGGTCCACATATTCTTCTCAGCACTTTTCTTTCAAAAGTATCCAGCATTTCAGCCATCTTTACCGTCAGTGTCAGCGCCTCACATCCATATGCCAATACAGTTCTAACAATGGTCTTATATATGGTTATTTTGGTTTTTCTGTGGACACTACGTGACTTAAACACTGGCAGCAAAGAGAAGTATGTTTTGTTGGCTGCTGTGATTCTCCTTCTGATTTCTGCTGGATCCTCATTATTCTCTGTCAGACTGGAGCCCAGGTAGGCAAATTGGTCGACCACGTCGTATAAGTAGTTGTCTTTGAATTGTGCACTACTTCTTCTTCTGTGTGAAGGGTTCCTGCGCTGTATCATCATTTTCGTTTTGTTGACATTAACCTGCAGTCCTACTTCCCGTGCCGCTGTTTCTAAAGGATCGAAGACCTCCTTAATGGCTGAAATTGATCTTCCGACAATGTTAATGTCATCCGCATATCCGACAACTTGACTACTCTTGAAAAATAAATAAATTAAAGAACAATAAATATAACTTCTGGACTTAGTTAAGATAAAAATTGATGTTTTAAAAATCCACGGATAATGACGTAAAAGACATGCGCGACGTTACAAGCTTTAGTTGTGTTCACCTAGAAATTTCAGGTATCTAATAATAAATGGCTAAATTTCAGTCTGTTAAAAAATTATTTCAGAAATCTAATCGGACTGTGTGCAACACTGTTACAGTATTGAAGTACACGAATGTAGCTCACTCTTTGTCACGATTGTGATTGCGATTTTTTTTCGATATGTAGGTTGTTATTGTTAGCAGTTGGCGACTTGTCCTTGTTATGCTTGATAAATATTAGTTTCGTTATTTAGTACTAACAATACTTCCCGTAAAGAAACACCTAGCATCATAATATTTGAATTGCGTTGACTAATATTTTCAACGTGCGAAAACTCTGCAGTTACAAATTGGCAACTTTGTGAGATCAGTAGAATATTTTATAATAGACAACGCTCATAATACCCAAATATTCTTTTACTCCATTTTATTATTGTAGATTAATAGTATTTGATTGTGGTGTTGTGCTTATAATTTTATCGTTAACGAAGTTTATATACCTATAATTTAAACAAGTTTATTTAATATTTAAACCTAGAAGATAAATCAGTGCCCTTGTTGTGATTTTTCACTAAAACGGCGCTATATATTATCCAAATATTATTATTACAAAGAATTGAATTCCCGGAACTTTGACCAAATCACCAAGATAACTCATTCGGCAATGTTAAAACCCACCGTGAATTGACAATAACATATTTGAAAACATTTTGTATCAATATTTTGGAAATAATTTATAAATTTCCCAAGTTAAAAATTATTAACTTTTGTCTTATAATGTAAACGTGAAAAGTTATTCCCTTCAAATAGAGCAAGTCTTATTGAAGATACTTTCAAAATTTTGACAACCTTTCTTTTTACTTATCATTTCATTAAAAGTTTTTTTAAGGCTTTTATTGCTTTTCTCAGTTTAACTAGTATTTACTATCCATTCAATTTTAGAATTTATTTTAAAATCTGAATTAAAATTAAAAATTAAATTAGCTGAAATAATAACTTCACATTGCAAATTACATAACCATTCTACCATATAAGTCGTGGGTAACGTGAACAGACGGTAAATAAAAATACATTGAAGAATAATATTTAAATATCCTTCACAGGAAACAACACAAAATATTATGATGATTTGAATGTATGACAAAAGAACAAAAATATTTGCTCTGCGCGAGAAACCTATACGCGTGTACAAATAAATAATACTTTCAATGTTATTATTACTTATTTTATCGTAAACTTAACAATATTCCGCATGTGGTATACCAAAGAACATATAATTATCTACCTATATATAATAATCTACCTATTAAGTACCTATTACATAATTGTATACCATTACATTCAATGGGACTTGCACACGAAAACATTTGCTAGATTTAAATGATCTATAAAATAATGTTACAAGCTAGCCTTTGGTACATGTACGTGTTTATGACCTGTTCACACCAAGATGTTGTGCCATGACTGAAGTGAGGCGAGATTGTGATCTGCGTACTGATGTTGGAGTAAAACTAGCCAAGGTGCAATCTATCTATCTATATTTGTTATGAAGAAGAGTGTCTGTGGCGGACACTAGGCGGGCTTGTGGATTTGATTAGTATACAAAATTATGACCTTCAAAGCTCGAGGAAGGTCACTGTCTACATTAGATTTCAAAACGTGTAAAGCCCGGACAATGCCGGGGACATCAGATAGTGTTTCTATAAATACTCATATGGCGAGTTATTTATTTTACTGATGCACCAAAATGATTTTACTGATGATTTCTAAACAAAATATTGTAAAAACTCTAAAATTTTGGTAGAATGCAAACAGATTGTGGTTTGGCATACCTATTAATAAAAATATAACTACAAATTTTTGTTTAATTTATTAACACAAGCATCTTTAGGGTAGTCAGTTTAATTTGTACCTTGATGATGATTGTGTTAAGCGAAACCGGTTGGTCTTAATAAAGTAAACAAATTTCGTGGTTTTAAAGATAATTATTGCTTTATTTTATGAAAATTCTTATTCAACAGATCCTCATAAACTATATCACTTTTACAGTAGAAAGGTACAAGAACAAAATTAATCATAAGCATTCTGTTTGCATGAAAGGGTAGAGACTATCGTCATGAAATTTGCACAGTTTTTCCATTTATAATGAGGTAAGCTCTGGCGTTATTTGCACCTCTTTTATTGCCTAGAATTTCTAGGGTAATAAACAGCTCGTCACGTCATCAAAATTGTGAAATTTAGAGTTTTGAAAATCTCGTACAATGTGTTTTAGTGTTAAAAATATTTGGCCAATCATGGTAGTGCCTAATTTATCAATCGCTCATTTAATTGTGTTCATAATGCAATTCTTCTATTAGAGGGTTTTTGTTACACAGTCTTCTAAGTGTGAATAAGTCTTTACAGTGACCACAGACACCAAGAGGTTTGCGAACCGGTCTGGAGCATATAGGTCGAACTTGGTCGGGTGGAGAGAAAAGTTCTAGCACCGAGCGAAATCTGCGTTGGCTATTACTTCTTATACTTAACACAATAATAATTAATGGATACAATGACCATACCAGTTGCACCGGCTACCATAGTACTAAATAAATAATCTTGTCAATGGAATATATTTTCCAACGTACCAACTCTGTTATAACTCTATGCTGTGCTAGAAAGTCTGTTCTGCCGTGTGGTATCTTGTACAAGTCGTGGTGATGCACAAGTCGTGGTGATACCTAATCATGTACAAGTATCTTCTACAAGTCGTGGTGATACCTAATCACTATAACAAAACAATCAATATCACTTTTTACCTACCATCTTTAATGTGTAAAACCTATTTATGTTTAATTTATATTTTAACTTTATGAGTAAAACCTCTGGTGTCAATATCTTTCATATATGTAAAAGCCCATAAGGGCGTTAATGATTAATAAAATTAATAAAAATAAAATTAAAAATAAATTATGAAACTCAATCCAGAGGAAAGGTATTCTTCTCACAATAAAACAACCCAGCTTAAAGTTAAATTTATTTTTTCATATTAGAAGAAACATGGGATAAGGATAAATGTTAGATTTCAGACAACATTGTTCAAATATGGATTTAATAGTTAGTAAGTTAATAGGGCCGGCGTAGTCCAACGGTAAGGCTCTTGACTAGCACTCCGAAGGTCGCGGGATCGAATCCCGCCGCACGCAAATAAATTTTATTTAATTAATTTGTGTTATTTCACAATTTATTCATTTAAAAGTTCCAGAGTGGAAGATACTCTCAGTGTCTGAATATAGAAACCTGAAAACTGATACTGAGAGTATCTTCTATTCTGGAATAGTTAATTAATTGTGAAATAACACAAATTTATCACGATCCCGCGACCTTGAGATTGCGAGTCAAGTGCTATACGTTCCAGAGTGGAAGATTCTCTCAGTATTGCCCTGGTGTAAGACCACCATTCAGAATTGAAACGTTGCTTGAAATGGCGTTAGCCGACCAGATTTGAATAGCAAGACACTTCCCCACCTCCCTCTTCCCCATCTCCTTCCCTTCCCCGTTACCTTCTGCCATAGTCCCACTGGCTCCAGACGGGAGCAGTTGGGACTCTTGTGCGGTATTCATGTAAAAAAGGGAGTATATTTAGTAAAAAAAGTAAAAAATCTTTAAAAAACCCAGGTGTTGAAGACGTATGAACGTATACACACAATGATGTAAAAATGACTTAACAGAAGGAATATTGAAAATATTTAAAACTAGCTTTTGTCCCCGGCTTCGCTCGCATAGTATTAGGGGGGTACCCACAGCGCCTCCTCCACCTTCCTTATCCCCACTCCACTCCCCCCCCCCCTCCCCCGCCCCCTCTCCTCCCTCTCCCCCCTCCCTCCCTAGGCCTCCCTCGATACCCGTTACATTCACTTTTCAAACAGCTCGCGTGCCACCAATTGCAATTTTTGTATACAAATTTCATATTGCCAGAGCTCTAACCTATAGCCTATTCTGATGTATGAGCTATATTATTGTAAAATTTCATTAAAATCCATTCAGTAGTTTTTGCGTGAAAGAGTAACAAACATACATCCATACAAAATTTCGCCTTTATAATATTTGTCGGATGTAGATAACTAACGATATAAATTAAAAAATATGAGAATTAGAATGGAAACTATGAAAAACACCAAGGAAAGAGGCTACAAAAGTCTTACCAAGACCAAAGTCTTTTATGTTCCTAAAAACTCTCCGAAATCGTAAACAACTAATCTCTGATCGGTAATCGGTATAGCTTCACGGAAGAATGCTGGCTTTGTTGAATGACCTTACTCTCGATATCGACATTTTCCTCGTGAACAATATAAACTTATGAATTCTAGTATAGGCGTTAGCATTTGTTTTGTATATTTTCAATTCATATTCCTCACATCGAACTGCAGTCAATAGTCAAAAGTATTTGTCCCATAATAGTTCATGCTTTTATCAAAATTTTCAATCTTTTGAAAAATAATTGTAAAATTTTCACAGAATATTTATTCAATTCAATTTTTTATAACATTACATATTTAGTGTCCATGTCCCAAAGCCATCTTCTGGTAATTTAAAAGTTAAGGGATTGTGGATAGTACCTAAGCACAGCACTCAACAGCCAAAAAACATTATTCTAGGATGGCAGCACTGGCATTCTAGTGTGTTCTACCGGGCGGCGTATTTACAATCCCTAACGCGTTTGAGTCGCTTTAAATTTTCAATATCAAAATTTAAATATTTAGAAATAAAATTATTAATTTCTAATATACACATTGGAAAGATTATTTTATCTAGATTTTAGAACATTTTTTTGTTTTTGCAAAGTGATAAAAAATATCAATATAGAGGTGTATTTACAATATATGGGAATAACATTAAAATTTAAATATTTAGAAATAAAATTATTAATTTCTAATACACATATCAGAAAGATTATTTTATCTAGATTTTAGAACATTTTTTGTTTTTGCAATGTGATAAAAAATAACCAATATAGAGGTATATTTAAAATGTAAATTGTCGTTACCGCGACTGAATCGGTATAGGTTTTGTAAATACGCTACCGGGCGCTGTCAGAAAATAAAAATAATAAAATTCTTTCTTGGTTATTCGTTGGTTCGGGCTGCTGTGCACGGAAATGACTATCCTCATAGTTCACCCTCCGGTTTAAATTTATTGTCGTATAATAATTTATAATTTTAAATATACCGGAGTCAGATAAAACAAAATTCAACTTATTATTTCAAAGAAACCCGTGACATTCCCAAATAACGTGGAGGATTGGAGTGTAAGTATTCGATCCCCCACATTTGTTATAGGATATTTTCAAGCTCCAAAGCTCATGGTGAATATCACACGCTGAAAATACCACTGATATATAATAGGTATAGATAGTAATAAATTATAGCTTGAAAAATAGATTTTTTATTATAACAAGTTGGAAAAAAATCCACCTGAGGTGAAGAGTGATATTTACGAGTATGTATATCGATTCGATGGACATCTGTGTCACTGACATCTAGCGATTCCTTATTTCATCAAAGTTCAAAGTCTCTCAATTTAATCTTCAATAGACAGTACCTTGCATAATGACATTGTTTGAGGAAGATAATGAAGTTAGCGAATATAATTTCGATCATCGGATAATTTTCGGTTGAACTTGGTGAAAGCGCGGTCACAAGAAGTTCAGGAACAGTGAAAGCTCAAATTATTTTCAGATTATCTGCAAACTCTGCGGGTGTTGTGTATGATTTCAAAAGGTGAAATATGTTATTACTAGTGATTGCAGGGATAAGTAATGTATTGATTACCATTAAAATGATAGTTATAAATGTGTTCAAAACTGTTCAGAAACCATCATGCATATTCTCAACCCCTGGGTAAATTTTTAATTTGAAAACAAATCTAACCCTTATGAATTTTTCCACATTTGAGCGAGTTTGATTTAGCCATTTTCTTTGCCTGCGTGAACTATTTTTTTTACGAGGTAATTAATACTGAAGGAAATTAAGCAAGTAAAAATTATTTTTAAACCATCGACTGGTTTCGAAAAACGTAACCCTTTCTACATTAGAACAAATTTTTAACTATCTGACCTTGGTCTTCACGATATGAGGGTTCTTCCGAAACCGTTCAACTATTTATATATGTAAATTTGGTGACCGGACAACTCAGAATCATGCAATTTTAACACATGTTTTGAAAAGCCATTAAAGGTGATGATTTTTTTTTAAATTTGTTAAATAGATTACGTTAGGTTAGGTTACAGGCAATTTTTAATTTTTTTCATAACTTTTAATGACTTTTCAAAGGTGTGTTGAAGTTGCATGATTCTGAGTTGTCATTGAACCGTTAATAGTTAATACATAATTTTTTTTTAAAATATTCTAAAAATGGCGTAGTACAAAGTAATTGATATGTATGTACCTAGGGATATAGTTATGACGGGCAAGAGCCTAGTATTTATAGTAATCGCCAGAACCCAAATAACGATTTATCTTATTTATAAAAGACAAAGAACACAGAAAACTAATAAAACATTACAATATTAAATAAATATATACGACTTAAACATTGTATTGAAAAGCTGTCCATTTTGGTTTGGAAAGTTGAGTGACTGAGATATTCTTACAGATCTCGTGGGAAAAACTGGCCGCCACTTTCCATACTAAACATAGATAGAACAACATTGCATCAATGATCTATCACCGAACCGGTTGACATTGCTTCACACAGTTTGGTCGCGATAAGCGATTGTTTAATGTCATCTTTTGTTTAATTAAAGAGACTTTTGCAATCATTAGCATAACCCAATTGATAAAGGTCATTAACGCTTTGTTTATTTGACCCGACTCTAACATAAAACTGGTTTGTGAGCTATTTTTGAAGAGTCATTAATCCTGCTGTTTGCGCGTTACAAATATTTGACTGACATCAACAATCTGAGGGAGCGGTCCGTATCGGTAGAGACGGGAGATAAATGAAAGGCGACATGTCGAATGTGTGAGTCAGTCTTTATTGTGGCTACGTAGCGGAGGTCGATGCGGAGCGGGAGCGGAGTGGAGTGATGCTGCTGCGTGGTGAGTGAAGATGAAGGTCAGGACATTACGGCGGTGAAGATCACAGGTCTTCAGGAAGCCGGCGTGTTACCCTACACCATGGCGGTGTAGACGAGACCTTGGTCCAGGCGGTCGATCGACGTCGTGTTGACGGGATATGGCGGCTGTGTGTCCAGTGGGTCGGAGCACACACGTGACGCAGGAAGGAACCTTGTGAGGTGATGCTGGATGATGGCGCGTTGCCGTGCTGCTCGTTGCAGGATGTTGGATGCTGGCGCGTTGCCGAGTGTGGTAGCGGGCGCGTTGCCCGGTGTGGTTGTGGTAGCTGCTCGTTGCAGGATGTTGGATGATGGCGCGTTGCCGGTGGTGGTTGTGGTAGCTGCTCGTTGCAGGGTGCTGGTTGACATCTCATGTCGAGATGGTAGTCGGAGAGGTTCCTCGAAGGTGCTGGAATGTTCCTGTGTCACGCTGGATAAATTGATGTTCACTGTTAACAGCGCGAGGCCCGTGCCCCGCGCGGGCAGGTACTTAGTCGCGACACTGCTCGTTCTGTGTTGCTTGCCCGGCCGATGAATGAATACTGAGGTACTGTCTGACTAGCTCCGAGCCGGCGAGCGCGGCTTATATACCCGTGGCAAGTAATTAATTCTCGCGGTAGGTAATGCGGCGAATTCACGTAAAGGTGAGAAATCGCTCGAACTTTCTGCGGGCACTTGAACGGTACAGCCAGATCGGTAGAGACGGGAGGGAGCGGGCCGGATCGGTAGAGACGGGAGATAGAAATGAAAGGCGTGCAGTCGATGTGTGTGAGTCAGTCTTTATTGTGGCTACGTAGCGAAGGTCGATGCGGAGCGGGAGCGGAGCGGGAGCGGAGTGACAGTAGTGCCGGTAGTGATGCTGCTGCACGATGATGTGAAGATGAAGGTCAGGACACTACGGCGGTGAAGATCACAGGTCTTCAGGAAGCCGGCGTGTTGCCCTACACCATGGCGGTGTAGACGAGACCTTGGTCCAGGCGGTCGATCGACGTCGTGTTGACGGGATATGGCGGCTGTGTGTCCTTTGAGTCGGAGCACACACGTGACGCAGAAAGGAACCTTGAGAGGAGGTGAGGATGAACTCTGGCAGCGGAACGCGGTGGGTTCGTGGTGCCAGAGAACGGGTTGAGTCCCAAGCAGAAAGCACGGCGGGCTTTGTGTGCTGCGGACGGAGACATCTCATGTTGAGGCACGGAGGGCCGAACAGCGGATGGTGTTGAAGAAAGAATCCTCGAAGGTGCTGGACATGTTCCTGGGTCACACTGGATAAATTGATGTTCACGGTTGACAGCGCGAGGCCCGTGCCCCGCGCGGGCTGGTACTTAGTCGCGACACTGCTCGTTCTGTGTTGCTTGCCCGGCCGATGAATGAATACTGAGGTACTGACTGACTAGCTCCGAGCCGGCGAGCGCGGCTTATATACCCGTGGCAAGTAATTAATTCTCGCGGTAGGTAATGCGGCGAATTCACGTAAAGGTGAGAAATCGCTCGAACTTTCTGCGGGCACTTGAACGGTACAGCCAGACGTTCTAGGTCTTTCGCCTAGGTGGCGGTGTTTATTTACGATGCGCCAGGTACTACCACGCTATATGTATGTAGGTAGATGTATCGCTGTAGGTATGTCTTATCTTCCAGCTAATTCTGTGGAGGTCAGTGGCGCTGCGGTAAATTTTGCAGAGCGGGTTAAGTAGCCGCTACAAATCATATTTATTTATCTGATTATTTCACAATCAATGGGAAGCTGTTATTATTTTGCTTTATTTATAGATAATTTTAGATATTGTCGTTGTGTGGTGCGCAGTATGAATAATGTCATTAGCTTAATGAATTAGCACCGATTTATGTGAATACTAAAGAAAATAAGATAACGTCCATAGAAAGCGTTAATAAAACATAATAAATACAGTCATAGCGATAAAACCATAGAATTGGATTCGGTAGATAACGTAAGAGAGAACAAATTGAGCATTTATTTGTTTAGATACAGTTCCGTGCAATTTATTTTTTCTGCGTAAGAAAGTTAAACAACGGAGATTTATTGTAAAATCAAAAACAAGCTTTATATGGAATAAAAGCGTGTTTAATTACCTACTTGACTGTCGAGAGATTTGTTTAAGAGCAATTGTTTGAGTAATGTTAAAAATGTTACAGCGCAATTAGGTCATTAAAGAACAGCTGTTTAATGTCTACCGTCAGTTGGTATATAAAGAATGATGTGGTCTTTTCGTATGGACTAAATGAATGTAGTCGCTAGTTTTTACACGGTATACGAATTTCCACACGGCTAATAAGTGAATGCGGAATAAAAATTAACTGCCATACCAATTACAAAGGTGTAAACATTTTGTTAGTGGTTGAGTGGGCATAGCGCTTGGTTCCCACCCGAGCGTCGAGTGTTCGATTCCTCGGCTGGCCAAGTCCTCCATCACAACACAAGCAACATTTTCGGCTTTCTGTGGTGGTAGTAGGAGATTTTCAAACACTGTTGGGTTATTCGTAACCCGGGAATGTTTGTATTTCTTTTAAAGAAATATATTTGTAGATACATTCATCGTGTCAAATCTCAATGTATTGCTCTGTCTTCGAGTTTATTTTGTTCTTGTAATCTTTTATGTACACACAATGTAGCTCGAAAATATTATGATTGACGATTTTTTGTTTTCTATTCCGAATGGTGTGCCACGTACATATGAAGTGATCTCTATAACCGTCCCCAGGAAGTTTGGTCCTCTGCCAGATGATTTCGGCGAAGCATCCAGACTCTCCGCCGAGCTGTTGATGTCGCGAGATACAACACAAACAGAATACACTTCCTATCAATCCTTTTGATTGTGTTCCAGGACCTGCTGCCAGGACTTTCTTAATAATTTATCTATTTGTTGGACGCGCAAACAAATCTACTAGACAAGCTGTGGCTTATGGAGGAAATTATTCAAAAAACCCCAAACATATTAAAAAATTGATACGACGCGTCGGGACTAAACTTACTATTACTATTAAATGAAAAAATACACTTTGTAATACACCACTTTTTATTTTGAATTAACAAATGTCAACCGACCGGGTTTCGTTTATCTCAAGCTTTGTCAGGACTTATTATGTCACACCCCAAAGAATTTGCTTCTTTCGAAAAACATAATATTAATAGTTGTCGGCTACACAAAAACTAAAAGCAGAAAATACATTTACTAACCTTATTCCCATTCCTACTGATCACCTGTTGAGCTGAAATTTTGGCTCAACACTCCTCAAATGCACAAATACGCCCTTTCTAACGCAACTCTTCAACCAAAAGGCGAATCGAGCTTTACTAAAAAAATGACTTAGCTGCTAGGAGACTCAGATTGATCTACTGAAAAGAGGAACAACGCTCCTATCACATCTGCATACATAAACACACACTCCATCACAATCTACACATCTGCCCTGAAAATGGACACAGTAACGATGTCCGAAAAGTTAACTCAAGGAGGAGGTAGCATAATAACACAAAAAAATAATCACAATAATACTTGGGCCTTGAAAATTCCAATTCATGCCTAGTTTTTATTTATCTATTTCGTTATTTCAACTGAAAATAAGTCTGAGATAAAATAGCCTTTAATGTTCTGGTCATCAGATACAGGCTTGGATAATACGTTAAATCTTAAGAAACTTTTTCCTTATGCATCTGGACTCTTTCGTTATTCTCGAACTAGATACGGAAGACGTAAAAGTGCAAGAGGTATTTCGCAAACCATCTGTTACGTGTTACTGTACCACACCTGATGCTGGCCAGCAGATGTGCCTCTGTACACAACTGTCTTACTGTACAAACGGTAAAATATTTAACGAGGTCTTTGAACTGATTCATTGCATTGTAATAGTAAGTACTATAAAGCTATACTTGAACAAAACTTGAACATGTATGTCAAATCACTGTGTAACGTTGTATAAAAAATTAACAAATTATATGTTTAACCGCTAATTTGGTTAAAATTGTTCAACGGTTTTGGAAGAACTCTCTTTAAACAGGAAATAAGTTTTATCAAGCATTTGATGGTGCTTGCGCTCGTATTGATTGGAACGAAAATTGATTAAACGAACCAGACGGGTTATTCTGTATCTTCTGCGTTAGCTACTCGTAAGTCGGCGTTAGATCAGTCACGTGTAACGTATATCATCAAAACTTCAACTTCTTCTCCATCAGCGCTCCTGTTATGTACGTTACGTGCGACTTACCGATTAACCCGCGTTAGGCTAACACAAAAGATACAGAATAATCTACCTGGTATCAACACTGTACAATACCAGTAGTATGGGTATCTACCTGCATTGGTTTTAATTTTTATTTTGTATGTTCACAAACTGCTTAATTGTGGCTTAACGGGATTGTACTTTGGAGAATAAAAGTAGAGTTACTAGATAATATTAGCCTTTTATTACCGCTTGAATTTTAGGTAGTGAAAAAATGCCAAAGGTACTTACCATAGAGATATCAATGGTACTTACTTACTTTTAAAAATGCCCTTTACTTACCGTTAAAATTTTTTTAGAAGACTAAGAAATAAACTAAATAAATAGAAACAATAGAGAACAAATTTTTAAGATTATAGTTTCTCGACATTTAGATTATTGCTCCACGATATTATATTAATGAAGGGAAGTTGAATAAGCCAGAAATTATACTATGAGCTATGAAATGTATACCAAGGAAAGGCAAAATTAAGTTTTTATCTTCTTAGTTATTGTTTTACCTTCTAGTATACTAAGGAAAGACAAAGAAGCAAAATTAAATGAGAGAAGAGCTAAATTGTATTCAAATAAAAAAGGGGCATAAAATTTTTATAAACCAAATGCCGAAATACTTCAAGGATGAAATTGTTTTTAATAAAAATATACGACGTTATGAAACCAGAAATTTAATCAGAATAAAATTGTCGCACATTAGAAAATCAGAGTCACAGAACTGCTGTGCATAGACGAGTAAAAATTTATGATGAAATACCTGAGAGTGTGAAGAATGAAAGATGAATGAATGTATTTAAACAAGGTTATACGAAAGTAACACTAACTGAAAAAATAATAATAAAAAAAAAACATTAATTAAAAAGAAAAGTTAATTTGAATCTATTCATTTTATGCGATACATATGATATCTATCCTTCATTCGATGGTTCAAAATAAACGAATTCACTTTTATGAAAGTGAAATATGTCAGCGATGAAAGTGAAACAGTTGTTTTGTATGCCTCGGGTGTGGGGCATCGAATTATTTATCACGACTAACCGGTCGCAATACGGGCTCAATACTCAATACCTAGCTCCTAGCTCCTAGCACTGTTGAACGTTCACCCATTGTAAGAACAGCTCTTTTAGATTCAATGAGATCACAATGAGAGTTGGATACCTACAACGATGTATATTTATGGTAGATAACTACATACCTAACTTTTCATTAAGATCTAAGCCGGTTGCGGGTTGCCCCCTGTATCGAACTCAAATCGGCTTCTTATCTGTAGACGTTCAGAACAGTGCAAACAGCTTACAGTCTTTTATGTCTGGATTTTCTAGGTCGCATTATATTTTCTGGTTGTGAAGTAATTTCCACCTTGAGTCATGAGTCATGAGTCATGACGCTAAAGAATTTGCTATATTATTTACTGCATTGTATACTTATTAATAGATCTATTTTTGAAAAGATGTCCAACAAAAAATGTTGATATAATTATAAATTTTGTAAAACAGTTGCCTTAATTTTAATAGATTCATTCCAGAGATGTTTTTGGATCTCAAATCCGGGGCGTAAGTTTTATCTTTCCATTGGTTCGATTTTCAAGACCTGATATATTGTGTTTAACTCAGAACCAAAATATTTAAAGTTTTTTGTAAGTGCTATGGAAAATATTATTACTATTTAAACAACTTTCTTCTTGGACGGTAAAAACTTTCGATGGCGATTATGAACTCTTTGATGGAGACGTTTACTGTTGGAGGAGAATAACTTATTGTTATTTAACTTATTTATTTCATCTGTTCTTCTCCATTTTTAATATTATTCGGGATAATCATCAATTCTTATTATTATTTTTTTTAATTCAGAATTTTTTTTAAAGAAGATTTGTATTTCTGTGTTTAATCTTAGTATACCTACTATTTATATACCTATATCGGTCGGTCTTGACAAAGGAATTGCCCAGTGAGATATGCATTGACAAATCAATTATATTTTATCATGATATAAAAATTGGGAAATCATGTTCTGTCCCCGAGATGCATTTTTATTTATAGGTGGCCTCTTCTCTTCGTGGGTGACAGTGTAATAATTTGGTTGAAAATAAACCATTTTCAAAAAATTTCTGCTTTTTATGGATGAATAAAAATTTTCCACATATTAAAATCTAGTAATAAATACTTAATGCTTTCTTTTATACAATAATTATATCTTTATTTCTTTGGTTTCAATTTAAATCAATGTTCTTCCGCTTGTTTGGGCGCTTCTGTAAACACAGCAATCTGCTGTGATATTAAATCTGAATGTTCGAGTAAATTTTGGTAAAGCGTTCGCCAGGCTGTGATTAATTATGTGAAATTTACGATGGAACCTCAAAAAAGATATTATCTCCTCAAATACCCACTCGTCTGGAAAACGTAAACAAAGATAATCTTAACGATTCAATTCGGAAAATAAATTGTAGTAAACATCTCTATATTTTATTTGTTTATATGAAGTGCATAAGAGTTTTGACTGCATAAAAAATTGGTTGTGTGAGGAAAGAGCAAAGAGGGGGAAGAGCAAAATAATAGAGGAAAAGGAGGGTTGGATATTTCCTGGCTATTCTGATATGGTAACTAAACCCATCATCCCATTGGGTCAGTAAGGGTAGGGAATCCACATAAACTGAAGACCCTGCACAGAAAAGTTCCATAATAAATGCGTCGTTAACCGTTTTTGCGAATAAAACCTTTTCTGCGCAGGGTTTTCGATATATGTCGATTTCTTATTCTTACCGAAGCAATAATACGTAGCTAAAGTCATTCCAACCAACGCAACGCGCAACGTTTCGATTTTGAATAATCGCCTCTCACCAAAGCGATTTGGAGAATAAGTACGAATATCTTCCACCGTGAATCGAGGTGCAAAAAATACTGTATTAATGTAATTTTTTAGTACGTCAAAAATTTGCATTGTATAACTGCTAAATTCACAGAAAACCATACTTTTATAACTTGCAATTTTTATATTTTGAATTTAACAGTTATAAGGTATAACTGTTAAATTCACAGAAAACCAAAGCTAGTTACCTTTTATAATTTTCATAGTATAACTGTTAAATTCACAGAAAACCATAGTTTCTGACCTTTTATAATTTGCATTGTATGACTATATTAAATTAAGAGAAAACCATAGCTAGTTACATTTTATAATTTGCCTTGTATAACTGTTAAATTCAAAGAAAACCATAGTTTCATAACTTGCAATTTTTATAATTTGAATTTAACAGTTATAAGGTATAACTGTTAAATTCACAGAAAACCATAGCTTATTACCTTTTAAAATTTGCATTGTATAACTGTCAAATTCAGACAAAACAATAGCATATTACATATTATTATTTGCATTGTATGACTGTTAAATTCACGGAAAACCATACTTTAATAATTTGCAATTTTTATAATTTGAATTTAACAGTTATACTTGCTAAATTCACAGAAAACCATAGCTTAACCTTTTATGGTTTTCCGTGAAATTAACAGTTATTATATAATGACTCGATGAAACGTTTCAATAATAAACACGACCGCTGAGTAAGTATTGCACCACACCTTCAAATAGAAATGTAATGCTTCCATGTACATTTGAAAGGAAACTAATATTACTGCTGACACAGTAGGTAGTACCTTTTGACTAGGGATGCAACGATATATCGGAAAACCGATAAATATCGATATTTTTAGGGGTCGATATATCGATAGACGACGATATCGATGTATCAATATTGAAAAACAAAATATATCGTATTGACATGTCGAAAAATCCTCCCAAATTAAAATACCCACAAAATTGTGTAAAAAAAGATAAGAAAAAACTGACGGTGACGACGAGCTTACATTATATCTTTCTGCTCCTGTAAATATTCTAAAAGTAAGCATTGTTGTAACATGGCAAGAGATGTAAGGTGTATATCCCAATCTTTTTAAAGTGTCATCTACCAATTGTGGCAACAAGTGTTCCTTCTGTACGTCTTTTTTCAAAGGCAGGAGCCACTATAATTCAAGGCAGAAACCGGCTTCAAATAAACAAACTGTCAAGGTTACTATTTTTAAGTTCGATAGCTGGTACAAAATACCGGAATTAATTTTTTAAAAATAAATTTATGAAAAAAGAACACATTTTATGTACCTATCCAAATTTTGTGATTATTCAAATAGGTAAGTATAAAAAATTATATACATACACAATCGATGAACGTTTGATACAACTTAAACTACGTTGGATTTTTTATAAGCTTTTAAAAAAAAGAAGAAATATCGATATATCGGCCCACTTGACCGATATATCAATATCGACTTAATTCGATATATTTCGATATCGAATCAAATCGAATCAAAATTGCTTACTGTGTCACTCGTAGGTACAATGTCTGAAATCGTTTCGCCATTCTACATGATTTTGAATTTGTACCGAGAGAACGAATTTCTGAATATGAAATTTAAGTGAGGATTGTTTAGACTTTTGGATCACATACTCGCCCACATCACATTTCTTGTGTTCTTCTTTATTATTCGAATACAACGGTCAATGATGAATGACGACTATCGATCCATGACCTTTATCATTCTAACTATACTCTCTACATCGCGACGTGATTTATCTTGTATATTTGTTTGGAACAATAAAGTGAAAGTATTTAAAGAAATGAATAAATAAACACTCACGAAAAACTGAAGTAAATGTATGGAGGTTTTGCACGAAAAAGTTGAATCTGTCACATGTACATTAGAACGAAAAGTGCCATCATATCTACTACTGTGCATGAATTGCCAGTCTGTTGTTCATCTCTCTTGGGATCGAAGAAAGTTCTCAAGAGGAAAAAGTGTTCAAGTAACACACCTGTCTGCTGGAGGGCCCGCCCTAGAGCAAACAGTTTAAGTGTGTCAAGTCGACACGCGTCGACATTCAAAAATAGGAATACAGCAAAACTAGAATAATAACTATTTTCGCTTGCCATATTATGCATTTAGACAAGTAGTCAGACAGACCTAAGATAAACGATGAAATTACTATTACACAAGCAATCAATTTTTAAGAGCAAGAAAGAGAGAAATATGCCTCTAAAACTACAACCGTAATTATATATGGTAGCTTGAAACTAGCAAAAAAGCAAAAGCTTGTGAATCTTTATCGCATATGAAGTTAATTAAATTAGGTATAGAACTTTTAAGATTAAAGTTAATTAAGTTAAGTAAGTATTTACCTTTTTTTATAAAAGAGCTGGACACAGGAGGCCCTGAGGAAAAGGACCTATGTCATCTTTGGGGATGCTGTGTGGAGGGTTTTTTTAGGAAAGGAAGGAGAGGAGAGTTCTGGGAAGGAAAAGGGTTTAAGGGGTGGGTATGAATCTGAGGTTCAGTATGTCCTGGTCATCCGCCTCCTAGACCTAGACAAACCCCACCCCATGAAGCCGGGCACCCCTGCTAAATCACCAAACATAGCGAACTACTTGGGGTGACCTATGGCAGAGGTGTTCCAATAAAGGTTTCCGGGGCGGCGGTACCCATTCCCGCCCCCCAAATTGATTTGGGCTTTCGTTTTCAAGTAAAT
Source organism: Limnephilus marmoratus (assembly GCA_917880885.1). Taxonomy (NCBI): domain Eukaryota; kingdom Metazoa; phylum Arthropoda; class Insecta; order Trichoptera; family Limnephilidae; genus Limnephilus; species Limnephilus marmoratus. Next base: position 51,406,521 of record OU862909.1, on the reverse strand, counting down.
CAAGTCGGAAGTTGGAATTTTTTAACTACAATATGAAAAATGCGATGCGTTGACCTCTCAGTTGCCCAAAAAATTGAAATGCTCAGTTCGAAAAACAAAAATTAGGGTCTCTATGTGTTGTAAATTAACCAGTTTCCCGCTAGAATTACGAGTTCACGGATACCGTGTATATGTTACCGTAAAAGCCCGAATATTGGTAAATCCTAAGATTTTCCGGTAAATCCTAAGATTTAACAACTCTTAATGGTAAAAGTCCGAACCGTTCTATAATCATCGTTCACCAACCTAACCTAACCTAACCTAACCTAACATAATCTAACCTAACCAAACCTGACATGTACTAAATTCTAATGGTAAAAGCCCGAAAAAATCGTTTCGTATTTAAATATTATAAACGATTTTTTCGGGCTTTTACCATTAGAATTTAGTACATGTTAGGTTGGGTTAGGTTAGGTTAGGTTAGGTTAGGTTGGTGAACGATGATTATAGAACGGTTCGGACTTTTACCATTAAGAGTTGGTAAATCTTAGGATTTTCCGGAAAATCTTAGGATTTACCGTAGTTCGGGCTTTTACAGTGACATATACACTAGGGTGGAACACTTTTGTATGAAAATTTTTATTTTTCCGAATTTCGAATTGGAATACCTGGTAAAAGTTGTTTTATATAATTGTAAATAACACTCCTCAATTTGGAAGTTCTAGCTCGACAGCTTGAGCCCCCGCCATAGGCTTGAAATTTAATTTTTTAAGTTTTTACAGACGTTTTTTATTATCCACCCTATAAACAAAATAATAGGTAAATATAATATTTTATGAATTAAATGATAAAATAAAAGTAGATTTTAACCAATAAAATCATTAATTTCAAAAGTACACACAGGTTCAGAAAGTTATGTAGGTATGAATAACATCATTGTTTTGGACAAAAATCCATTTTCTTCTCAAACCTTGGTATGAGCTTTCGAGATGCTAATTTAGATTTTATGAATCCCTCTTGTCTTGTCTTGTCGCATACATTTAGAGCTGCTTTTGTCACAACTTTTACAAATCTTTCCACAGCCTGGGTGTGGCAAGGCAGTCTCATAAACTCCAACACTGTATCTTCTCCATTTTTTATAAGATATTGTAACTGCTTATCGGAAATATTCATCAGTATTGGGGGTTTGTATATATTTTGTTGCCAGTCAATCATGTCTACGTAAGAATGTGCATTTAAGTCCACTTTTGGCACCTCAAACATGCGCCAAACCGATTTTTTATTTACTTGACGAGCCTTTAAAATGCGTCTTGCAGCGAGTTCTCTAATGTGCTTATGTGAAACATACTCAACAACAAGTTTTCTGGATGAGCAAAGTAAGTGTTTCGAATTATAACAGGGTCCACTATCGCTAACAACTAGTTGGACACATATCGAGTGCTGTTCATGAGCTTTCATAAATGATTTGAACCATCTTTGCAGGATGAATGTGTTTTGATAGCAAACCAGTCAGGAGCGTATGATTTGATAAAGTCACAAGATTTTGTTGTAGATTTTCCGTAGAAATATTCAAACGTATTATACGATTAGCTCTCGTCAACCAGCGGGCATGGGATAGATTACCTGGGCTTCTCTGTAATAAATCAGGAGAGCAGGATCCGTTTAAGACAGCAGTCGTAATTTCTTGTAAATATTTCTGGTCTGTACTGAGATCTGTGAATATTTGTGGAGGTAGTTCACCTTCTATCTTATCAAAGTTGTCCAACGGCAGCGTCTCGCATATCTCTAATGCTTTACCAATTTGGCCTGCAAATGATTTAGGTCCTGCAGTAGGACTATCCAAATAAGTAAACAAATGCCTCAATGGTAACACATTGGCGTGTAAGAGACAAATTATCCATTGCAATGGTCGAGATAGTCTGTTTTCCAAAAGACGAATCACGCATCTGACTTTCCCTGCATTTGTGTTTGTTCCATCACAGCCAACAACCATTAAACCCTCTAGTGATATCTTTTCAGTCGTTAAAGATCTGTTGAAAGCTCTTTCAATATTTCTTGCACTCCCCGATATTGGAACCACATACCCAATATAAATAGAACCTGGTTCTTTTATAATCGAAATATGTTCCTTTTGTACAAACACTCTAAACCTCTTTGATCCTTTTAAAACAGTTTTAGCCTGTTAGTGCGTTGGTCTTCTAAAAACATTTGTTCCTCTTTTGGCACTTTTTTCCTCAAACAAGTACAGCTTACAAATTCATAACACTTTCAAGTGATAACTTTTTAGTAACTGTAAGACTCGTTTGTGTGTGACAATTGGAATAGAAGATTTTATCCACAATTCTTCAATTTTTGTTCCAATTATTTTGGCAATTTCCAAAAACGTAGGTTCTTTTGATGTGTTATTCCTTATTTTTAAGTCTTGTCGAACTCATTCATAGAATTCCGTCACATTTTCATAGGTAGGTAGGATATTCTCTTTCAAATCTGCACTTTCACCAAATATCGGACATTTTAACGTTTGTCTTGTAGAAGTCATGTTAAATCACTTAAAAAACGTTTATCAACAAGTACTCGTGAATATAATTGACGCGCGACACTTCACTTTGAGACAATTATCCTTTTTAAACAAAACACTGCATTTCGTAGATTGTCACGTGCCGCCCCCCGCTTCGTCCCGCACTTTACCGCGCCAATAATAAAATATTTGATTGCAACAGCTAGTTAACTATATTTAAAATACGTCATTAAATAAAATAAACCTATTTTAATAAATTCTGTACTGTTTTGTAGGCCGCGCAAATAGCCCCAAAACTGTCGTTTTTGTAAATGTTCAATGTCTTGGCGGGGGCTTTTACCGTTGTCTGATATTTTTTATATTTTTAATTGAGATAATTGATGGCAATTGGCAACTTAATACAACTATTCCAAATAAAAATTAGGAAAAAAAAAATTTCGTTCCGCACTAATATACACTGCCTATAGGCTCACAAAATTCCCCAAATAAGATTGTCGCAATTCCGCTGGCTTCGCGCATTTCGAACTCTTAAACGGTACCACTTAAATAAATGAAATAATGATTTGAAATGCCTTTCTTCTGATGGAAAACTTATTTGATTTTGAAGTGATTATGATAACAAAAATATGAAATTTCGTTTCAGACTCTTTAAGCTTTCATTCATAACGGAAAGCTATTCTTAAAATATATTTTGCACTCCAAAGCCATATTAAATGTAATTGTATAATCGGCGTTCACAGAGACAGAAAATAACGCAAGCTCTTCGCTCTTGATCTAAATAACTAGAACGATGTTTCATTCTCTGATGGTATCTTTTCATTCTCTGTTTCAAGTCCTTCATTCTTTAATATAACGTACTTTACAACCCCACGGCAACTGAAAGTTGGTTACGAATTTATCAACCCTTAATTACTCGCACAAAGAACATTACATAACTGCTCGCATGGGGTCACAGATGACCCCAAATAGTATGAGTAGTTTTTAATATATATTGAAATATATAAGTAAATGAAACTACTTTATTATTAAAGTACTTTGTTTATTCTGTAATCTCTATAAGTAAAAACATGAATTACTAACTAATTACACAAAAACAAGTTAAACTAAAATAATTATCAATTTTTACTTAGGTATACTGAGATCATAGTTAATACTCATATTTTTTAGGAACTCTCCGAATCATTCTTGTTACACTGTTGACAGTATATTTCAGAGTGATCATTGCACACAAACCTTGTACATTTCTTGCATTTTGTTGGTACTTTGCGATAAAACTTACCTCTTCCAAAAAAAAGTAACGTAATTACTCGCACGGGGTCACCGCTCAAAAGCGCAGCGACGCGTCCTTCCACTCCCGTGACTTGGTCGCTACTAAAATACAAACTTAGATTAGACGCGCTTTATGAAGCTAGCGAGGGCGCGGGGGGAATCGGGCCGCGCCAAGTGCTTAATTTTTCAATCCGAAAATGCTTTGACCCCATGCGAGTAATTAAGGGTTAAATTTACGTTAAATGAGACGTGACATCACTCCATTAAAAGAAAGCTTCATGAAAAATGTATTTATTTGAATAACTCAATCACGACAAAGTAATTTCGAAATTAGTACTTGACTTTGCCGATAGCGAATTTCCTTCGTATCTATACATTATTGATTTCATGTTTATGTATTGAGTATATACGTGCTTTAGCAAGGTTAATTTTCCCTCATCATTAAGTTGGTATTATCTGTTTTTATTTGTTCGACTAATCGGCACTCGTTCGGTGACCTTTGCTAATTCGTCGAGTCATCAAAGTCCTAGGTTAGCGCAAATTTTGTTGCAAGACTTAAAATTGGTCGAGTGCTAAATTTATTTACGGAGAAATAGTCTTTTAACAATATAACAATAACACAAATAAAAAAAAGAGATGACAATGAAAGGAGAGTACATAGAGATGAAGATCATTGACAATGCTTTGACAAGGCTTGTCAAAGACTCCACCTAATGTATGTTCGTTACTCTTTCACGCAAAAACCACTGAAGGGATTTTAATGAAACTTTATAATAATAAAGCTCATACATCAGAATAACGTAGATATACGAGCTCTGGCATCATGAAATTTGTATAAAAAATTGCAATTGGTGGCACCCGAGCTGTTTGAAAACTGAATGTACCGTGAATGAATGAATGGAATGCGGGAACTCGGGAGGGGGATTCGCGGGAGGGGGAAGGGGGGGAGTGGAGTGGGGAGAGGGAAGGTGGAGGAATCGGAGTGGGAACGCGAGAGGGGAAGGGGATGCGGGAGAGGAAGGGGAGGCGGAAGAGGAACAGGTTGAATGGGAAAGGACACGCAGGGAGAAACAATTTATTTATTAAATGGCATATAATCGCAAGCAGGGAACCAGCTAGTACATAATAATTATATTATTATTACACATTTGTTTTTTTTAAATACCTACCTCTATTTTACCTTCTAGTAATTCCAAAAGAAGATCGTAAATTTTAATTTATTACACCTATGTTATTCAAAATACAAATGTTTGGGTACAATAAAATTACACTTTTATTATTTCTATTATATTTCTGTGGAGAAATTTTGTCACTTTGCCAGTGATTATTTCATTTTAAATTTGTCAAATCTTCTCGGGTGGAAAAAGCTTTTGTTTTATTTATTTCTTTCGTGAAATAAATTCACCACCTCAAGCGAGATATTACCCATTTGTCTGCGTAAATATTGAAGCTTGTCACGTGGTCTGCGCTTGTACACGGTTCACACCATTCACAAAATACATTATCGGCTGCCTTCACGAATTGATATATTTTAGGATTAACCTACTTTACACATCCTCGGTAATCTTAGCAAGCCGGTTTGTCGTCGACTTTAAAAACTAGCGAACACAGTAAGTATATTGTTTGATTAGTGAAGTGAAGTGTATTTATGGACCCAGACCGAAGTTCCGTGAAAAACAAACACTTCGTCGTGTCCGCCGTCCTCGGGTAATTAAACGTTTTCTTTCAACTGCATGCTCCAAACATACAAAGCGATTTAGCAGAGAACTCGCAACAAAACAGCGGCAAAACTGTAGGTAATCCACAACTTAAAAGTAAACAAATACCGACAGAAGCGACCTACTTATCGACTGCATCTAAGAACGCATACAGTAATGGAACTACCGCACACATGAAAACTACACAAGAACGCACAGAGCGAAGGAGCAGTAATCGCCGTGAACGACCGAGTTCGGACTTCGAACTTAGGCCCGAAAACACAGCAAATAAACAGGGAACGCGCGAACACGGCCCGCGGTACCAACACCGGCCATCCACGACTGACGAAAGCGGTTTCACATTAGTAACGCGGAAAATTAACCGAAACTTGAGAGGTAAAGCAACATCAACAACATTAAAGTCGGCTGACATACTCACAACGGTATACATTTCGAGGTTTACTGTGGAAACTACAGAGGAAAACATCAATAACTACCTAACAGAAAAAGATCTGGAATGTACCAAGATTGAAAAAATCAAGCCTTTTCGTCCTACGCCTTTTAACACCTTTAAACTCACTGTTAAAGCGATCGAACTAAAGAAATTCCTGGCAGAAGAACTTTGGCCGGAGGGAATTGTATTCCGAAGATTTATAGAACCGCGCATATCTACTATCTAATGATGCCTACTACTTTTTTTTATTTTATTTTATTTTTATTTATATGTATTTTTTTTTATGTACTTACTTGTGTTTTATGTATGTACTTAATCTATATAGGATGTGTGGGATTGCACTCACCTCCCCACATTCTGGAATAAAGACTTATTATTATTATTATTATTAAAGAATAAAATGAGGTTTAGAAAACGTGGTTGTGGTTTGCACGAATGCCAAACTTTATTTGCAGCTCCAAGTCATAATGGCCGACGATTTTTGTGCAACTAGATTTATTATAACATTTGAAATGTTATTAAAGAATAACAAATCACGGTTATTTTGCTGATGACATAATTAATTGAATCCTTATAATGTTGATACTGGTAGATTGACGAATGTTGTGGAAAATGCCTGAATTCATTAACTGAAATGATCTGGATGCGATGCAGAAATATATGTGATGCAAGACACGGTGTTCCAGATACTAAAAACATTTGTTTCGACACAAGATGTGTGAAGCTTTGGGAACGCACACTTTTGGAGAATGTTATAAGAATACAGCAAGGTTCGAAAAATCTGTAGTCCCGTCAAAACCAATATTACTTTGAACCCATTTTTTTACATTAGATCTACGCAGGAGGCCATGAGGAAAATAATTTCCCTCAGGGACTATGTCATCTTAGGGGTTGCTGTGTGGAGGGTCTTATTAAGGAAGGGAAGGATAGGAAGTTCTGGGAAGGAAAAAGGTATGAGGGATGGATAGAAATCGGGTCACTGTGTCCAAGAGTGATGGACGTATGAATCCATTCCTCCAAATACGGTACAAGGCTGTGGGTCCAGAGGCTCTGGCTGGAGCGGATAAAAGACTTCCCTCCACCAGTCTCTCTCGATCCTGCCCACTGAACACGAATTCGGGCACACCAGATAAGTTACCAAACGTAGCGAACCACTTGGAGTGCCCTTTGGCAGAGGTGTTGGTTCCCGGGTAATGGTTCCGAGGTAATGGTTCCCGTGGCGGTCGTTCCCATACCCGGCTCCCAAATTATTATTATGTATTTAACCATACAAAAACGGTTGATTATATTTTTTAATTAATTAACTAATTAGTTTATTAAAATTTGATTGTGAATTTCCGAAGGAGAGTTTCATTGAAATAATAATATTTTTTATCTAACTTGGAATCTGTTTCAAAAATCCCCAGTCAACTTTGTCCCAAGGTTAGCAGTTCTCGATGGACTTGAAAGTTCTTATAATAAGGTATTTAAGTGCCGCTTATTTCAAAATTTATTCGTTAAATAACTTGAAAAAAGTCTACGTGCTTTTATCCGAAGAATCTGCGAATCTGCTTAAAGTGCTTAAGTATCTATTTTATGAGAAAATACCTAAGTTAAGTGTTGGAACTGAAAGACTCTTAAATAATCCCCAAGAAAAGTACCGGATGCCTTTCAGACCTTGAGATTCAAGACGATGAGAGACGTCCTCTATGAGATGACACATACATTTGACGTCACAGCATCCCTTCTCTCTTCTCTCTGGTAGTATGGCTAAGGAGAGTGTGAACTGTGAACGTGCCATTTGGAGCATGAGAGCAGCAAAAACTGGATCAACAAATTAACTAGGACCTATTTATGATACAGTTTAAACTTATTACATTGAAAGTGTGACGCGAATGTACGCATCGGGTCTAGTATATCAAAAACAAGTATTTCAGATCAAAGTAATACGAAAATCACACTGACGAATGCTGCAAGGAGTGCATGGATTACCCTTAACTTAATTCAACTGTATGCCAGTATAACATTAATATAAGTTTCTCCTTTTGATGTCTTACACGCTATTAACTTTCTTCGGGAACAAAATTATTGCCAGTAATAAATGTTTAAGAAAACAATGTCACAAAACAAACAACAAAAGCTTAATCGTCTACAAATCAAATTAAGTGTGTACATTCAAACGACAGCTGTGCAATACTGTGCATCGTCTTTGTCACAATTATATTCAAAACAAAGAATGTGAAGTTGTTAAAATATCATCCAAAATACAAGTTTCGGAATTGTTTAAAATTTTAAATATTATTATAGCCAGAAAACTCCGACTCCTAAATTTATTAATTTTAAAAGTCCTGTTTAAATCGAAGGTTTTACATTTCGTCTGTCTATAAATTTGGATGAGCGTTTCGTTTCCGTTAAAGATGGTGGTCCAGTAAAGATTCTTTTGTCAAATAATTGAAATCGTCTTGTTTATTTGGACTTGGTTCTTCGTATTTTTCAACATTATGGTACCCATCGGCCTAAAGACAGTTTGAAAAAAAGAAGTGCCATTTAGATAGTGACGTTTCTTTGGACAAATTGATTTGAAATTGAAAAATGTTACATAATATGTAGGGATATAAGTACCAACTTACAAATCTTATGATTTCAGAAGAAATATTGGTTGTGATTTATTAAATAAGAAACAAATAGAAATATAATTCTTTAGTAGCGCAGTCCACTGTTCACAGAACGACCAATATAATCTATATACGATCTATATACTTTTTCAAACAAAGCGCAATTTCCTTAACCTACAACTTTTAAAAACAATATATTACTCACTGTGCCAATCTCACATCGAATACGGAATTTTAGCTTGGGGTAACACTTATTCTAATGCCCTCGACCCCATCATTAAAGCACAAAAACTAATAATAAAAATAATTCTTAAACTTCCTCTCACTACCAGCACAGATACGATCTTCAATACTTTCAACGTTATGGACATTGAACAGCTCTACGCAAAATCCATCTTAGTTTATTTACATAAAAACAACAAAGTCCTATACAAACCAACACAAATGATACACAATACCCGAGCCAAAAATAAAGAACTTCTCCAAACTCCCTTTTCTAAAACCACCTTTGAACAAAAACACTTTAAATACATAGCTTGCAAACTACACCATACACTTCCAGCTACGATTAGACAAACTGAATCAAGGACCAAATTCAAACAAGATATAAAGAAATGGATTATAAGTATTGGACGTCACACTACTGCTAACATCTGTAAAATAGATTACAAATAGACAGAATTACCAACTCACTATATAGATTCGACAGGATTTACTACTTTATTCATCTCTTCCTTCACCTATATAATGCTCTCTTTATGGTATATACCCTCAATTTAAATCATCTTTCTGTTTGAATTTTATAAATCAGTATGTATCTTACCTTAAATATTCTTATGTTATAATTAAATATTCTTATGTATGATACGCATTTATGTACCTCTACGCCTGTCTCAACACAGGTATACCCTAGTGAGATAGGCATCGAATAATGTAATGTAAACATACCTTATATAGATAAATAAATAAAAATCATTATTACCAAGACCATAAAAAACACCGTTTCAACGTTCAGGAACATCTAAAAAAAAATTCTCACAATTTTGGAGGAAAACATGAAATTTATGAATGTTGGTATGTACATAAAATATAAGTATTTTATGTTGCTATAAATGCTAAAATTATTAGATACTTATTTGATGCCAGTTAATAATAAAATCATTTCGGTTTAGGTAAAACATGCAGCGATCATTTCTATCGCTTCATTAAAATTTTATCGCAACGGAGTGAACAACGGTTTAACAATAAAATTTATATAGCTTTTCGCAAACAGAATGACAGCTGTAAAATAAAATAATTTTGCCGTTGAAAGATGCTCTCGCTAATAGCCCCATCTTCAACAATAAAAGAAAACTTAGTGCGTCTATTTCCCTGCGAAAGCTTCTCATTTCTTTTGAGTGCAACCCAATTTAATTTGACATAACTTCGGAATAGGCCTCGAGCCAAATTGTTTGTATAGCCTCTCCTAGAAACACGCACGGAAGATAATAATTATTTGCCGTTTTGCGTACTTCAAGCGCCCTGTTTTAGATTTCTCAGTTCCTGACATGTTTTAATGTTCCGCAGAACATTGTCAACAGATAACATTGCAATTATACAGCACGCGTTTGGTGCTTTTCGACCTAATTACAAATCTGGGAATACAAATATAGCCATGCAGAACAAAACAAGGAGCGTGTTGCGTTGCCAAGCGTTTAGATTTTAGATAATTTCCGACCATATATTTTCATAATCACACTATCAAGAGAAATATTTACCAGTTCAATGACCAAAATTACATTTGAAAATTCTTGTTTTCAAATGTAAAAGCTTGTCTTTGGTGTAGAATTGAAACAACGGCGCATTCGAGAAAACTCTAAATGGTTGAAATCGTAATCTTTTATAGATAGATTTTAGATGTAAAAAAATGAACTGATTGCAGATCTAAGAAAACATCACAAGATTTTTATTCTTCTTTATGTCATCAACGATTTAAATAATTCTTGTTATAATACAACCAACGCAAAGCGATACCACCCACAACTACGAGTACAAGAAGTCTAGACCGAAATGAATAGACCAGGTGAATGAAATTATCCATTTATTAGATCAATTGTTGTGTTCTTGTTCTTCCTATATCCAAAAAATTCGCTTAACTGATGAATAATATTTTCTTATTTAATAGAGCGTGACGTAAGTGCTGCTCCATTAGTTTCATTAAAATAAACATTAGGTACGAAGTAATAAACTTTGGTTGGTGGAAAGAATGTGTTTTGCTTAATTTAATTTGCCTATCAAAATCGTAGTTGTTTATCTTCATATTGTTATTGCCTTGGCTTTGACTCCGTTGACCACGTACTACTCTCCAATTTAAATTAGAATTTATCCTTCATTTATCATTCAGAGGGCTTTTAAAAATACCTAGATTATGTAACTAAGTCGTCATATTACAAATAACAGACTGCAGCTCTTTAGAAAATTTCGCTAATTAATCCCATTGAATGGGCAAGCGTTATTTGATACATAAATCTATCTTTGTTTATTTTGAGTCAAACATCGCGCTTAACAAAAGAAGGAATGCGCTAAACCCACCTATCAGTTGTATTTCCTTTTGAACTTGGCATTGAGCTTTTTTACTTCATTGTTCAGCTTGATTTATTACTGTCTGATCTCGAATAATAATTAAGCGGTTGCTTTTTTTTTAAAACTCGATGTACATTCTGATTAGTCCTTGGTCGTGTTACGGTAGCCGTTAGTTTTTCGTGGCTTAGTTTATACTCTCATTAACGCAACGCACATAAGTTAGGTACTAAAAGAGATATTTTTTCGGAAAAGAAACAAGTATTTTTTTTAGAAACCCTATGTCTGCGCCGGATGTTTCATATAACCCGATCAATCTTAAAACCAATATCTTCTGCTTTATTCTTGTATAACCTTAACCTAATATCATACATGAGAGGAAACAGAAAGCCCTTCGAACAGCGGTAATACAAATAAATATTTTTGCTAAAGTTTACAACTGTCTCGGCTGATACCCAGCAGGAAATAACACATATGTATAAACAATCTAAACTTCTAAGTTATAAATAACATTTTTTGACGGTCTCATATATTTCAGTGGAAATATTGCATCAATCAAGTGTGTTATGAAAAATCTCCCCTCTATAACAAAAACATCGTGTCTGTGCCAAAACATGGGGGCAGTTCCGGGAACCCCTCAGATCAGAAGTGGGGCAGCCCGACTTTACAGAAGCCACCTTGCGACTGGCGACCTGTCAGGAAAATGGAAAGCTCGATTATTCAAGCGCAAAGTGTAAAACATTTTAATGATAAAGCGAAGGCAACAATATTCTTGAATAAATTTTCTGGGTTTCACTAAACAGCTGTACTTTGTCATACTCGTCGTACTCTTCACAAAATCATAAATATCATTAAGAAATATAATAAATATTGGAAGACCTTTGCAATGATATGATTATTATTTATTATCTAAGTACGTACTTGCATCACGATTGTCGTTTGAATCATTCGTTAATGATGACGATGACCTTTTAAATAATGTCAAATCAGATAATAATAATAGGCAATCAGTTTGTGTTTCACACTAAAATAAAAGCTACTCTCAAACGGTAAGCTCTAGCGTAATGAGATTTAAATAAAATAAATAAATAAATGTTTATTCCGGTATGTGGGGAGAATAGTGCAATCCCACACATTCCATAAGGGTTATAATACATAATATACAAAATATTTGAAGAGAAAAAATAAATAAGAAAATTAGGAGATTTGAACAGTAGTTTCTCTCTGGAATATATAAAACCTACTCGATTCGGCAACTTTTAGCAACGGCATTTCCGTCATGAAAAAACTTTGGAAAAACTATTTATCAAAAACAACCACAAAATTGAAGCATAAAAAGATTTCCAAGTTACGAATAATTTGTTAGTATTTTAATTCTTCAGGTTATAATTTTAATCTTAAATTTTGCCTTCAAAATGATGGATGCGCTAGCAGAGGAACCTGCGTCCCGCGTCGCCACGGACATAGGATGGATGTCTATGCGCGTCGCCTATGTTGAAACTTAAAACCCGACGCTTTGAACCACTAGGCTAATAAACCTATATATATTATATTGTTTGTTTCATGTTTTCGGGCAGCAACAAAAAATATTATTTTTGATTAGTCCTTGGTCGTGTTACGGTAGCCGTCAGTTTTTCGTGGCTTAGTTTATACTCACATTTAAATATGATTTCATTTTGCATAATTGCCTCAATGCATGACTATACGATCTACGATATCACGCAACAATTCATTGGAGAATCATCAATAAATTCAACAGTAGGTAAGGCAATTTTTAATTTCTACCTAAACGACATTTTACCGAAAGAGAATAGTCAAATTACGCACACACTCACACAAAACACACAATGCATGAATGTGCAAAATGTTCGGCGTCGACACGTCTGGGATGAAGCGAGAGCGAGGCCCCTGGGTTAAAATAAAATGATAACGAACAAGCCACGGCGCACAATCAAAGAGCCCGCTGCGATGAAATATTTGGTACATTTCATGTTCTGATCTCTGCTCAGTTCTGTGCTCCTGTCTCCTTTCAACTTCTGTTGCTCGAATAAACGGGTAAAAATAATTATGTCTCTCGGCGAAGATATTAGTTTTACAGTTTGCACGGTCATTTCATTGGATTTGAAGTTGATTTTTTTCGTTTTGTAGATCGATGTGTAAATCGATTCAACTTTCTCGCATTTTTTTATAAAAAAAATTTTCTCCCAAAATTTTTTGAAGGCTGAAACGAAGGCTTCACTTTTAGCAGTATTATAATTTTTTTGCATTATATTAATCAGTCAAATCTATCAAAAGAAACTCGTTTGTACCATGATAGCGGTTAGAGCTTATGGTAAACAATTTATTTTTTAGATTAACGGATGAATAAATTCCCAGATGACATAGGCCTTGAGGGAAATTATTTTCCTCAGGGCCTCCTGTGTGGAGTTAATGTAAAAAAAAACTATCAATCTTTCTCGACTATTAAATGAAAATGATGTTACGCGCTGAAAATATTTACTTTGGTCTCAAAAACAAAATAATGCAATTCTCATGATACCTGATAACTTACAAATAAAGATTATTTAGTAGGCCCTTCGAACACATTTCAACTGAATGTTTAAGATCTGTTTTGTATGACATACTAAAACAAATAATATACTTCTTAAATATGTTAGATGATTTAAAAACACGGTTCAATAATAGGTGGTGTATTTAAACCAATATTTCATTAGATTCATCTGTGTTATTGTTTATTTCCCCACCTTAATTATCTAAAACGTACCTCAAAATTGTGTTTTTGCGTTGGGCAACATTTCCAGAATGAGAACGTTAATATTTTAACATAAATTATTAATAATATTATTTTCATCACCCAGACTCGAACCATGGATGATATGTAGCAACACTATTAAACATAATATTAAACAAACTAAACAACATTAAGTCCAAGGCCTTGTGCGAAACAAGATTGATTTCTTACCCCCGACTTGACCGTCTTGACAAAACGGTAAAAAACGTTTATTTCGGATATCACGGAATTATTTTCAGATGTTACTCGAATGTGGGCGAAGTCAAAGCTCAGACCGAACTATCAGACGACATTTTCAGGGAAAACCGATGCGTCCGCGCTGGAAGCTGGCAAGCTTCTCCATCCAGGGCTTGCCACTTTATAGGAAAATTACAGGTTATTACAGGGAAATCGATATATCGTCGCTCACAGTATAAACACCGCGTATCCCAAATAATATTTTTTTTTTTAAATTGGTTTTAAAACTACGCATGCGCTGTGCTTTGAATCGACAAACAAATGTTTTGACAAATCACCGCTCCTTTTATACAAAGTTTTGTAACAAAATAATGGTACTTATCTATGATTAGCAGTAAATGTTTATACAAAAGTTTTATTTAGTAATAAGAATAAAATTATTTTATTTTTTTAATGCTGTTATTTTTGTTTTATTATTTGAAGAAAGTTCAATAAAATATTATATATTTCTCGCACAAGAGCTATGCATGTTTCATTATTTCTCAGTCATTTAAAATACCTAATCTTATGTTTTAATGAAAAAAAAAAATACTTTTTGAAATTATTAGTTGATCCTTTTTTCAAAGATGTGCTATTTTTATTTATTAAACCAAACGGTTTTTTGTTTCTCCTGAAAACTTGTTTAAAATGGGATATATCAAAACATTAATTAATACTCATTAATTATTATTTTAAACCCTTGCAATAGATACAACAAGTATTTGGGTCGTGAGTTTATGTATGTTTGTAGTATATACAATAAATAAAAAAGTAAAGGATAATTACGTACATTTAAAAAGACAATATTTTTTAAATAAATAAATAATAAAAAATAAATTAAAATTTTTTGTTTTGTATATAACAAACTTTATGTTTACTATTTAGTTACATCTTAGGACTATTTCGTAACAATATTTCGTAACAACCTTTTCGTTACGTACATTTATTTTGAGAAATACTCATATACTTGGTCGAAGGTAAAATGAGATACGCGGTGTTATAATGTAAGCAGCGATGTACAATACAATAAGATATACCGGCAATTATTATGATAATTATTGCATATATACCATATGAGGTGTAAAATAACCTAAGGGAACGTACCCATACTACGTGACCTGTTCAGGGGGGGGGGTGTTCAAAATACCACGCTTGGTACAAATGAGCGGCGGGTTGCTTAGGATTTTGGTCACCGGGGGGGGGGGGGGGAGGGTTAAAAATTGCAAAAAGATGGTCACGTTCCCTAACGTATGCCGACTAATTTCTAACCTTATATAAACGAATCTAACTAATTCTCTTTCGGACGATATAAATGAAACACACTTGAGGTGTCTTCGTTTAAGCTGTATGTAAATATAGAGTAAATAATACTTCTTCTGAAAGAAAGTTCTCTTTAATTCTGCACTACGTGTAGTTGTCTGAATTCTTCTAAGATTTTATTATCTTTTTTATTTAAATGCTAGTTGTAGATATTGTTTCTGTATATGTTTAATGTAAGTACTTAAACCACATCTCGTTTTACATTTTCAATGACTTGATAATCCAGGATTAAAAAAAATGTTATAACTTGATGTCCTTCATTGACACTTCAGCAACTGCGAAAATATGATTAATTTACCTCTTAATTATTTATTTAAACCTACCAAAACACCTACCGGTAAACAGAAATATTTTATGGAATTTGGCGACTTTACCGATAATTCCTGCCCTATCCCCAACGGAACTAAAGCGTCACTTCGTTATCAAATGTGCCAACAGTCCTTCTAGATTAAAGCTGAAAAGACGTATTGCATTGGAACCACGTTGAGCTCGGCTGTCAGCTGAAAACAGAACAACATTGAAATTATTCTGTCCCGCCGTACTTAAAATCTAAGAAAAATATGTTTTCCAGGTAACTTAAAATATTCACAATTAATGACAACCTTCGGAGTTTAGAAATTTAATGACGGCTTACTGAGAACTGATTTCATTGCTTTTGAAACGCCTCAGTTTTAATTCCGCTGAGATTTTTAATATACATATTACCTGTAAACCATATACCTGCAAGTATTTTTAACTCGTTTTCGCAGCAACGAAAACAACGTTAAAAGTAAAAAAAAAAATATAAGTAGGTGTATTGCTTCCACACAAATAATGGTGAGCTTATTCAGTTACTTGCATTATTAAATTACTTTCGTAATACAATAACCTTTAAATAATCCCATTACGTTGAATACTATAATAGAAAGGAGTGTTTGGTAAACAAAATAATTGTACACTATTTTTTCGTAATATTTCGAAAATTGTAAAAATTATTGTGCTTATATTTTTTATTATAATTGTACCTAGTCAGTTTAAAAAACAACGTCATCATGATGTACCCAAAAAGAGATAGTCACAACATTTGGATTTGTCCGATGTCATCTACATAAAATAGAGAAAAATGAAAATCTTCGAAGAAAATGTTGGAAAATAGTAGGTACAACAAAAAAATTGTCAATACTACGAAAATCAAAATTAAATCAGTGCGATAATTGAATCAGAATTATGTAGATTATGAAGAAATCATTTATCAGCAAGTATAAAATGGATTTCTGGGCATGTCCACCCCACGATTCTGCTGGAGCTTGTTCTTGTCGCTTATCACCCATTGCCAGTCTGCAGCAGCAAGAGACCCGCTCGACTCAATCTGGAACTGGAACTATGGGCGGCTGGGCGCTCTGTGGGCGGCTCGGCAATACCTTGTGGGCGGACTCTTCGAATGTGGCATTGAAAAAATATGTAATTAATTCAAAATACGAAAACTCTTGAAAATAAGGAGAGCTATTAAACCAATGATTTTAACTGCTCGATATAATTTATATTTCAGTTAAATTTTATGCGTTTATCCTTTACATTTTTACATGATTGTGTTGTAAAAAAATAGTAATAGAAATAACTCTCCTTCGAACGCAAAACTAATTTGCCCATGGCATGCAGGTCAAAATATTTGTGTATACACAATAACAAACTAACTAGTGGCAACAGGTGAATATACCTTGTTTCGTTTGCCTGAAAGTAAAATAAAATATTATGTATTTTATTTATTTATTTTATTTATTAGAGATAATATATTACAAAATTATTACATAAAATTTATAATTCATTACTCCAAATGAGTTTAATAAAACTCATTTCGGGAAGGACAACATTATACATCTAAAGGAAAATTATTTTTACATAAGAACACGGAAATCAATGAACAATACATAGATTTTTAAATGGACTAGACACACTTGATACAGGTGATTGAAGTCACTGGTTAATAAAGTTGCTGAGAAAATATCCTTTTAGAGCCTTTGCCAATATTTTTTTGTTTGATTCTGGTAGTTTTAGGACATTAGGTAATGCGTTGTATTGCGTATGTGCGATGTATTGTAAGGAGTTAATTCCAAATTTAGTTGTGTGTGTAGATGACGATAGGTGTATTTGATTTTGTGATTGTGTTTTGTGCTGGTGTATATTATGTATGACCTCCCCCAGAAGATTTCCCCCAACTTTGTTAATTTTCGCTGCTCCAATATTCTCAATAAAGCCATTCAAATCCATAGACAAATTATTGGAGAGTGTGCGAGCCATAGAATTTCTTTTCCAAGTAGCATGCTTGGAAGCCGCCGGAATACGTCACGGACAAACTTGACCCACTGATTGGAGACTACATAATAACAAGCCTGCTTAACATGAAGGCAATTACTTGAACATGCCATCAGTTGACTTGTCAGGCTTCCTTTATATACTTAACCTCGAGACGTATTACTGGTACCCTTACATGCACACGTGAAGGTTGCACAGTTTGATATTATGACTGCCTTAAATGCCTATATGCGTGGGAAGCTTTCATGCCACTTTTTAATCGTAACTTTCTTCGTGTCGTTAAGAGTCGGATGGTGCGTAATCCTGAGCTAATCTTTTACTGATTTAAAGTGTTATGACTGTGCAGGTGCTCTATGAATTCCATCGCATATTTTTAGGCCAACATTTCATCAGTATTTAAAATAATCTAAACTTCGGGATTTAGGATTACCCACACTTATTTCAAGCTGTGATGGTCAAGGTGATTTATAATAGCTTCGATCATATTATTAGACACGACTATTTTCACTAGAATTAGTCAGACAACATGACTTTCCTTTCGATGTTAGGCGTTTAGAACAGATCATATTATATTGCACAAAACACATGTTTTTAATATGATTCAGAAATGGCGTATGTTTTATATTAAACAGTGCGACTTGCATCAATTGTTATTCTTTCTACTCTTTTCCCTGATGCATAAAATTCCCCGTTTTTCGGTACCTACCTACCTAATCCGTTTCGCTTACCTATCCAATCTAGAATCATGTTCTTGAGAGAAACATTTTGCCAGCTCCCATACTACCATACTTTTTTACCTTCTTAAGTATCCTCCTTTAATTTTCTCCTGTGTTCACAATAATTACTTTCTTCTAGGAAGATTTTTTGTTTCGCTCAACCTATCCAAGAAATTTTCAATCTTCGCTCTTAACCGCCAATTCGTTCCCAATAAATTTTTATTCAAAGATTTTTTTTTAAATAATTTATAATAATGGCTGAGTTGGCATCGCGTTTGTACCCCACCCAGGCGTCACGTGTTCGATACCTCGGCTGGCTAAGTCCTCCATCACCTCACATGCAACATTTTCCGCCTACTGTGGTAGTAGTAGGAGATTTTCAAAAATTGTCAGGTTATTCGTAACCCCTGAATGTTTGTTTATGTTTACAAAAAAAACCTGCTTTGGCCCAAATTTTGCATCACCTATATGCATTCATTATTTTGGATTCTGGACAATGACCTGACTATTTAGTTCACTTTATCATTCCCGAGGCGGTCCCGATTTCTTCCATTCACTTTCGTACCATTATAAACATTAACTAGTTTTATCTTGAAGCAACAACTAGGAGAGCAAATATCATGCAAATTCGTCTATTCCCAATGTACAAAAAAAGTTCTAAAACGAATTAATAGGTAATATCCGATCGTTTCTTGCTATTTGTTTATCAATTTGTTTGTGTTTGTTATTACAGGTACCGGCACCTTTGGTCGGGTGTGTCTCTGCCGAGACAAGGCGGCAGACTGCTACTTGGCCATGAAGATCCTGGCGATGTCTGACGTTATCAGGCTGAAGCAGGTGGAGCATGTCAAGAACGAGAAGAACATCCTCGCAGAGATCAGGCACCCCTTCGTCGTCAACTTGTAAGTTTATTTAAAATGTGAATACCGAAGCCGCCTGGATCGCAATCTGACGAATGGTTTAGGAATGCATAAGGCACAAATAAACAAGCAAGCAAGTAAGCAAGCAAGTAAGTAAGCAAGCAAACATGCATTCAACATACATACCACGGCATCTCCAATTGTGAGGCTGAGATAGATGGGGGTTGGAGAGGAAGAAGTTTGAAAAGTGACTGACTTATCAGATGTGATCTTATATTTCAATATCTTTGGATGTGATCCACCGAACGCGACAAAATAAATTTAAAGCAACACGTTGTACCGTTTTGATTCTGAATGGTGGTCTTGTCTTGCACCAGGGCGATACTGAGAGTATCTTCCTGTTCTAGCATCACGGGGTTAGCTATCTGTGTAGAATTTCTACACCACCACAACTAGTTACAGACCTGAGCTATGTGTATTTGAATTATTAGTTAAATATCTTAAAAAAAATAAACAAAGATTTTTTATTTTTGTTACTAGTTTTTGGGATATTATGCCGTGTTGCACTACCTCATTCTTTAGCCAACGTTTCGAACAGCGTTACAGTGTCGATCATCAGGGCAGATGTGTAATAGTTAGGGGTGATGTTTGTACTTATCTACTTAGGAGCGATACCGTGTCGCCAGCTCCACTCCTCTACGAGCTGGCGCTACAATATACTTCAACATGTTTTTTGCGTTTAGCCTTGATGTAGCCGTCAATTACCGGATACCAAGAACTATTGAGCTTAGCTCCGTCGTCTCTATTAATATTTATAGGATTTTTATGAATTTCAATTGCCTCCGTAATCAGGCGTGCTCTATGAGTTTTGGGTCTTCCCAGGACCTCAAGGACAAATCAAAAGTAATGGCCGGTTTCGATTGATTGCTCGGCGATTGCCGATTAGTCAGGGTGGCCAAGTTTACAGGCACGAAAGTATTCTGATCGTCAGTTTGGTTTGGCCTGCATAAACCTTGTCACATCCAGAACCGCTGAGTTTATACACTCCATCTGTTTCCAGAGGAAACTTGGTCTTTGCAGACCTCAAAAAGTCTCGTATTTTTGTTGTGGTTCCGATTTTTATTTTTAAAGATTTTTTAAATTTCGGGCGGGGTAGTAAACCTAGTAGTTTATGTTGTGCAATAGTCCGGGGCTTAGCACATAAACCATTCACGGCGTGATAATTTAATTACAAACCGGTTTGATCTAATCTGCAACCGAGGATTAGTGGAGGAGGGACGAGATAGATTCTGTTCGCTTTTTGTTTTATCAAAAATTTACTAGAAACGAAAACCAGAAAGCACTAATAATGAACGTGAAAAATTTCTAAATTAATTTTCTAAAATTTACGCTCAATAAAAGTTAATCTGAATTAAATAATGAATGGTCTGGTACTAACTACTTTTATAAGAGAGAGAGAGAGAGAGTACCTATTGTAAATAATAACATAAATTAAACAAATGGAGATTAGCATCTTAATATTTTTCTTTGTTTAAAACTACGCCATTAGAAATTTAAATGCACATAATATAGGTATGTATATAATTAATAGCTAATACTTTTTGTGAATTCAACACCTCGCTCTTTTATAAACAATGGGCTCGGATTTAAAAGTAGATTAGTAGGTACCTACGAAGTTAGTTAATTACAAACTTAATTAGATACTTACCGACTACTGGTATATTTGCGAGACAATAAACAGTATCGGTTCAAAGAGCAATTAAATTTCTTGAGAACAATGCAATTCTACTAGCGTGTTAACTAGAACAATAGGAACACCCGCGGGTGAAGTTTTTTTTGGATTGGTATTGGCTATTAGATAATTAAGATTTTAAAAGAGGTTTAATCTTAACTTCCTGATGACGTAATAATTACATCACCTGTCTCCATCTGTGTTCCGTGGGTCGAAGTTCTGAAGTTATACGTTATAAATTTTCCCGCCAGAGCTCCGGGACAGAAAATCAGGATAATATGGCAGTCATATCCGAAAGAATTAATTTATATCTCCTCGTGTTATGATAAATGACAAACTGAATATTATTATGTCCTCGAGGGAGACGCTGGACTTCATGGTCATTTTTTATTACCGGTTGTTAATCTATCAAAAGATTCATTACATTAAAAACGTCAACACAGACGTTGCGAAAATAGGTAAATAAATATTGTTCCAAAAAAGCAATATTATAATTGGTTGGCGCTAAACTAAGCAACTGACCAGCACACACTTTGCATAGCAACTTGGCCAATATTTGTTTCATGTGGGCTTTTAAAATGTGCAGCTTTATTCGTAGTATTTTGCCTCATTTTAGTACATTTTCACGAGTCTTATAAACAACCTTTAATCAATAAAGTATAACGAAACATTCTTAAACCAGTAAATCCTTTAATTACCCTTCCCCCCTTGTTGACTGCCAACTCCAACACCCAAATATGTACGAAAAAAAGCTATGTAAACATTAAGCAGAAAAAAACCTCTTCAAATACATGTCGTAAAAGACGCACTATTTATTTTCCTAGAAATATTTCGACTACGCAGATCGAAAGAGAAAAAAGAAATTGACATATTTAAGTCTTTTTTGATTTCTTGTCCTTTACAACATTTCAATTTTCCGCAATTGATGTGCAGTTTTGAAAACAAAAAAATAATCTATAAAATTTCCGAAAAGACTGCTTATGTCTTTTTAAATAATTGAATTGACGGCCAGCGGTAAGACTCGTGACTCCATTCCGAAGGTGCGGGATCTAATCCCTGCATGGCAAATAAATTTTATTGATTAATTTGTGTTATTTCACAATTTATTCATTAAAAATAATATATAGTATATTTGCGGCACGTTCCAGAGTGGAAGATACTCTCAGTATCGCCCTGGTGTAAGACCACCATTCAGAATTAATTGCTTGAAATGGCATTAGCCGTATTTGGTGACCAGATCTGAATAGCCAGGTACTTTCCTACCTTCCTCTTCTCTACCTCCTTCCCCTCCCCACTACCTTCAGCCTCACAACATACCCCAGTTGGGGATGCCATAGTCTCACTGGCTCCATAGAGAGGGAGCTTTGAAAACGTATGTGTTACTAAGAATTTCCTGTATATTAAATAACACAATGAAAAAAATGCAATTTGTTCGAAATTTATAATCAACCAAACCAAGTCTCAATTTTCTTACAGCTGAACTAAAACCTGATAAAATCATGCTCTAATAACGCCTCCTACTTTAGAGGATTCAGAAGAACGGATATTGGCTCCGAACGGAGAGTGAGCGCCTAATTGAGATCAGATAGGGTTCAAGAAGTGATCACTAGGTCAACGTCTAAAGAGCCATTTTAGCATATTAAGGGCTATCAACCTCTCATGAGTTTGCTTGTAATTGGCTTTAAGATTTATTATTGACCGTAAATGAGTTTTGAAATTGCTTGCACGAAAATGTTTAAGGTTTCGATTTTAAGATCACTATAGTTATAATTATTTTTATTTATTAAAAATAAACAAATAGGGTGTTAAGGGACGTACTTGACTTTCTTTAACCAGTGATTCCTGACATTATTTGGAGATAAAAATGTAAATGAAATTTTTGTATCCGGTTCATTTTGGATGTATTTTTTTTCAAATATATATACCTAAACATAAAAAATCAATAGGTGGACAGTTAGGGGCGGGGTGAAAAAAAAATTCTTAAAAGGCACCGGGGACCAAAATTTTATTTATATTTTTTCCAAATAATGTCAGGAATCACCGGTTAAAGTAAGTCAAGTACGTCCCTTGGCATCCTGTAAACAAAATAAATATATTGTATAAATATTTTAAATATGAAAAAAATTACGCTTTTTTTAATTGTAGGTAAATATTATGTTTCTTGATGTAAATTGATATCTCCCTCATTACGAATAACTCGTGTTTAGGTAGTGTTTATTATCTCATGTTTATTATTATCCAAGCAATTTTTTATCGGAGTCGTTGGGGACAAATACCTCGATGAATCGCAAGGATCGAGGATCCAACGCCAGGCATTAAAAAATAATATTTCACAGTTTATCTAAGGCAGATTTTTAGGTACATTTATACATTTTCTATGACTGTACTTCAATGTCAATCAACTTTTTCAGTTCTTAAATACAATTGTTTGCATAAAAAAAAATGCCTTGAATTTGATAAAAAAAAAAAAAACTAGGAAATTGATACAGTCTATTGCCTATCAGTGCACCAGTGTGTCACCCACTGGGTATTGCTGTATTTGCATTTTGAATGTCGATATTATTATTTTTGTCACTTAATCCAATTAGCGATGGAAACAGGTGACTTTAGGTAACGCCGGGAGGGCAGTGCCTCGCTTTGCATTCCGGATTGGCCTTCGGTCCATTGGATTTATTAGGAGTTCATCCCACTCGTACTCGGTGCTGACACCTCTGACGGCAAATATCCTCGGCAGGTCGGTCACAGCGAGTGGAAGGTCTGATCTGATTGACCTTACTGGGATAAATAATAAGTACACGTTTTATTCAAGGAATTTTTGATTGGAATCAATTTGAAATTGGGGCATTGCTACTTAACAATAATTTATGAGAATTGACGCTATTGTAGCATTGATTTTTTTGTAATGCGCCTGTACGTACATTTATCAAAATCGTCAAGGCATTTTCTGTTGAAAAGGATCGTAGAAATATGTCTTGAATGGTGGTAAAGTTATGAACACAGACATGCATCCTGGGTAAACGACGCTGCATTTCGATAATACCTACTCATTGCAGTCAGGAAATCTGAAAATCTTCCACCTCAAGAATGAAGTTTGAGTATAAATCAAAAACAACCAGTAACAGTACCTAATACCTAGGTAGGTGCTTTATTCGTCCATTGAATATTTGAGTTTGTCGCTATAGTCTACATCACATTTTGCTACGTAATGCGTAATGTATATTGTTTGTAACTATTTTTTTTCTTACTTTTATCTTGTTTCGATGTACAAAAATCTCAAAAGACTAAGGACAGTCGCAAACTTTAGTTACGGGCATAAAAATCCATTACGTTATATTGAAGTGCGCACACGAGATTTGGTTGGGAAACTTTGTTGAATTTGTATGAATTTGGAATAGTATTCTAACTGGTTACGTTTTTAGATTTTCACGGCCAAAAGTATTTACGTTATTTGTTTTTGGGGTGTTATGCCGTGTTACGCTACCTCCTTTTTTAGCCAACGTTTCGGACAGCGTTACAGTGTCCATCATCAGGGCAGATGTGCAACACGGCATAACACCCCAAAAAAAATAACGAAAAAAGTATTCTGTCTCCGCAACGAAAGTCTTTCGTCTGCGAGCGTCCTAAAATCCTAATAATTTACGAGTAGGCTAAATATAGAAAATTTGCAACATCAGATAAATACAAAAAAATATGGAGTGCAGTTCACACGTGGTAGAAGTGAAACTTCATTCACACAATCACAATAGGAGCCTTGAAAAGTGAGCTCATAATCAAAGCGGCCAATGAGCGTGGCTTGACAAGCAGGTAAGGTTTCATTCAATCTCATTCTCTCGCAGGCTAAATCATATACAACGTGTCCGGAAACTCGTAGTACAAGCGGGAAACTGGTGAATCTACATCACGTAGAGAACCCAAAAAACTTATTTTTTTCGATCTAAGCATTTCGATTTTAATATTATTTTTTTTCTATTTTTCCATTTTTTCGGCAACTAAAGGGTTAAAAAAAATTTTGAGCCCGGTTTACCCTGCGTTGCATTTTATAAGACATTACAGAGCTGAAATCAACCCCCTAGTGAAAATTTTTTTCAAATTTAACCTAAAAAAATTCCAACTTCGGACCCGATTTACTCGAAAACGAAAGCTCAAATCAAAAAAAGTTAAACCACAAAATCGACTCCAAATGTGATGTGGATTCTCCAGTTTCCCGCTTGTACTACGAGTTTCCGGACACCTTGTATATGTGTCATTTCCGTTTCATTGAGTTACAAAAAACAACGGTGCTAAAGAACTTCCACTTTAATAAAAGCAGTTTTTTCTACTTATCTTAACTTAAGCAGTCAGTTTCTACTTATTTGTAAAAATAAAAATGAAAAGTTTTCTAACACCAATCTGCGTATTGGTTTCATTTATGCGTTAATTGTTACTGTTGTAATATTTATAGTTTTCCTATTTATTTATTCATCTGACAATTACATTATTATACGGGTGAAATGGGTAGGTACTGTGCCCCTTTCGCTAGGAAATTTTGTTTTGAAAGCTTTTAATAAATTATTTGTATAACTCAGCGAAAACACAGCGCTCCTAGATACTATTGTTCAATGAATACAATATTGTACGGACAATAAACCGATCGATTCCTTTTGTTGCTCTCGATTCGTAAGTAATTGCACTTAATTGTTCATTGTTTATATTCCTATAGTTCATTGTCTATCGCACGCGATAACTAGTCTTCAGCAATAAAATCGGTCAAGACCAGAAAGTCAATAACCTAGTGCAGTTCAATTCTCCTTACACAACTCAGAGGATAAGCAAGTTATATCGCTATGATGCGAAACTCAATAACAAGATAAATCAATATTATTATCCGTGTTGCTTTATAGACAGTCAAAATACATCTACGCAAATAATATCATGTAATTAGTATTTAAAAACCCGCTCCGAAGGTTTTTGCTTATAAATCCGATAGGAACTCGTTCCAAAAATAGCCGGTTCCTCGGATCTGTGTTCCACTGTGATCCAGTGACAGCTAGTCACCGGGACAAAGTAACCACGAAAGGCAATGACGTCATATGTAATATACAACGTGTCCTGAAACTCGTAGTATAAGCGGGAAACTGGTGAATCTACATCACGTAGAGAACCCAAAAAACTTATTTTTTTCGATCTAAGTATTTCGATTTTAATATTATTTTTTTCTATTTTTCCATTTTTTCGGCAACTAAAGGGTTAAAAAAATTTTTGAGCTCGGTTTACCCTTCGTTGCATTTTATAAGACATTACACAGCTGAAATCAACCCTCTAGTGAAATTTTTTTTCAAATTTAACCAAAAAAATTCCAACTTCGGACACGATTTACTCGAAAACGAAAGCTCAAATCAAAAAAAGTTAAACCACAAAATCGACTCCAAATGTGATGTGGATTCTCCAGTTTTCCGCTTGTACTACGAGTTTCCGGACACCTTGTATAGCCGCGTGATACTATTATTCACAACTAAGTGTTATCGTCAATCTTTCCATATCAGGAGAGATAGGTACTCAAATTTACAAAATCGTAGTACTTATACCTAGGAGGACACTTTCTCATGCGACCTGCTAACGGAAGTAGCGCCATCCTTTGACGAATTCTTGAGTTCGAAACCGAATTAAAATGGTAGCTTTGTTTGAATTTTCACGTACACATATGTTTATATGTTGCGGCGGGTACGGAGCCGCATGCATTCGAAGCTGGGTTCTTAAATTCAACCACGCAGACGCAAGCCTGTTAATACTGTTCGATGTGTTGCTTTTATTGGATTGTGATTTTTGTGTATTTTTTCTGTTGATCTGTTTACTTGAAAATAAGATTTCGTTGTGCAAGTTAGTAAAAACTGCAGCGCTCAAGATGTAAGGGCAAAAGTTTTATATAATGACGCGTATACACTTGTGAGCAAAACAACGAATCATGGGAAAGGATCGAACCAACCGCACTATACGCGCCAATACAGGCAAAATATTCCACGAGAAAAAACGGTCAGCGGCTGATTGGGCATCGCGTTTGAGTCGAAATTGGGGCATTGATGCTAACCCATAATTTATAAGAATTAACGGCATTGTTGCATTGATTTTTTTGTAATGCGCGCCGTCTATAGGCATTTTCTGTTGAAAAAGATCGTAGAAATGTCTTGAATGGTGGTAAAGTGATGAACAGAGATATATGCAACAACGCTACATTTCAATAATACCTAGTTACTTATTGCAGCCAGAAACCTGAAAAATCTTCCACCTTAAGAATGAAGTGTGTTCGATTCCTCGGCTGGCTAAGATCTCTATCACGACACAAGCAACATTTTCCGCTTAGTGTGGTGGTAGTAGGAGATTTTCAAACATTATTGGTGATTCGTAACCCGGGAATGTTTGTCTTTCTTTAAAAAAAAAAAACAAATTAAAAATAAATAACTTCACCAAAGTTTCATGTTGATATTGAACTCGTGCGTTTTATAAACATTGTTTAACATTTTTATATCTAGTTTGTCAGTTTTCCACTTCTACGTACTTTAAAAACTATTTGCATAATTGTCGACAGCTCATTATTATTAAATTCGGTTCATATAATCTACTAGCAGACCCGGCAACAAATTTCTGTAACTAACGAAACACAACGCCATTACCCAACCTTTAAAACCAACGGGATCTGTTAATTTGCATACATATAAAATCCACACCGCCTGCTTGCCAGCATACTCCCTTTATATATTATATATTTCAGCCAATTTACACTAAATCTTGACAAATTATATACAGGGTGGCGCAGATGGATCGGGTGGTTTTGAAGTGGACTGTACGTCTGGAGTGGGGAAGCCAGGTGTTCGGTGGTCTTCGTGCTGTGGTGGGGGGAACGGGAAGTTTCAGTTGCAGGTTGCAGACTGGCAGTCAGTGAGTCAGTCGCGATGGCTACGTGGTCCGTTGAGCGTCGTGTTTTCGCAGTGGAAGAGTTTATACGCAATAACTAGTCAATTGTTGCTGTGACGCGTGCCTTTCGCCGGCGTTTCAACATCCCACCTCGCGGTAGTGTTCCTAAGCGAGACACAATATTGAGTTGGGTGCATAATTTCCGTACTACTGGTTCATGTGCTCCAAAATGGACGTCTAGACCTCGAACAATAAGAACGCCTGAGAACGTGGAGCGTGTGAGACGCGATGTCATTACGAGCCCACGTCGATCAACGAGACATAGTGCTCAAGCTCTTGGAATGTCACGTCGGAGCCTTCAAAGGATTCTTAACAAAGAACTGAAATTCCACCCCTATAAAATCATGGTGGTCCAGAAGATTCTCCCGATTTCAGAAGATTCTCCTGAATCTGCAGAAGATTCTCCTGACTCCAAGAATGCGTCGCTCGAGAAGGAGAGCATTTGATGGATGTAATTTTTAAAAACTAACTTTACAAATTTTTTGTTAATAAACTTCCATTGTAACTACACGTTTTGCACTTTATTTCAATCCAATACCTTTAAAATTGTCAGTTTGACAAGTATTTTAAAACCACCCGATCCATCTGCGCCACCCTGTATTTAAACCTTCCTTATGAATCACTCTATCTATTGGCGAAAACCGCATGAAAATCTGTTGCGTAGTTTAAAAGATCTAAGCGTACAGACAGCGGGAGCGACTTTGCTTTCTACTATGTAAAGACGTTGGATGTAAAACAGAATAAAATAAAATATAATTAATGCAAATGATTAGAAAACAACATCTGAAATAATTCCTTGGATTCGGGAGAAGTCAGCACGAGTCATTCACTGCAATTTACGAATATTTACTATCATCGTGAAATTACCACAACAAATACGATTTAGAATGAGTTATTAATACTTTTTAATTACATCGTGGGTGTGTGTCGTGCGCAATGCATAACCCTTATTATGACATTAAGTAAAACAATGTATTCAAATGATAATACAAAATTGATTTTTAATTCGTGTTTTACAGGCGTAATTCATATAATCGCTTTTATTTCTTAAACATAGATTCGTCATTGAAAGACTTGTAAGCAATCAAATTATGAAGAAATTAGGTCGAAAATTTCGGAGAAAGAGATAAAGACGAGAATAAGACGAGATAAAAACACTGGTGAATCCCTAGAGCATACAAAGGTCTTGTAACTTCCCTGCCCAGGGAATAGTACCTAAGGCCTTCGGAACATAAGTTTTTCATTGAAATACACAAATTACCCGTAGATAAAGACAACATCCCCTGTCTTGGCATATAATGGATGAAGTTAATTAATCTTACATAGGTAAGTAGGTAAGGTTAAACGATTAAAAAAACCTTGAAAACGACAATATTGTAAATTAAAATAAATGTATTGCCAATGCTTCTTCCATAAGTAGTCTTTTTTAAATTTGTCTTTTCTTCTCCGTTAACTTTATCAGAACGACTTAAATTTTTCTTCCATAATGCCATTTATTTGGAGGCGACACTTTTTATGAGACATTAAGGCCGTTGGTTTACAAGCATTAACCTAAAAACCTATTTCTTCCAAAAAAATATATTAACCCAAAAATTAAACCGAAGTAAGCTCATGTACAAGCGGCATGGCGCCTAATAGAGTTGGCTAAATGCCTAGAACTATGGATAAATCTCCTCTTCTTCATAACGTTAACGTAGTTGGTAACGTTGGCTAGTGTTTAGTCCGACATTAATCAATACACATAAAATATTTAATCAAATCATGTGAATCGTGGTATCTCGACATAGCTTGTCAATTCGTCTCCTAATTTACAAGGATTCGGCTAGAAGGTACTACTTACTAACTTTGGAGGTTATCCACCACTTACCCGCCCAGCCTAGCGATTCCGTATTTTTTGTGAGATCGTTATTGGATAACGGACGTTATCTTCTGTCAGATTTGTGTGATTTTAACGTCACATATTTTAGTTTAGATCGATTTAAACATTAATTCCTGCAAGTACGCATGATTATTTACTCATTTAATGTACGTTGTACATAGAAAACGCAAATAACAGCCATAAAAATCACACAAATCTGACAGGAGATTACGTCCGTTATCCAATAACGATCTCACAAAAAATACGGAATCGCAATGCTGGTATAGTAACAGATGGTTACTCCTTCAAGGTTCTCACAAGATTCAATTTTTTTTGTTAAACGAAGCTACATTTATTTATTTTGAACGATTTTAGACTTCCAGAGTCCCTGCATACTTTGTTAGTAAGCAGTATGCAAGAGCTAACCAGGAAAAACAAAATGCAAATAATAAGTTAGTAAACATAAAAATGAATTAAACAAGGCAAAAGAAAAACTCATTTCTGAGGCTCCATGAGGCGACATTGCATCATGTAAAAAAAACCTGCAAGCACCTGTATATAATAGAAAACAAAAAAATATATATAATAAAACTCTAATCAATAGGCCACTTGTATGGACTTCATAACGACTTGGAAAAAATCGTGTGGATACAGTTTTTTTACTAAGATTACGAAAATGTTAGTAAAAATTTTTAGAAATGTACAGTTTTTTTTTTATTTTTAAATAAATAAATCCATTATTTAGGCTCGTGACGTCACTACATGAAAATGTCCCGTCGTCGAAAATGTTCCTATTAATTTTATAAAATTCCACACTGATTTATTTTTTTATATGGCATCACTTTGATTTCAGGCGAATTTTTTAATTCGTTCACTAGATTTATTGTTTGTTCTCCGCGAACTTATCATTTGGTTTGATTTTTTGACAGATGTTCTGAAGAGAACCCCGTACAATTAATGGGTACGGGGTTCTCTTCAGAACGTGAAGATGATGTCGGTACATGTTTTAGAGGTATAATAATTATGGTGCTGATTTTAACAAAATAAAATTTTATAATATTCTTATTATTATTACAATTTACAAGTTCAAGTATATTACATTGAATTTAGTAATATAGACGCTGTACATTATAATGATTTATGATCAATAAGATGGATCAAGGAAAAAAATATTTATGAGATGTAATATTTTTGGTATGCCTCGTTATTCTCCTGTGCCATTCGTGTGGAAAACGTTCTTTTTTTAAAAATGATTTTCGGCTATGTAATTATCGTTTTTTCACACGTATAAAATTATGTCCCGTCTTTCCTGTTTATAAAAAATGTTCTCATTTTTCGGTTTGAAATTTTCAAAAAATCCCCAGGGTTTCAAAAATACGATAAAAAAAATAAAAAAAATACAGAATGTCTTAGAATATTTGCCTGAAACGGAATTTTTTTTTTAAAAATGTGATGCAAGTGGCCTATTGGCAAGTACCAACAAAAAATGTGAATGGCATTCGGTCTGACCATAAACCACTTTCCGTGTCCCTTAGCCAACCACTCGGTGAAGCCTCAAAGAATGTTAACTGAATATTTGGGGTAAAATACCCGAAGACTAAAAGAAAATTCAGCGTTGAGTAGTCAGAGGTGTAACTAACTAGTTACTACTTACTGGTGTACATTGATTAGGAAGGTTTCAATTTATTTTCTTTATCATTTAAACGGGCTAATTCGGCAATGGCGGGAATGGGTACCGTCGCGCCGCTTCGGGAACCATTTATTGGATAACCAACACCTCTGCCATAGGTCACCCAAAGTGGTTCGCTACATTTGGTGACCGAGTAGGGGTACCCGGGTTTACAGGGGTGAGGTTTGTTCGGGTCTTGGCAGCGAATGCGTCTGTCCATGCGTGGCAGGCCGGATAGAGAGAGACTGGTCGACGAAGGCTTTTGACCTCTCCTGCCGGACTCTCTCGACCCATCGCCTCGCACCGCATTTGGAGGGACGAATTCATCCGTCCGTCACCCCTGGACACACTGACTCCTTAAATTCCTACCCATCCCACATACTTTTTCCTTCCTAGAACTTTATCTCCTTAATTTCCTAAAAATACCCTCTACACGGCACCCCCAAAGATGACATAGGCCATGACGGAAGTTATTTCCTTGGAGCTTCCTGAGTCCTGGGTAGAGCTAATGTAAAAAAAACTGCTTTTGTACAAATTGTATGTGAAAATGCGTTTGTATATTGTTTTCGGTTGTTTTCATAATAAAAATGGTATTGTTATTTAAATAGAGATGTTAGTAACTACAATCTTTTTTTATTTTGTCGGTGGTTAAAACGTGAGGTGGGATATTTACTCCTCCTGGAAAACATGAAAAAGTAATATAAAATCGAAACACTTATTTTTGAACGTTGGAAATCTCTATGTTTTCCGCTGGACTCCAGGTACTCTTAAAATCTTCTTAAAAGTATAGAAACAAATTTAATATAAACATGGAAGGTCCATACGATGAATTTTAGCAGGACACACTTAACTTTGCAATTGCTAATTACTAGGGTTTGCGGACACAACACTCTTTGTTTTGGCAAGATGACACAATATTATATTAGCAGTAAGCTGATTAGATCAATTACTAAATTAGTTACCCGAATAGTAAAATATTCAAATTCTATCTCGGCTACGTCTTGTTTTCCTTGGGAGATCGATCTTAAAATATTATTAAATAAATTACGTAAGCATTCCTGTTTCATTTTTCACTAAAAATTCTTTCACTTAAAACCGAAATGCTAAGACCCAAAGCGAGATCAGAAGCATTGTTTGGTAAAAGTGATCTGTAAATATTTTGATGGTGAAAGATATCGCCAAGAAATAAACCAGAAGCAAAATATGTATTGGTATTTCAGCATCGTAGTAAAGTAATTTGAATTAAAAACATGAATGTTGATATACTGATTTTTTTTCAAAAGTATATATATATGGTTTTGCATCTCGCTTAACGGAATTCATCTCAGGTATGCCCCAGGGGTCGTATGTCGGACCACACTTATTAATATTTGCATAAATGACATTTAGATAATCTTTTAACAATAGTTACTTTGTGTTATACGCGGAGGCATTACATTTTTTTTAAACTTATTCAATCCTTATCCGATTGTACGGAATTACTAAGTGATCTTGATCGTTTGTGCGCTATGTTAACTTTACAAATAAGAGGTACGTTGTCAGTTAAATAAAAAAGATAGTCATAATTTTTTTCCTCCATTGCGACCCAAGCAACATTTTCCGCTTACCGTGGTGGTGGTAGAGTTTTCAAATTATTGTCAGTTTATTCGTAGATAACTCGGGAATGTTTGTCCTTTAAAAAAAAGTTTCAATGAGACGTACTAGGCACACTACGGTTCTTCATATAGAAGCCAACAACACTAGTGCAGCAAATAACTCGCCAATTACTTGCACGATCACAACATGTACCCACTACGAAAAATTATTAAGCTTTCTTCCTACTTATTATTTTTCTTATTATTATTCATATCTACATTGAATTAAGATTAAGAACTGCAAAGTTCTTAAGATATTTTACGGACGTAAGTAGTAAGTACTTTAACTATGTACAATTTAGTACAGGTACCTACCTTACCACTTATAGTAATTAAATTTGATTACATTACATTATGTTATCACTGGGCATTTGGAGAGGTCTACTGGTTTCACATCATAGCTCATCATCTTCTTCAAACTCCCTTCGTATCATTAAAGCGGGAGATTGCTACTGTAAAAGAATCGGTTTTTATTCATTCTCGTTACATTTCCAAAAGCTATTGGTACTTTTCATTCCCAACGACTGCCGCTTCATCTAAGTTGGCTGTTTTCAGGTAATAGTCCTAATAACTCTTTCACTGCGTGGTCATCCAGTTGACATGTTGTTACATCTTGTTGTACCTAATACTAAGAAAAGTCAATTACGAACAATAAAAAGATTCAGCAGAAATATCTTTCAAAGGAAACATGTCAAAATTGTTGTTCCTATGTAATTTCAATAACTTGAGCATGCGGTCAAGAATGTATTAATAAGATCTTGTACTTCGCTGAATATATTTAGTTTGATATTCTCACTTCCACTCTAAATTATTAAACAAATAACTTTCGATTTCGGATCCCCAGTGAGTCACACCGTGCCTGTATTAATTGAAAGCAGACTTCTGAATAGTATTATATCGTCTGCACTTTACACAAATTGAAGATATTAAGCAGATCAAAGATTGGGCAGACGATCTGGCGGGAGGATCGGCGAAAGTCATCTCATCTTGCATCATCCTCTCCAAACACCCGCTAAGACTTATAACAACGTGTTATCTCAAAGTTAATTAATGTTGCAGCACTAACATTGAATCAGGAATAAAATTGTCGTTATAAAATGTATTTATGACTTCCAAAAGTATTAAATCTAGTATAAGCACGATATAAAGTAGTCAGTTGGCCCCTGTTTTCTTCACTCAAGTTTGAAAATAGTTTTTAAACGTGACTGTAATTGAATTATTTTACTTATTCCGTTTTCCGAAGAAACACGTGTTTTCTCTGTAATTATCGCGTGAACTAAGTGCATGAAGTAAGGTTGCGACTACTTCATTTATGCATTCTTCTTTTGTGAATATTTTTAATGCAGATCGCACCTACGTCCCTAATAGTAAAAAATAATGTCATGTGAACAATGAATCCAATTACTATTAAATCGTGCACAAAGAAACAATACTTTTTAAATATATTGGTCACCTAGAGATAGCGGATAGTGAAAGGGAAGCCAGGAGGATATATTATGACGCGCAAGACTTGCCACTTTATTTGGAAGAACAAAAGAGTATGCAATGCATGAATATTGATACAAGAAGTGGGCACCAGGACAGAATTTTGTGCCGTTCCGTCCTACTTCCCTACAAGTAAAAAAATATATCACATGTACCGAGAAAAATTGTAATCGATACTCTCTGTGCCAAGTATTATAAAATTTATACCATGAATTGAGTAGGTACTTATTAAGTACACAGTATGGACTCTTTTATTAGATATAATACACTTTGTAAACAAAGTGCACTTTAACTCAAAACTTGAAAGCTCTTTGTTTAAACTTTAACCTTCTCTAAAAGGCTGAATCATCTTGTTGCAGGCGGTGGTGGACAAGGGACGAGACTTGTATCTACATGCTATTCGACTACGTCTGCGGAGGAGAGCTTTTCTCCTACTTGAGAAACGCCGGCCGATTCAGTAGCGCCACGGGTAAGATATTAAATAATATTACATTTTGAACTAACTTAAGTTTATTAATTAACGGAATAATTTCATAACGAAAAAAAAGATTATAATGGTAATTTTATTTTATTTTTATACTGACGGATCAATTTTCTACATCGATTTAAAATATGCAAGTTTTGTTCTGCGCCAAAACGATATATTCATGCGAATGGCGTTTGTGACGTCACACCCGCCAACGTTTGTATGGGCGGTCTCGGACATCATATCCAATGTCATAGCCAATAAACCGTTGAGGAATTTGCGGTTTTGTGTCAGTACATATAGGTACGAGTACCTACTGTGTTCGTAATCAAATGGGTCGTTTTCCACAAAAGAAAGTCATCTTTTTCATTAATCAAAATAAATGTATTTGACTTACTTGCCATTCTCAAATTGGTTAATTTGAAGATATCGCTAAAGGCAACAAATCAATTAAAATTTTCGTGTGCGGTCTTTCTTGAATAAATCATTTGATAGGTCTATGCTAAATCATATGTGGTTGATTAATGAGCTCCGTAAATAATACTGGACTTAATTTTAGTACAGGATTTGGGAATCATTTCAAAACATGGATTTTTAGCATAAATATCATAACATGTAGAAGTGTTTGGATTCTATTAGTGTTTCGTATTTTCAATAAAATATATTTTTTAAAGAAAGACAAACATTGCCTAGTAATCTACGATAAACCTGATAATATTTGAAAATATCATACTACCACCACAGTGAGCGGAAAACGTGCTAGTGTCGTGATGAAGGATTAGCCAGCCGAGGAATCGAACATGCGACGCTTGGGTGGGACCCATTGACCGGTCACTGGTAAATTAAGGAAGTGAAATTTTTAAGGATTGCATTTAATAATCAATATTACAGAACCCACTAAATGACGCAAAATTTATAAAACTGGGAGGACTTTGGTGGCTGGGTCATGTGATCAAGCACCAAAGTCCCTGCTGAACTCAAGACCAATAGGGCGAAGGAGCTTGGGAAGACCAAAATTAGGATGGAGCGACAACGTCCTCAAAGACATATCTATCTTGGAGCTTCTAAACTGGAGGGAGCTGGCACAACACCGAGATGAGTGGAAGAAGACTCGTGAGGAGGCCAAGACCCACCAGGGGTTGTAGAGCCAATAGTGATGATTACAGAACCCACTATTATAAATTTATAAAACTGGGAAGACTTCGATGGCTGGGTCATGTAGAGAGAATGATCGAGCATCAAGCACCAAAGTCCCTGCTGAACTCAAGACCGACGCGACAGGGCGAAGACCAAGTTTAAGATGGAGCGACAACGTCCTCAAAGATAAACCCTCCTTGGAGATTGTAAACTGGAGAGAGCTGGCACAAAACCGTGATGAGTGGATGAAGACTCTTGAGGAGGCCAAGACCCACGAGGGGTTGTAGAGCCAAGAGTGATGATGATGATGATTACAAAACCCACATGTACAAAAGATGGTTCGGAAAAACTTTTAAAAAGTTTTGGCGTCGCGCGGGAAACCATTACAAAACTTATGTAATATTTCTAAAACACTTTTTTCTATATATTACCATTAACTAAGTAAGGGTATGCAAATTCACTTAAATACGCCGACTGTACTTGACATAAGACACACTCAATACCATACGCACCCTTCCTTGGTTAGGACAAAAGTTTCGGACAAATAATCTCAGTATACATTTTGAAGCACTATATTCTTGAAATGTTTTGATGTGTCCACTGAAAAGAAAAAGAAAGCAGGCAGAGCCCTTGTGGAAAAAACCCACCATACATTCAACTCATCATCGGCTCTATAACGTAAATAGGATCACACCTTTTATTTTAGTGCTCACCTATTAGATTATATTATAATATAGGCTGTGTCAGTCGAGACGAGATAATTTATTTTCATCCAATAAAACACGTTTATATTTTCTTTGATTTTCCGATTAGCTTCCAAGAAACGCCCACTGTATTTCGAAAAAATAAGACAAACTTTAAAATTATGTTTTCATATGAATATTATAATTCAAATTTAAATATTTTTTTATGTAAAAGAACTTAACAGAAAGCGGGCTAACGAAACGATAATATGGAACAAAAAGACTATTGTCGGAGGAACACTTAATAATTTGTCAACTTAATCTATAAATTTCATCACTAAAGTGAATGCCAAGATATTAAAAACGAAAAAAAGATTCATTTGAAAAATTGTGGCTTTCAAGAGTAGACTCGTCGACTTACACCGTTTAACTAAACTATAATAAGATGTCATTATTTCTCCACGTAGAGAGACAGTACGTCAGTACATAGTGTACATTTGTAGATGCAAAACAATACACTATAGTCTTATTTCATATCCTGATTTGGTTTAATCATACTCTTCTGTTACGACACATTGGCACGATAATTTCGAACATTTGATCCACTTATTCCTGGGGCATAATCTTTTTTATTATATTTACATCAGCCATTCATTGTGTTTGGTCACACCACATATACTCCTCAGACATTTCAAAAGTAAATTCAATATATCCTCCATCTTGACTTTCTATTTTCATGCTTCACTATCTCAGGGTTTGTATCAGAACTCCCTTGTATACAAATAGCTTCACCTCTTTTGTAAACTCATTACCTACCAGTTTCCGTTTCATCTGTCCGTTCGCATAGTCCGAAACTATCTATACTGTTACCGGTATTAATTTAATTACCTGCATTCACCTATGTATCAATGGCCTTATCAACTATCCCGTCTGTCGCAAATATATTTCTTGGTAAAGGTATCTACGCACACCAACGAACAAATCAATAAATGCCATTAACCGAATGTTGCGTCGGAAACTGCTTACGAATGATGCACTTTTAAATGGACTGAAAATACTAAAAATGAAACAAAACGAAATGCTGCTTGCTGGAATTAGATTAATATGTGAAGAAAAACCAGATATGCAAGGAAAAGGGATAATCAAACACTTATCTCTGTATCTCTGCGAAGGAGCATACGACACAATCACAATATAGTTAATAGTTCCACGGCGATACCTAGAGGTAATTGTCAACACAACAAACGATATTATGTACTGCCGAGACAGTCTAATTTCTTTATTTTACTTAAGAAAAACGCAAACAACTTGTTTTCAATGAAGTTCCAAATCTTCTTCTTTTTCAAAAAAAATGCATTCGAATTTTTCACAATTTTTCTTGCCATTGTTCCAAATTTCAAATACTTTTCCAGCAAGGTTACGCGGTTAGGAAGAAGTAGGAACCGAATAAATGACATCCCGGTATGCATATTCTCATTTCAAAACCAAACAAGGGAAGCGACAAGCTTTACATGTGTTAGAGAGAATGGCGAAACACCTACCTACATTTTATTAGCGTCGGAATCATAATAATATCATTAACCGACAAGAAGTCGTGTTAGTAGATCGCAAAAATAAAATATTTGTTTTAACTTTGACCACAATTATAAACGAACATAAATAATAACTTAATTGGCCGTCTGGAAAATTATAAAACAGGGTCCAACCCAAAAAGCTTTTAACGCTTCTGTTTCAATTTAAGATAGGTCGATTATTTTTTTAAGATTTACGTCAGGCGAGATATCTTTCTAATAGACGAGGCGTGCTGAATGGAGTTATGTATTAATTAATGTGTGTTCTTTATCTCACCCATGTGGTTACTTCAGAAATAACACGAGTGGAACAAGTGAAGTTCTCTTTTAATTTATAGAGTGATTT
This sequence comes from Limnephilus marmoratus, assembly GCA_917880885.1. Taxonomy (NCBI): domain Eukaryota; kingdom Metazoa; phylum Arthropoda; class Insecta; order Trichoptera; family Limnephilidae; genus Limnephilus; species Limnephilus marmoratus. The sequence continues at coordinate 51,367,727 of OU862909.1, read as the reverse complement.
ATTGCAAGAAATTAATGGTAGGTCTAGGTCAGGGAGTGATATCACTATCAAACGTTGAATATCAACATGATATTATATATACCTAATATTAATATGCATTTCGCAACTATTGCCAAGTCATCAGTACATTACCCTTTATGGATTATGCCGTGAACCTTGGTAAAATATTGATAAATATTTATGAAAATTTGTTTAAAAATATTATTGATAAATCATATAATAATTATGATGATATAATAATTTGATAAATCATGTAATATACATTGATGCAAGATCAGGAGCTCTAGCACAGTGAAATCGATAACTTTACAATATTGGATCGACAGGCGTAAAGTCCGATGATTTTATATGTATTTATTTGCAAAAATAGCATAAAACCAATACGTTGCAAAAGCGGTAAGAAAAAATGCTAAATAAAAACATTTACTTTAAAGTACTACATTTAGTTAAAACATAGGTATTATATCAGTGGCATCCACCTCTGATCTGGAGCCCCAAAATACCTAAAAAAAACCATCGACTCTGTGCAGAAACGGGCAGTCCATTTGATAGATTCTCCTAACTTAACAAACAGATTGCATAAGCGTCAGGTGGAAATGCTATCCCTGTTCTAACGGTATTTCAATGGAAGATGCTCCGAGGAACATGCATCATTGAACCCCTCGGCACCGGTGCATAGTCGGGAAACACACCAAACACGCGTCCAACATTTGTACACGGTTGACATTAGTCACATGAGAACGGGTCGTGTCTACGACTCTGTGTTTTCTCTCACCTACAACATGGGTCACTTCAAGACCCATGTTTACTCCTCCCTCTCCTCAAAAAGACCCTCCACACAAAATCCCTCCACTTCAAAAATGACATAGGTCCTGAGGGAAATTATTTTCCTTTTTTCCTGTGTGGAAATAATGTTAAAAAAGTGTCCTGAGTACGGTTGCACCGTTGACAGCCGAACCGGTATTTACAGGGAATAAATAAGAAATAGTGGCAACACTGAAGGAATTTTTATGAATTGACACTCCTAATAATTACGTACAAATATTAATAAATTGGCAATGTTGAATTGTTTTAATCTATCGATCGCATATATTATGACTTATTTCAATTCTAAAAGCTTCGTTAGTTGAACTCCGTTCATTAATAAGCCAGTGGTTTTGCATAACGAACAAAGCAATAGACGCATTATCCAAGTAAATGCGTCTATTGCTACGAGTAGTTAACCGAAACTTATCCGATATTATGGAGGCCAGGCTACAATTTATCAATCGTCGGTCGGAATATCTCTTACCAATTGTGGACCGTGTTCGCAAATATTGATAACTGACCACAGATGAGGGATTTGGTCAATATCGTATTGATATAGGGTTTTATCGATCGTCCTTGCTAGACCTCTAAGTGCGGTCGCCTGTATGAAATTATAAATTGCTCCCCACCCCCCCAAGAAAGCCATTTTAAATAGCTCAAATATTTTTTATAGTTCCCACATTGTTCACTCGGCCACCGCGTACTCGAATAGTTTTTGCTGCCAAATTTATTATTTATTTGCTGTATTGAGAAAAGTCCATCCAATAACAGTCATCATTCATCGTGTTTTCTTTTCCCACCTACAACTTGCGTGGATTGTTAAGTTTTGTAATGCGATCTTTGCTATTGAAACACGGGGTAATATTTTATCATGGGACAGTAAAAATATTTTGAAACGCCACTAATCCATTGCAAAATGGTGCCAGTTTTTTAAACTTAGAACACGAGACATAAAATAACAACCTGACTTAACAAAATTAATAACATTCCGAGTACCTACCAAATCCTGCTGAGCTGTTCTTTGTTTATCCGTCGAAAACTAACTATTTCATTAACTCTCCAATCCAAAGACTTCATAGGCTTGGAAACAAATTCAGTTCCGTTGATATTTTCATTTATTCCTTCTTCTTCTTCTTTGTGCGCCGTATCGGGTCCCCCCGACGCGCGACGTTGGCGATCACTCTTGAAAATGTCTCTCTGTCTTGTGCTGCCCGGAATAGCTCCTCCACACTTCTAATGCCGGTCCACTCTCGTATATTTCGCAGCCAAGACATTTGTCTCCTACCAGACCCTCGGCGACCCTCTATCTTGCCTTTCAATATTAAATGGAGCAAGTGATACTTCTCCCCTCGAAGTATATGACTTAGATATGAAATTTTCCGGATTTATTTCTTACCAAAATTTATATCAGAAATTTCTAAAATTCTGATATAAATTTTAATACATATTATTCTAATATTGTTTATGTTTGTATTCCTTTTTAATTCTGCTTCCTTTCTATTAGTGTAAAGGAAGAGAAATAATAATATGAAATAATTGGTATTTTATTGTTTCTATGTTACACGATTACACGATTTACACGATTGATTTAAATGCTCCAATGGCGTAAATAAATAAATAAATATTGCATAATGTATCTACATTGCATTATTATTAGATATAAGTGAGAATAAATTACAGGCTTCTATTTTCGAATGCTACCCAGTAAAAATATAAAATTAAGTCCACCTGAGACTATACAATTTCAATTTGGGATGTGGAAATGGGTTCCGCCGCCCTGGGAACCTTTTATTGGATAACCAATACCTCTGCCATAGGCCACCCCAAGTGGTTCGCTACGTTTGGAAGGTACGTACTCGTACGTTGGCAAGGATGCCTGGGTCCATGTGGCGAGATTTCCTACCCCAGATTCCTACTAACTCCTCATACCTTTTTTCTTCCCAGAACTTTCTCTCCTTCCACCCTTTTCTGTCTAAATAACCCTCCACACAGCACGCCCAAAGATTACATACTAATTTATAAAAATACCATTAATTAATCAAAATACCTTAGAGAAGGACTTGGCATACCGATCCAAATAAGTATCAAATGGTTATACGAATATGGCGGCGGTTTCCGCGGTTATTATTCAGTTTATATGATAGGTAATTAATAAATATTGGCCGCCATTTTTGTATAAACGTTTTGACAGATTATTTCCTTGGTATGACAAGTCCTCTCTTAGGGTATTTTATTTAGTCCTCGAGTGAATCAAGTGAATATTTTGTGCATTACGGTTTCCTTGGATTTCTGGATAACCTCTATTAAAAAAAATCCGGAAATCGGGTCAAGTCTTCATAAAATATCTATTTTTTTTCTTCCAGCAACGTGTATAATGTAGGTGCCTAAAGATAAGTACATATATTCTATTTCTAAAAGAGTGACTTCTGGACACTTGTATGTAGATATTTGAATGTACCTACGAGTATTTTTGTTTGAAAACCGTTTTTACGAAGATTTGATTTTACCCTAAATCTGAATGTAATTAGCGCAGACCCTTAAAAATCACAGGATATTATAATTGTAGGATTTGTAAAGCTGGAAGTATTTATAAAACATATATACCTCAGGGTTATCGCATTTCAAAAACAAAAATTGTAAATTTTAGAGACTGTCAGATATTTACATTTCAAATGAACGCTATTATCTAAACTTGAAAAATTAAGATATCTGTCAAAAATTTTAACACAACAAATAGGTACACATGTACAAATAGGTACACATTTACAAATAGGTAGATACCTAATTAAGCCCCCCTAATTAAGCGCTTGTTGTTCACACAATCTGTTTCAATTTTTAAAATCCAAGTTTTAGGGTTTATTTGAACCGGTGTTAACAGGAGTTTTGAAAAACTAGTGAAATGACGCTGCAAATTTTTTTTGTCCACCTTTTAGTATTTTTCTCATACTTGCTTTTCTACTTGTACTTTTAGCTTCCCAAAAACACTTTTGCGTTTGTCTGTGTTTCAAAATAGCATTTTAAAGTACGTAGACAATTTTTTGTTGTATCCAGAAGTTAGAATAGCACGTAGGCACACTTGCGTCAATGACGTGTTTACGTTTTCGCCGGCCCTACGTCTCGTAGTTTGATGGCTATGGAAGTTTGCCCGGAGCTCTGCCTACCGCCACGGAGACCACGGAGACACGGATCATGTTGATCTGCCACCTGCCGGTTCCCGTCAGACTTGGGGATTTATTTCTGTCCAGGTTATTAATTCTGAGGTGCAACCAAACGACCAAACGGTCTCCAGCCTCGCAATGGGCTAATAGTGTCTGTGTGCGCTCCGTGTGGATCTTTTGATTTATCATCTCTGAATCAAAGCTCTTTGATAGTTGATGCTGACATCGTTTTGAAACAGAGTAGTTATACTTTATGATTACAAGAGCATCAATGTTTGGTTCCATTGGGGTTAGCAAGTGTCAAAAAACTGACTAACTATTAACCATCATGTTGATTCTTCGCGAATGTCGATAGAAATGCTGGAATGTACTAAGACCAATTTTAGGTATCTACTATATATGTCGAAATTGGTATAACGTTGTCTATTATGCATGTACCGAGATTATCTTGTAATAATAGGTCATTTTGTGTAAAATCAATGTGTAGGTATATCTGTTATGTTGTACTTGGTACAAAATGGAAAATGATCAATTTTGTACTAAAATAAGTTTGTAGATAAGATGTACTTGGTACAAAATTTTAGAAGTAGGTATTTTGTAGGGGGCAAGATCAAGTTGTACGTAATGAATTAGGTACCTACCAACTTAGTTATACGTGTACAAAATGATCTATTTTATATACTGATCAATTTATAGGTATCTACATACACACTTAGTCGTACTTGTACAAAATTGCCCTTTCTATAGTAAGATCAATTTGTAGGTACTAAATAGTTGCACATACTTGTACAAAATGTTCTATTTTGCACCCCGGCGGCGGCTGTCCTGCCCGTAAAATAGTATGAATTTAGTTCCTGCCTCCTCGCAACTCGCATGTATCTAGGCTAGGAGCGGTATATAAAGGCTAGCGCACATATTATGTACAAGTAATTGTGATACCTTGCAGTGGTGTCACTTTATGGTGGATTCCTTAATTTTAACCTTGTCATCCACAATTTTAATACCCGTCTTTCATCTATCTTTATAAATTTCTTATAATTTATTTATTTTTTTAACTTTTTACATATTAGGTTCCTTTTAAATGAGTTCTGCTGACCACTATACCAGGCTCGTGCAAGCATCATGGTAGTCGTATCTATAATTTAACAAATATTATTGTTCAGATACTAATTAAGTTCGTAGGTGCATCCATGAACTTAATGAATGGGTGAAAATAATAAACTATTACTGGCTAGGTATTTTGAATGTTAAAAATCCGCTGCGGGGTAAAAAAAAACGATGATAAGGGAAGCTAATCAAAAAAATGTTATATTCTCTTAACTATATGTAACTCCGTGTTCATAGAATAAACTTCTTATAAGTACCTTCCTACCTGCAAATTATCAAAAAATGTTTATAGAGAACAAGTGCTGTGAATATAGGCTGGAGGTCCCAATCCACGGAAGCGCAAGATGTCGCTCCTTTCACCATGTTTGAAGGGAGAACGTAGTCTCTGATGCCGTTGTAGAGCTGGTCCGATTTGCAGAGGAATTCGTTTCTTCCGTTTGACGCAGCTGTGACTGGTACAGAGAGAGATAGGGTAGTTCGTGGTCTAGGGCGAGGCGATGATCAGAAGAGAAAGAAGGCGCAAAAGCAGGGTCGAAACGAGGTAGAGCGGGCAAGCAAAGCAGAGAGATGTAGACTAGGCGATGGCTGATGACGATTTGATGTGTGAGGGTTTGTAGCACGTATTTATAAGCGATTGACAGGGGTTTTGGGAGATTTACAAAAGGGACTACACATATTTGTATTGGGAACCGAGCGCAGAGGGAAAATATTGGGAAATATGGAAATGTTTAACGCAATGACACCCCATTAAAATAAAGATAGAAAACATCACGTACGGATCAGTTGATCGCCTAATTGGCGCCTAATCTAATGTTTATAACCATTCCACGATGATAATAATATTACAAATTAATCTTAGTAATAGTAGTTGAAATAACAGAATCATCGAAAAATAAAAATAAATCTTTTGTCAAGACAAAAAAATTGCATCGTAAATTTTCTAAATCGAATAATTCGTTTATAGAAAAATTATGTTTATGCCATCACCAATTTGATTGGTTAGTATTTAGTTTTCAAGGATATTTATATCGTTAAGAGAAGACGTGAAAGCAATGATCTCATTATAAACATATATTCATATGTTAGCCTGATTAGCGTTTACCTTAAAGAAGTAATATACTGGCAAGACAGCGGACAGGCTGATTGATTGTCTGCTATGGCGGGAGTTGCCAAAACGTGGTTAATTACAAGTTCACGAAACCAGCGCTAATGCAACGAAGCGAGTGATTCATTGAAAAGCATATGCACGGATATTCCACACAATTTTAGGTCGAGATAATGATGCAATCGATGCAATATTCATTTGTTGAACTGGTGGAGGAATAAGAGTGTGCTTATTCAATTGTGTCATTTAAGCGAGGGCTTATTTTCGACTCCTGTGCCCCAGACTGTCTAATGACTGGGGATGCATTCAAACAGCGATACAAAGGTTATCAATGAAAACACCTGGCTACCCACATGAAATGAAAAGTTTTCCCTCCGACACCAGGAACCGCAAAGTCATGTAACCTGGAACCAACTATTGATTTGTTCCTGGGTAGGTAGGTATATCAGAGGAGAGGGATATATACTTGTGTACACTGTTGTTGCATAAAAGCTTTGGACTAATTCATTGTCTCTTCCACCTTCTGGACTCCTGTCCAAGTTGGGACAATAGACTCGTTCTGTTTGTGAAGTCTACAGCTCTAATAAATGTATTTCGAGTGTCGACGGACATCTTTCAAACAATGCCCTTCTTGTCGCCAAGTGGTTCTCCGCTCTTTTGTTGGTTTTGTACGCTCTCGTTCTCGTGAAATGATTTATATTTTTTAGACTAGTGTATACACAGTAGGTAGCGTGCACAGAGTTTTTAATCAGAGTAGGCAGTGTGAAAAAGCATCAGCTAATTACTATATGTATGTACCTATATTTAAAAAAACTTACCACGTGGTCGCTGAGAATGAAAAGATGCTAGTTGTTAATTAGCACTACTTAAACTAAGTTGTTAATTAGCATTACCTAAACAGTTAAACAAAGTAACTGCTTTATTTATACATATTACAAGCCATTATTATTTGGGTATAAATTTTTTTTTATTATTTTTGGACCACACAATTGCTTAAAATAACGCCAACATATTGTGATAATTATAGATTCGTTGGTAAAGTTGTATTAACTAATAGAGTTACCAACATTATGATACTGATTGCTATATTTGTTTTTCTTGAATGAGCTTTTTTGTGTCGAAAGAAGACAACATTTGAATCCAACGTATTTTGCATTTTTAGTTTCTGTGTTTTGATACCAGTGGTGCGATTCATAGTTAATATTTCGTGCCTTATTCTGCAAGTAGATTGCTTGAGCCTTCAACAATTTTATACATTTTAATTATACTTTATATTGCTGGAACTATACTAAAGAAGGTATAGAGTATTGTATACTTGGGCTACAATTTAAATAATAAATGGGATCCTTCGGTTGAAATCAAATGCCGCATTGAGCAAGTGAAGTTCTGCAGTCATGATCTCAAAAATAAGTTATTAAAATCAGAAAACTTCAATATCTTAGACATGTAATGAGACATCCAGAGAAGTACCTACGAGATCTTGCATCTCATAATGCAGGGAAAGATTGCCGGAAGACGGGGCCCTGGAAGAAGGAGAACCTCATGGCTGAAAAACCTGAGACAGTGGTTTTGCCAGTCTACGTTAGAGCTGTTCCGGGCCGCAGTAAACAAAGCCCGCATAGCCAACATGACAGCCAACGTCCGTTGAACGGACAGGGCACAAGAAGAAGAAGAAGAAGAATTATATTTTATACGCGTAATGTAGGTGATTATATGAACGGCACGCCCCAGTGCATAGACATAAGGAACCTACATAATATACGACATAATATTATGTCTATCTATCCTGTGTTGGATTCCTGCGTCTATGACTACATGAAACAAGTGCTTTTATTTCCACTATCGATTATTTTCAGAAGAGCCGCTCTTCGTCAGAACGAAAGTTCGATTGCTCAGCGCGCAGATGATTTTTTTGTTGTTCAGTACGTGATATTTTATTAAAATGCAATACTGCTATGTTTTTTCAACGAATCTCTCAAGTTATCACATGTGATATTTAGGTAGGTACATTACTCATTAGGTAATTTCTAAAATACATTGACTTTTACATCGATACTAAAAACAAGCTTTCATCATTTTAACATTATTGGTAATCGAAGTAAACTTCAAGTTGGATTTACTCGCCTCCCTTTATTTGTGCACTTCTGCCATCTAGCTATACTGATATAGTGTAATGAACAACTTATCACGACTCATAACTTATTACATTCAAACAGATCATCACACAGCGAATCATCATCAAACAGTATTAATAGGCTTGTGTCTGCGTGGTTGAATTTCAGAACCCAGCTACGAGTGGATGTGGGACGCCACCCATACGCGTCGCGCCACAAATAACATTGGTTTACGTCGAATTTCACACAAAGCTGCTGTTATAATTCGGTTTCGTATTCAAGAATTCGACACAAGATGTCGCTACTTCCGTCAGCAGCTCGCATGTGTACGTTTTTTCCCTAGGTATAAGTACCACAGATATATAGAATTTAAGTATCTTTCCGGATATGCAGAGATTACATATGGCGGCATTGCCTGTCACGGTTACTTTAACTCTGTGACTAGCTGTCACTCAGTCACTGGATCACAGTTCACAGTGGATCCGAGGAACTGGCTATTTTTGGAACCAGTTCTTATCGGATTTATAAAATGGTTACCTGCACTCAAACTGGGCGAAGCCGAAGTAAAAGCCTTAAAAGATCTTTCTTAAAATTAATTAAGTAAGCAATAAGAACTAAACGATTCGAGCAAGTTTGCAAATTTCGAGCACGCCATGGACTCGTGATGCGCACAGTGTTTTATTAGTAGTTCGCTTGCGGTAGGTAGTTGGTGACTTACCACACAGCACTCCCCACTCGCAACTCCCTTCATTCCGGACAACAATTAATAGGGATTTTTTTTTTATTACCAGGTAACTTCTACGCAGCCGAGATAGTCTGTGCCCTGGACTACTTGCACGCCAAGTCAATAGTGTACCGGGATCTGAAGCCGGAGAACCTGCTGCTGGACCGAGACGGTCACCTGAAGATCACGGACTTCGGGTTCGCCAAGAAGCTGACTGACAGGACATGGACTCTGTGTGGGACCCCTGAGTACCTGGCTCCCGAGATCATTCAATCCAAGGGACATAACAAGGCGGTCGACTGGTGGGCCCTAGGTAAATTGTTTTTTTTTTTTTATATTATTTAATTTAACAATGGTTTTTTAATAACAATAAAAAAATTCGGTATTTATAAATTTATTGTGTGAAACAACACTGACGCTGTTTGAAAAATAACAAAATATATACCTACACGGTCTCGGGAAACTCATAGTAGGTATAAGCGGGATCTGAAGTAAAATCTCCATCACATGTAGAACACATAGACTGAGAACTAAAAAAAAAAATTCGTGAATGGCCGCGATCTCATACGAATGCAAAAAAGTTGTCTTTTACAGTGTAATTAGGGTGAATCAAAATGATTTTTTTTAAAACTATACATATTAAGCGTGTCCAGTGATTTCGAAAGTTTTATTTTGTTTTTTTTTTTTACTGTCTTCCTACCATTCTGCATCGAAGGGTTATTTTTTTTGGAGTCGAGTCTACTCTTCCCCTTCTTCTTAAAGTTATCCCCTGGCGACCGATTTGTTTCAAATTGTCGTAAAAATTCCATCTTCAAAAACGAAAGCCCAAATAACCAAAAAATTTATACCACAAAATCGACTCCTAATTTTCTGTAGACTCGCCAATTTCCCGCTTCTACAACGAGTTTCTTTTTCTTTCAAAATCTTCTTTTAGATCGTTTTTTATTCTCATAAAAAAGAAAAATTGTTTTCATAGCTACAGTGTTAAGAGAACTTTGTTCTCATCGCCAGAGTAAACTTGACATCGTATTAACACCACGGCTTAGGTGAAAAACTGATCTAGTTCCGTACCTATACATATTTCGGGTAGCGCCATGTACAGAAACCAGCTTTGAAGAATAGTAGGTATACCTGTAAGTTTTTGATTGCGTCATAGTCACGTAGTTTGTAATTTGTAAGTATCTCCACGTACGAAGGGCCTCAGTCACTTCGTCAAAATTTAAATGATTTTATCATTGTGGTTCGGATTATTTTAAAAATAATGGCTTTTTGGCAGAGGTTTAAAATGTCAGGTGTGAAACCAGTGAGAGCCAACATAAATAATATTCTAACAAAGTATTGTATCTAAGTATTAAGCACGTCGTGTTACACACACAGCTATACAAGATAAAAGTTCATTTGGCTTGGCGTATTTCGGCATATCGCTCGCCGTACGTTCCCAATGGGAATATTTATATGGCGAGCGATACGCTGAAATAGGCCAAGCCAAATGATATTTTATCTATTATAGTTAAGCGCGTTTGCCTTTTTATGAGACAGGAACGAAGCGACTACAAACGCGGGAAAAGCCGCTTGCAATTGCTATGTTCCGTCTCCATAATTCGCGGTTCGGCTCGCGTTCACGTTCGTAAGTTTATACGTAGCACAAGATGTTAAGTTTGTGATTTCGAAATATTGTAATATATAGATACTTAAAGTAAATATAGCTGTACGTAATTTAACTTTGTGATATGCGATATGCCGAAATTCGCCAAGCTAAATGATCTTTTATCTTTTATAGCTGTGTGTGATACATGCTTAATTCGCGGCTCAGTTCGCGGTAATACCTAACCGTTTATACGCACAATAACAGTTCAGACTTTGAAGAAATGTCACACCTCTCAAAAGTTTATTTTTACTCTAAAATTCACCTTTGGTACCTAGGTACCTACGTACATATCTAAAATTGGAACATATTAAAATAGTCATACGAACGTCAGTGAAGATAACTTATATACTATCCAATGTACCTAAGTAGGTCGGCACCTACCCAAGTTTGCTGACCCATTATACTATTATAATAATATTATATAAATTTAATTTATGTGGCTTATAATTATTACACTCTACTTTGACATCCGTGTCACCTGCACCTATTTTCTTGGCCTATTATGAGATCAACACGCCTATAGATTAAAAGATAACTTGATAACCTGGCTCCAAGACTGTCTTCTCCTAGCTTTGCCAAGAGATAATTATAAAGATATGTTTACAAATTAAATCAAAGCGTTATATGATCGTAAAATAAAGTGGTTAAATCAGGATGATTATTTATAACTACTTATAATTGAAGTTTTGCCAATCACAAATTCTAGTGTGATGTGAAGATTTTAAATTCCAGCAGTCAACATAGAACTATTTTCACTGGTTAAATTAATAATAATACCTACTTATTTAGTTTTATTGTACCCATCGTAATGTTTTAATGTTTTCTTATTAATATTAATTTGATCCACTTTTAAAATACTAAGAAGATTTTATTTGTAGAAAAAAACTAAAGACATGAACGAATTATATCATAGAGTGGTGTACTTTTTTGATTTTAGGAATTTCTAGAAAGATGTTGAGAAAAAATATTTAAAATCAACTTAAAATTTCAGAGCAAATTTAAAACTTCACTGAGAACCAAATCATATTTATTTTATTTTATTTATTTATAAGTACATGTTACATGATTAATACATTTACTTGAGAAGATACATTAGGTCATCATACTAGGCAGCTGCCTGTATCATGGTGACCAATGGAAGATAGTTATATTGATATGAAGTCTAGTAAGTGTAGGTAAACATATTTAAGTAAAATTATATAAGAAAAAATTAGAAAATTGGTAGAAATGTTTCCAATAACTCACAAATTGCCAAAGTTGCCTGGAAAATAAACACAAATAAGTAAGGTAGCTGATATGTATGTACATAAATACACATACATACACACATGCACACATACATACACATATATACTTACATAAACATGTATTTATGGATACCCACACATACATGTATAATATGTATATACATATATATATATACACATATACATACATATACCTACATACACACACACACACACTTAAGTTTGATATTGTTATTAAAATCTTTTACTTTGTATTCATACACCATGACGATCAAATGCTATAATTTATTTATCTCATTTTTTCCAGGAGTGCTTATCTATGAAATGCTGGTCGGCTATCCCCCCTTCTACGACAACAACCCTTTCGGTATCTACGAGAAGATATTGAGTGGGAAAGTGGAGTGGGCCAGGCACTTAGATCTCGTGGCTAAAGATCTCATCAAGAGGCTGCTCGTACCCGACAGAACCAAGAGGCTGGGCAACATGAAGGTGAATAAAATACCTATAACCTAATTAAATATTGTGGGAGAGGGAAGAGAAGAGTTCATTAAGGTGGTCTCAGCTCTCTGCTCCACTCCCCCTTGCTCCCGTGAAGGTTCCAAGATGGAAGAGTCCGTCGAGGTCCACTCAGCTCTCCTCTTCACCCCCCCCCTTGCTTCCTCGAAGGCTCCAAGAGCAAAGAGTTCACCGAGGTCCCCTCAACTCTCCTCTCCACTTCCCCTCGCTTCCTTGAAGGCTCCAAGAGAGAAGAGTCCACAGAGGTACCACAGAGGTGGGAAAACTATTGAAGGTTGTGTTTGCACTCCCTGTGTAATGGTTTCACTACACTCCCTACTTTTAATATTAATTTTAGCATTCATTATTAATTATTACTTTTGAACATTAATTTAAGTAGATGTTAATAATGCTTTGTCACAAGGTTGAAATGGTTTGTTTTGGTATATTTTTATGCAATTTTAGCAATTATCGCTTTTATTTTCAGTGTGGCGCTGATGACGTGAAGAGGCACAGGTGGTTCAAGCACCTTGACTGGCAGGATGTCTTCCTCCGAAAATTGCAGGTTAGTTAGAATTCGAAAAGGATCAAAAAAATTACTTAAGTACGCATTTTTGTAATAACAAATAACAGATGATACCCAAATAATTAACAAACTTTGGGTTAGCGGATTCTTACAGACGATTTAACTTGGGGCTTACGTTCGATTTAATTACGCCGTGGTTATAAGTAAAGTTTATCCCTATTTAGGCTCTAAGCGCCGTGTAATATTCACTTTTGTGTTGGAAAATAAAACTGTTCCTTACTGCCATCTATGGATAAAAAAATGAAACAAAAAGTTTCAGAAAATTGCGCAGATGGCAGTGTTTGAACGAAGGCCTTAAAAAAGCTAAAAATAGCTAAAAAGTTTCAGCAAATTACCTATAGATGGCAGTAATCAAAAGAGGTTTCCTTGCTAAAAAGTTTTAGCAAATTGTTCATAGATGGTATTGATCAAAAGAAGTGTCCTAGCTAACTAGTTTTAGACATTGCACATAGATGGCAGTATTACAAATAAATATCCTGTTTCAAAGTTTCCACCGAAATCGTATAGATGGCAGTCGAAAACGTTCTCTACAAATTTACTAATATATTAAAATTATTAAAAGCATTATTTTTGTCCTCAGCCCCCGATTGTGCCGCAAGTGATGTACGAGGGAGACACCAGTAACTTCGATGAGTACCCCGAGACAGATTGGAAAGGAGCAAGATCTCTGGACAATGAAGAACTCCGGCTCTTTGAAGACTTTTGATGCCATTTAGTTACCACTGCTTGTAAATTTCTAAGTCTTTCCACTGGAACCAGTGGAAACCACGGAGAGTCGGATTAACCATTGTTTGGTTGATAAATAACAATTTGTTGAATGGAAATAATGTAAGCATTGTAATATTTGATTTGGAATTCGTCCAAGGCACCGTTATGACAAAATTCAGAAAAATCAAATACAAATCAATGATTTTATAGGTTTTAAGAAATTATGTACATGTTTCTAATTAATATTTATATTATTTTGTGTGATTTCATGATGTTACTTAATTAATTTGGTTGCACGATTTAGGATTTTGTCAATTACTTCAGACCTAAATTGATATTACTTTCAGTAGGTATTTGCTCTCCTTCATATTTGAAGATACTTTTACCTAGAAAAATTAAAATTATTAAATAGATAGCTACGTAAATGATTTTAGATATTGTTTACTGCCTCCCTATTTATTGTTTATGGTGGACATTTTCAATTAAACCAATAATATTTTATTTTTGAGCAAATAATTAAACCCCTTAAATTACGTCATCCTATTTTATAAGACTTTTGATTAAAATGTATAATCGCTTTAATTTATTATTTAGAGGTGTAAGATATTTTTAACCATATTTGATGATTAAAATAGGTTTGAAGTTTACTAATATGTATAATATTATGGAAGTAGATCGTTTTCTTAGATGAGTTTAGTTTTGTAACTTTTAGAACTTGCCTATTAATTGCAGATATTATGTAAATTGATGTATTTAATTATAATCCAACATTGATATTTTATACGCAAACCTAATATACAAAACAGGTACAAAATACCTAACTCAAGTTAATAAATAATTTGATTTGAAATTTAAAAAAAATTTGCTTCGACTTCAAACAGCTATTTTAGAAGTACGAATGTATTTAGATACCAAAGTTTGGCTTAGTTATTTTCATTGATTAAAACAAAAATTCAACATGAATTACAGATTAAAGATTAATTGTATTTTTGGCCCGGTATTGATAACATATTTTAATTGATTTCTCATTTACCACTTAGCACCTCTATGGGAATCTCGATAGAGTATTGTTTAATATGAACTTTTTTATTACACTTTTCATGTAACGAATTCACGAAGAAATTACTAAATTATTGAATTTTTTTACTTCTTTCAAACCAATTGAAAAAGGACCAAGCAACTTTGGTAAGTTTTTTTACTAATTTCATACCGATTGAAAAAAGAGTCTTAGTGTAACTCTTGTAATTTTTTTTCCAATTTCATACAAATTGAAAAAAGTTACTTCTGTAACATTTTTCACGAATTTCACACCGATTGATAAAATAACTGTATTGTAACTTTTGTATTTTTTTTACTATTTTCGTACCAATTGAAAAAAGAACCGTATCAACTCTTGATTCTCGTAACTTTTTTAATGAGTTCATACCCATTGAAAAGGTTATAGTTTGTAACTTTTTTTCAACATTGCACTACATAATTTTTTTAACTTATGTTTCTTCTGTATTGTGATTAGAAAGTCAAATTTCTTTTATGTATTTACATAATACATAGTAAAATTTATATAAAAGATTGAAAACTAAAAATAACCATGTCTGGATAACTATGATTTTTTTGTATGTCTAGTTATAGGTTGTCTAAGTAGAGTGTTTAGGTAGGAAACTAAAATGTGTGATGTTGCCATGTAAATAGCCGCAGGTTTAATAGAATAGGGGAGGGGAAGTCAGAAAGGGACAGGGACAGGGACAGAGGTGCAGAAGGGAGAAGAAGAGGAACAGTTGTATCTGTGATAGTGCCTACGGGAGCCATGTATGTATTTGTGTTACGATGATCAACTGGGGAGAAAAGTATTCATAGGTCTAAATAAAAGTATTCTCATATTATTTAGAAACCTGTCACATTGTTTGGTCTGAATATAAATGAATATTTTTTATGCACTTGTTTTATTTATAATATTTCCAAATTATTTACCAAAGTCACCCATCTCCTTCGAAAACTAAACAAGTTTTGGTTTTATGCAAGCCATGTTTGAGAATAAATTAATAAGAAAATAAAATAAAAGGTAAGAAAAACTAGTCAATGATGTGATGAAAATGCCTACGCTATGTTCATCCCAAATTTATAATCTTGTGAAAATCATCCGAGATCAAAAAGCCATATTAATTTTTTTCTCCAAATAAAATCAGGAATAGCTGATTAAAGTTTATCAGATACGTCCTGATACACCTGTAGCTGGTCTTTCCTTGGAAAAAACAATTCTTCTACGAGTTATTCTTGTGTTCAACAGCTCGGCTATGGAATGTACTACCGGCCTCTGTTTTTTCCTCCCACCTGCAATCTGGGTCTCCGTACAGATACAAAACAAATCTCCCTGGAGTTGAATTAAAGCAATTTTAATTTAAGCTCAAAGCTTAGATAAAAATTTAAACCTGGAAGATTATAAACCTCAAGGCGCTAAAAACTAAAAAAAGGTCGGATTGAATCACCGGTACAATATTGTGTTTGTGCCTTTCTTATATATCATGAATAAAAATGTTTTTTTTTCTAGCGCCAAAATTGGCTAAAATATCTATTTAATAAATCATCATCATCACTATTTGCTCTACAACCCCTGGTGGGTCTTGGCCTCCTCAAGAGTCTTCCTCCACTCATCTCGGTTTTGTGCCAGCTCTCTTCAGTTTGGAAGCTCCAAGATAGTTATGTCTTTGAGGACGTTGTCCCTCCATCTTAGTCTTGGCCTTCCCAGGCCCCTTCGCCCTATTGGTCTTGAGTTCAGCAGGGTCTTTGGTGCTTGATGCTCGGTCATTCTCTCCACATGACCCAGCCACCGAAGTCTTCCCAATTTTATAAATTTTGCGACGGTTAGCTCCTTAAACAAAGTATAGAGCTCATTGTTATAGCGTCTGCGCCAAAATCCATTTTCTAGAACCGGTCCGAAGATGCGCCTCAAAATTTAATAAATATTATATAGATATAATTTTTTTTAATCCCACTCCAATGAAAAAGGTTCTGAAATATACGGTTACTGATCTGTTACTGATTTCGGTGATGTAATGACATTCTGCGCATTGCGTGAACTTTTGATTTGATAAATTGGAACTAAGTACTTTTCATCAGTCAAGCGATAGAGAAGTGTCTAATTATTTTTTTTTGTAAATTAATAATTTTTTTTTCGAAATACGTAGGTATGTATTTGTTTTGTTCACATTTTTGACAAATATGTTATTTATTATTTTTCAAAGGTTTACTTTCGGAGTTCGAAAGATAAATTTCTGATCGTTTCTTTTCTGATTTGCTTGGTTTATTTAGTGTTTGAAAGGCATGGATCCTAAGGCAAAACTAGCTCAACACACCGAGTTCTTAAAAATCTGCAAGCGCAAATATCGCAAGCAGCAACGTGAAAATAGACAAAAAAGAAAAGAAAGGTTAAGTGCCTCCGTACATGACGCTACTTACAAGCCACTCGATCCTCGTGAGCGTATCATACGCGCCGATCGTAAGTACCCCCCGTACGATTTTGCTGTTGCCCGTACACGGCGCTACGCGATGTCTGTCGGTTTCCAATCAGTATCACGATACCGACAGTGCTAATCGCACGCGACGCGTCGCATCATTTGTGTCTGATACTTTGACGTTTATTATTATTGACTATATTGATTATATTATTATTTATTCGTTTGACGTTTGACAGAAATGGCGTCGGAACATGGAAGTAATGTTAGATATGTTCTGGAAGTGGAAAAAATGCGTGTTTACCAGAATTACTTTACCAGCATATGTAAGAAAGGATTTGGTGGAGAAGGCATGGATTGATGTTGGAAAAAAGTCATTTGACATCGCTTGACATCGTGTTAACTCCACGGCTGCACGTGAAAAACGATCAAGTTCAGTATATTTCGGGTAGCGCCGTGTACGGAGAACAGCATTAAAAAGTAGTATATCAGCAGGATACTTGTGGTTGCGTCACAATCACGAAGTTTGTAAGTATCTCCTTGAAAGGAGGGCCTAAAAGATGCCAGGAAACATCGGAAAGAGGTAAATTTCTAATCGTCTCTCCAACTTGTCAACGAAAAAATAAAATTATATTCACCTTTATTATTACGAAAAGTTTAAATTATATCGGGGAGACGAAAAAATATGCGTTTTACATTTTAATTTCGTTAAAATTACTTCACTTACGCGGTATGCGAACTGTAGTACGCCATCTCTCTCTCTGGTTTCAATCCTGGGATTGGTTTGCAGCAATTTCCTTTATTCTTTTCTTCCATTCTTCCCTGTCTTGTGCGGCTCTTTTGAAGTCTGCATACGATGAGCAGCGCACGTCCACTAGCAGGTCGTGTGCGTCCCCTAGAATTTGTCCCCTCGGTCATACCCTCCATTATGGCATGCAAAAGGCCTTCTTGTCGTATTACATGGCCGATTCATCTTGCACGCCTTTCGGACAAGGTCCTGAGCAGGTGCCTTCCTCCTTGGATTCTTTGGAGTACGCCATATACATATTTATATTACATTTCATAGACAATCAATGTTGCCAATCATAGAAAAAATATTATTGCCATATAAAATAATTATTTATTCTTGTTTTTATGAAGGGAATGCATTATTGACAAGTTTGAACCTCTATTGTCAAGTTTAGGGCTATTTGTAACAGAAGAACATGTAAGTTATTAGAATAATTATTATTACACATACCCGTTAGACAAACCCTGCGTCTGCTCGCCATACAAACCATTCAAAACCTTGGATGTATATCTAAATTTTTTGATTCTAAAGGATGATGACACGCAGCTTCTGCAACTTGAACCTCAACCCAGCAGATACCAGTAGTATCGGAAATGACCGGGAATAATTCGAATTAGGTATAGTTTGGCAAGAAAGTCTAGAAATTAAATCAATTGGAACTAAACCTGTTCATTACTATGGCAACACCGAATTATATGACGTTTCCTATAGCTGTCGTGTTATCGGGTGTTACGGTTGATTTATTGTCTTAAATCTGAGTAGAATATCGCTGATTTGATAATATTTTTATTCATTGTTTGCCTGAATTTAATTAAAATGAATAAATTATTACATAGTGATACAAGAGGGGTTACATTCTGCGTTTTTCAACGCTGCCTAGCCGAGTGTCACGCGAAGAAGCTTTTGTTTGATTTAGAAGATGTTTAAAAACGAACTGCAGAAATGAATGGTACGTAGTATAGTTTGTTTAATAAATTTCATTAGTATTACAAGATTTATGCCAATTTTCGAGCGATAATAATCATTACAATCTGATTTGAGGTTATGTTAAAAAAATTCGAATTTGACATTTCGATTTGACAGTTCATATGCAGCCACAGGAAAAAGGGAATAACTCAATAAAAAAAAATAATATGCAACTTCTTTAAACTCGTAGAAAAGTTCCTTTTTTCTCGTTTTCTCTTTTTTTCTTTCTAAGTGAATATTATCTAGTGTGTGTTTTTAAAACTACCTTCTATAATAATAATTTTAATGATGTTTTTCACACACAGGTAAATCTGAAACAACGGTAAGACGAATCGTCAAGTAAGGGGAAAAGGCAGATGGAAAATTTGAAACACCGGGAAAACGGAAAATGGGCATAATAATAATAATATGTAATAGCATAAGTGCTGATGATTGGAAAAATTGTTGCAAACACTTGATGAAAATTGAGGCAGAATATTATGCACGAGGCAGTACTATATATGATGATATCGATGAACTGCGTTTAGATGAAGATGAAGATACGGAAGAAGAAGAATCACACGAAGACAAAGACAATAATTACATGTCGGGTGTTGAATTAATAGACTTAAATTTTTAAGTACCTACGTTTTTATATCGAAATAAACGCCCACTTAAAACTTGTTTTGTTTTATTTTGCTTCTATTAAATTACAGTTTTTTGTGCAATTTTTTTGAAAATACAAATACGCTATGAAATATGCATTTTGCCAGAAATGTTTTTTTAAAACATACGTTCTTTGTCTTATGAGCCATCTTGGTGTTGCCATTTAAAACTAGAAAACGATCGCAGCGCCATCATTTATTTTCTACACTTTCTTGCCAAACTGTACTTTTGTTTTTATTTTGACAAGAATTTTGTTATAAGGTTGGTACTAGGTCATATTTTATTGTCTATTAATTAAAAGAGGAATATTTCTCATGATCCGTTTATCGAACTTGACAAGAAATATTCCGTATTATCGGGAAAAATTCGAATTAGTTGGTTTTCGAAGAATTTATTTTATAATATATTTTATTCGTAGGTACTTCCGACAAATGTCGTATTTGATTGTATAAATTAAAAAAGGAATATTCCATATTATCCATGTATCGAACTTCCACAACGATTCGAATTTTGACAGTTGAAAAACACTGTTGCGTTTTTTTCGTTTTAATACGAAAAATCGAATTTTTGGCATTTAGTCAGTTAAAGTTTTAGTTTTTTTGTCCTCTTTGAGTTCGTTTATTGCTGACCAAGTCCAGTAAGTTATTTTATTTTTGTTTTAAATATATCCTTTTGCCCCAATGGCCTTTGCCATGGGGAAGAAACCCCCTGATCCCGCCCCCCCTGACCCTTCACATTTTGACATTGGTAGTGAGGTAGAGATAACAGACCTTCAAGTTCCATCTTCTACTCCAAAAAAGAGGAAAGTTTGTGACCTTCCAAAATTAGATTCTTCACAGGTCTCAGTTCCTGTAGCTTCTCCTCCTTCCT
The DNA here is from genome assembly GCA_917880885.1 of Limnephilus marmoratus. Taxonomy (NCBI): domain Eukaryota; kingdom Metazoa; phylum Arthropoda; class Insecta; order Trichoptera; family Limnephilidae; genus Limnephilus; species Limnephilus marmoratus. Next base: position 51,347,308 of record OU862909.1, on the reverse strand, counting down.
TGTATCCGACTTCAGCAAAAGCTCCCTTCATAGTTTATGTTCAAAACAACTCTCCTGGCCACTCCTTACATCCCCTTGAATTTGGTAAATTCATCGGAAAAAAACCACTTGGCATTTCCCCAGGTGGTATCCGATCAGAGGGCAGATTTCGCATTTGTGTTGAGTTCACATCCGCGTTGAATGCCAATAAATTCATAAATTCTATCGACTCCCTCTCTGCAAAAAAATTTAAGGCCTATATCCCTTCTTTCAATATCTCTCGCTTGGGTCTCGTTAGAGGTATTCCTGTAGACCTATCTGAAGAAGAGCTTATCTCGGAACTGATTATTCCAGCATCTTCGGGAAAAGTTATTAAGACTAGGCGTCTTAATTTTAAAGATAGATCGTCAGAGTCTGTAGTTTGGAAACCCTCTCAAACTGTAGTTCTGACATTTGAAGGACAGTCCCTTCCCTCTCACGTTTATTTATTCCATAACTCTCTCCCGGTGGAAATTTATTCATACCCGACAATCCAATGTTTTAATTGTTGTCGGTTTGGCCATTCAAAACAATCGTGCCGCTCTTCTCCCCGCTGCTTTAAATGCGCAGAGAACCATCTAGCAGACCAATGCCCCTCCCCTTCCAATTCCCCCTCTTGCGTCAATTGTTCAGGCTCGCACACAGCCACTCATCCATCCTGCCCCGAACTTTCTCGCCAAAAAAACATAAAAAGTTATATGGCCTCCAATAGCGTTTCGTACTTCTATGCCTCCAAATTAATAGCTCCTTCTAAAAAATCTTTTGCTGAAGTTGCCTCTCAACCCCAAATTAGTGCTCCCTCAAACTTGTCTTACAGGAAGACTGTAATGACAAAACAAGCTTCTCGTCCAATTAAAACCCCTGGATTTGACCAATTGGGCCATAACTCCCAGCTCTTGTTCCCAAATGGTAACAACAGCTCTCTATTTCCTCAAAAATCCGTCTTTTCTAACTCCAATTCAACTAACAGCAGTGCTTTCAATCCTGATCTAAATGCAAATTCCATAAACAACAATACTTCTAATGACAATTCTTCTTTTATCCAAACTCTCCTCATGTTACTTATCTCTGTTATTAACAATAATAATACTCTACCGTCCAACGCTGCCTCACTACTCTCCTCCTTGTATTCTCTTCTTCCCAATGGCTGCCCCAACAGCAGCAATTCTGCAGTGGAATTGTAGAAGCATCACCTCCAATAAGGATGACCTCATCCGCCTTCTACATTTACACTCCATATCGATTGCAGCCGTCTCTGAGACTTGGTTCAAGCCATCTCAACTCTTCAAGGTGAGTGGCTATCAATGTCTGTGGGACGACCGCATTGATGGGAAGGGTGGTGCAGCCCTTTTCATCAAAAACTCTCTCCCCTTTTCCCCTATTTCCATTAAACCCCCAAATTCACCCTTCCAATTAGTGGCAGCCACTGTCTCTAATATAACTTTTGTATCTCTCTATATTCCTCCTTCTACCCCATTTGACCTTCCACTGTGGGTCCACATGCTTAGCAAAATATCTTCTCCCTTGGTCATTTTGGGTGACTTTAATGCCCACTCCCCACTCTGGGGTTCTTCTTCCTCGGATCCCTCAGGTATCAAATTAATTGACCTTTTGGACTCCTTGAACATCTGTCTCCTAAATGACGGATCCTCAACAAGGTTTAGTCTCCCTGGACAGAATCCTAGTGCGGTGGACATATCCCTCTGTTCCCCGAGTATCTATCCACTAATCTCCTGGCGAATTACTTCAGACCCCTGCGGCAGTGACCACTATCCCATTATTTTGAATTTGGCTCAACGGTTGGATACTAATCGCTTTAAAAGTAAGCCCAAATTTATTACAAAAAAAGCCGATTGGTCCCGTTTCAGAGACTCAATCCAGGATCTTTCCCTCTCCCTGCCTTCCCCTTCTTCTGATAATTGCACCTCCTCTTATAAATCTTGGACTGATTCCATACTAAAATCGGCTGAAAAGTCTATCCCCAAATCATCTCCTGTAGGCTCAAAGGCTCGCCCTCCCCCTTGGTGGGATGAGGAATGCCTTAGAGTGCTGAAGGAGAGAAAAGCGGCCAATAAGACATACTGCCAACAAATGACTATGGATAATTACATCTCAGCCAAGAATGCCCAAGCTGTTGCTAAACGCACATTCCGTTTCAAAAAAAAAAAACAGCTGGCGTAATTTCTGTACCAATATATCCCCTGCTACTCCAGCGGGGGAGGTTTGGTCCATGATTCGCAGGTTTAGATCTTCCTTTTCCCTGCCAAAGCCATCTCGTAATTCTGCTATTTGGATTGATGACTTTATTAATAAAATAGCTCCCCCTTATGTCCCTAATTTTGATGAACTCCCTTCTTTGCCTTTCACTTTAAAATCTTCTTCATGGTTAGATGCTCCATTTTCTTTTGATGAGTTAAAAAGAGCCATTGAAATCCTCAATGACTCAGCTCCTGGCAAGGACGAAATCCTGAATATATTCATCCGTCATTCTGATGACAATTCTCTAACCTACTTTCTCTCTCTCATCAATGTCTTTCTGGATTCTGGTATTATTCCCCCAGACTGGAAAATTCAAAATATCATTCCCATTTGCAAAAGTGGCAAAGATCCAAGTATAGGTTCGAGCTACAGACCTATCGCCCTCTCTTCTACTCTTTGCAAAGTATCTGAAAGAATGATTAAGAATAGATTGGACTGGTTCGTAGAAAAAAATCAAATTCTTTCCCCTTCCCAGTTTGGATTTAGAAAGGGTAAAAGTACCCTTGACAACCTTTCTTCTCTTGTTACAGATATCAAATTAGCATTATCTAAAAATGAATATTGCATTGCAGTGTTTTTAGACATCTGTGGAGCATATGACAATGTTCATATCCCCATCCTGAAAGAAAAGTTACTGGCAATAGGTATTCCGCCTAAATTGGTAAAATTCATTGTCAATTTGCTCTCCCAGAGAACTATTTTTGTAGATGGGTCTGAATCCCCTCCTCACATTAGACACATATTCAAAGGTCTCCCGCAAGGGTCAGTCTTAAGCCCGATCCTGTACAATATTTACACATATGATCTAGAAAAATCTATTCAATTCTTGTGCAACATACTCCAATATGCTGATGACTTGACTTTCTACAAAATATCCCGTAATATTTTTATTGCAGCATCAGCAATCAACAATGCTCTTAGAAAACTGTTGGCGTGGTTAAATATTAATGGCCTTGAACTTTCCCCCTCCAAAAGCAAAGTTGTCATCTTCACTCGTCGTCGAAAGCTCCCAGAAATTCAGGTGAGATTTGGCGATGAAATCATCCCTATCTCTAAAGAAGTTAAGTTCCTGGGAATGTTTTTAGACTCAAAGCTTACTTGGAATTCTCACATAAATCATGTCATCATGAAATGTGAAAGCAACATCAATCCCCTTAGATTTCTGTCCGGAGTGTGGTGGGGATCACACCCATCATCTTTAAAACTTCTGTACAATGCTCTCATCCGAAGTCATCTTGATTATGGATCTTGTCTGTTTGATCCAATGTCCACTTCAAATTCGCTTAAATTAGATAAAATTCAGTCAAAATCTCTTCGCCTTATCTTAGGAGCCATGAAATCTTCCCCAATCAACGCAATGCAAGTTGAATGCTGCGAGCCTCCCTTAAATATAAGAAGGCGATGCCTAGCAGAAAAATATACTTTCAATACATGCTCAATAACTTCTCATCCCTTGATTCCCAAACTTCAATCGTTAAAGTATGAGGTTAATTTGAATCCATTTTGGAAAAAACATTCCCCTCCCCTTCTCTATAATTGCTTCAACACTTTCCTGAATGTTTCCACAAACTCCTATCGCAATGAATCTCTCCCCTTATACTCTTATCCCTATGAAAGTCTTACTTTCTATCCAAAGGTGCACCAATTTATAGGAATATGTAAAAAAAATATTAAAAACTCAGTTCAATCCAATAATGCAGAATTCAACAAAATTATTGAAAATAACTGGCCAAATTATATAAAAATTTTCACAGATGGTTCCAAACTCAGTTCGGACTCCCATTGTGGGGCCAGTGTCTATGCACCTCACAGGAAGTTGTGTTTCTCACACAGACTTCCCAAAGAGTGTTCCATTTTCTCTGCTGAATGTATAGCTATCATAGAAGCTTTACGTCTCATCAAATCTCTCAACATTAGAAATGCCCTCATCCTTTCAGACTCACTTAGCTCATTACAAAAAATAAGCGCATCCCCTCTCAATTCCAATAGCGACTCTTTGACGTGCTCTATCAGAGACCTCCTGCATTCCTTGTCGCTGGCTCAAGTGTCAGTGGTCTTGGCCTGGATCCCAGGACACCTTGGTATTGTTGGAAATGAAAAGGCTGATTCTATTGCTAAGGAATCTATTGTTCATGGTCCATTAAGTAGTATTCCTATTCCTGTTAGAGACTATTTTCCTATTTTAAAAAATAAGTTACAACGCCAATGGTCCTCTGAATGGAAATCATCCTCCCTGTTAAAAGGTCACCAGTACTCTTTAATTCAACCTTCTATTCCTGTCAAACCCTGGTTTCACAAATACACTTCCATGCCTAAAAAATACATCTCTTCCATTATTCGAATGCGTTTAGGTCATACTTGTTGTCTTAGCCATCTCGCCAGATTCCACATAGTCAATTCGCCTTATTGTGATTGTGGTTCAGAGGATACTTTAGACCATAATTTTTTTGAGTGTCCTATCAATGACCAATTTCCAAACTTCATACCTGAATTGTTAAAACTTAAAATTGAATTCCCTACCAGTGTACCCTGCCTTCTTAGTCTCAACTCTCCTGAAATTCACTATTTGTTAGCAAAATTTATTTACAAAAATGGCCTCAATATTTAAGCATCAATCACATTTCTTTCTCTTCCCTACGTATACATTTGTTTCTTACAGTGTTATTATGTACAGTTGCACAGGTTCCTTTTTTTGGGAATCTGTACTTCTTCCTACCCTTCAATTTTGTAATGACTATTAATATCAACTCTATGTGTTACTCTGTATGAAGATGGAAGTATGGAAGATGTACAAGTTCCTATTTTTGGGAACCTGTACATCTTCCTTCTCTTTAATTTTTTAATTACTATTAATACCAACTCTGTGTGTGCAGTTGTATAGGTTCCTATTTTTGGGAACCTGTACATCTTCCTACTCTACAATTTTGTAATTACTTCTAATACCAACTCCATAAATATAACTAATTTTAAAAAATGTATGAAAATGTAACTAATTTAAACAAACTGATTATGTATCTAATTTTAACAAATCTGAAAATGTAAATAATTTTTAAAAATTGATAATGTAACTAATTTACAAAAAAAAATAATCTGGAAATGTAAATAATTTTAAAAATATGTAACTTACTTTAATACATGGCCAAGATCACCCTTAATGGGTGAAAGCCAAATAAATAATTGAAAAAAAAAAAAAACTTCCACAAGAAATATTCCGTATTATCTGTGAAGCGGACTAACACAACCTTACCTAAATTTTATTCGATTAAATTGTGTCATTTCACAATTAATTAATTTAAAACAATGTATAGCAAATTTATCACGTATCGCACTGGCGTAAGACTGTCATTCAGGATTGAAACGTTGCCTGAAATGGCTTTGGCCGTGTTTGGTAACCAGATATAAATAACCTCCCCATTTTCCTCTCCCATCTCATTCCCCGCCCCGCCTCACAACATTTCCCAATTGGGGAAGTCATAGTCTTACTGGCTCCAGACAGGAGCAGTTGGGACTCTGATGATCCTACAATAATTAAAATTGTATTGTGATATTTAACGAGTGATAATAGTGATTTATAAATATTATGAATATTTTTTATTCGGTAATCACTAATTTCTAATCAGTAATCACAATGCGCACACTTTTATTATCATTATACGGAATCGGATACGTTATATCACTTTGTCCTTTACGAGATAAAGGTTCAATAAAAAATACCTGCAAAGTTTTACATCTACTACATTGTAGTAGCTAGCAGCTGTACAGAATTGACCTACCACCAATTTTTTTAAATACTTGTATAATAAGCACTACACATCTCTCTGGTACCTACAACATTTTTTCCCAAAAATCGTGTCGAAAACGGTGACCGGCCAACTCAGAATGAAACCAACTCAGAACCACCTCAGAAAGGTTATTAAGAGTGATGATAAAAAAATGGTTAAATAGGTTAAGTTAGGTTATAGTCCAGTCAAGGAAGGAGTTGTAGAGTGCGTGAGCAGGAACCTAAGCGATTCCTTCAGGACTTGTTTAGGGTGCTTAGGGTGTGAACATACTAAAAGTCCTGACGTCTAGGTGGTGAGCTAGGGAGGGGAGGGGGGGGGGGGGAAGGTCCTGATTTTCGGGTTTCCGTTTATATCTCGAAAACGGTGCGTCGCAGAGGAAAACTTTTTTAAAATAAGTAAAAGCTCATAAAATTATCTACAACTTTTATTCTTTACGTAATTTTGGAAATCCCAGCCGTTTTTGAGTTACACGCTCCACAAATGTCGATATTTTCGAAAAAAATCATTTTACCTCACATTTTTCATCAAACATTCCTTCACATCGTCTAAAATATTCATTAAGAGGGCATTACCAGAGAAAGCCGGAAATACGTCATTTTCAAAAAAGTTTTTAGACGTATTGACTCTTTTCCACAAAAAATTATAAATGGATTTCGAAAGATTGTTCTTTTATCTAGCATTCGTATGTAATAATTTTTTAGATTTTTTTTTTAATTTTTAGTATAATAAGGTTATTCCATAGGTCGTTGCCAGATTTGTTAAATTTTCAAAAAAGTTTTTGTATTATACCACACCCATTTCAAATAATGTAATCATGCAGTAAAATAAATCAATACATTATCTAGCAGAGTTATGTATTAGAATTTTAATTTTTGTTTCAATAAAATCATTAAAAAATATGTACGTACATGTGTTTCCTGACGAAAATTGGTCCATTTGTGTATTTATTTGCGCACTTACAAACTAATATATTTCAGATTTTTTTAACATTCTTATTAAATTTAGACATTATTGAAAAATGATAAATACTTATAATCAAAAAATAACTACAAAAAGTACACTATTTTAATAGTTTTATCATCACGCCTTTCACCATTTTTGGATGAAGGTATAAATTAAAGCTAATTTGGATTGAAATAAATTCGATATTGAGTTATAATTTAAAAAAGCTGGTACGGAGAATAATTAATCTTTCTCATTGTAACCGCCCTGCACGATCGGAAGAACAACTTTCGACGAAATGTGGATTTTCGTCCGCTGGCTGGTTAAACGCTCTTAAAGAAAGAAATTTACTTGAAAGAAGTTGTAAATAATTTAATTCTCTTTTAGAATATGTATGCATATGGAAATAAATCTCCAACCAGTAAATATATTACAAATAAATTTTAAAATCATTATAAAATTTTTAATTTTAAAATTTAAATGATAATGATGATAATCTCATAATTTTATTCTACTTCGTTACATTAAGTACATAAAATTACATACCTCAATGTTATCACTGTTCTCAATAACATCATGTTACACTCTCAACTTTATATGGATTCACGTTTTCATCCTCTTTGGACCTGAGGGTCCTGGCAACCGTTGTCCATTCATGGCATCGTCATTATCAGTGGTGGATGGTTCTTGCTGAATGGGCTCTACGTCGTCTTCATCGTCGTCCTCGGCAACAGGCACGCTATTGAGGCATCTCCCTTGGCATTGAAGGCACGCTGCAGAACAGGTCAGCATTGCTTTTCGGCATCCACATTTGCCAATTGCACAATCCTTGGTGCAGCGGCAAAATATCATTTTCAGAAGGACCTACGGTACTGGAGGATCTTCTGTTGTAATTGGCACCAGGGTGTCTCCCTCTAGCAGTAGCAGTAGCTCAATCCCGAGCTACTGCTGAACTTGGGAGTATGTCCGCCGGGAATGCTGTTTAGCTGCACTCTCTATTGGAGGGAGGGAGCTGATGACAGGCTTCATATTTGCCACGGACCTTGTGAACGACTGCAAGCGGTACTGGTTAAGGGAGGTCTGTCTTTTTGGCGCCGCATACCATTTCAGGAAGCATTTATTTCCAGCCTCTTCAACCTCGTCGTTAGTAGAGGAGGGGTTGTAAAAGATCATTACCGCTTGCTTGATCATTTCTGACTCCAAGTACAATTTTGAAAAGCCCACCTTGCTTCTCCTGAAAGTTGCAGACGTTGTATCGCATCCGGTAAATGAATGTAAAAATAGGATGTGTTCAAATCCACGATGCTGCATCTCTTGGGTCTGAGAATGTCAAGCCCACTATCGCATTCATTGACTTTTCACCAACTCGAACAGCATCGTAGCACGTTATTGTAGCATCTCCGACGACTAACCTAATCACCCATCACAATAATAATGATTATAAAATGAATTCCACTAATCATCTGTTCGAGAACAACTTACCTGCTTTCTTTTGTGCAAAAATTTATAAGGAATTTCCCATGAAGAAAAACCCGTCTTAATAATTTGGTAAGAAAAAACAGCTTTTTCTGAAAATGACGACATTTTACGAAAAAACTTAAAATTACTGTAAATATTTACTGGTTGGAGATTTATTTACATATGTATATATATTCTAAAAGTTAATTAAATTATTTACAACTTCTTTCTAATGAATTTCTTTCTTGGATGAATATTTTAGACGATATGAAGGAATGTTTGATGAAAAATGTGAGGTAAAATGATTTTTTTCGAAAATAATGACATTTGTGGAGCGTATAACTCAAAAACGGCTGGGATTTCCAAAATTACGTATAGAATAAAAGTTGTAGCTAATTTTATGAGCTTTTACTTATTCTAAAAAAGTTTTCCTCTACGACGCACCGTTTTTCAGATATAAATAGAAACCCGAAAATCGGGACCTCCCCCCCCCACCCCCCCCCCCTTAGCTCACCACCTAGACGTCAGGACTTTTAGTATGTTCACACCCTAAGCACCCTAAACAAGTTTCTGAAGGAATCGCTTAGGTTCCTGCTCACGCACTATACACCTCCTTTTGGACCATTCATTTACTGGACTATTAGGGTTACCGGCTATTTTAAAATTATTTTTTCGTAGCTTTTAATGACCTTTCTGAGGTGGTTTCATTCTAAGTTGGCATGGAATCGTCGAAAACATATTCTTTACAAAATGGTAATGAATGTGTGGTATACACACCATAAAAAAAGTAAAAAGAGATTAAAAAAAATAACACTTCAGCCGTAGGTCTCCCTAAATGTTTTTCTACGTTTGGTGTCTTAGCAGGGGTGCCTGGGTTCAAGGTGTGAGGTTTTTCTACGGGTTTTGGCGGTGGATGCGATGCGATGTGAGTATATTAGTTGTCTATGAGTTGCTAAACCATTCATCCGATTGCGATGAAACTTTGGGGATTTGATGTGTGCATGCCAGCGATATTTTTTATATATAATAGTGAGCTCTGGCATTATGAAATTTGTATAAAAAAATTGCAATAGGTGGTACGCGAGGTGTTTGAAAACTGAATCGGGAGAGGGCAGTGGGGAGAGGGAAGGCGGAGTGGGAACGCGTGAGAGAAAGAGGACGCGGAGGGGAGGCGGAATGGGAACGGAACGAATGGGAAAGAACACGCAGGGAGAAACAATTTCTTTATTAAGTGGCATAGCAACGCATGCCGGGAACTCGCTAGTATGATTGAAATTAGATTTTTGTCTGGCATAAAATGCAATAAAATTAGCTAATGCTAGACGGTTACTAATACCGTCCTACTGTAGCGATAAGATTAATGAACATAAATATAATCAACGATATCGCATTATCACAAAGCGATGTTTGGGTAAATGTTGATCATAGGAATCGACACATAAATTAGTATTTTTTTATCTATTGCAGTTCTCTAGACCTAGTGGTTACGTGTACTAATAATTATGATAAAATAAAACAGAACAAACCTTCTCAGAGATAAAGGTAGAGATATTGTGTTCAAATCCGCGGAGCCAGCTATCACTACTTGATGTGTATTTGATATAAATGTAGGTATATTATCTGTAGGCGATATGAATACCGAATTACGGCAATTGATAAGACATTGGCATCGCTTCACTGTCCACATCAGCGATAATTTTATTTAGTTGCAGACTACCTGTGGCCATCACTTCGTCTGTCTTCTCATCACAGTTAAATCTTTATTTACCCGGTTACCCGTTACCCCATAAAGGTGAGATACTTCTATTTATTAATTAATCTTAGTAAGTAGTTAAAAAAAAAAATGTAATTCGATCCAATTCACGTAAACTAGTGGTCGCCCAATGGTCGAAATTCGCCCATAATTAATTAAAATTATATAGTGTGTCGAATGTTTTTTTTTAATTGATATTTTTAGCAAAATTTAAAAAAAAATATTAGCAATCTGCACTCCTTCTCCATATAAACTATAGGTGTGCGAAATTTCATACTCCTCCACCCGCGCAATTTTCGTAAAAAGGGGTACAAAGTTTTTGCTTCACGTATTAATATACCGATGTAAATGCAATATCCTCACCACAGTGCAATGTATGTTGATACACATCGACAGCGGATTATTCGTTGGTTCACTGCACATGGTAATAGTGATATTAAATATGTAGTAAGTTGTGTTAAAAAATAAATAGATGTAATTCATTGCAAATAAATGTAAATCCAATATCCTTACCATATGCAATGTATTTTGATACACATCGACAGCGGATTATTCGTATGCGTTATCCACTGCACACAATAAAAGTGATAATTAATTTTATTTATATCAATTGAAAATGCTGAAAATTTGCTTACCAAATAATACACGACAGCAAAAATTATATAATTTATTTTTTCATAATTTTATTCAGGGTTGAATTATACACGCTCACAATGACGTAATGAATTTATTCTTGTTCGATGCGGATTTTTTTCTTTAAAAAAATACAAACGTTTCCTATTTACAAATATCTGAAATACAAAAGAAAAATTAAAATATTTGAAAAACTCATACTAACATCATTAAAAGCAGAATATATAGCTTCTGCAATGATTGAGGACTTAGCAGCAGAGGAATCTGAGCAGAGTCTGGGTGAAATTTCAGGCATTGAATGGTATTCCCAATATTGTTAAAATAAGTGGAAATATTCTGAAAAGGTTGTAACGATAAATTCACTGTATATAATTGTTTCTACGCCAACCTTCCCCCCTGACACCCTTCAATGTCCTCAAATGGGGATGCCATAATTTATTACACTTTCTCCGGACCGTTAAAACTCTTGTCACATAAAATAACCAGCAAATTTATTATTTATTTAACAATAATTTACCATTCTGTGTCAAAATTCAGGTTGAAAAAATAAAATAGAAAATGTTCTTAATAATCACAATAAACAAAGGTTTTTCCTGGATGGAAAAATCTATTAAGCGCTTTAATTTTGATGCCTATTACTCTTAAAAGTTTGCCTTGGAATAGTAGATATGGACTGTTAAAGAAAAAAATAATATTTTCTGCAATCAAGATAAAATTAATTTTAATTGATCAATAAAAATCTGAATACTAAACACAAGCTAAACCAGAATAGGTCAATTGATGTCGATATCATGGGAATTGGTCGTTTCTTCTACTCATTTTATGTTGGTCGGATTTTCCTCCTTCATGTAATCCAATCCTCTTCAAGATAGTGTTGGGTAGGACACGATATCAGGACGAGTTTGTATGAGGTACTCAAATATTGAAATGAGGTATTGAGGTGTCCCACCTCATTTGAGGTGAGGTGTTACAAAATAACGAAATATTTTCGCTTACGGGAAGTTGTTTTTTTTTTCTTCAGCTTGATTTTCTAGGTTCAGAGGTGTTGGTTTTCTAATAAATACCGGGGTGGCGATACCCATATCCGCTTCCCGTGTCTGTTATTATAATACGAAAAATGGATATAAAAAAGGCCTACCCTCCCCCCCTCTCAACCCCCTCTCCCCCTTCACCACCTCTGATCCCCCCTCTCCTGCACCCCCACTCTTATCCCTCCCCCTCCTCAGCAACCCCCTCCACCTCATCTCAACACTGTCTCATCCTCCCTCCCTTGGGAGCTGTTGGGACTCTTGTGCGGAATTTACATAACATGTAACAATAATTTAAAATAAAAATATATAAAAAAAAAATTTTTTTGAGCAGTTGGTACTGTTGTGCGGTATTCACTTATAAAAACATAATTTACAATTAAAATATTTAGTATTAAAAAAAATATAAGCAGTTGGGACTCTTGTGCTCATAAATTATTGTTATGTGTATTCACATGACAATAATTTACAATAAAAAAATATTTAAAAAAAAAATTATTTTTGGAGCAGTTGGGACTCTTGTGCTCATTAATTATTGTTTTGTGTATTCACATAACAATAATTTACAATAAAAAAATATTTAAAAAAAAAAATTTTTTTTGAGCAGTTGGGACTCTTGTGCTCATAAATTATTGTTATGTGTATTCACATAACAATAATTTACAATAAAAAATATTAAAAAAAAAAATTTTTTTTGGAGCAGTTATGTGCGGTATTCACTTAACAATAATTAAGAATAAAAAAATAAAAAAACAAAAATTTCGGAGCAGTTGGGACGCTTCTGCGGTATTCACAATATATGAATGGCTTACCCCATCACCACCTCACGGTTCTAATACAAAAATGTCATAGAATATACAAACACCTCACGCCTCACCACCTCATACATTTGTCCCGAACTATGCGTGACATGTTATGTAGTTTAATAAATCAACCACCTCACACCTCACCTCATATTTATCCCATACGTGACAACGTGACATGACATGTAGTCCAATACACCAACCACCTCACACCTCACCTCATATTTGTCCCGTACATGACATGAATGTAGTCCAATAAAACAAACCACCTCACACCTCATATTTGTCCCCCCTTCATATTTGTAGTAATACAAAGAAAAAGAGTTGGTACAAATACATAATGTAAGGTGGGTGGACATTTTACGTGTTTGTATGGGACATTTGAGGTGCCTCTTGTATGAGGTACTCAACACTACTTCAAGAGTTGCACTTCCTACAGTCCCTATCTTAACCCGCCTCATAAAATTGGCGGGTGGCGAAACAGTTCCACTGTCCTTACACAGGGGTGCTCTTGTGAGGTGTCACATAAAAGGATCTTTTAATTTAAGGGCAAATGTATCATCCTAATTGAAATTATGAGGTGGTGACGTTTCTTTCAGGAAGAAGTCTAATTTCAAAGATGCCCATCAGGGAGTTGACTCCAGAGTTGGCCCAGTTGGCCAAGGATGAGCTGGGAGAGGTTCCTTCCAGGATTCCTGCTGACCTTCAGGCGATCAAGGATTGGCTGGCAAAGCAGAGGCACATAAATGCAAGAACTGGTAAGAATTTATCTTATCTTTTAATAAATGTATCGGTTTTTGGCTTCTTGTTATTATTAGTACATATTATCATCTCACAGAGAAGAATTATCATGTCGCCAAGGACGAAGGTCAATAGATCAATCAAACGAATAATTGGCTTTAAATACAATGACAAACAAATCAAATTACGGACATAGTAGGTACATATAAAGATACATACGAAGCACGCATGTACAACTGTGCATTGTTGTTTAATAAAGCTGAAAATCATCGTTATCTAAACTATTATTTTATTTAAACTATTAATAAATTGTCTTTCCGTGCTCCGAGTCAACCAAGGAGTGGACGGTTAAAGAGAAATTTAACGGTTGGAAATCGATTTCGATAAATGTATTTTATTAATTTTTGAAAATGTAACGAAGAAATTATTATTGAACTAGCTTTTTCCCGCGGCTTCGCCCGCATGGTATTAGGGGGGTTCCCACTTCGCCTCATCCACCTCCCCCCCTCCCACTCCCCCCACCACTCCTCTCCTCCTCACCCTCTCGCTCCCCCCTCCCCCTCTCTCCATCTTCCTCCTAACCCCTCTCTCCCTCTCCCTCCCCCCCTCCCCCTCCAACCCCTCCCCCCACTCCACCCTCCCCCTCCCCTCTCCCGCATTTATTTGTAGTACTCCCCTAATAATTTGAATCTATTAAAGAATTATAGATATCTTACTAATCGTGCCACCTATTGCAATTTTTAATACAAATTTTAGCGTGAAAGAGTAACAAACATACATCCATACAAACTTTCGCCTTTATAATATTAGTAGGATAGGATAGGATTTTTCCGGATTCTGAATGTTTACTTGTGAAAATGCATAGTTATTTTATTTATTTAAGCTTTAAGCCGTCATTTCTTGTGTTATTAAATTACGTCAATGTTCTTATGTGAAACATTTATCTCATCTTGTTCAACTGAATAAAACATTTTGATTATTAATAAATTATTAAATTTACTAAACTAACTTAAAAATGGTATTTTTTAAAATTAAAATTTTTGCTCAGTATCAAATAACATCACTTTCTTTATCTAATATATGTATGTAGTAATGCATTTTAAAGAGTTGTGAGGAATCCTAATTCGTGATCAGAGACTTTTCTATGTACCAGACTTATCTAGGAGTATCTTCAAACGTAATTTTTTTTCCGAAGCCTTACGAACTATTAAATAAAACGCCATTTAAGGCCATTGGTGTATTACATATCTCTTGATATTCCCCTTATATTCGTAACTTCATTTAACATAAGGGGTTCTTATAATTACAGTTAATATTTTGGTTAAAGTTTTTCCACACGTAGTTTCAGGGTCAACGAATCGGGGTTTATTAAGGATAATATTATTTGACGGTTCCATGTAATTGAAAAATAAGTCAGTACAAAGCTTACAAATCGAGGATCCCGAAGACAATGATCGATGACAACGGACCTGCTAAAAATAGAAAATAGTTTCGTTGGCTTATTTTGTGGATTTATAGGTCTGTAATTTCGGAATTTTTAAAGAAATAAAAGGAAATCCCAAATATTAAAACAACACTATATTTCTTGATGTCAAAAACAGTAAAAATGCAGAAACGAAACTTTAAACGCTCTAGGTACTGCAAAACTTCAAAATCGCACATCCGACATTGTTCTTCGGAACCGTTACTTTTTAATGATAATTTTTTTTTAAATACATTTTATCGTACAATTTAATAATGTTGGCCTTAATGGGTGGCTTACCTACGCTGAGGTCGGGTGACTAATGAGGTTTGTGTTTGATAATTTCAGATGACCAATGGCTTATTGCGTTTCTCAGGGGCTGCAAATACAGTCTGGAGAGGACGAAAGAGAAGTTGGACAATTTTTACACCATGAAGACAACCATTCCTGAGTTGACGCAATCAGTTCACCCATCCGATGCCAAATTGCAAGAAATTATGAAATTGGGGTAAGTATAAAACAAAATAAAATACATTAGTTCTATTTTCTTATGGGATTATTGTTTTTCGTCCAATTTTCACATGGGTCGTCCATTCATGTGGATTTGGGATGAAAAAAGGACGTGTTCGAATTTAGTACATTATATTTAAAATATTAACAAAAAAGACGATAATATATGCTTATTACTGATTGTGAACGTGCATTATTTATGAAAATCTCCTATTACCGTAAGCGGAAAATGTTGCTTGCGTTGTGACGGAGGACTTAGCCAGCCGAGGAATTGAATACACAATACGAGTACCACTACAACACAAGCAACATTTTCGGCTTTTTGTGGTGGTAGTAGGATATTTTCAAATTTTGTCGTGTTATTCGTAACCCGACAATGTTTGTTAAATAATTAAATAATTAAAATTCTATAATGGTAACTACATGTATGTAATCGTATGTTTAAACATAACAATAATGAAAATCAAAGATTTTCCATACGGGTCGCGATATAGTTTCCATACTGAAATCGGTATTAAGAAAACAACGTCTAAACGTCCATTACTGTAGACGGAGGACCCATGCTATGACAAGGCACATTCAGTTGGCGTTGCCCGTCACTTTAGCGGCTCCACAATTCTTACTTTAATATTTGTTATTTTGTTTTCAGTGTGAATTTAATCCTTCCCAAGCCGTGCTCGCCAAATGGCGCACGTGTAATTATTGTCCGGCCAGGCGTCTACGATCCGAGCAAGATCAACGTCCTAGACACCATGAAGTTCAATAACATGTCCACCGAACTGCTCCTCCGCGAGGATGACCACATCGTAATCGCCGGAATGAGGGTCATCATCGATCTGAAGAACGTATCAATGGGTCACTTCACCCAGATGACTCCATCCAATATCAAGAAGATGGTCATGTCTGGACAGGTAATTATAAACCAATCTCAATAGGTAATTATATACAAGTCAACCTTCGTGCACCTAATTAAAATGTCTTAAATTGGTCAAATTATAAGGAATGATAAGTGCCAGATTGAACGATTGATAAACTATAGTGGAACAGAAGAAGGAGACGAGCTCGTCAGCTAACGTGTAAAGCCGTTTTTTTTTTTTTTACATTAACTCTACACAGGAGGCCATGAGGAAAATAATTTCCCTCGCCTATGTCATCTGCGATGCTGTGTGGAGGGTATAGTCTGCAAAGCGAGAATTTGACTGGTAAAGGTTGATATGTTTTTGTTTAGGTGAAAAAACCAAAAAATTCCTATTTCTATATTTACCACACTAAACATCACTTTCAAAATTTCTGAAAAAAGGGTTGTTTTTTGGTGTGCCAGCGAACGTTTCAATCTTTCCATTTTTGAAGATAAACAATACAATACATAATATAATTGTATAACCCTTCTAAACAATTTTTCGGGCTATTTTTATTTTTTCATTACATCTTCTCGAAAAGCATGGTTTTTAATAAATAAGAAAAATTAAAGTGTTTGAGATTAAATATTTTTCGTGTCATCTGAGCACTCATACTGGTAAGATTTTTTTTGAAAACTAAAAATTTATTTAAGCATTTAAGGATCAAGACAATCCGAGGAGTCGCGTACGCTATTTTAAATTGTGAGAATAAAAGGAGAAAAGTCAATTTTAAGTCCGGATAAAAATGCAATTTGCAGTTGTAGAAATTGATGATGCATCGATTTTGGATAAAACGCCTTTCCTAACGAGGCATAGCAGGTTCCTTAGGTTAGATAAAGACTTACGAATACTTAATGATGCTTTATATTTTTCTTCTTTTCAGGAAGCTTTGCCTATAAGACAGAAGGGCACACACCATATTAATACTCCACCGGGAGTCGAGAGTATCTTTGCAATCATCAAATCCTTCATGAACGAGAAAAATAATTCAAGGGTAATTATAGCGCTATTTTATCGAATTAATTTTAATCAGTAAAATAATACTATATTCTATTAATATTTTTTCAAATTTTCCAGCTGTATGTTCACAATCAAGATATGGAGTCCCTTCACAAATTTGTTCCAAAGGATATTCTACCTGAAGAATACGGTGGTAATGGCGGAAAAACCCAGGACATAATTGGCAAGAATTTTATTTTATTTTTATAATTCTTACCTAGTCATTTCCTTCTATCCCATAATATTCCCCAACATGTACGCCATGGTTTCACCGACATGTGCCTTGTACAATATGTATGCCATAGTTTCACTCACTTGTGTCTCGTAGTGCATTGTATACTGTGTACGCCATAGTCTCACTGACTTGTGTCTCGTGGGGCCTAGTACAATATTTACGCCAAAGTCTCACTGACTTGTGTCTCATAGTGCCTTGTGCAATATGTACTCCATAGTCTCACTGACTTGTATCACGTAGTGACTTGTACAATATGTACGCCACAGTCTCATTGAATTGGGCCATAATCTGCCTTGTGTTTCGTGGTGCCTTGTACAATACTTGTACAGTACGCCTTGGGTCTCGTAGTACCTTGAAGAATTTGTATGCCATAGTCTCACCGAGACATATATCTCGCAGTGCCTTGTATGATATGTACTCCACAGAATAACTGACTTGTAACTCTCGTAGTGCCTTGTACAAGATGTTCGCCATGGTGTCAGTGAATTGTGTTTCTTAGTGCCTTTTACAATTTATTTTTATTTTTTTTATCACTTATTTTTTCCAATTTTACATTTTATATATACGTATTATGAAAATCATAAAAGTAATGGGACCCACTAAGGTGCAGCCTATGCGTGGGTAATATAGTTAAATATATTTTGTTGTAACTAGGAAAATCAAAACAGTGGGCATATTAAACTAAAACATGATTAAAATTTGTCTAAATAGTTTGTGCAAAAAGTGTATACAATAGTGTACAGTGTAATACTAAGTGCATAGTGTAATAATAAGTGTAAAGTAAAGTTTGTGTGAAAAATAAAAGTGATATAAATTGTAAAAATAATGTTTCAACATCAGCATTGTTAAGCCATATTTTCAACTCTTTTAGGTATTGGGGAAGTTTAGTTGCCACCTGAATAATTTTCGGTAAAATATTGAAAGTAGAGGTTCAATGAAACTGCTGTGTGTTTGCATTGTTTTAGTATTCGTTTGGGGGGTATAAAATACATTATTTTTTCTGTTTTCATTTTTTTCGGAATTTTTTTTTGTTTTTTAAAGATATATTTCATAGTTTGCAGTATAAATAGTTTATGAAGATTGAATAGTTTAGATTCTTTGTATTATGCATCTGTCGAAAAAGTTCTAATTCTATTATAAATAAAATAACTTTGATAATATATTTTTGAGTTATTTGTAAAGATTTTATAAAAGCACTGTATAATGTACCGCATATAGAGATCCTCGACCAAGAAACTCGGTTAATGTTGAAACGTTGTTTGAATTGGCTTTAGCCGTGTTTGGTGAGCAGATCTTAATAGTCTGATACTTCCAAAGCTTCCTCTTCTCAGCACTTTCCTTTAAGCACTCCCTTCAGCCTCACAACTCACTCCAATCGGGGATGCCACTAACATGATTTAGTTACTGTCTTTTTAATAATAATTTTATTTTTCCAGATGAGTGGAAAAAGAAGGTAGAAGACAACACCGACTGGCTCATGGAAGGTGTTCAATTCAAAACCGATGAAAGTAAACGACCAGGAAAGCCCAGGACTGTGGAAACCATCTTCGGAGTTGAGGGGTCCTTCCGTCAGCTGAACGTCGACTAAATTAATATCAACAGTTTCATACATGGATGATATAATAGAGAGTTGGTCCACGAACGATTGTTATTATGAAACCGCGCAAACATAGGTCGTACCAACACCGTTCACCCATAATACTGCAAATAAAATGTGCTTTGTTCAGCCGCTCGATAGTCCTTGTAGTTTGACTGTAACTCAGCGACTGTCATACTACAATATGGCATGGAAGCGTGCCGACCGAGATAACACCCCCCACACGAACACTTCGGAGCGACCGTGCCACGTGCCGCTTCAGGCCGCCGCGCAGAAAAGTCTCACAATGAACTGCGCCGTAAACCGTTATCTTGCTTTAGGTTTTTACTTTTTATCTGCGCGGCGGCCTGAAGTGGTGCGTGGCACGGTAGCTCCGAAGTGTCCGTGTGGCGAGTGCTAATATATCATCTCCCTTTATTTCTTTTTACCAATGATTGCACCATTATATACGTTCTGATGTTGATAAATGATGTTTCTCAATTATTAACTTCTTATACTGACCGACATTATTCTATGAATAAAAGTATCAGAGTGGTTTATGTGACGATTTTAGAACAACTATTTTATTTTATTTATTTTTTACATTCGGATAAGGAATCGGGAGGCTGGTATCAGAGTGTGGGAGCAATTAGTTGCTGCGATATTCAGTTTCCACATAAATTTAATCGTTATGCTATCTTTGTGCTATTATTTAATCATAATATATAATATTACTAACTATAAATAAACGATCAATGAAAAAAAACCAAAACATGCTTATTTATTATTCTTGTAATTTAAAATTTATTTATTTTCAGTGACCGAAGTTTTTATTTCGGCCAAAAATTAGCCGAAACTTACGGCTCAGATCACGCACGTACCGACAGTAAGCGATACAATTTCGTTGCCACAATTCAAAACAAATTAGGTGGTAAACTCGCCAATTCCTCACTTATATATATGGTAGTTTAGTAAATATACAAATGATATCGACATTTTTAGTGAAACAATTTCTGTATTTAAAACAGACTTCAAACAATTTTTGAAGTAAAACTTCTTTACGCACGCTTGACTTGGGGAGTAAGCTGGTGAATGCGTGATGAGAGCGTTATGAAAAGCGAGGCGAACGGTAGTTGAGAGGGAGATATAAGTTAAAGAGAAAGAGTTATGTTTTGTATATTACTGTAGGGGCAAGAGAGAGAGGAGCGAGCACACATTTTTTTCTCTTTCTCTCATAGCCAGTTACGTTTCGTATTTCTAAGACACACTGTATCACACTGTAGGAGAAAGAGAGAGCAGTGCGCGCGCACATTTTCTTTCTCTCTTCAAAACGTATAGATGGAGCTAAAGAAGTTTTATTTCAGTCGTGTGGTCTGAAGCACACTCGTTTTTTTAATGTTAACCAATTATTTGCGATAGTTTCAATTTATAATAATTATTATTTTATTTTCTTCAAATTTATGCACTAACTGTAATCCACTACTCCTATAATCCTACTGTGATGCGAGAAATTATTTTTATTAACCTATTGTTTATTACTTACTAGCAGACCCGGCCACACGTTGCTGTGGCTAACGAAACACAACGCCATTACCCAATCTTTATAAAATCCACCCCACCCGCTTGCCAGCTGCGCGCTGCCCGCTGCCTGAATTGAATATTTGAATTTATCGGCTTTTCTCTACTATAATAAGCATGTATTATACATATAAACTAATTAACTCGCCACTAAAGGGAAAATCAAATACCTACTTACTCTAGGACATCTATTTTCCAATTTCTTCCGTAGAAGGAATTTCAAAAGTGACTATATTACGGCCCGCCAGCCGATTAAAATCGCACAAAAATATGTTTTCTTTGAATTTCTCGGCTTTTCTCTAACATAATTAACATGTATTATACATATAAACATTCCTCTTCAATCACTCTATCTATTGGTGAAAACCGTATGAAAATCCGTTGCGTAGTTTAAAAGATTAACGCGCACATACATTTTGAGCGACTCATTTTATACTATGTAATAAAATAATGATTACTTACTAGCTTTTTCCCGCGGTTTAGCTCGCATGGTATTAGGGGATTCCCACCCCGCCTTCGCCACCTTCCCTCTCCCCACTCCACTCCCCCATCAACCCCCATCCCCCCTCCTAATCCACCCACCCTCCCCCTACTCCACTTCTGCCCCTACCCTCCTCCCCCTCCCCTTTCCCCCTCCACTAACACTCCCCCTGTCTCACCTCTCGCATTCCACGCATTCATGCTCGCGTGCCACCTATTATAATTTTTTATACAAATTTCATAATGCCAGCACTCAACGGTAGTTTTATACAAAATAACAAAGAAAAAAAAAGAATTATCAAATTTGGTGCATTCGTTCGGGTTTACATACATTTCGGTGATTCATTTTTAGAGATAGTTATTAAGTACGATGCCATCAAATCACTCTTTTTAGGGCGAATTGCCTAATTAAAAAAAACATCGGTTCCAAGGCGACAATTGGTTTGCTGACGTTTGCAATAAATCGATTTTGTTAGGGACAGAAAAAGTATGATAAATAATTTCATAACGCCAGAGATTATTCATAACGCCAGTGCTTACCAATATATATAGCCTACGGTACTCGCAAATAATGTAGCTTTCTATTAGTGAAAGAATTTTTAAAGTCCATTCAGTAGTTTTTGTGTGACAGAGTAACAAATATACATCCATGCAAACTTTCGCCTTTATAATATTAGTAGGAATATTAACCCTTATGTAAAAAATGTAAAAATTTCATGGGCATAAAAAAGAATAAATAAAATAACTCAACAAATTGATCTAGTGAACCCAATTGACATGGGAACTTTTTATATAACTTTATTGTTTATGATTATTGTATTCGTTTTTCCTGTTCTGTTTCATGTTTCCTTCAGATTTATTAGCATTATCTTCTTCCTCGCGTTGATATATATTACCTTCAAAAGGTATTCCAATAAAAATGGAATATTATAAGTCTTTGTTTTATTAAAGTTACACGGAATATATGATCCAACTTCGATCTTCCCACAATGACAAATTCACAATACAATGGCTATATTAGCCATGTACCTCCCCACTTACATTATAGATGATCAATTTTAGCTAACTTTATATATTCGATGCAGGTTAGTGGCCTAGCGGTCCAAGACATCGAGTTCCGTTCTAGTCGCAGCTAGCTATGTTCTCCATCATTACACAAGCAAGATTTTTGGCTTATAATGATGGTAGTAGGAGGAATTCAAATATTGTCAGGCTATTAGAAACATGGGATTATTTGTTTTTCATTATTATACATTATAAATACGGTAGTTGGGCAGGCTGCGGAAAATTCAAGAGCGAATAAAACCTTTGAAACGAGGAGTTTAAAACTGCCAATAAGGTTTTAATTCCCATTTAAATCCTTTCTAAATTTAGCTTCCCGTCAGTCCAACAAAATAAATACATAACTATAAAAGAAAACAGCCATGAACGCGGTCCCGTATAATTGAACTCACGGCACAAAATATTTGACCTGGCCAAAATTGAGATGGCGGGCAATCAATTACAGTTAATCATTGTTATCTCTCTGATAAGTGGGAGGGCATAGAAAATTCAATATAATAATTATCTACATAAATATCTAAGGTCGCTAATGAAGGCGAAGAGAGGGTCACTTTGCACTCGCAATCTTATAAATCAATCAGACATCACACCTGCGCCAGATAGTCGACAATTCCTTTTTAATATTAGTATTTAAAATTCGTTTTCATTGTTTCATCCGAACCGGGAAAAGGTAAGACTCATTTTTGTTAAGTGTATTTAAAAATATTAATTTCACAAGTGAAAATCTGAGTATAATAGTTCTCGATCAATCAATTTTATATATTTTTGTTGATTGTATAGCTGTACAAAGACGAGCTAACACGTTTACAACGGCTTTCAAGTAGTGTAGATAATATTGTATATGAATATATTATGATGATCTATTAAAAAACAATTTTTTATAGAAAATAGTGTAAATTAATCAAAATGTCAAATTACGTTAACGGGCGTTTACCAAAAAAATTTACCACTCGAAAACGAAGTGTCCTACGATTTTCAACAAGATATTCTATAGGTTAATAATTTTAGAATATGTTTCTTAAAATAAGTCCTATACAGTAATTTATAAAACTAATTATTTACTTAGCAAAAATCCATAAAATACTTATAATTAACATAAATATTCGTCAAATAAGTTAGAAGAGAGGCAATTTTTTTAGTGTTCTACAGAATATTAATGTTTGCCCAGTCCCTGTTTTACATTTTGTGTTAATTTAAATGGTCATATGTTACAAATTCATTAATATACCTTACGTTTAGTAGAGTAGAGTTCAAAACAATTTAAAAAATCTGTTTTATTCTGTGCCTAAAAACGATGTAGGTGGAAAATTCCGCAACGCTACGACAATAAATCGATTTTGAACGAAAAATTACTATTAAAATCATTGTGGGAATCGGTTTATTTTGATAAATGGCAAAATTTGCACCATAAACAATCGCCATCTTAGTTTTGAGCCGCAGTGTATGTCTCCTGTGACACACTGAGTGGTTGGGCGCCACCTTGTGCTGTTTTTATTTTCCACCACGAACTTGGTTTTTGTTGGTAAGTAATAAAGCTTTTACTTCCAGCTTTTGAAGGTTAATTACTTAAGTCATGTAGAATATGATTAAATATGCTAATTAGTGAAATCGGTCTTAAAAATAAGTGCTTTTTGAGTTTGTTTCTATACCGGCATCAGACGTCACATCCAAAACGCGACGTGATGTACTAGTGGAACGCAAAATGTGACGTAATGGAACTGCTGTGTTGCAGGCTGTAAACCTGTCTTTATAGTTCCTAGTCGTGGCATTTTTTCCATTAACGTCACTTGTCCTATTATGCTGTGATAAAAGATTTAACTTTATTTATATTAATTTGTTTAGAATAATGTTAAAGATTAGATTTATAAAAAAACACGATAAATTTATTTTCCGTTTACATTTAAAATTATGTTACTTTAAAACCAAAATGCCAAAGTTAAGACTAAATTGTGCCATTGAATTTACCATATAGTAGCGTTGTGGAATAGTTTTATTAAGAAAAGATTTTATTTCATTTAATTACCTATCTTAAGTTATGTGTTTTTGAAGACTGTTTAATTTAAATGATAGTTTAATAAAAATTAATTAAAATTGCCGCAGAATTTTACTTAAATCTTACCTAAAGTTTGTGACGTAATGGAACTTTTCATCACCTGCACTTCATTAAAACATTGAATTCGTACTAAATAGTAGACTTCTCTTATTTATATTTACTATTTTTACGAAGTTAGATATATTATAAACTCAATTAAAAAATCGTTTTTACTAAAAAAAAATTTTTTTTTGTGGAATTCCATTACGTAACGGACAATTTTTTTGATAAATGCCCTAACTCGTTTTGTATTGAGTGACCACAATGCAGAAAATTGGTGACCCGACAGTTGATCATCTGACAGTTGACCCTCGAAATGATATTTACTATAAAATTATAATTTTGTGTGTTTTTTTTTTACAACTTTTATAAAAGAGTATAGTATAGTGGTATAGATGTCAAACGAATTTATTTTCATCGTCGATTTTTTGTACTTATCCGCTGGTGTATACAGTAGTTTTTCCTTGATACATTTTAATGAAAATATGTTTTCTCTTGTTATTTAGTGGTACTCGTACATCCTCTCTGCACATCCTTTATGGGAAACTTAGTTAAATTTTGTGTAAGTATGTTCACCGTTATTTCCCTAGACCGACTGCATATTGCATGTAAGTATGCCCGGGGCGTATTTACAATCCCTACCGCGATTCAGTCACGCTAGCGACTGAAACGCGGTAGGGATTGTAATGCATAAATCACCTTACAAACACTACCGCGTTTCAGTCGCGCTTCAGCATTCAGTTGCTAGCGTGACTGAATCGCGGTAGGGATTGTAAATACGCTGCCCGGGAGCCAACTGCCGGGGAATCAACTGTCATGGAATAATTATTCTGATAAAAACAAGACAAAACATTTCCCCCCAATACATTTAAACGCAATTATGTTAATGCAATTAATTGAAATATTGTACATATTAGATTATCTTAAGCGTTTTAGCTTATCTTAAATGTATCTGATTGCGTTTTCTTTATATATAAATACCTAAATATTTGTGTTGATAAATATCTTATTACTGTTCATTTCTATCAAAACTTACAAATAATTGTAAAATAAAATATTTCTTCCTTTCCATAAATAAGACATTATCAACTATTTATTCTCTTTCATCGAGGCAAATCACAGATACTGCCTCTCCATTTTTGGCAGCAGTTAGTAATTAATAATAATTTTTAATTCTTCATTTGTTAAAAAAATTATTAAAAATGTAGAATTAATGAAACGAAATCCGGTCTAGCGAGAGTAAAGGAGAACCCATTGTTAAATGTTAAAATATTGCATCTCTAAATCACACCATCCGCACCACCAACATCTTTACATTTTTCATTGCGTTAAAAATAAATACTCTAAAGAAGGGTTATTTAAAAAAATATAAAAATTTTTTTTGAAGCAACCCATCTTACGAAATTCTAACTTTGAAAATATGTTACCTTCCAGCTTCTGTATTATTTTAACAGTTATTTTCACAAATCTGAACCTTTTCACAACGCCATAGACTTTGGTACCTGTAAAAATTTATAACCAAATATCATGTATTTTTATTCCGGGCAATAACCAATGAATGTACGAACATAAATTGTTTGTCATTATAGTTTTTAAGTTATTTTATGGTCTTGCAAGCTGCCCCGCAAAAAAATCGATACATCAGAATATGATTATTGATCATCTATTACGACCGGTCGAGTTATCTAAAAATTAACATGTAAATAATATTGTATTTGTGAATATTACACAACTCAATGGAAGTACCATATTATAGTCCTATAATAAAATATCTTTATCAAGTATATTCCTGAAGATAAACATACGGTTAATTCTGTAATGAACCTGGATATTGATTTTACTTCAAAAATAGATAATTTGGAGATAAATTAATCCAACCAGCCTAACGAGTTAGTTCTGTTGATAACAATGATTAGTATCGAATCGACAGCTGTCGATTTGGGAAGTAGGTGTATTGAATTTTCATTCCTACGCAGGTTATCATATCTTCGCCTACGAATAATCTCTCAGTAAGTTTTACCACTTTCTAACCTACACAACCTAATCTTACCATGCACAACTATAATTTTTATTGTTATGTTATGAAAATCCCAATCCATTGTATCTAAAATCCCACTGAGCTAAATATAATTATCATTTTAGGTACAAAAATTTTAATTGCACAAACTCACATAGGTAATTTTTACTTGTAAAAACTCACATGTACATGTACATGCTAAGGACCAGAAACGGATAAGTCCTTGTAACCCGTCAATGTTGAAGTAATATTTAAAATAGGTACGGTTATTGGTTGTATCTGATAATATAACACGCTGATGCACGATAAACAACATCTTTACAAATGTGATATTACGTGGACCATGCCGAAGGTTAATGATGTAATTGAAGATCATTATATATCGACTCGCGCTGAAATTATTTCTGATTTTAAATGGAAAACGTGAACTTCACGGATTTGTTAAAAGAAAATTGATCGGTGATGTTGCTTATAACTACAATATGAGCATTTTATTGATGTTGGTTTTCTTGCTCTTTTTTAGATCCAGGGATAAACATACAAAATGGGCCTCAGGGAATTAAGTCCAGAGTTAGCCAAGATCGCAAGAGATGAACTTGGAGAGGATCCATCCAGGACACAGGCGGACCTTCAGGCCATCAAGGACTGGCTATCTAAGCAAAGATATATTAATGCAAGAACAGGTGCGTTAGTTGTTTACACTATGTATTACTATTCTTCACGAATATTGCTATATATGTGTAATATCTTGTTCATAACGACAGAGAGTTAGGCTTCTGGAATTTTCCTTTAATGAGATTAATACAATTCACATATTTTTGGGATTACGATGATCATAATGTTTATGTTGAATGATTCCAGATGACCAATGGCTTATTGCGTTTCTCCGAGGTTGCAAGTTCAGTTTGGAAAGAACGAAGGAGAAGTTGGACAACTATTACACCATGAAGACCATGCTACCTGAAATAACCAAGGCTGTTGATCCGAAGGATGCCAGAATACAAGCCATGTTGAACTTGGGGTAATATTTTTTTTTGCAGAACGCTGCTATTTTGTTAGTTTTAGTGTTGCTAGATGCTACCATAAAATATATTAGTTTATGTTGCTGCTATCTTGATCGGTACGTACTTGAAAGAGACAATAATTTTAAACCAGCACAGCTGCTACAAAAATAAATTAGCAATTTATTTTGCTCGCCTTAGTAAAAAACAACAAAGAACTTAAATGTCCAATTTGGCAATGACTCATAGCCAAATCATAAATTGTACGGAAACATCTCTAATGTTGAAGGCGTTGTAGTTACTAAAGTATTGGAGGTGTTAAATATATTGAAGATACTGGTGAAAAAGTTATACATTTTTGAAAATTTAGATTATTTAAAATTTCCAGAGTCAGCATAATTCTGCCGAAGCCATGCTCGCCGTCAGGACCAAGAGTGGTGATTATCCGCCCTGGCTGCTACGACACCAACAAGTACACCATTCTGGACAGCATGCTCCTCAACAACATGATCTCGGATATGCTGCTGATTGACGACGACCACACCACCGTGGCTGGCACTCGGTTCATTGTTGATCTGAAGGGGGTCACTATGGGGCATTTTACCCAGATGACTCCGGCCACTATTAAAAAGATGGTTATGTCTGGACAGGTAATCTTTTCATTTATACGACTATATATCAAATAACCACAAATAACCAAATGATTTACATCTTAATAAAAACCAAATAATATATTTCTGCGAAAATTTACAAATTCCTGAAAAAGTTTACCTGAAAACAGATGATTTGATTAGGTTTAAATAAAAAAAAACACTCCCAAAACATTGTGTGGTAAAATCGCTGGCAGGAGGAATTTGGGAAGAGCAAACACCGCGTTATTGTTGTTTATCGATCACAAAGTATGAGCTTACTTGTCAGTCAGTCCACTTAAATCAAGATAAATTGAACAAAGAAGAGAATATGATGTAATCATTCATTGACATGTCATTGAATAGCACCTGAAGGTTATCTTCAATAAAAATTTTTCGTCTCACAAGATTGCAGAACGACAATGTTGATAGAGGGACAAGTGCACACTTTTGAGAAAAAAAACTAAGACAAGCCTATGGTTTAGATCAAAATAATATATTTTTTTAATGGCTGGGGACAAGGGATCAATGAAATTGCTATGCCCTTGAGCATCTTTTTCGATGTTCATGGTTTTGTTGTTTTCCCCTTTAATCGCAATGAAGAAAATGAATTGCACTATTTCAGCATGCTAACTAGCACCTACTAAAATCGATATGACAAGACATAATAACTTGTATAATATGTTTAAAATATTTTCAGGATATTTAAATATTCTCAATTGTTATTAGTTATTGTTATTACACAATATTATGTACTTCCTATTATGTTATTTGCTATAAAAAATCTATCTCAATACATAACCCCAACTTATGTAATATAATTATAAATATTATAAATTAAAGTCCTCCGCGTCGTCTGTCTGTCTGTATGTCTGTCAGTCTATCTGTTCGCGATAAACTCAAAAACTACTGAACGGATTTGCGGTTTTCACCAATAGATATAGTATTTCTTGAGGAAGGTTTAGGTATATAATTTGTCAAGGTTTTGTGTAAATTGGTAGAAACTAACGATAATTGTTAGAAGTGTCGGAAAAGCTAATGTATCAATCTTTTACGGATAGCTTACTATCTTCTCTTCTCTACATCTACATCTCTACATATTATAAATTAAAGTCCTCCGCGGCGTCTGTCTGTCTCTTCGCGATAAACTCAAAGATGGCGGTGGTTATAAAGCTTGGATAACCATCCAGTTTATGGCGTTGTGTTTAGTTAGCCACATAAACGCATGGCAGAGTCAACTAGTAGGTATATATTATTAGAAATGCGAAAATGTGTTTGTTTGTTTATCTTTCTTTCACATCGAAAATGATCGACGTGATTTTTTGCCTAGAGATAGGATAGTTGAAGGACCGGGAAGTGACGTAGGTTACTTCTCATTCCGGAAAAAGTTTTATTTCCGCGGGAAAATTCTTTGTACAGTAAACTCTACTTAATACCGCGCGAGAGAAACCACGGGTAAAAATTAGAAATCTTATATTATATAAAAATCTCGTGTCACGGTGTTTGTGGTCACACTTGTCCGGAACGGCTTGACCGATTTTTATGAATTTTTTAAAGTATATTAGGTAGGTATGAGAATAGGTTTTAAAGTATATTTCATGCAGCTAGGTGATTAAGGTGTCCCTATCCAGAAAAAAAACATTTTTTTGTCAATTTTTTTTTTCGTATATCTTTTTATTTGGCATTCATAAATACCTTTAACCCCAAATTTTTATCCTCCCACTTCCACCCTTCCATTTTTAAATCGCGATTTTAGTATTTTTGCATGAACAAATTTAACCGTTTTCGTATTTCAAACAAAACGAAATTATTTATGTTGTTGACTGACAGATGGCGCTACGTCCGCCTCATCGAACTTTCATCCACACATACGCAAGACATTCACGAGAAGCGTCGCACATTTTGATATTTCATTGGCATCATGTTCTTGCGTGGGCAAACCATTATTTGTGTTGGCTAAAGACGGACTGACAAAAAATATAATACACTCAATTGCTCTTCACATTCATTTTATTTTTTCCTACTTTAGTTGGTGTTTTTTTTATCGGTGGTCATCGTCTACAGCGCTCCATTCCTCTTTATGTCATAGATACCATCCCCACACACTTACAATTCTTTCGCCATTTTTTATTTAACAACCAAAATATTCACTAGAAATAATTTATATGGCAGAACAACATTTGTCGGGTCAGCTAATTAATTAATAAAATACATTCTAAAAGTTACAGTATTATAAAATCTAATATGTTGATTTACAGGAATCTTTACCGATTCGGCAAAAAGGAGTTCACCACATCAATACTCCGCCAGGCGTTGAAACTATTTTTAATCTCTTTAAATCTTTCATGAATGAGAAATCCAGACAGAGGGTAGGTTCATCTTTTTTATAGTATTCGTTATTTAATCAAGTAAATAAATTAGTATACTGATTGATTTTGGTTTTCAGTTATTCATTCACAATGAGGATATGGAAGCTCTTCACGAGTTTGTTCCGAAAGACATTTTGCCAGCAGAATACGGAGGAAACGGAGGCACTATTCAAGAACTTATTGGTAAACAGATTTAACTCAACCCTTTATCGATTTTACAAGAAAATTATGTAACTGTCAATTTTATTGCTTTATGCCTTGTTATTTAATAGTCTGGACTTTTTTTAATTTTTCGCAATCGTTGTTATCTACGTTCAAAAATAATTCCTGTCAAAATAGGCATCAATGTAATTTATTGTTTTGTAATGATAGTAGCGATATATCAAGGTTTTTTTAATGGATTTCCGACTGAATTTTCGTTGGCAATCCGATGTATGAGACCACTGGCCATGCTGAGATTGTTGTTCTGTTCTTACCCGTGTACTCACTTGTTTGTATGTCCACAGAACAAAGCAAAGCGAAGCTGGCAAGCCGCAGTGACTGGTTCCGGGAAAATGGCCAGTTCAAGACTGACGAGAGCAAGAGACCCGGGAAACCCAAGACCGCTGAGACCCTGTTCGGTATCGAGGGATCCTTCCGACAACTTAGTGTGGATTAAGGCTCAAATAAATAAAAAAAAATATTTTTACCATCTCAATCTCAAAGCACTATTAACGCAATTGCGTGATATATTGCATCCTTTCATAAATACATTACATTACGTACGGCGATGATGAAATTTATACTATTTTGGCAACGTTGTTCTATTAATAAAACATGAAATAAATAAAATTAATGAAAAAATAAATAATTTATTTTTTGGTTATAACTAAGTATGATATTTGATTATAGATTGGCCAAAAGTATTTTCTTTATTTATTCCCCCCTGTTGCTATGGTCAGATTAACATTGGTTTTATCACAAAAAATTAAGTCAAGTATATTAGAATTTCCATTAAGAATATAATTGAATTGGTGAAGATTACACATTGAGGCCAAATTGACGACACAACGTGTACGACTAGTGTAATTGGACGGAACTAGTGATTTGTTTGTTATATGCTATGTCAGGTGTTCATTTTATCGCGGGTAAATTAAAGTCACCAATAATTACAAGCTGAGATTTTGGAATAATACATCGTAAATAAATATCCTGAATATTTTTGATTCCATTACAGTAATGCGGTTTTATTATCATTAATATCACCGTCGCTTTCCCAAGATGATTTTCTAGTTGCAATAAATTTATTATTGACTGCTGCTAAAACCCCACCACCTTTTTTATACGTAGAATTAGTAGATTCGCGATCTCTTCGAAAAACTAGGTAAAGTTCGTCAAACAATTCATTACTGAATATTGCTGAATTTAACTAAGTCTCTGTGAAGCAGATTACATCGTAATTATTGATTAAAATTTCGATTTTTTATATCATTTGTTTTGGTTCTGACTCCCCTAAGGATTTGATAGAAAATTTTCAGATCCATTTTGTATTGTTGAAATTTGACAAACAAATAAAATAAATTATGTGGATAAATTACAATAGAAAAATCAGGTGAGAGAAACCAAGAAGTTGTGACCACGGATCCACACCATGCGCGCAGAGCTTTCGTCTTTACGTACCAGGATGCGCCCATTTTGTACCATACATATTTATAATTAGCTTCCCTGGCTTTCATCCTTGTAGCTGCGTGCAGAACTTTGTTCGCGGGGTAGAGGTATTCGGTGACGTAAATTGGCGACTTCACGCCATTGATGCCAAGGTGTGCAGAGTTTAGTTTATTCGTTTTGTTTTTTGTTGTTGTTTTAATTGGCAACTGCAGCCAGGACTTCATTCTTCATCCTTACGCTTGGGAGCTTCACTATTATTGACTTCGGTCGGTTGGATTCAGGTTTGACCTTAGAGACCCGATGAAGGTTGAATATTTCAGAATCAGCAATAGGTTGGGAAATTACGGTGCCCAGTTGTTTAACAATAGATACCAAGTTCTCCGATCTATGCTCAGGAACACACTGAATCTCAACGTTAAAAAAATATGTTGCGACAATAAAAAAATTATTAATTTAAAAATCTGTAAAATAATTTAAAAAAAGACACTATATATGGGGTATACACAGAACTTTCTACAGGAATACCAGTTTAAAAAGGATACTTTTTTGCGATATATTCCAGGCAAGCGCTGAGATGACGAGAATCCGCGAAGGCTGGAAGCAGGGGCCGGTGTATGCGGCCGAAGGCTGCAGACAGTTGGTAGGTAGTTGGTTGAAGATTCCTCAATGATGAAACGGCTGAATTTTCCTGAAATGTAATTTTACACAAGCTTAATCCGTTGCAAAAATATGTTTTTTATTGTAGATCGAATTAAATTTAATATTTGAAAACAGTGTGGGTACACTGTATTATTAATAACCGGGCGATAATGGATGGCATAATGTTAACAATATAGTTGGCAAGCAAATGCAAATCGTAATGTACAATTAGAATGTTTAAATAGTTCAATATAATATAAATTATTGTAATTATGATCATATAAATTAAGGGTACTCATAGATTAAATTTTGCCCGGGATTCCACCGTAAACTACACGGACAATACACTTGTTAGTACGTTAACTTAATTTTAAATACGTGTTATTCGCGAGGGTCGCCGTTAACGGGGACCTTGATGAATTGTATTTATAAAAGATGTTATAACGTCGGGGTCACCATTTAATAATAATAATAATAATAATAATAATAATAATTAGTTGCAACGCAAGCCTTGACGTTTGCTTGTATTTTAGCTCTCTGATTTTTTTATTGTATCAGATAGAAAAAAATTAGCTTTGATCCCAAAACATATAAATATTTGAAAATAAGTATATTAGATAACGTAATAAATAAACTGCCAGTGGACCGTAGGATATTTAGGTAAATAAATACAAAATAAATTTTTCCTTTTGTGAGGACTTCAGTAACCAAGGTAAACAACTATATTTTGAGATTACGTTGAAATATATTTTGTAGGTAAATTTAATTATATATTTTATTTTGATAACATTATTCTACAATATAATATATATTATAGATTTGTAGTATTGAAGGGTAGTTTACATTAAAATATTTAATTTGGAGATATTGAAAACTATTTGTTGACACTAGGTAACGACGACAGTTGCTTGGTTACTGGAATGTAGGAATTAATAATAATTAATAAATCATTTCCAAGTTGTTTTGAAAGGTGACACAATGTCATTTTCAACCAACGGAAATGAAAATGGGTTTATTATGTCATCTATACAGATGAACATTGATAATCTGAGACCCCAAAAAACAAAAGCAGGTATTCCTAGGCAGCGTATGAAATGGACGAACGATGTCAATATGTTCATCGTTCGTTCATATTTTTATGTAACTAAACTAGAAACAGATATGTTATTGTATAGGAAAAAATTACATTTACTTTTCTCACAAAATTATCCGGTTGCCCAAGTAAACGAACAAAGATTAGCTGACCAAAAAAGGTCAATTTTCAAAAATAATTTAATTCCTGTAGTAACATTAAATGAGATAAGAAAAGAAGTAGCAGATAGATTGCAATTGGAGAATAATTTAGATCAAATTAATACGAGTAGTAATGTTATATTAGATGCATTGAATGAAGATAGTTTAGCTAATATTCTAGTAGAAGAATCCAATGATATTAGAGTAGATTCAAATAACTTAGACATTATTCATAATCTTAGGGAAATCAATATTGCAAATTTAAACTTACTAGATGATAATGTAATAGAATTAGCTAACTTGCTTCAAAATAATATAAATAAATATATAGATATAGAGCCCACAGTTAGACCAAAATTACCAAAATTGCATACGTCAAAGAAATTATCTAAATTAATTTCTGAATTAAATAATTTAATTTTACCAAAAATAATATTTGACGATATTAGTTTTTTAGATCTTCATACAATAGTGTACGCTAGTGCTATCACTATATGTAATAAGTTAGGAGTTAAATTAATATCTTCTGATGATAGATCATATAGTTATAGTAAACCAGAATGGCAGATTAGATTAGAAAATGATGTAGTATTTTTAAGAAGTAGTATAGCTAGAGTAATTGAATATAAAAATGGAAATAGAAGTAGGAATATTTTGAGATATGTAGATGAAATTGGGAGAAAATTTGGTTATAGCATTGGTAGTAATAATAATGAAAATATAATCAATGATTTATTAGATTTATTAAAACAAAAATTAGGTGTAAAAGCTAGTAGATTAAAAAGATATAATTATACGTATAATAAAAGAAATAATAATAGATTATTTCAGAAAAATGAGAAAATATTTTATTCCAAACTTGACGATAAACAGAATATTATTTCGAATAATAATATTCCGTTGCCATCTGAATCAGATATGCGCGATTTTTGGACAAACATTTGGAGTAAAGATATAAAACATAATGAGGCAGGTAACTGGATAGAAAATGAAGAACTCAATTGTTCAGACATTGAACAAATGAGTTTTTCTGATATATCGGTTGAATTGTTAGCCAAAATTATAAAAAATACTCATAATTGGAAAGCCACGGGTTGCGATTGGATACATAATTTTTGGTACAAACGTCTAACTACTTTACATCCTCTTTTTGCAAAAAATCTTTCAAAACTTGTCAGAGAACCTCAAAATTTTCCTAATTTTCTAACTAAGGGCATTACTTATATGTTGCCTAAAAGCGAACATATTAATAATCCCTCTCAATATAGACCCATTACATGTCTACCGACAATATACAAAATTTTAACCTCTTGCTTGACAGATTTAATATATACTCATTTGGATGAAAAAAATATTTTATCTGAACAACAAAAAGGTTGTCGCAGAAAACATATGGGATGTAAAGAACAGTTAGTTATTGATTCTGTAATTTTAAAACAAATTCAAAATCAAAAGCGTAATTTACATACTTGTTATATAGATTATCAAAAAGCTTTTGATAGTGTCCCGCACTCGTGGCTAATCAAAATATTAAAAATATATAAAGTTAACCCAATTATAATTAGCTTTTTGAAAAATATTATGTCCTTTTGGAATACAGATTTGCTAGTTAATTTAAAAGGTAAGAAAATAGTAGTACCGGGCATTTCAATAAAAAGAGGGATTTTTCAAGGAGACTCATTGAGCCCTCTTTGGTTTTGCTTAGCATTGAATCCCCTTTCTAAAATGTTAATTAAAAGCAAATTTGGAATAAAAATTAAGGGTAATACAAGAGAGAGTAGTATAGTTTCACATCTATTATATATGGATGATATAAAATTATTTTCAAATTCTGAATCAAATTTAGAGAAAATGATTAAGGTAGTTAAAATTTTTTCAGATGATATTAAAATGACTTTGGTTTAGATAAATGTAAAACTATCCATATAGAGAAAGGCAAAATTGTAGATGAAGACGAGGGTATATTTAGAAATTTCAAAATTCAAAGTATGAAAGGGGATGAGGTTGCATAGCGTGGGTTGACTAGATGATCATTTGGGGAAGTGTGTGAAAGGGTTTAGTTTTTCCTTCTTTTTTTCCTTTTTTTTTTTTTTTGGGGAAAATTTAACCCGGACATTTAAATCTGGTGCATAAACTTTTGGAATACAGATTTGCTAGTTAATTTAAAAGGTAAGAAAATAGTAGTACCGGGCATTTCAATAAAAAGAGGGATTTTTCAAGGAGACTCATTGAGCCCTCTTTGGTGTTGCTTAGCATTGAATCCCCTTTCTAAAATGTTAATTAAAAGCAAGTTTGGAATAAAAATTAAGGGTAATACAAGAGAGAGTAGTATAGTTTCACATCTATTATATATGGATGATATAAAATTATTTTCAAATTCTGAATCAAATTTAGAGAAAATGATTAAGGTAGTTAAAATTTTTTCAGATGATATTAAAATGACTTTTGGTTTAGATAAATGTAAAACTATCCATATAGAGAAAGGCAAAATTGTAGATGGAGACGAGGGTATATTTAGAAATTTCAAAATTCAAAGTATGAAAGGGGATGAGGTTTATAAATATTTAGGATACCCGCAATCGAATAGATTAGATCACACTAGTCACTAGTATTAAAAATGATATTACGATTAAATTTCAAACTAGGATCAGAAAAATTTTAAAATGCAATCTATCTGCTAAAAGTTTAGTAAAAGCAATAAATACTTGGGCAATACCTCTACTAACGTACTCATTTGGCAAAATTAAATGGTCCAATACAGATTTAGATAGTTTAGAACGATTAATTAGAACTACGTTAACAAAATTTAATTGCCATCATCCAAATTCAGCTATAGAACGAATTAATTTACCTAGAAATTTAGGAGGTAGGGGTGTAGTCAAAATAACATCTTTGAAACACAATCAGGTAGAAATGCTTAGAAATTTTTTCCATAGGAAAGCTAATAGGTCAAAAATGCACAAAATAATTTGCAAGGCAGATAGAAATATTACACCTTTAAATTTATATGACGAGAATGCCAACATTCTTATAAATACTAACCAGGAATTATTAGATTCCTGGTCAAATAAAATTATTCACGCAAAACACTTCAATTATCTCAACCAAACGTATGTTGACAAACTTTCGTCAAACAAATGGTTGAGTATTGGAGAGTTGACCGCAGAAATAGAAGGATTTATGCTTGCCATTCAAGATAGAGTCATTAATACTAAAAATTATAGAAAGCATATAATCAAAGATATAAATCAAATTGATGATTTATGTAGAAAATGTTTGGCTTTTCCCGAAACTATAGAACATATTATATCGGGATGTTCTATATTAGCGCCTTCCGAGTATACATTTAGGCACAATCAGGTTTTAAAAATAATTCACCAAAGTTTGGTAATTAAACATAACTTGATTGACTGCCGTAATATAGTACCATATTATGAATATGAACCAAATTCATTTTTAGAAAATGAATTTTATAAAATATATTATGATAAAACTATACTAACAGACAGAACAATTAGTCACAATAGACCTGATATAGTTTTACATGACAAAATTAAAAAAATAACTTATATCATTGATGTAGCTATTCCAAATTCCTGTAATATTCAAAAAACTATTTCTGAAAAAATAAGAAAATACACAGATTTAGGAAATGAGATTAAAAGAATTTGGCATTCTCGGACTATAAAAATATTGCCATTTGTTATTTCGGCCACTGGCATAATACCTAGGAATCTGATTCAAAATTTAAGCATATTATGTCAAAGAATTTGTATATAAAAATGCAAAAATCAGTCATTTTAAATACATGTAGGATTACAAAGGATTTTTTAAATATTTATATTGAGGGATCGGTAGGATTTATAGGTTCAATTAGAAATGCCACAGAGCCGAACCCTCTGATATGAAAATATCTGGAGTCGGTGAATTATATTCCCATTTGGTCTCTAGTAGGTTGACATGTTGTTCTTGTATTGTTTTGTATTTATAATACTTATATAGTGCAATTGCATAGCGTGGGTTGACTAGATGATCATTTGGGGAAGTGTGTGAAAGGGTTTAGTTTTTCCTTCTTTTTTTTTTTTTTGGGGAAAATTTAACCCGGACATTTAAAAATGGGGTAATGTTTACGTGAGTGTGATGTGTGGTAAATCAAATAAGCAGATCGTAGATACAATACTTACAGGTTTATTTAACAAATTACATATGAACATAACGCACCATAATTTAATATTTAAATATGGACAATTGTATATGAAAGTGGAGAGCGAACAAGAACTATTAACAAGACTGTGTATTATCCGGCAGTTTAAAGTAGAATGATTTGGATGATCTTCGTTGGAGCGCTGAGAGTGACTTGTGATAAGGATTGATTCCTATTGGTGCACGGGGATCCAATCGGATTGTCGTGAGACTGCAGACCGCTGACCTTGTTCGACCTCCACACATCCATAGAAAATCTTTAAAAAAACAATCCTTTTCTTCTGTCGGTTGACATGTCATAATATTGCATCCATTGACATTATTGTATATGCATCATGTATCATTGATTGCATCGTTTCTATATTTAGCCCTGGACTATTTAGTTGATTTATTAGATATTAATTAAATTAACATGCTTTTTAAAGCAAAATTGGAAAAAGGTCACTTTTATTTTTCGCGCTGTGTTTAAATTTATGTATTTACTTACTTATTGGATTGCCCATAAAATACTTCACATCATAATTATTACATTAGTTTAAATTTTAAATATGGTTATAGCGATGATTCCAATTATAGATGAGCACATCATTCATCTCAATGTTGTATAAATATGAAGACGTTTTGTTCGTGCCTGTAAACGTTTTCAAACAATTCCACAATATGAGAAAAAAGTACCATTCTAAATACAAAGAAGTAGAGCAAGTAATTTCTGATCAAAATGCATTATATCCATAAATTTGGTAAGAAACTTGTATTTTCATTGATTCATTCCGCTGCAGCAGAGAAAGTTGATAACGAAATCAATGCACACTTCAAACCCTGAGGGCAATAGCGCACTAGCGACCTGGCCGCAGGGGTTGCGATTTGCAACGCGGCCAAAACCGCGGCTACGATCGTCAGTTGCACATACAGCGCGCTTCAAAATGGACGTTGAGGAAATAGCAATGCTTTTGTATCTTATAAGTAAGAAGCCGAAAAAGAAAAGGAAAAAATATTGGGTTCATCCCTTGCTACCCTTACCGAGTTCGTTTTTTTTCTGTTATTGTTAATTTTTCATTACCAAATATTTCTATGATCTCTTCCAACATCATCCTTTTTAAGTCTCGGTTGGCGTAGTCTTCACAGGACATGTCCCACAACACCCTCCTTGTCTCAATCTTGGTTATAAATCTTTCCGTGTCGAAAGACATCGCGATGATCACAAATCACGCTGTAGTTCCACAATACGTGCGGCCGCCGCGGCTAGTGCGCGCACACTGGTGATTTAACTACAATGCAATAGATCTCAGTGGCCGCAGCGGCCAGCGACTGAACACGGGCCGCAAATGCGTCGCTTCGATCTCGCTGGCCGCCGCGGCTTGGTGTGGCCGCTGGCCGCGTGCGGCCAGATGCGCGTGCTCTATGGCGATTTCATATTAATGTATCTATCTCGATGGCCGCCGCGACCTGGCCGCAGCGGCCTGGCCGCTAGTGCGCTATTGCCCTAACTTAAAAACTGCATACTAAAGCCTACCTTTAGTCACAGAGCATAGCACAGTGTTTACAATTTGGGAGGCGGGAATGCCCCGGGAACCTTCATTGGATCACCAACACCTCCGCCATAGTGGTTCGCTAATGGTGATTTAGCCGGGGTGCCCGGGTTCATGGGGTGAGGTTTGTCTAGGTCTTGGAGCCGGATGACCAGAATACACTTAACCCCAGATTCCTACCAACCCCTTAAACCTTTTTCCTTCCCAGAACTCTCCTCTCCTTTCCTTTCATAAAAAATCCTCCCCACAGCATCCCCAAAGATAACACAGGCCCTGAGGGAAATTATTTTCCTCAGGATCTTCCTGTGTGGTGCTCGTGTAAAAAAAGAAATAATATTGTAGTAGCGGTAGTATTTATAACATAAGTATGTACCCAGAGAACGTAGTTAGGAAAAAATAAATAGTTTTAAAAGGTTTGTAATAAAATTGTTCAACATTAATTGCAGCGACACACTACTTTCTACATGATAAAAACGATAGCCGGACAATTCAAACAATGTGCATCTTCATCACTCTCTTTTCATAACTTTTGAAATGCCACTTTGTTGAATAGTCATGAAACCAATAAAGACATAGTGATAATTCATAACATCTTTGATTATTATCTCTACTTACCATTGACACACAGATTTGGTGAGGCCGACGTAATAGGTTACCCCGACATATTGCTGACCCCGTTATTTAAAAATGGCTAATTGGTTACAACGGATCGCCATGGATCTCAGCACACCAAAAAACAATTACACCTCACCACCCCCGCCACCAGCGTCGAGTGCGATGTCCACCATAGTTATGCAGGAGGGTACCCACTACCCGATTGGTTGAGCAATGCTCCCGCCCTGGGCTCAGCCTGTGTTGTGATCAGTGTTAGTGATAAGAGGTAATACCACCGGTGCGAAATCTCGACGGTAGGTATTTTCAAAAATTATCGCTGTCGCACCGCGCTCGAAAAAGAACTAGCTCTCGATGTGTGGGTGACCACGTGAGTGTTTGGCTAGTACACCTTCTCGCCCCCTCTGCGTTTCTTGCCTACCGTCTTACGCCTCCACAGTCCACTCATGCTTGTAGCTTGTAGCCTCAGGTTTGGACAAGGCATGTTTCGACTTATTTAGGATGTACCACTCTCCATAGACAGAAAGAGGGCGCATTATTTTCAAACGCACGAGGTTTACTATGCCGGTCATTTGTAACAATGTCTTCTGTTCACGCTTCGATCAAATACTCACACATCTATAGTAGCATCGCGTAGTAGATATGTGAGTGTGTGAAGCTCGTGTGTACGTTTTCGCGCGGTAATGCTGAGTCTTGTGTGTTTGTCGCCTTACCGGGTGTGACCAAGTAGGTGGCAAGAAATAAAATAAAACTCGAAAATAATAGAAAATGTCATGAGTAAACGCTGCAACTTTTCCTACAGTGTTTTGTTATAACCATGCACATGGCATCTTTTCAAAGATAGATTTTTTTATTTTTTTTATTTATTCATTGCATCGTTAATTATTAGGGAACGTACCTATACTACGTGATCTCTTCGGGGGGGGGGGGGTCTTCAAAATGTCACGCTTGGTACAAATGAGCGGCGGTTTGCTAAGGATTTTGGTCACCGGGGGGACGGGGGTTAAAAATTGCAAAAAATTGGTCACGTAGTATGGGTACGTTCCCTAACATAAGTTGAGGATTTTTCGACCACCATGCTAGGTACATGCCCGTGTTGTGGTGGTCAACCTTTGTTACGACGAAGTCCAGTATCAGATTGTTACAGGGTTTTGTTATAATATCTACTCTTCCAAATAAATCGCGTTGCAACATGAGCGCTTCAGACAGGTGGCTTCTTGCTGATTAGCGCATCTTCAATCGCGTCTTGACTTGAGCGTGTGTATAGACTGGTGTCTGCCTGCTAGAGTTCATTATTTCCTGCACCAAATAAGTCAAGTAGAGTCGGGACTTGAACGTAAGTATTCCTATATAATAGATGTCTTCTGCGCTCATCATTCATTTATATTGTTATACTACAAGTAAAGCATCACGCATGCTGTACCTATTGGTTAAGTAATTTGAAACAACAAAGTTGCGAGAATATCAGAGAGATAAATATAAGTTTTGTCCTGATCCCAATGTTTGTGGTTGTTTAGAGATCGATTTCACCATTAGCTGCATCACTCCAATATTTTGTCACGAATTACACAGTTAGGATATCGGTGAGTACCTACCTACTAAACTATTCATAAATTTATGATGAATGTCAGTGTGAAAAGTGTATACTTACCCCTCTATACAGGGTCTTACTAAAATATTTTATAATGTATGTAGATTACCGACATATTACGTATTATTTTACTAGAACTCTATGTAGGTTAGTAGTTTTAAAGTTTTCACTGTATTAGCGTTTATAAATATGCAGTCAAACCAACTAGATCGAATTATTATATATATATGATTATTCTCTATGATACATTAGTTATTATTGAAAATTAGTATTAACCTCTCAGGCCTCGGGCCTGTTTTTCGAAAAGTAAAAATATTTCCACTTTCCAATAAATTCCAAATAACTTTAATATTTGCGAACGCATCCGAAAACTAAAAACCGCTTTTGAAAGATGATGAAATACGCTTTCAAATTGCATAATTCGAAATAAACATATAATTTTTTTATTTTTATTAATAATAAAAAATGTTTAAAAATAGCCCACCTTACGTTTTTTCTAATTAAAATTACGACAACAAAAAGATAAAAGCACGTACATATTTTATTAGACAATTAAATCTAAATGGATTTATTGTGTTGTGTGTATTATACGTGTGAGTTGACATGTTTGTAAAAAATAATGTTTAAAACGTTAGATATATCGCTTGCTGAGGTTTGATTTGTACTCCTGTATTTTTGAGTTTTTTTAAGCAGTAAACACAAAAAAGGACGTGTTAGTTCGTTCAAAATTCAACCAAAAATGTTGGTCTTTTACCTATAGATAGATTAACCTACATATTTTTTTAAATATTTATTACAGTCAGTTTGAAATAAAGGAAACAAATATATAATATTTTTAAACTTCAAAACTTTTTATTTTTATTTTCAACTTTATAAATAAAACCTTAATTTGTAATATTTAATTACACGAAGACAATATTAGCGGAACTCGACATAGATTGTCTCCAGCTTTTCAATTGAGTTTCGCTAATATAGTCTTCATTTAATTCAAAACTTTTATTTCTCAGTACGTGTTTTTGTGGACTTAGTACAAACCAATCCTGAGCAAACGATATGCATTATAAATGTATGTAAATGTCTGCAAAAACCCTACGGGCGTGTAATAAAAAGTAAACATAATTAAATAAATGTTACCGTCAACTCACTTTTTTTTCGCTTCATGTCAAAAAATTAACACAAAATTCCCAGTTTCTTATTTTTTTTTTCAAATATTAATCAGAAGCTTTGGTTTCATAAAAGGTTATAATTATTTTGTTTTAAGTTTTAATTATGTTCTGGTTGTTTTCTCTTTCTAACAGATCATTTTTCTAACCATGGTAGTAAGGGAGACACAACGATTTCTATGAGACCTATATGAGTTATTTCAAAAAGCAAACAAATTAGCCTAAGTAATGTGCAAGTACTACACAATTCGCGCCTCGGTTCACAATTTTATACGCAGCATAAGATCCTCGTATGTGTGTGATATAAAATCAGCTACTATTATCTAACTTCTACTAAAAAAATGTGATATCTTTTTCTTACAGATAAATAATGGGTAAAAGAAATGGAAACAAAGCTCGTTTATTTTCGTCTACTAGACGAAAAAAACCGATTATTATTATCAAACGACAGATTCATGTTGCACCGCGTTCAATCTCTAGGTAAGTACGAGAAATATAGTTTTCCTGTTTTCCTCTCACTACTGAACCCTCCTAATGGTTTATGTTATGAGAAGCCTGTATGTAGCATGCGTAACCGAGACTTGAAAAAGAACAGAAGATATAAAGCATTACATTTTGATGAGAACAAATGGGCTCAATTGATTCCTTCGCGTATGGAACTCGAAAAAATTCTGTCTTATAAGTACAACGAAAATAAGTAATTTAATTATTATTACTTTTTATTTACAGGGATATGGATGTCATCAACGATGCTGCTAGAAACTTAGATACATCTTCACAAATGCGTGAACCTTCGAGGGATGAATCATTTTCTCCAAATATAGAAGAAAACGCAAGTTCTTCATCGCCAACAACGCTTGATGATTTTCTGTTGAAACCAGACCATATTGATGAAACCCATATTCACGAAGGTCGCAGAATTGTTGATATAAAATATTTGTTTTCAGAAATTTCAAATATAAAGCACGAACACACCAACTGCACATTTTCCGATTTAAAATTTGTGAAGGAACGACGAAATGGTTTTCTAAGCCAATATGTTTTCGAGTGCAAAATGTGCAAGAAAATAGAATATGTACATTCCGAAGACCCGAAACTGAAAGTGTCCGTAAATACTGCTGTCGTCGAAGGAGTAGTATGTACAGGAAATGGATATTCACAATGGAACGAAATTTGTGGGGTATTGAATATGCCAAATATGAATCCTTCAACTTACAAGAACATAGAACAATGTTTAGCGCTAACACTTGAAGAATGTGCCTTAGAAGAAATGATCGCAGCTGGTGAAGAAGAAAAAAGGCTTGCAATTTTAAATGGTGACGTAGACGAGGGAGGGTACCCTTTGGTGACGGTAGTTGCAGATGGTTCTTGGGCAAAGAGATCATATAAAAGTGGATTTAGCTCCTCATCTGGTGCGGGATGCATAGTTGGACTGCGAACTAAAAAGGTTTTATTTCTGGGAGTGCGAAACTCGTACTGCTGCATATGTGCTAGAGCTACAAAACTACAAGTAGAAGCATCTGAGCATAGGTGCTTCAAAAACTGGCGTGACAGTGCTAATGCCATGGAA
Source organism: Limnephilus marmoratus (assembly GCA_917880885.1). Classification (NCBI taxonomy): domain Eukaryota; kingdom Metazoa; phylum Arthropoda; class Insecta; order Trichoptera; family Limnephilidae; genus Limnephilus; species Limnephilus marmoratus. Next base: position 51,302,795 of record OU862909.1, on the reverse strand, counting down.
GCCCACATTATAGCAGAAGGGTTCTCGAGAAGCATTGAAATGCATGGATTGAAATTCAATAAACTAATTGGAGATGGCGACTCCAGCATCATGAAAAAAATTTTGCAGCAAATGCCATATGGGCCGAACTTCATAGTACAAAAAATAGAGTGCAAAAATCACTTACTTCGCAATTTTTGCAACAAAATAAAAGCACTTGGAAAAAAAACCAACAACGCTAAAGGCTTTGTACCAGTTCAAATAAGGAAAAAGGTTGAAGCAAACGTTTTACGAATGAGAAAAGCTATAGTTGGAGCAGTAAATTACAGAAAAGAGCAAGAAAACACGCCACAAAGTGATAAAGTAAAAAATCTGAAAATGGACATAAAAAATGCCGCAAACCATGTTTTTGGTGATCATACAAAATGTTCGTCATACTATTGGAAGTCGGAGAAGTACACTAATGATCCAAATTTACTAAGCGATCTTCAAGATTGTGGAATATGGACTGATATTCAACAATTATTGTCGTCTCTAATAGCAAATGCGGAAAGTCTTATTATTAACGTGACAAATAACACTGTGGAGCAATTCAACAACGTTATTGCCAAATTTATAGGCGGAAAAAGAGTAAATTTTACAAAAAGGGGATCATACCAAGCAAGATGTTTTGGAGCAGTAACTTCGTGGAATAGTGAAATGGCAACCCATTCCCGAATACAAAAAAAATCCAAGGCCACAGTCCTGGCAGCTACACGAAGCATTTTATCGAAAGAAAACGACGTTCGAAGGAGACAACACAGAGGTGTCGAAAAAGAAAACTAAGGTATAATGAAAACACGACAGAAAAGAGAAAAAAAGTTACAGGGCCTGATGAAAATTATGGTTAATTGGAATTAGAACCAGATATGCCACCTGAATTATTTGAAACGAAAAAAGAGGAATTTCTCAAAGAATTATCTCCATCGAATAAGGAAAAACTCGAACGGAATACGGTGGGCCAAAGCAATAATAATTTGTGGGTAATTGAAAGGCGTAAGAGGCTAACAGCTTCTAACTTTGGACAAATATGTAAGTTACGGCCAAAAACTTCAGTTACGAGAGTATTAAACTCGTTACTGTACTCGCCATTTAAAGGAAATACGGCCACAAATTATGGGAAAGAAAATGAAAACCAAGCAATTGAGCAATTTACAAAAGAAACAAAATTAGAGGTATTCGCCTGTGGACTATTTGTCGATGAAAACAAAAACTTTTTAGCGGCAAGTCCGGATGGCCTTATTGGCAAAGATTCTATAATTGAAGTGAAATGCCCATATAGAATAGCAAATATGTCACCAGAAGAAGGAATTGAACAAAAAAAAATTGATTACTGTAAAATTGAAGACAATGCTTTAACATTAAAAAGGAATCACAATTACTTCTACCAAGTCCAAGGCCAGTTACACGTTACTCGTCGTAAATACTGTTATTTTGTCGTGTGGAGTCCTAAAGGTTTGCTGTATGAAAAAAATGAAAGGGACGATTCAATCTGGCAAAAAATTGAACCACTGTTAGAAAACTTCTACCTCCAATGCCTTTTACCAGAAATAATTGACGGTCGCATACCAAGAAATTTACCAGCGAGAGAAAGATATAAATCATAAATTGTTTAAAATTCATTGTCTAGTTGTAAAAAATTAAAAATTTTGTACAATAAAGCGTTTACAAACAAAAAATTTCAATTAATCACTGAAGGCAATGTAAGCGACTCTCAACCGAAAATTTGAAACAGATTTTTTTTTTAAACATAAACCCCACATTGGAGGCACCGAGGAAAAATAATCGCTCAGGGACTTTGTTGGAGAAGTTGTTGGACATCATTGGAGAAGCTGTGTGGAGGGTATTTTTAGGATAAGGAAGGAAAGGAAGTTCTGGGTAGGGAAAAGGTAGGTAAAAGTATGAAATGATGGTGGAGAGTCCGGCTGTAGAGATCAAAAGATCTCCCTCTTCCAGTTTCTCCCAATCCGGCCCGCCACGCAGTAAGTGGACAAAATTATCCGCCACCAAAACCCATGCAGACCTCACCCGTGAACCCGGGAACCCAGGCTCAGTCACCAAACATAGCGGACCACTTGGGGTGAACAAGTGGCGGGGGTAATGGTTATCCAATAAATGGTTCCCGGGGCGATGGTACCTATAACGCCTCCCAAATTGAAAATTTATTATAGTACTTGATATAAACAATTTTAATTTGGCTCAATTTTAGTATGAAAGCTCGATCAGTATTGGTATACCGCGATAAGTCACTAAACAGAAAAAAACGAATAAAAAATATCGATCACTCGGGGAAGGACAACACTAGTCTACCGATAAAATTCGTTACATCACTACTTCGCTTTGTATGTATTTGTCAAAACCCTCGTTCCCCGCCCCCCTCAAGGGAACTGAGCGAAAGGGACACCTGCACATCGGGCCGAAAATACCTAAATAAAATCTTCGAAATCGATGTTTTGTATTCCCCATTTTTTTTCTCCAAAACTGGACCGATTTTAATTTTTTTTTTCACAAACTATATTAGAAGAAAATATTCTATGTCGGTACGTTTTGCTTTTTTACAAAATACATTGTTTAGTTTGTATACTGAACGTTTTTTGACGGCTTTTAAATTAGGCATTTTTATTCATTTTTGGAAGGTCCTAACTTCTATAAGAAGTAAATTATCAAAAAAAGCAAAACGTACCGACACGCTAGTGGTCGATATCTATATTATGTAAAAAAAAATTTTGCTCTAGGGTCAAAATCCAGAGAGATAAACGGGGAATACGTTTGTATGGAAAAATGCCGCTAGTATTACCTCTTAAGTCTATTGCTACCGTACAGAGAGCTTAGCGCCCGGACTATTACGATCCTTTCCTTCAATCACAACCCTCATTCATGCTGCTAGAGGAGGAGGAGTACACGCTACTTTTATTACGGGCGAGGAGAGTCTGCAAACTTCAGGACTTGATATGAAAACACCGGCCTTCCGCCGTTTCTAGAACTGTCGGGCCGGCGCTACAAGACGCGCGCTTATATAAAAAGCAGGGCGTGCCGGCTAGTTAGTCCAGCGAATACTGTCAGTCTAGTCTAGTGCGAATAATCACCACCACTACTTTGTCACTAATCAAAAAATCTACGGTCCGCCGCAACTGAACTCACGGTAAAAAATAATGGAAAACGTTTGACCTGATGACATTGCGATAGCAGGCAAGCAATCATAAATGATCTTGATAATGAAGGAGGGAATCGAACGACATTATCATTTAAGATAGGTCGTAAATTAAGGTAGAGAGGGGATCACTTTGGACTTACAACTTACGCAATCTTAAAATTCAGTCAAACACCGGAACGTGCGTGGTGAAGTCGATATTTCATGTAAATATTTATTATTCAATACCTAATTACAGTTTCATTTGACTCCAGAAAAGGTAAGTCGTGTATTTATTTCACATAACACAAGTTTTATCTAATTATGGTGTACAGTTGACGTGGAAAGAAGTACTTTGTAATCGATCTATAACTGATAGCGGAATGAAGTCGCTCTTACCGTATTTTTCATTACTTTGCTATCTTTTGACTGACGGGGCTGCACCGGGCGGCGTATTTACAAAACCTATACCGATTCAGTCGCGGTAACGACAATTTACATTTTAAGTCTACCTCTATATTGGTTATTTTTTATCACATTGCAAAAAAAAAAATTGTTCTAAAATCTAGATAAAATAATCTTTCTGATGAGTATATTAGAAATTAATAATTTTATTTCTAAATATTAAAATTTTTATATTATTCCCATATGTTGTAAATACACCTCTATATTGATAATTTTGTATCACTTTGCAAAAACAAAAATTGTTCTAAAATCTAGATAAAATAATCTTTCCAATGTGTATATTAGAAATTAATAATTTTATTTCTAAATATTTAAATTTTGATATTGAAAATTTAAAGCGACTGAAACGCGGTAGGGATTGTAAATACGCCACTGGGCGTTTTAGATTAGCTTCGACTTAACGACTCTTTCGAGGCAGTCTAGCAACGTACGCCTCGTGAATTAAAAACTGAAAACTTAAATTTACAAATCCAATAATACCCTTTTTAACTAAATGTATGGCAAATATTGATATTTGATATTTGGTACTTAAATTATGTGTGTTTTAAATTATAAAATATGGGCCACATAAATCAAACCAATTTTTCATCATTTTAGAGGCAACTTGGCAATTATTTGTGTGTTAATGATGACTTTTAAAAAAATATTTTTACTTTATTTACTGGATGAATATAATGAAATATAAAATATAAATTAATTAAATATAAAGGATATTTGGCAATTAAATTCACGCCCTTGATAGGTTCAACAAACTTGTGTTCTAACCGATTTACGTGGGAACACAAATTTGTCGAATAAAAATAATTAAAATTTGCACCCAAAAAAACCTTTTTTTTAAAACGCATTAACATAGTTTTAGAATGATTATTTTTTTTATATTTTGCCACAGTTGTCTCGAAATTGAAAATTGGCCCATATATTATAATTTTAAAAAATCAGTGCTTGATATTTGCCATATCTTTTGATTAAAAAATAATTATTCGGTTTGGTTGGGTATTTTGGCCTCAAATCCATATTTAAGTTTTGTACGAAAAAAGCCGCGCAGCAATTTTTCTTAATACAACGCATTGTGTAAAATTCAGAATAATAACACGCCAACAAAAAAGATCGCCAAAAGCGTGTTTTATTTTGCAATTTTTAAACCCGTGGGGGGGTTTTTAAAAATTGCAACAATGGGTCACGTAGTATGGGTACGTTCCCTTATGGGCTATGTGTTGATTCGTCATGGAACCAGTTAAACAATAAATTAAAAGAGGTTGGGTTTCCTGTACTGAGGTGGCCTGTACATAGTTTTTATATGTTTGTGTTTAGTTTCCGGTTTTCGTTGCATTGACGTCTTTATAATGTTTGTAAGTTGAATATCACGCTGTTTTCTAGGGTGGCATACATTAATTACGTGAGCAGGTAATCTAGACCCAATCTAGACTCCCCCCTTGGTGAGATAAATTTGGGCCACTTCGTATATTCTCTTCAAGTAGACGTGGGATTTTGCTGGACCCCCCCTACCCTTTGAGCTCACGCAATTACTGTGTGCCCCCTAAGGCATGTTATTTCTTGAATGTTAAATATATGTTATTTTAAAAGTGAAACTTCTTTAGCGCCGTTAGTGACTTGAAATTCGGGTGAAACGGAAATGCGTCACAACTCAGTTCTACGCAAATACTCGGTTCTAATATAATGTGGTAAATTCGCACCTCGGATCGTGCCTTCCATAGCGTAGTGGGCAAGGTGCCTGACAAGTCTCAGCGGCCAGAGAGACAGACATCAAGCGAACGGGGTTCGAATCCTACGAAATCCAAAAAAAAAACATTTTTATTTTGTGAAATCAATATCCAATCTTCAAACCACTGTTAAAAAATAAGCAAAAGAAGAGAAAGCGACATCTAGCGACTTTCTAGTTTCTCTTCTACCGCGTGTGAATTACACACTCGACGTATTCGAACTTGAAATAACCAGTATATTTGGGCTCTTTGCCCTATGTAGTATTTAAGTTGGGCGGTGGAGTATTCAGATATGTTTTTAGTGTGGTTTGTTTTATGTTCTAGGAGTAAAACTACACAATGGGTATAAGGGAATTAAGTCCAGAGCTAGCCAAGGTAGCCAAGGATGAACTGGGAGAAGAACCAGCGAGGATACCAGCAGACCTGCTGGCCATCAAGGTCTGGCTTGAGAAACAAACATACATTATTGCAAGAACAGGTGAGTATTTTCGGATATTTTACTTTTCCGTGCAACAATTTTCAATGTAATAAGCAAGTTGAAAATAGTAATAATTCTCATAGTCATATGTCATTTTTTGTCGTCGCAATGTCAAACATATTTATTTACTTAAAATGGTTTCAGACGACCAATGGCTCATTGCCTTTCTTCGAGGTTGCAAGTTTAGTTTGGAAAGAACGAAGGAGAAGTTGGACAACTATTACTCCATGAAGAGTTTTTTCCCGGAAATAAACCTGGCATTTAACCCAATGGATGCCAAAATGCAAGCCTTGTTGAACGCGGGGTAAGGATGTTATTATTTGTGATGAATACTTTTAGTTTTGTTAGGTGCTTATGCAAAATCTATGAGATTAGTGATATTGCTGTCTTTGTGCGGTGTCTATTTGGGATTAAAATTTGCAAACTACCTTATATACTAACTACAACTTAGGCAGGTACTCCTTCTTTATTTAGGATGGGTTGTTTTACAGAATTTGAACAATTCATCAAAGTTATTTTTCGAGATAGAATTATTGAACTCGGGGTAAGAATAGTATTGTTTGTGATGGATGAGTAGTTTTAGAGTTATGCTGACTCAAAATCGATGAGATTAATGAGTTTGCTATCTTTGGGTGACAGTTGATCAGCTGGATAATTTTTTAAATTATTATCCTTTCCCAGTTCTATAACACTATTATTGACTCAATCAAAAGAAACAGCTACTATCTAGGAAATGTTCAGCTATTGTGGGTTTCCACCGATGACCGATCTTGCGTGATTGTAAATGTTCAGATACTGGATTTATATAATAATATGACGAAGGTAAATACGAATATGTTGATAATTTCTAGGGTCAGCTTGATTCTACCAAAGCCGTGCTCACCATCAGGTCCAAGAGTGCTCTTATTGCGCCCTGGTTGTATCGACAACAAGGAGTACACCATCCTGGACTGCATGCTCCTCAACAACATGATTATTGACATGCTGCTGCTTGATGACGACCATACCACCGTGGCTGGTACTCACATGATCGTTGATATGAAGGGTTCATCTTTATCATTTTTCTCGTATTTCACACAGATGAGTCCGGCCACTATGAAAAAGTTGTTTACATCATCACAGGTAACATCAGCTAATTTATAATCACATTTAAGTTTTAGTTATACGTAATACCAGTAAGTATGCAAAAGTCATGCACAAATACATATAAGGCGTGATCAAATTCTCCAGAAATTCCTTTCCCCTTCGCTCGCCTTCCTCCCACAGAAAACACCCAAACCCCCTGTTGTCTATCAAATTCCATAATTGTGCCCATTAAAAGGTTAAGACGAAACGTGCATTTATTCAGAGAGTGTGCTTTATATGTATTGCAATGGAACCAATTCAGAAGATCTTGCAGCAATGCCTGTGCACTAGTGATCCAGAATGCAGATATAAACGATATTCGCTGTCGCTATGGGTAGCGAGAAACATCGGGCGGGATTCCCCTGGGTATTTGTATGAGCTTTCGCGGCTAGCGCGAATCTAGAACCCCGTTAATTCCGCCTTAACGTCTGGGCATGCGGTGTCTTTTTGCTTGTTTTCGAAACACGCGCGGTGGTAAATGTACCTCTCCCAAGACCCGCGCCGCCATTTAATTGAGTCATTGTGTTCATAACCAACTACGAAGGTGAAATTCAACAACATTTCGCTACCCATAGCAGAAACGAAATCCGCCTAGATTTGAACAGTGAGAATATCGCTTAGCCACTCGGTATCACCTATTACGTGAATACGTCTTTACTCGGCCAAAAATATTCATGATGTTGAAACAATTTTATGGCAATTTTCATGTGAATTGTATCAAGAATCTCTAAAATTCTTTACAACATTTTGTTAACACAGTTGGAAGTCGTAATTCTATTACATTTCAAATTTAATACGATTTTTTTCAAGACCCGCTTCAGCGAGTAACTATCCCCCAAACTCTACATAAATCCTAATATAAAGTATGCAATTATCTGTTAACATTAAAATGCAATTCAGTTTTATGTTTTCAGGATGCTGTACCGGTGAGACAGAAGGGAGGTCACCATATTAATACTCCGCCAGGTGTTGAGACCTTATTTAATTTGTTCAAATCTTTCATGAATGAGAAACTCCAAAAAAGGGTAAGTTAACCTTCCCCTCTCGATTTTAGCGTATAAAAAAAATGAAAAAAACGTCATTTTCTCATTGAGGTGTGTTTTCAGTTGTTTGTTCACAATCAGGACATGGAAGCTCTTTACAAATATGTTCCTAAGGATATTATGCCAGCAGAATATGGAGGAAATGGAGGCACACTTTCAGAAATCACTGGTAAACAGCCCATTATATTTAGTATTACTAGTTCGTATTGCTACCGGAAAAATCTGGTATTATATTTGGTTGATTGCTTTACTTCAGTTTTATTATTCATTACTGGGTTCGGTCAAAATATTTCCATTCATGGGTACATGTACAATAGTTTTTTTTTTTTTAAATCTTATTGTTATGACCGCTAACTGGCAGGTTTTTTGAAGTGTTTCGAAAAAACGCTACATTAAAAAAAAAATCGGAAAAAAACCCTTGCTAGGAATTTTAAGGAAATTTTAATAAAATATGGATGCGAATAAAAACAAACAATATTGTCGCCTGATCATTATTTAGTGCCCATCGAACTACCTTTGTTATAGGAAATTCTAAAAATTAGACCCGATAAGAACCCGTTTGAGTATTCATTAATAAAAATATTGTCCTGCCTTGGATGTTACAGTAATTATTATAAAGTATATGAATATTTTGAATATCTATAAATTATGACGATCTTGTCATTTCACGCTTTCGTATGTAAGAGGTTAAGTATGTAGCTTTGGCAGTTGTCGGAAGAACTTTCCTTGAAAATTCGATGTCGTAAAAATTGGATGCAACCTGTTGTTGCAATTTGTACAAACACTCATTTCCTTTTATGTCGACAGAACAAACGAAGGCGAGAATGGAAAGACACAGAGACTTTTTCCTAGAAAATGTCAATTTCAAGACGGACGAGAGCAAGAGACCCGGGAAGCCAAGGACTTTAGAGACCTCGGACAGTATTGAGGGATCCTTCCGGCAGCTTAATGTGGATTAAAGTTTTAAAAATCCATTATATCAGTAAAAATTAATAAACCAATTTATATTTCTTCCATTTTCTTTATGTTTTTATTTAATTTATTTATTATACATTTGACACAGAAAATTATAAGTTGCAGAAAGTAGAAAAAATATAAGTTACGAAGCCAAATAATGTATACATGGATTTAAGATCTATACACAATGATGTTTAATAACGTGACATGTAGGTACGTCGAGGATAAGTTGCAAAAAAGACATTACTGTATTATGGCCCGGTTAACTTTAGTTGCTAACTAGGCAGTGCCTGTTCTAAGAAAAGATTCCATTCCATGAAAGTTGATCCTGCGACAGCTGCCCCAACGGCATACTTATGGAATATGCAGTCGGTTTAGGGAAAATACGGTATGCCTACGTGCAGAGAGGATGGACCGCCGAATAACAAAAGTACAAAACATGTTTTCATTAATATGCATCAAGGATAAAAATACTTGTCTGTATACTGCGTATACCAGCGAATTAGTACAAAAATATGCAAAAAAATCGACACCATAACTAAATTCGTTTGATGTCTATACCAACTTTAAAGTTAAAGGTATTTTGAAAGTCGATTTTGTCTTTGAAATTGGTAAATAATGCATAAAAAAAACTATAATTTTATAATAATTATAATTTCGAGGGGCCAATTATCCGGGGATCAACTGTCAGGTCATCTGAAGAAACTAATCATGACATTAGTAAAGTTTTAAAAAATATATTATATACACTTTTTTGTAAAGGTAATTAATTATTATCCTAAAGGCGAATTGAAGAAAAAAAATCATAGAAAATAAATACTCGTATAGGCGAAGCTACATCAAGGCGCACGTAAATTATTAGCACTTAATTAACAATTTTTAAATATTTCCGAAACTGTCCAACTAATCTAATAATCATTTTTGTATTTTTGGACTGAAGGATGTAATAATTCTCCTTTTCCCCTTTTTACTCCCCTTTATCTTTTTTTAAATATTTTTGGAATTCTTTCATCCCTTCAAGTTTTCTTGAACTTTACTTTTGACTCTGATCGATATTTAAATTTTTAAGGCTTTGCATGTGTGTATTAGGGATGGAAAATTCCTTCCCTGCGTCACACAAGCCTTCATGAAAATTGGACCCTTATTTTCCTTGATAACTACAGAAAGCTACTTAAAGCTCCCTTGCACTATATACCTTTAGAGATATATGTACTTAACTAATTAATACGTTATTTACGACCTTGAACGTAAATATTTTCGTATTTACGTTGTAATTAAACTCCATCAAACGTTGTGTAAATTTTTTGATTTATGATATGGGACTTTAATTACTTTCATTTTTGTGGTAACTTCTTGATTCTAGACAGAGCGTTGAGTTTCAAACTGTATTGGTCTCTCTCTTGCAAATCTAACTTTAAATACTTTCTCTAAATGAGCTAACTTTCCTCCGTCGCTTATTATGTTTTCCTACATCCTAACGAACTCGTAAATAACCTGTACTAATCGAATTACGCATGTTTAATTGAACAAATAATTAAGTATGACTCAAATGGTTAATTGTTAGTAAATTTGATTATGATTGTTTTGTATCTGCTTGTCATCTCTCCAATCCGATTCAGCTGCTATAAGGTACATATAAAGATGGGTTTAGTAGGTTAATGTAATTAATAGATTGCATATTAGACGAACTCAGAATACCCTTTGTCTGCCGAAAATTTGGCTCCTATCCTCCTACAAGTAAACCAGGTGATCAGATTCTTACTAGAAATTCGCACAATCTTCTGGCGCGGATCGGTTAATTGATACCTAAGTTATCGCGTCCTAACCGTCCTTCCTTATGCCATCATGCACTGCCTTCAGGTCGTCATCCGAGCCTAGATACCCCCAAATTCCTACTCCTCCAAGGTCTACTATTTACTTAGGGCGAACCGGTTTCGTCCTATATGCAATCATATACTCACGGTGTTTTGCAGAGTTACGGGTCGTGAATCCTCCCTCCACGTACAAGAAATGATGTGAGAGTAACTCTGTCGAGTCTAAAACGCTAGTTGTAAGCGGGTCCACATCATCCAATGTACAGTACATAGAAAGATATATATGTAAACATACGTTTGGGTAGGATTATAACTCGCAATTTTGAGGCTAGCTAGTCTCAAATCCCGAGCTCGGATCCCTCGCATAGAATTCTGCGAAATTCTAAGTTTGGTAACCGAATATATACATATTAAAAGTGGGAAATATTAATAGATACTAATAGATTAAGAAATTATCTCGGTTTGTTCTGGAGTGCCGAAAATTCCAAGCTTTTTGATTTGTTTGGTTGACAATTTTATTTAAGAGATTGCCATCTCTATTATGTGTTTGGTTAATGGTCCTTGGTTTTTTAAGGAGCGACCACTGCCTCCTATTGTTGAACTGTTTTCTAAATTTTCCCCCAAGGTTCAACTTTTGGTAAAATTTTTACTATCCCGTGATTTTTCAGTTGTCTCATGTAACTGATTGATACTTTTTATTAGGCTATCCCGTGATTTTTCAACTGCTTCTTGTAGATGATTGATGTCTATGAAAGTAATTACTCCACAAAATTTTACTCGAATCTTCCTTGTAATTCTTCAATACTCTTCTATTTGACTATCCCGTGATTTGTCAACTGTTTCATGTAAATGATTGATACTTACGAGAGTAATTGTTCTATAATTTTCTCCTCGAATATTCCATGTAATTCTTCAATACACTCCTAAACTAACCCGTGATTTTCCAAATGTTTGATATACCTATTATTTGACCAGCTTATAATAAATCTATTTATTTTCAATTGTTCAGTTCAAAATTTATCTCTTCGTGTTCAAGTTAAAGATTGTGTTTACAACCTTTTCTATAATTGCGCAATTTCATGAATTTGTCCCATTCTAAAATTAATATTAATACCTGTCAACTACCTATTAAATATATAATAACCTATATAATAACCTAACCTACTATAATACTAATACCTGTCAACCACCTATTAAAGACCCAGGTACATCTTCCTTTAAAAGCATCTGACCCAGTGCCCCAGTGACCGAGTTGTTTTATAACCAATTTTAATTATGTAAACATTCCCACTGGCTTCATGACCTAGATTCCAAACGTGAGATTTGTTTGGTTTTAAAACATTCCCGAATGTGAGATTTATGGTCCTAAATTTTTCTTTTGAATTTAATAGTGGTAATTTCTTCTTCGCAATTGCCCTAACCTGATCCCCGATAAATATAATTATAATGCATACATATATATACATATATATTTTGTCTCAATAAATAAATATACTGATATATATACAATTATATTATAATTGAAATAAATTATAATATCATAACTCATTTTTTGATCATTTTATATTAGCTGAAGTTATAATAAATAGTACATATACTAAAATAAATACAAAACTTTGACTTGGAAATTTGTCAAACACATAACTATTTTAAATAGTTACGGATAAATGCAAAGATAGGTATTCGAGATCGATACCTTTACTTTTTAATATAAGTGTGTTTCTTTTTGATTAAACTTTCTTGGAATATATATATATACATATATATATATAAATATATCTATTTTATATATAATATTTTAATATAGGTACATATCACATATTAAGCAAGTAATATCTTGTTATAAAATTAATTCAAATACCAACTGTTTGCTGCATACCGCTCTCTCCTCGGAACCTAGAAAATATTTTATTTTAATTTTTAATAAAACTTACCCCTTTAAGGTTTTTTTATCCGACCGGGAGCTACACGGTAAACCTTGTTATGTTTTCCTTACCTAATACCTACTCCTATGTTATCAACTAAATTCAAATAAATCCTCCGACTTCAATTTTATTCCATTCTCGTTTAATCTAACTAAATTAAATGAAGTTTATCGTTCTAACTGCATTTATTTCAAAACTAGTTGATTTAATAACTTTTTTTTTTCGATTAATTTTCGAAATGATAATCGTTACTTTTATTTAGCAATAAAATATTATTATGTATTATCATTCATTTTTATTTTTATTTAAATTTTTTTTTTTCCCAAATTTTTAAATCTAATAATAGATTGACACTTTGTGGTAGGAATGTGCCGCCCACTATTTATTTATTATCTCTTTTCAATTTGCACTATTTTTAAATTAATTGATTTACATATTTGATATTTAATAGAACTCTTTCCGTTTAAACTGAACGCACATAAATTTTTATAACTTCTTTTTAATTTGCACTATTTTTAAATTAATTGATTTAAATATTTGATATTTAATAGAACTCTTTCCGTTTAAACTTAACGCACATAAATTCTTTATAACTTCTTTTAATTTGCACTATTTTTAAATCATTAATATAAATATTTGATATTTAATAGAACTCTCTCCGTTTAAACTGAACGCACATAATTTTTATAACTTCCTTTTAATTTGCACTATTTTTAAATTAATTGATTTAAATATTTGATATTTAATAGAACTCTTTCCGTTTAAACTGAACGCACATAAATTTTTTTTATAACTTCTTTTAATTTGCACTACATCAATTATCACATAACTTTATTTATTTATTTCACTGATTTTTGATTTTCACAATTTTTCAAGTCTCAAAATGTTTATATTTACTGATTGTAAAGTCCGAACTTTTCACTACACAAATTGTATTTATTGTAGCACTTTTTAACTCTTCACAAATAAATAAAACGTAAACTTTATTTCTATTCCCACTGATTTTAATTTCTTTAAATCTTTATAAGACACTGGCTCGAATATGAAATTTTTTCTAAGTCCTGTGATTCTAACTAATTAGAATTTTTCCACCAGTAAATTACCGAACGTATCGTCACGCCTCACCAACTTCCGCTTTTCAAAACCCGCGATGACTCCCGAAAAATCACTAAGTCCTGTCTTTTAAACCCCTCTCAGGTCCAAAAGATTGTATCTGAATTTCCTGTTACAAAACAATCTCATGTCTATCAACGCGCAAACTCTTGAAATTCTTTCACTATTATCGAGTAATGTTCCTTAAGCCCTATTTCCATTGTCTCATTGCTTTCTGTCTCTTATTTTCATACTTACAAGGTACGGATTCAGTTACTTTGTTTTAAATTGCCTTATCGTTTTTTGTGCCGTTGGTCATACAAAATTAGCTTGAATTCCATAATTTTTTAGTTATTTTTTTTCTCAATTCGTAAAAGGTCCGTCTTCGATAACTATATTTACGTCTCGATTTTTCCGTACCTATCACAAATCATGATTATCTCCATATCGAAATGTTTACTATGCAATTTCGAGTTGCAATTTTTATAAATTCTACTCTATCTCACTGCTACTTGTATGAATTTTTCCATTAAAACCCGTATTTTCTCTATTTACGTAGTATATCTGAATTTTCCCCTTTCCCCTAGAATTTTCTTGTATTCACAACACTCTTCCTACGAATTTCCTCTTTTATTCTTACGTTATTGTCCACATCTATATGATTAGTTACATTCCAAGCCAAATTTATTGTTTTCATCGATACTTCTGAATTTTCATGAGTTTTCCTTACGGAATCATCTTTTAATTGTTTTTATTTTCTTTTTTTACTACCCCCCGTTTCGTCTTCGATGTATGTCACCTCTTAGAAAATTTCATTTTCTATATACTACTACTTTTTATGTTATTTTCCACATTTTTTATAGGAGAAACTTCCACTTCGGCCCTTAAATATATGTCAATTTTTATTACTTCATATGGATCTTCCCCCAAATTCCGTCCCTTTCTTATCGAAATCCACATTAATTTAAAATTTGACATGTGTTTAGGTCTGGACTTCGATGTACTCACCAATAACTCAGCGTTTATTCGAGGGTAATAAAATATAATGGTTTTTACTTTGAATAAACAGTCCCTATGTCCAATGATAATTTTTATCGTCCAAAAAGCCATTAAAATGGTTTTAATCGTCTAAAACCATGTTCGTTTTCTGGTTGTTTTAATAACAGAACCATGTGTGAGATCGTCAACCCAAATAATGTCTCATTTTTCCTTACAGTCTGTCCTATCTCCCATAGAACTTTCGTCAAACAATTGACGTAAAACAACCCCTTTTGTTTGCCTTATCTACTGCAATGTAACTAGAATGACCTCCCTATTCCAAATATATAACGATATCTATTTAAACTCGTCTGAAAACGCAAAATTAAGTCGAAATCTTATATTGTTCAATAAACACTTCCTTTTAAACGTTCATTTTTTTCATTAGATTATCTTTACCAATCGTTTTTCCTGACTCTATTGCTTCATCTAAAAGTGACATTCCTAATTTTCCAGTGTTTCTCTTCCTTTTAACCCATTGGCCACAAACCCCGACAGCCTGCCGGGTGTGCAACTCAGGTACTTAACCACAAACCCCGGCACGCTGACGGGCTAGAGTAGGTCCGCCAAAAAACGGAATACGAGCTCAACAATGACATTTTTGAATAAAATTTTAAATGCCGAACATTCTGTAGATAATTAATCATTCATTTCGAAGAATTGACAATAAAATGTTTCTTATGTTTTTTCACTGATATTTGTGTTCCAAGTTTTGTATGCTGCCAGCCGCCATTTAATTTCTTCAAAATTGCGAGTGGTTCTAGGCTTTTGGTAGTGACCCTGAACGTCCCTGATTGCTTTGAGGACTATCATACCATTATTTTATTAGTCATTAGTAATATATGCATGTAAAAAACAACAATCATTATTGTTTGATTTATGAATAATATGTTTTTTTGTAACTTTTTTAAATAAAAATGTGAAAAAAAACTTACGAAAAAAGAGAAGGTTATATTTGTATCCTTATTTACAGACATTTCAATATATTTTTTTAATTTTATTTTAATGTTTTTCTTTACCTTAATCGAATATGTAAATAAATTTAAAGAAATTTATTTATTTGAATATATGGTTTAAAAGTTACAATAGATTTAGTACACCAATGCAGGTTTTCAATTTTTGGTACAAAATTAATTCAGTGGTGAAGGCCAATTTTTTTGCTCATTAATTCTGTGGCCAATGGGTTAAATGTTTAATGCACGCTTTCCTCTTAATCTGGCCTCCTTGACTTTCTATGTACTCGTTATACAACTAAATATCCCTACAGTAGCTTTTCTTATGTTTTGCACGTCTTTTCTTTAATTTTCCTCTTATTAAAATTTTCTTGTTATTTTCTTGCATAGTTTTTCCAACATAATATGGATTAATTTGCTCGTTAACGGCGGTCGTCAACACCTTCATTGCACTGATTGTATATCTTAAATCTAGGGTCATCGTACCCGATGCACCGGGCGTGAGACCCTGTTTACATTATAGTGTATTGATCTTTCGGTCGATGACGATATTTTTTTCCATAAATCTCTGATTAATTACCTAGTTCAAAGTCCATTTCTTTGTTCAAAATATGAATACGCCCTCCACTTTTGTGATTGGTTAATCATTCTTTGTGTTTATTATTGCGCCTAAGAAAGGGTCTTTCCCTGTCTCGTGACGATTTTTAATACCATCTGTGGTTTTTTTATTAATACTCATCTCAATCTACTTAATTGTAGATCCCTATCGTCAACAAGAATTCAATTTACTTTGAACCGGTAGATGTCGCAGGTGTGTCTGTTTTATAATTAATTGGTATTTTTTTTTTGAATTAATGTGGGAAGCTACGATATTTTCTTATTTTCACTGTTGATTAATGCAATTCATCACAAGGATGACAATTCACATAGTTGTGTAATATAAACAAATAATCATTTTGCTATTTTTGGACTGAAGGGTGACAATTCACACGGCTTCAGTTGTGAAGGGAATATAAAATATATTTTTATCCGAGGTATGAGAAAACTTTTCGATTATGTTGCTGTGTTGTTTCTGAACAGAAAGGTTTTGTCTGCCCTTACTTCGGGTCCGATTTTTGCGTTCGGCTGTTTTCACTTTATTTTTATTTTTATTTTTATGATTATGCAGTATTATCTTTTTTATATAACACTATCGCACTTTTTTTTAGTACGTTTATCAGTTTTTTAATTTTACAATATTTAACTTACAAATCTTACAAAACTGACTGATGTTTGATTGTGTACTATATTATATTACATAAAGTACGTTATTTCTTGAAGAGTGCGTCGCTCAAATGTCTGAAAGGTTTCTTCATAATCCCACGTAAATACATTTACGAGCCTTCGATAACGGGTTAAATAAAATTCTTCCTGTACCCCTCACTCGATTCAACTGAAGGTTATGATTGCGTTTTATAGATAATAATACATATATTTTTAAGTCTTGTGTTTTTTAAATTTTCCATAATGAAATAAATATATGCTACATTTTAGCTGCATTTGGCATTTGTCAATTCGAGATTATCATCAACTAAATCTTAATATATACAAAAGAATGTTTCTCTATTATAAGTAATAATTATTAGCCTGAAAAATTAGGTTATCAATTTAAAAAAAAAATAATAATGAATGTTTCTTTGTTTGTCCCTTACGCGTTCCTATACGATTCATTCGATTTCGATGACACTTTGGTGATTTGTTGTGCGCATGCTCGCGAAGGCTTCTATATGTATAAGGGTGAGCTCCAGCTTTATGAAATTATATCCTGTACCATTCATCCGATTGCGAAGACACTTTGGTGAGTTTGTCTGGAACATTTGTGAATTTCATATAGTTTAGCGGTAGAAAGGGAAGGAATGAGGGGGAGATAAGCCCGGGAAGCGTATTTACAATCCCTGCCGCGTTTCAGTCGCTTTAAATTTTCAATATCAAAATTTAAATATTTAGAAATAAAATTATTAATTTCTAATATACACATTGGAAAGATTATTTTATCTAGATTTTAGAACAAGTTTTGTTTTTGCAAAGTGATAAAAAATTATCAATATAGAGGTGTATTTACAATATATGGGAATAATATTAAAATTTAAATATTTAGAAATAAAATTATTAATTTCTAATATACACATCAGAAAGATTGTTTTAACTAGATTTTAGAACAATTTTTGTTTTTGCAATGTGATAAAAAATAACCAATATAGAGATATATTTAAAATGTAAATTGTCGTTACCGCGACTGAATCGGAATAGATTTTGTAAATACGCTCCCGGGAAGGGGAGTTCGCGGGAAGGGCGATATGGGAAGTGGGAAGGCGGGGAAGGTAGAAGGGAAACGCGGGAGAGATGGAAGCTGGTGAGGGAGAAGCGGGAGAGGAGGGGGCGATAGACAACCCAACCGTTTCTTGTTCCTTATGCTTCATACCCTCAATCAATATTGATTTCGTTTGAGTGAAAGAGTTAAAAAAAGTTTATTTCATAAATTTTAACTAAAGGTAAAGGTTTGTTCAATATTGCTCATGTATTCTAGGGGCGGTTGAAAGTAATCGGCCTAGGCAAGAAATGGGGTCACCAGTGTCAAATAAATGTTGTTTTTCGTAAAACCTAAAATTTGAATGACTACTGTAAAATTTTTAACCGACTGTGTCATTTAGAATTGGTTTGACAGTCATTTGAAAGGAAAAAATGTATAAAATCAAATATCGCGAAGCAATTAGATACTTGCTTTTGAAAAAGAAAACGAACGATCAGATCAAAATCAAATTCTACGATGTGTAAGGGGATTCGACACCTTTGATAATATCAACAATTAAATATTTGACAGCTGAAATTATATGCGGTTGTACCAGCACTTTTGATGATGAGCATCCAGGCAATTCAAAAGAGGTCACCACACCAAAATGGTCGATAAAATCCATGAAATAATAATGGACGGTGAACGAGTGAATAAGCAAAAGGTAGTTAGGCTTTGTACATCTCAACCAAATGGATGCTCAAAATTTTGCGTGAATATTTGGGAATGAGGAAGTTCTCTGCAAGAAGGGTGCCGAATTTGCTCTCAGTCTACAACAAAAACGATCGTCTGACCAATTCGAAGGGGCATATGACGATGTTCCAACGCGATGAAGAGGAATTTTTGTGCCATGAATGAAAAAAAAAATGATGACTTTTTTGTAACCATGGTTTCGTCACAATACACCGGAGGCCAATGTGCATTGGTCCTGGCGAAACGAAGCCGAAGAAGGCCAAGATAGATCCATCGGCCAATAAGGTCATGGCCACGGTTTATTGGGATGCGAACGTTATCTACCTGGAAAAGGGCAAAAGATCACGGGCTCATATTATGCAAAATTCTTGGACCGATTGAACGTCGGTAACATTTGGTGAAGTAAAAAATGGCCTTCCACGAGGACAAAACTCCATGTTTTGTGCTACGAATTGGTTCCTCATCCACCATATTCTCCAGATTTGATCCCTTGCGACTTTTATTTATTTCCAAACTTTAAGTAAATGGCTCAGTGATAAGAGATTTAAACCGAATGAGGAGGTCATCGCTAAAAAAAGAGGTCCATTTTGACGGTGTCAAGAAATTGTATTATTTCGAGGGCATCGAAAAATTGGAAAATCGTTGAACGAAATGTATTCACTGTATAGGGCTAAAAAGAGGCTATACTGAGAAATAAATTATTATTTTTAACTTTACGAGTAAAACATCAAATGGTAATATTTAATTAAATGAAGACAATATTAGCGAAACTCAATCGAAAATCTGGCGATAGAAAAATCAGAAGAAGATATTGGCACCCCTGGGACTCAACCCAGGAGACAAGACTCGAACCTCAATTTAGGTCCTGGGTTCGAGTCCCAGAGATGCCAATATCTTTTTCCGATTTTTCTCTCCCCACATTTTCATTGAGTTTCTCTAATATTGTCTTGATTTAATTAAATAAATTAAGTTTTGCCAGAAAAAAACGTGTTTTCTTACTTAGGCCGATTACTTTTTAACCGCCACCCGTATGATTGCCAAAAAATATTTTTCAATCGATAAATAGATGGGTGAAGGTCGATCTTGGTCGGGATCTTGTGCTACTACTTTGTCACGAATAAAAAAAAGTCTATGGTCCGGTGTAATTGAACTCACGGTACAAAATAATGATAACTGTTTGACCTGGTGAAATTGACAGAGCAGGCAATCAATTATAATGAATCTTGATAATGCAGGAGGGAATCGAACAGACATTATCATTCAAGATAGGACCAATCTTATAATTCAGTCACCCACCAAACGTGCATGGCGTAGTTGTTGATTCCTGTAAATATTTAATATAAAATACGCATTTATAGTTTCATTTGATACCAGAATAGGTAAGTCATGTTTTTATTTGACATTCACAAGTTTTATCTAAATATGGTGCAAAGTGGACGTGGAAAGAACTGCGTAAGTCAGTACTTTATAATCCATCTGTAACCGATAGCGGAATGAAATCGCTCCTATCTTTTGGCTTTACAAAATTTAAATTTGGAGTTGAGGCCAAAATACCCTAGCAAACCGAATAATATTTTTTAACAAACCGTATGGCAAATACCACGTTCAGATATTTAGTACTTTAATTATTTGTGTTTTAAATTACAAAATATAAGCCAATCAATCAAACCAATCTTATAATTTTAGAGGCAACTTTGGCAATGATTGCCAATTATTTGTGAGCTAATGATGACTAATTAAAAAAAATATTTTTACTTTATTTATTATGTGAACATAATGAAATATAACATATAAATTACTTAAAGGAAGCATTTTTGGGCGTGAACTTATATGAAAAATAACCGATTTACGTTGGAACACGAATTTATCGAATATAAATATTTAAAATTGTCGTTTAAAAATAATTATTCGGTTTGGTTGTGTATTTTAAAAAAGACTGCTCAGTCATTCTTCTTAAGACATCGTGTAAAATTCGGGATCAGGCAGCTAACAATAACACGCCAACAACAAATTTCATTCGAAATAGTTCTTCGTGGAAAAAACTGCGATGGTCAGTACTTTATAATATGTAAGTATAAATCTAAGGTGACTGCACAACTCAACAGAGTGTCACTTCATTACTCATTTGAAAATAGAAATAGGTTAAAGAGGTTTCCTGTTCTGAGGCGGCTTCTTTGTTAGTTTCTAGTTGTCTTTGCATTGTCTTCATATTGCTTGTAAGTTGATTATCATTTTGTTCAGTGAGCCAGGTTTTTATTTGAGCATTAAATAAATTCATTTCTGTTTTTTTTGTTTGATTTTGAAGTAAAGCAATTATTTCTCTTCAAAAGATGTATTTTAACTGGTTATAACCAAGTATATTTCGACTTATTGCTTTGGTTGAGCATTTAATTGTGGCAGTGGAATATTCACATAAGTTTTTGGCTTACCAGTTGTTTGTTTTACGTTCTAGGAGTAAAATTACATAATGGGTATAAGGGATTTAAGTCCAGAGCTAGCCAAGGTAGCCAAGGATGAACTGGGAGAAGAACCAGCGAGGATACCAGCAGATCTTCTGGCCATCAAGGAATGGCTAGCTAAACAAACATACATTATTGCAAGAACAGGTGCTTAATTTTACACTCTTTTACCATTCCTTCCACCAATTTTCAATATAATAAGTATAAAGTTGAAATTATTATAATTCTCATGGTCATAATGGAAAAATGTGTCCATAAAATTAAGTCTTAATGTCTACAGCTATTTTATTAGCGCCTTTTTAAGAAATTACTTAAGAGGGCATTACCAGAGAAAACCGGTTTCAAAAAAGTTTTTAGACATATTGACTCTTTTCCACAAAAAATTGTAAATGGATTTCGAAAGATTGTTCTTTTATCTAGCATTCGTATGTAATAAATTTAGAGAAATTTTTTTAATTTAGAGTATAATAAGGTTATTCCATAGGTCGTTGGCAGATTTGTTCAATTTTCAAAAAAGTTTTTGTATTATACCACACCCATTTCAAATAATAAAATCATGCAGTAAAATAAATCAATACATTATCTAGCAAACGTATGTTTTAGAATTTTAATTTTAGTTTCAATAAAATCATTAAAAATATGTACGTACATGAGTTTCTTGGCGAAAATTGGTCCGTTTGTGTATTTATTTGCGCACTTACAAACTAATATATTTCAGATTTTTTTAACATTCTTATTAAATTTAGACATTATTGAAAAATGATAAACACTTATAATCAAAAAATAACTACAAAAAGTACATTATTTTAATAGTTTTATCATCACGCCTTTCAGCATTTTTGGATGAAGGTATAAATTAAAGCTAATTTGAATTGAAATAAATTCGATATTGAGTTATAATTTAAAAACGCTGGTACGGAGAATAATTAATCTTTCTCATTGTAACCGCCCTGCACGATCGTAAGAACAACTTTCGACGAAATGTGGATTTTCGTCCGCTGGCTGGTTAAACGCTCTTAAGTTGAATAAAACTTTTTCCTTTTATTAGTATTTACCTAAATATTTTTACATGATTCTTTCACCCCCTGATTTTCCTCATATCATTTTAGCTTCCAGATTTGATATGGCGCAGGGGCCTTACCAAAAAATTAATTACATAATATTATGTTCGTGTTTTTGGTATTGCAATATTAAAAATATTTACTTACATTGGTTTCAGACGACCAATGGCTTATTGCCTTTCTCCGAGGTTGCAAGTTTAGTTTGGAAAGAACGAAGGAGAAGTTGGATAACTATTACTACATGAAGAGTTTTTTCCCGGAAATAAACCTAGCATTTAACCCAATGGATGCCAAAATGCAAGCCTTGTTGAATGCGGGGTAAGGATGTTATTATTTGTGATGAATACTTTTAGTTTTGTTAGGTGCTGATGCAAAATCTATGAGATTAGTGATATTGCTGTCTTTGTGCGGTGTCTATTTGGGATTAAAATTTGCTAACTATCTTATATACTAACTACAACTTAGGCAGGTACTCCTTTTTTACTTAGGATGGGTTGTTTTACAGAATTTGAACAATTCATCAAAGTTAATTTTCAAGATAGAATTTCGAGTTATAATATTATATCATTATTGGCCGGTTGTTTCACATGACTGAATAATAGAACTTGACTTTCACAAAACTTGAAAATCAACATGGAAAATCCTCTGATCTAATTTAGCATATTCAAAATTATCAACAATATTGCTGACGCATCTGCTTTGTTACAAGTTACAACCCATCCAGTTTAACATCCTTTCCCCTAGACTCCGAAATAATTTTAGTTTATTGTAAATAATGAGCTATTTGTCCGTAAATAAAAAAAATAAAAATTGAAGAGTTGTCCTATGAACCAGATGATAGTGAATGAGCTTGATAAGCTTTTAACCTAGCTATTCCCAGTACTATAGCACTATTTTATTGACTCAATCCAAAGAAACAGTCACTATCTAGGAAATATTCATCTATTGTCGATTTGCCCAGATGACCGATCTTGCATGATTGTAAATGTTCAGATACCATTTATGATATTGTGGTTCTTCCGAAGGTAGTAATGAAGATGTTGATCATTTCCAGAGTCTGTTTGATTCTACCAAAGCCGTGCTCACCGTCAGGTCCAAGGGCGCTCTTATTCCGCCCAGGTTGTATCGACAACAATAAGTTCACCATAATGGACTGCATGCTCCTCAGCAACATGATGACGGATATGCTACTGATTGATGATGACCATACCGCTGTAGCTGGTACTCACATGGTCGTCGATATGAAGGGTTCCTCTTTATCATTTTTCTCGTATTTCACCCAGATGAGTCCGGCCACTATGAAAAAGATGTTTACATCAGGACAGGTAACATCAGTTATTTTATTAATACGACACACAACACCACTATTAAATTTTATGGTAATTTTTGACACTTCCATTTGGCATTTAAGCTTTAATAATTATTCTACTACTTAGACAAAAGTAATAGGTACAGTTTTCCTAAAAGCGTGGTTCACGTTTTACAGTCATTACTTTCCCCTTCGCTCGCATTGCTCCCACTGAACACCCTCACCCCACCACTTGTCTCATCAAATTCCATAATTGTGTCCTAAAAGACTAAACGTGTATTTACTGAGAGAACTTAATCTATAAATATTTCGATGGAACCTGTTCGGAAGAACTTGCAGCAGTACCCAGTGCACGAGTGCACCAGCGAACAAACGTCCAGACAGCAACTGTAATAGGCCAAAAACATTCATATTAAAATAATTTTATGGAAATTTTCATGTAAATTATATAAAAAATCTTGAAAATTATTAACGAAAATTTGGCTTTAGCGAATACCGCTCAATCTCCTCGTACATAACAGTATGAAGCAATTATCTGTTTACAAATAATTATTGTAATTCAGCGTTTTACTTTTAGGATGCTGTACCAGTAAGACAGAAGGGAGGTCACCATATTAATACTCCACCAGGTTTGGAAACCTTCTTTAACATCTTCAAAACTTTCATGAGTGAGAAACTCCAAAAAAGGGTAAGTTAACCTTTCTTTCGCGAGGTCGGCATATTAATCAAATGAAATAGTGTCATTTTCTGATTGAGGTTTGTTTTTAGATGTTTGTTCACAATCAGGACATGGAAGCCCTTTACAAATACGTTCCGAAGGACATTATGCCAGAAGAATATGGAGGAAATGGAGGCACACTTTCTGAAATCACTGGTAAAACATCTTCTTATGTTTTGGTTTGACAAGTTCATTTTGCTAAATAAAAAAAATTTTTTGAGGCATAAATAAAGAAGAAAACTCTTTTGATTTTATTGAAAATAAATAACTTCGTACACTTCATTATTTAACTAACTTTTAATAACCAAATTAATCGACATGTTTCAAAACAAATGTTTTCTTCATCAGGGTAAACGTATATTTTTATTTATTTATTTATTTATTTATTTATAATACAAAAGAAAGTACAAATAGCATATGAGGCAGCTTTGTCTGTCCAACTAGGAAAGTTTCCCGTTATATATTATCGTATATATTTATACGGTTTCGGAACCACTGGTTTTTTAAAAATTTATTTATTTGTTGGCTCGCCAACAGAATATATCATATATAATTATTACATCAGTTAACAATTTTAATATGGTTACAGTGATAATTCCAATGAGAGGTGAGCACACCATTTTGAAAGACACACACGGTTTTGAAAGATGTCGGTTATATTGATTATGTATAGTGGAGTATACAAAGTTATTTATTTTCATTAAATTAAAGTGACGTCACATAGTAAATATGCGATTATTAGAGAAGGAAAACAAATATTTATATTAATTTAATGTGTATAGGTGGTCTGGTATTTTGCTAGGTTGCATAATTATATTTTTAGTATTCATTACTACGTATACAGTCAAAGATATTTCATTTCACATGTATTTACTCGTATATACCTACCTACAAACAACAGTTTAAATTCTTTCTTGTTTCAACCACCATCTGTCCGAAAATTCTACATGAAAACATTAAAAAAAAACTATTGCTAGAAATTTTATTAAATTTTAATGAAGTATTATTGCTAATGAAAACAAACGATATTGGATTTGAATTATGAATGTCGCCTGATCATTATTTAGTGCCCCTTGAACCATTTATGTTATAGGTAATTCTAAAATTTAGCCCCGATGGGAGCCTAATTTAGAACTTCACTAATAAGTAAAAAACATCAGGTTGTCTGGGATATTATGGAAAATATTGCAAAGTTCATGAATATTTTGAATGTATCTAAAACATACCGATACTCTCGTTTCAAGCTTTCGTATGTCTACAGGACGTTATGTAGCTATGGCACGTGTTGGAAGAACTTTGGTTGGAAACCCGTTGTTACAAAAATTGGATGCCAGCTGTTGTTTCAATTTGTCCAAACACTCATTTCCTTTTACGTCGACAGAACAAACGAAGGCGAGGATGGAGAGACACAGAGACTTTTTCCTTGAAAATGTCCATTTCAAGACGGACGAGAGCAAGAGACCCGGGAAGCCTAGGACCTTTGAGACCTCGGACAGTATTGAGGGATCTTTCCGTCAGCTTAATGTGGATTAGCTTAATCCATCATTTAAGAAAAAAATACTATTACCATCTAAATAAAGCCAAATATTGCATTCTTCTGTTTGTTGATATGGGTTGCATCCTTTATGCAGCCCTGTACTATTTTATTGTTTAACATCATTTTTCAAATATAATTGTGATAATTGATTTACTAAGTGATTTTTGATTTATAATTGACAACGAATCACACATTTTTTAAAGTCGAAGACGAAATATTTAACTTTAGGTTTAGATGAAACTTTATTATGATGCTTGAAACTTTGAAATGAGTCCCAAGGGCGTACCGGTGGCTAAGGCTGTGTGAGGACGGACGTTTTCGTGAAACAAGCACATTTCTCTGGTCAGTATTCCCCTCCTTTTGTTTTGAATGCACATTTTGAGTTTTTTTTAGAGTATCATAATATTGTCGTGCGTTGATGGTCTCAACCTTAGGCAGAAATTAGACCAAAATAATGCCTTTTCGGGCTCAAAATACAGTACAATAAGCTATGATATTTTTGCCCGAAATTGTCGTTTTCAATTGACAGATGGGGAATTGGTGTGGCACCACTTAGACGACAGTTTTTTTTCCGAGGGGTGTAATGAGTCACCCACTATTATCTCCAGTCACAATGAACTTCGTTTGCGTTTGGGGCGCATTGGGCGACCTCTCCAGCCGGACTCTCCCTGCCCATCGCCTTGCACCGCAGTGGGTGGGTTGGATACATACGTCCGTCACTCCTGGAAACTCTGAATCCCAGCATCCTACCCACCCCTTTACCTTTTCCCTCCCTGACCTTCCTTCCCCTCATATCACACTTAAATAACCCTACAAATAAAATCATGAATATACAACCATCAACAAATAACGTCATTACAGCGGCGAGGAGTAGGCGTCCCCGGTGCGGGCCAAAACTGTTGGTGAATTACACCAACATTCGCGGCCTGCACACCAATTTAAATTCTGTCCACCACCACCTTTTTTCCCAACGCCCAAACCTACTTTTCCTGTCTGAAACCCAGATAGCTGAGCCTGTAGACACCTCCTATCTGAACTGCCCGGGCTTCACCCTCGCAGGCAAGTTCAGACCTAAAGGAGGTGTCTGTCTCTATAGTCGAGCTGACGTCAACTGTGTGCGACTGTTGAATCTGGAAAACTCCAGATTCGACGTAATGTGGGTACGCGTCAATCTTGCCAGTACGGTAAGATTCTACGCGTGTTTATACCGCTCACCGAACCTTAGCGAATCAGACACGTCCGAGCTCTTCAAACACTTAAGCGATACTATTGATGACCTCTTGCCCCGCTACCCTACGGCAGAGTTTGTGGTCCTGGGGGACTTCAATGTTCATAACGAACCTTGGTTGAAGTTCTCAGGATCAACAGACTCGGCTGGACGCCAAGCGGAATCCTTTGCCCTTTGCTACGGATTGGAACAAATGGTTCAGGAGCCTACAAGGGTTCCTGATGTCCAGACTCACCGTTCCAATCTGTTAGATCTATTTTTAACTACTGTGCCACACGGTTACAGGATTGAAGTCACAGCGCCTTTAGGATCGTCCGACCACTGCCTGGTGACGACATCAATCCCTGTAAACTTCAGACCACCAAACGAGAGGCTGAAGAGAAAAGTGTGGCACTATAGGTCAGCAGATTGGTTCGGTCTGCGGGCACATTTTAATGCTTTTCCGTGGTCAGCTGTCTGTTTTCGGACTTCGGATCCCTCAAGATGTGCCCAGGAAATTGGTGAAGTCATCACATCCGCGATGGATGGCTTCATCCATTCTACTGTTAAGGAAACTGGTGTGGGCTCAAAGCCGTGGTTCAGTCGACAATGCGCTGAAGCAGTGCGACGAAAAAACGCGGCTTACCGAGCCTACAACACATCTAGAACATCCGAAGACAGAACAGCTTACAACAAAATGGCAAAGGAAACCAAGAGAATCATAAATAGGTCGAAATTGGAGCACGACCTGCAGATCAGCAGAAAGCTGGCTGCATGCCCGCATGGCAGCAGGCAATTCTGGTCGCTTGCGAGCTCAATAGGTCGCAATTTCTGCAAATCCAGTTTGCCACCTCTCACCAGACCTGACGGCTCACTAGCAAACACCGCCACCGAAAAGGCAAACTTATTAGGTAAAATGTTTGCGGATAACTCAACCCTCGATGACCAAGGTGCTGTCCCGACGTCGGTTCCTCACTGCGGTTTTCGTATGAAAAAGCTGAGGATTCGGCATCGGGAAGTACTCCATGTTTTACGAGGGCTTGATGTTAATAAAGCTAGTGGGCCTGACGGAATACCTGCCCTGGTACTGCAGAGGTGCGCTGCAGAAATAGCTCCAATTTTGACGAAGCTCTTTAAATTGTCCCTGAAGACTGGCTCTGTGCCCTCTGGTTGGAAAAAAGCGGTTATCCATCCTATTCCAAAGAAGGGTGACCGCTCCAACCCGGCCAACTACCGCCCCATAGCGATCACATCAGTTCTGTCTAAGGTGATGGAACGTGTGATCAACGACAAACTGCTCACATACCTCGAGAAGAACAAAATTATTAACGACCGTCAATACGGATTCCGGCGGAACCGCTCGTGCGGTGATCTTCTCGCGTATGTGACGCATGTTTGGGGGCGATGCCTGGAACGTTTCGGTGAGACCCAAACGGTTGCACTGGACATCTCCAAGGCCTTTGACCGGGTTTGGCACCGAGGACTTGTCAACAAACTGCATTCTTACGGACTTCCCGCATCCTTGTGTATGTGGATTGCCGACTTCTTGAGGGAGAGGTCGATTCAGACGGTAGTCGATGGTTTCACTTCTTCCTCACACTCGATAAATGCTGGCGTCCCGCAGGGATCGGTTCTGTCTCCGACTTTGTTTTTGTTGCACATCAACGACCTTTTGTCATGTGCACCAATTCACTGTTACGCGGATGACAGTACAGTTCATGATAGCTTTTCGTTTGACAAGCCCCCAAAGGGCTCACAAACTCCAACAGCTCGTAGGGCTTTGAAGCAAAGAATGGACGGTTACCTCGAGAGTGTTTTCTCTTGGGGTAAAAATAATCTCGTTGAATTTAATGTTTCAAAGACCCAATCTTGTCTGATTACGTCTAAAAGGGATCGAAATGAAAATCTAGTCTCTTTCAACGGAAGCAATCTTCCGAACAGGCCCTCCATTGATATGCTTGGTGTAACCCTAAGTGACCAGCTCAGGTATGGGGGCTCCATCGAAGCCAGAGTAAAGTTAGCCTCCCAAAAACTGGGCGTACTGTACAGGGCCCGCAGATACTTTAATAGTACACAACTGCTAACCTTGTACAAATCACAAGTACGCCCCACGGTTGAATTTGGCAGCCATCTCTGGTCTGGAGCTCCAAAATACCTGAAAAATACCCTCGACTCTGTGCAGAAACGGGCGGTCCGTTTGATAGATTCTCCCATCTTAACAGACGGATTGCAATCTTTAGAGCACAGGCGTCGGGTGGGAATGCTATCCTTGTTCTACCGGTATTACAATGGAAGATGCTCTGAAGAACTAGCATCATTGATCCCTTCGGCACCGGTGCATAGTCGGGAAACACGCCAAACGCGTGCCCAACATTTGTACACGGTTGACATTTGTCACATGAGAACGGGTCGTTTCTTCGACTCGTTCTTGTGTTCAACAGCTCGGCTGTGGAATGATTTGCCGGCCTCTGTGTTTCCTCCTTCCTACAACATGGGTCTCTTCAAGACCAATGTTCATTCCTTCCTCTCCTCAAAAAGACTCTCCACACAGCATCCCAGATGACATAGGCCCTGAGGGAAATTATTTTCCTCAGGGCCTCCTGTGTGGAGTTAATGTAAAAAAAAAAAAAAAAAAAAAAAAAAAAACTTCAGAAATCCTCACCTTTTTTTCTTGGAGGGGGTTATTCCTTCCGTGAATAAAAAGCGGATCACAGCACTTGGCGAGATTTTTTGCCGACATCTTTCAACCAACTGAACACTGCAACGTGAGTTTACATAATAAAATGTTCCTGCAATGCTCATTCTGGTAAGAACATCCCCGTCTGCCACTCAGTATTGCCAACCCTAAAAAAACTAAAAACCAACGCCTGTTGGGTCACAGTACACTTACTTTCTGAACATGCTAAGCATCTTTGTAACTTGTTTACTTAAAAAAAAAACTTACGTAGAACTGGGCATGTGGCACAAAAAATTAATGGTGGAACTCAAATCTCATCCAGTGACATCCCTTAATGTGGATCTGAAACAGAAATAATCCATGTGAAAGGCTGACCAAGTGAAGAGAACCTGCTTTCTATCATCATGATTTTAACACTTCCACTGGCCATTAGACACAACACAAGTTATTATTATTTTTTTTTGCATTAGCATCACACAGGGGGCCTTCAGGAAAATAATTTCTCTCAGGGATAGGAAGTTCTGGGAAAGAAAATGGTATGAGTGGTGCGTAAGAAACTGGGGGTCAATGTGTCCGGGATTGACGGACGAACGAATCCATCCCTCAAAGTCAAGAGAGTTCGGCTGGAAAGGTCAAAAGGCCTCCCTCAACCAGTCTCTCGATCCGGTCCGCCCCACGCTGCAGGTGGACAGACGCTTCTGCCGCTAAGACCTGGACAAACCTCACCCCATGAACCCGGGCACCTCTGTTCAGTCACCAAACGTAGGAACCACTTGGGGTGACCTATGGTGGAGACGTTGGTTATCAAATAAATGGTTACCGGGGCGGCGGTACCCAAACCCGCCCCATCATCAGCCAAGACAGATTAAACATAAACAATTTTAATGAAATCTATTTTTAAGCATTTATTCCCAATTGCACGATGCTGATTGTCTTTTGCCTCAAATTTAAATGAATCCATTTTTATTTTTGTGGTAGTTATGCTTTTTGTCCATACAAACGTATTCCCCAATTTCCTCTCTTGATTTTGTCATTGTCATTACTGCAAACATAAGATAGATATCGACCATTAGCGTGTCGTCACGTATTTTTTTTTAATAAAGTAAAAATGCCTGGTTTGAACGCCATCAACAGGCCTTCGGTATACAAACTAGACAAAATATTTTTTAAAAAGCGAAAGTACATATACGGAGAGGATTTTATTCTAATTCAGCAATCAAAATTTTTTCAAAAATCTGTCCAGTTTTGGAGAAACATGGGGAAAACAAAACCTCGATTTCGATGGTTTTGTTTAGGTCAGTCTGAGGTGCAGTTGTCCCGTGCGCTCAGTATTCGGGAGAGTAATAGCGACAGTGATAGCAACCGTTTGCTAAAACACCTATTGTTCAAATTTCTCGGCGACCGGATTTCCACTTAACCATTTAAAATTCGGACGTATTTTGACATTAGGTAAAATTTTTTCGCTTTGCAATAAAATTCAAATAAATGGAATATTTGTGAATGCATCCGAAAACTAAAAATTGTTTTCAAAATGTGATGAAATAGTATGAATAAAGAAGTTTTAAAAATGCCTCACCTCACGTTTTTTCTGACTAAAATTAGTAAAACACACATGCCTTGTTAGACAAATGAATTATAAACGTTATTATTGTTAATAACTTCTTTTCATGATCGGGTATAAGGGACTTTTTATATTGTAAACACTTTTGAATCTTGAGACGTTTTTATTTACAATAAGCTTTTAGGACAATATTTAATCAACACTATATAAAAAAAACTTTAGCTATAGCCCGGTCCCCACTTGTGGTCTAACGAACTTTCCACTAGGGCTTGAACCAGACTTTTTATACCAAATTACCCTGAAAAAAAAAGCATTTCAGCTTTACGTATTGTAACGAGGTTACTTCATAACAAGTTATTCTTTTTATTTCACTGTATCCTTTTGAAGTTTTCATTAGTTGTTAGAATTTTTTTCTCTTCTTCTCTTATTATAAGAAATTTAAAAAAAAAACAATCTTTCTTCACTGTACTATGACTGTTTAAATATAATAATAATACATGTTTGTAAATGGCACTTTGTGCCGTAAATTTTAAATAAATAAATAAATTTAAAAAAAACTAACAATAAAACCAGCGAGCAAGGCCGGTAACTGGAGACCTCTAACGGTAAAGTGGAATATTAAACTGCTAATCAATAACTCAACTTAATTAAACACAATAAAGGTACATAGATGTCTCCAGTCTTCGCTATTTAAGATTCTTAATAATCCAAGAGATAATTAAAATCAATGACATAAATCAATTACCTACAGTGACCATACCATAAATGTCTTTAATAGCATTTCCAATTTTTTACAATTATCATCTCACATTTTTGGCGTTTCATGTAAAAAAGTTTCATAATTTTTTTCAAATTGCGGTCGGATACTTTGGTTTCATAAAGGTGTATATTTTAATTATTTGAGCGTGTTGTTTCCTCTGTCCAATAGTTTAGATCGTACTTCTCACTTTGATAGATACAACGATTTCTATGAGACCTATGTAAGGTGGGACAAATATGGTCTCCTGTGATTTAAAACTAAAGTAAAGCAACTAACCGACGAGATTCCAGGCAGACTATTATTTTATTTGGTACAATCCTACTACCTACTAATATTACAAAGGCTAAAGTTTGTATGGACGTTTGTATGTTTGTTACTCTTTCACGCAAAAACAACTGAATGAATTTTAATGAAACTTTACAATAATTTAGCTCATACATCAGAATATTATATAGGCTATAAGCTCAGAGCTCTGACATTATGAAATGTGTATAAAATAATCGCAATAGGTGGCACGCGAGCTGTATGAAAAGAGAATGTAACGAATGTGACGTGGAAGTTTGTAAATAAAAGAGGAAGCTTCTTGTTTTAATACATTTCTGATTAAATGAGAGCATTTTTTAAATTGATCTGTTAATTTATTATTGACTTACTAGCTGACCCGGATACTCGTTGCTGTTGCTAAAGAAACACAACGCCATCTACTGGATGGTTACCCAATATTTATAACCACGATAAATTAACTCCCACCGCCATCTGTTAATTTGCATATAAATCAAATTCACACCGCCCGCTGCCGGCCCGCTCGTCTGTTCTGGATAGGGACACCCTAATCACCTAGCGGTATGAAATATACTTTACGACCTATTCGCATACCTACCGAACATACATAAAAAAATCATTAAAATTGGTCGAGCCGTTTCGGAGGAGTGCGACCACAAACATCGTGACACGAGATTTTTATACCTAGATATCTATAGATTTGTCGGTTTTCCAGTTGTTCAATGAGTTATCTACGAGTATATCGCTTAATCTTATCAATCTCCGTTTTATCTGTTCTTAAATCAGCTATAGATATATATTTTTTGATAAGGTGTGTTTATAATTTATATACATGAGAATGATGTCATTACGTTCAGTACGGTTTATCAGACGTCCATGGCGGTTTTATAAACGCTGTTATAACTGAAGCTAGTGAAAAGGTAAGATTCAAATAAATTATTTGTTTTTTATTATTCGTTAAATTATTTGTTAATAATAAAAATAAATTACTTAATACAATGTGTACCACTTTGTATTAAGCATTTTTCATAATGCTTTCGGAACCACCTTTCCCTCTTCAGGGTTTGTGATGATTCGTAATAAATATACTGTACAATCGAAAATTACTGAAAATAAAGTTGAGATACATTTCTTTTATTTTTATAATGAACCACCACAAAGTATTTGCCGCACAATAGAATGAATTATTTTAGTGGTTTATTAGTGATTAAATTTACAGTGATAAGAAATATCCGGTTTAGTTTATTAGAAAAGATGTTTGATTTGTGCTACAGAAATCGAGCATTTTAATTTAATTTTTACGTGAATACCGCACAAACAGCTCCCGCAGGGAGTCAGTGAGACCATGGTATGTTGTGAGGCTGAAAGTAGTGGGGAGGGGAAGAAGTTAGGGAAGAGAAAGGTGGGGAATTACCGGACTATTCAGATCTGGTAATCAAACATGGCTAAAACCATTTCAAATAACGTTTTAATTCTGAATGGTGGTCTTACACCAGGGCGATAATAAGAGTATCTTCGACTCTGGAACGTGCCGCAAATCTGCAATATAGTATTTTGAATTAGTTAATTGTGAAATAACAGAAATAAATCAAATAAAATTTATTTGCGCACGCCTGGATTTGAACCGGCGACCTTCGGATTGCTAGTCGACATATTTACCTCTTGAACATGCTTAGTGTGACTTGTCAGGTCCCCCCTATTTTGGCGATCACTCTGGTGAATGCATCTCTATCTTGGTAAATGTATCTCTACCATATTTTTAATACCGGACCACTCTCGTACATTTCACAACCAAGACATTTGTCTGCTACCAGGCCCTCGGCGACCCACTATCTTGCCTTTTAATATTAATTGGAGCAAGTGATATTTGTCCTCTCGAAGTATAAGAGATTTTCCTGATTTTTACTAATGTAAGCAGTTCTCTATCTGCTCTAGCCCGCCTGATAATTTCTGTGTTGATGATCATGTCGGTCCATAGGACTTTGAGCATTCTCATTTGCCTCATTTCTCTAACCTGTTCAACTGTTCATGGTATTTACTTTCAAATTCCATCTCTCACATCCATACGGCAAGACCAATCACATATAACAATTCCAAAGTTTGTGAAATGTCTTTTTCATCCAATATTAATTTATTGGATTCGTCAACAAAACATGAAGTAGTTTTTCTAGAAGTGCCTGTAATTTCCTACAATTTTTTGTGAAGTTTGAATGAATCATGACTACGACTGTATGACTCTAGTTCTTCACGCTGTGACATCAATCAATCTGTTGTTTGTATTAAAATGAGAGGATAAGGAGTCACTCCATAATACCTAGAATTGTGAACTGCGAAATCTCCAAAAATGTGGATCAGTTTTTATTAATTTAATTTTATTTTAGCGACTATATAAAATAATTGTATATACAAAATATAATTGTGAATTTAAGTATAGATATTTTATTTCTTAGTCCTCACCTTTGCCGATGTCATTTTTAGTGTCTTCTCTAGATTTTTTCATTGACATCTTTCAGCTATAATTTTATTCTTGATTTGTACTCATTAGAATTTATTATTAGTTTTATGTCTTGGGGAAGGATGTTATGGAGTTTTGTTGCAAAGTATGTGTAGTTTCTTTGTCCGAATGTGGTTTTATATATTGGAATATTTTTTATGTCATTTTTATTCGATCTAGTGTTGTGCATACACGATATAGTAGAGGATTCAGTATTTTTGAATAGCTTCAATAATATATTTTTGGCAAAGATTTTTTGTACATTTGGTACGCCAAAACTATTGAAAATTTAAATTGAAGGCGTTGTAATGGGTACTTTCAGTATGGTCTTCATGATTTCTTTTCGAATCATATTCAGGTTGCGTGTGTACTTGTGTGTAGCAGATCCCCATCCTATGATTCGGTAATAGTTAATATACTTGGGCAGAAAAGAAGGGTGAATTCAGGAAAACAAATTGATGGTGGACTGATTATATTAGTTATTGGTAAAGTTCAAGGAAGCAAGTCTAATGATTCACAATAGAGTGCTAATACCAAGCCTGATGTATGGAGTATATATTATTTAAAAGGCGGTACCGCCGCCCAGGGAACCATTCATTGGATAACACCTCTGTCATAGTGGTTCGCTAAGTTTAGTTCATGGAGTGAGGTTTGTCCGTGTCTTGGTGGCAGATACGTCTGCCCACCAGCTGCGTGGCGGACCAGATCGAGAAAGGGCGGATGAGGTAGACCCTTTAACTTTTAAGGATGTGTTATGTTATTATTTGTGTTTTAAATTATAAAATATAGGTCATTTAAGATTTCAAAATTTCAAGGTTTTAGTGGAAACTTGGGCAATTATTTGTGATTTAATGATAAATAATCATAATTAATACATAATGATAATTATTAAAAAAAAATTTATCCATTTACCATAATATATGATGAAATAACGGCGTAAATTTAAATTATAAGTTACCTGTATGCTTAGGAACACAAATTTGTCGTATGCAATATAAAATTACTTACACGAAAAAGTTTTTTACGCCGTTTTATTTTTTATTTTGTTTTTCATTAAGTTAAAACAGTAGTAAAGGCAAGATGTATTTTTAATAATTATAATTAACTCTCAAAAAAATTCCAAAGATGCCTTCAAAATTAAGCAAAATTGAATTCTTTAATTACCTTTATATCATCATTTAAAACAAACATTAATGAAAAAACCCATATCCGTCTAGATTTTTAACAAAACAAAAATTAATAAAAAACCCATATCCGTCTACATTTTTAACAAAACAAAAATTAATAAAAAAACCCATATCCGTCTAGATTTTTAACAAAACAAAAATTAATAAAAAAACCCATATTCGTCTAGATTTTTAATATAACATTTCTTTAAAAAAAATTATATTTATTTTGGTTTGTTGGGTATTTTCAAAATTAAGTTTTGTACGAAAAAGGTCACGAAGCCGTTCAATTACATTTTTATTAAGTTAAAAGCATGGTTTTGTGCATACATAATATCAAAAAATTACAGTTATTTCACAAAAAACTTAGCGTGATAGGTCGGAAGAGAGATAAAATCCCTTAATGCTAAAATATAAAGAGAATCCACGTGATAATGATATACACCTTAACTCACACTTAAACAATATTAATTTATAACCAAAAACTGAGGCTTACATAGCTACCTAATTACCATCCGATTATTTTTATCTGCTTGCATCGAATTACGAGAAAATAAAAATGCACTCATAGGTTGGAACTTGGAACTGCTTTCAAAGCTCAGATTTTCATGAATTTTTCGAAGAAATCACGCGATCTAATCGACGCATTACTCTTTTCGTTAACGCCTATCAACAGAGTAACGATTTATTTTTACCCACCGCTTGATAACACGCCTTGAATTAGATAAATATGTACAAGTACAAGGTATTGATAAAGAAATTTAGGCACATTTTAATATTTATTATCCATTTTGAGTAAATTAGATAAATTTTAGATTGCATTATCGTTTCAGTAAATTAAGCCAACATGAGTACACTGAGAGAACTTACCCCGGAGCTGGCCAAGGTAGCGAAGGATGAACTGGGAGAGGTGCCAGCCAGGATACCAGCAGACCTCTTGGCCATCAAGGAATGGTTGGCCAAGCAAAGACATATTAATGCAAGAACAGGTGCCTTCATTTATTATTCATTACTTTCCAAATTTTTTTTCAGGCCTGTATTTTTAAAGACTCGTAACGATTAGACCTAGAACGAAAATAAATACGTTAAACATCGTTTCTTCTTCCTTTGGTGCCCCTTATCACCAATGATTGTGGCTGGCCAAAACTCGAAATAAATCGTATCATTCTCTCATCACAGAAGAGTCTTCTATAAATCTTCCCCTGAATTATTAGTTTTGGAAGATTTTTTTGACCCTCCTCATGATATAACACAACCAACAATGTAACATATTGGTGTTTTCATTTTTATATCGAATCATTTACTCTATCAGTACACTATGTTCAGTCATACTTTCCAACCTTTAATATACGCATTAATATTGTTTACGAGCCCAAAAAAATAACAGGGCTTTTCATCTCACTGGGCAACCCACTCTGATGACCGTTTTTCCCAATCCTACTGATCAACTGTTGAACCGAAATTTTGGCTCAACACTCCCTAATTTCACAAATACGCTTTTCCCGACCCAACTCTCCGACCAAAAGGCTAATCGAGCGTTACTAAACAAATCACTTAGCTGATCGGAGACTCAGATTGATCGATCGAAAAGTTGGGAACAACGGTAGTGAGTAACCAACTCATAGAAGGAGTTGAAATGTTGGTATAAAGTATTTTCATGTTGAGGTATGATAAAATTTAATCTGAAATAAACCTTCCCACGTGCGTGTGATTTTTGTGTTCCCTTGGAATTTTTTCTGAATTTTAAACCTGCCGAATTAAAACGAGAAAGAAGGCGAACGAAGAAGATTTTTCTCTGTAGTCAACTTATAAGAGAATTCTAATAAACTAAAAATATTGTGGATTAATTGTCGGAAAGGACGAATAGACATATATATTTATCTCGAAAAATGGCAATTGAGAACTGTTGCTAAACAAGATTAAATATTGGTGTAGGTACTTTTTTTATTTATTTTATTTGATATAATATCTAACATTTTTAAATACAACTCAGCAATGTCGGCCTTACAGGGTAGCTCATCTGTGCTGAGGCCTCCATTTTATAAAACAAAATTTTATACATAATACATTAAAAATAATATAAAACTAATGCTGCATAAAAAAAGTAAGCTAAAATTAAACCAAAAATAAAAATTTATAATAAAGGTTTTTTTATTAAGTATTTTTTATAAATTTTTTTTTTTTCAGTTTTTTAGAGAAAATGTGTCCTTACTGGATTACCCCGTTCTAAGGACACATTGTACAAGTTTTATTATTTGAATTATAAGTAAATACCTATGCAAGAATATAACCGAGGAAAATTATGAAGTTAGATCTAAAATAAAGTACAAAACATGCATTATTCTTTGTTTGGTTGCAAAATTGATTCTATTTTCTTCCTTCTCATGTCCATTATCCATATTTTTATGCTTCTTTTGAAGGCGGTTATTTTTTTAATGGATTTCATTGCAAGAGGGAGTAAATTAAATAATTTTATAGAGAAGTATTGCATATTTCTTTGTCCAAAAGTCGTTTTAGTTGTAGGTTGGTAGAATGTAAAAATGTTTGTCTGTGTAAAGTTTTCCTGATTTTTGAATGCGTAAATTAGAATATCTTTTGTATTTAATTGTTTCAGTGACATTAAATTCATTATTATAGGTAAAATGTATTTTTTTTATGATGCATTTTATATTGGTTTTGTGTGTTACGTGTATGTGTTTTATTCTTATTATGTTGTGAGATTTTGGTAATATTGTCTTTTTTGTTCTTTTTAATTGTTTTATTGTTTTTTTTAATTTTGAGTATGAATTTATTTTTGTTTTCTTCTATTTTATTTTCATGGGTAAGATTGTTGAATGCTTTTATAGCACGATATCTATAGTGCCTTTGTCCAAAGCTTGTATTCACTGTCGGAGTTTTTATGTTATTTTTGTACGATTGTCTTACTGGTCTGTTAGTGATATTTTGAGATTGTTGAAATTTGTTTTTTTGGTCGAAAATGTAGTTTAGTAGTTTTAACGTATGCATAATTGGCGTATATCTAGTACGTCACAACTGTTGAATATTTGGTCTGTATCAGTTAGTCTATGTTTTTTAAGTATTACCTTTAAGATCGTTTTCTGAGCGATTTCTAAGTGATATAGGTATAACTCCGAGATCTAATTATTTTTTCTCTGTTTCATGTTCTCAGATGACCAATGGCTGATTGCTTTCCTCCGAGGTTGTAAGTATAGCTTGGAAAGGACAAAGGAAAAGTTAGACAACTATCACACCATGAAGACAATGGTCCCAGAATTTTCAAAAGCAGTTGACCCGATGGACCCAAAAGTTCAACAAATGATTAAGTTGGGGTATGTAATGCCGCCTTAAATTAAAAATACTCGTAAATATTTGCTACTCACTATGACGAATTTCTATTCAAAGGAGCATTTGCCGGGGCAATACAATAGTCTCTTTGGAGATTATTAATAATTTGTTGAATAAAAAAAAAAAACTTCATCGAGAATACTTTGGAGAATAGGTGTAACAGATGTAAATTTTTGATTTGGCTTTTATATATTCAATAATATTATTATTTAATTTTAAGTCACAAATAACCTGGCAACATTTGAAAATCTCCTACTACCACAACAGTAAACGGAAAATGTTGCTTGTATCGTAATGGAAGACTTAGCCAGCTGAGGAACCGAATACGCGATGCTAACTCAGCGACTGACCGGTCGCATATTATTATTTTATGTTAGTAGTTGATATATTAAATAATATTATTATTTAATTTACAAAACAATAAACTCGTGTTTACAAACAATTCTGTCGTAATTATTATTACACGTAAGAATCAGAAGGCGAAGAAAAAGTTTAATTTTCCTCAAGGTCAAGTACCAACTTGACAAATGTGTAACTAATTCATCAAGATGAATTCTTTAAGTTCCAGGATAAGTTTAGTTCTCACTAAGATCAACTATCAACTTGACGAATGTGTGGATAACTCATCAACAAGAATTCTTTAATTTTCAGAATAAGTTTGATTCTCCCCAAGACTGCTGGTCCAACTGGCCCAAGGGTCATCATCCTGCGCATAGGAATGTACGATCCCAGCCAGATCAGCATACTGGACAGCATGGGCCTAAGCCACATGATCTCCTCCATGCTCATGCTGACTGATGACAACACCGTCATTGCCGGACAGAGGTACATCGTCGACTTGCGGAACATCACCATGGCTCACTTAGCGCAGATCACCCCGGCCACTGCCAAGAAGATGGTCATGACTCTACAGGTAAACAAATTAAAGGAGAAAGGGCGAACATGTATGGTATGGGACCTGCCTTCTAACTCCTTTCACTACTATTGATCGAATTAATTGATTTACCATCACTTTCAATAGTTGATATACCATCAAAAGTGATCACTTTCAATACGTTTCATTCGAGATAAGCCGTAATAGTAACTAAAGTTGTACTTATAAATACCAATCCATTAAAGATATTATTTCCATTAAGAGCATAAACCCGTCTGCTTGTTTAGGAATAAATACATCCCAAAACACGTAATCGCGTTATACTTTCATAAGACCAAAAACGTCCCAAGCGACCTTATATTTTAAAAGCTATATATCTCACTTCCTATCATGCAAACTTATGTAATTTTTTTATCCAGAAAGAGAACAAAACAATGCTTCTTATTGTCTTTGAAATATGAAAGCCACCTTGCATAGATATTTTACAATTTCGACCCTAAGTGACGGTTTCAGAATTTATGCGCAACACCCAGGTTTCCGGATTGTGAGATGCGAATATATTAAACCAAGCAGACGGGTACCAGCCAGTGGCCGAATATACATATTTCGTCGAAAGTTGTTCTTACGATCGTGCACGGCGGTTCCAATGAGAAAGATTAATTATTCTCCGAACCAGCTTTTAAAAATTATGACTCAATATCGATTTTATTTTATTCCAAATTTGCTTTAATTTATACTTAAATCCAAAAATGCTGAAAGACGTGATAATAAAACTATTAAAATGATGTACTTTTTGTAATTATTTTTTGATTATAAGTATTTCTTATTTTTTAATAATAACAATGTTAAATAAACAAGATATATATCAAAATGTTATGTGAATATGTCAATATATGTAAAAATAATTGACATAATTATTATTATGATGATGGAAGTTTCAACTTTCTGATTATTGACACTTTAGAATATTCGTCAAAAAACCAATAAATAATTTATTTGTGGAAATATTGTCTATCAATTATTATGCGTCACACATCTGCCCTGTCGATGGGCACTGTGATGCTGTCCGAAACGTTGGCTAAAGAAGGAGGCGTGCAACACGGCATAACACCCCGAAAAAAAACTTAAGGCCGTGAAAATCTAAAATCATTTCTAATTATTATGCGAGTTCACATATTTTTTTACCTTGTGTAAATAAATTTATCTTCTTGCTTATCAAAATATGCAAGTAATTATCTTATGTAAAAATATCAGGGTGCATAATCTTTGCCTAAATTCAATTGGAAACGGACATTAAATTATTGTTCAAGATGAAATTGTTATTGTTAAAAGATGTTTTAAAGAATAATTCTCTTTTCGATTTACAAGATAATAATCAATTTAATTGATTACGACAAGACAAAATTATACTTGGGCGTTTTATCTTTTAATACAAATACTTTATTTGATGTGTGATAGTGATGATGTAAATTCGTTTTAACAATTCTAAAGTTGAACTTCATGTTTTCACGCCGATCAGGTTTAACATGTACCTACTTCGAATTAAACAAGATCTCTATAAGTTAGTTGCGGTATCGAAATAAGGAAAGTGATTTCATTTAATAAAAACATCAACATCGCGAATAGAAAATTCAGAGTATGATTTTTTTGTTGTCTGTACAGTAGCTTGTGCCGCTCTCCATAGAGAGAAAAATAAAGCCTTATTTTTAAACGACTGGGGTGTCAAAAGTTGCATGTGATCTGTAGCTATTCGAAAACGTAAAAATAAATGAAATTGGTTTTCAATATTGGTTCGCTAAAATAGCCGGAAATTTTGAAAAAAAAAAAGATTTTGTGATTTGGTAAAAAAATAAAAGAAAGAGTCCATACTTTATATTTTGTAGCAAACTTAATTTTTGTTCCATATCTGCAGTACAAAGAACGCAAATTTTTTATTTTGACATGTTTAATTACAGAACAAAATGTGTTTTAAATCATTGACGGAGCACACTTTGCGATTTTTTTCCATGAAAGGAATTTAATATAATTATCATTTCGGCTGTACAAATGTATTGGGTATTATCTCCCAAAATAACATATAGTTTTTAGTAACTTAAAGACTTGTGTTTATTTTGACATGTTTAATTACAGAACAAAATGTGTTTTAAATCATTGACGGAGCACACTTTGCGATTTTTTTCCATGAAAGGAATTTAATATAATTATCATTTCGGCTGTACAAATGTATTGGGTATTATCTCCCAAAATAACATATAGTTTTTAGTAACTTAAAGACTTGTGTTTAAGTTGTGGTGTTGAAGAGAAATATGTTATAAATTCGGATGCGGGGCTTAAGGTAGGGGCTTCAGGAAGGGATTTATTAATGCAGGTTTTGAAGAGGCCCTGATTACACGAGGGAGAAAAAAAAGATGCCTATAGCTTGCTCCACATACGAACCGACTTACATACGAAACATAAACGAGACGAAGTAACGACCCGTTCTCATGAAGCCAATGAGCGGGTGTACCGCTCTCGTCCGTCGAGTTGAGTTGGCGCGCGTGCACCGCTGCACCGGTGATCAATGCTACTATCTCCTTAGAGAAGGCTCCATTAAGTACACGTAGAATAGACTAAGCGTGCAAACATTACGTCTGTGCATTTGATTCGTTACATTAAATGTAGAGCCGTTTATTCAAAAAAATTAGATTCTTGTGAGAACTCCGAAGGGGCGACCATAAGTTGCCTATACCGGGGTGGGACAGTGGTGGGTACTTCAATGTGCATTTGAGATGGCAATCGGCCTGTTAAATATGGATTGTCAAACGAACCGCTCTCCTTTGTACAGAATCAAGTAGGTTTATCAAGGATTTTATATCTCCAGCTCAGAGGTGGCTCCCATGTTCAATTGTTGGGCGAAACTGAGAATTGCACAGGACTTAGCAGCTGGTCAGATTTACTCGGGGTTCTGTGGAGCTCCGATTCTTGAGCCGGTGTGTTATACTTGCTCCAAGCATTTCAAAGGAGTCTTTATTTATGTTATTTATTTATTACACACCCTAACGGGCTTTTATATTATAGTTTAAAAGTTGAGAATCACAGTTATTTTAAATACTTCAAAATTAAAACAATAAGAAAAGATAATACAATGAGAAAAGAAAATACATACTATAATGTAACAACAAAAGCATATAATAAAATAAAATGCATTGGTAAAAATGATAAGAAGTCTCACACTCAACATTAAAAAAAATTCCAGAAATTATTTAAGTCTATTTGTGTCTAGATTTATAAAAGAATTGGAATAAACAATTTTTATACTTGCTGATTATTTTTAAGGTGAAATATATCTCCCAGATCAGAATATTTATTTCCGAGGCTGTGATAGAAAAAGATCACAAAGTATGCTCCAATTATTTTAAACAGGTTTTTTTCAGTTATTTTACAAGTTATATGTATGAAAAAATTCACAGTGTTTCTTTAAATGCTGTTTAAGACAATCCCTGCGAGATTTTTGCTCTTTTTAAACGAGTCGTGTTTTATTAACCATTTTCACAATTTTCGCATCGATTTTGTAGCTTTAAATACTACGCGCTCCTCTAACATTCGTAATTTCATATCTCTCCATCTTCTTCTTTTTGAGCCCGGTTGCGGTGCCTTAAAGTAAAACGATAGTAAATGCTGGCAAGATCTTTTGGGAATATGGGTGCTGATTAATTGAAGCAATTCAGGAGTTCAGGACATTCAATTTTGTAATGCAATATTTTATGTAAAGTATTAAATTTGTTATTATTCTTCTTTCTGAAAGTTTTAATAGGGGCATTTTATACAGTAGGTAATTATAATCAATTTTTTGTACAGGAATATGCAATTTACATTCTATATGCGTCAGAAACTAATATTGAGTCTTTTCAATGTTGTCGGAATGAATATTGTAAAAGGGAGACCATAACGTAGAGTTATACTCTAGTTGGCATCTTATATGGTTTTATACAACATGATAAATGTGCCGAAATTATTGAAGTCTTTTGCAGCTCTCAAAACAAATCCGAGAGTCTTAAGGGTCTTGTTGTTAATATTATTAATATGACACTCAAAGGTTAGTTTGCTATCGAACGTTATACCTAGGTCAATTATTTCACTAACACAATTTAAATTTTTATCATTTAATGTACATGTATTGAAAAAAGATTGGGTTATTTATTCTGTAAAAATGAATAAACTGACATTTCTTTATGTTCAATGCTAGTTTGATGACAGAGCAAAATTTACAAAGATGACTCAAATATCATATCATCAGCAAAAAGTAACAAGTTTATGTTAGTAAATATATCAAAAATATCATTTATAAACATATAATAAACAAAATGGGCCCTAAATGGGAGGCTTGCGGCACTCCACTTATTGCTATAAATTTGTAAGAATATGTACCATTTATTTTCACAATGACTTCTTTTGGACAAATAACTAACAAACCAATTTAATAAACTACCATAAACTCCAAGTGTCACCAATTTTTTTATTCATATTTTGTGACATACCTAGTCAAAGGACTTGCTATACTGTGTTTACCTGGCTCCTGTTTGCTAAAGATTTAGATATGAAATTTTCGTATATTAGTAAATTA
This sequence comes from Limnephilus marmoratus, assembly GCA_917880885.1. NCBI lineage: Eukaryota > Metazoa > Arthropoda > Insecta > Trichoptera > Limnephilidae > Limnephilus > Limnephilus marmoratus. The sequence goes on along the minus strand of OU862909.1, from coordinate 51,257,961 downwards.
GTTAGCGTAGATTTATTTGAACAAAAGCCACATTCGTTGAGTTATATTTTTTTTTATTTTGTAGATGTTTTATAGAGTACATTTTCTTAAAAAGCTAGTGTATCGATGATAACGTCTGTTTTGTCCCCTTTTTTAATTATTTTTATTGGGGAGGGTGCCCTATTATGATCATCCGGAGACAAATACATAGAAAATACCTATGCTGACATACATTGTCTTGAATTTTTACAGGAAAGTCAACCCATCAGAGAAAAGGGAACTCATCTAATTAATCCCCCATTTGGGGTTGAAACCATATTCAATCTCTTCAAATCGTTGATGAACGAAAAAGGAAAGAGCAGAGTGAGTAAAAACACAAATTTTTATTTATATTATCTGTTTGTAACAAGGTTTTAATAAAAAGTAAAAGGATTCTATGATAAAACAGAACATTGACAAAAAATTATGACTGTTAGTTGTAGAAACATTGAACAAAAGTGAAGAAAAAAAACAATATAAACCCAACTAACTCAAGAACCCAACCTATACTTTTTTAATTTTAATACATATTTTTAAAATTTAAATTAACAATGTTATTATCAAGTTCTGCAAGTATTTTTGTTTTTATTTTCATACAGTTGTATCGTCTTACAAGGCCATTTTCAAACTGTCACAGTTTGTAACTGTAACAGAAATTAAAACAAAAATACTAAAAACAATTCTATTTTGACACTGTTCTGTTCTATCCGGTTACATAATAATACACGAGAAATTGTTCATGATAAAATCATTATGTTTTATAAAAATGCACAGGATTTAGGTCTTTTGTACAAATCTTATTGTAGTGAACAATTTTTTTCTATGTTGAAAACTCAAATACGTTGCAATATATATATACTACTTTCACTTTTCACTCCCGCTTTGTGAGAATGGTAATAATATCTTCTTCAATTACAGCAAACTTATTTTGTGGCACTATTATAATAAACTAGCGAGTTCCCGGCATGCGTTGCTAGGCCGCTTAATAACGATAAAATAATAATATTATAATAATAAAACTGTTTCTCCCTGCGTGTCCTGTTCCGCATCCCCTCCTCCTCACGCGTTCCCACTCGGCCTTCCCTCTCCCCACATCTCCCTCCCGTTTCCCCCGCCCCGCGAACCCCCCTTTCGCGTTCTCCTCCCCCTCCCCCCTCCCCCTCCCCCCTCCCCCTCCCCCCTCCCGCATTCAACACATTCAGTCCCGGTACATTCAGATTTCAAACAGCTCTTGTGCCACCTATTGAAATTTTTTTATACAAATTTCATTACGCCGGAGCTCACCGCTTCTTTTATACAAACCTTGTCCTGACAATAACGAACATAAAAAAAGAATTATCCAATTTGGTGCAGTCGTTCGGAAGTTATGCGCGTACATACATTTCGGAGATTCATTTTAATGTATGTAGATTTATTTTATATATATAAATGAATCCATATTTCCATTGGTCACGACATAACTTCAGAACAACTTTACCTATTTCATTAATCTTTTTTTAAAGTTTTCTCATACTTTGTAGAAGGTTCTCACGGAAAGAAAAATTAAGAAAATTGGATAATTTAAAGACTATTAGAAAACTTAACGACTATTTATAATGGGAGGGGAACGCGGGGGGGGGCGGGGGGGGGGACACGGGAGGGGAACGGGGACGTACGGGAAAGAACAAGCAGGGAGAAACAATTTATTTCTTTGAAAATGGCATAGCAACGCATGCCGGAACCAGCTAGAAGATTTATATAGATTTAAAAAATAAACAAACGCTTAGTTTTAACAATTTTCCATTTAAAAAAGTGGTTAAAACGAAGTGATTGTTTATTTTTTACTGATAATAGTTTGTTAATAAGAACAGTATTAGTAAATTAGGAGTAGACACCGAAGTCCTTTTTCTTGCTTTGGTAAGGATTCAATCTGACAAAAATTGTTGAAGATATTTTCCTCCATTAATGTATTTGGCTTTATTATCATTTCCAGGTTTTTATGCACAACGAGGATATGAAGGCTCTACACAAATTCGTTCCGAAGGAAATTTTACCAACGGAATACGGAGGAGACGGCGGTTCCGTTCAGGAAATAATCGGTAAACCAATTATATAATTATTACAATTTAACTTCCTCAAATAACTAATCATAAATACCCAAAGATTAAAAAAAAGATAAATTTACAAATTTCTTCCAAACTTCACCGTCATAATACATATTACATACAGTAGAGCCTTGATAACCCACTTGGTACCCAGGCTAATCCGAATTTCGCTGTAATCCGAACTGCCAAACGACCCCTCCCTCCACAAGAGATTACGACACTATCAATAGTGGCTTGTCCCAAACACATAGTTTTTGTTTGTGGTTCGTAGTTTTTGTTTGTGGCAAGCATTTTGACAGTCTACAGAGGAAGCTTGTGGCTTGTATTAAGCATTGCACAATAATCTACGTGCTGGCGGCAAGCTTGATGCGAATTGATATTTTTTGGGCGTAGACAACCTATAGACTTATATATTTTTTAAATATTTATTTGGATTTCACCCATGAGTAATCTTGGCCATTTCTCAAAATTTATCAAATTTTCGAAACAATCGCAGAATTATAAATTAGGAACCTATGTACATTAATAGTTAGCGTCCTTTGACATTTTAAAGAACGGATTTTTTCAAAATTTTACATTTTTCACGCATCATGTTATACAATTATATAAATTAGATAAAATTAATATAAAAAGTATTAATGGTTTTTGTGTTTTGTAGAAATCCATCTGATTTTTCTTTTAAATTAATGTAAATATTAAGTTATGTTATATATGTATTATTAACTTCTGCAAGTATTTTTTTTTTGTTTTCTTATTGTTTAATAATAATGTAACCGCTATTGACTGATTTAAAATATTGTTAACGTAGGTCTTGCGAACATCTGAGAAATAGGAAATAAATAATTTTCCTTACTGATAATTACTCAGATAAAATAAAATAAAAATCAGATCGATTTCTACAAAATAAACACAAAAACAATAAATACTTATTTTATAATAATTTCGTCTCGTTGTTTAACATGATACGTAATATCAAAAATTACCACTCAGATACTTATTTGTCTATGATTTGTTGTCTACGCCCAAAAAATATAAATTCACATCAAGCGTGCTGCTACCAGCACATAGGTTATTGCGCAATGCTTGACACAAGCCACAACATTCCTCTGGAGACTGTCAAAATGCTATCCATAGACAAAAACTACATGCTTGTCACAAGCGGCTTGATAGTCTCGCTAGCCCTTCATACCGAGTCCGCGAACGCCGTAAGCAGTTTTCTGTAGTTACGTAAGAGCCTTTTCCACGCCGGTGCTATCTCCAGGCTACTCAATGTTACACGTGTGTCATGTGGTGTTTTAGGTGATGAACGTGGTTCCTGCGCCAAAATGAAAACCTAAAGCTTTAACCACCCTGCCAAATGTTGGATATTTTGAAAGGTGGAGTGTCTGCAACTTCACAGTGCGAACGCATCGCGAGTCCGGATTAGTTGTTTTTAGATATTTCGGATTATCAAGGGTCTACGGTTGAAAGCTTTGCCTATAGATTAAGAAAAATAAGCTATCAAAAAGAATGAAAAAATACAACAATTTTTTTATTCACAATGTCTTATTTTATGGAACTCATATGCTCATTTATTCAGTTGGTTCCAACAATCGGCAGAAGATAATAATGAAATAGCGATTCAAATAGTATTCAATGCACAACATGAAGGTCCTTAAAACTAAATAGCCTTGGTCATAAAGTGCCACGGCACTGTTTTTTTTTAATTTAAATTAGTTTAATAAAAGTTTTTTGTCACTTCCTTTGTCTTACTGTCATTCATTAGCACGATTATTATTATTCATTGACACGGGCGTATCGAAACCGGTAGCAGAAAAAAAATTAACAAATATACATGGAAAGTAAAACTTTCCAAAACAAAATGTCTAGAAATTGTTAGACAGTTAATGCCCAAGAATAAAGTTATTTTCTGGAACAGCAAAAACTTTATTCGTGAAATATTTTATAGACGATCATTAAGAGGGCATTTATACCAGAGAAAGCCGGAAATATGTCATTTTCAAAAAAGTTTTTAGACGTATTGACTCTTTTCCACAAAAAAATATAAATGGATTTCGAAAGATTGTTCTTTTATCTAGTGAAGTTATGTAATAAATTTTTAGAATTTTTTTTAATTTTTAGTATAATAAGGTTATTCCATAGGTCGTTGGCAGATTTGTTAAATTTTCAAAAAAGTTTTTGTTTTATACCACACCCATTTCAAATAATGTAATCATGCAGTAAAATAAATCAATACATTATCTAGCAGAATTTTAATTTTAGTTTCAATAAAATCATTAAAAAATATGTACGTACATGTGTTTCTTGACGAAAATTGGTCCATTTGTGTATTTATTTGCGCACTTACAAACTAATATATTTCAGATTTTTTTAACATTCTTATTAAATTTAGACATTATTGAAAAATGATAAATACTTATAATCAAGAAATAACTACAAGAAGTACACTATTTTAATAGTTTTATCATCACGCCTTTCAGCATTTTTGGATGAAGGTATAAATTAAAGCTAATTTGGATTGAAATAAATTCGATATTGAGTTATAATTTAAAAAAGCTGGTACGGAGAATAATTAATCTTTCTCATTGTAACCGCCCTGCACGATCGGAAGAACAACTTTCGACGAAATGTGGATTTTCGTACGCTGGCTGGTTAAACGCTCTTAAAAACCGCATCATTTCCGTCTTGAGTTATGGAGCTTTAAAATATACGTAAATTATTTCAATTGATATACCTATTGTTCGTATGTTCAGGAAATCTTACTTGACGAGTTGTTGTTGTATTTATCAATAAGAGTATTTCATGGTTTTTGTTTTCGCAACAGATTACTGGAAGCCGAAAATGGAAAGCCATAGGAACTGGTTCATAGAGAATGGTGCACACAAAACTGATGAGAGCAAGAGACCCGGAAAACCTAAGACGGTCGAGGCTATGTTTGGAATTGAGGGATCTTTCCGAAAGCTCAACGTTGATTAATATAATACTCATTAAAATTGTTTTGTCTAACTTTTCCTTCATTAAACTGATGCGGCACGTCCATGATCATTAGTGGTTTAAAATTTATAATACTCTAACAGCCTTACTCATCATCGCAAAATAAGATTACACCTCGGAGCAAGAGCGGGTTAGGTGAAATTGTTACTCAACATGGTGGGTTAATCGCGCGCATGCGCGTGTTTTTACCGAGTCGCTGTATCGGGAGATGTAGTAGCTGTCAGAATTTAAACCACCCGATCACCAGGGTTAACTCAGTACCCCATGCGTTGTAACTGACGAAATGGCGAACTTTTATGAGAATCTTGACATTTTGAACGGAGCTTTGGCAAATATTGACCGTATTCGCAGCATTCGTGCACCACGGCCACGGAAAAGGTTTAAAAAAGGTACGATCCATTTGCGGCACTCACGGAAGGAGATTTTAGGTGTCTAAATATAGATTTACCAAAGTCAAAGTTGTGTTGACGCGTGTTGACGTATGAATAAACGTGAAGTTGGCAACACGCCGCGAAATGCTAAATTGGTCGCGTTTTTGAGCTTTGGAGCAGTGTTGCTACCGTAAAAAAATCATAACAGCTGTCGAGAAACATTATGATGATGAGTAAACATTTTTACCCTGAGCAGTGTAAGCTTACTCCACTGTGTAGCTACAGAGCCTCTACAGAGCCGTGGTACGGTTTTATGATGAGTAAGGCTGTAATAGTTTTGAGAGGGTTTTTCACCATCATCTTGATAGCTTAAACGGAATATGGGAAGATGTTTAGTGCGATCCCGCACATCGCGTAAGTATAAACAGGTTAAAATGCAAGAAAATAAATTGTGTGAAACCTTCAACCAAGTATGTGGAAAGAATGGTCTAACAACATTAATGATCTGTGGCATTATTCGAGATTAATGGGGTCAGTAATTTTCTCCAGTGTTCTTCAATACTGGTTTTGGATTCTGATGGGATTTCCGGAGTTTTTTATCCTGTCTTTAATCTTGCCACCCGGGTTCTGGTGAGGGCTGCAAAACTAAGAACTCATCCCTCCGTAGCATATTGGAAGTGCTACAGTATCTGGGATAGCCGAACATCGTGCAGTAGGCGTTATTATACTGATTTCTTGAACTTAAAGTTGCTTATGCTTAGCACTCGTCTACGAACAATTTTATAGTTCGTTATAAAAATATTATCGTAATAATTATTTCCCTATGTGCTTTTTGTAGTCGTACAAAAAATAATTCCGGTTGCGGATTCATCTGTTGACATGTTTCGAGAGAAATTTGGGAGGCGGGAATGGGTACCGCCGCCCCGGGAACCTTTATTGGATAACCAACACCTCTGCCATAGGTCACCTTAAGTGGTTCGCTACGTTTGGTGATTTAGCAGGGGTGCCCGGGTTAATGGGATGAGGTTTGTCTACGTCTGATGACCAGGACACAATGAACCCCAGATTCCTACCCACCCCTTAAACCCTTTTCCTTCCCATAACTTTTCTCTCCTTCCTTTCCCTAAAAAAAACCCTCCACACAGCATCCCCAAAGATGACATAGGCCCTCAGGGACATTATTTTCCTCAGGGCCTCCTGTGTGGAGCTCATGTAAAAAAAAAAAAAAAACAGATGAATCCGTCGACATGTTTCGAGTAAAATTATAAAATTGTAGTTCCGGATAAAATGCAGAAAAATTCAGATTTCCTTGTTCTGCGTGTGACAATAATTTAATCTTGTGGACTCTTACGCAGAATCACAGTTAAGTTTAATACCTTAAACTAGCCTTGTGTTCTGAAAGTTCCGAAATCATTCTCATACTTCAGAAGACTCGGTCAATAAATAAAGCTTTCCACGAGCTGAGTTGGTAACACTGATGCTGATCGAGTCAAAGTTCATTCGGCGGATCCATCATATAAGGCTGGTTGAGTACAGGTGAAATCGCAATTGATGTAGCCGCAGACGCCTATGCAAAGAACTGCCCGACCCCTGTCCTAGACGTTCAATATTATGGTCAATATATTGCACAATAATGCACATTGCACAATAATATTGACCGTCCGTAGGTTATATTGAATGATTTCACAATATATTGAGTCAATTAAAAATAGTATATTTATTGTGCAATATGATCTTATCTGATAAATATTCAATGTTTCAAAGACCCAATCTTGTCCGGTAACGTTTAAAAGGGATCGAAATGAAAATCTAGTGTCTTTCAACGGAAGCAATCTTCCGAACAGGCCCTCCATTGATATGCTTGGTGTAACCCTAAGTGACCAGCTCAGGTATGGGGGCTCCATCGAAGCCAGAGTAAAGTTAGCCTCCCAAAAACTGGGCGTACTGTGCAGGGCCCGCAGTACTTTAATAGTACACAGCGGCTAACCCTGTACAGATCACAAGTACACCCCACGGTTGAATTTGGCAGCCACCTCTGGTCTGGAGCTCCAAAATACCTGAAAAATACCCTCGACTCTGTGCAGAAACGGGCGGTCCGTTTAATAGATTCTCCCATCTTAACAGACGTATTGCAATCTTTAGAGCACAGCGTCGGGTGGGAATGCTATCCTTGTTCTACCGGTATTACAATGGAAGATGCTCCGAGGAATTAGCATCATTGATCCCTTCAGTACCGATGCATAGTCGGGAAACACGCCAAACGCGTGCCCAACATTTGTACACGGTTGACATTTGTCACATGAGAACGGGTCGTTTCATCGAATCGTTCTTGTGTTCAACAGCTCGGCTGTGGAATGATTTGCCGGCCTCTGTGTTTCGTCCTTCCTACAACATGGGTCTCCTCAAGACCAATGTTCATTCCTTCCTCTCCTCAAAAAGACCCTCCACACAGCATCCCAGATGACATAGGCCCTGAGGGAAATCATTTTCCTCAGGGTCTCCTGTGTGGAGTTAATGAAAAAAAAAATTGTCTTTGGGTGATATTGCACAATAATGGTTCATTTCTGTCTCCGCAACGAACATCATAGCGAGATAAACATTTATGATTGAGATGGCTACGAATGATAAAATAAGTAAGAAGAGAGAAAAATTATTGCGGAGTGTCCTGAATTATATTGAGTTACCAGCTTTGTGGAACGTTAGAAGCAGTGATTATAGCAATAAAATAAAGCCTAACAAATTTTCACGAGTGTATTTATTTCTTTTTATGAACCATTCTTTCATCCGTATGTGTATATATATGAATGTATGAGTATATATATAAATATTTATCCATATATGCAAACATGTATGTGTGTATACGTACATATGAGTGTGTAAAACACTTTTCTCGGTTTACCCGCGTAACGTAGTCCTGAGAAGGACTTTTTAACTCCTGACGTTTCGGACAGATCACACTGTCCATCTTCAGAGGCCTTATGTCTTTAGCTTTTGTCTCAAACTGATAGCTTTCGCATGTCTGTTCGGTCCAGAATCCAACTTGAGTCTTGGATTCTGGACCGAACAGACATGCGAAAGCTATCAGTTTGAGACAAAAGCTAAAGACATAAGGCCTCTGAAGATGGACAGTGTGATCTGTCCGAAACGTCAGGAGTTAAAAAGTCCTTCTCAGGACTACGTTACGCGGGTAAACCGAGAAAAGTGTTTTACATCTTACACCCGTGAAAACCTTAACCATAACACATATGAGTGTATATATATATATATATATAGTTGAGTGTAAGTGTATGCATCTGTAAATATATGTATAGGTACCCGTCTCAGAACAGACTTAGTCTAGTGAGGCGGGTTACTTACTTGTTTATTTAAGATAATTTAAAAGAATAAACGCCCGGGTTGCCGGCAAAAAAAAAAAAAAATCCATCGGCGTTTTTTCTCCTTCTTTTTCAAAGCCATGAAGTAAAGCGATGGCCACACATGCTTTACTTTTCAACATGTTGACTGTAGAAGTGTCAGTTGTAAACTAAATTATTGGACAATAATATTGCAACGTGAGTCCTCCAGCAATATACAGGGTGTCCGGGAGTAAAGTGCATTAACTTCGGGAGGTGATTCTACACGATAGTACAAGTAAAAAAGATAAATAACTTTTTCGAAATTCCAATTTTAGGGGTAGTTTTGGGGTAAAAAGATAAAATTAGTTCGGCGTGTGCGGCCAGATTTATGATTTTCCACTGTTACGATACGGGCCAATCACAATCGAGTCGTGCGCCCGGTAAGATCGTACCTCACACTAAGGATTTTTAGTAGGTACGTATTTTTGTATTGGAAAAAAAAGTTGGAATTTCGGAAAAAGTTGTTAATCTTTTTTACTCCTACCATCATGTAGAATCACCTCCCGAAGTTAATGCATTTTACCCCCGGACACCCTGTATAGTAGTGCATCATATTGAACTCCTAGGGGCCGCTTTAAATTAAAGTAAAGCAACCAAGCAAGATACCGGAGAGCCTATTTTTTTATTTCGTACAATAATTTATATTTTAATAGATTACCGGCGACCGGGGTTCCTCTTAACACAGGCGTTCCTAGTGAGACAGGGGCAGCACACATTAATTATTAAAGATGAATAGTAAAAACATATATGAAAAAAATAAATTAAATGGCTTTTCATAGCTGGACGTAGAAGTTTGTAAATAAAAGAAGAAGCTTCCTACTTTAATAAATTTCTGATTAAATGGTTGCACATTTTCGAATAAGAATGATCTGTCAATTTATTTGTCAGTTTTCCTGTTGTACATTAAGCTATCTATGTCGCTTAATCTTATCAATATCCATAGCCTTTTATCTGTTCTTAACTCTGCTATACATATATATATACATACATATTTTTTTTTGATAAGGTGTATCTATGATTTATAAACACGGGTACCTAATATCATTATATTTAGTATGTTTAATCAGACCTTCACGGCGGTTTTATAAAACGACGCTGTTGTAACTGAAGCTAGTGAAAAGGTAAGAAATCAAATAAATTATTTTTTAAAATTAAAATAAATTCTCTTAGTACAATGTGTACCACTTTAATTTAAGCATTTTTCATACTGCTTTCGGAACCATCGTTCCTTTTTCAGGGAAAAAAACAATACATTTTAAATATACTCTACTACCGGAACATTACAAAATACAGGTAAATTTCTATTATTTTTTGATGATAAAGTATTAGCTGAAAAATAAATATTTATTTTTACGATGTTTTAGAAAATAATATGTCCTTATGGGGTACCACGTTCTAAGGTCACTTTGTACATGGTTACGTTTTTGTATTATAAATAAGTACCTACATAAAAATATTACAGCAGGAAAATTATAAAGCAATATCTTTGGAGAAAACGCAATACAGGCAATAATCGTTGATGGTCGCAAAATTATAACTATGTTTTTCCTTCCCGTACCCACAATCCTTTGAATTCGATTATTTTTTCAATGGTTTTTATTGCAAGTAGCATATTAAATAAATTTCTAGAGAAATATTGCATATTTCTTGTTAGTGTTATTTCTTGTGTTGCATATTAGTTGTTTTAGTTGTAAGTCGGTGGAATGTATATTGTAATGTGGATCTTGTGAGATGGCCTGAGTTTGTCCGTAAAAGTTTGTTTGTGAAGTTATCCTGGTTTTTGAATACCTTTGGTATATTACTGTTTCATTGCATTAAATTCAGGGATTAAAAACATAGTTTGTAGGAGTTCTGATGGATACTCGAATAATTTTCAATATTGTCTTTAAACTATTTTTAGTTGTTTATCAGTGATTAAATTTGCAATGTGAAGAGGTATCCGGTTTAGTTTATAAGAAAATATATGTTTAATTTGTGCTGCGTATAAACAAAAATTTTAACAAAACAAAAAACGACTTCAAAAAATGCACTAAAAAGTAAAAAAATAATTTCGTATTCTTCTACAACTTCATAATCGACTTATTTTTTCTACTCATCAATATGTAGGTACGATTGTCATTTTTGGAATCGGTGTCAGTCATGGTAGGTTTGTAACTACATACATAGTTATAGGTGAGATGTGCTTGTGTCGCACAAGCGACTTGACGAGGCGAGAGCGGGGCCGCGGCGTGAGGGGAGCTGTGAAGCAAACACGCCGCGCCGGGCCGGGTACTTTTGCTGACACCGACTCCAAAAATAACAATCGTACCTACGTATTGATGAGTAGAAAAAATAAGTCGATTATGAAGTTGTAGAAGAATACGAAATTATTTTTTTTACTTTTTAGTGCATTTTTTGAAGTCGTTTTTTGTTTTGTTAAAATTTTTGTTTATTTTTTGATTTTTAGTGAATCCGAAGTACACTAATTTGTCTGAATATGGGTAGATCTACTAAACGTGCTGCTCATGTGAGACAGACATAATTTGACCATAACGACATTAGGTCAAATTAAGAGATTCGGCCGAGTTTCGTTAATTTGCTCGTAAGAATTGAAGAGTTCCGTTACTTTGTCATGGATCTGATAATCAGAACCTAACCAAACTCTCATCAATTTATCCTTGAAGTACATCCTTTCCAATAAAAAAAGAATCATTGAAATCGGTTGGCGTGATACTGAGTTATTCGTCCATTTACTTAATGCAAATTTAAGACTTATATGGTTTTCTCATAGATGCCATTGTCAGAACTAAACCAAATTAAAATGGGACCACATGGAAAGTACCAGCTTTCAAATAAAAAAAGAATCATCAAAATCGGTTCATCCAGTCGAAAGTTCTGAGGTAACAAACATAAAAAAAAAATACAGTCGAATTGAGAACCTCCTCCTTTTTGAAGTCGTTTAAAAAGGAGTATCTTCATTTTATTTTTACGTTAATACCGCACAAGAGTCCCACTCCCGCCTGGAGCCAGAAAGACCATTGTATCCCCAATTGGGGTATGTTGTGAGGCTGATAGTATTGGGCAGGAGAAGGAGATGGCGAAGAGAAAGGTGGGGAAGCACCTGGCTGTACAGAACTGGTCACCAAACACGGTTAAAGCCATTTGAAGCAACGTTTCAATTCTGAATGGTGGCCTTCACCAGGGCGATACTGAGAGTATCCTTGACTCTGGAATGTGCCGCAAATCTGCTATACGAGTATATTATTTTGATATATATATATATTATATGATTAATGTTGAAATAATGGAAATAAATTAAATCAAATTTATTTTAAACTAGCTGGTACCCGGCATGCGTTGCAATGCCATTTAATAAATAAATTGTTTCTCCCTGCGTGTCCTTTCCCATTCGTCCCGTTCCCCTTCCTCTCCCGCATCCTCTTCCCCTCTCGCCTCCTCCACCTTCCCTCTCCCAACTCCACTCCCCCCTTCCCCCGTTCCGCGGACCCCCCCTTCCGAGTTCCCCTCCCCCCTCCCGGGTTCCCCTTCCCCTCCCTGGTTCCCCTTCCCCCACCCCTTCCGTGAACTCCCTACCGCCCCTAACTGTTGCAATTTTTTTATACAAATTTCATAATGCCAGAGCTCACCAGTAGTTTTATACAAACCTTCTCCTAACAATAACGAACACAACAAAAAAAGAATAATCCAATTTGGTGCAGTCGTTCGGAAGTTATGCGCGTACATACATTTCGGCGATTCTTATATATATATAGATAGATTCGAACCGGTAATAAATTCATTGTATTTAAATGACAAAATAGTAAAAAGTTGTCCAAGGAAGTTAGTCTAGAGATTCGCGGTAGAATGCTGACACCAAGCCTGATATCGTATATATTATTTGGGGGGCAGCAGGTACCGCCGCCCCGGGAAAAAAATCATTGGATAACCAATACCTCTGCCATGTGGTTCGCTACGTTTGGTGATCGGGTTCATGGGGTGAGGTTTGTTCGGGTCTTGGTGGCGGATGCGTTTGCCCACCAGCTGCGTGGTGGGCCAAATCGAGAGAGGCCGTATGAGGGAGACCTTTTGATCTCTTTAGCCTCTCGACCCTAACACCTTGCACTGCAGGGGGAGGGATGGATTCGTACGTCCATCACTCCTGGACACACTGACTACAAGATTCCTAGAACTTCCTTTCGTTCCTTACCTTAAAATGACCCTTCGCACAGCATCCCCAAAGTTGACAAAGGCTCTGAGGGAAATTATTTTCCTCGGGATCCCCTGTGTGGAGTTAATCTAAAAAATATGACAGTAAGGCGCGGAACTAGTAGAGGAAAGACAAAGTTTACTGAAAGTAGGAGAAAAGAGACCCCCGCAACGTACACGTGTAGTAAAAACATGTACTCCTCCATGTCAAATGTTGATAAAATATTAGCACGCGCGCCATCTCAAATCATATGACGACCTCCGTAGTCCAGTGGGTAAGACTCTTGACTCACAATCCGGAGGTCGCGGGTTCGAACCCGGCATGCGCAAATAAATTTTATTTGATTAATTTGTGTTATTTCACAATTAATTCATTTAAAATAATATATGGTATATTTGCGGCATGTTCCAGAGTGGAAGATACTCTCAGTATCGCCCTGGTGTAAGACCACCATTCAGAATTGAAACGTTGCTTGAAAATGGCTTTTGCCGTGTTTGGTGACCAGATCTGAATAGCCAGGTACTTCCCAACCTTCCTCTTCCCCACCTCCTTCTCCTCCCCACTACCTTCAGCCTCACAATAAACCCCAATTGGGGATGCCATAGTCTCACTGACTCCAGACGGGAGCAGTTGAGATTCTTGTGCGGTATTCACTGTAAAAAAAATAAATTAAAACCTCTAGCAGATGTTTGTAGCAAAGAGCGTCAGCTCCACACTTCCCAAAAGTCTCGACGTTTCTACAAAGCTGTCCGAAAGTGTTTTAAAGGTTTTGAGAAGTTAGTAAATGGTTAAGATAGGTTACAAAACGCCTGTTCTAATCGCAAACCGAGTCGCCCAAATCCTACATATGTATCTATAGCAAAGACCAAGATGTCTTCTACTTGCAGCATTTAATTAAAGCATCTATGATAATTCTAAGCGTTCAAATTGTTAAACCAAAAACACGTAATTATGCATTACTTCGCATTGCATGGCCAGATTTTAAATTGTTGTGAAAATGGAATTTTGTCGTTTGTTTATTCCTAAATGCACCGCACGGGAAGTCAGTGAGTAAACGAGGTGGTATAATTTTTCGTTAGTTTCAGATGTTTTCATATCGTATATCAAACACCTTATAAAACTGGCCTTGTCGTGAACTTCAGTTTATGATCTCATTATCAATTATCACGTAGCCCATATCTGATAAGGCAAAAAGGATTTATTTTATCAATCGTGAATTATATTATAATTATTAGATATATATTATAATATTTCGTAAATCCTATGATAATCCTTTGATAATTTTGTCGCTAATTGAGTTTTAGGATATTAAAACCCACCACACACGTTTTTAAGGGAAACGGCTGCGAGGTCCGTTTCACACAAACTTTAATTTGGGATTTGAGGGCAAAATACGCACTTAAACTGAAAAATAATATATAAATATTTTTTTAAATTAAGAAAAACTCCAATTTTAATATGTAATATGAAAACAATATAAGCGAAACTCAATCGAAAATCTAACAGAAAAATAAGAAAAATATATGGGCACATCTGGGACTCGAATCCAGGACCTCCGGCTTTCCAGGCCGCAACTCTACCAATGAGCTATGTGTCCCTATCCGAACGGTCATTTTTAACTGTATCACACTTCGACTAAGAACTACCAACATATCTTTATGTATAATTGCAAGATTAGACTAGCAGAAAAGTCAATAGATGTCGCATATTAAAAATAATAAAGGATAATTTTTTTATCCAAGACATTAGATAGCATTTAATTAATTTTTTTATCGAAGAATTAATTTTATTAATTGTGTTTAATTAAATGAAGTCAATATTAGCGAAACGCAGATTTCAAGATTCAACCTAGAATTTTACTCATAAAGTTAAAAATTAAAAATAAATATTCATCCTAGACCTGCAGAAAAGTCAATAGATGTCGCATATTAAACACTATCTAGATAGCATTTAGTTTAGGGTAGAATCTTGCAATCATATATAAAGATAGCAGCCAATAATATGTTGGTAGTTCTTAGCCGAAGTATGATACAGTTAAAAGTGACCGAATTTGATATCGACACCTTAGCTCAGTTGGTAGAGCACTTGCCATGTAAGCAAAGGGTCCTGGGTTCGAGTCCCAGAGGTGCCAATATTTTTTTTCTGATTTTTCTGTCTCCACATTTTTGATCGAGTTTCGCTAATATTGTCTTCATTTAATTAAATATTATAATTTGAGATCTTACTCATAAAGTCAAAAATTAAAAATAAATTAATTATGGGTTTATTAAGTTACACGAGTCGGCGTTTTTCATTATAAAAGCTAACAGATATAGGCTAACAGAATACGGGTTTATGCATACATAATATGAAAAGAATTAAAGTTATTTATTTTTATTCACAAAAAAAATCTTTTAGCGTTAAATGTAAGAAGAGAGATTACTAAATCTCTTTTTGCTTAAATAGAATGAGAATCCACAAAATATTTTACTTTATTTTTTACATTTCTGGAAATTCATTTTAACGCACATGTAAATAATATTTATTTATCAGCAAAAGTAAGGTTTAGTAAGTAAAGTAAATTAGATAAAAATGTACGAATACATAGTATTGATAAAGAAAACATTTAGACACATGTAAATATTTATCATCCATTTTGTCTAAATTAGATAAATTTTATGATTGCATTATCGTTTCAGTAATTTAATCCAACATGAGTACACTCAGAGAACTTACCCCGGAGCTGGCCAAGGTAGCGAAGGATGAGCTGGGAGAGGTACCAGCCAGGATACCAGCAGACCTCCTGGCCATCAAGGAATGGTTGGCCAAGCAAAGACATATTAATGCAAGAACAGGTGCCTTCATTTATAATTCATTACTTTCCTAATTTTCCTGTATTTTTAAAGACTCATGACAATCAGACCTAGAACGAAAATAAATATATTATAAATAGTTTCTTCTTCCTTTGGTGTCCCTTATCACCAATGATTGTGATGCAGGCAGTAAATCTATCATTCGCATACTGGTTTTATAGCCGTAATCACGGGGGGTCTTCTGTCAATCTTCCCCTGAATTATTATTTTATTAATTATTGGAAGATTTTTATTGACTCTCCTCGTGATGTAATACAAGTAAATCTATCATTCGCATACTGGTTTTATAGCCGTAATCACGGGGGGTCTTCTGTCAATCTTCCCCTGAATTATTATTTTATTAATTATTGGAAGATTTTTATTGACTCTCCTCGTGATGTAATACAACCAACAATGTAAAATACTGGTATTTTCATTTTTAAATCCAATCATTTACCCTATCAGTACTATCTGTTCAGTCATACTTTCGAATCTATCTTGATGTACGAGTATGTATTGATATTGTTTACGAGCTCAAAAGAACAACCAATAACAGGACTTTTCGTCTCACTGGGCAACCTACTCTGACGGCCGTTGTTCCCAATCCTACTGACCAATTGTTGAGCGGAAATTTTGGCTCAACACTCCTCAAATGCACAAATACGCTCTCCCCAACACAATTTTCTGACCAAAAGGCGTATCAAGCGTTACTAAACAAATCAATTAGCTGATCGGAGACTCAGCTTGATCAATCGAAAAGTTGGGAACAACGATCGTAAGTAACCCCGTAGATTGAGTCGAAATGTTGGCATAACCATTGGATCGACAGCACAATTTAAAACTTTTTTCCCGCTTTTTGCTCTAGATTTTTTGGTTATCATTTTGAAATTTTTCCGCCCACATAAAAAAAAAAACATATTTTGACATATTTTTTTTTTTTTTTTAAGTATTGTAAACACGAAGGATGCCTGTAAAAAACAAAGAACAGTGACACCTATTAATCATTAGCAGAAGTATGCTATTCAGTTTTCACATAAGTGGAGAGTAGACCGCGGGAACATTTGAAATATTTCTATTTATTTTTGCCAAATATGGCAGCAAAGCAATCCGTGGTTTTGGAAATATTGCCGTATTGTGGCAAAAAGTGCCCGGGTGGATAAAGTATATTCATGTTGAGGTAATTTAATATGGGTAATCACATTTAATCTGAAATAAATCTTGAAATAAATCTGAAATAAATTTTACTGAATTTTAAACCTGACATACTTAGAAATATAAGAAACATAAGAAAGGAGACGAACGAAGAAAATTTTTCACGGTAGTTAACTCATAGGAGAATTCTAATAAGCTTGGATTATTGTGGGTTGAATGTAGGAAAGGACGAATAAACATATATATTTATCTCGAAAGATGGTAATTCAGGACGAGTTGCTAAACAAAGTTAAATATTGGTGTAGATACCACTCCGAGATCTAATTATTTTTTCTTTGTTTCCTGTACTCAGACGACCAATGGCTGATTGCTTTCCTCCGAGGTTGTAAGTATAGCTTGGAAAGGACAAAGGAAAAGTTAGACAACTATCACACCATGAAGACAATGGTCCCAGAATTTTCAAAAGCAGTTGACCCGATGGACCCAAAAGTTCAAGAAATGATTAAGTTGGGGTATGTATTGTCTGCCTTAAATTAAAAATACTCGTATATATTTGCAAGAACACTTTGACGAATTTCTATACAAAGGAGTATTCATCAGGCATTACAACAGTCTTAGAGATAAGTGTCACAGATATATTTTCGTTTGTCTTTTATTTATTAACTAGCAGACCCGGCCACACGTTGCTGTGGCTAACGAAACACAACGCCATTACTCAACCTCTATAAAATCCACACGACCCGCTTGCCAGCTGCCCGCTGCCAGAACTGAATATTTGAATTACTCGGCTTTTCTCTACTATAATAAGCATGTATTATACATATAAACCTTCCTCTTGAATCACTCTATCTATTGGTGAAAACAGCATGAAAATCCGTTGGGTAGTTTAAAAGATCTATGCGCACATACATTTTGAGCGACTTCATTTTATACTATGCAATGATGATTAATAATATTATTTTATTTATAAAAACAGTCTATTTATAAATAAGTTATGCTATGTTATTATTATTACGTGTTACAACTGTTTCGCCTTCTGAAGGCATTTTAAAACTGTTTGATAATGTCTTCAGAAGGCGAGGGAAAAGTTTAATTCTCCCGAAGATCAAGTACAAATGTGTGACTAACTCATCAAGACGAATTCTTTATTTTCCAGGATGAGTTTAATTCTCACTAAGATCAATTTTATCAACTTGACGAATGCGTGGATAACTCATCAAAAAAATTATTTTATTTCCAGTATAAGTTTGATTCTCCCCAAGACTGCTGGACCAACTGGCCCCAGGGTAATCATCATTCGCTCCGGAGTGTACGACCCCAGCCAGATCAGCATTCTGGAGAGCATGGGTCTGAACAACATGATCTCCGCCATGCTCATGCTGACTGACGACAACACCGTCATTGCCGGACAGAGGTACATCATCGACATGCGGAAAATCACTATGGCTCACTTCGCGCAGATGACCCCGGCCACTGTCAAGAAGATGGTCATGACTGGACAGGTAAATAAATTAAAGGAGAAAGGATAACATGTATGGGACCTGCCTCACCACCCCCCTCACCACTATTGATCGTAATATATCTATACTATTGATCGTCACACCACCACTTTCAATAGCTGATCACTTACAATAGTTGATATACCATTACTTTCAATGGTTGATATACTATCACTTTCAATAGTTGATTTGATATACCATCACTTTCAATAGTTGATGTTCCATAACTTTCAATAGTTGATATACCATCATTTTCAATAGTTGATATACCATCACTTTCAATAGTTGATATACCATCACATTCAATAGTTTATATACTATTACTTTCAACAGTTGATATACCATCTCTTTCACCGGTTGATATACCATCATAAGTGATCACTTTCAATACCGTGTCACTCCGATTGGACAGACATTTGAGATAAGCCGTAATAGTAAATAATGTTCTGCTAAAAATACCAATCCATTCGTGTAGATATTACTTCTACTGAGGGATGAGCCCAATTTTTTCCCAGTCTCGTTCGTTTCATCTTTTTTACGGTCGGGTTCTAAGTATATCGAATAGAAGGAAGTTACATCAAATGTGTCAAATATACCTACAATTTGATGAATTCGAAGGTTTCTGACTATCTGTTTGATAGTGGTCTCGTGACACTCTTGGACATGGTACACGCCAAAAAAACCATTAACTCGTTCTCCCCAGACATAAAACTGCTGTATTTGAGGGTAGTTATACCTATTCATCGACAAAACTTTGGAATGAAATACCACTGTCTATTCGAATTTCGACATCGTTGCAGTGCTTCAAGAAGCTGACTGGTTTCTGACTGCACAGTGAACCGCAAAACATAATTCATAGAATTTACAATGAAATGAATACCTACTTGTGTTTGTGATTATTGATTATCTTATTTATTTAATATGTATTATATTAGAGGCCTGAAAACCAGCTGCATTCCGAGAGAAATCCTGAATGTATAGTTGAGCACTGACCCATTTGTCAATAGAATTAATATTAAATAAATAAGACGTGAATTCGTAAAAATCTATTGACGTCATTATTATTATTATAATTATGGAAGCTTTCTCCCTGATCTGACCAATCGTTCACAAATCAATAAATAATGGATTTGTAGAAATATTGTCTACCAATTATTATGCGAGTTCATCTCAAAATCTTATCATCAACCTTGCGATAATAGATATTATCTCTTCTGGCTTATCAAAATATGCAAGTAATTATTTTGTGTAAAAATATCATATTACGGTAGGTACATAATATTTGCCTAAATTCAATTGGAAACAGACATTCAATTATTGTTAAAAGATGTAGGTAATAATTGTTTCACACAAGATTTTTTTGTCAATTTACCAGCGCGGACCGATAATAAATTTAGTTGATAACGCAAAGAAAAAAATATTCGTCGTTTTATCTTAGGGAACGTACCCATACTACGTGACACGTTTAGGGGGGGGGGGAGTCTTCAAAATGTCACGCTTATTTATTTATTGTTGTTATACGCCCGTAGGGGCTTTTACACAGATTATAAAATAATATTTAAGATATCGAGGATTACACATACATAGAATTAATACCAAAAGTATAAGTAGTTTTTAAAGAAAAAACCACTTGTATATTCTTGCGTAAAACTGTGAAATATTTGTAATATTTAACAATAACATATAACAAAATATAATATAAAACATTACAATAACACATCAAATCGTTAAATATATTATACCCACGTTACAATAATTTGTAGGATTCAAATATATTCAAATACAGAATAGATATGCTATGGTGTCCGCGCAACTGTCGCCGGACTACGCGCTAATTAGCGTAGTTTTCATACAAAAAGAATTTGTTCATTTCGTTGATTTTTTGAAAATGTGCATTAATATTGGTTAACAATATATTTAAATAAGGAAAGAATTCGTTCATTTAGTTTAACGTTCGTTTGGTTTATTCGTTAATTATTTGTTCTTTTAGTTTATTTGTTAATTGGTAAACAATATCGGCGACACCCGGAAGTGCAGACCCACATAGTAAAAACAGCAGATAGCACATCTGGTAGGATTCCACAAAGTGTTGGTTTAAATTGCATTTTAGAATGTAAAGGGAATCAGCGAATACATCTACAATACCACCAAACTTGTTGCCTAAATCATGCATCCTATTGGTAAGTGAGTGTGATTGATAGTTGGTTGTGTATGTGTTGCAAAAGAATGTTATATTTTATCTAGTATTCCTTGTCGGTACATGGAGTTTAATACTAGAAACGATGGCAGGGCTGTCAATTAGGTTGTTCATAACTCTGTACAATAAAATTAGGTCTGAAATGATTCTTCTGTCAGACAGCGTAATTAAATTTAGTCGATTCATTAAACTTAAATAATTAATGTTTTCTATTGGAATTTAGAGTTTGAAATTTAAGTACCTAAGAAATTTGTGTTGAACATGTTCTATTTTGTTAGAGTGTACTTTATAGAAAGGGGACCAAATAGGTGAATTGTATTCTACTTGACATCTAACTAATGAAATGTGGAGTGTTTTCATGCAATCTATGGACTTAAAATCAGTTAGGGTTCTACAAAGGAAGCCAAGAATCTTTAAAGCCTTATTAGTTATATCATCTATATCTATATTTATCATCTATATTTACCCCCCATACACACAAGGGGGGGGGGGGGATTAAAAATTGCAAAAAGTTGGTCACGTAGTATGGGTACGTTCCCTTACCATACAAACGTTTATTTCGAGCACGCTAATATTAAAATATAATAATTATGCGAAAATTGTGAAAATATTCAATACTAAAATATTTAAAATAGAGCAAAAATCGCTCGACAAATGCTTACAGGTATTGCATTTAGAGATTTACTGTGAATTTTTTCATGCCCATGTTAAATAACAGAATGTTAAATAACTGAACCTAACCCTATGTTAAATAAAAGAACAAAATGTGTTTTAAATAATTTTCGGAGCATACTCTTCGGTTTTTTTTCTATCGAGGGAATTTAATATAAATAAAAAAAATTTTTTTTTTGAAACTTAAAAACTTAAAGTGTTTAAGAGAAATATGTTATAAATCGGTTGAAATTCGGATTGCGGGGGCTTAAGGTAAGGGCCGAAGGGAGGGATTTATTAACGAGGGTTTTGAATAGGTTTGGATTATATGAAGGAAAAAAAACAGATGCCTGTAGCTCGACCCTCATACGAGCTGACTTGCACAAAAACGAGTCGAGGTAACGACCCGTTGTCTTGAAGCCATCAACTGTAAACGGGTGTTCCGCTGTTGTCCGTTGAGACGACGCACCGATGCACCGGGAATCAAAGCTCTAGCTCCTTAGAGCAGGATCCTTTAAAATACCTGTAGAACAGAATCAACATGCATACATTATGTTTGTGTCGTGCATTTGATGTAGCTATCGGCATGTTACAACGGATTGTCAATCAGACGAACCGCCCTCCTTTGTACAGAATCAAGTAAGTTTATCAAGTACTAGCTGGTACCCGGCATGCATTGCCTCTCCCGCATCCTCTTACCCTCTCGCGTTTCCAATCCGCCTCCTCCACCTTCCCTCTCCTCACTCCACTCCCCCCCTTCCCCCATCCCGCAAACCCCCCTCCCGAGTTCTCCTCCCCCCTCCCAGGTTCCCCTCACCCCACCCTGGTTCCCCTCACGCGTTCTGTAAAATTAATTCCCGGTACATCTAGTTTTCAAACAGCTCGCGTGCCACCTATTGCAATTTTTTATAAAAAAATCACAATGCCAGAGCTCACCAGACAATTACAAACACAACAAAAAAAGAATTATCCAATTTGTTGCAGTCGTTTGGAAGTTATGTGCGTACATACATTTCGGCGATTCATTTTTATACAAATTTCATAATGTCAGAGCTCGCCAGTAGTTTTATTCAAACCTTGTCCTGACAATAACGAACACAACAAAAAAAGAATTATCCAATTTGGTGAAGTTGTTCGGAAGTTATGCGGGAACATATATTGCGGCGATTCATTTTTATTAATATAGATATTGGGACTCCATCCCAGAGGTGGCTCCCATATTCATTTTTAGGGCGTAAATATGATGATTTATGTAACACGTAGCAGGTAGTCATCATTTCAAGAATCTGCTAGCCCTATATAATGCCCAGTTTATTGGAAGCCAGGTTTACTCGGGCTTCTGTGGAGCTCCGAATCTTGAGCGGGTGTGACATACTTCCTCCAAGCATTTCAATGGAGTCTTTATTTTGGGAGGGTGCCCTTTTATAATCATCCGGGGACAAATACATATAAGAATATACCTATTATATTTGCTGACATGTATTGTCTTGAATTTTTACAGGAAAGTCTACCCATCAGAGAAAAAGGAACGCATCTGATTAATACCCCAATGGGTGTTGAAACCATCTTCAATCTCTTCAAATCGTTTATGAACGAAAAAGGAAAGAGCAGAGTTAGTAAACACACAAATTTTTGTTTTTATTATCTGTTTTTTAGAAGGTTAATAAAAAAAAGTATTCCATGACAAGAAATAGTTACTTGTAGAAACAATGAAGGAAAGTGAAGAAAAAAAAACAAACCCCGATTAAACGTAACTAACCTTAACTTAACCTATTCTATTTTGTCACTTTTCTAGTCTCTCCTAATAACTGTTCAAAACACCCAGGATTAAGGCCTCGAGTACCAATGGTGTTGGAGTGAACAATTTTTTTCTATGTTGTATACTTAAATATGTGCAATATTATTTCTATTCTTACTTCCGCTACGTGAGAATGATGATAATATTATTATCTTCTTCAAACAGGGCAAACGGTTAGTTGTCGCAACATTATAATTAAAAAATTAAGCACACGGTTAGTTTTAACCACTATTTCGTTAACAAAAGTGATTAAAACTAAGTGTTTGTTTAATTTTTAATGATAATTATTATAGATATGTTAAAAAAAACCAGCGTCATTAAATTACCAGTAGATAATGATGCACTTTTTCTTGCTTTGGTAATAGTAATTGGTCCAAATATTTTCATCTACTTTCCTATATTCTGACAGTAATTGGTCAAGATATTTTACTCTATGTTTCCTCTATTCTGGCATTAATTGGTCAAGATATTTTCATCTACTTTCCTATATTCTGACAGTAATTGGTCAAGATATTTTTCTCTATGTTTCCTCTATTCTGACATTAATTGGTCAAGATATTTTCATCTACTTTCCTATATTCTGACAGTAATTGGTCAAGATATTTTTCTCTATGTTTCCTCTTTTCTGACAATTAATTGGTCAAGATATTTTCCTCATTAATGATATAAATAATATTTGGCTTTATTATCATTTCCAGGTCTTTTTGCACAACGAAGATATGGAGGCTCTACACAAGTTCGTTCCGAAGGAAATTTTACCAACGGAATACGGAGGAGACGGCGGATCTGTTCAGGAAATAATCGGTATGACACCCCGTAAACCAATTAATCATTACAATTTAACTTTCTAAAATCAATAATCATAAATACCTAGATTATTATTAGAATAAAATCCTCCCTGTCGGAAAAAAAATATGCAACAAGTGGAGTTCCACAGGGTTCATACTTTGGCCTATTCTTATTTATTTTGTTTTTAAATGATCTTAAAAAACATAAGTTTAATATGCCATTTTTGACAAACTTAACTGTCATAAAACATATTACAGTAGGGCCTCGATAATCCGTACCAAGGCTAATCCGAACATTGCTGTAATCCGAACTGCCAAACGACCCCTCCATCCTCATACCGAGGCCGCTAACGCTATAAGCAGTTTTCTGTAGTTACGTAAGAGCCCTAGCACCATCTTCAAGCTACTCTATGATGCACGTGCGTCAAGTGGTGTTTTAAGTTATGACGTGGTTCATATGGCGAAATGAAAACCTAAAACTTTAACCATAGTGGAGTGCCTACAACTTACTTTCATTAAATAAAATTTGAACATAAGGAGTTCATCTTACTAATATTAAAAAACGCGAAAGTTTGTATGGATGTATGTGTGTTTGTTACACTTTCACGAAAAACTACTGAATGAATTTTAATGAAACTTTACAATAATGTAGCTCATGTATTAGAATAACATATAGGCTATTATTTATAAAGCTAGCTAAGAAGGGGACGCGGGAGGGGAACGGGGACGCATGGGAAAGGTGATTCAGGGAGAAACAATGTATTTCATTGAATATGGCATTGCAATGCATTGCGAGAACCAGGTAGTTAAAAATAATTTCCTAAGCGTACAACTGTTTCGTTTAATTTTTCGACCTAACATACTATATATAGTGTGAACGCTTCGCGAGTTCGGACAGGTTTTGGTTTTCGTTAGTTCCGATTATCAAGGGGCCACTGTATTATAAGGTGGAAAGCTTTGCTTATAGAATAAGAAAAATGAACCATCAAAGAAAATGTCAAAATAAGATAATTTTTTAATCAAAATGTGTTTTTTTCTTGGAACTATGCTCATTTATTCAGTTGGCCACCCCAATCGGTAGAAGATCATAATGAAATAGCCATTCAAATAGTTATTCAATGCACAACATAAAGGAACTTGAAAACTAGAAAGTCTTATGGACATAGAGCAAATCACGCCACTGTTTTTTTTAAATGTAATTTACTTTTAAAATAAGTTTTTTTTACTTACTTGAATGTGTTGGTTTCGTTGGGAAAAGATTAACACATTTTTTATAGACGGTATCATGAACTATGGAGCTTTTAAATATACACAAATTGTGAACAATATTATAATTTGAAATACCTATTGTTCAATTATTCAGGAAAACTTACTCCACGAGTTAACTATTGTCGTTTACACGATGAAAAACCAATTATCAATATTAATATTTCATGGTTTTTGTTTTTGCAACAGATCACTGGAAGGCGAAAATAGAAAGCCATAGGGACTGGTTCATAGAGAATGGTGCACACAAAACCGACGAGAGCAAGAGACCCGGAAAACCGAAGACGGTCGAGACTTTGTTTGGAATTGAGGGATCTTTCCGAAAACTTAACGTTGATTAATATAATACTAATTATAATTGTTTTTACTTTACCTTAATTAAACTGATGTAGTACGTCCATGAGCATTAGTGTTTTAAAATTTATATTATTCTTGTCGTTTTAAGAGGGTTTTTGACCACCATCTTGATAGCTTACCCGGAATGTAAGGAGCTTATAAGTATATACAGGTGAAAATATAAGCAAAAAATAAATGCTATGGAACGACTGATTTAACAACGTTACTGATCTGTGGCATTATTCGAGATTCATGGGGTCAGTAATTTTCTCCAGTGTTCTTTAATGCCGGTTTCTAGAGTCTGGTGGGATTCCATAATGAAAACATTTCCGGAGTTGTTTTAATCCTGCCACCCGGGTGTGATGGCTGCCATGAGGGCTGCAAAATCAGGAACACGTCCCTCCATTAGCATGTTGGAAGTATTACAGTATCTGGGAAAGCCGAACATCGTGTGGTAGACGTTGTTATACGGCTAACGAAGCCTTTCCATGCCACTATTCTTTAAGTTGCCCCAAAATTAGTAGAGGATGTACAGAACGTAAGGAATTACATGCTTTTTACAAGTAGGTTGCAAAGCCGAAATCTTCTACTGGAGATATTCGATGTAATGTAAGCTGAGCGCTCGTTTTAGCAGGTCGATGTCATAGTCGTCCGTCAGCTTAGTGTTGATATTGTGCCATAAATACTTTGTTTTTCTGCTACTTTCAATAGATCATCGTTCAGGAAAACTGGTAGAACGCTTTTCGGACCCTGCCCGTATCTGATGACTGACTTTGTCGTTATTTTGGGTTATAAGGCACGTTTGTTTCTAGTACAAATTCTTCACATATTTTAAAAATGATTCATAGCCGCCTTATCGTTGGCGTCATCAAATCTATGTCTTCTGCGTAACTCACATTATTAGCACACTGTCCTCCGATATGACAACCTACCCTAGCATTTTTTAACCTGTGAGTGATAGACCGGGAGGGGAGATAGGTAAACCCTACGTCATCGACTACACGGATGAAACTACTTTTAAGTGATAATGGGCATCTAGAAAACCTTAAAAAAGCTGGTCTGCTGGTGCGCCTCTTGGCAGGAGCCGCGCAGTCATGGAAATAGTCAGCGATTTTTTTGGTCTAAATTACGTCATCGACTACATGAACGGGAATGGTCTCATATGATAAAGGTCGATTAGAAAATGAGAAAAAAGCAGGTCTGCCAACCGGCAGCCTGGCAAGTTCGGAGGCAGCCGGCGTCAAAGTGGGGAAAAAATTGGTCGATTTTACGTCATCGACTACACGAATGAAACCAATGAATAACTATAGTCCAGATCATTCCATATAAGAATTTCGCGGTCTGCCGACCAGCAGCCTGGCAAATTTTTGTGTACGATTTTTTAAAGTTTTTTTTTTATTTTTTAAATTTTTCGTTTATCTTTTTTATTATTTTTATTTCACTATATTTTTAAAAACTTTGAATGCCATATTTTAAAAAATAATCGAAAAATATAAAAAAAAATAATTTAAGAGTTCCCAGTGTACCCATCCGTCAGGCGAGCCTTTAGACGCCAAACCACTTACGAAACCTGCCGCGGTGCCCCTCACCGCTGTCGCGTGTTAATATTTTTGTACAAATTTATAATAATAATAGTCCTTTTAAGATAGCTTAATAGTCCATAGTAGTTAGAAGTTCGAACAACCAACCCACCGTCGCCGTAAGAGCTGCGTTCGTCCGAAAAACGACGGAAATTTCCGAACCCCGTCCATTTCATATCGGTTTCGCTTGCCCTGCTGCATCGATTACATCGAATACAAGATCGGAACTAACGAAAACCTGTAGTCTAAATCATCCCATTTATGACTTCTTTCGTTTGCCGACCAACAGCCTGTCAGTTTTATGTGTACGATCTTTTAAAGTTTTAATTTTTTTTTAAATTAAATTTGATTTTTTTTCAATATCTTTATTATTATTTTTATTTGAATATTGTTTGAAAAACTTAGAATGCAATATTTTAAATAAAATAAGTTGTAATCATAAAAAAATAAATTTTTAGTGTTCCGAGTGTACCCATCGGACGGGAGAGCCTTTCGACGTGAAACAACTTACTGGAAACTGGCCGCGGAGCCCTTCGCCGTCAACGCGTGCCCATATTATTAAACCAATTTATAATAATAGTCTTTTTAAGATAACCTAATAATCCATAGTGGTTGGAAGCTCGAACAACAACCGCACCGTCGTCGTAAGAGCTGCGTTCGTCCGAAAAACGAGTGAAATTTCCGAACCCCGTCCATTTCATATCGGTATCGCTTGCCCTGTTGCACCGATTACTTCGAATTCAAGATCGAAACTAACGAAAAACTGTAGTCTAGACAATTGCATTCATGACTTCCTTGGTCTGCCGACCAGCAGCCTGGCAGTTTTTTACGTACGATTTCTAAAGTTTTTTTTAATTTTATTAAAATTATTTTCATTGTATTTATTATTATTTTTATTTCAATATCGTTTTAAAAAATTGGAATGCCAGATTAAATAAAAATAAGTGGCAATGATAAAAAAATTAATTTAAGTGTTTCGAGTCTACCAACCAGGATATAATATGGGCACGCAATGGCAGCGAAGGACTCCGCGGCCAATTTCCAGAAAATTGTTTCGCGTCGAAAGGCTCTCCCGTCCGATGGGTACAATCGGAACACTCAAAATTTATTTTTTTATGATTACAACTTATTTTATTTAAAATCTCTCATTCTAAGATTTTAAAACTATATTCAAATAAAAATAATAATAAAGATATTAAAAATATTTTTTTTTTAATTAAAAAAAAATTTTAACTTTAAAAGATCGTACACAAAAAACTGACAGGCTGCTGGTCGGCAGACGAAAGAAGTCATAAATGAGATGATTTAGACTACAGGTTTTCGTTAGTTCCGATCTTGTAATCGATGTAATCGATGCAGCAGGGCAAGCGAAACCGATATGAAAAGGACGGGGTTCGGAAATTTCCGTCGTTTTTCGGACGAACGCAGCTCTTACGGCGACGGTGGGTTGGTTGTTCGAACTTCCAACTACTATGGACTATTAGGCAATCTTAAAAGGACTATTATTATTATAAATTTGTACAAAAATATTAACACGCGACAGCGGTGAGGGGCACCGCGGCAGGTTTCGTAAGTGGTTTGGCGTCTAAAGGCTCGCCTGACGTATGGGTACACTGGGAACTCTTAAATTATTTTTTTTTATATTTTTCGATTATTTTTTTAAAATATGGCATTCAAAGTTTTTAAAAATATAGTGAAATAAAAATAATAATAAAGATAAACGAAAAATTTAAAAAATAAAAAAAAACTTTAAAAAATCCTACACAAAAATTTGCCAAGCTGCTGGTCGGCAGACCGCGAAATTCTTATACGGAATAATCTGGACTATAGTTATTCATTGGTTTCATTCGTGTAGTCGATGACGTAAAATCGACCAATTTTTTCCCCACTTTGACGCCGGCTGCCTCCGAACTTACCAGGCTGCCGGTTGGCAGACCTGCTTTTTTCTCATTTTCTAATCGACCTTTATCATATGAGACCATTCCCGTTCGTGTAGTCGATGACGTAATTTAGACCAAAAAAATCGCTGACTATTTCCATGACTGCGCGGCTCCTGCCAAGAGGCGCACCGGCAGACCAGCTTTTTTAAGGTTTTCTAGATGCCCATTATCACTTAAAAGTAGTTTCATCCATGTAGTCGATGACGTAGGGTTTACCTATCTCCCCTCCCGGTCTATGAGTTTATCCATACATACTTAAATAGTATTGGATACATCCTGCCTGCCTGACACCACTTTTTTAAGTAAAGGTTCAGACAGTACATCTTTCCACTTTACAAGGCTTTCTTGCTGCCGGTGCCTATATAGTCTAGAGAATCCGTACAAACTTTGAAGGAATCTTCCTTTTCTTAAGTTTAGCATCTAAGAAAGGGTGAGAAACTCTGTCAAAGACTTAACTGAGGTACAAAACACGGGATAAATTATGGATCTTTTATTTTTGAAGTATTTCAACCCTCTTTACAGTTACAGAATATCGCTGTATTGGTAGATCATTCCCTTTTAAATCCCATCTCATTATAACCAGTTGTTAGGTGGGGTTCGAACCTTCGAACTGATAACGCGTTTAAATATTCTAGCAGTAATCGTGGCAATAGATATTGAAAGGTAACTTTCTAGCGCATTCCTAACAACTTAGACTTTACAATATTTAGTTTTTGTCATGTCTTTAGGCACCAAAGCTCCTCTAAGTGTTTGACGTGCTCAATACTCAATCTATCATGTCCAGCTGATATTTCAGCTTTAACGTAGTCTATGGCCGCTCTTACCATGTTCTTTGTAATCAATGTAATAGCCGCTGTTCAAGTAGAATAGTAAAGGGTGACCGCTCCAACCCGGCCAACTACCGCCCCATAGCGATCACATCAGTTCTGTCTAAGGTGATGGAACGTGTGATCAACGACAAACTGCTCACATACCTCGAGAAGAACTAAATTATTAACGACCGTCAATTTGGATTCCGGCGGAACCGCTCGTGCGGTGATCTTCTCGCGTATGTGACGCATGTTTGGGGGCGATGCCTGGAATGTTTCGGTGAGACCCAAACGGTTGTACTGGACATCTCCAAGGCCTTTGACCGGGTTTGGCACCGAGGACTTGTCAACAAACTGCATTCTTACGGACTTCCCGCATCCTTGTGTACGTGGATTGCCGACTTCTTGAGGGAGAGGTCGATTCAGACGGTAGTCGATGGTTTCACCTCTTCTTCACACTCGATAAATGCTGGCGTCCCGCAGGGATCGGTTCTGTCTCCGACTTTGTTTTTGTTGCACATCAACGACCTTTTGTCATGTGCACCAATTCACTGTTATGCGGATGACAATACAGTTCATGATAGCTTTTTGTTTGACAAGCCCCCAAAGGGCTAACAAACTCCAACAGCTCGTAGGGCTTTGAAGCAAAAAATGGACGTTTACCTCGAGAGTGTTTTCTCTTGGGGTAAAAATAATCTCGTTGAATTTAATGTTTCAAAGACCCAATCTGGTCTGATTACGTCTAAAAGGGATCGAAATGAAAATCTAGTCTCTTTCAACGGAAGCAAGCTTCCGAACAGGCCCTCCATTGATATGCTTGGTGTAACCCTAAGTGACCAGCTCAGGTATGGGGGCTCCATCGAAGCCAGAGTGAAGTTAGCCTCCCAAAAACTGGGCGTACTGTACAGGGCCCGCAGATACTTTAATAGTACACAACTGCTAACCCTGTACAAATCGCAAGTGCGCCCTCACCGTTGAATTTGGCAGCCACCTCTGGTCCGGAGCTCCAAAATACCTGAAAAATACCCTCGACTCTGTGCAGAAACGGGCGGTCCGTTTGATAGATTCTCCCATCTTAACAGACGGATTGCAATCTTTAGAGCACAGGCGTCGGGTGGGAATGCTATCCTTGTTCTACCGGTATTACAATGGAAGATGCTCCGAGGAACTAGCATCATTGATCCCTTCGGCACCGGTGCATAGTCGGGAAACACGCCAAACGCGTGCCCAAAATTTGTACACGGTTGACATTTGTCACATGAGAACGGGTCGTTTCTTCGACTCGTTCTTGTGTTCAACAGCTTGGCTGTGGAATGATTTGCCGGCCTCTGTATTTCCTCCTTCCTACAACATGGATCTCTTCAAGACCAATGTTCATTCCTTCCTCTCCTCAAAAAGACCCTCCACACAGCATCCCAGATGACATAGGCCCTGAGGGAAATTATTTTCCTCAGGGCCTCCTGTGTGGAGTTAACGTAAAAAAAAATAAGCTCTCAAGATGACGGTAAAATACCTCTTTCCTATCCTTTTATTACAAAAAATTATATGAAATCACTTATCTGCAGAAATGCTGCAAAAGTTCTTTCGTCTTTATAACAAAAAAATATACAAAAACACATGTCATATAATGACGTATAACCAAAAGCTATATTTTGTATAATTCACTGAAACAAGAAAAAATCATTATAAAAAACTGCATACTTACAATATTGTGAAAATGTACCATGACCATAAATTACAGTTATCAAAAACACTGAAGAATTATGTTTTTTTGGTGATTTTACTGTGCAAATGGTTTCATAATAATTTCAAGTACTTACCTACAAATTTTATAATACAAACGTTGCAGATTAGTGTTCATTGCAGTTTTCCTCAATTTGGTTTGGAAATCGGAAAAATGCTTTCGGCTGCTTTTAACAGATGGCGTTTTCGCTAAGTTACGATTAAATTAATGACGTTACGAAATTGGGAATTCTTGTCACTTAACTTCGTAAAGGTTCGTTGTCACAAAATTTTTAAAATGTGGGAACTTTAGATTCAAATTAACTTCAATTATTAAACTATTGGATTTACTTAAAATGTCTTACAAATCAAATACGTAATATCATAACTTCAAACACAATATTTGGTGGCGCGATTATAAAAATAATAATTACCCAGTTTTAACCACTCCAAGTTTTTAGATATCAACATACAACCAATATGTTTCGTGAGCAATGCTCGCTCACCTCAAAAGGGTTTACTTTTT
This sequence comes from Limnephilus marmoratus, assembly GCA_917880885.1. NCBI lineage: Eukaryota > Metazoa > Arthropoda > Insecta > Trichoptera > Limnephilidae > Limnephilus > Limnephilus marmoratus. Next base: position 51,225,818 of record OU862909.1, on the reverse strand, counting down.
TTTTTTACATGAGCTCCACACAGGAGGCCCTGAGGAAAATAATTTCCCTCAGGGCCTATGTCATCTTTGGGGATGCTGTGTGGAGGGTTTTTTTTAGGGAAAGGGAGGAGAGGAGAGTTCCGGGAAGGAAAAAAGTTAAGGGGTGGGTAGGAATCTGGGGTTCAGTGTGTCCTGGTTATCCGCCTCCAAGACCTAGACAAACCTCACCCCATGAACCCGGGCACCCCTGCTAAATCACCAAAAGTAGAGAACAGCTTGGGGTGACCTATGGCAGAGGTGTTGGTTATCCAATAAAGGTTCCCGGGGCGGCGGTACCCATTCCTCTGCTAAATTTGTTCTCTTCCATTCCAGTCCTTCTCCCACTACATCTTTAAGTATAATTTGTAATTTATAAGTAAATGAGATGACCATTGTTCACGAAACATGTCTTTTTTTATATGAACACCAAGCAAGAGTCCCAACTGCTTCCTTCTGGAGCAAGAGAGACTATGGCTTCTCCAATAGGGGTAGATTGTGAGGCTGAAGATAGCAGGGAAGGGAAGAAGATGGAGAAGAGAGGGTATCATTGAATGCCATGACAGGAAATGAATTGAATGCCAGGGATTTGAACCCGCGACCGTCGGATTGCTAGTCGAGGGCCTGACCTCTCGGATGCCGTATCCAGATAATAAAAATGGGTAAAACTAAGTAATCGTTATTGTAATATAATAGGAGCGTGCATATAATTTAATGTTAATTATTTAGGTACCTATAGGTACTGATATATTGAATGCTTATCTCCAAACTTAAAACGTGGGAGTTACTCTTACAAATTATATTTTTTCGATGAGTTACACAACGTCATTTACTTGCCACTATATTCACGTTTAGGGGGTATTTCACCATCCTCTCGAAGACTATCCATTATAATAAATAAATAAATATTCGCAATATGTGCCCGCTAACTTATTCGATCTGTGAAGCCACTATTCGTGTGTTCGAATACCGAACAGTAAATAAATAGCAAACTCGGACTTCATAAATAAATAAGTCGTTGGCTTTAGCCGTATTTGGTGACTAGATCTGAATAGCGAGGTACGTCCCCATCTTTCTCTTTCCCATCTCCTTCCCCATCTCTTATCCCAATAGGGTATGCCATGGTCTCTCTGGCTTCAGACGGGAGCAGTTGGTGACTCTTGAAAAAAAAAAGAAAATAATACGTTATCATATGGATAGTAGATACTGATTGAGAGATTGGTGAAATAGCCCATTACGTAGCTACTTTATCATTACACCTTTGAGTCGATTAAAACATGTATATTTATTTATTTTGAAAATATTACATATTACATTTTATAATGATCTTTGGCTGTCCAACTAGGCAATTTGCCCATTTTAAAATTAGCAGGTATTTTTTACATTTAATTAATGTGTTGACTATTTATTTTATTTATTTGTTTGTTTATTTAGTACAAGATTATACATGTATATACATAATTCATTATTTTTTTTTGACTGCCCAACTAGGAGTATTCCCGTTTTAGGACAGTCGAATTATTATGGGTAAAATGGAACATGATTTGTATTTGTACAAAAAAGAAAGAAAATTGATGAAATAAAAAGAACAAAAAGAATATAAAATAAAATAAAAAAGTTTAAAACCTAGTAACTGTTATTTGTTTAGCATAGTTATTAAAATAATATAAATTTAAAAAAGAAAAGGTAAATATAGGTACATGTATGTAACTAATAGAAATTGAGAGGGTTAAAACATTTAGGTAACTTTTGTATGCATTGCATATTATAGTCCTACATACATGTGTTGTAGAAAAAAAAGAAAGAAAAGGAGAAGAGAAAAATAAAATTAAAATTAAATAACCAATTAAAACATATAATAGCCGTCGGTTGTTTAGCATGGTTGTTGAAAAGATAATAAAAATAAATAAAAGTTATATATGTGTGTACTTAAAAGCAAATGTTTAAAATATAAGGTGGTAACTGGTGTTTGCCTTTCATATTATAATCCTACGTACACATTTTATATAGTGAGAACAGAAAAAATATAGTAAAATAAAATAAACAATTAATACCTAATTATTACTGTTGTTTGCTTAGCACAGTTATTAAAATAATAGGTATATATATGTACTTAAAACTGGTGTTTACATTGCTTATTGATAAGCCCACATATATATGTACATATTTTGTATAAATATTAATATAAAAGAGAGGAGATATAAAGAATAAAATAAAATATTCAATTAAAACATAAGATTAACAGCTGCTTGGTTAGCTTTCTAATTTAAAAGTAATAGGTAGGTACATACATACATATAATAATATAGATTAGAAAAAAAGGGTATCTTTTGAGAATTTTTGTTGTTGTTTTTGGTTTGTATTTGATTTCATTTTTTGTGTAGTAAAAGTTCACTCTCCTTTCTCCCTAATTGTTGAAACCAAGTAGTGGTCAATTTACGAAGAACACCTGTGCTTTCTTTTTTCCAAGCATCAGGCATGAAGTTGTATAGGTTTGGACCTAAGAAAGAGAAGTGTCTTTGAGCGAGAGATGTTTTGGTTGTGGAAGTTACAATTGGATTTCTCCGTGAGTGTCGGGTGTCGTGAGAGTGGTTAATAGATGGGTAGAGGTGGCGTTGTTTATGGGTGTTTAAAATTAATTTTCTCATGTACAGTTGCCTAACATCTAGAACTTGTAAGTCTTGAAATAGTGCATCACTGTGATATCTAAATGGTTTTTTGAGGATTACCCTTAGTAGTGATTTTTGAGCTTTTGCTAATTTGTCCAAAACAGTTTTTGCACATCCACCCCAACCTAAGGATGCATAGTCTAAAAGTGACCCACACATAGCATCATAAATGAGTTTCAATTCTTTTTTACGTAAGATGTTTCTGATTGCCATAAACATGTACGTGAGCTTTCTAACCTTTGTGGTGACTAGATCCACGTGACCGTCCCATCTAAGATATTTGTCTAATATAACACCAAGGTATTTTATACTGTCCACGCATTCTAATTTATAACAATTACAGGTAGTTGAGTCACTGCATTTATGTACGAAAATATTATATGCTTCCTTGGGTTGGCCGGCTTCTGTCGCACTAAATCGTATAAATTTTGTTTTTTCCGAATTGAGTGTTAAGAGATTACAGTCTAACCAAAGTTTTAGCTGTTTTATTCCATCCTCTGCTTTGCAGTGTACATCGTTCCATGTTCTTCCTTCAAATATTAAGACTGTATCATCTGCAAACGTTATAATGTGATTGGAAAAATTGCTGTTACACAAATCATTTATATAAATACTGAACAAAATAGGTCCTAAGGTACTCCCTTGGGGTACACCAAATTCTACAAGGGCCGGATCACTAATAGAATCGTTTATTTTAACTTTTTGGTATCTGTTAGCTAAGTAACTACCCATCCATTTGTGTAGCTGTCCCTGAATACCTATAGCCTTTAGTTTTTTTAGAAGTATTTTATGGGAAATGGTATCAAAAGCTTTGGCAAGATCTAAGAAGAGAGCAATAGACTTATTTCCCCTGTCAATATTTTTGGAAATAATATCTGCCAGTTTAGCAATTGCATCTTCTGTTCCTAGACCTGGTCGAAAACCGAACTGGTTGTTAGATAAGATTTTATGAGTTTCTAGGTAAAGGGTGAGACGATTTTTTACGATTTTCTCAATAATTTTTGAGAACGAGTTGAGCAGAGATATTGGCCGATAATTATGTATATCCGATTTGATTCCATTTTTGTGAATCAATATAACAGCTGATTGCTTAAGGTGGTTTGGGAATATTCCTGTCTTGAAACTAAGATTACAAATGTATGCAATAGGATTCGCTATGAGTGGTTTTAATACTTTCAACAGATTTGAGGAAATTTTGTCTGGCCCACAGGCATTAGATGACTTAAGCTCATCTATCATTTTCATGACTTCATTGGTCGTTGTTTGAATCTCGTCTGTTTTATGATTAAGAACATTTGTAGGTATGTTGGCTAGTTCAGACTCAGTTTTCTGACATTTTTTAAGGATTTTATTTGCGAGAGAGGCTCCTACTGAAGTGAAATAGTGATTAGCAAAATTAGCCATCAATTTGGGGTTAGTAGTACTTGTATTTTTAATATCCAATGATTGTATGAAAGACGATTTGCTTTTTTTTGTTTTGGTAATTTTACGAAATATTTCCCAGAAATGTTTTGGAGTTATGGTGTTTTCGTATATATATTTTTTGTAGAAATTTTCTTTAGTGGAATTAATTAGTTTTTTACATAAGTTTCTATATTTCTTATATTTTTCTTGAACTAGAATATTATCTGATTGTCTTTTAGCATTTTTGTGAAGTTGATTACGTCTGTGGATGGATTTGACTAGACCAGGGGTGATCCATGGCATGAGTTTAAATTGTTTGTTCGGTATAACTTTGTTGACAGTGTGATTGGATATGTAATATTGTAATTTTGTGATAAATTGCTGCATTGCTTGGTCAGTGTCAGTCTGATCTATTACGTTTTGCCATTTTTCTGTAGACAGCTCCTCAACCAGTGCGTTGTAATTTATTTTAGAAATATATTTATTTTTAGAAGCAGAGGAAGGCTTATTTCTTAGGCCGAGCGCTGTGGTGTAATGATCTGAAATTGTTGTGTGTATAACAAACGAGTCAGTAAAATCAATGTTTTTAACATTGATGTGATCCAAGCAGGATTTACATGTACCTTGTACTCGAGTTGGGGTATCAATTATCGGAGTAAAAGCGTTTTCAGTGAGAAAACATAAATAATCATCGGATTGGCGATGATTGTCTAGAATTGTATTAATATTTAAGTCTCCAATGATTATTTGATGTTCTGGGTTATCTGTGTTGTTAATGATAGAGTGGAGTGAATTTAGAAAGGAATCGATGTTGTGAAATGATGGTGATCTATAGATTGCAAAAATGCATAGGTTTTTGTTAAGCACAATTTTTAGACAATTAGCTTGTGATAAAGTGAGTTCGTCAACTTGCGTCTGAATACCGTCCCTGACATAAATTACAATACCACCAGCTTTATTTATTATACTCGTTGTGTGGTACTCAGTATAATTTTGTATCTCTTTGGAGGTGAAGTATTTATTAATCCAGCACTCAGTTAAAACTAGCATATCAAATGTGAAATTAAGTTCGTCCAGAAATACGAGAAAGTCATCAATGTTGGTAATACTTCTTATGTTCTGGTGAATAATTTTCAGACCGTACGATTCCCAACAATATTTATTCATGTCTTCAGGATTGTCAATCACATTTTTGGTACATGTGAGCAAGGTTTCTTCGGGTCTGTCAAAAGATACTTGAATCATTTATAGTTTCTTTTTTTTTTAAAGTTAATTAAGTATATCCACAATGATAAACTTTGGGAATATACAGATGTGTGTGTGGTGTTTGAGTAAAATAGTATGTGTATGCTTGTATAAGTGAGTCATAGTGTGAGAAGGGTATTTTCAGAGGTAATGTGGATAGCTCGTGATTCTGTTGTTTGGCGTACGTAGACACGTCCCGCTTTCACCCATACGTAAGCTAGCTTTTTTTCCGTAGCCGTCTTCTTCGCCAGGTAAAGTAAGCGTTTATTTGTCGATGTTAAGTGTTCTGATATATAAACGGGTGTACGCGGTCCGGAGAGGCCTATGGAGCTCGTGTTGAGTTTATCTTCCTTCGTGGTAGCGTTCAAATTGTATCTTTTTACGCAACTTAAGAATTCATCCCTTAGGTGAATTTCTTTGAACCGCGCAATTATAGGCCGGGTTTTGGTTGGGGTTGGCCTACCAGGAGCTCTAAAGGTTGACTCGATATCATTTGTAGTGGTGGTTGTGCGTATTTCTTGACTAATGTTGAAAATAATATTTTGTAACTTTTCTCCTTCAACCTCTGGTATCCCTCTTATTTCGGCCACGAAATTTTTTTGTTGGCGTTCTTGATCGTCGAGTTTGAACTCGAGCATTGTTACTTTAGCTTCAAGTTCCATATTTTTATTTTGGATGGAATCTATGTTTTTCATTTTGTGCGTCGCCTTTTTCAATTCATCCTCAAATCCCTCCATTTTTGAGTTAAAGAAGGTCATCGTTTTCTTGAAGTCTTTGAATTCTTCATATAATACAGTCACTTTTGATTGGATGCTCTTGTACTCTTGGAGTTCCATCTTGATTTGGCGCAGTTCCTCCATAAGAAGAGTTTCCCCCGGAGTTAGGCCTGGTTTGCTGACGTTGGCAGGAGGAGGTGCGTTCTCTTTACTCGATGTGGAAGTTGATAGCGCCGTTCGACGAGGTTCCGTCTTGCATCCACTGCATTTGATGTTAGCGCGTTTTTCTTGGGAGAGCTTCCGGTATTGACCCTCAGTAATGCCGCCGCAGGCGAAGTGAAGACTCTCTTCACAGGAGGAGCACCAAAACATTGATTCCTTTGTGATTATTGGTTCTGGACACTTGCTGCAGGTGAAGTTCTCCATATTTATTTTTGTGTCGATAGGTGTATATTTTGAAATTATTATTATTAACAATAAAATTTATCTTTATGAAAATAGCTTATTGCTATCAAAAATAAAAACAAAAAGTTTTTTTTTTATTTTTTACTTTGGCCGGTGTGAGAATCGAACCGAGGGCGCCGCCTTGGGAATGATGTGTTTACCCACAGAGCTATCGACCCGTTATGTTCGACGGTGGATATTACTCATATATTTAAGTTTGGTGACACAGGATTTATTTTGAAAAGTTTTTAATATTTTGTTATTAATATTTTTTTTTAAGTTCACTATATTTTGCACTGTGATTTATAAACTATTCGTTGAATTGTAGCACGGAATTGTGTTGTATGAAATCCTTTTGCAGCACAAGATTGGTTTTTTTGCTTTTTAACTATCACGATGACAAGCGTATTTCACATTCACAATATTTTTATATTGAAGGCAATTTTCACCGAGCTTGTTAGATAGTGCGGAAGGGTAATGTTGTTTAATCACTTTACACTGTAAACTTACTTGGATAAAAGAGATTATATTAACAAAAAGTATTTTTTTACGGACCACGTCAACAATGCGTTTCTTATGTTAGCGGTGACACAAACCAATATTATATTGCCTTTAATATATAACACTTGATAAATAATATATTAAGGTTTTGATGGTAGATTCAAGAAGTTGCTTTTGAGTGTAAATTATATATTCAACAATAAAATAAATGTACAGAAGAGAAATAAAAAAAATTGTAAACACGTATGCTTTTCAACTATTCCATAAAATTTTAGTTTTGATATTGATGAATTGATGAACTAGATAATCAAAAAACGGATAAAGAAAAGAACGTGGAGAAAAGAAAAATTTAAGCCGTTTTTGAACTTACATCGTATAAAAATAATATTAAGTTAATACTAATATAAGGGAACGTACCCATACTACGTTACCAATTTTTTGGAATTTTTAACCCCCCCCCCCCCCCCCCCGGTGACCAAAAACCTAAGTAACCCGCCGCTCATTTGTACCAAGCGTGGTATTTCGAAGACCCCCCCCCCGAACAGGTCACGTAGTATGGGTACGTTCCCTAATGTATTTAGAAATATCATCATCATTACATAGTATAAAGTGATACTCTTATATACTGATTAGTTACTGATTTTCATACGGTTTTCACCAATAGATAGAGTGATTAAAGAGGAATGTATATATCTATACTAGCTGATCCGGCGAACTTCGTACCGCCTCAGAATCAATAACTGTTGTCAACTTATTAGCTGAATTGATCTAAATTGTTTCTCCCTGCGTATACCATACCTTGATCTAAATTCTCCTGCGTATCCTTTCCCCTCTCGCGTTCCCTCTCCCTCTCCCCACTCCACTTCTGCCCTTCCCCCGTCCCGCTAACCCCCCTTCCTGAGTTCCTTTCCGCCCTCCCCCCTCCCCCCTCCCCCGGTTCACAGTTCAATATTATACCCCTTACAATATTGCTGCAGTTCTTTCAAAATAGGAGAATTTGTTCCATACAAAATGTATGGGGAAAATAATTTTCTTCGGAGTGGAACCCCTTTACTTTTAGGGGTATGAAAAATAGATGTTGGTCGATTCTCAGACCTACCAGATAAGCACACAAAATTTCATCAAAATTGGTCCTGCCGTTTCGGAGGAGTATGGTAACAAACACCGTGACATGAGAATTTTATATATTAGAAGATTACATACAAATCATATCAGAGAAAAGCCGAGAAATTCAAAGAAAACATATTTTTGTAGGATTTAAAACGGCTGGCGGGCCGTACTAGTTACTTTTGAAATTCGTTCTACGGAAGAAATTTGAAAATAGATGTCCTAGAGTAAGTAGGTATTTGATTTTCCCTTTTCAAATATCCAGTGTTGCATTGCAAGCATTGTATAATTAGTGGCGATCGCTCGAATTGCATTATATAGTATAAAATGAAGTCGCTCAAAATGTATGTGCGCATGGATCTTTTAAACTACGAAACAGATTTTCAGCGAGCAGCGGGCAATGGGCAGCGGGCAGCTGGCAAGAGGGTGGTGTGGATTTTATAAAGGTTGGGTAATAACGTTGTGTTTCGTTAGCCACAGCAATGTGTGGCCGGGTCTGCTAGTTATTCTTATCCATAATAAACATAAAAAATGCTTGCCTTATTGGATATTCTAAAAACAATAGCTATTTTTTAAATAAATAAAATAACAATTGAAGAATATCTTCTAATGATGAGTATCTAGGTACTACGGTGCTACCTATCTGCTTTTCTAATTACCTACGATTAAAAAAAGTTAAAATAATTGTCCTTTAATATTTCAAACATTTTTTTAAAATCTACGGTGACCACTTTTCGAATGCAGTTATATTACACGGTCAATTTGATTTGTAAATTATTGTTACTGTTTCTTTCAGTGTTTTTTACAGCTTTCTTAGTGGAAAACATAATAAGTCAATAATTACATTGAATTATGTAATTTCTTATTACAGACAAAATCTTCTTGATTTCGCAGTTTTAATTATTTATATCGAGTGTTCAAAGAAAAAATAAAATAATATAAATATTTCTTAGACGAGCTATCAAAAATATTGCTTCTAGCCACCGGTCCAACATCGGTCGTTTTGTGACCACTGCTTTAAAATACTATATTTCACTTCAGTTTGGCAGGAGATTTCTATTCTTCTGACTGATGTCAATAAACATTAATTGTTAAAAACCCATTATCTAGTAAATAAATTAATACGCCGTACATTAGGGTTATCATGTAATTGTTCTGGGATTCCCCGGTAATATTTCTTTTTTAATAAATGAAGTATTTTTATAATAAAATAGATGGATGTTTATTTTTTAATAACTTTATGTAAATGCCGGTTATATTTATGAACATTATAAATACATAATTTTAATTTGTTGTAGAGAAGCGGGTGACAGAGAAAAATAAGGATTTGAGATAAGGTGGAAATAGTATTTTGATAAGAATCCCTTCACTTTTATGTTAACGCTGTAAGATTAATCACGTGTCAATATGACTAACACTACTATCAAATCTGACAAAAAAGATGTTATTTTGTTTACCACGTTTTAAATGTGTGGCTAGGGGACGCCCACGCCGAGAGTATCTGGAGGACCTGCTGGTGGACGTGCGCTGCTCATCATATGCAGACTTCAAAAGAGCCGCACAAGACAGGGAAGAGTGGAAGAAACGTATAGATGAAATTGCTGCAAACCAATCCCACGATTGAAACCAGAGAGAGAGAGAGAAATGTGTGGGTGTTATTTTATGAAAAAAATTTATAAAGTATTTATAAAAAAAACACATATTTTCGATATCAAAATTAGCGCTGGCATAAATCTCAAGAACATTCGAAAATATATTTTTTTAATATGTAGCTATACAAGGGAACATATAAAATATTAAGCTTCGTTTAATAATTGACACATTTATGAACCTTGTATAAGGTTTTAGTTTACTAATAGAAAATAGCGGCATCTACCCCAGCAAGCCAAGTATTGGCAACAGAGCTAGCACGAATCGTGCCATCGTTAGAGATATACAGTATGAAATGCACGCAGTGTTAGTCGAAACGAGTAAGATTAGCTTCATGAGGTTAGATGAAAGTTTTCAGAAAAAATCTCTAACTTGCACTGTATATGAACGTATATAGAATGTTTGATTACTGATGGGTGGGAAATTTCGTTGTATTTGGACTTCACTGCCAGCGGCCATTAAAACACGTCTCTCTTTTGGTGCATTCATTTCGGAAGACGTTTCATTACATAATATTATGAAAGCAGATGCTGTAGAAAGTAGGCATTCGGTATCAAGCTCCTTCGAATGCGATCATTTATACTGCGCGTTCATTACCTAATAAATGCACCGTTTATTCATAATCTCAATCATCGTGATAAGCTACTAGTTACTGGTAGCATCAACCATTTAAAAAAGCGCCCCCATATTAGGGAACGATCTTTGCGAACCCCCAAGCGCGATAACATACTTAAGATGTAACATTTTTAATCTAACAACCTCCCTGTGCCAACCAAATATGTCACCAAAAGGGAAGAACCCTTTACCTATCATAGTCACAAATATTAGGATTAACGCTCAGAATCACAAATTGCTTTAAAAGTGCAGAATTATCTTTAACATTATATAAATCATTTGTGCGAAGTATTCTCGAATACGGATCCACTATTTGGTCTCCAAATTATGAGATTCATAATTATAGAATCGAATCCATACAAAGAAAATTAACCCGTGTTATTGCTTATCGCGAAGGTATATCTGATCAATTTGGAACGTATAAAGACCGAATTTTACATTATAAACTACACTCTCTGACAGGAAGACGGAAACTTTCTGATTTATTGCTTCTGCACAAAATTATACATGCATCAGTTGATACACCCAACATTTTATCCCAAATTAACATTCACACACCGTCAAGAAATTCAATAAGGAGGATGCAAGATATTTTCTATATATCTACCTACCACACAAATACAGGATATTTCTCCCCTTTACCACGAACATTAAGACATTATAACACTCTACACTGCCCTAATAATGAAATTGACATTTTTAATAACCCATTCAATCACTTCAAAAAATATATTTTACCATCAATCGTATAAAGCTGATATTGTGATGAAGCCCTTTATTCAAAGACAGGAAATATTGCACCTACTAAATCATTGTCCCATCAGCACAGGTGCCAATAATAAATTGTTGGTGATTCTTTTGTACTCTACCTTTTACTCATTCTTGTTCGTCATTCACTTTTGCATATTTACGAGTAGCTAATTATTACTGATATTATTTTTGTTATAATTTTTGTAATTTAAATCATCCATGTATATAAATTTTTGGGCTTAATGCCTGTTTTATGTACTTAAATAAAAAAAAAAAAAAAAAAAAAGACTTCCAAATTTAATAGACCAGATGATACAGATGAGGCGTAAAACCAAAGGGGTAAAACTATGGAGGGTGAAGAGGGGAAAGATGACTGTTATTCGTTAAAAAATTAATCTGACAGTATATAGGCATCTCGCATTATAATATCACCATTTAGTTCTTAAAAGCAAAATCTGCTTTTGAATGAATAGACCTTTTTACATAAGAGCGCGAGTTGCCCGCCACGTTATTATCATATTTGCGTAGTCGAAATTGGCGAAGGAAAGTTCGCCCCTTTTCACACGGGAATATTTTGTTGCCGTGTTTATTTAAGACACTTTTACAAATGTTTCATAATTTACTTACCCCTGTAACCAGCGACGAGCTCACTGGAGAAACGCCCACATTCGCTACGTTCACATATATTAGGGTATAATGTATAGCACAAGCTCTCACTTTTGTTCGTAAAATGTGCGATGTGACCAGCGCGCTGGTCAGGACAAGAATGATGACGTCACATTTTTTAGATTCAAGCGACGCTCTCTTAAGCCGAGCTGGCTCCATGGAACCGGCGATATAGGAGGGGGAAATAATACGCTTTTATCACTTAGGGCAGGTCCAGATATATTCATATGTCCATGGTACCTATTGATTTTCTCATCATTTGAGAAAAGAGTGTTCCTCCAGAAAAGCAGGTGATTGTGGAAAATACCGAATATGAATTTATTGTCATTCGTATGTCAATGAATTCATATATATTGTACATACTCGTAATTAAAGTTGTATATATTATACCTTCATAAATGCTGCTGCCTAGGATTAACCCGCTCTGCGAAGTTTACCGCTGCGCCACTGACCTCCACAGAATACGCTGGAAGCTACGAAATACCTACAGCAAGGGCACCGCACTCGTACAAACTACGAACTACCTACCTACAGCGTAGTAATAACGGTCGCCTAGTAAATAATAATCCGCCACCTACGCGAAAGAGCTAGAACGTCTGGCTGTACCGTTCAAGTGCACGCAAAAATCTCGGCTTTGCGTGAGTTCACTCGGCGTTACCTACCGTCAGCGAAACTACTTGCCCGTCCGGCAGAGTATAAAAGCGAGCACGAGCCGCATGCAGCTCAGTCTTAAGTCTAGTTTCCATTCATTGGTCGACTCACCTACACATCGGGCTGTGATACAACAAGTGCAGTGTAGTAACTCTCTACCTGCCCGCGCGGGGCACGGGCCTCGCGCGGCCAACAGTGAACACATATCCAGTGTGACCCAGGAACATTCCAGCACCTTCGAGGAACTTCTCCGACTACCATCTCGACATGAGATGTCAACCAGCATCCTGCAACGAGCAGCAACCACAACCGGCAACGCGCCAGCATCCAGCATCCTGCAACGAGCAGCAACCGCAACCGGCAACGCGCCAGCATCCTCATCGCCTCTCAAGGTTCCTTCCTGCGTCACGTGTGTGCTCCGACCCACTGGACACACAGCCGCAATACCTCGTCACGCGACGACGGTCAACCGCCTGGACCAAGGTCACGTCTACACCGCCACGGTGTAGGTCAACACGCCGGCTTCCTGAAGACCTGTGGTCTTCACCGCCGTAGTGTCCTGACCTTCCTTCACTCATCACCACTGTCACTCCGCTCCGCATCGACCTCCGCTACGTAGCTACATCAATAAAGACTGACTCATACATCGACTGGACGCCTTTTTATTTCTCGTTCCGTCTCCCGCTCCCTCAAATTCATTGACATACGAATGACAATAAATTCATTTATCAAGGTATAATATATACAACTATAATTACGAGTATGTACAATATATGAGTGTGTACAAAAATCATACAAGATATGGCTTGGACAAAGATCATTTCAATGTGTCACTTGTAATGTTATTTATCTCTCGATTGGTACCTACTCGTCGTGAACTCACTACGTACTCGTACATTGAATACGTTGCAATATCGATTACTACTTCAATATATTTTTGTAATATTTGGGTTTTTCACAACCTATCAAACTTGGTTGTTTGTACAAAACAATTAAACAGGTACAAGGTAACCTGTGACAGATAATAATAGTTGATAGTGAGGCCCGCCTACTAGAAAAACTGCCTACATTTTATAATTCTTACGTAAAAAATTGTTATCCAATTCCCAAAAGGCTTTTGGTTAGTAAATTCTACGCTTGGGAAATATGATTACTCACCAGCAAACTAACTATGACGTACATAGCTGCCAAATATTTTGGTAGCTACTCATTTATTTTAACTAACGAAATTTTTGAAGTAGAAAAAAAATTATTGCCTAAATATACAAAAATATACTCAAAATTTCTATTTATTTGAAATACCAAACGGAGGGTTTAAAATACCGCTTAGTTGACAAAGAAAATCATATTTATTGATTGATCTCCACTTGTACAATTTATGTGAGTTTTCCCTTTAGCGAAATATTTAAAGGTTAGTCAAACGTCATCAATTATAAAATTTTGATTAAGTTTCTCTACAAGAAAATTGGCATTCTTTAGGCATAGGTTACTCGTTCAATATTTATCACGATCCATATTGATGGATAAATATTGAACGTGTATGGACAATAAATATTGAACGTGTAGGGTTCACCTTGGTTCCGTTATTACACGCATTCTTCGACTGACTGGTGTTGTTAGAGTTCTGACGTCAGTAAATAAACGTCATGGAAGTCAATGCCTTCGATTGAATGAAGTTGAAATATCTATCAACAAATTTGCATTTCGCATAGGTTAAAGCAGTACCTACTTATCGTGCTTTACTTTTGGGGTAGTATGCTGTGTTGCGCTACCCCCTTATTTAGCAAACGTTTCGGCCAGCATAACAGTGTCCATCATCAGGGCAGATGTGTAACTAGTACCTACTTACCTACAAATATGCCACTAACATTTACCTTTAACCATTTTTTGAACAAGCTTATTCTCTAAGAAAATATGAAAAAAATCTCGATGAAATTTAAGTTTTTCTACCTTCTCTTGGCTACCATCAGGGAAATCTTCCCCTTGCAGACCGCAGTGAAATCTTGTGATATGGGATTGAGAAGATAAATATTGGAGTTTTCTTTTATTCTAGCACATTTTTCCGCCCTTTCCAAGTCTTTCCGCCTTCAATCCCAACACTTTCTTCGAGGGCCTACTGGGAAGCCGGCTTAGGGGCGCGGACACCGAGTCTCGCTTGCGACTGGACTGATGGCTCCGCTTATCGTCGGCGGGACTGCCGGATGACCGTAGCTCAGCTGCTTTGGTTAAGTCAAACAATCTCATCATAATATGTATTTTTTATTTTATTTTATTAACTTTTCTTCCTACATATTAACAAACTTTTATTTCAGCTACATCAGGTGGCGGAGATGAGACGTGATACTGTGAAATAAATAACTAACAACATGTACGCACTCGCATACTGCCTGCTAACAATGTATGCCCGGACATTGGGGTCTAGAGTCATTTTAAATAAAAAGTAACTTCTTTATAAATAAAAAATTAGAGTCCTGACGAGTACGGTGAAGGAGGAAACTATCTGTTTCCTTAGAACGCCGTGGGAAAGTGGTGGGAAACCTCCAATTCTAGCACAAGTTAGATTATTTTCGTTATTACATTTCTGAAGAACCTTCTGTATTAGTTACCTCGTTTGTCAATGGTAGATATTATGATGGTGCGCTTTCGTATTCTACGCTTCTTTGACCTTGGTTTTGAAGATGCAGAAGAATTGAGAAAAGAGCAGATCAGAGAAGCGATAAAGTAGGTAGGTACCAAAATAATTTTATCACTGACTAATTCTTTATTGGAAATGGTTTCACTGAATTAGGTCCAGTGGACTTACTTTAGCGGCCCCGTCGTATTCGTTTATTGGCTACCCTTTTCAAAAGCGGTGTTACGTTTTTGTTCGTTAAGTGTGAATAATACGTGTCTTGTATTTTTATAATATCATTGGATAGATCACGGGTCAATTTCTTAATAAAATGGTTAGGCCATTTACCTATCCTAATCTTGGCTTGTATAATCGCCATCGCATACATTTTATTTATTAGTTTTTCCTATCATTCCAACAACAACAATAATATTACACTGTTGCCAGATCTTAAACGTTTGCGATTGCCGTCTCATTGTAAGTAACTAGCACAGCTTAGTTGAGATAAACAATGTGACTTCTGCATAATAAA
This sequence comes from Limnephilus marmoratus, assembly GCA_917880885.1. Lineage (NCBI taxonomy): Eukaryota > Metazoa > Arthropoda > Insecta > Trichoptera > Limnephilidae > Limnephilus > Limnephilus marmoratus. Next base: position 51,210,242 of record OU862909.1, on the reverse strand, counting down.
CAATTTTTAAATTGAATATTACTATTTCTTGCATACAGTTTGTAATGGGTACCGTCGCCCCGGGAACCATTTTTGGGTAACCAACACTCCTGTCTTAGATCACCCTAAGACAGGAGTGTTGGTTCGCTACGTTTTGTGATTTAGCAGGGGTGCCCGTGTTTATGGGGCCATGTTTTTCTAGGTCTTAGCGTAAAGTTTCTCATCTACTGCGTGGCGGGCCAGATCGGGAGATACTTGTTGAGGATTATCTTTTGACATCTCCAGCCGGACTCTCTCGACCCATCACCTTGTATGGCAGTGGGAGGGATGGGTTCGAAGGTCCATCACTCCTGGACACACTGATCCCCAGATTCCTATCCACCCCTCATACCTTTTTCCATCCCAGAACTTCTTCTCATTCCTTCCCCTAAAAAGACCCCCCACACAGCATCCCGATAGATGACATAGGCCATGAGGGAAATTTTTTTCCTCTGGGCCCCCCGTGTGGAGCTAATGCAAAAAAAAAATATCATTGAAGAAGAAGATAATAATAATAATCGAAACGAAAATATGAAATTTGTCAAACTCATATTTCAAATGGAGGCGTCTACTAATATCTACAGGAGTTCCAAAAACTGAAAAAAAATCGAACTAATATATATGAGAACTAAAGTGTTGACGAATATCTACAGCTCAAACTGTTGACTAATATCTATGAGAACCAAAGTGTTGTCGAATATCTACAGCTCAAACTGCTGACTAATATCTATGAGAAACAAAGTGTTGACGAATATCTACAGCACTGGCAGAGGTTGGATTTGCAATTATGTATAGCATATTGGAATAACGTAATATTGCGTATGCAGTTTAAAAAACTTAATTTATGTAAGTATGTATTTAAAAATCCCTAATATCGGACTATTGGACACATTTAGCTGATTAGTCCAACCTACGCTCTGTAGATATTAGTCAACACTGGGACCGTCATAGATATTCGTCCGACCTTAGCTCTGTAGATATTAGTCAACACTCTGAAGTTCGTAGATATTAGTTCAACATATGAGCTATATTCGTCCGACATACAGGCTGTAGATATTAGTATCTGGAGTCTTTCAAATTAGAAGGTGGCAATCGCGCACGTCCCGGTTAGACGAGAGGTCTGGGTTCGAGTCCCAGTTGCGACCATTGTCTTTTTTTGTGTCTTGTTCTCTTTCATATTTTCATTTAGATTATTATTATCTTCTTCTTCAATTATATATTACATTAATGGGAATAACATTCAAAAGTTATAAAAAGATAGTTTTTCTTATAAAAAAGAGAAAAAATATCTCTCCTGATTTTGCTGGTGGCGTATAAAAATCCATGAGTAGGTAAGAACCTAAATGCAGTTGCTAATATGAATTAAAATCACGTTCGATAAACGTATTTCCGATGAGTATATAATGAAAATAATATTGCAAGCAAAATTAACACCGTCCTTATCAGATTTCAACGTTTATCATTTCATACCTGTCTGTTTGGTTGAGTCATCGCGTCATCAGGCCTAACAGAGCGGGCGCGGGCGTGCTGAAGCAGCAGAATGGGATAGGATTGCAATTTAAATGAGACCAAATTTCTCACTCGTGTTGCATTCTGTGAACAAAGTAAGACGATATTATGCTCTGCTGAGAAGCCTGGGAAAGAATTCAGGAAGATGAAAACAAAACTGCAGTCAGCAGTACTTGTCATGAATAATATAATATTGATAATTTTCTGATCACTTTAATTAAACTAACGATATTACCCTTAAGACGGCTTGTTTCAAAAAAATTGGACAATTAATCAAATAATTGAAGTTAATTTTAACGTTCTGTGTTCAAGTTCTGTTATTATATCATTATAGGCCAGTTGTTGCATAAATCTGAAATAATCACAGAACTTGAATGGGACTTTCACAGAATCTGAAAATTAACCTAAAATCGAACGTTATTTATACCGTAGCGTCTGCGTGGTTGAATTTAAGAATCCGGCTTCGAACGCATGTCTGCCGCCGCGCCTTACCCGTCGCACCATATAAACATCCGCGTACGTGGATTTTTGGACAAAGCTACCGTTGTAATTCTAATTCAAGAATTCGTCACGAGACGTCGCCACTTTCGTCGGCAAGATGCATAGGGACGTGCTCTTCCTAGGTATAAGTTCTACGAATTTGTGAACCTGGAATATCTCCCGGATTTCGAAGGATTGACGGTAATACTTAGTTGAATATAACGTTTTCGCCCGTCCCGGTTACTTTTTCGCGGTGACTAGCCATCACTGGTTGACACGTTGGCAGGGATAAGAGGAACTGGCTGTTTTTGGAATCAGTTTGTATTGATCTATAAAATGGTCACCAACACTAACTGGGTGAAGCCGCCCGCAGGAGCGGTTTTGATAAGTTATTCAAAAGTATAGTAGGTATTAGTATAGTATTTGATAAGTTGTTCAAAATTTTTGAAACAACCCATCCCATCGAGTGCCATGGAAGACTACGCTTCTACTCCTATCTGTATCCTGTTTTCTTCATGCGAATACCGCCCAAGAGTCCCAACTGCTTCCAGCTGTTCGAAGCCAGTGGGATTACGGCAACCCAAATCGGGATTTATTCTAAAGAAGGAGAAGGTTGATATGCTTGGTATAACTTTAAGTGACCAGCTCAGATATGGGGGCTCTATCGAAACCAGAGTTAAGTTTGCTTCTCAAAAACTGGACGTACTGTACAGGGCCAGCAGATACTTTAATAGTACCTACACGACTGGTAACCTTGTACAAATCAAAAGTGCGTTCAAGTTGATTTTGGCAGCCACCTCTGGTCTGGAGCCCCAAAATACACCCTCGACTCTGTACAGAAACGGGCGGTCCTTTTCATAGATTCTCCTAACTTAACAAACGGATTTAGAGCACAGGCGTCGGGTGGGAATGCTATCTATTCTACCGGTATTTAAATGGAAGATGATCCGAGGAACTAGCGTCATTGATCCCTTCGGCACTTCGGAAATACGCCAGACGCATGCCCAACGTATGCACACGGTTGACATTTGTCACATGAGAATGGGTCGCTTCTTCGACTCGTCTTGCGTTCAACAGCTCGGCTGTGGAACGATTTGCCTCTGTGTGTTTCCTACTTCCAACAACATGGGTCTCTTCAAGACCAATGTTCATTCCTTCCTCTCCTAAAAAAAAAATTCCTCCCGTAGCATCTCCGATGATACATAGGCCCCGAGGGAAATTATTTGCCTCAGATTATCCTGTGTGGAGTTAATATTAAAAAAAGATGGGGTTGAATACTGTCGAGTAATAACTCGCTATTCAGATGAGGTCACCTAATATGACTAAAGCCATTTCACGCAACGTTTCGATTCTGAATGGTGGCCTTTCACCAGTGCAATTCCGAGGGTATATACCTACCTCTCAGGAATGTGCCGCGTATATACTATTAATTGTGGAACTGTGGAAAAACACATTTTAATTAAAATATATTTGCACACGCAATTTGATCCCGCGGCTCGGGATTCGCAAGTAAAATAAGCTAAATGCTGTTTTCCTATAGCCACTATTGCTCAATGCATTGAAACCGAGGGAATCTCGAATATGTAAGTTTATTCAATAATAGTCAATTCGGCGTATCCCTGAGTTCTGAAAAAAAAAAAAAATAATAACAGTCTTTTTTTTTTAATTTTTTATTCTTCATTTTAAGCACCCGCTAAACTGCCAAAGCAGTTTGTCAGCAGGTCAATTTAACAATATTAATATAACATTAAATCACAAATATAACAAGAAACCACAATATACAAAATAGATACAGAAGAATAACTTTTAAATAGCTACAATACAAAATCATAAAATATACAGATAGACAGATGTAACACAGGCAAATTACTTTTAGTCATATTTATACATAAGATTACAAACAATATCAGTATAAAAAGTTTTGATTAATTAGCCATTTTTTAATTTTTTTTTGAAATCGGTGGTGCAATTTGATTCGATTTTTATGTTCACTGGCATCTTATTAAATATGGTAGGGACAAGATAAGTGAATGTCCGTTGTCCGTATTTATTTATAATTTTCGGAACGGATAAACCCTCATTTTTACTAAATCTGGTGCCATGTGCATGGTCAACTTTTTCTTTATATAATGAATCCGACAAAAGGTTTTGGCATACAATTTTAAACCATAATATCCCTCGAACAGATAATATATTAACTGACTCATATAATAATTTTATGTCTCTTCTTTGGGCATAAATACTTTTGCTTACCAAGAGCTTAGTTGAGAACTGTTATGCCTTCTTCCACTATCTTGGCGACTACCGCCACACATCTCCGCGGAGGTCCGCACACAGCACACGTTGCCGACATTTTGTAAACTTGTCGGCCAGTTTCCCGCGGCCAGCTGCGCGTGATTGTCGAGATTTTAAACATGACGTCACTTGTGTCAGTTTGTTTGTAACAATGCTTGTGCTTTAGATCAATGCTAGGAACAAAAAAGTCAACAAAGAATTGCCGGATATGGTAGGGTGGAAGAAGACACCAAACGGCACCTGGCGAAAATTAGTTCATTTCATATTTTAAAATGTATCCCTAAGGGGGCATACATTAATTAGGTGAGCTCAAAAAGGGGGGGAGGGGGTTCAGCAAAATCTTATGTCTACTTGACAAAAATATACGAAGTGGCCCAAATTTATCTCACCAAGTGGGGGGGGGGGGTCTAGATTGGAATAAAAACTGTTCACGTAATTAATGTATGTCCCCTAATAGGTATTCAAGCTTCCACGAAGAATTTAGCTTGTCGCACTTTACGACGCATTACAGCTTATCTAGACAAGTATTGAGTGGAATGTACAACACATTCAGAAAAATAAAAAAAAACGCGTAGGTAATAAATACTCTTGTAGTCATTTTTCAGATAAAAATCTGAAAAATTATTAATACAAAAGTACCCACATATTTATTATGTATGGGTATCAGCGTATGTAGGTTCGTAGGTTAGTTACGTACGTTAGTTACTACATACATACGTAGGTTCCTCAAGTACGTGATAAGTGGGTGCCTAATTTCTTATTTTAGGGTAGAACAACTTTTTTTATGGATCTTCATGACGTAGCATAAGTACGTTTTGTATTAATAGGTATGTTTTACAAACTTTCTTAATTTTTTTTTCAAATAAATTTATTTTAGTAAATTAAATTATATTAATAAATTAATTTATTTGAGTCAGAAACTGGACCATTAAAAAGCTGCATGGGTCGCTACATTATAAGTGATGCTTGCGTGCTTGATTGTTTCTTTGTAGGTAATCACATGCATTTTACATGTCTCGCCTCGTTTCCGTATATTCCGTAATTATAGTTTTATCTTCATTCTAATTTCTTGGAAATCATGCAGTTGTAGTTTTAATTTCATGTACTAATAGTTTGTTTAACTGGCATGTTAATTACTTGCCCCACCCTATATTTCTGTGCCTCTTTCTTGTGTTGCTCTCTCTCTCTATCTCGTATATTTTTCTTTTACCCGGACACACGTTGCTAACGAAACATAATGCCATTACCCAACCTTTATAACCAAAGCCATCTGTTACTTTGCATATATATCAAATCCACACCGCCCGCTTGCCAGCCCACATGTATTAGGTATATATTTCAACCAATTTACACAAAACCTGGACACATATTATATACCTAAACCTTCCTTATGAATCACTTTATCTATTGGTGAAAACCGCATGAAAATCCGTTCCGTAGTTTAAAAAATCTAAGCGTACAGACAGGGGAGCGACTTTGCTTTATACTTTGTAATAAAGTTACGGTACCTACACAGTGTACCTCTGTCATACGAGTGTAATTTAAATATATTTATATTTTATTCTAATATACGGTATCTTCGCAGATTTATTTATGTGACACTAATATGTATTTCTGTAACTTTTATACAGGTGTCCGGGGGTAAAGTGCATTAACTTAGATGATTCTACATGATGGTAGGAGTAAAAAAGATCAAAAACTTTTTCCGAAATTCCAACATTTTTTTCCCATACAAAAAGACATACCTACTAAAAATCCTTAGTGTGAGGTACGATCTTACTTGCTGAGAGCCTGCCGGGCGCTCGACTCGATTGTGATTGGCCCGTATCGTAACAGCGTAAAATAATAAATCTGGCCGCACACGCCGGACTAATTTTATCTTTTTATCTCAAAACTACCCCTAAAAGTTGGAATTTCGAAAAAAGTAAAGTACTATCATGTAGAATCGCCTCCTGAAGTTAACGCACTTTACCCTCGGACACCCTGTATAGTGCCATATGGTTCTGAGTTATTCAACATCGGAAACAAGTAAAGTGGTTGGGAGTTGTAAATATCAATGGCTGTAGGAAATCATAAAGGATGAAGAAACACCGAAACAAACCATAATGTGCCAAGGATGACTGTAGAGCAAATATCGCGCTTCTATGCAACTGAAGACTCAGATACCGTTGTGGAACCAAATATCCAATAGTGGCCTTTAAACTTGGTTGTTGGGAGCGGATAGCATTAGTAAGAGTATAGTAGATTAGGAAGTGAAAATAGATTAAAGATAAACCGATCGATCCACAGTAGAAATTTCTCGTTTTGTTAAAAAGTAGGCTCAGCTACCCGAAGAACCACGTTAAGGAACCAAGATCCACCCCGCAATATCTAATGACAACCCAGGTGAACTTCAATTATAAAGGGACCACAATACTGTCAAAAGAATAACTTGAAATAGGAGATAGCACAATGGGCCTCAGGCCTGTGAGGGCTTAGTGCTATGCAGATGGTCTCCGTTTAAAAAAATATTCGTCTCTGATAAAGCGCTGGACTCAATGCCACCATTTACTTGGCATTCCATGTTACAATAAAGTTGTTTTGTAAGGTTGTTAACATTGCATTTGAAGAATTTTAGCTGTTAACTAATAACTGGTGAGATTTGATGTGGTTGGTACGCTTATTTCAACTGTTAATATCCTGTTAGATCAGTTGTTAGCTGACGGTGCATGATATTTATATTATCTATGGCAACGTATAAACGGTACACCTACCCAGCAACTACTGTTTATGAATCCATCCATCAAATAAGTACTCATTTTCTTAATCTCACACAATGTACAATCCTAATGAAGGTGCAGGCTGAAAAGAAAACGATTGGTTAATGTATACTCAATGAGGTGGTGGCGTTGAAACAGAAAATATCTTAATTAAAAATTTTATAATGTCGTTATTGTTTCTTTAGAAAGTTTAATACATATTTTTTGTTCAACTTTTCTGTTATGGGTTTTTTTTTTAATGTGCAGCTATGTTCTGTTTGACTGACCATAAATGATTTAATTACCTCAACAATAACGTTATTAGCAGCGGTAAAGTTACAGAGGTCACCCTGAAAATTGCTGGGCCGACGACCTGATGAGATTTGCCGTATTCTGATGGGTGAGGATCATAACAATGAAACCAAGAAGATTGAAACCGCACAGACTTGGAGTGAAGTGTGAACTTATACAAAACACAAAATGTATGGATTTACTAAATAGAATATTATCCGCGTGTTGTATTGTAATAAACGTATGATACATAACACAAAAAGCAATAAAACTCAATTTTATATCCTGGAGATGCTTATGTTAAGCGAAACCGGTCGGTATTGAAAAAATTAAATAATTAAATCGTGGTTAGGGGTCGTCCATTAATCACGTGAGACTCGAAAGGGGGGGGGAGGGGGTTCGGAGAAAATCACGAAATATCACGACGGGGGGGGGGGTATAAGGGAACGTACCCATACTACGTGACCAACTTTTTGCAATTTTTAACCCCCCCCGGTGACCAAAATCCTAAGCAACCCGCCGCTCATTTGTATGGAGCGTGACATTTTGAATACCCCCCCCCCCCTAAAAGTGTCACGTAGTATGGGTACGTTCCCTAATGAGAAATCACGTGTATTTATTTTTCGTGATAATATTCTGAAATTTTCAAATTACTTAGTACTAAAAAAAATACACGTGATCTCGGGGGGGGGGGGGGGGGTTAGTCTAAAACCTCATCACATATCACCAAGGGGGGGGGGGGGGGGTTAAAAAGTTGCTAAAAAAAACATCACGTGATTAATGGACGACCCCTTACAAACAAAGTTATTGTTTTATTTCAAAAACCACAAAGTTTCTGCTTTCGACCAAAAAAATAAATAAATAAAAAATATATAAAACTCACTTTATTATGATTCACTCAGGAGGCACTGAGGAAAATAATTCTCCCAGGGCCTACGTCATCTTTGGGGATGCTGTGTGGAGGGTCTTTTTAGGTAAAAGAAGGAGAGGACGTTTTGGGAAGGAAAAAGGTATGAGGGTCGGTAAGAATCTGGGGGTCAATGTGTCCAGGAGTGACGGACTAATGAATCCATTCTTCGCACTGCGGTATAAGGCGATGGGTTGAGAGAGGCGAGCTGGAGAGATAAAAAGGTCTCTCTCAACCAATCTTTCCCGATCTGGCCGCAGGAGATGGGTAAACGCACATGCCGCTAAGACCTAGACAAATCTCACCCACGAACCCGGGCAAGCCTGCTAATTCAACAAATGTAGCGAACCGCTTGAGGCGACCTATGGCAGGGGTGTTGGTTATCCAGTAAATGGTTCCCGGGGCGACTGTCCCGTGCACACCGCCTCCCAAATTATAACAAGTTCTAACAGCATCGACTTCTCCGTTCCGTGCTCTGGTAATGTCTTAATTATATGGTGTGCCTACATATGGGCACTGTCACATCATTATATTTATTTCTGCAGGTAAAAAACCATGTCCATTAGGCTGCCAGTTAGGTGCTACCGGTTTAACGGAAGAAACTTTCTTGACGTTTCTCTACCACTTTTTATAATGTCGTAACACTCTAATAATTAGACATCGGATTATACGCACTAACAAAGTGCCAAAATATGCATGCAAATATGCACTAAAAACGGCCGAAATATGCACTAAAAACTCTTGATTTGCCCAAAATATGCACAATGCAAAATCAAAAAACCATTAATATTTTTATACATTTTAATTAAAGACCGTACAAAAACAGCGAAATATTCTTAAAATTATGCATAGTTTTTGTAATAATATACAACTAAGTATTTTTCCAAATTTTCGAGCTCAAATTTGTGGGGGTTGGCACCCAGTATTAATTTGTACGCCGAAAACGACCTCTCTACGTCAACTGACGTCATTGGACAAAATTTAAAATTTGGCGCCATTTCTGGAGATACCTGTTTAGGCAGGGTATGACCTGTGCCGTTGATGTAGGCATTAATGTTCTTCCAGTCTTCAAGACTCAGGTTTTTAAGCAAAATATAGTCTAACTTTTTACGAATCTTTTCTGATATTGAATTAGGAAGGGCCTTTGCGAGTTCGATCATTGTTTCTAGTATTTATTGCTTTAAATAGAGGAAGGTTTTATGTTTCCAATTTTTTTTATGGCATCTGGTAACTTGTGGACATGTGTTGAAATGAGGGCGATATTCTGTTTAATGGATGCGTCTTCAAATGCTAGCTTGCTTGAATGAATTGCAATGGCCTCAGAATTGTCAAATTGCCCAACTACTTGTTTTACGGCCTCAAAATTTTCAGCATAGAATAATACTGCCTTTAGCCAAGTACCCCTTCGAGTAATTATGGGTTCTGGCGGCAATGCTAGATTTGGCAATTGCTCTTTATAAGACTGCACACGCGACGGTTCTTTAAAAACCCTTTTTTTGTAGAGGAAATCAATTTATTAACATTCCCATACTCTTGGCGTATCTCTTCTGCAAGGCGATGAAACCCGTGAGCTAAGCAGGTAATGTGTAGTAAATTTGGATAAAAAGTTTGCAAGGCTTGGCCAGCTTTCACGTCAACCACCGCGCTGGTGCCGTAAGCGTCATCGTCACCTAGCTCCCTATACGTAGATGATACCTCCCGCTATTAACGAAATATGCACGCTTTGGGAAAAAAGGCTGAAATATGCATTAACGTCGTAATTAGAGAGTTATATGCATTTGCATATGCAAATATGCAAATGCATATAATCCGATGTCTACTAATAATAAATTGGCGTAGTGATGTTTTTGAAAGCTTGTGATATTTTGTTATGCAAGTAAGTACCTACCTTGTGTAGGAATACGTTGCGGTCACTCAGAATTTGTACACCACAAAAGGTGAGTATGAGGTTTATCGAAGCCAAAGATTAAAAACATTTTGTGAAGCATTAAAACACCGCTTTATCATGGATTTTTACTAATTTATAAATTACTTATCTCATTTTTACTCTCCATTTAATTATTATGTCGTAATAATTTTTAGCAAAATGAATTATTAACAATCAAATTAAAGAAAAAAATATTTATTTTATAACTTTACTAGTTTTAATACCCTTTTTCAAAATATACTCCTTTTATGGAACATTGCACATTTAAGTATTCATTGAAAAGATTGCTTTAAAACAAAGAAAAATATTATGAATTTTATTGCAATAACTTTTGAAAGCTATACTTATCAATGTGAATTCGCAAGTGGGAATCGATCCCAGGATCTCTCGTCTGACCGCGACATATCGTTTTCACCAACTCGGCCATTGGGTTCTATTCATTTTACGTCATTTTTTATCGATCTCATAATACAACTTTAGAATTAATAATATTATTCTCAAGTAACTTTTCTCTATTTTGGCTGCTATCTTTATAAATGATCACAAAGTTATGAGACAAGAAATATGCGAAAGTCACAAATTACGTTAAATGAATAGTTCAAGTGTCCCGGTAAGACGAGAAACACAGAGGCCGGCAAATCGTTCCACAGCCGAGCTGTTGAACTCAAGAATGAGTCGTAGAAACGACCCGTTCTTATGTGACTAATGTCACCGTGTACAAATGTTGGGCGCGTGTTTGGCGTGTTTCCCGACTATGCATCGGTGCCGAGGGGATCAATGACGCTAATTCCTCGGAGCATCTTCCATTGTAATACCGGTAGAACAACAAGTTGCGACCGTTACCTTTTTATTTTTCCGTGTTCTGTTCTGTTTCACGTTCCGTTTAAACTTATTAATAATATCTTCTTCAATGAAAAAAAAATAGTACATTTTTTCTTCTCCTAAAAAAAGGTTTTTGCGTATACGAGGTTGAGTCAGAACGATATGGGGTCTGTAAACATTTTTATAGACATTTCTTAACCCTACAGCTTAAAATGTAAATGACTCTGAGCTGGAAATATAAAAAAATGCTAATTTTATGACGCCATGTTGTTAGGTGGTAAACATTAATGACGTGAGCAGTTTTTTTCCAATTTAGACCCCCCCATTGGTGAGATTAAGTGAGATTTGGTGGGACTCCCCCTTCATTCCACTCGTGAGATCAGTGGTGTATCTGTGGTCCCACCTTATCCCATACCGCGCAATCCTATCCCATTACGCCCCCCCCCCCGTGAGGTAAATATAATCGCGGCTATACGCTGAAAAACTGTTCAAGATCATAATATTTACCCCAACGGAGGGGGCATAATGGGATAGAATGGGGCGGGGCGGGATGTGGTGGAATGGATTTTTCTGTGCCCCCGCTCGCGTTATTAGACTTTTTCAGCGAATAAAATTTGGGATAAAGTGGACGAGAGATTTTTATTGACCTCCCCCGGTTTAAATGAGATTTGGTGAGATTTTACTGGACCCCTCCCCCCATTTTGAGCTCACGTAATTAATGTATGCCCCCTTACACCATTCGGAAGTTTTAGTTATCACAGACAAACGAAGCGTTTTCTGCTTCATATTACGACTGCTTTGCAAACGGGCAAAGAATCGGTTGAAATTTTTGATTTTATCAAGAATTAATGTGTCCTTAACCTTCCCGTGCGCAGGTTGTTCTACAACATCTTCAATACGAGACGCTTCAATGTCAGAGTCTTCGTGTTTAGTGGTACCTAGGTACCTACATGAAACATGCAACACATGCTACATACGATCTCATAGCACACTTCGAATGTAATGCGCATAAATTAAAGAAATATTTTTTTATGATCAAAACTCTGAGATAAAACTTGGAATACCCATTTTAAAATTTGGTTGACCGTTTTCCTCATTTTACTTGCAAAAAAGTGACTAGTGAGATAAACAAGTTTCGTGTAGTAGTTTTCACATGCAAACTTATCCTCTGTCCACAGTTTGTTTTTGATCAAGTTACAAATGAAGATGTTATGGTTCGTATGAATAAAGAAAAGGAAGAAATTAAAACTATAAAAATCTGAAAACTTCAATATCTTGGACATGTGATGAGACATACAGAAAAGTATGAGATCCTGCATCTCATAATGCAGGGAAAGATTGCCGGAAGACGGAGCCCTGGAAGAAGAAGAACCTCATGGCTGAAAAACCTGAGACGGTGGTTTGGCCAGTCTACCGTAGAGCTGTTCCGGGCGTGTATTTACAAAACCTATACCGATTCAGTCGCGGTAACGACAATTTACATTTTAAATATACCTCTATATTGGTTACTTTTTATCACATTGCAAAAACAAAAATTGTTCTAAAATCTAGATAAAATAATCTTTCTGATGTGTATATTAGAAATTAAAATTTTTATTTCTAAATATTTAAATTTTAATATTATTCCCATATATTGTAAATACACCTCTATATTGATAATTTTTTATCACTTTGCAAAAACAAAAATTGTTCTAAAATCTAGATAAAATAATCTTTCCAATGTGTATATTAGAAATTAATAATTTTATTTCTAAATATTTAATTTTTGATATTGAAAATTTTAAGCGACTGAAACGCGGTAGGGATTGTAAATACGCGTTCCGGGCCGCAGTAAACAAAATCCGCATAGCCAACATGATAGCCCACCTCCGTTGAACGGACAGGGCACAAGAAGAAGAAGAAGACTTTGTTAGGCAAAAGGTGGATTATAGGAGGATTGTGCAATATTATACAATTTTAAATAAATATTCGTGATACAACAGTTGATAAAATATTACCAATTACAATAAAAAACGTTTTTTGAACCCGCCATGCAAGTGCCTCCGTAAGGTGATTATTAACTGATGAGATGAGAGTTGAGCCTCTCAGATTCTGCGAAATCTTTACAGTTGTGGGAATTGCCTGCAGACATAGTTAGTTTTTCCACAATATGTCCATTGCGCTGATGGGTATTATTATATCAAAACTGGAGACATACGAGTGTATAGGCCTGCGGAACATGTTTTGAAGAATAAATTCCTGACATTGTAAATATGGCAGAACCATCGTTAGACTCTTTCTGTCCAATTATCATGGCGCTCTTCGATCATTTCTTATCCCAGATATGACTTGTTTGGAGCGGTGCATCTATTTTCCACACAATTGAGGTCAATATTGAGGTTTTGACCTGGCCCTGTCAACAGGATCGGTAACGGTCCTTTCCTCTGTCCTCTGTAACCTCTCCTGCCAAAAGTTTTTTTCAGGCTGTCATATTTTTTAACAAGATGAAAGAAGAATTGGAGGACCATTCTCAGGGGATGTCGTTATCGTCTTTGATCTATCATTTTGCAGCTCTTACACCATTGATCCCAATAACATGAGATAAAATAATATTGATAAACACATGTGTGAAAGGTATCGGCTTCTTCAAAGGGACTGATTTCCACGCGGTGCACTTCGAATTATTGAATATGACGAATATCAGGCATTCCCGAAATTAATTAAAATTCAGCAAAGGTGCCATGTAAATAACTTGAAACAGGCAAGCTGAGTGTACAGCGGATACGTTATTTGAATTCTGACAGCGATTATCTTGTTATAACTCATTCCGTTCACGTGCTACAAATACATATATAGGTACCTACTTGAATTTACCGAGGGACACAATGTTTGTCACAAGTACGAATATTGTGATGCGTCATGGTAATATGTACAGGTATTTTATCGATGTGTACCGAATAATCATTCGGACATGATATAACCACCTACTCGCGTTGGTTGAAATTGTTTGCAGATAAATAGTAAAAGTTTTAATCCCTTCACCAAATAAATAACTAACTAACCATCACACCGATTCTCCGCAGAGGCATGCAGGGAGGAAGAACAGCCACACATCTCTATCGTGGTTCACACTTCTTGCTTTATCAAAATTCATACATCGTCTTATAAATGCCAGCGTAGCGAGCGCAAATAAATTTTACATGATTAATTTGTGTTATTTCACAATTAATTCATTTAAAAATTATATATAGTATATTTGCGGCACATTCCAGAGTGGAAGATACTCTCAGTATCACCCTAGTGTAAGGCCACCATTCAGAATTGAGACGTTGCTCGGAAGGGTTTTAGCCGTGTTGGGTAACCAGATCTCAGCCTCACAACATATGCTGTTTGGGGATGCCATATTCTCACTGGTTCCCGACGGGAGCAGCTGAGACTCTTATAAGGTAAATAAAATAAAATAAACAAACTTAAGGGGGTATTCTAGTCCAGAATTTTTTTTCATATATCGATAGTTTAAATATTCAAAATATCTCCTTAAAAGGTTTTTTCGAAATTCGAATCATTTTAAAAGTTATAGTCATTTTAGTGGCGCGGTTTACACGGAATCTAACTAGAATCTAAATAGAACAACATTTTAACGCGTTTTTCTCGAAACTACTTTTTTCGAGATGGTTGTCATGATATCTCCAGTTCTACTGAACGAATTAACTAGTTAAAACTATAAAAACATTACTATTTTAACCATTTTTAAAAAAATTCGGAAAAGTTAAAAAAAATGATAGAAAAATGTCTTTTTATTTCAGACAGCCGCTATTTTGAGATTTTTTTTCACTTTTCCGTAGTTGTTTTGTAATTATTTTGTTTTTATTTCAGATTACTAGGAGGTTTGCAATCGTGACAACCAGGACGCGCCATTTTTTTGAGCCCCCCCCCACTTCATCAACCTCTAATTTTTTTTGTATTCTTCAAACGTTAAGAGCGTTTAACCAGCCAGCGGACGAAAATCCACATTTCGTCGAAAGTTGTTCTTTCGATCGTGCAGGGCGGTTACAATGAGAAAGATTGATTATTCTCCGTACCAGCTTTTTTAAATTATAACTCAATATCGAATTTATTTCAATCCAAATTAGCTTTAATTTATACCTTCATCCAAAAATGCTGAAAGGCGTGATGATAAAACTATTAAAATAGTGTACTTTTTGTAGTTATTTTTTGATTATAAGTATTTATCATTTTTCAATAATGTCTAAATTTAATAAGAATGTTAAAAAAATCTGAAATATATTAGTTTGTAAGTGCGCAAATAAATACACAAATGGACCAATTTTCGTCAAGAAACATATGTACGTACATATTTTTTAATGATTTTATTGAAACTAAAATTAAAATTCTAATACATAACTTTGCTAGATAATGTATTGATTTATTTTACTGCATGATTACATTATTTGAAATGGGTGTGGTATAATACAAAAACTTTTTTGAAAATTTAACAAATCTGCCAACGACCTATGGAATAACCTTATTATACTAAAAATTAAAAAAAAATCTAAAAATTTATTACATAACTATGCTAGATAAAAGAACAATCTTTCGAAATCCATTTATAATTTTTTGCGGAAAAGAGTCAATACGTCTAAAAACTTTTTTGAAAATGACGTATTTCCGGCTTTCTCTGGTAATGCCCTCTTAACCTGTCAAGGGCCAGGGTTTTTTACCTTACCTTTTTTAAATTACCTTAATAACAAGAATGGAGGAAGCTATTTTAAGCTTTATTTTATGTTATAAATTAATGGAATAAAATTTAAAATCGCATTCAAATTATTTGAATTAATATTCTTTTTTGAAATTCCAGTCTCGCGCGCGGGCGCGTTCCTGGCCTTTGAAAGGTTAATAAATATATTTGGTAATATAATGGCTATTAAAAAAAAAAAAAATTTTTCATTGTACCTGAAAAAATACCTACAATTCATGCCTCTAAACTAGAATAACCTCTTAAGTATCGATTCACTTGATCTTGCCATATCTTTCTCGGGAAATCTTTTTTCCTTTTGGTGTCATATCTTCTCTTTAGGCCCGTTCTCTGTTCATCTTGTACGCATAACACTAGATCGAATAAAAATGATATAAAAAATATTCCAAGTTATAAAACCACATTTGGACAAAGAAACTATACATACTTTGCAACAAAACTCCATAACATCCTTCCCCAAGACATAAAACTAATAAAAAATCCAATTGAATACAAATCAAGAATAAAAATATGGCTTAAAAAGGTCAATGAGAAAACACTAGCGAAGACGCTAAAAACGACATAGAAGACAAATGAACTATATTTAAATAACATTAGGACCCCCTAGTGAAGAGGACTAAGAAATACAATACTTTATACTTAATTTCACCATTACATTTTGTACGAAATTTTTTTTTAAATAGTCGCTAAAATAAATAAAAAAATTTAAAAAATCCGCCTCTACATTTACAAAACATATCACTTGTACCGCTTTACGAGGCGTTTCCGGTTTCCTAAAACTATTATTGTTATTTGACCTTTCATCATAGCCTGTGCCTAACGTTAAATGCCAAACACTACGATATTTACAAAGTGGTATTCAGTTATCTTTGCGTAAACGCTTTCCTTATGAGTCAAGCGTTTTATAAAATTTATTAATTATTACTGTCATGCGTGTGTCACGAACTTTTAAATAGATATATAAATAACATTCCATATAATCGACACCAAAATTACTCTACAAAATGTGAACTTGGTTTCTTGAGGTTTAAGTTCGATGCTGATTATAATTTATTAACAATAACAAAATAAATAATAATTCAAAATAACAAATTAACAATACCATCACTACACAGTATAAAATGAGGTCGCTCAAAATGTCGTGCGCATAGATCTTTTATACAGTACGCAACAGATTTTCATGCGGTTTTCACCAACAGATAGAGTGATTCAACAGGAAGGTTTATATGTGTAATACATGCTTGTTATAATAGAGAAAAGCCGATAAATTCAAATATTCAATTCAGGCAGCGGGCAGCTGGCAAGCGTGGTGTTGATTTTATAAAGGTTGGGTAATGGCGTTGTGTTTCGTTAGCCACAGCAACGTGTGTCCGGGTCTGCTAGTGAATTATAAATCATTGTTGCATATGCGAGTTCATAAACAGAGTATGTACAGTATAACAATAAACATGTTTAATGTCAGTCTGTCAGAAATATATAACTGTTATTAAAATCTATCTATCTTCTATCTATCTATCTATCTTCTATCTATCTATCTATCTATCTATCTATCTATCTATCTATCTATCTATCTATCTATCTTTCTATCTTCTATCTAAATAAAAAGGAATCGCCGATATGTACGTACGCGCGTAACTTTCGAACGACTGCACCAAATTGGATAATTCTTTTTTTTTTGCGTTCGTTATTGTCAGGACAAGGTTTGTACAAAACTGCTGGTGGCATTATGAAATTTGTTAAAAAAAATTGCAATAGGTGGTACGCAAGCTGTTTGAAATCTGAATGTACTGGGAATGAATGTATGGAATGCGGGAGGGGGGAGGGGGAAAAGGAGGGTGGAGGGTGAAAGGGGGGAGGGGGAGGGGAACTCGGGTAGGGGGTTCGCAGGAGGGGGGGAGGGGAACCTGGGAGAATGGGAGGGGAACTCAGGAGCGGGGTTAACGGGACGGGGGAAGGGGGAGAGTGGGGAGAGGGAAGGTGGAGGAGGCGGATTGGGAACGCGGGAGGGGAAGGGGACGCGGGAGAGGAAGGAGAGGCGGAAGGGGAATGGGACGAATGGGAAAGGACACGCTTGGAGAAACTATTTCTTTATTAAAAGGCATAGCAACGCATGCCGGGTATCAGCTAGTTAATTTATAAATACGATTGATCAATCCGAATAATCAAGAAAAATGTTATGAGAGTAGAACAAGTTCAAGTGAAATTTGCGAAATTGGGAGAGAGAGGTGATCTATATATTATTTACATGAATGGAAAACCTGTTCTCTTAAAATTTTACCAACTAGTTTTTCTACTCGGCTTTGATCGAATCGAATGCTGCAGAATCTCAGGGCCGTCTGTTCCAAAGCTGTTTAGAGAAAAAGTAAGAGTAAGATTGGTGAAGTTAAATTTCACCGATGCTTAATTTATAAATTATTTTAACCACTCGTTTTACGTTAATTTTAATGTTTGCTTTTACTTCCCGAAAATTAATACTCTGCCATTACTCCGTCAGCTACTCCGCCATTTTGACACATTTGACAGTTCTGTTGGAGGTAAGGCACAACATTGCACTCTTTAGCATTGATTCACGATTAATATTATATAATATGAAAAAGGGGGCGATGAATTCCTGATTCAATATGTCTTACAGGGAAAACCAAAAACGTTTTGAACCCTTGTTAATAATACGTTAATTTGGGAGGATCCCGAATTTTGGTGCAGCATGTCGAAAGTTCTCATAAATTTGTGGCACACCAAGTTCAAGGGGATATTACAACTTTACTACTTTAAGGTAAAATACATTCTTTCCGTGTAATATCGTGCATATTATAATGGGACTAAATTTATTTTTAAATACCCTCACAAATATTTTTACAGGAATAAAGCTAAAATAAAGCGGAATATTTTGACATTTGTGGTTTTTAAAAATTAATTTTAGGTATGGCCGCACCAAAAAATCGACCACACTAATTAACCATTAATTTAGCAACATTACACTAAAAATAGCGATTGGTATTATTTAACATCCTTGTTACTTTAACTGACAGGTTAAAATTTAAATATAGCTTTCTGTTGAAGCAGACGGCTATTGTCGTATTTCACTGAAAAACTTTAAACAACAGAATTAAAGGATGCTTCCAGAAAAGAAACAATGTTTAGTTAAATGAGACTGACATAACTTGCAGAAAATATCTGCATTTACCTAGAAATTACAGATCTAAAATTACGGAAAAAGCTGTGCAAATGTCATGAGGTCATTGCTTATCGTTTAGAGAGAATTTGTGGAAAATGAAATAAAAACACAACAAATTGGTATCACGCACTAACGCTTTGTAGGAGATAAGAACAAGGTTAACAATTTCGCTTACGTAAATATTGAAGAGTTTAGATAAAAACACACAACACCAAACAGCCGATACTTTGAACATACATCACATTCATCGATGTTTGAACATAATAATATACCCAATAGTTATGAACAAAAATAATAAATTTTCAGCCCAAACTACTGAACAGAAGAATCCAACAAGTGTGGACTATGAGCTTCCGAGGGGTGAGGCTCTTGACTAGCAACCCGCCGGTCGGTTCAATTCCCGGCGTCAGCAAGTAAATTTTATTTGATTGATCTGCTTTATTTCCCAATTTAATCATTTATAATATAAGGTATGTTTTCGACACGTTCTAGAGTGGCACATATTCTCAGTATCGCCCTTGCGTAATACGACTATTCAGAACTGAACCGTTGCTTGAGGCGTGTTTGGTGACCACATCTAACTGCCAGGTATTTCCCAACCTTCCTCTTCCCCTCCCCACTACCTTCAGCTTCATAACATACCTCAATTGGGGATGCCGTAGTCTCTCTTATGCGGTAAAAAAAAATGCCGAATAGAAAGAAAACCAATGTCGCCATTTTTCAAAAGACTTTTAGACTATTATGCCCAGACAGACCAATGAAATTGATTGTTGGATTATGTTCAAGAAAGAGAAATTTTGCAAGTTTGATAAAATTCAACAGAGCCTTTAGACAGCCTGGGCCCCAGATAGATAATTAAAAATGATTATCAAATTAAACAAATAATTTCGACTATGAAAAGTTTGAGCAATTTCACCCAAAGTAAGAATAAATTTTAGTGACCGACCGAAGGTTCGGTTTCGGTTTCGGCAAGTTTCGGAAAAAAAATCTAGTTTCGGCAAAAGTTTCAAAACCGAAACTTTTTTAGACATGTTAAAAATCAATTATTTACTGTTATTTGGCTTAATTTTTACACTTATTAAGACAGTTAACACGTGTTAAATTAAATAAATAAATTAAAAAAAACAATAATTGAAGTATGTGATAAAATATTTTTTTTTATATTACTTCTATAAAACAAACAAATTTCCTAAAAAATAACAAAACATGTTAACGACTTCTTGGAACTTCTTGTTCGGCTGACTTCGGGTGAGTTCGTGGCGCGTATGTCACCTGCCATCATCAGCAAAATACTCAATTAATGACGTCCTTCCTTTAACTGTTGATTATTGACCTCGTATTATGTTTTATGTTGTATCGATTTTTAACATGTTTAAAAAAGTTTCGGTTTCGGTGGAAAGTCCTGTTTCGGTCGGACACTAAAAAATTTCATTTAATTCGGGCACACAGACACCCCCACGACACACTTCTGTCATTTTATCTTTTCAGCGCAAACCCACAACGAATCGGTCTAGCGTTGTCCATTGTGTTGTTTGTTGCGCTGATTTGTCAACACCGGCCTGTTGTGTCCGCAATTGAGCGGGTTCTGACGTCACAATCACCTGTGCTTATAAAAAACGACGTAGTTCTGAAGTATATCGGTACTGAATTTAATGCAGTGTCTCGTGATGAATGTTAATGAGTTTGCTAGACACGCGAGGCTGCGGTGACAAGGCCATGGGACGGTCTGACGAAATAGGCTCCACTCAGCTTGCTGCACTACTTGGTATACAGCTGCCATTGATCGATAAAGCGGAAAATTAGGTTAACAGAAGAAATACGTAATAGTTAACATAATATTACAGATTATGTTAAGACCCTCCGTTAAGCTAAAGTTAACCGCAACAACGCCATAATTTTCTATGTAATTTTAAACTATAAATGCAACCATTATAATATTATGTACCTACAACATTTGCAATGTATTGTAGATACTCCTTGTGTCTGCTCGATAAAGGCCACCATTCGGAACCAAAACGTTGCTTTTTTTTTTTCATAAGTTTTTATTCCAGTAAAAAAGAAAATAACATTTTCACTTACTTAACTAGAATATTGAATTATGTACTTTTTACATTGTATTACATAGTTTTTACATTACATGGTTTTTACATTTCATAACCTTAGATTACATTAGATTGCAATACTAACATTTACATGATATTATATTACCATACGATATTATTCACTATCACTACTTTGTTTTTTGTGAATGAACATGAACAATTTTTTTTTGAATTTGCACACACTTTTTTCGTTTTTGATATCATCTGGAAGGCAATTATATAAATTGCCCCCCTCGTAACTAATTGATTGCTTACCGTAGTTAGTATGAATGGTGTTTAAACGTATGTTATCGTGTTGTCTAGTAAAATGTTTGTGTACTTTGGACGTTTTAATGAATTCTGTGTTTGTATGTATGAGTTTATTATTTATTTTGTATATAAGGACACATATATTGTACTCGTATAGTTTTCTTAATGTTAGCAGTTTTGTTTCTAAATATATTTTTTTTGTGGATGTTTTGGATTCGTAGTGAAATAGTTTTTTGATTATCTTATTTTGAATTACCTGTAATTCATTGATGTATGTTTCATACGCATTTCCCCAGATTTCAATCAGGTAATTTAGGTGTGAGTGTACGAGACTATAGTATAAACTTTTTTTTAAAATCTAATTGGTAATAGATATGATAACCGGCTAAAAACGCTAATTAAGGGTGTGATTTTATCTTTTACATTTTGAATGTGTAGTTTAAAAGTTGAATGCTTATCGATGCACAGCCCAAGATATTTTTCCTGTTTCAGGATTTGCAAATCGTTATTTTCAATTTTTAATGGTACATGTGGAGGAATTATTTTACGGTTTGAACTTAAATTCATGTATCCTGTTTTTTTTATATTCATTGTTAGGATATTTGATTGGAGCCAACCGCAAACATTGACAAACCGCATTGGAGCCAACCGCTTATAATGGTTTATCTGCGTTTAGTGATCATACCTGAAAAGACACGTAGGTACCAATGGCGGTCCGTGAGTTTTAGTGAGCTACAGCACTAAGATTGAGAAATACGACGTTATGGACGCTGAAAACGAATTTTATTTTGTTATCAAAATTTCATCTTTTTGTATGAAGATCTTCAGGATTCTGTCAGTTAAGAGATGCGCCGCATCCACATAATGAAAGATCTTCATACAAAAAGTAGTAATTTTGAAAAAAAAAAAAAATCATTTTCACTACAACAACATCAGTAATGCCGAATTTTTCAATCTTAGCCATCTATTTTCGGTATTTGTTTTTGAGATGTTATGCCGTGTTGAGCTACCTCCTTCTTTAGCCAACGTTTCGGACAGCGTTGCAGTGTCAATCATCAGGGCAGATCCGGCAGATCTCTTTTCTTCCTCTTTCCCAACTTTTCTCCCCACTTCCTTAAAATTCGAGTCTTTCTCAAATTCGTTGGGAATCGCATAAAAACCGTGACAACAGTGAACATTATTAAATATGAAAGTTATTTTTACATTAATAAATTTTAAATACATTGTCGTATACAATAAAAAGGTACGGTTTTGGAAATGTGACATTTACATAATACATATTGGTCCCCTGCGTAACTGAAATACAACTACCTATGTATGTGTAATCGATAAATAATGAATTTATAGCAATATCGTAATTGTAAACGAGTCATTTTTCAAATCGATAGAAAAATACCTATATTGTTAAAATTCCTACGTTTGTGATGGAAAGAATAGCAACTTCGGAATTATTTTAAACGTGAGAATTATGTCGTGAGTATTCATTATTATTTATTTTTAGTTGCGCTTGGTGTTGAGACACACGTGTGTGTGAGAATGAACACGCTGGTTTTGCAATGCCGTCAGTGTCAGCTCTATTAGTGTGTCGTTGTTTGAGCTCGAGCCAGTGGTGGTAGCAGCGGATTCAGCTGATGCAGTTAGTTCTAGTGCGGCCGCGGACGATAGCGATGCGCGATGGCGCGGCACTCGCTTGATAAGATAGGATAGGCTATCATTACCGTATCACCGCATTCGCGCTCACGGCGGGAGACACCGGCTGTCTGTTCCACACAGATACGATATTGTAGGTAATCGCCCAAATGAGCGCGACTATTTTTACATCCATCGCGGAGTTATTTTCGATATGCATTGCGACAACAAGTAGTGATGCTCGACGACGGTAGTATAACACCAGTGAGAATGAGCTAACAATTTGAGTGACAGTGTCAAGTGTAAATATTAAAAACATGTTTTACGAGGATTCTCCCGCTACGGAGAATTCCGAGTTGTTGAAGATCGTTATAAAAAAACGGGAGTTGGAAAGATTGCAAAGTTTGGAGACAAGCTCAAAGATCAGAGAACGGTCCGATGACACCATGGCGAGAGGAGGGCAGCTGTACAAGATCTTAAAGAAGTCCGAAGAAGAGAAAGTAGCCCCACCTGAAGATGAAGTCAAAAACCCGCTGACTCCTGGAATTCCTGAATCGTTAGGATACCCTCCAGCGACAGGATCCTTCCTTTTCCCAATCCAGGCGCAGCCGAGTCGGGACTCGAGCAGTTCCGTTAATTCCCGGCTCTCTCGTCATTCTCCCGGTAGGATCAATGCCAGCTTCTCTTCTTATTCTGGCGACTCCGTGACTTCATCCGAGGGCAGTTCTTCCTATTCAAAGGATACAGTCCAAAATCAACTGAAATACAAACCCAAGAAACCACCCCCGGTTCCGCCGCGACCCTCACTTTCCTCCACTGTTAGTAATGAATCGACTTTATGGAAACCCGCCACGGTTCCTGGTCAGCTACGGTTTGTTGAGGGGAAGACGACTTCTGACACTTCGGACGTGTCGAGTGATGAGGACGAAGCGATGTATTATTCAATTGATGCATCGGACGATAATAATAATCAAGGTGATAAATTAAGCGAATCGCTGGAAAAAGTCACTTTTTCCGATTCACTCCCACACAACAGCAGAATTGACTTTAATAGCACCAGTACCGTGGAGGAAAATATTTATGAGTGCATTAACTATTCCAGTGTTTCTTCCCCAGTGCCAGACAGTGATAAATGTGACTCTTCGACAATGGCATCGGATGAATATGGTTCAGATATTTACGAGGAAATTGACAGGTTTCCTGTAGTGGTTGCTGCCGTCAATCGCCAATTTTCAGTTCCCCAAGCCGAGACCAAAGCGGATAAGTACCAAAGGTAAGTGTGACGTCAATCTGAAATTGTGTTATCACCTGACGTTTAGGAATATACGATTGTGGTCCGTATTGAATAGGTATTGAAAGGTTATGTCAATACAGATCGACTGGCATTGGCAAGAAAAATGTTCTTGAAAATTGAAACCTTACGTTGATTATCCCAAGTCGTTACTTGGGATAATCAACATAACATAATCGTTATTTGTTAGATAATATTATGTTATGATGTATGTGTAACAAAATTATTATATTAAATAGTTTATTTATCACTTTATGAAACCACTGACCGCATGACCTACAGACACTGGACATTTTAAAAATGGCAACACGCTTTCACCCCATTTATAATTTTGTATACACGATAAGATTATACAAATATTCCTACACACAATATACACACAATGGAATCAGTGCTGAAAAATGCACTTTACAATTATCAAGTTTTGATCTTTTCAAGTTTTGATTTCAACCTTTGAAACTTTCACATTCTGCAAAACATAATAATATTTACCAAGGGGTTTCAAACTAGGAGAGTCACTACGACTTCTCTGTTTGTTATTCATTTCGCGAGCCACATTTTGTTGAAGGTGTTCCAGTGCCGTACAGGTACGTAGTTCGTGGGTACCTGAGCTGTTTGGAGATTAGATAAAGTATAGCAAGCGATAAATATGTACTGATTGCATTCCAATTGGGAAAAATTCCATACAAAATATGAAGTGGGAATTGCTCAATCTCAGATGTCAATAAATTCCAATACTTTTCTTATTTTTTGTTTTTTCTTTCATATTATAATAAATTAAAATGTATATAAATTCTAATCGATGTGTACCTACCCAAATAAGACGTAATGTTGTTCATAGTGCAGGTAGGTACCTACTAAGCAAAGTATTTGTTATTGGCGAAGAAGCAATCACTTTATGGCTTGACATCATTTATGTATTTAAGAAAAGTTACTATGTTTTAACCATTACTATTTGACGTATTTAATGTATATATTCTAAGAAAGTGGTTAAGAACAAAGTATTTTTTTATTAGTCTTTTTATAAGCCCAGAAAAAGTATCAGGCCGATAAAAACTGCTTTAAAAATAAAAATGTCCCACTTAAGAACGGTTATGGTCTTTATTGTATAATGTGGAAAGTTAAATTCTTTTTAAGATGATCGTAAATCATGTAAATATTTGTGCCTGAGCTTCGCAAAACAAAATAAAACTATTGGAGATGTTTTTTTCCTGAATAAATCGAGGAAAAGCAAAACGAGCGGCTGGAGCGGCTTGATCCCGAATTTTACACGACGCCGCGACGTGAGGCATCATCTCAAATAACCATAGATATAGAAAATTATCTGTTTATTCGTTACTTTAGCCACCTGCAAAATTTAGTATGTTAAACTGTACACAACGGTTTCGATAAGATTTTCGAAAATTTTACTTGGTATAAAGATATTTGTGTCCAAAGATTGCACTAATTGTTTTTATCGTGGCGCCTTCAGATAATTACGTTGCGTAAGAATTTAATTTCGGTTTAACTTTATTTTTATTTTTTGCGAAAGAATAATTGAGCAGTCGACGGGGCAAAATAAGGTGTATGAAATCAAGTGTGACTATATATTATGTATAAATATGTTTTTCAAGAGTCCCAGGTCCCAATTTCTCTCAACCGTCTAGACTCTAGACCATGGGTGGCCAACCTTTTTAGCAGCCGGGCCAAATTTTAGGAATGAGATTTCCTACCGGGCCGCACAACAAAATTTGTGTTATTATTCAAAGCAAACAAGAAATATGTTTTTTTTTTAAGATATAAAAAACATGAGAAACAAACATATTTATTAGATTAGAGTTAGGAAATACAAAAAAAAAAATAATAAAAAATATAACAAAATATAATAAATTTTGAGAATATGTAATAAATATAATAAAAATAGAAAATATAATAAATAAGTGCATCAATGTTGATAACGATTGATGTTGTAGCTACACGCACACAGTTTTCCAAATGTTCATCAGTGATTCGTGTTCCCATTTGAGATTTAATATGCTTCATTCGACTAAAAAGCTGTTCACACGTGTAGTGTTTCTAAATAGCGAAATCATCGATAGATCATGTTTGTAAAATGCGGGATATTTCTCCTTGTCCAAATATGTTTTGTAAAACTCTTCCAAACTGACCTGGTTGAATTTCTCCTTTAACTGTGCATCACAACACATTTCACAATGTTCCATTTGTATAATTCCTGGCAATAAATTCACGTCTACGGAGAATGACGTTGCAAACGCAGCAAAAAGCACACGATGCTTTTTAAAATCTTGATATCGGATTTCAAATTCCAGGTTCAAGTCGGATATCATTGAAGCGTATTATTTATCCGCAGCCATTTGTGTGACGTCTGGCTGCAATAACAATGTAGGAAAGTGAGTGAAGATTTTTGTCCGTAACTGTTGTTCCCAAAGCCAAAGTTTCACTTGGAATGCGGAAATAAGATCATACATGTTATTAATTGCTTGATCTTTCCCTTGGAGACGAGTATTAACAACGTTTAGGTGGCTAACTATATCGACCAGAAATGCAAAATCGCTAACCCACTCGTTGTCTTCAAATCTGAAGGCTGGAGCACGACTTATCTCGTCCTGCATCCCCCGCATTCACGCTCACGGCTATCCACGCAAGATCGGCGTGCGCGCTTTTTAAAATCAGCGTTGTGATTGTTTGTTAACAAGAATATACCATAGAAGAAATTGTCACGATAGTTGGATCAATGTACTGAGGATACTTCCATATATGAGATGTGAAACGAACTACGCAAGTTGGAATGTTTGGTGGTTTTATGTACGTACACTGAAAGAAAAAATGTGTTCATATGCTCGGCGGGCCACAAGTAAACACCCCGCGGGCCGCGGGTTGGCCACCCTTGCTCTAGACGGTTGAGAGACCGAATCTCACCTGAAGATGACCAAATCTCACCTGGCTCTAGACTCTAGAGCCAGGTGAGATTTGGTCAACAGAGGCTGAATGTAGTGGAAAAGAAAGTAGACGGGAATAAGGGGGTGAGGAAGCTAAAGCCATTCCTGCAAAGTTTCGATTCTGAATGGTGGTCTGTCACCAGCGCGATTCTGAGAGTATCTCCCACTCTGGGACTTGCCGCAAATATATATGTATACCAATTTTTTAAGTGAATTAATTGTGAAACATTAAAAAATGATCAAATAAAATCTATTTGTGCACGCCGGTATTTGAATCCGCGACCTCCGGTTTCACACTCAAGGTTTTAATTCGTGTGATAATATTTATTTAAATAATCGAACGTTATTAATAGCTTGCGTCTGCGTGGTTGAATTTAAAAATCCGGCTTTCAACGCATGTCTGCCGCCGCGCCTTACCCGTCGCACCATATAAACATCCGTGTACGTGGATTTTCAGACAAAGCTACCGCTGTAATTCGGTTTCTAATTCAAGAATTCGTCACAAGATGATGCCACTTTCGTCGGCAAGACGCAAAGGGACGTGCTCTATTAGTTCTACGAATTTGTGAACCTCGAGTATCCGATTTCGAAAGATTAACGGTAACACCAGTAGAGTAGCGTGCCTTGGAGGGGCCCTGTATCAAAATTAGTTGGGGGGCCCTAATGAAGGATAAAGCTTTCTCACAAAAGAGACAAAAGGCCTCTGTAGCCCGGGGGCCCCGTATCATTGATACGGCTGATACGGCGGTAGCTACGCTACTGGGTAACACTCAGTTGTATCGAGCGGCTGTATATTACATACGACGTCATCGCCCGTCCCGGTTATTTTTCGCGGTGACTAGCCATCACTGGTTGACACGTTGACAGTGGATACGAGGAAAGGGCTAATTTTAGAACCAGATATTATTGGTTTTACAAAATGATAAGCAGCCGGGGATTTTTTTATTTGGTCATAATGTCTCCCAACGTCCCTAAGCAAGTGGGCTACTAGTATGTTACCACTGGGATTAGGAATTAAAAAAAAAGGAATTCCAGTAAGGGAAGATTATAGTGTAGCGGAACCGAAACTTCACAAATTATAACAGATATTTCAAGCATCGTCGGATTTCTATAATTTTGTAGCAATAGTATCTGTTGCTTTCACCGATCAAGCTAATTTAAATTTTCACTCAGACGTACAATTTAAGTGTCACCAATGTTAATGGGCGTAATTTTCGTTCAGCGATAAACCTATAGATTTAAGTCATCTACTTTCACAGAATAACCTCCGCTAAGCATTGAACTGTCAGTGGCCTGCAAAGTGCTGACGAGATAAAACTGTAAGGGGAATAATCAGACACAACCGGAAATATGTAATTTTATAATCAAATTCAAGATGTATCAACTCTTTCCCCCCCCAAAAAAATATAAATTGATTTCGAAAGATTGTTATTTTATCTAGTAAAATTATGTTTTCAATGATGAAAAAACATGTTTGTTTTTATTATAATAAGGTTACACCGTTGGTCGTTGGCAGATTTGTTAAATGTTCCAACAAAATGTTGTGCCCATTATACCTACACATAACGTTTCTAAAGCTACTTTTCAGAATTTTGTTTTAAAAATCATATAATAATTTTAAAAAATCATTAAAAAAACCCTCTAACGTGTTTTGTGATGAAAATAAAAAAAAAACATACATCAGTTGTTAGTCTATTTATTTACTGTCTTAGAATCTAATATAATATTTTTTTTCAGATTTTTTTTACGCACTTATTTTGCTTAGAAATAATTAAAATTATAATTTTTTAATTTTTTTATTTATTTATTTATCTATAATAAAATATATTTACAATGGTTTTATTTGTATGCCTGTCTCACTAGGGTATACCTGTGTCGAGACAGGCGTACAGGTATATAAATGAATATAGTACATATTATGAATAGAATTAAAACATATTATGAATAGAATTAAAACAGAAGGGTGATTGGACGGGTGGTAAATCTTTTAAAGAGAGTTATTTTTAAAATGTTGGAGATGAAGTAATGAAATAAATTCTGCCTAATCTATTTATAGGTTCAATTTGACAGGATTCCATTATTTTCATTTATTTTATAAGGGTTAGGTTGTATGTGAATAGTTGTTTCTGTCTATGTGTGATTTATTTTACAGATATTTGTGATAGTGTGGCGTCCAATATTTATAATCCATTTTTAATATCTTGTTTGAATTTTGTAAAGGAGTCACTTTGTCTGATCGTAGTTGGTAGTATATTGTATAGTTTACAAGCTATGTATTTAGAGTGTCTTTGCCCGAAGGTGGTTTTAAAAAAAGGAGTTTGGAGAAGTTCGTTGTTTTTGGCTCGGGTATTGTGTATTGTTTGTGTAGCTTTGTATGGTGTTTTGTTGTTTTTTGTGTAAATTAAGTAATATGGATCTTGAGTAAAGCTGTTTTATGTCCATAACGTTGAAGGAATTGAAGATAGTATCAGTGCTGGTAGTAAGCGGCACTTTAAGAATTATTTTATGATTAGTTTTTGTGCTTTCATGATGGGATCAAGGGCATTGGAATATGCATTACCCCAGGCTAGAATTCCGTATTCGATGTGAGATTGGCACAATGAGTAATATACTGTTTTAATATACTTGTGATCAAAAAAATAATTCGAAAAGGAGATAATTTAAATAATTTTATCAACACGCGTTTGAGCATTTTTATTGCTAATTTGAACGTATGTATGTATGTATGTATTAAAGCAAATTATGAATGAAA
Organism: Limnephilus marmoratus; assembly: GCA_917880885.1. NCBI lineage: Eukaryota > Metazoa > Arthropoda > Insecta > Trichoptera > Limnephilidae > Limnephilus > Limnephilus marmoratus. Next base: position 51,180,383 of record OU862909.1, on the reverse strand, counting down.
GAAAATCGATATTGAGCTATTAGTTAAAAATGCTTGTACGGAGAATGATCAATCTTTCTCATCGGAACCGGCCTGTAAAGTTGCAAGGGTCGATCGCAAGACCATCTTTTGATGAAATTTGAATTCTCGGCCGCTGGGTAATGGACCTTAACATTGTTTACATGTAATTTTTATTAGAAAAACTTTCTTTTTATAACTTTTGAACATTATCGATCTTTTCATGTAACTGGCCCGCTCATTTGGAACAAACTTCCCTCAGCTCTTACTAATATCCAGAACTTGGCTGAATTCAAAAGAGCTTTAAAAACAAACTTATTTAAAAAATCATACCTTTCATGAATTTTAACTCGTTTTCAATCTACTATAATAAGCCATGTTCCTCAAGTTTCTGGTAATTGTTTGGTTTCGATTACCTCCTTACTATAGTTTTATGTGCACGCTGTTATTATTATTTCTAAACGTAAACTGCCTCCTATTCTTTATTTTAATTTAGTTTTAATGATTCTTGTTGTTAATATTGTTCTTTAGGAGTTGCTTTGTATATACTGTATATTCTTCGTTTCACATTTAATCAATTTAGTAAGGACTCGTAAGGAACACTATAGGATTCATTTTGAGTTTCTTATAATTAAGCGCACTTGAAGTGAAATATTACAAAACTGCGCTATATAAATACTACGTTATTATTATTATTATTATTACCACCAATGTAAAACATCATTGAGAAAGAGGATAACACTAATAATCTAAATAAAAATACGAAAGAGAACAAGACAAAGACAAATAAAAAGATAACTGTGGTAACTGGAACCATTATCTTTTAATTTTTCTGTGTTTAGTTCTCTTTCATACTTTCGTTTAGATTATTGGTGTAATCTTTTTCTGCATTGTTATTTATGTGTTCAATACAAAAATATGCGATATATCTTTAATTATGATGATAAAAAAAACGCCAAAAATTCTCATACAAGCATTTTAGGTTCCATTTTAAATTTCACATAATTTTGAAGCGTTTTTTACCATTGCGCGAACGCTTAGTCGATTTTTTTTCTTCTTCAATTAAAATTGTGTATTTCTATGCTTAGAATTAGCATATTTTTTCTGAACTTCCGCGCTCAGTTTTTCTAGGTGAAAGTAACGGTAGGTAAATGTAAGTATTTTTTATTTTTTGATTATTTTTTTTTTATTTTTTTTTCTTTTTATTGAGGAAACAAACAGTCATACAGAAAAAATGATTATAACAATAAAATACATATGTTGTAGACCAATTAAGTTCCATTGTGTTAAAAAATATTAGTTTAGTTTTTTTTTACCTACTCAACTTATTAAATGACAAAGAAAAAAATATAAACATAATAAAGAAAAACGTAAAGAAGAAGAACATAAAACATAATAAAGAAAAACGTAAAATTATTAACAAACATGGTTATACTATTTACTATGGTTGATAATAATATGATTTTCACAAAAAGGAGAAAAAAAAAAGTATTTTATGTTATTAATTTATTAAGCTGCATTTTATATGATTTCAAGTCAAGGTTGAAAATGTCTACATCTCGTAAGGTATTGTAAGTTTCACAGATACGTACTATTACAGAGTTTTGCGCATATTTAGATTTACTGTGTGGTATTCTAAATAAGTCGTTCGATCTGGTGTTTTGTTTGGGGCAACGAAATGCAATATTTTCTAACAGATATGATGAATCAACAAGGCAGTTCACGATTTTGTGTAAGAATAATGCATCAGAGATTTTTCTGCGTTTATATAAAGCGATAGGGTCAAATCGATGATCACTAAAACGATAGGATAGGTGTTTTATAAATTTGTTCTGGATATTTTCAATGCGATGAATATATGTTTGATATTGAGGATTCCAAATTACTGAGGTGAACTCGAGTTGTAAACGTATATATGACATATAAAACAGAATTAGGGTGTGTGCTGTAATAAAAGGCTTTGTAATGCGAATAATGAAACCCAATTGTTTATACTAGAATATTTTCAATATGATCCCTAAATAACATTTTAGAATCTAGTATTACTCCAAGATCTCTTATTGTTTCTACTCGTTGTAGAGGTACATGGTTTAATGTGTAAATATAATTAATTGGATTTTTTTTTCGTGTAAAAGTAATAACATTACATTTATCTATATTTAGATATAATTGATTGTTTTCGCAATATTCCTCAATTCTGCTAACGTCTTCTTGTAATTGGTTGCAGTCATCTATGGAGCTAATACATTTATATAATTTCATGTCATCGGCGTAAAAAAGGAAATAAGAATGGTTTATGACATGGTTCATATCGTTTATATATAAAATAAACAATAGAGGCTCTAGATGAGACCCTTGCGGTACCCCTGAGGGAACAGTTATAATTTGTGACATGTAACCTTTTAAAGCAACAGCTTGACTTTTATTTTTAACATATGAAGAGAACCATCTCAGAAGATCTCCACATATTCCAATCTTCGAGAGCTTGTTTAACAGTATGTCGTGATTTATTTTTTCGAAAGCCTTAGAAAAATCTGTGTAAATGGAATCAACCTGTTTTCTATTATCCATAGAGGTTAGAATAAAATCAGTAAACTGTCCTAGGTTCGATTCAACAGATCTGCCTTGAAAAAAAACCATGTTGCTGGGGGCTAATAATAGTATTTTTGCATATGTTAAAAAGTTGGTTACACACGATTTTTTCCAAGATTTTACTAAAGATACATAGCTTAGAGATAAGTCTATAATTTTCAATGTTGTGCTTGTCCCCTTTTTTAAAAACAGGTGTAACAAAAGCTTGTTTCCAAATGGTAGGAAATACACCTTCTTTAAGAGATTTTTTGAACAGTAGTGTTACAGGAGTAACTAGTGTTTCAGCACAATTAACAATAAAAATTGGGTGTACCTTATCACAACCGGCACTTTTTTTTGTGTCCACATTTTTGAGATGTCGAACATACATTATCGAAGTTCATTAAATATGAACGACAGAGAGTGACAATACTAATGACTTCGAATTCATCGGAAGTTCAGAATTTAATAGCCTCAATCGAGTTTCATGCCATTTCGAGAATAATTAAATTTATTAGATCACGTAAAGTGGAAAGGAGGCGTCTACTAATATCTACTGGAATTCCAAAAACTGAACAAATCGGACTAATATCCATGAGAACCAAAGTGAGGACGAATATCTACAGCTCAAACTGCTGACTAATATCTATGAGAACCAAAGTGAGGACGAATATCTACAGCTCAAACTGCTGACTAATATCTATGAGAACCAAAGTGTGGACGAATATCTACAGCACTGGCAGAGGTTGGGTTAGGTTATGTTAGGTTAGGTTAGTTATTACGTAATTGCAGTAATTTATGCTTTTCCGTACAACCTCTTGCTCAGCTGCCCTCTGTAGATATTAGTCCAACATAATATGAGCTTTAGATATTTGTCCGACATACAGGCTGTAAATATTAGTATCTGGAGTCAGGTGGAAAATATTTGCAAGTGAATTTTCATATAAAATGAATATAAAAGGACTAAGTACCCTTTAAAGTACATTAGAGATTATAATGATAATATAATATTAAAATTTACAAACAATTGAAGCAAAATGACATTAAAAAAACAACATGATATTAAAAAAAAAACACAATAACCCCTCTGGTTAAATTGAATTAGTTTTTAAATCATTGCAAATAAAAATATTATTTCGTGGTAGGTATCTATTTTGGTATTCGTCCCTATGATAGATTATAATCTGTTATCTGGTTTCATTATCATGCTAATAAGGCGGATAACGATTCCAGGTAGGTAAATAATAATTAAATGAAACAATTCAACTTTGTTTGAACCACTTATATAATGAGTAAATCCGACCGGTTTCAGAACAAACGTTCTTTTTTCAGGGCAAGCGTATACATATAAGCGTATACTCTTGCCCTGAAGAAGGAACGTTTGTTCTGAAACCGGTCGGATTTACTCATTATAAAAGTGGTTCAAACAAAGTTGAATTGTTTAATTTATCTATAATGGATAACCACAAAGTTATAAATAGCTTCATTCAAAAATATAAATAATAATTATTGCTCGCAATAGAATTTACTTATTAACTTTCAGGTATTACGTTAGTTTATTCGGGGTTTGTGGTTACCTTGTTTAATTTACTACTGTTTACATCTCTGATAAGAAAATTTTTTCGTTTTATTTGCTCGTTTTTAAAACAAAACTAATTGATTTAATAATTAATTTTTTTGTTATCTATCAGATCAGCATGGATATTCAAAGAAGTTATGAGACCATAGTTACCGAAAAAATAGTTTTCTGGCTCTCCTGAATATTTAACTAACCAATATTCAGGAGAGCCAGAAAACTATTTTTTCGGTTTTGGACTTGCATCCCCGTATGCTTCTCGGGTACAGAATACAGATATTACCTACCGTATCGTTGTAGCCGTTGGTGCCCGGTATTGCACGAGATTCATAATACTTTGGAAGACCAATCTTAGAAATACTCGAGTTATAACACAGGGTCGTAAAGTAAATAGTAAAAAATATGATTAATAACGGTTAAGGAGTGAAGGTTTGTTTGGATAACAGAGAGACACACAAAAAAACATACATTCATACTAATCTCTCTCATATACTTCCTCTTATCTTGTCCTAATCTGGTCTAGGAACGCTTCTCGAGACGTCCTGTCTACCACTACTTCAGCGGCCCCCGACCATTCAAGGCCCAGCCTTTCCTCAAACAGCCTATGAAGTTGCTTCTCCTAACTTTGCCTGGGGGTTGCTTAAAGGATGCCTACGTCTTCCCCCTGGAAAGGCGCTCTGAATTTTCGGATCCCCTAGCATACTACAAGACATCTCAATTACGACATACACTCAAATTGTAAACATAATTCAGGTTATATATAATACAGAGAGGTAATATTTCATACTGGCGTACCTATTGGTTTCTTTCGAGGGAATTGAATGCCTACACAATCTGGTTAATAGAGGTAGATATTCAGTGGCGGTCAGTGAGTTTTCAGTGGGCTAAGATTGAAAAATACCACGTTATTGATGTTGTTGTAGCTGAAAACGAATTTTATTTTTTTCATTGAAGAAGAAGATAACAACATTAAACTAAACGAAAAAATGAAAGAGAACAAGACAAAGAAAACAGAAAAAAGACATTGTTCGCATCTAAGACTCGAACCCGGACCTCTCGTCTAACCAGGACGTGCGCGTTAACCAATTTCGCTATTGCCACCTTCTGTCAAGTCGTCATAATAGTCAATCTCATATTTCAAATTTTAGAATTAACAATATTATCTTCAACTAATTATTTTTCCATATTATGGGCAACTACCCCTTTTATTGGAAACAACCATTCTAAGAATTGGTTTGTAACCTGGATAGCGTCTCGGATAAATGTATCCGAATTTTTTCATATGGAACTGTTAACTTTTTATAAAAGTCTAAATGATACAAACCAATTCTTAGAATGATTGTTTCCAATAAAAAGGGTAGTTGCCCATATTATGGAAAAATAATTAGTTGAAGATAATATTGTTAATTCTAAAATTTGAAATACGAGATTGACTATTATGACGGCTTGACAGAAAAGGTGGACAGGATGCCTCCAGGCGTCGCCGTCGCGCGACAGCGTCGTTCTCCTGGCCTATTTCAGCGTCCTCCGTCCATTGTAATCCGAGCTTCTCCTCGCACAGCCTCTCCAATTTTGCTGTTTTCTTTTCCTTATGCAGCGCTGCTTGGATGTATTCCCCCTGCAATCGCCAGTATTTAATGCTGTCTTCATTTGAAAGCAATCATCTGTGATTTCCATTTTCATTTAACTGTCAAATAAGCGAGTTTCAAATCAAAATAATCATATTAATTCATAAACCCAACAGCGCATGGATCTTGCCACAACAAAGCGTACAGGCAACATAAGCAACTTCCAAGATTCTTCGATGCCTTACGATTCTAACTGAAGGGAGGTTGCACTCATTTTCCGCCAAACTTCGCCACCGATTAGTCAGTTTCTGGGGCAGGACACGGAAGTCATCCAACGTCATTGTAGTGGCTGCATCCGAGTGGCTCAGTTCTGCACTCAATGAGCGATGGAATTAGAAGATGTGGCGACCTCCCTGTAGGATTGTCCTTAAAGTTTATGTATTTATATTTACTTACCTGTTATATTTTTTCATTTTATTTTTTTTTTCAAATGCGATAATTGCATACATCTCATGTAATATGGCAGACTGCGACTGCATCGGCCACCCAGTCTAGAATAAAATCTTATTAATAAATATTTTATGAACGTTTTGAAAGTCACATTCAACCAACCAAAATTAACAACTAGCAGTGTTTGAGAGCCTCTTGTGTAGAAAATTGAGGATATTGAATAATATATTTAAATTATCTTGTTAATTGACCTTCAATATTTGTGGGGAATTCGTTGTTTCGTCTGGAACCAGTGTCGTTTGTGTCAAATAAATAGATTCTTATTTTAATATTTCAGGTTATTTGGTGTTTTGTTGATTAAAGAATGTTGCTTAATAAAATATATTCATGTCTGTGGGGATTTCTAACAAAATAATGAAAAACTGCAAGTACAGATTGAACGCTTTTATAATTACCGTGACGATCCACGGTTACGGTACCGTGACGGCAAAAAAGGCAATAAACATAAGTTCCTTATCGTTATAATGCTGCAGCTCTTTCCTACACATTCAATAATGGTGAGACACACGCTACTATACTACGTGTGTCTGTTTTCTTCAAAGTACTACTTTTTTCCCTTGAAGGAAACAGATACATCTTATTACGGCCCACCTAACGGCTAGTACTTTTTGTACGGGTGTGCGTAGACGTCACGGTGAGGTGTGTGAGAGAGATGCAAGAAAATGATTATTTTTTTCCTTTGGAGGAAACAGACTTACGTACATTATGTATCTCATCTTTTGAAAGAGCTGCATCATTATTAGGATAAAGAACGTACGTTTTATGCTTTTAATGCTGTCACGATACTATTATCGTGGATGGTCACGGTAATAATAAAAACGTTCATCGATGAAAATACTGTTTTTCTACCAGGAAGTTTTTAAATTTCGAAGCCTTATGTGATGGCTTTTAAAGAAATCAGGCTATAATTAATAGTATAGAGCTGGCCGGTCTATCTTGAATTCTTTGAAAACTTCCCAATTTTTTTACATGCCGAACATTCACCAAAACCAATGTTTTGTTTTACCAATATCTAATACACCCATATCTAATACACTTATGCAATATACCTACATATTTATGGAGATATGAATATACCTACAATAAATTTGTTTTTTGTAGAAACGTACATTTTATTTATGTGGGTTGTCTTCTTTCCAAATAGTATTAGAACAAAGTTTTTTTTCACTAAATATACATAAATATACATTTACATTGTCAAGAATTGTTTTTCTGTAAATTTTGTAAATACACTATGTATACTATTTTATGCCATCAGCAACTTTAAAAACTTTCTCTTGTAATGTATTATTTTTACTAAAATTTATCTTTATACCTTCCACTCATGTGATGTTTACTTTTTCAAGTTCATCTTTTTTATTTAAAACTGTGTCCCTGTATTATAAACTTATCATGTAAAAACCCACCAGGGCGTTGAAATACTAATAAATAAAATAAAATAAATAAAAAAAACACATCGTAAGTCGATTAAGATAAGTTTATTATTTGTAAATAATTGGGTACTGATTTTCTAAAGTTATAAACTTATAATTACAATATCTTGAAATAAAAGTTTATTGTTGGTATATAAATAGGTCGGATTCTGTAAACTTTTAAAGACAATATCTTGAAAAAAAAGTTTATTGTTAGTTTAAAGGTAGGTACCTATTCTGTAATCTTATAGACAATATCCTGAAAGAATAGTTTATTATTTGTATATAAGTAGTTACTGTTCCTGTTAATCTATACATATACAATGACAATAACTTGAAAGAGAAACTTCGGTTAATCAACATCAGGTCTCCAGCGACAAAATGTTTTCAAAACATCGAACAAAACATTTTGTCGAGGCCATTTTTGGTTTGAATCGGCCACGGAAAACAAAAATGTTATGGCTATGCTCCAATGTATCACGTTTGCTCAAACATTTGGTTCAATGTTTGTGATAATATTATCGCTGGAGACCCAGCATTAGCTAGACCACTAAAAATAAGAAATGGAATGATATTTTGAAGTGGGTGAAGTAATATTTCAACAAGACCATAATAATATCTTCACCGATAGCAGATATTTTATACACTTGCTGAAATGTTATCTTTTTTTTGTAGAAATGTTTGCGTAGATTCCAGTAAACGTTTGCTTATCTTATCTATAGTAGGAATCCAAAGATAATTAATTCGGATTGACTTACAAATACGAATGCAATCACGCAGATATGCGTTGAACGTCACACATTTAAAAATAAAATCCTTAAATGGATAAAAGATTTTAATATTTATTTACGATTTATTTGAATCTTTATGCCTTTGTCACAAACACGCATAGTGTGCGTGTAAACGATAATGAAGAATGAATGTTGAAATGAAAGGTTGCAAGGGCGCTACGAAGGGTACGAAAGAGTAATTCTAACGCTGTACCTATATCTATCAAAATTCTATTAAAATCATAGGGATTGTACAGATCGATGAAAACATTACTACAACTATAAAATATGTTTTACGTAGTTTGCCAATCGTTCGAAGTTTTGCTCAAAACTTATTTAAAAAATCATACCTTTCATGAATTTTAACTCGTTTTCAATCTACTATAATAAGCCATGTTCCTCAAGTTTCTGGTAATTGTTTGGTTTCGATTATCTCCTTACTATAGTTTTATGTGCACTCTGTTATTATTATTTCTAAACATAAACCGCCTCTTATTTTTTATTATAACTTAGTTTTAATGATTCTTGTTGTTAATATTGTTCTTTAGGAATTGCTTTGTATATACTGTATATTATTTGTTTCACACTGTTACTCTGTGCACTCTGTTATTATTCTTTCTAAACGTAAACTGCCTCCTATTCTTTATTATAATTTAGTTTTAATGATTCTTGTTGTTAATATTGTTCTTTAGGAGTTGCTTTGTATGTACTGTATATTCTTTGTTTCACATTTAATCAATTTAGTAAGGACTCGTAAGGAACACTATAGGATTAATTTTGAGTTTATTATAATTAAGCGCACTTGAAGTGAAATATCACAAAACTGCGCTACATAATTACTACGCTATTATTATTATTATTATTATAAGTACGTAATATCGTGACTAGTGTCCGGCCGAAACAGGACTTTCCACCGAAACCAAAACCGAATCTTCGGTGTCTGTCTCAGTTTCGGCCGAAACCGAAACTTTTTATACAGTTAACCCGTGTTAAATTAATTAAATAAAAAAACAATAATTGAGGTATGTGAAAAAAATATTATATTACTTTTATAAAACAAACAAAATTTATTAAAAAATAACAAAACATGTTAATTACTTCTTGGAACAAAAATTCGTCAATAGGTAAATCAACATTATAAACGAAGGATCTCATTAATTGAGTATTTTAATTTTTATTGCGTTTACAATCACAAAATTATTTTTATACGTGTTAAATGAAATAAAAAAACAATAATTGAAGTATGTTAAAAAAATATATATATATTTTTTATATTACTGTTATAAAACAAATCAAAATTAACAAGCATGTTAACTACTTCTTGGAACAAACATTTGTGAATAATCAACACTTAAAGGAAGGACCTCAATAATTGAGTATTTTTCTGATGATGGCGGGTGACATAGGTACGAGCCACGAACTCACCCGAAGTCAGCCGAACGAGAAGTTCCAAGAAGTAGTTCACATGTTAAATCGATTTTTAACATGTCTAAAAAAGTTTCGGTTTCGGTTTCTGATGCCGAAACTAGATTTTTTGGCCGAAACTCGCTGAAACCGAACCTTCGGTCGGTCACTAATCGTGACATATACACGGTTATATTCTCCCATACAAATTGTATATAGAAGAGTTCGTAATATAGGCAGCGGATAGTTATGATCTTTAATGATACCAGTACCTTTACGAAGAGGGGACTTGGAAAAGCAGATTAGTTGGATTTTGCTAGTACCCAATAACACATCTCCGAACTTGACTACCAACATACAGACACCGAAATCCGCCAGCCACCAATGACTGGACACCCGCTCGCACCATGGAAAGAGTGGTCGAATAATAATAATTTTAATAAATAAAACAACTAATTTGTTTATAACCACGATTTATTAATTTACTTACTTTTTTAATACTAACCGGTTTCGCATAACTTAAGAATCAACAGGGTATAAATCAAACGGATAAAAAATATATATTATGTGAGTTTACGTATATATAGAGAAATAGACAAAGCATAAGATAAAGGAACAGATAATAGTGAGAAAGAGACAGATGTGTACATAATGGTTAGCATATTATACCTTCAGGGATTATACGTCATACACACAATTATACGTCAATAATATTATACGTCACTACACAAAAAAGCAAATTAATAAATCGTGGTTACAAACAAGGTAATTGTTTTATTTTATTAAATATGTCATACCACAAAGTGACTGCTTTCTACCAAAAAAAAATTTTTTTTTCAAGTGGACACTTGTCCTACGCGTGCAACGCAAATTCTGATCAGTCTCGTTAATCGTTTTCCTTCTTAGAAGACGCACACGTACTATTCAGCTAGTCATGTTTCAATGGAGTCTCATAATACTCAATAGACTTTATGTTAGGTATAGATCACTTTGTAACGTCTCACTAAATCTATTTTTTGTTAATCACCAATTTTATCAAAAAACGTAACTTTCAAACGTTAAATCAACTAACGCGTCATAAACGTAAGATTTAGAAACAAACTGGTCAACATTTTATTTGCTCATTCTTCAGTAGACGGTCGTGCGCAATGGACGACGATGAAGCTCTTGTTGTCGTGTGATACTTATTAAAAAGAAGGAAAAAAGTGAAAAGAAAATTTTGGGTACACCCAATTATAGCTGAAAGATTTTCTAAAGGAACTTTCCTAGTGTGAATTGAGAAGTGACGAACGAAGTTCTTTCATTATTTTAGAATGTCTATCACTTCTTTTAACTATCTACTGGGACGAGTTTCAGAGAGCTTAACGTATCAAAACACAAAATTGAGAGAGTGCACTTCCTTATCCATTATTGTAATTATTAATATAATATGTATTATATAATCATTATCATCATCATCATTACATAGTATAAAATGAAGTCGCTCAAAATGTATGTGCGCGTTAATCTTTTAAACTACGCAACGGATTTTCATACGGTTTTCACCAATAGATAGAGTGATTGAAGAGGAATGTTTATGTGTATAATACATGTAAATAATATTAGAGAAAAGCCGAGAAATTCAAAGAAAAAATATTTTTGTGCGATTTAAAACGGCTGGCGGGCCGTACTATAGTCACTTTTGAAATTCGTTCTACGGAAGAAATTGGAAAATAGATGTCCTAGAGTAAGTAGGTATTTGATTTTCCCTTTTCAAATATCCTGTGTTGCATTGCAGGCATTGTATAATTACTGGCGAGTTAATTAGTTTATATGTATAATTCATGCTTATTATAGTAGAGAAAAGCCGATAAATTCAAATATTCAATTCAGGCAGCGGGCAGCGGGCAAGCGGGTGGTGTGGATTTTATAAAGGTTGGGTAATGGCGTTGTATTTCGTTAGCCATAGCAACGTGTGGCCGGGTCTGCTAGTAATATTATAAATGTCAAACGCGCGCCCCATAAAAACATAACCGCGTAATTTGCCTGCTCGCTAGCATCTGGGAGCCGGCGGTGGTGAAGCGGGGTGAGGCGGGGTCAAAACGGATCCGTTCTCCGTGTAGTGTGAACAGCTCCATTGAAATGTATGAGCCAGCGCGTTCCGTTCTGACTTCGAAACGGACGCTCTGCAAAGGCGATCTCATAACGTCACGTTTTCAAGCCGGAACCGACAAGTGTGAACAGCTCCATAGAGCCACTACAGCGGCTAGGGCTTCCGTTATAAAAACGGGACCCGCCTCCGTTTTTAAAACGGAATCGTGAACGGGCTCTTAGAAGGCGTGACGACCACCCCCTTCACCTTTCTTATATCCCATGCCGACACGGAAAACGCAGGTCGCGTTGCGCAAGGGTCGTAGGATTGCACTGCGTGTCACCTGTGTTTTTCCTAAAACTTCTATTTTCATAGCAGATTTATGGATTATAAGTTGTCCGGATGTCTTAATGTGTTGCGTACGTTAGTCCAGTATGTTCTACCTAAATTAAGACTTGCGCAATTTTTATTATTTTATTTTTTATTATTTCATAAATGATTAAATGTTACATTTTTGGCCATTTTTGACTACCATACTAGGCTATTGCCCGTGTTTTAATTAGCGCATAGTTTGGTGGGTCATGTAAATAAATAGATACATACCTAGGCTTAAATACTAGATTTATGCATTTTTAACTGCACCTAGAACACATGTAAAATTAAACTGACTGATTCTATCTCTTGGTACAGATATTTTAAATACTTTCATTTTAACGTTTTCACTGTTTTCTGCTTAATTATTCTATTGTTTATGATTTAATTCTTTTGTTTTTCTTTCATTGTAGTATATACCGTACCACCAGAAGTACATTGATATGTTAGAGCAAATCCAGAAGAAATTCCTCAGGTATGTTTATATGCGGAAGCATGGAACCTATCCAAGGTTCATGCACCATATTGACTTACTTGAGGAAACTGATTCTGTGAGTCTAGAAACTAGACGGAAAGCAAGTCTTGCTATTTTATCTTTCAAAATTTGGAACAATTTCATCGATAGCCCATTTCTCTTAGGATGCTATGATTTATATGTACCAGACCACTATAGCCGAAGTCGACATCATGACTTATTTAAAGTACCGAACGGCAGAACAAACGTCTTGGCAAAGCATAGCATGACGATGGGAGTGGTGCTGTTAAATGAAATTGCAAACCATTTGGATGTAAGTGACTGTTCTTTATATGCCTTAAAAATATTATTGAAGAGTCACTTGCCTAAATGCTGATAGGGTAACTAAATTGTATTGTAATTGGAATTATTCTGTTGTACAATAATAATAAGAATAAAAACAATAAAAAACAATATATGTCGCATGCAAATCGTAAAATCAGGCCGATCATGAGCGCCTGAGGCACTTCACGAAGTAGCAAGGCGCACCTGATTTTACGATCGGCCGCCGACATACACATCGACAAAATATCGTAGTACCTATGAATAATTTATTTTATATTTGAAAAAAGCATTAATTTTGTGGTTCTCCATATTTTACAGAAAAAACACTTAAATGTGTTACAGACCACTTTAATTTTATTTTATTCACCCTCTAACGGTTTCGGAAGAACCCTTCCTTCACGAGTAGGTATATAAAAAAGTTTTTTTTTTATATTCTCCTGATGAAGGAAGGGTTTTTCTGAAACCAGTAGAGTGTGAATAAAATAAAATTAAAGTGGTATGTAACATTTTCTTTATTTGTTTTTGGAGTGTTATGCCCTGTTGCACTACCTTCTTCTTTAGCCAACGTTTCGGACAGCGTTGCAGTGTCCATCATCAGGGCAGATCCGGCAGATCCGGTAGATCAGGCGTTAAATCCGGCGCCTAGCTACTTTGTGAAGTGCCTCAGGCGCTCATGATCGGCCTGATTTTACGATTTGCCTGCGACACATGTACTATAATGAAACTCAATGATTCTCACATCTACTGGATCTGCCGGATCTGCCCTGATGATGGACTTTGCAACGCTGTCCGAAACGTTGGCTAAAGAAGGAGGTAGCGCAACACGGCATAACACACCAAAAACAAATAACGAAAATTCTTTTGGCCGTGAAAATCTTAAAACATATCTGGTCTGTAACAAATTTATGTGTTTTTGTCGTAAAGATTTTTTTTGTGTAATTAATGAAATGAAATTATATTGATTTTATATTGTAATTATTTTATAAATTGCTGTTTATTTTCTAAACATAATAAAAAGTGATATGTAGGTACATAATGGGCGCTACAACCCATGGAGAATCTTCTCCACCGCCTGGGAACCCTCCCGCTCCTGCTGGTCTGCCTGAGCTTCCTTCAAGTGCCTAATTAGTCCAGTAGTTGCCAGTTTGTTGAAACAGGTTCTCAGGTAGTTCTGATTTTTTCCATTCATGTGTTTTGTGGGTTTTCCCATTTGTGTGATTTTCTGATTACGAAACCGCGTTTTGCCAACAATAAAATGGAATTTGAGTTAGGCATATCAACTTCGAGAAAAAATACTGTGTTCTAAAAAATCTAAAAAAAAATCTATAATTTAGATGCCTGTAGGTTTTTCCCTACAGGCATCTTTCTTCCGAAAAGTACTTGTGCAATAAAGCTTCATCTGTTATAGTAGGAATAAAATACCCTGACTAAAATGTTTGATGTTGATGGAGATGTAGGGGTTTGATTTTGGGCGATTACGGGTACCGCCATGCCGCCCGTGAAAAGAACCACTTTGGGGGCATACGTTAATTACGTGAGCAGTTTTTATTTTCCAATCTAGACCCCTCCCCCCTTGGTGAAATAAATTTGGGCCACTTCGTATATTCTTTTCAAGTAACGTGAGATTTTGCCGCCCACCCCTTTTGAACTCACGTACTTAATGTATGCCCGCTTTCATAAAAAAAATATTGACAAACAACTAAAAGAATTTAAATTTAGTTGTTTTTTATTACGACGTTAATAGTTTACTTCAACTAATTTAAATAATTAGATAAGTAGTATCTATCATTAGTAACCCGGCAAGAAAAATATCATGAAATAAAAGATCATGATAATTCAATAATATACTAAAAATAATAAAAATACAACCTATAATCATTAATAAGATCATACCTAGTACTACACGATCTATTCACTTAATCTTTGCTGCTTGGGGTTGATGGTCTAATATCAAATTATATCTACTGGAGGATCATGGGTGTCTTCCTCGACATCCAAAGAAAACGAAACCTCAAGCAAATCATCCATTAGTTCTATATCATCATTGCCAACAACTGGGGTCTTCATATTATTGCATTTGTCCCAACAATGAAGGCACAACATTGAATAAAATATTCGGCCTTCCTATTTGCATTTCCCTGGAAATTTTACGGAAACAATTTTAGCATTAATATTTTTTTCCGAAGATTTTTTCAATGCAAATACCAATATTTTTTTGTTGGCAAAACTTGGATTCGTAATCAGCACTCTTAATTACATAAACGAGGAAAAATGAGACAAACTCCAGAATTTGTTCTATAATACCCCTAAAGCTCCACCGAATGACTAGATCCAAGGCTGTGTTTTTACCTTCATCTGGTTTAAAATATCTGAATATAGGAAAATGCCGGCCATAATTGTCTTAATATATTAAAATGAATGTTTCTTTGTTCATCCGATTGCGACGAAATTTTGGGGATTTGTCGTGCTCTTGCCCGCGAAGGTTTCTATGTATAATTGAGAGCTCTGGCGTTATGAAATTATTTCCGTTACGTGCATATTTTACGAAATTATTTCCGTTATATTCCATTATATATGTGGTGAAACTTTGGTTGAAAAATAATATTGTGGGCACGCCCGCGAAGGTTTCTATATATGAGGGGGAGGGAATTCGGGAGGGGAGAAGGCGGAGAAGGTTGAAGGAGAACGCGGGAGGGGAATGTGGGAGGGGTGGGAGGGGTGGGAGGGGTGGGAGGGGAATGCGGGAGAGACGGTTTGCGGGAAGTGTGGACGCGGGAGGTCGGGAAGCAGGGGAATGTGGAAGGGAAACGCTGGAGGGGAAGGGGATGCGGGAGGGGAATGGGAGCGGGAAAGGGGACAGCTTGCATCTGCGTAATGACGCATCTTTTACATGACAGTCATGACAGTCATTTAAATTTTCACTTCAAAAATAAAGGCATTTTGTACTAAATAATTAAAATATTTACATGCAGTGTTTCCATTTACAGACAAAACGGGCTCTAACTTACAAAACATTTGTTTATTTATTTTATTATGCTCGTGCCGCTATTATTTTATCTTACAACCCATAGAAAATCAACTTTTATGGGTTTTCTGAGGTTTTGAGGAGTAGGTACCGATCCATACAAATTAACAAATAAATTATTGTTATGCAGGATTTTTTAAACTACTGGACGACAACCATGCTCGTGCGAATATTATTTATTTATTTATTTATTACACGCCCTAGTGGGCTTTTCTTATAAAATTTTTACACACTATTTGTTTCAAAGTACATACTTAAAATTTAAACAATAAAGAAAATATAAAGATAATGACAAAAAAGGTTGCAAGAAAACACAAAACAGAATACATAGATAAAAATGTAAACAGAAACTCAGAATCCTCACGCATATAATTGAATTTAAGAGATTCTTCCAAACAAAATAGTAGTAGCATAGAAGTTATTTGGTAGGTACATAGGTCTATTTGTGTCTCTAAAGAATAAAAGTGATATAATATACAACATTTATACTGATTAGTTTTAATCTGAAATATACCGCCCAGATCAGAATATTTATTTCCGAGACTGCATCCTTGCTCCAGTGACCCGGTGTTTCATCAGACCGGCGAATCCGTGCAATCCTAGTTCCGTAAACATTGTCGATGCACTGCTATATCTTCTGAATCCAAATATAATTCTGCATGCATTGTTATATGTATTGGATCCGGAGTTGTTCCATCGAGGTGGTTTGGTAGTGACACCATATTTCATACGTGTATAGACTAGTGCAAAATGCATTGAAGTTTTTTTTTTACAATATAAGAAAAATCAATCAAATTTGGTATCTGACATAGGTACCTACGACCCTACGAGTATTTAAAATATCCTGAATTCTTGATTCAATTAAAATTATTATGAAAGTACTTCAAATTAATTAATTAATTTAAAGAGTTTTGAAAATTTTATTTTGATTTAACTATTATTGTTTTGCAAAATGTCATTCTCAAATATTTGAGGGTTTTGCAAGAATTTTTGTGATGATAAAAAAACTTTTCAGATGTTTTGTCATGTTGTTGTAATAATCCAGAAACTGCGGGGGTTTGAAAATTTCATACATTTCCTGTGCTTAATATACATAGCAATACATAGACATCTCACTAATCCCCAAAAAATATTTTGATGTTATTAGGGATCATCAAGTAATCTACTGAGAATGGTATGAAAAACTGTCAATATTTGAGAAAATGGGTGAAATAATAGCTGTACTTAAGTGTTTCTTTGCCAAAAATTAAATTTAAAAAACATATTTTAAATGAAAAGTTTTGAAAAATGTTAATAATTTTTGTCAAATGAATATAATTTTCGTCAATATGGGATAATAAATTTTTCTGGCTTTTAAGGGAGTTCTAGGCCATCATTTCAAAGAGTTTTATTTTTTTTATATATTTTTTTTATTTCATAAATTTTTTATTAGTTACAGATATTTGTTTTTTTTGGCTACCACACTGGGCTCATGCCTGTGTTATGTTAGTAGTATATTTAATATTTATTTAAATTAATAGAAATACTACTTTATTAAAACAGATGATTAAATATACTAAATGAAAATTATGAAATATTTAAAAGTAAGTGAAAAATAAAGAGAAAAAAGATCATGTTTTAAAGAAAAGTAGAAATAAAAATGAAAATTCAAATTTTGAAATACAAAAATTAATAATAAAGATTAAATGTTAAGAACTCAAGTGTTCTATACAAATATATAAATTAATACATATAAGTAAATAAATTAAAATTAAAAAATAAATGAAATTTAGTGAAAAAATTAAGATAAAAAAAATAACAACATTTTAAAGAAAAATAGAAATAAAAATGGAAATGGAAATTAAAATTTTGAAATGCAAAAATTAATAATTAAAATGTAGTGTTAAGAACTCAGGAATTCTTTAAAGTACGCTCGTCCACTTTGTCCACGGCTGTCTGATTTAAAGTGACGTTAACTTATTGACTTGATTTTTTTTTTACATTTTGTGATTCATGATTTAACAACTATGATGAAAAAACGGGTATATGTCATATTTATTTTTTGAAAGATAATGACTTGGGAATCGGCTATAAGTACCGCCGCCCTGGGAACCATTTCTTGGATTACCAACAGGGGTGCTCGGGTTCATGGAGTGAGGTTGAGGTTCGGTCTGCCACCAACTGCGTGGCAGGCCGGATCGGGAGAGACTGGTTGAGGGAGACCTTTTGATTTATCCAGCCAGAATCTCTCGACCCATCCCCTTGCACCCTACCCACCACTCCCTTTTTCCTTCCCACTATCTCCTCTCTTTTCTTTCCCTAAAAAGACACCCCACACGGCATCCCCAAAAATGACATAGGCCCTGAGACAAAATTACTTTCCTCAAGGCCTCCTGTGTGGAGCTACCGTAAAAATAACTTATACCTGCAAAGACCGCCGTTGTCAATGTGCCGGGTTAGACCATTATGCTGAGTTTGTTTACAACCTTCGTCATCTAAGACCCATTGTCCACATAACCGCACGTCATACGCACGCTTTCGTCAATTGACGATTGCAAGACGAATGCTTGCATCTTGCGTAGAAACAATGAAATCTGCGTCCACGATGCGGCAACGTCGCCTCAGCCGCTCGTCATGCGTTCGTAATGTGGTGGCGGGGCAACATGTCACTATTCGACCGACTATTTTGTCTTTGTATCAGTGGTGCAACAGTAGAGAATAAATTTTGGTACGTATGTTTAGTCATTCGGTAAAATGATTGAAATACAGAATCATTTTCTGATAACTCTCTGGCAGCAACAAACAATCTACAATTTATATTTCTTTCGATGTATGGATGAATCCAGTACTTTCTTCGCCTGTTTCGTCGTCTTCTAATAAAATTGTATGCTATAATCATCTCATCATCATCACTTGACATCTTTACAACAAAAGACGAGATGCTAGTTGAAAGAAAACTGAGACGTTTTGTAACGTGACTGACAATTGCATGAAGCAGCGTGGACATAACAAATATGCAAAATACGCCTATCTTCAATTGTAGGTTACATGCAACCTACAAAAGACGACTGTGTGGACAATGGGCCTAAGTTTACAACAAACTCATTCCACCTCGCATATGAAAGTACTAATATGCCTGTCTCTTTCTTTCGGTATCGCATATTATCATTTGAACTCGATCTATACGTTGTTTTATCACTGTCACAGATTATAGAAAAAATATTCCACCCCACAATTTTATTTTATAGCTTGTTGGAGAACTAAGGGCAGAGCATACAAATGTCAAAGTTGCTCCAGCTGTATTAGGTCCTACAGAATTGAGAGAAAAGGGACCGGAAAATAAAACATCTGAAAAACGACAGTGCCAAATTTAAAAAAAAAATGTAAGAAAAATCAAATAAATGAAACGTGTGATAATAATAATAATATGTAAGAAACCCGTTGGCAGAAAGTGCATCCGACATTATTTGAAAAAAAAAACACATGTTTGTACTAGAGTAATTACTAAATTAATTGGATTAAAGTAAATAATTTCAATGATTATTGTAATTATAACTTTGTGGTTATCCATTATAGATAAATGAAACAATATTACTTTGTTTGAACGACTTGTATATTTGTTTAAAGCCGACCGGTTTCGGAACGACCGTTCCTTCCTCAGGGCAAACGTATACTGATTTGACAATTACTAAATAGTGGGTTGTAACAATGTATTATTACTAAGAATTGTGTTAGGGGTGGAGGGGTTGCTAGGGATTAATGAAGCGTGGGTGGGGGAACATATCCATGATTGGGCTTTAAGATAATATTATTTGTTTGTTGATAAAAGATTCATTATTTTTAAGGGATTTTTTTATTTATTTCCAAGACTTCTAAGTTATCTAAGCGTTTTCCTTTGTTGTTAATATGAAGAATATTTTTCCCCGTTTTTTTATTTGCTAGCCAGGGGCAAGTCCGTTTGCGAGATGCTGACGGAAGTAGCATAAATACCACGTTTTAATAAACTTTCTATTCCGTTCCGCAGCGATGACGCCACTGCTTGTCACGATTATTTTGTAATGGTGAAAGTTAGTGGTGCTGGCGACACGGTATCGCTTCGAAGTAAATAAGCACACACTTCACGACTAAAAATTACACTTCTTCCGGATCTGCCGGATCTGCCCTGATGATGGACACTGCAACGATGTCCGAAACGTTGGCTAAAGAAGGAGGTAGCGCAACACGGCATAACACCCCAAAAACAAATAACGAAAATGCTTTTGGTCGTGAAAATCTTAAAACTTATCTCACCTTAAATGTTCTTTTATTCTGATTTCAAAATTACGAGTTGTTTTTCCAATATAAAATGAGGGACAGTCCGGAACCGGTCGGCTTTAAACAAATATACAAGTGGTTCAAACAAAGTAACATTGTTTCATTTAATTATTGTAATATTTATTTTATACTAGCTGGTTTCCGGCATGCGTTGCTATGCCATTTAATAAAGAAATTGTTTCTCCCTGTGTGTCCTTTCCCATTTGTTCCCATTCCGCCTTCTGAACCTTCCCTCTCACCACTCCACTCCCCCTTTCCCGTGAACACCCCTCCCGGCTCCCGCATTTCATACATTCAGTTTTCAAACAGCTATGAGATTACATAAAATAAGAAGCTCCGATAACAATCCAAATCCAACCAGCCAAAGAAATTGAAGACGAAAATAAAGCTAAAAAAATGCTAATGAAAATCCAAAAATGGGCTAATGTATTCAACTCCTTCTTTGCAAAAGTTCGGCTAAACCTCGCCAAAAAAATTAGTGTGACAAATGGATCGACTACGTTGATGATATACAAAATCTAAACTAATTTTATGATTTATTATGGTAAATAAATATTATTTTAATTTTCTTACTGATTACGGAGCGTCTTAGTGCTGCCATATGCCAAGAATGAAATACCGCGTTTTCCTAAATTATTAATTGAAAATTTAAATAAGGAAATAACAGTTTATTAAATAAAATAGTTTTACAATATTTCTTTGAATATTAGAATTTTTTTTAAGTACACACGATATTTTTGTTATCATGTTTAATTTACAGAACTTTAGTTTTAAATTAAATAATAATATTATTAAACACAAATAATAATTTTTTTTTCAAATCCATGACATAAGGGAGAAAAAAAATCCTCCATTATTGGCTCCATAGCTTTTGATTGGTAAAATAATATAGGCTTGTCGAAATTCGGGGAGGGGGGGGGGGGGTTTAAACCACAAAACCCCCCTCGTGTGTGCGCCAATGACTGTTGTATAATTGTTATATAATTGTTATACAATTGTTGTTATATAACCTCTTCGAGGTTTACAAACACCCCTTTGAGATCACGTAATTACCCAAAGATTCTTATAATTAAATACATCATATTGTCATTTGAAGTTTAGAATCAATAAATCTTTTATATATTCGATTGCATCAGACTTTCATTTGATTATACGGTATGTCATATTTCATGCTTTATCTTTCAGATTTCATAAGATAGCCATTCATTAAATATTAAAACACACATTCTTAATAAAACGAGTCCTTACATAGGTGCAATCCAAGTATAGACGTTACATTGGCGCGAACGTGGGTTTCTTTTTTCCCTTTTTAGATACTTAGCCGTTACAAGTGGTAAGGTAAGTGTATACATGAAATTTTTATTTCACTTAGCAAAAAGTGTTTTATTTTTGGAAAAGCACAGTATTATAAATACATCTACTAATTCCAATATCTTTCCAATCAATAAACATGTAACAGGATTAACGTTACGCAGTCAAGTGACTACGAACTTGCGTAAATGTGATTATTTTAATAATTTGACTGCTTACAATGTAATAACATGTACAACAAATGTTTATTTAAAAAAATATTTTTTTTTACATGAACACCGCACAAGAGTCCCAACTGCTCCCGTCTGGAGACGGTGGGACTATGGCATCCCCAATTGGGATATGTTGTGAGGCTGAAGGTAGTGGGGAGGGAAAGGAGATAGGGAAGAGGAAGGTGGGGAAGTATCTACCTGGCTATTCAGATCTGGTCACCAAACACGGGTAAAGCCATTTCAAGCAACGTTTCAATTCTGAATGGTGGTCTTACACCAGGGCGATACTGAGAGTATCTTCCACTCTGGAACGTGCCGCAAATATACTATATATTATTTTAAATGAAAAAATTGTGAAATAACACAAATTAATCAAATAAAATTTATTTGCCACGCCGGGATTCGATACAGCGACCTTCGGAGTGCTAATCAAGAGCCTTACCGTTGGATAACGCCGGCCGTCGTAGTATCCACAGATTCACCAGTTTCCCACTTTCAGTACGAGTTCCCGGACGCTGCGTACATGAAAATAATTATCATCTCATTTGATGCAACGTATCCACTAAGATTATAATTATTTTCATTTTCATATAATTATCATCTCGTTTGATGCAACGTATCCACTAAGATTGATTCACATACCTAGGCTCCCTGATAACGAACGACAATATACCACAGAGGAGATCCAGAAGCGCATAGTGAACGCAAATCGCTGTTATTTCCGCTTACAAAACCAATTAAATTCAGACTGCTGTCCAGAAATACGAAGATATTAGTGTACAAAACACTTATCAGACCAGTACTTACGTACGCAGCTGAGACTTGGGTACTAACTAAGAGGAATGAGCGAGCACTGGACGTTTTTGAAAGAAAAATTTTGAGGCGCTTCTTCGGACCGGTTCTAGAAAATGGATTTTGGCGCAGACGTTATGATAATGAGCTCTATACTTTGTTTAAGGAGCTAAACGTCGCAAAATTTATAAAATTGGGAAGACTTCGGTGGCTGGGTCATGTGGAGAGAATGACCGAGCATCAAGCACCAAAGTCCCTGCTGAACTCAAGACCAATAGGACGAAGGAGCCTGGGAAGACCAAGACTAAGATGGAGCGACAACGTCCTCAAAGACATATCTATCTTGGAGCTTCAAAACTGGAGAGAGCTGGCTCAAACCCGAGATGAGTGGAGGAAGACTCTTGAGGAGGCCAAGACCCACCAGGGGTTGTAGAGCCAATAGTGATGATGATGATGATGATCCACTAAGATTTTGAGAACTACCAAAACGCATAACTAAGCTTGTGATAATTATAATTATTATCGCTAACTATACATATTGTATAATATAATGTATTATAGTAAGTGATAAGTCGGTTTGTAATCGCAATCACTTTTTTCTGTAAAATTATTGCGAACTTGTTATTGTCTCAGAAACACAAAATAATCTCCGACTTCAATAATAATGGACCTTTATCTTTAATTAACTGGCGAATTTGTCATTTGTGTTATCCGATAAATGTTAGGCCCTCCGTTCATGGAGATACTTACAATCTAGGTAATTGTGACGAAACCACAAGTACCCTGCTGATATACAACTTTTTAATGCTAGTCTCCGTACACGGCGCTATCGGAAATATACTTAACTTGATCATTTTTCACGTGCAGCCGTGGAGTGAACACGCTGTCATGCGATGTCATATGACTTTTTTCCAACATCAATCCGTGCCTTATCCACTAAATCGTGTCTTACGTATTCTGGTAAAGTATAGTTATGTAAACATGCATTTTTTCCACTTCCAGAACAAATATAACATTACTTTCATGTTCCGACGCCATTTCTGTCAAACGTTAAACGATTAAGTATCATACACAAATGATGCGACCCGTCGCTTGCGATCAGCACTGTCGGTATCGTGCATGTATCGTGATACTGATTGGAAACCGACGACCACCGCGTAGCGCCGTGAACGGGCACCAGCTAAATCGTACGGGGAGTACTTACAATCGGCGTGTATGATACGCTCAAGAGGTTCGAGTAGCTTGTAAGTATCTCCGTGAACGGAGGCACTTAGACAAATTTTATTCATCACGGACTTCACAGTTCCTAAAAAAACTTAGAAACCTTTTCGTAAGAAGTATTTGCTTTGTGACTTTTTAATTTTTTTTTACATTAGCTCAACACAGAAGGTCCTGAGGAAAATAATTTCCCTCAGTGCCTGTGTCATCTAAGGGGATGCTGTGTGGAGGGTCTTTTTAAAAAATGGAAGTATATGAAGTTCTGGGAAGGAAACGTGTATGAGGGCTGGGTAGGAATCTGGGGGTCAGTGTATCCAGGAGTGACGGACGTATCAATCCATCCGCGGTGCAAGGTGATGGATCGCAAGTCCTGCTGGAAAGTTTAAAAGGCCTCCCTCAACCAGTCAGGTGGGCGGACGCATCCGCCGCTAAGACCTGGATAAACCTCACCCCATGAACCTGGGCACCCCTGCTAAGTCACCAAACGTAGCGAAACACTTGGGTTGACTTATGGCAGAGGTGTTGATTATCCAATAAATGGTTCCCAGGGCGGCGGTACCCATACCCGCCTCCCAAATTAAATGGCTTATCATGATTATAAATATAAATACA
The DNA here is from genome assembly GCA_917880885.1 of Limnephilus marmoratus. Taxonomy (NCBI): domain Eukaryota; kingdom Metazoa; phylum Arthropoda; class Insecta; order Trichoptera; family Limnephilidae; genus Limnephilus; species Limnephilus marmoratus. The sequence goes on along the minus strand of OU862909.1, from coordinate 51,155,870 downwards.
CCTACATGTGTTTTAAACTTCTTTTTAATATTTCTATATTATAATAAAACGAATATTAAACTTTTTCCACTTAATTTTATTTGACCGTAACCGGTTACAGCTCGTTACAGCCATCTTCAGACTGGTACAAATAATTTTTAGTCTACGGTTTATATACACAACATATGGGGAAGGGGGGGAGGGGTAGTATACAAGGATTTTAATCAATTATATTAATCGTTTTAGTTTAAAATGACTTATTAACAAATGTAATTAATATTGATATTAAGTCGTTTGAAAAAAAAATAGTTAATAATGTTTAAAAAAAATTTTTTTTTAATAAGTTAATATTGTCAGCCTTATTATGCAGTGCGCAGTGACAGGGTAAAGGTAGGTTTTAGTTAGTTAGGGTGCTAACATTAATTACGTGAGCAGTTTTTCTTCCAATCTAGACCCCCCCCCCTTTGGTCAGATAAATTTGGGCCACTTCGTATATTATTTTCAAGTAACGTGATATTTTACTGGACTCCCCCCCCTTTTGAGCTCACGTAATTAATGTATGCCCCCTTACTGTCTACATAGATCCAAAAGTTGATGCTGCAAAAGCGTGTCCATTATTTCAAATTTTCGATACGTAATATATGGCTTTGTCTTTATGATAATATTTACTTGCCTGTCTTATCACGTCTTATAGGTATGTGTTCGTATTTAACATATATAATATATTTTTTTTTATTCGTTATAAATATTTTATTTTACCTATTTATTTATTTTTCTTTAGTTACATTAATTTGGTTTTATTTATTATCTACGCATTCTTATTTTCCTTTCTTTATGTGAAAAATCTCGTTTATGTAAATATGTTTATAAAAAAAATCATTAGAAATTTTGGTAAATATGCAGTTAGTCCACCTCACGGATAACACGGAACGTTCGTGTTGTCGAAGTTTGATGCACGGATTATACGGAATGTTCCTTTTTTAACTAATAGACAATCAAGTATAACCCAAGACCGGTCGTCTTGGCGCAGATTGATTAGGAGAGCCGACCCCACTTAAAGTGGGAAGTGGCAAAGAAAAAGAAGAAGACAATCAAGTATGACATTTGTTGGAAGTACCAATCTTATAAAATAAATTCTCTAAAATAAACTCGCATGTCATCATGATTTTAAAAAACATCCCAGTTTTTGAATGGTTTGTTTGGCGCAGGGTTTGTCTAGTGGGTTTGTGTAATTATTCTAATACATTTCGTTCCATGTTCTAATGTTATAAATACAGGTATAAACTTGTCAATAATGCATTCACTTTGTTTTACGCAATAATATTTTTTCTATGATTGGCAGCATTTATTGATTGTCTATGAAATGTTAAAGTAAAAACGATGAATAAACAATGGCGATACCGCGAGAATGAATTAATTTTAATAAAATTATAATGTTAGATGCATATTTTTGCATGTTTTTTGGTCTCCCCCGACATAAATACTCACTTTTCGTAATAATAAACCTAAATCTAACTGTTTGAATAAAAAATATTCCGTATTAACGAGTAAGCGGTTCAATGCATAAATAATGAAATTTTTATTTTTTTTTTATTACCAGGATACCACCTATCGATCGTCCAATTAATTAATCATAAATCTTCAAATACTAAGTTTTGAGATCACGAGGAAAGCAATATTTGAATGCTCACCATAAATCAAATATTATTTACACAATAAATATTAAATAATAAATATTACCTACATTTTAAATACACTGTAAAATAACACCGGCAGGCAAAACGGTATGGTACATTATTATGAAATTTTGAAATATCCTACTAGTGACCCAGAAAATATTTACATTTTGTTTAATTCACTACAAGTTTTTGTGCATTATAATTGATTTGGTGAATAATGTACCAGACAGAGGGTAAACTTTTACATATAATTGCTTACTCAACTCAAATTAAGATTTTTCGGAGATGTCTGACTAATCAACTGGACGAGCAATAGATCCTAAAAATATTCATTAAAGAAATTATTATTTAATCATTGAACAAAATATTAGCGACTCTCGAACGAAAATTTGAATCAGAAAAAGATTCGGTCGCATCTAGGAATTGAACTCAGGATCTTCTTAGCCTTGCCGGGGCTCTGCTCTAACCACTGAGCTAATTCAACCCTATCCCCTTCGGTCATATTTAACTGTATCATACTTCGCCTAAAAACTACACATCATATTATCTTCATTTTCTTAACGCATATTTTTTTTATATTTTATTGCCAGCTATCTTTGTGTATGATTGCAAGTTTCTTCCCGAAATGCTTCAATCTGGAAAGTGTCTTGGATGAATATATTAATTTTTATTTTAATGTGCGACATCTATTGACTTTTCTTCGAGTCTAGGATGAATAGAATATTTAATTTTTATTTTAAAACCTCAAATGTTACAGTTTGAGGTTTTACTCATTAAAAGCTATTTATCACCGGAATGTGTGGGTTTTACAACAATAGATTTCTAATGTCATGGTTGTGGATTTTATGGATAAAGATTTTTTTTTATTTATTAAATTTAATAACATTCATTTAATTAAAATGATGCCAAAATGTTCCACTCCGCCTCCTTCACCTTCTCTATTCCTCTTCCCCCCCTCCAACCCCCAATCACCCTCCCCCTCACCCCCTCAAACCCCCCATTCCCCCCTCTCCCCCCCTCTCCCTTCTACAGTATAGATTAGCATTTTATACATATTTGAATTTTTACTTTCAAAGGAATCTCCATAGTAACCAAAACAAATAACAAAATGCCAGCGCACGTCAGACAATTACTTAGCAACGCTTTACTTTTCGTCCGGACAATAAACGTATAATAAATAATTTCATAACGCCAGAGCTTATTCATAACGCCAGAGCTTACCAATATGTACAGCCTATATTACTCGCAAATAATGTAGCTTTCTATTGGACAGAATTTTTAAAGTTCATTCACTATGTAGTTCCTATCACAATCATCTCGGTGGCCACCCTTGAAACAATGCAGAATGTGTACACTTCTCATAATCGAATGTTGATTTATCGATAGGTAGATCGATTGTTTCAATAAATTTGTGCTTGAAATTATCGCAAAAGTTTGTACAAACCTCACCTTCATACGTGACGGATCGCAATAAACGATTGCCTTATCATACAGATCATATGACAAGAAAATTAATTAATTCATTTAATAATCAAACACCTATTCCAAATTTGTTGCGAGAGGGAATACCCTCTCCAATTATTAATTCTAGGCCAAATAGTTTATTGGTCAACACAACATAATAGTTATATCTACACCTAGAATAAAAGGAAGTGTATTGTGGGCCTGTTTCGTATTTCAATTATAAATGCAATTTGGGCCTGTAATTGTTACAAATGGGATTGAGAGATTCTTGTGTTCCTTGCCTGTGTTCTTCCGAATTAAAATGGGATGGAGATCTAGGATTTCAGGCAAGTGCAAATGAGACGGACAGCTGTGAGATTGGGCTAAATGAATATTTGATTCAATTCAAATTTGTTTGTAAGGTAAATAATGTAAAGACTTGTTTTTAATTATTAATCTGTTATCAATTATTAAAAATACGAGTGTGCTTTAGACCACACAACTGAAGTAAAACTTCACCAACTTATATCTCCCTCTTAACTTCCGTTCGCCTCGCCCGAATACCTTTCATGTTGTCAAATGCTGCTTTGATCCAAATATTGATGACGGCTGGACTTCCAAATTGATGGCAAAAGGGATTGTTAAACTTCACCGTCACTTTAGTGGTTTTTATGCGAATTTTAAGCGAGAGTTCCAAAAAGATGTGATCGATTTCACGAAAATTTTCGACTGACTTAAAATATAGTTATTTTCTAATTTTGTGTAATAATATTGTGCTTTGGAAAGTAGGTAGGCAACATCTTCTTCTTTTTATACTAAGTAGGGCCTTTCACGGAAAGACAAGGACAATTGGGGATGATTAGCAATGCGAGGACTTTGGGAAAATGGGTTTTAGTTTATAAGCTGTTTCAGAACTTAACGGTGGTTTTCAGCATTAACTTCTCGGTCAAGTACCGCATACCAATAACTATTTAGCTTAGGCCCGTATTCTTTATTAATATTAATGGTTTTTTTGTGGATTTCAATTGCTCGATGAGTTTTGGGTCTTCGGAGACAAATCTTAAGTAATTATTATTAGCAGCGTGTTAACTTGATGTTGTGATTTCCAGGAAGCTACGCGAAAGGATCAATGAACTGGTGATGACGGAAGGGGTGTACGTTGGCAAGCTGCGCCACGTTGTGCGGGACTATATGCCCTTGCTGGACGGAGAGGTCAAGGCGTACATCTCCTCGGAACAGGTGTTCTGCAACGTGCGCCAGCTGTACAAGTTCCACAGCCAGGAGCTACTGCCAGCGTTGAAGGAGGCGCAGAACGACGTTAGGGCCATAGGGAAGATCTTCAGACAATTCGTAAGACATATTCATTATTACACAAATAATAGTAAAGATTTCTCTCCTCGAAGCAAGATCATAGCAGTTTATGGGATTGTTTGTTTGGGAAGAACGACGTAGGATTGATTGGGAAGATCTTTAGGCATTGGAGGACCCACCACTTACCCGCCCTGGTATAGGTAACAGATGGTTACCCCTTCGAGGCTCTTGCAAGGGCTCTAATTTTTTTGTATATAAACGACTCTACATTTAATTAAACGATACTAGACCTCCATTACTTGAGGTGATTTTTCACAAAAACGGCGCTATATAAATCATCCAAGTATTATTATTATTATTGCCCTCGCATACGTTGTTAGGTAGCAGTTTGCAGGTGCTACTATGTACAATTGTTTGTAAGTGTGAATAAAATCTAATCTGGATTTTAGATAAAGGAATGAAGACAGTGTAAGAAAACAAAATGTAGGCAGTATGCCTACTCTAACATATTTATGTACATAATGCATCAAGCAAGATTCAAAACATAATGATAATACCAAGGTAGACGAGAAATCCGCAGACGCAGGCAATTCATAAGAGGTATCCTTTGATTAACATACCTAATACAGTATTAGTCTCCTTGGAGGAAGTGTTCAACGTGATCCAGCTTTACAGCCAGTAGCTGCTGCCGACGCAACCTTCAAAGAGGCGTGAAATGGCGTAGTTGCGTTAGGGAAGATCTTCATTTGTAAGATTCACCATTTGTTATATTATCACAACATCATAATATATTTTCTGCAACGTGCACCAGCTCTTGATATAGTCAGGAGTTGCGGCGTTGAAGGAGACGCAAAATAACGTGGCGGTGATTGCAACGATCTTCAAAAAATTGATTTTGGAACGCGTTGAAGAACACATCTCCTTGAAGAAGATGATATTCAATGTTTACTCTCTCTTGAATCTTTATACTTATATATTTTCTGGTGCTTTCTCCTGTTGGAGGTTAGGTATCATCAGGAAAATCTTAACCTTTCTTCAACCTGGAAAAATTCAGTGAGATTGAAATCGTACCAACCACTTATATTTGACTTATATTTGTATTATGGTCGGCAATATTATAATCACATACGCACGCGAAAATTGAACTGGTTAAAGGATATGTTTATTTTGGTGTAATTATTGAATGCTTTTTCAAATGGGATTTACAAATAAATAAAGTCTGTAAACGTCTGAGATCTATTGTTACTAGATTATATAAACTTAAATTCTATGTTCCAATATGCACACTTTGAATAATTTACTTATCATTAGCTGAATCTATTATAAGGTACGGAATTACAGCTTGGGGACTTTCCTGTAAGACAAATGTAAATCATGTTCAATCAGTTCAAAATTCATTAGTTAAATTATTAGCTCATAAAAGTTCATACGAACAAAGCCACAATGTTCCGTACTTTTACCAGAATCTCAAAATTCTCTCAGTAAGAGCAATTCTGTGGCATAAAATTATTTTTCAGCATATGAATAGCCCTGTATACATAAATAGACTGGACCACACTTACAATACTCGATTTACGTTAAATGAAGGGCTAATCGTACCTAAGCACTTAAACCAATATAGACAAAGAACGCTGGAGTACATGATACCTACTTGCTTAAATATGTTAACTGCTAAAATTAAAAAATGTGCAAATAATGTTACAACAAATATTATATTGAAAAATTGGCTCGCCGAAAGAAATAGTTTGTATTAGACACTAACATAAAAAAAATGTCTAACTGCATAATAAGTTTTATTTTTTAAACTATAAAGTAAAAGCACCCATTGACCAACTACTTAAAAGTAGTTTATCGGGGCTTTTCTTTTTCTGTAATATTTTTATTTTATTTGATTTGCTGTAATATTGTATAACTTTTTCTTTCTAACAAAAAAAAAACGCCTGAGATAGGATCCCTTCATCTATTAAGTCTTACATTAATATTCCCAAAAATGCAGAATAAATATGTCGCTCCTCGTAATGTGATAAAATACATTTTTATTATCAGTAGCGTAGTAAATAGGTACTATTTCGACAGTATGTCAAAAGCTTTGATCTTAATTTAAAATATTGATGACTCTATGCACTGTAGAAAATAGTGAAAATAAAAGAGTTAGCATTATCATACCTACTCTAATTCTGAATCTACGACAAATGAATGTACCATGCTAATCACCCAAGATAATAAAATATACGTAAGAACTATGAACGAGTGGCAGTCCGTGACTTTTCAGAGAGGTAGAGTGCTAAGATTGAAAAACAAGTTATCATACCACTCTGGCACACGAAAAGTCTAGAACTGCCCCATACCATGTACCCATTCATCAAAATAAATACCGAATCCAAAAGATATTTGAGTACAAAAAAAAGTTGTTGGCATCCGAGAATTGTATGACATGTTCGAAAAACTTTATGGCTTTGCTGCATTAATTTATATAGGATAAGAATGTTTGAATTTTAGTTTCAATACCTGGATATCAAATAACGCGTAAGTGGAACTTTTGCGCTTCCCATTTCGGCCCGTTTCATACACATCTTAATTTTGGATTTAATACCAAAATACCCAACCAAACATTATAAAAAATAATTTTACTACATTTATAATAAAAATATTTTAAGGGCAACTTGGGCAATTATTCGTGAGCACATGAAAAACATTCAAAAATAATTTTACTATATTTATTACAAACATATAATGAAATTTAAAATAAAAATAATTTTAATGGGTGTAAATTTAAATTACAAATTACCTATTTATGTCGGAACAAAAAATTGTCGTTTATATATAAAAAATAAAATATATATAAAAAAATTAAATATGAAAAAGTTTATATATAAAAAATGTATGAAGAATGAGTTAATGATGAATGTAAGTAAGTCTAAAGTCATGGTATTTGAAAGAGAGAGTATGAAAACAATGTGCAACATAGTTGTGAATTATGAGTATTTGGAGCAGGTGGATGAGTTTGTGTACTTGGGAAGTATGTTTACGAGAGATGGAAGGGCTGACAGAGATATTGAAAGAAGGGTAAATGCAGGCAACTCTATTGGAGGACTGAACGCCGTTGGCGCCAACAAAAAGCTGTCCAAAGAAGCGAAGTTAGCCGTCCATAATGGAGTGCTGGTACCTACCCTGATATATGGCAGTGAGACATGGAACTGGCAGAGGAAGGATGAAAGTAGACTGAATGCTGTAGGAATGAGATCCCTGAGGCGTATGTGTGGTAAAACCATGTACGATCGTGGGAGAAATGTGGAGATCCGCGAAGAATGCAAGGCTGATGTAAGCGTGATGAGTAAGATTAAGAAAGGCAAATGTGAATGGAAGAAGAAATCGGGGACGCCCGAGGAAGACATGGCACGACCAAGTGAATCAGATACTTGAGTCGGGCCATGTGAAGAGTCGGAATAATAGAAGAGCATGTATGAGACGATGTATGAATGTGAATGAGGCAAGGAGTGTGTGCCAAGATCGAGTTGTTTGGTGGACCGTCCTCTCTACCAACCCCTGCGGGGAAATGGCGTGATGGTTAGTTAGTTAGTTAGTTAGTTAAAAATGACTACCTAAAAATGATTTTTTAAAGATGTTTTATTTTATATTTCATCATATTTATGTAATAAATAGGTAATTTTTTTTTTTATATTTTTCATTTTCTCTCAATTCGCTCAAGTTGCTTCTAAAATCATGAAACAAAATTTAAATGGCCTGTATTTTATAATTTAAAGCAAAAATAAATAAAGCAGCTCACATCCGTACTAGATATTTAAAATACCTTTTGATTACAAAAAAAAAAATCAGTTTGGTTTGGTATTTTGTCTCAAATCCAAAATTAAGATTTGAATGAAACGGGCCGAAATGGGCCACGCAAACATTCCTCTTAATAGTCAAATAAAATCGGTATATGTAATAGTTTATTGTATCTGTTTATTGTATTGGCATCTCATACGAGTATGTATGAGATGCCTAACCCACATAACTACATAAGTTGTCACGTCAGACGTCACGTCATTTCAGACATCACGTTACTAAGTTAAATATTCTGGTATTTGGAACATTAAAGTGATCAAATTATTTTTATTGGAATTCACTCCTCACACAAACAAATCTATCCTAAGTGAAAGGAGGTGCATACCTAAATAATAATAAGTTAAAGTTGTTTTTTTTTAATAAGATCTCGTTAATAATAATACGTGGTCAACTATAAATATATATTTTTTTTCTGTTTTTTCAGGAACACAAGCTAATGATGTACGTCAAATACTCCAAAAACAATAAGAATAGCAACAGAATAGTTTACGACCATCGATCCTTTTTTAAAGTAAGTATTTAAAACAATTAAAAAAAATATGCATGATGCAAATTATATTATAAGATATTTTTGAATGTAGCTATTACTTTGTGGTTATCCATTATAGAAAAATGAAATAATTAAACTTTGTATAAACCACTTATATGATGCGCAAATCCGACCGGTTTCGGAACAAACGTTCCTTCGTCAGGGAAAGCTTATACTAAAAAAAAATAAGTATAATAATAAATTAGTATAGGCTTTCCCTGACGAAGGAACGTTTGTTCCGAAACCGGTTGGATTTGCGCATCATATAAGTGGTTAATACAAAGTTTAATTATTTCATTTTTCTATATTATAAGATTTTCTATATTATAAGCATTTCGGATGGCGTTACTGTGTCCATCTGTTATCAACAAAATAAAGAGGAAGGGCAATACGCGTAATACCCTAAAAATAAATCACGGCCACAACTTATATATATTTTTTTTCATTGAAATCACTGTAATGATCAACAAAATTAATCTTTGTTGAAAGAAACCCCTGAAATAATCAACATCGTGTGTTGAAACCCGTCAAAGAATCAACATTATTAATTCAATGTTGAAACCCCTGAAATAATCAACATACTTAATCGTACGTTGAAACTCCTGAAATAATCAACATAATTAGTCTTAGGCTGAAATCCTTGAAATAATCAACGTAATTAATGTTATATTGAAACTGAAACCACTGAAATAATTAACATAATAATCGTATGATGAAACCCCTGATATAATCAACATATTCGTAATGATTGAAAACATCAACATAATTAATCGAAATGATCAACATAATTATTCGTGTGTTGAAATTACTGATATAATCAACATATTTCAGAGGCTAATTTCTAAAAGGGCCAATGTCAGTTTTCGCTGTTTTTTGCTATTTCGCCTCAAAATTGGGTTATTGGGCTATCTTCCGAATTGTACAAGAACCTTTCAATTTCTAGAAAGTATTTTTCGATTTTCGGGGGTCAATGGTACACTCAAAAACCGCCTTTCTCAAAATTAAAACTTTCCAAATAAGCAATTCTAATGAAATTTGAAAAATCCGACATTGACCGTAGAAGCAAAGCCACAAATTTAATCGTATGTTGATTTATCGTATGTTGCAACTATTGAAATAATCAATGTCAAATAAAATAATAATAATGTAATTAATCATCATTACTCATAACAGTAACCAACCAGGGCCGTATTATCCATAAGGCAGTGTAGGCAACTGCCTGGGGGCCCCGCATTGCTAGGGGCCCTAGTGTAATGGGCCCCTAGTGTAATGGAGCATTGCCTAGGGGCCCCGACATGTTTAATCCGGCCCTGGTTAAAACGAACACTTTCTACAAATAAATACGTCGATTTAGGTTAACAATATTTGTATAATTAATAAATATTAATAAAATATTGCTGAAAACAAGGTGGTTCTTTTAGAACAATCATAAGGTTTACTTTGTGATGAATAATGTATGTTATTTTAAAATATTTAAAAGAGGTCGTCGAAAATCATTTATTGTTATCAGATCACTGACGAGCTTTTTGCGAAAGAAATTTAAAAAAAATTCTTCCGGGATTATGGATTAAAAATCAAATAATCTCTCATCACAAATTTATGAACTCGTTATGGAGTGTAAGATACTATCAGTATCTACTAGCGAGAGACCGCAGTTCAGAATCGAAACATTGATTGAAATGTCCTTCTAACTACTTGATCAGATCTGAATAGTTAGGTACTTCTCTCAATCTTCTTCTAACCTTTCTTGTCTCACAAAATACCTCAAATGGGGATGTCGTAAATTTGTTAGATTGCCAAAAAATGCCTGATATACAAACGATTCAAATGATTCAATCACCAGAAATAATCAAAAACATCGCGAAGATTTATTAACCAACATTGTTCTACATTTTTAAAAAACATTTTTTTTATTCAAGGAAAGACAAACAGAGCTAGGAAAACGTCTAGACCTCTCTAGTTATCTTCTAGAGCCTGTCCAAAGGATACCGCGATACCTGTTGTTCTTAGACGAGCTAGTGAAGTCCCAAACCTTGTACGATGATGAAGTGAACCCTGGTCATAGGGACACGGCAAGCGTCGGGATATATGAAAACGTCTCTAATCAGGGTGACGACAGTGACGAAACAGCACTGCAGAGCTTGGAGCGTGCCAAGAAGATGATGCAGGGACTCTTGAGGAAGATTGACAATGCCATTGCAATAGCTAATATAAAACAATGCCAGGTATTTACAAAAATATTAACTATCAACCAAAATAATCAATTTTGCTCGAAAAAAAACTAACGGTTGTATTCATTTCAAAATCAAACAATTTATCATTTTAAAAGGGCAAGGAATTAATTTGCAGAGTAACAACTCCGTGCACTAATTCGACAAATGCTAAAAATAAAACGCCTAAAATGGTAGAGATTTGAGATAAGAATATTTAATAAGATAAATTAATTACTTTGTTTAAAACCACGAAAATTTATGGAATTCGTTAATACCGACCGATTTCGGTTAACACAAACAACATCAGGGTATAAAATTAAACCATTTAATATTTTACCATTATGATGCTGGAGTATTAATAAATTAAATAAAATTTCGTGGTCATAAACACACTAAAAGTTTTATTTCATTAAACCAGTCAAGCCACAAAATGACTGCTTTCTACCAAAATAACAAAATTTAATCCAACTATCCACACACTACCTGATGAACTATCTATTCACTACCTGATCAACTGTCCACACACTACCTGATTAACAATCTACTAACTACCTGATCAACTATCCACACACTACCTGATCAACTATCTACTATCTACCTGGTCAACTATCCACACACTACCTGATGAACTATCTACTCACTACTTGATTCACTGTCCACTCACTACCTTATAAACTATCCACGCACTACCTGATGAACTATCTACTCACTACCTGATCAACTGTCCACACACTAGCTGATCAACTATCTACTAACTACCTGATCAACTATCCACACACTACCTGATGAACTATCTACTCACTACCTGATCAACTATCCACACACTACCTGATAAACTATCTACTCACTACCTGATCAACTATCCACACACTACCTGATGAACTATCTACTCACTACCTGTTCAACTATCTACACACTACCTGATCAACTATCTACTCACTACTTGTTCAACTATCCACACACTACCTGATGAACTTTCTACTCACTACCTGATCAGCTATCCACACACTACCTGATCAACTATCTACTCACTACCTGGTCAACTATCCACACACTACGTGCTCAACTATCTAAACACTACCTGATTCACTATCTACTCACTACCTGATCAACTATCTACTCACTACCTGATCAACTATCTACTCAATATCTGATCAACTATCCACACAAGATTAAGGGCCTTCGTTCAAACTGAAATGAAACCAGTTGTCAACGCACCAGCACTGCTGGTTGTGTGGCAATTGCGATTCAGTTGCATTTTTAACAGGTTGCCATGGTAGCGGCTCACGAACTTCAAATTGCGATGACAACTGGTTTCATTTCAGTTTCTCCATGAGCGAAAGCTCCAATCGTGTTGGTTAACATGCTTGTGGCGAATTCAATATTTTTTTCCGTGATATTATTATTGTAGATTATTTTAAATGTGATTTATACAACCATTAACCTACCCATTTAATAATTTAAATTCATTTTTACAAATTTGCAGACCGATCCATTCAAAGAAGGGGAACTTTTGAGACAGGACGAGTTCTACGTGACGGATTCTTACAAGAAACGGTACCATATGAGATGCTTTCTCTTCGAAAAATGCATCATCTTTACAAAAGTCTGTTCAAAGGTAAAAGGTTCAAAGGCTTCTTTGATCACTACCTAGGTATATACAATAATATTTCATGATTCATAAATTTTGTTACTTTGCGATTATGTCATGAAAAATCTGCAATTTCAAACTTAATCTTTTATTGACTCAAAATTAGTTTATATTATTAAAAAAATTATATTTTGTCACATTTAAAAATTCAGCTTATAATTAGTTTTTTGTGATGGTATATATGAGCATGCAGATGATTGAATTTAATTTTTGTTCGATATTTCAGACTCTGAAGGAAGAAATTTTCGAATATCATGACAAAATAAGGATGGAAAATTTAGGCATTACACCCCCTGAGGACGATTCGGCACCGCATTTTACTGTTTGGTTAGGCAAAAGGACAACCAAACCATACATCATGGAGGCCACACAAAAAATGGTCAAGAAGGATTGGGTCCAAGACATTTCAGATTTACTCTGGAAGCAAGCAATAAGCGACAAAGGTAAATGCATTGCTAGAATTTAGAATAGTCAAATTAGGTGTAAACCATTCTCATATTTCTTTGGATATTTCTTGTGATATAGTTGAACATTGAACAATAGCAATGTTGTATTAAAACAAACAACCAAAAAAAAAATTTTTGTGAGCTTTTTGGCGTCCTGCTTAGAAAATACGCCTCCCACAAATAATGTCAACAAATATTCTTATTTTTCGAGGGATTCAACAGAAAGCAGCCATTTTTGAATGAATTCTTTTTTGGGAGTTTCTTTTCAAAACCGAAATAATCTATTAGCCATGCTGAATATATACAACATCTTCGCAATATTGGCTATCTTAAAATTGACCTCTTTATTACCTGATAACTTTTTAGTTTTATTATGCTAATATCTTTGCTGTTTCGGATTGTTGTAAACGGAAGCCTTCTGCTATATTAAAAAATGTATCCGTTGAAGTTTTCACATCATAATCCCCGATGAGAAAATGTCAAAAAGAAAATTTCCATTATTTGGGATTTCTCAGTTTTAATTTTTTTTATATAATTTCCCGATCAATTTTCCGGCGAATTTTTTCAAAAAATTTAAAATTTAAAAAAGATAAATATTTTATAAGAAAAATGAAATAATTTAACTTTGTATAAACCACTTATTTGATGCGCAAATCCGACCGGTTTCGGTTTCAAATAAGTGGTTTATACAAAGTTAAATTATTTAATTTTTCTATAATGGATAACCACAAAGTAATAGCTACATTCAAAAATATAAAAAATATTTTATAAGAAATTTCACGGCCCATTTTCCTAAAAAAAAAATCCTATTTCGTATTTTTCCCGATAGAATTTTTTTCCAACGAATAAACATTTCCATTCTTCACATAATATCAAAATTGCCTTAAAAATATACGACCCATTTTCCGACAACTTTTCGGATTTTCTCAAAAGATTTTTCTAAAATAAAATTTTCCAGTACCAAAAATATCTCAACATGAAAAATTTCCAAAAATTAATAATAACAAAATGTCATACCAAACATTATGAACCCAACTTAATGTACGGTTGATATTCCTCTTACGCTGAAAATTTGAGCTGTTTGAACAAAATGAAATACAGCTTATGAAATTTTTTTTATCTAAAATGACATGTTATGTAAATGGTAAAATTCCGTTAAAAATAGCTATGGGGGTGGTTAGCGGGGGAGAAGAACACAAATTTTATGTCAAAATACATCATTTGGCGATGTTCTTGAATTTATTGGCAGTTAATGGGATATTTGTTACTCGGGGAAATTATTTTTCATTCGTCTAGTGAATTTCAAGTGAACAAAGTTAGACGACATACACATATTACTAGGAATTCACGAATGGTTTTCAGTTGGGTAGAAAAATTAATAGGTATATATATGTGATAAGTAAATTTTGGCACATATTCTAATAATTGCTGTTGTACATGTAAAAGGGCAAAACTCTATTATCAGGGAACTTTACTAAATTGCGCGAAGCCCATAAATAAGTTTTTTTTTACAATTCGAGGGGTTTTATTAACTACCACTTGAATAAAATACAATATTATTTTCTGGTTATGTTTTAAAATATATGTACTAAATGTATTCATGTCTTTCATTTTTTTTCCAGAAAAATTGCAATCATCAAAGAGATTTTCAAAAATATCGTTAGCCAATTCGGAAGCCAGTAATTCTTCACAAGTGATCGTTCCTGTATTGAACGGAGGCAGTCAGGCGGTTCCCACGCACCTCCCAGGTGATCAATGTACGTCTACAAAGCGAAAGAAAAGGAAACAGAAGGTTAAGAGTAATGTCAGTGATACTCTTGTGTTCGTGGGCCGAAACATGAATGTATTGTGGTCTTCGCTTAAGTAGAAGCCTACGGAAGCACAGGGTACCAAGATCTCTCTTAATGCCGCTTTACTCCTCGTCGTGTCAGTTGTTTACATGGTTGGGGTGAAGGTTAGACAAGGAATCCTCCATCCATGGCCTTGCAGATGTACAAAATGTGTGAAATTTGTTAATATTTTGTCGGTGGAACATTTTTTGACCAAATTTTTTTTTTACATGAACTCCACACACGAGGCCATGAGGAAAATAATTTCCCTCAGGGCCTATGTCATCTGGGATGCTGTGTGGAGGGTCTTTTTGAGGAGAGGAAGGAATGAACATTGGTCTTGAAGAGACCCATGTTGTAGGAAGGAGGAAACACAGAGGCCGGCAAATCATTCCACAGCCGAGCTGTTGAACACAAGAATGAGTCGAAGAAACGACCCGTTCTCATGTGACAAATGTCAACTGTGTGTCATGGGGATGCTGTGTAGAGGGTTTTTTTAAGGAAAGAAAGGAGAGGAGAGTTCTGGGAAGGAAAAGGGTTTAAGGGGTGGGTAGGAATCTGGGGTTCAGTGTGTCCTAGTCATCCGCCCCCAAGACCTAGACAAACCTCACCCCATGAACCCAGGCACCCCTGCTAAATCACCAAACGTAGCGAACCACTTGGGGTGACCTATGGCAGAGTTGTTGGTTATCCAATAAAGGTTCCCGGGGCGGCAGTACCCATACCCGCCTACCAAATTAATGATATCAAAGAACCAACAAACGTAAATGTAGATCGGAGTACCATGTTTGGCATTGTCGGTGGACAATTTCTTTTAATGGTTAAACAAGTTCTTATAAATCAACTAATAGTGTACAGATAAATCATTTCAGACTCTTGCGTTAGTGGTGTACCAAATGGATAATTTGTTTTTAAATAACAATTTGGTTTTTGTTGGGAATCTGAAGTATGAACAGAAAAATATGAAATCAAAAATTTTAACAAAACGAAAAAACGACTTCAAGAAATGCACTAAAAAATAAAAAAATAATTTCGTATTCTTCTATAACTTCATTATCAACTTACTTTTTCTAATCATCAATATGTAGGTACGATTGTTACTTTTGGAGTCGGTGTCAGTCAAGGTAGGTTTGTAACTACATACATAGTTATAGGTGAGATGTGCTTGTGTCGCACAAGAGAGGCGAGAGCGGGGTCGCGGCGGCGCGGGGAGCTGTCAAGTGAACACGCCGGGCCGGGTACCTTTGCTGACACCGACTCCAAAAATAACAATCGTACCTACATATTGATGATTAGAAAAAGTAAGTTGATTATGAAGTTGTAGAAGAATACGAAATTATTTTTTTACTTTTTAGTGCATTTTTTTAAGTCGTTTTTTGTTTTGTTAAAATTTTTGTTTATTTTTTTATTGTTAGTGAATCTGAAGTACACTAACTAATTTGTCTGAATATGGGTAAACCTACTAAACGTGCTGCTCATATGCGACAGACATAATTTGACCATAGCGACGTTGGGGTCAAATTAAGAGATTCGACCGAATTTCGTTAATTTGTCATGGATTCGATAATCAGAACCTAACCAAACTCTTATCAAATTACCCTTGAAGTACATCCTTTCCAATAAAAAAAGAATCATCGAAATCGGTTGGCGAGTTATTCGTCCATTTGTCGCGCACATACTTAATGCAAATTTAAGACTTATATGATTTTCTCATGGATGCCATTTTTGGAACTGGACCAAATTAAAATGGGACCACACGAGAAGCACCAGCTTTCAAATAAAAAAAGAATCATCAATATCGGTTCACCCAGTCAAAAGTTCTGAGGAAACAAACATAAAAAAAAAAACAGTCGAATCGAGAACATCCTCCTTTTTGAAGTTGTTTAAAAATAGCATTTTCGAATTGAATAACTGCGTTCGGAAAACTTCTTTTAAACTTTCGATATTATCTGTGTGCACAGATACATTGAAATTCATTCATTATACAAATTGGACGTCGAGTTGAAATATTATTTTCTTTTCAAAAATATTGTCCCATTTCTAGGGGTGAAATAGTTGATATGAAATAGGTGAGCAAGCAATATATTTTATTAGTTTCATAAAGATTGTTTTGATTTTTTTTAAGAAATTTGTTTTTATTTTGAAGCAGTATTCATAATTTTACTAAATATTTAACAAGTGGGTTAAACTTTTAGAAATCGACACAATTCTGTTTGGCAAAATTGGTAAGTGACCTACGTATTCATTGTAAATAGAATATTCTTGTAAATTTAATCGTCTTTTTAAACATTTTCAAAATACTGTCCAGGTATAAAGTTTATGGGTTTTGACCAGCCCAAAAAAATGAAATTACTGACCGAAAGGTTAAAGTAATGTTTTTTAAGTAGGTATTCAATAACTGGAGATAAGTATTTAAAAAAATACAACTAATCAAAACGCAGCAGATCGCCAAACCAACTGAATTATGGAAAATACACAAAAAATATTTTAGGTGTCTGCAAAACTATTTAAAACGGATATATTTAGAGATTTTATATTTTTTCAGTCATCCATTATTTATTGTTTTATCCAGAAATTTGTGTTTTTATACGATTTGTTTGTTTTATGCTTATCTTTTTAATTAGTTTTATGGTGAAAGAGGTTATTTTTTGCTTGTGTGTTTTTTTCGTTTCGGGTTTTGCGTTTACTCATTATTGAAGGTCTTTGTTGAATTTTGGCAAATAATTGCTTTATGTATCATATTTTGGAGATTGTGGTGGAATATTATCGAACATTTATATATATTATACATCTTTGCATACACCACTTGTTCAGGACATAATATTGTGTAGTATTCAGTGCAATGTAAAAACAAAAAAATGTAAATATCGGAAATAAAACGACATTTTAAAAATTGTTAAATTATCATAATTGACTTATATATCTGAAACACTAGAGCGCGTTTTTTTCAAATTTTCACTGGCAAATCAAAATATGGAAATACACAAATATAACAGAAAGTGATTAAGTTTAATGCTGGAGATAGATAATATAAAGGAAACAAGAGGGTTTAAATGGAAATATATTAGTTGTGAATTGTATTAAATATCATTAACCTAAATAAGTGGTGTATTCAAAGATATATTATTTACACGTGTTTTTATTTTTTATTAATAAATAAATTTTGATAATTATCATAAAACTATGATAATGAAATTATGATTATTATCATAAAACTTTTCAATATACGCTCAGATTAATAGCTTCCCGATGCCTGTCATTTGGTGTAAGAGGGATGAAACTAATTCTATATTTTTTTAATTCTCTAGATTCTTCGCTTCGTGGGGTTCCGGGAGAAATACGACAGGCCCAGGCTCGTAACCACCGTACAACGTGGTACGTGGAGTAACCAACCATCATAACAACAAATCCTACTTTGGGCAGGATTCGACAGATCCTGCAGACCATCTTCTCGGCGATATCGCACTGCGAAAATGCACTGCCCAAGCAAGAAAAGAAAAAAAAGAAGAAATTAAGAGAGCTAAAACAACCCAAAGACCTTAATTTCAAACTAATCGCATTTCCAATTTAGTTTGGACTTGGAATTTTTCACCGAAATTGAACTCAATTGATAAAGTTTATGAACGTCGATTTGTGACACTAGGAATCCTCTCTAAAAATTATTACAACAAAATAATTATTTATTTGTTAAACGCCCGTAGGGGTTTACGAACATAATTAGCGACAATTTACAACCAGAAAAACATAGTTCATACATATAAAACATATCAGTTCAATAAATACTTATCATTTTACAAACGTAATACAAGAACATATCAGTTATACTCACAACAAATTATTTTTGCTTTGATGCAGGTTTGATGAGAGGTTTAAAAAACATCGAAAAGGTATCATCATATAAAATCACCTGCAAATAGAATGAATTTAACATTATGGAAACACAGAGATAATTTTTTTTTTTTAATATAATGAACAGAAGTGGTTTCAAATGAGAGCCTGGAGGCACTCCTGATCCTGATAATACTTAAAATGTACCGAAACTTTATTATTCAATTTTATCGTGGCTTCGCGGTTACAGAATAACTATTCAGTCATTTTAGGAATGATCCATGTGTTATAAGAGCTCTTAATTTAGCGAGAAGAATACTAATATTTATTTTGTCAAAGGCTTTTGAGCAATAAGTATATATCGAATATACTTGTGTGCGAGAACGGAAAGCTTCACACATATAGTGTTCATATAATAGAAGATTGGTTGTGGTTGACCGGCAATAATAATAGTATTTTTGATGTAATTTAAAGCCACAAAACGAAGAGAAATGCAATCAAAACATGTAAAATGTTGACGTGAGAGTTAACAAAATAAAATATATTGATAATCGAACGTATTTCTTCTTCTATGATCGATGTCCTTTTTGTAATTTGTTTTTGATTCATTTAGCTAAATGATGTCTTTTAGTCTTTGCTTTATATCAGTGTCTTGGTATCGCAGGAGAAAGTCGAATCTGTAGAACTGTAGATGATGCCTTCAGAAACATTGATCGTTGAAGAGCTAGCGACAAAATTTCTGCATATTGACACTTAATAATAACTACCTTATAAAATCGTAATTACTTAGTCACAATATTAAAAATAAATCATCAAAATCGAGACTTTGAAACAAAATAGCATGCAACTTACATTCTTCGATAATAATAACATTTAAGTGTTTAAGGTTTTATTATAAAAATTCGAAAGGCATAATTTTTTAGTACCTTTAAAGTTGTACTTTCTTAAAATTTAAATGTGGTACCTTCGTAATATGTTCTACGGTATGAGAAAAAAACGCAGGTTTAATTTTTTGAACTCTGTTTTAAAATTATTTTTAAGTGCTAGCCAATCCCCTAAATCATCTAATGTACAAGTACACATTTAAGAGTTGTTATATATTCAGAAGTGAGGTGCGGATATTTAGAATAATGAAACTAGATAAGAAAGTACCTACCTGCTCATTTTTTACTTAACATATTTTTATGAATACCTGTGATATAAGCTAGTTGTTCTTACGTAATATTAAGCAATCGTAATTTATTTTATAAGACTGTCGGGTGTTTCATTTGTTATTCCAAAGAGGAGAACACAAAGAGTTTAAAAATTATTTTGATTGAATTTCATAACTCACTCTTGTGGTTTCAGTCCAAGACTTGTTTAATTGGAAAATGGTGACTAAATAATCTAAAAAAAACGTTATTTTATAAAAAATACATATATATATTTTGTTTCTTTGACAAACAGCTATCATATTTAAAATCTTAAAGAAAATATGTGTCCTAAATTCCGTTGAAAGTGATAACAAAAACTACATACAATCAGCAAATTACAGAAAAATTCTTGACGAATGCCAATAATTTTATCTAAAAACGATAAATTAGATTATTTTATTAAAACATGCAGTGCAATATAAAATCATTTATATTCCTAAGAGTTGAAAAGTAATTTTCTGGTAAGTTTTGCTGACTAAAGAAATTGAGAATTATGGCAAAAAGACATTTCTTTTCTTAATAAAAATTATGTACATTAAAGATCAATGTAATCGTAATGCATTGGAAATATTATTATAACTACCTGGGAATATTACTGTACGTGTGGAGAGATGTATTTATTTTGAAAAAAAAAAATTAAAATGTATTCAGGTTTTTTAATTATCCCATTTCTTTATAAATTATATATTATGCATCACTATATCATCCCAAAACTGCATTCCCAAAAAAGGAACATGAATTTTTCTTAAAGCTCATAGGGTAGATCGGTCTTTCCAAAAATCCGAAGGTTAAACGGAGTGGTGTCTTATAAAAAATAAAAATAAAATTACCTAAGAAACCACTATGTCGATTCTCCACTGGGGTAAGCAGATAAGATTTCAGATTTGGAACATACTCGCTGCGCCATTTACTTTCGTACATCATCTTATTTATACTATTCTTTTGTACCGACTCTTGGCATGATCCGATCACTGGACCACTTGATCGAGACATATCTTTCTTGGATGACATCTTCTATTTAATTACGCATCATATATTTTTTCTCCTATTCATTTTTTCCAGAAAAATTAACAAAATATATGATGTTTTTTTACTGGTATAGGTATTCATTTTTTTCAAATGTTTCTGTTTTCCCTTCAAGGGTGTTCTAGGCATTCAAAATTTTCCCTTCAAGGGTGTTCTAGGCCACCATTTCAAACCATGGAGAGAGGAAGAGTGAATTTTATAACCATATATATCATTTTGTTTTTAAACAGGCAAATTTTATAATTAAATGGAAGTAAAACTAGCATTTTTGTAGTTTAGCCTAAAAATCCGAACAGCTCGATATTATCAATAAGCCTTGGCTTCGCAATAATTTAATTTTGTGAGATTAATGTAAATAATCAGCATTTATACTTAATTCCACTAATATATCTAGCTTATCAGTTGAATAATCAATTTAAGAGGTTTGCTTACACCTTAAGAATGTGTGCAGCATGCTAGATGAATTAAAAGAAAATGTAGATTACTGATATAAGGTGCGCGGTTGTACCGAACTAGGTGCAGCAAACATACTTGAGATTTAGCGTGTTTAGTATCGCACATAAGTTCGTTCGTCAGACAAGCTGTCAGCAGTTGCCACAAATACGTCAGTCTGGGCTCTTTTTTGTGAAAAAATGCCTTCCTGAGTTTTTGAGCGCGCAAAAATCATTAACGACCAATTAAAACAAATCCGATGGAGTTTATTTCCATTTGTAAATAGGTACTCACAAATCATTTATAAGTTATCCAACATCGGTAAATGTCGAAATAAAGAACGCGAGATAGGGAACGCAGAAACATAAGTGTCAGAAGGAAAACCACAGGGATAGTACGTTGTATTCTACTATGCTGCTCGATATCGGCTTGCGGGGGCGGGTTGATGACGCAACAGGAGCAGATGCTCAGCAAATACGAGCAGATGCTCAACAAACGCGTGCCCAACATTTGTACACGGTTGACATTTGCCACATGAGAACGGGTCGTTTCTTCGACTCGTTCTTGTGTTCAACAGCTCGGCTGTGGAATGATTTGCCGGCCTCTGTGTTTCCTCCTTCCTACAACATGGGTCTCTTCAAGACCAATGTTCATTCCATCCTCTCCTCAAAAAGACCCTCCACATAGCATCCCAGATGACATAGGCCCTGAGGGAAATTATTTTCCTCAGGGCCTCCTGCGTGGAGTTAACGTAAAAAAAAACATAATGCAAGGCAGGAATTGTGATATTTTAACGTCATCGGACAAGATTGAAAGCATTCGCGCTAACACCAATGGTAGTAATGAAATGTTCCCAAATGCTATGGCTGCCGATTCAGAAAAAATACCGCAGTCTTTGATAGCGAAAAACTTGAAGCTATTAGCAGAAAAAAATGAACTCATATTTTCTTAAGTGTGACCTGCAGTACGAAATCCATTCTTAGATATCATTTCCATTGAACACTTAGGGGAGACCTAGGAGAGTTGTGACAATTTTTAATTTAAGGGACATATCTCGCTCAAGAAACATTCCACAGTTATAACATATGTGAATTAATGTAGCACCATTCCTTTCCTTTCCAAAATAATCATCAAAATTAATTAAAGTATTACGGTTTCCGAGAAAACCACAAAAAGAAAAACTACTCTGTCACAACTCCCCTATCACCGAGGTAAGTTGAGACAGGTGCCGAGGTAAGTTGTGACAGCTTTGTATTTAGACTATTTGAGTATTTCGACACTAGCAATGCCTTTATCAGTCTTTCGTGTATAGTTATTAGGCATTCTGAAACAAAAAAGTAGTCATCCAGCATGCAACATTACACCACAAGTGATTACATGCAAATGAATTTTTTGAGACAAGTTTTTGCAAGATTTGACCTTAATATACGAATGCACAAAAACATATACAGACATCGCAAATTAATTTTTAAAAGTTTTGAAATAACCCAGCAGAAAAATGAAGTCAAAAGGAGAGTTGTGACAGCCTGTCACAACTCTCCTAGGTGCTCAAAATTACAACTTGATCCGAACAATGATTCATATTTTCTAAACACGATGCAAACACAAAAGATCAATGCAACGCTTTGAGACTTAAATAACCATACAACTTAAGAAAAAATAACACAACAACGCACATGTAATAAGATATGATATAAATTCAATCAAAATTTTGAAGAAAAACTTACTTTTCGCATTTTTTTGCACGCCGACGTCGTAATTATGTAATCGCTTCTCGTGCGCCGCTGGCGGGTACCGAGTGAAGTAGCGCGTCTCTAAAGCGACAAACGGGCGTTTTTACAATATCGCTAACTATTATAGGTTGGGAGAAATCGTCTTTGTCACAACTCTCCTCTGACACAACTCTCTTAGGTCTCCCCTACCGATAAACGAGCAGGATGAATTCGCGGAACTAAAAACTGATCGGACATTAAAACTAAAATATTACTAAAGTGCTGATTGTATCTAAAAACAGTTTATTTATAAACAATTTCCTATTACGTAGTAGAACTTGTTTATAAATAAACTGTTTTTATAAATTGAATAATAATATTATTGAATATATAAAAGAAATAACAATTCAAATGGAGTTCTACAAATTAAACATGATAACAATAAATGACTGTGCAATGCTTTCAAAGCGTGCTATTGCAATTCTCTTACCATTTGCCATATACACGTCTTATTATGCGAATCGGGGTTTTCAACCCTCATTACGATTAAATAAGAAAGAGGACGATCGACGAACAGATGAGAGCAGATTATCAATGATTAAGCAGGCTCACATTTCTCATTAAACATCTTTTCATTTTATATAGATTTTAATAATAAATATTTAATAAACATTGGTTCTTTCTTTGGTGTACCTCTAAAATGTCTTGAATTGGTACGTGTACCTTGAATACAAAAAGTTTGCGGAACACGACAGACGACAGGTCGCCAAACATTATGATTGTATGTAGGGTGTGTCAATTATTTAAACTTTTGAATTCAGAAACGCCCGGGGTCTCAAAAGTTGCGTCTTACAAAGAAAATGAGAACTGCATTAAAATTTTATTTTTTTTAAATGGTTATTAGCCCGCTAAAATGCATTGAAAATCAGAAAACAAACCTAAAACCATTTTTATTTTTATATTTTTAATATATATTTTTTTCAGTAATTTAACCTTTTAACGTATGTTTATTATTAAAAATGCATATAACTGACAAAAATGAAAAAAAAAGTTCAAGTTTATGAATACAAGTTAGTCAACAAGAATTCTGATTTTATTCAGAAAAAGTGTTATTTTCCCCTTTAATATTTTTAACCAATACATGACATATGTGTAAAAAAATTTTTTTTTTGGGTTTTTTGTTATGGAATGAAAACTAAGTTTGTCACAAAGTATAAAATACGAACCCTTTGTTTTATTTTTTTTCCAAATCACGAAATCTATTTTTTTTTTCAAAACTTCCGGCCATTTTAGCGGGCTAATAGTGAAGAATAATTTCATTTACTTTTTTTGTTTTCGAATAGCTACAGATCATACGAAACTTTTGAGACCCCGGGCGTTTAATTATAAGGCCATTTTTCTCTCTCTATGGAGAGCGACACAAGCTACGTATGGGTGTCCCAGGGGAAGTAACCGAAATTTCGAGACGATGGTTTACGGGGTTCATATCCCTCCCCCCATCGACCTTAGTATTGCGTAGGAAAAAAAGATAAGATAGATTCTCAGGGTTAGATAGCAATAATAAATATCTATATATAAATATCTCTCAAGCCGATATAAAACGCACCTGAAACACGGGCCGTAAGTAAATATCCCCTGAAGATCAGCAGGGGTTTTATGTTAAGAATATCATGGATTTGTAGAATATAATCATAAAATTGTAAAAAACTTATACACATTTTTAATAACCGTTAAATTGACAAGAGTACATTTACTCAAATGTTTAAATAGCCTTGAATGTATGCAAGTATCACACAATATTCGCAATGCCTTTTACCAGTTTTGTATTTCACCCCATATCGATGTATGGCACCATAAGCTCGGGTATACCCGTCTATTACTATCCAGTATCTAAACAATGTCACAATTATTTAGCATATAAATGTTCTCGTGCAGGTTAAACGTTTTAAATATAAAATAAACTATGTGGAGGGTTTTATTTTATAATTTACAATGATTCATAATAATATTAGTCATGCATTTTTATCTTCATATTGATGTGTTGTATTAATATAAGAATTCTTGTATAGTCTATAGCTTGTTCGATATTGGATAAGCTAACTTTATATTTAACAAACAAGATAAATGTAGATTGCTATTGTACATATCGAATTGATTAAAATTCACCCATTAGAGATAAAATTTTCAGTGTGTATATCGCGCTTGGTGCTTACCCGATTGTAATGCAAAAATATGTTTTCATTTCGTGAAAATTAAGTGTAGATTCTCAACAATTTGATTAATAATGTCACCGAAAGGAAGATTGAAAAACCTCATTCGATTTTACGAAACGGAAAAAAACATTACAGTTAGAGAAAACAGTGATAATGAATCGCCGCGTTCGTTAACACCATTGGGATTTGTGTCAAGTTTGACAGCAAAAATTAATTGTGAAACATTAAATAACGTTTCTGGCATTGATTTAAGATGCAATCAGAGGAGTCAAACGTCGAACCGCATCAAAATTTATAAACTTCACACCATTCGTACTGATAGTTTTATCAACAAAGATGTTCACAATGATAATGTAACCCAGCAAGATGTTTTGAACAACTCAAAAGTCGGTAGATTATCCCAGGAAGATAAAATTGAGGAACCTGCTGTTCAATATATTAAAGTGCCCGTTAAACAAGCAGTGTTAAATTTTGAACACCTTTTCACGCTTAATAATAAAAATGTGGTTAAAAAAACAAGCAATCATAATGGTATACAAATGCCTGAAAATAGTGAATATAACAACCACGAGAAACCAAAGATACAAACAAAGGAACAAAAGTCAGCTTTTTCAGAGGAACTCCATAACTCTCTCAAAGATATCCAAAAGACACATGAAACAAAACTGGACGATTTACTGAATCAAAATGCGAAAGACCATGACCAAAAACAAATTGTAACCACTAGCCCAAAGCATGACTATACACACGGCTTAGTAATATTGTCGTTAAGAAAGGGTGAAACCGCAAAAAAAAAACGAAAGCCTATTGTTGTCAGGCAGGAATCAGATGTCGACTTGGATTTTACCATTATTGAAACTGTTGAAATGGTTAATGAAATGCGAGATTGTAAAACCACCAAGCAAACAGATGACAATGAAGTAGAACAACAAAGTTTGATCAGAAAATATCAAATAGAAACAAAATCTAGTACTTTTGAAATGAAGGAGGCTAAAGAGATGATAAAAGAAGTTAGAGATTTTCAAATTACTACGGCAGAGCAACCTTGTGAGGCATTACCGCATACTCAACTACACGACGTTACCATAGTTGTTCCAAAGGGCGAGTTACCAAATGAGAAAGAAAAGCAAATTATAAAAATTGGCGAAGTTTTAAATACCTTGCCTCCCACAATTTCTGAATCCCAAAACGAAGCAATGATTGGTTTTGTTAATTCGGCTCAACTGACATTTAATACTGAAAAAAATGCTCAGGTGATGGGACAAATAAGTGAATTATTTAGCACAATAAATAATATTAAAAAGTAAGTATTTAAAAAATATTATTTAATTGAATTCTCCAATCATAGGGTCATAACCATCATGAATCCATTGTTATAATACGAGTAGGTATCTAGGTATAGCATTCTGGAATTTTTATGATTTTTATAATCGTCAATGACAGATTACATCCATTTGATTAAAATTATTATCAGTTCACAACTATTTCAATCGTGCTGCCAGTAAAGTTAATGTTATTACGGTTTGATAGTACTCGTACATAAATGTTTTCGTATTGGGTGCGTTGCCTTAGATAGATTACTTAAAAATAAATCATCATGCTTTACACGAAAATTGAATTTTAAAGTGTTTTTTAATGATTCAATAAGATTTTCATTATATTACCTACATATAAATAATAAACAAACATGAGACCTCTTAAAGCTTGCCGCATATCTTTTTTAATATGGACCTGACATTTTAGGTGAGTATTAAATGCGATTCCCAAATTTTTCCCAGTTCTTGAGATGCATGAGACATTTTGTAGTTATAGTAAATCGTTTTGTTTGCTTTGATGTAGCATTGGAGCATTTCTTAAAATTAAATCCTAATTAATTTATTGGTGTGATTCCATTCGTCGCGATAATTCGAATTTATATCGCTTTGTAGCTGTAGAAATAGTTTTAAGACATCCGCAAATAACAGAAACTTCGAAAATTTTGTGCATCGGTAAATGTCGTTGATAAATAGCAATAATAGTAAAGGTCAAAGGTATGAACCTGTGGAATGTCAGCGTTTGTGATAATGTTGATGGAGGGGAAAAACCGTACATCAAGTTTTACTGTCTATTTTTTAAATGTCTTCTGAGATGCAAAAGTTTCACCAAAAACTCAAATTGTTCGAGTTTATTCGGGGAATAAGCGGATCCACCGAGTTAAAGGCTTTTGCAAAAGTTGTTGTATGTTACGTAAGCTTGGTTGTCACTATCAAGAACTTGAGAAACGTGCTCTATCAAAAGCATTAAGATTGTCAGAGTAGATCAACCAGACCTAAAGCCGTTGGTACTACCGGTCTATTATAAAGGTTTCAACTTGGGCATAAGATATTTTTATGAATTATTAGTTGAAACAATTTGGTTGTAGAGGATAGGAACGCCACTAGTTTCTAATAAGAGACCGAAGCAATATGTAGTGGTGTAACTTTCGGGTTACATACATGCACAAGAGGAGTAAGGGCTCAATATCCACTGGTTCCATATTTTTGAACCGCTTTCCATAATGCTACATACTAAACTATAACATAGCACGAATGCCTGGACTTGCTTAGCACAAATCCTAGCATTCTGTAAAGATTAAAAGAACGATGGCTAATTAATACCACCATGGACGCTAAGTGTAGAAATTTAAAGGGATTATAAATTAATTAGTTGTGTGTAACCAATGTGGAGTGTCAAGTATAAACCAGAGTATGAAAATAAATGGCAATCAATTGAAATAAAACGTATCCTGTGATAAAATGAAATATTTATTGAACCTATTGAATTTACAAGAATAAGGGAATCGATTGACTAAGATTCTGTACTAATTTTAATAATCCTAGGGGTGTATGAAAGCTTTTTGATTTTTTTCATCACTCAAATAGAAATTTCACATGATAATCAATTAAAATTCTAGTGGTCATAAAATCATAAGGTAAAACAAAGTAATAAAGGGCGCCAGAACGTTTTAACGTACAAGATGTAGGAACAAATTAAATGGTTAACCAAAGAGATATATAATAATTTAAGTTTAGGATTTACAGTTACGAGACGATTTACAGTGTACCTACCGCGTCGTGAATAAACGTGCTTCCTCTTGTAAAACTCAATCGAAAATCTGAAAACAGAAAAATCAGAAAAATACACGGTCACATCTGGGACCAGGATGTGAACGTATCTTTTCTGATTTTTCTGTTTCCAGATTTTTGATTGCATTTCGCTAATATTGTCTTCATTTAATTAAATATTAAAATCTGAGGGATCAATCGTTTAATTTGGGAAGCGGGAATGGATACCGCCGCCTCGGGAACTTTATTGGATAACCAACACCTCTGCCATAGGTCACCCCAAGTGGCTTGCTACGTTTGGTGAATTAGCAGGGGTGCCCAGGTTCATGGGGTGAGGTTTGTCTAGGTCTTGGAGGTGGATGACCAGGACATACAGTATCCCCAAAGATGACATAGGCCCTGAGGGAAATTATTTTCCTTCTGTGTGGAGCTCATATAAAAAAAAAAAATAAATAAATATGAAAAGCATTTAACTTATTTTGGTTACTGTAATTTATTTTAGGTAATGCGGGGAATCTTTGCATGATTTTTTCTTAATTAGGATATTTTTCGCTTATTTTTTCGTCTTTCACAGATTTTTTTTTTAGAAATCAAAAAATGCGCGTCGATGAGTTGATAGAAACCGAAAAGGCGTATGTCAATCAACTCAGACGAGTTGTTCGCCATTATATGCCGTGTTTACAAGATCACGGATTTTCACGGGCATTGTTGAGTCTCGACCCTGAAGATATATTCTGCAACATAAAGCAGATCTACAAGTTCCACTCGAGGACTCTATTGCCAGCCCTGATCGATGCTAGGGAAGACATGGAAGCTTTTGGAAATATCTTCATTAAAAATGTAAGTTCTTCCTTATAATATTTGTGCACTATTATTAAAGATATTAGACACACTATTACCAAAGATAAATAATATGATTTCACTTATTATTTATAACAACAACAAAAAGTTAGCAATAATATAAAACGGGGAACTCAACATTACTTTTCGTAGTACGTATTGGTACCATTAATATGATAATTTTAAACATTTTAAAAATGGTTAGCAATGTGTTAACGAAGGAAAATTCAGAAACCAAAATCCAAAATTAAGTTTTGTATGCAAACAGCGTTGAATGAAAAGGTCGCGTTGCCATTCCTCTTAAGACCCAGTTTTACAACTGATTTATCTTAAAAATGCTCTCCCAAAGCATCCCTAAGTATATAGGTTAACCTCAAGGACCCCGGTATGGAGTTTATTTAAATAAGAATCAATATTTTTCACAGAACGAAACTTCTGCAAGAAAGAGTTGTCATTTAATAATATGATGTTCTTAAAGAATTTCAACAATATCACATTTAAAAACTAATGGTGGTAAAGTCAAATATCACGATTTAGGAGTTATAAACTAATAATGATAAAGTAAAATGTCAAGATCCAAGAATCCAAGAACTCTAAACTAATAATGGTAAAGTAAAATATCACGATCCAAGGATCCAAGACTGTAAATTAATAATGGTAAAGTAAAATCAAGGATCCAAGACCTCTAAGTTAATAAAGGTGAAGTAAAATGTCACGATCCAAGGATCCAAGACTGTAAATTAATAATGGTAAAGTAAAATGTCCCGATTAAAGGGTCCGAACCTTAAAAATAATGATCGTAAAGTCAAATATGACGACTTCTGCAAACTTTGCAAATGCACATTGTGGCGTAATTTTTAAATAAACGAAAACAAATAACTTTGTAAAACCACCACTACACAAACAATATTATGAACATCTATCGAAAACAAAGTTTTCTTCGTCAGGACAAGATTAATATAATCTTAAATAGC
Source organism: Limnephilus marmoratus (assembly GCA_917880885.1). Lineage (NCBI taxonomy): Eukaryota > Metazoa > Arthropoda > Insecta > Trichoptera > Limnephilidae > Limnephilus > Limnephilus marmoratus. The sequence continues at coordinate 51,125,643 of OU862909.1, read as the reverse complement.
TGAAGTCTCCGGCGATGCACGGGCACACATTTACACAAAGTTTTCGAAATCAAGTGTAGACAGTGACCTTCCTTTGCATACAAATCAAATCCACACCGCCGCCGGCTTGCCAGCCCGCTCGTCTACCACATACAGACATTTTCCTTTATATGTTATGTATTTAAACCAATTTACAAAAAAACTTAACAAATTATGTACCTAAACCTTCCTCTTGAATCACTGTATTGGTGAAAACCACAAGGAAACCGTTCAGTAGTTTTTGAATTTATCGTGAACAGAAAAAAAGACGGACTTAATATATAATATGTAGAGATATTAATATAATATTAATTTTATTCGTCAGGACAAGATTAGTATAATCTTAAGGCGCCGCTACCCGCATTTCTACCGATTTCTTACATATCTCCCTTAAACATTTGAAGTTTTTAAGCTCTTAAAAAAATATATGTTATTTTTGAAGATAATATCTAGGCGCGTTCCACGCCCGAACGCAAATTATATATAATTAACTCGATAGAAAAAAATCCCAAAGTATGCTCCGAAAATTATTATAACCACGTTTGTTTCAGTTATTTTACAAGTTTAGTTGTGAAAAATTCACAATGTTTCTTTAAATGATACTTAAGATACCCTTCATGAGATTTTTGCTCTATTTTAAACGACTCGTGTTTTATTAAACATTTTCGCAATTTTCGCATCGATTTTGACGCTTTAAATGTTAGCGCTCTCCTCTAACATTAGTAATTTCATATCTCTCCATCTTCTTCTTTTTGAGTCCGGTTGCGAACCCTTAATATTAATCTTATCCTGACGAAGAAAATTTTGTTTTAGAAACATGTTGATAATGTTGATTATATGGTGGTGTTCAAAGTTATTTGTTCTCATTTAATCAAACACGACGATTCAAGGATCCAAGACCTTTAAACTATTAATCGTAAAGACAAATAAAATTTTTTAAAATACAAATATTTTACAAAGTTACAAATATCACGATCCAAAAATCCAATCCATTCTATTTTAAAGTCAAATGATAGGATCCCCCATTTGTTTTTGCGATAAGAAATACAAGTTCATTGCTTAAAAACCGTCGTTCTGTAATTATTTTTCCATTTTTTTTATTTTTTCAATAATTGAATAGGGTTAGTAGTATCCAATTTGTGGTATAAGACGCTATGCACCGTAGATGAGCAGTGAAAAGAGTGTCCGTAAAATTTAAGTTCATTTTGACCATCTGCATAGAGACCGAAAAAAATGTTATGTGATTAATTGCATTTTTTCACCGTTTTTCGTAAAAAACTATTTTTTAATGATTTTCTGCATTTTACTGCTAAAAATCATATTTTCATCAGTTAAAAAGTACATCGCGCGCAAGAGTCAGTAACTCTGATAAATCGGTTTGAATTGGATTGTGCGAAGTATGTGGAGTCCCTATTCGTGTCAACTGTTCTAAAATTTAACTTAGTGATTATAGAATATATTACTCCTTTTAAATTTTTTTTTAAATTGGTTACTTTGAAAATAATACCCAGGTTCCAAAAGAAAACATATTCTAAAACATAAAATTTAAATAATGATCCTATTACATCAGTAAATATTGTTGATTTTCGAACACAGTTATACCTTTTTTGTTATTTGTTTTTGGGGTGTTATGCCGTGTTGCGCTCCTCAATGCTCCTCCTTTAGCCAACGTTTCGTACAGCGTTACAGTGTCACTGTAACGGCATAACTTGGCATAACACCCGAAAAACAAATAACAAAAATACTTTTGGCCATGAAAATCTAAAATCATATCACTTACAAAATCACTTACAAAAGACATAATTTTCTCCCTAAATACTTTACTAATAAACGTGCTTTAAATTTTGCACAACTGATCATTTACCCTACTTTAAATGTTTCTTTTTAAATAATCTTTATTTTCTAATCTTATGTTAGGTCACATCGTCGACGATGTTGAGTTAACTTGAGATTAATACAAAAAAAAATTAAACGAAAAAATAAAATCTTCATTGTTTTGCTAATCCAACATTTAGCAATTTTCTTGCAATATGTTTTCTAAACCTTCTTGACCAGTTTCGGTACATTTAAATGAGCATATTTAAAAATAAATTCTTGCATCTTTCCGCTTTTTACTATAATCACTGTTAAGTAGGCATCAAATATAATTCTGAGAATTATATTTAAATGTCAACCTACTCATCCCTCAAATGAACTCTTTGCAAAAATCAGGGTCTTAGATATTCGACAGCTATTTACTAAAACAAGCATTTGTTATATATGAAAAAATAATCCACTAATCGCTCCACAACATCAAGCACACATCCGCTTTTCCTCAAACATGGGTTGCGTGATCCCAAAAACTAAAACCTTATTCGCTCAACGACAATTCTGGTTCATCGCTCCTAAAATATATAATGCTCTGAGTACTGACATAAAGTCAAGTAATTCTAATTCTCTTTTTATAACACGTGTACAACATTGGATTTTCGAAAGTGGACGAGCGTACTTTAAAGAATTCCTGAGTTCTTAACACTACATTTTAATTATTAATTTTTGCATTTCAAAATTTTAATTTCCATTTCCATTTTTCTTTAAAATGTTTTTATTTTTTTTCTCTTGATTTTTTCATTAAATTTTATTTATTTTTTAATTTTAATTTATTTACTTATATGTTTTAATTTATATATTTTTATAGAACACTTGAGTTCTTAACATTTAATCTTTATTATTAATTTTTGAATTTCAAAATTTGAATTTTCATTTTTATTTCTAATTTTCTTTAAAATATAATTTTTTTTTCTCTTTATTTTTCACTTACTTTTAAATATTTCATAATTTTTTTAGTATACCTTTTTAATCATCTGTTTTAATAAAATAGTATTTGTATTAATTTAAATAAATATTAAATATACGACTACCATAACACGGGCATGAGCCCAGTGTGGTAGCCAAAAAAAACAAATATCTGTAACTAATAAAAAATTTATGAAATAAAAAAAAAATAAAAAAATTAGGTACTTATTTCAAACTACAATATTTGTGTAATATGTATCTTTCCCGATTCTAGGTAAGCAGATTTATGGTATACGAATTATATTTCAGCAAAAATATTCGAAGTGACGAAATCATGAAAAAAAATCACACATATTTTAGCGTGAGTGTTAATATTTTTACTGGTAGCAATTTATTGTCAACAATTATTTGTCAGCTGTGTTATCCATATATATGAATTTGTTAAATAATTAATTTATTTCTTAATTGATAATAAATTTTCAGGAAAAGAAAAAACACTTTGGGCATGAGTTTGACCTAATGACTCACCTCACTTATCCTCTCCAGAGATTGACCAGGTTACCCCTTTTCATCGAAAGCATGTTGAAAAATTACACAAAACTGGTTCAAGTATCAAAGGATCTTGATGAAGCATTGGTGAACTCTAAAACGTTTAATTATAACTACGCAGGCCAGGAATGGAACCAAACAACTAAACATGAAAAAGATTTGAAATCTCTTGACACTGCTCTGGACACATTGGGTGATACGATCAAGACGATAAATTTGAATTTAACCTTAAAGAGCATCATAGGTTTACCGGTTTGAGTAACATTATTTTTTAATTAAATGAAGACAATATTAACGAAACCCAATCAAAAATCTGAAGACAGAAAAAAACCCAAGTAACCATGGGTTTGAGTCCTAGATGTGAACTATCTTTTTTTCTAATTTTTCTGTTTTCAGAGTTTTGATTGAGTATCGCTAATGTTGTCTTCATTTAATTAAATATTACAATTTAAGGTTTTACCCATCAAGTTAAAAATAAAAATGAATATTATAAAGGTGTCCCAAAATTAACGCAAGATTTGAATTCACCACCTTTTGTAGTATGTGCGTACGTGCCAGCAAAGCCGTGGACCCTATCCCATGTACTTTATGATTTAATAAAAAAATAACAATCTAAAGCTGAAAACTTTGTTTTCTATTTAACTCAAATCTTGCATTAATTTTGAGACACCTTTATTATTTATTTTTTAATTTCTCATTTTTGCTGAAGTAAGCGTACAGCCTTTGAGGCTGCATCCTTTTCGCATGTTTGAAATTTGTTTACTTATATCATTCTTTCGGCTGTTTAACTAAGTAGCGATTTCGTATATCTTTTGGGTTTAGTTTATCTTGCTACGTTAATTTGATTTTAATGGTGGTCAAAATGGAAAGATTATAGGTAAGCAGTTCACTCAATGAGAGCAGGCTTTATGACGACACCAAACATCCCTTTCGGGATGTATGCCTACTCTCGGTAGAGATGAGTCAGGATCGTGGTACTATTTTCAGGGCGTTCCTTGGGTGGTTATTGGACGGTCCCTTGAAGATTTCTGTAGGTCTGGAGTCGGTCGTAAATCGAGTTCTTTGTACGACTTCTTTCGTTTCACAAAACAAGGGGGTTGATCGCACAGTAATGATTGAGGTAATGCTCGGAATGAAACGCAAAATGATGACCTCTTCAGCAGGATTCTCGGAACATCGCCTTGCCCGCACTGACCCCCAGATTTCTACCGACCCCTCATGCCTTTTTCCTTTGCACCACTTCCTCCCCTTCATTTCCCTTATAAGACCTCCTACACAGCATCCCCACAGATGACATAAGCCCCGAGGGGAATTATTTTCCTTAGGGACTCCTGCATGGAGCTAATGAAAAAAAAACTTGAGTAAAATTGTCTCAAAAAAGTCTCCAGAAGAAGTTAAGGGTCTCAAAGAACCGCTCCAACCCGGCCAACTACCGCCCGGTCCCATAGCGATCACATCTGTTTAAGGTGATGGAACGTGTGATCAATGACAAACTGCTCACACACCTCGAGAAGAACAAAATTATTAACGACCGTCAATACGGATTTGGGAGGAACCGTTTGTGCGGTGATCTTCTCGCGTATGTGACGCATTTTTGGGGATGGTGCCTGGAATGTTACGGTGAGGCCTAAACGGTTGCACCTAACATTTCCAAGGTCTTTGATCGGGTTTGGCACCGAGACTAGTCAACAATCCGCCTTCTTAAGGACTTCCCGCATTCTTGTGTAAGTGGATTGCCGACTTTTTGAAGGAGAGGTCGATTCGGGCGATTGGTTTCACGTTTCACCCTTAGATAAGAGAAACAACTGTGGTTTCACCTCTTCTTTACATTCAATAAATGCTAGCGTCCCACAGGGATCGGTGCTGTCTCCGACTTTGTTTTTGTTGTACATCAATGACCTTTTGACGTATGCACTAATTCATTGTTACGCGGATGACAGTACAGTCCATGATAGCTTTTTGTTTGACAAGCCACCAAAGGGTACACAAACTCCAACAGCTTGGAGGGCTTTGAAGCAGAGAATGGACGGTTACCTCGAGGGAGTTTCCTCTTGGGGTAAGAATAATCTGCGAAGCGATTCTGTATCTTTTGTGGATACAGAATCGATTCCATACGTAATCAGATTTGTGTGATTGTCTGTGGCTTGAAATTGCTTTTTCTAATTTTCGGAACTAGCGTCATTGATTCGGCACTGGTGCATAGTCGGGAAATCACCAAACGCACGGTCATTTGTCACATGAGAACGGTTCGCTTCTACGACATGTTCTTGAGTTCAACAGGAATTTTTTCAACAGGAATCAGTTCACAGCTCGGCTGTGGAATGATTTGCCGACCTCCGTGTTTCCTCCCTACTATAATATGTTTTCTCCTTCCTCTCCTCAAAAAGACCCATCACACAGCATCTCCAAAAATGACACAGTTCCCGAGGGAAATTTTCCTCAGGGCCTCCTGTCGAGTAAACGAAAAAAAAATACTGGCATATTGGTTAATCGCATATTAAATAGTTCAGATAACCTTGCAATAAAGGTGAAATGATTTCAAATGCTGGCTGTAAGTCTTTCAGAAATGAAATGATTAAATTTTTGCAAGGAATTGATGACCATAGGTTTAAGACTTGACACTTTCGCTTTTCGTGAAAACGTAGACAAAACGATACAAAGACAATTTTGTTGTATACAAATGAATATTAAATGAGACACAGACGTTAAATTGAAAGTAAAAGAGTCCATAGACGAAATGAATCAAGATAAATTTAAATATAAAATTACAAATAGACAAATATTGCAATTAGGACGACACAACACTCAACAGTTATGATTTCAAATAAAACTAAATTTTATGGACAATCATAAAGATATAGGTATTGTAAAAATACAACTCCTTCAGTAGGAGGAGCATAATTTAACAAGGGGAGGTATAAATATACCAGTAGACACCCAAATTGAAATACCCTCTTCTACCGGAAAACGCGACTCGATCGAAGAAAACGCCACTTCGTTGCGGTGTACCACTGATAGGCGGAGCTGCTAATGGTCCTCTGCGGCAATGGGCATTATTGGTGTGGTAGGCTAGGTTCCCAAGCTGCTGGATACGACTTCCGTCACTGATATTCTCTCACCACGGGGTAATATCGCGGTGAATTATGTAGGGGAGTCAATACTCCAATCTCATGCGCAAATGCAACGGGGTGCGTTAACGACTCAAGATATACACACATAAAATCTCTAAATAATAAGGGAAACAGGTAACGGACACTCGTAACTCCCCCCCAGATCGAACGAATTATTAAGAGCGTTTAACCAGCCAGCGGACGAAAATCCACATTTTGTCGAAAGTTGTTCTTACGATCGTGCAGGGCGGTTACAATGAGAAAGATTAATTATTCTCCGTACCAGTTTTTTTAAATTATAACTCAATATCGATTTTATTTCAATTCAAATTAGCTTTAATTTATACCTTCATCCAAAAATGCTGAAAGGCGTGATGATAAAACTATTAAAATAATGTACTTTTTGTAGTTATTTTTTGATTATAAGTTTTTATCATTTTTCAATAATGTCTAAATTTAATAAGAATGTTAAAAAAATCTGAAATATATTAGTTTGTAAGTGCGCAAATAAACCAACACAAACGGACCAATTTTCGCCAAGAAACACATGTACGTACATATTTTTTAATGATTTTATTGAAACTAAAATTAAAATTCTAAAACATACGTTTGCTAGAAAATGTATTGATTTATTTTACTGCACGATTTTATTATTTGAAATGGGTGTGGTATAATACAAAAACTTTTTTAAAAATTGAACAAATCTGTCAACGACCTATGGAATAATCTTATTATACTAAAAATTAAAAAAAATTCTCAAAATTTATTACATACGAATGCTAGATAAAAGAACAATCTTTCGAAATCCATTTATAATTTTTTGTGGAAAAGAGTCAATACGTCTAAAAACTTTTTTTAAAATGACGTATTTCCGGTTTTCTCTGGTAATGCCCTCTTAACGCTTTCAATTAGCCTTAACCGGCGCGGCGCATGGTGAATTTTATCCCCATATACGACACATACATACACATGCAAAGAAGATATTTCTCCAATTGGATCTGTGTTGGTAACGCGTACAATACGTGATGAATTCTCAATTTATTAGAGTTTATTTTGAGAGAAACCAAAATTGGCGAGAAGTTAAAATGAAAATGGTGTCTAATCACATTAATAAAGCATGCGTGCCATAAACGGAAATAAATCCCACTTCTCGCCTGAAATAATAATGCCACCGTTCCAAAAGGTGGAATTGGGAAAAGCATTAAATTACAAACGTGTAGCGGCGGGGCAAGTTGGAACAAGTATTAATTAGTGAGCGTTTGTTTTTGATAACAATTATTTCATTGATAATTTAGCATCTTGCAACTAACTAAACCCCTTAATTAAACTGGTAGTGGCCTATGACGTTACATACTATCGTTACATACTATTAGACGAGGGGTAGAAATCTCAAAGGGGAAAGACAAGAACAAGACAATTGTAACGATCTCGATATCTAGTACTTTAGTACTAAACTGCTACGCGTCGAGTAGGGTTGCGTCTTACCAGCACTTACCAGTAAGTAAATTGCATTTTAAAAAGTGTCAAAATGCCTTCCTGTGTGATGAGAAAATGTTTCAATTACACGGCAAATAATAGTATAGGCGAATGAATAACATTTCATTTGTAAGTATACGCAAATTACTTAATATTATCGATTACTAGCAGACCCGGCCACACGTTGCTGTGGCTAACGAAACACAACGCCATTACCCAACCTTTACAAAATCCACACCACCCGCTTGCCAGCTGCCCGCTGCCCGCTGCCTGAATTGAATATTTGAATTTCTCGGCTTTTCTCTACTATAATAAGCATGTACTAATTAACTCGCCACTAATTATACAATGCTTGCAATGTAACACTGGATATTTGAAAAGGGGAAATCAAATACCTACTGACATCTATTTTCCAATCTCTTCTGTAGAACGAATTTCAAAAGTGACTATAGTACGGCCCGCCAGCCGTTTTAAATCGCACAAAAATATGTTTTCTTTGAATTTCTCGGCTTTTCTCTAATATAATTTACATGTATTATACATATAAACATTCCTCTTCAATCACTCTATCTATTGGTGAAAACCGTATGAAAATCCGTTGCGTAGTTTAAAAGATTAACATACATTTTGAGCGACTTCATTTTATACTATGTAAGGATTATAAATATTACAATTAATTTTCATGTTTCCCGCTCGCAGTTTTACACGTCATTAGAGAAAATTCAAGTCCTACTAAAGTAAAGGGTCTGGACGCGCAACAGCCAAATTTCTGTTGCTAAGTAAACTTCACTGTTTTAAAGTAGACTAATCAGCCTAAACACTCTGTTTATTTGTTTGCTTGCGGTAAAACAACACAAAAATCAGTAGTTCTAACAAGTATTGATGACAATCGCCACCATTTGAAAACTGTCGTTGCCCTTTCGTAATTATTGTATAACTCGTCATATCAAACTCCGACAGGCAACCGGACCTTTTATTCTAATGGGCCTCAAGAAAAGGAGACAGCGAACATTCCATCAAAAAGTGACAAGCAATACGCCGCCGCCCGCTCATATATCCATGTCATTCATTCTCACACACATTATTTGATTGTCTATCTTTATCACACAGGAATAAACTTTTGAATTAAGAAATTATACTGAAAATCGCTGAAAACAAAAGAGTGTTCCTTACTTTCCACATTATATTGTGAGTATATGAGACTATGGCGAGTCTATTTATTTATATAACGTCATTGGTAGTGGCCGAATCATTCGCCATTTTTAAGTACATCTATTTGAATTGCATGTTTGTTTTCTTGATTGAATGATTGTCGCGGAATCTTGGAAGTGGAAATTAACCCATATCCTGAAATCCGATCGAACTCAGCAGATAGAATCGTAATCGATGACAATGCATTCCGTCAACTTACGGTGGCACACACTCGCGGACGCGTTTTTGTGAATTTCGAAGATATGGAAGAACTTAATGCACGAAACCAATGTCCGCTTTCGCGATTTATCCGGGTAGTAAAGCGGTTGATTCCATCACTGGATGGGTAGGTTCAAAACTCAGTTAAAACAATACATTTTAGTTTTAAAAGATAGTTGAAAATGGAGTTGGTAGCGCGATTGATTCCGATCACTGGGTACGGTATGTTCAAATCTCAGTCAAACCACAACAAAAAAAAACTTTTTTATAGTTGTAAAAGACATTTGAAAATAATGTAGTCTGCATTGTAAAAAAACTTTGTTTTTAACGGTTTTATTTTTTTGCAGACTAATTTCAAGCCTACAGGAAAGCTCAAGAGGCAAGCCACATTTAACGTTGCCAATAATTCCGGAAGTCTGGGCAAAATGAAATGTTTCTTGTTTGAAAACTGCATTCTTTTAACAGACATTCATCCAGTAGTAAGTTAAAAAATTAAATTATACCTAGTTAAAATTATTTTGAACTAATTGTCTAGAGTTTTTTGTCCATTTGAAAACGTAATATTATTTCTAAAGTCCCCACAATGAAGAATAAAAAAGATGAAAGGGGCTGTATTTTTGGCTGATGAAGGACGGGTCATGGTCCGCGAAGTGAAAAGTCTTCATAGTCCCATCCAGAGTATTAAATGAAATAACTTGAGCGATAAAAATGTGCAAAAATACATAATACATGTTTTTCTTTCTAGACTACGGCAAGCGATGAATATTTTTATAGAGACTCGATTCCTATGGAGGATTTATTTTTCACGCCTTCGACCGAAGAAATCGAACCGTCATTCGGCGTTAGGAATTATGGGAACACATCTAAGCAGTACTTTTTAAAGGGAGAATCACCCTCAGATCAGAAGGCCTGGGAACGCGATATAAACCAATTCCTTTGGAGACAAATGCTTAAGTTGAGGGAAGAAAAAAAAAGTTTAAGTAATAAGCACTTTAGATATAATATTTACTCATATAGGTACTATAGATGTAGGTAATATCTTTGCACGTCCTCCTGAAGAGGAAATTTGAGAATATTGGGTTCTGATGTCGTTTTCAGTAATAAAATACTGTATAAATGCATTAAAGTTATTAGGTAGGTACATAATTAATGTCAATTTCTATTCTTTTATATATATATAAACTTACACAAAATATAATTAAATCTCCCCGAAGTGGTGTGCAGGGAGGATGTAACACGAATAACATATTTTCATTCAAACGTATCAAATCCTTGCTTGTCGACATACTGTAGATACCAGCGTATAAGTACAAAAAATCGCACCGTAAGTAAATTCGTTTGATATCCATACCAACTTATGATTAAGTCGATTTCAGGTTTGAAATCTGTAAAAAATGCACAAATTTATAATAATTATAATTTCTGGGGGTCAATTGTCGGAGGATCAATGGTCGGGTCACCGCATAAAAAAGGCAAGATTTACACATTTCGACCCTCTGGAATAACAAGGTTCTATCTGTCGCGATAAAGTAGTTTGCTATAGATCCCATTACTGCACGACGTAGCAGTGACAGATGGAATCTTGTTATTCCAAAGGTAAATTTGCAAACTCCACAAAGAAATATCTACCACTGAAAAACCCTGCTCTTGAAACCACAAATCAAACGAAACACTCCTTCAGTTGTGTAGAACTGAAATTGTAGTATTTTGGGCGTTTGTTACAGCTGCGTATTACACAAAATTACATGATTTTGAATTTGCCTAGTTTTTTGGTGGCGGATAGGAATGTATTAACTATGTGCCCCAGAGCTATTAACATACCTGTGTAATTTATGCAATCAAGTGGATCTAATATATTTTTTAAATGGCTCTTTCAGATTTCGAAGAAGCAATAAATAATAACGATTTTATTCGAACGGAGAACCGAAGAGCAATACAGAAGCTCTTACTTGTAAACAAGGGTCGTAACAGAATAGGTCGACAATCAAATAACAGTGAAACTTCGGGAAGAGAAGTCCATAATTTTAGCGATACCCCAAGAAGTATTTCATGTGATTCACAAATCAGTGTTTTTCTAAGAGAGACTGAACTTCAAACCTGTGAGAGGTATGTATTTTTAAGTTGTTTTTTTGTAGGTATTGTGAGTGTTACAATATAGGGTAAAGTGTGCGCCATTGGTTTTTGCGCTTTTGATGTCGCCGATAAAACCGGACGGGGAGGTGCGCATGACTTCCGAAAGCTAGGCTCTTGGAATTTTATTCGCCGATGATCGTTTCACATAACAGCGTACTTTCTGTGTAAAATAGTTTTACGAACGTGACGATTCCTATGGTATATTTTTGGGTGAATTTTGTCTGTTTCTTCTAAAGACAGTTTGAATAGTTAGCTTGATTATATCTAACCGCCTCAAAATCTTCTTAAATAATAGGGGTGCCATAATCTCACTCGCTGATTGGAACACTCCAAAAATAATAGTAGGTATTTGTAGTTTGGTTGTCAAATTTAATGATGTCTTATCTACCCTCGAATACCTACGATTTAAAGTAATATATTTTATTTTGATTTATTTTATTTTCACCCGTAATTTGTTTTCATGTCTTATTATACTTAGATACCTTAGTGTACCTTTTATTATACTTAATGTACTTATTAATGAAACGACTGTTTTTGTTTTTAAACAACAGGCTAGTCAAAAGTTCTGTAGACGAAATTTTGGAAAGTGAAGAAGAATACGTGCAAAATTTGGCACTTTTGCTAGATAATACTATCGAGGAAGACCCAGATTTCTACCTAATCCCAGAGCACATCTTCAGGAACACAGAGGAAATTTTTTCTTTTCACTTGAAGCAGTTACTTCCAGCTCTGAAGAGTGCAAGTAATGACTTGAATGCATTAGGAGACGTGTTCATAGAAAATGTAAGGCATATTCTATTTTTTTAAATCATAAAAAATATGTGCACTAACTTATTTGATAAAAATAAAGCATAGAACACTGTTAATGCTTATCTAACTGTAGGTACTTTTTAAAACGATTTAATTATGTCGATTATCAACTTTGTATAATTAACCAAAACCCATTACAAAGACCTATCGATGCTGCATAGATAAGGAGCATACATATATAACTCTAGTAAATTATTACGTGATGTTTTATTCTGAGACAATTGTTTAAATTTTATTTTACCGCATTTCGCTTGAATAATTTAGGTATTTCAGGTCACCCCGTGGTCCATGTTGATTGTTGATGTTTTTTTAAATCAATATTGATAGTATATGTTTAAGATGTGTTAATTTTATTTTGTAAAAACTCGAACATAACTCATACAACTATAAATTATATAAAAATTTTCAGGAACGTCGCTTTCATTTGTACAATACATTCTCGAATAAAAAAGAGGGTAGCTTTGACGTTGTTAACCAGCACAAATTCCTTTGTAGGGTAAGACAATTCCTTTTATAACCTTTATAAATCTGTACTGTATTTTATTGCCTAATAAAATTAGGTCATCAGTAACCCATATTACATGTAAGGTATTTCCCTAATCATTATTGAAGTGAGCTGCAAACCCAATGTAATTAGCTTACTGGAATTACCAAAATATTTAGAAATTCGATAGACTAAAACGACTTGGCAACAAATATAATTATTATAATTGATTAAAATCCCCCTCCCCAATATGTTGTGTATATGTTAGTGTAAAAGCCCGAACTACGGTAAATTCTAAGATTTACCAACTCTTAATGGTAAAAGTCCGAACCGTTCTATAATCATCGTTCACCAACCTAACCTAACCTAACCTAACCTAACCTAACCGTTGGTAAATCCTAGGATTTACAGGAAAATCTTAGGATTTACCAACATTCGGGCTTTTACGGTAACATATATAAACCGTAGACTAAGAAATATTTGTACCAGTCTGAAGATGGCTTTAACGAGCTGAAACCGGTTATAGTCGAATAAAATTAAGTGGAATAAAGTTTTATATTCGTTTTATTATAATATATTATAAATTAATTTGTTTCAGGAAATCCAAATAAAATTGGGACAGAATAACATGTTGACCACCTTCTTTTTAAACCCATTTCGAAGAATTTCTTCATATTTCCTAACACTTGGTGAACTCACAAAAAATTTTAGATATTTGTGTGACCATAATAAAAAAGAAAGCAATATTGAAGAAAAAGATTTCCGCGATGCGAAATCCCTTGAGAAATTATTAAGTGCCAAATACGTAATGGAGAAATTGCTTCAAAGCATAGACGAAAACATGTACATGGAAACAATCTTACATTCTCAAGTAAAATATGATTTTTACTACGTTATATTAATGATTTACAATAAATTGAGAATTTTATTTTAACTTTGCTGTACACGTTCATTCTAATTCTAACTTATTCATACATAGTTAAATGGGTGCTATTTTTATAAAGATGTTATATATATATTTTAAATTAGCTTCACACCTATCTCATCTTTGGAGATGATGAGTGGAGAGCCTTGAAAGGAAAGGAAGGAGATGACGTTCTGGCGAGGAAAATGTTATGAGAGATGATCGGAATCTGGGGGTCAGTGTCTCCATAAGTTACCGACGTGCGAATCCATCTCTCTACTGCGGTGCAATTCGATGTTCCGAGAGAGTCCTTCTGGAGAGATTAAAAAATTTCCCTCAAACAGTCTCTCCCGATCCAGCCTGCCTCGCAGCTTGTGTGCAGATGCATCCACCACCAAGACCCTGACAAACCTCACCCCACGAATCCAGACACCCCCACTAAATTAAGATTTAAATAAGTATATATATTCTCAGGTTGACATGATGGAGCAAGGGAAACTATTAAGAAGCGACCGTTTCTTTGTCACGGATGATAATGAAACACAGTTTGAAATGAGGTGCTTTTTATTTGAGAAAAGCCTGATTCTTACCGTAATTCATTTACAGGTAAGATGGTCTGGTCTTTAACAGTTTTACAACTTCAAAAAATAACAAGTAAATTTGAACAGGTATGCCAAACGGTGAAATGATATCAGTTCATAATTTTAAAATACTATAATTACCTTTTATTATGGAACCAAATCAAACAACTGAAAATAATGATCATTGTATAGACATCAAACTTTTTAATTTGTAATTCCATGACCTTTTCTGAAGTATCATTGTGATATTTAATTTAAAAAAAAATCCCGCTTTACAATAATAAACAAAATCATATTAAAATACCTGTATTTCATAAGGAATATCAAAAAGTTTCCGACAATTTGTCAAGACCCAGCGGCCAAGAATTCAAATTTCATCGATAGATAATCTTACGATCGTCCCACGCAAATATACAGGAGGTTCCGAAGAAGTTGATTTTTCTCGTATATTTTATCACTCAAAATCGATTTTATTTCATTCATAATTACTCTAATATATAACTTCATTCAAGTTAGCAATAAAAATGTTTAAACGCGTGATGATAAAATTATGTACTATTTGTAATTATTTTTTGATAAATAAGCATTTATATTTTTTCAATACTGTAAAAGCAAAATAAGCGTGTAAAACATTCTGAAAAACATTAGTTTGTAAGACCGTAAATAAATAAACAAACTGAAGTACTTTCGTCGCAAAACACTTGCGCGGATTTTTTAAAATGTTTTTATTTGAACTAAAATTAAAATTCCGAAAAGCAGCCTTCCCAAATAATTTATTGATTTATTTTATAATTCACTTTATTTTTATATTTTAATGATTGATTATTTGATTTGAAATGTGTGTTGTAATACAACATGTTATTTGAAAATTTAACAAATCCACGACGACCAACAGTGTGAACTTGTTAAATAAAATGAACATTTTTTTCAAAATTGAAAACAAAGCTTTACTAAATAAAATAACAATCTTTCGAAATCATTTTATATATTTTTGTTAAAAAGAGTCGCAACGTCTAGAATTTGATTTAAAAATGACATATTCCAGTTTTGTCTGGTTATTCCCTCTTAAGGGCTAAAAATGTAAACGCATTGAGCAAAATGGACGACAAGTTGCAATGGTAGACCAGTTGCCAACCCCTCAATTTTGCAAAAGAAAAAACATTATTTCTTACAATTGTACTTCTCATTCCTATAGTAAACAAAAAAAAACATGTTACATGGTCACCATTACAATGAAAATTAGAGTATTTGTAAACTTCCAGGAATTTGGGGAGTATTTCCACTACCACGATGCGATCAATTTAAGCGGATTGGGATTCACCCCTCCGAGAGACAAGTCGTTCACGCAGTTCACAGTCTGGTACCAGAAATTTAACTCAAAGCGGTATACACTCAGAGCTAACCTAGAAACACTCATTGCATGGGTTAAGGATATTAACCAGATTTTATGGACTCAAATGATCTCAGAAAAAGGTAAAAATAACACTATATTTTACAAAGTTTGATTAAATAATCTGAAACGAATATATTATTAATAATATAAACGCGAAAGTTTGTATGGACGTAAGTGTGTTTGTTACTCTTTCACACAAAAAAAAACCGAATGGATTTTAAAAATTCTTTCACTAATAGAAAGCTAAATTATTTGCTAGTAATATAGGTTATGTATATTGGTAAGTTCAAAATCTAAGCGTTGCTGGGTAACTATATGTACCTACTGGTGAGCTTTTGATTTATGAAATTCGTGTACAAAAATTGCAATAGGGTGCACGCGAGCTGTTTGAAAACTGAATGTACCGGGACTGAATGTAAGGAACGCACGAGGGGGGAGGGAAGTGGGAAGCAGGAGAGTGGGAAAGCGTAAAGTACGAGCAGGAAGAAACAATTTATTAATTAAGTGGCATAGCAACGCATACCGGGAACTCGCTAGTTTTCAAATAAAATAAGAATGTCTTTGTGTGTTGCATAATATAAACCCCAAGTATAAATCTATTTGTAATTGACAATGAAAATACAAACAGATAAAGAAACAAAATAAAGGTAACGGTAGCAATTGCGAATTGAACCCATATCCTCTAGTCATACAGGCACCAATGACTACCAATTATTGAGCTATTGAGACCTGACTATATACAATTTTTTATAAGAACAAGTGTATTTTTATAACTTTTGAAGGTTATTCCCATCAATGTAATATATAATTGAATAAAAAGATAACACAAATAATCTTAACGAAAATATGAAAGAGAGTTGTCTGGTCACCGAAAGAGAACAAGGCACAGAAAAATAGAAAAAGATGACGGTCGCATATGGGACACGAACCCAGAACCTCTCGTCCCATTCGCGGCCGTTATC
The DNA here is from genome assembly GCA_917880885.1 of Limnephilus marmoratus. Classification (NCBI taxonomy): domain Eukaryota; kingdom Metazoa; phylum Arthropoda; class Insecta; order Trichoptera; family Limnephilidae; genus Limnephilus; species Limnephilus marmoratus. The sequence goes on along the minus strand of OU862909.1, from coordinate 51,109,038 downwards.
TTGTTCTATTTTTCTGTGTCTTGTTCTCTTTCATTTTTAGGTTAGATTATTAGTGTTATCTTCTTCTTTAATGACATACTAACTATATTCGTTCATTTTCATCGTTCTCATATTTAAATTTTAGAATTACTATATTACTAACACTGTCCTCAATGTATTTTTTGGCTACCACCTTTTTGGCATGATTGTAAAATTCCATCCGAATATATTTGCAAACAATAACCATTTTTATTATTAATAGTTTCTTCATGATTAACATTTTTTTCTGGTAGAGCTGTACCAACATCATGTATCAACCCAGTAATAACTTATAATTTTCGATAAAATTTGATTTTTTTTTTCAGAGAAAAGAAGGAGTGATTTCGCAAAAAATACTATATAATAATTTCCATGAAAAATCCGCGGACTGGGAAAAAAATGACGTTCAGTCATTTCCACACAGCATAAATAAGCTTTACAGACGTAAACAACTTTTGCACCAACAACTTTGCTTTGCAACACAGGGAGCCACTGCTTGGTACCATAGTTTTATGAATTACGCCTAACATACCACTATCTATCTGCCTGTGCGAAATGACGTGATGGTTAGTTAGTCACACTTAGGGGATATTTCACCATCCTCCTCATAGCTTATCCAGAATATTAATAAATAAAACAAATAAATATTCGCAACTGGTAAAAAACTCGGCTAACTTATATGCAGCCATTATTCATAGGTTCAAGTCAAGTGCCGAATAGTAAACTCAGACCTTTTAAATACATAAATCTCGTATAACCTAAAATGTACGTTACCGTATGGATAATCAATGAAGAGGATGATGAAATATCTCCTTAGTTAGTTAAAAACTACCTTATCTACAATTATCTCAACCTAAAAATTAAATATAAATAATTTATCAAATGCTCTTATCAATTTGTTCTCCTTGAAATAATCTTTATGAGGAATTTCTATTATTAATAAATCGATGACGATATATACTAATCAGTCATCGCATTAATGATAAGATTTGCACGACACAGGAAATGCAAAGTGATTTAAAACTGTAATTTACAACTTGCTTTTCGCAAAATTATGTTTTTGTGTATTTTATCATTTTACCAGATAATATGTTTATATTTTTATAAAAAAAATCGTACATATCCATCGTATGTAGTTTCCCCAGGATAGCTACTTATATTCAGAGATATGATTTCCTCTCTCTTTGGCTGATAAAAAAATATAATATATTGAATATGTACTAAAGAAATTGTAAGCTTTATTATACGAGTTTTTTCCAGTTAATCCAGTTAGTATTCTTCACAATAAAAGAACATGTCAGACTTTTTGTAAAAAAATACAGTGCTAACTGATTTACGAAAATCGAAAAAATTATGGTGGATTATAAGTGGATTAAATAAAAAACATATTTTGCAAGTGACGAAACCAAAGTTAGAATAATATTAAGGTACATTACCGCTCCGCAGGTTTTTACTGCTGGGCCTTGCGGGCGGCTTTTGATTTTCCTTCGTCCAGTTAGCGTTGGTGATCATTTTATAAATCCAATAGGAACTGGTTCCAAAATTGGCCCTTTCCTCGTATACACTGTCAAGCTGTCAACCAGTGATGGCTAGTCACCCCGACAAAGTAACCGGGTCGGGCGATGACGTCATATGTAATATACAGCCGCTTGATACAACTGAGTACCTAGTCAATCTTTCGAAATCCGGGAGATACTCCAGGTTCACAAATTCGTAGAACTTATACCTAGGAAGGACACATTCCTATGCATCTTGCCGATGTATGTGGCGTATCTTGTGACGAATTCTTGAATTAGAAACCGAATTACAACGGTTTCTAATTCAAGAATTCGTCAACAAATCTTTGTCTGAAAATCCACGTACACAGATGTTATTTGTGGCGCGGCGTGTAAGGCGTGGTGTTGGACATGCATTCGAAACCGGTTCTGAAATTCAACCACGCAGACGCTACGGTATTAATAACGTTTGATTCGGTTTTAGTATACTAGGTGTATTTTTTATAGTTCAAAATACCACAAAATTAAGACCATTGCACGACGACGGATACGAAGTTAAGAAATTCACAGTGGTTTTCTTGGCACACTACAGGGAAACCATTGCACCCTAGTGGCGAGGTGAAGAAGATTATAGTTACCTACCATTTCACCGTAAAGTAATGTGCACTGAAATGACCCTGTGGATAAAGTTTTACGACAAGAAGTAGTCCAATTCGAGCTCATGGGGCTCACATTCGCCGGACAAATCCTCGTGCGGTCGTTAAATTTCGAGATCATAAAAATGTCAATTTACTGGTGCGAGTAAATAAAACCCGATAATTCAGTCGGGGCTTAGTTTTGATGAGATCTTTGCACCTCAACATGGCGAGAGTTAGATAATTATTATATAGAATTATAAAGTAAAGTGAACAATGTGCGTGCCGCTAAAACTCAGAAATGAGTCCCGGTACGATCAAGCGAGTTATAGGTGTGGTAGCCCTGTACCCCCCCATCCATGAGAAGGTTCCCGTTCTTACCTGAAGATATCAGGGCCGGAAATTTCTTGAACAGTCCAGAACATTCGACAGTATTCGAGAGCATTCCACAACATTCCAGAACTTCCCGGAACAAATATAAATGATTACAAATAAAGGGAAAGAAAAGGAGAGAAAAAGAGTCAATACACAACAGAACATGGCAAGAAAATCACATATTTTAATTTTTAAATATACTGACAAAACATTCCTTTAAAGTGTTCAGAGATTTTATCCCATATTTTGTAGTTTGTGTTCGAGGATCGCAATTTTTGTTGTTATCTCGAGAATTGTGGTTGTGGACGTCTTGATTGTAAAGAAGCTTGATGTTAGTGTGGGTTGATTGTAAAGTAATTTGTAGGAAGGTGCTTGTGATTTCATGTTTAGGAAGGATTGGGGTTGGAAAGACACAGGATACTGAATAGATGTCCCTGACATGAGTGTCCCATGGAAGTACAAAAACATTTCTGAGAGCTTGATTTTGAACCGAGTTTCATACAGGTCAGCTATAAATTTCTTTGAGGCAAAGCCCCATGTAAAAGAGAGATAGGAAAGGTGTGAGTGAATGCACCATGATATATTGTACTGAAATTATTAATAAGATGGGTAGTGGTGTCGCGAAACTGCAACTCCACTGCAAATTAGCGGTAATTGCTGCAGAGCAAAGCCTGTGCGGCCCTCGAAGGACCAGTCCCGAAACTACTTTATATGGGAAACGAAAAAAACTACTTTTATTTTTGAGCTAAGTTATATGGGACGACTAAATAGCATACATTCGCAAACCTGATGGATAGTCAGTCGATAGTTCAGATCTGGGCTTTTGGAAAATTAGATTAGCCCAGACTGGAATAAGGAAAATATCGCTCGCTGATCTCCAGTTTGTGGTGTACACTTCTCACTGTTTAATTTAAAATTCGCAATATTCTTATAACAAGAGGTTACGATACATGCGCCCTGTCTGAGATGTTATTTTGTACTTTCTTGCAACAATTTTTTTGGTGACATTTAGGAAGGAAAGATTAGGTAGGTGGGATAAATTCAGGATTTTGACATATCTACTCATCAAGTCTGCGAATGTAATACCCAATCAATCCCATATAAAACTGAGCGAACAGGTAGTAATCCTTGAAACATGATCAACATGTTTCTGTAGATTTAATTTAAAATCGAAAGCTGCATATATTTAGTATTCGATCGTCGCCTGAAACCATATTGTTTTGACGTGAGAATTTTGTTGTGTTCGAAAATATATTTTAGAAGACTTTCTTTAATAACACATTGAAAAATTTTTGAGCTTGAATTATAGAAACGGGCGGTCCGTTTGATAGATTCTCCCATCTTAACAGACGGATTGCAATCTTTAGAGCACAGGCGTCGGGTGGGAATGCTATCCTTGTTCTACCGGTATTACAATGGAAGATGCTCCGAGGAACTAGCATCATTGATCCCTTCAGCACCGGTGCATAGTCGGGAAACACGCCAAACGCGTGCCCAACATTTGTACACAGTTGACATATGTCACATGAGAACGGGTCGTTTCTTCGACTCGTTCTTGTGTTCAACAGCTCGGCTGTGGAATGATTTGCCGGCCTCTGTGTTTCCTCCTTCCTACAACATGGGTCTCTTCAAGACCAATGTTCATTCCTTCCTCTCCTCAAAAAGACCCTCCACACAGCATCCCAGATGACATAGACCCTGAGGGAAATTATTTTCCTCAGGGCCTCCTGTGTGGAGTTAATGTAAAAAAAAAAAAAAAAATAGAGATTGGACGATAATTTTTGGACATTTTTTTACTGTAGTCAGTACAGGAATAATTTTCGCAATTTTTAGTTTGTCTGGAAAGATACCCTTTTATGGAGAGAGATTTATTAAGAATATTGGGTCATCCACCAGTTCCTCCGCGCAAGGTTTGAGAAGGGGATAGGTTACACCGTCGGCCCCAGCTGCCGCTTTAGACTTAAGATCATGTTAAACGATTGTTTTGCTTGAGGTATAATTTATATACTAAAATTAATAAGCTTTACTTATACATCATCGCGAAAAAACAAAAAGGCGAACACCTTACATAATCATAAAACCAAAGTAAATCAAACAGACAAGCTAAAAATATACTTGAAAATCTCTGAACTGTAAAGTATACAACTCCCACATAATGTAAAACAAATTAAATCAGTTAATAACTACATTAAATCCAGCGAATCTCGACTAAAGGAATTATGAAAAATATAACTGACTAGATTAACTAGTATTAAAACAGAATCGTTATAGAAGTTACGAAGGTATCCTAGTAAAATTTTGAAGTTAGAAGGCACTGAAAACCCTATCCCCAAACCTAGTTCGCCTCGGCACAAGATCTACTTGTGAGGAGAACTTGGGAAACGGAAATGAAGAAGGATGTTATTATTTTTCTTTTATTTAATAAATTAAAACCAAACTAATAAATTAAACTCTAACTCTAACATTTAAGATTTTTACATAGGTGGGTACTTAAATAGCCACTCTCATAATTAATTAATTATAGTTATGTACCATTGATATTTAACTTAACTTTTTTATGTGAAATAAAGAAGTTGTGAAATTGAATGAATTTCTCCAAATAAACTATACCTAAGGTTTTCACAATTATATGAACTTTCTACGTCACCATCTCAATGACAATTCTTTTTTCAATCTTTCTTCCGGCGCACGCCCTTACATAGTGTAATGTTCTTTAAATCAGTGGCTCACTGGAGCCTCGGCGCATGATTGTATCGTTCAATAAACGTTAAATCAGTCCTACACTTTCGTTTTATTGCAATAGACCGAACCGCTCATGTAACCCTTTTTTTTCAGAGAAGTAAATTAGCAGGCGGCCCACTCCTTTGAACACGAGTCACCGTCACAGTGGGTGGCATACCTATCGTGGCAAGTGGCATACCTAACGTGGGGCGCCAGTGTTAGGTATGCCACTGGCGTTAGGGCGGCTGTGTTAGGTCGCCATTGTTATGCGGGGACATTATTAGAACAGGTTAGGTTATTGTCCACGTGGGTCGCTGGTGCTAGAGACCGCGAGGGACCACGTGGAGGAACATTGAAATCAACTCCCTCTTACCTCGGTTTAGCTCTCTACGCGGTAGGAATCTGTGACTCGTGTTCAAAGGCGTGTGTTCTCCGTCTGCTAAAAAAATTACCTACGCGTCGTTTTATGTGTAACATAACAACGGCAACCATCTTTAACGGGATCCGGAAGGTAACAAACAAATTTGCAGACAGATGAAACTCAGTCAACGATGCATTAATTTGGATAGTGTTAAATTGAAAAGGAGTGGCAGTAGTTAGATCTCACTTGGTGTGATGTTCAGTGTTCACCTCTGCCCAGCTAAGTCCGTTGATTCCCCTTACGCGTCCACCTCATCTTCCTCTACCCCCTTGCACTGGAAGGTTGACTCCCAACAACCCCACGGGATTTGCGGATGCAGACTTACCTTTACCGCCAGTCGTTAATACTGTTGCCTAAACTTATTTGATTTCCTAGATTTATGAGAGCATTGAAGTACATAACACAAGATGTCACAGTACGTAACCGAAGGGCTTTAACTAGCGATTCCTGAGCATATCTGGTGTAAAAAATGTAGATTCAGTCTGATATTTTTTTTTCTATTAAAAAAACAACAAAAACATTTTCCATTAACTCGTCGCTTTTGATCCCACTCCCATATGTTTCGTGTATTATTATTATTGTGCTGCTGGAACGAGACGCAATGCTTATCAAGTGACCCGCTAGGCTATAAACGCGCTACTCTCTTGACTACTCAGTTGCACCATGCGATGGAAATTTTTTTTTATTGTTATTAATTGAAAAAATATCATCGGACATCAAAATGAAATCTACATTTTTTACTCCAGATATGATCTGGAATCTCTGTTTAAAATCCTTCGGGAAGGTGCTGTTCTTTACACTCTGAATATATATCAGAGTGCACGCACCCGTTTTAACATTAATTTAACAAGAGTTTGAATTGTCCGGAGCTAGGGGGACTAATACCTTTTCAATTGGGTTATGTTGTGAGACTGAGAGGTGTGGAGAGAGAAAGAAAAAGGGACAGAGGAAAGGTAGAAGATACTCGACTATTAACATCTTGTAACTGATCATGGTAAAACCCATAGGAAGCAAAGTTTTGAATCTGAGATGGTGGTCTTATACCAAGGCGCCACTGAGGGTCCCTACTTCTTCGGCATCTCACAATTAAACAAATTATGTCGGCTGATTTAACATTATTTATAAACATCACAACCAAGGTATTCATAGCTTACATACTCAGGACATTCTTTTTGGCAAATAATTGGCGTCTTCTTAACGATACCCGTATTCTACAATAAGACGACTTTTTTTTCAAATTTTTACTATTAAAGTTACTTGACGAGTTGGTGAAATATCTCGTCCTAAGTCCGCTTCTAGGATTATTTAAATGATTCATATAGTAAAATACACTTTACATTAAACAGTAGCATAATAATTATAAGGTGACTCGGATATAATACAAAAGGTTTTATTAGGACATACTATATAACTGTTCATGTTTTTTTTTTTAATTACAACAAACTTACTACAAATTTCGGTGTAACTACTTTTATAGTAGGTACCTACTTTCATCATTTGTATTCTGGTTATTATGTACACTTATTGAACTCTTTTTTTGTGCACTTTTATATGATAATGATACTATTTACTTATATCTTATTATAATATGTACAATACATTTTTCATTATATTCCTATGTATAACATACCTATAATAATGAATACACGTAAAATTCTGGAAAAAGGCGTGAATAAATAAATAAATGTTTTTTTTTATATTAGCTGTGTTGAGTTCTTTCTTCGATTAAATTTAAGCTTAGTACTCGTATTTATTTTGTATCCCAGATGAAATATTAATGTTCGTTCATTGGAGAAAGGATCAGGCATTTTTTTTGAACCTGAAAGAAATAATGTAATTTGCCGATTAGTATTAAATACACACATTTTTAAAATAAGACTACATCTCATAATATCAAAGACTTAATTCTGCGATCTGAAAACCGTTAGAAATTTTAATTCATTTTTACATGAAACGACAAAACAGTGAGGTGTATATTTGTCTAATAAAACAAGTAAGCGTTTTTTTTAAGTGAAACTTCTTTAGCACCGTTGTGATTTGAAACTCGATGAAACGAAAAATAGCTACACTAAAAGAGACAAACACATACATCTATAAGATTTAGTTTATGAGAGAATGAAATAGTATAAACGGTCTCCTCTTTGTGCGGTGCTTCGTAGCCTTCCCAATCTTGTCTACTTTAGTTTTCTGAAGGTTTCACTTCTACCGCGTGTGAATTGCACACTCAGTCATTTTGATCAGAAAAAATGTAAGGTGAGCTATTTTTAAAACTTTTTGTGTTTGCATGCAAAATATTTATATTTTAAAAAACGTTTATTTCGATTTATAAAACTTGAAAACATTTTTTTATAACCTTTCAAAAACAGTTTTTGGTTTTCGGATACGTTCAGAAATATTTCGTTTATTTAGATTTTACTGTAAAGCGGAAATATTTTGAACTCTGACAAAATATGACCGAGACCTTCAATCTTCTGTTACTTCGCTCTTCCATTTTATCACTTTTGTTGTAATATTCGTTTGTCAAAGTAATCATGGAATCGAAGTACTTGCGCTAAATGCTTCCTACGATTATAATGAAAGTACAAACCTTTCATTTAAAAGAAGGTTCAAGACATAACTCCAGTCATCAATCGTAGAGATTGTTTCTGTCTTCAAAGTGAACTTCGTAAGGGTTTCGCCCTTGCAGTGTTGCACCACGGTTAGGACTCTTTCAGACAGGTTTATTTCCGTGTTTTCATCTGATAATGAAATTGCGTCTACGAAATTGAGATTATTTTTGGCATCCTGAAATAAAAAAAATAACATTTACATATACATATCGGAATAAAATAATTTAGTAAATTAATTTTGCGAATTCGCGAAAATTCTCGAATAATTTTTTTTCTTAATTGCAATCTCACAAATAAATTTACATTGATAAAAATGACTGAACAGATACAAGATAAGAGCAGTGGTTTTAAAATGGAGGGTCGCAAGATATCAATAAATAAAAAAAAACATTGTTTTTTAACTGTTGTTTTCACAAGAATACGACAGTTAGAATTTTACGATTACAGAGGAAATAGGTCTCTAACTGAAATACAAGGCTGTAACTACTGATCAAACATTTCAGCCAAAAATATTTTAACGAGGTCACTACATAACAAGTTTTTAAAATTTTATTGTGTTTCTTTAAATGCTTTCATTAAGTTGTTCATTTTCTTCTTTTTCTATTGTTATATGTAATTTAAAAAAAAACCTTTCTTAAGTAATTAATTTTCTTCGTTTTCTATTAGTGTAAATTAAAAAAAAAACTTTTCTTTCTTCAATGTACTACGACTGTTAAAAAATATTTAATAAACACACGTTTGTAAATTTTAAATAAATAAAAAGTAATTAGATTTAAGTAAGTCGTAATTGACTGAATTGAAAAAACCCTGATAAAGTTCGCATTGCTTATGAACCATGTTGGTTTTTTTTAAATAATAAAAGTAATTAAAACTAAATGTTTATTAATATTGAAAAAAAAAATTGTTTCACAAAATAAGTTTGCTGGGTTTGAAAAAGAAGAAATATAATATTAATGTGGACATTATAAAATACATATTTTTTTTAATTATTAAAAAATTAAAGGCTTATAGAATATAAGGCTTATAGATATTAACGTATATACTATTTAGTAATTTAATCAATTTATCTAATTGTTATTTTAGCATCAACATATTTCAATTTGGGAGGCGGGTATGGGTACCGCCGCCCCGGGAACCTTTATTGGATAACCAACACCTCTGCCATAGGTCACCCCAAGTGGTTCGCTACGTTTGGTGATTTAGCAGGGGTGCCCGGGTTCATGGGGTGTGGTTTGTTTAGGTCTTGGAGGCGGATGACCAGAACACACTGAACCCCAGATTCCTACTCACCCCTTAAACCCTTTTCCTTCCCAGAACTCTCTTCTCCTTCTTCCTAAAAAAAAAACCTCCACACTGCATCCCCAAAGATGATATAGGCCCTGTGGGAAATTATTTTCCTCAGGGCCTCCTGTGTGGAGCTCATGTAAAAAAAAAATATATATATATATAAACTGTTTTGAAAATATACCATGTTATTGTATAAAATGTTGTCATTATTTACCTGCTGACAAACTACATAATTAGTTTAGTGGGTTTAAATTTTTATAATAAAAAAAATGATTAATTTAATTTTAATGGTTAATAAACCAAGATATTACATTATATACAGAATACAATATACATTTTTTGTATATACCACCTCACTAGGCTGAGCCTGTACCGAGGTGGCAGGAATTTAAACTAATTTTGATATCTTAATCTTAGAAGAAAAAAAAACATTGAAATAAAAATATTTAATTACATAGATAAATAGAATAAAATAAAAATAACAATAAATGAGATATGAATACATATGAAAGAAACAAATTATTAAAAAAAATCTAAATTTAAACGGTTCTTCTGACAGCGGTACTTCTGAGAGTGGGTAGGTAGATACTTGAGTGGGAATACTAGGTGAAAAATATGAGAAGGAACTGCGGGTTGGTGGTTCTAACTAGTTCAAAACACTTTATTGAAATTTAATATTATCGGTGCGTATCAGTGTGTATAGGTGCGTATCGGTGGGAATCGGTGCGCACCGGTGCAATACATTCAAAGTGCCCCCTTTAAAATAATTTGTCTGAACTTACCTTTGGTTCTGAATTCACTTCGGCAAAAACCAACATTTTTTCAAACAGAATACACATCAGTGAGGTCGCAGTGCGATAGTTGTTCTTAGTTACTTTGAACTCATCGTTACGAATCAGTGATCCTTGCTCATAAATTGGCAACTAAAAACACGAGAAAAATAAGTGGTCTTCATTCATAACACTTTTCGCAAATATCCAACTGATTTAAATTAACAATCAAAATAAATAAATTTGTAAATTTTGGCGAGCCACAAAGTTAATGCTTTTTACAAATATGTGATTTAAAATTATTCAGACATTTCACAAAAATGGCGCTATAATATTTAACCAAAGGTTTTATTAGACCTAGACTAAAGATATTGAAATATAAGAGATGTGCTATCTGCAGTTTTTGCTGGGGGGGAATGTGTTTCCTGGCGTCGCCGATATTGTTAAACAATACTACTGCACACCTTAAAAAAATCATCTAAATGAATTCTTTCCGTCTTCAAACTATGTCCATTAGGTAGTAGTCCGCCGACGGGCGGGTTGCCATCATAGCAAATCTCTTTTTCAATATCTTTGACCTAGAGTCTAGGTAAGGTAATGTAATATAATATGATTAAGTTGGTCTAGGCCCTATACCAACACCAACCTAATCGTATTATCGAATCAATAGGCCACTTGCATCACATTAAAAAAAATCCGTTTTAGGCAAATATTCTAAGACATTCCGTACATTTTTTTAATCGCATTTTCGAAACCCTGGCGATTTTTCGAAAATTTCAATCCGAAAAATCAGAACAATTATTTTAATCATTTTTTTATAAACCGGAAAGACGGGACATAATTTTATGGAAAACGATAATTAATAGCCAAAAATCATTTAAAAAAAACGTTTTCCACACGAATGGCACAGAAGAATAACGAGGCATATCAAAAATATTACATTTCATAAATATTTTTTTCCATGATTCATATTATAGATCATTAATCATTATAATGTTCAACGTCTATATATAACTAAATCCAATGTAATATACTTTTGTAAATTATAATAATAATAATGTATTTTAAAATTTGATTTTGTTAAAATCAGCATTATTACCATTACACATCTAAACCAGGTACAGAAGGCATAAAATGCAAGGGGTTTTCTTCGTAACATCTGTCAAAACGTCACACCAAATGATAAGTTCGCAGAGAACAAACAATAAATCAAGTGAATGTTAAAAGTCAAAATCAAAAATTCGCCTGAAATCAAAGTGTTACCATATAAAAAAAATAAATCAGTATGGAATTTTACAAAATTAATAGAGCATTATCGGAGACTGGACATTTTCATGTAGTGACGTCACGAGCCCAAATTACGGACTTATTTATTTATTTAAAAAAAAAAAACTGTACATTTCTAAAAAAATTTACTAACATTTGCGTAATCTTAGTAAATAAATCTGTCCACACGATTTTTTCCAAGTCGTTATGAAATCCATGCAAGTGGCCTATTCGAATTTCAAAAGAATTTTCCACTTCAATGAAATTTCAATACTTCAAACTTAGACGGTTCAAAGGTAAAATAACGTGTCTTTAAAAAAAGCACTGTTGGGGAGTTGCATATTTTTGACGATATGTAAACAAGGTACCTACTTTCCGAAAGGAAATGATATCACACCATTTCTAAGGTAATCTTTTAAATGAACTTGTTATTTTTTTAGCGCATTCCAAGCCAGATAATGAATAACAGATGAAAATTAAAGGGAGTGATACGTACTTGACAGCCATTGATTTCGCCAATCCTCCTTGAAGTATTGATCTTGTTCAATGTACTTTTAAAGGAATCAATCGCCGCCTTCAACCCGTCGTCATGTCTAGTAAAATCTACGTGTGCGGCCACACCGTAGCTTAGATATTTCTTGTTATATTTTATCAATTCAGACAGAAGAGCGAAGTATAGCGGTAACCTCCTTTTTGGCTCCAAAAAGTTTTCTTGAATCGTACGATCGACCTTGTCCGGCTGAAATCAAATAAACCCTTTATTATCTCATGGTTTACCGCCAAAGTGGGCATACATTAATTACGTTAAATTAGGAAAAATTGCTCCCGTAATTAATGTCTTCTTCCTTTGCGCTGTCCCAATTCATTGCCTAGGTAGGCTGTTGGGGTCGGCTCTTCTCGTTCTCAGGTTGTAATATCTTCTGTTCTGGGTATCGCCTTCATCCAGGCCGTTTCTTCGAAGAATTTTGGAACATTGAGTCGTCCAGGAGTTCTTCGGTCTTCCTTTGGATGACTGTCGATGAAGCTCCATAGACATTGCCTGCCTCACAGTGTGGTCTGATGGTCTCCGTCTTATATGTATTAATGTATGTCTCCGTAATTAATGTATGCCCCCAAATGAGCTTTTATATTTAAAGGGTTTAGAGGTTAACTATTCCATGTTGTATATCATTGAAGAAGAAGATGACCCTAATAATCTAAATGAAAGTATGAAAGAGAAAAAGTCACAGAAAAATGAAAAGATAATGGTCGCAACTGGGACTTGAACCCAGAACCTCTTGTCTTACTGGGATGAGCGCCTTACCAATTGGGCCACTGCCACCTCGTATCAAACCGTCATGTTTCTTAATCTCATATTTTCAAATTAAATATTTTATTGAAGAAGAAGATAACAATAATAATCTAAATGAATATATGGGACTCGAACCCAGACCTCTCGTCTAACCGGGACGTGCGCGTTAACCAATTTCGCTATTGCCACCTTCGTCAAACCGTCATATTTGTCAATCTCATGTTTCAAATTTTAGAATTAACAATATTATATATTTTTTAATGTAGCTATCACTTTGTGGTTATCCATTATAGAAAAATGAAACAATACAACTTTGTATAAACCACTTATATAATGCGTAAATCCGACCGGTTTCGGAACAAACGTTCCTTCTTCAGGGAAAGCTTATACTAATTTGACAGTTTCGAACAATGTTTTATTATGGTAGGGGTGGAGCCGTTGCTAGTTATTAATGTAGATTGGGTGGGTAGGTATTAATGTAGAGTGGGTGGGTAGGGGAACAAATCCATGATTGGGCTATAAGATAATTTTTTTTTGTTGATAATAGATTCATTATTTTAAAGGAACAAATAAAAAATATTGTCTGTAAAATAAATAAATAAATGAATAAATAAATGAAAAAAAAAAAAAAAAAAAAAAATAAATAAATAAATAAATATAAATAAATAAATAAATAAATAAATAAATAAATAAATAAATAAATAAATAAATAAATAAATAAATAAATAAATAAATAAATAAATAAATAAATAAATAAATAAATAAATAAATAAATAAATAAATAAATAAATAAATAAATAAATAAATAAATAAATAAATAAATAAATAAATAAATAAATAAATAAATAAATAAATAAATAAATAAATAAATAAATAAATAAATAAATAAATAAATAAATAAATAAATAAATAAATAAATAAATAAATAAATAAATAAATAAATAAATAAATAAATAAATAAATAAATAAATAAATAAATAAATAAATAAATAAATAAATAAATAAATAAATAAATAAATAAATAAATAAATAAATAAATAAATAAATAAATAAATAAATAAATAAATAAATAAATAAATAAATAAATAAATAAATAAATAAATAAATAAATAAATAAATAAATAAATAAATAAATAAATAAATAAATAAATAAATAAATAAATAAATAAATAAATAAATAAATAAATAAATAAATAAATAAATAAATAAATAAATAAATAAATAAATAAATAAGTCAATAAATAAATAAATAAATACATAAATAAATAATTAAATAAATAAATAAAAAATAAAAAAATAAAAAATAAAAAATAAAATAAAAAAAATAAAAAAAATAAAAAAATAAAAAAAAATAATAATAAAATAAAAATAAATACATCACCTACCTCTGCAGTTGTACTAACGACTGCATTTAATCTAAGTGCGAGCAAGTATCTGAAGGACGCCATCTTGACAACACTGTTATAACAAAGCATCGCAAGACCCAAGTAAATGTAATGCATTAACTAGCGTTTCGGAATTTGCTCAGTGTTTCTCTCTCTTATTTCTATCACTATTTTTAGGATCACATAATTATTGTAATGCCAGCTCGAAATGTTTTGCATGGCTCATATGAAAAAAAAATTTGGTCATTTTAATTAAGGGAACGTACCCATACTACGTGACACGTTTAGGGGGGGGTCTTCAAAATGTCACGCTCCATACAAATGAGCGGCGGATTGCTTAGGATTTTGGTCACCGGGGGGGGGGGGGGGGGGGGGGGGTTAAAAATTGCAAAAAGTTGGTCACGTAGTATGGGTACGTTCCCTAAGTCCTGTAAACGTATTTTAGCCAAAAGTATTTTCGTTATTTATTTACATTCATCTACCTGATCTGCCGGATATGCCCTGATGATGGACACTGCAACGCTGTCCGAAACGTTGGCTAAAGAAGGAGGTAGTGTAACACGGCATAACACCCCAAAAACAAATAACGCAGATTGATAAAGTTTAAGGTAAAGCATACATTTTTACTTACATCTTTTAAAGAAGCCAAATATTTTTCATGAATTTCTTCGTACTTATAATACATCGCAAAGTCTGTTGTCTGGAAGAAAAAGATTTATGTTAAAATATTTATTTTTAATATTAGACTACACAATAATTAAATCTCTTGGTGTAGGTAGAAGGAAAAAATAATTAATTCTTCTAATAGTGCAAAATTATTTTGTGGTAACATTTTAAATTCAAATTAATAAATAACGTTGTATTAACCACTTAATTATTTACAAAAACCGACATGTTTCGTCAGCAAAGCTGACTTCCTCAGGGTTTTGACAGAACTAAAATAATTTAGTTCTGTCAAAACCCTGAGGAAGTCAGCTTTGCTGACGAAACATGTCGGTTTTTGTAAATAATTAACTGGTTAATACAACGTTATTTATTTATTTGAAAAAATAATTTTACAAACAAATAAACTTTGAGTTACTACGTTATCTGACTTTAATACACTTAATTACCTTTTTTAGACTTGAATAAGTATCTTGAACAGTAACACAAATCAAACGGTGTTTTGAACAAAAAATAAACATGCCCGTGAATCTTTTAAATCTGCAGAAGAATTAAATATTATACCTGGCATGTTAGCTCCAATCAGATTCATCATTACGCATAACCTCAAAAACCTTCAGGTTTAATTGTCGCTTAAGGCAAATCAATGATAGCTATGCAGTACTTATAACTTATAACACACCACTTGATATTAATATCCTCGACTATGACATCATCATTGCTGGATATCATCGAAATGAAATGCCTTAATTCAATATGTATCATCATACATTATATTTGTGATTTTTTTTATTAGTACGTCGAAATCAGTTGGCGATATTAGATAAGGAATTCTAAGTGAATAGAATTCTTAGTTTTTATCACTATAATTGTTTCACGAGCAACGCTCACTTCTTCAGGGTTTTCATAAAACTTTGGGGTCGTCTATTAATCACGTGAGGCTCGAAAGGGAGGGAGTTAGGAAAAAAAATCACGAAATATCACGACGGGGGGGGGGGGGGGGGGGTATAATGAGATATCACGTGTATTGATTTTTCATGACAATATTCTGAAAATTTCAAAATACTTTGTACTAAAAAAATACACCTGATTTCGGGGGGGGGGGGGGGGTTCTGATTTTCAATGCATTTTAGCGGGCTAATAACCATTTAAAAAAAATTAAATGAGTTCTCATTTTCTTTGTAAGACGCAACTTTTGAGACCCCGGGCGTTCCAAAAAGTTGAAATAATTGACACACCCTACTGTGAAATCCAGTAAAATAAATAAATATATAAAAAAAATTGTTTAACTTACATGTTCAACGAACGCAGAGGCCAAGGAACTCATATCATTCTCATGGGATTCAAGTTCTTGTAAAAACTGTGCGTGGAATGCGTGCATTTGAAGAATTTTATTTTTAATGTCTTCTCTAGGCTCTGTGCACGCATTGTCTAAGTTTACAGTATAAGAAGTTTCACGAAAGGTACGAGTATTACAAAACTCCACCAGTTTTTCCAACTGAGCGACGTATATTCTTTCACAAAATCGCAGCTCTCTCATGCGATTTTTAATTTTCCTAGAATTAAGAAAAACCATTATTAATGATATTATTATTAATTTTATGAAATGAAAAAAGTGATTTTAGAAATACCTACCACCGGAGGAATGTAAATACGTGACATGAAGTTTGTGTTGTGAGAACAGGCGTCATGAAATATTATTATGGGAATTATCGTGAAAAAACAAAATTTGTCCTTGATGATTGAAAAAAAAAACGTATGGTAAAAACAAACGTTCATTACATGAAACATACATTTAATATTTATTTTTATTTATCAATACAGGGTGTCCGGGGGTAAAGTGCATTAACTTCGGGAGATGATTCTACATGATGGCAGGCGTAAAAAAGATTAACAACTTTTTCTGAAATTCCAACATTTTTTTTCCCATGCAAAAAGACGTACCTACTTGCTAAGAGCCTACCGGGCGCGCGCCCGACTAGATTGTGATGGACTCTTATCGTAACAGCGGAAATAATAAATCTGGCCGCACACGACGGACTAATTTTATCTTTTTACCTCAAAACTACCCCTAAAAGTTGGAATTTCGAAAAAAGTTATTTATCTTTTTTACTTGTACTATCATGATGCCTGTCTCAATAGGGTATACCTGTGTTGAGGCGTAGAGGTACATAAATGAATATCATATATAAGAATATTAAAGAATATCATAAGCATATTTAAGGTTAAATACATATTAATTTAAATACAATTAAAACAGAACGATGATTGAAAGTGTGGGTAAATACCATAAAGAGAGTTATCTAAAATCTAGTTATGAATAAAGGAAGAGATGAAATAAAGTGGTAAATCCTGTCAAATCTATTTATGGAGTTAGATTACATAGAATTTTATTATTTTAATTTGTTTTATATGGGTAAGGACGTATGTAAATTGATATTTCTGTCATTTGTAATGTATTTTACAGATGTTTATTTTACATTAATTTAGTCACAGATACATTACTTCCAATTTATTTACATGCGTCCAAATAACTTTCTAAAAAATTTAAATCGTACCAGCCAAAGACATGGCACCTGTGAGTCTGCAGTACCCCACTGCAAAACTAGGTTGTCCCAAAGGCATATTAGTTTTATAGCTCCAAAAATGTATAATTTACTATGTACAACCTTTAAAGCGAACATATGTCAAAATCTTCAATCTTATAAAAAATACACCAAAATTTGGCTAAAAAACACTGAAACAGATATTTTTTTCTTATAAGTTTAAATAAAGCCATTAAATATATCTATCATTAGACAGCTTTTAGAGAAGATATATAATATTGTTTGCTATTTTTTTGTTTGTTTGTTTTTCATGTTTTTAAATTGCACTTGTAACATCTATTCTTACAAAACTTACAAATATGATAATAACAGTGCAGACTGTTATTTTGTTGTAGTTTTTAAATGCATTTATTCAGTTACTTTTTTTAAATCCCTAATTTATCTATACTTAAAATATTCACCATAACCATAGAAAAAAAAATAAAAGTAAAAAATCAATATTATACTCCATTGCCTTTGTGGGATTTTTTTGTTCGTACATTTATTATATTAAGCTTTTTTTATATACTTTTCATTATTTCATGTATCTATTATATGTATTGTATCAAAAATTTTCAATAAATTATTATTATTTTTTTTTTTTTCATTTCTTCAAACTCCCTTAGGCGCTTTTAATATTACGACGCTTACTTACATGACGCGACGAAAAAGGCAACAAATGTTCGTTCCTCATAACAATAATGCTGCAGCTCTTTCTTACGCAATAGCGAGACAAAATATGAGACACAATATATTTATGTGACATACGTGCGCACTATGTTTTATTTTTTTGTCTCACCATTATTTCATGTGTAAGAAAGAGCTGGAGCATCATATGTTACTTATAGATAAGGAACGTATGTTTATTGCCTTTTTGTACCGTCGCCGTTCCGTAAACGTGGGAATATTAAAAGCGCTTATTAGATATGTTAAAATTTTTTAGAAAGGGATTGTTTATTGTTTATTGCGGTATTTTAAATAGGTACATAGTTATCTATGTCCTAATACAATCCTTATATACAACGTGTCCTGAAACTCGTAGTACAAGCGGGAAACCAGTGAATCTACATCACTAGAGAACCCAAAAAACTTATTTTTTTCAATCTGAGCATTTTTTATTTTTTAACTATTTTGCAATTTTTTCGGTAACTAAAGGGTTAAAAAAAACTTTCGAGCCTGGTTTACCATCAATGCATTTTAAAAGACATTACACATCTAATATTAACCCCCTAGTGACCGATTTTTTCAAATTTGACCTAGAAAATTCCAACTTCGGACTCGATTTACTCGAAACCGAAAGCTCAAATCAAAAAAATTATATCACGAATCGACTCCGAATGTGATGTAGATTGACCAGTTTTGCGCTTGTACTACGAGTTTCCGGACACCGTGTATACATACACTTAATCTATACCAAATCAATCACATATCTTCGCAATTTAATTTTAAATGCCTTTAGGCTCTCTTCCAATTTTATTTCTTCTGATAGTTCTCCAAATATCTTCAATGCTCCATACATCAATGACTTTGTACTCTGTGTTTTTTTCCTGAAGGGGAGTCTTAGTTCATTTTTTTCCTTGTCTCGTGTGTATGTTTGCTTTGTAGTTTATCAATTTTTCTTAGGAATTCAATAGACGTAAGGCCATTGATTATTTTTTAGATTAACAATATAGTATTGAAGTAAATAATTTGTTTAAATGACAAGATATTTAACTCCTTCAACATTTCTTGACTGAAGTGTACATATTTTTTTCTTCAATATAGTTCTCATAGCTCTGTTTTGTAGAATTGTCATTTGTTTCATTAATCCGTCGTTGGCTAAGAATAGAATGCTGCTACAGTAATTTATGTGTGGTACGATGATTGCGTTGTACCTACACATTTTTACAGGAGACTGTGTCAAGGAACCTTCTTATTCTTCCCAACAGCGAAATTTTTTTTGGCAATCTTTTTAATAACTTGTTTGTATTTTGAGCGAAAGTCAATTTGGAGTCAATTATTACTCCCAAATATTTAATTTCTAATACTTCTTTCAAAACCTCACCGTCTATCAATATGTCTTTTTTTGTTTGCGTTACTCGTTTTCCAATGTTCATACATTTAGTTTTAGGGATGACATTTGAACAGAGAGAGAGAGAGAGAGAGAGAGAGAGAGAGAGAGAGAGAGAGAGAGAGAGAGAGAGAGAGAGAGAGAGAGAGAGAGAGAGAGAGACAAGCTGATGACTTTGAATGAAAAAAAATATTCCTTGCATGGCGTGAACCCTTTTTCTGTTTTACAACACGTTTTCAACACTTTTCTACCAATGAATCGATTTGTAAGCAGTTTGTACTAATTTCGATTCTCTGCCCTCCGGTTCAATTAACTCTAGAACTTTTGCTTTGAATTTAAGATTTATTTTTAAAATCTGATCTGATTTGTCGCGAATCCAGACTTTCCCCATATTTAGATGAGACGCGAAAAAATATATTTGAAATATACACAACACGTTTGGACGCGATTTTAGTAAGCAAGAGAGCCTCAATTACGAACCCGTGATTTTTCACAGGTTTATCCTAAAACTGAACTAGCATTTTGTTACTCTATGGTTACTTTTTATTACTTTATTTTGTTACTTTCTAAGAGGAGAGGTAGTCATTTTTTCTTGAAGCGGGAATTAAAAATTAAATTTCTTTAAAACAATGTTATTTCCAAAAGAAAATCAAGATTGCAAAATGGGAATGAGTTAAAGATGAAACAATATGAAAATCCACTTAACACGAAATAAAATTATGAATAATAAAATGATAAGTAACAAAACATATTATTTTATATGATAACACATCGTTTACATACTTTAGGTAAAGAATTTGCTAATATCGATCATGCCGGAAGTCTGTCATCACATAAAAGATGTATTAACCCTCCGCCCGTAGCGCCTTTTTTGTAACGCGAGGTGTCGCGTGGGGTCGCTTAGGACCCCAAAAATAAATATGATTAAATTGTTGTTGTAGCATACATTTTATATGTTATTTTAACTGATTACAGTCAGGTGATAATGATTGCTTTGAAATAAAAAGAAATGTTAAAAATTAGTTATTTATTTTCAATGCAAGAGCTTAAAAATCAACAAGGAACATTTTTTTGAAATTTTGAATCATATTTTTTAATAAAAAAATTTAAAAAAAAATCTAACCAATTTCCATCAAACTCATAACTATTCGAGGTTGATATAGACTTATTATTATTACAACAAAAAAATCAACAAAATACAATAAAAAAAAACATATAAACTTGATTTTTCATGGTATTTTGTTGATTTTTTTAGCCTCACGCCGAAACACAAGTCTGTATCTCACATCGAACATGCGCAAACTAAATTTCAAGTTTAGTCCCTTTTAGGAAGCTACCTAAAGTAAGAAATCAGTGGGAACATTTAAAATGAACATAATTAGCATTTCTGTAAAACCTGGGCTTTTAAAGCCACCACGCGACGGGTCGAGGGTAAAACAAAATTTGTATGATTTTCCACGTAATCATAATCATGTAACCATAATATTATGTCCTGCCAGTACACACTCTAATATCCTTGCATTAGTATTACGGATTAAGTGTTGTCATAATCCGTATTACTTTTAATTTTATTTTTATCTTTGTTTTGTGGCTCTTATGAGCATTTCTTACTTATTTTTACTTGTTATACCTTTCTATATTTATAATTGTTGAACTTACTTTTTAAGATATCTTATAGCTACATTCTTTATGTTATTGTTTAATTATATTTAAATTTAAATATGGTAATGGCATATGTTGTGCCGTATGTGTTGAAATAAATTAATAAATAAACACTCCACATACCTTCTGTATTTTTCGGCTTTGTCGTATTTTGAATAATCTTCCGATAGATAATAATCATCTTCCATGGAGGTTATTTCTTCCATGACTCCGAAGCCGTTAAACGAAGATAGAGTAGAAAGAGAAACGACCGGCATACTGAAGGTCTTACTGTTATTGTAGAAACACCCGGAGTGATAACAAACGTATGATAAGAGAAAAGCATTATCCATACGATAAAGTAAGGTTTGATTTCAGTAATATGTTCATATATCTTATCGGTTAAAAAATTGTGAAATATTTTTATTAATGTACTATCTTTCCTCAATGTTGAAACTCTGCAACAGGGCCGGCCAACCCGCGGCGTTTTACTTGCGTCCCGCGATCATTAAAGTTTTTTTAATTATACGAAAAAATGAATTGATTCGGCAGGTTTGTCTTTCCCGCGTACAGTAATGCCCGCCGAGAAGTCGCAGTCCACTTGCAATGACGATGCGATATAATACTATTCAAAATCTCTACAGGACAACTGTCAACATTATAAGTGACGCTATTTCTTTATATTTTAATGTTGCGACCACGGTTACTAAATAGACATGCCTTGTACTAAATCATGTGTAATTATTGTGACAATCTGTATATTTAGATCATAATTAATAATAATATTACGTACTGAAATGTAATTGAATAATCATGGTAATTGTAAACATTATTACCCTGTTGACAAACTGCTTAATTGCGGCTTAACGGAATTGTACTTTGGAGAACAAATAAAAAAAAAAAAAAAAAATATATATATATGTTACCGGAAATGTTGAATTTAGGAATTGAATACAACTCCTAGGAAATGTATACAATTCCGAAGCTATTTAGGATTTGTATATAATTCCAATATAGTATAATGAAATATATAATAATAGGGTGGTGGGGTGCTCTTGGCTGTCAAAAAGGAGCTTAATGCAATTTGTAATTACTATTGGTGTTCTACAGATGAAGAAATTTGGGTAACTCTTCGCATCCCACGTGCAAATGGATTTACTAGCGTTCATCTTTGTTGTATTTACGTGTCCAAAAGCTTCAACTTCAATGTTCAAATCTCCACCTTTTCAAATGATCTAGGTATTAAGCTTTTGAATCAACCTGACGACAAATTTCTTATCATGGGAGACTTTAAGCGTTCCGATATTACCTGGACTCTTCCTGTGGGTGAGCTAAACATGATTCCTTGCAACTATACCTCTACAATAAGCGCAACATTTATCGACAATATTAATTACTGTAACTTCCACCAAAATAATGGTGTTCAAAATACGTTGGGAAGAATTCTTGATCTCGTTCTCTGTAATTTCTCGGTACGCCTTGCTCCCGCGAACGATCCATTGGTTCCTGAGGATACTCACCATAAATCCATCATTATCACTGCTGAGTTCGTTGAACCACTGGTCGTAAGGCAAAATCAATTAAAAGGCCCTCATTCCACAAGGCTAATTATGATGACATAAGAGACAGCCTGGCACAAGTAGATTGGAACGTACTTAACTCAACCGATTCCGTCAACCCTGCAGTATCACATTTTTACAATATTATTAATAATTTGATCTCGAATAAGGTTCCATTGAGGCGTACTGGTAAACATTCCTACCCCCGGTATCATTAATAAAACTTATTCGCGAAAAGCAAAAATCTCACAGATTATATACTACATATAAGAACCCTTCCGATTATATTACTTTCTCAATGCTACGCACCAGACAGAAAAAAATGGCAAAGAAGTGTCACGAAGACTTTATTAATAATGCTGAAGAGAATATCGCCAAAGATCCCAAGGCATTCTGGTCATATGTTAAATCAAAAAAACTATCAGCATCTATTAAATCGCGTTTTAAATCTTAAGGATTTAACAGCCGAGGGGGGGCAGGCAGTCTGTGATTTATTTGCTGAATATTTTTATTCCGTATACGAACCGGCTGACCCTCTGGGGACTTCCTGCGATGACTCCGTAGTTAAGCAGGTCTGTGCGATAGGGTCAGTTTTTATCGATGCTGACCTTGTATCTAAATATTTAAAACGGCTCGATTCCAACAAGGGAGCTGGGCCAGATGGTATCCCACCTCTGTTCATTATCGAGTGCGCAAACCATTTGTCACTTCCGCTATCAATACTGTTTAATATATCGCTTAAGACTGGTACATTTCCAGATATATGGAAAAGAGCCTACATCACAGCGATTCATAAATCGGGAAATAAATGTGAAGCAGATAATTATAGACCCATTTCCAAGCTCTGCATCTTTTGAAAGGTGTTCGAAAACATAGTCTATGACCAGTTATTTCCTATGGTAATGAATTCGATCAATGAATTTCAGCATGGATTCTTTGCGGGTCACTCTGTTGGTACAAATCTTATAACATTTATAAATTTCTTGTCTGCCTCTATGGATAAACGTGTGCAAGTTGATGCAATCTACACCGACTATAGCAAAGCCTTTGATAAGATCAACCACAGGCTCCTGCTTGTACCGGTACTAATGTTAAGCCTTCCGGTAATATTTCATAGCAAATTTAATACAGACACAGACAAAATATTTGATTTATGGAGCATACTAATATTGTTTTCAGCATTATCTCAAAACTTAGTGTTTTGAGATGTCTGACTAATCAAATGGGCGACGGATATATTAACATTGACGGTGATATTGTTATGATTGACGGAAAGTACCTAATACTCGTACTTACCTTATTTCGCCCCTCTGACTGCTTATATATTTGCTTGAAGGGGATGGCTTATGTGGAGTGCCTGGAATAAACTAAAACATTGGAACTGTTGTGGTATGGCATAGTAAGTACATGTCGTTTTCGGACCAGTACATTTTTTGGCAATATTTGAATCTCGTATAGGTATTATGTATATTTATTTTTGGCATGAATATATTTTGTTTTGGCATTATTTTCCAAAATTTTGTGGGGAAATTTAAATTTACTTTTATTTTTATTATGTAGGTATTCTGGTTTTTAAATATTTATCTGAATGCTTTCTTTTAATACCTTTGTCGACGTTTATTGTTAAGTTGCGCTGTGGTGACAAAATTTGAATAATAGGTACCTTAAAATCAGTCATTTCCCTTTATTTTCCAATCCTTTTCTAGGATTGTTTTTTATTTACATTAGCTCGACACAGGAGACATATAATTCACCTCAGGGCCTATGTCATCTTTGGGGATGCTGTGTGGGGGGTCTTTTTAGGATAGGAAGGAGAGGAAGTTCTGGGAAGGAAAATGGCATGAGGGGTGGGTAGGAATCTGGGGATCAGTGTGTCCAGGAGTGACGGGCGTATGAATTTGGATAAGAAGGTAAAGATAAGGACGTATGGATAAGAAACGGCTGGCTGAAGGGACTCCCTCAACCATTTTCTTCCGATACAGCCAGCCAAACAACTCGGACAAACTTCCGTCACCAAACGTAGTGAACCACTTGGGGTGACTTATGACAGAGGTGTTGGTTATCCAATAAATGGTTCCCGGGGCGGCGATACCCATACCCGCCTCCCAAATTGAATCCCAATTGGTTTCCTTCAGCCGTACGAATTTTCCCAATTTGGAGATGCTATTTTTCCTCTGGTCAAGAAAAATGAATACTAATTGTATTAAATAAAAGAAATTTGCTAGTCAAATGTTGTATTTTTGAAGGAAGCGAAGATTTCGATTTAAGTCGAATTAAATAACATTATATTGATTGTTGCATAGATTAGAAAATAAAACTTTCACATTGACGAAACTCGTACGCAAATAATTATTTAAAAAATGTTTCACTTCTTTGATTACGGTGCGGAAGTATTTTTTTCTCGTAGGTACCATCTTAAATAGACATTTTGTTAGACACTAGGGTAGAGTTTTATTGCTCACATCAATTTACTTGTTTAAACTTTTTTGATTGTTCACCTGTTCTGAAACAAAAACAAATTACAATTATTTACCATAATAAAACATTGTTCGAAACTGTGAAATTAGTATAAGCTTTCCCTGACGAAGGAATGTTTGTTCCGAAACCGGTCGGATTTGCGCATCATATAAGTGGTTTATACAAAGTTGAATTATTTCATTTTTCTATTCATTTAATTGTTTTTCAACATCCTTCGTGAAAACGGTGAAGTCATATTGCATAATATAAGTCGAACTTTTAAATATTTCATTAATATTTCAATATATTCAAAAATGTAGTTTTTTTTTGGAAAAGTCACAAACTACCCAACTGATACATAGACTCTATTTCAATCAAGATTAATTGATTAATTTTATTGAAAATGTTATGCAAAATACATCATTGTCAAAAAAATCATTGAATATATTTCTTATCAAAATTTGTTATCAAACGTTGCACTAGATAAGATATAAACAACCTACGTACAAATTGTTAATAATAATATGAATCATATTGAACTCAATTTGTCCGAGAAAAATGTTTTCTAAAACATAATTAACACAAATGTACAAATGTTTGTATTTGTAATAATTTAAATGATCACCACACGAGTGTAAATTCAGGGCACGTTTAAAGGTTGCCTGAATAGCTAATTGATTTATGGCAGTCATCTGGATAGCATTAAAATTAAGAGATAATATCGCGGTGGAATCAATTAGGCTGGGCATATGCTGAGACGTAGGCCGCACAGAGCAGAGAGTAGGGCAGTTTTTGTTATGTATGAACGTATATGAACCGACACGACGGTGTGGGGTAGGCATGTGCAGCGTCTGTTCTGCCTTGCGCCGAGTTGTGAGATTCAAGCGAAGGCGGGCAGTATTTTCCCACGAGAATCTCATTTTTTCAGGTGTTTATTAAAAAAAAAAAACATTATTTATTTACAGATTTGTACAATTTTATAATTTATTTAGTTATCATTGATTTTATTGACAAAAGGGTCTTTGTTCAGCTGTACATTCAGAATTTCTTCCGGAATGCAGCTGGTTTTCAGCAGTGCTTCTAATATCATGCACAACATATAATATACATAAAAATGAATAAATCAAATCTCTAATTTAATACACATAATATAAAATAAATAATAAAAAAAATTAAACTAATCATACTGTAAATTAAAAATCAAATTAAACCAAATAATATTAAAATTCAAATATTAAAATTAATAATGTAATCACAAATATAAAATAAAATGTAAATTCTGTCCATTAAGATTTTGTACAGTTGACTGCGCAGTTTCGTTTGCACCCATTCGCCGCACTTGTGCTATGAAAGACCATAAATCATTATCTGTATCAGTATCTAAATTATTAATTTCAAAGTCAAAATCGGAACCGGGACTCGACTTTCTCACAAACGACCAGCGCCCGAGCAGACATAAGCTGAACAAAGCAGTTGCGCCCGTGTCGCAGCACATGCGGATCTTCGATTTCTGCGTCTTCTGTCCTGCGGCAACTTTTATGCTCTGCACTGCTCTGTGTGGCCTGCGTATCGGCATATGCCCAGCCTAACCTAATGTGTGCTTAGAACACAAGTATAGCGTTTAAGGTGATACTTAAGTGTAAAGGTTCTCAAAATAGTTGTTTTTAAATAATATACGTAGGGGACCCAAAAGTAACTGAAGCCTCTTCTAGAGGGCAAGCCGTTTTTAGTAAAAACTTTCCCCTGCTAAGTAAGGGTTTGGCTTCAATCATTTTAGACGTAAAAAACCTCTTTTCGATGCACGGCAATCGCACCAAAGGAAATGACAGTTTCTGTCAGTGTATGTAGCGCCGCCGTCTTAGTCTCGTTTTAAAGGGGAAGGTTGGAAGTTTTTGTCAGTACTGCTCCGACATTGGTGGCACTGGTGGGAGATCGCAAACGCGAAACCCACCTCACAATTTTCGGCTTTCCGGATTCGACCAGTGAGTGTTTTATAGTATTTGGCCTAACTTGATTTCGACCCGTTCGCTGCTTCGGATGAAAAACGTCGCCAAAGGGAAACATTTCGCAGATGTGGAAGAAGTGAAACAAACAACTTGAAAACACTAAAAGACATCTGGATTGATGAGTTCCAACCCTGTTTTCAAAAGTGAAATTTGTGTATTTGCGTATGTTGTTACGCTAATGCGTTTATGATTATTTAATTTGTGGTTGTAACTAATCCGTAGAACAAGCTACTGCTGACAAGCTACTTGCAGTAGCTTAGCGGGAAATAAATTCCAATTGTATGCAATTTTTATACTATAATAAAAAATAAAAAAAATCTTGTGCATTGTTGCATTAAATAATATTTCTTTACAGGTTTATAAATGGGTAAATTCTGACTTTGCAATTGTAAATGTTCTCTAAAATGGCTTGGAAAGAGTCTCCTACTTGTGATCTCACTAAAGAAAACACTCATAGAACATTAATAAATGCATTCACTCTGAATGCATTTATTCATGTTCTCCAAATTGACCTTGAAAAAAATCACATCTTTGCGATTCTTTTAAAGACATAAAGAAACCATCCCTTAATTATATACAATTCTTAACGAAACCATTCCTTTGTTAAGAATATTATGAACTAAATATACAATTTGGCTGTCCTGAAACGGGTATTCTGCCCAGTTGGACAGACACAGCATATGTAAATAAAAAAAAAATAAAAAAAAAGTTAACCAAAAAATATTGATGTAATGGTGAAGACGATGTCTCGTGATTTTTCAAAAATAGATTCCGGTTACTTTTTGGTCCTCCCACGTACACTATGATGTAGAGCTAAACAAAGAAAATTCACATTTCCTCCAAGGGAAATTGATTACTGAACATCTTTAAGTTAATAGACATTAAAAATGTTCTTACCTCAAAAATGTGTATTAAATTACAAATATTCAGCTTTACCTTTTTTGTCGAGCATCTGCTGCCATAGAATTTGTTGAATGTTAGCAATCCATTGCTCCCGGACATCATCACTTGATACAAGGGCATATTGCTTAACATTAAACTTTTGGTACCAAACAGTGAAGGAAGGGTCCGCTTTTCCCCGCGGCGCGGTGAAACCCAATTGTGCGGTGTCAATTGCGTCAAAAAACAGTAACTTCTGTTTTTTAACCTGAAAGAAAAATTACGTTCAAATTTTTTATATCCCTACCCTTGCTATATAAGTTCTTGGTCTGGTTTTTCGCCTTAAGTGTCTAATACTCCTGTTCCGAAGGGGCACAATACCCGGAACGAGAGATTTAATCGATATTAAGTTCTTATTTTAATTATTTATTCTAGTTTCGCTAATATTGTCTTCATTTAATTAAATATTACAATTTGATGTTTTACTCATAAATTTATTAATAAAAATATTTTGTTTTATATCACGAGCTCTTCAATTTGGGTAATTTTAGAAAAACTAATTGGTAATCAATCTGCAATTAAAAGAATATTTTGATACTACCGTTGATGAAATTAAATGATAACTCTCCATCCCAATCTTCAATAATGTGTTTTGTCTCTCCATCTCCCTCTCTCAAACCCTATTACTGTTTTTTTTTTTAATTTTTCCGCCGCTAACAAGCCGCGAATGCTTTCGGAAATGGCGAACTTTTCCGAAAAGGACTTCAATAATGTATTTGAGTAACGTTACACTTCTTTTAATTGTCTAATTAATATTTACTTTTGGGCGAAGATGGGAATTCCCGGTTAAAATGGAAGATAGTAACTAGGAACTAGTTACTAATATCTGAGTGTTACTCGAAAGGGCAAAAGGAATACTATAAGTCACAATCGCTCGGCGATATACAGGGGATCCTAGTTTAGTGACCTTTTTCGGATGGTATGTGATTTTTACCTTCAGGTACGTAATGGTTAACCTACCTCGGTATCAATCACGGTAAAAACTAGAGATTTTTCGAAGAGAAAGCATTTCATCCTAAAATGGTTTTTCTTTTCATCGACAACGACGAAAAAGTCCTCTCTCAACAACACCCCTTGCGCCAATAGATCAATCTGCAATAAAAAAAAAGAATGTAGAAAGATTGTAACTTGACATTACATTATTATAAATTTTTAAAAATAGGCACACCATTATCAATGTTAATCAGGTAATGTAATACATATATACGAGCGGTGTAAATTTAACTAGTTGATAATGAATTTGAATGAAGTTCGTGGTTTTGAGAGGACGCAGTTTTTAAAAATTTTCTAGTAGAAAAGTCAACAGGTTGTCCTGTGCAAATAAATATCTGATATATTTATAAATATATTTATATCCGTGCCACTACTAAGATTGCAAATAAATTAGTGTATTACTTTGCGATCTATATAAAAATCAAAATATGCATCTTTGGATGTATATATGTATGAGTATATGAGATGTCTATGTATTGCTATATTAAGCGTGGGAAATGTTTGAAACTTTCAAAATAACGTCTTTAACCCCCTGCGAAGGTTTCTGGATTATTACAACCACATGACAAAACATCTGAAAAGTTTTTTAATCATTACAAAAACTCTTCCAAAACTGTCAAAAAAAATCAAAATTTAAAAATGACATTTTGCATGATTGTTACATCAAAATTCAATTTTCGATATTCTTTAAATGTACGATTTTAATATAAGTACTCGCCTAATACTTTGAATCGAATCAATAATTACAGATATTTTATATAGGTACATTTATTTTATAGGTACATTTATTTTATAGGTACATTTATTTTATTGGTATGTTAGATACCAATTTTGATTGAGTAATATTTGTAAAATATGACAAAAATTAATATTTGTAATATACGAAATAATAGGTCAAGCGTAGGGTGTGTGGCGAACCCATCCCTCAGGGAGTGGAAACACAAACCTGCAATAGCCATCCCAAGCTAAGGTGTGAGCTACCGTGCTCAGGCTGAATGTCCTGGGGAACAGCGTCACGAACGGTGCCTCCGAGAAACATGGTCGCATCTCGGAGTATTTAGACCTCACTCCAGCATTCAGAGCTCTGCTGGAGTGGACCTTCTATTTCCCTGGTAACTCGTGGGACAAAATAATAGGACCATTTGAAAACTAGGGGCCTTTCGGGAACCTAGGAGTGCTGAGGCTACCTCTGTGGATTTCCTTCCTGGGGCCGTAGGAGGAACCAAGAGGAGAAACCGTGGAGAGATGAACCGAGGCCACCTCCATGAACTCTTCCCTTCTGGGGCCTTCAAGGAACCAAGCGGAAGGGCACCCTTCCGGCGGGAGGCCTTTGTGGAACCAAGGAGGAGTGAAGTAGAGAGATGATGTCCTCTTCCCATGTGGGGCCTTCGAGGAACCATGTAGGAGTGAAAAGGAGAAATGAGGCCATCTTGGTGAACTCTTCCTCTGTGGGGCCTTTAAGGAACCAAGGAGGAGAGATGAAGTTCTCTTCCCTCCTGGGGCCTTCGGGGAACCAAGGTGGAGTGGACTCTTTCCTTGTAGGGCCTTTAGGGAACCAAGGGGAGGTGGACTCTCCGTCGTTAAGTCTTCGGGGAACTAAGGAGTGGAGAGGAGAGATGAAGCCCTTTTCCGTCGTGGGGCCTTCAGGGAACCAAGGAGGAGTGAAGAGGGGAAATGAGACCTGGGAAGACATATTGTCGAACCAGAAGATATAGCTTCATTTCCAATGACAATCTTGGTGAACTTTATAAAAGGGACTGGGTTACTGTCAAAGGATTGAGGTAAAATGGGAGATAGTCTTACAATGGTCTATGGCCTAAGTGCTCACGGGAACTATATATATGTAAACCGTTTCCGATTATTTTAAAAAAATATATGAAAAATGAATTAAAAAATTGTAATAGGTGACACGCGAGCTGTTTGGAAACTGAATATATGGAACGAGGGAGGGGGGTTGGCGGGACGGGAGAGGGGGAGAAGGGAGAGAGAAGGCGGGGAAGGTGGAAGGGGAACGCGGGAGGGGAAGGGGGTACGGGAGGGAAACGGGGATGCGCGAGAAAGGTCATGCAGGCAGTAATAATTTATTTCTTTGAATATTGAATTGCAACGCATGCCGAGAACCAGCTGGTCATTCATAAAAATAGCAATCCCGATAATATGACTGGTTCAATTCCCAGTTTATGATTTTTTTTTTACCTATTTCATCTCTTTTTATCTTATTTATTTAGCATTCTTTGTATAGTATAAATATACGTGTATATTTATTTAGCATTCTTTGTATAGTATAAATATACGTGTATACGACACGTTCACCAGATTGACAATCTCTCAGCATACCCTATTGTATACGACACGTTCACCAGATTGACAATCTCTCAGCATACCCTATTGTATACGACACGTTCACCAGATTGACAATCTCTCAGCATACCCTATTGTATACGACACGTTCACCAGATTGACAATCTCTCAGCATACCCTATTGTATACGACACGTTCACCAGATTGACAATCTCTCAGCATACCCTATTGTATACGACACGTTCACCAGATTGACAATCTCTCAGCATACCCTATTGAAAGACCATCATTTAGAATCGCTTCATTAAGAGCGTTTAACCAGCCAGCGGACGAAAATCCACATTTCGTCGAAAGTTGTTCTTCCGATCGTGCAGGGCGGTTACAATGAGAAAGATTGATTATTCTCCGTACCAGCTTTTTTAAATTATAACTCAATATCGAATTTATTTCAATCCAAATTAGCTTTAATTTATACCTTCGTCCAAAAATGCTGAAAGGCGTGATGATAAAACTATTAAAATAGTGTACTTTTTGTAGTTATTTTTTGATTATAAGTATTTATCATTTTTCAATAATGTCTAAATTTAATAAGAATTTAAAAAAAATCTGAAATATATTAGTTTGTAAGTGCGCAAATAAATACACAAATGGACCAATTTTCGTCAAGAAACACATGTACGTACATATTTTTTAATGATTTTATTGAAACTAAAATTAAAATTCTAATACATAACTTTGCTAGATGATGTATTGATTTATTTTACTGCATGATTACATTATTTGAAATGGGTGTGGTATAATATAAAAACTTTTTTGAAAATTTAACAAATCTGCCAACGACCTATGGAATAACCTTATTATACTAAAAATTAAAAAAAATTCTAAAAATTTATTACATAACTATGCTAGATAAAAGAACAATCTTTCGAAATCCATTTATAATTTTTTGCGGAAAAGAGTCAATACGTCTAAAAACTTTTTTGAAAATGACGTATTTCCGGCTTTCTCTGGTAATGCCCTCTTAAAGGGTCATAAACCGTGTTTAGTGACGAGATTTGAATAGCCATGTACATTCCAACTTTTCCACTCCCTTCAGTCAGCACTTATATTATTACCGTGGCGATCCTCGACTATGGTACCGTGACGGTACAAAAAAGGCAATA
Source organism: Limnephilus marmoratus (assembly GCA_917880885.1). Classification (NCBI taxonomy): domain Eukaryota; kingdom Metazoa; phylum Arthropoda; class Insecta; order Trichoptera; family Limnephilidae; genus Limnephilus; species Limnephilus marmoratus. The sequence goes on along the minus strand of OU862909.1, from coordinate 51,076,407 downwards.
AACATACTTCCTTATCACAATAATGCTGCAGCTATTTCAAAAGATGAGATACGCAATGTACGTAGGTCTGTTTCATCCAAAGGAAAAAAAGTAATCATTTTATTGCATCTCTCTCATTAGTATTTAATGTGTAAGAAAGAGCTGCAGTATTTTACGATAAAGAACGTACATTTTATGCTATTTTTGGGCCGTCATGGAACCGTAATCGTGGGACTTCACGGTATACTAAAAGGGCATAATCTCTCAATGCCCCTCATTGGGGATTTTTTAATTTTTTAATTTTATTTATTTTTTTAATTTTAATTTTTTTTTTTTTTACATGAGCTCTACACAGGAGGTCTTGGGGAAAATAATTTCCCTCAAGGCCTATGTCATCTTTGAGGATGCTGTGTGGAGGGTTTTTTTAAGGAAAGGAAGGAAAGCAGAGTTCTGGGAAGGAAAAGGTTTTAAGGGGTGGATAGGAATCTGGGGTTCAGTGTGTCCTGGTCATCCGCCTCCAAGATCTAGACAAACCTCACCCCATGAACCCGGGCACCCCTGCTAAATCACCAAACGTAGCGAACCACTTGGGGTGACCTATGGCAGAGGTGTTGGTTATCCAATAAAGGTTCCCGGGGCGGCGGCACCCATTCCTGCCTCCCAAATTGGGGATGCCATAGTCAAACAGCCGTACATTAAAAAAACCCTGTATTTTCTGAATATGACTTGAATGGAATCACTTACCCGTGACCTTTTTATACAGGAAACGGAATCCTTGCTTTTAATTTGGCGTCTGAGGTTTATGAGGCGTTCTTTAGCGTCCTTCAGTGTGTCCACCAGGGTCAGTTGTTCGGCACAGATAACTTTTATCGGGGCGCATGCCAACATGCGTTCATATATATCTATGATTGTGTCGAGGGCGAGGCAGTATGAGTCAATTCTACCAAACGGATTTTCGATGAAGGACTGAAGCGTTCCTGTTACTTTTATTTCGTTTTTCAGAAGCTGAAATAAACAAGAAGTTTAAAGAAATGCATTGCGTTTTAAGGGTTATTCACTTATGAAATGTGGGCAGCTAATACTGAAGATATAAATTGAAATAAGTGTCATGTTGGAGTGTTCGCGTGTCCGAAGTAAGTATAATCTTTTCATATTTCTGAAAAATGGTCAAAATTTTTCAAATACTGATTTTTTTAAACGACTTCAAAAAGGAGGAGGTTCTCAATTCAACTGTATTTTTTTTTATTTTTTTTTTTTATGTTTGTTACGCCAGAACTTTTGACTGGGTGAACCGATATTGATGATTCTTTTTTTATTTGAAAGCTGATGCTTCCCGTTTGGTCCAGTTTCGACAATAGCATCCATGAGAAAACCATATAAGTCTTAAATTTGCATAAGTATGTGCGCGACAAATGGACGAATAACTCAATATCACGCCAACCGATTTCGATGATTCTTTTTTTATTGGAATGGATGTACTTCAAGGGTAATTTAGTGAGAGTTTGGTTAGGTTCTGATTATCGGATCCATGACAAATTAACGAAACTCGGCCGAATCTCTTAATTTGACCTTAACGTCGCTATGGTTAAATTATGTCTGTCTCATATGAGCAGTACGTTTAGCAGGTTTACCCATATTCAGAAAAATTTGTTAGTGTACTTCAGATTCACTAAAAATCAAAAAATAAACAAAAATTTTAACAAAACAAAAAACGACTTCAAAAAATGCACTAAAAAGTAAAAAAATAATTTCGTATTCTTCTACAACTTCGTAATCAACTTACTTTTTCTAATCATCAATATGTAGGTACGATTGTTTTTTTGGAGTCGGTGTCAGCTAAGGTACCCGGCCCGGCGGGTTCACTTGACAGCTCCCCGCGCCGCCGCGGCTCCGCTCTCGCCTCTCGCCTCGTCAAGTCGCTTGTGCGATACAAGCACACCTCACCTATAACTATGTATGTAGTTACAAACCTACCTTGACTGACACCGACTCCAAAAGTAACAATCGTACCTACATATTGATGATAAGAAAAAGTAAGTTGATTATGAAGTTGTAGAAGAATACGAAATTATTTTTTTACTTTTTAGTGCATTTTTTGAAGTCGTTTTTTGTTTTGTTAAAATTTTTGTTTTTTCTTTGACGGGTAATCAATTATTTAATTGGACTATCTGGGGTCTAGGGGTCGAAAGTTCTCATGCAAATTGGTGACAATCATTTTATACAAAATGAGGATGATCACACTTCTAGGAATTTTCTGTTCAGTGGCGATTAAGTTCTTAAGTGATTAAGATGCCGTTATATTTTGATATCAGGTTTGTGGTACCAAGATAACGTAATAGTTTTTGGTTTCACACGTTTCATCATTAACGGTTTTATTTTTATCGGATACAAATGCCAGTTTTTTTAAAATTTATGCTAACATTGAATAGACAATCGTTCAAGCGTGATTTGAAAGAAAACTAGTATCGTCAAATACGCTAGTACGAATAGCCATGTTAAGGTGCCAGTAGAGGAAGAGAACGAATTTAAAAAAAGCTTTTAATTTAAATGTAATGTTATTTTTTTTTAAATTTTATTAATTTATTTGTTTATGTGTATTTATTACAATACATTAAAAATGATACTTTGTCTGTTCAAGGATTGTGGGAAGGATTGAAACTAGAAAGAATTGAAACTGGGAAGGATTCCCGTTTCAGGACAGCCGAATTGCATATTTAGTTCATAATATTCTTAACAAAGGAATGGTTTCGCTCAAGAGATCACAGGAATGACCTTCTGTCAAGACAACTTTTGAGAACATTAATATTACATTACGTGTTATTATTTTTATTATAAACTGCTAATGTTGTAAAGCACCTGCTCTCAATATAGGTTGTCCTAGTGAGACAGACATAGGACATAACAAATTATAAGTCTAGACTTAATAAAGATGAATAAATAAAAAATAAAATTAATAAAAAATCTCTCGGCAAACATCTTAAATATCGTTTTTTTAAAGAAACACTATGAAATTTTTTAAACGATAACATAAATAACAGAGCCAAAAGTGATTTTATAATTTTCGCATCATCATTTAGGATTTTTTTTTAATGGAGGGAATTTGGTGTAATTACTTTTTCATCTCGGCAAATGTACAGAGATATCTTCAAAAATAACATGTACTTGATCACTTTTGGGATATATTACACCACCGGCCGTTAAAAAAAAACAGGCATTGTAATTTCAGATAGAAAAACTCACCGTAAGGGTATGTTCGTGTTGGTTTACAATATCGTAGCATCCTTCACTTTTAATTGAGTGCTGCTTAGTGTACATCTGCAAATCCTTTTCCTTTAACAAAACAGGAACATTTATATTATTTTGAAACACTTCATGTTTTCCTTATTTTGAATGTGATAATTATTATTTATTGCGTAAATTGGATTAAATTGAAAGAGAATCAAATGTCTTTTTAATAATATATACTGTACAGAAAGAGGCGCTCTTAAAGGTGTCGCATACAAATTGTGATAACGATAATTTAAAAAAAAAGTTTAACTGTTCTTTTTTATTGTACAAGGGGTATCTAATAGGTACTTCTGCCATCTCTCTGTATTAAATATATATATTTTTTAAATTGGTAGCCACTTCTGGGTTACAGCCCCAAACTATCTGATAATCTGACATGTCTCTATGAGGAGACAGTGGCCTTCTCAGTGGTTTCATCACATACTTGTATATTAGACATGGGCAGATTCATTCCCAGGAGAGAATCGATTCAGTCTGATTCCCTCGGCTTTTTGAATTGATTCCTTTTATTCAATCCTTTAATTCAATTATGTCAAAAAAAAAAAAAAAAAAAAAAAAAAAAAAAAAAAAAAAAAAAAAAAAAAAAAAAAAAAACCTTCGTTTATATGTATGTATACATAGATATATTATCTAATGCGCAGTTTTCACTTCAGAAATCGAAAGTAGACGTGAGTGGGGAGGCTACGAAGCACCGCACAAAGAGGAGACCGAAAGGCTACGAAGAACCGCAAAAAGAGGAGACCGATAATACTATCTCATTCTCTCGCAGACTACATCCTTTTGATGCATCTGTTTGCCTATTTTTAGTGTCGTTATTTTTCGTTTCATCGAGTTTCAAATCACAACGGTGCTAAGGAAGTTTTCACTTTGCAAAGCACTCTTCTTAGGGTGAATTATGTTGTTCTGAAAAATTGTAGGTACTAAAAACGACTCGCGACGGAGTTAACGAAATATTTCAATGCGTACTTAGATATTATTTTGCCAAAAAGGCAAAATAATATCTAAGCTAGCAATTAAATTTTAAAATTGAACTCCTAAAGTTTTACTATTTTTTATTTATTTATTAAACTTAAAATCGTTCCACTTCACGTGATCTAAACTTCCCATACCTTCAACCTCGCAAAATATCCCAATTGTGGTTGCCATAGTTTCATTAGCTCCAGACGGGAGCAGTTGGGACTTGTGCGGTATTCACAAAAAAAACATACTATTATACACCTGGATCACTCAAATATATATTTTTAAATGCACCTACCTCAATGGTGAAGTTAAAACCAAGCGCCGAATAAAAACTAATTAAAAGTCTGGGCGACACGCGTCATATAATTTATTACAAAAATAAAATCGATTATCATTTATCAGTATCACGGTTCGACAGCGACTGATGCATAAATATAATATACTAACCCCGACTGATGTTTTGTTTACGGCTAGGTAAACAGATACCATAAAAAAAACAATAATATAAATAAACATCGTTTTGTTTCTACACGCATTGCATAATTTACGCACGTGTGAGGGAGAAAAAATGTAGCATTAACTTTCGCTTTTTAGTCTTTTTATTAACATTCAGGGTCCGAAGTGGGAAGTTTCGCCGTAAGATGACGGCTTGGCCGCGCGGGGACCAACGACGAACCGATTTTCTGCGGGCATCAAGAAATGAATTAGGAACTTCTGACTAATAAAGTGTCTTTTGTCTTGCTGTGACTTGCATTCCGCGGACCGGCTGGATAGACTCGACACGTGTGACCCGGGGGGACCCGTGGGACTACAACGTCACAAATGAATAAGAAATAAATGTTTTGATTCCTTGAATAAGTGAAACAGAGATTGGGGTTGCGGATTGAGCGCTACAGTCCGCGCAGACTTGTAGGAACGATTCCTCATTCCTCCGTGACTATGACAATAGCGGGACTGGCGGGACGACTGTGAAACAGACGCGGCACTCGGAGCTCAGAATTATTTGACTCGCTTGGCGGTTTTGTCACTTGGATTGGGACGGGGACTCTGGCCTACGGGGTTTTTTGTAGGTATAAGATTTACTGCGCGGGATACTACACAGTACACGTGATAGGCAATTTCGCGGCGCGCATCGCCTGTAGTAGGTGTACCTATCCGCGCAACAAATATCCAGAATAATATTTAATTTAATTCCTACGAAACACTACAATATTTAGTAGAGTACATTATTATTTTCTTACCTCAATATAACATGAAATATTTAACAGTAAAATAAATTAATCGAAATAAAAATAAATATGGTGCTGTTAAAAAATCGTAAGATGCAAGGCCAAGGGTAAGGAATATTGATTTAATTCCTTTTGAAAATGAGAATCAGATCGAGTGTGTTACAAAATTGAATTTATTCATTTAATTCATTCATTCAATTTTGCCCACGTCTATTGTATATGTCTCAGGGATATAATTTCTACTGTATTATTATATTTTCGTCCTTTCTACCATTTCCATGTTTCACTTCAATGCATCAGGGTTGGTATTGGAACTCCATTTCGGACAGCTAACTTTGCACCCTTTCTTAACTTTATATTCTTTTTATTAGGAAGAACATATACATTCAGTCCTCTATCGATATAATTTCCTGCAATCATTCTTTTTTTGAAGTAAAAATTCTTTACGCATGCTTGAACTGGGGAGTAAGCTGGTGGATGCATGATGAGAGCGTTACGAAAGGCGAGGTGAACGGTCGTTGAGAGGGAGATATAAGTTAGTGAAGATAGAAAGAGAGATATAATTACATTTCGTATATTACTGTAGGGGAAAGAGAGAGAGATGCGAGCACAGATTTTCTTTTTCTTTTTCTCTCATAACCTTACGTTTCGTATATCTAAGACACAGTGCAGGCGAATTGTCTGTATCACACTGTAGGAGCAAGAGAGAGCAATGCGCGCGCACATTTTCTTTCTCTCTTCCTATCATATAGATAGAGCTAAAGAAGTTTTACTTCAGTCGTGAGGTCTAAAGCACACTCGTTTTTTTATAGTCCTTACATACAAAATACGTTTACGCAAATTTTCATTACAATTAATTTTCAATCCATGTGTTAAATTTATTCAAAAGTACTCACGTTTAGTATGAACACATTTCCCAGTGCTTCCAAATCATAATGCACTTTCTTCAAACCTGGATACAATTTGTTTGAGTGAAGAATATAAATGTCACGAGTATTTGAAAAGACTTCCTGTGAAATGAGGCTGAATAGGGGATCTTCATCTCTGACGAATAGCATCAGTTGCTTCAAATTCCACACACATTCTTCTTCGCTGCTCAGTAATTCATCTACACAATTCTGCAAGTTTCTGCAAATAGGCACTATTATGTTTGATAAAACTATGGAATAAACAGAGAATAAAAATATATAAATACATAATTCGCAACAACAAAATTAATTGAAACACCAACATGAAGTGAAACACCAACACCAATATCTTGGGAAATCCTGTGACAAGACAGGCTATTTAACATTTTTATTTATTTTAACAACAGGTAGATTTCTTCGATAAGGTTAATTAAATAGGCCACTTGCATGGACTTCATAACGACTTGGAAAAAATCATATGGATAGAATTTTTTACTAAGATTACGAAAATGTTAGTAAAATTTTTTAGAAATGTACAGTTTTTTTATTTTTAAATAAATAAATCCATTATTTGGGCTCGTGACGTCACTACATGAAAATGTCCCGTCGCCGAAAATGTTCCTATTAATTTTATAAAATTCCACACTGATTTATTTTTTTATATGGCATCACTTTGATTTCAGGCGAATTTTTGAATTCGTTCACTAGATTTATTGTTTGTTCTCTGCGAACTGATCATTTGGTTTGATTTTTTGACAGATGTTCTGAAGAGAACCCCGTACCCATTAATTGTACGGGGTTCTCTTCAGAACGTGAAGAGGATGTCGGTACATGTTTTAGAGGTATAATGATTATGGTGCTGATTTTAACAAAATAAAATTTTATAATATTCTTATTATTATTACAATTTACAAGTTCAAGTATATTACATTGAATTTAGTAATATAGACGCTGTACATTATAATGGTTTATGATCAATAAGATGGATCAAGGAAAAAAATATTTATGAGATGTAATATTTTTGGCATGCCTCGTTATTCTCCTGTGCCATTCGTGTGGAAAACGTTCTTTTTTTTAAAAATGATTTTCGGTTATGTAATTATCGTTTTTTCACACCTATAAAATTATGTCCCGTCTTTCCGGTTTATAAAAAATGGTCTGATTTTTCGGTTTGAAATTTTCTAAAAATCCCCAGGGTTTCAAAAATACGATTAAAAAAAAATACATAATGTCTTAGAATATTTGCCTAAACCGGAAATTTTTTTAAAAAAATGTGATGCAAGTGGCCTATTGATTCATACTTCAAATTGGAACACCAACATTCATATTGAATTCCAACATGAGTTGAAACATGAACAATAATAACAACATCGAGTTCTACACTGACTCGAATGAAATTTACAAAACTAGACATCATGACAACTATATGCCAAAATCTTTTCTACTACTACTAACATAAATTCTACATTACAATGCAACCTCAAACCGTAAAAACCAGGTCCTCAACAGATACCGATAATACCCACCACTCTGAAAGAACTAATAACTACAAATATATTATACAATTGGCTGAAAGTGTCTTAAATGTGCGAAACTCGGCCGATATCAAAAATATTAAAAAAAGGTGGTGTACGAAAAGTTTTTTATGCTATTTTTTCTAAAACAGTAACAACTTAAACTCGTGAACGGAATTTCAAAAGCAACAAAAAATACTTTTAAAAAGTGTGAATACCCAACTGCACAACGTTAAATTGATAGTTGAAGCAATCACCAGGATTATTAACTTAGTTTTAATGATTGCATGGAACGGTAAGTGCACTCTAATAAGGTTGAGAAACATACTTACTCTTTGTATAATTCCAATTGGTGTAGAATAACTGTGCTATCTGCATTTTCTTCACTTTCTAACAGTTCAGATTCTGTATTATCTTCTGAAAATTCAAAGCCATCGTCATCTGGTAAATCTTCTTCTTTATGATTGCTTGGATCCCAGAGCGTGAGAGTTGAAGCCATAAAGTCACGAATTACAGCTTCAGAGTCATTGTCCCCGCTCATAAAGCCAATTATGTTGGCTTTTGCTTCCTGAATATTTTTGTTTGTTGGAGATTCGTCCACCTTGTGGGTCGAATTTCCGGCTTTTGAGCAACTTGCCATTTTAAATTATTTTATCACTTAACTAAATTCCTCTATGTACACAGCGCAGATTGAAACAACAACTATTTCTCACTTTATTTTCCTGGACATGAACATTTGCACATTCTCGTAAATGATTCGTCACGTACGAATCATACAATATTTTTGTTTGATAACATGAGCTAATCTTTAACGCCAGGTTGCGTATCGCGCGGCTGTCTTTGCGCGGAGATAATGATATTTTTACTGGTTTAATTCGACTGCCATATCTATCATGAATTTAAGATAGTGATTTTCTTATAACATGATAAGGACAAATGTAAATATACTGCTTCAAATATATTTTTATTGAGAATATACGGAAGCATTCTATTTAACCACTCCTTGTATCCACACTATCCACAGGTATATCATAATACGTGGACTTGCTCAAGTTAAGGAGTAAGTTCCGTCAATTGCGTAGAAAGATCACTCAAAAGTCGATTATTGTCGAGAATAAAAAAGGAATGAATGAATTTTTCTCAGCCTAGGGTGTTAAGGGACGTGCTTGACTATAAATATCTTAAAATAAACATAAAACTTTTTTGTTAAAATAAATATAAACTTTTCAAAGTTTATTTGTGACCATAACCGGTTTCAGTCTGTTTCTTCAGACTGGTGGACAATATTATTTCTTATCTACGGTCTATATATGTCTCAGCCCAATCGTAAAATCAGGAAGACCATGATGCGCCTAAGGCACTCCTCGATCTGCCGCCAGGCACTCCTCGATGTGACTAGGCGTATCATGATCTTCCTAATTTTACAATCGGCCTACGACATATAAATAATGTATGGAGGAGGGGAAGGGGGGTGGTCTACAAGAATATTGAAAGAGCTTTTATCGAAAGACTACAGATGACAGCAGGGAAAGAGATACTATCGGTTGCCGATAGATGTCAATAGGGGTGCCCGGGTAGGCAATTAGATTCAATTAGCAGCCAGTATAGACAGGTCGTGTGACCAGTGGTATAATTATTGTAAATACTGTGAACAGTACAATCTGATGTACCATCGGATTATTTATTTTTCTGGTAGAGCGAAAGTATCTCCTCAGGATAGTGGGCAATAAGTTCCTTCTTTGTATGTACAGAAATTGAAATAAAAGTATTGTCAACAGAAACTAATGTATTCAAATTTTCAAACATAGAGTAGTACATTAAATTTGGGACGGGTCCAAATAATCCCTTACAACAAAACTCATAAGTTCAAACCAAAATCTGACCAAAAATGTGTACACATTCCTTACTGGACCATGATATAAATCCTAACGAAATAACGCTTCTCCGTGCTACTGATGGGGCGCCAGATGCCATCTCGTGTGAGAAATTCTAGGGTACGCGTCCGAGGAAACATCACACCAGGCATCAGGTTCCACGCGATGGTCCAGCATCCCGGCAGAGCACACCAAGGAATCCTGAGCAATTTCCAAATTCAAGGAAGGCGGTCCGGCCAAGGATATCCACCAGGAATCCGTCATAAATAAGGGTAGCAAAACCCAAGCTGAGCCAAGAAGGTAATCTTCCGCGGTTCCCGACGATGAATGCCAGCGGATGAGATTGATTAGGTAATTCAAACACAAACTCGGAGAGGCCATGCGTAGCTCTTCGACCGCCAATTATGCAAGCGTTAGTACGACAGGTCGCGATTATAATTTCACCATTCTTTGTGATCCGGTCCGCGGATTAGAATCGTTAATACAATTCATAACAAGGGGATTATCCCATTTAAATTTCCAAAACTATCACTAAAGTGACCCGTCAAACACACACTGGCTTCCCGTACGGTGCGAATTTAAGAAGTGAAAAGGAAACGGAAATCGTTTTTAAACAGGTTGCCAGTCTCAGAAAAAAAAGAACAAAGCGGTTCTACAAATTAAATATGCAGCCAGATGGAGATTAGCCAAGTCAGGATAGTAGTTATTAATGGAGTAATAACTATTATCGTGACAATACGTTAACTTGTTTTCCACAAGATTATACAAGTGTTTTTTTTTCTTTAAAAACTACTTGTATATTCTTAAAAGTTTTTTCACTTTTATAACTTTTGGTATAAATTCTATGTATGTGTAATCCTCGATATCTTAAATATTATTTTCTAATCTATGTAAAAGCCCCTACGGGCGTATAACAACAATAAATAAATAAATAAACTCATAATAACCCAGTTTGTATCAAGGAACTATTCTTTTTAAGAAGTATCCCCACAAAACAAATTGTGTTGATTGTAAATAACCCAAACATCACAATGACTTTATTGTTCGAAGAATACCTTACTTATAAGTATATGAATTATTAAAGTACTAGCAGACCCGGCCACACGTTGCTGTGGCTAACGAAACACAACGCCATTACCCAACCTTTATCAAATCCACACCACCCGCTTGCCAGCTGCCCGCTGCCCGCTGCCTGAATTGAATATTTGAATTTCTCGACTTTTCTCTACTATAATAAGCATGTTTTTATACATATAAACCTTCCTCTTGAATCACTCTATCTATTGGTGAAAACCGCATGAATATCAGTTGCGTAGTTTAAAAGATATATGCGCACATACATTTTGAGCGAATTCATCAAATAAAATAATTCAAATCAAATACCTACTTTTCGACAAAGTTGAATGGAAAAGACTCTTCGAGATTCTGAAGGGAATTGACATCAAATATAGAGATAGACGAATAATCCAGGCGCTATATAAGAATGAGGCCGCTATAATTAGATGTGACAATAATGCAAAAGAAGCCAGTATTTATTATTTATTATTTATTATTAATTTCAATAACAAGGTTTGTACATGTATGTATGATATGTATAATAAGTATAGATTCTTTTTTTTTTCACAGACCTCCTCACTAGGATTTCCTGTTCTGAGGTGGCCTGTAGTTTTTTAAAATATTTGTATTTGGTTATGGATTGTCTTTATATCGTCTTCATGTGTTTGTAATTTTATTATCACTTTGATCTCTCAGCCATATTTTTACTTTTGTTTTAAATATATTCATTTCCTTTATATTTTTGATTTGATCTGGTAGAGCATTGTATAATTTTATAGCATGGAATTTATTATTTCTCTGTCCAAAAGATGTGTTCAAACTGGGAGTAACCAGGATGTTATTGCTTACTGACCTGGTTGAGTATTTATGTTGGGCAGTGGAGTATACATATATGTTTTTTTTCAGTTTAAATAAAATATTTTTTGAATAAAGTTTCTGTACATTGAAGACTTGAAAGTTATTAAATATTTCTTCCGTCGGAGTTCTAAGCGGAACTTTCAGTATTGTCTTCAGTACTCCTTTTTGGGCTATATTGAGTCGCTCTGTGTGAGTGCTCAAAGCAGACCCCCATCCAGTTATACCGTACTCTATTTGTGACTGACACAAAGCATAGTATACTTTTTTAATATCGTTTATGTTGAGAATATTACGAATGTTTCTAAAGAAGTATATGTACCTGGTTAGTTTTTTTGTAATTACGTCAATTTGTGAGTTCCATCGGAGATTATCATCAATTTCAATTCCAAGATATTTGATGCTTTTGGAGTGTGCTGTAGTGGGACAGAGGCATAATAAGCCTTGATTTTGTTGATAAATTCCTTGGCATGAGTGTAATTTGAGATTTAAGTCCTCCGACGGCTGCCCTCTGGCTGTTATAGAAAATGTAAGATATTTTGTTTTATTAACATTAAGCGTGAGGGAGTTTCTTTTAAGCCAGGTTTGCAGGAGACTAAGCCCGTGTTCCGCTTCTTTGTAAGTATTTATTCAATCTTTTTCATTAAATAAAATTACTGTGTCATCAGCAAAACTAATAATTTTTTCTCTCGTTTCTAGGTTACAGATATCATTGATGTATATCAAAAACAATATTGGTCCTAGTACACTTCCTTGCGGTACGCCATGGTTGATTAGGAGAGGTTCGCTTTTTCTCTTATTAATTTGAACGCTCTGTGTACGCTCCATCATATAGCTTTTTAGCAAGTTTAGTGTTGTATTTGTCATACCAATTTTTGTAAGTTTAGCAAAAAGTATTTTGTGGTCTATTGTATCAAAAGCCTTTTGTAAGTCTATGAAGATTGCCAAAGTTTTTTCTCCACTGTCTAAACTTTTAGTGATCATACCTGTAATTTTTTCTATGGCGTCACTAGTACTTAAGTTCTCCCTAAAACCATATTGTGTTTCCGATAATATTTTATTGTCTTCTAAGTAGGATAAGAGTTGTTTTTTTAATATTCTCTCCAATATTTTTGAAAATGTGTTGAGTAGGCTTATTGGTCGGTAATTGTTTAAGTCATTTTTACATCCTTGTTTAAAAATTGGTATAACAGTAGCTTTTTTGAGAGCCGTAGGGAATATGCTTTCAGTTATAGACAGGTTGACTAAGTATGTTAGAGGTACGATAAGTTCTTTACAGAGATATTTTATTGCATTGGTTGTGATTAAGTCCTCCCCCGAAGAAACATTTGATTTTAGAGAAGAAATTGTGTTTTTGATATCATCAGCTGTAATTTGCTTAAACTCGAGTTTCTTTCCTTGTTCAAGGGGTTCATTTATTAGTATAGCGTCATTACATTGTGTAGCTTGCTTTGCTAGATTTGATCCTATATTTATGAAAAATTTATTGACGTATTCAAGAATTTGGTCAGGATTATCAGCGTATGTCCTTGGGACATTGGTTATATTCAGCACGTCAATTGATGTCATGGTAGCAGATTTAGAACTGGTTATTTCATTAATTATTTGCCACATTTTCCGGGGATTTTGTTTACAATCTACAATTTTTTTTGTAGTAGGTTTCTTTTGTATATGTAATAACTTTTTTGCAAATGTTTCTATATCTTTTGTAGAATCTTAACATGTGTATATCGTATGGATTTTTCTTTAGTTTCTTGTGTAACTCGTCTCTTTTTCTTATGCAGTTTATAACATTCTGTGTAATCCATGGTTTAATGTGTACATTTTTATGTGAGATTTTCTTAATAATTTTTGTGGTATTAGAGAGAATATTATTCTGAAAGAGTTCTGCAGTTTAAGACAAGGGGTGAGACAGGGATGCTCTCTGTCAACTGTTCTTTTTAACGCTTATATACAAAGTGCAATTGATGATTTGAGAGAGAGAATGTGTCACAGAAAAGGTGTAAAGATACACGGGCAAAAGGTGGATATGATAAGGTTTGCTGACGATATTGCTATGGTTGCTGAAAGCGAAGAAGAACTGCAAGAGGCCTTAACAATCATGCAAAGCATTCTTCAAAACAATTACAGCATGAAGATAAATAAAGACAAAACAAAGCTGCTGACTGTAGGCCGAACGCAACATCAGATGTGAGTAGAGATGTCAGGAGTTCCACTAAAGAATACCAAGGAGTTTGTCTACCTCGGGAGCAAAATAACATGGGACGGTCGGTGTAAGAGCGAGGTCGACAGCCGTATACACCAGGCTAGGCTTGCATTCAATAAAAGGTCGAAAATAATAGAATCGAATAATATAGACCAAAGATATTGAAATTTGAATATCTTTGATATAGACCTAAAACTGAGAATACTCCTCATCAAGACCTATGTATGGAGTATCTTGATGTACGGCTGCGAAACATGGTGCCTATCCGAAAGAGATAAACGGAGACTAGAGGCTTTTGAGATGTGGTCCTATAGAAGACTATTAGGAATTTCCTGGAGAAACCACATCACAAATGAGGAGGTTCTCCAAAGAATTGAAGGAGGAAGGCACCTGCTCAGGACCTTGTCCGAAAGGCGCGCAAGATGGATCGGCCATGTAATACGACAAGAAGGCCTCTTGCATGCCATAATGGAAGGTATGACCGAGGGGACAAATGCTAGGGGACGCCCACGCCGAGAGTACCTGGAGGACCTGCTGGTGGACGTGCGCTGCTCGTCATATGCAGACTTCAAAAGAGCCGCACAAGACAGGGAAGAGTGGAAGAAACGTATAGATGAAATTGCTGCAAACCAATCCCACGATTGAAACCAGAGAGAGAGACCTACTTACTCTAGGACATCTATTTTCTAATTTCTTCCGTAGAACGAATTTCAAAAGTGACTATAGTACGGCCCGCCAGCCGTTTTAAATCGCACAAAAATAGGTGTTCTTTGAATTTCTCGGCTTTCCTCTAATATAATTTACATGTATTATACATATAAACATTCCTCTTCAATCACTCTATCTATTGGTGAAAACCATATGAAAATCCGTTGCATAGTTTAAAATATTAACGCGCATATACATTTTGAGCGACTTCATTTTATGATGTAATGATGATTAACAACACATTTTATTATTGTCATGTCTATTAAAATCGTTATTATATTTATGAAAACATGGAATTTTTGATTGATGGTTAGACTTTAAACTTAAAGGGACACACACTTAAGAATAATATTATAATGGACTCTTTATAATTGACTTACCAGTGATTCACCGCATTATTTGGATTAAAAAAGTAAATGAAATTTTGAACTCCTGTAAAATTTATTTTTTTTCCTTTATTTTTTCCCATTATATAGGGGATACATTTAGAAGTATTTTTTTTACATATTTTATAAATATATATAACACAACACAAGATACAAATAATGTAAAAAAGTATAAAAAATATATATATGACAAAAGTAGATAATGGGAGCCCACAAGGCACTGCCTGTGCGTGGGTAATATAAACTAAAGTGCTAAATTACACCAATAAGTGGGTAGTATAAGTAAAAAATGTAAATTTCAAAGGTAAAGTTTAAAAATATAGGTATGTATCTTCGAAAATATTGTAGTAACAAAGTGACACATACAAGTTAGTTGATTTTTTGTTACGGTTTCAAGAAGATAAATAAAGTTAATCTTGAAGAAATAAAAAAGTAGAATTGTATTAAAAAATGAAGCATGAAGGTTTATATATATAGTTTATAAAAAATGTGTAACATCATCTGCATCATTTAGCCATCATTTTAATTCGTTTACGTAAAGTGATATTTTATCTGTCATTTGAATGTGTTTTGATTTATGAAATCAAATAACAACTTAAAAAAATCAGTAGGTATTTGACAGTTAGGGCGGGGTTAAGGGTTGATTAGTTACCCGGTGGAGTGACCAATGCGCCATGTGAAAAAAAATTGTTTGATATTGAAGAAAAAAAAAGTTGTTTAAAAAGTCATCGGAGACCTAAATTTAATTTTCATTTTTTATTCCAAATGTCGGGAATTACTTGTTAAATTAAGTAAGTCCCTTAACACTAGAAAGACCGGAGCCTTCATTTTGACGGCAGCCCGAAGTAAAGTGACGATATAATGCTTAATAATTATTGTATTGGTGTGATTTTTTTTAACATTTCATGATTTATGGTTTCACAACTATGGTGAAAAAAACAGGTATATGTCTTAATTACTTTTTGAGATATATTGACTTATACCTACAAAGACCGCCGCCGTCAAAGTGACGGTTTGGGCCATAATGCTGAGTTCGTTTACAACCTTCTTTACCCAAGTTAACAACATACCCATTCCTCCTCGTTTATGATAGTACTATTATGTCTGTTTCTTTCTTTCGGTATCGCGTATTATTCATACTCGATCTGTACGTTGATTGGTCACTGTCACATAATTTATAAAAACACCAAAAAATATTGCTCTCGCCCAAATTTATTTTATGGTTTGTTGGAGAAGGACAGAGTATGCAAATACCAGAGTTGATCCAGCTGCGTTAGCTTCTGAAGAACTGAAAGAATCATTTATTAGATAACCAACACGTCTGCCATAGGTCACTCCAACAGGTTTGCTATGTTTTGTGACTTAGCAGGGATGCCCGGGTTCATAGAGTTAGGTTTGTCCGGATCTTGGCGGCAGATGCATCTGCCAAACAACTGCGTGAGAACTGTTGGGGATGATATATTGACCTCGGCAGCAGGACTCTCAGAACATTGCCTTGCGCCGCAGGTGGGGACAGATTCATACGTTGGGCACTCTTGAACACACTGAACCCCAGTTTCCCACCCACCCCTCACCTCATTTCCTTCCCAGAACCTATTCTTCTTTCTTTTCCTATAGGTGCCCTCCACACAGCATCCCAAAAGATGACAAATGCCCTGAGGGGAATTATTTTCCTTAGGGCTATTTTGTGGAGCTAATATAAACGAAAAAGAAAAGAAACCGGAAAATAAAACTACTGAAAGACGACAGTGCCAAATTAATAAAAAATATAATGAAAACCAAATAAATGATAGGTGTGATAATTGTAAGAAACCCGTTTGCGGAGAGTGCATTCGATTTTATAAAAAACGTCACAATTCGATATTGTACGAACATGCTTGTACTAAAATTGAAGGATTTTGCACTTACATGTTTTTTCCAGGAAGCCCCGAGGAAAAAACCCTCAGGGCCAATGTCATCTTTGGGGATGCTGTGTGAATTTATGTGTGCATGGGTGTTTTTAGGTAAAGGAAGGAAAGGAAGTTCTCGGAAGAAAAAATGTGTGAGAGATGAATAGGAAAAATTTGTAAATGTATCCAGGAGTGACGGACGAATGAATCCATCCCTCCCACTGCGGTGCAAGGCGACGGGATGAGAAAGGTCCTGCTGGAGAGGACAAGATAAGTATCTCCCTCAACAAGTTTCTCCCGACCCGGTAAGCTACGCAGTAGGTGGGCAAATATATTCGCCATCTAGACCCAGACAAACCTCACCCAATGAACCCGGACACCCCTGCTAAGTCACTAAACGTAGCGAACCACTTGGAGTGTCCTATGGCAGAGGTGTTGGTTATCCAATAAATGGTTCCCGGGGCAGCGGTACTCATATCCGCCTTCCAATTTGAAAAAAGTGAACAGCCGTCAAAGTGACGGTCGTGGTCTTTACAGGTATGGAGCAGTACTCGGTCTTTCTAGTGTTAACACCCTGCACATAAACTATGTATATTATATCCGCACTTCCTTTCACTGCAATCATCGATATTTAGTTGGTCGATGACCGCAATGGATTTTAATGAAGCAATAATAATAATAACGATAGCAATAATAATAATAACGCAACTGTTGCCCGCAACAGTCGTGAAACATCTTTCGGCGCGCCTAGGGGTTAAGACGCTGCAGTCCGTTTCAAACTTCGATCAAATATCTTGATCTAAAGTTTCAATGCTTTAATTGATGATATTATATACTATGTTATTAATTTGGTCAGTAATAACAGAAATGTATATTTAAACAGTGATATTTTTATAAGTATGCTTAAAAATGCCCACTTATTGAAGTTATTAAATTATTACATCACTAGTTATTAAATTATTGAAATTATTACATTACTAGTTATAAAATCATTATTGTTAATTATTACATGGCTAGTTATTAAATAATTATTATAAGCAATAATTATCAGCCTGAAACACTCATCCACATTGAAAAATCTTCCGAGAAAAGATACATGACGCCAACGGGACTTGAACCCGTGTCCTCTCGATTGCCGGTCGATTGCTCTGACCACTGAGCTATGGCGGCTTATCTCGTACCCGCCAAATGATTCAATATATGCTAGTGTTTCATTCAACAATTACTACTTATTATATTTTTTCTATTTTTTTTTTATTTTTAATTGATTCTGATTCTGATTTAACTGATAATTATTGCTTATAATAATTGTTACCCTTTGTGCTATGCATAAAAAATCTTGTCTTAAAAACGTTAGTTTTACAATTAAAAATAATATTAAATAATTACATCACTAGGTTTATACCGGTCCAGTGAGTCAAACAATGTCCAAGGCCGGGATATTTATTGCATACCTTGTAGTTCTTTTTCATTAATTAATCTATTTTCTTTCTTCACTTCTTCAAACCTCGCAAATAATGAAAACACACAATTTAGTATGCACCACTACACTATATTATTAACATTATCTACATGTTTCAAAAACTATGATTTCTTCTTAAGGAAAAGAGATTAATATAAAAATAACAAATGACAAACAAGTATAGGCAAATAAGATCATAAAAAACAATCGTATAAAATTAAATATAAAAATTATTTTAGGATGTGTAAAAATTGCATTTACATTTACTACCATAATACGGGCATGGACCTAGTGTGGTAGTCGAAAATCCTGTAAAAGCTGTGTGCACCTAAAATATTTTTATGAATAAAGAATAATTAAAAAAAATAATAATAATAAAAAACAAACAATAAAAACATTATTTTATTGTTTATATTTATTAATTTATCATTTCTTTCTCTTCAGAGCATTTATTTATTTTATTACCAAAGCTGCTGACTGTAGACCGAACGCAACATCAGATGAGAGTAGAGATGTCAGGAGTTCCACTAAAGAATACTAAGGAGTTTGAATACCTCGGGAGCAAAATAACATGGGACAGTCGGTCTATATATAAAGGTCAAAAATAATAGAATCGAATAACATAGCCTATGTATGGAGTATCTTGATGTACGGCTGCGAAACATGCTGCCTATCCGAAAGAGATAAATGGAGACTAGAGGCTTTTGAGATGTGGTCATATAGAAGACTATTAGGAATTTCCTGGAGAGACCACATTACAAATGAGGAGGTTCTCCAAAGAATCGAAGGAAGAAGGCACCTGCTCAGGACCTTGTCCGAAAGGCGTGCAAGATGGATCGGCGAGGTAATACGACAAGAAGGCCTCTTGCATGCCATAATGGAGGGTATGACCGAGGGGACCAACTCTAGGGGACGCCCACGCCGAGAGTACCTGGAGGATCTGCTGGTGGACGTGCGCTGCTCATCATATGCAGACTTCAAAAGAACCGCACAAGACAGGGAAGAATGGAAGAGAAAAATGAAGGAAATTGCTGCAAACCAATCCCAGGATTGAAACCAGAAAGAGAGATCTTCTAATTTCCTTATAATTTAAGATAATCAAATTCAATTAAATTTCTACCATCAAGATAGTTTGAACAAAATTAAAAGGTGTATGTATAGTAAACATTTTTATTTATATAAATAAAAAAGTATTATGGTGCAGTCGTATTGTTAACATTTTGTTTACGCGTGTTGTTCCGCATTTTAAAATCAATAACAATATATTATGTACGCAGGTGATGAATACCTAAGGCCTTTATTAAAGAAAATTTGTATATTGATATATCAATTATTTATGAAAAAACATACATAGGTCAATACACTATTTAATTGAAACGAAATCAACGAGTATGTTGCTTGGGTCGTGATAGAGGACATTTGACGGTTGACGAACGGAACTCATGGCACGAGGGGGGGAAGCGGCTCAGTCACCGACTCGGAAATAAGAAAATAATGGACCGTAGTAAATATAACATATGCACGAAACATTATATGTCATATTTGGGCGGTAGGCATAATTTTTTATTATATGAATCGTTGACGAATGATAACCTGACTTCAATGAGTCTCAAACAGAAAAATTCACAGTTTCCTTCCTTATTTGGATTGGTTCCTTTGAAGAGTTGCTTGGGATTCTGAAAAAAAGTTGCTTTATTAAGATGAAGCAAATATTAAAATACGAAACGACATGTACATAAACTAGTTTTTTTAACCTTTTGCCTTTAGGAAATGTGCATCCAAGACCTTTCCGATAATTTCCACCCATTCCCGGACAGTGGTTGTATTACCGGTGAGTATATATCGTTTCGGATTATCAAACTTTTTGAAATAAACTTGGAAGGACCCCGGTGAGTTTCTTTTGGGATCTGTTTTACCCAAACTGTCAAAGCTAATTGAGTCGTGGTAGTCAAACCGTTTTTCACAATTCTAGAAAAAAATTATCAATGTTTTAGATTTGTTCATCAGTTTTTTTCATTTTGGAAACTTAAAATAAACTGCGAATATGATCCATCACAAAAATAAGAATATAAACTATCACAAAATAAGTCAGATATACCTCAACAGAGATCACGGTAAAGAGAATCGTTTTCTTAAATAAAAAGCATGACATCTCAAATGATTGATCTTTGCTATCAGTTACATAAAAGTTGTCTTGTGTTATCAAACGACCCTGGGCCATTAAGTCAACCTGCAAAAAAATAAATGCAGTAGCGTAATACGAGTATAAACAAAATGCGTAAATTGTGGTTATAAATTATCAAAATTGCTTTGAAAATTGGTTCATATGTAAGCAATGTGTAAAATATATGATCACATACCTAAAACGTTTATTTTTATAACTGTCTTACGGGATATAAACAAAAATCTTTCGGAAAAGGAAAGTGTTAGACAACTTACGCATTATAATCTTCTTGGGCTTACCTTAGAATACCTGATTTGTTCAAGAAGAGTTTTAGTTTTAAATTTTTGAATGACTTCCTTCAAAATATTTTTGGCAGAGGTCAATTTTTCCAATATTTTATCAGAATCTTCTGTCGGTAAGTGAATGAGATTTTCAATCACATTGACGAATAAAGTAATGCTACGCAGCGGATCTAAGAAAAATATATACAGCGGATTGTCTTCATTAAGCGCGGTCGTAATGATGTTCTAGAATATAAAATAAAATTATTTCATGACACAATAATATTATAACATAATATTTTTCTTGATAGTTATTTTCACAATTGATTTACCTTACAGAAGTAACTATATTGGTTAACTACCACAAAATCTTCGTATTCATTCCTTACGCATATTTTTTTTTCGTAATGCGTAAAACTTGATTCCTGAAAGAATTACAAATAAATTTTATGAAAAAAATTCTTAATATGAAATGCATGGTTTTGATTCTGCAACATGAATAGTGTAAGGTAAATTACACAGATCAGATTTATACGAACGCTCGTAAAAAAAAAACTTTTTTTATTACTTACATGTTCAATAAATACGCCTGCTAAATCTGCCAAATTGTAGTTAGCATTCTTGAGGGCTGGGAGCAGAATATTTGAGTGAAAGTTATAAATATATTTCATGTTCATAAAAATTTGTTCATCGATTCGCAAACTTTGCGATCCCTCAATCCAATTCTTCAAATTTTTTACACACTCCTCTTCTTCTGCGATAAGATCGTCCACAAAATCCATGTACTTTTCCCTTCTAATTAGATCCCTATAATTATAAATGTATAAACAATTGACATATTACTTCTTCTAATAGTGCAAAATTATTTTGTGGTAACATTTTAAATTCAAATTAATAAATAAAATGACAATAATCATACCTTTAATTTTAACAGTGGAATAGAATTAATACATTGTAATGTCAATGGCTTTCAGTTGGATAAATTAGAAATTTTAGAGATAAGAAAGAGTGTTAATGCAAATTTAAATATTATTAATAATAAAAAATTGTTTTAAATGACCCATTATTAAATCTATTCCTCTTTTAAATTTTTAATTGTTCCCTTACACATTATTTTCTTTCAAATTTTATTATTGTTTATGTCTATTATTTTTCTCTATTATCTATGTACGTCTATTTTTAAAATTAGTTCTGTCAAAACCCTGAGGAAGTTAGTTTTGCTGACGAAACATGTCGGTTTTTGTAAATAATTAAGTGGTTAATACAACGTTATTTATTAATTTGAAATTAACATATTATTTTTAAAACCCTTATTAAAAATTTTAAAGCATATTTTTTCAATATTTTCTTTAATTTGGCTGTAGGACGATTTACCATGGTTAATTTGAATGATAGGTATATCAAAAAATTCATAAAAAATAAATAAATGGTTTCATGAATCCCATGTACCACTCAACGAATAAAAAAACAATATTACTCGAGTATTATTAGCCGGAGTTCAAATACGAATTTATACAAAAATTTCAGAAGAATAAAATTATCGTCTTATATTTTTTTTATTATTTGCTTACTTTAAATTTTTTTCAAAATTATGTACCTAGTTTTTATATTCCTTGCTTGCTATATTTTTAAAAATATTTTTATACACATATAATCGACCACCACAACACGGGAATGTACCCAGCATGGTGTTCGGACAATTCTCAACAACTGTAATAAACGATGCATGAAATAAGAATATTTAAAAAAAAATTACGAACTTTTCTTCAGTGACACTTTCTTTCTTTATTACTCAAGAGAACGCCATCAAATGAATAACTATCCGTATTGAGAATTCAAAAATATATTTTTCAGAATTTTGTTTACTAACATTCTCTGGCGATCGTAAAATATTTAATACGTAACTTATGTCACAGTGGATAGATATGACAATAATCAAAAACTAAAATATGTGGTGCATACTTCTGATTACTGGGCAATATGTTTTCTTCAGGTTGTTTGACGAAGTTGTCTATTGTTTCAGTATTGGGTGGATGAGCAGTTGGTTGACTGGTTTCCCGAATCCGAGATTTTTTTAGAAACAGCACAGGTTTATCGGTTGATTGCGTGGAGGCCTCATTGAAACCTGAAAAATATAACATTATTTTTGTCCGTGCCCTCCGTCGCGCACGAGGTAGAATTATCAATTTGTATTGCTACTGCGACGAGAAATGCTTACGAGGAGACTACTTATTGGTCTAAGGCAGTCAACTCTTAGATCTGCGACATCATCTGCAATTGGAAGGTTGAAAAAAACTAAGCGAAATCCGAACACTAAGTTTGGTGATCGTGCATTCGGAGTATCCGGCCCTGAAGCTTGAAATAAACTTCCTTTGGAATTGAGATGTATAACCAACTCAACGGAATTTAGATCCAAACTAAAAAAATAATTTTTCTGATACTGATTTTCATAAATGCATCATTTTATATAAACTTTGAAATTTTTATAGTTTTTTTTCTCTTCGCTTATAGTCTAATAATTGTAACACCTCAATCTGTTTGATGTAATCTATTAATTGTAATACCTTAATCTGTTTATTTTTGTAACTGAATTATTTAGGCCTAAATAATGTTTCAATAAACACAACAACTAAATCTATATAGAGTATGTAAATAAACGAATAAATTAATACGATGGCTTGTGTCATACCTACATACCCATACAATGACTTTACGGTGACGTCACGACACATGATCAGTGATGTCACCACTAAACATTTCAGTAATGCCAACTTGACAACGTGTTTCTGCGACCCGATTAAAAATGGACTTTTTAATCATTTTTTTAAAACTCTGCGATTAATATTATTTAATGAAACTTATATATTCGGAATCAGCGTTTATTGGTCTATATGAACATATTTTTTTAAAGCCATAATATTTTTCACTGGAGTTCCTTATTGCCACCAACCTTAACTTTAGTTTTCTAATACATATATATTATATTGAAAAAGAGACCCCTGATAGATAAATAATTTGTGCAGAGAGTTTACCGTTAATTTTTTAAAGTAAAATCAATACTATTACCAATATTAATATTTATAATATTAGTAGATGCTTATGGTTTACCTTTAGTGTCCAATATATTCATTAAAGTGATGACAGACTCTATCCATTTTTTGACAGTTTCACTATCGTTTGCAATAAAGTTGTACATCTTGAATAGTTTATTTTCATGCCAAACTCTAAAAGACGTGGCTGATGGATCTTCTGGGAGGGAGTAACGCAAATATCTGACATCTATTGCATCGTGGTAGTGAAAATAGTTACCATCCCGGTCCTGTAAAATTCAAAAGTATTTGTAACATTCAACTAACACCTTTTTTCCATAGGTCACCCCAAGTGATTCGCTATATTTGGTGACTTACAGGGGTGCGCAGGTTCACGGGGTGAGGTTTGTCCGGATCTTGGCGGCGGACGCTTCTGTCCACCAACTGTTAGGCAGGAGATATTTTGACCTCTCCACTAGACAAGATTATAAATATTTGCAACCTGTATCTAGATGATGTCAGCTTATCCATTGGATAACGAATGTATTATTAATAAATTATGTAGAAAACTCTGCTGAATCCGATATAGGTTCGAGTGACGAATAGTAAACTCGGACTTAATAAATCATCCTTCGAAAAAAATGTTCTTTTGACAGCTATCATCAAGAGGATGGTGAAATACCCCTCAATAAGTTACTTGTAAAAAAAAAATTGTTTTTTATTTGTACCTCAAAATGTATAACCGTCAGAATGATCATCTTTTCAAATAAGAAGCACCGCATCAGCTGTGGGTCATTGTTTCCGAGGGTCACATCGAAAATATCAGTCGCTACTAGTTCCCCTTGATTGATCATTTCAACCTAAAAATGTTCAACTTATTATTTTAATAAAAATAGTTATTAACGTTGTGTAATATAACAGAAGTTAGAAAACGTATATAAGTAAGTACCTAATTCAAATAATGTATTTTACTTCATTTGGACGTTTGAGACATTATTACCAATTTCAAAAAAGGTTTGAGAACGTAGGAAAAAACTTTCTACAAGTTGGGTATTTTAAAATATTAAGGTGAATCACTATAAAATAATGCAAAAACATGTTTTTAGTTTGAAAATTTGTTAACTTAGATTCTTAAATTAAATACTGCCAGTAGAAAACATCTTGGCCTTTGGGTTGATCGAGTATTTTTTGGACAAGTATTTTTATATAAGTCCAGAAAAATATTATGTATCAGGCCTATAAAAACTGTTTTAAAGATCAAAAGCTCCTACTTATAAACCTATTTCTGGTTATGGTTTTATTGTATAAAGTGAAAAATTAAAAAGTAAAACATTTAAATATTTGTGCTCGCAAAATAAAATGAAACACGCTTATTTTATCGTACAATCGTTATTTTATTTATGATGTATGGGATTTTTTAATTGATTTTTGAAAGGATACATGTTTACATTGGAGTAGGAATGGTCATTATTGTATGAATTAAATACATATTTAAATTTAGACATTATTATGAAAATTACAATGGATACAAAAGCGGAGACTTGGCAAATGATTCTAATTGCTTATTCATTACAAAGTTAGGGTCTCTTTTTTTAGTTAAGCGGGTAATTTCTAAGGATTCTAGTCTATCCATAGTCGAACAGATACCAAATGCACTCCAAAAATTTCACACGGAGATTAACGTACAGTAAAATCTTCGAAAAACCCAAACTCGAAAGGCACTCTACCATTATTGGTTACGCCCATACACATACCTACATAGCACGCATATATACTGTCACTGCTTGGGATTGGTATTAATTATTGTTGCAAGTTCCTTTTCTACCCATCCCTATTGCCTACCCGCCAATCTTACTCAGTCTGTAATAAAACTCCCGCCGCGAGATAACACTGTGCTCTGCTCCCGTTTACCGCCATTAAAATAACTCCGCTGTGTACTATAAAAATAACGAAATTCACGCCTATTGTTTTTGTGCCTGTTGGATGGAGAGAGAAATCAGATGAGGGCATTCCAGCTTACAAATTCTTGCATCCTTTTGGTGAGTCCTTCCTTTCTATGCCACATGTATTTTTATCATTTCAGGCAGTGATAGTAACACAAAATCAAGGTCCTTCGCCAGTCATTTTTACACAAACACATAAATCCACTCTCACAACATAAAATACCATTCAATTATATTATTAATATTAATATTGTTATTTTTAATTTCTTATTTATTCGACCCTAAAAATTTCAGATTTTCTGAAATACATTAAAATGGATTATAAAAATAGTATTTCAAACGATACCTAATAATTATACGCTCCGAAACAAAATTTAAAAATTCCAATAGCGGTTATTCCTTCTGAATTCCGTGAATCCTTCTGAAATTACATTTTTTGTATATCATGTTACTATAAAAGCAAACAATTAATGATTCTACATTTAGTAATAAGTAGTGTATTGACTTTGTAACATCAAAAACAAGTCCATTACTTTATTTTCGATTAAATCTACTTTATTAATGTCATTTTGACTCCGTTTATTTAATCGATGTGATTGTAATTACATATTGTGTGATCTAATATCAGTGCTTTTAGTAGATAATACATATTTAAAATGGAGAATGTAAATCAACGATACGAATTGCAGGCAGGTGAAAAAAACGATAGTTTATAATGTTATCAAGTTTTTCCGAAAAATCCGTGACAATCCAGCATACATCAAAACATTGAACTTTAAGCAAGTACATTTAATGGCAGCAGAGGCTTGCGGCCTCAGCCTGTCGCACATTCGAAAAGTGTCGTTGGAAGCTTCTCATTTTCCGTACGCAGAAGAAGTAAATGTGTTCCATCAGCCTAATTAAATAAATATGTGTATTTACATGCTTTCCATGATTATAAAAAGGTGTATTGCATTTATCATTACTAGTTAATCTGGAAATTTTTGTTGATATTTCGCCAATAAAGGGGATTTTAACCCGTTGTTTAATGATACCTTTTTCATTTTTAAGGCCTTGTGAAATGATTGTTAATGTAAGTTTTTTTTTCCTTTTTCTTCAACAAAATGTTGATGAAGTTGGTTTAGTTTAAGTTTATTTGATAGCATTCATGGAGTCAACTCCTTTAAATAATATAACAAAAACGCCTTTATCAGGGAAAGGTACTTACTTGACAGTCTTTAATACGTTCCACGTACAGTTTTTCTTTTATATTGTGAAGTAATTTCTCCATAGATTCTTTTGCAGACTTATATTTATCGATCATTCTCAAATCAAAATTGGAATCTTCAGCTATTTCAACAAGGTCACACATAGCGCAGTAATACGACACGGTTATGTAAAAAGGGTCAGAGCAGAAAGAATACAGAATATGATTGCTCCCCAATTGAGATGCAACCGCCTGAAAATAGAAAGTCATACAATTATTATTTATGTCGCCAATATATATTAAGCACTCATCAGCGACAAAATATTTCAAAACATTCGACAAAAGGGGAAGGGCCACAATGTTTTTGCTCTCCATTGCCAATGTAAAACTAAAAACATTGGGACCCGACCTAAGCTTTTACAAAAAGTGTACGTGTTTTTGTCAACGTTTGTGCAAACAGCGTCGCTGGAGACGCGGCTTTAGTCTTAAAGAATATCATCGGAAAGACTTCGGAGGCTCTTTGCCTCCTGGTAAATGATCATTCCGATGGGGCCACTTTGGGGGCAGCTAGCGATATCTGATTGTTACAATACAGCTTACAGCAGATGGGGAGATCATGAATTTTTACATGATATAATTTCCATTCTCATAAACTATAGAAATATCACTCACCTGACAAACATATTTATGATTGTTAACAATGTCCAGACTGGTTTCGGTTTTCGCCGAAAATTCATTATATAGCTTAAAACCGCTCTCCTGAAAACAAGATTAATAATAAATTTACATAATTAATAAAATGAAGAGATAGAAAAAAGTAACATGGGGCGAACCTCCAACCATGTTCAGATGCTTTTTTTCTTGAAGAGCCGAATCACAACATTTACTCTGAGCTAGCGTGTAGAAGGAAGGGGTCTGATCGAGCTCAAATCTCATAGCGGGTACCAACCGTATGAAATGTCATTTTTCATCATGTTTTTCTAAATTTTTCTAACATATTATTATACCAGTGGATTAATGATTGAACTTACAATGTATTCAACGTGTTTATATTGCATGTTAATTGGTATTGTGGATTAAATTTCATGAATGCATCCTGTCTGACGTGTTGCAGTTATTTTTGGTGAGAGCGTTAAAAATTCCAGTTTATTGTAATGGAACATTTCTCGACCGAAATCTGTGTTTCGAAAACATTAAATTACTTAACATCGCGTCAGAATTCAGTTTTCTTACATTTATTTTTAAATGTGATTATGAATTAGACCATTTAAAAGACACTTCATAGAAAATATTTAATGTGGACGCAAAATTCAACCTACTAAGCGAGTGTATAGCTTAAAAACACAGAGAATATTTCCGTTTATAATGTTTATGACTTTATAATATTTTTTTTATAAATCCTAAAAATATGGGATGATTTTATAAATACAGGTGAATTCATTGGCTATATAGCACTTTTTTCTGTTGATGTGTCTCCGTATTAAAATTCCGAGGTATGATTTTTTAATATCGGCGGAAAAAATCAAAATGATCACCAAAAAATCACGAGCAATCCGAGGAAAAAAAATTAAATCGGTCTCTTACTCGAGTGGTTATGAAACCAAAGTTTCCAACCGCAATTTGAAAAAAAAAAAAGAAATTTTTATTAACTATTTTTACATGGAACGACAAAAAAGAGAGGTGACGATAACACAATTCATTCGTCTTGTAAAACATGTGTGTTTTTATTTTTTTAAGTATCAGTAATTCTAGTTAGAAAAAACACGAATTGAGCAATTTTTTAACTTTTTTATGTTCGCATTCAAATGTTTATAAATCTAAAAAATGATGTATTTATTTCGAATTATTAAATTTGAAGGCATATTTTATCACCTTCCGAAAATAGATGTTGTTGTCGAATACGTTCTGAAACATTCTATTTATTTGAATTTTATTGCAAAGCGGAAATATTTTGACCTTCGAGATTAAGACCCAATGCCTGAGTGGTTAACAGAATGAAATATTTTTTTTATACAATTTTTTTTTTTGTATTTCTAGTGTATTTGGTTACTATGTAAAATTTAGTGCGAAGAGATTATTTTACAATGTACGTTTAAACACTCCAAGACAAAAACATAATATTAAATTTATTAAATGAAAATAATGAAATAATGAACTGCTTACATTTTCTATTAACACATCTCCTGAAGTAGACAAGCTCCAATATTCATTTTGTAAAGATTTCTCCATAGCGGGAAGCATCGTCTTCGAGTGAAACTTGAAAATTCTTTTTGTTTTTTTTAAGAATCGATCCGATATTAAAAAGGGATCTTCATTTTTAGAAATGTACTGCAGGAATAATTCCAGATACTCGGTATATTCTTTTTCAGTGTACATCAAATCGGTTAAACATTGCTTTACCCTGTTAAAACAAAACATTTTATCGTTAGAAACTGTCTATAACAACTTTATGTTATTAAAATTATTATTAACTTTATGTTATTAAAATTAATTATTAATTATAACATTAAAATTATTTTTACAATTGGGATATTAAGAAGTTTTTGGTATTTCTGTAAACCGAGGATACTTTGCATTACTTTTTATTAATTTTTCACGTTTTCATTTTTCATATTGACAAAAAGTTTTTTTTTTGAGGGAATGAGAAGCATTTTTTTAAATTAATGGTCAAATGATATATATAGGTCTGAATATTATCGGTTTTGTAGTTTTAAGTGTGCTTAGTAATTATTCTATAAATTTGTTATACTTCTGTTGAAAATGATGTAAAGTGTGTTCGATTTGGGGGTAATTTAGGTAAAATTGACGGCTGGCGTGGTTGAGGGGTAAGGCTCTTGACTCGCAAACCGAAGGAATCCCGGCGTGGGCAAATAAATTTTATTTGATTAATTTGTGTTATTTCACAATTAATTATATTTGCGGCACGTTCCAGAGTAGAAGATACTTTCAGTATCGCCCTGATTTAAAAACACCATCCAGGATTGAAATGTTGCTTGAAATGGCTCAAGCCGTGTTTGGTGATCAGATCTGAATAGCCGGTAATTTCTTACCTTCATATTCCCCATCTCCTTCTCCTCCCCACTACCTTCAGCCTCACAACATACCCCAATTGGGGATGCCATAGTCTCACTTGCTTCAGATGGGAGCAGTTGGGACTCTTGTGAGGTATTCATATGAAAAAAACTTTGCATAACCTACGTGTTTATTTAAACTTTCATATGTCTTTTCGGCTTTCTGTGGTGGTAGTAGGAGATTTTCAAACTTTGTTGAGTTATTCGTAACCCGGGAATGTTTGTCTTTCTTTTAAAAAATTAAAAAAAAAATGTATTTGGCGTAATGGTGAAATGAAATGCCATCATTCTTCTTAGTAACCCTTGGCTTCATTCTTTTTCATTGTTGTATGCAAAGTTCCCCCTTAGATGCAAAGTAGCCCCGGTTTACGGTACCTAATAATTGCTCATAGAGCAAAGAATGTAGTGCCTATCTACACATGCTGTGGTGCCCGGATGCGTATTTACAATCCCTACCGCGTTTCAGTCGCTTTAAATTTTCAATATCAAAATTTAAATATTTAGAAATAAAATTATTAATTTCTAATATACACGTTGGAAAGATTATTTTATCTAGAATTTAGAACAATTTTTGTTTTTGCAAAGTGATAAAAAATTATCAATATAGAGGTGTATTTACAATATATGGGAATAATATTAAAATTTAAATATTTAGAAATAAAATTATTAATTTCTAATATACACATCAGAAAGATTATTTTATCTAGATTTTAGAACAATTTTTGTTTGTGCAATGTGATAAAAAATAACCAATATAGAGGTATATTTAAAATGTAAATTGTCGTTACCGCGACTGAATCGGTATAGGTTTTGTAAATACGCTGCCCGGATTCCAACTAAAGCGAGGCGGGCTGGATCGGAGGAGATTGATTGAGGGAGGCCTTTTGACTTCTCCAGCCGGATTCTCCCGATTCGCCTTGCACCGCAGTGTGAGGAATAGATTCATACGTCCGTCACTCCTGGCCACACTGACCCCCAGATTCCTTCCCACCTCTTATATATTCCTTATATAGACATAGGTCCCTAGGGAAATTGTTCTCCTCGGTGCCTCCTGTGTGGAGCTAATGTAAAAATAATCCTATTTTGTAGGTACTGCCTTTTCATTGTTTGTAGCCTTCTATTTCAGAAAAAATATACAAACTGACCTAGCAATATACGTACCTACTGGTGCCGAAGAACATTACCTGTTCTGCTCAAAATTGAAAATCGGTCTGTTGACTTTTCCATTGGCTTATTTTAGTGAATAAAAGTCTGCATTATATGAATTTTTAATGAAATGCAAAATATCAATATTTTTCCTGATCTCAAAAATAGAAAAATTGCCAAAACGAAACTTTAAACAGCTTTTACTAACAAAAAATTCGCTATCCCGATATTGTTCCGATCTTGTCAATCTAAATTTTTTACATAATTTATTAAAAATATATTATACAAAAATATATTAAAAATATATTATACAATTAAAAATATGGAATACGCGAAGTCAAGAGTTTTCTAAACCCTTCAGGAGGGTATTTTACCATCCCCTCAATAATCTGTCAAAATAACAATCAATTTTAGGGGGTTTTCCACCATCCTCCTAATACGTTATATGATACGTACATTTTCGATTAATTAAACACGATTTATTTAATTATAAAGTCCGAGTTAATTATTTGGTGTTTGGACCTATGAATAGTGGCTATATATAGGATAAGTTAGCTTAGTTTTTTTTACCTGTTATGAGCATTTATATTTTATTTATTAATTTCCGTTATCTTATGGATAAAAGCTTTCAGGAGGATGGTGAAATACTCCCTTATTATAATCGCAATACCTAGAAAACTCGGCTTACTAACGCGAAAAAGTCACTATTCATAGGTACGAGTAACGACTGGTAAAAGTGGACTTTAATAGTCCCTTGGACTAAATATCCCATTAATAGCACTTTTAGCATCTATTAAGAGGATGCTGAAATATCCCCTAGCTCTCCAGAACTTTTAAAGAGCAACATTCACGTACGGATAAGCTCGATGGACCGCCGTGTACTTTTGCGCCGGACAGGCTCGGCGTACAAATTCGCCGAGCATACCCTTATGTAATGTTGCGCTGCACTTGCAAAAACGTTCAGACCAAAGATTGGATTCGAATCTTCGCTAACTAAATTAAGATGGATGTCTTTCAAGAGATAATATCTAATGGAAAAATACGACGCGACGGGCAGAAATACAAAATTATGGGTTCTATCGTTTCTGTGATACTCGTTGATAATACACTGCGAACATGGTGATTTGATTCGATAATATGATACATAATAAGTGGACCCTGCTTTAACCACTTGTCTTTTGTTTGTATGTCTTTCTGCTTCAAGCTGTTTGAATATTTGAACACATTTTAATAATTATTATCTTTTGTGTTATCTACTTCTTAAAACCTTAGCTCTCATTAAGTACCCACCTATATGTTAAAACACTAAATAATTGTTAACTAATGACAAATGAGTAATGTTTTCATCGCCAGAAAGTTAAAAAAGTCATCCACTTGAACGAAGAGTTTAGTTAATTAATACATTAATCACCTGCGAGAAGAATCATTTTCAGAATGTTCGTCCATAGTGATATTTTCCATGGAATTTAAAGATCCTGAACTCATTATTTCTCCGCTTCTTCTGGGACCATTTAGTTGTATTTCTCCTGCCGTCCTTGCCAGTAGATCATCTTCTATTGAATAAAAAATGATTGAAAGAACTTGTTTATATTTTCATCACAAAAAACTGTTTTATGTAAGTATATGCGTACTGTTTGTACATATATGTCATTTTTTATACCATTTGACCAACATCAGTGGGACAGGGGACAGAGTGTAGTAGGGTGATTACGAAGTATGCTATTTAGATCTAGTCACTAAATGTTAATATAATATAATACATTAAACGGAGATTACAAAAAAAACCATTCGAATCTGAATGGTGGTTTCAGCAGAACGTTCCTGTTTTTTTCAATGTGGAACGATGTGCAAATGCTACTAAATAGGAATCATAATAGTATGTACCTATGTGAACAAAAAGACGGATTGTACTCATTTATCAAGCCTGATATTGAACCCACGACTTTTGGATTACGGGCTAGATAATTAACCGCTCTAACTGTTCAATTATGATCAGGTTATTGGGTATTTTCGCCAAAGTTTGTAAACATTTTTATCATTTTTGTACTTTCCATTTTCGTTACCTATACATTTCCACCAATACCAGATTACCAGAAGTCGGGATATTTTTTCAGTGAAGAAATTCTGGGACTAACTACCATAATATCTACTTTACATTTCCCAAAATACTAATGATGTTAGATGTTAATTATTTTTTTTGTGAAAATTAAAAGTAAATGTGTAGAATAATAATATAGCACGTAACATTCATTAACAACTTTAATTACCCAGTTAGTAGAGTAATAATCTCGGATCTAATTGGGGAGCTAGTCCATTAACTAAAAATATAATATTTTTAAAAATAATAATGTTACAACATAGCTAACAACTGCTTATAAATAGTAGGTATAGTTACAAAAAAAAATTAGTATCTGAAATATCTTTAAAAAAATTGAAAAATACATAAAATAATAGCAACATAATATATCTAAAACCCATCGATAAAATCGATCAGTATCTGGATTAGGTTGGTTTTCGGTAAAAATGTAACGATAGTTTTTTTAAATTAAAATAGTTTGACTCTGTGCCCTCTGGTTGGAAAAAGCTGTTATCCATCCTATTCCAAATAATGGTGACCGCTCCCGGCCAACTACCGCCCCATCACATCAGTGCTGTCCAAGGTGATGGAACGTGTGATCAATGACAAATTCCTCACATACCTCGAGAAGAACAAAATTATTAACGACCGTCAACACGGATTCCGGCGGAACCGCACGTGCAGCGATCTTCTTGCGTATGTGACGCATGTTTACCCAAACGACCCAAACGGTTGCACTGGACATTTCTAAGGCTTTTGACCGCTTTTGGCACCGAGGTCTTATCAAAAAACTACCATCTTACGGACTTCCCGCATCCTTGTGCACGTGGATTGCCGACTTTTTGAGGGAGAGGTCGATCCAGACGGTTGCTGATAGTTTCACCTCTTTCACCACTTCCTGATAAATGCTGGCATCCCACAGGGATCAGTTCTGCCTTCGACTTTGTTTTTGTTGAACATCAATGACTTTTTGACATGTGCACCAATTCATTGTTACACGGATGAGAGTACATGATAGCTTTTGTTTGACAAGCCCCCAAAGGGCTCCCAAATTCCAACGGCTCGGAGGGTTTTGAAGCAAAGAATAGACGGTTACATCGACAGTGTTTTCTCTTGGGCTAAAAATAATCTCGTTGAATTTAATATTTCAAAGATCCAATCGTATCTGATTACGTCTAAAAGGGATTGAAATTAAAATCAAGTCTCCTTCAACGGAAGCAATCTTCCGAACAGGCCCTCTATTGAAATGCTTGGTATAACTCTAAGTGACCAGCTCAGATACGGGGGCTCAATCGAAGCCAGATTTAAGTTGGCCTTTCAAAAACAGGGCGTGCTGTACAGGGCCCGCAGATACTATAGTACATAACTGCTAAGCCTGTACAAATCACAAGTGTGCCTTCCGTCTGATAGACTCTCCCAACTTAACAAACGGATTGCAATCTGTAGAGCACAAGCGTCGGGTGGGAATGCTATCCTCGTTTTACCGGTATTTCAATGGAAGGTACTCCGAGGAACTATCGTCATTGATCCCTTCGGCACCGGTGCATATTCAGGAAAAACGCCAAAGGCGTGGTCAACAAATGTACATAGTTGACATTTGTCACATGAGAACGGATTGCTTCTTCGTCTCGTTCTTGTGTTCAACAACTCGGCTGTCGAACGATTTGCCGGCCTTTGTGTTTCCTTTTTCCTACAACATGGGTCTCTTCAAGACCAATGTTCATTCCTTCCGCTTCTCAAAAAGACCCTCCACACAGCATCTCAGACGACGTAGGCTCCGAAGGAAATTATTTTCCACAGGGCCTCCTGTGTGGAGTTAATGTGAACAAAATAAATTTTCCACTTTTTATTTTTTATTTAAGCGACTATATAAAATAATTGTTTATACAAAATATAATGGTGTATAGGTATTGTTTTTTGTCTTTTTCACTTGGCTTTCTGTGGTGGTAGTAGGAGATTTTCAAATATTGTTGGGTTATTTGTAACCCGGGAATGTTTGTCTTTCTTTTTAAAAAAAAAAAAATAAAAAAAAAAACAAAAGCTATCATGTACTCTCATCCGTGTAACAATGAATTGCTGCTCATGTCAAAAAGTCATTGATGTTCAACAAAAACAAAGTCGGAGACAAAAACTCAAGACATAAGGCCTCTGAAGATGGACAGTGAGATATGTCCTAAACGTCAATAGTTAAAAAGTCCTTTTAAGGACTACGTTATGCGGGTAAACCTAGAAAATTGTTCTTACACCCGTTAAAACCTTAACCATATCATACATAATGAAAGTCAGACTATTAGATTGTAAAAAATATTTCACTTCACAATATTTATTTATTTATTTAAAATTTACGGCACAAAGTGCCATTTACAAACATGTATTATTATTATATTTAAACAGTCATAGTACAGTGAAGAAAGATTGTTTTTTTTTTAAATTTCTTATAATAAGAGAAAAAGAGAAAAAATTTCTAACAACTAATGAAAACTTCAAAAGGATACAGTGAAATAAAAAGAATAACTTGTTATGAAGTAACCTCGTTACAATACGTAAGGCTGAAATGTTTGATAAGTAGAGCCTTGTATTTTAATAAGGAAATATGGAAAATATCAGCAACATTGGCATAAAAATTACCAATGGTGAGTATTCTATTTATAACAGAATTATATCCAGCGACAGACGTATAATTGTCACAATAATACATACTAGGGAACCTTGATCTAATGGTAGGTACATGAAAGTGAATCAACTTTAATATATCAGGGCTATCCAACTGATGATTTACAATTTTGTATAAAAATATGAGATCAAAAATTTTTCTTCTGTCACTTAACTTCGACAATTTCAATGAGTGTAATAAAAAGTCATAATTTATTGATTCTAAAGGGATTCCAAGTCGAAAATTAATACACCTCAAAAACTTGCGTTGAACTTTTTCAATGATATTAATGTGATTATTAAAGACAGGTGACCAAATTGTAGAGTTATATTCTAGAATGCTTCTAACGAGAGATGTGAACAAAATTTTTAATGTGTGAATATTTTTAAAATCTTTGGAAATCCTTAAAATAAAACCTAACATTTTCATAGCCCTGTTGGCTATAGAAGTTACATGAGATACAAAGCAAAGTTTCTGGTCAAAAATGATGCCTAGGTCAAGTATTTCGACTACGACTACATATTCTGTGATATACGAGTAATTTTCTATGATATTCATAACTATGAAAAAAACCATCATAATCTTGGAACATGATAAAAATCCATGGGCAAATTACCTACCACCTACTTCATGTTCTTATCAATTTACTTGTTCAATTCATGTCTTAAAAAGTGAAGAACTAGAGCAGTGCCTTATTCTATAATGTTTTTACGGTTTTATTCCCGGAACGAACTACAATACTTTAACAATATATATATAATACACTTACTTATTGCTTTTTCCTTTTTTAATTGATCAGCTAATAAATTACGAATAGCATCTTTCCAAGCATTGTGATCTTCGAGAGAGTTTTTCTTAAAAACAATCTTTTTATTTTTATTTTTTTCTTCAAACTCCCTTATTTCGAAGTAATGTTTGTTGGCTTTGTTCTCTTTTTCGCTCGATTCTCTTAAATAAAGAGATTTAGTTGGCAATGCAGTGCATAAATACAGATCTTCAAATAATGCTGTTGCCTGAAAAACACGCGAATATTGGTAAATTAGCAGCCCGAACTTTCCTTCTCTCGTTCATACCTATATGTCCATAGCCTTATCATGTTTTTTACACAATTTTTTATGTCATGATTAAATAAAAAATGTTAAATTCATGCTTAGTTTTTCAGATTGTAATCAATAATTTAGTATTTAATTAAAAAAATGGCGTTTCAATGACACAACTATGGGGATGTGAAAAGTGGACACTGGAAGGGAATCTTACTCACCTTGACTTACTGAGCACGTTCTTGTTATGCTATTATCGGTAGATCATTTGACTTGTTTACATGAAGTCTCCACACAAATCGATTTAAAAAAAACCCGGGAGATCAATAAAGAGATGATCATTGGACTAGTTCCTTTATAGTCCAGTCAATGAATGCTCCAAAAGGAGGTGTAGAGTGCGTGAGCAGGGACCTAAGCGATTTTGTTCAGAAACTTGTTCAGGGTACTTAGGATGTGAACATACTAAAAGTCCTGATATATAGGGGGGTAAGGGGGAGGGGGAGGTACCAATTTTCGGGTTTCCACTTATATCTCGAAAACGGTGCGTCGCAGAGGAAAATTTTGTTAGAATTAGTAAGAGCTCATAAAATTATCTACAACTTTTATTCTATGCGTAATTTTCGAAATCCCAGGCGTTTTTGAGTTGCACGCTCCAAAAATGTAGATATTATCGAAAAACTCATTTTACCTCACATTTTTCGTCAAACATTCCTTCATATCGTCTAAAATATGCATCAAATAAAGAAATTTATTTTGAAAGACCTTGACTGAACTATTAATAGTTTTTTAATAGTTCGCTTATTCCTAGGAATTTGATGTTCCACAGGGAGGTAAAAATGTCAACTGGATAGGTTTTGAAAGTAGGTAGGATGGATAAAAGCAGATAGAACGTTATTATTACCCCAGTGTCAGCGTGGTTAAATTTCAGAAACCAGTTTCGCACGTAGCATGTTGACGCAACGCCGCGGCCGTACGCGTTGCGCCACAAACAACATGTGAACGTACGTGGAATTTCAATCAAAACTACCGTTGTAATTCGGTTTTGAATTCAAGAATTCGTAACAAGATGTCGCCACTTATATCAGCAGCTCGCATGTGAACGTTTCTTCCCTAAGTATAAATACTACGGATTAATAGAATTTAAGTATCTTTCCGGATATGAAGACATTACATATGGCGTTATTGCCTGTCACGGTTACTTTAAATCGGTGACTAGCTGTGACTGGATCACAGTGGATCCGAGGCTGTTTTTGAAACCAGTTCTTATCGGATTTATAAAATGGTTACCTACCCTCAAACTAAAAGCCGCGGGGCCTAGCAGCAAAAACCTGCGGAGTGGGTTTTTAACTGTTAGTGTTAAAAACTATTAAAAAAAGTTACTTTAGCACGTTTACTTTCTCATATTACATTAATATTGTGCGCACTATATAAAATAGAAAACAAGACAAAAGAAAAACAGAACCTCTTACTTTGTTCGGGATTAGTTCGGTTAGAATCTTTGTTTACGATCGTACATACTTAGATGTACATTAGATAGAATCTCTGCTTATTAACACATACCGGTTAGGGAATAAAATAATACATAAATATGTAAGAAATAAAAATATGATGGTTGAATTTTTGTAAAGAAATATGATAGTAAAATCGGCAGCCAGTTAAAAAGTTCGTTTGTGACATCTTCTATATAGAAACACATAAAATGGTTTAAGTAGTTACTCATTAATTTTGAAATGAATTTATGAATGTAGTTATTGAAAAATAAGGTAGATTATAAAATTTTCGTTATTCAAGGAATTTGACCCGTAAGTTGTAAGTCAGATATAAAACTGAGAAGTTTTCAGGTACTCACTTTTCTTGGAACAATGTAGGCAAAAACTATGTAGTTTTCATGCAGGTAGCATTTCATTACTTCCGTTTTGTTTGGACCATGTTTTACATGTAAATTGCCACATTTTAATAATTTTCCTCGATTTTCAGATATATTTCTCTAAAAAAATATTCTTGATGGTAAGATTTATTCATTGTGAAAATAGAATACTAAATTGTTGATACATGTCATGTTTACCTAAAAATTCTTAAGGACAGTTAGTAGCATTTTCAAATATTTTAAATTAATTTATTTGGATAGAAACAATGCACTCATACCTCTAATCTTTTAATTGGTGTCGAATCAGAATTTATATCCATATTGATATTACGTAAGTTTTCCTCAATTGATGTCATAATTTTCCAATATGTCTCGTTTTTGAATTCTTCGTTTTCTGTACCTCGTTGTTTGGCTACTTTCTCGTAATTTGTTTTCATATTAACAATAAATCCTCCATACGTTCTTGTTATTCTATCCACAGGAAAATTGAGATCCCCCGTATTAATTTTGATAATAGACCCAAATTCATTGCTTTTCATCTGAAAATGAAAAAAGGTGTGAAAACAAAATTTTCAGGAAGGTTTTAGTGTGGATTTAAAAATAATATTTAAAGTAAAGTATATATAAAAGAAAGTGTATTTTTTATTTAGGTACTTACCATCCATCACGTAATTAATAAATAACTATTTATTTTATTTACTACTATTTACTTATTATTATTATCGTAATTGAAGCCGACGCATTTATCAACTCAGCCACATGCCTTTAATACATGCATCGTATATGAGAAAGCGTTAGATGTTATAAAGGACCTATGAACGGTGTTCTGAAAAGCACACATAAGAAATCTACGTATTAATCAAGATACTCACGTTAAAGAAATCTTCATGCAAATCAATTATTTTATCAGCTCCAACTCTATTCTTTATGTATGATTGGTACATGGCCTTCAACGGTTCTGCCTAGAAAGAAATCAGTTGTATTAAAATGTGACAAAACACATAAACATAATGCCATTTTTCATGCAGTCGGTCATGCTCGAATTTAGTTGCTGTTATTATCAATTTTCTTTCTAGTACACAAATATTTATGTGACTCCACAAAGATTTTGATTTTTTGTCTCTTTTTGAATACAAATGAATAAATAAACATTTGTTACTAAGAATTAAGACAGGTGCTTCGACCTTCATGTTGACAACAGGGGTAACCTAAATCTCTGAAAGTACTTCCCTATATTAATCGGGTATTTTTTTTAATTCATGTTTTACTCATAAAACGACATAACCTTTTTGTACCTCAGTGACTCCTCATGATAAAACATGCGTTGTTTTGCTTGTTGTCAAATATAAAGAATAACATTAAAATACCGAAGTAATTCCGAGGATTAAATGCACTTTTGATACTTTTTATTCATAATACTCATAGTTAAAGAAATGTTAAATTCTTCCAGAACCCTCACTATCAAGGATGTCTTGTTTTTAAAGAAGAAAACTAAAATATGTGACTATAATTCAGTGAAAGTTTTTTATTTTATTTATTTCATATTTCCTGACATTTTCCTTGGTATACCCGAGGGTTTCAGTGAAGAAAAAGAAATTACGATGGAAATTATGTGACATAAGTACATATATTTTGTTCATGTTTATTAGTTTTTATTATATTCTTGAAATAAAAAATATCGCTATTTATTTTAAAGTCCTCACATTTTCAATAAGTACTTGTTTTAACAATCCCATATCTTTCCTGGCATCGATAAGGGTGGGTAGCATTATTATGGAGTGAAAGTTGTAAATTTTCTTCATATTATCAAAAATGTTAAATTGTGAATTAAGCCTTTTTAAATCTGGAGATATCCATCGATCTTTGAGACACCGCCTGTAGAACCGGTCACAGCTTCTTAATTTGTCCACGTATATCTTTTCGCTTACGATGAATTCGTTCAAAATGTCTTTTGTCTGTGTTCTGTAACCAAATAAATAATAATTAACATTTTTAGGTGTTTTCAGATCTGTAAAGCTCTATTTTTGCTAACTTTTATAACTCCAAATGTTGTTATATATAGTTAAACTAAATGGTCTTTTAATAATGGACCAATAATAATAATGATAATTTGTGGAGCGCGATTTGTGAAAAAAAATGTGAAAAAATCACCTTAAGGGCGCTGTTCTATTTATTGAGAATTCTTATTAAAAATGATAAATTTTTCAATAATTTAAGGTAAAAATTACAAGAATAATAAAAAAATTCGAAATTATATTTTGAATTATTTTATAGTGTTGGCTGTTGCACCGTATGAGAGGCTGCTCTCGTCTCTGTAGAAAAAGTGGGGAACTACTAAACACCTTTATAGGCGCTGCTATGGACCCCTAGCACGGTCGACCGATAAGGATTGTATAGATGACTTTCGGTAACTTCCCTTCATTCCCTAGCAGACTGTAGATCGCCAACGAACAAGTAAGAGTTGACAGTGACTAAGTGTTTTTCATATATCCGATTTCAACTGTTTGTACATGAGTAATCTGCAGTGGTCTTAGGGAACGATACTGAGAGTTGTTATCCTATCAATTATATATCAATCCTTATTGATCAACCATGCTAGGACCCCTCGGTCTATTATGGCGATGAAGCGATCCGCAAGTAGAGCAAATCCAAAAAAAAACAACACTCGAATGGTATAACAAACGGTAACCTTATCAATATTGTTATTATTTAATAAGCAACCTCACTGAATACATTCCGTGTTTGATTATCGCTAATAATACAGTAGTTTAAGTCAAGGCCTAATATTTAAGGTCGTGGTAGGTACTTACATACAATTGTTATTTTGTACGTCGGGTTTCTCGTCACTGTTTTCAACACACTGTATTTCTTCTTCGCCCTGTATTTCATCAACAAACTGTATTTTTTGATTATATTGTATTTCTTCGTCATACTCTATTTCTTCTGCGCCCTGTATTTCATCAACAAACTGTATTTTTTGATCATATTGTATTTCTTCGTCATATTCTATATCTTCTTCGCCCCGTATTTCATCAACACACTGTATTTTTTGATCATATTGTATTTCTTCGTCATACTGTATGTCTTCTTCGCCCTGTATTTCATCAACACACTGTATTTTTTGATCATATTGTATTTCTTCGTCATACTGTATGTCATCTTCGCCCTGTATTTCATCAACAAACTGTATTTTTTGATCATATTGTATTTCTTCGTCATACTCTATATCTTCTTCGCCCCGTATTTCATCAACACACTGTATTTTTTGATCATATTGTATTTCTTCGACGTACTGTATTTCTTCTTCGCCCTGTATTTCATCAGCACACTGTATTTTTTGATCATATTGTATTTCTTCGACGTACTGTATTTCTTCTTCGCCCTGTATTTCATCAGCACACTGTATTTTTTGATCATACTGTATTTCTTCGACGTACTGTATTTCTTCTTCGCCCTGTATTTCATCAGCACACTGTATTTTTTGATGATATTGTATTTCTTCGACGTACCGTATTTCTTCTTTGCCCCGTATTTCATCAGCACACTGTATTTTTTTATCATATTGTATTTCTTCGACGTACTGTATTTCTTCTTCGCCCTGTATTTCATCAGCACACCGTATTTTTGTATCATATTGTATTTCTTCATCCGACTTGTCTTCTTCTCCGTATTTTTTATATGAAGCGAAAAGTTTCTTATGTAATTCAACATTGCTAGCTTGGGTAATGCCTAAATGTTTTAAATCTTCCTGGCTTCTATGTATCGACTTTAAAGTATCATTTAAGAGATCATCCAAACTTTTAATTTCCTCATGTTTTCGTATACCGAAAAAAATTTCACTGTAAAAACAAAAGAAATCTTTAATTAAATGAAGACAATATTAGCGAAACTTAATCGAAAATATGGAAACAGAAAAATATATGGGTACATCTGGGACTAGAACCCAGGACTTTCTGCTTTCCGGGCCGCAACTCTACCAATTGAGCTAATGTGTACCTATCCGATTCGGTCACTTTTAACGGTATCATACTTCGACTAAGAACTACCAACATATCTTCATTTTCTTAACGCATATTTTATAGGCGGCAATCTTTATGCATGAAGATTTTTCAGTTTCCAGATTGATTTTTCTGTATCTAGATTTTCAATTGAGTTTCGCTAATATTGTGGTGAACGTACGTCTTACAGTATGAAAGAGACATGCGTGTATGAGTGAGACAGCATGAGGAGCATATAAAAGGGTGTGATTGCAGTCCATTGTCCTCTTTGCCATCAGACTTCCAACGAAGCACCGCTGTACAATATCTCGGAATAAACATCAATAGTCTACCTACGACTTATTATTGTCTACACCCTGTACTGAAATCATAATCAGAGGAATCTGGATCCATCGTCCACACGGAGTCCAGAAGAAATGATGATAACCGGCCACTGTTATCTATTATGTCTTCAGTTAATTTAAATATTACAATTTGCGGTTTTACTCAAAGGAGTTAAAAATGAAAATAAATATAAGAAAACTTTTAAAAATAGCAAGATGACAAATAGGGATTAGTGAATTGAAATGTGCGATTAATAAATGGCTTTACTGAAATGATAAATGAGAACACTTATATTGTCAAGATAGGAAGCTTTTCGCTTTAGGCAATCAATTGTTGATTTTTATAAGATGATACGATGATAGTTTATGTCCTGTCCCGGGTAGTAAAGTGTAAGACTTCTTTCTTCATTTAATGTCATAAAAACATAGATGTTATAGAACAGTGATGCAGATCCTACTGAGTGGGAGGGCCGCATTATCCATTTTTCACACCAATCACACCTTTGTTGGTATAGTGGTTTAAAAATGTATGTAGATGGGCACGGAGTGGGCACGGATTGATTTGCACCACTATCATAGACTTAACGAGTTTGTTGCTGTACCAGAGTGGCAAGGCATCTCCAAAACATTCTATCTTACTTTCTTTCATAATTTACCAATTCTCAATTTTGAAACCAAGAATTTGAGATAAAAATGAAGCAAACATATCAAAATCAAGCTATTCTATTACATCAGAAAGTTTTCACTTCTAATCCGGTTTGCACGCCAAACCATCTAAGAGTCCTGCATCATTCTTGCAAGACCTTTCCAGATCTCAATGTTTTTAACACGGTTCTAAATGGTTTTACCACGCGTACGCCTCAGGGATATCATTTCTTCGGTATTCATCTACATACTTGCACCCTTCCTATACCAGTTCAGTTCCTCACTGTTATTCTACATTGTATTAACACTCCATTTTTTACTGCTAGCTTCTCATTTCTGCAACATTCATCTAAATCTAAATACTTTTCATTCATCTAAATAACTTTCCTCAGTCAATTTCTCACTGTTATACTTCGTTATATCAGCACTCCATTGTTAAATATCAAATATCCTAACGAAGAATGTAAAAAAAATCGGATATATGATTTTAAGATCAACCCGTAAAATAATTCCTCCTAAGAGGGTACAACCAGAAAAAAACAGAAATATGTTATTTTTAAATTAGATTTTAGATATATTGACTCTTTTCCACAAAAAAATTATAAATTGATTTCGAAAGATTGTTCTTTTATCTAGTAAACGCATGTTTTAAATTTTGAGAAAAAATGTTTATTTTTATTTATTATTAATTTTTTAAACTTTATGAGTAAAATCTCAAATTATAATATTTAATTAAATGAAGACAATATTACCGAAACTCAATCGAAATCTGGAGACAGAAAAATCAGAAAAGATATTGGCTCCGCTGGGACTCGAACCCAGAACCCCTTTCTTACATGGAAACAGCTCTACCGATTAAGCTACGGAACCCATATTAATTTGGTCACTTTTAACTGTATCATACTTCGACTAAGAACTACCAACATTATCTTCATTTACTTAACGCACATATTATTGGCTGCTATCTTTATATA
Organism: Limnephilus marmoratus; assembly: GCA_917880885.1. NCBI lineage: Eukaryota > Metazoa > Arthropoda > Insecta > Trichoptera > Limnephilidae > Limnephilus > Limnephilus marmoratus. The sequence continues at coordinate 51,031,696 of OU862909.1, read as the reverse complement.
TGATTGCAAGATTCAACTCGAACTAAATGCAATCTAGATAGTGTCTGGATAAATTTTTATCCATTTTATTTGTAATACGCGACAATCTGTCTCCAGATTACGATTGAGTTTCGCTAATATTGTCTTCATTTAATTAAATATTATAATTTGAGATTTTACTCACAAAGTTTAAAAAATTAATAATAAATATTCATCCTAGACTTGCAGAAAAAGTCAATAGATGTCGCGTATTACAAATAAAATGGATAAAAATTTATCCAGACACTATCTAGATTGCATTTAGTTCGAGTTGAATCTTGTAATCATATATAAAGATAGCAGCCAATAATATGTGCGTTAAGTAAATGAAGATAATGTTGGTAGTTCTTAGTCGAAGTATGATACAGTTAAAAGTGACCGAATTAATATGGGTTCCGTAGCTTAATCGGTAGAGCTGTTTCCATGTAAGAAAAGGGTTCTGGGCTCGAGTCCCAGCGGAGCAAATATCTTTTCTGTTTATTTTTAGTATATTAAGGTTATATACCATAGGTCGTTGGCAGATTTGTTAAATTTTCAAAAAAGATTTGTATTATACAACACCCATTTCAAATCATATAATCATGCAGTAAAATAAATCAATACATTATCTGGGAAACGCGTGTTTCAGTATTTAAATTTTAGTTTAAATAAAATCATTAAAAAATATATACGTACATGACGTGTTTCTTGACGAAAATTGGTCCGTTTGTGTATATTTATTTGCGCACTTACAAACTAATATATTTCAGATTTTTTTTTACATTCTTATTTATCTTAGACATTATTGAAAAATAATAAATACTTATGATCAAAAAATAATTACGAAAAGTAAATAATTTTAATAGTTTTATCATCACGCCTTTCAGCATTTTCGGATGTAGATATAAATTAAAGCAAATTTGGAATGAAATAAAATCGATATTGAGTTATAATAAATTTTAAAAAGCTGGTACAGAGAATAATTAATATTTTTCATTGGAACCGCCCTGTACGATCGTAAGAACAACTTTCGACGAATTGTGGATTTTCGGCCGCTGGCTGGTTAAACGACCTTAACGTACACTTAAAAATTGAAAAGAACGTCTTGCAAATCCTGAAACAAAACGGTTAACCTTAAGAAAACTACACGAATACAATACATATCCCCCGATATACAAGATGAATAATAAACTTATACATACATTCAAACATAGAGGTCATTAAAACGTTCCAAGTACACACACACTTCATACAATAACATACATTTAAACATCATACGTACTTTCGTTATTTGTTTTCGGGGTGTTATGCCGTGTTGCGCTACCTCCTTCTTTAGCCAACGTTTCGGACATCGTTGCAGTGTCCATCGTCAGGGCAGATCCGGTAAATGTATCATACGTACTAATTATAAGCAATCCATTGGTTGCGTTGCAATTTATATAATTCCAGACGACATTAAAAAAAAGTTATGATACATTTAAAACAAAATAATTCATTTTTATTCGTAATCAACAAAATAAAGAAACTGAATAATATTATATTTCAATGAAATATAAAATACATGTCTTTCAGATTTCTAGTTAAATAAGTGAAAATGTAATTTTATTTTTTCCAGAATAAAAACTGCTGGCTCCGATTATTTTTTATATTTTTTTGTGCGACGACAGTGTTCAGTTTTCCGTCTTTACCTCTTTTACTCTCGTAAACATAGTACCTATCCTTCCCAAATACACAAACACATTTACTTGCTCCAAGTATTCATACAGTATTCACAAGTATCCGTTCTTATTTAATAGTAAGTAAAGTTTTTTTGTATCGTCGAAGAACATTTCAAAACAAAAAAAAGCATCAGACCGATGCTCGAACATTGCAATGTATATAGAACGGAGTACGAAATTTGAACGAGGAAACTTGGAGAGCCGAATGAAACTGATGATACATTTTTGTTTCCGGTACGATTTGTTCCTGGATTAAACAAAATGTGATTTAACCTTTTGCGGCCTTCCGTGTCCTTGGAGGTCAAGATGAAGTATACAAAGTTGTTTCTTTAAAAAACTACCCTACATAGAGTTTAATTCAATGCCGTTTCTCAATCTAGTGCTTAATTAGTGCGTGATAGTACATCCAAATTTACATATAGGTTTAAACACGTTTCTACGTTACCTTTTATCGGGAGAATAAGCAACATCGTTCAAATAACTATCAAAACTTCGATGAAATTGTTTTGTTTTCAGAGTTGAGAGTTCTTCGATTTTTCTTTTCCGCTCAGCAACAAATACTTTAGAAACATCGAAAACTGTTTTTGTCACAACCTCTTCACGTTCACTTTTTAGCCGTCCCCTTGGTAGATTGTCTTTTATTTTTTCAAACTGACTGATTAGATTTTTAACATTCCCCATTATCACGTCGTTATTAGAATATTAGCAACATTAGAAACCCCAACCGTAAAATCTTCAATAATAAACACCAACAGATTTATATATTATCAACTAAACGTGATATTCTCGTAATTAATATCACGTAAATAATTCTCTAATTATAATAACCACGCACTTCTCCTTATGATTATGTACACTATCACAACACGTTATCAACGAAGTATGTAATCTTATCCAATATTTTCCGAGTAAACTTATATCGTTTATTATCGCTCATCGATACAATTCGCGATACTTTTTTTTATTTATTTGACATGTAGGTGGCGGTATTCCAATCCAGTTTTTTTCGATTACATATTTAAATTTTCAACCAAAGAAAATATTTTGGCCCAGCAAGGGTAGATATACTATAACCAGAGCAGAGAGTTACTTACTGGCCTATTGGAGATGTTTTATCTTGTACATTTCAAATAAGACAATGAGACCTGGGAAATCACCAAAACTGTTCAATGATTTAAAAATACCGACCGAAAAAAGTGTTACTACGTCCCAAAGAAAGAATTAGCAAAAAAATTATTTAAAAACCAATATCCCAAAAATATTTGAAAAACTTCTGTTACAACTTTACTAAACTATCCTTCCTATTATTTAAATGTCCGGGTTAAATTTTCCCCACGGGAAAAACTAACCCCTTTCACACACTTCCTCAAATGATCGTCTAGTCTATCCATGAAATGCAATTGCACTATATAAGTATAATAAATACAAAACAATACAAGAACACCATGTCAACCTACCAGAGACCAAATGGGAAAATAATTCACCGACTCCAGATATTTTCATATCAGAGGGTTCGGCTCTGTGAAACTCCTAATGGGACCTATAAATCCTACTGATCCCTCAACAAAAATATAAAAAAAAAATTGTAATCCTACATGCATTTAAAATTACTGATTTTTGCATTTTTATATATAAATTCTTTGACAAATCTATTATGCTTAAATTTTGAATGAGAGTCCTAGGTATAATGCCAGTAGCCGAAATAACAAATGGTAATATTTTTATAATCTGAGAATGCCAAACTCTTTTAATCTCATTTCCTAAATCTGTATATTTTCTTATTTTTCAGAAACAGATTTTTGAATATTACAGGAATTTGGAATAACTACATCATTGATAAAAGGTATTTTTTTTTAAATTTTGTCATGTAAAACTATATCGGGTCTATTATGACTAATTTTTCTGTCCTTTAGTATAGTTTTATCATAAAATAATTTATAAAATTCATTTTCTAAAAATGAATTTGGTTCATGTTTATAATATGGTACTATATTACGGCAGTCAATCAAGTTATGTTTAATTACCAAACTTTGGTGGATTATTTTTAAAACCTGATTGTGCCTAAATGTATACTCGGACGGCGCTAATACAGAACATCCCGATATAACATGTTCTATAGTTTCCGGAAAAGCCAAACATTTTCTACATAAATAAACAATTTGATTTATATCTTTGATTATATGCTTCCTATAATTTTTATTATTAATGACTCTATCTTGAATGGCAAGCATAAATCCTTTATTTCTGCGCTCAACTCTCCAATACTCAACCATTTGTTTGACGAAAGTTTGTCAACATAAGTTTGGTTGAGATAATTGAAGTGTTTTGCATGAATAATTTTATTTGACCGCGAATCTAATAATTCCTGGCTTGTATTTATAAGAATGTTGGCATTCTTGTCATATAAATTTAAAGGTGTAATGTTTCTATCTGCCTTGCAAATTATTTTGTGCATTTCTGAGCTATTAGCTTTCCTATGGAAAAAATTTCTAAGCATTTCTACCTGATTGTGTTTCTAAGATGTTATTTTGACTACAACTCTACCTCCTAAATTTCTAGGTAAATTAATTCGTTCTGTAGCTGAATTTGGATGATGGCAATTAAACTGTGTTAACGTATGTAGTTCTAATTAATCGTTCTAAACTATCTAAATCTGTATTGGACCATTTACTTATGTCAAATGAGTACGTTAATAGAGGTATTGCCCAAGTATTTATTACTTTTACTAAATTTTTAGCAGATAGATTGCATTTAAAAAAAATTTCTGATCCTAGTTTGAAATTTAATCCTAATATCATTTTTAATACTAGTATGATCTAATCTATTCGGTTTCAGGTAGGTATCTTAAATATTTATAAACCTCATCCCCTTTTATACTTTTAATTTTGACATTTCTAAACATTCCTCGTCTACATCTACAATTTTGCCTTTGTCTATATGGATCGTTCTACATTTATCTAAACCAAAAGTCATTTTAATATCATCTGAAAAATTTTTAATTACCTTAATCATTTTCTCTATATTTGATTCAGAATTCTAAAATAATTTTCTTTTATACGCACTGGATTTAAATGTCCGGGTTAAATTTCCCCCACAGTAAAAACTAAACCCTTTCACACACTTCCTAAAATGATCATCTAGTCAATCCACGCTATGCAATTGCACTATATAAGTATTATACATATAAAACAATACAAGAACCACATGTCAACCTACCAGAGACCAAATGGGAAAATAATTCACCGACTCCAGATATGGAGGTGGTAGGGGCGATGGGGGGATGGGTGTGGAGGGGGGCGGTGGAGGGGGAGAGGAGTGGGGATAGGGAAGATGTAGGAGGCGGAGTTGGAAACCCCCTAATACTATGCGGGCGAAGCTGGGGGCAAAAGCTAGTAATATTATAATACATAAGTTGAAATGTTGTTTATGTGTTGATGGAGGATTTACATATTTATTTATGGAGGACTTATACAAAGGAGTTGAATCCACAATTCTTGGTGGTAACCCGACGCATTTATTAATGAGCCCCTAACTGGTAAATTTGTGTTAAGGCACTTTTACCATGCTCATGAAATTTAACATTTAGGTATTGACTTATTCGAAGATAGCAGAAATTAGCGGAATTCTCTTTTGAGGACTGCTATCAAAAACACTCTCCGTTATATCTATTTTTAAAACTTCATTAAGTAGGTGCTTTGAAAAAGTTTTCTCAGCAGCTGAATACTGTGCTCCAGTATGGGCTAGAAGCGTCCACACTTCCATGATCGACGTTCAGCTTAATGCCATAATGCTTACCATCAACGGAACTTCAAAACCCACTTCTCTCCCTGTGCTCCCCGTACTTGCAAACATAATCTCGCCAAATATCAGGCGAAAGATTGCAACACTAAGGGAATACAGGAAGGCGCTGCAAAAAAGCGCAACACCTTTCCACGATGATGTCGTCTCTTACCGGCATGACGTTTGAAGTCCCGAAAGAAGTCTGGAAAGAAGGAGAAAGATTCCTCCGATCACTTCTCCCCCCAGAAGATAGGTGGAAGCTTGAGTGGCAATCGGCCAACGTGAAAAATGCCCATCTCGTACAAGACCACATTGAGAGACAGCCTTGGTTCTCATTGCCTCGCAAACTCTGGTCTGTCATCAATAAGATAAAGTGCCCCATAGCCGTTGTGCTCACATGATACATAGATGGGGCCTTAAAGAGTCGGCGATGTGCGGATGCGGTGCGGTGCAGACCACTGAACATGTGGTCAACGAATGTCCGCTCCATTCATTCACCGGTGGGATTGATGAGGTCCCAGGGCAACGCCTGAGGCCCTAGACTGGCTCGCAGACCTAGAATCCCCACCTTATGACCCTCCGCCATACGAAAGAAGATGCATAGACTAGGAGCCGTGAACGACAAACTCTACGTCATCGAGTACACGGATGAAACTACAGTGTAGTGATAATGGACATTTAGTAAGCCTTAAAAAAGCTGGTCTGCCGGTGCGCCTCTTGGCAGGTTCGGCACACTCATGGAAATACGCATACAATTACGTAATCCAGTACACGAACGGGAACGGTTTCAAATGATATTCAAATGAAATTTTGTAAATTTGACGTTATCAATTACATCATCCCATTTAAGAATTTCTTGGTCTGCCGACCAGCAGCCTGGCAGTTTTATGTTTTGTTTTTCGCGATGAAAAAAATCGCTCACTATTTTCATGACTGCGCGGAACCTTCCAAGAGGCGCACCGGCACTCGGCAGATCACCTTTTCTAAGGCTTTCTAAATGTCCATTATCACTACAAAGTAGTTTCATCCGTGTTCTCGATGACGTAAGGTTTGTCATTCACGGCTTCCAGTCTAGAAGCTCTTGTACGAAACGACGCTTCATTCGGCCAGCCTCATGACTTGTCGACACTTTCCGCATGGCTGCAAAAACTCTGTGCGGTATATTAGCTTATATTTTTACTAAAATTTGTAATGGATCCATTCTAAAGGATGGTGAATTTTTATTTGATAATACATTTATTTATTTCCATAAAATTAAAAGTTTTTTTTATGTCGAATTGGTTTATTATCAAAAACACAAAGACTTACAAAGTTAACTTCAATAAAAAAATAATTTTTTTATTGTTAGGAGAATCGTAAGTAAAATATAGCTCTCATAATTAGGGTGACCGGACAACTCAGAAAGAAATCAACTCAAACAATTTCTTTGAAAAGTCTAAGTGATGAAAAATATATTAAAGAAAAGTTTATAAGTTAGATTAGGTTATGTCATTTTTTTGTAGCTTTTATTGACTTTTCAAAGAGGTGTTGAGTTGACTTGATTCTGAGTTGGCATGGAACCCATAACTAGTTAGTTAGTCAGAACATCTTCATTTCAATGTATTACAACGGGGGTAATAAAATATCTATGGCAGGTACACATATCATAATTTATTAACTTTTCAAACACGAAAACAGTAATGTTTAAAAGAAAAAGATTTTGAAAAAAAAAATAACCGAAAAATTCACCGGAGAACAAAATTTTGATCAATATTTTTTACTCCAAATAATGTCAGAAATAAGTCAAGTACGTCCGTAAACACCCTGTATCTTATTAATATTATAAACGCGAAAGTTGTGAATATATGCGTGTTTGTTACTCTTTCAAGCAAAAAATACTGATTGGATTTTAAAAATTATTTCACTAATAGAAAGCTACATTATATGCAAGTAAAATAGGTGTATATAATGGTAAGCTCTGACGTTATGAATAAGCCCTGGCGTTATGAAATTATTTATTTGTTGAGGTTACTATGGAGATCCCTTTGATAGTTGAAATTCAAATGTGTATAAAAGGCTAATCTATACAAATATTATAAATGCAAAACAGCGTACGTTTGATTGATACTTTAATAGTGGTACGCGAGCTGTTTGAAAAATTAATGTAACGGGTATGGAATGCGGGCGGGGGATATGGGGAGGGGGTGGGAGAGGGGGAGTGGAGTGGGGAGAGGGGAGGTAGAGGAGGCGGAGTGGGAACCCCCCTAATTCCCTGCGAGCGAAGCTGGGGATAAAAGCAAGTACAATATACACGTTCAATACATGTGCACTATTTCGATTCCTATACATATTTCCGGTTAATAATTAATAAAAATGTAATTTGGTACGGTCATATTATAATGCGTCATGGTTAGCATTTTATTTACACGTGTTGTACTGCATTTTAAAATTAATAACAATGTATTTACGCAGGTGATGAGTACCTAAGGCCTAAGGCATTCACACCCTTAAGTAATCATTATAAAAAAATGGAAAAGAAAAAGAAAAAAAAAACACATTTTCGCACATAATAGCCGCCCGAGTATACTCGGGCGTGGTCCTTAAGCGGTTAAAGAAAATTGTTTGTGGATATATCAACTAATTGTGAAAAAACATATGATGATCAATACCGTCTTTAATGGAAACGTACTGAACGAGTATGTTGCTTGGGTCGTGATGGTGGAATTAACCAGTTGACGAATTGAACTCACGATACCAGGGCGGGAAGCAGCTCAGCTACTGTCTTGGAAATAAGCAATCATGGACCATTAAGTACTTGAGCACATAAGATTATGTGTCGTACTAGGACAGTTGGCACAATTATTTTATAATATGAATCGCTGACGAATGATGACCTGACTTCAATAAGCCTCACACAGTTCACAGTTTCGTTCCTTATTTGGATTGGTTCCTTGGTAGAGTTGCTTCGGATTCTGAAAAAAAAAGTTTCTTTAATAAGATGAAGCAAATGTTAAAATATGACACGTAAATAAACTAGTTTTTCATTACCTTTTGCCATCTGGAAGTACGCACCCAAGACCTTTCCGATAATTTTCACCCATTCCTGGACGGTGGTTCTATTACCGGTGAGGGTGTATCGTTTCGGATTATCAAACTTTTTGAAATAAACTTGAAAGGACCCGGGTGAGTTACTTTTGGGATCTGTTTTACCCAAACTGTCGAAGCTAATTGAGTCGTGGTAGTCAAACAGTTTTTCACAATTCTAGAAAATATTTATCAATGTATTAGATTTTTTCATCGGTTGTTACATTTTGGAAATTTAAAATAAACTGGATAAGAATATGATCAAGCACAAAATAAGTCATACATACCTCATTGGAGATAACGGTAAAGAGAATAATTTTCTTGAATAAAAAGCATGACATCTCAAATGCCTGATCTTTGCTGTCAGTTACATAAAAGTTCTCTTGTGTTAACAAACGACCCTGGGCCATTAAGTCAACCTGCAAAATAATAAACCTAGTAGCTATAAATAGGTTAGGGAACGTACCCAAACTACGTGACCAACTTTTTGCAATTTTTAACCCCCCCCCCCCCCCCCCCCGGTGACCAAAATCCTAAGCAATCTGCCGCTCATTTGTATGGAGCGTGACATTTTGAAGACCCCCCCCCCCCCCCCCCTAAAAGTGTCACGTAGTATGGGTACGTTCCCTTAATATGTATTATATGTAAGCAATGTGTAAAACGAATATCTAAATAAGTTTTTTTTTATAACTACTGTCTTAGGGGATAAAAACACAATTCTTTCCCAATGTATCCAGGAAAGTGTTTGACAACTTATGCATTTTATTTTTTTTGGCTTACCTTAGAATACCGTATCTGCTCCAGCAGAGTTTTAGTTTTAAATTTGCTTACGACTTCTTCTAAAATATTTTTGGCAGTAGTCAATTTTTCCAATGTTTTATCAGAATCTTCTGTCAGTAAGTGAATGAGATTTTCAATCGCATTGACGTATAGACTAATGCTACGCAGAGGATCTATGAAAAATATGCACAGCGGATTGTCTTCATTAAGCACGGTCTTAATGATGTTCTGAAACAAAAAATAAAATTACATCATTACACAATAATATTACAACCATAATATTTTTCTTGATAGTTATTTTCACAATTGAATTACCTTACAAAAGTGACTATATTGGTTAACTACCACAAAATCCTCGTATTCATTCCTTACACATATTTTTTTTTCGTAAAGAGTAAAACTTGATTCCTGAAAAAAATTTCAAATAATTTTTATGTGAAAGAATAGGTAAATAAGGAAGCTTAGATTGGTAGTAAAACGCTCATAGAAAATAATTTTTTTATTACTCACATGTTCAATAAACACACCTGCTAAATCTGCCAAATTGTATTCAGCATTCTTGAGGGCTGGGAGCAGAACATTCGAGTGAAAGTTATAAATGTATTTCGTGTTCATAAAAATTTGTTCATGAATTTGCAAACATCGCGGTCCCTCAATCCAAAGCTTCAAATTCCTTATATACTCCTCTTCCTCTGCGATAAGATCGTCCACAAAATCCATGTACTTTTCTCTTCTTATCAGATCCCTTTAATTGAAAATGTAGAAACATGTATAAATTTATTATTATTTTAAAACCCATTACGATATCAATGTCTTAAATATGGCTGTAGGAAGATTTATCGTGGTTAATTTGAATGGAAAGTCAAAGAATTCATAAAAAATAAATTAACTGTTTCATGTTATACTCCCTCAAATATATCCCACTCAACGAATAAAAAAAGAGTAATATTACACCGGATTAATAATATTAAGCCGGAGTTCAAACACGAATTTACACAACATTTGCAGAAGAATAATATTATCATCATTTTTTTTTTTATTTGCTTACTTGGTAGTGTATATGTTAACGGAAATGTATGTAATCCGTCATTGTATACATTTTCTAGGAAATGTATGTAGTTCCTAAAATAAATAGCTTCGGAATTGTATACAGAGATATACACTAGATTTCATACATTTCCGGTAACATATACATTGATTTAATATCTTTTCAAAATTATGTACTTTTAATATTCTTCTCATATTATTATATTCATACTCGATATATTCATTTAGGTGACCAGACAACTCAGAATGAGTATGATTTTAGATTTTCACGGCCTAGTATTTTTGTTATTTATTTTTGGAATGTTATGCCGTGTTGCGCTACCTGCTCCTTTAGCCAATGTTTCGGATAGCGTTACAGTGTCTATCATCAGGGCAGATGTGTGGATGTGTGTATGTGTGGATGTGTGGCAGATGTGAAACACACATCATGATGGACACTCTAACGCTGTCCGAAACGTTGGCTAAAGGAGGAGGTAGCGCAACACTGCAAAACACTACAAAATAAATAACAAAAAAAACTCGGAATTAAATCAACTAAGATCCTCATTTGAAAAGTCATTAAAAGTGATGAATAAAATATATTAAAAATTGGTTAAATAGGTTATGTGAGGTTAAGGTTATGGGCTAATTTAAAATTATTTTTTTCGAAGTTTTCAAAGGTGTTGAGTTGACTTGATTCTGAGTTGGCATGGAATAATCCTTTTAAATTATTATTATTTTTTTTTTTTTTTCATAAGTTTTTTTATTCCAGTAAAAAAGAAAATAACATTTTCACTTACTTAACTAGAATATTGAATTATGTACTTTTTACATTGTATTACATAGTTTTTACATTACATGGTTTTTACATTTCATAACCTTAGATTACATTAGATTGCAATACTAACATTTACATGATATTATATTACCATACGATATTATTCATTATCACTACTTTGTTTTTTGTGAATAAACATGAACAATTTTTTTTTGAATTTGCACACACTTTTTTCGTTTTTGATATCATCTGGAAGGCAATTATATAAATTGCCCCCCTCGTAACTAATTGATTGCTTACCGTAGTTAGTATGAATGTTGTTTAAACGTATGTTATCGTGTTGTCGTGTAAAATGTTTGTGTACTTGGGACGTTTTAATGAATTCTGTGTTTGTATGTATGAGTATATATATATGTATTTTAATACACTTGTATGTCTAATCGACCACCACAACACGGTCACGAGCCTAGCATAATATGATCGAAAAATTCTCAACAACTGTAATAAAGAATGCACCGAATAAAGAATATTTTTTTTTTTAAATACGAACTTTTCAACATTATTACTCGATAGAATTCAAACAAATGAATAACTTTCTGTTTTGAGAATGTAAAAAAAAATATTTTTCAGAATGGCTGAATTCCTCAATGGCGATCGTAAATTATTTAATACATAACTGAGTTTTGTAGGTCTATTCAAAATCTTAGATAGGTAGATACTGATGTCACGGTCGATAGATATCACGATAATCTAAAACTAAAATATGTTGTGCATACTTCCGATTACTGGGCAATATGTTTTCTTCAGGTTGTTTGACGAAATTGTCTTTTGTTTCAATATTGGGTGGATGAGCAGTTGGTTGACTGGTTTCCCAAGAATTTTTTAAAAACAGCGCAGATTTGTCGGTTGATTGCGTGGAAGTCTCGTCGACACCTGAAAAATATTAACACTATTTATGTTTAAGCCACGCCGTCGCACATAATTTACGAGGCCAAAAATATTTTGTGCTTGTGAGGAGACTACCTGAATTTTTTTTCAGAAAAATACCGAATTAGAGTATTTTTAATTTTTTTTTAAATTTTTTAACTTTACGAGTACAATCTCAAATTATAGTATTTAATTAAATGAAGACAATATTAGCGAAACTCAATCGAACATGTGGAGACAGAAAAATCATAAAAAGGTATTAGCACCTCTTGAACTCGAACCCAGGACACTTTGCTTACATGGCAAGTGCTTTACCAACTGAGCTAAGGTTGGTAGAGCACTTGCCATATAAGCAAAGGGTCCTGGGGAGTCCCAGAGATGCCAATACCCTTTTATGATTTTTCACTCTCAACAACTAGGCTGGGGAATGATTTGCCGGCCTCTGTGCTTCCTCCTTCCTACATCATGGGTACCTTCAAGACCAATGTTCACTCCTTCCTCTCCTCAATGAGACCCTCCACACAGCATCTTCAAAGGTAACATAGACCCTGATGGAAATTATTTTCCTGAAGGTCTCCTGTGTGGAGTTAATTTAAAAAAACCTATGTCAATTAAATATTTATTTTGATAACTCACTCACACTAACTAATATAACAAAAAAATATCAAAACCTATCCCGAAATCCAAAACATACAGGCTTGCCAAGTTGACACCATCTCTTGTCGAGTGGGTTCGCCCTTAGTACCTGCTTACCTAGCATGCAAAAATATCCCAATTGCCACCACCCCAAACTTTTATAAATAATATGGATTTATAGTTTTCTAATACAAATGTATTATATTGAAAAGGAGACCTCTAAAAGATAAATACATTGTGCAGCTTGAAATGATATTTGGTGAAATTAAAAAAAAAGGAATTAAAATCAATCATTAATATTATTAGTAATACTAAAGTAGTAGATGCTTAAGCTTTACCTTTTGTATCCGATATATTCAATAAAGTGATGATAGACCCTATCCATTTATTGACAGTTTCACTATCGTTTGCAATAAAGTTGTATCGCTTGTTTAGTTTATTTTCGTGCCAAACTCTGAAGAACGTAGCTGATGAGTCTTCTGGGAGTGAGTAACGCAAATATCTGACATCTATTGCATCGTGGTAGTGAAAATAGTTACCATCCCGTTCCTGTAACATTCAAAAGTCTTTGTAACATGCAACCAATACCTCCGCCCTAGGTCACCTTTAAGTGCTTGTTTGTTAGGTTTGATGACTTAGCATTCGGGTTCATGGGGGGTTAGGTTTGTCCGGATCTTGGCGGCTGATGTGTCTGCCCACCAACTGCATAGCAGGCAGGATCGAAGGAGATCTTTTGACCTCTCTACTAGGACTCTCTTGGAACATTGCCTTGCACCGCAGTGGGAGGGTAACCGCATACATCCGTCACTCCTGGACACATTTCTACCACCCCTTATACATTTTCCTTCCCAGAACTTCCTCTCTATCCTTTCTCTAAAAAGACCCTCCACACAGCATCCCCAAAGATGACATAGGTAGAGAGGGGAATTATTTTCCTCCGGGTCTGCTACGTGGAGCTAATGTAAAAAAATATTGTTGGTTACTCCATTTATTTAAATGAAGACAATATTAACGAAACTCGATCGAAAAATTAGAGAAAGAAAAATCAGAAAAAGATATTGGCACTGACTCGAACCCAGGACCCTTTGCTTACATTACTTATATCCTGGGTTTGAGTCCCAGAGGTGCCATTATTTTTTTCTGTTTTTCGGTCTCCAGAATTTCTATTGAGTTTCGCTAATATTGTTTTCATTTAATTAAATATTATAATTTGAGATTTTACTCATAAAGTTAAAATAAAAATAAAAGTTAGTTATTCCCATAGTGAATTCATAAAAAACATATTTTTTTCTTTTTAAGAGTAAAACCTTAAGTTGTAAAACTTATCACTGAAGAAAAATATAAAAGACTCTGAACATGCTCTACGAGCAACTCCCTGTTGGATGAAACTTTCATATCCTGATTCTTCTGTTTCAAATTTTCGATTAAGAATCGCTAATATTGTCTTCAGTGATTAAATAATTTAAATATTTCATAAAATAAGTTGATATTTAGCAATTCGGGGCTTCCAAATATGTCTCATACTCGTAGTTCAAGCGTTGGTGTCAATTTACATAAAAAAAACGCCACTTGGAGGAAATACATGAATTAAACTAATCAATTAATAAATTAAACTCATTTTGTTTTGTTTACCATAAACTCACCGAGCTTCTATAACTGTAGATACAATCGTCAACCTAATCAGTGGCATCCGCAAGTCCATTCTTTTACAAATATAATATGTTATGAACGAAATATCGGTTAACATAACTTTTTTAACTGTTGAAGTAAATGAAATATAAGTAATAAAAAAATGCTAGTTAGAAAAAGGTTACTCTAAATAGATTATATAAATTACAATATAAAAAACATATAAATTTGTTGTAGACCACTTTTATTTTATACACACTCTACCGGTTTCGGAAGCACCCTTCCTTCGTCAGGAGAATATTATAACTAAACTATGATACAGAATGTTGACAGATATACAAATCAGGTGTTTAAGTGGGAGGTAGGCAAAGGGGTGGGGGTAATTAGGGGATTTCCGGAAAGAACAGAGCGGTTAATTGGAAAAATATTTAGAATGGGACTGAAAGATAAGTTAATTTGGTTATTTAAAATACTAGCATTATTATTTAGGGATTTTCTGATTTCTAGTGCTTCTAAATTATTTAATTTTTTGCTTTTATTATTACGGTGAAGAATTTTAACCCCTGTGTCCTTATTAAAAGTTAGTGTGATCTGTGGAAATTAGGTGATTAGCAAATTCTGAAAAATTATTATTATTTAAGCCTCTTAAATGTTCTGTGATTCTGATATTTATATTTCTAGTTGTCTTACCTATGTAGAACGAAGGACAATCTTTGCAACAAAGTTGGTAAATGCCTGAGTGGCTTAATTTATGATCTCTATCTTTAATGTTTTTTAGTAATTTACCTAAATTGTTATCAGTATAGAACGCGGTATCTGTATCATAGTTTAGTTATAATATTCTCCTGACGAAGGAAGGGTGCTTCCGAAACCGGTAGAGTGTGTATAAAATAAAAGTGGTCTACAACAAATTTATATGTGTTTTATATTGTAAATTATGGTGAGCCACAAAGTTAAAGCTTTTTACAAATACGGATTATATAAATAGCTGAAATTGACAAACACATAGTCTTACAGAACACTCTACCAACTGATCCACTAATACCGAATAAAGTTGGGACCAATCCGATTTTATTCATATACGACATATCTTCAATTTATTGATGAATTATTACAATTAGGGGGTATTTCACCATTCTCTTGATAGCTTGTCCATAGGGAAACATATATATCATTAATAAAATATGTAGAAAACTCGGCTTACTTAACCGAAGCCAATATGGGATAGACTGCAGAATGGTTTAAATAAATAAATCGTCAATCGAAAAAATAGGTCTGTTAACAGCTTTCAAGACAAGTTTGAAATACCCCCCCAATAAGTTATTTGTAAAAAAAAAGGTTTTTCATTAATTTATACCTCTAAATGAATAACCGTCAGAATGATCATCTTTTCAAATAAGAAGCACCGCATCTGCTGTGGGTCATTGGTACCAAGGGTCACATCGAAAATATCAGTCGCTACTAGTTCCCCTTGATTGATCATTTCAACCTAAAAATTTCAACTGATTGGTTTAATAAAATGAATTATCAATAATGTATAATAAAACAGAAGGTAGAAAACGAGTACATAAGTACCTAATTGAAAATTTGATGTCTCAGAATAAGTTAGATGTTTAATTAAATACTGCGAGTAGAAAACATCTTCGCATCTGAGGCGCCCGTGTATAGACAATATGAATAAATTGATTTATCCGTAGACACCCTCAATTCCTTCAGGCAGGGTTTAAAAATACAATATTTTATCAGCGATTCAATCCAATACTGTATTTGCCTACCTTTTTTGGAAGAAATGAGTTTTTATAAGGACAAACCTATTTATTCAGGTATTATTTCATATTGCGTATTTACGGGAGTAAGCAAACAATTCATCTTAATATTTTTCAGTATAACTTGCAGAAAGGGTTTTTTTCCTGAAATAATAAAATAACTGCCATCTACAACGAGCAGATTATAAATTATTTTAAGTTTACCCTTAAATGTATAAGAATTAGATACTTGCACAAGGTGTCGCAGAAGCCCTCATTCGATTTCCTTAGCCAGGAACTCTGATTATAAAATACAAAAATTATAATGCAATTATTCCGCTTTCCTGAGAAGTATAGCAATCCATGTATGTCCATGTGTATTATGTTCACAGTCACAAATAACGTCAAAGTTGTGATAAGACGCCATTTGCAAAATTGAGTGGTAACGGCGATGGCTTTTGCACAACCTTTATATTTATTTATTTATAAGTACATGTTACATAATTAATACATTTACTTGAGAAGAGACATTAGGTCACCATACTAGGCAGCTTCCTGTATCATCGTGACCAACGGAGGATAGTTATTTTGAAATGAAGTCTAGTAAGTGTAAACATATTTAAGTAAAATTATAAAAAAAAAAAATTGAAAATTGTTAGACAGGTTTCAAATACACGTAAAAACAAACATGCACACATACATATGTATATATATACTTAATAAACATGTATTTATGCATACCCACACATACATGTTTATTCGTATTTGTTCACATATACCTACATATACATACACATACATATATACACTTACATACATACACACATACATGTACACACATATATATACATCTATACACATACAAAAAAATAAGACTTTGGATAAGAAGATGGAGGTTACATAAAAGGTGACCCGAAAGTTGATCCACCGACAGTTTACCCCCCAAAAAGACATTTTCTATAAAATTATCGTTTTTCGTGCATTATTTACCAATTTCAAACACAAAATCCTCTTCAAAAATTCCCTAATTAATAATTTGGTATGAATATCAAACGAATTTATGGAGTGTCGATTTATTTGTACCTTTGCGCTGGTTTACAAAGTATAAACACAAACAATATTTTCCTTGATGCATTTGAAAGAAAATATGTTTTATTCTTTTGTTATTCGACGGTACACCATCTCTGCACATCTCTTCGGGGTCACTTAGTTATATGCTGTATAATTTTATTAGGTATACCTATTTTCCCTAAACCGACTTCACATTATGCCGGGGGATCAACTGTTGGTGCATCAACTGTCATGGAACCAACGTAAAATACTTCTTCAATTCTAGCAAATATACTTTTAGGCGTCATTATTGATTTAATGAAAACAAATATATTTATATTTTTGAATGTAGCTATTACTTTGTGGTTATCCATTTTACTCAATTTTACTTTGTATAAACCACTTATTTGATGTGCAAATCCGACCGGTTTCGGAACAAACGTTCCTTCGTCAGGGAAAGCTTATACTAATTTGACAGTTTCGAACAATGTTTTATTATGGTAGGGGTGGAGCTGTTGCTAGATAATAATGTAGATTGGGTAGGTAGGTATTAGTGTAGAGTGGGTGGGTAGGGGAACAAATCCATGATTGGGCTATATGACAATATTTTTTGTTTGTTGATAATAGATTCATTATTTTTAAGGGATTTTTTAATTTCCAAGGCTTCTAAGTTATCTAAACGTTTTCCTTTATGATTAATATGAAGAATATTTATCCCTGTATTTTTTTCAAAACTATGGTTATTTTCCTGACGAAGGAACGTTTGTTCCGAAACCGGTCGGATTTGCACATCAAATAAGTGGTTTATACAAAGTAAAATTATTTCATTATTTTACAAATATATTTTTTTTAAATCTTACAAACTGTACGGACTTGGTTTTAATTTATTTGACAGCATTGATGAAGCCACCTCCTTTAAATAATATGACATAAACGCCTTCATCAGGCAAAGGCACTTACTTGACAATCTTTAATGCGTTCCACGAACAGTTTTTCTTTTATTTTGTTCAGGGACTTCTCCGTAGATTTCTTTGCAGCTTTATATTTCTCGATCGTTCTCAAATCAAAATTGCAGTCTTCAGCTATTTCAACAAGGTCACAAATAGCGCAGTAATACGTCATAATTATGTAAAAAGGTTCAGAGCAGAAATAAAAAAGATTATGATTGCTCCCCAATTGCGATGCAACCGCCTGAAATTAGACAGTTTTACTCATGTTTTTAATACACTCGTATTTAGTACAAACTAAATTCGGGTCTTCAGCGACAAAAATTTCAAAACAATCAACAAAAACAATGTTTTGGTTTTCCATTGCCGATATAAAACAAAATACATACAGGCCCAACTAATCATCCACAAAATGTGTACATGTTTTTGTCAATGTGTGTGCAAATAGTGTCGCTGGAGACTCTGGTCGCTGACAATATTTGATTGTTACAATTTACAATTCAACAGATGGGAGATCTTGAATTTTTACATTACGTCATACCTATCCCCGTAAATTATAGTAATTTCACTCACCCGACAAACATATTTGTGATTGTTAACGATGTCCAGACTGGTTTCGGTTTTCGGCGAAAATTCATTATACAGCTTAAAACCGCTCTCCTAAAAAGTGATGGGATATAGGTGATGTGGGGTACTCTTTATTATTTTTTTTTTAATGTGAATAACCCTCAAGAGTCCCAGCTTCTCCCGTGTGTAACCAGTGATGCTATGGTATCCACAATCGAGGTATGTTGTGAGGCTGAAGGTAATGGGGAGGGGGTAGGAGATGGTGAAGGGGAAGGTGGGGAAGTACTTGGATATTCAGATCTGATCACCAAACACGGCTAAAGCAATTTCGAGCAACGCTTCAATTCATTTCTGAACGGTGGTCTTACACCAGGGCGATACTGAGAGCATCTTTCACTTTAACGTGCCGCAAATATGCCACATATTATTTGAAATAAATTAATTGTGAAATAACACGAATTAATGAAATAAAAACAATTTTTACATTAAACCAAAAAAAAATGAGGTGACGATTATATTCAAAATACATTTGTTTTATAAATTATGCGTGTTTTTATTATTTTTTTTTTCATTTCATTTCAAGAGAACAATTTTTTAAACATTTGTATGTTTGCATTAAAAAAAAATTTTAACTAAAAATAATGTGTTTCTTTCGAATTATATAATTTGAAAGCGTATTTTATCACCTTCCAAAAACAGTTGCTGTTTTCGAATACATTTTAAAACATTCCATTCATTTGAATTTTTTTGCGAAGCGGAAATATCTTAACCTTCTAAAAAAACACGCCCAAGATCTGAGGGGATAACAGATCGTATATTTAGGTTCAGTTTTTTTTATATTTCAAGTGTATTTGGATACTATGTAAAAATTGCTAGACATTTAAATAATACAAAAAACTTCTTACATTTTCTATGAACACATCTCCTGAAGTAGACACGTCCCAATGTTCACTTTGTAAACTTTTTTCTATAGCTGGGAGCATCGTATTCGAGTGAAACATAAAAATTCTTTTTGTTTTTTTTACGAATCGTTCCGACATAAAAGAGGGATCTTCGTTTTTAGAAATGAACTGCAGGAATAATTCCAGATAGTGGGTATATTCTTTTTCAATGTACATTAAGTCGGTTAAACATTGCTTTACCCTAAAAATAAACAAAAAAATAGTTAAAACAAAACACTCCATCGTCAGAAGTTGTCGACAACAACTTTATGTTATTGAAAATCTGATGAACTTTTGAAAAAACGAGGTAAATTAAAATTATTTTTACAATTAGGAGAGTAAGAATTTTTTCGTACTTCTGTAAACCGGCTTTTTTTAAAGGGAATGAGTAATATTTTTAAAAATTAATGATCAAATGATGTGAGGTGGGTCTGAATATCATCTTTTTGTAATTTTAAGTGTACTTAGTACTTCTATAAATCAGTTATAGTTTTTTTCAAAATGAATTAAAGTAACTTCGATGAGGGGCTCACTTTGCATAACCTTCGTATTTATTTAATATCTTATTGGGTATCGTATACTGGTGCAATTTAATGGTATGAAAATATTTTAGGCACATGTAAAATATCGGGCAGGTTAAAAAACGGTCGAAAATGACAAAAAAACACGTACTAATAAAACAAAGTAAACTTTAATATTGGTTAATTTTTGTTGTATGTATGTTAATCATTTTTATCACGTGTACGAAAAATCACATATTTCGGTAGTTCGGGAAGTGAATGAAAATTGAACAGAAAGATTCCATTACATTTAGATGTACCTACATTAAATTGGGAGATATGATTTTTTTATTATATATTATTATCATCTTACGTGTTTTATTACGCAGTACTTAAAATACAAAAGAACTGCTTTTTAACTTGCCGAATAAATTAAATGGTCGAATAAATAATTTTATATATTTTTAATAGAATTATTGATTCCCTGACAGATCCGGGACTGCCTATGATTAGTGGCTATACATATATAGGATTTTCGTTTTTTTTCGAGTTTTTTTTTACCTATTACGAGCATTTCACACCAACTCTTCGCACCAAAAATTCTACAAATACATTGGAGTTCAATAAAAACACTATAAATGGCTTTTCACAATCATTACATCATAGTATAAAATACAACTTAAATATAATATTAGGTACCCTTTTTATTTCTTTATTTCTTTCTTTCTTTCTTTCTTTCTTTCTTTCTTTCTTTCTTTCTTTCTTTCTTTCTTTCTTTCTTTCTTTCTTTCTTTCTTTCTTTCTTTCTTTCTTTTCTTTCTCTCTTTCTCTCTTTCTCTCTTTCTTTCTTTCTTTCTTTCTTTCTTTCTTTCTTTCTTTCTTTCTTTCTTTCTTTCTTTCTTTCTTTCTTTCTTTCTTTCTTTCTTTATTTCTTTCTTTCTTTCTTTCTTTCTTTCTTTCTTTCTTTCTTTTTTTCTTTCTTTCTCTCTTTCTTTAACTCTCATCTTTTTATCTCCTCTTCTTCTTTCCGTTATATTTCTTATCTATTATTAATTTTATAAGTAAAATAAAAACATATATATATATTCTTTTGTTAAATTGCGGTTTACATACGTTTTCTCCGCCTTTCTAGCTCGAGCTTTGGTCTAACAAAAGTGTTAGTTGAATTTTTTAATGTATTTTTAATTGAAAAACTTTATATGTCTATTAACATGTAATTAATTGTGCCGTCATATTTAAGAGCCTTTAAGCAGCCAGCGGACGAAAATCCACATTTCGTCGAAAGCTGTTCTTACGATCGTGCAGGGCAGTTACAATGAGAAAGATTAATTATTCTCCGTACCAGCTTTTAAAATTTTAACTCAATATCGAATTTATTTCAATTCAAATTAGCTTTAATTTGTACCTTCATCCAAAATTGCTGAAAGGCGTGATGATAAAAATATTAAAATAATGTACTTTTTGTAATTATTTTTTGATTATAAGTAATTTGTCATTTTTCAATGATGTCTAAATTTAATAAGAATGTTAAAAATATTTGAAATACATTAGTTTGTAAGTGCGCAAATAAATACACAAATGGACCAATTTTTGTCAAGAAACACAAGTACGTACATATTTTTTAATGATTTTATTGAAACTAAAATTGAAATTCTAAAACATGTGTTTGCTAGATAATGTATTGATTTATTTTACTGCATGATTATTTTATTTGAAATAGGTGTGGTATAATACAAAATCTTGTTTTGAAAATTTAACAAATCTGCCAACGACCTATGGAATAACCTTATTATACTCAAAATTAAAAATTTATTACATGCGAATGCTAGATAAAAGAACAATCTTTCGAAATCCATTTATAATTTTTTCTGGAAAAGAGTCAATACGTCTAAAATCTGATTTGAAAATGACATATTTCTGGTTTTCTCTGGTAATGCCCTCTTAATAAAAAATAAAAAACCGGATCTGCCCTGATGATTGACACTGCAACGCTGTCCGAAACGTTGGCTAAATAAGGAGGTAGCGCAACACAGCATTACACCGCAAAAACAACTAACAAAAAAAAACTTTATTTATTAAAATTAACTATCGTACGGATAAGCTATCAGGGGGATGGTGAAGGAACCCGTTAAATAAATAAATATTCTCAATAGGTAGAAAACTCGGCTAAGGCGATAAGTAGTCACTATTTATAGGTACGAGTGCCGAATTCTCAACTAAGATTTTATCTCTACATATTATAAATTAAAGTCCTCCGACGCGTCCGTCTGTCTGTCTGTTTGCGATAAACTCAAAAACTAATGAACGGATTTTCATGCAGTTTTCACCAATAGAAACAGTCATTCATGAGGAAGGTTCATTATGTATATAATGAACCTTCCTTCAGTCCTACTACTAAAAGCAAACACATGGTCTGAATTAAATAAAATGGCAAACACAGATATCAATGCACAAAAATTATGGTTGGATGAAAACCTGTTGACTTTAAATTCTAAAAAAACCTATTATTTACCATTTTCCATTAAAAAACAAGAAACACCCACTCTGTGACAAATACAGAAAACCACAAATGCAATATATTATGTACAAACATAGAAAGCAAGACCGATATTAAGTACCTGGGCATAATAATAGACCCGCGTTTAAAATGGTCCCTACACATAAATATACTGAACAACAGAATAAGGAAACTAACATATATATTTAGATGCTTAAGAGATATTTTAAACGAAAAATTACTTAGAACCACATACTTCGCTTTCTGTCAATCAATTATACAATACGGCATTATAGGATGGGGCGGTACATATACAAATCAAACATAAACAATTTACATATCACAAAAACAAATAATAAAAACAATTTAAAAAAAACCCTACACATATTCATCCGAACTGTTATTCAAACAATTTAAGGTCAGAAAATTAAGTGCGTTATACTTTTATCACGCAACATTACAAATTTATAAAGATAATATTCAAAATAAAGTTGCACTCTTCAAAAATAACAGAAATCTTAGAGAAACATCAATACTTCTTATTCCAAAATGTAAAAAAACAATAGGACAGTTAAATCATAAATATCTCGGAGTAAAATTTTTTAATTCACTACCTGAAAAAATCAGAAACATGAACAGAAACATAAAAAAATTTAAAACTCTGCTAAAAAATTACATTGAAAATTTGAACTGAATAAAAAATAATAAATCGAACCAATATTATAACACCCTCCATACACACAAGCCCTGCTTATTTATGGGGGTACATCATATACCTGTATTATGTAATTAATTATTGTAAAAAATATATTATAATTTATGTATCCTTTTGTAAAAAAAAAAAAAAAAAATTGTCAAGGTTTTACGTAAATTGGTTGAAATATATAATATGTAAAGGGAGCGGGCTGGCAAGCGGGCGGTGTGGATTTGATTTGAATGCAAATTAACAGGTGGCGTTGATTAAAAAGGTTGGGTAACCAACCAGTATAAATAAAAAAATCGAATATCGAAAATGTATGGTATCCCATGAAGAGCGATTTTGGCATCTATCAAGAGGATGGTGAAATACTCTCAAACGCTGTAGGACTTTTAAAGAGCAACATTCACATACAGAAAAGCTCGGTGGACCGATCCGCCGGTGTATTTCTCCTCAAGACAAGCTCGGCGGACAGATCCGCCAAGCATACACTTATGTGAATGCTGAGCTGTACTTTCAAAAACGTTCAGAGCAAAGATCGGGTTCGAACTTTCACTAACTAAATTAAGACAGGTGTCTTTCAAAAGATAGTATCTAATGGAGATACGAAATGAAATACGACGGACTTGAATGGGGGCTCCATGGCTTCGCGATATGGTGATTTGATGCGATTACATGATACATAATAAGTAAACCCGGGTTTAACCTTTGTACTTTTGTTTATTTGTATTTCTACTTCAAGCTGTAGATTTTAATATATTTCAATAATGATTGTCCTTTATGTTATTTCTCAAAATCTTAGCTCTCATTAAGTACCCACCTACTTATTAAAACACTAACTAATTGTTAATTAATGACTAATGAGTAATGTTTTCATCGCCACAAACCAAAAGTCACGCAGGTGTGCGGAAAGGTTGTAAGAGTTAAGAAGTAAATTAATATTTTAAACACCTGCGAGAAGAATCATTTTCAGATTGTTTGTCCGTATTGATATTTTCCATGGTATTAAAAAGTCCTGAACTCATTATTTCTCCGCTAATTAAAGGACCATTTGGTTGTATTTCTCCTGTCGTCTTTGACAGTAGATCATCTTCTGTTGAATAAAAGTAATTAAAAGAACATGTTTACATTTTCATCACAAAGATCTGTAAGTATCTGCCTACTGTTTGTACATATATGTCATTTTTTAGATCATGTGACCAATATTAGTGGTTTAGGGAAACGAGAAGTATAATAGGGTGATTACTAAGTACAGCTATTTAGACTTGTCCCTAAATGTAAATGCAAATCAATACATTAAAAGAAGAATTTCAAACGTTTCGAATCTGAATGGTGGTCTCAGCAGGACGTTCCTGTATCTTTCAACGTGGAATGGTGTGCCAGTATATAACATAAAGAGGAACCTTAATATTATGTACCTATGTATGTGATTGTACTCATTTAAGCTTAAGCTTTTGTAAGCTTGATATTGAACCCACGACTTTTACAGGCTTAATATCTAAACCGCTCTAACTGTTGAAATATGATTAGGTTTTTGGGTATTTTCGCCAAGGTTCGTAAATATTTTTGTCCTTTTTAACCAAGTAGATGTAATCTACTCTGTAATCTAATTTATCTCTGTACTCTAAGGCCTTCGATATCGATAAGGTAAACCATTTCAATTTTTTGTATTTCTTGGGCATTAACTGTGTAACAATTTCTAGACATTTTGTTTTTTTGAAGAGTTTTATTAAATGTACATTTGTTACTTAAATTTAATTTTTCCGCGACCGGTTTCGATACAACCGTAACATTCACGAGCAGAATTAAAACTTTTAATTGAAGTGTTAATTGTTACTTGAAGTTTTAATTCTGCTCGTGAATGATACGGTTGTATCGAAACCGGTCGCGGAAAAATTAAATTTAAGTAACAAATGTACATTTAATAAAACTCTTAAAAAAAACTAAACCATTTCATCCTATTTTCGTTATTTGTTTCGGACAGCTTTGCGGTGTCCGAAACGTTGGCTAAAGAAGGAGGTAGCGCAACACGGCATAACACCCCAAAAACAAATAACGAAAATACTTTTGGCCGTGAAAATCTTGAAACCATTTCATCCTAATTCAAAAATTAAAACAATTAGGCATCCATGGTGACTTAATCCGGTGGCTCACTTCATACCTTTGGAGTAGACTTCAAAGTATCTCAGTTGAGGGAACAAAGTTCAGCTTCTTTTCTGTGCCCACCGGCGTACCTCAAGGTTCTCATTTAGGCCCATTATTATTTAATGTGTATATATATACGATATTCACAAATGTTTTTTACATGCTAATTACCTAGCCTATGCCGATGATAAAAAATATACCTAGTTATTAAATCAATCAATGACTGCATTAAACTTCAAGAGGACCTCAATCGTCTTTTTGTCTAATGTAAATCAAACGAACATGTTATTAACGTCTCAAAATGCAATAAATTAACATTTACACGTAATAAAAATAAAATTTCCTTTGTATGCACATTGAACGACATACATATCAACGAAGTAGAGTATAGCAGGGACCTTTGAGTAACACTGGATGTTAAATTTAACTATATTCAACACACTGATGAAGTCATTAACAAAGTTAATAAAATGCTGGGATTTATAATTCGTATAGCAAAACCCTTCTGCAACATAAACACTCTATATTCCCTTTACACGTCATATATTCGCCCGCACTTGGAACACTGTACACCGATATGGGCTCTTTTTTACGAAGCCCATATTGAACGAATAGAAAGAATAAAAAAAAATTATACCCATAAATTTTAATCTAAACTTACTCTTCTCAAATTACACCGAATCCATGAAATTTCACAATTTCAACTACCTCCAAACATGACGTCTAATTTTTGATCAAATCCTATTGTTTAAAATTCTAAATAATGGCATCGATTCGCCAGAGCTTACCAATTTAATAAATTTTCATATTCAATCAAGATCAATCCGATTTATTTTATTTGCCCTCATGTGGGACAAATATTAGAAAAAATCCCCAATTCCTCGTGCAAGTGAACAATATAATACAAAATTTCACAGCATTGACATTTTTAGTAATAACCTATGGAAAAATACCGACATGAAGTAACGTGTACGATCGATTACTATTAATATGAAAGTATGGAATGTATTGGGAGAATCTCCTATCCTTTTCCTATATTCCTCTTCCTCTCCCCTTCCTATAAACCAAAATTAATTTCAAGATATTAAAGCTTCATTTCCACTGAATTTTGCATAAGAATCTTCTGTGGCTTGACTTCAGTTCACTTGTATATTTATCACTGTATATTATGCAAAAGATATTTGTTTCTTACAAATACAAATATATTTTTATGCCTCTCAATTCCGATACTTATACATTTTCACCAATACCAGATTACTAGAATTCGGAATGTTTTTTCAGTGAAGAAATTCTGGAACTATCATAATATTTACTTTATATTGCCGAGAATACTAATGGAGGGAAATAATAATATTTTTTTATTGGAAATGAAAAGTAAATCTACATAATAATAATATTGAATATGTTACATAACATTAACATTGGACAAGTCGTAAAATGCAAAATTAAAGATGATTATATAAATGTAATGGCATACGTAATATACAAACAACGCAATGCGAAATGTCAGCGGAAAAATCCCTTCCTGCATCAATCACAAATATTGCAATTCAAATAACACTGAAAAAAAGTCAATATTATGAAAACTAGCATAACTGATCACTACACCTGTGTATTTGTTAACAGCATAGATAAAAGAAGTAGATACCAACTTTAACAAAAGTGAGTAAAAAAATATGAACAAAACACTCAAATATGGAAACTTTAAGACCAAATCTTAAAATGGAAACCTGTTCAACAATATACGAATCGGAAAATCCAATAATCTGTGCAGAAAATTTCGAAATAGTTTTACTAAATCACATAAACCTATCTACACAAATAACTGTTTCTAAACCAAAATCAAAGCACAGTTTAGATAACCCATGGACTTGTGATTTCAATCAAAAATAAGGAAATATACTATCACCAGTGATTTCAATAAAAGAAAATGAAAAACTCTATCACCAGTCTAAATAAAATCCGAAATGATGAAAAAATTGCCACTTCCTACAAGAAATACAGAAAGAAACTTGTGCTTTTAATTAGACTGAAAAATACATGCTGGTCAAGACAGCAAAGAGTTCTGAAAAAACCCGAAAACAATAACCAACAAAAGCACAAAACAAAAATTACCAAAAGAAAATACTTATCGGGGAATCAATACTAACAACGAAAAAAACCCAAAGTTTGTGATTATATTTTTAATAATTATTAAAAACATTACCACAAAGACCTAGACAACAAACAAACTCAACAACTAGAGCAAAACCCAATTTTCAATGAAGAAGGTTTCCACACATTAATTTGCTCCATTAACTGATAAAGAATCGAAAACGCTGAAATAAGTTTACGAGGATCAGCAAGCCCTGGTTACGACAACATAACTTTATAAACATTAAAAGCTGTACGTGAGATAATCAGCAAACCAATTGCGCACATAAAAAATGTAAGTTTAAAGAATGGTGTTTCCCCGAACGCTTATAAGAAGACTATTGTCACCCCTGTTTTTAAATCTGTTGACGAAAAAAATATTTCTAACTATCTTCCACTATCTTAACTTCACAAATATCATTTCAATACAACAATAACATACACAAACATAAGTAACCAATGAAGATCAAGTGCCAATTTAGAAATCCCTAAATCTAAAACTAAAGAGTGTTTATCAATAACATTACGTTTTTCAAGATAAAAAATATTTTAATGCCCTTCCACTTAAAATCATATGTGAAAGAATTACGTAGCTGTTAATTGCCAAATCAAACAACTGCTAGAACAACCCAAATTATAAGTTTTAATTTCAAAGAAATAATTTTCACATACATCGTACGTTATGACTACGTGTACGTGTATTAGTGGAAATTGATCAATTGTAAATTACAATGTGAGTTTTTAGTAAGTAATAATTTTTTTTAATAATTTTACCGGTCATTTTCTTGGATTTTTACAATCGGATACATGTTATTCTTATAGATGCTACCCCATGCGGTTACACCATATTGTAGCATTGACTGTACAAGAGCAAAGTTAACCATTTTAACATTTGAAGGTTTTAGGATATTTCCGTATCGTATAAATATATAAGTGAGCTTTCTAATTATTCAGAATCAGTGAACATCTCCAATTAATCACTTAATAAATACAAAAGAGTGTTGCAGGGGCAGTTCAGTTACATAAAATTTAAAAAAAAGGAACTTTAAAAAATATTAGGATTGCAACAAATATTTTTAACTATTTATTAATACGAAAGTCTCAAAAATAGGCGTTAATAAATAAATAAATATATACCAGAATGAAAGTCACACAACTAAAATTAATGACGTTTTGATTTTAATAAATATTTGATTGTAATAAATATTTAACTTTACAATATTCTATTATACTTACATAACTATGAAAAAAACCAATAAAAATCATGGAACATGATAAAAACGCATGTACAAACTCTGGGGCAAATTACCTAATACCTACTTCATGTTCATATCAATCTTAGAAAGTGTAGAACTAGAGCAGCGCCTAATTCTATAAAGTTTTTACGGTTTAATTGCTGGAACGAACTACAATACTTTAACAATAAATATAATACACTTACTTATTGCTTTTTCTTTTTTTAATTGATCAGCTAATAAATTACGAATAGCATCTTTCCAAGCATTGTGATCTTCGAGAGAGTTTTTCTTAAAAACAATCTTTTTATTTCTATTTTTTTCTTCAAACTTGCTTACTTCGAAGTAATGTTTGTTGGCTTCGTTCTCTTTTTCGGTCGATTCTCTTAAATACAGAGATTTGATTGGCAATGCAGTGCATAAATACAGATCTTCAAATAATGCGTATGCCTGAAAAACATACAAATATACGTAAATTAGCAACCCAGGCCTTCCTTCACTCATTCACACATGTTCATAGTGTTCTCATGTTTTTTACAAAATTTTTATATCATGATTTAATAAAAATGTTAAATTTATGTTCAGCTTTTCCAACAAACTCGGTTTGCAGTCTATAATCAATAATTCAGTATTTAATAAAAAAAATGGCGTTTCAATGACACAACTATGGGATGTGAACAGTGAATATTGGAAAGGAATCTGACTCACTTTCATTTCCTGAGCACAGTCTTGTTATGTTATTATCGATAGCTCACTATTCATACTGCAAAGTCTCCGCGTGAATCGATATTAAAAAAAAACTATCGATATTAAATAAAAGATCACTAAGGAGATGATCATTGCACTAGTTCCTAATAAGTATGCGTATTCCTTGGGATTTGTTATTCCACAGGGAGGTAATATTGTCAAACAGGATTGGTTTTGAAAATAGGTAGGATGGAGAAAGTGCGTCCTCACATTACTTTAATGTTTCAAACAATATAAAATAAATAAACATAACACAGAAAAGAACGGAACCTTTTCCCCTGTTCCGGAATAGTTCTTTTAGATTCTCTGCTTATGAATATACATACATATATGTACATCAGTTGGAGTCTCTGCTTATTACCACATAGATGGATACCACTTTGTAAATAAAATAAAAAAAACAGTAAGTAATATGAATTATTGTAAAGAAATATGATGGTAAAATCGGCAGCCAGTTATCAAGTTTATTTGTGGCATCATCCATACAAACACATAAAATGTTTTAAGTAGGTACCCACCAATTTTCAAATGGAATTTATGAAAGCAGTTGAATATTGTGTTAGTAGGTATGTTGGAGTTTCACAAGGTACCCGCAAAGCGGGAGGAATTGATGATGTTCAGGATTGCCGACTTACCCTGCGGGTTTTCTGCCCTCGCTTGACTTTCCTTTGGTTCTTACATTCACTAATTGAACTTGTGAGCTCACAATTTTAACATATATATTTTTCGACGCGGTCGACTAAAGGCTCTGTAGTCAACGTAGGTGTTGACAGGACGTTTGGTAATTTACAACTAAATAATATGATACATGATTGTATCTGGTCGGCATTGGTGGGTATAAAAGTGAATACGAAAAAAGTGATTTGTTGGGTAGGAATTATAAGTAATTGGTGGGTAGAAATTATAAGTTGTTTTTGGATAGAAATTATATGTAGAAAAATTATGTACTCGTACAAGGAGCAATGCTAGGCTCTAATTTTTTCGCCCACCTAATTTGACCGAATTAACCAAATTAAATGAAAATGACAAAGAATCCCAATGGAGAGTAAATATAACGCAACATAAGTAATATAATGAAAACAATGGAGAAAAAATATAATGCATCATAAATTGTTCACGCAAGTTGCATCTGTATTGCTTCGAAGTAACTTAAAAAAATAAAACAAATAAAATAATTAATGTTTCGGAGTACGGTGCACAAAATTCCTGCACAAAATAAAAAAAAATATATTGGAAAAAAATGAATATGTGTAAAGACTTCTCGAGTCTTCGGGAAAGATACTAAGAAAAATTCGATGACAGGTACCCTAAAATATAAAGAAATAAAATTACAACAAAGAAGACCCCAATGGTCACAAAGCAAAACAAAAAAATGAAATGGTATTTGTATTTCTATTTTAGATATACATCTGAATTATTACTAACATTAATTTTATTATACTGGTAGTGGACACAGTTTTATCACTAGTCGAACCAACGAACCAGTTTAAGTCTTAACAGTAGCTACCCTAACTATCCCATCCTTTCCGGGATGAACGTGGATAATTCGTCCTAACACCCACTTCATAGGTGGATAACGATCGTGCTTTATTAATACTAATTGAACTAACGTGATGTTTGGTTTAATTTAGCACCACATTGCATTGCAATTTAGCAACACAATCGTTGTTGAAGCGCATTAAGTATTCTAAATGCCAACGTTTCTCCTTTTGGACCCATTGAAATTCTTGTAACCACTCTTTAATCTTTTCACATCTAGCCAGAACTGTGCTTTTTTTCTTGCTGTTATTATAAATGCCAGCTGTAAGCTCGTGCGTTACACGAATTCTCGAAACTATCCGCTCACATCGGTTTTTTTAATTAAACCACCCTTTTCTCCGCCAATGTAATGAGAAAAAATATTATTATGAATGAATTGAATTACGTTCAATTTAAATGAATATTATCTAATCAATTCCACAGTATATTTTAAAATAGTAATAATTTGTAAGCAGTGAAGTATTTTTTATACCTACCTACAGCACATTCGCACACAGCACGGCTGGTGCGAATTTCATAGATCTACTACTTTCGTGAACAATTTAATTATTAAATATATTCTCTTTATCACCATTTTTCAATTTATCTAGGCTCTAATCGACAAAATGTTGAGGTTTCATAATGTAACCGCAAAGCGGAAGGAATTGGAAAGGAAGAATCAGGAATGCCGACTTATAACCCTGCAGGTTTTCTTCGTTCGCTTGTCTTTCCTCAGTTCCGCTGGTTCTTACATTCGCCAATAGAACTCGTAAGCTCACGATTTTTGTATATTTTTCGACACGGTCGACTAAAGGCTCTGAATTCAACATACAGGACATTTGGTAATTTACAACTAAATAATATGATACATGATTGTATCTGATTTCATCTGGTTGGCAGTAGTGGGTAGGAATAAAGTGATTTGTTGGGTAGGAATTATAAATAATTGATTGGTAGAAATTATAAGTAATTTGTGGGTAGTAATTGCAAGTAAAATAAAGGGACAAGGAGCAATGCTAGACACCAACACGGTATTATATTATAAAATTTAACGTTTTCAAGGAATTTGACCTGGAAGTTGTCAGACTTGTAAGATAAAAATGAAAGTAAGGAAGACTTAAGTTTTTAGGTACTTACTTTTCTTGGAACAATGTATGCAAAAACTAAGTAGTTTTCGTGTAGGTAACATCTCATTACTTCCGTTTTGTTTGGACCATATTTTACATGTAAATTGCCACATTTTATTAATTTTCCTCGATTTTCAGATATATTCCTCTAAAAAATATGTTTTTAATGGTAATATTATTCTTTGTGAAAATAGAATAGTAAATGGCTAATACATGTCATGTTTAATTAAAAATTCAAGGAATTTTGGATGAAAACAATGCACTCATACCTCCAATTTTTTTATTGGTGTTGAATCAGAATTTATATCCATGTTGATATTACGTAAGTTTTCCTCAATTGATATCATAATTTTCCAAAACGTCTCGTTTTTGAATTCTTCGTTTTCTGTACCTCTTTGTTTGGCTACTTTCTCGTAATTTGTTTTAATTTTATCAATAAATCCTCCGTACGTTCTTGTCATTCTGTCCACAGGAAAATTGAGCTCCCCCGTATTAATTTCAATAATAGACCCGAATTCATCGCTTTTCATCTGAAAATGAAAAAGAATGTGTGAGAAAAAAACTTCTGGAAGGTTTTAGTGTGAATTTAAAAAGAAAACCATATTTTATGTTTACTTACTATCCGTCACGGAATTAATAAATAACTATTTATTTTCTTTAATTATTATTATTTTTTAATTGAACTCATTTATTTATCAACTCAGCGATAGATCTTTTAATGCATGTGTCGTTTATGAAACAATGTTAAAGGACCTTTGAACGGTTTTCTTAAAAAGCAAATATAAGAAATCTACGCATTAATAATGGTACTCACGTTAAAGAAATCTTCATGCAAATCAATTATTTTATCAGCTCCAACTCTATTCTTCATGTATGATTGGTACATGGCCTTCAACGGTTCAGCCTAAAAACAATCAGTTATATCAAAATGTAACAAAGCACTTTATATAATGCTATTTTTCATGTAGTCGGTCATGCTCGAATGTAGTTTGCTATTTTTATTTTATGGTACACAAATATTTATGAAACAGCACAAAGAAATGTTTGTCTTTTTTAACATACATTTAAATAAATTAACATTTGTTACTAAAAATTAAGCCAAGTACTTTAACCTTCATGTGGCTATCAGAGGTAACCTAAATCTCTAAAAGTACTTCTCTACATTAATCGGGTATATTGTATTCGTGCAAAACTAATAAAAATGACATAATATATTTGTACCTCAGTGACTCCTCATAGTAACACGGGTTTTATTTTGCTTCTTAGCAAATATAAATAATTACATTTAAATATCGCAGTTATGCCGAGAATTAAATGCAGTTTTGATACTTATTGTTCACAATAATGAAATAAATATAAAATTTTTCTAGAACCCTCACTATCAAGGATGTCATGCTTTTTTTAAATATTATTTGCAGGTATGTT
The DNA here is from genome assembly GCA_917880885.1 of Limnephilus marmoratus. Taxonomy (NCBI): domain Eukaryota; kingdom Metazoa; phylum Arthropoda; class Insecta; order Trichoptera; family Limnephilidae; genus Limnephilus; species Limnephilus marmoratus. The sequence continues at coordinate 50,998,088 of OU862909.1, read as the reverse complement.
TGCGCAAGTTTGATCATACATTACTCAATAGAAGAAAACTATAATTGGTGACTTATTTCTTTATTTATTTTATAATTGTTTATTTTATTTATTATTTCGTATTTCCTGACATTCTTCTAGGTAAGAATACCCGAGGGTTTCTGTGAGGAAAAGAAGGAAGTAATTTTGTTAATGAGCAGTGGTTCATTTAAATCAATAATAACCCTAGATTATGTGACATACATATCCATATATTTTGTATATATGTATATTTGTTATGAAATCACGCGAGTGAAAACATAACAAGACTCAAACATACTTACACTAAACATATCGAAAACAAAATTTACAACGTACAGTATAAACAGCACGGGACAACCAAAAAATAACACAAACGCAATAAAAATACACGAATGTTTAAATAACAACATCTGCAATCGCCCTTCTCTACAAAAAATAGAACAAATAAAGTATCTAGGAATCGTAATTGACCATATTAAGATGAATACATCATATCAAATAAATCACAAATAAACTTCTCAAAACAATACATATTTTCCTAAACATAAAGAACATATATAAAATAAAACAAATGAAAACAATATATTTTGCATTTTCAATAATTGTCTGGAGAGGAGCAACAAACTCAGCTATCGATCGCGCAGATAACGACCTTAAAGGTAATACTTAAAAAACATAGACTAACTGATACAGACCATATATTCAAAAGTTATGACGTACTAGATATATGCCAATTATACGTTAAAACTCTACTAAACTACATTTTCGACCAAAAAAAACAAATTTCAACCATATCAAAATATCACTAACAGACCAGTAAGACAATCGTAAAAAAATAACATAAAAACTCCGACAGTGAATACAAGCTTTGGACAAAGGCACTATAAATATTATGATATAAAAGCATTCAACAGTCTTAGCCTTGAAAATAAAATAGTAGAAAACAAAAATAAATTCATACTCAAAATTAAGAAATTGATAAAAGAACAAAAAAGACAATAATACCAAAATCTCATAACATAATAAGAATAAAACACGTACACGTAACACGCAAAACCAATATAAAACACATCATAAAAAATACATTTTACCTACATGTAATTTTACTTTCAATATAATATTTTTTTTTGTTTAATTTTAGCTTACTTTTTTTTTTGCTGCATTATTTTTATATTATTTTGAATGTATTATGTATAAATTTTTGTTTTATAAAATGGAGGCCTCAGCACAGGTGAGCTACCCAGTGAGGCCGACATTGCTGAATTGTATTTAAAAATGTTAGATATTATATCCAATATATAAATAAATAATATTTTTAAAAAGAAATATCTGTTGTTACAGTTAAAAAACCCTCACATTTTCAATAAATACTTTTTCAAACATTCCTATATCTTTCCTGGCACTAATAAGGGCGGGAAGCATTATTCTGGAGTGAAAATTGTATATTTTCTTCATATCATCAAATATGTTAAATTGTGAATTAAGCCTTTTTAAGTCTGGAGGTATCCATCGATCTTTAAGACACGGCCTGTAGTACCGGTGACAGCTTCTTAATTTGTTCACGTATATCTTTTCGCTTTCGATGAATTGGTTCAAAATGTTTTTTGTCTCAGTTCTGTAACCAAATAAATCATAATGAATGTTTTTGGGTGTATTCAGTTACGTAAAACTTTATTCCTGCTTACTTTTATTAAAAAAACATTGTTATGTATAGTTAAAATGTATAGTCTTTAAGAGCGTTTAACCAGCCAGCGGACGAAAATCCACATTTCGTCGAAAGTTGTTCTTCCGATCGTGCAGGGCGATTACAATGAGAAAGATTGATTATTCTCCGTACCAGCTTTTTTAAATTATAACTCAATATCGAATTTATTTCAATCCAAATTAGCTTTAATTTATACCTTCATCCAAAAATGCTGAAAGGCGTGATGATAAAACTATTAAAATAATGTACTTTTTGTAGTTATTTTTTGATTATAAGTATTTATCATTTTTCAATAATGTCTAAATTTAATAAGAATGTTAAAAATATTTGAAATATATTAGTTTGTAAGTGCGCAAATAAATACACAAATGGACCAATTTTCGTCAAGAAACACATGTACGTACATATTTTTTAATGATTTTATTGAAACTAAAATTAAAATTCTAATACTTACATAACTTTGCTAGATAATGTATTGGTTTATTTTACTGCATGATTACATTATTTGAAATGGGTGTGGTATAATACAAAAACTTTTTTGAAAATTTAACAAATCTGCCAACGACCTATGGAATAACCTTATTATACTAAAAATTAAAAAAAATCTAAAAATTTATTACATAACTATGCTAGATAAAAGAACAATCTTTCGAAATCCATTTATAATTTTTTGTGGAAAAGAGTCAATACGTCTAAAAACTTTTTTGAAAATGATGTATTTCCGGCTTTCTCTGGTAATGCCCTCTTAAATGACAACTTTAAACATATTTACTCTGCGTATTTTTTTCAATGATTTAGGAAATAAAAAAAAATTAAACATTTCGAAATTACATTTTGTATTATATTGTTGTGTTGGCATTTGTACCATATGAGAAGCTGATCTCGCCTCTGTCGGAGAAGTGGGGAACTACTGGACACCTTTATAGGCGCTGCTCTGGTCCCCTAACACGGTCGATAGATTAGGATTGCAAACGATAACTTTCGGTAACTTCTTCATGACTGCAGATCGCCAACGAAAAAGTAACAGTTTTCAATGACTTAGTGTTCTTAATGCATTCAACATCAACTGTTGTTTGTTCGTGAGTAATCTGCAGTTGTCCTAGGGAACGTTGAAAGTTATCCTATTAATCCTTATCGATCGACCATGCTAGGACCCCTGGTCTCTGACGACAAGGAAGGGATCCGCAAGGAGGAGAGCAAATCCAAAAAAGTATTCGAATGGAATAACAAACTCAACCTTATCGATATTTTTATTTAATAAACACACCACGAGTAACTGAATATGGTAATAGTAACTTATGTCAAGGCCTAATATTTAAGATCATGGTAGGTACTTACATAAAATTGATATTGTTTTGTACGTCGGGTTTCTTGTCACCGTTTTCAACACACTGTATTTCTTCTTCGCCCTGCATTTCATCAACATACTGTATTTTTTCATGTTTTTCTTCATCATACTGTATTTCTTCATCTGACTTATCTTCTTCCCCGTATTTTTTATGTGAAACCAAAAGTGTTTTATGGAATTCTACTTGGGTAATGCCTAAATGTTTTAAATCTTCATGGTTTCTATGTGTTGACTTTAAAGTATCATTTTGGAAACTTTTAATTCCCTCATAGTTTCCTTTGGGTATACCGAAAAAATGTTTACTGTAAAAACAAACGAAATCAATTACAAATAACAAATGAGAAAAAAGGATTAGAGATTTGGATTGTGCGATTAATAAATGGCTCTTCTGAAATCTAAAATCAATCAATCGTTGATTTTAATCAGATAATACGCGTATGACAACATCGTGTGAAATACACGATGTTTATAAACGTATTATAACACGAGTTTATGTCCGGCGGGGGTAAAGTGTAAGACTTCTTACTTCACTTAATGTCATGAAAACACAGATGTTATAGTCCATTGATGCAAATCCCACAGAGCAGGCGGGCCGCATTATCCACTTTTCACACCTGCATGGTCTCCTAGAGTTGGTACAGGTGTGGTAGAAAAAATGAATAGTAGTAAAAAATTTATCAAGAGACGAGATGGGCACGAGTTGATTTGCGTCACTATTATAGACTTAACGAGTTAGTTGTTGTACCAGAGTGACAACGCATCTCCCGAACACCATATTTAACTATTTTTTTATAAAAAAACAATTGTCAATTTTGAAAACAAGAACTTGAGATAAAAATGAAGAAAACATATCAAAATCAAGCTGCTTGCTCTGTTGGATCAGAAAGGTTTCACTTCCAATCTGGTTTGCACGCCAAACCTTTTAAGATTTTCATTATTTCTTTATCTCATCCATTGCCCTTGCATCACCTTTGCAGGAATTATCTGGATCTTATGGATCCCAACCTTTTTAACACGGTCCTAAACGGTTTTACCACGCGTACGCTTCAGGGATCTCATTTTTGCAGTATTCATTTGCATACCCTTCCTCTGCCGGTTCAATTCCTCACTGTTGTATCAGTACCCAATTTTTAACTGCTAGCTTCGCTTTTTTTAAACTTTTTTTTGTGACTTCAGTGTTCAGTTTTCTGTCTTTATTCTTCATTCTTATGAGCGTCTCTCGTAAACATAGTACTCTTTCCAAACACACAAACTCATCTATTTGCTCCAACTATTCATACAGTATTCAAAAGTACCCACACTTATTTAATGATAAAGTTATTTTAAAGCAAACACAATAAAATTGTCCATAAAAATTGGTTTTAAAAATTAAATTATGAACAATATTTTTGTAACGCCGATTAATATTTCAAAACAAAAAAGCATCAGACCAATGCCAGAACTTCGCAAAGTAGAACAGATTACTAAATTTGACCGTATTGGAACTGAGCCGAATGAAACTGGCTTTTCAATTTGTTTACAGTACGATTCGTTCCTGGTTTTAAAAAAAAAGTTGATTTAATGTTTTGCTGTCTTCCGTATCCTTTATCCTTTTATCAAGGATAAGATATATAGTTGAAGAATACAATGTTGTTTCTTTAAAAAAAAAACCACCGTAGATAGAATTTAATTCAACGCCGTAGGTATCTCATTCTAGTGCTTAGATAATGCGTGAAACATAATACATCCAAATTTACATACGGATTTAAAATATTTCTAAGTTACCTTTTATCGGGAGAATAAGCATTATCATTCAAATAACTACCCAAATATCCATGAAATTGTTTAGTTTTCAGAGGTGAATGTTCTTCGATTTTTCTTTTCCGCTCAGCATCTAATATTTTACGAACATCACATATGGTTTTTGTCACAATCTCTTTACTTTCACTTTTTAGCCGTTGCTTTGGTGAATTGTCTTTTATTTTTTCAAACTGATTGATAAGATTTTTTACGGTTCCCATTATTTATCACGTTATGTTATATTGGAATATTACCAGCATTAAAAACCTCAACCATTAAATAACTTTCATAATTAACACAGACTGATTTATATATTATCAACTAAACAGGACATACTCGTATGTGTTCTCATCATAATAACCAATTAATGTGTACACTATCATAATGTGTTATCACGAAGTATGTAATCTTATCCAACTTTATCTGCGTCAACGAGATAGTACCTACCATGTTTTGAAAATAAATTATCAGCTCATGCTTACAATTTGCGATCCTTTTTTATTTACTTGATTGACACGAGGTTGCAGTCTTCCGTTCCATTTTTGTTTCAATTATATATCCAAAATTTCAACTAATGAATATATTTTGGCCCAGCAAAGGGTAGATACCAAAATATACAGTTTCCTATTGGTCCTATATGTTTTATTTTATAAATATCAAATAAGAACTGTGAAATCAAAAAAAAAATTCAATGATTTCTAAAATCCCGACCGCAAATCTCATTTTCCGAAAGAAGTGTTGTTACATCCCAAAGAAAGAATAAGCAATTTTTTATTTTTATTTTGACGAAGAACAAACGGGCTATGAACAGTGGCGGCCGCTGCCCTGAGAATGTGGTGGTTCACTGACAATTGATAATCCTTACCTACTTATGACAAAAAAATATTAATTAGGAATTTTTAATTTATTTTTAAAACAAACCGTTATTTCCTCTTATATTCAACACTAGTTGCACTCATTTTGCTAATAAAATAATATATTAACAAATTATATTATTAGTATTTAACATAACCAATACAAAAAAAAAAAACAATGATAATTATCACGCCACGGGTCAATATAACGCCGCGCCGCTAGACGCAAGTGGACGCAATCTAGACTGATCTACATATATGAGTATGAGTGTATAATATGATCTTCGCCGAAATTCGATTGTATTCGTGTCACCTCGGGTCATGGGTCAATCGGTAAACTTCGGCAAGAATCGGATTATGTCGGTTGCGGGTGGCACACCGATCCCAGTCAAATTTCGGTACAAATAGCGAAATCGACGCGCTTCGAATGTTTTGAAAATCCCATACAAAACCATGATTTGATCCGCTTGCAAACGAATGCACACCGCCGCGGCTGATACGAAGACACTCGGCGGTGCGCTATGTAAAGCTATTCACAGCATTATTCATTGGTAACTAATATTTTGAAATGATTAAATTACAGAATTAAAATGAGAGATTTCATAGATTTAAATTATAGATTTTATAGTCTTCAGTAAGCAAATAAAGTAAATTTAGCCATTATAATTTGCCAGTGCTGCACACAAACACATAGCCGCCCTTGGCTATGAATATCACGACAATATTTGAAAAGCTCCTGCTTCAGCTTTACTTCATTATCTATATATATAAATATATCAAAATATGTTCGTTTCTGGGTTTGCATATTTATTTATGTATATATTTATCTAATATTACATAGTATGTTTTTATATTTTTGTTTATTCGTTATAGTCTCATAAGGTATTATTAAACATTAAAACAGACACATACTCACATATCTCACAATGCAGGATATCACATACCGATGTCACTGAAGACCATTCCAGTTTCATGCTGACAGTCAGCTATTTCTTCCGGATTAAGGTTTTTTGTTGGTTTCCTTATTTCCAAAGGCAAATGCGGAGGAATTCCCAAACAAAAGGACAACGTTTTTTTTTTCAACCTGAATACAATTCAAAAAGGAGTCATAAAGACCATTCTGAAAGTGCCTATTAGAACGCCTTCGATTGAAATTTTCAGTAGCTTTGACGTACCAAATGTACAACGAATATAATATGCCAAAAATATATTATTGAAGCTATTCAAAAGTACTGATTCCTCTACTAGACCGCGTATCCGCGTATCGTATAACTAGATCGAATAAAAATGACATAAAAACATTCCAAGTTATAAAATCACATTCGGACAAAGAAACTAAACTTATCTTGCAACTAAACTCCATAATATTCTTCCACAAGACATAAAACTAAAACAAGATGTAAACCATTACATTAACGCCCAAGTGTGGTGTATATTCTTTAAAATTATTACATTGGCGCCCCACGTTGGGCACCAATGTAATGGTTTTAAAATATTAGTGGTGTAACACTGCGTAAAAGAATAAGTACAACAGAATATTTATAGTTAAAAATGAAAGAGTTGAGGCAACAATCAAATTATCTTATTAAATAATTAAAACAGAACATGAGACTCTAACAAAATAATATTTAAATACTTCAGGGTCGTGTTTAGTCCTTACAAAAGGAAACTAAATAGTTAAAAAATCTAATAAATGAATTGATAGCTTGTCGTGATTTAAAAATGATCTGAAGATGTTAAAATTACTAAAGGGCGCCAGTTCAATAGAACAAAATATTAAATCGTAAATCAATAAACTCAAAACTAACAGAAGTTATAGCTCACAGGTAATTACGATTTCACCGAAGTATGTGCCTTCCCCACGTTGAGACAAACTCCCGAACCCTCTGGCTGCTAGCTTGGAACTCTGAAGAAAAATTCTCTTGTTCCTGGTATGTTTTGGGCAACAAACAAAAATCTTGATTCGATTTGCTCGTAGAATAATTTCAATTAGGAATTCAAATTTCAATTTGAATTGATACGTAGCAATCTACTTATTGGGTGATTATTAATGGGTGCTTACTTCATCTAGTGAATATTTGGCCAGTATAAATCCAAACTGTTACATTGTTATGGGCAATTTTTCAATTTTTTAAACGACTTCGAAAAGGAGGAGGTTCTCAATTCGACTGTATTTTTTATTTTTTTTTTATTTATTTTTATATTTTTTTTTTTTTATGTTTGTTACTTCAGAACATTCGACTGGGTGAACCGATATTGATGATTCTTTTTTTATTTGAAAGCTGGTGCTTCCCGTGTGGTCCCATTTTGATTTGGTCTAGTTCTGACAATGGCATCTATGAGAAAATCATATAAGTCTTAAATTTGCATCAAGTATGTGCGCGACAAATGGACGAATAACTCAATATCACGCCAACCGATTTCGATGATTCTTTTTTATTGGAAAGGATGTACTTCAAGAGTAGTTTGATGAGAGTTTGGTTAGGTTCTGATTATGGGATCCATGACAAAGTAATGGAACTCTCCAATTCTGAAGAACAAATTTACGATACTCGGCCGAATCTTAATTAATTAATTAATTAATTAGTTAATGTACTTCAGATTCACTAAAAATCAAAAAATTAACAAAAATTTTAACAAAACAAAAAACGACTTCAAAAAATGCACTAAAAAGTAAAAAAATAATTTCGTATTCTTCTACAACTTTATAATCAACTTAAATTTTCTACTCATCAATATGTAGGTACGATTGTTATTTTTGGAGTCGGTGTCAACCAAGGTACCCGCGGCCCGGCGTGTTCACTTGACAGCTCCTCTCCCGCCGACACCGACTCCAAAAATAACAATCGTACGTACATATTGATGAGTAGAAAAGGATTAAAGTTGATTATAAAGTTGTAGAAGAATACGAAATTATTTTTTTACTTTTTAGTGCATTTTTTGAAGTCGTTTTTTTATTTTGTTAAAATTTTTGTTTATTTTCATAGCTTTTAGGAACTTTTTAAAGAGGTGTTTAGGTGACTTGATTCTGAGTTGGCGTGGAACCTGTAACTAGGTTAGTTAGACAACATTTTCATTTCAAAGTATCACAACGGGAGTATTAATTGTTTTTTTGTTTAATTCGAACTCCATTTAATTTTTAAAAATTTAATGAACATTAAATTTGATAATGTCATTATCAAGCTCTGCAAGTATTTTAAATGAGAATGGTCTTGTAAACCAAAACCATAACATCATCAAATATAAATTAAATTAAAAAAAACAACATCAACAAAACAACGGGAGTTATGAAATATCTTTGGCAGGTACGCATTTCGTAATTTATTTAACTTGAACCACGAAAAGAGTAATGTTTTATATTATTTAGATACAATGAATGATCAAGTATTTATGTATATATTATACGAGTATATTAAAAACGGTGATCTTATTTATAAATATGCTTAAAAATGTTCAATTGATAAACTTATTAAATTATTACATAATCAGCTATTAAATTATTATTACATTACCATTTACTAAATTAATACACCACTGGTTATTAAATTATCACATCACTAGTTATTAAATTATTACATCACTAGTTTTTGTACAGATCCGCTTAGTCAAATAATATCCAAGGCTTGGATATTTATTACATACCTTGTATTATTTTTTAATTCGTTCGTTAATTTTGTATTTCTCTCATTTCTTCCTCTTCAGTGCATTTATTTATTATTATTCCTTAATTTATAATTTAAGATAATCAAATTCAATTAAATTTCTACCATATAGATAGTGTATACAAAAGCAAAATGTATATCAAAGTATACTTGTTTAATATATGTGTATTATTTAAATTAATTTAGATATTTTTGGTTAATAAATAATTTTAAAAAGTAATATGGTGCAGTCATATTGTAATGCGTCATGGTGAGCATTTTATTTACACATTGTGTTCTGCATTTTAAAATCAATAACCAGTAGGCAGGTGATGAGTACCTAAGGCATTCCTTTTGTCAATTAATTATGAACAAACATATTATGTTGATCAATACAGTTTTTCATAGAACCGAAATGAACGAGTACGTCACTTGGGTCGTGATGGTGGACTTTTGACAGTTGACGAATTGAACTCGTGACGCCAGGGTGGGAAGCAGCTCAGCCACTCACTCGGAAACAAGACAATTATGGAGTAGTAGAATAAAACATGAATTATTTTGTAATCTTGCATATATTATCGTTGTAATGTATAAACAAAAATCTTGAAATAAATAAATAAATAAAATTATGAACCGTAATAAGTATAACATGTGCACATAACATTACATGTCATACTTGGGCGGTTGGCACAATGGTTGGTTGTTTTATAATATGAATCGATGATGAATGATGACCTTCAATAAGTCTCACACAGAAAAATTCACATTGCTTGGGATTCTGAAAAAAGTTTATTTATTAAGATGAAGCAAATATTAAAATAGGAAACGACACCTTCATAAACTAGTTTTTTATTACCTTTTGCCGCTTGGAAATGCGCATCCAAGACCTTTCCGATAATTTTCACCCATTCCCGGACAGTGGTTGTTTTACCGGTGATCGTGTATCTTTTCGGATTATCAAACTTTTTGAAATAAATTTGGAAGGACCCAGGTGAGTTACTTTTGGGATCTGTTTTACCCAAGCTGTCGAAGCTAATTGAGTCGTGGTAGTCAAACAGTTTTTCACAATCCTAGAAAATATTAATCAATGCATTGGATTTTTTTATCAGTAGTTTCATCCTGGAAATTTAATATATACTGGATAAGAATATGATCCATCACAAAAATAAGTTACACATACCCTAACGGAGATCACGGTAAGGAGAATCATTTTCTCGAATATAAAACAGGACATCTCAAAAGCTTGATCTTTTCTGTCAGTTACATAAAAGTTATCTTGTGCTAACAAACGACCCTGGGCCATTAAGTCAACCTGCAAAAAAATAAATAGTATGAGCAAAGCAGTAGCTTAGTATAAGCCATATGCATAAATGTGGTGATACATTTCCAAATTTGCCTTTAAAAAATTGTTTCATTGTACAGGGTGGACCTTAACTGTGTTCGCGGTTTGTTTCGTTATTTTTTTAACAATGCGTGGGCCGAGCGCGGTTCGGGGGGTATCGTTAGACGCGTTATTGCGTGGAAATTTTAGTCGCCTTGGAGCCGTTCATGGGAGAGCAGCGCGCATTTTGTGTTCGTGCATATTACATAAACAATTATTCCATGAGCTCATTTCGGTTTACGAGACATTAATCAAGCACCAAGAGCAAAATCTATTCGGAAATGGATCAAAATGTTTGAGAGAACCGGCTCAACAGTAAAAACAATTAATGAAGGCTGCCTGAAGTCAGCGAGGATACCAGAAGTTATTCAGCGTATTAGTGAATCAGTGAGGGAAAATCCACAACAAACTACTCGCAAGAGAAGCCAAGCCTTATCCATCAAGAGGACCACTTTACAAATAATTTTACGCCACGATTTACATCTAAAAGCTTATAAAATTCAGCTAACGCAAGAGTTGACGCCAAATGATATCGATCTTCGACTTAATTTTGCCAATGTGATGCTGGAACGTTTTGACTATTTTTGCAACATAATGTTCAGCGATGAGGCCAATTTCCATATCAATGGCCATGTTAATAAACTAAATTGCCGGTTTTGGTCTGAGAATAGAAGAAGAAGACCCCCGACAGAAGCATCAACGTCCCTTGCATAGCCCGAAGGCTGCAATATCAGCTAGGGGTATCATTGGCCAATATTTCTTTGAAAACGAAAGGAGAGTTGCTATGACAGTGAAATATAAGAATTATTGTCAGATGCTTCAGGAGTTCTTGGTCCCAGGTCTTCAAGATTTTCAAGACCACAATTCCAGGAGCTGGTTTCAGCAGTACGGCGCCACCTGTCACACTGCTAAACTGTCCATGGACCGTTTGAAGATGTTCCCCGGAAAACTCATTTCACGAGGAGGAGACATTGGTGGCCCCCATAGAGCCCAGATCTCAGCCCATGTGATTATTTTTTTTGGGGATACTTAAAATCAAGAGTCTATGAAGACAATCCGACAACAATAAATCAGTTAAAACAAAACATTGTACGAGAAATTAACGCCATCCCACGGGCAACTTGTCAACGTGTTTTTTGAGAATTTTCGAATCCGCCTTAGACAATGTCAATAGGCTGATGGAGCTCACTTGGATAATATAATTTTTATAACTTAATGTCATTAAAATTTCAATTTATTGTAGTTTTTGAAAATATTAATAAAACATGTCTAAGTTCTACCATTATTTATTTATTGTTAATTGAAACTAGGTATACAGTTAAGGGCCACCCTGTATAAGCAATATGTAAAACGAGTGACCTCATATAAAAAAAGTTTTTTTACAACTACTGTCTTAGGGGATATAAACATAACTCTTTACTAATCTATCAAGGAAAGTGTTTAACAACTTATGTTTATTACAATTTTATTTGTCTAACCTTAGAATATCTGATCTGTTCCAGAAGAGTTTTAAATTCAAATTTTTTTATTACATCCTCTAAAATATTTTTGGAAGTGGTCAATTTTTCCAATATTTTACCAGAATCTTCTGTCGGTAAATGAATGAGATTTTCAATCACGTTGACGTATAAAGTAATGCTACGCAGAGGATTTTTGAAAAATATGTACAGCGGATTGTCTTTATTAAGCACGCCCTTAATGATGCTCTGAAATAAAAATTAAAAATATTTTTTCAATCAATAAAATTATAACACATTGTTTTTCTTGATAATTATTTACACAATTGAATTACCTTACAGAAGTGACCATATTGGTTAACTACCACAAAATCCTCGTATTCATTTCTTACACATATTTTTTTTTCGTAAAGCGTAAAACTTGATTCCTGAAAAAAAAACAAATAAGTTTTATTTGAAAGAAAAAATTCTTAGCAAATCGTGCTTTGTTTTGATTCTATAATATGAAAAGTGATTGGTAAATAAGTACGCTTAGATTTATTACAATCTACTGAACGCTCTAAGAAAATACTTTTTTTATTACTTACATGTTCAATAAATACTTCTGCTAAATCTGCCAAATTGTATTTAGCACTCTTGAGGGCTGGGAGCAGAATATTTGAGTGAAAGTTGTAAATATATGTCGTGTTTATAAAAATTTGCTCTTGGATTTGCAAATTGTGCGGCCCCTCAAACCAACTTTTTAAATTTCTTACATATTCCTCTTCTTCTGCGATAAGATAGTCCACAAAATCCATGTACTTTTCTCTTCTTATTAGATCCCTAAAATTGTAAATGTATAAACATGTATTTTCAATGTTTAAACAATATATTTTCGTTATTTGTTTTTGGGGTGTTAAACCGTGTTGCGCTACCTCCTTCTTTAGCCAACGATTCGGACAGCGTTGCAGGGTCCATGATCAGGGCAGATCCGGCAGATCCGGTAGATGTAGTATATTATTTAAAAAAACCCATTATGATATCCATGAAAAATTTGAAGCATATTTTTTTCAATATTTTCTTTAATTTGACTCTAGGAAGATATAGCATGGTTAATTTGAATGAAAAGTCATAAATTTCATAAGAAATAAATTAACGGTTTCATGAATCCCATATATCACCCAACTTTTAAAAAACCGAATATTATTACTAGCATATTATTAGCTAGAGTTCAAACACGAATTTATAAAAAACTACAGAAGAATAATATTATCATCATATCATTTTTCTTATTTGCTTACTTGGTAGTGTATCTGTCGCAGAAAATCGTAAAATCAGGCCAATCATGATGCGACTGAGGCACTTCATGATCTGCCGCCAGGCATTTTACGAAATATGTATTGATTTTATATCTTTTCTAAATTTTATGTTTTTAATATTCTTTATTTATTTAATACTTGATATATTCTTTTAAATTATTTTAACAACACAGGCATGAGCGTAGGTTAGCGGTCAAAAAATTCTCAACATAACTATAAAAAATAAAAAAAAGCACTGAATAAAGAAAAAAAAAATTACGAACTTATTCACAGTGGTAGGTACTTTCTTTAATACTCAAGAGAACGCCATCGAACAAATATTTTTTGTTATTTTTTATTTTAACTTTATGAGTAAAACCTCAAATTGTAATATTTAAATAAATGAAGACAATATAAGCGAAACTCAATCGAAAATCTGGAAACAGAAAAATCAGAAAAACATATTGACACCTCTGGGACTCGAACCCAGGACCACTTGCTTTCCGGGCAAACGCGCTAACCACTGCGCCACGGTGTCGATATGAAATTCGGTCATGTTTAACTGTACCATACTTCGACTAAGAACCACCTACATTATCTTCATTTTCTTTAACGCATATATTATTGGCAACTATCTTTATGTATGATTGCAATATTCAAACCCGAACTAAATGCTCTCTAGATAGTGTCTGGATAAATCTTTATCCATTTTATTTAATATGCGACATCTATCGACTTTTCCGCAAGTCTAGGACGAATATTTGATTTTTTATTTTAACTTTATGAGTAAAACCTCAAATTGTAATATTTAAATAAATGAAGACAATATAAGCGAAACTCAATCGAAAATCTGGAAACAGAAAAATCAGAAAAACATTTTGACACCTCTGGGACTCGAACCCAGGACCTCTTGCTTTCCGGGCAAACGCGCTAGCCTAAAATAAAAAAATAAAATATTCATCCTAGACTTGCAGAAAAAGAATACTTGGGACACATTATTACTGAAGACCTCTCGGATGACGGTGATATTGAACGACAGCGGAGAAATATCAGTATATTGTCTATTATGATTGCCCGAAGATTCTTCAAATGCAGTAACAATGTAAAAAAAAAACATTGTTCAATGCATTTTGCACTAGCCTATATACATGTGAAACATGGTGTCACTACCGAACCAGCTCAATAGAACGACTCCGGATCCAATATAATGATGCTTGCAGAATTGTATTTGGATACTGAAGATACAGCAGCGCATCTTCAATGTTTACGGAGCTAGGACTACACGGATTCGCCGGTCTGATGAGACACCGGGTCACTGGAGCCAGGATGCGGCTAATGGCTTCCGATAACACAGTGGTGATCGCAGCCTTCCAGCACCAAGCGCCACTCCTGAGCGAGCGCTGGGCCCGAGCTCACTCCAGACCACGTCCTACATTATAATTGATTATCTATTTTATTTCTATTATCGCTTATGTTTTTTATTTTATTTTTTTTTTTTTTTTCTTTTCTTCTCTATTAACTTTTTTTACTTTATCTGTTGTGTAAATATGTACAACTTTATGGGACGTGTGGGATTGCACTATCCTCCCCACGTCCTGGAATAAACATTATTATTATTACTAAATTTTAACGTGTTGGAACTGAGCCGAATGAAACTGGCTTTTCAATTTGTTTACAGTACGATCGTTCCTGGTTTTTAAAAAAAAGTTGATTTAATGTTTTGCTGTCTTCCGTGTCCTTGGAGGTCTAGTTAAAGTATACAATGTTGTTTCTTTAAAAAAAACTACCGCAGATAAATTTAATTCAACGCCGTAGGTATCTCATTCTAGTGCTTAGATAATGCGTTAAACATAATACATCCAAATTTACATACGTATTTAAAACATTTCTAAGTTACCTTTTATCGGGAGAATAAGCATTATCATTCAAATAACTACCCAAATATCCATGTAATTGTTTAGTTTTCAGAGGTGAATGTTCTTCGATTTTTCTTTTCTGCTCAGCATCTAATATTTTACGAACATCGCATATGGTTTTTGTCACAATCTCTTCACTTTCACTTTTTAGCCGTTGCTTTGGAGAATTGTCTTTTATTTTTTCGAACTGATTGATAAGATTTTTTACGGTTCCCATTATCACGTTGTTATGTTATATTGGAATTTTACAAGCATTAAAAACCTCAACCATTAAAAAACTTTCATAATTAACACAGACAGATTTACATATTATCAACTGAACATGACATACTCGTATGTGGTCTCAACATAATAACCATTTAATTTGTACACTATCATAACATGTTATCAACGAAGTATGTAATCTATAATCCAACATTTTCTGCGTTAACGAGATAGTACCTACCATGTTTTGAAAATAAATTATCAGCTCGTGCATACAATTTACGATCCTTTTTTATTTACTTGATTGACACGAGGTTGCTGCAGTCTTCCGTTCTATTTTTTTTCAATTACGTATTTAAAATTTCAACTAATGAAAATATTTTGGCCCAGCAAGGGTAGATATCAAAATTAACAGTTTCCTATTAGTCCTATTGAATATGTTTTATTTTGTAAATATCAAATAAGGGGTTAAGAACCGCGAAATCAAAAAAATCAATGATTTCAAAAATCCCGAACGCAAATCTCATTTTCCGAAAGAAGTGTTGCTACATCCCAAAGAAAGAATAAGCAAAAAAGTTTTGTTTTAACGAAGAACAACTGGGTTATGAATATCACGACAATATTTGAAAAACTCCTGCTTCAGCTTTACTTCATTATCTGGATTGGTTTCTGGGTTTGTATATTTATTTATGTATATATTTATATAATATTTCATACAATGTATTTATATTTTTGTTTATTCGTTATAGTCTTATAAGATATTTATTAAACATTAAAACAGACATATCTCACAATGCAGAACATCACATACCGATGTCACCGAAGGCCACTCCAGTTTCATGCTGACAGACGGCTACTTCTTCCGGATTAAGGTTTTTTTGTTGGTTTCCTTATTTCTAAAGGCAAATGCGGAGGAATGATGTTCAATGTCACTGCCCAGTCATAGAAAAAACACAAAACATAAAATATCTCGGAGTAATAAATGGGACCTACACATTAAAGGTATTATTGAAAAACTCACAAGCCTTATATATTTCTTTAAAAATCTAAGAAATGTGGTAAATAAAAAGGATTTAGAAAAGGTTTACTACGCGTTATGTCATTCTCGAATTGAATATGAAATTATAGGATGGGGATCTACCACACATACATACATACACAACCTGAATACAATTTAAAAAGGAGTCATAAAGACCATACTGAAAGTACCTATTTGACGTACCAAATATACAACGAATATATGCCAAAAATATATTATTGAAGCTATTCAAAAATACTGAATCTTCTACTAGAACGCGTATCCATCACACTAGATCGAATAAAAATGACATAAAAACATTCCTAGTTATAAAAACACATTCGGACAAAGAAACTACACTTATTTTGCAACTAAACTCCATATTATTCTTCCCCAAGACATAAAACTAATAAATAAATTTAATGAGTACAAATCGAGATTAAAAACATGGCTGAAATAGGTTAACGAAAACACTCTAATGAAGACACTAAAGATGACATAGAAGACAAATAAACCATAATTAAACAATTTTAGTCCGCCTCGGCATAAGAACCTTTAGTGAGGAGGACTCAAAAAAACTTGGAAGTTAATGAATAACATTCTTAAAAATCAGTCTAATACTTCGAATAATTTTTGTACTAAATTAATAATTAATGATGAAATAATCACTAACAATGTAGAGATATGCAACCACTTTAACAATTTCTTTTGCAACATTGGCTTCTCCTTAGCTAATAATATACGTAACAATGTCGTACACAAACCGGACAATGAAATAACATTAGTATACGATAGTATAGAATCTTTATATCTCCAACCAACAACAGAATTAGAAATAAGCAAAATATTAAAATCATTGAAATCAAATGCGAGTGCCGGTTACGATAAACTCAAATACAAAACAGTGCTAAGTCTCTCAACGGAATTGGTTCCTATATTATCAAAATTGATTAATCAATGTTTTAAAGAGGGAACTTTTCCAGACAGCTGTAAAATTGCCAAGGTGATGCCAATTCACAAAGGTGGGTCCAAAACAAATACCTCAAACTACAGGCCCATCTCAATCTTACCAATCTTATCAAAAAATTTTGAACGTGTAATCTAAGAAAGATTAAACAATTTCCTATTAAAAAAATCATTCTTTTATAAAAAACAGTATGGCTTTAGGAAAAAATCTAACACACTTGCGGCAATAAACGACTTAATCAGTAAACTTAGGGGTGGCATTGATGGTGGAAATTATATCTTATCTATACTAGTTGACCTTCAAAAAGCCTTTGATACGGTAAGCCATGATATACTTCTCAAGAAACTCGAGAAACTTGGTGTAGTTGGTCCTGCTCTTAATCTATTCAAATCATAGCTTAGCAATAGAAAGCAATTCGTAAGTATTAACAATCAAAATAGTAAGCACCTTCCAATAAACTATGGAGTTCCGCAAGGATCCATACTAGGGCCACTACTGTTCCAAATTTATATCAATGATATTTCGCAATTAGAATTAAACGGTGAAATTTACTTATATGCAGATGATACTGCAATATTCTACTGGGGTAAAAATCTAAACATACTACTAGAAAATGCACAAAGTGACCTAGAAAGAATTTGCGGTTGGCTCCAATCAAATATCCTAACAATGAATATAAAAAAAAACAGGATACATGATTTTAAGTACAAACCGTAAAACAATTTCTCCACATATACCATTAAAAATTGAAAATAACGATTTGCAAATCCTGAAACAGGAAAAATATCTTGGGCTGTGCATCGATAAGCATTTAACTTTTAAACAACACATTCAAAATGTAAAAGATAAAATCACACCCTTAATTAGCGTTTTTAGCCGGTTATCATATCTATTACCAATTAGATTAAAAAAAAGTTTATACTATAGTCTCGTACACTCACACCTAAATTACCTAATTGAAATCTGGGGAAATGCGTATGAAACATACATCAATGAATTACAGGTAATTCAAAATAAGATAATCAAAAAACTATTTCACTACGAATCCAAAACATCCACAAAAAATTATATTTGGAAACAAAACTGCTAACATTAAGAAAACTATACGAGTACAATATATGTGTCCTTATATACAAAATAAATAATAAACTCATACATACAAACACAGAATTCATTAAAACGTCCCAAGTGCACAAACATTTTACACGACGACACGATAACATACGTTTAAACACCATTCATACTAACTACGGTAAGCAATCAATTAGTTACGAGGGGGGCAATTTATATAATTCCCTTCCAGATGATATCAAAAACGAAAAAAGTGTGTGCAAATTCAAAAAAAAATTGTTCATGTTTATTCACAAAAAACAAAGTAGTGATAGTGAATAATATCGTATGGTAATATAATATCATGTAAATGTTAGTATTGCAATCTAATGTAATCTAAGGTTATGAAATGTAAAAACTATGTAATGTAAAAACTGTACATAATTCAATATTCTAGTTAAGTAAGTGAAAATGTTATTTTCTTTTTTAATGGAATAAAAACATATGAAAAAAAAAGAAATGTACTTGCCAAGGGGATGAACTATGCAGTTGCCCCCAAAAAGATACCTGTGGAATCTATCGTATGTGGTGTAGAGACAGCACTACATTCAATGATGAAAGTCCATAAAATGTCAGAGACCCAAACAGAAGATATACGACAAGAGACTTGCCATATTTTGAAAAGGGCTAAAATACCCCGCCCAAACATCACAAAAGGAGAGTTTGTGGCCTTAAAAGAATTGCGCGCCAATGAGGAAATCTTAGTTCTGCCTGCCGACAAAGGTAATGCCACTGTGGTGAATAATACGGTAGACTACATCAAAAAGATGGAAGACCTCCTGTGCGATGCCGGCACTTACAAGAAGATTAAAAACAACCCCACCAATAAGATTGACTTGAAGACAAGAGAGCTAGTTAAAGCTTCCAGTATTAGGAAAGAGGATCGATCTGGGCTTTTCGTAAAAGCCTCCAGAACTCCTGCCCTATACGGTCTTCCAAAAATTATAACTATATAACTAGGTTAGTTAGACAGAACATTTTCATTTCAAAGTATCACAACGGAAGTATTAATTGTTTTTGTGTTTAATTCAAGCTCCATTTAATTTTTTAAAATTTAATGAAAATTAAATTTGATAATGTCATTATCAAGCTCCGCAAGTATTTTAAATGAGAATGGTCTTGTAAACCAAAACAGCTGTAACAAAAATACATACTAAAATACTTGCATAACTTGATACTAATATCATCAAATATAAATTAAATTAAAAAATGCAACATCAACAAAACAACGGGAGTAATGAAATATCTTTGGCAGGTACGCATTTCGTAATTTATTTAACTTGAACCACGAAAAGAGTAATGTTTTATATTATTTAGATACAATGAATGATAAAGTATATATGTATATACGAGTATATTAAAAACGGTGATCTTATTTATAAGTATGCTTAAAAATGTCCAATTGATAAAGTTATTAAATTATCACATAATTAGTTATTAAATTATTATTACATCACCAGCTATTAAATTATTACATCACTGGTTATTAAATTATTACATCACTGGTTATTAAATTATTACATCACTAGTTTTTATCCAGATCCACTAAGTCAAATAATATCCAAGGCTTGGATATTTATTACATACCTTGTATTATTTTTTAATTCGTTCGTTAATTTTATATTTTCTATTTCTCTCATTTCTTTCTCTTCAATGCATTTATTTATTATTATTCCTTCAATTTATAATTTAAGATAATCACTTTCAATTGAATTTCTACCATAGAGATAGTTTGTACAAAAATAAAATGTATATAATAGTAAACTTGTTTAATATATTATGTGTATTATTTCAATTAACAGAGATATTTTGGTTAATAAATAATTTTAAAAAGTAATATGGTGCAGTCATATTGTAATGCGTCATGGTTAGCATTTTATTTACACATGTTGTTTTGCATTTTATAATCAAAAACCATATATTATTATGTAGGCAGGTGATGAGTACCTAAGGCTTTCCTTGAAAAAAAAACGTATGTGGGTATATCAGTTAATTATGAACAAACATATGTTGATCAATACAGTTTTTAATATAATCGAAATGAACGACTATGTTGCTTGGGTCGTGATGATGGAATTTTGACAGTTGACGGATTGAACTCACGACGCCAGGGGGGAAACAGCTCAGTTACTGACTCGGAAACAAGACGATCATGGACCGTAGTAAGTTTAACTTGTGCACATAACATTATATGTCGTACTTGGGCGGTTGGCAAAATTATTTTATAACATGATTCGCTGACGAATGATGACCTGACTTCAATAAGTCGCATACAGAAAAAATCACAGTTTCCTTCCTTATTTGGATCGGTTCCTTTGTAGAGTTGCTTGGGATTCTGAAAAAAGTTTATTTATTAAGATGAAGAAAATATTAAAATATGAAACCGACACATATATATATATATATATATATATATATATATATATATATATTTTTTTTATTTATTGAAAAATAAGAAGAAATACATGAAAAACATACGCTGCATATCTCACTAGGGCATTCCTGTACCGAGATATGCAGTTTTACTATGTAATTTAAACAAAAAAACATACATATGAACTTAATGAAAATATAATTATAAACCTACAAAAAAAGCACTGAGAAACATTATTCAGTCATGGATTATTATAATTTAATTATAGCTGGGCAGTATATTATATATTATTATATATTATTATCAGGTAAATAATAATAAACAATTATAATTAAGTAATAAATGTATATAGTTTATGTAATAAATATAATATATTAAGTAAATAATTATAAATTAATTAAGTAGATAATATCTAATATAATTATGAGTTAACAATAATAAACAATTTGTTAATAAGAAGTAAATAAACATAAGTAAATTAAGTACATAATAATTATGAGTAAATACTAATAAACAATTATAAAGAACAGTAAGTAAATTATGATATGAAAGAAGTAGATAATAATAAGTAAATACTATAACAATAAGCAAATTAAAAAGTACATAATAATATATAGGTTAAGTTATTAAATATGGATTGTATGAAAAATAGCTGAATTCCAGAATGATTTATGATACAAACGACAACATGTGTAATCCAAAACCATCACTCTCAGTTATTATACATATTTTGACCATTTTCTTGAATAAATGTAATGTACCAATAGTTTTTATTTTTTCATTGAGCATATTATAAAGCAACATTCACTTTTTTATTACCTTTTGCCGCTTGGAAATGCGCATCCAAGACCTTTCCGATAATTTCCACCCATTCCCGGACAGTGGTTGTATTACCGGTGATCGTGTATCTTTTCGGATTATCAAACTTTTTGAAATAAATTTGGAAGGACCCAGGTGAGTTACTTTTGGGATCTGTTTTACCCAAGCTGTCGAAGCTAATTGAGTCGTGGTAGTCAAACAGTTTTTCACAATCCTAGAAAATATTAATCAATGCATTAGATTTTTTTATCAGTAGTTTCATTCTGGAAATTTAATATAAACTGGATAAGAATATGAACCATCACAAAAATAAGTTACACATACCTTAACGGAGATCACGGTAAGGAGAATCATTTTCTCGAATATAAAACAGGACATCTCAAATGATCGATCTTTGCTGTCAGTTACATAAAAGTTATCTTGTGCTAACAAACGACCCTGGGCCATTAAGTCAACCTGCAAAAAATTAAATAGTGTAAGCAAAGCAGTAGCTTAGTATAAGCCAAATGCATAAATGTGGTGATACATTTTCAGATTTGCTTTTATAAAATTGGTTCATGAATAAGCAATGTGTAAAACGTATGACCTTATATTAAAAGAAATATATTTACAACTACTATCTTAGGGGATATAAACATAACTCTTTACTAATGTATCAAGAAAAGTGTTTGACAACTTATATTTATTACAATTATATTGGGCTAACCTTAGAATACCTGATCTGTTCCAGAAGAGTTTTAAATTCAAATTTTTTTATGACTTCCTCCAAAATATTTTTGGAAGAGGTTAATTTTTCAAATATTTTACCAGAATCTTCTGTCGGTAAATGAATGAGATTTTCAATCACGTTGACGTATAAAGTAATGCTACGCAGAGGATTTTTGAAAAATATAAACAGCGGATTGTCTTTATTAAGCACGCCCTTAATGATGCTCTGAAATAAAAATTAAAAATATTTTTTCAATTGATAACATTATAACACATTATTTTTCTTGGTTGTTATTTACACAATTGAATTACCTCACAGAAGTGACCATATTGGTTAACTATCACAAAATCCTCGTATTCATTCCTTATACATATTTTTTTTTCGTAAAGTGTAAAACTTGATTCCTGAAAAAAAAAACGACAAGTTTTATTTGAAAGAAAAATTCTTAGCTAATCGTGCATGGTTTTGATTCTATAATATGAATAGTGATTGGTAAATAAGAAAGCTTAGATTTATTACAATCTACTGAACGATCTTAGAAAATGCTTTTTTTATTACTTACATGTTCAATAAATACTTCTGCTAAATCTGCCAAATTGTATTCAGCATTCTTGAGGGCTGGGAGCAGAATATTTGAGTGAAAGTTATAAATATATTTCGTGTTTATAAGAATTTGCTCCTGGATTCGCAAATTGTGCGGCCCCTCAAACCCCCTCTTCAAATTTCTTACATATTCCTCTTCTTCTGCGATAAGATCGTCCACAAAATCCATGTACTTTTCTCTTCTTATTAGATCCCTATAATTGTAAATGTATAGACATGTAATATATTTTCGTTATATGTTTTTGGGGTGTTATGCCGTGTTGCGCAACCTTCTTCTTTAGCCAACGTTTCGGACAGCGTTGCAGTGTCCATGATTAGGGCAGATCCGGTAGATCTGGTAGATGTAATATATTATTTTAAAAACCCATTATGATATCCATGAAAAATTTAAAGCATACTGTTTTTCAATATTTTCTTTAATTTGACTGTAGGAAGATATAGCATGATTAATTTGAATGGAAAGTAATAAATTTCATAAAAAATAAATTAACGGTTTCATGAATCCCATATATCACCCAACTTTTAAAAAACCGAATATATTATTCACCAGATTTAAATGTCCGGGTTAAATTTTCCCCACAGGAAAAACTAAACCCTTTCACACACTTCCCACATGATCATCTAGTGAATCCACGCTATGCAATTGCACTATATAAGTATTATAAATACAAAACAATATAAGAACAACATGTCAACCTACCAGAAACCAAATGGGAAAATAATTCACCGACTCCAGATATTTTCATATCAGAGGGTTCGGCTCTGTGGAATTCCTAATTGAACCTATAAACCCTACTGATCCCTCAATATAAATATCTAAAAAATCTTTTGTAATCCTACACGTATTTAAAATGACTGATTTTTGCATTTTTATATATAAATTCTTTGTCAAATCTAATATGCCTAAATTTTGAATGCGAGTCCTAGGTATAATGCCAGTAGCCGAATTAACAAATGGTAATATTTTTATAGTCTGAGAATGCCAAATTATTTTAATCTCATTTACTAGCATATTATTAGCTGGAGTTCAAACACGAATTTATATAAAAATTACAGAAGAATAATATTATCATCATATCCTAAAATCAGGCCGATCGTGATGCGCCTGAGGCTCTTCACGATCTGCCGCCAGGCATTTCACGAAGTAGCTAGACATATACATATCTTTTAAAAAAATTATATTTTTAATATTCTTTATAAATTTAATACTTGATATATTCTTTTAAATTATTTTAACAACACAGGCATGAGCGTAGGATAGCGGTCAAAATATTCTCAATAACTGCAATAAAAAAGCACTGAATAAAGAAAAAAAAGAAATTACGAACTTATTCACAGTGGTAGGTACTTTCTTTAATACTCAAGAGAACGCCATTGAAGAAATAATTTTTTGTATTGAGAATTCAAAAATATATTTTTCAGAGTCACGTTATCAACATTCTCTCTCAATGGCGATTGTAAATTATAATTTAATACGTAACCTAATTTTGTAGGTATATTCAAAGTATTAAAATAGGTAGACGCTGAAGGTCGATGGATATCACGATAATCTAAAACTAAAATATGTATGCATACTTCTGGTGACTGGGCGATATATTTTCTTTAGGTTGTTTTACGAAGTTGTTGATTGTTTCAATATTGGGTGGATGAGCAGTTGGTTGACTGGTTTCCCGAATCCGAGTTTTGTTTGAAAACAGTGCAGATTTGTGGATTGATTGCGTGGACGTATCTTTGACACCTGAAAAATAAAACATTATTTATTTCCGATCCACAAGGCCGAATTATCAATTTTGGCTCCAAATTTTTTCATTTGATATTATTCTGATCCGAAATGCTTATGAGGAGTCCGCCTAATTTTTTTCCCCGGACAAATAGCTTATTAGAGTTAGTTCGGGTCCGGCCCCCTAGCACAGTCGATCGATAAGAAGTGACAGGATAACTTTCGGTAACTTCCAAACGTTCCCAGACATGACTGCAGATCGCCAACGAATAAGTAACAGTTCATAATGACTAAGTGTTCTTAATATATTAAAACAACTAACTGTTGTTTGTTTAGTGATCTGCAGTTGTCCTAGTGAACGATGAGAAGTTACCTAAAGTTTTCCAATCAATCCTTATCGATAAACTAACTTTATCAAACCGCACTAACCGCTCCTTCTGAGTAATTTACTTGGATTTGACTTCTGTTTTATAGTATTTGATAGACTAAAAGTATAGTTTTCCAGTTATTTTAGTATATCAATGAAAACTTTTGATTAGTCACTACATCACATTTTCTGGCTATATTTAGGAGGCCCAGAGGAAAATAATTTCCCTCAGGGTCTATGTCATCTTTGGGGATGATGTGTGGAGGGTTTTTTTAAGGAAAGGAAGGAGATGGGAGTTCTGGGAAGGAAAAGGCAGTGTAAATTGAGTCAACTTGCTTCTTCTCCATTGCATCGGAAATGAAATTTTGATTTAGAATGTGGTTAGTTAGTGTTGATTTGCCGGTTATAAAACAATGCTGTAGATACGTACACTATCTTTAAATAAGCTAGTTATTTTATCCATGATCAGCTTCTCAAACAGTTTTGGAATTGTTGACAGTATGCATATCAGTCTATAATTAGTTATTTCGTTTTAGTATTGAAAAAAGGGATCTCCAATGATAAATAAATGGTGCAGAGAATTTAAGGTTAATTGATGAAATTAAAAAGTATTAAAATTAATATTAGTAGATGCTTAAGGTTTACCTTTTGTATCCGATATATTCAATAAGGTGACGATAGACTCTACCCATTTTTTGACAGTTTCACTATCGTTTGCAATAAAGTTGTATCGCTTGAATAGTTTATTTTCGTGCCAAACTCTGAAGGACGTGGCTGATGGGTCTTCTGGGAGTGAGTAACGCAAATATCTGACATCTATTGCTTCGTGGTAGTTAAAATAATTACCATCTCGTTCCTGTAACATTCAAAAGTTTTTGTAACATGCAACCAACACCTCTGACATGGGTCACCCTAAGTAGTTCACTACGTTTGGTGACTGATAGTGGTGCCCGGGTTCATGGGGTGCGGTTTGGAGGCTGACGGGTCTGCCAAACCAACTAGCACTAGGACTCTCTCGGAACATTGACTTGCACCGCAGTGGGAGGAATAGATTCATACGTCAGTTATTCCTGGACAAACGCTAACTCCTAGATTTCTACCCACCCCTTATACATTTTTCCTTCCCCAAAGATGACATACGCCTTGAGGAGAAATATTTTTCTTAGGGCCTCTTGAGTGGAGCTAATGTAAAAAAAACTGTTATTGATGGAATTCTTTTAGTGAATTTATAAACATATTTATTTTAATTGTAATTTAATGAGTAAAACCTGAAATTGTAATATTTAAACACAAGGCAATTTTAGAGACCCTCAGCATCTTCTAAGAACATTGTCCCGGCGAGATGGAGATACTTACAATCTACGTAATTGTGGGAAACCACAAGTACCCTGCTGATATACTACTTTTTAATGCTAGTCTCCGTACACGGCGCTATCCGAAATATACTGAACTTGATCATTTTTCACGTGCAGCCGTGGAGTGAACACGCTGTCATGCCATGTCATATGACTTTTTTCCAACATCAATCCATGCCTTCTCCACTAAACCTTTCTTACGTATTCTGGTAACGTATAGTTATATAAACATGCATTTGTTCCACTTTCAGAACAAATCTAACATTAGTTTCATGTTCCGACGCCATTTCTGTCAAACGTCAAACCAATAATTATCAGACACAAATGATGCGAAGCGTCGCGTGCGATCAGCTCTGTCGGTATCGCGATCGATCGTGATACTGATTGGAAACCGACAGCCACCGCGTAGCGCCGTGAACGGGCACCAGCAAAATCGTACGGGGGGTACTTACGATCGGCGCGTATGATACGCTCACGAGGATCGAGTATCTTGTAAGTATCTCCGTGAAGTCCTGGGTTCATTTTCTAGACGTAGCCGTGACTTTTTCTGATTTTTCTGTTTCATATTTTCGATTTAATCGCTAATTTTAAACAAAATCGCTAAATTTTTCGAAAAAGCGTTAAATTTTTTGTAAAAATAACACCCTTTTTTATAACTTTTGAGAGTTATTCCCATGAATGTAATATATCATTGAAGAAAAAGATAACACTAATAATCTAAACGAAAATATAAAAGAGAACAAGATACAGAAAAATAGAAAAAAAGATAATGGTTGCAACCGGAGTTCGAACCCCGAACCTTTCGTCTAACCGGGTCATATCAATTCAGCCATTGCCACCTGCCATCAAACCGTCATAATTTTGTAAATTTTTCTATACCGTGGGTAACTACCTTTTTCATTGGAAAAAGGCAGTTGAGAGTAGTTTTTCGAGACTCTATCCAGGTTACAAACCAGTTCTTAGAACGATTGTTTCCAATGAAAAAGATAGTTTCCCATGATATTGAAAAGTTAATATTGTTAATTCTAAAATATGAAAATATGAGATTGACAATTATGATGGCAAGTGGCAATGACTGAATTATCGGTTTAATTACCGGAAAACTTTTGTTTCGAGGATTCAATGAAAAAGATTATAATAATAACCGAATGAAATAGACAAAGACATAGGAAAATTAAAACTCGCGACTGGGACTTGAACTAAGAGGTTTTGCTTGAACCTAGATCCTCTAGTCTTACAGGTGCCAACACTTTACCAACTGAGCCGCTTAGACCGAATAATTTTTGGTCGTTTTATCAATCTCATCCAACAGTACATCTTCTTATTTTTTTTCATTTTTAATTGACTGCCATCTTTGAGATGATTGCGAGGTTCTTACCAGATCATAAATGTTTTCATCTTGTGTCTGGTTAGGGTTTCGGATAGTTTACAATTATTTATATATCAATGTTACCAATCCGATTTTATTGATATAAGGAACATCTTCAATTTATTGATTAAATATTATAATGTGGGGGGGGGGGTATTTCACTATCCTCTTGATAGCTTATTCATAGGATAACGTTCATTTTATTAATACATTATGAGATTATGAGAGGATCAAGAGATTATCAAGAGGAGGGTAAAATACCCCCTCAATAATTTATTTAAAAAAAATGAATTTATACCTGTAAATGAATAACCGTCAGAATGATCATCTTTTCAAATAAGAAGCACCGCATCTGATGTGGGTCGTTGTTACCGAGGGCCACATCAAAAATATCAGTTGCCACCAGTTCCCCTTGATTGATCATTTCAACCTAAAAAATCATCTTATTGGTTTAGTTCATCTTATTGGTTTTATAAAAGGATTTATTAATATTGTGTAATAAAACAGAATGTAGAAAATGTATATTAAGTACCTATTTCAAATAACGTAATTGACTAAATTTAAACGTTTGGGTCATTATTATCAATTTAAAAAAGGTTTGAGAACGTAATCCATGTTCACGCGTACTTCAAATAACGTTTACAAGAATTCATAACCTGTTCTTTCATGTATGGCGCTAATTTAATTATTGTACGAAACAACACTTTTTGCATGTTAGCAAAATGCAAAATCATGTTTTTCGTTTGAAACTTTAGAAATATGTCAGATGCTTTAATTAAACACTGCGAGTAGAAAATATCATGGCCTTTGAGATAATCGTGTATTATTTAGACAAGTATTTTTATAAACCCGGAAAAAAATAATATACCAGTCCTATAAAAACTGTTTTAAAGTTAAAAAATCTCCAGCCTTAAAACCCCCTTTGGGTTATGGATTTATTGATCACTGATAAAATATTGTACACAATTCAATATATTCAATCCAATAGTGTATTTGCCTACCTTTCTTGGAAGAATTGTGTTTTCATAAGGACAAAACAATTGATTCATATTTACGTGCGCAACCAACCATTTTTTTAATTTGTTTATTTATTTTCTTTTTACAATTTTATAGTCCTGGTGGAGAGGTCTTCGTAGACCAGTATCTCCCGATCCGGTTCTTTGTAAAAATTGTAAAAACATTTTATGCATTTTTACATGTTCAGTACTGTAAACGAATATAAAAAATAGCCTTTCCTCACCATAAAGAGACAAGGCGTGACAAGACAAGTGTTTGGTGAGGGAATTCATATGTTACAGTTATGTGTAATCTATATGTAAGTAAATATTAAATATTGCAAGTAATAACAAATAGATAGGTTTGAAAAACTCAAGATATATCAATAAATAGATTTGAAGGTTTTAAAGAAATAATAATAATAGATATGAACTCTTACAGTAGTTTCAGGTAATTTTTCAATTTAGGTTGGAATTCGTGATTATTTTCGATAATTAACGGGAAGCTGTTGAAATAAGTTATACCTGGATACGGAAAGGTATTTTTAATGTGTTGGTATTAAATTTTAGGATTTTAATATTATTCAGATATCTTGCTGATATATTGAAATGTAAGTTATATAGTTGTATTTCTTTGAAAGTTTGTAGTATTGAATTTTTTTTATATTTATGTATTATACATTATCTATTGTAGGTACACTGAATATTGAAAAGATTTTTTCAGTAGAAAATGTAGATGGTTTTTCAGGATAACCAAAATCATTAATCTTTGAACAATTTTGAGAGGATTTAACATCTCATCATATGTTCCTCCCCAGCCTGTAATACCATAGTGTAGGCAACAAAAAGTGAAAAATAAATACGTCGTGCATAATGTAATATGTACGTCCACACCACATGCGAGTCGGCACATACTTTATCGTTTATATGCGACTTCTCCTTCACACCAAAAACGGCTACAGATCATGATGAAAAACTAATAGAGAAGCTGAGCGCCGAAATGAAAAAACTACTGAAGTGTGAATTAACTGATATCAAAGCAAAGCAATTCATTTCTTCTCAAAAAAATTGATGACTACGAGGAAGAAAAGAAAAAAATGTACCAAAAAATAAAATAAGTCCAAACTGAAAATAAAAATCTTAAACAAATGATGAATAACATACAACAAAATGCTCTAGAAACATCTATAGAGATACGTGGGCTTGAATTAAAAGAAAACGAAAATCCAAACTTACCGGTTGAACTCATTCTAAAAAAATTAGAGTGCGAAGAACTAATACACAAGAATATTGTAAACTGCTACTCGACAAAAGAAGTGTTCATTTTTAAAGTGATAAATTTTTTTAGACATTATTTTTAGACAAAATTCTTTCCCAAAAAAAGAAAGTGGATTTTTTTCCGAAAGAGACATAAAATATTCCTCTTCGGAAAGGAATATTTACATTAATGAAAAGCTTACCCCTGCCAACAACCAACTTCTTTGGCTAGCTCGATCTACCAAATCATTTGCGTGGACGAAAAATGGAAATGTAATGCTTAGAAAAAATCAAGACTCCCCTATAATATACATGAAGGCGTGAATATTCGTATGATATTCTGCTACAACAATTCGGGCACCATATAAGAAAAATCACTCTGGCACTGACACTAAAATGGCTGATAAAAACAATAACATTCGTCCTGAAACCCGTGAATGCTATAATTGTAATGAAATAATGTATTGTAATAAAAAATGTTGATCATTGCATACACTACGATATTAAATTTTCGATGTTGGATTAAGTATAGAACATGCTCACATATTTCAATTTAATTTTTTTATATAATTTCTAAATATATATAATAACATAACATAAGATACAAGCAATGTAAAAGTAAACATATAGATATAACGTCGCCTCAGTTCTTATTTGTCCAACAGACCATTTTAGATTTTGTTCAATCTCCACTTTAAAATCAAAAATAAAGTATAAAAAATGATAGTTAATCACTTAGAAAAGAATTATTTAAACTAATAATACCTTTACCTTTACGGAAATAGCTTTATTTTAAACACATATCAAAATGTTTCATTGAAATAATTCATGAAAACCTTCTCCATAAGGCAAAAGTAGATAATGGGAACCCACTAAGGCACTGCCTGTGTGTGGATAATATGAAAAAAGTGCTAAATTACAAGAATAAGTACAGGTGAAAATGTAAATTTTTAAATAATGAAAATATTGTTGTAAAAAGTGACACATAAAACTTTGTTGATTTTTTGTTATAGTTTCAAGAAATAAACAAAATTAGTCTTGAAGTTACAGTAGAATTGTATTGAAAAGTTAAGCGGAAGGTTTACGTAAAATTTACAGGAAAAGTGTTTCAATATCTGCATCATTCAGCAATAATTTTAATTCTTTGATGTAAAATTGAAGTAGATGTTGTTTTAAATTTTTTGACAGCATTAATGAAGCCGTCTACTTTAAATAATATAACATAAACACATTTATCGGGCGAAACCACTTACTTGACAATCCTTAATACGTTCCACGTACAGTTTTTCTTTTATATTGTGAAGTAATTTCTCCTTGGATTCTTTTGCAGCCTTATATTTATCGATCGTTCTCAAATCAAAATTGGAATCTTCAGCTATTTCAATAAGGTTACAAATAGCGCAGTAATACGACACAATTATGTAAAAAGGGTCAGAGCAGAAAGAATACAGATTATGATTACTCCCCAATTGAGATGCAACCGCCTGAAATTAGAAAGTTTTACTCTTATTACTTTTTAAATCAAGTATATATTTAGAACAAACTAAAGTCGGATCTTCAGCGATAAAATATTTCAAAACATTCGACAAAAACGAAAACATTGGGGTAAGGTCACAATATTTTGGTTTTCCATCGCCGATATAAAACATTATGGCCCAGCCTTCACAAAATCTGTACGTGTTTTTGACATTGTGCAAACAGCGTCACTGGAGATGCAGCTTTAGTCTTGAAGAATTTCATTGGAAAGACATCGGAGGTTCTTTACCTCCCGATTTAGACATGTCGGTGGCGGCTAGCGACATCTGATTTTTACAATATAGCAGATGGGGAGATCATGAATTTTTATATGACATAATATCCTTCCGATAAATTATAGAAATATCACTCACCCGGCACACATATTTGTGATTGTTAACAATGTCCAGACTGGTTTCGGTTTTCGGCGAAAACTCATTATACAGCTTAAAACCGCTCTCCTGAAAACGAGATTAATAAAAAAATTACGTAATTAATAAAATTAAGTGATGGAAAATAAGTAAGGTGGGGTGAACGTCCAAGCATGTTAGGATTCTTTTTTCATGAAGACCCAAATCACACCATTTGCTGATTCGGAGCTAGTAAGTCAAAGAAAGGGGCTCTGAGATTCTTTTTTTCTTTAAGACCCAATTCACACCATTTACTGATTCGGAGCTAGTAAGTCGAAGAAAGGGGCTCTGATCGAGCTCAAATCCCACAACGGGTACCAAAATGTCCCCCAAATGAAAGTTTGTTGAAAACCCATCAGGCTAATTTGTTAACTTTTGGGAACAACTCATATAGGTCTCATAGAAACTACTATTTTGAAGAGAAGTATGATCTAAACGGTTATAGAAAAAGAAAACGCCATGCTTTATATTGCAATTTAAAAGTTAAACACACAACCATTAAAATGTACTTTTTCTTCTTCTTCGATGGCGCTACAGCCCATACCGAGCTTTGGCCTCCTGCAACAGTTGCCTCCAACTCCTCCTGTCCTCAGCGACTTCCAATTGGTACCTGGAGAAGCTGTGCTTCATCCCCTCTTACTTCGTCTTCCAACCTCAGTCTGGGTCTTCCCACTTTTCTCTTTCCACCTGGGTGTCCAGTCGGAATCCTTTTCGGGACGCGTGTATCCGGCATTCTCTGTACATGCCCAGCCCATCTCAGCCTGAGGAGTCTCATATGTGTTGAGATGCTAGGTGCCTTATATATTATACAATAATATATTATATTATACAATTATGTATTGTGCCGGATGCGCTACTGTTCACTCTCTTTCACGGGTCCACATATTCTTCTCAGCACTTTTCTTTCAAAAGTATCCAGCATTTCAGCCATCTTTACCGTCAGTGTCAGCGCCTCACATCCATATGCCAATACAGTTCTAACAATGGTCTTATATATGGTTATTTTGGTTTTTTGACACTACGTGACTTAAAAACTGGCAGCAAAGAGAAGTATGTTTTGAATTAAAATGTACACCCTTATGAAATCAAAGTTACCGAACGCAATTTAAAAAAAATATATGAATAATAATTGTTTTTTGATAATCAGTTATTTTATAAACACGAAGTGAGCCTTTTTAAATTTTATTTATGTTTGAATTTTGAAATTTTATATCTAAAACCATTACGTGTTTATTAGGAATTATAAAATTTGAAGTATTATTTTATAACCTTCCAAGAACAGTTGATTAATTTATGGAAAAGCCGCCGTACTTTAATAGGCACAGATTTGAAAAGTACGCTACTTTTAAACTTAGTTACCACAAAAAAAATCGGTTTCAGTCGGGACCGGTGAAAAAATATGCATTTAAATTTACATTTCATAAAAAAAGTTGTATTAATTTCTCGATACGGCATGCGGCGGCTTGTCCATACTTTACCAACAGTTGTTGTGTTAAAATATATTCTGAAACCTTCCTGAATTTTATTTAAAAGCGGTAATTTTTTGACTTTCTGAAAAAATGCGCCCGAGGCCTGAAGGGTTAACAGACATATTTACGTTAATTTTTTAGTATTTCTTATGCATTTGGATATTATGTAAAAATTAAATTGGAAGAGATTATTTTACTATGTACGTTTAAATTTTCCAAAACAAAAATATAATATTAAATTTATCATATGAAAATAAAAGACTTACATTTTCCATGAACACATCTCCTGAAGCAGACAAGCTCCATTGTTCATTTTGTAAAGATTTCTCCATAGCTGGGAGCATCGTCTTCGAGTGAAATATGAAAATTCTTTTTGTTTTTTTTAAGAATCCTTCCGATATAAAAAATGGATCTTCGTTTTTAGAAATGTACTGCAGGAATAATTCCAGATATTTGGTATATTCTTTTTCAGTATACATCAAATCGGTTAAACATTGCTTTACCCTGTTAAATCAAAACATTTCATCATCAGAAGTTATCGATAACAACTTTATGTTATTGAAAATCTATTTTGAATAAACGAGTAACATTAAAATTGGGAGAGTAAAAACTTTTTGATACTTCCGTAAACCGGGGTTACTGTTCATCAGTTTTTAGTAATTTTGTACACTTTCATTTTTTCACATTTTCTCAAGAAATTTTTTTTAAGGGAATGAGTAGTATTTTTCAAATTTCATGGCTTGATTACAATTGGGAGATCAAGAACTTTTCATACTTCTGTAAACCGGAGTTACTTTGCATCACTTTATAATAATTTTTCACGTTATCACAATTTTCTTTTAAAGGGAATGAGTACTATTTAAAAAAAATTAAATAATATGAGGTAGGTCTGAATATCATCTGTTTTGTATTTTTCAGTGTACTTGTAATTCCATAAATTTGTTATAATATTTTTTAAATCGAAGTAAAGTTTCTTCGATAAGGGAGTAACTTTTCATAACCTATGTATTTATTTAACATCTCATTGGATATCGCATACTGTTGAAATGTAATTCATAAAAATATTTTGGGCACCTCTAGGCTTCATACTTATTCATTGTTGTATGCGTTCCCTCGTAAGATGCAACGTAGCCCCGGTTTACGGTACCTAATAATTGCTCACAGAGCAAATAAGGTAATGCTTATCTTCATATCCTATTATGTAGGTACTAGTACTGGGCGTTGACGATGATTCCATCCAACGCTAACGTCATTATCGTTGAAAATACATTTACAAATATTTTCAACTGTTGAAAATATCTGTTGAAAATAACGTCGACGTTGAAAACAACTATAAATTAGGAGATCTACACGATACTAACAAAAAAAACAAACAAAAAATATATCAAAATCGTTTTAAGGAATCCCTTTTAACGGGTGGTTCCCCAAATCATTGATGTATTATTATTATCACTTATCACTATGCCCCACGCCCCACACACGTAATAATAATCCTATAATAACGCTGAAAGTTGAAACTGTTGGAAGACGTTGCGCGTTGGTTTAGGCGTTGAAAATATTATTCTGTTGAAATATTAAAGACGTTGACGATATATTTTGCTTGTCACTGATAAATTCGCTTGTTGCTTTGCGCTACGGATCGGCCGTATTGGACGGGAAAATAAAAAAAATCGTGCAGTAGGTACGTTCATTACCAAAAGACCTTGTGTAATTTGGTATAATATCGTTCACGAAGTGTGATCTCTTGACCCTTTTGATTATATCATTCCAACACCGTTGAAAACAATAGGTACAAAATTTAGCTGTTAGGCGACCGATATTGACAATTATCAATAGGTTATTTTTTTGCTTGTCGTTGATAAATTTGATTGTCCCCTGGCGCTGCGTATCTGCCGTATTAGATGGGAAAATAAAATAAAAAGTGCAGTAGTTACGTACATTTCCAAAAGACCATTTAAAATATCGAGTACAAAGTACAAACTCTTAACACTTTTTATTTATTAGGCAGTTGAATCGTTGACTGCGTTGAATAATATTCGCAGGTAGGTATTATAATTTAAATGTTGGCTCTAATTATTTTCAACAGCGTTGGACGTTGAAGCAATATAACTATTGTTTCCAACGGCTAGTTATATTTTAATACAGTACTAGTAGGTACTGCTTTCTTATTGTTTGTCGTCTTTCATTTCAGAAAAAATATACAGTCTGACGGTCATGAAGAACATTGCCGATTCTGCTAAAAATTGAAAATCGTTCTGTTGATTTATTTATTGGCTTATTTTGTTGATTTAAAGGTCTGTATTTTCTGAATTTTTAATGAAATTATGGTATCCAAAATATCAAAACAATACTATTTTTCTTGACCTCAAAAAAGTGAAATTGCAGAAACGAAACTTTAAACAGCTTTACTGCAAAACGACAAATTCGCACTCCCAGCACTGCCCACACAAATTGTCAATCTAATTACTTAAAAAATAACCAATTAAAAATAAGGAATATAGGAGGTCAAGAGTTTAATAAACCTTTTAGGAGGGTATTTCACCGTCCTCTCGATAAGCCGTCAAAATAATTATTAATTTATAATGAATAAGTACTCGCAATGGATAGAAAACTCGGCTAACTTATGTGATAAGTAGTCACTATTCATAGTACGAATACCGACTGGTAAACTTGGACTTAATAAGTGGTTCGCTACGTTTGATGACTTAGCAGGAGTGCCCGGGTTGCGTATTTACAAAACCTACACCGATTCAGTCGCGGTAATGACGATTTACATTTCAAATATACCTCTATATTGGTTATTTTTTATCACATTGCAAAAGCAAAAATTGTTCTAAAATCAAGATAAAATAATCTTTCTGATGTGTATATTAGAAATTAATAATTTTATTTCTAAATATTTAAATTTTAATATTATTCCCATATATTGTAAATACACCTCTATATTGATAATTTTTTATCACTTTGCAAAAAAAAAAATTGTTCTAAAATCTAGATAAAATAATCTTTCCAATGTGTATATTAGAAATTAATAATTTTATTCTAAATATTTAAATTTTAGCGGTAGAAACGCGGTAGGGATTGTAAATACGCGCCCGGGTTCA
This sequence comes from Limnephilus marmoratus, assembly GCA_917880885.1. Taxonomy (NCBI): domain Eukaryota; kingdom Metazoa; phylum Arthropoda; class Insecta; order Trichoptera; family Limnephilidae; genus Limnephilus; species Limnephilus marmoratus. The sequence goes on along the minus strand of OU862909.1, from coordinate 50,961,365 downwards.
TGGGTTGAGGTTATTCCAGGTCTGATGGTCTTGTCCGAAGCGTCTGCACCGAACCTTCGCTAACTAAATTAAGATGGATGTCTTTTAAAAGATAATATCTAATGGAGAAATACGACGGACAGAAATACAACATAAGGGGTTCTATCGTTTCTGTGATACGCGTTGATGATACATTGCGAATAAGGTGATTTGATGAGATAATATGATACATAAAAAGTGAACAATACATTAATCTTTTTTCGTTTATTTATGTGTCTTTCTACTTTAAGCTGTTTGAATATTTTAATATATTTTAAAAATAATTGTCTTTAATGTTACTTCTCAAAATCTTAGCTCTCATTAAGAGCGTTTAACCAGCCAGCGGACGAAAATCCACATTTCGTCGAAAGTTGTTCTTACTATCGTGCAGGGCGGTTACAATGAGAAAGATTAATTATTCTCCGTACCAGCTTTTTAAAATTATAACTCAATATCGAATTTATTTAATTCAAATTAGCTTTAATTTATACCTTCATCCAAAATTGCTGAAAGACGTGATGATAAAACTATTAAAATAATGTACTTTTTGTAATTATTTTTTGATTATAAGTATTTATCATTTTTCAATAATGTCTAAATTTAAGAAGATTGTTAAAAAAATCTGAAATATATTAGTTTGTAAGTGCGCAAATAAATACACAAATGGACCAATTTTCGTCAAGAAACACATGTACGTACATATTTTTTAATATTTTATTGAAACTAAAATTAAAATTCTAAAACATACGTTTGCTAGATAATGTATTGATTTATTTTAATGCATGATTATATTATTTGAAATGGGTGTGGTATAATACAAAATCTTTTTTGAAAATTTAACAAATCTGCCAAAGACCTATGGAATAACCTTATTATGCTAAAAATTAAAAAAATTCTCAAAATTTATTACATGCGAATGCTAAATAAAAGAACAATCTTTCGAAATCCATTTATAATTTTTTGTGGAAATGAGTCGATACGTCTAAAATCTGATTTGAAAATAACATATTTCTGGTTTTCTCTGGTAATGCCCTCTTAAGTATCTACCTACATGTTAAAACACTAAATAATTGTTAACTAATGACTAATGAGTAATGTTAAAAAAAGGCATCCACTTGAACGAAGAGCTATGTAAATTAATATGTTTATCACCTGCGAGAAGAATCATTTTCAGAATGTTCGTCCGTAGTGATATTTTCCATGGGATTTAAAGATTCTGAATTCATTATTTCTCCGCTTCTTATAGGACCATTATGTTGTATTTCTCCTGTCGTCCTTGCCAGTAGATCATCTTCTGTTGAATAAAAATGATTGAAAGAACGTGTTTATATTTTCATCACAAATAACTGTTTTATGTAAGTATCTACGTACTGTTTGTACATATATGTCATTTTTTACCATTTGACCAATATCAGTGGGACAGGAGACAGAGTGAACTAGGTTGATTACGAAGTACAGCTATTTAGATCTAGTCACTAAATGTAAATATAATGTAATACATTAAAAAGAGGAATATAAAACAACGTTTTGATTCTGAATGGTGGTCTCAGCAGGACGTTTCTGTATCCTCCAATGTGGAACTATGTGCGGATACTAGTATAAATGGGAATCATAATATTGGCTCCTTAATATGAAATTGGCGTTTTGCCGTACTGGCAACTTTGATCTCAAATATCTTCTCTTTGGTTAAGAATTCCAAATTCAAATATATACAGCTATTTACTCATGTATTTGTGTTTCGAAAATTATAATTCATTTGTTTTTTCCTTATTTTTTTTTCTTTGCGTCACTTAGTTTACAAAATGGAAAACTTGAAATATCGCGTTATTTACGAGTACGAGTTCCACCGTGGCACCAGTGCTACAGAAACGGCTCAAAGGATTAATGATGTGTATGGCGACGGTGCCGCAAAAGAAAACACAGTGTGTTTTTGGTTCCAACGTTTTCGTTCTGGAAATTTCGACCTGCAGAACAAGCCCCGTGTTCGGCCGGAGACCAAAGTTGATAACGAAGAATTGAAGGCTATTGTGGAAGCGGATCCATCGCAAACAACGTTCGATTTAGCTGCAGGCTGCGGTGTTAGTGATAAAACTGTTTTAATCCACTTGAAGCAAATTGGGAAGGTGAAAAAGCTTGAAAGGAGTGTACCTCACGAATTGAGTGAAGCAAATCAACAAACGCGCGTTGACTGCTGCATTGCATGCCAACATACCGTTGGCTACCAAATTAGAGGAGCTTCAATTGTAATGTCTAAGACATCCACCGTACTCTCCGGACCTTGCTCCAACAGATTACCATTTTTTTCGAAATTTGGATAACTTCTTGCAAGGGAAAAATTTCAATTTCGATGAGGCAGTCCAAACCACCTTTAAAGATTTTATTGATTCCTGTCCGAATGGTTTTTTTAGTAAAGGGATCGATGAACTACCTATGAGATCGCAAAAGTGCATAGATAGCAATGGTAAATACTTTGATTAAATAAATATATTATATTAAGAAAAACCGACTTTATGTTCCTCCCATACAAAACGCTAATTTCAAATGTAAGGACTTAATATTATATGACTACGTGGACAAAACGACGGATTGTATTCATTTACCAAGCCTGATATTGACTTTTGGGTTACGGGCTATATACTTATATAGTTAACAGCTCTAACTGTTCAAATATGATCAGGTTACTTGGTATTTTCGCCAAAGTTTGAACACATTTTTAATGCTTTCCATTTCTATTACTTATACATTTCCACCAATATTAGATTAACAAAAGTAGGGATTTTTTTCAGTGAAGAAATTCTGGGACTAACTAAGATAACATGCAAATAGCCTACCAGGTCAGATCTCTGAGCAGAACTCCCAAGAATCACTAGAAAAAGACTGGAATGATATAAAAGAAGCAATTGTAAGAGCAGTGGAATCAAGTGTCGGAAACATGCCCAGACAGCCCAGGAACCCTTGGTTTGATGAAGAGTGTGAAAGAAAGATAGTTAAAAAGAATACACTCAGAAAGAAGTACTTGGAAAGGCCAACAAGAAACAAAAGACAGGCGTACGAACAAGCGAGAAAAGAAACAAATAAGCTGATAAGGGGAAAGAAAAGAAAATTCCTGAATGATATTCTGCTGAAAATGGAACAGGACTTTGTTAATAATAATAGCAGAGAAGCATATAGGGGAGTAAACTTCTTCAAGAAGGGTTTCAAACCGAATACAACACTATGCAAAGACGTTGATGGTTCAATTATATCCGATAAGGAACGAATTAAAACCGTATGGAAAAATTACTTCTATAAACTTCTCAACCCTAATAGCGACCTGAGAAGCCACCCTACTAACATCCCCACTGAATCAAGTAATGAAGAATCAGCGAATCCACCAACAATGCCAGAAATAAATGCTGCACTAAAGAAACTTAAAAACAACAAATCACCTGGGAAAGACAACCTGCCGGCAGAGTTGTTCAAATATGGAAATGAGCACCTGAGAAATCTGCTACATAAGTTAATAACAAAAATATGGACCTTGGAAAAAATCCCAGAGGAGTGGCAAATAAGCATAATATGTCCAATTCATAAAAAAGGTGACAAGCTAAAATGCGAAAATCATAGAGGCATATCACTTCTATGCACAGCATATAAGATCTACACCATAATACTGAAACAAAGAATTGATAAGTACGCAGAAAACCTACTGGGAGAGTATCAGGCAAGCTTCCGCACCGGTAGATCCACAACAGACCAACTGTTCACCGTCAGGCAGATCTTGGCAAAGTGCTGGGAGTTTGATATAGACATACACCAACTATTCATAGATTTCAAGCAAGCATATGATAGCATAGATTGGGAGTGTCTATATGACATACTACTTCAATTCCAGATTCCACCTAAATTGGTTAGGCTCATCAAAGCCACAATGTCAGACTCAAGATGTCAGGTCAAAATAGATGGGGAACTGTCGGAAGAATTCACAGTATCGCAGGGACTAAAACAGGGGGACGGTCTGGCTCCCACTCTCTTCAAAATTGTGCTAGAACATGTAATAAGAAAAACGCTAATAGACACTGGCTCCAATATTTGTTTCAAGAGCAGTCAAGTTGTCGGATATACGGATGACATTAACATTGTTGGAAGATCAATTTCAGCCATTAAGGAGGCCTTCGATCCTTTAGAAACAGCGGCACGGGAAGTAGGACTGCAGGTTAATGTCAACAAAACGAAAATGATGATACAGAGCAGGAACCCTTCACACAGAAGAAGAAGTAGTGCACAATTCAAAGACAACTACTTATACGAAGTGGTCGACCAATTTGCCTACACAGAAAAACCAAAATAACCATATATAAGACCATTGTTAGAACTGTATTGGCATATGGATGTGAGGCGCTGACACTGACGGTAAAGATGGCTGAAATGCTGGATACTTTTGAAAGAAAAGTGCTGAGAAGAATATGTGGACCCGTGAAAGAGAGTGAACAGTAGCGCATCCGGCACAATACATAATTGTATAATATAATATATTATTGTATAATATATAAGGCACCTAGCATCTCAACACATATGAGACTCCTCAGGCTGAGATGGGCTGGGCATGTACAAAGAATGCCGGATACACGCGTCCCAAAAAGAATTTTGACTGGAGACCCAGGTGGAAAGAGAAAAGTGGGAAGACCCAGACTGAGGTGGGAAGACGAAGTAAGAGGGGATGCAGCACAGCTTCTCCAGGTACCAAATTGGAAGTCAGCCGCTGAGGACAGGAGGAGTTGGAGGCGACTGTTGCAGGAGGCCAAAGCTCGATATGGGCTGTAGCGCCATCGAAGAAGAGCTAAGATAATATGTACTCAACATTTCCCAAAATACTAATGAAGTCTAATAATTTATTTTATTTTATTGGAAATTAAAAGTAAATGTGCAGAATAATAATAAAGCACATGACATTCATTAACCATTTTAATTACCTAGTTAGTAGAGAAATAATCTCGAATCTAATTAAGAGCTAGTTCATTAACTGAAAATAAAATATTTTTAGAAATAATAAATTTACAATATAGCTAAAAACTGCTTATAAATAGTAGGTACGGTTAAAAAAAATACAGTATTTGAAATAATATATATTAAAAAAAATGGAAATAAGTAAAAATACATATGATAATAGTAACAGAATATATCTGAAAACAATCGATAAAATCATTCAGTACCTATCTTGATTAGGTTGGTTTTCAGTAAAAAATGTAACGATAGTTTTTTAAAAATTTAAAATAGTATTTCCCATTTTTTTATTATATCAGGTAAATCGTTCAATAGCTTAGGGCCACTATATTCGTAATGGTGTTTTGTAGCTATCGTGTTGCATCTAGGTATACCTATATATATTCCCAGATGTTCTAGGTCCTTAACTTCGCGTTGAGGACAGTTCAGATACCATAGAACTAGAATAGGATTTTTTCAAATAGTTTTAAAACCGGTAGGACCTTAAAAATATCAGAAAGTTCACTGATTTTAAATTTCTGGGGTTTTTAAGAATAACTTTAACGGTCATTTTTTGTGTTATTACTATCGGATACAAGTCTTGCAAATGTTACCCCATGCGGTTACACCATATGGTAGCACTGACTAACAAGAGCAAAGTAAACCATTTTAACATTTGAAAGTTCTAGGATGTTTCTGTATCGTATAAATATATAAGTGAGTTTTCTAATTAGTTAGATTTAGTGGACATCTTTAATTCATCACTCAATATGTAAATGCAAAAGATTGTTGCTGGGGAAGTTCAGTTATGTATAAATAAAAAAAGAAACTGTATAATAATATTAGGATTGCATAAAATTTTATAAGCTTTTGTGTGCAGTAGTATTGGTTAATAATATACGAGTAGTTTGAATACGGAAAGAATTCGTTGATTTAGTTGATTTTTTGAAGGTGTGTAGTAGTATTAGTTAAAAGTACCAGCGACGCGCGAAAGCACAGTTCCGCCCAGTAAAAACTGCCGATCTCCTTTGTATTTCAATATCTTTGGAAAGCCCCAAAATAGGCGTTAAAAAAAGTATGTATGTATATAATGGAAGTCATACAACTCAAATAAATTAAGGTTTGATTTAAATTAATATTTGAATGTAAAAAATATTTCCCTTTACAATATTCTATGACATAATAATCTACGATATTCATGACTACGGAAAAACCAATCATAATCACGGAACATGATAAAAACGCATGTACAAACTTTAGGGCAAATTACCTACTACCTGCTTCATGTTCAAATCAATTTACTTGTTCAATTCATGTCTTAAAAATGAAGACCTAGAGCAGTGCCTTATTCTATAAAGTTTTTACGGTTTTACAGCTAGAACGAACTACAATACTTTAAAAATAAATATAACACTTACTTTTTGCTTTTTCTTTTTTTAATTGATCAGCTAATAATTTACAAATAGCATCTTTCCAAGTATTGTGATCTTCGAGAGAGTTTTTCTTAAAAACAATCTTTTTATTTTTATTTTTTTCTTCAAACTCCCTTATTTCGAAGTAATGTTTGTTGGCTTTGTTCTCTTTTTCGGTAGATTCTTTTAAATACAGAGATTTGGTTGGCAATGCAGTGCATAAATACAGATCTTCAAATAATCCTTTTGCCTGAAAAAACACATCTTTTTGGTGAATTAGCATCCCGGACTTTCCTCGACCCGTTCGTATGTGTTCATGGCGTTTTCACATTTTTTACAGAATTTTTATTATCATGAACAAATAAAAATGTTGAATTTCTGTTATTTTCCACCAACACATTTTTTTAGTCGAAAATAGATTGCGAATCAAAAATAGACTATAATCAAGATTTTAGAAATGATTCAAAAAAATATGGCGTTTCAATGACACAACTATGGGGAAGTGAATAGTGGACACCGGAAGGGAATCTGATTCACTTTGACTTCCTGAGCACGTTCTTGTTAATTGTTTGTATTTCATGTGTACTGACTACGTAACAATTTCTAGACATTTTTGTTTTGAAAAGTTTTCATTTTCGATGAACATTTGTTATTTTTTGCGACCGGTTTCGACACGTCCGTATCATTAACGAGCAAACTTAAAACTAACCTAAAAATTATATACAAGTACACAATTAATTAGGCGGGGGTAGTGGGAGGGAGGAATTTGGTGGAGGGGGAGGACGGTGGGAGGAGTCAAAATTACATGGGAACATCGTAAGCAGAGGTGATTTACATGGTGCTATTATTTTATTAACTAAATTAATTTTAGATTTAATTTTTTTTTGTTAATTTCTAAATTTTCTAACGCGCACAAATTAAAATATGAATTTATATTGCAATGTTTAAACTTAGCTTTTCTTTTTTGAAGCTATGACCTGTCTCTATGAGATGATTAGCAAACAAGAAGTTATTATTTCGTAAACAAAGTTCATGTTCCCTGATTCTGGTTTTACAATTTATAGTAGTCATTCCTACATACTGCGCGTCACAATCGTTACATTCTAAAGTGTACATCTTCTATAAACTTCTATAAATCTCATAGAGACAGGTCATAGCTTCAAAAAAGAAAAAAAAAAGTTTAAACATTGCAATGTAAATTCATATTTTAATTTGTGCGCGTTAGAAACTTTAGAAATTAACAAAAAAAAATTAAATCTAAAATTAATTTAGTTAATAAAATAATAGCACCATGTAAATCACCTCTGCTTACGATGTTCCCATGTAATTTTGACTCCTCCCACCGTCCTCCCCCTCCACCAAATTCCCCCCTCCCACTACCCCCGCCTAATTAATTGTGTACTTGTATATAATTTTTAGGTTAGTTGTAAGTTTGCTCGTTAATGGTACGGACGTGTCGAAACCGGTCGCAAAAAAATTAAAATTAAAGTAACAAATGTACATCGAAAATGAAAACTTTTCAAAACAAAAACGTTCTTGTTATGTTATTATCGATAGCGCGAATCGATATAATAAGCTATCTTCACTAAGGAGACGATAATTGCACTAGTTCCATTAATAGGCTCCTTGTTCCTTGGGATTTATTATTCCACGGCAGGTAATATTGGCACAGGAAATATTGTCAAACAAGATAGGTTTTATAAGAAAGTAGGATGACGAAAGGCGTACCTAGGTATATATATACATAGTTGCGTCAAAACGTTTACTTTCACTCATTACAATAATAATGTTAAAACAATATAAAATAAATAAAAAACACCAAAGACAAGAAAAACAGGACCATTATCCTTATCCAGGATTAGTTCGGTTAGAATCTTTGCTTATGAACGTACATACATATATATATATATATATGTATATATATATATATATATGTCGTAGGCCGATCGTAAAATCAGGCAGATCATGATGTGACTAGCCACACCGTGAAGTGACTGGCGGCAGATCGTGAAGTGCCTGAGGCGCATCTTGCTCTGCCTGATTTTACGATTGGCCTGCGACATATACATCAGTTAGAATCTCTGCTTATTGACACATAGAGGGAAACTAGTTAGGGAATAAAATAATACAATCAAACAATAGAAAACAACACATAGAAGAGAAACAGAATCTTTTTCTCTATCCGGGATTAGCTCGGATAGAATTTCTGCTTATGTATGAGTAAATCGGTTAGAATATCTTCTTATAAACACAGATGGATAACAGTGGAGGTTATCCACCACTTACCCGCCCTGGTATAAGTAACAGATGGTTACTCCTTGAAGGCTCTCGCAAGGTTCTAATTTTATTGTTAAACGAAGTTACATTTATTTATTTTGAATGAATCTAGACCTCCGGTGTCCCTGCATACGCTGTAAGAAAGCAGTATGCAAGTGCTTAACAGGAAAATAAAACATAATACAACAAATCAGGTTAGTAATTTAAGCAAAAAAATATTTCAAGCAAAATAAAACTCATTCAAGGCAGCATTGCATCATGTGAAAAACACTGGAAGCACCTGCATAAATACATAGAGAACATACGATAAACGATTAAGTCTCTAATCACTACCGATAAAAAATGTAAATTGATATAAACCACACCCAGCATCCGTATCCCTTAGCCAACCACCCAGTGAAGCCTCAAAGAAAGTTAGTTGAATAATAGAGGTAAAATACCTAAAGACTTAAAGAAAAATTCAGCGTTGAGTGAGATGGATCTGCAAGAAAAATATATGTAACTAAACATGCAAGAGGGACGAGGTCCAATACACCAAAAAAAAAAAATAATAATAAAATAAATAAAAAAAAGGTTTGAGTTCAGTTCATCCAATACATAGTGAAAAACAGATAAAAAAAAACAAAGAATGAATATGATATAAATAGATAGGTTACGTTATTATCATTATCAAAACAATTCGCGAAGCAAATTTGTAAATTTTGAAAATAAAGTTAACATAATAAATATAAATAAAATATTTCAAAATATACAATTAACACAATAGACACAAACATACAATAAACACAAAACAAATTTACAATAAACACAAATGTACCATAAACAAATATATTATGATAAACACACAACAATAAAATACAACAAAAAAGATGGATAACAGTTAGGGGTTGGTTGAATTATTCTAAAGAAATATGTTGGTAAAATCGGCAGCTAGTTAAAAAGTCCGTTCGTGGCATCATCTAAAGAAACGCATAAAATGTTTAAAGTAGCCACCAATTTTCAAAGGGAAATTATGAAAGTAGTTGTTGAATAATGGGGAAGTAGGTATATTATAAAATTTTCCGTTCATCGAGTAATTTGACCTGTAAGTTGTAAGTCAGAAATAAAAGTGAGGAGTACGATCACTGAGGAAAAGTTTTTAGGTACTTACTGTTCTTGGAACAATGTATGCAAAAACTAAGTAGTTTTCGTGCAGGTAACATTTCATTACTTCCGTTTTGTTTGGTCCATATTTTATATGTAAATTGCAACATTTTATTAATTTTCCACGATTTTCAGATATATTCTTCTAAAAAAACATGTTCTTAATGGTTAGTTTATTCACTGTGGCAATAGATAAAAATAATTAATTAAAGATCAATCAATTTGGATATCAACAATGCACTCATACCTCCAATCCTTTAATTGGTGTCGAATCCAAATTTATGTCCATGTTGATATTATTTAAAATTTCCTCAATTGATGCCATAATTTTCCAATAAATCTCGTTTTTGAAATCATGTTTTTCTGTAGCTTGTTCTTTAGCTACTGCCTCGTAATTTTTTTTCATACTATCCATAAATCCTCCGTATGCTCTTGTTATTCTGTCCACAGGAAAATTAAGCTCCCCCGTATTAATTTTGAAAATAGACCCAAATTCATCGTTTATCATCTGAAAATTAAAAAAAAAGATTAAAAAAAAACTTCTAAAGGGTTTTAGTTTGGATTTAAAAAGATATCCGCTCTTTTATGTTTACTTAATATTAATAAATTATTATAATTAGTAAATAGTAATAAATTTTATTTTATTTTTTTACAGTGAATACCGCACAAGAATCTCAACTGCTCCCGTCTGGAGCCAGTGAGACTATGGCATCCCCATTTGGGGTATGTTGTGAGGCTGAAGGTAGTGGGGAAGGGAAGGACGTGGGGAAGAGGAAGGTTAGGAAGAACCTGGCTATTCAGATCTGGTCACTAAACACGGCTAAAGCCATTTTCAAGCAACGTTTCAATTCTGAATGGTAGTCTTACACCAGGGCGATACTGATAGTATCTTCCACTCTGGAACACGCCGCAAATATACTATATATTATTTTAAATGAATTAATTGTGAAATAACACAAATTAATCAAATAAAATTTATTTGCGCATGCCGGGTTCGAACCCGCGATCTCCGGATTGTGAGTCAAGAGTCTTACCCACTGGACTACGGAGGTCGTCGATTTTATTTCTTTCCAATTATTACTATCATCTTAATTTACTCGTACTTATTATTGGTGTGTTATTATGATCTTTTTAATTAACTTAATTTATTACAGGGGACACCTCCAAAAGGATATCATAACACTTTCGAGCGTGTAATTTGGCCACCCTGACAAATCGGCAATCGCCGAGCATTTACTTGAAACCGGCCATTACTTTGGATTTGTTCCTGAAGTCCTGGGAAGAATCAAAACTTATAGAGCACGCCTATTACAGGGGAAATTGAAATTCATAAAAATCCTATTAACATTAATAGAGACGACGGAACTATGTAAGCTCAATAGTTCTTGGTATCCGGTAATTGACAAAATCTAAATGCAGAAAACCATCTTGAAGCATACTGTAATGCCAGCTCGTAGTGGAGTGGAGCTGGCAAAATGGTATTATTTCTAAGTACTTAAGCACACCTTTCACCACTAATATTTACACATCTGCCCTGATGATGGACACTGTAACGCTGTCCGAAACGTTGGCTATAGGAGGAGGTAGCGCAACACGGCGTAACACTCCAAAAACAAACAACAAACATGCTTTTAGCCGTGAAAATCTAAAATCATATATGAATCAAGATACTCACGTTAAAAAAATCTTCATGCAAATCAATTATTTTATCAGCTCCAACTCGATTTTTTATGTATGACTGGTACATGGATTTCATCGGTTCTGCCTAGAAAAAATCAAATGTATAAAAATGTAACAAAGCAAATTACATAATGCATGCTTTTTTATCGAATACCTACATAAATATTAATGTAACTGCTAGAAGAAATGTTTGTTTTTTTTTATACCAATAAATCAATACACATTTTTTACTAAAAATTAAGCCAAGTGCTTTGATCTTCATGTGGCCAACAAGGGTAACCTAAATCTCTGAAAGTACTTCCCTATATTAATTGGGTATTTTTTGCATTCATGCATAACTCATAAAAACTAAATATCCTTTTTGTATCTCAGTGTCTCCTCATGGTAATACATGTTTTGTTTTGCTTTTTGGCAAATACAAAGAATAAAATTAAATCACCGCTATGATTCCGAAGACTAAATGCAGTTTTGATACTTTTCTTCATAATAATTTAAGAAATGTTCATAATAATGAAAGAAGAAAGAAATGTCACATTCTTCCAGAACCCTCACTATCAAGGTTATGATGCTTTTTTAAATATCATTTACAGGTATTTTTGCGTAAGTTTGATCATAGTTCTGGTTACTCAATAGAAGAAAACTATAATTTGTGACTATAATTCAGTGAATTTTTAAATTTTTTTTTCATGATTCCTGACATTCTTCTAGGTATACCTGAGAAATTCTGCGAGAAAAAAAATCGCCATGAAATTAATTTTGTTAATGATCGGAGCTTTATTTAAATCAGTACCTAATATATATTAGCATAGGTTATGCGACATCTATATATACATTTATTGTGCATGTTTATTCGTTATATATTATATTTTTGAATTAAAAAAGAAATATCTCTATTTCTTTTGTTACAGTTAAAAAAAACCCTCACATTTTCAATAAGTACTTGTTCAAACATTCCCACATTTCTTCTGGCACGAATAAGGGTGCGTAGCATTATTCTGGAGTGAAAATTGTATATTTTACTCATATCATCAAATATGGTAAATTCTGAATTCAGTCTTTTTAAGGCTGGAGATATCCATCGATCTTTAAGACACCGCCTGTAGAACCGGTCACAGCTTCTTAATTTGTTCACGTATATCTTTTCGCTTTCAATGAAGTCGTCAAAAAAATTTTTTGTCTCAGTTCTGAAATCAAATAAATCAAAAGGAATGTTTTTAGGTGTGTTCAATTCTCTAAACTTTATTCTTGCTTACTTTTATAAAAAAAATGTTATTATGTATAGTTAATCAACATGGTTCTTAACACTAGAGTACACGCGTGGGCTACTTATGTAGCCCAGGGTATTGTTTTTGTTCGTAACTTCGCGAAATCGCGTGATTTAACTTCGAGTCTCTAGCTAAGATTCCATTGGTTGTTGCTCGACGCATTCAGTGTGTCGTGAGCGATCGACGTTGGCGCACGTGTGAAAAATAACGATTTAAAGTTGTTGGGCATAAGTATGTAGCCCATCCGTGCACTGGCGGAACACAAGGAAAACTGTATAAGGCGTATATGTAATGATCACCAAATTTTAATTTGTCCTTATGAATGATCACCAAATTTTTATTTGTCCTTCGTGTAATGAAAATTAATTTTTTTTTTTTAAAAAAAATGTAAGAATTAAACCTAAAGTTGATTGATCTCAAATAAGTAAAAAATAGGTGATTTTTTGAGAAGTCTGAATTTTGATAATATTTTAAGCTTAAGAATGAGAAGATGTATTTTTTTTTATTTCGGTTTACTTATTAAAGGTCTTTTCTTACAATAAATGTGTTTTATTTAAAAAATAGGCGATTATCTTTCAGTACATTTCAATTTAAAATGGGCTACAAGTGAAGCCCACGCGAGCACTCATGAACGTTTTAGAGGCGCGTGTACCGTAGTGTTAAGGTCGGAATCCGGATTTGTACCGATTTATTACATATTTCCCTTAAATACTGTAAGTTTTAAAGCTCTTAAAATTATATATGTTATTCTTGAAGTAATATCAAGACTTTGCCCGCGCCGAAACGCAAATTATATAAAATTCCCTCGATAGAAAAAAATCGCAAAGTATGCTCCAAATATTATTATTTTTAACACGTGTGTTTCAGTTATTTTACAAGTTATATATTTTTTTTTTTTTTTTTTTTTTTTTTTTTTTTTTTTTTATTTTTTATTTTTTTTTTTTTTTTTTATTAATTTCAATAACAAGGTTTGTACATGTATGTATGATGTATATAATAAGTATAGATTCATTTTTTTTTCACAGACCTCCTCACTAGGATTTCCTGTTCTGAGGTGGCCTGTAGTTTTTTTTAAATATTTGTATTTGGTTATGGATTGTCTTTATATCATCTTCATGATGTTTGTAATTTTATTATCACTTTGATCTCTCAGCCATATTTTTACTTTTGTTTTAAATATATTCATTTCCTTTATATTTTTGATTTGATCTGGTAGAGCATTGTATAATTTTATAGCATGGAATTTATTATTTCTCTGTCCAAAAGATGTGTTCAAACTGGGAGTAACCAGGATGTTATTGCTTACTGACCTGGTTGAGTATTTATGTTGGGCAGTGGAGTATACATATATGTTTTTTTTCAGTTTAAATAAAATATTTTTTGAATAAAGTTTCTGTACATTGAAGACTTGAAAGTTATTAAATATTTCTTCCGTCGGAGTTCTAAGCGGAACTTTCAGTATTGTCTTCAGTACTCCTTTTTGGGTTATTTTGAGTCGCTCTGTGTGAGTGCTCAAAGCAGACCCCCATCCAGTTATCCCGTACTCTATTTGTGATTGACATAAAGCGTAGTACACTTTCTTAATGTCGTTTATGTTGAGGATGTTACGGATGGCTCTAAAGAAGTAAATGTACCTGGTGAGTTTTTTTGTGATTACTTCAATGTGTGCGTTCCATCGGAGATTATCATCAATTTCAATACCAAGATATTTGATACTTTTGGAGTGTGCTATGGTAGGACAGTGGCATGATAAGCCTTGATTTTGATTGTTTTCTTGGCATGTATGTAATTTGAGATTAAAGTCATCCTCTGGCTGTCCTCTGGCTGTTATAGAAAATGTCAGATATTTTGTTTTATTGACATTAAGTGTAAGGGAATTTCTCTTAAGCCAGTTTTGCAGTAGACCAAGTCCATGTTCCGCTTCTTTGTAGGTACTTCTCCAGTCTTTTTCGTTGAATACAATTACTGTATCGTCAGCAAAGCTTATGATTTTTCCTCTCGTTCTTAGGCTACCGATATCATTTATGTATATTAGAAATAATATCGGTCCTAGTACGCTTCCTTGCGGTACTCCATGGTTGATGAGGAGAGGTTTGCTTTTTTTCTTGTTAATTTGAACACTCTGTGTACGCTCCATCATATAGCTTTTTAATAAGTTTAGAGTTCTATTTGACATACCAATTTTTGAAAGTTTTGTAAAAAGGATTTTGTGATCTATTGTATCAAATGCCTTTTGTAAGTCTATGAAGATTGCCAGTGTTTTTTCTCCTCTGTCTAAACTTTTTATAATCATATCTGTAATAGTTTCTATGGCGTCACCAGTACTTAGATTCTCCCTAAATCCGTACTGTGTTTCTGATAATATTTTATTTTCTTCTAAGTAGGAAAGGAGTTGTTTTTTTAATATTCTCTCCAATATTTTTGAAAATGTATTGAGTAGGCTTATTGGTCGATAGTTGTTTATGTCACTTTTACATCCTTGTTTATATATTGGTATTACAATAGCTTTTTTGAGAGCTGTGGGGAATACGCTTTCAGTTATAGCCATGTTTACTAGATATGTTAGAGGTACGATAAGTTCTTTACAGAGAAATTTTATTGCATTTGTTGTTATTAAGTCTTCCCCGGAAGATACATTTGATTTTAGAGAAGAAATTGTATTTTTGATTTCATCAGCTGTGATTTGTTTAAACTCGAGCTTTTTTCCTTGCTCAGGAGATTCATTTGTTTGTACTGCTCCATCACATTGCGTAGCTTGTTTTGCTAAATTAGATCCTATATTTATGAAGAAGTTATTGACATATTCAAGAATTTCGTCAGGATTCTCAGCGTATTTCCTGGGGACATTGTTTATATTCAGCTCGTCAATTGATGTGGCGTTGGTAGATTTAGTACTAGTTATTTCATTTATTATTTGCCACATCTTACGGGGATTTTGTTTACAATCATCTATTTTTTGCTTATAGTAAGTTTCTTTTGAATGTGTAATTACTTTTTTGCATATGTTTCTATATCTTTTGTAGTATCTTAACATGTGTATATCGTATGGATTATTTTTTAGCTTCTTGTGTAACTCGTCTCTTTTTCTTATGCAGTTTATAATATTCTGTGTGATCCATGGTTTGATGTGTATATTTTTATGTGAAATTTTTTTAACAATTTTTACAGTATTAGATAAAATGTTTTGCTGTACGAGTTCTATGAAATAATTCCATGCTTCATTTGTATTGTCCATACTTTGTAGTTTATTCCAATCGGTACATTGTAGATTTTGTTTAATGACATTCCAGTTGGTTTGTGTTTTTTCTGTTGTTAGCGGTCTTTCCATAATTTTATTTGGTTTGTTTATTTTTATTGAAAGCATAGTTGTATAATGATCAGTAATAGTCGAGTTAAATACAACAGTTTGAGTAATTTCTTTTGTTTTGCTCATAATATGGTCTATGCAGCTTTGTGTGTCGTCCACTTTTCGAGTAGGTACATTTATTAGGCTTTCCAGTCCATGGGAGGCTAACATCTGCAGATATTGTATTTTATTGGGATGTCCATTTTCTAGTATATTTATATTTACATCTCCAATAAAAAATATGTTTTTTGTGTCTTTCAGTAGGCAGAGTTCTTCGTCTATCGATTTAAGGAATGGGTCTATATTTCTTGTTGAAGGAGACCGATAGACTGCTAATATAGCCTTTTCTTTACTGATTTTAATTTTTAAACAATTGGCATTTACAACAATAATTTCCTCAACTTCAGCTTTTATTTCGTTTTTTATGTATACAATTACACCATCATTTTGTTTTATGTTATTCAAACTTGAGTAGGTTGTGTATCCAGCTATTTCCAAATTCAAGTATTTCTGGTTTATCCAACACTCAGTAAGAATTAGTATATGTAGATTGATATTTAAATATTTCATTAAAATTTGCAATTCATCAAAATTTTTTCTGATACTTCTTATATTTTTGTGCATTATATTGAAGTAATTATTGTTAAACTTTGATAGATCACTTGGTTCCGTGGTAACAATAGTGTCAGTCATTTTTATTTTACTTTTCTAATTATTGTTACGTCGTTCCTTTTAATTTATACAATTTTTTTTAAATCGTCTACGTGTCTAATGTATATTAATTTTTCATTCGGCATTCTTCTTACCATAATTTTTCCATCCTTGAACCATACGTATGCATAGTTTTTTTCTTTTGCAGTTTGTTTCGTTCTCCATAGTAGTTCCTTATGGTAAAAGCTTATCTCTTCCGCAATGTATATGGTTTCAGTGGATATATCCTTAATTTTTGCATAATCAATATTTTTTTTATTTTGTATAATCTTGTCTCTGACTATTTTATCAGTAAATTGCACTAATATTTTAGGTGGTGCATTAATACGTCTGTCAGGTATCCTCTTTACCTCGATTATTTCTGCATATTTTAATTCCACTCCAGCCGCCTCCGCAACTCTTTTTACCACTTCAATTTGTTGTTCCCCATTTTTTTGAGGAATGCCCGCTATTTCCATATAGTTAGAGCGGGTTTTGTACTCCATATCTGCAATTTTTATTTCAAGTTGTTTAATTATGGTGTTTTTCTCCTGCTGCTCTTTTTTAATCATTATAAATTCATTTTCTATTTTTTTGTTTTGTAGGATTGTTATCTCCAGTTTTTTAATTAGTTCATCATATTGTGTACTCATAAATTCGATGCTTTTCTGATTGTCCAGTGTTTGCTTATCTATTTTAGAGATAATTTCTTTTCTCATGGAGTCAATTTTTTTTTCGATAATTTGTAATATCTTCTCCATGTTTAATTTGTCTTCATTTTCAATGATGGATCCCTTTCCTCTTGTATTTGCCATTTCAGTTATTTTTAATATTATTAATTATTTTATGTATATAAATATAACAACCTGCCCCGTTTTTATTTTGGAGTAGTGATACAGTATCTATGATGACAAAAATTTGGGTTTTTGTCTATGGTTAATTTAACTGTCACTTTTATTTTATTTCTTAGAGTTTTGTGGATTTCTCATCCGTTCTTTGGGGTTTCGGATATTATATTGAATTTTTTTATAATTTAATGCACGTTTTAGAAAACCTTTGCACACAGTTCACTCACTTTTTACATAGATAATCACGATAAACAACTGGAGATACTTATTTGCATATGTGCGTATTAGTTATCCAGATATTATTCACAGTGTTTCTTTAAATGCTGTTTAAGATAATGCCCGCGAGATTTTTGCTCTATTTTAAACGAGTCGTGTTTTATTAAACATTTTCGCATCAATTTTGTTGCTGTATCCATCTTCTTCTTTTCGTGCCCGGTTGCAGAGCCTTAAATGACGGATGACTTTTTTGAAAATATTTTCTCAAAGTAAATATTCAGCGTTTTATTCCGTGTTTTGCTAGCTAACAGTAATTTAAGGCAAGGTCTAGAATTTAAAATGGTGGGAGGTACTTACGTAAAACCTTTATTTTTTTCGACGTCGGGTTCCTCGTCATTGTTTTCACCAAACTGTTTTTCTTCTACGCCCTGTATTTCATCAACAGATCGTATTTTTTCATCATATTCTATTTTTTCATCAAAATGTATTTCTTCATCTGACTTGTCTTCTTCTCCAAAACTACATAAAGCTAACAGTTCCTTACGTAATTCATCATTACTAACTTGGGTTTTATCATATTCTATTTTTTCATCAAAATGTATTTCTTCATCTGACTTGTCTTTTTCTCCAAAACTACATAAAGCTAACATTTCCTTACGTAATTCATCATTACTAACTTGGGTTTTGCCTAAATATTTTAAATCATCGTGGCTTCCATGTATCGGCTTTAAAGTGTCATTTTGGAGATCATTTAAACTTTTTTTAATTTTTTCACAGTTTCCCTTGGGTATACCTAATAAATTTTCACTGTAAAAACAAACACAAATCATTAACTAAACCTAAATGAGTAAAAGGGATTAGTGATTTGGAACATGAGATAATTAGCTTTGCTGAAATCGAAAATGAGAATACTAACACTTCATTATTAATTGTTTTTGTGATTAATTTGTAGAACTCCATTTTAATTGTTAAAAATTTAATTAAAATTAAATGTGATAATGTTATTATCGAGTTCTGCAAGCATTTTAGTATGTATTTTTTAAAACAGTTGTTTTGGTTTACAAGACCATTTTCAAACTGTGGTTAATCTACATTGAGATGTCCTATTTACGAGTATATGATTTTAAATGCCAATTGTTGAAATGGTCTAATTGATTTATTACCGGTTAAACCAATTTGCTGGAAACTAATTCAGAGAGATATGGGATTCGGAATCGTTCCCGTTGGTTTCCCTTGCACTAAGTGTAAGGTTTTTTGAAATTGTTTTATAATGACGTTATTGCTATGGCTCATTTAAGTCCATTATATTTTTAGGTTTCGTAAACATACTAAGTAGGGGGAAATAAATAACTTCCCTTACTTAATTAATTAGCTTTATGTTGGGGCCATTTCTAATTCTTTAAGTAAATTTAATCTAAGACCCTTTTGTTCTACGAGTATATGTAATAGTTTTGGCTGGTTGTTTTTAAGTGGAACGTGATTATTCTACTCAATTTGGCAGGCGGGAATGGCTACTGCCGCCTCGGGAATCTTTATTGGATAACCGACACCTCTGCCGTAGGTCACCCCAAGTGGTTCGCTACGTTTGGTGATTTAGCAGGGGTGTCCGGGTTGGTTCATGGGAGAGGTTTGTCTAGGTCTTGGAGGTGGATGAACAGGGTACACTGAACACCAGATGCCTACCCACTCTCGAATTCGAATTCTAATTAAACAACAACCTTACCGGTAGTATCTATTTAATAAACACGCTGCTTTAATGTAATTATTGTAAATATTCCGTGTTTTGTTAAATATTTCGTGTTTTACTACCTTATAATACAGTAATTTAAGCCAAAGCCTGGAATGTAAAACGGTGGGAGGCACTTACATAAAACCTGTATTTTTTTCTACATCGGGTTTGTCGTCATTGTTTTCAACAAACTGTTTTTCTTCTTCGCTCTGTATTTCATTAACACACTGTATTTTTTCACCATATTCTGATTTTTTATCACAATGTATTTCTTCGTCTGATTCGTCTTCATCTCCATAATTATGTAATGGTAAAAGTTCCTCACGGAATTCAGCATTACTAACTTGGGTTTTGCTTAAATGTTCTAAACCATCATGTATCGGCTTTAAAGTATCATTTAGGAGATCATTTAAACTTTTTTTAATTTTTTCGTAGTTTCCCTTGGGTTTACCGAAAAATTGTTCACTGTAAACACAAACAAAAAAATATTTACTAATACCTGAATGATAAAACGGGATTTGTGATTTGGAATATGCGATTAATAAATAGCTTTGCTGAAATCTAAAATGAGAATACTAAATCTTCAAGAAAACTCGTATTGTAAACTTAAAAAGCTGTTCGCTTTAGGCAATTGTTAATCAATAAATATCACTGCCATCATAATAACAATCATTGACTAATAACTGATCAGTATTTTTATCAGTGTTTTAAGGTATGCAACCTAAAAAATAAATTTAGATTTTGTATTTTGTTTTATCTTACATTGTTGGCAGTTGCATTACATGAGAGGCTGCTTTCGCCTCTGTCGGAGATGTGGAGAACTGCTGAACACCTTTATAGACGCTGCTCTGGTCTCTGACGACAAGGAAGGGATCCACAAGTAGGGGAGCATATGAAAAAGGATTTTAATGGAACGGCAAACATAACCTTACCGATAGTAGATATTTAATAAACATGCTGCCTTAATGCATTTATTTGTAAATATTCTGTGTTTTGCTAGCTAATAGTACATTAATTTAAGCCTAAGCCTACAATTTAAAATGGTGGGAGGTACTTACATTAAGCCTGTATTTTTTTCTACGTCGGGTTTCTCGTCATTGATTTCAACAAACTGTTTTTCTTCTTCGCTCTGTGTTTCATCAACATACTGTATTTTTGCATCATATTGTATTTCTTCATCATACCGTGTTTCTTCATTTGACTTGTATTCTTCTCCAAAATTACATAAAGCTAACATTTCCTTACGGAATTCATCATCACTATCTTGGGTTTTGCCCAAATATTTTAAATCATCCTTGCTTCCATATATCGGCTTTAAAGTATTATTTTGGAGATCATTTAAACTTTTTTTAATTTCTTGGTAGCTTCCCTTGGGTCCTATATCGAAAAAATTTTCACTGTAAAAACAAACAAAAATCGTTTACAAATACCTAAATGAGAAAAAGGGATTAGTTATTCGGAATATGCGATTAATAAATTAATAGCTTTGCTGAAATCTAAAATGAGAATACAAATTAAAAAAAAAACTTGTATGGTAAAATTATGAAACTTTTCACTTTAGGCAATTGTTAAAATCACCAGCTATCTTTGCCATTATAATAACTCTCATTGAAGTAAATTGTATAATAGGGTGGTTCGGCACTTAGCTGACCCCCTGGTATTAGTTTTAGTTATAGTAGGGTAAAACAGATTTTTAACCCGAGAGGTTATGTCCTCTTGACAGTTGTTGTGTGTTGTTTTTTGTTTGTATTTCATTGCATAAGTTTTACCATTTTTATACAAAACATGGGATTCCTTAATCTTTCTCTTTGCCCATAATCCAGTCAATGAACTAAGAAGTGTCTTGTTACCATCAGGGACCAAGACGCGTAATAAAGATTCCTCGTGGCGTTACAAAAAATGCAAGAAACATTTAAAAGAATTGTAAATAAATGTCGAATACCTATTTTGAACCGGAGAGCTTTTCATAGAAAGAGACTTAAAAATTACGCGACAATTTGATTTTTTAGGATAATGTGTGTGTGATAAAACCGTGTAAAATACAAAAGTTTATATCCTGTCTCGGGGAGTAAAGTGTAAGACTTCTCATTTAATTTGATGTTATAAAAATATACGTGTTATAGTGCAGGCGCAGTCATTATCCATTATTATACTGAGCAGGCGGGCCGCATTGTCAATTTTTCACAACTTCACTGGCCACCTAGTGTTGGTACAAGCGTGTCGTACAAAATGTATAGAGAGACGAGATGGGCACGGGTTGATTTGTACCCCTATCATAGACTTATCGAGTTAGTTGCTATACCATAGTGGCAAGGCATCTCCCAAATGCTCTCTCTTACTTTCTTTCATAATAAACCAATCCACAATTTGAAACCATGAATTTGAGCTGAACTGCTCTACAAGTTCAGAAATGTTCCACTTCTAATCCGGCTCCATGCTCAAACCATCTAAGCGTTCCTTTCTTAATTTTATCCATTGCGCATGCACCATCCCTATTAGAGTTTTCCGGATCTCGTCGTTTTTAACATGATCCTCAATGGTTTCAGCCATTGGTCAACCAGGGGTCTCATTTCTGGACCATTAAATGGTCCAAAATTCTTTATGATTCATTATGAAATTTTCATAATGAATCATAAAGAATTTTTAAGGTGATTTCAGTTCTTTTTTCTTGCTTATTTTTATTCAAAAATGTACACCTGAACATCTTTATAGACGCTGCTCTGGTCGGTGACGATTAGAAAGGGACCCGCAAGGAAGAGAGCATAAAAAAAGATTCGAATTAAACGACAATTATAACCTTACCGATAGTAGCTATTTAATAAACGCTGCCTTAATGTAATTATTGAAAATATTCCGTGTTTTGTTACTTAATACACAATACAGTAATTTAAGCCAAAGCCTAGAATATAAAATGGTGGGAGGTACTTACATTAAACCTGTATTTTTTTCTACATCGGGTTTCTCGTCATTGTTTTCAACAAACTGTTTTTCTTCTTGGCTCTGTGTTTTTTCAACATACTGTATTTTTTCATCATAATGTATTTCTTCATCCAACTCGTGTTCTTCTCCATAATTATGTAATAGTAACAGTTCGTCATGGAATTCAGCATTACTAACTTGGGTTTTGCCTAAACATTTTAACCCATGCTGTATCGGCTTCAAAGTATCATTTAGGAGATTATTTAAACTGTTTTTAATTTCTTCATAGATACCCTTACGTATACCGAAAATTTTATCACTGTAAAACAAATAAAAATCATTTACTAATTTCAAAATGAGAAAACGGAATTAGTTATTTGGAATATGCGATTAATAAGTAGCTCTGCTGAAATCCAAAGTGAGAATACTAAATCTTCTAGAAAACTTGTTTTGTAAAGAAATGAGACTTTTCGCTTTAGGTAATTGTTGTAATCAATAACTATTATTGACAAAAATAATAGAGTGGTTCGGCACTTAGCTGACCCCCATGATATTGGTTATATGAACCAATCATCATATGGTAAAACTGATTTTTAACCATTAGGTCATGTCCTCTTGAGTTGTCGTTTGTTGTATTTTGAATTCATACAATTTTGTTTGTGCTTTATTGCATTAGTTTAACCATTTTTTATAAATAATATGGGGTTCCGTTATTTTTCTCTTTACCCATAATTCAGTCAATGAACTAAGAAGTGGCTTGGAACCACCAGGGACCGAGACGGGCATTAAAGATTAAGCGTGGCGTTACAAAAAAGTGCAAGAAATATTTAAAAGAATTGTAAATAAATGTTGAATACCTATTTTGAACCGGAGATCTTTTCATTGAAAGACCTTAAAAATTACACGTCAATTTGATTTTTTAGGATAATGCGCGTTTGTTAAAACACCGTGTAAGCTTATATCCTGTATCTGGGAGTAAAGTGTAATACTTCTCATTTAATTTAATGTTATAAAACATACATGTTATATTACGACCGTATTACGAGCGGGCCAAGGCATTATCCATTTTTACAGTGAGCAGGCGGGCCGCATTATCCATTTTGGTACAAGTGTGGCACAAAATGTATAGAGAGACGAGATGGGCACGGGTTGATTTACACCCCTATCATAGACTTTTCGAGTTAGTTGCTGTACCAGAGTGGCAAGGCATCTCCCAAACGCTCTCTCTTACTTTCTTTCATAATAAACCAATCCACAATTGTAACCATGAATTTTAGCTGAACTGCTCTATCGGGTTAGAAATATTCCACTTCTAATCCGGTGTGCGTGCTCAAACCATCTAAGCGTCCCTTTCTTAATCTTATCTATTGCGCTTGCATCATTCTTGCCCGAATTTTCCGGATCTCAACGTTTTTAACACGGTCCCAAATGATTTTACCAAGCGTACGCACCAGCGATCTCATTTCTGCATCATTCATCTAAACAATTTCAAGTTTCCTCTGCCTGTTGTGATGAACCTGCCTTGTTGAATGGTTAGCGAATAATATTTTTTTTTATTGATAATATGATCACACCATCGACATCTATTGGCTAATTTTGAAAGCAATATTAAGGGAAACTGTAATAATTGAACATTTTTTCTGCTACGAAGGGTGTCAACAAATTTTGGAAGAAAAAAAACGACTAGCAAATCAGAGTATGATTTGAAGCCATTAGGCACGTATCAGCCAATCACATCTCAGGGCGTGGTGTGAGGGGGTTGTGCCAAATTGAGACACAAAAGTTGTCCCACGGTCTAAATCGATAGTTATTTTAAGTGGTAAAACACTTCTAATTTGGCCATAAATCGCATTTTTATGGGAAGCACGAAGGAATTGACAACAGTTGATTTCGCATCGGGGGTCGGGGAGTTTTTTCAAGTATCTCGTTGGCGGAGGTTTTAAAAGGACAAAAATCATGCGTTAATTAAACATGAAGTAACGAACGATTTCAATTATATGAGAATAGAAACGGGAGTAGGCATTGACAATCAATATCGCCTTTCCCAAACAAAATTCCAACGGGATTTGCATGTAGGTATTAGGGGGGAACGTAATACGGTAGTCAAAATACAAAAGCTAATAATGTCAGGATAGTCGGGAAGGAATCGATTACGTTAACGACCAAATAAAATCTAAGATTTCAGGTTGGATTTTATATCTGACGAGATAGAGGGGAGGGAAGGTTGTCGATCTCTTAGGTATTGAAGTGGTTTCAAGTGAAAAATATCTAACACAGTTTTGAGTCATTAGGATATTCATTAAGCTGAAATCACCACTCGAGTTTATAAGCGAGATATAGGCGATAGGAAATTAGGAAAAGCCATCAAATTTAACGGCCTGTCAGGATTTTAAATTATTTGATTTCTTAAGTATTTTTCTTAATTGCTAGGCGCATAACAACGGAGATTTATTGGGTTTTACGCCAGAAGGAGATGGGATATGGTAGGAGGAACTAGAAATGCAGATAAAAAACGTTCGGAGGCAGGTATGGAATTAGGCTTTGGTAGAGGTTGCAGCCCATAAAAAGGAGAATCGAGACCATAAAAGTTCAGGTTATTAATAAACAAGGCGTTACGAGTGTCGCGACCTTGGTTAGGAAGGGGTCAAATGACTATAGATTGTACTTAGGTATTTGCGAACGCGGAAAATATTTAGAAAATGTATGCGAACACAAAGAACGCGTCATATAGCCAGGAACAAACACGGCCGCATGTCCACATAAGGGATACGTCTGAATAAGAATATTCAGTCACAAATTGTTAGAAAATTCATAGTTAAATGCTAAAATGACAAATACCTAGAAGGTGACGTGTTATGCGATTTGTGCAGTAATAAGATGCATAGTAGATGACGGTCGGAAAATGTTGTAGGTTGCCGAGTTGAGGTAAGACTTGGGGTTACCGAGAAAAGTATGGAAATTATATCAAAAATTCAGGATACACCGTACCTGGAAGCGATTTTAAAAATGGTAGAACGGACATGATAGATTTTCGAGAAAAGTAGAGTTAATTATTCACATGGTAAATGATACCTTGTAGGCGCTAGTTTTGCAGAAGTTTCGTATGGATATCTACCGAGTTCGCCCCTGTCCGATGCAGCGAAATAGCGCCTTCTCGCAATACGAAATCTGTGTTGGGAGCACCGTTCAGGACTAAATGTTGTAAGCCGCGGGATGCGATACTAGATTTGGAAAATATGAAGGTTGTGTATTTTAAAGGTCGGAATTGTAAAAAATTAAGTTTGATTAATGGGAAAGTGGGGGATTAAAAAGGGCTGTTTTAGGGAAGACAGGGGAGTTGACTGTGAGATCTCGTAAGAAAAGGCTTACCAAAAGCGCGCGAACCGGGGAGTGTTTTGGGAATTTTTCGAAGACTTAGCGAAAAAACGTTCGGTGGATTGTCGAGCTAACTTCAGTGGATTTTGTGCAAGGTGTTATTCAATTAGATTCAGGGAAAGGGGTACGAGCCAGTGGTGAAAAGCTTTTAGGAACTTTAAAAAGTTAGTGAAATTGTTTAGGAACAGTGAGAATATCGAGTTGTAATAACAGTTATTAATTCGGTTTAAACAAGCGTGATCTAATAATAAAAACTTCAGTATTACTACAATTTAAACGGTGTCGACAAATAAATGATAATAATAAAATTGCGGGTTTTAAATCAGAAATAATAATAGGATATAAAAAAAAATCTTAATTACGATCAAACAATCGTTCTCTTGAAATGGAAAAAAATGTATTCCGAATAGTTAGAAATAAAACAATAATAATAATAATCTATGAAAACGTTCAATCTAGTGGTTTCGATACGAAGATGTAACAAGCGGTAATTTAACCTTAGAGAGCACACATATTTAAAGAGGGACGATAGGTATATTTGAAGTAATCTTCAAACATCGGACAACAGGAGTACATTACAATTGCGAGATAGTCAGACTGAAGCGATAAAGATACCTCCAATCAGATTCAGACTATAAGGGGAGGGGGTTAAATTTAATCGTAAATCTAAGGTTACGTTAGGCCTCGTCGTACAAAAGTTGGGAAATCGTAGGGAGGGGCCTTTGTGTTTTCTCCATAGGTACAGGTCTACAGGATACGTAATTAAGATACAATTGGTCGTGTTTTCCCGACCGGAGAATTAAACAATTACGTATGGGTGAGTTAAAGAATCTATATAAATTACAGGTCCTGCTGATTGCCGGGGGTGTGAATAGAACGCGAATCTTGGACAATTAATTGCATGAGTGTCTGTATCGAGTAGATTGATGTAGGTACTATTTATCCCTGAATAGGTACTAGGCGTATTTCACAGATGTTACCAGCCACCACCCTGGACAGTGACCTTTTCTCGGCACACGGCTGATGCCGAGCTGACACAAAAAATGAACCTGACACAGAGAATACAGTCAACCAAATGGGGAGCGTCTCGAGAGTACGACATATCAAATTGAAGGCGATTACCTGCAACCCGAACAGACATCTTTAGACAAGGGAGCAGAAGAGCAGAATCACGATATAAAAAATGAAACAAATAAAACCAACAGGTACTCTGCTAAATTCCTACTTCTTGAATTACGCTTTTTAAGTTCTTCACGATTGACGAATGTGTTGGTGACACCGAGACTACACATTATGTGAGAAATTGGTGGTCGAGTGGTAAGGGTCCTTCCCACATTGTCATGTTAGGGAGGAGGAGGGTTGCCCTCCATAGACTGATCGGGTCTCGCGAGGTGCTGGAAGCAATTCCCTTTCGCGGGACTATGTCGAGCGAATGGGCGCAACAGGATCGTATGAAATGAGATGCCAATGGTAAGACAGGGCATGGTTCGCAGACGGAGGCGTTTGGCCGAAAGCATCTCGCGTTGCCTGCAAGGTAGTATGGAAATGCGCCAACAGGTCATCTGTGGGACGGGTTCCTGTAGCATCATCACATTTTTTAGTCCTGTCGACCCAGAAGCAAACGTAATGCCCACAAGGTGAGGATTATGTCAGCTCCTGGAGGTGGAGTGTAACGCTAGGTCGGTCACGTGGGAGGACGGATCTGCCTGTCACAAGCTTACCCCACTTGTACCGTGAATAGAGTCTTGATAAGGGACGAAGTAGATTACCCCTTCTAGAGCCAGTAAAGTAGTTCCGGAGGTGTTCGATACTGGAGTTGTCTGGGAAAGGTTTGAAGGCATGCCGTTCTTCTTTTGTTATGGAGGGGTCCGGGTATCTGGTTTATCGTCAAGAGATTTTCCGGGTGCCATGGGTATAGCCTCATCATGCATTGGTCGGAGGGTCGTGTTCTGAGAGCTGACCACCTAGTCAATTTGGTCAAGTGGAGGAGCCAGTACTAGTTTGCAAAGAATTTCCTCTCCATCACCATCCATTCTATCCTCTATCCCGTCTTTATACTTCCATCCTAGGTATAAGTTTGTGTTTACTAACAACAGAACATATTATCACGATTATGTATAGCATCTAGCCTTGGAGAGCGGTGCAGAGAATTCGCCAATTATCCACATGAAATGAAACATTCCAGGTACGTACATTAAAACTTATTAGGACGTAGAGGGGGAGAGATCAATTTTATAGCCTAGCGAGAGTAATAACAACAGTGCTCATTATGTGAGACAAATTTAGGATAGTTTAGACAGGGCGTGTCCTTCAGACGTCTAAGAGATACAGAGTAATTCTTCCACACCTTACCTAAAGAACCGAAGGTTACCACGAAAGACATTAAATACCTATCCTAGATGTTCTAGGTGCTCCGAAAGAAAAAATCACACAACGTGGAGAAAAGGGTTTATTGTAAGAATTTCCCGGAAAACTACCTTTTACTGTGTTCAGTCACAGGGGTGGGAAAAATAAGTCATGATTCAAAAGATTAATGGCGAATCATTCAGTAGGTACGAGAGTAAGATCTGCCAACCGGAGATCTGAACGCACGAGAAGAAGAGATATTTTTTAAGGTTTTCATTAGGGGGGGGGTGAACCATCACAAGTGTTGCCGAGAGACCAGGAGGTAAGGTTTTAAAAGCTGGAGGAATTTCAATGTATCTTAGTGCAATTTGAAAGATAGTTACGACTTATTACGTGGGAAGAAAAGCTTTCAAAAAAAAAAATAAGTAGGCTAGAATAGAAGAAAAAACAAAAATGTATTTAAACAAATCAGTAGCCAAGAGTTTTTAATCTGCAGATGTAGGTCATTGCCTCTTAGACGGGTAGATAAAATAAATAGAAATTTTGTAAACAAAACCAACAACGAAGATTTACAACCCCAACGGTTTAAATGTAGGTCATTGCCTTTTAAGTCAGGGTGCGGAGAAGAAAAAATGGGATGCAACAAAAAAAAGGTACAGTGAACACATCATAAAAATCGAAGATTTATGACCTTGCGTCCGACTATCGTAACTAGGTCAGGAATGCAACGACCCGGGGCGGAAAAAAATGTACGGTTAATGACCCAGGGCGGAAAGTAAACAAACCACTAGCTTAAAATAACTGTTAATCACTTGGAAGAATTAAATCGTTACGAAAAAAAAAAAATTATAAAAAAAAAACACGGTTACACATAAATAAATAAATAAACCAAATAAAAACACGTATGCGCATGTTTAGTGTGAATATTTAATTTTATGAATCGGGAATCCAAACGCATGGAACCGTCTGAATTGGATTGGAGCAACTAACGTAAATCAATTTATTTTCAGAGATACAAATACGCCAAAAGTAATTAACGAAAAAAATTTTTTTTGGAATAAATAAATTACTTTATCGTAGACTTAAATATTAGAGATAGGAAATCGACATAGATTGAGAGGTCCCTTTTACATAAGGTTTGGGAAGAGAAAAAAGTGGGAAATTCTCGTATAGTGTATTCGGAAGTTAGATTAGAGTCAGTGTATTACACCGTTTCGAGAAAGTGAAAAAGGGGGAACATGTCGGGGAATAAACGCCGCACTGGGACGCGACAGAAGAGGACCGAGAGAGAATTGGAGATGACAGCCGCGCTGGAGAGTACTTCAAGTGGAATCGCTCAGGTGGATATGGGGCAGGTTACCCTAATAATACAACAGGCATTGGGACCACTGGTCAGTAAGATTCAAGAGTTAGAGAAGCAGAGGGAAATACCTGCGGCGGGCCCCGTTCCGGTAGCGGAAGAGACGGTAACACGGAACGTGATTCAATTAGTAGAGATGTTACCAACGCAGGAAAAACCCACGTTCAGCGGAGGGTCGCAGAATCCGATCACCTTCCTAGAGGACCTAAAGGATTATGCTCGACGTACTAAGAGGTCAGACATCATGATCCAAGTGAAGGAGAGCTTCCGGGGAAGCGCACGCAGCTGGATGAAATTATACTGGAAGCGATGGGCGACAATGGAAGATTTTGAGAGCGATTTCCTCGCAAATTACTGGGGAGACATACAACAGAAAAAATTACGTCGAAAGTTACAAGATGATGTGTGGCAGCCAAAAGGAGGAACAACAATGCTGGGACATTTTGCGAAGTATTGGGAGTTCGCTAGGGCATTAAAAATCACCGATACACCTATGTGCGTCATTAACGACATAATGAGGCACTTCCCAAAGGAGACGCAGGCGCTGTGGTTTTCACGTGAGGGAGGAGAAAGGGACGAGCTAGACGCGGGTGAATTTTTGAGGAGACTTGACAACATGGTGTGCGCGCCCCAGGAAAAAATTTCCGATAAAAGGGGCAGGGACGAGAGAGAGATACCCGACCGAAACAGAGAGCGGCGACAAGCAATAAGACCAAAGGTCACGGCGTTAGTGGAGGAAAGGACATCGGATTGCGGAGTTTGCAGAGGGACTGGCGCGCGATCGGCAACTACCAATAACACAACGGATGGCGGGAAGGAGGTGTACGTGATTAAGGACTCGGGAAACGGGAGAGGGTCGGCTCAGTAACGCTGCAGAATACGACTCCGGAAGATACAAGAGCAGCGACACCGAAACATAATACAGCTTTGAAAATCATGTTGAAGTATAATTGGAATGTAGGTGAAGGTTTAGGAAAAAATAATCAAGGCATAACCATACCCATAAAGGCATGCAAGGCGGTACGCAGAGGAGAGAGTGCAGCTGAAGAACGGGCGGAGGAGAGAGGGGAAATAACGGCGTGTGTGAACTCTTTACAACAATTGAGCGATGTGTGGAACGCGGTAGAGATGAATGAGACTGAAGTGGGAAGCGAATGTGGCGGATTCAACACCGTATTTGAAGACGAGGATTACGAGGAAATAGGGAGGGGAAGTACATTACCGCAGTTACCAGAGGCTAGGGCTTACATAGATGAGATAATGGTGAATTGTCTGATAGATACAGGTAGTCAGGTTACGTGTATTGCACAGGAGTTTTGGGAGTGCCATTTGGGCGACAAATCGCTTTATCCAATCATGCCGGTAGCTTCACTTCAAATTAAGGGGGCTATGGGACAGAAAAGCCAGAAAATTTCACGGTTAGTTCTAGTACCATTGCGTTTTGGGGATATTCAAATCAACACATCATGTCTCATAGTATCAGGGTTAATAAGATCTATAATACTAGGGGTAAACTGGCTAGATAATTACTCGGCAGAAGTAAAATGTGGGAAAAGGCGGGAATTGATAGTCACTACTGAGCGGGGAAGAAAAAAAATTAAATTAATAGATTCCGGGGTTGTGAGAAGTGAATTAGAAAAGCAGTTGAGTGAGGAAAACACAAATAGTGCAACCCAGTCGATAAACGTCATGGAGAATAACCAACTTCCGGATTGTGCGGAGGAAACTAAACAGCGAATTGCGGCAATGGTAGCTGGTTTGGAACTGGATGACGTCAAAAAGGAAAAATTAAAGAAGGTACTAGACAAACATAATCGAGTGTTTCTAGGCAAGCCGGGGCTAACTAATATGTATATCCATGAAATAAAAATGGTAGATGAAACGCCATTTGTAAAGAGGTCGTATCCGGTCCCCTTTGCGTATAGGAATAAGGTAGATGAAAAAATTGACGAATTAGAAGCTTTAGGCATAATCAGCCGGCGGGCAACTCCTTTCGCGAGTCCCTTAACCTATACAATGAAGAAGGACGGAACTGTGCGTATATTACTTGATGCTCGCGAATTAAATACGAGGATGTCCGGGGAAACGGAGAGACCACCACTTACATCGGAGATCTTACAACAATTTCACGGGGTTAAGCACGTAACTACTCTAGATTTGGACTCGGCGTATTTCCAGGTTCCCTTATGTGAAAGTAGTCGTAAATACACCGGTTTCGTCTATAATGGCAAGTCATACGTCTACAACGTATTACCGCAAGGACTGAAGACATCGGTTGGGAGCTTCTCCCGCGCCATGAATAAAATTCTGGGTAGTGAGATGAAAGCGTTTTGCACTAACTATTTAGACGACCTAGTCGTGTTCTCATCTGGAGATTTTGACGAGCACCTAAACCATCTAGATGCCGTTTTGGGAAGGTTACAAACAGCCAATATGACCTGCAAATTGGAAAAATGCCAATTTTTGTTCACGGAGGTAAAAATGTTAGGCCACATTATAACGCCTTATGGGATACTTATGGACCCAGGGAAAGTTTCGGCGATTAAGAACTTTCCAGCGCCTAAAAAGGTGAAGCAGGTAAGAGCATTTCTGGGGTTATGCAATTATTACAGGAGGTTTGCAGATAAATATGGGGCTTCTACACAGGTATTATGCGATTTATTAAAGAAAAATAAGCCTTGGAAGTGGACTGCTGTAGAGCAGGAAGCATTTGAAAACGTAAAAACCTTATTTCTGGCATCTGTGATATTAACACATCACAACCCCAACAAAATTTATTACCTACAAACTGACAGTTCGGGATTCGCCATCGGGTCGGAATTATATCAATTAGATGAAGAGAATAATCATCATGTGATCGGTTTTGTTAGCAAATCCCTTACCGGGGCCGAGTTAAAGTGGACCGTTTCTGAACAAGAGTTATATGCAATAATCTATTCGTTACGCAAATTCGAAACCTACCTGCGAGGCGCGCAGCTAATCATACGTACGGATCATCAGGCGTTATCGTTTTTAAAGACTTGGAAACTGTATAGCGCTAGGGTGACACGCTGGATTTTATATTTAAACCAATTCAATTTTAAAGTCGAGTATGTAAAAGGCAAGGAAAACATCGGACCCGATATCTTGTCACGTTATTCACAGGACGCGGTAAATGTGCAGGAGGAAAAAGTAGTATGCCCAGAGGTGGCGGCTTTTGCGGTGAGTGGGAAACAGTTAATAAAATCACATTTAGAAAATTTAGAACAGCTACAGAATCAAGATGATTTTTTGGGACAAGTGATAGAACACTTACGAAGAGGGGCTCGCGGAACCGTCCCGAAAGGGATGAGTAGGTATCTGAAAAATTACGAATTAAAGGGCCAGACGTTATATTACAAAACGGGAAACAACGGAACTGTATTAGCTATACCTAGTGGTTTGTCTAGAGGTCTGGTCGAACTCATACACCAAGAGATAGGCCACGCAGGGGGTTTGAAAACAGCATTAGCCCTTAGAAGTAGGTATTTCTGGCCGCGGATGTCTAGGCAAGTTAAATGGATTGTGAAGACCTGTCACACCTGCCAGTTGGCAAAGCGAGAGATTCGTCCAAAGGTGGGGCCAGGAAGGTCAATTATAACGCGAGGGGTGGGGGAATTAGCCATGGCTGATTTGTACGGGCCACTACCTAGGAGCATTGGGGGGGTAAGGTTTATCTTTGTAATTCAGGACTCGTTCAGTAGATACATACGATTGTATAAATTAAAGGTAGCCAACACTAGTACGGTACTGAACTGTGTAGAGGGTTTTGTTAAGAAAATAAAGGTTGAGGCCATGTTGACAGACAACGGATCCCAATTTTCCTCGAAGAGGTGGAACCAAGGATTAGAGAGGTTAGGGATTAAGGTCATGCACACGTCTGTAAGGAACCCTGGGCCGAACATTACCGAGAGGGTAAACAAGGAACTGGGGAGAATATTCCGAATATACTGTAATGAAAAACACACCAAGTGGCCAATGTTTTTAAAGGACATAGAGAGAACCTATAATAATACTGTGCACTGTTCAACAGGATTCTCACCGAATGAGGTCGCGTTCGGGAAACAACCACAGTATAGCCTAGATAAATTCATGCGCCAAAGCGACATTCCTAAATTAACAGCTGAGGAGATTCGAGCCGCGGTACACAAGAATTTGGTGGGGAACGCCGAGAAAAGACAACAATTCTTTAATATAAGCAAAAGGATGGTCACATATGAGGTGGGGACTTTCGTGAAACTCAAGAAGTACACTCAATCAAATTTGTTCAAGAAGAAGACAAAAAAATTCGATCTTTTGTTCGAAGGCCCATTTTTGATCGCCGCTGTCCCCTTTTGTAACTCGTACACTCTGATTGACCCAAAGACAAAAGAAATAAGGGGCGATTACAGTGCTATACACCTGGCTAGGTATTATTTCGGGGAAGCAGAGAAACAAGGGGGGGAGGTACAGATTATAGAAATCGATTAAATATTAGAAGGGAGAGGGGAGTTAAAATAGAGAGGTAATATTTTGCGAGGGTGTGGAGTTGCGAGATCACAATTAGGCTAGGAAATTTTGTGTTTAAAGTAAGAAGGGGTTTTAGTTAGTTAGGGGGGGGATGAGACCAACCAAATGGTTACTACATTCAACGTGTTTAGTTTAGAAAAAAAAAATCATGTTTAGAAAATACGGGTTTTGCTTAGGAAGGGGCTCCGCGGGACGAAATGTACAAACCAACAAAGGAGGGAGGGCGACTGAGGAAGTGCAAACGAGGATTAGAAGGTGAAGGGTAAAGAGAGTGCACGCATTGGGAATGAGAGCGAGGTGAAAAAGAAAGAAAACAGGAACAGGCGAATTTAGCTAATAGGAGAGTAATTAAGAAAAAAAAAAAATTAAGAAAAAAAAAATGTATATCTTAAGAATTTTTAAGTAAACATGTACACCAAATGGACTTCGGACAAGGGGTGAAAAGGGAGAATTTTACAATATTATGTACGTAAATGGTGTGTGAAACACGCACGTATTCATTAAGTTGAAATAAGACCTGCGATATGCGCATCACATACACCCACCTTTTCCGAAAGCCGTATGGTCAATTAGGACCGCGAGATTTAAACAATCTTTGATTTGACTATATGTACAGGAGGCTCTGGTCCAACAGGTTGGGGGTCACTGGGACACGCGAGTCGAGGGGCGTGCCCAATCAAAAAAAAAAAGGGTGTTTATGTGTGCATATATGTGTAATGCGTGTATGTACATATATGCACTGTTGCCATTAAGTCGTTCCTGCGAGCAAAATTCGTGTGGAATTCTAGAATCGCGAAAAAAAAAAAATATATATACATAAATAAGGAAATTCAAAGATTGGAAACTGTCTCGATGGGGGAGATATAGGAGTAAGAATATTAAGGTGGTAGGACAAAGAGTAGGAACAGCAACTGACGTAAGTTAGTCGTCTTAAATAGGTCATTGAGTAGACAAAAGTAAATTGAAAAATGGTTTCAGCACAGAGGAAAACCGAAATCTGGAAAATACTTAACCCGAAGTTCGAAATATGTAACCCAAATTACTAAGTTATTGTTAAACGAAAAGTGTTATAAAATTAAGTGAAAGTGTTTTTAGTTTTGGTAAATTGAGTGACGAAAAGTGTTATAAAATAATAGTGATCTTTAGTCTCCCTCTAAGCGAATGATACCGAAACCAGCTTAAAAAGAAAAAAAAAATAAAAAAAAAAATTTTCCAGCTAAACTTCCGTAGTCCTGTAGATATTGAGAATTCATTAAATAAAAATAGTTTAGTTTTAATCAGCACACCAGATTTTGTTGTTATATGACAAGAAACAAAGAAAGGGTCGGTCATACTCGTAAAATTGCGCACGAGATGACAAAAAATTAAGATAACAGACATTAACAAAAAAAATACACTACCCTATGTCGGAGTACGGTTAAAAGAATGCGAAAAAAAAAATTACTGTTGGCGGGCAGGGGGTTTGAAAAAAAAAACAAGGACATGTGGCAGTTCGTAAGACACGAGCGTACCGGTGGTCGCTTAGCAGTGGAACAGCCAGCGGGGCCGGATTGGGAG
Source organism: Limnephilus marmoratus (assembly GCA_917880885.1). NCBI lineage: Eukaryota > Metazoa > Arthropoda > Insecta > Trichoptera > Limnephilidae > Limnephilus > Limnephilus marmoratus. The sequence goes on along the minus strand of OU862909.1, from coordinate 50,925,695 downwards.
AGTCGATTGAGATTTTAAAGAAAATAAATAAATTAATTAAATACAGTAACCGTCGGGATGTGGGACAGTGGAACGTTTGTGTAAAGTTAAATTGTTGAAAGAAAAACGGAGGAGGAGAAGGGGGTAGAACGGACAGTTAACCTGCGAGGGAAAGGGATACACAACATTTAGGTACGACACATTTTGGGAAAGAGAAAACACGGAGGGGAGGGGGAAGCAAACTAAAACTGCATTTAGAAATGACTCCACTGACCAACCACTAATAGCGCTTTGACATTGGAGATAATTTCTATAGGGAGGCTGTGATGAACCTGCCTTGTTGAATGGTTAGCGAATAATATTTTTTTTTATTGATAATATGATCACACCATCGACATCTATTGGCTAATTTTGAAAGCAATATTAAGGGAAACTGTAATAATTGAACATTTTTTCTGCTACGAAGGGTGTCAACAAATTTTGGAAGAAAAAAAACGACTAGCAAATCAGAGTATGATTTGAAGCCATTAGGCACGTATCAGCCAATCACATCTCAGGGCGTGGTGTGAGGGGGTTGTGCCAAATTGAGACACAAAAGTTGTCCCACGGTCTAAATCGATAGTTATTTTAAGTGGTAAAACACTTCTAATTTGGCCATAAATCGCATTTTTATGGGAAGCACGAAGGAATTGACAACAGTTGATTTCGCATCGGGGGTCGGGGAGTTTTTTCAAGTATCTCGTTGGCGGAGGTTTTAAAAGGACAAAAATCATGCGTTAATTAAACATGAAGTAACGAACGATTTCAATTATATGAGAATAGAAACGGGAGTAGGCATTGACAATCAATATCGCCTTTCCCAAACAAAATTCCAACGGGATTTGCATGTAGGTATTAGGGGGGAACGTAATACGGTAGTCAAAATACAAAAGCTAATAATGTCAGGATAGTCGGGAAGGAATCGATTACGTTAACGACCAAATAAAATCTAAGATTTCAGGTTGGATTTTATATCTGACGAGATAGAGGGGAGGGAAGGTTGTCGATCTCTTAGGTATTGAAGTGGTTTCAAGTGAAAAATATCTAACACAGTTTTGAGTCATTAGGATATTCATTAAGCTGAAATCACCACTCGAGTTTATAAGCGAGATATAGGCGATAGGAAATTAGGAAAAGCCATCAAATTTAACGGCCTGTCAGGATTTTAAATTATTTGATTTCTTAAGTATTTTTCTTAATTGCTAGGCGCATAACAACGGAGATTTATTGGGTTTTACGCCAGAAGGAGATGGGATATGGTAGGAGGAACTAGAAATGCAGATAAAAAACGTTCGGAGGCAGGTATGGAATTAGGCTTTGGTAGAGGTTGCAGCCCATAAAAAGGAGAATCGAGACCATAAAAGTTCAGGTTATTAATAAACAAGGCGTTACGAGTGTCGCGACCTTGGTTAGGAAGGGGTCAAATGACTATAGATTGTACTTAGGTATTTGCGAACGCGGAAAATATTTAGAAAATGTATGCGAACACAAAGAACGCGTCATATAGCCAGGAACAAACACGGCCGCATGTCCACATAAGGGATACGTCTGAATAAGAATATTCAGTCACAAATTGTTAGAAAATTCATAGTTAAATGCTAAAATGACAAATACCTAGAAGGTGACGTGTTATGCGATTTGTGCAGTAATAAGATGCATAGTAGATGACGGTCGGAAAATGTTGTAGGTTGCCGAGTTGAGGTAAGACTTGGGGTTACCGAGAAAAGTATGGAAATTATATCAAAAATTCAGGATACACCGTACCTGGAAGCGATTTTAAAAATGGTAGAACGGACATGATAGATTTTCGAGAAAAGTAGAGTTAATTATTCACATGGTAAATGATACCTTGTAGGCGCTAGTTTTGCAGAAGTTTCGTATGGATATCTACCGAGTTCGCCCCTGTCCGATGCAGCGAAATAGCGCCTTCTCGCAATACGAAATCTGTGTTGGGAGCACCGTTCAGGACTAAATGTTGTAAGCCGCGGGATGCGATACTAGATTTGGAAAATATGAAGGTTGTGTATTTTAAAGGTCGGAATTGTAAAAAATTAAGTTTGATTAATGGGAAAGTGGGGGATTAAAAAGGGCTGTTTTAGGGAAGACAGGGGAGTTGACTGTGAGATCTCGTAAGAAAAGGCTTACCAAAAGCGCGCGAACCGGGGAGTGTTTTGGGAATTTTTCGAAGACTTAGCGAAAAAACGTTCGGTGGATTGTCGAGCTAACTTCAGTGGATTTTGTGCAAGGTGTTATTCAATTAGATTCAGGGAAAGGGGTACGAGCCAGTGGTGAAAAGCTTTTAGGAACTTTAAAAAGTTAGTGAAATTGTTTAGGAACAGTGAGAATATCGAGTTGTAATAACAGTTATTAATTCGGTTTAAACAAGCGTGATCTAATAATAAAAACTTCAGTATTACTACAATTTAAACGGTGTCGACAAATAAATGATAATAATAAAATTGCGGGTTTTAAATCAGAAATAATAATAGGATATAAAAAAAAATCTTAATTACGATCAAACAATCGTTCTCTTGAAATGGAAAAAAATGTATTCCGAATAGTTAGAAATAAAACAATAATAATAATAATCTATGAAAACGTTCAATCTAGTGGTTTCGATACGAAGATGTAACAAGCGGTAATTTAACCTTAGAGAGCACACATATTTAAAGAGGGACGATAGGTATATTTGAAGTAATCTTCAAACATCGGACAACAGGAGTACATTACAATTGCGAGATAGTCAGACTGAAGCGATAAAGATACCTCCAATCAGATTCAGACTATAAGGGGAGGGGGTTAAATTTAATCGTAAATCTAAGGTTACGTTAGGCCTCGTCGTACAAAAGTTGGGAAATCGTAGGGAGGGGCCTTTGTGTTTTCTCCATAGGTACAGGTCTACAGGATACGTAATTAAGATACAATTGGTCGTGTTTTCCCGACCGGAGAATTAAACAATTACGTATGGGTGAGTTAAAGAATCTATATAAATTACAGGTCCTGCTGATTGCCGGGGGTGTGAATAGAACGCGAATCTTGGACAATTAATTGCATGAGTGTCTGTATCGAGTAGATTGATGTAGGTACTATTTATCCCTGAATAGGTACTAGGCGTATTTCACAGATGTTACCAGCCACCACCCTGGACAGTGACCTTTTCTCGGCACACGGCTGATGCCGAGCTGACACAAAAAATGAACCTGACACAGAGAATACAGTCAACCAAATGGGGAGCGTCTCGAGAGTACGACATATCAAATTGAAGGCGATTACCTGCAACCCGAACAGACATCTTTAGACAAGGGAGCAGAAGAGCAGAATCACGATATAAAAAATGAAACAAATAAAACCAACAGGTACTCTGCTAAATTCCTACTTCTTGAATTACGCTTTTTAAGTTCTTCACGATTGACGAATGTGTTGGTGACACCGAGACTACACATTATGTGAGAAATTGGTGGTCGAGTGGTAAGGGTCCTTCCCACATTGTCATGTTAGGGAGGAGGAGGGTTGCCCTCCATAGACTGATCGGGTCTCGCGAGGTGCTGGAAGCAATTCCCTTTCGCGGGACTATGTCGAGCGAATGGGCGCAACAGGATCGTATGAAATGAGATGCCAATGGTAAGACAGGGCATGGTTCGCAGACGGAGGCGTTTGGCCGAAAGCATCTCGCGTTGCCTGCAAGGTAGTATGGAAATGCGCCAACAGGTCATCTGTGGGACGGGTTCCTGTAGCATCATCACATTTTTTAGTCCTGTCGACCCAGAAGCAAACGTAATGCCCACAAGGTGAGGATTATGTCAGCTCCTGGAGGTGGAGTGTAACGCTAGGTCGGTCACGTGGGAGGACGGATCTGCCTGTCACAAGCTTACCCCACTTGTACCGTGAATAGAGTCTTGATAAGGGACGAAGTAGATTACCCCTTCTAGAGCCAGTAAAGTAGTTCCGGAGGTGTTCGATACTGGAGTTGTCTGGGAAAGGTTTGAAGGCATGCCGTTCTTCTTTTGTTATGGAGGGGTCCGGGTATCTGGTTTATCGTCAAGAGATTTTCCGGGTGCCATGGGTATAGCCTCATCATGCATTGGTCGGAGGGTCGTGTTCTGAGAGCTGACCACCTAGTCAATTTGGTCAAGTGGAGGAGCCAGTACTAGTTTGCAAAGAATTTCCTCTCCATCACCATCCATTCTATCCTCTATCCCGTCTTTATACTTCCATCCTAGGTATAAGTTTGTGTTTACTAACAACAGAACATATTATCACGATTATGTATAGCATCTAGCCTTGGAGAGCGGTGCAGAGAATTCGCCAATTATCCACATGAAATGAAACATTCCAGGTACGTACATTAAAACTTATTAGGACGTAGAGGGGGAGAGATCAATTTTATAGCCTAGCGAGAGTAATAACAACAGTGCTCATTATGTGAGACAAATTTAGGATAGTTTAGACAGGGCGTGTCCTTCAGACGTCTAAGAGATACAGAGTAATTCTTCCACACCTTACCTAAAGAACCGAAGGTTACCACGAAAGACATTAAATACCTATCCTAGATGTTCTAGGTGCTCCGAAAGAAAAAATCACACAACGTGGAGAAAAGGGTTTATTGTAAGAATTTCCCGGAAAACTACCTTTTACTGTGTTCAGTCACAGGGGTGGGAAAAATAAGTCATGATTCAAAAGATTAATGGCGAATCATTCAGTAGGTACGAGAGTAAGATCTGCCAACCGGAGATCTGAACGCACGAGAAGAAGAGATATTTTTTAAGGTTTTCATTAGGGGGGGGGTGAACCATCACACTGTTAAATGTCTCACTGTCATATTACTGTTTGTTAGCTCTAATCCATAGACATCCAAATAAAACCAAACTATGGAGGGTGAAGAGGGAAAAGATGACTGTGATTCGTTAAAAAACCAATCTGACAGCAAGAGGTCCTGGGTTCGAGTCCCAGAGGTGTCAATATGTTTTTCTGATTTTTCTGTTTCCAGATTTTCTATTGAGTTTCGCTTATATTGTCTTCATTTATTTAAATATTACAATTTGAGGTTTTACTCATAAAGTTAAAATAAAAAAATATTCATCCTAGACTTGCAGAAAAGTCGATAGATGTCGCATATTAAATAAAATGGATAAAGATTTATCCAGACACTACCTAGAGAGCATTTAGTTCGGGTTTGAATATTGCAATCATACATAAAGATAGTTGCCAATAATATATGCGTTAAAGAAAATAAAGAAAATGTAGGTGGTTCTTAATCGAAGTATGGTACAGTTAAAAGTGACCGAATTTCATATCGACACCGTGGCGCAGTGGTTAGCGCGTTTTCCCGGAAAGCAAGAGGTCCTGGGTTCGAGTCCCAGAGGTGTCAATATGTTTTTCTGATTTTTCTGTTTCCAGATTTTCGATTGAGTTTCGCTTATATTGTCTTCATTTATTTAAATATTACAATTTGAGGTTTTACTCATAAAGTTAAAATAAAAAATAAAAACTTATAATAATTGTTACCCTTTGTGCTATGCATAAAAACCTTGTCTTAAACGGTAGTTTATCAATTAAAAATAATAATTGATATTTGAAAAGTTAAAGTATTTCACCAAAAAATGTTGACATAATTTGTCTCGACGACCTAGCGAGACATTTAGCACTAACAATGCCTCTCCCACAAAAATAAAGTTGGTTGTTTTCAGGTGGAAAAATGTAGTAAGCAGTAATTGTTGAATGAAACACTAGTATATATTGAATTATTTGACGGGTATTAGATAAGCCGAGATAGCTCAGTGGTAGAGCACCTGACCGGCAATCAGAAGGACACGGGTTCATGTCCCGTTGGCGGCATGTATCTTTTCTCGGAAGATTTTTTCAATGTAGAAGAGTGTTTCAGGCTGATAATTATTGCTTCTAATAATGGTTACAATTTATTTATATTTATACCAGACATTAAAAAGGTAAAAGTTATAATGGATTAAAAACAAAAATTATTCATTTTATTCATTCTTCATTACGAACAAAATAAAGAAAGTTAATAAAATTGTATAACAATGTGACGTAAAATGTGTATGAGTAGTTTGATGTCTAGTTAAATAAGTAAAAATATAGTTTTCTTTTGTCGAGAATAAAAACTGCTAGTTTCGCTTATTTTGAACATTTTTTTGCGAGGACGGTGATCGGTTTTCTGTCTTTACCCTTCATTATTATTTGCTTTTCCATTTCTCGTAAACACAGTATCCTTCCCAAATACACAAACTCATCTACTTGCCAAAGTTTTCGTACAGTATGCACCAGTATCCATCAATCTGTCTCTTGACGAATCACATTTAGGAAGATCAAATCCTTATAGGTGCTACTGCACCACCCACCATTAAATGTTGCTTTTATTTTCAAAATTCACTCATCAAAGAATACATTACATGTTAATATTAAAATATTTTATCACGATTAAATAATATGTGTTTAAAATTATGTCTATCTAAATTAAAAATTAAATATACAGTGTTAATTTCAAGCGACCTCCCAGGTAAGTATGGTCCTGTTTTCATAAAATTTTAGGCAGCATCGCGTTCATTGGTCAAAATATTGTACAAATATTTTCGTATCGGTGATCAATCAACCGGTGTATGCAATTTGTAGCCATAAGTTGTTTTAAATTGTTTGTCTAGCTTGTAGTTTTTTAGATTTTTAGAAATATGTTATAAGTTTGTACAGCGCCCTTGAGGTGATTTTTCAGCGCTATATAAATCATCCAAGTATTATTTTATAGTAACGTATTTTTGTAAAGTCGAAGAACATGTCAAAACAAAAAAGAATCAGACCAATGCCCGAATTTCGCAACGTAGAACGGAATACGAAATTTGAACGTGTTGGAACTGAGCCGAATGAAACTGCTGTTACATTTTAGTTTCCAGTACGATTCATTACAGGTTAAAAAAAAAGTTGATGAAAACCTTTTGCGGCCTTCCGTGTCTTTGGAAGTCAATTTGAAGTATAAAACGAGGTTTTTATAAAAAAAATCACACGCGGTAGACGTGAAACCTTCAGAAAACTAAAGTAGACTAGAGTCGGGAGGCTACGAAGCACCGCACGAAGAGGAGACTGACAGGCTACGAAGCACCTCAGAAAAAGGAGACCGATTATACTATCTCATTATCTCGCAGGATAAATCTTATATATGTATGTGTTTGTCCGTTTTTAGTGTCACTTTTTCATTTCATCGAGTTTCAAATTACTAAATGCTAAATTCACTTCAAAAAACTCCCCCATATAGACTTTAATTCAACGCCGTATTTCATTCTAGTACTTAGTTAGTTCGTGATTATGAATCATCTTAATTCATCCAGACATCATAATACATCGACATTTACAAAAAATTTTGAACACGTTTCTACATTACCTTTTATCGGGAGAATAATCAACGTCGTTCAAATAACTATCCAAACTTCGATGAAATTGTTTTGTTTTCAGAGTAGAGTGTTCCTCGATTTTTCTTTTCCGCTCAGCAACAAATATTTTTGGAAAATCGGAGACTCTTTTTGTTACGTTCTCCTCACTTTTACTTTTTAACCATTCCTTTGATGGATTGTCTTTCATTTTTTCATACTGACTGGTTAGTAGTTTAACAGTCTCCATTATCACATCGTTATTGGAATATTAGCAACATTAAAAACCTTAACCATAAAAAAACTTCACTGATTAACACCAACTGATTTATATGTTATCAACTGTCAGTATAATTACCATGTACTTTGATTATAATTTTGTACACTAACATGTTATCAACGAAGTATGTAATCTTATCTATAGTTTCTACGTAAACGAGATAGTACCATATTTTTTGAAAATAAATTATCAGCTTGTGGATTCATTGTGCGAAACTTTTTTTTTATTTAGATGATTGACTGAGGTGGCAGTCTTCCGTTTCTTTCTCAGCAAGTGTGCAAAGTTCAACTTGGGAGGCGGGAATGGGTACCGTCGCCCCGGGAACCTTTATTGGATAACCAACACCTCTGCCGTAGGTCACCCCAAGTGGTTCGCTACGTTTGGTGATTTAAAAGGGGTGCCCGGGTTCATGGGGTGAGGTTTGTCTAGGTCTTGAAGGCGGATGACCAGGAAATACCAAACCCCAGATTCCTACCCATCCCTTAAACCCTTTTCCTTCCCAGAACTCTCCTTTCCTTCGTTTCCTTAAAAAAAACCCTCCACACAGCATCCCCAAAGATAATATAGGCCCTGAGGGAAATTATTTTCCTCAGGGCCTCCTGTGTGGCTCATGTAAAAAAAAGTGTAGTTATACTATAACCAGAGCAAACGGTTACCTACTGGTCCTTTGGGAGATGATTTATCTTGTAGATTTCAAATAAGACGTTAAGAACTGGGAAATCATCAAAAATGTTCAATGATTTAAAAAATTCCGACTAAAAACAGATTTTCAGAAAAAAGTGTTGCTACATCCCAATGAAAGAATAAGCAAAATATTTTTTTTCCGTTTTTTATCGAAAAAACCGGGCTTACGAATTGTTGGGGTCTGCTTCGATTAATCAAATTCAAATTTTTTAGGACTTTAAAAACTCCAACAAGAAATTCAAGGAAGATAGAAAATTAATTTATTGGCAATAATATACAACAATCCAATCCAAATAAATTCTAAAATCCCCCAACGGACCGACAATATAACGTTTCCTTTTAAAGGCAAACTAATGCAGAAGAGGTAGAGAATAATTAATTCATCCTATTTATAAATTCATTACAGGGTCCATTGGAGAGGGAAGACTATCGTCACTCCTGACATCTATGTACAAATCTTGGAATTATATCTATGCCTGACATCTTTGTCAGAAGCGGAGAAACATTTCAACCCTTGCCCAACTAAATTCCATCTTTAATTTCTTAACACGAATATTCCGAAAATATTTGAAAAACTTCTGCTACAACTTTACTAAATATATAAGTGTTGGGCAATGTTTATGTCTTGATGGAGGACTTATGAAGCTATCAATGGACCCACAATTCTTGGTGGTAACCCGACGCATTTGTTAGTCAGCCACTACCTGGGTAAAACGTGTTTAGGTACTTCAATTATTTTACCATGCTTATGAAATTTAACACTTAGGTATTGACTTATCCGAAGATAGCAGAGATTATTGACTAGGAGCCGTAAACGACAAACCCTACGTCATCGAGTACACGAATGAAACTACTTTTTAGTGATAATAGACATTTAGTCAGCCTTAAAAAAGCTGGTCTGCCGCCTCTGCCGGTGCGCCTCTTTGCAGGTTCCACGCAGTCATGGAGATAGTAAGCGATTTTTTTCGAAAAAATTACGGCATCGAGTACACGAACGGAAATGGTTAGTGTACTCGATGCCAATGGTCAGTTAGTCGATTAGTAGAAAAAAGCAGGTCTGCCAACCGGCAGCCTGGCACGTTCGCAGGCAGCTGGTGATAAAGTGGGATAAAAATTAGGGAATTTTACATCATCGAGTACACGAACGAAACCAAAGAATAACTGTAGTCTAGTTCATCCCATTGAAGAATTTTTAAGTCCGCCGATCAGCAATCTGGCAAGTTTTTGTGTACTATTTTTTAAAGTATTTTTAATATTTTAAAATTATTTTCATTATCTTTATTATTATTTTTATTTAAATATGGTTTTAAAAACTTAGAATGCCATATTTAAAAAAAAAATAGTGATAATGATAAAAAAAAATAATTTGTGATTTCCGAGTGTACACATCGGTCGGGCGAGCCTTTCGACGCGAAACAACTTATGAAACCTGCCGCGGTACCCTTCATCGGCGTCGCGTGCCCATTTTATTACACAAATTTATAATAATAATAGTTCTTTTAAGATTGCCTAGTGGTTAGAAGATCGATCCATAATGGTTTGATGATTGAACAACCACTCACCGTCACCGTAAGAGCTATCCGGAAAATACTGAAATTTCTGAAAGCTGACGGAAATTTCCGAACCCCGTACGTTTCATATTGGTTTCGCGTGCCCAGCTGCATCGATTACTTTCTTGGTCTGCCGAACGGCAGCCTGCAGTTTTTTGTACGATTTTTTAAAGTTTTTATAAAATTATTTTCATTATCTTTATCATTATTTTTATTTCCAAATGATTTTAATAACATAGAATGCCAGATTTGAAAAAAAAGTGGTAATGATAAAAAATAATAATTTGAGTGTTCTGAGTGTACCCATCGGATAGGCGAGCCTTTCGACGCAAAACAACTTACGAAACTGGCCACGGAGCCCTTCGCCGCTATGCATGCCTATACTATAATACACACATATAATAATAATAGTCCTTGTAAATTTGCCTAGCAGTCCATATTGGTTAGAAGTTTAAAAACCGCCGCGCTGCCGCTGTAAGCACTGTATTCGTCCGGAAAACGACGGAAATTTCCGAACCCCGTCCATTTGATTTCGGTTTCGCGTGCCCAGCTGCATCGATTATATCGGAAACACGAATGAAATCAACGTATAACTGTCCTCCGACTTCATACACAAACGACTATGTATGAAGTTGGAGATAAATTAAATTGAGAAATATAGTTGATTACCTGAAGTTTGCTGTTATAAATACATATTTATGAGATACAGCCCGTTCACAATGGTGTATCCTTAGATGTACACAGAATTGACATCATCCAGACCTATATAGACTATCGTACTTTCTTAGGGTTGAAAATTACTTGGAATATATTCTGTAGGCATTATTGTAGTTAGATTCTTGGGCTGTAAACCGCTCATGTAAAACAATCCTTTATATCTCACGTAGTATTAATTTACACTAGACGAATAAACTATCGAAAAATTGAATTGAATTTCTCATTCGTCCTTTCGACAAATTGAGTGGCAATAGATTTGGTTGCAATTTACCAATTTTCAATTAAATATTACATCTTTCAACGTACTCTTCTTGAAAATTGCAAATAAAATAAACGAATTTTATCTGCTTTCCTGGATTTTCTTCAGGTTTAAATGGGCTCGTAACTTCTGTGGAGGGATTAGCACTCTAAAGGTAAGACTTAATTTGAAATGTTCTTATAATAATAATTATTATTATTTACATCATGACTGCGATCGGCCGCTGCGGTTCGCAGTCTGCCAGTGACTTTACATTTACGACGAGTATCTTTACAAAAATATTTCTCTTTAGGCAGTTTTGAGTGTGAAGATTTTGTGTCAACACTTAATTCCGCAAATAATATATCATCTTCTCAAAAAATTATGTATACGTAATAGAGATCAGATCATACATACTAGAATGAGATAATAAATAAAATTCCTACAGCCACACATTGGCACATAAATACACTTATCTTCTTTCTTTCTTTATTTTAAATAATAATTAGCAAAAAGCGATAGAATTACTCACGATAAAAATATATTTTTTGGAACTGCGCTCAAGTATTATACCTTATAGTACTTTTCAGTCTGGTGATTTCTTTATCAATTCACACGCCAATTCTTGATTCAGGTATAAGGTAAAAGCTCCAGTGCTTAAACTTGCAAATTCTTATCATTACGGAAGCTGGTTAAATCGTTAATCAGTAAAGTTTATTAAATTACTAGCATTTATTTTAATGTAAAGGTCTTTAATCAGGTAATCAACACAATTGTTTCCATAAAACACCATTTTTAGCCGAAAGTATATCCAACTTTCCTCACTGCCAGAGATTTATTTCAACTAATCTCGTCATACGTCATTCGTCTGGGCACGCGACAGCGATTCGGAACCGACGGTGTTCGGCGGTTTCCGTCTTTTTCAAATGAACGCAGCTCTTACAGCGCAGCAGCGCGACAGTTATTCGGACTTCCAACCACTATAGACTTTGAGGCAACCCTACAAGGACTATTTATTATATGTGTGTATAATAGTATAGGCACGTGTTAGCGGTGAAGGGCTCCGCGGCTAGTTTCGTAAGTTGTTTCACGTCGAAAGGCTCGCCCGTCCGATGGGTACACTCGGAACACTCAAATGATTTTTTTTTTATCATTACCACTTTTTTTTTAAATCTGGCATTCTAAGGTTTTAAAACAATATTTAAATAAAAAAATAATAAAGAAAATGAAAATTATAAATAAAAAATTTACTTTAAAAAATCGTACACAAAAAAACTGCCAGGGGCTGGTCGGCAGACCAAAGAAATCATAAATTAGATCATAGATTCCCAAGCTTTTTTTGCCCACCGCCCACTTTGGCAATATATTTTTTTCTAGCGCCCCCAAACTGCTTTTATATACCATCTTGGGGGGGGGGGGGGGGCGTAATGGGATGGGTTTCTCTGGGTTTCCTGAAAGTCCATTTTTATCTTTTACATACTAGGTATCTGTCGCGAATTTGAAACAGCTATTGCCACGATTATATTTAAACGTGTAATTACACTGTAATATTAAGCCATGACTCCTATTCTATTTCTGAGAAGAAGATTGTTGCAATGAGAATAATTAAAACGCAAGAGTATTTAATTATATGGAGAAGTATTTTTATTAACATTGAAAAGATATTGAATTTATAACTTATTTAATGAGATGGTTGAATTTGATGCGTTTCAAAAAGTTTTTTTATATTAGGCTCGATTTTACTTAAAAACAAACGTAAGTCGCCGCGTTCAGTAATATGGAGCCTATTTCTCTTTTTGGTTACCAATGTTGCTACAGCGCTGAATCCACGTTCAGCTAAATAGGACGATGGGAATGCTATTAAAAATCGTTCAACTATCAACCATAATCCTGGGTACAGTTGCGAAATCGGCTTCTGCAGCCAAAACTCTTGGTAGCCATTCTTAAATTAAATTTTTAATTCCTCATTTGTCGTCAGTTCTATTAGTTCTTCTTCTAACTGGGATGATCCTGCTGTGTTGACATTTGAAAAAGGATCCAAAACCCAGTCTGGTATGTCCATGTTTAAAATATCCTGGAATCGTTCCTTGAAATCACCGTGGAGGTTTTCCAAGTGTTGACAGTAAACCAGCAAGTCGTCGTTCTTGAATGATACTGCTGATAAATTTGGGAAGTTATTAAATTCCTGTCTGCCAATATTTCTTTTGTATAAGAGTAGTTTGGATACAAAAGCTGCAACGCAATTTTTCATCTTAATCAAATTTAAGTCGTCACCTTGAAGTTGGAGATTGACATCATTAACAATTTATACAGGTTTGTCAAGTACGCAATATCGTTCAAAGAACGATATTGCGTACTTGACAAACTTGAGGTGAGGTTGTCGGGCAATTCGTAGGAACTCTATCACAGACTCAAATAGATTGTAAAATCGAATCGAACAAGAACCTTTTGACAGCCAGCGCACCTCTGTATGAAGCAGCAATCGGTTGAAATCTTCATCATTGGCAATGCAAAGCTGACTAAATAGTCTGTCATTTAATGAGTTACTTCTGATTTTATTAACTGCTCTCATAACATATTGCAGTGATGTATGCAGGCGTTCACTCAGGAAATTCATTTTTTAAGCACGCTATGAAGCCTTTGTGACGCCCTGTCATAGCTGGGGCGCCATCCGTAGCAGTTGACAAAATATTATTTAAAGGAATTTTCTTTTCGTCACAAAACTTTTCCAGTGTATTAAATATGGTTTCTCCTTTTGTATCTGTTTTCAAATTTGTAATAAACAATAGTTCTTGATATATTTTCTCATCTTTGATGAACCTCACGTATGACAATAACAATTATTGGTTGGTAAAGTGGACTCATCCAGCTGAATTGAAAATCGACAAGACTGCAGATGATTGCACAATGATTCTTCAATGTTTTCAGCCATCTCATCAATTCGCCTTTGCACATAATTATTGCTCAAGGGAATTTTTCGGATAATATCTGCAGCTGGTTTATGGAGCACATTGGTTATTACTTATTTTACTGCTGGTAAAATTAAATCTTCCCCAATAGTATGAGGTTTGCCTGTTTTTAGCAATCAACAATGAGATATTGTACGAAGCTCGAAGTCCATCATCGTCTTTCTTAGAAGCTATAGAAAACTGTTCTGAATTTTGTACTTCCTTTTCATGTCTTGAAAATAGGTCACATCTTTGTCTTTCTTATCCGGGTGGATTTTATTAAAATAATCTTGAAGCCTAGAAGGCTTCATCGCTTCATTTGAAAATGTTTTTCGACAAATAAGGCACATTGGCGATGATGGATTTGTGGGATTTTCGATAAATCCGTATTTAATATAATCCACACCATATTGCCGAATCTTCTTTTTTGCTTCCGACATGGGTTTTACTTTAGAGATACGTGAGTAAAAAATTAACTCTTAATACCCTGTTATCAATGGCGCGCGATAATGTTAGTGAACATAAAACGATCAATCAGTGCCTTTATATACGTTGGACACATATAACATGCTTCGACAGGAATAAAATAAACACGAAGTGACTCGCTTTCAACACCGGCCGCGTATTTACAAAACCTATACCGGTTCAATCGCGGCGGCCAGCTGAAATGGGATAGGGTTTGTTGTGCAAAATCATCAACAAACCCTAAACAAACTGTTTCAGTCGCCAACGCGCTTTGTTGCTCTATCTGTTTCACTTACACTGTTTTCTAAAATAACATTCATACGTACAAGTCCATTCCTACTAGTACCTACATCCCAAAAACTACAATACCATCAGATAGTTTCACCGCTTGCATTGGAGATAGAATGACCGCCAAACAACTATTAAATACCTATACCTAAAATATTAGTAAGATGTACCTATTCTCATACGTATGAATGTGATTAAGCAAGCAATAGGACCGAGTTGTTTGGCGGTCTATCCTCTCTGTCTCCCTCTGCGGGGAAGTAGCCTGATGTTATTAGAGAAGCGGCCTGATATTATTAGCTAATATACCAACTGAAATAGTTGTTATATAATAAAGACTAGTAAACAAGACGATGTATAAACGTGGTTAAAGCAAGCAGTGTGACAGAGTTATTTGGCGGTTCACCTTGTAATGGTCCGACACTCCTGGCTTTTGACACCAATTGTGATGAACCCTACCTAGCTGATTTACTTTTCTAAGCTTCTACCTCGTAGTTTAAATCTCGTAGCTCCTGTCTCGTAGCCACGCTCATAATTCTACCCTTATGTCCTACTGATCACACCACTAGGTATGATGGCCTGACTCAACCCTCCTTTCGGTTTATTTCTACCTCAGGCTCGTGATTTCTAAACCCCTATACCTTATAATCTAGCTAAACCTACCCTATCTTCTTAAATCCCTGCGATTTTCTCACAGTAATCAAGATTCAAGATTTTAGTTCACATTATTTCTATAATCTGCGTTGTGTAATTTTTTTTGTTTAGATTTTACATCTGTTTGCATACTTAATATGCACACATATGTAGAGAAGATAATGTATTACGTGTGGTAACCCCTAGATTCTTTTAGAGAAAGGGTGAGAATTTTCCGATCAATTTATTTATTATTATTTTAGAATATTTAACCGAGTTTGATAAACTAACCCCGCCTTTAACTTTGTGTCTATTTGATTTCCGTAGGAATTTAGTGTGTTTATTTAATTCTTCCTATCACCGCTGATACACCGATAACATAAACAACAGTCAATAAATTAAACATTTCAAGATAGCAAACCTTACCTTACCGGTGTAGGATGATCGTACTCGAAGGTCCAGTTTTCTCAATTGAAGTCCTTGTCTGCAACCTCCCCTAACATAATGTTTTGTATACATAGTTAGTGTTATTTGTTAGTATTCGCAAAACTGTTGAAATAGTAAGGATGGATGGATATGGGGAGGGGGATAATATGTTTGCTGAAAAGTCGGCTCCTCCGCTAACCAAGTGAAAACCGATGAACAACAATTACAAACTCGAATTCTCCCAGTACGTTTGCTAGGCTTGTCCTTAGATCCGAGTTTTACTCTCTTCGACGAGCGTCTCATGCTATGAAAGGGGCCCTTCACGCCAGCAGGGGGAATACCAAGTCTTCATGCCGTTTTTCTGTCCCACTCCGACTTCCGACGCCTCCGGGTTGAATTTAACTCTACTGAGTCTAGAAGGGGTATTTCATGTCTTCCCTTATCATGTCTCTATCCGTTAAATGTGGCGTAAGCTTGTGACGGGCAGATCCTTCCTCCCACGTGACCGACCCAGCGTTACACTCCACCTCTGACTAGCTGACATAAAACTCACCTCGTGAACCTTATGTTTGCTTTCAGGTTTGACAAGAACTTCCGGTATGCGAATAACCTGTAGCTTTAATGCCGCGTCTGCGTATTGTCAGCACACGTCCTTCCTCTTCCCCGTATGCTCCACCTCGACAATACCGCCACAAGATCAAAGCTCTCTCCGTTCGGGAAAGGTTGCCACTTACATTTCCGGATGGCTCATAAACACATACCGTAGCCTTGAAACTTACGTTCGAGAAAAAGTTAGGATTCAGGACTGTATGAGTATTTGAACACCAGTGTTTTTTAAATGAGGTCACTAGCTCCTCGTGTATTAGGTTTTAGGATTATGGGTATTTATGGGTTCTTGGATACCTACTTGCTATAAGAAAGATTTAAAACGAGATAAGTCAAGTTGTCATTAAATTAATGACCTCCTGAATAATTGTGATGAGCTCTCTTTGAGTTTGAAGCTAGTCGCAGTACTTTACTTTGCGAAATTTTGCGCGCGGAATCAATGCTACCTATTGGCGATTGCTCTAGTATAATCAGTTGTTTAGAATTGAGTGAATTTAACGTCGATTTTTCTTTCACATATTGGGCGAAGTTTCCGTCGTAAGCTATGATTGATAAACCTGCCCCTTGACTTTTGTGCTTTTGTTCTGTTTATTCGTTGATGGAATTTAGGTGACCGTGTCATTGAACTCTAATCGAAATTTTAGATACACAATCGAAGGTCATATAACATACCCTAATCTCGTCGGTGAAAGGATTCGGTAGGTATTAGCTATACCTATCAATTTGCTATTTCTATTGATTTTTGCGTTACGTATTTCATTTCTCATGGTTATTTGTTTATTTAATTTATGTGTTGTCGTTAATTATTTTCCTTCGTCTTATTGTTATTATTATCATTCAAGTACGCCAATGTAATTACCTAGAATGATTAAGAGGCACACTCCTATGACATCTTGTAATACCTAATTAAACTGTGCCAATAGTTAATTAACTCCGATGAACGAAAGACCGATATTAAATAGGTACATCATTTTTATGGTTTGTTTGTTTACTCTTCACACAGACGACCTTCGGTATACTGACCTACTTTGGAGATTGTTTATTTCTACGGTCATTGTCCTTTTGAAACACAATTCATTGGTTAACTAATTATTTTATATTTTACTTGTGCTAGCTTTGCCCAAACATTGGTCGTTTAAGTAGGTACTTTGCTAACCTAAGAGGTATCTGGATGACCTAGCTTCAACTAAGGTATAGTTTGCTTGACCTACATAGTTCTGAGAAATATAGGTATTTCGGTTATGAATCAAACTGATATCATATGTCGCCTATCCTTATACGCGCTTATGTAAACAATAGACCTACCTAACTAAAACAAGTACTTGTATAACCTAATTTATAAGTAGGTATTGTTTGTTTGACCTAATTTTGAGACGCATGTATACTCCCGCACACGAAATATAGAATAAAGAGCTTCCACGATAGTCATTTATTACGATAGTCATTTATTACGCCTCGATTCGTTTTATATGAGTTATAATAAATTAGCGTATTTACCTAACTGAAGAGAATATCTACATATGTAGCCTAACTCAGAGTAGATATTTCCTGGTTGGCTTGCTTTCGAGCTGGTGGGCATTGTTATCCTGCGTGGAAAATAACATAATCTTTTAATTAGTTGCAGTGTGTTAGTACAAAACTCCAAAGCTCCGATTGATTTATTGGTGATGCATGCCCGTCTCTTTCTTCTTTGTCTCTGAAAATAATTAATAATTGTTTTGATCTTACCGGCCTCGATCGATTACAATCTTTTCCAGTCGGGATCTTATAACTTCGACATTGTGATCGAGGCTTTCCTTTTCCTTTTCCTAGCTAAATGGGTTCCTACCGACCCTTTGAGGATTAACCCTACCCTAAACCTTTCAAATATCTGTCTTTTATAAGATTCACATCGGTATTTCACTTAATTTTCAATCTCGTATTAACTATTATTCTTTATTTCATTCGATTCGAAAAATGATCTATCAAATTGCAATTCAGATGTTTTAATTTTAAAAATCCGGAATTAGGTAAATTATTATGTATTCTCAATATTTTAATATCACTTTAGAATTAATAACCGTAGATACGCACTTTTTCCAAGTGTCCGAATTATTATCACTACTGTTTATTACAATTTCGTTATTTAATTCAATGAAAATTTAATGCATCTTATGGAGGAAGTGTCGTAAAACCATGACTCAAACAATTCGTCATTATTATTTATTTCACCGATGATTAGTATTTTATAGTAAAATTGTAGTTTTAATTATTATATCACCCTTAGTTAGTTTTAAAAAATCGCGTGATGTGTTTTCTTTTATCCGATAATTGTATTTATTTTAAGACACTGGATTTTTTGTTAAATGTTATAAAACCACTAAATATAAGTTGTAAAAGAGAACCCCTAATATTATTTAATCCTTATTTACTGACTTTAAACACTTTCATTATAAAACACCCGAACTTTCACGAAGTGTTATTTTAAAACACTTTATCGGACTTTTATTTCTCAAACTTAAGAGGAGAATAAAACACTGAATTTACTATTTTTGCAAACACTTGTAGACATTTTTCAACCTTACTAGAAGAGACTTCTTCGCGCACTTTCACATTTTCTTAATCTCCGCACTTCCGTTATTTCATCTGAACTCTCATCCGATCTCCCAAAGAACTCCCCCTTCTTTATCAAACCATGGTGTTTTAAAGACTTTTTAGAGCTCTCCTTTCATAGAAAAATGACTCCTGATCGCCCAGACTTTCATAGGAAAAGGCCCAAATTCGGTTCCTCCGTATATGACCTTTTGTCAAATCTCTGTTAATCTCCTATCTCATGTCTTAGAACCAAATTTGTCTACTATCTCCCTCCCGTAGAAAATCACATAAATTTTCTCATTGACATGTATCTATAACAAAAATTTCATGTACTTGCCCGTAAATCATTTTTAATGCCTACACCATAAAAAGTAATGTTTTTATTTTAGAGTAAATATTCGTATTTAACTTGTATAATTTTGTTTAGGTCGTTTCGTGTTAATGATACCCTTAATTGCTTGAAATCATGTTCTATAATTTTATTTGGATAAAGTCATATCAACAAAGTGATAGCCAACCTTTTTTTCTCTAGTCAAACGGTTAGCGATTCCTTCGACGGTTCACGCGTATTTCCCAGTGTCAGGCTACGTTAAGCATCTTTTCCTGTGATTTGATTTAATTGTAGAGTGACCAAAATGTACCGTGGCCTTTGATATGCAATATTTTCAATATCCTGTTTATCGTGAATAGTGTTGTCAGATCAGAGTTATCCTTATATCGGTACCTATTAAAGTCAATTTAAGTAGTTCCAATTAGTTTTCTTTTGAGATATTTGGCTCTAATAACTTCGTTTCACCATTCCATTTCCATATCAATAGGTTTTCCCGCTTTTTCAGGTTATTATATTCAGTTTGTGAAATTTTCCGAGATTCTACCCGTTTTTTGTGATCATTCCAGATCGGTTTTAATTAAATCGACCCCTGGGACCATTCATGTTACGTTTTCCGTGCCCTTATTGATGATTTTTCATTTATTTATTTCCAACATTCCCGTCTAAGATTTTTTTGTGTTTCCGTTTAAAATTGTAGGTACCCAAAACCCCCAGTTCCCGATCGCGTCTTATGTAAACACGACCCGGAGTCAATAATCCTCCAACTCTTTGTCTTTAGTTCTGTTTACAATTCCGTTCGTTGAACTTTCGTTCCTGTGGGAAAGAATTCAAGGCCGCTCAATCTATCAAAGCCCACTAAAACGATACACGCCTATAATTTCTCTGATTGGTTCAAATTATTTTTAATCGCCTTATCCACTCCCTCATTGGCAGAATACAAACTTCCTTTGTTCTCGAGATAGCTATGATATGGGGGTTCCCTCGCTCCAGTCTCTATGCAGATTTCTGTAATAGTTCCCAACTGCTCGGACGGATGTCGCCGAATGTACCATTTTCTCTACATAATATTTAGAGGAAAAAAAAATTTTCTTGTAGGCTTCTCGTAGGTTGAAGGTTGGCATTCATCACAACCTTCTCTGCCTACCCCTGCGGTAAACTAACTGACGTTATTATAGTCTGTTGGGATGGCTGAACTGGTAGGTTTGGACTTGTATGTAAATTTAACGATGTAGGAATGTCATTAAAGCAAGGAGTATGCAGTAAATGACAAAATATGTATTGCTAGTTTTAATTATGTGCCCAAATGTACTGCAACTGCACTCGTGACCCAACATAGCTTGAGTTCACCCATGAGTTTCATACTTTTTGGGAATATAATGCCAGCTATGAATTGTACACGTTTTTACTAATTTACGAAATAAATATATAACCATGTAAATGCACCAACACCAACAGAAGCTACTCTATAATTACAGTCCCCACAGTCTCTGAAACAGATAGAGCAACGAAGCGCGTTGGCGACTGAAATGGTATTAGGTTTGTTGATGATTTTGCACAATAAAACCTATCCCATTTCAGTCGCCGCCGTGACTGAACCAGTATAGGTTTAGTAAATACACCACCCGGCGCAGAAATAAAACGCGGACTTGGCGCGGGGACAAAGGCGACGCAGGAACAGAGTGGATCAGGGGTTACGAGGCTCTCTTGTCGACACATGCATGCTCTCTCGCTGACTCCAGAGTGCACCGATGACACTGAGCAAGTTAGATCAATACACAGATAATCTTGTCAATTCTTGCAAGATTTAAAAAATCCGGTTATTTAACAAAACACGTTATAATTTAATAGCTACATTTTTTTTTAACAGGCTTTTATTAACTATCCGAACTATCGAATGAATTTTCGCAAACGTGATAAAAAGGATTACAATACACAAATAACAAAAATGAACCCATATTAGAAAGAAAATCTTATTTTTACCTACTTTAAAGATAATCATACGTCTGAGAGATGTAATGAAGTTTAAAAGTAAATATTTTACATATTATCACAATTACACAGTTTAAAGATAGTTGAATACTTAGTTTAGGGTTTTGTTCTTTAAATAAAACCAACATAATTATAAAAAATATAATGTAATGAAAAAACTAACAAAATTATGTAAAATAATGTTTTATTTTATGTCTAAATTGTGTTTTTTTAAATGGTATGAACGTGTAAATGCTGATCAGTCATTATACTCAAAAATTATTTTTTATTTTTTTCATTTACAAGTTTGATAGTTACACAAAATTCCTGGAGACGCACTGAAGTTTAAAAGTGTATATTTGACATATTATCACATTTACACAGCTTAAAGGTAGTTGAATAATTAGTTCAAGGTTTTTCACTTTAAATAAAACCAAAAAATAAAATATGTATATATATATACATATGTGTTTTTTTATTTCGCTAAGTCATCTTTATACAAACAGAGCAGGCAGCAGAGCTAACTGAGATAGACAGCGCGCTATGTTGCGGAATAAAAAAAATACAGCATTTCTTGTGTATCGCTTTCGTCTTTCAGAGGTAGATTATCTTTCTAGGGTTAAAGATTACTTTGCTTTAGTAGTATATGATTAGCGTGTTTTGTTTGTCTTTTTTAGACCTTATTTTTTAACTTATAAACGCCCCCCTGTGCCATTTCAACGCCCCCCAATTGTCTCTGGGTCTTCTACCGCCCCCCTGAAGGTCTCAAACAACATTATCGTTATCGCCCACGTTGGGAACCTATGAATTAGATGATCTAGACTGCAGTTTTTAGTTGGTTTCAATCTTGTATTCGTTGGCACCGCGGCAGATTTCGCTAGTTGTATCGCGTTGAAAGGCTCGCTCGACCGATGGGTTCACTCGGAACCCTCAAATAATTTTTTTTTAATCATTATCACTTATTTTGTTTAAATTTGGCCATCTTAGTTTTTAAAACCATATTCAAATAAAAATATTGATAAAGATAATGAAAATAATTTAAAAATATTAAAAATACTTTAAATTTTTTTGTTTTTTCTCATCTATTTATTAATCGACCTTATCATATGAAACCATTGTCGTTTGTACACTCGATAACGTAATTTTTTCGAAAAAAATCGCTCACTATTTCCATGACTGCGTAGAACCTGCCAAGTGGCGCACCGGCAGACCAGCTTTTTAAGGCTTACTATATGTCCATTGTCACTACAAAGTAGTTTCATCCGTGTATTCGACGACGTTGGGTTTGTTGTTTACGGCTCCCAGTCTTTTAGCGGTATTCCCTTTTCACAATTGCTATCTTAAAAACACTCATTGTTATATCTCGTATCTTTAAAACTTCATTATCTAAGTACTTTGAAAAATCATGTTTCGGTTATATTATCTTTCCGATATAATTAGATAAAATTCTTTTCAATTTTATCTCGCAATGATGAAAAACTTAATTGTTTTTGGAAAATTGAAAATGTTTCACTTTTGAAGAAAATTTAATCGCCTGATGAAATTCGTTGTGAAAAGCTATACACTGAAAGTACCTACCATCAAAAGACCGGAGATACGTCGTATCTTTACCATTTAAGGAAATTCCGGAGAAAATTGGGAAGGTCATATGACATAGCATTGTCACACCTCACGCATTTAGAAAGGAGGTCGAATAAAAGTTCTGATCTCAAATCCCAATGTATTTACAATAAAAAAACACATAAATTTGTTTAAGACGACTTTTATTTAAAAAAAAATACCGGTTTCAGAAACACCCTTCTTCGTCAGGAGAATATTATAACTAAACTATGATACAGAATGTTAGGTGTTTGAGTGGGAGGTGAGCAAAGGGGTGGGGGTAATTGCGGTATTTCCGGAAAGAACAGAGCGGTTAATTGGAAAAATATTTAGAATGGGACTGAAAGTGTATTTCACCAATGTATTTCGTTGATGAGAGAATACTCTACAATAGGGCACATGACGGAAATAAAACGATAAACTTTAGTACCTATAAAGATTATCGTTTGATTTGCTTTGCTTGAAATGACCGGGCAGTCGGGCAGGTATAGTTAGCAAATTAGTTCTGTTTTTCAGGACTATCAGTTGAAGTTCTAATAATATTATGGATTAAAATTAATAATTTTCAATAAAATAGTACACTTATTAGCTATGACTCTTCTGTCTGGTTGTTAAGATATCTGAATTAATTAGTTCAGAATCTGTAGTAAATTATGTTATAGAAACCTTGCAGACGAATATTATCATGCCTATCATTGATTATTATTATATAAAGAATAACAGATCACTTTGTATAACCACTATATTATAAACAATATCTACATGTTTCGATAACAATGTTATCTTCATCAGGATATGTTAATATAAAGAAAAATAAATGACAAACAAGTATAGACAAATTAGAATAAACTATAACATAGACGAAATATTAAAAAGTAGAGGTGATTAATTACTTACAAATCATAAAAATAGTTATACAAAATTGAATATAAAAATTATTTAAGGAAAAATATAATTGCATTCAGATAATAAAAAAACTTTTAAGAACAAATAATTAAAATAATTAGTCTAAATCCAAAATCGATAATTATAATTAATTGTAAGTATTAATAAGAAAATAAATTTAAAAGATGGCTGTAAAGACTTTATTGCGGGCCACAGTAGAGAGATAATCATTTTATTGCAGTTTTTGAATGCACTTTGTGAACAATAGATAATAATTAATTTTTGTGTAACTAGACATTTTTAGGTAGGTTCACTGTATAGCCGATAGATCCTGCGTCTGGGGTGTGCGGAATGGTCAACTGTTACATACAGGGACATTCGTTCAGTAGTATTACAACAATGGAACGGAAGGGGTTTAATTATTCTGAGATGGAGCCGCCGAGGTACGGTGGTCGTAAAGGGGAACCTTTTGAGATGGTTGTTATTTTAAAATCACAAACAAAAGGTACTTTTATGATCGCTTTGTAGGACACTAAGCTATTGTGCCACGAGAAGAAATGATGTATTTCTTTGAGCATGGCATTGCAACGCATGTCGGGGACCAGCTAGTCCTAATATAATGGGTTACATTAAGGCACCGCGACCGGATGCAAAAGAGGAGGTATATGAAATTACGAATGATAGAGGAGCGCGCTAGTTTTCAAACTGACAAAATAGATGTGAAAATGTTTAATAAAAGCAAACTCGTTTAAAATAGAGCAAAAATCTCACGGGCATTGTCTTAAACAGCCTTTAAAGTAACATTCGCGGGCAATGCCTAGATGCTATCTTCAAGAATAACTTATACTTTTTTAAGAGCTTTAAAACTTAACGTTTAAGGGAGATATGTAAGAAATCGGTAGTAAATCGTGTAGCGGGTCTTTAACGGGTGGGATTGCCATCAGGAAATACTTATTCGATTCTTCCAATAAATATTTAGAAAATTTCCAGGAGTTAAAATGGCTATCAGACAAGACCCTTAGAAAATTTAACAAGTTGAAAAAAAAAACAATGCATGTGTACTTTCGTTCACTAACAAATTTTATTTGATAGAATTCCAATTCAGAAAAATTTCTCCATCCTCTCACCACAAACTCTAGGAATCACAAGGAAACTGTTATGTAGAAAACTACATAAACTAGGTTTTGACTTCGTTTAAACTCACACTTAGGTTTAGGTTTAAAAGTGGGCATAGTACCTTACGTTTAGGTATATTTTATACAATTTAGCTTAAATCTTTAGTATTTGCAGGTTGAACCGCCGGTAGGTATTCATACTTCACGCGCGACGCACTCTACTCACATTATTCAGCAAATTCCTTCCGTTAAATTTAACCTAACGAGTTACGACGCTGAAGCTGACGGTGATTGCTTAAGGGATTTTCGGGTCAAGCTTCCCTATTCCATGATTAGGGTGCACTTTAAACAGCTCGATCTGTGGGCGAAGTGAACGATATGCAGGAAGACTACGCTATTTCCCAAGTGTGGAGGCGAAGCAAGCGATGATACGAACTTAGTTCAATTAAATTGGAATCCTTTGTGAGGGAGGCTCGGAAACCTGTGTCTCGGAACGGCCCTTAAGCAGTTGAAAGCGTGGCCGGTGCCCTTTCATAATGTCGACGTATATGCTATCACATGTATCGTCATAAAGACATTGGGAGATGTCTGGAAAGCAAATGACGTGCACCCACTGACCCCCCTCCCCCTTTAGCCTCCTTCCGAGGTATCAGCTGATAAAAGTTGCTGTCGCGGGAAGTCGATTTAATACAGGACGGAGATAACGATCAGGCCGGGCTATCTTCGCCATGAAGGAAAAGAAGTGATGAAATTCGCCTTGGCTTCACTACCCTTTGGTTGCGCTCGTGGGGAGTTACCTTGTCAGCGGAACGATGGGAACATGACATATGGAGTTGTTTTGGCAATCGATCGGCGGTTCGTTGTTGGAAACTGGACAAGTTTTCCATAACTTCCCCAAAATTAGAATTAGGGATCATCCAGCATTAGGATGGGAATGTACTTTAGACGAAAGCGTAGCAGGGGAATTAGAAGGAATGGAGGCCAGATTCACGACCTGGTGCCATTCATTCCTGGACCCAGCACGATGTTTGAGATGAGCTTGGGATATCACCTATCGTAGGGCGAATGCCCGTGGCATTACCTTGGAGTACCGTCTCCCGTCACGCATGCTTTCGTCATGCGAGAGAAGGTATTTCATTATCATTCAAATCAAATACCGACGTCCACCGTGGCTGAAGGCTGGCGCATGTTTTTGTAACGTGCCAAGGAAAACGCAAGCATTATTTCTACTGGTTCGAGGCGGTGTGCTGGACGGAGAACGGAACTGGTGAGGAAATGCGTAACTGCAGAGGCGAGGATCAGTGACATCAAAATCTACCTTAAGTAAATTCAAACTTCGCGGGATCAGAGGAGAGAGCGATAGAGAGAGAGCCCCACCGATCTCCTGACATTGCCGTTTGTCAAATCCACTTCGGTTTAATGTTCATATTCGATGCTATAGGAGTGAATGGAACTCTAGTCATCGACATGCTGAAGGGCTTCTACAGCATCATCATCACCATCATCATCAATTCGGGAGAGGATTTCGATCTAAAACCTAAATTTAGATTGAAAATCTGTAACTAGAGTACAAATGTCAAATTATTTTATATGATAGCATCCCAAGAACAGCAGGGGATACGCAGCGTCACACCAAAGGTAGGATCTTCCCAGTTCACTGTATAAATGTAAATTTATGAACTAGAAAGAAGAGAGGATGACGCGGATTAATCCGGTAGATGTGCACACACATCTACCGGATCTGCCGGATCTGCCCTGATGATGGACTCTGCAACGATGTCCGAAACGTTGGCTAAAGAAGGAGGTAGCGCAACACGGCATAATACCCCAAAAACAATTAACGAAAACAAACAGGGTATTTATAAAACATTCTTATGGGTAAAAATAAAACAAATTAAAACACAAATATAAATATCCCATTACTAATGTGTCTTCAGTAATCACATTTGCACATTCATAGAAGCAAACACATGAAAAACTTAAATACAAAATTTGATATACATAATAAGTAGAAAATATTTTTGAAGTATTTATCGAAAAAAAATAAAAAACCACAATTTTATTACTATTTTATTTTTTTAGGTGCACAAATCTTGGAGATATTTCTTGAAACAATTCATATTATTTACAAAAATATCTATGTTAGTGCGTGTTTCAGCAAGATCGTTGTATGATCGAGACATTCTAGTCATACGATTAAAATATCCAGTAATATTGGCAAAAATTTCGATCCAAAATATGTTAAGGTTTTTGGTAGATTTGGGCCTGGCGTATAACTTGATTTGATTGACTAGGTTACTATCTACTCGATTATTCGCAATTTTATAAAGCATTTAGAGGTCGTTTATGTTTCGTCTTTTAACTAGACTCTCTAATTTAAAATGTGTAAGTCTTTGTTCATACCCGTCTAGGAGATGGTAGACATCTGATCGGTTCTTACCAAAATCCGTGTAAAAATTTTCTTTGGACTGATTCGAGTCTAGATACCTGTGTAATATAATGTGGATTCCAGACTGTTGACCCGTACTCAAGAACACTACAGATTAACGAATTGAATAGAATTATTAGGCTATTAGAATTCTTGAACAGTTTGGTTGATCTTACAATAAAACAAAGTAATTTATTCGATTTACTCACAACGTACTCAATATGTTGGTTGAACGTTAGTTTGTTGTCGAATATAATTCCTAAAAATTTTATCGATTCAACTTGTAATGAAGCAATTTTTAATATTTTTTATTCCTTCAAGTACTTCCGTAAGCTATAGAAAAAATGATAATGTTGGCGACACTCTCTTGATTTTGGTGTCTATGCGAAGCGCGGGGAGCGTTTTCCGGTTCCGCTTGACACTTTGATTTGAAAGCAGGAAGAGCGGCCCGCTTTTAAATCGACGGGTCACACATTGGGAGTGAAAAATGTGCTAATTGTTTGGGAAGAAGTGGAATCAAGTATATGCGAGCGACAACAGATTTTTATTGAATTTAACAATGGTTTCGACACGAAAACCATCAAAACACTTGAGTGAGTTGGTGTAGTTCCGAGGCGGGTGAAATTCTACCGCGTGTTATTGTGGCGGGCGCTTGGTAATTGACATCGGTAATGATCAGTGCCATCCCATCGGGATATAAAGCATTACGCAGATAATATTTATTTTCCCGCGGCCGGCGAACCCGCGGAGGACACCATTTCAAGGTTTCACGCCGTAAGCGAGAGAGAGTGTCGCTATCATTTGGGGAAGGACCGGCAAACCGTAGAGGGTCATGGGTCCCCACCAGCAGTAATCGATCGGCTCCAGAGCCGAGGCCTGAAGAGGAAGCAGGACCGGCATCCCGCAGAGGGTCACGGGATTCTACCTGATTTAGTCGAGCGGATCCCGAGCTGAGTTCTACCGATAGTGGAGAGAGTCTGGGCCTCCCCTTCGATAGGAACTTAGGTACATCAGGCATCTCCGGGAGAGGCCACAGGGGCCTACTACTCTCAGCCGCAGTCCGGGGGGTAGATAGATAGGTTAGGTTAGTTGGATACGTGGTCCCGGGTGAGTCATTGTATTTATTATGATTCTGTCACAGGTCCTCCTTTGTTTAATATATAATATTTCTGTTCTCACTTAATACTGGGTTTTAATGGTGGAGTCCGAAACCCTACTCCTTTCCAGGATTGTCATATTAAGATTGCCCACGCCGTGAAGGGAGAGTCTCGTGCCTGCTGCAGATTGACTATCCACGACTATATAGTCGTGGATTGGCGTCCAAAGTTTCTTTGCGGTAAGCGGGAGAGAGATGAAATTGACTTGCATCTGCTACTTATAAGTCTCCCACGCAAACTGCGTTTACTTAGTAGATAGCACCTCACTCATTATACCTAATTAACATTCTATTTAACAAATGACTCCCAACGTAGTAATTAGCAACTTAACAAACTGTTTCCAGATTGTGACCACATATTATGCTATATAAATATAGACTCTTGTTGGTGTTCTTGGTGAAATTTATAACTTTGCACTTAGCTGTATTCAGTTCCATTTCATTGTCAACACACCAGGTAGATATTGTGTTAAGGTCTTGTTGTAAGAGTTCACGATCTTCCATAGATTTAATTGCTGTATATAATTTGAGGTCGTCAGCATAAAGAGAAAAATTACAGCGGAGTTTATATATAAGGTCATTAAAAAGGATTAGGAAAAGCAAGGGTCCAAGGTGAAATTCTTGTGGTACGTTTGACATAACTGATATTGACTTCTATGTGACCGGAATGACGTGGGTAATCTTCCACAGATCCGGAAATACCCCATCGTTTAGACTTTTGATGAATATTTTGTGTAACGATATTGCGAGTTGATCTGCACAATTTCGAATAAATAGTGGAGGAATTCCACCTGGGCCGGAATCCTTATTGATGTCAAGAGTGTTCAATTTAGCTTTGACCTCGTCTAAAGTTATTTTGATATGAGGCAGTGGATAATTACACAGTGGGGAAGAAAGTTTAGAGTCACTTTTAGAATTAGATGGTGAGCTAAACACAGAAGAGAAGTAAGTAAATAACAGTTCACATGTATCTTCTCCATTTGTTTCTGATCACTGACCCCCAGATTCTTACCAACACCTACTACCCTTTTCCTTCCCAGAACTTCCTCTCCTAAAAATACCCTCCACACAGCATCCCCAAAGTTGATTTTGGCCCTGAGGGGATTTATTTTCCTCAGGGCCTGCTGTATGGAGCTAATGAAAAAAAAGTCTCCCTTAACCAATCTCTCTCGATCCGGCTTGCCACGCATTAAACGCGTTCGCCGCACGGACCTAGACAAATCTCACTCCTTGACCAGGGATCTCCTGCTAAGTCACCAAAAGTAGCGAACCACTTGAGGCGACGTATGACAGAAATGTTGGTTATCCAAAAAATGATTCCCAGGGCGGCGGTACCCATACCCGCCTCCCAAACTTTAGGTATAGGTTAAGTGGTTCGCTACGTTTGGTGACTTAGTCGGGGTGCCCAGGTTTATGGGGTGAGGTTTGAGCGGGTCTTGGCGGCGGACGCGTCTGCCCACCATTTATTTTATTTTAGTACATAAAACAGGCATGATGCCCAAAAATTTTCGATCCACCATCTGCATGTTAGGCCGGATCGGGAGAGAATGGTTGAGGAAGTCCCTTTGTCTTCTCTAGCCGTACTCTTTCGGAACATCGCCTTTCACCGCAATGCGAAGAATGGATTCATACGTCCATCACTCCTGGGCACACTGACCCCCAGATTCCTACCAACCTATTACCATTTTCCTTCTCAGAACTTCCTTTCCTAAAAATACCTTCCACACAGCATCCCCAAAGATTACATAGGCCTTGAGGGTAGTTATTTTCATCAGGGCCTCCTATGTGGAGCTAACAAAAAAAAAGTCTCCCTCAACCAGTCTCTCCCGATCCGACTTGCCACGCAGTAGGTGGGCACATGCGTCGCCGCACGGACCTAGACAAATCTCACTCCTTGAACCTGGGCACTCCTGCTAAGTCACCAAAAGTAGCGAACCATGAGGTGACGTATGACAGAGGTGTTGGTTATTCAATAAAAGGTTCCCGGGATGGCGGTACCCCTTATAGGTATTTACTGTTAAATGTGTATTAATTTACAGTATGTTATTTATCGGATTAACCAAAAAACAGTAAAACCAGATGTAGGTATTTGTTTTTTATGACCAATCAGATCAACAAGCGTACAGTAAAACCAGATAAAAGTACATAAGTTATACGATTATTGGATCAACTAACGTATGCCGATTTGGGCAGATCAACCTAAATCAAGCGTATTACAAATTTCAAAAATCTTATGTGTAGATACTTTTACTGAGAAATTGGTAACCTTGGTATTTACTGTAACGTTGTTGCCAAATCATACAGATGTATTCCATCAAAGCCAAGTTATATGGTGTTAAAGGTGGATCAACTTTGTCTAATAATTTCTTACTGAATCAACATACTACGGGAAGAGGTCAATAATTATGTATATATAAAAGATTATTAAAACAACATTTTAATGGGTATGAAATTAAAATGGGTATGAATATAGAATTCTTGTTAGAACAAAAAATTGTTGTGGGTACAAAAATAAATATTTCAACAAATATGCTTTTTTTGCTGTTTTATTTATCATTTTATGTGTTATTAAATTAAAACATTCTTTCGGTAATGTTATTTGATTATTAAAATTATTATAAACTTACAAAAAATATAAATTGGATTAACTAACTCATATCGGCAATAGATATTCCTTATACATTTGGATTTTTTTTAATTATTCGATTTGGTTTGGTATTTTGGCCTCAAATCCAGAATAAAGTTATGTATAAAAAAAGGCCGCGCAGCCGTTCTTCTTATATCAGGATTAAAACCCTTCAAATTATGATATTATTATCAGTTTCTAACATACCGTCAGAAACTCACGTCAGAATACATGATCATCATATTTCTAACAAACATATCAGAAATATGAATATGATTATTAAGAGGAGCATCATTTTCAGACATACATGTCAGAAATATTGTCACTCTGTTAAAAAATGTACATAATTTGGACCGCTCCAAAACCATAAATTAAACTGTCGAAATGAATTCTTTTCCATTTTAAATGAAGAAATATGGTAAATACTCTATTGAAAAACATAAAAAAAAACAATCATAATACTTTGAAAAACAATCATAAACCTACTGAAGGAAATAACAGTCGATGTTTTGTCTTCACTAAAATGAATGAATTCTTTAAACACAAAAGTAAAAAGTAAAGTAATTAACATTTGCAGACATAAAGTCCAAAAAAATATTTCGCATTATTTTAAAAGACACGACGCGTGTACAGCGAACAGTGTGCGGCGCATGAGAACAGCGAATCTACTTCTCAGTACGTAGGATTTAATGCGCACTTAGGGGACGATCCGAGCTATCCCCATAGATTCCTTGCGTTGTTTCGCGATCGTATGCAACTGCGCAAGCGCACTCGCATGTGAATTCAAAAACCATGGGGACAATTCTTTGAATCCCCTATGAACCATTTGTTTGCGGAGTTACGGGTGGGAATCGCGCGTGTTAAAATTAAGTTCGATATTAATCTTGCAAGATAAAAATATATTTAATAGATAAAGCTTTATTTTTAATTGTACTATCTTGCAAATTGGTATGTATACATAAATTAAGTTCTTTTTTTATTATTATTAAGTTAAAAGAAACATAATATTTCACTTTCTTAACTTAGATACAGAGCATTTATAATACATTAGTAAGAAGTAAAATTTTGTTCTAACATTTTGAGTTTAAATAGTTTTTGTTTAAAGGTTTTTATATTAGTTTCCATTTTTAGGTGTTCTGGAAGGAGATTATATATATGAACTCCCTCGTGACCAATACTTCTCTTGCCACTTTCAGTCTTGACGGTATTTGTGTACAATTTATTGTGCTGTCTAGTATAATGTTCGTGTACTTGTGATGTTTTTATAAATGTTGTGTTTGTGTGTATAAGTCCATTTTGTATTTTGTAGATTAAAAGACATATGTTATATTCGTACAATGTTCTTATTTTCAAAAGGTTCATTTCCTGGTATAGTTTTTTTGTGGGAGTGTCTGGGTTATAATTGAAGAGTTTTTTAATAACTTTAGTTCGATATTAATCTTGCAAGATTAAAAAAATATTTATAAGATAAAGCTTTATTTTTATTGTACTATCTTGCAAATTGGTATGTATATATACCTATATATAAATAGACATTCTAAATTATTTTGTGGTTAGATGTCCGATTAGCAAGATTAGACCATAAATATATTTTTTTGAGAAATTTTATATTACAGTACGCAAAAAAACGTCGATCCCCACCATCAAAGAAGTGCTCGAGCCGCCACTGCTTTGGTGAACTGTGTCATCACATAAATTAAAATTTGGTTTACTCGCCGAAAAAGGTGAAAAAATATGCAATTTCATAAAATCACCAGAATTATAATCATCATCATGATCAATCAAAATTCTTTGACTAGACATTGGTTAGAGGGAGAGGGGAACAATCTTCCTAATACACAAATAAATATATACAGAGAATTCGGATATAACGACTTCGCATATAACGGCCTACCGTTTTTAGCGACGACAATGTAAACTCAAGTTAGGTTTCAAAGCTTTTAGAAGGAAAACGTATCCATTTAGTACGACTCCGTTTTAAGCGACCAACTGCTTAAAACGACCTGTTTTAATGATAATTCATCCGGTTAAAATGACGCGCAGTGTTTTTTTTATAAAACCTACGCACCAATACCTCGCCGCCTTGACAAAAGTGGCTCAGTGGTAAGAGTCTTCTTTGCAACAGGAAATTATGCGTTACGGGTAACAAATTATGCGTATCGACCTTCACAACCCGAATGCCGCAGTGAAAAGTTGAGCAGGAAGCTCCTCGGCTCCCTTTTGCGAGAAAAGGCCCGTACTGAACGCCTTGAACTGGGTGACCGATGTGGCCCGAGAGCCGGTGTACAAAATTGAGCGGTCGACTACTTGTGCCATTATTTGTAGGCACACACTTCTCGCTCGCGTACTTATTTCAAACATCGTTTTTTTATTCATATATTTAATTTAACACACACTCCTCCTCGCTTCATCCACGTTCACATGTTAAATCGCTTAGTGTTTTAACCCGCTAGTTGCCTGTAACGGGCAAAAGCTAGTTGTTGGATTATTACTTAGGGTTATCCAATATATATTTGCAATATTGTAGTTACCGATTAGCAGCATTCTAGCTTCCGGATATTTGATTTTGAGGACAGCTATATCTTCAATGTCGTTTTCGTAAAGATGCGTAATTGATCCGGGTGGAATTAAACACATCAAAGAATAATTTCTCCTAGATTCGTCTTGAGTAGTACGTAAAGATGTTCTATATTTTTGTGTTTGCATATTAATCTGAATGAAGTTAACTGATATTATTGCACCCCCTCCTCTTGATTTGATGCTGGTAGTGGTACTTCTATCAAAGTGGTAGGTGTTGTGAAAAGTGAAACCTAGTTCTTCTGTGTTAAAGGACGGATCCAACCAAAATATATATGATAGGGATGGATGGGAATCGATGATCTTTGCTCATTAAGTTTGGTGCGACAGCCAGGCGCGTAGCTACCTAGGGGCTACGCGGGGCAGTGCCCCGGGGCCCTCAAGCTCAGGGGGCCCTCGAATCCTTACCAGAAATCTCGATCGAACTGAACTTTTGGAAATATCTCCCACTTTCAAAATAAATATGACAGGTTGCAACCCCACTTTAATCATGACAACTGAGTTGAGAGAAAATCAAAAGTTATGCCTAGGGAATTCCCCTAAATTCTTTCTGTAGGTTGGCAGTGTTGTCAATTTGACGGATAGTGATATGTGCGTCATTCCCCAACGACACTTGTTTCTCTTTCCTTTTATTTTACTTTTAACGTCGTCAGTAAACAGTGAGTACCTACCTACTCGAGCACAATCTATTATTGTATTGTTTAAATAAATTAGAAAACTAAAATTATGGATAAAAAGAATAAACCCAGTGGTGCATTTAAACGCAAACAACGCCAAGAAAGAGAAGATAGTAAACAAAAATTGCCCAAAATTGACAAGTTTTTTAGTCAGCCTTCTACAAGTACATCTGGCCAAAATATTTCTATTGATAGTGTCTCAAATAATGTGGTAACTGCAGTGTTGGTTGAGAAGCCTACTGAAGAAGATTCGACAATTATTGCAGTTGGAGATACCTCCGCCGCCTATCATGTGAACGTGGATGATGTTTGCATGACACACATAAGAGCGGAGGGTTTGGAGGAACCTTCTCTATTTCGTTTTATTAGCCAAACCTACACCAAGTATTAATTGTAATTTATGTTGTTACTGTTTTATATTTTTATTACCTGCCCTGCAGTGCACAAAAAAGAGCTAAGTAGCTTAGCGTTTTTAAAGTATTTGTATATTTCATATCTTTATTTGATAAAACCTAATCAGTTTACATGGCAGTGGGGCCCCATTTTTTGATTGCCCCAGGGCCCTTGGTTACCTAGCTACGCCACTGGCGACAGCCTGTAATATTCTGGTAGTAACCCATAATAGGTTTTAGTTTTTTGTATTAGTATTTAAAATTACAGGTTCATTATTTTTGTGTTTGATTGTGAGTCCTGTTTCACCGTTCTTGTGTTGTGTTCTAGTGGTCTAGTGTTAATCGTAGATTGGCGAGATAGTTTCTTTAGGCTGGAGTTTTGTCCGGATAAATTTTAATATCAGGGTACTCGGTAATGCTGTTTGTTTCCTCAATATGTCTGTGGCTTAGTGGGATTATCAAGCATAACTTTTAGAGGGCTGGGTTCGTCAGATTTTTTTATCCCCAGGCGAAAGGTTGTAATGTTGCCATGGTTGAGTTTAGAGTTGTTAGTGTAGTTGATATTCTCGTCGTATCATCAGTAATTTTGTCGATTTGGGAACAGGCTGAGCTTTCAGGAAAGTTGAATATAATTAAGTTTTTCGATCGTTTTTTCCTCTCCTTGAGCTCATCAGCAGCTTCGCACATAGATAAATTTGATGAATTTGAAAATTTTTGTGGTGTTTTTGATACTATCACTTTTGAGGAGACCATGTGTTCGTACGACTTAACCTGTCTCTCGAGGATTCCAACTTTAACAGTGGTGCCAGAGAGGTTTGAAAGTTTATTAAATAATTTAGTCATCTGAACTTTAGTAAGCTTCAACCCAGGGTCAGTAATGCTAGTGTATAATGCACCTATTTCTTCCTTTGCCTTATTTATGTGTAAAAGTGCGTCGGAACTCGTCTTGATTATTTAATTTTTATTTATTACTTAGCAAAATACAGTGGTGTCAATCCTGTATCTGAGTTGTCTAATTGTATATGACAGGTTTGGCATGTGTAAATATGTATCTATTGCATTCGGGAGACAGTTGATATTTTGAATTAAGTAGTAATGATTTACCAGTGTAATATAATAACGCAAAGTTAATTTGGATTTTGGTTAAGTAATCGCCAACAAAAATCAGCACTAAGACTCTTTCGACCAATGTACACTGTAAAATTGTGTGGAGAAAAAAAAATACGAATTATTGTAATGCTAGGAGAATCGTAGGTAAAATATAGCTGACCGGGCAACTCATAAGTCATAAAAAAGTGATGAAAAAAAAATATAAAGAAAGGTTAAACAGGTTACGTTAGGTTAGGTTACGGGCTATTTTTTTTTTTTTTCATAGCTTTTAAGGACTAATCGCAGGTCGTAGGTTAGTTAGTCAAAACAACTTCATTTCAATATATCAAAACGGGAGTAATGAAATATCTTGGCAGGTACGCATTTCATAATTTATTAAACTATTGAAACAGGAAAAGAGTAATGTTTTATATTATTAGATAATATGAATGATAAAGTAAACATATATTTATATATTGGATTCTGGACCAAACAGACATGTGAAAGCTATCAGTTTGAGACAAAAACTAAAGACATAAGGCCTCTGAAGATGGACAGTGTGATCTGTCCGAAACGTCAGGAGTTAAAAAGTCCTTCTCAGGACTACGTTACGCGGGTAAACCGAGAAAAGTGTTTGACATATTTATATTTATTTTATATACATATATATATATTAAAAAAGGTGATTAATAAGTTTGCTTAAAATACCCAATTGATGAAGTTATTAAATTATTACATCACTAGTTTTTATACCGATCCGGTAAGTCAAATAATATTCAAGGCTGGGATATTTATAACATACTTTGTATTATTTTTAACTCATTCGTTTATTTTATATTTCTCTCATTTTTTATCTTCAGTGCGTTTTATTTTTATTCCTTTAATTTATAATTTAAGATAATCAAAATCAATTAAATTTCTACCATAGAGATAGTTTGTACAAAAATAAAATGTCTGCATATAATACGAGTATATAATATACCTGTTTAATATAGGTATTACTTCAATAAATATAGATATTTTAATTTAATAAATAATTTTTAAAAAGTAATTTGGTGCAGTCACATTGTAATGCGTCGTGGTTAGCATTTTATTTAGACATGTTGTCCTACATTTTAAATTAATAACCATGGATTATGTACGCAGGTGATGAGTACCTAAGGCATTCCTTATATCAATTAATTATGAACAAAAATATTATGTAGATCAATACAGTTTTTCACAGAACCGAAATGAACGAGTATGTCGCTTGGGTAGTGATGGTGGACTTTTGACAGTTGACGAATTGAACTCATGACGCCAGGGTGGGAAGCAGCTCAGCCACTCACTCGGAAACAA
This sequence comes from Limnephilus marmoratus, assembly GCA_917880885.1. Classification (NCBI taxonomy): domain Eukaryota; kingdom Metazoa; phylum Arthropoda; class Insecta; order Trichoptera; family Limnephilidae; genus Limnephilus; species Limnephilus marmoratus. Next base: position 50,888,717 of record OU862909.1, on the reverse strand, counting down.
GTCAACCATGGACCGTAGTAAGTATAACTTGTGCACAAACCATTATATGTCATACTTGGGCGGTTGGCACAATTATTTTATAATATGAATCGCTGACGAATGATGACCTGACTTCAATAGGCCTCACACAGAAAAATCACAGTTTCTTTCATTATTTGGATCGGTTCCTTTGTAGAGTTGCTTGGGATTCTGAAAAAAAAGTTTATCTATTAAGATGAAGCAAATATTAAAATATGAAACGATACGTACATAAACTAGTTTTTTATTACCTTTTGCCGTTTGGAAATGCGCATCCAAGACCTTTCTGATACTTTCCACCCATTCCCTGACAGTGGTTGTATTACCGGTGAGTGTGTATCTTTTCGGATTATCAAACTTTTTGAAATAAACTTGAAAGGACCCGGGTGAGTTTCTTTTGGGATCTGTTTTACCCAAACTGTCGAAACTAATTGAGTCGTGGTAGTCAAACAGTTTTTCACAATTCTAGAAAATATTTATCAATGCATTAGATTTTTTCATAAGTAGTTTCATTCTGGAAATTTAATGAAACTGGATAAGAATATGATCCATTACAAACATAACTCATACGTACATCATCCATGGAGATTACGGTAAAGAGAATCATTTTCTCAAATAAAAAACATGACATCTCCAATGTTTGATCTTTGCTGTCAGTTACATAAAAGTTGTCTTGTGTTAGCAGACGACCCAGGGCCATTAAGTCAACCTGCAAAAAGATAAACACAGTGGCGTAAGTATAAGCAAAATTCTGAAAATATGGTTATGAAAATTGCCTTAAAAATTGGTTCATATGTAAGCAATCTGTAAAACATATGACCACAAACCTAAATAAGTTTTTTTTTTAAAATCTTTTTTTTTTTTTTTTTTTTTTTTTTTTTAATATTGTACAACAGATTTTTATCCAATTACTGTACAATTTTCTCTTGACAGTCTTAACACCTAGGAAGATGATTATTATACAAAAAAATCTTAAGGCTATCTAACGAAGAGTTATATATATCTAGTGTTTCCGATATTTCGTTCAACAGCACCATTCCTCTTGTCATGCTATGCTGTGCTAGAACATCTGTTCTGCCGTATGGTATTTTGAACAAGTCGTGTCGACGACTACGGCTGAAATTTTCAGGCACGTATAAGCCATAACATTCCAAGAGGAATGGGCCGTCAATACGATTATGGATTATGTTAAAACTAAGAATTGCAAGATTTGCATAACGTCTAGTTTCCAAGCTAAATCTATTTGTTGCCTCAAGTAATTCCATATGGTGCATGAATCTCGGGTACGTTCCATGCATCCGCATATAGACATACCTAAGGAACTTTTTCTGAATTTGTTCTAGCATATTAATATACTTCGCTTGGTGCGGAGTCCACACACCACTGGCATACTCCAGCTTACTTCTTATGACTCCATCAAACATGGCTATCATTGCATCTGGGTCATCAAATTGCTTACATATTCTGATGATGAAACCCAGGAGTTTGTAGCATACTGGAGTGAGCCGTGATATATGATCCGAGAATGTCAGTTTGGGATCAAAGACGATACCGAGATCTTTAAAGCTATTGACTCGGCCCAATGTTTTCCCTTTAATATTGTATTCAAAAACTATGGGCTTCTGGGAGCGGGTATATGTCATAGTTACACATTTTTTTATATTGAATTCTAATTTGTTTTTTACTGACCATTCTGCAATAGCATCAAGGTCAGATTGCATTTTTAAGCAGTCATAGTAACAGATTATTTCCATCAAAAGTTTGAGGTCATCTGCAAATAGAAGACATTTGCAATATTTTACACAAACCTGGATGTCATCTATAAGTATAAGGAACAGCAAAGGACCAAGGTTTGAACCTTGGGGAATACCTGATAACGCCGGGAATTGTTTAGATTCATGTCCATTTATTATTACGTATTGGTCCATCTATACAGGGTGTTAAGGGTCGTACTTGACTTACTTTAACCAGTGATTCCTGACATTATTTGGAGTAAAAAATGTAAATGAAATTTTGGTCTCCGGTGACATTTTTGAAGTTTTTTTTTTTTAATTTTTTCTACAAAAACACAAAAAAATGGTAGTTGTTGAACAGTTGGAGGCGGGGTAAGGGGTTCGTCAGACACCCGGCTGAGTGATCAGTGACGACATGCGGAATAATTTTTTTTTGTTTGATTTCGAAGAAAAAATTTTTAAAAAAAGTCGTAAAAAAAAGTCACCGGAGACCAAAATTTCATTTACATTTTTTACTCCAAATAATGTCAGGAATCACTGGTTAAAGTAAGTCAAGTACGTCCCTTAACACCCTGTATAAATAAAAATGAATCGCCGAAATGTATGTACGCGCATAACTTTCAAACGACTGCACCAAACTGGATATTTTTTTTTCAATTCGTTATTGTCAGGACAAGGCTTGTATAAAACTAGTGGTGAGCTCTGGCATTATGAAATTTGTACGAGGTTGCACGCGAGCTCTTTGAAAACTGAATGTATGGAATGCGGGAGGGGGGAGGGAGGACGGGAACTCGGGTAGAGGGTTCGGAGCAGGGGAGGGGGGAAACTGGAAGGGGGGAGGGGAACTCGGGAGGAGGATTCGCGGGACGGTGAAGGGGGGGGGAGTGGAGTGGGGAGAGGGAAGGTGGAGGAGGCGGAGTGGGAACGCTAGAGGGGAAGGGGACGCATGACAGGAAGAATGGGAAAGGACACGCAGGGAAAAACAATTTCTTTATTAAATGGCATAGCCATGCATGCCGGGTACCAGCTAGTTTGATATAAACATAAATCTTTACCAATGTATCAAAGAAAGTGTTTGCCAACTTGCAAATTTAAATCTCATTGGACTTACCTTTGAATACCTGATCTGTTCATGAAGAGCTTTAGTTTTAAATTTTTGAACGACTTCCTTTAAAATATTTTTGGCAGAGGTCAATTTTTCCAATATTTTCCCAGAATCTTCTGTCTGTAAGTGAATGAGATTTTCAATCACATTTACGTATAAAGTAATGCTACGCAGAGGATCTGAGAAAAATATACACAGCGGATTTTCTTCATTATTAAGCACGCCGTTAATAATGTTCTAAAACAAAAATCAAAATTATTTCATTACATAATAATATTAAACCATAATCTTTTTCTTGACAGTTATTTTCACAAAAGAATTACCTTACAGAAGTGACCATACTGGTTAACTACCACAAAATTCTCGTATTCATTCCTTACACATATTTTTTGTTCGTAATGCGTAAAACTGGATGCCTGAAAAAAATTTCAAATAAGTTTTTGGTGAAATAAAAATTATTAATAAAAAGTGCTTTGTTTAGATTCCATAATTATGAACAGTGATAAGTAAATAAGGAAGCTTAGATATATAGTGGAACGCGTATAATTTTTTTGTTTGTTACTTACATGTTCAATAAATACGCCTCCTAATTCTGCCAAATCGTATTCAGCATTCTTGAGGGCTGGGAGCAGAACATTTGAGTGAAAGTTATAAATATATTTTGTGGTTGTAAAAACTTGCTCATGGATTTGCAAACATTTCGGTCCCTCAATCCAAGTCTTCAAATTCCTTACACACTCCTCTTCCTCTGCGATAAGATTGTCCACAAAATCCATGTACTTTTCCCTTCTTATTAGATCCCTATAATTTTAAATGTATAAATACGTAACATAATACTTTTAAACCTCATTATGATATCCATGAAAATTTTAAAGCTGCTTTTTTTCAACATTTCTCTTAGTTTGGCTGTTGAAAATTTATCATGGTTAATTTGAATGGAAAGTCATAGAATTCGTACAAATAAATTAATGGTTCCATGAATACCATTTACTACTTGACTTATAAAAAACTAATAATATTACTCGAGTATTATTGGAGAAGTTCAAACACGAATTTACAAAAAAATTGCAAAAAAACAACATTATTATTTTTTTAATCGTTTATTACAGTTCTCGGAGAGGGTGGTGCAGTCCCACGAGTTCCATATTATACATATATAATACATCATATAAAAATATTGCAAGATGAAAAAAAAATTACATGATGAAAGGAAATAAATAAAAGAAAACAATAATAATACAAAAATAAAAAAATAAAATTTTTTAAAAAGTTAAAATGGGACCCTGCCAGAAGTGGAATGCTGCCATCACAAGAGGGTTTTCGCTCGAGGCCAACCGCGTTCTGTAGTTGGTGATCCGTTTTTTTAATAGTGTTCGGAATCCGGGCGATTGTAAATTATTTAATAAATAACTGCATTTTGTAGGTATATTCAAAATATTAGATACATAAATAGGTACTGATGATGTCACGGTCGATGGTTATCACGATAATCTAAAACTAAAATATGTGGTGCATACTTCTGATTACTGGGCGATATGTTTACTTCAGATTGTTCGATGAAGTTGTCTATTGTTTCAGTATCGGGTGGATGAGCAGTTGGTTGACTGGTTTCCCGAATCCGAGGTGTTTTTGGAAACAGCTCAGGTTTGTCGGTTGATTGCGTGGAGGTATCGTCGACACCTGAAAAATATAACATTATTTACGTACGAACCACGCCGTCGCACACAAGGCCGAACTATCAATTTACGGTGCCAAAAATATTTCCATTTGATATTCTGATAAGAAATGCTTATGAGAAGACTACCTACATTTTTTTCAGACAAATACCTATTTAGGGTTAGTTGGGGTCATGCTCTCTGCGCATCGGTTCGCAAATTTATACGCAGAATAAGATACTCGAATGTGTATTTGGAAATTAAGTTATATAAAATCCGCAACAATTATCTAACTTCTACTAAAAAATGTGATATTTTTTTCTAAAAGATAAATAATGGGTAAAAGAAATGGCAAAAAGTTCGTTTATTTTCGTCTACTCGACGTAAAAACCGGATTATTATTATCAAACGACAGATTCATGTTGCACCGCGTTCGATCTCTAGCCCTTCGAATAATAAGAAAATAATTTTCTGTCAACTTTTGCCTGTCAAAGTTTGCGCGCAAAATTCCCGGTTCTTCCCATGCATTTTAAATGTTCCTATTTATTAGTTTTTTTTTAACGCTTTTGCAAAAATAAAAATTGTTCTAAAATTAAGATAAAATAATCTTTCCCATATGTTTATTAGAAATCAATATTTTTGTTTATAAATATTAAAATTTTAATATTGGAAATGTAAATTGGCTAAAAAATGCATACCTTCGAATATTTGAATTAAAGTAATTAAAATGGAATAAACTTCAAATTTTAAATTTAGATTCCTTTTCTAAACAAAATTTGTAATAAAACTGTCACCTCACTTTTTATCACTTTCATACAATTTTATTTTAAAAATAAATGTGGGTTACGTCACAAATAGGCGCAAAATCAAACCGTCACTTTGATCAGGTTTGTAAAATATCTGAACAACCTAGCTCATATAATTCTAAGACAATGAGAAGCATTATTTCTTTCCGTTTCTAACATAAAGGAAATCACAAATATTCGCATTACAAAAAGAGAGATATCTAACTTTTAATAATGCATATTATGTTTTGGGACAACTTGGGTCTCCTGTGATTAAACGGGCTAGGTAAGTACGAGAAATATCGTTTTCCTGTTTTCCTCTAACCACTGAAACCTCCAAATGATTTATGTTATGAGCCTGTATTATGTAGTATGCGTAACGGGGACTTGAAAAGAAAAGATATGAAGCATTACATTTTGATGAGAACAAATGAGCTCTATTGATTCCTTCGCGTATGGAACTCTAAGAAAATTGTGACTTATAAGTACAACGAATTAAATAATTTAATTATTGTTACTTTTATTTACAGGGATACGAATGTCTTCAATGATGCTGCTAGAAACTTAGATACATCTTCACCAATGCGTGAACCTTCCAGGGATGAATCATTTTCTTCAAATATAGAAGAAAACGCAAGTTCTTCATCACCGACAACGCTTGATAATTTTCTGATGGAACCAGACCGTATTGATGAAACCCATGTTCACGAAGGTCGCAGAATTGTTGATGTAAAATATTTGTTCTCAAAGATTTCAAACATAAAGCACAAACACACCAACTGCACATTTTCCGATTTAAAATTTGGGAAGGAACGACGAAATGGTTTTCTAAGCTAATGTGTTTTCGAGTGCAAAATGCGCAAGAAAACATAGAATAATATGTAGATACACTCCGAAGACCTGAAGCTGAAAGCGGAAAACTTCTACCACCAATGCCTTTTACCAGAAATAATTGACATTCGCATACCAAGACATTTACCGGCGAGAGAAAGATCTGGATCATAAATTGTTTCAATTTCACTGTCTAGTAGTAAAAAATTTAAAGTTTTATACAATAAAGCATTTACGAACAAAAAATTCAATTAATCACTGAAGTCTCAACCGAAAATTTGAAACAGATTTTTTTTTAACAAAAACCCCACGTTGGAGGCCTCGACTTTGTTGGAGAAGTTGTTGGATATCATTGGAGAAGCTGTGTGGAGGGTATTTTTTGGAAAAGAAATGAGAGGAAATTCTGGGTAGGGAAAAGGTAGGTAAAATTATGAAATGATTGTGGAGAGAGTCCGACTGTAGAGATCAAAAGATCTCCCTCTCCCAGTTTCTCCCAATCCGGCCCGCCACGCAGTAAGTCGACAAAATAATCCGGCACCAAAATCTATGCAGACCTCACCCGTGGACCCGGGAACCCATGCTCAGTCACTAAACATAGCGGACCACTTGGGGTGACCAAGTGGCGGGGGTGTTGGTTATCCTTTAAATGGTTCCCGGGGCGATGGTACCTATAACGCCTCCCAAATTGATGAATTATTATAGTACTAGACATAAACTATTTTATTTTGCACAATTTTAGTACGAAAGCTCGGTCAGTATTGGTATAACGATTACTCGGGGAAAGACAACCCTAGTCTACCGATAAAATTCGTAACATCACTACTTCGCTTTGTATGTATTTGTCAAACTCTCGTTCCCCGGCTGCGTATTTACAATCCCTTCCGCGTTTCAGTCGCTTTAAATTTTCAATATCAAAATTTAAATATTTAGAAATAAAATTATTAATTTCTAATATACACATTGGAAAGATTATTTTATCTATATTTTAGAACATTTTTTGTTTTTGCAAAGTGATAAAAAATTATCAATAGAGAGGTGTATTTACAATATATGGGAATAATATTAAAATTTAAATATTTAGAAATAAAATTATTAATTTCTAATATACACATCAGAAGGTAATTACAGGTAGGGCGCAAGTAAAATGATCTGATCTGGGTCGGCGGGGGGAGGGGGGGGGGGGGGGGGCTCCGGGCGGCACTTTTAAGGGGCGGAAAAATTTCACAATAAATAATAATAATATCTTGTTAAAATTTTAATAATTTCTTTCATATTTTTGTTGCATATATGAATCAGACCGATTGAAATGGACACGGAATTTTTCATTACTTATTCTGTGACAAACCTGGGGAATCTTCTTTCTTCAAATGAATGTATAATAATGTCATCTTGATAACTGCAGCGCCTGGCAACACCGTTCGGGTCGAATTTTGTTTTGCGCTTGGATTTTTATGACTAATATTCGGTGAGAATGATTGAGAGAGGTCCGTGGGCGATGCGCGACAATTCTAAGAAAGTTTCATGGATCGTCAAATCCAATGGATCATCAAACCATCCATGTGTTCCAAGAACAAAAGTAAGAGGAAAACCATTTTCTTGTTCTGGGTGTAGTATCTGAGCTTAAGCTGAGGACTTAGCAGATTAAATCCTGGGTTAAAACCAGTTTCATGTTCCGAATGATTTGTCAAAATTCCAGTAGCGGATTAATCTGCTGACACATTTCGAAGAAAACCGTTCAAATATTTCGAGTGGAGTTAAAATTTTTATTTCAAACCATTCCACAAAATTCGTAACTCGTAGGAAAACCGTACTACGCATTGTATGAGAGTAATACTAATTAAATCTGTGGACACGCAAGCAGATTCACCCTTAATTTAAAACCAGTTTTGTGATCAGAATGTAAATTTCCAGTTTTGGATTCATCTGCTGACATATTTTGAAGGAAAACGTTCTCTTATTCGAAGTGAATTGGAGGTTATCCACCACATACCCGCCCGGTGTAAGTAAGAGAAGGTTACTATTTAACAAGGACTCTTATTTTTTTATAGAACGACCCTCCAATTATAATTAACTAAACTAGACCCCTTTTGTCCCTGCATACGTTGTTAGCGAACAGTATGCAAGTGCTTGATCTGATGACAAACCGTTTAGTATGGAAAAGGCCCGAAGATATCGATCTAGGGATTGGTTTATTTATGACTCAACCGTTGAATAACATCACCAAACTGTTTGGGAATCCCCCCTAAGCATTGATTGCAATACGCACACAGCCTCTCACCACTTACTTCAATTCCATTTATGGGCAGAATAAAGAATTGATATAATATGATTCTTTGGTTAATTCGAAGCTGTTTAGTTAGATGTCGCTACGCTACCCTAATAGGAAGTATTTTTTTTCCAATCATGTCAAACAATGAACAAACAGTTAACTAGTATATTATCATAGTCGATGGTATTTCTTAAGGTAGGGCACAGGTTTTTTAAGGTAGGGCATTGCCCCCTAATGCCCCCCCCCCTAGCTACGGCCCTGCACCAGAAAGATTATTTTATCTAGATTTTAGAACAATTTTTGTTTTTGCAATGTGATAAAAAATAACCAATATAGAGGTGTATTTAAAATGTAAATTGTCGTTACCGCGACTGAATTTGTGTAGGTTTTGTAAATACGTTCCCCGGCTCCCTTCAGGGGAACTGAGCGAAAGGGACAACTGCACATCGGGCCGAAAATACCTAAATAAAATCTTCAAAATCGATGTTTTGTATTCCCCGTTTTTCTTCTCCAAAAACTTGACCGATTTAAATTTTTTTTTTTACTAACTGTATTAGAATAAATTTTTTTATGTCGGTACGTTTTGAATTTAAAAAAAATACATTGTTTGGTTTGTATACTGAACGTCTTTTGACGGCGTTTAAACTATAACTTCTAACTTCTATAAGAAGTAAATTATCAAAAAAGCAAAACGTACCGACACGCTAGTGGTCGATATCTGTTTTATGTAAAAAAAAAATTTTGCTCTAGGGTCAAAATACAGAGAGATAAACGGGGAATACGTTTGGATAGAACGCCGCCCGCGTTCCCTCTTAATGGCCCAATGGCCTGGCCGGGTTTGGTGTCCAGATTATACTATATTAGACCAGATTATACTATACCAGGACATAATATTTATTTTTATTATTTGTATATAAAACATACAGGCTTGCCAAGTTGAAACCATCTCCAGTCGAGTGTCTTTGTTCTTAGTACCCACCTAACTAGTATGAAAAAATATATCCGTTGCCACCACCCAGAACTTATGGGAACAAATAGATTACATAATATATTGAAAGAGATCTGTAATAAACAAATAAAGTGTGCAGAGAGTTTAACGTTAATTGGTGAAATTAAAAAAATAATTAAAATCAATTTTACTAATAATATTAAAGTAGCAGATGCTTAAAATTTACCTTTTGTATCCGATATATTCAATAAAGTTATAATAGACTTTTTCCATTTTTTGACAGTTTCACTATCGTTTGCAATAAAGTTGTATCGCTTGAATAGTTTATTTTCATGCCAAACTCTGAAGGACGTGACTGATGGGTCTTCTGGGAGTGAGTAACGCAAATATCTGACATCTATTGCATCGTGGTAGTGAAAATAGTTACCATCCCGTTCCTGTAACATTCAAAAGTCTTTGTAACATGCAACCAACACCTCTGCCATAGGTCACCCCCAAGTGGTTCACTACCTTTAGTGACTTGTGTGGTGCCCGGGTTCATGGGGTGAGGTTTTGTCCTGATCTTGGAGGCTTACGGGTCTGCCCATCAACTGCCTGGCGAGCCGGATCAGGAGAGTTTGGTTGAGGAAAATCTTTTGACCTCTCCGCTCTCCATTAGGACTCTTTTGGAACATTGCTTTGCACCGCAGTGCAAGGAAAAGATTCATACGTCCGTCACTCCTGGATACATTGACTCCCAGATTCCCACTCACCCCTTATACATTTTTCCATTCCAGAACTTCTTATCTTTCTTTTCCCTAAACAGATCCTCCAAATAGCATCCTCAAAGATGACATAGGCACTGGGGGGTAATTTTTTCTCACAGGGCCTCCTGGAGCTAAGGTTATTCCCATAGTGAATTCATAAAAAAATATCATTAATTTAACTTAATGAGTAAAATCTCAACTTAAAATATTTAATCACTGATGACAATATTAGAGGCTGGGGTCATGCGATCATTTTCATCTGATTTTTCTGTTTCAAATTTTTGGTTCAAAGTCGCTAATATTGTCTTCAGTGATTAAATATTTCATAATGAAAGTTGATATTTTGCAAGCCAGTGGACCTTTCAAACATATCCATAGTTCAAGCATCTGTGTCGATTGGTACAAAAAAAGCATCGCATAAATGTTATCAAAACTGACTAAGAAGCATTTTTTTTCAATTGTACGTTGATGATTATCTGTTACCTTAAATGTAATATTGTGTTATTATTTGTATTTTTGTTATTTTGAATGTGTTATCATTATAAACTACTAATGTTAAGCGCCTGCTCTCACACCGGTTCTCCTAGTGAGACAGGCATAAGAAAAAAAATTGTAAGTTTAAAATTAAAAAAGATGAATAATTTTTTTTCTTATCTGTTGAAGTAAATGAAATAAAAAAAAATAAATAAACATTATCAATTATACATATATACATAATCATTCTCTCGCACAACACGATACTAATCACTGTCGACAAAATTGTTCACTTCTGAAAACGGCAGATAAAATTACATATCTCGGAATAATCATAGATAAAAACCTAAAATGGAAAGATCACATCGGACATACAATAAAAAGAATTAGGAAATTAATGTATATATTCTTACGAATTAGAAACTTCTTATCAACGAAAAATCTATACTCAATATACTACGCACTAGTACAGTCTATTCTTCTGAATGCCATTATCAGTTGGGGAGCAGCTTACAAAACTAGTCTGACCCCCATAGAAATTGTTCAAAGACTCATTATAAAAATTATACTAAAAAAACCTCCAGACTTCCCCACTGAACGAATATTCGAAGAATTCAAAGTTCCAACATTTAAAAACTTATTTGCGAAAAATTCAATCATACAAATTATAAAAGAAAAAGATAAATTCTCATTCATAACTGAAAATCGTACTAGACTTACACATGTATTTGTATGCCCCAAACTAAACACGTCTTTTGCCCAACACCATTATACACAACAAGGAAAAACTTCTTTAATAACCTTCCAGTAGAAATCAGAAGCATTAATGACAAAGTACAATTGTTGAACTCCATCAAAAACATTTTAGAGAAATCACCAACGGGAAAATTGCTGCTTCCCTCATCACCACATGAATGTCACACTAAAAATTATACCTATTTTACTTCTTACTGAATACATGTGGATGTTTTTATCTATTAGTTAAAGGGTCTTGATTGCGATACGATTTAACTGTGTTTTAACGGTATATCAACAGTTTATTAACTGTGAATCTGTACATGTGTGAAACACCTGACTGTATAAATTGTACATATTTAAAATGTAAACTTTTCCTCCATCCACAAGCAAATGCTTTTAATGGAGGAAAAGTAACATTGTAACACGTTCTATTTTTTTAAGATAAGTACTAAAATAAATAAATTAAATAAATGTATACATATATAAGATTTGATGGCATAGCTGAATTTTCGATTAGTCACTCAAAACCAGTACAAAATTTTACTGTAACTGTTAAAACTTAATATTTAAAAATCATAATAATTTAAACTAATCATTTTTACATGTCCTGCAAAGTTACCATGATGAAATGGGAATTTACTAATTAAGAAACCTTTCCTTCATAAGATTACTTATGAAGGAAACCAATATATGACATATTTTAAATGTATCGATTAAATATTACAATGAGAGGGTATTTTATCAGCCCCTTGATAGCTTATTCATAGGATAACGTATGTGTTATTAATACTATTATTTGGAAAACTCTGTTTTAGTTCGAGTTCAAAATTTCAAAATAGTAAACTCAAGACTTCATAAATCAATAAATCATCTATCGAAAAAATTGTTCTTTTGACAGCTATCGAGAGGATGGTGAAATACCACCTCAATAAGTTATTTGTAAAAAAATGTATTTTTTTAAATTTATACCTCTAAATGAATAACCGTCAGAATGATCATCTTTTCAAATAAGAAGCACCGCATCTGATGTGGGTCATTGTTTCCGAGGGTCACATCAAAAATATCAGTCGCTACTAGTTCCCCTTGATTAATCATTTCAACCTAAAAATATTCATTTTATAGGTTTAATAAAAAAGTTATTGATGTTGTTAAATAAAACAGATGGTTGAAAATATATATAAGTACCTAAATCAAATAATAAATTTTTCTTTATTTGAACGTTTGAGTCATTATTACCACTTTAAAAAAAGGTTTGAGAACGTAATCCATGTTTACGAGTACTTCAAATAAAGTTAACAAGAATTAGCACTCTTTATATGGTGAATTGCCTATTTCAAAAAGAAAGAATTCATAATCTTCTCTCTCATAGGGCGATAATTTAATTATTGTAGGAAACAACTTTTTGCAAGTTAGGTTTGCTTTAAAATAATAAGGTGAAGCACTACAAAGTAATGCAAAATCATGTTTTTTTTTCAAAATTTGGTCGCTTAGAAATACGTTCTTGGAAGTTAAATTTTGTGAGGGGTGGGGAGGGGGGAGGGATAGGGAGGGTAGAGGAGTAACCCCCCTCCCCTAGTATAAAGCAATTATTCCATTTTCTGCAGGAGTAGAGCAATTCATGGTTTGTCAATGTAAAATATGTTTACAATCACAAATAATGTCAAAGTCATGTTAAAACGCTATTTGCCAAAGTGAGATCATCTTCCGATGGCTTTTGCACAACCTTTATATGAAAATAAGAGTTTTGATTAAATTTATTTGATGGCATTGACGAAGCCACCTCCTTTATATAATATAACATAAACGCCTTTATCAGGCAAACACACTTACTGGACAGTCTTTAATACGTTCCACGTACTGTTTTTCTTTTATATTGTGAAGTATTTTCTTCGTAGATTCTTTTGCAGCGTTAAATTTATTGATTATTTTCAAATCAAAATTGGAATCTTCAGCTATTTCAACAAGGTCACAAATAGCGCAGTAATACGACACAATTATGTAAAAAGGGTCAGAGCAGAAAGAATAAAGATTATGATCGCTCCCCAATTGAGATGCAACCGCCTGAAATTAGAGAATATTACTTCTATAATTTTTTAAATCAAGTATTTTAATATATTTAGTACAAACTAAATGTTCAGTGATAAAATGTTTCAAAATAATCGACCAAAACAATGTTTTGCTTTTCCATTGCCGATATTAAACAAAATACATTATGGCCCAACCTAAGCATCCAAAAATTCAAATCCAAAAAAACAAAATGTGTACCTATGTGTTTTTGTCAATGTATGTGCCAATAGTGTCGCTGGAGACGCTGCTTTAGTCTTGAAGAATATCATTGAACATTGGAAAGGCTTCGGAGGCTCTTTACCCCCTAGTAAATATTCGTCGTGAAGGAGCCAAGTTGGGGACAGCTAGCGATATCTGATTGTTACAATTCACAATACACAGATGGGGAGATCTTGAATTTTCATATGACATAATATTCATCCCCGTAAATTAAAAAAAATATCACTCACCCGACAAACATATTTGTGATTGTTAACAATGTCCAGACTGGTTTCGGTTTTCGGCGAAAATTCATTATACAGCTTAAAACCGCTCTCCTGAAAACGAGATTAATAACACATTGTTTGTAAAATTAATAAAAATTTGCTAAAGCAAATTTATAAGATTTATTTTTTTTTTAATTAAGAGGGCATAACCAGAGAAAACCAGAAATATGTCAAATCAGATTTTATACATATTGACTCTTTTCCACAAAAAATTGTAAATGGATTTCAAAAGATTGTTCTTTTATCTAGCATTCGCATTTAATAAATTTTGAGATTTTTTTTAATTTTTAGTATAACAAGGTTATTCCATAGGTCGTTGGCAGATTTGTTAAATTTTCAAAAAAGATTTTGTATTATACCACACCCATTTCAAATAATATAATCATGCAGTAAAATAAATCAATACATTATCTATCAAACGCATGTTTTAGAATTTTAATTTTAGTTTTAATAAAATCATTAAAAAATATGTAAGTACATGTGTTTCTTGACGAAAATTGGTCCATTTGTGTATTTATTTGCGCACTTACAAACTAATATATTTCAGATTTTTTTAACATTCTTATTAAATTTAGACATCATTGAAAAATGATAAATACTTTGATATTTAATGATAATTACAAAAAATACATTATTTTAATAGTTTTATCATCACGCCTTTCAGCATTTTTGCATGAAGGTATAAATTAAAGCTAATTTGGATTGAAATAAATTCGATATTGAGTTATAATTTAAAAAAGCTGGTACGGAGAAAAATTAATCTTTCTCATTGTAACCGCCCTGCACGATCGTAAGAACAATTTTCGACGAAATGTGGATTTTCATCCACTGGTTGGTTAAACGCTCTTAAAAGTAATTACTATCGTGTTTGCGATTAAGGAATCGACATCACAATTAATAACTTCAAATGTAGTTTCTTTCCTTAAAGAGAAACTCAATTATGTTTTAATTGATTGTGAGATTATTTTACAGTGTAAGATTTTACTCTCTTCAAGACGCATAATATTAGTTATATATTATATTAGTTATTAGCCTATTTAAAAAACATATTTCTTACATTTTCTATGAACATATCTACTGAAGCAGACACGTTCCAATGTTCATTTTGTAAAGATTTCTCCATAGCTGGGAACATCGTCTTCGAGTGAAACATTAAAATTCTTTTTGTCCTTTTTATGAATCCCTCTGATATAAAAAAGGGGTCTTCGTTTTTAGAAATGTACTGCAGGAGTAATTCCAGATACTCGATATATTCTTTTTCAATATGCATCAAGTCGGTTAAACATTGCTTTACCCTGTTAAAACAAAACATTTCATCATCAGAAGTTATCGATAACCACATTATGTTATTGAAAACTGATGTATATTTGAAAAATAAGAGTATATATAACATATAACATGAGAGTAAGAATTTTTGGTACTTCCGTAAACCGGGGTTACTTTGCATCAGTTTTTAGTAATTTTGTACACTTCCATTTTTTCACATTTTCTCAAGAAATATTTTTTTAAGGGAATGAGTAGTATTTTTCAAATTTCATGGCCAGATAATATGAGGTAGAGAGTAGAAAATCATCTATTTTGTAATTTTAAATATACTTAGTAATAGTACAATTTTGTTAATGATTTTTTCAAAATTTAAAGTATCTTCGACGTGGGGAAAACTTTGCATTACCTAAGTAGTTATTTAACATTTCATTAAATATCGCATACTTGTGAAATGTAATTAAAACAAAAAAAATTCTGCACCTCTAGGCTTCGTTCATATTCATTGCTGATGCAAAGAAGCCCCGGTTTACGGTACCTAATAATTGCTCATAGAGCAAAGATCCTATCTACATATCTTTCATACTGATGGTCCCGAAGAACAATGCCGATTATGAAAATCGTTCTGTTGACTTATTTATTGCCTTATTTTGTTGATTTAAAAGTCTATATTTTCTGAATTTTGAATGAAATTAAATGGAATGCAAAATATCAAAACAACGCTATTTTTTTAGATCTCAAAAACAGCAAATTTGCAGCTACGAAATATAAAACAGCTTTACTGCAAACAAAATATTCGAATATCAGAAATTGTTTTTCAAGACGACACGTTGGTGATACTGGGATCTTGTAAATCAAGTTTATTATGTAATTTATACATATAACATATATGTAAAAGAAAAAAACGCAAAATATGTGAGGTCAAGAGTTTTCAAAACCCTTCAAGTGAGTATTTCACCATCCTCTCGATAAGCCGTCAAAATAACTATCAATTAATAATAAATACTCACAATAGGAGAAAACTCGGCTAATTTATACTACACGTAGTCACTATTCGTAGGTATGAGTACCGAATGGTAAACTTGGACTTTATATGTATCCCATCAATAGTGCTTTTGACTTCTATCAAGAGGATGGTGAAATACCCCGTAACGCTCTTGAACTTTAAAAGCTTAATATTCACATACGGACAAGCTCGGTGGACGATCTGCTCAATATTTCTGCGCCGGACAGGCTCGGCGGAGAGATCTGCAGAGCATACCCTCGTGCTAATGTTGCGCTGTACTTGCAAAAACGTTCAGAGCAAAGATACTAATTTAAGATAGGTGTCCTTCAAGACATACAAGTTGTAAGAGTTAATAATATATTCAATACCTGCGGGAAGAATCATTTTCAAATTGTTCGTCCATAGTGATATTTTCCATTGGATTTTGAGTCGTCATTGAGAGTAGATCATCTTCTGTTGAATAAATAATAATAAATAAATAACAATGATTAAAAGAACATGTTTATATTTTCATTACAAAGAACTGTTTCTATCAGCTGTTTGTACAAATATATCATTTTCATCTGACTAATATCAGTGGGACAGGGGAACGAGAAGTGATCACGAATAGGGTGATCACGAATCACGAAGAACTGCTATTTAGATCTAGTCACTCAATGTAAATATAATACAATTCATTAAAAAGAAGAATTTCAAACAACGTTTTGAGTCTGAAAAGTGGTCTCAGCAGGACTTTCCTATATCTTCCAATGTGGAACGGTGTGCTAATACTTGTATAAAAAGGAATCGTAATATTATGTACCTACGTGGACAAAACAAATGGATTGTACTCTTTTATCAAGCCTGAATTTGAACCCACGACTTTTGGGTTACGAGCTAGATATCTATCCGCTCTAACTGTTCAAATATGATCTGGTTACTGGGTTTTTTCGCCAAAGTTCGTTGATATTTTTATTCCTTCCATTTTCGTTACTTATATTAAGTTTCCACCATTACCAAATTACCAGATGTCGGGATTTTTTTTCAGTAAAAAATTCTGGGACTATCTTCCATAATATTATGTACTATGTACTGCCCAGAATTCTAATGGAGGGTAATAAAAATATACATATTTTTATTTTTATTCGAAATTAAAAGTTAATATACATAATAATAATATGTTACATAACATTCCTTAACTTTTTTTAAATACCCAGTTAGTAGAGATCTTGAATCAAACTGGGGAGCTAATCTATCTGAAATTATAGTATATTATATTTTAATATAATAAAGTTAATAACGGCTATAGTAGGAATAGTAGGAATAATTTAAAAAAAATATATAGTATCCGAAAAATATAAAATTTGTGTGACAATAAGTAAAAATACGTACAAAAATAGTAACATATCTGAAAACATCGAAAAAATTAATCAGTCCTTTTGGTTCTGGTTGGTTTTCGGTAAAAATGAAATGATAGCTTTTACTTTAGTTAAAAAATAGTTTTTCTCACGTTTTATGATGTTACGTAACAAATACACCTTTGCACTCGCCCCGCCTCGTCTGCACCACCTACCAACTGTTACTCGCAATACATTAATTATTTGGAATTGTGTCAAAACATTCTGTCACATTTTGACTGGACATTTCTTAAAAGCATGCACTCTGTTGATGTTGCGGTAGATTATTTTTATAACGTTTTAGCAAGTGTTTTTGATTTATGTGTACCAAATAAGAAATCAATAAATGTGAGTGTAACCTACCCGATACGGTTCACATAATCAATTATTGACAAAATAAAAAGCAAGGAAGCGCATCGCAGAAGGTAGATTGATAATAGATTGCACAAGAAGCAGTCTGGCTACTTGTTGTTTTCTGCGGTACGATCCGAGCTCAAAAAAGATAATACCGTAACTAAACAGCAATATTTAAAAATAATTCAGGACGGGATTAAAGACGATGTCAAATGCTTCTGGGATTTCATAAAATCACAGAAAGAAAATTCCAGGCCGCATCATGGCCTAAAGAGTGGAGACGAATTTAACGAATTAACAGATTCAGGATCTATTTGTCAGATGTTCTCAGACTACTTTCGAACTGTGTATGATAGTAAAACCCCGGAGACAGAATTTACGAAAAAAGAAATTACGTGGAATTAGGTGACATATCTCTTGGATTAACTAATCCGAAAGCGGTAGAAGCCTACTTCCGTAAGCTGAAGACAGACAAGGCTTCCTTGCTGGAATTCCTTCCAGTATTATGATTGACATAGCGCCAATGATAAGTGAAGCCCTTTGTTAAATATTTAACACTAGTATTTTGATTTCTACATTCCCCCAGATACGGAAACTGACACGAGTCATTCCTATTTTTTAAGGTTGGAGATAAGACAGTCAAAAACTACAGACCGGTAGCCGTATTATCAGTGCTGCCCAAACTTTTAGAAATGTTTAATTTGTGACAAATTAAGTCACCAGATTGCACCATTCATTGATGAAATCAACACGGTTTCCTTCCAAATTAATCAACAATCACAAATCTGCTTAATTTTTCGCGGTTTGTAGCCACCGATTTAGACTCGAGGCACCAAATGGATGTAGTTTACACTGACTTTGCTAAAGTATTTGACCGTGTTAACCATGATATACTCGTGAAAAAAATGTTTAAAATAGGCTTCGATCTACCACCACTGAACTTTGTCTCATCGTATTTAAAATCCAGAAGTCAATTTGTTTCGATAAATGGACATAATTCAAAAAAATTCCAAGCGCAATCTGGAATTCCTCAAGGGTCTTACCTCGGACCTATGTTGTTTCTAATACGAGTACTAATAGATGACATCCAAAACCGTGTTAGGAACTGAAAATGTCTACTATTTGCTGATGACCTTAAAATTGTGATAGAAATAAGCTGTCAACAAGATTGCTTTAAAATGTAAACAGATCTGGATGCACTATCTGAATGGTCGTTGGCAAACAAATAAGATTTTAAGACAAAAAAATGTGTCACAATGTCCTTCACTCGTTATAAAAACATTAGAGTTTACGATTATAAAATAAAGGGCGAAACGTAATCACGTGTAAAATCCGTGAAGAATCTCGGTGTCGTCTTTGATCCCGAACTGACATTCTCTTGCCGTATATCGTAGCTTACTCAGTCTTGCAACAAACTTCTTGGGTTCATCATCAGGACTTGTAAGCAATTTGATAACCAAGAAGCTATGCTAGCCTTATTCGATGGCATATTGAGAAGCAAGCTGGAGTACGCGAGCGATGTTTGGGCACCGCACCACTAGAAGTACATTGATATATTAGAGCAAATCCAGAAGAAATTTCTCAGGTATATGCGGAAGCACGGTACCTATCCAAGGTTCATGCACCATATTGACTTACTTGAGGAAACTGATTGTGTGAGTCTAGAAACTAGGCGAAAAGCAAGTATTGCTATTCTGTCTTTCAAAATTTGAAACAATTTCATCGATAGCTCATTACTCTTAGGATGCTATGATTTATATATGTACCAGACCACTACAGCTGAAGTCGACATCATGACTTATTTAAAGTACCGAACGGCAGGACAGACGTCTTGGCAAAGCATAGCATAACGAGAGGAGTGGTGCTGTTAAATGATATTGCATACCATTTGGATGTAAGTGACTGTTCTTTGTATGCATTAAAAATATTATTGAAGAGTCACTTGTCTAAATGCTGAAAGGGTTACTAAATTGTAAATTGGAATTATTCTGTTGTACAATAATAATAAAAAATAAAATGAAATAATATAAAATATTATACAATGAAATAAAATAAAATATTAACCCTAGAATGTATTTAAATTACCCGCGAGAAGGTGTGCTCCAGCATGCATCCTTCCCTGCGCACCGAAGCACGGCGGAAAATTCCGAAGACGAACGACGCGCGCATTAACCGACAAAACGGTTGCCTATTCCAATGCAGAGCTTTGGCGAGTTGAACGCATAGCCGATACACGGGCCTGTTCGCGCGATTACTCGACCCGGCATTCACCTCATGGCCACGTTGGCCTTAAGTAACGCTCCGATACTG
Organism: Limnephilus marmoratus; assembly: GCA_917880885.1. Lineage (NCBI taxonomy): Eukaryota > Metazoa > Arthropoda > Insecta > Trichoptera > Limnephilidae > Limnephilus > Limnephilus marmoratus. Next base: position 50,868,553 of record OU862909.1, on the reverse strand, counting down.
ACGCAACGCTCCTAGCCGAAGCCGTCACGGTGCCTGCGATTACTGCAGCACCCCACAACCATGGCAGTCGCTGATCCTTCATGTGAGTCGAATAACCTTAATTCCCCTGGTGCCTCATCATTCGGCCGAGTCGCGACCCTAAGCCAAACGAGGCTAGAACTCTAAAGAGAGAGAGATTCACTAGTTGGTTAGGATAGTTGAGTTCCCCTGTGTTCTGCTATGTCTCATCTGTATTGATTGTACTCTATTACCGCGCCCTGACGCTATTTTGTATGAATAAATGGTTTCTCGCTAACCACTCTTTCATTTGATATGGTCGAACTCCCCAGACAACGCAATTCCAGAGAGGTAAGTCAATTGGAACTCCACGACATGGATGCGAGTCTCCACTTTCCACTCTGCAGAGCTAGCCGTGGAAAGATGGTTGATATCATGTCGACTTGAATTTATGTAACATTTACGCTGACGCCAAGTGGGCCTTTTACACAGGAGCCCGCCTTTTGCAACCCATGGCGATTCCCGTCCTCGCTTCCGCCCTACACATTACAATTATTTCAGGTAAATCGTTCAATAGCTTAGTATTCATAATTGTGTTATTCTATGATTCTTATGTATCCATGAAAAAACCAATCATAATCACGGAACATGATAAAAACACATATACGCACATAGTTTGTGACAAATTACCTACTACCTACTTCATATTCATATAAATTTACTTGATCAATTCATGTCTTAGAAAATGTAGAACCAGAGCACTGCCTTATTCAATAAACTTTTTTGGTTTTATTCCTAGAACGAACTACAATACTTTGATAATAAATAAAATTCACTTACTTGTTGCTTTTTCTTTTTTGAATTGCTCATCTAATAATGCGCGAATAGCATCTTTCCAAGCATGGTGATGTTCGATAGAGTTACCCTTAAAAACAAACTTTTGGTTTTTATTTTTTCCTCTAAATTCGTTTACTTCGAAATAATGTTTGTTGGCGTTGTTCTCTTTTTTTGTCGATTCTTTTAAATAAAGAGATTTAATTGGTATTGCTGTGCATAAAGACAGTTCGCCAAATGATGATTTTTCCTGAAAAACACACATGTTTGGTAAATTAGCAGCCCGGACTTTCCTTCACCCGTTAATGCGACATGTGTCAGTTCTCATAATTTTACAGAATTTTTATATCATGGTTAAATAAAAATGATAAAATTATGTTTAGTTTTTCCACCGTTCAAACAATATAGAATAGAAAACAACCTAGAAAAGAAAACAATAACGTTTTCCTCCATCCGGGATTACTTCGGTTAGAAATATCTGTTTATGAACGTACATACACATATGTAGGAGTCCATCAGATAGAATCTCTGCTTATTAACACACACGAGGGATACCAGCTAGGGAATAAATTAATACAAAAACTGTAAGTAATACGATTTTTGAATTATTGTAAACAAATATGATGGTAAAATCGGCACAGTTAAAAAGTTCATCTGTGGCATCATTTATAGAAACGCATAAAATGTTTTAAGTAGGTACGCACCAATTTTCAAATGAAATTCAATAAAGTAGTTGAATAATGTGTCAGTAGGTATATTATAAAATTTTCCGTTTCGTTCCGTACGACCACCGAGGAGATGTTTTTAGGTACTTACTATTATTGCTAAAACTAAGTAGTTTTCGTGCAGGTAACATTTCATTACTTCCGTTTCATTTGGTCCGTGTTTTACATGTAATTTGTCACATTTTATTAATTTTCCACGATTTTCAGCTATATTCCTCTAAAAACATGTTTTAAATGGCAAAGATGATTCATTGTTAAAATAGAACAGTTTGAATAGTTGATACCTGTCATGTTTACTTGAAAAATTCTTAAGGGCAGTGAGTAACGTATTCAAATAATTTAAGTTAATTTAAGATAGAAACAATGTTTTTATACCTCCAATCCTTTAATTGTTGTCAATTCAGTATCTACTTCCATGTTGATATTATGGAAACATTCCCGAATTGATGTCATAATTTGCCAATGCATCTTATTTTTGAATTCTTCGTTGTTTTTATCTCCATGTTGAGCTTCTTTCTCGTAATTTCTTTTCATTTTCCCAAAAAATTCCCCGTACCTTGATATTCTGTCCCAGGGAAAATTGAGCTGCTCCGTATTAATTTTGATAATAGATCCAAATTCATCGCTTTTCATCTGAAAATCAAAAAGGAAAAAAAAATAGTGTGGATGTAAAATGACAACCAATCCTTTTTGTATTTACCTAGTAGATATCCATCACATAATTAATGATTTTTTTATTTAATTTCTTTCAGAGTATATGCGTATTATCTTAATTTACTTATAGGTATCTTATTATGCTCCAGTTAATATACTTATTATTTTGCGAAGACGTTACTTGTGCAATAATGGAGCAGTTAACCAGTAAAGGAGTTGAATCCACCCGTATGTAGTTGGGAACCCGACGCATTTATCATCTCAGCCATAGATCTTTTAATGCACATGTCGTTCATGAGAATGTGTTAGAAGTTTTGAAGGATCTACGAACGGTTTTCTTATTTATTTATTTATTTATTTATTTACTTATTTATTTATTTATTTATTTATTTATTTATTTATTTATTTATTTATTTATTTATTCATTCATTCATTCATTCATTCATTCATTCATTCATTCTTCATTCGTTCGTCCGTCCGTCCGTCCGTCCGTCCTTCCGTCCGTCTGTCCATCCATTCATTCATTCATTCATTCATTTATTTATTTATTTATTTATTTATTTATTTATTTATTTATTTACTTATTTATTTATTCATTCATTCATTCATTCATTCATTCATTCATTCATTCTTCATTCGTTCGTTCGTTCGTTCGTTCGTTCGTTCGTCCGTCCGTCCGTTCGTCCGTTCATTCATTCATTCATTCATATATTCATGAATTCATTCATTCATTCATTCATTCATTAATTCATTTATTCATTCATTCTTCATTCGTTCGTTCGTTCGTCCGTCCGTCCGTCGGTCCGTCTATCCATTCATTCATTCATTCATTCATTCATTCATTCATTCATTCATGCTTCATTCGTTCGTTCGTTCGTTCGTTCGTTCGTTCGTTCGTTCGTTCGTTCGTTCGTTCGTTCGTTCGTTCGTCCGTCCGTCCGTCCGTCCGTCCGTCCGTCCGTCCGTCCGTCCATCCGTCCGTCCGTCCGTCCGTCCATCCATTCATTCATTCATTCATTTATTTATTTATTTATTTAACGCCCAAAGGGCTTTTACATGTTTGGTAGTGAAATAAAAATAATTAAATTATTAAAACAAATATAAGAAATCTACGTTTTAATCAAGGTACTCACGTCAAACAAAACTTGATGCAAATCGATTATTTTATCAGCGCCAACTTTATTCTTTAAGAATGATTTGTACATGGCCTTCAACAGTTCTGCCTAGAAAAAAATCAGTTGTATAGAAATATAGCAAAGCACAATGCAATTTTTAGTTGCTTTTATTATAAACTTTTTTTCTGGTATGCAATATTTATGTAACTGCACAAAGAAATGTTTGTCTTTTTTTGTATACAAATAAACGTTTGTTACTAAAAATAATGACAAGTTAGTGTTTGGATCTTCAAGTTGCCAACAAGGGTAACCTAAATCTCTGAAAGTACTTCCCTTCATTAATTGCATATATATTTTTTGTATTTATGCATAACTCATAAAAACGACATAACTTATTTGTATCTCAGTGGCTCCTCGTGGTAATTAATACTTATTTGGTTTTGCTTCTTGGCAAATATAAAGAAAAACATATAAATTCCGCAGTTATTCCGAGGATTAAATGCCGTTTTGATACTTTTTCTCCATAACATATTTTTTTATATGAATACCTCACAAGAGTCACACCCGATATCGTGAGGCTGAAGGTATTGGGGACGCGAAGGAGATGGGGAAGAGGAAGGTGGGGAAGGCTATTCAGTTCCGATCACCAAAGATGGTTAAAAGCATTCCAAGCAACGTTTCAATTCTAAATGATGGTCTTTTACCAGGGCGATCTACGCTGGAACGTGCTGCAAATATTATACTATATATCATTTTTCACTAATTAATTGATAAATAACACACATGAATCAAATAAAATTTACTTGCGCACGCCGGGATTCTATCCCGCCACCTTCAGATGGTGAGTCAAAAGCCTTACCCCTCGACTATGGAGGCCGTCAGAAAAGCAATGTTAAATTCTTCCAGAACCCTCACCATCAAAAAAAGCATGTTTTTAATATCATTTACAGGTATCTTTTCGCAAGTTTGATCTTAGTTATGTTTACTCAAAAGAAGAATACTACAATTTGTGATTATAATTCCGAGAAAAAAAAAATCTGTATTTTTTTTCAAATTTCCAGACATTCTTCTAGGGTAGGGAACCTTTTTGCCGTCGGGGGCCATTTGGATGTTTGTAATGTATGTTCCCCACGCCTTTCTAGATAAATAAATACCTGAAGGATTTTGCGTGGACAAAAATCAAGATGGAAGTAATTTTGTTAATGATCAGTGCTTCGATTAAATCAGTAATAACCCTAGATTATTAACATATATTCTGGCCATATTTATTACTCATATATTTTAAATAAAAAATACATATCTATATTTCTATTGTTACAGTTAAAACCCTTACATTTTCAGAAAGTACTTGTTTAAACATTCCCAAATCTTTCCTGGCACCAACAAGGGTGGGTAGCATTATTCTGGAGTGAAAATTGTATATTTTCTTCATATCATCAAATATGTTTAATTGCGAAATAAGTATTTTTAAGATTGGAGATATCCATTCATCTTTAAGATACCGCCCGTAGAACCGATAACAGCTTCTTAATTTGTTTACGTATTCATTTTCGGTTTTAATGAGGTCGTCAAATATTTGTTTTCTCTCAGTTCTGTAATCAAATAAATCACAATTAATGGTTTTAGGTGTTTTCGGCTCTTTAAAAACTTTATTCTCGATTATATCAAAATATTGTTATACACTTGTAAGCAATTTTTTATTATAATATTATAAAGACGAAAGTTTGTATGGATGTATGTTTGTTACTCTTTCACGCAAAACATACTAAAAGGACTATAAAAATTCTTTCACTTATAGAAAGCTATATCATTTGCGAGTACTGTAGGCTGTATATATTGGTAAGCTCTGGCGTTAGGAAATTATTTATCATACGTTTCCTGTCCCTAACAAAATCGAATTATTGCAAACGTCAGAAGAAAAGCAAATAAATTTGTATTTCCTTGGAGAGGTCCAAGATGTGATCCTTTCGGAATTCCTGAAGGTATATTGTAAATGTTGCACTGTAGGTACTAGACGTGGGCAAAATGATTCCCAGGAGTGAATAGATCCCGTCTAATTCCCCCGGCCTTTTGAATTGATTCCTTCTATTCATTCATTTAATTCAATTAATTCCAAAAAAAAAAAAAATAAAAAAAAAATAAAAAAAAAAAAAATAAAAATAAAAAAAAAAAAAAAAAAATAAAAAAAAAATAAAAAATAAAAAAACACTACCTCGCAGGCTAAAACCTATAGATTAATATGTTTGTCTCTTTTTAGTGTCGCTTTTTCGTTTCATTTCAAATCACAATAAGTGGGGAGGCTACGAAGCACCACACAAAGAGAGGACCGATTATTCTATCTCATTATCTCGCAGGCTAAATCTTATACTTAGATGTATATGTTTGTCTTTTTTTAGTATCGTTATTTTTCGTATGTAAAATGTATTTATAGCTAGCAATTAAATCTTTAAATTAAACAGTTTTTTGTTTCACCCCTAAAGTTTTACTTATTTTATTTATTAAACTTAAGTATTTTATGACAGCTGACAACAGCTGATCGGCCTTATAATATATGCAAATTTACATATTACATCTACCCAAGATCCACGTCTAAAAGTAGGTAGGTACTTGTATTCCAATATCTTTCATACGTGCCAAAAAAACGATTACAAGTGCACTATTTTTGCTTTTCTAGCCGATGCCGCGATGTTCGGATTCAATGTCGAAAGTTTTCGGCTAACTATGTAATGAAATTGAAGGCTTGGCCCGCCGAGGAATTGGTGAACCGCTGCGCTCGGACGGATTAAGGGCCGGCACTGAGCAATGAATTAGTCACTTTTGACTAGTGTCTTGTTTCTTACCCCGCAGAGACTCGCGAGGAGCTGCGTTTCGGATACACTCGAGCCGAGATTGACGTGAATCGATGGCGATGTAAGACGATGACATCTGACGTCATTTATAAGTCTGAGGTTAACTAGAGACAACAACGTCACAAGTGAAAAAGACTTTTAGTTTTAATTCCTGAATAAAACGCTTCGGACAATTTCCGATAGCGACAGACTAGCTACGAGTACCTGGGACGCAGACGGGACGGGACGCGCGGGGACCTTAGGACAATCTCAGGACATTGACTACGACAAATGATTAATTCCTTGCGTGAAAGGGACGCTCGGACAATTCGGCTGAATCGCGGCCGCGTTTTAATCTACGGGTTTTTAGAACGGCGGCCGGCGATAGCGGGATACGAGTCGTTCACAATACCGTCGACAACTTCGCGGCGCGCCGCCCATTGAATAATATTTAAATACGGTATTTAATATATTTTAAAAATACCTATGAAACATTATAATATTTAAATCGTTTACGGAACACGTTATTCGTTGAAATAATTTAACAGTAAAATAAATGGAAATTAAACATTTATATTGCCGTTAAAAATCGTACGATACAAGGCCAAAGATAAGGAATGAAGAATCAATTCCTTTTGAAATTGAGAATCAGATCAAGTGTGTCACAAGATTGAATTTATTCATTTAATTCGGTCATTCAATTTTGCCCATGTCTAGTAGGTACGTTCAAAAACGTTCAGAGCAAAGATACTATTTATTTCAAGACATATGGGTTGTAAGAGTTAATAATATATTAAATACCTGCGGGAAGAATCATTTTCAGATTGTTCATCCATAGTGATATTTTCCATGGGATTTGGAGTGTTTAAGAGTAGATAATCTTCTGTTGAGTAAATAAAAATAAATAAAAATGATTAAAGATAAATAAAATGGTCAAAATATGTACATATACTAACTGAGAGTGATGGTTTTGGATTACCCACGTTGACGCTTACATCATAAATCACACTGGAATTAAGTTATATTTCATAAATCCATATTTAATAACTGTGTATGTACTTAACTTATGTATTATTATGTACTTTTTAATTTGCTTATTGTTATAAGTATTTACTTATTATTAGGGTAAATGGGGGCAAAGTGGAAGGGGCGGGCAAAGTGGAAAGTTCACATAAAACAAAAAAAAGCGACTTCTCCGCCCGTTGCGATCACTTACCGCAAGTCGCATATCGCCCTTGTGCCCCTGATGAAATTTAGCACGGCTGCGGTGACCCAGCGCGGTGCACGTGAATGTTGAGTGATTTGTGCAGGTTCCTTACGAAAACATTCAAACTTCAACGGCTGATTTTTCATTGAAAGGTGAGGATTTAGTTAAATGCTATTTATTATTGCATTGCATATAAGTATTGTCCAACGTTATTTTAATACGTCTGTGATATTTTGATACGATTTTTCGATGTATATTTTTCTTTGTTCCTTTCACACCATTTGGGCAAAGTGGAAAGTTGTATGTGAGGGAAAAATGGAAACCTTTCCACTTTGCCCGCGCTCGTGAGATATCCAGTTTTACTCTAACATAACAAAAATCAATTGGAAGAAAATGTAGCCAGAAAGATGAAAATTATCAAGGAAAGAGAGCAGAAAGTAAAAAATACAAAGAAAATAAAAATTGAGAACATGGAACAGAAAAAGAAAATTTCAAAAAAACAAAAAATTTGCAAGAAAGATGAGAAACCATTTTCTCGAAGAGAAACAAAGTTAAAAAGAAAATTAATTTTCAACCTCAGCCAGGCACATCAAAACAACAACATTTTACACTTTGCATGTTTTGCATTGAAATTTACATTGATCCTCCAACTGAAGAATGGATTCAATGTAATGTCTGTCAAAAATGGGCACATGAACAGTATGTCGACATTGGAATGATGGAAAATTTACCTGCTTTAATTGCCAAACCCATTAGAGGAATCATGTATCGTATTCTGTATTTTATTGTTCTATATTATATGTTTCCACTTTACCCTTTCCACGTTTCCTCTTTGCCCTGCTATGCGGGCAAAGTGGAAAAAAGTTTAGTTTTCAAAACTGGGTCTCCATTACCAAAACTGTTCTCTTTTAGTATTATTTTTTTTCAATTAGCAAAAATATGTAAGTTTCTTGTTTTAATAAACTTTTAAAAACTAAAAAAAAATGACATTTTCTTAATTAATCTGTACACTGAAGTTAAGTTTTCCACTTTGCCCCCCCTTGCCCTATCTACTATCTTATTATTATTACCTACTTCTTTCGTATCATAATTTACTTACTTTACTATATAATTGTTTATTATTGTTTACTCATAATTATATTATATATTATCTACTTAATTTATTTATATTTATTTACTTAATATATTATATTTATTACATAAACTATATAAATTTATTAGGTACTTAATTATTATTATTATTAATATACATAATTGTTTATTACTATTTACCTGATATTATTTAGCTGTTGTTATTTACCAATCTTTATTTTTTGTTAATAATTAAATGCTACTGTGGTATGGTCACCCTATGAATGCATCTGGTAAGCCACAACTAACAGGTACCTTGTATTTTTAGTTTACAGTATAATGTTATTGTTGCCAACGATGAGCATACTGCCCAGTTATAATTATTAATAATCCATGTCTGTAGGTTTATAATTATATTTTTATTAAGTTTATATGTATGTTTTTTTTTTATTTCATTGTAAAACTGCATATCTCGATACAGGAATGCCCTAGTGAGATATGCAGCTTATATTTATTTATGTAATTCTTATTTTTCAATAATAAGAATTATAAGAATTACATAAATAAATATAATTCTTATAATTCTTATTATTGAAAAATAAGAATTACATAAATAAATAAATTGAAAAAAATGTCTACATTTTCATTACAAATAACTGTTTTATGTACGTATACGTATACATACTGTTTGTAAATATATGTAATTTTTTGTATCATCTGACTAATATTAGTGGGACAGGGGAATGGGAAGTGTAATAGGGTGATTACGAAGTACGCTATGTAGATCTAGCCACTAAATGTAAATATAAATATAAATATATATCAAATTCCACCCATTCTGATAAAAAACTGTGCAGACAGCTTATCCATTCCATTGTTCATGTTATTTAATAAGTCCTTGTCAACGGGAAATTTCCCAAAACTGTGAAAAAAAGTTATTTAACACCAATATTTAAAAGCGGGGATAAATCTGCAATTGATAATTATCGTCCAATTTGTATCCAATCATCCATACCCAAGCTTTTCGAAAAATTGATTCTTATAAAGATAAACCCTAGCGTGAAATTCATCATTACAACTTGTCAACATGGTTTTGTCTCGGGCAGATCAACCTTAACCAACCTATCCCTGTACGAAAATTATATATCAAAGGCACTTGCTAATAGACAACAAGTCGATTCCATATATACTGATTTCAGCAAAGCGTTTGATAAGGTTTGCCTTAAAATTCTTGTTAACAAACTGGCGGAATATGGCATAACTGGTAACTTACTATCCTGGTTTATGAATTATTTGTCTAATCGAGAACTTACTGTCTGCATCAAAGGTCAACTGTTCTACACATTTAAAGCTACAAGTGGCGTGCCCCAGGGCTCACATCTAGGACCCATTCTTTTTAATATATTTATAAATGACGTTACAAATGTATTTACTCGTGTCTTTATATTGATGTTCGCAGATGATATGAAAATTTAACAAATTATAGACAATATTAATGATTGCTTTTCTTACAATCAAATCTCATTAGCTTTTCTGATTGGTGTATCCAAAATAAATTAATCCTTAATGTAAAAAAGTGTCAAGTCATGAGATTTTATAGGAAGAATAACCCATTGATTTTCACATATAGGATGAACAATCAAGCCTTAGCATCTGTACCCGAAATAAAAGACCTGGGGATAATATTTGACACAAAATTATCATTTATCACCCACATTAATAATATAACCACTAAAGCGATGCAAATGGGTTTCATTTTAAGAACTTCAAAAGATTTCAAAAATTTAAAAACTTTAAAAATATTATATTCATCCATTGTCAGAAGTCATTTAGAATACAACTCCACCATTTGGAATCCATTTTACAATATTCGTGAAAAATCCATCGAGCGAATCCAACATAAATTTTTACGAAATATAAATTATAGATTAAGAATTCCTATTGAAAATATTAGCTATATGTCACTGTTGAAAATTATGGACCTCGCTACATTAAAAGAAAGAAGAATATGTACTGATCTATTTTTTCTGTATAAAATTGTTAATAACATGTTTGACTCCCCTGAACTCCTTAGGCTGATTAATTTTTATGTGCCTAGTAGAACGGTTCGTCAGATTGTACCTTCCATTGTAACAATTCAGGTACCAATTCAGAAATAAACTCAGTAATGAACCGACTGCACAGTACAGGGAATAAATATTACATGAATACCAACGGTACTGAAAGTCTATCAACCTATAAAAACATTGTCATTATCTGTATGTCTATCTAGATAAATTTGAAATGTTTATAAATTTTCAATATGTGTCGAATGTATATGAATGTGTATCCTTTATTATATTCTGTTGCTTTTAAGCTGCAAGAAAATCACTTCTTTAAATGTATATGAATGTGTATCCTATAATTTACTCTTTTGTTTTAAGTTAAAAAATCTATACTTGATACTTATTTAATTGTTATCTCTTAATTCTTTGATTATAACAAATGTATTTTTAATTTTATCATATGTAAAAGCCCTAATTGGGCGTGTACAAATAAATAAATAAATAAATAATACAATTCATTAAAAAGAAGAATTTCAAACAACGTTTTGAGTCTGAATGGTCTCAGCAGGACTTTCCTGTATCTTCCAATGTGGAACGGTGTGCTAATTTTAGTATAAATAAGAATCATAATATTATGTACCTACGTGGACAAAATAAATGGATTGTATTCTTTTATCAAGCCTGAATTTGAACCCACGACTTTTATGTTACGAGCTAGATATCTATCCGCTCGTATTCAAATATGATCGGGTTACTGGGTATTTTCGCCAAAGTTTGTTGATATTTTTGCTTCTTATATGTTTCCACCAATACCAGATTACCAGATGTCGGATTTTTTTTTCAGTTAAAAATTCTGGGACTAACTACCATAGTATTATGTACTCTATACTGTCCAGAATGGAGGCTAATAAAAATATGTATTTTTTATTTTATTATTTGAAATTAAAAGTAAATATACAGTATATTATTAATATTACATAACATTCATTAACCTTTTTAAAAACCCAGTTAGTAGAAAAACAATCTTGAGTCAAACTGGGGAGCTAATCTATCTGAAATTACAATATATTATAATATAGTTCAGTTTCTGTCGCCGTGCAGGTCGCACGCCCAGAAATTACGATAAACACAGTAACCAATAAGTACAGTGCTAAGCAGTTAAATATATTGATGTTGTAAACTTAGCAGGCTGATTAACGTTTTTATTCGCCAGATAGCCCGCATAAAAGTAATAACTCATTATGGACCGGAACGTAGAAGGGCTAATTGACTCTATTAAAAATGAAATTAAAAATTGTTCAAGTATCAAAGAGACGAAGCAGAGAATTATCATAGAATAAGATATATGCCTGTTAGAAGAAATATGGTGCAAGGAAAAACTTCAATTACAAGAGAAGATAATTAAGCTACAAAAAAACTGATATTAAATGAAGAAAAACATACGGAAAAAATTGAAAATTATTTCAAAGAAAAAAAAAAGAATCCATTAATATAACATATGATAAGTCAACCTTTTCAATGCCTATACCAGAGGCCAAGTACTCAATAATAATTGCAAGTGAAAATTCTACTTCAACATCTGATGATATTCGAAATATGATAGTTAAAAAATCAAAACATCGCAATTGGGTATTGCAGTTAATGGGGTGCAAAAACCATCAAACAATAAACTAATTATCTCATTTTTCGAAGAAAATTTCTTCGGAAAGGTTTTCACTTTGTGATGGTATTATTTATTTTATCTATGTTTAATTTTTAAGTTTAGTATACATGTGATCCTGATGATGTGAACATCGTTCACGAAACATATAAATTGTGTACAAATATAAGTGATGTAAACAAAGTTATTTGTCTTTCATTAAAACTAATTATCTCTTGCCCAAATAAAGATCATTCAAAAAAACTTACCGACGAAATAAATATGTATTTATTTATTTATTGTTATTAAGTTTATTTTGTAGAACACCATTTTAATTTTTAATTTATTTTACATATTTAATAATACATTGAATAATAATATTATTAAATATATAAAATAAATTAAAAATTAAAAAAAAAAAAAAAAAAAACTTGAAATAAATATGGTTTTCAAAAACAACCTAACCGCAAACCTACCAGTCAACTTATCAGAAGAAGACATAATGGAATCATTTAAAAAACAAAACGATGGAATAAAAATCATAATGGATGAAAATCCAAATAAAAATACCGTTAAATTAGTGAAAATGCTTAAGCCAAAAGCACAAAATAATCTTACGAACTACATAACAGAAACCAGTGGAAAATTGAGGGAAATATCTTATATCTAAAGAGAAAATAAATATTGGATACTACAGAGTGCGGGTGGAGGACGCAAATCCAATTATGCAACGCTTTCATTGCTTGAAATTTGGTCACTCAGCTATCAAGTGCCTAAATAAGGACAAGAATGCCACGTGCCTACACTGCCTACAGTGCCTACCCATCCTTGGAAAGACTGCCCTAACAAAAACAAAGAAGAAAAATGCAAAAATTGTGAATTCCAAAACAACACATTCAAGTCTACAAACAATACAAATCATAAAGCAAACAGCAAAAATTGTCCGCATTTAAAAAAAATTATGACTAAATTAAAACTATGCACCTACTTTTAATTTTTTAACAATGGTAGCCCTCATGGTTGCACAAATATTAAAAACTCAATATCAAAATTTATGAGTTTGTATAAAATGCGCTTGTTTTCTGAAACTTCCTATAATTTTAGTTATAATTTTCTGTAAAACTTTAAAACAAAAAAAAAATCATAATAATATTATTAACCTACCATCAAAGTGTTAAAGATTCATCAGAAATATTGAAAAACTATTTAATTATATTTTACTGTAAAATTTTAAAACAAAAACAAAGCATTAAAATTTTAGCCTACTCTCAAAGTGTTAACGATTGGGGAATATTATTTATTCAAACACTTCATACTATGTATCTTATTTATAACATTATCACTAGAAATATATTGCCAGGTTATTCTTCAATATTGTTACCAAAACCATTTCAAGTCAACCTTGATATTATTATTTATGAACCATTATTGGAAGTGAATCATGATTGTTCATTATTATTATTGCTGCGAACTTATTTATGTTCGCATTCAAAATCAAATTCATATTTAACAATTAGTGTATTAAATTAAATGCGTGTATCAACATGAGATGCCAATGCCAGGGAAAAAATGCATACGAATATTTTAATTTTTAAGTACTTTATTCACAAACATTATGTCTTTTAGTTATATTGATGATGACAGAGATATAAATATTTGTAAGGTTAATTACAGGCCGATTAGTATTTTGCCATCACTTGAAAATATTTTAGAAAAATACCTTCAGCAGAAGTTAATCAAATATTTAGAAGATTTTTCTATTATTGATACCAATCAATATGGCTTCCAAAAAAAGGCACTGAAATGCCACTTCAAAAATTTGCCAGTTTAATAAATAATGAATTGAATAGTAAAAATCAAGTATTAGTTTTATTCATAGATTATTCCAAGGCATTTGACACTATTAATCATAGAAAATTATTGCAAATACCAGAAATCATAGGAATGAGAGGAAGACTTGAACAACCGGTGCATGAAAATAAAGCTATTGAACACCTTAAGTAAAAAAAAAGAATTTTAGCAGGCGTTCCTCAAGGTTCCATATTAGGTCCAATTTTATATATCATTTATCTTTTATTAAGTACATTTTTAAACATGTAAAACGCTTGATACTGCATTGGTAATTTCATGCAGTGATCTGCAACTATGTATTAAACTCTTACAAGAAGATTACATTGAACTTTTGAAATGGTCTCATAACTCTGGTTTAATTATAAATGCAAAAAAATGATACATATTAGATCACCGAATGCCAAGGCAAATATTATTACACCTGAAATTAAAACACACACTTCAGATTGCTTACATGTCGGTATCTCTACATTGTGCACATGCGAAAATATTGAACTGGTTAAAGAATATGTTTTTTAAGGATTTATTATTGACTGTTTTTTCAAATGGGATACACAAATAAATAAAGTCTGTGAACGACTCAGATCTATTGCTAGCAAATTATATAAATTAAAATTCCATGTTCCAATATGCACACTTCGAATAATTTTTTTATCATAAGCTGAATCTATTATAAGGTATGGAATTACAGTCTGGGGACTTTCCTGTAACACAATTGTAAATCATGTTTAGTCTTGTCAAAAATCATTAGTTAAATTATTAGCGCATAAAAGTTTATACGAACAAAGACATAATGTTCCGTACTTTTACCAGAATCTCAAAATTCTCTCAGTAAGAGCAATTCTGTGGTATAAAATTATATCTCAGCATATGAAAAGCCCTATATGCATACATAAACTGGACCATACTTACAATACCCATTTTACGCTAAATGAAGGACTAATTGTACCTAAACATTTAAACAAATATGGACAAAGAACGCTGGACTACATGATATCAAATTTATTAAATATGTTACCTGCTGAAATAAAAAAATGTACAAATGGTAAAACAAATATTTTGTTTAATTGGCTCTCCGAAAGAAAACATTTGTCTTAGACACTAACACAAAAATTCTAACTGCAAAAATAAAGTAAAATAAGTTTATTTTTTTCTTCAAAATAAAAGCACCCATTGACAAACTACTAAAAGTAGTTTATTGTGACTTTTCTTTTTTCTGTAAAATATTTATATTATATTGTATTACTTTATCTTTATAATAAATAAATAATAAAAAAAATTATAAAAAATACATATGTAAGTAATTTTAATATAATACAGTTAACGACGGCTCAAAGCCGTGGTTCAGTCGACAATGCGCTGAAGCAGTGCGACGAAAAAACGCGGCTTACCGAGCCTACAACACATCTAGAACATCCGAAGACAGAACAGCTTACAACAAAATGGCAAAGGAAACCAAGAGAATCATAAATAGGTCGAAATTGGAGCACGACCTGCAGATCAGCAGAAAGCTGGCTGCATGCCCGCATGGCAGCAGGCAATTCTGGTCGCTTGCGAGCTCAATAGGTCGCAATTTCTGCAAATCCAGTTTGCCACCTCTCACCAGACCTGACGGCTCACTAGCAAACACCGCCACCGAAAAGGCAAACTTATTAGGTAAAATGTTTGCAGATAACTCAACCCTCGATGACCAAGGTGCTGTCCCGACGTCGGTTCCTCACTGCGGTTTTCGTATGAAAAAGCTGAGGATTCGGCATCGGGAAGTACTCCATGTTTTACGAGGGCTTGATGTTAATAAAGCTAGTGGGCCTGACGGAATACCTGCCCTGGTACTGCAGAGGTGCGCTGCAGAAATAGCTCCAATTTTGACGAAGCTTTTTAAATTGTCCCTGAAGACTGGCTCTGTGCCCTCTGGTTGGAAAAAAGCGGTTATCCATCCTATTCCAAAGAAGGGTGACCGCTCCAACCCGGCCAACTACCGCCCCATAGCGATCACATCAGTTCTGTCTAAGGTGATGGAACGTGTGATCAACGACAAACTGCTCACATACCTCGAGAAGAACAAAATTATTAACGACCGTCAATACGGATTCCGGCGGAACCGCTCGTGCGGTGATCTTCTCGCGTATGTGACGCATGTTTGGGGGCGATGCCTGGAACGTTTCGGTGAGACCCAAACGGTTGCACTGGACATCTCCAAGGCCTTTGACCGGGTTTGGCACCGAGGACTTGTCAACAAACTGCATTCTTACGGACTTCCCGCATCCTTGTGTATGTGGATTGCCGACTTCTTGAGGGAGAGGTCGATTCAGACGGTAGTCGATGGTTTCACTTCTTCCTCACACTCGATAAATGCTGGCGTCCCGCAGGGATCGGTTCTGTCTCCGACTTTGTTTTTGTTGCACATCAATGACCTTTTGTCATGTGCACCAATTCACTGTTACGCGGATGACAGTACAGTTCATGATAGCTTTTTGTTTGACAAGCCCCCAAAGGGCTCACAAACTCCAACAGCTCGTAGGGCTTTGAAGCAAAGAATGGACGGTTACCTCGAGAGTGTTTTCTCTTGGGGTAAAAATAATCTCGTTGAATTTAATGTTTCAAAGACCCAATCTTGTCTGATTACGTCTAAAAGGGATCGAAATGAAAATCTAGTCTCTTTCAACGGAAGCAATCTTCCGAACAGGCCCTCCATTGATATGCTTGGTGTAACCCTAAGTGACCAGCTCAGGTATGGGGGCTCCATCGAAGCCAGAGTAAAGTTAGCCTCCCAAAAACTGGGCGTACTGTACAGGGCCCGCAGATACTTTAATAGTACACAACTGCTAACCTTGTACAAATCACAAGTACGCCCCACGGTTGAATTTGGCAGCCATCTCTGGTCTGGAGCTCCAAAATACCTGAAAAATACCCTCGACTCTGTGCAGAAACGGGCGGTCCGTTTGATAGATTCTCCCATCTTAACAGACGGATTGCAATCTTTAGAGCACAGGCGTCGGGTGGGAATGCTATCCTTGTTCTACCGGTATTACAATGGAAGATGCTCTGAAGAACTAGCATCATTGATCCCTTCGGCACCGGTGCATAGTCGGGAAACACGCCAAACGCGTGCCCAACATTTGTACACGGTTGACATTTGTCACATGAGAACGGGTCGTTTCTTCGACTCGTTCTTGTGTTCAACAGCTCGGCTGTGGAATGATTTGCCGGCCTCTGTGTTTCCTCCTTCCTACAACATGGGTCTCTTCAAGACCAATGTTCATTCCTTCCTCTCCTCAAAAAGACTCTCCACACAGCATCCCAGATGACATAGGCCCTGAGGGAAATTATTTTCCTCAGGGCCTCCTGTGTGGAGTTAATGTAAAAAAAAAAAAAAAAAAAAAAAATAGTGGGTATTATTACAAAAAAAATTAAAGTGTCCGAAAAATATAAAATTTATTTGACAATAAGTAAAAATACGTAGAATAATAGTAACATTTCTGAAAACATCGAAAACATCATTCCGTCTTTTCGGATCTGGTTGGTTTTCGCTAAAAATGAAACGATAGCTTTTATTTAAATAAAAAATAGTTTTTCTCACTTTTTATAATTTCAGGTAAATCGTTCAATAACTTAGTGTTCATTAAGGTGTTATTCTGTGATTCTTATATAACCATGAAAAAACCGGTGACCAGACAACTCAGAATGAAACCAACTCAAAAGCACCTCAGAAAGGTCATTGAGTGATGATAATTTTTTTTTTTTTAAATGTTTAAATAGGTTAAGTTAGGTTAGGGTTACCGGCTATTTTAAATAATTTTTTCATAGCTTCTAATGACCTTCCTGATGTGTTTCTGAGTTGGTTTCATTCTGAGTTGGCATGGAACCGATAAAACCAATCATAATCAAACATGATAAAAACACATGTTCATGCTTTGGGGTAAATACTTGAAATTTATATCAATTTACTTGATCAATTGATGTCTTAGAAAGCGTAGAACTAGAGCACTGCCTCATTCTATAAACTTTTTTTGGTTTTATTCCTGGAGCGAACTACAATACTCTGATAATAAATATAATTCACTTACTTATTGCTTTTTCTTTTTTTAATTGCTCATCTAATAATGCACGAATAGCATCTTTCCAAGCATTATGATGTTCGATAGAGTTATCCTTAAAGACAAACTTTTGGTCGTTATTTATTCCTCTAAATTCGTTTACTTCGAAATAATGTTTGTTGGCGTTGTTCTCTTTTTCAGTCGATTCTTTAAAATAAAGAGATTTAATTGGAATTGCTGTGCATAAAGACAGCTCGCCAAATGATGCTTTTTCCTGAAAAACACACATGTTTGTTAAATTAGCAGCCCGGACTTTCCTTCACCCGTTGATGCGACATGTGTCATAGCGTTCTCATAATTTTACTGAATTTTTATATCATGGTTAAATAAAAATGTTAAATTTATGTTCAGCTTTTCCATCGACAGGTTGACTTTCCCATATTAATAATATTCAAGCAATATAGAATTACCCAGAAAAGAAAAAAGAACGTTTTTCTCCATCCGGGATTACTCCGGTTAGAAATATCTGCTTATGAACGTACATACATATATGTAGGAGTCCATCAGATAGAATCTCTGCTTATTAACGCATACGAGGGATACCAGTTGGCGAATAAATTAATACAAAAACTGCAAGTAATACGATTTTTGAATTATTGTACACACAGCTAAAAAGTTCATCTGTGGCATCATTTATAAAAAGGCATATTGTTGGTACCCACCAATTTTCAAATGGAATTTATGAAAGTAGTTGAATAATGTGTTAATATGTATATTATAAAATTATTCGTTATTCAAGGAATTTCACCTGTAAGATGTAAATCAGAAATACAAATAAGGAGTAGGTACGACCACTGAGGAGATGTTTTTAGGTACTTACCATTATTGCTAAAACTAAGTAGTTTTCGTGCAGGTAACATTTCATTACTTCCGTTTTGTTTGAACCATGTTTTACAAGTAATTTGTCACATTTTATTAATTTTCCACGATTTTCAGCAATATTCCTCTAAAAACATTGTTTAAATGGTGAGATGATTCATCGTGAAAATAGAACAGTTTAAATAGTTGATACATGTCATGTTTACTTTAAAATTCTAAAGGACATTAAGTAACGTCTTCAAATAATTTAAATTAATCAATTTTGATAGAAACAATGTACTTATACCTCCAATCCTTTAATTGTTGTCAATTCAGCATCTACGTCCATGTTGATATTATGTAAACTTTCTCGAATTGATGTCATAATTTGCCAATGCATCTTGTTTTGGAATTCTTCGTTGTTTTTATCTCCGTGTTGGGCTTCTTTCTCGTAATTTCTTTTCATTTTCCCAAAAAATTCACCGTACCTTGATATTCTGCCCCACGGAAAATTGAGCTCTTCCGAATCAATTTTGATAATGGATCCAAATTCATAGCTTTTCATCTGAAAATCAAAAAGGAAAAAAATAGTGTGGATTTAAAAAGACAACCAATCCTTTCTATTTGCTTAGTAGATATCCATCCCGTAAATAATGATTTTTTTCTTATTTTATTTCTTTCTTAGTATTTGCGTATTATTATCTTAATTTATTTATGAGCATCTCACAATTTGGGAGGCGGGAATGGGTACCGCCGCCCCGGGAACCTTTATTGGATAACCAACACCTCTGCCATGGGTCACCCCAAGTGGTTCGCTACGTTTGGTGATTTAGCAGGGGTGCTCGGGTTCATGGGGTGAGGTTGGTCTAGGTCTTGGAGGCGGATGACCAGGACACACTGAATCCCAGGTTCCTACCCACCCTTTAAACCATTTTCCTTCCCAGAACTCTCCTCTCCTCCCTTTCCTTAAAAAAAACCCTCCAAACAGCATCCCCAAAGATGACTTAGGGCCTGAGGGAAATTGTTTTCCTCAGGGCCTCCTGTGTGGAGCTCATGTAAAAATCTTATTATGCTGGAAGATGTTGCTTGTGCAATGATGGAGCAGTTAAGGAGTTGAATCCCCCAGGCGTGGGTGGGAACCCGACGCATTTATCAACTCAGCCACAGACCTTTTAATGCACACTTCGTTCATGAGAATCTGTTAGAAGTTTTGAAGGATCTATGAACGGTTTTCTTAATAAAACAAATATAAGAAATCAATGTACTCACGGTAAACAAAACTTGATGCAAATCGATTATTTTATCAGCGCCAACTTTATTCTTTAAGAATGATTTATACATGGCCTTCAACAGTTCTGCCTAGAAAAAAATCAGTTGTATCGAAATATAGCAAAGCACAAACCCATTTTTAGTTGCTATTATTATAAACTATTTAGTTGCTATTATTATTTTCTAGTTTGCAAATATTTACGTAACTGCACAAATAAATGTTTGTCTTTTTTTGCATACAAATAAATAAATAAACATTTGTTACTAAAAATAATGACAAGTGTTTGGATCTTCATATTGCCAGCAGGGGTAACCAAAGTTTTGTGAAAGTACTTCCCTTCATTAATTGCATATATATTTTTATGTATTTTTGCATAACTCATAAAATGACATAACCTTTGTGTATCTCAGTGACTCCTAGTGGTAATGAATATCTACATACTTGTTTTGTTTTGCTTTTTGGCAAATATAAAGAAAAACATTTAAATACCGCAGTTATTCCGAGGATTAAATGCAGTTACTTTTTCATCATAATATATATTTCTTATTAAGAAGATAAGAGTCTCAGCCGCTACCGTCTGGAGCCAGTGAGACTATGGCATCCCCAATTGGGGTATGTCGTGAGGCTGACATTTTTCTAGATCATGGGTGGGGAACTTTTTTGCCATCTGGGGCTATTTGGATGTTTGTTATGTCTGTTCCCCACCCCTGTTCTAGATAAATAAATACCTGAAGGATTCTGTGAAAACAAAAATCAGGATGGAAGTAATTTTGTTAATGATCAGTGCTTCAATTAAATCAGTAATAACCCTAGATTATGCGAGTACATATATATATTCTGGTAATGTTTATTATTCGTATATTATGTTTTTTAGATAAAAAATAAATATCTAAAATTTCTATTGTTACAGTTAAAAAAACCCTTACATTTTCAGTAAGTACTTGTTTAAACATTTCCAAATCTTTCCTGGCACCAATAAGAGTTGGTAGCATTATTCTGGAGTGAAAATTGTATATTTTCTTCATATCATCAAATATGTTAAATTGTGACATAAGTAATTTTAATATTGGAGAAATCCATTCATCTTTAAGATACCGCCCGTAGAACCGGTGACAGCTTCTTAATTTGTTTACGTATTCCTTTTCGGTTTTAATGAGGTCGTCAAATATTTGTTTTCTCTCTGTTCTGTAATCAAATATATGAAAATTAATGTTTTAAGGTATTTTCGGCTCTTTAAAACTTTATTCTTGTTTACTATACAATTTTCTTCTTTTATTTTTATTTTTTTTTTTTACAGCTAATACCGCACAAGAATCTCAACTGCTCCCGTCTGGAGCCAGTAGCGAGACTATGGCATCCCCAATTGGGGTATATTGTGAGACTGAAGGTAGTGGGGAGGGGAAGGAGGTGGGGAAGAGGAAGGTTGGGAAGTACCTGGCTATTCAGATCTGGTCACTAAACACGGCTAAAGCCATTTTCAAGCAACGTTTCAATTCTGAATGGTGGTCTTACACCAGGGCGATACTGACAGTATCTTCCACTCTGGAACATGCCGCAAATATACTATATATTATTTTAAATGAATTAATTGTGAAATAACACAAATCAATCAAATAAAATTTATTTGCGCATTCCGGGTTCGAACCCGCGACCTCCGGATTGTGAGTCAAGAGTCTTAACCACTGGACAATTTAATACAACAAAAGAAAATTTTAATACAAGTTTCATGTAGTCCCACAAAGCTGTCACATGACGGCTTGTCTGTAGGTTCTACCAAATAATATATACATTTTTTTAGTTTTAATACATTTACAACATAATATATCTCAATTTACCTACCTAAATACAAAGTATTAGGCAGGTACGTTGAGATGTTTAGAGATACATTGATTCGTCACTTATTAGCGAACGCTGCGTTTTTGGGGCAGTGTATCTCCGTTTTTATAAATAGGTCTTACTATGGTACGTTTTAGTTCCTCAGGAATGTGGCTGATGTCAATATCACGGCTGGAGTCTTAGAATGTATCATACCTCCGATGATGCATTCAATTTGCTTGGCGTTAGCTCTAGACCTAGACACAGCGCCGGATCTGCCATACGTTCAAAAACGTGCAAAAAACCTGGCGCCAACTCCGAAGGGGCGCCGTGAGAAAATAAATATTGTATTAAAATTTAGTTATAATATTCCCTGAATCGTTTAAAAATTACCCATATTACGAAATAATTATTACGCTCTAGCAACACTTTCCAAAGAAACAGAATGTGCACGCATCAGGTTGGTTTACGGCTTTAGAATTTATAGTCAGTTACAGAATTTTTTTACAAATTCCATATATTTAGTTTAAACGTAAGATCTATTTTTCCATATATCTTTTACCGTCTTTTACGATGAATGGGTGCGATCCAAATTCAATAACCAATCACAGCGCGGTATTTTTTTTCAAGAGAACAAACAATATAATAAATTAGTGTAAAAAAAAAATTAAATAAAAAAATTGGGGTGAACGAATTTTTAATCAAAATAAAAATGTAGGGGGGGGGCGCCATCGGTACCTATTGCACAGGGCGCCAGATTTCGTAGATCCGGCCCTGCCTCTAGACAGGTACATTGAATGAGGTAAATAATCGTGCACGTACTCAGACGCTCGGAAATCACATTCATGCAATAACATATTAACTCCTTCATCAAAGAAGTTAGCAAAATTTTCTGCTACTGCATCAGTAGATTGAGACTTTAGGAAATATTTAGATAAGACTTCATCACAACCAGATTTATTTCATATTTTTAATGTCCTTGAAACAGAGATAATTTTTTTTATTATAGTGTATCTTTTTTGTGTTTAATATTTTTTTATTTGTATATTTTTTTTAATTCGATCTCATATTTTTTACTATTGGCGTGTTTTTCCATTTTTTCAAATGGCTTTAGAATACTTTCAACGAGGCTGTCATTCATCCAAGTTCTTTGGTTATGTCGATATTTTTTTGTATGTAATTTTGTGATGGTACTTTTCTCATAAATATTTTTAAAAATTGATTTTAATTCCTCATACACAATGTTTGGTTCCGACAATTTTAGCATTTCATTCCAATCGGTGATTTCGATCTATAAACCAACCCTTTTTTCCGATAGTGCAGTGTAATACTCTTAGTGCGATTTGTCGAAGGTACATTTATCATAGTAACAGAAGTTAATAGTAGCTGCAGTTAGATTTTGGTCAGCTATTATTGAATCGCATACGCATGAAGTGATTTCTGTCGTCTCCCTCACTCTTACATAGATGTGGTCTAAACATGAAGCCGTTACATAGTTTATCAATATCGCTTCTCTAGTCACATCATTTAAACATTTGACCATTCTAAAATACATTTGACCATTCCGAAATGAGCCATTAGGTTTTTATATTGCATAGCATAAAACTACAAATAACATGTTAAGTTTACAAAAAAGACGCACATTATCAGATCTGCTGTTTCTGTATAACCTGCTAAATAATAAAATAGATAGTCCTGAATTGCTATCCACTATTGGTTTAAATGTCCCAATGAGGCGTACCAGGCACACTTCTCTTTTTCACATAGAATCCAATAACACTAATGCAGCGAGTAACTCACCAATTACTCGCGCAATCATAACTTATACCCACTATAAAAAATTACTACACTTAAGACATTTTTCATGATTCCTTGCAAACATACAAAACTAATTTATTAAATTTCTTGGCGTGATATAATTGTTTTAAAATTACTTACACTTAACTTTTCATTAAACTTTAATCAGTCAATTACAATTAGTGAGCACATAATTCTTGATTTTAAAATGTCTCCTTGTCTCCCCCCCCCTTTTTATTCTTCCTTTTTATTATTATTACTCATTTATTCAATAATTAAGTTTTAAGTTCGGTTCATACCTCAGGCGTAATTACCAAATGACATTCTATGGACTTACGTAATAGGTACATAACCATGTAATAATTTAATTTAACATAATCTGTATTATATGTACTGTGTATGTCTTAATAAACAAATAAATAAAAAAAAATAGCTATGGGCTCGCGTACATTTAACAAGTTAATATTCATATCGACTGAATGTTGTACAAAAGTGAGATCTCTGAGGCTTATGTGTGTCAAAACCAAGTAGGAACGTGTGAGAAACGTGGAGATCCGCAAAGAATGCAAAGCTGATGTAAACGTAATGAATAAGATTAAGAAAGGAACGCTCAGATGGTTTGGGCATGTATAGCGAATGAATGAGGAAAGGAGTGTAAGGAGAATATATGACGCAAATGTGAATAGTAGTAGAAGTCGGAGATGCCCGAGAAAGACATGGCACGACCAAGTGAATCAGATACTTGAGTCGGGTCTTGTCAAGTGTCAGAATAGAAGAGCATGTATGAGAAGATGTATGAATGTGAACGAGGCAAGGAGTGTGTGCCAAGACCGAGTTGTTTGGCGGTCTGTCGTCTCTGCCTACCCCTGCGGAGAAACGGAGTGATGGTTTGTTATTAAGTTAGTTTATATTCATTTCACCAAGTAACAATACGGATTCTTTTATATCAATATTTCTCAATATCAAGAAATATTTTTTTATTTGTATTAGGCGGTCTATACATTTCCTTAAGATGTAAACGAATATGTTTGTTGACTGAAATAGTTCCGTAAACGCATTCAAATTTATTAGTGATTAGATTTATTTTTTCGAATGAAAGATGATCTTTCACGCACACAATAATACCGCCTCCAGATCTTTTTTTGATACGAATTAAATCCCGGTAATTTGTTAAGATTTATATTATTTTCATTTATCGACATTTCGCATAGCGAAATTAAGTCAATATTTCTCAAAGAGCTAGAAACAATTAAGAGGAAAGTGTCCCAATATTTCGATAATGATCGTATATTTAAGTTAAGGGCCATTTTATAATTTCCTAACAAATATTATTTTGTAGCCCGGTTTTCAAAAATTGGCGTGCTTTCATAATCTATTTCTGCAGTGTCAAAATCTCCGTTCAAGTCACCCATATAGAATAATATTTTAAATGGCAGCAATAATATACATAAACGTGTATTGGGATTTATTAATGTAAATACGATAAATACATAACAATATATGTAGCTGAATCATGCACGATGCACGGGGGTTTAAAATAACCTGTGGTTATTCCTTGCTAAATAAAACGCTTATGGATCTCGATAAGAATTATGCCCGATTACCAAACAAGATCCGGTATACACAATTAAGCAATATTCACTGTTGTGTCTCGTAGCTTGATCTCCATTCGGCGACGGTCACAGGTTTATCCAACAGCGTACGATAAGATTGTTCGGTTATTAGAACCACGATACAGCGCTCTTGAGGCGATTTTTCGCAAAAACAGCGCTATATAAGTTGTCCAAATTTATAATTATTATTATTATAAAGTTTGAGTCACGATACGAATAAGCGGTTCACATGAAGCATTCGATGAAAGACGGCGATATAATGCTTCACATTACACGCTTCCGATTGGTAGAAAATAACATTTCAACGTAGAGCGAAACGTCACGTTACGATTTGTTACGATGGTTGTTGATAGACTGACGATATTGCGGTACTTGACTTAGTCCACCGTATAGGTAAGTACACTTAACGTGCGGAAGTCCAAAATCTTGATTCCTCCGATCTGCATGGTAAATTGGAACACAAATACGTATGAAATCCATCAGCGTTATGAAACAATAGCAGTAAGTATTTCCACTACGTTCCTGGTTAGATTATGGTTTTGTTCAGAACAAGGTAGGTTTAATAATAATTGGCACCTATAAATACACATTGCACTTTTTCTATCTGAACGATTATACTAATATTGAGCGAACATCAATATAGATTTCAATAAACTAGCGTTAACATTGTGGCAATAAGATAATGCATTGTGTACTTAGTACTTCCCTAAATTAGTTTTTTTTTCAAATTAAAATACAGTAACTGTGACTAGGTAACATTCCAAAACCTACGTATTTATTTAACATCTCATTGAATATCGCAAACTGGTGAAATGTAATGCCACATAAATATCTTAGACAACCCTAGGATTCATTATTATTAAATGTTGTATGAAAAGTTTCACCGTTAGATGCAAAGTAGCCCCGATTTATGGTAGGTACCTAATAATTGCTCATGGTGCCAGAAGATAGTGTCTATCTACACATCCCATTATATAGGTACTACCGTTTTATTGTTTGTCGCCTACCATTTTAGAAAAAAATATATACATACTGTCTTCTTAAAGGCACATTTAGTTGTTCTGTCGTCTCCGAGAGTGGATCATCTTCTGTTGAATAAAAATAATTAAAAGAACATGTTTTAATTTTCATCACAAAGAACTGTTTTTATGTAAGTATCTACATACTGTTTGTATATGTATGTCTTTTTTATATCATCTGACCAATGCCGACCCCTGCCCTAAATCAGTGGTTTAGGGCAGGGGTCGGCAGTTTGCGAAGGGTGAAGAGAGCCACATTATAACAGGGTGGGAAGGGGGGGGGGGGGGGGGGGGGGGGGGTTGTAATCGTACTACGGTAAAATGTGGTGGAACGATAATTACGATTTTCTTTCTGTTATCTAAATTCTTACTGAATATCACACATCCACCTATTTAAATGTGTCTATAAACAGACTCGCGCATAGATTCTTTAAAATTCTAGTTCCAGATCAGATAACTTTAAGCCAGTCTTGTGTTCCGAAAGTTCCGGAATCATTCTCATACTTGAGAAGACTCGTTCAATAAATCAAGCATTCCATGAGCTGACTTGGTAACACTGAGTCAAAGTACGTTCGGCAGCTCCATCTCATAAGGCTGGTTGAGTAGAGGTGAAATTGCAATATTGATGTCTGGAGAGCCGCAGACGCCTATGCAAAGAGCCGCATGCGGTTCGCGAGCCACAAATTCCGACCCCTGGTTAACGGGAATGAGAAGTGTAATAGGGTGATTACGAAGTACATCTATTTAGAACTAGTCACTAAATGTAAATTTTACAATACATTAAAAAGAAGAATTTCAAACAACGTTTCAAATCTGATTGGTGGTCTCAGAAGGACGTTTCTGTATCCTCCAATGTGGAATGATGTCAGAATACTAGTAGGAATCATAATATTATGTACCTACGTGGACAAAACAAATGGATTGTACTCTTTTATCAATTTGAATTTGAACCCACAACTTTTGGGTTACAGGCAGATAGCTAACCGCTCTAATTGTTCAAAGGTGATTAGGTTCCTGGGTTTTTTTTGCCAAAGTTTGAAGATGTTTTTGTCATTTTTATGCATTCCATTTCCGTTTTATTCCTGGAACGAACTTCAATACTTAAAAAATAAATATAATACACTTACTTTTTGCTTTTTCTTTATTAAATTGATCCGTTAATAAAGCTCGAATAGCATCTTTCCAAGCATTGTGATCGTCGACAGAGTTTTTCTTAAAAACAAACGTTTGATTTTCATTTTTTTCTTCAAACTCGGTTACTTCGAAGTAATGATTATTAGCATTGTTCTCTACTTCGGTCGATTCTTTTAAATAAAGAGATTTAATTGGCATTGCAGTGCATAAATGCAGTTCATCATATGATGCGCTTCTCTGAAAAATACATATGTTTGTTAATTTTTTTTTCTTTCACCCGTTCACGTGCGTTCATAGTGTTCTCATATTTTTACAGAATTTTTATATCATGATTAAATAAAAATATTAAATTTATGTTCAGCTTTTCCACCAACACGTTTTGCAGTCGCAAATGATTGCAAATAAAAAATGGAATGCAATTAAATTTTTAGTATTTATTAAAAAAAAATATCGCGCTTCAATGACACAACTATGGGCATGTGAACAGTGGACACTAGAAGGAAATCTGACTCACCTTCACTTCCTGAGCACGTTCTCGTTATGCTATTATTGTTCACACTGCACAAGTCTCCATGCGAATCGACAAAAAAATACTGAGATAATCATTCCATTACTTCTTTTAATAGTTTGCATGTTCCTTCGAATTTGTTGTTCCTCAGGGAGTTAATATTGTCAAATAGGATAGGTTTTGAAAGTAGGTACAAAGAAGAGAGGCGTACACGTTGTTGCGTCACCAATTTTGCTTTCTCATATTACATTTATTATGTTCAATCAATATAAAATAGAAAAAAAGCGGGCAAAGAAATACAGAACCTTTTCCCCTATCCGGGATTAGTTCGGTTAGAATCTATGCTTATGAACGTAGGTACATACATGTATGTAGGAGGATATCAGTTAAAATCTCTGCTTATGAACGTACATACATGTATGTAGGAGGACATCAGTTAGAATCTCTGCTTATTATTAACGCATTGATGGATACCATTGGAGGGGACCCACCACTTTCCCACGGCTGTGTGAGGAAACTGATTGTTTAACCTCCTTAGCCGCATACGTCAGGACTCTAATTTTTTGTAAAAAGGAAGCTACATTTATTTTTGAAACGAATCTAGACCCTTTGAATTGAATCTAGACCCTAGATTGATGGATACCAGTTAGGGAATAAAATACTTAATTCAAAAAATGTAAGTGATATGATGCCAGAATTATTGTAAAGAAATATGATGGTAAAATCGGCAGCCAGTTAAAATGTTCGTTTGTGGTACCGTTTCATGAAATGTTTTAAGTAGGTACCCACCAATTTATGAAAATAGTTGAATAAGAAGGAAGTAGGTAAATAATAAAATTTTCTCCTATTCAAAGAATTTCACCCGTAAGTTCTAATTCAGAAATAAAATAAGGAGTACGATCACTGAGGAGAAGTTTTTAGGTACTTACTGTTCTTGTAACAATGTTTGCTAAAACTAAGTAGTTTTCGTGTAGGTAACATCTCATTTCTCTCGTTTTGTTGGGACCATGTTTTACACGCAATTTGCCACATTTTATTAATTTTCCACGATTTTCAGATATATTCTTCTAAAAAAATATGTTTTTAATGGTAAGATTATTCATCGTGAAAATAGAACATTTTAAATGTCTGATACATGTCATGATCAAATTGATCACTTAAAAATTCTTAAAGACAGTGAGTACGTCTTTAAATATTTGAAATTAATCAATTTGGGTGAAACAATGCACTCATACCTCCATTCCGATAATCGGTGTCGAATCAAAATTTATGTCCATATTGATTTTACATAAGTTTTCCTCAATTGATGTCATAATTTTCCAAGACGTCTCGTTTTCGTATTCTTCGTTTTTTATACCTCGTTGTTTGGCTAGTTCCATGTAATTGTTTTTCATTTTATCAATAAATCCTCCGTACATTCTTGCTATTCGGTCCCCAGGAAAATTGAGCTCCCCCATATCAATTTTAATAATAGATCCAAATTGATCGGTTTTCATCTAAAAATGAAAAAGGAAAAAAAATGGAAAGGTTTTAGTTTTGATTTAAAAAGATAACCAATCTTTTGTATTTATTTACTTCCTATCACCTAATTAATAAATTATTATTTAATTTATAAGTATTTACTTATTATTGTTATCTTAATTTCCTTATTATTTGTATGTTATTATGATTTACTTAATTTACTTATTATTTTGCCAAGTTGTTGCTTTGCTCATGCAATACTGGAAGACTTATACAGCTTAGTAGTTCGAATATCGTGGATGGGAACCCGACGCGTTTATCAACTTGGTCACAAACCTTTTAATACATGCATCGATGAAAAGGTGTTACAAGTTTTAAATAACCTATGAACGGTTTTCCTGAAAAGCAAACATAAGTAATCTTAGAATTAATCAAGGTACTCACGTTAAAGAAATCTGTATGTTTATTAATTACTTTATCAGCTCCAACTCTATTCTTTATATATGATTGGTACATGGCCTTCAACGGTTCTGCCTAGAAAAAATCAGTTGTATCAAAATCAATAAGTCATGTAGTCAGTCATGCTCGAATGTAGTTACTAATATTATCACCCACTTTTTTTGTGGTACACAATATTTATATAACAGCACAAAGAAATGTTTGCCTTTTTTGCATACAAATCAATAAGTAAACATTTGTTACTAAAAATTAAGACAAGTGCTTTGAATTTCATCTGGCCATCAGGGGTAACATAAATCTCCGAAAGTACTTTTGGTCATTAATCGGATATTTTTTGTATTCATGCTATTCATATAACCTATTTGTATCTCAGTGACTCCTCATGGTAATACATGCTTTGTTTTGCTTCTTGGCAAATATAAAGAATTACTTTTGAATTCCATGGTGATCCCGAGGATTAAATTCAGTTTGGTTCATGATAATTAAAGAAATGAGTTAAATTCTTCCAGAACCCTCACTATTATTTTTTTTAAATATCATTTACAGGAATATTAGCGCAAGTTTGATTATGGTTACTCGACAGAAGAAAACTATATTTTGTGACTATAATTCCTTGAATTTTAAAAATATTTTTATTTGTTTTGTATTTCCTGACATTCTTCTTGGTAAGAAAGTTCTGTCAGGAAAAGAAATCACATCACACTCGATGGAAGTAATTTTGTTAATGATCAATTGATCAATTTGGGGGGGCTCAACTGTCACGGAATCAATAATTCGATTAAAAATATATTTAAATATATAGCAAATTAAAAAATCAATTCTTTTGTATTTTAAATACCGGGTTGCTATCTCCTTCCTTCTTGTATTCATGATATCGTGTCAATTCTTAAGTGATGTGATGTCAATTTTTTTTTTATTTTTTTTTTATTGAAAATTTTTGATACAATACATACAAGGTGGGGCAAAAGTAATCATCCTATTGGAAAACGCTATAACTTTTGCAAATGGCGACAAATGTCAATTCGGTTTTGACATTTGTGAAGTAAACAAACGCAAAATACAAATCGGCAAGTCGTGAATCGGTTTACTCCGCAAGAACGCGGAATAATTGGTCCCATATTTTGCGCAACAATTTGTCGGTTGTGTTGGCGCAGCGTGAATTTCGTCGCAGATTTCCTGGCCGTCCGACACCAACTGGACAAACACTGCGGCGTTTGGCCACTCGTCTTGAAGAGACTGGGACAACACGAGATGTTCCCAAGGCTGGCCTGCCCCGGAGCAGCCGTTCTGCTGAGAATATCGCTGCTGTTGCCCAAGATGAGCCCGAACATGAGCCCGGAACATCGACTAGACGACGTGCCACGCAATTGGGCATTAGCCGGCGGTCCTTACGCAGAATTTTGGTGAAAGATTTGAAGATGTTCCCTTACAAAGTGCAGACAGTGCATCAGCTGTTAGCTGTTGACCGCCAAACGCGGATAACCTACCCTCAAGTCATCCTGAATCTCAACGAAAAGGTGGACGATTTTTCATCGAAAATTGTCATGAACGATGAAGCTCATTTCCATAATAGCGGTTACGTGAATAAACAAAATAATCATTTCCGAGGCACCAAAAATCCGAGTATCACCCGTGGGTGAGCTATTACAAGAGCCATTACACCAGCTCAAAGTTACTGCGTGGTGTGCTGTTTACGCTGGAGGAGTCATCGGGCCATTTTTTTTTAGAACGCCGCGGGCCAAACGACGACTGTGGATGGCGCGCGCTACAGAGCCATGATTACCGATTTTTTTTCTTCCTCAATTGGATGGATTGGGACTGGAAAATATGTGGTTACAACAGGACGGTGCAACGGCGTACACTACTCGAGCCACAACCGATATTCTGAAGGAAGAATTTCCGGGTCGCCTAATCTCTCGTTTTGGTGATTTGCGCTGGCCGGCCAGATCACCCTATTTAACCGTTCCAGACTTCTTTTTATGGTTTTTTTTTAAGTCATCAAGTCTCAGACTCTTGAAGCCCTTAAGGAGAATATTCGCCAAGAATTCGAGAACCTGTCGCCCAAAGTTCTGGCAAGAGTGATGGAAAATGCCATAAAACGGGCCCGTGTGGTCATCAACTCTGGCGGCGGTCACTTGGCCGATATCATTTTCTCGACATGATAGAATAAATTCTAATGGATTAAATAAACAAATTTCACAACCAGAACCAAAGTTTTTCATTTAATAAAAAATTACAGCAAAAAAACATCGGATGATTACTTTTGCCCCACCTTGTATAATACATACATGAAATAATGAAAAGTATATAAAAAAAACTTAATATAATAAATGTATGAACAAAAAAATCCCACAAAGGCAATGCCTGTGCGTGGGTATAATATAGATTTTTTTACTTTTATTTCTATGGTTATAGTGAATATTTTAAGTATACATAAATAAGGGATTTAAAAATAAGTAACTGAATAAATGCATTTAAAAACTACAGCATAATAACAGTCTGCACTGTTATTATTGTATTTGTAAGTTTTATAAGAATAGATGTTACAAGTGCAATTTAAAAACATAAAAAACAAACAAAATAAACTAGCAAACAATATTATAAATTTTCTCTAAAAGCTGTCTAATGATAGATATATTTATTCTTAATACACGTAAGATGATAATTTTATATTACATAAAAAATTAAAAATTTCATATCCAATTTAATGTAGATCTGAATGTAATGAAATCTTTCAGTTCAATTTTTATCCACTTCCCGAACTACCGAAATACGTAAATTTTCGCAAACGTGATAAAAATGATTACAATACATAAAATAACATAAATTAACCAATATTAATATTTACTTTGCTTTTATTACTTCAAGCATGTTTTTTCGTCTATTTAGGCTATTTTTTAAATTGGCCACGCTCTCACTGTACCATCTCAACGCCCCCTAATTTTCTCTGGGACTTTTACCGCCCCCTTGACAGTCTCAAACGCTCACAAGGGGGTGTTATCGCCCACGTTGAGAATCTATGTCCTAGATTATGTGACATTGGTACATACACATATTTGGTTAATGTTTAATTATTATTATATTTTTGAAATATAAGAAAAAAATTGAAAAAAAACCCTCACATTTTCAATAAGTACTCGTACTTGTTCAAACATTCCCACATTTTTCCTGGCACCAATAAGCGTGGGTAGCATTATTCTGGAATGGAAATTGTATATATTCTTCAAATCATCAAATATTGGAAATTCTGAATTAAGGGTTTTTAAGTCTGGAGATATCCATCGATCTTTAAGACACGGCCTGTAGTACCGGTGACAGCTTCTTAATTTGTTTATGTATTTCTTTTCGCTTTCAATGAAGTCGTCAAATATTTGTTTTCCCTCTGTTCTGTAATCAAATAAATCACAATTAATGTTATGAGTTGTTTCAGGTTCTTTAAAACTTTATTCTTGTTTACTTTTATGCTAAAAAATCTAAATGGCACTTAAATGATGGACGAACTAATTAAAAATATTTACTCTGCACATTTTATCAATGTTTACGCGGCTTAACATAAAAAAAAATCGAAATTGTATTTTGTATACTAGGTACTATATTGTAGGCGGTTGCATAATATGAGAGGCTGCTCTCGCCTCTTTCGGAGAAGTGGGGAACTACTGGACACCTTTATAGACACTGCTCTGGTCTCTGAAGACAAGGAAGGGACCCTCAAGGAGGAGAGCAAATCCAAAAAAAGGATTCAAATGGAATGACGAACATAACTTACCCGATATCGCTATTTAATGAACACGCTGACTTAATATGGAGCTTACAATAATCATGTAAAACCTTTAGAAATTGCCCAAAAATCAATTATTAAGATTATGTACAAAAAAAATAAATCGTATCCCTCCAAACAATTGTTTAAGGAAACTGATATTTTGGACCTTAGAGACCTATGGACTTCAATGTCTTAAATTTATTTACATGCGTCCAAATAACTTTCTAAAAAATTCAAATCGTACCAGCCAAAGACGTGGCACATGTGAATATGCAGTACCCCACTGCAAAACTAGGTTGTTCCAAAGGCATATTAGTTTTATAGCTCCAAAAATGTATAATTTACTTTGTATAACCTTTAAAGAGAACGTATGTCAAAATCTTCAATCTTATAAAAAATATACCAAAATTTGGCTAAAAAACACTGAAACAGATATTTTTTTCTTATAAGTTTAAATAAAGCCGTTAAGTATATCTATCATTAGTATATCTACTATTATATACCTTTTAGTATAAATAACAAAATTCATTCAAAAAAATGCACCACTAAAATATTAGCATGCCAAAATAATGACTGTCTATTCATAGCAAATAAAAAAGAAATAAAATATTTGGGTGTAATAATAGAAGTGGAAGACTCAAATTACCAATACTATAAAAAGATTAAGAAAACTTATATACATATTTATTAATTTAAGAAATATACTTAACTTAAAAATTCTTAAAAATATATACTATGCTCTAGCCCATTCGATAATACAATACGGTATCGTTGCATGGGGAGGAGCTTACAAAACCTCAATTTTACCGTTGGAAATTACTCAAAGATTAATAATCAAATTATTACTAAGAAACCATCAGATTATTCAACCTCTCAACTTTTTCAAGACTTTCAAGTCCCACCT
Organism: Limnephilus marmoratus; assembly: GCA_917880885.1. NCBI lineage: Eukaryota > Metazoa > Arthropoda > Insecta > Trichoptera > Limnephilidae > Limnephilus > Limnephilus marmoratus. Next base: position 50,833,952 of record OU862909.1, on the reverse strand, counting down.
CTAAGAAATACATATATAAAAAATACACTGCTTCAAATACACAAAGACTATTCTAAGAAGTCGCACCACGCCATGGTCCGCGTTGAGAGCAATAGGCAAAACACAGTGGGTCGCTTGTGTACGCCATTAATGCATACCAGTTTTGCACAACACTACTACACGTACAATGGAGTGGTGTGTTTTAATCAACTAGCAATAGAGCTGAGATTAGAACCTGACTACAATAAATTCAAAAATAAATTAAACAATGATATCTTAAATAATTAAGCCACTTAGAACCGCATTAACCTTAAATTAACAATACTTTTTCAAAAATTTATTTTATATAATTATTTTATATAATTATTTTTTAATTTTTTATATTATTTTTTATTTTTTTACACATTTGATTTATGTGAGTACGTAAATATAATGTATGTGTTATAATTTTTAATTTTAATTAATTTAATTTTTTTAATTAAAACAAATATATATATATAAATATATATATATATATATATATATTTTCTCTTCCCTTTACACACGAGTAGTTACACTCTTGTAAAGGTTATATATTATATATGTTTATACTGTTTCTAATCAATGTTGCATGTTAGTATTTAATGATTTGAGTTTAATCCGATTGTAACCTGAAAATGCAATTACTCATGATTATATTACATGAATATGTATATAAAAACTAATAAAAAAAAAAAATAAAAAAAATTAGACAGCTTTTAGAGAAGATTTATAATATTTTTTGCTATTTTTTGTTTTTTTATGTTTTTAAATTGCACTTGTAACATCTATTCTTACAAACCTTACAAATACAATAATAACAGTGCAGACTGTTATTATGCTGTAGTTTTTAAATGCATTTATTCAGTTACTTTTTTTTTAATCCCTAATTTATGTATACTTAAAATATTCACTATAACCATAGAAATAAAAATAAAAGTAAAAAATCAATATTATACCCACGCACAGGCATTGCCTTTGTGGGATTTTTTGTTCATACATTTATTATATTAAGCTTTTTTTATATACCTACTTTTCATTATTTCATGTATCTATTATATGTATTGTATCAAAAATTTTCAATAAAAAAAAAATAAAAATAAAAATAAAAATATATAATATATTTATTTGTAAACATTCTGTGTTTTGTTTATAGCTAAGAATACACTAATTTACATCAAGGCCTTAAATCTAAGATGGACGGAGGTACTTACATTAAACTGTTATTTTTTTCTTCTTCGTATTTTTCGTCATTGTTTTCAACAAACTGTTTTTTTCCTTTGCCCTGTATTTTTTCAACATATTCTATTTTTTCATCATAATTTATTTTTTCATCTGAATTGTGTTCTTCTCTATCTTTACTGTGCAACAGCTCATTACCGCATTCATCATCTAGGAGATCCTCCAAACTTTTTCTAATTTCCTTGTAGTTTCCTTTGGGTATACCGAAAAAATTTTCACTGTAAAAACAAACGAAATCATTTACAAATAACAAAATGGAAAAAAAGGATAAGTGGATTGAAATGTGCTATTAATCTTTACTGAAATCTAAAATGAGAAGACAAAATCTTTTAGAAACCTCAATTGTAAAGATTATAAAGCTTTTCGCTTTAGGCGATTATCAAAATCAATAACTATCATTGACATCTCATAAATACGGTCCTTCGAGCCCGATTCGTAATCCAGAACATTTTTCAAAACCACATATCCCATCAAAAGGCCAAAATATAAATTATTTAATTATCTTTAGATTGATTAATCAACAATTGAACAAAAAAAATTAATTCTGAATTTCCCACATGTAATCAGGCCGGATGCATATATGCGGGATTTGCTGAGTGCCGATTAATCGGCAAGTGCCAAGTGCTCGGCTACGTATTCGCCAAATAGTGAGCATGTCTTTACACACTTGCGGGCCTTGTCCGAATGCCTAGTTTTTTATGGGAACCGACAACATGCCGAGCGAGGCGAGCACTGACAATCTATGCTCGGCGATTTACGAGCATCCATCCTCACTACTCGTGATTCGGCAAATAATCCGCTCGGCACTCGGCAAGTCCCGCATATGTGGATCCGGCCTTACAATACGTTGTTGTAATGAAATATCTATCACAATATTATTATTAAAAATATTGCTTGTAAGTTTTTTTCAGATTATAGATTTAAAAACGATAACCGCTTTTAAAAAAAAAAAAAAAAAACTTGGAAAAAAAAATTGGGGTTCCACACCAAGTAAAATATTCCCTCATGTTGGAGAGAGTTCCGAAGAAATTTCTGAGATTTCTCTGTGAGGGTATATGGCTATTACCCGTGGCTCTACCGTACCGACTTTATTTTGGGCATGCTCGGAATGAACCATCTACGGGTCAGAAAGGATGTACACGTACACATTGCTACGCATTTCTTCAGATTGTTTCGCGGATCGTTTGAAAATGAAAAAAAAAATCATGGAGAGCTATCATTTTTATGTTTCCGATGGTTTTCTTCGTCCATCTTCTATTCATCATGCCGGTCGGGAGAGCAATCTTGCTGCTGAGCAGAATTAATTCAGAAATGCTGAACATATTAAGCGTTAGTAAAGCTGCTTTTAAAAGGCAAGCTCTATTAATGCTTGTGTAGTTTGTATGTCTACCACTTATGTTCAATGCTGTTACAAATGTATTTTAAAAACGCCTTAAAATGTTTTTGAAAGAATAAAATTGAGTTAAATTGAATGAGTGGGACATTTTTGACTTCTTTCTTCTTTATTCAAACTTAAGAGAGTAGCAATTTAAGTATTACGATTAACAATAAACTGTAGAAAATTCAAATCCTATCCTATTAATATTATAAAGGTGAAAGTTTGTATGGTTGCGAGTACTATAGGCTATATTTTTTTATTTTTATTTATTGAAACATTTATTATAATTACAATTTTACAACAAATATATATTTTTTTTACAGGTATTTTTTTTTTACTACCCTTCCATTTAAAGCATTTGCTTGTGTATGGAAGGGGAGTGTACATAAATGCTATTAGTTATTAGTTTTAAGTTAGTACTTAAATAATTAATTGTACATAAATATATGTGAGCTGCAGTATTTATTTGATAATGGTGTGATTCTTTTTAAAAAAAGAAAGAATGTAATGGAAAACTAAGGATATTTGTAAGATTAATTGACAGTAGTATGTATTGGTAAGCTCTGGCGTTATGAATAACCTCTGACGTTATGAAATTATTTATCATACGTTTTCTGTCCCTAACAAAATCGATTTATTGCAACCGTCAGAAAAAAAGCAAACCAATTGTCGCCTTGGAAAAGATGTTTTTTTATATTTTTTAATTAGGCAATTCACCCTAAAAAGAGTGCTGTGTTGGCGTTGTACTTAATAACGATCTCTAAAAATGAATCACCGAAATGTATGTATAAACCCAAACGACTGCAACAAATTGGATAATTCTTTGGTAATTGTTCGGAACAAACGTCAACGGTTAATACGCACTTTTTTTGATAAAACTTTTAGATTCTTCTTAATTACTATAAAAGACAACTATTTGCATTCGGGGAGGTTTTTTTTTTTTTTTTTTTTTTAATTTATTTATTTATTTATTCCATTTTTACAATTTTACAAAGTTAAGTATAAGTACAATTATTTTTTTAATTATGTACATGTAATGCAAATATTTTTTAATGGTGGTAATAATACCTCTCTAATTGAGAATTTCTCGTGTTTAGGGAGGGAGTACTAACACAATTGATATTTTGATGTATGTTTAATTGATGCTACCATGAGCGTATTTATGAAAAAATAAAATAAAAACAACATGTATGTAAAATTATATACCTGTGCACTATTTCAGGAAGAAACTTTTTTTTTTAAATTGAATTATAAAATATAAAACCTGTGTACACATTGAAAATATAAGTGGGCGTAATATAACACAAACATGAAATTACCTACTGGTGAAATGTATTTTAATTTTTTTCTTAAAAATTTTATAATTTTTTTCGGATTGAATATCTTTAGGGAGTTCGTTAAAGCATTTTATGGCTGAGTATGTGTAGTGGTGTTGGGCCGTTGTAGTATTAAGTTTAGGGATTATTATTTGTCCTGTTGTTCTCGGCCTGGTGCTAAATGAATTTATTGATAGTTTGTCTTTATGGATTTGGAGTAATGCATTTTTTTGATAGATTCTGTTTATTTGTAAAACTTTGAATTCTTCGAATATTTTTTGAGTTGAATAGTCTAAAGGTTTTTTTAGTATAATTTTGATAAGTCTTCTATGTACTATTTCAAGTGGGGCTAAGTTGGTTTTATACGCTCCTCCCCAACCTATTATTCCGTATTGCAGAACTGATTGGGCTAATGCATAGTAAACCTTCAGTAGTATAGATTTATGAAGTATATTTCTTAGTTTGAGGAATACGTAAAAAAGTTTACGTATTCTGTTTATAGTTTGTGCAATATGTTCTGTCCATTTAATATGTTGGTCTATTATTATGCCTAAATATTTAATGTTGTTCTTTTTTGAAATTTTTGTGCATTTAGATGAGTTGCAGTTGTCAGTATAATTTTTACAAGAGCTATGAATAGTTATATTGGAATTTATAATTGGAAGGAATTTGTCTGATAGTGTAAATGTCATGAAGTAAGTTTTGTCAGAGTTTAAGGAAAGATAGTTGTCATCCAGCCATTGTTTTAAGTTGTTTATTTCTACATTTGCGGTTCGGTAGGCTTCATCCCAAGTTTTTTTTTCTATGATTAAGACTGTGTCGTCAGCGAAAGATATGATTTTTCCAATTTTCGGTATTGTAAGCATTTCATTCACGTAAATGATAAACAATATTGGACCTAACACTGTCCCTTGAGGAATTCCAAATTCTGAATAGGTGGGTTCACTCAATGTATTGTTAATTTTCACGTGTTGGTGTCTTTCATGTAGATAACTTTTGAACCATTCTATAACTGTTCCTTGAATTCCAATATTTCCTAATTTCTTGATTAGTTTTTTGTGGCATATACTGTAAAAAGCTTTTCTTAGATCAATGAATATACTTAAACATTTATTTCCCGAGTCAAGAGCATTATATATTATTGAGGTTATTTTTGCGATTGCATCTTGCGTGCCTAAATTTTCTCTGAAGCCGAATTGGTTATCATTAATAATTTTATTTGAAGTGATGTGCTTAGTTAATTGTGACTTTACGACTTTTTCAAATATTTTTGCTACGTTTGATACAATAGATATGGGACGGTAGTTTGAGATGTCGGTTGCAATTCCTGATTTGAAAATCGGAGTTATTATTGTATTTTTATATATTTTCGGGTAAATTCCTTGTTGCATGCTGTTATTTATGATATGTGCTATTGGTTTTGATATTAGTTGTCTCATTTGTTTAAGTAAATTTACTGTGATATGGTCGAAACCAGGGCTCGCTGACACTCGTAAGTTCATTATTATTTTTTCTATTTCTATCTGTGTGCATTTTTCAAACTTTTTGAAAATATTTTGGCAAGTTTGTGTGGATGTACTGAAAGTTTTTTTAGATTGGACAGCGTCAATTTTTTTGGCTAGGTTCTCACCGACTTTTGCAAAGTAGTTGTTGAAAATATTAGCAATTTTAGTTGGTTCTTTTACTGTCTCTATTGTTTCATTGTCATATGTTATTTTATTTATTTGTTTATTTTTATTACCCTTGCCAATGATGTTATTAATTGTAGCCCAGACTTTTTTGTTATCTTCACCACAATCTTCAATTTTTTCTTTGAAGTAATTTTCTTTTGTTTTTTTAATCAAGTTTGTAAGATTATTTCTGTATTTTTTATATAATTGTAATAAAATAAAGTCATTGGGTTGTTTACGGGTTTGATAAAATAGTTTTTCTTTATTCCTAATTGAGGTAACTATTCCATGGGTGATCCAAGGTTTAATTTTTCTATGTTTTGATTTTAGTTTGACGTTATTTTCTTTAGTTGCATTTATTATGTGATCGCGAAGTGTTTTTTCGAAATTAATTGAATATTTTTCGGCATCTTCGGTATTTAATATTTCTTCCCACTTTTCCGATTTTAATTTTTGTTCTAGAAGTTGTGTGTTAATGGTTTTTATATTATACTGCTGTAATGCAGTTGAGGAAAAGGATATTTTTTTTTTTAAATCAAGAATTAAAAAACACGCAAAGTGATCAGTTATATTTGTTTTCCAAATGACAGGTGTTAATTGTGTAGTTATGTCAGCTTTTGTCCAAATATGATTAATACATGATGGGTTTTGTCGGGGCACAACTCTAGTATAGTCGTTTATGCATGAAATGAAGTTCAGTTCAGCCATCGTATTATGTAGATCATTTTTTTCGACACTGTTTGAATTTAAACCTATATTTATATTGAAGTCACCCGTTACTATAGTATTTTGACATTTGTTTTTATTAATTAAATCTTTAAGTTGCTCTATAAATTGTTGAGTTTTCGAACCGTGGGTTCGGTATATAGCAATAACCTGATAAATCTGTTTATTTACTTTTATTTGTAATGCTAGGCAGTTAGTGAGTGTCATGTTTATTTCTTTATAAGATATATCTTGGTGTTTTTGGTTAACGTATATAACTATGCCACTATTCTTGTTAATGTGCATTTTCGTGGTAATACATGTAAAGTTCGGTAATTGTTGTATACTATCAATATTTATTGTATTAAGGTGGGCCTCGGTCAAAACTATACAGTCGAGTTCAGTTTTCAATAGACTAAGAGTGCATAATAATTCATTTATGTTTTTGTAAATACTTCTGATATTTAAGTGCATAATGGTTAATGAGTTAGTCATATTTTTAAAGAGAAGGTTGCATTGATCAACATTATTACATACCTTTTCTCTTATATTATAAGTGTTATCTAGTTCGTCCGTAATAATATTATTCATCCTACTTTGAAATCGTGTATCTTATGTAAAATGATTGAGTATGTATATAAATATGTTTGGAGGTACGTTTTGTAGGGAATTGAGAATTCGTTTATATGAATAACTTCATAGTCGGGCGGAACAATAATAATCATATACTTAGTAATAATAATGCCACTCGACTGGGAGTTGCTAGTTCTTAGGTACATACTATGAATTTGAACAGGCGCTAATAAACAGGGTGCCGACTTTGATACTCTGTAAACAAAATATAGTTGAAATATTAATTTCTTACTTGTTTTTTTTAAAGAATATAACATTTTAATTAAAGTCAATTTTCTGGTAAGCAGATTCTGTCATTTTATTGACGTAGTGGCACTTGCTATCATTCGCTCGATGGTCCGAATTTGTTTTTCCATTTCTTGATTTATTAAAGGTTAGACAATTGTAGCACATCGGTGGTTGAGTTTTATTCGGGCAGTTCGATAGTGTATGATCTTGTGCGCAGTGGAGACATCTGGGTTTTTCCATTTTTTTTCGGCACTTGTTGGCAGTATGTTCGAACCACAAGCAATGGTAGCATTGGGACAACGGGTTTGAGTCGCCTACATGAACCCGCATAAATCCCAGGTTTATTCTCCCTTTTTCGATTAATAATTTTCTCATTTGACCGGTTGTTTCTAGGACGTAGTTGGATAAGTTCTCGCTTCTTTTGTTTTTTATATTTGCCATTATTTTGGGCATGTGTTTACTATCGTCTTTGATAAGTTGGTAAATATCTTCGTTTTGTTCTATAAAATCTTCATTAAAATCTTCTACGTTGTAATCCTTGTGTATTCCTTTAAGGATAACATTAGGCTTGCGCTCCTTAATTTCTGTTGCGGTTATGCTGTTATTTTCCTTCTTGTTGATTTCTTTAATTATTTTATCAGAATCTTCTTTCTTTGGGCAAGAGATGATTACGTGGTTTTTATTTGATTTTTTTATTTCAGATACTTCTATCCCCAGTTTTCCGACTCTTATCTGTTTTTGAATGTTTACTTTTATTTGGTCCGCGTTTTCATTATTGGTTGAAATTATTTTTATTGTATGTAGATTTTCTTTGGGTAATATTGGTTTTCCCTTATCAATTACGCTTGCGTATGTTCTTTTGTCGCCTGTACTTGTTTCCTGCGGGGGTTTGGTGATGATTTTTTCATATGTCATTAATTTCCCCTCAATTATTCCAACCTTTGTTCCAAGGTCAATCATTTTGCTTGAAAGAGTAGATAATTTTGTCAAAAGCTTCGCCATCTGGTCTTTAGTAATTTTTAAAGCTGGATCCGTAATGGCACTGTGGATGCCGTCAATAAGTTCTTTTGCTTCATTAATAGATAGGAGGGCGTTATCGTTCAGATTCATTTTTGTTGTTTGTGACAGCCCTGCTTGAGCAAACAGCATAGATTATTTGATGCGGTAGTATATAATATGCGTCATGTTGCACGGCACGCACCGTTACATCGATGCAAGGTACTACGATTGGAGCCTTCTATATGTATGCGTCCGATGCGTTGTTCAAATTCTGATTGTCACTTGTTCTGTCACTGAATATTTAATATTTTAATATCAATTTAAATCACTTAAATATTGATCGATTTTAACCAATAGTGAAGTATGTTTATTAACCGTCTCTCAAGGGACCACTTCCGATATAAATATATGCTTTACGCGGACTTGAAGAAGGCGGATTGAATAGTTTTTCGGTAGAGCAATTGAAATGCGTGGATATTGTATGACTCATTTGTGAGTACTGAAATTTGTGAGTTGAAAATGTTACATTTTTAATTTTATTTACGTAAATTGAAAATTTGCTTTCATTCTGTCAAATCACTCTGTTTGCAGTTAGGAACAAACGTCAACGGTTAATACGCACTTTTTTTGATAAAACTTTTAAAATTAAGATAATATACACAAGCCCGCTACACAAACCCTGTTTTGCCAGACAAAGCATTCAAAAACGTAGGCTGTTTTTTAAAGTAAAGATAACATACACAATCCCGTTACATAACCGTTGACGTTTATTCCGAATATTTACCAATTCTTTTTTTTGTTCGTTATTGTATATATAACTACCGTTGAGTTCTGGAATTATGAAATTTGTAAAAAAAATTATAATAGGTGGCAGTTTGAAAACTGAATGTATCGGGAATGAATGTGTGGAATGCGAGAGGTGAGAGGGTGGAGAGGGGAGGGGTGGGGGAGGGGAGCAGTTGAGGAGGGGGTGTTGGGGGGGGAGGGAGGGGGGAAGGGGTGTTGGGAGGGGTTTAAATTAATTAGGGGATTCCCACTCCACCTCCTACACCTTCCCTCTATCCACACCACTCTCCCCATCAACGCCCTCCCCCTCTCGTTCCACCACCCCTCCCCCACCCCTTACCACTCCACATTCCCTCTCCCCACACCACTCCCCCCATCAACCCCCCTCCCTCCATTTTAAAGTAATGTAAAATGTATGTAATTCAGGTATCTAGTATAAGCGAAATTAGACGATATATTAAACAAAAAATATGAGAAAAAATTTCATTTGTCCTACATTTACCCATTGCTTACTGATAATATTAAAAAACAATGGAGAAAAATATTGTTTGTAAATCATCAAACCTTCAATTTAATCATGAAAAAAAATCCTAATACAATGCAGCCTGCTTTGTATACGAATAATAAATTGAAAAATTATATTTTAAATAACAAGGAAAGAGGCCAAAAAATGAAAAAATCCGGAGTTTACCAATTGAATTGTAATGACTGCAACCATTTTTACATTGGTAAAACTTGCAGAAATTTTGAAACGAGGATTAACGAACATTTGAGATGTCTAAATAGCAATAATTATTCGGAATTTGCTAACCATCTAATTGAATTTAACCATTCCTTTGATATAAATACTGGTTTTAAAATTTTACACACTAACGTTAGTGGTTTTCACTTAGATCTTTTAGAAATATTAGATATTAGGAAAAATGTCAATGGAAATTTAAATATTATTAACAATCAAAATGATTTTTTTAAATAACCCTATCTTAAACATATTTCCATTGTAATTTTTGTCTTTGTTCTTCTAAGAACCCCCTTTACGCCTATCCCCCCCCTCCCCCTTGTTGATCTTCTAAGCACCTCCCCTTTCCACGTCTCTCCTCCCTCACTACTTCCATTTCTACCCACGCCTGTCTTTCTATGTTTGATCATTTAGTTTTAGTACATTATATGTCCTGATGAAGAGAACATCGTTCTTGAAACATGTTGACTTTTAAATAAGGATTATCGTGGTAAAAACAAAGTGTTTTTTTTAATTATTTCATTAATAAAATGGTGCCCCAAAGTGAATTTGCAAACTTTGAAGAAATGTTTTTTTTTATTTTCTCGAAAATAAAACCTGCTGGAATCGCCCATTATTTACTTTTTTGCTACGACAGTTTTCAGATTTCTGTCTTTACCCTTTATTCTTATCCGTCTCTCGTAAACATAGCATCCTTCCCAAATACCCAAACTCATCTCTTTGCTCCAAGTATTCATACAGTATTCACAAGTATGCGTACCCGTACTTCTTTAACAGTAACATTTTTCTGTAACGTCGAAGAACAGTTCAAAACAAAAAAGCATCTGACCAATGCTCCTGTGTGGAACTTCGCAACGTAGAACGGAATACGAAATTTGAACGTGTTGGAATTGAGCCGAATGGAACTTGTGCTATATTTTTGTTTCCAGCACGATCCTGATTTAAAAGAAAAAAATGATTAAACCTTTTGCCATCTGTAACCATTGGGGGTCAAATTGAAGTATGCAATGTTGTGTCTTAAAAAAAAACTCCCCTGCATTGACTTAATTCAACACCGTATCTCATTCTATTACTTAGATAGTGCGTGATTATGAAACATACGTATATAATACTTCCAAATTTACATTTAGGTTTGAACACGTTTCTACGTTACCTTTCATCGGGAGAATTAGCAACATCATTCAAACAACTATCCAAACTCCGATGAAAAAGTTTTGTTTTCAGATTTGAGTATTCCTCGATTTTTCTTTTCCGCTCAGCAACATTTATTTTAGGAATATCGGAGACTGTTTTTGTTGCAATCTCTTCACTTTCACTTTTTAGCCGTCCCTTTGGTGGATCGTCTTTTATTTTTTCAAACTGACTAATTAGATTTTTAACAGACTCCATTATCACGTCGTTATTGGAATAATATTAAAAACCTCAAACATTAAAAATCTTCAATAATAAACACTAACTCATTTATATATTATCAACTGAACGTGTGTGCTATTACCAATTAATCTGTACAGTATCATAACATGTTATCAACGAAGTCTGTAATCTTATCCAATATTTTCTGCATAAACGAGATAGCACCATGTATTGAAAATAAATTATCAGCTCGTACATTCTTTGCGATATATTTTTAAATTTACTTGAATGTCATGAGGTGGCAGTCTTCCATTCCAGTTTTTTTCAATTATATATTTAAATTTTCAACCAAAGAACATAATTTGGCCCAATATGGGTAGATATACTATAACCAGAGCAAACAGTTACCTGCTGGTACTATTGGAGATGTTATATCTTGTATATTTTAAATAAAACGTCGAGAACTGGGAAATCACCAAAAACTCATTTTCCGAAAAAAGTGTTGCTACATCCTAAGCATAAAAAAAACTTTTTTTTTATCGAAATAATCGGGTTTACGAATACGAACTTGTGCTAGAACTTTATTACGCTATAATATGTATTATAAATACGTAAGTGTTGTGCAATGTTAATATCTTGATGGAGGACTTATGTAAATATCAAAGTTGTTGAGCCCACGATTCTTGGTGGTAACCGCACTCATTTGCTAATCTGTCACTAATTGATAAATACGTGTTTAGGCACTTCATTTATTTTACCATGCGATTATGAAATTTAACGCTTAGGTATTGACTTATACGAAGATTGAAGAAATTAGCGGAATTCCCTTTTGAGGACTGTTATTTCATACACAGACTGCACACATAAATATGCCGTATTCTGTTATTCGGCCATAAATCACTTCACGTTCCATCGGAGTTTCGGAATTATTGTTGGTGAAAATATTTATGTAGCGGGTTTCCACTAAAAACGCTTGCACATATAAGCTCATGTTATACCTACGGCCGCAGGTATATTTTCTCTGCATACCCATTCGGGGACACTTACCTGTATTATGTGTAAGTGGTTATAGCTTATTTTAGATCGCACATACAAGTTGTCATAATTGAATTATTAGTCCCCACTGCATGCTTCTTCGGGGACTCGGAATAAATGTTAGTAAAACATTTGTGCAGCGGGTTTCCACTCATAACACCTGAAGATATAAACACAGGGTGGTGCAAAATTAATCATCCATTTTTTTAATAACTCTTTTACTAAATAAAAAAATAAAAATTTGAGTGATGGAAATCTTTATTTGGACTTTTACATTTTTTTCTGTTAAGTTGAAAATATGATATCCGTCAAGTGGCTGCCGCCAGTGTTGATACACATTTGTGCCCGTTTTATCGCATTTTCCATGACTTTCCCGCAAGATTTCCGTTGATAACTGTTCGCATTCCTATCGAATATTCTTCTTAAGGGCTGCGATTGTCTGAGGCTTGTTGGCATAAACCCGCGACTTCAAATAGCCCCAAAGAAAGAAGTCTGGGATGGTTAAATCGGGTGATCTTGCTGGCCATACCAAATCGCCAAAACGAGAGATTCGCGACTAGTAAACGCTTCCTTCACAATATCCATTGTCGCTCGTGCACCGTCATGTTGAAACCACATGTTCACCAAGTCCCGCTCATTCAATTCCGGCAGTAAGAAGTCGTTTATCATGGCCCTGTGGCGTTCGCCAGTAACAGTGCCCGTATTGCCAATGGCGTCCTAAAAAAATACGGCCCAATCGCTTCTCCCGCGTGAACGCCGCACCACACAGTCGCTTTGAGTGGATGTAATGGCTCTTCGTGCATCACACGAGGATTTTCAGTGCCCCAGAAATGAAGATTTTGCTTATTGATGTAACCGCTTAATAGTCCAGTCGGCCTGTGTTTTTAGATGGAACTAAATGGTATAAAGCTAATTTTTTCCCCATCGACTACTACCATTTAGACAAGTGTTTAGCAAAAAGTCCCCGCCCCTACCCCCCTTGCTTCCCCCCCTGTGCCCCCCCAAACATGAAAAGTGTAAGGGTTTCGTAAATCGCTTCTATCTCGATTACTAAACAACATATCGGATTGCAATTTTTTTTATTCTCTTTGTTGTAACATTGTCTACAATTAATGTCCAGTTAACTTTCGTCGTAACTTTTACCGTTTGTTCGTAATTCGTATGATAAGGTAAAAATTTGTATATTTTTTGGCAAGTAATTTTACTTTTTGTCACATAACTTTTTACGCCGCCATTTTATGAAAAAATATTTCACACAAAAGTTGTAGTCCCTATTATTACCTTTAAAATGATATAAAATAGTACTTACTTTGTTAGAGATCCAGTGAGATTATCATGGCGGGTTCGGTCGAGGTGGGGCCGGCCGGCGCGGCGTTGCAATGCAAATATTGTTGTATAGTGAGAGTGTTTTTTATCTTTAAGGTACACTATTGCATTTTCCATAAATTAAAAAAACTAGTCTCGGTGAAACCTAAATTCTTCACTTTTTAAATTTGTTTCAAATAATAATAAGTATTCAGCGAAAATAGGTATTTTAAATAGTTTTTGGTTTGAAAATGCATGTAATATTTTTTAAAGATGTTATTTTAGAACAAAATAATTGCGGTATCTTAATTTTATGATATGCTAAACTTCCATGAGAAGTTCTTCATTTTCCTCGACTTCAACCAAAGTTACATTGCTGCATGATCCGCCACAGCTCTCGCACATTTCTGTGTAATCAATTGATGCTTTAAAGCAGCTACAATTATTTTTGTAAGCCTTTTTGCAGTTGCAGGAAACTAAGTTTATAACTTCTTCAGGTGCCGGTGGTTTTTTTGAGTGCACTGGGTACAGCATGTTGTCAGTTAAAATCCATTCCCAGTCCGTAGTGCTGATTTCCTTATTTCCGATCCATTTTTGAATCTGATAGTATGTTCGATAGGCGTGTTGTTCAGCAGCACCAGATGTTGGAGGGAGAGATGCCATGTTAAATTTGGATTTTAATGACATTTTTGCAACAGCTTTAAGGTACATTGAATATCTGCTGTCATTCAGACTTGCAGACCTTGTGCATCCATATAGTTTCAAGACAAAAGCCTCTCCTACCTCTTTGAGAATATTTTTGTCTGCCTGTTTTTCATAAAACTGTAAAACTTTTGTGCGGAGATCATTTGATGAACTTAGCAATTTGTACGCGTTAATTTTGCCTTTGCCGAATAAACAAGACGTGGTATCACATCCTGTGATAGCATGCAAAAATAATATCACATTCTTCATATCACCAATCTCTTCACGAATCTTGCTGATATCATACATTGATGGTGTGCCAGAGGGTTTGTGAAAGAATAGTTGCAAGTCCCTTTCTCTTCTACTGCACCTTAGTTCACTGTGCTGTTCGTTAAACTGAGTCAAGCAGCCAGAGAACTTCTCGAAAGCCTCACAAATTTGTAGGGATCCATGAGCGCAAGCAGTGAACTTGGTTAGCGTCCTCTCGCTTAATTCTCGTCCATGAGTAAGCCCACCTATGGATTTTGATGATCGCATTAATATCTGCCCTATGGTCATGTCCGTCCAGATACCGGTAAAAAATCCATCTGTACGACGAACTGTAAAGAAACCTTTATTGACGAACCTTTCGAAGTCTTCATTTGACATTTTCGTTTTACACTCAACATTTGTTGTAAGTATATTTGTGCGGATTTGGCGTAGAGCAAATGTCCAGCAATCGGGAAATCGGGTATCATTTGCTTGACTGTATTAATGTGCAAATTCCAATCGCCGATTCTCTCTGCCAGAATAAAGTCTAGAACCAAATTCACCAATTTAAACTCTTGTAGCCACAGTTTTGAAGTTCTACTAGTTTTAACCAAATCTTCATACACTTTTTCTAGTCTTGTCATTATTTCATTTGTTTTACAATCTCTCATGGCGTCTTCAACAGTTGTTTGTTTGTTTATTGTTTGGTTATGAATATCCTTAAAGTCGTTTGTAATCATTTCTTTAAGAGATGAACATTCCTCGAATAGCAGTAATATCAAAGCTGCCTGGTTATATACAGACTCGGAGTGTAGGCTTAGGTTTTTAGTAATTACACGCGATTGGCGAGATGAACATTTATTGTAGGTAACATATTGGCTATATTACGTCCTATCTAACGTGCTGGCGGTAGGAAAAAAGGGCGAGGAGATGCCTGCATCTCCTTTTATAGTGGGATCACTTGTCTCGCTCTTGCGTTTACGGAAACAGGTGAACCACCCCAAAAACCTCTCTCACACCCTCCCCTACTTAAACTGGAGAATCCTGGCTACATATTTGATTCCTGCAGCTACATATTTCATACATTATTATTATATTATATTTCACATTTTGTACATTATATTTAAATTTAACACAACATTTGTTTTCGTTCCTTCTGTTTCCTTTCTGTCCATTTCGTCCCATCCTTCTCCTCGACTGCGAAGTGCTTTCACCTAGGCCGAAGCCTTCTTTGCCACGGGTTAGATCTGAAACATGGAGAAACAGAATTAGAGACACTTCTATTACGTAACATACCGGAGAGATCTAATTCGTCCGTCGACAATTCCAACGTGTCAGACGCGAATTCCTGGTTATCTTCCTCCTGCCATGAAACATGTAATTCCTTTAGCTGGTCTAAATGCCTTTTCCACACCATATTAGACTTGTTAATTTTTATGAAATATATTTTACTACCTTTTTTATCAACAATAACCCCAGGGACCCATAACCTATTACCCTGAGATCTGAAATCTCTAGTCATTACTTTCTGACCTATATTAAAACCTGATTTAACTCTACTCTTATATTGTCTTTTCTGATTGTTTTGGCTCTGAGTAACCTTTTTATTACTTTGTTTCGTCGAGTAGAACCTGAACTACCCGTTCTATCCTCAATTTTCCTTGGAACCAGAGAGTCAAATACTGTTCTAATTTTTCTACCCATTAATAATACAGATGGCTCACACCCTGTTGTTGCGTGAACTGTATTCCTATAGTCTGTTAAAAAGTTACCTAACTTTTCTTTATAATCTGAAGGCAATCTATTATGTTTACAAATTTTTTTAAGGAAATTTTTACAAGTCTTTACTGTAGCTTCAGCTTGCCCGTTGCTACTAGGGTGATTGACTGGACTAGTGATATGTTCTATCCCATTTTTCTTACAAAAATTTTCAAAATCCTCAGAACAAAAACACGTACCATTATCACTAACTAAAGTTGCTGGAAAACCAAATTGTGAAAATAATCTATGAAGTATTTCGATATTTTCTTTTGAAGACAGACTGTTTACTTCCAGACACTCAATCCACTTTGAAGAAGAGTCTACCACCACTAAAAAGTTTTTGTTATATAAACTACCATGATCAATATGTACCCTGAACCATACTTCAGGTTCATATGGCCACACTGCTAAAGAACTCTTTTGTGATTCTGGTTTAATTTCTAAACAATCTCTACAATTTTCCATTATTTTCTCCAAATCTTGATTAATTTTTGGCCACCAGACAAAGCTTTTGCAATGCCCTTAGTCTTAAAAACCCCTAAATGAGATCTATGTAACATCTTTAAAACCTCTTGTCTTAAAGACTCAGGTACAACAACCCTATGCTGATATAAAACACACCCATTTATCAAAGACAATTCTAACCTTTTTTCCCAAAAAATTCTAATAAAGTTACCACTCTGTGCCTTTTTTACTGATGCTGGCCAACCTTCGATAAGAAATTTTTTTACTTGACCTAACACATCATCCTTTTCGGTTTCACTTTTTATCACGTCTAAAGACAAATTAAACCCATTATTCTCGAAATAATTAATGTAACCAGACTCTATCTCATCTTCACAGCTAACCTTTTCAATCGGACACCTGCTCAGAAAGTCTGAACAATTATTTTTCGATTTTACATATTCAATTTTAAAATTAAACGAACTTAACATAATAGCATACCTCTGTAACCTTGACGCGGCAATCTTAGGTATTTCCCTATTTTCACCTAAAATTCTGACTAACGGCTGATTATCCACAGCTAAAATAAATTCTCTGCCGTACAAATATTGATAAAACTTTTTAATCCCAAAAATAATTGCTGTTGCTTCAATATCTAGAATAGAATCATTCTTTTCCGCTTTAGTTAAAGTTCTGCTTGCGAACCCAATCGGTCTTTCTACGCCATTTTGAAACCTATGAATTAATGTTGCTCCTACCCCATTAAGACTACCATCTGTGACAAGTTTCACAGGTATATTTTCGTCAAAATGCGTTAAAATCCTATCCGAAGTTAATATTCTTTTAATTATCGCAAAACTATTTTCTTGTTCCGTACCCCATTGAAACTTAACATCTTTTTTAAGTAATTCGAATAATGGTGACAATATATTTGCCATATTTGGAATAAAATTACGATAATAACTAATCATACCTAATAAACTTCTTAAATTATTTAAATCACTAGGTGCTGGTGCATTTAAAATGGCTTCCTTATTCCGTTCACACGGTTGAATCCCTAGTTCACTTTTTTTTAATTTTTTTTATTTATTAGATTAAATATACATTTAGTACAAAAATTTGAGTAGACCCACAAAGCTGTCATATGACAGCTTGTCTGCAGGTTCTAACAATTTAAACATTCTTAATATAATATCTGAGAAAATATTTGTAAATACATTTATAGTTTTAAGGAAACATTAGAATAGATCACATAGTAATATTAGATATTTTAACTTACAATCATAATATATAAGATATTTCAATATATCTGCCTAATAACAAGATATGTAGGCAGCTATATTAAGATATTCAAAGATACATGGAGTTTTCGTTCATTAACCATAGTTTTATCATTTTAGGACTTAGTCTCTCATTTTTTTCAAATTTTATGTTTTTATTGATTTTATTGAAAATCACTGGTATTAGATATTCAAGAGTACGGCTTCCATATTTATTTAATATTCGAGGAGTTTTTAGGCCCTTTCCTTCTCTAAATCTTGTGGTATGTTTGTGTACAAGTAGGTGTTTGTAAGGGCTTTCCCCCATATTATCCATAATAGTAGTGAACCAGTGGAGACCTTTTATTGTAAGTAGGCTCTCTGAGCCATACAGTAGTTTAAAGTTATGTCTCTGTTTGTAAATATTTGTTGTGACAATTTTTTTTATTATAGCAGTTTGTAAATTTTCAATATATTTAATGTAAGTAGTGCTTGCATGTCCCCAAGTTCGAATACCATATCTAAGGATGGATTCGACCATAGAAAAATATATGAGTTTAAGAGTACAATGAGGTAAAATAAATTTTAATTTGTAAAAGTTACTAGCTAAGGATCTGAGCTGGTTACAAATTTTAGCCACTTGTTTATCCCACTTAAAATTGTTATCAACAATTATTCCCAGATAAGTATATTCATTTGTGAAATCTATTTTTTCACAGTCACAAACATTAACAATTCCTCTATGTATACAGTCAAAGCTATGAGCGGTTATTTTAGGAACATTCCACATTTTCAAACTTGGTGATTTTATGTACATGCATTTGGTTTTTTTCACATTAATAATTAATCCTACATCATGAGCCCATTTGAGAAGCTCGTTAAAATCTCTTTGTAATTCTTGTATAGCTATTTCAGGATTTTCATGTGATACAACAAGAGCAGTATCATCAGCAAAAATGAATCGACGAGCTTTTTTGAAAATCTTACACATAGCAATTACATATATAATATATAATTTTGGACCTAGAATTGACCCTTGCGGTACTCCCGATTTGATGTATCTTGATTTACTTATTATATTTAAAATCTTAACACTCATTTTTCTATTTTTCAAATAGTTTTTGAAGAATAAGAGGAGTTTACCCCGGATACCTATAGATTCAAGTACTTTAATTATTTGTAAATGGCTAAGTGTGTCGAAAGCTTTTGAGAAATCAATAAATAGAACCAATACATGTTGTTTACAGTTTAGTTGTGAATTTATATGATTAGAAAATTTTTCGAGCAATTTATCGCAACTTTTATTTTTTTGAAAGCCATACTGGCATTCATCAATAATACTCAGATTATTTAAGTATTTATCTAAATTTATTGATATATATTTTTCTAAGATTTTTTCTAATGCAGGAAGTAAGGAAATCGGCCTGTAATTGTTTATTAAAGAGTGATTTCCATTTTTAAAGATAGGCCTTACAATGCTATATTTTAGTTCATCGGGAATATGGCCCGTATCAATTATTCTGTTAATTAAGTGAGCGATTATAGGACTAAGTAATTTAACATGTGTTTTCAAATCATACATACGAATTAAATCTATGCCTGGTGTCTTGGAATTTTTCATACCTCCGATAATTAATTCGATTTGCTTTGTATTTGCTCGTGGTAGATACATTGTGTGATTTAAATATTCCGGCGTGTATTCTGACGCTCGGACATCACATACATGTAATAACTTATTTACCCCCTCATCAAAAAAGTCTGCAAAATTTTCTGCCACTGCATCTTTCGATTCGGATTTTAAGAAATATTTTGATATGACTTCATCACAACCGGATTTATCTTTCCTACCTAAAATTTTATTAATTTCATTCCATGTTTTTTTAATGTCTTTGAAACAGTGTTTAAATTTATAATTAAAGTATAATTTTTTTGTGTTTATTATTTGTTTATTTAATTTATTTCTGTATTTTTTGAAATCGATTTCATATTTTTTGTTGTTAGGTGAGTTTTTCCATTTCCTCCAAAGAGTATCTCGTGTTTGTATATTTTCAATGAGGCTATCATTCATCCAAGTTTTTTGATAATTGCGATATTTTTTATTAAATTTTGTGATGTTACTTAGTTCATAAATATTTTTAAATTTCGATTTCATTTCTTCGTACAATACATTTGGTTCAGATAATTTTAGCATTTCATTCCAATCGGTGAATGAGATAAATAGATTAACTTTTTTTTCAGAGAGTGCAGTATAGTACTCAGTGTGCGATTTGTCTAAAGTGTGCTTGTCGTAGTTAGAGAAATAAATCGTCGTTGCAATTAGGTAGTGGTCAGCTATTATTGTTTCACATATGCACGAACTGATTTCTATGGTCTCCCTCTCTCTTATATAAATATGGTCTAGACAAGTAGCCGTTATATAGTTTGACAATACTGCTTCTCGTGTCACATCGTGAATAGTTTTGACAAATCCGAAGTTGGCCATTAGGTTTTCGTATTGGATTACAATCGGTTCGAGTTCATGTAAAATGTTTACGTTCGAATCGCCAAGAATTAAAAAGGATTCTTTAATGTCAATACTGCCCAATATAGTTTCCAGTTCATGGAGAAATAATTTTTTATTTGTGTTTGGAGGTCTGTACATTGCCAATAGATGTATACGTTTATGTTTGTAAATAGAAATAGTGCCGTAAACGCATTCAAAATTAGTTGTTACTATATTTATTTTTTCGAATGTAAGATGATCCTTCACGTATACAATAATTCCGCCACCCGATCTTTTTGTACGACAAAAATAGTAAGAGTTGAAACCCGATATTTTGTATAGGTTTACATTATTTTCATTTATCGACGTTTCACATAGCGTTATTATGTCAATATTTCGCAAGGAACTAGAAATAGTTAGGAGGAAAGTATCAAAATGTTTTGATAAGGATCGAATGTTGAGGTTAATGGCAGTTATATTATTAATTCCTAATACATGTTTATTTGACCAATTTTCAAAATTGTGAGTACGTTCATAATCAATTTCTGATATGTCAAAATCTCCGTTCAAATCACCCATACTGAATAATATTTAAATATTTAAATATGCGGGAGTAGTATGTCAACATGTATGAAGATTTATAAAGGCAAATTATACAAATCAATATTTTTATAGCAGGAAGCATTAACAATATATTCATAGTTAGATTTTGATTTTGATCAGAACATATTTGGTTTAATAATTGACAACAATAAATATTTTTTCTGCATGTACGAGTGAACAAAGGATAGACTAACATCAACATACATTTCAATATTAGCGTGTTAACACTGTGGTTACCGGACAATAATTCAGAATATAATATAGTTGGAGAAGAAAAAAATTGTAAGGATATGAGATACTCATATTTCGTAAGTAGAAGACATATATTATTGAGCTTAACAGAAAAAGAGGTTAAGTATTTAAAAAGAGTTTTGATTAAAAGCATTGAATGTTGTTTTTTAGAATAAAAATACATACAAAACATACCTAATCATAATAGATGCGACTTTGCGCGATATACATCATCTTTTTAAGGTAAGTGTGTCTTATTTTATAACCTAAAAACTCAATAACTTTTAAATTGAATTCACACTTGTCACTATTCACTGTTAGATTACAATGTTTTAACCTTTCTAAAACGACACACACGTTTTTCTCTAAATCGACTTCGTCTTCCCCTATCACGATAATATCATCCAAGTAAAACGTCATGTTCTGTAGTCCTGACAAACAATTTGCCATTGCCTTTGCAAATATAGCTGGCGCGGGAGATAACCCGTACACTAACTTTATACTGAAATAATCCTAAATGGGTATTGATTGTTGTAAAACGCCTACACTCCTTTTTTAAAACAAATTGGTTATACGCCGATTTAAGATCAATTTTTGCAAAAACTTTCCCACCATTTACTTTCGTTAATAGCTCCTCTATCCTAGGTAATGGATAATTGTCAACTAATAGCAGATTATTCACTGTTGATTTATAATCACCACATAATCTAATGCTACCGTTTTTTTTTTATCCGTGGAACAATCGGACTTGCAAAATCACTAAATTGAACTTGTTCTATAATACCGTCTGACAGTAAATTATTTAATTATTATTTTTAATTGTAAAACTAACGTTTTTTTTTTAAGACAAGATTTTTTATGCATGGCACAAAGTGTAACAATTATTATAAGCAATAATGATCAGCCTGAAACACTCATCCACATTGAAAAATCTTCCGAGAAAAGATACATGACGCCAACGGGACTTGAACCCGTGTCCTCTCGATTGCCGGTCGAATGCTCTGACCACTGAGCTATGGCGGCTTATCTCTTACCCGCCAAATGATTCAATATATGCTAGTGTTTCATTCAACAATTACTGCTTATTATATTTTTTCCACCTGAAAACAACCAACTTTATTTTTGCGAGAGAAACATTGTTAGTGTTAAAATCCCTCGCTAGGTGGCGTCGAGACAAATTATGTCTTCATTTATTGGGGAAATACTTAAACTTGTCAAATATTAATTATTATTTTTAATTGTAAAACTAACGTTTTTTTTAAGACAAGATTTTTTATGCATGGCACAAAGTGTAACAATTATTATACTCACTCACTTAAATTATTTAACTCACTTTCGACTTTTTCTTTCAAAGCGAACGGCATTACTCTGTGATTACGAAATATCGGAATGGCGGTCTCCTTTAAAGTTAAATTCACTTCGTACTTATTAAATTTTCCTAGTTTATCCGTAAAAACTTCTGGAAATTTTTTTACTAATCGCTGCTTTAAAGTATTTTGTTTAATACTGTTTACGATTCCGTTAATCCCGACGTTAAACAGATTCATAAAATCACGCCCCACTATCGAGAACGAAGCACTTGTGACAACAACAAATTTCAAACGGTGACACTGACCGTTAAATTCCACTTGTGGAGTAATTGTACCTACCACTTTCACGAGCGTATTGTCAAAACCCCGTAGACTAATGCCTTCGTGCACTAGCTTAATTCTACTGAATTTACTGAAATAACACTCCTTGGAAATTACGCAACAAGATGCTCCAGAATCTACCATGAATTTACTCTTGATCCCGTCTAGTGAAACTTCAATAAAAAATGGTTCGACACTATTAACTTCACCCAGTTTTGTATCCGACAACAAAGTATTCACACTCTTACGTGTTGAGGAACGCTTGCACTGTTTTGCTAGATGACCCTTCGTACCACAAATTTTACATAAATAATTTTTATATCTACATTCCGTCGCGATGTGATTATTGTGTCCACAAACGGTACAATTATGTTTCACAGCGTTCGCTGGCGACGGTGACCGTGCCCTGTTGCCATGCCTGAAACGATTCACGTCTCTGTCTTTCTCACGTGAGTTATAAGAGACTCGACCAGCCTTAAACTGTACATTAGCATAAACCGTATTATCAACTCGGGACTGCGCTTGAGTTGAAGCTACGAGGTCAATGCACTCGGCGACTTGTAAACATTTTTCGAACGAGTACAATTCACCCTCGAGAAATAATTTTTCCCTAACCTTTCCTGGTTTACATCCTAATACAAAGAAATCCCTTAAATTTACTGATAAACTATTCCCAAATTTGCAATTAGTAGAAAGAGACTTTAAACGCACTGCAAAATCGCGGATTGATTCGTCATTTCTTTATTTAGCATTGTAAAACTTAGATCTCTCTTCAAAAAAACATTTCGTTGAACAACAATACTCATCAAGTTTAGATATCAAATCTTCTAACTTAATATCTGTTACCTTTTTAGGAATGCACAAATTAACCAATAAGGAAAAACAATCATCTTTCAATGCATTCAGGAAAATAGCCCTTTTCTTATCATCCGATGCAAACTTATCATCATTCACGAGGAGAAATTGTTCGAGGCGGACCTTGAAGTTCTCCCAGTTCCCGTCACGCAAACTGAAGGACTCCAATCCTCGAGACTCCATGTTTCCAATGCCCAGAAGGTACACAAATAGAGAGAAAGAAAACAGAAAAAACAAAAACTTCCCAATGAGGCTTCTTCTTCTGCAGTCTGCTCCCTGGACCCTGCTCTGGAAACTGCTCCTTGACCCTGTGACTTGATGGCTCCTTCCAAACCCGTAACACAGTAACACCGATGGCTGCCCCAGATCACTCCTGCGACCTGGATCTCCAATCCTTGACCCTCAGAGATGCCGATTGACGCTGGACCTCCCGTGCTTCCCCCTTTCGAAAAGCTGGCTGGCTCCAGTGTCTTCTTCCACTTCACTCCTTGCAGTGAAGTGTTGGATTAATTTCGGTCCGGCCTTTCTTACCGACCCGAAAATAATATGTTACCGCGTATTTTTTTTTTTGCCAAATTTTCGTGCTAAATTTTTTTTTTTTTTTTTGCGCGTCGATTCTTTCGCGATCTGCCGTATTGTGCAGAAACGTATTCCGTAGGCTGCGCCACTGTTATATACAGACTCGGAGTGTAGGCTTAGGTTTTTAGTAATTACACGCGATTGGCGAGGTGAACATTTATTGTAACATATTGACTATAGTACGTCCTATCTAACGTGCTGGCGGTAGGAAAAAAGGGCGAGGAGATACCTGCATCTCCTTTTATAGTGGGATCACCTGTCTCGCTCTTGCGTTTACGGAAACAGGTGAACCACCCGAAAAACCTCTCTCACAGTCATCATGTGAGCTCTATAAGACCTTGTGTAAGCATGTCCTGACATAAGGTGAGGAATCGTTGATTTTCCATAAACAGAGGTCCACATTTCTTCGATTCCACTACCTTCCATAAACTTTCCTAAGCAACCAAACTCATTAGAGGATGGAATCCGCCTAGTCTGACGATTACTCCAGATATTTCACTTTCTGTAGAAGAACTTGCAACAATGTCTACTGCTTTCAGGAGAAGTGGTTGGTCAAATATCACAATACACGGCTGGCCAGCTAACTTGCTTTCTTTAGAAGCGTAACTAAGGGCAGAGTAAATAGCAGTCGGATTTCCTGGATCTATGTTTATAAAAGGCAAAGCCAGTACATAAGATGGTTCAAAGTTTTGTCTACCATCGTAACAGTTTCGCATGTATCCAGACCATCCAGGTAGTGAAACTGGCACAAAAGCAAAACTACATAACCAAAGCATGTTACGAGCTGAGCTAAGCATTGAGTGGGCATACTTTCAGAAATGTTTTCTATTGTTAAGGACTTTAAGCCACTTTTCGCCTTTTTAGTATACATTAAAACTGGGACATTGAATTTACCTTCAAAGTCTCATGTCTTGACACGTGGAACTCGGACATCACTCGACACAGCTGTTTTTGGAGTCACAGAATTACAGTTGATCCGAGGAACTGGCTATTTTAGGAGCCAGTTCCTGTTGGATTTACAAAATGGTCACAAACACTCAAACCGGGCGAAGCCGATCTAAAAGCCGCCCGCAGGGCCTAGCAGCAAAGTGAATAACTATTATTTCACGTTCACGATTTCCACTAGTACTACAAAGGGCACAGGACAGGCTAGGATAAGTCGGGATGTGAGGGAATAAGTTCCTACATCAGAGTGTCGCGGAGCTACGCAGGGATGGTGCGCACCAAGCATTCACGGTTGATATCTGGCATTTACTAGCCATAAAGTACACATTAAAATATATCATTTTAAAGGTAATAATAGGGACTACAATTTTTGTGGGAAATATTTTTTCATAAAATGTCGGCGTAAAAAGTTATGTGACAAAAAGTAAAATTACTTTTTTTATTTTTACCTTATCATACGAATTACAA
Organism: Limnephilus marmoratus; assembly: GCA_917880885.1. Lineage (NCBI taxonomy): Eukaryota > Metazoa > Arthropoda > Insecta > Trichoptera > Limnephilidae > Limnephilus > Limnephilus marmoratus. The sequence continues at coordinate 50,808,375 of OU862909.1, read as the reverse complement.
ACAAACGATAAAAGTTACGACGAAAGTCAACTGGACATTAATTGTAGACAATGTTACAGCAAAGAGAATAAAAAAAATTGCAATCCGATATGTTTTTTAGTAATCGAGATAGAAGTGATTTACGAAACCCTTACACTTTTCATGTTTGGGGGGGAACAGGGGGGGAAGCAAGGGGGGTAGGGGCGGGGACTTTTTGCTAAACCCTTGTCTAAATGGTAGTAGTCGATGGGGAAAAAATTAGCTTTATACTATTTAGTTCCTTCAACTGGTGTTCTACGACACAGGCTGACTGGACTATAAGTGGAAATGCGCCTCGTAGCTCATGATGACTTTCGACACAAAATCGCTAAAACCGTTAAAGCTTAAATCGACACAATTATTCAACGCTCTTGCTGAGTATAGCGCTCCATTACTTGTCTGTTTGTATTCTGCAGCTGTCCAGTTCACAAATGTCAAAAATGATTGACGTACGACACCATTTGCAAAAATTACAACCTCTTTCGATAGGGTGATTAATTTTGCACCACCTTTATATATATCTACTTTTTTTACACCTACGGACGTAAGTAAATCAACTTTGGTTGTACGGCCGCATATCCTCTCTGTATACTTACTTTACAAATGAGGACGTACACCAGAAATAATCCTTTAATGTTAATGAATCAACTGTTCGGGGGATTCAACTGTCGGCGGGCCAACTGTCGGCGGGCCAACTGTCATGGAACCCTATTTAATGCATATCATAATTATAGACAATATTAATGACTGCTTATTCTTACAATCAAATCTCATTACTTTTTTTCTGATTGGTGTATCCTAAATAAATTAACGAATCCAACATAAATTTTTATGAAACATAAATTATAGATTAGGAATTCCTATTGAAAACATTAGCTACATGTCACTTTTGAAAATTATGGGCCTTGCCACATTAAAAGAAAGAAGAATATGAGCTGATCTATTTTTTCTCTACAAAATTGTTAATAACATGTTTGAATCCCCTCCAACTCCTTAGGCTGATTAACTTTCATGTGCCTAGTAGAACGGTTTGTCAGAAGGTACCTTACCATTGTAACAATTCAGGTACTAATGCAGAAATAAACTCAGTAATGAACCGACTGCACAGTGCAGCGAATAAATATTGCATGAACTCCAACGGTACTTAATGTCCATCGGCCTATAAAAACATTGCTATTAAATCTGTATGTCTATCTTGTTAGCTTTGAAATGTTTATAAATTTTGAATATGTATCAAAATTTATATGAATTTTCTTCCTATATTTTACTCCGTTTTAAGTTAAAATTTTTATACTTGGTACTTATTTTAATTGTTGTAACTCTTTAATTCTTTGATTACAATGTAATAATTGTGTTATAATAATCATATGTTATAATTGAAAATACATTTGATGACATCCCTAATTGGGCGTGTACAAATATATAAATAAATAAATGTCAACTACACTCTTACTAAATACACTTCAATTGCATTCCCTGGAAAGAAAATCGACTTGAATTTGTTGTTTAAAATTATTCACTCAAAATATATTATTCTGAACAATAATTCCGGGACCAACTACAACAAACTTGCACATGACATAATTCTTGCTTTCACACACTTGGAAACAAGTTCATCTCAAATATCGCCATAATTAATACAAATTTACCAGTATTTAAGAAATACTAGAATGATATTTTGATGTACCTAGCACAATATTATTATTTAACCCTAGAGTGGGCGCGCTATGAGCATTTTGCCGCCTTCTGCAAAAAAACATTGATAATTTTTAATTCTACTGCGCGTAAACTTTGCGCTTCTTAGTAGCTGCCCCCACTTTCGTTCGCAACCCGTGGCAAAAGACTGGACGCCGTCAGAGCATGGAGAGCCGCTTGAGAAGGAGTTTGTTACCATCCAGTGTCGTCCGGCGGCAATTTGCTCACTGCGCGCCCACTCACGTAAGTAAAAATTGTGCTTTATGTCATTTACGATTTAGCTAATCTTTATATTTTTTTTAAAGATTATCCCAGTATATCCTAAACACTGGCCGCAACATTATTATGGATAACTTTTTTACTTCAATATCTCTCGCTGATCAGTAGCTAGATCATAGAACGACCATCATTAGAACTTTACGTAAAAATAAAAAAGAAATTCCACCTTGTTTTCTGAACACTAAAGATCGGAAGACACCATCTTGTGTTTGGTGAGAAGAAAGTTTTGCTGTCTCATGTTCCAGACAAGAAGCAAAACAAAGTAGTATTACTATTATCAACTTTTCATTAGAATGATAGAATCGACGAAAACACCGGACCTGCTGCAAAGCCTGAAATGATTACATTTTATAATTTATTTATTTATTTATTTACACATAAACGGCACAACACGTGCCATTAACATAATTAACATACTTATAATATTATAACAACATGAAGAATAACAGTATAATGTTGGTAAAATTTAAGAAAAAAGGTAAAAAGTAAGGTAATAAGTAGTGTATAAAAGTGAATTATAAAGTGAATAGTATACAATATAAAGTATAAAGTATTAAAATACAAACTATAAATTATTAGGTAAAAGTTAAAATAAAAATTTAAAGAGAGAAATAAAACAATAAAATGTAAAATACCTACAAAGATTTAAAAATAAAATATAAAAAGTAATAAATACTGGATTATGTTAACCGATATGATAAATTGTACAAGTACCTATGATTTCTTGTGCATTTATAGTTTTAGAGTGAAGTACTGGTCTGGTAGGCTTATTATGTTTACATGATCTATTATATTTACGTGGTACTAGCAAATGGTAATGAAATGTGGTAAACGTGGTAATGAAACCAAAGGTGGTGATGATGTCGTGGACCAAATGAAAGAAGAGTATTCTGTTGGTAAAATGACTCGCCGGTGGCCAATGAGGTTGTTTTTTTCAATGATGAATATTGCCGGTATAAATAGCCAAATAATTTACAAAGCCAATACTGAACACTTAATGCTACGCCGACAGTACTTGCGGGAGATTGCGATGGTCCTGGTTAAGCCATATATGACCACAAGGTCTTCTGTAGATACCTTAAATATTCCTCTGAGGAACCAAATTGCTCGCTTTTTTCCTTACTCACTTAAATTCCGAGAAAAGAAATGAATTAAATTGCATTATTCCTTTTTAAAATTGTCCACGAAAATGAGCGGCAAAATGCTCCCCACGCGCCCACTCTAGGGTTAAGAACATCATATAGGAATGATTATATGATTGATAAATATGTGTATATTTTATTTTTTTCGTATTGCTCACTTATAAATTTTGTAGAACTTATGTTATGATTATCTTGTTTAATTTTTATGCCAACTTATGCAATTTATAATTTTCGGAGCAAAGTTGACGATTTTTTTTAATCGATGGAATTTGGTATAATTAATTCTTCATTTCAGCAAATGTATAAAGATATTCAAATATAATATATATTTTAGAAGAGCTAAAGAACTTGAAGTGTTCAAGGGAAATTTGTTATAAATTGGTAGATGTTCGGAATGCGGGAACTTAATCACTCTAAGGATATATTTCACCACCGTTCTTTAAAAAAAACAGGCTTATTAATATCAGCTCGAAAAATTCACCGTAAGGGTAAGCAAGTGTTGATTTACATTGCTTACAATATCGTAGTATCCTTCACTTTTAATTCAGTATTGCTTAACGTAGGTACATCTGCATTCTTTTCCTTTAACAAAGGTAAATTTATATTACTTTGTAACTTTCACGAGCGTCTTATTTTGAGTGTGATATTTATTATTCATCGCGTAATTCCTTTATTTTTTAATCTTATATATAAAAATGAATCGCTAAATGAGTTGCTAAGCGCTTAACTTTCGAACGACTGCACCAAATTGGCAAGGGGGCAAGGGGGCAAGGGGGCAAGGGGGCAAGGGGGCAAGGGGGCAAGGGGGCAAGGGGGCAAGGGGGCAAGGGGGCAAGGGGGCAAGGGGGCAAGGGGGCAAGGGGGCAAGGGGGCAAGGGGGCAAGGGGGCAAGGGGGCAAGGGGGCAAGGGGGCAAGGGGGCAAGGAGGCAAGGGGGCAAGGGGGCAAGGGGCAAGGGGGCAAGGGGGCAAGGGGGCAAGGGGGCAAGGGGCAAGGGGGCAAGGGGGCAAGGGGGCAAGGGGGAAAGGGGGAAAGGGGGAAATGGGGAAAGGGGGAAAGGGGGAAAGGGGGAAGGGGGAAAGGGAGAAAGGGGGTAAGAGGGGAAGGGGGAAAGGAGGGAAGGGGGAAGGGGGAAGGGGGGAAAGGGGGAAGGGGGAGTAATGAGGGGAGAGGGCAGGTGGAGGAGGCGGAGTGGGAACGGGACGAATAGGAAAGGAAACGCAGGGAAAAACAATTTCTTTATTAAATGGCATAGCAACGCATGCCGGGACTAGCTGGCATAATATAGATATCGACCACTAGCGTGTCGATATTTATACGTTTTGATTTTTGTTAAGTTACTTTTTATAGGACTTACGACCCTTCAAAAATTGTTAAAATGGCCTGGTTTGAACACCATCAACATACGTTCAGTATAAAAACAAGACAATGTATTTTTTAAAAAAGCAAAATGTCCATACATTGAGTATTCAGATATGTCTGATAGTATTAATACCCTAGCGTCTGTACGGTTAAATTTAAGAAATCGACTTCGAGTACATCTCTCACGCCGCGCCTAATGCATTTTCGTACGTGAGGTTTGTCATAAAGCCACTGTCGTGTCGCCGCCGCCCATAGGGCCTAGCAGCAAAACCCACGGCTCAGGTTTTTTACTGCTAATTTTCTTCTAATACAGTTACTAAAAAAAGTCTTTGCGGAGATAATGATGTTTTTACTGGTTTAATTCGACTCCCGTATCTATCGTGTATTTAAGATAGTAATTATCTTATAAAATGATAAGGAAATACGTAAATATAATGTTTGAAATACATTTTTATCGAGAATGTTCGCAAGTGTTCTATTTAATGACTCCACGTACCCAGTAGCGTAGCGAGGGGGGGGCGGGGGGGGGGGCGGACCGCCCCGGGTGCCACCCGAAGAGGGGGTGACACTTGAACGTGGAGAAAAAACTTAAGAAAGTGCAAAATTGCCGTAAAAAATATTTTACACGTTAACACTGACTGTTATTTTGTTCTATGGCTTGGTTGGTCAGGGATTCCCGAAAAATGTTATTTTTTTGTTCCTAGCTCAGTCGGGGATTTCCCTGAAATATTCATTGTGTCATTCTAATTTCGTTCCTATATTGTGATTAACGTAGACTCGTGCAGTGAATTGTTATCTATGGACTGACGTGACTTAGTGAAGAAGATATTTCTGTGTTAGCGTGTTTATTAGTGCTGAAAGACCAGTTTGAAAAACAAGGTAGGTAGGTGTGAATTTTTAGATACCGTTTTGTAGCGCATGAATAGTTACAGTCGGGACAAGAAAAAGGTTTTTCATCACTGTGAGTTAGCAAGTGCCGTTTCAGTTATTTTTTTCGAGAATAAGAATAGTTGCAGTCAGAACAAGAAATAGGTTTTTTTCCACTGTCGGTAAACGTGTGATTTTTAGATTTCTCTTCATAGTACGTGAATAGTTGCAGTTGGAACATGAAAAAGGTTTTCTCCGCACTGACTCAGCAACTGACTTCTTATGTATCCCTTTTGAGAACACGAATAGTTACAATCAGGACATGAAAAAGGTTTTTCTCTTCTGTGAATCGCACTGCGGATTTTTAAATCTTCCCTTTGAAAACTTGTATTACTGCAATCGGGACATGAAAAAGGTTTTTGTCCAGTATGGGTAAGCATGTGAATTTTTAGATACCGTTTTGTAATGCATGAATAGTTACAGTCGGGACAAGAAGAAGATTTTTCATCACTGTGAGTTAGCAAGTGCCGTTTTATTTATTTTTTCGAGAATAAGAATAGTTGCAGTCAGGACACGAAATAGGTTTTTTGGTGGACTTTTAAATCTTCGTTTTGAGGACTTGTATAACTGCATTCAGATCATGAAAAAGGTTTTACTCCACTCTGAGTAAGCTTATGAATCATAGTGGAGTAAAGTGTTGCTCCATATGGAAACCTTTGTAAAATTACTTTCTTCAGGGCCTCCTCAGTGTAGCTAATGTAAAAAGAAATATTTGTTGTAAATTCATGTAGGTGTATTAAAGGTAAGACAGTATTAAATTGTGGAGATCCGGAAGGAATGAAAGGCCGATAAAAATAATAATATTTTCCCAATTTGTTTATGAATTACAATTTAAAACAATAAAATAAACAATATATGCATGGACCTATTGCCAGTTTGAAATCTCTTGTTTTATTTTTACCGCAAACGTGATTAAAACAAGAAAAAGGTATTTAAGCGACTTTCCAGTACTCTGCGCAATTTAATTGAGACTTTTAGGTAAAAATAGTCACTTGGGTATTACGTAACGTTTAGGGGGAGGGAGGTGCAGAAAAATGTTACAGCGCGTTGCATGCGGGGAGAGAGGGTCAAAAATGTTCAAAAATTGCGTTAAGTCATTCTTGAACGCCCCTTTCACGATTGAAATTTTATCGTTACACTCTGAACACAAAACTGGTTTTAACCTAAGTATTGGTTATTATGTTTTCATGACAGCAAATGATTTTCTTCAGATTTTTGCAGCATATTAGAATTGAAGACTCCACACGGAACTCTGTTATTTGTAGCTATATGGCTCGGTCGGTCAGCATTCCCCAAAAATTCTCTTATTTTATTTTCGTTCGTAGCTCTTACTATTGATTTATTGGGGATTCCCCTGAAATATTCCTCGCTTTTCCCCTGTATCATTCTCATTTCTTTCGTACATTGTGATTGACGGGAACTCGCGAAGAATTATCACCCATCGATTGTTGAAAAAGCTGTTATTCTGTTATTGTTTTTAAAAGTGTTTTAATTTTGAGGATAACATTTTTTTTTACATATTTGACTAGCTAGAAATGTTTTTTTTTATATTTTAGGAAGTCAAAATTTGTGTTTTGAATTTCTCAAAAAAAAAATAATGGGGCGGGGGGGGGGGGGTGACACCGAGTTTTCCGCCCCGGGTGCCACCCATGCTAGCTACGCCACTGCACGTACCCATAGGTATATCATAATACGTGGACTTGCTCGAGTTACGGAGTAATTTCCCTTATGTTGCGTAAAAAGACCATCCAAAAGTCGAATAATGTTGAGAAACAAAAAAGAATGAATGAGTTTTTTCTCAGCGTAGGATGTTAAGGGACGTACTTGACCTTATAAAATATTAAAATAAAAATAAAACTTTTATCCACTTAATTTATTTGTGACCGTAAACGGTTTCAGACTGTTCATTCAGACTGGTGGACAATTGTTTCTTAATCTATGGTGTATTTACATAACATTTGGGGGAGGAGGAGGGGGGTGGTCCATAAGGATTTTATTCAAATTTTGTGGGTTTTCTCATGTTTGTTGACTAATGAATTTCTAGTAATTTTGGTTATTACCAGCAGACGTGATTACCTCAGGTTTATCGATTACTTTAATGTTGTTCGAAGAATACCTTGCTCATAAGTACCTAATACGACATTTTAACGTATTAATCTTCTTCTTCTTGTGCCCTGTCCGTTCAATGGACGTTGGCTATCATGTTGGCTATGCGGACTTGTTTACTGCGGCCAGGAACAGCTCCACGGTAGATTGGCCAAACCACTGTCTCAGGTATTTCAGCCATGAGGTTCTCCTTCTTCCAGGGCCCCATCTTCCGGCAATCTTCCCCTGCATTATGAGATGCAATCCGGCAATCTTCCCCTGCATCATACTTTTCTGTATGTCTCATCACATGTCCAAGATATTGAAGTTTTCGGATTTTTATAGTTTTAATTACTTCCTTTTCTTTATTCATCCGAACCATAACATCTTCATTTGTAACCCTGTCCATCCAGCTTATTTTAAGTATTCTTCTGTAGATTCACATCACGAATGCCTCAAGTCGCCTAATTAGTTCTTCAGTAAGCGTCCATGCTTCCATTCCATAAAATAATATCGAAAACACGTAGCATTGTATTAATAACATATTTTATTTTTGTCATGTCTAATGTCTATAAAACTCATTATTAGCTATATGACAACGTGGAATTTTTTAATTGATTGTTAAATTTTAAAGGGACACATCTTTAATAGTCGAGTAGGAATAACATTACAACGGACTCAATATAATTTACTTACTATAACTAGTGTTTCATGGCATTATTTGGAGTAAAAATGACATTCATGAAATCAACTAACTTTTGTTTTCAAAGTGTGCTCATTACAAAACATATTATGTATTATTCTTTCTTCTTACTTCTTCTGGCGCTAATTTTAATCTATTTGTAAATATGTATGTTATGTTATGTTATGTATGTCACTTGATTTAGCTTTAGACTTATGACTAAGATATATAAATTTATATGTCTTAGTCATAAGTCACTAGTTATATAAGTCTTAGATGTAAGTCACTAGTTATAATTGTAAATCTTAATTGTAAGCCAGTAAAATAAGTCTCTAGCTATAATAATAATAATAATAATATTTGGCTAATTTATATAGCGCCGTTTTTGTGAGAAATCACCTCAAGGGCGCTGTACAGTACAAGTAAATATGTAATAAAATTGGTATAACTAAGATTTGTAATTATATCTAGTGACTTATATCTTAGACTTGTAACTAGTGGCTTAATCTAAGACTTATAGCTAGTGACTTAAGACTAAGAGTTATGATAGTTGACTTAAAACTAGTGGATTAACGACATACGTATTTACAACTGTGACTTAAAGTTAAAGACTTAAAACTAACACAAGTACCAACATTTCAAAATACTTATTTGCCATTGTTGTCAGTGATAATGATAACATTAAAAACCAAACAACGAACAAGTTCTGTATCATAGATAAGTTACAAACTCGTAACATAGATAAGTTATTGCTGCGAGTCGAAGCAGTTTGAGGATTAATAAATTTTATACACAGGTACATACAAATTTTATACATACTATATTCTATTTTTTAGTGTAATTAACGCCAGAAGAAGGAGGTAGATCTTATATAATATTAGTATTATAGAACACGGGTGAAATAATGATCTTAATGAATTATCGGTGCAAAAATGATCTTAGCTGAATTTATAGGAACATACACAAGCTTATCTTAAATTAATGAAAATGAATCGTCGTACCACATTAAGATGATTCATCGCTCAACACACAGATTAAGGAGTTAGGCTCCCACTTATTATATATATCTATAAATTCACAATTAAAGAATGATGAATTTAAGGAAATGAGTGTCTGAAAAGATGCGTTTTTAGCTTGGATCTAAATTCCGCTGGGTTGGTTATGCATCTCAGCTCCATGGGAAGTTTGTTCCAAGCCTCCGGGCCAGATACTCCGAATGCACGATCACCAAACTTAGTGTTCGGATTTCGCTTAGGTACTTTTAACCTTCCGATTGCAGAAGACGATGCTGATCTAAGAGTTGACTGTCTTAGACCAATATTTTCAGGAATGCACAATTCAAATATATAGGGTGGAGCCATTTCATTGACAGCTTTAAACACTATCCAGCATAGTTTGTATTGAATCCTTTCAGGACACTTCAGCCAGTGAAGATTTCGGAGGTGTTCCGAAATGTGCGAAAATTTGGGTACCCCAGTGATAAGTCGTGCTGCGGCATTGAACACTGATTGTAGTTTATCAGTTTGGCATCTAGGAAGACTTGCATAGATGCCATTGCAGTAATCAAGACGTGATACTACATATGAGTTAACAAGAAGCTTAATTGCTTCTGTTGAAAGATTTCTACGAACTGACTTGAGTTGTCTTAGGTAAAAGAATCCCGTGCTAACGGTCCTATTCACCTGACTTTTTAACGAGAGATCTGAATCCAGATGAACTCCCAGAAGTTTGACGGTTGTCTTCGAAATAACGTCATTGCCAGAAACGGTAATTGGTAAGTTGTCTATTAAATGTTGACGTCTATTTGTGGCTGCCCACAAAAACTCGGTCTTTGAAGGATTCAACTTTAGTTTGTTTGAGGACAAGTCTTAGATGTAAGTCACTAGTTATAATTATAAATCTTAGTTGTAAGCCAGTAATATTAATTCCTTTAAATACTTATGTGTACAGCGCCCTTGAGGTGATTTTTCACAAAAACGGCGCTATATAAATTAGCCAAATATTATTATTATTATTATTAACATAAAAAAACGGCAGGTATTTGACAGTTAGGGGCAGGGTGAAGGGTTGGTTGGTTATTCAGTTGAGTGACCAATGACGACATGTGGAAATAACAGTGTTAGATTTTGAAGAAAATATTTGAAAAAAAGACATTTAAAAAGTCATCGGCGACCAAAATTCAATTTACATTTTTCATTCCAAATTTCGGGAAACATTGGTTAAAATGAAGCCATACTAAATAATGCAAAATCATACAAAATCACATGTTTTTGTTTTGAAAATTTGATAGCTTAGAAGTATTATAGATGCTTCAATTAAATACTGTGAGTAGAAAATACCTTGGCCCTTAAAAATATCTGTCATTTTTTTATAAATCTTTTATTAAGCCTTTAAAAAAATAAAGTATAAGATCTATAAAAAACACTTTCAAGTCCAAACTCTCCTATTTATAAACCCCTTTTCGGATTTGGTTTTATTGTATAATTTGGCAAATTTAGTTTCTTTTATAATAATCGCAAAAAAATGATATTTACGCCCGAACTTCACAAAATAAAATAAAATATGCCTTTTCTCGTTGTTATTTTTGACATTAATGAATACGGTCCGCACTCTAAGAATTTGGATTCTTGAAGTGACCCTTATGGCATGGGCACAAGAACCATGCACTAGGCAACACCGATTTCGTATCAGTCACGCCCCAACCGGCGCGGGAGACAGTCGTGTGACTCCACGTCGCTTAGTTTCGTGAAATCAATTTTAAATTTCAGTTTTCTTACAATAAACAATGCGTAAAACAGGAATTAATATTTTTACAGGCCTTTACGATATCAATATGTAAAAAAAAAATTCTCAAATACCTTTTCCAACCTTTCCAAAAGCTTTTTCTCAAGTATTTTTAAACTCCTCCCATAAAGGGCATGAATTCCGATTTCGATTTTTTCCTGAACTATTGGATCGCCTTAAAGAAAGTCAAGTACGTCCCTTAACACCCTGTATATAAACTAGGGGAGACCGGGGACAGTTGTACCAATTTGACTTTTACCATTTTCTACATCTCAGGTATAATGTTTTTGAAAAAAAATGCTTATACTCAACTTGAGGAAAAATTTAATCACAAACAACTTCTAACCATATTATGAAAAATGGTTGCTATAAATAAAGCTGGAAATTATCAAAATGGAAAAGAAAATAATGTATGACACATGTGTCCAGGTTCTCGCTGTGTGCAATCTTTGTGGGACCAGGATTTGTATTTAATCAACATTAACTTAAATACATAGAGTGATGAATACGTAAAGGGTTTGGACATTGAAAGTTGGCGGACGGACACGGACATGGACTTGAGTTTATGTCTACGACTTTATTTTTGTTGCACATCAACGACCTTTTGTCATGTGCACCAATTCATTATTACGCGGATGACATGATGGCTTTTTGTTCGACAAGCCCCCAAAGGGCTCACAAACTCCAACGGCTCGAAGGGCTTTGAAGCAAAGAATGGACGGTTACCTCGAGAGTGTTTTCTCTTGGGGTAAAAATAATTTCTTTGATTTCAATGCTACAAAGACCCAATAATGTCTGATTAAGTCTAAAAGGGATCGAATTGAAAACCTAGTCTCCTTCAACGGAAGCAATCTTCCGAATGGACCCTCGTGATCGTTTCAAAGAACAGTTACTTCAAACAATGAGTGAAAGAATAAACGTACAACTTAAAAATCTTCTAACAAATGATTTTAATAATTTTTTTGCGGACATCATATAAGAAATTCAAGATCTGGTCAAGAAAGTGGAATCCTGCTCAAATAAATTTGGTGATTTTGAAGGCGAACAGAAAAACTAAAGATTGCCTTAAAAATAATGACACAAAAATGGAAGAAATGCAAAAAGAAATTAAATATCTTAAATCGTCTGTCAACAACATTCAACAGCGCATGCTAGAGACATCTATCGAAATCCAAGGAATTGCCGTGAAGGAAAATAAAGACATTAAAAATCCTATAGAACTTCTGTTAAAGACTCTAGACTGCAGTGACCTAGTAAAAAACAACTCCATAGTGAATTATTACAACAAACCTGCTAAAAATGTAATAAGTATTCAATTCAATTCAAATGAATCAATAACCTAATGTTCAAAAGTGACCAGCTCAAATATAGGGGCTTAATCAATGCCAGAGTAAAGTTAGCCTCCCAAAAACTGGGCGTACTGTACAGGGCCCGCAGATACTTTAATAGCACGCAACTGCTAACCCTGTACAAATCGCAAGTGCGCCGCACGGTTGAATTTGGCAGCCACCTCTGGTCTGGAGCTCCAAAATACCTGAAAAATACCCTTGACTCTGTGCAAAAACGAACGGTCTGTTTGATAGATCTTAACATACGGATTGCAATCTTTAGTACACAGGCGTCGGGTGGGAATGCTATTCTTGTTCTACCAGTATTACAATAGAAGATGCTCCGAGGAACTAGCGTCATTGATCCCTTCGGCACCGGTGCATAGTCGGGAAACACGTCGAACGCGTGCCCAACATTTGTACACAGTTGACATTCGACACATGAGAACGGGTCGCTTCTACTACTCGTTCTTGTGTTCAATAGCTAGGCTGTGGAACGATTTGCCGTCCTCTGTGTTTCCTCCTTCCTACAACATGGGTCTCTTCAAGAACAATGTTCATTCCTCCCACTCCTCAAAAAGACCTTCCACACAGAATCTTAGATGACATAGAACCTGAGGGAAATTATTTTCCTCGGGGCCTCCTGTGTGGAGTTAATGTAAAAAAAAATACTTGGAAGCTGTACTAAGTTGAGCTGTACTGTACTCACGAACGCTTCAAAACCCGTCCTAAACTCTATTGTCCAAAGAACAATTTAGATAGCAAAATACTAACAAATAGAACATAGTAATTGTAATATTAGAGAATGAACGCAATCGAGAAAAGTAACGTTTAGGATTCAAAAATTTCTTCTTCCAATTGCTAACGTCCAGGTTCCACCATGTCCCACGGGCTACTGACGATTGTCCGCATTTGTCAGGGTTATCGCCTGACGGCACACAGGATAAGTACCTATTATGGTTAGGGAGTTATTCGCCTTGGTACTACTGACCCGTGGTACCATTGTCCCCGGTATCCCCTACGTATATATATCCGCACCTCCATATACCGCATTCATCGATATTTAGTTGGTCGATTACCGCAATGGATTTTTATGTAGCGACGCAACTGTTTCCCGCAACAGTAGTTGTAAAACATATTTTCAAATTTATATTCAATATTCAATTAAAAAAACACACTTATTACACAAACATACGAAAAGTACAAAAGGTATAACACATTGGTGCATCAAATTTCTTGCAGCAAACCCAACAAACACTAACTTGTTATATTATATGCTTATTTAAAAAAGCTATAAAAAGTGTAATAAGTCTTCGTCTTCGACACCTGCACAGGAACGGTGAGCCCACTTTTGACACGTGTGGCAGACAATTCATCTTCCTACTGACTCCAAATACCTCCCTTCACATTAAGGCGATCTACTAGTTCACTACTGTGCCGTGGACAGTAGTTCTTCGGTGGACGCCATAGGGGTCACTTTGAATAACCGAATTCGTCGACTAGCGGCCGTATTGTAAAATATCAACGCGAAAATGCATATTTTATTTTATTTTGGGAAGATTGGGTGTAAATGTCAACTGTTTTTGCGATTATTATAAAATAAACTGAATTTGCCACATTACACAATAAAACCAAATCCGAAAAGGGGTTTATAAATAGGAGAGTTTCGACTTGAAAGTGTGTTTTTTAGACCTTATACTTTATTTTTTTATAGGCTTATTAAAAAACTTATAAAAAAAATGACCGATAATTTTAAGGGCCAAGGTATGTTCTACACGCAGTATTTAATTGAAGCATCTACAATACTTCTAAGCGATCAAATTTTCAAAACAAAAACACATGATTTTGCATTATTTACTATGACTTCATCTTAAAGACAATATGTATTTTTTATGTCTTCAGAAAACAGAAGTTTTTTTGACTGCTTGACTTTTCTCAGTTTTTTGCAGTTTGCAGATTTCCGTTTCGTATTTTAAATTATTAATCTTAATATATATAACAAGTCGGGTTAGTTACACCATGTGTAACTCAAGAACGGCTGAACCAATTTTTATGATCTTTGATTTGTTGGATTTGTCTCCGCCCTGAATAGCAGCATAGCTATTAAAACATCGGAAAAATTCACGAAAAAAAAATATGAAAAATATTCTTTTCCTCATACATTTTGTATGAATTCTCATCTTTTGAAAGAGCTATTGTGAAGAGGAATATTGTGATAAGTATAATATTGAGTAGTGAGTGTATTCCAAAAATTCAAAAACGTCAAATGTCAATATGCTGATTGTTTTGCTTTTGTTTTTAAACATTATAAAGCTGCCGCTCTTTCTTACACAATAAATGTCAACAGTCGAAAATGGGACAAACGGTGAGCGTATGTCTGCACCCCTCCAAAGGAATCTCTCTCACACGTAAAAAGTAAGAAAATCACAAAAATTTTATATCCGTACACAACGTCATCTCTGATACATGACAAAAATAAAACTTGGACAGTTGTGCATCGATAATTGCTCTGAGGGAGCGGTCCGTATCGGTAGAGACGGGAGATAAATGAAAGGCGTCAGTCGATGTAGTGAGTCAGTCTTTATTGTGGCTACGTAGCGGAGGTCGATGCGGAGCGGGAGCGGAGTGGAGTGATGCTGCTGCGTTGTGAGTGAAGATGAAGGTCAGGACACTACGGCGGTGAAGATCACAGGTCTTCAGGAAGCCGGCGTGTTGCCCTACACCATGGCGGTGTAGACGTGACCTTGGTCCAGGCGGTCGATCGACGTCGTGTTGACGGGATATGGCGGCTGTGTGTCCTTTGAGTCGGAGCACACACGTGACGCAGAAAGGAACCTTGAGAGGAGGTGAGGATGAACTCTGGCAGCGGAACGCGGTGGGTTCGTGGTGCCAGAGAACGGGTTGAGTCCCAAGCAGAAAGCACGGCGGGCTTTGTGTGCTGCGGACGGAGACATCTCATGTTGAGGCACGGAGGGCCGAACAGCGGATGGTGTTGAAGAAAGAATCCTCGAAGGTGCTGGACATGTTCCTGGGTCACACTGGATAAATTGATGTTCACGGTTGACAGCGCGAGGCCCGTGCCCCGCGCGGGCAGGTACTTAGTCGCGACACTGCTCGTTCTGTGTTGCTTGCCCGGCCGATGAATGAATACTGAGGTACTGACTGACTAACTCGAGCCGGCGAGCGCGGCTTATATACCCGTGGCAAGTAATTAATTCTCGCGGTAGGTAATGCGGCGAATTCACGTAAAGGTGAGAAATCGCTCGAACTTTCTGCGGGCACTTGAACGGTACAGCCGTACGTTCTAGGTCTTTCGCCTAGGTGGCGGTGTTTATTTACGATGCGCCAGTTACTACCACGCTAAGGTAGGTATGCCTTATCTTCCAGCTAATTCTGTGGAGGTCAGTGGCGCTGCGGTAAATTTTGCAGAGCGGGTTAAGTAGCCGCTACAGACCCCCTTCCCAGTGTACGGAGTACAGGGTTGAAAGATGATGCCAGGAGTCGCAGGAAAGCCGGGTTGATGCTGCTGGTCGGTGCGTCCGTGCTGATGCGTCTCTACCGATTCCCTCGTTTGCGGTGTTACCGGTGCATCGTGGTAACACTGTTGTCAGGAAGTTGCGTGCTGCGTGTTCATATCACGTCGGGGTCACCAGTTGAGGGAGCGGTCCGTATCGGTAGAGACGGGAGATAAATGAAAGGCGTCAGTCGATGTAGTGAGTCAGTCTTTATTGTGGCTACGTAGCGGAGGTCGATGCGGAGCGGGAGCGGAGTGGAGTGATGCTGCTGCGTTGTGAGTGAAGATGAAGGTCAGGACACTACGGCGGTGAAGATCACAGGTCTTCAGGAAGCCGGCGTGTTGCCCTACACCATGGCGGTGTAGACGTGACCTTGGTCCAGGCGGTCGATCGACGTCGTGTTGACGGGATATGGCGGCTGTGTGTCCTTTGAGTCGGAGCACACACGTGACGCAGAAAGGAACCTTGAGAGGAGGTGAGGATGAACTCTGGCAGCGGAACGCGGTGGGTTCGTGGTGCCAGAGAACGGGTTGAGTCCCAAGCAGAAAGCACGGCGGGCTTTGTGTGCTGCGGACGGAGACATCTCATGTTGAGGCACGGAGGGCCGAACAGCGGATGGTGTTGAAGAAAGAATCCTCGAAGGTGCTGGACATGTTCCTGGGTCACACTGGATAAATTGATGTTCACGGTTGACAGCGCGAGGCCCGTGCCCCGCGCGGGCAGGTACTTAGTCGCGACACTGCTCGTTCTGTGTTGCTTGCCCGGCCGATGAATGAATACTGAGGTACTGACTGACTAGCTCCGAGCCGGCGAGCGCGGCTTATATACCCGTGGCAAGTAATTAATTCTCGCGGTAGGTAATGCGGCGAATTCACGTAAAGGTGAGAAATCGCTCGAACTTTCTGCGGGCACTTGAACGGTACAGCCGTACGTTCTAGGTCTTTCGCCTAGGTGGCGGTGTTTATTTACGATGCGCCAGTTACTACCACGCTAAGGTAGGTATGCCTTATCTTCCAGCTAATTCTGTGGAGGTCAGTGGCGCTGCGGTAAATTTTGCAGAGCGGGTTAAGTAGCCGCTACAGCTCCATTGTGCAAATTTTAACTTAATAAAAAAATAAATTATTCAGCTAATACGTTAACACAACATTTATTAATTCTGAGGCGGTACGAAGTTTGCCGGATTAGCTAGTAAATATTTTATTTATTAAATATTTTATTATTAATCGTAAGGAAGGGAGATTGTAATAAATAATATGTTAGTATATAACTTCAGGCAAATTTAAAACTCCTACAATAAGTAGTAAATGTCGGATACCTGTCAGCGTATTTCCAAAACCTATACGGGTTCAGTCGCGGTAGCGACAATTTACTTTTACATTTTCAGTATTAAAATTTAAATATTTAGAAATAAAATTATTAATTTCTAATATTCACATTGGAAAGATGATTTTATATAGATTTTAGAACAGTTTTTGTTTTTGCAAAGTGATAAAAAATAACCAATATAGTGGTGTATTTAAAATGTAAATTGTCGCTACCGCGACTGAACAGGTGTAGGTTTTATAAATACGCTGCCCGTCTACCAGTCTAATCAATCAAATAATCTTCTATATATCACGATCGAGGTGCACTCGTAATATTACAAAAAACGTGAAAAAATAAAATTCGCCCAGCGCTTACGACATCAACACGGGATAACCGAAGTCGCAGTACTAAATACACGGGGTGCGTTGGGGGCACACACGGACGAATTATCGAAGCAGGTTTGGACAAAGCAATATAGCAAAAACCCATCTTGCCCCCCCCCCCGTCTTGCTTCACCCACCGTCTTGCCCCGCCCTTCCCTATTCATTTGGAATGTAATGACATTTGTTTAAAAGAAATGTTTTTAGTGATGATTTAGATTTGAGTATATCGTTTACATATTTAATGTTATGTGGAAGGTTGTTATTTTATTTAACCCTGTCTTTCTTTTAAGTCTGCTTGGTTCAATATGTTCGCACCTCACAATCCGGAAGCCTCGGTCCCGCGTGTAAATTCTGAAACTATCACTTTGGATCGAGATTGTAAAATATCTACGCAAGACAGCTTTCATATTTCAAAGACAATAAGAAGCATTATTTCATTCTCTTTCTGGTTAAAAGAAAAATACATATGTTTGCATGATAGAAAGAGAGATATATAGCTTTTTAAATGTAAGGTCGCTCGGGATGTTTTTGGTCTTATGAAAGTAGGTATAATGCGATTACGTGTTTTGTGATGTATTTATTCCTAAACAAGCAGTCTGATCATATATACTTGGGTCCTTTATGAAATATAGTTTTATAAATACAGTTTTCGTTTTTGGTAATAATACTTTTTCTGTGAACCTTGTAGCGTGTTTATGTGTTGAGCGCGCGCGCCGAGTGGGTTAAAATCGACTCTTGAGTGGCAAGACGGGATGACGCTCTTGTACGGAATGACGTGACGCTTCATTCAGCCAGCCTCGTGACTCGTCGGTACTATCTGCACGACTGCCAAAACTCTGTGTGGTATATTTGCTTATATTCTGACTTAGATTGCAAAGGATTCATTCTAAAGATACTTAAGAATAATGAATTTTTACTTGGTAATACCTTTATTTGTGTATATTTTCACAATAAAATAGATATATTTTAGTCCAAATTGATTTAATATAAAAAATACAAAGACTTACAAAGTTTACTTCAAAAGAAAAAAACAATTCAATGTTTGACATCTGCCTGGCGTCCCGTGACTGTTATAATTGTTTTCGTAATGATAGGAGAATCTTAAGTAAAATATATGTATAACTAGGGTGACCCGGCAACTCGGAATGAGATCAGCTCAACACTTCTTTTGAAAAGTCATTTACAGTTATGAAAAATATATATAAAAAAGGTTAAACAGGTTACGTTAGGTTAGGTTATGGGCTATTTTTCAATTTTTTTCATGTGTTGAGTTGATTTGATTCTGAGTTGGTATGAATTACCCATTACTAGTTAATCAGAACATCTCCAGAGTAAAGTTAGCCTCACAGAAACTGGGCGTACTGTACAGGGCCCGCAGATACTTTAATAGTACACAACTGCTAACCCTGTACAAATCACAAGTGCGCCCCACGGTTGAATTTGGCAGCCACCTCTGGTCTGGAGCTCCAAAATACCTGAAAAATACCCTCGACTCTGTGCAGAAACGGGCGGTTCGTTTGATAGATTCTCCCATCTTAACAGACGGATTGCAATCTTTAGAGCACAGGCGTCGGGTGGGAATGCTATCCTTGTTCTACCGGTATTACAATGGAAGATGCTCCGAGGAACTAGCACCATTGATCCCTTCGGCACCGGTGCATAGTCGGGAAACACGCCAAACGCGTGCCCAACATTTGTACACGGTTGACATTTGCCACATGAGAACGGGTCGTTTCTTCGACTCGTTCTTGTGTTCAACAGCTCGGCTGTGGAATGATTTGCCGGCCTCTGTGTTTCCTCCTTCCTACAACATGGGTCTCTTCAAGACCAATGTTCATTCCTTCCTCTCCTCAAAAAGACCCTCCACACAGCATCCCAGATGACATAGGCCCTGAGGGAAATTATTTTCCTCAGGGCCTCCAGCGTGGAGTTAACGTAAAAAAAAGAAAATCTTCATTTACAACAATGGAAGTAATAAAATATCTTTGGCAGGAACGCATATTTAGTAAATAATTTATTAAACTTTTGAAACACGAAAAGAGAAATGTTTTATATTATTTAGGTACTATGAATAATATGATAAAGTACAAATGAGTTTATATTAAAAACGATGGTCGAATTTATAAGTATGCTTAAAAATACCCAATTAATAATAATATATATCTTTATTGAACAAAAACAAAATTAAGATTTATAACTACAAAAACAAAAAGTACATCATAAATACAGTAAAAGTACAGTTTAAAAGTTGCATAAGTACAAAAGTTAATAACAGAAAAACAAAATACATATATACAGTAGGTACTTAAATAATAGAGATTTATAATTATAAATTTAGGTTTCTCGTAACCTGCCTCACTAGGCTAGCCTGTGTTGAGGCAGTAATTTTATATCAATTTATTATACTGTGAACATACCTACACTTATATTAGAATAAAATCACACAATAGATTGGTTGCATTAATAATAACAATAACATTGGTGAATTGATGAAGTTATTAAATTATTACATCACTAGTAATTAAATTATTACATCACTAGTTTTTATACCGATCCGGTAAGTCGAATAATATCCAGGGCTGGGATATTGATTACAGTCTTTTTCTTCAGTGCATTTATTAATTTTTATTTCTTTAATTTATAATTTAAGTTAATCAAATTTAATTAAATTTCTATCATCGAGATAGTGTGGACAAAAATAAAATGTTTTATTAATATAATATACTTGTTTAATATTTGTACATTATTTCAACATTAATATAGATATTTTTAGTTAATAAATAATAAAAATAATATGGTGCAGCCGTATCGTAAGGCGTCATGGTTAGCATTTTATTTAAACGTGTTGTTCTGCATTTTTAAATCAATAACCATGTATTATGAACGCAGCTGATAAGTACCTAAGGCATTCCTTTAAAAAATTGTATGTGGGTAAATCAATTTATTATGAACAAACATATTGATCAATACAGTTTTTAATAGAACCGAAATGAACTAGTATGTTGCTTGGGTCGTGATGGTGGACTTTTGACAGTTGACGAATTGAACTCAAAACGCCAGGGTGGGAAGCAGCTCAGCCACTCACTCGGAAACAAGACAATCATGGACCGTAGTAAGTGTAACTAGGCACATAACATTATTGGTCGTACTTGGGCGGTTGGCACAATTATTTTATAATATGAATCGCTGACGAATGATGACCTGACTTCAATAAGCCTCACACAGAAAAGTTCACGGTTTCATTACTTAATTGGATTGGTTCCTTTGTAGAGTTGCTAGGGTTTCTGAAAAAAAAGTTTATTTTTAATTTTTATTTTAACTTTACGAGTAAAACCTCAAATTGTAATATTGAATTAAATGAAGATAATATAAGCGAAACTCAATCGAAAATCCGGAGACAGAAAAATCAGAAAAAGATATTGACTTGCAATCATACAAATAAAATATGCGTTAAGAAAATGAAGATAACGTGGGTGGTTCTTAGTAGAAGTATGATACACAGTTAAAAATGACCGAATTTGATATCGACACCGTGGCGCAGTGGTCAGCGCGTTTGCCCGGAAAGCAAGAGGTCATGTCCCAGACTTGTCAATATCTTTTTCTGATTTTTCAGTTTCCAGATTTTCGACTGAGTTTCGCTTATATTGTCTTCATTTATTTTTTTTAAGTTTCTTTAGTAAGATGAAGCAAATATTAAAATATGAAACGACACGTACATAAAAAAGTTTTTTATTACCTTTTGCCTTATGGAAGTGCGCATTCAAGATGTTCTCGATAATTTCCACCCATTCTTGGACGGTGTTTCTATCACCAGTGAGTATGTATCGTTTCGGATTATCAAACTTTTTGAAATAAACTTGAAAGGAACCAGGTGAGTTTCTTTTGGGATCTGTTTTACCCAAACTATCGAAGCTAATTGAGTCGTGGTAGTCAAACAGTTTTTTACAATCCTAGAAAATATTAATCAATGCATTTGATTTTTTTATCAGTAGTTTCATTCTGGAAATTTAATATAAACTGGATAAGAATATGATCTATCACAAAAATAAGTCGTACATACCTCATTGAAGATAACGGTAAAGAGAATCATTTTCTCAAATAAAAAGCATGACATCTCAAATGCTTGATCTTTGCTGTCAGTTACATAAAAGTTTTTTTGTGTTAGCAAACGACCCTGGGCCATTAAATCAACCTGCAAAAAAATGCAGTAGCGAAGTGTAAGCAAAATGCATAAAATGTGGAAATAAATTATAAAAAAATAGTTCATATGGTTCCATTTTAGTGAAAACAAACACAACTCCTTCCCAATGTATCAAGGAAAGTGTATGACAACTTATACACTTTAATATTATTGGACTTACCTTAGAATACCTGATCTGCTCCAGCGGAGTTTTAGTTTTAAATTTTTTTATGACTTCCTCTAAAATATTTTTGGCAGTGGTCAATTTTTCCAATATTTTACAAGAATCTTCTGTCGGCAAGCGAATGAGATTGTCAATCAAGTTGACGTATAAAGTAATGCTACGAAGAGGATCCATGAAAAATATGTACAGCGGATTGTCTTGATTAAGCACGGTCTTAATAATGTTCTAAAACAAAACCAAGAATTAAAATTATTTCATAAAACAATAATATTATAACATGATATTTTTCTTGATAGTTATTTTCACAATTGAATTACCTCACAGAAGTGACCATATTTGTTAACTACCACAAAATCGTTGTATTCATTCCTTACGCAAAATTTTTTTTCGTAATGCGTAAAACCTGATTCCTGAAAAAAATTTGAAATATTTATTATGTGAAAGATAAATTCTTAATAAAAAGTACATGGTTTTTTCTGTAAAATTAAAATGAAGTAAGTAAGGAAGCTTACATTTATAGTAGAATGTTTATAGAAAATTTATTACTTACATGTTCAATAAATACGCCTGCTAAATCTGCCAAATTGTATTTAGCATTCTTGAGGGCTGGGAGCAGAACATTTGAGTGAAAGTTATAAATATATTTGGTGTTCATAAAAATTTCTTCATGGATTCGCAAACTTTGCGGACTCTCAATCCAACTCTTCAAATTCCTTACACACTCCTCTTCTTCTGCGATAAGATCGTCCACAAAATCCATGTACTTTTTTCTTGTTATTAGATCCCTATAATTATAAATGTATTAACATGTAACATAATATTTATAAAAAAACCGTGATGATATCAATGAAAATTTAAGATCAGATTTTTTTTCAATATTTCTCTTTAATTTGGCTGTAGGAAGATTTATCATGATTAAATTCAATGGAATGTCATAGAATTATTTTTTTTTAGAGAAAGATAGAAATTTCCGGGTAACGAATAACCCAATAATGTTTGAAAATGTCCTACTACCACCACACTAAGCGGAAAATATTGCTTGTGTCGTGATGGAGGACCAGCCGAGGAATCGGCGGCCGGGGTAGTCCAGCGGTAAGGCTCCTGACTCGCATTCCGAAGGTCGCGAGATCGAATCCCGGCGTGGCAAATAAATTTTATTTGATTAATTTGTATATTTCACAAATAATTCATTTAAAAGAATATAAAGTATATTTGCGGCACGTTCCAGAGTGGAAGATACTCCCAATATCGCCCTGGTGTAAGACCACCATTCAGAATTGAAACGTTGCTTGAAATGGCTTTAGCCGTGTTTGGTGACCAGATCTCAATAGCCAGGTACTTTCCCACCTTCCTCTTCCCCTCCCCACAACCTTCAGCCTCACAACATACCCCAATTGGGGATGATATAGTCTCACTGACTCCAGACGGGAGCAGTTGGGACTCTTGTTCGGTATTCATGTAAAAAAATCGAACACTCGATGCCCGGGTATGACCCAAGCTCGATGCCCACTTAACCACTGACCGGTCAATATAAATAAATAAATGAACGGTTTCTTGAATACCATATATCATAATATATATTTTGATTTTATGTGTTTTTAAAATTATTTACTTTTTATATTCTTTTGTGTGTCATACTTGATACATCTTTTTAAATTATTTTAATACACCTGTATATAAAATCGACAACCGCAATACGGGCATGTACCCAGCACGGTTATGGAAAAATTCTCAACAGGTGTAATAAACAATGCACTGAATAAAGTTTTTTATTTTAAATTACGAACTTTTCCACAGTGGCACTTTCTTTCTTTATTAGTCAAGAGAACGTCATCAAATGAATAATTTTCTGTATTGAGAATTAAAAAATATGTTTTTCAGAATTCTGTTATAAATATTCTCTCAATCACGATTGTAATTAATTTAATATAACTGAATTGTGTAGGTATATTCAAAATATTAGATAGGTAAATACTGACGTGACGGTCGGTGGATATCACGAAAATCTAAAATTAAAATATGTGGTGCATACTTCTGATGACTGGGCGATATGTTTTCTTCAGGTTGTTTGACGAAGTTGTCTCTTGTTTCAATATTGGGTTGATGTTTGTCGGTTGATTGCATGGAAGTCTCACCGACACCTGAAAAATATAACATTATTTATGTCCGATCCACGCCGTCGCACACGAGGCCGAATTATCAGTTTACAACTCCAAACATATTTCAACATCATTATATATTATTAGTAATATTAAAGTAGGAGATGTTTAAGGTTTACCTTTTGTATCCGATATATTCAATAAAGTGATGATAGACTCTAGCCATATTTTGACAGTTTCACTATCGTTTTCAACAAAGAGGTATTGTTTGAATTGTTTTTTTTCATGCCAAACTCTGAAGGACGTGGCTGATGGGTCATCTGGGGGTGAGTAACGTAAATATCTTACATCTATTGCATCGTGGTAGTGAAAATAGTTACCATCCCGTTCCTGTAACATTCAAAAGTATTTGTAACATGCAATCAATACTTCTGCCATAGGTCACCCCAAGTGGTTCGCTACGTCTGGTGACTTAGAAGGGTGCCCGAATTCATGATGTGAGGTTGGTCCGGATCTTGGCGGCAGACGCAACGGCAGACGGCAACTGCATGGTAGGCCGGATCGGGAGGGACTGCTTGAGAGTAATCTTTTGACCTCTAAACTAGGACTCTCCCGGAAAAACGCAGTAGGAGGAATACGGGGTGTCCCAAAAGAAAGTTTATATTTGTTTTGCTTTCTGTGTGAATGCAACTTTTCCGAGGGGCACGGAGGGTATGTCAATCAGTAGTCTGGCTCTTGTGAATTTAGTCGCTATAAAGCATTTATCGGGAGCGACCGCGCGTTGTGCTTGCGTGAGTTTTACAAAAATGGTGATCCGGCGACTATAGCGCATAGAAGATTCTGCAATTTTTGAGGTTTTCAAATTCAATGATGCGCCAAGCATTCCTCTCATTCAAAACTGCGTCAAAAGGCAGTTTGAAGAGATCGGTACAACGCTGGCAAAACCAAAATCCGGGCTACCAAGATCATCGAGAACGGTAGAAAAAGTAGAGAATGTTTATCAGTCTTTTCGTGACGCCTCAAATTTTTCGATTCGGATGCGCGCAAGTGCTTTAAATGTGCATAGATCATCGTCACACAGCATTTTGCACAAAGACCTAATGCTGCACCCCTACAAACTAACTGGCTATAACCAAGGAACACGGTTCCAGCAAAACGGAGCAACATCACATACATCCAATACGTCTCTGCCACGAGTTCGTGAAATTTTCCCTGGCAATTTGATCTCCAGGAGAGGTGACATAAATTGGCCTCCTTGTAGTCTTGACTTTACCCCTATGGACTTTTTCCTGTAGGGTTATCTCAAATCTAAAGTGTACGCCAAAAATCCGATTTCCTTGATGCAATTAAAAGAAAATATCCTTCACGAAATGGCAGCCATAACGAAGTCTACATGCCGAGCCATCATAATAAATTTTACTCTTATATATTTGGACGATATTATTTTTAAGAAATAAATTCACAAATTGTGTATTTTAGTATTTAATAAACATTTTTTTCTCATCATGATATAGGCCCTGGGGGGAATTATTTTGCTGTCCTAGATGTAACCGTATCTTTTTCTATATCAGATTTCCGATTGAATTTCGTGAATATTATCTTTATCAATTTAATAAAAATATTTGATTGATGAAGATGTTAATATTTAATCACTGAATACAATATTAGAGACTCTGAGCATGCTCTAAAAGCATCGCCTCGACAGGGCTAAGGTTCTGGGTTGATTTTCTAGATGTAACCGTAACTTTTCATAATTTTTCTGTTTGTCTTCAGTGATTAAATATTTCATAAAAAACTGATATATTTGCAAGCCAGTGGACCTTAAAAATATATCACCTAGTTTAAGTCGATTTATGCAAAAAAAACATCGCTTGTAAGTACATGAAACAATCAAGAAATTTAACAAATTTAACAAATATTTTTCATTACTATGTAAACACCAAGCTTCTACCACTGAAGATACAAACGTCAACCTAATTAGTGACATCCGCAAGACTATTCTTTCACAAATTTTGGTATGAACGCCATCTTTTAATATTATGTTCTTATCTGTTGAAGAAATGCTGTTGTATGCAGTAAGCAATTTGTTGAAATACAGGGCATCTGGGGGTAAAGTGCATTAACTTCGGGAGGTGATTCTACATGATAGTACAAGTAAAAAAGATAAATATTTTTTTTCTAAATTCCAACATTTAGGGTTAGTTTTCTGGTAAAAAGATAAAATTAGACCGGCGTGTGCAGGCGGCATTATTATTTTACTTTTGCCGAATCCCTGCTCCAAGCGCTCGGTGTCAGCGTTGAATTCGGATGTAACAATTTTATTCGCGTAGTAGTGATTCACTTTAAAAACTTTATTGTTGTTACTCAAAACTTGTTGATTTAGTGTGTCTTTATCTAGTGTGTATTTATTAAGACTGACTTAAAGGAACAACTTCCTTCAGTGCGTGTTTTTTTTCAGACTTACTTTTGGTTATTTAGTTGTAGACTTGTCTAACTGTAAAAAATGTGATTATTTGGGCGTAATCTTGTCATTGAATTATTGTGCGAATACCGCGTAATTTTGTTATTGAATTATTTGGTCAATGCCTTACTTTACCAGCAAAGAACGAGCAGATATTCAATTATGAGATACGCCACAACGTACGAATTGATAATAATATTACTTTACGTTTGTTTACATGCTTGCTTACAAGCTAAAGGTGGACATTTTGAATAATTGTTAAACTAGTTAAAAGCGATGACATTAGTAAAGTGTTCAATTAGTTTATAACAATTTAATCGTTAAAAGCGTGCCTTCAATTGTTATTTAAGTGCAGTTATCTTTTTAAATTTGGTTTAAAACAAACGATCTGAATAAACGTCAGATTTTCGGTCTTGGTATTGTTTACGGAACGGTTTCTTGGAACGGTTTCCATGGATACAGGCCAAATCATACAAAGCAACGTTGCAACAATGGCGCCCGGCAAGCCAACAACAACGTTGGGTAAGTGCTACCTTACACTAAGGATTTTTAGTAGGTATGTCTTTTATATGGGAAAAAAAAGTTGGAATTTCAGAAAAAGTTATTAATCTTTTTTACTCCTACCATAATGTAGAATCACCTCCTGAAGTTAATGCACTTTACCCCCGGACACCCTGTATGGTAATAAAAAAAATGATGATTTGATGGCATAGCTGAATATGGAGTAATCACTCAAAACCAGTTTAATTTTTTAATATAATTTTTAAAATTGATAATTTAAAAAATCGTAATAGTTCAAATTAATAATTTTTTACGTCTCTTGCAAAGTTGCCAAGATGGAATGGGAATTTACTAATTCAGGTGGTTAATTTTCAAAACACACAATGAAAATGCAATCATCAATCACTTATGGCATTATAGAATGGGGTGGTAGACTTGATACATTTATTAAGCCTCTACAAATAATTCAAAAACACATAATTAAAGTCATATATAACAAAAATAAAACATTCTCAACCAACTTATTATGCAAAGAAACTAAAATATTTAATATTCGTAAATTATTTATATTACAAACTTTGAAATATGTATTTAAAAACAAAAATTATTTCGAAATAAATAAAAATAAAAAAATAATTGTTTTTGTGTTTAATTCGTAGAACTCCATTTTAATTTCTAAAAAAAAAATAAAAAAAATAAAAAAGGATAAATAATATATTTTACACCCCAGAAACCAATACTAAATTATTGCAGACACATAGCAGTTTCATTGGTCCTCGTACATTTAACCTTCTACCACTACAAACTCAAAATTTTTTTTTTTTTTTTTACATGAGCTCCACACAGGAGGCCCTGAGGAATATAACTTCCCTAAGGGCCTATGTCATCTTTGGGGATGCTGTGTGGAGGGTTTTTTTAAGGAAGGGAAGGAGAGGAGAGTTCTGGGAAGGAAAAGGGTTTAAGGGGTGGGTAGGAATCTGGGGTTCAGTATGTCCTGGTCATCCGCCTCCAAGACCTAGACAAACCTCACCCCATGAACCCGGGCACCCCTGCTAAATCACCAAACGTAGCGAACCACTTGGGGTGACCTATGGCAGAGGTGTTGGTTATCCAATAAAGGTTCCCGGGGCGGCGGTACCCATTCCCGCCTCCCAAATTGAAATATAATGATAAATATAATGATAAAATATGCAAAAGAGGTAAAATTATGGTTGAATACTGTAGATATTGAAACGCTTTTTCTATAAATTTATCCATCCTTCTGCTACTCACTTTCTGTAACTTTCTAAACTGTAGTACAATATGTTTTCTGTTTATTTATTTATAATAACTAAAAAAAAAAAATTAAAAATCAGTATGTTTTTCTCCATTTTTATAATAGCTGAAAAAAAACCCTTTTCACTTATTCTACCTTTGTAATACTAACTTATTATACTAAATTTATATTTTATATGTTTTTTAAGTCTATTTTATACTTTGGGTACTTGGAAATATAGTATTTTGTTTTAATATTACCCACACTCAGACAGTGCCTTAGTGAGTTTTCATTTCTTGTTCATACTATTTGTTATTATATATTATGTTATTATATAATATTTGTTATTATACATTATATGTACAAAGAAATGGGGGTGAAATGCAGATCCGGGCACCATTTGGAAATTTAATAAAAATGCACTTTCTAGATGAGAAAAGTGTGGAAAAGTTGAATAAAAAAGAAATTAAGGCGCGCTCGGCAAAATTGAGGGAGATACAGCCGTTTAAAGAATGTATGAAATGACACTTCATGAACAGATAATGTCCGCCATTTGATACTAATTTGTTGGTAGGGATACCTGATACAAGAGCCTAGATACGATTGTAGGGAATAAATAATAAGGCGCGTAGGTACTGGAATGGAGACAAACCATTCAAATCCTGGGATGTTTTTTAAAATAAAGATAACATACACAATCCCGTTAGACAAACCATTTAAAATGTAGATTGTTTTTTAAAGTAAAGATAATAGGTATTATACACAATCCTGCTAGACAAACCAGTGCCTGAAGTGGCGCGGGATTCGATCGTTCTGAAGTGTGCGTGTAAACGGCGCTTTAGTATACATACGAAGGGGGCACTTTCTTTTCTATCACAAACCATGTTACACAAACCTAGCGTCGCCGCTAAACTACTTGAAAACTGGGATGTTTTTTTGCCGTGACGCGAGTAGGCGCTACGAAGGGGGCACTTTCTTTTCTATCACAAACCATGTTACACAAACCTAGCGTAGCCGCTAAACTACTTGAAAACTGGGATGTTTTTTTGCCGTGACGCGAGTAGGCGCTACGAAGGGGGCACTTTCTTTTCTATCACAAACCATGTTACACAAACCTAGCGTAGCCGCTAAACTACTTGAAAACTGGGATTATTTTTTGCCGTGACGCGAGTAAGCGTTAAAGGGGCACTTTCTTTTGAATCACAAACCATATTACACAAACCTAGCGTATTTGATGTTTTAAATAATTTATAAATAAAGATTATTAAAAAACATTACAGCTTTTCATTTATTCATTATTATTCATTATTTTTACAAAAAAAAAAAATTTAGGGGTATTTTCAAGTAATTTGCCGGTTTCTAGGGGTTTTTGAGTTTAGTTTAGGGATAAATATTTTTGGGAGTTGGCAACACTGACTTTCTTTTCTTAGGTTAGTATGACTGGTTTATTTATAAAATGGCGGGCGTACTGACATAATCTGTTCGTGAAGTGAAATTTTACTTGACGTAATTGAAAATTAATCAGTTATTCATTTTTTTTTTTATTGCTTTCCGCACTTTTTTTCACCTTCCAGGTTAAAGTTCTCAACTTAAAACGCGGTGAAAACATGGTTTTCTGCCAAAAAAAAGTGGTGCCCGGATCTGCATTCCTCCCGAAATGGGAATAAATAAAGTTTAAAAAAAAAAATCAAATTTGTTTCCCTTCATAGAACTCTTGTATCAGGATTCAATGACAAATATTATACTGATAACGCCGTAGAAAAAAACAAATTAAAATTAAAACTCGCAACTGGGACTTGCACCCAAATCCCATATTCTTACAGCGACCAACACTCCACTAATTGAGCCACTAAGACCAAATTATGTTCGGTCTTTTTATTAATCTCATCCAACACTGCACTTCCTCAATAATTTTCCATTTTAAATTGACTGTTTGGGATGATTGCAAAGTTCTTACCAGATTATAAACATTTGCAACCAATATCTAAAATCTAGACAGTGTCACGGATACATTACATTGCTAACAATCCGATTTTATTTATATAAGACATATTTTTGATGTATTGATTCAAAATTATAATGAGGGGGTATTTCATCAATCTCTTGATAGCACATCCATAGAATAACTTTCGTATTATTAATAAATTATGTAGAATACTCTGCTCACTTATCCGAAGCCAGCATAGGTTCGAGTGCCGAACAGTAAACTCAAACTTCATAAATCAAAAAATCATCTACCGAAAAAAATAGTGCTCTTGACAGCTATCGAGAGGGTGGTGAAATACCACCTCAATTAAGATATTTGTAAAAAAATGTTTTTTTATTTTATTTATACATACCTCTAAATGAACAACCGTCAGAATGATCATCTTTTCAAATAAGAAGCACCGCATCAGCTGTGGTTCATTGGTACCGAGGCTCACATTGAAAACATCAGTCGCTACTAGTTCCCCTTGATTAATCATTTCAACCTAAAATGTTGGTTTAATAAGAGGAATTATTAATATTGTGTAATAAAATAGAAAACGTATAAAAATACGTAATTCAAATAAAGTATTTTAGTCATTTAAAATTTTGTGTCATTATTACCACTTTCAAAAAAAAAGGTTTGAAAACGTTATCCATGTTCACGTGTACTTCAAATAACCTTCTCAAAAATTCACAATGTGTTCTTTCATAGATAATTTAATTATTGTAGAAAACAATTTTCGTAAGTTATTTATGCTTTAAAATATTAAGGTGAAGCACTACAAAATAATGCATATACATGTTTTTCGTTTGAAAATTTGATCGCTTAGAAATATGTTAAATACTTTAATTAAATACTGCGGGTAGAAAATGCCTTGGACTTTGAGATACTCGAGTATTTTTTGACAAATATTTTTATAAGCTCGGAAAAAAATATGTTATAAAAACTATTTTAAAGTTCAAAATCTCCTACTTATAAACCCAGTTTGGGTTATCGTTTTATTGTATATTGTGGAAAATTAAGAGCTTTAGAAAATGATCGTAAAACATTTATATATTTTAGCTTTCAAAATGAAACAATACACGCAGTTTTGGCGATGATTTTTTTTGCGTAAATCAAAACAGTCGGCTGATGTCAAGCGGAAATTTAATCCTTATCGCCATTTACATAAGGAGTGGTACTATTAGCGGCCCGATTTCAAATTTTTCACGACGTGAAGCGACGTGGTGAATTGCCTTAAGATGAATTATTTGTTGACGCCCGTATATAGACAATATGAATAAGAATAAAATGTTTTGCCCGTGCACACACTCAATTCCTTAACAGGGTTTAAAATAAAATATTTTGTTAGTAAGACCTGTGCCACACACAGCTATAAAAGATAAAAGATATCGCTCGCCGTACATGAACGGCGTGTGTGGCACAGGTCTAATTCCGTCCAATACTGTACTTCCCTACCTTTCTTGGAAGAATTGAGATTTCATAAGGATAAAATAATTTTCTTTATATTCATATTGCACATTTGCAGACGCCAACCAACAAATCATCATAATATTTTAAAGCACAACTTGCAGGAAGAGTATTTTCCTGATATAATTTAAAAAACTGCCATCTACAAACGAGCAGACTATGAATTATTTTATCTTTGCCCTTAAATATATAAGACTTGGATACTTGCACAAGGCGTCGCAGATGCCTTCACTGGATTTCCTAAGCCAGAAACTCTGATTAAGAAATGCAAAAAAATTATAACGCAATTATTTCGCTTTTTTGCGGAGTATAGCAATCCATGGTATTGTGTTTACAATCACAAATAATGTTAAAGTCGTGATAAGACGCCATTCGCAAAAATGAGAGCGTCTTCCGATATGGTGACGGCGATGGCTTTTGCACAACCTTCATATTTATTTTTTATTTATTTATTTATTTGTTTGTTTATTTAGTACAAGATTATACATGTATATACATAATTCTTTAATTTTTTTGACTGCCCAACTAGGAATATTCCCGTTTTAGGACAGTCAAATTATTATGGGTATAAACAAATGGAACATGATTTGTACAAAAAAGAAAGGAAATTGATCAAATAAAAAGAACAGAAATAATATAAAATAAAATAAAAAAAGTTTAAAAACTAGTAACTGTAATTTGTTTAGCATAGTTATTAAAATAATATAAATTTAAAAAAAGAAAAGGTAAATAGGTACATATATAGGTAACTAAGAGAAATTAAGAGGGTTAAAACATTTAGGTATTCTGTATGCATTGCAATATTAAAATAAGAATTTAGATAAAAATATGGAGGTAACATGAAACAATTTACAAACTGAACGAATTGAAGTTGACTTTGCTTTAATTTATTTGATAGAATTGATGAAGCCACCTCCTTTAAATAGTATAACGTAAACGCCTTTATCAGGCAAAGGCACTTACTTGACAGTCTTTAATACGTTCCACGTACAGTTTTTCTTGTATATTGTGAAGTAATTTCTCCGTAGATTCTTTTGCAGCCTTATATTTATTGATCGTTCTCAAATCAAAATTGGAATCTTCAGCTATTTCAACAAGGTCATAAATAGCGTAGTAATATGACTCAATTATGTAAAAAGGGTCAGAACAGAGGGAATAAAGATCATGAGTCACCAATTGAGATGCAACCGCCTGAAATTAGAAAGTTTCACTTTTATTACTTTATCAAGTTATTACCAAGTCTCCAATATGTTTAATATTTCAAAATATTCGACAAAAAAAGCATTTGGGCACGACCTCAATGTATTGGATCAGCAAAATCCATTGCCGACATAAAACAAAAAACATTGTGGCCCGACCTAAGCGTCTATAAAACAGTGTGGGTGTTTTTGTCAATGTTTGTGTAAATAGTGTCGCCGGAGATGCGACTGTCTAGAACAGGGATTCCCAAACTATTTTGGACAAGTGACCCCTTTTCCAAAATGAACTGTTACCCCAGACCCCCCATGGCAAATTACCTACTTTTAAAATCAACCCTCTTAGGGGCCGTTCAAGTATTACGTAACGCAATTTTTGAAGATTTTTGACCCCCCCCCCCCCCCATGTAACGCGCCGTAACGTTTTCCTGTACACCCCCCCCCCCCTAGGCGTTACGTATCGCCCAAGTGGCTTTACTTGAAATTCACATTTAAGTTGCGCAAAGTGCTATAAAAATGTTAGAGACACATTGGTAAGTGTTGATTTGATGGAGATGCAATAAATCCGAACTTCAAGTAGTCCAAACTGTATTGTCTGCATTTTTTTTTCGTGTCCGCCATCATAAAACTCTCAGTAATCTTGCAAATAAAAAAATAAGAAACTACCTAAATAATAAACAATAATTAACTGTTAACCGGTCAAATGCCGTCCAAAATCACGAAAATTTACGAAAGCTCCCGCGAAATCACGACTTTGATATTTGAATTCAATATTTTGTCGATTAATTTTGAACTATCGTATATTTTATTGACCGAAACACATTCCTAAAACAATAAACTATGTACCAAAACAACACTACTTTCGTTAATTACGTAAATTAATAGGTTTTACGATGTTTTTGTCGAGGAACCCGCATCAACCTTGACAGATAACAATCGCGGCAAAATTTGACAGTTCGATGTCATAGAGAAAATTATTTAAAAATATCCTGGGGTTGCAAGGTGAATAAAATTTCTACCCGCCGTATGGTTATATAATGACGGAAGCGATTCTGACACTGTTCTTCATACAACGTCTGTACATAGATGGGTCAAAATCGCAGACAAACATGTTTTCATGGGAATATTTTTTTCGGGCATGCGCAAGGGTCGATTTTCAGACCTCGTCGACCCCCAAAATCAGTTTTCGTTTATGTCGACCCCTAGGAAACCGATATCGACCCCAAGGGGTCGATATCGACCACTTTGGGAATCCCTGGTCTAGAAGAATCATTGGAAACACTTCTGAGGCTTTTTACCTCCTAGTAAATATTCATTACGAGAGATGGGAAGGCTGATAGAGATATCGAAAGACGGGAAAATGCAGCCAACTCTATTAATGGAGGACTGAACGAAGTTGGCACCAACAAAAAACTGTCCAAAGAAGCGAAGTTAGCCGTCCATAATGGAGTGCTGGTACCTACCCTGATGTATGGCAGTGAGGCATGGAACTGGCAGAGGAAGGATGAAAGTAGGCTGAATGCTGTAGAAATTAAATCCCTGAGGCGTATGTGTGGTTAAACCATGTACGATCATGTGAGAAATGTAGAGATCCACGAAGAATGCAAGGCTGATGTAAGCGTAATGAGTAGGATTAAGAAAGGGACGCTCAGATGGTTTGGGCATTTAGAGCGAATGAACGAGGAAAGGAGTATAACGAGAATATATGACGCAAATATGGATGGTAGAAGAGTCGGGGACGCCCGAGGAAGACATGGCACGACTAAGTGAATCAGATACTGTAGTCGGGCCATGTGAAGAGTCGGAATAATAGAAGAGCATGTATGAATGTGAACGAGGCAAGGAGTGTGTGCCAAGATCGAGTTGTTTAGCGGTCCGTCCTCTCTGCCTACCCATGCGGAAACGGCGTGATAGTTATTTAGTAAGTTAGGTAAATATTCATCCCGATGGAGCCAAGTTGGGGGCAGCCAGCGATATCTGATTGTTGCAATACTACAGATGGGGAGATCATAAACTTTTACATGACATAAAATCCGAAGGCCGGCGTAGTCCAGCGGTAAGGCTCTTGACTCGAGCTCCGAAGGTCGCGGGTTCGAATCCCGGCGTGGCAAATAAATTTTATTTGATTAATTTGTGTTATTTTACAATTTATTAATTAAAAATAATATGTAGTATATTTGCGGCACGTTCCAAAGTGGAAGATACTCCCAATATCGCCCTGGTGTAAGACCACCATTCAGAATTGAAACGTTGCTTGAAATGGCTTTAGCCGTGTTTGGTGACCAGATTTGAATGACCAGGTACTTCCCTACCTTCTTCTTCCTTATCTCCTTCCTCTCCCCACTACCTTCAGCCCCACAACATACCCCCAATTGGGGATGCCATAATCCCATTGGCTCCAGACTGGAGCAGTTGGGACTCTTGTGCGGTATACATGTAAAAAAATATATATATCCTTTTCCGTAAATTATGGAAATATCACTCACTAGGCAAACATATTTGTGATTGTTAACAATGTCCAGACTGTTTTCGGTTTTCGGCGAAAATTCATTATACAGCTTTAAACCACTCTCCTGAAAACGAGATTAATAACACATTTACATAATTAATAAAATAACGTGATAAAAAAGTAATGTGCGGTGAATTGCCAATAATGTTCAGATGCTTTTTTCATGAAGAGCCAAATCAGACCATTTATTCGGAGCTAGCATGTCGAAGAAAGGGGCTCTGATCGAGCTCAAATCCCACAACGGGTATCAACATGTCCCCCAAATAAAAGCTTGTTGAAAACAAGATAATTTAACCCATCAGGCTAATTTGTTCACTTTTGGGAACAACTTATATAGGTCTCATAAAAATCGATGTGTCATACTTACTATCTTGATGAGAAATATGACCTAAACGGTGTTAGAAAGAGAAAACACCATGCTTTATATTGCAATTTAAAAGTTAACCACACATTTATTATAATGGTCTCCTTTATGAAACAATCAGTTTCCGAATATACTTAGATAAACTTTAAAAAAATTTTAATAATTATTTTTAAACGTCAAAAAAATATTAGTTTTAATATATAAGTTATTTTTTAACGACATAAACGTCAAAAAAGAGAAACGACGTCAACGTTCATAATACATTGGTCTAATAAAATATACTTATTTTATAATTTTTATATGTATATACAACGTGTCCCAAAATTCAACGATAAGCGGGCACCAGTGGGTGGATCTGCTCATGACTGCTCGAGAAAAAAATAGAAGAAAATTTTTTCTGAAAATATTGAAAAAATTTATATCCTTTGAAAATTGACACCTCTTAAGATATTTTTAACTACCATGATCACAATTTTTGAAATATTTCTGATTTTTTTTTGTATAGGCAACGTAAGTAGCACGGCTATCTACCACAAACCTTAAAAATCCATGAATACCTGTAGTTTTAACACAAAAATCGATCAAAATTATCTTTTTTTTTTAATTATGAAAGATTTTTTTTTCAGTCCACTTTTACTCATCGTGGTGTAAAAAAAAGTATGAACACTACTATGGCAATTTTTTTAAAAAGTTTACGCATCTAATCAAGATTCCAAAATGGTATAACACCCTAGGAAACCTAGCCACAAAAAAAATATATAAAATAAAAATCTGAAATATTTGAAAAATTGTGGCAGTTAAAAATATCTTAAGAGCGTTTAACCAGCCAGCGGACGAAAATCCACATTTCGTCGAAAGTTGTTCTTCCGATCGTGCAGGGCGGTTACAATGAGAAAGATTGATTATTCTCCGTACCAGCTTTTTTAAATTATAACTCAATATCGAATTTATTTCAATCCAAATTAGCTTTAATTTATACCTTCATCCAAAAATGCTGAAAGGCGTGATGATAAAACTATTAAAATAGTGTACTTTTTGTAGTTATTTTTTGATTATGAGTATTTATCATTTTTCAATAATGTCTAAATTTAATAAGAATGTTAAAAAAATCTGAAATATATTAGTTTGTAAGTGCGCAAATAAATATACAAATAGACCAATTTTCGTCAAGAAACACATGTACGTACATATTTTTTAATGATTTTATTGAAACTAAAATTAAAATTCTAATACATAACTTTGCTAGATAATGTATTGATTTATTTTACTGCATGATTACATTATTTGAAATGGGTGTGGTATAATACAAAAACTTTTTTGAAAATTTAGCAAATCTGCCAACGACCTATGGAATAACCTTATTATACTAAAAATTTAAAAAAAATCTAAAAATTTATTACATACGAATGCTAGATAAAAGAACAATCTTTCGAAATCCATTTATAATTTTTTGTGGAAAAGAGTCAATACGTCTAAAAACTTTTTTGAAAATGACGTATTTCCGGCTTTCTCTGGTAATGCCCTCTTAAGAGGTGTCAATTTTTAAAGGATTTCAATTTTTTCAAAAAAAATTGAGAAAATTTTTTTTTTCTACATTTTTCTCCAGGAGTCTGAGCAGGCCCACCCATTGGAGCCCGCTTATCGTTGAATTTTATATGGGTATATTAATAATTTTAGTTTGAAAAAATATAAAATGATCAATTTTTAAAACCTTTGTACGTTGGCATTTAAAATTTTTGAAGGTATGTAATTTTTTTTTTTAATTAGGTATTAAATTTGAAAGCGTATTTTATCACCTTCCAAAAACACTAGTTATTTTCGATACGTTAGGAAACATTCCATTTATTTGAATTTTATTGCAAAGCGGAAGTATTACGACCTTCTGACAAAATATGCCCGAGGCCTGAGAATTCATATTTTTTGGTTTTTCTAGTGATTTTGAATACTAATGAACATTTTTAAACATTTAGTTTGGAATAATTATTTTACAATGCATCAACCTGCAATTTTACTCTCTTCATGACAAAAACATAATATTAAATTTATTATATGAAAATAAAAGACTTCTTACATTTTCTATGAACACATCTCCTGAAGCAGACACGCTCCAATCTTCATTTTGTAAACATTTTTCCATAGCTGGGAGCATCGTCTCCGAGTGAAACATAAAAATTCTTTTTGTTTTTTTTAAGAATTGTTCTGATAAGAAAAAGGGGTCTTCGTTTTTAGAAATGTACTGCAGCAATAATTCCAGGTTCTTAGTATATTCCTTTACAATATGCATCAAATCTTCTAAACGTAGCTTCACCCTGTTAAATCAAAACATTTCATCGTCAAAAGTTATCGATGACCACTTTATGTTATTGAAAATCTAATAACAGGAATATACAATAATACATAAGAGTAACATTGAAATTATTATTAGAGTAAGAATTTTTTGGTACTTCCGTAAACCGGGGTTACTTTGCATTCATTTTAAGTAATTTTTACACTTTCATTTTTCACATTTTCACGAGAAACATTTTTTTGAGGGAATTAGAATTTTTTAAATTTAATTTTTTTTTTTTACATTAACTCCACACAGGAGGCCCTGAGGAAAATAACTTCCCTCAGGGCCTATGTCATCTTTGAAGATGCTGTGTGGAGGGTCTTTTTGAGGAAAGGAAGGAGTGAACACGTGTCTTGAAGAGACCCATGTTGTAGGAGGGAGGAAACACAGAGGCCGGCAAATCGTTCCACCGCCGCTGCGTTCAATCGTTCCTGCGCTGTAGGTACGTGCAACAACTTTCAGAGCAAAGATACAGCTCTTCAGCTCGTAGGGCTTTGAAGCAAAGAATGGACGGTTACCTCGAGAGTGTTTTCTCTTGGGGTAAAAATAATCTCGTTGAATTTAATTTTTCAAAGAACCAATCTTGTCTGATTACGTCTAAAAGGGATCGAAATGAAAATCTAGTCTCTTTTAACGGAAGCAATCTTCTGAACAGGCCATCCATTGATATGCTTGGTGTAACCCTAAGTGACCAACTCAGGTACGGGGGCTCCATCGAAGCCAGAGTAAAGTTAGCTTCCCAAAAACTGGGCGTACTGTACAGGGCCCGCAGATACTTTAATAGTTCACAACTGCTAACCTTGTACAAATCACAAGTACGCCCCACGGTTGAATTTGGCAGCCATCTCTGGTCTGAAGCTCCAAAATACCTGAAAAATACCCTCGACTCTGCGCAGAAACGGGCAGTCCGTTTGATAGATTCTCCCATCTTAACAGATGGATTGCAATCTTTAGAGCACAGACGTCGGGTGGGAATGCTATCCTTGTTCTATCGGTATTACATGGAAGATGCATCGAGGAACTAGCATCATTGATCCCTTCGGCACCACTTCGTGCATAGTCGGGAAACACGCCAAACGCGTGCCCAACATTTGTACACGGTTGACATTTGTCACATGAAAACGGGTCGTGGAAATCGTGTGGAATGATTTGCCGGCCTCTGTGTTTCCTCCTTCCTACAACTTGGGTCTCTTCAAGACCAATGTTCATTTCTTCCTCTCCTCAAAAAGACCTTCTACACAGCATCCCAGATGACATAGGCCCTGAGGGAAATTGTTTTCCTCAGGGCCTCCTGTGTGGAGTTAATGTAAAAAAAATACTACAAAAACATACAGGTTGTAAGAGTTAATAATATATTGAGTACCTGCGGGAAGAATCATTTTCAGATTGTTCGTCCATAGTGATATTTTCCATGGGATTTTGAGTCGTCTTTGATAGTAGATCATTTTCTGTTGAATAAATAAAAATAAATAATAATAAATAAATAAAAAAATTTGTTTATATTTTCATCACAAAGAAGTGTTTTATGAAAGTATATACACATATGTCATTTTTTATATCATTCCACCAATATCAGTAGGACAGGGGAATGAGAAGTGTAATGGGGTGATTACGAAGTAGAGCTATTTAGATCTAGCCACTGAATGTAAATATTATACAATACATTCAAAATAGGAATTTTAAACAACACATCGAATCTGAATGGTGGTCTCAGCAGGACGTTTCTGTGTCTTCCTATGTGGAATGATGTGCGAATATTAGTATAAATAAGAACCATAATAAATATTATGTTATCTACGTGAACAAAACAAATGGATTGTACTATTTTATCAAACATGAATTTAAACCCACAACTTTTGGGTTACAGGCTAGACAGCTAACCGCTCTAACTGTTCAAATGATCAGGTTCCTGGGTATTTTCGCCAAAGTTTGTGCATGTTTTTGTCATTTTTATGCCTTACATTTCCGTAACTTATACCACCAATACCAGATTACCAGAAGTTGGGATTTTTTTCAGTGAAGAAATTCTGGTGCGGGGGAGGGGAAGGGGGGAGGGTGGGAGGTAGAGGATTGGGTGGAGGGGTGGAGGGAGGGGAGGGGGGGCGGGGCGAATATGCGAGCAAAGCCGGGGGCGAAAACTAGTATAATATTTATCTGAAAACCATCTATAAAATCAATCAGTCTGTCTTGATCGTGTTGGTTTTCGGTATAAATGTAACAAAGTTTTTTTTAAATTTTTTTTAATAGTATTTTTCACTTTTTATAATATTAATTCAATCACTCAGTAGCTTAGAGCCTATGTATTCGTAATGGTGTTGTGCAGTACCGTGTCGCATATATGTAGATACTTATAGATATTTTCCCAGATGTTCTTCACGTTGAGGACTGTTCAGATTATTTAAAACCTAGAATAGCAGTTTTTCAAATAGTTTTGAAACCGGTAGGACCTTAAAATTATCAAAAATTTCAGTGATTGGAATTTAAGAATAACTTCAACGGTCATTTTTATCATTGTTATTAGTTATTATCATTGTTATTAGTTAGTTAGTCTTATAGATGCTACCCCATGCGGTTACACCATTTAACACTGACTGAACAAGAACAAAGTAAACCATTTTAATATTTGAAAAATTTAGTTTTATTTTTTAATTTCTTATTCATTTGTTTTTTATATATATATATATACATAAAAAACAGGCGTTAATAAATAAATAAATATATAAAATTAATTACGATTTGAGTTTACTTAATATTTGATGGTATAGGGAGGCAGCGAACAGCCATAAAATATCATTTTTGCACTTTTGTATCACCGGTTACCACTCTCCAGCTAGGTGCGTTACAACGCAATTTTCATTAGCAAATTCATTCAAATTCATCCGGTTCTAGCGTTCGCCCTCTCTACCTGCTTTACCTCTTAGCAAGAATAATATTAAACTTGTAAAAATTATTGTAACGTAAAGTTTCCGTTGTAAATATATTTTGACTCGCGTTAATATCAAGAGTTATTGTTTAAATACCTCCGAACACACGAATACAGTTTACAGACGTGGGCAAGGTCTGTGGGCTTTCAGACCTGGATAAATCATTTAAACAATACCCTATCTTGTCCGAACTGGTGACCCGACATTTTAATATTGGAGGACTTGGAATCCGTAAACTGATGACCAATATGATAATACTATACCAAAATACAGGTAAAACGAGAGGACGGACGCTGAACGGACCGGAATCCTGGACATACATCTTATGAGTAAATACCATTAATTTCAAATTTCAACTTAGGGCCAGTAATTTAATTTAAATGTTCCAGTAATTTTTATGTAGAGTCATATAATTATTAACTAACCGTCACGGACGTATTGTCCAGACTAACGATCTCATGAATAACGCGAAATACATCCAATAATTTTGCATAAAAACCTCGTACTAGCAATCGCGCAAAAATGTCGATTTCAGATCTGAACCCAGGCCAAACCACTGCAGCAGGAGCCATCCGGGACC
This sequence comes from Limnephilus marmoratus, assembly GCA_917880885.1. NCBI lineage: Eukaryota > Metazoa > Arthropoda > Insecta > Trichoptera > Limnephilidae > Limnephilus > Limnephilus marmoratus. The sequence continues at coordinate 50,766,850 of OU862909.1, read as the reverse complement.
TGGATCCACACAGGAACAATCAACGAGCACAGAATCTCCAGCGCCCGACCCAGAGAACCAGCTACTTCCGACCCAAGTAACGTACCATCAAATTAACTACGTGAAGATCTCCGATCATATCCTTCGCATTGCGATATTTACAAAAAAATAACCTTAAAATTTTATTGGTCGCAAATAATTGCTACGGTTGCAATAATCGTTTACTTTCAACGTCACTTACATTGTACTAGTTCAGTGTATCCAACATTGATTCTTTTAACGGATTTTGGAAAATAATTGTACGACATCAATCAACTTTTATTTTTTACATTTTTTTATATTATTGCCCTCCGCTATATTTTTCTTCACAAACATATTATTGTCCCTTGCTGCCCATCTCTTGCCATATAATCATAATAAACATGAACTCAACGGATGATTAATCAACTTCCAACACTGGAAACAGTCCACCCACAATGGAAACCAACATTAACTCCGTCTCAGTGAAGTTACCAAATTGTTGGTGATAACATCGCACTTTGGTTCGCGCAAGCTGAAAGTCAGTTTATGAACTCAAGAGTAAAAGATGACCTCACGAAATATAACGTCATTGTCGCTAGATATCAAAACACTCAAATGCGTAAGCGACATTGTCATCGAACGCGGGTGGTTCAACAAGTATACTTTACTGAAAACTACACTCATCGAGCGATTACAAGATTCAGAGGAGAAACGCCTAACACACCTCCTGACTGGATTACAACTAGATGACAGGAAACCTTCAGGACTTCTACGGCACATCTCGGAAATCGCTGGTCCCGTTTTGGTGGAGAGCGCAATTATACGCACATTGTGGTTACAACTCCCACAACACGTTCAAGCGATTTTATCTACCCTACCCGACGACAATCTGTTACAACTCGCATCGGCTGCGGATAAAATTCTAGAAGTTTACCAAAAAACTGAATGTGGCGCGATCGATAAGAATCTTCGAAACAGCAACGATTACAATCAAGACCTCAACATCTGTTCAGTACTCCAAAATCTACACGAACAAATCGCCAGACTGACACAAGAGGTCAAACAATTGAAGATGAGACAAAACGGCGGCAATGGATGGGCATTTAACTCCAGAGAACGTCGTAATTATAGCCCCGGTCATGAATGGAAGCAACCATTGTCATCATCTAAAAAGTTCTCAAGAAATCCACGATCAAGGTTACGCAGTAGACCAGACAATAATAATCATTCAACAAAATATTGCCAGTTCCACAATGAATTCGGAGATAAAGCTGTTAAATGCCAGCAACCTTGCTCTTACAAAAGCAACAAATCTAAAAACAACGGCGGCGGTACACAGTAAGGATGTGTGATTCCGTCAACATTGGAGGTTGCCCACCACTTTCCCACGGCGTTCTAAGGAAACAGATGGTTTCCTCCTTCACCGTACTTCACGGACTCTATTTTTTTTATTTATAAAGAAGCTACTTTTTATTTAAAATGACTCTAGACCCCCAATGTCCGGGCATACATTGTTAGCAGGCAGTATGCGAGTGGGTACATGTTGTTAGTTATTTATTTCACAGTATAACGTCTCATCTCCGCCACCTGATGTAGCTGAAATAAAAGTTTGTTAATATGAAGGGAGAAAAATTAATAGAATAAAAAAAAAAACATATTATGATGAGATAGTTTGACTTAATCAAAGCAGCTGAGCTACAGTCATCCGGCAGTCCCGTCGAGGATAAGCGGAGCCATCAGTCCAGTCAGGTCAAGCGAGACTCGGTGTCCGCACCCCTAAGCCGGCTTCCCGGTAGGCCCTCGAAGAAAGTGTTGGGATTGATTGATTGATTCCGTCAACAGTAGTAGTCCATTCCATTATGCTCAAGTAATAAAAAAACACTTGTAGCAACAATCAAAAGACACAGACAACTGGGCACGCTCCAGCCATAATTCATCATTTTGCGTGAACGTACAAAATGATTGCGTGGTGTTTATACTTGGGTTTTCAATCATCGTTGGGGCAGTACCCAAGATGAGATATCCCAAAGTAGTTTCAATAGCAAATGGCTAGCCGAGAGAACCTGATATTTTGTTTGCCTTTAGAATGCGAGCAAACAACTAACATCTCAAGATTATATCAATCTCACCGGGCGTACAGAATGTTGTGTCTGCTAAGGGCAAATTGTCAAGATACGACAAAGAGGAGCGGTTAATGTTAACAATAGGCAACTCACTGGTTATGGTTTCTACTACATATGGTTTAATCGTATACGACTGAGTGATGTCATAGCGGGAGAGTAATTTTAAGCAAGTTACGCCATTTGTCACATTTTTACGTCACCTATTCCCGTGACGTAAGTACTTGGAGATGACCGCACCGTAAGATTCAAACGTGAACAGCATTTGCGCGTAATTATGTCCCTTTGGGAACCGCTATCTATTAGAGCCCGTATCGTCTGTATCTAGCGCTTAGCGTCTCTGGTAGTGCAAACAGCCATTACTAAGAGGGTAGTAGTATTTGCACTAGGGCATGAATTTGTTACACATAGCGAAACCGGATTCGAAAAATTTAAGTTATCATTATCGGCATCTATTTGTGACGCGGGAGACGGTATTGGGTCCGTTTGTGACTTCCGCCCATCAGTTTGTTTGAAATGCAACAAACTATGATGGTTGCTTTACAAGCTTTCGTGATGTGCCTAGTACTGAGGCAGTTCACACAAACTCGAATATTCGATGACTTAATTCAGTTAAATCGCTCGCGTGGTTCTAGACTTGTGAATTTAGAACATTGGTATAAAGGGTGCGATCACTTTTGGCAGCAAAAACAAATTTCGATGGAATGATTATCGATTTTTTCGACATTAATAAATGCCTTTGCGGAATTGGTTTTTTGCGGTTTAGCAGTATAATTATTATTTGAGCCAAGACGGTACGATGTCGGTTGCGTTATTTGTGCGCGATTAAGAATTCGTTGCAGTACTCTTACGAAGTCGATTAGTTCCGCGCTGGACGGTAAATTTTCATTATTTTTAATAGAAAATTCGAAAGCCTTTACAGTCTCTATGTCAAGGCGTTTAAGACCCAGTTGCAGCAATATGCATTCTGCGAGATCTTTTATTTTTAATTGCTGCAGCGCGGCGATGTTAGTGGAGTATGCATCTGCAAAATTCTCTAAAGAAGCGGGTGTGGCCGATTTAACTGGAGGTAATTTCAGCAATCGGTCAAAGTATGATTCAGCAAGAACGCATTGATCATTATACTTAGTACACAATGCGTCCCAAATAACTTGATAATTTGTACCTGTAGGCGTAATAGCTTTATTTTATTTATTTTTATTTATTTATTAATTTTCAACACCCTGATGGGCTTTTACATGACAAGTTTATAATACAGAGACAGTTTTTTTTATAAAAAAGATAATCTATAAAAACATAACTAGTAAACATCATAATATGAAAGGTAGGTATACAGATAAATTTAAGGAAAGATGGTGCATTACAATAAAAGAGAAAGTTTCTAAGTTGTGAATGGCATAGAAAATAAACTAGTAGGTATGTTAGTAATTACAAAATTTACAGGTGACTGATTAAATGTCATAAATAATACATGATAAAATGCAAGATACATAAAAAGAAAACGTTAACAAGTTTTTACAGAGAGATAGAAATACACAAATGTATGCAATATACCCTACGTGATGCTCCTTAGATATCAAAATATTCTACATAAAAATATTGTTCAGATATTTCTTCAATAACGGTAAACTTGTATTAAATACATCGATATTAGAGGTGTATTTGTTCCCTAGTGTGTGTAGTCAAGAAATTTATGCGTGTGTGTGGTAGTTGGTTAGAGAATTATTGTTGCAGAATAATATGTTTTGCCTTGTCGCTCGAGTTGGTACCTTAAAGTCAATGAGATGCAGGAGTTCGCAACAATCTAATTCGGAGTGAATAATTTTAAACAAAAAAGTTAGGTCGTTTATTTTTTTTCTAAGGAATGCAATTTAAGTGTATTTAGTAAAGATGTGTAGTTAATGTGTTGAATAGGTATGTGTAACTTGAAGTTAATAAATCTTAAAAATTTGTACTGCACTCTTTCGATATTTCTTATATGAATTTGATAATATGGGGACCAAACTATGGAATTGTATTCCAGCAAGCTGTGTACGAGTGACAAATATACGATTTTTTAACTTCCAACGAATCGAAGTCTTTGATTGTTCTGATTATAAATCCTAGTGTTTTCATGCCTTTGTTAGTTATTTGTTCTATGTGATTTATAAAATTTAATTGCGAATCAAACACAACTCCAAGATCCCTAATATCTTTGACTTTTTCTAAGATTTTATTTTCTATTGTGTATTTGAAAGATAGTGGGGTTTTTGTTCGACAAAATGTTAGTGTCTTACATTTATCGATATTGAGGAATAAGTTGTTTGCGACACACCAATTTTGTAATTTGATGATGTTTGACTGTAGGATTAGGCAGTCACCCATAAAGGATATTTCTTTGTATAATTTGATGTCATCGCCAAAAAGCAGAACTTTTACATCGTCGAAACAACTTATGATATCATTTATGAATATTAAGAAAATGATGGGGCCGAGATGACTCCCTTGCGGTAGACCACTAGTTGCATATAATAACTTAGATTTAGAATGTTTAATTTTTGACAAATAAGATTCTGTTAGACAAATAACTTGAGAACCAGTCCAACAACTTGCCTCTCAGTCCTAAGGCATACAGTTTACTAAGTAATAATTTATGTGATACTTTGTCGAAAGCTTTTGAAAAATCTGTGTAGATACTGTCAACTTGTTTTTTTTTGTAAAAGATTTTGTAATAAAGTTATGGTAAAGAACAGGTTAGTAGCAGTTGACCTACCAGAAACGAATCCGTGTTGGTTTTTATCAATTACTTTTAATATTGATGGATAAATTAAATCGAGAACAAGGGATTCAAAGATTTTCGGGAGTGCTGATTGTATGCATATAGGACGGTAGTTTCTAATGTCTGTGTCGTCACCTTCTTTGAAAATCGGGGAAATATAACTAGATTTTCAACGGGTTGGAAAATGTCCAGAAGAAAGTAGGTAGTTTAATAGTGCGGTGAGTGGAACTGATATTGCAGATGCGCATTGTTTGAAAAATATTGGTGGGATGTTATCTGGGCCTGCAGATTTGTTAGGGTCAAGTGAAATGATTTTATTTAAGCATGATTCCTGTGTTATGAGGCAATTATGTAGATGTATTGTGTTTTGATATGTGTATGATGGTACGTTGTTATCTGGTATTTCACCTTCGTATACACTTTGGAAATGATCCGCAAACAAATTAACAATATCAAAGGTGCTATTGGCTATTTTGCCATCATAATGCATTGTAGGGGGGTAGTCTGTACTTTCATTTTTTAATTTTTTAACAAAATTCCAAAGATTCTTTGTTCTTAGCGCAGTCTTCTCAACGGAGGTGATGTGTGCTTTATAGCACAGTTTCGATAGTGTTTTACGTTTCTTTCTTGTTTCTGAGAAGTTTGAGTAGTCGTTGATTTGGTGAGTCAGTTTAAAAATTTTATGTAGCGGTTTTTTTTTGTTTAAGTAAGAGTATAAGATCTGTGGAGAACCAAATTGGAACCAAAACAGCTTTGCAAATACTTAATGCTTTTTCGGTTAATTTAGACATCAGATACTGCATCTTTTCCGTATCATCCAGAGAATCATTCAAATGTATAATCGAATTATATGTTTCATAGAAAAGAGGCCAACTATCTAATTTTCCGTCAAAGCACGCTATTTCCAATGCCGGTAGCTTAATTTGACGGCGAGGTTTCGCAACTGGATTTGACAGCAAATTTGCTTCGGTATATTTAATAACACTTAATTGAGTGTATTCAGTGATTGCTTCCAGATTCAATTCCAGTTCGCAATCCACCTTTTCATCTAAAATTGGTATAAATTCAGAACGAATTTTTTCAACAGTAGTTGCGCCTGATAAAAAAGATTGGCGATCGTTAAAGCGTTCCGAAGCTTTCCTTATCTTGTCATACACCGACTTTAAGCTTGCAAAGCTAGCTGATAGTTTAGCATTTAAACGTTTGAGACATCTTTCGTCCCGAGACGACGCGGATGACGCGCTCGTAGCCATTTTCTTTATTCCAGTTATATTTTACAAAATATGAAATGATAAACAACTAAAAATGCGGTTAAAATAATGTGCCTGTATTGTTTATGCGGAATTAATTAATTAATATTTAATGTATATTCAATTAATTCACTGTGATCCGCTCATGGGGTTAAATTGACTGATGCGCGGTGATAAGGTTAACGGATACGCCGTGCACTGTGCGGGTAAACAAAGTTATTTTATTATTTTATTTATTATTGCGTTTATTATCATTAACAAATTATAAATATTGCGATCGTATTATTCTGTTTTGTAATGATATATCCAACAATACAAATAATAAAATTTTTAAGAAAAATCGTACTATTTCTAAGGAAGGTAATGCGATTTTATCAGCCAGATACAATTACATGAGTTATGAGAAATAAATATCAAAGGAGTGCCTTGTATTTATTTATTCTAACAGCAGGTAAATATGTTATTTTCAACCATAATAAAATAGGTATAGGAAACAAAATTACTCATGTAGGTATATCAAACCTTTGAATGCGGGTAATTATTTATATGCGATATTGTAAAACGTAATCACACTCTGCTGGATTTTACTAATATTATGGTTCAAAAATATTCGGCTTGCTAGGATCACGATGGTTGAGATTATGATTGTGTACAGTGGATTGATATGTTTGTGTAAAGAATGACTGGCGAAGGACCTTGATTTTGTGTTATTATCACTGCTTGAAACGATAAAAACACATGTTACATAGAAAGGAAAGGACTCACCGAAAAGGATAAAAGAACTTGTATGCTGGCAAATGCACTTGTCTGCTTTCTCTCCCATCCAACAGGCACAAACAGCAATAGGCGTGAGTTTCGTTTATTTGATAGTACACGGCGGAGTTATTTTAATGGCGGTTCACCGATAGCGGAAATACAATGGCTATATGTTGCGGCGGGCGTTTATTACAGACTGACTATGGGTAAGATTGACGGGTAGGAATAGGGATAGGTAGGAAAGGAATTTGCAACATTATTAATACCAATCCCAAGCAGTGACAGTATGTATGCGTGCTATGTAGGTATGTGTATGTGTAGGTATGTGTATGAGCGTAACCATGCCCCCCGCCTGGAAGGGGATGAAAGAATCCACTTCCATATACCAAAAGAGTGCCAATACGTTTTAATGCGCAAACAAAAATTGTAACACGCGGTAGAATGTATGTAAAAGTTATGAAAATATTTATATAAGTTATATAAATGCTTTTACTAAATGGTCAAATTGACCGATATAGCAAGGAAATAAAAATAAAAAAAAACATTGAAACGTAAAAATATGATTTGAAAGGATTCAATAAATAATACTGAACCTGCGGTAGATAAAACTAGAAGTAGGGTTAGTACCTATTTAACAATGAAACTAACCTAATTGATTTTAAGAATAAAAGTATTATGTACTAACTTCTAAAATGTCGTTAAATCTATTGTGACGGTAAGGGACAGAGTTTAACGACTGCCCTGCGGTATATTCCGAAGTTAGTTTTAACTTCCGCAACGCGGATCACCCCACCTGCCCCGGGGTAGACATTGACTATTACCCCAATAGGCCATTGAAGTGGCGCGATGTTGTCACTCTTAATCATTACTACCGTGCCTGTCGTATCGGATTCGCATTTGTATTCCATTTATGGTGAGCTTGCAAAGTATGCAAATACTCAATTCGCCATCGGTTCCAGAACATCTGAACAAGACGATCCACGAGATGTTTGCGTTATACGAAGTTGACTGGCTAATCAGCAACGGGTAAAGATTTTAAGGGAGTGAGCGTTAAAAAATGCGCGGGGGTTAGCGGCAATGGAGCCGAAACATTGTTAAAGCTAAGTACAGATATCGGGCGTGAATTTAGAATTGCTTCAATCTGAGAAAGCACTGTTTGCATCTCTTCATACGTCAGTAGAGAGGTGCCTACTATTTTATTTAAATAACCTTCAGGCATTTAATGTTACTTTCCCAGATCCCATCAAAGTGAGGAGCTTGCGGTGAATTCATCTTCCATTTGATTCGATTCTCCAACATATTGTCTGAGAATTCCTTTTTGTAATTGGGTGACTCTATAAGTTCAAGTAAAGACCTTAAATGGGATTTGGCTCCCACAAAGTTCGTCCCTTTCTCGGAGTACATTATACTCACAGGACCTCGACGAGAAAGGAAACGCTTGAAAGCGTTGAGGAAGATTTCGGTGGAAAGATCCGAAGCGAGTTCAACATGAACTGCGCGGGTCACCAAGCAAGTAAATAAGCAAATGTATGCCCTTTGACTTCGCACCCCCCGACGTCTATAAGGGATTATTTGAAGCGGGCCCGCGTAGTCAACCCCTGTGTGAAGAAAAGTCTTAGCTTCGCGGACGCGGCATGCGGGTAAATCTCCCATTATTGGGAATTGAGGTTTGGGATTGACTTTGAAGCACACGTTTCCGAACCAAATTGCGCGAAGAAAGTATCCAAAATCTTTGTCTTAGCAACGACATCAGTAACGTAGGACCCGTATGTAGGTTCCTGATGTGATAGTAGTCTATTATTAGATTGACTACATGATCAGGAGCGGGTAATAGAATTTGATGACGACTGTCAAATTCTGTTTCCGCGTTTCACAATCTGCCTCCTACCCTTACAATTCCGTCATAAAGAAACGAATTCAGTTTTGCGATCGCTCGCCGAACCATCTTCCCATCTTTGACTGCCTTTATATTGTCGGAGAAATGTTCTTGCTGTATAGATTTTATAACAGCAATTTCTGCAACTAAGATATGGCTTAATTCGAACGCTCGTGGTGATTTCTTGATGAAACGAAAAACATAAATTACTATTCGGATTAATTTCGGCCATGAGCTAACACGAGAGGCTAGTGCACACAATAATGGAGGAGCAATTGTTTTGAGGCGGTTAATGTCTTGAACGGACATCAAAATTTTTGTTTTCCGTTCGGGAGGATCAGTCACAGATTTCGTATTAAAACGTTGTAAAGGTCAATCACTTTTAGGTAATTGGGCAAATACGGGGCCGTTAAACCATAACGGATGGTCTATTAGCTGAGAGGGCGTAAGACCCCGCGACAAGCAGTCGGCGGGATTGTCTTGACCTTTTATATAATGGAAGCATTCATCCCCCAGATGGTTTTGTATTTGTGAGACACGGTTGGCAACATAGGTCTGCCATTTTGCTCCTTCCCATCAGTTAAAGTCAGAATGGAAGGGGCCTTCCTAAAACTGGACCACTACGTGACCCAACTCTTGTCTGGTCATGGGTAGTTCAGGGGAAGACCTCATACCCTCTCCCTGTTCCCTCATCCCAACTGCGTTGCACCAACCAGTCGGCCGAGCACATTCTGTGGCACTGTGAGATAATGATGGATGCTAGAGAGGAGATGCTAGACGGTTTGGATATACCGATTAGACCAGTGTGGAACACTGATCTAGTTTCGAAAAAGGTGAATTTCGAGTGCCTGCGTAAATTTGCAAGGATCTGGGTTGAAAGATGGCCTGCTCTCAGAGTCGCTGATTAGTTTAATATAGGTCACCAGGTGTACTTGTTCCTGATATACCACGGACTACGATTCAAAAAATTTCTTTCACTCACTTGCCTTGGATGTATATACTTTTATATTTTGAATTTATTTTTCTTTTGTTATTTTCATTTAAAAGTTTACAGCTTTACTGTTTGCAGCTCTGCAGTATTGTCAACATTTTTAGTCTACAATCTACATGTACATTATATATTTTTTTATTTTTTTTATTTTTCTTCCCCTTCTATATTGTTATGCTATTTCACAAAAACTTTTACATTTTGGAAGATTGCGGCTATACATATATTTACACTTTTCTGTTTTGCAGCTCTGCGGTTTAATTTTTAATTTCATTTTTACAATTTTTCATGTTTAGTATACTTTGCCTTTTTTTACAGCATCTACTTACTGTTACCATTAAGTTATATTCATATTGCTCTGTATTATTATTATTCATGAGCGCCATGGGGGTCTCCAACATCAACTCATTTAGCATCAATGATTGATATATTATTATTTTGTCTTCGTTTGTTTAATTTTTTGTTCTTCTTTTCTCCCTATGTTATATAGTTTATTTGGAGGTTGAACTGAACTCCGTTGGCTATTTTGTTTTGTCCTTTTCCCCAGTATAGGGGTTGGACTTTGGGCCTTGTCCCTATTTTACTTGTTTGGACCGGCCTGTTGGACTTGGTGGGCTCCACCCGGCGCCCGCGCCACCCTCCCTGACATGAAAGGGTTGGGGGAAAGACTGAGCGGCGTCCGAAGGTTGTCCGTCCCGCCTCCGGCTACCCGACGCTTTCCTCCCTAGGGTCTTCTGAATGGTCGTCCAATTACCTCGTCTAGGCACCACCGGCTAGCTGGCTAAAGGACGACTCCTTTGGATGTCGTAACGTTGGACACACGACCTTCTTCATTCTCACGGGGACTGCCGGTCGCCGGTTGGTTACTTTCACCATTTCTATTTCAATTTTGTATATCTACACTTATTTCATTGCTTTTTTTCTTTTCCATACACAGATGCCTGCAGCTCTGGAGTGTGTGGTCTTCCTCCGTTCATCAGCAACTGCATGCATAACTCATGATGGTTGCTGAAATATTATTTTTTTGTTTTCTATATCGTATTTCTTATGTACCACTAACACCTGTAGAAATAGTATACTGACCATTACAGTACAGTCTGTAGGCGATCCTACATTTCCGCCACCTAACAAAGTATGTAGGGATATTGAATAGTAGAGCAGTTCATAAAAAAAATAGATTCTTGCGAGAGCTCCGAAGTGGCGACCATAAGTCGCCTGTACCGGGGCGGGACAGTGGTGGGTACTTCAATGCCATTTTGCGGGCGGTGAATTTATCCACGCTAGTGCAAACGTGCTGTCGCAAAAAGCTAAAGTCGTATGAGCTTTCGAATTTGATGTTTAGGTATTACTGACCGTATGCATTAATCGTGCAAGTACTAGCGCTCCACATAGTTCTAATCGCGCACGTGAAATCGTCTTAGCCGGAGCGACCTTGGATTTAGCGCATAATAATAAATTAATTGTGGTTTTATCAGTATTCGGACAGTAAATATGTAAGTAAATAACACCTCCAAATGCGCGTTCACTTGCATCTGAAAACCCGATAAGCGTTAATACACACTGGGGTTCGATTCTTAAAAAACGAGGAATTTTAATAGATTGCAGTAATGGCAATTTTTTTTAAATGTCGCCAAAGCGTGACAACTGTTTCAGGAGAAATATCATCCCAATTCAGGTTATACTCCCATAGAGATTTAATTATCAGCTTAGCCAATAATGCAACTGGTGCGGCGAAACCAATCAAATCCCAAAGACGAGCAATCGTCGAGAGAATGTTTCGTTTAGTACACGTTCTTTCATCGGTGTGTACGACAAATACGAAATGGTCAGAAGCGGGTATCCAATTAAGCCCTAGTATTTTTAGGTTTTCATCGGGATTAAATTCCACATGTTCCTTAACACGACGAGCTGTAGGAATCGTGGATAAAAACTTTGGAGAATTAGAAGAGAATTTTACAAGGTCGAATCCTCCAGCAGCGAATAACTGAATTAATTCCGTAGACAACTCGGTGGTTTAGTCGACTGATGAGCTACTGGTAACAAAATCATCCATTTAGAATGAGCCATTTTCCACCAAGTTTGCCGCGAGTGGGAAACGAGGTTTTTCATGCGATGCGAGTTGGCGCAGTGTATGCATGGCCAAAAATGGGCTAGAAGCCATGCCGAAAGTGACGCGATTAAATTCAAATAATTGTAAAGGGTCACTATTGTTAAATCTATACAGCATGCGCTTATAACGACGGCATTCTTAATGCACTACGATTTGTAGGTACATTTGTTTTATGTCAGTGATTATAGCTATTGCGAACAATCGGAAATCGAGGATAATACGAAACAAATCACCTTGTAAATTCTTTCCGATATGTAGGATGTCATTAAGCGAGTAACCCGAATCGGATTTCATACTAGCGTCTAGCACCATGCGAATTTTAGTAGTCAGTTTATCTTCGCGGTATAACGTAATGAGGTAAGTCAGAATTATCGACCGGCGAAATGTACCCTTTCTGTAGGTATTCCCGCAATATTTTGTCATATTCTAACTTTATTGCGGGTTGAGATATTAAACGGCGTTCGAGAGATCGAAACCTGCGTTCGGCGGCGGGTAACGATTCACCGAGAACAGAGGGACTGTTTCGAAACGGCAACGCGACGGTATAATGACCTGCCGTGTCACGAGAAGTAGTGAGTTTAAACATGTCCTCACACTCTTGTTCCTCAGGCGTTAAAAACTTCTCATCTGGAATGTCTTTTCAATTCGAAGAAGCGCGATAGGAAAAATTCATAATTTTGCGTGAACGTACAAAATGATTGCGTGGTGTTTATACTTGGGTATTCAATCATCGTTGGGGCAGTACCCAAGATGAGATATCCCAAAGTAGTTTCAATAGCAAATGGCTAGCCGAGAGAACCTGATATTTTGTTTGCCTTTAGAATGCGAGCAAACAACTCACATCCCAAGATGATATCAATCTCACCGGGCGTACAGAATGTTGTGTCTGCTAAGGGCAAATTGTCAAGATACGACAAAGAGGAGCGGTTAATGTTAACAGTAGGCAACTCACTGGTTATGGTTTCTACTACATATGGATTAATCGTATACGACTGAGTGATGTCATAGCGGGAGAGTAATTTTAAGAAAGTTACGCCATTTGTCACATTTTTTACGTCACCTATTCCCGTGACGTAAGTACTTGGAGATGACCGCACCGTAAGATTCAAGCGTGAACAGCATTTGCGCGTAATTATGTCCCTTTGGGAGCCGCTACTGCCCGTATCTGGCCCTTAGCGTCTCTGGTAGTACAAACAGCCGTTCCTAACAGGGCAGTAGTGTTTGCACTAGGGCATGAATTTGTTACACATAGCGAAACCGGATTCGAAGAATTTCAGTTATCATTATCGGCATCATTCCTGTCAAACTCGGTAGCGTGCGCACACGTTGTAAGCTCGAACGCGATTGATAATTAAATAATTACGATATTTTGCCTCCGAGATTAAACAAAATTGGTAGAGTAATACAATATATCGTTTTTAGTTTTGTGAACTGAAATACGTACGTCAACGGTATTTAAATCATCGCTAGAGAAAGTGAAAGAAAGTAAACTTGAAAAACGTATGTCAAACGTCAAATGGTACTATTGTTTTTGCTCTGAACAACTAAACATTAGAAACCTTGTGCCTTGTACTGTGAAAAGGAATCAAACTATTTAATCCTTTGCCATCACTTAACATTTTTACATAAATAATTATTCATAAATACTGTGAAAATCATCTACAATGATGGAATGCAATTTGTGCAAGACCCAAATATATGACAACGAAAACTTATCCTGCATTACATGTAAGCATAATTTTCATTTCATATGTTGTCATATAACCGAAATCAATTTTCGCAAGATGAATAAAAACTATAAACAAAGTTTCAAGTGCCCGTCTTGCAAAGAAACTAACAAAACTTCTCAACAAACAATGATAGAGACATCTGTGAACAAAACTCCACAACATAATGAAAAGGAACTAACAGAGACATCTGTGAACGAAACCCTACAACAGAATGAACCACCAGGTAATAATGATAAACTGAATTCAATAATTAATCAATTAAATAAAAACTTCAAAAGTTTCCAAGAGATGTCTCAAAAGATATATTCATTATTCGAAAACTTTCAACAAGAAATTAAAATTCAAATTACAAACATAGATAAAAACATATGTGAAAGAAAGCATGTAACAAAAAAAGTGGAGAATTCTTTAACAAATTCTACACCATCAAACAGTAATCAACCGCCCCTGACCCCTAGATCCGAAACAAATCAACTTCCCATTATGGAAAATAACAAAAAAACATTGCATCAATCAGTGGATTTCCCAATACCGCCGCAAGAAAACAAATGTAAAGTACTCATTTTTGGAGATGAGGGTGGAAGGCAAATGAGACGCAGTATTGAGAAAAATTTAAACAAAATAGATTGCCAAAGTTATATTTATCCCGGTGCCACTGTAGATAAATTAAGTACAACCATATTACAGTCTTGTGAAATCCTTACAAAAGAAGATTTTGTCATTATTTTTACCGGGACAAATGAAAAATCGCCAAAAAATATAATCAGTCACTTATACTACATTATTAATAATCTTAAACATACCAATGTTATTGTGCACTCGGTACCAAAAAATAATAATCTTAATGTTTCCAAACTAAACCGGGAAATAAGATCTCACACTTCTGTATTCAAAAATCATTGTCGATTCATCGGGCCAATTTTCTACGACCAAATGAATGAATACGATATCTCGAAGTCGATGAGTGTGGTAAGAACAAACATAATTGATATAATTAAACATAACCACCGGAAAAGGTGCTATAATATCGAACAGGAAATAAACACTTATGAGCCGAAATCTAATTACACTACTACTTACACGCAAACTCCAAAAAACTGGATCCCGATGTTGCCGGAAAAATCACCAATTTAACGGACGAAATGACATCTTATAACAATAAAGAAGAACAAAATAGTCAATTGACGGCCACCAGTCATATTAAAACACGCTGTATAAAACCAAAAAAACAACATAAACGGGTAGATGACGTAACTCTCTACAAACAGTTGGGGACCAAAATAAATCAAACTTCAATTTCGTTCCTGTACCTAAATATTAGAAGCCTGAAAGGAAAAGTCGACGAGATCCTGTGCTTATTAAAATCGATTGACTATAAGATCAACATCATACTTATGTCAGAAACTTGGCTCAAAGAAACGGACATACCATTCATCAATATTGAAGGCTATAAACACGAAGCATCCTGCCGACCTGAGGGCATCGGTGGTGGAGTATCCATATTTATTGAAGAAAACCTAGAATATAACTTAATCGATAATATAGTAGATCCAGACAACAACTTCCTTTGGATACACTTAAACAAACTTAGCTTAAACATTGGAGTGATATATAAAAAACCGAACACCAATTTTCAAGATTTTCTGGATAATTTAAACATACAACTGAAATCTCACAAAAGGTTCATAATACTGGGGGATTTCAATATCAACTTACTTGATTCCACAAACACACATACTTGTAAATACACAGAAATCATCAAGTCAAACGATTTCACTATAATGAACAAAGTAAACAAATTACATGCAACACGTATCACAGAAAACACCGACACCATTATTGATCATATCATCTCAGACATAAACCTCTCGTACACTATAACAAACAGTGACATTTCAATATCTGATCACAACCTACTGATTCTTGACATACTTAACACCTACACTAAAAAAAAATCGCAAAAATCCACTTACAAATATACAAGAATTGATTATGACAAACTAGAGGAGGATATCCGACAAAACCCCTTTTCTATAAACAATAATGAGGACTCGGAACTGAACTACAAAAACTTTGTAAACTATCTGATAAACAAAATTAATTACAACAGTTCAATAATAATAAAAACAAATAAAACCTGTCTTCCTGATTGGATAACAAAAGACTTATTAAAAATGATTAAAAAAAGAAATAAACTGCACCTAAAAATTAAAAAACAACCCTGTAACCTATTACTAAAAACAGAATTTACTAAAATACGTAACGACATAACTATAAAAAAACGAAACTTAAAAAAACAATACTATAGCAGCCTATTTAAAAAATGTGAAAATAATACCAAAAAGACTTGGAACGTAATAAACAGCATCATCAAGAACCAAACAAACACGCAAAATAAACCATGTACAAAATTAAAGAAAGGTAATGAAATCTTCACAGAAGACATCAAGATATGCGAATACTTTAAAAACTACTTTTGTAATATTGGCGCTTCTTTGGCTGATAATATAATCAACAAATACAGACATAAACTGGATGATAAAATTACATTAAAGTATGAAAGTTCGGAATCAATATACCTATAACCCACAACTGAACCCGAAATATTAGCTATTATAAAATCCCTAAAATCAAACGCGAGTGCTGGACATGATCAACTAAAATGTACAACAGTACAAAAACTTGCCCCGCTACAAACTCCTATACTAACTAAACTGATTAACCTGAGCCTAAAAGAAGGTCAATTTCCAGACAGTTGTAAAATTGCAAGGGTTATCCCAATATATAAAGGGAGCTTGAAAACTCAAACAAACTATAGGCCCATTTCTGTCCTACCGATCCTATCAAAAATATATGAAAGGGTAATATACGATAGGCTAGACAACTTTCTGAAAAAAAAAATCATTTCTATATGCTAAACAATACGGTTTCAGAAAAAAATCTAATACTCTCTGCCACTAATGATCTTATAAATAAACTTAGAACTAGCATAGATAATAAAAACTATGTCATAGCAATTCTCGTAGACCTTCAAAAGGCCTTTGACACCGTGAGTCATGAAATACTGATTAAAAAAAATAGAAAAAAACAGGTGTAACCGGTCCAGCTATTATATGTTATTTCCAACCATAATAAAATAGGTATAGAAAACAAAATTACTCATGTAGGTATATCAAACCTTTGAATGCGGGTAATTACTTATATGCGATATTGTAAAACGTAATCATACTCTGCTGGATTTTACTAATATTATGGTTCAGAAATATTCGGCTCGCTAGGATCACGATGGTTGAGATTATGATTGTGTACAGTGGATTGATATGTTTGTGTAAAGAATGACTGGCGAAGGACCTTGATTTTGTGTTACTGTCACTGCTTGAAACGATAAAAACACATGTTATATAGAAAGGAAAGGACTCACCGAAAAGGATAAAAGAACTTGTATGCTGGAAAATGCACTTGTCTGCTTTCTCTCCCATCCAACAGGCACAAATAGCAATAGGCGTGAGTTTCGTTTATTTAATAGTACACGGCGGAGTTATTTTAATGGCGGTTCACCGATAGCGGAAACACAATGGCTATATGTTGCGGCGGGCGTTTATTACAGACTGACTATGGGTAAGATTGACGGGTAGGAATAGGTAGGGATAGGTAGGAAAGGAATTTGCAACATTATTAATACCAATCCCAAGCAGTGACAGTATGTATGCGTGCTATGTAGGTATGTGTATGTGTAGGTATGTGTATGGGCGTAACCAAATTGTTTTGTTTACCTTTGCAGATATTGTATAAACGTCATAATAATTATGTACTCAGTGAACTAGTACCCACTTAGATATGTTAAAATGCAAATAGCGTTACGCATATAATAAACATCTGTAACTACAGCTAATATAATACTGGTATTATTATTGCCTCGGCGAGCAATGTAAACAGTAATAATAGCAAGTAAATTCCAGATATAAGTACTTGCATTTCGGTCGCTTATGGTAATTAAGGATTCATAAATCAATAATAATATCTTATAATTCGTTCAGCATTTTTACAACTTTTATTATTTATTCCTTTGCAATACAATTTTTATGTTATATGGTAATGATTTAAATTAAATACAATATAAGAGCACGGTTTACAAACAATTATTCCCTGAAGTATGTACGTTTAAAAAAAAACTATTCAACATCTATTTTCTTAACTCTATAAAAAAACGATAGAAATATATGTCCAAGCATTATTTTTTGTACTGCAAAAATATTTTTTTGTATTATAATATTTTCTTTTTTAGGAAGATTCAGTATTACAATGATACACATTATACCTATAGTATTAAAATGATACATTATACCTATTATTACAATGTTACACATTATAACTATAGTATATGCATAGTATTATATGGTTTCCGATAAATTTATGTTTCACGATTTATGTTTAAATACTTTTTATGTTTCACAAAAAAAACTGCATATGTAATCTAATATTACCTCCTTTGCTATAAAATTATTTTTTTCCTGTCATCGCTTAAGAAGCTGGGGGGAAGGCATAAGCGAGGCAGCGAACAGTCATAAAATATCATTTTTGCACTGTGGTATCACCGGTCACCACTCTCCAGCTAGGTGCATTACAACGCAATTTTCATTGGCAAATTTATTCCGGTTCTAGTGTTCGCCCTCTCTACCTGCTTTACCTCTAAGCAAGAATAATATTAAACTTGAACAAATTATTGTAACATAAAGTTTACGATGTAAATATATTTTGACTTGCGTTAATATCAAGAGCTATTATTTAAATACCTCCGAACACACGCATCCAGTTTACAGACGTGGGCAAAGTCTGTAGGCTGTCAGACCTGAAAAAACATTTAAACAATACCCTATCTTGACAAAATGGTTAAAAACTTTACAATATTCTATTACACATACATAACTATGAAAAAAACCAATCATAATCATGGAACCTGATAAAAACGAATGTACGAACTATGGGAAAAATTACCTACTACCTATTATATGTTCATGTTCATGTCAATTTTCTTGTTCATGTCTTAGAAAATGTAGAACTAGAGCGGTGTCTTATTCTAGAATGTTTTTATTCCTGGAACGAACTTCAATACTTAAATAATAAATATAATGCACTTACTTTTTGCTTTTTCTTTTTCAAATTGATCCCTTAATAAAGCACGAATAGCATCTTTCCAAGCATTGTGATCGTCGACAGTGTTTTTCTTAAAAACAAACGTTAGATTTTTTTTCTTTTTTTCAAACTCAGTTACTTCGAAGTAATGTTTGTTGGCTTTGTTCTCTACTTCGGTCGATTCTTTTAAATAAAGAGATTTAATTGGCATTGCAGTGCATAAATGCAGATCACCATATGATGCGCTTTCCTGAAAAACAAATATATATTAGGGTGGTCCAGGCCTATATAGTATTTTTTTTTTCAAATATAAATTTAGCCACCCCCTTGATTTATTACACCTACCATTCTTATTATGTGTAAAAAATTCAGCCCCCTATCTTATATACAAGGGGGTGCTCATCGAGTTAGAAATTTCTGACAAAAGTTCAGGTTTTTAAGTAAAACACGTAATTTAAGGTTCATTAATATTACAAGTATTTTAATCAAATAAATATACAAAGTATTTAAATGTGAACAAAATTTGGTAAAAGCAATAATTAACATAATATTAGTCGCAATCTTTCAAAACTGGGTTTGTTTACTCCTTTTTGAATGTTTCAGTAGAAACGATTTTTCTGTTTTGTTCAACGATGTGAAGTAAACATTGCTTTTCTTCCTCATTCTTAGTGAATATAGTGTTGTAATCTTTAAATAGTTTAACACCTCTCTTCGCTGTATCATTAACAATACGCAAATTTTTGAAGCAGCTTTTGCCTTGAAGGTAATCAACATTGTTATTCCAAGTCTCAGGAGGTAATTGCAAGAAAAAGTCCATGATATCAAGAACTAAGGGCGTTTTCAACGTCCTTTGTGTTGCAAAAGCTTATAATGTAACCTCTGAGGCCAGCTTACCAGAATAACCTCGTACTGAACGATTACCGCCATCAGAATTTATTTTTTGAACAACGGCCTGTTTCTCAGCATCTGACAGCTTGTCAGAAAACAAGGCAAATGCGACTAGTTTATCTAACAAATAACATAAGTGATGCTCTCAGCCACCCCTAGCTGCTATACTGATTTCGGAATCAATGGTTTCGTACAATTTTAAGCTCTTCCAAAGTAGTATGTCATTTACTGGTGCATCTGCTGCCAAAGGCGCTTCGATCCAAACTTTGGTGTAAATGATAACTAACAAATTTTGTTTTAATTTTGTTACTATCAAGCGCACTGGCAACGTATTATGTAAATATATCACTAGTAGACGGCTCAACGCCACAGGAACTAAAAACATTTTTTGGTTCAGCCACTAAAAACTCATCTTTGGACTTATCTTCTAATATGCTAGCATTACTAGAAGTGCTACCAAAGCTGCACTCAAGTTCTAACTCTTGACTCGACACCACCGAAGATGAAGCGTTTTTTTTAGCAGCCATTTCTTTAAATTCTTCAGATCTTTTTTTCCGTTTTAGAGAACGTTCTTAGATCTTTTCTAATTTCTTTTTGATTAAGGTTATAATCATCTTACGTTCTCCTTTTTGATTGATGAGGAATGCTCTGTCTTCCGCAATTTTTATCAAATTCAAAGCGCTTGCATAGGCAATATCAAAAGTTTGTCTAGTTCTTTTGTAAATCAATACTCACCTTTTATTTGTGCTTCAGAATGTCTTCCTCTGTTTTTCTTCAATAGCAGCCAGTTCTTATGAAACTTAATTAGTTTTTCAATGCAGTAATTTTGTTGTCCGGTCGGAATACTAGATTTACTCCATACTTCTATAAGTTGTTGAATAAGTACATGCGCGGAATCTTTCACATTTTTGGATTAATTTAATATGTGGTGATAACGGAGTAAAACTTGCCGAAGCCTAGGAAGTTGGTTAAGCCCCATCAATGGCTTAATATCTCGAACCCCAAGTAGAAAAAATTCGTCTTTTTTTCGATTAGATGAATACATTTTACTAAACAGATTCACTTTACAGTCTACTAAATAAGTATCAAAACTGTTTAAATTTATCTATAAAACTCTTCAGTAGTTTATTTTAATATTAATTTAATAGTTTATTACACGAAACTGGCCTGTGGCAAAAAGTAAAAATTAGGCATTTTACACAAAAAATTCAAAAACAAAACTCGATTGAGCACCCCTTTCTACTTGAGCTATCTCGCTGAAATTTTACTATGTTAGTACTATGAATTCATGTAACAAAATATAATATATATATACAGGGTGGCGCAGATGGATCGGGTGGTTTTAAAATACTTGTCAAACTGTCAATTTTAAAGGTATTGGATTGAAATAAAGTGCAAAACGTGTAGTTACAATGGAAGTTTATTAACAAAAAATTTGTAAAGTTAGTTTTTAAAAATTACATCCATCAAATGCCCTCCTTCTCGAGCGACGCATTCTTGGAGTCGGGAGAATCTTCTGGAGAATCAGTAGAATCTTCTGAAATCGGGAGAATCTTCTGGACCACCATGATTTTATAGGGGTGGAATTTCAGTTCTTTGTTAAGAATCCTTTGAAGGCTCCGACGTGACATTCCAAGAGCTTGAGCACGATGTCTCGTTGATCGACGTGGGCTCGTAATGACATCGCGTCTCACACGCTCCACGTTCTCAGGCGTTCCTATTGTTCGAGGTCTAGACGTCCATTTTGGAGCACATGAACCAGTAGTGCGGAAATTATGCACCCAACTCAATATTGTGTCTCGCTTAGGAACACCACCGCGAGGTGAAACGCCGGCGAAAGGCACGCGTCACAGCAATAATTGACTCGTTATTAATAAACTCTTCCACTGCAAAAACACGATACTCAACGGACCACGTAGCCATCGCGACTGATTGCCAGTCTGCAACTGAAACTTCCCGTCCCCCCCACCACAGCACGAAGACCGCCGAACACCTGGCTCCCCCACTCCAGACGTTCAGTCCACTTTAAAACCACCCGATCCATCTGCGCCACATATATATTAATAAGCAGCCCGGACTTTCCTTCACCCGTTCATGTGTGTTCATAGTGTTTTCATATTTTTTACAGAATTCTTTTATCATGATTAAATAAAAATATTAAATCAAGAGAGCTAGATAAAGCTTCCAGTATTAGGAAAGAGGATCGATCTGGGCTTTTCGTAAAAGCCTCCAGAACTCCTGCCCTATACGGTATTCCAAAAATTCACAAAAAGGATATACCAATGAGAC
This sequence comes from Limnephilus marmoratus, assembly GCA_917880885.1. Classification (NCBI taxonomy): domain Eukaryota; kingdom Metazoa; phylum Arthropoda; class Insecta; order Trichoptera; family Limnephilidae; genus Limnephilus; species Limnephilus marmoratus. Next base: position 50,744,952 of record OU862909.1, on the reverse strand, counting down.
CGATTGTCAGTGCTATTGGTGCACCTACTTACAAACTGTCCCAATATCTATCTAGACTACTGCAGATGCAAACCGGAAAAACTGAATCGTGGATTAAGGATTCCACACATCTGATCAGTAAACTTAAGAAGGTTAAGACTGATGAAAGGGATATTCTTGTCAGTTTTGACGTAGTTTCTCTTTTTACGAATGTGCCTCTAGAAGACTCCATGACAATGCTCAGGGAGATATATGAGGAAGACATTTGCAAACTTTTTGAACACTGTCCCAAAACAGGATATTTTGCATTTCAGGGTGAGCTTTTTGAGCAAGTGGGAGGAGTTGCGATGGGCAGTCCGTTGTCGCCAGTTCTAGCTAACTTCTTTATGGAGAAGTTTGAAGAAGTGGCACTTGACACAGCTTCGGCTGTTCCAAAGGTATGGTGGCGTTATGTCGATGATGTTTTCGCCATTTGGCCTCATGGAATAGAGAAACTGAACAAATTCCTAGATCATCTTAACTCACTTCACAGTAAAATTAAGTTCACAATGGAGTTGGAAAATAACCACGAAATCCTGCCTTTTCTAGATGTGGAAGTGATGCGAAAAGAAGATGGTAGCCTAGGACACACAGTGTATAGGAAACCAACTCATACGAATCGGTATCTACATGCTGATTCGCATCACCACCCAGCGCAGAAGAGAGGACTTATCCACACGCTGGTAACCCGAGCGACCAGAATATGTGAAGAAACAAAAATCGGAGCGGAACTTACTAAGCTCACCGACGCACTGGAGCGTAACGGTTACCCGGCAAGGCAGACAAGGCAAATAATAAGAGCCAAATCTACACCAAACGAAGACAGAATTGAACAAGAGTCTAAAGGCTGTGCTTTCCTACCTTATGTTCACAATGTGACAGACAGAATTGCCAGACTGTTGAGGAAAGAAAGCATCAAGACTGTCTTCGAAACCACAACCAAAATACAAGACCTACTGAGGTCTGCAAAGACCAAGTTTCCTCTGGAAACAGATGGAGTATATAAACTCAGCTGTTCCGGATGTGATAAGGTCTATGTTGGCCAGACAGAGCGGACGATCTCCAAAAGGATATCGGAACACTTTCGAGCATGTAAACTTGGCCACCCTGACAAATCGGCAATCGCCGAGCATTTAATTGAAACCGGCCATTACATCGGATTTGTTCCTGAAGTCCTGGGAAGACCCAAAACCTATAGAGCACGCTTAATTACAGAGGCAATTGAAATTCACAAAAATCCTATTAACATTAATAGAGACGATGGAGCTAAGCTCAATAGTTCTTGGTATCCGGTAATTGACGGCTACACAAAAGCTAAATGCACAAAACCATCTTGAAGTATACTGTAATGCCAGCCCGCAGTGGATTGGTGCTGGCAACACGGTATTGCTTCGAAGTACTTAAGCACACATTTCATCTCTAACATTTACACATCTGCCCTGGTGATGGACACTGTAACGCTGTCCGAAACGTTGGCTAAAGGAGGAGGTAGCGCAACACGGCATAATACCCCAAAAGAAAATAACCATAAAATATTAAATTAATGTTCAGCTTTTCCACCAACACGTTTTGCAGTCGCAAATGAATGCGCATAAAAATGGATTGCAATCAATAATTGAGTATTTAATAAAAAAAAAAACGCGCTTCATTGACAAAACTATGGGAATGTGCATAGTAGACACTAGAAATCTGACTTACCTTCATTTCCCAAACACGTTCTTGTTATGCTATTATCGATAGATCACTTGGCTTGTTCGCACTTCAAAAGTCTCCATGCGAATCGACATTTAAAAAATACCAAGAGATCAATAAGGAGACAATCATTCCACTAGTTCCTTTAATAGTTTGCATGTTCCTTGGAATTTGTTGCTCCTCAGGGAGTTAATATTGTCAAACAGGATAGATTTTAAAAGTAGGTAGAAAGAAGAGAGTATGTACGGATACAAGTAGTTGCGTCACCGCCAAAGATATTCAAATACAAAAGTCACCACGTTTGGTTTCTCACCTTACATTTATTACGTTCAAACAATATAAAATAGAGAAAAAAAAACGCGGAAAAGAAATACAGAACTTTTTCCACTATCCGGGAGTAGTTCGGATAGAATCTCTGCTTATAAACGTACATACATCTATGCAGGAGAACATCAGTTAAAATCGAACGAACGTTCATACATTTATGAAGGAGGACATCAGTTAGAATCTCTGCTTATGAACGTATATACATGTATGTAGGAGGACAACAGTTAGAATCTCTGCTTATGAACGTATATACATGTATGTAGGAGGACATCAGTTAGAATCTCTGCTTATGAACGTACATACATGTATGTAGGAGGACATTAGTTAGAATCTCTGCTTATTATTAACACATTGATGGATACCAGTTAGGGAATAAAATAATACAAAAACTGTAAGTAATATGATGGCTAAATTATTGTAAAGAAATATGAAGATAAAATCGGCAGCCATTTAAAAAGTTCGTTTGTGGCATCGTTACATGAAATGTTTTAAGTAGGTATCCACCAATTTATGAAAATAGTTGAATATGGAGGTAGTGGGTATATTATAAAATTTTCCGTTATTCAAAGAATTTCACCTATAAGTTGTAAATCAGAAATAAAAATTTGGAGTGCGATCACTCAGGAGAAATTTTTAGGTACTTACTGTTCTTGTAACAATGAATGCTAAAACTAAGTAGTTTTCGTACAGGTAACATCTCATTTCTCTCGATTTGCTGGGACCATGTTTTACACGTAATTTGCCACATTTTATTAATTTTCCACGATTTTCAGATATATTCTTCTAAAAAAACATGTAAGATTATTCACCGTGAAAATAGTAATAGTAATAAAACAGTTTAAATGTCTGATACATGTTATGTTCAAAAATATTTGAAATTAATCAATTCGGGTGGAAACAATGAACTTTACCTCCAATCTAGTAATTGGCGTCGAATCAGAATTTATATCCATATTGATTTTGTATAAGTTTTCCTCGATTGATGTCATAATTTTCCAATACGTCTCGTTTTCGATTTCTTCGTTTTTTGTACCTTGTAGTGTGGCTACTTCCTTGTAATTGTTTTTCATGCTATCAATAAATCCTCCGTACATTCTTGTTAATCTGTTCACAGGAAAATTGAGCTCCCCTGTATCAATTTTAATAACAGATCCACATTGATCTGCTTTCATCTGAAAATGAAAAGGGAAAAAGAATTGGTAAGGTTTTAATGTGGTTGTTAAAAGATAACTAATCTTTTGTATTTACTTACTATCTATCACCTAATCAATATATTATTTCTATATTTGAGACTGATAATTCATTCTGGAATTCCATTATATATTATATTATAATATAACAAATATAAAACTTATTTCCAATTTAATTTATTGACCGTAACTAATGGTTGGTCTTTGGCTGTCTAATTTATAATTATTTTGGTTTTTTCCAGTAGGCTTAATTATATATTGTTTGGGAAAAACCGTACAAGTAATTCGCATTATTATTGACCTAATTTTTATTTTTGTCAAAACGTTATTATATTTATGATGATTTAGAGTTTTTTATTGAATTTTGAAGGGCCCCATGCTTTACATTGGAGTTGGAATAATCTTATAATGGTCATTATAATATAAATAAAATATTTATTATAAATTAGAACATATGATTAAAATTACAATTGATATTGGAGCGGAGATTTAGCGACTGATTCGAATTGTTTATGCATTACAAAGTCAGGGTCTATTTTTTTAATTAGGCGGGTGATTTCTAAAGATTCTAGTCTATCTAGTTTATGGCCTTTATTACAAGTATGGAGAATTTTAACGTCTCTATATTTGTCAAACGATTGTTGATTTTCTAATAGGTGTGACACCACATTCGACAATTCACCTTTATTATTCACCCAATTTGTAAAATTTATTTATTTATTAACGCCCTTTGTCGGGGATTTTACATTATACAGGGTGTTAAGGGACGTACTTGACTTACTTTAACCAGTGATTCCTGACATTATTTGGAGTAAAAAATGTAAATTAAATTTTGGTCTCCGGTGACTTTTTTTATTTTTTTTCAATTTTTTTTTCTTAAAAATATTATGTACGTACTGAACCATTTTCATAAGAGAAACTGATTTTATAAAATCAAATAACTGTGATTTTGAACAACTTGTATGGTTTACCTACATATGGTATATTTATGCAACCTTTCAATAGAGGGCAGTAAATACCTACATACAGTAATAAAATTAATTAAGTTACTCTACTGATCAACAGATGGCAATGCATGCGTAATTTGCAAAAGAAAATATTTTAATACAACTATTGCCCAATAGATGGTGATAGTTATGAAAATTAAAATAATATTTATTTTTTTTATAAATAAAAGTTAATAATTTAAAATGACTTCCCTAACTCCAGAAGAGAGGTTGAAAAATGCAAAAACAATTATGAAAAATTTTAATAAGACATTAACATCTAACATCTTGTCAAAGGATCAAAAAACCTCCCTAACTGAGGCAATGTGTGAAATGTTGAACTACATTGAAGCCATGGTCCAAGAATACAAGGCACCAACTACCAAAGAAGGGGAGGGACTCGACAGATTGTATCAGTCATTATATAAAAGTGATAAGAACATTGAAGATTTAAAATTAAATATTGAGTCTAAATCGTATGTTGAAATTACGAAATATGGTAAATCTATTGAAGAACCAAGTAAATGTTAAAAACATGAACCTGTCATCATTATTAAGCCGAAAGATAAGGATCAAAAAAATATGGTAACAAAGGATGAAATAAAACAAAACATAGATCCTGTTAATTTTGGTGTTACTGGAATTAGAAATTTTAAACAAGGGGCAGTAATAGTGGAGTGCAAGAACGTAGCTGCAATACAAAAGATAGAGGAGCAAAAAATTTCAAAGATAGGTGACAAATATGATGTAAAAATCCCCCAAGAAAAAAATCCATCTGTCAAAATTATAGGCTTAACCGAAAAATTTTCGTTTGAAGAAATGGAAAGAAAAATTAAATGTCAAAATGAGTTTATTTTTGAACAGCACTCAAAAATAAAGTAACATTTGTAAAAGAAACAAAAAATCTACGAAATCAAACAAGCTACACCATATATGCTGACGTTGACGAAAAGACATACCATGTTAAAGGAAGAAAAAATAAATATTGGATGGGACAGATGCAGGGTCTTTGATAATTTAAATATCATGAGATGTTTTAAATGTAATGGGTTTAATCACAAGGCTATAGATTGCAGAAACCTAAAATCTTGTCCAAAATGCGCAAAACATCATGATGTTAAAGATTGCACCGATGAGGATATCCAGTGCATCAATTGTATAATGACTAGCAATAGATTAGGACTGAAACTAAATAGTGGTCACTCAGCCATGAGCAAGGAATGCCCAATTTATTAAAGAAAACTAGAAGCAAAAATGAGCAGAATCTCTTTTTTATAAAAAAAAGTTACGAGAAAGATGAAATTATATACCTGAATATACAAAGCATCATGGCACATTACGAAGAGGTAAAAATACTTTTAGAGGAGAAGAAACTTTTTATGTTTATGATGAGTGAAACACATGTTACTGAAGATATTCAAGATAGTGAAATTAGATTTGAACATTATAATACCATCCGTTACGACTCACATAGTCGACAAACAGGAGGAGTGATGATTCTCTTAAGCAATAAAATTCCATATGAAGTAATATCGAACAATCAAATTGAAAAACATTGTTGGATCTTAGCCATCACTATTAAATCAGGAACCAAGAAAGGTGTATATACTGTAATTTATAGATCGCCAAACACAAGCAAGTGCGACTTTTTAACATATTTTCAAAGATGGTGCATGGAAAATTTACAAGATGAAAATATAAACGTTATAGCTGGAGATTTTAATATAAATGTTAAAGCAAATGCAGACATATACACCAAAAAAACTGAAATCTATTATACAAGATGCAGGGATGAAACAATTAGTCAAAGATTTTACACGAATTACAAATATCTCAAAAACGACGATTGATCTGGTAATCTCAAATAAATTCAACTTAAATATTAATGTACTAGATAATCCTAAAATTACCGACCATAACATCATTCAAATTCTAATAAATGACAGAGAAAAATGCAACTCCAGTAAAGAAACACAAATAACAACATTTAAAAATTACAAAAAATACAATAAGGAAATTTTCATTCAATCCTTAGAGACTATTAATTGGAATGGAATAAATCAAATGGAATATAACCAAAAAACTGACCAAATGATACTAAACTTAAAAAAAAAAGATTGATAATGTTGTTCCAGAACAGAAGATACATAAAAGAAACAATAATAAATGGTACACAAGCGAACTACCTACAATGCAGCACGATAGAGACGCATTTTACAAAAGAGCAAGCCTTACTAATAGTATTACGGATTGGGATAACTACAAAAAAGCGAGAAACACATACTCCAAAGACATAAAAAGAACGCATAATGAGTACATAAAAAATAAAATAAACTCAGAAGAAGGGGATCCCAAAAAAATTTGGAAAAGCATAAAAGAATTAGTACATGGCGAAAACAAAGACGACATAAAAATTGTAAACTTTCCAAAAGAGATAAACGAAGAAAACATGGCTAATAACTTTAATAAATATTTTATTGAAAGTATCATTCAAATTAACAAATTAATACCCAACATTGCTGTTATCCCCACAAATGATAATATCGACCCAAACAAAGAATCATTGATCTTCAGAAAAATAAATGCAGAATATTTATTCAACATTTTGAACAAAATAAAATCAAAGAATAGTTCAGATGGATTAACTATTAGTAAAATAAGAGATGCTTTTCCAGTAATTGGATCTACTCTATTAAATATTATCAATGAGACGATTGAAGAAGGAAAATTTCCAAAGTCATGGAAACTATCTACTATTATACCGGTTCCAAAGGTATAAAATACCAGAAAATGTGAAGAATTTCGACCAATCAACACCTTACCAAAATATGAGCAGATTCTTGAAGTTATAATAAAAGAACAAATTTTGCAATATCTAGATAAACACGATATTTTATACCAAGAGCAATCAGGGTTCAGATCTAATAACTCATGTGAAACAGCATTAAACGTAATTGTCGAATAATGGAAGGAAGGAATGAATAATAATAAATTTATCTTAGCAAAATTTTTGGATTTTCAAAGGGCATTCGAAACTATAGATCGAGACATACTAATAAGAAAGCTTAAAGAAATTGGTTTCTCATCTGTAGCCATTAAATTAATACAAGAGTATTTGAGAGACAGAAAGCAGGTAACAAAAATAAATAATCAATTTTCAAAACCAATGGAAAATAAGTTAGGAGTACCACAGGGATCGGTCCTTGGACCTCTATTGTTCATACTCTATATTAATGACACGGTGAAAATATTTTAAAAATGCAAAGTACGACTATTTGCCAATGATACACTAATATACTTAATTGGAGATAACTATGAAGAACTAATACACATTTTAAATAATGAACTAAATGATGTATCAAGATGGCTAAAAATAAATAAGCTTAAATTAAATACATAAAAAAAAAACAAAATGTATGGTGATTGGATACAAGAAGACATCCAGTGAAAGCAAAATTAAAATTGATGGTGAAATTATTGAAAATGTTACTGAAATGAAGTACTTAGGGGTTATATTAGATTCCAAACTAAACTTCAATAGACATGCTGAATACACCCAAAAGAAAATTGGCAAAAAGATATCTTTTTTGGAAAAATTCGGCCAAAAATTTCTAGAAAAACTGCAATCACCATATACAATTCAATTATTGCTCCCCACTTCAACGAGAATAATTCTTCGACGGCAATGAGAATAATTCTTCGACGAAACAGATTTTTAAAAATAATTAAAATGTTAAAGGAACTAAATTGGTTGACTGTGAAACAGATGCTGACCTTGAACACGATGGTATTTATCCACAAAATATTGAACAACACGTTACCAAAATACTTCTCAAATAAAATTGTATACAATAAAGACATTCACAGATATAACCCAAGGACGTGCAAGGAAATTAGGCTACAAAAAAAGGACAAAGCGAATACGCAGAACAGTCTAATGTACAAGGGAATGAAGTTGTATAACACACTACCAGAAACTTTAAAGTCCACACCAATTGTAAAGTTCAAGATGTATTGTAGGAGCTACATAAAACTTGAAAAAATATAGTGAATATGAAATATTATAATCAATTAGAAATTTGTAAACTTAAATGTACAAATTACTAAAATAAAAATTATTATTATTATGAAATCAAACAAAAAATAAATTGTTCCGCATGTCGTCACTGGTCACTCAGCCGGGTGTCCGACGAACCCCTTACCCCGCCTCCAACTGTTCAACAACTACCATTTTTTTATGTTTTTGTTTTTTACATTTACATTTCATTTACATTTTTTACTCCAAATAACGTCAGGAATTACTGGTTAAAGTAAGTCAAGTACGTCCCTTAACACCCTGTATACGAATAGTAAGAAATACACTGCATTCATTGTACATAAGTGAACTGTTTCAGTAACAATATTTTATATTTGTTTAAAGATAAATTGAAGATGTCCACTGACTTGGTATAATTGTTTCCCTCCATTAGTATTCTGGGCAAAAAGGAATACATATGGTAGTTAGTCCCAGAATTTTTGCACTGAAATAAATCCGGACTTCTAGTATTACGTTGTGGAATCCGGAAGCTTATCAATTCAAGCAATACCGGACTATCAACTAAATCATTTAGAATTTTATATAGAAATACCAAGTCAGTGAAAATTCTTTTGTCTGACAATTTGGGCACATTCTCATATCATTTAAAATAGTATTGTAGTTCAACATAATTGTTGGAATACCCATTTTAAAATTTAGAAAACGTAAGAATTTGTTTTGTATTCTTTCAACAGATTGTACATGAATACTATATTGGGGGTTCCAGACGGGAGAATTGTACTCAAGTTGCCTTCTAACATAGGCAAAATGTAACACTTTAATACACTTTATATTGTTAAAATTTCTAGTTAGCCTAGTTATATATCCCAACATTTTTAAGTCCTTATTAGAGATTTCTGTTTTATGGCTGATAAATGAAAGATTTGATTGAAAAGTTATGCCTAAGTCTTTAATTTGTGTTAATCTCTCAAGAGCGTTATTATCAATGTTGTAATTAAAGATCACAAAATTTTTTTTTCGAGAAAATCTAACTATTTGACATTTTGAGATATTTAAGGAAAGTCTATTTTCATTGTAACAAATTAACAATTTGTTGATATTATCTTGAAGAATATTGCAATGGTAAATATTTTGAATAATTCTAAAAATTTTGAGGTGATCAGCAAAAATTAAGATGGGTACATCATAAAATATTTTTGTAAGATCATTTATTAACAAGATAATTAAGATTGGGCCAAGGTGTGAATCCCGTGGAACTCCACTTGCTGCATTTTTTTCCGAAAGGGAGGATTTTATTCTAACAATGTGTAGTCTTCCAGTAAGACAGCTTTCTTAGCTATATATATATATATATATATATATTTCATATATTCAAGTTGGAAAAAGTACTTCTACATGGCATAAATCCAAACTAGTAAGGTGATATTACAGGTTTTATTCGTGTAAAAAGTTGTCAAAGAGTGTCGGTATGGTGGATTGAGTGCATATTGGTCTGTAATTATAAACATAACTTTATCACCCTTTTCGAAAATTGGAGTCAAATAACTCCTTTTTCACTTAACGGGAAAAATTCCACTGGATACAGATAGATTAAAAAGTTTAGTTATTGGAAGAGCAATGACTTTCATACATTGTTTGATAAATATTGTATCCAAGGTTTTAACTTAAGTAATAATTACATCAGAGTTACTGTGAAATACCAAGAGTTTCATCTAGAGTTGTTGTTGGATAAGGATCATTATTTGAGTCTGTTGAATAAACACTTTTTAAAAATTTGCAAACAAGTTAATAATACCATCAGTATTATTGCTATGGCTTCCGTTTAGGTGCATAATGCTCGGGAAATCAGAATCATCTTCTTTTTAAGAGATTTCGTGCATTTAAAAAAATAACTAACATTATTTATTATGGAGTTTAAAATTTCATTTATATCTTTTTTACATGAAGTTCTTAAACCTTTAAATTCAATGTAATCGGAATATTTTTGATATAATTTATATTCTTTCATATAACCCGTGTTATTGCAGCAACATGAATAAAACAAAAATACACTAAAACAGGAAACATTCTTAAAATGTATTGTAAATCCGGTAGCAATGCATATTTAAGTACTAATTGTTTGTTTTCCTTCATAACCGCTAGGTGGCGCGGCGCCTGCGCATTCGTTGTTCGCGCTCCAAAACGACGCTGGAAGCGCGAAATGATTTCTGTGTGTGCGAAATGATTTTTGTGTGTGCAATATTACTTATGTGATGGTTAATTTCTATTAATATGAATAGTTTACTCATATTTATATCATTCATATATTTACCGTGTTTTTTGTGGTTTTTCATAAGTTTTAGTCAAGTTATAAAACAATAATCGTACTTTGAAAATTGAAGTGTCAAAAACTATTTTATATGATACATGAAAATTCAAATTTACATTTAAAGATTTCATTTTACGATAATTTTATGAAAGTGGTGTTTTTTAAAAATAATAATATCTAATACATGTGTGCCTAAATGCATCAAAGAAATTAACGTCTTTAGAGATGCAAGAAATCTGATATAAAAGACGGTATAATTTTTAGGTTAGTTTTTTAGCAATAAAAAAAACTTAGAAATTTTTTATTATTTTTTTATTGTATGCACGTGGAAAAAGTGAGGTGAAAGTTTCCTTCCAAATTTATTACATAAAAGGACTGTGTTTTTGAATTTTTTTTTTAATTTCTCTACATTTTAGTCAAAAAAAATATGGTAAGAAATTTTTTTCCATTTATTTCCGAGTTTGAATCTTAAAATATGTCAGTTTTTGAAAACTAAACTGTATTTCAAATATACAAATCTAAAAGATAATTTTATCTAGTTTTCATAAATGGTATTTGTTTTTACGACACCTTAAAAAATAAGAAATATATAGAACATTTAAAATACTATGGAAAAATTACAAATATCGTTCGGACATCAATGGTTAAAACAGAGATAAACTACCCTCTCGGGCCGTGGAAACCATGTGTATTTCTTTCAAAGAACACATTTTTAATTAGTAATATTTTCACATCCGCGGCCGTTTGTCAATTGAATAAAATTTTCACTAAGTTTTTTTAGTAAGGCTGAATGTTTAAGCTTTTTGGTGATAAGTAGATTTAAAAGTTCTTTCGAGTACCATTTTGGATAGGTATTTGGCTTAAATTTCATAGTTGGAATATACAATATCTACATGCTAATAACCTTTCACAAAACAGAAAAAAATATTGGTAGATATGTTGATATGATCATATTGCGCATAGATGACCAATCAAAAGAGACAAGATAATTACAAATTTTTACGTAATCAGTTTTGAAAAAAAAATTGGTAACCGAACGATAGTTTACAAGTATTAACATGTACATTAAGGCGGGTCACGATTGTATGGGGGAAAAAAAAAACTTGTTTTGGTTTGTGTGTTAGTGATAAAAGGGTGTTAAATGAAGATGTAAAATCACGTAATTTTTTAAATAATATTTGGATATCATCTTCTTCCTCCGGATTGAGTTTGAAATTTCACAAAATAGAGAAAAACCCACCCTTGTTAAATCTCTAAAAAATATTAGATAAACAATTAAAAATGAACTTTTTTTCAATAAAACACAAATTAGAGAGAATATTCTGACTTATTTATTAAAAAAATATATGATTATAATTAACATTATCTCAAGACAGTGTATTCAAATACCAGCAAAATCCTTCTTACTCTCAAATTTCGGCATTATTTTGCGAGACTCAATCTTTGCCTTAATAAGACCTTCTCTTGCAGACTTCGTACATAAAGTAGTCGAGGCTTCAGTAACAGTCTTTACAGCTCTTTCAACTGCTTGAGTATGACCTGGCAGACGCAGAAGAGGCAATTTACCTTCTCCCCCCTGTGCTACAAATAATTGAAGATCTTCATCCGATATATTCTTCAGTATTGGGGGTTCGGTTACATTTTGCTGCCAATTAATAAGGTCCGTAGTAATATGATGCATCGAGGTTTATGTTTGGAAGTTGGAACAGCCTTGTTTTACTTAGTTTCTTACTGCGTGCTTTTAGAACACGACGCGCAGCTAATTCCCAGATATGCTTGTGAGGGTCAGTTAACATTGCAAGTAGTAAATTTTCGGGGTGTGCGAAGTAACTGTTTCTTTCTATGACTGGATCAATTATAGTTTTTAGTTCAGGGGATAAGTATCTAGACGCTGAAATTAGCTGCCATAGGTGACGTGCTCCATCTTTACAGGTGGGATGAGTTTTAATACTGAACCAAGTCGGAGCATTAACTTTAACAACGTACGTTGCTAAAATAATAAGATTCTCTGTAGGAGCTTCCGTTGCAACATAAAGACGAAGAATTCGGTTAGCACGCGTAAGCCATCTGGCATGAGACATTTTTCCGGGAGATTTGTGGCCTAAATCTTCGGATAATTCCCCCACCGTAACTGCAGATACGATTTTATACAAACATAACTGATCTGTACTTAGGTCTTTAGTTAATAATTCAGGCAACTCTCCGTCAATTTTCTGAAAATGAACAATAGGCTTTTTTTCACAGTTTTCTAAAGCTAGTCCTATTGTCCCTGAATATATTTGAGGTCCAGATGTCTTACCGTCAAGATGTGTGAACAAATGACAAAATGGTAACTCGTTCAAGTGAAGCAAGCAAATTATCCATTGCAATGGTTTATCCAAACGTTTTTCAAGCAAACGTATTATACCTCCTGATTTTTTCCCTGATAATTATTGTTTTATCTTTCCGGCCATCAAAATATAATGCGGGTATTTGTTAAACTATGTGTTGTGCCTTAATATTTTCCCTTGTTTTTTTCGTTCTCTGCGAAGTTTACTTTTGTCAATAACTGGAATATTAGACTTGATGTCATACAGAACTGCTGAGGCAATGGCTGCCGCTGCTCTATCCGAAAATCCATATCTATCACAAGTTTTCGACAGTGTAGAATAATCAATAGTGACCGCAGGCTGCTTCTGAGGCATTTGAGATACAACATTTGGTTTGAAAACATCATTGCAATCGGATTCATTTGATGAAGAAGACGTGGAAATATCGATTAGAGAGGTAGTTGGCTTACCTGTGCTTTCCTTTTTAGACGTACGCAAGGATTTTTGCTTCAGAAGTTTTCTTTTCAACGCAGTTTTCATTCGTTTTGTTGTAGCGGTATCCACATTTCCTATTATCATCTTTCGTGTAGTACGTTGGCCACTAATGAAATTCTGTTCATTTACAGGTATTTTTTTTATATTTAGGACAGTCACATTTACTGAAATCTTTGCATTTGCAAGACGAAATATCAAACAGCACTTTACTTCTGCGACGGAATTCCTCCATTTTTTTCTCCGGTATTTTAGGATGTGACTTATGAAGGTTTTTGCATTTAAAATGATATGACCTCAACATGCGTGCTACTCGCGAGTGTGTAACGATGGGAATAGAAGCCTTTCTCCATATTTCTTCAATTCGTGCTGTCACAGTACTATTTGCTAAAATTTGGATTCTAGTTTGGTCTCTTGATTTAATTTTATTTGATGCCTGGTCCACTCAAAAAAACTTCAGAACATCACAATAAGTTGGTAAATCATTGTCTTTAACGTCACAAATTTCACCAAATATGGGACTTTTTAACGCATTCCGAGCCGTAGCGATACTGACTCCAAACTCCGACGTCGGGTGCGCAGAGTCGCTGCGCTTAGTGTAATCGGTGCTTCCCCCGCCCTCACCTCGAGCCACTAATAATCAAAACTCGGATTTTTTGTAAATGAATTCGTAAATACGTACCATATTTGCCATAGAATATTACAAAAAATATAGTATAAAGGATTCGTAGTAACTTTTATACACACTAGAAAATACCTCTAAAAATGAAAATTTTCAAAACTTTGAAGTGAATCCGGAGGAAGAAGATCGTATCAGAAATTTAAAAAATTTTAAACACGTCGGTTTGAACCCATTTGGCACCCTTTTATCGCTAACAGAATCTAAAATTATCATTTTTTTTTAAATGACCCACCTTAATGTACATGTACAAATCCGCAAAAAATTTTATTTTGTGATGGGCAATTAGAGCAGTTCACTTGGTAAACGCCTGAGTTTTCCAATTTCTCTCTCTTATCTTAATGGTTAAATAAATTTCTCCCCAGAGAATTCATATTATAAAATGCGGTTCTACATTTATCATTATTGGTTAATCTGGATATTTCTGTGGATATTGTGCCAATATAAGGTATTTTGATCCATTGTTTAGTGATACCTTTTTTAATTTTTATTTACTAGGCCTTGTGAAATGATTGCTAATTTAAGTTTTTTTTATCCTTTTTCCTCAATAAAATGTCAAAAGTTTCGCTTTTATATCCATTGTTCTTTGATATGGTTTCTAAATATTTAATTCAATAGTGTAATTTATATAATTCAAAGGCACATGTAAAAGTCTTTGAATGAGTCAATAGAATACTGATAATTTACGTGAAATGTGGTGTCTAGATGTGTTGTGTATGATGTTATCACTATATGTTGGTTTTCTGCAGATCGAAAATTCAAATTTTTTGTTAATGATTTCAATACCTATGTCAAAAAAGTTAATCTTATTTCCCCCCATGTCCATTGTAAATTGGATCGATTAATTAATTTCTTTTAGAATAAAATCAAATTGCCTGTGTGTTCCTGTCCAGATAATTAGGATGTCATCTACATATCTACGACAGAAGGCAACTATGTTCTAATGTATTATAAGTATTTTGTTTATGTTATAATGACCATTTTAACGTATTAATTTCCATTAAAGTAGGTACTGAGAATTTATTCAAGGGTTTACTTTTATTGGTACGATTGTTTTTTTGATTCAAAAGGTTGGCGGCATTGACAGAAACGGTGGAGGACAAAATGATGGCAGATGTATTTTTGGGCCTGGTGACTGAGGTAGGGGTTTCTGTTTTTTTGGTCTGGCATCATAACAGACAAGGAAGAGTTGACGCGTTGAGATGGTTCCTAAAGCGTGTTTGATAAATTCAAGTTGCCTTTACGTTTCCCAGTGTTTTGAAAAAGAACTGTATTTGGACCATTATTAGTGCTACGCTACGACATGGCAATGAATTTTCGGTAGTTTGACTTGTAAATGGTTTGCTGAATGATAAGTTTTAAGATTTTCACGGCCAAAAGCATTTTCGTTATTTGTTTTTGGGGTGTTACGCCGTGTTGCGCTACCTCCTTCTTTAGCCAACGTTTCGGACATCGTTGCAGTGTCCATCATCAGGGTAGATCCGGCAGATCCGGTAGATGTGTAATTTTTATCGGTATCGCTTCGAAGTAAATAAGCACACACTTCACGACTAAAAATAACACATCTACTGTATCTGCCGGACCTGCCCTGATGATGGACACTGCAACGATGTCCGAAACATTGGCTAAAGAAGGAGGTAGCGCAACACGGCATAACACCCCAAAAACAAATAACGAAAAGGTTTGCTGAATGATTGTGAAAGTTTCTCCGTCAGTCATGGCAGCTGCTATCCCTCGTAACGGGATAATTGCTTCATATAAACCGTGTTTTTTGTTCACAAGTCAGAAAAGCCAAATGCGTGTATCAAGTGATCAAGTGCATGTGTCTGCTATTGTTCTATGAAGAATTATTGACTGACGCTTGTAGTAATGCGGCAGTCAGCCTGTCGAGACTTGCAATCCTAATTGCTTCATAATATAATCTGTTGTTTTTGTTCACAAGTTAGAGAGGCCAAGCGCATGTATCTGCCTTTGTTTTTTTTATTATTTAAGGTGAAAACACAGATACAGACAATAATTAACAAAACAATATTATGAACAATAATTTGAGAATTCGCCTGCACCCCAACAATTTCTCACTGATAGAATTACCATACAAACGAAGTATTGAAAATCCGTAAGTCTAAGCTTTAACTTTAGGGCGTACAGTTTACACCTGCACTGTGCAAGCGGGTTCCCCACAGAGCATCGGACCATCCCAAG
Organism: Limnephilus marmoratus; assembly: GCA_917880885.1. Lineage (NCBI taxonomy): Eukaryota > Metazoa > Arthropoda > Insecta > Trichoptera > Limnephilidae > Limnephilus > Limnephilus marmoratus. The sequence continues at coordinate 50,728,713 of OU862909.1, read as the reverse complement.
TGAGGAGTTATTGTCTGACGTTGGTAATGGTACATCAATCGACCTATCGTGACTAGCAATCTCCACGGTTACCCGTGGCAGTCTTTGGACAGGGAAGAACCCGCCTGGTCTGCCCTCAATGCCGGAGGCGTTATGCTTGGGTGGTCTATCGTTGGAGTTGCCTAATGAAGGCTGCTAAAAAAGTGATTAAAATAACTGATATATCTCTCTCTCCTCCCCCCTTTTGAGGTTACAATTATTAAGATATTTAAATGGATAATGTTTTGTTTGACAATGTCATCAAGTACACTTCGTTCTATTTCGTTACAATTTCTTTTATTTACATCCAGATAGTAGCCTTTTATCCCACTCAGGACCCTGAAAGGATGATACCTCATGTAAAAAGTATTTGCTATGCACAACAGAGCAAATACATGTGACATTTTCGGTGCGATGGCCGAGATTCAATATAAGATTATTCCAACTCCAATGTAAAACATGGGGCGCTTGAAAATTTAATAAAAATTTTATAAAAAATGGTCTGATTTTTCGGATTGAAATTTTCAAAAAATCGCCACGGTTTCAAAAATACGATTAAAAAAAATACAGAATGTCTTCGAATATTTGCCTAAGCCGTTTTTTTTAAATGTGATGCAAGTAGCCTATTGCACTATATAAGTAATATAAATACAAAATAATACAAGAACAACATGTCAACATACTAGAGACCAAATGGGAAAATAATAATAAAAATTAAATAATATAAATTATTATTTAAATTATTATCTACTATTTACTTATTATTAATATCTTAATTAACTTATTATTTGTGTGTTATTATGATCTACACAATTTACTTATTATTATGCCAAGTTGTTGCTCGTGCAATAATGGAAGACTTAGAAAGTAGGTAGTTGGGATGGCGTGGATGGGAATCCGAGCGTTTATCAGCTCCGTCACAGACTTTTTAATGCGTGCGTCGATAAAGGTGATAGAAGTTTTAAAGAACTTGTGAACGGTTTTCCTGAAGAGCAAACATAAGAAATCTTAGCAATAATCAAGGTACTCACGTTAAAGAAATCTTTTTGCAATTCAATTATTTTATCAGCTCCAACTCTATTCTTTGTGTATGATTGGTACATGGCCTTCAACGGTTCTGCCTAAAAAAAATCAGTTGTATTAAAATGTAACAAAGCACACTTCATAATGCAATTTTTCATACAGTCAGTTATGCTCGAATGTAGTTGCTATTATCAACATCCTTTTTTTGTAGTTCACAAATCTTTATGGAACTGCACAACGAAATGTTTGTCTTTTTTTCTTACAAAAAAATAAATAAACTTTGGTCACTAAAAATTAAGGCAAGTGTTTTGACCTTCATGTTGCCAATAGGGGAAACCTAAATCTCTGAATGCAGTTCTCTTAATTAATCGGGTATTTTTGTATTCATCATCTTGACAAATACAAAGAAAAACATTAAAATACCGCAGTTATAATGGGGTATGTTGTGAGGCTGAAGGTAGTGGGGAGGGGAAGGAGGTGGGGAAGAGGAAGGTTGGGAAGTACCTGGCTATTCAGATCTGGTCACTAAACACGGCTACAGCCATTTTCAAGCAACGTTTCAATTCTGAATGGTGGTCTTACACCAGGGCGATACTAATAGTATCTTCCACTCTGGAACATGCCGCAAATACACTATATATTATTTTAAATTAATTAATTGTGAAATAACACAAATTAATCAAATAAAATTTATTTGCGCATGCCGGGTTCGAACCCGCGACCTCCGGAATGTGAGTCAAGAGTCTTAGCCACTGGACTACGGAGGTCGTTAATGATTAGTGCTTCGTTTAAATCAGTAATAACCCTAGACCCTAGATCATAGGTTCTCAACCATATTTTGACCACTGCCCACTTTGAGAATATTTATTTTCTAGAGCCCCCCAATTTTTATTTGTTATTGTATTTCTGGACATTCGTCTTCCTGAAATCACACTCGATGGAAGTAATTTTGTTAATGATCAGTGCTTCATTTAAATCAGTAATAACCCTAGAACAACCTTATTTTGCCCACCGCCCACTTTGAGTATATTTATTTTCTAGAACCCTCCATTTTTTTGCTGATGTGTGGGTGAGGGGGGGGGGACTCAACTATCACAAAGTCAATAATTCGATTAAAATATATTTCATTATTTGTTATAACTTTTAGGTTAGCAAGTAGAAAAATCAATTATTTTGCATTTTAAATACCGGGTTGCCATCTCCTTCCTTCTTGTATTCATGATATACTGTCAATTCTTAATAATAATAATACACGTAAGATGATAATATCATATGCTTGGAAGCAATGCTGACAACCAACTGCTTTCCAGGAGAAATCCTGAATTGTAGCTGTGCAGTGACTTTTTCATCAATAGAATCATTTATAAAAGAAACAAATGTATATTCTAAAAAAATCTATACTTAGATGAATAAACGTTTTTATTATTATTATCATATAATATTAAAAATAAAAATTTTCATATCCAATTTAACGTAGATCTAAATGTTTAGAATCTTTCAGTTAAATTTTCATCCACTTCCCGAACTATCGAAATATGTGAATTTTCGCACACATGGTAAAAATGATTACAATACATAAAATAACAATGATTAACCAATATTAATGTTTACTTTGCTTTATTGGTACGTGATAGCGTGTTTTTTGACTTTTCTAGACCATTTTTTTATTTGACCACGCCCTCACTGTACCATCTCAACGCTCCCTAATTTTCTTAGGGTCTTCTACCGCCCCCTTGACAGTCTCGAACGCCCACAAGATGGCGTTACCGCCCACGTTGAGAACCTAGATTATGTGACATACATTCACACATATATTTTGTAAATGTTTAATTCTACTTCGGTTGTATATTATATTTTGAAATAAAAAAGAATATTTTTGAAAAAAAAAACCCTCACATTTTCAATAAGTACTTGTTCAAACATTTCCACATTTTTTCTGGCACCAATAAGGGTGGGTAGCATTATTCTGGAGTGGAAATTGTATATTTTCTTCATATCATTAAATATGTTAAATTGTGAATCAAGTTTTTTTAAGGCTGGAGATATCCATCGATCCTTAAGACACGGCCTGTAGTACCGGTGACTGTTTCTTAATTTGTTCACGTATTTCTTTTCGCTTTCAATGAAGTCGTCAAATATTTTTTTTGTCTCAGTTCTGTAATCAAATAAATTAATCGTAATTAATGTTTTTAAGTGTTTTCAATTCTTTAAAAGATTATTCTTGCTTACCTTGAAAAAAAATTGTAAAAATAAGCAAGAGAAAATGTCAATGGCACTTAAATGACGAATGAATTTATTAAAAATATTTGCACTTCCTATTTTTTCAATGTTTAAAGTTATGCAGTTTAAAATAAAAAAAAATCGAAATTTATTTTGTATTATAATACTATAGTGTGTGAGAGGGTGCTCTCACCTCTGTCGGAGAATCGGGGAACTATTGGACACCTTTAGAGGCGCTGATCTGGTCTCTGACGACAAAGAAGGGATCCGCAAGGAGGAGAGCAATTTATAAAAAAGGATTTAATGAAATGACAAGCATAACCTTACCGATATTGCAATTTAATAAATATTCTGACTTTATTTATTTATTTGTAAACATTCCGTGTTTTTTTATATAGTTAATAATACAGTAATTTAAGCCAAGGCCTTAAATCTAAGATGGTGTTAGGAACTTACGTTAAATTATTTTTTTCTTCGTCGGGTTTCTCGTCATTGTTTCCAACACACTGTTTTTCTTCTTCCCCCTGTATTTTTTCATCACAATATATTTCTTCATCTGACGTGTCTTTTTCTCTGACTTTATTATGTATAGCTGACAGTTCCTTACGGAATTCAGCATTACTAACTTGGGTATTGCCTAAATGTTTTAAATTATCCTGGCTTCTATATATCGGCTTTGAAGTATCATTGAGGAGGTCATCCAAACTTTTTCTAAGTTCCTTGTAGTTTCCTTTGGGTATACGGAAATTATTTTCACTGTAAAAATAAACGAAATCATTTATAAATAACAAAATGGGAAAAAAGGATTAGTGATTTTTAAAATCTAGAATGAGAATACCAAATCTTTTAGAAACCTTATATTGTAAAGATATGAAGCTTTTCGCTTTGCGATTGTCGAAATCAATAACTATCATTGCCATCATTCTCACATATTAAACATATGTTCTTTCGAGCCGGATTCGTTATCTAGTATTTATGGAAGAAGTCACTGAAGCGGTGAAGAAAGCATTCAAGAAAGAAGATCGTCTAGGAATGATTTATTTGCAAATTTGCAAATTTCTAATACAACATAATAAATCCCATCCAAATGCCAAAGTAAAAATTATTTAAATTATCTTTAGATTAATCAACACGCGAACAATAATAAATTCTGATTTACCCACACGTAATCTAACATAACGTTGATGTAATAATATAATAATAGTCGAAGATTGGCTAGATAGAAATCTTTTCAGTCTAAATCATGATAAAACCATTTTTATTCCCTTCTATAATTCCCAAACGTCAGCCCCTAAAAATAATCTCAACTTGAAGTTCCATAACGTTAACCGTAACTTTGCGACATGCTCAATAGGGGTGTCAATTATTTCAACTTTTGCATTCAGATACACCCGAGGTCTCAAAATTTGCGTCTTTCAAAGAAAATGAGAACTGCATTTAAATTTATTTTTTTTAAAATGGTTATTAGCCCGCTAAAATGCATTGAAAATCAGAAAACAAACCTAAAACAATTTTTTTTAAGTATTTCATTCTTTTTTCAATAATTTGACTTTTTAACGTTTGTTTGTTATTAAAAAATACGTATAGCTGACAAAAAAAAAAAAAATCAAGTTTTAGGAATACAAGTAAGTCAACTTAGAATATTGATTTTATCCAGAAAAAGTGTTACTTTCCCCTTTTATATTTTTAATACCCGCATCACATATGTTTCAAAAAAAATTTTTTTTGCATTCTTTGTACTGCATTTATGGAATAAAAATTAACTTTTGTGCAAAATACGGACCCTTTGTTTTATTTTTTTTTTAAATCACGAAATATATAATTTTTCAAAACTTCCGGCCATTTTGGCAGGCTAAGAGTGAACCACAATTTAATTTATTTTTACGTTTTCGAATAGCTACAATTTATACGAAACCTTTGAGACCCCGGGCGTTTAAAAATAAGGCAATTTTTTTTCTCTCTATGGAGAGCGACACAAGTTAATTCTCAAACTGAGAATATGTGAAACTAGGAAAATATGTCAAATACTTAGGTGTTAATAAACTGAGATAACCTAAATTACATATTCAAATGCATGAGCAATATTGTCAATATAAGGTCCATGAAACTTGTTTATAACGCATTGGTGCTTTCATTCATTTCCTATGGAACAATCGTATGGGGAGGAACACACAAAAATCATGTAAAACCATTAGAAATTGCACAGAAATCCATAATTAGGTTATGTACCAGAGGGCCAAGATGTATCCCACCAATCAATTATTTCAAGAAACTGAAATTATGGAACTAAGGCGGATCTACTGCATCCAATGTCTTAAATTTATATTTACTCGTCCTAAAAATTTCACTAAAAACACAAATCGGTCTAGTCAGAGACAAACCACGTGCGTGTATACAGTGCCTCACTGCAAAACCAGTCTGACCCAAAGGCACATTAACTGTATTGCCCCAAAATTGTTCAATTCACTACCCAATTCCATCAACATGTGTCAAAATCTGAACTTGAATTAAAAATGTTAAAACTTGGGTAAAAATAATTTGGAAGTGAGTAATTTTTTTCTATAATTTGTACTATCTGTCTCTAAATCCCTAAAATATTCCATGTATCTCTGAAGATGGACAGTGAGATCTGTCCGAAACGTCAGGAGTTAAAAAGTCCTTTTCGGGACCACGTTACGCGGGTAAATCGAGAAAATTGTTTTACATCTTACACCCGTGAAAACCTTAACGATAACATAATATGTTATCGTTAATATGTTATGTTGTTTGCGCCATTCAATGTTTGTGTTTATGTTTATGATTTTAGCTGAAACAACTTCTTATTCCATTACCCAATTCTTTACCCAGTTCCTACCATAAGTTCCTACCTATAATCCATCCCACGCCAAGATGGAACAAAATAGTTTCGTTCCTTTTGCTGTGTTTTTGTTTTACTTGTCACCACGCTATCCGATTTGAGCGTTCTTCGCAGTTTTGCAATTGCTGTGTATTAATTATTGTTTGGCCCGCACCACGTTAATTGCCAAAGTTCCGAAGTGAATTTACCGCCGCTGCATTACTTGCATATCGCATTAATTTGATTGTGTTGTGAACTTTCCATCACGTCGCCGTCACAGGTGAATCTTGCTACGTACCGCAGTACAATAATTGCCGGTCAGTGTGTGACCTGTTTTGAATCGTTCGCCCGCCACTGAAGCAGCTTCAACCGCCAGTGTATTTGAACTGTGTTATAAAGACTAAAGGGAACTATTGAATTGTTATAAGGACTACAGAACCAACGGTAAATGACCATTCGAAAGTGCACTCAGTAAGTCTTGGCTCCATAACCCCTCCTATCCTTCGGGCAGTTTTTCAGTGAAATTGTTGTTTTTAGACTCGCACCGCACCCGCAATACAAACGAAAGTAAATTGATTTGCGCAACCATCATTTGGTCCTATTCGATGCCGGATACGTTAAATTCGTTCGTATATAATGTTGTGATAGCATTTTCAAATATATGAATCTACATTTATAGTGAAAGATTCAAAATTTGTTATTTTAACCGCATGCTAAAGTTCATGCGCCAGGCGCTTCGCTCAGTACCGTTATCAATTTGATAGTTTATTAACTTTCGGACTGCCGCAGTAGGTATTTTAACCCTGTACCTGCCGCACAGTTTAGTTGTTAGTTATTTCTTTTTTTATTGATTACTCTTTTTAGCATTACGGCCACTGCAAAGGAAAAGAAATTTATATTGTTGACGTCGCAACGTGATGCTTTCAACGAACGTATTAAAAAATTATTCGATCTTCCAAAGGGGATTTCTGACGCAAATATTCATGAGGAGTTTTTATGCTTAATAGAAATGTTAGATTCGACTAGAAGTAAATATGAAGAAGTACATCAGCAAATAAATTTTATGAATTTGGAAATCGATTCCAATTATAATCCGGATTTCGAAAGTTGGTTCGAATTTGAAGACTGTAAAAGTAAAAGTACTGTAAAATCAAATGCACACTTTTTTGATTCAAGAGAAGAAACCGACATTAGATATACAAAACAAAAGGTGTAATAAGCCGAAATTGCCGCCTATTGAGCTAGTGTTCTTCGATGGAGACATAAATAACTCGCCAATATTTTATTCTAGTGGCCAATATTTTACTGGCCAATATTTTATTTTATTTTATTAATACTGTACACAATAATGAGTCGCTTTTAAATTCAGAAAAACTGTATTATTTGTTGGGAAAAATTAGTGAATGAGTACAAACAGCCTTTTCTGGTATTATATTGTCACCTGAGAACTACGACATTATATTTAATTCCTTAATCGAGAAATATAATGATAAACGTGTTATCTTTTCCGCATACCTTGAGCAAATTTTGGATTTCAAGTCGTTTACAGTAGCTAATATCAATAATTTGGAAACATTTATTGACCACTTCACATCAGCTGTTGCCGCAGTCAAAAATGTAAATTTAGATAATTTATGTGACTTCATTTTCCTTCATATTGCATCGAAATAGCTATATTTAGATTCCGTAAAGGGTTTTGAAACAAGTTATCATAAAACCAATTTTCCCTTCTATGAAGATTTAGTGAAATTTGTTCGTGAGCATATCAAGGTTTTGAAATGAACAGGCGCAACAAGAAAATCATCCGCACATATGGAGACGTCAAAGAGATCACAAAGATCGACGCAAGCATTTATTAGCGCTGGTAGCGATTCGGATGAAACCGAAAATTGGCCGTTTAATAAATTTTTTCTTTGTAAAAAAGCCATCGCACGGACATTTATGTATGTCAGGATTTAAAAAAAAAATAAGCATTAAGATACGATTCAACATTGTCAAGGGTAAAGGATTTTGTTTTAGATGCCTTAGTGATAAACATAGGGCTAGGGCATGCAATTCAAACGAAAGTTGTCTTAAATGTAATGACAAGTTTCATCATACGATGTTACATTTTGAGGTACAAGGTGTGTCTCACAGAAGGCAGTCAGATTCTTCGAACGCCCAAAGAATGGAAAACTAGACCACGGGTCAAACAATTGATCCAAAGGAGGGCAGCTCGAATTCTGATGTGGCTTTATGCACGTTTTCGACTGTTCGACCATATAATCGAAACGCACATTGTACAGTTTTGCTGCCTATCGCACAAGTTGGTATAATGGACTCACGAGGTAATGAACATCTTATTAGATGTTTATTAGATAGTGCATCTCAAAGCAATTTTATTACTCGTGATTGCTGCAGAAAATTGGGTTTCTTTGAATATCAACGCCCGTCTTGTTCCACAGTTAAAGGAATTGGAGGATCATCTAAACCCATTAGAGGCTCCATAAATACCAACATTTATTCTCGTTTTAATCGGACAATAAATTATAATTTAACTTCGTTGATAGTGGACAAGGTAGCAGATCGCTTACCTACCGCCAAAGTTGACTTACCTTCATTGTAGTGTTTGAATAATTTACCCTTGGCAGATGAATCGTATGGAGAACCAGGAGAAATTGATATGTTGATAGGAGCTCAGCTCTTCCCGCATCTCCTCTTGTCAAAAAGGGTTTAGAACCCTTCGCACAGGCATAATTTGCACGCTTTAGAAACAGTTTTAGGATACGTTATTTTGGGAAGAGCACCAACACAAGTTGAGGTAATGCTACCGTATCTTGTTGTGCTATTATGGACGAACTAGAAGATTGTTTGTGTCCTGTTGATCCAAAGAAGGAGGATAAAACGCCACCTTATATAATACCGCACCATGGAGTAAAATATAAAATGCAAGCTCGAGAGGGTAAGATCACCACGATACCCCCCTCCCCCGCCATGCGCATATCCTAGGAAGCCAAACCAGAAGAGGCCTCTCCTGGGCCGCCATCCATTTCCGATTCGCCACCGGAAACTCACCAATCTTTGAACTCGCCGCCCAAGAGTGACCATCGCATCAACAACAGTAACACGATTCATTCCACGCCTGATCATCCGCAACCAAAAGTTTGGATCCATGGTCCGCCATGGATAAAATTGAGGCCCAAGCAGTGGCCTTTTACCGCTTATGACTTGACTATGGTGACGCAACCGCCTGAACTGAAGACTACCTCGTTGATAGTGACTTCTAGTTTAGAGGAGTATGAAATACTCAACTTGTCAAAACGCTTTTCTTCGGGGAATGAATTATTACGCTGTTTTGTTTATGTATTTAGATTCCTTAAAGTGTTACCATATCGAGGACACAAAAGTGGACCGGACTTAGAGTTCGCAGAAATCAGAGAATTTCGCAAAATACAATTAGCTTATTTTACCCGTGAGTTTATCAATTTTAAACAAGGAAAAACGCGTATACCCGTATTTCAACGTTTGAGGCCATTTTTGCATGACAGACTCATGAGATTGGGGTTTAGTTTAGTTAATACGGATGATTATGATCAAAACCACCCCATAGTCCTTCCACGAAAGGATCACATCTTGAATTTATTGGTTGATCATTAAATTCATTGCCATTTGGGTCCCGCATTATTAACGTCTATATTGAGGCAGAAATATTGGATTCTATCGGCCCGTAATTTGATTCGAAATCGAGTACATAAGTGCAATTCATGTTTTTGGCTACATCCTAAAACAACCGCACCTTTAATGGCCAATCATAAGGTTTGTCGTGTAACTCCATCTATAAAGCCATTTACGCATGTCGTCATAGACTTTGCCGGGCCTTTAAAGGTAACCATGTCACGTGGACATGGAATTCGTTCTCAGAAGGCATATATTTGCTCATTTGTGTGTTTAACAACGAGAGCGATACACCTTGAACTAGCGTCAAGTCTATGTACCGAATGTTTCCTGAATGCATTTAAACGCTTTCTATCCCGCCGTGGTCCCGTGTCAAATTTATATTCGGATAATGGAACTTTGTAGGAGCCAAAAAAAAATTAAATGAATTTCACGCATTTTCAACCTCTTTACATTTTGGTGAAGAATTCGCAAGTGTTTAGGCCAATAATAGAATAAATTAATTGGCAATTAAAGCGCCGATAGCACCACATTTTGGTGAAAATCGGGAGTCAAATATCAAAAGTATGAAGACTCATCTTTTTCGAGTAATAGGAGATCAGATTCTGTCTTTTGAAGAGACTACTATAGTACTCGCAAAGGTAGAAATTATTCTGAATACAAGGCCATTACGTAGGATACCCTCTTCAGATCCATCTGAACCTCTCGCGTTAACCCCCGCTCATTTCTTAATGACTACTCCGTTGAAACTCCTGTCCGCCATGACCACCGAGGAGGATAATTTGAACCTTCTATTGCGTCATGATTTGCTCAATAAATTGATTCAATCTTTCTGGAAACGTTGGAGGTTAGATTACTTGCATACCTTGCAAGTACGTCCAAAATGGAATACTCCAGCTAATCCGTAAATAAGTTGATTTGCGCAACCATATATATATACATATTCTATGATATTATGTACGAATTTTTTTGTTTATGAGTTTTATTATTTAATTATCTATTCTTTGATTTATATATTTAAAAAAATATTATTTTACCTTTAAAATTGTTATCTTCATTCGTTATCTCCGCCTTTTTAATACGAGCTTTGCTCTTATAAAAGGTGTAAGATGTATTTTAATAGTGTACTAAAGTGTAGTAAACAACTGATATGATCTGTAAAATGTAAGTTGAGAACAGAAATAAAAAAAATATATGTATTATTGTAATTTATTTCAAGTAAAATAAATTTTTCTTTTATGACGAAATACAGTTTTTAAGATGTAAGGCATTCTTTATAATAGTTCCTTCCCTGAGTAAATAACCAGTTTTGTATATTAATGGCATAAAGATCATCAGTTTTCGATGTCTTAATATCAATACTCAGTAAGTTGAACATTTTAGGTGCGATGTAAGAGAACTGTCGTTGGGCAAAAGCTGTTTTGGTTGGAGAAATTTTGCATTTTTGGTGTGATGAATAGCGGGTGTAAATATTTTGTTGAATTTTGAGTGTTAAGGCGATCCACTAACTATCAGGAAAAAATCGAAATCGGAATTCACGCCCTTTATGTGAGGAGTTTAAAAATACTTGAGAAAAAGGTTTTGGAAAGGTTGGAAAAGGTATTTAAGAGTTTTGTTTTGCAGGTTGATTTCGTAAAGGCCTGTAAAAAATATTAATTCCTGTTTTACGCATTGTTAATTGCAATAAAACGGAAATTTAAAATTGATTTCACGAAATCAAGCGACGCGGAGTGACGCGTCCATCTCCCGCTCAGTTCGGGGCGTGACTGAGGTTTGGCGACTGCGGCGTGGACAGTGTGGACAGTAGTTCTTCGGTGGACGCCATAGGGTTCACTTTGAAAAACCGAATTCGTCGACTAGCGGCCGTATTGTAAAATAACAAAGCGAAAATGCATATTTTATTTTATTTTGGGAAGATTGGGTGTAAATATCAACTTTTTTGCGATCATTATAAAATAAACTGAATTTGCCACATTATACAATAAAACCATAACCGAAAAGGTGTTTATAAATAGGAGAGTTTGGACTTGAAAGTGTGTTTTTTAGACCTTATACTTTATTTTTTCATAGGCTTATTAAAAGACTTATAAAAAAAATGACCGATATTTTTAAGGGCCAAGGTATGTTCTACACGCAGTATTTAATTGAAGCATCCACAATACTTCTAAGCGATCAAATTTTCAAAACAAAAACATATCATTTTGTATGATTTTGCATTATTTACTATGGCTTCATCTTATATCATTTTTCCATAATGCCACCATATTTAGGGTAGAATAAAATCATCTCAAGAATCCTTTTATTTGTATTTTGTATAATGCATCATGTCAGATCAAGTTTGTCTAAACTAAATCCTTAAGTCTTATATGGAATGTTCCTACTGATCTTAACCATTCAATTCCTTACCTTCTCCTTAATGGCAAATAAACGTCTGGTATTCCAGAAGGAGAAGCATGAAAAATACCTTCAACAGACTAAGTCAATTTAAAAAATAACTGTACTAAATTAATCAATCTTTTTGGTCAAGGTGAAAAAGACAACATGGTGGAGCTCCAGATATGAAATAAATGGCAACAAGCTACCAGAGAGCTGCTTTGAAGGATGACACGAGGGAATCTCATTCTGATGATGGAAGAACATCTGGTTTTACCTTTAAATAATAATTAAACATTCTTCATTACATACAGCGCTTCTCCAACTGCTGGAGCAACTGCTTCTGATTATAATCAAGATTGACAACCGTGTGCCATTTCCTTACATGAGAAGGAATTTTCAGCAGACTTAGAGCACAATCCGATTATTTTATTTATTTTTAAAAATATTTTTCTGTTAATTTGTCTAATATATGTATAGTTAATTCTTTAATTTGAGCTCGGTTTCGATTTCGGTGGAATTTTGAATTGTTTTTTTTAGTCGTTTTTTAATTTTGTGTTTCATTATATTACTTTTACCATTTTTATAAATACGACGGGATTTCATAATCTTCCTCTTTTCCAATAATTAAGCCAATGAACTAAGAAGTGTCTTAGAACCACCAGGGCCTGAGCCGTGTAATGATATTAAGATTCCGCGTGGCATGATAAAAAAAGCAAGTCACATTAACCCTTGAAAGATAAATCTACGTCTTTGAGAAGTAAGCGATACTTTTTTTTTACATTAACTCCACACAGGAGGCCCTGAGGAAAATAACTTCCCTCAGGGCCTATGTCATCTTTGAAGATGCTGTGTGGTGGGTCTTTGAGGAAAGGAAGGAGTGAACATGTGTCTTGAAGAGACCCATGTTGTAGGAGGGAGGAAACAGAGGCCGGCAAATCGTTCCACAGCCGAGCCGTTGAACTCAAGAACGAGTCATAGCAACGACCCGTTCTCATGTGACTAATGTCAACCGTGTACAAATATTAAGCGCGTGTTTGGCGTGTTTCCCGACTATGCACCGGTGCCCAGGGGATCAATGACGCTATTTCCTCGGAGCATCTTCCATTGTAATACCGGTAGAACAAGGACAGCATTCCCACCTGACGCCTGTGCTCTAAAGTTTGCAGTCCGTCTGTTAAGATGGGAGAATCTATCAAACCGCCCGTTTCTGCACAGAGTCAAGGTTTTTTAAGTATTTAGGAGCTCCTGACCAGAGGTGGCTGCCAAATTCAACCGTGGGGCGCACTTGCGATTTGTACAGGGTTAGCAGTTGTGTACTATTAAAGTATCTGCGAGCCCTGCACAGTACGCCCAGTTTCTGAGAGGCTAACTTAACTCTGGTTTCGATGGAGCCCCCGTATCTGAGCTGGTCACTTAGAGGTACACCAAGCATATCGATGGAGGTCCTGTTCGGAAGATTGCTTCCGTTGAAGGAGACTAGATTTTCATTTCGATCCCTTTTAGACGTTATCAAACATGATTGGGTAACAATGTTATCAAACATTAAATTCGACTAGGTTATTCTTACCCCAATATTCTTATTCTTACACAAGAATTATTGTGTTTTTTTTTTCGCAACGCAACGCGCTGTCTCGAGCAGAGCTTGTGCGGGGCAGCTCTTTCACAACGGTAACTAAAACTAACTAACTAACCATCACGCCGTTTCCCCGCAGGGGTAGGCAGAGAGGACGGACCGCCAAACAACTCGGTCTTGGCACACACTCTTTGCCTCACTCACATTCATACATCGCCTCATACATACTCTTCTATTATTCTGACTTTTGACATGGCCCGTCTCAAGTATCTGATTCACTTGATCGTGCCATGTCTTCCTCGGGCGTCCCCGACTTCTTCTACCATTCACATTTGCATCATATATTCTTTTTACACTACTTTCTTCGCTCATTCGCTCTACGTGCCCAAACCATCTGAGGGTCCCTTTCTTAATTTTGCTCATTATACTTACATCAGCCTTACATTCTTTGCGGATATCCACATTTCTAACACGATCATACATGGTTTTACCACACATACGTCTCAGGGATCTCATTTCAACAGCATTCAGTTTACTTTCATCCTTCCTCTGCCAGTTCCATGCCTCACTGCCATACATCAGGGTAGGTACCAGGACTCCATTGTGGACTGCTAGCTTCGCTTTTTTTGACAGTTTTTTATTAGCGCCAACAGCATTCAGTCCTCCATTAATGGAGTTACCGGCATTTACCCTTCTTTCTATATCTCTATCAGCCTTCCCATCTCTCGTAAACATACTACCCAGATAAACAAACTCATCCACCTGCTCCAAGTATTCATCATTCACAAATATATCGCACACTGTTTTCGTACTCTCTCTTTCAAACACCATGACTTTAGACTTACTTAGATTCATCATTAACTCATTCTTCATACATACTTCGTTCATCCTAGATACTAGAGACTGTAGATCTTCCATAGTGTTAGAGATCAGCACCGCATCATCAGCATACAACAGGCAACATACTTTCAGACTATTCAATTTCGCGCCCAATCCCACATCTTTCAATTCTTGCATACAATTATCCATGTATAGATTGAATAACCATGGTGACATTACGCAGCCTTGCTTAACACCTTTTGTGATGTCAAACCACTCCGTAAAATCACCGTTCACCCTAACACATGCAACGCTTCCCTCGTACAGAGACACAATTGCCTGTATGAGATTTGCATTCACTCCATACTTGGACAACACCTTCCATAGCTTTTTCCTGTCGACTCGGTCGTACGCTTTTTGAAGATCTACAAAGGCGCAGAAAAGTTTCTGGTTTTTCGCCAGAAACTTCTCAGTGAGCATACGCAAGGAGAAAATCTGGTCCATGCATCCCCTTCCACTCATAAAGGCACCTTGCACATCCCATATTTTATCCTTTGTTTCCGTTCTTACCCTTTCAATCAATATTCTTCCATACAGCTTGCCGACAGAACTTAGCAGGCTAATAGCCCTATGATTCCCACCAGTGGCGGCTCGTGACTTTTGGGTGTGCTAGAGTGCTGATATTAAAAAAAATGAGCCGAAAAAAAATTTTTTTTTTTTTTTTGAAAATCATTTTTTTGTATGAAAAATTTCATGAAGTTTTCAGTTTGGCGGTGCGCCGCACCGATTTCCTGAAAAATCTTCATACAAAACACCGATTTTTGAAAAAAAAAAAAAAAAATATTTTTCGAATACGACAACATCCATGATGCCATGTTTTTAATATCAGCACCCTAGCACACCCAAAAGTCACGAGCCGCCACTGATTCCCACATTCCATGCGTGACCCTTTACCTTTGTACAACGGCATGATTACAGCCCTCCTCCAATCTAATGGCGTGTAACCCTCCTCTAAACATTGATTAAAAAGTTTGCACAACCATGTGAGAATAATATGGCTATCTCCTTTAAAATATTCGGCGGCAATATTGTCGAAACCAACAGCCTTACCATTCTTCATGCATTTAATCGATTTTTTTATTTCATCCATACTGATTTTGATAACATTCACTCCGTCATCGTTCATTCCCGATTCGACGCTGGACTCACTATCACCCGAGTTGCTTTCGAAGACTTCCTCAAAATATTTCATCCATCTTTCTTTTATTTCTTCTTCATTCGTCAACATTCTTCCATCATTCGATTTTATCACTTTCATTCTTCCGTTCTCTGGGCCACTCCGGGACCTTTTGACTTCCTTCCAAAACAGTTTAATGTTTTCTTGGAAGTGTTTTGTCATTTTTATTCCCTCTTCATCTTCACAACGGTAAGTACAATAATTACCGAGAAATACATAAACCATACTTCTGAAAGGCGTATGATTATCTTTTGAACTTGTTCGTATAAATGTGATTTTGCAAACCATGAAATTTTTAAAATTTATTATTTTTAAGTATAGCGACTGATTAGCATTTAAACTTTCATGGCGTATAAAATCATACGATTTAGACATAAAATAAAACATTAGTTTTCATTTAAAAAAATACTAAATATTTTGTAGGTGATTTTTAAGAGGTTAACAGAATTTAGATATTTTTTTTAATTACAATATTTTTTATTTTGGTTTTATTTAAAGTACAAAACCCTAAACTAATTATTCAAATACCTTTAAACTGTGTAAGTATGACAATATGTCAAATATACACTTTTAATTTTTATTATTAATTTTTTAAACTTTATGAGTAAAATCTCAAATTATAATATTTAATTAAATGAAGACAATATTAGCAAAACTCAATCGAAATCTGGAGACAGAAAAATCAGAAAAGATATTGGCTCCGCTGGGACTCGAACCCAGAACCCTTTTCTTACATGGAAACCCATATTAATTCGGTCACTTTTAACTGTATCATACTTCGACTAAGAACTACCAACATTATCCTCATTTACTTAACGCACATATTATTGGCTGCTATCTTTATATATGATTACAAGATTCAACTCGAACTAAATGCAATCTAGATAGTGTCTGGATAAATTTTTATCCATTTTATTGGAGCCAATATCTTTTCTGATTTTTCTGTCTCCAGATTTCGATTGAGTTTCGCTAATATTGTCTTCATTTAATTAAATACACTTTTAAATTTCAGTACATGTCTAAGACGTATCATTATCTCTAACGTAGGCAAAAATAAGATTATCTTTCAAGGATTAAAAAGAATTTTGTAAATAAATGTCGAATACTTATTTTGAACTGAATAAACGGCAATCAATCGTTGATTTTTATCAGATGACGTGCGTATGATAACACCATGTGAAAAACACAAGTTTATGTCCTCTTATTTGATGTTATATAAACATAGATCTTATAGACCAACGGTGCAGATCCTACTGAGAAGGTTGGCGGCATTACCATTTTTCACATCTTCGCTGGCCGTCTAGAGTTGGTACAAGTGTGGTACAAAATGTACAGAGAGACAAGATGGGCACGTGTTGCTTTACACATTTAGACTTAATGAGTTAGTTGCTGTACCAGAGTGGCAAGGCATCTCCCAAATACTCTCTCTTACTTTCTTTCATAATAAATCAAACCTCAATTTTGAAACTATGAACTTGTAAAAAAATGAAGCAAACATATCAAGATCAAACTACACTATAAGTTCAGAAATGTTCCGTTAAGCGTTCCTTTCTTAATCTTATCCATATGGAATCCCCAATACAAAGTTAATATTGAAAGGTTAGAAAGAATTCAAAAAAAGATATTGAAACACCTCGACTTTAAATCCTTTCGAACATCAGAAAACCTAAAAGACTCATTAACATTCCATAATTTATCAACCTTAGAAGATAGAAGAAATATATCCGACCAGAAATTTTTATTCAAAACCATTAACAACGTTGTTGACAACAACTATTTTCTAGAACACATTAATTTCCACTGTCCAATAAGAAACACAAGGTCAAACCAACTATTCCACATCCCACACTCAAAAACAAATTACACGCAACATTAATTTCTCAGAAGGACGTGCACAAAATACAATGATCTTTTGCGACGCTGATATTTTCCATTTGTCCTCAGGTCAATTTATTAAATTCATAATGGAAAAAATTAAAACAAATTGTTAATTACGAACTCTCCACCCCTGCTGCAAGTTATTGCACCCCTGCTCATTATATTGGTTTTCCTTATTTTTATAATAATAATAATATTTGGATGATTGACATATCCCACATGCTTTAATTTGTGTATTTTTTTTCATTTCTGTTGTATGTATTTATGTATTTTTTCTTTTTTTCTACTACTCTATGTTTTAATCTATATATATATATGTATATATATATATTGACCTCTTCCCGTAGTATCCTGATCCAGTAAGAAGTAGCTTGACAATGATGATCCACCTTTAACACCGTATAACTTGGCTTTGGTGGAATATATCTGTATGAATTGGCAACAACGTTACTACAAATACCAAGGTTGCCAGTTTCTCGGTAAAAGTATTTGATATATTGCACATAAAATTTTCGAACTTTGTATGGAAATCATACGCATCTTTTTTGTTGATCTGTCCAAATTCCCATACGTTGCGGATCCGCCCAAATATCCGTACGCATTTGATCCGCTTGTGTATAATCAAAGATGGCTGAAAAAGGAAGCCTTCTGATTGGTCGTGTTGGGCGTGGTGTGTTGTGAACGAAGCCTTCTCATTGGTTGACCAGATATGGAAGGCACCTACTAAAAAAAGGTATCCAATTGTTCAGCTAAATTTTTTCAACGTTTATGAAGAATATATATTTTTGTAAATTCTCCACAAAATATTCAATTTGCTGCCCGCGGTCATTCGACAGGCGTTGCATCTCGCTCTAGCAGCATTATAGCGGCACTTTAAACAAACGAGACAGCGCTAGTTTGATCAAACCCATCTCATCGTGATTGGATCAGTATGCAGTCTCGTGTTAGTTTTCTAACATTTTGCTTAATGTATTTTATAAAATTCTAACTAACCATAACGCTTTTTCCCTGCAGGGGTAGGCAGAGAGGACGGACCGCCAAACAACTCGGTCTTGGCACACACTCTTTGCCTCACTCACATTCATACATCGTATCATACATTATCTTCTATTATTCTGACTTTTGACACGGCCCGACTCAAGTATCTGATTCACTTGATCGTGCCATTACTTCCACGGATGTCCACCTGAGAAAAAATCTCTCAGTACCTACCTTTATCATATTTGGGGATGCTGTGTGGAGGCCTTCTTTTTATGAAAAGAAGAAAAGGAAGCCCGGGTAAGGAAAGGGGTATGAAGGGTGGGTAGGAATCTGGGGGTCAGTGTGTCCAGGAGTGATGGACGGATGAATCCATCCCTCCCACTGCGGTGCATGGCGTTATTCCGAGAAAATCCAGCTGGAGATATCAAAAGGTCGCCTTCAAGATTAAGATTTGGGAGGTGGGTATGGGTACCGCCGCCCCGGGAACCGTTTTTTGGATAACCAATACCTCTGTCATAGGTCACCCCAAGTGGTTCGCTATGCTTTCCTCTTTGTGCGTTGCTTCGTAGCCAGCCTATCGGTCTCCTCTTTGTGCGATGCTTCGTATCTATCACTCTCGTCTACTTTAGTTTTCACTTTTCTCGCATGTGAGTGAACTGCACACAGATTCTATAAAATTATTCAAGTGAAAACTTCTTTAGGACCGTTGTGATTTGAAACTGGATGAAACGAAAAAAAGCGACACTAAAAATAGACAAACAATCTGTTATACATCTATAGGATTAAACCTGCAAGAGAATGAATGACATAGACTAATCGCTTTCCTCTTTGTGCGTTGCTTCGTAGCCAGCCTATCGGTCTCCTCTTTGTGCGATGCTTCGTATCTATCACTCTCGTCTACTTTAGTTTTCACTTTTCTCGCATGTGAGTGAACTGCACACAGATTCTATAAAATTATTCAAGTGAAAACTTCTTTAGGACCGTTGTGATTTGAAACTGGATGAAACGAAAAAAAGCGACACTAAAAATAGACAAACAATCTGTTATACATCTATAGGATTAAACCTGCAAGAGAATGAATGACATAGACTAATCGCTTTCCTCTTTGTGCGTTGCTTCGTAGCCAGCCTATCGGTCTCCTCTTTGTGCGATGCTTCGTATCTATCACTCTCGTCTACTTTAGTTTTCACTTTTCTCGCATGTGAGTGAACTGCACACAGATTCTATAAAATTATTCAAGTGAAAACTTCTTTAGGACCGTTGTGATTTGAAACTGGATGAAACGAAAAAAGCGACACTAAAAATAGACAAACAATATGTTATACATCTATAGGATTAAACCTGCAAGAGAATGAATGACATAGACTAATCGCTTTCCTCTTTGTGCGTTGCTTCGTAGCCAGCCTATCGGTCTCCTCTTTGTGCGATGCTTCGTATCTATCACTCTCGTCTACTTTAGTTTTCACTTTTCTCGCATGTGAGTGAACTGCACACAGATTCTATAAAATTATTAAAGTGAAAACTTCTTTAGGACCGTTGTGATTTGAAACTGGATGAAACGAAAAAAAGCGACACTAAAAATAGACAAACAATCTGTTATACATCTATAGGATTAAACCTGCAAGAGAATGAATGACATAGACTAATCGCTTTCCTCTTTGTGCGTTGCTTCGTAGCCAGCCTATCGGTCTCCTCTTTGTGCGATGCTTCGTATCTATCACTCTCGTCTACTTTAGTTTTCACTTTTCTCGCATGTGAGTGAACTGCACACAGATTCTATAAAATTATTCAAGTGAAAACTTCTTTAGGACCGTTGTGATTTGAAACTGGATGAAACGAAAAAAAGCGACACTAAAAATAGACAAACAATCTGTTATACATCTATAGGATTAAACCTGCAAGAGAATGAATGACATAGACTAATCGCTTTCCTCTTTGTGCGTTGCTTCGTAGCCAGCCTATCGGTCTCCTCTTTGTGCGATGCTTCGTATCTATCACTCTCGTCTACTTTAGTTTTCACTTTTCTCGCATGTGAGTGAACTGCACACAGATTCTATAAAATTATTCAAGTGAAAACTTCTTTAGGACCGTTGTGATTTGAAACTGGATGAAACGAAAAAAGCGACACTAAAAATAGACAAACAATCTGTTATACATCTATAGGATTAAACCTGCAAGAGAATGAATGACATAGACTAATCGCTTTCCTCTTTGTGCGTTGCTTCGTAGCCAGCCTATCGGTCTCCTCTTTGTGCGATGCTTCGTATCTATCACTCTCGTCTACTTTAGTTTTCACTTTTCTCGCATGTGAGTGAACTGCACACAGATTCTATAAAATTATTCAAGTGAAAACTTCTTTAGGACCGTTGTGATTTGAAACTGGATGAAACGAAAAAAAGCGACACTAAAAGTAGACAAACAATCTGTTATACATCTATAGGATTAAACCTGCAAGAGAATGAATGACATAGACTAATCGCTTTCCTCTTTGTGCGTTGCTTCGTAGCCAGCCTATCGGTCTCCTCTTTGTGCGATGCTTCGTATCTATCACTCTCGTCTACTTTAGTTTTCACTTTTCTCGCATGTGAGTGAACTGCACACAGATTCTATAAAATTATTCAAGTGAAAACTTCTTTAGGACCGTTGTGATTTGAAACTGGATGAAACGAAAAAAAGCGACACTAAAAATAGACAAACAATATGTTATACATCTATAGGATTAAACCTGCAAGAGAATGAATGACATAGACTAATCGCTTTCCTCTTTGTGCGTTGCTTCGTAGCCAGCCTATCGGTCTCCTCTTTGTGCGATGCTTCGTATCTATCACTCTCGTCTACTTTAGTTTTCACTTTTCTCGCATGTGAGTGAACTGCACACAGATTCTATAAAATTATTCAAGTGAAAACTTCTTTAGGACCGTTGTGATTTGAAACTGGATGAAACGAAAAAAAGCGACACTAAAAATAGACAAACAATCTGTTATACATCTATAGGATTAAACCTGCAAGAGAATGAATGACATAGACTAATCGCTTTCCTCTTTGTGCGTTGCTTCGTAGCCAGCCTATCGGTCTCCTCTTTGTGCGATGCTTCGTATCTATCACTCTCGTCTACTTTAGTTTTCACTTTTCTCGCATGTGAGTGAACTGCACACAGATTCTATAAAATTATTCAAGTGAAAACTTCTTTAGGACCGTTGTGATTTGAAACTGGATGAAACGAAAAAAAGCGACACTAAAAATAAACAAACAATCTGTTATACATCTATAGGATTAAACCTGCAAGAGAATGAATGACATAGACTAATCGCTTTCCTCTTTGTGCGTTGCTTCGTAGCCAGCCTATCGGTCTCCTCTTTGTGCGATGCTTCGTATCTATCACTCTCGTCTACTTTAGTTTTCACTTTTCTCGCATGTGAGTGAACTGCACACAGATTCTATAAAATTATTCAAGTGAAAACTTCTTTAGGACCGTTGTGATTTGAAACTGGATGAAACGAAAAAAAGCGACACTAAAAATAGACAAACAATCTGTTATACATCTATAGGATTAAACCTGCAAGAGAATGAATGACATAGACTAATCGCTTTCCTCTTTGTGCGTTGCTTCGTAGCCAGCCTATCGGTCTCCTCTTTGTGCGATGCTTCGTATCTATCACTCTCGTCTACTTTAGTTTTCACTTTTCTCGCATGTGAGTGAACTGCACACAGATTCTATAAAATTATTCAAGTGAAAACTTCTTTAGGACCGTTGTGATTTGAAACTGGATGAAACGAAAAAAGCGACACTAAAAATAGACAAACAATCTGTTATACATCTATAGGATTAAACCTTCAAGAGAATGAATGACATAGACTAATCGCTTTCCTCTTTGTGCGTTGCTTCGTAGCCAGCCTATCGGTCTCCTCTTTGTGCGATGCTTCGTATCTATCACTCTCGTCTACTTTAGTTTTCACTTTTCTCGCATGTGAGTGAACTGCACACAGATTCTATAAAATTATTCAAGTGAAAACTTCTTTAGGACCGTTGTGATTTGAAACTGGATGAAACGAAAAAAGCGACACTAAAAATAGACAAACAATCTGTTATACATCTATAGGATTAAACCTTCAAGAGAATGAATGACATAGACTAATCGCTTTCCTCTTTGTGCGTTGCTTCGTAGCCAGCCTATCGGTCTCCTCTTTGTGCGATGCTTCGTATCTATCACTCTCGTCTACTTTAGTTTTCACTTTTCTCGCATGTGAGTGAACTGCACACAGATTCTATAAAATTATTCAAGTGAAAACTTCTTTAGGACCGTTGTGATTTGAAACTGGATGAAACGAAAAAAAGCGACACTAAAAATAGACAAACAATCTGTTATACATCTATAGGATTAAACCTGCAAGAGAATGAATGACATAGACTAATCGCTTTCCTCTTTGTGCGTTGCTTCGTAGCCAGCCTATCGGTCTCCTCTTTGTGCGATGCTTCGTATCTATCACTCTCGTCTACTTTAGTTTTCACTTTTCTCGCATGTGAGTGAACTGCACACAGATTCTATAAAATTATTCAAGTGAAAACTTCTTTAGGACCGTTGTGATTTGAAACTGGATGAAACGAAAAAAAGCGACACTAAAAGTAGACAAACAATCTGTTATACATCTATAGGATTAAACCTGCAAGAGAATGAATGACATAGACTAATCGCTTTCCTCTTTGTGCGTTGCTTCGTAGCCAGCCTATCGGTCTCCTCTTTGTGCGATGCTTCGTATCTATCACTCTCGTCTACTTTAGTTTTCACTTTTCTCGCATGTGAGTGAACTGCACACAGATTCTATAAAATTATTCAAGTGAAAACTTCTTTAGGACCGTTGTGATTTGAAACTGGATGAAACGAAAAAAAGCGACACTAAAAATAGACAAACAATATGTTATACATCTATAGGATTAAACCTGCAAGAGAATGAATGACATAGACTAATCGCTTTCCTCTTTGTGCGTTGCTTCGTAGCCAGCCTATCGGTCTCCTCTTTGTGCGATGCTTCGTATCTATCACTCTCGTCTACTTTAGTTTTCACTTTTCTCGCATGTGAGTGAACTGCACACAGATTCTATAAAATTATTCAAGTGAAAACTTCTTTAGGACCGTTGTGATTTGAAACTGGATGAAACGAAAAAAAGCGACACTAAAAATAGACAAACAATCTGTTATACATCTATAGGATTAAACCTGCAAGAGAATGAATGACATAGACTAATCGCTTTCCTCTTTGTGCGTTGCTTCGTAGCCAGCCTATCGGTCTCCTCCTTGTGCGATGCTTCGTATCTATCACTCTCGTCTACTTTAGTTTTCACTTTTCTCGCATGTGAGTGAACTGCACACAGATTCTATAAAATTATTCAAGTGAAAACTTCTTTAGGACCGTTGTGATTTGAAACTGGATGAAACGAAAAAAAGCGACATTAAAAATAGACAAACAATCTGTTATACATCTATAGGATTAAACCTGCAAGAGAATGAATGACATAGACTAATCGCTTTCCTCTTTGTGCGTTGCTTCGTAGCCAGCCTATCGGTCTCCTCTTTGTGCGATGCTTCGTATCTATCACTCTCGTCTACTTTAGTTTTCACTTTTCTCGCATGTGAGTGAACTGCACACAGATTCTATAAAATTATTCAAGTGAAAACTTCTTTAGGACCGTTGTGATTTGAAACTGGATGAAACGAAAAAAGCGACACTAAAAGTAGACAAACAATATGTTATACATCTATAGGATTAAACCTGCAAGAGAATGAATGACATAGACTAATCGCTTTCCTCTTTGTGCGTTGCTTCGTAGCCAGCCTATCGGTCTCCTCTTTGTGCGATGCTTCGTATCTATCACTCTCGTCTACTTTAGTTTTCACTTTTCTCGCATGTGAGTGAACTGCACACAGATTCTATAAAATTATTCAAGTGAAAACTTCTTTAGGACCGTTGTGATTTGAAACTGGATGAAACGAAAAAAAGCAACACTAAAAATAGACAAACAATCTGTTATACATCTATAGGATTAAACCTGCAAGAGAATGAATGACATAGACTAATCGCTTTCCTCTTTGTGCGTTGCTTCGTAGCCAGCCTATCGGTCTCCTCTTTGTGCGATGCTTCGTATCTATCACTCTCGTCTACTTTAGTTTTCACTTTTCTCGCATGTGAGTGAACTGCACACAGATTCTATAAAATTATTCAAGTGAAAACTTCTTTAGGACCGTTGTGATTTGAAACTGGATGAAACGAAAAAAAGCGACACTAAAAATAGACAAACAATATGTTATACATCTATAGGATTAAACCTGCAAGAGAATGAATGACATAGATGTTTTTTAGCAACTTTTTAACCCCCTCCCCCCGGTGATATGTGGTAAGGTTTAAGACTACCCCCCCCCCCCCATACCCAAAATCACGTGTATTTTTTTTAGTACAAAGTATTTTGAAATTTTCAGAATATTATCACGAAAAATAAATACACGTGATATCTCATTATACCCCCCCCCCCGTGATATTTCGTGTTTTTTTCCGACCCCCCCCCCCCCCTTTCGAGTCTCACGTGATTAATAGATGACCCCCAAGATGAAACTGTTAATCCTCTTAAAGTAAAAATTAATCTTCATGCTACTAACAGATGCTAACCCGCGACCTCCGGATTCTTAGTCGAAGTTCGTAATGGCGTACATATAAGTAATAAAAACCGTTTTCGAAGATTAAGTACATCCGTTCAAACTGTTCATCCTCTTAATTAGAAATGAATATACATACTACGCACAGATGCTAGCCCGCGACCTCTGGATTCGTAGTCAAAGTTCGTAGTCTCATTACTCAAGCCATCTCCAATAGGTGTGCTAACTCTATTTAATGGTTACAGTAGTTTTTCGAGTTCGAGTCTTTGGTCCCCACCTTAACTCGCATCAGAAAGTTTCCCAACCGGGTAACGATAAAAAGCCGCTCTAACTAGTCCGTACAAGTAGTTTGGCACGTGTTAGGTGGTAAATAAAAACACGTTTCAAGGGTAAAGTACCATGACGCAATTGTGAGGCGGTCTATCCTCTTAAGTATATTTTAATCTTTATAGAACGTACCGATACTAAATGGACCTGAACAATACGACAGACGCACATAGAACATTTTTTATTTGCATTGCGCACAGTTCGCGGTCAAAACGTGGCAAATAAGAACGTACCTACGATTACCTACTAAAAGGAGCAGAAAAGTTCGACAGACCGGCACCATCCATATATACATATATGGAGATCAACAAATAAAAACGTGTAAAATGTATATGTCACCGAAAAATGGGCGTGGCTTAGAGGTAAATCTCGATGACAAAAGTAGATCCACATGGATCAGGATTTGTATGCCAGCTTCGGTAACGGATCTAAAAATCCGGCCAGATCAACAAACCCAAACGGATCAATAAAAAACTGGTGTACCGTCGCGCAAAATCAACATAGTACGAGAGGGGATAAATATATATATATATATATATATATATATATATTGACCTCTTCCCGTAGTATCTTGATCCTGTAAGAAGTTGGTTGACAATGTTGATCCACCTTTAACACCGTATAACTTGGCTTTGATGGAATATATCTGTATGAATTGGCAACAACGTTACTACAAATACCAAGGTTGCCAGTTTCTCGGTAAAAGTTTTTGATATATTGCACATAAAATTTTCGAACTTTGTATGGAAATCATACGCATCTTATTTGTTGATCCGTCCAAATTCCCATACGTTGCGGATCCGCCCAAATATCCGTACGCATTTGATCCGCTTGTGTATAATCAAAGATGGCTGAAAAAGGAAGCCTTCTGATTGGTCGTGTTGGGCGTGGTGTGTTGTGAACGAAGCCTTCTCATTGGTTGACCAGATATGGAAGGCACCTACTAAAAAAAGGTATCCAATTGTTCAGCTAAATTTTTTCAACGTTTATGAAGAATATATATTTTTGTAAATTCTCCACAAAATATTCAATTTGCTGCCCGCGGTCATTCGACAGGCGTTGCATCTCGCTCTAGCAGCATTATAGCGGCACTTTAAACAAACGAGACAGCGCTAGTTTGATCAAACCCATCTCATCGTGATTGGATCAGTATGCAGTCTCGTGTTAGTTTTCTAACATTTTGCTTAATGTATTTTATAAAATTCTAACTAACCATAACGCTTTTTCCCTGCAGGGGTAGGCAGAGAGGACGGACCGCCAAACAACTCGGTCTTGGCACACACTCTTTGCCTCACTCACATTCATACATCGTATCATACATTATCTTCTATTATTCTGACTTTTGACACGGCCCGACTCAAGTATCTGATTCACTTGATCGTGCCATTACTTCCACGGATGTCCACCTGAGAAAAAATCTCTCAGTACCTACCTTTATCATATTTGGGGATGCTGTGTGGAGGCCTTCTTTTTATGAAAAGAAGAAAAGGAAGCCCGGGTAAGGAAAGGGGTATGAAGGGTGGGTAGGAATCTGGGGGTCAGTGTGTCCAGGAGTGATGGACGGATGAATCCATCCCTCCCACTGCGGTGCATGGCGTTATTCCGAGAAAATCCAGCTGGAGATATCAAAAGGTCGCCTTCAAGATTAAGATTTGGGAGGTGGGTATGGGTACCGCCGCCCCGGGAACCGTTTTTTGGATAACCAATACCTCTGTCATAGGTCACCCCAAGTGGTTCGCTATGCTTTCCTCTTTGTGCGTTGCTTCGTAGCCAGCCTATCGGTCTCCTCTTTGTGCGATGCTTCGTATCTATCACTCTCGTCTACTTTAGTTTTCACTTTTCTCGCATGTGAGTGAACTGCACACAGATTCTATAAAATTATTCAAGTGAAAACTTCTTTAGGACCGTTGTGATTTGAAACTGGATGAAACGAAAAAAAGCGACACTAAAAATAGACAAACAATCTGTTATACATCTATAGGATTAAACCTGCAAGAGAATGAATGACATAGACTAATCGCTTTCCTCTTTGTGCGTTGCTTCGTAGCCAGCCTATCGGTCTCCTCTTTGTGCGATGCTTCGTATCTATCACTCTCGTCTACTTTAGTTTTCACTTTTCTCGCATGTGAGTGAACTGCACACAGATTCTATAAAATTATTCAAGTGAAAACTTCTTTAGGACCGTTGTGATTTGAAACTGGATGAAACGAAAAAAAGCGACACTAAAAATAGACAAACAATCTGTTATACATCTATAGGATTAAACCTGCAAGAGAATGAATGACATAGACTAATCGCTTTCCTCTTTGTGCGTTGCTTCGTAGCCAGCCTATCAGTCTCCTCTTTGTGCGATGCTTCGTATCTATCACTCTTTTCACTTTTCTCGCATGTGAGTGAACTGCACACAGATTCTATAAAATTATTCAAGTGAAAACTTCTTTAGGACCGTTGTGATTTGAAACTGGATGAAACGAAAAAAAGCGACACTAAAAATAGACAAACAATCTGTTATACATCTATAGGATTAAACCTGCAAGAGAATGAATGACATAGACTAATCGCTTTCCTCTTTGTGCGTTGCTTCGTAGCCAGCCTATCGGTCTCCTCTTTGTGCGATGCTTCGTATCTATCACTCTCGTCTACTTTAGTTTTCACTTTTCTCGCATGTGAGTGAACTGCACACAGATTCTATAAAATTATTCAAGTGAAAACTTCTTTAGGACCGTTGTGATTTGAAACTGGATGAAACGAAAAAAAGCGACACTAAAAATAGACAAACAATCTGTTATACATCTATAGGATTAAACCTGCAAGAGAATGAATGACATAGACTAATCGCTTTCCTCTTTGTGCGTTGCTTCGTAGCCAGCCTATCGGTCTCCTCCTTGTGCGATGCTTCGTATCTATCACTCTCGTCTACTTTAGTTTTCACTTTTCTCGCATGTGAGTGAACTGCACACAGATTCTATAAAATTATTCAAGTGAAAACTTCTTTAGGACCGTTGTGATTTGAAACTGGATGAAACGAAAAAAAGCGACACTAAAAATAGACAAACAATCTGTTATACATCTATAGGATTAAACCTGCAAGAGGAATGAATGACATAGACTAATCGCTTTCCTCTTTGTGCGTTGCTTCGTAGCCAGCCTATCGGTCTCCTCTTTGTGCGATGCTTCGTATCTATCACTCTCGTCTACTTTAGTTTTCACTTTTCTCGCATGTGAGTGAACTGCACACAGATTCTATAAAATTATTCAAGTGAAAACTTCTTTAGGACCGTTGTGATTTGAAACTGGATGAAACGAAAAAAGCGACACTAAAAATAGACAAACAATATGTTATACATCTATAGGATTAAACCTGCAAGAGAATGAATGACATAGACTAATCGCTTTCCTCTTTGTGCGTTGCTTCGTAGCCAGCCTATCGGTCTCCTCTTTGTGCGATGCTTCGTATCTATCACTCTCGTCTACTTTAGTTTTCACTTTTCTCGCATGTGAGTGAACTGCACACAGATTCTATAAAATTATTCAAGTGAAAACTTCTTTAGGACCGTTGTGATTTGAAACTGGATGAAACGAAAAAAAGCAACACTAAAAATAGACAAACAATCTGTTATACATCTATAGGATTAAACCTGCAAGAGAATGAATGACATAGACTAATCGCTTTCCTCTTTGTGCGTTGCTTCGTAGCCAGCCTATCGGTCTCCTCTTTGTGCGATGCTTCGTATCTATCACTCTCGTCTACTTTAGTTTTCACTTTTCTCGCATGTGAGTGAACTGCACACAGATTCTATAAAATTATTCAAGTGAAAACTTCTTTAGGACCGTTGTGATTTGAAACTGGATGAAACGAAAAAAAGCGACACTAAAAATAGACAAACAATATGTTATACATCTATAGGATTAAACCTGCAAGAGAATGAATGACATAGACTAATCGCTTTCCTCTTTGTGCGTTGCTTCGTAGCCAGCCTATCGGTCTCCTCTTTGTGCGATGCTTCGTATCTATCACTCTCGTCTACTTTAGTTTTCACTTTTCTCGCATGTGAGTGAACTGCAAACAGATTCTATAAAATTATTCAAGTGAAAACTTCTTTAGGACCGTTGTGATTTGAAACTGGATGAAACGAAAAAAAGCGACACTAAAAATAGACAAACAATCTGTTATACATCTATAGGATTAAACCTGCAAGAGAATGAATGACATAGACTAATCGCTTTCCTCTTTGTGCGTTGCTTCGTAGCCAGCCTATCAGTCTCCTCTTTGTGCGATGCTTCGTATCTATCACTCTTTTCACTTTTCTCGCATGTGAGTGAACTGCACACAGATTCTATAAAATTATTCAAGTGAAAACTTCTTTAGGACCGTTGTGATTTGAAACTGGATGAAACGAAAAAAAGCGACACTAAAAATAGACAAACAATCTGTTATACATCTATAGGATTAAACCTGCAAGAGAATGAATGACATAGACTAATCGCTTTCCTCTTTGTGCGTTGCTTCGTAGCCAGCCTATCGGTCTCCTCTTTGTGCGATGCTTCGTATCTATCACTCTCGTCTACTTTAGTTTTCACTTTTCTCGCATGTGAGTGAACTGCACACAGATTCTATAAAATTATTCAAGTGAAAACTTCTTTAGGACCGTTGTGATTTGAAACTGGATGAAACGAAAAAAAGCGACACTAAAAATAGACAAACAATCTGTTATACATCTATAGGATTAAACCTGCAAGAGAATGAATGACATAGACTAATCGCTTTCCTCTTTGTGCGTTGCTTCGTAGCCAGCCTATCGGTCTCCTCCTTGTGCGATGCTTCGTATCTATCACTCTCGTCTACTTTAGTTTTCACTTTTCTCGCATGTGAGTGAACTGCACACAGATTCTATAAAATTATTCAAGTGAAAACTTCTTTAGGACCGTTGTGATTTGAAACTGGATGAAACGAAAAAAAGCGACACTAAAAATAGACAAACAATCTGTTATACATCTATAGGATTAAACCTGCAAGAGAATGAATGACATAGACTAATCGCTTTCCTCTTTGTGCGTTGCTTCGTAGCCAGCCTATCGGTCTCCTCTTTGTGCGATGCTTCGTATCTATCACTCTCGTCTACTTTAGTTTTCACTTTTCTCGCATGTGAGTGAACTGCACACAGATTCTATAAAATTATTCAAGTGAAAACTTCTTTAGGACCGTTGTGATTTGAAACTGGATGAAACGAAAAAAGCGACACTAAAAATAGACAAACAATATGTTATACATCTATAGGATTAAACCTGCAAGAGAATGAATGACATAGACTAATCGCTTTCCTCTTTGTGCGTTGCTTCGTAGCCAGCCTATCGGTCTCCTCTTTGTGCGATGCTTCGTATCTATCACTCTCGTCTACTTTAGTTTTCACTTTTCTCGCATGTGAGTGAACTGCACACAGATTCTATAAAATTATTCAAGTGAAAACTTCTTTAGGACCGTTGTGATTTGAAACTGGATGAAACGAAAAAAAGCAACACTAAAAATAGACAAACAATCTGTTATACATCTATAGGATTAAACCTGCAAGAGAATGAATGACATAGACTAATCGCTTTCCTCTTTGTGCGTTGCTTCGTAGCCAGCCTATCGGTCTCCTCTTTGTGCGATGCTTCGTATCTATCACTCTCGTCTACTTTAGTTTTCACTTTTCTCGCATGTGAGTGAACTGCACACAGATTCTATAAAATTATTCAAGTGAAAACTTCTTTAGGACCGTTGTGATTTGAAACTGGATGAAACGAAAAAAAGCGACACTAAAAATAGACAAACAATATGTTATACATCTATAGGATTAAACCTGCAAGAGAATGAATGACATAGATGTTTTTTAGCAACTTTTTAACCCCCTCCCCCCGGTGATATGTGGTAAGGTTTAAGACTACCCCCCCCCCCCCATACCCAAAATCACGTGTATTTTTTTTAGTACAAAGTATTTTGAAATTTTCAGAATATTATCACGAAAAATAAATACACGTGATATCTCATTATACCCCCCCCCACGTGATATTTCGTGTTTTTTTCCGACCCCCCCCCCCCCTTTCGAGTCTCACGTGATTAATAGATGACCCCCAAGATGAAACTGTTAATCCTCTTAAAGTAAAAATTAATCTTCATGCTACTAACAGATGCTAACCCGCGACCTCCGGATTCTTAGTCGAAGTTCGTAATGGCGTACATATAAGTAATAAAAACCGTTTTCGAAGATTAAGTACATCCGTTCAAACTGTTCATCCTCTTAATTAGAAATGAATATACATACTACGCACAGATGCTAGCCCGCGACCTCTGGATTCGTAGTCAAAGTTCGTAGTCTCATTACTCAAGCCATCTCCAATAGGTGTGCTAACTCTATTTAATGGTTACAGTAGTTTTTCGAGTTCGAGTCTTTGGTCCCCACCTTAACTCGCATCAGAAAGTTTCCCAACCGGGTAACGATAAAAAGCCGCTCTAACTAGTCCGTACAAGTAGTTTGGCACGTGTTAGGTGGTAAATAAAAACACGTTTCAAGGGTAAAGTACCATGACGCAATTGTGAGGCGGTCTATCCTCTTAAGTATATTTTAATCTTTATAGAACGTACCGATACTAAATGGACCTGAACAATACGACAGACGCACATAGAACATTTTTTATTTGCATTGCGCACAGTTCGCGGTCAAAACGTGGCAAATAAGAACGTACCTACGATTACCTACTAAAAGGAGCAGAAAAGTTCGACAGACCGGCACCATCCATATATACATATATGGAGATCAACAAATAAAAACGTGTAAAATGTATATGTCACCGAAAAATGGGCGTGGCTTAGAGGTAAATCTCGATGACAAAAGTAGATCCACATGGATCAGGATTTGTATGCCAGCTTCGGTAACGGATCTAAAAATCCGGCCAGATCAACAAACCCAAACGGATCAATAAAAAACTGGTGTACCGTCGCGCAAAATCAACATAGTACGAGAGGGGATAAATATATATATATATATATATATATATATATATATACATCCCGCTATCATTGCTGCGTCCTTTCATCAGATCGACATTACTGCGTCTATCTGAAGGACTTAATTTTACATAGTTTTAACTAAAGTATATATTAGCTTTAACGTGTTTGATTGTAGCTAGGTATTTATATTTTTGAAAATAATGATTTTAAAAATATACAAAACGAAAAAAACGCCCTTCAAAGTTCCACCAATCCGAACTCCTTTCATATTCAATGCAGTGAGGCATCCTGCGTATATTTTCTTCAATTTGGTCCACAATGTAGCGTCCAATTATATATTCATTTTCATGTTGACGACAAACCAACGTCTTGCGACGTTGCCGCTTATTTGTTCAAGTTTTTGGTTGGACGACTGTAAAGTTATTAATAGAATATGAAAGTGCCAATTCGACTGGCCAATATGTTGCGGACTCTAATCAACCCGGCGGCGATGCGCACGTAATATTTATTAAATTGGTATGGGATTTTTTTGAGACTTATCATTCCGAATTAAAACGTTGCTTGAAGTGCGATTAGTTATTTTTAGTGACTAGATCTGTATTGCTGGGACCTTTATATGCGTCCTCTTCTCCCCATTTTGATTCCGCATCACGACAGTGATTACCATATAAGGACTTTATTACTACAACACGATAATCAGTAGGTATATTTTGCGACCTATTATTTAAAAAGAAACCGTAGTCTTCCGAAAGATTCAATTTGGGAGGCGGGTATGGTACCGCTGCCCTGGGAACCCATTTGGATAATCTTGCCATTAAGACTTCTGCCATAGGTCACCCCAAGTGGTTCGCTACGTTTGATAACTTAGCAGGGGTGCCCTATAATATTCTATGCTCATGTGGTGGGGTTTATCTGGTTCTTGGCGGCGGGTGCGTCTACCCACCAGCTGCATAACAGGCCGGATCAGGAGAGAATGGTTGAGGGATTGGTTGGTTGATTCTCCAGCCGTACTCTCTCGGAACATCACCTTGCACCGCAGTGGGAGGGATGGATTCATACGTCCCTCACTTCTGGACACACTCCCCCAGATTCCTACCCACCCCTGGTATCCCTTTCTTTCCCAGAACTTCCTCTCTTTCTTCACCTAAAAAGTCTCTCCAAACAGCATCGCCAAAGATAGCATAGGCCCTAAGGAAAATTATTTTAATAATGAATGAAGAATTAAATTATAATTATATTAATGCTTATCATATAAATGCTGTCACCCCAAGGGGTGACAGCCTTTATATGATAAGCATATCGCTACGTTTGTTGACTTAGCAAGGGTAACTGGGTTCATGGGGTGAGGTTTATCCAGGTTTTGGTGACCGATGCGTCTGCCCACCTGCTGCGTGGTGGGTATAATCGAGAGAGACTGGTTGAGGGTGGTCTTTTATTCTCTCCAGCCATAATCTCTCGACACATCGCCTTGCAACGCAGTGGGAGGATTGGATTCATACGTCCATCACTCCTGGACACCTACCTCAGGGCTTCCTGTGGAAATTTCTCCTGCCCCCCCTGGCTAATGTAAAAGTAATCTTTATTTAAAAACGAATGTTTATGTTCCTAAAGCATTCATACGATTACGATGATAATTTGGAGATTTGTCGTGCGCATGCCCGCGATAGTTTCTGTGGTGAGCTCTAGCGCTATGAAATTATTTCTTTTGGCATTCATCCGATAGCGATGAAACTTTGGTGAGTTGTTATGCGCACATCCGTGAATTTTTCTATATATAATAGTGAGCTCTGGCGTTATGAAATTTGTATAAAAAATTACAATTAGTGGCGTGCGAGTTGTTTGATATGTATGTTTTTCATTTAGTTTCGCTTCAAGGAGTGATGGAGGGAGGGGAAGGGGAAGGGGAAATTTGGGATTGGAAATATCAACGAGGGACGAGTTCGCGGAAGGGGAGAAAGTAGGGAAGATGGGAAGGTGGAAAGGAACGCAAGAGGGGTGAGGGTCGCGAGAGTGTAACGAGGGCGCATGGGAAAGGACACACACGAGAGGGTGAGGGTAAGGAATGGAGGACGAGGGATGGCAGAGGGAGGGATTGCAAAGGTGACATAGTAACGGTAGGGTATAGAAGGGAGTAAATTTGGAAATGGGAACCTTTCCGAAATTCCAAAAATGTTTAAAGATTTGAAGGCCAAAACAGTATTTAAAATATACAGTAAATGTATTTTTATTGTACAACGAATGAAAGGAGATGCTGAGAATTGGTACAAGGAGAATCTAGAAAATTTAAAGGAATCGTGACCTGCAATATGGAAGTGATTTCACTTTTTTTTACATGAGCACCGCGCAAGAGTCTCGAATTACTCCCGTCTGGTCCAGTGAGACTATGGCATCTCCAATTGGAGTATGCTGTGAGGCTGAAGGTAGTGAGGATGGGAAGGAGATGGGAAAGAGGAAGGTGGGAAAGTACCTGGCTATTCTGATCAGGCCCCCTAGCATGGTCGATCGACATAGGTTTTATCGAAAATATCGGTAACTTGTAATCGCTCCCGAGCACGACTGCAGGCTGCTAACGAAGAAATAATAGTTCACGTCAAATAAATCAGGAACCCTTAGTCGTTGTGAACTGTTTCTTGTTCGTTAGCGGCCTGCAGTCGTGCTCGGTAGCGATGATAAGTTACCGATATTTTCGATAAAACCTATATCGATCGACCATGCTAGGACCCCTGGTCACCAAACACGCTAAAACCATTGCAATCAACGTTATACCAGGGCGATACTGAGAGTATCTTTCGCTCTGGAACGTGCCGAAAATATACTTTACCTACTTATATGTTGATCGAAATATCAACATATTCATAATTAAATGTTATAATTTGAGGGCTCATAAAGTTAAAAATAAAAACATAGGTAAGGATTTTTTTTTAATTTTAAGAAAGACAAACATTCCCTGGTTACGCATAACCAGACAATATTTGAAAATATCTTACTTTTTTACATTAGCTCCATACAGAAGGCTCTGAGGAAAAAAGAATTCCATCAGAGATGTTGTATGGAGGGTCTTTTTAGGGAAAGGAAGGAGTGGAAGTTTTGGAAATGAAAAGGTTATTAGGGATGAGTAGGAATCGGGGTTTAGTGTGTCCAGGAATGACGGACGTATGAATCCATGCCTCCCACTGCGGTGTAACGTGGTTTTCCCAGAGAGTACGGCTGGAGAAGTTAAAGGAACTCCCTCAACCATTCTCTCGCGATCCGGCCTGCCATGCAGCTGGTGGGCAGGAGCATCCGCTACCAAGACTCGGATAAACCTCACCCCATGAACCCAGGCACCCCTACCAAGTCACCAAACGTAGCGAACCACTGGCAGAGGTGTTGGTTATCCAATAAATAATTCCCTGGGCGGCGGTACCCATACCCGCCTCTAATAAATATTATTAGGCAAAGTATTGTCCCTTTGCAAATTATAGTGCAGTGCACTAGCATTATAAAATACGATATTAAGTGCGCAATATCAATATAAAGATAACCTTCTCTTTTTAATTTGGGTCCAAGCTCTTTCTCACATTACGATTTTTAAAGTAAAAACTTCTTTAGGACCGTTGTGATTTGAAAATCGATGAAACGAAAAATAGTAAGCAGAAATTGTTGCTTGTGTCGAGATGGAGGATTTAGCCACAGATGAACTGAACATACAACTCCTGAGTGGGATCCAAACTCGGCCATTGACCGGTCGAATGTACTGCTCTGCTGGTCATACATGTGAAGAAAACACCAAAACACCATATCATTTTTATCGGCGTCGACTAATCGTAACTTGAAACAAAAAAGTCCAAGCCACAATAAATAAAATGTTCGACTATTATGTGATAAGCGTCCTCGGGACAGCTGATGCATTCATAACTTAACCTACATCTCAAGTGTTCATACGTATCCATATAAACAAACTGCCTCGTAAATCGTTCTAAATTCTTTCCGAACCACAATTGATGCACATTATGTGATAATTATTTATCTTAATCAAGTTATTTCATTTTTATTGTTTATTTTTCTATGAGTCATTGAACATTCAACAGTCAACCATTACATTTATGGAATTCTCGTGTCACAATAAGATTGGCATTATTTTGCTTTTGCTTAAAGATGAACAAAAATGAATTAGTTACATAAAATTAAATTAACATTGTATAAAATTTCAAAAAAAATTTTCAATGTAGGAACCCAAATGATTTTTTTTTTTTTATCATAAAAAAGGCATAAAAGCTTATAAAAATGTTAAAAGGGTATAAAACCTCTCAAAAACTGGGCGTTACTTTACAGGGCCCGCAGATACTTTAATAGTATACAACTGCTAAACCTGTATAAATCACATGTGTGCCCCACGGTTGAAAAACGGGCGGTCCGTTTGATAGATTCTCCCATCTTAACAGACGGGTTGCAATCTTTAGAGCACAGGCGTCGGGTGGGAATGCTATCCTTGTTCTACCGGTATTACAATGGAAGTGGCTTCGAAGGATTTGAATAATTGACCCTTTCGGCACCGGTGCATAGTCGGGAAACACGCCAAACGCGTGCCCTACATTTGTACACGATTGACATTTGTCACACGAGAACGGGTCGCTTCTTCGACTCGTTCTTGTGTTTAACAGCGCGGCTATGGAATGATTTGCCGGCCTCTGTGTTTCTCCTTCTTACAACATGAGTCTCTTCAAGACAAATATTCATTCCTTCCTCTTCTCGAAAAGACCCTCCACACAGCATCCCAGATGACAATTAGAGGGAAATTATTTTCCTCAGGGCCTCCTGTGTGGAGTTAATGAAAAAAAAATAATAAAAGATGAGCAAAAATGCATGTTAATATTTTTTTTTTTAAATAAAGTAAATAAGTAAAGTAAGTAGCGACAACGGCGTGGTCTGGGGGTAAGGCTCTTGACTCGCAATAAAGGTAGCGGGATCAATCCGGGCGTGGGCAAATACATTTTATTTTACGAATTTGTGTTATTTCACAATTAATTCCTTAACAATAATATATATCTAGTATATTTGCGGCACGTTCCAGAGTGGAAGATACTCTCAGTATCGCCCTTGTGTAAGACCACCATTCAAAATAAATTAATTGAAATGGCTTTAGCCGTGTTTGGTGACTAGATCTGAAAAGCCAGGTAAAGCAAGCCCACCTTTCTATTCACCATCTCCTTCCCCTCCCCACTAGCTTTATCCTCACAACATACCCCAAATCGGTGATGCCATAGTCTCACTGGCTCCAGACGGGAGAAGCTGAGGCTTTTGTGAGGAATTTACATAAAAAAGCGTTTATACGCAAATTGGTTATGCTAGTCTTTTTTTATTTATCAGCCACGTGTTGAATTTTTTTAATATAATCATTAAGTAAAAAAAATATCTTTAATCTACAGTAATTATGAGTATTTTCTAATGTCATTAAAATCAACATAGAATTACATAAATGCTTATCAAATCTATCATGTTTGACAGTAGGTATCTTTTCAAATTATAGTTAACTAATGCATTCTCGTCACGGGAGAAACAATTTTAAGGTTATTTTATGGACGTTAAAACAAAAATATGCATTATATTCTTTTAGGACGAAAAAAGGAAAACACAAAAAAGGGAAAGCATAAAACGGTAAAAGTAATAAATAGTGTTAAGCAACAACTAACTAACCATCAAGCCTCCTAACGTTTCCGCGCAGGAGTAGGCAGAGACCGCCAAACAACTAGGTATTGGCATATATTTCTTTTCCTCATTTACAATTCACATTCATAATCGCTCTTCTGTTTTTCTGACTTTTGGCTTGGCCTGACTCAAGAATTTGTTTAACATGATCATGCCGTGTCTTCCTCGGGCATATTTACTACACTAGAACAAGCTGCAAATAAGTACCTACTACATATTATTTTTAATGAATTCATACATTATGAAATACCACAAAACACGCCCCCACCCTTAGTAATAATACATTGTATCAACCCACTATTTTGTAATTGTCAAGTAATTATATGTTTGCCATAAGGAAGAAACGGTCGTTCCGAAACCGGTCGGCGTTAGTAAAAATAGTCATCTATATTTTTTTGTTGGTTAATATCGCCAAATTCTTGGTAATTTTTTTTTTTCAAATTTTCCTCCGGCTTTTTCATAAATGTGCAATTGTAGTCTCTGAAGATCTGGACATTTTCAGTTTAGTAATATGCATTTTACATTAGCGCTGACATTTTTGGGGATGCGTGTGGAGGGTCTTTTTAGGAAAGGAAGTTCTGGGCAAGAAAAGCGAATGAAGGTTGGGTAGGTTAATCTGAGGGTTAGTGTGTCCAGGAGTGACGGATGTATGAGTCCATCCCTCCCACTTCGGTGCAAGGCGATGTTCCGAGAAAAAACGGCTGAAGAAGTCAGAAATCAGAGAGAATGGTTCCCTCAACCATTCTCTCCCGTTCCGGCCTGTCATGCACATGGTGGGCAGAAGCATTCAACGCCAAGACCAAACAAGGGCAAACCTTACCCCATAAACTCGGGCACCCCTGCTAAGTCACCAAATGTAGCGAATCACTTGGGGTGACCTACGGCAAAAGTGTTGGTTATCCAATAAATGGTTTCCGGGGAGGCGGTACCCATGTCTGCCTCTCAAATTGAAATTGAAAAGTCAGAAGAACTAAACGAAATCAAAAGAAAAATTCCACTTCTAGTAAATTAGTTTAGGCAATTTCGTCTTTATTTTTAGATATAAGCATGGATGCTGTGATTGAATATTAGTTTAACAATGAATTTCAATTCACTTTGCGAGTAAGAAGTAAAATCATTACTTTAAAAAAATGCAGCTTTGGCCAATTCAATATCTGCAAAATAACTATTATTTAATGCGTAAACAACGACGATATTGTTCCAACATTGTCTTGGTGAAATTGAAATATTAATTACACACGTTTGACAAAGATCCATCCTTATTGGAATCATATTTGGCGCCAATTTTGAATTGGTAATGTAGCTGAATTTCAATGTAATCTTACGCAGCAATGTGCGATATTTAAGTTTGATTGCTTTGTTTTCGCAGAGTACAGAAGAAACGCTGTTAAAAAGCGATGTTGCCAAATGTAGGAGTTGCGATACGCTAGTCAATAAAAGCCAATCAAAAAGTATATTTTGATAAAAATATACGCTGGTCTACTGCAGCGCCGCGGCTCGCCGCTCGGTGACAAAGCACTGAACTAAAATAGCATATTTCAGTTGATTTAGGTACCAATACCGCGTCTGGCTTATTTTCGTTTTTGGACTGTATGAGGGTACAGGAGTGGGGAAAACTTGAAATTACATGTGTTCAATCCTGCGTCCATATACCGGACGCAGAATGACGGTCGGACGCAGGATTGAATGAAAGTGGACCATTAGAAGACGCAGCAATGATAGCGGGATGTATATATATATATATATATATATATATATATATATATATATATATATATATATATATTGACCTCTTCCCGTAGTATCTTGATCCTGTAAGAAGTTGGTTGACAATGTTGATCCACCTTTAACACCGTATAACTTGGCTTTGATGGAATATATCTGTATGAATTGGCAACAACGTTACTACAAATACCAAGGTTGCCAGTTTCTCGGTAAAAGTTTTTGATATATTGCACATAAAATTTTCGAACTTTGTATGGAAATCATACGCATCTTATTTGTTGATCCGTCCAAATTCCCATACGTTGCGGATCCGCCCAAATATCCGTACGCATTTGATCCGCTTGTGTATAATCAAAGATGGCTGAAAAAGGAAGCCTTCTGATTGGTCGTGTTGGGCGTGGTGTGTTGTGAACGAAGCCTTCTCATTGGTTGACCAGATATGGAAGGCACCTACTAAAAAAAGGTATCCAATTGTTCAGCTAAATTTTTTCAACGTTTATGAAGAATATATATTTTTGTAAATTCTCCACAAAATATTCAATTTGCTGCCCGCGGTCATTCGACAGGCGTTGCATCTCGCTCTAGCAGCATTATAGCGGCACTTTAAACAAACGAGACAGCGCTAGTTTGATCAAACCCATCTCATCGTGATTGGATCAGTATGCAGTCTCGTGTTAGTTTTCTAACATTTTGCTTAATGTATTTTATAAAATTCTAACTAACCATAACGCTTTTTCCCTGCAGGGGTAGGCAGAGAGGACGGACCGCCAAACAACTCGGTCTTGGCACACACTCTTTGCCTCACTCACATTCATACATCGTATCATACATTATCTTCTATTATTCTGACTTTTGACACGGCCCGACTCAAGTATCTGATTCACTTGATCGTGCCATTACTTCCACGGATGTCCACCTGAGAAAAAATCTCTCAGTACCTACCTTTATCATATTTGGGGATGCTGTGTGGAGGCCTTCTTTTTATGAAAAGAAGAAAAGGAAGCCCGGGTAAGGAAAGGGGTATGAAGGGTGGGTAG
Organism: Limnephilus marmoratus; assembly: GCA_917880885.1. Classification (NCBI taxonomy): domain Eukaryota; kingdom Metazoa; phylum Arthropoda; class Insecta; order Trichoptera; family Limnephilidae; genus Limnephilus; species Limnephilus marmoratus. The sequence continues at coordinate 50,687,686 of OU862909.1, read as the reverse complement.
GAATCTGGGGGTCAGTGTGTCCAGGAGTGATGGACGGATGAATCCATCCCTCCCACTGCGGTGCATGGCGTTATTCCGAGAAAATCCAGCTGGAGATATCAAAAGGTCGCCTTCAAGATTAAGATTTGGGAGGTGGGTATGGGTACCGCCGCCCCGGGAACCGTTTTTTGGATAACCAATACCTCTGTCATAGGTCACCCCAAGTGGTTCGCTATGCTTTCCTCTTTGTGCGTTGCTTCGTAGCCAGCCTATCGGTCTCCTCTTTGTGCGATGCTTCGTATCTATCACTCTCGTCTACTTTAGTTTTCACTTTTCTCGCATGTGAGTGAACTGCACACAGATTCTATAAAATTATTCAAGTGAAAACTTCTTTAGGACCGTTGTGATTTGAAACTGGATGAAACGAAAAAAAGCGACACTAAAAATAGACAAACAATCTGTTATACATCTATAGGATTAAACCTGCAAGAGAATGAATGACATAGACTAATCGCTTTCCTCTTTGTGCGTTGCTTCGTAGCCAGCCTATCGGTCTCCTCTTTGTGCGATGCTTCGTATCTATCACTCTCGTCTACTTTAGTTTTCACTTTTCTCGCATGTGAGTGAACTGCACACAGATTCTATAAAATTATTCAAGTGAAAACTTCTTTAGGACCGTTGTGATTTGAAACTGGATGAAACGAAAAAAAGCGACACTAAAAATAGACAAACAATATGTTATACATCTATAGGATTAAACCTGCAAGAGAATGAATGACATAGACTAATCGCTTTCCTCTTTGTGCGTTGCTTCGTAGCCAGCCTATCGGTCTCCTCTTTGTGCGATGCTTCGTATCTATCACTCTCGTCTACTTTAGTTTTCACTTTTCTCGCATGTGAGTGAACTGCAAACAGATTCTATAAAATTATTCAAGTGAAAACTTCTTTAGGACCGTTGTGATTTGAAACTGGATGAAACGAAAAAAAGCGACACTAAAAATAGACAAACAATCTGTTATACATCTATAGGATTAAACCTGCAAGAGAATGAATGACATAGACTAATCGCTTTCCTCTTTGTGCGTTGCTTCGTAGCCAGCCTATCAGTCTCCTCTTTGTGCGATGCTTCGTATCTATCACTCTTTTCACTTTTCTCGCATGTGAGTGAACTGCACACAGATTCTATAAAATTATTAAAGTGAAAACTTCTTTAGGACCGTTGTGATTTGAAACTGGATGAAACGAAAAAAAGCGACACTAAAAATAGACAAACAATCTGTTATACATCTATAGGATTAAACCTGCAAGAGAATGAATGACATAGACTAATCGCTTTCCTCTTTGTGCGTTGCTTCGTAGCCAGCCTATCGGTCTCCTCTTTGTGCGATGCTTCGTATCTATCACTCTCGTCTACTTTAGTTTTCACTTTTCTCGCATGTGAGTGAACTGCACACAGATTCTATAAAATTATTCAAGTGAAAACATTTTTAGGACCGTTGTGATTTGAAACTGGATGAAACGAAAAAAAGCGACACTAAAAATAGACAAACAATCTGTTATACATCTATAGGATTAAACCTTCAAGAGAATGAATGACATAGACTAATCGCTTTCCTCTTTGTGCGTTGCTTCGTAGCCAGCCTATCGGTCTCCTCTTTGTGCGATGCTTCGTATCTATCACTCTCGTCTACTTTAGTTTTCACTTTTCTCGCATGTGAGTGAACTGCACACAGATTCTATAAAATTATTCAAGTGAAAACTTCTTTAGGACCGTTGTGATTTGAAACTGGATGAAACGAAAAAAAGCGACACTAAAAATAGACAAACAATCTGTTATACATCTATAGGATTAAACCTGCAAGAGAATGAATGACATAGACTAATCGCTTTCCTCTTTGTGCGTTGCTTCGTAGCCAGCCTATCGGTCTCCTCTTTGTGCGATGCTTCGTATCTATCACTCTCGTCTACTTTAGTTTTCACTTTTCTCGCATGTGAGTGAACTGCACACAGATTCTATAAAATTATTCAAGTGAAAACTTCTTTAGGACCGTTGTGATTTGAAACTGGATGAAACGAAAAAAAGCGACACTAAAAATAGACAAACAATATGTTATACATCTATAGGATTAAACCTGCAAGAGAATGAATGACATAGACTAATCGCTTTCCTCTTTGTGCGTTGCTTCGTAGCCAGCCTATCGGTCTCCTCTTTGTGCGATGCTTCGTATCTATCACTCTCGTCTACTTTAGTTTTCACTTTTCTCGCATGTGAGTGAACTGCACACAGATTCTATAAAATTATTCAAGTGAAAACTTTTTTAGGACCGTTGTGATTTGAAACTGGATGAAACGAAAAAAAGCGACACTAAAAATAGACAAACAATCTGTTATACATCTATAGGATTAAACCTTCAAGAGAATGAATGACATAGACTAATCGCTTTCCTCTTTGTGCGTTGCTTCGTAGCCAGCCTATCGGTCTCCTCTTTGTGCGATGCTTCGTATCTATCACTCTCGTCTACTTTAGTTTTCACTTTTCTCGCATGTGAGTGAACTGCACACAGATTCTATAAAATTATTCAAGTGAAAACTTCTTTAGGACCGTTGTGATTTGAAACTGGATGAAACGAAAAAAAGCGACACTAAAAATAGACAAACAATCTGTTATACATCTATAGGATTAAACCTTCAAGAGAATGAATGACATAGACTAATCGCTTTCCTCTTTGTGCGTTGCTTCGTAGCCAGCCTATCGGTCTCCTCTTTGTGCGATGCTTCGTATCTATCACTCTCGTCTACTTTAGTTTTCACTTTTCTCGCATGTGAGTGAACTGCACACAGATTCTATAAAATTATTCAAGTGAAAACTTCTTTAGGACCGTTGTGATTTGAAACTGGATGAAACGAAAAAAAGCGACACTAAAAATAGACAAACAATCTGTTATACATCTATAGGATTAAACCTGCAAGAGAATGAATGACAATATAGACTAATCGCTTTCCTTATGTTTGGTGACTTAGCAGGTGTGCCCAAGTTCATGGGGTAAGGATTGTCCATGTATTGGCGGCAGATGCATCAGCCCATCAGCTGCATGGCAGGCCGGATTAGGAGAGAGTGTTTAGGAGTCCCTTTGACTTTTTCCAGCCGTACTCTCTCGGAACATAGCCTTGCACCGCAGTGGAAGTGATGGATTCCTGGACACACCGACCTCCAGATTCCTACCCACTCTTCATCCCTTTTCCTTTGGGGTCGTCCAATAATCACGTGATGTTTTTTAGCAACTTTTTAACCCCTCCCCCCCCGGTGATATGTGGTGAGGTTTTAGACTACCCCCCCCCCCCATACCCAAAATCACGTGTATTATTTTAGTACAAAGTATAGTAAAATTTTCAGAATATTATCGTGCGTTCGACGAAAAATAAATACACATGACATCCCATTATATCCCCCCCCCCCTTGTGATATTTCGTATTTTTCCGAACCCCCCCCCCCCCCTTTCGAGCTTGGCGTGATAAATGGACGACCTGTTTTCAGAACTTCCTCTCCTTCCTTTCATAAAAAGGCCCTCCACACAGCATCCCCAAAGATGACATAGGGGAATTATTTACCTCAGGGCCTCCTGTGAGGAGCTGATGTAAAAAAAAGTCTCTCCCGATCCGTCCTGCCGTGCAGCAGGGGTGCCCGGGTTCATCCGGTGAGGTTAGTCTAGGTCTTTCGGCGAATGCGTTCGCCCATCTACTGCATGGCGGGCCGGATCAGGACTGATTGAGGGAGAACTAACCTGAATTATATAGGAGCGCCTGGGTTCAACGGGTGAAGTTTGTTTAGTTCTTTTCAGCGAATGCGTTCGCCCATCTACTGCGTGGCCGGCCGGATCGGGAGAGCTTGGTATGTTATAATATTAATTGGTTAAATTGTATTTTTTCTCGCATTAGCACTACACCTGATAAAAAATCCCTCAGTGTCTTTGTCATCTTTGGGGATGCTGTGTGGAGGGTTTTTTTAGATAAGGAAGAAGAGGAAGTTCTGTAATGAAATAATTTGGTATCTTAACCGTAAATCCAGAACTAAATTTTGTATGAAACAGGCCGCGAAGACGTTTCTCTTATTTAAGAGCAATTATAATTTCCTATTTTTTCAGTAGGTACTCTAGTTACTTGGAGCAGGTGGATGAGTTTGTGTATCTGGATAGTATGTTTACGAGAGATGGGAAGGCTGATAGAGATATTGAAAGAAGGATAAATGCGGGTAACTCCATTAACGGAGGACTGAATGCCGTTGGCACTAATAAAAAGACTGTTAAAAGAAGCGAAGCTAGCAGTCCACAATGGAGTCCTGGTGCCTACCCTGATGTATGGCAGTGAGGCATGAAACTGGCAGAGGAAGGATCCTCCCCCCCGGTGATATGTGGTGAGGTTTTAGACTACCCCCCCCCCCCCCCCCATCCAAAATCACGTGTATTATTTTAGTACAAAGTATAGTGAAATTTTCAGAATATTATCGTGCGTTCGACGAAAAATAAATACACTTGATATCCCATTATATCCCCCCCCTTGTGATATTTTATATTTTTCCGAACCCCCCCCCCCCCCTTTCGAGCCTTGCGTGATAAATGGACGACCTCTTTTCAGAACTTCTTCTCCATCCTTTCCTGAAAAGGCCCTCCACACAGCATCCCAAAGATGTCATAGGCCCTGAGGGGAATTATTTACCTTAGGGCCTCCTGTGAGGAGCTGATGTAAAAAAACAACCTATCCCGATCCGTCCTGCCATGCAGCTGGTGGGCAGACGCATCCGCCAACAAGACACGGACAAACCTCACCCCATGAACCCGGGCACCCCTTAGTCACAGACCTATAGCAGAGGTGTTGGTTATCCAGTAAATGGTTCTCGGGGCGGCGGTACCCATACCCGCCTCTCAAATTGGATTGAACTAATAAACGAAATGAGGTAGCAGTAGGTAATTACTGATAACCTAAGTATGTTACAATAAACTCACTGAGTGTTCACTTTAACAAACTAGTTGGTAGGTACCTACTTACCCAGGTCCGCACCTTAATATAATTAATTATTCAAAAACAGAAGCATCCCAAATTTAAAAACTAAAAACATTTCAAATTAAAACAATACAGTAGAATCCATAGGTACCTACCTACGCCCTATGCCTAACATCGAACATCAAAGATCGCCTCAGTGACAGCATGCAAATAACACGTGTGACGTAACAGTGTGGCACGCGCTTAGCTACTGTCTATCGCGTGATCTGATTCGATGCAGGAAGGTTTGACATAGGAATTGACATATTTTTCTGCAAAGGATTGTCGATTGAACTAATAACGATTTCGTGTTAAAGATTATTTTAAAATAAAATATATTATAGTTTCGTATGTGCATGGCTGTTTAGTTGTAAATGTAGGTACCTATTTTAAGTTCTTCAAATTACTAGTACGTTTTCCCTACGATGAATCTTGTATCTAAACCAACAAATATATGGGTACCGCCAACCCTGAAACCATTTTTTTGCGACCTCCGGATTCGTAGTCGAAGTTCGCAATCTCATTTTTTTACAGTAGCTCTACATAGGAGGCCCTGAGAAAAATAATTTCCCTCAGGGCCTATGTCATCTAAGGGGATGCTGTGTGGAGGGTCTTTTTAAGGAAGGGAAGGATAGGAAGTTCTGGAAAGGAATAAGGTATGTGGGGTGGATAGGAATCTGGGGTAAATGTGTCTAGGAGTGACGGACCTATAATTCCATCCCTCCAATTGCGGTGCAAGGCGATGGGTCGAGAGAGTCCGGCTGGAAAGGACAAAAGATCTCCCTCAACCAAACTCTTTTATCCGGCCCGCCACGCAGCAGGGAAGACCTATCCGCCGCCATGTACCTACCCTGATATATGGCAGTGAGGCATGGAACTGGCAGAGGAAGGATGAAAGTAGACTGAATGCTGTAGAAATGAGATCCCTGAGGCGTATGTGTGGTAAAACCATGTATGACCGTGTGAAAAATGTGGAGATCCGCAAAGAATGCAAGGCTGATTGATGTAAGCGTAATGAGTAAGATTAAGAAAGGGACGCTCAGATGGTTTGGGCATGTAGAGCGAATGAACGAGGAAAGGAGCGTAGGGAGAATATATGACGCAAATGTGAATGGTAGAAGAAGTCGGGGATGCCCGAGAAAGACATGGCACGACCAAGTGAATCAGATACTTGAGTCGGGCCATGTCAAGAGTCAGAAAAATCGAAGAGCATGTATGAGACGCCTTATGAATATGAACGAGGTTAGGAGTGTGTGCCAAGACCGAGTTGTTTGGCGGTCCGTCCTCTCTGCCTACCCCCGCGGGAAAACGGCGTGATGGTTAGTCAGTTTATCACTTTTAATTTTCAAAATGACACTGAATGCTATCCTTGTTCTACCGGTATTACAATGGAAGATGCTCCGAGGAACTAGCATCATTGATCCCTTCGGCACCGGTGCATAGTCGGGAAATACGCCAAACGCGTGCCCAACATTTGTACACAGTTAACATTTGTCACATGAGAACAGGTCGTTTCTTCGACTCGTTCTTGTGTTCAACAGCTCGGCTGTAGAATGATTTGCCGGCCTCTGTGTTTCCTCCTTCCTACAACATGGGTCTCTTCAAGACCAATGTTCATTCCTTCCTCTCCTCAAAATGACCCCCTACACAGCATCCCAGATGACATAGGCCCAGATGCTAACCCGCGACCTCCGGATTTGTAGTCGAAGTTCGTAATGGCGTACATATGTGTTAACAAAAAAACAGTTTTCGAAGATTAAGTACGAAGATGTAACTTTTCATCCTCTTAAGTAAAAATTAATATTCATACTACGTACACATGCTAACCCGCGACCTCCGGTTTTCCAGTCGAAGTTCATAATGGCGTACATATGTGTTGATAAATAAAAACAGTTTTCGAAGATTAAGTACTTTCTAACCCCCCCCCCCCGTGGTGATATGTGGTGTGGTTTTAGACTAACCCCCCCCCCCCCCCCCAAAATCACGTGTATTTTTTTAGTACAAAGTATTTTGAAATTTTCAGAATATTATCACGAAAAATAAATACACGTGATATCTCATTATACCCCCCCCCCTCGTGATATTTCGTGATTTTTTCCGAACCCCCCCCCCCCTTTCGAGACTCATGTGATTAATAGATGACCCCCAAGATGAAACCGTTCATTCTCTTAAAGTAAAAATTTGTCTTCATGCTACGTACAGATGCTAACCCACGACCTCCGGATTCTTAGTCGAAGTTCGAAATGGTGTACATACAGGTAATAAAAACAGTTTTCGAAGATTAAGTACCAAGATGAAACTGTTCATCCTCTTAAGTAGAAATGAATATACATACTACGCACAGATGCTAACCCGCGACATCTGGATTCGTAGTCTCATTACTCAAGCCGTCTCTAATAGGTGTGCTAACTCTATTTAATGGTTTTAGTAGTTTTTCGAGTTCGAGTCTTTGGTCCCCTTAACTCGCATCAGAAAGTTTCCCAACCGGGTAACGATAAAAAGCCGCTCTACTTAGTCCGTACAAATAGTTTGGCACGTGTTAGGTGGTAAATAAAAACACTTTTCAAGGGTAAAGTACCATGACGCAATTGTGAGGCGGTCTATCCTCTTAGTATATTTTAATCTTTATATAACGTACCGATACTAAATGGCCTGAACAATACGACAGACGCACATAGAACTTTTCATTTGCATTGCGCACAGTTCGCGGTCAAAACTTGTCAAATAAGAACGTACCTACGATTACCTACTAAAAGGAGCAGAAAAGTTCGACAGACCGGCACCATCCATATATACATATATGGAGATCAACAAATAAAAACGTGTAAAATGTATATGTCACCGAAAAATGGGCGTGGCTTATAGGTAAATCTCGATGACAAAAGTTGATCCACATGGATCAGGATTTGTATGCCAGCTTCGGTAACGGATCTACAAATCCGGCCAGATCAACAAACCCAAACGGATCAACAAAAAACTGGTGTACCGTCGCGCAAAATCAACATAGTACGAGAGGGGATAAATATATATATATATATATATATATTATACATTTTAGCGGAAACTTTGCTGGTTAATGCAACCATGTAATATGTTACTTTATTATTAAAATATGTATAACTGTTTGTTTCCTCAATAAACTAAAATAAAAGAATAAAATAGCGCTTGCATCACCCTTGCAAGAATTTCCCGGATCTCAACGTTTTTAACACGGCCCTAAATGGTTTTACCACGCATACGCCCCAGGGATCTCATTTCTGAGGCATACATCTACACACTTTTATCTTTCCTCTGGAGGTTCAATGTCTCACTGTTATAGGCATTACTCGTAGATACATTGTATCAGCAACCCATTGCTACCTATAAAATATCGTAAAAATGAATGTGAAAAAACAGGACACATGATTTTAAGCAATTAATAATAAATAATTCACCGTAAAATAATTCATCCTCATGTACACTAAAAATTGAAAAAAAACAACTTTCATATCCTGATACAGGAAAAATATCTTGGGCTGTGCATCGATAAGCATTTAACATTTACTTCTTCAAACTTCGCTAATATACTTTGTGTCGTCATTATTGACATAATGAAAACGAATAACTTAGTCCACTATATTATTAACATTACCTACATGTTTCAAAAACTATGTTTTCTTCTTCAGGGTAAGAGATTAATATAAATAACAAAAAGCAAACAATAACGTAAACAAAATATTAAAAAGGAGAGGTGTTTAATTACGAGTAGGTACTTATTTCGTAAAAATACTAATATCATTAAAAATATCATAAAAAATAATAACATAAAATTAAATATAAAAATTATTTTAGGGTGTGTAAAAATTGCATTTAAATAATAAAAAAAACTTTTAAAACCATACAATAAAGCAGGAAGTCTAAATAACAAAATAAATAATTATAATTCACTTAGAATAATTTTACTTCAGAGAGCAGTGGTGTAATTTAAGAGTGTCATTTAAAATGTAATAACCCAAATATACGTAGAACCCTAATAATAATAAATACCATAGTGCATCAACATTTGTCAATTAAGCCCTAAGCAACAAGGAGGGAAAATCCCAACATTATCAAAATAAAATATCAGTAATCGTTAACTTTTTCTATTATATAAATTCATATATATTCATGCGAAGTAAAAATATCTATTTACTATGTAACATCACTCATAATTTTAGTAATAAACTTTATAATTATCTATATGTACTACCTTAAATTAACTAAATAACTTTTAATACCTTAAATTAACAAAATAGAACCATTCGTTATATAGAGACAATGTTATTTATTTATTTTAAGTGCACATTTACAGTTATACATAACCAATAATAAACATGCATTTTATTTTATTAAGTAATAATAGCGTTTTTGAATTCATGAATATTTAGTTGAAAAATATCTATATCAGGGGACAGGTAATTTAGTAACAGAATCATTTTTCCGAGCGGCATTACTAATGGTAAGTTAGTTAGACATCTCGGAACAGCAAAAGTTCTGTGTCTGCGCGCTCTTTGAAGTTGTCGGGGACATAAAACTCAAATTTTGGTATTAAATCGGGAATACAGATGAAACCGTTTAAATGTTTATATGCTGTTGTCAGCAAAGCAGTTTTCCTTCTTTCAGCGAGCAATTAATTAATTATTAATTAACCCAGCATGCCGGACAAAAAGGCTGATGGATATAACCAGGGATAATATCCGAAGTCTCTTAGATATAAATATCTCAGAAACATCTTTAGCACTTTATCAATCATTTGAGAGTATGTTAAATCCACTGGTCCCCAAATTACTGAACCACTTTCCAAAATGCTACGTACTAAACTATAGTATAGCAAACGAATCGCGGCCGAGCTGCAAAAGTGTCTGGAGGTGCTTAGCACACTTCCTAGCATTCTTAAGGCTTTGCTGCATACCGTTTCTATATGGACGTGAAATGTTAGGTGCGCATCAAATGTGATTCTCAAATCTCTCAAAATAACAATGTGCTGAAGAGATGAATCAGACATTTTGTAGTTTTAGTAAATCGTTTTGTTTGCCTTGGTGTAGCACATAATAGAGTATTTCTTAATATTAAATCCTAACTTTTGGTGTGACTCCATTCGACGATAGAATTTATATCACTTTGTAGCTGAAAGCAATTTTCTAAAGATTTTATTAAAAGGAATAGTTGAAGGTCATCCGCGAATAAGAGAAACTTAGAAAATTTTATGCAATGATAAATGTCGTTGATAAATAGCGAGAAAAGTAAGGGTCCAAGATTTGACCCCTGCGGAACTCCAGAGTTTGTGATGAAGTTGGAATAGTGGAATATACCATAAGTTACGTATTGCTGTCTGTTTGAGAAATAATTTAGAAACCACAAAGAAGTTATGTACCCCTGCCTAAGTTTGAATAAATACCGTAGCACAAGAATTTTAACTACCAGTCTGAAAATGTCCGTAGTAGGATGAAACCGGTCCTGGTGAAAATAAATAAGTGGAAGAAAGTGCAAAAGTGTTTGAGTTTAATTTCTAATACAATGGAATTCACCACGAATTAACAGTTCAAAAACCTGTCTATACTTGTTTGATATTTGTTAATTTTATATTAATTTCTTATCCTGAAGAAGAAAACATAGTTTTTGAAACATGTAGGTAATGTTAATAACGTAGTGGTGTGCACTACGTTATTTGATTTCATTATTTTTAACATTCAAACTGCATTTGCAAGATGTCAAAGAAACAATCTCCCCCTTAATTAGCATATTTACCTAGTTATCATATCTATTACCAAATAAATTAAAAAAGGTTAATATTATTGTCTCTTCATTCACATTCAAATTACATATTTGATTGAATCTGGGGAAACGCTTGTGAAACTTACACAAATGAATTTCATGTAATCCAAAATAACGTAATCAAAAAACTTTTTCACTACAAATCCAGAATATCCGAAAAAAATATATTTGGAAACAAAACCGTTAACGTTAAGAAAACGGTATGAATACAATACATGTCTCCTTATATACAAAATGAATAATAAACTTATACATTCGGTGACCCGACAATTCGTCCTGCGACAATTCATCCGGCGACAGTTCATCCTGCGACAGTTCATCCGGCCGACAGTTCATCCTGCCGACAGTTCATCCCGCCGACAATTCATCCGGCGACAATTCATCCTGCCTGATCATTTAGAAGATTTTTATTAAGTAAGTATGCAAAGAGGATATACGGCCGTACAACCAAAATCGATATACTTATATCTGAAGGCATCTTGAGTGGAAATCCGCTGTAAAAATATTTTTTCTAACAATAATTTCGACTCTCCGAAGAAGCATGCGTGAATAACAAAATACGACATACTTATACTTATAGGTTATACTTTTAGGTTAGGTTAGGTTAGGTTAGGTTAGGTTAGGTTAGGGTAGGTTTGGTTAGGTTAGGGTAGGTTTGGTTAGGTTAGGTTAGGTTGAATTGTCAGGATGAATTGTCGGCGGGATGAACTGTCGGCAGGATGAACTGTCGGCAGGATGAATTGTCAGCCGAATGAACTGTCGCAGGATGAACTGTCGTCGGATGAATTGTCGCAGGATGAACTGTCATGGAACCATACATTCAAACACAGAGGTCACTAAAAAGTCCCAAGTACACACACACTTTACACAATAACATTAAAACATACATTTTAACATTATACATACTAACTATAAGCAATCCATTGGTTAGGGTACTTTATGTTATTGCCTTCCAGACGACATTAAAAAAGAAAAGGTAAGGATAGTGTTATGTTTTTTTTTTGGTAGGAAGCATTCACTTTATGGTTTGACTTACTATCTGAAATAAAACGATAACTTTGTTTGAAACCACAATTTATTTATTTTATTTTTTAATATGGACCGGTTTCGCTTAACACAAGCGTCTTCTGGGTATAAAATTAATCTGTTTAAAAATCAGATTAATTTTATTCCCTGAAGAAGTTTGTGTTATGCGAAACCGGTCGGTACTAAAACATTACATAAATAAATCGTGGTTACAAATAACTTTGTTTCAAATTACAAATAGTAAATAACTAATTTGTAAAAATGTAGAAAAAAATATATTCAAAAATATATATATAAAAATAAAAATAAAATCCTATTTGTAAGCGTTTGTAAAGGTCATTTCATGAACATTCTCCAGCCCTAAAGAGTCCTAAATCCTTCCAGTCTCTCGAAATAAATATCAACTCTACTTTAGCCACCTATCTTTTCATAAAGGTAATACTAATAGTGATGGGGGTAGCAAATGTAAAATCGTACAATATCCAGTGTTTTAAATACAGTGTCCTCCGAGTGCAGAGCTGTATCTTTTCCAATAATAAACTTTCTAATTATAGTGCGTTTATCGGAAGTGACCTGCCAGTTAAGTAGGTATGTTTCTGTATCCATTTGTAAATAGTTAAATTCATCATCATTACATAGCATTACAACATTACAGCATCATCATCATCATCATCATTATCATCATCATCATCATTATCATTATCATTACATAGTATAAAATGAAGTCGCTCAAAATGTATGTGCGCGTTAATCTTTTAAACTACGCAACAGATTTTCATACGGTTTTCACTAATAGATAGAGTGATTGAAGAGGAATGTTTATATGTATAATACATGTAAATTATATTAGAGAAAAAACGAGAATTTCAAAGAAAACCTATTTTTGTGCGATTTAAAACGGCTGGTGGGCTGTACCATAGTCACTTTTGAAATTCATTCTACGGAAGAAAATAGATGTCCTAGAGTAAGTAGGTAGGTATTTGATTTTCCCTTTTCAAATATCCAGTGTTGCATTGCAAGCATTGTATAATTAGTGGCGAATTAATTAGTTTATTATATGCTTATTATAGTAGAGAAAAGCCGATAAATTCAAATATTCAATTTAGGTAGCGGGCAGCGGGCAGCTGGCAAGCGAGTGGTGTGGATTTTATAAAGGTTGGGTAATGGCGTTGTGTTTCGTTAGCCACAGCAACGTGTGGCCGGGTCTGTTAGTTTTTAATAAATTGAACAACGCTCTTGAGATGATTTTTCACAAAAACGGCGCTATACAAATTATTCAATTTTATGTTATTATTATTAACGTTACTATTTTATTTCCGTTAAAAAAATTATTCATTTTTATTCATAATCAACAAAATAAAAAAACTGAATAAAATTGTAAATGTTTTTAAAATACAATGTAATGTAAAGTACTACGTACAACGTAATTTAAAATACAATGTAATGTAAAATACTACGTACAACGTAATTTAAAATACAATGTAATTTAAAATACGTGTAATTCAGATATCTAGTTGAATAAGCGAAAATGCAGTTTTTTTGTCGAGAATAAACACTCCTAGCTTCGCTTATTATTCCTTTTTTTGTGACGACAGTGTTCAGATTTCAGTCTTTACCCTTCATTCTTATCTGCCTTTCCGTCTCTTGTAAACATAGTGTTCTTCCCAAATACACAAACTCATCTCCTTGCTCCAAGTATTCACACGGTATTCACAAGTACCCGTACCCGTACTTATTTATTAGTATTCATAAAGTATTTACAAGTACCCGTACCCGTACTTATTTATTAGTATTCATAAAGTATTTACCCGTAAGTACCCGTACCCGTACTTATTTAATAGTCATTATTCATACAGTATTTACAAGTGCCCGTACCCGTACTTATTTAATAGTATTCACAAGTACCCGTATCCGTCTTATTTATGGCTCTGCAACCGGGCCCGAAAAGAAGAAGATGGAGAGATACAAAATTACGAATGTTAGAGGTGAGCGCTAACATTTTCAGCGACAAAATCGATGCGAAAATTGCGAAAATGTTTAATACAACACGACTCGTTTATAATAGAGCAAAAATCTCGCGGGCATTATCTTAAACAGCATTTAAAGAAACACTGTGAATTTTTTCATACATACAACTTGTAAAATAACTGAAACAAACATGTTAATAATAATTTTTGGAGCATACTTTGCGATTTTTTTCTATCAAGGGAATTTTATATAATTTGCGTTTCGGCGCGGGCAAATTCTAGATATTATCTTCAAGAATAACATATATTTTTTTAAGAGCTTTAAAACTTACCGTGTTTAAGGAAAATATGTAATAAATCGGTACAATCCGGGTTGTGGGCCCTTAATAATATTCATGCCGTGTTCACAAGTACCCGTACCCGTATTAATTTAATAGTATTCATGCAGTGTTCACAAGTAAACGTAGCCGTACTTATTTAATAGTAAAAAAATTGTAGCGTCGAAGAACATTTCAAAACAAAAAAAGGATCAGGCCAATGCCCGAACTTCGCAACGTAGAACGGAATACGAAATTTGAACGTGTTGGAACTTGGAACTGAGCCGAATAAGGTGTTACATTTTTGTTTCAAGTTGAAGTATACAATGTTGTTTCTTTAAAAAAAAACTACCCTATATTGACTTTAATTCAACGCCGTGACTCATTCTAGTGCTTAGATAGTGCGCGGTTATGAAATATACGAACATAATACATCTAAATTTATGTACATGTAGGTGTGAAAACGTTTCTACATTACCTTTTATCGGGAGAATTACCAACATCATTCAAATAACTATCCACACTTCTATGAAATAGTTTTGTTTTCAGAGTTGAGTGTTCCTCGATTATTCTTTTCCGCTCAGCAACTGATGTTTGAGAACCATCGTAGACTGTTTGTGCCACAATCTCTTCACTTTCACTTTTTAACCGTTCTTTTGGTGAATTTTTTTTTAAGTTTTCAAAGTGACTGATTCGATCTTTAACAGTCGCCATTATCACGTTGTTATTGTAATAATAGCAACATTAGAAACCTCAAGTACTAAAAAACCTCAATAATAAACACCAATTAGTTTGTATTTTATCAACTGAACGTGATATACTCGTATGCGTTCTCAAAATATGATGTACACTGTCATAACATGCTATTAACGAAGAATGTAATCTTATCTAACATTTTCTGCTAAAACGAGATAGTAACAAATATTGGAAATAAATTATCACCTCGTTGATACAATTCGCGATACTTTTCAAAGTAACACTTCTTTACGCACGCTTGACTTGGGGAGTAAACTGGCGAACGCGTGACGAGAGCGTTACGAAAAGTGGCAAACGGTTGAGAGGGAAATATAAGTTCGTGAAGAAGAGAGAGAGTTACGTTTCGTATATTACTGTAGGGGCAAGAGAGCGAGGTGTGAGCATACATTTTCTTTCTCTCTTTCTCTCTTAGCCAGTTACGTTTCGTATATCTAAGACACAGTGCAGGCCTATTGTCTGTACATATAGAGGGAGCTAAAGAAGTTTTACTTCAGTCGTGTGGTCTAAAGCATAATCGTTTTTTTTATTTACTTTGTGGCGACACATCATTATCAACTTCGCCATCAAAAGAAGATACGAGAAATATCTAATATTCGCGCGATACGGGCAAGCTACTTACCTGAGTACTTACCTACCTACTGCTACTGCCGCCGTTAAATAATAATTTCGCCACCGCCTAGAAAGGTCTGGAGTTTATAAGCCGCCTGAATATTCAGCACCGCGTTTGTTCCAGTACCTTCCAGTGTGCACATTGCCGGCGGATGGAACATTACTCCACCGGTCGCGCTGGTATATATAAAGCGACTAAACTCGGCGCTCGCTCAGTCAGTCTCAGACCACCAGTCGGTCAACATCTCAGCATGTAGCGATCTCCGCACAAGTGCTCCTGCATGGCATCTCTACACATCCAGGGCAGCTTCCACGAGGACTCCTTCACGTCTCAGCTACAAGGCCCATCGTGCCTTTAGCTCCTGAGAACAGCTACATCCCGCGACTTATAAGGTTTATGTAACGCGAGAGGGGAAGGGGCCGTGGGAG
Source organism: Limnephilus marmoratus (assembly GCA_917880885.1). Lineage (NCBI taxonomy): Eukaryota > Metazoa > Arthropoda > Insecta > Trichoptera > Limnephilidae > Limnephilus > Limnephilus marmoratus. Next base: position 50,671,773 of record OU862909.1, on the reverse strand, counting down.
ACGAAAGGGTGGCGGAAGGGAACGGAACGAATGGGAAAGGACACGCTGAGAGAAACAGTTTCTTTATTGAGTGGCATAGCAACGCATGCCGGGAACTCGCTAGTAAGATTATAAAAACATTAGCTGAAATGTTGTTTACGCCTTGATGAAAGACTAATGTAGCTGTCAAAGGAGTTGAACGTGGTGGTCAGGTCAGGTAATCAGCCACTAACTTGTTTAGGTACTTAATTTATTTTACCATGAGCTTAAGAAATTTAACCCATAGGTATTGAGTATTGACTTTCCCGAAGATAGCAGAAACTAACGGAATTCCCTTTTGAGGACTGCTCTCTTAAAAACACTCGTTAGTATATCTATTTTTAAAACTTTATTTTACCGGTGTATAGCCGATATTAAAAATAATGTTTCGGTTATTATCTTACCGATTTAATTAGATAAATTTCTTTTTAATATTACCGTACACACACTAAACACATTTGGAAACCGTTTTCATAATATCTTACTTACTTTTCATAATTATTAAAAAATTACGTATAATTAAGTATATTTTAAAAATTATATTCCACCACGAAATTACGGAAAGTTAAAAAAAACATATTAATCAGTAAGATTATTGACAGCAAAGTTTCTTTTAATTTTCATTAGTGTATATCCGCCTTGAAGATGCCTTGCTTTTATTAAATGGCTAGCTTCAAGAAAAATTCTATTATGTTTACATAAAATTTCAAGGTTGTAAACATATTTATAAATATTAAATCTTTTTCAATATTTTTTTTTGAAAAGAAAGACTTAAGTCCCCCATCACGACATAAGCAACATTTTTTGCTTATTGTGGTGGTAGTAGAAGATTTTCAAATTTTTTCGGGTTTTTCGTAACCCGGGAATGGTCCCTGAAACCTGAATAAAATTGAAAATCTTCTACTACCACCACAATAAGCAAAAAATGTTGCTTATGTCGTGATGGAGGACTTAACCAGCCGAGGAATTGAATATCCGATGACTGGATGGGATCCAAACGCGATGCCAACGAATAAAAAAATGTAGTCGCTCAAAATGCATGTGGGCATAGATCTTTTAAACTACGCAACGGATTTTCATGCGGTTTTCACCAATAGATAGAGTGATTCAAAAAGAAGGTTTATATGTATAATATATGCTTATTATGGTAGAGAAAAGCCGAGAAATTCAAATATTCAATTCAGGCAGCTGGCAAACGGGTGGTATGGATTTTATAAAGGTTGGGTAATGGCGTTGTGTTTCGCTAGCCAAGAAACGTGTGGCCGGGTCTGCTAGTATAATATATTATGCGACAAAAGACGCGTTTGGAAAATAGTGATGGGTAAAATCGATATATTTTTGTATTATTGATACCGGTTTTCTAAATATTAGAACGTGCGAAATTTTCTGAAATAGTCTCCAAAAATGATGACCGTCGATTTAGAAGGCGATTTAAACGAAAGTGCGTCCAACTAAATTCCTATTGACGTCGTATAATCGTCTCTTTAAAAACTAATGTGAAACCAATAGAAGGAATTTGAGTAGATTATTTTAATCCACGAACTGTTTAAAATATCCTTTTGTTGCCATTGGTTTACATAAGGCCAACGATATGTATTATCGGTTGAACAAAGAATTTCGGTATTTTTAAAACGTTTAATGAATTAATTTCACCAGAGGTAAAGGAAAAAAACGTGGAATACACCGGTTTTATCGGTTCTCTTCATTGGACACACGGTTAATCCGGACGACCACCACTGCCATCTCTGCAGGTCTACCGAAACTAAATGCTGTGTATTCGAATAATGCTCTGCGTTGGGCAGGGTCGTGTTCCTCGCTAATCGCAGTTTTACCATTTTCACGTGGAAACCGTTCCCTGATTGAAGTGTGTTCAGTTCGGGATAGTTCGGGATTTCGCCGCAGACCAAGTGTGCCAATAATTGTAACTCCAATCGCCTCATGTCCTATCTGCATTAAAACAGACTACCAGCTAAACAAAAGCCTTTCCAGAGAGGTGATTAATCAAAATATTTCATATAATGTAATATTTTAGTTCAAGCCAAAAAACCGGCTCCCAACAGCAAAAAAAATTAAGTACAACAACAAGGTCCCAAAACAAAATTAATACCGTAAGTACCTCAAGACTAAAACACACAAGAAAATGTTTTTTCAAAATTTGCGTCTTCCGTAGATTTAAAACTAGAAAAAATAGAAACACAAATGCTCGAAAACATTGATAAAAAATTGTTTGAATTTCAAAAAACTACCAAATGTAATAAGCAGTAATTGTTGAATGAAACTATAAATAAAAAAATATTAAATTTTAATTCTATAAACTATATTTTATCGGACTCCACTCAAATTTAACAGCCTTCCAGAAGACTGTTAAATATGAGTGGTTAAATATAAATTAAGTCATCTCATTCCATGAGCGCTTTTATAAAGTTTGTAAAATTATTTGTGTTAGCCGAGGATTGCCAGTTGATTTTCTCTACTTTGTCCTTTATAAATTAATAGTTAATCTTCAGACTTTATGTCCGGGTTAAAAAAATCTTCCCCAAAGGAAAAACTAAACCCTTTCACACACTTTTCCGCAAATGATCATCTGGTCAATTCACGCTAAGCAATTGCATTGTATAAGTATAATAAATACAAGAACAACATGTCAACCTACCAGAGACCAAATGGGAAAATAATTCACCGACTCCAGATATTTTCATATCAAAGGGTTCGACTCGGTAGAACTCCTAATTGGACCTATAAATCCTACTGATCCCTCAATATAAATGTTTAAAAAATCTTTTGTAATCGTGATGTATTTAAAATGACGGATTTTCGCATTTTTATGTATAAATTCTTTGACAAATCTATATGCCTAAATTTTGAATGAGAGAGCTAAATATAATGCCAATCTGAGAATGCCAAATTCTCATTTCCTATATCTGTATATTTTCTTATTTTTTCAGAAACAGATTTTTGAATATTACAGGAATTTGGAATAGTGACATCAATGATATAAGTTATTTTTTTAAATTTTGTCATGTAAAATAGTTAAATGATTTTGATTATAATAATAAGCTAAATTAATATTTTTTTATCTAAACCGTTTTTTCATCTTTCTCCTGCCAAATTCGTAGCATATTGACATATTTGACACAATAGACCCTAAAATATAACTATCTAAGCTAAAAAAATAGGAATAGGAACTCATTGAAGTCAAATATAACAGGGCGAGAACCAGAAATCCAGATTGGCAAACAAAAGAGCAAACTTTTTCCTTTAAGCTATGGCGTCCCTCAAGGAAGTGTACTGGGACCAATTTTATTAATTATCTGTATAAACGATTTAAGTAACCTTGCCATTAAAGGGAACGTAATCAGTTTTGCTGATGATACGGTATTATTATTTCAGGAAGAAAATTGAACGGACACATTTAATGTGGCTGTGTGCTCAGTGCACTTCAAAATTGGCTTAAAATCAACTCGCTTACCCTTAATATAAGCAAAAATAAATATTTAACATTTTCAATTAACTCAAGGAGACAACAAGTAAAATACTAGAACTAAAATTACATGGATATAATGTTTAATCTCACTGCCCAGTTAGAGAAAAAAAAAACACAAAACACAAAATATCTCGGAGTAATAATTGATGAAAATCTTAGATGGAACCTACATATCAAAGGAATTACGGAAAACTCCCAAGTCTTATACTTTTCTTTAAAAAATTTGGTAAATAAGAAGGATATGAAGAAGATCTTTTATGCGTTGTGTTAAACTCGAATTGAATACGGAATCATAAGATGGGGATTTGCTACACATAAGCATCTACATACACAAACTGAATACAATTTAAAAAGGAATTATAAAGACCATACTGAAAGTGTCCATTTGATTGCCTTCAATTGAAATGTTCAATAGCTTTGACGTATTAAATGTACAAAAAATAAATGCCAAAAATACATTATTGAAGCTATTCAAAAATACTGAATCCTCTACTAGACCGTGTATGCATAACACTAGATCGAATAAAAATGACACAAAAAATATATCAAATTATAAAACCACATTCGGACAAAGACCCTACACATACTTTGCAACAAAACTCCATAACATCCTTCCTTAAGACATAAAAGTAATAAAAAATTCTAATGAGTAAAAATCAAGAATAAAAATATGGCTGAAAGAGGTTAATGAAAAAACCCTAACGAAGACACTGAAAACGATATAGAAGACAAATAAACTATATTGTTATGCATGTTAGTGCGATCATCTACAGAAAATTTCCCACTAAAAAACCCAACACATAAATACGCTACAAGGCTCACAGAAAACTTACTAATACCAAAAGCAAACAAAACAATATTCCAAAAAGGACCATACTACATGGCCATTAAAGTATATAACAACCTTCCACATAACATCAAACAAATACAAGATACACACAAATTCAAATCGTCACTAAACACTTTCCTAGTTAATAAATGTCACTACACGTTGAGTGAATACCTCACGTAAATGAAACGCCTATTTTTATTGGTATATATATTTGTATTTTTTTTTTTATTTTTTCATTGGTATATTGTTATTTTATCTGTATAAACATTGTAATTATAATAAAACAAAGAATATTGTATAAACATTGTAATTAAATAAATGTGGTTAGCTGGAAGAAATGGGGTCTACCCATAAGCTACACCTTTTGTAATTTTCATTTTACAATAAATATTTTTTGATTTTGATTTTGATTTTGATTTTGATTTTATATTTAAATAACTTTAGTCAACCTCGGCACATGACCCTCTAGTGCAAAGTGTGCGCCGCGGTGCCCTGGTGCGCCGTAGAAAGTAAAGAGGGGCGCCGTGAGTTGATCCTCGATCATTATCCGAAACCACAAATATTCGCGGGTAACCTACCTATAAAGCAACAATTCCTATTTTGAGCGCTCGCATCTTTAAATAACATAGGTACAATCTCGTCGCCGTCGCTCACTCGCCGAAAAGTACCTAAGCGCTTGAAAACTGTTGATACCCTACCCCTCCCACGTCTCTACCCGCCCACGACTACTTGCTCGCAATGTCCGTTTAATATTTTACTGAACCAGATTTTTTGCTAAAACTAGCGTGCTTATGCGATATATTTGAGAAACTAAATAATTTGAATCTTTCTTTGCAAGGCAACAACACGCACATTCTGAAATTATCGGGGATAATTGCGGCATTTAGGAAGAAACTGCAGTTGTGGGTTTTGGATAAAAAAAATGAATGAAGGCAGCGGTCAAGATTGCTTCCCACAATTGTACCAATATGCGATATCTAATGAACTGGTTGTCTCATAAGACCTGATGGCCCTTCTAACCGAATGGTTTTCGAAGTACTTTACAGATGATGATGTCGAAAAATTTGTTTGGATCCAAGATCCTTTCCGTGCCCAAGCTCCGCCAGGATTCACAACACAAGAGCAAGAGATTCTCATTGAACTCTCTTGCGACAATAACCTCAAAACTAGATTCACCATTTCCGATTTGGTGGAGTTTTGGTTATCGATTCAAAATGAATATCCAAATGAATGAATGAATTGAATTCTTATAAATACCCATAAAACTCAATTTCATGTTGTGGATGTTTTAATTTTTGTGCATATCTACCTAACTAGTATTATTGTAGGTAGGTACCTATTTCTTTCGACTATAATAATTATATATATTGTCACGATATCTATTCCAAATAGCTTACTAAAGTAGGGCGCCGTGACAAAATACTAAACTTGTAAGTGCGCCGCTGGCTGAAAAAGATTGGGAACCCCTGTTAGTGAGTTCGACTAAGAAATACAATATCAATGCTTTCTTTAATTCACCATTATATTTTGTATATATATTTATTTTGTATAGTCGCTGAAATAAAAAAAATAAAAAAAAAACTATGAAATTTAATTTAATCTATTATTACTTAATATTAATAAATGGTATATCAATAAATTAAATTAAATTTCGTGGTATTAACAAAGTTATTGTTTTATTTCATATAAGTTCACCAGTGTTTAAAAGATACGTGAACGATATTTTTATTATTTAGGAGCATTGCACATATTTTATTGTCTTCTTATTATTCATTTGTAAATTTTGTATTATGAACTTATATTATCTTATATAAAAATGAATCGCTGAATGTGTTGCTAAGCGCAAATCTCGAGAGGGTTCAGCTGCTCTCGAGATTTGCGCTTAGCAACACATTCAGCGATTCATTTTTATATAAGATAATATAAGTTCATAATACAAAATTTACAAATGAATAATAAGAAGATTTCGCTAATTCTTTTTTTAGAATATTCCTTGAAGTACGAGGATGGTTCTTACGGAGAGAAAAATTAAGAAAATTGCGGAGAAAATTGAATAATTTCAGAAAACATCGCACGTTTGACAGTTCGCGTATTTGAGAATGACATTTTGCAAAACAACGATTGTTAAATCGGGATTCTATTTTTGAAAATCTTTAAGTTGATACATTTATTTAAAGTAGGTACTCCCCCAATAGTTTGAATCGAATTAAGAATAATATTTTTAATAATATTAACGGGGGGGGGAGAGGGAAGGTTGAGGTGACGGAGTGGGAACGCGAGAGGGGAAGAGGATGCAGGAGAAGAAGGGGAAGCGGAAAGGGAACGGGGCGAATGGGAAAGAACACTCAGGGAGAAACAATTACTTTATTAAATGGCATAGCAACGCATGCCGGGACCAGCTAGTTATAAATAAATGAAACAATTTAACTTTGTTTGAATCACTTTTATATTTGAGTAAATCCGACCGGTTTCAGAACGACCGTTCTTTCTTCAGGGCAAATGTATACTGATTTGGCAGTTTTGAAATATGGATGGGAACAATGTATTAACAATATATAAAACACTCCACCTTCCATTCCATGATACACCGCTTAGTAAATGTCCCAATGTCCAATAATAATTTCCTTTCTGAACTTTGAACCAAGTTTAATTGATAACATCTTAAATAAAAAACTTAGCAAAATTTCAAAAAGTAAATATCCAAACAATTCTAATAATATTAATGATAAAGAATGGCGAAAATTTTTGTATATTAATAATTTTTCAATTCAATGTTGCAAAAATCTCCCTTCGAATATTAAACCAGCATTTTATACAAGAAATAATATCGGTAATTTTTTGAGAAATGCTAAAGATAAAGACCATAAATTGACTAATTCCGGAATATATAAACTCAAATGTAATGATTGTCCCTCATTTTATATTGGAATTACAAGTCGTAATTTTAAAATCAGTATCAAAGAACATTTAAGGTGTCTTAATAATAATAATATTTCTGAGTTCGCTAACCATATAATTGAAAAGAACCATAGTTTTTAAAAAAAATACGGGGATAAATATTCTTCATATTAATCATAAAGGAAAACGTTTAGATACCTTAGACGCCTTGAAAATAAAAAAAAAAACCTTAAAATAAATGAATCTATTATCAACAAACAAAAAATATCGTCTTATAGCACAATCATGGATGTGTTCCCCTACCCACCCACTCTTAATTAATACCTAGCAACGGTTCCACCCCTACCATAATAATACATTGTTCCCATCCATATTTCAAATCAGTATACATTTGCCCTGAAGAAGGAACGGTCGTTCTGAAATTTGATTTACTCAAATAAAAAAGTGGTTCAAACAAAGTTAAATTATTTCATTTATCCATTAATGAATAACCACAAAGTTATAGCTACATTGAAAAGTATTATGTTTTCTGCAATTTAAATTTATTTTTGTTGGTTTCTAATTTTTTCTTCTGACTGTTGATCTATTTTTTATAATACATTATGTACAATATGGGGCAACGACTTACCTACCATGTATTATGTTATTTATTAATAAAGTTTTTGTTATCTGCATTATTAACTCTTGCTGTCTCTGATCAAGCAGTAAATCATAAAAATATATAATATTATAATGAAATAATTTTACTTTGTATAAACCACTTATTTGATGTGCAAATCCGACCGGTTTCGGAACAAACGTTCCTTCGTCAGGGAAAGCTTATACTAATTTGACAGTTTCGAACAATAAAGTAACAGCAAAGTAATAGCTACATTCAAAAATATATATAATATTATTAAAGGGCATTTAAACTTAATAAATCAATACAAATAATTGTCCTTTTCTTCTTGTTAACCCGTCTGCCAAAAGCTGTACCGACCAAGGGTTCATAGGATGGAACCTATACTCATATAAGTTAATATATCGAAATTGTTTTCGAGCATTTTGCATTATTGAGGTTGCGTAAAATTACTTTGTTTCAAGCTGTTAAATAATCTTACACACGTACCTACGCAACGCATTTTTTAAAAGTTGTTCCAAATGAGCAGAATCTGGGTGGGTAGGGCCTAACCAAAAATTTCATATAAAAGATCAACATACTAATATATGCATTATACTGGTAAGCTCAAAGCTGTACTACAGTTAACACAATAAAAATAAAAGGTTTAATGCGATGCTAAATGTGAGATCTCCATTTTAGATTAACCACATTATAAATACCACAAATCTGTTTTAGACAAATTAAAGCTTTTCCTATATTTTCGCTTGAGTAGAATTTAATGAAAATTAATAATAATAGATAATAATAATAATTTTTTATTTTAGTAATTTGTACATTTAAGTTTACAAATTTCTAATTACATATAATATTTCATATTCACTATATTTTTTCAAGTTTTATGTAGCTCCTACAATACATCTTGAACTTTCTAATTGGTGTAGACTTAAAGTTTCTGGTAGTGTGTTGTATAACTTCGTTCCCTTGTACAGTAAACTGTTCTGCGTATTCGCTTTGTCCTTTTTTTGTAGCCTAATTTCCTTGCACGTCCTTGTGTTATATCTGTGAATGTCTTTATTGTATACAATTTTATTTGAGAAGTATTTTGGTAACGTTTTGTTCAATATTTTGTGGATAAATACCATCGTGTTCAAGGTCAGCATCTGTTTCACGGTTAACCAATTTAGTTCCTTTAACATTTTAATCATTTTTGAAAATCTATTTCGTCGAAGTATTATTCTCATTGCCCTGTTTTGGAGAATTTGTAACTTATTTTGTTCTCTTTCGTTACATAGGAAAAGTATACTCGAGCAGTAGTTGAAGTGTGGAGCAATAATTAAATTGTAAATGGTGATTTCAGTTTTTCTAGTAATTTTTAGTCGAATTCTTCCAAAAAAAGATATCTTTTGCCAATTTTCTTTGGGTGTATTGTTAATTAATTTGTTATTGTTAATTAATTTATTTAAAATATGCATTCGACCTTCTCATTTTTTTTTTCATTTGAAATGTACGAACGCATGTAAGAAACAAGATTATATGTGACAGTTTCTCTTGATTATTTTTTTCTTTCTTAGAAAACTATTCACAAAATAAATAAAATAAATGCAAGTGGTTCAAACAAAGTACCATTGTTTAATTTATTTAAATAATAATAAAAAAAACATTTATGCGTGGAAGTCGAGCGTTTTTAGATTTTTTACTAAGAGACTTTTATGCTTATTGTCCTTCGATCAAACGATTCTATATTCGTGATGATATAAGGTACTCAAAATATGCTCATTTTTGACGTGCGGCTTCCCATTAATAATTTCGTTTATATATCTGCGAAGCATATTTATGATTCCGTTATCTGTAAGGGGAGTAGTGATAAATTCTGATACTTACTAAGATTATAGATGTATAAATAATAGAATATAAATAATAGATGTATAAATAATATAATAATATACACACGAGTAGTTACACTCCTGTAAAGGTTATATATTAATTATTATTTTTAATTGTAAAACTAACGTTTTTAAGACAAGATTTTTTTATGCATAGCACAAAGGGTAACAATTATTATAAGCAATAATTATCAGCCTAAAACACTCATCCACATTGAAAAATCTTCCGAGAAAAGATACATGACGCCAACGGGACTTGAACCCGTGTCCTCTCGATTGCCGGTCGATTGCTCTGACCACTGAGCTATGGCGGCTTATCTCGTACCCGCCAAATGATTCAATATATGCTAGTGTTTCATTCAACAATTACTGCTTATTATATTTTTTCCACCTGAAAACAACCAACTTTATTTTTGCGAGAGAAACATTGTAAGTGTTAAATTAGGTTGTTTTCAGGTGGAAAAAAATATAATAAGCAGTAATTGTTGAATGAAACACTAGCATATATTGAATCATTTGGCGGGTACGAGATAAGCCGCCATAGCTCAGTGGTCAGAGCAATCGACCGGCAATCGAGAGGACACGGGTTCAAGTCCCGTTGGCGTCATGTATCTTTTCTCGGAAGATTTTTCAATGTGGATGAGTGTTTTAGGCTGATAATTATTGGTTATATATTATATATTATATATGTTTATACTGGTTCTAATCAATGTTGCATGTTAGTATTTAATGATTTGAGTTTAATCCGATTGTAACCTGAAAATGCAATTACTCATGATTATAATACATGTATATGTATATAAAAACTAATAAAAAAAAATAAAAAAAAATAAAAAAAATAAAGTTACTCACGGCAACAGCTTATTTGCGTTTTTGTTATAATGAAAAGTTAGCAAGTCCAACTTTTATCAGAGATCCGAACAAGCTCAATTGAATAATTGCACGTTTCTTACTGTTCAAATAATTAAAATGCAGATGGTCATGGCAGTCAGCACGTTCCTTGTTCTACTGTGAATTGGTCAGCCCCACCTGCACTCGCTATCGCCGCCACCCTTTCCCGCCCCACTATTCTGAGGGCGGAAAGAAAAGTCAGCCCTAATCGAATTAAAAGTGTATGCTTTCTGAGATTCAATTAGGCGGCCAAGTGAATGACTTCGAGCGCAGATTACGATCTGGAATCCAGTCTTTGGCCAGTATGTAGAAGCCTAGATGTTCCAGAGGGTTCATTATAGATATAAATAAATTCAATGCGGTAAATACAGTGCAAAGTTTTCTTGAATGAAAATTTGTAATTTTACGTTTTTAATGATCCTTCATTAAGGCGCCGAAACCGGGCTCAAAAAGAAGAAGACGAAGAGATATGTAATTATGAATATTAGAGAAGCGCGCTAACATTTAAAGCGATAAAATCGATGCGAAAAAATTGTGAAAATGTTTAATCAAACACGACTCGTTTAAAATAGACCAAAAATCTTGAGGGGGTTGTCTTAAACAGCATTTAAAAAAACACTGTGAATGTTTTCATGCACATAACTAGTAAAAATAGTTGAAACAAATGTGTTTATAATAATTTTTGGAGCATAATTTGCGATTTTTTTCTATCGAGGGAATCTTATATAATTTGCGTTTCGGTGCGGGGAATGTCTAAATATTGACTTCAAGAATAACATATATTTTTTAAGAGCTCTAATACTTAACTAGCCTTACTAAAAAACCCCGTGAAAATTTTATTCAATTGACAAACGGCCGCGGATGTGAAAACATTACCAATTAAAAAAATTGTTCATTGAAAGAAATACACATTGTTTACACGGCCTGAGAGGAGTGAGAGGGTAGTTTATCTCTGTTTTAACGATTGATGTCCGAACGAAATTTGAAAATTTTCCAACGTATTTTAAATGTCTTGTATATTCCTTATTTTTGAAGATGTCGTAAAAGCATCTTTATAGAAACTAGATAGAATTGCCTTTTAGATTTTTGTATCTGAAATATACGATCGTGTTTGAAAATTGCAGTATTTTAAGTTTCAACATGAAAAATTTTTGAAAAAAATCTCGTTCATACAATTAAAAAGGATAAAAAAATATAATAATAATTCCGATAAAATAACTGAAAAAATCTGTCATCTTGGATTCATTTTTACACAATTAATACGTCGATTTCACGAATTTGTTTTTATTTACACATGCATGAGGCTTATACATTATTAAATTATATTACTTTTATGGAAGTTTTATTAAATTCACGCAGAAAAGTCGTTAAAAAAACGAAATTTCAGAAATAACCTAAAACCTATCGTTAACGAAACTAAATCATCAACAAAACAATATTTAAAGCACTAAAACTGAAAAAAAAAGTCTCGGCAGCATTGGTAATTATGTTGAATTCCACTAATATAACAGTGAATTGATCATTTAAACGAAAATTATCTTCAAAAACATAAAAAATAACTGTAAGTACAACTGAACATTGTCAAACACCCCAAAAACATATAACGAAAATTGTCAAACATTGTTTTACCGCGAAGTATATAAAACAAGATGGCCGCGGCGCCTGCGCAGATCTATGTGAGATTCAAGGGGACCAACATAAAAATCATAAAATATGCGATAGTGTTATTAGTAAAGCTGTAAAAACCCATATCACCGCGCAAGCAACCAATATGCAGTTGACCGCTCGTTAAGGCGTTTTGTTATTAGTAAGGCTGAACGTGTTTAAGGGAAATATGTAAGAAATCGGTGGAAATTCGGGTAGCCGGCCCTTAAATGACTTCCGTTTACTAAAACATGGTTTCAACAAAAGAGAAAAGTCAATTTTGTAGAAAACATCTTAATATACGATGTGATTGTTTTTTCAGGAACAAATAACCTGTAATATGTAGATTGGATACAAATTGTGCCGGAAAAATAATACGAGGACAGATGCCTCTTTGGCGAAAATATAATTATTTTTGTTAAGATATAAAATAGAGACTATATTGTTATTGGAAGGAAAAGGAAAAATTTCATAATATTTTCGCGGAGATACGGGTCTGTGGGAAGCTAGTTATTATAATAAATGTATTTCGTATGATAATTTCAGACATATGAAATAAAGTTTGTTCTTCAAAGCGCGTTTCAAATTCGCGTATGTAAATTGGTAACAAGCAAATTGGCGAATATCCGAAAAACGTATTATTTTCCGAAATAAGTATACACTTCATTTGCCTATTTGCTCATTCCGATCACACGCCGCGGCTTTTTATGGCAATTTTAAAAAGAATGCGACACTACAAGTGAAACTCCGGCACGTCCATACAGACACAGAAGCACTTAATTATACGGCACACACAAGTTACAACACGTACGAAAGCTGCAAAACATATTATCGTGCTGGCTGGGTGGGGCCGGCTGAGGGGCGCGGGGCGAGGGAGTAAGCACGAAACTACAAAGAAAAATAAAAGGGAAATGCTGTCGGGCGGGCAGATCTAATAATGGCTTACTTTGAACCATATCTCTTTACGTCCGTTTATGACGGGGCGAGTGGGGCAGCCCTGTCTCTCGTTTCCCACTTCCCAGTTCCTCCGATATTTTGTTTACACAGGTTTCCTAACTACGGAATTTATTATGAGAATTTTCGTGTAGCCGACGTAAAAGGAGTTAACTAAATTTGGAAACGTATTTCATTAGACTTCAGGTACAAGAAAACAACTACCATTTTTTAAACATTAAATTACAACGTACAAGTTGGTACGTGTCACGGATGAAAAACTTCAAAGTAACACAGATATCTTAATGGAGGTAGTATAATGCTAAATAATTATACATGGGTGATTCCATTATCGCGGGTGCAACACGTATATAAAGCTTCTTAGTAATAAAACAAAAAACATTTTTAATGAAATTATTATTGGAAGAGCTACATTTTAACATGTTTACTTTTTATTAGAAGATTTTTTTTTAAATATTTAAATAGTCAGCAGTGTGAGTCAAAGTGCGATTGTGGGTGCAACCAATTTGGCCCACACTTTCCAGATCATAAGACAAAAACACAATAGTCTGTTAATTTGTGATACATTTATTATGTTATGCCTTGGTATTTCGTAGGGCGTTAAACTAATCAACTTAAAAAATAAACATATATATGGAAAACAAAAACAAGCAAAGAATTATTAGCTTTTCAAACAACCGCGGGTGCAACATCAAATTATCGCGGGTGTATAAACATCAATAAACACTGAGAGAGGAATGAAATAAGAAATTCAACAATGCGTTTTACTAATCAGTACACTTCTTCGTCTTTATGATAATTATTTCTTTTCGGTTTCGTCAAAATTCGCCGAAAATTCTATGAACATATTACATCCATCAATCCTTTTCAAAAACAAAAATTTGTTTTTTTCTTATTTTGTAGAATTTATTTTTATATTTTGTAATTTGTAAGAGGTTCCAGATTATTATAATCCCAACCACTTTCTGTTTCTGTGGTGGTTTTGGGAGATTTCAAAACCATTGTGCATTGGACGAGACAGTAAGGTTCGCGCCACGGAAATGCTATCGCCGTTTTCAGATTGAAAGAAATGTTTTGATTGAATGCCTGATTTATTTTTCAGCCCTTCCTATTTATCATCCAATGTGACCATCTTTTTTTTAACTGCTTTTTTTAAATATAAAGAAAATGCTTAAGAAAGACTGCGTGCCAAATCGTATAATTTCTATAAAGAATATAATATAAACAAACCTATTAAATATAAAACACTTGTACACATTTTACAGTTATTTTTCAATGTTATTATTATGTCATTTTTGCCATACAAATGTATCACGGTGTGATTTTGCAGTTTATATACCGATTCTTCGAATGATAATGTTTCCAAACGCGCCAATTATTTCAATATGAAGTAAAATCTAATTTTTTATTTTTTATTAAATTTACACTTAAAGCTGAAAAAATAATAAAAATCCAATCAGCACATCAGCAAAAAAAAAATAGACACCCAAAATGTTTAAATAATTTATTTAAATAGTTTATTTTTTCTCTTACAAAAAAGGTTTATGCGTTGCCTGTATATAAGGGAATATACATACCTACTACCCATTCCTGTATCCATCGTTGTTCTTAACAGGAATGCTCGATCTTAATACCTTAGAATCCCGCCGAAAAATATTTTTGGGGAAACATTTTTTAAAGCTAATCTCCGGTACTGTACTGAATCCACCTATGTTGAAGGAGATTAACCTATATGTCCCTAACGCGTATACTCGTGGGAGATCCCACACACTTTTTATGCTCCGAAAGCGAGAACTTCTTCCTTTCAGAATGCCCCATTAAATATAGCAATTCAACTGCTTAACGATTCTGCATTGAGCATTGACATCTTCAATGTTACCTTTAGAGAGTTCAGTAACTATCTTTTGACATTCGTCTCAACACAGTGAAACTGCCCCCTTGGCCTTTTTTTCTCTTATATTTTGTAATCTTCTCCGTAATAATTTGGTGTATAACTGTTTTATGGAGAACCTGAAAAAAAATAGTATAAATGTGGATCTAAATAGAGTATATAGTATAAATGTGGAACTAAAAGCGCGGTGCAAGGGTGAAAGGGTTTTTTAGGTAAAATTATTAAAAAAAAAAAATTTATCAGTTTTCGTTCACATGATGAAAACGAAATAATTCTGACTATTTATGATTATTTTGATCCTTGAAAATAAATGCCTACCGCGTAAGGACTAATACTTCTTATTTGCGTCGAGAAATTTATTTCACAAATGATACTTGTTTGACAAAAGTTTATTTATTCTATTAAGAAAAGAATACGAGTCGAAACATACGCATGGAGGTAACGGAGGATTTCAGCAACCACGTACGGGACTTCTCCGAAACTTGCTAAACAAATAATGTTATTTAAAAAGAACAAAAGAAGAAACAAACATTCAGGAGGGGGTCGGGACAGGGCGGGAGCAGATGTTAGGGCGGCGGCGGGGGCGGGGACGGGGACTGGGACGAGGCTCGCTGATTCAGAGCCTCCCAATAACTTTTCCTTTATAGAACTCGGAAACGCCTTAATAGTCACCATCAGATCGTCACACAAAAGTTCCAAGATGTGAAAGCCTTTCGAATAACTGTATTTTAATAATTTTATTCTCTATGTAATATTACATACTTGGGATTCAATTTAAATGATAGACGGGATCCTTCGGTAGAAATCAAATGCCGCATTGAGCAAGCTCGTGCAACCTTTAAACGCATGAAAAAGATGTTCTGCAGTCTTGATCTCAACCTTGGATTACGAATGCGAATGGTCAGACGCTACGTGTTTTCGATATTATTTTATGGAATGGAAGCCTGGACGCTTACTGAAGAACTAATTAGGCGACTTGAGGCATTCGAGATGTGGATCTACAGAAGAATACTTTAAATAAGTTGGATGGACAGGGTTATTAATGAAGATATTGTGGTTCGGATGAACAAAGAAAAAGAAGTTATTGAAACTATAAAAATCGGAAAACTTCAATATTTTGGACACATATGATGAGACATCTAGAGAAGTAAGAGATCTTGCATCTCATAATTCAGGGAAAGATTGCCGGAAGATAGGGGCCCTGGAAGAAGGAGAACCTCATCGCTGAAAAACTTGAGACAGTGGTTTTGGCCAGTCTACTAAAGAGCTGTTCCGGGCAGCAGAAAAACAAAGTCCGCATAGCCAATATGATAACCAATGTCCGTTGAACGGATAGGGCACAAGAAGAAAAAGAATGTAACATTTTTTATTTATTGATCAGTAAGCCATCGATGTAATATTTGTGATGTTAGTTGATGCAATAAACCTCCGAGTAGGTACATATACTAAAAATAAAAATATTTATTTAATTTTTTTATTTTGAAAACAGCTTTTTTAAAAAAAAATAATGTTTCATAAAAAAAAACTTCCATTAAACTAAAATTAAAATTCTAAAACCTGCGTTTGCTAGATAATGTATTGATTTATTTTACTGCATGATTGTATTATTTGAAATGGGTGTGGTATAATACAAAATCTTTTTTGGAATAACCTTATTATACTAAAATTAAAAAAAAATTCTCAAAATTTATTACATGCGAATGCTAGATAAAAGAACAATCTTTCGAAATCCATTTATAATTTTTTGTGGAAGAGAGTCAATACGTCTAAAATCTGAATTGAAAATGACATATTTCTAGTTTTCTCTAGTAATGCCCTCTTAAAGGCACCTTGCACATCCCATATTTTATCCTTTATTTCATTTCTTACCCTTCCAATCAATATTCTTCCGTACAGCTTGCCGACTGAACTTAGCAGGCTAATAGCCCTATGATTCCCACATTCCATACGTGACCCTTTATCTTTATATAACGGCATGATCATAGACCTTCTACAATCTAAGGGAGTGAACCCTCGTCTAAACACCGGTTAAAAAGTTTGCACAACCATGTGAGAATAATTTGGCTTAAGTATTCGACAGCAATATTGTCAAAACCAACAGCCTTACCATTCTTCACGGATTTAATCGTTTCTTTATTTCATCCATGCTGATTTAGACTAGCAAAATAATTATATTAAAGATAACATACGGCATCACGAGTACTAATTATTTATATCTAGAGTTGATGTGTGAGTTACCTTAATATAAAACGTATGATGACTACCGTTTGTTTAATTATATAATTTTTTTTTATCTACATGACTACGACCTGACGATAATGCTCAATGCTAATATCAGACATACATACAGATAAAGATTATTACATATAATTTATAATCACGTTGTCAACATAATACAATTACTAGAACTAGGTAACTGTAAAATCAGCTTTGTTGGGAAACTAATTATAACGTTATCTGATAAATCGGTTGTACATTTATACTGATAAGTATTTCCTATCCATATTATCACCGACTCCAGATATTGTCATATCAGAAGGTTCGGTAAAAAAAAAAAAAGATATAGAGAGATTTTAGGAAGATTAGTATTGTAATGCATATTAAGATTTTAATGTACACTCGTTTCGTCGTCACGATAAAATATTCGTTATTTCATAATATTTTTTTTTTAGAAAATCCTGATAATTCGCTACCTAACTGCAATGTTTGGAATTATTTACATTCAAACACTATTAGTTCTGTGGGGGGATTCAATAACCGTAGGTTCTTGATAACAAACTGATTTATTACGAGTTTACGTATTTACAATAATTATGCTACAAGTCACACGACCTATCTTTACTAGCGGCTAATTGAATCCGAGTGGTAGGTTGCTAGTGGTAGTGGTAGGCTAACCCGAACCACTCCCGACGGCCACCGCCTACTCGGGCACCCATGTCGGCAATCGGTAGAAGCGTTTTCCCTGCTAGCATCTGACGGCATAACTTAGAAGCTTGTGGAGGTCGAACAAAGGACACTGAATTGCATTCGGCTGGCTTTCCGATTGGTCTCCTAGCAACCAATCAAATTCATTTTCAAGTCACAAGAAATCTCTCCGCTCCGGATCGAAAACCACCGATTATTCTGTTTTAAACTCCCGGTCAAGACTCACTTGCATATCGTGTTTGTTCGCCCTTCACATTATTATTATTGTAAAATATTTAAAATATAGAGGAATTATGTGAAAGTTGTAAATTGTTAATTAACCTGTAAGTAATGTACCGACATCTAACTTATTTAATTTACCACACCTTTACACACTTAAAAACACATAACACATCATTAATATGTAACTATTATCGTCACCATCTATAACCCTCTATAAGCTCTTTCAATATATTACACTTAGTGTACCTTACCGTAGAATTATCGGAAAGATTCGCATTGTATGCAAAAATATTAGGATTTTCAAGCAAACGCGCTTCGTCGTCACGATAAAATATTGGTAATTTCATAATAGTTTATTAGAAAATCCTGATAATTTGCTACCGAACGTAATAAACGGAATATCCTACCTCGTCCTGTTACTTCATTCAAAAGGCCTGCATTGCCTGCAATCCCGTTTTTAAGATGAATATATACGTGAAATCCTATTTAGATACTATTTTGATTAATCTTTACGACGAATTGGCTTACAGTATGAACATCAAAAAATATGCTACGGATAAATCGAAGCTTTTACTAGCTTTTCTATGTATTGGAATTACAATAAAATTATTATTTACGTAACAAAAAATATAAGCGTAAACCACCAAAAAAAATATTTTTTCATGACTTAACTATGAAGTAATACAAGAAACAATTTTTAAAAAATACTCCTTTATGGCTAAGACTATTTTTGAGGTTTTCCATGTTCTAACTTTTTTTCGTTCTTATAAAATTATGCACAAAATAAATAAAAACCACTTTTTCGCTTACTTGTCTCGTGCAAAATGACGCTCGATTTTAAAATTTTGCAGGCATGAGATTCGAAATATTTCTAGCGTTTATATTCCTCTTAACTGGAATTGCGAATAATTTGAAATTAATTCCTAATAAATTATCAGTACATTTTACTCCTTATTTTTAGGAAGAACGTAAATGAAGTCATTTTCTCATTAGCAACTACAACTTGGCAATGCAATGTTTTTCCTTGGTAGGTACCTTTTGTACGTAAAATACCACCTTGAAAGCAGGAGAGAAGGAAAATTATAAGAAATACATTTCTCAAAACAGTCATCGTCTAGTTGTCTAGTAGGTCGAAAACGTATGTACAGGTATTAAAATAAAAGTCAATCGACGCAATTTTGTCAAATTCCATTACAAGTTGATTAATATCAATAATAATCATAGTTAATTTGGTTGTCAATTTTGTTTTTAAGAAATGTCTAAAAATCTATTTCTGATATAGCGTTGTAACGTTTGAGAAACTCTGACTGGTTCCTTAGAGCACACGGTCAACAACAAGAAGGTTGAAAGTTAAAGGCAACATGTGCATGAAGTAATCGCTATTTTCCCTAATGTTTTTAATTAAGGCTCTTCAACTTTAAAAGCTCTGGAAATTTGGTTTTGGGGATAAAATGACGGTTGATTCGCTACCAGTATTATTGCTTAACGTTTGATAAAAACAACGCTTAGTGACTCATGTAATTTAACTATTTTGTTACGCATAAGAAGAAATAAAAAATTGCATAGACGTCTGCCCTGCTGCCATACACTGTAACGCTGTCCGAAACGTTGGCTTAAGGAGGAGGTAGCGCAACACGGCATAACACCCCAAAAACAAATAACCATAGAAATAAAAAAGTCTTTTTAAACAAGGCATGTTTCCAAATTTCTAACCGTAAATGGATCAGATTTAAATATTCGAAAATATTACAGTGGTCCGAAAAGTTTATCAAAGTTTTTATTACAAAAAAAGGAGGTTGAATTCATTGGAATTTTATATTCTGAAGTCTTGTAACTTGTTATTAGCTATACGCACCAATGCAATGCGCGGGCCAATCACTAAACAAAATACCTGAGAGTGGGAGTTGTCCAAATAATAGTACAAACATGGCGGCCAATATGGTTTTACATTTTTTATTACTAGTCATATTGTAACGTGTATTTCTTGGTAGAGCATCAGAATCTCCCTCAAGTTTGTGGGAAGGGAAGTACAGTCTTTATCTTCGGGCATTTTTAGTTAAATAAAAGAAATAATTTAGCAGTACAATATCACCTATATTTTAAAGGTATGGTGTATACAAGGGTGCCCTCCAAGGGGTCAAGAATTCCACATTTCCTAAAGAAATAATAAAATAACACATAAGCAAGAGAGCATACCTGTGGACCGTAATTTATCTAAATTATCCTGATTCTAACGCTGACGCGAATCACTGTTAATAGGCGACCAGGAGCACGCGGGGTCTCCATAGACAGGAACCGAGGAAGGCTCCAGGGCCTGGGGACTCCTCACCAGGGAACAGGAACCAGGAAAGGCCCCAGAGGATGGGGACTCCTCCACAGGGAACAGGAACCAGGAAAGGCTCAAAGTCTCGGTTGTGCGTACCGGAGAAATCTCGGTAGACGCCGTTTACCGCGCCCTTCATAGATCAGTGCCGGGCCTCCATCCGCCTCAAATATTGAGTTCCGCGAGGATAACCCCTCTCAAAGCCTTGGCCACGTTAATATCATGAACGCCAAACAAAGGATTACACCGATTATCCACACTCAAGTACGAGAGTGAAGGTGAGCACATCGACAATATGGCGACTCGCGACTTCACCATTTAAACTTTTAAAAATCCCGTTTCACTCACGGAAACAACACGGCTCGCGGTTATAAAATAATCCATGATTCTTTTTTAAAATGGGTAAAACCCGTAAAGGTGACGCTATCACATATTTTACAATAAACTTAAATAATTCGGCGACTCATCGAATCCAAGTCGGCTCCCAAGACGACAAAAATTCAAGAAGTCCTCCCGAGATAGATGGCGCTAGTCGCGAGCGGTTCAGAACTAATCTTTACGGCGATCATAATAAAATGTAAGCGGCCAGGTGAGTTTAAGATTAACTAGGTCAAGACAATATTTATTTAATCAAAATAAATATTATCGTGACAATATATATAAAACATGCTTGTCTTCATTTAATCAAATATTACAATTTGAGGTTTTACTCATAAAAAGTTAAAATAAAAATAAAATATTTATCAATTTCGTTTAAATTTAAACGTTCAATTCGATATTTTTTATCCATTCTACACTTCTACTAAGCAAACGTCAATGATTCTACAGCTTTTAAAAACAAAAAAAAATTATTGTTAAAAACAACGAGTGTGCTTTAGACCACACGACTGAAGTAAAACTTAACTAACTTATATCTCCCTCTCAACTTTCGTTCGCCTCACCCGACCGTTTGCCTCGCCCGATCTCACTTTTCATAACGCTCTCGTCACGCATTCACCAGCTTACTCCCCAAGTCAAGCGTGCGTAAAAGCCCGACCATTCGCCTTGCCCGATCACACTTATCGTAACCCTCTGACGCATTCACCAGCTTACTCCCCAAGTCAAGCGTGAGTAAAGAAGTTTTACTTCAAAAATAGTAAAAACAGTATCCCACCATACTAGCAAGGGACTCTGAATGTTTTACTTGTAACTTACTGCGTTCGCGTCAACATTCTCTGCGATGCCTATACCTGTAAATATAATGAAGCCATCTTTGATAAAATAGTAATCAGTATCGATTTCCATATTAAAGAACGATTTCGTTTTAATTGATCAATAAGCGCGACCCACTCCGGCGCTTGATCGCTTTATAATAACATTGTTCTCAAACACTCCTCTTCGTATTTCTCCTTCTCCTCCCCTATCGTCCCCCCCGCCTTCCCGCCCCTCTTTCTTTAGTGTCATGACAGGTAATTGTGTTAAGCAGCCATTGTTCTCCTCGCTGTGTATTCTTATCTAATTGCAGCCTCCCCACCCCTGCCACCCCCCTGTCCTAAAGTCGGTGGTCTGCAATCTTTCCTAACAAATCCGTGGAATATTATATCCAATGAATATGTTATATTGTGTTTATACTTTGTGTTTAAAAATATACCGTACAGGATATGATCACACAATAAGTTTCCTAACTTTTGGGAATACAATGCCTAAAGATAGGTATTGTATATCTACTTTTAAAATTATTTTTTATTTTTTTTACTGCTCTTTTTTCTTCTGTTATTAGTAGACACACTAACAGATTCTCCAACACACTTTGGATGGAGATTACTTCTTGAGAATAAATAGATTCTTTTCGTTATCTGGTTTTATTAATACTTCGCGTATACAATAAGGACCTCGTTAGTCGTATAACTAGAAGCTAGCTAAAATGGTTCTAACGAGTGTTTACAGAAAACACCCACTCTCAGCCCCCGCGACCCTCTGTCGGACAACTTGGGTACTAAGCTACCTGCCATCTAGCGGAATCTACTGACAGTTCTTGTCACCGCCGGAAGCTTTTAGATACACAACATAAATTATTTTCTTATTTGATTTTTTTTTTCAAGAAGCAATTACTTTGTGGTTAAGCATTATATTTTAAAAATCAAACTAACACTTAGTAATAATATCTAACCTCAAATATTTATTATTTTATATTTTGACCGGTTTCGTTTGACCTAAGCATCTTAAGGATAGAATAATAACGTTAAGTTACTTATTAATATAATCTGAAGTTAATGTTATATTCTGAAGTTATTATTATATTATGAAGCGAAACCAGTCGATAAATATTGGTGGTGTCATTTTTTTCAATAAACGGTCATTTCTGAAGGCGTTTATGGGTACCGCCGCCCCGAGAACCATTTATTGGATTACCAACACATCTGCCATAGGTCACCCCAAGTGGTTCGCCACGTTTGGTGACTAAGCAGAGGTGCCCAGGTTCATGGGGTGAGGTTTATCAGATAAGTCTTTATCAAAGGTTTCAGGGGGGCAATAGAAGGATCAAAGAAAATTAGGCGGCTTAAGGAAACCTGGAGGGGTGGCGGCAGACAAAATCTATCTATAAAAATCCGAAGGAATCTAGACACGACACTACTTGAGATACGATTGACTACTCGAATTCTCGGAGTCCCGTATATCTTAGATTCGCTTACGCCAACTCTTATGTCAACACAGCACGATCATCCAAGTTAGAGAACTGACAGTGAAAAAACATAAGAAATGAAATTCAGAATGGCTACCCAGAATTTTGGCTGCAGAAACGAATCTCTCAAATGTACTCCGGGTTATGGTCGGTTGTTCAACGATTTGTGATAGCCTTCCCATTATCGTATTTGTGTGAACGTGGATTTAGTGCTTTAGCAAAGTTGCTTACTAAAAGTAGAAATCGGCTGCAAGTTGGCTGAACGCGGCGACTTACGGCTGTTTTAAGTGAATTTGAGCCTGCTATTACAAACTCGTCGAAATGCTTCAGATTGTTAATAAAAATACTTTTAAATATGATTAAGTACGAGTTTTTTTTCCTCGCATTGAAACATTCTTTGTTCTCAGAAACGGGATATGGGTCACACCCTATCTATCCTATCTATACAATAATATATTCTTTTACAGAAGTTATTTAGTCTAGGAATTCACGGTGATCTCTATAGATTGATCAAATCACGGTTGTCAACGGTTTCGCATCCTGTTTGACGGAAATCGTCTCGGGTGTGCCCCAGGGGTCGCATCTCGGACCACTCTTATTTAATATTTACATAAATGACATCTATGTATGCTTTCAAAATAGTTACTTTGTGTTATATGCGGATGATATGAAAATTTTTAAACCTGTACAGTCTTTATCTGATTGTATAGAATTACAAAGCGATCTTGATCATTTTTGCGCGTATTGTTAATCAAATTTACTGTCCTTAAACATTTCTAAGTGTCACTCAATTACATTTACTAGAAATAAAAATAAAATCATCTATTCTTACAACTTGAATAATAAACCTTTACAATCTACGTCTACATATAAAGATCTAGGTGTTTATTTAGACAACAAATTAATTTTTGATAAGCATATCGAACACATAATATCAAAATCCTACAAGATGCTAGGTTTCCTATTAAGAATATGTAAAGTTTTCAAAAGTGCTAAGACTCTTGAAATGTTGTTTTGTTCATTGGTCAGAAGTCCACTGGAGTATGCGTCCCCGGTATGGAATCCTCAATATAAGGTGTACATAGATATAGTAGAAAGTATACAGAATAAATTCTCTAAATATTTATTCAAGAAATACAACAAAACTACAAATAACATGTTAAGTTTACAAAAAAGACGCACATTATCAGATCTGCTGTTTCTGTATAACCTGCTAAATAATTAAATAGATAGTCCTGAATTGCTATCCACTGTTGGTTTAAATGTCCCAATGAGGCGTACCAGGCACACTACTCTTTTTCATATAGAATCCAATAACACTAATGCAGCGAGTAACTCACCAATTACTCGCGCAATCATAACTTATACCCACTATGAAAAATTACTACACTGACATTTTTCATGATTCCTTGCAAACATACAAAACTAATTTATTAAATTTCTTGGCGTGATATAAAATTATTTACACTTAACTTTTCATTAAACTTTAATCAGTCAATTACAATTAGTGAGCACATAATTCTTGATTTTAAAATGTCTCCTTATCCCCCCCCCCCCTTTTTTTCTTCCTTTTTATTATTATTACTCATTCAATCAATAATTAAGTTACTAGACCGGTTCATATCTCAGGCATAATTACCAAATGACATTCTATGGACTTACGTAATAGATACATAACCATGTAATAATTTAATTTAACATACTTCTAATCTGTATTATAATGTACTGTATATGTCTTAATAAACAAATAAATAAAATAAAATAAAATAAATAATGCACGTTTAAAAATTATATTTCTATAATTTTTTTTAAAGATACGCAACAGTAACATATGGGAGCACTAGATTTTTTTAAATCTCAAAGTGGGCGGTGATCGAAATAAGTTTGAGAATCTATGATCTAAATCAGCGATAGTTTTATCATCAGTGGTACCAAAGTTTATTTATGATCAAAATCTTGCTGTGGCAAAAAGTTGCCACCCAGTAAGTCAGGGATATATTTGGGAATTTTATGTCTGAGGGCTTCAAATATCGGGTCATGACACAACGGTTTCGGAGCACTGCCTTGCTAGACTGAGATATTCGCAAGTCACATGATACAGCGAAGCAAATAAATGTTTATATTGAGCATACCAGTGACATAAATATTAGTTACCAAGAATACTTTCTTGATGCATTTGATTTGTTTACTGGTGATATTCTCCTCCTTGTTTTATGTCGCACTTATAATATATTTATATACACATACTAAGAATGTTGAGATGAATGGTGTGCTCACCTTTCACGTGGTGATCGTCACTGTAACTACGTTCAAATTGTAAACCAATGCAATAATATTATAATGTTTATGTATTCTGTTGGTGAGCCAATAAACCAAATAAAATAAAAATATGTTTCACGTATCAGTTATCAGTAAATGAGTAATCCATTCCCATTTTTTTTCAGTTTTATTTTCTTAAATATCTTTTATATTTGAACCCTTACCCGGAATAATGTTGTATCCCACAAAACTATCAATGTTAAGTTATGGATGGAATAATATTGGGCGCATTAATATGCATCTTTCAAAGTAGGGATTATGATAATGAAATTTTTTAGGCTTGCGGCAGCCTTTTAAAGTTTGTCTTGTGGAAGAATGTTGTATAATGTCATTTATCGAAATCAGGGCGAAAGATTTAATTTATGGGAATAAATGAAGAAAACGAACATCTTATGGCTTTAACTAGAAAGTCTTCAAAGTCAAAAACTGAAGAATGCAGGAAAGTAGAATTTGTTCAGAAAAAATATTATTAAGCCTGCTTTATAACCGTTAAAACAGTTATGTGGAATAATGTTGATTTCAAGACAATATCTAGAAGGTAAATGGTTTCATTTATTCATTTTTTTGCTTAGCTCAGCTTAAATTCTGCTTTAATTGCCTTTCTAGACGACTTTTTAATTAAAACCCTTAAGAACTGTATGTATTATGTATTTTAAATATAAAATATTATGAAATATAACTGGTTTCGTTTTTTAAATTTTTCACGCAACAAGAATATTGTTGAATACTACATTCTTCCGGACAAGCGCTCATTTATTGCTTAGAATGAAATAGGTACTTTTAAAATTGCAGCAGTTGTTATCTTTTTTTTTCGTTACATGTGATGTTGAAATTACTCATCCTTATTCTGCCAACATCAACTGTGCAGAAATGTTCCATTCTGTTTGCCGATAACTGCCATTTTTTATAATTTTCTAGTCATTTTCTTCGCAGAGTAAAAATGGTCATTAATATAATCTATATTTTTGAAACCTAATCATAAATGTGGAACGAGAAGAACTTTTCAAAAGAAAATACTCAGGTTAAAAGGCCTGGTTTATATGTTGGTGAGCATTTTCCAAAAGAATTTCCAACGCCACCCTTTCAATTCAAATTATGCCCCAATGTTCGAAATCGAAAAGGTTTTAGCAAAAATTACCCTTCTAAAATATTGTCACTCTGAATTTTAGAAGGCATCGTGATCGGAGTACCGAGTTTCTGCGAGACTCAAGAGTCGGCAATGAATGTTAAAGTGTGACTCAAAGTATCGTTCTCCGAGCGAGTATTTCTAATAGAACACCAAAAGGAAACCCGTTAATTATTCAGGTTAAGCAATCTCAATATGGAAATTAAGCGTGGATAAGTGGCAGCCAGCGCGAAGGCAAAATGATCAACCCAGAAATTCTACCCGCGAAGAAAATTATAAAGTCGCCGAAAAAATACCACTGCTGACAAGTGTTGGGGAAGTTTAGTCAAAGGGACGCGGCGAGAATAACATACACAGTCGGAGGGGGAGGACAGGGAGAGTGAAAGCTCCGGAGCTGGAGCGCCCTCATCCTGCCTGTAATTAGTACAGGAATATCTTAGCAATCCCTATTCACATTTCTATCGCCTCTTTTACCGATCACTTTAAACTCATTGCCCTTCTTGTTCATAAAAAAATGCGGGTATATAAAGGTCATACATAAGATATGCAAATTGAATCTGGTATTTAAACTCTTGATTTGTAGATGTGCCTTCTTATCCGTGCAATCGGAATACGAGTGTGGTACGGTAGTTATCTAGGTTATCAGTGCAAAACGAACGTTCGTTAGTTTTCCTTTTGATGGCCCGGCGCATTCGGTCAATCTTTTTTTTACTGCATGAACAGAAATTGTACAGATGGTACATCGAATTCCTTAAATTACACGAATAGCACAGGTATACCGAAATAGGTAAGCTTTAGTATGCTGAAGCAATCGGTCAGCAGAAGGGTCTTTTAAAAAATCTTATATTATGTTATTCATTATTGTTCTGTATTTCGTTTTGTTAGATTATCCCGATTCTTCCTATTTAAGATAAAAACACTCCGAAGAAAACAACAGATTACGTAGGCACATCCAAGCTTTGCATATTATTTTACTACATCAGATTAATTTTATAACAAGATTTAACAAATAAATGCAAACTAAATAGAGTGACCGTGATTAAAGATCTGAATGAAATTGAAGAAATTAGTGTAAAGTAAGTAAATACTAGTACTTTATCTACCATAAGTAATAGGTTCATGATAAATATTTTTTTGATTACTTTAGTCTAATTTTAGCAAGTTACCCAACTGTATTTTATGAATGTTGCACTTATTCCTATTTTTGCCATTTATTTGCCTTTATTTTCACATTTTTTCACTACATCAGATTAATTTTATAATAAGATTAACGAATAAATACAAAACTAAATAGAGTGACCATGATTTAAGATCTGAATGAAATTGAAATAATTAGTGTAAAGTAAGTAAATACTCGTACCTACTTTATCTATCACAGCTAATAGGTTCATGACAAGTATTTTTTTTATTACTTTATTCTAATTTTAGCAAGTTCCGCAACTGTATTTTATGAATGTTGCACTTATACCTATTTTTGGCATTTATTTACC
Organism: Limnephilus marmoratus; assembly: GCA_917880885.1. Taxonomy (NCBI): domain Eukaryota; kingdom Metazoa; phylum Arthropoda; class Insecta; order Trichoptera; family Limnephilidae; genus Limnephilus; species Limnephilus marmoratus. Next base: position 50,643,610 of record OU862909.1, on the reverse strand, counting down.
TTTATTTGCACATTATTTTACTACATCAGATTAGTTTTTTAATAAGATTAACAAATGAATGCAAACTAAATAGAGTGACCATGATTGAAGATCTGAACGAAATTGAAGAAATTAGTGCAAAGTAAGTAAATACTCGTACTTTATCTACCATAACTAATAGGTTCCTTACAAGTATTTTTTTGATTACTTTAGTCTAATTTTAGCAAGTTACCCAACCGTATTTTATGAATGTTGCACTTATACCCGTTTTTGCCATTTATTTGCTGTGCACTCATCACAAAGAAGTTTCTTCCTCTAACCACGCCATGAACGTGGCTAAACGTAATTCGACTATAATAACAACTGATGGTATTTTGTTCAGAGGGGATTGTATGCGTACGAACCTAATATATTTATATTTACCCGCCCTTAAAAAAAGACACCTATTCAAATTTCTCATAAGTCAAGTTCTGCGTAGAAAAAAATGTGTTGGGGATGAACTCAGAATGCGAAATGGGAACCGAGGAATATTTTGCGGTCCTATTATCCACGGGCGGCGGGGGGGGGGGGGGATACAAGGGGAGGGGAAGGAGCGTGAGCAGTGTGACAAGTTTCACCATCTTATCCCGGAGACGTTACCATGTCTATAGTGGTTCTTAAACCGTGAAAACTCGTATTGTAAAATTATTTTATTATTATTGTAGAAAGCTATCAGTTTGTGGTTTGACACCCTACTAATATTATAATGGCGAAAGTTTGTATATGATTTGGAGGCACTAGAAATAAAAAAAGCAGTAAAAACCAATAAATAATAAAAAACGCTTGTACTTAGGTTACATGAAGTTAGTAAAAAGTTTTTTAACTGCACGGAAGGTAGGTACAAGAAGGCTATGTTATGAAATATTATCAATCAATATTAATTTTATATATACTAAAGTATTGTATGTAATTTTAGCTCTTTGTGTCATTAGTGTCATTACTCTTTTTTTTCTTATGAAACTATGATTTTGTGACATGTGATCAGTATTCATGGTATATTTATACCGTTAATATTAATAAATAAATAGTTTTATACATAACAATCAATTAGATGTATCTAGTAGCCCAATATTACATATGTTTCCAATAACCCATTAAAAACTTCCCAGTCAATGCTTTGTCCCTGTCCATATATTATTGTATCCCATTAGTCTGCATAATTGTCCGTCGGTTTTTGCAGTGATGTAAATGTATACTTACTGTTTGTTATATTTGTTTGTTGTTTTAGGATCTTGTTGTCTCCCTCTGTATTTATATTTATAAGCACACACTATATATTTCTTGTTAAGTATTAATTTGTACCCTGATGATGCTTGAGCAACGCGAAACCGGTCGGAAAATAAATTAATTAATACGCGTGGTTTTACACAAAGTAAGTGTTTTATTTTTATTGAGAAATTATTTAATCGCGTTTTTATTTTATTTATACTAAGTTCTTACACATGTTTAATTAAATTCAGCTAATACATTCTAGGTTCATAAAATTACAAATAGATACCTACTCAGTAAATATCATTTATCTATATTTTAACATTTTTGTATTTGTAAAAATAATAATTTTGAAAGCTGCTATAGCTGATCTTCAGAAGCTTCTCTCAAAAAAGGCATCTTGCGTTGACCACCATATCTCTAGACTAGATCATTTAAAATGAAAAAAACCAATCGGATTTCGTTAAAAGTAATGTATAATCTTCTAATTAATCGAAGGACGAAGCTAAACAATTTTTTTTACAAGCAGCCTGCTTCTTAAAAAAATATCGATTTTTGACAAAAATTTTGGCCTTAAATTGTTTATAAAAAAAGATATTTATCGGTGAGAACCCACCTTCGATTAATAAGTAAAAAATATACTTAAAAAGCTTGTGTTAAAATTTGAGACTGATCGGTTCAGCCGTTTCCGATAAACACAGTTTTGATAAAAACGCGTTTATAGTTTGCCTCTTACTTTCAAATGCTTTGACACGTTTTGCAAATATGCGTGTAACTTCGAAAATAATCGCCGGATTGACTTGAAATTTTCTGTATGTATACTTAATTATATGTAAATTACGAAAATGAAATTAAAAAATTCAATTTCTTGAAAATTCTAACTGTATATAATCCGATAAAGGAGACAACATAACATCCATATGAAATTGTTAAACTTTAAAGACTTACTCTAGTGACACATAGATTCACAATACGAGATACACAATAAGAGAAGCAAGGGACACAAGAGACACAAAGAGAGACACAGGTGATAAATTATATTTTTTTTATTATTTTTAGAATATAATAATAATTATTGTATTGTGTTATAAAATGTATAAATGAATAGGAATAGCCCAGTCAATAAAAATTTTAGGTCGGAAAAATACCAACAAAGCAGATTTTTTTTATACATGCATATTACATATCCCTTTCTCCGCACTACATCTCGAAAGGGGCTAATCTTACGAAAAAACATGTACGCAAACTTGTAGATAATAATGTTTCCTTTATACATTTATTTTTTCGGGGAACCATTTATTGGACAACCAACACCCCTGCCACAGGTCACCCCAAGTGGTTCGCTACGTTTGATGACTTAGCAGGGTTGCCCGGGTTCATGGGATGAGGTTTGTCTAGGTATTGGTGGCGGATACGTTTGCCCAACCACTGCGTGGTGGGCTGGATCAGAGGAGACTGATTGAGGGAGGCCTTTTGACCTCTCCAGCCGGATTCTCCCGACCCTTCGCCTTGCACCGCAGTGTGAGGAATAGATTCATACGTCCGTCGCTTCTGGCCACACTGACCCCCAGATTCCTACCCACCCCTCTTACCTTTTTCCTTCCCATATCTTCTTCTCCTTCTTTTCCCTTAAAAAACCCTCCACACAGCATCCTCAAAGATGAAATAGGCCCCTAGGGAAATTGTTTTCCTCGGTGCCTTCTGTGTGGAGCTAATGTAAAAAAAAAATTGTTTTCAGGCGAGTTATTTACGAAAAACCAATTTATGGTGATCTTTGACTTTTAATATCTCTAATTGCTCCACTGATATTTTGAGATTTTGTAAAAACACGTATTTTTAACACCACTACGTACGTGCAAAAAAAACATGTGTGCAGTTCACATGTGGTAGAAGTGAAACTAACTGTGTCCCTCTTTTCTGTACATATTTACCAAATGCAGAAGGATTCTCGTTAAAAAATAAGATTGAAATAATGATCAATTACCTTGCATAACATGAAACCTTTGATTAGACATTATATAATCAAAGCATGAAACCTGAGTGTGAAATATCCTTGAATTGTTAGGATTCGCAACACTCGAGGAATGCAAGCATTTAGCTCCCAACAAACCTTCAAAACTTGATGAAAGTGATCAAAATATAATATCTGACAGGTTACTTCATGGAGTTCACTGAACGACTTTTTTATAATTTTGTTAGGTTATTTTAAAGCTGTCAGTTTTCAAATATTGAAATTATTAAAAATGCACACATTTCTCAGCAAATGAAAGAGTAAACTAAGTTCTTACCTTTGTAGTTCGTACGAGTAGGTACTACTGTGTTAAAAATTGTAGCAACTAGCGTCGTTTTCATTTTATATCTCAACCCCATAGGAGCCTTGAGCGCAGTTTAATGCTTCGCAGGTGCCGTAGTGCGTCATTTCCGTTTCATCCTGATTTCAAATCACTCTAACAGGGCTAATGAGGTTTCCCTTCAAAAATTCAGACCTGTTGGAATTATTCTGATCCTTGGTCCATTTTTCGTCTAATTGACTGGACTAGAAAGGTAAAATAAAGTAATACCTCTTTTTCCAATATTATCTAGAGTCCAAATACAATAATTATATTTCACCTGTAATTTCTAACCAAAAATAATATTTGTAATTAAAATTAGTAATATGTAATACAAACGTAATTTTATCGAACTTGTAAGAACACTAATAATTTTTGACAATATTCCATTTGCCGATGAAATATGTTAAATTCGCGGTGTGCATTTCAAACAAATACATTCAATAAAATGAAATGCTTCTTTTTCAATTTTCTATAATGACGGTTTGGGGAATGCTGTTTGAAAGAATGCGCCATTACACGAAAAGAGAGCGAAGAACACCGCGGAATCTCGCGGTTTTTATAGGAAAGGGGAACCTCGTAGAGAGCGGCTAAATGTTGGTTGGGGGAACTGGGTAAGGATGGGGAAGAACGGGGGTTGGGGCACATTGGGGGGAGGGGGACATTGCCCGGGTGGAGCACCTTGGTGGAGAGGGGCAAAAAGTTTCTAATTAACGGTAGGCGCTGGACATCAAATTGTCATCAGGATCATATTATTTCTTTCTTTACTTATCTAAATGCTAATGGATCAGGTTCCGCTTTCTATGTAATAACGCCGACTTCGATCTGTCATTTTTTTTTAAATGTGGTTTTATTACGACATACTTCTTTTTCGTTTCTCGTAAGGTAAAAAACATCTAACATTTTTTGTTCTATGTTTACGTATTGTTGTACACGGTTATTGGACGATTCTTAGGTATTTAATCAATGCCTTTTCTTCGTAGTTTTTTTTTGGTTAACTGTATTTCGGTTGTGTCCATTGATAAAATTAAAAAAAAATATTTCAATAAAATGTGATGCCGCATAGTGTGGCGAAAATGTGTTTTTTAAGAAAACAGCAAATTAGTTTTTTATAAAATTTTCTACATTTTAATTAGGGTTTAGATAATAAAAAAAGTTCAATATACACTGATATACTAACATTTTTCATTTTACAATCTGATCCGTTATGTTAATTTCTAGTCTAGTCAAATGGAGATAAAATTCCAATTATTCTCAGAATTTTTGTAATGGGTATATTTTCATAATTATTTTTATAATATATGCCTAGATAAGAGAAGAAAAAAATGAGTTTGAGGTTAGTAGTAAAAACATATAATATGTTGGTATTATGTTTTAAAACAATTTATGGAAATAAATAAAACTTCCAGATACAACATAAAATAGATAACGCGACGCATGTTTTTTAAATTCCACCCCACAAAACAATTTTTCTCTTCAAGTTAGTAAAAATAACCACCTCATCAACCTGTATTCTGAAAATTAGTCAACTAATATTAAAATTCTGTAAAATATTTACGTTGATTGAATTTTTTATGCACGTGACATTATTTTCTACGCAAGTGATCACATGCGAAGATGCATAAAATATAATAAACGACAAGAAAAACATAATTATCGTTAAATATGATAAACGATAAGAATATCGTACAAACGCATTGGAAAAGCAGAAAATAAAAAAAGCTATTTTTACTTTGATTAAAAATTGAGGTTTTTACACGGACATAAAAAATATTACAACATTTTATTTTATAAATAAACGCTTATAATAATTTATTTTTATTTTATTTATTTATTTAAACGCCCACATGGCTTTTACATAGAATGCAGTACATGTTGTTTTTTAATTACAGTAAAAATAATGAGTTTACAAAATGCAAGTAACATAATATTTATGTTAAAAACAAAAAATAGGTTACATAAAATATAAACGTTAACAAAATACAGGTAATATAAAATATAAGAAACAAAACATAATCCATGAAATATAGGAGTTGACATAAAGTAGGTAATATTTAAAATTGTTGTTCAAATTAGTTTATGGGATATAGAATAGTATGCACTAAGAATAGTATATTTACAATTTTCATTGATAGGTGTTGATATTATCTTATTCAGTGATTAAATATCACAACGAGATTTATAATCTATTGCAAGTACTGGGCATGCGTTACAATGCCAATCAAAGAAAAAAGGGTATATGCTTTAATTCTGTTTATCAAAGTGTGGCGACACATCATTATTATCATCGCCATCAAAAGAACATACCAGAAACATCTTCTAATATCCGCGCGCATCGGCAAACCTACTTGCCTAGGTACCTTCGTACCTATACTGGCCGCGATGTACTTTCTCGCCGGCCGTGCCAGCCCGACGATAATAATATCGCCCCGCCTAGAAAGGTCTCGAGACAGCACCGTACAATATCTGTACGGCGCCGAATATTCTCGTAAGCTGTCGAAGTGGCTCGTATTACCTACCGCGAGGTAGTTACTCTACCGCGGCTATATAAGCAGCCGATCGCTCGCCCGCTGCAGTTCAGTCCAGTTCAGTCTCACACTTACAGTCGGCCAACATCTCAGCATGTAACAGATCTCCGTACAAGTGCTCCTGCATGGCATCGCTACGCATCCAGGGCAGCTTCCTCGAGGTTCATCACCACGTCTCAGCTACAAGGCCCATCGTGTCTTCAGCTCCTGAGATCAGATACATCCCGCGACTTACAAGGTTTGACGCACCTTCAGCCAAGGGATCAGCTCACCACTTCATGGCTGGCACCCCGAAGCCTCACCGTGCTTCGCTGCCATGGAAACACGCTCCGCCTCGCCAGGACTACCTGCTGGTGGCTCAGCTCACCAAGCCACACACCGTTTACCTCCGCGACCTTAAGCGTCGAGCAACGGCCTGGAATATAGGTCATCTCCACCGCCATGGTGTCGAGCAACGCGCTGACCTTCACCACACCATCTCCACCTCCGTGCGCCTGCAGCATCATCTACGGCACTCCGCATTACATCATGTTACCGACCACCGACCATCTGCTACGTAGCCCAATAAATGACTGACTCACCACTTCGACATGACGACTTTCATTTCTGTCTCCCGCTCCCTCAAAAGTGTTCCAACCTTGTGTTTCGTCCCCCAACCCTCCACTGTCCTTTCCCATGCATCTCCAATTCCGCCCCCCCCCCCCTCCCGCGACTCATTCCCTTTCCGAGTTCCTCTTCCACCATCCTTGCCTTTCCCCTTCCTTCCTTCAAACACCCTTCCGCGAACCCCCCCTCCTTCATTCTTTCCCCCCTCCCGGATTCGGGCAATCAGCTGTTCAACTGGCGCCATTTTGAAATTCAGAGTTCGAAGTATTCTCCCTAGAGTAGCATTATTATTTTTTTGTGCAGCATAGTTTTTGAATATTTTCAAAAATAGAGATAAACTAATAAGAGGTACCTTTATTTTTGAAACTGAATTATTTAGGCCTAAATAATGTTTCAATAAACACAACAACGAAATCTCTATAAACAGTTTGTAAATAAAAGAATAAGATGAAACGTTGTTAATACGATAGCTTGTGTCATACCTACATTCCCATAAATTGACTTTAAGGTGTTCAGTGACTTCGCCACTAAACATTTCAATAATACTAATTTGACGACGTGTTTCTATGACCCGATTAAAAATGTACTTTGTAATAATTTTTTAAAAATTCTGCGTTTAATATTACTAAATAAAACTTACATATAAAGAATCAGCGTTTGTTGGTCAATATGAACATGTTTTTTTAAAGCATAATATTTTTCACTGGAGTTCCTTATTAAGTATCCCCATAAGTTATCTCTAATAAAATTAAACATAATTTCCAAGTTTTTCGCATTGGATCCTTCATACTCCAAGCATTTGCAAGGTGTAAGCTGCTCCGATTCTGTGCGCGTATTAAAATAATTCCTGGGAAGTTTAGCATATCAAAGAAGTTCCACATCCCTCATATCGTCTCATCAGAAGAGGGAGCAGCCACCTGAAAGCTATTGCCTTGCACAAACAAGTCGCCTCACTGTTTGCATACGAAAATCTCGGCAATAACACCGTATGTACTTCGGACGACACCACGAATACAACTTATTTATTTCGGATGCTGTTTTTTTTCTGAGTAAAATTGGATTAAACCTGCCAACTGTTTCGAATGATTTTCATTGATTTATCAACTAACTTGTCATTCAAAAATGCTTTTAAATACGTAACAAAATGTACAAATAACTAACACTGTATTTTTTGGTTCCATGCCAACTCAGAATGAAACCAACTCAGAACCACCCCGGAAAGGTCGTCAAAAGCTATGAAAAAATAATTTTAAAATAGCCGGTAACGCTAACCTAGGTTAACCTATTTCACCATTTTTTAAATATTTCTTTTATCACTGAGTTGGTTCTGAGTTCATTCTGAGTTGGCCGGTCACCGTATTTTTTATGTAACATTTAATTAATAGTTTAGTTAGTTAGCATTTAAATGTGACATAAATAATTAATGCAACCCCTTACAGAATTTGACCAATTCATCAAATTTCAAAGTTGAAATTCAAGTTTCGTGGAAGTTCGGTTCAAGTTTTGTTAATATTTCAAGTATCGGTTGTTTGACAGTTGAACTTAAATATAACTATCAGAGAACTTGAATTTTAATGAAATTTTATGAATTATCAGATTCTGTGAAACAAGTTAGTTAATTTTTGGGTATGATTTTTATAGATAACACTAATAATTTGTAATAAATTTAATAAACGCTAAAAAGTAACTAAGCGCTAGACTTTACAATTTTGACACAATTAAGAATTTGTATTATTTAGAATTTATTCATTTTATTTAAAAAACAAATATTTAGAGCAGTTCACATTACAATGCGAAAGGCAAATTAATTCGTGGATCCTGCAATCATTTATTGGAAAAATCTTAGACGCTTTCTATGGAGAACAGAAGCTCTGTGTTTTGCTCTCATAATAGCTTCAAGGTTATTTTTTTATCTAAATCGTTCACTGTACGTACATTATTGTCTTTTATCATTGAGCGTAGCGAAGTCCAGGTTTAAGTCGACCGCTTTGCGTTTCGTCGGTCTGTAAAAATGGATTATACGTTCAATTTCCGTTTCAACATGGTGGCCGTATTGGATACAGCCTTTTATTCCACCATAGTTTGCACGAGCGTAGATCCTTCTGCTATCAAATCGGAATAACCAAATTGATATTGATAAAGAATTGTCGTGGAAACAGTGGCGATTCTAGGGACAGAATCTTACTAATATTATAAACGCGAAAGTTTGTATGGATGTATGAATGTGTGTTACTCTTTCACGATAAATCTACTGAATAGATTTTAATGAAACTTTACAATAATATAGCTCATACATCAGAATAACATACAGGCTATATACATATAATGGTAAGCTCTGGCGTTATGAAATTTGTATAAATGAAAATGTGTGTATTTCATATAATTTAGCGACAGGGGGGAGGGAAACGGGCGAGGTGGGGTTCGCGGAGAGGGCAGAGACGTGGAAGGGGGAAGGCGGGGAAGGGAACGGGGACGCAAGGGAAAGGACATCAATTTATTTAAAGGAGAATCAATTTATTTCTTTGAATGGCATAGCAACGCATGCCGGGAACCAGCTAGTACGATAGATAGTTTCTTATTTGAAATTTAAAAAAAGTAACGTAAAATATATGATTTATAAAAGAAAGTATGTATTTAAGTACCTACCTACGAATCTTATGAATTCTGAGTAAACTTTGGTTTTGATTTATTAAAATAAAATTAGAAAGATGTTTCTTTTGAACGCGAGATTCATTGTTCACAGGAATACTATCATAAAATATTCGACAGTATATTAATTAATCCTGATACGATAACAAGTTCCAGCATTTTTGCATGCAAATATAATTTAATAACATTTTTCAATGACATTGTGTCGACAAAAATACCTACCTACGCCAAAACATGTTGAATAATAATTATTAAGTAATCCGTGCAGAGCTCGAAACAACCAAAAAAACTATTCCAAAACGTTGTTTGAATAACTAACTGCTAATTTATGTATTCGCAGGGTGCATGCACTGAATACAGTGGATAGGTACTGCACCGCATAATTCATAAACAGAGCTTTTTAGTGCGGCGAAACACGCGCAATAAGCAACTGTGCTTTTAGGTGACAACACTCTTTACTCTGTGGCGGCAAAGCTCAAATAAACTAGCTGCCAGCTTTTTACCAGGGGTAATCAAAAACTTTTTTGTCACTCGGAGAGGATAACAATTTGCTTGTTTATAGTAGATAGTTGGTATATGCTTACATGATTATTTAAATTTGTAAATTCTATATTCAACATAAATGAACTGTTGATTTCCTTAAAAAGAAAGAAGTAAAATATTAACCGATGATGATATTAGATGAAAACAAATTGCTTTGTGTACACCACTTATTTCATCAAAAGTATCAACATGTTTCGAAATGAATGGTTCCTTCATCAGGATAAAATCAATATTAATAGAAATGACAAAACACAAACAAGTATTGGCAAATACGTAAGTAACCACAGACAAATATATTACAAAGAAAGGTTGTTAATTAGTTAAATGTATCATAAAAACAATCATGTAAAATAAAAATTATTTTATAACTGTATTTACATATTAAAAACTTTTATAAATTAACACAAATAAATTAACACTCAAAGAGTAATTTAAAAAACAAAAATTTTTTTTATAAATACCGTAAATGTAAGTAAAATAAATATAAGAAATGGATATTTAAATATATATATATATATATATACATGGTGTCCGGAAACTCGTAGTACAAGCGGGAAACTGGTAAATCTACATCACATTCGGAGTCGATTTGTGATATAACTTTTTTGATTTGAGCTTTCGTTTTCGAGTAAATCGGGTCCGAAGTTGGAATTTTTTTGGTTAAATTTGAAAAATTTTTTCACTAGGGGGTTGATTTCAGCTGTGTAATGTCTTATAAAATGCATCGAAGGGTAAACCGAGCTCAAAATTTTTTTTAACCCTTTAGTTGCCGAAAAAATGGAAAAATAGAAAAAAAATAATATTAAAATCGAAATGCTTAGATCGAAAAAAATACAGTATAATATACCAGTTTCCCGCTTGTACTACGAGTTTCCGGACACGTTGTATATATATATATATATATATAATTTATTTTTTTTAATAATATTTAATTGGCTTTTAACACTTTCCAATTTCTAAGTTATCTAATTATTGTTAACCCATTTAATTTGTAAGTGACATTTTTAACCCTTTATTTACTAGTACCTATATCAAAAGAATAATTTCTTTCCAAAATGTTGTTGGTAAATCCAGAATAATATTATTATTCAAACTACCGAATTACTACCGATTTCTTACATATCTCCCAAACACTTTAAGTTTTATAGCTCTTAAAAAATATATGTTATTCTTGAAGATAATATCTAGACATTGCCCACGCCGAAACGCAAATTATATAAAATTCTCTCGATAGAAAAAAATCGCAAAATATGCTCCAAAAATTATTATAAACAAGTTTGTTTCAGTTATTTTACAAGTTATATGTACGAACCAAATCACAGTGTTTCCTGCGTTAAATGTTAGCGCTCTTCTCTAACATTCGTAATTTCGTAATCTCTCCACCTTCTTCTTATCGGGCCCGGTTGTGGAGCCTTAAGGCGCCGCATCCGCACTCAAAAATAAGATGGAGAAATTTGTAATTAGGAATGTCAGAGGAGCGCGCTAATATTTAAAGCGATAAAATCGATGCGAAAATTGCGAAAATGTTTAATAAAACACGATTCGCTTAAAATAAATCAAATATCTCGTGGAAGGCGTCTTACGTATCATTTAAACAAACATTGTGAATTTTTTCACAACCATAACTTGTAAAATAACTGAAACAAACGTGTTTATAATAATTTTCGGAGCATTCTTTGCGATTTTTTTCTATCGAGGGAATTTTATATTATTTGCGTTTCGGCGTGGAACGCGTCTAGATATTATCTTCAAAAATAACATATATTTTTTTAAGATCTTTAAAACTTCAAATGTTTAAGGGAGATCTGTAAGAAATCGGTAGAAATTCGGGTTGCGGCGCATTAACTCCAACAGTCAAGTCTTTACTATGTAAAAAAGGTTACAATTTTTAATAAATTTATTTATAGACACCCGATTTAATAGACATTTTTTTGGGGTAATACAACCTTTGGGTGTCCATCATCAGGGAAGATGTGTCTGTAACGCTTTCCATGTTGGTTTAAAAGGAGGTAGCGCAATACGGCATAATAAATCAAAAACAAATCACTATTATACTTTTGGCCGTAAAATCTAAAATCATATCAGACCTCAGATTTCTTAAAAAATTTTCATCTGGCATGTTTTTAATTATAAAATTTGAAGTAGGTATTATCATTTAAAAATACTAATTTTCTCCATTGCCTTTCCTTGTCAACCATTTGTAAACTGTTCTAATTAACTTTTTCTTATATTTTTTGTTTAAAATATTTTCAATTAATTTAGTACTATTATTTTTATTGATTGCAATTTGTTTAAAGATGGGGAAACATTAATTAATCTACTAAGCATGGCATGAAAAGCTGCAGAATATTATAAGATTTTATTTATCATTCTGATTAAGAAGGGATTATTTTTCAATGTGCTTCAAATTCATTGTTTCCTCTTATCTAAATAATACACACGTAACATTTAAAATATTAATCTTATAAGTTTTCATGTTAATACTCTGTAAATTTTCCAATTCGTTAAATAAATAAAACATCAAGATTATGGCACCTTTATTTTTAATGCATTTTTGGAAAAGTGACTACAACAAATGACAAATTAAAACAATAATAATGAAAATCAGTTGTTGTAAATATTGTAATGGCGTCCAAGTTTCGTTGTAGCCAGACATCACCAGGTAACAATTGCAATATTATCAACGACAACACACATAATAATATTGGAGTTAATATAATTTGCACACTGGATTGGAGAAAAAACAGATAATTTTTTTAAGCGAAGGTTACGCCTTACTAGTCAGTATTTTTTTTCTTTGCCTTTCTCCAATATTCTGTTTTTTAATGGAACCGGTCATGTCAATTCACACAACAGGAAGAGGACAAGAGTGTCTGGATAAGTAAATCTTTGTAAGTTCCAGGAAGAAGTTCAAAAGGACTGATCAGGCCAAAGATATTCAAATACAGAAAGATATGCTATGGCGTCCGCGCAACTGTCGCCGGATTACGCGCTAATTAGCGTAGTTTTCATACAAAAAGAATTTGTTCATTTCGTTGATTTTTTTAAAATGTGCATTAATATTGGTTAACAATATATTTTGAATAAGGAAAGAATTCGTTCATTTAGTTTAACGTTCGTTTGGTTTATTCGTTAATTATTTGTTCTTTTAGTTTATTTGTTAATTGGTAAACAATATCGGCGACACCCGGAAGCGCAGACCCACATAGTAAAAACAGCAGATAGCACATCTACTTATATTCCAATATCTTTGGATCAGGCCGAAGAACAAGCGAATGAAGTCACCGGAACGACCTAGTGCAATATCAGAGTGGAGTACGTTTGGCGGTGCGAGAGCGGTGCGGTGTACTATAAAAAAAGTGAAGTGTCCATAGTAACTGCAGCGCGTTTTGCGGAGCGATGCAGTGTACTCAAACAGATAAGTAAGTGCTCCACAGTCCGGGCTCACGTCCGCACCCGCCTCAGGTGCGAGTTTGTGTTCTGTGCACTTTTCTAAAGATCGGAAAGTGTGACGAACCCTGGTCTGCACAAGGAATATACTAGAAACTCAAGAATTAGCACTTAATATTAGAGAAATAACGTTACCCATTCGACTATAACAATACAAATAATGGAATTTTAGAATGCTTGGATTTAATAACGGTTATTTTAACTTTCACCATTTTTCTAACGAATACATACCTGTATACCTATGTACTACTTATGTTTAATGTAATACTCTTACAAATATATTTAAAAAACGCTTTAAAATTGATTTTGAAACAATAAATAAATTGAATTGAATTGAATTTGCATTTAATTATTTTTAGTGCTATTAATTCATGGTTAAAAAATTATGCCGATTAATTTTTTTTTTCATAACATAATTCATGAAATAAGCAATATTAAATATTAATTTCGTTAGTTGAAGAAAACACATTGGTAAATCTTTAACCCGCTCAACTGACCAATAGATTGTTGAAAATATTCTATTACCATTGTTCAATTAGGAACAATCGATAAAATATTGTCACTTAACCTCAAATTAAACAATCGTTTTCATGAGAGTAAGCAGATTTAATTATACCGCTCAATTTGCATCGAGACAAGACTATCAACCTGAACCCTGGAACAAAGTCAGTCGGATGTAAAGCATTATAGTCGTGCAAACATTGACTTGAGCGGTTTATAAGTGCCGCCCTGAGCCTACCCCTACAGTTCATATCCTACAGCCTGTATGGTAGAGTAGAAGCTAATAGTCGCCGATTAGGATAGGAGGTTAGGGCGGGCCGCCCGCTGCCACCGCCAGCCGCTCTAGCTATCTTGTTTGTGCACCTGCAAATACGACGTAATTGAGTCACTCTCGTTTTGGGGAGAGCTTTGTATATTAGAATCAAATTATTAATGAAAATTTACACTTTAATTCGTAAGCTTAAACGTAATATTTTACTTACTTACAATTTGTAAAATAATACAAGCAATTTTTAGTTATTCGTATTGGCAAGAAGATGAAAAAAAAATTCTCACATTTTTTTTGTTTGACCACTTACGAATACGGAGAAAACCATATGGAGTCCTGTCCTTTTTTATGAATATAAAATAGTAGGGTGAACCTAAAATATTCGTGCAAATTTCATGACGCCAGGGCTCAACATTAGCAAGTTTTCTATGAGACATATAAACAGATTTTCCGCTTCATATTAAACATTTACAACCTGTCATTTGTCTGTTTGTCTTACGGGAACGCTGTGAGTAGGTACCATTTGAATTAATTTAGAAAAAAAGTACCTAAGTGATTGTGTTAACAATCCGTGAAAAATCAAGGAACATTGAATTTCCTATAATGAAAGAAACAAAACAATTTTCTTTTATAATAATAATAGTATTATAGTTGGGTAACTACTTTATCGCTTATCTGAATTATTCTTCACACAAGTAGTTCCAATTTTGAAAATGATACTTAAATTCAAAGCAAAGTTGATTTCATTGAACGTGAATAATTTCATGTAGGAATAAAACACACCACTACATCGAGATTGGTATGTTTGATGATAACTATACAAAATAAGTACGGTTCTTAAGAGGGAATAACCAGACAAAACCAGACATTTCATTTTAAAAAGAAAATTTGCCGTTTTGACTCTTTTCCATAAAGAAAGTATAAATTGATTTCGAAAGATTGTTCTTTTATTTGATAAAGTTATGTTTTAAATTATGACAAAATTTGTTTATTTTTAGCATAATAAGATTGTTCCGGAGGTCGTTGGCAGATTTGTTAAATTTTCAAACAAAATTTTGTTTCAAATCATATAATCATGCATTAAAATAAATCAGTAACTTATCTGGGAAAGCTATGTTTCAGAATTTTATTTATTTACGGTCTTACAAACAAACATATTTAAGATTTTTTACATACCTATTTTGCTTAGACATTATTGAAAAATTGTAAATACTTATGATAAAAAATAATTACAAAAAGTCCACCATTTGAATAGTTTTGTCATAACGCCTTTCAGAATTTTTGGATGTTGGTATAAATTAAAGCAAATTTAGAATGAAATAAAATCGATATTGAGTTTTAATTTTAAAAAGCTGGTATGGAGAATAATTAATCTTTTTCATTGGAACCGCCCTGTACGACCTTTAGAACATCTTTCGACGAAATTTGGATTCTCGGCCGCTGGCTGGTTAAATGCCCTAAGACGATTTTTCACTAAAACAGCGCTCTACTCCAAATGTTATTATTATTTTTAAGCATTCCGGGCAACGCGGGGTAGACTTCTATAGTTTAAAAGGTAATTTCTTACCGTCCACTGTTCTCAATAATGATAGCATTCAGTATGTGCGGGGCACACAGTGAACAGTAGTTGCAACTGCAGGCTGCAGGGTACGTGGTTCCAAGTCCACAGTGCACACTGAACTGTTGATAATCCCTAGAAAGTAATGATCATTAGCGATTTCAAATTCAACTGGTATCGTCAATTAACATAAGACTGTTCGTCTCCTGGCGGTCAAGCATAGACGATTAATAAAACAATATATCAATTCGATATCAACAAAATCCATCTGTGGTCAGTTATCAACATCAACATTTGATGATTTTTAGCTTAGTTTCTATAGTATCGGATAAGTTTCGATTAACTGTCAATATACGCATTTATTTCGATAATGTCACTCATCAAGCAAAAATACTGGTTTATTAATAAGCGGACTTCAACTATCGAGGCTCTTAGAGTTGAAAGAAGTCGTACCTACGATCCATAGACTTAAATAATTCAACTAAGACGTGACCAATTTATTGCGTTCGATCTTTAAGAAACTAAAGTTGTTGAAATATGACTAAATACCTTATTAACTAATTAACTCCCGTTTAGTGGCAACAAAGTAAATGCGGACTTCCAATGCATATTAAGGTGAGTATTTAAATTATTTATTCTTTTTAAGTTTAATTTATAGAAATCAATTTTAATTTTATATATTCAATAATATTATTATTCCAAATTATTATTAAAAAACAGTTTATTTATAAACAAGTTCCGCTATGTAATTATTATGTAGCAGCCAGCCTCTGCTACCACATGCTCTGGATTGTTTCCGAAATATATGGATCTTTCCAGAAGCGACGCCCATGTTAAAGTGTTCGAATACCGAACTAACGAGAACGTTTCGGCCGCCTCTCGTTAAATACACCTAGCGCCGGCATTATGATGGCTGGATGTGTAGGTACCCATCGCATCGATAATGAGCTGCAAATCTACCTACCTCTCATGCGTTCCAGAAAAGGTAAGAAACCATTGCGCGCCTGAAGTGCACAGTTCGGGCGCTTTCGAGAAATCGTCGAGTGAAGAATTACTACCAGACAAAGCAATACTCCGACTCACCGGGCTATATAAAGGCGCTCAACAACGCACACAATACAGTTCTCCAGTGTTTACATAGCGTTCAGTATTCTCGCCTCACACAACCGCAGTTAACCTTGACCTAGTGAAAATCCACGTTCGTTTGTTCACCTAGTACCGGTAGTGTATTTAATCTGTTCCGATGTCCAGTTTAGAATTGTTTTGTAAAATTGTAATCTTGTTAGAACTCAATAAAGACTTCCAACATGCAACGTCAATCTCGAGTTCTGCAATTATTGCGCGTGACAGATGTTTCGCCTTCGGAAGGCTGTCCTGCGAAACAGCTGTCATGCGTAATAATAATTACATAGCAGAACTTGTCTATAATTAAACTTTTTTTTTCTCATACATAATAATTTTTTTTAAGTTAGTATTTCAACCCAACATTGAAATTTTTTTTATATTTTTACATAATTATTTGACGTTCGACCTTTCGGAGTGTCAATTCGTAGAAAATACCTTCAGTGTTGCCAGCTTTCTTATTTATTATTTATTCCCTGTGAATTTCGGTTCGGCTGTCAATGGTGAAACCTTGATCGGTACATCGATATAAAATCATCAGAAGTTATGCTGTCGAACCAAAATTGTAAAGTTATCGATTTTACTGCGCTTGAGCTGCTGGGCCCCTGAGTGTAAAAGAAATGAATATCTGCCTGAGAAAGAATTTTGAGTTTTCTAAGATGTACGGAGGTACGTTCAAAACACATTTCTATGACAATACCTCTTCTGTGGAGTACTCTGAGCAGTCCGTAGGTGAATTTGTCAGTATGGACAAGTTTTATTAACAAACGTGACATGGCGCGCTGCCGTTTACTAAGATTAATAGTTCAAACACAATTTGAACATTGAATAGTTGTTATTGTGCTCATCTCTGTGACGTTTTATGTCATAATGGATACTTCTAACGAGATAAATAAAAAACATCATTATTAGTATTAATCTAATTTATTCTCATTGGAATATTTTAACCCGTCAATAAAATTTGTATCATTGAAGAACAAAATACTAATAAATCTAAACCAACATGAAACAGAACGAGATACCAAAAATAAGAAGGTAACGGTCGGAATTAGGAATTGAACACAGGATCTCTGTCTTACCGGGATATATTTTTTTAACGTAATTTTTTTACCTTAATTTTTGTCGATCTCACATTTCAAATTCAGAAATAACAATATTATACTAATAATTTTTTCCCATGTTTAAAAGTAAGTTAGAGCGAAGAAATAACTTAACTTTCAATATTTTTCTTCAAATATTCTCTAAAATAGTGTATATACATAAATGTTGGTTCTTGATCCGGGTACCTACTTATAACTCTTATGAAGAGGAACTTACATAGGATGTGGTTTTTTTTAATTTCATTTAGAGATCGGCAGGCAAAGTTGCGCAGTCAAACATAAACAGATTAAAATAAAAATACAAGTTTTTGAAAACTGTTAAAAAAATCTTAGTAACAAAGACTTTATACGTAAGTATTCCCGAAACAGTTATTATTGAAAAATGAATTCACATACCAACCTACTAACTGTAAAGTAATGTGTTTACCTGTAAAATATTGCACACCTAATTCCGCTCCAAGAGAAAGGTACTCATAGGCAAAGCACCAAAGCACAGATAGTGCCGAGAGCTTCAATAGAGTCACGTAGACGATGCATCACACAACAGCGGCATGAGTTCCGCTGTTTTCTATTGGCAAACAAGATATCCAGTTACTAATGACAACATCATTAGCCACTGCCATCGCTGGCAACTTTGTCGCTTCCGCATACCGCGATCATAATATACTCGCATTGTGGCCTTTAGTGGATTACAAACTAATTTAAACACGATTTGTGGCGAATACCTAAACATTTTAGTTGATGCTAGAATGGAGGTTCATGTTTAGCTCTCACTCCGCTACTTTGTCATTTGCTATCGCCGCTGTAAGGTTTCGATATTTTGATGTGATTGGTTGTAAAGATGATTATAAAGTTTGATGAACCTTAAAAAAGGGCCTGAACCTATTGTAAACTTGAAGCATATTAGTTAATGCTTGAATGTTTATACAAGTTTGACCCTCACTCCTCTGTTGAATGGTTGTCCACGTAGTTTAGTGGTGTACGCATTCACACTTTACGCTATCACAATTTATAATTAAACCTTGAACTTAGAACTTACAGGGTTTTTGTTTTGAAATTTGAGTTTTTGATGAATTTTGAACTTTGAGCTTTTGAACTTTAAGTATCTGAAATTTGAACTTTTGAACTTTGAATATTTGAACTTTGAATATATAAACTTTGAGTTTTGAAATTGAACAGGCTCACTTTATACGTTTTTAACCTTTTACATTTTTGTTCCTCTTCCATCCACAAGCATATGCTTTAACGAAAGAGAAGTGAAAATGTCAAACTTAAGTTGGATTTTAAAACATAATTTGCACGCAATGTAAAACATGTATATATATACCGGTCAGTGGCCGAGCTGGCATCTCGTTCGGGTCCCACTCAGCCGTCGTGTGTTTTATTCCTCGGCTGGCTAAGTCCTCCATCACGACACAAGCATTATTTTCCGCTTACTTTGGTGGTAGTAGGATATTTTCAGGTTATTCGTAACCAAGAAATGTTTATATTTAAAAAAAAACTAAGTGTATTATTTTTTTTTCATTGAAATTTGTGCTCTTCGTGTAAATCTGTCAATTTGTGTTAGTGTCTACTATTACCTTCTTTGATCTAAGACTTTTAACATTTTTTTTGCATTTTCCAATTAAATGTATATTCCTGTGAACGTAGTTACATAATTATATATTATTTAACGTGCGATTGCAATTGCCTCCCCACATTCGGAAAAAATTTAAATACTTTAAATTAAAGCTAGAAAATAAGCGACGATTGAAGTATTTTAACCACCCCCTCAGCTTTGAGAAACGTCTTTCACCGGGAGTCTACGGAAATCTGTACCTAGAAGTTTCCCGTGTGAAGTTGTCAGTTAGCCAAACCGGGCGTGAGGAACACAGAATAGCGAGCTCGTAGCGCCTAGCACCTAGCGCCGAGCTGGGGAACCCCGACAGGAACCTGCATTTTTAAAGCAGTTCACACCTACTTCCCAGATATATTCCTTGAAAGTTTCAACTGGAAAATCTGTAAAGAAAACTACTTAAAATTAGCGATGATACTTAAAACTTAACTTAACCTTAACTGGTGTTATTATAAACTATTCATATTACTCTTAATTTGTAGGTAACATCTCATACTGTAATTTACTCTGTAGGTAAATCATTTTCCAGATACGTAGCTAACAACTTATGACTTATGATATTATGACAACATTTTTTGTTCTAACTCCATACCGGAGGTACCGAAGAAAATCCGTTTTCTCTAGGCCTTTGTCTATTTTATTTCATGATCTCCTTTTAAATATTTTTTATTTTATTTGTAAAACCAACAGTTACAATAATTTATAATGTATGATAAAATATGTGTAATTTATTTAACCAATAATAAGTTTTCACTGACGTATATTAATTATATTAGTGAATATGAAGAAAAAGAGTTTTATTAGCTTATGTGGATGGGATGGTGATGGTGATAGAATTGTACCGTTTACAGATTTCCACTTGGGTATTATATATTGTAAAATAATTAGGTCTTCACAAATGAATAAAATTGTAAACTGGTTTTTTGAGTGAAGCACTTTTGATAAATTAAATTCTTCGTTTTTTATTGTTAAGATTTGGTATTTATAATTTGACGACAATAACTTTTCCCTCACCCCACGGACAAGGGTTCAATGGTATTTAATATTTTTCAGTGCAAGTTTAGTTAAGAAGTAGTGTTTTTTAGCCGGCGTAGGCTTTTTATAACTACATTTCCTTGTCTGTGGAGAGGGGGAAAAGACAAAAAATTATTACATTACAGCGACATCTGCTGGACAAATGAGGTATCTTGTTGATACTGATATTCACTAATTTCAAATTCATAATTGGTTTGAACCCTGGGTATAAATTAAAACATATATGAGTGAAGTGAATTGAGAGATGATAAGATATAAATTACATTACAAGAAACAAGTTATTCAGGTGGGAAAAGAGAGGAGGAAGGATGGGGGTAGGAAGGGGTGGATCGGTTGTTTTAAGGTATACTAATAAAAATATGTTCAATAAAAAATGTAAAAGGTTTTTAAAAGAAAAAAGATTACATGGGTATATATAGTTATTATAAATTATCGAGAGACCGCCTGTGTGATTTTATGTAGTGTGGTGCAGAGTTCAAAATGTCAAATTGTGTATAAAATGTGTATTGATGGTGTGTGATGCACGGTAAATGAGGGAGCTCTGCTTAGAATAAGTGTTGCACCCGGAGGTTAAGAATTATGTCTGATCTGGTTCGTTTGTTGTGAACTCGTAGTTTGTTAAGATGTTGTTCCCTGGAATATGTTTATAATTTATAATATAACATACTGTGCTGCGAATCTGGCACATTTCTTTCATTTCGTACTTCATTTAAATTTCATCATTGATTTCAAAAAATAAAGTGTTACATCTCAGCTTCGGCTGGGAATTCTTTTTCTCTCAGTAGATTTTAAAAATATATAAAAAAAATTTTTTTTAATTATTTATTAACCAAGAATAAGATTACAATATATACAATATACCTACATATACATATATATTTATTTTTTGGTATATACCACCTCACTAGGCTGAGCCTGTTCTGAGGTGGCAGGAATTTAATTTAATTTTGATATCTTAATCTTGGAAGATAAAAAATATAATTTTAATTTAAATAGATAAATGGAATAAAAGAAAAAAAATATAAAGAACTGAAAAAAAAAGATATGAGATAAATAGGTGAAAATAGTTAAGGAGAAAAGAGAAAAAATACAGGCGTTGAGTGTGTTGTTTGATCAAGTTATCTGCACGCAGTATGCAATACCCTTGTTTACTAGCCACGTATGAATTTTGCGTTTTAGATTTTTTGTCACTAGAATATCTTTTATATCTTTTTCAATTAAATTAAAACATTTTGGAGCCAAATTGTGATAATGTCTTTGTCCAAATGTAGTATTTGTCTTCGGAGTCATGTGTTGATGTCTATGTCTTGTGTCGTAATTGTGTTGTGCAGTATGATGGTTTAGTTTGTCTTTTTCGTAATGTATAGATATAATTTTGATGTACAGTTGTTGTATGTTCAATACAGCAAAGTCTTTAAATAACTGTATTGTCGAGAATCTAAAAGGTTTTTTAGTAATAACTTTAATTAAGGCCTTTTGCGCTTTGTCGAGAGGGTCCATATTAGTCTTCGCAGCACCACCCCAACCAATCATACCGTGGGTGATAATTGATTGTCATAATGCGTAGTATATAGTTTTTAAAGTCTTCACTGTCATTACGTTTCGTATGTTCTTAAAAAATATATATAAGTTTCCTTACTTTACCCGCTGTTTGATTTATTTGTTCTGTCCATCTAAAATAGTTGTCAATGTAAATGCCTAAATATTTGATTATCTGAGTCCGTGTTAGCGGATTGCACAGGCAGTTTTTTTTAGATATGCAGTCGTGTATAGTTAGGTTTTCATTGAGTCTTGGTTGTCGTCTGTGATCTATACTAGATGTCATGTATTTTGTTTTGTCTATATTCAGTGTTAGCAGGTTATTGTCGAGCCAATTTTTAATCCGGTTGATTCCTTCGGCAGCTTTTTTGTATACATTTGTCCAGGAATCAGAAGCGAAAATGAGAACAGTGTCATCCGCAAAGCAAATAACATCTCCGCTAATATCTAACTGACACAGGCAATTGATGTAAAGTAGAAATAGTATGGGTCCTAATGTACTTCCTTGGGGAACACCGTAAGTTATGTATCTGTTTTGGCTTGTTACGTTGCCTAAATTTAGTGCGTGGCTGCGATCAGTTATATATGATTTGAACCAGTTATATGCAGAGTTTTTAATACCTATGTTATCTAATTTTTTAAGGAGAATTTTATGGGACACTGTATCAAAAGCTTTACTTAGATCTAGAAAAACCGCAATACAGCTTTTTTTTTGGTCAACATTTTTTATAATGGTTTATAAAAAAGCCTTTCTTTTTATTAAGCATTGAAAAATATACCGACCAAAAAACGTATTTACTTTCGTTTTTTACAGCGAAAGTGTTATTTTACGATTAACTCATGATGGAAATTACATAATTTCCAAATAGTTAATAATTTTCAATTAGATTATTATTTATTATCATCCACGTTCTAGTTATAAGATACTAAGGGAACGTACCCATACTACGTGACCAATTTTTTGCAATTTTTAACCCCCCCCCCCCCCCCGGTGACCAAAATCCTAAGCAAACCGCCGCACATTTGTACCAAGCGTGACATTTTGAAGACCCCCCCCCCCCCAAAGAGGTCACGTAGTTAGGGTACGTTCCCTAATATCAAAGAATGGTACTTTTGAGTTGAGAAAAACTAGTAAACATGTTTAAAATATGCATTTTTTGTTTGTTTTATAATAACAAAGTTAATTAGATTAAGCCCTTCAAAATCATTGCTTTGAAGGAATATCATCCATCATTTGAGTTTTCCGCCACAGTTTTACATAAATTTCGCGCCTTTTCTGTAGAGTTTGCCGCCAAAAAGGCGAATTGGGCTCGAACAAAGCTCCCAAACAGAACGGTGTGGCCTTTTGTCTTTCTCCTTTTGCCATTTTTTTGCCAAGACTGGCGTTTTTACCACAGCGCGGGACGTAATTGTTCTGTGAAAGATAATACTTGTGAATGAGTTTTTTTGCATTCCGTGTAGGGTTTATTACTGAAAATTAGCACGCTCGTAAAAGGACTTTGAGAAGAGAGTGTAACGATGTTTGGCATTTAGTGTTGGGTAAAATGTTTTTTTTAAACTTTCGAAATATATTTTCTTGTAATAATTTTTATACCAATACAGTTTTGGTAATATGATATACCTAAATAAACTAGTGAAAACCTGCGTTTTCACTAGTTTATTTAGGTATAGTTTGAGTAATAGCAAAACAAACCAAATTCACAATTATGTTTATACACAGGAATTTATATACATTATCGCTTCTTCGACTCGTTCTTATGTTCAACGGCTCTGCCGGCCTCTGTGTTTCCTCCTTTATACAACATGGATCTCTTCAAGACCAATGTTCATTCCTTCCTCTCCTCAAAAAACCCTCCACATAGCATCTCAGATGACATAGGCCCTGAGAGAAATTATTTTCTTCAGGGCCTCCTGTGTGGAGTTAATGTAAAAAAAAATATTCAACACTAACAATGTGCTTATATTGCGTATAAAACTGGTTGAAACTTTAGACAGTCTAGAGTTTTAGAGTCTAGACTAATCAAACTATGGATGGTTATGATTTACAACTTTCTCTTACGAATTTTGCCTTATATTACTCAAAACTGTAATTTTGAATTATTAAATAGCTGACGCATTAAAAAAATGCAAGTAAACATAATAATTGTTGTACAAAGGGTAGATATTTTTGCGTAGACTTGTTAGTTTATAATAAGTTGATTAAGTAATTCACGCAACGATCTAAAATCGTGACTCCGCCATTCCTCGGAACAATCATAAACTCAATCCTCTCGCAGTTTCACCTGAACTTTCCCAAGCAACAACATCACAGGAGACATTGGCAGCGTGTACCAATTCCGGGACCTAACTATCCGGACTCGCACGGAATAATGTGTCTACTGTGTACATCACACCGCTTTGTTTCACCGCCGCCAGGTGGGGTGGGTTAGTTGCTTGATAGGTGGAGGGTTGGATCGGTGGTGGGGTGGAGGGGGTACAAAGGGGGCGCAGTTCCAATCAGATATTGAATTAACCGCGCGGCACGCGGCCCGAATACCGAACGCACCCGCCTACGGGGCCTGAACAAATGACTAATTTTCGAGACGACTTATTTGGTGCCGCAGTCCGCATCGTAAGTAGCGCTACCTGCACGATACACCGTGCCGTATGCCAACGCTGCACTAAAAATGCGGAAGAAAAACATGGATCCAGTAATAAATAACGACAGCATTATTTATTGTTATTTACTTCATTTTAATATACAATTTTAATTTGATTTAAACATACGCCGATTCTTGGCTCGGATCAGCTTTTGATCAATTGTTAATTATCAATTTTCAAGCATAACGGTCAAGTTGTTTTGCTAATCACAATTTCTCAGCAAAAATGGGTCGAGAATAGGCATTTAATGAAGGTTGAAAATGTGGAGAATATAAATGTATACGAAAGTTGAAATACCCAAATAAGTCTGAAACATTTAATTGTGTCCACCTGATAATAATAACTGAGATAAATTAAGAAGTTTTGCAAATAAAGTTATATTAAATTTTTATAAGAAAAACTATCATATATTTATCCGTGACGCTATCCAGGTTACAAACCAATTCTTAGAATGATTGTTTCTAATAAAAAGGGTAGTTGCTTATGATATGGAAAATAAATTAGTTGAATTTATTTTTACATGAACTCCACACAGGAGGCCCTGAGGAAAATAATTTCCCTCAAGGCCTATGTCATCTTTGGGGATGCTATGTGGAAGGGTTTTTTTAAGGAAAGGAAGGAGAGGAGAGTTATGGGAAGGAAAAGGGTTTAAGGGGTGGGGTAGGAATATGGCGTTCAGTGCGTCCTGGTCATCCACCTCCAAGACCTAGACAAACCTCACCCCATGAACCCGGGCACTCCTGCTAAATCACCAAACGTAGCGAACCACTTGGGGTGACCTTTGGCAGAGGTGTTGGTTATACAATAAAGGTTCCCGGAGCGGCGGTACCCATTCCCGCCTCCCAAATTGAAGATTGGCTATTATGACGGTTTGACAGTAGGGCGCAATGGCGGAATTGGTAAACGCACGTCCCGAATAGACGAGAGGTTCTGGGTTCGATTCCCAGTTGCGACTAATATCTTTTTCTGTTTTTATGTGTTTTGTTCTCTTTCATATTTTCGTTTAGATTATTATTATTGTGTTCTTCTTCAATGTTAAAGTTATATTTATTTAAAAACTATGTTCCGTGGAAATAATCTATCGGTATTGTTGCGACCGTCATTAGGCTTGATGTTGTTCCTTATTAAATTCCAATAGTGTTGTCAGGAAGTGTATTAAATACTTTCACCCTTGCAAAAGAGAAATCATTGAAACCCCACAAAAAAAAACATTATTTACTCGTTTTTCCAGTGCGTACTAGGGCAGACATTAGCAGGCAAATATTTAAGCGTAACCGCTCATCGGGGGAGGGGAAGGCAACAGGCTATGGGCTGTATTATACCTAACCAGAGAGGGTTGGGGGTAGCAGTCGCGCGGCTCCATCACTCGCTGCCGGAGATTTCCCATCAGCGCCGAGAGGGGGTTGAGAAATGGAAAAAAGAAAAACAAAAAGCTGACGTCGTGGCAAATTACTATTCATAACGCCGCTCAAGTGTGTGACATGTAAATTATATCTCCGATCTCTAGTCCTGACTGGCTTTCCTCGCCTTGGTTAGGGCTGCCAACTCTATTAAAGCTAATCCATACTTTATTATAATATATTGAAGTACACACAGCAAAATTTGCGATGTAGGTCGCGCTAGTAGGCTGCGATTATCCTCGCGAGCCGAATCACGAATTATGGGAACGCCGCATGCGGTTGCTTCGTTACTTTCCCATAACTTGTAGCTCGGCTCGTTATATACGCAGCATTTGAGTTAATGCAAACAACACAAACGATTGTGTGTTAAGTGCATATGTGTATATATTATATACGTTATGTATACACTCTGTTGGTGTCTAGCGTTGCTCCTTTACCTTTATTTTTCCAGCTTATAATTTCTACCCACAACAAATCATATTTTTTCCTACCCACCATGCCGACCAGATACAATCACGTATCACATTATTTAGTTGTAAACATATGTAAAATACCAACCATCCTGTCAACACCTATGTTGAATACTTTAGTTGTAAATTACCAAATTTCCTGTCAACATTCCTGTTGATTATGGAGCTGTTAATTGACCGGGGCGAACATTTATATAAGTGAAAAGGACAAGCGAAGGAAGAAAACCTGCGGGGTAAGTCGGCATTCCTCAATTTTCCTTCCTTCCGCTTTACAGGCATCTTGTGAAAACCCAGCACAACACACTCCGAACGGTGATATCCTTGAAAAGTAACCGACTACTTATTGTTTTCAGAGAAAAAAGACACCGAGTGTAAAGTAAATCGAATACTGAATATAATAAAAAAAATTACAGTCGTTGTTAAAAAGTGTCTTATTTATTTTATCAAAAATCGTTCGATTTAATTTTTTGTTGTTATGTGCAAGCAATGTTCGCATCAACATTTGTTACAATTCCAATAAAAAGCGTAAAGGAAGAAATTGTGGTATAAGAACTCCACTGGTGACTTTCATCTTTAAAATGCATGACTGTTACACCGTTATATAAAAGTATTTAGAGTACGATCCATTTTTTCGATCTCGCGGATAAAAAGATGATAATTTTAGTTAATGTCATTAGTAACAAAATAATAATGGTCTGCTAATTGGGAAAAAGGATAAATTTTAGTTTTTTCATATTTTTGTATTTTGTTTGTTTGTGTCTTTTTAATAACCTTCACACAGTCTGGGGAGGTTACGAAAGGGAAAATATGTTCCCTCAGGGTCTACGTCATCTTTGGCGATGCAGTATTTAAGGTTGTTTTAGGGCGCCATATCCCCACTCAAAAAGAAGAAGATGGAGAAATATGTAATTACGAATGTTGGAGAGAGTGCGCTAATATTTATAATCAAAATTGTTAAAATTTTTAATAAAACATAACTCGTTTAAAACGGAGCAAAAATCTCTTAGGGTTGTCTAAAACAGCAATTAAAGAAACACTGTAAATTTTTTCATACATATCTTGTAAAATAACTGAAACAGACGTAAAAATAATAATTTTCGGAGCATACTTTACCATTTTTTTGTATCGAGGGAATTTCGTATAATTTGCTTTTCGGCGTGAGGAATGTATAGATATTATCTTCAAAAATAACACATATTTTTTAAGAGCTTAAAAACTTCAAATGTTTAAGGAGGAAGTGTAAGAAATCGGTAGAAATTCGGATAGTGGCGGCTTAATGAAATGGAGAAGAGGAGGTTCTGGGAGGGAAAAGGCAAGAGGGGTGGATAGGAATACGTGTGTCCAGGAAGAACAGGCGTATTAAACATCCCTCCCACTGCGGTGCAAGGTAATGGGTCGAGAGAGTCATTAATTAGGAGTTACACAAAGAAACCGAACCGATTTTTTTTTTTTGGAGCCTCAGCCTCACAAGGGTCACAGCTGCTCCCATCTGTAGCCAGGGAGACTACGACATCCCCAATTGGGGTATGTTGTGAGGATGCGAGTAGTAGGGAGGGGAAGGAGATAGGGAAGAGGAAGGTGGGAAAATACCCGGCTATTCAGATCTGACGAATGAATCCATCCCTCCCACCGCGTTGCAAGGCGATGTGTCGAGATAGTCCGGCTGGAGAGGTCTAGGTTAGGTCTCCCTCAGTCTTTCTTCCGATTCGACCCGCCCAGCAGTGGGTGGACTAAGGGGGCATACATTAATTACGTGAGCTCAAAAGGGGGGGGGGAGTCCAGCAAAATCTCACGTTACTTGAAAAGTATATACGAAGTAGCCCAAATTTATCTCACCAAGGAGGGGTGTAGATTGGAAAGAAGCTGAAGAAATCCAAGATCTTCATTTGTCCAATGAAACTTGTATAAGTATCTGCTATAATAAAATCATTGTGGTCAACCTTAGAAAAAGTCTCCAGTGTAAAAGTTTGAAATTCATTTAGGTAAGTATTAGTATTTCGTCAATGGGATTTTGTTTACTGCTTTAATTAAACCGATTATTTATTGCGTTTTGTCCATTACATCCATCTATTTTATTCACATGGCCTCAGTGTCAAAAATAAATTTGTTGGAAGTTAGCTTATTATTATTATTATTAAGCATGTTTGCGTCAACCCTATCCTCCCTCCTTCTTTTCCCTCCCGACTCATGACATTGCATAATAATTTATTGTAATTCTGTCTTACCATTAAAATGGGTTTCCATTCCTCATCATCCGTCCTAAGATGGATGGAGTTCAGAGGGCGTAAAGCAAACGAATGTCTTCAGTGGGGTTTAATAATTGATTCTGCTCAAACTCTTCCCAAATATTTGATAATCCGAAAAAAATCTCTTTGCCTTTTTGTTATCTCTGTAATTTGATAATAAATATTTGGCTAATGCAGAAATGGAAAATTAAATAAGAAAGCGTAAGACGTAAGCTGTTTAAAATAAATATTAATATTTAAAGAAAATGTTCTTCGGTCTACATTATGTCTACAATATTTTGACATACTAATATTTGAGAGAACGATTCAATTGAATGAGACAACAAAACGAGACAATTCTAACGAACGAGACAAAAAAATGTGACCGAAAACAAGGTAAAATCGTGAGCTATACAATAAATGGTTTGTAGGAACGTAAAAAAACAAAAAATTAAAATAAATTATTAAAACTGGGAAGGTTCATAGACAGGTAACATATACCTCTGGTAATTTGTAATTTAAATTTACAGCCATCAAAATGGTTTCGTTTATTAATTTTAATTTTTATTTATATTTTTTTAATGTTTTTTATTTAATCACAAATGATTTCCCCAGTTGCCTCTAAAATCAAGAAACATTTAAATCTTAAAGACCTATAGCTATCTTATAATTTAAAGCAAAAGTAAATAAAATAGCTCATATTTGTGCTAGATATTTTATTAGATAACAAAAATAATTTTTCAGTTTGGTTAGGGATTGATCTCAAGCCCAAAATTTAGATATGTATGAAATGGGCCGAAACGGGCCGCACAAACTTTCCTGGCAGGGAAGGAAGACGGGAGGGGAGAGGGAAACAAAGGAGGGTGGAGAGGGTTCGTAGGAGAAGGTTGAGGAAGGAAGGAAGGTGGAAGTAATGGTGGGGGGTTCGTGGGAGGGGGGGGGGGGGGGTTAGGCGGAGAAGATGGAACGGAAACGTGGGTGGGGAAGGGGACGCGGCAAGGGAACTGGGGCGGGAACGCGGCCGTGTATAAAACCCACGCAGGGAAGGGGAGACGGAGGGATTGCAAAGGAGATATAGTAGCGGTAGAGCGTATCACGGAGAAAATTTTGAACGCACGCACAGCTATATGTGACATGCTCACATACAAAGCAACTTCAATAAACAATATTAAAACACTTTATTTCTTTAAGCGGCATTGAAAAAATAATATTGAATTTGATGCTTAACCTTTAACTGCTGACGTGGGGGTTGCTCCATCCTAGGAATAATAATAATATCGAAATACTCCCTTCCCCACGCGCGACATACACGCCGCTTCCAGTAGCTTCAAATTTAATGACGCAAGAGCCATAAGTTTTAAATTTTAAATTTTTAAAGTTTAATTGCTGTAAGTAAATGCATTTAATTTTTTTGGCGGGCCTCTCTGA
Source organism: Limnephilus marmoratus (assembly GCA_917880885.1). Lineage (NCBI taxonomy): Eukaryota > Metazoa > Arthropoda > Insecta > Trichoptera > Limnephilidae > Limnephilus > Limnephilus marmoratus. The sequence continues at coordinate 50,613,376 of OU862909.1, read as the reverse complement.
CCCATCGTCAGTACTTACGTGACTTTTTAAGTAGGTTTTTACTATATAAAAATAAACATTAATAATTTTACTAAAGTTTTATGTATGTAGTTTATTCGAGAAACTATTGAAATATTAAGATAAAATTGAGTTCATTGATTTTATTTAGTTAAATAGAATATACAGACTAATTTCTGATCTCAAGTGACTTTTGCCAAAAATTATTACATAATATCCAAATTGTCAAATATAAGTTACTTAACAATGAAAAAGTATTTTATTTTTATTTATTTTTTTACATGAGCTCCACACAGGAGGCCCTGAGGAAAATAATTTCCCTCAGGGCCTATGCCATCTTTGGGGATGCTGTGTGGAGGTTTTTTTTAGTAAAAAGGAGAGGAGAGTACTGGGAAGGAAAAGGGTTTAAGGGGTGGGTGGGAATCTGGGGTTCAGTGTGTCCTGGTCATCCGCCTCCAAGACCTAGACAAATCTCACCCCATAAACCCGGGCACCCCTGCTAAATCACCAAACGTAGCGAACCACTTTGGGTGACCTATGGCAGAGGTGTTGTTTATCCACTAAAGGTTCCCGGGGCGGCGGTACCCATACCCGCCTCCCAAATTAAAGTATTTAAATAACATATTTAAATTGTCCAAAAAATAATAATTTGGACCCCAAAATTTTCATGGATCTCTAATACGCGTATATAAACATTTAAAGTAACAGGCCACGTGACTTTTTTTAAGTTGATTTTTACTATGTAAAAATGAGCATAAACAACTTTACTAAAGTTTTATTTATACAGTTTATTCGTGATACCATTGAAAAAATATTATAAAAATGAGTTCATTGTTTTTATTTAGTTTAATAGAATACACAAACTAATTTCTGATCTCTGATTTTTGCCAAAAATTATTACATAATATCCAAATTGTCAAATATAAGTTACTGAACAATAAAAAAGTATTTTATTTTATTTGAATATATTTAAATTGTACAAAAAAATAATAATTTGGACCCCAAAATTTTCATGGTTCTCTAATATATAAACATTTAAAGTAACAAGCCACGTGACTTTTTTTAAGTTGATTTTTACTATGTAAAAATGAATATAAACAACTTTATTAAAGTTTTATATGTTCAGTTTATTCGTGATACTATTGAAATATTATTATAAAAGTGACTTCATTGTCAGAATGATTTCTGATCGCAAGTGATTTTTGTAAAAAATTATTAAATATAAGTCACTTAACAATAAAAAAGTATTTTATTTAATTTAAATATATTTATATTGTCTAATAAATAATAATTTGGACCTGAAAATTTTTATGGTTCTCTATTGTACAAACATTTAAAGTAACGGGCCGCCCAGGCCCCACGTCAGAGAATACGTAGAAAAATCACGTCAGCAGTTAAAGGTTAACACTGAGGATTACGGATTCCTGAAATGGTAAAATATCCAACTTGTTTAACCTAATAATTCAGATAGATACCACTCCTATTTGCCAACCTTGAAGTTCACACGGCGCACGGCGCACGGCGGTAATGACAAACCGATTCGTAATAATTGTCTCATTGGTATTCCGGATTGAATTTCAATCACTCGACAGATGAAGGGCTGGAACGGCCGAGAACCGGGGAGCCCATCCCACCATCCAACCACTATCCGGAGATGGGAGCTAATTATGTTCTTCTTTCATTTCATTTTCCATTATTTTTTGGTAACAACCATTGAATATATTTTGAAATGGCAAATAAGATCACTTTTAATGATGAAAAATTAGCGGGAATTGAGTTGTGGGATTGTTTTAATAATTGTTGTTGATTGTTGATGATGGGAACAAATTAATGAACCTAAATATTCTAAAAAATTTATTTGAATATTCGAAATTTATAAATTATTTAAAATTATTTAAATTTATAAATTAATATCATCAAATAAATCAATTCGAAATCATCAATTTATCAAATATTCGATTTGCCAATGAAAAAATCAGAGTGTGCAATTTACACGCAGTTAAAGTGAAACCTTTAGAAAACTGAAGTAGACAAGAGTGGGAAGTTACAAAGCACCGCATAAATAATAATAATAATAATATCTTTATTTGGAAAACAAACAGCTTTACAAAGATACATAAAAAAGAGTGCTAAAATAAAGCAGTAAGCCTAAAAACATGTTTTCGCTGATAATTTTTTTAAAAATTTTTTTTAGTAGCTAGACAGACAAAAAAACATAAATAAAAACTAAGAAAAAACAGTTAAGAGAATAAAATAGATAAGAATATAGTAAAACACAATAAAGGGTAAGCTTATGATCTTTTAGGAGTATAAGGATGATATGTATGTAATTAGGAAACCATATTGCAAATTAGGAAAAGAAATCTGATAAATAATACAATAAATATAAATATGGATGTTAAGTGGTGTGTTGTAATGCATTACATTTATATGATAGTGTTGCTTTGAATTTGTTGAAAGTTATATTGAAGATGTCTATGTGTGTGAGGTGTGTGTTATGATAGTGGCAGGCTCGATGTATGAATTAATTTTGTAAGTAGTTGAAGAGAAGACCGACAGGCTACGAAGCGTTGCACAAAGGAAGACCGATTTTACTATCTCATTCTCTCGCAGACTAAATCCTTTGAATGCACGTGTTTCTCTCTTTTTAGTGTCACTATTTTTCAATTATTTACAAACTAAAATCCTTAAGATTTTTTTTACATTCTTATTTTGCTTAGACATTATTAAAAATTATAAATACTTATGATCAAAAAATGATTTCGAAAAGTACGTCATTTTAATAGTTTTATCATCACGCCTTTCAGCATTTTTGAATGTAGGTATAAATTGAAGCAAATTTTGAATGAAATGAAATCGATATTGAGTTATTATAATTTTAAAAAGCTGGTACGGAGGATAATTAATCTTTCTCTTTGGAACCGCCCTGTACGATCGTAAGAACATCTTTGAACTAAATATGAATTCTCGGCCGCTGGCTGGTCAATGGCCCTTAATTACTCCACATACATATTGTAATAAAGGAGGCATAATTTTATTATATGTTATGTACCCAATGAAAGTAAAAGATTTTTTTTAATATTTTAGAATGTTACGTGCATCACACCACATCCGAAATAATTTGGTTTTTATGAGTTCGATCACGGCATGGTGTGCATGCCGTGTGAACATTGTTATATAGCTAAATTATTTTATTATATTGTTGTTACGCAAAGAAACGTACGATAAAAACAAGCAAACTGTGAGTTATATGGTTCATTTCTCTTGAAAATTTATATGAACCACAGATCACGCCTCGTACGACCGACGTCAACCTTATGTAACAAAAGAGTGTCTGGAAATCACGTGCAAAATAATTGAACCTCTCCCTCAACACTCTTTAGGCCACACCATTATAATAATTTCATTCTGATCCGTGAATTATTTTTATTATTATAAACAACTTTGACGCGTGCTATCCCAGACCCGCTCCCCTTTGTGCGAAGAAACGGGAATACCTCGATATGCGTTCCGCAGTAAGTGCGAGTGAGCGGCTATAATGGGGAGAAGTCTCTGTGAGACGCTGTTATTAATCATAATTTGAAAAGCGAAAAGCGAGATGGATTTTGGTTTGGTATTCGCGTGCGGCATAGAATATCAAGTAGCCCGATTGCTCTCAAAATCTTTTCTCGGCTAAGAGAAAGAATATTTTTATAAGCGATGTTCCCGTTTTTGAAGTTAAGATTTCGCATTGCGTCTTACTGGGCCAGTAAATAAGACCAACATCTTACGACGAGTAATGCTCTTTAGCCATTTGGCGCGATTGTGCCATCTTTATTCTGAACACAATCATGTTTTCGGATGAAACAAACACAACTTGAATTTTGAAGTCCTTCCAAAAACATTCAACCTAACTGGGTATAAACAGAGAAAACCACGCATTGACTCTTTTCCACAAACAATTATAAATTGATTTCGAAAGATTATTCTTTTATCTAGTAAACGCATGCTTTAAATTTAATAATAAGGTTGCACCACAGGTCGTTGGCAGATTTGTTCAATTTTAAAACCAAAAATCTTATTTTACAAGACATATTTCATACCATGTAATCATACATTATTGTAAATCAATACGCTATCTAGCAAACGCATGTTTCAAGATTTTAATTTTAGTTCAAATAAAATCATTAAACAAATATCCTAACACTTATTTGTGACGAAAATTTCTCTATTTGGTCTATCTATTTAAGGTCTTATAAATTAATATATTTAAGATTTTTTTACATTCTTATTTTGCTTAGACATTATTGAAAAATGCTATATAATTATGATCAACAAAATAATTACGAAAAGTACATAATTTTAATAGTTTTATCATCACGCCTTTTTGGATGTAGGTATAAATTAAAGCAACTTTTGGAATGAAATAAAATTGATATTGAGTTATAATTTTAAAAAGCGGGTACGGAGAATAATAAATCTTTCTCACTGTAACCGCCCTGCATGATCGTAAGAACAACTTTCGACGAAATGTGGATTTTAGTCCGCTAGCTAGTTAAACGCTCTTAAGACGTTTTTTTATTACATCTTATCGTAATTATAAATAGTATATTTACGACAAATTTATTCTTATCAAAAACATTTACATACTCTTACGATTTAGGTAAGTAAAAATATCGCTATTTACCTAAATTATAAAGCTCACAGTATAATAGTTAATTCATCACACTGGAATTAATGTTATTAACTATAGGTAATTTTTCCATGAATAGTAAATAACTCATGCGTTGACCACTCGCAAATAATTGGAATATAAGATTTCCTTTGGAAATATATTGGCGAGGGATTGCGGAGTAATTGTGGTGGGATATGGTGTTGGAACCTGAAGAGGGCTTGAGAAGGGGGGGGGGGGGAAACCACAACCCTAACTCGCCCCCTTTCTTGGTAAACAAGTAGTCTTATTTATATTACTTGATCTTCGCAGAAGAGATGGAGTTGTTCTATGTTTATTAATGCTTTTCTATTATTTTCAGAATTTGTCATATTCTCTTCCATGAATTTTTCTTTCGAACTTTGGAATGGAACTCGGATCTAATTTTTAAAGAATGTTCTTCCACAAATAAATTGTTTAATATAACTTTTATGGTTCAAAATAAAGTTAATCTTCTGGGATACATTATCATTTGAAGTTTCTATGGACAGCCGTTCAATAGAAATATATTTTGTTTGAATGGTTAATTTTTTTAAGTGAAACTACCTTAGGCTCGTTAGTGATTCGGGATTCGGATGAAACGGAAATGACGCGTACAGCACCTATGAAGCATTATACTCTTATCAAGGCTCCTGTTGGTTGAGATATAAAATGGAAACGAGGTGATGTCTGCGCTCATTGGCCTGCTCACTGTGCTTTGATTATGACCGCTCTTTTCAAGGCTCTTTGGTTCTTCATAGTTTGAGATTGTTTTGGTAAAGTTTCTCTTCTACCGCGTGTTAACTGCGCTCGCTAAATTTTGTACGTTTTATCGCACTGGCGAAAACGGTTTACATATATAAAACAACGGTTTATGCGTGCAAATAAAAATAGTGTTGTGGATACGATATTTCTGGGTACAAAAGGGGTACGGCATGGGTCCAAATTGTTTCGCAGAAAGTCAAATGTAACATTGTCATCAAATGGCCATTCAGCGCCATTTTGTTTTTTTTTTGTATTTGAAAGGTCCCTGTTAAACGCCGATCCTACTCATAGGTGTGTTTCAGCTTATTATCGAATCGTAATAAGCTGGCATGCTTAATAGCATGATATTTGTCCTCTTCTGCTGATCAAAGTTTGGTCAAAGGCTTTAACGAACGAATTGGCATTTAACGGAAACCTTTCAACTATCCAAAAACAAAATGGTGCACAATTTGTTGATTTTACCACGCGTGAATTTCTGCGAAACAACTGGGCCTTAGTATTAAAAACATGATTTTTTTTTTTTTTTTTTAACAATGAAAGCCTTTTAAGAGATTTTAAAAAGGGAATATTATCTATAACTCTTTTGATTTTTACATTATTTCCATATCTTTTTAACAATTTTTTTTTTGTCTTTTGTCGGAAGTTCCATACCACAAACCTTTTTTAATTGTTCCTTAGAACAAAGGCACATTTAAAAAAACATTGAAGTGAAAACTTCTTTAGCGCCGTTGTGATTTGAAACTCGATGAAACGGAAACGAGCGACACAAAAAAAGACAAACACATATACATATAAGTCTGTGAGAGAATGAGACAGGTTAATCGGTGTCCTCTTGGTGTGGCACTTCGTAGAATAAAATGTAAAATAATGTTTAAACTTGGTAACAACATTATAATAAATAAACACTACATTTATCCTACTATATATCTGTATTCGTCTCATTCTATCGAAATTTAGTTTTCTGAAGGTTTCACTTCTACCGCGTGTAAACTGCACACATGATTTTTTTTTGTTTATTTCTCGCTAAATGAATCCCGATTAGTTTATAAACTCATTTAACGGCGTGTTTGAACTTATTTGTCGAGGTTCAGACAAAATTGAATGGAAGAGTAAATTTTTTTCATAAGAAGGTAGCCAAGCGACCAAGTACATGCTATTTTTTTTAGTCAGAAAAAATGTGCAATCATTTAGCAAACTTACGAAAATGTTGAAATAATCTCAATATTTCAATTATTATTTTATTTCAGAATTTGTAAGTTTAAAGAGAACATTATCAGGCTAGGTCACGTACGCTAGAGTCATAAATTACCCGCAAAATATATCCTACCCAGCGATATATCGCATCGCCCGAGACACTGGATCAAGAAGGCTTTTTAATAAAAAAAAATAACACAGAAAACAAGGGATGCATCTTGAGCATAAATCATGTACAGCAGCCAAGTGACAGTGCAGTCTACCCCTCTCCCTCCCCACCCTCCCCCCCCCCAAGCCGCTCTCCATTCCCTACTGGGCGGGAGGGGTGCTTCCTGGGTAGGAAACAGAAAACGTTTCACTTCCCGTCGCACAGATGGCGGTAGTCCTTTGGAAAATCTGCTGCAATTTTTCAGGGGCTGTTTTTATACAGCGTAGACAAATAATGTAATAATTTTACTGAATTAAAAAAATTGTTAAAATATTGTTTCAAAGGCAAATAATAAGATTTTAGGATAACATGCCGATAAAATTTTGTTAATACGAGTTAATAATTTAATAATTTTTTCGTTAGTTTATTATTTTGGTCTTCCAATTTTACATATAGTTAAAAATGTATCGTAATTTGTAGTAGAAGTTTTTTAATTATATTTTTATTTGTTACAATAACTTTGTACATTTTAAAACATAATTTGATAATGTGAACCTCACTGGGTGCGTTACCCGTTATGAGAACCCCATTTCTAATACGAATAGGTAATGGATTTAAAAAAAAAATTAACCGAATAATAAATTTTTTTAACATACAATAGATTTTTTATACCTTTCAGAAAATTACATAATTATTGAACTATAATAAGTCAAGCGCGTACTGAACAAGTCGTACTTGCGATGAAAACATTCTATAATTTTTTTGTTTTTAGAAAATAGAAAACATTCCCGGGTTACGAATAACCTGACAATATTTGAAAATCTCCTACTACCATCACAGAAAGCGGAAAATGTTGCTTCTGTCGTGATAGTGGATATAGTCAGCCGAGGAATCGAATACCTGAGTGGGACCCAAACGCGATGCCAACTCAGCTACCGACCGGATGAATAATGATAATAATTCATATAAGTTTTAAGATTTTCACGGCCAAAAGCATTTTCGTTATTTGTTTTTTGGGGTGTTATGCCGTGTTGCGTTACCTCCTTCTTTAGCCAACGTTTCGGACATCGTTGCAGTGTCCATCATCAGGGCAGATCCGGCAAATCGGCACATCTACCGGATCTGCCGGATCTGCCCTGATGATGGACACTTCAACGATGTCCGAAACGTTGGCTAAAGAAGGAGGTAGCGCAACACGGCATAACACCCCAAAAACAAATAACGAAAATAATAATTCATTATTATTCTCTATTTATACTGTTACAATCGGTAATTTTCTATGCCTGTCTCACTAAGAACTCCTGTGGAAGACTATGTCCATTTTTTAAATTTTTAATTTATTTAATAAATCTATTAAAATTAATTCGGTTAAAATTGGTGTGTTTCACTGGGAACTCCTAGTTTAGAGTAGGGGCAGTTTACAACATTATCAGTTTATAACAGAAATATAAATGCAATATTACGTTTAAAATAAAAGACAATCAGCATCGAATCGTTGGAAAAACATACTTGTAAGTGGAAAAGCAGTTTATAACATAATTACTTTATAATAAAAATACAAATATCAAACCATTTTTACGTTTAAAAGGCAATCTGCATTGTACCATTGGAAATGCATGTTTATATATTGATTTTCATAAAATCTTTGATATTAGGTCTGTCTTGGCTTAAGATCCAAGATTTGTTGTCTGATTTATATTTAAAATATTTATTTAAAATCAGTTATGTTCTGTCTAACGGCCAGTGGAAGTGCAATGTGTAGCTTTGTTGCAAAATATCTAAAATTTATTTTGCCAAAAGTTGTTTTAGCGAAAAAGAAAAGTGAGAGATTTTTTTATTATTCTGGTATTTCATTTGGTTCTGGTATCTCGAGCAGAAAAACAAGTAAGTAATTTGTTAAAAGCAGAAAAATTACAGCGCCATTAAAGAAGGTAGGTTAGTAGAATTACGAATTTACTATACAACAATTTTACTGACACCATTCTTGATTTCCCTTCACACGTAGGTACTCCAAATTATGTCTAACCAATTTGAACAACCCTCGGTATGCATGAAAAATACTTACTCAAACAAATAAACTTAATTTCACCCAGAATATTAGCCGAAAGCTTGCAAATGCTGGTGTCAGGGATCCGATCAGAAGAATGTGCAAATTGTTTAATCAAAATCAAAACTTGAGGGATTCCTACATATAGACTTTGTGCACTTCTCTCATTTTCCTACATGAAAAATAATTTTCTTGCTTATTTTTTCCGTTTATATTTATTTGTAAAAATATTTGTAAATGTTTATTTATCCGGCTGTTCAAGTGAATCCGTAAGAAATAGTTTGGATGCAGGCGATATTCCGGAAAATGTTTTATAATTGTTTCTTGAAATACTGTCCGTATTTTATGAAAGAGAAACAATCGTTCACGGGTTATGAATAATCTGACAACATTTGAGAATCTCCCACTACTACCACACTAAGCGGAAAATGATGCTTATGTTGTGATGAAGGACTAAGCCAGCCGAGGAATTGAACAAACGTGATGCCAACTGAGTTACTGACCGGTCGATTTGTGCTTTCTCCTAAATAAATTTAAATGCTTTAAAATGTGTGAGATTGCACTCATCTCAACATTGCGGAATAAACAAAAAACTAAATTAAATAATAAGTTACTCTTATAATGGGATCACAGCTTTACTACCCGACTCCGCCCGAGTTATTGTATTGTTAAAAAAACATAGCACCTACAATATTATGGCGTAATGTTTTTTTTTTATGACAGTTTAATGTACATGTCAACGCTCTGTATATATATCATGGTGGATGTGAAAAAGCGCGTCAAAAATTGTTAGGTAGATTGTACCAGATTTTCTGCATAAAAATTGCACAAAATGTAGTCAATGTTTTCGTGAGTCTTTAAAACAGCATTTTACAAGTATTATAGGAAGCAATGACATGGATTAGATTTTACGCACAGGATAATAATTATTACACCTCCGTAAAAACAGGTTAAAATCTGTACCCGGGAAGCATACGGATACAAGTCCAAAAAGGTAAATATTCAGGAGAGCCAAAAAAACTGTTTTTTTTTTCTATGGTAACTATGGTCTCAAAACTTCTACGGATATCCATGCTGATAGATAACAAAAAGTAATTATTAAATCAATTACTTTGGTTTTAAAAACGAACAAATAAAATGAAATATTTATACGTAAAGCCTTTAAAAATATTGTTTAACAAAAAACGCTACAAAAAACACGAACTTGAGTCCTTCTGCTTCAAAATTAAATTAATATTTTGTAATGACATATATAATGTATTATGAAAGGATCAATATTTGAAAAATGTTTACTTCCATAAAAAGCGTAGGCAGAGGGATGCAAATGAATTTGAGTTATCAAAATGCAACTAAATCATGCAAGTCCAAGTACATCTTTCTGCTGCTAAGTACACCTACCTGAGGTGCCTACCTTCTGCCGACAGACTAGCTCAGAATGGTCAGCATAGCGGAGGAGACTATCATCAGAGTGATAGGATCTCTGAGGCGTTTGTGTGGCATCCCTGAAATAAGCTCAAATCCTACGGGCTGGGGGAGACAGTGAAACAAGTGGCTACGGTAAATAATAGTTGTATTGGGTAGAATTCTTTCGTAAACACAATGATACAATAATGCAAGCAGAGTAGTACAGGGTAGCAACAGTAATTCTATCTAAATCGGGTGAATTTGGCCCTAAAATCTCTCTGGGGGCGGTCATTTATCTTCGCGTTGAATTTACAAGGAACACACGCAATAAGAGGGGTTAAATAGCTCATGGTACTCACAGCAGCAGGCTGGTCTCTTGGAGATTCGGTTATGTGGAGGGGAATTTAGCCGGTCTTGGCATTCCCGCCAGTCACTAGACAAAATAACAACCGCCATAGCGGCGTTGTGGAATGTTCCGGAACAGTGCGGCGTGGTTCACGATACACGTGCGCCCAGAGCGGGCTCGGGAGGAGAATGGCGGGCTCGCTAGTTGGCGACCGAGGCTGGCGATCCGCCGCCGTCAGCGCGCGGCGCACTTACGGCGAGGGAGCGAAACTGTTTGTCTGTACAGTGGCGATTTGTGACCAGTTGTACTTGTCTCCTGATATCCACGGTGTAACGGACGTGTTGCTCTCCCTCATTGTTAAATTATAAAATGTCTAGCTATGTACAATGCCCCGGTGCAACCAATAAAGCTTGTGTGCCAAGTTTGCACCGGGAGCCATTCTAGCCTCCTATATTTCTCTATGTTATATGTTATACCCCTGAGAAGGGCCATTTTTTCCTGCTCCAAAGGATCAAAGGATCGTTTCCTGCTCCAAAGGATCGTTTCCTGCTCCAAAGGATCGTTTCCTGCTCCAAAGGATCGGTTCCTGCTCCGAAGGATCGGTTCCTGCTCCGAAGGATCGGTTCCTGCTCCGAAGGATCGGTTCCTGCTCCGAAGGATCGGTTCCTGCTCCGAAGGATCGGTTCCTGCTCCGAAGGATCGGTTCCTGCTCCAAAGGATGGGCCCCTTGGCGGCCCTTTTTAGGGCCTTTTTTCGTCCTGGCCACGAAGTTCAATAATACCGTGCCGCCAGCAACGATCTTTTTCAAAACACATTTTTTCAATTTTAAATGTCTTTTTCTTAATACACAGATGCCCTGGTGACACAAGTAAAAACTTGGTTACCAAGTTGCCACCAGGAGACATCCTAAACTTATTATTTCATCGCCTTCAGGGCTATTTTTCCGGCTACAAAGCCAAAAAACCAATTTGGGCGTCCCTATTAAGGGCCTTTATATTGGTCAAAAATACACCATATTTTAATATAACTTCGTTTAAACACCCCGTAGGACGCTGAAACTAAGACGTTTCAGTGCAGAGTCCTACGGGGCATCCATAGAGCCATAAATAAACATTGTAACTCTTAAACTGCCAGCGCTATCAGCACTTGAGCAGATTTTCGAGACTTTAGCATCATTTCACTTTTTCTCCATTTTAAAAATCCCAGGACCTCGTAAAGCGACGGAACCAAAAGGTTTCGATAGCCAAGCTTACGGGGGACCTGGGAAAAATATTAACTTCTTTGTAACTATTCAAACACTTTGTTAAATAACAAATACCTACCGACAAAAAGTCAAACTTCCTTAAAATCAACCCAAACTCGTCAAACAAAAAATCTACGAATGTAGAACATCCGTAGAAACACTGTAGTTTTAAGGAAAACATTGTAAATACATTAACCTAACCTGTATAATTAATTTAAGAAACCAATTTTAGACGACCACTTTCAAGCAAGTGTTTGCCAAAATGGGTGGCCCACAGAAAGGCACACCTTATATAGGTAAAGGGCTAGGTAAAACCTCCCACCACAAAAATGTACCACGTGACAGGTTTTGTCACGGAAATCGGGTATATAAACCCGGCCATTTCTCATAATAAATCAGTTATTCTTCAACAGTCAACAAGTCTTGTTATTTACTCTACAAGTGGTCCAGACACCTACCTCTGGAAGTCTGCGACCTGCTGCCAGCTGCTGCCTCCTGCCGAAGTTCTGCCTGAACGGGAACTCGGTGCCTACCGCTGCAGTCGACCCTGACTCTGGGCACTGCAAGGCACCGCTCAGGCAGAAACGAGGCGCATCCAGGGCCATACCACTGGATGTAGGGAGGCCAGCCCTACTACAATCACCATCATCAGCGTGAGCTAGTGGAAGGCGTGCACAAGACCGGTGCCCCTTATTTTACAGTCTTGTAAAGACCTGATACGTCTGTTACACACGGATTACCCCACATTTACTCTTTCAACCCTATCTGCCTGGTTTTTTAACATTTTCTGTTTCTTTCTTTTTCTTATTATTTTCTGTTGTTTATTTACACTTACTTGTTATTTACACTTTTGCCACGCCTGATGCCATGCCTCATGCCAGGACTGACGCCACGCCTCATGCCAGGACTGACGCCACGCCCTATGTCAGGGCTGATGCCACGCCTGATGCCATGGCCCATGTCAGGGCTGATGCCACGCCTGATGCCACATCACGCCTTCTGCCACATCACGCCTGATGCCACATCACGCCTGATGCCATGCATACCCACGCTCGTGACACGCCTAGCTCAACAACTGAGATGGCGCGCTCAACAGAAAAGAGCCACCACGAGCGAGCACTGCCCTCCACATCTATTGAGGACATGGTGCGACGACTACGACGAGAGCTGCGCCGTCAGCAGCAACTTATTGACATGCTGACGGAAACCCTGCAACCACAACAGCATGGAGCAAAAGGGCCGGCACAAAAAAGTGCGACGGGGCCCGCTCTACCTCATCCTACAGGACTGACGCAGCGTGGAGCAAAAGGGCCGGCACAAAAAAGTGCGACGGGGCCCGCTCTACCTCATCCTGCAGGACTGACACCGCGTGGAGCAAAAGGGCCGGCACAAAAAAGTGCGACAGGGCCCGCTCTACCGCATGCTGCTACAGGGTTGCCACAACACGACGCTTCAGGGTTGGCACGCGATAGCCAAGCCCCGCAGCCAAGCAGCCATGACTCAACATGGATGCAGCCTCGTCATGCTTCAGGGTTGGCACGTGATAGCCAAGCCCCGCAGCCAAGCAGCCATGGACAACCACCATGGATGCAGCCTCGTCATGCTTCAGGGTTGGCACGCGATAGCCAAGCCCCGCAGCCAAGCAGCCATGACTCAACATGGATGCAGCCTCATCATGCTTCAGGGCCGGCACGAGATAGCCGAGCCCCGCAGCCAAGCAACCAAGGCAGTCCAAGATGGATGCCACCTGGACCTTCCGGCCCGGTACCGCCCGTACCTCTGCTCGACCAGAGGCAACGTGAAGCCGTACGTGAGATGCCCGTTGGACCTGTGCCTCTGGTGGACCAGAGGTACGCCTCACTGGCGCAGCTAGGGCCTGAAGACCCTCCGCCGCCGCCCCCTCACTACTATGGGGAACAAACATGGCCGGCACGAGATAGCCGAGCCCCGCTGCCAAGCAGCCAAGGCGGTCCAACACGGATGCCGCCTGGACCTTCCGGCCCGGTACCGCCCGTACCTCTGCTCGACCAGAGGCAACGTGAAGCCGTACGTGAGATGCCCGTTGGACCTGTACCTCTGGTGGACCAGAGGTACGCCTCGCTGGCGCAGCCAGGGCCTGAAGGCCCCCTGCCGCAGCCCCCTCATTACAATGGCAGTCCGAGATGGATGCCACCTGGACCTTCCGGCCCCGTACCGCCCGCACCTCTGGTGGACCAGAGGCCGCGTACCGCCGTACAAGAGATGCCTGTCGGACCTGTGCCTCTGGTGGACCAGAGGTACGCCTTGCCGGCGCAGCTAGGGCCTGAAGACCCTCCGCCGCCGCCCCCTCACTACAAAGGGGATCCAACATGGATACAACCTGGACCTTCCGGCCCCGTACCGCCCGCACCTCTGGTGGACCAGAGGCCGCGTACCGCCGTACGAGAGATGCCTGTCGGACCTGTGCCTCTGGTGGACCAGAGGTACGCCTCGCTGGCGCAGCTAGGGCCTGAAGACCCTCCGCCGCCGCCCCCTCATCACAATGAGGGTCAAGGATGGATGCAGCATGGACCTTCCAGCCCCGTACCGCCCGTACCGCCGTACGAGAGACGCCCGTTGGACCTGTACCTCTGGTGGACCAGAGGTACGCCTTGCCGGCGCAGCCAGGGCCTGGAGGCCCCCTGCCGCCGCCCCCTTACTACAACGTTGAGGGACCATCATCACACGCCCAGTGGACACCACCTGGGCCACCACAGCCAGTACCGCTGCACAAACAGCAGTACCGACTACCAGCAGCAGCAGCAGCTCCTGCCCAACCTGGTCCTGCCGGCCCCGTACCGCCCGTACCTCCGCTCGAACAGAGGTACCGAGAAGCCGTACGTGAAGAGCCTGCCGAACCTGTACCTCTGGTGGACCAGAGGTATGCACCACCAGCAGCAGCAGAGCCTGCCCAAGCTGGTGCAGTCCTTGAGCCAACCGAACGCTCAGTTCCGGACCAAGGAGAACCTTGGCGACTCCAGGAAATTTGGATGCAGCCTGGACCATCCGGCCCCGTACCGCCCGTACCTCTGCTCGACAAGAGGCAACGTGAAGCCGCACCGGAGAAGCCCGTTGGACCATATGCATCACTGGCGCAGCTAGGGCCTGAAGACCCTCCGCCGCCGCCCCCTTCCTACAACCCAGGAAGAGCCAGTTTTGCGGCCCCATTAAGGGCCAGTTTTGCGGCCCCAAGAAGGGCCAGTTTTGCGGCCCCGAGAAGGGCCAGTTTCGTGACACCGGACCCTGCCGGATCCGCACCACTGCCGGAGCAGTTGTACTCACTGCCGTCTGGACCTTCTGGCCCCGGACCGCCCCTACCCCTGCTTTATCAGAGGCAGCCAGCCGACCAGCAGAGAGCATCTGCCGGATCCGCACCGCTGCCAGAGCAGTGGGATTTGTTGCCACCTGGACCTTCTGGCCCCGGGCCGCCCTCACCCGGGCTCCACCGGACAGCCAGCTCTGCACAGTCAGCCGATCAGCAGAGAGCATCTGCTGGATCCGTACCTCTGCGCGAACAGAGATACCTAGCACTGGCCCAGATGGATGACCAACCACATTCAGCTGTCATAACAGTGGTTTTCCTCATCGGCGCAGCAAAGACGAGCCCGCCCTGCCCCAGCAGTATCACTACCACGTTCGTGATGCTTGTTATCGGCGCAGCGAAGACGAGCCCGTCCTGCCCCAGCAGTATCACTACCACGTCAGTGGTGCTCATCATTGCCGCAGCGAAGACGAGCCCGCCCTGCCCCAGCAGTATCACTACCACATTCGTGATACCTGTTATCGGCGCAGCGAAGACGAGCCCGCCCTGCCCCAGCAATGCCACCATCAAAGAAGTGGCGCTCTTCACACGGGGGGAGCCAATCAACCCCAGCAAAAGGAAAAATTTGCTGGCTGTCATGGACCCCGTGATGCTCCACATCAGCCGACCACACGGCCGAGTCCTGGACGACACCCCCGCCGCAGATGGACGAGAGAGGACAGCCCGAATCCAGACGAGCCCCGCAGTCTACACCCGACCTGCCGTGAAGCCCGCTGGGATCCTGTCGTTCCCGCCTATGCAGCTTCACCTACTCATCGTTCGACACGTCCTGATGACTAGTGCAGACAAGCAGCACGGGGGGAGTGTAACGGACGTGTTGCTCTCCCTCATTGTTAAATTATAAAATGTCTAGCTATGTACAATGCCCCGGTGCAACCAATAAAGCTTGTGTGCCAAGTTTGCACCGGGAGCCATTCTAGCCTCCTATATTTCTCTATGTTATATGTTATACCCCTGAGAAGGGCCATTTTTTCCTGCTCCAAAGGATCAAAGGATCGTTTCCTGCTCCAAAGGATCGTTTCCTGCTCCAAAGGATCGGTTCCTGCTCCGAAGGATCGGTTCCTGCTCCGAAGGATCGGTTCCTGCTCCGAAGGATCGGTTCCTGCTCCGAAGGATCGGTTCCTGCTCCAAAGGATGGGCCCCTTGGCGGCCCTTTTTAGGGCCTTTTTTCGTCCTGGCCACGAAGTTCAATAATACCGTGCCGCCAGCAACGATCTTTTTCAAAACACATTTTTTCAATTTTAAATGTCTTTTTCTTAATACACAGATGCCCTGGTGACACAAGTAAAAACTTGGTTACCAAGTTGCCACCAGGAGACATCCTAAACTTATTATTTCATCGCCTTCAGGGCTATTTTTCCGGCTACAAAGCCAAAAAACCAATTTGGGCGTCCCTATTAAGGGCCTTTATATTGGTCAAAAATACACCATATTTTAATATAACTTCGTTTAAACACCCCGTAGGACGCTGAAACTAAGACGTTTCAGTGCAGAGTCCTACGGGGCATCCATAGAGCCATAAATAAACATTGTAACTCTTAAACTGCCAGCGCTATCAGCACTTGAGCAGATTTTCGAGACTTTAGCATCATTTCACTTTTTCTCCATTTTAAAAATCCCAGGACCTCGTAAAGCGACGGAACCAAAAGGTTTCGATAGCCAAGCTTACGGGGGACCTGGGAAAAATATTAACTTCTTTGTAACTATTCAAACACTTTGTTAAATAACAAATACCTACCGACAAAAAGTCAAACTTCCTTAAAATCAACCCAAACTCGTCAAACAAAAAATCTACGAATGTAGAACATCCGTAGAAACACTGTAGTTTTAAGGAAAACATTGTAAATACATTAACCTAACCTGTATAATTAATTTAAGAAACCAATTTTAGACGACCACTTTCAAGCAAGTGTTTGCCAAAATGGGTGGCCCACAGAAAGGCACACCTTATATAGGTAAAGGGCTAGGTAAAACCTCCCACCACAAAAATGTACCACGTGACAGGTTTTGTCACGGAAATCGGGTATATAAACCCGGCCATTTCTCATAATAAATCAGTTATTCTTCAACAGTCAACAAGTCTTGTTATTTACTCTACAAGTGGTCCAGACACCTACCTCTGGAAGTCTGCGACCTGCTGCCAGCTGCTGCCTCCTGCCGAAGTTCTGCCTGAACGGGAACTCGGTGCCTACCGCTGCAGTCGACCCTGACTCTGGGCACTGCAAGGCACCGCTCAGGCAGAAACGAGGCGCATCCAGGGCCATACCACTGGATGTAGGGAGGCCAGCCCTACTACAATCACCATCATCAGCGTGAGCTAGTGGAAGGCGTGCACAAGACCGGTGCCCCTTATTTTACAGTCTTGTAAAGACCTGATACGTCTGTTACACACGGATTACCCCACATTTACTCTTTCAACCCTATCTGCCTGGTTTTTTTACATTTTCTGTTTCTTTCTTTTTCTTATTATTTTCTGTTGTTTATTTACACTTACTTGTTATTTACACTTTTACACGGCTTTGTGTTTTTCTTTTTCTTTTACAGTGTAACATAATGCGTGAATTGACACGCCTGCGTGCATTATGATTTTATATATATATATATATATATACATATACTTTTTTTTTTCCTCTACTCTCTCATGTTTTTGCATTTTTTTTTAGTTTGTTTATTTTGTTTTACATGTTCTTTTCAGTTCCTGATAACAACTAGAACAGAACTCCGTTGTTTGTTATGTCTTGTCCACTTCCCCATTAAAGGGGTTGGACTTTGGGCCTTGTCCCTATCATATTTTTTATAGGTCTACCTTTTTTTTGTAACTTACCTCTGTTATCTCCTTCCAGTGCCCGCGCCACCCCCCCTGACATGATAAGGTTAGAGGAAAGACAGAGTGGCATCCGGAGGTTTGTCCGTCCCTCCTCCAGCTACCCGACGCTCTTTTTCCCTAGGGTCTTCGTATCGTAGTCCATTTACTTCTTCTAGGCACCACCGGATAGCTGGCTAAAGGATGACTCCACTGGGTGCCATGACATCGGACTAATAACCTTACACATTCTCTGGGGGACTGCCGGGCACAGGATGGTCATGACGGTCATCACTATTTTTTTTCGCCTTTACTAAATGTTATTGCTTTGTTTACAACTTATCCTTTTCTTATTTATACGCAGTTGTCAGCAATCCTGGAGTGTGTGGTCTCCCTCTAATTATTATATAATAACTACTTTTGGTTTTTTTTTTCTTTATTACATTTTTTATGCTCACTAACACCTGTAGATTAGTCCTTTTGACCATTACAGTACAGACTGTAGGCGATCCTATATTTCCGCCACCTAACAAAGTATGTAGGGGCATTGAAGGTCTAGATTCGTTTTATTAAATGTAGAGTCGTTTATTCAAAAAAAATAGATTCTTGCGAGAACTCCGAAGGGGCGACCATAAGTCGCCTATACCGGGGTGGGACAGTGGTGGGTACTTCAATGTACAGTGGCGTGCGCTCCAACTTGAGAGGAGGCGTTTCGTATATCGTAACACCTCCCCCCGCGCTCGGAAAAAAAGCGACGTGGTAATGGAGCAATAGGGCAAAAACCCTCTACGTTACCCGCGGGAGTTGAAAGAGAGATTTGTTGACCAGAGAGAGCTGACTAACATCTTAAAACTAGTTTATGCCATGGGCTAGGTACAATGTTTGTCAGGGTGGGAGGGGGGGTACATAAAATATGAGGAACAGGCAGTTAGCACATGGAGGGGTGAAACAACATACATATTTATGCAATTGAAAGAACAAAGACAAGGTTATGAAAATGTGAAACAAAGAACAAAATTGTGAAAATGTGACTCTAGGGTTTCATTGGTCTGGAAGCTAAGTTTGCGGTGCGTAGATTTGTTTGTGTTTTCGACGGAGTTCGAAGAGTTTCGAAGAATTGCGAAGAGACGTGATTTCACAGACTCTAAAGGGATTACATTATCACTGTAATCTGACCCATTTGAGATAACACTCAAGAGTACACTAGGGCCTTGGAGAAAAAACACTTTGTTTGTCGTAGCCGTCGAAGGTTTCGAAGTGGAGACTGTGGTTGCAGTGCGGAGGGCTATGGTTACAGAGGTCGTTGACGAGGAGAGTCCAGGATCTGCAGACATGCCAGTACGAATCCTAATGTGCCATTATGGTGGGCACGGATCGTATATAATGGTTATCGAAGCATAATGTAGCTCGGAATAACTTGTAAGGGTGCGCATTCAGCGAATACTGGAGAGTCAAGGTAATAATGGTTTACACATGAAATGGTGTGCGTCACTGCATGACAGAGCAAGAGACGGCAAAACTGGCTTGGTAGCGAGAGCAGGAACAAAACCCAGGGGCTAGCGTGCCCAAAAGGTAATCCAGAGTGTCATTATATAGCGGGACAACTCGGCTCGCAATGGCGCAACAAGACAACATACATAAGGGCGGTATGGTCTGTGCTTTCAGGAACAAATATGTAGAAAATGGCGGCGGGGGACCTCCGTAACCACAGCGAGGGCTGCCAGGAAGTGAAGCTCAGCTTGGCTGCCGATGGAGACATCCTTCTGGGCTTCTTTTTAAATCCGGGAGAAATTATTATTAAAGCAAAATTCTTGAAGTTTACCTGCCTAGAGACCAATGAAGAAAAGTTTGGAGAGAAACAAAGTGTGTTCAGAGAATAGCAAACGAGGTTTTTAACCGGTGACCCAGAGAGATTACGAGTGAGAGAGAGATTCCTAGCTAGCATACAATTACATTTTTTGAAAAAAATATCCTTTGTTAGGATAACCTGGCTTTTGCCGGGTGATAAAATACCTTGGTTGAAAAGCAACCGGCCTTCCATGGCCTATGTTAACATAAAATGGTAACATTTTCGAAGAATTTCAAAGAACAAGACACAAAATCGTGAACGAGTCACGGCAAGGCAGCGAAACTGATTCATGGATAAAGGTCGTCGATAAGAGACAGATGGTATGCCAAGTGCATAACATACGTGTCCAATATTCATGAATCTGCCTCATTGAAACCAGGATGAAGAAGATGAAACATGTGACGAGAGTGAAATAGAAGGCCCGTTGTGCCTGGTTAGGTACCGATTCGAACTCCAAGTGAGGGCGAAATGTGGACAACAACAGATTTTTCACTTCATAGTATGATGAGAACATGAGGGAGGGAAGGGGAAAATGGATGGAGGGGAGTTGGGTGACGAAACTTGCTAGGGACTGAACTAATTTCCAATTCAAACTCTATATTGAGGATGAAACGTAATCCACCAGCACGTTTCCTGACTCTTTACATTAGAAAAAAAAACAATGATATGAAAAAGAATACACATTATACCAAAGAGACTAGTCCTTCGCGTGTATTTGACGAAAGATTAGGGGTAACTTAAAACTTCTCCTTGATTGTGAGAAAAGATAGACCCTCGTTCCAATTTCACAATCCTGGGATTTCTTTTATTCGCTTCCCAGACGACGAGTTTGGTGGTTTTGTGCCCATTCGATTAACCCCCACGGCACTATGCCCCATAGCTGACAGTGAAGCTGACAAGCTAGTCCTTTTGAGATAGTAGATATTCCTGGGCTTCTTTCCTTTAGAGAAAGAAGTGGCAAAACAGGAAGTACACGGGCATTGTCGTTGAACAATTTGCAAAAAGGTTGTGGACTACTTTGTGTGGTGCGCACAAAAAGGGTTGATATTATTTCGTTCGCACGATTCGTGGTGAGTATTGTAACGTCTTCACGTGTGGTGTACAGATTATATAAGTACACAGGATACAACTCAATTATAGACAGAAGTCAAAGAATGTTATACAATGCATCTTAAAGAAGATAGCAAGGCCGATATTATGTCGTTCACACGAATCACGGTAAGTATTATTACATCTTCACGTCTCGTGTACAGATTATACAAGTACACAATTATAAACAAGGCGGTTCTCATGACAACTTAATGACACACGACCAAAAGAACGACAAGAGCATAAAGTGATTATAACGAACTTCTCGTATCGTGGCGGATGTTTTAAGGATCTCTCCTATGATGGTGGATGTTTTAAGGATCTCTCCTATCGCGTACAGGTTGCGCTTAAGTACAGCAAGATAAATGATAACAACATTCGTTTTAATGTTGTTTATAAAGATTCGTTAGGTTTAACTGACCCCGTAGCCCGGGGGCGTACGATAGAATGACATAAAAGTGATTGCAGAGTATATTTTGCTTACCGAGCAATAAAAAGAGACAGACCTGGAGGTTTTTACATACTGTCCGTGTAACCATTTTTAGAAAAGAAAAAAAAGGTGATAATTGCAAACGATGATCGAACAAATCAATGCTGATTTACGTTAAAAATTACAATTATTTGAATTCGAGAATCAGGATGACCGTTAGGTTTTACTAACCCGTCTCGTATCGAAACGTGTAATACAAAACATACGTGACGTGACATTAGAGAAGAAACAAATCAGTGGTTTCGTTGTAGCAACCAAAGACCGGATGATTCGGTTTTACCTACTTTAGTCGAACGAGCCAAAGGATTTGTGTATGACTTATAAAAGCCAACTTTTTGGTTTTATAAGATACAATTTCCAAAATGGACGTGTCAATATCCAATTTTGGGGGGAGAAAAAAAAATATGAGCACGGGTGAAAAGGACGCCATCAATTTTTTGATTTAAGGAAAAAATTGAAAAAGACTTATATGTACAAAAAGAAGGTAAAGTAACCATTTCTGACTTTCGTGCTTGAGACCACTATTGGGTTTTACGTACTCAAGGTGAGCCGAAAAACGAGAGGTAAGAAAAAAAGGGTTTTACCATGGTAGGTAAAATGTGGTGATTGTAAGAATGAGTTAAAAAATGTACAAGGGCGGCCGAAACTGAGGCCATGGACAAAACAAAACAAAAACAAAAAATAAAACAAAGTGACATGACATGAGCATTGCATAGTGTGGGGTTGAGAAACGACAATTGGGCTCATGACTTCCCAAACATCGTGACTCGAGGTGTGTCTCTGCTCCGAAGTAATCAGCCTCAGAACAGGTGAGAGAAAAAATGTACCAAAGGTGAAAAGAAACAATGCTGGCAATTTGCCGTGATGGAGAAAAGAGAAATCGGTACAAACGTGACATTTGGATGTACCTATTATGAATGTACATTTATTTACAAACAAGAATAAATAAAGGGCTTGCTTTATTTATGGGGGTCTGGTCGTGTAATTGACACTTTACACGCCAGTTATATGCATATTTATTTATTTACAAAACATTGTCAAGAGATTGCTCGAAAGCTGACTCGAGACCTGCCTCACGCTTGAGGACTTATGCCACATCTCCTTATCTCGGGGTGTAGCTCTTGTGAGGTGTACACACTGCGAGCGAGTAGGTATTGCAGAAATAATTCTGTGAAGTGAAGTCCTTGTGTGAACGACGCCACTGTTTCGTTCACGAAGTATTTTTCACATACTAATCTTCGTATGTGTCTCCAAGGGGTTAAAAATCGCAAACAGCGCTGTGATACAAACTTGCGGCTAGCGTGTGCAACCGAGAATGTCGCGCGCAGATGTTTGTTGCTAGGCGCAACTTGTGGTATCTCCTCTATCCTCCTGGGTGGCACGACCTGTGAGGTGTGTCCATTTCTTGAGTACATATTTCCGGGCTTGACAGCTCCTACAGCTTGTGACCAATGTACTTGTTGATGGTTTTCATGTTGACAGTGCATCGGGAATGATTTTGTCGATGCCTTTGTAAATTGAAAATGGACGTGATTGTGTCCGAGAACTTTGATATTCACTCTTTGTGACTTCATTTTGGTGCAGGTGATGGACGGCGTGACAGCTTAAATTCTTTCGCTGGGCGATGAGTAGAAAAGAAAAAAACAAAAAAATTTTTTTTTTTTTAAATTTTGAATTTTTCTAAGTCCAAAATTTTAAAAAAATTTGCCGAGGGGGGTCCTTACAAAGTTGCTCTTTTATGTTTTAAATAAGCACTTTTGAAAACTTGCTGAAATTTTTTCAAAGTATTTGATTTTTTGAAAAAAATGGGTAGCGGTCTCCCTCTGAGAATGAATATTTTTGGTTTCACTAGACACTTTTCGGAAAAGACACCATTTTGTTGAAAACTTCTTAAAATGTTTTGATTTTTGAAGGAAATCGGCCGGCGGTTTCCCTTTGAGAATGAATTTTCATTTTCACGAAACACTTTTCGGAAAAAACTATTATTCGTTGAAGCACAAAAAACGTCATTTGAAACGAAAAAAACAGAAAAAGCGTAAAAATGGCCGTGGCCCTACCGTGGGGGACAAGTGGCTTGATTTCACTGGGCACTTTTGTTAAATTAAATTAAATAAAGATTCACTTTTTAAGCACAAATTTCACCTTGGGATCGGAAATAACCGCACTGTTTTTTCACTTCTTGTGTAAATATGTCACAATGTACCTAAATATTCATGGGAAAAGAACAGTAATCAACATTTTATTATTTATAAAAATATTCCCGCCTGATAACTGGAAGGTACCTATATGTTTTGGAGGCAAACCGCGTTATTATTTTGCCGCGCCAAAACCGTCGCGTCGTTAGGATGATGCAATCGACCGAACCTTCTAGAATTATGCGCGGGGACACATTCCGGCCCATAAGAATATTATTTGCAATTTGTGATTATTAGGTGTTATTCTGGACCAATAAAGCTGAGGAAAAAAAGGAAAAAATATGCCTCCCCGTTGGCCGGTCATGACATGAGCTCGGGATGCTGGGGAAAGAAAAAAAATTGCCCCTAAGTTGGGATGCCAGTGCTAAGTACACCTACCTGAGGTGCCTACCTTCTGCCGACAGACTAGCTCAGAATGGTCAGCATAGCGGAGGAGACTATCATCAGAGTGATAGGATCTCTGAGGCGTTTGTGTGGCATCCCTGAAATAAGCTCAAATCCTACGGGCTGGGGGGGAGACAGTGAAACAAGTGGCTACGGTAAATAACAGTTGTATTGGGTAGAATTCTTTCGTAAACACAATGATACAATAATGCAAGCAGAGTAGTACAGGGTAGCAACAGTAATTCTATCTAAATCGGGTGAATTTGGCCCTAAAATCTCTCTGGGGGCGGTCATTTATCTTCGCGTTGAATTTACAAGGAACACACGCAATAAGAGGGGTTAAATAGCTCATGGTACTCACAGCAGCAGGCTGGTCTCTTGGAGATTCGGTTATGTGGAGGGGAATTTAGCCGGTCTTGGCATTCCCGCCAGTCACTAGACAAAATAACAACCGCCATAGCGGCGTTGTGGAATGTTCCGGAACAGTGCGGCGTGGTTCACGATACACGTGCGCCCAGAGCGGGCTCGGGAGGAGAATGGCGGGCTCGCTAGTCGGCGACCGAGGCTGGCGATCCGCCGCCGTCAGCGCGCGGCGCACTTGCGGCGAGGGAGCGAAACTGTTTGTGTGTACAGTGGCGTGCGCTCCAACTTGAGAGGAGGCGTTTCGTATATCGTAACACTGCTTCTAAGACAGTTGTTGCATCAAAGGTAGTTGCCTCCGTATACATTTTTGAAAATCCAAATTTTCTTCATGATAGGATATGTATCTTTCCGCCACTGATAAACATGATAATTTACTTCAAGTCTGTACCAAAAACTCATTTCTTCATATTTTGGACTTGCATCCGTATGCTTCTCGGGTACAGAAATAATTGTGAACAACATATTAACACAGCACACATCATGCCTTAGCTTGTTACATGTGATTCTATTTGCCTGTTTAGGTATGTTCTAAAATGGTAAGTATACGTCCAATTTAAATATTTTCTTTAAAACATGTTAAATTAAAATACTTTAGGGAACGTACCCATACTACGTGACTTACTTTTGCAATTTTAAACCCCCCCCCCCCCCCCCCCCCGCTGACCAAAAACCTAAGCCCACCGCCGTTCATTTGTACCAAGCGTGATATTTTGAAGACACCCCCCTCATGAACGGGTCACGTAGTATGAATACGTTCGCTTACACAAGATTCAACCTATAAATCAGAAAATGATAAAAAATAGATTATGAGAAATCGTCTTTGCAAACTTTGACACCTCATATCTAAGAACAAGGTAAAGTGAAGTTAGAACCCTATCCAAATGAGGTAACGAATTATTCATAAAAAATCACACCAGTAATGAAAATCATTCATTGGATAACCAAGACCTCGCCATAGGTCACCCCAAGTGGTTCGCTGCGTTTAATGAGTTAACAGGAGTACCAGGGTTCGTGGTTTGAGGTTTGTGTAGGCCTTGGTGGCGAATGCCTCTGCTCAACTTTGTAACTATTTTAAAAAAATACCGCAATAAACAATAAACCTACTGTGTGGCGGGCCGGATTTGAACAGACTGGTTGAGGGTAACCTTTTTACCTCACCAGTAAGACTCTTCAGACCCATCGCTTTGCAATGCAGTGGGAGGGATGAATTCAAACGTCCGTCACTCCTGGACCTACTGAATCACAGATTCCTAACCACCACTTTTTTCTTCCTAAATCCTCATTTTCATCCCTTCCTTTAATTAAAATCCTTCCCAAACCGTCCCTCCAGGTGGAGCTAATGTAAAAAATATAATAACTCAAATATGAAGAGATGTTTGTGTTAACAGTCATTATTATTCTTCTTTGTAACTTGTAACAATATTTTTACAGAGGAAATATTGTTTAGTTCCAACACCAGAGGGCTCTCTGCTCTCAGCGCTCAGCGCCGGAGCGCCCACTAGTGTCACGAGAAGCATCGAATAATAACCCTTTAGCGCCTTCCTTTGTCACGGCAGTCATCCCGCTCATTTGTATATTTATGATCCCGCTCATCTGTTGCCAGCCGGGAAATGCCGGGATAATGTCGGGATAAACCGCACTTTCGGATCCCACTACTCAGAATGAAACTGTATTACTTTTAAAATGGGCGAATCTTCACGCGATCTTACATGTACTTCGATCTAGCATGTGAAACACAAACCTTTGTGTGGTGCGACAAAACGTCTGTAGTGGTGAGCTCCAGCATCATGAAATTTGCACAGTTGTTTGTGGTTTTTAGTTTGCGAAATGCGATTCAAATATTTACTAATATGTAATGAGTTGTGATACTTTATCGCCGGTTCTGTAGGTATCTTTTAGTATTTATTTACTTTATTTAAACACCATAAAATGGCTTTTACGCACAAGTTATACATGGCACAACAATAAGAATTAAAAAAAAGTTAAACAATATACTATGTTTTTAAAAGACCTGACATAAAACAATACGATGTATGATTAAAGTCAGTATAAAGGTACAAAATATAAAAATGTATTACAACCAAAAAAATAGTGTGAAACCTTTAGGAATAAAATATTGTAACGTGTTTAAAAATAACGGAAGATTATATTTACGCAGTATCTTTCCTACTGAGAAGCGCTGACAAACAGCTTTAATTAAATAATGTTTGTATGTTGATATTCTTTCAATATTTATCACATCATCAACAACATATATTTATTACCAAGCGTATGCAGGCGATTTATCATGGAATACAATTCAGCATTTTATCCTGTATTGTTACAATGGTAAGGTAAATTGTGACGAACTGATCTACTCGTACATTAGGTATTTTCCAGAGAGTAAAGTTATCAGTGTTATCACTTATTTTATCTCTAACACGGTTGCCAATTAACTCTTTTGGTATCTTATTTTTCTTAAACCTGCCATAAAAATTATTAAATAATGGCGCGAACGTGTGAAAAATTACGGGATATCATAATTCCAGTTTTGAAAAATAAAATAAAATAAATTTCCGTAAAATTTTACATTATGAGTAGGTATTTTCACACAATTATTTCCAATTTTGAAAATGACCCCGAATCCCAGAGTAACGCAGGACGGTAACACCTTATCCATGAAATTAGTATTTTTGATTATCTTTGAACTAACATTTGGATTTCACAACAATAAGACTTAACCCTAAAAAAATGCATGGCTTTTGACATCCTTTGTATTTGAAGGGAGTTCATTGAACATTTTAAAACTCTTACATTGAAATATTATTGTGTATTCCCGGTGAATATAATACATTTAATTTATTATTTTTAACGATTTAGATATTTATTAAAGTTAACTTTGCATTTTAGGCTAATAATCTTTACTATTATTTTCCGTAGTATATAAAAGTTTTTCATCTGAAAAAAGACTATGTGGTAAATGAACGTTTAAGAAATAATGTTTTACGTGACTACGCAAAATAACTCTGCTTTAATATTTCTATTTTTGTGAGTGATAATTCATGGTGGAATTCCATTATAATATATTATATAGGCAGGTCAGTTACAAGACAGTACCTACCATATTTTTTTAGCAATTCTACATCAACGTCCCAATATTACACTCCTATGCGACGGATTAAACAGCTAGGAAACAAATACTCCGATGTTGTTGACATATTTAGTACTTCAATTTTAATACATAAGCATACATTATTGATTTTTTTTTCATCAGTAGAGGAATATTTTGATAAAGCTATATAAATTGACTAACACATTAACAGTATTTGTCGGCTAAAAGAAAAAAAAATATTTTGCATTTTTTTTTGTACCTATGTACATACTGTATCAAATTCAATACTATTTTTACATTATATTTATTTTTGTGTTTTAAACAGACGTTTCCTGCACTATTTACGAGTATAATTTCGTAAACCCGGACACATGTTGCTGTGGCTAACGAAACCTTTATAACCAACTCCATCTGTTAAATTAAATCCACATAGCCCGTTTGCCAGCCCGTTGCCCTCTGCCCGCTGCCCGCTGTCGCAGCTCGCTGCCGCTTGGCCAGATATATCATGTATTTCAACCAATTTACACAAAACCTTGACAAACTATATACCTAAAAACCTTCCTCACGAATCACTCTATCTATTGGTGAAAACCGCGTGAAAATCCGTTGCGTAGTTTAATAGATCTAAGCGCACATACAGCGTGAGCGACTTCATTTTATACTTAGTAAAGATAAAGATATAATTTCGTAAATATTTTTATATATATGTAAAAGCATAAATTCGCGTAAAATAAATAAGCAATACAAAATGAAATTGAACGGCTATTACGAGTCCGTCAAGGTTTAGTACTAAGTGATAATTTAATTACGCGAGGTCAGCGCTCATTTGTCGCTTTGATTATGACCTTACTTTACAAGTATTGGTTGAGATTGTTTTGGTAAAGTTTCGCTTCTACCGCGTGTACAATGCATTCGAATTTTTTATCAACATTAAATTTGCAGAAAGAATAACACAAATCCGTACCACTATAATTGGCACTAACGTCAACTTTATGGCCATACATACTTAAACAAATGGCCGAAGGCACTATGGACGGGATGCTTCAAATATTTTTAGTTAATTTTCACGTTCTGTGTAAGTCTATTTACGTTCTGTTATTATATCAATATAAACCAGTTGCTTCATAAAATTGAAAAAATCATAGAACTTGAATAGAAGTTTCACAGAACATGAAAATTAACTTAAAATTTTTGATCAATTGTTCAAATTTTCATTCTACTTGTATTGTGTTTTTATTTTTGCTAAATTTGTTTCTTCTTAGGAATAATGGTTTATAATTCTGATACGGTTTAAATATTGTTACAATGTATTTTTAAAGTATCCAAGTGGTGCTGGCCACTGGCAAAAATTTTTTTTCTCCTTGAAATATTTTGAATTTATTACTTAAGAAGCAATAAATAAAATTAAAATAATTAATCGTTCTGATAAAATTACGTAAAAATACTGCACCCAGTAATAATATTAGCTCAGCAGATCTTTACAAAGTACTATGTAAATAGGGCAGAGAAGCAACAGGTTCTGTTTACTAAAAAATTAAAAAAGCTTTCGAATATAATGCGACATTTACATTTGCCGACAAAAGAAGGTTATTTGGGGTCGTTAAAAAGATTTTCCCAGCTCATTACTTTTCTGACCATAAAATTTACGCAAGTTTAAAATGTTGCACGTTTTATAAATTAATATTAGTTTACAAAATAACACCATTTGAAAAAATTGCTTCCTAAAACACTTTTATTTCATTACATTCAGTCCAGAATGAAATAGACAAACATTAGGTTAAAATACTAACAACCATATTTGCGTACAATGGCGAGCGCCTTTTATATTATTAATAATAAAACATTACTAACTACAACGACAGTAGTAGTAAAAAAACTTCTTAGTGACGGAATTAAAAACATCCCAACTCCGCCTTAATATGACTAATTAAAATAAAGAAAAAATAACATATCCGTGAGAATGAAATTTAAGGGATAAGTATCTCACCATCCTGTTGATAGCACATTAATATTAATAAATGAAAGCTCAAATTGGGTCGAAATAACGGCTAACTTATCCGGATTCATTCAGGTTCGAGTACCGAATAATGAACCCAGACTTTATCAATAAATCAATCTTTAATCTCAAATCTAAAATATACGGTATAAGCCATCAAGAGGATGCTAAATCAGTCCTCTAATTTATAATACCCAGCACATGAATGATAGTTACTCTGTGCCAATATCACGAAAAATGTTTAACATTGCGATTACATAAGTTTCAGAACACAATAAAATATATTTATGAAAAAAATCTACACATATTTACTCACTTCAACCAAAGATCTTTTTTTATTATTTTATTTGTAACAATAAAAGTGCTTTTACAAACGAGATACTTACAAGTTGAAATTGTACATACGAAAATATAATTAACACGTACATCCATACTTGACATTATAAATGCGAAAGTGCATGTGTTTGTTTGTTACGCTTTCACGCCTAAACCACTAAACCGATATTAAAAATTCTTTCAGTCGATTACACATTTTGGGAAATGAATATGCTAACATCGGCGACATTTATTTCTTAAAATTAGCGCAATATAAACATGCACTCAAAAATTATTTTTCCATAATGTAACTTTATATACGCAATATGGACATGTTGAAATGAAATGATGATATTTCTCATTGTTCTTTTTTGTTGTGGTACACAAAATAATTGTATGTTATTTTTAAGTTTCAGTTTTTAAGTTTTTTTATTTTTTCCATAATGTAACTTTATATATGCAATATGGACATGTTGAAAAGAAATGATGATATTTCTCACTGTTCTCTTTTGTTATTTTTTGTTGTGATATATAAAATAATTGTATGTTATTTTTAAGTTTAAAACTACTATTATGTAATGATATTATTTTTCTTACTTTTGTACTCTATTATATGTTTATTTATAAAAGGCAGTATAGCCGTTTATGTATTTAAAATAAAATAAAATAAAATATCAGCGGGTAACTTAGGCTATATTATATAATGGCAACCTCTGGCGTTATGAAATTCGTATAAATGAAAATGTCTGTATTTCATATATTTTAGCGGCAGGGAGGAAAGTCAAAGGGAAGGTGGGGTTCGCGGAGAGGGAAGATACGAGGGTGGGGGAAGGCGGGGAAGGTGGAAGGGAACGGGGACGCACGGGAAAGGACATGCAGGGATAATTAATTTATTTCTTTGAATGGCACTGTAACACATTCCGGGTACCAGCTAGTATTATAATAAATATCAGTACATAATATGCATACCTACTTTTCATGTTACTCTGTAGTTATATTGTCATAGGGATTTGAAAAGGAGTTCTTCAAGTATATAATTTGATTAATTTATTTTTTACTGCTTTAAAAGAGTTTTACATAGATAATTGTACAGTTTATACAATACTAGCTGACCCAGCAAACGCTGTTCTGCCGTTTAAATTATTTCTAGTGAATATATTGGTTGTTAAATAAAAAATAACGAATGTATTGTAAGTGTGTGGGGATGGGATTTATGATAGAAAGAGGAATGGAGCGCTGTAGAAGATGACCGCCGATAAAAACAAAAAAAAACACCAACACAATAATACATAACATACATAACAATAACATAGTGATGCACAACAAATGCAAACCGAAATGTCAAAATGACGCAACGCTTCTCGTGAATGACTTGCGCATGTGTGGATGTAGCGCCATCTGTCATTCAACAACATAAATAATTTCGTTCATACAAAAACACTAAAAGCGCGATTAAAAAATGGGAGGGTGGGGGTAGGAGAGTGAAAATTTTGGGTTACAGCCTGTTACAGGTATTTTTTGATGCCAAATAAAAAAAAAAATACAAAAAAATTTCTGGAGAGTGACACCTTAATGACATATCGGAATGAAATATACTTTACGACCTATTCTCATACCTACCAAATATATTTACATAAAAAAATTCATAAAAATCGGTCAAGCCGTTTCGGCGGAGTGCGACCACAAACAACGTGACAGGAGATTTTTATGTATATAGATATTCATAAAGATAAACGAGAAAGAAATACAGAAATATTTAAAATTTTATCAGCTATTAACCAACGTTCTTTTGAATATATTTTAATAAAACAAATATAAAACTGTATTCCACTTAATTTTATTGACCGTAACCGGTTTCAACTCGTTAGAACCATCTTCAGACTGGTACAAATAATTCTTAGTCTTCTTTCGAACATTAAGAGTTAAACAATTTCACCGTATAGATACTTAAACCAGCTTTGTTCGATGACAAAAAACGTATTAATTGTTGGTTTAACTATATCTCCAACATCGAGATATAGTTAAACCAACAATTTGATCATTTCTCAAATTTTGCATTCGTCTCACAGGTGTATAATATTTTCATGAAAACTACCTCGCTAATCAATTAATAGCATTGGTATATGATTATATGACCATGATTAACACAATTCTCACCACGAAGAAAAAAAAACAGATCTTTCCCACACTTTGGCTTGCTTTGAACACTTCTGCATAATCTACATAAGATATATGAACACATATATTATTATTAAGAGAAGAAGACAAGAATAATAATCTAAACGAAAATATGGAAGAGAACAAAACACAGAAAAAGACAATGGTCGCAACAGGAACTCGAACCCAGACCTCTCGTCTAACTCGGACGTACGCGTTAACCAATTTCGCTATTACTACCTTCGGTCAAACCTTCATATTTGTCAATCTCGTATTTAAAGTTTTAGAATTAAAAAATATTATGTTCAACTATTTCTTTTTTCCATATCATGGGCAATTAACCTTTTTTTTATTGGAAACAATCATTCTAAGAATTCGTTTTTAACCTAGATAGCGTCTCGGATAAATATATCCGAATTTATTCGTATGTAATTATTGACTTTTTATAAAAATCTAAATGAACATTCAATTTTTTATACGAAAAACTCTTTTTTTATATTTTTTTTATAAAAAGTGAGTTTTTCTTATAAAAAATAACGTATATTATTATTTTAGATCATCTTCAAAGAAATTGGATTACCTTTCAATATTTCCCCAGTAAAAGGGTAGTATAACTTCACACAACCCAAACTCATATATTTAAATTAGAGAAAAAAATTGTTTGGCCCTCGTAAAATAATATTTATGTTATGCCAATTCCCGCAAAACACATCGAATGATTGATAAAAAAAATACGCCGCCATATAAATAGAATGAGGCTTCTTTATATTTTATTCGTATGCAGACCTATTCGCAGCATTGATATTCATGTTTTTCAATCAGCCGCTTTCTCCACCGTTCCGCCCTGGAAACTCCCGCTCCCGCCCCCGCCCCCGCCCTGAGGCCGCCCAGCGCCGCTCAGGGCCGCCCGGAGCCGCCCATCACGTACGGGCCTGACATGGAGTACCAGCTCCAGCTCACAATTATCAGGGAAGGGCGACTATTTTCTGCCACTGTCCCTGAAACTGTGAGGCATCGGTGTCTCTAATGATTGTGAAAGGTATATATTATCGAGGATATTGGTATAAGAAGTAGGTACCCCAGTACGTCTAATATCATTTTGTATGTTTAAAATTCAATGCAAACTAAAAAAATAAATCTAAAAGTAAGTGTTACCAGTAAAGGTAAATGTGTGACTAAATAAAACTACATATTAATTTTTAAGTAATATAATATTTTAAAACATTTTTTACTACAGCTTTTTAAAAAAAAAATCATTTATGTAGTAACTATATATATTCATTATTTTTTACATTTTTATATCAAACATGTTAGGCATATATATATATATAAAATAGAAAATATGATCGTGGTCCTCCTCACTAGGAGATCCTGTGCTGAGCGGGACTATGCTTTGGATAAGTTTTCAGCGACTTCTATGGTTTAACTTCATTGTTTGAACAAGGTTTTCCAGAAACTTGTATTACGATGTTTTAATAATAATATAATAATAATAATAAATGTTTATTCCGGTATGTGGGGAGAATAGTGCAATCCCACACATTCCATAAGGGTTATAATACATAATATACAAAATATTGAAAGAGAAAAAATAAATAGAAAAGCAGGTAAATATGATTATAAATGCATGAAACAAAGGTGATAGATAAGATACAAGATATAGGTAATAAAAGATATAAGAAATAATAAGATAGTTATAAGTATACTATAAGTTCGTTTTCCGATAGTTCCTTCAGCCAACATTTAATGTCCTTAATGTAGCTATTTTTTGTTTTAATTTGTTTGATACAAAGTTGGAGTTTGTTATATAACTTTACTGCTAAAAATTCAGAACCTCTATGTCCAAATGAAGAGTTAAACTTTGGTATATTAAGTATGTCTGTTTGTTTGGCTCTGGTTTTATGAGCATGTGAGGTGTCTGCCTCTGAATCATTTTTGTGGTGATGTACTAGAATGTTTTTGGCATAGATTTTCTGTATGCTTGGAACATCAAACTGTTTAAAAATTTCTGTTGTTGACATCCTTAGTATGGTCTTTATGAAAAAAAGCTGTCTAAAATGGAAAATTTTGTCGCGGATCAAAAGATAAAGAAGAGTTAGAAATTTGTGTTGGTAGAGCTATTTCGTGAGTTGGTTATGATTAATACAAGTTATTTTTAATACAAGTTTTCAATAACTTACTTTGCATTCTCCAATACAACGTTAACATAGTCTTGGTAACAAATACTTAAGCAATATGGATGTATTTGACAATAATTTGAACATAGAAAACATCAAACTATGTGCCAACTATGTGTATTCTACCTATCTCATAAACTAATGTGAACAATTTTAAACACTACCTACTTAGTGTCAACTCCTATATTTTAGGTAACCTATATTTTGTTTCTAATATTTTATGTTACCTGTATTTTGTCATCGCTTATTTTTTCAACCTATATTTAGTTTTTAACGTATGTATATTATGTTACCTGTATTTTGTCAACTCATTATTTTCACTGTAATTTAAAAAATATGTACTGCATTCTATGTAAAAGCCCTATGGGCGTTTAAATAAATAAATAAAATAAAACTTTTTCATAACTAACTTTTAACTCCACAATGGAGGCCCTGAGGAATATAATTTCCTTCGTGGCCTAGGTCATCTGAAATGCTGTGTGGACAGTTTATTCAGGAGAGGAAGGAATGAATATTTTTTTGAAGGGACTATGTTGTAGGAAGGAGGACACACATAGGCCGGCAAATCGTTCCACAGCCGAGCTGTTGAACACAAGAATGAGTCGAAGAAGAGACCCGTTCTCATATAACTAATGTCAACCGGTACATATGTTGATCGCGCGTTTGGCGAGTTTCCCAACTATTCACCGGTTCCGAAAGGATCAATGACGCTAGTTCCTCTGAGCATCTTCCATTGAAATACTAAACAAGGTTAGCATTCCGACCCGATCCCTGTTAAAAGTATGTTAGTAAGTAGGTATATAATAGAGTATTAAAGATCTCGACTGGTTGGCAACTTTTAAAATCATAGAACCAGTATAATCACATGCACGCAGTCTACACTCCCTTTGGAGTTATATATATATAGCAAATTACATTCATCACGTATCACATACTACACAGGGCAATATTATATTTTTGATCCTAAAGAGGTACCGAGACACCAACAGTTGTGTGTTCCGGGCTCCATTCCGAAGTGTGCGTCAGACATCTCTCCCGGTATTTCCTTCATTTCGGACTACAAGCGTGGACTGGGATCCCTCCAGTGGCGCCAAGCGACTAAATTTCATATTCAAGTATCATTTTCAAACTAGTTCACAATATTCACATATCTCTAGTATGATATCTTAAACGTTAATTAATTTTGTTTATTTTTCATGCTTTTTTCAAATTTCAAGATTTGTGATAAACTTTAATAATTTTTGATGAACTTTAATAAATTTTAATAAAATGAGATTTACTGAATTCTGTTAATCAATTTGGTAACATTTAAAATTATGTGTTTTATGTATTTTTAAACATTAGCGGCATTACAAATGAACATATTTTAAATTTAATACAACTTATAAACAATCAAATGTGGGGTAAATGATTGTTTCAATTTAAACGTGTGGTGATTAGGCGTGCTATCATTATTTCATCATCTTTCTATTAGATTCACGTTTGTTTTGACTTTATCAATTTTTATTACTTACTATTTCGATGCTATCTATACTGTAATGTGTTTTGTTAACAATTCTTATATAAATTTATAATCCCGTGATAAGAAAATCCGTTCGTGTAAAAGATATCCCCTGCGAAATATTTTTTATCATTAGTATGGAAAATATTACATCTAATTAAAAATACTGGTCGTATGGTTAAATACCTGGCGTAATTTATTTTTAAGTATTTAATATCGGTGCGGGCCTTATTGTGGTACAAAATCAGCATAATATATCCGCGTCTGATTATATGAGGAAAGTGGAACATGAACATAATACTAGGTTCCCAAAAAATTAAGGATCGCTTGTTCAAAAATATAACAACAACTACGGACGGCAAACTCTGGAGTATAACGTGCCAAAAATATTAAGCGTGTTACCAAGTATGAAATATAAAAAATTGCGATTCTACAAATAAATTGAGATATATGCTAAAACAATTATTACTAAATAGAGGTGGTTTGTATTAAGTGATGTGTATTCATTGTGATAATCTGTATATTATAGTAATAATATTATGTATGCTCGTTTAAATTGTAATTGAATAATAATATCCTGTTGACGTTTAAAACTGGATTGTACCTTAAGGGCGTTTAACCAGCCAGCGGCCGAAAATCCACATTTCGTCAAAAGATGTTCTTACGATCGTACAGGGCGGTTCCAATGAGAAAGATTAATTATTCTCCGTACCAGCTTTTTAAAATAATAATAAACGTTTTAATAATATAATAATTTTTTTTTTCATGTTTTCTGGTTACATGAACATAATATTGTAGATGCAGGAAGCAAGATTCTTCATTACCAATTTTTATATCAACAGATTTTTTTTACCAGTAAATGTGAATTTATTTTCATGTTTTTTATACTAATGTAGGTACTTACTTATTTTTATCTTTGCGTCCAAAATAGGTGGCTGGAATACCATCTGTACAGAAATGTATATCATGTGATTCATGTGACAAAGTTACATTGGAATCACTGTGTGTTTTGATAGTAAAATAAATATTATCTTTTTAGTAATTTATTTTGTAAAAATATTTTTTAAGATATATTATTATTAGTATACTTAATTGAATTGTACGAAAATTGTGCTCATGTAATAAAACAATATTTTATTGTAATGTATTGTGTGGTTTTTATTTAAATTAGTTAAAAAAAAAGTCAATAGCTACTATTTTCTTTTAACAGACTTTTTTTATATTCTTTAATCGCGAGAAATCGTCAATCCTTAAATACTTAATTGGAAATTATTAAATATTGTAACCAAGATTTTTGCTGTAGTGCTCTTATATGACTGAGTATTGTTAAAATGTTATTATTACTGAAAACCTGATAACATTTTGCAGTAGGTAAGCCAACAATTGAGTCATTGATTTATAATTTCAGTTCAATATCGATTTTATTTCATTCAAAATTTGCTTTAATTTATACCTACATTCAAAAATGTTGAAAGGCGTGATGATAAAGCTATTAAAATTATGTACTTTTTGTAATTATTTTTTGATCATAAGTATTTAGATATCATTTTTCAATAATGTTTAAGCATAAGAACGTAAAAAAATCTGAAATATATTAGTTCGAAGTGCGCAAATAAATACATAAACGAACCAATTTTCGTCAAGAAACACATGTACGTGAATATTTTTTAATGATTTTATTTAAACTAGAATTAAAATTCAGAAACATGCGTTTCCCAGATAAATGTATTGATTTATTTTATTGCATGATTATATGATTTGAAATGGGTGTTGTATAATACAAAATCTATTATGAAAATTTAAGAAATCTGCCAACGACCATTGGTATAACCGTATTATACTAAAAATAAACATTTTTTCTCAAAATTTAAAATCTGCGTTTATTACATAAAATAACAATCTTTCGAAATCAATTTGAATTTTTTTGTGAAAAAGAGTCAATACGTCTAAATTCTGATTAAAAAATGACATATTTCTGGTTTTCTCTGGTTATACCCTCTTAAAAACACCAAAAAACTGGCGTTGTTCCAAATTCTTTTGTAAATAAATAAACGGAATCCTATTAAAATCGTCCAACATTGACAAATGCAATGTCCGGGTGGATATTGCATTTGCTCTCCACGAGTCCCTTCTGTTCGAATTTCCATTTGCCACCCATTCCTTCTTGGGCTCTTTCTCTTATTCAATCTTTGTGCTTTTTTGGTTTTTAATTTCATGGTGAGTGGTCACAGAGGGTGTACCCCCTGCTGTTTCCCCTGCCCAACACCCCCTCGCTACTCCCACCCCCACCCCCTAAGTGTCACCATCTCGACCGATCCTTGGTTTTCACACCATTTCCATTACATGTATGAAGGAATGTTCTCAAAAGGCTGGAGGGTCCTTTGCCACGAGAATTCCTCACATGTCAAACGCCTTGGTTCTCATATCATTTGAATATAAAACAAACAATATTTTGGATCCTGAATAAGTATTCAACTGACATAATATAGAAAAAAAACGTATCAAAAACGAGCGATTTAAAAAACCTATTGTGCTACTACTCACACACTTATTGGTATTCAATCGTCAAAAAATTTAAATAATATTTTTTTTTTTTTTTTTTTTTTTAAATATGTTTATTCAGTTTTTTTAAATTTTACAATATTTATCTTAAAAATCTTACAAAACTGATCAATCAGTTTGATTGTAAGAAATCTCTCATTTTTCCTATTTAATTAATACCATTGTACTTTTATGTTTTACATTGTAATAACTGTGTAAAATTTACAATACTAATTATTATAAACTACTTACTAATTACGAATACAGTGGGTGATAGTAATTTCCAGGTATTTGATCAATATTCGATTTGGGTATTTGTATACAATATTATTTGCTTTCATGTTCTACGGAGATAGAATGATTTAACATTTTTTTTGATATTTGAATAAGATGTCTCATTTTTAATATTTTCAGGTAATGCGTTAAATATTTTCGGAATTCTATGCCTCTTTGTTCTATCACCGTATACATTTTGAGATTTATTAATAATAAGCATTTGTGCTTCTCTATGCCTAGTAGGGTAGTTGTGGTTTACAGGATTTTTGAATTCTGTATTCCAGAATTCATCTAGCGTTAATTGATAATCTACCTTACTGTGTATAGAGAGGACATTACACAAGGAGAAAATTTTTTTATAATCGCCTTCACATAATTGAACTTTTTTTTTGCCTGATATCAATTTTAGGAAACGGATTTGTAATTGTTCTATTTTATTTAAGTACGTTTTGTACGTTAATCCGTAACTATTTATTCCGTATCCTATAATTGATTCTGCTAATGCGTTGTATATACAGTATAATATATTTTTATCAACAAAGTTTTTTAGGTGATAAAATTTCCCTAATATGGATCTTAATCTATTACATACATTTTCAATATGATTTGACCAGTTAAAATTGACATCTATTGTAAGACCAAGGTATGTATATTGGTACACTTTTTCAATATTTGGGCAATTACACTGCAGGGATTGGTTTTTTGTGTGTAAACAATCATATGAATGACTTTTTATATGCAATTCCTTATCCTGACAATTTGTATATGGTGAATGAATAAGCATATATTTGGTTTTGTTTGCGTTTATTATAATGCCATTATCGTGTGACCACTTAATTATGTTGTTTAGGTCTTCTTGTAAAATTTCCTCAATTTTTTGTGGATTTTTGTCAGCGCATATAATGCAAGTATCGTCTGCAAACATGTAGCATTTACAACGTTTTATTACGTTTGGTAAACTGTTTACTTGCATTATATAACACGTAGGTCCCGATATCGAGCCCGTAGCTACTCCAGTGCTTGCCAACATTTCATCACTTAAAATTCCGTCAATTTTAACTTTAATTTAAACACATTGCTTTAAATAAAGATGACAGATTTATATCAGATCTTTAGGATTCTAAGAAATTTAATTTCAGGATTTTTCGATCTTGTAGAGATACTTTAATCATAAGTATCATAACATTTCAAACATTATATCTATTGTTGATTGATTAGTCGGCAGATGCATTTTATGAGATAAAAGATTATTTATTTTTGGCGACATAAACAGTTCTCTTGTACGTAAGACGCATTTTATGAGATAAAAGATTATTTATTTTGGCGACATAAACAGTTCTCTTGTACGTAAGACGCATTTTATGAGATAAAAGATTATTTATTTTGGCGACATAAACAGTTCTCTTGTACGTAAGACGCATTTTATGAGATAAAAGATTATTTATTTTGGCGACATCAACAGTTCTCTTGTACGTAATACGTACATAATGTTGAAATTGATTTATTAAAAACTATTACCTCATTATGTGTATACAACTTTCATTGCGGTCTCCGTGGTCGAGGGGTAAGGCTCTCTTTCAAATTCCGGTGTTAGCAATGAAATTTTCTTCGATTAATTTGTGTTCTTTAACAATTTATTCATTTAAACTTAAACAATATGTAGTATATTTGCGGTGCGTCCCAGAGTGGAATATACTTTCGGTATCGCCGTTGTATAAGATCCTATTCAGAATTGAAACCATGCTTGAAATGGCTTTAGCCGGGTTTGGTAACCAGACCTGCAAAGCCAGGTTCCCACTTTTCTCTTTCCCATCTACTTCCGCTCTCCAATACCCTCACAACATCCATGATATATCGCAAGTTGGGGATGCCATAGTCTCACTGGTTCCAGACAGGAGTATTTAGGGCTCTTTTTGTAGTTTTAAAATTTAAAGAATTAAGCAACTATACGATACGTGGAGTCAAAATATTCATTAAAAGTGCATTCGATGTTCATCTTCATGGTTGCGAAATACCAAGGCATGCATTAGGTATGTACATTTAAAAAAATCATCTCTAAACGGCCTAACCACTGCTTTAAAATTGCTTTTAATGCCAAAATAACTATCGACTTCTAAAAAAATACTAAAATACTTGCCAAACAATAATAACATTAATTATTTAAATTTGTTTTAAATTGTAATGAAATGAAATGGAGCCATACAAATTAAGCACAATAAAAATAAGCATTTTTTTTTCTGACGGAAAAAAGATTTAACTTAAGAGGAATACACAAGCCAAAAGATGTCCTTTCTTGCTGTGTCTTACATCACCACGAATAATAGGTATAAAAATCAGCAAAACGGAGTCCAGAATGGTCGATTTAAGCGCAAATTATTTCATTTTGTGAATAATTTTACAAGAAATATAAAAAAAAAATTGTCATAAAATTTTTATTTTTATTATACACGAAGTTCAATGTATGTCTTTGTGGTATAGGCAATAATCGCTCCAAGTTAGAACCATGTTTATACACAAAAATTAAGGATGATAAAAATTCAATATTTTTCATCATGTTTTTTGGTATCATAAAGTAGGTAAATCGGTTCGCAGTAACGATTAATCGAAAACAGTAATTTTATCGACAGCCTCGCTTTCATAATTTTCTTAAAGCTTTCAATATTTCCTAGCTTTGCAATTAAATAATGAATAATTAATTCAACTGACGTTGTGTATTTTTTGGGGGTTGAAAATGTGGACATCACGCAAACTTAGGGAAATGAAACTAACGCACTCTGCTTCCCGCCACGTACAGGGTGCACTCTCCTACCGTGGGAGTTTCACGTCTCTTGTATCGAACATTTCACAGTTTCCAATAAGCGGGTATACTTCCAATAAAGAAATAATATAACTGCACTTTCCGTTGCCAAAGTTTTGCAAACACACTTTACACAGTCCCAAAACTTTGTTTTATATGGAAAATGTCGCGCAGTTTCGCAGTTAGGTATCGGAATATTTTTTATTTCTTATTCTTAAGCATTGTGAAGGAAAGTCTGGGTATAAGGTGCTTACGCGACGAATACTGAATAACGAGGGAATAATTTTACTTTGAAGTACAATCACGGTTTTTTCAAAAGTTTCATATTCTAGTAGGGAGACAATGGTAGAGTATTTAACCTTTCCCATACCATGCTAAAAATACCCTCGACAAACCGTCTTGTTACACAGCGTTACTCTATTGGATTTGGAAATTATTTCGGGTTTTTTGTAAAAATATTGTTGTGAATATTTTTTATTTGGCTTATATGAATTTATTGTAAGAAAAAAATATTGATTTTGTGCCCTAAAACTGAAATATTAAAAAAATAATCATTCATAATAAATAATCAAATATTATTTGAAACGCCCAACAAGGCGGGCCGGCTGTGGCAGCGACCGCCTAGGGTCACGTTAGCCTCGAGAAGAGCATCATTGTTTCAGAAAGCCACATGTGGAATGCGCTAGGTACTAGTAAGGGCTGACACCGACCTACTATCATTTTTTAAATACATTTACAAAAAATATGTTTGCTGATCTAAGTTAATACCAGATTGAGTGGTTTTAACACTAGTTGCGTAGAGACATAGATTACAAGAAAAATACAATATTTAAAGAACACTCGAATTTTATTTTTTTTACAGTTTTACGCAAAAGCAAACCACGAAAATATAAATTATAATTATGTTGAAGTGAAAACTTCTTTAGCACCGTTGTGATTTGAAACTGGATGAAACGAAAAAGCGACACTAAAAAAACGGTAAGCAAACCACGAAAAAAATATGTTATAATTACTTTGAAGTTAAAACTTCTTTAGCACCGTTGTGATTTGAAACTGGATGAAACGAAAAAGCAACAAAAAAAAACAATAAACAAACCAAGAAAAATATAATGTTATAATTACTTTGAAGTGAAAACTTCTTTAGCACCGTTGTGATTTGAAACTAGTTGAAACTAAAAAGCGACACTAAAAAGCAAACCACAAACAATAAGCAAACCACGAAAAAATAATGTTATAATTTAATCTTAATTTAATTTTAATTTATAACGAATCCGAAGATATCGAATCGAATCGAATTACTTTGAAGTGAAAACTTCTTTAGCACCGTTGTGATTTGAAACTAGTTGAAACTAAAAAGCGACACTAAAAAGCAAACCACAAACAATAAGCAAACCACGAAAAAATAATTTTATAATTACTTTGAAGTGAAAATTTCTTTCGCACCGTTGTGATTTGAAACTGGATGAAACGAAAAAGCGACACTAAAACGAGACAAACACATGCATCTATAGCATTTAAAGAGAATGGGTTAGAATAATCGGTCTCCTCTTTATGCGGTGCTTCGTAGCCTTCCGACTCTTTTTCTGAAGGTTTCGCTTCTACCGGTGTGAACTGCACACTAGTATTTTTTATAATACTCACTTATATGTTTTAACATTTTTCCAAAATTTAGAGATAACCTTTAGGATAAATTTTACTTTTATGAGTGGAAATAGTTTACATAGCAAATTAAAATATTTATTTCACAGGAACATAACGACAAAAACCTATTAGGTAAATTCTCATTTAAACATTTATCCGACGTGTTTATCATAATTCATAATAAAATATAAGTAAGAATGTAGATGTAAAAGATTTTTTCAAAAAAGCAAAACAAAGACTTTGTTATTATATTTACCTAAATATTATGTAATGCATTCGTTTAAAGTAAATCTATATTAAATCGTAAAATGGCGACCACACGTCATCTAGTACTATACGAAACTATAAGAACTTAAGCTGTGGATACTGTAGTGCAGACATACAGTATTTTTTTTACATTAGCTTCACACATGAGGCCCTGAGGAAAATAATTCGCTTCAGGGCCTATGTCATCTTTGGGGAGAGGTCTTCCTGCTGGAGAGGTCAAAAGGTCTCCCTCAACCTGTCTCTCCCGACCCGGCCAGCCACACAGAGCCAGTTGCTAGGCAGACGTACCCGCCGCTAAGATCCGGAACCAAACCTACCCCATGAACCTGGTCACCCCTGCTAAGTCACCAAACGTAACAAACTACTTGAAGTCACTTATGGCAGAAGTGTTGGTTGTCCAATAAACGGTTTCCGGGGCGGCGGCATGCCGTTATTATGAAAAATATGCATTTTAGAAGATGATCGAAATAGCAAGTTACACAAAGACAGTGAGCGTTCTAAAATAGTAAAAATAATAAATAATTCAAAAAAAAATATATTTTTAAAATCCTAATATTCATTGCAAATTGTACCTTCAATTCATTGAAACCTAACCATTTATATTTATTGCTACTTCCTTCCATGTAATAATCATTTGTAAAGACGTCACTTTGCTACTGTTTCAATGGAAAGAAAGTCCCTTGTTAAAATAATTATTTTATGGGGGTAGTTTTAGGTAAGATTCTAAATATTGCACCCAACCCTCACAAAAGAGTTTTATGGTGGTGCAGTAATGTTTACAATCGTATTTTGGATGAAGTATTGTCATGTTTCTTCCTTTTTGAATGCCCTAACTAATTAAGCGTACCTTTTTATCCCATCCATCAAGTACACTTGACGTGACTTTATCACTAAACGGCGTTATAAAAAGGTGGAAATTATTATAATTTTTATCGGCCTTGTATCCCATCCAGATCTCCACAAATTAACATGGCTCTACCTCTAATGTAACTATATGGTTTTACAACACATAGGTACATATCAGGAATCTCAATTATAGAGCATTTCAACAATTATCTTTCCTTTGCCAGTTCATTGCCTTACTTTTCAATTTGGGAGGCAAGTATGGGTGCCGCCGCCCCGGGAACCATTTATTGGATAACCAACACTTCTGCCAAAGGTCATTCCAAGTAGTTAGCTACGTTTCGTGACTTAGTAGGGGTGCCCGGGTTCGTGGGCAGAGATTTGTCCGGGTTTTGCTTTATTATTATATATTTATTACTTATCCAGCTGTACTCTCTCGGAACATCGCCTTACACCGCAGTGGAAGAGATGGATTCATACGTCCGTCACTCTTGGACACAATGACACCCAGATTCCTACCCACCCCTTACATCCTTTTCCTTCTCAGAACTTCCTAACCTTCCTTTCCTAAAAAGACCCTTCACACATCATCCCCAAGATGTCATAGGCCCTGGGGGGAATTATTTTCCTCAGGGCCTCCTGTGTGGAGCTATTGTAAAAAAGCACTGCATTGTCATTGTCTTAATCAAGTCTTCCACGAAAAGATTATTTGATAAAAATAAAATGAAATTAAATAAACATTTATTACTTCTGAACTAAT
This sequence comes from Limnephilus marmoratus, assembly GCA_917880885.1. Lineage (NCBI taxonomy): Eukaryota > Metazoa > Arthropoda > Insecta > Trichoptera > Limnephilidae > Limnephilus > Limnephilus marmoratus. Next base: position 50,568,628 of record OU862909.1, on the reverse strand, counting down.
GTGGCATGACCCTGCAAATAACCCAAAACCCATAAAACTAAACAAAAAATATCCCCCGTCATCTGATTGTCTAGAATCGTAACATTTTATCGTTAATTTTAAGGAAATACGCAGAAAGGAATTAAAAAATGACTCTGGTTTGAGGATCAGGTGGTCGGTTGGCCGAACCTTCCGATGTGGTTCCTCATTTTTTTGTGGCTCTTTTTAAAATGAAAACGGAATGTCAAGCAACCCAAGTTTTTTTGCAGCAAGATAATTAATATTGTCATCCCTGTTTTCAGACATTTCAAATTAATGCACTAGAAAGCGACGACAAACGTATTATGATGTCAACTTCGAGAAGTAAAATAATCTCTACAGATAGGCAAAAGGTCTTAACGTTTTATTTTACATCTCTTTTTGTCATACATAACTAAAAGGAGATCGTAATATTGGACGTAGGTTAATAAGGTTGAAATGAATTAATGATTTGTCTTCTCTGTTATTCCCATAGAAATTTAAAATTTGTTGTCTCAACTGACATAGAAATGTGTCGACTTTTAGGAAAACATTTTTTATTATTTTATACAGAATTGTCACAATTTTTAAAATATTTTTTACGGATGCAAAAATATATTTTTTAGGAATACCTAAAATCTTGATTTATTGATTGAAGCATTTGAGGAGGTATTGACGTTTTAAAGAGCGTTGTAAACTATAATCGCATCGTGGATTTGGGCGGGTTAAGGGGAAAGGCTCTGCGGCCCTTTTACACAAAACTGAATTTTCGATTTGTTGCCAAAGTACCCAACCAAACAATTTTTTTTATTTTAAATCCAAAGGTTTAGTAAATGTCTGGTACGGGCGGATATGGGCTACTTTATTGATATGTGTTTTAATTTATAAAATATAGATCATTAAAAAATTCAATTTTCTATGGTTTTAGAGCCATTTTTTGGCTATTATTTGTTAGTTTATGATAATTTTTAAACTAAATTATATTACTCCATTAACTAAATTAATACAATGAAATACAATATATAAAAATTAAATTATTAAAGAAAGCATTCTGATAGGTGTAAATTAAAATTGCAAATGACCGAATTGCGTTAGAACACAAATTTGTATAATATGAATTTGAAATTTAGACCCAAAAACGGCCTTTTTCACGATATTTTATTTTATTTATTTAATTATTTTTTAAATTTTAGATTGGTCATTAGATGTTATCCACCACTTACTCGCCCTGGTATAAGTAACAGATAGTTAGTTACTCCTTCAAGGCTCTCGCAAGCACTCTAATTTTTTTTAAATAACGAATACTTTGAAGTTTGAACGAAACTCCCTGCATACGGTATTAGGATGCAGTACGCAAGTGCTAACATAATATCCAAAATGCGAATAATATATTATAATCAATAATATAAAGTATTTCAAACATAAAGTAATTAAAAACATAAAAGGCTGCTGCTCGCAAGGCGTTGTGTATGCTGCAAGCATCTGCAAGATGCCAATACCTTGATCTGTTAGATTGGGCAATATTTTTTTTTTACTATTTCCATGCAAGTGAGGGAGCGGGAGACAGAACGAGAAATAAAAGGCGTCGGGTCGAAGTGGTGAGTCAGTCGTTTATTGGGCTACGTAGCAGATGGTCGGTGAGCGGTAACTTGATGTAATGCGGAGTGCCGTAGATGATGCTGCAGGCGTACGGAGGTGGAGATGGTGTGGTGAAGGTCAGCGAGTTGCTCGACACCATGGCGGTGGAGATGACCTATCTTCCAGGCCGTTGCTCGACGCTTTGAATCGCGGAGATGAACGGTGTGTGGCTCGGTGAGCTGAGCCACCAGCAGGTAGTCCTGGCGAGGCGGAGCGTGTTTCCATGGCAGCGAAGCACGGTGGGGCTTCGGGTGCCATGAAGTGGTGAGCTGATCCCTGGACTGAAGGTGCGTCAAACCTTATAAGTCGCGGGATGGAGCTGATCTCAGGAGCTGAAGACACGATGGGCCTTGTAGCTGAGAAGTGGTGGTGGACCTCGAGGAAGCTGCCCTGGATGCGTAGCGATGCCATGCAGGAGCACTTATTACATGTTGACCGACGATTAATGTGAGACTGAACTGGACTGAACTGCAGCGGGCGAGCGATCGGCTGCTTATATAGCCGCGGTAGAGTAACTACCTCGCGGTAGGTAATACGAGCCACCTCGGCAGTTGACGAGAATATTCGGCGCCGTACAGATATTGTACGGTGCTGTCTCGAGACCTTTCTAGGCGGGGCGATATTATTATCGTCAGGCTGGCACGGGAGGCGAGAAAGTACATCGCGGCCAGTATAGGTACGAAGGTACCTAGGCAAGTAGGTTTGCGATGCGCGCGAATTTTAGGAGATGTTTCTCGAGTCTTCTTTTGATGGCGAAGATAATAATGATGTGTCGCCACACAAGAATTGAAAGATGTGGGATTGGGCGCGAAATTGATTGGTCTGAAAGTATGTTGCCTGTTGTATGCTGAAGACGCGGTGCTGATTTCTAACACTATGGAAGATCTACAGTCTCTAGTATCTAGGATGAACGAAGTATGTATGAAGAATGAGTTAATGATGAATGTAAGTAAGTCTAAAGTCATGGTGTTTGAAAGAGAGAGTACGAAAACAGTGTGCGATATAGTAGTAAATGATGAATACTTGGAGCAGGTGGATGAGTTTGTTTATCTGGGTAGTATGTTTACGAGAGATGGGAAGGCTGATAGAGATATTGAAAGGAGGGTAAATGCCGGTAACTCCATTAATGGAGGACTGAATGCCGTTGGAGCTAATAAAAAACTTTCAATAAAAGCGAAGCTGGCAGTCCACAATGGAGTCCTGGTACCTACCCTGATGTATGGCAGTGAGGTATGGAACTGGCAGAGGAAGGATGAAAGTAAACTGAATGCTGTTGAAATGAGATCCCTGAGACGTATGTGTGGTAAAACCATGTATGATCGTGTTAGAAATGTGGATATCCGCAAAGAATGTAAGGCTGATTTAAGTATAATGAGCAAAATTAAGAAAGGGACCCTCAGATGGTTTGGGCACGTAGAGCGAATGAACGAAGAAAGTAGTGTGAAAAGAATATATGATGCAAATGTGAATGGTAGAAGAAGTCGGGGACGCCCGAGGAAGACATGGCACGATCAAGTAAATCAGATACTTGAGACGGGCCATGTCAAAAGTCAGAATAATAGAAGAGTATGTATAATACGATGTATGAATGTGAGTGAGGCAAAGAGTGTGTGCCAAGACCGAGTTGTTTGGCGGTCCGTCCTCTCTGCCTACCCCTGCGGGGAAACGGCGTGATGGTTAGTTAGTTAGTTACTATTTCCAATTATTAAAAAAAATTGTCAAATTTGCCTCTAAAATCGTGAATGATGAATTCTTTAATAGCCTATTATTTATAATTTAAATTATGAACAAATAAAGTAGCACACATCCGTACTAGATGTTTTACTATGGCTTTTAATTGAAAGGGGAATTATTCAGTTTGGTTAAGTATTTTGGCCTTAAATGGAAAATTAGATTTAATATGAAAAAGGCCGGACAGCCGTTCCTCTTAAGTGTTTCGGCCAACAATAAATGCATCTATAAACTAAACCTTTGTCCGGCGACATACGCGTAATCGGAACGTTAGATTTTTAATTTGTGATTTTTTTTTATAAATCTCAACATTTTAGGTTAAATTATGTGGTCAAAATAACAGACAATTTTTTTTTCTGTTTCTGAGATAGGGGACCGTTTTCGTTACCCACGAAACAAGTAAAATTGTACGCACAAAAACAAAGGAGTATGTTTGAGACAGTGAATGATTTTTAAATGATTTGAATTTGCAATACTGAATCTTATGGCTTTCCCTCTTTTGACATCATAATACAAATATTTATTTATTTATACTGGGTTTTACACTTACGTGAGAACAATCCAGTTATAAAACTCTGTTATTACACAATTATAAAAATCTACAATTAAATACAAATACATACAATTAGAAAAACAAAAACATCACAAATAAAAATAAAGAATTAAATACATGCTCACTAATGGAGCTCCAAAATACCTGAAAAATACTCTCGATTCTGTGTAGAAACGGGCGGTCCGCTTAATAGATTCTCCCATCTTAACAGACGGATTGCACTCTTTAGAGCACAGGCGTCGGGTGCGAATGCTATCCTTGTTCTATCCTTGTTAAACACGCCAAACGCGTGCCCAACATTTGTACATGGTTGACATTTGTCGCATGAGAACGGGTCGTTTCTTCGACTCGTTCTTGTCAACAGCTCGGCTGTGGAATGATTTGCCGGCCTCTGTGTTTCCTCCTTCCTACAAAATGGGTCTCTTCAAGACCAATGTTCAATCCTTCCTCTTCTCAAAAAGACCCTCCACACAGCATCCCAGATGACATAGGCCCTGAGGAAAATAATTTTCTATGTGGAGTTAATATAAAAAAAAAACATTACAATGAGAGGTAAGAGACATGAAATACGCGAGGCATGCATAGAGAGACAATTCACACAATATAATTAGTATTTTTTAACAGCGCCCGACCTTTTTTTTTGAATTCGTATAAATTATCAACAAAAATATCTACTTCAGCACACTCTATCTTGTTATATAGTCGACACATCTGGGTCAGAGGGCTAAAGTATGCGATATTATTTTTAAATGTATTCATGTGAAAAATGTTAAGGCGTCTTAATGGGAATTGGGGACATTTATTTCAATACTGCTAAGACATAATGTGGCATCAAGATGGCCGTGAATAATTTTATGTAAACATATTAGATCAGTCAATAGTCTTCTAGTTTTAAGTGTATCAATCTTGAAGTAATCAAGACGTACGTCGTATGATCTGAGATGGTCATGTAGTCCACATTTGAAGGATAACATTCTTAGTATTTTTTTTTATATAATCGTATATTGTGATCACGGCAAATTTGACTTATTTTTTTAAGGTTTTGGGGATAACGTAAACTGATTCCGTCCACATGGCCCCCGCGCAGTGTGCCAATCAGCGAGCATGTTAATAAGTAGGTACTTGAACATTGATGGGAAAACCCGTACACTACCTTTATTTTGCCCTTTTGTTAGTTGGGGCGGTTGAATGCATTGTCGGGCTTCACGGGATAGAACTTTTAAAAAACTTAATTAATCAATAGAGGAAGAGAATCGTTGGTTTACTACCCTCTTGAGAATACATCTGCTGCTTATGTCTTCATATTTATTTACATTATTCTTTATCGGTGTTGTTCTGCACTTGCCTTCGTATTACGATGTATTATGAGTCACTGGAAAACACTGGGAAGTGAGTGCAGTCGCACTGACGCCTGTTGATAACCAGGTTCCTGGAAGTCTGCGGCGATAACCTGACAGAAGCACTCGTGTCGTGATGAGAAGTCGGTTGCGGCTCCTGTAATAGGCCGGTTCGTGGAAGCCACGGCTGGGCGGCGCGGGCGGCGGCGGCAGACCGTCTGGGCGGCAGCCGCCCCAGCATTGGAATACCATTCATTCATAATCATTTTAGGCGGCGACACAAATAACGTCGATAATTCAAAGTAGTTTTCCAATTTTTAAAGTACGCCGAGCGTTTACGTTTAGGTTAAAAAGTAATATAAACTTCACGATTTATTTGATCATCGTTATTGTAAGAATGATTTTATAGCGTGCCGAGAGATTATTAACATACGAAAATAATTCAATCTATTTGAAAATAAATTTCTATTCCAACATTTTTTCAATGTTTTACGTTGTGATTTATACTAACGGTGTTCATTCCAAAGGTAAATTTATGACCTCTCTCTAATTCGTGAACCCAAAAAAATAATTATATTAGGTACAAATATAATTGTCAATATACGATTTTAAGAGGCCTAAGATACCTTCACATTTCAAATACAGAAATATTAATTAACTAGCTGACCCGGAGAACTTACAAAAATTATACAATGAAGCCATTATCGATGCGCAACTGTCGGTGTTTTGTTTTTGTCAGTATCAGGAATAGCGTTTCATTTTCTTTATGCGTGTGAGGGTAATTTATTATAATTATTGTATTTTTCCTTAGGAGGGGTGCAGACACCGTTTGTCTCATTTTTGACTGTTAAGATTTAGCGTGGAAGAAAGAGGGGCAGCATTATATGTGTAAGAACAAAAGTAAAACAATGATAATTGACGTTTTTGAATTTTTGGAATTCACTCACCATTATCATTTATATTATGAAACTCTAAACTCTTTACTTCGGTCAGAAAACTGGGAAAATGTGATATCAATAGAAAATCCACATCTTGCACTAGAGAATTTCTATAAAACTCTGAGAGATCATACTCTAAAAAGTGAAAGTAAAATAGTTGTCACTAACAATAAATATGAATAAATTAAGCCTTGGATAACAGTTGGATTAATTATATCAATTAAACAAAGAGATAAATTATATAGAGAAATGTTTAAAAATCAAATAAATTGCCAAAAGAATAATCTCAGAACAATGCCTTATCTGAAAACAAAATATTTAATGCATCGTAACTTACTCAATAAGCTGATACGAAACTGCAAAAAGAAATACTATAGTATACAAATTGAAAATACTAAAAATAATACTAAAAAAACTTGGAATATTATAAATGAAATTGCCAACAAAAAAAGTATCTCTTCAAATATTGTAAATGAGGTTATAATAAATAATGAAAGAATAACTAACAAATCGACCATTGCAGAAAGCTTTAATAACTATTTTACAAATGTAGTACACGTAGGACCTGAATCATCCAGCATTAATGTTAATGATGCTTATATGGAGACATCTCCTCAATTAGATTCAAATAATGATTCAATTAACTATGTAGAATATTTTTCTCCTATTACATTTAATGAAATTGAAAAATATTTATTTATTTATTTATTTATTTATTTATTTAAACGCCCATTGGGCTTTTACATACATTGTTATAAGTATTATTACATTAACTATATGGCATATAAAAGTTTAAGTACATATATGATTAAAATAATTATTATATGTGTAGTACCTACATAAATGTTTTACAAATAATATAGAATACCATTATGGAGAACAGTTTTTTTTTTTGTACTTACAAACAAAAATAACGGGATTGAAATTAATCAGCATTAGTAGGGACTTAAGCATAATCGAAATATAAATTAAATTACAATATTAATTTGTAAAGTTACATATATATATATTAAAGTTAAAATAGTTTTAGGTTATCAATAAATATATTGATAACCTAAAACCATCCGACTCTAAGGGAAATGATGGATTATCTTGTGATAGGTTAAAAAAATAAAACAACATGTCCTAACTCCATTGCAACATATTTTTAATTTATGCCTCAAAAATGGTCATTTTCCAGAGCAATTTAAAATCTCCACTATAATACCTATTCATAAATCTGGAGATACGAATAAATAAGACAATTATAGACCAATATCTCTTGTTTCAAACCTCTCGAAAATATTCGAAAAATGCGTCAAGCTTAGAGTCATTGAACGCTTAGAAAAATATGATAAAGCTGCAGCAGTATCTATCACAATACTGCTGCAGCTTTTTCAAAAGATGAGAATTCGTTCCATACAAAATGTACGAGGAAAAGAATATTATTTATAATTTTTTTGTGATTTTTCCGATGTTTTAATAGCTATTCTGCAATTCGGGGCAGAGATAAATCCAACAAATCAAAGATCATAAAAATTGGTCCAGCCGTTCTTGAGTTATAAATGGTGTAACCAACCCGACTTTGTTTTCTATATTAAGATTAATTAAAATTGAATTATTTTGGTACCTACTTTTAACCCTTGAATTGTTCCCCAAATATTTTGCAATTTTAAACATCATTTGAACGTGGATAATAATTCCATCCACGAATATTTCTCATCACACCACGAACAACCGAAATTATAATGTTAATTACGATGCACAATTTGCAACAATGAGTTACTAAAAATTGCCCTGTTTATCGATTCATCAAATTAAATATAAATAACTATCGAACAGCTTAATTTGAATTAAATCACAAGCGGTTTATTCATGATTAATAACCATCTGATTGACGTTAAATTCATTGACGAAAAACTGGACATTCAAGAACAAATTAAATTATATATCAATTGCATAAGTAACCTAGCATAAATCAATATAATTGCATATGCCGGCGTGATAATTATGAGCGATTCAAACATTTTATTGCATTTCGTTATATTGTAGGTAATATTAATTTGGTTCAATTTAAATTTAATATTATGATCAATTACGTCTACTACAAAATGCAGTGCGGCACAAAACGCAATACAATAAGTCAGCACGGAATTAATGCCGGAGTTCGCATGCAATTAATCCGATGGAATAATTGGTCTTACCATGGTATTATCGAGTGTGGCAATAATGCCAGCAATTAAGCTCGATACAATATAAGTTGTTTGGTATGGCGCAGTATTGGCGCCTCTCTCACTTATCTCAAGTAATTAAAGCTCATCTATAATTGTTATTATCTCTTATTGTTTATCTGAAGGATCGATCAAGTAAGATCTTTAATACATTATTTTATAATCTATTGAATTGTTTAGGTCCCAATCTTCTTTGTGAAGCTGCATCATAACCAATCATCATCAAATCAATTTAGAAGGCTGGTAAGGGAGCCGCTGCCCCGGGAACCATTTAATGGAAAACCAACACCTTTGCAATTTTATAGGTCACCCCAAGTAGTTTGATACGTTTGGTTACTTAACAGGGGTTTAGCAGGTTTGTCTACATCTTGGCGGCGGATGGATCTGCTCACCTACAGCGTAGCGGGCCGGATCGGGAGAGATTGAGGGAGGCTTTATGATCTCTCCAGAAGGAATTTTTCGACACATCCATCGCCATGCACCGCAGTGGAAGGGATGGATTTATACGTCCGTCACTCCTAGATGTACTGACCCCCAGATTCCTCCCCACCTCTCTTACCGTTTCTAGAACTTCCTTCCTTCCTTTCTCTATGAAGACCCTCCACAAAACATTCCTAAAGATGTTATAAACCCTGAAGGAAATTATTTTCCTCATGGCCTCCTGTGTGGAGCTCTTGTAAAGAATAACCTATTATACCTACCCTACCATAATAAAACATTGTTCGAAACTGTCAAATTAGTATAAGCTTTCCCTGACGAAGGAACGTTTGTTCCGAAACCGGTCGGATTTGCACATCAAATAAGTGGTTTATACAAAGTAAAATTATTTCATTATTCAATAACCTATTCGTTCATATGAAGCAGATATTTTGTGAAGTGACATTATAGTTTAAAATAAAACAATAACTTTGTAAACACCCCTTTTTTTATACTTTATGCATACCGGGTTTCGCTATAACCGTAGCTTCTTCAGGGCAGTATATAGCGAAACCTTATCGGCATAAAGTAAAAAAATAAAAGTGGTGTATACAAAGTTGTTGTTTTATTTTAAATAACCTATTCGTTTCAATAAACACATATTACTTGTTTGTATATTTTTTTTACTGTGGGAAGAACAATTGCTTCAAATAAAAAAAAAAAGATTTGTTTTAGTTTGACTGAGGATCGAACCTTCCTATCCAGCAGAACTGGAGTCAGTCACGCTACCAACTGAATGAAGAACTAAATGAATACATATTTCGTAATAAAGTGCTGTAATGTCATCGAATTTCAGAGAAATGCTATTTCAAGCAATGTATCATACTAAGAGTATCTTCTACTCTGTAAAGTGCCGAAAAAATGCCTTATATTATTTTTAATGATTTTATAGTGAAGTAAAACAATATCATGAAATAAAAATAGGGGGTTTCCCACTCCGACTCCTCCACCTTCCCTATCCCCACTCCCCCCCTCCTCCCCTCCCTCCCCCCTCCCCCCCTTACCACCAACCCCCCCTCAATACCCGTTACTTTCATTTTTCAAACATCTCGCGTGCCACCTATTAAAACGTAACAATCAAACACGCGCAGTTTCGCAATTATAATATTAGTGTAGATTAGGATTTTATACATATTTGAATGTTTACTATCAAAGGGATCTCCATAGCTAACCTAGTATTAGTATACCTAAGAGGTATTGTATTTGGAGACTTCAACATAAATCTGCTCGACCCAACTAATACACAAACTTGTAAATACACAAATACAATTAGATTGAACAATTACAATATTTTGAACAAAATAAACAAAAAACACGCCACACGCATCACAGAAAATACGAACACAATAATAGACCATATACTTACCGACACAAAACTATCATACTCACTAACGAACTGTGATAATTCTATATCAGATCATAATATACTACTCTTTGATGTAATTCACACATATATTAAGAGTACATCCTTAAAATCATCCCAAAAATATACACATATTAATCTTGATAATCTAAAGAATGATGTCATCCAAAATCCTTTTAATCTTAACATGAATATTGACTCGGTATTAAATTATGATAATCTTGTAAACTATCTCACAAATAAAATTAATTCTAACAGCACCACTAAAATTAAAACAAAAAATATAAATAATCCAGACTGGATAACCAAAGACCTTATAAAATTGATCAACAAAAGAAATAAATTGCATCTGAAATTAAAAAGACAACCCAATAACACATTATTGAAAGCAGATTTCCTAAAAGTAAGAAATATCATTACTACAGAAAAACGAAACTTAAAACAAAGACACTACAGTAATCTTTTTAAAAAATGCGAAAATAACATTAAAAAAACTTGGAAGTTAATGAATAACATTCTTAAAAATCAGTCTAATACTTCGAATAATTTTTGTACTAAATTAATAATTAATGATGAAATAATCACTAACAATGTAGAGATATGCGACCACTTTAACAATTTCTTTTGCAACATTGGCTTCTCCTTAGCTAATAATATACGTAACAATGTCGTACACAAACCGGCCAATGAAATAACATTAGTATACGATAGTATAGAATCTTTATATCTTCAACCAACAACAGAATTAGAAATAAGCAAAATATTAAAATCATTGAAATCAAATGCGAGTGCCGGTTACGATAAACTCAAATACAAAACAGTGCTAAGTCTCTCAACGGAATTGGTTCCTATATTATCAAAATTGAATAACCAATGTTTTAAAGTGGGAACTTTTCCAGACTGCTGTAAAATTGCCAAGGTGATACCAATTCACAAAGGTGGGTCCAAATCAAATACCTCAAACTACAGGCCCATCTCAATCTTACCAATCTTATCAAAAAATTTTGAACATGTAATCTACGAAAGATTAAACAATTTCCTATTAAAAAAATCATTCTTTTATAAAAAACAGTATGGCTTTAGGAAAAAATCTAACACACTTGCGGCAATAAATGACTTAATCAGTAAACTTAGGGGTGGCATTGATGGTGGAAATTATATCTTATCTATACTAGTTGACCTTCAAAAAGCCTTTGATACGGTAAGCCATCATATACTTCTCAAGAAACTCGAGAAACTTGGTGTAGTTGGTCCTGCTCTTAATCTATTCAAATCATATCTTAGCAATAGAAAGCAATTCGTAAGCATTAACAATCAAAATAGTAAGCACCTTCCAAAAAACTATGGAGTTCCGCAAGGATCCATACTAGGGCCACTACTGTTCCAAATTTATATCAATGATATTTCGCAATTAGAATTAAACGGTGAAATTTTCTTATATGCAGATGATACTGCAATATTCTACTGGGGTAAAGATCTAAACATACTACTAGAAAATGCACAAAGTGACCTAGAAAGAATTTGCGGTTGGCTCCATTCAAATATCCTAACAATGAATATAAAAAAAACAGGATACATGATTTTAAGTTCAAACCGTAAAATAATTCCTCCACATGTACCATTGAAAATTGAAAATAACGATTTGCAAATCCTGAAACAGGAAAAATATCTTGGGCTGCGCATCGATAAACATTTAACTTTTAAACAACACATTCAAAATGTAAAAGATAAAATCACACCCTTAATTAGCGTTTTTAGCCGGTTATCATATCTATTACCAATTAGATAAAAAAAAGTTTATACTATATCATATCAATGAATTACAATGAATTACAATAATGAATTACAATATATCAATGAATTACAGGTAATTCAAAATAAGATAATCAAAAAACTATTTCACTACGAATCCAAAACATCCACAAAAAAAATATATTTAGAAACAAAACTGCTAACATTAAGAAAACTATACGAGTACAATATATGTGTCCTTATATACAAAATAAATAATAAACTCATACATACAAACACAGAATTCATTAAAATGTCCCAAGTACACAAACATTTTACACGACAACACAACAACATAATTTAAACACCATTCATACTAACTACGGTAAGCAATCAATTAGTTACGAGGGGGTCAATTTATATAATTGCCTTCCAGATGATATCAAAAACGAAAAAAGTGTGTGCAAATTCAAAAAAAAATTGTTCATGTTTATTCACAAAAAACAAAGTAGTGATAGTGAATAATATCGTATGGTAATATAATATCATGTAAATGTTAGTATTGCAATCTAATGTAATCTAAGGTTATGAAATGTAAAAACCATGTAATGTAAAAACTATGTAATACAATGTAAAAAGTACATAATTCAATATTCTAGTTAAGTAAGTGAAAATGTTATTTTCTTTTTTACTGGAATAAAAACTTATGAAAAAAAAAAAAAAACCTAAACAAATGACAAAATGATAGCGCACGTCAAGCAATTTCATAGAAACGCTTTTCTTTTTGTCTGGACAATAAACGTATAATAAATAATTTCATAACGCCAGAGCTTACCAATATATACAGCACATAGTACTCGCAAATAATGTAGCTTTCTATTAATTAAAGAATTTTTAAAGTCCATTCAGTATGTTTTGCGTGAAAGAGTAACAAGCATACATCCATACATCCATACAAACTTTCGCCTTTATAATATAATAATAGGATAATAGAATAGGATTATACTCTTGTTATTTGGCGGTACATCCTTTCTGCACATCCCTTGCGGGTCACTTAGTTATGTTTTGTGTAATGAGGTATAGCGTATTTTCCTTAACCGACTGAACATTGTATATTGTCGACGGATCAACTGTCAAGGAACCATTGTATTACGGCTTTAAAAAAATCTCCTCAAAACTCGTGTTTGATTTATAATAAGTACCTAATAATGTTTTATCCTGAAAAAATCTAAAGAATTAATAAAAATGAAAATAAAATCAGAACGAACAACCGCCCAACAAAATTTAAAGCAAAAATAAATCGAATTTTTACAACCACTTTGTTCTTATAAATATACGGAACGGCTTACGGTGCCTGTTTAGATTGCTTTATTACAGCCGAGGCAATTTAAAAAGATTGCTCGATATGTGTCTCGGTGGCGAATTTATTTTTAAATAGCTCGATTTTCAGCTTCAAACATGCTCGAAAGAATAATCCGAAGATTTACGTAATATTTGCAGGTTTAGGACACGGGCGACGTTGTTCGAGACATTAGAAAATCTTACCGGATGAAAACGTTTTGAAAACTAATGACTATCAATTCTGGTAATGAAATAAGCAACAAGATTTCATGGTAAGAAAATAGACGTAACAATAAAAATTGTTCACCAGGTACTAAAGCCGTAAAGTTAAGCCATTTTAGTCAATGATCAAGTAGAGTGCAAGTAGAGTTTGTTAATTTGGTAAACATTGTTAACTTCTTTTTTTTCTATAAAACATTTAGAGCATGGGTGGCCAACCTTTTCAGCAGCCGGGCCATATTTTAGAAATTAGATTTCCTACCGGGCAGCACAACAAAATTTCTTTGATTATTATTCAAAGATAACAAGAAAAATATTGTTTTTTTAAGATGATATGACCAAATTAGAATCAAACATATTTATTAGATTAGAGTTGGGCAATACAAAAAAAAGTAATAAAAAATAAACAAAATATAATAAATTTTATTGAGACGTGTGTTTTGTTTGTCAGAACTAAGTGCATCAATGTTGATAACCGTTGATGTTGTTGCTACAGTACGCAAACAGTTTTCCAAATGCTCATCAGTGATCGTGTTCTCATTTGAAATTTAATATGCTTCATTCGACTAAAAATCTGTTCACACTTTAAGTCTTCAAATAGCGAAATCATCGATAGAGGGGGCATGTTTGTAAAATGCAGGATATTTTTTCTTGTCCAAATATATTGTGTAAAACTCTTCCAAACCAACCTGATTGAATTTCTCCTTTAACTGTGATTGTTTGTTAACACGTATACACCATAGAAGAACTTGTCATGATAGTCGAATCAACGTACAGAGATACTTCCATTTATGAGATATGATACGAACTACGCACGTTGGAATGTTCTTGTGGTGGTTTTATGTACACGAAAAGAAAAAAAAGTGTGCATGTGCTCGGCGGGCCACAAGTAGACACCCAGCGGGCCGCGGTTTGGCCACCCTTGATCTGTTTTGATAATTATTATGTGTATTTTGTAATAAATGTGTTATTTGTGGTGAGTACCAACTACAATAATATACGTGCATTGTATGCGTATTTGTGGTTACCTTTATTTTTAATAAAAGTGCCTATACACCAGGTATGAAATTTCTCTCTAAGATGTAATAATATTCCTAAATGTATAGGTAAATTACTCAATTATTTTTTTCTTGAATTAATTATGGTGACCAGACAACTCAGAATGAAACCAACTCAGAAGCACCTCAGAAAAGTCATTAAGAGTGATGATAAAAAAATGGTTAAATAGGTTAAGTTAGGTTAGGGTTACCGGCTATTTTAAAATTATTTTTTCATGGCTTTTAATGACCTTTCTGAGGTGTTTCTGAGTTGGTTTCATGCTGAGTTGGAATGGAACCATTAATTATATGTTTTTAACTGTTTTTTCAACAAAAAATGCACAACGCAAGTCTTTCTTTTAACACTTAAGTTAAGTTTAAGATTGTCAGAAATATCGTTAGCTTAAAAACTTTATCTAACATACTTTTATACCTACCTAGTGAATACATTTAAGAGGGCATTACCAGAGAAAACCAGAAATATGTCATTTTCAAATCAGATTTTAGACGTATTGACTCTTTCCCACAAAAAATTATAAATGGATTTCGAAAGATTGTTCTTTTATCTAGCATGCGAATGTAATAAATTTTGAGATTTTTTTAAAAATTTTAGTATAATAAGGTTATTCCGTAGGTCGTTGGCAGATTTGTTAAATTTTCAAAAAAGATTTTGTATTATACCACACCCATTTCAAATAATATAATCATGCAGTAAAATAAATCAATACATTATCTAGCAAACGCATGTTTTAGAATTTTAATTTTAGTTTCAATAAAATCATTATAAAATATGTACGTACATGTGTTTCTTGACGAAAATTGGTCCATTTGTGTATTTATTTGCGCACTTACAAACTTATATATTTCTGATTTTATTAACATTTTTATTAAATTTAGACATTATTGAAAAATGATAAATACTTATAATCAAAAAATAATTACACAAAGTACATTATTTTAATAGTTTTATCATCACGCCTTTCAGCATTTTTGGATGAAGGGATAAATTAAAGCTAATTTGGATTGAAATAAATTCGATATTGAGTTATAATTTTAAAAAGCTGGTACGGAGAATAATTAATCTTTCTCATTGTAACCGCCCTGCACGATCGTAAGAACAACTTTCGATGAAATGTGGATTTTCGTCCGCTGGCTGGTTAAACGCTCTTAAAATGCAATCTTTCTATATAGAAAAATTGACAAAATATGATTGGTACTAATTTGGTGACGACCAAAGCCTTTTTCTACAAAATAAAACAAAAAATTAATTAATAAGAACCTCACATACGTTTTTTTTAAATGAGCAGTAAGACGAAATTTTAAGATAATTAATTAGCATTACATTTTCTCTCATGTAAATATATTAATTGTCATAATTATTCTAAAAGCAAGCACTATTTAAGAGACGGGTCTTGTTCAGGACCCGTCAACCTTCATCATTGTGTGTCCTGTCACTTTTTAAAGGGCCTTAAGGTTTAACCCCTTCAGGACCCCACAAGTCGCATCCTCGATCAGGGACCGTGGAGTTAATTCCTATGGATTCTATTGATCCTTACCCGAACCTAGTTTTTTCTGTATTTTGGTAAATTACAAAAAAGTAAAGGTTTCAAACACCAACAAAAAGTATTTTAGGGAATGCTGAATAGAGAATTTGATTATTTGGTACACTATAAAATAATCTTTAGTCATTGATGGCTACAAATATTAGATAATTTTCTAAATGGTAGGTTTTTGCGAGATGAACCTTACAATTTATCGGGGGAATATCCTAGTTGTGATATGTGCCTACGTACTTGTGCAAAAAATATTTATTAAATTGAGAAAACATTTAAAATAAAAATTATTCATCATGTCTTGCTCTGCAATTTATAATATTTTTTCTCGTTAAACAATTCAAATAAATTCAACAGTAGTTTCACAGAATTTAAAAAATTCGTCAATTAATTCACAAAGTTAATTTTCAATGCGAAAGTTCTATTCAAGTTCTGTAATTATTTCAGTTCTGTGAATCAACTGGCCGATAATGATATAATAACATGTAACTTAAATAATAGCAATATAGAACTTACACAAAATTTTAAAAATAGCTATGAAATTTTTTGAATTCTTCAATTTCTGTGAAGCACCCCTTTATTATTGTGTCTTGCCTAATCTTTTGACATTTTGGTAAATGGGTTTTTCACAAATAATAAAAATAAAAAAAGCGACAAAGCTAGTTTAAAACTTTTCTATTTAAAATTCAGACAAATTTCATAATTTAAAAAAAACTTAACTGGAACATTGTACAAATACATTTTTTTAATAAAAAAAAAAAACGATATTAGTGGCTTCCGTAAGCAAGATGGTCATATGCCTAATGTGCTATCTCCCTTGTTTTACCTTTGTCCCTTGATACCAACAAAAGTACTCAACCTTTTAATGACCATACCTTGTTTAGAAAACAGATTTTAGAGAAAATATATACTTTGAGGTCTTTATAATAAATATTCATAGCTCGAAGGAAAAACTTTTTCCAAGAGTTCTGTCGGTACCTAGAATTCATCCTTATACATTTTTCCGATTCAATTCCTACCTATAAATACTTTTTGTCTTTCTACCTACCTTACGCCGACTAAAAGTATTATGTGTGATAGTATTCAGTTCAAAAGTAAAAGTTGTACTGTCGACGCCCGTGCTATGTGTCGAAACCGGTAAAGCCATCGTTTGTGGAGATGAATGTGAATGAAACCTTCGTAATTGAAGACAAGCGAAGGACGAAAAAAAATGAGTGTGCAGTTCACATGCAGTAGGAGTGAAACTTTCATAAAACTAAAGTAGACGAGAGTGAGAAGGCTACGAAGCACCGCTCAAAGAGGAGACCGATAAGTCTATCTCATTCTCTCGCAGACTAAGTTCTATAGATGCATGTTCTTGAGTCTTTTTAGTGTCGCGTTTTTTTTTGTTTCATCGAGTTCAAATCACAACGGTGCTAAATAAGTTTTCACTTCAATGAGGTAAGTCGGCATTTCTGATTTTCTCCCTCCTTACCGCTTTGCGGCGGTACCTCGTGTACGTCCCCAATTAACTTTTAAATTTATCCATTGAAAATTGGAAAAGAATATTGATTAAAAATTACTTTAAAGTCTGTAAGGGCGGGGGTAAAAAATTGTTTAATTTAAAGGTATTATATATTATTTAAAGTTATAAATAAATATGTTAACATAAAGCGATTACTAAGTCCTGTTTTAGATAGTGTATGCGTGCTTTGCAATGGAAAAAAATCAAGTGGTGAACCTTAATGATCCTTAATTATCAGTGTAAGTATAACCAGAACAAATAATTAAAATTTTAGGGGACTCTTGAAAATCTGTCACCTAAATTTTTAACTATCGACTAACTATCCGATAATAACAACCTAAAGTTTTATTTCAAACTTCCGAATTATTTGCTTCGTTTCATGTGAAAGCATTTTGAAACAGTTCAATTAAGCATTATGTATAACTTGAGAGATTACTGCACCATATTATACAATATGCTAACAACCTATTTACTTTTTTGGGATTTAGTTAACAATAAAAAATCGATATAACAGTCCCCATGATTATATAGGTACACTAGCAACCAAAGCCCGTTTACATTAGATTCCCGCAACATAGCAAACTAAGTGAGTTCTGTCCCGAGTACCCTCTTGTGCCCGTGTTTCGTGCGCAAGACGCTCGGCAGAGTTTTATCCGGGCAACATTGTTGAAGACGTCGCTGGCTGGCGTCGGCGTCGCGGCGCCCTTATCGCCGGCGCCAACCCTGTTCCGGTTAATCACTCCGGTATACACTCTGTACACTGTACTCATACAGGGTGTAGTCGGCCTATTGCAGTGAAATATTCGCACATTTCATTTTCATATTTCGCATATTTTGAACTTTCTATGGGTTCATTTGGCAAAACGCTGTTTTAATTGTAATAAAAACATGTTGGTCCGATAAGCAGTTTTTATATATATATATATATATATATATAATTACAAGAAAACTTTTTCATGGTTTGAAAGACATGGTAATGCCCAGAGCATCTATATTCTATATGATATTTAATCTAATAATAGTAAAAGAAATCTTAAAATACTTTAATTCAAAATTAAGAGATTTCATTGTTTTACCACTATAAAACCGACATGTTTCGAGAGCGATGCTCTTTTCCTCAGGATTTACTAAAAAGTTTTAAGTAAAACCTTTTTAGCTCACCAAACATGTCGGTTTTATAGACTTTAAAATTGGTTAAAACAAAGAAATCTTTTTATTTTGAATAGTAATATTATTAGCCTAAATAACGACTTATTATAATTACAGAGATCTCTAGCCACTCTGGTGAATAAAAACTGAAATAGAGAAAAACATTATTTAAAAGATGTACATTGGCCGATCAAAGCGTGTTTGAATTTAACTCCGATCGATAGTTTAAAGTTACCAACTGAGAGCGCCTTCCGTTAGTGTTCAAATACTGAAAACAAGTTTGTAAATATCCACAAATTGTAAATTTCAACATCGTCACCTATCCACTATCCATGTATGTATGAATTCTTTTTTATCGTCCTTGCTGACAACAACCGTGCTTTGCTGTGCGTGCTTTATCTAACTAGATCATTCTCTCATTTTTTTTTTTAAATTTATAGAGCACAATGGTCACAACTGCCTCCAACCTTCAGGAACTGGAAGGAAAATGGACAAATAATAAAATTGGGTATAAATCTGAAGGTGGATGCGAAAGTAAAATATAAATCTGAATTTAGAGAGGAGCGAAAAGAGACGGGAAAGGGAGAGGAGGTAACTTTAAAGTTTATCAGCAAGAAATAACCTGGTTTTTCACGTCTGTTCAACAAACACGGCTAAAGTCATTTCAAGCATCGTTTCAATTCTGAATGGTGATTTTTCACCAGGGCGATACTGATAGAATATTCTTTATTTAATTCTGTTTTTCCCACTAAGGTGGCAATACGTTTTCAATTTGGAAGGCGGTTGTGGATACAACCATTTATTGGATAACCAACACCTCTGCCATAGGTCACTCCTAGCGGTTCGCCACGTTTGGTGACTTACAGGGGTGCCCGGATTCATGGAGTGAAATTTGTCTAGGTCTTAGCAACGGATGAATTTGCCCATCTACTACGTGGCAGGCAGCATCAGGAGAGACTGTTTGAAAGTGACAATTTATCCTCTACAGCCGGGCCTCCTTGACCCATTATTTTGAACTGCAGTGATTCATACGCTCGTCTTTCCTGGACATATTGAACTCCAGATTCCTAACCACCCCTTATACCTTATTCATTCCCAGAACTTCTCCTCTCCTTCCTTTCCATAACAAGACCCTGCACGCAGCTTTTCCAAAGATGATATAGACCCTGATGGTTTTTTTTCCTCAAGACCTCCTGTGTGTAGCTAATGTAAAAGAAATCCACTTGCAAGCTTACAAATTTACAAAAGCTTCTGACAATATTTTCACTTTTTGGAGTCGCATTTTAGGTATATTTCTGGCGTTTTTATATTTTCTGCAGTGGCACACCCTGTAAACATCCTTCTGGCTTCGGCCTACAGTTTACAGTAACAGCCTTGCATGTGCGTGAGCGTAGTGGTTTGTTCACTAATGAGATTGCAGATAGCCGAACGAAAGTTTGAATGCAGTTGATAATGGTGCAACTTGGAGTGGACACTTTATACTATTGTTGGATGCTTAGCTTTGTGTTTGGAATTTTGTATTTAGTACATTATAACTGTACAAAAATGTATAAAAATTTCAAGCAATTTCAGTACTTGTTTAGTCGAAGAGACCGAAGCCCATGTCGTCGTCAGACTACTCAGCTTCGGATTTCTTCTTCTCCTCCGGCTGCTGCAGCGGGGGCGGCCGTGGCGGCGGGTCCGGCAGCTGCGGCTGGGCCGGCGGCTCCAACTCCTGAACCGATGTTGGTGATCAGATCCTTAACGTTCACTCCCTCGAGGGCCTTGGCGAAGAGTCCTGACCAGTATGGCTCGACGGTGACGTTAGCCGCCTTCAGGATGGTTGAGATTTTTTCACCAGTGACGGCGACGTCATCATCAACCAAGATGAGAACGGAGTACACGCAAGCTAATTCGGCCTTGTTGGTCATTTTTAATGAGTTTTTAATTAAATTTGTGCAAGTTGCCGCACGGCCTTAGCTCTGAGAGAACAAGCACACGCAAAAAGTTATTTACAGAGTAACAGGATCTATGACGAATATAAAGTCAAGGTAAGATAGCATAGGCCTATCTTGTGTAAAAAAAAATAAATGGCACACGGGAAAAAATGTCTACTTTTTTTAACACAAGCGCCATGAAGGAGGCTCTGAAAAACATAATTCCCTTCAGGGCCTATGTCGTCTTTATGTGTAGGATCTTTTCAGAAAAGAAAGGAGAAGAGATTCTGGAAAGGAAAAAGGTATGAAAGGTGGGTAGGAATCTGGGGGTCACAGTGTCCAGAAGTGACGGATGTGTGATTCTATCCCTACTACGGTGCGAGGCGATGATGTTCCGAGAGTCCTGCTGTAGAAGTCAAAATTCTACCTCAACCAGTCTCTCCCGATCAGGTCTGCCACGCAGTTGGTTGACAGATACATCCGCCGCCAGGATCCGGACAAACCTCACCCCTTGAACCCGGAATCCACTGTTAAGTGACCAAACGTAGCGAACCACTCGGGGTGACCTGGCAAAGGAGTTGGTTAACAAATAAATTATTCCCAGGGTGGCGGTACCCATATCCGCCTACTAAATTGAAAATGTATTTTCATTTTACTAGGAAAAAAAGAGTTAAATAAAGAAATTTATTAATTATATTCAACCCAACCTCAACTATTATTTATGAGAAATAGAACTGCTTTTAAAGACCTTTTTTCACCAGATATTCAGTTTTTTAGAGCTTTAGTAATATGGTTTTTAGAGTACCCGCACGTAATCTACGCATTTGTTAGCTCATAGCTCGTAATTATGATTAATTTTAAATATTTTTAGACGGATCACGGTGTGTTTATGTCTACGTGATGTCCAACAGATGGCATTCATAGCTAGATCTACTCAAAGTGTGGGTCGACCCTGTTTACCGCATTACTCTATATTATCCACTACTTGACGACTGCAAAAAGATATAAATCACTTTTTTGTTTAATTTGTGTAAAAAAAGTGAATTTACTTGTATGTAAGATACAATTATTTCACACACACGCGAGGCACGCGTACTGTGAACAATTTATTTAGTCCCAGCTGCTCCCGTCTGGAGCCAGTGAGACTACGACAATTGGGGTGTGTTTTGAGGGCTGAAGGTAGTGGGAGGGGAAGAAGATGGGGTAGAGGAACGTAAAGAAGTACCTGGCTATTCAGATATGGTCACCAAACACGGCTAGAGCCTTTTCAAGCAACGTTTTAATTCTGAATGGTGGTTTTACACTAAGGTACTTGAAGCCGTTTTTTTTTACATTATAATTTATATTAAAGGGAACTGAGTGAATTACGCACTCGACCTCGTTTTTAAGTACTCATTAATTATGCATAATATTAACTTTAATTTTTGAGAAATCAACGGCAGTTTTAAAAAAATATATGTTTTAGTGACTTAGATAATCTAAAAATGCCATTCACAAATGTACAGATTATTATTCAATAAAAATATTTATTTACGCATGTACTAGAATGCCATTACGTATGTATTTTTAAAAAAAAAGTTTTAAACAAAAAAGTTTTTAGGTTATAGTCGGCACAAATGAAAAACTTATTTTCACAATTTATTTTCTCACGCCATTAAAACTAATTAATCTGAAATGATTGCCGATAATGACCGAATTAGCGACTCCCAATTCGATCGGATACAGGAACTTAGCGCGTGATTAAAATTGCTCATTGGCTAATCTACGCGTGAGGTTGGCAGCCTCCCCGCCCAGCCCTGGGTGAAAGGCGGCGTGGGGCCTCCGCCCCCGCCCTCGCCCCTACCCCCGCCAGACACATAACTCAGGGCGGCAACCGATAAACCTAAACAGAACATCAACCCTCAAATAATGTGTCCAACCTTGGATGATCGTACTCTGGATGGATTCATTTAAAAAAAATATCTCCGAAAAACATTTTTTGTTTTTGTTTTGCACCCTGTTTATCCATTTACTCCATTTTTTCCCACTAAAATGGATTGCCGAAATGTAGTAAATGTCGTTCGTGTGTGGATGATACGTTCCCACGCTGTCTATTTTCTTTTGCATTAACTCTACACAAGAGGCCCTGATGAAAATAATTTCCCTCAGGGCCTAAATCATCTTTGAAGCTGTTGAGTGGAGGGTCTTTTTTAGGAGAGGAGGGAGTGAACATGAGTCTTGAAGAGACCCATGCTGTAAGAGGGAGGAAACACAGAGGCCGGCAGGTCGTTCCACAGCCGAACTGTTGAACTCAAGAACGAGTCAGGTGTGTTTCCCGACTACGTACCGGTGCCAAGGGAATCAATAACTCTAGTTCCTCGGAACATCTTCCAATAATTGTAATACCGGCAGAACAAGGACAGCATTCCCACCTGACACCTGTGCTCTAAAAATTGCAATCCGTTAGTTAACTTGATAGTGAATCTATCAAACGGACCGCCCGTTTCTACACGAGGATTTACCGATTTCAAGTCGAGGATTTTTTTAGGTATTTTGATGCTCCAGACCAGAGGTGGTCTATTACCCTGATGAGGGCCTACCATTCAAAATAGAAAATTTGCTTGAAATGGCTTGAGCTCTGTTTTCTTACAATGTCAGAAAATACCACATTTGCTTATCATTCATATTAATTTATTTGTTTATTTAGCACAAGGTTATACATTTATTTACATAATTTATTAAAAAAAAATTTACTGCCCAACTAGGAGTATTCCCGTTTTTGGACTTTCTTTTTAAATTCTACGTTCCTCTTTAAATTAGACCGCTTCGTTTGGGCTGTTGAAACTCTTGGTTATAGTTAAACGAAAAAAGATAATTGCCGTGCGACAATAAGCCGTATTACTTAAAAAAATATAGATTATAAATGATTCATATATAAACAAAGATTTCCACTCCAATTTTAAATCAGCCTCTCGCGCGAGGTAAAAAAATAATTCTTTACAATGCGCGAACGAGCTTACATCACCAAACACGCTTTCACGTCAACGACTGGCGCGAGGTTTCCAGGTAAAATCGGTCATCAAAATCAGTCACTAGACCCTATGCATCGTAGTAATGTCCTCGTGTACAAGCATCCAATATCGCTCAAATGGGTTTTAGCTGTTTAATGCCATTGTCGCTGGCGGCGGATAATGGCATAACGATATAACGGACATGGGACACAGTGCGAACCGTGCCGTGGCCGTAAGCCGCTCGCGCCTCCCGCCCGCCCTGCAAATGCGCTGGCTGTAAGCCTGTTTACCAAATCGGGGCTAAATGTGTACGCGATACTTGGAACAAACACCATTTTAAACGTGTGCAACATTGATTGACTCGTAAAATATGTGTTTGTTGTATGTTTAACACGTCCTGATACAGTGTCTTAGTTTTGTAATGTTAGGCTTCCGGGTGTCATTGATTGTTCTCATAAACAATAGTTCATTCTCTTACCATTAAGATTTTCTGTATTTTTAACCACAATTGTGACGTGCGTTAGTAAAATTCGTTTAGTTTAAAATCGAAGACCTCTAATTTTAGTGGTTTTTTGTACAAAAATAAGATTTAAAAAACGACTTATTTCTGAAATGTTTATGTAATTTATATTATTTTTAAGAATATATTATAGCTTTTTGACAACAGCTGTCTTTGACTTTTGTATATTAGGGTGGGTCACGACTGTATTGGAAAAAAAATCTTGTATGATTTATCTAATAGTAATATGAGGGTGTTAAAAGGAGATATAAAATCATGTAATTTTTTCAATATTTGGATATCATCTTCTTCCTCCGGATTGACTTTGAAATTTCACCCAGAGAAAAACCCACCCTTGTTAAATATCTAAAAAATGTTAGATAAACCATTAAAAATGAATTATTTTTAATAAAACACGGAATAGAGGTAAATTTCAGCATAATCCTTCTTACTCTCAAATTTTCCTAAAAATTTCCTAAAAATAAACTATACTTGCTATGGAAGATTACAAAAAATATGATTTAAAGCAGAGGTTCCCAAACTTATTTTTCTCGTAGACCCTTTTCAAAATTTTACTGATTTCGGTGGACCCCCTGCTGTTACATTTCTACCATATTCCCAAAACTCATCAAAAATGTGGAGATTAGATCTAACGATGTAAATTTGCGTCGCGGCTGAGTTCCAACCCTAAATTCGGATTGGTATAAATAAAAAGAAAAATAGTATATTCTCTTGTGTTCTGTTTATTAAAATAATATGATTACAGACTTAGGGGGAAAAATACATGTAGATGACTAAAAAAAAAGTTTTTATTTATTTTTTCATAAATTGTTAGTATATCTAACTATTTAAGAACACGTTCCCAAAGTTTTAAATCAAAATTTCAATTCGTTCCGGTATTACGAGGGTGTTTATGCCGAACCGCGTGGTAAACTTGAAACGCATTTTTCTCTAAACAAATTTTTTGGAATTTGTGTGCACTCAGAAAGTTTTTAACCAAACATTTTTAAAATGTGCAGATACCTTATTTATATAATTACGCTCTACGTGAAGGAATTCGTAGTAATATCACTGTCAAAAAAATGTTAAAAAATGGCAAAAAATTAAAGTATCCTTTTTACACACCTGTAAAAAAATTTATTTCCATTTTTGGGGTAAATTTAGTTACATGTTCTTAAATTAAATTCAAAACCCTATTGATTTGAGATGAAAACTGTGGCCTCCAAAATGCACACAAAAGCTATGTCTGATGATGGCGTTCGATGTATAGCAGCTGATAATTTTCATATTTTTCGAGGAAATGCTTCGAAAAATTCACAATATTTTCTTAAATTGTCCTCAATAAATGCATAAAATGTCCTCAAAGTTTTAATAAATTATTATTCACATTTCTTCTACGCCAAAAAAAATCATGAAAATCATTATCAATATGTAGGTACGATTGTTATTTTTGGAGTCGGTGTCGGAGGGAGAGGAGCTGTCAAGTGAACACGCCGGGCCGCGGGTACCTTGGTTGACACCGACTCCAAAAATAACAATCGTACCTACATATTGATGAGTAGAAAATGTAAGTTGATTATAAAGTTGTAGAAGAATACGAAATTATTTTTTTACTTTTTAGTGCATTTTTTGAAGTCGTTTTTTTGTTTTGTTAAAATTTTTGTTTATTTTTTGATTTTTAGTGAATCTGAAGTACACTAACTAATTCGATTAAGATTCGGCCGAGTATCGTAAATTTGTTCTTCAGAACTTGATAGTTCCGTTACTTTGTCATGGATCCCATAATCAGAACCTAAGCAAACTCTCATCAAACTACCCTTGAAGTACATCCTTTCCAATAAAAAAAGAATCATCGAAATCGGTTGGCGTGATATTGAGTTATTCGTCCATTTGTCGCGCACATACTTAATGCAAATTTAAGACTTATATGGTTTTCTCATGGATGCCATTGGCGGAACTGGACCAAATTAAAATGGGACCACACGGAAAGCACCAGCTTTCAAATAAAAAAGAATCATCAATATCGGTTCACCCAGTCAAAAGTTCTGAGGTAACAAACATAAAAAAAAAAAAAAAAAAAAAAAAAAAAATACAGTCGAATTGAGAACCTCCTCCTTTTCGAAGTCGTTAAAAAAACCTAGTCCCATATTTCCCACCTCAAAGAATTAAAAATCGAATATGCAAGTTTTTATAAGATACATATATTTTCAAATTATACTAATCAAAAAAATTGAGGGAGGTTTGCTTTTTAAACTCTTAATTCGACCATTTTCACCGAAATACAGCCTGTCAAAAATCACCGAAAAATTTGGATTTTTTTTTACTCCCGTAATTTTTTTGAGTAGAGTAGGTATTATCTACCTACATTAATAGGTAAAGCCAAGCCAACATTTTATTCTTTACTATCGAAACCAGATAAATTTTCGTGGACCCCCACATACAACTTGTGGACCCCCATTTTGTTATCACGCCAACGTAGACCCCCGTCGAGTCTCCCATGGACCCCTGGGGGTCCACCTGGACCACTTTGGGAATCACTGATTTAAAGGATTCATAGTAACTTTTATAAACACTAGAAATAACCCCTTAAAATGAAAATTTTCAAAACTTTGAAGTGAATTCGGAGGAAGAAGACTGTACCAGAAATTTTAAAAATTTTGAACACGTCGTTTTGAACCCACTTGGCACCCTTTAATTGCTATTAGAATTAAAAAAAAAAACACTTTTTTAATGACCCACCTTATTGTACATTCGAGTAATTCCAGATATGGGTGACCAGACAACTCAGAATAAAACCAACTCAGAAGCACCTCAGAAAGGTCATTACGAGTGATGATAAAACTTTAAAAAAAATGGTTAAATAGGTTAAGTTAGGTTAGGGTTACCGGCTATTTTAAAATTATTTTTTCATAGCTTTTAATGACCTTTCTGAGGTGTTTCTGAGTTGGTTTCATTCTGAGTTGGCATGGAACCCAGATATTCATATAAAAATACATAATAAATACGTTTGCCCTGAAAAGGAACGGTCGTTATAAATATATAAACAGTTCAAATAAAGTAACATTGTTTCATTTGGATAAACACAAAGTTATAGCTACATTCAAAACTATTATTTGAGATTAAATGAAAGTACTGTAAAATTATTCCACTTCCACAAGTTTATATTCGTACAAAGTCTTTTTAAATATAAAAGTCAAGCGCATGTTAAACTTAAACAAATCCTTCAACATATTGTTATTGCTGTAGGATGTGGTCTTGTAATAATAATGTAAGTGAAATGTTTCTCCTATGGCCAAACGATATTCATGCAATTCTTCTAATCCGCAATCTTCAGTCTATGTATTGTTCACAGGGAAGCTTAGCCGGGGTGGTTGGCCGGGTAGATGCCTGCCCGGGACGTTAGTAGCTAACAACAATACTTCCCGGGATATGACAACTATACCGGCAATAGAACTGGCCATACGGAAAGTTATCATAATGAAATAACAGATGTAGAATAATGTCGTCTTTTATTGATGCCTTTAGGATCCGAGTCAAATAAGTTTTTCGCTGAAAAAAAAAGAATGGGTATATATTTTTGTAATTAGTTTTTAGGGTATGAAGGGAACGAAGACAGAATTGAAAAAGAGTCAAAGGGCTGCGCTTTCCTGCCTTACGTTCACAATCTGACAGATAGAATTGCCAGGCTATTGAAAAGAGAAAGCATCAAGACTGTCTTCGGAACCACGACAAAAATACGAGACTTTTTGAGGCCTGCAAAGACCAAGTTTCCCCTGGAAACAGATGGAGTGTACAAACTCAGCTGTTCTGGATGTGACAAGGTTTATGAAGGCCAAACAGAGCGGACGATTTCCAAAAGGATATGAATTTAAATTCACAAAAATCATATAAATATTAATAGAGACGACGGAGCTAAGCTCAATAGTTCTTGGTATCCGGCAATTGACGGTTACATCAAGGCTAAACGCAAAAAAACGTGTTGAAGTATATTGTAGCGCCAGCTCGTGGAGGAGTGGAGCTGGCGACACGGTATCGCTACTAAGTAGATAAGTACAAACATCACCCCTAACTATTACACATCTGCCCTGATGATGGACACTGCAACGCTGTCCGAAACGTTGGCTAAAGAAGGAGGTAGCGCAACACGGCATAATACCCCAAAAACTATTAACAAAAATACTTTTGACCGTGAAAATCTAAAATCGTAATGGGTATATATTTTAAAATCTGATTATATGGTTACAAAGCAGTTTACCTTGGGATTAGAAAGTATTAATATAAAAAAATAAGCAACGTGAGATTTTTCAAAATCTTAATTCACATTTGATTCAATATACCTACTATTATATAAGTTGTATTCAATTAATTATTTTTAATTAAGTTAGTTATTTTGCAATAAACACGAACTTTCAAAATGATAACATAAAAAAATTGAGTGAGTTCTGGGATGCAAAAAGGTATCAGCGGTGGGTAAGAATCTGGGGACAGTGTGTTCATGACGGACGTATTTTATTTTATTTTATTTTTATTTATTTGGGAGACCAACAGTTTACATTAACAACAAAGTATATAATAATTGAGTACAATAATTGAACCAATTAGAGGTTTCCACATGGGTATTGTATACAAGTGTGTAGTTATTCCAGAGATATTTACTCATAAAAAATTACATTTCAAGAGACGAGTTATTTAGGTGGGGATAGGAAAGGGGTAGGATGGGGGGGATAGGTTAAGTTGAGGTATAGTAATAAAAATATGCGTGACAAAAAATTAAAAGAGAGAGAAAAGAAAAGGAAGTTTATAGAGTGGTGGATGTATTAGAGGGTATCTATTAGTATTGTTATTGTAGAGTATCGAGAGAATGTCTGTGTGATTTTAAGGAGTGTGGTGCAGAGTTAAAAATGTCAAATCGAAAATATGAAACTATCCCTCTCACTGCGGTGCACGGCGATGTTCCGAGAGAGTCCTGCTAGACAGGTCAAAAGGTTTCCATCAACCAGTCTCTCCCGATACGGACTGCCCCACATTTTGGGCAGACGCATCCGCCACCAAGATTAGGACAAACCATAACCATGTGAAACCGGGCACCCCTTCTAAGTCACCAAACGTAGCGAACCACCCAGGGTGACCTATGGCAGAGGTGATGCTAATTCAATAAATGATTCCCAGTAATCATCTGCCAAGTTAAATAATTTTAATAATAATGGATTATTTGTAGAGCGCCGTTTTCGTGAAAAATCACCTCAGGGATGCTATATTGTAGTAATGTTATAAGTTTTTTTTTCATTTAAGGCTTGAATTACAAGTTGTGAGTTATACGATGCATAAACTTTGTTGTAATTTACGGTTTTAAAGTGCCTTACGATAGTTCGTTTCATTAGCCTTTGTGGTATTTATATCAAAAGGCGTTAAAAATGATCCAATTACTCTTGTTTTTTCGATAATTTGCCATAATGCAGCTTGATATGCATGGCGTGTGGACTGAAATTAAAATTAATTCACCGCTCAAGGGAAAAGGCCGCATTTCCCATACAGTTATTCCCATACAAAAATGTGAATTAATCGTTGCAATTTATCACTGAAGTTAATAGAAAAAGCTTTGCTGAAAAAAATCAGAACCATCGTGGGCTAATTTATTTGTCACCGTGCCTTACTATTTATAGCTGCAATCTATGCAAAGTTTTTAAAAGTTAATCTTTCTTCTATCTATCTATTTCTCGCTTTCTCTCTTTCTATATATACATATATTGAAAACAAAGCCACGTTATACAAATCTACATTATTCAGAAGATTGATGAATTTTTGCACACTTGACTTTCAAAACAGAAATAGGTTAACTGTCTACATGAGATTTCTAAAAATTACCCCATCCCCCTTTTTAATCCCAAAGCAGAAATTTGACATTTTTAACACATTTTGACACTTCGTGATGGAATTTTTGCACTCTTGATGTCCAAAATAAGAGGAAAATATTAGAAACCGTCGACACCTGATTTCGAACAACTCTGCGTAAAGCACGGGCAACGCCGGGGACTTCAGCTTAAATGCAAGAAAAATTTCAAAAAAATTCTCTCAAGAAATATTTCATTATTGAAGAAGAAGATGATAATAATAATAATTTTAACGAAAATATGAAAGAGAACAAAACACTGAAAAAAACGGTTTGACAGTAGGGCGCAATGGCGGAATTTATAATTTATTATTTTATGCGAAACGCACGTCCCGGATAGACGAGAGTTTCTGGGTTCGAGTCCCAGTTGCGACCATTATCTTTTTCTGTGTCTTGTTCTCTTTCATATTTTCATTTAGACTATTATTATTCTTCTTCAATTGTATTTTACATTGATGGAAATAACCTGCAAAAGTTATAGAAAGAGAGTTTTTCTAATAAAAATTAAGTATTTCATTGTCTGAATATAGTAGACAGGTACTTAAACATCCTACATGCTTATGTTATGCAACAAAAATTGGAGGCGTCCACTAATATCTACAGGAATTCCAAAAACTGAAAAAAATCGAACTAATATCTATGAGAACCAAAGTGTTGACGAATATCTACAGCACTGGGAGAGGTTGGATTTGCAATTATGTATAGCATATTGGAATAACGTAATATTGCGTATGCAGTTTAAAAAACTTAATTTATGTAAGTATGTATGTAAAAATCCCTAATATCGGACTATTGGACACATTTAACTGATTAATCCAACCTACGCTCTGTAGATATTAGTCAACACTCTGAAGTTCGTAGATATTAATTCAACATATGAGATGTAGATATTCGTCCGACATACAGGCTGTAGATATTAGTATCTGGAGTCCAAAAATTGGCATATATTTATCTTATCATAGTCATCGAATTTAATGGGTATAATTTTTTATATAATTTTTTATATAGGTATAATTTAACCTGTTTGTATAAAATCATTAATTCAATGTTCGACACCCCTGATTTATTATATGTAATCTCTTTTCATACTCCAGGCAGGTCAGTCACAAGACAGTACCTTCCGTATTATTGTAGCAATTCCACATCAATATTCCAATATTACACTCCTATGCGACGGATTCAACAACTAGTAAACAAATACTCCGATGTTGTTGATATATTTAATACATCAATTTTAATATATAAGCGTACCTTATTAAAGTTTTTTTCATCAAGTAGGGGAATTTTTGATGAAACTGTTTGAATTGACTAGCATAATGGTGGTGTTTTGTAGGCTGAAGGAGAGAAGCTATTTTGTATTTTTTTTATATTTTGTGCCTGCATACTGTGTGGATCAAATTCAAAAGTGTTTTTGCTTTATATTTGTTTTTGTGCAAGTGTTTTAAACAGTCATTTCCTGCACTATTTGCTAGGATAATTTCGTAAATATTGTTATATATATGTATGTAAAAGCCTAAATGGGCGTAAATAAATAAATAAATAAATAAGTTTTTTCGCATACGACGTACTAGACTGACCGCATTCATTGAATTTAATGTGTGTATTAAGAGTGAATCGGTACTGGAAGTAAGTCGAGTAGGCTGGCTGACTGGCGGGCTAAGGGTGGGCGGGGTGCCCTAGGGTGGCTAAGCTCTCAGCAGGGGCGAGGAGCACGAACTACTACTAACATTCCAATATAAAACTACAATGGTCTCATCTTACTAGGGGGACTTACCAATACAATAATTGAATACACTCCGCATCATGCACTGGATCATATCATAAACTCACGATTTTATTATTTTAAGAGCATGTGGCCTTTCGAGGAAAGTGTTTAAGTTAATTTGATCGTATTTCCAAATCAAATGACGTATTTATGAACTTTGGCGGTATTGGAAAAAGGCTTGAAATTATAATAAAATCAAACCATTTAACTTTGTTTGAACCACTTTTATATTTGAGTAAATCCGACCGGTTTCAGAACGACCATTCCTTCTTCAGGGCAAATGTATACTGATTTGAAATATGGATGGGAACAATGTATTATTATGGTAGGGGTGGAACCGTTGCTAGGTATTAATTAAGAGTGGGTGGGTAGGGGAACATATCCATGATTGTGCTATAAGACGGTATTTTTTGTTTGTTGATAATAGATTCATTTATTTTAAGGGATTTTTTTTATTTCCAAGGCGTCTAAGGTATCTAAACGTTTTCCTTTATGATTAATATAAAGAATATTTATCCCCGTATTTTTTTCAAAACTATGGTTATTTTCAATTATATGGTTAGCGAACTCAGAAAAATTATTATTATTAAGACACCTTAAATGTTCTTTGATTTAGATTTCAAAATTACGAGTTGTTTTTCCAATATAAAATGAGGGATGTAATGGGCCGCCACTCTTGGCTTTTGACACCAATTGTGGTGAACCCTACCTAGCTGATTTACTTTTCTAAGCTTCTACCTCGTAGTTCAAATCTCGTAGCTCCTGTCTCGTAGCCACGCTCATAATTCTACCCTTACGTCCTACTGATCACACCACTAGGTATGATGGCCTGACTAAACCCTTCTTCCAGTTTGTCTCTACCTCAGGCTCGTGATTTCTAAACCCCTATACCTTACAATCTAGCTAAACCTACCCTATCTTCTTAAATCCCTGCGATTTTCTCACAGTAATCAAGATTTAAGATTTTTGTTCACATTATTCCTATAATCTTCGTTGTGTAATTTTTTGTTTTAGATTTTACATCTGTTTGCATACTTAATATGCACACATATGTAGAGAAGATAATGTATTACGTGTGGTAACCCATAGATTCTTTTAGAGAAAGGGTGAGAATTTTCCGATTTATTAATTATTATTAATTTAGTATCTTTTACCGAGTTTGATAAACTAACCCCGCCTTTTACTTTGTGTCTATTTGATTTCCGTAGGAATTTAGTGTGTTTATTTAATTCTTCCTATCACCGCGGATACGTCGATAACATAAAACAACAGTTAATAAATAAACCATTTCAAGAAAGCAAACCTTATCTTACCGGTGTAGGATGATCGTACTCGAGGGTCCAGTTTTCTCAATTGGAGTTCTTGTCTGCAGCTTCTCCTAACATAATGTTTTGTCTTCATAGTTAGTATTCATAGTTAGTATTCGAATAGTAAGGATGGATGGATATGGGGAGGGGGATAATATGTTTGCTGAAAAGTCGGCTCCTCCGCTAACCAAGTGAAAACCGATGAACAACAATTTCAAACCGGATTCTCCCAGGTACGTTTGCTAAGCTTATCCTTAAGTCCGAGTTTTACTCTCTTCGACGAGCGTCTCTTGTTACGAAAGGGGCTCTTCACGCCAGATGGGGGAATACCAAGTCTTCATGCCGTTTTTCTGTCTTACTCCGACTTCCGACGCCTCCGGGTTGAATTTAACTCTACTGAGTCTAGAAGGGGTATTTCATGTCTTCCCTTATCATGTCTCTATCCGTTAAATGTGGCGTAAGCTTGTGACGGGCAGATCCTTCCTCCCACGTGACCGACCCAGCGTTACACTCCACCTCTGACTAGCTGACATAAAACGCACCTCGTGAGCCTTATGTTTGCTTTCAGGTTCGACAAGACTCACGGTATGCAAATAACCTGTGGCTTTAATGCCGCGTCAGCGTACTGTCCGCATACGTCCTTCCTCTTCCCCGCATGCCCCATCTCGACAATACCGCCACAAGATCAAAGCCCTCCGTTCGAGAAAGGTTGACACTTACATTTCCAGATGGCTCATACCCACATACAGGAGCCTTGAAGCTTACGTTCGTGAAAAGTTAGGATACAGGACTGTATGAGTATTTGAACACCAGTGTTTTTTAAATGAGGTCACTAGCTCCTCGTGTATTAGGTATTTAGGATTTTTGGGTATTTATGGGTTCTTGGATACCTACTTGCTATAAGAAAGATTTAAAATGAGATTAATCAAGTTGTCATTGAATCAATGACCTCGTGAATAATTGTGATGAGCTCTCTTTGAGTTTGGAGCTGGTCGAGGTACTTTACTTTGCGAAATTTTGCATGCTAAAACAATGCTACCTAATGGCGATCGCTCTAGTAGAATCAAGTCGTCTAGAATTGAGTGAATTTAACGTCGATTTTACTTTCACATTGTGGCGAAGTTTCCGTCGTAAGCTATGATTGATAAACCTGCCCCTTGACATTTGTGCTTTTGTTTTGTTTATTTGTTGATGGAATCTAGGTGACTGGGTCAATGAATGACATTGAACTCAAATCGAAATTTTTGGTACGCTATCGAAGGTCATATAACCATACCCTAATCGTACTAGTGAGAAGAAGCGATAGGTATTTACTTTGTAAATACGCTAAGATACCAAAATTGATTAAGTGATGCGTTTCTATCTAATTATGTGTTAAGTATTTGTTTAGCAACATTTCATTCTGTATGGGAGGTGTGACATGCGAATGCTAATAAATTGGTTAGTTATTAAATTACCCTTACTTGGCGTTACGTTCATCAGTGTCAGGATATCCACAGGAACCTGTAAAAGCTTAAATATTGTAAGGACTCACCAAGCTCTAATGTCTTAATTTCAGCTCCACCGGGTTACTATCGTCGGCAAGAAACTTATTAGAGCATCCAGACTACCTATGTAACTTATCGCACTTTTATTTCGACTTCCCACTTTTAACGATTTAATCCTACAAGATTCGGAATTCATCTCCTTCCTTTATCCTTTGAATAGATCTCTGATGTAAAAATCCTCACATTTTCCTTTATTATCTGCCGTTATTATTGAAGAAGAACGATGCTACCTAATTAACCCCGACAATCCATACCTCCCCCCCCTCTTCTCCCATATTTGATTTCAATCTAAAGAAGAGAATCGATTCTTAATAATCGTTCGCTCGAATATTATTTTATTATTTGATATATATCTATACCTATTTACTCTTTAATAAATTAATATATTAATTTGAATTTTCTTTAAATTTGTATTATTCCACTTTATAAAAATATTTAAGTTTTATTTATTTTTTCTCTCAATTTAAATTATATATTTTTTTTTCCATAACAACTAAAGATTTTCTTTAAGTTTGAATTATTCCATTTAAGGACAAAGTTAAAGTTTTATTTATTTTTCCAATTTAAATTAGAATCCTTTTATAACGAATAACTAAATATTATTCGTCACTCAAATTACAACAGAACTGAAAGAACCACTTCCACTTTATATTATAACACTTTCGTTTAGCAGCAAATTAATCACTTGGATTATTCATTTAAACTTCGGCTAAGTATTTTCCAGATTTCGGATCAATTATTATTATTGCGTTGTCACCTAACGATAATTAATATCTCGTAATAAAATTTCCAACTTTCGACTTAACGTAAATTTTTATTTAATAAAACTTATTAGACTGTAATTTTCTTTATATAACCTCGGACTAAATAACTTTATTTTAACCTTCATAGAACAAATTTAAATCAATTCAAACACTCTATTAAATTCCTTCCGCATTGAATTTTTAATTAATTAATTAATTATTAGATTTTATTGAATCGGAGGCTATTGCAAACACTGATTTTTAGATTTATTATAAGATCATACACTCCGTTAAATTGCACGATTAATCCTATGCGAACACTCCACTCTCTATTTTATCACTGATTTTTTTATATATAGTATAAACTGACACTATTTTTCCACTGTATTTTTAAAGTATAAAACTGACGCTATTTTTCCACTGTATTTTTAAAGTGTAAAACTGACGCTATTTTTCCACTGTATTTTCAAAGTATGAACTGATTCTAAACTCTATTAATTAATCACCAGGGTAATTCTCACGACATGCGCGACGTTTTAAGCAACCTTGCCAGTTGTCGAAGGACTCCCTGAATAATCCCAAACACGCTAATTTATACCCATCACAGCTCCAAAAGGGCATAATCGTATTTTCCTTGACGAGGAATTATAATCTGTAATCACTCGAATTTTTTTGAAAACCCCATCTCGTTATCGTTTGTTCCTACATAAGATCTTTCGATTTTTCCTCTTCCTGGGAAATCTGGGTTCGTCCCACAACTTTGTCTCGCTTCCCTAAGGTTTATAGTCCCGGACTTATATAGTTCCTCTTCCTGGGAAATCTGGGTTCGTCCCACAACTTTGTCTCGCTTCCCTAAGGTTTATAGTCCCGGACTTAGTAAGCTGCCATCCAGTTTGCCCATTTTCCACTTGTCTTCTGCCTTCATAATATATTTTATAAACATGGTTTTAATCTTGTTTTTTTTTTTCTCAATTTGAAACATGCCCATAAGTGATCTGCTAAAACTGTATTTTAATTGGCATAAATATTTGGGAAAACGTAGATTCTTCAGTCTACTAGTTTTAAACGCTTATTTTTCTCTATGAATTCCCACGAAAATTCTTTCTTTTCCCCTAGTCTACGTAAGCAATTATGTCTTAGAGCCGTATTTTCATTATTTATGTGGCATATTTAACTTTTCGCTTTTCCCACCTAAATTTCCTTCAAGTAACGGTATTTTAGCAACTATTCTTAAATGATTTTCCCTTCGTTGTTCATAAGGAATCATATCCTGGTTCCGTATCTACTCTACTTATAATGTTCTGAGTTTTTCCCATTTCCTTATCTGAGTTTTCCGGTTATATCGGTTTTTCGTTCTCTCCCCCTCCCTAACTCATGATCCCTTATTGAAATTTGACGTTTGCCTTTTTGCCGTGATTTCATCTCCACGCTAAAATCCTTTTTCCCCTTTTTGATATATTATTTATGGTGTTTTTCTGCCCCATTTCCCATTTCTATACTGGAATATCTGTCAAGTTAACTACTTCGATCAGATTCCGCCCAATTTTCTATCTCTCTCTTGCTCAAAATCCCATAAACTATAAGCTCTGACGTGTGTATACATTAAAATTTCTACATACTTGGTGATAAATCCATTTTAATGTGTTTATAATTAAGT
Source organism: Limnephilus marmoratus (assembly GCA_917880885.1). Classification (NCBI taxonomy): domain Eukaryota; kingdom Metazoa; phylum Arthropoda; class Insecta; order Trichoptera; family Limnephilidae; genus Limnephilus; species Limnephilus marmoratus. The sequence goes on along the minus strand of OU862909.1, from coordinate 50,531,536 downwards.
TTTACGAAAATTCTATAATCTAAACACCACGTAAGAGCAATGTTAATTTTTATGACCCTTTTTAATAGCTAATGGTGTTAATATAAACAATTTCCATGTTCGAATATTCCTTGTTTATATCAACAATATACATGTGGGGTCGACAACCGTTGAAATGTCTCATTTTTCCTCGCAGTCTCGTGTAACTTTATGTTATGATCCCTATTTTAATTACGTAAAATGACTCATTTTTATGAATTAAATCTATCGCAATGTTTGCAGTATTTCCACCGCCCCCTAGGTGTGCTATTCCAATTTCCTTCCAAGCACCTGCTACTGCACCAAACCTTTGTTTCGTCCTCTTGTTCAATCCTTAAACTCTAAATTTTTTGAAATTTTCCTTCCCAATTCGCTTTCCTAATCTCTCCGTTCCGTCTAGAATTGATAACAATAATTTTCCATTGTGTTATGTATATTCATTTTCCTTTCGTACGTTTTTCCTCGAATTTTGCCTCTCGGCCGTCATATGTAGTTATTCTATAATTGAGAATCCTCCCGCAAGCATGCCCCCTCGTCCCCGCGTTTTCCACTCAATATATTACTGATAAAATTTTTTATCGTTATCCAAGTGTGTTTTTCCGCAACTAAAACCGCCCTAATGCATTCGAAAACTAAGGTTCCCGACCTCTTGGATGTACTCGTTTTTAATAACATTACTCGGGTTCGTTGTACTAAAGTCCTTGAAGAATTCGATATTTATCTCTTAGTTCATTCAACCCTGATCTCTGTGGGAACATCAAGACCATAAATTTCTTCACTAATCACTCGGGTCAAAGTCCAATCTTTTGTGTCCATAATGGGCACGACCCCCTTCTTGCTGATAGGCTGAGTTGATTTTTAATTGCTTTTCCTGCTATTTAATTGGTTGTCTCAACTCTTGCGTTTAAAATCGGCCCCAAGCCTGGTGTTCCCGTTAAATATCGATCTCACCACCATCTGTGTGTAATCTAAGGCAACTTTAACACACCAACCTACTTAACAATACCTCTATTTTCGAGTAAGTTTTGAATTTGACCATACAGATGTCATGGCGCTGCGCTTTTCATCTAAGAAAAAAAAAATTCTCGTAGGCTTTCTCGCAGATAGGAGGTTACCATTCATCACAGGGACAATCATTACATTTGAATTTATATTTCATTTATCTATAATGGCTAACCACAAAGTTATAGCTACATTCAAAAGTATATAATAAAATCAATTACGAAACGCTTTGGGTGCGTCCTCCCTTATCGGGGGTTGGATTTTATCGAGGTATTGTCCCCAATGCAGCGGAACTGCACTCGCTTCGCAATATTAGTTTCGAATTGAGGTGCGACGTTTTCCATCAATTTTCTTCTGGATTATAGTGGCAAAAATATTAGAGGTTTCTTTATTGAAGTAAAACTTCTTTACGCACGCTTGACTTGGGGAGTAAGCTGGTGAATGCGTGACGAGAGCGTTATAAAAATTGTGATCGGGCAAGGCGAACGGAAGTTGAGTGGGAGATATGAGTTAGTGAAGTTTTACTTCATTCGTGTGGTCTAAAGCACACTCGTTTTTTTCCTATAATAATTATTTAGAATACAGGATTAACTATATAAATGCAATTTTTAAAGAGTCAAAATAGTGAACATTTGCAACTAGGCCAACTATGGCGCTTTTCGTGGCTAAGAAAGAACAAAAAAAATTACGTTAACCCCGGGAACCATCAATGAACACCCTAGCCGTAGGTCACCCTAAGTGGTTCGCCACGTTTAGTGATTTAGCAGGGGTGCCCGGATAATAATCACAGTCTATAAAATTGATTTTTTTATTTTTTATTAATGATAATATACCTTTTAAAAAATTATTACATAACATTTATAATAGATTACTTCCATTCAGTATAATACATCTCATTTCTTAGTTCTATGAAGAGTACATAGATTTTAAACCGAACTAGACACACTTGATACCGTTCGAAAAATATATATATATTTTTTTTTTTCATTTACATTTACACAATATAACATAATATAGTTAACATATTTTATACACTCTCATAATAAAGCTTGTGTTTAGGAGAGGACAACTTGTTAATAACTTAAGAATTATTAAAAAAAAATCCTTATCACAGCTTAAGAATTTAACTTATGAAGAGATTTAGTAAATATTTAGTATATATTTTATACAAGAGTTATAAAAAAAGACAGTTCACTGGTTAATTATGGTTTTTGTTTGATGCTGGAAGTCTTAAAACATTAGGTAATGCATTGTTTTGCGTATGAGCGACGTATTTCGTCGTTTGAGTAAATGACGATATAGCCCAGTCATTCCGTAGTTTTACCTTGCAAAAGGTCATGTAGTAGCGATTTTGATATATGTTGTTAAGATTGGGACTCTAAAGAAAAAAAAAAGTTTTCGACCTCAGGAGGGTCGAGCTCGATCCGCCATCTTGGATTGAAGGTCCCAAAATTTGGTTTTTTTCAAAATAATTATGAAATGGTTGATTTTATAACCAAGTTGTTCAAGGCGAACTTAAAGAAAACTAAATTATGTACATTTTATGTAAAGTGTTTTTTTTTGTAAGTCTAATAGGTAACGAGTTACAATGGAAGAAAGAAGACAATTTTGACAAAAAATTGTAAAACTCAAGTTTTCTTGATAAATTTTTGTAAGAACGTATTACAAAATATCATTTTAACGTATTCCCACAAACAAGATACTTATATAACATCATCCGTGTGCTCGATGATGTTGATTGACGTTGTTATAGTGGGCTCCTAGTCTATAGCTGACTTGGAATCAATTCACTTCTTTCTATCAGTACTGGAATTGTCGGGGATGAAAAGATTAATTGTCATTTATCCAGAGAAATAGGTACCGAGAGGATTTCGAACATGGTTACCAGGTATACAAATTTTGAATCTATTAAATTCAAACGTAAGGACAAAATTATTCCATTAGTAGCAGTCAACAGCAGCATCAAGATCGGCGAAACAACTATTTCCATCAACCCGCTAATGTTGTTCCAGAGAATGTGTATTTTGAAGAAATCCGACGAAGAATTGAAGGATTACCTTAAATTCGAACTCGCACCATTTCCTTTGTCGCTTTTCCATGAAGAAGGAATGCGCAAAGGTACGAAATCATCATTTTATGGTGTTTTTGAACAACTTTCAGAAGGCGTGCAACTTGAAGGTAGCAAAATTAATGTTGTGGATGGAGGATACCTTTTACATAAAGTTGTATGGAATCGTAATGATTTTTTCGGGTCAATTTGCGAGAAGTACGTTCACTATGTAAGACATCACTATGGATCACATGCAGTTATTGTTTTCGATGGATATCCGCTAGATGATGGTGAAAAAAATACAAAAACCGCAGAAAGACTTCGCCGATCGAAGAAGCATATGTCTGCAGATGTTCTTTTCGATGAAACAATGCCAGTTCAAGTTTCACAAGAACGTTTTTTAGCCAATGAAAATAACAAAGTCCGTCTGATTTCGATGCTTACAAAGCAATTTATACAGGCTGATTTTACAGTTAAGCAGGCTGAAGAAGATGCTGATAAGTTGATTGTCAATACTGCGATTTCCTTGTGTTCATCATTTGACGCAGTATTCGTTATTGGCGAAGACGTTGATCTCCAGTTCTGCTAACAGCATTGGCACCACCCGAAAGTAGTATATATCTTCGCAAACCCGGGAGAGGCAAAACTTTTGAAAGACTGTATTCCGCGTATAGTGTGAAATACAAAGAAGCGGCTGAGAATATTCTGTTTCTCCATGCCTTTAGTGGCTGCGATACAACATCGTCCTTCTTCAACCAAGGAAAAACCAAATTTTGTTCACTTGTACAGAACGACACAAGACTCAATGCCATGATAGGAATCTTCAAACAACATAATGTAAAACCAGAAGACATAGCAGATGCAGGAACACGCTTTCTTGTTGCTTGTACGGGGGTGACATGGATAAGGAAACCTTGGAAGAAGTCCGCTACTAACGTTTCGCAAAGTCAACAAGAAAAAGCAAATTCAATCATGCCTCTTTGCCACCAACGAACGACGCTGCACGGTACCATACATTTATGATGTACCACCAAGTCCAAAAATGGTATGGAATCCAAAAAATCCAGAAAACTGGGGCTGGAAACGTGGCACCAACGGGCTTGTTCCAGTGAGAATGACAAAGAAACCAGCACCCGAAACTTTATTGAAATTTATTTCATGTAACTGTAAAAAAGGATGCGGCGTTGCATGTGGCTGCAGGAAAGCTGGATTGAATTGTTCTATTGTGTGTGGGTGCTGTGATGGTCAAACATGCCGAAATTCGCCAGAGGTTCATATCGATGTCGAGGAAGAAGATGAAGAGATTTTGTCAATGGAAGCCCAGAATCTCAGTACCACAGGCAATGAATTAGATGATGACATTGATGAAGACTGTTATTAAGATGTCGATATCAACCAACCGGCATCAACAAAAAAATATCATTACGCAATAGCCAATATATAAAATAATTTCGAAATCTACCATCGCTGGTATATCTGTGGAGTAGACCTACAGGGGATACCACAATAAAAAAAATACGCCATGTTCTCTACCTCATGGTGATGTGGAAATGAGTTAACAAAATTATTATAATTATATGATAAAAAAATATATTATATAATATAATTATGTATAAAACGGTCACCAACACTAACTGGGCGAAGCCAAACCAAAAGCTGCCTACAGGGCCTAGCAGTAAAACCCTACGGAGCTGGTTTTTAATAGCTAGTTATTTAATGAATAACCCGAAAAAATAACACAAATTGGGAATTTCATCATTTTTTTAGAAAAATGTTCACATTTCCGCCACTGTAACTCGTTACCTATTAGACTTCAAAAAAAAAACTTTGTTCATAAAATGTACGTAATTTAATTTTCTTCAAGTTGACCTTGAACAACTTCGTTGTAAAATCAACCATTTCATAAATTATTTTGAAAAAACCGAATTTTGGGACCTTCAATCCAAGATGGCGGATCGAGCTCGACCCTCCCGAGGTCGAAAACTTTTTTTTTTCTTTAGAGTCCCAATCTTAACAACATATATCAAAATCGCTACTACATGACCTTTTGCAAGCTAAAGGCCTTTTTTATCCCCCACTGACTGGGCTAATAGGTGTATTTGATTTTGTGATCGTGTTTTGTGCTGGTGTATATCGGAATTAAAAGCTGGTTTAGTGTTGGTGTGTGAGGAGTGTAGAATTATTTGTAGGATGGCAGTGGTGATGCTGTAATTTGGCAGAATCGTAAAGGGAAATATTTGTGTCAGTGAGTATATATATTTCACATTCCTTATGGCTCTATTTTGGATGTCTTGTATTTCGGATATTTGTTTCTTAGCGATGGTGCCCCAGATACTAACCAGGTAACTTAGGTGAGAGTGGATCATAACACAATATATTTTAAATGACTAATCAAAATATTATTCACCCCTCTGGTAGCATTCAGCCCCAGGCATTGATTTGTTATTAAAACCTAAAATATAATGGAGAATTGTTTTTATGTGATTTTAAAAAAGGTTTAATAAATAACTGCTTATGCATCATAACATGGTTGTTTGGCGGTCTCTTTGAATTGTGAATGATTTTTTTTTATTTTTATTTATTTATTTTATTATTCCAACAAAAGCATAGTTTACATAAATATATAATTTAAACAATTTATCGGTAGTCCCGCGAAGCTGCCACATGGCTGCTTGTCTGCAGGTTCTACCTCAATATACACTCGTTAATATTAGAAGTAAAAAAAAAATAATATGTGTTTTTCAAAAATGTAAAGGAAATGGAAGACCTCTGTAAAAAGATTTAATATTACAATTAATTAAAGAAAATGTAATAAAAAAATAATAATATTACAACAAATGCGATAATACAATAACATAACAACCTACACAATAACATAACAACCAATATAATGTGATACAATGTTATAATAATTTTCCCGAAGAATTTAATAAATTAGCAGTTGGTTTGAGAAAATGGTACAAATATTTTTAAGAAATTTAAAAAAAAATTTAACTGCCATAACATTCCCAATCATTCTTTTTTTTTTCTTTGTTTATAATATATTACTGGGATAAAATATTTTAATAATCTTCCCGAAGAATTTAATAAAATAGGAGATTTGGTATTATTTAAGAAAAAGATACAAATATTTAAAAATAATTTAAAAAATTAACTGCCATAACATCACCAATCTTTCTTTTTTTTTCTTCGTTTTTTTTACAGATACATAGTTTTTTCATCGATAAGCCACATTTTTAATATTGAAATATATTGTGCGCGTTGAACTGCTGAGGGACCAAAGATGGCGTGTAGGTATGCTTTTGGACAAGAATTTGAATTTTTCAAGTAATGTTATTGTGACACGAAAAACTCGACTTGCAAAATCATTGTGAATTTTGCTTCTGCTGGATTGACTTGTATTGATGACCTAGCTTGTTTCTGTCACGAAATATTATACATATTGCAATAATTGAGCCTGGTGATTTTAATGTATGGAGACTTTGACCAAATCCTTGGTCGAACTAGGGAGAACATCTAAGAGCTCATGCAGAAGACTTTACAAGGTCAATGTCATTTTTATACTTGATGTCAGTGCTGACTATTATTTTCGTTAATCAATAATTTTTAATGGTATGCGTACATACTGTGATACAATAAGTGGTTTTTAATCATCCTGAAATATTCCACCACTAATAACAAGATTATATTAGAGAAAAAAAATTGAAATTGGTGATACGAAACGCTAGAGGTTTAATCGGGGTTTACATGTTTCGGAATTCTTAAGCAGGTGCAGCGTAGAGTAAACTAGTAGTTCTGTGAACAGTGGTAGGATGGTTCTAATTTTCTCTCATTTAATATGGTATTTCTTCTTCAATGATGTCTCATTTAATAAATCAAAACCAAAATTATGTCTGAAATCGTGAGATTTATATTTCGGATCTAAAATAGGTACATACTTAATTATAAACCGTGTGTATTTCATGTTTGAAATTTTTTTTATTTCAATTTGTCTAAAAAAATTACAGACAGAAAATATGCAAAACGGTCGAGTTAAAATAACTTTGCCACTAATCGTCTTCCAGATATCTTACAAATTATTTTCGTTTCATGTTTTCTAAATTTCATTTAGTATTTCGGAAAAAGCTCGAAGTGAATCGACTACTTAACTTTCCCCTTCATGGTCCATTGGCAAATTTAATAAAACCTGTTGACGTTCCACTCATTGGGTAAAATACGAATGCGGTCTTTCTTTTATTAGAAAGTACGGGAGAAGGGTGGAGGTTAACACGGAAAAGCGTTTACCATCGCTCTGCGATTACACCCCGGGCCGCCCACCTTCCCCTAGCGCCACAGCCTTAGCCGGCTCTATAAACCTACTCACTCTTTCTGAGCTCCTGCTTCTGATACCAGAAAAAAGGCAAAGGTCTCTCCAGAGAGAAAAGCTATAAGATTTCTCAGATTTATCAATTTTATGAATCGCTGTTTGCTTTCCCTGTAAATAATAGTTCAATGTGCAAATTAAAACGATGCACCAAACACTGGTAGTTGGGGTGCTTATATTACAATAAAACCTAATTTTGGATCATAATGGAATCAACTGACATGCAATCATGTAAAGCTTTATCGTGATTAATTTTTGAGGTATCATGCCGTGTTGCGCTCCTTCTTTAGCAATTCCCCTTCTTTAAACTTCTTTAACCACTGGAGCGTTTATGGTCGAAAAATGGAACACTTTTATTTTTCTGCGATTGACTGCGGACCAAAATTGGACCACATTTTCCTACCATTCTTAAAACGTTTATTGTAATTATTTAAAACATTTCCCCGGCCAGCCATTTATTTTAAAACGAAGCTATTGAAATGCTTTATCTATTATAATCTTAGAGGTCGCAAATCCGAACTTCGTAGACTATTTTAGAATGATGTTAAAAATAAATTTTCAAAATATTTTTTTCTCGTCGAATTTTTGATCAGCTGTTTACGATTAAAATTAGGTCCTTTGTCCATAGATATGCACCTTTCATTATCAAGTATACCACAGACAACATACAGAAATCGAAAATATTGTATGTTGTTTCGAATAAGTACCTACACGGCAGATTCAAAGTAACAAACAACACGCCGGAATCGAGCGGTTATAAACTTTATGATTTTTTTTTATAAATCCTACAAATATTTAGATAAACGGCAAAATAAAGGTTAATTCATTGGACATATAGCACTTTAAAAAGTTTTTATGTTTCCATGTTAAAATTCAAAGGTATGATTTTTTTATGTTGGCGAAAAATTTCAAAAATGATCTTCCGTGAAATCGCGAGCAATCTATGCAATTTTATTTATTTCGCGTGATCGCTCCAGTGGTTAAAATCCCATTAATATTAATAGAAACGACCGTGACGGGACTTAGTTCAATTGATCTTGATATCTGGTAATTGATGGCTATACCAAAACTAAACGAAGAAAACCATTTAAAAGTATACTGTAATACCAGCTCGTAGAGGATCAGAGCTGGAAATATGGTAACGTGTTCACATACCACACATCTGCCCTGATGATCGACACTGTAAGGCTGTTCGAAATTTTGGCTAAAAAGGAGGTAGCGCAACATGGCAAAACACCCCAAAAAATAAATCACGATAATATTTCGGACTCGAAAATCTAAAATCACATCTCATGTAAAGTTATTTATAATTCTGTATTATATCTTTACTAAAAATATATCGGAAATAAACACAAACAATTGATTGCTTTTATTTATCGAACGTTCTAAGAAAATAAAAAAAAAATTGACATCTCAAGATCTTTTTGCTAAATGAAAACATTTGCTTTATTCTGGAAATTCCTTGAAGATCAAGCCGTGATCCTTTATGGTCCTCAATGACACACGGCGAGTTTACAAGCTACTATCTGGGAAATTCACTATCTGTTAGTAAACTCGCCCAGTGTCATCGTGTTACTTGTTAACTAGCAGCGACTAGCAGATTGTTGACAATCTACGAAAAAAAGTTGAAGGTCGTCATCTTTACTCGCGTACACGCTTGCTCCGCTTGCTCGTGATTGGTTTATTTATGTTTCCAACATGGCTTCCGATAAACAGCTGATTTCGACTATCAAACATCTGAAGAATTAGTTCACGCAGGCGTCGTTATTCTTGTTACTGGCGCTAGCAGCGGCCTCAGTTTCCTACGCTTCTGAGCGAGTGGACAGTTTTGTGTGTCATCATGACAATCTCACTCGCCGATTTACCCGCTTTTAAACTTAGTAGATAGTAGCTTGTAAACTCGCCGTGTGTCATCGAGGCTTTAACGTGAACTTTAGAAAGATTTTCAGATTTGAATTTAAAACGACACCACATATTTATTTATCATCGATCAAAATAATTTAAGCAAATTTATACGATTCCAACCCCAAAACACATTTGATTTAATCACTCAAGCGTAATAAAATAAACCATGTTAACTGCGTGATTTAGAGCAAAAGCTTGTTTTAATACGGTGCTCAAAAATTGTACTGGGAGCGTTTAAATCATCCTGCAATCCCATTACTTCGGCATTACACATTCAACGCTGTAAATACTCATAAATATCTTCAAGGGGGTGTACCCGCGAATGATCCACTCAAAAAACTTTCATCCAGTCTGCCGTCGCATATATTCGTATGGCGGTGATAACTGCGTAACGATCCTATTCAAATGAGTTATTTGTCGGGGAGACAAAACATCCCCCATAATGGCTAGCAAATAACAACAGGGATGGACATTGGAAAGGGTATTTGATTGGGACAATAAGGATAGCATTTTTGGTTCTTTTTAATATAGGTGCTAAGGATTAAGTTTTATTGGTTCCTTTTCATCTCGTATGGTTTGATTCTTCTGTCTCGTTTTTCATTTTTCAATTTGGAGATTAACATTTTATTACAATTTACCTTCTCATGATTTGTTTATGTACATTTCGCAGCTTTTTAAAGTGAAACTTCTTTAGCGCCTTTAGTGATTTGAAATTTGGATGAAACGGAAATGCGTCACAACTCACTTCTACACAAATACTCGGTTCTAATATAATGCGGAAAATTCGTGCTTTGGCGCATAGGCAAGGTGGCTGACAAGTCTCAGCGGCCAGAGAGACAGACATCCAAGTTCGTCGTTCATCGGAAGTTCGTCGAAATCCAAAAAAAAGAAAAATCCTACGAAATAAAAAAAAAACATTTTCATTTTGTGAAATCAATATCCAATCTTGAAACCACTTTAAAAAACACGCAAAAGAAAAGAGAGCGACTTTCTAGTTTCACTTCTACCGCGTGTGAATTACACACTCAGATTTTTTTGTGTTAATACCAAACAAGAGTCCCAAGTCCCATCTGCTGGGTCCCGCTCATAGTGAGACTATGGCTTCCCCAATTGGAGTATATCGTGAGGCTAAAGATAGTGGGGAGGGGAAGGAGATGGGTAGGATGTAGGTCGGGAAGTGCCTGGCTATTCAGATCTGGTCAAATATGAAAGACATTTCAAGCATTGTTTTAATTCTGAATGGTGGTCTTCCACTAGGGCGATACTGAGAGTATTTTTTTAATAATAGTTTATTTAAAAGAGAAGTTAGTGAATTAAGAAAAAGTTTATAGCTCCTCCTCCATTGAAATCATATTTTATCTGCGTATATGATTTTATGTTCTAGTGCTACAAGTAAGTATAATATGTCGTCTAAAATATGAAAAACCCAAAAACGTTAATTAAAAATAAAGGCGTTTTAAATTTTACACAACTCATAAACAACCGTTTACCCTAAATTAATGGTTGGATTGTCTTATAACTTTGTTTCAAGAAAACTGTATTGCTTTGTGACAATTTTATATCGGCGAATCTGCTATTAGTGAAAAAAGGCGTAGAAAGAGTTTTGTAAGTGTTTTATTTTATTTTATACAAGTAACGCAACTATGAGAGAAACATTTAGGTAAATGCGATGCGTTCATTGTCGTATCAAATTGTTTTTTGTTTGTTTTGAGACTTCAAATAATTGTTCAGTTGAGACAGGCGTGGTAAATCTCAGAAAAATAAGACGCAGATGATGAATCAAATTAAAAAAAATCTCCGCTAGATAAATAATTACCAATACAGAATCACTATTTGAAATTCACAGTGCTGCAAATATGAAAACAACGTAGAATCGATTAAAACATGCTGAAACAGTCTTTCAAGTGCGGACTATTATTTTTCAATATCTTTGGCGGACTACATGGATATCTTAAATCATACGACCTGCGACTTAAATACTTCGAAATGAAAATACTTAAAATTAGATATTGACTGATCTAATATGTTTACATAAAATAATTCACTGCCATCTGATGCCACATTATGTCTCAGCAATATTGACACAAATTTTCCTAATTCCCGTTGTTTAATACACCGCAGCATGTTTCACCTGAATTCATAAAAAAATTATATTGCCTATTTTAGCCCTCTGACATATGTAATTGTGTCGACTATATAATAAGGTAGAGTGTGCTGAAGAAGATATTTTCGTCGATAATCTATATGAATTCAGACAAAAAAACTTCTGCGATTGCTAAAAAATAGGTTGTGATAATTATATTATCTAGCATTTGTGTCTCTAATTGCGTCTCTCATGTATCTTGTGTTACTTGTGTTTCTCGTGTCTCCTGCCTCTCTTTGTTATTTGTCATTTGAGTGAACTTTTACACAATTTTCTAATTTTATTCGTTTTTTGATAGTATCTGGAGAAATTTTATCTGCACCTATTCTAACTTGTTTTGTAGAAGTCGAAGGTTCACGTTCCAAAGAATTGTCCTCCAAATGTACAGTTTTTACGTCAAAGTTATCATCGTCACTCAGGTCTGCGTCAGAACCATTCTCCCACAATCTCAAAATCACCTCCAAGTCTTCTTTATTCATAGGATTATACATTTTTCCCAAAATTAACCAGAAAAAATAAGTTTTCCAAATCATAAACAAAGATGTACAACATTTTGTATACATCGTGGAAAGGTGCCACAGAGACTGATTGTGCACAATTCTGCACATCAAAATTCAAAAACGTCCATACGCTTATCACTATTTACTTCTTCAATTCGTTCATTATTATTATTAACATTTAAAATTGCACCTGCATACTCCTTTTATTAAATATTTATGAAATTTTAGTAAAAACAACGAAAACAAAATGTACTTACCAGCACTCCTGTCAAATGGTTCAGTCGCACTATTTGAAAGAACCAATATTTATAACTTTCATGGGTAAATGTCTCCACTAGTTATATTTTTAGGCAATAATAATGATGCTAGTCAAATAAAAAAAGGGGAAACATTTAAAAAAACATAAAATTACACCTTATATTATGCTTTGAAATTGGTGTGCATAATTATGCTCAAGGGGTCTGAATGGGTTAATCTTCATTTAGATGTACGCAAATGTTGTATAAATATATATATTCTGATCAGATTTATGTAGTTGTTTATGCCTATTTGGATATTATCTGAGTTTTTATAACTGAATTGTTATCACATAAGTGAAAACATCTATAAAGCCCAATATAAGCAAATAAATACTAAAAATTTAAAATTAAAATAGGATTTAAATTCTATCCAGCCCTGTTCGCTTTGAAAATGCCCGTGGCTTCGAGACATACATATTGTTTCATCCACGAAATGGAAAATATGAAATGACGCATACGCGATTTGAGTGGATTCATTCCGTTGTCATTGTAAGGCGTACTTCAAGGCAAACTGCGCATTTTCTTTACGAGTTCATTACTTTGTTTGTGCTCCACCGCTGATGTAAGCCACCATTTTGAAAGCGCACCAATCTGGATATTGAATTCGGCGTTTGTTTGTCGGACATTGCATGAAGGGAAGTAGGTTGGACAAGGTACAGTAGGTAGTAGACGTCATGTTTTTTATGTTTACAGAGTCATGCTGTGCTTTGAAAAATGTAAAGGATACCCGTTATTCGGTACTTACAATCCTGCTTAGTGCATTTTAAAAAATAAAATTTATGTTAAGTTTATTTATGAAACATACAGTTAGTTGTATGTAAAATTATTGTACGGTCAATAAAATATAAAGCAGGTTACATTTGTAAAAAAAAAAAATTGTCGTGGTTACAATTAGGAAGCAAGTATTTATTTTAAGTTATTATACTCTTAATACATAATAGTACATACTATAAGAAAGAATTTAATAAAAAGAAATAGAAATAATAGTTTTGATTTGAGTACATTATAAGGTTAATTTGATTTTAAACGTATAATGAATAACAGATCACTTTGTATAAACTACTATATTATAAACAATATCTACATGTTTCGATAACAATGTTATCTTCATCAGGATATGTTATTATTAACATCAGGATATGTTATTATTAACATATCCTGATGAAGATAACATTGTTATCAAAACATGTAGATATTGTTTATAATATAGTGGTTTATATAAAGTGATCTGTTATTCATTATATAATTAATGATGCCACAAAGTAATTTTGCGAAGTTTGAAGAAGTGATTCTAAACGTTTCAAGGGCTCTGTGAAAAATGTCAATACTCTTGGGTCATTGTCAGATTCAAGATTCACCCGAGCATGAGTTTTCTGCTAATTTTGATTTTTATTTTTTTATTTAGTTGCCATATTTTCATTTTTACATTTATAGAAGATACATGTGAAATATATATAAAAAAATGGATGTAGATTATTTTGGATAAGTTCTCAGCGACTTCTGTGGTATTTCTTTAAGGTTTTTTAGAAACTTCTGTGACGATGTTTTAAATATAAAGTTATTTTTTTTGGTTCTTTAAGACACAGTTTAGCGTCCTTAACGTAGTTCTTGTTTTGTTTTAATTTGTTTGATACTTTGTGTGATACCTTTACTGTTCAAAATTCACTACTTCTTTGCCCAAAGGTAGAATTACATTTTGGTACATTGTTTGGCTCTGGTTTCATGAGTGTACGAGGTGTTTGCCTCTGTGTCCTTTTTGAGGTGATGAACCAATATGCTTTTGGCATTTTTTTTTGTATACTATGAAACATCAAACTATTTAAAAATGTATGTTGTTCACTTCCTTAAGTGGACCTTTAGTATGGATTTTATGATGAAATTTTGAGTTATCTTTAGTTGTTTTACATTTTTTGATGCTGCTGAGCACCATCCTATTATTCCGTATTCCAAGAGAGTGGCATAAAGCATAATATACTCTCTTTAGATCCCTAGTTGACCAGATCTTTAGGAATTTTTCGAAAAATTGGATGTGTTTTGTTTGCTTTCAATGTGAGAATTCCAATAAAGTTTGTCGTCAATTTCGATCCAAAGATATTTAATACTTTTGGTTTGGGTTATATGCGGGCCGGAACATGGTGTAAAATTGTTTTATCATTCGTGTAATTAGAGTGTACCTATGCTCATTCATTGATTATCTTCTATAATGACAGTTTCACCCCACTGATTAAAAAAAATGATTCCAAATAACAGGCGCAAATTCGAGGTGAAATCTTACATGTCCTAAATACAGTAGTTCAATGATTTTGTGATGCATGGAATGAAGTCCAATTGTTTGTAGGCTTTTCTAAGAGTGTTCATAATGATCTCTATACAAAACATCAATATATGCCATTAAATTCAATTCAATTATATATTCATTTTTTAAAAATTAAAAAATAAATTTTCAATGCGTTTTAAAAGAGATAAAGTATTAAGATTTAAGATTTAAACGGATTTAAGCAATTTATACTTCAATGAAGCACAATCATACTTACAACAACAAAGCTTGTTGTTTGAATTGTGCTTCATTGATATTAAGCATATCGATATTCGAAGTGATTCTATTTAACAACAAGACAGCTCTCTCGACTGGCATAACCATTGGTAAATTAGTTCTGCAAGCCGGGAGATAAAACAGTCTATGCTGTCGGTGACGGAGATAACCATCGAGAACATAGAAACAAATGCTCTCCATGATAGCCGAGTTTTCCAACCTTCCACGAATTAGTCAAATATTAAGCATACATCATACAAACATCAACATATCATACTGGTTAAATTTAGTTATGATCGATATACGGTTGGGGTCTAGAAACTTCCTTATTTAAAGAATAATAAAATATATTTCATTGCTGATAGCAAATTATTTTTGAATAATGAAAGATCATCATTTCAAGTTATAAATACCTATATAGTGCATCGCTATGATAGATTGTGAAACACAATGAAATATAAGTGGAGAACACTTTTGGGATACGAAACGCGCCCACAAGACATTTCTTTATTCTATGATTAAAAAAGTAACAAGTTTCTTTTGACGACGGTTTTTAAATATTTCCCTGTGTTAAAAATGTTTTAAAATTTTGTAAAAAAAATATTAACCATTGTGCACAATACAATAGGTAAAGACGGTGAATAATATTATATCAGAGATGCGCAAGTAAAAAATTAAGATCACCTGTAACCCGATTAATTGTACCATGGAAATTAAAGACAGGCAGGTAAGTAAACAAGAATAGGTACTGTCTTTTATTATCCTCTTTGGCAAGGGACCTAATCCAGACTTCTTCCAAGCCTTTTTGATTGCACTTTCATATAGCGAGGTGTCTTAACCAAGAATCCAGGTCTCAGCCGAAAGCAGTAAAATTTAGTCCCTCCGTTATCCTAAAAGGCGAAACATGTTAAAATTGCCATGTTTGGTGGTAATGGTCACCTTGAATAAGCAAACCATCCCTCTCTGACGTATTGAGGTAGGTGGAAGAAGTAAGCATGTTGTCCTCTTCGCGCGCATGGGTTGTAGACACCAATCCATCTGCGAGGATGGTATGACACGTGACGCGTAGTAGATACATTTACGATGAGTGGCGGGAAAGTACGGAAGTATCGCATCTCCACACTTTTCTTTTCCATCGCAGTCATTTTGAGATGTGATCTTTAAAGTTAGCAGATGAAATACGACGCAAGTTCTGTGAGAATATGTAATAATTTACCGAAACTGCGCACATTCCGGGAAGATAACATTTTTTACGATTATAAAAGAGTGCCTCACATTTTACACCTAACATTAGGTACATAAGGGTCTTATTTATTTAAGAATAATGCACGATAATAAAACAAATATGTGCCTTTAAATATCTTAAAATTTACAATCTCTGTTTTCCACTCTATTACAAAATTTCAAGACGCGTGGAATACGCATAAAAAAATAATTAGAATCACTATTATTTATACGGTGAAAACATCACAACCGCTCCATGGAAAACGACAGGTAATATGGTTTACGCTTTAAAAGAGACATGAAAAAAATGTAGAATTTCCTTTGTTTAGCGTTTTACGTCAAAATCCCAGAGGCTTGTGGAACACACAACATATTTTTTTTGAATAATATATTTAGAATTTTTGAAGACACTGCAAAGTAATGCGCATAACCTTGCTTCGCGTAAGTCGTAAACCTTCCTAAATGTTGGTGTGCCCCCTTCTGGGGCCCCGTTCCACCTCCTGCCACCCGGATACAGCAAGATGTTGAACTATCCCGTCTCGTAGTCTCGTAGCGCCCTCCTCCGCCGTTTTATCTTTCCATCTCTGAAGTGTGCCACTTAAACTGTTTTCCCGATAAAGAAAACTGAAATTCTTTCATTCTTTTGTCACGGGACGTGTAGAATTTCCCAAATTATTTTGAAACGCTTCGGCAATGATGAATATTGACAGTTGGGGTTCAATCGCTACGGCTGATTTCATTCCGTTGGGGTTGCGCGTTCAATTTTCCACAGTAAAAGCAGAGCTTATTTTCCGCAAGAGAAAAATAGATTTTCCACAATAACATTGTTACACTCGCATATGTGTGTATACATTCCACTGCCAATTACTAAATAAACTATTACAACAAATACCTACATGTACAATTCTTCACAAAAAACACTTCAAAGACTGGATCAAACAACGAGGTATTCAATTTATTCAAAATATTATAACACAAATATTAAAAAAAATATATATTATAAAAACTTTGTTTTGAGACAAAAAATAATACTACAACATTATTCATACCAAAGGCGAGTGGTCCATAGAAAAATATACCTACCTATTTATCACAACTATTATTTATTGTGGTGAACGTATGTCTTGCGGTATGAAAGAGACATGCGTGTATGAGTGAGACAGCATGAGGAACGTATAAAAGGGTGTGATTGCTGTCTACCGTCCTCTTTGCATTTACGCTTCCTACGAAGCACACCTGTACACAATCTCGGAATAAACATAAATAGTCTACCCACTATTATTATTGGCAACCTCACCCTGTACGGAGATCACCATCCCAAGAAGATCTGGATCCATACAACGGAGTCCAGGTGGTAATGTAGATAACCGGCCACGGTCATCACATTTGGCGCAGCCTATAAAGGAAGAAGATTTACGCAGCAGCCAAAATCACATTTGGCAGCAAACATCACGAGATTGAGGCTACAGTGGACAATAGGTAATCAGGCAGCATCAGGCCAGATCACATTCAGGAAGAGCAAGAGCAGCAGAAATTGGCATCCGAGGAATAGCAAGGCGCTGGATAGGTTTATTCAGTGCCGAGAACCTGGAGGAGCATACACGTAAGGCGTGGATGGAGAAGTCCGGGTCTTCAGGAGAAGATCAGAGACCAGGTGCAGACCTCACGGAAGGCGTGCCGGGGCATTAGAAGGACGACCAGGGTTCAGGAGCCAGGAGACGGTCCGCGGAAGGGCGAGATCGGAGCAGCAGCATCAAGTCAACAGAGTCGTGAGTTGAGTGCTGTTTGTAAAATTTTCTGCTATTTATTGATTGTATCTGTGTGAAGATGGAAGGGGGAGAACTGCCCAGGTTTTGTCATTTGAGGGACAAACTGGAGACGTTCGTGTTGCAATACGAACAGTTCATCCTCGTCAATGATGACAAGTTAAATTCGGTAGAAAAAAAGAGAGCGGTTTTAATATCTCATTTACACACAGAGACAATAGATTTATTGATTGATTTGTGTTTTCCTAAACAAATTACAGATATTACGGTCGAAAATTTATTGTTATTACTAGAGAATCATGTAGGTATCAAACGAAATGTGTTCAAAGAGCGCGAAATTTTTTTTGCTACGAAACAAAAAAGTTCAGAATCGGTTAATGATTATATAGCACGGTTAAGAAATCTCGTTAGATTTTGCAAATTCGAGGACAGACTTGAATATAATTTAAAAGATGTTTTTGTCACCGGTCTTCGAGTGGGGCGTATTAAGGAGAAATTATTTGTAGAGGCTGAAAACTTTTCATTAAAAAAGGTTATAGAATGTGCTATTGCTATGGATTCATTCGAGGTAATGAATAAGCAAATTAAAACGGAAAGTGTTGATTTAGTAAATAAATTTAAAAATACATCGAACAATTTGTCACAAAAACAAAATTCGGTAGGTAAACATTTTTTTAGAACTTCGGACAAGAATGTTACATCGTACAGAGTGAGGTCAGCGGACCGAACAAAGTGTAAACATTGCGGGAATTATCACGATTCAGTAAACTGTAAATTTAAAGACGTGTTTTGTTATAAATGCAGAGTAAAAGGGCATATTGGGAAGATATGTCGCGGTTTAAAATATAATAACATTTCTTCAGTGTTCGTAAATACGCAGGAACATAAAAACATGTTGCGGATAAACGCAGTATATTGTGAACCAATATTGTGCAAAGTTTTAGTGAATAATGTGGAACTAAACGGTTTATTGGACACAGGGGCGGCAATTTCGATTTTAACGGACGAAGATTATGTTAAACATTTCAAACATTTGATGTTAAAACCAAAGGATTTAACCTTAATGGGTTACGCTAACTGTAAGTTAAATTTATTGGGTTGTATCTTATTAACAGTTGAATTTAACGGTTATAGGGAAATGTTAGAATTTTGCGTAGTAAAACAGGGAACAATTACGGTTCTAGGGCGTGATTTCATTAAAAAGTTTAATATTGGATTTACGGGCTTACAATCTACTTTATCCCAGGAGGGAAGTGAAAATGTTTCTCACAATATGGTTGAGAATAATACTAGTGTAATTGATAATTTAATTCGGAAATTCCCGGAGGTTTTTTCGGAGAAACTGGGTAAATTCAATAAATATAAAGGGCATTTGAAATTAAAAGAGAATGCGGAACCGAAATTCGGCAATCCGAGAAATATACCGTTTGCTTTAAAAGCAAAGGTTGAATCGGAATTGGGATGTTTACAATCGGAAGGTATTTCAGTTCCGGTAAACTATAGTAAGTTTGCGTCACCAATCGTTCCAATAGGAAAAAATAATGGGGAAATAAATGAACAATCAATTTCATCCCAGGAGGGTAGTGAATTTTTTTCTCATAGTGGTTTTGATGATGATAGAAGTGATTTACAATCAATTTCATCCCAGGAGGGTAGTGAAATTTTTTCTCATAGTGTATTTGAGAGTGGTAGAAGTAAAGTGAATAAAAAAATTCGAAAATTCCAGGAGGTTTTTTCGGAGAAAGCGGGTAGTTTTAATAAAAGTAAAGTGCAATTAGAATTAATTGGGAATGAGGAACCAGTTCACGTAGAGAATGACTTGGATACTCAAATTCTAAGTTTATTTAAAAATAACAGAGATTTACCTATAACGGAAGAAATATGGAGTAGGGTGCATATTAATTATGCGGGCCCAATTGCAAATAAATATTTTCTTGTAATTATTGACTCAACCTCAAAATGGTTAGACTGTGTAGAAGTAAAGTCTCCAAATTCGTATAACACTATTAAAATATTAAAGGGTTTATTTATTTATTTCGGGAGTGTACAGACAATAGTTTCAGATAATGGAGCCGCTTTCATGTCAGCGGACTTCAAAGAGTTTTGTGAGATGAATAACATCAAACATTTAACGACTCCGGTAAATCATCCACAATCAAATGGTCTAGCAGAAAACGCGGTTCGAACGTGTAAAATTTTTTTAAAAAAAATGATGATAAGAAATAAGTTTCAGTCAGGTTATGAGGAAAAATTAGGAAATTTTTTAATTGATTACAGAAATGCACCACACTGTACAACTGGCTTAGAACCTGCAGTTGTAATGTTTGGAAGGAAACTAAGGTCAAACTTAAACAGTTTTGTACCGAGAGGGGGGAGAGATAAGGATAATAGAATTAAGAAAGAAACAAAAATTAAAATGTCTAAATGTCAGGAAAATCAAAAATATTATTATAAAAGAAATAATAAAGAATCGGTGGGTTTTTCGATTAATCAAAAGGTAATGGTTAGAGATTTCAGAGACCAAAACAATGATAAATGGGTACCAGGGAAAGTGTATAAACAATTAGGAAAAAAAATTTATATAATTGAGGTAAATTTAAATGGTAAAATTATGTTTTGGAAAAGGCATTTTGATCAGTTGTCTAAATTATGTGTGTCATGGGAAAAGAAACACAGCAATCCTTATGTCGCGTCTGAGACGAAGAGACTGTCGTATGATGAATACGATGTCTCCAGCTTTGGCCTGGATGACAGTCTAATGGGTTTTTCTCCTTCTCATTCCAGCCCCAGTGATCCAGTGGCGTCAACGTCGGGAAATTGGAAGGACCGACTACGACCACGAACACACAGATGAGTCAATGAAGGCAGCACTCAGCTCTCGACTCAACATGAATTACTTACATTGTAAATATTGGAATATTTTATGTATTGTAAAAAATTATCAGTTCATGTTGTGTAACTGTCTTCGGATTTAAGTGTGGAGGGATGTGGTGAACGTATGTCTTGCGGTATGAAAGAGACATGCGTGTATGAGTGAGACAGCATGAGGAACGTATAAAAGGGTGTGATTGCTGTCTACCGTCCTCTTTGCATTTACGCTTCCTACGAAGCACACCTGTACACAATCTCGGAATAAACATAAATAGTCTACCCACTATTATTATTGGCAACCTCACCCTGTACGGAGATCACCATCCCAAGAAGATCTGGATCCATACAACGGAGTCCAGGTGGTAATGTAGATAACCGGCCACGGTCATCACATTTATCTTAAACATTAACTAGAGGCTATGAATAACAGTAGGATGTAGATCCTAACTGCAACTAATCTTTAATTTATGTATTCGATACTGCCGCCATGGGTCGACCTACGGTGTCCTTCTTGACAAAATCAAAGAGGATACGGTGTTTCTACTTATGTTGACAGAATGGGAACACCTCAGCATAGGTTCGCCTAGTGAGGTGTTCACAAAATACTACTAGGTACTTACCTACATACATAAAGTTACGGATCATTAATATTTTTTTTCTTGTAACTAAACTTAATATCTGTGTAAACCAATGTCATAATCTGTATTGTGTATGTTCAAGAATAGAAATAAATAAAATAAATAAACATATTCGCTGGAATACTACTAAACATGATAGTACCTACGGCGTAGGACCAATATGTAATTAGGAAACATTGTTTGGTTGTAATATTTACAAAATACAATAGTCTGTTAATCCTACATTCTACATTGTGAAACCGATGGTAGAAAATTATTTTATTTATGTTTTATTTATTCATATCCAGTAACGCGAGATTTTTCCAGGAAAACAGAAACTTTGATAAAAAAAATGAATGTTTACTTCTGTTTGTAGTCAAATGGTTACACTAGTTTAAAAAAACTTTAATATTCCTTTTTATTATTAAATTGTTTGCCAAAGCACATTTAATTCATTAGTAATTTATAATTTAGTCAGGTTAGTAATTTATAATTTATAAACAAATTTTAACAAGACTATTCGTGTTTATCGTTGTAATAAAAATAACAAAATTACTTTAACGACTTGTACTTTGATTAATATTTTAATTTAATTATAATTAGATACTCTATTATATTATATTATCGAACTCATTTGTCGTTTCCGTGATAGTACACTTAACTATCTAACATTATTTGTTTAAACCTAAAATACTCCATGGTAGCAATATAAAGAATCTTGTCTTATGAAATTGAATTCTTTAAGCAGAATTTCTGACGAAAATGTAATTGGTCAAAATGGAATCGCTTTGAATGTGCGGAGCAAGTCGGTAGTGTGATTTTTATTTTTAAATCAACTTCGCCATGTATTCAACACAAGGAATTTATACATATTATATTAAGAACCCACACATTATTATTATTTGCTATATATACATATTATGCTATCTGCAGCTCTAAAACTGATTTTTTCTGTCTCTCTTGTATAATGCTATACTTTTTATATACCATCTTTACTTCTGTGTACCATGTGTATAACCTATTTAGGTTTTCTTTGTCATCTAAACCACACCTGTATGCACTAAAGCATAAAAATGTAAATTTATGTGAAAGCCCATGAAGGCGTTAATGATTAATAAAATAAAAAAAATAAAAAATAATTCAATTAGGCTCGTCCGGTTATAAATTAGCCAAAATACTGTTAAAACACAAGTTCATAATCAAACTTCAAAGAATTAAATAAACCTGGCATAAAACTATCCAGTAAATTAGAGAAAGTAATCCGTGTAGAATAATAATTCTTCATTACTCGTACGAGACATCCGCGTCGCTTTAAGTCCCTGCCCTCGCTAGACGAATGGGGAATAAAATAAGCAATGAATCCCGTATTACCTTTCTTAGGAAGTAAGTCCTCCCACGGTAATAATTAATACGCTTTTTATCCCCGGGAACGTGTCCGGCCGTAGAATGTTCCGCTGGTAGGCCTAGAGAGCTTTAAGGCCGGCGAACCAATTTACTAAAGAGCCGCGTTTTACTGTTCGAACTAACGGGACGCGTGCGCCGCGGCGGCCATTATTAATTCAGCCAACCTCACTTAGTCCGTGTGTAACCTAACCTAACCTAACCCCGCTAAGTGAATAAATAGCGAGCGGGGATGCTGTACCGCTGTACGGCCAATACGTATCTTATGAGAGCGGCGAGGCGATCCTTTATGGGAACCATCATTCGGTAATGGGTCGGATAATTGGCTTTACAAAACAATCTTACAAATTGTCGGCGCAATATGTGCCAGATTGGGCTATTTATATACCGAAATACTAAACATTTTTTCCTTGATACACTGAAAATGTTTGTTTTACGAAATCTTCTGAACGCAAATGGGTCGGTTTTCTTCTGAGATCGTAATAATTTAGTAATAGAAAATTATTTTCCCCAGGGCCTACGTTATCTTTGGAATGCTGTTCGGAGGGTATTTTTGTGGAAAAAAATTAATTAACCTGGGTCTTGAAGAGACCCATGTTCTAGGAGAGAGGAAACAGAGGCCGGCTAATTATTTCACAGCCGAGCTATTGAAGTAAAGAACCAATCGTAAAAATACCCCGTTCTCATGTTACAAGGGAAAAATATATACAAATGTTGAGTGCGCGTTTAGCGACTGTGCACCGGTGCCGAAGGAATCAATGACGCTGGTTCCTCGGAGCATCTTCCATTGAAATACCGGTAGAATAAGAACAGCATTCCCACCTGACGCCTGTGCTCTCAAGTTTGAAACCCGTTTATTAGTCCGTTGAAGTGAAATGATACAAAACTGCGATATACAAATATTACGTTATTATTATTATTATTAAGATGAATAGATGATACCATAACACCATGTATAATATCGCCATATTGAGAAATTGAACATTTAAAGATATCCGAGATCTAGACCGTTGAAGTTCGTTTAGAAACATATAATAAGTAAATATAATAATTAAAAGTTTTTTTTTTGTTTTGATTAAGGATTGTTTCAAAATGCAGAGTTTTATTACGAATTTAAAAAAAATAATACGTGAAATATAACAAAAAATGGTTACCGATGATAATTTTACCTACAGCGCATAAAGCAAAAATAAACTTTAAATTTGTTTTTACTTCTTTGTGAAAATTCGAGACGACCCTTTTACTCGGAGCGAGGAAAAGTTCTTTACAAAAAAAATGTGCCGGCGCTCCGAGAGATAACAAACAAATAAAAAAGACTCACAATAACCGGATTGCATGAATTTCACCTTTCACGGAGGCATCACGTAAATTCCTGAAAACTAAATTACACCTCACCGTGGCAGACAAGCTGAACTTCGGAACAAAGTAAGTTAAGCGGCGGGAGGAAGAAAAGAACGAAAAATACAAGTGTAAATAATATGAATGTAACAGGAAAGCAGCATACGCCGTAGGTACCTAATTCGTTTTTATATTCCGCTTACAGAGTTACGGTACGCGACAGGGACAACAAAGTTATCCCGTAATATAATCTCTGGGTGCGTGCCTTGCTCTATTCCGCTCAACTCTCTCCTCTTCTGCCTTCCTGGCTCGTGGTTCCTAGCTCCTGGATGATGGCACCAATTTCTTCTATAAAGGAGTTATATAATTTGTGGTTATTATTTTAAACCGTTGAGAAACTTGCTGGAATTACGCAGTAACTTTCTTTCTTTCATCTTTTCGTAATTTGGAGTATCAAACGAACATATAAATAGATAAAGAAGAATTGCGCGATGTGGGCGGGTATCGTGATCATCGGGTATCTGGACAATTTTCTTTACAAAACTGTGTTTTTTCATCAATATGAAAATCAGATAGGGTGGCGATATTCGATGCCAGATAAATGTTAGATAGACAGAGCGCATGTTAGAACCAAAATGTATCAAGTTAGTGGCGACATTTATTTCCATTCAAATGTATATAGGAGGTATTTTCAGTATGTATTATCTATTCAGTTCAAACGAATGCCATAGGTCACCCCAAGTGGTTCGCTACGTTTGGTGACATAGCACGGGTGCCTGAGTTCATGGGGTGAGGTTTGTCTAGGTCTTGGCGGCGAGTCAGTTTGCCTACCAATTACGTGGCGGGCCGGATTGGGAGAGACTGGTTGAGGGAGACCTAACCTAGACCTCGACTTTTCAACCGGACTCTTTCGACCCATCGCCTTGCATCACAGTGGGAGGGACGGATTGGATGGACACACAGCATCCCCAAGATGACGTAGGCCCTGGGGGATTTTTTTTCTTCAGAGCTAGGAGAAATAAGAAATACCTACTCGTAAATAAATTTTTATAATCTCTGTGATGACAGCATATTTCTTAAGGCTTACATACCGTTTAGTTTGAGATAAAATTGGGAAAAAAATCAAAATAAATGATTTTTAGGGATATCTGTGTGTCGTAGATTCCCAAATTTTCCGCTTGTACTACGAGTTTCCGGACACCGTGTATTATCTAAATTCGTTTTCTTTGTCATCCTACTAATTTTGCAATAAATAATTGACTATTTTAGAGTCGTTCTTTATTGTAAAAAATAACTACAAGTAAAGCATAGTAGTAAATGACAAGTTCATTTGGTGACTTTACAGGAGAAACACAATACTATGTCAATCTTCTTCTTCTTCTTATATCAAAAAATCTCGTGTCACGGTGTTTGTGGTCGCACTCCTCCGAAACAGCTCAACCGATTTATATGAAATTTGTTATGTATATTTGGTAGGTAGGTTTTAAAGTATATTTCATACCGCTAGGTGATTAGGGTATCGCTATCCAGAAATTTTTTTTATTTGGCATCAAAACAACAATAATACTTCAAAGTGACAGCTGTCTGCTACATTTGCTCCCGAAAAAATAACAAAATAATAAGTTTTAAAAACTATTAACTTTTCAAATAAGTTGCTGTTTGTACAGGGACAGAATCCCTCCACCTTTCGTCATTTTCTGGTTGAAAATAAGCGAGTGCAAGTGCTATTTTTTCTTAGTTTACACTCTGCAGCAAAAGTCAAATCATAGTTCAAAAGTCTAATGCTACTTTAGTAGCAAGGCAGTGAAAGTGCATTACTCCGAAACTTACTACGAAACTTACTACGAAAAGGATTATAGATATAAGCTGACGAAATGGCATCTACCCGCAGCAACTCGGACAAAACTAAGAAGTTCGCAGCTATCCCGGTTTCGCCCTCTCCTGACTCACACACAACGCAGCTGACTTTAGAAGATTTTAGAAAAGGCATGAATGAATTTGAAACTAATATTTACAAAAAACTAGAAAGGGAGAACTCAGAAACAAAAAAATCACTGGAGTTTATCAGTTCTAAATATGACGATCTTATCAAAAATATAGAGATGGTACTAACTAATAACAAGAAATTGGAAGATAAAATGAGTGTTCTCCAGGAGGAAAATGTTAACCTTAGACAAGAAATCGAATCACTCCGAGACGCTCAGGACGAAATGGAACAACGAAGCAGAGGGTGTAACATAGACATTCACGGCATACCCGAGGTCAAGGGTGAGAATCTGATGACCTTATTGGACAAAATGGGATCAACTGTCAATGTGCCGCTTCCGAGTAGCAGTATTGTGTCGGTGCACCGCGTCGCTCGCGGTCACTCTTCGCCCTCCAACCGACCACGCAACATCGTCGTGCAGCTCTCGACAAAGCGCCTCCGTGATGACGTCATCGCTGCAGTAAGGACTCGTCGCGGCCTCACCACGGAGCAACTAGGACTTGGTGTTCCCGCCACAAATTTCTATGTTAACGAGCACCTGACCTTAAAAAATAAAATACTTTTTGCAAAAACACGTGCCGCCGGAAAAGCTAACGGCTATAAGTACACATGGGTGAGGAACGGAAGTATCATGGCGAAGAAGGATGATCTCTCTAGGGTGTTTACCATTCGTCGTGAGGGAGATCTTCAAAAGATGTGACTACTACTATTACAAATATGTTACTGGTCTTATCGATGCCCGCTTTCTCTCAACATTCTGTACCATATCCATTCACATCTTATATTGTTGATTTATTATTATATACTAATTAATCTAATAAGTTATCTATGTTTCATATATAATTTTGATGCTTTGTATGTCCTACTTAAAGTACCGCTCCCGCGAATGTGGAATATATCGATATACACTATTACTCTATTGAAATGATCTCATCATCATCTATATCTGTTTATTACCAGAACTGTGGTGGTATTAGAACTAAAACTTAGAAACTACTTATGAATATTTTATCAAATAACTATGATGTTATAGTTCTAGTTGAAACATGGCTTGTAGCAAGTATAAATACGGCTGAATTAATAGATTCGCGCTACACGGTGTTCCGACGAGATAGGGACCGTACTCTTACTGGTAAGATGGACGGAGGCGGTGTACTGGTAGCAGTGCGCAAGGAGCTCGCAGCATCCCGGCTCGATGACTGGGAAACCAGCCAAATCGAACAAATCTTCGTGTCTATTCCGGTAAGGTCTTCCAATCTCATCATATGTGCAGTATACATACCTCCTGTCTCGCCACCAACGTTTTATGATATTTTCTCCAAAAACCTAGAATCTGTATTTTCATCTGAACCAAATAATATGTTTTGTGTACTTGGAGATATGAATCAACCTACTCTTACTTGGTCTTTTTCCGAAGGCTGCAGTCAAGGTCTCGCCTCTTCAAACACGGCTGCATCGCAAACTTTGCTGCAAACAATGTCATTGATGAACTTGCTCCAATATAATTGCATACCTAACCATAATGAAAAATACTTAGACCTCATATTCTACAGTCGCGAAACAAATGTTACACGCAGCAATGACCCTCTGCTCTCAGAAGACAGACACCACCCAGCCCTTGAATTTGATATATCATCCGAAACTCAACCAAAAATCAAAAACAAAAAAGAGCGTAGGCGCAATTTCAGGAAAGCTGATTATACTCAGATTAATAATGACATTAATTGTATTGATTGGTTATCTGAAACCGCAAGTTTATCAGCCGAAGAAGCAGTAGATCGATTCTATTTAAAAATAAATAATATAATTGATAAGTCCATTCCATTATTGGCACGACGAAATGACAAATTTCCCATATGGTTTACTCCCGAACTTATTAGGTTATCACGGAAAAAAGATAAAGTCTGGCACAAATGGAAGACATATAAAGGTCTTTCTGACTATCGTGAATTTTCCTTCTTACGTGCTACATACAAAAGACTGGCTAGTGATTCTCGAAAGTTATTTTTTGACAACATCGAAAGTTCGTTGCAAAATAATATTAAAAGTTTTTGGTCATACATATCCTCATTAAAATCGTCTGATGGATACCCTGCTACTATGTCCTTCGAAGGTCGCAAATCTAACGATGCCCAGGATATTTGTAACATGTTCTCTGAATTCTTTAAATCAACATTCGAACCCTCCTCTGTCAACGACACGATTAACATCGACCAACTTGAAGCCGTTTGCGACTCTGAACTTGCGCACATTCACACCATTGAATTAACGGAACAAGAAGTGCTCTCGAGTTTAATGTCGCTAGATATAAACAAGGGTGCAGGTCATGACGGAATACCGGCATTTTTCCTCAGATCTGCTGCTTCGTCACTATATGTTCCACTTACCATAATATTTAACAAATGCCTGAGTGACGGGGTTTTCCCTGATAGGTGGAAGTTGGCCTATATTATACCGGTCCACAAGGGCGACTCACGGCAAAAAGTAGAAAACTATAGGCCAATATCCATTCTCTCGGCGATCCCTAAACTCTTGGAAAGACTTGTCCATGACCATATATATCCCCAGCTTGCCTCCGTAATTACGGAACAACAACATGGGTTTGTAAAAGGCAAATCTACCATGAGTAATTTACTTCTTTACTCAAACTTCTTATTCAACAGCATGGATCGAGGCCACCAGGTAGATGCAATATACTGCGATTTTAAAAAAGCTTTTGACAAGGTTGACCACCTTATTCTTATTAAAAAAATTATGTACAACGGAATTAGAGGAAATTTACTACGTTGGTTTGTCTCATATTTAACAAAAAGACAACAAGCCGTATCGTTGCGAGGACACACTTCTACATGGGAGCCAGTTACTTCTGGCGTGCCACAGGGGTCAATCCTGGGTCCGCTGTTGTTTATACTCTTTATTAACACTGTTACTAAATGTTTCTTGCATTGTTTATTTCTTTTGTACGCCGATGACATAAAAATATTTGCCATTGTCAGGAATTTAAACGATTGTCTGCTAATCCAAAGCGACTTAGTAAGGTTCGAAGCATTCTGCAATGAAAACAAAATTTACCTTAGTTACAAAAAATGTAAACAAATAAGTTTTACTAAAAATCATAACGCCATCATACAGAATTATTGTATTGGTAACTATTTACTCGAGCGCGTTTACTGTATAAGAGATCTAGGCGTACTTTTTGATTCCAAACTCCATTTCGATGCGCATATTGATAATATTGTGAATAAAGCTTACTGCATGCTAGGATTTGTCATCAGAAACAGCCGTGAATTTCGAAAACCTGAAACATATCTTCTTCTTTACTACACGCTGGTCCGTTCTCAACTTGAATACTGCACCTCCATATGGAATCCACTTTACGGTATCTATAAAGAAAACATTGAAAGTATTCAAAAGAAATTTCTGCAGTGCCTCAATTACAGAATGAGCGCACCTAAACGCGGGTACATAAATATGCTTTCGAGTTATAACGTCTCCACGCTATCTAACCGACGAACGTACCTTGATCTCATGACTCTATATAAAATCTGTAACAACGTTATTGACTGTCCCGACTTACTGAAATTAATAAACTTTAAAGTACCACCCAGAGTAACAAGGCTTAACGACTTATTCCACATTAGCCGGACGCGTACAAATGCTGGTGTCAGGGACCCAATCAGAAGAATGTGCGAATCACTTAATCAGAATCAAAAGCTCAAGGATTCTGACTTATTTTTTGATACACGCAGTACTTTTAGTAGAAAAATGAAGGCTGTTTTCCTACAAAGTTCAAAGTAAACAACTTAGACATACATTCGTTTATATATATATATTTTTTTTTTAAATTTCTGTATAACATTGTTTATCTATATTTATATTTTTTGTTTCAAAAATAATTTGTAAATTCTTATAAGGATATTGCGCATTTATTTCATATCTCTATTTGTAAAATAATATTCTTATGTACTTATATATTTTTTCCCCTATTTATAAGACATAATATTTGTATATGTTTTTAACTGCTGTTTAAGTCAATTCGTGAGAAATAGTTTGGATGCAGGTGAATTCTCTAGTTGATGTTTTGTATATTCTTGCCAATTAATATCTGTATCTGTATTTTCTCCTAAATAAATAAAAAAAAAAAAAAAAAAAAAAAAAAAAAAAATACCTGTGACTCCAAATTTTACCACCATCCCATTTTTAAACGACTTCGAAAAGGAGGAGGTTCTCAATTCGACTGTGTTTTTTTTTTTTTTTAATCGCGATTTTAGTATTTTCGTATGAACAAATTTAACCGTCTTTCATATTTCAAACAGAACGAAATTATTTATGTTCTTGAATGACAGATGGCACTACATCCGCCTCATCGAACTTTCATCCATACATGCGCGAGGCATTTACGAGAAGCGTCGCGTCATTTTGATATTTAATTCGGCATCATGTTCTCGCATGGGCAAACCATCGAGCTTATTTGTGTTGGCTAAAGACGGACTGACAAAAAATATCGTACACTCAATTGCTCTTCGAAATTCATATTGAGTTTCTTCATATCATTTTCCTACTTTAGTTGGTATTTTTTGTGTTTTTATCGGCGGTCATCGTCTACAGCGCTCCATTCCTCTTTCTGTCATAGATCTCATCCCCACACACTTACAATAGGTACATTCTTTATTTTTTTATTTAATAACCAAAATATGCACTAAAAATAATGTATATGGCAGAACAACCTTTGTCGGGTCGGCTAGTAGAAATATAAGCTTCTAATGCATTTTGAAGAGTATTTAAAATTTAATTTTTTAAAAAAATCTACACACGTACTTATTAACTGGCGACAGGTTTCAGAATAATATAATCCTTGCCCCGGTAATCAAAGAGAAAATATAGTTAAAACATTAAAATTTAATGTTATATTGGGAAGTAATATTGCACCAGGATATGGCACGAAAACGTACTACTAAAATTGCACGGACCATGAAGCGGCGAAGTCAATTAACGTTTTGCGTCATGTGTGTGCGTTCATGGCCTTATGTCGAATATCTGTTTTTAGTTGTACTTATGATCGCAATCCGTTTCTTATCCACACGTAATAAATTCGAAAACATATTATACAGGCTTCCTACTACCCTGTTTGAATTTAGCCCGTGTTCAGTTCTACCCCGCGTTAAGGGCAGTGGCGCGGCGTCTCGTCATGCCGTGCCCCACGCAGCCCACAGCCCACGTACGGCGCTGCCTTATTGACTTATCTCGGGTAGGGCCGCCCATGCCTCGCTTATTGCCTCAATAAGCTGACTCGAACCTACCCTCACCAGTCACTAGGTAGGTGGTATGTACTAGGTACACATACCTGGGGTTTGTACTTCGGGTGTAAATGAATACTTCACTTTTCCGTCGAATGTCGATTTTTATTGAAGGCTGTAATCGCTTACGGGCGTGCCTAATGTGTTTACGTCGTAAAAGAATTCAAAAATATTTTTTTTAGTAGTTTTTGGATATGGGAAGTAGGTACACTGTACATTGCTGTTGAGTTGATAATGTGTCAATGATTTTGCACCCAATGGTACAGGTTCAGTAAATAAATTTTCTTAAAATATAAAAAAGCCTATATACGATGGTAACAGAGTGACGAAGACAATCGATATTGGGTACATACAAATCGTTGATCATACAGAGATCCCAAATTTCCATTACAAAATTTTTATTACATAAATATACCATTGCACCCAGATGTAACATTACACTAATAAACACAAATCTTAATGTAATTGAAATAAATATTTTACTGTCTGATTCTTTGCGTAAGGAAAGATTTTACCATAAACAAAATACAAGATCACACAAAAACAATAAGTGAAAGAGTCCTAAACTATATTGTACCAAAAACTATCATATATATAATCTACCAATGTCAATTAAAAATATTGCCATTTATTCCGCTCGTGTCAAGTATAGTCTTAGAAAGTGGCTTTTAGATAAAGATGATTTTGTTTTGTTTTTATTTTATTGTATTAAGAAAACCAATAGTTACAATAATTTATAATGTATGATAAATTATGTGTAAATTATTCAACCAATAATAGGTTTTCACTGACGTATGTTAATTATTTAGTGAATATAAACAAAAAGAGTTAAATTAGCTTAGGCGGATGGAGTGTTGGGAAGGGGGGAGGTGGGAGGGGGGGGGGAGGGGGGAGACGGGAGGGGGGAGGGGGCAGGGGGGAGGGGGGGGAGGGGGGGAGACGGGAGGGGGGAGGGGGGAGGGGGGAGGAGGGAGGGGGGAGGGGGGTGGGGGGAGGGGGGAGGGATAGATATATTCTGTGTAAATAGTAGTATGTTGATGTTTTTGCCCTCGTGTTGTCTCGTTTGCTGTCGATGGATGCCCTCGTGTTGCTGATTGAAATTCACATTACGAATTAAAAATTTACGATTAAAAAAATATTATTTAACAATAGATTGTCACATACTTGTACATCTATTTTTAACCACATTAATTATATTCATAAAAGGGTCACTAAAGGGTTTTTTTATCAGTTGTGTAAAATTTAAAACAGCTTTATTAATAAAAGGATAAATGACTAATAATCGATTTAGACCTAGAAAAACTAGACCGGTAGGTACGTAGCCAAACTTTTTAAACATTTTTTCCTTTTCTTTGACAGTGTTTTAGGTAGATAGGTACTGCCCAAAAATAAAGGAAGGTTAGTAAACATTAATATCCACTTAAAAGGCTTTCTGATGTATATTTTAGAAATTTAAAAAACCTTCCAACGTCACGATTAAAAAATAACTGCTAGGATTAGTGGATTAGCATTATTCCCCAGCATTAATCTACGTATTCTTTACTCCATTATAAGACTTCAATCAATTAAAGATACGTGCGCCTAATTCCAAGGCACTTCACGGAAGTCCTAAAAAGCGATCCCTTGTCAAGAACGGCGGCCGTCGGCAGAAATTAATTTTTAAAAAAGCGTCGCGACGGAGGTTGTTCCGCGCATATCAAGTGGGAATTCCCGACAAATTAAAAGGCAGTGTCGAACCGAATGAACAAAATGCCCTCTGACTATTTGCATGATACCTAGAACCCCATACTTATTCAGAAAACTTACCCTTCGGGCTCTTTTGGATTGTCTTCAACCTTTCTTAAAATTGTTTCAATAAAAAGCTGACATTAGAGAAGCCGAATTAAATAGTGTTTAAAAATTATACGGCGTTTGGTTCAACTGTAAAAATATCAATACAATAAAAATTGAATAAAAGTGCAGATAATAGAAAAGGGTATTTTTTTAACTTGCTTCCAATTTACTTTGGCACTTCTGCTTAAAATGTCTCGCTGATTAGTTAACTAATGTTAGCATTTTTAAAATTGTTTGGAACAAAAATATTTGACATTAACATTAAAGTCACCAAATCGAGATCGTTTTAATTGCGCCTAATACCATAATGTTTAATGAGAATAAGTATGTATGTACGTTTTCATTATATTTAAAGAAAAACGTATCTTTTAAAAGCTCAACGGTATTTTGTTACTTATTAAGATGTTTAGATTCTACTGCATGGTTAAAAATTTTGATAAATTTGTGTTGACAGCAAGAACTCCTGATTTGGCTGTAAATATTTCACGTATATTTGGCGTGTCTAAACAGAATGAAAAGAAAACATCTTATGCATAATAAAAATATTGTTTTCATACAAAAATATCTAGGAAACGGCATCTTAGTATAAAATATGCAATAAAGAACTGCTGAAATTGCAGCAGCGCCAGTGTGTTCTGAATACAATTCGCCTTAATATTATTTAGAAAAGGGGAAGCGGCCGGGGACGGTGTCACGTGCCGGCACAGCAGCCAACAGCCCGGCGCACCATTCATTTAGAAAAACCTGATGACTCGGGCCATTCCTCGGACTGGGATCAGCTCAGGTACCTACCTCAGGACAGAAGAACTATAGTTACTACAATGGAAAATAACGATAATGCCATAATTTGTTTAATACCATTCATTGAATCCTCAAGGATAGGATCAACGAAGAAAACTATTTACCCTGGTGTATCATTACATTTTTCTTTATAATGTATAAGAACCTGTTTTGCATTAGGTTTCAGAACTTTTATGATTGCCACAGAACCAGTGGTGAAAAGTTAATCTTCGGTAATAACTACACGCGTCACGTTTTCTGGAAGCAGGTGGTTCCAATAAGTGCTGCTACTATTGTTTTCGACTTTTTTCTTTATTAAGTAAGAAACACAGGTACAAAAAAGAACTAAACTAATAATATAAAACAATAGAATTCGTCTGCAACCTAACATTTCTTATGCAGAAACGATTGAACCCATCCAAAAATAAGAGGTAGAAAGTCATCATGATTTGTCCGTTTAAAGTTTAAACCGTAGGTTCCTAATAGTAGGCGCTGAAGTAGCAGCAAAAAGGTAGCGGGTTTGTATATAAGCAGGGAATTTTGAGGCAGTCAAGGGGGACGGTCGTGGAGTACCTTTTTGAAAAAATATTTAAAAACATGATTTAAAAATAATATTTTCATGTATTTCCTTCAGCGTATTTGACTATGTGTGGATTCAGTGCAGTAGCAAATTTACTTTCTAAGAAAGAGAACAGACTGCACATTAGTTTGCAACTGGTATGGACAAAATTGGAACCCCACATTAAGAGGGTATTACCAGAGAAAACCAGAAATACGTCATTTTTAAATCAGATTTTAGACGTATTGACTCCTTTTCACAAAAAATTATAAATGGATTTCGAAAGATTGTTGTTTTATCTAGCATTCGCATGTTTTAAATTTTGAGAAAAAATGTTTATTTTTAGTATAATAAGGTTATACCATAGGTCGTTGGCAGATTTGTTAAATTTTCAAAAAAGATTTTGTATTATACCACACCCATTTCAAATCATATAATCACGCAGAAAAATAAATGAATACATTATCTGGGTATGGCATATTTTAGAATTTTAATTTTAGTTTCAACAAAATCATAAAAAAATATATACGCACATGTGTTTCTTGGCGAAAATTGGTCCGTTTGTGCATTTATTTGCGGACTTACAAACTTATATATTTCAGATTTTTTTAACATTCTTATTTAAACTAGGGATTATTGAAAAATGATAAATACTTATAATCAAAAAATAATTACAAAAAGTACATTATTTTAATAGTTTTATCATCACGCCTTTCAGCATTTTTGGATGTAGGTAAATATTAAAGCAAATTTGGAATGAAATAAACTCGATATCGAGTAACAATTTTAAAAAGCTGGTACGGAGAATAATTAATCTTTCTCATTGTAACCGCCCTGCACGATCGTAAGAACAACTTTCGACGAATGTGAATTTTCGGCCGCGCGCTGGCTGGTTAAATGCCCTTAATAAATTATTAAAACTGTAACAGCTTTCGGGATAATTTTTTAAATTTGATTAAAATAAATTTACTACATCAAATTTTTATGGTCTTTTTAATTTCTACTTTGTGATGCAATGTAGAAAATATGCAGCAGGGTTGTGATTTTTAGTGTAACTATTATGGGAGAGGAAATTTTTTCTTACATGGGGTTTTAACAAACGGTTTACGTAATTTCACCATAAAGATGGCACATTCATGATTACACCAGTAGGTCACTAACACTCGCTGCGATAAATTCCGATGTGCAGCACTAAGCGCACACTAATACTAATTTACAAAGGAACAGTGTGAGATAGTACTATATTCAAATAGCGAACATTTTTACTGCCACGCTCTGTCTCTGGAATATCGGAATAACTTCGATCGAGGAAAAAATCTCTAGGAGTACCTCCTCTCCTTCTTTTCCTTTCTTCCAAGTAGAAGGAAAAGGGTATGAGGTGTGGGAAGGAATCTGGGGGCAATGTGTTCAGGACGAACTTATGAATCCATCCCTCTCACTGCGGTGCAAGGTGTGAGTCGAGAAAGTTCGGATGGAGAGGGCGTAAAGCCCGCCACGCAGTGGTTGGGCAAGGGCATCCACCACCAAGACCTAGGCAAACCTCACTTCAAGAACTCGGGCTCTCCTGCTAAGTCATTAAACGAGGTGAACTTATACGTAGTAACCTGCTTCAATCGTCCCATTCTTCTTATCAGATCACACTCATTGCCAACCCTCTAACCATTATTTTTTATTCTGTGTACTTTGGTTTACCTAGTATTTTTTTAAAGCTGTTTACGTGAGAGTTGTAATTGTGATTTTTCAAATATTCCCAAATTTCTAGTACGAAATACGTATTCGTTATAGCCGACATAAATAATAAACGAACAACGTACACGAATTTTTATCTGTTACAATTTTTCAAAATGCCGTGAACGTTAAAATTTAAGGTCAGTTTTTTTAATTGCGGATACACGCGATCTTTTCCCAGGAGGACAAACTAACACACCCCGTACATTTTTTGGATCTCTACGCCGCGCCGCCGCTACACGCCGTTATGCGCCCGTTATGCACCGTTAGCCGTTAGTAGCTCCAACCGTTAGTGGCGCCCGCCGTAGCCTCCAACGCCGGGCACGAATTACGCGGCGCGAAAAAAGAAACAAAAATTGGTTTGGCGTCTGAATTAACTGTACTGAGAGGGTGACTAATCAGTGTAGAAATGAAGACAGTGTGAGCAATGTTCATTAATGCATCCTCCAACCATTTTAATGGTAAAGTACTTTATGATGTTGGTTTTTCCACGATATTTCTATGTCTCGAGGAAAATTTATAAAATATTGTGTTCCCTGGAGGCTTTTATTTACCAGTCCTTTGGCCGACTCCAAAATAAGTTCATTTTATTTCGAATCAATTTGTAATGTTAGACACGCAAAGAACTTTGTCCATCAATCAGTAATAATAATAATAATATGAGTTTATTCCAGAATGTATGCAGGGGAAGTGCAATGCAATAAATTCCGTAATGTAAAATAACAAAAAAGATAAATAATAAGTTAAGGTAAAAAGTAAATAACAACACATAAATTAAATTAAATAAACGAATAAGCATGAAAAATGAAACTGAGAAAAAAAAATTATGTATGTATCAAACACTAAAATGAATGTAAATAGCCGTTTACGGAGGGTATTTCATCGTCTCTCGCCTCCAGAGGGTCATCAGGGGAGATTCCATCCAGGCAGTCATGGCGGTGATGATCGCATTCTTCGAATGGCGCAGTCTGCGCTATAAACTTCCCATGCGGTGGCGGAGAAGTGCACGAAAAGTATGTACTCGTCCCTCCAGGAACATTTCCGTAGCACTGCAGTATCTCGGTAGGCGGAAAAGTTGGCGATAAGCATTATTGTAAGCAACCTTTAACTTATGCCATTGGGTTGCGGTGTAGTCATCCCACAGTTCTGATGTGTACAACGAGGTACAGAAAGCGTTGAACAGTATTCTTTTTACTTTGGGGCTGCAGGAGTAAAAACGTCTTGACAGCATACCCGCTCTAACTGATATTGCTCTTCTCTGCCTTTCCATATCCTCGATATCCTTAAGGTCATCTGTGATGACATGTCCCAGGTATTTAACGCTCTGATTAACATTCATTTTCCTTTCATCTAGCCATACTGAGGGTGTTTGGACGATTTCGTTTTTCGGTTTAAAAACCATAACTATTGACTTGGTGGTATTATACAAAAGGTTATGGTTTTTTGCAAAGTCTTCACAAATTTTTAGTAATTTCTCTAATGCGTTTAGTGACGGTTCAAGAAGAACCATGTAATCTGCGTAATTAATGTTATTTACACACACTCCATTTAAATGGCAGCCTATTTTCGTTGCATTAAGTCTTTGAATAAGCTCATCGGTGTATAGATTGAACAGAACCGGAGACATGCTTCCTCCTTGCCTTACGCCACTTTTCAAAAAGAATGGGTTGGAAAATTCCAAAGACCATTTCACAATATTTTCTTGTTGCGTGTGCCAAATTGAAAGAATAGCTATTACATCTTCTGAAACTGCTCTTTTCCTTAGTTTTTCCCACAGTTTATTATGACATACACGGTCAAATGTTTGCTTAAATCTAGAAAGCAGGTATAGATTGGCGTTTTTCTTAGTTTATAATAACTGATGGTTTCTTTTAGGGAATATATTGCCATAAATGTTGACAGTGCAGGTTTGAATTCGAACTGGTTATCCTCTGTTTTTAGCTCATCTATTACGACAACAGATAATTTTTTTTCAAATAATCTTGCCACTGTGGTTGAGAGTGAAATTGGTCGGTAGTTATTGATCACGGATGGATCAAGATTTGTGGATTTAATTATGGGAATAATTACCGTTTTCGTCATTTCATTCGGGATGTGCCTGTAACGTACAATATTTGAAAATAGTTTTGCTAGGATAATATAAACGCAGGTCCAGCATACTTAATGTGCTCGAGAGCTATTGAGTCATGTCCTGTGGCTTTTCCTGTTGCCATTTCTCTGACAGCTCTTTCTATCATATGCGAAATAATGCTGAGAGCGGTAGTATTACCTACGGTTTTCAAACTAAAATTTATATTCTGAGATTTTTCTGCTGCTTCTTCACCCGCCATAGAGAGAAAGTTACGAAACTCATTGGCGATATTTTCCTTGCCTCTTACTCCATTGACACAGAGAGGAGTTTTCATATTAGTTTTCAATTCTGATGAGGTTTTTTGCCAAAATTTATGGAAATCTTTATTTATCAGTGATGCAGCGGTACTATCCATTCGTTGCTGAATTTCTGACTGTTGACATTTTTTCAGAGCTACTTTGAAGATCGTTCAGTATTTCTTCCTGTCTTCGGCAACCGGCCTTGAGAGTGGTTTTCCGGCTTGAAGCATGAGAGAAAGGCGCTTCTTGATTCTGCGTATTTGGCTGCAATCATGTAATTCCATCCCGGAATGTTTCTATTTTTTCCATTTTTGTTATTAAATGTGGTGGAGGCAGCACTTCGCAGTGCTTCCACAACATTTTTGTACAGGGAATTTATTTGGCTTTCGTTTGAATTTGCAGATTTTTATCAGGTTCTAATAGGGAGAAATCTTGAATTATCTTTAGAAGTTTGTTGTTGATAGTTTCAGCGTATTTCATTATTTCAATATAAGATTTCGGATTCCATCTAGAAGAATCAAATATGTTGTCATTACACGATTCCACAAAGGCTGGCAAAAATTTAAGGTTGAGATTTACAATCATTAGCAAGTGATCAGACCATACTGCGTCATATTGAACATCTACGCTGGTAATAGCATTTTCCAGTGCTTTTGTGACGACACAATGATCTAACCAACTTGTGGTACTATAGGCATCACTTATGTATGTAAATGTATCGCAATTCATTAACTTAGTATCTGCGCAAACATAGCTAAGCTCATTGCAAAATTTTTCTAGTTCTCGGCCAAAAAGGCTTTTAGGATCTGCATTAAAATCACCTAGAATAATCGCACTCGACGAGTTCCTTTCATTGATTATTGCGTTTACCTTACTCATGCAGTTCGTGAATTCCTCAAGATTTTCCGGTTTATTTGTCGGCATATAAAGTGAGAAAATTAATATTTTGCCACTGTTAATGACAGTCACTGACAGTCAATTGTATTACCGAATGTCTTGGTTCTGAGCATTCCACTATGTCGACAGAAAGTGAATCCCGCCATAGGATAACAACTCCACCATAAGGTCGTCCAATTAGAGGGCCATTATTTAGATTGACCGCTGAAGTTCCATATCCTGAAAATTGGGGGTGAATTTTTGAAAATGTTACTGAAATGAAATATTTAGGAGTTATATTAGACTCCAAACTAACATTCAACAAGCATGCTGAATATACACAAAAGAAAATTGGGAAAAAAATATCTTTTTGGGAAGAATTCGGCCAAAACTATCTAGTAAAACTGCAATCACTATCTACAATTCGATTATTGCTCCACATTTTAACTATTGCTCAACTATCCTTTTCCTATGTAACGAACTAGAACAAAATAAGTTTCAAATTCTCCAAAACGGGGCAATGAGAATAATATTACGGCGGAATAGATTTTCAAAAGTAAACAAAATGTTAAAGGAACTGAATTGGCTAACCGTGAAACAGATGCTGACCTTGAATACGATGATATTTATACATAATCATAAAAGAAGATGAAATTTTCAATTTTGAAGAAAAAACTTGCGAATTCAAGTTCAATAAAATAGACGGCCAGAAACTCCAAAGAATACTGTCCAACATCAAATCAAAGCCCAGCCAAGATGGGATCACAATTCAAATATTAAAAGATGCTCTACCTGTAATAGGAGAACAGTTTCTTAGTTTAATAAACGAATCTTTAGAAACAGGGAAGTTTCCCGAATCATGGAAAACGTCTATGGTGATACCGATTCCAAAGATTTCGAATTCAAAAAAATGTGAAGACTTTCGACCTGTAAATATGTTACCAAAATATGAACAAGTGATGGAATACATAATTAAATCTCAACTTGAAGAATACTTGGAAAATAATAGCATCCTTTGTGATGAACAATCTGGATTTAGGAACTATAATTCATGTGAAACAGCGTTAAATTTAGTGATTGATGATTGGAAGGAAGATATAGATAAAAACTTGTATACTGTTGCGGTGTTTTTAGATTTTCAAAGAGCTTTTGAAACAATAGATAGAAAAAGAGTTATTGAAAAATTTAAAAAATGTGGAATAAAAGGGAAAGAATTGGAATGGTTTAAAAATTATTTAAGCAACAGACAACAAACAACAAAGATAAGAAACAATGTATCAAAACCGATTGAAAATATGCTGGGGGTACCGCAAGGATCGGTATTGGGTCCGATATTGTTTATACTCTACATAAATGATATGGTAAAAATACTAAAACATTGAAAAATAAAACTGTTTGCAGACGACGCACTGATTTATATTGCAGAAGATAATTATGAGAAAGCAATCAAAAAGATAAATAGTGACTTAGAAACTTTGTCAAAATGGCTCAAATTAAATAAATTGAAACTAAATGTAAATAAGACAAAATACATGCATATAGGTAGAACAAATACGCATGGTGAACCAAAGGTTTCTATAAATGGAGAAATCATAAAAAAAGTGGAAGAAATTAAATATCTTGGTGTCATAATAGACTCAAAATTGAACTTCTCAAAAAATGCAGATTACACAATTAAAAAAATTGCAAAAAAAATATCATTTCTTGGTAGAATCAGAAACAAAGTAAATAAAGAAACATGCCAGATAATATATAATACAATTATATCACCACACTTTAATTACTGTTCAAGTATTCTTTTTCTATGCAATGAAGAGAAAATGAAAAAAATGCAAATACTGCAAAATAAAGCAATGCGAATAATACTTAAGCGCAACATATACACACGAATACGAGACATGCTAAAAGAGCTAAATATGTTGACGGTGAAGCAAACTGTGTATTTGAATGTACTTATTTTTTACATAAAATTAACATGGGGATGATGTCTAAGGAACTAAAAAGAAAAATACATTATAATAACGAAACACA
Source organism: Limnephilus marmoratus (assembly GCA_917880885.1). Classification (NCBI taxonomy): domain Eukaryota; kingdom Metazoa; phylum Arthropoda; class Insecta; order Trichoptera; family Limnephilidae; genus Limnephilus; species Limnephilus marmoratus. Next base: position 50,490,045 of record OU862909.1, on the reverse strand, counting down.
CGGTCACGGGACAAGAAATTCAAAGCAAATTAGACTGCCGACAAGAAAAAAATCAAGCACCCAGAAATCTCTGATGTACCAGGCCGTCCAACTGTATAACAACATCCCGAATGAAATTACTGAGATAGAAAATATAAATAAGTTTAAAAAAGAATTACGAAAATATGTCTACCTCAATTATTAATGTCTTTATTTGTGTGAAATATTTAAAGAATGATTATGTTTGACAACCAATGTAAATGTTTATATCTTTATAAAATATTAGCACACACAAAGATGTGAGCTAACTTAAGATTAATAAATAAAATAATTAACAACATTTTACCAAAATACTTTTCAAATAAAATTGTATTCAACAAGGACATTCACAGACATAACACAAGAACATGCAAAGAAATCAGGCTTCAAAAAAAGGATAAGGCGAATACGCAGAACAGTTTGCTGTACAAGGGGATGAAGTTGTATAACAACATACCAGAGACTTTTAAGTCCACACCAATTGGAGAGTTCAAGACGTATTGTAGGAGCTACATAAAATTACATAAAATTTAGTTTGCAATATGAAATATTATAATTAATTAGAAATTTGTAAACTTAAATGTACAAATTACTAAAATAAAATTAATTAAAAAAAAATATATATAAGAAAATATATTTGTTTCAATAGATGTAATTATTTTGTTTCAATAGATGTAATATTTTAATAGATTAATTATTTTTACTAGGTAATTAATAGACACTAGCTGGGCCCGTTGCAAAAGCAACTAACGGGTTTAAACACTATGCGATTTGACGTATGAACGTGGATGAAGCGAGGAGGAGTGTGTGTTAAATTAAATATCAATCGTTTAAATATCAAATTTTCATTGCAATCGGTTAATTGGTTTAGCAATGCCTAATTTCATGATACCAGAGCTCACTGTTGTACACAAAAACGATTGCCGGCCTGCGCACATCAAATCCCCAAAGTTTCATCGCAATCAGATGAACGGTTTAGCAATGCATAATCTTATGATGCCCAAGCTCACTATTTTATACAGAAAGAATCGAAGGGATGCAGCAATAAAATCCCCAAAGTTTCATCGCAATCGGATGAATGGTTTAGCAATGCATAATTTCATGATGCCAGAGCTCACTATTTTATACAGAAAGAATCGAGGCGATGCGCACATGAAATCCCCAAAGTTTCATCGCAATCGAAGAAAAAATAACACAGAACGTGAAAATAAATTAAAAAAAAGTGTGCTTTAGACCACACGACTGAAGTAAAACTTTACTTACTTATGCCAGATACCCGTTATATATAATGTTAAATAGTGCAAGCGCTTGCATTATAATGCAATTTCCCGGGACTTGGGATGGAAACATTACAGTTTTATTGACCCCGAGATTAAAGTGGCCTTGCAACGCATGCCGGATACCCGTTGTATATAATTTTATATAGTGCAGGCGCTTGCATTATAATGTAGTTTCCCGGGACTTGGGATGGAACCATTATAATTAAGTTGACCCCGAGGTTACAGTGACCTTGCAACGCATGCCGGGTACCCGTTGTATATAATGTTATATAGTGGAGGCGCTTGCATTGTAATGTAGTTTCCGGGGACTTGGGATGGAACCATTACAGTTTAGTTGACCCTGAGGTTAAAGTGGCCTTGCAACGCATGCCGGGTACCCGTTGTATGTAATGTTATATAGTGCAGGCGCTTGCATTATAATGTAGTTTCCGGGGACTTGGGATGGAACCATTACAGTTTAGTTGACCCTGAGGTTAAAGTGGCCTTGCAACACATGCCGGGTACCCGTAGTATATAATGTTACATAGTGCAGGCGCTTGCATTATAATGTAGTTTCCCAGGACTTTGGATGGAAACATTACAGTTTTATTGACCCCGAGGTTAAAGTGGCCTTGCAACGCATGCCGGGTACCCGTTGTATATAATTTTATAAAGTGCATAATTTTATAATGTTGTTTCCCGGGACTTGGTAGGGAACCATTACGGTTTAGTTGACCCCGAAGTTAAAGTGGCCTCGCAACGCATGCCGGGTACCCGCTGTATATATTTAATTTATTTACGCACAAATAGTCCATTAACAATAACAATAACAATCGGTTGCACGGTTTAGCAGTGCAAAATTTCATTATGCCGGAGCTCACTATTGTAGTTGTATTGTATTTCATTTTGCAATTGTAAGTACTATGTAGGTACCTTGTTGTAATATTTCACCAAAACGACGCCATTATGCTGTTGAGCATAAAATAATTTTCACTACAAATAAATTCATTCAATATCATGTTTTGATTTTTAAATGAAAAAAGTCCCCGCATGTAAGTACCTACCTAGAACACGCGTAATGTATATATATATGTATATATTTTTTTATTCTTTTTTTTATTTAACAATGTCCAAATAGAACACACTTAAAAATAAAAATAAAAAAAATTAATAAAAAAAATTGACAATTCTTTAAATTTTTCTAGTAAATTTTCAGTTCTAAAAAGTTCCGTTCGAGTTCTGTAATTATTTCAGTTTTGTGATGTAACTGGCCTTTAATGATAAAAAACAGAACTTGAATAGAACCAATACGGAACGTAAAAAATTAACTTTAAAAAGTTCAATTATTCAGTATCATCGAAACAACCTTACGTTAGTATTTATTGCATTAAAACCTAATTCGTTGTGTAGGTACCCATTCAGGTAGGTACCTGCGCATTTCCTTAGATTCCGGCAATCTTTGCTTTTTTCATCATATTTGCAATACTACCGAAATAAGTAGGTACCTACCCCGAATGAAAAACGTGTTAATTTGAACTGGCCAGCAATATTTAAACTTCCGATGGAATCTGTGAGCGCGTGTTTTGATGATTTTTTTTCGGAAAATTTCGAGTTTTGTCAGCATCTCCTAACGTATTTTATATGAGAATCATATGTTTTATTGTTATTAAAAGTTGCGGAATCTTTCCGGCTATCGTATTTTTAAAAAACATCTAGCCCGGAATCGTTTTTTCGGCGGCAATGTCGTTTTCCGAAAAACAACGACCAAAACCGCCGAGAGTTCCGTTTTGTTAGGCTAAAAATTTGACATCTAAGATCCTGACCTATGTCAATAGTCCTAGCATTTTCCTTTGTGAAACTAGCGGGTTTTTTCGTCATTTTTTTTTTTCAAACGCCATCTGTCGGCGGGAAATACAACCGAGCCGAATCGAGTGATTCGAGTAGAGCTTCTAGTTTTCGCCGCCGATTCGTATCGGAAAATAAATACCTGTATATATTTCATTTTGTCGAAAAAAATATACTCCCAGCTTCTTGTCTGAATTTGCTTCAACCGAAAGTGAACCTTAAGGTGGGTGAAACGTAAAGGGCAGAGTGGTCGTTTTTCGCATCAAGGAAAAAGTGCGCGGTCGATAAACTGTGTATTAATATATACTAGGTTTTGCCCGTTGCAGAAGCAACTGACGGGTTAAGACACTATGCGATTTGACGTGTGAACGTGGATGAAGCGAGGAGGAGTGTGTGTTAAATTAAATATATGAAGAAACCTGAGTTCACAGTGGCCTTGCAACGCATGCCGGGTACCCGTTGTATATAATGTTATGTAGTGCAGCGCTTGCATTAAAATGTAATTTCCCAGGAATTGGAATGGAACCATTACAGTTAAGTTGATCCCGAGGTTACAGTGACCTTGCAACGCATGCCGAGTAACCGTTGTATATCATGTTATATATTGCAGGCACTTGCTTTAAAATATTATTTCCCGGGAATTGGGATGGAACCATTACAGTTAAGTTGACCCCGAGGTTACAGTGACCTTGCAACGCATGCCGTGTACCCGTTGTATATTATGTTATAAATTGCAGGCGCTTACATTAAAATTTTATTTCCCGGGAATCGGGATGAAACCATTACAGTAAAGTTGACCCCTAGGTTAAAGTCGCCTTGCAATGCATACCGGGTACCCGTTGTATATAATTTTATATAGTGCAGGTGCTTGCATTATAATGTAGTTTCCCGGTACTTGGGATGGAACCATTATAATTAAGTTGACCCCGAGGTTACAGTGACCTTGCAACGCATGCCGGGTACCCGTTGTATATACTGTTATATAGTGCAGGCGCTTGCATTATAATGTAGTTTCCCAGGACTTCGGATGGAAACATTACAGTTTTATTGACCCCGAGGTTAAAGCGGCCTTGCAACGCATGCCGGGTACCCGTTGTATATAATTTTATAAAGTGCATAATTTTATAATGTTGTTTCCCGGGACTTGGTAGGGAACCATTACGGTTTAGTTGACCCCGAAGTTAAAGTGGCCTCGCAACGCATGCCGGGTACCCGCTGTACATAATTAATTTATTTACGCACAAATAGTCCATTAACAATAACAATCGGTTGCACGGTTTAGCAGTGCAAAATTTCATTATGCCGGAGCTCACTATTGTAGTTGTATTGTATTTCATTTTGCAAGTGTAAGTACTAAGTAGGTACTTTGTTGTAATATTTCACCAAAACGACGCCATTATGCTGTTGAGCATAAAATAATTTTCACTACAAATAAATTCATTCAATATCATGTTTTGATTTTTAAATGAAAAAAGTCCCCGCAAGTAAGTACCTACCTAGAACACGCGTAATGTATATATATATATATATTTTTATTTAACAATGTTCAAATAGAACACACTTAAAAATAAAAAAAATAATTAATAAAAAAAATTGACAATTCTTTAAATTTTTCTAGTAAATTTTCAGTTCTATAAAGTTCCGTTCGAGTTCTGTAATTATTTCAGTTTTGTGATGTAACTGGTCTGTAATGATAAAACAATAGAATTTGAGTAGAACCATCACAGAACGTGAAAATTAACTTAAAAAAAGTTCAATTATTCTGTATCATCGAAACAACCTTACCTTAGTATTTATTGCATTAAAACCTAATTCGTTGTGTAGGTACCCATTCAGGTAGGTACCTGCGCGTTTCCTTAGATTCCGGCAATCTTAGCTTTTTTCATCATATTTGCAATACTATCGAAATAAGTAGGTACCTACCCCGAATGAAAAACGTGTTAATTTGAACTGGCCAGGAATATTTAAACTTCCGATGGAATCTGTGAGCGCGTGTTTTGACGATTTTTTATCGGAAAATTTCGAGTTTTGTCAGCATCTCCTGACGTATTTTATATGAGAATCATATGTTTTATTGTTATCAAAAGTTGCGGAATCTTTCCGGCTTTCGTATTTTTTAAAAACATCTAGCCCGGAATCGTTTTTTCGGCGGCAATGTCGTTTTCCGAAAAACAACGACCCAAACCGCCGAGAGTTCCGTTTTGTTAGGCTAAAAATTTGACATCTAAGATTTTGACCATAGACCTAGCATTTTCCTTTGAGGAAAATGCTAAGTCTTTTTTTGTCATTTTTTTTTTGAAACGCTATCTGTCGGCGGGAAATACAACCGAGCCGAATCGAGTGATTCGAGTAGAGCTTCTAGTTTTCGCCGCCGATTCGTATCGGAGAATAAATCCCTGTATATATTTCATTTTGTCGAAAAAAAAGTGCTTACAGTTTTCATTCGGAATTTGCTTCAACCGAAAGTGAACCTTGAGGTGGATGAAACGTAAAGGGCGTACTGGTCGTTTTTGCGTCGACAAAAAAGTGAGCTTTTCCCGACCTATCCCAAAACCAAACATTAATATATACTAGGTTTTGCCCGTTGCAGAAGCAACTGACGGGTTTAAACACTATGCGATTTGACGTGTGAACGTGGATGAAGCGAGGAAGAGTGTGTGTTAAATTAAATATATGAAGAAACCTGAGGTTACAGTGACCTTGCAACGCATGCCGGGTACCCGTTGTATATAATGTTATGTAGTGCAGCGCTTGCATTAAAATGTAATTTCCCAGGAATTGGAATGGAACCATTACAGTTAAGTTGACCCCGAGGTTACAATGACCTTGCAACGCATGTCGAGTAACCGTTGTATATTATGTTAAAAATTGCAGGCGCTTGCATTAAAATTTTATTTCCCGGGAATCGGGATGAAACCATTACAGTAAAGTTGACCCCTAGGTTACAGTGACCTTGCAACGCATGCCGGGTACCCGTTGTATATAATGTTATATAGTGCAGGCGCTTGCATTATAATGTAGTTTCCGGGGACTTGGGATGGAACCATTAGAGATTAGTTGACCCTGAGGTTAAAGTGGCCTTGCAACGCATGCCGGGTACCCGTAGTATATAATGTTACATAGTGCAGGCGCTTGCATTATAATGTAGTTTCCCAGGACTTCGGATGGAAACATTACAGTTTTATTGACCCCGAGGTTAAAGCGGCCTTGCAACGCATGCCGGGTACCCGTTGTATATAATTTTTTAAAGTGCATAATTTTATAATGTTGTTTCCCGGGACTTGGTAGGGAACCATTACGGTTTAGTAGACCCCGATGTTAAAGTGGCCTCGCAACGCATGCCGGGTACCCGATGTATATAATAATTTATTTACGCACAAATAGTCCATTAACAATAACAATCGGTTGCACGGTTTAGCAGTGCAAAATTTCATTATGCCGGAGCTCACTATTGTAGTTGTATTGTATTTCATTTTGCAAGTGTAAGTACTAAGTAGGTACTTTGTTGTAATATTTCACCAAAACGACGCCATTATGCTGTTGAGCATAAAATAATTTTCACTACAAATAAATTCATTCAATATCATGTTTTGATTTTTAAATGAAAAAAGTCCCCGCAAGTAAGTACCTACCTAGAACACGCGTAATGTATATATATATATACAATGTTCAAATAGAACACACTTAAAAACAAAAAAAAATAATTAATAAAAAAAATTGACAATTCTTTAAATTTTTCTAGTAAATTTTCAGTTCTATAAAGTTCCGTTCGAGTTCTGTAATTATTTCAGTTTTGTGATGTAACTGGTCTGTAATGATAAAACAATAGAATTTGAGTAGAACCATCACAGAACGTGAAAATAAACTTAAAAAAAGTTCAATTATTCTGTATCATCGAAACAACCATACCTTAGTATTTATTGCATTAAAACCTAAATCGTTGTGTAGGTACCCATTCAGGTAGGTACCTGCGCATTTCCTTAGATTCCGGCAATCTTAGCTTTTTTCATCATATTTGCAATACTACCGAAATAAGTAGGTACCTACCCCGAATGAAAAACGTGTTAATTTGAACTGGCCAGCAAATATTTAAACTTCCGATGGAATCTGTGAGAGCGTATTTTGATGATTTTTTTTCGGAAAATTTCGAGTTTTGTCAGCATCTCCTGACGTATTTTATATGAGAATCATATGTTTTATTGGTGTTAAAAGTTGCGGAATCTATCCAGCTATCGTATTTTCAAAAAACATCTAACCCGGAATCGGTTTTTCGGCGGTAATGTCGTTTTCCGAAAAACAACGACCGAAACCGCCGAGAGTTCCGTTTTGTTAGGCTAAAACTTTGACATTTGAGATCTGCGTCAACGGTCCTAGCATTTTCCTTTGTGAAATTAAGGGGTTTTTTCGTCATTTTTTTTTTTACCAACGCCATCTGTCGGCGGGAAATACAACCGAGCCGAATCGAGTGATTCGAGTAGAGCTTCTAGTTTTCGCCGCCGATTCGTATCGGAGAATAAACCCCTGTATATATTTTATTTTGTCATTAAAAATTTGCTTACAGTTTTCATTCCCAATTTGCTTCAACCGAAACTGAACCTTAAGGTGGGTGAAACGCAAAGGGCGTACTGGTCGTTTTTGCGCCGACAAAAAAGTGAGTGAGTTTTCCCAAAACTAAACATTAATATATACTAGGTTTTGCCCGTTGCAGAAGCAACTGACGGGTTAAGACACTATGCGATTTGACGTGTGAACGTGGATGAAGCGAGGAGGAGTGTGTGTTAAATTAAATATATGAAGAAACCTGAGTTCACAGTGGCCTTGCAACGCATGCCGGGTACCCGTTGTATATAATGTTATGTAGTGCAGCGCTTGCATTAAAATGTAATTTCCCAGGAATTGGAATGGAACCATTACAGTTAAGTTGATCCCGAGGTTACAGTGACCTTGCAACGCATGCCGAGTAACCGTTGTATATCATGTTATATATTGCAGGCACTTGCTTTAAAATGTTATTTCCCGGGAATTGGGATGGAACCATTACAGTTAAGTTGACCCCGAAGTTACAGTGACCTTGCAACGCATGCCGTGTACCCGTTGTATATTATGTTATAAATTGCAGGCGCTTGCATTAAAATTTTATTTCCCGGGAATCGGGATGAAACCATTACAGTAAAGTTGACTCCTAGGTTACAGTGACCTTGCAACGCACGCCGGGTACCCGTTGTATATAATGTTACATAGTGCAGGCGCTTGCATTATTATGTAGTTTCCGGGGACTTGGGATGGAACCATTACAGTTTAGTTGACCCTTAGGTTAAAGTGGCCTTGCAACGCATGCCGGGTACCCGTTGTATATAATTTTATAAAGTGCATAATTTTATAATGTTGTTTCCCGGGACTTGGTAGGGAACCATTACGGTTTAGTTGACCCCGAAGTTAAAGTGGCCTCGCAACGCATGCCGGGTACCCGCTGTATATAATTAATTTATTTACGCACAAATAGTCCATTAATAATAACAATCGGTTGCACGGTTTAGCAGTGCAAAATTTCATTATGCCGGAGCTCACTATTGTAGTTGTATTGTATTTCATTTTGCAAGTGTAAGTACTAAGTAGGTACTTTGTTGTAATATTTCACCAAAACGACGCCATTATGCTGTTGAGCATAAAATAATTTTCACTATAAATAAATTCATTCAATATCATGTTTTGATTTTTAAATGAAAAAAGTCCCCGCAAGTAAGTACCTACCTAGAACACGCGTAATGTATATATATATATATATATATTTTTTTTTTATTTAACAATGTTCAAATAGAACACACTTAAAAATAAAAAATAATAATTAATAAAAAAAATTGACAATTCTTTAAATTTTTCTAGTAAATTTTCAGTTCTATAAAGTTCCGTTCGAGTTCTGTAATTATTTCAGTTTTGTGATGTAACTGGTCTGTAATGATAAAACAATAGAATTTGAGTAGAACCATCACAGAACGTGAAAATTAACTTAAAAAAAGTTCCATTATTCTGTATCATCGAAACAACCTTACCGTAGTATTTATTGCATTAAAACCTAATTCGTTGTGTAGGTACCCATTCAGGTAGGTACCTGCGCATTTCCTTAGATTCCGGCAATCTTAGCTTTTTTCATCATATTTGCAATACTACCGAAATAAGTAGGTACCTACCCCGAATGAAAAACGTATTAATTTGAACTGGCCAGGAATATTTAAACTTCCGATGGAATCTGTGAGCGCGTATTTTGATGATTTTTTTTCGGAAAATTTCGTGTTTCGTCAGCATCTCCTGACGTATTTTATATGAGAATCATATGTTTTATTGGTGTTAAAAGTTGCGGAATCTATCCGGCTATCGTATTTTCAAAAAACATCTAGCCCGGAATCGGTTTTTCGGCGGTAATGTCGTTTTCCGAAAAACAACGACCGAAACCGCCGAGAGTTCCGTTTTGTTAGGCTAAAAATTTGACATCTAAGATTTTGACCATAGACCTAGCATTTTCCTTTGAGGAAAATGCTAAGTCTTTTTTTGTCATTTTTTTTTTGAAACGCTATCTGTCGGCGGGAAATACAACCGAGCCGAATCGAGTGATTCGAGTAGAGCTTCTAGTTTTCGCCGCCGATTCGTATCGGAGAATAAATCCCTGTATATATTTCATTTTGTCGAAAAAAATTTGCTTACAGTTTTCAGTCCCAATTTGCTTCAACCGAAAGTGAACCTTGAGGTGGGTGAAACGCAAAGGGCGTACTGGTCGTTTTTGCGTCAACCAAAAAGTGCGCGGAAAAAGACCTCTCCCAAAACCAAACAATACTATATATATTAATATTAATATACTAGCTGGGCCCGTTGCAGAAGCAACTAACGGGTTAAAACACTATGCGATTTGACGTGTGAACGTGGATGAAGCAAGGAGGAGTGTGTGTTAAATAAATATATGAAGAAACCTGAGGTTACAGTGACCTTGCAACGCATGCCGGGTACCCGTTGTTTATAATGTTATAATATAGTGCAGGCATTTGCAAGGCGCTTGCATAATAATGTAGTTTCCCTGAACTTGGAATGGAACCATTACAGTTATGTTGACCCCAAGGTTACAGTGATGTCGCAACGCATGCCGGGTACCCTTTGTATATAATGTTTTAATATAAATCAGGCGTTTGCAAGGCGCTTGTATTATAATGTAGTTTCCCGGAACTTGGAATGTAACCATTACAGTTAAATTGACCCCGAGGTTACAGTGATCTTGCAACGCATGCCGGGTACCCGTTGTATATAATATTATAATAAAGTGCAGGCGTTTGCAAGGCGCTTGCATTATAATGTAGTTTATTGGAACTTGGAATGGAACCATTACAGTTAAGTTGACCCCGAGGTTACAGTGATCTTGCAACGCATGCCGGGTACCCTTTGTATATAATGTTATAATATAAAGCAGGCGTTTGTAAGGCGCTTGCATTATAATGTAGTTTCCCGGAACTTGGAATGGAACGATTACAGTTAAGTTGACCCCGAGATTACAGTGATGTTGCAACGCATGCCGGGTACCCGTTGTATATAATGTAATATAGAAATACAAATCCCCAAAGTTGTCCTTTATTGGATAACCAACACGTCTGCCATAGGTCACCTCAAGTGGTTCGCTAGGTTTGGTGATATAGTAGGGGTGCCCGGGTTCATGGGGTTAGGTCTGTCTAGGTCTTAGAGGCGGATGACCAGGACACACTGAACCCCAGATTCCTACCCACCCCTTAAACCCTTTTCCTTCCCAGAACTCTCATCTCCTACCTTTCCTAAAAAAAATCCTCCACACAGCATCCCCAAAGAAGACATAGGCCCTGAGGGAAATTATTTTCCCCACGGCCTCCTGTGTGGAGCTCATGTAAAAAAAAAATAATTAAATGCATATAAATTCACCTTTCCTGTCTATGTCAGTCTTAAATGATGACCTACATAGTACCCTTGGATGGTGAAAGCCAGAAATAATTGAAAAAAAAACATGTTCTTAATATTTTTTCCCTTGCTTAGTTCTGCACTCCTGGTATTTATCCTTTTTTACATGAGCTCCACACAGAAGACCCCGAGGAAAATAATTTCCCTCAGGGTAATCTCATCTTTGTAGATATTGGGTTGAGGGTTTTTTAAGGCAAAGAAGGCGAGGAGAGCAACGCTCAGTGGTTAAACATACGTATGTATAAGGCCACCCGCAGGGCCTAGCAGCTGAAACCTGTCAAACAGAAGTATCTAGTCGCCATCGGAGGCATGCACACATCAAATTCCCAAAGTTTCATCGCAATCGGATGAACGGTTTAGCAATGCATAATTTCATGATGCCAGAGCTCACCATTTTATACATTAAGAATCGAAGGTCCCCAAAGTTTCATCGGAATCGAAGAAGAATTAACACAGAACGTGAAAATTAACTAAAAAAAAGTATGCTTTTACCTGCATAATTTAGCAAAAAATTGACCATGTTAAGATATTTAAATTTATTAATTTTCATAACGTTGCTTGAAATGGCTTTTGCCGTTTTTGGTGACCAGATCTGAATAGCCAGGTACTTCCCCACCTTCCTCGTCTCCATCTCCTTCCCCTCCCCACTACCTTTAGCCTCACAACATACCCCAACTGGGGATGCCATAGTTTCACTGACTTCAGTAGTTGGGACTCTTGTGCCGTATTATCATTAAAATTTAGTTAATAATGTATAAAACAATTAATTTCCGTACAATTTTCAAGAACCTACACCATTTGAAAAAAAAAATTGTACCATCTTTGCTATTAAATTTACACAATATATTAATTTTTCATTAATTCGTCAACAACGTTCCCTCATAAGTAGGTACTGGCCATTACTGGTATTATTATTTGAGAATGTCCAAAAAGAACGAAACTTTACCTACACATTCATAAATGAAAAATATTTTGATAGGTTCTTTCAAAAAAATTTAATAATTCTCCAAAATTTTCAATTAATTTTCACGTTCTGTGAAAGTTATTTTAAAGTTCTGTAATTGTTTCAGTTTTGTGGTGCAACTGGATAAAATGATATAACATCAGAACTCGAATAGAACTTACGCAGAACGTTAGAATTAACTTTAAAGAAATGTTGAATTCTTCAATTTTATTGCAACAACCCGGCATCCAACGTAAGTACCTACATAATTCGTCTAGGTACCTACTCATTTTCGCAAAAAAACCACGGTAGTAAGTCGGTAAGCCGGTAGGTAGGTACCTAAGCACTTATTTCCATCACTAAGTTGCATGGTTTATCTGTGTGTTCTAAATAACAGGGTCCGCCAAAACTGCGTTACTCATTTTTGGTAAAAATAAATTGATTAAATAATAATTTTTTTTTTTAAAATAAAAATAAAATCGTCTTTTTTTAAATATTTTTCTAGAAATGACATCGGTCAAACATCCAACTTTTAAATTCACGAACGCGCATACTACTTTCGTAATAAATAATTATTCACAACGATACATGTATGGAAAAAAACTGAAATTCTAAGCATCGTCATTTGAGAAATGTTTCTACGCCGCTCTAACGTTAGTCGTGAAGGCCCGACTATATTTTCGAAAAAAAAAATATCAAGAAAATTATCATTCAAAATAATTAAAAAAATAATTATTATATTTCGAGCAGCATTTTTTTTACCACCGTGTACCGGCATAATAACGATTCATGAATGATGAAATTCGATTTTAAAACCTGCTAACAACGCCAATTTAAGACACTCCAATTTTGTTTCGCGTTCGAATTTGAATTTTAGTCTATTTTTAAATTTTTCTAATGAAATGTTTTAATTCTATGTCCTGTCGACTGGCGGCGCCGTGAAAACAGTACATAATTTTAAAGATTAGTTTCAATACTCGACTTTTATGTTGTTTTTTTGCACATGTCAGTTTGTCAAACGAATATAACAACGATGTTTTTGAGAAAAGTGATAATTACGACGGTCAATTGACCTTTGAAAAACTCTTGTTGACGGAATTTCACTAAATTTTGGCTTCCAAGCGTGATATTTTCGACAAAATCGCGTATGCCAGTCGGCCGGTGGGAAAACGAAAAATGAAAGAAGACATTTAAAATCTGCGTACCTAGCGAAATCAGTTTTGTATGGGAGATTTTCGCTACATCTTTCTCAACTTTTGCAGGCATTTGAAAAGAGATAGATACAATGAATTCGCTTCGAAGAAGAGTGAACCGTGGGGCCTTTGAAATCGGATGAGCTTAGAGATCAATTTGGCTTGCCAAATTTTACCAAATTTTTGCAAGCCAAAGTGACCCGTGAGGTTTCACCCACCCGAGGGGCAGAGTGGTCGCTTTTCCCCTCAAATCGAAAGTGAGGTTTTCCGTGACCTTTCCCAAAAGTGAACAATACTATATATACTAGGTTTTGCCCGTTGCAGAAGCAACTGACGGGTTAAGACACTATGCGATTTGACGTGTGAACGTGGATGAAGCGAGGAGGAGTGTGTGTTAAATTAAATATATGAAGAAACCTGAGTTCACAGTGGCCTTGCAACGCATGCCGGGTACCCGTTGTATATAATGTTATGTAGTGCAGCGCTTGCATTAAAATGTAATTTCCCAGGAATTGGAATGGAACCATTACAGTTAAGTTGATCCCGAGGTTACAGTGACCTTGCAACGCATGCCGAGTAACCGTTGTATATCATGTTATATGATGCAGGCACTTGCTTTAAAATATTATTTCCCGGGAATTGGGATGGAACCATTACAGTTAAGTTGACCCCGAGGTTACAGTGACCTTGCAACGCATGCCGTGTACCCGTTGTATATTATGTTATAAATTGCAGGCGCTTGCATTAAAATTTTATTTCCCGGGAATCGGGATGAAACCATTACAGTAAAGTTGACCCCTAGGTTACAGTGACCTTGCAACGCATGCCGGGTACCCGTTGTATATAATGTTATATAGTGCAGGCGCTTGCATTATAATGTAGTTTCCGGGGACTTGGGATGGAACCATTACAGTTTAGTTGACCCTGAGGTTAAAGTGGCCTTGCAACGCATGCCGGGTACCCGTAGTATATAATGTTACATAGTGCAGGCGCTTGCATTATAATGTAGTTTCCCAAGACTTCGGATGGAAACATTACAGTTTTATTGACCCCGAGGTTAAAGCGGCCTTGCAACGCATGCCGGGTACCCGTTGTATATAATTTTATAAAGTGCATAATTTTATAATGTTGTTTCCCGGGACTTGGTAGGGAACCATTACGGTTTAGTTGACCCCGAAGTTAAAGTGGCCTCGCAACGCATGCCGGGTACCCGCTGTATATAATTAATTTATTTACGCACAAATAGTCCATTAACAATAACAATAACAATCGGTTGCACGGTTTAGCAGTGCAAAATTTCATTATGCCGGAGCTCACTATTGTAGTTGTATTGTATTTCATTTTGCAAGTGTAAGTACTAAGTAGGTACTTTGTTGTAATATTTCACCAAAACGACGCCATTATGCTGTTGAGCATAAAATAATTTTCACTATAAATAAATTCATTCAATATCATGTTTTGATTTTAAAATGAAAAAAGTCCCTGCAAGTAAGTACCTACCTAGAACACGCGTAATTATTTTTTTTATTTAACAATGTCCAAATAGAACACACCTAAAAATAAAAAAAATAATTAATAAAAAAAAAATTGACAATTCTTAAAATTTTTCAAGTAAATTTTCAGTTCTAGAAAGTTCCGTTCGAGTTCTGTAATTATTTCAGTTTTGTGATGTAACTGGCCTATAATGATAAAAAACAGAATTTGAGTAGAACCAAAACAGAACGTGAAAATTAACTTAAAAAAGTTCAATTATTCAGTATCATCGAAATAACCTTACCTTAGTATTTATTGCATGAAAACCTAATTCGTTGTGTAGGTACCCATTCAGGTAGGTACCTGCGCATTTCCTTAGATTCCGGCAATCTTTGCTTTTTTCATCATATTTGCAATACTACCGAAATAAGTAGGTACCTACCCGGAATGAATAACGTGTTAATTTTAACTGGCCACCAATATTTAAACTTCCGATGGAATCTGTGAGCGCGTGTTTTGATGATTTTTTTTCGGAAAATTTCGAGTTTTGTCTGCATCTCCTGACGTATTTTATATGAGAATCGTATGTTTTATTGTTATCAAAAGTTGCGGAATCTTTCCGGCTTTCGTATTTTTTAAAAACATCTAGCCCGGAATCGTTTTTTCGGCGGCAATGTCGTTTTCCGAAAAACAACGACCCAAACCGCCGAGAGTTCCGTTTTGTTAGGCTAAAAATTTGACATCTAAGATTTTGACCATAGACCTAGCATTTTCCTTTGAGGAAAATGCTAAGTCTTTTTTTGTCATTTTTTTTTTGAAACGCTATCTGTCGGCGGGAAATACAACCGAGCCGAATCGAGTGATTCGAGTAGAGCTTCTAGTTTTCGCCGCCGATTCGTATCGGAGAATAAATCCCTGTATATATTTCATTTTGTCGAAAAAAAAGTGCTTACAGTTTTCATTCGGAATTTGCTTCAACCGAAAGTGAACCTTGAGGTGGGTGAAACGCAAAGGGCGTACTGGTCGTTTTTGCGTCGACGAAAAAGTGAGCTTTTCCCGACCTACCCCAAAACCAAGCATTAATATATATACTAGGTTTTGCCCGTTGCAGAAGCAACTGACGGGTTAAGACACTATGCGATTTGACGTGTGAACGTGGATGAAGCGAGGAAGAGTGTGTGTTAAATTAAATATATGAAGAAACCTGAGTTCACAGTGACCTTGCAACGCATGCCGGGTTCCCGTTGTATATAATGTAATGTAGTGCAGCGCTTGCATTAAAATGTAATTTCCCAGGAATTGGAATGGAACCATTACAGTTAAGTTGACCCCGAGGTTACAGTGACCTTGCAACGCATGCCGTGTACCCGTTGTATATTATGTTATAAATTGCAGGCGCTTGAATTAAAAATTTAATTTCCCGGGAATCGGGATGGAACCATTACAGTAAAGTTGACCCGTAGGTTACAGTGACCTTGCAACGCATACCGGGTACCCGTTGTATATAATGTTATATAGTGCAGGCGCTTGCTTTAAAATGTTATTTCCCGGGAATTGGGATGGAACCATTACAGTTAAGTTGACCCCGAGGTTACAGTGACCTTGCAACGCATGCCGTGTACCCGTTGTATATTATGTTATAAATTGCAGGCGCTTGCATTAAAATTTTATTTCCCGGGAATTGGGATGAAACCATTACAGTAAAGTTGACCCCTAAGTTACAGTGACCTTGCAACGCATGCCGGGTACCCGTTGTATATAATGTTATATAGTGCAGGCGCTTGCATTATAATGTAGTTTCCTGGGACTTGGGATGGAACCATTAGAGTTTAGTTGACCCTGAGGTTAAAGTGGCCTTGCAACGCATGCCGGGTACCCGTAGTATATAATGTTACATAGTGCAGGCGCTTGCATTATAATGTAGTTTCCCAGGACTTCGGATGGAAACATTACAGTTTAATTGACCCCGAGGTTAAAGCGGCCTTGCAACGCATGCCGGGTACCGGTTGTATATAATTTTATAAAGTGCATAATTTTATAATGTTGTTTCCCGGGACTTGGTAGGGAACCATTACGGTTTAGTTGACCCCGAAGTTAAAGTGGCCTCGCAACGCATGCCGGGTACCGCAGTTTAGCAGTGCAAAATTTCACTATGCCGGAGCTCACTATTGTAGTTGTATTGTATTTCATTTTGCAAGTGTAAGTACTAAGTAGGTACTTTGTTGTAATATTTCACCAAAACGACGCCATTATGCTGTTGAGCATAAAATAATTTTCACTACAAATAAATTCATTCAATATCATGTTTTGATTTTTAAATGAAAAAAGTCCCCGCCAGTAAGTACCTACCTAGAACACGCGTAATGTATATATATATACAATGTTCAAATAGAACACACTTAAAAATAAAAAAAATAAAATTAATAAAAAAAATTTACAATTCTTTAAATTTTTCTAGTAAATTTTCAGTTCTATAAAGTTCCGTTCGAGTTCTGTAATTATTTCAGTTTTGTGATGTAACTGGTCTGTAATGATAAAACAATAGAATTTGAGTAGAACCATCACAGAACGTGAAAATTAACTTTAAAAAAGTTCAATTATTCTGTATCATCGAAACAACCTTACCTTAGTATTTATTGCATTAAAACCTAATTCGTTGTGTAGGTACCCATTCAGGTAGGTACCTGCGCATTTCCTTAGATTCCGGCAATCTTAGCTTTTTTCATCATATTTGCAATACTACCGAAATAAGTAGGTACCTACCCCGAATGAAAAACGTGTTAATTTGACTGGCCAGCAAATATTTAAACTTCCGATGGAATCTGTGAGCGCGTATTTTGATGATTTTTTTTCGGAAAATTTCGAGTTTTGTCTGCATCTCCTGACGTATTTTATATGAGAATCATATGTTTTATTGGTGTTAAAAGTTGCGGAATCTATCCGGCTATCGTATTTTCAAAAAACATCTAGCCCGGAATCGGTTTTTCGGCGGTAATGTCGTTTTCCGAAAAACAACGACCGAAACCGCCGAGAGTTCCGTTTTGTTAGGCTAAAAATTTGACATCTGAGATCCTGACCTATGTCAATAGTCCTATATAGCATTTTCCTTTGTGAAATTAGCGGGTTTTTTCCTAAATTTTTTTTTTCAAACGCCGTCTGTCGGCGGGAAATATAATCGAGTGATTCGAGTAGAGCTTCTAGTTTTCGCCGCCGATTCGTATCGGAGAATAAATCCCTGTATATATTTCATTTTGTCGGAAAAAAATTACCCCCAGTTTCCATTCGGAATTTGCTTCAACCGAAAGTGAACCTTGAGGTGGGTGAAACGCAAAGGGCGTACTGGTCGTTTTTGCGTCGACGAAAAAGTGAGCTTTTCCCGACCTACCCCAAAACCAAGCATTAATATATACTAGGTTTTGCCCGTTGCAGAAGCAACTGACGGGTTAAGACACTATGCGATTTGACGTGTGAACGTGGATGAAGCGAGGAGGAGTGTGTGTTAAATTAAATATATGAAGAAACCTGAGTTCACAGTGGTCTTGCAACGCATGCCGGGTACCCGTTGTATATAATGTTATGTAGTGCAGCGCTTGCATTAAAATGTAATTTCCCAGGAATTGGAATGGAACCATTACAGTTAAGTTGATCCCGAGGTTACAGTGACCTTGCAACGCATGCCGAGTAACCGTTGTATATCATGTTATATATTGCAGGCACTTGCTTTAAAATATTATTTCCCGGGAATTGGGATGGAACCATTACAGTTAAGTTGACCCCGAGGTTACAGTGACCTTGCAACGCATGCCGTGTACCCGTTGTATATTATGTTATAAATTGCAGGCGCTTGCATTACAATTTTATTTCCCGGGAATCGGGATGAAACCATTACAGTAAAGTTGACCCCTAGGTTAAAGTCGCCTTGCAACGCATACCGGGTACCCGTTGTATATAATTTTATATAGTGCAGGTGCTTGCATTATAATGTAGTTTCCCGGTACTTGGGATGGAACCATTATAATTAAGTTGACCCCGAGGTTACAGTGACCTTGCAACGCATGCCGGGTACCCGTTGTATATACTGTTATATAGTGCAGGCGCTTGCATTATAATGTAGTTTCCCAGGACTTCGGATGGAAACATTACAGTTTTATTGACCCCGAGGTTAAAGCGGCCTTGCAACGCATGCCGGGTACCCGTTGTATATAATTTTATAAAGTGCATAATTTTATAATGTTGTTTCCCGGGACTTGGTAGGGAACCATTACGGTTTAGTTGACCCCGAAGTTAAAGTGGCCTCGCAACGCATGCCGGGTACCCGCTGTATATAATTAATTTATTTACGCACAAATAGTCCATTAACAATAACAATCGGTTGCACGGTTTAGCAGTGCAAAATTTCATTATGCCGGAGCTCACTATTGTAGTTGTATTGTATTTCATTTTGCAAGTGTAAGTACTAAGTAGGTACTTTGTTGTAATATTTCACCAAAACGACGTCATTATGCTGTTGAGCATAAAATAATTTTCACTATAAATAAATTCATTCAATATCATGTTTTGATTTTTAAATGAAAAAAGTCCCTGGAAGTAAGTACCTGCCTAGAACACGCGTAATTATTTTTTTTATTTAACAATGTCCAAATAGAACACACTTAAAAATAAAATAAAATAATTAGTAAAAAAAAGTTGACAATTCTTTAAATTTTTCTAGTAAATTTTCAGTTCTATAAAGTTCCGTTCGAGTTCTGTAATTATTTCAGTTTTGTGATGTAACTGGTCTGTAATGATAAAACAATAGAATTTGAGTAGAACCATCACAGAACGTGAAAATTAACTTAAAAAAAGTTCAATTATTCTGTATCATCGAAACAACCTTACCGTAGTATTTATTGCATTAAAACCTAATTCGTTGTGTAGGTACCCATTCAGGTAGGTACCTGCGCATTTCCTTCAATTCCTGCAATCTTTGCTTTTTTCATCATATTTGCAATACTACCGAAATAAGTAGGTACCTACCCCGAATGAATAGCGTGTTAATTTGAACTGGCCAGCAAAAATTAAACTTCCAATGGAATCTGTAAGCACGTGTTTTGGTGATTTTTTTTCGGAAAATGTCGAACTTTGTCAGCATCTCCTGAACTATTTTATATGGGATGGGCGTGTAATTTTGGTATTTAAAAATTGCGGAATTCTCTACTGCGTTAGATTTTTGAAAAACATCCGAGCCGGGATCGGTTTTGGGGCCGCAATGCCGCGTACCGTAAAACCACTACCGAAAACCGTGAAAAGTCTGCTTTGTTAGGCTAAAAATTTGACGTCTGAGATCCCTGACCTGACTCAATATTCCTAGCATTTTCATTTGCATCGAAACTGATGGCCAAAATGACATCATTTTTTAGGAAACGCGAACCTGTCGGCGGGAAATCTAACCTGGCCGAATTGAGTGTAATTTTACTATTGGTTCTAGTTTTCGCCGTTGATTCGCGTCAGTTTTTCTGTGAATAAGGCGCTAATTTTGTCGAAAAAAACTGACCTCGCAAAATCAAAGTACTGAGGGTGCACTGAATTTGCTTTAACCGAAAGTGAACCTTGAGGTGGGTGAAACGTAAAGGGCGTACTGGTCGTTTTTGCGTCAACGAAAAAGTGCGCGGAAAAAGAGCTTTCCCAAACCAAACATTAATATATATATAGGTTTTGCCCGTTGCAGAAGCAACTGACGGGTTAAGACACTATGCGATTTGACGTGTGAACGTGAATGAAGCGAGGAGGAGTGTGTGTTAAATTAAATATATGAAGAAACCTGAGTTCACAGTGGCCTTGCAACGCATGCCGGGTACCCGTTGTATATAATGTTATGTAGTGCAGCGCTTGCATTAAAATGTAATTTCCCAGGAATTGGAATGGAACCATTACAGTTAAGTTGATCCCGAGGTTACAGTGACCTTGCAACGCATGCCGAGTAACCGTTGTATATCATGTTATATATTGCAGGCACTTGCTTTAAAATATTATTTCCCGGGAATTGGGATGGAACCATTACAGTTAAGTTGACCCCGAGGTTACAGTGACCTTGCAACGCATGCCGTGTAACCGTTGTATATTATGTTATAAATTGCAGGCGCTTGCATTAAAATTTTATTTCCCGGGAATCGGGATGAAACCATTACAGTAAAGTTGACCCCTAGGTTACAGTGACCTTGCAACGCATGCCGGGTACCCGTTGTATATAATGTTATATAGTGCAGGCGCTTGCATTATAATGTAGTTTCCGGGGACTTGGGATGGAACCATTAGAGTTTAGTTGACCCTGAGGTTAAAGTGGACTTGCAACGCATGTCGGGTACCCGTAGTATATAATGTTACATAGTGCAGGCGCTTGCATTATAATGTAGTTTCCCAGGACTTCGGATGGAAACATTACAGTTTTATTGACCCCGAGGTTAAAGCGGCCTTGCAACGCATGCCGGGTACCCGTTGTATATAATTTTATAAAGTGCATAATTTTATAATGTTGTTTCCCGGGACTTGGTAGGGAACCATTACGGTTTAGTTGACCCCGAAGTTAAAGTGGCCTCGCAACGCATGCCGGGTACCCGCTGTATATAATTAATTTATTTACGCACAAATAGTCCATTAACAATAACAATCGGTTGCACGGTTTAGCAGTGCAAAATTTCATTATGCCGGAGCTCACTATTGTAGTTGTATTGTATTTCATTTTGCAAGTGTAAGTACTAAGTAGGTACTTTGTTGTAATATTTCACCAAAACGACGCCATTATGCTGTTGAGCATAAAATAATTTTCACTACAAATAAATTCATTCAATATCATGTTTTGATTTTTAAATGAAAAAAGTCCCCGCAAGTAAGTACCTACCTAGAACACGCGTAATGTATATATATATATATATTTTATTATTTTTTTTTATTTAACAATGTTTAAATAGAACACACTTAAAAATAAAAAAATAATAATTAATAAAAAAAATTGACAATTCTTTAAATTTTTCTAGTAAATTTTCAGTTCTAGATAGTTCCGTTCGAGTTCTGTAATTATTTTAGTTTTGCAATGTAACTGACCTTTAATGATAAAATAACAGAACTTGAGTAGAACCAATAAAGAACGTGAAAATTAACTTTAAAAAAAGTTGAATTATTCAGTATCATCGAAACAACCTTACCATTGCATTAAAACCTAATTAATTGTGTATCTACGTATTCGGGTAGGTACCTGCGCATTTTCTTCTCTTTGCTTTTTTCATCATATTTGCAATACTACCGAAATAAGTAGGTACCTACCCCGAATGAATAACGTGTTAATTTGAACTGGCTAGCAAAATTTTAACTTCCGATGGAATCTGTAAGCGCGTGTTTTGATGATTTTTTTTCGGAAAATGTCGAATTTTGTCAGCATCTCCTGAACTATTTTATATGGGATGGGCATACAATTTTGGTTTTAAAAGTTGCGGAATTCTCTACTGTATTAGATTTTTGAAAAACATCCAGGCCGGGATCGATTTTGGGGCCGCAATGCCGCGTACCGTAAAACCACTACCGAAAACCGTGAAAAGTCTGTTTTGTTAGGCTAAAAATTTGACGTCTGAGAACCCTGACCTGACTCAACATTCCTAGCATTTTCATTTGCATTGAAACTGATGGCCAAAATGACATCTTTTTTTTTGGAAACGCGAACCTGTCGGCGGGAAATGTAACCTGGCCGAATTGAGTGTGATTTTACTATTGGTTCTAGTTTTCGCCGTTGATTCGCGTTAGTTTTTCTGTGAATAAGGCGCTAATTTTGTCGACAAAAATAAACTCCGCAAAATCAAAGTACTGAGGGTGCACTGAATTTGCTTGAACCGAAAGTGAACCTTGAGGTGGGTGAAACGTAAAGGGCGTACTGGTCGTTTTTGCGTCAACGAAAAAGTGCGCGGAAAAAGAGCTTTCCCAAACCAAACATTAATATATATATAGGTTTTGCCCGTTGCAGAAGCAACTGACGGGTTAAGAC
Organism: Limnephilus marmoratus; assembly: GCA_917880885.1. Taxonomy (NCBI): domain Eukaryota; kingdom Metazoa; phylum Arthropoda; class Insecta; order Trichoptera; family Limnephilidae; genus Limnephilus; species Limnephilus marmoratus. Next base: position 50,467,335 of record OU862909.1, on the reverse strand, counting down.
ACTATGCGATTTGACGTGTGAACATGGATGAAGCGAGGAGGAGTGTGTGTTAAATTAAATATATGAAGAAACCTGAGTTCACAGTGGTCTTGCAACGCATGCCGGGTACCCGTTGTATATAATGTTATGTAGTGCAGCGCTTGCATTAAAATGTAATTTCCCAGGAATTGGAATGGAACCATTACAGTTAAGTTGATCCCGAGGTTACAGTGACCTTGCAACGCATGCCGAGTAACCGTTGTATATCATGTTATATATTGCAGGCACTTGCTTTAAAATATTATTTCCCGGGAATTGGGATGGAACCATTACAGTTAAGTTGACCCCGAGGTTACAGTGACCTTGCAACGCATGCCGTGTACCCGTTGTATATTATGTTATAAATTGCAGGCGCTTGCATTACAATTTTATTTCCCGGGAATCGGGATGAAACCATTACAGTAAAGTTGACCCCTAGGTTAAAGTCGCCTTGCAACGCATACCGGGTACCCGTTGTATATAATTTTATATAGTGCAGGTGCTTGCATTATAATGTAGTTTCCCGGTACTTGGGATGGAACCATTATAATTAAGTTGACCCCGAGGTTACAGTGACCTTGCAACGCATGCCGGGTACCCGTTGTATATACTGTTATATAGTGCAGGCGCTTGCATTATAATGTAGTTTCCCAGGACTTCGGATGGAAACATTACAGTTTTATTGACCCCGAGGTTAAAGCGGCCTTGCAACGCATGCCGGGTACCCGTTGTATATAATTTTATAAAGTGCATAATTTTATAATGTTGTTTCCCGGGACTTGGTAGGGAACCATTACGGTTTAGTTGACCCCGAAGTTAAAGTGGCCTCGCAACGCATGCCGGGTACCCGCTGTATATAATTAATTTATTTACGCACAAATAGTCCATTAACAATAACAATCGGTTGCACGGTTTAGCAGTGCAAAATTTCATTATGCCGGAGCTCACTATTGTAGTTGTATTGTATTTCATTTTGCAAGTGTAAGTACTAAGTAGGTACTTTGTTGTAATATTTCACCAAAACGACGTCATTATGCTGTTGAGCATAAAATAATTTTCACTATAAATAAATTCATTCAATATCATGTTTTGATTTTTAAATGAAAAAAGTCCCTGGAAGTAAGTACCTGCCTAGAACACGCGTAATTATTTTTTTTATTTAACAATGTCCAAATAGAACACACTTAAAAATAAAATAAAATAATTAATAAAAAAAAGTTGACAATTCTTTAAATTTTTCTAGTAAATTTTCAGTTCTATAAAGTTCCGTTCGAGTTCTGTAATTATTTCAGTTTTGTGATGTAACTGGTCTGTAATGATAAAACAATAGAATTTGAGTAGAACCATCACAGAACGTGAAAATTAACTTAAAAAAAGTTCAATTATTCTGTATCATCGAAACAACCTTACCGTAGTATTTATTGCATTAAAACCTAATTCGTTGTGTAGGTACCCATTCAGGTAGGTACCTGCGCATTTCCTTCAATTCCTGCAATCTTTGCTTTTTTCATCATATTTGCAATACTACCGAAATAAGTAGGTACCTACCCCGAATGAATAGCGTGTTAATTTGAACTGGCCAGCAAAAATTAAACTTCCAATGGAATCTGTAAGCACGTGTTTTGGTGATTTTTTTTCGGAAAATGTCGAACTTTGTCAGCATCTCCTGAACTATTTTATATGGGATGGGCGTGTAATTTTGGTATTTAAAGTTGCGGAATTCTCTACTGCGTTAGATTTTTGAAAAACATCCGAGCCGGGATCGGTTTTGGGGCCGCAATGCCGCGTACCGTAAAACCACTACCGAAAACCGTGAAAAGTCTGCTTTGTTAGGCTAAAAATTTGACGTCTGAGATCCCTGACCTGACTCAATATTCCTAGCATTTTCATTTGCATCGAAACTGATGGCCAAAATGACATCATTTTTTAGGAAACGCGAACCTGTCGGCGGGAAATGTAACCTGGCCGAATTGAGTGTAATTTTACTATTGGTTCTAGTTTTCGCCGTTGATTCGCGTCAGTTTTTCTGTGAATAAGGCGCTAATTTTGTCGAAAAAAACTGACCTCGCAAAATCAAAGTACTGAGGGTGCACTGAATTTGCTTTAACCGAAAGTGAACCTTGAGGTGGGTGAAACGTAAAGGGCGTACTGGTCGTTTTTGCGTCAACGAAAAAGTGCGCGGAAAAAGAGCTTTCCCAAACCAAACATTAATATATATATACTAGCGGGGCCCGTTGCAAAAATGCAACTAACGGGTTAAAAAATTATGCGATTTGCGTGTGAACGTGGATGAAGCGAGGAGGAGTGTGTGTTAAATTCAATATATGAAGAAACCTGAAGTTACAGTGACCTTGCAACGCATGCCGTGTACCCGTTGTATATAATGTTATGTAGTGCAGCGCTTGCATTAAAATGTAATTTCCCAGGAATTTGAATAGAACCATTACAGTTAAGTTGACCATGAGGTTACAGTGACCTTGCAACGCATGCCGAGCAACCGTTGTATATCATTTTATATATTGCAGGCACTTGCTTTAAAATGTTATTTCCCGGGAATGGGGATGGAACCATTACAGTTAAGTTGACCCCGAGGTTACAGTGAGCTTGCAACGCATGCCGGGAACCCGTTGTATATAATTTTATAATATAGTGCAGACGTTTGCAAGGCGCTTGCATTATAATGTAGTTTCCCGGAACTTGGAATGGAACCGTTACAGTTAAGTTGACCCCGAGGTTACAGTGATCTTGCAACGCATGCCGGGTAACCGTTGTATATAATGTTATGTAGAAATAAAAATCCCCAAAGATGACCTTTATTGGATAACCAACACTCATGCCGTAGGTCACCCTAAGTGGTTCGCTACGTTTGGTGATTTAGTAGGGGTGCCCGGATTTATGGGGTGAGGTTTGTCTAGGTCTTGGAGGCGGATGACCAAGACACACTGAACCCCAGATTCCCACCCACCCCTTAAACCCTTTTCCTTCTCAGAACTCTCATCTCCTTCTTTGCCTTAAAAAACCCTCCATCCAGCATCTCCAAAGATGACATGACCGTGAGGGAAATTATTTTCCTCAGGGTCTCCTGTGTGGAGCTTTTTCCTCCCCCCCTCTCGCGCCTCATTAATTCATTCCCGGTACATTTAGTTTTCAAAAAGCGAGAAATGTGCACCTACTTCGGTCGCCCGGTTCATTATTGTATCCCGATTGATCATTATTGTATTCAGAAACCATCGCGGGAATGCACACATCAAATTCCAAAAGTCTCCTCGCAATCGGATGAACCAACACCGCTGTCAAAGGTCACCTAAGTGGTTCGCTACGTTTGATGACTTAGCAGGGGTGCCCGGGTTCATGGGATGAGGTTTGTCTAGGTCTTGGTGGCGGATACGTTTGACCTACCACTGCATGGCGGGCTGGATTGGAGGAGACTGATTGAGGGAGGCTTTTTATCTCTCCAGCCAGATTCTCCCAACCCTTCGCCTCGCACCGCAGTGTGAGGAATAGATTCATACGTCCGTTACTCCTGGCCACACTGACCCCCAGATTCCTACCCACCCCTCATACCCTTTTCCTTCTTATATCTTCTTCTCCTTTCTTTCCCTCAAAAAACCCTCCACACAGCATCCTCAAAGATGACATAGGCCCCTAGGGAAATTGTTTTCCTCGGTGCCTCCTGTGTGGAGCTAATGTAAAAAAAAGTTTAGCAATGCATAATTTCATGATGCCAGAGCTCACTATTGTATATAGAAACCAATGAATGGTTCCCGGGGCGGCGATACCAATTCCACGTTGAATGATTATCATTAAAATACAAAATACAAAAAAAGCGGTATGTAAATTTAATATTTTTGAAAAAAATTATACCATTCCACTTCAAGCAATTTTATTATACATTTACAAAAAAATCATAAGCAATATCATCAGATTTTGAGTTGTTATGTGCATGTAGGTACCTGCATAGATTCTATGTAGAGGTACCTGCACATACGTAAAAAAAACATATGAAATATATTTAGGCTGGGTTTTTCAAAAAATTTATTTAAAAATCTTCAATTTTTCAAGTTAATTTTAACGTTCTGTGAAAGTTCTGTTCAAATTCTATTCAAGTTCCGTAATTATTTCTGTTTTGAAATAATAGTTTAAATAAATAATAATAAATATTATAAGTTTTGAAGATAATTGAATAAATAAAAACCGCACATTACGTGAAAATGAACTTTACTAATTTAAAAATAACATTCATACCAACAGTGGTTATCCAGAAGCAACCTCCGTGTTCCTACATATTTCAAAAATTACCATCTTGGATGATTTTTTTCATTTCATATCATTAATTTTCGATTTAACATTTAAAGGAAAAAATCTCGTAAGCCGGTACCTACCTAGTACATACCGAGAAAAATAATGTTGGTGTAGGTACCTACTTACGCGTTTTCTCAATAAATACTTAGCGAATTAGCAATAATTCAATAGAACGGTAGGTACCTACCGCGATTTTCTGCATTAAAATCATTCACATTTTTAACGCCAGTACCTACCTCGAGTTTATATTAACTGGCTGGAAAATTATGCATTGTTGATGATAGATCGATTTCAGAAAATGTCAGAAAAAATTCAATATTTGATGCAATGTAGTGTAACATTTTAAATGGGAAGCTACACATGTTTTTATTTTAAAAGTTTCTTAAACTTGTATACCTTCTATTTAATCAAAAACATTTCGTGCAAAATGTTTGTTTTCGCCGCAATCTAAGTTCCCGCAAAGGGCCTTTAAAATGTCATTTTTTCCAACATATTTTTGAGATAGCCGTTTAATTGATTGGAATAAATTCCTAGTAAAATCAGTTTTGTATGGGAAATCTCTTTACTAAACGGTTCGACGTTTTTTAACGGGTGAACCTGTCGGCGGAAAATATAACTGAGGTCGAATTTCTTCGTCGGTGAGAGATCTAATTGTAGTTTTCGCCGTTTGGGAGCGCTGTTGACCCTGCGTCATCTTTTTTATATGAAATCTGGTCTGACCCGCAGAGATCGCCGTCCGTGCCCCCTTTCGGGCCAAATTGATCTCTGCGGTCGGTGAAACTCGAGGAGCGGAGGTCGATTATCGCCTGCGGGCCGAGGCGGGCGAGGGAAATCGAAAGGGCGTAAGCGTCTTTTTCGTTTTTAAGCGACAATACGCCGTAAGGTCTTGCGGATCGAGGGGGAAAAGAGTCGATTATCGGATCACCAAAACGCGTTTTTTTGGAACGGCCGTTTGTATGAAATCCCGGTCCACAAGCCTTGCTCGGCCAAATCGACCTCTGCGGTCGGTGAAACTCGACAGGCAGAGTGGTCGATTTTCGCCTGTACTCGGAGGATTAAAAAAAAAAGTGAGTTTTCCTGACCTACCCCAAAACCAAACAATACTATATATACTAGGTTTTGCCCGTTGCAGAAGCAACTGACGGGTTTAAACACTATGCGATTTGACGTGTGAACGTGGATGAAGCGAGGAAGAGTGTGTGTTAAATTAAATATATGAAGAAACCTGAGGTTACAGTGACCTTGCAACGCATGCCGGGTACCCGTTGTATATAATGTTATGTAGTGCAGCGCTTGCATTAAAATGTAATTTCCCAGGAATTGGAATGGAACCATTACAGTTAAGTTGACCCCGAGGTTACAGTGACCTTGCAACGCATGCCGAGTAACCGTTGTATATTATGTTATAATTTGCAGGCGCTTGCATTAAAATTTTATTTCCCGGGAATCGGGATGAAACCATTACAGTAAAGTTGACCCCTAGGTTACAGTGACCTTGCAACGCATACCGGGTACCCGTTGTATATAATGTTATATAGTGCAGGCGCTTGCTTTAAAATGTTATTTCCCGGGAATTGGGATGGAACCATTACAGTTAAGTTGACCCCGAGGTTACAGTGACCTTGCAACGCATGCCGTGTACCCGTTGTATATTATGTTATAAATTGCAGGCGCTTGCATTAAAATTTTATTTCCCGGGAATTGGGATGAAACCATTACAGTAAAGTTGACCCCTAGGTTACAGTGACCTTGCAACGCATGCCGGGTACCCGTTGTATATAATGTTATATAGTGCAGGCGCTTGCATTATAATGTAGTTTCCGGGGACTTCGGATGGAAACATTACAGTTTTATTGACCCCGAGGTTAAAGCGGCCTAGCAACGCATGCCGGGTACCCGTTGTATATAATTTTATAAAGTGCATAATTTTATAATGTTGTTTCCCGGGACTTGGTAGGGAACCATTACGGTTTAGTTGACCCCGAAGTTAAAGTGGCCTCGCAACGCATGCCGGGTACCGCAGTTTAGCAGTGCAAAATTTCATTATGCCGGAGCTCACTATTGTAGTTGTATTGTATTTCATTTTGCAAGTGTAAGTACTAAGTAGGTACTTTGTTGTAATATTTCACCAAAACGACGCCATTATGCTGTTGAGCATAAAATAATTTTCACTACAAATAAATTCATTCAATATCATGTTTTGATTTTTAAATGAAAAAAGTCCCCGCAAGTAAGTACCTACCTAGAACACGCGTAATGTATATATATATACAATGTTCAAATAGAACACACTTAAAAATAAAAAAAAATAATTAATAAAAAAAATTGACAATTCTTTAAATTTTTCTAGTAAATTTTCAGTTCTATAAAGTTCCGTTCGAGTTTTGTAATTATTTCAGTTTTGTGATGTAACTGGTCTGTAATGATAAAACAATAGAATTTGAGTAGAACCATCACAGAACGTGAAAATTAACTTTAAAAAAGTTCAATTATTCTGTATCATCGAAACAACCTTACCTTAGTATTTATTGCATTAAAACCTAATTCGTTGTGTAGGTACCCATTCAGGTAGGTACCTGCGCATTTCCTTAGATTCCGGCAATCTTAGCTTTTTTCATCATATTTGCAATACTACCGAAATAAGTAGGTACCTACCCCGAATGAAAAACGTGGCTTGACTGGCCAGCAAATATTTAAACTTCCGATGGAATCTGTGAGCGCGTTTTTTGATGATTTTTTTTCGGAAAATTTCGAGTTTTGTCAGCATCTCCTGACGTATTTTATATGAGAATCATATGTTTTATTGGTGTTAAAAGTTGCGGAATCTATCCGGCTATCGTATTTTCAAAAAACATCTAGCCCGGAATCGGTTTTTCGGCGGTAATGTCGTTTTCCGAAAAACAACGACCGAAACCGCCGAGAGTTCCGTTTTGTTAGGCTAAAAATTTGACATCTGAGATCCTGACCTATGTCAATAGTCCTATATAGCATTTTCCTTTGTGAAATTAGCGGGTTTTTTCCTAAATTTTTTTTTTCAAACGCCGTCTGTCGGCGGGAAATATAATCGAGTGATTCGAGTAGAGCTTCTAGTTTTCGCCGCCGATTCGTATCGGAGAATAAATCCCTGTATATATTTCATTTTGTCGGAAAAAAATTACCCCCAGTTTCCATTCGGAATTTGCTTCAACCGAAAGTGAACCTTTAGGTGGGTGAAACGCAAAGGGCGTACTGGTCGTTTTTGCGTCGACGAAAAAGTGAGCTTTTCCCGACCTACCCCAAAACCAAGCATTAATATATATATACTAGCGGGGCCCGTTGCAAAAATGCAACTAACGGGTTAAAAAATTATGCGATTTGACGTGTGAACGTGGATGAAGCGAGGAGGAGTGTGTGTTAAATTAAATATATGAAGAAACCTGAAGTTACAGTGACCTTGCAACGCATGCCGTGTACCCGTTGTATATAATGTTATGTAGTGCAGCGCTTGCATTAAAATGTAATTTCCCAGGAATTTGAATAGAACCATTACAGTTAAGTTGACCATGAGGTTACAGTGACCTTGCAACGCATGCCGAGCAACCGTTGTATATCATTTTATATATTGCAGGCACTTGCTTTAAAATGTTATTTCCCGGGAATGGGGATGGAACCATTACAGTTAAGTTGACCCCGAGGTTACAGTGACCTTGCAACGCATGCCGGGAACCCGTTGTATATAATGTTATAATGTAGTGCAGACGTTTGCAAGGCGCTTGCATTATAATGTAGTTTCCCGGAACTTGGAATGGAACCGTTACAGTTAAGTTGACCCCGAGGTTACAGTGATCTTGCAACGCATGTCGGGTAACCGTTGTATATAATGTTATGTAGAAATAAAAATCCCCAAAGATGACCTTTATTGGATAACCAACACTCATGCCGTAGGTCACCCTAAGTGGTTCGCTACGTTTGGTGATTTAGTAGGGGTGCCCGGATTTATGGGGTGAGGTTTGTCTAGGTCTTGTAGGCGGATGACCAGGACACACTGAACCCCAGATTCCTACCCACCCCTTAAACCCTTTTCCTTCTCAGAACTCTCATCTCCTTCTTTGCCTTAAAAAACCCTCCACCCAGCATCTCCAAAGATGACATGACCGTGAGGGAAATTATTTTCCTCAGGGTCTCCTGTGTGGAGCTTTTTCCTCCCCCCCTCTCGCGCCTCATTAATTCATTCCCGATACATTTAGTTTTCAAAAAGCGAGAAATGTGCACCTACTTCGGTCGCCCGGTTCATTATTGTATCCCGATTGATCATTATTGTATTCAGAAACCATCGCGGGAATGCACACATCAAATTCCAAAAGTCTCATCGCAATCGGATGAACCAACACCGCTGTCAAAGGTCACCTAAGTGGTTCGCTACGATTGGTGACTTAGCAGGGGTGCCCGGGTTCAAGGGATGAGGTTTGTCTAGGTCTTGGTGGCGGATACGTTTGACCAACCACTGCATGGCGGGCTGGATCGGAGGAGACTGATTGAGGGAGGCTTTTTATCTCTCCAGCCAGATTCTCTCAACCCTTCGCCTCGCACCGCAGTGTGAGGAATAGATTCATACGTCCGTTACTCCTGGCGATACTGACCCTCAGATTCCTACCCACCCCTCATACCCTTTTCCTTCTTATATCTTCTTCTCCTTTCTTTCCCTCAAAAAACCTTCGACACAGCATCCCCAAAGATGACATAGGCCCCTAGGGAAATTGTTTTCCTCGGTGCCTCCTGTGTGGAGCTAATGTAAAAAAAAGTTTAGCAATGCATAATTTCATGATGCCAGAGCTCACTATTGTATATAGAAACCAATGAATGGTTCCCGGGGCGGCGATACCAATTCCACGTTGAATGATTATCATTAAAATACAAAATACAAAAAAAGCGGTACGTAAATTTAATATTTTTGAAAAAAATTATACCATTCCACTTCAAGCAATTTTATTATACATTTACAAAAAAATCATAAGCAATATCATCAGATTTTGAGTTGTTATGTGCATGTAGGTACCTGCATAGATTCTATGTAGAGGTACCTGCACATACGTAAAAAAAAACATATGAAATATATTTAGGCTGGGTTTTTCAAAAAAATTATTTAAAAATCTTCAATTTTTCAAGTTAATTTTAACGTTCTGTGAAAGTTCTGTTCAAATTCTATTCAAGTTCCGTAATTATTTCTGTTTTGAAATAATAGTTTAAATAAATAATAATAAATATTATAAGTTTTGAAGATAATTGAATAAATAAAAACCGCACATTACGTGAAAATGAACTTTACTAATTTAAAAATAACATTCATACCAACAGTGGTTATCCAGAAGCAACCTCCGTGTTCCTACATATTTCAAAAATTACCATCTTGGATGATTTTTTTCATTTCATATCATTAATTTTCGATTTAACATTTAAAGGAAAAAATCTCGTAAGCCGGTACCTACCTAGTACATACCGAGAAAAATAATGTTGGTGTAGGTACCTACTTACGCGTTTTCTCAATAAATACTTAGCGAATTAGCAATAATTCAATAGAACGGTAGGTACCTACCGCGATTTTCTGCATTAAAATCATTCACATTTTTAACGCCAGTACCTACCTCGAGTTTATATTAACTGGCTGGAAAATTATGCATTGTTGATGATAGATCGATTTCAGAAAATGTCAGAAAAATTTCAATATTTGATGCAATATAGTGTAACATTTTAAATGGGAAGCTACACATGTTTTTATTTTAAAAGTTTCTTAAACTTGTATACCTTCTATTTAATCAAAAAGATTTCCTGCAAAATGTTTGTTTTCGCCGCAATCTAAGTTCCCGCAAAGGGCCTTTAAAATGTCAATTTTTCTCCGCTATTTTCGAAAACGCCGTTAAAAAAATTCGAATAAATCCCTAGAAAAATCAGTTTTATATGGGAAATCTCTTTACTAAACGGTTCGACGTTTTTTAACGGGTGAACCTGTCGGCGAGAAATATAACTGAGGTCGAATTTCTTCGTCGGTGAGAGATCTAATTGTAGTTTTCGCCGTTTGGGAGCGCTGTTGACCCTGCGTCATCTTTTTTATATGAAATCTGGTCTGACCCGCAGAGAACGCCGTCCGTGCCCCCTTTCGGGCCAAATTGATCTCTGCGGTCGGCGAAACTCGAGGAGCGGAGGTCGATTATCGCCTGCGGGTCGAGGCGGGCGACGGAAATCGAAAGGGCGTAAGCGTCTTTTTCGTTTTTAAGCGACAATACGCCGTAAGGTCTTGCGGATCGAGGGGGAAAAGAGTCGATTATCGGATCACCAAAACGCGTTTTTTTGGAACGGCCGTTTGTATGAAATCCCGGTCCACAAGCCTTGCTCGGCCAAATCGACCTCTGCGGTCGGTGAAACTCGACAGGCAGAGTGGTCGATTTTCGCCTGTACTCGGAGGATTAAAAAAAAAAGTGAGTTTTCCTGACCTACCCCAAAACCAAACAATACTATATATACTAGCTGGGCCCATTGCAAAAGCAATTAACGGGTTAAAACACTATGCGATTTGACGTGTGAACGTGGATGAAGCGAGGAGGAGTGTGTGTTAAATTAAATATATGAAGAAACCTGAGGTTACGGTGACTTTGCAACGCATGCCAGGTACCCGTTGTATATAATGTTATGTAGTGCAGCGCTTGCATTAAAATAAAATTTCCCAGGAATTTGAATGGAACCATTACAGTTAAGTTGACCATGAGGTTACAGTGACCTTGCAACGCATGCCGAGCAACCGTTGTATATCATTTTATATATTGCAGGCACTTGCTTTAAAATGTTATTTCCCGGGAATTGGGATGGAACCATTACAGTTAAGTTGACCCCGAGGTTACAGTGACCTTGCAACGCATGCCGGGAACCCGTTGTATATAATGTTATAATATAGTGCAGACGTTTGCAAGGCGCTTGCATTATAATGTAGTTTCCCGGAACTTGGAATGGAACCGTTACAGTTAAGTTGACCCCGAGGTTACAGTGATCTTGCAACGCATGCCGGGTAACCGTTGTATATAATGTTATGTAGAAATAAAAATCCCCAAAGATGACCTTTATTGGATAACCAACACTCATGCCGTAGGTCACCCCAAGTGGTTCGCTACGTTTGGTGATTTAGTAGGGGTGCCCGGATTTATGGGGTGAGGTTTGTCTAGGTCTTGGAGGCGGATGACCAGGACACACTGAACCCCATATTCCTACCCACCCCTTAAACCCTTTTCCTTCTCAGAACTCTCATCTCCTTCTTTGCCTTAAAAAACCCTCCACCCAGCATCTCCAAAGATGACATGACCGTGAGGGAAATTATTTTCCTCAGGGTCTCCTGTGTGGAGCTTTTTCCTCCCCCCCTCTCGCGCTTCATTAATTCATTCCCGGTACATTTAGTTTTCAAAAAGCGAGAAATGTGCACCTACTTCGGTCGCCCGGTTCATTATTGTATCCCGATTGATCATTATTGTTTTCATAAAACCATCGCGGGAATGCACACATCAAATTCCCAAAGTCTCATCGCAATCGAATGAACCAACACCGCTGTCATAGGTCACCCAAGTGGTTCGCTACGATTGGTGACTTAGCAGGGGTGCCCGGGTTCATGGGATGAGGTTTGTCTAGGTCTTGGTGGCGGATACGTTTGACCAACCACTGCATGGCGGGCTGGATCGGAGGAGACTGATTGAGGGAGGCTTTTTATCTCTCCAGCCAGATTCTCTCAACCCTTCGCCTCGCACCGCAGTGTGAGGAATAGATTCATACGTCCGACCCTCAGATTCCTACCCACCCCTCATACCCTTTTCCTTCTTATATCTTCTTCTCCTTTCTTTCCCTCAAAAAACCTTCGACACAGCATCCCCAAAGATGACATAGGCCCCTAGGGAAATGGTTTTCCTCGGTGCCTCCTGTGTGGAGCTAATGTAAAAAAAAGTTTAGCAATGCATAATTTCATGATGCCAGAGCTCACTATTGTATATAGAAACCAATGAATGGTTCCCGGGGCGGCGATACCAATTCCACGTTGAATGATTATCATTAAAATACAAAATACAAAAAAAACGGTATGTAAATTTAATATTTTTGAAAAAAATTATACCATTCAACTTCAAGCAATTTTATTATACATTTACAAAAAATTCATAAGCAATATCATCAGATTCTAAGTTGTTATGTGCATGTAGGTACCTGCATAGATTCTATGTAGAGTTACCTTCACATACGTAAAAAAAAACATATGAAATATATTTAGGCTGGGTTTTTCAAAAAATTTATTTAAAAATCTTCAATTTTTCAAGTTAATTTTAACGTTCTGTGAAAGTTCTGTTCAAATTCTATTCAAGTTCCGTAATTATTTCTATTTTGAAATAATAGTATAAATAAATAATAATAAATATTATAAGTTTTGAAGATAATTGAATAAATAAAAATCGCACATTACGTGAAAATGAACTTAATTTATTTAAAAATAACGTTCCTACAAACAGTGGTTATCCAGAAGCAACCTCTGTGTTCCTACATATTTCAAAAATTACCATCTTGGATGATTTTTTTCATTTCATATCTTTAATTTTCGATTTAACATAGGAAAGAATCTCGTAAGCCGGTACCTACCTAGTACATACCGAGAAAAATAATGGTGGTGTAGGTACTTATGCGTTTTCTCAATAAATACTTAGCGAATTAGCAATAATTCAATAGAACGGTAGGTACCTACCGCGATTTTCTGCATTTAAATCATTCACATTTTAAACGCCAGTACCTACCTCGAGTTTATATTAACTGGCTGGAAAATTATGCATTGTTGATGATAGATCGATTTCAGAAAATGTCAGAAAAATTTCAATATTTGATGCAATATAGTGTAACATTTTAAATGGGAAGCAACACATGTTTTTATTTTAAAAGTTTCTTAAACTTGTATACCTTCTATTTAATCAAAAACATTTCGTGCAAAATGTTTGTTTTCGCCGCAATCTAAGTTCCCGCAAAGGGCCTTTAAAATGTCATTTTTTGTACGTTTTATTTGAGATAGCCGTTTAATTGATTGGAATAAATTCCTAGTGAAATCAGTTTTGTATGGGAAATCTCTTTACTAAACGGTTCGACGTTTTTTAACGGGTGAACCTGTCGGCGAGAAATATAACTGAGGTCGAATTTCTTCGTCGGTGAGAGATCTAATTGTAGTTTTCGCCGTTTGGGAGCGCTGTTGACCCTGCGTCATCTTTTTTATATGAAATCTGGTCTGACCCGCAGAGAACGCCGTCCGTGCCCCCTTTCGGGCCAAATTGATCTCTGCGGTCGGCGAAACTCGAGGAGCGGAGGTCGATTATCGCCTGCGGGTCGAGGCGGGCGACGGAAATCTAAAGGGCGTAAGCGTCTTTTTTTTTTTTAAGCGACAATACGCCGTAAGGTCTTGCGGATCGAGGGGGAAAAGTGTCGATTATCGGATCACCAAAACGCGTTTTTTTGGAACGGCCGTTTGTATGAAATCCCGGTCCACACGCCTTGCTCGGCCAAATCGACCTCTGCGGTCGGTGAAACTGGACAGACAGAGTGGTCGATTTTCGCCTGTACCCGGAGGGCTAAAAAAAAAAGTGAGTTTTCCTGACCTACCCCAAAACCAAACAATACTATATATACTAGGTTTTGCCCGTTGCAGAAGCAACTAACGGGTTAAAAAATTATGCGCTTTGACTTGTGAACGTGGATGAAGCGAGGAGGAGTGTGTGTTAAATTAAATATAAATCAGTTAAATATCAAATTTTCATCGCAATCGGTTAATTAGTTTAGCAATGCATAATTTCATGATGCCAGAGCTCACTGTTGTACACTGAAACCATCGCCGGCATACGAACATCAAATTCCCAAAGTTTCATCGCAATCGGATGAACGGTTTAGCAATGCATAATCTTATGATGCCCAAGCTCACTATTTTATGCAGAAAGAATCGAAGGGATGCAGCAATCAAATCCCCAAAGTTTCATCGCAATCGAAAAGGAAATAACACAGAACGTGAAAATCATTTTTAAAAAAGTGTGCTTTAGACCACACGACTGAAGTAAAACTTCACTTACTTATGCCAAAAACCCGTTATATATAATGTTAAATAGTGCAGGCGCTTGCATTATAATGCAGTTTCCCGGGACTTGGGATGGAAACATTACAGTTTTATTGACCCCGAGGTTAAAGTGGCCTTGCAACGCATGCCGGGTACCTGCTGTATATAATGTTATATAGTGCAGGCGCTTGCATTATAATGCAGTTTCCCGGGACTTGGGATGGAAACATTACAGTTTAGTTGACCCGAGGTTAAAGAGGCCTTGCAACGCATGCCGGGTACCCGTTGTATATAATGTTATATAGTGCAGGCGCTTGCATTATAATGTAGTTTCCCGGGACTTGGTAGGGAACCATTAAGGTTTAGTTGACCCCGAAGTTAAATTGGCCTCGCAACGCATGCCGGGTACCCGCTGTATATAATTAATTTATTTGCGGACAAATAGTCCATTAAAAATAACAATAACAATCGGTTGCATGGTTTAGCAGTGCAAAATTTCATTATGCCGGAGCTCACTATTGTAGTTGTATTGTATTTCATTTTGCACGGGTAAGTACTAAGTAGGTACTTTGTTGTAATATTTCACCAAAACGACGCCATTATGCTGTTGAGCATAAAATAATTTTCAGCACAAATAAATTTATTCAATATCATGTTTTGATTTTTAAAGGAAAAAAGTCCCTGCAAGTAAGTACCTACCTAGAACACGCGTAATATATATATATATATATATATATATATATAAATATATACATCTTTTTTATTATTTAACAATGTCCAAATAGAACACACTTATAAATAAAAATAAATAATTAATAAAAAAAAATTGACAATTCTTAAAATTTTTCAAGTAAATTTTCAGTTCTAGAAAGTTCCGTTCGAGTTCTGTAATTATTTCAGTTTTGTGATGTAACTGGCCTATAATGATAAAAATCAGAATTTGAGTAGAACCAAAACAGAACGTGAAAATTAACTTAAAAAAGTTCAATTATTCAGTATCATCGAATTAGTATTTATTGCATGAAAACCTAATTCGTTGTGTAGGTACCCATTCAGGTAGGTACCTGCGCATTTCCTTAGATTCCGGCAATCTTTGCTTTTTTCATCATATTTGCAATACTACCGAAATAAGTAGGTACCAACCCGGAATGAAAAACGTGTTAATTTTAACTGGCCACCAATATTTAAACTTCCGATGGAATCTGTGAGCGCGTGTTTTGATGAATTTTTTTCGGAAAATTTCGAGTTTTGTCAGCATCTCCTGACGTATTTTTTATGAGAATCGTATGTTTTATTGTTATCAAAAGTTGCGGAATCCTTCCGGCTATCGTATTTTTTAAAAACATCTAGCCCGGAATCGGTTTTTCGGCGGCAATGACGTTTTCCGAGAAACAACGACCCAAACCGCCGAGAGTTCCGTTTTGTTAGGCTAAAACTTTGACATTTGAGATCCTGACCTATGTCAATAGTCCTAGCATTTTCCTTTGTGAAATAAGCGGGTTTTTTCGTCATTTTTTTTTTTCAAACGCCATCTGTCGGCGGGAAATACAACCGAGCCGAATCGAGTGATTCGAGTAGAGCTTCTAGTTTTCGCCGCCGATTCGTATCGGAGAATAAATCCCTGTATATATTTCATTTTGTCGAAAAAAATTGACTTACAGTTTTCATTCGGAATTTGCTTCAACCGAAAGTGAACCTTGAGGTGGGTGAAACGCAAAGGGCGTACTGGTCGTTTTTGCGTCAAACAAAAAGTGACCTTTTCCTGACCTATCCCAAAACTAAACAATACTATATATACTAGGTTTTGCCCGTTGCAGCGGCAACTAACGGGTTAAAACACTATGCGATTTGACGTGTGAACGTGGATGAAGCGAGGAGGAGTGTGTGTTTAATTAAATATATGAAGAAACCTGAGGCTACCGTCACCTTGCAACGCATGCCGGGTACCCGTTGTATATAATGTTATGTAGTGCAGCGCTTGCATGAAAATGTAATTTCCCAGGAATTGGAATGGAACCATTACAGTTAAGTTGACCCCGAGGTTACAGTGACCTTGCAACGCATGCCGTGTACCCGTTGTATATTATGTTATAAATTGCAGGCGCTTGCATTAAAATTTTATTTCCCGGGAATTGGGATGGAACCATTACAGTAAAGTTGACCCCGAGGTTACAGTGACCTTGCAACACATGCCAGGTACCCGTTGTATATAATGTTATATAGTACAGGAGCTTGCATTATAATGTTGTTTTCCGAGATTTGGGATGGAACCATTACAGTTTAATGGACCCCGAGGTTAAAGTGGCCTTGCAACGCATGCCGGGTACCCGCTGTATATAATTTATTTATTTACGGACAAAAAGTCCATTAACAATATAAAATACGTCACTAACTTATATCTCCCTCTTATCCTTTCCCTTGTTACCATAATTATTGGAAGGCTTTTGACCTCTCCAGCCAGATTCTCCCAACCCTTCGCCTTGCACCGCAGTGTGAGGAATAGATTCATACGTCCGTCACTCCTGGCCACACTGACCTCCAGATTCCTACCCACCCCTCATACCCTTTTCCTTCACATATCTTCTTCTCCTTAATTTCCCTTAAAAAACCCTCCGCACAGCATCCTCAAAGATGATAGTCTCATTGGCTCCAGTGGTTGGGACTCTTGTGCGGTAGGTATTCACATCAAAATTTAATTAAAAATGTACATAACAATTACAGAACAAATGTAGTTCCAGCGCATTACTCAAGTAGGTATCTACACCATTTGTCAAAAAAATTGGACCATTCTTAATTATTAACAATATATTATTACCTCAGCAAAATCAAAATCACAGAAAAGATAATTATTTTAGGTACCTACGTCTTTTCACAATTTTTTTTTTTTTCAATAAATATTTAATTTAATTCAAATCATTTTGATATTGTAACTACTCGTACTTCTGTGCTCCTTGTATAGAGCACTGCGATCTTGGTGTGATGTTTTGCAGAAATGGCGCTGTAGAAATTAACGTTATGTTGGGAAAAAATAATTTTATCGAGTTTATTTAATTTCTTAACAAATTAGCGCAATAAATAGTACGCAAAAATGGCAACATTCTTTGTTTTTCCTAAGGAAAAAATAATTATATCGACGTACTATGTTCAAGTAGGCACCTACATCATTTGGCAAAAAAATTGACCATCGTTATTTAAATTAACTCATTTTATTATTTTCTCAATATTTGATCGATAACGTTCCCACCTGAGTAGGTACCTACTTCTGGCCCATTTGTAATTGAATTTATAGAAATTCACCAAACTAAAGCTATTGACTTAAAATGTGGATGCAGCATTAAAAAAATTAGCAATTTATTTGATTTTCGAAGGAATTAAGTAGGTACCTACCCATCTGATTTGAAATCAATATCATAAAACTTCTGATTTATATGAATGCAGCATTGCCCGAATATTTCAAACATGTAAATCGACGACATTTTCAACGAATTTAGTACCTACCTACCTACTTTGGCATTACCTGGCAACAGAATTTTTCATCCTCGAAGGAACGATTTTCACTTTGATTTTTGTCAAAATGTCAAAAGTTTAATACAAAACTGTGACATATTTTAAATGGATCGCAACCGTAATTATGTGATAATAAAGTTTTATGACCTCCAGTCCTTGAAATTATCCAAAAACATTTCCATTAGGATGTGTGTTTTTGATGATATCTTCGTTGGCGTAATGCACTTTTCAAATGTCAAATTCTTTCAGCAAAGCCGTATTATTAGGTACTGAGAATAATTTCCCTAGCAAATTTCATTTTATACGTAGGTATTTAGTATCTGCAGTACCTACCTCGATTATCGAGCACGTTGTTAATTGTTATTTTTTGTGATTTGAAAGGAATTTAAGTACCTACTCAACCACCGATTTGTACTGGCCGCATAATTATACATTGTCGATGAAAGTGAATATGTCTTAAATGTCAAAATAATATTGAATTTTAATGCAAAATTGTGTAACATTTTGAATGGAATGCGGTACACGTCGCAACTTTAAAAGTTTCTAAAACTTGTATTTTTACAATTTATTGAAAAACATCTCGGTCAAAATATTTTTTTACGCTGTAATCTGCGTTCCCGCAAAGAGCCTTTAAAATGTCAATTTTTCTACGTTATTTTTAATAAAGCCGTAAAATTAATAAATGCCTAGCAAATACAGTTTTGTATGGGAGGTGAACTTTTCTGACGCACTGAAATATTCGACATTTTTTAACGGGTGAACCTGTCGGCAGAAAATATAACTGAGGCCGAATTTCTTCGTCGGTGAGAGATCTAATTGTAGTTTTCGCCGTTGGGTGCGCTGTTAATCCTGCATCATCTTTTTTGTATGAAATCTGGTCCTCAATCGGGACACGATCCTGTCTGAATCCGCTTCGAGCGAAAGTGACCCTTAAGGTGGTTGAAACGTAAAGGGCAGAGTGGTCGTTTTTAGCGCGGCAAAAAAAGTGAGGGGTCTCCAAAGTGAACAATACTATATATATATATTTAAAATTCGCCACATACCATCAGTAAAATTTTATTATATGTGGATAAAGGATAAGTTATACATGTTAATATAAATAACTTTCAGTAGAGTGGAGTGGATACAGATGTACCGATAAAACCATTTTAAGGTCTTAATTGCCATTTTCTGATATATAATTTTTCCTCGAAGTGAAATCATGTCTGCCATCAATATGGTTCTTTTTTTTCATGACTTTCATTCCTGACTAGTTTGCGCAATGTCTACAAGGTCGGTAACAATAATAAAATTGGCTAATATCGCGTTTTTTAATCTCTTCCTTGAAGGCGCTTAAATATTTAAACTAATGTAACATGACCATCAAAAGATTTAAGTCACTGCGAGCATGTAAACCATAATAACCTCAAGTTATAAAAACTCTTGTAATTGAATATAAGAGTTTGTTTTGTGATTGCTTTATGCTATGCATGTTATATTTTATAGAAAATTATTATTATTATACTCTTTAGTTAGAAAGTGGTATATTTATAACTTTTAACTACAGTAAATAAAACAAAAGAGTGATTTAATTTTAATAATCGTCTGGTAAAACCATGACTTTAAATTATGGACAAAGACTTGAGTATTTATTTTTGTTACAGCTGTTTCGGCTTACAAGGCCATTTGGCAAACTGTCAGGAGTTTTCAGGACAGTTTGAAAATGACCTGTAAGCCGAAACAGCTGTAACAAAAAAATACTAAATTACTTGCAGAACTTGATAATTACAATATTAATTTTTTTTTTTTTTTTTTTTAAATAAATGGAGTTCTACGAATCAAACATAAAAAAAATTAATAGTCGTAGACGGCGGCGGTATTCGTTTTAGTAAACAGACTATTCATAATAACGTACTACAAAATATATTACTACGGGTAAATATTTTGAATTTAATATATATTTTCTGGAGACACTTTTCAAAAACATTTATGGATTAGACGTAGGTACGAGTGGAAGATTTAGTATTTTACTCGCGCAATTTGAATACCGTTCGCAAATTAATTATCGTTATATTTCAACTTGTTACCCAGAAAACATTTGCAGAATAACAAATGAACGTTTTACGTTACACGAATGCAACAAACAGCTCAAAAAAACACAATAGTATGCTTTATTGAAATTTTCATTAACACATGGCGCTTTATTAGTAAAAGTTCCGTTTCCGACTGAGCGTCCCCCTTTTCCCAGCTGCCCCCACAGCCTGCATTGCCTGCAGCCTCCTTGCGAGGATTCAAAAGCCTGCGATATAATTAATGGCGAAAGTTAGCTGCACGCAGCACCCAATATCACAAGTCTGCAGGGATGAAGGCTATAGTGTTATTGCAACACTTTCTGCTCTTTACAAGGGCTGTTAGACAAATTATTAGTAATTCCTGTGTTTTTCGTACTAGCAGAGTGTAATTTATTGTTTTGAATTTTGTACCCGTATTGTGATACTTTGCGAAGTGATGTATTAAATAAAATATCACTGACCTTTATAAAGTTTTTCCTTCAAAATTAGTACTATTTTAACGTGATAATTTGATAATGTATCATTTGAAATTACTATTTTGCATTAATCTTTACTGCGAATCGGTTTACAATGTGAAAATAACAAAAAAATATTTTGGCTAAATTGAAGTTTTTCTACCGTTTCGCTCGAGTATAAATAAATTGTTCATAACTTTATAAAAAACAAAAGGGTAAACCACAAAAAAGTCATTAGAAATATTTGAAGGCATACAAGAAACAACTTTATAAAGATTAAGTTAAAAGTTTAAAACTTAACTCTAAAAAGTTTAAAACTTAAATTCATACAATAAATTTTGGTGCTTGAAATCGAGCGTTTCTAGACTCAGTTTGTCATGCGATTCTTATGCTTATTACATACATGTAAATGGTCTCATTTAAATTTCGTAGAAGATATTTCTATTCGGAGATTCCAGCAAGACTTTCAAATAGATATTTATTTATTTATTTATTAATTTTCGGGAAATCGACAGTTTATATTTATTTCAGTTTGTACATAGTATTAAATAGCCAAAATAAAACCAATTACGGATTTCCTCCTTGTATATAGCTTAAAAAACGTTGAATATTCGGGTATTAAAATAGGCAATATAATGCAACGTGAACAATAATCAGTCAGTTAATATACATAGTTTAATTTCAACACATACTCGTAACTACACTTACCTACATTCATCTCTATACATCATAGACCCTGTGCTTGTAAGTTGGTATTGTCACACTAACTTTCCTTCATACCCATCCGTATATACCTGTCCTTATTGTTACCCAAGGCAGTCTTTAATCGAAACTCGCCGCATGAACGTCTCTAATACACCGCTTACCGCATCCGAAAACCGAACCCTCATACCGAAAGTAACCGCGACTAATATAGTCATACCAGTGCATAATAAACCCAGCCAAGATAGAAGGGAAGTTCCAGCACAGTAAGTCCTTTTTTCCTTTCCTTTGTGCATTCTTTCTACATTGTGCAGTGATCAAAACACATAAATAACACATCAAGGTCCTTCGACTTCCACTGCTGTGTAAAACACACATCAATAATTGATTCAAATATTAATTTAAAATACTTGTTTTTTATTCAAATTAAGAAATGTGAAGATTGAATAAATTAGATTAATTTTTGGAGATCGCTGGCAACGGTTAATATGCACTTTAAAAAAAAAACCTTTTGATTCACCTTAATTACATTAAAAGGCAACTATTTGCATTGTGGGAAGTGGAAAATATTTCATTCTAAATTTCGATTACGTAAAATTAAAATTAGCTTTCGTCTTGTGAGATTGTACACCATTAGCTATTAGCTCATTCGCTTTCACTTTGGTATGTTGGTATTCCTGATACACTTGAATGTAAAACGAACGGCTAGAAGATTTTGAAGGTACGGGGCACTTTCTTTTGAATCACAAACCATGTTACACAAACCTAGCGTAGCCGCTAAACTACTTGAGAACTGGGATGTTTTTCTTGCCTTGACGCGAGTAGGCGTTATAAAGGGGCACTTTCTTTTGTATCACAAACCATGTTACACAAACCTAGAATTCCCATGACGTCTGCTACGCTTTGCTCTAGCATCTTTTAGTACAGCAACAAGAATACCAACATAACAAAATGACATTTGAAAATAATGTTTGAAAATGGACGGTCTCGTTTCACAGAATGAAAGCTAATTTTAATTTTACGTAATCGAAATTTAGAATGAAATATTTTCCACTTCCCCCAATGCAAATAGTTGTCTTTTAATGTAATTAAGGTGAATCAAAAGATTTTTTCAAAAAAAGTGCGTATTAACCATTGCCAGCGATCTCAAAAATTTACCAAATAAAACATCTAAAAATTATTTTCGACTATCCTGATACGAACAAGAGCCTAGTTTGATATTCGCTAAAGCCCCGATACTTTATAACGTGTTTGAATAAGATAATGAATAAATATACTTAAAAAATGTTATTCCGGGAGAGTGCCAGATGACATTGATGTACTAAACATTAATATCAATTTAATAATCCAAATTACATAAATTTTGTGCGACATATAAAATATTATGTTGGAAGAAAACATCGTGTGTCCTAAAACAAAAACTTAAAGAAATATGTTAAATTATTTACCGTATTCTGTCGTTTGGGGAGATTATTATTTATTATATTATTTTTATGTGTGCTTATATCAATATATGTAATAAATTTATTGGTCGATGGAACTTAGGTATAACAATTTGAATACGTACGAGTAATATGTTTTCAATTAGCTTATTTTTATTTCGCTATTGAATTTTGTCTTAATCGGCAACCCTTCGACTCCCGTCGGTGGTTTCAAGTTCCTACGTGAACATCCGATCTGGAAGTGTCGAAGAAATTTTGTGAAAATTACTGCGAGTTAGTTCCTCCAGCAATGATTTACGATCACCACACTAGCCACGAACCATTAATGGCGCTCCCGGGAAGAACTTAAAAAATGGCCAACTTATTTCATTGGTGATAGTATGATGCCGATTTCTCCGGAACTTTTAAACATTATATATGGGCGGCGGATTTTTTTTTAAATCAGCTCTATACAGGAGCCTCTTTGGAAAATAATTTCCCTCAGGGCCTATGATGTCTTTCGGGATGCTGTGCGAAGGGGCTTTTTAAGAAGGGGAAGGAGAATAAGTTCTGGGAAAGAATCCGGTCAGTGTGTCCAGGAGTAAGCGACGTTTAATAATAATAATAATAATAATTGGATAATTTATAAAGCGCCGTTTTTTGTGAAAAATCACCTCAAGGGCGCTGTACAATTTATTAGGAATGTTTATATGTTTCGTAAAAAACGCCCTCCACATAGCATCCCCTAAGATGACACAGGCTACGAGGGAAAATATTTTCCTCCGGGCCTCATATGTGGGGCTAATATAAAAAATAAATACATATTTTACAAAAATAACTTGAAATATGATTTTTTTAAATAAAAAAAAAATATATATGAAAATAGATTTTAATTAATTTTTAAAAAGAAGAGGCGGCAATAGGTACCGCCGCCCCGGGAACCTTTATTGGATAACTAACACCTCTGCCATAGGTCACCCCAAGTGGTTCGTTACGTTTGGTGATGTAGCAGGGGTGCCCGGGTTCATGGGATGAGGTTTATCTAGGTCTTGTAGGCGGATGAGCAGGACACACTGAACCCCAGTTTCCTACCCACCCCTTAAACCCCTTTCCTTCCCAGAACTCTCCTCTACTTCCTCCTTAAAAAAACCTCCACACAGCATCCATAAAGATAACATAGGCCCCGAGGGAAATTATTTCCCTCGGAGCCTCCTGTGTGGAGCTCATGTAAAAAAAATTTAAATTAAAAATTTGACAATATTTGAAAATCTCCTACTACCATCACAGAGAGCGGAAAATGTTGCTTGTGTCGTGATGGACGACTTAGCCATCCGAAGAATCGAACACGGGACGCCTTGGTGGGACCCAAACGCTATGCCAACTCAGCCACCGGTGTTATTTTCATATTGTATTTTGGGATGCAGTTTTGGGTGTCGTCGCTCCGGGAACCATTTATTGGATAACCAACGCCTCTGCCATAGATCACCCTAGTGTTTCGCTAAGTTTGGTTACTTAGCAGGGGTGCCCGTGTTTATAGGGTGAGGTTTTTCCAGGTCTTGGCGGCCGATGCCCACGTCCGCGTCCCACGTCCGCCCACCTGCTGCGTGACGGGCCGGATGAGAGAGACAGGTTGAGGAAGGTCTTTTGACCTTTCCAGCCAGAATCCCTCGACCCATTGCCTTGCACCAATTGACTGGATGGATGCATACGTTGGACAAGTCCAGATTCCTACCCACCCCTCCTACCTGTTTCCTTCCCAGAACTACCTCTCCATTCCGTACAAAAAACTCTACATATAGGATCCTCTAGGTTAACATATAAGAAACCTCCTGTGTGGAGCTAATGTAAAAAAATAGTTTTGTAAAAGAATTTATTGTTTTCGTGAAAACGAGTAATAATTGGAAATCCTCAAAAATAGGTACAATTTTTATATTATTGAAAGAATACCGTTACGAAGATATTTTATTTTTATTAACGCTAAAAAGAAATAAGTGTTTTTCAAATTACACTGGACCCGCGGTAATCCAGACCCTGTCTAATCCGGCGCCACTTGTAATCCCACATGCCTATCACTGTTGATTGTACATAAAATTTCGGCAAGTCTTCACTAATATAATCTATGATTGGACAGATTGTAATTTGTACCGCCACCGCCATTGTGCTGTACACGTATTGTTTCAGTTTAAATATTATGTAGCACGATAGTTCAAATAGATTCTTTGATTTGTAATTTGTCGGATTACAAGGTACTCTTATACAAAAAATTCCAGACCACAGAGGGTCTTAGGCAGTACTCTATAATCCTATAAATTCGATAATCCGACATCACCCTGCAAAACGTTTGTCGGATTTCCGCGGTTCCCCTGTATTGGTTGCTAATTATGTATCAAGTACTTAAGTACGTAGTTATACACCGAAATTAGAATTTATGAAAAGATGCTTTATGAATGTACCACTATTTTATCGTCTCAAACATTATCTAAAAGTATGAATATATCTTTAGTACAACTACCGAGAGGGAAAGTTAACATTGCTGATGTATAAATTTAAACCATCCATTCGAATTCGTATCTTTTTAACATTTCCCCGGAGGTGGAAATTCAATTATTTTTACCCATAAAAAGATATGTTTACAGAACAAAACGATGAAACTTTTCAATTGGCAGTAATGAAATGTTCATTTTGGGGAAGCATTCCAAATAGCTGCCTTTGGCTGTTCTGGGTGATGTTTTTCAAAATATTTGCAATTTTGGTTTTATTTCATATTCGAAAAATTGTGTTTGCTATTATGCGTACCTAGAGTATAATAATATCACACTTGGATATTTACACGCCATAGAGCCAGGAGAATACTGTTTCGATGATTGAAACCGAACAATTTTGCTTTTTTACAATATGGCTGGAATATGGTGGTGAACATATTTTAAATTTTTCATAAAATAACGCTGTAGTTTTAGCGTAATTTATTCACATTTTATGCAAGAAGGAGGAGGATACACACAATTTTAAAATGTTATTTTGCCCATTACAATGTTTTGTGGATTTACAAAAACAGTTGAAAGTATACATCAAATATTCTAACACCTTTTGACCGGTAGTAACAGATTGGGCATTACATTTGGGTCCGGGGCATCGCGTGTTCGATTCCTCGGCTGGCAAAGTCCTCCATCACGACACAAGCAATATTTCCGCTTACTGTGGTGGTAGTCTCTACTACCACCACAGTAAAAAAAAAAAAACCACGAAAACCCACAAATGTTTGAATATCTCTATATTCAAACATTTGTGGGTTTTCGTTATTTGTTTTGGGGTGTTATGACGTATTGCGCTACCTCCTTCTTTAGCCAACGTTTCAGACATCGTTGCAGTATCCATCTACCGAATCTGCCGTATCTGCCCTGATGATGGACACTGCAACGTTGTCCGAAACGTTGGCTAAAGAAGGAGGCAGCGCAATACGGCATAACACCCCAAAAACCAATAACGAAAATGCTTTTGACCGTGAAAATCTTAAAACGTATTTGTGGGTTATTCGTAACCCGGGAATGTTGGTCTTAGTTCTTTCTTTCAAAAAAATAACTATTTTTATTCAGCATAAAAAACCCAAAATTGTTTCCAATGTCAAACCAATTGTACAGTTTTTAATAAAGAAATCATTTGAAAAGAACATGAGATATTAAATATGTTTATACTTGTAAACGTAAGATAACACTTAACAATAATGAATAAGATTGTACTTTTGGCACTTTACATCTTTGCGAGAAAATTCCCTCAAAGCAGGAAAAAATATACTATCCGAAAGGACGAAATACAAATAAAAATATTTTTAATTAACTTTTAAATGAATTTCAGCTATTAGCTTATAGTACGATTCCGATTATACACTTGCACAGCAAAGCGACTCTTCTTCTTAAATCCTCTACTTCTTCATAAGTGCAGCCTCCCACCCCATTAGACCATCCACCTCCTCTTGCACTCCCTCCTGGAGCCCCTGAATCACGAGGAATGAATTAACTCTTATTTATTTACAAGATAGGGACCCGGGAAAGCAAAGCTCGCTGTTTATTACTTGGCTATAAACAATACAGTTTCTCCAACACGTAATTGAGAATATGTGTTTTTCTATTACAGATAGTGGAAAATAAATCAAAGAAGATAGTTTTTTACAAGAAATGACAAACATTAAAATTGAATGATTAGATCAAAATGTTTCAGATCCAAATTTGTTTAAGATCAAAATGTGGAGAAAGAGAAGGTGTATTTGTATTTGAATGTGGTTCACAAGAATCTCTCTTATTGTTTTTATTTAAAATTAAGTTGACAAAATTCACGTTGAAGGATGCATAATACGTCAGAAAAGTAGTATAACTTACCAGGAATATTGTCATCTTGTAAGGTCGAAGGAATTTATTAATTACTAGCTTTTTCCCGCGGCTTCGCTCGCATGGTGTAAGGGGGGTTCCCACTCCGCCTCCTCCACCTCCCCCCCCCCCCTCCCCCTCCCCCCTCCACCCTCCCCCTCCCCCCTCCCCCCTCCATCCCCTCCCCCCTCCCGTCTCCCCCCTCCCCACCCCCCCTCATCCATCTCTCCCTCCCTCCTGCTTTCCATACATTCAGTTTTCAAACCTCGCGTGCCACCAATAGCAATTTTTTTATACAAATTTAATAATGCCAGAGCTCACCGGAAGTTTTATAAAAACCTTGTCCTGACAATAACGAACACACAAAAAAAAAGAATTATCCAATTTGGTGCAGTCGTTCCAACACATTCAGCGATTCATTTTTATATTATAGATACGAGTAACACTTGGCTGGTGTGATTGGATTTTTATTTATAACTCTTTACATAATCAAAATCAAAATCAAAAATCAAAATCATTTATTGTACAAAATTTTCATTTAGTACAAAAGGTATAACTTATAGGTACCTACATCCTATTTCTTCCAGTTAACCTAACATGTTATACATATATGAACACAAATGAAATATAAATATAAAAGTGGTGTAATACAAAGTGAATTTGTTTTAATTTATTATATAAACATAAATATAAAAAGAGTTGTACCTATGTGAGGTATTCACTTAATGTGTAATGAGACCTGTTCAGAAGGAATGTTTTTAGTGATGACTTAAATCAGAGTGTGTATTTGTTTAATATCATGTGGAAGGTTGTTGTATACTTTAATGGCCATGTAAAAGGGTCCCTTTTGGAAAATTGTTTTATTTGCTTTTGGTATTAATAAATTTTCTGTAAACCTTGTAGCGTGTTTATGTGTAGAGTTTTTTTGTGGAAACTTTTCTGGAAATGATCGCACTAACATGCATAACTCCATTATATATATGTCGGTGACTGTAAGAATTTTCAAATTTTTAAATATAGGTCTACATGAATCCCGATTAGCAGAGTTTGTCATTTTTCTTATACATCTTTTTTGGATGATAAAAACATCTTTGGCGTTTACTGAGTTTCCCCAAAAGATAATTCCGTATTTTATTATTGAATATACATAACCATGTATGCGGCCATTACCGATTCGATA
This sequence comes from Limnephilus marmoratus, assembly GCA_917880885.1. NCBI lineage: Eukaryota > Metazoa > Arthropoda > Insecta > Trichoptera > Limnephilidae > Limnephilus > Limnephilus marmoratus. The sequence continues at coordinate 50,439,254 of OU862909.1, read as the reverse complement.
TTTAATATATTTCTCAGTGTACCTAGAACAAAAGAAAAGCTACTGATTTTGGCTACTATTTTGGATACATGTTCTTTCCAGTTTATATTTGCATCTAGTTGTATTCCCAGCAGAGAACAAGTTTGGGAAGGTTCGATAATATTATTATTGAAGTTTACATTTATGTTTGTAGGTGAAGCTTGCACTGGACAAAATTGTAAAACTTGAGTTTTGTTAGTGTTGAGTGGCAGATTTTGTGATAACAGCCAATTTGCTATTGATTGAAAAGTCTCGTTAATATGTTTATTAAATTCGTCAACGTCTCCATTACATTCAAACAACAAAGCAGTGTCATCAGCAAACGTTGAACATTCTGTGCCAGCAACAATTGTTGCTGTTCACACCCTTGTTGATTGTTCTCCATTTGGATTCTACCATGTACTGCATCATTTTTTCGTCAATGTTTGAAATTTGAACTTTTTGTTTACGATTTATTAGGTACGATTCAAACCATTTTAATGCTAAACCTCTTATACCCACGTGTTCAAGTTTAATTAGAAGAAGCTTATGATCAACATTGTCGAATGCTTTTGAGAGGTCGAGAAAAATACCTACGGTTTTTTTGCTAACATTAATACTTTCCAGAATTTTGTTCAAGAAATTGAAGACTGCTTGTGTTGTCGAACGGCCTTTACGGAATCCAAATTGTTGTGGACATATTATCTTAAAGTTTTCGAGAAAGTTGTAAATGCGATTGTACATTGCTCTTTCAAATATTTTTGAAAAATTTTGTAATAAGGATATTGGTCTATAATTTGAGATTTCCTGTTTGGGACCCTTTTTATATAAAGGCACAATAATAGATTGTTTTAGGTGTTCTGGGAAAATTCTAAACTTGTACATATCTGTACAAGTTTAGAATTTTAACAACCGCGACAATAATCAGAAGATTTTATGTTAACAAGATACATGTGTTATCGAACCGAGTACATATTTCACAATGGCGACCGTTCTGAGAATCTCTAACCTTCTCGAACTACTGGCCTTGCCAGCGTGTAAATAAATAATAATTCCATTGTTAAAAATACTCGGTCCGCTAAATATTGGGTCGCTACAGGTGGATTAAATAATTAGATTTTTACTACATACTGCAGTTAATAATTAGATTTATACTTCGTACTACAATGCATAATTAGATTTAAACTGTATACTGCATTAAATAATTAGATTCATGCAATTAATAGTCAGACATTAAAGAAAGATGTATGAAACTTTGTTTACCCTACCATTTATTAAAAATGTTAAACTTGTGCCAAAACCAATGTGTACATCATAATTTTTCAAAGTTCTGATCAAGAAATCATTGGATTTTGGAACACGTTGATAATTTTTATTAAATTGTGGTGTAAACGAAGTTTCATATTATTTTATATAATTACGAATAAATTTAAAATTATTCATAATCATAGATGGCGCTAATTAAATTATTTTGTGAAAAATCACCTTTTGCAAGTTATACCTTAAAATATTGGATTGTTTGTTTGCGCCTGTACATTGCGGTATGTGAATAAACGCAATCCTTTCTAGAAAGGCATAAAAATACGAGTACAATGTTGAATTGAATTGCCGTTACAACATTGTATTTGTATGCTTTTCTTGAGAGAATTTAGTTTTTATGCGGATAAAATTATTTAATTAAATGAAGACAATATTAGCAAAACTCAATCGAAAATCTGGATAGAAAAATCAAAAGAAGATATTGGCTCCGCTGGGACTCGAAACCAGGACGCTTTGCTTACATGGCAAGTGCTGTACCGATTGAGCTAAGGAACCCATATCAAATTCGGTCACTTTTAACTGTATTATACTTTGACTAAGAACTACCAACATTATCTTCATAATATGTGCGTTAAGATAATGAAGATAATGTTGAAAGTTCTTAGTCGAAGTATGATACAGTTAAAAGTGACCGAATTTGATATAGGTTCCGTAGCTCAATCGGTAAAGCACTTGCCATGAAAGCAAAGGGTCCTGGGTTCGAGTCCCAACGGAGCCAATATCTTTTTCTGATTTTTTTGTCTCCAGATTTTCGGTTGAGTTTCGCTTATATTGTCTTCATTTAATTAAATATTATAATAATTTGAAACTTTATTCATAAGGTTTAAAAAAATAAAATAAATAAAATTATTTATTAAAATTCATACGCATTCATTCACATCCAACATTAAAAAAAAAAAAAGTTTTGCCAACTTCTGAATTGTTTTATTAATTTATTTTTAAATCAATACATATTATATTGTATTATGTCCATTCTCTAAGAACTTGTAAAAAATGTTTCACGTTCGGTCAGGTGCGAAATGCGACATTACTTTATGAATGGAAGTATAAAGTTTAAATAAAGAAGTATTTCTCTGTACACTACTTTCACATAAAAAAAAATCCAGCACAAAAGAATAAAAATTACAAATCATAACGTTACTTCACGTGCCATTGAATGAAAAACCCGATGTTTATCCGTGTACGAAGGCATATAAACATTATTTTCTTTTATGTACGAAGGCCTGAAGTAATTTCCCACTCGACTATAAGTCCGCATTATCATAAGGAATCCCCATACATCACAACACATTATGTTCATATCTCCTGACCCTAACCCAATATCAACCGGACTCTTTGTCAGCGAATTTATACCACCATTGTGGGGAATGTGTAGTTGGGCCGTTCACAGTACACAGTACAGAGGGACCGCGACCGAATACTGACCAGATACAAGGTAGGAGTAACAAACCAACTCGTTATGGGTTCTCACAACTTTCTTGATGTATTTTATGGTACCTTTTTCAAGTTATTTCACTGATTTCAACTTCACAAAGCACTACTCAAAGCGTTAAAGAATCAACTGGTAAAAGGAAAAATAGGCTTTTATTCATTTTAGATTTTTAAAAGGGAGTTTAAAATCGTCACTTAAATTTTAGAGTCGCGAGTCTTCATTAAGGCGCCGCAACCTGGCTCGAAAAGAAGAAGATGGAGAGATATGAAATTACGAATGATAGAGGAGAGCGCTGACATTTAAAGCGTTAAAAACGATGCGAAAATTGCGAAAATGTTTAATAAAACACGACTCGTTTAAAATAGATCAAAACCTCGTAGAGAGCATCTTAAGTATCATTTAAAGAAACATTGTGAATTTTTTCACAAATATAATTTATAAGATAATAGAAACAGACTTGTTTTTATTAATTTTTGGAGTATACTTTGCGATTTTTTTCTATCGAGAGAATTTGATATAATTTGCGTTTCGGCATGGGCAGCATCTAGACATTATCTTCAAAAATAACATATATTTTTTTAAGAGCTTAAAAACTTCAAATGTTTAAGGGAGAATGTAAGAAATCGGTAGAAATGCGGGTAGCGGCGCCTTAACCGAAATCTTATTTAACAAAGTGAAAAACACGTTAGGTGCACAAATATAATCAGGAAACAAAAACATATTTGAATAAAATTCCTTTATTGAAAAGTCAAATTATCATACTGTTAAGTATCTACTACTGCATTCGTTTGTTGTTTGTTCATGTAACAGCCCCATCGTTTCGCTGTTTTTAAAAATTGATACATTTAGTACGATGCTTTATTATTTTTTTTTCTAAAAATATAGACAAATATTCCCGGGTTACGAATAACCTGACAATATTTGAAAATCTCCTACTACCACCACAGTAAGCGGAAAATGTTACTTGAGTCGTAATGGACGACTTAGCCAGCCGAGGAATCGAACAAGCGATGCCTTCGTGGGACCCCAATGACATGCCAACTCAGTCGCTGACCTGTCAATTTGATCTAACCATCTAGGATGACTTGTTTCACAGAATTCGAACAATTCTTCAAATTTCAAAGGTAGAGAACATTTGAACATTTCATAAATTTCACTAGACGGGTTATCTCACAAAATTTGGACATTTCATAAAATTCAAGTTCCGTGAAAATCCTACTCAAGTTCTGTTATTATTAATATTTTATTTTATTTTTTTATTAATTTATTTACGGTATAATAATTTACAACTTCGAGTTAGTCAATTTGGGAGGCGGGAATCAATTTGGGAGGCGGGAATGGGTACCGCCGCCCCGGGAACCTTTATTGGATAACCAGCACCTCTGCCATAGGTCACCCCAAGTGGTTCGCTACGTTTGGTGATTTAGCAGGGGTGCCCGGGTTCATGGGGTGAGGTTTGTCTAGGTCTTGGAGGCGGATGACCAGGACATACTGAACCCCAGATTCCTACCCATCCCTTAAACCCTTTTCCTTCCCAGAACTCTCCTCTCCTTCCCTTCCTTAAAAAAACCCTCCACACAGCATCCCCAAAGATGACATAGGCCCTGAGGGAAGTTATTTTCCTCAGGGCCTCCTGTGTCGAGCTCATGTAAAAAAAAAAAAAAAGTCACTACCCCTCCATTTGAAGCATTTGTAAGGAGAGGGTACATAAATGCAGTCATTAGTTAACAGTATCCAAGTAATGTGAAACAATCGGCCCATGTTGAAATAATGATAAAACTTGAAAAGAACTTTCACAGAACTTGAATTTAGAAATTTTATGAAATGTCCAAATTTTGTGAGATAACCCGTCTAGTGAAATTTATGAAATGTTCAAATTTTGTGAAATAACCCGTCCCAGGCGTTTGATGTAAGATTTGCATACAAGAAAACAAACACAATCTCTTCACTGTGAATTTTTAAAATACGTGAAGTTAAATTAAATACAAGTGAAATTAAAAGCTTTTTTACGCCAACAAAAAAACTAAAAAAAACTTTTTATGCATTTTTAATGTCACATCACATAGTTATTACGTGCTATCTACCTAGTAAACATATTTTAATCCCTGTTTAACGACGTTTTTGTTGTCATTTGATTTAGTTACCCTACCAAAATGCCCCGTTATCAGCACTTTAGTTAGCCTTGCATACTCACAGGCTGTAGATAATTTCAGCCCGCAGCTACCCCTAGGAGACAGGAAGGGGGCAGACTGTGCTTGTTAAGTGCACTCGACCCGTGGAGGACCGGAAGGGGTTGAAGATATTTGTGGGAGACAAAGGGGGTAGGGAGAAATAAATTCAGCTAAAGGAAAGATGTTCAACCTGTCTTAAGCTTTACTTAAAAAGTTGTATGGAAGAATGTCAATTCGTTGTAATAATAAAGGGTTTTACAAATCCAGGGATGAGATGTGAAATGATTACGAACACAAATTGCTCTAAATTAATGAAAAATACACTTTTTTTATTTTATTTAACGTTGTAGCTTCAGGTAGAAATGGAATTACATATTTATATAAAATCATTAATTGTAATATAAAATCAGGCAGAAATATTATAGACTGCCAAAGATATTCTAATACAGAAGAGATATGCTATGGTGTCCGCGCAACTGTCGCCGGACTACGCACTAATTAGCGTAGTTTTCATACAAAAAGAATTTGTTCATTTCGTTGATTTTTTGAAAATGTGCATTAATATTGGTTAACAATATATTTTGAATAAGGAAAGAATTCGTTCATTTAGTTTAACGTTCGTTTGGTTTATTCGTTAATTACTTGTTCTTTTAGTTTTTTTTTTAATTGGTGAACAATATCGGCGACACCCGGAAGCGCAGACCCACATAGTAAAAACAGCAGATAGCACATCTACTTATATTCCAATATCTTTGTAGACTGCACTGTTTTTAAAGAAGTGTGAAATGTAAACTGACGAATTTCGCTTTTTATGTGAAACCTGCACAAATACCCGGAGCTTGACGTACTTAAATATCCATAATTTGGTTATATTTCGAAGAAGTGGGGAGGGGAAGTAGATGGATAAAAGAGGGCTGTAAGATCACGGTTAATGCTATTTCGAGCAACGAAACTTTTCTAAACAATTCTAAATTGGGATCTTTCACCCGAGTGATCTAGAGATCATCTGCCACTCGAAAATATACAATGTGTTATTTTCACAAACTATGAATACCGTAAAAAAGTGTGGAAAGTATATAGTGCATTTTTCTAATTCTGGTTATTGGTATTAAAAATGAATAATTTTAATATTTTCATTTGTAATTAATTATTGATTTGAAAAATCGCACATTACGAAACGGTTCCAACTGGTTACAATGTTATTATGAATTATTATTTTTTAATTGATAAACTAATTATTATAAAATATAATTATTTGCCTGAAACACTCATCTACATTGAAAAAATCTGCCGAGAAAAGATGCATGCCGCCGACGGGGCTCGAGCCCGCGTCCTTCTGATTTCCGGTCAACTGCTCTTATCTACTGAGCTACGTCGGCGTATCTCCTGCCAGCCAAATAATTCGATATATACTAGTGTTTCATTCAACAATTACTGCTTATTACATTTTTCCACCTGCAAGTTATGAATAGAAAACGCCACTGATTGTCATCAACGTTGCCCGACGTGACGTCAACGCGGCCGAATTCGTGAATAAAACGGAACGTATCGTTTTTTCGTTTTCGAAAATGGCACATTTTAAATAGTCATAGAAAATTTCTAAATACAACAAATTTATAAATAAAAAATAAAATAGAAATACACTTTTGAATGTAGCTATAACTTTGTGGAAATCCATTATTGATAAATGAAACAATTTAACTTTGTTTAAACCACTTTTATATTTGATTAAATCCGACCGGTTTCAGAACGACCGTTCCTTCTTCAGGGCAAATGTATACTGATTTGACAGTTTTGAGAAAATATAAAATATTTCATCTCAAATATAAAAGTGGTTCAACAAAGTTAAATTGTTTCATTTATCTTAAAATAGAAATACCTTAAATATCATATTTTTAATGTGAAAATACCATTAAAAAAGCCTTTTTTACTTTCTTTGTTAATTTCTAAAATGTCTGGTTGAATTGTGTCACATATGCAAGCATTTAAGGCTTTCAATTCGATAAAGGTTTTTTAATCCCTCAAGGAATCTGAAGTTGGAGGACCGCTAAAGAGCGCTGTTTGAATAAGAAATGAGCTCGGAGGAGGTAATGTAGTTGGATTACAAAATAAAATTTTCATACGATTAATGAAATGGGGCTCGATGTTAACGAGCGTTCCTGCTCTTCAAAGGGAGATAGGATGGGCGAGATTTTTCAATAAAATATTTTTATAATCGTTTTGGTTTAAACCTGACCTTTTACAATCGTTAAGGATATTTGAGACACAATGATGGGTAAGTTTATATTAGGCAGGCAGCACACCGGAGCCACAAGCTACATGCACGCAACTTTTTCATCGTCACAATTTGCATGATACATTTTTGCTTTGAGTATATGTGTCGCGTACACACACACCGGACGCACAGTTGTGGTTTATACCTACTCGAAAATGACATCATCTGACGACACGGATTTCTTGATGTGGCAATTAATGAGAAAAAAGACGTTATTATCATAACCCGTATAATCAAAAGTAAATTCCAGAATCTTGATTAAATGGGTGAACCCAATAACGTCTTTTTTCTCATTAATTTTCACATCAAAAAATCCGTGTCGTCAGATGATGTCAACATTTTCGAGTAGGTATAAACCACAACTGTGTGTCCGGTGTGCGTGTACGCAACACATATACTCCAAAGGAAATTGCTGCATGCTTATTGTGACGACGTAAATGTTGCGTTCATGTAGCGTGTGGTATAGGTGTGCGGCTTGCCTTATAGTATCACGCCACTAATGTTGTTGGTTATGGAGTAAACAAACTGAAATGTGCTTGTTGAGAACAAAACATTTTTATGAAAGAAATAATAGAGTTTCTATAAAATTTTCTTTGGTCCAACCTGCCTGAAATTTACTGTTTCCAGAAGGAAATTATTACTTCCTTCCATCTATTTTGGGGGTGGTATGGGTACCGCCACACTAAAAATCATTTATTGTGTGAACAACACCCTTGCCATAGGTTAGCCCAAATGGTTCGCTGACTTACTTAGGTTCCCGGGTTCGTAGGGTAAGGTTTGTCAACGACTTGGCAGCGAATGCGTTTGCCCACCTACTGCCTATCGGGTCGGATCGGGAGAGACTGGTTGAGGGAGACCGTGACCTCTCCAGCAGGACTCTCTAGAAACATTGGCTTGCACCGCAGCGAAAGGGATTGATTCCTAGCCACCCCTCACACCCCTTCCTTCCCAGTAAATCCTCTCCTTCCATTCTCTTCTTCTTTTCTCTCCACACAGCGTCCTCAAATATGACAAAGGCCCTATACGACACAGGGTAATTATTTTCCTCGGTGGCTCCTGTGTTTTTTTTTTACATTTATACCTCACAAGAGACCCAACTGCTCCCGTCTAGAGCCAGTGGGACTATGACATCCCCAATTGGGGTATGTTGTGAGGCTGAAGGTAGTGGGAAGGGGAAGGAGATAGGGAAGAGGAAGGTGGGGAAGTACCTGGCTATTCAGATCTGGTCACCAAACACGGCTAAAGCCATTTCAAGCAAAGTTTCAATTCTGAATGGTGGTCTTACACCAGGGCGATATTGAGAGTATCTTCCACTCTGGAACGTGCCGCAAATATACTATATATTATTTTAAATGAATAAATTGTGAAATAACACAAATCAATCATATAAAATTTATTTGCCACGCCGGGATTCGATCCCGCGACCTTCGGAGTGCTAGTCAAGAGCCTTACCGCTGGACTATGCCGGCCGTCAATGTGGAGCTAATGTAAAAAAAAAACGCTTGAATTTTACTGTGTCTAGAAGGAATTTACTACATCCTTGTATTTTAAATTGATTTTAAAAGCAATAATAATATAAGGTTTAGTAAGTTTTTCCGATAAAAAAAATTAGGTGTGTCAAAAGATTGCAACAACATTGTCAGAAAAGTAACAATAACATTGACAGGATATTTTTAACTGATCTTTTAGAGCACTTTCTGTTATCGTATTACCATTTACATTTTAATTCATTTTTCTTCAATTAAAACGTTAAGAATTAGAAAAACAGGTTATTCAAATACCAGCCATTTGTCCTGATATTGTAGCATTTTACTGCTATCCACAGACTTGCAGACAGACAGAGGAATACAATTTCAAATTACTCACGCACCCATGCACCGATAACCGAAATTAGTATTTTTATAATATATGCAGGTAATCCTTATTAACGTCCTCCGGTTTTACTAAGTGTTGTATTACTAAGTGATTATGGGGTTGAATTCTCCAGCGATGGGCGGCAAGACGGAGAAATTGATCGAAGAAATAGTGCGGCAAGCGGTGTACTGCGTCCTTTCTACAGCTCAGTGATAAGGAAAGCCGAGCTCAGTATCAAGAAGGCAGTGTTCAAAACTGTATACCGCCCGACGCTCACTTACGGCCATATGGAAGCTAAATGAAAAAATACGCTCTAGAGTCCAAGCTGCCAAAATGAGGTGCTTGAGAGGACTGGCAGGGGTTACGAAATGGGATCATATAAGAAACTCAACAATCCGAGACGATCTAAACATCGAACCACTGCTACTATTCATATAAAAATTGCAACTGATGTGGCTTTGGCACGTACTAAGAACGTCTGATGACCGAATTCCGAGGAAAATACTGAGTGCGATTCCAGAGGGTGGACGTCCTGTGGGCCGCCCCAAACACAGTTGGGCGAGGCAACTCCAGAAACTGTGTGAGGAGAGGATGGGACCGCCATGGACAGTGGCCGAATAAGCTGCACAAGACAGGGACGCATGGAAGAGCCTTGTCGATGCAGTGGGTCCCCGGAATAGGATAAGGGGAAGAAAATGATACGATGATGATGATTATGCTACCAGCAGTTGCGTGCATTATTCCATGACCAAAGACAATGCAATTTTTCAGGGGGTAAGAATATTGAAGAATGAACAATGTTTGAAAATGGCCGGTAAATTTTCATCATCCGCTGATTATTGTGGCCAACTAAATAATAGAGCAAACAAATACCTGGTATCGGAAATAAAATATGCATTGTGAAACAGCACGTACCCAAAGGTTTGAACCAGCTATTTTCCTGAGCATATTTTAAATAAAAAATGTACGTGTCAATTTGCTGTCCGATGATATTTTTTCTATTAAAAAATAAAAAAAAATATATTTTTCAATCACGCTGATCCCATCATGGGATCAGGTGATACGCGCGGTGTTTCGTGTATTACCGCGCTGCTAGAAAGAGATGGAGTGCTTATTGTGTGACCCGCCGCTATTGCTATACCGGACTACTCAGTTGGAAAAATATTTTTATTTTTAATATAAAATATCACCGGGCAGCAAAACGACATCTACATTTTTACTCTAAATATGCCCAGGAATCCCTGTTAAAAATCCTCTTAATTTTCAACATTTTTATTGTTCGGTTTTCTTAGGGTAGGGCAGCTTTTCAGCCCTTATCGACTACACGCCACTGGCTACAAGCGAAGATAACTCCCTGGTGACGTTTATGGTCTCTTAGTAGGTACTACGTTTATGCTGTAAAATGCAGAGACGTTTTATAATCATGAATTAAGTAGTCATTACGACACGCCTTGATTTATCAAGTATAAAATTAGCTTAATGACATGGGCGGTTTATGCAGGCACTAAAAACGACAGCGATTGTAGTAAATCTTCACCACTGAGAGGTTTATCTGTCGATTTTAAGTGATTGCATGTTTTATCACTTCCCGCAAAATATTAATCTTGTTTAGGAGCTCGTGATAATTAATGACAAGAACAAAAATTACGTACTTAACTATCCTCGGCCACGTTGCCAATAAATATAACATAACATAAATGTAATACATTGGAGCAACTAGAATAAAAAAATCATTAGCAGATCTGTACTCGTTTGTAGATCTATCTGTACAAGGATTCCCACTTCAGATGTATTTTACTAATAATTAGTAGAAACCAATAATTTATTATTGCAAGTACCTACTTGGATCTGCTTATCTGCTTTTTCACTGTTGAACTTAACTTTTTCTTAGCAACTCTTTCTCCTGTTCTAGATGAACCCGACAGATGCTCTTCCGACAGTTAGCCCCCCGAAATTATATGTATTATAAAATTATAATTGTTTTTGTGCATTACTTTGATTTATTTATTTATTTATTTATTTATTTATTTATTTATTTATTAATCATTAACGCCCTTATGGGCTTTTACACATTTACATTTTTATGTTTTAGAACATACAGGTGTGTTTAAAATACAAAGAAAATATAAATAGTTTTTATACATGGTAGGTACATATAAATAAAGCTGGTTAGTAAGAAGTATAGCATTATACAATAAAGAGAAAAAATCAGTTTTATATGTATATACGTATATAACAAATAATAATAATGGTGAGTTTTTTTATATATGTGCAATTTATGTGTTGAATACAGAGCGAAGTTGATTTTAAACAAAAATACATACTACCGACTTGCACCGCACTAAAATTAATATACAAAACAATTCCATTTTGACAATTACTTTATCGTCAGAATTTCTGCTTTAATTACAATCAAATTAAAATGTTAATCAAAGTATAAGTCGTTAAAGTCATTTTGTTATTATTACCTATTACAACGATAAACAAGAACAGTTTTTATAAGGTTTGTTTATAATTTATAAATAACTAACCTTTATTGCGCCTTATATTATTGTAGGTGTTTTTAACGGAACTTAACTATGAGGGTTTACAATAAACTGTGCACACAAAATTTCAAGATGGGGATTTATAGTTCTATTGTAAATATTCCAAAACACTGAGTTTAAATTTGGTCACTGACAGATGACGATAAACATCGATTGAGTTGTATTTATTTCCTAGTCGATGAAGCCTTTCGATAGGCGAGTTTTCGAAGTAATTATTAGTAGGCGCGTTGACAAAATAAGGCGCATTCAGTCTTGTATTACGGGTAGGTACTCGCAGTTGGATTAGTTTGGTTAAATCAAGGGCGTCCAGTCTGCCATTTGAAATATTGAAAAGACAAATTAAATCACTCATTGTTCGTCTTGAAGTTAATTCATTTAATTTTAGTAAGTCCATTAAAAATGTGTAGTTAAGTTCTTCGATTGGAATTCCTAATTTATAGTTTATAAATCTCAGAAACTTATGTTGTACTCTCTCAATTTTTTGTTGGTGAATCTTATAAAAAGGAGCCCAGATTGTTGAATTGTACTCTAAATGGCTTCTCACTAACCCAGTGAATAGCAATTTAAATGAATTAATTATTTTAAAATCTTTTACCGTCCTCAATATAAACCCTAAGCTTTTCATGGCCTTGTTAGTTATTTCGTTTATATGAGAAACAAAAGATAATTGATTGTCAAAAATAATACCTAGATCCTTAATTTGTTCAACTCTTTTTAGAAAGATGTTGTTGATGCTGTATTCATATTTAATAGGATTTTTAATTCGGGTAAAAGTTATTGTTTGACATTTTTCAATATTGAGGAAGAGTTCATTATGGTTGCACCACTCTTGTAGCCTCACAAGATTTGTTTGTAATACGCAACAGTCATTGAGATTAGTAATTGTTTTGTAAATTTTAAGATCATCGGCAAATAAAAGTATCATAACTCCATCAAAGATTGTAGTTATGTCGTTGATGAACAAGGAAAAGAGCACTGGTCCTAGATGTGACCCCTGGGGAACTCCGGAAAAGATTTCGAATTGATTTGAAAAGTGCGAGTTGAGTTTGACTGTAATTTTTCTATTGTATAGATAACTCTCAAACCATCTCAAAATATGCCCCGTTATTCCAAGGGATTTTAATTTGTGTAAAAGTATTTTGTGTGAGACTTTGTCGAAAGCTTTGCTAAAGTCAGTGTATACTACGTCCGTTTGAAGACGATTGTGCATATTATTAAATAAGTATTCCTGATAAATCATTAAATTTGTAAGAGTAGACCTTTTTGGCATGAAACCGTGCTGTCGATGTGAAATTACTTTGTTGATCTCAGGAGATAGTTTAGAAAGCAGAGCAGATTCAAATATTTTCGGGATCGACGACTGGATACAGATAGGTCTATAGTTGGATATATCAGATTTATCACCCTTCTTGAAAATTGGAGACAGAAAGCTTGTTTTCCATTTATTCGGAAAGATGCCAGTTTTTATTGACAAGTTAAAAAGTTTAGTAAGAGGATAAGTTAAGACTGATAAGCATTTCGATAAGAAGATTGTAGGAATGTTATCGGGACCAGCCGATTTTTTCGGGTCTAGGGACTTTAATTTATTTCTAATATCACTTTCTTCAAATATACATTGATTGAAATCGATCTGGTTATCATTAGATGTTGTGGCGTTGAATAATGGAGAGTTGTTTGCAGAATCGTAGACTTTGCTGAAGAATTCAGCAAACAGATTAACGATTTCTTGGGGATTATCGGCCATTTTGTTATTTAAATACATATTAGAGGGTATACCGGAGTCATTATTGTTTAGTAGGTTTGAAAATTTATAGATATTTTGAGGGTTGGCAAGAGCCAATTCTTCGCAGTTATCGATGCACTTTTTGTAACATAACTTGGAAATTTTTTTGATGCTCGTTCTTAGTTCACAAAATTTTGCGTAATCAATAGATGATTTGTAAGCTTTATGAGCGATTTTTTTGTCTCTAATTAATTTAATAAGATCGTTACTAAACCATTTTGGGTAATTATGCGTATAAATTTTTGAAACAGGTACAAATAAATCAATAGCATTATTTAGAATTAAGTAAAATTTGTCAACCATTACATTGATATTTTCTTCAGTGTCCAAAAATTTCCAGTCGGTTGAAGATAAAAGATTAATGTAATAAATGACAAAATTATTACATAACATTTATAATACATTACTCACAATGAATTTAAGGGGGGGGGGGTAGGGTTATAAAGGCGAAAAAAATGCATGTTTTCATAAAAAAATTTGGCGATATGAATAATGTTGGTTTATTTATTTTCTAAAAACAAAAAAGTCAAAATGCATTTATAAGGTGATCTTTTTTCCAGGTAATCAGGAAGGTAATCAGGAATTTACTAAATTTTTTCGGTGAATTTGTTATTTTAAAATGAAAAAAAAAAATGGTAAAATAAAAAATAAACTCGTCCTGATTACCTGTTGATTTATGTGTAGAAATTGTGTACAAAATTTCAAAAGGATCGGTCAAGTAGATTTTGATTTATGATGTTGCAGACTAAAAAAAATTATTAGCGAGAAAATCGATTTAAAGTTTTGTTATATTCGAAATAATATACTTGAATTGAGCATGAGGGCCGGTCGCCTGAAACGCTGTATCTTCTTTAGTTTTGCTCCGATTTATTTGACACAATACTCTCGACATGATATTAATTCAGTAAACAAGGATTTAAAACCCTACCCTCCCCCCTTAATAAAACTAATTTCGGAAGGACAACATTATACCTACAACTAAAAGAAATAAAAAAATATTTAAGAATATGAATTTAAAGGGTAGTTCAATGAACAATACATAGATTTTAAACAGGACATTTGATACAGTTAGAAGAATATACAAGAGTTACAAAGAAAGACAGCTAAATGCGTCACTGGTTAATAAAGCTGCTAAGAAAATATATTTTGTATATCAACACACTATCCCGATGGCACTCCCAGCAGGAAAACGTTGTACGGTGGGCAAGTACATACTCCCAACCGATATACTTGCGATCAGGAGTAAGGCAAGGAGGGTGTATGTCCCCAATCCTGTTTAATGTATACATGGACGAATTATCAAATCGCCTGGACACCAGAGCGGGCTGTCGTATCAATAATCTGTGCCTAAATCACATTAGCTATGCGGACGACATGATTCTCCTAGCTCCATCGATCAAGGGGTTGAGAATATTACTAAAAATCTGCGAGGAATACGCAAATAACCACAACATGATGTACAACCCCAAGAAAACGGAGCTAATTGCGTTCCACCATGGAAAAAATCCCGAGAAGATACTCCCCGTACAACTTAACGAGGAAACCATAAGCACATCCACGAATGTAAAATACTTGGGGCACATCATCACTGAAGACCTCTCGGATGATGGTGATATTGAACGACAGAGGAGAAGTATCAGTGTTTTGTCAAATATGATTGCCCGAAGATTCTTCAGATGCAGCAATAATGTTAAAAAAACATTATTTAATGCATTCTGCACTAGCCTGTATACATGTGAAACGTGGTGTCAATACCGAGTAAGCTCAATGGAACGTCTCCGGATCCAACATAATGATGCGTGCAGAATCATATTTGGATTCAGAAGGTATAGCAGCGCTTCAACAATGTTCACAGAATTAGGACTCCATGGATTCGCCAGTCTGATGAGACACCGGTCACTGGAGCCAGGATGCGGCTAATGGCCTCTGACAACACGTTGGTGACCGCAGCCTTCCAGCACCAAGCTCCACTCCTGAGTGAGCGATGGGCCCGAGCGCACTCAAGATCACGCTCTGCATAATAATTGATTATTTATTTTTGTTATTATTAATTTTTATTAGTATTATTTTTTTTTATTCATGTTCGTATTTCTTTACTGTGTAAATATATAAATATGTATAACTATATGGGACGTGTGGGATTGCACTATCCTCCCCACATCCTGGAATAAAGATTATTATTATTATTTTTTTATTATATTTTTAGAGCCTTTGCCAATGTTTCTTTGTTTGATGCTGAAAGTAATGAGTCATTAAGTAATACGTTGTACGAGTATTGCGTATGTGCGACGTCTGTAAGGAATTAATTCCAAATTTCAAAGTGTGAGTAGATGTCGATAGGTGTATTTGATTGTGTGATCAGAAAGTATTTGTGTCGGTGAGTATATATCTTTGACGTGTGTATCCAATGGTAGATGGTATATATTATATTTCATATAGCTATATTTTGGATGACTTGTATTTCGGATATTTGTTTCCTAGTAATGGTGCCCCAGATACCTACTAACCTGAAAACTTAGGTGAGAGTGGATCATAACATAATATGTGGCACGCAGTAGAGCTATGGAGAACACACCTTGAAGTCGATAGAGTACACTAGTTACCGGAGAAATTTTGGATTTTACATATTTAACATGGGAGTTCCACGATAGGTTAGAGCAACGGTCGTCACACTTTTCTGGTCAAGGGCCACATAGGACAATGTGAGGTATCACCGCGGGCCGCATACTTATGATTTCGGGGGGGGAGGAGGGGGGGGGGTGTTGTACCTTTTTGTTTAGCAAGTTAAAAAAGCAATTATTTTATATTTAAGTACCGGGTTGCTACTTCCTTCCTTCTTGTGTTCATGATGTAGTGTCAATTCTTAATAATAATAATACACCTAAATCATAATATTGTATTAAAAAAAGAATTGTGTGTGTATCTGTAATGGAATCTTTCAGTTCAATTTTCGTCCACTTCCCGAACTATCGAAATATGTGAATTTTCGCACACGTGATAAAAATGATTGCAATACACGCAATAACAAAAATTTATCAATATTAAAGCTTATTTTGCTTTATTAGTACGTGATAACCGTGTTTTTTTTAATCTTTTTTAGACCATATTTTTTTTTACCTACCTACACCCTCACTGTGCCATCTCTACGCCCTCTAATTTTCTCTGGGTCTACTATTGCCCCCTGAAAGTCTCAAACGGCAATATAATTAATTGTAAAAAACCGGATAATATAATAAATTGTACATGAAAAAAAATATATTTAAAAAGAAAACGGCAGATATTTGTGCAAGCCACAAAAAACGGATAGCATAATTTTACATGAAAAAAAATGTAGCTAAAAAGAAAACGCCAGATATTTGTGCGGGCCGCACAAATATCCGCCGCCACGGGGTTAGAGTCTATGAATAACCTCAAATATTCCGTTACTTGTACGTTTTGGAGCTTTTCATTTCCAAGAATGATATTCGTGCTCATGTACATAATCTTTTTCCCGAAAGTGAGGTAGTGGCTTTTTTTAACATTGAGGCTTAATTTATTTATTTGCAGCCATTTAGATAGCTTTGCGGGATCTTCATTCATTAGAGATTCAAGTTCCCTTATCAAAATTAACAAATTAAAACCTAAAATCGACTTCAGGAACACCTTTTTGATAATATTAATATCAAACGAATTTATTTACTGTGTCGATATTTTATACTTATACGGCGGTATACACAGCATTTAGACAAGTATGTATAATGACCGCCATGTTCAACGGAGTGGTCAGAAGCAAGCTGGAGTACGCTGGTACTGTCTGGATACCTTATCAACTTAAATACATAAATATGATTGAACAAAATCAAAAAAAAAAATCCTAAGGTATGTTTACATGCGATCATACGGAATATATCCGAAATTCATGCATCACGTTGAACTACTAAAGGAGACAAATTATCAAAGCCTGGAGACCAGGCGTAATGCCGGACTCATGGTATTTGCATTAAAGTTACTAAAAAACCTTATCGATTGTCCATATCTGTGGCTTATTCGCTCCTGATAAATACTGTCGAACTCGTGGCCACGCCCTATTCTGCATACCGCAGGGTCGGACAGACGACATGGCTCAACACAGCATGACAAGAGGTATGACATTGCATAATGCCCTACCAGCGGATTATAGATGTGTTTAATACCACTATACCATGTTTAAAAAAATTACGTACATGTATTGTTAGTTGTAAGAAAATTGTACCATAATTGTACTTACCTGTCTGTCGTACAAAATAAAAATAAATAAATTAAACAAGTAGTTTTTTCCTTGATGCATTTGATTGAAGATGTGTTTTATACTTTTGTTATTCCCCTTCGGGGACACTCGGTTGTATTTTGTTGTAGGTATATTGTATTTTCTATAAACCGACTGCATATTGTGTATAAGTATGCCGGGGGACCAACTATCGGGGAATCAACTTTCATGGAATCGTTCTAACGACTAAATCTCAAATGTGATAAATAATTATGCTGCATTGTTTGTGCCTGTTCGAGTTCATCATTTTCGTTGTTGGAGTCTGTTCTCTAAAACGTAATAAATTCACTGCATTACCATAAACGAGAGTAATTCGGTTACTTCAACAGTTTTTGGCTCAGGAAGTATGGTCTCCCACAAATCACAATATTATTTATTAAGTACATGTTATAATTTAAAAAAAACATTTATACCGTAACTATTAACTATAAACGGGAACTTTTGTTTTACCTGACAAAATTAGCAAATATTTTTACCGTATTGTTTTATGACAATGGAGAGTTTTAAATAAATTTATTTGTAAATTATTAATTTAATAGGTGCAAAAGTGAATGCCAATCATTTAAAAGCACTTCCAATCATATCATCGTAGCGATTATAATTGAATCTTAACTCATTTCATTCAAAATCATTCAACTAAAAATGATAATTTCAATTGAAATAAAATAATTCAAAATGAATATAATGGTGGGATTCACAAGGGAACGGCGAATTTTATGGCGTCATAACGCTCCGTGATTTTTATGGATTATTTTATGGCTTTCATCCCTCACGTAACTCCAACTCAACAGTTTTTTTAGAAATCTCATAAAAACATTGATTTATTCATACATCACTAACTAACCATGACGAAAGTATTGATGTTGAAACGACAGACATCTTCCTGGAATTTGCATAACATAATAAGTATTGTATAATTTGTTATAATTTTTTAACTTTTTTTTATAATAATATCGGTACATTTGTGTGTAACTCTTACTAATAAACATCTTTTATATTTTACATAACTGATAAACAATCAATTACCAAACATTAATGCTTTGAACAATTTAAACAACGTTTATAATTCAAAATCTTGTTTAATTACCCGTATAATCTTAAAAAAATATGTTAAGTCTAAATCTCTTCATAAGTTAAATTCTTAAGTTTGTGATAAGGAGTCTTTTTTCTAATAATTCTTAAGTGATTAACAAGTTGTCCTATCAACAAAAGCATTTGCTTTATTAGGAGAGTGTATAAAATATGTAAGCTATGTTATGTTATATTGGGTAAATGTGAAATAAATAAAATATTTTTTTTTTTAAATTAAAAAAATTAAATAAACCTTTTCGTGTATTAAATAATTAAATAAACGATTTTCGTGCTCGTGTGTTGGTTGTTCTCATACCCTAATCAAACTAATGCATGTTTTGTACGTAATCTTTCGTCAATATCCTTGAGCAAAATTACAGTTAACTATTTATTCCGAATAAACCATATTCTCCTGATTCGCTCTCAAATTATTATCACCTTTGTCGAAAATCTTTACACATAAAAAAGAATGTTTCTTTTGTTTATCCCGCCGTATGCGTTCCTATACCATTCATTCGGCTGCCATGAAACTTTGGTGATTGCGAAGGTATGTAAGATATATGTGAGTTCTGGAGTTATGAAATCATTTCTTATAACACTCATAATTACGATAAAACATGATTCACTCATGATTTGTATTGTGCAAGCCAGCAAAGGTTTCTATATATAATTGAGAGCTCTGAAGTTGTAAATTTTGCATAATTTGTTTATAATTGGCGGCGCACGAGATCTTTGAAAAATGTGTGTATTTCATATAATATAGCTCCTGAGAGATAAGGCGGAAGGGGGAGAGGAAGCCGAGAGGCGGAGGGGAAACCGAAAGTGGGAGGGAACGAAGGAGAGCGGAGGGGTCCTCGGGAGGAATGATGAGGGTGGGGGGAAGGCGGGGAAGGTGGAATAGGAACGTGGGAGGAGAGAGGAGAACGCGGGAGCCGGGAGGGTTCACGGGAGGGGGAAAGGCCGTGAAGATGGAAGGGGAACGTGAAAAAGGATCCGGCTGCGAGAGGGGGACTGGGCGGGAACGGGGACGTATGAGAAAGGATACGCGGGGGAGGGGTGACGAAGGGGTGGGGGACAAGGGGGGGGGGGCGGAGGCAGGTATTGCAAAGGAGACATAACAGCGTAGGAGATAGCTGTAGGTACATTTGGAAAAAATTCATGCTTCTCGTAGGGACATACTCATCTCATACGTGTCAGATGCATCGGAAAACCTTTAGATTTTTTCGTGTACCCACCAGACGGAAAAACAAAACACGTTGTGTATTCAAAAGTACTTCAATAAACAGAATTTAAGCACAAACATCTTCTTTCTTTGAGTGGGATTGCAAAGTGCTTGTCAATAGCAAATAATATTAAAAAAAAAAATTAAATTATAAAAATAACAGTTATGCTGAATTATTTTTGAAGTACTCAATAAAGTGGGTTTTGTAACCTGCAACACTGTGCTATGTAATACACATTTTGATTGTTTGTTGAACAAGAGTTCATTGCACCATTTTTGGAACATTTACTTTTTTTAAATCACATGGAACATCATTAACTACTCACTTAGTACTTTTAAATAACTACTCACTTTCCAGGTCTATTCAACGTTTTGATTCCCACAATAACTATTATTCCGAGATGAAATTACTCAAAGATTCGAGTCGAAGTTAACGTCTTGAAACTCGCAGGAAACCATTCCTCGGGGAGATGTGACGTCTCCGAGACTCAGTGTTTATGTTTAATAATGCCTATTTGTCCAGAGCAAGAGATCTGGAACTAACAAACGAGTCTTCACTGTTATACTTGCATAAACCCGTCCACGAATAATGGTGGCTTAGATAGTTTGTCTTCAAATTTACTACTGTGCAAGCGGAGTGCAGCCCCGAGATTTGCGGAATTTTAGTCTAATTAATACTGAAATGAGAACTCAAACAGTTCATGTTAGATTATGATTCCTATCAGATCTTTGCTATTTAAATTCAGAAAAAATGGTTCAAGCAAAAATTAATGAATATAGTTAATTCATTTTCTTGCTGTTAAAAGATAAAAGATTCTCAAATGAACTTTAACAATAATGCATTTGATTGATAGATAGATAGGTAATTGGAGAAATTTAAAAGAAGATAATAAAATAAAATCTACAAGCTTTCACAAAAAACATATCACAACCTGGATCAAGATATTATATATATAACCAAACATAACCAAACTATGTAAAATAATTAAGCATGTCTATCAAGAATTTTCCAACTATTCATATATATACTTTATATAAAATATACATGTATATATTTTTTTCTTATAAATATATTTTTTTATTTTTTTTTTAAAATCCTTTATTTTTCCCAATTTTCCAACTATTCATATAAACTATTCATACTTTATATAAAATATACATGTATACACATATATTTTTTTTCTTCTAAATATTTTTTTTTTTTTTTTAAATCCTTTATTTTTCCCAATTTTACATTTACTTTATATAAAATATACATGTATATACATATATTTTTTTTCTTCTAAATATTTTTTTTTTTTTTTTTTAAATCCTTTATTTTTCCCAATTTTACATTTTATGGTTACATATTTTAGATATAATATAATATAATAAATATTTATATAAAATATACATGTATATACATATATTTTTTTTCTTCTAAATATTATTTTTTTTTTTTTAAATCCTTTATTTTTCCCAATTTTACATTTACTTTATATAAAATATACATGTATATACATATATTTTTTTTCTTCTAAATATTTTTTTTTTTTTTTTTAAATCCTTTATTTTTCCCAATTTTACATTTTATGGTTACATATTTTAGATATAATAAAAATAATGGGAACCCACTAAGGCGCAGCCTGTGCGTGGGTAATATTATAGTTAAATATATTTTATTTTAGTACCTAGAAAAAACAAACAGTAGTAGGTATATGAAGCAAAAACATTATTAAAATTTGTTTAAACAGTTTGTACAAAAAGTGTGTTCAATAGTGTACAAGGTAATAATTAGTGTATAGTGTAATAACAGTTATAAGTGTGAAGTTTGTGAGAAACATAAACTGATATAAAATTAAATTAATAGAGTTTTTACATCTGTATGGTTCAGCCATATTTTTAACTCTTTTATGTAATGCGGAAGTTTGTTGCAACTTGTATATTTTTTGGTAAAAGGTTAAAAGTGCGAGGTCCATATTAAATATACAATAACCATTAAAATGTTTAAAAAAAAATTACTTTATACTACAACACATACTTGTACTTGTCACTTGTCACACTTAATCATAAACACGTAAACACCTCAGCACAGGTTCTCCTAGTGAGGTTTTCACGAAACATACAATATTACCAACCAACAGTTTCACCTTCTCAAACCTACCTTACACCCAACATAATAAAATGTAATATGTAAAAATGTTTTCAAAATATATTATGTAAAAACGTTAATAATTAGGTAAAAACTGTAATATATAGAAATAAATAAAAACATTTTTTTAATGAAAGACAAATAACTTTGTTTACATCACTTATATTTGTACACAATCAACATGTTTCGTGAACGATGTTCACATCATCAGGATCAAATGTATACTTAAAAAAAAAATAATAAAAAATAATAACAGTTAATAATATAATGTATAATTCAATGCCGTGAACTCTGCATTCAAGTAATTTTGAGCGGGTATCTTGATTTTAGTTCTGATAAACTCTTTTTGGAATTTAAAATACCTTAGAGAAATCACCTGATTTTGTTATTTTGTGGTTAAGTAATGAAAAATAATATTTATATGCGTATCTACATTTAAATATTATTTATAGGCATTAAGGTGGTCCAGGCCTGTATAGCAAATTTATTTTTTTCAAAAATAGATGCAGCCACCCATTTTATTTGTTACACTTATCATTTCTATTATGTGTAAAAAATTTCAGCCCCCTATCTTATATACAAGGGGGTGCTCATCGAATTAGAAGTTTCTGACAAAAGTTCTGGATTTTAAGTAAAACACGTAATTTAAGGTTTATTAATATTACAAGTATTTTAGTCAAATAAGTATAAAACGTATTTAAATATGAACAAAATTTGGTAACAAAGCAATAATTAACATAATATTAGTCGCAATCTTTCAAAACTATGTTTGTTAACTCCATTTTGAATGTTTCAGTAGAAACGATTTTTCTGTTTTGTTCAACTATGTGAAGTAAAAATTGCTTTTCTTCCTCATTCTTAGTAAGTATCGTGTTGTAATCTTCAAATAGTTTAACACCTCTCTCCGCTATATCATTAACAACACGCAAATTTTTGACTCAGCTTTTGCGTTGAAGGTAATCAACATTGTTATTCTAAGTCTTAGGAGGTAATTACAAGAAAGAGTCCTTGATATCAAGAACTAAGAGCGTTTTCAACGTTTTTTGTGTTGCAAAAGCTTCTAATGTAACCTCTGAGGCACTTAGTAGAATCACCTCGTGCTGAACGATTACCGCCATCAGAATTTATTTTTTGAACAATGGCCTGTTTCTCAGCATCAGACAGCTTCTCAGAAAACGAAGTAAATGAGACTAGTTCATCTGACAAATACCGTAAGTGACGCTCTAAGACACCCCTAGCTGCTATACTGATTTTGGAACCAATGGCTTCGTACAATTTTAAGCTATTCCAAAGTATTAAGTCATTTACTGGTGCATCTGCTTCCAAAGACGCTTCTATTCAAACTTTGGTGTCGATGATAACTAACAAATCGAACAATTTGTTTTTCTTCTCTCTTGATTAGTTTAAATCTTATTACGATCAAGCACACTGGTAACGTATTGTGTAAATATGTCACTTGTAGAAAGCTCAACGCACTGCAAACTCATCTTTGGACTTATCCTCTAATATGCTAGCATTTCTAGAAGTGCTACTGTACTCAAGTTCTAACTCTTGTCTCGACACCACCGAAGATAAAGCATTACTTGCAGCAGCCATTTCTTTCAATTCTTCAGATAATTGTTTCCGTTTTAGAGAACTTTCTTTGACCTTTTCTAGTTTCTTGTCGATTAAGGTCATAATCTTCTGATGTTCTCATCTTTGATCGATGAGAAACGCTCTGTCTTCCGCAATTTTTATCAAATTCAAAGCGCTTGCATGGGGTATACAAAAAAGTTTGTCTAGTTCTTTTTTAAACAAATATTCTCCTTTTTTTGTGCTTCAGAATTTTTTCCTCTATTTTTATTCAATAACAGCCAGTTTTTAAGAAACTTAATCAGTTTTTCAATACATTGATTTTGTTGTCTGGTCGGAATACCAGATATACTTTATACTTTTATAAGTTCTTGAATAAGTACATGCGCGGATCTTTCACATTTTTGGAATCATTTAATATGTAGTGATAACGGAGTAAAACTTGCCGAAGAGTATGATGTTGGTTAAGCCTCATCAATGGCTCAATATCTCGAACCCAAGTAGAAAAATTTCGTATTTTTTTCGAGTAGATGAACACATTTTACTACACTGATTCATTTCACAGTCTACTAAATAAGTATTAAATACTATTCAAATTTGTCTACAAAACTCTTCAGTAGTTTATTTTAATATTTATTTAATAGTTTAACACACGAAACTGGCCTGTAGCAAAAAGTAAAAATTAAGCATTTTACACAAAAAATTCAAAAACAACAGTCGATTGAGCACCCCTTTCTACTTAAGCTATCTCGCTGAAATTTTACTGTGCTATTTCTATGAATACGTGTAACAAATTCACGGGGTGGCCAAATGAAAAATAATAAAAAAAAATTTTGGACCACCTTAATAGGCATATAAATAGTTATGTACGTTCAAAATAAGAGGATAATTAATTAAAAATAATTCTAACTATCTTGATAAACTTAAATACCAAAAGCTCAAATAATCGAAGCTCGAGGCACAAATCTCACAGCTCATAGCCAAAAACCTCAAAGCTCAAAGTTAGACGTTAGAAGCTCGACGTTCCAAATTCAATTCTCAAATCTGGAAGCTCTGGGCTGAGAGTTCTGGGCTAAAAGCTCTTGGCTGAAAGCTATGGGCTGAAAGCTTTGGGTTGAAAGCTCAAAGCTGAAAGCTGAAAGCTCAAAGCTCAAAGCTGGAAGCTCAAAGCTGGAAGCTCAAAGCTGAAAGCTCAAGATAAAACTTCATCGAACGTCATTATCGTGGTTCAGCTCCGCACTCAATGACCGAAAAAATATAATTGAATATTTTACGTAATCTTTCAATACTTATCATTTTTAATTTACTTATTTTTCTTCAATTGTAATTATAAAAAAAATTATCATGTAAAATGGATGTCTATGAATACAGGATCTCTCTCTCGATGTCCATGAATACATTTATGAATACGGAATCATTATTTTCAGAAGAGGAAAACTAAGAAAACCAAGCTATATGGAAATCGTACAGAAAGAAAACCACCTTAAAGGTATTACTTAAAAAAACATAGAATGGCTGACACAGACCGATTATTCAACATTTTTAAAGTACCAGATATACGCTAACTATATAAAAAAAACACTACGAAATTTGGTCCAAAAACTATTTTTCCAACAAACACAAAACATCGTTAATAAATCTCACTGGTACTCACCACGAGTACCAGGCAATAAAATAAATCGAAAATCTATCACCAGATAATATAAAAACAAATATGGAAACAAAAAATATTTTTGATACAAAACGATTAAAATGAGATAAAATAAAATCAACTGCAATAATACAGGCGGTAATGAAAAAATTACAATATCAGCAAATATTGTGAGGTAGAGAAGTTTCACCATTATAAATAAGATCCTCGGGTATAGGATGGTTCATATTAACTTTCTATGGTTTTGGTCAAAATATGGCCATTTACACAAGATTTGAACACGTGCGCTGCTACCCGCTGACGTCCAGCCAATAATGTGCCTCAAACATACACACACATTGCGTGTGGGTGACACGACCTCCGTAAAAGTAGTAAAGGTTCTCATAATGGTGAAACTACTCAACAGGTTTACATTACGTATATATAATTTTGTACAATTTTTTTGTAATATTGCCTTTTTTTCTTTAATCAATCTTTTTGCATGTGTCGAGAGGCAAGGCTCTCGACTACCAATCCGAGGGGACGTTCAAATCCCGGCTTGAGCAAATAATTTTTTTAAGTAATATTTAGCTTATTTACGGCACATTCCAGAATGGAAAATACTCTCGCCCTGTAAGACCATCATTCAGAATTGAAACGTTGCTTGAAATAGCTTCAGCCGTGTTTGGTGACCAGATCTGAATTGCCAGGTATTTTATCGCCTCCCTTTCCCCATCTCTTTCTTCTCCCCAATACCCTCAGCCTCATAATATACCATAATTTAGAATGCCATAGGCACACTGACTCCAGACGGGAGCAGTTGAGCAGCAGAACTCTTGTGAGGTATTACCATAAAAAAAATTAAAAAGTCTCGCTATCAATTACACTTTCTTCAGACATATTTTATAATGGATAATACATAAAAAAGGGTGACTGGACAACTCAGAATGACATCAACTCAACACCTCATTAGAAAAGTTATTAAATGTGACAAATAAAGTGAAATAACAGTGAAAAATATATATAAAAAATGGTTAGGTTAAGTTATGAGCTATTTTTTAAATAGGTTACGTTATTTTTCTTGAAAAATAGCCCATCACTTAACTCAGAATCAAGTCATTAAAAGGGACAGAATTATATATAAAACATTGGTTAAATAGGTTACGTTAGGTTAAGTTATGGGCAATGTTTTAAATAGGTTACGTTATTTTTCTTGAAAAATAGCCTATAACTTAACCTAACGTAACCCATTTAGCCAATGTTTTATATATAATTTTGTCCCTTTTAATGATTAAAGTTATGGGCTATTTTTCAAGAAAAATAACGTAACCTATTTAAAAAAGAGCCCATAACTTAACCTAACGTAACCTATTTAACCAATGTTTTATATATAATTTTTTCCCTTTTAGTGACTTGATTCTGAGTTGGCAGGGACCCATAAAAAAGTAAGCAATATGATTAAAATAGTGAAGTAGATAATACATAGTTACCAACAAAATCTTAAGAAAATCGTCTAGATGATTCGAGAGAATCTCCGCGTTCCCCAATTCCCCAAGTATACATACATTGTTTTATGTAATATATTATTATGGTGTAAAGTGTTCAGTGTAGATCGATCACCAATCTAGTCCGGGCGGTAATACGATTATCTGCAGCACCGATGAAAGTATAAACAAAATGGATTAGATCGTATTCCCAAGCAGCAATCATGCTGAGGCCGATATTGGATTAGGTGTGAGAACATTGGATATACATCGCCGCTGAAAAAGGCTCTTAGGCTGGTAATTAAATCCAACCAGAGCTGATGGAACGCAATGGGTTGTAATTATTACAAACAAAGCTACTGGTTGCACTGCGGGATATCCAAGAGAAATAGTAAAGTTGTTTATTTACTGTAGCGTAAATACAGGCAAATATTGTTAACCACTAATGTCAATCTTTTCGTTAAAATATACTTTCGTGACACGTGCTTTTATACTAATGTACATATTTAACATTTTCTTTTAATATAATATTTAGTATCTACCTGAAATTATGTAAAATGTAAGCAACACTGAAATTGCCATAGGTCTCCTTAAGTGGTTCGCTACGTTTGGTGACTTAGCAGAGATTCCCTGGATTGAAGGGGTGAGGCTTGTCTAGGTCTTGACGGCGAATGCGTTTGCTTACCTACTGCGTGATGGGTCGGATCGGGAGAGAGTGGTCAAGGGAGACAAACTAGACCTCTCCAGGTGGACTCTCTCAACCCATCGCCTTGCACCGTGGACAGAGGGATTTATTCATACGTGCTTCACTCCTAGACACAATTACCTCCAGATTCCTACTCACCCCTTTCTCACTTCGCTGGACGGCCGGCGTAGTTCAGCGGTAAGGCTCTTGACTTACAATCCGAAGGTCGCGGGATCGAATCCCGGCGTGGCAAATAAATGTTATTTGATTAATTTGTGTTATTTACAATTTACTCAATTAAAATAATATATAGTATATTTGCGGCACGTTCCAGAGTGGAAGATAATCTCAGTATCGCCCTGGTGTAAGACCACCATTCAGAATCGAAACGTTGCTTGAAATGGCTTGAGCCGTGTTTAGTGACTAGATCTGAATAGCCTTCCTCTTCCCTATCTCCTTCCCCTCCCCACTACCTTCAGCCTCACAACATATCCCAGTTGGGGATGCCATAGTCTCACTGGCTCCAGACGGGAATAGTTGGGACTCTTGTGCGCATTTCATATAAAAAAAATATATATATTACTACCCTTACTCACCCATTCCATTTTACTTCCCAGAACTTTCTCTCTTTTCTTTGCCTTAAAAGACCCTCCCCACAGCATTCCCATAGATGAATTAGTCACTGAGGGATTATTTTCTCTTGTGTAGATCTAATGAAAAAAAAATCCCATTTATTCATTGACAACAAAACATGTTTTAATTTTTTGCCCCATAAAAAATCCTTTCTAAATTTCTCCGAATAAGAATAAAAAGCCGCACTAACTGTCTAAGGCCATATTCTTTAAATTACCTTCGCACAATAAACGCTCTTTAACCGATGTTTTTGTTCCCGCCCCCCTTTAATTGACCGCATTGTATATTGTGTAGTGAGACTTGCCGCCCAACCGAGATTCCCGTCCATTAATTACCGCCCTGGAGCTCTCCAGGCGGCTCTCCCTTCCAACCCTCCCCTGTGAATAATCACACTGCCACTTGATGTAACACCTCAAACTTTATTCAACAACAGGGCCCGGTGTTAAACATGTCTTGGAAATTTCTTCAAACCTTCAAATTATAGGGGTGACTTCGACGGTTGTGACTTTGGCTATTTGGGACCGCTAGGGTGCTCCGGCAACAGGGTAGCGAACCACTCATTTATTCTCAAAAGGTTCTTGAGTACCACATCAGGTTCCAAGCACTGTGTTGTTTTAATGAAAGCTTTTTTTTATTTTCTAGAGAGGAATGCACACATTTCTTTTGGAACTTTTTGTTTAAATACACACATTTCTTTTGGAACAAACATAATATGTGATTTACTCGCCTCGGAACAGACTCTGTCTAGTGAGGCGGGTAAAAGAAAAGAAAACAATGTAAATAACCATGAAACTAAATAAACGCCCGGGTTGCCGGCACTGAAACTGAACTGAAACTGAATGCAGTTGATGAAATATTTATTTTTTCATTAATTTATTACTCTTTTGTACGCGTAATAGATTTGTTTTGATCATTGAATTTTTTATATTAAAAATGAAGATTATAATTTTTATTTGTTAGACTAACGTTTAAGACAAGATTTTTATGCACAGCACAAAGGGTAACAATTATTATTAGCAATAATTATTAGCCTGAAACACTTATCTACATATATTGAAAGTATCTTTTCTATTCAGATTTGTGTCGACGCCACCTAGCGGGAGATTTAAACTAACAATGCCTCTCTCACAAAAATAAAGTTGATTTTTTTTCAGGTGGAAAAATGTAATAAGCAGTAATTGTTGAATGAAAATGAAAAGACACGGGTTCAAGTCCCGTTGGCGACATGTATCTTTTCTCGGAAGATTTTTTAAATATAGATGAGTGTTTCAGGTTGATAATTATTGCTTATAATAATTAAAAATGAAGATGTTATTTGAATATTTGTTGTTTAATCTATGTAGACGAAGAATTAGCTAGTTTGCTTCATAATTCGTTTCGTGAGCAGTGACAATGAAATAGGTCCCTATGCTTAGTGTTGAGTAAGCACTCTTATATAAACTAGACTTACGAGATCAAATTTAATTAATTTTTATTTATGAAAGTTATCACCTCACGGTACTATTACACTAAAATACGTCGTACATCGGTTTGAAGCCCACGGAAGTAGCGCCTATTATGTACTAATTGTTCGCTGACACGTAAATAAGTCTGAATTTCACTCCCAATCACCCTACCGCATAATATTTTTACTATGTCCTTTTTGATTTGTGCTTCAAAAGGTGTTTTTTTAATAAAAGTATAAAAAAAATATGAACGTATATGTAAGTAGACTCCTATCTATATAATGTATAAGAAATTAAAAAAAAATTTAAGTGCCACGGCTGACAATCGAACACCAATCAATGCTTGGAAGGCAACTATACTGACCATTAGACCACCAACTATTGTAAGAACGGCGGCATAAATTCATTACGCGTACTGAAAATAATTAGAATTACGTATTTGGAATTTTAGAAAGTTACATGCTCACATCACATCACAACCGAAATTTAATTATTTATTTATTAACGTCCTTTTTAAGGGCTTTACACGTGAATAGTAAAAATCATATAGTATTTATTATACATAGCTGAACTGCCTCTAACTCGAAAGATCGAAATATAAGAGGTAGACTCGCGGGCGTTTGACACAGAAAATACCATGAACTATATTGAAGAACAACTAGAGAAAAACAGAAAAGTGGCTGTTACAAGTGCATCAGCGGAAGATATTGCCCCTGAAGCAGGCACCATACCGTATCATTATAATACGCCGCACTACCCTACAATAACTTTAAATATCCAGCAGCGCATGATGTGGAAAATTAAACTTTTTTAACTTCTCTCACCGCTGTCATTATTTCCACAGTGTAATATTTTCCTCAATCGGTTACGGTTACGTAAGCTATCGTGTGAGGGTTTATACACATTTTTTTTAATCTTATATACAACGGCTACTGCACTTAATATTATGTAGAAACAATAAATAACATATTTTGACAAAGCAACGGAATGCAATTTTTGTTGTTTGTTTGTTTACTGTAACGCTGTCCGAAGCGTTGGCTAAAGGAGGAGGTAGCGTAACACGGCATAACACCCCAAAAATAAACAACAAAAATACTTTTGGCCCTGAAAATCTAAAATCATATCTAACGGAAAGCAAGCTTTTTATCTCAGAAAAACACAGTTTAAATATCACCAAACATTAGAAGTATTCAAAAGAATTTTGATAATTTTTCTGTCCTATTAAACGACATTATACTATTTTCTGATATTAATGCTGGTTAGATGATCCTTAAACAAACAAATACTTAAAAAACAAACAAGATTCCACACCCTAAGACACCTTAATGACAATGACGGTATAGTAATCTACTTCCAAGATTCACTATACTGCCTTCAAATCTCCCTCGACCCATATCTTTCTATATTTGCTGTTTACAGACCATACTATACCATGCTATAACAACCTCTCCATTTTCAAACCGCTAAATAAACTTCTCGAAAAAAAAAACTCAACAACTAATTATTTTTGGTGACATGAATGCTAATAGTGACCGGACAACTCAACTATGTGCGACTTCATCATTCCTTTGAAAAGTTAAAATTGGTGGAAAAAATGGTTAAAAAGGTTATAGCGGTAGCTATCATAATTTGAGTTTATTTGCTTGATCAAGCCGTGCAGTTGGCAACGCGTATAATGCTGAGGCTGGTACGCCATGTTCCAGAGAAGGCGCGAGATCATTTTGACGTGAGAGCTTCAGTGAGATCCATAATTATTTCATTTATTGGTTTTCTCATTCAGAATTACTTTACTACTTGTCGTTTAGTAGTTTTTGGCTTTCTTAAACGACTGGCACCCCTTTCATATACATCCACTCTACAATCACTTACGAGTATGTTAATAATATGTCTGGTTTCTTAGAGCAGACACCGCACCTTGTGATTAATTATTTATTATAACGTAGAGTCTTTCATGTAATCCTAACACTATTTTAATAATTAAAATATCTTGTCTAAGAAAGTGTTTGATTTTTAAAATTAATTTACTATTCACATGCTACCTTCCACTGAGCTATGCCATATTCTAATAGTAACTTCAGTCCAACCTCCCTTACACGTAATGCTTATCAGATCAGTAGCCAACCCCCAATAATTACTGTTACAAGGTTACTTTAGGTTAGATTATGGGCTATGCGTTATGGGCTAAAAAAAATCATCAATTTTAATGCGTTTTCAAAGTGGTGATGAAATACCACTTTATTGAGTTTTCATGGGACCAATATTGTCATGTTCATTATTACTCCGAATCCTACATCGATCATATATTTGTTAAAACTTAAAGAAAAACTTTTTCATACATTATTCGCTCAACTCTCACAACTACATTAAGCACACAGCTTAACAAGGAGCATATAAAAATATAAAAACGACCACTTATAAGACAAAATAAACATCAGATATGCATGAAGAATCAATTGCATTAAATGAAATGACCCAAAAAGAGATCTAGATCAAAAGAGATCACAATTTGCAAAAGTTGGTACTATCTTGGCGGAAAACTATCTTAAAAAAACTGCATAACAGAGGAATTTTTAACCAAACTATGCTCTAACATACGACGAAATTGCTAGTTTATTGTTTACAAAGTAAATAGAAAGGAAATCTCGGATCTTATTATTTCTCTCAAACAAAATTGCGCGGTGTGACCGGATTACCTTTTCAATATTTTACTGAGAAATCTACGAGAATACCTGCTTATTTTCGGCACATTTTCAACCAAAGCTTTAAGCTCGACATTGTGCCTGATCACTTAAAAATAGGATTACTACTCTAATATATAAATCGGGAAACAAAACCTTGATATTGAATTACAGACCAATCTCCAAATTCACTGTCTAAACTACTAGAAAAAGCTATGACAAAAGATTACTTACTTTCCTTGAAAAACACAATCTGCTCTCAATCCGCCAATTTGGGTTTCGAGCGAAAATGGGCACAGAAGACGCTTTACCGGAATTAACCAGCTCTATAACGAAAAGCTTAAACCGGATGTGATAAGATTGTTCGAAGTCCTAGCAAAAGTATTCGACACCATTTTGCATAACTTGAAAACAAACATTACCAACAACTTGAAAATATCGCCATAATCTGACCACCGCTAAAATAGTTTGTCAGTTACATTGAAAATAGAAAACAAAGAGTAAAAATAAATAACAGTGAAAAAGTAGAAATCAGGTATGGAGTATCGCAAGGCCGCGTCTTGGGTTCTGTGCTATTCTATGGATCTACAAAAATAGTCTAAAGTACAAAGTAATTCGTTATGTAGGCGACATAGTAATTTTGTTAAAGGCACAATCTTTGGAAATGATCTTCAAAACCACAGATACAGAAATGAGTGAAGTAAATAAATGGCTAGAAAATAATTTTTGTTCATATGAAGCAGATACTTTGTGATGTGACATTATAATTTAAAATAAAACAATAACTTTGTAAACACCACTTTTATTTTATATACTTTACGCCGAATTGTTTTATTTTAAATTAGAAAATAATTTACTAACACTCAACAAATCTATAACAAAACACCTAGGTAACTTTCAGTAAGCTGGTCATCCACAACTACGCCTTCACCACTGCACTAAAACTTTGTCAAATAAAGTATGCTGTGCTTGTGACAAGACAAAATTGATTAACTGGATAATATTAAATGTTTTGGCTTAACAGTTGTCCATAAACTAAAATCGGAACTATTTTTTTAATAAATATAATAATGTTAATTACCCACCTCGGAAAAGATTTTGTCCAGTGAGGCGGTTAGGCGGCCTTTATTTACATTTTTTTTTTTTTTTTTTTTTTTTTAATATTGTACAACAGATTTTTATCCAATTACTGTACAATTTTCTCATTTTGACAGTCTTAACATCTAGGAAGATGATTATTATACAAAAAAATCTTAAGGCTATCTAACGAAGAGTTATATATATCTAGTGTTTCCGATATTTCGTTCAACAGCACCATTCCTCTTGTCATGCAATGCTGTGCTAGAACATCTGTTCTGCCGTATGGTATTTTGAACAAGTCGTGTCGACGACTACGGCTGAAATTTTCAGGCACGTATAAGCCATAACATTCCAAGAGGAATGGGCTGTCAATACGATTATGGATTATGTTAAAACTAAGAATTGCAAGATTTGCATAACGTCTAGTTTCCAAGCTAAATCTATTTGTTGCCTCAAGTAATTCCATATGGTGCATGAATCTCGGGTACGTTCCATGCATCCGCATATAGACATACCTAAGGAACTTTTTCTGAATTTGTTCTAGCATATTAATATATTTCGCTTGGTGCGGAGTCCACACACCACTGGCATATTCCAGCTTACTTCTTATGACTCCATCAAACATGGCTATCATTGCATCTGGGTCATCAAATTGCTTACATATTCTGATGATGAAACCCAGGAGTTTGTAGCATGCTGGAGTGAGCCGTGATATATGATCCGAGAATGTCAGTTTGGGATCAAAGACGATACCGAGATCTTTAAAGCTATTGACTCGGCATAATGTTTTCCCTTTAATGTTGTATTCAAAAACTATGGGCTTCTGGGAGCGGGTATATGTCATAGTTACACATTTTTTTATATTTATATTTATATTTACATTAACTCCACACAGGAGGCCCTGAGGGTCTTTTTGAGGAGAGGAAGGAATGAAAATTGGTTTTGAAAAGACCCATGTTGTAGGAAGGAGGAAACACAGAGGCTGGCAAATCATTCCACAGCCGAGCTGTTGAACACAAGAACGAGTCGAAGAAACGACCCGTTCTCATGTGACAAATGTCAACCGTGTACAAATGTTGGGCACGCGTTTTGGCGTGTTTTCCGACTATGCACCGGTGCCGAAGGGATCAATGACGCCAGTTCCTCGGAGCATCTTCCATTGTAATACCGGTAGAACAAGGATAGCATTCCCACCCGACGCCTGTGCTCTAAAGATTGCAATCCTTCTGTTAAGATGGGAGAATCTATTTATTTATGAATTTGTTTCTTTACTTGGTACCTAGGTCTAATGTTTACAATTCAGTTTGTAGCCTCACTAAGTCAAGCCTGTGTTGAGGTTAACAACTCTACAATTTAATAAAATAACACAAAAATAATTTAGTTATTGAAGAACAATATTGTTGCATGTTTCTTACAGATATGATTAATACCTGATAAGCTGAAGGCGATAGTACATTACAATGTCAACATGTAGGGTGGCCATATGTTGTGATTTTATTTTTAGAAATATTCATTTATTTTAAAAGAATTAAGATGAGAAATACATATATATATATATATATATATATACATAACTAATATATTATGTTATTAATTTGGAAAGAGAAAGATAGTAAAATAGTTGAGACCAAAATAATATGATATTAATTTAGAAACGATAAAGTAGAGAAAAACAATTGGCAATCCTCCGCTAACTCAAATAATTTAACAGTCTTTTTAAAACGCTCAAGGAATTATTAATCACAGAGTCGAGGGTATTTTTCAAGTATTTTGGAGCTCCGGACCAGAGGTGGCTGCCAAATTCAACCGTGGGGCGCACTTGTGATTAGTACAGGGTTAGCAGTTGTGTACTTTCAAAGTATCTGCGGGACCCGTACAGTACGCCCAGTTTTTGGGCCTTGTACATAAATCAAAATAAAATGAACGTACGGGTTGGCGGCACTGAAAGAGAACTGAACTTTACTACCTTAACTCATTTTTTTACTGAAAATGTTCAATGATTTAGTTATACAAGTTTATTTGTTTTTACGCCTTCTGAAGTTATTGTCGAACTTAAAAGGGTTATGCAAATAAAATAATAAAAGTTAATGGTCCTCAAAACAAACAATAAAAAAATAGTAATCTAATAAAATAGTACTAACATCACTTTTATATTTATCAAACTCACTAAACATCCTAAATTGCGGAAAAATACCACGTTTTATGTGAAAACGTAACTTGCCAATCAAATTTCATTTAACTCGCAACTGTCTTGTCCAATTCATACAATGTCGGTATCTTGCGCCAAATCTATAAAAATGGAAAAAAGTTCGTAAGTCCTAGAAATAATGTATTTTTATGGGAAATTTACATCTCGAATGTTTCAAGGTAAACTTACAAAGAGTTTCGTTAATAACTGTTCAGAAGCTTTTCCATGTAATTATTTTTTTTAATAATTGTTCAGTCCACGAAATAGCGAATTGACGTTGTGCTTCGAATTCGAACAAAAAGGGTTTGATTGAAGGAATTCAATAAAGTAAAGAGTTATAATTTAAGCACATCAAATATTTATATACATGAAGAAAGAACAAATATTCTATATAATAACACTAAGTATTATAGATACTTCAAACAATTTCTGACAAAATTATAAAATTTGCAGTAATTGCAGGAATCCAAATTTTTAATTTTAACTTCCAGCATAAACAATGTAAATAAGACCAAAGAGACAGATAATACCAATAAAATAAGTTAAATCTCACACAGGTATTGAGAATTAGAATGATGCCTAAGAAAAAAAGCAAGACATATTCATTTCTCCACTCGAGCGGTAGAGGTATAATCCGGGCGATCGGCTTTGGATTCGGCAACGCGCATACCGAAACAATTTTTTTTTGTGGTAGCCAATGAATCAATATTATTAGGTTTTATAATTTTTTAAACTTGCAAAACGCGTGATTTTTTAAATGTTGGTTACCGAAATTTATTGTCCCACTCCATTTTTGGTGAAATATTGAATAGGTATATGTATTCAAATTAATAAAATACTTAGTTTTTACCACTTTTATTGTTTACAAAACCAACATGTTTCGTGAGCAACGCTCACTTCTTCGGGGTTTTTTATTGATACTAATTATAGATAATAGACATAGACAAAGATGTCAATTGAAAAAGAATGGACATAGACAATGGTATCAATGGAAATATGAGAGTGGGTAGAGGAGAGAGGGGCAATATGGGATAATTTACAAAGGGAACAGGTTTAATATTGGGTCATTTAAGAACAATTTTTGGTTATTAATAATATTCAAATTCGCATTAACACTCTTTCGGATTTCTAAAATTTCTAGTTTATCTAACTGAATGCCATTGACATTACAATGCATTAATTCTATTCCACTATTGAAGTCAAAGGTGTGACTGGTTTTCACCAAATGTTTGGCAAACTCCGAGAAACTGTTATTGTTTAAAGATTTCATATTTAAGTTTGCTGTGTTAGAAGAATATATATGTAAGTTGTCTATTAGAAATATCTGTAGTCATAGCCATTAAAAAACGGAATTTTTATCGTGTAAACAGAAGCGATTTCTAGAAAACAATTTTAAATGGCGTCTGCTTCACGTTACAAAACATTATCTAGAATAAGAAATGAAATATACATTTTAGTATCACTTCTTCTAATAGTGCAAAATTATTTTGTGGTAACATTTTAAATTCAAATTAATAAATTACGTTGTATTAACCACTTAATTATTTATAAAAACCGACATGTTGCGTCAGCAAAGCTGACTTCCTCCGGAAAAGTTTTCTGAGGAAGAAATTTTTTTTTTTTTTCTTTTCTGTCAAAACCCTGAGGAAGTCAGCTTTGCTGACGAAACATGTCGGTTTTTATAAATAATTAAGTGGTTAATATAACGTAATTTATTAATTTGAAAACATTTTAGTGTCATCTTTGAGTATTCGTTAAAAGCTTAATCAATCTAGCGAACAAACGTATTAGCTGATACACGAATAAAAATCTTTAGTCATAAATATAATGTTTTTATTAATAAAAATCTAAAATCGTTATCAAGTTTGGATAGCTCGAGAGGTTCTATTAAGATTGTGATCGAACATTGCATTCATCTTGTATGTAAAAATCAATATTTGTTTACTTCTTCAATCTTAGAAAACATACTTTGTGACATCTTTATAATATAATGGGATGGTCCGAACCCGCTTGCACAGCGCGGATGTGAACTGTGCGACCTAAAGTTTAAGTTTGGACTTACGGATTTCAATACTTCGTTTGTGTGAAAGCACTATATGAAACCAATAATGAAAATCAAATCACTTTGTTTAAACCACTATTTAATTATCTTCATCATGACGAGATGTTAACATAACGTCCTGATGAAGATAACGTTGTTATTGAAACATGTTGACAGTGATAATTAAATAGTGCTTTAAACAAAGTGATTTGATTTTCAATACAATATTTGTTTGTTCATTCGTACTTTAGGCGTTACCATATCGTTCGTCCGATTGCGATGAAACATTGGTGATTTTTGTGCGCCCCCCCGAAAATGTTATAGACTGTATGTAATGGTAAGCTATGGCGTTATGAAATTTGAATAAATGAAAATGTGTGTAATTCACATAT
Organism: Limnephilus marmoratus; assembly: GCA_917880885.1. Classification (NCBI taxonomy): domain Eukaryota; kingdom Metazoa; phylum Arthropoda; class Insecta; order Trichoptera; family Limnephilidae; genus Limnephilus; species Limnephilus marmoratus. The sequence continues at coordinate 50,401,339 of OU862909.1, read as the reverse complement.
TACACATTGTGGAAAGGCAGGAGGGGATGGGGAACGGGGGAGGTTGGGTTAGCGGGACGGGAGGGGAAGGGGACTTGGGTGGTGAACGGGGACGCACGGTAAGGGACATACAGGGAGAATCAATTTATTTATTTGAATGGCATTTCAACGCATGCCGGGTAAAGCTGGTAAATAAATGAAAATGATGGATATCGATAATACTTACCACTAAATAAGGGAACGTACCCATACTACGTGACACGTTTAGGGGGGGGGGGGGTCTTCAAAATGTCACGCTCCATACAAATGAGCGGCGGGTTGCTTAGGATTTTGGTCACCGGGGGGGGGGGGGGGGGGGGGGTTAAAAATTGCAAAAAGTTGGTCACGTAGTATGGGTACGTTCCCTAATCTGCAATATGTAGCTGAAAGATTTAAGGTTCTGGACAACCCTTCGGTGTTATTTAGAAGACAAGGCTTCATGCATTCATTAACATATTTAGCTGCTTTAACGTACATCCCCGACGTAACGGGTTGTTAGCCGCATAAAGCACGAGTGGGCCGACTTGGAGGAGGTATTAAGTCCACCCACCAAAAGAGGCAATGAGCTGATGAGACCTGGTTATAGAGCCTGCAGTGGCTGTGGAGACGCTCTTGTTAGCAGACGTTAGCGTAATGAATCACTTTCGTAAAGCTTCATTATATTTTCATTGACTTTTTGGAGGCTGCGATTAAAAACGTTATTTTTGTACAAGAACATTTGTGATGTAGAAAATGTCATTTTTGACTTCAGTAATTGGAGATGAGACAGTGATAGAATTATATAAGGCTACAGAAAATGAACGTAATAGTATATCCTCCTAAAGCAAATATAAAAATGTAAAACATATATTAATTATATGTGTGGGATAAATAAAATTGACAGACGTTTATTTTCTGTAACATTTGCTGAATCTGAAATGATGTAACTTAACAATTTTTTTATCTTTATTAAGCCGTCGCTCCCCGAATTTCTACCGATTTCTTACATATCCCCTTAAACATTTGAAGTTTTTAAGCTCTTAAAAAAATATATGTTATTTTTAAGATAATATCTATACATTCCCCACGCCTAAGCGCAAATTATATGAAATTCCCTCGATAGAAAAAAACCGCAAAGTGTGCTCCGAAAATTATTATTTTTACGTCGGTTTCAGTTATTTTACAAGTTATATATTATTAAAAAGTTCAGTGTTTCTTTATATGTTATTTTAGACAGCCTCCAAGAGATTTTTGCTCTATTTTGTCGTGTTTCATTAAACATATTCACAATTTTCGCATCAATTTTACCATTTTAAATATTAGCGCACTGTCTCCAACATTCGTAATTACATCTCTCCATCTTCTTCTTTTTGAGCGGGGGTACGGCGCCTTAAAATGAAAATGTGTGTAATTCGTTTGAATTCTAATTCAGTAAACAGTGATTTTATTTTTTATCTGTTTAATTTTATTTTTTAATCTATTCAAAGATAATGTACCTCGTAATGTATATTTACTGATATAATGTATATGAGTAAAATTTTACCAATCAACTAGATACTCTCAGAATCGTCTGGCTGCAAAACAATAATTTAGATTCGAAACGTTCCTTGAAATGGGTTAAACAGTATTTGGTGACCAGATCGGAATAGCCAGAAACTCCCTCACTTTCTTTAGACATAGTCCAACAGGCTCCATGCAGGTGGGAGCAGCATACAAATGAAAAATGTAATTTAAACTGAAGGTTATGTGAAGTGACTAAAATAATTAAACATTCCTACTAATTTCGGTTGTTGTGCGTGAATTGTAATTTTATTCTTGCTTAATGCGTAAAATCATTCAAGTTTAATGTACTTTTATTTAAAAAATTGTAACTGCTAAGCGTAAATCATATCAAAAACGCGATGAACTAGGCAAAAAATATTTTAGGAAGACAACATACTGACTTAATTTTATCCAAAATTATTTTATTAAGACAATCTACTAACTTAAGTTTATCCAAAATTATTTTAATAAGACAATCTACTGACTTAAGTTTATCCAAAATTATTTTAATAAGACAATCTACTAACTTAAGTTTATCCAAAATTACTTTAGTAACAAACTATTCATTAAAAGTACTCATTATCTAAGAAATATTCGCATTAAAGTTCCTAATGGACTCTATGTAAGGAGACATAAAATATTCAACTTTTTATAAGAAAAACAGAAAAAAAGACAATGGTCGCAACTGGGACTCGAACCCAGATCTCTCGTCTAACCGGGACGTGTGCGTTAACCAATTTCGCTATTGCTCCCTTCTGCCTTTTTTTTTGTTTCCGCGTCTTGTTCTCTTTCATATTTTTGTTTAGATTATTATTGTTATCTTCTTCTTCCAAAATATAAAATATTTCACCATGAGTTATTTAATAACGATATAGCCTATTTCAATCCAATATCTCGAATATGTAGATTGTATGATGCCATAGAATGTGACGATTTAGGTATCTTTATAAGTAGCTTCATATATTAAAAAAAGATGCCCTAATTTTATTAGCTATAAGTTACGTCACGTCAAATAGAAGTAATTGAACAAAAAAATTATGTTTATTTTTTATTATGCTTTATTGTCATGTTTTTTCTGTGTCTGTACTCTATATATAATATGTTTCATAATTTATTGTGCTTACTATTATTTCCGTTAGGTATTTTACTAGAAGAATCTCTACCAAATACCAGACAACTAAACCTTGATAATATTATGGTGTGAATATTTTTAATTGGAGTGTTTAATATCCATGCACATTGCAATGGCAATTTCATCATCGTGATAATTTAACACTATTTAAATGTTTCAAACAATAAATAAATACATGATTGATATTTATTTGTAATGTGTATCTCTTTTGTATATTAGGTGCTTAGGTAAAAGATGTCGTAATTTTTCGAGTTTACTAAAATTCGGAAGACAAATTTCTTCTTTGAAAATGCAATGTTTTTCGCAAATATTTTCAGCTTCACAATTCCTACAATTATAATGTCCCGTGGTTTTTCACCTATCTGCCCTAGTAAACTAATAAGATAATGAACAAGATAAAGAAGGGAACGCTTAGATGTTTTTTACAATAATGATCGGAGGAGGGATGGGAAAACGTAATAAGTTAATATTTTTTTTTACATTTACTCCATGCAGGAGGCCCTGTGAGAGGGCTGGATTCATATGTCCGTCATTCCTGGAGACACTGACCTCCAGATTCCTACCCACATCTCATACCTTTTTGTTTTCCAAAACTTCATATTATTCTTTTCCTCAAAAGACCCTCCCCACAGCATCCCAAAAGATGACATAGGCCAGGCGGGAAATTATTTTCTTCAGGGCCTCCTGTGTGGATCGAATGTAAAAGAAATAAAAACGAGCTACCAGTTCAATTAGCGAAAACTGCTTCAGAAAAATAATAAAATATTTTTTCTATTTATCGGCACGGCAGGTGAGAGATACAAAGAGATACAATCTACGTAACTCATTCTCATACACTTATTGTACAAACTTGAAATTTCAGTATTTAAGAGTAATTCAGTTCTCACAATATGTTTTTTACTAACATGAAAACTATATAAATTACACGACATTAAAGTCTCAAACGAACGAACTTATCATTGTACCTGAAGAGGTAAAAATAAACACACCCAAAGGCTATTAAATTGTGACTGGTGCACAAAGGTAATGTCCGAACAAAGATTTATTTTGTTCTTGGTATCTGGACGAATATTGTTGTTCGAGTATATTGTTAGGGTGAACACTGACCACTGTTCCGGGGTCGGGTCGGGAAACCTTGTGAAACCCCACTACTTTGCAAACTGACAAAATGGACACAACATGACTTCTAAACGAAAATTTTAAACTTATTTTAAGAAGATCAAACATTTACTTACTATTTGACCACCAAGAATAAAATTGACAATGTTAATTTTATTATTTTTATCAATTTTTCACACAGGGTAGGAGAGAAATGTTAAATTTAAGGATATAGTATGTTGTATTAATAATAATAATAATAATAATTGGATAATTTATAAAGCGCCGTTTTTGTGAAAAATCACCTCAAGGGCGCTGTACAATTTATTAGGAATGCTTAGGTTCTAACTAATTTTACTATTTATAAATGGATACAGAAACATACTTACCTGGCTGGTCACTTCCGATAAACACACTTTAATTAGAAAGTTTATGGAGAAGATACGGCTTTGCACGCGGAGGACATTACAGTTAACACACTGGACATTGCATGATTTTACATTATTTGCTTCCCTAGTATTACATTTATGAATAGATTAGTTGCAAAAGTATCTAGAGTTGGTATTTATTTTAAAATACTGGAGAATTTAGGACTGTTAGAGATTAGTGGCAAAAGTATTGTTGATATTTAGGGCTCTTTAGGGCTGGAGAATGTTCATGAAATGACCTTTTTTTTTTTTTTTTTTTTTTTTTTTCTTTTTTTTCTACGTTTTTACAGGTTAGTTATTTACGGTGTCGAGGGCATTGAATGTGAAGGTGAAAGATTTTGAGTTTATGGATACGACTGTCTGAAAAGGTGAGTTTTAAGTCTAGCTCTAAATTCCGCCGCGTCTGTGATCATTCTTAAGTCATATGGCAGTCCATTCCAGGCTTTAGGTCCTGACACTCCGAAAGCGCGCTCACCGAACTTAGTATCTGGTGTGCGCTTTGGTTCCTTTAACCTTCCGATAGCTGATGACGCTGCTGACCTCAGGGTTGACTGACGATAATTGGAATTTTCTGGAATACACAATTCCGATAAGTAAGCCGGAGCCATTCCGTTAAGGGACTTAAATACCATCCAGCAGAGCTTAAACTGGATCCTTTCAGGACATTTAAGCCAGTGTAGATTTTTGAGATGCTCTGAGATGTGGGAATATTTAGATACGCCGGTGATAAGTCTTGCCGCAGCGTTGAAAACGGATTGTAATTTGTTGACTTGATATTTTGGAAGACTTGCATATATTCCATTGCAATAATCTAAGCGTGAAACCACATACGAATTGACTAGTAATTTAGTCGCCTCAGTTGGCAGGTTTCTCCTTACTGCTTTAATTTGCCTCAATTGAAAAAATCCCGTGCTTACGGTTCTGTTCACTTGAGTTTTAAGGGAAAAGTCAGCGTCCAGATTGACACCCAGTAGTTTTATACAAGTCTTTGGAGTGATGTCACTTCCTGAAATGGTTATTGGGGAGTTATCAATGTTATGCTGACGTCTGCTTGTGGCGGTCCAAAGAAACTCAGTCTTTGACGGATTAAGTTTTAATCTATTTGAGGTCATCCAGCGGGTAATTGCTTCTAGACACTCAATTATGCGAGTTTTTAGACTGTCTACTTCCTCTGGTAAGCAGTAAAAGTAAACTTGTTGGTCATCAGCGTAGCAGTGAGATAGAAGGCCAAATGATTCGATTATTTTAGCGACATCATTTGTGAAGAGGATGAAAAGAAGTGGGCCCAGAACAGACCCCTGGGGTACTCCAGATGAAAGGGTTGCATATTTTGATTGGTTTTTCCCTACCTTTACGGCTTGTGTACGGTTACCCAAGTACGATGTCAGCCAGCTTTTAACGCCGCCATTTAAACCAAAGGATTCTTCTAATCGTTTAATAAGAAAATCATGGTCGATCGTGTCAAAAGCGGCACTCATGTCCAAGACTGAAAGGAGTGCCAGTTTTCCCGACTCGATAGCAAGAGTTATGTCTGACAAAACACGTAGTAATCCAGTTTCCGTTGAGTGAAACCTTCTATATGCAGATTGGTATTTAGTTAGCAATTTATTTGAGTTTAAGTGATATATTATCTGTGAAGCAGTGATTTTTTCTAAGATTTTGGAAATTAATGGAAGATTTGAATGGAAGTATTGTATCGATTACAACTTTTAAAGTAGAACATATATCATCAAACATATTAATTGAGGTTGTGGGTCTCTGATGTAACTCTGGTTCAATGAACTTGGATTATTAAAAAAAGCAGAAGAACGTTATAAAGGTGTTATAGTTATAATCCATAAAAAGTCATATCATAACATCAGGGTACTCTCTGTCTTGGTGTCACCAATTGCGCACATGTTTTTAGGTCAGGAATTACTGGATATCGCAACTGATCTCAGTTCACTGCGTCATTTCAGACATAAGAGCTATTGATATTGAAAATACCTATTTACTTATCCGTAAAAGAAATAATGTTTTCCGAGATTTATACTACACATATTTATTGATTATAATCCTGGACAAAGCCGTTTATTTATTTATATATTTATTAACGGACTTACGTCCATTTTCAAGTAGGCATCACGAAATTTGGAAATAAACATTGTAAGGACGAGGATGGTACATGGTACATGAAAGCAAAGACAAACAGAGAAAATAGAAGTGTCAAGTGGAGTCAAGACTTTGAAAAATTAGAGTAAATATAAAATATCTTCAATTGTTTCAAGAGCGACAGAAATCATCTAAGCTAATATCAAAAAAACAAAGTCTTGACGTGAGTTGACCATTCTACACATTCTGGACAGTGGTGAGTTATAACCATAATTAGTCGAGTGCTGATTGAGGAAGAGCAGTTATCTCTGAGTCTACGAGAATATTGAATGTAATGAGTTGTAGTAATGAAGGTGAATAGATTAAACAGTTAATAATTTTGAAGAAACAAATGAGATCAGAATCAGATCAGGTCTTCTAAAGGAGAAAGGTTTAGAGTTTGTTAGATTTCAGCATACGAGTAAATGAATTGCCTCGCTCTAATCCTAGCCTCATAGCAATCCCTTTTAGGAACCGAAGTTGAACGGACTCAACATGACGAATGTGGACAGCATAAAAAGGAGACCGTATAACACAAGCATATTCAAGATAGGGGGTTTAGTAAGGCTAGTTGTTATACGGGCTTAATTCAATAAGTACCGAGTTGTTAGTTAAGTCATGTAATAGCGCTGTACCCCAGAGCTGAAATAGAAGTGAACATAAAATCTTACCTATTATTTATTACCGGACGATATAATTTGATAAGACTTTCTTGCTATCAAAACTTTTGATTTATGCTGGCAAAACTGGAAAAAAATATATAATATTTTATGAGACATCCTCAATCTATATTGGATTATAATTTTAGCCCAAAGTATTTTTGTATCAAAAGTAGGTTACACAAAAGAAAAGTAGGATATTGTGCAAAGACATAGATGGTAACAAACAAAGAAGAACGGAAATCTTTATCATATCATTTGGCAGATGGTAGTGCCAACACAATAAAACGAACAATAATTTTACAAATTGTTACCCTTATATTGAATAATCATCGTATTAAGAAATCCTACCTGCTACATAATTTAACGAGTGATTCCTGGACTTTATGGTATAAAAATGAAGATGGTTTGTGTTAGATCTCTGGCGCCTTTTTTTAAACTCGATAGGGAAAAACAGCGATTAACATTATCACTGATTTGATAAATATACATAGCTCGACAATAGGTGTAGGTATAACTAAAGACTCAAATTCGTTCGACGAAAATTACCCTTTGGATAATTGTTTTTGAGAAGGCACGAAGCGTAATCTGAAAAAACTAACAATGTCCTAGTTTCAAATGAGAAAAACCTCACATAAAACTAATATGAAATCCTTCAAAAGTTTTTTTTTCAATTGATTGCAATATATTATAAATTCCATCAATCTTTTATGAATCAACATTACAATTTGCCAACTTAGGGGTTTTCCCCCCAGATTTAGGGGGAAAATAAGTGGGATGGGATTTTTTTAGGGGTTTAATATGTTTAGGGGTATTTTTGGGGGTTTTGATATTTCCATATATTTTTTAAAATTTTTATTACATCGTTTACATGGAGAACTCACACACTTCATAATTTTATTTGTTGACTACTAAAATGAGCTGCAGAATAGACTCTCCATTGAAATGCTTCAAAGCATGATGATGGTTCGGTTCACATTAAATCGAAATGGTGGATCTGGCACTACATTTAATCATCTCCTGAAACGTTAAGCTTATTCAATGTTAACGTGTATGATTTTAAAAAATCTGATTCTTCTCAAGAAAATGATGCAATATTTGATGTTTTAAATAATTTATAAATAAAGATTATTAAAAAACATTACAGCATATCATTTATTAATTATTATTCATTATTTTTACAAAAGAAAAATTTTAGGGGTATTTTCAAGTAATTTGCCGGTTTCTAGGGGTTTTTGAGTTTAGTTTAGGGATAAATATTTTTGAGAGTTGGCAACACATTACATTATTCTGATTGGCAGCGCAATGAATATAATATTAACACTGCTGTATTTCTGTTTATTTATTTATTTATTTATTAGTAAGGGACAAACAGCTTATACATAAAACATAAAGATAAAAATATACATTGTTAAATCAAGTCAACCCAAAAAAGTCTCCTATATTAAAGTTGATTGGAGATAGAGTTTTATTACATATAAAAATTAATTTGAGGTGAGGAGGAGAGGAAGGGGAATAAAGGAGGAGGATAGGAGATGCTCCGGATACTTTTCAAACTCTCGTATTAATTTTCGATCGTACGTGTTACTTCTAATCGATATTTCTGTAGTCTATGGCTAAAAATGTCTATATTTTGAAATTTTGTGTTATTTATTTATTTATAACATTACATTTGATACATTTGTATGGCAAAAATAACATAATAATAACATTGAAAAATAACTATAAAATGTGTACAAGTGTTATTATGTCTTGTGGGTCGATATTAGTTCCTAGCTAGGCAGATTGCCCGTTCTAAGGAACCAAATAATGCTGGTGAGAATGCAAAAAATAAAAAATAAATTTTTAACAAAATGTTCATTTGAATTTTTTAAATTAAATAATATACATTAATAAAGATGCCAGAAAATTTATTCTGTAACAAAAAAAGAAAAAGAAAAGAAAAATGTTTTTTTTTTTTTTTATTTAAATAATATACGTACTAATTTTTTTTTTTACTGAATGTGCCCCGTTAAAAGGCCGTGTAAAATTTTACGTGACATTATTTAATAGTTTTTCAGATTCCATCCTACCTAAGCCAATCAACCATTTTGTTATTATTGAACTGACGTAGGACATTTTGCAAGCTTTAATATTTGATTCTAGGGAAATTTTATTATAATTTTTGGTCCAAGATATGTACATGTTTTTTGATACTTTGCCGTATTGCTCCCTGGGACCACAAGATCCTTCTCAAGACTTCTTGTGATATATTTATGATCAATTTTTTTAATATTATCTAGATTTTTATGTACGTGGATAATAATCCTTTTTATATAGTTTTGACGAATATCAAGTACATAAAAGTTTTTGTAGAGCTGATCGCTAGAATACCTATAGGGTTTACGCAAAATTACTCTAATTATGGATTTCTGGGCCTTCACAAGCGGATCTAAAATTGTTCTACCCGACGCTCCCCAACCAATGCAACCATACGTTAAGATGGGGTTGCACAATCCGAAATATATTTTTCTTAGGTCTTGTTGTTTAATTATGTTCCGTAATGCAAAGAATATGTGAATCAATTTTCTTACCCTTATTGAAAGGTTTTCTATGTGATATTTCCATTTCAGATGATTGTCTATAATAACACCTAGATATTTGATGTTTTCTACACTTTCCAAAGCTTCACAATTGCAGTTTGAATCAATATTAACGGAATTACAAATAGTCTTATGTGTTTTTATTGTGTATGTTGTACTAGGTTGTCCTTTTATAGTTGGGCTGAATCTTATGTATTTAGTTTTTGCTATATTTAGTGTTAGTAGATTTTTGTCAAGCCACTGTTTTATCGCATTTATTCCACTTTCAGCACGTTTATGAGTTTGGGTCCAATCCTCTCCTTCAAATATAGCTACTGTATCATCTGCGAAAGTAATAATTTTTCCGCCTACTATTAGCTCGCATAACTCATTGATATAAATTATAAATAGAAGAGGTCCCAGTGTGCTTCCTTGTGGTACCCCAAAATTAGTGTCTAGTGAGTTACTCACCATTTTTCCCATTTTGAGTTGCTGGCTTCTACCCGTTAAGTAACTCTTTAACCATTCGTAGGGCACATCTACAATACCAATATTTTTTAATCTTTTGAGGAGTAATTTATGAGAAACTGTATCAAAAGCCTTGGCTAAGTCTAAGAACAGTGCTATGTTTTTCTTTCCGCGATTTATATATCCAGAAATATGTTCTGTAAGTTGTGATATAGCGTCATCCGTTCCTCTCCCCAGCCGAAAGCCAAACTGATTTTTACTTAAAAGTTGTCGACTCTCTACATAGTTACTTAATCTATTTTTAAAGATTTTTTCTATAATTTTAGAGATAGGACTCAACAGGGATGTTATATTGCGCACTTATACGGGGAATTGTTGAATTTTTTGTAATGTTAGTTCTACATGTAGTCAAATGAAACAAATGGGATTGCCGAGTTGATCTTGACGGAATATGAATATTTATTAAGTTGGTTAGCTCTAGCGAGTCCAGGCCATTATTAACAATTTTAAATAATAAAGTTTGGTCAAAAATTAAACGTCGTGTATAAAGGGAGTTGAAATTGTGGTAATTAATAGATTCGTTGTAATTTAAGAAGTGTAATTTTTGTTTATAATTTATGTGGTTAAAAATTTTTTTTGGATTTTTTCGATTCTATCAATGTGAACTTGGTAGAAAGGAGTCCAGATCGGTGTGCAGTGTTCTAAGTGGGGACGGATGGACGCTGTGTAAAGGGAATATAGAGTCTTAAGGTTGCGAAAAGGTTTCGTTATTCGAATTATAAATCCTAGCATTTTGTTGGCCTTGTTGATCATTTCATCAGTGTGTTGTATAAAATTTAATTTAACATCCAGTAATACCCCAAGGTCCCTGATAGATTCTACTACTGCAGTATCGGAACAAGCAAAAAATTTTCTTCGTAGATAATCTCTGAGGCGATTAAATTTGCACGCCTCTTTCTGCCCGAAATTTCGATTACATCATTGAGAATATTTTCTATTTAATAGATTTATCGCCAAAGACTATTGTAGAGAAAGAGCATCAAATAGGACTCGTTTTATGTATGGATGGAGAGAAACTCGGCCTCATAGGGTCATTTATTGTATTATTTATTGAAAGGCAGGAACATACAAGCTGAATAAAAAAATGAGCCATTCTTAACGACAATTCCTTAGAGAATATTATTTTAAAATACCAGGTAAAAAATCTTACAAACTTGGTATGAAAGGCTTATGAAAAAAACCTATTTTTTAGCAAACACCCTACATATGCTCTTCTAAAACAAGGGTGATAAGATCCGGCAAAGAAATACCCTGTTTTTAAATGCATTTTAAAATGAGTACTTAGATTCTAATAATAAGCACCAACGAATTGCAATCTGTCCAATAGGAATTACCTATATGCAATTCGTTAGTAATTTTATATTAAAAAATCGAGAAGTTTCTCCAAATGATTTAGAATTCCTTCGCAACGGGCATTATGACCTAATAAGCCGGAGTGTAGTCAGCTCGCCGGCCCGCGATGATTTTAATTTGCTCGCGGAATGGTTTCCATACTACGCTCCGGCCTGCACGTCTCCCCCGCCCGCACATCCGCTGCCCCCGCCCTCCGCCCGCGCCACCCACCGGGGCCGCCCGACTGGCGCCGTCGAGGCACGCGTGTTCCGCCCTGGCTGCGAGGCTGCTAGGCTTCTAAAGGCTGCTAGAACGCTAGGGCGGGATTCAGGAACTGTCGACGAAAAATTGTTTTCAAGATTGTTTTACATCGCGGTTAGATTTTATATCGATGTCCCTAGCATGCTTTCATCGTTAACAGCCGAACCGATATTGATAGGTATTAACTAAGAAATGATATATGCTTGCAATACTGAAGAGGTATATTTTTAGAATTGCATAAAAATATAAATAAATTTCCAATGTTGAATTGAAATAGATACTAACCTAAATATGCATTTGCAGTCCGCATTTACTATTTGATACTAAATGGGAATAAATTAGTTAACGAGATCTTTATCCACATTTTAACCATTTTCGTTTCTCAAAGATCAGACGAAACAAATTGATGGCGTATTTGATGCATTATTTAAGTCTATGGATCGCGTTTATGACTTCTTTTACTTCTATGAGCTTTATTATTTCAATACGTTAATTAAATAAGCCAGTCATTTGCATAACAAATGACATAATTAAAAAAAATAAATGTGTTTATTGATAGATAACCGAAACTTTCTGATGGTACGGAGGCCGCGCTAAAATTTATCAATCGTCGCGCGTTGGTCGGAATTAGTGATGTGTAGGTTCAGCTGGAGTGGGCTCTTAAACTCAGGTTCTTCGCGTGAAGCGGCTCCTACTCCTACTCCCTTTTAAATCGACTACTCCCAAAGAACCCGGTACAGTACTTGTAGCCGGAACTCGGAGAGCCGAGCCACAGTCGGGGAGCGCGGGCGGCGCGGCGCGGCACGGTGGCAGTTCGCACTTGTCAAACCCGTACGTCACGGTCGGAGCCACATGTGCGAGTCGGAGTAGGTCGCGCATTCGAGTTCTTTTTCGTGCGGGCTCCGGCTCCGAGGTCCGGCTAGGGTGGAACCCGAGCGTCTCGATTCGAGCCATTCGGGAGTAGGTCGTGTGTTCGAGTTCTTTTGCGTACGGGCTCCGGCTCCGAGGTCCGGCTTGGTGGAACCCGAACGTCTCCGAGGTTCGACGCATTTGCAAGTAGAAAGCAGGTTGCGCGTTCGAATTCTTTTGCGCGCTCGGGCCATTCGCGTGTTGGGAGTGGCTCCCAGGACCTGCTCGAAGAACTCAAGTACTTTTAAAAGGAAGCACATCTCGGAGGCTTCCGGAAAAATGCAGAACTTACCCATCTCTAGTCGGAATATCATAGATTGTGCTCGCATATATTGATAACTGACCATAGATGACGGATTTGGTTAATTACTGATATAGGGAGTTTCAATTGACCGTGCTAGACCCCCTGCAGGACTAATTTGTCAATAGTCATGACGGTGGGGAAAGCTGTTTTGTTAAATAGAATCATGAAGCAGATTAAAGGCAAGTTTGGTTCCGGCTCGTATCATTTATTAGTATTTGTTTTCTGTGCTTGCACTGATTAACATTATCTTTAAAATGGCAATAAACTTGTAATGTCCATCATCATCAGCAGTTTCCATCATCATCCGGCACATCTGCCGGATCTGCCTTGATGGTGGACACTGCAACGCTGTCCGAAACGTTGGCTAAAGAGGGAGGAACATGGCATAACACCCCAAAAACAAATTACAAAAATACTTTTGGCCATGAAAATCTAAAATCATATCTGGTATTATTTGTCTTGAATTGCGCCCAAATGTCTCCCCAAAGTCAGTGGGCGGTGGTGCAATACAAATATCCTAAGATTATTATATCATTTCGCTTCAAGAAGCATCATTCCTTTTCAATAAAAACTAAGTTAATTGTACAGTTATCGTCGCAAGGTCGTGAACAGACTAATTTTCTTAATTGTATTGTGGCTATATGAATGTAGCGCGGAAATCATAATAATGTAGCGATTTTTTATAGCAATCTGGGTAAGGAAAACTAGCAATTATAATAATATTGCTTACCTGACTGACAATCACACATATCTACTATAATATATGTTTTTATAATACATTGAACAATTGAACATAAATAGCTTAAAACTACGACTTATAATAAATAACCAGTGACTTACATGTTTGATTCTTGAATCGCAAAATGTTTACAAAAAATGAATAAAAAATAGTCAAGACGCTCCGAGTAATAATACTGACGAGAAATTGGAATAATAGATATTTTACCAAACTGTTGCCGTCACTGTCGCCGTTATCCTCCCGAATACTGATCGAAAGGGAGAATACCTAAATAAATTCGTCGAAATCGTTGTTTTCAGTGACTTACATGTTTTTTTTTTTTTTTTTCATAAGGTTTTATTCCAGTAAAAAAGAAAATAACATTTTCACTTACTTAACTAGAATATTGAATTATGTACTTTTTACATAGTTCTTACATTACATGGTTTTTATATTTCATAACCTTAGATTACATTAGATTGCAATACTAACATTTACATGATATTATATTACAAAGATATTCAAATACAGAAGAGATATGCTATGGTGTCCGCGCAACTGTCGCCGGACTACGCGCTAATTAGCGTAGTTTTCATACAAAAAGAATTTGTTCATTTCGTTGATTTTTTGAAAATGTGCATTAATATTGGTTAACAATATATTTTGAATAAGGAAAGAATTCGTTCATTTAGTTTAATGTTCGTTTGGTTTATTCGTTATTTATTTGTTCTTCTAGTTTATTTGTTAATTGGTGAACAATATCGGCGACACCCGGAAGCGCAGACCCACGTAGTAAAAACAGCAGATAGCACATCTACTTACATTTCAAATATCTTTGTTATATTACCATACGATATTATTCACTATTACTACTTTGTTTTTTGTGAATAAACATGAACAATTTTTTTTTTAATTTGCACACACTTTTTTCGTTTTTGATATCATCTGGAAGGCAATTATATAAATTGCCCCCCTCGTAACTAATTGATTGCTTACCGTAGTTAGTATGAATGGTGTTTAAACGTATGTTATCGTGTTGTCGTGTAAAATATTTGTGTACTTGATTGTTTGATTCTTGAATCGCAAAATGTTTACAAAAAATGAATAAAAAATAGTCAAGACGCTCCGAGTAATAATACTGACGAGAAATTGGAATAATAGATATTTTACCAAACTGTTGCTGTCACTGTCGCCGTTACCCTACCGAATACTGATCGAAAGGGAGAATACCTAAATAAAATCGTCGAAATCTTTGTTTTGTACTCCCTATTTATTTCTTCCAAAACTGGAATGATTTTTTAACAACAGTATTAGAAGAAAACAAGCAGTTAAAAACCCGCTCTGCAGGTTTTTACTGCTTGGCCCTGCGGGCGGCTTTTGGTTCGGCTTTGCCCAGTTAGTGTTGGTGATCATTTTATAAATCCAATAGGAAGCGGTACCAAAATTCCTCCGTATCCACTTTCAACCAGTGATGGCTAGTCACTGCGACTGAGTAACCGGGTAATCCGAGGGATACTCCAGGTTCTCAAATTCGTAGAACTTATACCTAGGAAGGACACGTCCCTATGCTCTCACGCTCTCGACAGAACATAAGAAATAAAAGTAAAAATAAATGCATTGAAAAAAGATTTTTTATAGCGCAACATGGCTTGACAACACAAATAAATCAACATAATGTTTTTGGCAGATTGAATCTTAAGTAAGTAATCTCAGAAATTAAATTGTTAGAAGTTATAACTTACTTGCTTGGCAATAGCAACATTCCCTAATTTATTCTTGTGAACTTATGTCGTTAATCATGGTTCCAATACATTGATCGTCTCAGGAGCACAGCAACTGAAGATGAGTAGGTACTGCACATGTTAAAATTATATACAGTTTGGAAATTAAGTGTAGAAAATAAATGATGGCGCTGCGATCGTTTTTAAATGGCAACACCAAGATGGCTCATAAGACAATGAATGTATGTTTTAAAAAACACTTCGTCCAAAATGCATATTTCATAGCGTATTTGTATTTTCAAAAATTTTGCGCAAAAAAACTGTAATTTAATAGAAGTAAAATAAAAACAAAACAAGTTTTAAGTGGGCGTTTATTTCGATATAAAAATGTAGGTACTTCAAAATTTGAGTCTATTAATTAAGACCCGACATGTAATTATTGTCTTCGTCCTCATGTGATTCTTCTTCTTCCGTATCTTCATCTTTATCTAAACGTAGTTCATCATCGATATCATCATATAGAGTACTGCCTCGTGCATAATATTCTGCCCCAATTTTCGTCACGTGTTTGCAACAATTTTTTCAATAATGAGCACTTATGCTACTACGTATTATTATTATTATGCCCAATTTCCGTTTTCCGGTGTTTCAAATTTTCCATCTGCCTTTTCCCCTTCCTTGACGATTCGTCTTACCGTTAATTAAGATTTACCTGTGTGTGAAAAACATCATTAAAAAAATTATTATGGAAGGTAGTTTTAAAAAAACACACTAGATAATATTCACTTAGAAAGAAAGAAAGAGAAAATTATGAAAAAAGTAACTTTTCTACGAGTTTAAAGAAGTTGCATATTATTATTGTTTAAATTGAGTTATTCCCTTTTTCCTGTGGCCGCATATGAACTGTCAAATGGAAGTGTCAAATTCGGATTTTTAAGCATAACCTCAAATCAGATTGTATTGGTAATAATCGCTCGAAAATTGGCATAAATCTTGTAATAATAATCAAATTTATTAAAAAAACTTTACTACGTACCACTCTTTTCTGTAGTTCGTTTGTAAACATCTTCCAAATTACATAGGAGCTTCTTCGCGCGATAATCGGCTAGGCAGCGTCAAAAAAGCAGCATATAACTTGTCTTGCACCACTAGGTATTGTGTATCGAACGTACCATAGAAATCCGTGTGCATCGAACGAGTGCGCGAAAGCATATGACAACCCTGGAAATTCAAGAATGGAATTTACGCTCCCACAGAGTACCGTGCCGCCAGCACGTACCGCCCTAGACAATGTAAGAGCTGCTATTAGCTAGCGGAACAATGTGCATTTGGTGCACCTTCCAAATGATGTCTACAACGCAATTACGTCCTTTAATTAACTAATCAATTGAAAACATTAACGATATTCATAAATACATGCAGCAGCCTCATTGGACTGGAAAACACATCTGAATAGCCACGTAATGCTTCCACCAGGGCCTCCAGACAGCAATGATCAACGTCAAGGAAATGGCTGACTATTTACATCACCCCCACCATGCGATCAGCCGAGTCACTATTGGTCAGTGCTGAACAAAGGAAATATTTGAATCGTAAATATTTACGACAGCGAATTCATCTTCCGAAAAACTTGGAGCTCGATTTCGAGAAATTGGGAATAATTTGGATCAAGAAATAAATATCATCACCTAAAAATGAGTATATGCTACAATAACAACCCAAAAACTGACGTCTATCAGTGATTGTTGCACTTTAAGAAAAATATTTACTATTTAAAATTGTACCTTACATCATATTTGTGAACTTGTACCTTTTCTTGTAAACACAATAAAAATGATGTGGGGTTTTGGTTTCCTAAATTGGCACTGTCTTGACAAGAACTATCACACATAATTTTAACACAGCTGACGTCCAATCGTAGCGACCAGGGAAATTACCTAAAACAAGCACCTTAGAAAAATTAAGGAGGTTCTGTCCCCCAAAAGTCCGACCCAAGTTTGCCCTATAAAATATAAGGCAAACCGGTAGGAAGTCAGTTCAAAACTATCAGCCAAGAAGAAACAATACTCAAGAAACCAGTCTCCAAGTTGAAACCTCTTTTCAAGTATTTTAATAAGTCTTAGATTCAGTTTACCTCTCCCAGTATCCCAGTAACCTGAAACCCTAAAAAAAACCCAGTCTCCCACAGTCTCCAAACTGAAAAAAAAATATATATTATAATCCAGTACTCAAATCTGTTTTTGCCATTATACCTAGAAGCATTTTTTGTCAAAGTAGTAAATTCATTCAAAAGACCAGTGGCGTAAGAAATTCCACTGGCGTACCAAATTCCATTGGCGTGCCGAATTCCATTGGCGTACCGAATTCCATTGGCGTACCAAATTCCATTGGCGTACCAAACTCTATTGGCGTGTCATTGTGGCCAGCTCACTATTTTAGATAGTATATGTACAAACGTCTAGTACATATTGGTTTGTTTATTTTTATTTAATTCAAACAATGCACAGGCAAACAATGAAAAAAATAATATATAAATGAGCGATCTTCAATGTGTTCTAGACGGATTTAAGACAGTAAATCGGATGACAGAAACAGCCATACGAAACACCATGGACAAAGCGAGTAATTGGTGTTGCCATAGTAATGAAAAAATTTAGTTCCAATTTAATAAATTTCTAGACTTAATTGCAAAACTGCACTCGTATAAATAAACCACATGAAACCCACACTGGAGCCCGGACCTCGGTAGCTGCAATTACGGTACACTTTGTTTGCCGAGTGGTTGGCTCTGTTTGCTTTGTGGACAAATTGTGACCAAATGTTTCCACCAAGACTCCTGAATGCTTAAAGTCTTCAAGTTTCAATTGACCTTCGTTTGGCTGAGAGGAAGTGTTCTAAATAAGATAAGCATATATCATCCGCACATATTCCTTCTTTCCGCCGAGTGTGACATGAAAAACGGGGGAAATCGAATATGTGTACGAGATTCGTATGGGGGAATTAAGAAATGAATGGGCTGATTACACGAAGCGTATGCTGAATGATAGGGTAGTAAAATCAATTTAATGATGTGAAAATGGTAGTAAAAGACGCTGCATTGAAGGACTTACAAAATATATCAAATTTATGGAAGATGTACAGAAAACATACAACATTATGTGTAAGTATAGTATCTCTACTATACTATACTAAGCGTTGTAAAGTATTGTAAAGTATGGTAAGTATACTAAAGTATAGGTTTAATAGGTAAAGGGTTTGCTGATTTTCATGGATGCATTTCTACTTCTTTCAGATTTTAGTTTATGCTATGAAATGTTTATATTATGTTACGAATTTATAAAAATCTTCAAAAAAATGATAATATTACCAATAAATCATTGAACTACAATTATTGAAAGTATTGCCACACCAAAAATATTTTCATTTCAGAGAAATCTGAGCGTGACAGAGATGTTTCGAATATTATGATCGAAAGTTTCGATAGAGACATTTGTAAGAAACGATTTTCTGCTTTAAAGTAAAGAAAATCATAAAATATAGGTTAACTCAATTTGACTTTAGTTGATTAGTTATTACCAACAAAATGAAGCAACCCTTATTACATACGAAAATATTTTTAAAATTTTATCGATTAAACGCTTTTAAAAACTTTTTAGAAATAGAAAAAAAAATATTATTTGTGTGTGCTCAAAATAACAGACAGAAAAAATAATTAAAAAATCTCAATCTCTTTCATTTTCTATTTTTCATAAAAATTTTCGGGAAAACATAATAATGAAACAAATAATAAACACATCAAACTTTTTTTTCAATAAGAGTATTCAAGATGTGATTCATCTGCATTGACGGCCGGCGTAGTCCAGCGGTAAGGCTCTTGACTCGCACTCCGAAGGTCGCGGGATCGAATCCCGGCGTGGCAAATAAATTTTATTTGATTAATTTGTGTTATTTCACAATTTATTTATTTAAAATAATATATAGTTTATTTGCAGCGCGTTCCAGAGTGAAAGATGCTCTCAGTATCGCCCCGGTGTAAGACCATCATTCATAATTGAAACGTGGCTTGAAATGGCTTTAGCCGTGTTTAGTGACCAGATCTGTATAGTCAGGTACTTCCCCACCTTCCTCTTCCCTATCTCCTTCCCCTTCCCGCTACCTTCAGCCTCAATTATTCAAATCCCCAATTGGGGATGCCATAGCCCCACTGGCTCTAGACGGGAGCAGTGGAGATAATCGACCACTTACCCGCCCTGGTGTAAGTAACAGATGGTTACTCCTTCAAGGCTCTCGCAAGGACTCTAATTTTACATTATGCCATTATCTTTTTTAATTAGTTTATCCCTGACTTGCTTTATATTTTTCGCATTTTGTATATTATGTAGCCACTTGCATACTGCTTCCTAACACCGTATGCAGGGACACTGGAGGTCTAGATTCGTTCAAACATAAATTTAGATTCGTTCTTTCAAAAAAATTAGAGTTCAGACGAGACAATTTGGGACTCTTGTGCGGTATCCATGTAAAAAAATAAATTATTGTTTGTTTTCAAAAACTGAAAGATTTGAACACTCGCTGGCACACAAAAACAACTAACCACTCGAACCTATTGGCTTGTTTAAACCACAATGTAACTTAACTAGACATACGTATGATGTATGACTATGTACTAAACTGAGTTATTAAAAAGTTTATAAAATTATGTATTGTGTGACAATCGGCAAGTTACGAAAAATTACTATTAAGAAATTTGTAAAATATGTAAACATACATACATAAAAGAAATTAATTAGAAAACTTCAACATAATCATAGTTTTCTTTCAGCACAGAGAAGCTATATAAATGTATTTTATCAGCGATGTAATTACAATGCTATATTGTGGTTTTGTCACAAGATGCATTTAAGGGTTAACATAAAAATATGAAATTTATAAAATTTTATTGTACCAATATAAGAAAGGCACTTTGAGTATCTCGAGTCGTATTTCAAGTATTGTGAATTCCAATTTCTCGAGATAGATGAATGATATTCTGATAGTAGCATTCGTTTGGTTTTAATCAACTTCTTCCTAGAAATGAAACAAACAAAAAAGACTTACAGTTTCTTGCTTTGAGGAACTGACTGAACGGAGAAATCCAGTCGATTTGTATTTTCAGATTTAACATTCTTTGCAAAAAATTGTTTACCACATTCGGGAAGATTTTTTTGTTGGCGATCTTTCGTGTAGATTACGACAAGAGGCGAGGTTTGTTTATGAAGGCCAGATTATAATGAAATATTTTATGGGATTTTGAAAGTGTCGTAAAATGTTGAAGAAGCTTTTCGTCGATAAGGCTAATTTGCCGAGTTTTCGCAGAGATTGGAATATTATCTATCCAGAGTATCCAGACTAACGCACATAGCCACTGAAGTACTCGTATGTACCAACAGTAGGATCATTACGGGATAAAATCGGTAGCCCACTTGCTACATGCATTACTGGCAAGACAGAAGAGCTTTTGAGTATTGGTGAGATACCACTTCCAGATTGAAACGTCACTGTGAGAAATACAGTGGCTTGATCCCAATTTCCACAACCTTGCCACCGACAATCCACGCTTCAGCTATGCAAAGCTGCTGATATACCGATCGTTATATATCTCTGTTAATTCAACGCTTATATAAAGACCAGCCATGACGACCTCCGTAGTCCAGTGGCTAAGACTCTTGACTCACATTCCGGAGGTCGCGGGTTCGAACCCGGCATGCGCAAATAAATTTTATTTGATTAATTTGTGTTATTTCAAAATTAATTCATTTAAAAATAATATATAGTATATTTGCGGCATGTTCCAGAGTGGAAGATACTATTAGTATCGCCCTGGTGTAAGACCACCATTCAGAATTAAAACGTTGCTTGAAAATGGCTTTAGCCGTGTTTAGTGACCAGATCTGAATAGCCATGTACTTCCCAACCTTCCTCTTCCCCACCTCCTTCCCCTCCCCACTACCTTCAGCCTCACAACATACCCCAATTGGGGATGCCATAGTCTCACTGGCTCCAGACGGGAGCAGTTGAGATTCTTGTCCGGTATTCACTGTAAAAAAAAAAAGCCATAAGAGTTTACAATCTTAGTAAAATAGTAAATAAAGCACACACAATAAAAGTATGTTAAGAATACTTTAAATACAGTTATTGGTGAACAATCAGGTATTTAGTAATATTTATTCAGATAAATGTTTTAATCTTCCAGCAGCAGAAGATTTACTATGAAAATCTAAGAACTACCAACAACAAAGAATCTCAGTGCCGTGCATTAATTTTTGTAAGTTTGTGTAAAAGGGTCGAGATATTTTTTGCCACCGACTTGAAACAATCGCTGATAACAAGAAGTGTACAAAGACAGCGACTATCTGCCGCCTGGCTGGTGTTTAATTACCTCCTTTCGCCTCCCACCCCCAACTTGGGGTGGATGGGATGGGTAGGGAGGCTTCTCCCTACACCCCGTCTCTAGTGGAGGAGTGGGGAACACGGCGCGATGTCGTAAGTTGTAACGGAACTTAAAACTAGTAATCAGGTTAAAAACTATTTGCCAAGTTTTGAAAACGAAGGATACGTTTTAAGGAAGGTGGTTTTGTTTAGGGTGGGGGTTGGTTTGTTGGGACGGGATTGGCGTGCACGGTTCGTGATGGATCACTAATTACCTTGCGTGAACCGCGGCCGCATTCGGGAATGTATCTAATTGGTTCGACGGGAAGCCTGAAAGGTACTTCAATATACTGGGATTTATTTAAGGAAACTACTAAACTAAACTACTTTGGACGTCTTCAACTTATCACCATACAAATACATACGTTTGACGATAATCATCAAAATGTTTTTGAAGACAATTGAAGACAATAAATTGACAATATTAATAATTTATTTTTTTATTGTAAGAAACAAACAGCAATTTATATACAGGATGAGTTATACAAGAGGTTAAACATGAGGTAAGCCAAAACAGTTTCTTAAGCTAATGTTGTTTATTATGATATAATATACAATTGTAATTGGTAATAAGCATTAAATGAAAATGAAAATAACAACAACAAAAAAATATATATATAATATATAAGGCAAAATTGTAGATGGAGACGAGGGTATATTTACAAATTTCAAAATTAAAAGTATGAAAAGGGATGAGGTTTATAAATATTTAGGATACCCGCAATCGAATAGATTAGATCACACTAGTATTAAAAATGATATTAGGATTAAATTTCAAACTAGGATCAGAAAAATTTTAAAATGCAATCTATCTGCTAAAAATTTAGTAAAAGCAATAAATACTTGGGCAATACCTCTACTAACGTACTCATTTGGCATAATTAAATGGTCCAATACAGATTTAGATAGTTTAGAACGATTAATTAGAACTACGTTAACAAAGTTTAATTGCCATCATCCCAAATTCAGCTATAGAACGAATTAATTTACCTAGAAATTTAGGAGGTAGAGGTGTAGTCAAAATAACATCTTTGAAACACAATCAGGTAGAAATGCTTAGAAATTTTTTCCATAGGAAAGCTAATAGCTCAGAAATGCACAAAATAATTTGCAAGGCAGATAGAAATATTACACCTTTAAATTTATATGACGAGAATGCCAACATTCTTATAAATACTAACCAGGAATTATTAGATTCCTGGTCAAATAAAATTATTCACGCAAAACACTTCAATTATCTCAACCAAACGTATGTTGACAAACTTTCGTCAAACAAATGGTTGGGTATTGGAGAGTTGAGCGCAGAAATAGAAGGATTTATGCTTGCCATTCAAGATAGAGTCATTAATACTAAAAATTATAGGAAGCATATAATCAAAGATATAAATCAAATTGATGATTTATGTAGAAAATTTTTGGCTTTTCAGGAAACTATAGAACACATTATATCGGGATGTTCTATATTAGCGCCGTCCGAGTATACATTTAGGCACAATCAAGTTTTAAAAATAATTCACCAAAGTTTGGTAATTAAACATAACTTGATTGATTGCCGTAATGTAGTACCATATTATGAATATGAACCAAATTCATTTATAGAAAATGAATTTTATGAAATATATTATGATAAAACTATACTTACAGACAGAACAATTAGTCATAATAGACCTGATATAGTTTTACATGACAAAATTAAAAAAAATAACTTATATCATTGATGTAGCTATTCCAAATTACTGTAATATTCAAAAAACGATTTCTGAAAAAATTAGAAAATACACAGATTTAGGAAATGAGATTAAAAGAATTTGGCATTCTCGGACTATAAAAATATTACCATTTGTTATTTCGGCCACTGGCATACATAATACCTAGGAATCTGATTCAAAATTTAAGCATATTAGATTTATCAAAGAATTTGTATATAAAAATGCAAAAATCAGTAATTTTAAATACATGTAGGATTACAAAAGATTTTTTAAATATTTATATTGAGGGATCAGTAGGATTTATAGGTTCAATTAGAAATGCCACAGAGCCGAACCCTCTGATATGAAAATATCTGGAGTCGGTGAATTATATTCCCATTTGGTCTCTAGTAGGTTGACATGTTGTTCTTGTATTATTTTGTATTTATAATACTTAAATAGTGCAATTGCATAGCGTGGGTTGACTACATGATCATTTGGGGAAGTGTGTGAAAGGGTTTAGTTTTTCCTGTGGGGAAAATTTAACCCGGACATTTTAATCTGGTGCGTAATAATATAAGTATATTAGAAGGAAGAAGGAATAGGAAAGGGCAAGAGGCAGAGGAAGGTGGGATGGGGACAGGAGATGCTCATGCTGTACCTTTTCTATAGTTGTGCATTAATTTAATTAACATTTGTGGTCGTACGTTTGACTTCGTTTCGGTCATAATATGTAAAAGCATCTAAAAAGGGCGTTTATAATAAAAAAATAAAATAAAACTTAAACTTACACGTCTTAATAGAGCCGCGTATTGCAAGTTGATCACTTACTTATTCATTCGAGGGTAATGATGTGCATATGCTGAGACGCAGGTCACTGAGAATATGCAGAGCAGAAATGTCGCCGCTGGACAGACGACGCAAAAATCAGTAACCAACATATGCTGCGACACAACTTAGTTTTGCTTGTGTCTGCTTGGACGCTAGTTGTTGGTGAGAATGTCGAGTTCCGAGCCGGATTCCGACTTTGAAATTAATACTATTTATATCTGGTCTTTGCAAATACTTAAGAAGGCGAGATTCTCATAGAAAATTATATTGGTATCCTCTCTTGTCGGAGATTGACAATTAATAATTTGTGTAATCATTACTATGCAGGCAGGCAGGCACTGGACCGAATACTAGACAGGCCTGGCATTTTTCTTTGTATTTTGCCCTGATGGTCTTAACAAAGATAGACTAATGTCGTTATTTTCACTGTCTTTTTTTTTTTTTTTTACAGTGTATACCGCACAAAAATCTCAACTGCTCCCGTCTGGAGCCAGTGAGACTATGGCATCCCCAATCGGGGTATGTTGTGAGGCTGAAGGTAATGGGGAGGGGAAGGAGGTGGGGAAGAGGAAGGTTGGGAAGTACCTGGCTATTCAGATCTGGTCACTAAACACGGCTAAAGCCATTTTCAAGCAACGTTTCAATTCTGAATGGTGGTCTTACACCAGGGCGATACTAATAGTATCTTCCACTCTGGAACATGCCGCAAATATACTATATATTATTTTAAATGAATTAATTGTGAAATAACACAAATTAATTAAATAAAATTTATTTGCGCATGCCGGGTTCGAACCCGCGACCTCCGGAATGTGAGTCAAGAGTCTTAGCCACTGGACTACGGAGGTCGTCTGTGAGTTAATGATTCTACATTGTCAATTGTTCGTATGCTACTTGACTTATAAAACTACAATCAATTAAAGTCACACGACTTGTTAAACTACAGCCAAATGCAGTCGTCTAATAAATATCATTGCCAGTATAAAGTTAATCCTATTTACATATACAAACAAATATGATGGCTTCCACCAGAGTAACTAACATTCACATACCAGAAAAGATAGTTTTGAACCTATAGTGCATTTTTATAATACGATACGATACTATAACGTACTTTGTTCATTAAATTTAACAAAATTATCTGATCGTAGAATCATTTCCGATTTAACCTGTTTGTATAAAATCATTAATTAAATATTTGATACCCCTGATTTATTATATGTAGGTAATCTCTTTTCATACTCCAGGCAGGTCGGTCACAAAACAGTACCTACCATGTTATTGTAGCAACTCGTCAACATCCCTTCTATACGACGGATTCAACAGCTTGGAAACAAATACTTCGATGTTGTTGATATATTTAGTAAATCAATTTTAATATATAATAATACCTTATTGAAGTTTTTTTTATCAAATAGAGGAATATTTTGATAAAACTATTAAAATTGACTGACACGTAACAGTATTTTGTCGGCTGAAAGAAAAAAAAACTATTTTGGATTTTTTATATTTTGTACCTACATACTGTGTGGTTCAAATTCAATAATATTTTTACTTTATGTTTATTTTTGTGCAAGTGTTTTAAACAGTAGTTTCCTGCACTATTTACTAGTATAATTTCGTTAATATCGTTATGTATATGTTTGTAAAAGCCTAAATAGGCGTAAATAAATAAATAAATAATAAGTCCATCAATCTCCTATTCCAAGTAACAAAAAAAAAATTTTTAGTAAAGAATTCGGTACGGTAAAAAAATAATATTAAATGAAACAAAACGTAAGTATCCACATTTGCGGCAGGGGTGATCTTCGGTAGTTACAGTCATATTGCGAGTCAAAAGTCGAGATTTTCCTCGTCCCTTGTAATGGGAGACGTGTTCAGTAGGTTGTAATATAAATGACGTGGCGGCTCCGCGGGGACAGGGAGAAAAATTACCACTCGTCTGCGGCAGGACACGCCATGTGACCGTGTGGTCTCGCTTCTTCTACGAGAAGTCCTGGCTTTATCCATAAGTTACCGGGAGTCACACAAATTCATGTGGTTTGATTAATATTGAGGAAATAAAATATCTGTCACACAATTCCAAAGTGTCAATTTTAACCGAAAGTATTTCCAGTTTAAGTCGTCGTTTTAATCTCGGGAAAAAATCTTTAATTAAATTTACCAAATGGCTCAATTCATAAATAATCTGTTTTGAAAAAAGATTTTATCTTAGATTAAGTATTTTCTTAGCTATAACAATAAAAATATGGTTATCCGTTGAAAACAACACAATTTGCCCCTAGGAATGAAGTTTCATCCAAAGTTAAAATAATATTATGGACAAACTCCAAACAAAGATAACTTTGAAGGTAACAATAAACTCAAAACAAATTTAGTCTATTTAGTGTCTACAAATACTGTTGATAGAGGGTCGCCGAGGGCCTGGTAGGAGACAAATGTCTTGGCTGCGAAATGTGCGAAAGTGGACCGGCATTAGAAGTGTGGAGGAGCTATTCCGGGCAGCGCAAGACAGAAACATTTTCCAGAGTGATCGCCAACGTCGGGGGGACCTGATAGGGCACACCAAGAAGAAGAAATACTTTTGACAACTTTTCTAACAAGTCCTTTGTTTACATATTTTTTATTCTAAAAAAACCTACTTAAATAATATGTTCTCTGTTATTATGAGATTGATATTATTTTTTTTAGTATAGTAACAGTAGTTTAGTAACACATAATAGTGTGCTATACTTAAATACTTGCTTTTATCAGACATACTTTGTTAAATGTACATTCTTATTATGTTATTATTGTAATACTGATACTCTCTTATGTACCACTATATACTTATAATATCATGTACCTATCACTTAAATGTAAAAGCCATTCTATGGCGTTTAAATAAATAAATAAATAAACATAAAAATGTGTGATGAATTAAAGGTAACATGCTGTATTTCCAAAGCTAATGTTATGTATAGGTATTTTGGTTAATAGTTCTGCAGAGTTATACGGTTTTTTCACTAAAAATAACTGTATGCTTAACTCTAAACAGCATTAGTGATTACCTGCGTTCTGCGTTCCCTCAGATGACTCAGGTGTAAAATCCTTAACAAGCTCAAAGCACCTAAGTTTTCTAGAAACTTGAGAAAATTCACAAATGCAAATGGTACATCCAAAGCCGTTAGTTTTTAGTTTAGTGCCAATGTATCCTCTTTAGCGCAAAACTACCCAAAAAGGAACCACAGCTAACAGCTAACACAGTCTGCCGTGAAACCGTTTATCACTTAAAACAAAAACCTATTTTCCTCCGAGCAGCGAAAGGTTATAAATCTATCGTTTTGTTCTGAGATATGTGTACTTTTATCAAATAGGAAGCGGTAAGTCCTTTGGCACTTTTTTTGTCTTATTTCCGATTCTGGCATTAAATAACTCCATCCGAAAAAGATTTTCTCGTTAGCAGTATCTTTCTATTTCTCTACCGAAGTAGCGTCGGATGCTTCCGCCGTTACGTTCTGTCACGGCAAACCCAACTAATCGAGCGAAGGAAGTGGCACTTCATCGAACACCCACAATTCACATCAATTCACCTCGAATGCTTTTCTGATTTTGTTCCACCGGTGCCTTATTTTGTTTCTGATTTTTCCGGTCCGCTTTGAGTGTGAAGATGAAGTCTCGGGTGTTTTATTTGCCGATCGAGGCTTTTTGCACTCCATTCCTCGTGCGAACCGACTCTAATGCAAAGCAAGTCTGGGAGCATCTTAGAGAATTTACTGTTAGGCAGAAGCTCACTTCTCGGATTTATCTTTAAAACATGAAGAGTTTCTTTTTTCTTCTGAAAGTTAAATAATACAAATGTGTTTATTTATAACACTTGCAAAAAATGGGAACGATTATGGAAAAGTTTCCAAAGTTCTCCAGGACAGACAAAAACATACCTTATACATAATTTATCTTCTGAAACTATTGTTAGATTTTGGAAATATCATAGTTATATAATGTAATAGGCATAAGTACGACATACCTTCGGGGGTCAGATGTGTATAATTCTGTTCTTGTAAATTCACATTCTTTTATCAATTTCCACTTTACTACAAAATAATGTATGTAGAAATCGAAAATGATTTAGGATTTACGCCGTGCTTCAGGAAAGTTAAAGAAAGTGACTAAATATAGATATAAATACATTTAAAGAAAATGACATTTTTATTTAGCATTTAATTTCAGTTTATTTTACTAGCTTTCAATTCTTGAACTATGACAAGCATCTTGAACATAAACCATCCACCAAACCAAACAAACCACTGAAACTTAATATTTTTGATTCACCGGATTCATTTAAAGTTTAAATTTGCTCTCTAGAGAAATGTGTTTTGCCTTTGTCATTTGACCTGGGAAAAGATTAACAATGAGCTATGAGAGAGCTTTTCTCTGAAGCATAGAGTCTAGTTTTTTTCTAAGACTACACATGTTTTCAAAGACTAAAAAATATAATTATTCTCATACTAAAAAATCTATAGAAAAACTGGCGTACGACTAGAGCGGTGCGGCCTCATCTCTATAATTTAGTATGAGTGGCACGTCCTCGCCTGCCACACAGGCCGCTGTCTGATACCAGCCCTGTACTATCCCACCTTACTCATTTCTCAACCTCTTGCACTCCAAACACACGAAGTCAATGGCAATTCAACAAAAAGCACAATCAAAAGCTCCAAAAATAGACATTTTTCTAAGCTTTTTACTTGAGCTTTTTACTAGCTAATTTATTTAATATTCTATGTTGGATCTCCTTGCTGCATGCGTACAATAGTTGCTATCGGCGCACGTACCAGTACTCGTTTTTCCTTCCTGTGATTTCGACTTTTGCATCAATTCTACGGAGATTTAGCGAGACCCTCTCAACTAGAAAATGCTGACCTTCCATATTGAAGAAGCCTTTGTCCCGAGCCATTAAGTTCAGTGCTTCCTTCGTCTTGTGATTTATTGCAGCAATAAAGCTGGAAAACTAATACACCCATCGCGCGAATAATACTAACAGAGCGCGTGGCTTATCAAATTATCAAACGTACAAATAAGATTAATTTATTAGTAGACTAGCAAGTTCCCGGCATGCGTTGCTTTGCCATTTAATATAGAAATTGTTTCTCCCTGCGTGTCCTTTCCCATTCGTCATGTTCACCTTCCGCCTCCCCTTCCTCTTCCGCGTCCCCCTCCCTTAAATCAAAACCATAATTTTCTCTGAAATCGTCAGATTTTTAAGTACCTATCTATTTATTAGTAAACCAAACATTTTATGCAATATATTTGAAATTTAAAATACGAAATTATTCATTTATCCAAAGAAAGTTCATTATCTCAATGACAATAATTATTATGTCAAACTTTATTAATGCACGTAGGTTCCATGATATTGAAATAATACGAATGAGAAAGTCTATATAAACAAGAGGTTTTCACAATTGAAATATTAATATTCACAATATTGAACCGGAAACAGAACGTACAGACAAATTTGAAGACGAAATGCAAAAGGTCGAGTTAAAACGGGACACTGGGCTTAGTCATTTATAATACATGTCGAATGAAAAGTTCGATTTATGAATGGTTGAATTTTTTTGGCGTAACCATTACTCCTAGCTTATGACGGATCTCTCACAAATTTCTGTGCATGCTGCGAGGAAGGAACAAACTCAGTCCGACTGACTCCTAGCCAAGTGTGCTAACCACGTGACTATCAACTACCTCGAATAATGATTTTATGTTGATCTAAATTCGGCTAGATATGCTTTCATAGTTAGAAGTCCCAATATATGACAGAGAAAAAGAACAAGAGATAAAGAATCATAAAAAAGATAATGTTTTGATTAGGTCAAAAAAGATTCTTCAAATTCTCATTGTATGTTACGCAGAGGTCGCTAGTTCACAAAATTGTCTGACCGAATAAAAAGCTTGTATAGAGCCAGGAAGCTGACATTATTGTAGCCCGAGAGAGCCACACGATCTGAGATAAGCATTTGTGTTTTTTCTTTTCTCTTTATTAAGCTCATATCCCTTTGTCCCACGCGGCCTATGCGAATATTGCCCGCGATGGTCAAACAATGGGACAATCGGATATTCTTGCCCAAGAAAATTACAATACCAAAGGGAGAACGCCTAATATAATAGCTTTTGGCATTTGGCAAATAAAGACGCCCAAATGCGGCGGTTCCCGGCCATCAGAATGTAACATGACGGGGAAAAGGACAAAGATTATTTTGTGGATTTTGAACTCATGTGTGTGTTTTTCTTCAGATGTTTTCGTATTTTTTTTATAAACGAACACCATTTCATTGAATAATTTTTCGCCTTTGTGAAAAAATTTTGGTTCACGTTGTTATTTAATTATTTGTTAACATAATATATGTACTGTACATTTCACATTTCAGTATACAATTTCTGTAAAGCAGATCAAAAACTCTCGTTTAGTGAGTTTTATTATCCAAGAATTTGTACAGCTTTTTTCAGTTTCGAATCGACTACCTGAAAATGAATGACTCGATCGACCAATCAACTACCTATATAAAGAATAACCTGACCAATTTTTTAAAAACTCCTACCACCATATCAGTAACCGAAAACATTCTTCTTATCTGATGGAGAACTATGCCAGCCGATGAATTTAATTCATCTGGATGGGAACTAGATGCGATGTCAACTGAACACTGATAGGTCAAATGATATCATGTTGTCAATATAATATAATATACCAAAATAATAATATAAAGGGTGGTCCAACCATAACGCACAATGTTAATTGTAAATAAGACAAAAAGTTTTCGGAGATTTGTCTTAATTTTTTTATTTTGAAAGATATATCTATGACAACAAGGAACTCCAGTGAAAATATTATGGCTTTAAAAAAATATGTTCATTTAGACCAAAAAACGTTGATTTTGAATATATAAGTTCTATTTAGTAATATTAAACGTAGAGTTTTTAAAAAAATATTAAAAAGACAACACGCCGTCAAGTTGGTATTATTAAAATGTTTAGTGGTGACGTTACTGATCACCGTAAAGTCATTGTATGGGAATGTAGGTATGACACAAGCCATCGTATTAACAACATTTCATCTTATTCGTTTATTTACATACTGTTTATAGAGATTTAGTTCTTAGGTTTATTGAAACATTATTTAGGCCTAAATAATTCAGTTTCAAAAATAAAGGTATCTCTTATTAGTTTATCTCTAATATTCAAAATATTCAAAAACCACAGTACAAAAAAAATAGTAATGCTACTTCTATGTGGAATACTTCGCACTCCGAATTTCAAAATGGCGTCAATCGAACAGCTGATTGCTTGACAGTTGGGGCGCCCAAGCGGCTAAAAAGGTGCCCCAATAGGTCCCCACGACGGGATTGAGAAAATCCCAAGATCCTCGATTGAGCTACCCTACTATTATCAGTTCGGAGCTTCGGTTTCCATTAATATTGATTTCGATTCTTAAACGCCAAAAAATAACAATTTTAAACAATAATACCATTCCCCAGTCATAATATTGAAAAATATAATAATATAATATAATAAATAAATAATTCCAACTAAATAATGTTTTAACTTATCGAATAGTGTCACACTTTCTTCCGTATAACTGTCATGTAAAATGACAACACCTGTTGAAAATAAAAATAACTTTTCGGGAGTGATGACGTCACACGAATCACTACACATACGGTGGTTTTCGGGGATTTTGAAAAATTAAAACTTTGACAATTATTTTAACTATTAAAACTAACTCTAAAAATAAATAAAAATACGCAGTTAAATAAGTTAGAAGGAAGAAGAAAAAATTGGACTGGAGTTCCTTATCATGTGTACATTAACTAATCTTTGATAGTTACTGCATGACAATTTCCAATAATGTAATACGTAACACGGGGACTTTTCATAACGTTGAGTCAATGAAACTATTTTAGTACTCTCTTGTGAGATCGCAGCTAGAATGTTATCGCCTGGATGGTCTCCTATTTATACTTGTAACTTACACCGCTTGGGGAAAGTATAAAGAAAGTTTCTGAGATATTTTCATTACAAAATGAGAGAACCTGTAATTGATATCTGCACAAAACATTAATGTCTAATCTGTAACTACCACTACTTTCTACCCGGAGTACTTTTTAAATTACTGATAGACTGCCACATAGACTGCCCTGGAATATTAAGATTTATAAGTAACCGGGTCCCTGTTAAATCTATTCGACTTCCATCTTTTCCACTGTGACAACCATAACACAAACAATTCATATCATTTACCGCTAGTGCAATTTCACATAACTGCCAATACATTAGCAGATCTATACGATATTTTCAAAACCTGTCCGTCCTACATCAAATGAAAAATAATTAGTTGTGAATACCGGGTATTAAGGGACGTACTTGACTTACTTTAACCAGTGATTCATGACCTTATTTGGAGTAAAAAAATTGAATGAAATTTTGGTCGCCGGTGACATTTTTCACTGAAACTTTCAAATTTTTTTCTACAAAAACATAAAACCATAGTAGATATTAGACATTTGAGAGTTAGTGAGAGTTTAGCCGTTCACTCGGCTGAGTTACCAATTACGACATATGGAAGAATTTTTTTGTTGTTGTTTGGTTGTGAAGAAAAAAATTTACATTTTTTACTCCAAATAATGTTAGGAATCACTGGTTAAAGTGAGTCAAGTACGTCCCTTAATACCCAGATGTGTTTATAATTGTATTATGTTTGTAAAATGATAATTATTTATTGCATTGATGTGTATGACATCTATACACTGATATGTTTGTAAGTAATGATGTTTATTAATGTTAAACATATGTTATGTCTGCCTACGGGCCTTTAAAAGGTAAATAAATAAACAAAAATACCTAATCCATATTTAATATATAAAAATGAATCCCTGTTTCCCTTGGTCACGCCATAACTTCAGCCATATTTCATTCATATTTATTTTTAAGTTTTCTAATACTATGTAGAAGGTTCTTACGGAAAGAAAAATTAAGAAAATTAATAATTCAATTAATAATGAATAATTTCAGAAAACTTAACGACTATTTTAACTTCGCGCGTTTGACAGTTCGCACGTTTGATGACATTCAATTTAGCAGGCAGCTGTTTTTTTTTGTATCAAAAGAATTGTCTATGGGTTTTTAAAATCATAGATATTATAAATAGGTAGGTACCTATGTTAGATATTAAATTTGATTGATAGTTTTTATAATATGCAAACATAAAAAATTTAATAAAAAAATTGTAATAGGTGGCACGCGAGCTGTTTGAAAACTGAATGTACTGGGACTGAATTTATGGAACGCGAGAGAGGGGTTTGCAGGACGGTGGAGCGGGAGAGGGAGGAGGGTGGACCAAGGGCGGATCCAGCTTTGACGCCAGGGGGGGGGGGTCACATAGCGCCAGGGGGGGGTCACATGGTCGTGGTCAAGTCACTAGAAGTTATAATTTAATTTTTATAATAATAGATACAAGTAAAAAGTAGGTCCACCTAGGTCCTGGACCCAGCGCAGGGGGGGGGTCATAACCCCCTTGACCCCCCCCCCCCCCTGGATCCGCCCTTGGGTGGACACACGGGAAAGGACGTGCAAGGAGAAACAATTTATTTCTTTGAATATGGCCTTGCAAAGGAAGGCCGGGAACCAGTAGTCATTTAATAAACACAAATATTAGCATTTCAAGTCGGTTTTAACCGGCATTTCAATATTTGTTTTCTTATTACAATATTTAAAAATGTTGTGTTAATAGAGGCTTGCCTTATTTTTGGTAGATTAATAAACATTTTAAAGCTCGTAAACTCAGGAAGATCAAAGCTGTGAACAAAAAAATTGTTATATACCTACCGATAAAGTCCAGCCCTAAAACAATATGCATATGTCGCACAGCGAAAGTTTTTGAGGATTAAAGAGATTTTCTTTTTCATTTTGCCAAGAAAATATATTTTTTCTTTACAAGAAGCAGTTTACGACAATGAGACAAGATAAATTCATAGGGAATACTAATACAGCTCTCCATAAACATATTACTGAGAAAATCCTGAAGAATTTTGCAGACGTAATAAAAATTGCTATTGGCTTAATTTTTTTGTTAAAAATTGTAAAACGCGATGCCTTTAGATCCTCACGATAAAACTAGCAGTCTGTGTAATCAACGGCTATTAATATTATAGTTTAAGTTAATTCGCAAAGTACCGAAGGCAGTACAAATTGTGCTTGGCAAAGTTTTAAAGCAAAGTTCGAATGAAGTTTCAGTCTCATTTAACTAGTTCCTCCCTGCCTGCACCCACCGTCAAGGACTGGGGATGAAAAAATGGTCTTACCAGGGATTAAGACTGTATGGTCCCTGTTTATTAATGAAGTTTGTTTAAGTTACGAACAATGCCGGAGCCCCGATGAATTTGTTCTTCAGCTAGATACAGTCATCTTCTCCAATGTTCCACGGCGATTTACAACGTAGGGTTTTCTTTTTCTTTAAAGAATTAACGTACTTGCAAAGAATGCCTCTTCTCTTTATAGGGAAAATTTTTCCGCCAACTCTTTTAATTTTTTTTGTCTTTGTTTTAGAAGCAGATTGTCTTTGGAATATTCATGCTATAATGAAGAACCACACTCAAGGACTACGACGAAAATGGTTTTAAAAAAAGGTTTTTTTTATTATTTAGTGATGGAAAACTTTAATTTTTGGGACACTTTGGGTGATTTTCTACAAAAAAATTGTATGTGTTTTCATGTCAGTGAAATGTTTGGTTTTATAGAAGATTATTTTTATGGAAAAACCTTTAAATGATAACTTTGCATGAAAAGAGAAATTATAAATAAATTAGTCCTTCTCACTGGGGCTCTATGCGGTAACGGACACTATTTTGTATCTGTTTATTAAAATTATATAATTATCTTTGCTAAAATAAGCGTTAAAATTCTGGGCTATTTTATGCAAATAGCCGTTTAACGGCTCTCCTAACTAGTAAAACGACTATGAAATTCTAATAAAGGAATTGCGAAATATATGTATAATCGAAAATTTAAGCTAAAAA
Source organism: Limnephilus marmoratus (assembly GCA_917880885.1). NCBI lineage: Eukaryota > Metazoa > Arthropoda > Insecta > Trichoptera > Limnephilidae > Limnephilus > Limnephilus marmoratus. The sequence goes on along the minus strand of OU862909.1, from coordinate 50,365,981 downwards.
TCGGAAAATATAGGAAATTCAGCTATGCAATTCCAGTAAAAATTGGTCGCGTGACAAAATTACGCAGGCGTAAATTTCCCATACCAAACTGCTTGAATTGCCAAATTGCCTTTTATTTTTTAGTGATTTATTCCATTTGCATTACAAATGGAAGAAAGCACACATTAAAAATAAAATGATGTTAGGTTAGGTTTTATCTTGAGACTAAAGGCATCGCGTTGTGCCATCTTTAACAATATAATTAAAATCTACGAGGTGTTTTTTTATAACACGACGCTTTAAAACTAATATTATTTTTAGAACCTAATCTAATCTAACCTAACTTAACTTTTTTTTTCAAATTTGATTATGAAACATTCTAAAACGTAAAACTATCTCTGTAATTATCTCCAAGTGTAATTTCGTCCATCTGTAATACGTCCATCTGTAATACGCATGTAATTCTGGAAGAGTAATTAGGTAGCTGAATTTCACTCCGTGTAATTTTTGTCAGGGCACAAAGAATGTGAGCAGCAAGATCTTTTAAAATATCAAAAAGGAAGGGTTTTGAAATACTACTTTTTCCGTAATTAATAAACATAAAACAGATTCGGGAGCCGCCTAATTTTGAAGGCGAATTAATTATGTGTAGTAAGTACGGCAGTAAAACTATTAACAAAAAACCATTTTTTTTTAATTCGCACCATTCAGTCGATTGATGTCGTAGCGGAGCGCTAGTGATCTCGTTCGAGAGGCGAAACTATAATGTTTTGTCCCAATCCTACAAGATTTGAAGATCTTTTGAAGAACTTTGAAGATCTGTGAAATTGTCAAGATAACGCCTGATATGCTGGCAAGAGTCATAACAAACGCCAGAAATCGGTTTACTCAATGTATGGAGAATGGGGGACATCACCTACCTGATTTGATCTTCAAAAACTAAGTTTTTTTAATTTTTTAATTTAGTAACCATATAATATTTTTTACATTTTTATATGAAAAAATGTTAGTTAGATGTATATATAAAATAGAAAATATATTCTTAGTCCTCCTCACTAAGAGATCCTGTGCTGAGGGGGACTATGCTTTGGATAAGTTTTTCAGCGACTTCTATGATTTAACTTCATTGTGTGGATAAGGTTTTCCAGAAATTTCTATGACGTTTTAAGTATACAAATAAGTTTATTTTCCGATAGTTCCTTCAGCCAACATTAAATATCCTTAATGTAGCTATTTTTTGTTTTAGTTTGTTTGATACTATGTGGGAGTTTGTTATATAACTTTACTGCTAAAAATTCAGAACTTCTTTGACCAAATGAAGAGTTACACTTTGGTATATTAAGTATGTCTGTTTGTTTGGCTCTGGTTTTATGAGCATCTGAGGTGTCTGCCTCTGAATCATTTTTATGGTGATGTACTAGAATGTTATTGGCATAGATTTTCTGAATGTTTGGAACATCAAACTGTTTAAAAATTTCTGTTGTTGACGTCCTTATGGGGACCTTTAGAATGGTAATTCTGAGTTATCTTAAGTTGTTTTAAGTGGTTAGATGCTGCTGAGCCCCTTCCTATTACTCCATAAAACAAAACTTTAGGTATGATGTGCTCACATTGTGAAAAACAAATAAGAAATTTCTGATTCAGACAATGGGTTTTATTACGGCCCCGCAACCGCGCACAAAAAGAAGAAGATAGAGAGATATGTAATTACGAATGTTAGAGGAGTGCGCTAATATTTAAAGTGATAAAATCGATGCGAAAATGTTTAATCAAACACAACTCGTTTAAAATAGAGCAAAATCTCGCAGGGGTTGTCTTAAACAGCATTTAAAAAACACCGTGAATTATTTCATACATATAACTTGTAAAATAACTGAAATAAACGTGTTTATAATAATTTTTGGAGCATACTTTACGATTTTTTTCTATCGAGGGATTTTTATGTAATTTGCGTTTTGGCGCGACGAATGTCTAGAATCTTCAAAAATCACATATATTTCTTTAAGAGCTTAAAAAGCTTAAAGAGCTTGTTTAAAGAAGTTTGCAAGAAATTCGGGTAGCGGCGTCTTAAGTTTCGAAAAAAGGAACTCATGCTGCCGCACCCTGGGTTGCGATCACAGAACATCCATTCTAAAAGTAGACCTCAACGGCAAACGCACGCTCCTTACTATTCCTACGCATTATGGCAACTAAACTGTGTCGGGACAAAACTTTATAGTTCCGCCTCTCGAACGAGATCACTAGCGCTCCGCTACGACATCAACCGACTGAAGGGCGCGCATTTTAGAAAAGGAAGATATACTGCCGCACCCTGATTTGTATTATAACTGTAACCAAACTTTGCAGGTTTTGCTGATTTTAAAAACACCTAAATATAATTGACATCAATACCAATAAGATTTTTAGAAACACAGAAAAACTCTTAATCTAACTATTGCTTAAAATCACCAGTATCCATTATTTGAAGAGATCGGATGATGTAAGATTAATTAGTATGCATTTTGTAATCTCTTTGAATAAATATTCTCCGTGAACTTTATCCGTTCTCTTACTATGCGAAGACATTTCCTTCGGGAAGAGGTTTTACAATGCGTTGCTTATAGCAGCGTTTTAATTAAACGCAAATGCACATCTTAAACTGGATTCCTCAGTTTGTTACGTTAAGTTATGTATTTAATCAGGATTTTCTTACAAAATAATTAAATAGTTTTGTACAGTAATTAACATAATGCTCAATGCAATACCAAATTTTGTGAAAGAATTTTAGGTTGGTTTGGAACGTACAGTGTCGTACAGGGAGAATAATTTTACTTACCAGAAAATGTTTCTAGGTCAATAGTGACAATTATTATCAAATACGTTTTTCAAAATAAATTGTTATCATTCTCAGGTAATAAATAATCTTACAACTTTTGAATGCCTCAATATAATTTGGAAGCCGGGTATGTGTACCAACGCTCCTGCCATAGGTCACCCCAAGTGGTTCGCTACGTTTGGTGAATTAGCGGGTTGCCAGGTTCATGGGGATGGGGTTTACCTTGGTCTTAGCGGCGAACGCGTTTGTCCTTTGCAACTTCTGCGTGGCGGCTATGATCGATAGAGACTGGTTGAGGGAGACCTAACCTAGACCTTTCTAGCCAAACTCTCTCAAACCATCGACTAGCACCGCATTGGAAGGGATGAATTCATACGTCCGTCATTCTTAGATCTTTGATAGATTATTTGATCCAAGATTCCTACCCACCCCTCATACCTTTTTCCACCCCGAAACTTCCTCTCATCCCTTTCCCTAAAAAGACTCCCACAAATGACATAGGCCCTGGGGGAATTTCTTTTCCTCAGAGCTTCTTGTAAGGAACTAATCTAAAAACAAGAAAAAAGGCGTAAAATGTTGGTTTTACAATGATAGAGGATTGGGCTGGTTATGACTAGCATAATATTGAACCCGCGACACGTGCATAGGGTACGGTGGTACAAGAAAGTGCAGTTTTGGGTGTCAGATTTTATACAAGTAAAACTATACATTTCAGGAAAACAAAAATAAATTTATTGTCATCTCTTGGTTATCTCGCTGTAACAATAAAAACACGAATCGTCTAACTCTAACCCATTCCAAAAAATAATAAAAAAAGTTTAAAAAGGCAAAGGCGCCCACGTCTCCCTACAGCCCAAGAGCGTGCAAGAGGGTGTACATCACTGCGCACACACTACGTGGTGGGGTAATCAGTAAAAAGATATCAAATATAATCTCCAGATCCCAAATAACCAGTGCATCTCTTGTCCCACCATTCCAGGCATATTTTGCAATGAATCCAGTACTTTACCATTGACTCTTTAATTATTGCTGTGACTAATCTGTCTAACTATATCCAGATCTTCTTTTCGGGAGCGGGAAGAGGTTTGTTAAACAAATTATTTAAAGTAGGATGCTTCCTCTTCGTTTGTATGTGTGGAGAACTGCTTAGAATCTCCGATTACTTTGCCCCTCTTCGATGTCGCTCTCAGAACTGATTACTTTGGTAATGTAGAAAGATCTGCGAGAGTAACGTAACTAGTTCACGGTATGGCGGGTTTGGCTGATGATTCGGTCAAAGCAGAAGACACCATTCCTTCCGCCGACTCCAATAGTTCTATTTTTAAAGTGATATAAAGAAACCAATAATGCAGCGGTAGTAAAATTTAGTGGAGTAATCGGTTGAATTGGCTGTAAGTGCTAAATTTGTAACTAGGGCTTCTCTTTGACACCAAAAAATTGGCCATGCGGGAAGAGGTTATCGTTTCGGTTTTTCTCGGTCGTCTGGACATTCTTAAATCAAAACAGAAAATAATTAATAACAGTAGCAATTAACCACTGGAGCGACAGCGCAATTTAAAACTTTTTCTCCGATTGCTCGAGATATTTTGATGACCGTTTTGAATATTTTCCGCCCGCATTAAAAAAAATCATATCTCCGAATTTGAATATGGAGACATACAAACTAATTACAGTTCTATGTAGCCAATGAATTCACCTATCTTTTGTCGCCTATCACATATTCGCAGGATTTATAAAAAAATATATATAATAAAATCAGATACTTCTACTTAATTACTTACAAATTAGGAAAAAAATGGCCAAAATTGGCAGAAAAGCCATCCGAGGTATTTTAAATAGTGCCATATTGTCGCAAAAAGCGCTCCAGTGCGCCTCGTCTTTGCGCAAATCGTCCTTGCGCACTCATGCACAACTGGCGATCATTTTGTCAAAAACATACTACTACCGCTGTTTAGGATAATCTGTCAAATGTTTGTCGTGTGACAGTTAATTAAGTAGATTTTTTAAAGAAATATAAACACAAGAACACTTTATTGCATTGAACCTCCATATCACAGTTTCCAGAACAGATACATATTACACCGAACAAGCAAAAAAACGAATTTATTAACTGGTATCGTAAATAAACACCTAGATATACTCACAACTCGAGATGGCGACATGTCCAACACTTCACGCTAGCATCTGGCGACGCAATTCGTCTGCTAACGTCAAATGCGGGAATTTTAAATCGAATGCGCACTCTTGCACACTGCGCACCTTTGAACTACCCTACCCTATTGGATAGGTTACTCTCCGAGAACCTGGATAACTTTAGACTTCTGCTAGCTAAGTCCTCTAGCATTGCACAGGCAATATTTTTCGCTTTTAATGATGGGAGTAGATAGAGTGAGGGTAGACTTTAAATATGCTAGTCCCAAGAAAAGATCGAATGCACGTCATCAACGATCCTAAAAGCTATTTATAAAAATCTTCCTTCTTGTGAAAACGTAAAAGACTTAATATTATCTATAGAATGTTGAAAGTATCTAATCATTTTCCTACAGATATTTTGTGGAACGTATGTTTCTTTCGAATTGCATAACTATTATGGTAGTGCAAGTTATAAAAATGTGCAAACATAAGTTAAATGCTTTATTTCATAAAACGCACATTTAATCAAGACATTTTATTATAGTGCCTTGTGAGCTTGCTTCGTGGTCAAAATATTTGCCGTATTTGGGCCTATATTTCCATACCAAACTCTGTTTTCGAAACTGCGAGATGGAGATCTGCGATTTCAGGTGAGTGTAAGTGAGACGGAACACTAGGTCGTTGGGTTTAATCGGTTAAATGGATCAATTTTTTCCATTTAAATTTATTTGTAGTGACCCGTAGTGTTATATTCTTTACTAGCTGGTTCTCGGCATGCGTTGCAATACCATATTCAAATAAATACATTGTTTCTCCTTCAATCACCTTTCCCGTGCGTCCCCGTTCCCCTCCCGCGTCCCCTTCATTGCTAGCTTTATAAATTATAGTCTATTTATTATTCTGATTTATGACCTATATTATTGTAAAGATTCATTAAATTCCATTCAGTAGTTTTTGCGTGAAAGAGTAACAAACACACATACATCCATACAAACTTTCGCGTTAAAATATTAGTAAGGTTCTATGAATTTAGCAGTAATTAAATACTGATTCGTTAATAATTTCACCGCAAAAATTTTGTGATATTATTGTTGAAAAGATATAAAGGTTACAAAAGTTCCTGTTCGAGATGGCTTATTTCTAGATTTTTAGTACTTCGAATTCAAATGTCATAGTAATGAAATCTAGTTTTCTTTCTGTGAAAATTTAATTTAACCATTTTTTTGTTTATATTTGTAAAGCGTAACTAAAAAAATATTTTTTTGATACAATTTAATTTTTTCATGTATTCATAATTATTTCTTCATATTCGATAAATTTTTTTTGTATATAATTTTATTGTAAAGGTCCAGTTAATAATAAAAGAATCGTTACTGCCACCCATCATTTTCATTTGTTTCGAATACTCCATGATGACGTGCATACGATCTCTGTCGGGGAATACTGTATTATCGAGTTGTCCGTAATCATGGAAAAGAGAAATTAAATGAAAATATTTCAATAAAACATATTTAAAAAAAATATTTATGATGTATGATATTATGACTAACAGGAAAAAACCAACCCAACCGTTTGGCGCACCTTTAACCTTTTGCATCCAGCTTCTCTTCGCTGAACAGTGAGCTCTGTGGAAAAGGGTACAGGGAACAAGGAACGGGAGCAATCTCCCGAGACGGCTCTCGGTTAAACTCTGAGCCGAACCCAGTCAGGCTGTTGTGAGAAAACATTTCACACAGCATTGTAAGCCAGGGTAGATGTGAGTGGATAACAAATTACAACTAGGTGAGCTTAATAGTTCAGAATTTATAATAATATATCAGTTTAAGGTTGGAGTTGCATGATCCCTCTTTTGGAACAAGTAATCCTTTAAATCAGTATCACCGTGATGGAAAACTACTATTCAGAATCGAAACGTTGCTTTCAGCATTTTTTTGTGACTAGATCTGCACCTTTATCATTCCCCTGCTCATTGCCTTCAGCCTCGAAAATATTATTTACCAAACACTCATTAAAAAGCTCGTCCTGAATCCATCACGAGAAACTGCATCTGTGAAAAAACCACCAGATTATTTAACCTCACAACTTAAACAAGATTTACGAGTTCCACCGTTAAAAAAATACATATATTAAAAATACACTCCTTCAGATACACAAATATATTACAAAGAAATCACACCATGCCATGTTACGTGTTGAAAGCAGTAGACAAAACTTAATATGCATTAAAAATCAGTGTCCCCGGATAGATAATTGACCAGTAGTGACAATGTAACTCGCGACCTCCGGTCTCAGTCATTTGCACGTGGCATCAAAATATCGTCCAATAAAAGTGTTTTTTTAATTTCTATTCGGTGAAACGTGAACGCGACATTTCATTAAAATTACACGTTTTGAATAACGCAAACAACAACATGTAAAAAAACAAATACAATCAACATTCACGCGGCGAATACAATCGAGAACTTTATATTTTAGTTTATCAATCGATGTTTATTATTACAGCTCCGACGGTGCATTTGTTATGGGCTGGTTACCCCCCCCCCTCCCTCCCTCTCCCTACCCCGGAGCGGAGTCATTTGACTGAAGCCTCCCTCGGGGGTTAAAGGGTTGTTTTTTCCGATCCATCGATAGACTGCTGAAAAACTGTGCGGCGTGATGGCGAATTGTTTGCAATAATTCCTGGTCGGGACTACATGCTAATAGGAAGGTGGGTCAGCCTTAAAAAAATTGCATTAATCGTATATTTAAAAAATAAATAGGCTGCACTTTACATTTATTACAAAGATACATTTCTATTCCCATACCACATTAATAAAAATATATTACGACACCAAAACGAGATTCGCGACCTAGGCGTGATTTTCGTAGCAATTCTCTCTTTCAAGTCCTGACATTGTCTCCCACGCCAATAAAATGCTTGGATTTGTTCTTCGTAATGCGAGATCATTTACTAATGGAATTACAATACGGAGAACATATGAACACTTGTCCGCAGCATCCTGGAATATAGCTCCATTATTCGGGTCCCTTCTGAACAAAACCGTATCCTAGAAATAGAAAAAGTGCAAAAAAGGTTTATGCGTTACCTGTATATGAGGGAATATACATACTACCCATTCCTGTATCCATCATTGTTATTAACCCTCCCGTTGCTGAAAGGGGTTCCCATAATTTATAAATTTACTATTCTCCATGTAGAATTTTTAATAGAGACTTTACGATTTCGATATTTTTTGTATTCCTGCAAAACCAATAAACACATATTCGGCCATTAAAAAAAATATAAAATTGTCCTAGATTAAAGCGTAAAAAAATATTTTGTTACTGTGTAGGTATCATTCCTTGCCTCGTATGATATTTCTTGCTTGCTGGAACCACATCTACGACAAAATAAATTATGAGAAATGCTCCATCTCTCTCCCGCATTAGTTCGCTTATGGATATGGTTCTCTGTTCTACTCGCATCTCGCCAATTGTCGGCATCTCGTTCCCACGCACTACTTCGAAATCTGCATAAGGGTGTAACGACATAGTGTCCTTTACCGAAACCGTCGCCGGTCTGGCTGACCCAACTAGCTGTATTTATTGGGGTTTAGCTACAGTGCGTGTCAAAACACTACAGCGGACGGTAAAAAAATAATTTGAATATTGAAAAGTTTGAAGTGCGGTTTTTGTGGTATATCGTTCCATTCTTGTGATATTGCCTTTCAATAACCGTGTTCATAATGACAAGAAGGGGTCTAACTGATGAATTGAATTATAGATAACGTTCGACCCACAAAATGTAGGCATTCAAGACAGAAATATCAACTAACTCCATATATACCTATTCGAACTAGCCATCTCCTGTTTGCCCTTACACATGGATATTGTATCACCGGTGGTGTCAACTATCGGAAGGTGACCATTTCTCCCTTTGTTTTGTTGTAATGTAAGATAATATCGGGTATCTCCATAAAATAGTTGTGTCATCTACGACAATAATATAATTTTTTTCGTGAATTTAAATATTGTTGACAATTCTTCCCGTTTTTATTAGGTACTACCTATGCACTTTTTCATCAATTTCTCTCAAACAATTTTATACTAAAAATAATTTAAAATATAACAATTTATGTATTTACCTTCACAGTTTAAAAAATCAATAAAAGTTGGGTTATTTTGTTTGAATTTTATAAGATATAATTTATCAACAAAATGCGAGAGGTTAGCGACAGGCAATTATTGTGTTTATTATTAGAATTTCCCACCATAGTTGGAAGGGTATTCCGAGTAATTGATAATAATTAGTGGCATAAGGGTATTTTTAAAATGAACCGTTAAAAATAACATCAAGGCAATGCAAATAAAATGAATATAATGACATTTGGGAATAACCCATTAATAGTTTATTCTCTTGTACCTTTTTACGCACCAGATTTAAATGTCCGGGTTAAATTTTCCCCCCAAAAAAAAAAAAAAAAAAAAAGAAGGAAAAACTAAACCCTTTCATACACTTCCCCAAATGATCATCTAGTGAATCCACGTTATGCAATTGCACTATATAAGTATTATAAATACAAAACAATACAAGAACATCATGTCAACCCACTAGAGACCAAATGGGAATATAATTCACCGACTCCAGATATTTTCATATCAGAAGGTTCGGCTCTGTGGCATTTCTAATTGAACCTATAAATCCTACTGATCCCTCAATATAAATATTTAAAAAATCTTTTGTAATCCTACATGTATTTAAACTTACTGCTTTTTGCATTTTTATATACAAATTCTTTGACAAATCTAATATGCTTAAATTTTGAATCAGATTCCTAGGTATTATGCCAGTGGCCGAAATATAATAACAAGTATTATTATTTTCCAGATACTCATGGATTCTTAGGAGCATTATTTGCATATCATTGCTCTGGTACTGCCTTCTCAGAAATTTATGATTATTACGGAACATTGAACTATCATTTTTCCCGTTTCATGTAAGCGGCACTTTGGGGGTTATTTAAATTGTTTGATCTCAAAATGGGGTTCATAATAATTATTTTTAGATTTTTACAGGCTCAATTGTTCGATTAATAAAACAGTTTAAAACCGTTTCTCAACTAGTTTCAAGTGTAGGTAATTTTATGTAGCGTACGTTCACTTATAATAAATGATCTTTTATTTAAAGTGTTCTACTTCTTTCTTTTAAACCACTGTATAGTTATTTTAATTAACAGTATTTGATTCTTTGCATTTCTTTTATGTGTTACTTTGCCCTTCTTGGACCTTGCTAAATATCTGTTTCAGAAGATAATTCAAATAAATAATAAATACAATATTTTATTATTGTATGCTGAATTTAAATAAATGATTAAATTGTTAAGTTTTTTAAGTAATTGTTGTGAAACCGACAAATTTGTATGTATATCTTGCGTAGTTTAATGTTTTATAATATTTGATATCTGTTTATTTTCTTATGTATGTAAATCAAATATCATACCCCAAATAAAATTTAAAAAAAAAATCGATGTTTAGTTTTTAATTTTATTTTTGTTATTTTGGAACCACCCGGTTACAATTCGCTCCATCGGCCGCCAATCGCACTGGCCTGCCGGCAGGTACCAAAGTACCGACTAGGAAGCTAGTCAAAGCCGTCATGGCCGGAGCGTTTGTTGATGAATGATTTTATATAAAATTTACTGAATAGGTTTTATATTTTGAAATTAACTGTATAATGATATTTTTTAACGGAAATACATTAAACATATAGGCCATAAGAATAATTTTTCAACAAACTTATGAATAACTGGGAAAAAAGGCATTAAAATGATAAAATCCCTGGGGTTGTAGCGTCACCCCTCATGGTACCCAACGTTTTGTTTTTCATGTTGGCATGCTGAAGGTTAACAGGAATGCTCGATTTTAACACCCTAGAAGCCCGCCGAAAAATATTTTTTAGGCAAACATTTTTTAAGTTAATCTCCGGTACCGTACTAATTCCGCCAATATTGAAAGAGATCAACTTATATGTCCCTAACGCGTATACTCGTGGGAGATCCCATGCACTTTTTTATGCTCCGAAAGCGAGAACTTCTGCCTAACAGAATGCACCACGGGCGACTCAACTGCTTAACGACTGTGCATTGAGCATCGACAACTTCAATGTCACCTACAGAGAATTCAGTAACTATCTCTTGACAGACTAATCTTCTCCATAATTTTTTAGTGTGTAACTGTTTTATGGAGAACCTGAATAAAAAAAATAAATAAAGCACCCTAAGCAGAGTCGTGCTTTGTTCACTAATACAATATTCTCATTATTTGTACTACCAAGGTTTCATATCAGCAGCGTTAGTCTTAATCTGACTTATTAGCATAGGAATCTAGACCAAGGACAAGAACGTTCAATCTATTTTATACCAACGACTTACGCTTTATCATTGAGAAAAAGAATGAACTCCGCTGGGATAAGATATTTTCACTAAACTACCAACCGAGGCGACAGCTAATATAATGCATTACCAGTTTTAGAAAAAATCACTATGTTAGTACAAATATAATATAATTATATTAATTTTTAGTGTAATGTATCGTAGTTAGTTTATGATTAGTTCTCACAGTGCTTTAATGAGAGATGGGAAGGCTGATAGAGATTTTGAGAGAAGGGTAAATGCAGGTAACTCAATTAATGGAATTATCTGCAACAAAAAACTGTCCAAAGAAGCAAGGCTAGCCGTCCATAATGGAGTACTGGTACCTACCCTGATGTATGGCAGTGAGGCATAGAACTGGTAGAGGAAGGGTAAAATTAGACTGTAGAAATGAGATCCCTGAGGCGAATGTGTGGTAAACCCATGTACAATCGTGTGAGAAAGATGGAGATTCGCAAAGAATGGAGGAAAGGAGTGTAAGGAGAATACATGACGCAAATGTGAATGGTCGAAGAAGTCGAGGATGCCCAAGAAAGATATTGCACAACGAAGTGAATCAGATACTTGAGTCGGGCCATGTCAAGAGTCAGAATAATAGAAGAGCATGTACCTATGAGACGATGTGTGAATGTAAACGAGGCAAGGGGTATGTGCTAAGACCGAGTTTTTTGGCGGTCCGTCCTCTCTGCTTACCCCTACGGGGAAACGGCGTTACGGTTAGTTTAGTTAGTTAGTGCTTTCATTTTTCATGAGCTATTAGATGTGCCGAAGGTTACCGGAGCGGAGGGAGGTGTGCACAGTAGTGGGCAGAATGATTCCCAGGAGTGAATCGATTCAGTCTGATTCCCATGGCCTTTTGAATTGATTCCTTCTATTCATTCCTTTAGTTCAATTAAATCCCAAAAAAAAAAAAAAATTAAATTGAAAATTAAATGAATGGGGAGGCTAAAACCGCACACGTGACCGGGAAGCCACGGAGTACCCGGAGTACCGCAAAAGAGGAGACTGATAGGCTACCAAGCATCGCACAAAGAGGAGACCGATTATTCTATCTCATTATCTCGCTGGCTAAAACGTATAGATTAATGTGTTTGACTCTTTTTAGTGTCGCTTTTTCGTTTCATCGGTTTTCAAATCACAATGAGTGGGGAGGCTACGAAGCACCGCACAAAGAGGAGACCAATAGGCTACGGAACACCGCACAAAGAGGAGACCGATTATTCTATCTCATTATCTCGCAGGCTAAAACGTATAGATTAATGTGTTTGACTCTTTTTAGTGTCGCTTTTTCGTTTCATCGGTTTTCAAATCACAATGAGTGGGGAGGCTACGAAGCACCGCACAAAGAGGAGACCAATAGGCTACGAAAAACCACACAAAGAGGAGACCGATTATTCTATCTCATTATCTCGGGAAGCCACGGAGTACCCGGAGTACCGCAAAAGAGGAGACTGATAGGCTACCAAGCATCGCACAAAGAGGAGACCGATTATTCTATCTCATTATCTCGCTGGCTAAAACGTATAGATTAATGTGTTTGACTCTTTTTAGTGTCGCTTTTTCGTTTCATCGGTTTTCAAATCACAATGAGTGGGGAGGCTACGAAGCACCGCACAAAGAGGAGACCAATAGGCTACGGAACACCGCACAAAGAGGAGACCGATTATTCTATCTCATTATCTCGCAGGCTAAAACGTATAGATTAATGTGTTTGACTCTTTTTAGTGTCGCTTTTTCGTTTCATCGGTTTTCAAATCACAATGAGTGGGGAGGCTACGAAGCACCGCACAAAGAGGAGACCAATAGGCTACGAAAAACCACACAAAGAGGAGACCGATTATTCTATCTCATTATCTCGCAGGCTAAATCCTATATTGTTTGTCTTTTTTTAGTGTCGTAATTTTTCGTATGTAAAATCCTATATTGTTTGTCTTTTTTTAGTGTCGTAATTTTTCGTATGTAAAAGTATTTATTGCTAGCAATTATATCTTAAAATTATACAAGTTTTCGTTTCACCCTTAATATTTTATTGATTTTATTTTATTTATTAAACTTATAATTTTGTTCCATTTCACGTGATCTAATATAAACATACATTTTAACATTAAGATGAGTATTTTATGACAGCTAACCACAGCTAATTGGCCTTATTTTATAATATCTGCAAATTTACATATTATATCGACCCAAGATCTACGTCTAAAAGTAGGTAGGTACAATATCTTTCGTACGTACCAAAAAACCGATAAGCATCATTTTAGCTTCTCACTTTTCTAGCTGATGTTCAGATTCAACGTCGAAAGTTTTCGACTAACTATGTAATGAAATTGACGGCTTGGCGCGCGGGGGAATAAATGAACCGCGCGGACGGATTAAGGGCTGGCATTGAGGAATGAATTAGTAACTTTCGACTAATGTTTTGTGTCTTACCTAGCAGTGACTTGATTTACTCGCGAGCTGCGGACCTAGGACTGGGATGCGTTTGGGACATATCGTGACATTGACGTGACGATGACGCCTGACGTCATTTCTAGGTCTGAGATTTACAAAAGACCATGACGTCACAAGTGAAAAAGACTTTTGTTTTAATTCCTCTGTCTGTCGGAATCGGACAATCTCGATTTCGACAGACTAGATACCTGGGACGCGGACATTGAACACGGACCTGGGACGGCGGGGACCTTAGGACAATCTCAGGACTATTGATTAGGATAAATGATTAATTCCTTGCGTGAAAGAGATGCTCGGGCAACCCAGAAGAATCGCGGCCGCGTTTGGCCATTTTGGGACATGGACTTTGACGATGTTCGGGTGTTTTTAGAACGGCGGCGCGGCGGTAGCGGAATACAATCGTAATAGGCGAGTCGTTCACAATACCGTCCGTCGACCACTTCGCGGCGCGGCCCGTTTAATAATATTTAAATACCTATGAAACAATATAATATTTAAATCGTTTACAGAACACATTATTCATTGAAATAATTTAACAGTAAAATGAATGGAAATTAAAAATGTATGGTGTCGTTAAAAATCGTAGGATGCAAGGCCAAAGATAAGGAATGAAGAATCAATTCCTTTTGAAATTGAGAATTAGATTGAGTGTGTCACAAGATTGAATTTATTCATTTAATTCGGTCATTCAATTTTGCCCACGTCTAGTGCACAGTCTAACGCCAATGCTCCGCAGACAAAACCTTAGTTAGTTAGTCCCCCTAACTATAATTTTAAATTACGATACATCAATAAACAGTCACTGTGATCTCAAGAACCTAAGTCTTCTAATAAGCATATTGTAGGGCTGGGGAATACTGGTCCCAGTACTGATAAATAACGAATGTCTCTCGAGAGGACATCTAGAGAAATTATATTCAACTCCAATAAAATATGTACGTGTTTTTATTTTTATTCGTTCTCACGTATTTTAGTTAGATAAAACGTAAGGTGAGCTATCTTTAAAACTTTGTTTGCATTCAAAAATTTTATATTACAAAAATTTAATGTTTATTTAGAATTATAAAATTTGGATGCGAATTTCTTCACCTTTCAAAAACAGTTTTTAGTTTTCGGAGATGTCCAGAAATATTTCATTTATTTGTATTTATTGTAAAGCGCAAATGTTTATAAATACTTTATTTTTTTGACAAAATATGCTTGAGGCCTCAGGGGTTAAAACTCTGAAGAAGATAGATAGTAACTATAATTAAATTTAAATAAATACATTCGCCATTCGCAAGAGCTACGATGAAAGAAAGTATGCGGTATTTTAACATCGCAGAATAAATTTGAACAAAGTACCTTAAAAAGAGCTGATGGCTATTAATTCCGCCCCATTTCTATGTGGACCGCAGGCCCGGGCGGAATTTGCGGCGGATTCTGATAACAATACTCGCAGATGGCAGTGATTTCCGCTTGTAGTACGCTTTTTTATCACCAAATCACCAGGCAGATGGTTTAATGACACAAAATACCTCAATTCACCGATTTCCCAGTTGCACCGATGTAGCAGATATAGATAGAACAACTTCCATTCATTTTAATAGCGGCAGCATTTTACAAACGACATTCAATGGAGCCAAACTTTGAAACCTTTACAAATATTTTTTTGAAATTGTAGTTTTGTAAAGCTTTCCACCGTTTCATGCAACTCATTATCGTCAAGCTGGGAATAATTTAAGTTTTTTCCAATTCGTTACCGTGCATTTATTTGTGTTATATTAACATTATTTTTCGGAATTCATAATTTATGTACAAATATGTGTTATTGCATACAATTTTAGTCCATTACTGAACTCATGAATTATGCGAGTAGGTGCATAATACGTACTAATGACAGTCTATTTGAGAATTATTCATTAATTACAGCTTACTTTTGTACGATTGTTTTCAATCTATATATTTTAATATCGTTATTAAATGTTACTAACATAATATTTCTGAAATAACCAAACTATCTCTACATCTACATCGATCTAATGCAAAATACATGAATTTGGACCTCTTTAAGAATAAAATAAGCTTTACAAATTTATTGTATAATTCACATTCTTAAAACACAGTATGTATGTTTACTAGTATTCGTAATTTACTATTTTGAAAGAGTTTTTCTCTCTCAATATCTGTTCAACAATAATAATTTATTAAATTTACCTTTTCAGTGGTTACTTGATACCTAGTTACTTTTAAAAACGTCATTTAGTGATACAGATGTGTAATATTTACAAAAAAAATTGTAGTAAATGTAGGTACATTATTAAACTAAATCTCTTAAAAAAAGTCTAGAAATTGTTTCATTGTAAGTAGGTAGTTTTTATTTTTTTATTTTATTTATTGCATTGCTAATTATATAAATTGAGAATTTTTTGACGACATGCTAGGGCACATGCCCGTGATGTGGTGATCATTTTTTTTGTTGTTAATGCCGATGAAACACAAAAATAAAATTTAAAAAACACGATTATTGTAATAACATTTAATTTTTTTGTAATTATTCGCGCTAAAATAAGCGTAGGTACTACTTGCTGACAAACAAATATGGATATTTAGAAAGAAAAAATGAATTCTCGTTAACGCTCCAGCGGTAACGCTCTTGACTCGCAATCCGAAGTCGCGGGATCGAATCCCGACATGGGCAAATAAATTTTATTTGAAAAATTTGTGTTGTTTCACAATTAATTCATTTAAAATAATGTACCTATAGATAGTATATTTGCGGCACGTTCCAGAGTGGAAGATACTATCAGTATCGTCCTGGTGTAAGACCACCATTCAAAATTGAAACTTGCTTGAAATGGCGTTAGCCGTGTTTAGTTACCAGATCTGAATAGCCAGGTACTTCCCCACCATCCTCTTCCCCATCTCCTTCCCCTCCCCACTACCTTCAGCCTCACAACATACCCCAAATGGGGATGCCATAGTCTTACTAGCGACGGGAGCAGCTGAGACTCTTGTGGGGTATTACTATAAAAAATAAAAAAATAAAACATTTTAAAGGTGTAAAAAAGGTACTTTGAAAGATTTCCGTACCTATTAAGCATTTATTTCCCAGAAAAGAGGATGAACAAATTGGTTTGCAAAATAGTGAAGCGGTGTCCGGTAGTTGAGTTTAATACAATTACCTCTTCTTTGTCCAGACGCTGATTCCGCTACATTCCGTCTTTCCTCTTCAACAGCTCGGAGAAAAGATTTCTATTTGGCACTCTGACTAAAAATGGAGGGTGTATCGAATAGTAGTAGATCGTTGAGATTTACTGAACATTTTACACATCCAAGTATAGCTAACAAAACAACGTTTAAACCGAGCAAGTCATGTATTTTCAACTCTACGAAAATTTAAATTTGTAAACACACCCATTCAGGTAATTTTTTCACTAAAGGAAAATCAACAAATCGTCAAACTATTAAAAAAATAGTACGTAGAAATAAACAGATCGATATTTTTATTGGGACTAGCAAATCATTATATTTTTTCAGGTAAATCATTATAACTAATTATTAGTATCTTTTGCGATGTAAGAAAGTTGTGTAAAGTAATATTAAAGACCGTAGTTGTACGTTGGCAGTAATGGTGATCAAGCGATCATTAGCCGCCCTGTACTCAAGCCTCCTAAGACACACACATATGCCGATGGATATGAGCAAAACTATTATCGTACCAATCCTGAAATCCAATCAGCTGGATGCATCGGTATTAGGAAATTACCGACCGATTTCCTTGGCGACAATGCTTTCGAGACTATTTGAAAAAATCTTATTCGCACTAGTCAAAGAGAAACTATTTACCCTTGATAACCAATTCGGCTTCAAGAGCGCCTCATCAACCGATATGGCCATTTATGGAGTAAAACAAACAATAGCCTACTACAAAAAAAGAAAAACCACAGTCTATGGGTGTTTTCTTGACTTAAGCAAGGCGTTTGATCGTGTTTCCCATCAATTATTATGGGAAAAACTCATAAAGCGAGATGTTCCAGCAGCAGTGGTCAATATGCTGGCTATTTGGTACGGACAACAGGAAAATCACATTCAATGGGCAGGAGCTTCTTCAAGACCTTTATTCCTTAAGAGCGGAGTCAGGCAAGGGGGAAATATGTCTCCAACTCTATTTAATGTGTACATTAACGACCTCTTACAAGAGTTGAACGATACACGAATCGGTTGTCATATCTGTGGACAAGGAAGTAACAACATTAATTACGCCGATGACATGGTGCTGCTTGCACCTTCGATTAAAGCGATGAGACGACTTGTGCAAATATGCGAAGAGTACGCAAACTCTCATAACCTGTTGTACAATTCTAAAAAGTCAGTCATCGTCGCTTTCAAACACAATAAGGAGCCATCACATATTCCTCCAATATATCTAGAAGGAAATGAACTGCTTGTGGCCTCACAGGTTAAGTATCTGGGACATATCCTAACCGAAGACATGAAGGATATAGAAGATATGGAACGACAAAGAAGAGCAATTAACATACGGGCCGGAATGCTCTCAAGGCGGTTCTACCACTGCAGCGAAAATGTCAGAAAATTACTATTCAAGACATACTGTACTGCCCTGTACACGTCTGAATTGTGGACACAATACCCAGCAGCGCAATGGGACAAACTGAGGGTGTGCTACAATAATGCATATAGGCAACTTATGCAACTACCGAGGTTCTGCAGTGCCTCCACGATGTTCACCGAGGGGAGGGTGCACTCATTCTCAGCCTTACTTCGCCACCGACTAGCCAGCTTCTGGAGCAGGATACGGACTTCAACCAATATCATTGTCGTGGCTGCATCCGAGTGGCTCAGTTCCCCATTAAATGAGCGATGGATGCAGATGATGAGGCGACCTCCTTGATGGACGATCCCAAAATATCTTTTTATCTTTTTATTTTTAATTCTGTCTGCTTATTATTTATTTTAATATTATGCTTATTTTTTGTTTTTTGTATTTTTCATTTTATGTTTTAATTAGGTACATACCTAATATTTAAACATTTTTTTCTTCTTTTATAGTTGTTTATGTAATATGGCAGACTGGGATTGCACTACCCTCCCAGTCCTGCTGGAATAAAAACTTAAATAAATAAAAATAAATAAATTAGCACCGATGATTGTGTGAGAAAGGTGTTTTATTGTGTTATGGTGAAAATATAATAAATATGTTCTTCGAAATACAGATGTTAATTAGTTGAAGAAATATAGCAGATTCGGTAATGTTATTGAAAACCAGAAATATGTCATTTTTAAATCAGATGTTAGACATATTGACTCTTTTCCACAAAAAAATATAAATGGATTTCGAAAGATTGTTCTTTTATCTAGCATTCGCATGTGTTAAATTTTGAGAAAAATGTTTATTTTTGGTATAATATGGTTATACCATGGGTCGTTGGCAGAATTGTTAAATTTTCAAAAAAGATTTTGTATTACACCACACCCATTTCAAATCATATAATCATGCAGTAAAATAAATCAATACATTATCTGGGAAACGCATGTTTTAGTATTTTAATTTTAGTTTAAATAAAATCATTAAAAAATATATACGTACATGTGTTTCTTGACGAAAAGTTTGTGTATTTATTTGCGCACTTACACACTAATATATTTAAGATTTTTTTAACATTCTTATTTAACTTAGACATTATTGAAAAATGATAAATACTTTTAATCCAAAAATAATTACAAAAAGTACATTATTTTAATCGTTTTATCATCACGCTTTTCAGCATTTTTGGATGTGGGTATAAACGAAAGCAAATTTGGAATGAAATAAAATTGACATTGAGTTATAATTTTAAAAAGTTGGTATGGAGAATAATTAATCTTTCTCATTGTTACCACCCTGCACGATCGTAAGAACAACTTTCGACGAAATGTGGATTTTCGGCCGCTGGCTGGTTAAACGCTCTTAATCGATAGTCCTGTCCTGATCTTCTTTAACGCCTATCATTCCATGTTCCAAATCACAACAACAGACAGTCGCTTACCTTTAACCTTCATCTTTGCAAGACCACCTCCAAACCAAACAGAACTTATTTATCTACAGAATCTCACACTCATTTAACTTCAATTATTACCACGTTAACATTTTTAACTCGAGTTGACATAAAACGAAAACTCACTAAGCAACATGACTCAAACTAGAAATTTCAATCCCTGTATATTCCCGTCCTTTGCCTCTTAATTCTATTCCTATTTTCCTCCTCCTCCCCCCCTCCCCTTTTTTCTTGTATTATAACTATAAAATATATTAATTAAGAAAGCACCCTCAAAATGTCACACGTTATCATTCACTATCATCAGTGGTGTAGTATATGTAAATATAGGTATATTCGCACATCGCGCCGCTCGGAAAGGTTCGGGTTTCCGGAGATTGACGAGCGGGCACACAGTACAAGAGAACAGCTGACGTGTTCCGCTGCCTTCAGATCTCTATTTACGAAGCCTCAGTAAACAGTCGCTACCGTTGACACAAATACAATATTACTTGCGATCATTGTAATTCACAATAAACTAAAATAACGAACTAACGTTGTAATCATTATTATTGTGGGCTAGTGAGCCACAGATTTAAAGAACATTACAAGTGGAAAGTTCATAATTGGCATAATTAACTATCTTATTAATGTATTATTATGATTTAATCTCTGATTTCCTGCCAACTTTCTCTAAAATAAATATTATAAAAATAAAATAAAATATGGTATTTTAGAGGTCAAAATATTTTGTGGATTTTTAAGAAAAACAGTCTGTATGGTTTATGCACGATCCTTCAAACACCCTGCACAAATTAAATGACCAGTTAGTTGTTAATTGGGAATGTCACCACATGAGTCGAAGCTTTGTACGATCTCGCAACCGCACTCAAATTTGTGGAGATTCTGCGTTCTGATTCAGAAACCAGAAGGCGGGCTGTATCACTCTACTTTAACATCACAAGAGAATATTCATCATCAAAGAACTCAGGTCTTCTATTAATGTTACTAAGATGTTTCGTCAATTTATTAAAAATAATAAAAATGTGCATTCTCTCAATCTTTAGAGCGACTATTTAATAGTAGTTTCTTGACTAATGTAAATACAGAGAAAATAAACTGAAAAGGCAACAAGAGCGCGTGATGAGAGCGCACATCTTAGAAATCAAATAAAGATTTGCTTTATAAAATTTCGCTTTAGAAAATTCAGAATTTGCGGTTTTTAAATTCCTGGTTTGAAAATTGTGCAAAATTGGCAGGCATTTCGATGTTTCAGAATTCTAGTTTTTAAATCTGTTATAATATTGCTTCATAAGGTGGTATTTATTTATTTTTATTTTATTTATTTATTTAACACAAAAATACATAAATATTATGAGGAAGCTTTGACTGTCCAACTAGAAAGTTTTCCCGTTTTAGGACAGTCAAATTGACAGGTTTAGTTCACTGTTCGCGCATTATTATATGGGATTGATTGGGTATTGCATTCGTAGACTTGGTGGGTAGCATGTGTCAAAATCCTGAATTTATCCCACCTACCTAATCTTTCCATCCTAAATGTCACCATCAAAAATTGTTGCAAGAAAGTACTCAACTTTGGAGAGGTGACAGTGTGCTTTGGTGTTCAGTGCAAAATAACATCTCAGACATGAATCGTAACCTCTTGCTATAAGAATATTGCGAATTTTAAATTAAATATTGTGAAGTGTTCACCACAAACTGGAGATCAGCGAGGCCCCATCTGCAACGGTGAGCCTATTTTCCTTTTTCCGATCTGGGTTTATCTAATTTTCCAAAAGCACAGATCTGAACTATCGACTGACTATCCATCAGGTTTGCGAGTGTATGCTATTTAATTGTCCCGTATAACTTAGCGATCACGTAGTTTCGAGACTGGTCCTTCGAGGGTTGCATAGGCTTTGCTTTGCAGCACTTACCGCCAATTTGCAGTAGAGTCGCAGTTTCACGACACCATAACTTTCTTTAACGCGACGACATATAGAACTTAATACTTTATGAATTTCTGCACAAGTGCCAATTATTATCAGACTAGCAGACCCGTTAGCCACGTCGCTGTGGCTAACGAAACATAACGCCATTACCCAACCTTTATGAAATTCACACTACCCGCTTGCCAGCTGCCCGCTGCCTGAATTGAATATTTGAATTTCTCGGCTTTTCCCTACTATAATAAGCATGTATTATACATATAAACCTTCCTTCTTATGAATCACTCCATCTATTGGTAAAAACTGCATGTAAATCCATTGCGTGCTTTGAAGGATCTAAGCGCACATACATTTTGAGCATCTTCAGTTTATACTATGTAATGATGATTCACAGCCAAGTGCAAGGTCCTTAAGCAATAAAAAACTAAATGGAGTATCGATAGTAAAAAGCTACTGAGGTAAGGCTACTGAAAAAGTTTAAAGTAATACAATTATAATGATAATATATTAAATCCATAAAGAAAAAATAAACTCATTGATTCATGAAACGGAAAAATAAATAAAAAAACTTTCTACCACTAAATAAAAATTTCTCCACTCGAATGTTCGGCTGTATTTTTATGAAAATGCATGATAGTTTGGGTATAGGAAATCATAAAATGTTGGTGAAATATTTTCGTGATATGGATACCGCCGCCCCGGGAACCATTTATTGGATAGCCAACACCTCTGCCATAGGTCACACCAAGTGTTTCGCTACGTTTAGTGACTTAGCAGGGGTGCCCGGGTTCATGGGGTGAGGTTCCGGGTCTTGGTGGCGGATGCGTCTGCCCACCAGTTGCATGGCAGGCCGGATCGGGAGAGAATGGTTGAGGGAGTCCCTTTGACTTCTCCAGTCGTATTCTCTCGGAACATCGCCATGCACCACAGGGAGAGGGATGTATTCATTTGTCCGTCACTCCTGGACACACTGACCCTTAGATTCCTACCCACCCACACAGCATCCCCAAAGATGGCATATGCCCTGAAGGGAATTATTTACCTCAGGGCCACCTGTTTGGAGCTAATGTAAAAAAAATCAATCTTCTGTTTTCGTAACAAAAAATATTATACAAGTAAAGTGAGTGAAAATATTATTCATCAAAGAGTTCTTGACAATGAAAATGGAAACTAGGATAGGTAGTTTAAAAAAAATTGATGAATTTTTAAATATTTGAAGTCAATTTTCACGTTCTGTGTAAGTTCTATGAAAGTTCTGTGAATATTTCAGTTTTTTGCAGCAACTGGCCTATAATGATATGATAACAGAACTTGAATAGAACCTCCACAGAACGTGAAAATTAACATCAAATATTTAATGAACTCGTCAATTTTTTTTAAACAAACCGTCCGAATGACAGATATCTAATTCTAGATACGTTTCTCTCAATATAATAATATTTTGTATTGGAATCTCAATCAAAATTACATCATGTATAAATAATTTCAAGAACAAGCCTGTGTAGAAGTAAATAATTTTACAACATAATAAAAATAACACAATTTAATATATTGAAAGAACAAATTAATGTTACATTATTGCTTCTCATAAAAATGGGTCTACTAAGCTTAAGGAAGATAATACATTATATTTTAGAAAACGTGGGGGGTGACCATATGTTGATATTTGATTTCAAATAATAAGTTATATATTTAAGGTTAAAAAAAATTCCTACTAGGTTAAAAAGGACAAAGATGAAAAAAAATGTTGGCAATCCTCGGCTAATACGAATAATTTAACAATCTTTTTTAAAGTACCCAAACAATTACATGACTTAATATATTCTGGAAGGCTATAATCGTACAATATCGAAAAAAAGTTTAAGATCAATCGTTTTTCCATCCTCTAATAATACAAAATTTTAAAGGTAATAAAACATTGTTATGATTTTGTAAGTTCTATGGGTCATAAATTAATAAAACAATATGTTATTCAAAATTAATAAAATATTTAGATTTAACCACTATCATTGTTTAAAAATAAACATTTTATTAATATGGTATTGAAATGCTGCCATAAAATAAGTTTGCTGTGTTTGAAGAAATGAAGTATTTTCTGGTAAGTAATTTATTAAAGATGTTCCTAGGTATTTTAAGTTCTGTTCACCCAAATAATTAATTAGTGTAAATTCCGTTCGTTTGAATTAATAAAATAATACCAAAAAATAATAAAAAAAATAGTAATTTAAGAAACATAATATTTTGATGATTTGACCAGCACTGTTTTTATGTCAAAAATCACCCTAAGAGAGCTGCAATATATGAATGATATATTTCTACAATGCTTTGTCTTACTGATAACTACAGACTAGACAAACTATTATGACAACTTATAGGTTAACAAATTAGGTTAACAAATTGCATCCATCTGTTCATCATTCACTAACATAAAACTGTATGTACAATGCATTTGACCAACGAACGCGATGCTGCGTTAAAATGTAGAAAATATACATGACCATACTTACATGGGAGGTCACTTGAGATTAACACTGTTTATTGTATATTATAGAGTTCACTGAACACAATCTCTTGTAGATTCTTCTGCAGTCTCACGTAGATAAACCTAGTGAATTTTATACCGATTCAAAACATTCTCCAATTTAAGAGAGACCAACTGGCATTAGGGCTCATGCGTGTTGTGTGGTATTCCAAAAAAGACCCTAGATAAAATCCTTTAAACCAAATTATTTTCTGTGCCAGCAAAACCTTGAATTTCCCAGCGCTTGAAATCTGCTTTTCTTTACGTTTGAAAATTACAAATGCCATTTTTTTCTATTGAAATGACTATTTTCCGCACGGGCAAGCAAAATGTTTCAATTCATTCTTTCAATTTCAATTCATTCCGCGTTATGTTCCATATGTCCTGGGGAAAAAAATGCATGACGATACGAAGTCGCTCCATTGCTATTGGTTCCGTTTCTCCTCCACTTCCGAATTTCACATCACATTCCGATCACATGTATCAGAGTAGAATCTAAATTTAAAACTTTTTCTGTATCAGTGAGCTTGACTCCTGAAAAATACACAAGAAATATGATAAATTTTAATAATTTTCATGTTAAGAAGAATTAGACTAATTATTTTTTAGAACATATTTCTGTCAAATATCCTTGCCATATTTACTTTTAAACCTTCTGAGTGCCGTTTGTTTCAACAAAAAGCTAAATCGTGAAATAAATTAAAATTCTAACAGCTAATTAAAGTAAAAGGATGTTAAATAGGATTATGCGTTGTTTCTAGTGGACTTTTGCTAAAGTAATAATTGTTAGTGTGGCCAGTCTAAAAAGTGTGAATTTATGTGAAAATTACACCGCATAAATTTTTGGTGCGGCCACACCATAAATTGTATTTGAAAACCCGAACACCTGTCAAAATATGCGGCTGCATATCGTTTATGGTCGTTGTATGATCTAACAGCTTTGTTCCCATAAGAAAATTGTATGAATATTTCAAAATAAATGATGACCTTTTATAATATAATATACAATATTACATGAAAAAAATATAATTTACTTAGTTGTTGTAAAATCTTTTTTGAGATCTTTCGACGTGCGATGCCGCGCCAAAAATTCAAGCATATTATTAAGACGAAGTAGAAATGTTTTTAGTTTTTACTGCAAGGCATATTGGACGAGGAATTCATCGTCACTATTATCATCTTCTATAATAATAATTATATCTCCAACTAAACTACATCTACACCTCCAACAGAACTGTCAAATCGGTAAAAATAGCGGAGTAACTCTTGGAGTAGCTATTGGTTATCGGAACGTTAAATAAAAGCAAAAGTTAAAAGTGACGTCAAACAGGCGGTCACATTTTTTTTTGTGATATTTAACTGTAGCAATTACTTTTACTCCAGCAACCGTTGAAACGGACGGCCCTAACTAACACATAAAATAAATTAAGTTGTTTAACCAAGTATTTTCCATAATTAATTTTAATTTTCATTTCAGTATGCCCATTTTTCACAGTGGACAATCGAAAGATACAACGCAAATATATTGAATATTTTTTGTAAGGATAGATATTTCAAAGCTCTTGACGAAAATATTGCTAACTAAAAACTTGTGCGTGGATCTAGAAAATCCAGACAGGAAAAAATGTGCAGATTTCATTGAAAGTTTTTGCTGCTATGAACTTGAGATTACGAAAAGTTCTGCTATTTAATTCAGATTTAGAGGTAATTATGAACAAAATGTATTAAAATCTGTTACGATAAAAGTAGTTTTTTTTTTTCATTATCTCTATCTACATCGGAGACCCTTAGGGAAAAAATCCCTCAGGGCCTATGATATCTTTGAGGATGCTATATGGAAGGTCTTTTTAGGGAAAGGAGGGAGAGGAAGTTCTGGGAAAGAAAAGGTATGAGGAGTGGGTACGATTCGGACGGTCAAAATGTTTAGGAGTGACGAACATAAGAATCCATCCTTCCCACTGCGATGCAAGGCAATAGGTTGAGAGAGTTCTACCGGGGAGGTCAAAATATCTCGCCACGCAATAGGTGGGCATTCATCTGCTGCCAAGACCTAGGCAAACCTAATCCCGTGAACAGGCACTCCTGCTAAGTCATCTAACTTTGTGAACCACCTGGGGTGACCTATGGCTGGAGCATTGGTTATTCAATAAATGGTTCCCGGACCGGCAGCCGGCGGTCCCCTACAGTCCCCCAAAATTGTTACTGAACCATATATATATATATATAGTATTGTTTGGTTTTGGGAGAGGTCTTTTTCCGCGCACTTTTTGGTTGACGCAAAAACGACCAGTACGCCCTTTGCGTTTCACCCACCTCAAGGTTCACTTTCGGTTGAAGCAAATTGGGACTGAAAACTGTAAGCAAATTTTTTTCGACAAAATGAAATATATACAGGGATTTATTCTCCGATACGAATCGGCGGCGAAAACTAGAAGCTCTACTCGAATCACTCGATTCGGCTCGGTTGTATTTCCCGCCGACAGATAGCGTTTCAAAAAAAAAATGACAAAAAAAGACTTAGCATTTTCCTCAAAGGAAAATGCTAGGTCTATGGTCAAAATCTTAGATGTCAAATTTTTAGCCTAACAAAACGGAACTCTCGGCGGTTTCGGTCGTTGTTTTTCGGAAAACGACATTACCGCCGAAAAACCGATTCCGGGCTAGATGTTTTTTGAAAATACGATAGCCGGATAGATTCCGCAACTTTTAACACCAATAAAACATATGATTCTCATATAAAATACGTCAGGAGATGCTGACGAAACACGAAATTTTCCGAAAAAAAATCATCAAAACACGCGCTCACAGATTCCATCGGAAGTTTAATTATTGCTGGCCAGTTCAAATTAACACGTTTTTCATTCGGGGTAGGTACCTATTTACTTCGGTAGTATTGCAAATATGATGAAAAAAGCAAGGATTGCCGGAATCTAAGGAAATGCGCAGGTACCTACCTGAACGGGTACCTACACAACGAATTAGGTTTTAATGCAATAAATACTACGGTAAGGTTGTTTCGATGATACAGAATAATTGAACTTTTTTTAAGTTAATTTTCACGTTCTGTGAAGGTTCTACTCAAATTCTATTGTTTTATCATTACAGACCAGTTACATCACAAAACTGAAATAATTACAGAACTCGAACGGAACTTTATAGAACTGAAAATTTACTAGAAAAATTTAAAGAATTGTCAACTTTTTTTTATTAATTATTTTTTTTTATTTTTAAGTGTGTTCTATTTGGACATTGTTAAATAAAAAAATAATTAGGCGTGTTCTAGGTAGGTACTTACTTCCAGGGACTTTTTTCATTTAAAAATCAAAACATGATATTGAATGAATTTATTTATAGTGAAAATTATTTTATGCTCAACAGCATAATGGCGTCGTTTTGGTGAAATATTACAACAAAGTACCTACTTAGTACTTACACTTGCAAAATGAAATACAATACAACTACAATAGTGAGCTCCGGCATAATGAAATTTTGCACTGCTAAACCGTGCAACCGATTGTTATTGTTAATGGACTATTTGTGCGTAAATAAATTAATTATATACAGCGGATACCCGGCATGCGTTGCGAGGCCACTTTAACTTCGGGGTCAACTAAACCGTAATGGTTCCCTACCAAGTCCCGGGAAACAACATTATAAAATTATGCACTTTATAAAATTATATACAACGGGTACCCGGCATGCGTTGCGAGGCCGCTTTAACCTCGGGGTCAATAAAACTGTAATGTTTCCATCCGAAGTCCTGGGAAACTACATTATAATGCAAGCGCCTGCACTATATAACAGTATATACAACGGGTACCCGGCATGCGTTGCAAGGTCACTGTAACCTCGGGGTCAACTTAATTATAATGGTTCCATCCCAAGTACCGGGAAACTACATTATAATGCAAGCACCTGCACTATATAAAATTATATACAACGGGTACCCGGTATGCGTTGCAAGGCGACTTTAACCTAGGGGTCAACTTTACTGTAATGGTTTCATCCCGATTCCCGGGAAATAAAATTTTAATGCAAGCGCCTGCAATTTATAACATAATATACAACGGGTACACGGCATGCGTTGCAAGGTCGCTGTAACCTCGGGGTCAACTTAACTGTAATGGTTCCATCCCAATCCCCGGCAAATAATATTTTAAAGCAAGTGCCTGCAATATATAACATGATATACAACGGTTACTCGGCATGCGTTGCAAGGTCACTGTAACCTCGGGATCAACTTAACTGTAATGGTTCCATTCCAATTCCTGGGAAATTACATTTTAATGCAAGCGCTGCACTACATAACATTATATACAACGGGTACCCGGCATGCGTTGCAAGGTCACTGTGAACTCAGGTTTCTTCGTATATTTAATTTAACACACACTCCTCCTCGCTTCATCCACGTTCACACGTCAAATCGCATAGTGTTTTAACCCGTCAGTTGCTTCTGCAACGGGCAAAACCTAGTTATATAGTATTGTTTGGTTTTGGGAGAGGTCTTTTTCCGCGCACTTTTTGGTTGACGCAAAAACGACCAGTACGCCCTTTGCGTTTCACCCACCTCAAGGTTCACTTTCGGTTGAAGCAAATTGGGACTGAAAACTGTAAGCAAATTTTTTTCGACAAAATGAAATATATACAGGGATTTATTCTCCGATACGAATCGGCGGCGAAAACTAGAAGCTCTACTCGAATCACTCGATTCGGCTCGGTTGTATTTCCCGCCGACAGATAGCGTTTCAAAAAAAAAATGACAAAAAAAGACTTAGCATTTTCCTCAAAGGAAAATGCTAGGTCTATGGTCAAAATCTTAGATGTCAAATTTTTAGCCTAACAAAACGGAACTCTCGGCGGTTTGGGTCGTTGTTTTTCGGAAAACCACATTGCCGCCGAAAAACCGATTCCGGGCTAGATGTTTTTTGAAAATACGATAGCCGGATAGATTCCGCAACTTTTAACACCAATAAAACATATGATTCTCATATAAAATACGTCAGGAGAAGCTGACGAAACTCGAAATTTTCCGAAAAAAAATCACCAAAATACGCGCTCACAGATTCCATCGGAAGTTTAAATATTTGCTGGCCAGTTCAAATTAACACGTTTTTCATTCGGGGTAGGTACCTACTTACTTCGGTAGTATTGCAAATATGATGAAAAAAGCTAAGATTGCCGGAATCTAAGGAAATGCGCAGGTACCTACCTGAATGGGTACCTACACAACGAATTAGGTTTTAATGCAATAAATACTAAGGTAAGGTTGTTTCGATGATACTAAATAATTCAATTTTTTTTTTAAAGTTAATTTTCACGTTCTGTGTTGGTTCTACTCAAATTCTGTTTTTTCTCAATAAAGGCCAGTTACATCACAAAACTGAAATAATTACGGAACTTTCTAGAACTGAAAATTGACAAGAAAAATTTGTAAAATTGTCAATTATTTTTTTTAAACAACCCAGCCTTATTATTTTTATGTTATGTTATTTTTAAATGTGCAGATTATTTATGAATAAAGCGTGGTTCTATTTAGATATTGTGAAATAACAAAAATATATATATTACGCTGTTCTAGGTAGGTACTTTCTTGCAGGGACTTTTTTCCTTTAAAAATAAAACATGATATTGAATAAAATTATTTGTGCTGAAAGGAAGTTTTTATAAAATTATTTTATGCTCAACAACATAATGGCGTCGTTTTGGTGAAATATTACAACAAAGTACCTACTCAGTACTTACAATACAACTACAAATAGTGAGCTCTGGTATCATGAAATTATGCATTGCTAAACCGTTCATCCGATTGCGACGAAACTTTGGGGGAGCGGTCGACTACCTGTTCCCTTTGTAGGCGCTCATTCCTCGCTTCATCCGTATTCAGACATCGTTTTTTCTTCATATATATTTAATTTAACACACAATCCTGCTCGCTTCGTCTTTAAGGGAAACAAAGGAGAGAAGAGATCTGGGAAGGAAAAGGGTTTAAGGGGTGGGTAGGAATCTGGGCTTCAGTGTGTCCTGATCATCAGACCTAGATACACCTCATCCCATGAACCCGGGCACCCCTGCTAAATCACTAAACGTAGCGAATCACCTAGGGTGACCTATGGCAGAGGTGTTGGTTAAAAAAGAGGGGGGAGGAAAACCAGGGAGGGGGGAGGGTAACCTGGGAAGGGGGAGGGGAACCCGGGAGGGGGTTTTGCGGGATGAAGGAAGGGGGGGGGGGGGAGTAGAGTACGCTATGAAAGAATATTTTTTCTGTTCTTTTTTTACTCGAATAAAACTAAATTTTAAAAGGATAAATGCCAGGAGTGCAGAACTAAGAAAGGGAAAATATATTAAGAACATGTTTTTTTTCAATTATTTCTGGCTTTTTGGGAAAGGTGAATTTATATGCATTTAATTTTCTTTTACATGAGCTCCGCACAGGAGGCCGTGGGGAAAATAATTTCCCTCAGGTCCTATGTCATCTTTGGGGATGCTGTGTGGAGGATTTTTTTTAGGAAAGGAAGGAGATGAGAGTTTTGGAAAGGAAAAGGGTTTAAGGGGTGGGTAGGAATCTGGGGTTCAGTGTGTCCTGGGCATCCGCCTCCAAGACCTAGGCAGACCTCACCCCATAAACCCGGGCACCCCTACTAAATCACCAAACGTAGCGAACCACTTGAGGTGACCTATGGCAGAGGTGTTGGTTATCCAATAAAGGTCAACTTTGGGGAATTGTATTTCTACATGACACTATATACAACGGGTACCCGGCATGCGTTGCAACAACATTGTAACCTCGGGGTCAACTTAACTGTAATGGTTCCATTCCAAGTTCCGGGAAACTACATTATAATTCAAGCGCCTTGCAAACGCATGCAATGTATTATAACATTATATACAACGGGTACCCGGCATGCGTTGCAACATCACTGTAATCTCGGGGTCAACTTAACTGTAATGGTTCCATTCCAAGTTCCGGGAAACTACATTATAATGCAAGCGCCTTGCAAACGCCTGCTTTATATTATAACATTATATACAAAGGGTACCCGGCATGCGTTGCAAGATCGCTGTAACCTCGGGGTCAACTTAACTGTAATGGTTCCATTCTAAGTTCCGAGAAACTACATTATAATACAAGCGCCTTGCAAACGCCTGTTTTATATTATAACATTATATACAAAGGGTTCCCGGCATGCGTTGCAACATCACTGTAACCTCGGGATCAACTTAACTGTATTCCATTCCAAGTTCAGGGAAACTACATTATTATGCAAGCGCCTTGCAAATGCCTGCACCATATTTTAACATTATATACAACGGGTACCCGGCATGCGTTGCAAAGTCACTGTAACCTCAGGTTTCTTCATATAATTAATTTAACACACACTCCTCCTCGCTTCATCCACATTCACACGCAAATCGCAAAGTGTTTTAACCCGTCAGTTGCTTCTGCAACGGGCAAAACCTAGTATATATAGTATTGTTTGGTTTTGGGGTAGGTCAGGGAAAGGTCACGAAAAAGCTCACTTTTGATTTGAGGGGAAAAGCGACCACTTTGCCCCTCGGGTGGGTGAAACGACAAGGGTCACTTTGGCTTGCTGCAGTTTGGTAAAATAAAATTTGGCAAGCCAAATTGACCTCTAAGTTGATTCAATTTCAAAGGCCCCACGGTTCACTCTCCTTCGAAGCTATCTATCTCTTTTCAAATGCCCGCAAAAGTTGAGAAAGATATAGCGAAAATCTCCCATACAAAATTGATTTGGCTAGGTACATAAATTTTAAATGTCATTCTTCATTTTTCGATTTCCCACCGGCCGACTGGCATACGTGATTTCTTAGAAAATATCACGCTTGGAAGCCAAAATTTAGTAAAATTACGTCAACGAGACTTTTTAAAAGGTCAATTGACCATCGCAATTATCACTTTTCACAAAAACATCGTTGTAATATTCGATTGAAAACTGACATTTGCGAAAAAACTACGGAAAAGTCATATTTTGAAACTAATGTTTAAAAATAGGTACAATTTACACGGAGACGCCTATCGACAGAATCTACAACCGCAGCTTTTCCTTGGAGAAATTCAAAAATGTGTCGAAATCTAAATTGGAACGTTCGCAGATCCTAGCGCGAAAAAAATGCTGTTGTTCAACGACTGATGGAACAAGTTTCAAATTGATTGTATTCGTACGAGGGTAAATAATAATCTTTATTAAATTTTCTCGAATCTTGCAACACTAAGCATGGAACATTATTCAAAACCACCGCAAGTTTTCAGCGAGGCCCTGACAGCCTTAGCTGACGTAATTTGTATGTAAAATGTTCTAAAACGGGCGCAGGTGTTCGATTTTCAGGCTGTGCTTGAGGTGGTTGAGACAAAGTTTAACGGTTGTGTTGCCATATAAATGAAATATTATTAACCATTTAAATACTAAGTAGGTACTTAATACAAAATTTAATAAAATCAAATAAAATGAGGTGCTTATCCCGATGACCAAATTTGTTTTCCTAAATAATAAAAATAAAATTATAGCGCCATTTTTGTGAAAAAAAACCCTAGGTTTTGTATCCAAAGTATCAGGAGCGCAGAAATTGACCGAGATAATAATATCGACTGCTGCAAGGAAGACTGCAGTAACTCAAAATTTGGTGTTTTTGAGTTAGTTACATTTTCGGGTTTCATAAATAATTATCTACCTTCCAAGAAGACATTTGTAACTCTAACAGTTATACACCGTGAGAAAAAGCCATTTCAAAATAGTTGTAAGTCACGACGTCATTTTTTTTCCATGTACTAAAGAAGTAAGTTGAGTTACTGCCCTTTTAATCGGAATTTTTTATTTGTCTATGATCATAAGTCAGACTTACTTCTTTTTTCCATGGAGAAATATCGATATTATCATTTGAATTGCGTTTGACAGTTGGTGTTACAGTCATTGCGGGTTGCTTATTATAGTGATAAAATTGAAAATATAAAGAGAATTGTACCGTAAAAGTGTTAAACATGAGTATATCCAGCAGGACAGCTAAAATAATAGCTAATGGTAGAGCATTATTGTCTACAATGCAGTCTGGTAAGTCTAAACATATTTCACACATAACCTAAAATTTATTTAAAACAAAATTCTAATGCCTCGAAAATAGGCTTGTGAATTCTTCTTTTTTTTTACGTATTTGTTATTCATATTATAATATATTATTACAGAGTCTACTTCTGATGACTTATTGGGTCCCTATGGAGATCAGCAAGAGTTTAGTGGAGTGAATTCCGATGACGGTGGTTGGAAGCCTGACGAATATAGTAATTCAGGACCTATAGAATTGAGTGTTTGTAGACCAACCTCTCCTGATTGCATGTTGCTTCTTAGTGAGGAAACAGGATTGTTCTATCTTGTTACTAAAACAACTGATAATATGGATATTTCAAGCACTGTACGTATTTGACAAAAATGATTACGTTTTCAAATGCTTAAAATTAATAGAAATGTTTTAATCAAGATGTTTATTTTTAGAGTGCGGAGAATTATCTGACATTTAACTTTAATTTATTTAATTAATCATCTTCTGTTAGTAAAATGGATACTTTACTTACAAGCACTCTATGTACGGCATAAATAATTACGGTTTAAAATGCTAAAAACATATATTTTAATCAACTTACTTTTTTTAGAGCGCAGCAAATTTAAGTGATATTGCGGATTCAATACAACCACTTTCAGTTCAGAAAAGAAAGTTAACACCGAAAGAGAAGAAGGTGCGTAAACGCACAAGAAATCCTGATGACTGGGTCGTAAATAAAGCAAAAAAAATGCATTCTCTGGGCCTTGAACATAAGAACAGAAAGGGTAATTTAAAATTAGCCAAGAAAATGGGACCAGGTTGTAAATCAAACTGCCGCTTTAAATGCAAAAATACTTTGCACGAAGAATCACGAAAAAAAATATTCGCAGCATTTTGGAAATTAGGAAGTCAGACCATGAAGTGGAATTTTATTAGTCAGCACGTGAAATTGGTGCCGAAAAAACAAATTACGGCTGCAAACCCTAACAATTCCAGGCGTGGAATTTCGCGAGAATATTATTTAAATATAATAAATCGTAGTAATAAACAACGTGTTTGCCAAACAATGTTTTTGCAAACATTGGGGATCTCTGATAGAATGATAACTACTGCATGTGGAAAAATTGACGAAGCAGGTGCAGTAATGCCTGATCAGCGTGGGAAACATCTCACAAGATCTAATAAAATTCCCTCCGAAATCAAAGATTCGGTACATGAACACATCCGAGCCTTTCCTGTAGTGGAGTCACACTATACTAGAAAATCGTCAAAGAAACTATATCTAGAAAGAGATCTGAACATTTCCAAAATGTACAGGCTGTATCTAGAGTGGCTAAAAGAGAGAAGCATTGAAACATCTGCTACACTGAGACAGTACTCAGATGTTTTTAATTTCCATTATAATTACGCTTTTCACAAGCCTAAAAAAGACCAGTGTGAAGTGTGTGAGAAATTTCTAATAGCCACAGAAGAAGAAAAAATATTGTTTAAAGATGCTTATGAGACGCATCAGAAAAATAAAGTTCAGGCAAGGGTCTTAAAAGACTCGGATAAAAAGAACGCTGAAAATGATTCGCAGCTATGCGTAGCGGTATTTGACTTGCAAAAGGTTTTACAGACACCTCAGTCAGATGTGAGTATTTTTTACTACAAAAGAAAGTACGCAACATACAATTTCACCATTTATGATATTGGAAAGAAACAGGGCCACTGCTTTATTTGGCATGAATCAGAAGCCAAAAGAGGTGCTAATGAAATTGCTACGTGTTTGCTAAAATTTTTAACTTTAATGCAACAACAAAATATACGTAAAGTTATATTCTATTCGGATAATTGCGGTGGACAGAACCGAAACCGATATGTGTTTTCCATGTTAGAATATGCTGCACGAACCCTCAAAATTGACGTAACGCATCGTTTTATGGAGAAAGGACACACTCAAAATGAGGGTGATTCTATGCATGCCACAATAGAAAATGCAAGGAAAGGGAAAACTATTTACGTGCCTGAACAATGGGTCATGCTTATTCGGTGTGCGAAAGTGAAAGGTTTGCCATATGAAATTAACGAAATGAGCCATGAAGACTTTTTGGATTTCAAATCGCTCGTTTTGCAAAGAAATTGGAAAAAAGCCAACGATAATTCAGTTGTGAAATGGAACAAAGTACGCGAAGTATCTGCGACGTATAATAATCCACTAGAAGTGTCTATAAGGTATGGTTACATGGAGGAACCCATAACCGTCATTTTAGAAAAACGAACAAGAGGCAGGCAACTGGACAGATCAGTTGAACCTGTTGCTGCGTATAATAAAAAACAAAACATCGATAAACTGAAACATAAAGATCTGCTAGCATTATGCAGCAGCGTACTGATTCCAAAGACTTACCATAATTTCTATCTTTCACTAAATTCTTCCATTGAAGAAATCGCCATTGGACATTCTAATGCCAGAGATGGGGAGTCTGATGATTCAGAAAGTGAATGAAACTTTGTAAGGGAACGTACCCATACTACGTGAAATTTTTTTTTCAATTTTTAACCCCTTCCCCCCCCCGCCCCCCCCCGGTGACCAAAAACCTAAGCACTCCGCCGCTCATTTGTACCAAGCGTGGTATTTTGAAGACCCCCCCCCCCCCCTAAACGTGTCACGTAGTATGGGTACGTTCCCTAATGTTATTTTTCTTCTTTAATTTTATGTAATGACTTAAGAATCTCATCTATTTTATCCAAGTAAATAATTTTAATTCTATTTCCAATTTTTTCATTTGAACTAACTAAAAATATTTTTTATGTTGTTGTTTGCAACACTGAGACACCATAACTATTGAAAAACTCTCAACTGTTTATTCTTAATGTCTTTAAATGATGTTTTTTTAATGTTAAAATAAAGCAGCTCGTCGCTACTTCTATAATTTGTTTCATTTTTCCCTGTAACAAAGAAGTAGCTCAACATACTACCTATTGAAATTATGTAAACTCCGAGGAAAAGAGTAGTAAGTCCCAAAACCCTTCAAATTAGTGCGAATTCGAGGAAAATACTAAAAAAATATTTAGTAGTTGGAAAGAATATTAACAAGCGAAACTTATTTCATTTAAATAAAATTCAAAACCCTCATCTAAGATTATGCAGAATTTTTTGAACTTTAAAATCGCTCTCCTGCAAAATGGCAAAAAGTGAGTTACTGCAGTCTTACTTGCAGCAGTCGATATGTTGTTTTAGCTTCATTAAATTATACACGGTTAACCGTTCATCCCATTGCGACGAATCTTTGAGAATTTGATGATGGCATGTCTCCGATTGTGTCTACATACTTCTGTTTGGCAGATTTCTGCTGCTAGGCCCTGTCGGCGGCTTTATACATACGTATGTTTAACTATATGAAAAACTGTAAAATCGGTAGGTACCTGAGAAACTGATATATTATAAAATTATAAAAATAAAATTAAAGCGCCATTTTTGTGAAAAATTGCATTGCACATTCTGTATAAACGTTACAGGGTACCTACCAGGAGCGCAGAAATTGACTGAGGAATATTTAACTGTATGAAAAACTATAAAATCGTTAGGTGCCTGAGAAACTGATATAGGTATTATAAATGAATCGCCGATATGCAAGTACGCCCATAACTTTCGAATGCATGCACCGAATTGGATAATTATTTTTGTTTTGTGTTTGTAATTGTTAGGATAAGGTTTTTATTGATCTTCTGGTGAGCACTGGCATTATGAAATTTGTATAAAATGGTTGCCGAAATGTTTGCACGCGCATAACTTTCGAACGGATGCATCGAATTGAATAATTGTTTTTTTGGTGGGTTCGTTACTGTTAGGACAAGGTTTTGCATAAAAATACCGGTGAGATCTGCCATAATGAAATTTGTATAAAAATGAATTGCCGAAATGTATATATGCGTATAACTTTCGAACGAATGCACCGAATCTGAAAATTCTTTTTTTATTGTTTTCGTTAC
The DNA here is from genome assembly GCA_917880885.1 of Limnephilus marmoratus. Lineage (NCBI taxonomy): Eukaryota > Metazoa > Arthropoda > Insecta > Trichoptera > Limnephilidae > Limnephilus > Limnephilus marmoratus. Next base: position 50,328,680 of record OU862909.1, on the reverse strand, counting down.
TGATAGGACAAGGTTTCTATAAAACTACTGGTAAGCTCTGGCATTATGAAATTTGCATAAAAATCAATCGTCGAAATGTATGAACGCGTATAACTTCCGAAAGACTGCACAAAATTGAATAATTTTTTTTTGTTATGTTTGTTTATTGGCTGGTGAGCTCTGGCATTACGAAATTTGCATAAAAATATTTCAATAGGTGGCACGCGAGCTGTTTGAAAACCAAATGTAACGGCAATGAAATAATGAGCGCGGGAGGGGGGAAAAAACCACGGAGGGGGGAGGGTAATCTGGGAAGGGGGAGGGGAACCCGGGAGGGGTTTTGCGGGATGGAGGAAGGGGGGGGGGGGGTAGAGTACGCTATGAAAGAATATTTTTTCTGTTCTTTTTTTTACTCGAATAAAACAAAATTTTAAAAGGATAAATACCAGGAGTGCAGAACTAAGCAAGGGAAAATATATTAAGAACATGTTTTTTTCAATTATTTCTGGCTTTTTGGGAAAGGTGAATTTATATGCATTTAATTTTTTTTTTTTACATGAGCTCCGCACAGGAGGCCGTGGGGAAAATAATTTCCCTCAGGTCCTATGTCATCTTTGGGGATGCTGTGTGGAGGATTTTTTTTAAGGAAAGGAAGGAGATGAGAGTTCTGGGAAGGAAAAGGGTTTAAGGGGTGGGTAGGAATCTGGGGTTCAGTGTGTCCTGGACATCCGCCTCCAAGACCTAGACAGACCTCACCCCATGAACCCGGACACCCCTACTAAATCACCAAACGTAGCGAACCACTTGAGGTGACCTATGGCAGAGAAGTTGGTTATCCAATAAAGGACAACTTTGGGGATTTGTATTTCTACATTACATTATATACAACGGGTACCTGGCATGCGTTGCAACAACACTGTAACCTCGGGGTCAACTTAACTGTAATGGTTCCATTCCAAGTTCCGGGAAACTACATTATAATTCAAGCGCCTTGCAAACGCATGCACTGTATTATAACATTATATACAACGGGTACCCGGCATGCGTTGCAACATTACTGTAATCTCGGGGTCAACTTAACTGTAATGGTTCCATTCCAAGTTCCGGAAAACTACATTATAATGCAAGAGCCTTACAAACGCCTGCTTTATATTATAACATTATATACAAAGGGTACCCGGCATGCGTTGCAAGATCACTGTAACCTCAGGGTCAACTTAACTGTAATGGTTCCATTCCAAGTTCCTGGAAACTACATTATAATACAAGCGCCTTGCAAACGCCTGCTTTATATTATAACATTATATACAAAGGGTACCCGGCATGCGTTGCAACATCGCTGTAACCTCGGGGTCAACTTAACTGTAATGGTTCCATTCCAAGTTCCGGGAAACTACATTATAATTCAAGCGCCTTGCAAACGCATGCAATGTATTATAACATTATATACAACGGGTACCCGGCATGCGTTGCAACATCACTGTAATCTCGGGGTCAACTTAACTGTAATGGTTCCATTCCAAGTTCCGGGAAACTACATTATAATGCAAGCGCCTTGCAAACGCCTGTTTTATATTATAACATTATATACAAAGGGTTCCCGGCATGCGTTGCAACATCACTGTAACCTCGGGATCAACTTAACTGTATTCCATTCCAAGTTCAGGGAAACTACATTATTGTGCAAGCGCCTTGCAAATGCCTGCACTATATTATAACATTATATACAACGGGTACCCGGCATGCGTTGCAAAGTCACTGTAACCTCAGGTTTCTTCATATAATTAATTTAACACACACTCCTCCTCGCTTCATCCACATTCACACGCAAATCGCAAAGTGTTTTAACCCGTCAGTTGCTTCTGCAACGGGCAAAACCTAGTATATATTAATGCTTGGTTTTGGGGTAGGTCGGGAAAAGCTCACTTTTTCGTCGACGCAAAAACGACCAGTACGCCCTTTGCGTTTCACCCACCTCAAGGTTCACTTTCGGTTGAAGCAAATTCCGAATGAAAACTGTAAGCACTTTTTTTTCGACAAAATGAAATATATACAGGGATTTATTCTCCGATACGAATCGGCGGCGAAAACTAGAAGCTCTACTCGAATCACTCGATTCGGCTCGGTTGTATTTCCCGCCGACAGATAGCGTTTCAAAAAAAAAATGACAAAAAAAGACTTAGCATTTTCCTCAAAGGAAAATGCTAGGTCTATGGTCAAAATCTTAGATGTCAAATTTTTAGCCTAACAAAACGGAACTCTCGGCGGTTTGGGTCGTTGTTTTTCGGAAAACGACATTGCCGCCGAAAAAACGATTCCGGGCTAGATGTTTTTAAAAAATACGAAAGCCGGAAAGATTCCGCAACTTTTGATAACAATAAAACATACGATTCTCATATAAAATACGTCAGGAGATGCAGACAAAACTCGAAATTTTCCGAAAAAAAATCATCAAAACACGCGCTCACAGATTCCATCGGAAGTTTAAATATTGGTGGCCAGTTAAAATTAACACGTTATTCATTCCGGGTAGGTACCTACTTATTTCGGTAGTATTGCAAATATGATGAAAAAAGCAAAGATTGCCGGAATCTAAGGAAATGCGCAGGTACCTACCTGAATGGGTACCTACACAACGAATTAGGTTTTCATGCAATAAATACTAAGGTAAGGTTATTTCGATGATACTGAATAATTGAACTTTTTTAAGTTAATTTTCACGTTCTGTTTTGGTTCTACTCAAATTCTGTTTTTTATCATTATAGGCCAGTTACATCACAAAACTGAAATAATTACAGAACTCGAACGGAACTTTCTAGAACTGAAAATTTACTTGAAAAATTTTAAGAATTGTCAATTTTTTTTTTATTAATTATTTTTTTATTTTTAGGTGTGTTCTATTTGGACATTGTTAAATAAAAAAAATAATTACGCGTGTTCTAGGTAGGTACTTACTTGCAGGGACTTTTTTCATTTTAAAATCAAAACATGATATTGAATGAATTTATTTATAGTGAAAATTATTTTATGCTCAACAGCATAATGGCGTCGTTTTGGTGAAATATTACAACAAAGTACCTACTTAGTACTTACACTTGCAAAATGAAATACAATACAACTACAATAGTGAGCTCCGGCATAATGAAATTTTGCACTGCTAAACCGTGCAACCGATTGTTATTGTTATTGTTAATGGACTATTTGTGCGTAAATAAATTAATTATATACAGCGGGTACCCGGCATGCGTTGCGAGGCCACTTTAATTTCGGGGTCAACTAAACCGTAATGGTTCCCTACCAAGTCCCGGGAAACAACATTATAAAATTATGCACTTTATAAAATTATATACAACGGGTACCCGGCATGCGTTGCAAGGCCGCTTTAACCTCGGGGTCAATAAAACTGTAATGTTTCCATCCGAAGTCTTGGGAAACTACATTATAATGCAAGCGCCTGCACTATGTAACATTATATACTACGGGTACCCGGCATGCGTTGCAAGGCCACTTTAACCTCAGGGTCAACTAAACTGTAATGGTTCCATCCCAAGTCCCCGGAAACTACATTATAATGCAAGCGCCTGCACTATATAACATTATATACAACGGGTACCCGGCATGCGTTGCAAGGTCACTGTAACCTAGGGGTCAACTTTACTGTAATGGTTTCATCCCGATTCCCGGGAAATAAAATTTTAATGCAAGCGCCTGCAATTTATAACATAATATACAACGGGTACACGGCATGCGTTGCAAGGTCACTGTAACCTCGGGGTCAACTTAACTGTAATGGTTCCATCCCAATTCCCGGGAAATAATATTTTAAAGCAAGTGCCTGCATCATATAACATGATATACAACGGTTACTCGGCATGCGTTGCAAGGTCACTGTAACCTCGGGATCAACTTAACTGTAATGGTTCCATTCCAATTCCTGGGAAATTACATTTTAATGCAAGCGCTGCACTACATAACATTATATACAACGGGTACCCGGCATGCGTTGCAAGGCCACTGTGAACTCAGGTTTCTTCATATATTTAATTTAACACACACTCCTCCTCGCTTCATCCACGTTCACACGTCAAATCGCATAGTGTCTTAACCCGTCAGTTGCTTCTGCAACGGGCAAAACCTAGTATATATATTAATGCTTGGTTTTGGGGTAGGTCGGGAAAAGCTCACTTTTTTGTCGACGCAAAAACGACCAGTACGCCCTTTGCGTTTCACCCACCTCAAGGTTCACTTTCGGTTGAAGCAAATTCCGAATGAAAACTGTAAGTCAATTTTTTTCGACAAAATGAAATATATACAGGGATTCATTCTCCGATACGAATCGGCGGCGAAAACTAGAAGCTCTACTCGAATCACTCGATTCTGCTCGGTTGTATTTCCCGCCGACAGATGGCGTTTGAAAAAAAAAATGACGAAAAAACCCGCTTATTTCACAAAGGAAAATGCTAGGACTATTGACATAGGTCAGGATCTCAAATGTCAAAGTTTTAGCCTAACAAAACGGAACTCTCGGCGGTTTGGGTCGTTGTTTTTCGGAAAACGTCATTGCCGCCGAAAAACCGATTCCGGGCTAGATGTTTTTAAAAAATACGATAGCCGGAAGGATTCCGCAACTTTTGATAACAATAAAACATACGATTCTCATATAAAATACGTCAGGAGATGCTGACAAAACTCGAAATTTTCCGGAAAAAAATCATCAAAACACGCGCTCACAGATTCCATCGGAAGTTTAAATATTTGCTGGCCAGTTCAAATTAACACGTTTTTCATTCGGGGTAGGTACCTACTTATTTCGGTAGTATTGCAAATATGATGAAAAAAGCTAAGATTACCGGAATCTAAGGAAATGCGCAGGTACCTACCTGAATGGGTACCTACACAACGAATTAGGTTTTAATGCAATAAATACTAAGGTAAGGTTGTTTCGATGATACAGAATAATTGAACTTTTTTAAAGTTAATTTTCACGTTCTGTGATGGTTCTACTCAAATTCTATTGTTTTATCATTACAGACCAGTTACATCACAAAACTGAAATAATTACAGAACTCGAACGGAACTTTATAGAACTGAAAATTTACTAGAAAAATTTAAAGAATTGTCAATTTTTTTTATTAATTAATTTTTTTTATTTTTAAGTGTGTTCTATTTGAACATTGTATATATATATACATTACGCGTGTTCTAGGTAGGTACTTACTTGCGGGGACTTTTTTCATTTAAAAATCAAAACATGATATTGAATGAATTTATTTGTTGTGAAAATTATTTTATGCTCAACAGCATAATGGCGTCGTTTTGGTGAAATATTACAACAAAGTACCTACTTAGTACTTACACTTGCAAAATGAAATACAATAAAACTACAATAGTGAGCTCCGGCATAATGAAATTTTGCACTGCTAAACCGTGCAACCGAATGTTTTTGTTAATGGACTATTTGTGCGTAAATAAATTAATTATATACAGTGGGTACCCGGCATGCGTTGCGAGGCCACTTTAACTTCGGGATCAACTAAACCGTAATGGTTCCCTACCAAGTCCCGGGAAACAACATTATAAAATTATGCACTTTATAAAATTATATACAACGGGTACCCGGCATGCGTTGCAAGGCCGCTTTAACCTCGGGGTCAATAAAACTGTAATGTTTCCATCCGAAGTCCTGGGAAACTACATTATAATGCAAGCGCCTGCACTATGTAACATTATATACTACGGGTACCCGGCATGCGTTGCAAGGCCACTTTAACCTCAGGGTCAACTACACTCTAATGGTTCCATCCCAAGTCCCCGGAAACTACATTATAATGCAAGCGCCTGCACTATATAACATTATATACAACGGGTACCCGGCATGCGTTGCAAGGTCACTGTAACCTCGGGGTCAACTTTACTGTAATGGTTTCATCCCGATTCCCGGGAAATAAAATTTTAATGCAAGCGCCTGCAATTTATAACATAATATACAACGGGTACACGGCATGCGTTGCAAGGTCACTGTAACCTCGGGGTCAACTTAACTGTAATGGTTCCATCCCAATTCCCGGGAAATAACATTTTAAAGCAAGCGCCTGCACTATATAACATTATATACAACGGGTACCCGGTATGCGTTGCAAGGTCACTGTAACCTAGGGGTCAACTTTACTGTAATGGTTTCATCCCGATTCCCGGGAAATAAAATTTTAATGCAAGCGCCTGCAATTTATAACATAATATACAACGGTTACTCGGCATGCGTTGCAAGGTCACTGTAACCTCGGGGTCAACTTAACTGTAATGGTTCCATTCCAATTCCTGGGAAATTACATTTTAATGCAAGCGCTGCACCACATAACATTATATACAACGGGTACCCGGCATGCGTTGCAAGGTCACTGTAACCTCAGGTTTCTTCATATATTTAATTTAACACACACTCTTCCTCGCTTCATCCACGTTCACACGTCAAATCGCATAGTGTTTAAACCCGTCAGTTGCTTCTGCAACGGGCAAAACCTAGTATATATTAATGCTTGGTTTTGGGGTAGGTCGGGAAAAGCTCACTTTTTTGTCGACGCAAAAACGACCAGTACGCCCTTTGCGTTTCACCCACCTCAAGGTTCACTTTCGGTTGAAGCAAATTCCGAATGAAAACTGTAAGTCAATTTTTTTCGACAAAATGAAATATATACAGGGATTTATTCTCCGATACGAATCGGCGGCGAAAACTAGAAGCTCTACTCGAATCACTCGATTCGGCTCGGTTGTATTTCCCGCCGACAGATGGCGTTTGAAAAAAAAAATGACGAAAAAACCCGCTTATTTCACAAAGGAAAATGCTAGGACTATTGACATAGGTCAGGATCTCAAATGTCAAAGTTTTAGCCTAACAAAACGGAACTCTCGGCGGTTTGGGTCGTTGTTTTTCGGAAAACGACATTACCGCCGAAAAACCGATTCCGGGCTAGATGTTTTTTTAAAATACGATAGCCGGAATGATTCCGCAACTTTTAATAACAATAAAACATATGATTCTCATATAAAATACGTCAGGAGATGCTGACAAAACTCGAAATTTTCCGGAAAAAAATCATCAAAACGCGCGCTCACAGATTCCATCGGAAGTTTAAATATTGCTAACCAGTTCAAATTAACACGTTATTCATTCGGGGTAGGTACCTACTTATTTCGGTAGTATTGCAAATATGATGAAAAAAGCAAAGATTGCCGGAATTTAAGGAAACCCGCAGGTACCTACCCGAATACGTAGATACACAATTAATTAGGTTTTCATGCAATACTAAGTAAGGCAAGGTTGTTTCGATGATACTAAATAATTCAATTTTTTTTTTAAGTTAATTTTCACGTTCCGTGTCGGTTCTATTCAAGTTCTATTTTGTATCATCATAGGCCAGTCGCATCACAAAACTGAAATAATTGCGCAACTTTCTAGAACTGAAAATTGACTAGAAAAATTTGTAAAATTGTCAATTATTTTTTTTAAACAACCCGGCCTTATTTTTTTTATGTTATGTTATTTTGAAATGTGCAGATTATTTATGAATTTAGCGTGGTTCTATTTGGATATTGTGAAATAACAAAAAATATATATATTACGCTGTTCTAGGTAGGTACTTTCTTGCAGGGACTTTTTTCCTTTAAAAATAAAACATGATATATTGAACATATTTCATTAAACATGAAAAAAAGTTTTTATAAAATTATTTTATGCTCAACAACATACTGGCGTCGTTTTGGTGAAATATTACAACAAAGTACCTACTTAGTACTTACAATACAACTACAAATAGTGAGCTCTGGTATCATGAAATTATGCATTGCTAAACCGTTCGTCCGATTGCGATGAAATCGTGTTCGAACCCGCAATCTTCGGATTGCGAGTCGAGAGTCTTACCTCTCGACCTGGGGGGGCCTAAATTATATTACGTTATTTTGATAACCAATTTCAAAATACAAAAAATTTAAAAATCCAAAAAATTTAAAAATCGAAAAAAATTTTATAATCCAAAAAATTTCAAAATCCAAAAAATTTTAAAATCGACAATATTTTAAAATCCAAAAAATTTCAAAATCGAAAAAAATTTAAAAATCCAAAAAATTTTAAATTTAAAAAAATTTTAAAATCCAAAAAATTTTAAAATCCAAAAAATTTAAAATAAAAACAAAATAAAAATCGAAAAAAAATTTTAAATTAAAAAAATTACAAAATCGAAAAAAAATTTAAAATTCAAAAAATTTCAAAATCGAAAAAAAATTTTTAATTCCAAAAAATTTAAAAATCTAAAAAATTAAAATCCAAAAAGTTTTTAAATCGAAAAAATTATAAAATCAAAAAAATTTCAAAATCCAAAAAATTTTAAAATCGAAAAAATTTTTAAATCCAAAAAATTTTTAAATCCAAAAAAATTAAAATCCAAAAAATTTTAAAATCGAAAAAATTTCAAAATCCAAAAAATTTTAAAATCGAAAAATTTTTTAAATCTAAAAAATTTTTAAATCCAAAAAAATTAAAATCCAAAAAATTTTAAAATCGAAAAAATATTTTAATATCCAAAAAATTTCAAAATCCAAAACATTTTAAAATTTGAAAAAAATTTAAGATCCGTAAAATTTCAATATTATAAAAATTCCAAAAAAAAAATATTAAAATAACTTTTAGGCCCATACTGAACTCCTTGAACCAGTTGACCGAAGTGGCCCTATAGTAGGTGTACCAAATTGAGCAGTCTACTGCCTGTGCCCTCTATGTGGCGCACACACATTCAAACATTCAAACATCGTTTTTTTCTTCAAATATTTATTGAACACACACTCCTCGCTTCATCCACGGTCACACATCAAATCGCATAGTGCTTTAACCCGTCAGTTGCTTCTGCAACGGGCAAAACCTAGTATATATATTAATGTTTGGTTTGGGAAAGCTCTTTTTCCGCGCACTTTTTCGTTGACGCAAAAACGACCAGTACGCCCTTTACGTTTCACCCACCTCAAGGTTCACTTTCGGTTCAAGCAAATTCAGTGCACCCTCAGTACTTTGATTTTGCGAGGTCAGTTTTTTTCGACAAAATTAGCGCTTTATTCACAGAAAAACCGATGCGAATCAACGGCGAAAACTAGAACCAATAGTAAAATCACACTCAATTCGGCCAGGTTACATTTCCCGCCGACAGGTTCGCGTTTCCAAAAAAAAGATGTCATTTTGGCCATCAGTTTCAATGCAAATGAAAATGCTAGGAATATTGAGTCAGGTCAGGGATCGTAGACGTCAAATTTTTAGCCTAACAAAACAGACTTTTCACAGTTTTCGGTAGCGGTTTTACGGTACGCGGCATTGCGGCCCCAAAATCGATCCCGGCCTGGATGTTTTTCAAAAATCTAATACAGTAGAGAATTCCGCAACTTTTAAAACCAAAATTGTATGCCCATCCCATATAAAATAGTTCAGGAGATACTGATAAAATTCGACATTTTCCGAAAGAAAATCACCAAAACACGCGCTTACAGATTCCATCGGAAGTTAAAATTTTGCTAGCCAGTTCAAATTAACACGTTATTCATTCGGGGTAGGTACCTACTTATTTCGGTAGTATTGCAAATATGATGAAAAAAGCAAAGAGAAGAAAATGCGCAGGTACCTACCCGAATACGTAGATACACAATTAATTAGGTTTTAATGCAATGGTAAGGTTGTTTCGATGATACTGAATAATTCAACTTTTTTTAAAGTTAATTTTCACGTTCTTTATTGGTTCTACTCAAGTTCTGTTATTTTATCATTAAAGGTCAGTTACATTGCAAAACTAAAATAATTACAGAACTCGAACGGAACTATCTAGAACTGAAAATTTACTAGAAAAATTTTAAGAATTGACAATTTTTTTTATTAATTATTATTTTTTTATTTTTAAGTGTGTTCTATTTAAACATTGTTAAATAAAAAAAAAATAATAAAATATATATATATATATACATTACGCGTGTTCTAGGTAGGTACTTACTTGCGGGGACTTTTTTCATTTAAAAATCAAAACATGATATTGAATGAATTTATTTGTAGTGAAAATTATTTTATGCTCAACAGCATAATGGCGTCGTTTTGGTGAAATATTACAACAAAGTACCTACTTAGTACTTACACTTGCAAAATGAAATACAATACAACTACAATAGTGAGCTCCGGCATAATGAAATTTTGCACTGCTAAACCGTGCAACCGATTGTTATTGTTAATGGACTATTTGTGCGTAAATAAATTAATTATATACAGCGGGTACCCGGCATGCGTTGCGAGGCCACTTTATCTTCGGGGTCAACTAAACCGTAATGGTTCCCTACTAAGTCCCGGGAAACAACATTATAAAATTATGCACTTTATAAAATTATATACAACGGGTACCCGGCATGCGTTGCAAGGCCGCTTTAACCTCGGGGTCAATAAAACTGTAATGTTTCCATCCGAAGTCCTGGGAAACTACATTATAATGCAAGCGCCTGCACTTTATAACAGTATATACAACGGGTACCCGGCATGCGTTGCAAGGTCACTGTAACCTCGGGGTCAACTTAATTATAATGGTTCCATCCCAAGTACCGGGAAACTACATTATAATGCAAGCACCTGCACTATATAAAATTATATACAACGGGTACCCGGTATGCGTTGCAAGGTGACTTTAACCTAGGGGTCAACTTTACTGTAATGGTTTCATCCCGATTCCCGGGAAATAAAATTTTAATGCAAGCGCCTGCAATTTATAACATAATATACAACGGGTACACGGCATGCGTTGCAAGGTCACTGTAACCTCGGGGTCAACTTAACTGTAATGGTTCCATCCCAATTCCCGGGAAATAATATTTTAAAGCAAGTGCCTGCAATATATAACATGATATACAACGGTTACTCGGCATGCGTTGCAAGGTCACTGTAACCTCGGGATCAACTTAACTGTAATGGTTCCATTCCAATTCCTGGGAAATTACATTTTAATGCAAGCGCTGCACTACATAACATTATATACAACGGGTACCCGGCATGCGTTGCAAGGCCACTGTGAACTCAGGTTTCTTCATATATTTAATTTAACACACACTCCTCCTCGCTTCATCCACGTTCACACGTCAAATCGCATAGTGTCTTAACCCGTCAGTTGCTTCTGCAACGGGCAAAACCTAGTATATATAGTATTGTTTAGTTTTGGGGTAGGTCGGGAAAAGCTCACTTTTTCGTCGACGCAAAAACGACCAGTACGCCCTTTGCGTTTCACCCACCTCAAGGTTCACTTTCGGTTGAAGCAAATTCCGAATGGAAACTGGGGGTAATTTTTTTCCGACAAAATGAAATATATACAGGGATTTATTCTCCGATACGAATCGGCGGCGAAAACTAGAAGCTCTACTCGAATCACTCGATTATATTTCCCGCCGACAGACGGCGTTTGAAAAAAAAAATTTAGGAAAAAACCCGCTAATTTCACAAAGGAAAATGCTATATAGGACTATTGACATAGGTCAGGATCTCAGATGTCAAATTTTTAGCCTAACAAAACGGAACTCTCGGCGGTTTCGGTCGTTGTTTTTCGGAAAACGACATTACCGCCGAAAAACCGATTCCGGGCTAGATGTTTTTTGAAAATACGATAGCCGGATAGATTCCGCAACTTTTAACACCAATAAAACATATGATTCTCATATAAAATACGTAAGGAGATGCTGACAAAACTCGAAATTTTCCGAAAAAAAATCATCAAAATACGCGCTCACAGATTCCATCGGAAGTTTAAATATTTGCTGGCCAGTCAAATTAACACGTTGTTCATTCGGGGTAGGTACCTACTTATTTCGGTAGTATTGCAAATATGATGAAAAAAGCAAAGATTGCCGGAATCTAAGGAAATGCGCAGGTACCTACCTGAATGGGTACCTACACAACGAATTAGGTTTTAATGCAATAAATACTAAGGTAAGGTTGTTTCGATGATACAGAATAATTGAACTTTTTTAAAGTTAATTTTCACGTTCTGTGATGGTTCTACTCAAATTCTATTGTTTTATCATTACAGACCAGTTACATCACAAAACTGAAATAATTACAGAACTCGAAAGGAACTTTATAGAACTGAAAATTTACTAGAAAAATTTAAAGAATTGTCAATTTTTTTTATTAATTATTTTTTTATTATTTTTAAGTGTGTTCTATTTGAACATTGTATATATATATACATTACGCGTGTTCTAGGTAGGTACTTACTTGCGGGGACTTTTTTCATTTAAAAATCAAAACATGATATTGAATGAATTTATTTGTAGTGAAAATTATTTTATGCTCAACAGCATAATGGCGTCGTTTTGGTGAAATATTACAACAAAGTACCTACTTAGTACTTACACTTGCAAAATGAAATACAATACAACTACAATAGTGAGCTCCGGCATAATGAAATTTTGCACTGCTAAACCGTGCAACCGATTGTTATTGTTAATGGACTATTTGTGCGTAAATAAATTATTATATACATCGGGTACCCGGCATGCGTTGCGAGGCCACTTTAACTTCGGGGTCAACTAAACCGTAATGGTTCCCTACCAAGTCCCGGGAAACAACATTATAAAATTATGCACTTTATAAAATTATATACAACGGGTACCCGGCAGGCGTTGCAAGGCCGCTTTAACCTCGGGGTCAATAAAACTGTAATGTTTCCATCCGAAGTCCTGGGAAACTACATTATAATGCAAGCGTCTGCACTATGTAACATTATATACTACGGGTACCCGGCATGCGTTGCAAGGCCACTTTAACCTCAGGGTCAACTAAACTCTAATGGTTCCATCCCAAGTCCCCGGAAACTACATTATAATGCAAGCGCCTGCACTATATAACATTATATACAACGGGTACCCGGCATGCGTTGCAAGGTCACTGTAACCTAGGGGTCAACTTTTCTGTAATGGTTTCATCCCGATTCCCGGGAAATAAAATTTTAATGCAAGCGCCTGCAATTTATAACATAATATACAACGGGTACACGGCATGCGTTGCAAGGTCACTGTAACCTCGGGGTCAACTTAACTGTAATGGTTCCATCCCAATTCCCGGGAAATAACATTTTAAAGCAAGCGCCTGCACTATATAACATTATATACAACGGGTACCCGGTATGCGTTGCAAGGTCACTGTAACCTAGGGGTCAACTTTACTGTAATGGTTTCATCCCGATTCCCGGGAAATAAAATTTTAATGCAAGCGCCTGCAATTTATAACATAATATACAACGGTTACTCGGCATGCGTTGCAAGGTCACTGTAACCTCGGGGTCAACTTAACTGTAATGGTTCCATTCCAATTCCTGGGAAATTACATTTTAATGCAAGCGCTGCACTACATAACATTATATACAACGGGTATCCGGCATGCGTTGCAAGGTCACTGTAACCTCAGGTTTTCAGATGAGAGTTCTGGGAAGGAAAAATGTTTAAGGGGTGGGTAGGAATCTGGGGGTCAGTGTGTCCTGGGCATCCACCTCCAAGACCTAGACAGACCTAACCCCATGAACCCGGGCACCCCTACTAAATCACCAAACGTAGCGAACTACTTGAGGTGACCTATGGCAGAGGTGTTGGTTATCCAATAAAGGTCAACTTTGTGGATTTGTATTTCTACATAACATTATATACAACGGGTACCCAGCATGCGTTGCAACATCACTGTAATATCGGGGTCAACTTAACTGTAATGGTTCCATTCCAAGTTCCGGGAAACTACATTATAATACAAGTGCCTTGCAAACGCCAGCTTTATATTATAAAATTATGTACAAAGGGTACCCGGCATGCGTTGCAACATCACTGTAACCTCGGGGTCAACTTAACTGTAATGGTTCCATTCCAAGTCCAGGGAAACTACATTATTATGCAAGCGCCTTGCAAATGCCTGCACTATATTATAACATTATATACAACGGGTACCCGGCATGCGTTGCAAGGTCACTGTAACCTCGAATTGAACTTAACTGTTATGGTTCCATTCCAAGTTCCAATAAACTACATTATAATGCAAGCGCCTTGCAAACGCCTGCAATATATTATAACATTATATACAACGGGTACCCGGCATGCGTTGCAAGATCACTGTAACCTCGGGGTCAACTAAACTGTAATGGTTCTATTCCAAGTTCCGGGAAACTACATTATAATACAAACGCCTGCTTTATATTATAACATTATATACAAAGGGTACCCTGCATGCGTTGCAACATCACTGTAACCTCGGGGTCAACTTAACTGTAATGGTTCCATTCCAATTCCTGGGAAATTACATTTTAATGCAAGCGCTGCACTACATTACATTATATACAACGGGTACCCGGCATGCGTTGCAAGGTCACTGTGAACTCAGGTTTCTTCATATATTTAATTTAACACACACTCCTCCTCGCTTCATCCACGTTCACACGTCAAATCGCATAGTGTCTTAACCCGTCAGTTGCTTCTGCAACGGGCAAAACCTAGTATATATAGTATTGTTCACTTTGGAGACCCCTCACTTTTTTTGCCGCGCTAAAAACGACCACTCTGGCCTTTACGTTTCAACCACCTTAAGGGTCACTTTCGCTCGAAGCCGATTCAGACAGGATCGTGTCCCGATTGAGGACCAGATTTCATACAAAAAAGATGATGCAGGATTAACAGCGCACCCAACGGCGAAAACTACAATTAGATCTCTCACCGACGAAGAAATTCGGCCTCAGTTATATTTTCTGCCGACAGGTTCACCCGTTAAAAAATGTCGAATATTTCAGTGCGTCAGAAAAGTTCACCTCCCATACAAAACTGTATTTGCTAGGGATTTATTAATTTTACGGCTTTATTCAAAATAACGTAGAAAAATGGACATTTTAAAGGCTCTTTGCGGGAACGCAGATTACAGCGTAAAAAAATATTTTGACCGAGATGTTTTTCAATAAATTGTAAAAATACAAGTTTTAGAAACTTTTAAAGTTGCGACATGTACCGCATTCCATTCAAAATATTACACTATATTGCATTAAAGATTGAAATTTTTTGACATTTGCCGAAATCGATCTATCATCGACAATGCATAATTTTCCAGTCAGTTAATATGAACTCGAGGTAGGTACCTACTGGCGTTTAAAATATGAAGGATTTACACGTAGAAAATAAACAGTAGTTAATGCAGCATTCATATTATCTGAGGTTTTGAGAAACCAAATCAGGTACTTACGTAGGTACTTAATTCCATTGAAAATCAAATAAGTAGGCAATGCAGCATTGATATTACATTTATAACACGGTAGGTACCTACCGTTCTATCGAATTATTGCAAATTCGCCAAGTATTTATTGAGAAAACACGTAGGTACCTACACAAATATTATTTTTCTCGGTATGTACTAGGTAGGTACCGGCTTATGTGAGGATATTCTTTCCTTTAAATTTTAAATCGAAAATTCATGTTATGAAATGAAAAAATCACCCTAGATGGTCACTTTTTGAAATATGTTGGTACACGGAGGTTGCTTCTTGACAACCACTGTTGGTAGGAACGTTATTTTTAAATTAGTCAAGTTTATTTTCACGCAATGGGCGAGTTTTATTTATTCAAAACATCAAAACTTATTATATTTATTATTATTTATTTATACTCATTATTTCAAAACAGAAATAATTACGGAACTTCAATAGAATTTGAACAGAACTTTCACAGAACCCAGCCTAAATATATTTCATATGTTTTTTTACATACGTGCAGGTAACCTGCACATAACAACTCTGTATCATCTGATGATATTGCTTATGTATTTTTTTGTAAATGTATAAAATAATTACAGAACTTGAATAGAATTTGAACAGAACTTTCACAGAACGTTTATATTAACTTGAAAAATTGGAGATTTTTAAATATTGTTTTGAACAACCCAGCCTAAATATATTTAATATTTTTTTTACGTATGTGCAGGTACCTCTAAACATTAGTACCATATAATTTTTATCAAAAATGATAAATTTATATAGCGCTTTTTTGTATATTTCATTTTTATGATAATCATTCAATATGGGATTGGTACCGCCGCCCCGGGAACAACTCATTGGTTTCTATATAAAATAATAGGCTCTGACATCACGAAATTATGCATTGCTAAACTGTTCATCCGATTGCGAGGAAACTTTGGGGACACTGTGTGCGCATCCCTTCGATTCTTTCTGTATAAAATGGTGAGCTCTGGATCTGGCTTCTCTGACTTTGGCGATTTGATTTTTTTTTTACATGAATACCGCACAAGAGTCCCAACTGCTCCCGTCTGGAGCCAGTGGGACTATGGCGTCCCCAATTGGGGTATGTTGTGAGGCTGAAGGCAGTGGGGAGGGGAAGGAGATAGGAAAGAGGAAGGTGGAGAAGTACCTGGCTATTCAGATCTGGTTACCAAACACGGCAGAAGCCATTTCAAGTAACGTTTCAATTCTGAATGGTGGTCTTACACCAGGGCGATACTGAGAGTACCTTCCACTATGATGTGCGCATTCCCTCGATTATTTTTTTTAATATAAAATAGTGAGCTCTGGCGTCATGAAATTATGCATTGCTAAACCGTTCATCCGATTGCGATGAAACATTGGGGATTTGATGTGTGCATGACCGCAATGGTTTTTGTATGCAAGAGTGAGCTCTGACGTAATGAAATTACGCATTGCTAAACCGTTCATCCGATTGCGATAAAACTTTGGGGATTTGATGTATGCATGCCCGCAATGGTTTTTGTATACAATAGTGAGCTCTGGCATCAAGAAATTATGCATTGCTAAACCTTTCATCCGATTGCGATGAAACTTTTGGGATTTGATGTGCGCATCCAGTCGATTCATTCTATATAAAATAATGAGCTCTGGCATCATGAAATTATGCAGTGCTAAACCGTTCGTCGACTACCTGTTCCCTTTGTAGGCGCTCACTCCTCGCTTCATCCGCATTCAGACATCGTTTTTCTTCATATATTTAATTTAACACACACTCCTCCTCACTTCATCCACGTTCACACGTCAAATCGCATAGTGTTTTAACCCGTTAGTTGCATCTGCAACGGGCAAAAGCTAGTTAGAACTATTGTACTCTTTGTGAACGATACATATTTGTATTTGCATGTATTCAAATTATTCTTGAAATATGTCCTCCATAACACACATAAACTCCTAGCGCGGAGGCCAATATACATCTCTGTAAATTAACATACGTTAAGAAAAATATACATATTAAATGTGAAAATTTAAGAATATTGGAGAATCCATGTTTAACATTTCGAACATTTCGAGTTCTGCAAATATCACGATACATTTATAAGAATATTATTTTATTTTCTTGAAACGTTTCCAAAATTTTAGATTCCTACCTATTTAACATACGGACGTCGTACGTACCCCGTTCCCCACATTCTTATAGCCTTGTACCGTTTTCCTGTATTGTCTCGAGCGTATAGCGAATCCAGTCCTCAATGCGGCCGTTTCGATGTCGTCCGTGCGCTGCAGGACGGCGTGACATTAGGCGGGAATGGAGAATGTAAATTCGGCGGCATGCGTAACTGTTTTTAAATTTTCAGCGTCTGCCGCCGTCACGGATAGGCCTCGGGAAAAGTGCCGCCGGAAAGAGAATCGGAAAGAAGCAATATCGCCGACGCATGCGGGGCCGTTAAAGTAATGTGGGACGTTTCGCCGGCTGATACAGGATCCAGGTGACTCTGGGTTAAGGGTGGGGGGTTCTGTTTAAAAGGGGGAGAAATTGTATAAATATTGCTTTAAGGGTATCGATTTCCGGGTGGTATGTAGTATTTCATTCATTTTTATAACTATCTTTTTAAATTAATAAAATGACTACAGTTATGACGGGCATTAAGTTAGCTAGTTCAGGATACAGATGACTCTAGTGTTAAGTGTGGAGATATTTTAAAAAAAAAAGAAAAATCCTATATAAGGCCTCACAAAATACGTACCAGAGTATATACAAAAAATAGTAATACAGGCACAAACTAAAATACCTACCGACGAAATTAAATAATAAATAAAAAATTGCATTATAAAACAAAAACCTTTCATGTCGCCTGAGGCAGCCCTCACATCGGGTAGATAAAAAACATCCCTCAGGTGACTAAAACCCACAATTTGCGAAACAAAGGGATTAACTTCTCTGTACCTCATCATTTCACAATATGATGTAGTAATAGGAACATACTCCCACTACAATTTGGGGGACGAGAATGGGTACCACCGCCCAGGGAACCTTTATTGGATAACCAACACCTCTGCCGTAGGTCACCCCAAGTGGTTCGCTACGTTTGATGATTTAGCAGGGGTGCCTGGGTTCAAGGGGTGAGGTTTGTCTAGGTCTTGGAGGCGGATGACCAGGACACACTGAACCTCAGTTTTCTACCCACCCCTTAAATCATTTTCCTTCCCAGTACTCTCCTCTCCTTCCTTTACTTAGAAAAACTTTCCACCCAGCATCCCCAAAGATAACACAGACCCTGAGGGAGATTATTTTCCTCAGGGCCTCCTGTGTGGAGCTCATGTAAAAAAAACCACTCAAAATTGATAACGTTGCTTTAAATGGCTTTAGCCGTGTTTGGTGACCATATCCATATAGCCAGGTGCTTCCTCTCCTTCCTCTTACCCATCTACTTTTCCATTCCCTCTACCTTCAGACTCACAACATACCCCAATTAAGGATGCAATAGTTACACTGGCTCTACGTGGTTAGGAGCAATTGGGACGCTTGTGCGTTAGCTTTAAAGATATTAATTTAATTAAGATAACATCCATCTTGACTATAATAAGATTAGTGCTTACGTGTGCGCTCAAATCCGACAATTCCAACAATCTTCCACCGAAAAGCAACTTCATCCCGAATATTCAACAGTAAATTGTTAATATTCATAGGTGGTTCGAGGTAAAAAGTCACGCCGGGCTGGTACCACTTGTCCACGGAAGATATTCCTTCCACGTGCGACTCTTTTACACCACGCGAACTTTTACACAAAAATTTAAAGACGCCAAAGCAAAAGGAACAGCGGGTCAAGGACGAGGGAGCATTCAAAATTGAAAGTTTTTTTATTAAAAGGAACGCGAGCGGCCTAGCAAATCGCTCTCGTAATATGAGACAAAACTAATAAAAATACTAAGAAAAGCTTGGCACTGTTAAATTTGTACACAGTGAAGTTTTCTTTTCTTCATCTTGATAAATTTATTAGATTTTTTTGGTTTATTAAGAATACAATGATGTATGTTACGTACCTTTGTTTGTTTGAAGTTTCGAGGAATATGGCATTCTTTATTTGGTACCTCACAAAATGCCAGTACCTCGAGAGAGCGGAATTATAATATTGTCCAATTGCGAGGCAGAAGAGATTGAAGCATAGAAAATTGGAGGAAATGGTTTGCAAAGACTACGGCTATTTAGGTCTATGTAGTAAATTTCAAGCGACGTTTTCTTACATTTTAGATGTATTTATTTTAAGTATTTAATGCATTGAACGTCATTTTTTTAAGTGAAAATTCTTTAGCCCCGTGAGTGATTTGAAAATCGGATGAAACGGAAATGCGTCAAAGAAATTTATTATTTGGCGGGTTCTCGGCTCTAATCTAATATTATGCGGTTAATTCACGCTTCGGCGCAAGAATCCGATAGCACAGCGGGCAAGGCGCTCGATAAGTCTCAGCGGCCAGATAAACATCCAGCGAACGGATGTTCATATCCTACGATATCCTGAAAAAATTTACATTTTTATTTTTTTGAAGTCAATATCCAATCTTCAAACCACTTTAACATAAACAGGCAAAAGAAAAAAAAGCGACATCTGGCGACTTTCTATTTCACTTCTATCGCTTGTGAATTGCACCCACACTCTGATATTTTTTTATTTATTGGATATCAAAATAAAGCATGTTAGTTTTGTATTAGCTATTTTGGCATTGAAGGTTTTTTTTTCTTTTACATTAACCCTACACGTGAGACCCCGAAGAAAATAATATCCCTCAGAACCTATTTCACTTTTGTGGAGGGACTTTTCAAGTAAAGGAAGGAGAGGAATTCTGGGAAGGAAAAAGTGTCCATTCAAAAGGGGCATTCCTTCCAGCTTAGCAAAAGTAGCGAACCACTTGGAAAGGCCTTTGGCGAAGGTGTTGGTTATGTTATAAGTGGTGGCGGTACCCATACCCGCCCTCCAAATTGAAAAATCAACCTATGGTTATAACTGTGGTTATTTTTATTAAACAACGGATTTATATTGGCCTTGAACGCCGAAACAGCCGTTACAATATAAAAAAAATCCTAACTACACAAAAAAAATATTTTTACAAAATCTTACATTTTACAAATTGCAAATAATTTATTTTTGGTAGTTTTTTTTTACATTTGGCCCAATTCAATCAATAATATTTTTCCCTGGATTTTTAAGATATTATTTGCTCTTCAATAATTAAATAGCGAAATGGCTTCACAGCGTCATTTTTAATACAAAGAAAAAAATAAACTTTGTTCTCACAACATAATAAAAAAAAAATCATACTTTAGGGAATAACCAGACGCAACCGGAAATATGTAATTTTTAAATCAAATTCTATTCATGTCGACTCTTTTCAACAAAAAAATCAGAATTGATTTTTAAAGATTGTTATTTTATGTAGTGATGTTTTAAATTGTTAAAAAAAAAATTTTTTTTTTTAAATAAGGTTACATCAATAGGTAAATGACAGATTTATTTAATTTTCAAACAAAATGTTGTATTATACAATACACATTTCAAATCATGCAGTAAAATAAATCAATAAATTATCTAGAAAAGCTATTTTTCTGAATTTAAATTTTATTAAAAAAAATCAAATTACCGCGCACGTGTTTTGCGTCGAAAAATCTTCAGTTTGTTTTTTTTTTTAATTTACGGTCTTACAAACATATTTCGCTTAGACACTATTTAAAACATAAATACTTGTGATCAAAAAATAATTACAAATAGTAAATAATTTTACTTGAGTCGTAGAATAAATAAGAATAATTGATCCTTCTCATCGAAACCGCACCGTACAGTTACAAGCGCATGATCGCAAGACCATCTTTCGACTAAATTTTAATTCTGAATGGGTCTTAAGAACAGACAAATAAGTAAAATAAAGAGGAAATAAATGAAAGTGTAAATTAGTTTTATATTTGTTTTATTGTAATATTTTATAACGGAATACCACCATTAATTTTGTCAGTTTCAAAATTAAAATTAAATTTAAGTGGAAATAAGTTTTATATTATTTGTTTTATTATAGTATATTTGCGGCACGTTTCAGAGTGGAAGATTCTCCCAGTATCGCCCTGGTGTATGACCACCAATTAGAATTGAAACGTTGCTTGAAATGGCTTTAAGACAAATAAGCATAGACAAATTAAGTGCCTGTAGATAGTTAGATATTTAATTTTATCGCTCTAACTTTTGTGATCACCACGTCTAACCCCGCGCTGCTCCATTTACGATTATTTAATACGTAAACTTTATTATTTTTTTATGAATTACCTGCACAGCTTTTATTTTTTTAATCCTAACTTTCCTGGTATCAGTATTATAAGAAGCTTAAATCCTCTCAGCAATATGGGAAAGAGGTTAACTGGAAAAGTAAACAAAATATTTTTCTTTGCAATATTAAATCCAAGGTACCAACACTTTGTCTCATACCGTAAAAATATTTCTAGGGATTCTAAGAGCCTCTCGTTTGTCTCAATTTCGTCAGACCATTTTATTCTTATAGTCGTGTGGCGTGTTCATACCTAGTCCTTGTGTTCTTGCCGGGGAGATGGACGCGCAGTGGCGCGGCTGTAAAACTGTAATTGAAATACTATAAAATATTCTGCGGCCGTTTTGTTTTGTGACGTCCCGACCTGCCCCGCACCGCCCCACTGGGAGAGGGAAGGCGGGTAGGCGGGGGGCAGCGGGCCGCCAAAACACTAAAACAAGAGTCGTAAAGTTTTTTTGTGACTTTTCTCCCCAGTATCCCGCCACTCCGCGGCTTCGGTTAATACCCCACCCACCCCGGAAAGGGGAGACAGGGGTGATATCGATGATTTTAAAAGAAAAATACCCTCATTTTAATATTTTTGCTTCATTATGGCTAATCGTTAATCGATAGCGGAAAAGGCACTGATTCTGAGAAACTTTCTAAGAACTTGTTATCCATAAAAAAATATTTTATGTTTGGCCTAACAATATTATTCAAGACTTTTTTATACTGTACAAACCCTGATGAAGATATTATTTTGCGTGACCTTCTAAAATGTAATTTGATCTTTTGGAATTCTAATTTTACTGATAAGGGTATGAAGACAGTTGGTTGGAGATTTACACAATACACACTACACTTACCTACATACAAAGTTACATAGCTACTTACCTACTTTACCTACATATTACTTACCTACATACATCATAGACCCTGTATTTGTAGCTCGTATTGTCACATGTTCCTTTCCTACCCATTCCTATATACCTGTCATTTTATTATACCCACTTACAGTCTTTAATCGACCATCGCCGCATGAACATCTCTAACATACCGCATCCGCAATTAATCCCGCATACCGCGACTAAGTGAAGAATAAACCCAGCCAAGGTAGCAGTGTGCCACAAGGTTCCGCAGTGAGTCCTTTTTCCTTCCCTTTTGTGCATTATTTTTACTTGTGCAGTGGTCTTGTGCAGTGGTCTTGTGCAGTGGTCTTGTGCAGTGGTCTATCATACATCTCAAAACACATACAAGGTCCTTCGACATCCGCATCCACTTTAAACACACAGCAACATTACTATTTTATAAATGAACTAGCAGACCCGGCCACACGTTGCTGTGGCTAACGAAACACAACGCCATTACCCAATCTTCATAAGATCTACACCACCCGCTTGCCAGCTGCCCGCTGCCCGCTGCCTGAATTGAATATTTGAATTTATCGGCTTTTCTCTACTATAATAAGCATGTATTATACATATAAACTAATTAACTCGCCACTAATTATACAATGCTTGCAATGCAACACTGGATATTTGAAAAGGGAAAATCAAAGGCCTACTTACTCTAGGACATCTATTTTCCAATTTCTTCCGTAGAACGAATTTCAAAAGTGACTATAGTACGGCCCGCCAGCCGTTTTAAATCGCACAAAAATAAGTTTTCTTTGAATTTCTCGGCTTTTCTCTAATATAATTTACATGTATTATACATATAAACATTCCTCTTCAATCACTCTATCTATTGGTGAAAACCATATGAAAATCCGTTGCGTAGTTTAAAAGATTAACGCGCACATACATTTTGAGCGACTTCATTATATACTATGTAATGTAATGATGATAATGATGATGATGGGAGTAGCATCGAAAGAGTAAATAATACCACTATAACGATGAGTTGATTTGGATGGTCCTGTTCACTAATACTTACCTAAATTTATTTATACTAAATTTAACAAGAGTAAAAATTAAGAGATGCACGATTGCAACCCACCAAGACCAAAGCACCTTCAGGAATGATTTCCAAGAAAACGACTTTTGCTAAATCACCGGAACTGTCATTCCGATGCTTGGGTTTTGGTGTTGCCAAGTTGTAAATAATATTTGTGGCTGTTATCTGTTATGTTCCGAACAATATGTTGTACCTACACCACTTTTTAATAACCGCATTAAAGAATTAAGTGAGATTTAGAATGTAACATTTTTTTAACAGAACTTGTCAACGAACAATATCGTGACACGAGAGGGTGGTGGACTGTAATCTATATTTACGTGATGCAAGACAGCAGAGCTGACAGCGTTTTTTGAAGTCAAATCACAGGAAATGGCAATTGGAAAGGAGAAAGTCCCTACCTTTGCTGGGTTCATATGCTGTGATGGTCCAATCTTAATTATGGCTGCTCTTCCACGATGATGACACAAAGGTGGTCACAAATTAATATTTTACGAACTTTCAAGCGATATTTCAATAACGAAGTGTGAACGATTTCATCTGAACCTTTTCAACTGAATTAATGTGGGTAATTTTCGATTTTTGTGCGATATTATATCAAGTAGGTATGCATCACCTTCCTCTTCTTGTAGTAAGTAAGTAGAGCTTTTCAAGGAAGTAGAGGGACAAAGGGAGAAAATAACAATGCAAGGACTCGGGAAAATGGGTCTCAGTTTATAAGCTGTTACAGAACTAAACAACTAATGTTGAACAACAATTCTTATTTCTCTTTCCTAATAATTGTTCTCTCTCATCAATAATAATGAAGGAAAATGAATTGTGTTTGAAAATAATATTAAATGGGGAAATAGTAGCAACATATTTTTTGTATTATAGTTTGGAAAATTTAAAACTAAATTGATTACTAGTTTTCATTTAGATCAGGAAACATCAGATTATATATCAGACTATAAGCAGTATTTAGGTTAATCATGTCGTTTCGACATGCTTCAATAGATTTCGTTAGTATAGTTATTTATACAAAGTTTTGTGGTATCACAACAGATGTCATTATTTCAAAAGAGTGTCATCTCGTTGTTTCGAGGATAGCCGAAGCCATCTGATAGTTGGGCAGAAGCCATTCTGGCGGTTTGCAGCGATAGAATAACTTAGAGTCTACTAGAGTGAGGATCTCTGGTCAAGTTAAATATTCATTATAAACTTTATGATAACGTAAATAAGTAGCTTGAAATCTTAACGAATCTCGATCCTATTTGGAAGTTTCCCAACACGTTTCAATTGGGATTAACATATTATTATACAAAGGGGGTATTTCACCATCCTCCTAATAGCTTATCCCCACGATAAGGAATATTAATAAATAAACAAATAAATACTCACTGCCTCGCAAATTCTGGACTGCCATCAATAGGTTAAGGTTAGGCTTGTTGAAAAAGTATCGATATATCGATATTTTTAATTCAATATATCGATATTTTTAGCCGATATATTTTGATCCGATATATCGATATATCGATACAAAATATCCAATATCGAAAATTGTATCAAAAACGATATTTTTTTAAATTTATGTATTTAAAGTCACTAGAATCCAAAATCATATAGGAACGATTGGAAAAAGTAATTGTATTGGGTCATGACATCTGGCGGTTGAAATTTAAACTATCAATAGCTTACAAATCTATCTGAAACGTGTTTCCTTTCCCCGAATGCAGAAGCCCAAAACTTGGATTTCAATCACATCGTATTAAAACTTAAAAATTAAGTGACCGTTGTTTTCACGGCGTACCGCACATATCGCCGTCAAAACCAGAGTTCGGAAACGGAAAAACCCAAACGCCGCCTACCGATGCGTTGAACGAAACTCCCCCAGCTTTGCCAACCTAACCAATTAAAATGCATTTAAAAAAAATTGTACCTAACTACGATAAATACAATCGCTTCATAACACTATTTAGAAATATATGCTATTTTTCGCTATTTTTTTCTAAGCCACTCCTATGTGTTGGTTCCCAATTGTCTATGATTATTGACTATACCTTGTTCCAAACACGAAATCCTTTTTGACAGATTAATACGCCAATAGAATGTTACTGAGACGCATACAAACTTTGTATGCTTCTCAGTTTACATATAAGTTTGAAGACAGCTTTTTAGTTTTTGATATTTTTGTAATTATTACGTAATAAAAATGAAGAGTGATAAAAATACCTTAATTTTTATTGAGATTTTTGTACATTAAAAAAAGCAAAATGTGTACAAAAATTACTATTGATAATATTGAGCTGAATACACTATTATTTTAAAAACGCAAAATCTCTTGAAAATTTGACCGATATATCGATATTTTTTCCTCGATATATCGAAGTCGATATTGATATTTTAATAAATATCGATACATCGATATTTTTTTTCACTTTCGACATCCCTAGTTAAGGTGCTCCCATAGCCGTTGTGCTCACATGATGCACAGATGGGGCCTTAAAGAGTCGGCGATGTGTGAATGCGGTGCGGTGCAGACCACCACGCCTGAGGCCCTAGACTGGCTCGCAGACCTAGATGTCCCCTCTGACCCCCCACCATACGAAAGAAGAAGACTCACGACAGGTGAAATACCCGGCTAACTTATCCTGTATATAGTCACTAGGTATTGATGGGTTCAAGTAACGAATACTAAATTCAGATTTTTAAATAAATAAATCGTGTTTAATTCATTGAAAATGTAAGTTGTAATGCCACCATATTATGTTAGCTACTTTCATATAAATCGGACATTGCTTATACGTTTCACAAACAGGATTTTTAATAGGCCAGTGACAACGCGACGTGTGAAAGATCAAAATTTCATGTATATTTTTTACTCCAAACAATATCAGGAAGCACTGGATAACACTGGATAATTCGACCGGTGAGTGACTGAGTTGGCGTCGCGTTCATTTCCCATGCAAGCGTCCTCCATGCTAAGTCCTCCATCACGACAAAAGCAACATTTTCCGCTTACCACGGTGATAGTAGAAGATTTTCAAATATTGTCAACTTATTCGTAACCCGGGAATGTTTGATTTTCTTTAAAAAAAAATATTTTTTTTCAAACTCAAAAATTTAAATTGACAATTAAATAATGTTGGATATCTAAATTATCTCACAATTTGTACATAAACATATATATTACAAACTAAATCGTTACATTATGTGCTAATTGTATTCCTTATTGTATTGTATTCCTTTCATGTATACTTTGAAAATCAGTGGTATATTTCATCGTAAAATGTTTTCCCTCTGTAAATCGGTAGTGATTTATGTGATAACACATAAATACCGAATAATGTACTCGTCGGTAATACGGTGTACAATTCCTTGGCAGTACTTAGTTTCCGCTACATATTGTCTATACACGGCCATAAAATCCTGGGCTTTATTATGAGCCTTAATGACCCGATAACCTCAGCTAGATCCATGTCATATTTTTACCATCATTTTTATGACTGGAGATCAACGAATAGAAATTCTTTTGAAGGGAGGAATAGTGAGTCCAAAATGGCGGCCATGAAAATCTCCCACGTTTATTTTATTATTGTTAACATTATTGATCAAAAACCGGAATCAATCATTTTATCAATGATTTTATCGCAAAAAAATTAGAGGGACTGAAACACAACAGAATACTTTTAAGTTTGTAATTTTTTTTGTAAAGAAAGACAAAGGTTCCCAGGTTTCAAATATTTGAAAATTATTCCAGTAAGCGGAATATATTGCAAGGGTTGTGATGGGGACTTAGCCAGCTGAGGAATTGAACCCACGACGCCTGGGTATGAACCAGATGCGATGCCAACTCAGACTCTGACAAGTCATTATCTTGGAAGTGTTCATAATAGCAGTTCTCGCACTCTCCATATTTTTTTCCTTCAGTTGTCTTCGTCAAATTTGCCTATGATTGCCGCGTTACATGCACTTAAAACATACATTTATAAATAAGAGAAAACAAACAATCGGTTCTAAAACACCTTCTAAACAAGGAAGAATTTCAGATGAGGATTTCAGTTTTCCACAAATATTTAAATTTAAAAATCAGATTTGTTTTTTCTTCCATCAAATATACAAAACGAAGTGCCTCCTGCTCGAGTTTAAGTATAATTTTTGAAGTAAAACTTCTTTACACACGCTTGACTTGGGGAGTTAGCTGATGAATGCCTTATGAAAAGTGTATTGCGAACGGTGATCGGGCGGGGCAAATAGTCGGGCCTTTACGCACGCTTGACTTAGGGAGTAAGCTGGTGAATGCGTGACGAGAGCGTTATGAAAAGTGTGATCGGGCGAGGAGAAGGGCCGTTAAGAGGGAGATATAAGTTAGTGAAGTTTTACTTCAGTCGTGTGGTCTAAAGCACACTCGTTTTTATTCTTATATGCTACTCTACGGCTTCAAAAGCGACATCCGTTTTTTTCTGCGCTATACTCGCACAGTGAAGATTGCCCAGATGATAGGCAACTTTCATTTTAAGGTGGCACCAGAAAGATTACGAAGAATCACAGGTTAGTTGCTAAGTTGATAAATTACTATCAAGACGTTGCGGGTTCCAATATCTGTGCTAGTAAAATCCTCCATCAAATAGTACTAACAACATCTATCGCTTAAAATAATGGTTGTGGAGCTTTTCAAATATTCTTTAACCCGTTTAATCACAGGAGACCATATTTGTCCCAACTTAAATAGATCTCATAAATAGTTATGTAACCCTTACTATCATAGTGATAAAATTATGATCCATACGGTATTGGAAAGAGAAAACACGCTACATATTCAAATCTAAAAAAATAATTAAGATGGGCACTAATATGAAACCAAAGTTTCCGACCGCAATTTGAAAAAAAATTAAACTTTACACGAAACGACAAAAAAGTGAGGTAACGTTTACAATTCATTTATTTAATAAAATGTGTACCTATCTTTATTTTTTTTCATCATCAGTGATTTTATTTGAAAACGTAAGGCGAGCCATTTTTAAAACTTTTAAAAATTTTGTGTATAAAAAAATTACATGGCTATTTCTAATAATAAAATTTGATAGTGTATAAAACCTTTCAAAAACAGGTTTTAGATTTCGAAAACGTTCACAAATATTACATTTATTTGGTTTTTATTGCAAAGCTGAAATATTTTTACCTTCTGACAAAATACGTCTGATTTTTTCTCTAAAAAAGATTATAATTTTAAGGAAGGCCCTCCTCGTGTGGTTGATAAATGATAAATTGATTTTGGTGCACATCCTTTATATACGATTTTTATGTTTGACGATTTATGAAGTTCATTGTGTTTACGGGCAGATAATTCGATTTGTAGGAGTCGCGTTCGACTCTGGTTTTATAATAAAAGGGGGTAAAAGCGGATGCGGATTATTTGCTTCCGTTATTTCCCTTCTGATTTATGTACAACCTGTTCCTGAATAATCAACAACGAG
This sequence comes from Limnephilus marmoratus, assembly GCA_917880885.1. Lineage (NCBI taxonomy): Eukaryota > Metazoa > Arthropoda > Insecta > Trichoptera > Limnephilidae > Limnephilus > Limnephilus marmoratus. Next base: position 50,299,723 of record OU862909.1, on the reverse strand, counting down.
GAGAGATTTTAGGCAGTAAAAGATTATTTTTTAAAAAGTCCTGTATTGTTCTCCATCGAAACATTTGAATCATTGACAAAATCTGCAAAAAGTAGCATTTGTAGAAATAAAACATTCTTACCGGACGAAATTTCTCGGTCGACTTTTAAAGTCTCGACATTTTTTCTCAGGGTGTCTGGTGCCGAACTGGTTAAATTTGGGATTCTTACTAAAAATAACTGTCTGAAGAAGAATCATTGGTTTTCTCAGGGTTTCTGGTGTCAAACAGGTTAAATTTGGGATTCTTACTAAAAATAATGATCTGAAGAGGAATCGTTGACAAAATCCACAAAAAGTAACATTCGTAGAAAAATAACCATTTTTCCAGGCCCGAAATGCCAGCCTTGGGGTCGACCTTAGAAAATAGTTTTCTTAGGCTCTAAGCGCTGAAATGGCTGAAATTTTGGATCATTACTAAAAATGATGGTCTAACGTTTGTCTCTTTAGACCAGTGGTTCCCAATTTTTTTTGACAAGGGTCCACTGTGATATCTCACAGGGATCACAAGGTACAATAATGATAAACTGTTAATCGCGTAATTAAACGCGTCCTTGCAATTACTATCATTTTACAATTTAATGTGCTCTTCTTGGACTACTTCAGCTACCTCTCCATCATCAAAACCAAAATGGCAAATGGCAAAGCTTTTGGACACTTTCGATTCGGTTTTGTAGTAAATGAATAAATGTTTCGTGCACCACACTGTACATCTCGCGGACCTCCTGTGGTTCAAGGACCACCGGTTGGGAACCACTGCTTCATACTCTAAAGAGAAAAATCTGCAAACAATAACTTTAGTGGAAATAATTTGGTGTAAAATTCAACATTCTTACGGGGTGACATGCAAGGAAGGATTGGGATCGACTTTTGAAAGCAGTTTTTTCATGCTCTATGGCGCTGAAGGTCCTTAAATTTGGAATTCTTAATGAAAATGATGTTCTTTGTAGATAAAATCTGCAAAAAATAGCATTTGTGGAAAAATCCTAATTTTTATGGGGCGAAATGCAAGCTTTTAAAGCCGTTTTTCAGGCTCTTTGGACTACCGACTGAAATCTTGGATTCTTACTAAAAATTATGGTCTGATATGGAATATTGACACAATGCGGAAAAAAATCATTTTTGTAAATATAATCACTCTTACAGGGCTACGTACTTAGGCTTGGAGTCGAACTTCGAAATCCATTTTCTCACGTTCTGAATCGACTGAAATTTTGGCCTCTTCAATTACATTACATATTTCATTAAATGCATTATATTTCATTTCTTTTGTGTAGTCATCGAGTAGAGCCTTGCCCTTACCGATTTATCTGTGTGAGGTCCGTGGTCCCAGCCCGTCCAGAGCGTTGAAGACGAAGCCACTGGTTTGAAACTGAAATGATAGAAATTCCTAAGGACGTCATCCGATATAAAATCATAGACATCAAATTCGTCAGCCGACAAATTTGAAGTCTGAGACACGGGAATGTGAATATCTGTATTTTTTCCATGAGACAAACCATTTAGGTAAACTTTATTGAAATGCCTTTTCTTTAATAAAATCCTGCAATTCAAATTTACCTCATTTAAATAAAGTTTCATTCCTAAACGCTTACGTATTTTTCCTGGTATCCATTTGTTATTATTTTGATCTTTAAAATATTTTATCATAACTCGAAATTTCTTGGATAATAAAAGATCGATTTTCCTGGCTTTTAGACATTTTCATGTTTGTGTCCTTTTTAATCATATTCCGCTTATCTCTCCCCTCATTTGAAAAAAAACTATTCCTTTTTTTGTAAAATGTATCTACTTCACAATTATTTTGATTGACAACCTTCATAAAATTTCGGATGACTTTGAATCCGTTTTTAAACCTGTTAAACCTATATTCAAAATTTTAAGAAAATTCCTTCCTATACTGTTTTGGAACCGTCCCTTATTACACAGAATTCGTATTCTTTACTTTTTCCATTGAAATCAAGTCATTACAGATTTACCGTATCCAACAAATTTAATCTACGATCATTTAAGGTTAAATCTTTATTGTTTAACTCAATACTTTTAAAATATTTTTCATTATCACCATAAGTTAGAATTGACATGCCCGACCCGGCGTCAAATAACGCTCTCATTATGATGCTTTTTTCACAAAAAAATCACACAAAATTGGATCTGTATTCACTCTTCTAGTGAACCTTTCATTAGAAGGTAAACACAGACAATACTTTAAGGCACTTTTTAACGTGGCAATTTCTACTTATATTTAAAACATTTTCTTATATATTCTTACAATGCACTGATGAACCCGCAAAATTTACACTAAATATTGTAAATATTATTCTTATGTTCAACCGACCTACATTTGGTATTTCCTACCTGTAAACATATTATTTTGTCTCGCTGGTATAAATATACAAACCACTCACCTCGCCGGTAACATGTTATATTGTTATGATTTTCTTCTCGTCTAATTTCGAATTGACAAAATCTAGCAAGACATATTAACAAAGCGATGATTTTATTACCGATCCCCTCTTTTAGTTTTACAGCAAACAAATTGCACGTTCTTGGAATAAAATTTTTGAAACACTTGCGTGTTTTTCTACTTTCAATATTACATTTTATACAGGCTTATTTTTTCAGGTATCCCCACAGGAAAGTGGGAAAATACCTGTCTATTCAGATCTGGTCACTAAACGGCTAAAGCCGTTTCAACAAATTTGAGTGATTCTTTTGCTGATAACACTTATCTCAGACTAGCAGCACCCATACTCACATTAAAAAAATCCATGCAAAGTTCTCTTACTCAACACTGATTTTGTTAATTGGAACACAATTCACAGTACAAACAACTAAATTAATGATTTTGGTCAAACAGCTCACACTCGAACCTTAGAGAATTATAAAAAAAAGGTGTTTCCAGGTCCCGTGACGCTCCCTGTTTTCTCGCATGTGGACTCCCTGTAGGATCCTAATCATAGCGTTAAGAGTTATCCCGTTGGAAGTCCATCTTTTTTTGTATTCCCAGAAGGCCCCACAAGGGGAGAGTCCACTAAGGTGATCTCAGCTCTCCTTTCCGCTCCCTCTTGGTTTCCTAAAGGCCCAAAGAGGAGTGAGTCCGCCGAGGTGATCTCTACTCTCCTATCCACTACCCCTAGGTTCCCCAAAGGCCCCTGGTTTTTTGTTCGAATGGTCTATTTTGGATCCCATTAGTGTCTATGGAAATAAAATTTTCTCCCCAGCAGCTCCCAGAGTGCAGGGGTAAGGTCTAAATACTCCAAGACATGCCCGTGCACCTCGGAGGCACCGTTCGTGACACCGTTCCCCAGTGCCATTCAGCCTCAGCACGGTAGCTCATACCTTGACTTGGGATTGCTGAAATTATAAATTTGTATTCACAATTGGCACATTGTTTACGGTGGATCAAATAATGAAGTTTGGTATGTGTACAGTCGATGAAAAGGATGATTCGATGAGGTATTTGTCGTGAAATCGCTTCATCTAGCTTTGAAGCTCATGAGATATGCTTTTGTCTCCCACCGAGTTTTTGAAGACTCTTAAATATGTGCAGTTGATCCTCTACCGTTATCTTCTAACAACAAAAATAATGTATCGGTGCAACCTTGGGTAATTGGTGTAAACCTTAATTATCTACAACCTATCTTTAAAATCTCATAGAATTTCGTTGCTTCTATTGTCTTTATTCATAATTTCCGCAATGCTTGTTATACTAGACATTCCCTTTCCCCTAGATTCTTTTCAAATTTTTTTAATCTTCGTAACAGCTAACATATCACGGCCGGCGTAGTCTAGCGGTAAGGCTAGCTAGACTAGCATTCCGAAGGTCACGGGATCGAATCCCGGCGTGGCAAATAAATTTTATTTGATTAATTTGTGTTATTTCACAAGTTATTAATTTAAAATAATATACAAGGTGTCCGGAAACTCGTAGTACAAGCGGGAAACTGGAGAATCTACATCACATTTGGAGTCGATTTTGTGGTTAAACTTTTTTTGATTTGAGCTTTCGTTTTCGAGTAAATCGGGTCCGAAGTTGGAATTTTTTAGGTTAAATTTGAAAAAAAATTTCACAAGGGGGTTGATTTCAGCTGTGTAATGTCTTATAAAATGCAACGAAGGGTAAACCGGGCTCAAAAATTTTTTTAACCCTTTAGTTGCCGAAAAAATGGAAAAATAGAAAAAAAATAATATTAAAATCGAAATGCTTAGATCGAAAAAAATAAGTTTTTTGGGTTCTCTACGTGATGTAGATTCACCAGTTTCTCGCTTGTACTACGAGTTTCCGGACACGTTGTATAGTATATTTTCAATAAGAATTATCCAATTTGGTGCAGTCATTCGGAAGTTATGCGAGTACATACATTTCGATGATTCATTTTAATTTATATAGATAGATTTTATAATGGAATTCCATCATAAATTGTCAGTTTCAAAATTAAAATTAAATTTAAGTGGAAATAAGTTTTATATTATTTGTTTTATTATAGTATATTTGCGGCACGTTCCAGAGTGGAAGATACTCTCAGTATCGCCCTGGTGTAAGATCACCATTCAGAATTGAAACGTTACTTAAAATGCCATTAGCCGTGTTTGGTGATCAGATCTGAATAGCCAGGTACTTCCCCACCTTCCTTTTCCCCATCTCCTTCCCCTCCCCACTACCTTCAGCCTCACAACATACCCCAATTGGGGATGCCATAGTCTCTCTCATTGGCTCCAGACGGGAGCAGCTGAGACTCTTGTGAGGCATCACTATAAAAAAAATATGTATATCAGAATTCAGTTGTAAAAAAAACATTCGAATCACTTTGGGGGATCCACTCTTTACTTATTATCACAATAATTTAGGTGTCGAATATAAACCGTGTGACCATACACTGTCCATATTTAATAAGCCACTTATTAAATATGGGCCATGTAAAGTAAGATCACATGACTCTTTTTATTTGCAAAATTTTGATTATTGGCATATGATTTGTTTTCCATCTCCTTAAATATTTGATATATCACGTGGCTCAAATTGTAGAACGTGGAGAAAAAATAATGAAAAAAACTATATTTAAGTCATTCAAAATCGTCACGTAGCCCATATTAGATATGCAACGACGATATATCATTGTATAGGTCCCAATGACCAAGTTGGTTAATCCGTTTGTTCCGGTAAGACAAGAGCTTCTGGGTTCGAGTCCCAGTTACGACCGTTACCTTTTTATTTTTCATTCTTGCTCTTTTTCATATTTTCAATTAGATTTAGAAGTATTATCTTCTTTATATCCTACTAATATTATAAAGGTGAAAGTTTGTATGGATTTATGTTTGTTACTCTTTCACACAAAAACTACTGAATAGATTTTAAAAATTCTTTCACTAATAGAAAGCTACATTATTTGCGAGATCTGTAGGCTATATTTATTGGTAAGCTCTGGCGTTATGAATAATCTCTGGCGTTATGAAATTATTTTTCATACGTTTTCTGTCGTTAGCAAAATCGATTTATTGCAAACGCCAATTGTCGCCATGGAAACGATGTTTTTTTTTAATTAGGTTACTATGGACATCCCTTTGATGTTAAAATTCAAATACCTACGTATAAAATACTAATTCCTACTTTACTGAATGGATTTTAATGAAACTTTACAATAATATAAACATATAGGCTATAGCACAGAGCTCTGGCATTACGAAATTTGTACGAAAAAATTGCAATAGGTGGCACGATTAGTAAGATATCTATAATTCTTTAATCGATTCCAATTATTAGAGAAGTAGGTACTTCGCTAATTTAAATATTTTCCAAAATAGAATTCTTATTTAAGAATCTTTGTTTTGTAAAATGTCATTCTCAAATTTTGACATCACAGAACAATTATTGTTTTAATTGGATAAACAGGTATCGCATTTTTTAAGTATAAAACGGCCGTACTGGATTTTTGGTAGAATATAAAAAGAAGAATAATAATTCGTACTTAATAACTATCTCTAAAAATGAATCACCGAAATATACGTATGTATGCGAAATGTATAAACCCGAATGACTGAACCAAATTGGATAATTTTTTTTATTTCGTTTTTTTGTATAAAACTACCGTTGAGTTCTGGCATTATGAAATTTGTATAAAAAATTATAATAGATGGCATGCGAGCAGTTAGAAAACTGAATGTATCGGGAATGAATATGTGGAATGCGAGAGGTGAGTAAGGGGAGGGGGGAGGGGGTGTTGGGAGGGTGTTGGCGGAGGGGAGGGGGTGGGGGGAGGGGGTTAGGGGATGGAGAGGGGGGAGGGAAGGAAGGGGAAAGGAGAAGGATGGAGGAGGGTGTGGGTAGGGGTAAGGGGTGGGGGGAAGAAGGTTGATGGGGGGGAGTGGTGTGGGGAAAGGGAATGTGGAGGTGTAGGGGGTTAGGCGAGTGGTGGGTGGAGGGAGAGGGGAAGGGAGTTGACGGGGGAGTGGAGTGGAGAGAGGGAAGGTGGAGGAGGCGGAGTGGGGTGGAAGAGTGGGGAAGGAAGGAAGGGAAGGGGGAGGGGTGGAGGAAGGGGTGGGTGGAGGGGGGAGGGGGGGGGGTTGATGGGGGAGTGGAGTGTGGGGAGGAGTGGGGGGAGGGGGAGGGGGATTGATGGGGGAGTGGAGTGGGTAGAGGGAAGGTGGAGCAGGCTGAGTAGAAATCGTCTAATACCATGCGAGCGAAGCCGTGGGAAAAAGCTAGTATTATAATAAAACGAATATAAAGCTTTATTCCACTTAATTTTCTTTTACCGTAACCAGTTTCAGCTCGTTAGAGCCGTCTTCAGACTGGTACAAATAATAATTATTATTATTTGTAACAGTCTGAAGATGGCTCTAGCGAGCTGAAACCGGTTACGGTCAAATAAAATTAAGTGGCATAAAGTTTTGTGTTCGTTTTATTGTAATATTATTATAATGGAATTCCACCATGAATTATCACTCTCAAAAATAGAATTATTTTCTTCTTGTTCAAAATTAATTTATTATTTGAGATTTGTTTGTTATGAATACAATCGAACCTACAATATCCAAAATTATACATCCAATTGCAATAGTTATCACTTCATCATAAAGCTTTATTATCACCACTCTAAAATCTACCACCCTTACATATCCCCTAATACCCCCTGTATCATCTTCACCACCCCCCATCTTCCTTGGGCGCCTGGTGCCGTCACCAGCCGCCCAAGAAATCCACCTAATGACGTCATACATTTATAAGAATCCCCATAAAAGCACCGAGTGCCTGCTGGCCAATCAGACAGTGACGCGGCTCACAGCCGACCAATCAATTATGCATGCAATTCGTCGGCCATCAGTCTTCCTTATGGCGAGCTGCGAGTTCCGAGGTAGTTCTTCGACCCTGTTATGTCCAAGCCCGAGGTAGGTCGCGCTCCTATGCCTGTGGTTCTGTAGTTTAAGTGGAGATAGTTTGACTTAGAGCTGGGTCGATCGATCATTTTACACGACCCGGGTCGCTCACATCACAACGCATAGAGCGGGAAAACGCCATAGCGACGCGCCGCCGATCAGGTCATACAAGACCCCAAACAAAAACCTGATTATCTGTCACCTGTGTTCTTTCGTTTGACGTAGATAGGTAGTATGGAAGTACATATTGTAACTGTTAAACCACGCCATAGATACGAGTATGAAAATGTGAAAACCAGGCGTCTCAAGTCTCATTCTCGCAACACAGTACTAGAGACATTATTAGAGTATGATAAACTGAAATAAATTGTCACTGCGGTTTCAAACCAATGAAACGATGAAAAGCACATTATTATTATTGGCGTGGTTCCTCCAAGAAAACAAGTGGATTAATTTCTCATTGAAGAAGAAGATAACAATAATAATCTAAATGAAAATATGATAGAGAACAAGACACAGGAAAACAGAAAAAAGACAATGGTCGCAACTGTGAGCTGGCAACGGCGAAATTGGTTAACGCGCGCGTCCCGGTTAGACGAGAGGTCTGGGTTCGTGTCCCAGTTGCGACCATTGTCTTTTTTCTGTATTTCTGTATCTTATTCTCTTTCATACTTTCGTTTAGATTATTATTGTTATCTTCTTTTTTAATGATATATTTCGTCGATGGGAATCACGTTCAAAAGTTATAAAAGAGAGTTTTTCTTATAAAAAATTGAAGATTAATTTCTTTTAATTTTAACATAAGACGAGAAATTTTTTGGTCAGGAGATATTTTGATTTAAATTCGTTTGTTATAAATTATCTATCGCTCGACTTTGGTAGGCCGTGAGCGGGTTTTTATGAGCGGGTCGTTCACAATCGAACCAGGGCTAGTTTGACTTGACTTCCTACGAGCAGTGCTCCAAAAGAAATGAATCTCATAATGTTGGATTTTAAATAATGGTTGTACGCGGAAAAATAATCATTTTGCACAATCCGAAATATTTCAGTAATGAATAATGGGTCATGTTTAATAATCTTATGATAGCCTGGCGTTGATATATTTTTGAATTTTCTTTCATTTTTCCTCCGAAATTTAAAATTTAATTGAATAGTAACGGGTAATTTTATATATAATAACAAAATGGTAATATAAAAATCATTTAAGATACCAATGCCATAAAGAGTTATGAATGTCTGAATTTTAATGAAATCTATTGTTTTTAAGTTTATTGAATTTGAATAGGTTTCTACAGGGTCGCACAACGCACATGAGCCGTTCCCAATTAATAAATAAATAATTAACCTTCTCAGGTAAGCATCCAGTGAGGTTCACATTCCCAAATAATGTTTTATAGAAAAATCTGCTAATGTATAAATGAAAAAAAAATAATTATGCAATCAAAAGAGCAAAAAAAGTTTACGCAATCAATTTGAACTAAAATAGTGTATTACATGCCTTCCCATCAATGTCTAAGTTCTTATTAACTTACTTGCTAGTTGGGAGTGGCTCACGTGCTTTGTGCGGCCGATGTGAACGAAGCAAAAGAATTTATTTCATAAATCATGCTCAAAATACCCTCAAGAGTCATAATGGATTACGTTTCCAATGAATTTTAGGTATATTATCAAAATGAACGATGTAATTTTTTTTTTACATTTCAGAATTTTTAAAAGCTGATGTTTTGATGTCTAAACAATATTTTGCCGTTTTAATTAAACAATAAATTATCATAACTTTGTTTCGTGTGTTTTTTATTTCATCAATGATCATTACTACTTTTTTTCTATTCTCGAAAATACATTTTTACGAGCATATTGCTTAACACATGTTGCACTACAAGTACCTTGTAGATACGGTGACCGGACAACTCAGAATGAAACCAACTCAGAAGCACCCCAGAAAGGTCATTAAGAGGGATGATAAAAAATATTTTTAAAAAAATGGTTAAATTGGTTAACTTAGGTTAGGGTTGTCGGCTATTTAAAAATTATTTTTTCATAGTTTTTAATGACCTTTCTGAGGTTTTTCTGAGTTGGTTTCATTCGTAGTTGGCATGGAACAGTAGAAACATATCCACCAAAGTTATTACGTGCAACCAACCACATGACATAATCATTCAATGTTTCTTCATAGAAAATATCAAAAGGGTGATATTGTGTAGTTGAAGATTGAGGTAAAAAGGGTATATGAGTGGAAAGGGGTGGGGGTGTGAGAGGAGGGACAGGGGAGGTGACGTCACTCACGTCCGTAAACCATATTTCGGGTTCGCATCTTCACTATCACTTTTATCTCGCCAAGTTTCTCAATTACGCAGCAGCCACAAGGTTTTTTATTTCGGTTTTTGACGAGTAAGTGCGAAATGCGATTTTGATGCTTTTTACCAAGAAGTTACATTTTCTATGATATTTTGCATGCTCATATAAAAAGATACAACATTTTGATGTATTCCTACGTAACTTGATTCGTTATGAAAATTACACAAAACATTACGAAAATCTATCAGTTGACACCAGGTTTGGGTGGTTACGATCCATGACCACGAATTTAACGTCACGAGGGCACGGGTTCAAACCCAAGGGTGATCAAGTAAATTTAATTGGATTCATTCGAATAATTTCATAATTTATTAAAAATAATATATATATATTTAACTTTATTTATTCTCATTTCTTTGTACATATAATGTATAATAGCAAATAGTATACATATAATAACATAATATAAAATAACTAATAGTATGAACAAGAAATGAAAACCCACTAAGGCACTGCCTGAGTGTGGGTAATATTAAAACAAAATACTATATTTCTGAGTACCCAAAGTATAAATTAGACTTAAACATATGAAATATAAAGTTAGTATTTCATAGGTAGAATAAGTGAAAAAGGTTTTTTTCAACTATTATAAAATTAAAATTAAAATATGGAAAAAACATGCTGATTTTTTTTTTTTTTTTAGTTATTATAAAAAAATAAACAGAAAACGTATTGTACTACAGTTTAGAAAGTTACAGAAAGTGTGTTATAAAAGGCAGGATAAATTTATAGAAATAGCGTTTCAATATCTATATTATTCAACCATAATTTTACCTCTTTTACATAGTTTATCATTTTATTTATCATTTGAGTTTGTAGTGGTAGAAGGTTAAATGAACGAGAACCAATGAAACTGCTATGTGTCTGCAATAATTTAGTATTGGTTTGTGGGGTGTAAAATATATTATTTATTCTTTTGCTCGTTCTGTTTTCATTTATTTCGAAATTATTTTTGTTTTTAAATACATATTTCAAAGTTTGTAATATAAATAATTTACGTATATTAAATATTTTAGTTTCTTTGTATAATAAGTTGGTCGAGAATGTTTTAGTTTTGTTATATATGACTTTAATTATGTGTTTTTGAATTATTTGTAGAGGCTTAATAAATGTATCAAGTGCACCACCCCATCCTATAATGCCATAAGTGATTGATGATTGCACCAGGGCAAAGTTGATCATTTTCAATTTTTCAATGTTTAGTACTTCCTTAAGTCTATAAAATATGTAGGTCAGATATCTTAACTTAGAAGTGATTTGATTAATATGTGATTTCCAATTAAGATTTATATCTATTGATACTCCTAAATATTTTATATTTTCGACATTAGTGAGATCGTTGCACATGAAGCACATTTCTTGATTGCAACTAGTATTATGGATTCTAATTTTAAGGTTGTCTGTAGGTTTATTTTTAATGGTTTTATAAAAAGGTAAATAAAATGTTTTGCTAAAGTTTAAAACGAGTTTGTTGTATTTTCATTGTATATTTACTATTATTCATTGTATATTTACTCACGTTCTAGAGTAGATGATAGTTTCAGTATCTACCCGGTGAAAAATTATCATTCAGAGTCGAAACGTTGTTTGAAATGGCATTAGCTAGTGTTTGGTGACCAGATTAGATTAGCCAGGTACCTACTTCCCCACTGTCCTCTTCGCCATCTCCTTACACATACCTTTCAGCCTCACAGCATACTCCAATTGGTAATGCCCTAGTCTCACGGGCTCAAGACGATTTCCAAAGCTCTTCTTTTGTATATTTTTTCTTACCAATTGTCTTACCTCAAAACTCCTCACCAGGCCACATAACTCGCCCACAAAACACAAGAGCAGAATCACATAATCAACTTCTAGTGCCAAAAATTAAATCAACCTTTTCCAAAAGCACGAATCCTACCTCGCACCTCTCATGTTTAACACCTTCCTAAAAGAAACCACTTATTGCATCACAAAAAAAACCTAAAAAGGTTATATAAACATTTCAACACATGGTTACTATTAAAAAAGGTCATGCATCACCAAGCTACTTTTGATCCATAATACCATCCTAATATAATTTTCATTATCTATGTACATATATGTGTTATTTTATTTATAGTTGGAGATTTATTCTTTCCTTTGCTGCTTATGTTTTACGCACGTTAAGTTTATTATTACCTCCTACGTTTATTTATATTATTTTGCTGAATTGTTACTATGTTTAGATTTAGATTAGATTTAGATTTGGCACTACATTACTATGTGTTTTTAAAGTTTTAACGAATTTAAGAAATTCTTGATTTTATGAAACTATATTATATAGGTATACATTCCATGAAAAACTTATAACATTTCCATCAATTCTGTAAAAATTTTTGGTTTTAAGACAATATGTACATTCCATGATAAGATATGATTTTAGATTTTCACGGCCAAAAATTTTATGGTTATTTCCTTTTGGGGTATTATGCCGTGTTGCGCTACCTCCTCCTTTAGCCAACGTTTGCACATCTGCCCTGATGATGGACACTGTAACGCTGTCCGAAACGTTGGCTAAAGGAGGAGGTAGCGCAACACGGCATAATACCCCAAAAGGAAATAACCATTCCATGATAACCTTATAATAATTTTCAATATTTCTTTTTATATTTTTTGGTTTTATGACATTATGTACATCCCACTATAACCATCAACAATTTATAATAATTTTATCTAGATTCTATATACTAATGTTTTATGATTATGTACATGCATGCGTATTCATATACGTGTGTATGTATGAATTTATACGTACCCGTGTCAGAACAGACCTTGTCTAATGAGGCGGGTTACTTACTTTTGTTGTATATGTCAATGTTGTTTCAATAAACGCCCGGGTTGCCGGCAATTTAAAAAAAAATAAAAAAAAATCTCACCACCGATATACTGATCTTGTCTTATAAACTAAGTTTATGAAGAGTTCAGTGGACGTTTCAAGCGCCAAGTCTCATGAAAAACAATTTTTGATTTATATTTACGGTACAAGCACCTTCAAATACAGAACAAAACTTTTCTTAACGTAAAAATGGATTCTAAAATAATTATATAGTGTAAACCTTCCCCCAAAGAATTGGTCGAAGGTTCAAACATATGATTTAAATAAATTAAAATTTACCATTTTTTAAATACAATGTAAACTAATAGCTCTTTTAAAAAATGCATGGAAGTTCTTTCGATGTTATTGAAAATATCAGCTACGTCTGCATATTAGTTGCCTAAGCTGTGTATGCGTGGTAGGGAATTCATGAACGAATTGAACATGATTGTTGCAGTAAAAAATATTTTTCGTTCGTGTGACACTGTTATGAACATGAAATGAAATCAATTGCAATAATGCAGGGCTGTTAATAAGGGAATTAATGATTGTAAATGTCAGATTTAATTTTTCTGTCCGACAGCTTTGTTAATTTTAGATTTTTTAATTAGACAGATTAGTTTATATTTTCAATAGGAGTATTAAGTTTATGAGGTATGTCTTTAAATGTCTGCTCTATTTTTGAATAGAATCTGAATGAATATTGTAATGCATATAAATTATGTTGCTAACTGAAAATAATTGCTTTATCCTCTACACACTAATTTTAAAAGCTGTTAAAATATGTTGCTGGTTTAGCATACAGACTTACTGCTTCATTATGATAATTATGTTACAATATGCAGTGCATGATTCTTCGCATAGAAATATAAAACCTCCACTATATATCGGTTTTGCACTTTTTCAATCCTTTCTGTGTGTGATATACACTTGGGATTTCAGAGTTGAGATGTGTACTCCAGAGAACTGCGAACATGCGCAAAGTACAGCGTTTTCGTGGCATTTACTTTTTTTAAATCTGCTGATACTCAGAACCTGAACTCAGTTCCCTGGAGTACGCCTCTCAGGAATCCCAAGTGTATATCACACATAGAAATGATTGAGAAAGTTCGAAACCGATTTCCACGATACCTTGAATTTCCGAGCTATCGTCCTCATCTGAGTCACGAGGAGGAGGAGTTTTTCATGATTTTCTTATTGGAAGTCGTAGAAATTAGGCAAACATTTTACATTTACATAATTTTATAAAAAATAACTACCACTATGATAGGGCAATCTATCATGCCCGGAATGACTCGAAAAATTCAATTAAGAGTGCCAATCAGACAAACTAGACAGAACCATACATTAAACATCCCTCAATGGAATGCTAACTCAAAACAAAATACATTCATTCACCGCACTTCACACACCTTTAACATTTCATACAGTAAATAAAATTCGACTTACATAACATTCGACAGTACCCAACATTTTCCTAAAATCAGTAAGATGTGTCCCTTTCCCCTCCCTCCCACCATCCCATCCACATAGGCTAATGTAGGTAACTCTTTTTTTTTTTTTTTACTAAATAATTAATATACGTCAACTTTTATTGGTTAAATAATTTACGCATATTTTTTCTTGTATTATAAATTATTATAATTGTTGGAATTCCGAATAAAACAAAAATAAAATAAACTATTTTAATAAATAAAATCGATTCGTCCAGTTACCAATATTGTCTTCTTTAAGTTGCCACACAAAAACACCGTATGACTTGTCTACTTTTGAGCAAGTGTGGAAGGCATTTCATGATTACCGTGTTCTCAAGATGTGATAAAGCATAACAGCGCGGAGGGGAGGTCTGTAAAACCTCAAACATGACAGTTTCGGGGAGGTGAAGGGGAGGGATCTGTCCCAAGGGATAAATTACGCGTGTCCACGATCGTAAAATTATTCCTCGAAATTACGAACAGGAGGGAATACTAGATGGATCGCTTAAATATTTATCAACAATAAAAACGCCTCTGAATAAAATGTCAGTGGTCCGTACAAGAAATACGAAACCCTTCAAGGGAAGAATATACCCATCGCCTCCTTCTTATCCCTCTATGCCCCCTGCGAATATTTTTTTTATGTTTAACGTGACTTTTACGGCAGCTTTCGTAGACGGCTGTAAGCTGTAGAGCATTTTAAAACTAAGCACGCATTTTTGCAAAAGCAATTAAAAAACTTCGAGTTTAACGATTCTGTCTGTCAAAGTTTCACATCTGAATTACAGTTGAAATAAACGAAGAATACAATTTAATCAAAATAATGTTCAATAACGGTTAAGATTATCCGGAATAATTTTTAATTTTATATAGGCGCTTTGGATACTTATTTATTTTGTCAGATTTTCTATATTTTAATTATGAGTGTATCCTGCAGTCCTGCATCCTGATGGAGAGGCCATTGATTCTAAGTAAATTGATATTTATTATTAAAATGGGCGTTAACCCGTCTGCTTGTTTAGGAATAAATACATCCCAAAACACGTAATCGCGTTATATTTTCATAAGACCAAAAACGTCCTGAGCGACCTTACATTTTAAAAGCTATATATCTCTCTTCCTCTCATGCAAACATATGTATTTTTCTTTTAACCAGAAAGAGAACGAAATAATGCTTCTTATTGTCTTTGAAATATGAAAGCTATCTTGCTTAGATATTTTACAATCTCGATCCAAAGTGACGGTTTCAGAATTTACGCGCGAAACCGAGGCTTCCGGATAACCGGCGTGCGAATATATTGAACCAAGCAGACGGGTTAAAACTAAGTAATTTGCTCTCATTTAATTTATTATTTTAAAAATTATATTATTTTAATCAAACATGATGTTCCAGGTGGTAAGAGTTCAAACGGGTCAGGTCATTTTGCCCCAGCTTTGTAATTAATTAACTTACAACCCGTTTAATCACAGGAGACCATATTTGTCCCAACGAATATGGGTCTCATATAAAACGCTGTTACTCCCTTACTATCATAGTTGGAAATATGTTCTAATCGGTGTTAGAAAGGAAAAATACGACGCTTTATATTCCAATCTAAAAAATAGTCACCAAAGAAGTAAAATCAACACTTTTACGTACACAAAGTTTTGAATCGCAAATTGAAAAAAAATTTTGAAACTTCGGGAATTTTTTATTATTTTTATATAGAGCGACAAAAAAGTAAGGTTACAATATGTGTTTGTTGTACATTTGCCTAATAAAATATGTATGTGTTTTTATTATTTTTTATTATCAGTAAATTAAGTTAGAAAAAAAGTAAGGTGAGCCATTTTGAAAACTTTTTTATTTGGTATGCAAAATTTTTATCATAAAAAAATTATATAATTTGAAAGCGTATTTCATCACCTTTCTAAAACAGTTTTTGGTTTTTGAATGTGCTCAGAAATATTCCAAATATTTGCATTTTATTCTGAATCAAAAATATTTTGACCATCTGTAAAAAATGCCAAATTTTTGAAGGGTTAAAGTAAATAATAAATTAGGAATAACGTATTGAAAATAATATCTGCAACTATCAATGAAAATAAAATGCAAAACAGACAGGCAAAGAAAATTAAAAGGTAACGGTCGCAAAAGAGACATTATTTAAAGACCAAAGTGGTTCTTCATCTACTACCTAGTCCTTAATGATCAAAAGAAAATCGCCTTTAATATTCCATGACATGACGTGACCACAAATTACTTAACTTGCAATTTTACTTCGTTCCATCATGTCAATCATTAATCATTCAGACGCCATGAATTAATTCACTTGAAATGATATAGTGTCTAAATAAAACAGGGAGACTTAATGCCTACGGACCATAATTTATATTGAATCATAAAAAATATTATGTGAACATACGAGTGCGTATTTAAAGTCAGATTTATGGCCCCTTGAATCTTACAGTTATAAAAAAATACAATCGCACGGAAAATGAGACCAAAACGTATATTTTTTCACATGATACGACAAAAATACGTATCATTTTTAGAATTAGGAACGTAAAAATGCGATTTTAAAAGAAATTTGTGACAACTGATACTGTACAGTGTGTTACAGGTGGTACTTGACTTACTTTAACTAGTGATTCGTGACAATATTTAGAGTAAAAATGTAATTGAAATTTAGGTCTCCGGTGTTATTGATTTTTTTTATAGCTATTGTCAGGGTGAGAGGTTTGGCGGTTACTCTGTTAAGTGAACAGTTATGACATATGGAAAAAAGTTTTTTGGCTTGGTTTTGAAGAAATAAAACAAGAAAGAAAAAATATATGCCATAAATCAAAAAAGTTACCGGGACCAAAATTTACTTCAAATAATGCCAGGAAACACTGGTTAAAGTAAGTCAAGTATGAATACGTCCCGTAGTACCCAGCGTATTATTAACGTAATTTTAGATAAGTTGATAGGTGCTTAGCTGATGAACAAGTATTTCCCAACAACGCCAATATTTTTTGGAGGAAGAAATGGTTTTGATCATTACTTCTTACTTTTTTAAAGAATTTCATTAAACATTTTTTGAAATGTTCATTTTGAACAGAAATCTGGGTATGGAATAGCTTTTTGCTGACGATATTAAACTTTATACCAATATAATGTCGAAAGCAGATTCTATTCGTTTACAAACCGATATCGACGGAATCGTAGAATGGAGTAATCTGAATAAACTCTATTTTAACAGCGGAAAGTGTACAATTATGTGCTATACAAGGGCTAGGAGTACTCTATATTATAACTACAAAATGTCTGGTACCTCGTTAAAACATATTTCACAAATGAGGGATTTAGGAATCACTTTTGACACACGCCTGACATTCCGTTCTCATATCGATTCGGTGTGCAACTCTGCGATGCGAATACTAGGCTTTGTAATCTGCAACGCAAAATCTTTTTCCAACACAGCAGTCATAAAAATGCTCTACTTCTCTCTGGTTCGCAGCATTCTCGAAAGTGGATCAGTAATATGGGGACCCGAAGATGCCCTATACGCAAATGATGTTGAAAAGGTGCAAAAAAAGTTCATGCGGTACCTGTACATGCGAGAGTTTGGGTACTACCCTTTGTTGTATCCCTCTGATTTTCTCGCGGGAATGCTGGGACTAAATCGTCTCGACGTTAGGAGAAAAATTGCAATGGTACTAGTAGCACACAAGCTGCTAAACGGGCACATTTTTAATCCTGATGTCCTGGAAAGGATTTCACTTTATGTCCCCGATAACTTCACCAGAGCATGGCAACACAGACTTTTTACTTTTCCTAGAGGCAGGACCAACCTACCAATGGTTATGCCTCTGGGGAGAATGACCTCACTATTAAACCTTTCTTCTGAAATTGACATTTTTCGATCGAACTACAATCATTTCAAGAGCGAAATAAAGGTTTTCTTTAGCACCTGTCATTATTAATGTACCTATATAATTAATGTTTTACACTATTAACTAAAAATTGTGAAATGTAATTGGATATACATGTTAACTGTTTTTCACAATAAATAAATAAATAAAAAAGCGATTCTTGGATAGCTAGGATGAGTAAACAGTTTGTTTGTAACAATTTCTAGACATTTTTGTTTTGAAGAGATTTAATTTTCGACGTACATTTGTTACCTTAATTTAAATTTTTTTGCGACCGGTTTCATTCAAAATTAAAGTTAAAAATGTACATTGAAAATTAATACTCTTCAAAACAAAAATGAGTAAAACAGGTTAGAATATTAGAGTGCAAGTGTTTATGCACGAAATTATGTATTAATTAGGTTGAAGTGAGAAATGCGTGCGATTACATAGTTGTGTGGAGTTTTATCCGTTCTTACAATCCCCATTACAGAGTAAGCTTGTTACGTAATTCTTCAAGATACCAGATACAAATAACTACGTAGTTTATAGATTTCAAACTAACACATTGTATGAAAGTACAAAATCTGGCATATACAATATAATATTTATTGCGAATTCTTTCAATTGTCCATATAATATTAACGATGGCTTTCTGTGATCCAAGTAGGTAGTCAGTAGCAGTAGTCAGGAAGGCTCTGCGTTGGGTTCTCCAAAGTAACGGCGGCGTATGCAGCCTTAATGCGCCTCAGCGATCGGGCGGATACTAGCGGGTTGCTAGCAACAACCTAATACCGATTACAGCATAAATAAAAGTCCCGCATTCAAATTCGTGGTCGTAAAAGTGTTTTGCGCATAAACAGAGCGTGCTAGAAGCACGACGTGGCACGAAGACTATTCTCTTCTGCAGAAGTCGCCAACTTTGGTCGAAAGAATAAATAAAATCACGGGCCTTTAAAACACGACATTTTCTTACCATTGCCAACTTAAAAGTGACTGCACGCTTTCTTTGTTGCGCCTAACCAAAAATAATAAAGAATCTGCCTCTATCTTAGCAGACTTTTGATAAAATATCAGATATTCTCCGTGTTGCATTAATATCCTTGGAAATAACATACATTTTGAGATTTAATGTCCTTTCCTGGCATTGTAGACTTTCAAAAACATTTTTTAACGAAAAAGCTATAATTTGTAAAATCGCTATTGTAAAGCACCCTTGGGTTGCCATTTCCAACCGACGCTATCGACTTAAATATAGACTTAGTAGGTACTTAATTTAGGTATTGAAGCCAAATGACGTATTAAAAAATTGCCCAGTTTTGTAGGACTTCAATGTAAAATCAAATATCTGAATAAAGAAATAAACAAAATATGAAAGCGGTAATTGTCACAAAAGGGTTATTTATAATATAATATAAAGGGTTGATTATATTATTATTGAAAGACTTAGAAGTTTTTTATCACGCAGTGTATCGTTTATTGGCATATCTTAGTTATAACAATACTTCTGAGGCCAAATGTCCTTCTAAGCTGAAGGCTATTTGGATCTGAGGAGCTCCTGAACCCTGTTGACTCCTTGCATTAACCTTCGGTCGCCTTCAGCACAACTCGGCAGCGAGACCATGTGATCCGAAGAGTCCATGGACTCCCATGGTAAAATAAGAACTAAATATACTATTATGACACATTACAAATAGATAATAATGAACCTCTTTTTTTCACAAATGAAAACATAATAGGTTTAAGGTGCCCCACATAAATTTAGTCTTAGATGTAAACATAATTTTTTTTCTTCTATTTTGGAAATTCTAAGTTCTCATATTCTAAATCTTAAGAGGAATATAAACGCTACAAATATTTCGAATCTCATGCCTGCAAAATTTTAAAATCAAGCGTCTTTTTGCACGAGGCTAGTAAGCGAAAAATTGGTTTTTATTTATTTTGTGCATAATTTTATACGAACGAAAAAAAGTTAGAACATGGAAAACCTCAAAAATAGTCTTAGCCATAAAAGGGTATTTTTAAAAAATTGTTTCTTGTATTGCTTCATAGTTAAGTCATGAAAAAACATTTTTTTTGGTGGTTTACGCTTATATTTTTTGTTACGTAAATAATAATTATATTTTAATTCCAATACATAGAAAAGCTAGTAAAAGCTTCGATTTATCCGTAGCATATTTTTTGATGTTCATACAGTAAGCCAATTCGTCGTAAAGATTAATCAAAATAGTTTCTAAATAGGATTTCACGTATATATTCATCTTAAGGTAAGATTTAAGATTTGCACATCGTTGTTGAATTTCAGGAAGTTCGTTGCTTCTTTAGAAAGAAAATCATTCTTATAGTAATAAGGGTCTACGTGTAGAGTCAGGGTTGGCAGTGATCTGTCCGAGCCTTTTGAAGCGCTCCACGGGGTGAGACAAGGAGATGGATTGGCCTGCCTCTTATTCAACATAGCCTTAGAAAAAGTTATTCGTGACTCAGGCATCGGGATAAGAGCAACGATATTTGACAACTCTGTACAGCTATTGGCTTACGCTGATGATATCGACATAATCGCGAAAACTCCAGATGCTTTACGTAACGCCTTTATAAATCTTGAAAGCTCTGCCAAAAATATGGGTCTTGTAGTAAACCAGCAAAAGACCAAATACATGGCTGTAGGATGCACCCAACAAATCCCAACTCTCTCATGTGGAAACCAAAATTTCGAAACGGTACCAAGATTCACATACCTAGGCTCCCTGATAACAAACGACAATAATACTACAGAGGAGATCCAGAAGCGCATAGTGAACGCAAATCGCTGTTATTTCCGCCTACAGAACCAATTAAAGTCCAGACTGCTGTCCAGAAACACGAAGATTTTAGTGTACAAAACACTTATAAGACCAGTACTTACGTACGCAGCTGAGACTTGGTTACTAACTAAGAGGAATGAGCGAGCACTGGACGTTTTTGAAAGAAAAATTTAAAGGCGCATCTTCGGACCGGTTCTAGAAAATGGATTTTGGCGCAGCCGCTATAACAATGAGCTCTATACTTTGTTTAAGGAGCTAAACGTCGCAAAATTTATAAAATTGGGAAGACTTCGGTGGCTGGGTCATGTGGAGAGAATGACCGAGCATCAAGCACCAAAGTCCCTGCTGAACTCAAGACCAATAGGGCGAAGGAGCCTGGGAAGGCCAAGACTAAGATGGAGCGACAACGTCCTCAAAGACATATCTATCTTGGAATTTCCAAACTGGAGAGAGCTGGCACAAAACCGAGATGAGTGGAGGAAGACTCTTGAGGAGGCCCAGACCCACCAGGGGTTGTAGAGCCAATAGTGATGATGATGGTGAGTAATAAGGGTCTTATTAGTCATTCTTATAGTCATTCTAATATTAATATAGGTAAATAAATCTTACACCGGCGTGGTCTAGGGACAAGACTCTTAACTTGTAATCCAAAAGTCGCGGAATCGAATTCCGGCGTGGGCAAATAAATTTTATTCGATCAATTTGTGTTATTTCGCAATTAATTATTTTAAAATAATATGTTGTATATTTGCGCCACGTTCCAAAGTGGAAGAAACTCTCAGTATCGCCCTGGTGTAAGACCACTATTCATAGCTAAATGCAGAAAACCATTTTGAAGTATACTGAATTACCAGCTCGTAGTGGAGTGGAGCTGGCAACACGGTATCGCTTCTAAGTACTTTGGCATACATTTCACCACTAACAATTACACATCTGCCTTGATGATGGTCAGAACAAACCCGATTGGGGATGCCATAGTCTCACTGGCTCCAGACGGGAGCAGCTAAGACTCTTGTGCGGTATTCATATAAAAAAAAAAAATAAGAGAAAAAATCTCTGGCAGGGCTCTCCAGAGTCCGTTACCGACCCCTGCTTAACTACTACTTATAGTGAGCCGGCATTAATATACTTCCTAAACTTTCAGAAATTCTTGGCGAAATTCGCGCTTTGTTTAATTTTATGTTCGCAGACGGAGATCGGGGCTTTTATGGCGCAACTGACAGACAAATTAAAAGAGAAAGGCGGAATCAACGCCTTGTTAAAAAAACACGTAATTCGGGGGGAATGTTTGACGCTTGAATCTGGAGGTAGATTGAGGGAAGAATCAATTAACTACAAAAAATAGTTCACTTAGAATGTTATTTTATACTTAGGTACCTCTAATAAAAAAAGCATTTCATGGGTAAATTTAAAATTATTTCATTCATTTCATCATTTAAAACTAATGCAAATGCATGCATTTAAAATTAAAACGAATTAAAAAAAATGAGTTCAATTTATTGAGTGTGTAAACCATTTTTATTCGCTACGTTTGATGATTTAGCAGGGGTGACCTGGTTTATGGGGTGAGGTTTGTCTAGGTCTTGGAGGTGGATGACCAGGACACACTGAAAAGCCCAGATTCCTACCCACCCCTAAAACCTTTTCCTTCCCAGAACTCTCCTCTCCTTTATTTTCTTAAAAAAACCTCCACACAGCCATCCTCAAAGATACTGAGGGTAATTATTTTCCTTTTAAAGTCCCGAAGAAGGTTTGGGCTGAACCGAAACCGGTCAATCTTTTGTATTTTTTGTTTACTCGCTAAAGTGGTTTTCAAACAAAGTATTTTAAAAACTAAAATTAGGTACAAATATTTGTTCCTACGGCAAAGGTGTACATTCTTTGTAGTGTTTTCTGTAAATTGGGACAGAACTAATCGAACAGTATTAATGCGGTAACGCCTGAGGTTGAATTTCAGAAACAAGCTTCGAGTGCGTGTCTGACGCCACACCATACGCGCCGCGCCACAAATAACATCAGTGTACGTGGAATTTCACACAAAGTTACTGTTAGATTTCGCTTTCGAATTCAAGAATTCGTCACAAGATGTCGCTACTTCCGTCAGCAGGTCGGATGGGGATGGGGATGTCTCCTCCCTAGGTATAACTGCTACGAATTTGTGAATATGTAGAATCTCTCCGGATATGGAAAGATTGACGGTAAAATATGTTGTATCAAGCGGCTATGTATAACATCATATCACGTCATTGCTCTGTCTCGGTTACTTTACTTTGTCCCGGTGACTAGCTACACTGAATGACAGTAGATCTTTTTTAAAACCAGTTCATGTTGGATTTACAAAATGGTCTATGACTGATTTGAAATATCAATATGAGAACCTACAAAAATAGTATATCTCAGGAGTCGCATTTAGGCCCAATACCTTTTTTAAACTTTTGATAATGTAAATTATTGTTAACCGTTTTTAATAATAATGTAAAAATGTTGCTTATCTCAGACGATCTAAAACTTTTTAACCTTATAAAAACTATAGAGAACTACATTGATACAGATTCAAATAAATTTTGATAAATGTAAATGTAACAAACTTTATCGGAATATTAGTAACTGCCTCGTAACAAGATTTTTCAGAACAAATCAACCTTTTAACTACCAATATAAAATTGATAACGCCTTTCCCACCTCCGTCAATGAAATTAATGATTTTGGCATAATTTTTTGTACCAATTTAATGTTCATTCACACATTAATTGTAACAAGTAAAGTATTAAAAAATGCCTCGCTTTATTCTCCGTAATGGAAGAGTAACAAAAAATCAGAGTGTGCAATTGAATCGCTGGAAATACTTGATCAAAAAAGATTTTTAATTGCAATAACAATATCAGGACTGAGTCACTTAGATACTCGTTTGTACCTAGATTGAAAGATTTTTACACAGAAACCGTAGATGTGTTCAACTGCCCGGATTTTTGTGACAAGAAGACTATAATGACTATAAGACTATAATATTGTGTCTGTTAGGCCTCTCTGATTCTCCAATGTGCTCTATATGTGAAGAATTTGAAGACATTGAACACACTCTCACAAAGTGCATTAAATTTGAACAACAGAGAGTAACAATATTGATGACCTCAAACCCATCGGAAATTCATAATTTGATAGCTTCAACCGACTACTATGCCATTTCAAGACACATGAAATTCATTAGATCGTGCAACATGGAAAATATATGATACATTGTTTTATAAAGATACATACATATATTAATATTGCAACATTAATATATAGGATATATTAAAAAAAAAAAAAAAAAAAAAAAAAAAAAAAAAAAAAAAAAAAAAAAACAGATGAGGCAAAAAATGACAGCAGTATGCGAGTCAGAAGCCTCGATTAAATATTATAATATAAAAAAATAAGACTATAATGACACACCTCATAGATAAATGTTAAGGTTAGCAATATTTACTCTTTTGCATCGACTCCATTACAATTTCTTTAACAAATTTTACTTCTTAAATACTAAATTATTATACGTATATCATATTTTTGTAAAAGCCTACATGGATGTAGGAAATAAATCATTTAAGAGCGTTTAACCAGCCAGCGGATGAAAATCCACATTTCGTCGAAAGTTGTTCTCACGATCGTGCAGGGCGGTTACAATGAGAAAGATTAATTATTCTCCGTACCAGCTTTTTTAAATTTTAACTCAATATCGAAATTATTTCAATTCAAATTAGCTTTAATTTATACCTTCATCCAAAAATGCTGAAAGGCGTGATTATAAAACTATTAAAATAATGTACTTTTTGTAGTTATTTTTGATTATAAGTATTTGTCATTTTTCAATAATGTCTAAATTTAATAAGAATGTTAAAAAAATCTGAAATATGTTAGTTTGTAAGTGCGCAAATAAATACACAAATGGACCAATTTTCGTTTTATTGAAACTAAAATTAAAATTCTAAAACATGCGTTTGCTAGATAATGTATTGATTTATTTTACTGCATGATTATATTATTTGAAATGGGTGTGGTATAATACAAAATCTTTTTTGAAAATTTAATAAATCTGCCAACGACCTATGGAATAACCTTTTATACTAAAAATTTAAAAAAATTCTCAAAATTTATTACGTGCGAATGCTAGATAAAAAAACAATCTTTCGAAATCCATTTATATTTTTTTGTGGAAAAGAGTCAATACGTCTAAAATCTGATTTGAAAATGACATATTTCTGGTTTTCTCTGGTAATGCCCTCTTAATTAGTTTGAAAAATCGTTTTATTTCAGTGGATATGTACACAATAATCTTCATTGTGCAATAATTGCCACAGAGCGTGCTAAAGTTCATTGGACTGATTTCGTTCACATTGTTGCTCAAAATGTGATTTATTCTGTAAGAGTGGTAACAGAAGAATACCATGTTTCAATTCTCTGTTTGCCTTCACTGCCCACAATAATTATTCGAAAAAAAACGAATACAACGTCTGCCAGCTCTATTTCCCGATTGCTTTCCCCTTCCCATTTTCATTAGACGAATCCGAATATATTATTGTATCTTACCAGTTTCTTGGCACTGAAATAACTAGACATTATTTGATAAGTTAGTTCAATGACCGCAATAAAAAAAAATCTTTCAAATTATTACGCAAAGGGACCTACGTAATAATAAATGTTCTTATTATGTAATATAAACTTCATTTCTGTAAGAGTAAACGTGCATTAAAAAAAAAACAAAGCTATCCTAATTAAAAATCGTAATTCATCTTTCGAAGACTTGCAGAATTTTTATTTATTTTATTCTTTTCATTTGAAAAATAAATTAAATCAATGTTACTGTAGTAATGTGATTTAAATTGATGCGTTTCATTTTTCTCTGTGAGTCTAAATGTCAATTTTCTTAAAAAATGGTTTGTTAGTTTTACTGTTTTGTTCCCTTTAAGCATTTTCTTTGGCACTTACTTGACTTAAATCTGCGATGATCACGAATAGCGATAGGAAATATCGATGAAATATCGATGTTGCATCGATCTTTTTTACCATGGATGCATTTCGATACATTGTCATAGATAAATCGATTCTTGAACAATCGATTCTCGCATCGATGTCAAATCGATTAATTCTGACCAATCACAACGCTTATCTCACATCGATTAATTCTGACCAGTCACAACACTTAACTCACATCGATTAATTATGACGAATCACGGCGCTTGGTTTTCATCGGTTCCATTTCCGAATGAATTACATCGAGATTCAATAATCGCATCGAATTCACAATCCAATAAAATCGTTTTGAAATATCATCGTAAGTAGAATCGATCCTTGCTTATCGATGTCAATATTCATTCGAATGCACAGTCTGATATACCTAATCGTTTTGAAATGTCATCGAAAATGAATCGATATAATCGTTTTTACGTTAATCAGAATCCTTTCGTAAACGCAAATTGGTTCTAGATCTGAGAGATTATATTTCAAAATATTTCAGATTGTGATAAAGCATGTTGATGTTGATGTTATCATCATCCCGCTTTGTTGTAAATGATGAATTAATACTTTTAGGTAACGATCTACGTTTCCAGTTTTAGTTAATGTTAGATTGCCATGGTGAATGTTTTTCACAATTTAAAGTTTATTATAATATTATTTTGAGGTTATGCATCATCTAGGGTAGTGTAGGTATATTTAAAATAAAACAATAACTTAGTACACATAATTTTTAAAATGCATAGGTAATAATTGTGGCTTCTTCGGGGCAGTATACAATAGTCTACTTAAATCAGCAAGTAATATGTGTTCATATGAACATATCTGCTTCACATAAATAAATATATTTAATGAAATTAACATCGGTGACTCTTAGTTTGTAATTAAAATGAAACAATTTATATAGCAGAATAACTTTATTTAATAATAATTTGTGAATTGCATACAAATGAATACAACAATTCAGTTTGTTTAGGATTAGGTGCCTACAATGTACTTATTATTTATGGGTTATTTTTAACAAAAACGACATGTTATTATTAAATCATAATACTCGTACAATATAAAATCAATATTATGGGCATTCGTACTTACTAACTAAACTAAGTATCATATCAGCAGGAGCTTACAATATTATATAAAACAGATTTAAAAGAACATTAAATGAAAATTGCAGTACAATAAAAATGTACATCATAAGGTACAGGTATTAAACATACCTCTAAAATATGTAGATACGTAGGTTGAAAAAATGAAATAAACAGAAAGACAGTTTTTTAAATCTAATTGGACTTATTTGAAGTAACTAACCTATACAAATTAGAAAATACTTTTCTTTGTACTTAAAAAACATGTATAATATTTTCTTTTAATTATACGTAGGTATCCGAATCATAATAATTATTTAAATAATAATATTCAATCATTATGAGACGACACATATTTGAAATTCCCGGGTAACAGAAATAATATTAATGTCGCTAGTAAATCATTGCCAGGAATAAAAACCAGTGACTGATTTAATTTTGTTGCAGTACCTAAACTATTCACCTAAATAACGTAAAATAAATTAGAAAATACTTTCCTTTGTGCTTAAAAAATATTTAGAATATTTTCTTTTAATTGATCGTAGGTATTCGAATCTTATTAGTAATTATTTATAATGAAATGCGTTGTTAGACGCATACATATTTGAAATTCACGGGTAACAGATATAATATTAATGTTGCTAGTAAACAATAAGGAAATCCTTGCAAGGAATAAAAACCAGTGACTGATTTATTTTTTTGCCGTACCTAACCTATACACATAAATAACGTAAAATAAATTAGAAAATACTTTCCTTTACACTTAAAATACATGTATAATATTTTCTTTTAATTATACGTAGGTATAATATAATGCCTTGTGAGACGTATACATATTTGAAATTTGCGGATAACAGAAATATTATTAATGTTGCTAGTTAATAATAAGGAAATCATTGCCAGGAATAAAAACCAGTGACCGATTTAATTTTTTGCAGTACCTTCTTACGAAGGTGTTGCCATTGATAAATGCTGCCCCTGACCGTAGCTATTGCTCCCGAACTCTGAGCGATTAATCGATATATCATTCGATCATTTTTATGTATCGATAAAGATATATCGATTATGTAAATGGATCGATCATTCCCATCACTAGTTATGAATATTAAAAATATATATCGATCTTCCAGTTGATTAGTCAGAGAAAATGAGGAAAGCAACATTCGAATGCTCACCAAAATTTTAAGATTGTTTACACGGGTTTGCGTTTTATATATTAAATAACATCGGGAAGCATAACGGTTTGGTTCATTAATATGATATTTTAAAATTTCCTACTAAACAATTTCTGCATTATAATTGATTTGGTGGTGTTTATGAGTAATCTGAGTATTATGCTAGATATAGATGCATATAACTGCAAACTCCACTCTAATTTCGATTTTTAGGAGTTTTATAACTAATCAACTGGACGATCGAAATACATATTTTACTTAATGGTCATTCCAGTAAATGATCTAACTAATATATTTATTTTTTGAAACTAAGTAATTAATGTATTTATTTTCCTTTTATGTAATAATTCGAATTGATAAAACGTCAAAAATAATTAATTAATTAATATTAATTAATAATTATTTAATGAAATTCTGCACTCTTAAAAATGGCTAGCCTAGTTACTAGGCTCAAGAAGCGACAATATTTAGTCCCCCGGTCGACAAGCCGAGTATTTTCAATCCAGTCTTAATTGTTGAAACAGTACCCAACATCAATTTAGTCGCTTGAAGTATTCCGGGAATCCCCTCGGATTGGATTGATCAAATTAAAACTTTTCTCTATTACCAATCTGTTGTTATTTCTCCTCCAATGTCTTCCATTCTCCCCCCATTCTTCGTTCAATTAGACGATTCAGATAGTTTAACCGAATTAACAAGTGTCACGATATTTTCTTCGTTTGTAATATTTGATTAATGTTACAATACGACAGCGGAATTAATTATAAAGGATTTTACTCTAAAATATAGCACTGGAATACTACAGACGTCGACGCTTGATGACTTCTAGCGACTTGTTTACCGTTTCCAGAAAATTGTCGTAAGTAATTTAACAACTAGTGTTATGGATAATGGCAAAAATTTGATACGGAAATCTATGCATTTGTTTCAACAATAAGGAACTCCAGTGAAAAATATTCTGGCTTTAAAAAAATATGTTCATATAGACCAATAAATGCCAATTCTGAATATATAAGTTTTATTTAATAATATTAAACGCAGAGTTTTTAAAAAAATTATTAAAAAGTCCCTTTTTAATCGGATCGTAAAAACAAATTTTAGTGGTGACGTCACTGTTCGACGTGTCGTGACATCACCGTAAAGTCACTGTATGGGAATGTATGATATGACACAAGCCATCGTATTAATTTATTCGTTTATTTACATACTGTTTATAGAGATTTAGTTGTTGTGTTTATTGAAATATTATTTAGGCTTAAATAATGTTTCAAAAATAAAGGTATCTCTTATTAGTTTATCTCTATTATTGAAAATATTCAAAAACTACTGCACAAAAAAAAGTAATGCTACTTCTAGGAAGAATACTTCGAACAACGGAATTCAAAATGGCGGCAGTTGATCAGCTGATTGCCCGATCCTATACTAATTTTTCAGGAGTGATAACGTCACACGATTCATTATAAATACGGTGGTTTTCGGGGATCTTGAAAAATTAAAACTTTGACAATTATTTTAACGGTTAATGCAAACTCTAAAAATAAAAATAAAAATGCAGTTATTTAAGTTAGAACGTCATTATTCATTAAAAAAAAAATTGGACTGGAGTCCTCTATTATGTGATAGTTGTGTTCACTGTTAGTACTATGTTCCGACCGGAAACCGCAAATTTAGTTTCACATCTTTACTGCCCCACTCGATTCCATGTTACGTCTAGTAAAAAACAAAATAATAGCATGTGTATGAAAAATAAATACAAATTAGTTTTGGTGATTCCATTTTATCCCCCGACAGTTCGTCCCCCGGCAAACTTTAGCGGCGATCGGTTTAGGGAAAAGACGACATACCTGCTTACACATAATATTACTAAGTGTCCCCGAAGGTGTGTAGAGAGGACGTACCCCCGAATAACAAACATATATATGTATAGCATATTTTTCAACACAATGCATTAAGGATAAAACTGCTTGTCTATATACTGCGTATGTCAACGTCTACGCACAAATAATCGACATTGTGAATCAATTCGTTTGATATCTATATCATCTTCTTATTAAGAGTTACGTTTAAGTCAATTTTATGTTTGAAAATGGTAAATAATGCATAAAAAATCCAACTGTCTGAGTTGTGACTTTTTAAATATATTATCCACTTGCGATCAAATGATGGAATATATCGTGAGAATAGTAATTATAAATTCAATATCCCACGCCAGTTAATTTTTTAAATTTATTTATTACTTTGGTAAAGAGTTACGAATTTATACATAAACCTTACTTCGAATTATTTATATATAAACCTTATTAGTAAACTATATTATATATTATACCCGTTCCGAGGTTATAATAAATTCCAACCTCGTCTAATGTTTGAAAACAGTATCAACGTTCCTACTAACTTTAACTCCCATAAATTGGTACCAACAATGTTATGTTCTTACTCAAAGGTTATTTATTATCTATTAAAGTAAGCATATGTACATATGCTTAGTATGTGTACTAAATTAATGTTAATGGCAATGCCATTGACAAAAAATGTTCATTTGTAGATTTACACATTACGTTTATAAGAATATAAGTCATTTTTAATTAAATGATACGACAGGGAAGGATGCCTCTTTAGACTTATCGGGGACAGATAGGCAAACGAATTAAAGCAAATAATGTGGCCAATAAGTGGAAAAAAGATGTGCCAGAAAAATACGATTTGATTAAGTAAATTGTAATATGAAAAAGAGTGTGGAGTTTCGTCCACATCTCCAACCTTCGCTGAGAAAAACGCGTAGAAAAAAATGTTTATAAAATCCATTTTAAAAATAAAACAATGCTTCAGCAATTTATTTAGTAATTAAGTAATATTTAAGCACTGACGAGGAGCGTCGGTACACTAAAAACTGGAATAATTTATTTCACTTAACACACATTCCGGGGGTATAAAACGAAATGGCACTGTTTACAAGAAAATTAATTAATTCGCGCGTAGGGAATGGATCTAAGCCTCCATAATAAAATGAAAAAGTGTATGCTTAATGCAATTTAATTTGCGGCACCATTCCACCGCTCTCCCTCTGGGCGGGACGGTGTGGGGCGGAGGCTCCCTGGCCGCCTGGCCGCCCTGCGCCTGTTAACGTAATAAGTTTCCTTCTCGCGGTGTTATTTCAAATTAGCAATACCCGTCCGGCGCTCTTGTTCCCAGAAAATAAACTTAACAAATTCGGGGCATCGGGGGTGGAAAAAGGATGGCCACAACTCGTAGTCTACCGATTTGACAGCAGGTTGAAGTCGTTATCGGATGTAGAAAAACAATAATTTTTACATTTTTTCGATAGCATTTTCATTATTAAAGAAAGACAGGCATGTTGCATATATAGTTCAAAACCGAAATTGAAGACTCCTGTGAAAAAATTTTTTATCTACAATAGAATCAAATGCTCTGGTTCAGAAAACATAGCACCCCCGTTGTGGGATTTTTTAAAAATGAAATTAAAGGATTTTGTAGACCAGAGAAGATAGAGAAATATCTGGCTGTTCGCTTACGCTTGCAAACGATTACCAAAGTAACGCAAAAATCTAGAGTTTTCTATTCATCATTTTTCGAAAAAATATTAATGCTGTAAGTAAATAAATGTGTGTATTTATTTGCTTATTTATTTATTGATTTACGGACAGTAGTCCATTAAAAACATAACAATAACACGAATAAAAAAAAAAACAGAGATGACAGTGAAGGGAGAGCACGTATATTTTTTTATTTTTTTTAAAGAAAGAAAAACATTCCCGGGCTACGAATAACCCAACAATGTTTGAAAATCTCCCACTACCACCACAGAAAGCCGAAAATGTTGCTTGTGTTGTGATGGAGGACTTAGCCAGCCGAGGAATCGAACACGCGACGCCCGGGTGGGACCCACGCGCGATGCCCACTCAACCACTGACCGGTCATAATGAATAGATATAATATAAAATGTAAAAAATACATATAGAAGACACTACAATTCAAAGCATGAAGAAGCATTTAAATATTGCGTATCGACTGCCGAAAGACATTTAGTTTAACACCAAAAAAATCAATGCTCTGACTTGCGTTAACAAGTCTCGACATTCTGGATAAGGGAGAATGGTATCCATAATTAGTAGAATGTTGATTGAGGAACAGCATTTCATTATTACGGAGTCTACATACGTGAAGTGATGTTGAACTGAATGAGTGGTAACCAAAGATAATCAAATTCTAATATCTTTGGTGGTAACCAATCAGGTGTATCAGTAATATTGTTGATAATTTTATATATGCAAATTAGAGTCATTTCTACGTTTTTCTAAAAAAGAAATGTTTAAAATATGTTCAATTTATCATATGAATACTCGCCTCTTTCAAGACCCAACCTCCAAGCAATTCCTATTAGGAAACGATTTTGTACGGATTCGATGTGACAAATGTGGACAGCATAGAAAGGAGACCAAATGACGCTAGCATATTCAAGGCGAGGGCGAACCAGCGAACAGTAAAGAATTTTAAGTCTACTTATATTTTTGAAGTCAGAGGTAATTCTATGAAATATAAAAATCTATAAAAATGTTCGTTTATCTTCAAAGATGGCTTTCATAAACCAAATTTACGAAGGATATATTTTTTAAATTGCTCTCTGATTTCTAGCAAATTTCTTGTCGGCGTTGAAGCCGATGAGAATGCACGATAAATCAATTTGGAGACGATCGTATTTGGAAAATCCCACGACAGATCTATTTTACCTGACGTCAAAACGATATCATCAGGTTGTCTGGTGTCATTCTGTCAAAAAATATCTGTCTCGTGTGACAGCCAATATAGGTCGGTAGCATTAATGTTAGTTGAAAATTGGCCGTCGGGAGGAATGGAAAAATAAAATGCTTTAGGGGTTTATATTGTTTCTGAAATATTAATTTACGAGTGCAAATATTAAATTTATTAAATTCTAGATGTGAACAATATAAATTATTGATGATTAAGAGGGTATTTATTACCAGGGAAAGCCACAAATATGTCATTTTTAAATCAGATTTTAGACGTATTGACTCCTTTCCATAAAAAATTATAAATGGATTTCGAAAGATTGTTCTTTTATCTAGCATTCGCATGTTTTAAATTTTGAGAAAAAATGATTATTTTTAGTACAATAAGGTTAACCCATAGGTCGTTGGCAGATTTGTTAAATTTTAAAAAAGATTTTGTATTATACCATACCCATTTCAAATCATATAATCATGCAGTAAAATAAATCAATACATTATCTGGGTATCGCATGTTTTCGAATTTTAATTTTAGTTTAAATAAAATCATTAAAAAATATTAACTTAGACATAATTGAAAAATGATAAATACTTATAATCAAAAAATAATAACAAAAAGTACATTATTTTAATAGTTTTATCATCACGCCTTTCACCATTTTTGGATGTAGGTATAAATTAAAGCAAATTTGGAATGAAATAAAATCTCGGTATTGAGTTACAATTTTAAAAAGCTGGTACGGAGAATAATTAATCTTTCTCATTGTAACCGCCCTGCACGGTCGTAAGAACAACTTTCGACGAAATGTGGATTTTTGGCCGCTGGCTGGTTAAACTTTCTTAAATGAATTTCACCTAGTATTTTAATTTTTTTTTTGCGTGACAACACCCCCTCATTCTTCTATTTCCCTTTCTTGTCTCTACCCCAATACCCATTTTCCAGTATAATTGGTATAGTAGTAATAATTATTATTATTCATTATTCCAAAGAAATCAACAATCACAAATCTTCTTAATTTTTCGCGGTTGGTAGCCACCAGTTTAGACTCGAGGCACCAAACAGATGTAGTTTACACCGACTTTGCCAAAGCATTTGACCGTGTTAACCATGATATACTGTTGAGGAAAATGTTTAAAATAGGCTTCGATCTACCAACACTGAACTTTTTCTCATCGTATTTAAAATCCAGAAGCCAATTTGTTTCGATAAATGGATATAATTCAAAAAAATTCCAAGCGCAATCTGGAATTCCTCAAGGGTCTAACCTCGGACCTATGTTGTTTCTAATACTTATAGATGACATCCAAAACTGTGTTAAGAACGGAAAATGTCTACTATTTGCTGATGACCTTAAAATTATGATGGAAATAAGCTGCCAACAAGATTGCTTTAAAATGCAAACTGATCAAGATGCATTATCTGAATGGTCGTTGGCAAACAAATTAGATTTTAATACAAAGAAATGTGTCACAATGTCCTTCACTCGTTGTAAAAACATTATAGTTTACGATTATAAAATAAAAGGCGAAACGTTATCACGTGTAAAATCCGTAAAGGATCTCGGTGTCGTCTTTGATCCCGAACTGACATTCTCTTGCCATATATCGCAGCTCACTCAGTCTTGCTACAAACTTCTTGGGTTCATCATCAGGACTTGTAAGCAGTTTGATAACCAAGAAGCTATGCTAGCGTTATTTAAAGGCATACTGAGAAGCAAGTTGGAGTACGCGAGCGATGTTTGGGCACCGTACCACCAGAAGTACATTGATATGTTAGAGCAAATCCAGAAGAAATTCCTCAGGTATGTTTATATGCGGAAGCATGGAACCTATCCAAGGTTCATGCACCATATTGACTTACTTGAGGAAACTGATTCTGTGAGTCTAGAAACTAGACGGAAAGCAAGTCTTGCTATTTTGTCTTTCAAAATTTGGAACAATTTCATCGATAGCCCATTTCTCTTGGGATGCTATGATTTATATGTACCAGACCACTACAGCCGAAGCCGACATCATGACTTATTTAAAGTACCGAACGGCAGAACAGACGTCTTGGCAAAGCATAGCATGACGAGGGGAGTGGTGCTGTTAAATGAAATTGCAAACCATTTGGATGTAAGTGACTGTTCTTTATATGCCTTAAAAATATTATTGAAGAGTCACTTGCCTAAATGCTGATAGGGTAACTAAATTGTACTGTAATTGGAATTATTCTGTTGTACAATAATAATAAAAAAATAAAATAATAAAAAAATAAAAAATAAATAAAATAATCACAAATGTATTGTTGTATAATGCATTATATAACTTGTTATTAGAGGTTTACTTTTTTTGTTGTACTTCCATTTTTATTATTTTTTTTAATATTTGCTGTGTAGTTCTGCATTTTATATTTTTGTTACATAGAGTACTTATACATTTATAGAATACTTATTTTTATATTTCTTAAATCCTATCTGGGAACAATTTTAGTTGGTCTTTTCTGTACTTATGAGCCTAAAATAAATGAATGGATTGTCCATATTAAGGCGTCTGTGAAATGTGTAAGCTTAGTAATAATATTTAATCTAAATCAGAAGTTGATACATTTTAGGTAGGTACATATATTTACCCCCCATACACACAAGCCCTGCTTATTTATGGGGGTACATCATATATTCACAATCCGGAGGTCGCGGGTTCGAACCCGGCATGTGCAAATAAATTTTATTTGATTAATTTGTGTTATTTCACAATTAATTCATTTAAAATAATATATAGTATATTTGCGGCATGTTCCAGAGTGGAAGATACTATCAGTATCGCCCTGGTGTAAGACCACCATTCAGAATCGAAACGTTGCTTGAAAATGGCTTTAGCCGTGTTTGGTGACCAGATCTGAATAGCCAGGTACTTCCCAACCTTCCTCTTCCCCACCTCCTTCCCCTCCCCACTACCTTCAGCCTCACAACATACCCCAATTGGGGATGCCATAGTCTCACTGGCTCCAGACGGGAGCAGTTTAGATTCTTGTGAGGTATTCACTGTAAAAAAAAAAATGTATTATGTAATTCATTATTGTAAAAAATATATTATAATTTATGTATCCTTTTGTAAATAAAAAAAAAAATAAATAAAAAAATATATATATTATACTAGCTTTTCCCCCCGGCTTCGCTCGCATAGTATTAGGGGGGTTCCCACACCGCCTCCTCCACCTTCCCTGTTCCCACTCCACTCCACCTTCCCCCTCCACCTCCCCCCTCTTTTCCCTCCCCTACACCACCCCTTCCCCCTCTCCCCCTGCATACCCGATATATTCATTTTTCAAACAGCTCGCGTGCCACCTATGAAGCGTAACAATCAAACACACGCAGTTTCGCATTTATAATTTTAGTATGGATTAGTATTTTATACATTTTTGATTTTTAACTATCAAAGGGATCTCCATAGTATCCTAAATAAATAACAAAATGAGAGGGCACGTCAAATAATTACTTATAACTAAGCAACTATTTATTTGCTTTTCGTCTGTACAATGAACGTATAATAAATAATTTCATAACGCCAGAGCATTTCATAACGCCAGAGCTTACCAATATATACAGCCTATATTACTCGCAAATAATGTAGCTTTCTATTAGTGAAAGAATTTTTAAAGTCCATTCAGTAGTTTTTGCGTGAAAGAGTAACAAACATACGTTCATCCATACATCCATACAAACTTTATAGATATAGATATATATAGATACAATAGATAGAAGGATATCCAACACATTTAACAATTAAGATTATTTAATTGATAAACGATACATTAGTAAGCAATCAAGGTGAAGAGATGTAACAGTAGTCCCGTCCAAATTGAGAGTCGCGAATGTCATTGTTTTTGATAGACGTGAGGGAGCGATCCGTATCGGTAGAGAGAAATGAAAGGCGTGCAGTCGAAGTGTGAGTCAGTCTTTATTGTGGCTACGTAGCGGAGGTCGATACGGAGCGGGAGCGGAGTGACAGTAGTGATGCTGCTGCGCGTTGCCAGGTGCTGGTGGCTGCTCGTTGCAGGATGCTGGATGATGGCGCGTTGCCGGTTGTGGTTGCTGCTCGTTGCAGAATGTTGATTGCCATCTCATGTCGAGATGGTAGTTGGAGAAGTTCCTCGAAGGTGCTGGAATGTTCCTGGGTCACGCTGGATAAATTGATGTTCACTGTTGACTGCGCGAGGCCCGTGCCCCGCGCGGGCATGTACTTAGTCGCGACACTGCTCATTCTGTGTTGCTTGCCCGGCCGATGAATGAATACTGAGGTACTGACTGACTGGCTCCGAGCAAGCGAGCGCGGCTTATATACCCGTGGCAAGTAATTAGTCTCGTGGTAGGTAATGCGGTGAATTCACGCAAAGGTGAGAAATCGCTCGAACTTTCTGCAGGCACTTGTTTGGTACAGCTTGACGTTCTAGCTCTTTCGCGTAGGTGGCGGATTATCATTTCTACTACGTTATGGTACTCGCGGGTAGGTAGATGTATCGCTGTAGGTATCTTCTTCCAGCGAATTCTGTGGAGGTCAGTGGCGCTGCGGTAAATTTCGCAGAGCGGGTTAAGTAGCCGCTACAGACGCATACGGCACAATTTTCCGCTGGTGACGCTAGTGTATTTTACTAAGTTGTTAGTAGTTTTTGTCTACTGGCCAACAGTGGATACTAAGATTTTTGTTTAAAAGTTGTTTGCCTTTGGTCCTGTCCATTATTTCTGCATTATTGTTTTACTGTGCATTTATATTACTAGTTCTGATCTTTTATTTTATTGGGTTTCTATATAATAATTCAGTTAGCGATCTTTCTAAAATCGAAAAATGTCATTGTCAATATAAAACATGCTTATTAAAAAAGTTTGCCATTTGTCTCCCTTAACAATACAGGTTATTAAGGAACGCACTTGACTACATTCTGTGATTCCTGACATTATTTGGAGTAAAATAAGTAAATCAAATGTTGGTGTCCCTCCGAAAGTATGTCCCTTAACACCCTGTATATTTTGTCTTTCACTATGGATATCCACTGTTGTGAGTGGTTGTTATTTTGTACGACTTGGCTCTTAGAAAATTTTCCAATAATTATTGCCACATGAAGTGTGAGTTCGTGTAAAATTGGGGTTATTTCAAGAGAAACTCTCTTTAGTACTTTTATAAAACACAACACTAACTTACAGTCAATGCTTTTCTAATCTACTCTTTTTTTGAGTACGGTTGAAATTTAAGAATTCCACTTCGAATACATCTCTGACGCCGCTCCTTATGCAAAACCATCGTCGTACTTCTTGAAAAGCTACTTTCGTAATAATTCAAGAAAGTAGTCAATAATGCCGAAAGATGGCGCCACTTTCGTTAACAGATCGCGCGAGGACCTGCCGCTGGCAAAATAGTTGCACCTGCCGCTGGCAGGTATAAGTAGGTATTATTGGATTTGTAACTTCGTGAATCTTTCCTGTTATGAAAATATTGATGATAATATGATTATTATTGTAACTGGCAGATGTGAATAATAATACCATGCGTCTGTATATTACCTATAAGTACGTCATTGCCTATCGCGGTTACTTTGTTCCGGTGACTAGCTGTCACTGGATCCGAGGAACCGCCCGTTTTAGAACCGGTTTCTATCGAATCTATAAAATGGACGTAGCCGAACTAAAGCCGCCCGCGGGGCCTAGAAGCAAAAACTTGCGGAGCGGGTTTTTAGTTTTTATTCATTCCCTATTCTACTCCTTAGACTTTCAAGATCAATGCAACTATTTTCAGAACGCTCCTTCCATTATGAACGATGAAACAATGAATTACTGACAAAAAGGTAAATTGTTCATTCCTTTTTTTTTGCTCACGTTTTTTTTTATTAAAACGAATAGAATTATAAAACATGCTATCAAGCCACCAGCTAGCAAAACTATATTAAAATGATTAGATCAAAAACGAAACTACCTTCCTATTTCATGATGTCCGCATTCCACGGTAAGATAACAGTGGATGTATAATATTTGCCTCCATGAAAGATATCCGCGCAAATATTTACTCCACTCGGGTAAACTGGTGTGATGATACCGCAAGGGGTGGGAGTGTTTACGAGCGGACAAGTGTCCACCCACCCTCTCCCACCCACCCCTTGGTTCGCAGATTTAGAGGCGCTCCTCTCCTGAGGGACTTCTTAAGATGCGGAGTTTATAACTGTCAGACGGGCGAGCGAGTCGAACTTTATGGACACTGAAAATATTATTGTGAATTTTCTGGGCAGTGCCGTGTAGCTTTGATTAAATCCTTGCAAATTATTTGCAGCCTCTCCAGCAAAAAGAGATAGGCATGTTGAACAATAAATCAAACCTTTTAATATTTCACAAATAATTCATTTAAAGTCTAGATAACGGAATGCGATTCTATCTTCAAAAAGACCAATTAGACAAGCATACAAAAAAAAACATAAAAACTCCAACGGTTAATATAAGCTTTGGGTAAAGATCCCTCAAATACGAGACAGTAAAAGCATTCAACACTCTTTCACTTCATACAAAAAGTTAGAGAAACAAAAAATAAATCAGATACAAAATTAAAAGATGAATTGAAGAACCAAAAATCCAACAATGCAAACATTTTATGACATAAAAAATATTAAAACATTTATAATATAAACGTAATACACAACACCGTTATAAAACACATATTATTACTGAATTATTTATTATGTAATGAATAACTGATTACTTTGTATAAACCACTATTTTTAAAAGTTTTTTTAAAAATAGTGGTTTAAAGGTTTTTGATATTGTTTTAAAAATAGTGGTTTACACAAAGTAATCAGTTATTCATTATATGAAAAATGATACCACAAAGTAATTTTGCAAAGTTTGAAGAAGTATTTATTATGTATTTAACCATTATGTTTGTAAAATGACGACTTTTGTATTTATAGTACTGAAATGAATTTCAGTATAATGTTTGTAAAATCATAAGTTTTACATTAATTGTACTGATACGTATTGTACGTAGGTATTGGGTACTGATTTAATAATAGATTTTTCCAAAATGTATGGTATGCAGGGGTATCCATATTTCGAATAATACAAAAATGGACTAAAAAATATTGCTCATTTTAGAATATAATAGAAACAGGTACGAAGTGAAAAATATAATATACAGGGTGTTATTTTTACCAGTGATTCCTGATATCATTTGGAGTAAAAATATACATGAAATGTTGTTTTTTTCTTCAAAATCTAACAATTTTTTACCATATGTCATCACTGGTCGCTCAGCCAGGTAACCAATCAACCCCTCACCAATCCCTTAATTGTCGAATGCCTACTGATTTTTTATGTTTTTATTTGAAAAATAAACATCATAGTTGTCACCAGAGACCAAAATATCGTTTACACTTTTTCTCCAAATAACGTTAAAAATTTCTGGTTAAAAATAGAGTTAACAACGTCCCTTGAATAATTATAAATACAGCAATGTATGCAAATATCCATTTATGGGGGCTACTTGACCGTCTCTCCTCTCCATAGGGCCATCAGGGGAGACTCCATCCAGGCAACGATGGCAGTGATGATGATATCCTTCGATTGGTAAGTTTCCCATGCGGTGGTGGAGAAGTGCTCTGAAAGAGTGCAGTCGTCCCTCCAGAAAAAAATCCCTGGCGCTGTAGTATCTCGGTAGGTGGAATGGTTGGCGATAAGCAATATTGTTAGCGACTTTTAGCTTATCACGTTGGGATGCTGTGTAATATACCCACTGTTCTGACGTACATAGCGATGCGCTGAATAGTATTCTTTTGACGTTTGTACCTACTGCAAAAGTGGAAACGGCTTGACAGCGTACGCGCTCTTACTGATGTCCCTCTTTTTGTCTTCTCATATCTTCGATATCTTTTAAGTTGTCTATGAGAATATGTCCCAGGTATTTTACGCTACGATTGCCATCAATTTTCCTTCCGTCTAACATACCGAGGGCGTTTGCATATGTTCGTCTTTAAATTTAACCCCTCCGACTAATTTGTTCAGTTTTCGGAATAACTCGTATAGGTCTCATAGAAATTGCTTTGTCTCTTTTACCATAATGGTTAGAAATGTATACTAACGATGTAAGAAAAAAAAAACACCACAATTTATATTCAAATCAAAAAATGAACCAGAAAATAATTAAATTGTACACCTTTGTCAAAATTTCCAACCGCAATTTGAAAAAAAACTTAACTTGAGATTTTTTATTACAATTATTTTTACATGAAACGACAAAAAAGTGAGTTGACCCTAAAGGTGACTAACATTGGCCTAATAAATATAAGTGTGATTTTTTTTTATCAGTAATTTTTCAGAAAAAACGTAGGGTTTAAAACATTTTGAAAACTTTGCTATGTTTTCTGCCGAAGTTTTTAAATTTCAGAAATAACACATTTAATTCGAATTATAAAATTTGATCGCGTATTTCATCAATCTTTTTAAATCATTTATTAGTTTTTGGTTGTGTTCAAGAATATTCCATTAAGATTTTATTGCAAAGCGGAAATATTTGATCTTCCAACAAAATAGACCTGGGGTCTGAAGGGTTAAAACTCGTAACGATTGATTTCAACGTATTGCAATACACGCTAGGTTCTGATTTTTTGCAAAATCTTCACATATTAGGAGTAGTTTCAAATGAGGGTACTAAAAGAACCTGTGTCATCTGCGTAATCAATATTATTTACAAATACTCCTTGAACATGGCTGCTTATATTTTTGTCGGTAAGTTTTTAAATTAGTTAATCAGTGAAGAGAAGGAAAAGGAGACGTGCTGTATATGATACGAATTTTTGTGTAATTTTTCTAAAATTTGACCATGTATTATGTTTGTAAAAGCCCTACGGGCGTTCAATAATTAGTTAAATTTAAAAAAACCATCGGTACGTTTTCATAAATTCACTGGTAATAAATCATCAAAGCGCAAAGGTGCTGCTATATAAACACTGACATAATAATAGTGAAAATCAAGTGGACTGATAAAAGAGGAAGCATGTAGGACATGTAGATACCTGTAAAACAAAAACCAAAAATAATCTTAATAATTAGCCAAAAAATCCTCGAGTTTGAATATATTTATGAAAGTTGCTTAAATTTTGTCATCTAGAATTTCTTCATCCACGCTAAGTACTATTTTTAGCACATAGCTTATAACGTCCATCACGATCCACGAAGTCTTAAAATATCACTAATTTAACTGTTAAAAATAAGACACAAAGAAAGAAGAAAGTTTAATGAAACTATGGTGAAGCTAGGTTTCAACTGCAGCTTTCTACTTCCGGAATTTAAAAAACATTGAACAAAGGTTTTCCAGATACCTTTAGAAACTTATTGGAAAACAAAACTGTTGGCGTAAATAAAGAAATATTTTTTTTCTCAAAATAACAAAACTCTATAAAACGAGTTGAGAAAAAAAGTAAATAAAATCAGCAAAATATTATTTATTTTTGGTGCGATGGCACCACTTTCGGTAGCCAACATACGGGCTGGGAGTTATCTCAGTTCACTCCGTACCAAAGTGAGGGAGTTGCACTTAAAGTTGTTCACCAACTAAAACAAATACTAGCTTGAACTAGCTGCAAGTTATTCGCGCAAAATACAGACTTAATAATTATTATTAACGCAGTTCCAAACGTTTTAACATTGTGTTTACGAGGACGCTGCATTTTCACATTGAGTTAGAAAATCGGCTTCATAAACACCAGGAGCACAGAGGTCAGCGGGGAGCACATGAGCTGCCCTATTAGGCTAAGTGAAGTCGGAACATTGTCCGCTCGGGCTTGTACCGTCACCTCCTGCAACTTCTGGGCTCCTTTGATGGTTTATTAGGGCTAGACCAGCGCCAAAGTACTCTCCGGCTCCGGCATGAATAAACTATGCGGTGATGTTTGTGGGGCAGTCTGGCTTGTATTACCAATCAGCTGGACTGCATTTTGAATGCAAATGCACCATGCGTCAGAATACATGTTTAATTTTATGGGTTCCGGTAAATAGTAATGGTGATTTGTGTCTACTGAGTCGTGCGGCAATACGTCTGCTAAATTAGCTTAAATGTTAACAAACTATGATGAATCCAATGGGAAACATAATACTAGAAACAGAAAAAAATTGAAACCTTTAAATAATAAACTTTCACTAACAGCAATACAGCATTTATCAACCCCTTCTCTCACATAAATATGTTCTTCTGTATAAAGAAAATGGTACGAGTAAATCAATTTGACGGCCGGCGTAGTCCAGCGGTAAGGCTCTTGACTCGCACACCGAAGGTCGCGGGATCGAATCCCGGCGTGGCAAATAAATTTTATTTGATTAATTTGTGTTATTTCACAATTTATTCATTTAAAAATAATATATAGTATATTTGTGACACGTTCCAGAGTGGAAGATACTCTCAGTATCGCACTAAGACCACCATTCAGAATTGAAACGTTGCTTGAAATGGCATTAGCCGTGTTTGGTGACCAGATCCGAATAGCCAGATACTTCCCCACCGTATTCTTCCCTACCTCCTTCCCCTCCCCACTACCTTCAGCCTCACAACATACATACAAATTGATATATTCTCTAACTTACCTATAAAATTGAAACAAATCTAAGATGGTAGTATTTATAATTAAAATAAAATAATAATTACCATCCTTGAATCATTATTCAAGTGAAAACTTCTTAAGTACTGTTGCGATTTGAAACTCGATGAAACGATAAAGCGACACTAAACAGAGACAAACGCATACATCGTAGGATTTGGCCTGCAAGAGAATGAGACCACCATTCAGAATTGAAATGTTACTTGAAATGGCATTAGCCGTGTTTGGTGACCAGATCTGAATAGCCAGGTACTTCCCCACCTTCCTCTCCCTTATCTCCTTCCCCTCCCCACTACCTTCAGCCTCACAACATACCCCAATTGGGGATGCCATAGTCTCACTGGCTCCAGACGGGAGCAGCTGAGACTCTTGTGAGGTATCACTAAAAAAAAAAGATAGAATAATAGGTACAATAATATATTATCTTTGTGCGGTGCTTGGTAGACTCCGCACCCTTGTCTTCTTAGTTTTCTGAAGGTTTCACTTCTACCGCGGGTGAACTGCACACCTTTATTTTTTTCATTCATTCTCGACTTTACGGTGCAATATAAAATATAATTATTTATGTTTAAATTCAATACTCAACACATAAAATAATAACATTTCATAAATGGATTGATGGCCTTACTTTATTTTATTTCTTTCAATACCTATGTAGTTTTTGATATCACTTATATGTAACTAATAATTAATAAATAC
Organism: Limnephilus marmoratus; assembly: GCA_917880885.1. NCBI lineage: Eukaryota > Metazoa > Arthropoda > Insecta > Trichoptera > Limnephilidae > Limnephilus > Limnephilus marmoratus. Next base: position 50,255,638 of record OU862909.1, on the reverse strand, counting down.
CTAAATTTCTTATGAAAATTTTCAAAATCAAAAATGAACTCTTGAATTTATTGCTTTATACCCATAGACATCCAAATGGATAGACAAGCAGTTACAGATGAGGGGTAAAACCAAACTATGGAGAGCGAAGAGGGGAAAGATGACTGTCATTCGTTGAACAATCAATCTGACAGTATATAGGCATCTCGCATTACAATATCACCATTTAGTTCTTAAAAGCAAAATCTGCTTTGAATGAATAGACCTTTTTTACATGGGAGCGCGAATTGCTTGCCACGTTCAAAACATATTTGCTAAGGCCAAATGCTCGCCCTAAAAAGACTCGCGCCAATACACATATCAATAGTTTGTTGTCGTGTTTAGTTAAAACACTTTTACAAATGTTTCATAATTTACTTACCCCTGTAACCAGCGACGAGCACATTGGAGTACCGCCCACATTCGCTATGTGCATATTGATACGTAGATATATTGTATAGCACAAGCTGCCGTTATTTCGTTAAATGTATGGATGTCAGCTTCTCGCTGTTCACGGCAAGAATGATGACGTCACACATTTTAGATTCAAGCGAGGCTATATCCCCTCCCCATGGAGCGAGCCGGTTCCAAGGAGGAGCTACAGCCGGCGCCATGTGGAGGGGGAAATAATACGTTTTTATCACTTAGGGCAGGTCCAGATATATTCATATGTCCGTGTTTATACCTAATGATGATCCTAAAAAGAAAGTTGACCCATTAAGATATCGGCAACGGGCGAACAAAGCGCCTTCGCTATCATCCCTCACGGACAATCTGCAGCCAAGCACACCCCCATGCAGCCCCCGTAACTCAGCTGAATGGGTGACAAACGGCCCGGGCAGCGCCGGGCCCATTGTTCCCGCCGGGCGATGCATCATCAGGGTGGCATCATGTGATACGGAAAACGCACGGAATTTAAACGATGCATCTAGCAATAAAATGCAACGGCGACAAAGATATTTCTTGACTCTGGGGAAGTATTATATTTTAAAACAATCGGGATTTCCGGGATGTAAGGAAAATTTATTCTTAAATTAGAAAAGTACTTATCCACACTAAGATTTATCACCGTTTTTAAAGTGGTATTATTTTTATGTGTCGCAATTTTTTATTTTAACATTTCTTTTAGAAACGGGATTATTTTTTTTTTTTTTTTTTTTGATTTATTTATTTTATACATTTTACAAATATAAGACAAAAAGTCCCGAAAAACTACTTGATTTTAACAATCTTTTAATATATTATTTATCAAACAAAGTCGGGTTAGTTACATCATTTATAACTCGAGAACGACTGGACCAATTTTTATGATATTTGATTTGTTGGATTAGTCTCCACCCCGAATAGCAGAATTCGAATAGCTATTTAAACATCGGAAAAATTCACGAAAAAAAATTTATGACGAAAATTCTTTTCCTCGTGCATTTTTGTATAGAAAGAATTCTCATCGTTTGAAAGAGCTGCAAGAATATTGTAGTGAGTGTTATTAGTTTTTGGGAAATTATGCCGTGTTGCGCTACCTCCTTCTTTAGCCAACGTTTCGGACAGCGTTACAGTGTCCATCATCAGGGCAGATGAGTATTCACTCACTGAGTAAATACTCATCTGAGTGAGTGAATACTCATCTGCCCTGATGATGGAAGGAGGTAGCGCAACACGGCATAATATCCCAAAAACTAATAACAAAAATACTTTTGTTATTAATATTGTAGTGAGTGAATTTCAAAAATTCAAAAACGTCAAATGTCAATGCTCTAATTTTTTTGCTTTTGTTTTTAAACATATACTGGTGCCTCTCTTTCTTACATACTAAATGTCAACTGTCGAAAATGGGACAAACGGTGAACGTATGTCTGCACACGTCCAAAGGAAAAATACAATGCCCTCATACGTATTAAGAAAATGAAACGCAATTCCCGAAAGTACATGGAAAAGTAAGAAAATCACACAAAATTTAAATTCATACACAACGCCATCTCTGATATTGACAAAAAACAAATCACTTAAACTACTCGTCTTCATTCATAGAATTACCTCTGACTTTAAACATATAAATACACTTAAAACTTTTTACTGTTCGCTGGTCCGCCCTCACCTTGAATATGCTAGTGTCATTTGGTCTCCTTTTTATGCTGTCCATATTTGTTACATCGAATCTGTACAACATCGCTTCCTACGAGGAATTGCTTGGAGGTTAGGACTTGAAAGGGGAGAATACTCGTATGATGAAATTGAACAAACTTTAAACATTTCCTCTTTAGAAAAACGTAGAAAGGACTCTGATCTAATATGCATTTTCAAAATTATCAACAGTATTACTGACACACCTGCTTTGTTACAACTCATCCAGTTCAACATTCCTTCCCGTAGACTCCGAAATAATGAATTGCTGTTCCTCAATCAACATTCTACTAATTATGGATATCATTCTCCTTTATCCAGAATGTCGAGACTAAACTTGTCAACACAAATCAAAGCATTGAATTTTTTGGTGTAAGCCTAAATGACTTTCGGCAGTCGTTACGCAATGTGGTTTTTTAAAGTCTTTTTAAATCCATCTTCAAGCTACTTGTAGTTATCTTCTCTATGTACTTTTATATTTTATGTATTTTGTCAATGCTCTTCATCTATATGTAATCTCCTTTCATTGTGACCTCTCTTTTTTTCTTTTCTGTTCGTGTTATTGTTATATTGTTAATTGGACTATTTGTCCGTAAATAAATAAATAAATAAATAAAAACAAAACACGGACAGTTGCGCATCGATAATTGCTTCATTGTGTAATTTTTAACATAATAAGAAATCTGAATTTAATAGCCTTTTTTTATTAAAAACAAAAAGTTAACACAACAGTTATTAATTCTGAGGCGGTGCGAAGTTCCGGGTCAGCTAGTATTAATAATAAAATAAATAAGCGAAATCTTCGAGTGATATCTCGAAGGCGAACTCTGGTGTCAGTAAATATTGCCGAAAAGACTTGAAAAGACTGATATCAGATGTTTTTATAATGATCTTGTTCCATCACAAGTCACTGCTCGCGATTGAGGCTATTTATAAATCTCACGAATGGAGATTATTTGCCTATCGGAGCACCACTTGCCGCCCCCGCGCCCCCGCCCTACAGTTCACAGGCCACCCAACGGTCAGGCCCTATTGTCCCTGTGTACGTATACGGACAATAATCAGGAGTCCGCAAACCGGGCTCTTCGGTCAGATTATTATTTTTTGGCTAATTGAACTCTGAGCTCGCCGGACTTTGGCATCGCCAATTTAAAGGTATATCATGAGGTCGAAGAAGATGTCGAAGAGGATTGTTGGAAGTAACCGATTTTTTAGATTTGATAATATCTAAACATGTCTAATCCCATTTAAGTTGTCTTTCACCAGGGCGATATTGAGAGATCCGCTACCCAGGAACGCGGAGCAAATATACGTTATGAATGTAGTTTAATTAAAATAGCACTTTTTTGGGTTTTTCGCATGCCACACAGTTAATCAATTAGAACAAACTAGCTCGAAAAAAATTATTTTGATCTTTTTATCCATGAAAGAGTGCCACTAACCAAAAAATAAATACTGTAATTTTTTTCATCTTTTTTATGTCGTACTTAGCAACAAATTTATTTTAGGTTAAATATAGATTTATCAATAAGTAAGTGATTTAAACCACGCGAATAATACGTCCAATATACCATAAAAAGTTCGTAACTTTAAAACATTTCATCAAGATACAATTCCTAAAAATCGCAATGGTTTTATTTTTTTTTTTTTAAAGACAAACAAATATTAATTAAAAAGAATGACCAACATTCTTGAGTTAACCCGACAATATTTGAAAATCTTCTACTACCACAACAGTAAGCGGAAAATGTTGCTTGTGTCGTGATGGAGGACTTTTCCAGTCGAGAAAATGAACACACGATACCTAGGTGGAACCCAAACGCGATGCTAACTCAAGCCACTGACCGGTGATAACATACTGGAGTGGTAGATGCTTTTAGTATCTACCTGGAAAAATGGTTGATATGCTTTATATGGCTTTAACCGGCCTCCGTGATCTCCGTGGTCGAGGGGTAAGGCTCTCGACTAGCGATGCGGAGGTCGCAGGTTCGAATCCCGGCGTGTGTAAATAAATTTCATTTGATTAATATTTGTTATTTAGCTTTCTTTGTTGAAACAGGTTCTCTGTTTAAAACCAATAAAGATTCTGTTTCATTGTTTCATTCTGTGTAATGTCAAGCCACAAAGTGTTTGCTTTCTTCGACAATAAAATAATATATGCGGTACATTCCAGAGCGAAAGATACTCTCAGTATCGCGCTGGTGTAAGGACACCATTCAGAATTGAAACGTTGCTTGAAATGGCTTTAGCCGTGTTTGGTGACCAGATCTGAATAGCCAGGTACTTTTCGACTTTATTTTTTCCCATCTCCTTCCCCTTCCCATTACCTTCAGATATACCCCAATTGGAGATGCCATAGTCTCACTGGCTCCAGGCGGTTGAGATTCTGAGCACTTTAAAAAAATATTTTCAATGCTTTTGACTATGCCTGAATAGCAAGGTAATTTTGAACCACATTTTCATTGTTGAAAATGCGTTTCATTCCCTTATTATAAAATTCACGTCACAATTTAATTATAAAATACGTCATCGTTGATAAAACAGAGAACAAGAAAGTGAAAATTAACCATTCAAATATATAAATGAAACTAATTTCAATTAATTATAGTTGTGCAGAGTCCATTAAACAATACTTCTTCGTCGGTATCTCCACGCCATTATTGACTTATCGTGAGACTAATACTATTGGAGAAATCAGATTAAATACATTGGATAGTAACGTGTCTGTCTACTTAATCATTATATCAGCACCCTTTTGTAAGGAAAGCCAAGAGCATTTTCTGCAACAACCCTTAATCCACTACTCTAATAAATCTTCCACGTTTATTTTTTGATGCTGAAATGCCCTCATGCCCTCAAAATAGGTTTGTTTTCGAACTCCGATATCATTCTATTCCTTCAATATTAATATTAATGGATTAATATCATGTTTGTTGAAGAAAAACAATATGTTCCTCTTTCGTCATTCAGCCATTTACGTGTTTGGTCATAAAAATTATTTTCTGCAACTAAACGTCCCACAGCAGGTTCATTTTAAAAAAGAAATCACTTCTTCATTTTTTAAAATCAAAAACGTTCTCATTATTTTTGAAAAATTCCAGTCGCGATAAAAAAATCCAGTCCAGAATCGAAGATTAAAAAATACTTTGTTGAATGGGGCAAATTTCTGACGACAACACATTAACATTTTCCTTAGTTAAAGAAGACGGTGAAAACTTTTAGCATGACTCGAAAGTTAGGAAGGTTTAGTAAATTAATGATCAATTTTATTAAAAAAGAAAAACAAATATTTCTGAAACACTTCCAGCCTTACTAAAAAAATTTGTCAATATTTTATATAATTGGTAAACAACCATGTTTACATACGTGTAAAAATCTTTCTAATTAGAAACTAGTTAATAAAAAAATAATTCACAGAAACTGCACTAAAAGCGTTTTGGATTTTTGTAGATTTCGGTATTTAAAATTGCAAAATATTAGGCTTCAAACCAGATTCAAATTGAAAGAAAAAGCTTACCACAAATATTTTAAATTAAAAAATTGACAAATTCCAGAAAATTTAAAATTAATAAAAAAACATAGCCTTATTTAAGAAATTTTCAATCAAACAGTTACATCGCTTTTAATCTCGTTCATACAAATAAAAATTATAAAAAAAAATATTATAATAATTTCAGAAAATAACCTAAAAATCTAACATTTTAGATTCAGACATATTTTGGATTCAAATTTTAACACGATAAAATGACTTGTTACTAAAAGGAACCAAATGAACTAATAAAATAATGATCATCGATCTAATTCCGAAGTCTGACTTCAGTAATGCTGGTTTTCACTTTTTAAAATCTCATTTAAAAAATATTATTTTCGTGTAGAATTTTGTATAGCTAGATTGTTGGAATCAATTCACGTGCACCGGGTTTTGAAGTCACTACATCCAGGACCGAAGCTAATAAGATTACAGCTTTGCCACGGATTATTTCGCCTCAATTATTTATTCACATTAAAAAGGTTTTTGACACTAGAATCGGTAGATTAACAAAGACATAGCATTCAGGGTGATAAAATATCATTAATGGACTCTATATAATATAAACATTCATTAATGGACTCATTTGAATGACTATTACTACAATAGTTATTAATTTACGACAGATCAAAAGGTCGGAAGTCAATGATGAAAGAGGTCAAAGTCGTTGGTCAATGGTCAGAAACGGGTAAGAGGTGATTCAACAACTTTCCATCGAACTAGTCACAAGTAGTTTCTGTAGTTTGTTCAGAACAATATTGTGTATGGAGTATACCCTTCCTCGGATATCCCGTGGCCCGCTAACAACAATAAAATTAACTGATCTCAAATGCTGATGGGTTTTTGGCCTATTATCGTTCGTTATCACAGAATAAAAGATAGCTCAAATTCTATTACGAAAATCATATAAAAGATCAAAATAAATTAAAAATTTCATGAAAAATTACCGTTCGACTAAAAATACATTCCTTATTCATATGGAAAGACAAAAAGTGTATTCAAAATTACGTTTAAGTATTCGTTCACTGATTTTTTTTTTCATAAGTTTTTATTCCAGTAAAAAAGAAAATAACATTTTCACTTACTTAACTAGAATATTGAATTATGTACTTTTTACATTATATTGCATAGTTTTTACATTACATAGTTTTTACATTTCATAACCTTAGATTACATTAGATTGCAATACTAACATTTACATGATATTATATTACCATACGATATTATTCACTATCACTACTTTGTTTTTGTGAATAAAAACGAACAATTTTTTTTTGAATTTGCACACACTTTTTTCGTTTTTGATATCATCTGGAAGGCAATTATATAAATTGCCCCCCCCCCCCCCCCTCGTAACTAATTGATTGCTTACCGTAGTTAGTATGAATGGTGTTTAAACGTATGTTATCGTGTTGTCGTGTAAAATGTTTGTGTACTTGGGACGTTTTAATGAATTCTGTGTTTGTATGTATGAGTTTATTATTTATTTTGTATATAAGGACACATATATTGTACTCGTATAGTTTTCTTAATGTTAGCAGTTTTGTTTCCAAATATAATTTTTTTTTGTGGATGTTTTGGATTCGTAGTGAAATAGTTTTTTGATTATCTTATTTTGAATTACCTGTAATTCATTGATGTATGTTTCATACGCATTTCCCCAGATTAATACTTAAATTGATCATGAAAAACAATTAAATGAAGAAACAAATAAACACAAAAACAAAGCATTACAGTTACCGTAATTGGTAATTTTGTGACGTCGGGTGATGCTAATTTATATGGCACACTTACAATTGGACTGTGTTAAAGAGTGAAATATATTTTACTATAAAATTGTTCTCAAAAAACTACTAGAAACAAAGTTTGTGTATGAGTATTTAAAAATGATATGCTAAAATTCCTCACTGATGGACACCGTATTAAGAGCAATTGCATATTTGAACCTGTTTCATTCGATGTCTACCCTTTATGAAAAGTTGGAGTGTTGAATGTTGATGAATGTTGGAAGATTGATGGTATTGAGATCAAATCCTAGTCATACAAAACCCCTTATTAGTGTAAGTTTTTCTAATACATCAATAATTGAGATTTTGCCCGGAATAATGTTGTATCCAACAAAACTATCAATGTTGAGTTATTGATGGAATAATGTTGGGCTTTTTAATATGCAACTTAAGGTAGGAATTACGGTAAAGAAAAAATTTTTAGGCCTATGGCAGCATTTTAAAGATTGGTTTATGGAAGAACGTTGTATAATGACGAATATAAAAATCACGGAGTATGGTTTAATTCATGGGAATAAATGGAGAAAACGAACGTCTTATGGCTTCATTGGAGGGGACCCACCACTTTCCCACGGCTGTGTGAGGAAACTGATTGTTTAACCTCCTTAGCCGCACACGTCAGGACTCTAATTTTTGTAAAAAGGAAGCTACATTTATTTTTAAACGAATCTAGACCCTCCATACTCTCCTTATGGCTTCAGCTAGAAAGATTTCAAATCCAAGAAGCTGAAGAATCCAGGAAAGTAGAATTTGTCCAGAAAAAATATTATTAAGGCTATTTTTTAGCCGTTGAAACATTTTTATGGAATAATGTTGTAAGTTGATCCCAAGACAACATTTCTGACGTAAATGGTTTCATTTATTCATTTTTTTAGCTATTTAAGCTCAAATACTCCAATGACATGTGTAAATTTATGTTAGAAGAGCTTGTTGCTTTCTGTAATATACTAAGGGTAAAAAAAACATTTTGTGGAATAACGTTGTGTGTGAAAATTTTATATACAACATTTTTCCATTAATTCCGCATAAATTCTAGTAATGAACTCTAATCTAATTGCCTTTCTTCTCGAGTTTTCATTAAAAACTCTTAAGAATTGTATATTTATTATATTTTAAATATTAAATGTTATGAAATATAACTGGATCGTTTTTTCGATTTTTCTCGAAACAAGATTATTGTTGTATACAACATTTTTCCGGGCAAGGGCTCAATTATACAATATTCAGAAATTGGAAATTGGAATAGTGGTAACGATCCTCAGCAATGAGGAATCGACTTAAGAAAAAATATTGTAATTTAGTTTTTATACTCGAATCATCGTGGAGACCTGAGCATTTTTAATCTTGTCTTAAAAACATTGAAAAAAGTCCTATGAAACCCAGAAAAAGTGTGAGAATATTTGATTGAAAACAAAATGATTATGTGAATGTTGCTAATAAAAGCTCGCAAACAATATGTTTGGGATGACTGTTGTACATCTAAGCCAAGACATATGTATGGGTATGATTGATTGCTTGGGGCGCCAGGCGGACGGCCTTGTCTGATTGGAGAGTGGAGAGCGGAGAGCCGCTCTTGTTGCTAATCATAAGCAGTCGAGGAAAGGTACTGAGTTACTTCATTATATCGGCAATAGATCCTTCAAAAGGGTCAGCTAGGACGAGGTCAGAGACTATTATCAGCAGATTTGAACGATGAGCAATTTTAGATATCTCTCAAGAATGAAGTTTATAGAGTTTAATAAGCTCAGTGACAGGGCGCCAATAGATTAAACTTCTGGGACCAAAGTTCACAAAATCAAAACTGGAAGAAATGCATTAATAATATAAAGATTTTTTTAACATAACCTTCAATGAAAACACTGTTCATCTCTCTTTCGATGCATTGCACAGAATTTTTAATCTCCAATATCTCGAGATAAAAAAATATACTTCTGAATCTATCGTAAGGTTCGAATTGGGCTCATCTGACTATAAGCGTCGCACCTGCCGGGTAATCATCATTACATAGTATGAAATGAAGTCGCTCAAAGTGTATGTGCGCATAGATCTTTTAAACTACGCAATGGATTTTCATGCGGTTTTCACCAATAGATAGAGTGATTCAAGAGAAAGGTTTATAGACCGGTTAGTGGTTGAGTGGGCATAGCGCTTGGGTCCCACCCGAGCGCCGCGTGTTTTATTCCTCGGCTGGCTAAGTCCTCCACCACAACACAAGAAACATTTTCGGCTTTCTGTGGTGGTAGTAGGAGATTTTCAAACATTGTTGGGTTATTCGTAACCCGGGAATGTTTGCCTTTCTTATAGTGGAGAAAAGCCGAGAAATTCAAATATTCAATTCAGGCAGCGGGCATCTGGCAAGCGGGTGGTTTGGATTTTATAAAGGTTGGGTAATAACGTTGTGTTTCGTTAGCCACAGCATCGTGTAGCCGGGTCTGCTAGTTACATAGTATAAAATGAGGTCGCTCAAAATGTATGTGCGCATAGATCTTTTAAACTACGCAATGGATTTTCATGCGGTGTTTTCACCAATAGATAGAGTGATTCAAGAGGAAGGTTTATATGTATAATACATGCTTATTATAGTAGAGAAAAGCCGAGAAATTCAATTCAGGCAGTGGGCAGCTGGCAAGCGGGTGGTGTGGATTTTATAAAGGTTGGGTAATGGCGTTGTGTTTCGTTAGCCACAGCAACGTGTGGCCGGGTCTGCTAGTTATAAATAAATAAGTCATCCTTATGAAAAATGCATACAAAGTTTGTGATTTTTTCAGGAAGAATACTTAGTACCACATTACTGGGGGATCACCGTACAGGAATGAAACATGGCTTTAAATGGCTTGATTACCAGATCTGTATAAATAGCTTCTTTCCAAATTTTCTCTCCCATTATCCGATTATCGTCTTCATCACGCCATTTACCATTGAAGACATTAATAAAGATAATCAAATCACTATACCGGATTGACAGAACCGTCTCGAAGGAAAAATGTTTTAAAGTTTTTACAAATCAGACTTCCAAGATATTATGGGTAACTTATGGTTTTATATTATTAACAACCATAACATCACCAATCAAAATGTTGTAACTTCATTTCAGGCCATATCAAAAATTAACGTAACGACATCCTAGTACTTAAATTTATATTTATTGTATACTCCATTAAAATGTATGTTATAAAAATAAAATAATTGTAAAATAACTCCTACGCCAAGCTCAAGAGCTAGTAATCTTAATTGGCGTAGAAATTAATTAAAACATATTTTTCATTATTTTGTTTTGCCTAATATTATGTTCAGTCATGTAACAATGTTATAAATTAAACAATTTAAAAAAAATAATAAAAAAATATTAATCTTTAATTGACATTATAATGTCACCGCACAAAAATTTTCTTTCTATGAATAATTAATGCGTAAATATTTTAATAAGTTTAGTCATGTTCATTCAGAATTTTTAAAATTGATCCTTATTAACTACTAGCTGACCCGACAAACGTTGTTCTGTCATATAAATTATTTCTAGTGAATATTTTGGTTGTTAAATAAAAAATAACGAAAGATTTGGAAGTGTGTGGTGATGGGATCTATGACAGAAAGAGGAATGGAGCGCTGTAGACGATGACCGCCAACAAAAACAAAAAACACCAACAAATCAATATGAAAACAACAAAAAAACAAAAAAATCAATATGAATTTCGAAGAGCAATTGAGTGTGCGATATTTTTTCTCAGTCCGTCTTTAGGCAACACAAAAGCTCGTTGTTTTGCCCACGCGAGAACAAGATGACGAATGGATGAAAGAGGCGGACGTAGCACCATCTGTCATTCAATAACATAAATAATTTCATTTTGTTTGAAATACGAAAGACGGTTTAATTTGTTCATAAAAAAATACTAAAATCGCGATTAAAAAATAGGAGGGTGGGGGTAGGCGGGTTAAAATTTGGGGTTGTAGGTATTTTTTTATGCCAAATAAAAATAAATACAAAAAAAAAATTGTCAAAAAATTGATTTTTTCAAATTAATAGATAACTTTGTATTAACCACTTAATTATTTACAAAAACCGTCATGTTTCGTCAGCAAAGCTATTATAGAACAATTATTGCCCCTCGTCTCCCACACATTATTTTCTTTCACATTTTATTATTGTTTATGTCTATTATTTTTCTCTATTACCTATGTATGTCTATTTTTTAAATTAGTTTTGTCAAAACCCTAAAGAAGTCAGCTTTGCTGACGAAACATGTTGGTTTTTGTAAATAATTAAGTGGTTAATACAAAGTTATCTATTAATTTGAATTTAAAATGTTACCACAAAATAATTTTGCACTATTAGAAGAAGTAATTGATTTTTGTTCTGGATAGGGACACCCTAATCATCTAGATCTAGTGGTATGAAATATACTTAAAAAACCTATTCTCATACCTACCAAATATACATTAAAAAAATCACAAAAGCCGGTCAAGCCGTTTCGGAGGAGTGCGACCACAAACACCGTGACACGAGATTTTTATATATAAGATTTGTCATATTCTAATTAGATACTTTAAAGTTAACAGCAATTTGATATTAGTTTCAGGGTAATTAAAAAGTACTCGGTTCTTGATAGGTCATTTCTAAGCAAGGTTCCGTATGCTAAATTTAATTTCATTTGACAAATCGTAAAACGCAACGAGACCATTTGCCGAAGTTTGGAATTGTGTTTCAACCGCAAACTTCGCCATCATTAGTTACATATTTAAAGCGGAAGTGGGCGGGAAGGGCGGCGGGGAGGGCGGAAAGGGCGGGACAATACAGACTTGAACCATTCAAACGTTCCTATATCACACTTAGGCGGGAAACTTTTCATAAAGTGGTCGCCGGTACATTCCTCGCGGCGGCACTTTAGCGCAGCAAGAAATCTCCCGGCCAATTAAGATGGGCGGACCGATATACGGCGGGCGGGGGCGGGGGCGGGGGCGGCCTTCCGCTTGCCGATAACATGCGCTGCTTAAACTAAGAAACTGCATTAAATGAAGAAAAAAAACATAAACCCCATAAGTGTATACCAAGGAAAAAAAATAATCCAATGAAAGAAGAGCTTAATTTGATTCCAATGAAAACAAGACTGCTCTATAATGTGTTCATTTTATACATAAAGTTATGAATAACCAAATGCCAAAATACTTTAAGGGTGAAATTGTTTTAATAAGTCAGGTACCCATCGAACGTCATACATACGTCTGGTATTGTTATATTATCATGAAAACAAGCTTATGGGTCCGAGTGGTTAGCCACTTAATATATACGTAGTTATAAAACAAGAAATGTCAATCAAATTAATTTGCAGCAAATGAAAAAAACAGGGATAACTGTTTTATTTGACTTAAGTCTACAGAATGATGGAAGAATGAATCTTGAAGAATGAATTTTTTTTAAGGCTGTCGTGCACACTGTAAAAATATAATTTTAAAAACAATGTAACCTCGTAAGTAACCACCGTTTATATTACATTATGTTTTTGTACAAGATACTCAATAAATAAGTTTTAAAAATTAAAAAAAAACTTAAATAAATGTGATCCTGCTATCCAGCTTTCGGCATCGAAGCATCCTGTAAAAGATATCGACCGGATCTTTCATTAGAAATAATTTATTATAGTACCTGTATCTTGAATTGTAGAAGTCCACAACATGAGAGTGGGAACCAAGGAAGTGAAACCCAGAGATTTAAATCTACGAGACAAAAGGCCAGCATGAAGAACCAGTAGGAAGTGAGCACCTGATACCACATTTCAACCAGGCTTAAGCAGGATCATAATATTTTTTTATTGAATAGTCTTTTCTATTTATGTAAGATCGGAGTTGGGATCAGAAATATGAGATCGTCAAAAATCACTTAAAAATTTAGGTCCCAATGACCGAGTTGGTTAAGGCTTTTATCCCAGTAAGAAAAGAGAACCTTTATCAATTCCCAGCTGCGATCGTTACATTTTAATTTTTCTGTGTCTTGTTCTATTTAATGTTTCGTTTAGATGTATTAGTATCAGTTACATTGGTCAGTTACATTACACTGATTAGTTACATTACATTTTAAAACTGGAGTAATTCCAAATATCTGGAAAAAAACTAAAGTTATTGCGATCCTCAAACCCAACAAGCCACCAGAAGATCCAAACAGCTATCGGCCCATCTCGCTTTTAAGTACCATGTATAAGCTCCTAGAGCGAGTGGTGCTCCGCAGACTTACCCCAATTCTGGAGAAAGTGGTTCCACAAGAGCAAGCTGGCTTCAGACCAGGCCGTAACTGCTGTGACCAGGTGCTAGCTCTGACAACACACATCGAATCTGGATTCCAGAAACGGCTTAAGACTGCGGCAGCGTTCATTGATCTCTCTGCGGCTTACGACACGGTGTGGCACAAAGGCCTCCTTGTCAAGATCTACGACACCATAGAGGATGGCAACACAGTACGACTTATTGAGCAACTACTAACTGGCCGTACTTTCAGGGTTTTTCTAGGAGGGCTAAAAAGCAAAAAAATGCACCTGAATAATGGCCTTGCCCAAGGCTCAGTGCTGGCCCCATCACTCTATACTCGAGATCTTCCTCCCACTGAAGGCAGAAAATTTGCTTACGCAGATGACTTCGCCATCACAGTCCAAGCCAAAACCCTCAATGCAGCAGAAGAGATCCTTAATTCTGACCTCAAGGCTATGGAAGAATTTTTCCTCAATTGGCGACTAAAGCCAAATGGGTCGAAAACAGTTGTGACAGCTTTCCATCTCAGTAATTCACAGGCAAACGCAAAACTCTGTGTTCAGTTTGATGGAAAAAATATTTACCATGACCCCCATCCCCGCTATCTTGGAATAACTTTGGACAGGAGCCTGAATTACCGGAAACACATGGAAACAGTGGGCAAAAAAACCAGGACAAGACTAAACTTAGTCAATAAGCTGGCTGGTACTAGCTGGGGATGCGACGCCAACACGCTCAGAACGGCATCCATTGCCCTGGTTTTCTCAGCAGCTGAATACTGTGCTCCAGTATGGGCCAGAAGCGCCCACACTTCCATGGTCGACGTTCAGCTTAATGCCACAATGCGAACCATCAGCGGAACCTTAAAATCGACTCCTCTTCCTTGGCTCCCCGTACTTGCAAATATAACCCCGCCAAATATCAGGCGAGAGATTGCAACACTGAGGGAATACAAGAAGGCGCTGCAAAAAAGCGAAATACCCTTGCACGATGATGTCGTTTCTCACCCGGCATGCCGCTTAAAGTCTCGAAAACCCTTCTGGACGGAAGGAGAAAGACTCCTTCGAACACCTCTCACCCCAGAAGATAGGTGGAAGCTTGAGTGGCAATCAGCCAACGTCAAAAAAGCCGATCTCGTGCAAGACCCCACTGAGAGACAGCCTGGGTTCTCAATGCTCGTTGCCTCGCAAACTCTGGACTGCCATCAATAGAATAAGGTGCTCCCATAGCCGTTGTGCTCACATGATGCATAGATGGGGCCTTAAAGAGTCGGCGACGTGTGAATGCGGTGCGGTGCAGACCACCGAACATGTGGTCAACGAATGCCCGCTCCATTCATTCCCCGGCGGGATTTATGAGGTCCACAGGGCAACGCCTGAGGCCCTAGACTGGCTCGCAGACCTAGATGTCCCCCTCTGACCCCCCACCATACGAAAGAAGTAGAAGAAGTTACATTGGTCAGTACAACCTTCATAAGTTATTGAAAAGGTATTCCAACAAAATTTAAAGTATCTTTCATTTCGACTCTTAAGCCGTTTCTAAAATGGTTTTTTTACTCAAGTCAAGCTTTGAGAATTAGGTTTGGTTGAATAGTTAATTTGAATAATTTCAGTGATAAAAAAAAGCCAAGCTCGCGCATCAAGACAAAGATGGCAGTGTTTAAAACGGTATACCGTCCGATGCTCGATATACCGTTCGTTCATTTAGCATGCTCATGGATGCTAAATGAACGAACACGCTCTAGAGTCCAAGCTGCCGAAATGAGGTACTTGAGAGGAGTGGCAGGGGTTACGAAATGGGATCATATAAGAAACTCGACGATCCGAGATGATCTAAACATTGAACCACTGCTACTCTTCATAGAAAAATCGCAACTGAGGTGGCTTGGGCATGTACTTAGAATGTCTGATGACCGAATTCCGAGGAAGATACTGAGTGCGATTCCAGAGGGAAGACATACAGTGGGCCGCCCCAGACTCAGTTGGGCGAGGCAACTCCAGAAACTTTGTAAGGAGAGGATGGGTCTTCCATGGACGGAGGCCGAACAATCAGCACAAGACAGGGACGTATGGAGGAGCCTTGTCGATGCAATGGGTCCCCGACCCGAATAGGACAAGGAGAAGATGATAATGATGATGAGTTAATTTTAATTTTATAGCTGAGTCAGATACCACTTCGGGTATACCAACAAAATTAACGGTATATTAACAGTATTACTAATACACCTGCTTTGTTACAACTCATCCAGTTAAACATCCTTTCCAGTAGACTCCGAAATAATGAATTGCTGTTGCACAATCAACATTCTACTAATTATGGAGACCATTCTCCCTTATCCAGAATGTCGAGACTTGTCAACGCAAGTCAAAGCATTGATTTTTTTGGTGAAAAACTAAATGACTTTCGGCAGTCGATATGCAATATTTAAATGCTTCTTCATGCTTTGACTTGTAGTGTCTTCTATATGTACTTTTACATTTTATATTGTCATTGCTATTAATTTATATGTGCTCTCCCTTCACTGTCATCTCCGTTTTTTTAAATTCGTGTTATTATGATGTTTTTATGGACTATTGTCCGTAAATTAATAAATAAATAAATAAAATGCAATTCCATTAAAATTCAATGTATGCTGAGTCAAAATAAGTGTAGAAATATAACTAAGTACAAATAATTCATATTCTTATCAATTTATGTCTCGAGAAACCGGTAAGCAGTTGCCCGCTTTGCAGGGGAGTTTGCGGGGGTAGTTTGTTTGGGTTTGGGGTTAGGTTAGGGTGGGTGGGGGGTTGGGATGGTACGGTGGAGTGGCTGCAGGCGGGAAAAGAGTGTTCCGCCTCGGCCGCAGATGGCGCTACAGTCGCATTACAAACCTCAACTGACATTAAGATGGCATTACAGTGCCAATACAGGCGGCCCATGACCATTCTAATCCCAGTTCAGAGCTGGACCGATATTATACAGTGGAACTGGGTTTGGGGTAAAGGTACGTGAATCATTGTGGTAATTTGGTTTTAATATGAAGGGAAATTGAATTTAAAAAATTGATTAATTCGCAATATATTTCAGTCTTTCACAGTGAGTTTTAAGTAGCTCTTAAGATTTCAAAACTAAGGATGGCTAAATTCGCAAAATTCTAACGTTTCATCGAATTTCAAATTTAAAATTCAAGTTCTGTTATTATTTCGTCTATTTCACAGAAAGTGCACGCATAATTACATAACTCGAATAAAACTTTCACAGAACATGAATTGGCTTTATTAACTTTATTCAATTTTTTAAATAACCCATCCTTTCAATCTTCATCTTAGTCATCTTCATTTCAATTTGGAAGGCGGGTATGGGTACCACCGCCCCGGGAACCATTTATTGGATAACCAATACCCTTGCTATAAATAGATCACCCCAAGTGATTCGCTACGTTCGTTGTCTTAGCAGAGGTGTTCGGGTTCATGGGGTAAGATTGTCTACGTCTTGGCGGCCAATGCGTTTGCATGCCTACCGCATGGCAGGTCAGATCAACAGAGACTGGTTAAGAGAGACCTAACCAAGATCTCTTGAGCTGAACTCTCTCGAGCTATCGCTTTGCACCTCAATGGGAGGGTTTGATTTATAGGTCTATCACTCTTACACACGTTTCCCCCTGATTCCCACTCGCCCATCATGCTCTTTTCCTTCCCAGAACTTCCT
Source organism: Limnephilus marmoratus (assembly GCA_917880885.1). Lineage (NCBI taxonomy): Eukaryota > Metazoa > Arthropoda > Insecta > Trichoptera > Limnephilidae > Limnephilus > Limnephilus marmoratus. Next base: position 50,238,256 of record OU862909.1, on the reverse strand, counting down.
TTCTATAAAAAGACTCTTTACACAGCATTCCCAAAGATGACATAGGCCCTGAGGGATTTTTCCTGATTTTTCTTTTGACTCGAGTTCTCCCACATGACGTACTGTACTGGGGTCGTTTACGGTGGGAACTGCAATAATCAGTCCTCACTGTCGGAAATACTGTCCACATTGTCACCGGCGTTTGGGCTTTTTTAACTTGACCGATGCGAGAAAATGAGTTTGAGAAAAATGTTTTTGAGAAAATGCGCTTTTTTGCTTTCCGCACAGAACCGACAGTCTCGTGGGATTCGTTCCACTTTTTATTTATAAATATCATTCCATCGTTACGTTTATTGTGGATATGTAGTGGTTATCGAAGAGCTTTATAACTCCGCAAGCGTTTCTTTGTCCTTTGGCTCAAAAACAGATACGCAAATAAACAAATACACAAACAAATAAATAAGTTGACAAATAAATACACAAATAGATAAACAAATAATAAAATGTGTCGATCTGTTGCACAAAACTGGTCTGCGCTTCCGGGGGCATCGCTACTGTAGAATTCGATATTATTTTTAAGAAATCCCTCTGGGGTAATTCTTTTCTCTCATGGCCTAAATCACATTTCAGAAAGTGAAGTGTATTTTTGAGGAATGAACGAATTGAACCAGAATGAGAATGTTTTGGATTAAGTATGTTGTAGGTTTGTTTGTCTTGCATATTTTCAATAAAAACGTCACATTTTGCTATGATACTTATAATATGAATTTATTTTCGTTATTTGCTTTTGGGGAGTTATGCCCTGTTGCGCTACCTCCTTCTTTGGCCAATTTTTCGAACAGCGTTGCAATGTCCATCATCAGGGCAGATCCGGTAAATGTGTAATGATGTGTGATTTGGCCGTGAAAATCTTAAAACGTATCTGATATGAATTTAGTTTCTATAAAAATATTAATAACAACCGTAAATATATAAATATTTGGAGAAGTATTACAAATTTATTTGGCTAATAAAAATATATGACTGTTTGATTATTTAACTGCGTGGCATTTCTTTAAAATTAGCCGATTATGGCATTAAAACCAAATTTCAGAAAATTGCAGATAATACGATAGTTTGTTCTCAAGAAATACGTATTTGCGAGAGGAAGAAAATTAGCCCTTACCGTTACAACGTATTACCTCACTTATAAAACTCTAAAAATGGACTTTTGATTCTTCTCCATTTATAAGAAACACTTCAGTTTGCTTTTCAACACACCAGAAGCAACAAATTATTATCAAAAACTTTTGCAGGTCTATGAATATCAAAATAGCTTTCTTTTGGAGAATAAGATAGCAGGTCATGCCATGTTCTGCGGTTTTCCTAGACTTTTGGGAAGGATTTGGCCAACAAATGCCCCAGCCGGTGACTGGGAAACTGCTTTCTGCCCACTGAAATAAAAATAATAAGATTCACGCGTGCCGTACAAACTATTATGTCTGATTTTAAAAAATGACAATAAATTATTGTGCTTAACTGATTGTTTTGAAATGCTAATGATGGAAGATGGTAAGAAAAATGAAACCATATTATTGAATGTAACAGTTCAAAGATAATCATGTAGAAATGTGAACAATAAGCATCCTGGATGACGCTAGTAGTAAATACCTTATTCCTGGGTTCATAGTAATAGGAAAATTCATTCGAACATTGATGAATAATTTTTTTTTATATAGCGTGATATAATTTTTTTATTTTTTTTTTCTTTTAATTTTTTTTTTTATTTTAGTAATTTGTACATTTAAGTTTACAAATTTCTAATTAATTATAATATTTCATATTGCAAACTAAATTTTATGTAGCTCCTACAATACGTCTTGAACTTTCCAATTGGTGTGGACTTCAAGTCTCTGGTAGCTTGTTATACAACTTCATCCCCTTGTACAGCAAACTGTTCTGCGTATTCGCCTTATCCTTTTTTTGAAGCCTGATTTCTTTGCATGTTCTTGTGTTATGTCTGTGAATGTCCTTGTTGAATACAATTTTATTTGAAAAGTATTTTGGTAAAATGTTGTTAATTATTTTATGTATAAATATCATCGTATTCAAGGTCAGCATCTGTTTCACGGTTAGCCAATTCAGTTCCTTTAACATTTTGTTTACTTTTGAAAATCTATTCCGCCGTAATATTATTCTCATTGCCCTGTTTTGGAGAATTTGAAACTTATTTTGTTCTCGTTCGTTACATAGGAAAAGGATAGTTGAGCAATAGTTAAAATGTGGAGCAATAATCGAATTGTAGATAGTGATTGCAGTTTTACTAGATAATTTTGGCCGAATTCTTCCCAAAAAAGATATTTTTTTCCCAATTTTCTTTTGTGTATATTCAGCATGCTTGTTGAATGTTAGTTTGGAGTCTATATGTGAAACAAAATTGAATAAAATAAGTTTGACGGCCGGCGTAGTGCAGCGGTAAGGCGCTTGACTCGCATTCCGAAGGTTGCAGGATCGAATCCCGGCGTGGCAAATAAACCTAATGTGATTAATTTGTGTATTTCACAAATTTATTCATTTAAAATAATATATAGTATATTTGCGACACGTTCCAGAGTGGGAGATACTCTCAGTATCGCCCTGGTGTAAGACCACCATTCGGAATTGAAACGTTGCCTGAAATAGCTTTAGCCGCATTTGGTGACCAGATCTGAATAGCCAGGTACTTCCCCACCTTCCTCTTCCCTATCTCCTTCCCTCCCCACTACCTTCAGCCTCTCTGGCTCCAGACGGGAGCAGTTGGGACTTTTCTGCGGTATTCATGTAAAAAAAAATATGTACCTACCTAGGTAGGTAAAATATACATTGTATGAAAATAAAAACATTTGAACAAAATTTATGAAATGTTATGTACAGTATAAAGTACCTAATTACATATTTAAAATTAAAGTTCTGATGTATGACATACACAGCTGTTTGGTGATAATTATACTTGGTGATTCACATTATCAGCCATCAGTAAACCGACCTATAATCCCACATTAAGGACGGGTTGTTTCGGAAAATTTGAAAAATTCATCAAGGCCGATTGGTTCATAAAACAAAAAAAAATCACAGAACTTGAATATAAATTTTACAAACTTGAAAATTAACTTGGAAATTTGATGATTTGTTCAAATTCTCTGAAACAACCGTCCTAAGCCTTTTATTATAGGTGGTTTCAAAAATTTTAACAATTCATCAAATTTTTTAAGTTAAATTTCTAGTCCTTTGAAAATTCTATTCAAGTAATTAATATTTAGTTTTTTTCAGTTTTATAAAGCAATTGGCATAATCAAGCAATCTTTTACAAAAAAAAACAAGTTGACAGTATTTACACAGATTTTTCCAAAGCTTTCGACAAAGTGTCACATAAATTATTACTTAGAAAACTTTATGCAATAGGACTGAGAGGCAAGTTGTTGGATTGCTTCTCAAGTTACTTGTCTAACAGAATCTTATTTGTCAAAATTAAACACTCTAAATCTAAGTTATTTTATGCAACTAGTGGTCTACCGCAAGGGAGTCATCTCGGACCCATCCTTTTCCTTATATTCATAAATGATATCATAAGTTGTTTCGACGATGTAGAAGTTCTGCTTTTTGCCGATGATATCAAATTATATAAACAAATATCTAATATAAGAGACTGCCTTATCCTACAGTCAAACATTGACAAATTACACAATTGGTGTGTTGCAAACAACTTATTCCTCAATATCGATAAATGTAAGACACTAACATTTTGTAGAACAAAGACCCCGTTATCTTTTAAATACACAATAAATAACAAAATCTTAGAAAAAGTCAAAGAAATCAGGGATCTTGGAGTTATATTTGACAACCAATTAAATTTTATAAACCACAAGACGGACTTCAATGTCAAGTTGAGGAAATATTCTTATCACAAGCCAACTGCCTAAAAATTGTACTGAATAATAACTTATGCATTTTTGCAATCTACAGATCACCCTCTTTTCAAAATATTGACACTTTTCTGAGTTCACTCCAATCAATTATTAACAGCTCAAAAAATATAGAACAACAAATAATTATAGGCGACCTCAACATCAATACGATTAACGAATATCACCGCCAATCCAACGATTACTTATGTTTGCTAACCGAAAATGGATTCATTCAGACAATTATGAGCCCTACTCGTGAGCAGGGCAGGAGTAAATCTTGTCTCGACCACATCAATGTCAAAAAAATTAACCATGTTGATTCATTTGTCTTTCACTCTACAATCTCAGATCACTACACAACAGCACTCTGCCTCAAAAACAAACCTCCTAATCCTGCTAAAATCAAACACATTGCAAGAATAAATTACAATAACTTAATTGAGGACTTGAGCTCAGAAAACTGGCAAAATGTTTTAGACCAAACTGATGCCGACTCATCAATGAATGAATTTATCACTAAATTACATTCATATATATCTAAACATTCAAGCAATAAACTTATACCACATAAACAAATAAAACTCACGCCTTGGATCACCCCTGGCCTTATCAAATCAATTAATATTAGGAACCAACTTCATGCGAAGGCGAATAGGTGCCCTGAGAATATTATAGTACAAGCTCATTACAAAAAGTATCGGAACCTTTGCAAAAAACTTATAAAATCGGCGAAAGAAAATTATTTTAAAAAATTCATTTACGATAATAACTGTACTCCAAAACGTTTATGGGAAGCATTTCGCAACATAACTAAAACAAAAATAAATAAATCTTCCGATATTAAATCATTGAACATCAATAACGTGAACACCTCAGACCCAAAAATCATTGCGAATTTTGCCAATAATTATTTCACGTCAGTGGGAGTCACACTTGCGAAAAAAATTCTCAACAATCTTAATACAACAGAATCCGATCTCGCTAAGTTAACAATCTCTAATTTCGGTCATAAATTAGACAATATCCAAACAACTTCAAATGAAGTCATGAAAATAATTGACGTACTCAAGTCATCGAATGCTTGTGGTCCTGATAACATCTCATCAATTCTGCTAAAAAGTATTAAATCCTTCATAGCAACTCCAATCGCATATATTTCCAATCTAAGCTTCGATTCAGGAAAATTTCCAAATCATTTAAAACACTCTATCATTATACTGCTTCACAAAAATGGAGATAAATCACAGATACACAATTACCGGCCAATTTCTTTGCTCAATTCTGTCTCGAAAATTATAGAGAAAATTGTAAAGAATCGGCTCAGTCATTACCTTGAAAAAAATAACATCCTTTCCAATAGACAGTACGGCTTCAGACCAGGCTTGAGCACTGAAAATGCCATTACAAACCTGACGAAATTCATCTCCAACAATATCGATAGAGGAAGAAAATGCGTTGCGCTCTTCTTGGATCTAGCCAAAGCGTTCGATACTATCTCACACAAAATTCTCTTAAAAAAACTACAGCGCATTGGCATTCAGGGTCAGCTACTAAAGTGGTTGAGTAAAATAGATAAATAAATTAGTATTAAATAATAAATAAAATAGTAAAATAAATTATTACTGGAAAATAGGAGCCAAAGAGTGAATATTAACAATATTCTAAGCGATCCAGCTGATATTAACTTTGGTGTACCTCAAGGAAGCACTCTAGGACCACTTTTATTCAATATCTATATAAATGAATTATGTAACAGTTCATTTGCCGATCACATTATCACCTTTGCCGATGACACAGTATTATTATTTGAAGGCAAAAATTGGAATGAAGTTCATAATAATTCAGAAATTGGTATTAACAAAGTAAAAGAATGGCTGGATAATAATCTTCTCACTCTCAACACTGACAAAACTAAATTCATCCGCTTCAGTGCAACTCAAGCGGGACAACCAAGAGAAACTCACAGAATTATTATACACCGTTGTAATGACCCAAACACTTGCAATTGCAATACCTTAGAATATGTGAATAGCATAAAATATCTAGGAATTATCGTAGATAAGAACCTGAGATGGAACGAACATATCGACGCAATTTCCACAAAGGTCAGAAAACTCACGCATCTTTTCATGGCTATTAGAAATATTCTCAGCACAAAAGATCTGAAACTAATGTACTATGCCATGTGCAACTCATTACTTGAATATGCATCTTTAGGATGGGGAGGATGTACCAAATCAATTCTGGACCCCTTAGCCAAAGCACAGAAATCTTTACTAAGGGTAATCCTTAAAAAACCATACAGATACCCCAGTAATGATTTATTCAGAGAGATAGGAGTTCTGGATGTTAGGCAACTATTCATAAGAAAAGTTATATTGTACACAAAAAAATATCGTCACCTCTTCCACTCAGTAGAACATTATCATGACACTCGACATGCAGGGAGGAATCCAATAGTTCCACTTACTACTATGACATCCCTTGCTCAAAGACAATATTCTTACCTAGGTCCAAAAATGTTCAACCTTATACCTGGTTCTTGGAAATTGAAAAGTTCAAGCGTCATGCGTAAATTAGTCAATGATTGGATTCTGGACTTAGGGAGAGTCGAAAGTGAACGTATGCTGTTTAACTGATAAACAAAATCACCTAACTTTACTGATCACTAGACCAAAGTTCCTACCACACTTCATTGAGTTCTGATTTTGCTTCACAATGTTTCGACATCTTTTTGATGTTTTTATACCTGGGATTTATGGTTTTGCGCCCCTGAAGACTGTTTGCTTCAACACTGCTGCAAGCGACACAAGACACACATCGCTCATTAACATAATGCTACACTAGAAGTCTCGCTGTGTGAAACTTGGTACGGTATTAGTTCATTTATGCTTGGTACCTCATAGCGGTGATGATTTATAATAAATTTGAAATAGGTACGTAACACAATATGACGTTTATTTGACGTTCGAAGTAATGCACCAATTTCACTACATCGTTATCAAAGTAGCACTAAATCAGATTTATGTATATTCATAGTTTCTTTTTATATCTCTATCTATATTTATATTGTTTTCATATTTTAGCAGGAGTAGTTAGACATGAGCGCAGTGTATTCGTATTGTTGTATAATATAATTTTTACTGATAACATGTTTCAAATCAGTGAAAATATATGTAATCATGTTTGCACATAATTTACTAAGCACTGTAGTTCTAACGCATAAATAAATAATAAAAAAAAAAAACAATATATTATTACATACACAAATTCTATCTGATTTTGTAAATTTTAATATAGTTTCTCTTTAAATGTACTATGTATTATCTATAGGTTCACACTTCAAACACATAACCTAACATAACTTCATATCTTTATAATATTGTTTATAACAACTCCTTATGTTGTAAATCTTTATGTAATTCCTCCAAATTGTTATCAGGTACCTGGTTTATTCTTTTCAATACTTACAACTAACTTACCTGCTGATCTCACTGTAAATCCGAATATATTATGCGTTACCAGGTTAATTCGGTAAATCCGAGTATAATATTATATGCTACCAGGTTACCTTTTCTATTTTTATTTTATTATTTTTAATTGTAAAACTAACGTTTTTAAGACAAGATTTTTTATGCATAGCACAAAGGGTAACAATTATTATAAGCAATAATTATCAGCCTGAAACACTCATCCACATTGAAAAATCTTCCGAGAAAAGATACATGACGCCAACGGGACTTGAACCCGTGTCCTCTCGATTGCCGGTCGATTGCTCTTGACCACTGAGCTATGGCGGCTTATCTCATACCCGCCAAATGATTCAATATATGCTAGTGTTTCATTCAACAATTACTGCTTATTATATTTTTTTCCACCTGAAAACAACCAACTTTATTTTTGCGAGAGAAACATTGTAAGTGTTAACTCCCTCGCTAGGTGGCGTCGAGACAAATTATGTCTTCATTTTATTGGGGAAATACTTAAACTTGTCAAATATTAATTATTATTTTTAATTGTAAAACTAACGTTTTTAAGACAAGATTTTTTATGCATAGCACAAAGGGTAACAATTATTATAAGCAATAATTATCAGCCTGAAACACTCATCCACATTGAAAAATCTTCCGAGAAAAGATACATGACGCCAACGGGACTTGAACCCGTGTCCTCTCGATTGCCGGTCGATTGCTCTTGACCACTGAGCTATGGCGGCTTATCTCATACCCGCCAAATGATTCAATATATGCTAGTGTTTCATTCAACAATTACTGCTTATTATATTTTTTTCCACCTGAAAACAACCAACTTTATTTTTGCGAGAGAAACATTGTAAGTGTTAACTCCCTCGCTAGGTGGCGTCGAGACAAATTATGTCTTCATTTTATTGGGGAAATACTTAAACTTGTCAAATATTAATTATTATTTTTAATTGTAAAACTAACGTTTTTAAGACAAGATTTTTTATGCATAGCACAAAGGGTAACAATTATTATAAGCAATAATTATCAGCCTGAAACACTCATCCACATTGAAAAATCTTCCGAGAAAAGATACATGACGCCAACGGGACTTGAACCCGTGTCCTCTCGATTGCCGGTCGATTGCTCTTGACCACTGAGCTATGGCGGCTTATCTCATACCCGCCAAATGATTCAATATATGCTAGTGTTTCATTCAACAATTACTGCTTATTATATTTTTTTCCACCTGAAAACAACCAACTTTATTTTTGCGAGAGAAACATTGTAAGTGTTAACTCCCTCGCTAGGTGGCGTCGAGACAAATTATGTCTTCATTTTATTGGGGAAATACTTAAACTTGTCAAATATTAATTATTATTTTTAATTGTAAAACTAACGTTTTTAAGACAAGATTTTTTATGCATAGCACAAAGGGTAACAATTATTATAAGCAATAATTATCAGCCTGAAACACTCATCCACATTGAAAAATCTTCCGAGAAAAGATACATGACGCCAACGGGACTTGAACCCGTGTCCTCTCGATTGCCGGTCGATTGCTCTTGACCACTGAGCTATGGCGGCTTATCTCATACCCGCCAAATGATTCAATATATGCTAGTGTTTCATTCAACAATTACTGCTTATTATATTTTTTTCCACCTGAAAACAACCAACTTTATTTTTGCGAGAGAAACATTGTAAGTGTTAACTCCCTCACTAGGTGGCGTCGAGACAAATTATGTCTTCATTTTATTGGGGAAATACTTAAACTTGTCAAATATTAATTATTATTTTTAATTGTAAAACTAACGTTTTTAAGACAAGATTTTTTATGCATAGCACAAAGGGTAACAATTATTATAAGCAATAATTATCAGCCTGAAACACTCATCCACATTGAAAAATCTTCCGAGAAAAGATACATGACGCCAACGGGACTTGAACCCGTGTCCTCTCGATTGCCGGTCGATTGCTCTTGACCACTGAGCTATGGCGGCTTATCTCATACCCGCCAAATGATTCAATATATGCTAGTGTTTCATTCAACAATTACTGCTTATTATATTTTTTTCCACCTGAAAACAACCAACTTTATTTTTGCGAGAGAAACATTGTAAGTGTTAACTCCCTCGCTAGGTGGCGTCGAGACAAATTATGTCTTCATTTTATTGGGGAAATACTTAAACTTGTCAAATATTAATTATTATTTTTAATTGTAAAACTAACGTTTTTAAGACAAGATTTTTTATGCATAGCACAAAGGGTAACAATTATTATAAGCAATAATTATCAGCCTGAAACACTCATCCACATTGAAAAATCTTCCGAGAAAAGATACATGACGCCAACGGGACTTGAACCCGTGTCCTCTCGATTGCCGGTCGATTGCTCTTGACCACTGAGCTATGGCGGCTTATCTCATACCCGCCAAATGATTCAATATATGCTAGTGTTTCATTCAACAATTACTGCTTATTATATTTTTTTCCACCTGAAAACAACCAACTTTATTTTTGCGAGAGAAACATTGTAAGTGTTAACTCCCTCGCTAGGTGGCGTCGAGACAAATTATGTCTTCATTTTATTGGGGAAATACTTAAACTTGTCAAATATTAATTATTATTTTTAATTGTAAAACTAACGTTTTTAAGACAAGATTTTTTATGCATAGCACAAAGGGTAACAATTATTATAAGCAATAATTATCAGCCTGAAACACTCTAAATATAATAAGCAGTAATTGTTGAATGAAACACTAGCATATATTGAATCATTTGGCGGGTATGAGATAAGCCGCCATAGCTCAGTGGTCAAGAGCAATCGACCGGCAATCGAGAGGACACGGGTTCAAGTCCCGTTGGCGTCATGTATCTTTTCTCGGAAGATTTTTCAATGTGGATGAGTGTTTCAGGCTGATAATTATTGCTTATAATAATTGTTACCCTTTGTGCTATGCATAAAAAATCTTGTCTTAAAAACGTTAGTTTTACAATTAAAAATAATAATTAATATTTGACAAGTTTAAGTATTTCCCCAATAAAATGAAGACATAATTTGTCTCGACGCCACCTAGCGAGGGAGTTAACACTTACAATGTTTCTCTCGCAAAAATAAAGTTGGTTGTTTTCAGGTGGAAAAAAATATAATAAGCAGTAATTGTTGAATGAAACACTAGCATATATTGAATCATTTGGCGGGTATGAGATAAGCCGCCATAGCTCAGTGGTCAAGAGCAATCGACCGGCAATCGAGAGGACACGGGTTCAAGTCCCGTTGGCGTCATGTATCTTTTCTCGGAAGATTTTTCAATGTGGATGAGTGTTTCAGGCTGATAATTATTGCTTATAATAATTGTTACCCTTTGTGCTATGCATAAAAAATCTTGTCTTAAAAACGTTAGTTTTACAATTAAAAATAATAATTAATATTTGACAAGTTTAAGTATTTCCCCAATAAAATGAAGACATAATTTGTCTCGACGCCACCTAGCGAGGGAGTTAACACTTACAATGTTTCTCTCGCAAAAATAAAGTTGGTTGTTTTCAGGTGGAAAAAAATATAATAAGCAGTAATTGTTGAATGAAACATTAGCATATATTGAATCATTTGGCGGGTATGAGATAAGCCGCCATAGCTCAGTGGTCAAGAGCAATCGACCGGCAATCGAGAGGACACGGGTTCAAGTCCCGTTGGCGTCATGTATCTTTTCTCGGAAGATTTTTCAATGTGGATGAGTGTTTCAGGCTGATAATTATTGCTTATAATAATTGTTACCCTTTGTGCTATGCATAAAAAATCTTGTCTTAAAAACGTTAGTTTTACAATTAAAAATAATAATTAATATTTGACAAGTTTAAGTATTTCCCCAATAAAATGAAGACATAATTTGTCTCGACGCCACCTAGCGAGGGAGTTAACACTTACAATGTTTCTCTCGCAAAAATAAAGTTGGTTGTTTTCAGGTGGAAAAAAATATAATAAGCAGTAATTGTTGAATGAAACACTAGCATATATTGAATCATTTGGCGGGTATGAGATAAGCCGCCATAGCTCAGTGGTCAAGAGCAATCGACCGGCAATCGAGAGGACACGGGTTCAAGTCCCGTTGGCGTCATGTATCTTTTCTCGGAAGATTTTTCAATGTGGATGAGTGTTTCAGGCTGATAATTATTGCTTATAATAATTGTTACCCTTTGTGCTATGCATAAAAAATCTTGTCTTAAAAACGTTAGTTTTACAATTAAAAATAATAATTAATATTTGACAAGTTTAAGTATTTCCCCAATAAAATGAAGACATAATTTGTCTCGACGCCACCTAGCGAGGGAGTTAACACTTACAATGTTTCTCTCGCAAAAATAAAGTTGGTTGTTTTCAGGTGGAAAAAAATATAATAAGCAGTAATTGTTGAATGAAACACTAGCATATATTGAATCATTTGGCGGGTATGAGATAAGCCGCCATAGCTCAGTGGTCAAGAGCAATCGACCGGCAATCGAGAGGACACGGGTTCAAGTCCCGTTGGCGTCATGTATCTTTTCTCGGAAGATTTTTCAATGTGGATGAGTGTTTCAGGCTGATAATTATTGCTTATAATAATTGTTACCCTTTGTGCTATGCATAAAAAATCTTGTCTTAAAAACGTTAGTTTTACAATTAAAAATAATAATTAATATTTGACAAGTTTAAGTATTTCCCCAATAAAATGAAGACATAATTTGTCTCGACGCCACCTAGCGAGGGAGTTAACACTTACAATGTTTCTCTCGCAAAAATAAAGTTGGTTGTTTTCAGGTGGAAAAAAATATAATAAGCAGTAATTGTTGAATGAAACACTAGCATATATTGAATCATTTGGCGGGTATGAGATAAGCCGCCATAGCTCAGTGGTCAAGAGCAATCGACCGGCAATCGAGAGGACACGGGTTCAAGTCCCGTTGGCGTCATGTATCTTTTCTCGGAAGATTTTTCAATGTGGATGAGTGTTTCAGGCTGATAATTATTGCTTATAATAATTGTTACCCTTTGTGCTATGCATAAAAAATCTTGTCTTAAAAACGTTAGTTTTACAATTAAAAATAATAATTAATATTTGACAAGTTTAAGTATTTCCCCAATAAAATGAAGACATAATTTGTCTCGACGCCACCTAGCGAGGGAGTTAACACTTACAATGTTTCTCTCGCAAAAATAAAGTTGGTTGTTTTCAGGTGGAAAAAAATATAATAAGCAGTAATTGTTGAATGAAACACTAGCATATATTGAATCATTTGGCGGGTATGAGATAAGCCGCCATAGCTCAGTGGTCAAGAGCAATCGACCGGCAATCGAGAGGACACGGGTTCAAGTCCCGTTGGCGTCATGTATCTTTTCTCGGAAGATTTTTCAATGTGGATGAGTGTTTCAGGCTGATAATTATTGCTTATAATAATTGTTACCCTTTGTGCTATGCATAAAAAATCTTGTCTTAAAAACGTTAGTTTTACAATTAAAAATAATAATTAATATTTGACAAGTTTAAGTATTTCCCCAATAAAATGAAGACATAATTTGTCTCGACGCCACCTAGCGAGGGAGTTAACACTTACAATGTTTCTCTCGCAAAAATAAAGTTGGTTGTTTTCAGGTGGAAAAAAATATAATAAGCAGTAATTGTTGAATGAAACACTAGCATATATTGAATCATTTGGCGGGTATGAGATAAGCCGCCATAGCTCAGTGGTCAAGAGCAATCGACCGGCAATCGAGAGGACACGGGTTCAAGTCCCGTTGGCGTCATGTATCTTTTCTCGGAAGATTTTTCAATGTGGATGAGTGTTTCAGGCTGATAATTATTGCTTATAATAATTGTTACCCTTTGTGCTATGCATAAAAAATCTTGTCTTAAAAACGTTAGTTTTACAATTAAAAATAATAATTAATATTTGACAAGTTTAAGTATTTCCCCAATAAAATGAAGACATAATTTGTCTCGACGCCACCTAGCGAGGGAGTTAACACTTACAATGTTTCTCTCGCAAAAATAAAGTTGGTTGTTTTCAGGTGGAAAAAAATATAATAAGCAGTAATTGTTGAATGAAACACTAGCATATATTGAATCATTTGGCGGGTATGAGATAAGCCGCCATAGCTCAGTGGTCAAGAGCAATCGACCGGCAATCGAGAGGACACGGGTTCAAGTCCCGTTGGCGTCATGTATCTTTTCTCGGAAGATTTTTCAATGTGGATGAGTGTTTCAGGCTGATAATTATTGCTTATAATAATTGTTACCCTTTGTGCTATGCATAAAAAATCTTGTCTTAAAAACGTTAGTTTTACAATTAAAAATAATAATTAATATTTGACAAGTTTAAGTATTTCCCCAATAAAATGAAGACATAATTTGTCTCGACGCCACCTAGCGAGGGAGTTAACACTTACAATGTTTCTCTCGCAAAAATAAAGTTGGTTGTTTTCAGGTGGAAAAAAATATAATAAGCAGTAATTGTTGAATGAAACACTAGCATATATTGAATCATTTGGCGGGTACGAGATAAGCCGCCATAGCTCAGTGGTCAAGAGCAATCGACCGGCAATCGAGAGGACACGGGTTCAAGTCCCGTTGGCGTCATGTATCTTTTCTCGGAAGATTTTTCAATGTGGATGAGTGTTTCAGGCTGATAATTATTGCTTATAATAATTGTTACCCTTTGTGCTATGCATAAAAAATCTTGTCTTAAAAACGTTAGTTTTACAATTAAAAATAATAATTAATATTTGACAAGTTTAAGTATTTCCCCAATAAAATGAAGACATAATTTGTCTCGACGCCACCTAGCGAGGGAGTTAACACTTACAATGTTTCTCTCGCAAAAATAAAGTTGGTTGTTTTCAGGTGGAAAAAAATATAATAAGCAGTAATTGTTGAATGAAACACTAGCATATATTGAATCATTTGGCGGGTATGAGATAAGCCGCCATAGCTCAGTGGTCAAGAGCAATCGACCGGCAATCGAGAGGACACGGGTTCAAGTCCCGTTGGCGTCATGTATCTTTTCTCGGAAGATTTTTCAATGTGGATGAGTGTTTCAGGCTGATAATTATTGCTTATAATAATTGTTACCCTTTGTGCTATGCATAAAAAATCTTGTCTTAAAAACGTTAGTTTTACAATTAAAAATAATAATTAATATTTGACAAGTTTAAGTATTTCCCCAATAAAATGAAGACATAATTTGTCTCGACGCCACCTAGCGAGGGAGTTAACACTTACAATGTTTCTCTCGCAAAAATAAAGTTGGTTGTTTTCAGGTGGAAAAAAATATAATAAGCAGTAATTGTTGAATGAAACACTAGCATATATTGAATCATTTGGCGGGTATGAGATAAGCCGCCATAGCTCAGTGGTCAAGAGCAATCGACCGGCAATCGAGAGGACACGGGTTCAAGTCCCGTTGGCGTCATGTATCTTTTCTCGGAAGATTTTTCAATGTGGATGAGTGTTTCAGGCTGATAATTATTGCTTATAATAATTGTTACCCTTTGTGCTATGCATAAAAAATCTTGTCTTAAAAACGTTAGTTTTACAATTAAAAATAATAATTAATATTTGACAAGTTTAAGTATTTCCCCAATAAAATGAAGACATAATTTGTCTCGACGCCACCTAGCGAGGGAGTTAACACTTACAATGTTTCTCTCGCAAAAATAAAGTTGGTTGTTTTCAGGTGGAAAAAAATATAATAAGCAGTAATTGTTGAATGAAACACTAGCATATATTGAATCATTTGGCGGGTATGAGATAAGCCGCCATAGCTCAGTGGTCAAGAGCAATCGACCGGCAATCGAGAGGACACGGGTTCAAGTCCCGTTGGCGTCATGTATCTTTTCTCGGAAGATTTTTCAATGTGGATGAGTGTTTCAGGCTGATAATTATTGCTTATAATAATTGTTATTTTTATTTTGTTGGTTATGTAATTATGTACATTTATTGGAATAATATTATGAACTAAACCTGTCAATTTGTCTGTCCTGGAACGGGAAACTTTCCTAGTTGGACAGACAAAGCTGCCTAATATGTTATTTGTACTTTCTTTTGTATTATAAATAAATAAATAAATAAAAAAATAAACATACAAGAAATAACCAACAAAGGCATGAAGACACTAAGATTTATAATCAGAACCATCAAAGACTTTGATTCACTAGAAGCTATTAAAATTGTATATTTGTCACTAGTACGCAGCTTGCTGGAATACAATTCCATCGTTTGGTCCCCATATTATCAAATTCATATAAAAAATATTGAACGAGTGCAGCACAAATTTTTACGATTTATTAACTTCAAGTTACATATATACCTATTCAACACATTAACTATACATTCTTACTAAATACACTTAAATTGCATTCCCTAGAAAACAGAAGAAAAATAATTGACCTAACTTTTTTGTTTAAAATTATTCACTCCGAATTAAACTGT
This sequence comes from Limnephilus marmoratus, assembly GCA_917880885.1. Taxonomy (NCBI): domain Eukaryota; kingdom Metazoa; phylum Arthropoda; class Insecta; order Trichoptera; family Limnephilidae; genus Limnephilus; species Limnephilus marmoratus. The sequence goes on along the minus strand of OU862909.1, from coordinate 50,222,426 downwards.
TGTGAACTCCTGCATCTCATTGACTTTAAGGTACCAACAATAATTCTGGAACCAACAACTACCTCACACATGCACCTATTCCACGATTTCATACACTAGCAAACAAATTCACCTCAAGTATCGATATATTTAATACAAAGTTACCATTATTTAAGAAACACTTGAACGATATTTTTATGTAGTATAGTTTAATCACATAGCGCATTGCATATATTTGTGTATTTTTGTATTTATCTACAGTATAAAAACCTGTGGCCGTTTTCTTTTCTTTTTTATGTAAGTACTGTGACATCTGATTTGAGTTGTCTAAAACTGTTTTTATGTAAATTTTGTAAATACACAATGTATACTATTTTATGTCATCTGCAACTTTAAAAACTTTCTCTTGTGTTGTAATGCATTATTTTTTACTAAAATGTATCTTTATACCTTCCATTCATGTGATGTTTACTTTTCAAGTTCATCTTTTTTATTGTTCAACTTTGTCTCTGTATTATAAACTTATTTGTAAAAGCCCATCAGGGCGTTGATATATTAATAAATAAAAAAAATAAAAATAAAAAATAAAAATAATGATACAATAACATGACTTATACAGAGCTTGAAAATTAACTTTAAAAGTTTGACGAATTGTTCACATTTTTTTAAACAACCCGTATTTAGTAAAATATTCTAGATTTAAAATATCTATTGCAGTTTCCTTAGCATATTAACTGTGTAAGTGCGTTTGTATTGAGGGATGTAACTTTCGTCTTCATTATTAACTCTTCATGTTTCTCATCAACGACAGATCTAATAGAAAAAAATTGGTAACAATGGTGCTTTTAGCAACAGGACAACATTATACATCACTAGGAAGGCTGCAACACATTTCCTTAGCGGGCTCATCTAGCTAAATGCATATCAATGCCCGTCTTATACTTTGGCGTGCCTATTGCCTAACATTCCCCACTATTCGCATCCTGGGAAGTAAATCGCTGGGAATCGTATTAATATTTCAGCAAAAAAGAGAAACACAGCTGAATTATTCCGGGAGGTTGTAGCCCACTTTTGGGATCCACTGATTTAACTATTCAGCGGGCGGTTGCGTTAACAAGATTTACTCGCAACTCAAGAGAGCGAGACGGCGGGAAACGTGTACATTTATCAATGAAGTCATATATTATTATAAATCTAGTTGGGTTATTTTATCTCTCGATAGGTCAAGAGTCAAAATGCCAAACATAACGTCCGTAACCATGTGGGTCGGTCGACGACCTAATGCATTTTTCATTTTTATGGGCATTTAATCCAAAGAAACCTATTTTTCTTCTAACACAGCAAACTTATTTTGGGGCACCATTTTAATTCAAATTAATAAAATACTTAGTTTTTACCACTTTTATTGTTTACAAAAATCAACATGTTTCGTGAGCAACGCTCACTTCTTCAGGGTTTTTATTTATACTAATTATAAATAATAGACATAGACGATTGTTTCAATGGATATATTTGAGTGGGTAGAGGAGAGAGGGGCAATGGGGGACAATTTACAAAGGGAACAGGTTTAATATTGGGTCATTTAAGAACAATTTTTGATATTTATTGTTATCAAATTTAATTTGTAGAACTCCATTTTAATTTTAATTTTTTTATTATATAATCAATAATATTATTATTATTCATATGAAATCTTTAAAGAATAACAGTTTCTCAGAGTTTGCCAACCATTTGGTGGAAACCAAATGGTTACCTACTGTATTCTGTTATTAACTTTAGTACTTATGCAACTTTTTAACTGTACTTTTACTGTACTTATGATGTACTTTTTGTTTTTGTAATTATAAATCTTAAATTTTTTTGTTCAATAAAGATATATTATTATTATTACCAGTCACACCTTTAACTTCAATAGTGGAATAGAATTAATACATTGTAATGTCAATGGCATTCAGTTGGATAAACTAGAAATTTTAGAAATCCGCAAGAGTGTTAACGCGAATTTGAATATTATTAGTAATCAATAATTGTTCTTAAATGACCCAATATTAAACATGTTCCCTTTGTAAATTGCCCCCCATTGCCCCTCTCTCCTCTACCCACTCTCATATTTCCATTGATACCATTGTCTATGTCTATACTTTTTCAATTGACACCATTGTCTATTATTTATAATTATTATCAATAAAAACCTTGAAGAAGTGAGCGTTGCTCACGAAACATATCGATTTTTGTAAACAATAAAAGTGGTAAAAGTTAAGTATTTTATTGATTTGAAACCTATTTTTCTTTTTCTTTTTTTATTTGTCCATTTATTGGGCAGGAAATATTACCTACATTTGACAAAATATTTTTTCCTGCGATCAACAATTTTTTCACTTTTTTTTAAAGGGCACATGTATTAATCCTTTGCGTAGGAATACCTAAAATAAATAAAAAAAATAAAATGTATTTCATGATTTAAGTAGATAAAAAAGGATAGTAATTTTGGGATCTACCTTCGGCCCCAGTTGGCTGCGGGAGAGTTATAGGTATTTATTTATTTATTATTTAAACGCCCGTACATAGGGCTTTTACATACATAATACAGGTGTATCGAACATTTACAAACATTATATATATATAGAATAACATACAGTACATACATACGATGCATATTAGTACAACAAATATTTATCATTTTACAAACATATCAGTTACATAAATAACTAGTTATTTTTGCTTTGTTGCAAGACGGTGAGGTTTTGAAAATATCGAAAAGGTCTGTATACGTATTGGCAGTTCGGTGAAAACGCACTAGCGGTGAATGATAGGAATAGTTTGTGCTATGATTGTCACTGTGGAAAAGGTGGTGGAATCGAGTTGATTTAACAGGGACACGAATATTTATAACACTTAACATCTGTCAAGCACACTCTATACTAAAAAAATGTCTGGTGAAAATCATTTAAGTTTCCCTGACTGTCTTTTGTACGGAGATGCGATAAATGCACTCAGTATGATATGATCTTAACGGTTCTACGAACAATCAAAACAGTGAAAAAACATGAGATGGAAGAAAATAATAAACAAACAAAAAGCAACACACCTAACCTAACCAAATAATACATTTTGTTGTAGTTTATTTTGTCACAGGTCTGTTTAACTTATTAGCGGTCTTCGGCATGAATGAGAATATCTGTTTTTTATCTCATCAAAAGACGTCAAATACGAAATCCGACATCAGAAAAAACGTATAGTTTTTTTTGGAATATTTTATTACAAAGGAGGTAGATTTTTTCTTAAAAACAACATAGGCATCGAGTTGCAACTATTCCATTAATTTAATCACAACATTTTATAGAGTAACGCATCTTTGCGGAGTGTTTCTACTTTTCTGTTGAGTCCCTGTGACCCCCTGGGGAGGAGTTCCAGGGCTGACCCTGTAACTGCCTAGCCCTACAGTTAATCCTACAGAACCCTTCTTAGCAGTTGCTCTACGTGATACATCTTCCGGTAATGACGCACGCTTCCGGTAAGGTGCGAAATTCAAACCAAATTATTTTGAGTTCTGTGATGTGCTTTGAAAAAGCAATGTAGAAACCCAAATGTCTTTATCCAGCTCCAAAGTCAATAAATAAACACTTACAAAACCACTGCTTAATACAAACAGATTAATTACGAAGATTGTCTGAAAACTACAATGAGTTAAGACGTAATACAACCAAGGTAAACCCATTAAATAACGACAAGAACATAATAAAATAATCTTTCTATGGGCAATTCAGAACGGTTAAGTTAGAACACAATAAAACCAATATTGTATATCAAAGATTAATTACAGTGTTGTTTTCTCAGAGGTTTTATTTTATCGAAAACCACATAACGGAATTATGATTTAACTTTCCATTACAAAATAAGTTGAATATGTATGTTTGTTTTTACACATATTGTGTTTACCCATTTCACCAGAAATAATGTCCTAACGTCGGCATCGTGACATCATATTCATGTTTTCGGTATAAAGCTATAATGCGTATTTTATCTTCAGTACGTAATGGTTATTTACGATTCTGTGTATTTGGCCAATAAAATCCCTAACGCCGATGATCTCATGTAAAAGTTTCACGTGAGAGCAAACAGAGAGATCGAGATCGAGCAAACAACATACGACAGTCGACGAAATGAATTCACATAAAAACACACGGCTAAATAGTCACGCATAAGTCGTATAGGAATATACTGATATTGGAAATAACCCTTAGAAAGAGTCTTACATCTAGTTTGTGTATTCTACGAAGGTACCGAAGGGCTCTGGCTCCGGTACCACGCAATGCGTTGTAATATCCATCAGTTTTTATTGCGCTTATTGTCGCTAAAGGGTAAGGGTAGGAGTGTGGCGTAAGGCCTAACGAGGGAGGGGATGGTTAATGGGCGAGAAGACGGAACAGGGACTGTAACTGTCGCTCAGTTAGAGCCCGTTCACACTTCCGTCGTAAAAACGGAGAGGGGTTCCGTCGTCACGACGGAAGCCCTAGCCGCTGTAGTGGCTCTATGGAGCTGTTCACACTTGTCGGATCCGGCGCGAAGACGGATCCGTTTTTTTTCGCCGGAGAGTTCGCCTACGTAGAGCGTCCGTCGTGAAGCCGGAAGGGAACGCGCTGGCTCATACATTTCAATGGAGCTGTTCACACTACACGGCGGGACGACGGATCCGTTTTGAACCCGCCACACCCCGCTTCACACTTCACCACCGCCCGCTCCCAGACGCAAGGCGGCAGGCAATTTGTGTTTTTATGGGGCGCGCGTTTGGCGTTTTGTAATATTATTATATAATATATATGTTCGTTCCAGAATGCGATTTTTTCTATTTAATCTCAAGAAAATATTTAGTCATATCATTCATGTTTTTTAGTGATTTTAGTTATAATAATTGCTGAATGATTTTCGCGTACTTTCTCCTTTTCAAGTATGCAAACACAATATTCTCCCACGGTTTGAACAAATAAGGTCCGACCCCTGAAGTAATTTTATGGCTGGAATTATATCAATACATTCCCTTACCGAATTCGAAGAAAAAGTTTATTATTTAAATTGTTTTATTTTTAAGTAGGTATTTGTACATTTCAAATAGCACCTATTATGGCATCTTTCAGCTATAATTGGGTGTACCCAAAATTTTCTTTTCACTTTTTTCCTTCTTTTTAATAAGTACCACATGACAACAAGAGCTTCATCGTCGTCCATTGCGCAGTGCGCACGACCGTCTACTGAAGAATGATAAAATGTTTTGGTCGTTGTTTTCGTAGAGTAGGGTCCGTTTTCAAGACGGATCCGTCTTGAAAACGGAAGTGTGAACAGGGGCCTAGGGCTTCCGTCGTGACGACGGAACCCCTCTCCGTTTTTACGACGGAAGTGTGAACGGGCTCTTATTGTATCGGCAGTGCCAATCTAGGAGAAACTTTGTCGCTAAGTGCTCGTAAAAAGAGACGCGTACATTTGCAATGAGCACCGCCTTAAAAGAATTGCCCAAAAGTCTCGACACGTGTGGTAAGTAGCGGGAAGTGGGGGATGCGCCAACCCCTAATGGGTTATTACCAAAGGAATATAGCGCAATTTACCACACTTTCAGATAATGGGACGAGGCTCTGCTATTTGAAAGTAATCCTAATAATCGACGGCGTTACGCTCTCGTGTTGAGACCCTGTAATGCTTTGAGAGTTGACTCTCCGAAATACATTGACCTTGATTTAAGTAACTGTGATCTTGCACCAAGACTGCCGAGAATGAATATAACAAATATAAACATTTTGAGATTTGGTCCAAACCGTAAATATTATTATTTCTCTGAAACCAACAATCTAATAAATATTAATTAATTAAATGAAGACAATATTAGCGAAACTCAATCGAAAATCTGGAGACCGAAAAATCAGAAAAAGATATTGGCACCTCTGGGAATCGAACCCAGGACCCTTCGCTTACGTGGCAAGTGCTCTACCAACTGAGATAAGGAGTCTATATTCTATTCGGTCACTTTAAAGATAATGTTGGTAGTTCTTAGTCGAAGTACGATACAGTTAAAAGTGGCCGAATTGAATATAGACACCTTAGGTCAGTTGGTAGAGCACTTGCCATGTAAGCCAAGGTCCTGGGTTCGAATCCCAGAGGTGCCAATATCTTTTTCTGATTTTTCTGTCTCCAAATTTTCGATTGAGTTTCGCTTATAGTGTCTACATTTAATAAAATATTATAATTTGAGATTTAACTCATAAAGTTAAAACTAAAAATATATATTCATCCTAGACTTGCAAAAAAGTCAACAGATGTCGCGTATTAAAAATAAAATGGATAAAAAATTATCCAGACACTATCTAGATAGTATTTAGTTCGAGTTGAATCTTGCAATCATATATAAAGAAAAGAAAATGAAAATATTGTTAGTAGTTCTTAGTCGTTCTAGTTAGTAGTTCTTAGTAGTTCTTAGTTGGATTAGACACCTTAGCTCAGTTGGTAGAGCACTTGCCATGTAAGCCAAGGTCCTGGGTTCGAGTCCCAGAGGTGCCAATATCTTTTTCTGATTTTTCTGTCTCCAGATTTTCGATTGAGTTTCGCTAATATTGTCTTCAGTTAATTAAATATTATAATTTGAGATTTTACTCATAAAAATAATAAGCTCTGAAAACGTTCCGTTTGTAATCCACGGTTTTAAATCTATTGTAGTGTATGCCATAAAAATAGGTTGATGCCTAAAATAAAAATAAAAAGGGCAAGGGAATTTTTTAATTTATCAACAAGGTTCCAGCAAAGCCCCTATATTATACGACATGATACAGCGACGTACGTAGTGTCGTACCCTTTACCTTTGCGTAAGGCTTTGGACATTGTAGGTTTAAGTTCTACAGTGGGGCACGGTCGGCTCGCCGGGTATCGCCGTAAATTTAATTTGTGAAGGGAAATGTCTCCTTTTTTGTTGGAAACGGAGGAGGGGCGAGCCGGGTAAGAAGAAGGGAGGTCGGTGTAGAAAGGGCAATCTTGTCACGATTCTCGTAAAACTCTATTAACGGCGACATCTGTGTTTAAGCAGCGGCTGTTGCGAAACCGGCTGGCTCGACCAGGGGCGCCGGAGAAAGGAGAGATGTAAGGGGAGTCATCTCGTTTGATCTGGTCAGTGGGGTAACCCCGGGGCGTGGGGTGAACTTGTAGGCCAGTGGATAAAACATAATCCGGCCTGTGTGAGGATACTGTAACGCAATTATACCTAATTCGTAAAAATGGTGCCCACACGTCTTGATACAATTTATTATTTCTGTTTTACTTATGTCGCAGATGCTTTGTCCTTAGTAAGTAGCGTGTTTGGATAAAATACAAGGATCTCGTAATATAAGAAAGTTTTTCCTTTTGTTATGTTGTCGCTTTCATGAAACATGAAGACAAACCACCTCAAGCGCTCTTGAGGTGATTTTATTATTAAACGCTGCTATTCGAAGAATTATTATCAAATTATTATACAATACAACAATAACACTGTTCGTAAATACTGTCAAATTTTGCTCTTCCTCTGTTTTATAAATTAATAATAAAAATACAATATTTATTACATTAAAATGACTACACGGTCAAACGCGAAGTCTGCCAGTAACTGTGTGCTTAATCCGGAATTGATGCAAATTCTCGATAATAAGTTCGATGACTTCAAAACTCAATTCCTTGAAAAAACATTTGCGGAGTTCAAAAAAACAATTGTTGAAGTTATAAAAAAGGAGTTTAAAGACGAAATAGAACAGCTCAAGAACAAGGTAATGCTTTTGGAGAGGCAAATTGATAACAACGATCAATACAACCGCTGCAATAATGTTATTATAGCGGAATTCCTGAAAATAAAAACGAAAATGTATATGACATACTATCCAAAATCGGTACTGTGACTGGATGCAAAATCACCCGTGAAGATGTGGATTTTGCCAGCAGAATCTCCCCAAGAATAAATCGCAATGTAATAAAGGAAAAAACGAGGAACATTGTGGTCAAATTCACCCGCAGGTACATTAAAGACGATTTGTTAGCAGCAATAAGAAAGAGAAAGGGTATGTTCGTCTCAGAATTACAGCTTCCAGGATCCACTAGAATCTACATTAATGACCATTTAAACCCTAAAAATCAATATCTTTTGAAACAATGCCGAGAGATAAAAATGGAAAAAAAATACTCTACTGCTGGGTACGAAACGGAAAAATATTCATTCGTGTAAGTGACACCACCCCAATGATACTAATCGCTGATCAAGATGACGTCGATAGACTATCAAAATTAAAAACAACACATGATGTTTCGCCGACTGTCCCTTTAGGAAATTAAAATTATATAATACTGTCAAACATAAACCTAACATTATAAATCTCTCTCAAGTATGTAAATACCTTAATATCACACACATTATCTCCTTAATTGTAACACACGAATTACCATCACTTGTTAACTACAAAATAGTATCAAAAACTTATGAAATGTATCATCGTAATATTATTTTTCTCATACTCGCATGTTAACAATCAATTTGTATTTCGACCATGTATGTACCTCTTAATCTGTCAAAACTAATGCCTATCGAAACCATAAACAATGCAACTTACCATAAACAAACAGAACCTGACGTTCAAAAATGTCCCCAATCACAGCATAATTATATTATATTTCTAAAATATTTTTCAACAAATTTTATTCACAAAATATAAAAAAATGCTAAGTGAAATTTAAAGACAATTATAATTTCGAAGTGGTCGAAGAGTTTACCTACCTGGGCTCCATCATAACGCAGGACAATGAAGACCCAGTAGAAGTAAGAAAGCGCATTACAGCCGCTAACAAAACTTACTTCGCGTTGCTGCCAGTGTTCAAATCCCGAAACGTCCATAGGAAAACCAAAATAACCTTATATAAAACAATTATCAGAACGGTCTTGGCCTATGGATGTGAGGCGGGAACACTGACAGCAAAGTCAGCGGAACGGCTGGACATCTTCGAAAGAAAGGTACTTCGAAGAATCTTAGGAGCGGTGCGAGAGGGAGAGGCATGGAGAATCCGCCACAATAATGAGCTCTATGATATTTACCAAGCTCCCAGACTCTCCACCCATTTAAGACTCCAAAGATTAAGATGGGCCGGACATGTGTACCGAATGCCAAGCACACGAGTACCGAAGAAGGTTCTGACAGGACACCCGGGAGGTAAACGAAAGGCGGGCAGACCTAGACTGAGATGGGAGGATGATGTCAGGAAGGATGCAAGAGGATTACTCCATGTTGCAGATTGGAAGACGACGGCCGAGGACAGAGGGCGGTGGAGGCTTATTTTGAAGGAGGCCAAGGCTCGAAATGGGCTGTAGCGCCATTGAAGAAGAAGAAGAAGAAGAAGATAAAAAAATGCTTAACATATATTTCCAAAATGTGCGAGGTCTTCGCACAAAAACACATAATTTCTTAAATCAGGTTCTTTTAAACAATTTTGACATTTACCTTTTATGCGAAACTTGGCTAAATGATTCAATACATGATAGCGAATTGTTTGACAGCAGGTACGATGTGTTTAGAAAGGATCGTGACTACTTAGTATCTGGACAGCAGCAGGGAGGGGGGGTATTAATCGCAACCTCCAAATCTCTTAATGCTCAGAAACTACCGTGGTCTACGTGTACTGAGGACATTTGGATATCGGTGCCAATACTAGGTAACAATAATAAACTCCAAAAATTATATATATGCTGCTCGTACCATCCACAAAAGACCAACTACATTCATAATCTAATTCATCACTTAAACAATACATCGGACCTGCACACAAATCACCCGGAAGGATTGTTTTTATTGGCTGGAGACTATAATATACCCAAACTAAATTGGAAGGTAACAGAAGGGCAAAACTATTTAGAATCAAATTTTCCAGAAGATACTGCTAGTTGTGCGTTGGTTGACTTCCTTTCATTCACGCAATTACAGCAATTTAATTCTGTGATCAATACAAATAAACGAACTCTTGACTTAATCACGACAAATATTTCAGAATGTAGCATAACTCACAGTACCCAGCCTCTGACGCCTGAAGATACACACCACAGAGCATTAGACATAGAGTTATCCCCTGTTATTAAACCATCTCCCCTCGTTTCGTCAAGGACAGTCAAAATGTTTCACCGAGGTGATTACGGACAAATCATAAACGAATTATCCATAATAAATTGCGAACACGAATTTCAAAATAAGGATACTGAAGGGGCCGTATTAAACTTTTATAATATCATAAATGACCTCATACGTAAACATATTCCCGAAAAAAAAATTTATGTTAATTTGGAAAGGTTTCCCCCCTGGTATACTTCCCCACTTATTAAAATTGTAAAAGAGAAACTAAAATATCACAAAAAATGGAAAAAATACAAAAATCTAGCTGACTATCAATCCTTTTCAGTGCTGAGAAATCGTCAAAAGAAGATCTCACTTGAATGTTATGATAACTACATTAGGACGGCAGAAGAATCAATAAAAAAGTGTAGTAAACGCTTCTGGTCGTTCGTAAAATCAAAGCAATTGTCTTCTGATCTACCAAATCAAATGTATCTTGGCGATATCTCCTGCACTGATGGACAATCCATTTGTGACAATTTTAGTGATTATTTTAGATCGGTTTTTGTAGAGAATCCCAACCCCAGCCTCGATCCTATAAACTCTGATAACAATGTCGACAACTCTTATCTTCATATTCACACAATTAACTTTAATCAATCGCATGTACTTCATTATCTAAAAAAACTCGATCCGAACAAAAGCGCGGGATCTGATTTAATTCTATCCATTTTTTATGTAAAATGCCGGGACCAATTGGCTTATCCTATCTCCATGCTGTTCAAAATGTCATTTGAGGAAGGCAACTTCCCCAACGTCTGGAAACAAGCACTCATTACACCAATCCATAAAAGCGGGGACAAAAATAACATCACTAACTACAGGCCCATCTCCAAACTCCCAATTATCAGCAAGATTATGGAAAACATGGTTCTTGACCAACTTTTTCCAGCAGTACAAACTACCATATCAAAAAATCAGCACGGCTTTTTTAGAAAACGGTCAGTCGAGACAAACCTGCTGGAATACACAGATTTCATATTTAATTCTATGGGTAGTAAAACTCAGATTGATTCTATATACACGGATTTTTCAAAAGCCTTTGATAAAATTAACATCAAACTGCTTCTGAAGAAGCTATTAAAAATCGGGATCAGTGGGGACCTTCTAAGATGGATCAAATCGTACGTCACTAACAGGAGTCAAGCAGTTAGAGCTAAGGGTTTCTCTTTACGTTTCTATAATATACCCTCAGGAATTCCACAAGGATCACACCTCGGACCTCTCCTTTTTATTTTGTATATAAATGATATAGACTCTTGCTTCAAAAACTCTAAAATCCAAATTTTTGCTGATGACATTAAAATTTACAAAAAAGTAATTAATATTAATGACAGCCTAGAATTGCAAGAGGATATCAATAGGCTTGGACTATATTGCGCGAACAACCAACTGTACCTTAATCTAGAAAAATGTAATACAATATCTTTCACCAAAAGCACTAACCCCCTAACATTCCCATATAAAATAAACGGACTTGAATTAAAAAGGTGTAGTGAAGTAAGGGACTTAGGAATAATAATAGACTCCGGAATGTCTTTCCGATCACACATAAATTCCATTTGTGACAGGGCCTACAAACTCCTAGGATTCATTGTAAGAGTGACTAAACCATTCAGATCACCACATGTAATCAAGATATTATATTTTTCTTTTGTTCGCTCCATACTAGAATTTGGATCAGTGATTTGGAATCCCCAATACAAAGTCAATATTGAAAGGTTAGAAAGAATCCAAAAAAATTTTTTGAAATACTTAGACTTTAAATCGTTCCGAATATCAGAACATGTAAAAGATTCCTTAGCATTCCATAAAATTACATCACTAGAAGAGAGAAGAAATATTCCGACCAGAAATTTTTATACAAAATCATCAACAACGCTGTTGACAGCAACTATCTTCTGGAAAACATCCATTTCCACTGTCCAGTACGTAATACAAGAACAAACAAACTATTCCACATCCCACAATCAAAAACTAACTACTCACAACATACATTTCTGAAAAGGACGTGCACAAAATAAAACAATATACTTTCAGACGCTGATATTTTCCATTTGTCCTCAGTTCAATTCACAAAATATGTAACGGAGAAGATCAAAACAGATTGTTGATCGTGAATCCTGCTGTTTCGATAGCTGATTGGAAGCCTGTTACTTTCTCCCGCGGAGTTCGGAATCTCCACCTATCACTGTTGGAATGGAAAAAGGGATGAAGGGGAAAAAATGGGATGTCCACCGAAAACAAGATGAAATCCTACCTTGCTGATGACGTCCTGGGTCCCACACTTCATGCACTCAAGATAACTCGCGGTTGAAAGCATATATTTTGCGCGGATCCGGGTTTTGACTATAAGCGACGAGACACCAAAGTATTTGGGCTGCCAGTCCGCGCGGTGTTGAAATTGTACTGATTTCACGGTCAGGAATCACTCTTGAACCGGTGACAATAGCAAGATGGATGTAACAGGATAGGTAGGTAAGACGGGAGGGATAGATGGGAGTAGGTACAGATTTGCCCGAACATATACCGCCCGCCAAAAATACCATTTTTCCAACACCCATCGAAACTGGCCAAGAAACCTACTCCTAACATTTAAAAGAATATGAAAAGAAACCTACTCCTAACATTTAAAAGAATATGAAAAGAAACCTACTCCTTACAAACTAGGTGCACGTGAAACTAAAGACTATACGTGCAGAATGTAATGAAAAAATAATAACTCGAAAGACATAACTAAAACAAAAGATAGCTGAATCGCAATCAATGCGAAACCATCGAAGGCATAAAAAACAAAACAAAAAATATATGAACCTATTCCAATATTCATATAAAAAAAAAAGAAAAAACGTTGCTATCTCATTCTACAGGTAAAAGACAAAGCTTTGCCACAGGCCGTAGATATATACCATCGCTGGTTTGTACTGAGGCTAATCGTACGACCCCGTCAGAGCCCGGTTTCACCTCCCTTATCCTGCCGAGCGGCCATTTCAATGGAGGACTCCTAGTATCTTTGATGACCACTAGGTCATTTACTTGAAGGTTACGGGTAGCCTTATACCATTTGACTCGATTTTGTAACGCTTGTAAATATTCTGTATTCCAGCGCTGCCAAAAATGTTGTGTCATTTTCTTTAAATGTTCCCACCGATTGAGACGATTTATCTTAACCTCTGAATAGTTATATTCTGGAATCGAAATTAACGGTTCTCCAATTAAAAAGTGACCTGGAGTAAGGGCCTGAATGTCCTCAGGGTCTGAGGTTAGAGGACAGAGGGGACGAGAATTTAGTATGGCTTCTATCTTATGTAATATAGTTGTAAATTCCTCAAACGTCAATGAAGTGTCCCCTATTACTCGTTTTAAATGATTTTTAACGACTCGAATGTTCTCTTCCCATAGTCCTCCGAAGTGAGGACTGGAGGGAGGGTTGAAGTTCCACACTATTCCCTTTTCTGAACATGTACGCATGACTTGTTCATCATTACGACAACTATTTAAAAAATTTTGTGTTCCAATCAAATGGCGTTTCGCCCCAACCGTACCGCAATCCGAATAAATGGCCTGACAAATACCCCGTCGTGAAACAAACCTATCGAGGGTAGCGATGAAAGCGTCAGACGAGAGATCTGAGAGAACCTCGAGATGAATCGCCTTCGTTGACATGCAGACAAAAATTGCAAAGTAAGCCTTGTATGTCTTAGCACCTCTGCGTTTTCCTTCCTTTAAGACGTATGGGCCGGCCAAATCCACCCTCACCCGATTGAATACGCGGTTCGGTGTGACACGCGCTTCTGGCAGACTGGCCATGAGAGGATTTTGCGGGGACGCTCGCAATCTCGCGCATCTCACACATTTGGACACCATTTTCTTGATTTTATTACGTGCCGATACAATCCAATAATTTTGCTGAATCAGGAATTGCAGAGTTCGTGAACCAGCGTGTAGATAGGCCTTATGGTAATAAGATATTAACAGTTCCGCAATCTTACTGTTTTTTGCCAAGATTATTGGGAACTTAGTATTATATTTTAAATGAGAGTTGCGGAGCCGCCCGCCAACGCGAAGTATGTTTTCGTGGTCAATAAACACATTTAATTTTTGAAATGCCACTGAGTTGACCGCATCATTTTGCAGCATTCTGAATTCCTCGGGAAAATGAAACTGCTGATCGCATTTTACTATTAGTGTGACCGCGCGATTTATTTCTGCGCTGGTCAGAATTCCAGATCTACGAGCATCCTTGGTCCGTTGCTGCGTATTGTAAATAAACCTAAGCGACCAAGCGACCACATTCCGAAGACGGTTCCAAGAAGAAAATCGGAAAAATTGTAGGCCCTCATAGTAATCAAGCGGCCTGTGAACTGTTGAGACGTGGGATTTTACTTCCGGTAGCTCTTCAACCTTTAATTTTTCCGGTAAAGACAATGGCCACTTCTGACTTGGCTGAGCCAACCAAGGAGGCCCTTGAAACCACAATTTGTTGTCTATTATTTGCGATGGACATAAACCGCGAGAAGCAAAATCGGCTGGATTTTCCTTTGACGCAACGTGGTACCACTTTGCGTCCTCGATTTCATCAATAATTTTGATAACACGGTTCGCGACAAAAGTTTTCAAAGTATGAGGGGGTGTCTTTATCCATGACAAAACTATGGTGGAGTCGGAAAACAATATTATTTCTGTAATTTTCACGAGAGTTTCTATAGACGACTTCGTCATTTTTACAAGCTTTGAAAGTAGGTAAGCTCCCATAAGCTCGAGACGTGGTATTGATAATATTTTCAGCGGTGCAACTTTAGATTTACTCGTAAGTAATGTGACTTGAGGCTGTGCTTCGTTCGTAACCAAATATATGCACGCCGCGTAACCTAATTCGCTCGCATCTGAAAATCCTACTAAAGTACAATTTGAGTTTTTTATTGTACCGCAATGTCTCGGTATTTGTAAATAACATAACCTAGGTAATTCATCCAAGAAATTTTCCCATAAATTAACAATATTTTCCGGGAGGGATTCATCCCAACCTAACTTTAATTTCCATAGTTCCTGTAGAAGACATTTCACCTTAAAAACAACAGGTGTTATTAATCAAATGGGATCGAAAATACGTGCAACACAGCTCAGTATCGCACGTTTTGTAAAAACCTTTTCTTTTTCTTCTACCGAGTACGAAAATGTATCCTTATCAGGATTCCAAATTAAACCTAAAATTTTCAACGAGAAAGATGTTCCATCATCAAATGCAACTTTACCACTCGTGTGGCTCCGGTGCTCAATTGGAATGTTATTTAAAACTGACTGCGAATTGCTCATCCATTTTCTCAATTGAAAGCCTCCTTTTATAAGGAGTTGTTTTAGCTCCGTCTGCAGCTGAGTGGCGCTTTCCGGTTCCCATTCACCGGTAACGATGTCGTCCACGTATGTGTCCGACAACAGTGCTTTAGAAGCCTTTGGAAATCGAGTACCTTCATCCTTCACCAGTTCATGTAAAGTTCTTATGGCCAAATAGGGCGAAGAAGTCACCCCGAATGTGACAGTACCAAGTATATATTGCCCTACCGGCTGTAACGGTGAAGATCGCCAGAGAATCCTTTGAAAATTTGTATCTTCTTCTCTCAAACGAATTTGTAGAAACATTTTTTGTATATCCGTAGTGAGTACTATCGGGTATACACGGAATTTTAAAAGTATGTGACTTATTTCATTTTGTAATTTTGGACCCGAATATAAACAATCGTTTAGCGAAATTTGTTTATCAGATTTACATGAGGCGTCAAAGACCACCCGAATTTTAATATCATTTCCTATTTTTTGAACAACCGCATGATGTGGAATGTAATAAGTATTCGGTATCTCAGTCGATGGAGAAACTCTTGTCATGAAGCCTTGCTGTAAGAAATCATCCATATATTTACAGTAATGGGCTGCCAATGTTGGATTTAATGACAAGCGTTTTTCAAGATTATAAAATCTCTTAAGGGCGATATCATATGTACTTCCGATATCCACATGATCTCTGTTCTTGAAAGGTAGTGCCACGATATACCTGCCGCACACTTCCCGGTTGACTGTTGATTGAAATATGGTTTCGCATTCATTATCTTCCTTACTTTGAATAATTTCGTTAGAAACCTCTTCAATTTCCCAGAAACGACTTACCACGTGGTTTAAGTCACTATTTTCAACCGCAGTTAACGCTGACGTCACAACGGGTTGTGCTGAATTATAACCTTGTAAACATGAACCCATGATAACATACCCGAATATCGTATTCACTGCTAGCAAATTACATTTAAGGCTTGATACATATCCATTTCTCCATATGTGCGCAATCAAATCTGATCCCACTAGAAAATCAATGTCTCCTTGCTTTTGGAAATCTGGGTCCGCCAAATTTAAATGTTTGAAATCTTCAAATGATTCTTGTAAATCTACGGGCGTAATTTTAGAAGTAATATTTGATATTATTATAGCTTGCCCTTTCACAAAGCAGTGATTTTGAATAGAGAATATTTTACAGGTAACTAAACCCTGTACATTGTTGACAATAGCATTGTTTACACCCCGAACTTTCCCGGACCATTTTTGTGAATGGAGTCCTAAAATGTTATATAGTTTTTCGGACATAAATGATATTTCACTACCCGTATCAATTAAAATCCGCGCTCGGTGTTTACGTCCCGAACGGTCCAGGAATTCTGCTAGCGCGGTAGGTAATATCGAACGTTTTGATCGCCCGTAAGCAATATTACACTGTACAGAATCGTCCGCGTCCGTTGCACTGCGGTTAACACTTTCAGTATCACGGTTGTTTGGCGAAGGAGATCTTTCATCAGTATGAAGTAGAGTATTGTGCATTCGATTGCACCGTTTGCATCGAAACTTTGAACGGCAATTTTTAATAAGGTGCGAATTTAAACAGTTGAAACATAACCTTTCCCTTTTAACGAAGTCCCTTCTACTGACCATATTCAACGATAGAAAGTCTTGACACTTTGTCAAGTGATGTGTGTGATTGCACATTATACAAGTAATTTTCTTGACATTATGCCCGTTTGAGCTCGCGTTTGAAAATAATACCCGCTTAGGAATCTTTTTTTCTTTAATATCTGATAACATATTTATACGGTTTTGAGTTGCTAAAAATTCTATTAATTTTCCAGTATCCGGTATTTCATCTTTTTTAACAAGAGATTCAAAAGACCGACGCGTTTTTAAATCTATTTTTTGCAGAACCATATGACAAACGAATTCTTCAAATAATTTTCCTCGGTTTAAATCGCGAAGCCCCGAGAGATTTTCACGCAAGACATTCAAAATCTCTTCATTATTAGCAAAATTACAATTTAAAATCGAGTTGGCATAATATATAAATAATGCTCTAGATTCAGAATAATGACTCCACAGTGTTTCCCACGCTAATTCATAATTTTTTTGAATCAGTGGAATAGTCTTAACCAATGACAAGGCTGTTCCCTTCAAAGAGGTCAATAAATAATGAAATTTTTCAATGTCACTCAAAATAGTGCTGTCATGAACAAGGCTCCTGAATAAATTAAAATATTGTGGCCACTCTCCGATATTTCCACTAAATATAGGAATTTTTATTTCCGGAGCTAGTAAGCTGCGACCGGGCGGCCCAGAGCGTTGTACTTCTCCGCCTGACACGTCATGACGACTATTCTGACTCGTTTCTAAGGCATCACGTGCCGATGTAACTTCAAAGAACAATTCCTCAAATACACGCGAAACCTCCAATATATCATTTTTCGACCCAAACTCGGGAAGTGAAACCAGATCTGACAGCTCACATTGAATACTTTGAAATTCGTCATATGTGGACTCTAATTTATCCATTCGGGCTCTGAATTGACATACCTTAGTCTTTTGTTCTAAATCTTTAATGAGATCATATGCGACCTGCATTCTCCCAAAGAGCCTTTGCCGTTTTAATTTTAACGAACCAATTTTGGTTGCAACTTTATCCATTTTGAAATGTATTAAATACGTAAATTAACAATTATAATAGTAGGTATCTACTTGTAACAAATAAAGTATTCTATTTATCTACCTACCAGCTGAACTGATAAGCCGTATCTACCGAAACTACCTACTATTGATAATCGTCTTGTAATGAAACTAGTTTGAGTACAATTTCTAATCATGTAAATTAACTAATCTGTAAAGAATGTACATCCGGCTCGAAGGACCAATGTTTTGATAGCTGATTGGAAGCCTGTTACTTTCTCCCGCGGAGTTCGGAATCTCCACCTATCACTGTTGGAATGGAAAAAGGGATGAAGGGGAAAAAATGGGATGTCCACCGAAAACAAGATGAAATCCTACCTTGCTGATGACGTCCTGGGTCCCACACTTCATGCACTCAAGATAACTCGCGGTTGAAAGCATAATATATTTTGCGCGGATCCGGGTTTTGACTATAAGCGACGAGACACCAAAGTATTTGGGCTGCCAGTCCGCGCGGTGTTGAAATTGTACTGATTTCACGGTCAGGAATCACTCTTGAACCGGTGACAATAGCAAGATGGATGTAACAGGATAGGTAGGTAAGACGGGAGGGATAGATGGGAGTAGGTACAGATTTGCCCGAACACCTGCTGTGTGCCTTATTTTATTGTTTTTCTCTTATTATGTTGGTTTCATCTGATTTTCGTATGAATTATTATGTTGGTTTCATCTGATTTTATTATGTTGGTTTCATCTGATTTTCTGTAATCTAGTTACGTATTATGTATGTATAACTTCTTATATTAATGAGTTTTTTGTTTTTTCTTTAAATTCTATATTCTCAACTTCACTGGTTCATGCAAATTTGTCAAATGTAATTATTTAATAAAATATGTACAACTGTTTGTTTCCCAAATAAAGTAAAGTAAAAAAAATAAAAAAAATTATAAAGGCGAAAGTTTGTATGGGTGTATGGATGTATGTATGTCCGTCACTCTTTCACGCAAAAACTACTGAATGGATTTTAATGAAACTTTACAATAATATAGCTCATACATCAGAATAACATATAGGCTGTAGCTCAGAGCTCTGGCATTATGAAATTTGTATTTAAAAAATTGCAATAGATGGCTCCGCGAGCTGTTTGATAAATGAATGTAATGGGTATGGAGGGGTTGGTGAGGGGGGGATAGTGGTGAGTGGGAAGAGGAGGGGAGGGGGAGGGGGTAGTGGAGGAGGGAGGGGGGAGGGGAGAGTGGAGCGGGGATAGGGAAGGTGTAGGAGGCGGAGTAGAAACCCCCCTAATCCACCCCCCGCCCCATCACCCCCCCCCCCTATCGCTCCCCTCACCCTCCCTCCTCCTCTCTGTAGAATGGATTAGTATTTTATACATATTTGAATTTTTACTATCAAAGGAATCTCCATAGTAACCAAAACAAATAACAAAATGACAGCGCACGTTAAACAATTACTTAGCAACGCTTTGCTTTTCGTCCGGACAATAAACTTCTAATAAATAATTTCATAACGCCAGAGCTTTCAAATAAATACAGCCTATATTACTCGCAAATAATGTTGCTTTCTCTTAGTGAAAATTTTTTTAAAGTCCATTCAATATTTATTGCGTGAAAGAGTAACAAACATTCATACATCCATATATCCATACATCCTTACAAACTTTCGCCTTTATAATATTAATTAATTAATATAATAGGATAATAAGAAATTTAACTGAACAAAATACCGAGCTCACAAAATTACATACACTCGTTTTTACTGAACAAAAAAAACTTCTCATATAGCAAAAACCTAAGTGTCTTAAAAACAGTGAGATCAGATGTTACCAAATTTACCATGCTATTTCTTTTTCGCAATGCGAATGTTGAGACTCTGGCACCTAATTTACTGGTAGCATATATGTAAGTCATGTGTAAAACGGTTTACTCTAGCAGTTATCAACAATTGAAAACTAATTATCATATCGAAATGAAGCAACGCGTACGATCGATTATTAATATGATTATTAATGTATCGGGAGCATCTCCAATCCTTTTCCTATATTCCTCTTCCTATCTGCTTCCTATAACCAAAAAATAATTAAAGATATTAAAACTTCATTTCCAATGTACTTTAGCATAAGAAACTTCTGTGGCTTGACTTCAGCTCACTTGTGTATATATTATCACTGTATATTATGTAAAAGCTGTTTGTTTCTTACAAATAAATAAATAAATAATTCGTCGTGATAAGGTCGAGTTAGGCAATGAATATAACTAATGAACTATGTACTCCGTAAAGTAACTGTAAAGTCAATACACCGCGCCGCGTGCCTTCCTCGTTAGATCAACGACCACCTAAATAAAGTTTCATTCCAACGTCTAAGTAGCATTACCTCGGACATAGCTTTTCTTCGTCCGGCCTTATTACCCCCAGCGGGCGCGTGGGCACGCCTGCACGTGGGGTTTCTTCGGACACGTAGATCCTGTAACGGGGCCACCTGCCGCACTTACCCGACACTTTCCTATTAAGTCTCCTCCGACCATCCGACCAACCCTCTTATTCTTCTTCGGAACCTCTTAATATATCCGACAATTTACCGGGCATAACGTTTACCCTTCAACGATGCTAGAAGCCCAGTCATACGAATTCCTGCTTTTGTATTAAACAGACGTTTTCTATGTCCTGCGGTGTCTTGTGAACGGCGGGTACCTAGAAGCAGATTAAATTAAAAGGCCAAACGGCGGATAGGTCTCTCTTGCGGGGATCCGGAAGAGCAGAGGGCGCGGGGAGGACTCAAACAGTGGGTTGTTTAGAAGCTACGGCGGCTTAAGGTAATGCGGCAAATAAAAATGCCCCGGTTCTGGGCGGGGTAATAAGATTTTTATAACGGGGATAAACGTGACTCTGCGTGAATTTTTAATTGTAACGATGTTTTAATGCCCATTGCTTTGTGTCGTGTTTAAATTTGTTCCGCTATTTGATTTTAATGGAATTGACTAGATTTTTTTTCAATTACGCTCTCTAGATTTATTTGACTGCGTGGTCAAAATAAGTTGCAAAGAATTCAAACAAATTTTCTCCGTGTATTTTATAAAAATACAACCAAGTAGTCAAACTTTTGCTCTCTTACTTCAATAGGAAATTGAAAGATATGGATCATACAATAGAGAACTCTTGATTGAATAATGAATGACCTTCTAACTTAAATAACTGCATTTTTATTTTTATTTTTAGAGTTAGTTTTAATAGTTAAAATAATTGTCAAAGTTTAAATTTTTCAAGACCCCCCCGAAAACAACCGTATGTATGGTGAATCATGTGACGTCATCACTCCTGAAAAATTACTATAGAATCGGACAATCAGCTGATCAACTACCGCCATTTTGAATTTCGTTGTTCGAAGTATTTTCCCTGGAAGAAGCATTACTTTTTTTTGTGCAGTAGTTTTAGAATATTTTCAATAATAGAGATAAACTAATAAGAGATACCTATGTTTTTGAAATATTATTTAGGCCTAAATAATGTTTCAATAAACACAACAACTAAATCTCTTTTTTTATAAGAATACCGCACAAGAGTCCCAACTGCTCCCGTCTGAAGCTAGTAAGACTATGGCATCCCCAATTGGGGTATGTTGTGAGGCTGAAGGTAGTGGGGAGGGGAAGGACAGGGAAGAGGAAGGTGGGAAGGATCTCTATAATCTCTATAATAAGTATGTAAATAAACGAATAAATTAATACGATGGCTTGTGTCATATCATACATTCCCATACAATGACTTAACGGTGACGTCATGACACGTCGAATAGTGACGTCAGCACTAAAAATTCAATAACGCCAACTTGACGGCGTATTTTTACAGCCCGATTAAAAATGGACTTCTTAATAATTTTTTCAAAACTCTGCGTTTAATATTATTAAATAAAACTTATATATTCAGAATCAGCGCTTTCTGGTGTATATGAACATATTTTTAAAGCCATATTATTTTTCACTGGAGTTCCTCATTATGACGTCTTCCTTGAAGACAGTTAAATCTTAATTTCAAAGCTCCATCACTGACAACGGAAATAGCGATGAGAGCTAAAAATATGAGACAGAAAAAGCATATTTCAAGAGTATTTTTAGTGTAATGTCTTTTATATTCTCTTCAGAGAATGACTTCATATGGTAAATACTGGGACGACCTGTATTCTCCAGTATGTATTAACCTTATAAACAATAGGATCCAATCAAGGATCGATTGAAATACTTTCATTCTCAATTACATAGTGTTTATTGTTGTGTTGTAATTATCATAATACTTTTGAGGACTAACGTCCTCCCAGACTGAAGGCTAGTTTTGATCTGCTCTGCGAAGTTCCTGAAACCTAATGACTTCTGTCACCTTTGGCACAACTCGGCAACGAGACCATGTGACCCAAAGAGCCAATAGACTACTAGATCATGGACATTACATTTACGCGTAGAAAACTGAGGTTCTGTTTTGAAGTTAATTTCATTTTACTAATTCCCTACCATCTTTAATATTGGGTCAGATTAGAAAAACTATGTAGTTATGAAGAACATAGAATAAACAAATTTTTATTATTACCATAACAACAACAAAAAACGTTTGCCAAAATCTCTTACTTTTCTAAGCACTAGTTTACAAATAAAACGGCATGAAAACAAATTAAATAATAAATACTTTTACCCCAATCCCATATTCTTGGCCATTGTGAGGGTCCGACAAAGGGGTTGATTAAATTATGTCTCTTAGAGTGGAATTTTAATAGTTCTCTACCTTTCTGGGAAGGGGGAGTGAATCGACGTGGAATGGTCGGGCCCAAGGACTCAGGACCTCGGCAATAAAGCGTGATTCAATTGCTACCAATTACAACTATGCAGATGAAGAAAATAAGACAGTCGTAAGATTTGTGTGTTTTTACCCCGGTATTACCGAATTTTTTCTAACGTTATTATCCTCTATTGCAGGTGATGTCGATGGACTACGGCGTTGAGGACCGTACACGTACTCGTATAAGCCATAGATCTTAATATAAAACAAAGTCGGGTTAGTTGTTAGTTGTCAAAGTGTTGTGTTTTTATTCTAAAACATATAATGCTGCCCCTCTTTCTTACACGCTAAATGTCAATAGTCGAAAATGAGACAAATGGTGAACGTGTGTATAAAGAAAATGAAACGCAATTCCCGTAAGTAAGAGGAAAAGTAAGAAAATCACAAAAAATGTAAATCCGTACACAACGCCATCTCTGAAGACAAAAGCAAAACACGGACAATTGCGCATCGATAATTGCTTCATTGTGTAATTTTGAACTTAATAAAAAAACTGAATTTAATCCAGCTAATAAGTTAACACAACAGTTATTGATTCTGAGGCGATATGAAGTTCGCCGGGTCGGCTAGACAAGGAAGATGCGCCACGAATCGTTTTAGCATTAAATCGAGCGCACAAAGCGTCAACGTAGTTCATCCATACGCCTACTCGGCTGGCATCTGCGAACATTTGAGCGTACCGACTTTGTTTTTACCTACAGATAAAACGGATGACTTTCTTCTTTGCTTTATTTTTATATATTCAACTAGCGACTACCCGGCATCGAACAGTATTAATACTGTAGCGTCTGCGTGGTTGAATTTCAGAACCCAGCTATGAGTGCATGTCGCGTACGCGCCGCGCCACAAATAACATAGGTGTACGTGGAATTTCACACAAAGCTACTGTTATAACTCGATTTCAAATTTAGGAATTTGACACAAGATGTCGCTACTTCCGTCAGCAGCTCGGGGAAGTCTCCTCTCTAGGTATAACTACCTACTACGAATTTGTGAATATGTGGTATCTCTCCGAAGTGGCTATATATTACATATGACGTCATTGCTCTGTCTCGTTTACTTTTTCCTGGTGTGACTAGCTACATTGGATCCGAGGAACGGGCTGTTTTTGGAATCAGTTCGTATTGGATCTATAAATTGGTCACCAACACTAAGTGGGTGAAAGCCGAACCAAAAGCCGCCCGCAGGGCCTAGAAATAAAAACCGGCGCAGAGAGTTTTTAACAGCTAGTGCGTTATAATACCACTCAAAGAAAGAAAGTATTTGTGATTTTATAACTTTTTTTTCATCTGGTGCTTACACGAATAAATCAGTTTTCCGATTCATGAGCAGGCCACATACAGCTACTATGTCTCCTTTGCAGTTCCTCCCTCTGCCCCTACCCCTACCCCCACCCCTCCGATGGCCCACCCCTGCATGTCCTTTCCCGTGCGTCTCCGTTCCCGTGCGTCCCCGTTCCCGTCCCTGTTCCTCTCTCGCGTCCTCCCCCCCGCTTTCCCTTCCACCATCCAGGCCTTCCCCCCTCCCACGTCAAACCGTCTCCCGAATCCCTCCTCACTCCCTCATTCCCCTTTCTTCCCTGCCTTCTCCCCTCCGTCCCCTCTCCTACTTACCAACGACATAACCTCCATTTATGAATTATACCTATGCACCAGTGCTCCACTACCAAACGCAAAACATTCCTTTTGTAATCAGAAAAGCAAAGAAATGGTCTGTATTAAAATGTTCAGAAGATTCTCGGAGAGTGATTCATGGTAAAAAATTTTTAAAAATTAACAATTAGAAAGAAAAATTACTTAGAAAATTGTGTGTCGGAACATGGCTCGCTAAGTGCAAGAAATTTTACTTACCTATTTATTAATTCATAATCATTGTTTTTTATTTAGTTTTAAATGCGTTTTTTTTTATTTCGACAGTACCATCTGATGGTGTTACACAATTGATAAAACTTTCTAGTCTTCTTTTTTTAATTAAGAAAACGTGAGTTTAGTGTTTTAATCATTATAGTAGTTTTATGAATTTAAAAAAATAATCTTACCACCAATCTTTTTATCGTACAACATTATTAAAATTACATTTTTGACTGCCTATTGGAGGTCCTATAAAGAGAGCTAGGCCGGTTGGTCGGTTTCGTAGGTCTTGTAGACTTAGTAAACTGTGGCACGCGTCAAACCGGTGAATAATACTGAGTGAGTCTAATTGGGTTTGGGTAATTATCCCTTATGGGACATCTGGAGGCCAGGGTACTGGTGGGCACGGGGAGCATCAGATGGCGGGCTTAATTTACCCCGAGGATTCTTTTAATTTTTTTTTTCTAAATACCTATATCAGAAGTTTTACAATAAAAAATAATTATATTTTAGGGCACCCGTAAATAGTTTTTCTAGAAAATATTTTCAAATAATGAATTAGATTATTATTTGTATTTTTGACAACGCTCACATCTATTAATTTCTATTTAAAATAGTGCCACAAAATAAGTTTGCTGTGTTCGAGGAAGTATAAATTTTATTTCCTAATTCAAAGAGTTCAACTGAATTATATAATTATCTCCTATGTATCTCCTGTGAATATTTGGGCCCTGAGCATATTGTTAGTTTAAAAATAAATAATGTATTTTTTCTGGAACGAGTAGGAGGTAAGAAAGTATACACACAAAACAGGTAAGAGACAAAAATAAATTGCAAAAAATATATAATGGTGTATGATTGCTGATAGCTGTAATGAACATCAAATTTTTTTTTTTATATTGAAATACATATATAAAATAGATGTCAAACGATCGACATGGGAGCAGGCCACATATAGCTGTCCGTGTGAGAAGCACGGATTTTCCAAATTTACCCCGTGCTGTCCACAACCCCTATGAAAATACAAGAAAGAGCAAGTGCAAGCTTAATTGTTTTATTATTTATTTATTTATTTATTGATTAACGCCCTTTTTCGGGGCTTTTACATTGCATATGAATAATAAGAAAATACAAAGCATTCAATGTACATAACTGAACTGTCTCAGTAACAATATTTTATATTTGTTTAAACATAAATTGAAGATGTCCACTGACTTGGTATAATTGTTTCCCTCCATAAGTATTCTGGGCAAAGAAGAATACATATGGTAGTTAGTCCCAGAATTTCTACACTGAAATAAATCTTGACTTCTAGTATTACGTAGTGGAATCCGGAAGCTTATCAATTCTAGCAATACCGGACTATCAACTAAATCATTTAGAATTTTATATAGAAATACCAAGTCAGAGAAAATTCTTCTGTCGGACAATTTGAACATATTCAAATCATTTAAAATAGTGTTGTAGTTCAACATATTTGCTGGAATACCCATTTTAAAATTTAGAAAACGTAAGAATTTGTTTTGTATTCTTTCAATAGCTTGAACATGTATACTATAATGTGGATTCCAGACGGGAGAATTATACTCAAGTTGACTTCTAACACAGGCAAAATATAACAGTTTAATACACTTTATATTGTTAAAATTTCTAGTTAGTCTAGTTATAAATCCCAACATTTTTAAGCCCTTATTAGAGATTTCTGTTATGTCGTTAACAATTGAAAGATTTGATTGAAAAGTGATGTCTAAGTCTTTAATTTGTGTTAATGTCTGAAGGGCATTGTTATCAATGTTGTAATTATAAATCACTGGATTTTTTATTCGAAAAAATCTAACTATTTGACATTTTGAGATATTTAGGTAAAGTCTATTTTCATTACACCAAATTAATAATTTATTGATATTATCTTGACGAATGTTGCAATGGTGAATATTTTGAATAATTCTAAAAATTTTGAGGTCATCAGCAAAAATTAAAATGATTACATCATAAAATATTTTTGTAAGATCATTTATAAACAAGATAAATAAGATTGGACCAAGGTGTGAACCCTGTGGAACTCCACTTGTTGCATAAATTATTTCCGACAGAGAGGATTTTATTCTAACAATTTGTTGTCTTCCAGTAAGATAGCTTTCAAACCAGGCTAATATATTGCCACGTATACCAAGTTTTTCTAATTTCCAAATGAGAATTTTATGAGAAACTGTGCCAAAGGCTTTACTAAAATCAGTATAAACAGAGTCTACTTGTTTTTTTTCTTTGAAAGCATTGGTTATAAAATTTTCATAAATAATTAAGTTGGACAAAGTACCTGGCATAAATCCAACAGAGAAATAACATAAATCCAATACAGAGGATGGAGCACAGGGGTTGGATTGCTACGAGTAGAGTGTGAGACAAAAATATTATTTTAATAATAATAATACTTGGATGATTTATATAGCGCCGTTTTTGTGAAAAATCACCTCAAGGGCGATGTACAAACTTATAATATATTTCTAAAATCTAAAAAATCTATAAGCTAGACAAAAAATTAAAACAACTTATGGCTAAAAATTGCATACACCGGTTCACTGATCACCGATACGAAAATGTATGTAAAATATTTTGACCAATGAACGCGATGCTGCCTAAAATTTAATGAAAACAGGACCATGCTTACCTGGGAGGTCGCTTGAAATTAACACTGTATATTGTCCATTTAAAGAAATTTAGATAGAGTTCGCATGCAGAGGACATAATTGTGAAAACATGTTATTTAATCCTGAAAAATATTTTAATATTAATATCTAATGTATTCTTTGATGAGTGTATTTTGGAAAGTAAAAGCAACATTTAATGATGGGTGGTGTAGTAGTACCTATAAGGATTTGATCTTCCTAAATGTGATTCCTCAAGAGACAGATTGATGTGTAAGGATTTGAGTAATTTTAATTCAGTAAGAAAAGTGTGATTAAGACATTTCATAGGCAATACAAGTATGATACTCTCAAATAGGTATGTTTAAATTAAGGGTATAAGAGCCCAAAAAGGTAGGTTTTTAGTTTGGACCTAAACTCTGTTGGGCTTGTTATGCATCTTAATTCCGGAGGGAGTCTATTCCAAGCCTTTGGCCCAGATACTCCGAAAGCACGATCTCCAAACATAGTATTTGGCTTTCGTTTAGGTTCTATTAGTCTGCCTTTAGCAGATTAAATCTCAGATGTGGACCTTTTGTAGGCAGCTGATGCACTTGGTGTGAGCGGGGGTTATTAAATTAAACACTGAACTGCTTTCACACTGAAAAGTTTTTCTATTAGCACATAATAGGTACACAAATAAACTAATTTTATAAATATCAAAGTCTTAAACTATATGGCCTGATTGAAAATTAAGCTTAAACATATTGATATGATCTGATAAAATGTTATGACACTCTGGAGTAGCGCTCGCGATCGAATTGAAGCCTAAATGTCCATGTTGTAATCAGAAAAGCAAAAGCTTCGCTGCTGACTGATGCTGAATCGGCAGTCAGAAGAAACTGCTAGGGCTTCAGTACGCGGTTCCTGATGATGTCCGAATCGAGTGAATAAAATCCTTCGTGCTCTAATGGCTCGAATGAGCACGGATGGTAATCACGAAATGATGAAGTACAAAAGAGTGGCGAAGTGATTCCGTCGATCGGTCAAAGGGACGCGACGTTGGCCGGAGTCACTCCTAACTTGTAAAAGACTGAAGCTCATGGCTAAATTTACCTTGGTGACTCCTGCACATTTAGTCAGCCTAACCAACTGTGGAGAGAAAAATGTAGATGTTACCAATTCAATAATTCCGAAATGTCATTTTTCTGGTACCTACCTAGAGAACTTGTAAAGTTT
This sequence comes from Limnephilus marmoratus, assembly GCA_917880885.1. Taxonomy (NCBI): domain Eukaryota; kingdom Metazoa; phylum Arthropoda; class Insecta; order Trichoptera; family Limnephilidae; genus Limnephilus; species Limnephilus marmoratus. Next base: position 50,193,767 of record OU862909.1, on the reverse strand, counting down.
AATATTTGTTTAATTAAATGAAGGCAATATTAGTGAAACTCAACGAAAATCTGAAAACAGGAAAATCAAAAAAGATACGGTCACATCTGGGGCTCAAACCCAGTGCCTTCGCCTTGTCGGGGAGCAACTCTGTGATTATCTTTACCAAAGAAATCCAAAACCTAACTTGTTACATTATTTATATGTAACAGTTTTATAGAGAGGTACCGAAAATACATCATTCGTTCCGATTCTAAAGCGATTTTCGTTTTTTGGAAATAGTAGATACGTTTCAGGAAAATATATATTTAAGGCGATGCACCGTATCTTGCAACGTTCGGAATCAGGTCGCTGACAATAACACTCCTTATAAAAATGTTAATTCTCGCTTAATACAAGACCTCTATATTGATTTATGCAAAAAAACAATGCCAAAAAGTTCAGGCACACATATTTAATTTTTTTATGATCATTTTCTAAAGAACTTAATTTGCCTATAAAATACAGAACGATAAAACCACAACCGAAAAGGGATTCATACGTAGTAGATTTTGGAAGTTGTAGAAGTTTTTATAGGCCTGACACTTTATTTTTTCTGGACTTATAAAGGACTTATCAGAAAAGCACGTGTGAATTTTAAGACAAATATGTACTTGCAGTATTTAATCAAAACAAAAATATTTCTAAGCGATCAAATTTTCAAAACAAAACAAAAGATTTTGCATCACTTTTTGGTGATTTGCTTTGCGGCCCTAAGCACTACTACTTTAGACAAGCCAGACATCAATTATTATAGCAATTATAAAATTATAAAATATCGAAGGGTTTTAATGTCGGTTTTATTTGTTGGATTTAATCAACGAAGATGTTTAGGGTAAGGTAAAATGCAGTTTGTTTCACATAATGCGGGCTAATGATCCACCGGGAGCAGAGTAAGAAATAGCAGATGCGTTCCATGAAATGTCCCTAGGGAGTAAATGTCTAAATGTCTTGAGAGGATTAAGGCACAGAAAGGACCAACAATTTAAGGAATCCGCAGGCTTCCGCAACCAAAATAAACCCAATTATATCTTCTTTATTCACCTACCCATGTTTAAATGGTTTTTAATTTTAGGGAGAGATATCAAAAACTTCAATCAAAAATAGTACCTATCTACGAAGTGGAAACAATTAGTTTGTTTGATAAATTAAAAACAAAATGTTCTTTAAAAATTAGATTTATTTTGTTAAATCTTTACGCTTCATAATGCTAATAATTTTGTGCCCTTGAGGTGATTTTCTCATGAAAATGGCGCTATAGAAGTCATCCAATTATTTTTATTATTAATAAATTATTCATACAATATTAATAATCAAGGAATACCAATATAACAAGAGGCAGGAAATATAATGATTTGGTAGCCATCAAGACCCTCCACCTAATCATTCGTAGGTAGGTACTATTTTTAATCGAAATTTTTGATGTCCAAGGATCTTTACTATGTAGGTAACTAATGAAATTTTGTGAGGAGGTGATTTTTTTCTTAAATTGTCTCGTATTGTATTTTAGCAAAAGGCAAAGAAACTGAAGTAAAAAGTGCGAAGAAGAATCAAATACGTAACTGTGGTAATCCATCTATATATATTTAAAAAATATATATCTTCTGTCACGGTTTGGTCGCACTCCTCCGAAACGGCTCGACCAATTTTTATGAACTTTTTTTAGGCATATTTGGTAGGTATGAGAATAGGTCGTAAAGTATATTTCATACCGCTAGGTGATTAGGGTATTCCTGTCAAAAAAAATTTTCTATTGTTTTGACAAAATAAAATGTTTATATTTCTTTTTTGGCATCACAAAATACCTATAATCCTAGATTTTTACCCTCCTACCTCCACCCTCCCATTTTTTAATCGCGACCCTCTCATTTTAATTGCGATTTCAGTATTTTTGTATGAACAAATTTAACGACGCGTCGTTCGTATTTTAAACCGAACGAAATTAACATTGATTTTCTTTATTGTCCGTTACTTTAATGAAATACATTGAGTAAATGAAAGGTTGGTGTTTTTTTTGTTTTTTATCGGCGGTCATCGTCTACAGCGCTCTATTCTTCTTTATGTTATAGATCCCATCCCTATACACTTACAATACATTCTTTATTATTTTTTATTTAACAACCAAAATATTCACTAGAAATAATTTATATGGCAGAACAACGTTTGCCGGATCAACTAGAAAAATATAATATATAAACTTGATGCCGATATTTTAAAATGGTAAGTTATTTATAAACTATCCGGGAAACATCTCATCGTTCGCATCAATACCTATCCATTCACCTGTTATTTGCATTTTTTAACAAAGGCTGTACTTCAAAGGAGGATCTACTTTATCCGGTATTTTAATCCACCATGGAGGTAAATGAACGTGAATGCAGATCCCAATCACCGAATGGGTTCTTTCATATCAGGTTTATCTCAACCAACACCGTGTGCGATCCACCGCTAGCACTGGGAGGAAACTATTGGACCTGGGAATACAGATGTTCAATTTCCATTCGAAATGAAAAAGCAAATATAGGCTTTAAGCGCTCTAATTGAAAGCGTCTTTATACCAATGGAATTGATATTTTAACAAGTTTTCTCGTGGTTCGAAATCCGTTCGGTTAATACGGGTCGGTGAGTTTCGGCGACACGACAAAAGGCTTCATTTAGTTCTTGTTGTTTTATTCGGGATTGACAATCAATTATTCACTCTGAAAGCAATTTGTTTTCAATTTATTGAATAACAAAGAGTGAGTTAAAAAACGTTTTACTTGTATAAGAAAATAACTTCTCTGTAATAAATCAATGACATAGAAAACTCTTGTTGTTTACCAAAAAGGGGTAATACAATTGTTCTTTGTTTAAAAACGGAGTACATTAAAATTTGATACAAGCCACCAAATTTAATGATATTACAAGTCAAAAATCTTCGTGTTAATCATGCTAAACTAGTTGAAGAATACATCGTTAGCTTTAAAGAACATTTTGAATCGAGCGTCTTGGGTAATAACTTAATAACGCTTCGACACCCTTAATTAGGCGTTTTCTTCAGGCGTACATTGTCTTACAAGATTATCACTTGTTTTGCTGTGCCTAATAAAAGAGCCGATACGCCCACTACGGAAATCTATGTAAAGTATTACCGTGGCCGCGTTGCTTCTAGCGAAGATACCAGAGGGCGCCACGCACTCTGCTCACTAATTTTTGTGTCAGACCATGCTGTACGCGCGCTGTACTTTCGTGAAAATCCTGTATGTAACGTTTGGTTTTCGCACCCTTGGGACAAGGTCTGATATGTTCTCTAAAATTAACTTTATTGCATCAAGTTTCTTAAAAATACATATCGTTTAACCCTATCTAACTAACCTACAATACCAAACCAACTAACTCTACATACTACTACTCTAACTAACGCTACCTGTACTAACCGAGAGTTTACGTGTGCACCATTACACGAACATCTAAATATATGTTCGTCGCCTCAACTCTAATTGTGCAACCTACATATTATAACAGTATCCCAACAACTGTCCAAACGGTTATTCCAAAAAGGCTGCTAAGATGAAACCAATATTTTTAACTTATCGTATAAACTGAATAATAACCAATGAAACCATTTGAATGTAACGCTATTTTTGTATAACAGTTTGGACCTAATGTTCGGTATGTATTTGGATCGGTAAACCAAGTCCTTCTCTTCAATATTTTGTTTAGTCATTAACTCGAAGTGATTTCATTTTTTTATTCTGGTTTTCGAAAAGTAATTAAAATAACGATTCTTCATTATGTATCCTTTGTTTATTATTTATTAAATATGAGGTGTGTAGAATCAAATGCAGCATTCTTCACTTTTTTTCAAAAATGAACTAATGATGCAACTTTGTTAATGATTCACTCTTTTACCTAGAAAAACAGTTATTTGGCATTAAAACCAACTCTTTATGCTATAAAAATCCATTTAAAAACTGCGTTAGTATCAAAGGCAGCAATCTCCAACGCACTTAAGAAACAAAACCAGCATTTTCCAATTTGACCAATGGTAAGCCTCCATTTGATCACGTGACAACATGGCCGCCCATACAAAATTGTATGGTCGTGTGTTGAATCTGTCGCTCTAATTTTACTGTTTTAAATAGTTTGGAGTGAATTTAGAAATAAAAACAAGATGCCAGTGTGATTATGGACCCTCACCCTTCATCCGTGCCCAAGAAAAACGCAAGGAAGAAGTCAAGGAATCCAAAAAATGGAAAGCAAAAGTAGTCAAAATTCTAAGATGAGCTGTCATAAAATACCGTTTATTTCAGAGGCGTGGAGTGGCAAAAGATTTTTTTAGGTATTAATTAAAATTCATAAATTAAATTAATATCCATAGACATGTTTTACTTTTATAATTAAATCTAGGATTCATAGCCTTGCACATAAACATTCCGAATTATTACATGTTTAGTGTTGAAAATTTTGCGAGTTTCAAGCCAATTTTGATAAAAATAATTAACCTTCATTATTTTTCTTCTTTTTTTTAAATTTTCTCTGTTAATATAATTATTTTTTGAAGTTAAAACTTCTTTAGCACCGTTGTGATTTGAAACTCGATGAAACAAAAAAGCGACAATAAAATAGACAAACCCATACATCTATAGGATTAAGGCTACGAAAGAATAAGATAATAATTGATCTCCTCTACGTGCAGTCCTTGTCCCCACTCTTGTCTACTTTAGTTTTCTGCATTTGTACCGCGTGCGAACTGCACACTTGTATTTTTTTACATTAGCTCCACACAGGAGGCCCTGAGGAAAATAATTCCACTCAGGGCCTTTGTCATCTTTGGGGATACTGTGTGAAGGATCTTTTTAGGAAAAGAAGGCGAGAAGGTTCTGGGAAGGAAAAGGGTATTACGGGTGGGTAGGAATCTGGGGGTCAGTGTGTCCAGAAGTGACGGATGTATAAATCTATCCCTCCCACTGCGATGTTTCGAGAGATCAAAGGGACTCCCACAACTACTCTCTCCCGATCCGGCCTGCAATCCAGCAGGCGGGCAGACGCATCCGCCGCCAAGACCCGGACAAACCTCACTCCATAAACCCGGGCATCCCAGCAAAGTCACTAAACGTAGCGAACCACTTAAACAGAGATTTTCGTTATTTAATTTTGGGGTGTTATGCCGTGTTGCGCTACCTCCTTCTTTAGCCAAAGTGCCAAAGCAAATGTTTGGGACAGCGTTGCAGTGTCCGAAACTTTGGCTAAAGAAGGAGGTAGTACTACACGGCATAACACCCCAATAACAAATAACGAACATACTTTTGGCTGTGAAAATCTAAAGTCATATCTATGGCAGAGGTAGATATTGTTTATCCAATAAATGGTTCCCGGGGTGGCGGTACCCATACACACCTCCCAAATTCAATACTGTATGAGTACATTACAAACCTATGTTTATTTTAATTATACTAAAATTAAAATCATAATAATAATCACGAACTTCCCTGTGATTTGGTCGGTCCATTATTGTGACGTCATATTTATTTGTCAGTATCAAAGTCAGCTTTCTCCACACGTGTGAGAAACAAAAGCAGCATTCTCCTTAGGTGAGTATCAAATGCAGCAATCTCCATAATTAAATCCGTTATAACTAATCAATCAATACAATAAACAAATTCTACTTTGGAAATTATAATAGATAAGCAGTTTCCCCTTTTGAATAAAATTATAAACTTATAAATACGTGAGAATTGTGGAAATGAAACGTTTTTTTTAGTTTTCTCAAAATAACGCTTTTTGGAGAATGCTGCCTTTGATTCTATACCCCTCATATACACATAATTCAATTTTATTTTTTATGTTATTAATTATTTCTTCAGATTTCTATTTTCGACTGAACAAGCAAATATGTGCTTATAAAAATATATATTTTAGTTACTAACTGGCATTTTTATTCGATTCCACAATTTTAGCACAAGTCCTTAATTCTTATATATTTTATTAAATGAAAAGAATATTACCACAACAGATCGAAAATCTGAGAACAGAAAAATCAGAAAAATGCTCCGATTTGACCTGTCTTTTTCTGATTTTTCTGTTCTCAGATTTTCGATTGAGTTTCGCTAATTTGTCTTCATTTAATTAAATATCACAATTTGAAATTTTACGTACTTACTCAAAAATAAAAAAAAATAAAAGTGTTCAATTCATCTTCTATATAAGAACTAATTAAAACTAGATACGTTTTAAGATTTTCACGGCTGAAAGCATTTTCGTTATTTGTTTTTGGGGTGTTATGCCGTGTTGCGCTACCTCCTTTTTTAGCCAACGTTTCGGACATCGTTGCAGTGTCCATCGTCAGGGCAGATCCGGCAGGTCCGGACACATCTACCGGATCTGCCGGATCTGCCCTTATGATGGACACTGCAACGATGTCCGAAACGTTGGCGAAAGAAGGAGGAGCGCAACACGGCATAACACCCCAAAAACAAATAACGAAAATAATTAAAATTATGTCTTAAATTTGAATACATCATATTCCAATGTTAATGTCCCGTTAATCATACGTATAGAATAGTGTTTAGGTACTGTCAGACATCCATAATTATTCAAGATACGAGGTACTTACCATGGTTGTTCTTCACGATGACGTCACGTCCGCCTTCTCTGGTGAATTTTTTTAAAGATGAGAACGATAAAGTTTTTTTTTACAAATATTCCAATTTTTGGTTGTAGTGTGTTTCTCGGGAATAATGATGAAAACGCTGACTCTGCCGACATGAATATGGTAATATTTGATACGAGGTGCCTAGCTTTCCCTCTTTTAGCAAGATGAGGAAGGGGGGGTATTGGTGAGGTAATGGGGTGAGTGGGCCACGGGGGTGAGTCAGCTCATCCATCAATACCAAGCTGACAAGTAAATAACCGCCGACAGTCGAGTCTATCGCCCTAAATATCACTTGGCGGTTTCCCTTTTTAACTCTCTTTGTAAGGATCAAAAATAAACTGGAAAAATAGAATTAAAAAAAAATTTTCCCCGCCGGATAGATTTGCTGGATTTATAATTATAAATGTGTGGAACTTTTGTTTTTTAAGTACTTTACTCTCAAATTGCTTGGTCGGTTTCTTGCCTATGTACTCGGTGCCGGTAGTAGGTAAAGTAGTAAAATGTGATTATTTGTGGCAATCCAAATAAAATTAAGTGATTCCGATTTGAGCATTATAAAAAACTTTTTTCATTATTTTTGCCAATTTTAGGGTTAATGAACTATTGGAGCCGAGTTTACGCTTCAACGCATTTTAAAAGACAGATGATGCTGACCCCGCTGCTACGTAACTAAAACAAACGTCCAAATCCTAAAAAGTTGTACTTCGAAATCGACTCCAAAAAATTTAAAGTGGATTAACCAATGTCCATGTTGCGCCACGAGTTTTTAGACATGTTATATGTCGTTTTCTTATTCTGTACGCTCTGCGCATTTTCAGGAATTTAGGGGTCGTCCATTAATCACGTGAGGCTCGAAAGGGGGGGGGTTCGGGAAAAATCACGAAATATCACCGGGGGGGGGTTATAATGAGATATCACGTGTATTTATTTTTCGTTATAATATTCTGAAAATTTGAAAATACTTTGTACTAAAAAAAATACACGTGATTTTGGGAGGGGGGGGGGGGGGGGGGGTTAGTCCAAAACCTCACCACATATCACCACGGCGGGGGGGGTTAAAGAGTTGCTAAAAAACATCACGTGATTAATGGACGACCCCTTATATAATGCATAGTAATCTGGAATATAATAAACAGTAAAATCGGTTTTTCACGTAAAAAAAATCATATTAAATAAAATAAAAATTAAATTAAATAAAAATTTAATAAAAATAAAAATTAAATTAAAAGTATGAAAGGGGATGAGGTTTATAAATATTTAGGATACCCGCAATCGAATAGATTAGATCACACTAGTATTAAAAATGATATTAGGATTAAATTTCAAACTAGGATCAGAAAAATTTTAAAATGCAATCTATCTGCTAAAAATTTAGTAAAAGCCATAAATACTTGGGCAATACCTCTACTAACGTACTTATTTGGCATAATTAAATGGTCCAATACAGATTTAGATAGTTTAGAACGATTAATCAGAACTACGTTAACAAAGTTTAATTGCCATCATCCAAATTCAGCTATAGAACGAATTAATTTACCTAGAAATTTAGGAGGTAGAGGTGTAGTCAAAATAACATCTTTGAAACACAATCAGGTAGAAATGCTTAGAATTTTTTTCCATAGGAAAGCTAATAGCTCAGAAATGCACAAAATAATAATATATAAAAATATTACACCTTTAAATTTATATGGCGAGAATGCCAACATTCTTATAAATACTAACCAGGAATTATTAGATTCCTGGTCAAATAAAACTATTCACGCAAAACACTTCAATTATCTCAACCAAACGTATGTTGACAAACTTTCGTCAAACAAATGGTTGGGTATTGGAGAGTTGAGCGCAGAAATAGAAGGTTTTATGCTTGCCATTCAAGATAGAGTCATTAATACTAAAAATTATAGGAAGCGTATAATCAAAGATATAAATCAAATTGATGATTTATGTAGAAAATGTTTGGCTTTTCCGGAAACTATAGAACATATTATATCGGGATGTTCTATATTAGCGCCGTCCGAGTACACATTTAGGCACAATCAGGTTTTAAAAATAATTCACCACAGTTTGGTAATTAAACATAACTTGATTGATTGCCGTAATGTAGTACCATATTATGAATACGAACCATAAAATATATTATGATAAAACTATACTAACAGACAGAACAATTAGTCATAATACACCTGATATAGTTTTACATGACAAAATTAAAAAAATAACTTATATCATTGATGTAGCTATTCCAAATTCCTGTAATATTCAAAAAACTGTTTCTGAAAAAATTAGAAAATATACAGATTTAGGAAATGAGATTAAAAGAATTTGGCATTCTCGGACTATAAAAATATTACCATTTGTTATTTCGGCCACTGGCATAATACCTAGGAATCTGATTCAAAATTTAAGCATATTAGATTTATCAAAGAATTTGTATATAAAAATGCAAAAATCAGTAATTTTAAATACATGTAGGATTACAAAAGATTTTTTAAATATTTATATTGAGGGATCAGTAGGATTTATAGGTTCAATTAGAAATGCCACAGAGCCGAACACTCTGATATGAAAATATCTGGAGTCGGTGAATTATATTCCCATTTGGTCTCTAGTAGGTTGACATGTTATTCTTGTATTATTTTGTATTTATAATACTTATATAGTGCAATTGCATAGCGCGGGTTGACTAGATGATCATTTGGGGAAGTGTGTGAAAGGGTTTAGTTTTTCCTGTGGGGAAAATTTTACCCGGACATTTAAATCTGGTGCTTAAATAAAAAAAAAAAAGCATATTAAATAAAATGGATAAAGATTTATCCAGACACTATCTAGAGAGCATTTAGTTCAGGTTTTAATCTTGCAATTATACATAAACATAGTTGCTAATAATATATGTGTTAAAGAAAATGAAGATAATTTAGGTGGTTCTTAGTCGAAGTATGGTACAGTTAAACATGACCGAATTTCATATCGACACCGTGGCGAAGTGGTTAGCGCGTTTGCCCGGAAAGCAAGAGGTCCTGGGTTCGTGTCCCAGAGGTGAAAATATGTTATTCTGATTTTTCTGTTTCCAGATTTTCGAATGAGGTTCGCTTACATTGTCTTCATTTATTTAAATATTAAAAAAATCTTATTATATATCAAATACATATTTTTTTCTAACGACTTAACAAGCAAACCCTCAAATAGTAATATTTAATCATTGAACACAATATCAGCAATTCTCAAACGAAATTTTGAAACAGAACAACAGAAAAGATACGGTCGCATCTAGGAATTGAACCCAGTGGTTAGAGCAGTGCCCAGGCAAGGCTAAGGTCCTGATTTCAATCCTAGATGCTACCATATCTTTTCCATTTCAAATTTTCTTTTGAGAGTTGCTAATATTGTCTTCAATGATTTTTTGATCAAATAATGTAGGTACTTCAATTTTCAAATATTATAAAAAAGTTAGGTTAAGATATCTAAAATACATTTGTTTCTTAATGAATCTACAGTTTTCACACAAACATAAAAATAAAATATGGAAATATATTTTTATTATTTTTTATTATTTATTTATTATGAATTAACGCCGATTAACGGCTTTTACATAGGAATTCAACAATTTGAAATGGATACAGAATATGGATACGTTAAGAAAAAAAACATTCGTATGACAAAAAAAAATAAAAAGTACACATTGAAGTGACACTATAATAAAAAATATGTAGCAATTGAACGTGCTACGTAAACACAGTTAAAAGAAAGCTCTAGAACCATCGGTTGATAGTTTTTTATGTGCCATTAAAATTTTCACAATGTTATCAACATATGGAGTGTGACAGTTAAAAAAAATAAACAGTACAATTTGTTTCAGCTTGCTGTTCAAAAGAATTGGAATTTGAATTGCTTGAATTTGAAATCTTAAGTAAGTACTTCTCACAGCGCAGGTAGCTACAAATATAAGAAAAAGAAAATCTCATATACATGTATACAAGATGTTTTGAAGTAAAGAAATTACCACGTAAAGTACGTAATAAAATAAATTTTAAAATTCCATAAGTAAACATTGATGAAGAATATAAATATTCAAAGTATATTGATTATAATCCAACTGAAAAGCGATGACAAACAGCTTTTATTACATAATGTTTGTATGTTGATAATCTTTCAATATTTATCACGTCATCAACAACATATTTATTACCAAGTATATGCAGGCGATTTATTATGGAATATAATTCAGCATTAGAACCTGTATTTTTACAATGGTAATGTAATTTGTGACGAACTGATCTACTCGGTACATGAAAACTTATTAACGAAAGAAGTTCAGAGGAGTCAAACAAGTTATTAACAATTTTAAATAAATACAATAAGTCCGAACAAATTCTTCTTTCTTTTAATGTATCAAGTCCCAGTAGATGTAACAGGGAGAGGTAATTAATGTTTTCAATGGATATTTCCAATTTAAAATTAATGTGACGTAAGAATTTATGTTGGACACCCTCAAGGGAATTTTCATGTATACTGTAATACGGATTCCAAATGGTGGAGTTAAATTCTAGTTGGCTTCTAACAAGAGAAGTGTAAAGTAGTTTGACAGTTTTAAAATTTTTAAAATCCTTCGAAATTCGTAAGATAAATCCCAACATTTGCATAGCTTTACTGGTTATATTATTAATATGTTTAATAAAAGTTAATTTAGTGTCAAAGGTAATACCAACAGATAATAAAGTGTGATCATTGAAAAAGTAAGTGAACAACAATGGTAATACCAACAGATAATAAAGTGTGATCATTGAGAAAGTAAGTGAACAACAATGGTTTTTTTTCCTGTGGAATCTCATAACTTGACATATTTTTACATTGAGAGTTAATTTATTTTTAAAACACCAATCGAAAAAGCAATTGAGATTAGATTGTAGGGACAGACAGTCCTCGTTATTATTAATAATTCTTTATATCTTCAAATCATCTGCAAGCATTAAAATAAGAACATAAAATATTTTGACCTACAACGAATACTTAATTGTTAATTATAGCATCGATCCGTTATGAAACAATTGTCTCGGGAGCTTGCGAGTACCTTCTCACGTGAACAAAGGATTGTTAAAATATGTAGTATATTATACGCTGTATACATACTTGCTATATTATATAAAGGCGTACGTCTTAAACGCTCCTCTTCATCGAGTAAGTAGGTTAATAGTGGTGCCCATATTCTTTGTGTGCGCTTAAGTCCATACATTGTCATACATAGGCTTTGGGGATAAACTCTCTTAAGTAAGTATGGATATGCTCGGTTTGATTACAGTTGGTTCCGAATAAACAGGGCGTGCCGCAAACAATGTGGAAAACAGCGATGAGCAACTTGCGGCCGACTGACGGTATTAATTTCTATAAAAAAATTCGGTAAAGAATATTCAACGGTTTCAGTTGTGTTTAGGGTTTAGTGAAAACTTCGTTTTTTTTTTTAAGTTTTGAATCAGCCGCTCTAAATCATGAGTTTTTCCTTAGAGACTCCAATTGAGTCGTTCAATTTCTATATACGCTATATCAACTTTCACTGATTCGGAGAAAACCTCAAAAAATGAATTGGAGTAATATACAATGGAAAAAGTGTTCATTTTTCACTGTATGTCTAGACATATTCAAGTAATTTGGATAAATAAAATGGATATAGCAGATTTTGATACTCACTTCGTGATTTATATGGAATATAGAGGCTTTTGAAACTCAACTGACCTGAGGGGCTTGTTTCTACACCCGCCATCTTGGCAAAATAACTGCTCGTGATTGGTTGAATTCCAATATAGCGGGTTTTAATAGTAACTTCTTGAATGATATAGCGGGTTTTGTTTCTCACTCGCAATTTTAACATGGTTTTTGGTCATGATAAGGGAGGATTTGAAACTCAATTTTAGACTAGTCTTGTTCCTCGCTACTAGATGTCATACTCAGATCATTTTGCCAAAAAATCGGATATAGCGGGTATTGAAATTATAGGATTCAATTCACCTACGGTGTCAATGTCACGCAACAAGGCTTGGCACTTGGAAAGACACATTGTGGTACCAGAAGACTTAACCACATATCCAATGACAAATGACAACCCTTGTGAACCTTATAAAAGGGACCGGGTTGCGTATTTCCTTTTCCGTGTTCAATAGGAGGCAACCATGCCTCGAAATCAACACGGGTTTGAAAAGCTATTTCACCTTCCAAACCCGTGTTCAATAGAAGGCAAGTGGCATCCAATTGTGCACGGGTTTGTAACGCCAATTCTCTTTCCAAACCCGTGTTCAATACGAGGCACCCATCCTCCAAACGTGATTATAATATAAAAAAACGAAGTGTGTGCATACACGCACAATATAATGGATGGGCAATAAAACGCAAATAACCTTACTAATGTGAAGAAATTGATAATGCCTCGAAATCAACACGGGTTTGAAACGCTATTTCACCTTCCAAACCCGTGTTCAATAGAAGGCAAGCGGCATCCAATTGTGCACGGGTTTGTAACGCCAATTCTCTTTCCAAACCCGTGTTCAATACGAGGCACCCATCCTCCAAACGTGATTATAATATAAAAAAGGAAGTGTGTGCATACATGCACAATATAATGGATGGGCAATAAAACGCACCTTACTAATGTGAAGAAATTGATAATGGATAATTTGGCCTTACTATTAAAATGGTTGATTATCACTGGTGTAAAACTTAATATCATTGTTAAGTGATATACCAAATATATTTTCGTGCCGGGGAATATTTATAGGTAAAACATGTTTTTTTAAATATTTAGTTAAAATGTCGATAAATAAAATGCAACGTTGTAAAACTATTGTAAACTCTACAAAAATTTTGAATATGCCATTTTTTTAATTTTTATATTCTATTACAATGGTTCATAATTTTTCATAAGCACATGTAGTGTTTGCAATTTGGGAGGCGGGAATGGGTACCGCCGCCCCGGGAACCTTTATTGGATAACCAACACCTCTGCCACAGTTTACCCCAAGTGGTTCGCTACGTTTGGTGAGATTTAGCAGGGATGCGGTTTGTCTAGGTCTTGGAGGCGGATGACCTGGACACACTGAACCCCATATTCCTACCCACCCCTTAAACCCTTTTCCTTCCCAGAACTCTCCTCTCCTTCCTTTCCTTTAAAAAAACCCTCCACATAGCATCCCCAAAGATGACATAGGCCCTGAGGGAAATTATTTTCCTCTGGGCCTCCTGTGTGGAGCTCATGTAAAAAAAAGGTAAAAATAACAACAATAATTTCAAACCTGAAATGTGCGAAATTTTGTGCATTCCCGTTCTTATATTATTTATCCTACGTGCACAAGTGCCCTATTTCATTTCGTCTACCAAAATACTTGCTGTTCTGCCAAAAATCACTTTGTATTCATAATGCAATAATATCAGAAAAATGTTGACTAATCATACAAATTTTCCACAACGACAACTATAATAATGTAAAAATCCTGTGGAAAACGTGGGATAGTCTGAATTCTTGACAATTCTGTTATAACTTTGAAAATTACAATTAAAATAAGTAAAATGCCCTTACGCTGCTTATTATTGGATAAAAAATTATTTAACACTAGCTGGTCCCGACGTGCGTCGTTATGCCATTTAATAAAGAAATTGTTTCTCCCTGAGTGTCCTTTCCCATCGTTCCGTTCCTCTTCCGCCTCCCCTTCTTCTCCTGCGTCCTCTCCCCTCTCGCGTTCCCACTCCGTCACCTCCACCTTCCCTCTCCCCACTCCACTCCCCCCCCCCCCCCTTTCCTCGTCCCGCGAACCACCCTCCCGAGTTCCCCTCCCCCCTCCCAGGTCCCCCTCCCCCTTCCCGCGTTCCCCTTCCACCTTCCCCGCCTTCCCTCTTCCCTTTCCCGCTCCCTCGTCCCGCCAACCCTCCTCCCGCGTTCCATATATTCAATCCCAGTACATTCAGTATTTAAACAGCCCGCAAGCCACCTTTTACAATTTTTATTCAAATTTCCATTTTTCATGTATATTAAATTTTGTACCTAACCTATTTAAAATATCTAAAATTCTTGATTCGTTTCAAACTATTAGGAGAGTACCTACTTTAAATAAATTTTTCAACTTTTCAAAAATAGAATCCTGATTGAACAAAAATCCTGATTGCAAAATGTCATTCTCTAACACGCGATCTGTCAAACGTGCGATGTTTTCCGTTATTATCTAATTTTATGCGCAATTTTCTTAATTTTTCTCTCCGTAAGAACCATCCTCGAACTTCAAGGAATATTCTAAAAAAAGAATTCGCGAAATCGATTCAGCCGCTCTCGAGATTTGCGCTTACCAACAAATTTAGCGATTCATTTTTATATTATGGATTAACATTATTTTGGTACCTACCTATTATACCGCTTGTTCCATATGATTAGTAGTTCCAATTTTGAATTAAAAGTTTATTGAATTTGAATACTGACATATTTCATACTACTAACCAACTTACCCATGTCCGAAAGACGAAATTAGTATAATTAGTGTTTTTATTTTAGTATTCACATATGCGACGTTTTCCAACCACTATATTACGTCGTAGGAAATGAGAGTATTGATTGCGAGTGGCCTCTAGACTAGAAATATATATTATGTGCATACTATAGTGCGACAAAAATAGTAAGTTATACATTTAGTAATATGGAACATATATAGAGATCGACATATTATATCGGGTGGACCAACTCCATCTATAATATAGGGATGTATGTACGTCTGAGTCTGAGACATATCCCACCCAGACGAAGCAATTTCACCCGGAAAGCCGTAGAAAATAACAAATAAATTATATTTTATTGAAGCCACGTCAACAGTTTTCTTCATTTTCTAATGAACATAAAATACATCTTAGATCAGACTCCAAAAGTTTGTTTTAATCTTAGTCATGAATGCATTAAGGAATAAACTTTTTTAAATATTGAACGGTATTTTTCAACAGTCGTCAAAAAACGATTCTGTTAGATTTTTTTATTTATTCATTTATAACCTTACTTTTATAGAAATTTCAAGTTTTCTCGGTCATCAAACTAGCAGCACAGCCCGTATTGAGGGAAAAATTGTATATATTGCCGAATTGAATATTAAAAAATTTTACAGTTTTCTGAGCAATAAAACACAAATTAAAAGAATGGAAATAATTCAGAACAGAGGCATGAGATCTGTATTGTGCTGTAGCAGGAATACCAGGATAAAAACCATGCAACGCCAACTCAATATTTTAAGTGTGTGGCAAAGATTAGTTTTCAATACCCTAGTTTTTATTTATAAGTTAAAAAATAAAATGTTACCTGATTATATGTTGAATAATGTTAGAATCAACAGTACAGTTTATTGTTATCCTACAAGAAACTGCAACGATTTTAGGCTTCCTAAAACAAATTTATCGGGAACACAAAATAATATTTATTATAAAGGTTTTAAAATGTTCAATGAACTCCCTGTAAATGTTAAGGAGGCTAAAAGTCTTGCAGTTTTTCGTGGATTATGTCTTAATTTGTAAAGTCCAAATTTTAGTCAGTAGGTAGTAAATAATATTGTAGTAGTCATAGAAAAGAAAACATTAGATAGCATGTCAAATTTTATATCTAAATAAAATACACAATAAAAAAATAAATAAAAAAAGTCGGTTTTCTTAATGAACTGCTGAGATTATAATACTTCGTGATGGCTGGTCAAACCAGGTAGCAGGCGCGGTTCCTCCATACATACCTACTATGGATGCGGCTCTTCCCTTCCTTTTGAGGCGTATAATAGATATAATAAAAGTTGTTATTTATTTATTCAGCATTAAACAGCAGCAAACAACAATAAATACTGCTTTTTTTAATTGGGCAATTCACCCTAAAGAGAGTGCTTTGTAAAACGACACCGTCTGGACCTCAGCGGCCAAAAATCAGTGACCGGACCAAAATACACATTAACAACACCATTATCGATATCTCGATGCTAGTGTGTCGAACGTCGCGTTAACGCACCATTACCAGCAACAGTGGATTCTCTGCTCCATTCCGCTTCCACGATGTTAGAAAAAGTTTGATATTTGCGCATGCGCGTTTAGTTCTGCCTGCCAAGTTTTGCCTAACGCAGTATACGCATTCGATGGGAGCATCCAACGCGTAGAAAATGACTTTAGTGGGCGCAGGCATAGTGCACAGAATAGCATAACAAAGCGCGTGTATTAATTCGGCACGTTTTAGAGAATTGGTTAGGGCGACCATTTTGACAATTTGGATTGAATAATGGATGACGATTTTTACGTTAAATATCTTTCGAATATCTATAATGTGAAGCATAGAGGATTTATGGAGCTAATTTGACATACTTTTTTGTCAGTAATTGCATCATGTTCGTGGGCTAGTGTGTAGGTATTTATATTTGATATTAGGTAATATACTTCAGCATTCCTTATACAAAAAGTCATCGACCGCCACTGCTAGGTAAATATATCGGTTTAGGGATACCTATGCCTACTTATCGGATTCAGTATTTACTAATTATTCGTAAGCCCATTTTAAAGAGTAGTGCCCATAAATTTTATGAACTATTTTTTTTAATGTTTCTAGCATAAGTGTGCTTCAAGGGTGTTCTGGACCATCATCGTTTCAAATGATGGAGTTAGTGTGAAGTTATATTATCTTAATTTCATTTAAATGGGAAAATTTCATAATTACACGAAAGATTGGAGCCTTCTGACTTAGATAGATGAGATGTCGAATAGAGGGGAGGCAATTTTAGATAAGGCTTGATAGAAAATACGATATTTGTTTAGAGACGGGCAACCAAAACTATGTGATCTATTTTCCCACTTCTACATAATAGAAAGTACAATCTGGATAGTCAATCAGGTTAATTTAAAAAAAAACGTGTGAAGAAACTGAGCAATGCACCTACTCATTTGAAGCGAGGAAATTTATTTTTTGAAAAATGGGGGAATTTGCTAAACCGCTGCTTTGATAGGATAGCCCTTTTATCGAGGCACAGCAGGATCCTTTGGATTGACTAGCAATGTGTTAAACTCTGCCCAAACATTGCGGGATCTATTTTCGAGGACGGACAAATGTCAGATATGGGATTGTTGTTTATGGAAGCTTCTTGTTTTGCCAAGGAAACCGCAATATCGTTACCCGCGATGCCAACATGTTCATGATTTTTCCAGAGTTTTTAATAAGACTTTCATTAACATTCACAAAGAGATCATTAAGATAACGAAAAAGACTGGATTTAAGTTTTTGGTGGGAACGGAGAATCATTGACTCTTTACAATGTATGAAGTATATATAATGCTTACGCTCATGTCTGACATAGATGCTATATGATAATAATAATAATAATAAGTTTGTTTATTTCTTGTTTTACAATAGTTGGTATTTACAATATTACAATAAACTCAAATTTGATTTGTTTTAGTAAGTTAGCTTAGATTATGTTAGTAATATAAGTATGTATATGTTTTAAAAATTATTTATGAATTAACAAGAACCCCGGTTTGGGTAAAGGCCTCCTCCAAAGATGTCCATTTTTGTCGGTCTTGTGCTATGGAGTACCAGTTTATGCCAGTTGATCCTTTCTGTAGCAAAGTATAAAGGTGTTGTGTTCTTCTATTTAAAATTATAGAAGATTATAATTATATTCTATTTTTAAAAATAGAAGATGCTATATAATAATGATATATTACATATTTTATTTTTTTTTATTTATTTTAGCGACTGTATAAAATAATTGTACATACAAAATGTAATGGTCAAATTAAGTATAAAATATTGTATTTCTTAGTCCTCCTCACTGGGGTGCCAAGGCGGACTAAAGTTATTTAAATATAGTTCATTTGTCTTCTATGTCGTTTTTAGTGTCTTCGTTAGGGTTTTTTCATTGACCTCTTTAAGCCATATTTTTATTCTTGATTTGTATTAATTAGGATTTGTTATTAGTTTTATGTCTTGGGGAAGGATGTTATGGAGTTTTGTTGCAAAAGTATGTATAGTTTCTTTGTCCAAATGTGGATTTATAACTTGGAATATTTTTTATATCATTTTTATTCGATCTAGTAGAGGATTCATTATTTTTGAAGGGCTTCAATAATATATTTTTGGCATATATTTGCTGTACATTTGGTACGTCAAAGTTATTGAAAATTTCAATTGAAGGCGTTCTAATTGGTACTTTCAGTACGGTCTTTGTGATTCCTTTTTGAATCGTATTCTGGTTGTGTAAGTACGTATATATATGTAGCAGATACCCATCCTATGATTCCATATTCAATTCGAAAATGACATAACGCGTAGTAGACCTTTTTCATATCATTTTTATTTAACACGTTTCTTAGATTTTTAAAGAAATATATAAGGCTTGTGAGTTTTTCCGTAATACCTTTGATGTGTAGGACCCATCTAAGATTTTCGTCAATTATTATTCCGAGATATTTTATGTTTTGTGTTTTTTCGCTGACGGGGCAGTAACATTGTATATTATTTCCATGGCATTCGTGTAATTTTAGTTCTAGTGATTTTATTGGCTGACCCCTTGAGTTCATTGAAAATGTTATATATTTTGTTTTGCTTATATTAAGGGTAAGCGAGTTGATTTGAAGCCAATTTTGAAGTGCACTAAGCACTTTTTCAGCCTCATTAAATGTATCCGTCCAATTTTCTTCTTGAAATAATAAAAACGTATCATCAGCAAAACTGATTATGTTATGTATATATGCATTGTAGCTTGAGGAGAAACCCACAAAAAAATCTAAACTCAGTAAAAAAAAATCACAAAGAATCCTCATACAACAAAAAACTGTTTCCAGTACCAAATATCGATGACACATTCAATCAAGCTTCCATTATAAAAATGTGTAAAGAAAAAAAATCAAAGAATTCAAAAAATTCTACAAACTAACGAGAAAAGGAAATCAATTTATTATACCTAATTGTAAAACAACGCAAAACCATTACAATTACCAAGCCGTAAAAAAAACTGCAATAATCTTCCTACTGAATTGCGCTGTATTACCAAACAATCAGTACAAATAAATAAAATTAAATAATGTAAAAAAACTTACATCGAGAAAATAAATATTTTGTACAAAACTTACCATAATAATATTCAACTAAAGTAAGAATCTGGCTCCCTTATCACAAGAGCTCCTCTTTTCTGATCAAGTGTATAAGTCCAATCATGAACTTAAATGTGATATTTTGTAAAATAGACCTGCATAAAATGTAACCCGAAACCTTTAAACTACAATAAAATTAAAATAATACATATATACGTTCCTTAAATTTATATCAAATTGTACCAGTCTGCAGATGCCCGTCATACGGTGATACCGATCGGGTCATTAATAAAAAGTGTAAAAAAGTTTTGAAGGTGTTTTAATCCGTTAAAAGTCGTACTCTATCTATATTTTGTATAAAGAAGACTGACAGTGGCGGGCGAACGAACATCGGGCGGGCGGTGTTTGGTTGACTCTTGGTTGACTCTAATAAAAATCTACAGTTTATTACAAGATTGATGCCGGGTACTTCAACTAGTAAAATATAAATTAATATTGGAATTCAAATGAGTTTGCATTCCGAGCAGACAAATAATCGTGAATATTATTGTGAAAAATATACATAATGAATTTATGCAGAATAGTTTCGTCGGGTAGCACAGTGGTCTTCGAAAAATTCCACCCAGACGACTGATGGCATTTTATGTGCGTATTGTTTAGGGGTAGAGGGTGGGAGTTGGGCCTGTCGCGTCTAGAACTATTAAACTATTAATACGGAGTTTTATGGGGCGGCGATCTCCGCGAGGGATGAATTGCGTCTGCCTAAAGCGGGGTGGGGGAAGGGGTATGCATAAATCCCTTTACACTTTACCAAATGTCATAAAATGCACGACACATTTTAGGGGGTGCTTTAAATACAGTGGTCGGCGCTCGTGGTTAAGGTACATTGTCTGATTTTTAGAAATGTTTTCAAAAAATCATCAACACAAATATCCTACCCAATAACGAGTTACAAAAACCCGAATGTGTTTTTCCACTACCGCTATGCCTACTTCATATTAAAATATTGTTTGTCATAAATCAATTTTCCTTTCCTTTTTTGTGGATACCGTACTTCTGCTCCAACTAACAACTGCTCCCAACTACCTTGAGCCAGTGAGACTATGGCATCCCCAATTGGGATATGTTAGGGGTATACATTAACTACGTGAGTAGTTTTTCTTCCAATCTAGACCCCCCCCCCCCCCCCTTGGTGAGATAAATTTGGACCACTTCGTATATTCTTTTCAAGTAACGTGAGATTTTGCTGGTCCCTGTATGTCCCCTTATGAGGCTGAAGATAGTGGAAAGGGAAAGGAGATGGGGAAGAGGCACGTGGGAAAGTATCAGGCTATCCAGATCTGGTCATCAAACACGGCTAAAGCCATTTCAAGCAACTTTTCAATTCTGAATGGCTGTCTTACACCGTGACGATACTGAGAGTATCTTCTTCTCTGGAACGAGTCTCAAATTTACTTTGTATTATTTTTAAATGATTAAATTGTGAAATAACACAAATCAACCAAATAAAATTTATTTACGCAATCCGGGATTTGAATCCGCAACCTCCGGATCTTAGAGCGTTATCTCTCGACCACGGGGGCCACCGATTTCCTTGCTGTGAAACTATATCAAAGGTCTCTCGGGCGACTGCTACAAGCAGTCGATGTCGACAGCTTCAAGCAATTACTCCAAAATATACGACAGTTTACATAATTCTAAATTTTTTGTTTCTTTTGAGAATTGCAGATTTGCTGTCAATATATCTTCCACGCTCTGCCCAACAGTTTTTGGGGATTAATCTACTAGTAACTATTGTATTGTCAAAAACTTTATATTTTCGGTGCATAAAATACAAATCCTTTCTACCATATTAACATCTGATAATTAATAATACAATATTTAAACAAAAGGATGGCTTAGCTATGGGAAGTAGTACGAGTCCTTTGATTGCAGATATTTTTGTTAATAATTTAGAAAATAAGATTTTTAATAGTGGTGCGTTATTACTTAAAAATGTGTATTGTTGGAAAAGATATGTTGACGATATATTTTGCATTTGGTTAGGTTCAGAAAGACAATTGAACATGTTCTTAAATTTTTTAAATAAATTACATAAAAACATTAAATTTACGCTGGAAATTGGTAAAGATAAGAGTTTAAATTTCTTGGATTTAAATTTAACATTAACAGGTACAAAAATAGATTTCAATATTTTCCGTAAAGATACGTATACTGATATTGTTATACATAATTCTTCAAATCATCCCTTTTCTCAAAAACTAGCGGCTTTCCACTCTATGATTAATAGACTTATTACAATTCCTTTGTCAGCTCTTAACTATAATTTTGAATTAAATCTCATAAAGCAAATAGCAATTAATAATGGCTATTCTTCTAATTTGATAGATGAAATACTAAATAAAAAAAATTATACAGAATTTTTTCAAATTATATATTTACCCTATTTCTAAAGATAACAATAAACATTGGCGTAGAATTTTATTTGTCGACAACGATACGTCAAAAATTATTAGTAAAAATATTCCCGGTACTATTCAACCAGCGTTTTACACAAATAACAAATTGAAGAAATATATACTCAACAATAAAGATAGCGAAATTAAAACCAAAAAATCAGGGGTTTACAAACTCAATTGTAATGATTGTAGTTCGTTTTATATAGGTAGAACTTATAGAAACTTTGAGATTAGGGTTAAAGAGCACCTCAGAGCACTAAATGGCAATAGCGATTCTGAGTTCGCAGACCATTTATTAAAATACGATCATAGCTTTGACATAAATTCAGGTCTTCAAATATTACATACAGGATATAAAACATCGCAAATCAATAATTTAGAAATTTTAGAAATAAGAAAAAATGTAAATTCCAAAGCTGACATAATTAATAAGCAAAAAAAAATTGTTAACCCTGTTTTAAATATCTTCCCACTTAACCGGCCTTTCTAATAGCTTGGTAATCCCCAATTTTTCGAAACTCCCACCATTGTCAACCCTTCCCCCTCCTTCAATTTCTTCTCTCCATATCTAATCTATAATTAATTTTTTAACTTTAGTATACTTTTATTCCTGAAGAAGTGAACATGGTTCACGAAACATGTTGATAGTATAAAATATAAAAAATAAAGTGATGTAAACTAAGTTATTTTCTTTTAATAAATAAATAATGACATCACAAAGTAACAACCTTTTAGAAGAAGTTTTCTTCGAAAAAAAAAAAAAAAAAAAAAAAAATTGATAATATCATGTTACATTCAGTACCTAATAAACAAATGTTGATGAGCCGCGATGTACCGACTCTTCACGGTGATTTTAACACTGTTATTAATGCGAATGTGTTCAAAATGTACCATAAATTACTGTTATCGTTCTTTGCTAGAACTTTTATGCACAATCCAGGCGAAGTTTATGACTAAATAACACTTAAAATTATTCAAAAGAAATAATATCATTTTAATCATATTGTAATAAGCCATTTGGTAGAGTGGTGCATCCGATTAAACAAGGTTGTATTTTTAACGACATTTTTCATGCGGTCAGCACGCTGTATGCCACGTCATTTCTGTTAGTTATTGCCATTTATCACGTTATAAAGAAACATTTTGTTTGGAGTAATTGCTATGAAATTTTGGGAACATAATGCAAATTCTCATAATAAAATAATAAATTATTGCATTATGTGCAATAAAATATTGTACAATTCCGTCTAAGTTAATAAACACTTGGACTCTGGTACACTGTATTTTGTCCTTTTGCTGGTTCACGTGAATGAAACCAAAAAATAATTTAACAACGAACATAGAAATATGAACAAAGAAAAGCTATATGTACCATTTTGTTTTAAATTAACAATTATAGTTCTTCAATAATTGCAAACGCATTTGAAGCGTAATTTTAATTTATCGAAAGTAAATGACTTGTATGCATTTTAATAATAATAATCTTTCTTCGCTATCTTCTTATACATAAAAATGAATCGCTGAATGTGTTACTAAGCGCATAACTTTCGAACGAGTGCACCAAATTGGATAATTCTTTTTTTATGTGTTCGTTATTGTCAGGACAAGGTTTTTATAAAACTTCCAGTGAGCTCTGGCATTATGAAATTTGTATAAAAAAAATGCTATTGGTGGCACGCGAGGTTTGAAAACTGAATGTATGGAAAGCGGGAGGGAGGGAGAGATGTGGGAGAGGGGGGAGTTGTAGGAGTGGAAGAGGGGGGGGGGGGGAAGGGGGAGGGGGGGAGAGGTGAGGGGGCAGCGGGGGAGGGGAGAGGGAAGGCGGGAAAGGTGGAAGGGGAACGCGGGAGAGGAAGGGGACGCGGGATGGAAACAGGACGCACGGGAAAGGACATGCAGGGAGAAACAATTTATTTCTTTGAATATGGCATTGCAACGCATGCCGGGAACCAGCTAGTTAATAATAATAATTAGAATTATAAGTAATGAAACAGAGTTATTTATTTCATTAAATTTTAGATCTTTTTGACTCTTGATTAAACCATAATGGCTGCATTGTATTTGGTTCTTACCAAGAATACCTTGAATTTTCAATATTATTTTTATTTATTTTATTATTTATTTTCTTTAAGTATCTTAAGAAAATGGGACATTATGATATTACTTATCTTCCATTAAATGCATTTGCTTGTGGATGGAAGAAGAGTTTACATTTTATATATGTACAATTTATACATTTAGGTGTTTCACATATATAGGTATAGTTAATACACAGCTAATATACAGTTAATGTACAGTTAAATCATATCGCAATCAACACCCTTTAACTAAAAGACACAAACATCCATATATATTCAGTTAGAAGTAAAATAGTGTGATATTTATGTGGTGATAGGGGAAGCAGCAATTTGCCCGTTGATGATTTCTCTAAAATGCTTTTTGACAGAGTTCAACAATTGTACTTTGTCATTAATGCTTCTGATTTCTACTGGCAGGTTATTAAAGAAGTATTTTCCTTGGTGTGTATAATGGTGTTGAGCAAGGGCGGATTCAGGATTTTTTTCTGGGGGGGGCACAAGGGGCAGACGGGCAAAAAAATCAACAATTACTGATAGAAATAAACTTGAAGTATCATACTTCAAGTTTATTTCTACAAGTTCAAGCATGTATAGGAAGGTTTATGAAAGTGTCAAAACAATAGAAAAATTAAATGTTTAATAACAGTTAATAATTGACAGTTTTCTGTACTGTGATGGAATCTCCACAGTACACAAAAATACCGTTTAAATCCGCCCTTGGTGTTGAGCAAAATACGTGTTTAGTTTGGGGCATACAAATACGTGTTTAAGTCTAGTACGATTTTCAGTTATGATTGAGTATTTATCTTTTTCTTTTTAATTTGTACGATTGAATTTAAATCTTTAATTTATAATCTTTAAAACTGTAAAAAAAACTGGACGGGTACCGCCGCCCGGGGAACCATTTATTTGATAACCAGCACTCCTGCTGTAGTCTACCCCAAGAGATTCGCTACTTTTGGTGATCTAGCAGGGGTACCCGGGTTCATGGAGTGAGGTTTGTCCAGGTTTAGGTGTTGAGGCGATTGCGTTTACCCACCGGCGTTTACCCATGGCGGACAAAATCGGGAGAGTTTGGTTGAGGGAGACCTATCCTACACCTCTCCAGCCCGACCTTCGACGCATTGCCTTGCACCGCAGTGGGAGGGATTAATTCATACGTCCGTCACTCCTGGACGCATTGATCTCGAAATTCCTACCCACCCCTCATACATTTTTCTTCTCAGAACTTCCATTTCCTATAAAGACCCGCCGCACAGCATCCCCAAAGATGACATAGGCCCTGAAGGATTTTTTTCCTCAGGGCCTCCTGTGTGGAACTAATATAAACATAATATAAAACGCGTATACTCGTGGGAGATCCCACACACTTTTTTATGCTCCGAAAGCGAGAACTTCTTCCTTTCAGAATGCCCCATTAAATAGAGCAATTCAACTGCTTAACGATTCTGCATTGAGCATTGACATCTTCAATGTTACCTATAGAGAGTTCAGTAACTATCTTTTGACATATGTCTCAACATAGTGAAACTGCCCCCTTGGCATTTTTTCTCTTATATTTTGTAATCTTCTCCGTAATAATTTGGTGTATAAAGTTTTATGGAAAATAAAAATAAATAAATAATAATAATCGTCACTCTTTCTTCCGGTTGCAGATATTTCAAATATCTTGGAACAATCGAATAGTAGGTAATCACCCCGCAATACACACCCTCAATTTGAACGGCTTTTGAAATGATATTTCGTTTTTAGATTTCCACAGCCAAAAGTATTTTCGTTATTTGTTTTTAGGGTATTATGCCGTGTTGCGCTACCTCCTTCTTTAGCCAACGTTAACAGCGTTAGGACAGTGTCCATCATCAGGGCAGATGTGACATCCGAAAAACAAATAACGAAGTAAGCTTTTGATATATTTAAAATAAAGAAGATGAACGGTGAGAAGCTGGGATGACAAACAGTTGTAATGGGTTCAATTCCTCTGCTAGCTAATTCCTTGATCATTGAAAGGGCAAATTTTTTCGCTTATGATGATGATAGTTGGAGTTTTTCAAATATTTTCAGGTTGTTCATAACCCGGGAATGCTTATATTTCCTTAAAAAAAGGTGGTGGATTTTTTATTTGCAGAAAAGTGTTATTTTCTGTTCATTGTATTGTAGCTCAGATCGTCGCTTTAATCTCAGATTTCGTTGTTTTTTTTTTTTGTAAGAATTTTGTTGCTAGTACGTAGGGCCGGTATGTTTGTATTATTAATTCAAAATTTTATCATAGTATCTACTAAACAGAATGTATTGATAAAATCGGGTGTACCTATTGAATGCTTGGAAGTATTTAATCCTTAATCAAATACATAATGTTTCAATTCCAAATTCTTGGAAACAATATTCACGGGAGTTTCGTGAAAACGTATTGAAAGCAAGCCAAGATAAAATTAAGAGAGTGATTTTCAAAATGATTGAACGACGCGTCAGTAGATTCAGAATAAACGTTTTCTTTGTTCAGCCGCAGCAGTATTCTGTTGTGTTTGTTATTCAGGGGAATGTATATTACATCTTCAAACAGGGTTCAATCAGGCGCACACGTAGTAAATTAAAATTTAAACCGGATCACTTCATTCGTAGATTCGGGACATCTTCTCCGCGTCGGATCCGTTCTGTTCGTGTGTGTCCGTGTCACCCGCAATCCGCCTGCTCCGCTTCTTTGCACTTACCCCGCTCACTTCTGCGACCCGGAGAGGTAAATTCGACAAATCAAATAAAAGATCGCAGATAACATTGATTTTCAAAGAAGACTTTAATCTTCTTTGGCGTATGAACTGGCTGTGTTTTTGTATATTTTCTATAAATATTTGTAAAACTATAATCGTGCTTTTAAAAAGTGTCTTTGTTCTAAGTATTAAATGATCTTTTTAATATTTCTATTTTTGAGAGTGATATTTCATGGTGGAAATTGAATTGGATATTGAAATATAAGTGGATGTGCTATCTGCCGTTTTTACTATGTGGGTCTGCGCTTCCGGGTGTCGCCGATATTGTTTACCAATTAACAAATAAACTAAAAGAACAAAAAATAATTAACGAATAAACCAAACGAACGTTAAACTAAATGAACGGATTCTTTCCTTATTCAAAATATATTGTTAACCAATATTAATGCACATTTTCAAAAAAACAACGAAATGAACAGATTCGTAGTCCGGCGACAGTTGCGCGGACACCATAGCATATCTTCTGTATTTGAATATCTTTGGTGGAATTCCATTATAATATACAACGTGTCCGAAAACTCGTAGTACAAGCGGAAAACTGGTGAATCTACATCACGTAGAGTACCCAAAAAACTTATTTTTTTCGATCTGAGCATTTCGATTTAAATATATATTTTTTTTCTATTTTTCGATTTTTTCAGCAACTAAAGGGTTAAAAAAAATTTTGAGCCCGGTTTACCCTTCGATGCATTTTATAAGACATTATACAGCAGAAATCAACCCCTAGTGAAAATTTTTTCAAATTTAACCAAAAAAATTCCAACTTCGGACCCGATTTACTCGAAAACGAAAGCTCAAATCAAAAAGTTATATCACAAATCGACTCAGAATGTGATGTAGATTTACCAGTTTCCCGCTTGTACTACGAGTTTCCGGACACCGTGTATTATAATAAAACGAATATAAAACTTTATTCCACTTAATTTTATTCGACCGTAACCGGTTTCAGCTCGTTAGAGCCATCTTCAGACTGGTACAAATATTTATTAAGTGGAATAAAGTTTTATATTCGTTTTATTAAAATATATTAAATGATCTGTTTTTCTTACATAGAAATCTTTCGGTACGCTTTGGTACCTTGAAATTTAGAAATGTTTTTGTATCCAACTTTTCTAGGTCAACTATTTGTGATAGCCATTCCCTTCATTGGTTGTGGAGCTCCGAAATATCTATGAATATTAAACTAAATGTCTTGTACATAGTGTATAAGACATTCCTTGACCCACACTTCTCATTCGTAATAAAAATACTTTCGTATATTAGAAATAATAAGCAATGCAGGGTAGTCAAACCCGTTTTCACAATATTTTCTATTTCTATAAATAATTTTGTCTGTGGCGGTCAGCGGGCGGCGCTAGTTTTTTTTAAATTAAAAATCTTCATTATTTTCCGAGACTGGAATTTTTGCACTCTTGACCTTCAAAACAAGACTTTTTTACATTAGCTCCAAACAGGAGACCCTGGATAAAAAAAATCTATCGAAGCTTATTTCGTCTTTGGGGATGTTGTTTTGAGGGTATTTTTAAGAAGGAGAAGATCTGGGAATGAAAAAAAGGTGTGAGGGATGGGTAATAATTTGGAGGTCAGTGTGTCCAGGAACTGTGGTCTTCCACTGTGGTACAAAGCGATGGGTTGTGGCAGACCAACTGGAGAGGTCAAAATGAATCCATCAATCAGTCTCTCCTGATCTGGCCTGCCGATGAGCAAATGCATCTGCCACGACTTAGACAAACCTAACCCCATGAGTCCGGGCACCCCTGCTAAGTCACCAAATGTAGCGATGGTTATCCAATAAACTGTTACTAACTATATTGGATTTCGAAAACTGCATAAAGCCCAGGACTTCAGCTAGTTTACTGTGTATGACCACCCGTTAAGGTATTTTTATGATGAAATAAGTATTTTACAAAACAAAGTAAAATTTAAAAAAAAAACTCTACAGGTAAAATGAGGACATTGCTACCCTCCGCCATCGGACCAGCCAAGACACGGCTCTCCCCCACTCAATACTCCTCACGAATAAAACTTTGTTTTTCACCCTGAGAACAAATTCAGCCCAGAGGGGAGGCCGGGGCGGGTGGATCGGATTACTGGGCTAGCCCCAGGCCCAGGTGTGTGGGGAGGCCGAGATATGCGCCGAGTAATGCGACTGCATGGGTAAGTCGGGGCAATCACACTCTTGACTCGCAGAAATCAATTTCAGCTCAGACGAGTGCCGTTTGATTTTTATTGTACATGGTAAACAATGTTTTTAGTACACATATGAAACCATTCATGATATTTTTCCTGTTATTAGAAACGAAATTTGGTAAAACTTAAAATCCCTGAAAATGTCAATATGAATAATGTAAACAATGCTAATATTTAATTATTCATTACAACAACAATCACGCTATCTTATATATATTTCTGGATGTTTGTTGGTAACGATGCATAACATTTGTTTCGTTAAAACGCATTATCTCGGCACTCGAATGAGTTACGGAGTCGAATTAAAACAGATAAATGTAGTTTCTTTAATAGTAACAATGTGGTATACAGTTGTATATACATATACGAGACGCCGGAGGAAGACTTAAGCATTATCTTTGCGCCGGAGTGATATATGGAGTCGAATTAAAGTCCATAAAATGTACTTTATTTAGTATTAACATTGTGGTTTACAGTTGTGTATATACGAGACACTCGAGAAAGACTGCCGCCGCTACCTAAATGTCCACCAATTTCTTATATATCATCTCCCTTAAATATTTGAAATTTTTAAGCGCTTAAAAAAATATACATATATATAGTTATATACATATAAAAAAAATTTATACATATAAAAAAATATACATATATATAGTTATTTTTTAAGATAATATCTACACATTTCCCACGCCGAAACGCAACACAGAAAAAAATCGCACGCTCCGAAAATTATTATAAACACATTTTTTCAGTTATTTTACAAGTTGTATGTATGAACAAAATTCACAGTGTTTCTTTAAATGCTGTTTTAGGCAGCCCCCAAGAGATTTTGCTCTATTTTAAACGAGGCGTGTTTTATTAAACATTTTCACAATTTTCGCTTCAATTTTATCGTTTTTTAAATATTAGCGCCTTCTCTCCAACATTCGTGATTACATATCTCTCCATCTTCTTCTTTTTGAGCGGGGATGCAGCGCCTTAAGCATTAACTTTGCGCTGGAATTATATAAGAAGAAGAATTAAAGTCGATATAGTATGATTTTTTAATATGGCGTTCTTCTGGATTCCACATGAAGTGAATGACATAAAGAGTTGAGGACGCCTGAGGAAGCCAAATATTTGTGTATGGTAAAATAATAGATATGTGATAATTTAATAAAGAAAGGGGTAGACGTGAAAGTGAATGACATAAGAAGTCGAGGGGGCCCGAGGAATACAAGACACGATCAAGGTAATCCACGGAACAGGCTCAGCCTAGTAAGGTGGTATATACCAAAAAATGTAAATTGTGTATATTGTAATATTATCTTGGTTAATAAATAATAAAAAATAAAAAATCATATGTGGTAAAACAAGGCATGCATGAAGAACGAAGAAAGGACTGTAAGGAGAAGGTATGATATGGAAGTGAATGATTTCAGAAGTTTATGATGCACGAGGGAAGATATAGCAGGATCAAGTGGAACAAACACTTTAAATAAACTTTTCATTTCTTAACAATAATATAATTTCCACCTGAAAATACACACAAAATATTCATAACCCCGAGCAACGCCGGGAACATGTCGGCTATTGTATCACATCTACTGAAATCTACATAATATTTTCTGTCTCGGCAAAAGCGACGTGTTTGTGGAAAAATCGGTTATTGTTATTACAGTACTGTAATAATAATAACTTATCCGATTATGCCTAAAAGACACAAAAAAATTAAATGTTAATGTGAATATTTCCATTTTTATTGATAACTATTTTTAACGCTCAGCTGATTCGTTCATTGTATGTAAAATATAGGTTAATGAACAAAATTAATACTAATATTCTTCAATGATCTTATTCGCACGGTTGATTAAAAAATTGAAAAAAAAACATTTATTGTACAAAAATACATAAAGTATGAAAGGTATAACTAATAGGTACATCCTATTTCTTTCTGCTAACCTAACAAATAACCGTAAAATATTTGATTATTTATTTAATTTGCACTATGGCAGAATAAGATTTTCATACCCAGCAATATTTTATTTATTTAAAATCGTTACCAACCTGTTGAACTCCCCTGAACTTCTTTCGCTAATATGTTTCCATGTACCTAGTCGACCAGTTTGTTTCAAATTACCTTATCATTGCAACAATACAGGATCTAACGCTGATGAGTTTTTATTCCATAATGAATCGCCTGCATGTACTTGAAAATAAATATATATATTTTTTTAAATCCTTTATTTTTCCCAATTTTACATTCTATAGTAACATATTTTAGATATAATAAAAATAATGGGAACCCACTAAGACGCAGCTTGTGCGTGGGTAATATTATAGTTAAATATATTTTATTTTAGTACCTAGAAAAAACAAACAGTGGTATATGAAGCAAAAACATTATTAAAATTTGTTTAAACAGTTTGTACAAAAAGTGTGTTCAAAAGTGTACAAGGTAAAAATTAGTGTATACTGTAATAACAGTTATAAGTGTAATAATAAGAGTAAAGTTTGTGAGAAACATAAACTGATGTAAAATTAAATAGAGTTTTTACATCTGTATGGTTCAGCCACATTTTTAACTCTTTTATGTAATGCGGAAGTTTAGTTGCAACTTGGAAATTTTTTGGTAAAAGGTTAAAAGTGCGAGGTCCAATAAAACTACTGTGAGTTTGCATTTGTTTTGTGTTTGTTTGGGGGGTATAGAATACATTATTATTTCTAATGTTTGTTCTGTTTTCAGTTTTTTCGAATTTGTTTCCGTTTTTATAGATATATTTCATAGTTTGCAGTATAAATAGTATACCGAGATTAAATAGTTTAGATTCTTTGTATAAAGCATCTGTTGAAAATGACAGCATCTGTTGACAATATAATTTTGAGTTGTTTGTAAAGGTTTTATAAAAACATCAAGCGCACCACCCCATCCTATTATTCCGTACATGAGTGAAGATTGCACCAAAGAAAAATAAATCATTTTCAATTTGTCAATATTCACCACTTTTTTAAGTCTGTGAAATATGTACGTAAGATATCTTAATTTAGAAACGGTATTATTAATTTGTGATTGCCAATTTAAATTTGTATCAATATACAGGGTGTTAAGGGACGTACTTGACTTACTTTAACCAGTGATTCCTGACATTATTTGGAGTAAAAAATGTAAATGAAATTTTGGTCTCCGGTGACTTTTTTTGAAGACTTTTTTTTTTTTTCAAAATTTTTTTCTTCAAAATCAAACAAAAAAAAATTCTTCCGCACGTCGTCACTGGTCACTCAGCCGGGTGTCTGACAAACCCCTTACCCCGCCTCCAACTGTTCAACAACTACCATTTTTTAATGTTTTTGTAGAAAAATAAATAAAAAAAAACATCAAAAATGTCGCCGGAGACCAAAATTTCATTTACATTTTTTACTCCAAATAATGTCAGGAATCACTGGTTAAAGTAAGTCAGGTACGTCCCTTAACAACCTGTATATACTCAAGTATTTGATCTTATCAACTTTTTAAGTTCAAAGCAAGATGAGCATGTTACTTGATTACAGTTAGCATTATGTATTCTAATTTTAAGGTTATTGGGTGGTTTGTTTTTACTGTTTTTTATAAAAAGGTAGGTAAAATGTTTTATTGTAGTTTAGGAAGAGTTTATTACTATTTAGCCAGGATCTGACATGTGCCAAACATTTTGATGCCTTTAAGAAAGTTTCAAGCCAGGATTTTCCATTTACTATTATTGTTGTATCATCAGCGTAAGATACAATATTACCAGGAATTACAACATTACATAAATCATTTATATATATTAGAAACAGAACTGGGCCTAGCACAGTACCCTGTGGTACTCCATGTTTTATACTTGTTTCAGAACTATAAAAATTCCCAATTTTTGTTTTTTGTTTTCTGTCTTTGAGATAGTTAGTTAGAATTTTTAATGTATCTTTGGATGAATCTATAAACATTGCTAGTTTAACCTCATACAAACACTACTTAATTAAAACTGTCTGTCAGCGCTTCTCAGCGCTGACAGACAGTTTTTCAAATACAGATTTATAGTATTAATTTCTTAATACATAATATCCGGGATTTATAATATGTTGTATTGTATTTATAATAACCAACTCATTGTACTTTTTTACGTTGATACTACAATTTCTATTGTTCTCTTTTATGAATTTTATATTTATATTTTTCTTTTTTTATCTATGTATATTCTGTATTCATATGTAAAATAATTTTGTAATTCTTTTGTAAAAGCCGCTATAATCGGCGTTAATAAATAAATAAATAAATAAATATTACTTCTTCGAACTTTGCAAAATAACTTTGTGGTATCAATAAATATTATCCTCTATCCATCCTTCTGCCCTTAATACTAATCTTTCTTTTTTTTATGTATAATTCGTGTTTAATATGCACAAATCGTACAATGTGTTAATTTATCTATTTAAACCTAATGCCATGGCAAAGTAAAAACCACTTAAATGAGCTTCTTATCGAAATATTGATTATCATTATTTATGGTTATGAAAGTTTTCGCAAGGTATCTGTTATCTTCGTAAGTATTCTAGTAAAGTACATACCCCTGTACTAGTAAATTACATATCCCCCACTCAAAACAAGATTTCTATACCCTTGAAGAAGAAAACATTAAAATAAAAAATAAAAATTGTAAAGAAACGAAATTCTGACAATTCTTTCAATAGAATTATTGCTCACCCTTAATCCTCGCCGTCCCGATACCGTTACATTCCCCGCTGGCCATAAAAAACCTCTCCTGGAAATGGGCAACATGAAGGCTATATCAAAAGGAAATTTGCTCCGAGTCGGACCGGCGTCTTCCGACATTCAAATGTGGCGGAGCATCTGCCCGGAATGGCCCCCGGCCCCGGCGGGCGGAGGCGACGCTGCGCCACTGTTTCATATATGGATCACTTTCGAACTAACCCCGCAACCTCTTGCACCGGGAAACAATAACCCCCGCTCTCCTCACGAATTAGATGAACAGGGAGACCTGTGTTTGTAAATCAAGGATTTTTTACAGATTTCACGAAAAATGATTTTATGTTTAGACAATTCCTGTGATGAATATATAACCAAACTCACATGAATAACGAAATGAAAAATCAGGACGACCTGTGTTTTTTTAAATATTCCTTTAATATCTGTTTCTCAAGAGTTGGCACATTTTATCAACACAAAATATAACAATACATAAGCATAAAGGTTTTTGATTTATACGAAAATTTGGGTTTTTTCGCAATCTTAGAATTATTGAAAACTAGCTCTTGTTCCCACTCCGCCTCCTCCTCCCCCACACCCCCTCCATACCCGTTACATTATTTTTTCAAACAGCTCGCGTGCCACCAATTAAAGCGTAACAATCAAACACACGCAGTTTCGCATTTATAATATTAGTATAGATTAGCATAATTTTAACTATCAAAGGGATGTACATAGTAACCTAAGCAAATAAAAAAAAGACAGCGCACGTCAAATTATTACTGATAATTACCAAGCTGCGCTTTGCTTTTCGTCTGGACAATAAACGTATAATAAATAATTTCATAACGCCAGAGCATACCAATATATACAGCCTATATAACTTGCAAATAATCTAGCTTTCTATTAGTGAAAGAATTTTTAAAGTCCATTCAGTATTTTTTGCGTGAAAGGGTAACAAACGTACATCCATACACCCATTCAAACCTTTATAATATTAATAGGAAGTTGTAGCTTCCATTTCCTCCCTCTACTTTCAAACGAAAATGCTCATTTTGAGATAATGATCTCAAGTCAGTGCTTTGTATCCACCTTGAACCATTTCCGGGGTTATGTTAGTTATTGCAATTAAATATTTGCAATTCTGCTGCGCACTTAAATTATTCGAATCCAAAATGGTGGCGTCTAGGGTAAATTTATTTTTATTTTCATAACTTTTTTATTAGTTACAGATATTTGTTTTATTTTTTTTTTACTACCACACTATGCTAATGCCCGTGTTGTGGTAGTCGTACATTTAATATTTTAAATACGATTTAATAAATACTATTTTATTATAACAGATGATTAAACACATTAAATAAAAATTAAGAAATACTTAAAACTAAGTGAGAAATAAAAAGAAAAAATATTCATATTTTAAGGAAAAGTAGAAATAAAAATAAAAATTCAAATTTTCGAATACAAAAATTAATAATAAAAGTTTATTATTAATTTTTTTAAACTTTATGAGTAAAATCTCAAATTATAATATTTAATTAAATGAAGACAATATTAGCGAAACTCAATCGAAATCTGGAGACAGAAAAATCAGAAAAGATATTGGCTCCGCTGGGACTCGAACCCAGAACCCTTTTCTTACATGGAAACAGCTCTACCGATTAATCTTTTCTGATTTTTCTGTCTCCAGATTTCGATTGAGTTTCGCTAATATTGTCTTCATTTAATTAAATATTATAATTTGAGATTTTACTCATAAAGTTTAAAAAATTAATAATAAATATTCATCCTAGACTTGCAGAAAAAGTCAATAGATGTCGCGTATTACAAATAAAATGGATAAAAATTTATCCAGACACTATCTAGATTGCATTTAGTTCGAGTTGAATCTTGTAATCATATATAAAGATAGCAGCCAATAATATGTGCGTTAAGTAAGTGAAGATAATGTTGGTAGTTCTTAGTCGAAGTATGATACAGTTAAAAGTGACCGAATTAATATGGGCTCCGTAGCTTAATCGGTAGAGCTGTTTCCATGTAAGAAAAGGGTTCTGGGTTCGAGTCCCAGCGGAGCCAATATCTTTTCTGATTTTTCTGTCTCCAGATTTCGATTGAGTTTCGCTAATATTGTCTTCATTTAATTAAATAATAAAAGTGTTAAGAACTCAAGTGTTCTGTACAAATATATAAATTAAAACATATGGGTATATAAATTAAAATTAAAACATAATTGATGGAAGGATCTAACCATGTTTCAGTCAGTACCACGGCTTCACAAATTATTGATGGTATGCAAATTCTGAAGTTATCTAGTTTTGTTTGAAGCCCACGTACATTTTGATAATAAAGGTTCAGAGTGTAAGATTTTGATAGTTTTTTGATGGAGCATTCACAATTTTTGGTGTTGAGTTGACATATTTTTAATGGTAATATTGGTATATTAATATTTCAGAGCACAGTTGAAACTTAGTAAGGGCCAGTTTTAGACAATATTTATTTTATTTTCCTTTCCTCAAATCTGGTCACCCCAACAAAAAACAATACAGAAATCTCTTTTGGATATCTTCCAGCCAAAAATGCTTACGTCACAAAACTTAAGCCGTCTACAGAGTCCACACCTGCGAGTGGATTCCGATGTAGGCAAGGCGAGGCGAGGTTAGACGAGGCGAAGTCGGAGGCGATGGCTCTATGAGACCACGAGGAATGTGGTCGTGCTACGAGCGGATCGTACGGGGCTCTACGCCATGCCGCCGTACGTATAATTTGGGCTGCAATGGAAGGGCTTTGAAAATTGCTCCCAATTTAATTCCAGTCTCGGTCCCGTGTTTTGTTTGCCTACGTGATCTCGTATTCCGTGTTTGCCAATTTGTTGTCCACCTCGTGCAGTGTACCTGAATGCTGATGTCGGGATGGATGGACATAAAAAAATAGCAAAAAATTTGTTAAAACAGCAGGTGTAAGAAAAAGATTTCCATAGCTTTCTCTGATTTTTTTTTTATGTTTCTTTATTCTTTAAATGGTTTGTTACATAAATTGGGGATTTTTCGACCACCATACTAGGCACATGCCCGTGTTGTGGTGGTCGATTAACTCGAAAATTAACCTGATTTGTAAAAAAAAATTCTTGGTGAAGAAACTTCAGTTGCTTTTATTGCAATATAATTTTTTTGTTAATAAATAACACTAATAATACACACGGCATTCTATACAACCGTACCCCTTAATATTAGCTGTTTTTTTTTTCATCACTGCCTTTATTATTATATTTTGTTTTATTTCAATTATCTTATATATAAAAATGAATCGCTAAATGTGTTGCTAAGCGCAAATCTCGAGAGCAGCTGAACCGATTTCGCTAATTCTTTTTTTAGAATATTCCTTGAAGTACGAGAATGGTTCTTAGAGAGAGAAAAATTAATAAAATTGGGCAGAAAATTGGATAATTTCAGAAAACCTAACGACTATCGCACGATTGACAGTTCGCGTGTTTGAGAATGACATTTTGCAAAACAATTCTATTTTTGAAAATCTATTTAAAGTTAATAAATTTATTTAAAGTAGGTACTCCCCTAATGATTTGAATCGAATCAAGAATATTAGATATTTTAAATAGGTACCTATGTTAAGTACCAAATTTAATACACATGAAAAATGGAAATTTGAATAAAAATTGTAAAAGGTGGCACGCGGGCTATTTAAAAACTAAATGTATTGAGATTGAATGTATGGAACGCGGGAGGAGGATTGGCGGAACGATGGAGCGGGAAGGGGAAGAGGGAAGGCGGGGAAGGTGGAAGGGGAACGCGGGAGGGAAGGGACGTGTGAGGGGGAGGGGAACTCGGGAGGGGGGTTCGCTTGACGGGGGAAGGGGGGAGGAGTGGAGTGGGGAGGGGGAAGGTGGAGGTTACGGAGTGGAAACGCGAGAGGGGAAGAGGACGCAGAAGAAGAAGGGGAGGCGGAAGGGGAACGGGACGAATGGGAAAGGACACTCAGGGAGAAACAATTTCGGGACCAGCTAGTATTATTATATTTATATTATTTTTATATTGAATTTCATTAAATTGTATAATGGGGGCCTCAGCACGACAAAGTACCCATTAATGCCCATTACATAATGTTTGAAAATACATGATATTTTTATTTTATTTTTATTTTAGTTTATTAAGGAAACAAACAGTTATACATATTTTCATAATAGAGTAACATATTACATGGTTGCATTAACCAGCGAAGTTTCTGCTAAAATTTATAATATATGTATATATAAACATAGATTAAAACATAAAAGAAATCATAAAGTGGTAGAAAAAAAAGAAAAATATATATATGTACAACAGAAATGAAAAAAAATACACAAATTAAAGCATGTGGGATATGTAAATCATCCAAATATTATTATTATTATAAAAAAGAAGGAAAACCAACATAATGAAAATGAAAAAAAAAAATAACATGCAGCAGGGGTGGAGAGTTCATAATTAACAATTTGTTTTGATTTTTTCTATTATGAATTTAATAAATTGGCCTGAGGACACATGGAAAATATCAGCGTCGTAAAAGATATCATTGTGTTTTGTGCACGTCCTTCGGAGAAATGAATGTTGTGTGTAATTTGTTTTTGAGTGGGGGGTGTGGAATAGTTGGTTTGACCTTGTGTTTCTTATTGGACAGTGGAAATTAATGTGTTCCAGAAGATAGTTGTTGTCAACAACGTTGTTAATGATTTTGAATAGGAATTTCTGGTCGGATATATTTCTTCTATCTTCTAAGGTTGATAAATTATGGAATGTTAATGAGTCTTTTAGGCTTTCTTATGTTCGAAAGGATTTAAAGTCTAGGTGTTTCAGTATCTTTTTTTTTAATTCTTTCTAACCTTTCAATGTTAACTAGATCCAAAAAACATTTAACATACAAAATTAAATGCTGGATTAAAGACAAAAAAATTATTGCAAATTATTTATAACATAAAAGAATAAAACTTATAATATACTGTATTATCACAGTACATAATATATTTCATTGTATACAACCGTACCTCAAATATTTCCGATTATTTTTTCATTACCGCATGAGGAATCCGAGCGGTGTTTTGTCCAAAGAAATATATTCCCCAATTTCCTATCTGGATTTTGATACTAGTGCAAATATATTTTTAATATAATATATACATCGGCCACTAGCGTGTCGGTGTGTTTTGCTTTTTTTTAATATGTTACTTCTTATAGGAGTTAGGCCCTCCAAAAATCGTTAAAATGGCCTGGTTGGAACGCCATCTACAGACGTGCATTATTCAAACTAGACAATATATTTTTTTGAAAAACAAAACGTTCAGACATACGGTATTTTCTTCTGATAAAGATTAAAATTGCTTCAGTTTTGAAGGAGAAAAATGGGGAGTACAAAACCTCGATTTAGACGTTTTATTTTGGTATTATCATCCTGAGGTGCAGATTTTTTTTATTTCCAAGGCTTCTAAGTTATGTAAGCATAAAAATATGTTAATCATAAAGGAAAACGTAAATATATTAATCATAAAGGAAAACGCTTAGATAACTTAGAAGCCTTAGAAATAATTAAAAAATCCCTTCCCTTAAAAATAATGAATCTATTATCAACAAACAAAAAATATTTTCTTACAGCCCAATCGTGGATATGTTCCCCTACCCACCCACTCTTCATTAATATCTAGCAACGGCTCCACCCCTACCATAATAATACATTGTTCCCATCCACTAATTTGTGAATGTCAAATCAGTATACATTTGCCCTGAAGATGGAACGGTCGTTCTGAAACCGGTCGGCTTTACTCTAATATATAAGTGGTTCAAACAGAGTAACATTGTTTCATTTATTTGAAACTAACTTCGATAGTTTTTTTGAAATAAAAAATGTGGTTAACGATGTACCTGAAAAATAGTTTTAATAACACCATATCATAAACTTTCTTCTACATTTCCCTAACTGGATAACAAAATAAATGGGCAAGGCGCCTACAGAACCGAATCCCTTCATAATAATAATAATTATTGGATAATTTATTTTTCACCTCAAGTTTGCTGAATACCTTCTGCAATTCTTTTCCAGATTAGTACGTCTTCCCTCTCGAATAGCCGATAGATTTTCTTTCAATATTGCTGAGTTTATATCGATAATAATTCAACTGTGATATTTATCTCAATAAATCTAAAAGTAATATATTTGTATTTAAATAAATTAAGTAATTATGCCTACAGTTTAAAAGCAAATGTCAAATTTAAAGGGAGCGTTTACCAATAACTGCACGTTTTGTTGCCAACATGCAACTTCCAGGGAGCCAGTAATTCCTATGGGTTGTATGTTGTGTTGTCCCAGTCACGCGAAAACAATGAAAACTAAAAGTAAACTAAGTACCATACTTTTGTACCCTCCCGTTTGTATTGGTAATTGTATTTAATATCTGGAAAGCTGCAGTTTTGGTTTGATTGATTATTTTACCGATGTTTTCGTGTAAATTCCTTTTCTATTTTCCATATACTTTTGCACTTATTTATTTGTTGTCTAATGTTTCTAATATTTAAGTACTATGCAGGTTTTTTTTCCAACTATACCAACGAGTTTTAAGCAATAATCATAGTGTGACATTATAATTTTCAGGCATTAGTAATTTGACGGCCGCCGTGCTCGATAGGTGAGGTTCTTGGCTAACGCCGGTGTGCGCAAATAAATTTTATTTGAATAATTTGTCTTATTTCACAATTAATTCATTTAAAAATAATATAAAGTATATTTGCGGTACGTTCCAGAGTGGAAGATATTCTTAGTATCGCCCTGGTATAAAACCACCATTCAGAATTGAAACGTCACTTTAAATGGCTTTAGCCGTGTTTGGTGACTAGATCTGAATAGCCAGTTCTTCCCCACCTTTCTCTTCCCTATCTCTATACCCTCAGCCTCATAACATATCTCAATTGGGGATGCCATAGTATCACTGACCCAAGACGGGCGCAACTGGGACTCTTGTAAGGTATTCACAGATAAAAAAATAAAAAAAATAAAACATATTAATAAACTTCCCAGTTAGACCTAAGAATATTTCTCTACTAACTGGGTTATTAAATTAATTGAGTAAGAAAGTTATGAATTTGTTTGTTCACTGTATAATTTCAATAAAAATATTTAATTTCACAACTCTCCTATAACTTTTCAAAAATGGAAATATGCATTAAAAACTATTAATGCCTTTTGTTTTAAATTTACGTACATAACTTTTACATTTGATCTCAGGTAAGAGGTTATATGGCTCCATGTATCTGGATCCCAGAGTCAGTCAGTGTAACTGTGTTATTTCCATTTGGAAAAATTCGTAATATTGCAGGAAGTAAAAGAGGGAAAGAGAATGATTGGAAAAGTGTGGTTATTCAGAACTGGTCACTAATCTAAATTTAATTCTGAGAGTATCTTCCACTATGGAACAAGGTGGAATAACAGGCTCAAAAGAGTTTCTGAAATACTTAGAAATTTATCTCCAGCGTTTTACGAAAACCAGCAAATGATCAAATCAACTTTTTGCGATTAAAGTAACTTATCTTCTGTATCAGAAGGTTAGATATGATATTAATTTTTCTTTCCAAAATATACGAGTATTAAGTGCTTAGGCCATTTAATTGAAGTACCTACCTCAAATCGTGTTCATTATCTGACTTTGCGTGATTAATTTTGAATTGCGGCAAAATTTTGGGAAAAAATTGAAACACAACCATTGAAAATACCAACCCTCCAACAATGCAAAACTCGGATGACTTTGTTTTAAACTGATAGGGGAGTGGATAGTTGCATGTTCATTATTAATAATATATACCGATATTCTGAGTATGTCACGAACCCACGAAGGCCCTTTTAGAATACGTGCCATTTAGTCAAAATATCAACAAAATTTTATACGTTGACCTGATGCTGTAACATTTTGTCATGGAGTAAAAAATATTAGCAAATACCTCTTGAGAACAATACTTACAGTAATATTATTGTATCTTCAATCTATCAACTCTTATATGCAACGAACATACTCATCATATAACAACTTACCTATGTTTGTATTATGTACCTACTACTTATCTAATGTCAAATGAAATCTGTTATTTGAGGTCAATAAATTTTTCTGAATTAACGTTTTATTTATTGAAGTGTTTTATTTGTTGGGTCCTATAATTTCAATACCCGCTAAATCCGATTTTTTGACAAAATGATCTGAATATGACACTTTGTTCACATTTTTGCGAGGAACAAGACTAACCTACAGGACCGGATGGAATTCCTTCCAGTATTATCATTAGCATGGCGCCAATGATAAGTGAAGCCCTTTGTTATATATTTAACTCTAGTATTTTGACTTCTACGTTCCCCCAAATTTGGAAACTGACCCGGGTCAGTCCTATTTTCAAGGCTGGAGATAAGATAGACGTCAAAAACTACCGACCGGTAGCCGTATTATCAGTGCTACCCAAACTTTTTGAAAAATTGATTTGTGACAAATTAAGTCACCAAATTGCGCCATTCATTGGTGAAAATTAACACGGTTTCCTTCCAAAGAAATCAACAATCACAAATCTGCTTAATTTTTCGCGATTGGTAGCCACCAGTCTAGACTCGAGGCACCAAACAGATGTAGTTTACACCGACTTTGCCAAAGCATTTGACCGTGTTAATCATGATATACTTCTGAGGAAAATGTTTAAAATAGGCTTCGATCTACCAACACTGAACTTTTTCTCATCGTATTTAAAATCCAGAAGCCAATTTGTTTCGATAAATGGACATAATTCAAAAAAAATTCCAAGCGCAATCTGGAATTCCTCAAGGGTCTAACTTCGGACCTATGTTGTTTCTAATACTAATAGATGACATCCAAAACTGTGTTAGGAACTTCAAATGTCTATTATTTGCTGATGACCTTAAAATTATGATGGAAATAATCTGCCAACAAGATTGCTTTAAAATGCAAACTGATCTAGATGCACTATCTGAATGGTCGTTGGCAAACAAATTAGATTTTAACACAAAGAAATGTGTCACAATGTCCTTCACTCGTTGTAAAAACATTATAATTAACGATTATAAAATAAAAGGCGAAACGTTATCACGTGTAAAATCCGTGAAGGATCTCGGTGTCGTCTTTGATCCCGAACTGACA
The DNA here is from genome assembly GCA_917880885.1 of Limnephilus marmoratus. NCBI lineage: Eukaryota > Metazoa > Arthropoda > Insecta > Trichoptera > Limnephilidae > Limnephilus > Limnephilus marmoratus. Next base: position 50,150,684 of record OU862909.1, on the reverse strand, counting down.
TTCTCTTGCCATATATTGCAGCTCACTCAGTCTTGCTACAAACTTCTTGGATTCATCATCAGGACTTGTAAGCAGTTTGATAACCAAGAAGCTATGCTAGCGTTATTCGATGGCATACTGAGAAGCAAGCTAGAGTACGCGAGCGATGTTTGGGCACCGTACCACCAGAAGTACATTGATATGTTAGAGTAAATCCAGAAGAAATTCCTCAGGTATGTTTATATGCGGATGCATGGAACCTATCCAAGGTTCATGCACCATATTGACTTACTTGAGGAAACTGATTCTGTGAGCCTAGTTACTAGAAGGAAAGCAAGTCTTGCTATTCTGTCTTTCAAAATTTGGAACAATTTCATCAATAGCCCATTTCTCTTGGGATACTATGGTTTATATGTGCCAGACCACTAAAGCCGAAGTCGACATCATGACTTATTTGAAGTACCGAACGGCAGAACAGACGTCTTGGCAAAGCATAGCATGACGAGGGGAGTGGTGCTGTTAAATGAAATTGCAAACCATTTGGATGTAAGTGACTGTTCTTTATATGCCTTAAAAACATTATTGAAGAGTCACCTGCCTAAATGCTGATAGGGTAACTAAATTATACTGCAATTGGAATTATTCTGTTGTACAATAATAATAAAAAAAATAATTAAAAAAATAAAAATAAAAAAAACCTAAAATTGAGTTTCAAAAACCTTCCATATCACTACCAAACACTGCGATTGAGAAACAAAACCCGCTATATCATTCAAAAAGTTACTATCAAAACCCGCTATATCGAACTTCAACCAATCACGAGCAGTTATTTTGCTAAGATGGCGGGTCTAGAAACACACCCCTCAGGTCAGTTGAGTTTCAAAAGCCTCTGTATTCCATATAAATCGCGAAGTGAGTATCAAAATCCGCAGTATCCATTTTATTTATCCAAATTACTTAAATATTTCTAGACATACATTGAAAAATGAACGCTTTTCGAATGTATTACTCCAATTCATAATGTAAAAATTAAAAATGCAATTTTTATTTACGATTTGTGGCAGTTTTTTGCGGTTTCACCCGAATCAGTGAAAGTTGATATAGCGGATATAGAAATTGAACGACTCTGTTATTCTCTGAACTTAATTATAGACATATCAGAGTATAACAAATAAAACGCATAATATATATAAAGACAATACATAACAAACGAACAAGTAATACAAAATAAATTTAAAAAAAAACGTTAATTCAGACACGCTTAATGATATTTGTCCAAAGAATATTCGTAACTTTGCGCTAAACCCTCTCTAGAAAATATAGCTGTTTGGTTTAAAAAATATTATTATTACTTATTGAACTTATGTTTCTGCTGAAAATAGTACCCGTGCTCTGCTACATTCGTATTGCAGTGCATATTAAATCTCTACTTAGAAATACAATTTTCTGTTTAGTTTTAACTATTCATTTATGGATAGGTAGAAATTGCATACATGAACGTCCATTATGTCGTTATTAAATTTTTAACCACCGCAAAGTTCGCCGCAATTTTAGATTTCGCGGAAGACAATTAGTCAATAAGCAACTATTGGACTGTCTCCCCTCGCGTCTGCCGGGTAAGTTTGTTCCTATCACACGGTATGAAAACACGTTCCGGTGAGGGGTGCGTTTGTCATAGCATTTCCCGGAAACTCGCAGGACAGTCATCGCGTATCTCACCCTCGCTAGTTGGCAGGGGTAGGGTCACACTCGTTAGGTACTGCGCTCCACCCCCGCGGGTTAGGGGAAAACACTGAGGAACGGTGGACTTGATCACTTAGCAAATAATGGCATGACGGAATTTGGTAGTTACTTGGCGGAAGTGATTTTATTTCCAAAGAAAAAATATTCTCATTCCTGTTAACTTTGCGGTTTCAGCAGTAACTTTGTTCAAAAGATTTTTACACCGTGCGTATTTAAAGATTGTCATAACTTTTGATTATTTGAATGCACTGAATTCTAATTGAGACAGCAAAACCCCAGACAAATTATTGGAACACAAGAATCATGAGCAGTGAGAAGTTAATAAGCCCATTTGATCCTCAAATTTTATTTCCGGGATTCTAATGGCTGCTTTGTAAATATTTGCATGCGTATTTTATATTTTCTTATGGGTTCAATTATTTGCAGAACAAAATATCGTACAAATTTATTAAAAAAAAGGATTATAAAAAAACTTTCTTTGGTGTCAAAAATACCTGTCAACAAAAGTTTAAGTGTAAAAAAAATATTTTTAATCAACATTTTGTGCCCTTACGAAAACCAATTATTTGAATTATAAATACTAATGCGCAAAGGTATCACATCAAAAATAATTAAAATGAAGCAACAATTCAATCTGAAATACAATGTTTTTGATTTCATTTAATTTTGTTGTTGCCACTCCATCGCATTACGGAAACAAGCCTGTATTGATTATTTCACCCCTCTCGGCGCCTCCTGCAGCAATATGCAAATATCTGCATTCATAGAGATTGATGGAGCGGAGTCTCCGTCGCTATTGATTATTCACCAAGACAATAATCAATCTCAGGATATTCTATTCACTATTCACTGTCTCTATTCACAAATCTATTGATGGTCTGATCTCTGACTGAAGACGTCTGGATCTTTTCTGCAGATAAAGCGCGCAAACAAATATCTCACCGGTTGAACAATAATTTAAATGCGGAAAATCATTATTTAAACATAAACACATGTAAATTAGGTAAGTCTATCCTTGCTAACATCTCACAGCAATTTTAAAGGACATTTTTAATTTTCAATATGTGTTTTCCTGTAACTTTTATTTGTGAAATAAATTCATAGCTTGGTTGTAGATTAAATAAAAACATGTACAACTCACACTAAAGCGAAAATAAAAATTTTGTGTATTAATAATTCATCGGCACTGGAAAACTTCCGATACTGGAAAAATTACTTTCATAGTTCACTTTGGGATGTTTCAATGTAGCACATGTAGTATTCTTCTTTTACCTCAAATCCTTGTCTCATTTATATAACGCTGTCTATATTAATAACTTCAAAAAAACATACAGCGAAACTAAATTTTGGGATTTCTTGACGATATGCATTTATATTTGGTCAAAATTTATTTTCATGGTAGGTATCTATTTATTCATTTATTTAAATGCATGCAGTAAATGTATTTTTTTTAATTACTGTGAAAATAACGAGTTTACCAAATACAGGTAACATAATATATTTTAAAAACAAAATATTGGTTACATAAAATATAAGCGTTAACAAAATACAGGTAACATAAAATATAAGAAACAAAATATAGTCCATAAAACATAGGAATTGACATAAAGTAGGTACCAAAGGTTTAAAATTGTTGTTCACATTAGTTTATGGGATTGGTAGAAATACATAGTTGGCACATATGGCGTTTGAAGTTTGCTAAGTTCAAATTATTGTCAAATACATCCATATTGGTATATGTTACCAAGACTATGTAAACGTTGTATTGGAGAATTCAAATCATAGTTGGAATGAGATGTACGTAAATAAAATGTTAACGTTTGTCTAGTTGTTCGTGTAGGTACATATACATAGATTAATTAATTGCAGGAGTTCACAACAGTCGAATTCAGAGTTTAATAATTTTTATAAAAAGGTTAGGTCATTTATTTTTTGTCTGTTTTTTAAAGTTGGAAAATTTAAAATATTCATTAACGACGGGTAATTTATTTGCTTTAAAGGGATGTTAAGTTTAAAATTTACGAAACGTAGAAATTTTCTTTGAATTCTTTCAATAGTATGAATATGAATTTTGTAGAAGGGCGACCAGACTATGGAGTTATGTTCTATTAGGCTTCTTACAAGATTTGTAACGATTCAAAGTTTTTAATTGTTCTTAATACAAATCCTAATGTTTTCATACCCTTATTTGCAGTTTGTTGAATGTGGACCGTGAAGTCTAGCTTCTTGTCCATTATTATGCCAAGATCCCGAATTTCCGTTACTCTTTCTAAATTTTTTTCATTTATTGAATAGTCGAAAAACAGTGATGTTCTTTTTCTGGAAAAGGTCAAAGTTTTGCATTTTTCCACATTTAAATATAGATTGTTTTGTGGGCACAAATTTTTAAGCACTGTTCAGATTTTTTATTGTAAATACCGCACAAGAGTCCCAACTGATCTCTTCCAGTCCCAGTGAACATAAGGCATCCCCAATCTGGGTGTTGTTGTGAGGCTGAAAGTAGAGGGAAGGGGATGGAATTGGAAAGAGGATGGTGGGGAAGAACTCGTTTATTCAAATCTGGTCGCAAAACACGTCTAATGTCATTTCTAGCAACAATGCACACGCCGGCGGGATTTGCACCCGCGACCTTCAAATTACTAGTCGAGAACCTTTCCCCTCGATCACGAGGCTGTCGAAATAAATTTGCGGTAAAAACCAGTCACGAATGTTTACTTCAATCAAACTTACCATAGTTTAAAATCGCATGTCTTCGAAGTTATTTGCCTAAATACCTTGTTTTAAGTTTACGTTTACAATAGGAATGCTTTGATAGGGAATTTTATCCACTTTAGCAATCATTCACGTTTTTTAAAAATTACTTTGAAAGTTTTCCATTTCTTAATGAGATTTATTTTGCTTCAAGAACCTTTTTTCGTTTTACTGCCTACCCTAGATGCAAAATTACTTTTTTCCATTAATACGATTGTATATAAATAATAACATTAAGAATTTAAAAATTCACGTTGAAGGTCTTGGGCCTAAAACTTTTTCCGTGATTACGTTCAAGAGAAGAGAAAATTTGTTAATTAAAATTTATGACATGAAAAATAAAGAGTCAGCATTTGTTCATTACTTTTTGCGAAATTTTGGAATTAGTCATCGCGGAAAAGATTTTAATTATGCTAGAAGAGGAGAAGAAGAGGATTGTTGGAGAAGTAGATGGTGGTTTCTCGTGTGGAGGGGAAGGGAGTCGAACTTTCTCAAAGTCTTATCACCTCATCAGAGCTCAAAGCTTCAGTCAGCGTTTCCATTCCTTTCTAACTCATTCTCAATCTTTCAGCTTATCATTTCTCAAACATTTACCATTTTCTAATTTTATTTTTAGAAACAGCAATAAGTTATATCTTAATTGCATAAATATTCATATTCGTGGTCAGCGTTAAATTACCAATAGTTGATTCATTACTATTTTTGGTGACCCGACAATTCGTCCTGCGACAATTCATCCGGCGACAGTTCATCCTGCGACAGTTCATCCGGCCGACAGTTCATCCTGCCGACAGTTCATCCTGCCGACCGTTCATCCCGCCGACAATTCATCCGGCGACAATTCATCCTGCCTGATCATTTAGAAGATTTTTATTAAGTAAGTATGCAAAGAGGATATACGGCCGTACAACCAAAATCGATATACTTATATCTGAAGGCATCTTGAGTGGAAATCCGCTGTAAAAATATTTTTACTAAATAGGTTAGGTTAGGTTAGGTTGTACGGCCGTATATCCTCTTTGCATACTTACTTGAAGAAAAAATCTTCTAAATGATCAGGCAGGATGAATTGTCGCCGGATGAATTGTCGGCGGGATGAACTGTCGGCAGGATGAACTGTCGGCCGGATGAACTGTCGGAGGATGAACTGTCGCCGGATGAATTGTCGCAGGATGAACTGTCATGGAACCACTATTTTTATATGTTTTACTTTTGAATAAGAGACTATAGATGATTACAAACAGATTTTTAAATGATTATAAATATACTTTTAAAAACCAGCGTTTTTATACTCGTTTTGTAAAACTTATCTGGCAAAAAAAAAATTAAATTCTTATAAAGGTATTAGATACAATAAGATCTCTAAAATAATTGTTAATATATTTTTTCATGTAAAGTCAGTTTGTGCTTAGATGTCCTATTGAAATATACCAGTCACTTTGTGTGAGCAATTACATATTGAATGCATTTGTTGCTATCAAAAAACAACCATATATATTTAGTTGACCATGAACTGTTTTAATGATGCTTATGTAGGTATAAGCATAATTGGTACAGGTAGGTACATAGTAATGGATTTTAAGTGGTTTGTATTTTTATATTATTTTTTTATATTTAACCCACTAAGGAGGCCCCAGGGGGAAATAATTTTCCTCCGGGCCTATGAATCTTTTGGGATACTGTTTATTTTATATTTATTTATTTTTTTATAACATTTCATTTGATACATTTGTATGGCAAAAATAACACAATAATAACATTGAAAAAAATCAAATGTGTACAAGTGTTATTATGTCTTGTGGGTCGATATTAGTTCCTAGCTAGGCAGATTGCCCGTTCTAAAGAACCAAATACTGGTGAGAATGCAAAAAAAAAAAAATTAACAAAATGTTCATTTTAATTTTTTAAATTAAATATACATTGTGTAGAGGGCATATACACTGTGTAGAGGGTTTTTCTAAGGAAAGTATTACGTAATATGTATGAGGTTTGTACTCGTATGTATGAGAGTGGAGTTAGATTTTAGGGGTCAGTGTGTACAGGAGAGACGGATGTTTGAATCCATCCCTCCTACTGTGGTGCGAGGTAATGGGTCAAGAGAGGCCAGCTGGAGAGATTAAAGGGTCTTCCCAAACCGGCCTCTCCCGATCTGGCCCACCACACAACTGATGGGCAGGCGCATCCGCCGCCAAGGCTTGAACATACCTCACGTGATGAACCCGGGCACCCCTGCTAAGTCAACAAACATAACGAACCACTTGGGTAGTGGTTCGCTATGTTTGTTGACACAATCGTAGTGACCTACGATAGGGGTGTTGGTTATCCAATAAATTGTTCCCGGGGCGAAAGTGCCCATACCCGCCTTCCAAATTGAAGTATAAAGCGTTTGCTTTATTTAATGTACATTATTAGTTGGCATTGTACAACAATGTTACATTACAACAATGAGCTATATAGTCCGTATAAGGAGCTAAACGTCACAAAATTTAGAAAACTGAGAAGACTTCGGTGGCTGGGTCATGTGGAGAGAATGACCAAGCATCAAGCACCAAAAGTCCCTGCTGAACTCAAGACCAATAGGGCGAAGGAGCCTGGGAATTCCAAGGTTCTGATGGAGCGACAACGTCCTCAAAGATATATCTACCATGGAGCTTCTAAACTGGAGAGAGCTGGCACAAAACCGAGATGAGTGGAGGAAGACTCTTGAGGAGGCCAAGACCCACTAGGGGTTGTAGAGCCAAGAGTTATGATGATGATGATGGGATTAGTTGGCATTGAAATTACGACAAACTAAACCGTTTCTGGTCTTAGAAATATATGAATTCTCTGCCAGTTAAGAATCGATATAGAAAAACAATATTTGAAAAATAATTTCATTCCTTTGATTGCATGATTTAAATTTAAACCATGAGATTTGAAAACAACCCACTTCTTGAGAAGTGCACCTATGCCCATGTCAGCGATACCTCCAAAGTTGTTCTACTCCCGCCAGGAGAGGGGCCCGCCCCGCCCCGCCCCGCCCTAGCAGCCAGGGCGGCAGGGTGGCCCGGGTTGCCCGCCAGGGTGGGCTGTTTGCGCCGGTAATCAAGGTGATGGCGGAGTTGGGGAAGAAAGAACTCTCATTGGAGATTTGTATTCAAATTTTATCTCTTATGGAATCTGAATATTGAGTACCTTATTATGCCGTTCTTAAAACGAACTTATGAAATCTTAATAAATACGAAAGTTCGGTATTCGAAATCCGGCGGTACATTTTTTCGGTGGAATAATTTTATGGTTAGAAAGAGAATGAAGTTCTTCATAAACTAGCATGATTTCAAATTATGTGAATTGTAACAAATATTTTAATTTTCTCATGAAAAACTTTTTTTTTCATTTCTGGTAGAAAAATTATATTATTCCTTTGGTAAAGCGTTATATCTCTGTCTGCATGCATGTATGTCCACTAACATTAAACCTCTCAGGCTAATTTATTCGCTTTTGTGAACAACTAACATAGGCCTCATAGAAATATGTGTGTCTCCCTTACTGAAATGATGAGAAATATGATCTAAACGGTGTCAGAAAGAGAAAACACCACTCTTTGCATTCATATCAAAAAGTTAACCACAGAATAATTAATATGTAAACGAATGTGAAATCTATATCTCTTATTGCAATTTGATAAAAATTTATGAAACTTTGTGATTTTTCAATCATTATTTTTATATGGTGAGGTGACTATAACATTTATAATACATTTGTTGATAGCATGTTAGTGTGTTACATAAACGTATTTGTAACAAAGTGTGTGTACCCTCTTATAACACACTTTATTTATGGTTTCGGTGTGTGGCACCTCTAGTGCTTGCCCATTGACATTTGGGCATTGGTAATATTTTGGAATGCAACCATTGTTGATCCTGTACAGATTCAAATCAGCAGATTTGAAAAGAGAGCTTATCATTCTTTGTGTTGCAGACGAGAGCTCAGGGCGATCCTTTTGACCGCAACATGACGGATCCTTTTTGAAGATCGCTACGATCGTGATTTGAAACCTTGGACGTCATACTCGCCATCTGGGGAGCTGACTAGAAAGAATCCTGGAGGGATGATTGGCATCGAGAATCATTCGACTTTCCTGCTTCTGGAGGGTCCTTTTGGCTGGGAGCCATTTCTCTGGAGTCCTGCTATTCTCACGATGTGAGATTCGTTTCACAAAAGAAGATTTCATCATGCGTCATTTCAACTTACCACGGTATCTAAATGAACTATTTAAACCTAAGCAAGCCCATGCCAGACATCCTTAGTTTCAGGATGTAACGTTTTAGTTTATATAGGTATATGTATTTCTGATACCTTCTTTTCTTTGAAAATCATTAACCTATTTCTTACACCATCTGCCATGCGAGTCATTTTTGCTCATAATAATTTACCTTGTTCATTATTGCTACCTCATCCCCGGTAACTAGTATTTATTTTTTCGTTGTCAGTAGTTAGAAAAAACTTAAAGAGAGCCATTTTTAAATTTTATTACACTTACGTTAAAAATTTTTACATTTTAATATAATTAATTCTTTTACATTATCTTTACACAAAGAAGACGCCGAGGGAAAAAAATTTGGAAAGCATTTTCCATCACCTTTAAAAACAGTTTTTAATATTATGATATATTCAGAAATATTCCATTTATTTCGATTTTGTTAAAAAGGGAAAATACTTTGACGTTCTGACAGAATATGCTCGACGCCTGAAGGATTAAGCCTCCTCATCAACTATCAAGTACTTAGTGTATTGGAGTCCAAACGTGGGCCCCGTATATCATAGCGCACTTTAAACATTGAAAGAATTATTTTTTTACATTTTCACGGCCAATAGTATTTTCGTTTTTTGTTTTTGGGGTGTAATGCCATGTTGTGCTACCTCCTTCTTTTTAGTCAACGTTTCGGACAGCGTTACAGTGTCCATCTGCCCTGATGATGTACACTGTAACGCTTCTCGAAACGTTGGCTAAAGAAGGAGATAGAGCAACACGGCATAACACCCCAATAACAAATAACGATAAAAATTGAAAGAATTCATGAAAAAAAAATCTTATGTTTTTTCTTTGCGTCTCCATGGAACCATAGTAACGGAATTATTTTTTACTAGCCTTTGCCCCCGGCTTCGCACGCGCCAGTCGCCAGAGCTATTAAAAATATCGTTATTGCCATAAACTTTTCATAAATGTATGTTTTAAAAATCCTGTGTTATAAATCGTATTAAGAGGAACCTCCTTCTCACGAGTGAGAAACTCAATGAAGCAGAAAACAGACTTACCTATTCGTAAATCTTGGGTTGGGATCAACAAGTCAGTCCTAGAATAACTTGCGTCTACCTTTTAAGTATAATATTTAAAGAAATTTACAACCAATTAAAGTTTTATTTTTATTTTATTTTATGTAAACCTAATTTAATGGTGGTTAGTATTATTAAAATATGCATGTATTTTAGTTGTATTACTGTGATAGCTGTTTCGGTGTTCAAGGACATTATCAAACTATTTACTAAGTATCAAATTTTTTGTAGTTTTATGACTTGCGTGCTTTTTTATCTAATTTTATTCTTATTATTTCTTTATCTGTTTTATTCCTAAACATATCTGTTTTTCTGTAAACCTATGAAATCGCTGTATTTTTGTATTTTTATGACTTGTGTGCTTTTTTATCTAATTTTATTTTTATTATTTCAGTATCTGTTTAAAAATCATCGGTCATGAATTATTTGTACTACTAAACATGTAAAAGCCCTTTGGGCGTTAAATAAATAAATAAAAAAATCACCAAAATTTTGAACGCAGAAACAGCTGTCACAATAATAAAAAAAAATTCTATTTAACATTATGAATTTTTTTTAATGGATTTTTAAGAATTAAATATAATAAAAATAAATCATCAAGTTTGCGTAAGATGCGACTTTTTTTAAAATTAAAAACCATTATAACTTTTTATACTTGCATAAAAAGTTGTCGGCCTCCGTAGTAGTAGAGGCTCTTGACTACAAATCCGGAGATCGCGGGATCAATTAGCGACGAGTGCTAATATTTTATGTCTTAATTTTTGTGTTGTTTCACAATTATTTCATTAAAACTAATATAGCCATTGCACATTCCAAAGTGGAAGATGATCTCTGATGAAAGACCACCGTTCAGAATTGAAATGTTACTAGAAATGGCATTAGAAGTGTTTTGTGACCAGATTTGAATATCCAAGTACTTCCCCACCTTTCTCTTCCCCATCTTCCTCCGTTCCCCTGTACTTTCAGCTTCACAACTTACCCCAATGGCTGTAATCTGAAACCCTTGAACCTGGCGTTAGCGCGGGTGTAGTCAGATATCACGATAGTAAATAATTACTATCGCAATAATCCTGTGCAATGGCAAAAGTTTTTTTTAACAAAAGGTTAATAATAAAATGTAATTAAAACGTCACAATGTTATATTGTAACTTAATGCTCCACGAGAACGTCTGGGCATATACAGAGTGTCCGGGGGTAGAGTACATTAACTTCGGGAGGTGATTCTACATGACGGTAGGAGTAAAAAAGATTAACAACGTTTTTCGAAATTACAACTTTTTTTTCCATACAAAAGATCTACCTAAAATCCTTAGTGTGGGGTAAGATCTTACTTGCCGGGAGCCTGCCGTGCACGATCGTGGCGACATTGCATGGTGGTGATTGGCCCGTATCGTAACAGCGGAAAATAATAAAGCTGGCCGCGCACACCGGTCTAATTTTATCTTTTTACCACAAAACTACCCCTAGAAGTTGGAATTTCAAAAAAAGTTATTTTTCTTTTTTACTTATACTATCATGTAGAGTCACCTACCGAAGTAAATGCACTTGACCCCCGGACATCCTGTATTTCTAAGTGATAAACAGTTAAGAAAAACATGGATTGTGCCTTAAAAATACATAAATACGAGTAAATAGGTAGGTACCAATAACAATACTCTACAATAATTTGCAATAAACATTTTGTTCTATCAAAACATAAATGTGATTCCTATGGAATCCGTTTTTATCGTGAGTGTAGCCTAATTTGCGCAAAAACGCTTTTTTTCAGCGCATGAGTCCCAACTGCTCCCGTCTGAAGCCAGTGGGACTGTAGCGTCGCCCGATTGGGTATGTTGTGAGGCTGAAGGTAGTGGGGAGGGGAAGGACCAGAGGAAGAGGCAGGTGGGAAAGTACCTGACTATTCAGATCTGATCAACGTTTCAATTCTGAATGGTGGTTTTACACCAAAACGATACTGAGAGAATCTATCATTCTGAACAGGAGGCAAAGAAACACTGTGAATATTTTTCTATACATATAACTTGTAAAATAAGTAAAACAAACGTGTTTATAATAATTTTTGGAGGATACCGCGCAATTTTTTTCTATCGAGGGAATTTTATATAATTTGCGTTTCGGCGCGGGCAATGTCTAGATATTATCTTCAAGAATAACATATATTTTTAAGAGCTTTAAAACTTAACGTGTTTAAGGGAGATATGTAAGAAATCGGTAGAAATTCGGGTTGCGGGCCCTTAAGCGGCCAATCTGAAATTAAAAAGCAAAACTTATTTCTTATTCTGTTAAGTTTATTGCAAAACAACCAGAAATGTGATGCAATTATTGAAAAACCAAGTCTTTCTTTTTCTCAATTACTTTTGCATTTAAATTTCTCAATTCATTTTTTAATAATTCCTTGATACTCCAACCACTATGTTTGCCAACCATTTTTTTAATGCCTTTTCCCTTAAAACAATATATTTTATACCGTGCCGTATATCTGCCGTATCATGCAAATGATTTCCAACCACACCAGCGCCATCTGCTTCGAGCTTTCCAGACTACTTGACATTGGCGATGTCATGGTCTCTCTGGATCTATAGGCGATTAGTAGCAGTTGGAAGTCTTGTGCGGCATTAATATTTGAAAAATATCATATTAAAATTGAATTCCACCATAAATAATTAACGGTTTCAAAACAATTAGTTCAAGTTATTTTTTTCGATGTTATAGTATCTGATGACTATTGTAATCTTCAATGGATTACATTTTCATTATTTAAATTTGATACGGAAAAGTATTATTAGTTACTAGCTGACCTGGCAAACCTTGTTCTGACATAAAAATTATTTTTTGTGAATATTTTGGTTGTTAAATAAAAAATAACGAATGTATTGTAAATGTGTGGGGATGGGATCTATGACAGAAAGAGGAATGGAGCGCTGTAGACGATGACCGCCGATAAAAACAAAAAAAAACCAACTAAAGTAATCGCCTTTAGGAAACACAAATAAGCTCGATGGTTTGCCCACGCGAGAACATGATGCCGAATAAAATATCAAAATGACGCAACGCTTCTCGTGAATGTCTTGCGCATGTGTGGATGAAAGTTCGATGAGGCGGACGTAGTGCCACCTGTCATTCAATAACATAAATAATTTCGTTCTGTTTGAATTACGATAGACGGTTAAATTTGTTCATACGAAAATACTAAAAACGCGATTTAAAAATGGAAGGGTGGAAGTAGGAGGGTTAAAATTTGAAGTTATAGGTATTTTTTGATGCCAAATAAAAAAAAATAAAAAAAAAATTGTCAAAAAAATTGGTTTTTTTTCTGGATAGGGACATCCTAATCACCTAGCGTTATGAAATATACTTTAAAACCTATTCTCATACCTACCAAATATACATAAAAAATTCATAAAAATCGGTCAAGCTGTTTCGGAAAAGTGCGATCACAAACACCGTGACACGAGATTTTTACATATAATATTTATTTATTTTGAATTTCACGCCCGGCTGGAAATGGCGGAGAAATAAAAAAAAAACGAAATACTCCACCATCCAAGATGGAAAAACAGTAGACCGAAAAGTACAATAAATAAGTGAAATAAGTAGAAGCAGACAAACTATATTGGTTTTACAATAAAAACACATGAATTTGTTATAGGCCACTTTTATTTAATTCACACGTTCTTCCTTCGTCAGGAGAATATAAGAAAAATATTATACAGTTCTTATATTCTCTTGACGAAGGAAAGGTATTTTTGAAACCGGTATAGTGTAAATTAAATAAAAGTGGTCCATAACATGTAAATGTTTTTTTTATTGTAAATAGTGGCGAGCCACAAAGTTAAAGCTTTTTACAAATATGTAGGAACATAGATTTTGTTTAATTAAATTGGTCGTTCTTCTTTCCGATGTTAATTCTTCTATTACTTGTTAATATTTAATGAATGACATGTTAAATATATCAACAACATATTTATATTCATTACCCAAATTTTGTGTTCGGTGAACGGGAGAGTACAATTGAGATTCTGTGTTGTAGTTGTCACAATAGAACGGATAGACATTGCCTCGATGTTGGTTTGCAGGTTTGATTTAAGATATATATGTATGTAATTAAGCAAAATAATGTGGAGATATACAAGTAACATGGGTAAGTCGCAATACAGGATGACGTAATATAATAAATACATTACGGCAGATCAACCAAGAAAGTAAGCCAAATGCGTTGTTCAACCAAACATAAAAATTAACTTGGTATTTAAATTATACCTCTAGATCTACAAAATAGATTAATATTGCATAACTATTTTTAAAATATTGGCACTAATATCATCTACTTTTGTTTGTTTCTTTTATTCTCTTTTCGTCACAACTGCTCTCAAGTTCACTCTTCTTGTAAATTCTTTATTTTTTTTTCTTTTTACTATAATGTAATTGTGGTGAACGTATGTCTTGCGGTATGAAAGAGACATGCGTGTATGAGTGAGACAGCATGAGGAACGTATAAAAGGGTGTGATTGCTGTCTACCGTCCTCTTTGCATTATCGCTTCGTAGGAAGCATACCTGTACACAATCTCGGAATAAACTCACTAAGTCTACCTACGACTTATTATTGTCAAACGCCCTGTACTGAGATCACCATCATAAGGAATCTGGATCCATCAGCAGGAGTCCAGAAGGTAATGCTGATAACCGGCCACGGTCACAACATTTGGCGCAGCCGGTAGGATAAAGGAACGAGAAGCAGCCAAAATCACATTTGGCGCAGCTAAAAAGGATCACGGGCAGCCAAAATTACATTTGGGGCAGCCTATAGAGGAATCCGAGATTGAGGCTACAGGGGCAACAGGCAAGAGCAGCAGAAATTGGCATCCGAGGAACAGCAAGGCGCTGGATTGGTTATTCAGTGCCGTGAACCAGGAGTATTCTCGTAAGGCGGGGATACGGAAAAGTCCGGATCTTCAAGAGAAGAGCTGGACAGGTGCAGACCTCACGGAAGGCGCATTAGAAGGAAGACCAGGGTACGGGAGCCAGGAGACGGTCCGCGGAAGGGCGAGATCGGAGCAGCAGCATCAAGTCAACAGAGTCGTGAGTTGAGTGTTGTTTGTAAAATTTTCTGCTTATTGATTGTATCTGTGTGAAGATGGAAGGGGGAGAACTGCCCAGGTTCTGTCATTTGAGGGACAAACTGGAGACGTTCGTATTGCAATACGAACAGTTCATCCTCGTCAATGATGACAAGTTAAATTCGGTAGAAAAAAAGAGAGCGGTTTTAATATCTCATTTACACACAGAGACAATAGATTTATTGATTGATTTGTGTTTTCCTAAAAAAATTACAGATATTACGGTCGAAAATTTATTGTTATTACTAGAGAATCATGTAGGTATCAAACGAAATGTGTTCAAAGAGCGCGAAATTTTTTTTGCTACGAAACAAAAAAGTTCAGAATCGGTTAATGATTATATAGCACGGTTAAGAAATCTCGTTAGATTTTGCAAATTCGAGGACAGACTTGAATATAATTTAAAAGATGTTTTTGTCACCGGTCTTCGAGTGGGGCGTATTAAGGAGAAATTATTTGTAGAGGCTGAAAACTTTTCATTAAAAAAGGTTATAGAATGTGCTATTGCTATGGATTCATTCGAGGTAATGAATAAGCAAATTAAAACGGAAAGTGTTGATTTAGTAAATAAATTTAAAAATACATCGAACAATTTGTCACAAAAACAAAATTCGGTAGGTAAACATTTTTTTAGAACTTCGGACAAGAATGTTACATCGTACAGAGCGAGGTCAGCGGACCGAACAAAGTGTAAACATTGCGGGAATTATCACGATTCAGTAAACTGTAAATTTAAAGACGTGTTTTGTTATAAATGCAGAGTGAAAGGGCATATTGGGAAGATATGTCGCGGTTTAAAATATAATAACATTTCTTCAGTGTTCGTAAATACGCAGGAACATAAAAACATGTTGCGGATAAACGCAGTATATTGTGAACCAATATTGTGCAAAGTTTTAGTGAATAATGTGGAACTAAACGGTTTATTGGACACAGGGGCGGCAATTTCGATTTTAACGGACGAAGATTATGTTAAACATTTCAAACATTTGATGTTAAAACCAAAGGATTTAACCTTAATGGGTTACGCTAACTGTAAGTTAAATTTATTGGGTTGTATCTTATTAACAGTTGATTTTAACGGTTATAGGGAAATGTTAGAATTTTGCGTAGTAAAACAGGGAACAATTACGGTTCTAGGGCGTGATTTCATTAAAAAGTTTAATATTGGATTTACGGGTTTACAATCTACTTTATCCCAGGAGGGAAGTGAAAATGTTTCTCACAAT
This sequence comes from Limnephilus marmoratus, assembly GCA_917880885.1. Lineage (NCBI taxonomy): Eukaryota > Metazoa > Arthropoda > Insecta > Trichoptera > Limnephilidae > Limnephilus > Limnephilus marmoratus. The sequence goes on along the minus strand of OU862909.1, from coordinate 50,134,548 downwards.
ATGGTTGAGAATAATACTAGTGTAATTGATAATTTAATTCGGAAATTCCCGGAGGTTTTTTCGGAGAAACTGGGTAAATTCAATAAATATAAAGTGCATTTGAAATTAAAAGAGAATGCGGAACCGAAATTCTGCAATCCGAGAAATATACCGTTTGCCTTAAAAGCAAAGGTTGAAGCGGAATTGGGCCGGTTACAATCGGAAGGTATTTTAGTTCCGGTAAACTATAGTAAGTTTGCGTCACAAATCGTTCCCATAGAAAAAAATAATGGGGAAATAAATGAACAATCAATTTCAGCCCACGAGGGTAGTGAAATTTTTTCTCATAGTGTTTTTGAGAATGATAGAAGTGATTTACAATCAATTTCAGCCCAGGAGGGTAGTGAAATTTTTTCTCATAGTGTTTTTGAGAATGATAGAAGTGATTTACAATCAATTTCATCCCAGGAGGGTAGTGAAATTTTTTCTCATAGTGGTTTTGATGATGGTAGAAGTGATTCACAATCAATTTCATCCCAGGAGGGTAGTGAAATTTTTTCTCATAGTGTATTTGAGAGTGGTAGAAGTAAAGTGAATAAAAAAATTCGAAAATTCCAGGAGGTTTTTTTCGGAGGAAGCGGGTAGTTTTAATAAAAGTAAAGTGCAATTAGAATTAATTGGGAATGAGGAACCAGTTCACGTAGAGAATGACTTGGATACTCAAATTCTAAGTTTATTTAAAAATAACAGAGATTTACCTATAACGGAAGAAATATGGAGTAGGGTGCATATTAATTATGCGGGCCCAATTGCAAATAAATATTTTCTTGTAATTATTGACTCAACCTCAAAATGGTTAGACTGTGTAGAAGTAAAGTCTCCAAATTCGTATAACACTATTAAAATATTAAAGGGTTTATTTAGTTATTTCGGGAGTGTACAGACAATAGTTTCAGATAATGGAGCCGCTTTCATGTCAGCGGACTTCAAAGAGTTTTGTGAGATGAATAACATCAAACATTTAACGACTCCGGTAAATCATCCACAATCAAATGGTCTAGCAGAAAACGCGGTTCGAACGTGTAAAAATTTTAAAAAAAAAATGATGATAAGAAATAAGTTTCAGTCAGGTTATGAGGAAAAATTAGGAAATTTTTTAATTGATTACAGAAATGCACCACACTGTACAACTGGCTTAGAACCTGCAGTTGTAATGTTTGGAAGGAAACTAAGGTCAAACTTAAACAGTTTTGTACCGAGAGGGGGGAGAGATAAGGATAATAGAATTAAGAAAGAAACAAAAATTAAAATGTCTAAATGTCAGGAAAATCAAAAATATTATTATAAAAGAAATAATAAAGAATCGGGGGGTTTTTCGATTAATCAAAAGGTAATGGTTAGAGATTTCAGAGACCAAAACAATGATAAATGGGTACCAGGGAAAGTGTATAAACAATTAGGAAAAAAACTTTATATAATTGAGGTAAATTTAAATGGTAAAATTATGTTTTGGAAAAGGCATTTTGATCAGTTGTCTAAATTATGTGTGTCATGGGAAAAGAAACACAGCAATCCTTATGTCGCGTCTGAGACGAAGAGACTGTCGTATGATGAATACGATGTCTCCAGCTTTGGCCTGGATGACAGTCTAATGGGTTTTTCTCCTTCTCATTCCAGCCCCAGTGATCCAGTGGCGTCAACGTCGGGAAATTGGAAGGACCGACTACGACCACGAACACACAGATGAGTCAATGAAGGCAGCACTCAGCTCTCGACTCAACATGAATTACTTACATTGTAAATATTGGAATATTTTATGCATTGTAAATAATTATCAGTTCATGTTGTGTAACTGTCTTCGGATTTAAGTGTGGAGGGATGTGGTGAACGTATGTCTTGCGGTATGAAAGAGACATGCGTGTATGAGTGAGACAGCATGAGGAACGTATAAAAGGGTGTGATTGCTATCTACCGTCCTCTTTGCATTATCGCTTCGTAGGAAGCATACCTGTACACAATCTCGGAATAAACTCACTAAGTCTACCTACGACTTATTATTGTCAAACGCCCTGTACTGAGATCACCATCATAAGGAATCTGGATCCATCAGCAGGAGTTCAGAAGGTAATGCTGATAACCGGCCACGGTCATCACAGTAATAATATCCATTGCGACTTTAGTATATTATGATGCTCAACTTACTACATTGTGTCTGTATAATATTATGATGACTATCTCAAAACAGCTACCTACACCTACTATATGTACAATACTGCCACCATGGGTGGTACTACGGAGTCCTCCTTGAGAGTCTCAACGGAGATACTGTGCTATTACTTATGATGGCATAATAATACATGCGTACACCTCAGCACGGGTTCTCCCAGTGAGGTGTTCACAATCCATAACCACATTCGTTTTAACTAATTACATACAGTTACCGATCATATTTCACTCTACTACCTATGTTTCATATTAAGCATATTTTTGTTTTACTTCCACCTAATGCCATTGTCATTGCACTTATTAACTGTATATCATTGTATATATTAACTGTATGTAAAAGCATAGAAATGAATAAATAAATAAATAAAATAGTGCAATCTAAAAAATTTTGACATTCACAGACACAAGAAGATTTACAACAGCATAAACTAGCAAAATTTCACATATGTTTCGTTCGTTTGATAGGTTGCGTATTGAATAATAAACGCCAACGCAAACACAAATTACTTTAGAATATTTCCAATCATATTATTACAAAACTCTAAGCTTCTTGAGAACTTGGATGTGTGTAGAAATCGTAGTTTAAAACGGTATCCAGACCTCTTTACTACAGCCCACATCCAACCTTTGAATAAGTATTCCCACTGAACATGCCATATCAAAATAAATCATCGATTTAGTACTTCTTTTTCTTATTCAGAGGCCTTGATGAAAAAAATCCCTCAGGGCCCATGTCATCTTTGGGGATGCTGTGTGGATGGTCTGGAAGGAGTGGAAGTTCTCAGAAGGAAATAGGTTAACGGGTGAGTCGGAGTCAATGAAGAGACAAAGACAATATACAAAGTAAAATATCCACACACTAAAATCTATAAAAATGTTAAATATCTAGGTAGTTATATAATCCAGTTATAGATCCATTATTTATTGTTAAATATCTAGGTCTCCTAGTTATATAAAATAAGAAACAATATTTCTGATTACCTTCCATATTTTTTGCCTAGGTATTACTTATGCATTTTTTTAAATACATATCAACGAACCGTATTACGTTTAAAAATTTTATTTGCTAATATTTATAACATTTTTAGGTGTGGTAAGTACTTTAATGATAAAGCATTTTTTTTTCATTTTATTAAAAAACTAGCAGACCCGGCCGCGTATTTACAAAACCTATACCGATTCAGTCACGGTAACGACAATTTACATTTTAAATATACCTCTATATTGGTTATTTTTTATCACATTGCAAAAACAAAAACTGTTCTAAATTCTAGATAAAATAATCTTACTGATGTGTATATTAGAAATTAATTATTTTATTTCTAAATATTTAAATTTTAATATTATTCCCATATATTGTAAATGGTGACCGGACAACTCAGAATGAAACCAACTCAGAAGCACCTCAGAAAGGTCATTAAGAGTGATGATAAAAAATATTAAAAATTTTTTTAAATAGGTTAAGTACGGTTAGGGTTACAAAAATTTTTTAAATTATTTTTTAATAGCTTTTAATGACCTTTCTGAGGTGTTTCTGAGTTGGTTTCATTCTGAGTTGGCATGGAACCATTGTAAATACACCTCTATATTGATAATTTTTTATCACTTTGCAAAAACACAAAATTGGTCTAAAATGTAGATAAAATAATCTTTCCAATGTGTATATTAGAAATCAATAATTTTATTTCTAAATATTTAAATTTTGATATTGAAAATTTAAAGCGACTTAAACGCGGTAGGGATTATAAATACGCGACCCGGCCACACGTTGCTGTGGCTAACGAAACACAACGCCATTACCCAACCTTTATAAAATTCACACCACCCGCTTACCAGCTGCCCGCTGCCTGAATTGAATATTTGAATTTCTCGACTTTTCTCTACTATAATAAGCATGTTTTTATACACATAAACCTTCCTCTTGAATCACTCTATATATTGGTGAAAATCCGTTGCATAGTTTAAAAGATTAACGCGCACATACATTTTGAGCCACTTCATTTTATACTATGTAATGATGATGATGCATATATTTTTTAAAAACTAAAATGTGGAGGAAATTTCGCTTTGAACAACTTTTTTTTTCAAATTTAAAGATCTTTATTTCTCTTTAGTAAAAAATCGCAATTTTCGACATTTTTTTTAAATAAAGATGACTTTTCACAAATGAATTCGGTTGTCTTATCATCTCTAATAGTTAATTGCATATGCGTGTAATGATTTTAATTTTTAAAAATTTACCCGCGTGAACATTCATGTCACACGAAAAAAATAGGCTTCAGTAGTAAACACTCCTCAATTTCTTATTTTTTTCGAGGGGCAAATAATTTTTTTTAAATACTTTAACCTTCACAAACCCTATAATTATAAATATAATTATAAAATAATTAAATCATCAAAACTATGCCCAATATTGTAAATAGGTACCTATAATTTACACATTATTATTACGTTTCTGGTTTCAAAAATCACTGTTTTAATTAATTAGATACGTAGTTCTAAATATTTCTTTCGTTATATTTCGTTGAGTTGTTATCGATCCCTCCTTCTCATTTCTATATATCTCTCTACACTACACACAACTCCGTCTCCATACTTAATGAGATATCTCGCCGGCCTCGGCCGTCTTGATTAGCCGGCCCTGGCCCAATGGTTCATAAAATATGGCATTACTCAAATTTAGTGGCTGGATCCGCTGGCACTCCGGTTTCATTGCTTGTTAAAGTATTTTCTGGAAACACAATTACTGTACGCAATCCTCCCACTCCTCCGAACCGGAGACCGGGCCGTAGAGGGACAATAACTTGGCGGGCTCTGGATATATATCAACTGAAATAGTATCTGGATGGGACCTCTCAATCTGTGGGATTTGTTTTAAAGAAAAACGCTTTCCTGGTTCGAGAGTTTTACAATTCCAAACAGAATAGTCCACAAATATTAGCTTTAATGAAGAAAAATAACTAGGTTATTAACTACTGTGTCATGATCGCATATTTTTATAATGGACTTCTTTATTCTCCAAACACTTTTTGAGTAGTTGAGCCATTTATTCACAGTAAACTTTTAACAACAACTTAAATTGAATCAACACTTGATTATTTTTAATTGTAAAACTAACGTTTTTAAGACAAGATTTTTTATGCATAGCACAAAGGCTAACAATTATTATAAGCAATAATTATCAGCCTGAAACACCCATCCACATTGAAAAATTTCCGAGAAAAGATACATGACGCCAACGGGACTTGAACCCGTGTCCTCTCGATTGCCGGTCGATTGCTCTGACCACTGAGCTATGGCGGCTTATCTCGTACCCGCCAAATGATTCAATATATGCTAGTGTTTCATTCAACAATTACTGCTTATTATATTTTTTTTTTCCACCTGAAAACAACCAACTTTATTTTTATGTATCTTTTCTCGGAAGATTTTTCAATGTGGATGAGTGTTTCAGGCTGATAATTATTGCTTATAATAATTGTTACCCTTTGTGCTATGCATAAAAAATCTTGTCTTTAAAACGTTAGTTTTACAATTAAAAATAATAATTAGTATTTGACAAGTTTAAGTATTTTCCCAATAAATGAAGACATAATTTGTCTCGACGCCACCTAGCGAGGGATTTAACACTTACAATGTTTCTCTCGCAAAAATAAAGTTGGTTGTTTTCAGGTGGAAAAAAAATAATATAATAAGCAGTAATTGTTGAATGAAACACTAGCATATATTGAATCATTTGGCGGGTACGAGATAAGCCGCCATAGCTCAGTGGTCAGAGCAATCGACCGGCAATCGAGAGGACACGGGTTCAAGTCCCGTTGGCGTCATGTATCTTTTCTCGGAAGATTTTTCAATGTGGATGAGTGTTTCAGGCTGATAATTATTGCTTATAATAATTGCAACACTTTATAATTTTTATGTACAGTCCAACCCCCACATATTCCACTAATGAGAACCTTTCACAAGGACAATAATCAAGCGAGAGAGAGCGTTTTTAAGGGAATCAGACTTTTTATACCAAACAAAAGATTGACATTGCCTTACCAAAAAAAACAACAATGCAGTCGATAAGCAGAGCTGGGTACTTTCAGACCTCTAACGGCAGAGCTGAAGATTAAGATGCCAATAATCAAGTACAGTAACCAGAACATAGATGTCTCTAATGCATCATTGTTCAGATTCTTAAAAATTCGATTCCCTCCGGGCCTTTGTCATCTTTGGGGATGCAATGTGGAGGGTCTATTTTAAAGAAAGGAAGTAGAGGAAGTTCTGGGAAGAAAAATGGATATGAGGGATGGAATGTAGGGGTCAGTATGCCCAGGAGTGATGGGCGTATGAATCCATCCCTCCCACTGCAGTGCAAGATAATGGGTCGAGAGAGACCAGCTGGAGAGGTCAAAGGGTCTCCCAAACCGATCTCTCCCGATGGGTGCATCCGTCTTCAAGAACTGAACACACCTCACCTGAAGAACCCGGGCACCCCTCCTAAGTCACCAAACGTAGCCGGGGTGACCTATGGCAGAGGTGTTGGTTATCCAATAAATTCCCGGGGCGGCGGTACCCATACCAGCTCTCCAAATTTTATTTTGTAGTGGAGGAGACGGAGTTGGAACCCCCCTTACACCATGCGAGCGAAGCCGCCAGAAAAAGCTAGTATTAAATAAATACGTACAAACTCAAAGAAAATTCAGAATGTATCCGTTATATTTGGTTCCATTAATAAAACAATTTTCGTGAAATTAAAGTATTGTGAAAAAACGTGTTTCTCAATTTCTAGCTTAAACATGGAATAGGTACACGAATTGTAATTTGAAGAATCTAACATAAAAAGTGCAATTTCAATATTGAGGTTTCTTGTTAGAGTATTTTTTTAAAGTTGTATTGTTTAATTTGTATTTTGACTAATATTTACACGCTACCAAAGAAAAACAAATTTAAGTACGAAGAAAATGATAAAATTATTTCTGGAGTTTGAGAGTCCTCTTTCTTCGCCAATGAAAAAAGTCAACTCTATGTAGCACAAGCATATGTTAGTTTTTTTTATGATTCGGGAAGACGAAGCTATTGCGAATCCTTTCTAAAAAAATGTGAACCAAATTACAAATGCCACGAAACAAGAAGTAAAAAATTACGACAATAAAGTCGTTTCATGTTGGAGCATTCTATAGATGTTTTGTGAAAATTGAATGGGATTACATACAGAGGATGTCCAAATTACTAGTTACACTGGAGTTTTTTCTCATTATTTAAAAATTAACCGCTTTAATGCACACATAAATGTGTTTCTAATTTTTTTGGCAAACTTGATAGAAAAATACCTGCTGTGTGTAATAAAACCAGAAAACAAGAAGTCTAGAGGTTCACTACGCTCAAAATGAACGAAGAATACGTGACATTTGCCTGGAACACAGGAGAAAATGTGCGGGGGAGTTGCGCTAGTTAGGCGTGCAAAGGACGAACATTATAAATGAAATCAGAGTTACTATTTCGGCTAAAATGCATTCAGAGCACACCAAAATCATGCAAGCATTAACTGAGCCAAGAAAACTGTTACTAATATAAAAAGATTTTTCTAAACATGTGGTGCTCTGCATTTTTTCAAATACAAAAAACATCCCGAAACAGTTTTTTTTATTATTATTATTATGTGCATCTATATAAAAAGGTTTACATATTTTTTTTGGCCTTGCCTGTCTCACTAGGAAATCCTGTGTCGAGTCAAACTAGTTTACAAATATTTTATAAATATTAAATAATGTACATTTTTCAATAAAGCAAAAATATTTAACAAAAATTTTCAGGTTCGTAGGTAGTGGTAACAATAATGAGGTAGATGATTATATTTGGGTGAGGTGACTAATTATTGCACGACTTTTTTCGATGATCCATTGTTTGATCGTGATTTTGAATTTGTTAATATTATTCGATTTTCTTGTTTTGTCAGGTAGGTTATTGTATATTTTAGACGCAATGTATTTGAAATTTCTTTGATCAAATATTGTGTTTGTATGAGTTCTTTGATTTTGTGCCGCGTGTTTACAATATTTTAAGTATTTTCATAAAATATATGCGTTTTATTTTTAAACAGATGAGTTAAGATTGTTTTTGTGTAAATTTGTCAAAAATATCTAATACAGGGAATTTGTTGAATAAATCTACAGTACTTGTTATTATGGCAGCTTTAAGAATAACTTTCATAATTAACGTTAATTAAATTAGTGGACTCGAACCCAGGATCTCTTATCTTTCCGAAATACAGTGCCATAATCATCTCGGGCATTGAGACCTACTTATATTTTTTTCTGTCATTTTCGTCGATCTCATATTTTAAATTCAGAATTGACAATATCTTCCTCAACTATTTTTCAGGCCTGATTCGTTTAGAGTTATTAGCATTATCTTCTTATTCAATGATATATTATATTTATGGGTGTAACATCAAACAAATATTAAAAAGTTATTCTAATGACAATTGAATTATTTATATGTATATATTTTATTATGAAAATAAATAACTTTGTACAGCACTATCAAATCAAAATACTCGTGTTTCAAAACCGATGGTTTCTTCGTTAGGATAAACGTATAATTATTATTTGTGGTACGTATATCCTGACAAAGAAACTATTGGTTTTAAAATATGTCGTTTAATTTAATTAAATAGAAGTGTATACAAATCCATTTTCATTAAAAAAGGAGCCACAAAGTGAATTTGCCAATATTGAAGAAGTATTTATAATTTATTTTTTGAATAATATTATTTATAAGAATAATGTATTTTTTAAACAAATACTGCTCTGTAATTACCTACCTATTATAAAATTACAGTTTGTTAATGCCTTCGGAAGGCGAAATTCCATAATATATTATTGTATGTTGCTTATCTTGAGATAAACTCTTCTGAAACAACAACGAAAAATCATTTTCTCTAATCCAATTTCATTACGAAAATCTCAGTGAAGAGTCTTCGCGAATAAGATAAACATTATGAATTTGAGCAGCCCTCAGTGGTAGGTGGTAGAGTTGGTAGAATAGCTACGTATGGACTCTTGGTGTATATGTTCGAAGAGTTTTTCCGATTGAATTTGATCGACAACCTTTCCTTGACATGTTCCGTCAAAGGGATCTCTCTTTATTCTGTGTCCGCCTCCGATATTCTTTATTGCATTTTAACTTTGATGATGTCAAAGTTTATAACGCACGAGGACAGGGGACGAGAATAATATGTTGCGAATAACACACGACCAAAACTGACCAAAGATATTTCAAGAAAATATATTCAAATATGGACGTATTATTGTTGATAGGTTTCTTCATATGTTGACATACGCATACGCGCATCTCTTTAATCGAAATATTCAAATATAAAAAGAAGATTCTGGATAGGCAGGCCAGTCCCTAAATCATGAATTCATAAGGTTTCGTTTTGAATGTAAATATGTACTTTGCTATGCCATAAAAATATATTTAAAATAATCACATTTTTTGTAAACCTATCTTATCATATTTTTTTTCGTTAACAAAATATTCCTCGTGAATGGCGTTGTTGGGCAATAACAAGTTATGGAAGCACTATCCAGGGCTTTTTAAGTGAATCAAAATGGGTCGAACCGTTATATTCTAGAGGAAAATTATAAACTCTCTATTCTCAATCATAATCGCTAGTCGATGGTTTCACCTCTTCCTCACACTCGATATATGCTGGCGTCCCGCAGGGATCGGTTCTGTCTCCGACTTTGTTTTTGTTGCACATCAACGACCTTTTGTCATGTGCACCAATTCACTGTTACGCGGATGACAGTACAGTTTGACAAGCCCAAACTGTACTGTCATCTTTTGTTTGACAAGCCCCCAAAGGGCTCACAAACTCCAACTGACGACCTCCGTAGTCCAGTGGCTAAGACTCTTGACTCACATTCCGGAGGTCGCGGGTTCGAACCCGGCATGCGCAAATAAATTTTATTTAATTAATTTGTGTTATTTCACAATTAATTCATTTAAAATAATATATAGTATATTTGCGGCATGTTCCAGAGTGGAAGATACTATTAGTATCGCCCTGGTGTAAGACCACCATTCGGAATTGAAACGTTGCTTGAAAATGGCTTTAGCCGTGTTTAGTGACCAGATCTGAATAGCCAGGTACTTCCCAACCTTCCTCTTCCCCACCTCCTTCCCCTCCCCACTACCTTCAGCCTCACAACATACCCCAATTGGGGATGCCATAGTCTCACTGGCTCCAGACGGGAGCAGTTGAGATTCTTGTGCGGTATTCACTGTAAAAAAAAAAAAAAAAACCGCTCGTAGGGCTTTGAAGCAAAGAATGGACGGTTACCTCGAGAGTGTTTTCTCTTGGGGTAAAAAAATCTCGTTGAATTTATTGTTTCAAAGACCCAATCTTGTCTGATTACGTCTAAAAGGGATCGAAATGAAAATCTAGTCTCTTTCAACGGAAGCAATCTTCCGAACAGGCCCTCCATCTAAATGGTTGGTGTAACCCTAAGTGACCAGCTCAGGTATGGGGGCTCCACCGAAGCCAGAGTAAAGTTAGCCTCACAGAAACTGGGCGTACTGTACAGGGCCCGCAGATACTTTAATAGTACACAACTGCTAACCCTGTACAAATCACAAGTGCGCCCCACGGTTGAATTTGGCAGCCACCTCTGGTCTGGAGCTCCAAAATACCTGAAAAATACCCTCGGGCTGGCTCGGGAAGATTCTGAACGACATATGAAGATGTGCCACGAATTAGCAGCTTAGCAACTGCACTTAGATTTTGCGGTGTCTGACAGACGTAAAATCAGCGGCAGAGGGTTAAACACGTAAAAATGTTTTTTTTTTCTTTTGAAGGTTGATTTTAAATTTTAATATTCTTACCATTATTTGTAAATTTTAGATTTTCTGCCTCTGCGCCTGAGCGTCTGAGATGCGTGTTTTGCCTTTTACGTTGATTAAACTAAAACCTATTTTTAATGCTAACACTAATGAGTTATATTTTTTTTTTCAGTGTGCGTTTTTTTATTATTTTTGTCAGTAACCCACAAGTTCGAGCCCTTTAATAGCTCGCGGTTCTCTAAATAATAATTTACCTACCATTTATTACTGATCGTTTATTCCACAAAGCTTAACTAAAGAAAATGTTCTGAACATAACATTAACCCCAGTTGACATTTCGCAAAAATGGTACTGCAAAATAGTCCGAATATTGTTATTAACCATCAGCATTTTGCACAAATAGCATCAATAACAGAGACATTTCTAATAATATCTAATACGAGACACATGAGCGTAGGCAGGAATAAAATCAATTTTCTTAGCTTTTGAATTTTGTCGCTGAAAAAGGCTTGTAAAACCCATACAGTGTAAATATGGCTTAACGCGGGCGGAGATCCAGCCCTCGGCGGTCGTAAACCATACCTCTGTCGGCAGTAAATGTCAATGTGCAAGGGCATCTCCAGGTAAACCATCGCCTCCAGACCTCCCATCACCCACCACCAGCCACCAACCACCTCCCATAACACTCCGTACAGTACACAAGGTACAGGTTATTTATGGGCTAGGCGGCGGGCACACCCTAACGCGCCACTTCGACGTTTATCTTTGTAGAACCAAGAGCCACGACAAGAGATTAACTAACTGTACCGACGTGGTTGTATGACAAATAATTATGTAAATCCACGAACACCCTCTACATCATTCATTCAATTAGCGCCCGACCGCGGGGCTCATCTCTCATCCAATGAGACGTTTAACTACCACTCAAAAAAAAAAACAAATTAACCAACCGACGTTTTATGATAGGTTTCATAATGGTTTGACTAAGCGGTCGGGTCTAGTTAGAAGGTACTTGCAGTAGGTAATTAGGAATCGCTTAACATTTACCCAAAAAGGATAGATTTAGGAATTAAATTAAGACGAGGAACTTTATTAAGTTCCCGTGTTTATTTCTCCATAAAGTCTATCCTCCTTTGTAGCCGTTAAAAGCTCACCTATAAAAGGAGAATTAAATTCGCTGAATTGTTTAAGCTTTCTTGTGAGCATATCACATCTTAAGGACTTCATTACAGGGTATTTAGAATGTTTTTATAGTTTAAGGATAACAAACAAGTACACAAAATTCAGGAAGAAGATTTTGATCATTAAAAAACAAAGTTACGAACTGTCATTCTAATCCTACGTTAACTTAACTGTTAATTGAACACAGGTATGAAATAGAAACCAGCCGTCCAAGTTCGGCAAACATAAGATATTGTTGTCATCCGACGGAGGAAAGTTAATACTAGGTTCTAATAAATCCAACCGGGCCGCTTCCATACGAAAAATCATAATAATAACCTTCCGAAATATTTGTTAATCACGAAAACATTTAAAAGATGCATAAAGCGCCCACGGCACTCGGAACACTTCTAATATGGCTATTTCTCAAAACATATTTAGCGGAAAACAATCGATTTCAGCTAAATACCTAACATTCGAATAACATTTATCTATTTAGCAGAAAATATTCACAAGGCTTGTAATTACATGCGTTTAGCGTTTGTGGTAGTTCTGGCTGTTTGCTGCAGAAATGCAGAATGCATAATTCGTTAAGTAAGGTCAGACAATTGAACAATTTACAATTTGACATGTGTTATCCAGAAAATAGCCCAACCATAATAACACCAATATCTCCAAAAATCTACATTTAAATCCACTTTAAAGTTAAAAGAAATTGGTATCCATATTATTATTTATAATTTTATGAAGTAAAACATATTCAAAGAGATTTGATTATTCAATCTTTAGGAAAGTGCTTTTATCCCAATTTCAATTTTGGTGGCTGGCTGTTTTCTATGTAACTTCGTTCAGTTAGAATATATCTTTAAATGTTTTCCACAAAAACACGATAAGCTCTGACGTTATTATATTATTACATACACCCTTTTTGTCTGCGATTTGTAGACCAACACAACTATTTGAAAGCAAGGTCATATTTCGACCAAGAAATGGTGGAAATTACGACCTAGCTGATATTCTTTTTGTTTTATTTTAATTGTCAAAAATTACATATTATGCCATTATTAATTGTTCTATAAGTTGTTCAAAAAGAAAAAAGGTTTTGTGTTTATACCCAGCCGAAACGTGATAGTTGCTTCTAGTAAACTATATTTCATTTCTAGGAAAGAAGAGAGAACGAATAATGTTAGTCCTCTTTTATTCTCATTTGTTTGGTAAAAAAATAGAAAATTTACCGCTTTTTTTACACAAAAATTTTCAAATTAGATAAACTGGTCATAAAACGTGAAAACTATGAAATTTATTTCTACTACTTCGAAAAGGGAAAATTTGACTAACATAATTTAGAAATACTTATTTGGGAACATTAAAATTCTCGAGTTAATTTATTTGTCAGGACCCGAGAGGCCACTCCAGAACTTTTACGTAATGTCTGAGAGATTAATGTTTTCTGTCTGCATTTTTTAGTAACCAAACTTCATCTACATTGGTGGGAAAGTAGGTAGGTAGGTAAAGTAGGTACTAGGAATCTAAATTCACTGACATTATTGCATACATATATTTATTTTATATTTTTGGCAATACTAATTAAAAATACATAAAAAGAAAAAGTTACATCGATTACAAAGTTACATAAGTTTTTAACAAAGAAACAAAAAAATTCCTTTCCTCACCATAAAGAGACAATGCTCTTGTGTTTGGTGAGGAAGTTCTAGCTCAATTAGTAACTTAAAAGGTCGTGTAAGTTAGTAATAACGGCCGTTGTAAATAATAAGCCAGGTTAGAAAATCATGTATAAATTTAAAAATAAAAAATATGATAAGTTTAAAAAATCATTATAAATTAATGAATCATGTAAGTTAGTAACAAAAATAAAAATATATGCATATACTCGTAAAAGAACCTTTTCTCATTATTGTGAGGATCAGCTTTTATGCAAATATACTACACTGTGTATGTAAGTAACATTATTTATTGATTTTTTTAAATACATATAAATTACTTCTTTGGGTATTTATTGATTTTTTTAAATACATATAAATTACTTCTTCAAACTTTGCAAATATACTTTGTGGTGTCATTTTTAATTAAATAAAAACAAATAACCTTGTAAAAACCACTACGATAGTCAATATAATCAACGTGTTTTGAAAACAAAGTTTTCTTCGTCAGGATAAGATTAGTATATTATATTATATTAGCCCCGCTACCCTACGGCAGAGTTTGTGGTCCTGGGGGACTTCAATGTTCATAACGAACCTTGGTTGAAGTTCTCAGGATCAACAGACTCGGCTGGACGCCTAGCGGAATCCTTTGCCCTTTGCTACGGATTGGAGCAAATGGTTCAGGAGCCTACAAGGGTTCCTGATGTCCAGACTCACCGTTCCAATCTGTTAGACCTATTTTTAACTACTGTGCCACACGGTTACAGGATTGAAGTCACAGCGCCTTTAGGATCGTCCGACCACTGCCTGGTGACGACATCAATCCCTGTAAACTTCAGACCACCAAACGAGAGGCTGAAGAGAAAAGTGTGGCACTATAGGTCAGCAGATTGGTTCGGTCTGCGGGCACATTTCAATGCTTTTCCGTGGTCAGCTGTCTGTTTTCGGACTTCGGATCCCTCAAGATGTGCCCAGGAAATTGGTGAAGTCATCACATCCGCGATGGATGGCTTCATCAAATCTACTGTTAAGGAAACTGGTGTAGGCTCAAAGCCGTGGTTCAGTCGACAATGCGCTGAAGCAGTGCGACGAAAAAACGCGGCTTACCGAGCCTACAACACATCTAGAACATCCGAAGACAGAACAGCTTACAACAAAATGGCAAAGGAAACCAAGAGAATCATAAATAGGTCAAAATTCGAGCACGACCAGCAGATCAGCAGAAAGCTGACTGCATGCCCGCATGGCAGCAGGCAATTCTGGTCACTTGCGGGCTCAATAGGTCGCAATTTCTGCAAATCCAGTCTGCCACCTCTTACCAGACCTGACGGCTCACTAGCAAACACCGCCACCGAAAAGGCTAACTTACTAGGTAAAATGTTTGCGGATAACTCAACCCTCGATGACCAAGGTGCTGTCCCGACGTCGGTTCCTCACTGCGGTTTTCATATGAAAAAGCTGAGGATCCGGCATCGGGAAGTACTCCATGTTTTACGAGGGCTTGATGTTAATAAAGCTAGTGGGCCCGACGGAATACCTGCCCTGGTATTGCAGAGGTGCGCTGCAGAATTAGCTCCAATTTTGACGAAGCTTTTTAAACTGTCCCTGAAGACTGGCTCTGTGCCCTCTGGTTGGAAAAAAGCGGTTATCCATCCTATTCCAAAGAAGGGTGACCGCTCCAACCCGGCCAACTACCGCCCCATAGCGATCACATCAGTTCTGTCTAAGGTGATGGAACGTGTGATCAACGACAAACTGCTCACATACCTCGAGAAGAACAAAATTATCAACGACCGTCAATACGGATTCCGGCGGAACCGCTCGTGCGGTGATCTTCTCGCGTATGTGACGCATGTTTGGGGGCGATGCCTGGAACGTTTCGGTGAGACCCAAACGGTTGCACTGGACATCTCCAAGGCCTTTGACCGGGTTTGGCACCGAGGACTTGTCAACAAACTGCTTTCTTACGGACTTCCCGCATCCTTGTGTACGTGGATTGCCGACTTCTTGAGGGGGAGGTCGATTCAGACGGTAGTCGATGGTTTCACCTCTTCCTCACACTCGATAAATGCTGGCGTCCCGCAGGGATCGGTTCTGTCTCCAACTTTGTTTTTGTTGCACATCAACGACCTTTTGTCATGTGCACCAATTCACTGTTATGCGGATGACAGTACAGTTCATGATAGCTTTTTGTTTGACAAGCCCCCAAAGGGCTCACAAACTCCAACAGCTCGTAGGGCTTTGAAGCAAAGAATGGACGGCTACCTCGAAAGTGTTTTCTCTTGGGGTAAAAATAATCTCGTTGAATTTAATGTTTCAAAGACCCAATCTTGTCTGATTACGTCCAAAAGGGATCGAAATGAAAATCTAGTCTCTTTCAACGGAAGCAATCTTCCGAACAGGCCCTCCATTGATATGCTTGGTGTAACCCTAAGTGACCAGCTCAGGTATGGGGGCTCCATTGAAGCCAGAGTAAAGCTAGCCTCCCAAAAACTGGGCGTACTGTACAGGGCCCGCAGATACTTTAATAGTACACAACTGCTAACCTTGTACAAATCACAAGTACGCCCCACGGTTGAATTTGGCAGCCATCTCTGGTCTGGAGCTCCAAAATACCTGAAAAATACCCTCGACTCTGTGCAGAAACGGGCGGTCCGTTTGATAGATTCTCCCATCTTAACAGACGGATTGCAATCTTTAGAGCACAGGCGTCGGGTGGGAATGCTATCCTTGTTCTACCGGTATTACAATGGAAGATGCTCCGAGGAACTAGCATCATTGATCCCTTCGGCACCGGTGCATAGTCGGGAAACACGCCAAACGCGTGCCCAACATTTGTACACGGTTGACATTTGTCACATGAGAACGGGTCGTTTCTTCGACTCGTTCTTGTGTTCAACAGCTCGGCTGTGGAATGATTTGCCGGCCTCTGTGTTTCCTCCTTCCTACAACATGGGTCTCTTCAAGACCAATGTTCATTCCTTCCTCTCCTCAAAAAGACCCTCCACACAGCATCCCAGATGACATAGGCCCTGAGGGAAATTATTTTCCTCAGGGCCTCCTGTGTGGAGTTAATGTAAAAAAAAAAAAAAAAAAATTAGGTCCTTACATATGAAATTGGCGTTTTACGGGAGGAACATAAAGTAGATTTTTATAATATAATATATTTATTTAATCAAAGTATGTACCATTGCTATCTATGCACTTTAGCCATCTCATAGGTAGTTCATCGATCCCTTTAGTAAAAAAACCATTCGGACGGGAATCAATAAAATCTTTGAAGTCGGTTTGGACTGCCCCACCGGAGTTGAATTTTTTTCCCTTGCAAGAAGTTATCCAAATTTCGAAAAAAAATGGAAATCTGTTGGGGCAAGGTCCGGAGAGTACGGTGGATGTCTTAGACATTCCAATTGAAGCTCCTATAATTTGGTAGCCGTCTTTTGTGCAGTGTGTGGTCTAGCGTTCTAACGCGTTTGTTGATTTGCATCACTCAATTCATGAGGTACCCACCTTTCAAGCTTTTTCACCTTCCCAATTGGCTTGAAGTGGATTAAAATATTTTATCACTAACACCGCAGCCTGCAGCTAACTCGGACGTGGTTTGCGATGGATCCGCTTCCACAATAGCCTTCAATTCTTCATTATCAACTTTGGTCTCCGGCCGTCCACGGGGCTTGTTCTGCAGGTTGAAATTTCCAGAACGAAAACGTTGGAACCAAAAACGCACTGTGTTTTCTTTTGCGGCATTGTCACCATACACATCATTAATCCTTCCAGCCGTTTCTGCAGCACTGGTGCCACGGTGGAACTCGTACTCGTAAATAACGCGATATTTCAAGTTTTCCATTGTGTAAACTAAGTGACGCAAAGAAAAAAAACAATTAAGGAAAAAACAAATGAATTATAATTTTCGAAACACAAATACATGAGTAAATAGATGTATAAATTTGAATTTGGAATTCTTAACCAAAGAGAAGATATTTGAAATCAAAGTTGCCAGTACGGCAAAACGCCAATTTCATATGTAAGGACCCAATACTTACCTAAACCTGCAGAAAGAATCAGCTAGGGCATTATAATTAATCGCATAAGGTTCTAACACTATTTCCCTAATGCCGTTCAAAGATAGAGGTCACGTTCTAATTAAAAATGTGAAACTGAAATACTTTACTCAAGATTGAACCTCAAAATAATTAAAAAGAAAAATTCTTAAAAAGATTTATGAGATAAATTAAACAATTTTACTTTGTTTGAACCACTTATATATTTGAGTAAAGCCGACCGGTGTCGGAACGACCGTTCCTTCTTCAGGGCAAATGTATACTGATTTGACATTTACAAAATAGTGTATGGGAACAATGTATTATTATGGTAGGGGTGGAGCCGAGGGTTTAACGCTGTCTTTCTTTGAGTAATATTGCAACGCATGCCGGGTACCCGCCAGTGTTATTATAAATTTGTTCCTACCCTTTTAAATCAATTATTATATTAGATCCTTACATATGAAATTGGCGTTTTGCCGTACTGGTAACTTTGTTCTCAAATATCTTCTCTTTGGTTAGGAATTCCAAATTCAAATTTATACAGCTTTTTACTCATGTGTTTGTGTTTCGAAAATTATAATTCATTTGTTTTTTCCTTAATTGTTTTTTTCTTTGCATCACTTAGTTTACAAAATGGAAAACTTGAAATATCGCGTTATTTACGAGTACGAGTTCCACCGTGGCACCAGTGCTGCTGAAACGGCTCGAAGGATTAATGATGTGTATGGCGACGGTGCGGCAAAAGAAAACACAGTGCGTTTTTGGTTCCAACGTTTTCGTTCTGGAAATTTCGACCTGCAGGACAAGCCCCGTGGACGGCCGGAGACCAAAGTTGATAATGAAGAATTGAAGGCTATTGTGGAAGCGGATCCATCGCAAACCACGTCCGAGTTAGCTGCAGGCTGCGGTGTTAGTGATAAAACTGTTTTAATCCACTTGAAGCAAATTGGGAAGGTGAAAAACAAATGTCATGTTATATATAACATGCACGGACATATTGCACTAGAATGTATTATTTATCAATAAAAAAATTTGAAGAAACTTTGGGGAATCAACTGATCAATTGACGAGCCGAAGTAAAACTTTTTCTCGTGTTTTTTTACTCCAATCTTATTTGTTTTTTATCTTAGTAGCCGTAAAAAATGCGCGATGTACCCCACGATATTAGAATATTAAGCAATACTTATAAAATAAAGTAATTTCTTCTAAAATTTATTAGTGAGATTATAATTCAAAAATCTTTTTAGCTAAGTCGGCATTAACCATAAGTATCAAGACCTAGCCTTGAGTATACTTTATATTCATCGCTAGGTTTATTAAAACATTGTGCTATTAGCATGTTGATATAACTTATTCCAATCTATTAGATTAAACATGAACGTAATCTTCAAACACGGAAATGTCCAAGATACGATATAGAGCAGTGTTAACAATCCCAGATTATTATTCTGCACACCTTACATATCAGCTCATGCATGCCCGATCCCAGTAATTATGGTAGGTTAACTGGATTATCGGCGCCCCCGCTCCCGCCTCCGCCCAGGGCCGCCGCCCCCCGGCTCAGGCGCCCCCCTCGGGCCGCGGTGGCGCCGACGCGCCGCCCGCCCTGTACCAGCCGCGTGTTCAACACACTTTTTCACTCAAACAGAACTCCCGCCTTCGCCCTCTTCCCGCCCTTCCCGCCCCCGCCCAGCCTGTTTAATTGTCACCCGGATGAGAGTATTTTTATCGGCCACTCTTTATGATTAAGCTCCGAAAGGATTAATGGGTGTTATCGATACGCCGGCGCTAAGTGAATGTAATAATATATATTGATGGCTCGTGTGAAATAACGACGTCATTACGGCTGATGTATGCCTCGTTCTGAACTTCATGCAATTTCCTACCATTTCATAAATCAACAATGAGTGTACTGACACGACTAATGGCCACAAAAATGAAATCAACTTATTTCTGTCCGAGGATTTGTGACCATTAGTTAGTTGAAACACCTGTTTACATTTGAACAACTACGTAGTATGAATATCGAACTATGTAGCTCGGGAAACTTAATACAAAATACAACTTTTACTTGCTTTTGGTTTATAGTAATATTTATTTATTTGGATACGTTTTAAGATTTTCACGTAAAAAGTATTTTCGTTATTTGTTTTTGGGGTGTTACGCCGTGTTGCGCTACCTCCTTCTTTAGTCAACGTTTCGGACAGCGACACGGCGTAACACCCCAAAAACAAATAACGAAAAAATATTTATTTATTTATTTATTTACGGCCTTATAGCATTTACATCAATCGCGTTACATTGTAATAATAGAAATAGAAACAATAAAATACAAATTATTTTATCGTATTATTTCTCTTTACACTAATAGAAAGGAAGCAGAATTAAAAAAAAAATATCAACAAAAACTGAATTAGAATAAAAATGGTAAAATTTTCAAAAGAATTTTAGAAATTTGTAATATAAATTTGAGTAAGGAATAAATTAAAATATCAACAGAACTGAATTTATTTCCAAGCCTATGTAGTCTTTGGATTGGGGAGTTAATGAAATAGTTAATATTATATTAATTTATTAACGACTTTATGTCCGGGTTAAATCTTCCCCATAGGAAAAACTAAACCCTTCCAAACACTTTTCACAAATGATCGTCTAGTCAATCCACGCTATGCAAGTGCACTATATAAGTATAATAAATACAAAATAATACAAGAACAACATGTCAGCCTACCAAAGTCCAAATGGGAAAATAATTCACCGACTCCAGATATTTTCATATCAGAGGGTTCGGCTCGGTAGAACTCCTAGCTGGACCGATAAATCCTACTGATACCTCAATATAAATATTTAAAAAATCTTTCGTAATCCTGCATGTATTTAAAATGACTGATTTTAGCATTTTTATATATAAATTCTTTGACAAACCCAATAAGCCTAAATCTTGAATGAGAGAGCTAGATATAATGCCAGTAGCCGAAATAACAAATGGTAATATTTTTATAGTCTGAGAATGCCAAATTATTTTAATCTCATTTCCTTAAAGAGTGTATTTTTTATTTTTTCAGAAACAGATTTTTGAATATTTCAAAAATTTGGAATAGCGACATAAATAATATATGTTATTTTTTTAAATTTTGTCATGTAAAACTACATCGGGTCTATAATGACTGATTGTTCTTAACAATTAAAACACATATTACAGTTATAATATGCTACTGACGAAAGAAGGGTGTTTCTGAAACCGGTAGTGTTTATAAAATAAAAGTGGTCTACAACAAATTTATACCTATGTGTTTTAATGAGTTATTGCTTTTAACAAATAACTAATTGTTCTGTCTGTTAGTTTTATCATAATATATTTTATAAAATTTATTTTTTTTAAATAAATTTGGTTGGTATTTATAATATGGTACTTTATTACGGCAGTCAATCAAGTTATGATTAATTACCAAACTTTGGTGAATTATTTTTAAAACCTGATTGTGCCTAAATGTATACTCGGACAGCACTAATACAGAACAACCCGATATAATATGTTCTATGGTTTTTGCAAAAGCCAAACATTTTCTACATAAATCATCAATTTGATATGTATCTTTGATTATATGCTTCCTATAATTTTTAGTATTAATGACTCTATGTAAGCATAAATACTTCTGTTTCTGCGCTCAACTCTCCAATTCCCAACCATTTGTTTAACGAAAGTTTGTCAACGTACGTTTGGTTGAGATAATTGAAGTATTTTGCGTGAATAATTTTATTTGACCAGGAATCTAATAATTCCTTGTTAGTATTTATAAGAATGTTGGCATTCTCGTCGTATAAATTTAAAGATGTAATGTTTCTATATGCCTTGGAAATTATTTTGGGCTAATGACAAAATAGCAAAAACTGAAAAAGGTTAAAAAATTTCATGTTTTTTGGGTCCACCGCCGTTCACACAACACTTTGGAAATTGGAAATCTATTTTTTTAATATTGGTTTAGGTACTAACAACATCTAAAAACTTCTGAACGACCGGAACTTTTGCAAGCACGGATGTACATCTTGATTGGACTGATGCACGAATACTAGTCATTTCCATACACAATAACAGTTTTGGCATCGACTCGCCTATAACTTACAAGCTACAGTTTTACTAGTGCATGGTACTATAAATATTATAATTTTGTCAGTTTTAGAAGAATAATGAAGTCTCTTAATTAAAAATCATGTCTAGGGGCTAGGTATGCCAAAACTTGGTGTGTCCCAATTTGAAAGGACAGGTTTAGCGACGAATGGTGCGCGTTACTTGTCTTATTTTCCGGCTAGAAGTAATTTAATAGTTGTGGAATACAAAATTTTATTCATTTTTTTACAGTTTTTGTTAAGTTAGGAAATGCCCAATTTTATTTTTAAAAAAATCGTGGAAATGTGATCTTCTCTTTTCAAGTTCCATAATAAATTACGATTTTTTTGAAAATACGAAACTGCTTTTTCACGTTAGCTCCACACAGGAGGGCCTGAGGAAAAAAATCCCTCAGAGCCTATGTCATCTTGAAGTTGCTGTGTTAAGGGTCCTAGGGAACGGAAGGAAATAAAATTCTGGGAAGGAAAAATGTATGAGGGGTGGGTAGGAACCTGAAGGCAATGTGACCAGGAGTGACGAGCGTATGAATCCATCCCTCCCACTACGGTGCAAAGCAATGAGTCGAGAGTCCGACTGGAGAGTTCAAAAGGTCTCCCACAACCAGCTTATCCCTCAAACCTCACCCCATGAACCGGGGTACCCCTGCTAATTCACCAAACTTAGCGAACCACCTGACCTATGGCAGGGGTTGATGGTTATCTCAAAAACATTTTTTTGCTCCCAAAGATGTGAACCGAATCGAACTGTATAACTATTACCTTAGCATCTGCGTGTGGTTGAATTTCATAACCCAGCCACGAGTACATGTCGGACGCCACGCTTAACGGCCGCGCCTCAAATAACATCTGTGTACGTGGAATTTCACACAAAGCTACTGTTATAGTTCGGTTTCAAATTCAAGAATTCGACAAAAGATGTCACTGCTTGGATGTGTGGATATTTCCCCCTAGGTATAAGTGCTACGGATTTTTATTCTTCAAGTATCCTTCCGGATTTGGAAAGATTGACGGCAATACTTGACGAAGTTGTTATAAATTACATATAACATCATTGTGTGTCTCGGTTACTTTGTCACTGTTACTTTGTCTCGGTGAGTCACCGACGGTGTCTAGTTTCTAGCTGTCACTGGATCACAGTGGATCCGAGAAACTGGCTATTTTAGAAACCATTTTCTATCGGATGTTCTGGTCTATCACAGACACTCAAACCGGGCGAAGCCGAACTAAAAGCCGCCCGCAGGGCCTAGCAGCAAAAAGCTCCGCGGAGCTGAACCTGCTGAGAAAATACCTGCGAGCTAGTTAAAAACTATTGCCTAATAAACGTTTGAATATTTAATACACACATATTTTTATTATGTGATGTTTATGTTAACGATGGTATAAAGTTATTTATTGATGGCATATGGCATACCTACCCCTTTCTTTGTAAAACCAAAAACCATATAATTACGTGTTGCGTATAATCTTCCAAGCGAGAAACAAATAGGTATTAAACATCAAACCTAATCCTGATCATCGCCACTCTAAGGAGAATAATGTCGCAAATATTTCTAGATGAAGTAAAGACAAGGGAGCAATAAGCATTGTTCCTTCAAAGGGCTAAGTCGATAGGACATCAATCAGAATGCCCCCTTGTTATAATTACTCCCTCCCCCTCTAGCGAGTTGACGCTACATTTATAGGAGATGGCACTTTATAACTGGGATCACAATTAATATTGCTTTACGCAGGGAATTAGTGCCAGAGGAGCATGAAGGCGGCAGATAACCACCACACTCTTCTCGGCGACGAGAAACTTGGGCAATTAATGACGAGCACCGCCATACCGAAACTTACGTTTTCATGTTGTGTTTATAATTTTATCATAATGCCTGGAAATGTTTTTAATGAACTATGTGAAACATATCAATTCACGAATATTTTAAATAATAAAAACTAACTAAATGAGCTTTTTTTAAATCTGAAAATGCTTTTCTAGGTCAACACCACCATTTTCAACTCACAAGATCGTTTCTATCAAGAGCAAAAAATCATTGAAGTTTATATTGGAAAGAGAATAGAAAAAAGGTTCATTATATTATTATGTACACACTCTTATATATTTCTTTATACTTTCACGTACCTTCATCATCATCATCATCACTATTGGCTCTACAACCCCTGGTGGGTCTTGGCCTCCTCAAGAATCTTCCTCCACTCATCTCGGTTTTATGCCAGCTCTCTCCAGTTTAGAAGGTCCAATATGTCTTTGAGGACGTTGTCGTTCCATCTTAGTCTTGGTCTTCCCAGGCTCCTTCGCCCTATTGGTCTTGAGTTCAGCAGGGACTTTGGTGCTTGATGCTCGGTCATTCTCTCCACATGACCCAGCCACCGAAGTCTTCCCAGTTTTATAAATTTTGCGACGTTTAGCTCCTTAAACAGAGTATAGAGCTCATTGTTATAACGTCTGCGCCAATATCCATTTTCTAGAACCGGTCCGAAGATGCGCCTCAAATTTTTTTTTCAAAAACGTCCAGTGCTCGCTCATTCTTCTTAGTTAGTACCCAAGTCTCAGCTGCGTACGTAAGTACATGCATGTACCTACATATAAGGAAATGAAACAATGTTACAAATGAAAAACGTTCTTTGTTTAAAATCACTTTATTTATCAAGCCACAAAGTGTTTTATTTCTTCGATAATTTATATAAATGTTATTCATCTCCAATATACTTTGTATCCTGGGCCTGGTGAAGAAACCATTGGTTTTGAAACACCTTGATATTTTTTTGTTAAACAGTGGTGTAAACAAATTTGTTATTTTATTTATGTATATATATAAAATGTTGAATTTAAACCATTTTAAAGAAATTAGTACTGTACAGTAAAACTTCTAGAAGAGCTGGTGCTCACCATTATACAATGGGCAACTACTACTAAACAAAATTCATTTTGGGAGGCGGGTACAGGTACCTACCGCTGCCTCGGGATCCATTTGTTGGATAACCAACATCTCTGCCATAGGTCACCCCAAGTCATTCGCTACGTTTTGTGACTTAGCAAAGGTGCCGGGAATCATGGGTCATGGGGTGAGTTTTTTCTAGGTCTTGGCGGCGTCTGCCCACCTACTGCGTGGCTGAGATCGGGAGAGACTGGTTTAAGGTGACCTATATTCATATCCTTTTTCTTCCCAGAACTTCCTCTCCTTCTTTTATATTAAAAATACCACCAAAACCAAAGATGCGATAGGCCCAGGGGGATTTTTTTTATCTCAGGGCTTCCCGTGAGGACCTAATGAAAAAAAAATAAAAGTAGTTATTGGCTTGTTAACGATTGATTGCTTCTCATACTGTCATTTTATGACGCAATATGTTGCTTGCATATGAAAATAACTCACAACATAACCTCGTATTCTGTCAAGGATATGTTACTCAGTTTTGGTTCAAGGATACCTCATAACTGGGAACAAAATACGGGCAAAGTATATTCGGAAAGCAATTTATTGCTTTTACTAAAATACTCTTAAATTAGGGGGCAGGTGTTAGAGATTTTTCAGATTTTTTCACATAGCAGAAAATCAGGTAAGAGTTTATTGTAGGTACTTCTAAATAGATTAATAATAATCCATAATGTGTTAGGGATGTTTGTACTGATACTTGGAATGTCGAATAATCCGTTAACCGGGTGAGATTATTAAATACTTATCTCTGGTTATCTAGTACCTACAAGCTATGACATAACAAATCGTATGCCTTATGTTAATGTTCAATGAAAACAACATTAAATTAGCTATTAATAGAATAATATCAGTAAGGTTATAATAAAATTTTATTATCCCGGCAATTATTCCATAAGGGGTGTAGTTTGATAATAATAACGATGAAGGGTTAATCAAAGTAATATGCTGGGTGTATGTTTGTGTTGGTATTGAAGGCAATATTGCGCCTAACGTCTGCGAAATACATAATATGTACATATTGCTGTAGGAAGCACCGAGCGCGAGCGGCCCCACTCCGCGATTGATAACCGCAACCGTTCTTTGGGAGCAAGCCTTGTTATTAGGAGAAATAAACAAGGGAGTCGTACGGAGATGTTTATCCAAACTGTGGACTGTCATGAAACTACCCCTTCCTGATTCTGCTCCCCTGGCACTAGTTCCGCCGCGCACGGCGCACTGCACACTGCAACCAACCCTCGCTTCCTGAATATATAATTATGATAATTGTACTCCGGTGGAAACAATTTCGCCTGTATTGCCCATACGTACGTGGTAAATAATCAAATTGTGGTGATGAGGCTTTGTGATGTTATTTCTTTTTGTTTGAATTTCTGCGAGACATGAAGCTGTCGGCGCCAGCTCTGCCTTATTAAATGTATAAAACACGAAATTGTCTGCATGCACTTGCGGTACTGCGACCACTGCATGTTTTACTTTGAATTTATGTGCATAATCATCATTTTTACTCTAAGCGCTTTCCATAATATGAATTCACTCGCAACTGCGCCGTCATTCTCTTCGTATTAAAAAAATAAATCTATTGAATATGAATAATTTAATGGTGTGCATGAATAATAATGGATTTATTTACTAGTTTATTCTCTTCTGTGATTTCTTTTAGACTTTATCTCCTTAAGGTGACGTGAGCAAGACCCAGCTAATAATAATAATAATTTGGCTAATTTATATAGCGCCGTTTTCGTGGAAAATCACCTCAAGGGCTCTGTACAAAAAATATATAAAAGAATTAAAATTACTGGCTTATAACTAAGATTTACAATTACAACTAGTGACTTATATCTAAGACTTATAGCTACTTATATTACTGGCTTACAACTAAGATTTACAATTATAACTAGTGACTTACATCTAAGACTTATAGCTAGTGACTTATGACTAAAACATATAGATTCTAACCTAAAACTGGTGACTTATTAACACACATATTTACAATTAAGATTGGCGCCAGAAGAAGTAGGAAGTTTTTACATAATATTACAATTCGAGAACACGGGTGCAAAAAGTATAATGAAGGTTAACTGGATTTACGGGAAGGTATAGATATTTTAAATAAATTAATAAATTTAATAGTCGATCTTTACTGCATTAAGGTGATTCATCGCTCAATAGTAAACAGATTGAGGTATCACAATTAACAGATTACATTAAACAGATTGAGTTAACTATAAACAAAGAGAAAAGAGAAAAAAAAACAATTAAAAATTGCAGAGTTTAAATAGAATGATGAATTTATGGAAAGGAGTATCGGAAAAAGTGAGTTTTCAGTTTGGATCTAAATTCCGCTGAGTTGGTTATGCATCTCAATTCCATAGGAAGTTTATTCCAAGCTTTAGGGCCGGATACTGCGAATGCACGATCACCAAACTTAGTGTTCGGATTTCGCTTAGGTTCTTTCAACCTTCCAATTGTAGAAGATGTCGCTGATGTTGACTGCCTTAGACCAATATTTTCCGGAATGCATAGTTTAGAGATATAGGGAGGAGCCATTTCATTGAGTTATTATATTACATTCACCAAAATCCTGAAATGTAGAGAACTATTAATTAAGTACATCATTGAAGAAGAAGATAATACTAATAATATGAAAAAATAACAAGACACAAAACAAATAAAAAGCTAAGGGTGGCAAGTGGAACACGAAACCAGGATATCTTGTCTTACCGGGACAAGACATGACACCCGGTAAGACGAGAGGTCCTGGGTTGTGTCCAAGTTGCGACCGTTAGCTTTATTTATTTAAGAAACATGAAAACAGTCTTAGTAACATAATATACATAAGAGGATGACAAAAACAGACCAATTATTAATGTTCACAGATAGGTATTTAGAAACATAAAAGTAACTTAATGTTAATTAGAATATTTATGAAAAGAAAAAAAAACAGGACAAAGCAGCAATAAAAAAAAAATTATAATGCAGGTGTAGATTCAACATGTGATAAACCTAAATATAAAAACGCAACAATAACATAAATGCGATTATAACTATACTTAAATAGGTGTTTGGATTGGGACGGGTAAGGGAAGGACAGGGATAAGGGAAAGTTGCCACGCAGGTAATTTAAAAATATTAGGTATAATTAATTTAATCATCTTGAATATGTGTTATTTGTTATTCGCACCTACAATGAAATTCTGTAGCGGAAGTAACTAGCAGTGAATATGTCAGCAAGTGTTTCTATACGTGCAAATTTAATGTTATAGTAGTTACATGTCCTTTGCATAAATTCATTTTGGTTGGAATTGGTATTGCGTAAACTGCCTCTTATTCTTTATTATAATTTAGTTTTAATGATTCTTTTTCTTAATATTGTTCTTTAGGAATCGCTTTGTATATACTGTATATTCTTTGTTTCACACTGTTACTCTGTGCACTCTGTTATTATTATTTATTACTCCAATTCTTTATTATAATTTAGTTTTAAGAATTCTTGTTGTTAATATTGTTCTTTAGGAATTGCTTTGTATATACTGCGTATTCTTTGTTTCACATTATTTAATCAATTTTGTATTTTGTAAGGACTCGTAAGGAACACTATCGGATTAATTTTAAGTTTATTATGATTAAGCGCACTTGAAGTGAAATATCACAAAACTGCGCAATATAATTATTATAATTATTATTGCATCTATCAATGTAGAAAAGGGTATTTTGTCTGCTATATCGAGTCGGCACGTGGAAATTTATTTTATTTAGCAACTCCGGGCAGTCAACTTTCGAGTTAATAATTTTGTACAGGAGCATCTGATCAGCGACAAGCCTCCTGTTGAGCAGTTTCGTGGTTCGAAAATAAGATTTATTAGTTTAGATTTATTAGTATTATCTTCGTCTTCAATGAAATATTACATTGGTGGGGATTACCTTCAAAGGTTATCTTCTTCTTGTATATAAAAATGAATCGCTGAATGTGTTGCTAAGCGCATAACTTTCGAACGACTGCACCAAATTGAATCATTCCTTTTTTTGTGTGTTCGTTATTGTCAGGACAAGGTTTTTATAAAACTTTCGGTGAGCTCTGGCATTATGAAATTTGTATAAAAAAATTGCTATTGGTGGCACGCGAGGAAACGGCTATTGCTATGGAAAGCGGGAGGGAGGGAGAGATGGGGGAGGGGAACCAGGGAGGGGGAGGGGAACCTGGGAGGGGGACCTGGGAGGGGGGAGGGGAACTCGGGATTTGCGGGACGGGGGAACGGGGGGGGGGGGAGTGGAGTGGGGAGAGGGAAGTTGGAGGTGACGGAGTGGGAAAGGACATGCAGGGACAAACAATTTCTTTATTAAGTGGCATAGCAACGCATGCCGGGACCAGCTAGTTTATAATAAAATAGAGTTATTCTTAAAAAAAGGAATAATTAAGTGTTCTTAAAGATTCATCGACAAAAAATCATAGGTTTTACATGTAGGTCCCTGGTTATAAGTTATAATACTAGCAAAAAATGAAAATTTATGGTTCTTAGAGATAAAAATTTATTTTTAAAAACTTTATCAATGAGTTATTGCAGAAGTTAAAAAAATTTTTGATTTTCAAACGAAGAGTGTTTCGAAGAGAATTGTTATTGCTTTCTTTTGATTTTGTCGTCAATATTATTGTTAAATGATTAAGAAAATCAAATAAACAAGAGTAAAAAAATATGAACGTATCCAATTGTTTGATTTAACCTCTTTTTAATTTCTATGAAAGTAAATTCTTTATTGACTATTCTGCTCTCCAAATGCAAACTTGTTTACTAAAAAAATGCATTTTATTGGAATAAAAACAATTCAAACTTTTTATCAACCCAATATATTCTATAAATAGAATTTATCGATACTCGCGATGCCATTACTTCAATGATAAATATTTTTTGTTCTGTTAAATCGAAGTTTCCCGTATAATTCTATAGTTCAATAGTGAGAAGCGGTGTAATATTCATCGGGAGCTTCATACAGAATTCATATAATGCGAAAACTTTACATGGAATAAAATGCTAAAGACATGCTTTACGGGATGCTGGTAATTCGAATTTGTTCGGGAATTTTCCGCCGACATACCAGGAGCCGTGAGAGGTAAATAGGACTTGAGGCAACGTTCACAGGTAATCTTTTTAAACATCGCTATTGCATTAAGAATCTAAGAAACATGTTAAAAATGGTTAAATCTTGCGATCTTCAATGTGGGCGTTTTGGTACTTTTCTTCGTCTAACATAGATTTACACAGAATTCAATACTTTCTTTTATTACGAAGCATGTTCAGAAAGTATATGTACTGAATTTTCATTTTATTTTTTGAAAAAGTGTATTAGAAAAATAATTAAAGGATATTGTTGATACACTTGTTGATTATTTTTCCAAATAATCGACAACCCGTTCAATGCATGTGGTGAGCCGTGGCACAAGTTTCTTTATGCCTTCAAAGAATTCTCCTGCCAGCTCCTTCCCCCACTTCAGGACCACTCTCTGCACCTGCTCGTCGGTTGAAAATTTATATTGATCCATAGATGCCTTCAAGAAGGTGAAAAGATGATAATTTAAAGACGAAAAGTCAAGGGATTACGAGAGGTGATTGAAAACATCCTAACCAAATGAGTCCAAGAGCGATTGGTGGCTAAAGCTGTGTGAGGACGGACGTTTGCGTGAAACAGGCAAACTTCTCTGGTCAGCATTCCTCTCCTTTTGTTTTGAATGCTCGTTTTGAGTTTTTTAGGGTATCACAATATTGTTAAGCATCGATGGTCTCAACTTGAGGCAGAAATTCAACCAAAATGAAGCCTTTTCGCACAAAATACTGAGGCCATGATTTTTTTGCCCGAAATTGTGGTTTTCACTTTTTTGGCAGATGGAGGAATTGGTGTGACGCCACTTTGACGCCTGTTTTTTTTTCCAGGCTTGTAATGAGTCACCCACTATCATTTCCATCGTCACAATAGAGCTTAGAAATCCTCACCTTTTTTTTCTTGTAGGTGTTATTCCTTCCGTGAGTAAAAAGTGGATCACAGCACTTGGCGGGATTTTTTGCCGACATATTTCACGCAAGTGGACACTACAACGGGAGTTTACGTACTACAACGCTCCTGCGATGCTCGTTCTGGTCAAGAAACCCCCCTCTACCACTCAGTGTTGCCAATCCTCAAAAAAATAAAAAACCACCTCCCGTTATTGTCACAGAACACTTACTTTCTGAACATGCCATGTATATTATTAATGCACTCCGCGAATCTTAAGATGTTTTAAATTATGTATGTTAATAATAACGAACATGAAACACCTTAAAATGTTTAATTGATATCTAAACAATAAAGAAGAAACTTCATTATTTTATACTAAGCAGCGAAAACCTCTAACACTAGTATCATGAAATATAATTTCTCCCTAAGATGATTATTTTTCACAACAATTTTTCTATTATTACCTACCTACAAAGTTTTGCAATCTTCGTCATCATACAAATACAAAGGATTATTTATTTTTTGTCCTGTATGCGTTCCTGTACCATTAATTGGATTGCGATGACACTTTGAAGAGTGGTTGTGCACGCACCCGCAAAGGTTTCAATATGCAATGGTGAGCTCTGACGTTATGAAATTTGTAAAATGAGATTGCAATAGTTTGATGTGAATGAACAATAAGAATATTTCACGTAGTTTAGCAGGAGGAAGGAGGAACGAAGGACGGGGTTCGCGAAAGGGAAGAAAGTAGGAGGGGAACGGAAGAAAAAGCAGGAGGGGGGAAGGGGAACGTATGAAGGGGGAGGAGCTTCGCGGGACGGGGGCGGCGGAAGGAGGGGAAGACGCGGAAGGTGGAAGGAGAACACGGGACGAGAACACGGGAGGAGAGGCGACGCGGAGAGGAAGGAGCGGGAACGGGGACTCATGGGAAAGGACATGCAGGGGAGGGGTGACGGAGGGATGGGAGACGTGGGAGGAGTAGTGCGCGGGAACAGGGATGCACAGGAAAGCACAGGGGAGGGGTGGTAGACGAGGAAGAAGCGGAAGGCGGGATTGCAAAGTAAGCAGGTGGTAATTTCGGAAAATCCATGCTTCTCACACGGACAGCTGTTTGTGGCCTGCTCACGGGTTGGAAATCTTTCTGATTTATTCATGGACGCACCAGAAGGGAAAAAAATTGTGGATCTGAAAGTTCTTCAATAAACATAATTAAAACACTTTAATTCTTTGAGTGCAACGCTTTAGTCAATAAAATATTTTAATTCAATGAATGGACTTATCCCGTAGAAAAAGCAACTGCATAATAAATGTATTTTCAGTGTTTGTTTCCTGCGTAAAATGCCCAGAAGGGGCAGTTTATCGGGAAAATATTATCAGGAGAACACGAGTGTTCGGGGGGAGGTGGCCGCCCTTAGCCAATTACGCCCCAATAAAGACGTTTTTCCAAGAAACGACAGCACATTTGGCGAAAATATTACTTTTGCAACTTCGTGAATTCGTTGCGTTTATTAGGAAGATGCTTTATTTTATGTGTTGAGAAAAATCCGCAAGATGTGTTCTTGGTAATATACGAAGATAAAGTCGATTGGGAAGCGGACACTTTAAACGTTCTCCGACTGCCATTATTGCCTAACTTTTAATGGAAAATAAAGATTTACAAGAGAAGCGTTCATTGTTCCAGCTCCTAAAATCTGTTGTTAATGGTTACTTTACTGCGTTATCCATTATTAGGAACTTTCAAATAACATTTTGGCTAGGCATTTAGGAAAGAAATAAAACTTAGGGCAGTAAATACAAGGCCTATGCAAAAAAAAACCAACCCTTACCATCATCACTATATTTTCTCTGATCTGGGATAATGTCATGATCATCCGATAACATTATTTTCAAGTCGGTTGTGAATTACAGTACTGTGCGAATTAATGTGAACACGTGATAATTAGCACAATTAAACTTGTTCTTGCAGTTGTATGTAGCTTATTGTAATAGCGGCCATTTTGTGTTTGTGTTCCATCATTCAGTGAGTTACGAGACACACCAAGCTACAGATGCGTTAAATATTGTAATTTTTTAAAATTACAGTTTTTTTGCAGAGGTAAACTTAACTAAAGCTTTAATTTCTTATTTTTAAAGATGGATATTTCTCTTTAAAAACGCACAAAGATTGTTAATATTTCAAGGACATAAAATTACATACGTTGAATAGCCAGGTAACTTTCCGGATCCTAATCCAATTGAAAATCGGTGGGTTTTTTTTTTTTTTTTACATGAGCTCCACACAGGAGGCCCTGAGGAAAATAATGTCCCTGAGGGCCTATGTCATCTTTGGGGATGCTGTGTGGAGGGTTTTTTTTTTAGGAAAAGGAAGGAGAGGAAAGTTATGGGAAGGAAAAGGGTTAAAGGGGTGGGTAGGAATCTGGGGTTCAGACGTAGACAAACCTCATCCCATTAACCCGGGCACCCCTGCTAAATCACCAAACGTAGCGAACCACTTGGGGTGACCTATGGCACAGGTGGTGGTTATCCAATAAAGGTTCCCGGGGCGGCGGTACCCATTTCCGCCTCCCTATAGTTAAACCAAGACAAGCACATCAAAAACAAAGCTGATTGAGGCAGTAATTTAGAGACACGCAAATATCAGAAAATTGTAAAAAAAATTGTTGATTCTATGCCAAACCGTGTAGAAAGAAGTTATAAAAGTTAAGGTAGGACACACTTCGTATTAAAAAAAAATAATTGTAATTGTTTCTGTACTTTTTCTTCGATAAAGAATATATGTATTATTTTTTCTAATTCTACACTTGAGTTCACATTAATTTGCACAGTACTGTATTAATCTAATATAAAAAATAAAATAAAATCCGGAAAAGAGAAACCACGGGTACTTTTTGAGTTGTATTGGCAGAGTTAAATTTGACTTTCTTCTTTCTTATGCAGGTGTTTACTGTTTAGTTTTTTTGTTTAATAATATTGCAGTGATGTTTGTCTCGAATTCTTAAAAAATATATATTTTAAAGATCTCTCATTTTGTCATATAAGTCATTATTAAAAGTGCGGTACCCAGTATATTGTGTAGTTCTCAATCCAAAAGAGATTGACTATTCGTATAACTATATTTTCAAAATTAGTAACATTATTGATGAATAAGTATATATATGTAAGATAGGTGTATAAATATTTCACAATTCACGGTTCATCGAATAAATGGCATTTTGGAATAATTTGTTATCAGAACGATTTTGTGAGCATAATCCAGGCCAGATATTTTAAGAGTATGTAATTTATTAATCAATTTAGGAGGCGCGTATGAGTACCATCGTTCCGGTAATCATATATTGGATTACCTACACCTCTGCCATAGGTCACCCCAAGTAGTTTGGTAACTTAGCAGGGGTGCCCGGGTTCATGGGGTGAGATTTGTCCGGATCTTGGTGGCGGGTGCGTCTGCATGGCCAGCTGCATGGGAGAGAATGGTTGAGGAAATCCCTTTGACTTCTCCAGCTATACTATCTCGCAACATCGCCTTGCAATGCAATGGGAGGGTTGGATTCATACGTCCGTCACTCCTGGACACACTGACCTTCAGATTCCTACCCACCCCTAATACTCTATTCCTTCCCAGAACTTCCACTCCTTCCTTTCCTTATAAGACCCTCCACATATCATCCCAAAAGATAAAATATTTTCCTAGGGGCCTCCTGTGTGGAGCTAATGTAAAAAAAAAAACCCACCGATTTTCAATTGGATTAGGATCCGGAAAGTTACCTGGCTATTCAACGTATGTAATTTTATGTCCTTGAAATATTAGCAATCTTTGTGCGTTTTTAAAGAGAAATAGCCATCTTTAAAAATAAGAAATTAAAGCTTTAGTTAAGTTTACCTCTGCAAAAAAACTGTAATTTTAAAAAATTACAATATTTAACGCATCTGTAGCTTGGTGTGTCTCGTAACTCACTGAATGATGGAACACAAACACAAAATGGCCGCTATTACAATAAGCTACATACAACTGCAAGAACAAGTTTAATTGTGCTAATTATCACGTGTTTTTAAAACCTCTATATCTGGCTATAAAGCGAAAAAAACTTACCAATCGCTTAATCAAAATATATTATCACTTCGTCGGACATCAAACCATAGACCATATAGGAAATTATCACACATGTGAAGTACTATATTTTTATAGCGCAGGAACTAATTCTCATTCAAATTTTTATGATTTTCGAATGATTTTTCATTCAAAATTTAGAATTTTGAATTATGTTGAGCGCATACTTTACCATAAAATAAAAAACCAGTTAAAATTTTCGATAATACCGTAATAGTTGACCTTCCCTGATTTACGAATATATTACATTCTGTGCATACAAAGGATTGAGGATCCTTGATACCTACGACTTAGCGGGTTTCTATAGGGCCAAGAAGATATCACAAGAGTAATTCTACAATGCAGTTCTCTTTTTCCTCTTATTTCTTTTCTTTGTCCCACTCTTTCCTCTCACCGTCCATAGCTGCACTCAAGGGTGAATCTGATATCGTTTGTTGATATGCATTTTGAAGCATGCAAATGATATTGAAGTAATGACTTTATGTTTACGAGATAATTTTTTGCATTCACCTTTTTGTGATTCAAAGAAAGCCTTGGAAATGTGATTCCCTTATTATTGAGGAACAAAATTTATTTTTACATCATTGTAATCTTACTACCGAAATCTCCACCTTAACATCTACCTCTCTCTTTCTTTCTCTCTCGTTTCAAACCAGTGTAATATTGGCGACGTTTTACAAGTGAAAAACAATAAGCAATAGCTCCAAAAAACCATGCAATCTTAATATATAAAACTAAGTCGATTAGTTACACCACTTATAACTCAAGAATGGCTGGACCGATTTTTATGATCTTTGATTTGTTGAAATAGCAGAATAACAATCAAAACATCGGAAAAATTCACGAAAAAATAATTATCAAGAAAAATTTTTTTCTTCTACATTTTGTATGGAACGAATTCTCATCTTTTGAAAGAGTTCAGTAATATTGTGATAAATATAATATCGAATAGGTACTGTAGTGAATTCCAAAAATTCAAAAACGTCAAATGTCAATGCGCTGATTGTTTTGCTTTTATTCTTAATACTGCCCCTCTTTCTTACACACTAAAATCGAAAATGAGACAATCGGTGAACGTATGTCTGCACCCCACCAAAGGAAAAATACGACAATTATAATAAATCTCCCTCATACGTGAAAAGAAAATGAAACGCAATTCTCGTAAATAAGTGGAAAAGTAAGAAAATCACAAAAAATATAAATTCGTACACAACGCTATCTCTGATACTGACAAAAACAAAACACGGACAGTTTTTTTATTTTTTTATTTTTTATTTTATTTTTTTTTTTATTATAGAGACTATATAAAAAAATTTTACATACAAAAAGTAATGTGAAATTAAGTATAAAATATTGTATTTCTTAGTCCTCCTCACTAGGGGGTCCTGTGCCGAGGCGGACTAAAGTTATTTTATTTTTTATAGTTCATTTGTCTTCTATGTCGTTTTTAGCGTCTTCGTTAGTGTTCTCTCATTGACCTCTTTAAGCCATATTTTTATTCTTGATTTGTATTCAATTGGATTTTTTATTAGTTTTATGTCTTGGGGAAGGATGTTATGGAGTTTTGTTGCAAAGTATGTATAGTTTCTTTGTCCAAATGTGGTTTTATAACTTGGAATATTTTTTATATCATTTTTATTCGATCTAGTGTTATACATACACGGTCTAGTAGAGGATTCATTATTCTTGAAGAGCTTCAATAATATATTTTTGGCATTTATTTGCTGTACATTTGGTACGTCAAAGTTATTGAAAATTTCAATTGAAGGCGTTCTAATTGTTACTTTCAATATGGTCTTTTTGATTCCTTTTTGAATCGTATTCAGGCTGTGTAGGTACGTATGTGTAGCAGATCCCCATCCTATGATTCCATATTCAATTCGAGAATGACATAACGCGTACTAGACCTTTTTCATATCCTTTTTATTTAACACGTTTCTTAGATTTTTAAAGAAATATATAAGGCTTGTCAGTTTTTCCGTAATACCTTTGATGTGTAGGTCCCATCTAAGATTTTCGTCAATTATTACTCCGAGATATTTTATGTTTTGTGTTTTTTCGATTTTTTTTTTCGTTTTTTGTGTAGTTGCGCATCGATAATTGCTTAATTGTGTAAAAATAACTTAATAAAAAAACTGAATTTATTTTCGCTAATAACTCAACAGTTATTGATTCTGAGGCTGTACGGAGTTCGTCGGGTCAGCTAGTATGGTATATAATAACATGTACGATGTTCTTACACACCTCTATTTAAGTATTTCTAAATAAAGTGCAGAGTTTATGAAGGGGTAATAATCAGTTTTATCGCTTATGAAGGTAGATACCTGCCACAGACATGCAATCAATAGTAGCGGTGAACAAGATCATCTCTTTTAAAAACACACCATTAAGAGCGCAAGAACATATTTGAGAATACGCGCAGATCCACGTTAAGTGCATACTAAACACGAGAAACTAGACGTCCGCAGTAATGCCGCGTCAAACTTTTAACACCTCCAACACCTTCATATAAATTGAGACCGTGAATTAACCCTATAATAAACTTTTAAAGTCCAGTTAATGGAGAGTGTTTAAACCCCACACGTGCCCCGGGGTAATTTGGACCCCAAACCTGCCAAAGTGCTTAATACGTTTGACTAACGCTCGGCGTTCACCGCTACCGCGCCGTTCACCGCTCACCCGCTCACCCGCCCGTTCACCAGTAACCAGTAAGTGGCCGACTGCTAAATACTACATTCTGAAGCGTTAGTTTTATGTCCCGTCAGAATTGGAACATAAAGTCTGGCCGAGTTGAGAGTTCTCCCGAATATTCGGCAACTTTCCGCAAAGCCGGGGCCGAGGCCTATCTTCCCGAGCCGTGATCCCCTAATGACGTCATTTGCCCGCGTATAATTTTTCCGTTTTCCGAAACTGATTCGTGCCACCTCGAAGGTAGATTTCTTATGGGGGTTAGGATCTAGACGCGTATTCTCACACAACATACTTTCATAAATCCAGTAAATTGTGTATCCATTGATCTTGTTTCTATAAAATTACAAAGTTCGAGGTTTATTTCCACATTTTAGAAAAACTAATAAAATATAGTGTCTACGATGAACGTAATCGGAACAATCGCTTTAAAGATTACAAGTATTTTAACACAGAAGATATGGTAGGATGTATTTTGTTCCAAAACTGACTTCTTTAATTGCCTATACAGGGTGTTAAGGGACGTACTTGACTTACTTTAACCAGTGATTCCTGACATTATTTGGAGTAAAAAAATGTTAAAGAAATTTCAGTCTCCGGTGACTTTTTTGACGACTTTTTTTTTCAAAAATTTTTTCTTCAAAATCGAACAAAAAAAAAATTCTTCCGCATGTCGTCACTGGTCACTCAGCCGGGTGTCCGACGACCCCTTAACCCCGCCTCCAACTGTTCAACGACTACCATTTTTTTATTTTTTTGTAGAAAAAAAGAACATCAATAATGTCACCGGAGAACAAAATTTCATTTACATTTTTTTACTCCAAATAATGTCAGGAATCACTGGTTAAAGTAAGTCAAGAACGTCCCTTAACACCCTGTATATCATAATTTAAAACTAAAATAAATAACAGCGTTTAAAGAAACACTGAATTTTTTCATACATATAACTCGTAAAATAACTGAAACAAACGTGAATATAATAATTTTCGGAGCATACTTTGCGATTTTTTTCTATCGAAGGAATTTCATACAATTTGCGTTTCGGAGTGGGGAATGTACAGATATTATCTTAAAATACAACATATATTTTTTTTAGGAGCTTAAAAACAAATGTTTAAGGGAGATATGTAATATTTTGATGACCGGCATGGTCCAGCGGTAAGACTCTTGACTAGCACTCCGAAGGTCGCGGGATCGAATACCGGCGTGGCAAATAAATTTTATGTGATTAATTTGTGTTATTTCACAATTTATTCATTAAAAATAATATATAGTATATTTGCGGCACGTTCCAGAGTGGAAGATACTCTCAGTATCGCCCTGGTGTAAGCCACCACCATTCAGTATTGAAACGTTGCTTGAAATGGCCTTAGCCGTGTATGGTGACCAGATCTGAATAGCCAGGTACTTCCCCACCTTCCTCTTCCCTATCTCCTTCCCCTACCCACCACCTTCAGCCTCACAACACACCCGAATTGGGAATGCCATAGTCCCACTTGCTCCAGATGGGAGCAGTTGGGACTCTTGCGCGGTACTCATGTAAAAAAAAAATTAAAAAAAATAATAAATAAAAAAAATAAAAAATAAATTTTAAAAATCGGTAGATAGTCGGGGAGCGGCGCGCGGCGGCTTAATTTAGAATTTGAAGTAAAAATACTCAACAAAATTGAGTAATTATTTTTTAATCAAAAGACATAGCAAATGTCTAGTAAGCAACGTTGCTTTTTTTAAATATTTTTTAATTTGATTATTTAATGTAGGCCAATAAAGAATTTTGTATGATTTTAGTAGGAACTTTGGCATTTTTTTCTTCTTAATTAATTATTATCGTTCGACATTTTGAAATATTTGCTCGGAAACGAGGAATTAGATTATTAAAATGCGTCTAATCTTTAAAGCGATTGTTCCGATTACGTTCATCGTTGACAATATAATGAAAAATAAAAGAAAACACTGTTTCAATGCGTGAAGTAATTTTAATATACATATAAACGACAATTTTTTATTCCGACTTAAATGGGTAATTTGTAATTTAAATACATTCGTCAAAATGATTTATTTTATTAATTTTTATTTTTAATTTTATATCGCATCATATTTTTAAAATAAATGTAGTAATTTTTTTTCATATTCCTCATTCACTCATAAATAATTGCCCAAGTTGTCTCTAAAATTATGCAATAATAAAATATTTAATGGCCTATATATTATAATTTAAAGCAAAAATAAATAATAATTAACTAATATCCGTACTAGATATTTGATATACCTTTTGATTATAAAAATAATTTTTCAGTTCGGGTGGGTATTTTGATCTCAAATTCAAAATTAATATTTGTGTGAAACGTAATAATAACACATGTTTCGGAAACGGTTTTCTCGATCATTAAAATAGTTAAAATTTTATAGTTCACTGTGCCCATTTTTACCGCATGAAGACATCTTATACATACAATTTGAAAAATAAAATAATAATTATTGTAGATTGTCGGAAAACCGATGAAACTTCACGACCACTTGTACGTAAAAATATTAGTTTATATTGACGAAAAATAAGAGTCTTCTATTAATAAAACCACTCACCTTTAGCCAAAATTTGGTACGATTTCGTCATTTAACGATGCTTTCTTCCACCCGTATTCGTCATGCTAGCTTTTCTTTGTTCATAGGTACTTACAATATCTACTCTGCTCCGCAGTACGATATATGAATTTCCATGTGAATCATATTACTTTGTACCCTTTCTGCCGACAAAATCTATAGCCTAATAGTGCCTTATTCGGAATATTCTCTGAGAAAAAAAGTTTGTTGAAAACATTTTCATTTAATTCAAGGCCGCGTACGACGAGGGTGATGGGTTGATTACATATTTCAACATGTTTTTCTAGGTTAGGAACATTCCTAGAAGCTCGACTAATACACACTTAGAGCAAACGTATTGATGATTCTGCCGGTTCCTGAAGACGCCCCTGGGAGTCGTCCTGCCTCCCCCTGACATCTTCACCACCCACTCCCACCCCCCACCAACATCACAATCCGCTTCCCTAACATCCCGCGAGAGAGCAGCTCTATACACGACCGCCATTACCTCTGAACAATTGTCCAATTGGGGAATTAACATTTTTATTAGGAATCATTTGGTAGCGACGCATAAATGGATCTCGCCCTATATCTTCCCACTGCGCCAGTATCACAATATCGGATAAAGAACCGCAAACTGGAGGCTTGTGAAACCTGATTTTATCTTGTTGAGATGGGAGGAATTTTAGAAAAAAAATGAGCGCCTTAGTGGATTATCCCGGGACGTCAACGATTTAAATTCTGACTGGTTTCTTACTAAGCGTTTAGCAGGCAATCATCCCCTGGAAGCTATTTTACTAATCTCCAATCCATGAACCATTGCTCCTTAGAATAGAACTTCTTGAATATTATTTTGATTACTAATCACAAAAATAAAATTTGAATGATTTTGAAGTTTTGTTTCAGAATAGTTAAATGTTATTTTGTCAACAATGTATATTATACCAATATTCTCAATTCTCTTAACCCTTTAAAAATTTGTCATTTTTTCAGGTGGTCAAAATATTTTCGCTTTACAATAAAATGCAAATATTTGGAATATTTCTGAGCACATTCAAAAACAAAAAACTGTTTTAGAAAGGTGATAAAATACACTTTCAAATTATAGAATTCGAAATATACAATTTTCTTTATTATAAAAATTTTGCATTCAAACATAAAAAAGTTTTCAAAATGGCTCACCTTACGTTTTTTCTTAATAAAGTTGCTGATAATTAAAAAAAATAAAAACACATATCTACATATTTTATTAGACAAATGTACGACAAACACATATTGTAACCTCACTTTTTTGTCGCTTTATGTAAAAATAATTTATAAAAAATTCCCGAAGTTTCAAATATTTTTTCAATTCGCGATTCAAAACTTTGTGTAAATAAAAGGGTATATTTTACTTTTTGGTGGCTATTTTTTAGATTGGAATATAAAGCGTGGTGTTTTTCCTTTCTAACACCGATTAGAACATATTTCTAACTATGATAGTAAGGGAGTAACAGCGTTTTATATGAGACCTATGTGCGTTGGGACAAATATGGTCTTCTGTGATTAAATAATTTATTACTGGGAAGTAAATTTGCTTCTCAAATTATGTGTTCGTAGATGGTATTTGCAATGGCTTCTCCTAGATTTGATCCTTCGTACAGAATATTTATCGCGCTTATCCTATAAGTAATTCCCTGAAAGCTCTGACATCAAAGATAATTACGAAAGTTATTCTGTACACGAGTTTTAATCGTTCATTCATATTCATCACCTATACGTCAATTCGTCTGGTGTCACCGCATGTGTCAGTTTTTATTACGCTCCGGAACACATAACCAGGCTTTCCAACTTATACATCCTCCTTCACTCCCCCCACGGGGAGGAACCTGGAAGGTAGAAAAGGAGTGAAAACGAAGAAAGAAGACGAGGAAAGAAGACAACCCCCAATCCCAAGTCTCCCGTTTCCCCCTTTTGGGGATGGGAAGAGGGTGGACCGTCAAATAATGAATCGGCCTGGGCCTTAGCGCGACTCGTGACAAGAATCGCAATGGTTCCATATCATCCCAACTTCTCCTTAAAGGTTGACCTTTGGAAACTGCACACAGTTTGCGAGTAGTTCTTTATTTTTAACAAAAATACGACATCCTACCTATTACGGAGATAAAATCCAATAAAGTGTAATCTTTATACTAACGAATAACACAATAACGCTGCACGAATGGATTCTATCTAATAAAATACATACGAGTCGAGTAAGAAATGAATTTACTTTCTGGAATTATTCTGAAAACTTTTTTATGGGATATTCGGATTGGATAAGAATTTATTGGGAAAATACTTACATTAATTTATAGAAAACTTTGTATTATTAACCGTAAAATTTGCACGCAGAATATTGGTAAAAAACTTGTATATTTTTCTTTGTGTGTCACTTTTCAAAAAAGTAAGATTTACAGTATCTAAATAATGTTTCTCCTAGCATAACTCATCAACATGAGTTTGTTTGGAGAGTATGAGTATGTTCATGTTAATAGGTACCCGCTATGAGTATCGAACTCGATCAAATCGACTGAAAGCTGATTGTCTTATCTACCAGTCTTTCGACCACCTGGTTAAGTTTTCAGATCACAATTCTAGGTAAACCACTACTATTATAATGACAAAAATTTATACTTTTACTTTTACAGTGTTATTTCTCACTTCTACGTGAGAATAATCTAGTTGTAAAAACTTAGTTACGACGTATAAGTTACGACGCAATGACGAAAACCATTTTCAGAGTGGCTTAACTTTACCTAATATCAATTCTACGCAATTATGCTTATTAATTATGTACTTAATTACTCGCATGGGGTCAAAACATTTTCGGATTGGCACAATGAAGCACTTGGCGCGGCCCGATGCCCCCCGCGCCCTCGCTAGCTTCATAACGCGCGTCTAAGTTTGTATTTTAGTAGCAACTAAGTCACGGGAGTGGAAAGACGAGTCGCTGCGCTCTTGAGCGGTGACCCTATGCGAGTAATTACGTTACTTTACAAAGTAACAACAAAATGCAAGAAATGAACAAAATTTTTTTTGCAATGATCACTTTGAAATATACTGTCAACAGTGTAACAAGATTGATTCGGAGAGTTCCTAAAAATACGAGTATTAACTATGATCTCAGTATACCTAAGTACAAATTGTTAATTATTGATAATCATTTTAGTTTAACTTGTTTTTGTGTAATTA
The DNA here is from genome assembly GCA_917880885.1 of Limnephilus marmoratus. Taxonomy (NCBI): domain Eukaryota; kingdom Metazoa; phylum Arthropoda; class Insecta; order Trichoptera; family Limnephilidae; genus Limnephilus; species Limnephilus marmoratus. The sequence continues at coordinate 50,091,002 of OU862909.1, read as the reverse complement.
GTTAGTAATTCATGTTATTACTTATAGATATTACAGAATAAATAAAGCACTTTAATAATAAAATAGTTTAATTTACTTACATATTTCAATATATATTAAAAACTACTCATACTATTTGGGGTCATCTGTGACCCCATGCGAGCAGTTATGTAATGTTCTTTGTGCGAGTAATTAAGGGTTAAATCGGTTATTTAAAAAAATATACGACACCTTTCACACATTTTCCAGAAATTTGTCCGTAATATCATCGGCTAACATCTCATATCTAAAATTACAGTCTCATCTTCCATCTCTCTCAAATTTTCCAGCCGGACCACAACGAGAAAGTAAGTAGAAGACGTGTTTCCTGGGGAAGTCTCCGTCTTGTTCTTCTCTAGCTACCAGGAGTTAAGAAGTAAAGGGAGCACCATTTAAGACGTGGTTAACCACCCAAAACTCAAGTTCAGAGTGGATTACAAGGTGCGATTGGTGTTTGAGAATGAATGGATTGGAACAGAACGGTTTTATCAAATTATTTATTTCACTTATTCTTTCTTTACCCACATGAAAAATGAGTTAAAATATTACGTGATCGGTGATTTTTTAATTTTTATTTTTAAATTTATTCAATTATATTATTACGCTATTTTTCAGTATTATAAATAAGTATGTCGCGTGACGATCGTCTGTAAGTGACCTCATCACAGTTGTACATGATAATAATTACCAATTAATTATATAATGATAATAATTACCAGCAAAACTTGTTCATAAATAAACTATTTTTTTATAAATTGAATAATAACGTTATTGAAAAGTTAAAAGAAAAACTTAAATTTAAAATGGAGGCTCACAAATTAAAGTTGATAACAATAGAAAATACGCACAGAAAATTTTACCAATTTCAACAATTTAAAATTATTTAAGTGCTTCCAGTTTCCTTAATGTGTACCTAGATATTTATTCTCGGAAAATTCAATATTCTAATAATAATGGAATTTTTTTAATTTGTATTTTTTTTAATTTGTAAACCATTTATTGGACAACCAACACCCCTGCCGTAGGTCACCCGGAGTGGTTCAGGGTAGTGGTTTGCAGGGGTGCTCGGGATCATTGAGTGAGGTTCGTTTAATATCTTATGGAGATATATAAAAAAAAATATTAATATTTCTAAGGAATCTGAAGATAGCTGTAACGAACTGAAACCGATTACGGTCAATAAAATTAAATTGGAAATAAGTTTTATATTTGTTTTATTATAATATACTAGCTGACTACCGGCATGCGTTGCAATGCCATATTCAAAGAAATACATTGTTTCTCCCTGAATCACCTTTTCCGTGCGTCCCCGTTCCCCTCCCGCGTTCCCTTCCTAGCTAGCTTTATAAATTATGGCCTATATGTTATTCTGATGTATGAGCTATATTATTGTAAGGTTTCATTAAAATCCATTCATTGGTTTTTGCGTGAAAGAGTAACAAACAGACATACATCCATACAAACATACATACAAACATACATACATACATATAAACTTTGACGTTTATAATAAAATCTTTTGCCCCCGGCTTCGCTTGCATAGTATTAGGGGGGTTTCCACTACGCCTCCTCCACTTTCCCTATCCCCACTCCACTCCCCCTCTTCCCCTACCCCCCTCCCCACCTTATCCCCCTCCCACTACCCCCTTTTCCCCACCTTACCCCCCTCCCCCCTCACCCCTCCACCTAACCGCCCCATCCATACCCGTTACATTCATTTTTCGAACAGCTCGCGTGCCACCTATTGCAATTTTTTTATACAAATTTCATTATGCCAGAGCTCTGAGCTATAGCCTATAGGTTATTCTGATGTATGAGCTATATTATTGTAAAGTTTCATTCAAATCCATTAAGTAGTTTTTGCAAAAAGAGTAACAAAAATACGTACATCCATACAAACTTTCGCCTTTATAATATTAGTAGGATTAAGATAGTAAGATTATAATGGAATTCCACCATGAATTGTCAGTTTCAAAAATAGAAATATTTCTAGGGAAATTATACCTTACTTCAGTTTTCTGCCGTCAGTTTCCTTAAATTTGCGTCGTTTACATTGAACCCTGGATGTTTCTCTTGTTTACACAAACAAATTTAATATACATTATCATTTGAACATTCATAAATAGTTTTAATTCGATTTAAATAAACCACACCTTCATTGATATTAAATTGTATCCTTTCGACAGGAAAAAGGAAATAAATTAACAATATTTTCGATCTACATATATTATTGCATACCTCTATGGTTAATATGTTTTATGGTAGCAAAACATGTTGTCTTCAGTAAGCGTCTTGACATGCAACTTTTTCAACTCCAATTGAAATGACTGAACTGGAAAAATTCCAAGAAATATATTGAAAAGTGGAAGAGGCAGAGGAAAATGTGAGGAAACATATTTATGTATGAGCTTCGCAGGGATATGGCATGTGCTTAGAATGGAAATTTTGTTTCATTATTTAGAACCAAAATCATGACAAAATATATTTTATGTATTCAAGACACGTGAATATTTTTTTATTGCCTTCCAGAACCTAATACAAACATACGTAAATCATTTCAATTTTAGAGATGTTAAAATTGCGGTGTGTTTCCCAAAGGATATCTTTCGCGTGATTATTATAAGCTTGTCGTTCAGTCTGAAGATACTTAAGGAGGGTGAAATCACCGTGTAGAACCGGCGTGTAATGCAGTTTAATCGGAGATACACGAAAATCCTTTATTTTGTGGAACTCAAGATAAAATTATTTTTTAATGCGGTTATGCAAATAATGCAATAATATTTTTATAAACCCAAGTTATGATAGGTAATTTTACATCAATTAACCTAAAATCGTCGTATTTGATTCAATTAAACGTAAAAAAAAAGGTCGGAGAAAACTCCTTGTAATTATAATTTTTTTTTATTGTAATATAAAAATATATATATTTAATGTAACATTATAATAAAGGTCGTTTTTGGTCACGTATACCTCATCAGAAAAGAGGAGCTCTTGTGCCTGATAAGGGAGCCACGATTCTTACTTAGGTTGTAAGTTATAAAATGTATGTTTTGTATAAAGTATTTACTTTATACTATAAGTTTTTTTGAAAAAGTGTTTAAATTTATTTATTTCTTTTGATTAGTTGATGATACAGCGTATAATATTATACAAATATTATTATTATTTCATCAAAAATCGCAAATTCACTTTTTGGCGCAGATTTAATTAAATAAAAAAAATATTAAATGAAAATGAATCACTTTGTACCTACACCACTTATTTAATCAGAATTATCAACGTCTTTCGAAACCAATGGTTTCTTCTTCAGAATAAAACGAAATAATTAACTCCACTTTAATCAAAATAATCGACATGTTTCAAAACCAATAATTGGTTCATCTCTTAAATTTATTTTCACATTAACATATTATATTTTATTGATAATATTATATTGACATTAATTTATATTTGTTATTTTGACATACCTATTGGATAGTTCTGTTTAAAAACTTGTGTCAATTTACAAAAGTTTTTAATGTATACATTTAGACTTAGGTATTTCACTTACTTTATTGTCAACTTACAAAAAAGTCACCGGAGACAAAATTTCATTCACATTTTTTACTCCAAATAGGTAGGTCCCTTAACACTTTTTTACGCACCAGATTTAAATGTCCGGGTTAAATTTTCCCCCCACGAAAAAAAAAAAAAAAAAAAAAAAAAAAAAAAAAAGAAGGAAAAACTAAACCCTTTCATACACTTCCCCAAATGATCATCTACTGAATCCACGTTATGCAATTGCACTATATAAGTATTATAAATACAAAACAATACAAGAACAACATGTCAACCCACTAGAGACCAAATGGGAATATAATTCACCGACTCCAGATATTTTCATATCAGAGGGTTCGGCTCTGTGGCATTTCTAATTGAACCTATAAATCCTACTGATCCCTCAATATAAATATTTAAAAAATCTTTTGTAATCCTACATGTATTTAAAATTACTGCTTTTTGCATTTTTATATACAAATTCTTTGACAAATCTAATATGCTTAAATTTTGAATCAGATTCCTAGGTATTATGCCAGTGGCCGAAATAACAAATGGTAATATTTTTATAGTCCGAGAATGCCAAATTCTTTTAATCTCATTTCCTAAATCTGTGTATTTTCTAATTTTTTCAGAAACAGTTTTTTGAATATTACAGGAATTTGGAATAGCTACATCAATGATATAAGTTATTTTTTTAATTTTGTCATGTAAAACTATATCAGGTCTATTATGACTAATTGTTCTGTCTGTTAGTATAGTTTTATCATAATATATTTTATAAAATTCATTTTCAATAAATGAATTTGGTTCATATTCATAATATGGTACTACATTACGGCAATCAATCAAGTTATGTTTAATTACCAAACTTTGGTAATTTATTTTTAAAACCTGATTGTGCCTAAATGTATACTCGGAAGGCGCTAATATAGAACATCCCGATATAATATGTTCTATAGTTTCGGGAAAAGCCAAACATTTTCTACATAAATCATCAATTTGATTTATATCTTTGATTATATGCTTTCTATAATTTTTAGTATTAATGACTCTATCTTGAATGGCAAGCATAAATCCTTCTATTTCTGCGCTCAACTCTCCAATACTCAACCATTTGTTTGACGAAAGTTTGTCAACATACGTTTGGTTGAGATAATTGAAGTGTTTTGCGTGAATAATTTTATTTGACCAGGAATCTAATAATTCCTGATTAGTATTTATAAGAATGTTGGCATTCTCGTCATATAAATTTAAAGGTGTAATATTTCTATCTGCCTTGCAAATTATTTTGTGCATTTCTGAGCTATTAGCTTTCCTATGGAAAAAATTTCTAAGCATTTCTACCTGATTGTGTTTCAAAGATGTTATTTTGACTACACCTCTACCTCCTAAATTTCTAGGTAAATTAATTCGTTCTATAGCTGAATTTGGATGATGGCAATTAAATTTTGTTAACGTAGTTCTAATTATTGGATAACCAACACCTCTGCCACAGATCACCCCAAGTGGTTCGCTACGTTTGGTGATTTAGCAGGGGTGCCCGGGTTCATGGGGTGAGGTTTGTCTAGGTCTTGGAGGCGGATGACCAGGACATACTGAACCCCAGATTCCTACCCACCCCTTAAACCCTTTTCCTTCCCAGAACTCTCCTCTCCTTCCTTTCCTTAAAAAAACCCTACACACAGCATCCCCAAAGATGACATAGGCCCTGAGGAAAATTATTTTCCTCAGGGCCTCCTGTGTGGAGCTCATGTAAAAAAAAAAAAAAAAAAAATTAATCGTTCTAAACTATCTAAATCTGTATTGGACCATTTAATTATGCCAAATGAGTACGTTAGTAGAGGTATTGCCCAAGTATTTATTGCTTTTACTAAATTTTTAGCAGATTCCATTTTAAAATTTTTCTGATCCTAGTTTGAAATTTAATCCTAATATCATTTTTAATACTAGTGTGATCTAATCTATTCGATTGCGGGTATCCTAAATATTTATAAACCTCATTCCCTTTCATACTTTGAATTTTGAAATTTCTAAATATACCCTCGTCTCCATCTACAATTTTGCTTTTCTCTATATGGATAGTTTTACATTTATCTAAACCAAAAGTCATTTTAATATCATCTGCAAAAATTTTAACTACCTTAATCATTTTCTCTAAATTTGATTCAGAATTTGAAAATAATTTTATATCATCCATATATAATAGATGTGAAACTATACTACTCTCTCTTGTATTACCCTTAATTTTTATTCCAAACTTGCTTTTAATTAACATTTTAGAAAGGGGATTCAATGCTAAGCAAAACCAAAGAGGGCTCAATGAGTCTCCTTGAAAAATCCCTCTTTTTATTGAAATGCCCGGTACTACTATTTTCTTACCTTTTAAATTAACTAGCAAATCTGTATTCCAAAAGGACATAATATTTTTCAAAAAGCTAATTTCATTGTTTGTCTATTCTTATACTGGTTAATTTTCATTATACGTTTATCCTGATTAATCAACCATTGGTTTTGATTTATGCCGATTATTTTGATTAAATAGTGTATTTATTTTATTTATTTATTTTCATTTAGTTCTTCTTATTGATATTTTTCGATAATTTTTGTTTATTACCAAAGTTATTGGTTATTTTTTGTGTGTTGTAATAAAAACTGAATCTATTTTCATGCTACAGTAATAATAATATTATGTCATTCTGTAATGTATACTAAAATGGGTAAAACAGTAAAAGAAATACGTGTTTGGAAATTTAATAAATAGAAAACAGTCTCACAATAATGATCACACTTGTATAAGTTGCTTACGTTCTGTATTGTATTGTCTGTATCTTGAAATCAGATGATTTAATTCCGATTTAAATAGGAATCACTGCTACGATCAATCTTCATCCCGAATCTCCGAGGAGTCGGAAGTCGGGAGTAGGGGACCGGGTTCCGCCTACACGACTGGATACCAGGCGAACAGCGGGTGGCGGAGGTAATGGAGCCCCGGCCATTCCCGTTTCATTGCATTACTTACACGGCGCGGCACGTGAGACGGGGAAGTACGAGTACTTCACCTCACTGCTGCAAATCTCCCGTGCCACGCTGTCACCCTGATACCGATGGGACTTGCAGCGCACTGAAACGCTGATGTTTGCCGGTAATGCTGTTAAGGAGGTCTGTTGTGTCTGTTTGATACGGAAACTTCTACAAGAAATATTAAGTTAACTGGATAAGTTCGTGTTCTTTCAGTTTATAATCTCAGTGACTACTTTAAAAAAGCCAATAAAATATGTTTTTTTATATTTTATTCCAAAATAGGTATGATGTGGATGGTTGTACAGATTATACGGACACGAATTTTACCAACAGTATGGCAGATAGGTATTTAGATTTACTACTCATAACTCCGTCGCGGCTTGACGTGTCCGATTTATCACAGCCAACACATTCATAAAAAAAGTTTTATTATTATTAAATTAGATCACATCTACAATACCAAATTTGTACTGATAGCCTTACTTATAAACATGATAAAAAAATTATACAATTGATAAATAACCGTGTATGTGAAAACTTTTATAATAAAGAAACTTAAATAAAATAGTTCATGGAAAGATAATATATACATTGCTTAACTATCCAAAGAGGGTTTTCGATCTGTTATATAAACTTTTAATAATAATAATTTCTCATTCAATTTCGAAATTTTTCCAATGTATTTTAAATGTCATACCTATATAAATATTTCTTATTTTTTAATATGTCATTAAAATAAATACAATTTTATGAAAACAGATAAAATCACCTTTAAAATTTTTTTAATAACAAACATTTTTAATCAAAAGGTCAAAAAAATCACAAATTCAGAATTCATAAAACAAGTCCTTTTAAGGAATTGGCAAGAAAACTGTAAGTTCACTTTTTATCACGTTCATAGAATTAAACATTATTATAATAATTCTCCGAGAAATACCAAAAAAAAATCTGACATTTTGGACTCATTGAGGCATAATACAAACGTTGATTTCCTACATTTGTTTTTACTTACACATGCACAAGGCATTTATGTTATTAAAAACATCATTTTCATGGAAGTGTTATTAAATTCCCGCAGTGAAGTCAATTAAAAAATAATACAGAAATCGGATCAAATCAGAAATAACCTCGCTTTTTTCGATTGCGTGATACTAAATTCAAAAAACAGGGATGTTTTCATGCGTCTGGATAAATTGACCTAAGATTAATTAATTAATCGACCCACCCCTCAAACCTTTTTCCTTTCCAGAACTTCCTCTCCGTCCTTTCCTTAAAAAGACCCTCGTATCATTATTATTGTATTATTTCTTCCGCCATATATTTATTTATTGTTTATTTATATGGTAGATATTATTGTTTATAATTCAATATTTAAACTCATTGAATGATATTACGATTCGATTAAAGGGTGTTGAAGCCCGGTCGAAACCGGTTAGTAACAAGAAGTAGAAAAATAATATTAATAAGTTCGCTCTACGTGTTTCATGACATTATTTGAATTAAAACTGGCGAAAAATAACACAAATAATATTAAATATATTGAATTATACTAATATAATCGCGAATTTATCATTGGAATACTTTGAATAGAAACATGATATGAATATATATCAAATATCATACATTGAAAATCAAGACTGCCATTTTGCTGAGAAATTCACGCGCATGGTGCAAGCGTCTGTCGCGCATGGCACTGCAGTCACTCACTGGCAAAATGCAATTTTGCCAGTTTTTTTCGCAGCACTGTCAAGGACATTTTTTTATTAGTAATAATTCGAAATATAACTTTGTACAGACTTTATTCAAAGCGTAACTGAAACAACCTTTATGAGGGAATAACCAGAGAATACCGGAAATACGTCATTTTAAATCAAATTTTAGACGTATTGATTCTTTTCCACAAAAAATTATAAATTTCGAAAGATTGTTCTTTTATATAGTAATGGCATGTTTTAAATTTTGAGAAACAATGTTTATTTTTAGTATAATAAGGTTAAACCATAGGTTGTTGGCAGATTTGTTAAATTTTCAAACAAAATTTTGTATTATATAACACACATTTCAAATCATATCATCATGCAGTAAAATAAATCAATAAATTATCTAGGAAAGCTTTGTTTCAGAATTTTAATTTTAGTTTAAATAAAATCATCTTAAAAAAGATCCGCGCACGTGTTTTTCAGTTTGTCTTTTTATTTACGGTCTAACAAACTAATATATTTTAGATTTTTTTTAAATATTTATTTTGCTTAGACATTATTGAAACATTATAAACACTTATGATCAAAAAATATTTACAAAAAGTACATAATTTTAATAATTTTATCATCACGCCTTTCAGCATTTTTGGATGTAGGTAGGTATAAGTTAAAGCAAATTTTGAATGAAATAAAATGAGCTATAATTTTGAAAAGCTGGTACGGAGAATAATTAATCTTTCTCATTGGAACCGTCCAGTGCGATCATTTTCGTAACCGCCCACTTTCGACGAAATTTGGCCGCTGGCTGGTTAAAGGCCCTTAATAGTTGCGAAGTGTTTTTTTTATTAGTACGGCCGTTATTTATATTTAAATTTGTCCTGAGATTTGGTTTTAGGCCTTATTATGTCTGAGATTTGAAATTTAACTTATTAGGCAAGTCATTTCCATCTACCACTCACAAAGGAGGCAATTAAGCATTAGATGGTATTTCTTTGGTATTTGGAGAAAGGAGATAAATTTTGTTTTGCGCGCCGTTCCATAAGACATGCATTAGTTTAACAATATGTATTATAGATATATAATAAAAGGATAAAGGACTGGATAGATATATAATAAAGCTGGCATCCACGGGTCAGTTGCGGCACTGCTAAATCCTTCGTTAAAAGTTTAATTCAATATTATTCAATTTTATTAACCTTATAAACTTCACTAATGTTCAATGATTGAAGAAGATAATATCAATGTTTCATAACGCTGATGGATTTCATTTGTTTTGTGTTCCGATTCATACAGGATCGGAGGAATCCAGATTTTTGGAATTCCGCACAATAAGGGTGCCTACCTATACGGTAGAAAGGTGTTAAGTACCGCAATGTCGCCAGTCCGTTTGTCGGTTGCTAACCACCTTCGTATCGTGACATTTCGCTCTACGCCGAAGTGCTATTTATCCTATCGTTACATAAAGTGTATACCATATCGTATTATATATACATTGTGTGAACTTCTTACGCAAATCGACTCGTAACTCAAATTTTATCGTAGTTCTAATAATCGAATAGAACAATATTATCGAGCGCTTATGGACACATCTGTGACTGTCACCAAACGGAAACCAAGCCAGAAGACACAACAGCAATGAGTACCTCTTAATTGTGAATTACCTTTTTTTGTTTGGTGGTCGGGCATAATTTCACATCGAAATCCATAAGCGCCTTAGCAAAGAGTAGCCGCAAGGTTATTTCTAAACCCCCGTGCATAGTCATGATTCAATCAACGACTCACAATAATAATATTGTAATGATTTAATGAAGTATGTAGCTTGATTTGACACAATTGCAACATGTACATATTATACATACTTACCTCTACTAACCTTATGAATGTCGCATATTTATATTCTAGAGTGTGTATATTCATTTGTAACATGATGAATTTATTTGAGCTACGGGACATAAAATAACGCACGTTAAATTGAATTGTTAATTGCATTCAATTTGCGAATTCCGAACAAATTGTTAACAATTTAAAAGCATTGTTTGTTTGTAATGACTGATTGCAAATGGTTCATTGATGATAACCACGTGTTTTTGATTAATAACCCGATGACGGCAATTTAACATCGCATTTATTCCTCCAATTGGTCTGTAATTTGAGCCCGTGTATTTCATGGTTTATTTCACGGTTTATCGCACGTTGACTAAAGTAACCCCTGCCTCCTACCGCCGGCGGCACTGGCTGGAACACAGCAGCATGACAGAATCGTTTTTCGCTTACCACATTTGGCATTTGACTCGGGAAGGAACTCAGGGCGCTGGCACAATGCGGTAGTCAAATTATACGAAAGTATTTAAATGTTTGCTCTTGATACCAACAAACTTTGCGGAACAAACTTCAAATAATACCATAAGCAGATATATATACCAACATGGTGTTTTTACAACAATTATAACTATTAAGAGGTGTCTGGAGCAGTAAGAACTGCCGAACGGTGAGTTTTGGCGTAATAAAATATGAACAGCCTTTTTAGTTGTTCTTTTTTTCTGTTACTCGAACAATTGGCATTTCATCTATATGTAAATTTTATTATTGCGTGGATACGTGATCATGTTGTATATCTTTTTTTTTTACATTAACTCCACACAGGAGGCCCTGAGGAAAATAAGTTCCCTAAGGGCCTATGTCATCTGGGATGCTGCGTGGAGGGTCTTTTTGAGGAGAGGAAGGAATGAACATTGGTCTTAAAGAGACCCATGTTGTAGGAAGGAGGAAACACAGAGGCCGGCAAATCATTCCACAGCCAAGCTGTTGAACACAAGAATGAGTCGAAGAAACGACCCGTTTTCATGTGACAAATATCAACCGTGTACAAATGTTGGGCACGCGTTTGGCGTGTTTCCCGACTATGCACCGGTGCAGAAAGGATCAATGATGCTAGATCCTCGGGCCATCTTCCATTGTAATACCGGTAGAACAAGGATAGCATTCCCACCCGACGCCTGTGCTCGGAAGATTGCAATCCGTCTGTTAAGATGGGAGAATCTATCAAACGGACCGCCCGTTTCTGCACAGAGTCGAGGGTATTTTTCAGGTATTTTGGAGCTCCAGACCAGAGGTGGCTGCCAAATTCAACCGTGGGGCGCACTTATGATTTGTCCAGGGTTGGCAGTTGTGTACTATTAAAGTATCTGCGGGCCCTGTACAGTACGCCCAGTTTTTGGGAGGCTAACTTTACTCTGGCTTCGATGGAGCCCCCATACCTGAGTTGGTCACTTAGGGTTACATACACCAAGAATATAAATGGGAGGGCCTGTTCGGAAGATTGCTTCCGATGAAAGATATTAGATATCTACAACCATTTTATCCGAATCATTTTACCAAGAGCTGTCAAATTGGAATAATCAATATTATTATATTATCGCTAATATATAGATATATTTGGTATTGACAATTGCAGATTTAAAAGGCAATTAATAAAAGATTCCATCTGCTAATAATTATCTTATTCTTCTTCTTATAAAGTCGTTTCTTTTAATATTCTATACCTTACGAGTACCTAAATTATATTTTTATTAATATTTTATTTTGTAACTCACACAAATATTTTATGTATATACGAGTACCTTACACACTAGCTTTTATGGCTCCGAATGCTGGACCATGTACAATGTACATGCACAACTCCTACTCTAGGCAACTTGAAACAGCAAAAATGCGAATGCTTAGATGGTCGGCAGAAGTGTCACTAAAAGATAAAATTCAAAGTTAACATATTCGTGGTAGCCTGGGTATCACGGACTGAATGGTATGAGCACGTAAGACGGAGACCATCAGACCACACAGTGAAGCAGGCAATGTCTATGGAGCTTCATCGACAGTCATCCAGAGGAAGACCAAAGAACTCCTGGATGACTCAATGCTCCACAATACTTCAGAGAAACGGCCTGGATAAAGGCGATACTCAGTACAACTACAACCTGAAAACGAGAAGAGCCGACCCCAACAGTCTACCTCGGCAATGAGTTGGGACAGCGCCAGGAAGAAGTAGACGAAGACCTTACTTACTAGCTTTTACACATTTTTTTATTCATACAACTTGTATTATCAACTGCTGTAATATTCTATACCTTACGAGGTAATTACTTATAAGTACTCGCATATTCTATATCTTGGGGGGTATACATTAATTACGTGAGCAGTTTTTCTTACAATGTACACCCGCCCACTTGGTGAGTTAAATTTGGGCCACTTCGTATATTTTAAGGGCTAATATTATATAAGCTCACACAGTGTTTTTGTGTATTTTTTGGTTAGTTTAATTTTGTACCCTGATGAAGGTTGCGTTAAGTGAAATTGGACGGTATTAAAAAATGTATAATTACTTATTTGTACCAAAAAATAAATATTATTGATTTGTACTTAAGTATTTAAGTGCCTACATACAAATCTCACAATTTTAGAGGAAAGTTTGGTTTTGATTTATTAAAAAAGGGCAATTTTGAAAAAAAAGTTCTGATTAGAAGGCTACTGTTTACAAAACTACTAGTACAGATGTGCAATTATAATTACAAACGTTTGATGACTTAATTGTTTAAAATACACCATCAATGTATATGTATGTATATGTATGTTTATGTATATATATGTAAAGAAAACCACTTATGAGTGCTTTCCTTAAGCTTGTATTTGCTGCGTCACTGAGTAAGTACTGAGCTAGTTAGTGGCCCACTAGATGTCAGAACAAATGAATCGAGTTAGGAAAATATAACTGTCAGAATTATTGGATTAACAATTCCTGAAAATATTATCTTATTTTATTTATTATTTATTAAAGAAACCTGAAATAAGGGCTTTAAATGTTGTTTGTTTTGTTTTTATAGAGAAACGCAATTACGCCTTTGTTTTATTCAAGAATATAAAAAATCATTATATATATTTTTCTTATTTTTTCAAATATATATATATATATCTTAATATTATCTATCTTAAAGTTTAAAAAAAAATTTTAAACTTTCTACTACAACTCATAAATACTTGTCACACTTAATCACAAATACGTAAACACCTCAGCACAGGTTCTCCTAGTGAGGTGTTCACGAAACATACAAAATTACCCATCCACAGTTTCACCTTCTCAAACCTACCTTACACCCAACATAATTAAATTTCAAAATATATTATGTAAAAATGTTTTCAAAATATATTATGTAAAAATGTCAACAAATAGGTAAATACTGTAATATATAGAAATAAATAAATTTAAAGCTTTCAAAACGTTCAGGCAAAATGCATTGAATTCCTTCCACTTCGGCTGGAAACCCCTGGAAACCGAACTCTTGGAGGAAAAACGACCCACGCGCAACGCGCATATCGCGACGGCTCTTCGCATGTGATTTATTTCAATGGAAAATTTTAACCGAACTTCACTTGTGCTAAGTATCTTTTGCTTTATTGAGAAAAGTGTCGAAATAAATCACTCCCTCGAATATGAGCTTTTAATGAGGGAGCGGTACCCTAGTACCTACGTAGATAGGTACTACTTACGTAATCTACGGTATAACGTTTTTCACTTCCATAGTAGAAAATCAAAGGGTAAATAATATAAATGAGAAATATAATTTTTTAAAGTATTATCTTACATTTAAATCCTGCTAAACTACTTATGTAGTTTGTACGCAAGTACACACTAAAATTTTTTTTTAAATTGATTCATTTTTTAAAAATATTTTTGAAACAGAGCAAGTATGAAGGTAAATAATAAACTGTATACATTTAAGAATTTATTAATAGCTTTATCCCGCGGCTTCGCTCGCATGGTATTAGGGGGATTCCCACTCCGCCTCCTCCACCTTCTCTCTCCCCACTCCACTCCCCCATCAACCCCCCTATCCCCTCCCCCTCCATCTTCACTCTCCCTACTCAACTCCCCCCATCAACCCCCCTCCCCCCCGTCTACCTCTACCCCCTTCCCCCTCCACTTCCCACCCACCCTCTTCCACCCCTCCCCCACCCCTTCCCTTTCCTTCCCTCCCCCCTCTCCTACCCCTAACCCCCTCCACTCCATCCTCCTCCCACTCCCCCACCGCCCTCCCCACCCACCTCTCTCCCCTCCCCTCTCCCACCTCTTGCATTCCAACATTCATTCCCGGTACATTCAGTTTTCAAACTGCTCGCGTGCCACCTATTACAATTTTTCTGCAAATTTCATAATGCCAGAGCTGAACGGTAGTTTTATGCAAAATAACGAAAAAAAGAATTACCCTATTTGGTGCAGTCGTTCGGAAGTTATACATACGTTTCGGGGATTCATTTTTAGAGATAGATATTAACTGCGACACCAATAAAGTACTCTGTTTAGGGTGAATTGCCTGATTTAAAAAAAATCGTTTCCAAGGCAACAATTCTTTGCTTTTCTTCTGACGTTTCCAATAACTCGATTTTGTTAGGAAGAGAAAACGGGTGCTAAATAATTTCATAACGCCCGAGATTATTCATAACGCCAGAGCTTACCAATATGTATAGCCTATAGTACTCGCAAATAATGTAGCTTTCTATTAGTGAAAGAATTATTTAAAGTCCATTCAGTAGTTTTTGTGTGAAAGAGTAACAAACATACATCCGTACATCCATACAAACTTTCGCCTTTATAATATTAGTAGGATAAGAATGTAACTATTAATGTGTTTATTTTTCCAAAGGTAGAGAAAAACAAAATCCAGTAGATTTAATACACGTAGGTACACTGAACATAGTACATTAGAATTGCAACATTAGATCACTAGGATATCAATAAAATTAAAATCTTTCTAATATTCCTTCCGAAATATTTTTGGTTATCATAAAAAGAAAAAAAAGTATGTACGGCCCCAGGGGCTTCAGACTGTCTGGATTCATTGAAACTATGACATTCCCAATCAGGTATGTTGTGAAGCTGAAGGTAGTAGGGAGGGGAAAGAGATGGGAAAGAAGAAGGTGGGGAAGTACCTGGTTATTCAGATTTGGTCACCAAACATGGATAAAGTCATTTTAAGCAATGTTTCTATTCTGAATGGTGGCTTTCACCAGGGCGTCACTGAAAGTATCTACCACAATGTCTAACCATTACCTAACGTCTAATCAATATTAGCCATCTAATCAAGATAAGGCTTGCTTCAACAATAAAATGAATGCAGCAGATATTCTAAACCGGAAACGGAACGTACAAACAAATTTATAGACATATAAAATGTCAAAAGGTCTAGTTAATACAGGCCATCGCTAAGCTCTTTAAATTATTCCATAATATTTCCCTAAGTGCCTTCGTACATGACGCTACTTACAAGCTACTCAATCCTCGTGAGCGTATCATATGCGCCGATCGTAAGTATCCTCCGTACGATTTTGCTGGTGCCCATACACGGCGCTACGCGACGTCTGTCGGTTTCTAATCAGTATCACGATAACGACAGTGCTGATCGCACGCGATGCGTCGCTTTATTTGTGTCTGATACTTATTCGTTCGACGTTTGACAGAAATAGCGTCGGAACATGGAAGTAATGCTAGATTTGTTCTGAAGTGGAAAAAAATGCGTGTTTACCAGAATTACTTCACCAGAATTTGTAAGAAAGGATTTAGTGGAGAAGGTATGGATTGATGTTGGAAAAAAAGTAATTTGGCATTGCTTGACATCGTGTTAACTCCACACCTGCACGTGTAAAATGATCAAGTTCAGTGTATTTCGTGTAGCGCCGTGTACGGGGAACAGCATTAAAAAGTAGTATATTTATCAGCAATCAGCAGGGTACTTTTGGTTGCGTCACAATTACGCAGTTTATAAGTATCTCCATGAACGGAGGAGGCAAAACATCATAAGACTACAGTATTTACTGTTTTATACTTGGTAATGTATACCATTTGTTTTTTTTTACTTAACACTATGCAGTTAATAAAATGTTGGTAAAAATGTAATTTGCGCGCAATAATTTACTCATGATGGTGAAAAAAATGCCCCTGTAGGTGCTCGAAATTTAATTCCAAGTGCGTGGAATAAAAGAAAAAACTTTTATCACTTCTGTCTGACCTTTGAATGTTTCGTCTAGTCTATTCAAGTTCAAACTTAAGTTAGAGAATTTTACATTGCGTTAGAATATTGTATAAAAATGTATTCAGGCATGAACCTACAAACTATGCGAATTGCGAACGCTATATATTTTTTAAATCCAATTTATAAATGTGTTTTAACCTTTCGTTAAGATATTCAAGGTTCAGAGTTAAAAATCGTAAATATACATAATATTTAAGAGCGTTTAACCAGCCAGCGGACGAAAATCCACATTTCGTCGAAAGTTGTTCTTACGATCGTGCAGGGTGGTTACAATGAGAAAGATCAATTATTCTCCGTACCAGCTTTTTTAAATTATAACTCAATATCAAATTTATTTCAATCCAAATTAGCTCTAATTTATACCTTCATCCAAAAATTCTGAAAGGCGTGATGATAAAACTATTAAAATAATGTATTTTTTGTAATTATTTATTGATTATAAGTATTTATCATTTTTTAATAATGTCTAAATTTAATAAGAATGTTAAAAAAATCTGATATATATTAGTTTGTAAGTGCGCAAATAAATACACAAATGGACCAATTTTCGTCAAGAAACACATGTACGTACATATTTTTTAATGATTTTACTGAAACTAAAATTAAAATTCTAAAACATGCGTTTGTTAGATAATGTATTAATTTATTTTACTGCATGATTATATTATTTGAAATGGGTGTGGTATAATACAAAATATTTTTTGAAAATTTAATAAATCTCCCAACGACCTATGGAATAACCTTATTATACTAAAAATTAAAAAAAAATCTCAAAATTTATTACATGCGAATGCTAGATAAAAGAACAATCTTTCGAAATTCATTTATAATTTTTTGTGGAAAATAGTCAATATGTCTAAAATCTTTTTTGAAAATGACGTATTTCCGGTTTTCTCTGGTAATGCCCTCTTAATTTTACAGGGCCCATTAAAAACTGTAGTAAATTAACTTTTTTATTAATTAATTTAATAAATTTATTAAGCATTAATTCATTTAATATTTTTGAATGCAGCTATGTATTATCTTTGTGGTTATCCAATATAAATAATTGAAACAATACTTTTTTGATATATGTATAAATAATGTAAATTAATAAATTACTTCGTTTTTACCACTTTTATTATTTACAAAACCGACATGTTTCGTCAGCAAAGCTGACTTCTTCAGGGTTTTGACAGAACTAATTTTAAAAATAGACATATATATTGGTAATAGAGAAAAATAATCGACATAAACAATAATAAAATTAGAAAGAAAATAATGTTAAAGGGACGAGGGGCAATATAGAACAATTAAAAATTTTAAAAGGGGAATAGATTTAATTTAATTTAATAGGGTCATTTAAAAACAATTTTTGATTATTAATAATTATTAATAAATAATTATAAAAATAGAAAATCTTTATATCTCTGAATAGTAAAATGATCGTGATTATGTATGCCCTACGAAAACTGTTTAAGTTAGTTCACTCCGTCTCCGTAAGACGTCGCCAGCGTCTCTTTTCAACGGGACCACTTGTTCGCCATTCTCCGCAGAAAACAGTAGTATCTGTTATTGCACCAAAGTTATGTGTGTCTTTCCCGTTTAAAATTGTAATTTTTCTAAATAACATTATTTTCCACGAAATTTTGAAATAATCCAGATTCTGATTTATTAAATCGAAAAGTATATAATTTCTTCTTAAAACTTTTTTCTTTGGTCTATTATTAGTGGATTTGTTTTTTTTTTCTTATTTCACATCTTCTTCCCATTGTCATCCTCGGGTCGGGATCTATCGCATCGACCGACGCAGCGCCTCCAATCGTCCTTCTTCTGCGCTGAGTCAGCGGCCTCCGTCCATAGCAGGCCAGCCTCTCCTCACCAGTCTCCGGAGTTGTTTCTTCCAATTGTGTCTGGGTTGACTCACTGGACGACTTCCCTGTGGAACAGCACTCAGGATTTCCCATGAAATTTTCTCTTCTGCTTGTTTTTTCCTCTTTTCTATCTGAATTCCTTGTGCCTTGTACGTGCTATTATTATTTTAATGTACAATTCTATTAGCATCCAATTATTTTTAAAAAATGGTGCAGTTTTTTTAAAAAAAACTAGTTTTTTTTAACACATTTACCACATAACAATTAATATCCAATGAATGGGAAAAAATCGTGTAAAGGTGTATTATAATACATTATTTAAAAAAAACAACAATCACATATAAAACTGACTAAGAGAATAAATTGGGGCTACTAATAATTCCTTTTGTAAAAATCGGTTTTTCGTCAAATAATGAAATAGTCATGATATTTTAAAAAAAGATTTCCTTTTTTCGCGCTCCCGTAAATTTACTTTTATGACTTACAACACTTTTCCATGATATGTGTGATCGTATTAGTCAAGTAAAATTATTATATGCCTAATGAGGTATTATAAATTAAACTGAATTAAAAATTGTGATAAAAATTAAACTTTTAATAATAAAAATGTAATTAATTACATTTTTTATTAATAATGAAAATGTAATTCGATTAATTTAAAGTGTAATACATTACCGTTTCATTCAGATACCTACTTTTAACTGACTTTTAAAATCAATGTTTTAATTCAACCAATAAATACATTTGACTCTCAAAAGAAATCTAAATCCATGTACTGCTGATATTTGGCTGTTTTGCCTAATGAGTTCACCGACCCCTGACCTAGTACAATAATATGATAAGTCAACCCTACTACTCCCTCGTTCTTAAACCCTTAAGGCATTGCCACCTCCACATTACACGTGTCCTTCACCTCAGGGTGAGAACAGGTAGTCCGGGATTACTCTAGTCCTAGCCTCTACCCCGCAATGCCGCGTGTATTACAAGGCTGAGCCACCGGCCGGAGTCTGCGGCCGCTTTATGCTGCTCTGGTAATTGGTGACTGGTTGGGAATCAGAGTTTTAGGCAGTCTATCTTTAAATTTATTTCTAGAAGAGTTCAATTATTGAATGTGTTCACCTCTCTTAACTTCCAAAAGTAAGTCAACTTGAGATGTGTTGGGTATCTTCCAAATAAGTTTAAGGTTCGAATGATACTAGTTGGTTTATTTAATTATCGTGAATATTTACAATTGATATTAAACTGGACAGACGCCTTACTAGGCTACTGCTCTAAGTAGTTCTGTTGTTCCGGCGAGCGAACTCAGGGAATCCGCCCAATCTCACTGAAGCCTTCGGCCATCATCCGCTTACGATACGTAAGACACGAACGACGATGGATGGTAATCTTCTGATATTCAACACAGGTGCCATTACTATTTCTTTGTGTTTAACAATTTCACGCCAAGTTCTAACTATACAATGTTTTCAATTGAAAGAAATGGACAACAACAATGTTGCCACTACTTAAAAATATTTAGGTACTATAAATGGTTAATGCTTGGGGTTTTTATGACGCTGGTCTTCCACCATGACATTTGAAACTATTTTCAATAAATTTGTTTTACTCCACTTCTCGGTTGATATATAGTTTTTCTTATTCACACAGTTAGATTTAGCTTGATTATTACGAAAAGTGAATATTTGTGCCGGGGAAGCCGAAAAAATATGAAAAAATATCCTTTTTGCATTTTTTTTTCAATTCACTTACGAGATGTATGAACTGTACTACGCCATAATTATAATTATATTACATTTTATAGACAGTCAATGCTGCCAATCATAGAAAATTGTTATTGCAATATAAAACAATAATTTATTCATGTTGTGTAGTGAATACATTATTGACCAATTTGAACCAATATTTCTAACATAAGAACGCGGAAAGAAAGGCATTAGAATAACTACACGTAACCGTTAGACAAACCCTGCTTGCCATATGAACCATTCAAAACCTGAGATGTATGTGTAAAGAACCCGTCAAAAGTTACAGTAGGTAGGTACATATAATTCATATGATGATGACACGTAGCTTACGCAGATTAAACCTCAACCCAGTACCACTTGTACCGGGAATAATTCGAATTATGTAGATACGTTTCTTTTCAAAACGTTTTCGTTTTCTTTTCGTTCTTGACAAAGGTTTATTTTATAAGGTTGGTAATTCCGACAAATGTCATATTATTTGATTGTCTATTAATTAAAAAAGTCGTGTGGTTTTCTGTATTACCCGTGTATCGAACTTCGACAACGAATATTCCGTATTATCCGTGAAGGGGACTTTCAAACAAACACAATATTACTATTTATTGGATTACCACAACCTCTGCCGTAGGTCACCCCAAGTGGTTCGCTATTTTTGGTGACTTAGCCGGGGTGCCCGAGTACATGGTGTGAGGTTTTATCCGGGTCTTAGCGGCGTACGCGTCTGCCCACCAGCTGCATGACACGCCGGATCAGGAGAAAATGGTTGAACAGTCCATTTGACTTCTCCAGCCATACCCAGCTACTTATACAGCGGAAGGGATGGGTTCATACGTCCGTCACTCCTAGACACACTGACCCCAGATCCGTACCCAGCCCTAAGGGGCCATCAATAAATTATGTCGCACGAATTTCATGATTTTTTTAGCCCCTCCCCCCACCCCACCCTGTAACATTTGTGAGACCCCCTCCCCCTTAGTGTGACGTCACATATTTTACAATTTTTTATCTAAAAATAATGAAGAAAGTAGTTCAAATTTTTTTACATGTGACGTCACAGTGCTGATGACACTTCCATGCCCCTTGTCACACAATGTCATACTTCTTTACTCCCCCCCCCCCCCCTCAAGATGTGACTTAATTTACGGATGGTCCCTAATACCCTTTTCCTTCTCAGAACTTTCTCTCCTTCCTTTCCTAAAAAGGACCCTCCACGCAGCATCCTAAATAAAATATGACATAGGTCCTGAGGAGAATTATTTTCCTCAGGGCCTTCTGTATGGAGCTAATATTAAAAAAAAAATCAAAGAAAGATACAATCATACGAGGAAGCTCTGCTAGCAAACGTGTCATCAATACTATTCAAGAATATGACTGTGAGAGTCAATTTTCCATTCTTTCCACCTTACTGGTATCTCCTGGGCACGGACCACAATATTTCCACCTTCCACTTATTTGAATGAATAGGAGTCCCATGGAAAGGGAAGCGTACAGGCAGCATATCGATTGGCTGGAAGAAAGTAAAGCTATGTTCCTCGCCCCTACACCAGTAGGTCCATGTATGGTAAACGCCTCGCGAAGACATAAGCGATCGCAAGAGAAATGGGAGAAAAAAATTCCCCGAGAACACAATTTAAAGTCGAATGTTATGTGGATCTTATTTATCACGCAGCTGAAACAGAGGTTGATAAACTATCGTGAAAGATGTCTTTATCAGAATTTATCGTCATGTATGTGAAAATAGAAAAAGAACCTTTAACAATACATTAAACTGAAATGAATTCGATTACTATACCATCTTGCATATACTTGTGTACATTCTTTTCCGTGCATTCGTAGGTGCCGAAAACACAGACAAGACCTCATACTGTTGTATTGCAAATACGGTTTAAACATGGATAACGACATATTTATGGATTGAAAAAAGATATATTATAACTCTTATTATAAAATTTAAAAAAATATATTTTATATATTCTTTTTATTCATTTTTACATGTAATATTATAAATTTTGATATATTATATTGTTTAAAAAATTATTATAAATGGTCCAGACCATATTCACTATTAAATATCAAATTAATTTAATTATATATATATATATATATATAACCGGACGTTTCCTAAATAAACTCCATTCTCCTCACCCACCTCACCGCCCCTCATACCCGTTACATTTATTTTTCAAACAGCTCGCGTGCCACCTATTAAAACGTAACAATCAAACACACGCAGTTTCGCATTTATAATATTAGTATAAATTAGTATAATTTTAACTATCAAAGGGATCTCCATAGTAACCTAAATAAATAACAAAATGACAGCGCACGTCAAACAATTACTTAGCAAAGCTTTGCTTTTCGTCTGGACATTAAACGTATAATAAATAATTTCATAACGCCAGAGCTTATTCATAACGCCAGAGCTTACCAATATATATAGCCTATAGTACTCACAAATAATGTGGCTTTCTATTAGTGAAAGATTTTTTAAAGTCCATTCAGTATTTTTTGCGTGAAAGAGTAACAAACATCCAAACATCCATACAAACTTTCGCCTTTGTAATATTAAGTGGGATATATATAAAAATCAAAATGTGCTTGCTTGGGTATATGTAATTATATTTTGAAACTTTCAAAATACCTTCTTTCTATCCTCCCAAAGGTTTTTGGATTATCACAACCCCTTGATAATGTATCTGAAAAGTTTTTAAATCATTACAAAAACTCTTGCGAAACTATCAAAAATGTCAAAACTTCAGAATGACATTTTGCAAAACAATGATTGTTAAATCAAAATTCAATTTTGGAAACTCTTTAAATTACTTAATTTATTTGAAGTACCTACTCACCTATTACTTTGAATCGAAACAAAACATATAGACATTTTAAATAGGTACCTCTATTAGGTACAAAATTCGATTGATTTTTCTTATAATATACAAAAATGAATGTTTTTGATGCGTGAAAAATTAAAATTTGTAAAAAAAAATGCAATAGGTGGCACGCGAGATGTTTGAAAACTGAATGCACTGGGATTGAATATATGAAACGTGAAAGGGGGTTTGATTCAATAACCTTCCGCTCCAACACCGACGTCGACGGTTGGAGCGGGAGAGGGAAGTGGGAAGGCGGGGAAGGTGGAAGAGGAACGCGGGAGGAGAAGGGAATGCAGGAGGGGAACGGGGACGCACGGGAAAGGACATGCAGGGACATTTTTGCAGGGAAAAACCATCATTTTCCAAACCAACATTTTTCTGATGTCTATATTTTAATACCTGTTAAGAATTGTACAGGTCTCCTAAAAATAATTAAAAAAACGCATTTTCCACACTTCACGTTTTGAGTTTATTATAGTTTAATTAATGTAAAGTAATGTGTACGTTTCTAGAGCACTCTTAGTATCGCCCTAGCGAAAGTCCACCATTCAGAATCAAAACATTGCCTGATATGGTTTTAGCCATGCTTTTTCACCACATTTGAATTGTCAGGTACTTCTCCACCTTATTACAACTATTATTATTTGGGATGCCATGATCCAACTGCTTGCGGTTAGCAGGGAGCTGGGACTCTTGTGCGGCACATTACAAAAATTAAAGTCTTTCAATATTACAGATCATATAATAATAGTCTACCTGTGAACTAAAAAAAAAGATTCTCAGAGCTATTTAGTTCGCGAGCTCCACTTCCAAAAGGACATTGACTTTCCGCCTGAATAATTTGACTAATCACTTTCATCAAGGAACAAATAATAATGACTATCGTCGCGCAGCTTTTCGCAGTCAGGCACAGTCTCCGCGTTTATCTTCGTTTAAATTCTCCAGATCCCGCCAACTAAATTGGAATCGGTAACGTAAAATAATGTTACCGGATTAAATCCAGTATTATGCGTGTAGTGTTTACCGAGAGCTTACACTGGGAACAAAAGCTTTTAACAAATTAACAGCTCGGAGCATCCATAGCCGACTCGCAATCCTTAAATCGCTTTGTATCAATTTGCGTTTAGCAGCTAAATTACTTGTTTAAATCCGGGGGTGTTATATACTCTCGCGGAGAGTAGGTAAGCTGAACACGATAGGGGTGGGGACGACTACAGCCATCCAGCCTTCCAGCTTTTCATCCTCCGTGTCGCAATACCTGATTTGTATTTTGATTGAATTTTTCAGGGAATCAGATATCAATCGAATCAATTTACGACTATTTATTTATATCTCTGGTTTTCCGCAAAATGGAAGCCGAACATTTCCTCTCAATGATCGAATTACGTTGGTTGGAATTAAAAGCTTTATTTAAGCAGTGAATAATTTATTTTCATTCCTTTATTAATGATGAAGTCTACGTTA
This sequence comes from Limnephilus marmoratus, assembly GCA_917880885.1. NCBI lineage: Eukaryota > Metazoa > Arthropoda > Insecta > Trichoptera > Limnephilidae > Limnephilus > Limnephilus marmoratus. Next base: position 50,066,704 of record OU862909.1, on the reverse strand, counting down.
AATCTAATTATATATACGGAATAAACGTAATAAGAATATTTTATTGAGGAATGTTGGTATTTGGACTTGGAATGTCCCGCAAATTAAAAGAATTATTTCTCTATCTGCCTAGTACTAGGCTCTGCAGTAATAAAATGATATTATGGAGGAAATTTGCATACGTACGAGCTGGTCGAGAAAGGCTTTTACTGCCCCCCTTAGTCGATCGTCAGTAGTGTGTCGTAATATATTTTTTTCTTCTTCTTCTTCTAATTAAAAAAATCTTATGAGAGGTCACCGTAATCGGAAAACAGTTTAATAAAGAAAATATTTACGATGGTTGGTAGATAGACCAGATTAAAAATAATAATTTATGTTTAAAATAAACGTTAAGTTTCACAAATCCTATTCACAGATTTTTCACGGAACTGCGCTATTAAATAATATTAATGTACCTATACCGCCATAGGGGACATCCCTCGCATGGCCGGTGAAATAATATTAAAAAATGTTACAATTGCACGAAAAAAAAAATTCACACATGAAATAAAGAAATATTTTTTTTTAAATACCATGCGTAATCAACGACTTGGAAGGCACGACTGAATACCGCTAAACTCACAAAATTAGAATTCATTCACGATCTTATATTGGTCAGTCTTTCGATATCAGGCCATATACCACAACATACTATTTTGGAGAGAAAAACAGCGGGGAAACGGGCTGCAGAAAAAGTTGTGATTGGCAGAAATATGTTTCGGAGTAAGTTGGTTTGTATTTTGTAAAAAAATAAAGCGTGTATTTTGAGAAATACAAACTAAAAAGGAAATAGAATAAACATACAAAAATATTTATTAAAGATTTTTCTTAGTTTAACCATCTTACGTCTCAGCGTTTTAATAAGTTATGCTTAGCATACATAACAACGTTGTGCGCAGTACATAACGTACAGTATAGTAAGTACACCATTACGCGCCCCCTCAGCACCCGGGTGCTCGGTGGCGTGGGGCCCTGGAGCCGCTGTGCCCTTCGTTTGTGCCGCTTTCCCCGAAACACATTTGGCACTGTGCCCCGCGCGGCGTCGTGGCAGGGGGCCGCTGTTGGCCCCCGAAATGGGCGCACCACCGATGTTTCCGAAAACAACGATAGATAATTAGATGCTAAGGACAACTTTTAACACCAATTAATTAACATTGTCTTCCAAAACCTGTCATAATACTTGATAATTTTTTTGCCTGCTCAAGTAAGCATAACGAAAACACAAAAAAAATAATATTCTCGAATTGAATAATATTAACATCACAAATCTTGTATAAAGTATTCAGAAACCGAATGAAAAAGTTAATGACAAAATTTTACGGACGAGCAATAATAATTTAAAAACACATATTCCAACTTTACTCTTCGTGTTATTTCTAAGTGGCAATCGGGCTAAGATAATATAATATAGGTTCGCTTTCACGGAACAATTTTAAATTCTACAGTATTCTCTACACAGATACAACCAGGAGCTATACGATCTTTACGAGGACCCTAATATCTCCAAGGAAATCAAAACTGGAAGACTCAGGTGGGCTGGACATATCCAGAGAATGAGCGAAGGAGATATTCCAAAGCGAATTATGGATGGTGCACCTGGGGGTCGGAGAAGAGTTGGAAGACCAAAGCTTCGATGGCTGGATGGAGTGGTGAAGGATGCAAGCACCATCGGCATCCGAAACTGGCGCAACGCAGCACAACACCGACAGTCATGCAGGCAGGCTCTGCTGGAGGCCAAGACCCGACCTGGGTTGTAGAGCCACAGATGATGATGATGATGATTCTCTACACTCTCGTCTATTTTATATACTCTTAGTAAATTCTCAAATCAACGATTGACCAAGCTTTTCATACAATGCATGCACTTTTATAAGATGTCGATATTTTTACGTCTTATGTTGTCACAGATATTTTAATTTGTACAGCTCTTGGACTTGGGTAAATTTGTTAAAGTATTAATGTTACATGTTAACACACCGTTTCTAATATTTTACTAGTGCTACTGCGACTTTTTAAGACTTCGATGTTTTCATTTTGATGATAAATCATCAATGTGCTTTTGGAGGTTCTGGCAGCCCTGCCACCTCGCGCCGCGCGCCGGCTCGACTCGGCGCCGCGGCGTCTGGCGCGCCGCCGCCCCATAAAGCGCGTCGCGGGACGGGGTATTTTAAGCCAACGCAAAACATTATTTCCACTACTTTTTAGCGAAGCAGTTACGACACTGGTAGTTTTAATTCTAACTAAAATTGGTGATTTGTAGTATTTTGGTTTTATGTATATATATTACCGTAATATAGGCTTTATTAGCAGTATAAACTGTCTGATTAATAGTCTAACTTTTAAACTATACTTTATTTAACAATAATAAAGCTTAATATATTATGTTTATCACTTTGCAAATGCTCAAACATGTAAAAGTTATGGCGTCTAATTTTGAACTTCCTTTTTTCAAAGACTAATTCAGAATTATATTTTATAAGTAATTATAGTGTTTTGGTGTTTTGTTCCCGTCTAATGCAAATAAATAAATACTCCGATAAAACTTTTATTTAAAAGCGAAATGAATGGTGGTTAAAAATTAAAGAGGCTTTCCAACATTCTTACTGGCCTTTTATACCTTCTTTCAATTCCATACTCTTCACCAGAGACATACGTTCACGTTCAATAGACAATCTTCGACTTAAGTGCATTACAGTAAATACGTTTTCATGTTACAGGGATCTTGTGTACTCAAAATTAAACGACATCTTGTTTTCGATCTGAAATAAAACTTTTAAAAACTGCAGGTCTGATTATCGAGTAAATCCATACAATTTGTTTTTAAGGTTAAACGTCACGTACGTTATAATCTACGCATTCACAGATGGCGCCAATTAAATTATTTTAGGTTTTTAATACTTTTTGCACGTTACGCTTCAAAATATTAAGGTAAGTTAATTATTTGCGCCCGTACATATTTAATATGAATGTAAAAAAATAGTTTTGTCTATAAACAAACCCAAATCTTTCAAGAAAGGCTAAAAAATTCAATTTTGTATCGGTGACTCAATCCAATATTATATTTTTCAGCCTTTCTTGAAAGTTTTCGGTTTGTTTATGGACAAAATTATTTATTTATATATGTACCTACATATTTAATATGTACGGGCGAAAAGAATTAATTCACGTCAATATTTTTAAGCAAAACGTGCAAAAACAATTAAAAACCTAAAATAATTTAATTTGCGCCATCTGTGAATGCGTAGATTTTTTTTACATTAGCTCCACACAGGAGGCACCGAGGAAAACAATTTCCCTAGGGGCCTATGTCATCTTTGAGGGATGCTGCGTGGAGGGTTTTTTAAGGGAAAGGAAGGAGAAGAAGATATGGGAAGGAAAAAGGTGTGAGGGGTTGGTAAGAATCTGGGGGTCAGTGTGGCCAGGAGTGACGGACGTATGAATCTGCGTAATAGATTACATACTGCGGAATAGATTCATACGTTTTTTTTTTCATTAATTCATACCTCTCCGGCCCGATTCTCCCGATGGGTCGGGAGAATCGGGCTGGAGGTCAAAAGGCCTCCCTCAATAAGTCTCCTCCGATCCAACCCGCCACGCAGTGGTTGGGCAAACGTATCCGCCACCAAGACCTAGACAAACCTCATCCTATGAACCCGGGCACCCCTGCTAAGTCACCAAACGTAGCAAACCACTTGGGGTGACCTGTGGCAGGGGTGTTGTACTCATACCACCTCCCAAATTGGAGGAAAAAAATATAACGTACATGACGTTTAACCCTAATATAATACTGACAATATTTATTACTAATAGCGAGTTCCCGGCATGCGTTGCTATGCCACTTAAAGAATTTGTTTCTCCCTACGTGTCTTTTCCCATTCGTCCCGTTCTCTTTCCGTCTCCCCTTCCTCCCCCGCGTCCCCTTCCCCTCACGCGTTCCTATTCCGCCTTCTCCGCCTTCCATCTCCCCACTCCCAAGTTCTTCTCCCTCTCCCGTATTCCATATATTCATTCCTGGTACATTCAGTTTTCAAACAGCTCGCGTACCACCTATTGCAATTTTTATAGAAATTTCATAATGCCAGAGCTCACTATTATGTATAGAAATCATCGGGGGCATGCACACATCAAATCTCGGATCATGCACACATCAAACGGATGAATAGTCAGCAACGTATAATTTCATGATGCCAGAGCTCACTATTATATATAGAAACCATCGCGGGCTTGCGCAAATCAAATGCCCAAAGTTTTATCGCAATCGGATGAACGGTTTAGCAACGCATAGACATAGACATCTCATATACTCACATACGCCCAAGCAAACATATTTTGATTTTTATATATATGGATTACTTGCTGGTTCCCGGCATGCGTTGCAATGCCATATTCAAAGAAATAATTTTTTTCTCCCTGCATGTTCTTTTCCGTACGTCCCGTTCCCCTCCCGCGTCCCTTTCCTCTCCCGCCTTCCCTTCAACCTTCCCCGCGCACCCTCTCCCACCTCCCGCTTCATCGTTCCGTTTTCAAATAGCTTGCGTGCCACCTATTACAATTTTTTTATTCAAATTATAATTATTAACGAAATGTAGTATCTAACAATAGGCACGTATTTAAAATATCTATAATTTTAAAAATCTTTCGAAAATTCTTTTGTTACAAATAAAAACAACTGCCTGCTAAATTCAATTTCATCAAACGCGCGAACTGTCAAACGTGCGAAGTAAAAATAGTCGTTAAGTTTTCTGAAATTATCCAATTTTTTGCGAAATTTTCTTAATTTTTCTTTCCGTAAGTACCTTCTACAAAGTATTAGAAAACTGTTAAAAAAATGAATGAAATAAGTAAAATTGTTCTGAAGTTATGACGTGACCAAGGGAAAGAGGGATTCATTTTTATAAACCTACATAGATTTAATTTAACGTTGAGTCTGTGTATCAACATGTTTTCTTAAAGCCATAGATTAATCACTAGATTTTTTTTCCTGGAAGCATGAATATTGCAAACTCTAAGGCGGCAAATGTGCTTTCCTCTTGAAAGTTATCCCGCCACTGAAAGGACCATAAAATGAATACAGAATGAGGCGGCAGGAGCTCACAACCAAACCGAGGTAATACATAAATAGGTGCTGCCTGCTTCCTGCTAGCTCATCCCCTCACCTCGGTGAGGATGGGAATACGTGTTGCAGACACCTCAAGTACCACGGAATGTTGATGCATTTAGGGGAAGGTGCCATCAACCCGAGACTCAAGAATAAGTACCGACTGGAAGGCTGATAAAAGAGGGTGCAAAATTCAACATTAAAAGTACACGATTTTTATTAATACGTACTACTAAAATCTTGGGTGTCGCATCTAAATGTATCAAAAGTGTGTCCTTAGGACTTACTCTAAATGTTACGAAAACATAATGAATCATTAAATTGAACGAAATAAAACTGAGATTTGAAATGTATATTTTTCTCCGATGTCGTGAAATTTGTACCTACTTTTACTGTCTTTAATTTTTGGGTCAATGTTACTATTTTCCGATCAGAAAGTAACTTCCATCACTAAATATGGAGATTGGAAAATATATTCAAAAGGGAGAATAAATATTTTATATTAATTTAAAATGCGATTCATAGCCCGTCAGAAGGTCAAGAAGCACAGAGAAATCGATAACTTTTCAATAACGAATCGACAGACGTAACTTTCAACGATTTTATATCAATATACCGAGCACGGTTTCATTGGTAACAGCGGAACCGATGTTGTAAAGGAATAAATAGGTAATCGATGTACGCTAGCAATACTGGAGAACCTGTCCACAAATTCACATTCCGAATCTTCAAATGCTAAACAATTACATTTATGTTGACCATAAACTAAAATGGGATCTCCATATTAATATATTATCAAAAAAATACGAAAATTATCATACATCTTCAAAACAATACGAAACATCATGTCATTAAATCAACTAAAAAATATATATTTCGCACTCTGTCAAAGTATTTTAACATATGGAATTTCAGTTTGGGGAGGAGCAGCAGATACTTACCTCAATTCTCTTAAAATAAATCACAAAACAATAATTAGAATTATGTTTTATAAACCTTACCAACATCCGACGGAACAGCTAATGATCAAAAACAAATTACTAGACGTAAATAAACTATTCATAAGGAAGATCATTTACAAAAACTGTATCAAAACTTCACATCTCCACATACCTCACTCGCAAAACACAAGAGCAAAAATTAATAAGCACTTTCAAGTTCCCCATATCAAATCAACTTTTGCAAAAAAACACGAATCTTACCTAGCACCACACATTTTCAATACCTTCCTAACACAAACAAAAACTTACGTCACCCCAAATAATTTGAATTGGCTTTTCAAAAGATTTGTAATATGGTTGAATGAAAAGGAAAGAACAGACATTCAAAATATTCTAAATAAATAACATTTCATACAAGTTCTCACGAAATTATATAATATTCAAATAAAACAAATACGAGAAACTGCAATTTTGCAATATTAATTATTATGATTAATTATTAATTATTACTTCTATTATGTAACCGCTATATTCAACTGTCACAAAATTTTAATTTACTTTTATCTAAAAAACAAAGTATGTATGTAAATATTTAATATACCAATATGGGTATCACAAGTGAATGTATCAACTATGATTATCTACTATGTCAACTTAATTTATTAAAATTGTCCGAACGCAGAATAGTATATGACCTAACATGTTTAAATAAAATCATAAATTCAGTAATTGACAGCCCTGAACTATTAAACTTGATTTCCTTCCATATACCTCGCAATTCAACATCGAGGCAGTATCTACCATTCTATTGTGACAACTCCAACACAGAATCACAATTGTATACCCCCGTTCGCCGTATACAAAATTTGGGTAATGACTATAAAGATGTTGTTGATATATTTAACACATCATTCACTAAATACAAACAAGTCTTAGTAGAATTTATATCTAAAAGAAGAACAACAAATTTAATTAATCCAACTGAATAGCTCTGCTTCGAATCATTTCACGTGTACTTTACTTTTCTCAGTCTACATCTTTTTCCATCTTGCATGGTGGAGTATTTTGTTTTTATTTCAATTTGTTTTTTATTGTATTTTTGTTTTAGATTTGGTTATGATTTTGATTTTGTTTTTGTTTTGTTTATGTATTTGTTTTTTTGTTTTTTAAAATTTTGTTATGCTTATTTAAATTTAGATGTTCTTTGTAAAAAAAAAATGCATGTAAAAGCCCAGCCGGGCGTGAAATTCAATAAATAAATAAATAAATAAATAAATAAATATAATTTATCTTTTTTATCTTTTTACATACATATATATATTTGTTTAAATACACACATTTCTTTTGGAACAAACATAATATGTGATTTACTCGCCTCGGAACAGACTTTGTCTAGTGAGGCGGGTAAAAGAAAAGAAAACAATGTAAATAACCATGAAACTAAATAAACGCCCGGGTTGCCGGCACTGAAACTGAAAAAAAAAAAATAATATTAATAAATTGGCACTGATGAATTGAAATACTAACTTAAATTTGCATCGGCGATCTGCATTTACTTTTTGACCCTAAACGGGAGAAATTGGTTAATGACGTCTTTAGTCATATTTCAACCATTTTCGAGTCTCAAAGATCGAACGGAATATATTGATTGCGTCTTAGATGCATTATTTTATTTATTTATTTATTTCATTTTGTTATAAAGAATACATCAGTACAAAGTAGCTTTGACTGTCCAACTAAGAAGGTCTCCCGTACTAGGACAATCAAATTAACAATTCATTTATTAGTGATTTTTCATAACGAACGCCATTTTTAATTTAAAAAAATACAGAGTGTGCAATTTACACGCGGTAGAAATGAAACTAGAAAATCGCAATATGTCGCTTACTTTTCTTTTGCCTTATTTTAAAGCGGGTTGGAAATTAGATATTGATTTCATAAAAATAAAAATGTTTATTTTTTTGGATTTGGTAGGATTCGAACCTCCGTTCGCTGTATGTCTCTCTGGGCGCTGAGAGTCAGGCGCTTTATGCTCCTGCGCTATCGGAGGCTCGCACGTAGCCGTGAATTTACCGCATTATATGAGAACCGAGGACCATCAAATAAATTTTAGTGACGCACTACCGTTTCATCCGAATTTCAAATCACAACTAGGCTAAAGAAGTGTCACCTCAAAAAGTATTTATTGACAGTTAAACGAAACTTCTCTGATACTATGGAGGCCGCGCTAAAATCTATCAATCGTCGATCGGAATATTTGTTAAAAATCGTTGACTGTGCTCGAAAATATTGATAACTGACTATAGATGACGGATTTGGTCAAAATCGTATTAATACAGGGTTTTGTCGATCGTTCATGCTAGGTCTCCAGTCAGATTGAGTCCCACGCTGAATTCTCACGGAGTATAACTAACATCAAAGTATAATAATCAAAGATTCGCCAAAAAATAGTTAGGACACACATATAATAAATTAACAATAAAAGAAAAGTATAGAAAGGCGAGTGCTGAAACTCGGTCTGATCTCTAGTAGGTATATATAAATAAAATTAATAACATATTATTTAGTAGCACGCCAAGGAGATTTATTTTCACGTTGTTTTTATAAAGCTGCAGTTAATTTAAATAATGTTTTCCAACGTACTTATATAGTATGTGCTTTCTGAAACTTTTGCAAAACTACGTTATTCAATAAACCATCGAAATTTCGAACCCCGTAAACCATCGCTGACTATATAGGGCGACCATTAACTGAAAACACAATTAAAAGTTTGTGTATTGAGGTCAAAGTAATAAAAGTTGGAGCATACGTAATAATTCATGAAGAAACATTATGTTTGAATTATCTTGTGCTAAGTAAGAATCTTATTAACACGGTTTCGCTGCTCACAAATTCTGTGTACATTAAAATGATTAACCTTGATGGTTATGAGAGGGTAAAAGTTAGAAGAGAGGTGTTCTTGTCGACACATTTGCAAGACCTTATACAAAAATTCATGAATTCGAAAAAAAATTGAAATGAGGTTATGGTGATTTGAAATTAATACCTTGACCCTCTCAATGCCGCTCTTTGTTTTCCCATTTATAGCGTATTATTTTTTTACTTGATAACCTCTTGAAAAATTATTTGGAAATGTTTAGTGTACCTATGAATATAAACTGACTCCGATGACTTTTTTTGACAAATTTTTTTTTTTAAATTTTTTTTTGAAAATCAAAAAAAAATTTCTTTTGCATGTCGGTCACTCAGCCGGGTAGCTGAAAAACCACTTACCCCGCCTCCAACTGTTCAACAACTACCATTTTTTATGTTTTCGTAGAAAAAAAAACATCAAAAATATGACCGGAGACAAAAATTTCATTAATATTTTTTACTCCAAATAATGTCAGGAATCACTGGTTAAAGTAAGTCAAGTACGTCCCTTAACACCCTGTGTATTATATTTTTTATTAATAATTTTTATTTTCGTTATTTTTACTGGTTAAGAAAATACAAGCCAAAAATAGTTTAAATGCAAAAAACGAATACAGTGTAACGTATTCTTTTCAATGAATAAATATAAAGATATCAAAGGAAAACCTAAAAATAATAATGCATGCCAGAACATGTAAGTTCGCCAGAATACATCATCTGACACTATAAAAAAAAATAATTGTAGCGGAAATAAGTATTGTAACCTAGCAAAAAAAATATATTACAGGTGTGCATTTCGCACGCGGTAGAAGTGAAACCTTCAGAAAACTGAAGTAGAAAAAGGCTACGAAGCACCGCACCAAGAAGAGACCGATTATTCTATCTCATTCTCTCGCAGGCTAAATTCTATGGATGAATGTGGTTGTCTTTTTTTAGTGTCGCTTTTTCGTTTTATCGAGTTTCAAATTAATCACAACGGTGCTAAATAAATTTTCACTTCAAAAATGACGCATGAGGATTAACCTTCGCAAGCGATGCGACACGCAAAATACGGTACTTTTCATCCCACAAAATCAAGATTTTTTTTTCTAAGTTCCTGAGGAATACCACTGGTATTGAAAGACAATCCAAAGCAAAGGTTGTAGAGCTCGTTCAACCGGAGTTATATAACATATTACATATCGCTGCAAAGGTTTTTGGTGTAATCTGTACATGTAATATATTAGATTAAAATAATAGTGAATTATTAGCACCATTTAGGGAACGTACCCATACTACGTGACCAACTACTTTTTGAAATTTTTACCCCCCCCCCCCCCCCTCCCCCACGGTGACCAAAAACCTAAGCCCGCCGCCGCTCATTTGTACCAAGCGTGACATTTTGAAGACCCCCTCCCCTAAACGTGTCACGTAGTATGGGTACGTTCCCTATAGTAAAATGATACAAACCGGATTTGAACAAAGTTATGGCGGATGACACATCTGCCGGATCTGCCCTGATGATGGACACTGCAACGCTGTCCGAAATATTGATTAAAGAAGAAGGTTGCGCAACACGGAAGAATACCCCAAAAATAAATAACGAAAATACTTTTGCCCGTGAAAATCTAAAAACCTATCAAACATTTAACTGGTCGCAGGGTTTTGCCCTTGTGAATTTTAACACTAAGTATATTTTATTGTAAAAATATTTCTGACGTGATCTTTTAAAAAATTTGTGATTTTGTGCTCTACGGCGGCGTCAAAATACAGTATTGCCGCTGCTCTTTTTTACCCACAAAGGAGAAATTGTATTTCAGGTTGTATTTAAAGAATGCTTGTAATAATTCTTTAAATAAAAATATGAAATAATAGGATTAATTAGTTGTAATCAAAAATAATTTTTGTGCATTGAGAAAAAAATAAGTTACGGATTTTTTAATGGTGAATGAGTATTTGCAACAAGTGGCACTGTGGAGAGTCTTCGTGGGTATTTAATTCTAGTATTGTATAAAAAAATTATGTTTTGTTATCAGAAACTTGTGAATCTAATAGATTCGCTGTTTTATTTAATTAATTTAATTTAATTTTTAGGGAAAATCAACAGATATTTTACATTTATAATAATAAAATTAATAAGACACATAATATCCAATAATAAATTTTCATATAATTAAAATTATAATTAAAAAGAAAGAGTCCTGTACCCGCGAGAGAAGTTTAAAAAAATATAACTTTGAAAATTGTAAAAAAAAAGATATATAAACACAATAAAAACTATAATATTAACTAATAATCTGCTTACTAAATGTCAAAACATAAAGTAGTCAGAGCAGAAATCTCTTCTCACTAAAACAGCAATAATAATAATATGTACATACCTACCCTACAACTAAGAACGAACACAATAGTAAGTCGAATGGCAAGTAAATGGAAAGGATTCACAGCAATATCATGGTAAATTGCAAAACGGTCAAAAAATTATTTAATGTTAGCTATAACATACTTTTTAAGGTACTTAAATTACATGAGAATATGTCCATATTATTAAAATTCTTATCAAATACATTGCATGCTCTGAATATAAAAGCATTTTGTCTGAGATTAGTAGAAAATTTTTGAAGGTGAAAAAGTGATTTTTATCTGGTTCTAACGCATAGGACTCTAAAATTAATCTCAGCCAAAAGGGGCGAACAATCTATAAAACCATTGATAATTTTATGAAGATATATTATATCTGCGGAGTCTCTTCTAATTTTTAATATTTTAAGTCCATAGAGGTCCATCGAGCTGTTCATGTCATAATAACCAATATTAAACTTGAAATTTAAATGATGGACAATTTTTCTTTGGATGGCTTCAATGCGTTTAATATAAATGTTATATTGAGGATTCCATATTTGAGAAGCGAATTCAAGGTGACTTCGAACATATGAAAAATACAATATTTTAAATGTTTGAATGTTCTTGAATTCTTTTCCAATACGGAATAATAATCCTAACATTCTAATGGCTTTCTTCACAATCATATTAATATGCGCCTAGAATGTTTTAATGTTTTTATACCAAAATCAATTTCTGGTTTTGAAAACAGATGAAAGACTCTATGTAAGATATTAATATTGGAAACGGACATATGCAATTAAAAATATAAAATATCTGATTTCAAAAATTGAGGGTTTTTAAGGATTGTTTTGTCGCTTACCGTATGTTTTTTTTTTTTGTAAACTCTAGAAATTCCACTTTATATGAAACTAAAAACGTATTTAATTACACAGACGTATTTTAAAAGTGATTTTACGTATTTTGGAATACCTACATTATAATTATTTGTGAGTGTACGGTAAGCTTTTAGATGCGTAGTGTTAAATCTTTCTTATACAGCTTAAATCATCTCACAGCAATGCAAAGGGAAGTAGAGCGACTATTATGATTCCGTCTCAATATTGAGTTGGTCGTATAGATATAAAAGAAAGCTTCTTTTGAAAGCGCAGGGCTGCTTAATTTAAATTAATAAAAATTTTGAAAATTATTTTGATCATTAAAACTAACAATAAAAATATAACAGCATATTTATTTTTATTGTTAGTTTTAATGATCAAAATAATTTTCAAAATTTTAATTAATTTAAATTTAGCAGCCCTGCGCTTTCAAAAGAAGCTTTCTTTTATATCAATACGATAATAATATAATAATTTACGTTATAATATTATTATTAATAAACAATAATTTCAAAATGGACAGGAGTTCCTTATTATCTCTGTTAGAAAAGCGCGTCTAGCAATTGTTTAATTGAGTTAAATTATGTTTAAATTTTTCACTATTGTGAACCATGAAAAATAATTCTCTAGCAACAATTGTTGTGTGTGGTTAAAAAACATATCTTTTGGTGCGTTAAAAAAGTGCTAAATTAGAATCAGGAGCGCATACAAAGCAAGTGGTGTGGAGTCCCAGTGTTATCCCTCCACAACGAGCATTAACAAGGCTCTGATAATTACTATTCAGCTCGCCACCTCTGTCTCCCCACGGCCGGCTCCAACCTAACCTAACACCTCCTCGGTCCTTCGCCCCTGGCTGCCTGTAGCTCGCAGGCGGCAGGCACCAGGCAGCACCAGTAGTATATATAGCCTACTGCCTACTGCCTACTGCTTACCAGCTTCTAGCGTGATACTAGGCGACAAGCGCGCAGTAATTTGGCCCCACTTCACTCTCCCTTTCTGTAGAATATGATGATGTTTACACAAAAAACAGTGAGAGCAGTCGTGGAGAATGGCGCTCTCCCTTTATGCGGCGTCCTTCAATCTCCGCGCACTCTTCACTAAGCCTCGCCGTAATTACCACGTAATAAGAGACCGTACAAACGTGCCACTTCAAATGCAAGATTTTCAAATGGCGAACGGAATTAACGGCGAATCATTTATTTCTGAAATTTCTGGACATTATTAAAGATGTGATTTTAACAATTCTTGTAACTCGGAAAGTAGGATTTATTCGATTCTTTCATATTTATTTATTACACGCCCTAGTGGGCTTTTCTTATAAAATTTTGCAAACTATTTGTATCAAAGTAAATACTTATAAATTTAAACAATAAAGAAAAATATAAAGATAAGGACAAAAAAGGTTGCTGCAAAACACAAAACAAAATACAGATAAAGATGTAAACAGAAACTAAGAATCCTCACGCATATAATTGAATTTAAAAGATTCTACAAAACAATATAGTAGTAGCATAGAAGTTATTTGGTAGATACATAGGTCCATTTGTGTCTTAAAGAATAAAAGTGATAGAATATACAACATTTACACCGATTAGTTTTAAGATGAAATACGTCGCCCAAATCAGAATATTTATTTCCGAGACTGTGAAGTTTCGGAATCGGAGAATTTTGATAAGCTAGTGTCCTGGTGTTATTGAAGTAAAAGGGTAATAATTAATGTCAGCATGGTTTTTTGGGAACATGGATATTGATAAATTAAAGTAATTCAGGACAGTCAATTTTGAAATGCAGTATTTTATGTAATAGTATTAAATCTGTACTTATTCTTCTTTCTGAAAGTTTCAATAGTGACATTTTATCCAGGGGGTAATTGTAATCAATGGTTTGTATAGGAATATGCAATTTATAGTTTATAAACCTTAGAAACTTATGTTGAATCTTTTCAATGTTGTCTTAATGAATTTTGTTAAAGGGAGACTATAACGTAGAGTTATACTAAGTTGGCATCTGACAAGGGTTTTATGTAACATGATAAATGTGCCTAAATTATTATTACATCTATGTTAAAGACTTCATAACACCTACTTAAATATTAAAAAAAAACCACTATTTACACTTATCAAGCGTATCAAGTCATTAGAACTTTGGATTCAGCATTTAGAGAATGGTGTGAGTCTGCGAAGTGAGGAAGCGGTTAATGTGTAGGTATGTTGTTGAAGTGAAACTTCTGTAGTCCCGCTGTGATTTGGATTTCAGATGAAACGGAAATGACGATTACTGTACCTGCGACGCATCAACTACGCCCACTTGATGTCACTTTTAAAGGCTCCTATTGGTTGAGATATAAAACGGAAATTACGCTGGTCTGCGTTCATTGGTCGCTTTGATTATAACCTCACTTTTCACGTATTGGTTGAGATTGTTTTTGATAAAATTTCGCTTCTATCGCGCGTAAACTGCACTCGATTTTTTTATTAGAGATTTGGTCATTGAAAATGGTAACGCCGCGCCGTAGGAATACCGTGAAAACGTCAAGGACGAAGTGTTAATATAAAAATTAACTAATTTGCCCACGCCAGGGAGCTCACTGCTCTACCACGTGTTTGACCAAATAATGTCTGTAAATACATAGGGTTGTAATTTTTTTTTCATGTGATCATTTCCGTGCCCAATCTTAAACTCCTCTTACTTTTTCTTGCCCAGAAGTTCCTTCTTCCTTTCCCTTAAAAGACCCTCCACTCAACATCCCCGAGAATGACATAGGCCTTGAGGATTTTTTTCCTCAGTGTGGAGTCAATGTAAAAACAAGTTATAAATTATTATAAATCACCGACTCTTCCATAATTTTTGATATTTTTATGGACTAACCGAAGTCGCACAAATAAATTATGACATTAAAAACACACAACGTCAAATCACATCAGCCCTTAAACGAGAAAGTAAAGTGACATTTGCAACAGCCCCCTCTACCCTCCCTCGCCGCCTGTCGGGGTGGGGGGGGGGGGATTTTTTCAAATATCAAGAGTTATAACATTGTCGCACCTTGTTGAGATAAAAAATGGATTGTAAAGGGAAAAGAGAACTTTTTTAGCTGATTTCTTATTCAGTTTACCATGTTGTGCTTTATCTGACCTGTAAGCCGACCCATTTGGTTAGGCGTTTTGATAGGTTTGCTTTGATGTGAAAATAGTTTAATAATAAATCTTTTCCCCTCAAATGTATGCCACATAAAAAATTTAAGATTGGATTAGGTATTTACATAAATAAAGTATACATAGGTAGTAAGGGTAATTTAGGAGGCGGGTATGGGTACCGCCGCTCCGGGAACCATTTATTGGATAACCAACACCTCTGCCGTAGATCACCCCAAGTGGTTCACTACGTTTGGTGACTTAGCAGGGGTGCCCAGGTTCATGGTGTGAGATTTGTCCGGGTCTTGGCGGCGGATGCGTCCTACCTGCTGCGTGGCAGGCCTGATCAAGAGAGACTGGTTGAGAGAGGGCATATGACCTTTCCCGCAGTTGCAGGTATGGATTCAGACATCAGTCACTCCTGGACTCACTGACCCACAGATTCTCTCACCCAATCCTCTTACCTTTTTCCTTCCCATCTATTCTTCCCTTCCTTAAAAAGACCCTCCACGCAGTATCCCCTAAGATTACATAGGCCCTGATAGAAATTATTTTCTTCAGGGTCTGGAGCTAATGTAAAAAAAAGGAAAATAATTATAAATTACACGATCTCCTCTCAACTCTGTCCATATTCATCGTATTATATCGAATCCGTACTACATCGCTTCCTGTGAGGTTATTATTTAAAAGAGGCAAGTACTCATGTGATGAAATTGATCAAATTTGAAACCTTTCTAAATTGGAAAATATAGAAATGTCATTAGTAGTATTGACTCTTTGACCTTCTTTGATAAGACTCATCCAGTTCATTATCCCTTCCCGAACAACTTTCAATATGTAATTTTCAAAATAATATTTTCCTTCTCGATGTAATAACAACTTATGAAAATTGTAGTTTTCAGTAAAACTGAAACAGTAATGCGTAGAACTTGTAACCAGTGTTCAAATTGTTGAGTGTAGCTCCGTCTGTGTAAAACCTACCGCACAACAGATAAAGAAGTTTTTTATTATTAATTTTTTTAAACTTTATGAGTAAAATCTCAAATTATAATATTTAATTAAATGAAGACAATATTAGCTAAACTCAATCGAAATCTGGAGACACAAAAATCAAAAAAGCGGAGCCAATATCTTTTCTGATTTTTCTGTCTCCAGATTTCGATTGAGTTTCGCTAATATTGTCTTCATTTAATTAAATATTATAATTTGAGATTTTACTCATAAAGTTTAAAAAATTAATAATAAATATTCATCCTAGACTTGCAGAAAAAGTCAATAGATGTCGCGTATTACAAATAAAATGGATAAAAATTTATCCAGACACTATCTAGATTGCATTTAGTTCTAGTTGAATCTTGTAATCATATATAAAGATAGCAGCCAATAATATGTGCGTTAAGTAAGTGAAGATAATGTTTGTAGTTCTTAGTCGAAGTATGATACAGTTAAAAGTGACCGAATTAATATGGGCTCCGTAGCTTAATCGGTAGAGCAGTTTCCATGTAAGAAAAGGGTTCTGGGTTCGAGTCCCAGCGGAGCCAATATCTTTTCTGATTTTTCTGTCTCCAGATTTCGATTGAGTTTCGCTAATATTGTCTTCATTTAAATAGATGAAGAAGTGATTGGAAATACCAATAAGAGCTTCTAAGTTATCATTGCTTCCAGCTCCTCAATCAACACTACTAAAATTATGGATACCATTTTCCCTTACATTATCGCGACTTGTCAACTCAAGTCAAAATTTTAAAAAAGATTTTGTTTAAGTCTAAATAATTTTTTGAAACCTCGTTCTGGTTTTGACATTATCTTATTTATTTACATTTTTACTTACGTTTTATCATTGCTCTTATCATGTGTAAGAATGTGTTTTTTTATTTTTTTTTGAAGTGAAAACTTCTTTAGCACGAAGTGATTTGAAACTCGATGAAATAAGCGAGCGAGCGACACTAAAAATAGACAAACATATACATCTGTAGGATTAAGATTGTAAGAGAATGAGATAGCAATAAAATATGTATTTAATTCACGGATACTCAGTTCCAATTAAATACGATAAAGGTTCATAGTCCAACGTAAGTCTCCTTTGCTGTAGTGGTATAAAGCACCTGACGAACTTCAGATATTTAGTGGACCAAGGATTATTCTTGTAATATCAAAATCCAACCTTCAAACCACTCCAAAATAAACTGGCAAAAGAAAACACAAAAAGTGACATTTAGTGATTCCGTAGGAGAAAACACAAATACTAATAAAATGACCAAATGTACAGGAAAACGTGCACTGGAATTCGACGACAAAAATATGGAAAAAAAATCATCCTTCACATTGATGAAA
Organism: Limnephilus marmoratus; assembly: GCA_917880885.1. Classification (NCBI taxonomy): domain Eukaryota; kingdom Metazoa; phylum Arthropoda; class Insecta; order Trichoptera; family Limnephilidae; genus Limnephilus; species Limnephilus marmoratus. The sequence continues at coordinate 50,049,069 of OU862909.1, read as the reverse complement.
AGGTGCTTTGTAGTCTCCCCACTCTTGTCTACTTTAGTTTTCTGAAGGTTTCAGGTTCACCGCGTCTACTTTTTTAATCGATGCAATAGTTTACATTTTAAAATATAATTTAATAATGTTGGCCTCACTGAGTGGCTTACCTGTGCTGAGGCCCCCAGTAGCAGTCACAACTGTTTTTTTTCATTCATTTAATGTTTTATTGTCAATGGCCAAGTTTTCCGTAAAATAATAAATAAATTAAACGTTTTCTTTAAAAAAAAACGTTTCTGGACTACGAACAACCTAATAATATTTGAAAATCTACTAATACGTACAGGGTGGCGCAAAATTAATCTTACAATTTTGTTTTTGAATAACTTTTTTACTAAATAAAAAAAAAAATTGTAATGGAAATCTTTATTTGGACTTTTATCATTTTTTCTGTTAAGTGGAAAAGATGATATCCGTCAAGTGGTTAACGCCAGTGTTGATACACATTTGTGCCCGTTTTATCGCATTTTCCATAACTTTCCACAAGATTTCCTGTGATAACTGTTTTCGCATTCCTGTCGAAAATTCTCCTTAGGGGCTGCGATGATCTGAGGCTTGTTGGCATAAACCCCCGACTTCAAGGAGCCCCAAAGAAAGAGGTCTGGGATGGTTAAATCGGGCGATCTTGCTGGCCATGCCAAATCGCCAAAACGTAAGTTTACGCGACCAGGAAATGCTTCCTTCACAATATCCATTGTGGCTCGTGCTATGTGTGCGGTTGCACCGTCTTGTTGAAACCACATATTTACTAAACCCCTTTCATCTAATTCCGGCAGTAAGAAGCCGCTTATTATGGCCCTGTAGCGTTCGCCAGTAACAGTGACCGTAATGCCAATGGCGTCTCCAAAAAATCACTCCTCCCGCGTGAACGCCGCACCACACAGTGGCTTTGAATGGATGTAATGGCTCTTCGTGCATCACACATGGATTTTCAGTGCCCCAGAAATGAAGATTTTTCTTATTGGGGTAACAGCTTATGTGTAATTGCGCCTCGTCACTCGTGATGATTTTCGACACCAAATCGCTAAAAGCATTATAGCTAAAATCGACACAATTATTCCACGCTCTTGTGGAGTATAGCGCTCCATTGCTTGTTTGTTTGTATTCTGGAGCTGTCTAGTTCACAAATGTCAAATTTGATTGACATACGACGCCATTTGCAAAAATTATAACATCTTCCGATGGGGTGATTAATTTTGCACCACCTTGTACATCAAATTAAGTAGGAAATGTTGCTTATGATGGAGGAATTAACTAGCAGAATGTTGGACTTGCAACGTTTAGGTGAAAATCCAACCACTGGACAACGATATGGTAAGAACTATTTCACTCCCATAACACCTATCGAATGGACCGTGATACTAATACTAGCAACAAAAGTAGGGGAGGTGGTTGTCTAATTTCAATTAATACCAAATTACCCTCAAGAAAACTTAAATGTGTAAACATCAACGTGGAACAACTGTTTGTTTTAGTGACAAATAAAAGTGAAAAAATTATAGTTGGTTGTGCATACATTCCACCCTCATCTGATATCCAGCTATATACTAGTTACTGTCAAGAAGTAGAAATATTGCGAAGAAAATATCCGGACGCTAAATTTATCCTTACAGGTGACTTTAATCAACCAACTGTTCATTGGGATATTACCAACAATAATACTCGTACAAATTCCACGTCCAGTAATGGTTCTTGTGAACTTATAGAAATGTCATGTTTCCTAAATCTTAGACAAGTGAACTTTATATATAACTGCAATAATAATCTATTGGACTTAATTTTTAGCAATTCCAACAATATAAGTGTACAACATGCAAATGACAATGTTTCAACAATTGATAACTACCACCCACCACTTTTTGTTAAGCATACATCTATACAAAATTTAAATTTAGGGTCTTTTAAAGAAAAAATCAATTTTTATAAAGCTGATTATCCTAAGATTAACGAGTTTCTCGCCAAATCAGACTGGAACTTCATTAGTAATCGTAATAACGTTAATGATATAATAATTCTGGTTCATCGCTCCTAAAATATATAATGCTCTGAGTACTGACATAAAGTCAAGTAATTCTAATTCTCTTTTTATAACACGTGTACAACATTGGATTTTTGAAAGGGGACGAACGCACTTTAAAGAATTCATGAGTTCTAACACTACATTTTAATTATTAATTTTTGCATTTCAAAATTTTAATTTCCATTTGTATTTCTATTTTACTTTAAAATGTTGTTATTTTTTTCTCTTAGTTTTTCACTAAATTTATATATGTTTTTAATTTTGATTTATATAATTATATGTTTTAATTTATACAGAACACTTGAGTTCTTAACATTTAATTTTTATTATTAATTTTTGTATTTCAAAATTTGAATTTGAATTTCCATTTTTACTTTTCTTATATGGTCTATGGTCTATTTTTTTTCTCTTTAGTTTTAAGTATTTCTTAATATTTTTTGAAATGTTAAAATATTAAATGTACGACTACCACAACACGGGCTTAGCCTAGTGTGGTAGCCAAAAAAAACCCAAATATCTGTTACTAATAAAAAATATATGAAAAAAAAAAAAAATAAATAAATAAAAAAAAATAAAATAAAAAAAAAAGAATCTTTTTACTGCATAATTAACAAATCAATTGAACTTTACGTCCCTATTACAAATTATAGAATATCTAATTACCCCAAATGGTTTAGCAAAGAGCTAATTTGTACTATCCAGTCAAAAAAACTTGCACATAAAACATTCAAATTATCTCGAGCTCCGAATGACTATCTATTTTTTTCTAAATTACGCAAAAGGGTGAAAAACATATCGATCTCCTGTTACAAAGAATACTTGGAAAATATAGAGAAATCGTTACAAAAGAAACCTCAAAATTTATTCAAATTCGCAAAAAATCTTAATAGTAACGAATCTGGTATTCCGTCTATCATATACCACAATGGTAAAATTGCGGACACACCTCAAGGAATTACTGACTTATTTGCCGAATGCTTTGGCGAAGTATATGATGTAAACTCATCCAATAACCAAATACCTCAATTTAAATCAAATATTTCTATTGATTTCAACGACCTTGTTATTGATGAAATCGATGTTCAGCATAAAATTACACTATTAAATACTCAGAAATCCGCTGGCCCGGACACCATACCTGCAATTTATTTAAAAAACTGTGTATCTAACTTAAAAGGCCACCTAACCAATATATTTAACCTATCATTAGCATCAGGCCTTTTCCCACAAAAATGGAAGACCAGTTTCCTTAGTCCCATTTATAAAAAAGGTGATAAAACGGATGCTTCTAACTATAGACCTATTTGTATACAATCAGCAATACCTAAATTGTTTGAATCCGTATTTTTATCAAAATTTATGTTACAGGCTCGCAAAATCATTTCCCCTCACCAACATGGATTCATATCCGGTAGATCCACACTTACAAATTTAATTATATATGAAAAATATATAACAGATAATCTAAATTCAAAATTGCAAACGGATGCAGTTTACACAGATTTTAGCAAAGCATTCGATAAAGTCTCTCAAAAAATCTTACTAAACAAACTGAAAGTATATGGGATAAAAGGAAATCTACTAAAATGGTTTGAGACCTATTTAACATCTAGAAAACTATATGTTAAACTATCTAATCACATATCTCACGAAATTGAAGCTTTAAGTGGGGTGCCTCAAGGTTCTCATCTAGGTCCGATTCTTTTTTTTGCTATTTATCAATGACATAACTTCAATATTTGAAGGTATCCATTTCGTTTTATTTGCTGATGACTTGAAAATTTAAACTATTATAAGAAATTTAATGGACTGTCTTATATTGCAAAATAACTTGGATCGATTACATAATTGGTGTAACATAAATGATTTATTTTTAAACATTAACAAATGTCAATCTATAAGTTTTTCTCGAAATAAAAATCCAATACTCTTTCAATATCATATTAACAATGTAAATCTTTCTACAGTAACATTAATAAAAGATTTGGGTGTCGTTTTTGATAACAAGATGACATTCGTCCCCCACATTGATGCAATCACGAATAAAGCACTTAAATGTCTCGGTTTTGTGGTAAGATCGTCCAAAGATCTAATGTATACAAATACACTCAAAATGCTATACGTAACACTAGTCCGAAGCATTCTTGAGTATAATTCCTCTCTCTGGTCGCCTTTATATAATGTACATTCACACAAAATTGAAAGAGTACAACATAGATTTCTAAGGCACGTAAATTATAAACTGCACATTCCAATACAAAATTTAAATTATAATTATTTGATGCAATTGCTTAAACTACCTGAATTATCACAGCGAAGAAAAATCTGTGATGTTTTATTATTATTTAAAATCATTAACGGGTATTTGGATAGCCCTGAACTAGTGAATATGATAAATTATCAAGTCCCCAACAATCATAATACTAGACTCCATGCTCCTTTTAACATAGTTGCTTCTCGCACTAATTTTATGTATAACTCTTGTCTTCAGAGATTGCATCGTGTGGGGAATGAAACTTGTTCTGTGGACATATTTTTTTATAAAAACATCGCTTCTTTTAAAAAACGTATATGTATGCAGATGCAAGAATCCTCAAATGTTCCTGATTGTTAACAGTAACAAATTTAATACCCACTACTCTGTAACTACTTTCATAGTATATACCTACTTATTTATTTATATATGTAATTGCTGTGTACCTTTAATTTTTTTATCTTATTTTTTCATAATAATAACAAACTTACATAAAAAAATTTTAAATGTTTCAAATTGTTAACAGCAAAAAATTTAATACACACTGCTCTGTAACTACTTTCATAGTACCAAATTCCTTCTTTGTATATGTAATTGCTGTGTACCTTTTATTTTTCACAATAATAACTTTTAATAACAAACTTACGTACTTTTATAATAGCAAATAAAAAAAATAATAATAATTACAAGAAATTTACTGATTTTTATATTAACCGCAAAAAAAAATGTTTTACACCTCTGCCAACCGGTTTGCTTCGAGTATGTTTGTAATAATGTTTTGTGTAATATTGTGACAATAATTTCTGAAACTACTCTAGCCTAAGACCAATACGAATATACTGGTTTTACTCCTTGTGTTGTGCCAACATATGTCTGTCATGCTGTTTATTATTTTATATATTATATACTTGTTATGCTTCTACATACTTGTTATAATGCTCCTGTACAATTTACCTTACATGTAAAAGCCATCAAGGCGTAAACAAATAAACAAATAAACAAAATAATATTATTATTTAAATGGCAGATTTTTATTTATTTTTTATTTCATGTATAAGTTCGCAGTTAATAATATATGTGCAGGTTTACACATTACCTGTCGAATAATCGATATGTACATTTATTTAAACGCACGGTTCTGGTCCGTGGTTAGGCGATAACAAATCAGCCGAACAGCTATGTGCATTGGCGACCCCACTGCGCTTGTCCAACAACGACAATGCATGTCCCAGTCGCGGAGTGCGCCTGTGCAGCGTGCAGAATGCACCGTGGCCCGTGAGTCATGCGGCCAGAACTGCAGCGCGAAATGCAAAACAGAATATAATGCGTGGCATGCACAATGCACATTGCAATTACATAAAAAAAACAATACGGTCGGGAAGTAGCCAGTGACATGCATGTCCACCATACTCCGTCCGTCGGGCTATGCGTTATTAGCTACACGCGACTACGCCGAAACTAGGGTTGCGGGGGTGCTTTACACAATTCGCAGCTGTATTTATTTTAATTTTATATTCCATTTTTAAATGCATTGATTATACGTAATGAAACAAAACAGTAAATCTATTCAATAATTAATTATAATTTGGGAGGCAGGTATGGGTATCGCCGTCCCGGGGACCATTTATTGGATAACCAACACCCCTGCCATAGGTCGACCCAAGAGGTTCACTACGTATGATGACTTTATTTATTTTGATGGCTTTATCTATGTATTGGCGGCCATTGCGTCTGCCGGCTACTTACTGCGAGGCGGGAGAGACTGGTTGAAAGATTCCTTTTAGCCTCTCCGACCGGACTCATTCGACCCATCGCCTTGCCCGCTATGAGTCCGTCATTCCTGGTCACATTGAACTCCAAATTCGTACCCAACCCTCGTATATTTTTCCTTCCCAGAACTTGTTCCTCTTCTTTCTCTCCACACAGGACCCCAAAGATGACATGCCCTGAGGCATTTTTTCCTCATGGCCTCATTTTTGGAACTAATGTAAAAAAACAATCAATACATAAAATAAATATTGACAATCAAATATACATATACATTAAAAAAAAAATTTTTTTTTTTTTTTCAAGAGTTACAAAACTATCTCTTTCGGTTTATGTAGGTATGGTCTTACTATTTTTGTGTCGTTTCTCATTTATTTATATTTAAAAAATAGTGTCTGTTGCGGACATTGGATGTGGATTTGATTTCTACATATATCTAGAGTTTTATTCCGATACCAATGAAATTTTGCACCCTTAGTCTTATAATCAAGAAGACGGTGGCGGTGCTTTAAGGGTGTTCTAGGTCATCATTTAAAATTACAGAGAAACGAAATGTGAATTTATGTATTAATTTTATTTAAATGTGAAAATTTTAGAATTATATTGAAGATTGGAGTCGAGTTCGAACTTAGAAGAGATGAGAATGGAAGGGAGGCAATTTTTGGTAAAGCTTGATAGAAAAAAATATGTGATCTAAAGTTCCCACATCTAGACCACAGAATGTACAATCTGGGGAGTCAAGGACGTGAATTTTAAAAGGTGAGAAAGAACGGAACAATGTCCGATTCTCATTCGAATAAGTGAGGAAATTTCTTTTTTGGAAAAAGGGGGGAAATGAAAAAAAAAATACTGTGTACATTATATTTCAAAAACCTCTCTGTAAAGTTCAGACAAAGCCGAGGACTTCGACTTGTTTAAGATAAATAATTTTATTATTCGTATTCATGACTGTTAGGTTAGGCGTGTTATATTTTGAATGTTAAGTAATATGGAGGTAAATTTGTTTCTTAAGGCTCTCCAACCGGGCCCGAAAAGAAGAAGATGGAGAGATACGAAATTACGAATGTTAGAGGAGAGCGCTAACATTTTCAGCGACAAAATCGATGCGAAAATTGCGAAAATGTTTAATAAAACACGACTCGTTTAAAATTTTGCAAAAATCTCGCGGGCATTATCTTAAACAGCATTTAAAGAAACACTGTGAATTCTTTTGTACATATAACTTGTAAAATAACTGAAACAAACGTGTTAATAATAATTTTTGGAGCATACTTAGTGATTTTTTTCTATCGAGGGAATTTTATATAATTTGCGTTTCAGTGCGGGCAAAATCTAGATATTATCTTCAAGAATACCATATATTTTTTTAAGGGCTTTAAAACTTACCGTGTTTTAGGGAAATATGTAATAAATCGGTGCAAATCCGGGTTGCGGGCCCTTAATGATTTAATTAGTTTAAGCCGCTTAATATGGTTAACTTTGCAGGCAGCCGAAGGACATGCTACAGCCAACTGGAGACGCCACCGACTGCAAAGTTAACTGCATCATGCTTTTTTTCATCCGTATGGGCGCTTTCAGTTTAGGTGTTAAGAATGCTTATTATCATATTTTACAAAAATTAACTCGCCAACCTTCATTTTGGTATTATTTAATACTTGCTCGAGATTTAATTTAATTTTAAAATATTACTACATTAAATTAAAATAAACTATATTAGACTATTCGTCGCCTCAGTTCTTAATTGTCCAAACGACCATTTGAAAATTTGACAGGAGGTGAAGGTTTTCTTTCATTATTTCAATTAAACATTATGATAGGTCTTTAAGATAAAGCCATTTCCGTAAAGGCAAAGGTCTGATTAGTTTAAATAATTCTCAATTAAGTGATTAACTATCCTTTTTTATACTTTATTTTTAGTTTAAAAGTGGAGATTGAACAAAAACTAAAATGGTCGTTTGGACAATTAAGAACTGAGGCGACGTATTGTGTAGAATATCGCAAATATTATGTCCATCATTACAAAATTCATACATTTTGTTAAAATTTTAATTTGAAATAGTAAACCCTTTACACTGATCATCCGTTGTTGAAATGAATAGTCTTGTGACCTTAATCTTGGGCAAATACACATAGATATGGCATCCCTTACAGCGTGATCAATATCGGCAAGGGTCAACACCTCATTTCACTAAATAACACGTTTTGGTCACCGGCGAACTCGTGCATGTTTCCATTCAGATCTAAGATTACTCGAATTAAAGGCAATCATAATGAGCTTGTCGTCACATGAAATGAGAAAGCAAATAACTGAGAACTAAATAAAATAATTATTTAGTTGTTAAATGACTAATCATGTTATCGAAACATGCGTTAATATTTCAAGATTATTACAAGATATTAAATAAATTCTCAAATTATTCCCAATCTGACAATATATGTTTTTTTAACCAAAACAAAGACTTCAGCGCAACTACTTTCATCTCAGCAAACCTTCAAATGTCGTTACGTAAACAAGAGCTGCGTAGGTAAAACTTTTAGTACAAAAATATTAATGAATAAATCTATCTATATATATTTTTTTTTTACAGTGAATACCGCACAAGAATCTCAACTGCTCCCGTCTGGTGCCAGTGAGACTATGGCATCCCCAATTGGGGTATGTTGTGAGGCTGAAGGTAGTGGGGAGGGGAAGGAGGTGGGGAAGAGGAAAGTTGGGAAGTACCTGGCTATTCAGATCTGGTCACTAAACATGGCTAAAGCCATTTTCAAACAACGTTTCAATTCTGAATGGTGGTTTTACACCAGGGCGATACTGATAGTATCTTCCACTCTGGAACATGCCGCAAATATACTATATATTATTTTAATTGAATTAATTCTGAAATAACACAAATTAATCAAATAAAATTTATTTGCGGATGCCGGGTTCGAACCCGCGACCTCCGGATTGTGAGTCAAGAGTCTTACCCACTGGACTACGGAGGCCGTCTATATGTATCTATCTTCTTCTTCTTCTTCTTTTTTCTATTTATTATATAAATAAAAATGAATCGCCGAAATGCACCTCGTACGTGCATAAGTTCCGAACGACTGAACCGAATTGGATTTTTTTTCTTGTGTTCGTTATTGTCAGGACAAGATTTGTATAAAACTACTGGTGAACTCTGGCATTATGAAATTTGTATAAAAAATTGCAATAGGTGTCACGAGAGCTGTTTGAAAACTAAATGTACCAGGACTGAATGTATGGAATACGTGGTTGGGTATGGGGAGGGGGGAGGATAACTCGGATAGGCGGTTCGTGAGAGGGAGGGGGTAACCCATGAGGGAGGGGGGGAACCTGGGAGGGGGGAGGAAAACCTGAGATGGGGGTTCGCGGGACGGGGGCAGGGGGAGGTGGAGTGGGGAGAGGAAAGGTAGGGGAGACGGAGTGGGAATGTGAGAGGGGAAGAAGACGAGGGAGAGGTAGGGGACGAATTAGAAAGGACACGTACGGGTAAACAATTTCTTTATTAAATGCTATATTAAATAAATATTTCTTATTAATTATTATTATTTAATACTACTTTAAAAACCTCAAAATTTAACTTTTCATTAAAGAAAAAAAAACATTAAGCAATTTATTTACCACTTTCAAACTATTTCCTGAAAAAAAAATGCAAAAGGTGGGAAATTCTAAAGTTTCTGCCAAAGGAACCGGCAAAACATGGTCAACAATCAGGAATTAACATGAAAAATGTGAATTTAATGGCAACAGTCGAACATCCACAGCTATTTGAAAAAACACGTTGGTATATTTAGGTAAATCGTTTTGAAAAACCTTGTTTGTGTATTTGTATGTTTGATTGATACATAAATAAATAAATCATAAGATTGTTTTTTTTAGAAAACTGAAGAATTAAACAAAAAACTTAAAAAATATCATTGTGGAATCGCAAGTCTAAATTTAAATGGAATGATTGCGAAACTTCGCTACGCACCCAGTATATTTAGGCATTTACGGGATAAGAGCGTTCTGCGGGTGAGTGTTCCAAACTATTGAAAACTTTAATAGTATATTAAAATATAAGTGGATAAACAGGTCTTTAAAACACGCGCGATTCTTCGAGCACGACGGCGTAGCCGAGTGCTCGAAATAAAGCAAGTGTTTTAAAGACCAGTTATCCACGAACACTTTACGCTATTTTTTTTTATTGGTACACTTTGAAAACATAAATATTGATATTATTATTAAAAATTTGAAAATAAGAACTATTAATGAATTCGTGATGTGACATCACAATATCTTGTTGTCATGGAAATGAAAAACACAAACATTAATTTGCAATCTGTCACATAAGATTAATAGTTGACATCACAGTTTTTACTAGTTATTGTGTGTTGTAAAATGAGTTCTAACATTGATAATTTAAATACCAAAGCAGAATCGCGGTTAATACCTGAAAAATCCAAAGACGTTTATAAAAAAGAATATGAAAGGTTCATAACACGGATGGAGGAGCAAAACGTAGTAGATGTAGATGAACGAGTTGTGCTTGCTTACCTTCAGAAAATGTCGGAACAGTACAAAGCATCGACTATGTGGGCCATACATTCGAAATTGCAATGTCTGTTGAGGATAAATAAAGGGGTTGATTTAAATCATTTGTGAAAGTGCATGCATTCATGAAGGCAATTAGCAAGGATGACGTTGCTAAGAAGGCGTATGTATTCAAAGAAGATGATTTGCGGAAGTTTTTCACGGAAGCACCGGACATTACGTACTTATTTTTGAAGGTGGTAGCCATTTGCGGAATCTTTGGCTCTTGCAGAAGATGTGAATTGTGCGATTTACGCTTATATGATTTCAAAGAAGAAGGAAGTGTATTGCTTATTACCATCCGACCATCTAAAACAGTGAAGGCTCGACGTTTTACTGTTGCCGACAGTGGTGCAATTAATTATGTGCGTTTTATGAAGCAATATTTATCATTGCGACCCCAAAATGTAAGTACAGACAGGGTTTTCTTACGGTATGATAAGGGTAAGTGCACCAATCAAGTGGTTGGTATTAACACATTTGGATCATGCCCCTTACAAATCGCACGCTATCTTAAATTAAACGATCCTGAGAAATATACAGGACATGCGTTTCGACGTACATCCGCTACCATTATGGCAAATAGTGGCATGACAATTGATCAAATCCAACGACAAGTAGGATGGAAATCGGCAGCTGTGGCGACTGGTTACGTGGAAGAGAGCATTAGCAATAAGAAGAATGTTTCAAACATTATTGGAACTGCCATTAATGGAAGTGCAGCCTCATTGACTTCCGAGAATACTATTAATTTGAACAGCATTTCCTCCGATTTAAAAAACGGAGGTATTAATATTTCAAATAATACGAACTGCTCTTTTCACATCCATTTAAATAATTAGAATGTAAACGATGTAAAAAAGAATGTAAACTTTGAATAAAATTTTTGAAAAATTTGTAATGTTTTATTTGACGTTTAAAATATTCCTGTCAGATTTATAGTTAAAAGTTGACATTTAGACTTCACATTTTTTTGATTTGTTGATGTTGCCATGGTAACTTTAAAAAACGCGCGTTCCATAAAGTGCGATTCAAACACGCTAGAGCGTACTTTAAATGAGTAAAAAAGGGCACCAATAAAAAAAAAATCTTTTGAATCTATCGGTGGGTTCAAATATATTTTACGGGTAAAATGAATTGCCTTTTCGGGGAAAAAACTGTAGGTAAATAATAGTTGGCCAGTAGGTACATAAAATAGTAATGTAGTTCCCGAAAATTTTAAATACTGCCAAATTTAAAAAAAACACGATGGTATAGAGTTTATGGCAATATAATATTTTGAACTTATGTTATACTAGCTTTTGCCCCCGGCTTCGTATAATAAAAACAAAATAATCCAAGAACAACATGTCAACCTAGCACAGACCAAATGGGAAAATAATTCACCGACTCCTGATATTTTCATATCAGAGATTTCGGCCCGATTTAACTCCTAGCTGGACCGATAAATCCTACTGATCCCTCAATATAAATACTTAAAAAATCTTTCGTAATCCTACGTGTAATTAGTTGAGATTAGTATTTCATACATATTTTTATTTTAACCATCAAAGGAGTCTCCATAATAACCTAAACAAATGACAAAATGACAGCGCACGTCAACTAATTACTTACCAAGCAACGATTTCTTTCGATTTTTCTTCTGGACAATAAACGTACAATAAATATTTTCATAACGCCAGAGCTTATTCATAACGCCAGAGTTTACCAATATATACAGCCTATATTACTCGCAAATAATGTAACTTTTTATTAGTCCATTAATTATTTTTTGCGTGAAAGAGCAACAAACATAAATATATACCTACATCCATTCAAACTTTCGCCTTTGAAATATTAGTAGGATTTAAATTAAATATATTAAACCTTTTTTATATCAGCTACGCTGAATAAAACAAAGGCGCATTTTCAAATATTGTGTCTGATTTTCAAGTTGAGGGAAATGCAATGAAAACTGTCTGCATTGAATCAGAGCTATGTGTTATTCAAGAAAGTTACCCTTATTGGAAAGTTTCTATGCCCCCAGCAGATTCGGGCAAACACAGAATGCTTATTATGGCCATAAAAACGTCTAGAATTTTTTATATGTTTAGGTGCCAACTAGTTACAATATTTATATATTAAGAGGGCATTACCAGAGAAAGCCGGAAATACGTCATTTTCAAAAAAGTTTTTAGACGTATTGACTCTTTTCCACAAAAAATTATAAATGGATTTCGAAAGATTGTTCTTTTATCTAGCATAGTTATGTAATAAATTTTTAGAATTTTTTTAATTTTTTAGTATAATAAGGTTATTCCATAGGTCGTTGGCAGATTTGTTAAATTTTCAAAAAAGTTTTTGTATTATACCACACCCATTTCAAATAATGTAATCATGCAGTAAAATAAATCAATACATTATCTAGCAAAATTATGTATTAGAATTTTAATTTTAGTTTCAATAAAATCATTAAAAAATATGTCCGTACATGTGTTTCTTGACGAAAATTGGTCCATTTGTGTATTTATTTGCGCACTTACAAACTAACACATTTCAGATTTTTTTAACATTCTTATTAAATTTAGACATTACTGAAAAATGATAAATACTTATAATCAAAAAATAACTACAAAAAGTACACTATTTTAATAGTTTTATCATCACGCCTTTCAGCATTTTTGGATGAAGGTATAAATTAAAGCTAATTTGGATTGAAATAAATTCGATATTGAGTTATAATTTAAAAAAGCTGGTACGGAGAATAATCAACCTTTCTCATTGTAACCGCCCTGCATGATCGGAAGAACAACTTTCGACGAAATGTGGATTTTCGTCCGCTGGCTGGTTAAACGCTCTTAAACTTACTTTTACAGCATTACTCGCAGTAGGAAAATTCCTACTGGACACGAATTATTGCAAGGCTTGGTAATTTCATAATTATGTACCAATATTAAAAATCATCACTTTTATGAAGGCTTTTCTAAGTTAATTTTTTTTCTGACATAAATCCCAGTTATTTTGTGACAAAATTTATTAATTATTCTTTGGGAAATTAATGGTTGAGTATTATAATTTTTTACAATTTTTCCATAATTTAATATGGAATATTTTTTAATATGGAATATGTCACTGTTACACTATAAACACGAAATAATAAAATCATGTATCTATAATTTAAATGCTCACTAAGGATTTTTTTTTGAAATTTACTTCATCGACTTTAATAAAACTTTTTTTGTTTTAATCTAAAATATTAGTTCTGAACTCCTGCTTACGAACCTACATCTACACATAGCGGTTTCACGCTATGAGAAACCAATAAGTACTTAGGTATTTGTTATTCATGATTATTGTTGTAAATTTGTAAACACTTCTATCATGTGTTTTTTTTTTTATCGCAACTTTATAATTTTTATTTCATAATGTACTTTTAAATTTTTGTTGCTTTTATTTCATGTTCGTATTTTTGTTTTCCATTGTAACTTTTATTTATATTATATTTTTCTTTCTCTTGTTAAAATTGTACTGTCTTTATATATTTATGTAAAAGCCCTCTGGGCGTAAATTAAATAAATAAATAAATAATAGCAAAAACACAAACAATCATAGATTTCTTTCTTGTGTTCAAAAACTAACAGAATTGACAAAACAAAAACCATAATATATATCTATATTTTTTTTTCAATTCTGTTAGTTTTTGAACACAAGAAAGAAATCTATAATTGTTTGTATTTTAATAAAAAGATAGTAAATAATAATTATTGAATAAAATAACAAAATCTAGAGCCTTGGTTGTCATTTATTGATACATTAAACAAATTCAATTCATAACAGAATTATAAATATAAACAAGTTACTATGAGTTAATATGAGAGAAAATCTTTTTTATGGACTTTATATTTGTTAAGATCGCAACTCAAAATGTAGACTTTTGTTATTAATTATTAATTGTAATTATCGCATAGTCCGTTCAAGCAAGAATTTTGTTTCCTGTTCATTCTGCGTTGATCTACTCTGAACAGGAAAGAAGGACGTGTGGAGCGCGAAGGTACATTAAATTGAATTTTATTTAGCAACTCTGGGCATTGAATATTATTGTTAACTAATTTATACATCATTATAGCTCGTATGATGCCTTCATCGAATCAATGAATCAATTTTAAAAATATGAAGCCATCTCTACACAATTATTAAATCTTACAAATGACCTGCAGTACCTAAAGATATTTTAAGAATTTGTTTTTAATCCCTTCCATTTTGTTGATGTGAAATTTATAAAATGGAGCCTAAACAACTGATTCAAACTCCAGATGACTCCGTACATAGCGAAAATTAAGTTGCATAATAATATTGATGCTTTTAAAAAGTTTTGTGTTTCTAATGATGAAACCTAATATTTAATCATCTTTATTCGTAATGTGTTTTATATGTAGGTTATATTGTAATTTCCTTTCTGTCCAGGGTTATTCCAAGATCGGTCTACATTTATTTTCAACCTTCAAGTGGTTAGTTTTTCTGAAGATTATAAAGTACTGCACATTTTATAAAGTATAATACTTTTTTTATAAAGTACTGCACTTGTTTTTTTTACATTGCAGTGCCGTAGTTAATGTTTAAACTTGCAGGGGTTTGTGGTAACAATAGAATGTTGTGGGGCCGGAGAAAGTAGTACCTGCCAAATTATATCTAGTCACCAAACACGATTTTCTTATCGTAATGGGTAATCCTGTTTTTTTTCTACCTAAAACGAGGTGTTTAAAATAATATTCATGAAAAACTATCTCTGCGGATTTTGAACCCGCAACCCCTGGGACTAGCTGAAGAGATATATGAAAAGCGTTAATAAATATTTGGTATTAAATATTTAGTATAATATAGTATTAACGCTTACTCATCTGAATTATTATAAAACCAACCATTTTTTACAATATAGGTTACGTTTCAATGGTAGCGTTTTCTGCTGACTTTAATTTTTCAGTAAACCCACGCATTTGAGTGGATTTTAAAAATCTGGAGCGGTCAAATCTAAAGAATCGACATTTTTGTGGTTTTAATCAAAGTTTATTGGAGTCTGTGAGGCTTGCTTGGCTTGACTTAGGTTGATTGCTTGGCCTATTAGGCAGCGAAGTGTTTGTCGTCTGAAAGGCCTAATCAGATGCTGTGGAAGCCTTACAGGAGACTCTAAGGACTTGAGCAAACTGACCGTCGCGAGGCCGCCGCCGACCCAACGCGTGGCGTAGCGACGCTTCATTTAACCCACCCAAAGACGTCACGACGCAGTTTTAGCCAAAGGAGTAATGGAAAGTTGGCTTCAAGTGATTTCTTACTCCAGATTTCCACCAGCCAGACGGAAGTTCGCGATAACAATGTGTTTTATTTATACGGGAAAATCGTAAATTTTGAATGCGCGCCGTTAAATTATTTTACAGCGGGTTAACTCCAACCTCGCAATGTTGCAACAAGAAATGCTCACAAGAAAACGGTGAATCTGATATTGTATTAAACATGGAATCCGCAAAATTTAACCCAGAAATTCTTATTTGAAATAAAAAACTCTTTTTCATTTAATGTAAAGGTGCGTACCTATTAATAAATTTCTTATCCATATTCTTATAAAATTAATACAATGCAAGCAAAAATATGCAATCTGATCTCTAACACAATATGCACGTACATATTGATAAGATATTTGGCAACAATAAAATGATTTTCAAGTATTCATCTAGATTTTTACATGGAGAATAGTTCAAGATCAAACAATGGTGAATCGTAATCAAATTTATTTAGAAAAATTAAATAATTTAACTTTGTATAAACCACTTATTTGATGCGCAAATCCGACCGGTTTCGGAACAAACATTCCTTCGTCAGGGAAAGCTTATACTAATTTGACAGTTTCGAACAATGTTTTATTATGGTAGGGGTGGAGCTGTTGCTAGATAATAATGTAGATAGGGTAGGTAGGTATTAGTGTAGAGTGGGTGGGTAGGTATTAGTGTAGAGTGGGTGGGTAGGGGAACAAATCCATGATTGGGCTATATGACAATATTTTTTGTTTGTTGATAATAGATTCATTATTTTGAAGGGATTTTTTAATTTCCAAGGCTTCTAAGTTATCTAAACGTTTTCCTTTATGATTAATATGAAGAATATTTATCCCTGTATTTTTTTCAAAACTATGGTTATTTTCAATGATATGGTTAGCAAACTCAGAAAAATTATTATTATTAAGACACCTCAAACTAGAAAGTTCAATCCCTATATATATTCCCGTCCTTTGCCTCTTAATCCTATTCCTATGTTCCTCCTCACTCCCCCCCCCCCCTTTTTATATTTTGTAACTAAAAAATAAAACTTACATATCACACTTTATTATTATAATTATCATCAGTGGAAAGTTTATAATTGGCATAAATAACATCCTATTATTTTATTATTTTGTAATTTATGATCTGCTGTCAACTTTCTCCAAAATAAATAAAATAAAATAAAATAAATGTTCTTTGATTCTGATTTCAAAATTACGAGTGGTTTTTTCAATATAAAATGAGGGACAATCATTGCATTTGAGTTTATATATTCCGGAATTACTCTAATTACCTACCTACCCTATCTACATTATTATCTAGCAACAGCTCCACCCCTACCATAATAAAACATTGTTCGAAACTGTCAAATTAGTATAAGCTTTCCCTGACGAAGGAACGTTTGTTCCGAAACCGGTCGGATTTGCGCATCAAATAAGTGGTTTATACAAAGTTAAATTATTTCATTTTTCTATAATGGATAACCACAAAGTAATAGCTACATTCAAAAAAATAAAAAAATACAAATTTATTTAGTTTATACATATTTATTGTTTTTAGATAATTGCATAAGCTCTTTATTAAATAATTTCTTATTTTCATAGAATGTGGGTTGTCCCTTAGGTATATCATATCTTGAAGAAATTCGTGATCATGGCCTTACGTCACTAATAAGGATGTGGAATTTTCAACTCTACTCTAAATACATAATACATAATAATACAAATTTTACGTAAATAGTGGGATTTAGTGGTAATGAAAGGCGTGCTCATATTAAACATAATAGAAAGGTAAACATAATAAACATAGATGGAAAAATTAACTCACGGGTAACCATAATTAATGAAGTTCTTAGAACAAACATATTTTGAGCAAAAGTTTCGAAACACGTTTATCAACAAGATTCCTGCTGTTGTATCGCAGTGCATAAAGCTAACCATAGTTTCACTTACAGAACGTAATTTTCTCCTGCATTGGGTGCGCTAAGACAAGTAAGCCCTCTGTAATTAGTGTACGGTGTACGGGCGGTGTAATGTAAGTGAAAGTTACCGCTTAGAGAATTGGCTTTGTAAAGATTATAAACCTGCCAATTAGCTCCCGTTGAGGGCGGCGGGCGAAGGGTGGTGAAGCAGGTTCTAATTCCTTGTTTCTTTTAGAAAGTGTACACCTTTGCAGCTGCGCTTTATCCCCCCTGAAAAGCTTTGATTCAACTTATTCAAGAACTTATTTATATATATTCTTATATTCAAGAACAATCAGGTATTTTTAAAGAAGATCAGAAGTTTGTTAGATACGAAACGTCACATTTTAGTAATGAAGTATTGTATTATGCAGATTTAAGTATTGTACATGCGTCGTTATGGGATATAAATTGGTTAGATAACCTAATAACAGTGAATGTTTTTAAGTTGCCCCAGTTGAGTGGCGATATTATCTTGTCACTAGTTCATCAAGTAACCTTCCTGTCAGCTGTCAGCACTCCGGAGGAAGGATCAGGAAAGTTTAGCGTGTCACCAACTTGTTCATTATCGAGTGTCAAGCCTAAGCCGCGGCAGTCTCAGCCGCAGTGTCTTCAGTAGCCTTCAGGAAGATTCTCGATCGGAAGGGGTAGCTCTCAACGCGAAGGGGAGGCACCGCGGCAGGCCCCACCCCGGGGGGCTCGCGGGGGTGGCGGAATTTCCCGAAGGCGCTCGGGCGGCGCCGAAGCCTCCGACGCCCGCCCCCGGCCATATGGCGGCCGCCGGCGATCCGCCCGGCCAGTAGGTCCGTGTCCTTTCGGCTGACCGCATGCCTCGGTGTTTTGCTTCGTCGCTATACTCGTCTTGTAATTTGTGCTAAAACAACTCGCCGCTAACCCCCTCCCTGACCCCGCCAGGCTACCCCAGCCCCCGGCAGCTTCTACACTCCTAGCTTCCTCCGCAAACTGACAGTCGACTTTGAAACTTCGCGCCGAACTAATTCAAACTTTCGATAAAAATCGCTTCCTGTCAAAATAAGCTCGGAGCTTTTCCAAACTGTAATTGTTTGTGCGGATATTGCGATTGTTTGGTAAAACAGTGACGTAGCCGCACAGCTGACACCAGTTCCCGTTTCCCGTGGAGAGAGAAGAAGGAGAGAGAGCGAGAGAAGAGGAGAGGTCGCGTGAGGAGTCAGCTGTTGATTTACGAGGGCGATTACAATCAGGTACTGTGTCAACCAACCAACTTGATAAACAAACAAACCTTCTCTATGAAATTATTCCACAGGCGCTCCCGTCAGATGTCAATCTGGCTTAGGCACGAAACACCAGCTCTGCAACTACCACCGCCATTGTCATTTCACTTTACTCAATCCATTTTCATTTTATCTTAGATTTTAATGTGTTTATTTATTGATTTATATTATGTTAATCTTATTTATTCAAAAGACACCTATCCTAAGATGAAATATAATAAACTTCATGGTCTAAAAGATCAATTGAAAATTCTTCAGCTAAAAAACAATTTTAATTGGGTGCATTACAGACACGAGAAAAAGCTCAAATTGTTTGGAAATCTTCTAATTTAAACTTCACCAATTCCAAAAGAAATCATAAATTTTCCACATTAACAAAATAAAATAACACATGATCATCATTCCGATGTTTGGAAGAAAATATTAGAGAAAACACAATTTAGAAAACCGTTGACGCATATCGTAATGCGTTATTTATGACGCGCTCAAAAAAACGTTCGAGCATTCACTGAAGGACGCTAAAATTAAATTCATTTGAAATTTATGCACAGATTCATGCTATGCTTTCCTTTCTCCAGCATCATCAAACAACTTATGTATCCTATTCATCATATTTATTTTTTTTTATTATTTTTTTTATCATCAAATGTTGAAAATAATGTTCGAATTTAGAATCAGCAATGAGACAAAAACGTTCTCATGATTTATTTACACATTTTATGATGATTGGTATCTACCACCCAATTTCCATCCATTATTATGATTTTTCACAGGAAAGCAGTATTTTTTTTATTCGAATTTTATTTTATGTGCCAACGGACAGAAAAACATAAAATGAAAATGTGCTGATATTTAAAATATCTCGTTTAATTACCATAATCAATTATTATTGCGGAAAAAAAAATGTTTGCGTGATGAATCTCAAATAGTTTGTATGGGTAATATCTGAAAATTGTTTCAGGGTTTTCCAAACCTTGATATTTCTTAGCAAGGCATATAAGCGATATAATTAAATACTCCTAATGATCATTTTCCGGGATTAAACGTTTATAAAATACTCACAAAATAGTTTATACTATGCACTTCCTTGAGTACTTTTTCTAGAGGATATTTTATGAAATCCATATATTTGAATTGCGTTTTGAAATTTTGATTCTTTATCTATTGTTGTCTTATTAATTTTTATTTTTATTTGCGAATATTAATGCTATTCCTATTGAATTAAAAGTACCAGAACGACATTCGTAATCTCTTCTGTATGTATTTATTCTAGCTTCATAACATTTAGCGTAGGTATGTATGGATTTTTAATGTTTTTTTTTAAATCCTTCGTAAAAGGATAATGCTTCGAATACATCTCAAAGTCAGAGTAAATACATACATACTTGTTTAATTGTACTTGCATGCTTATTTGAACTATTATTTTTTTTTTCACATAAATCTTACTATGTACTACGCATTGCAGTGAAGTATAATACTTGGTACTCGTAGATATCATTTCCCTGAACTTTTTGTATCCAGACATATATGGTATTATTAATTAACTTATTAATCAGATATTAATAAGTTAATAAGAGCCGAATCCTCTGATATGAAAATATCTGGAGTCGGTGAATTATATTCCCATTTGGTCTCTAGTAGGTTGACATGTTGTTCTTGTATTGTTTTGTATTTATAATACTTATATAGTGCAATTGCATAGCGTGGGTTGACTAGATGATCATTTGGGGAAGTGTGTGAAAGGGTTTAGTTTTTCCTTCTTTTTTTCCTTTTTTTTTTTTTTTTTTGGGGAAAATTTAACCCGGACATTTAAATCTGGTAATAAAAAATAAAAATGGAAGCCCACTCACCCGCTACAAAGGGTTATCTGATCATTGATGCACCTAGATGAGGGACGAACTTATGTTGATCCAGAATGAGGGACGAACTATTCTCTGGCACTGTATACTAATTTCAGAAGGATCTTTACGACAACTTTAAAGACAATAATTTTATTCATTCAACATGCCCAAGGAACGGTTTTTCACATTAACTCCACACTAGAGGCCACAAAGAAAACAAATTCCCTCAGTGCCTGTGTCATCTTTGGGGATACGGTGCGGAGGGTCTTTATTTTAGGAAAAGGAAGGAAGGAAGTTCTGGGAAGAGAAAGGTATGATGGGTGGTTAGGAATCTGGGTGGCAGTGTATCCAGGAGTGACGTATAAATCCATCCCTCTCACTGCACTGCATAGCGTCGGGAAAAAGTCCGGTTGTAGAGGTCAGGGTCTCCCTCATCCGGCCTCTCCCGAGCCGGTACGCCACGCAGTTTGTGGGCAGACGCATCGGCTACCAAGATGTGGACAAACCTCACCCCATGAACCCGGTCACCCCTGCTAAGTTACCAAACGTATCGAAACACCTATGGCAGAGTTGGTATATTTAGATGTGAGAATAAGAGGGCGACATAGAAAATACAGACAACGATACAATGTTTCCTTCGATTACCTACCAGATTTCCACAACCATTTTTTAAAAACATTATGGCAAGAACCATTTCAGAAATTCATCATTATGAAATCGGTTCTTTTTTCTTTGAAAGATTTTCACTCTTTTACAAATTCAAGAGAGGAGGCCCTGAGGAAAATTATTTCCCTCAGGGCCAATATCATCTTTGAAGATTCGATGTGGAGGATCTTTTTGAGGAGGGAAGGAGTGAATATTGGTCTTGAAGAGACTGGGAATTATAGGAGGGAGGAAACACAGCGGCCGGGAAACCATTCCACAGTCGAGCTGTTGAACTCAAGAACGAGTCGTAGAAGAGACTCAAGCGTCCGCATATAAAAAATGTCAACTATGTGTTTTTGTTGGGCGCGCGTTTGGCGTGTTTCCTGACTATACACCGGTGCCGAAGGGATCAATGACGGTAGTTTCTCGGAGCATCTTTCATTTTGACATCGGTAGAACAATGAGAGCATACCTACTTGATGCCTATGCTCTAAAGATTGCAATCCGCTTATTAAAATAGGGGAATCTAAACAAACGGACTGCCCGTTTCTAACAGAGTCAAGGATTTTTCCAGGAAATTTTATCTCCGTCCAAGAGGTGGCTGCCAAATTCAACAGTGGGGTTCACTTTCAATTTGTACAAAGTCAGCAGTTGTGTACTGTTAAAGTATATGCGGGCCCTGTCCCTGTACACTGTACAGTAGTCCAAACTTCTGGCAGGCTAACTTGACTCTGGCTTCGATGGCTGGCTCTGGCACCCATGCCCGAGTTGGTCACTTGGAGTTACACCAAGCACCTCAACGGAAGGTGTATTGGGAACATTGCTTCTGTTGAAGGAGATTACATTGTCATTTCAATCCCTTTTAGTCGTAGACATGATTATGTCTTTGAAACATTAAATTTGACTAGGTTGTTCCTTCCCCAAGAGGAAACTCCCTCGAGGTAACCGGCCATTCTTAAGTTAATGTCAAACAAAAAGTTTAACAGGCCCCCAAACTCTACCTTCATCCGCGTAACGATGAATGACTCTAACGTGACGAAAAGTCATTGATGTACAACAAAAACAAAGTCGGAGACATAACTGATACCTGTGGTATGCCAGCATTTATTGAATGCAGGGAAGATGTAAAAGCATCAGCAACCGTCTGAATCAATCTCTCCTTTAAAAAGTCAGCAATCCACGTATACAAGATTCGGAAAGTCCGTAAGAAGGCAGTTTATAACTAATCCTTGGTGCCAAACCCGGTCAAAGGCCTTGGAAATGTCCAGTACAACCGGTCATTGGGTCTCACCGAAACGTTTCAGGCACCGCCCCCAAACATGCGTTTACTTACGTGAGAAGATCAAAGATCACCGCATGAGCGGTTCTGCCGAAATCCGTCAATAATTTTGTTCTTCTCGAGGTATTTGGAAAATTTGAGCTATTTCTGCAGCGCACCTCTGCAGTACCTACAGGGCAGTAGCTACTACGGGGCAGGTAGGCAAGATTATTATCATCAAGCTCTCGTAAGACTTTGAGCACACCCCGATGCCGTATCCTTAGTTTTTTCAAATAAAAACTGCAATGATGGACCGACAGCGGGACAGCACATTGCTCATCGAGGATCAAGATTTCCGCAAACATTTTGCCTAATTAGTTAGCCTTTTCTGTGGCGGTGTTTTCTAGTGAGCCATCAGATCTGGTAAGAGGTGGCAGACTGCATTTTGCAGAAAAAACTATTGAGCCCGCAGCGACCAGAACGCTCTGCTGCTATACGGGCAGACAGCAAGCTTTTTGCTGATCTGCAGGTCGTGCTCGAATTTTCACCTATTTATGATTCTATTGCTTTCCTTTACCATTTTGTTACACGCTATTCTTTTTATAAACGTTCTTATAACTGAATTTTTGGTTTTTAGTTTCATTTTGATGGGAGATTGAACCCAGACTGGTCGCAAATGTGCCTTGGGAAGGAGGATTAAAAGCTAAAAAAAATATGTTTCAAAATATGTATTACAAATTATTTGTGTTACTAGACCACTTTTTATCAAATACTTCGGAGGCTTTTAACTACTTACTGGAAGAGTATTCAATCAAAAAGCATTAAACCTGAAGATGCAACAGAAAAAGGATGTATTGTAATCCTTTCAGAACTAGCTATCCGATAGCGGAATCACAAAATGTAATAAAATCTCCGTTAGTTTAGCTTCTCGTCGATATTCAATATAATGCTATCACCACGGAGTAAAAAGCCATTTGTTGGCCCACGTACGGGAACCTGCCAGATTTATAGCCGAGATTGGGTTATTTGAGCTTCCCGCGAACCAGGAGCATCAATAGCCTTTTAGTGCCTTTTCGTGTTTTATCTACAAGTATTTTTCACTTCTTTTTGGTTATGTTTCAATAATGCTGGCGCATGGTGGATAGCGGATAACGGTGGCTAGGGAACCCCATAAACACTATAAACAGTCAATGATGTTTATTTTAGATTAGAAATTTGTAACGAGTCATAAAAAAATATACGTTGACATCAGACTAGAAGAAAATCAAGTAAATCTCACGTTGATTTCCAAAATTATAATTTCTTATCCTAAATTTCTAAATTAAATTTTGTATGTGTATTCAGATTTATTACGGATTATTTCTAGAAAAAACGGATCGATATTACGAAAATGGGTTAATTATATGCCTACCTAGGTTTATACGCAATTGATAACAGTGTTGTTTATTGTATAATCAGGTACGGTCACTTTTTTATTCTGTAAACCACGGCAAAAAGTATTTATTTGTTACCTACACTAAATTAATGGGAAGGTTTATAATAACCTAAAAAACATTTCACAAAATAAAATATTTCCTTTCACAAAATATCCTTATCGTTTCTAAAATTGTTTAGTTGTTTCTTCTTGTTCGGTTTTGTGGACATGTAAGGCGTAAAAGGGTTCAAATAAAGTCTCTCGGATATGCATTATGTTCCCTTAATAAAGGTCTGGTGAGCAAATATAAACTCCAACTCTTAACCCCTGCTTTATTGCGAATGGCGAAGGCCCGGCTGAAAAATACACCGCGATATTATATAAAATAAATTTAACGAGGTACAATAACATATTTTACAAATGCTCGCTCGCTTGTAGCCAGGGCGGTGGCGGGGAGGGCGGGTGCAGCCGCCCTAAGCCGGTTACACGGTCCGCAGTAGCGGATAAGCCTTGCAAATGGCCTCCCCAGGGCGGGCGACAGTGGCAGCCTACAGCGTATAGAGAGCGGCATACAGCATACGGCCTGCAGCGCATAGCACACGGCCTATGAGCCTATCCCGCCGCCTATCAGCCTATTACAAAAAAACTCACACTCGGAAAGCGGGCCAATGTGCCAGAGCACTTTGAATCAAATCGGAAACAGACCAAAATATCATCAATGATTTATTAACTCAAAAAGAGTAAAACTCCTACTAAAAATCTAACATGTTTTGTTAAGTTAAACCATGCATTATTTCGCACTGGATTAGACTGCGTTCAAATAGCTATAAGTATTACATTGGAGAGTTGACTATATTATCATACTTTAATCGAATTTTGACACTATCTGCTACTTTCTTCTTTATGGAGAAAATTCTTTCTTGCTTTCGGTATGCCCATCTAAAATTTTCTTTATGATGATATCATATTTTATACTTTAAACATTCCAACATTAGAAAACAGACGAAAAATAAACGACCTAACCTTTATTAAAATTATTAAACTCTAAATTCGACAGTTGTGAACTCCTGCAATTAATAAATCTACATGTACCTACACGAACAACTAGACAAACATTGACATTTTATATACGTACATCTCATTCGAACTATGATTTATATTCTCCAATACAACGTTTGCATAGTCTTGGTAACAAATACTTAAAAAATCTGGATGTATTGGACAATAATTTGAACTTAGCAAACTTCAAACGCCATATGTGCCAAATATTTATTTCTACCTATCCCATAAACTAATGAGAACAACAATTTTAAACATTACCTACTTGATGTCAACTCCTATATTTTATGAACTATATTTTGTTTCTTATATTTTATGTTACCAATATTTTGTTAAGTAACCTAATTTTGTTATTTTTTTTTAACCCTTATATTTTATGTGACCTTTATTTTGTTTTTAACAAATATTATGTTACTTGTATTATGTATTGTATTTTGTAAACCCATTCTTTTCACTGTAATTAAAAAAAAAATGTACCTACTGCATTCTATGTAAAAGACCGATGGGCGTTTAAATAAATAAATAAATATTTATTTTTAAAATATTTATAAAATACAATTTTACAAAAGAGATGACTATCAAATGTACAAATATCATTCCTTGGAATATTACGCATGTATAAGCTTCTGAAGTTCTAATGCTTAAGCTTAAAGTACAACTACCAGGTAACCCAATAACCCGACGAGGTGGATTTAAGAGATAAAATAAGAACTGCATTTTGACACAATAAATATTCGTGTATGGTCAGAGCGATAAAATGATTTCTCGTCCAGTATAGGTATTTTGTGCTCACAAATATATTTAAATTCCACAAAACCGTGTAATCAAACAAATAAATCAAATGTTAATATTAAAAGTACCAGATTGTCGCATAATTTCAGACCATTAATCACAAATCAAAAATGGCAAAACTCACTTGAAATATCACGGTACAGAGTCGGAATTTGTTGAAATTCTGCATTCGTAAAATGCACCGTTGATTTCACCGTGGATTCACGGGCACGGAAAAAATATGATTCCCAAATGGGATTGGATCCACAGATCTGATTGAATTGTTCAAATCAAACAAAATATTGGAACATCCCATTCATTCAATTCATAACGGCAATGTGTGAACAGGAAGATTAAAGGATTAAAATGCAATCAAAACATGATAGACAGAATGTAATCCACTCTCATTGTGCTCCTGACGTACATATTTTGATTAAAAGCCTTAAAAATATATGTTTATGAATAAGTCCTACGCCACCAGCTGCTGGCAACCCATCAAGCGATGCGGCATCAAATATTAAGCGATATTTTAATTGAAAATATTATTTTTATTTATTTATTTATTTGTAAAAAACGAACAGCTTTTACATAATATACAGTGATAAATATACAAGTGAACTGAAGTCAAGCCACAGAATTTTCTTATGCTAAAGTACATCGGAAATAAAGTTTTAATATCTTAAAATTAATTTTGGGTTATTGGAAGGGGAGAGGATGGGGGGAGGGGAGAGGAAGGGGACTCAACTGTGTGCGACTGTCGAATCTGGAAAACTCCAGATTCGACGTAATGTGGGTACGCGTCAATCTTGCCAGTACGGTAAGATTCTACACGTGTTTATACCGCTCACCGAACCTTAGCGAATCAGACACGTCCGAGCTCTTCAAACATTTAAGCGATACTATTGATGACCTCTTGCCCCGCTACCCTACGGCAGAATTTGTGGTCCTGGGGGACTTCAATGTTCATAACGAATCTTGGTTGAAGTTCTCAGGATCAACAGACTCGGCTGGACGCCAAGCGGAATCCTTTGCCCTTTGCTACGGATTTGAGCAAATGGTTCAGGAGCCTACAAGGGTTCCTGATGTCCAGACTCACCGTTCCAATCTGTTAGACCTATTTTTAACTACTGTGCCACACGGTTACAAGATTGAAGTTACAGCGCCTTTAGGATCGTCCGACCACTGCCTGGTGACGACATCAATCCTTGTAAACTTCAGACCACCAAACGAGAGGCTGAAGAGAAAAGTGTGGCACTATAGGTCAGCAGATTGGTTCGGTCTGCGGGCACATTTTAATGCTTTCCCGTGGTCAGCTGTCTGTTTTCGGACTTCGGATCCCTCAAGATGTGCCCAGGAAATTGGTCAAGTCATCACATCCGCGATGGATGGCTTCATCAAATCTACTGTTAAGGAAACTGGTGTAGGCTCAAAGCCGTGGTTCAGTCGACAATGCGCTGAAAAAACGCGGCTTACCGAGCCTACAACACATCTAGAACATTCGAAGACAGAACAGCTTACAACAAAATGGCAAAGGAAACCAAGAGAATCATAAATAGGTCAAAATTCGAGCACGACCAGCAGAAAGCTGGCTGCATGCCCGCATGGCAGCAGGCAATTCTGGTCGCTTGCGGGCTCTATAGGTCGCAATTTCTGCAAATCCAGTCTGCCATCTCTTACCAGACACGGCTCACTAGCAAACACCGCCAACGAAAAGGCTAACTTATTAGGTAAAATGTTTGCGGATAACTCAACCCTCGATGACCAAGGTGCTATCCCGACATCGGTTCCTCACTGCGGTTTTCGTATGAAAAAGCTGAGGATCCGGCATCGGGAAGTACTCCAAGTTTTACGAGGGCTTGATGTTAATAAAGCTAGTGGGCCTGACGGAATACCTGCCCTGGTACTGCAGAGGTGCGCTGCAGAAATAGCTCCAATTTTGACGAAGCTTTTTAAAATGTCCCTGAAGACTGGCTCTGTGCCCTCTGTTGGAAAAAAGCGGTTATCCATCCTATTCCAAAGAAGGGTGACCGCTCCAACCCGGCCAACTACCGCCCCATAGCGATCACTTCAGTTCTGTCTAAGGTGATGGAACGTGTGATCAACGACAAACTGCTCACATACCTCGAGAAGAACAAAATTATTAACGATCGTCAATACGGATTCCGGCGGAACCGCTCGTGCGGTGATCTTCTCGCGTATGTGACGCATGTTTGGGGGCGATGCCTGGAACGTTTCGGTGAGACCCAAACGGTTGCACTGGACATCTCCAAGGCCTTTGACCGGGTTTGTCACCGAGGACTTGTCAACAAACTGCATTCTTACGGACTTCCCGCATCCTTGTGTACGTGGATTGCCGATTTCTTGAGGGAGAGGTCGATTCAGATGGTAGTCGATGGTTTCACCTCTTACTCACATTCGATAAATGCTGGCGTCCCGCAGGGATCGGTTCTGTCTCCGACTTTGTTTTTGTTGCACATCAACGACCTTTTGTCATGTGCACCAATTCACTGTTACGCGGATGACAGTACAGTTCATGATAGCTTTTTGTTTGACAAGCCCCCAAAGGGCTCACAAACTCCAACAGCTCGTAGGGCTTTGAAGCAAAGAATGGATGGTTACCTCGAGAGTGTTTTCTCTTGGGGTAAAAATAATCTCGTTGAATTTAATGTTTCAAAGACCCAATATTGTCTGATTAC
Source organism: Limnephilus marmoratus (assembly GCA_917880885.1). Taxonomy (NCBI): domain Eukaryota; kingdom Metazoa; phylum Arthropoda; class Insecta; order Trichoptera; family Limnephilidae; genus Limnephilus; species Limnephilus marmoratus. The sequence goes on along the minus strand of OU862909.1, from coordinate 50,020,234 downwards.
GTCTAAAAGGGATCGAAATGAAAATATAGTCTCTTTCAACGGAAGCAATCTTCCGAACAGGCCCTCCATCGAAATGCTTGGTGTAACCCTAAGTGACCAGCTCAGGTATGGGGGCTCCATCGAAGCCAGAGTAAAGTTAGCCTCACAGAAACTGGGCGTACTGTACAGGGCCCGCAGATACTTTAATAGTATACAACTGCTAACCCTGTACAAATCACAAGTGCGCCCCACGGTTGAATTTGGCAGCCACCTCTGGTCTGGAGCTCCAAAATACCTGAAAAATACCCTCGACTCTGTGCAGAAACGGGCGGTCCGTTTGATAGATTCTCCCATCTTAACAGACGGATTGCAATCTTTAGAGCACAGGCGTCAGGTGGGAATGCTATCCTTGTTCTAACGGTATTACAATGGAAGATGCTCCGAGGAACTAGCATCATTGATCCCTTCGGCACCGGTGCATAGTCGGGAAACACGCCAAACGCGTGCCCAACATTTGTACACGGTTGACATTTTCCACATGAGAACGGGTCGTTTCTTCGACTCGTTCTGGTGTTCAACAGCTCGGCTGTGGAATGATTTGCCGGCCTCTGTGTTTCCTCCTTCCTACAACATGGGTCTCTTCAAGACCAATGTTCATTCCTTCCTCTCCTCAAAAAGACCCTCCAAACAGCATCCTAGATGACATAGAGAGAGGAAAAAGGGAGAGGAAGGGGAGAGGAAGGGTCTTTATTGTTACATACATATCACGTACGTAACAATAATAAACATAACAATACAGAACTTAAGTACTGTGAACCTACTGTGTAAACATAAGTAAAAACTGAGAAATTAGTTGTAAAATAATTTTTTTAAAATAGGATTGTGCAATTCACACGCAGTATAAGCGATACCTTAAGAAAACTAAAGTGAATAAGAGTAGAAAGACCACGAAGCACTTTTTTTATCAATGTGTAGGACGATTTTTCATATTTTTGTCGTCGAATTCCAGTGCAACTTTTCTTAAACATTTGGTCATTTTATTAGCATTTGTATTGTCTTGCTTCGGAGTCGCTAGATGTCGCTTTCTTTTCTTTTCAGTCTGTGCATTTGGAGTGGTTTGAAGATTGGATTTTACAAAAAAAAAAAAATTATTTTTTTATTTCGTAGGATTCGATCCTTGGTCCGCTAAATGTTTGGCCGCTGCTGTGATTCATCAGGCGCTTTATATCAATACACCAAAGACTTGCGTGAGACTGTGGATTTACCGTGTTATATTAAAACCGAGTACCTGTGAATTAAATAAATATTATATGGCTGTCACATTCTTTTGCAGGGTAAATCCTATAGATGTATGTGTTTGTCTCTTTTTAGTATCGCTCGTTTCCGTTTCATTGAGTTTCAAATAACAACGGTGCTAAAGAAGTTTTCACTTAAAAAATAACAAAGGAAAGAGAGGGAATGGTGGAACGAAATGTTAGTATTTAATTTTTTTCTCTCTGCCAGTACCAGTTTTTTTTTTAATATTTACCTATAATCAAAAAATTGTCTTTATAGACCGTTCTACTAATATTATTCTACTAGTATTAAAATTAGAAATTAGAAACGTATAGTTTTTTAACAATAAAATAAAATTAAAAAAATCCGTTTTTAACTCTTGACGTTAGGCTAAAAATATTCGGTCATTATTTTTTTTATAAAATAGAACATTGCTAGTCTATCCAAGGGTGCCCTCTACGCTTCAATACAAAGGACTATCCCATCAAAACCGTGGTTTCAAAAATTCCCCCATTTTTCCAAAAAATAAATTTCCTCACTTATCCGTTCCTTCTCACCTTTTTAAAATTCACATCCTTGAATCCCCAAATTATATATTCTGTGGTCTAGATGTGGGAACTTAAGATCACATATTTTTTGGTTGTCCCTCTCTAAATAAATATCCTCTTTTCTATCACGCGGTATCTAAAATTGCCTCCCCTCCATTCAACATTTCATCTCTTCTAAGTCTGAAATCGACTCCAAACTTCCATATAATTCTGACATTTGCTCATTTAAATAAAATTAGTATATAAATTCACCTTTCCCTTCTCTGTAATTTTAAATGATGGCTTAGAACACCCTTGAAGGTTGAAAGCCAGAAATAATTGAAAAAAACACTGATTTTTCCTTTCTTTTCGTTGCTTTTGAGTTCGTGCGTTTCAGACTGCATGCTTCGGTGACAGGCTTAGCGGTACAGACATAACGGCGAAAATGCAAACTTTAAAAAAATCGCACTATTGCTTCTTCTGCCTTTCACTTTTCCAGTGACTAAGAGTTTCTCAAACTTGGAGTCCTCAGTTTAAATACGTTGTAGGCAGATAGTTGAAAGCTTATTCTGGATCCATGGAACACTTCCAGAATGGATACGTGGAACGGACTTATCAAACTATAGGTATAATTTATATGAATATGTGTGAGGATAATTTAAAACTGAAAAATTGTCCCATCTTAAAAAAATCGCCATGGTGTCAAAAGTACGATAAAAATCATACAGATTTTCTTAAAATTTTTGCCTAAAGGGGGAAAAAAACGTGATGCAAGTGGCCTATTATAATTAAATAAGTTAAAAAATAACCAAAAAGTAAATGAAATAAAGAAGTGTGGAGGAAAGTAAACTTATAAGAGTGGAAAAATGGAAGATAGGAAAATTAAAATATCCAAAATACAATGGGTTCAATAATCGAAACACTACTATAGGCGTAGGGAATATTATATGCTTTAAATGAATAAATAACGTTGTATTAACCACTTAATTATTTACAAAAACCGACACGTTTCGTCAGCAAAGCTGACTTCCTCAGGGTTTTGACAGAACTAATTTTAAAAATAGACATACATAGGTAATAGAGAAAAATAATAGACATAAACAATAATAAAATTTGAAAGAAAAATTAATAAAATTAATGTAATGATTGTGATTTCTTTTATATGTATAGGTAAAACTTCGAGAAACTTTGAAATAAGGATTAAAGAGCATATGAAAGCTTTAAATAATAATAGTTTCTCGGAGTTTGCCAACCATTTAATAGAAACTAGTCATACCTTTAATTTTAACAGTGGAATAGAATTAATACATTGTAATGTCAATGGCTTTCAGTTGGATAAATTAGAAATTTTAGAGATTAGAAAGAGTGTGAATGCAAATTTAAATATTATTAATAATCAAAAATTGTCTTTAAATGACCCATTATTAAATCTATTCCCCTTTTAAATTTTTAATTGTTCTATATTGCCCCTCGTTCCTTATACATTATTTTCTTTCAAATTTTATTATTGTTTATGTCTATTATTTTTCTCTATTACCTATGTATGTCTATTTTTAAAATTAGTTCTGTCAAAACCCTGAGGAAGTCAGCTTTGCTGACGAAACATGTCGGTTTTTGTAAATAATTAAGTGGTTAATACAACGTTATTTATTAATTTGAATTTAAAATGTTACCACAAAATAATTTTGCACTATTAGAAGAATTGTATATGCTTTAATTTAGTAATAACATGTCGTTACCTTACTTAAGAAAGAATAACAAAATTAATAAAAAAATAATCATGAATATAAATGGGTATTATTAATTGGTGCAGGCAATGAAGTCTTATTAGTTAACAGCCTGGTTTTACAGTAATGCAGCGATTTACATACATTTATTTACATACATAATAAATTAGTGTTATTCGCCATAACACTAATTTATTATTATTTTTACAATTTGCCAAGAGTTATGTAACGTAACTCTTGTAATATTATTATTATATTTAGTTAACAACTTTTTTGCAAGAGTGCCGAAAAACCGAATGAGTTGAACATATATTATCAAAGTCATATTCTGAACTATTCGGGTGACTTAAAAGTGCATGAAGGACAAGGCATTATGAAACCTGTGGTAGACCTTCCTCTGGTTTGGTAACCTGTAGAGAACCATGTCTACCACTGTATTAAATATTTTACTTTGTTATTTTTTTTCTTCACTTACCTACATAAGGACCTTCTGTATGCATCAGCTCAATAGATCCACCTCCTTTGAAATCTAATCCATGGTTCCATGACAGTTCATCCTGTGACAATTCATCCGGCGACAGTTCATCCTGCCGACAGTTCATCCTGCCGACAGTTCATCCCGCCGACAATTCATCCGGCGACAATTCATCCTGCCTGATCATTTAGAAGATTTTTTTTTCAAGTAAGTATGCAAAGAGGATATACGGCCGTACAACCTAACCTAACCTAACCTAACCTAACCTAACCTAACCTAACCTAACCGAGTGTTCTTTCACCAGCCGAAAAGCAAACAGTAAGCAATTTTAAAATAATAATCCGTTGTTTAGCTTCAATCACAATTAAATTCCTTCGCATTTAAATTCATTCTAAACTCATTATAAATATTTTTCCTTTCGATCCACGTCAAGTTGCACAAATTTGCACAAAAAAAAAATCTGATTACATTCGGTCCGTACAAGCGTTTAGTTTAATTCTGTTTTTCAAATTGCAATACTCCGCAGTGCATACGTGACATTTTAGTGAATTTTTTGACCACGTGCCCCCACATCTGGCACCGAATACCAAGCTGCCATTTTGAAAAGCGCGAAACAAATCAGTGTTCTTTCACCAGCCGAAAAGCAAACAGAAAGAAATTTTAAAATAATATTCCGTTATTTAGCTTCAATCACAATTAAATTCCTTCGCATTTAAATTCATTCTAAACTCATTATAAATATTTTTCCTTTCGATCCACGTCAAGTTGCACAAATTTGCACAAAAAATAAATAAATCTGATTACATTCGGTGCGTACAAGCGTTTGGTTTAATTTTGTTTTTCAAATTGAATTACTCCGCAGTGTAAGGTAAATAATAAACAACAACATTCAGGAAAAAAAAAACCTAACCTAACCTATTTAGTAAAAATATTTTTACAGCGGATTTCCACTCAAGATGCCTTCAGATATAAGTATATCGATTTTGGTTGTACGGCCGTATATACTCTTTGCATACTTACTTAATAAAAATCTTCTAAATGATCAGGCAGGATGAATTGTCGCCGGATGAATTGTCGGCGGGATGAACTGTCGGCAGAATGAACTGTCGGCAGGATGAACTGTCGGCCGGATGAACTGTCGCAGGATGAACTGTCGCCGGATGAATTGTCGCAGGACGAATTGTCGGGTCACCCTAAACCATATCCTTGCCTTTTTTTTAATCGTTCCTTTATTTCTTCCATTTCCTCTGGATGAAGGACTTTCTGTTCGCAAAAGCTTAATGCACCGCCTACATTTCACTTTGTTCTCTTCCCAGCTGCTCAAAACACCGCCTCCATTTCATTTTAACTGATATCGTTGTCTTCATTTTCGTTCTTTTATTACCTCAATTTCATGTTGAAGAAGAATTTTCTGCTTCCACCAGCTTATTTCACTTTAACTCATATCCTTGACTTTTTCTTCCATTCCTTTATTACCTCTATTTCCTCTTGAAGCAGGAATTTCTGTTCCCACAAGCTTAATACACCACCTACAATTATTTTTAACACATATACTTGCCTTTTTATTTTGTTCATTTATTTTTCCATTCCTCCTTGAAGACATATCCATAATTAGAATTGCAAAAAAAAAATTAATTGTTCATTTAACTTCTTGTAACATTATTTTTCAGACTTCTTATGTCTAACTCGGTACATTACGTCCCTAAAATATCCATAGTTTTGCTGATTTGCACTCATCCAAAGCCACCAGTTGTATTTAATTTATTGGCTCATCTCATTTCTCCCAACCAAGTACGCCATCTCAAGATATTTAAATTCCAGCGATCATCCGCCGTGCTGTGGCAGGATAGGGGGTACTCGTGTGTCTAGAAAGGAAAATATATGTATAACTACTATCGTCTTACTTATAATCCACTCATTAGTCTTTCAATCCCGCAAGAAGACGCCTAGCATGGATCCTTGCTTCGCATTTCATCGTAAAATTGGGTCAGATAGAAGAAATTGCCACCAGGAATAAGCCCACTATTTAACCATTAACTGCTGACGTGATTTTTTTACGTATTCTCAGACGTGGGGGCCTGGGCGGCCCTTTACTTTAATTGTTTACATAATAGAGATCCTAGAAAATTTTAAGGTCTAAATTATTATTTATTGGACAATTTAAATCAAATAAAATATTTTTATATTGTTAAGTAACTTGTATTTTTTGACAATGAACTCACTTTTATAATAATATTTCGATAGTTTCTCGAATAAACTGTATGTATAAATCTTTAGTCAAGTTGTTCATGTTTATTTTTACATAGTAAAAATCAACTTTAAAAAAGTCACGCGACCAGTCCTTTAAATGTTTATGTATTAGAGATTCATGAAAAATTTGTGGTCCAAATTATTATTTATTGGACAATTTAAATATATTTTAATAAAATAAAATACTTTTTTATTGTTAAGTAACTTATATTTGACAATTTGGATACTATGTGATAATTTTTTGCAAAAATCGCTTAAGATCAGAAATCAGTATGTATTATCCATCAAACTAAATGAAAACAATGAACTCACTTTTATTATAATATTTCAATAGTGTCTCAAATAAACTATATATATATAAAACTTTAGTAAAGTTGTTCATGTTTATTTTTACATAGTAAAAATTAACTTTAAAAAGTCACGTAAGTACTGACGATGGGTCAGAGAGGCCCGCAAAAAAATTGAAATGAATTTACTTACAGAAATTTAACTTTAAAAATTTAAAATTAAAAACTTACGGCTTTGGCGTCACTACATTCGACACTACTGGAAGCGGCGTGAGAAGGGAGTATTTTGATATTATTATTATAGCTGGGTCTGAGCGGCTTCACGTCAGCAGTTAAAGGTTAACATTCACAAGATTGCATGTAGGTAAATCAATTTATTGCGAATCGATCATTTTAATAGTAATTATTTGAGCACTTAAACACCAGCGCACAGTTTAATTGATTGGGACCTTTTTATCAACGCCGCGTTAATTAACTAAATCAAAATAATTTATTTGTGATTTAAACATATTCGGCATGTTTGCATTATGAGGTAATCAATATGGGTGGTATATTCAATTTAATCATCAGTTTATATGTTCGTGTCATTAGTGGCAAATTCAAAACCACATACCAATATTGTGTTTCGTAAAATGTTTCATAAATGATATGGAAATATTATTTGCAATAATGTGTCTGGTTTCAGAGAAGAGCACGATTTATTTGAATTATTATTTCGGATAATCGTGTAATCTGTGTTGCATTAATATCTCAAATAGAAATTTTCATCTTTTTTTTCCTTCAGTATGCTTATTTGATTCCTAGAGTGGTTTGGGGGAATAAAATAACCTGAAATAAAGTGACTATTACTTCAAACATAGTCTAGCGATTTATGAAATCGAAAAATTTCACTTTATAGAAATATTATAATTAAACTAATTTATTTCATTTTTTAGTTTCTTCCTAATTCTATGCATTTTTAATATAAAATGATAAGAGAGAATTTTTTATTATAAATCAAAACCACGGACTAGCAAAACCGGAAACAGTTTTTCAAATACTTTTTTTCTGAATAGAAATGTTATGATAACATTGTTCACAATTATTTTTTTAAGAAACGATCGTTACCTTCCTAATTAAAATATTTAGTTCTCTGGTATTAACATTTTGTAAGAAAGATTTTACATTTAAACCGCGGGAACAAGATTTTTCTAACTACATAATTTATTAAATTAAATGAAGACAATATAAGCGAAACTCAATCGAAAATCTGGAAACAGAAAAATCAGAAAAAGATATTGACACCTCTGGGACTCGAACCCAGGACCTCTTGCTTTCCGGGCAAACGCGCTAACCACTGCGCCACGGTGTCGATATCAAATTCGGTCATTTTTAGCTGTATCATGCTTCGACTAAGAACCACCCACATTATCTTCATTTTTTTAACGCGTATATTATTGGCTACTATGTATGATTGCAAGATTTAAACCCGAACTAAATGCTCTCTAGATAGTGTCGACCTCCGTAGTCCAGTGGGTAAGACTCTTGACTCACAATCCGGAGGTCGCGGGTTCGAACCCAGCATGCACAAATAAATTTTGTTTGATTAATTTGTGTTATTTAACAATTTATTCATTTAAAATAATATATTGTATATTTGCGGCATGTTCCAGAGTGGAAAATACTATCAGTATCGCCCTGGTGTAAGACCACCATTCAGAATTGAAACGTTGCTTGAAAATGGCTTTAGCCGTGTTTGGTGACCAGATCTGAATAGCCAGGTACTTCCCAACCTTCCTCTTCCCCACCTCCTTCCCCTCCCCACTACCTTCAGCCTCACAACATACCCCAATTGGGGATGCCATAGTCTCACTGGCTCCAGACGGGAGCAGTTGAGATTCTTGTGCGGTATTCACTGTAAAAAAAAAAAAAAAAGTGTCAGGATAAATCCATTATGCGACATTTGTTGACTTTTCTGCAAGTCTAGGATGAATATTTTATTTTTATTTTAACTTTATAAGGAAAGTAGTCCCAGAGGTGTCAATATTTTTTTCTGATTTTTCTGTTTCCAGATTTTCGATTGAGTTTCGCTTATATTGTCTTCATTTAATTAAATATTACAATTTGAGGTTTTACTCGTAAAGTTAAAATAAAAATAAAATATATAATTTATTTTCAGTTTTATTCTTAGATTTCGAAAAACCATCAACATCCATTTTTCCTATGCCATCGTAAGCTAAGTCAGTGGCTTAGTTGGCATCGCGTTTGGGTCCCACCCAGGCGTGCCGTGTTCGTTACCTCGGCTGGGTAAGCCATCCATCACACGACATAAGCAATATTTTCCACTTACTATGGTAGTAGAAGGAGATTTTAAAATATGGTCGGGTTATTCGTAACCCGGGAATGTTTGTCTTTCTTGATTAAAAAAAAATAATTAATTAGAATTTTAATACTTAATGATGAAATTTTGCATTCTTGAAGTTTAAAATAAGTGAAAAATTATTCTGACTACGTCTGACTCTTGATTTAAAAAAAAAAACTCTGTGTAAGGCCCGGGCGACGCCGGGGACTTCAGTAAGTAATATAATGATATAAAGAATCTTCCCGTTCATTGGAAGTAAAGCGAAAAATAAGTCGGAAGGTCCGTAGGGAAATAGCGGGGATAAAAGGAGGTTCGAGACAAGCTGAAGGCTCCACTCATGTGTTGTGGAAATAATGCAATCACTGTAATTTTATGAAAATGAACAGAAGGGATTAAGAATAATTTAATTATTATATTATTTTTTAACATTTCTGTAATTACCTTATTATCTTCAAAAAATTCTCATTATATTGTGGCTGCCCGCAAGTTGATGACAAAGGACATGACGATTTCCGCTTAGCCACACTTGTGGAGTTAATAAAAAAACAACAGAAAATCTAAATGCATGAAGTAGGTACAAAAACTCTAACTAGGTTACCATAGCCATCATTGACTTTTTGTCATGAGATTTGAAGCTTTGAAATATCTACTTGTCTTTAAAAAATAGACAGGACTACTCGGGTAAAGCCAGGTTTTAATGATTGATAATAATAATGGCGATGAAATATAAAACACTGGCTTTTACTCGCGGCTTCGATCGCGTGATATTAGGGAGATTTTGCTGTGCAAAGAATTTTCTCATGGGAATGAAATGTTTTTTCGGAATGAAATTTACCTATATCACGTCTCAGTCCTCCAACTCTCCCTATTCAAAAATCGGTCAGTACGACATAAAAGAAGATCAAACAAACAATCAAACGCATTTTCTCATTTATAATATTACTAGGGATTACCCTAATTTTAATTTAAAACCAAATCCATAGGTAGGTCTTCAATATCTTGATAGTTTTGGATTTATTCGTAAAATAAATCAAATGCCAAACTGTCGAAGAATCATGCTATTTATTTTATTGCATTCTTCTATATTCTTAAGATTATTCATCCTACTCTTTCGAATTTAAATATATACACAGCGTGTTAGGGGACGCACTTGACTTACTTTAACCAATAAATTTTGATATTATTTGGAGTAGAAAATGTAAATGAAATTTTGGTCTCCGGTGACATTTTCGATGATTTTTAAAAAAAAATTATCTTCAAAATCAAGCAAAAAAAATCTTCAGCATATCATTACTGGTCACTCAGCGGAGTAACCGCCCAACCTTAAGAGGTAAGCCCCGTTGGGAAACTGTCCAACAACTATTAGATTTTATGTTTTCGTAGGAAAAAAAACTTCAAAAATGTCACCGGAGACTACTAAATAGTGTCAGGAATCACTGGTTAAAGTACGTTCCAACCCTGTATATATCTCGACCTATATTTTTAAATTTTAAACATACATCTTCGGTAACTTCAAAAGAAGAATCCGCATACTGATGTACCCACATCCATAAAATAAGATGTCGCATTGCAGTAACGGCGATAGTTTATCATCACTGACATTATGCTCCTCCAAATCTCGGCAAAATGCAGCGTGTCAGGGAAACGATGCAACGAAATGCCTGCAATCGAGAAATATATGTTCACCTTGTGCGAATTATATGCGTTCTCGGAATAGCCTTGCATTTGTGACTATTTAACAAATTTATTGTGTGTTGATAGTTTTTAGTGATTTGAAACTAAAAGCATCGGATCTTTGAGAGGAATCACTTTTTCATGTAAAATAATGCCGTGATCTGATGACACTTTCTTTCAGTAGGCTCAATAAAATATATTTTATGTTTTTATTATCTATGATAAAATGTGCTATCGGAATTTTTCCATACTAATAATTAGTAGTGGAAAAGCAAGTCCAAGAATTATAATCACTTGTTTTACAATCTGTAGGTACCCGAGAAACATCCTACGGATGCAAGTCCAAGTACGAAATGTTTAGGAGAGTCAGAAAACGATGTTTATTTTAGCAATGCTCTCGTAACTTCCGGAAATGTTTTGATGACAATTAAAATAAATATGCTGTTTTTCAATTATTTATTTTTATAAATATTTTTGAAGTGAATATTTCTTTAACACCAAAGTGATTTGAAAGTCGATGAAACGAAAAATAGCGACAATAAAAAGAGACCAATACAGAACACATACATCTAAAGAATTTAACCTGCGATAGAATGAGTTAGTATAATCGGTTTTCTCTTTGTGCGGTGCTTCGTAGTCACTCCACTCTTATCTATTTTAGTTTTCTCTGAAGGTTTCACTACTAGCGCGTTTGAATTGCACTCTCTGTTTTTTTTTCAATGTTCCTGACTTTCACCCTTCAAGGGTGTTCTAGGCTTTCATTTCAAATTTTTCAGAGAGGAAAGGTGTATTTTTATATTAATTTTATTAAAATGGACAAATTTCAAAATTATATGGAAGAATGGATTCGATTTCAGACAAAATTAAATTTGTGGAATTCGTAATTTGGGCTTCTCGGGTGCTGACGTAATTTTAAAATAAGACTTACATAATAATAATTATCTATTACTATGTATTTATAAATTAAAACATATATATAACAACAACACATACTCGTATGTTTATTATAAAATTTAGTGCAAATTAGCAAAATATTAATTCGATGATTAAAAACATAATAAAGAATATAAGCCTGAAAGAGTAAGTCAAAGAAAGTACCTATAACATAGAAGAGCAAGTGGGTGCGTATACCCTCACAATATTAATTTTGTGTGTTACAAACCAAGAAAACAGAATAAATAAGAATGTTGATTAAAAATTAACTATCTTAGTCACATCGCAAGGGAGATAAATACAAGACTACCGAACAGATTGTCCAAGGAAAAATTAATGGAAAACGTAGCTGAGAAAGATTCGCACTTCATGACTTGAATCCTACGTGACTGGCACAGTGTAGCTATGAGTTTTGCCGGGGTGCATCCTGCGTGGTGAAGATTGCTCTGAAGTTAAATCATAATAAATAAGTGGAGTTGATAATATCCACGATATGTAGTAACGATAAATTAGCCCCCTCGTACCTAATTTTAATCTAAAAATAACACCACCTAGGAGTAATTTCATAATACAAACTCTTCATCGAATTCAGATGCCTCGCTTTGAAAGCGACGTAGACGTGTTTCATACGATATAAAAAATGCACAAACTTATCCCTCCAATTTCACGATATTTGTTCATTTATCGGCCAATTTAGCAAGCCTGAAAGACATCGCGTCACAATATAAAGACGTGAACTTAACAACCCAACTTTATATAAACTTGTTGCTAAAAACGTACACAAAACTAGTGAAGATCATGCATTACATGTCAAAAGTGTTGTCGTAATTTGTTGCATGATGTAGTTGTTTAAATGATCTTCAAAAATTTAATGGTGAGGGTTTGGGACAAACTTGCTGGAAGAAAAATTTGCTCCGTGCAAACCAAAATAAGGTAAAAAGCAATTTTTTCGATCCTTCGACTGCGAGAAAGTGTAGGTACTTTCTTTCTTATAAAACCAATGTTTTTGGTTTCGGTGTTAATTTTAATGTCACACGCCCTAGATAATTCTTGATAAGTACATATTAGCATAAAATTTGTACAACTTTTGGAAAATCTAGTGATGCTTTTTTATAATCAACGTCTTTCCCAAAATTTGTCAATGATTACTGACGTTGTTTGCTCCGTATCAACACAACATCAACAACAGACCCGGTGTCACCTACCTTCCATAATACATAATACGTAAATAGTTACTTAGGTTTTTGAACGGGCCTACTCGGGCACTCCCCGGAAGGGGCGGGGGTGGACGGGGGGTAGGGGGGGTTGAGCAAATACAAAAGCCTATTTACTTTTTGAAGAATAACAACTGGCCACCATAACACATTGTGCATATAAAATTTGACGTTTGTACTCAATAGTTCATATAGAAACCTCGTGCTGTTTGAGAAAATATAGGAATATACATAAATGTAAAAAAAATAAACAATGAAATAACAATAATATAAATAAACAAATAAATTTTATGATAAACAATTGAAAACAATAAGACAGAATGGACCATCTTTTTTTAATGTGAATACTGCACAAGAGTCCTAATTGCACCGAACCCCCCTAAAATTGAAACAGTGAGCTATAGTATTGGTTTGCCTACGTAAAGAATTACAAAATAAAATTTAAAAAATAGATAAGTATTTGTAGTTTTTAGATGGCTACAGAAAATTGTTATTCACCGGGCATCATAGTCATCTTCAAATAGTTAACAAGTATTTTTAGCAGTTTTGTTGCAGGTTAAACCATGACAGTGGGCACACATAACAGAGCACTATAATCCTGCCCGCCGACAGCTTCATCGGCATCAGAAGTTGATTTGGAGCCACGGGACCCACGAGATATGCCATTAGTTTTATGGGTGTTAACTTTTATTTTCTAGTTTATCAACCATTTACCCTAATTTCTACCCCAACCCTTAGATGCTTGTTCATTTCCTAGCCATGTTTGAAATTGGAGGTACTTCCTTCTGAGATGCGGGCCACGCTCTTTTTCGGTGGAAGTCTCGCCAAATCAACTCTAGATTTAAGAGACACAATTGCTTAAATTTAAAATATCTAACCTCAACAAGGTTCTGATGTTTTGACAATCCGTAACAATTTAAAAGAAAGCGTTCACTATTTTGAAAGAGCAAGTCTTTTCTCACATATGATTGAATACTAAGCTGCATCTTTAAAATCTGTCGGCGTTGTCATTAGATTTGCCAGCATTCGTTTCTGATACCATATAAAGAAGGGGTCATGTTGTATCTTGTGACAGCATGGGCAAATAAAAGAAGTTTCTTTTGATCACCTTACTTATATCCATACAAAAAACTGAATAGAAAACATTGAACCGGTAGAATTGGCAATTGAAACAATGAAGCAATGGGAACCAGCATAATGCTACAAGCAGTACTAGTAAATTCGTGTCTTTCCAACAACCACTTCAAAAAATAAGGAGATACAAAAGATACAGAATCAACGTACTCTTTTCTGAAAGATATTATACACTGACTGACGTCTTTGGTGGTTATATATTTCAAGTCACTCCTTTTTCTCTTCACGTAGCATCGTTGTCGGATGTTTTCTTGATTCCCAAAACTTCCACATCGCAGACGAGCTACATTTAAAGTTGTTGAAACTTTGTGAGATGGAGTTATGCACTATGTACTTAATTCCTTCCATGGCATGAAATGTGTTCAAACCACCAAATGTTTTTTTTAAATTAACATCGGCATTGTCGAGCAATTTCGTGAATGCATTTTTTATATACAAAATCTTTATTGCAGGAGGCCCAGCTCCTATGTTGGAGATCTTCGATTCTGTCACCTTCACCATAAGATGAACATTGAAGACAACTCTTCAATTTAATTATTAGATCCGTGCATTCGGTGTAGATATAACAACAAACATGTTTAGATATAAAAACATCTTTGTTGATATAAGAACAAACCAATTGATGAAAAAAGACCTAGTCTTTGCAGATGTAATTAGGGTGTGGTTGATCTCTGATATCAGGTCCATTATCATTTAAGGTTTCAAGAACTAAGTCATAAACCCCACAACAGAACTGATGTCCCGACATCGATTGATTCCGGTACATCTCACAATCACATGGTAATTTTTAAATATTTTTATTATTTCTGTATGATCACGTGCATTCGAACTCTCCAGATTTGCATATTTTTCTCTGTATCTGTGCCGGTGATCGAGTCTAGTACCTTACAACTTGAGTGAGATATGTACATACATGATAGTTTTTCTGAATTACACACAAATATCCGATATTGAAATTAATTGTTTTACAAATTGTTGTTACTATTCCATGCTTTCTGAATTTTGAAATCACATTCGTCAGTATTTACTGCAAAATTAACGGTTTAAAAAAGTTATCAGGTCAGCGATCTTCTTACATGCTGAGTTTTATGAAAATTCTTGTAGCAACTGCCAGATTGCGAGCTTCTGCAGTGATCAAATCAAACACAATAATTTAGATTTTACCTTTGCGCTCCATTCATTGCAAACATTAATGTTTCTTTCATTTCTAGTGTCAACACATTTGTTTTTTCGTATTCATGAGGTAGCTTAACATCAAAAACTTTTTCGTCGCAAATAACAATCTTTCCTAAAATTTTATTTATTTTCTAACCTCCCAACTACTTTAAATGGCTGAGGCGTAGAGGTTGATGAGCTAGAAAACATTTATAAAAACCTTAATAGTATTGGCCCAGTACGCTATCTAAATTGGCTAAGTTAACTTGATTATTTTCTGTATTTCAATACTAGTATAAATTAACGTTTGTAACATTTCATTTTAGTTTTTTTTATTTTTTTTTATTTATTTATTTTTATTTATTATTTAAACGCCCGTACATAGGGCTATTACATACATAATACAGGTGTATTGAACATTTACAAACATTATACATATATATATAGAATAACATACAGTACATACATACGATGCATATTAGTACAACAAATATTTATCATTTTACAAACATATCAGTTACATAAATAACTAGTTATTTTTGCTTTGATGCAAGACGGTGAGGTATTGAAAATATCGAAAAGGTCTGTATACGTATTGGCAGTTCGGTGAAAACGCACTAGCGGTGAATGATAGGAATAGTTAGTGCTATGATTGTCACTGTGGAAAAGGTGGTGGAGTCGAGTTGGTTTAACAGGGACACGAATATTTATAACACTTAACATTTGAGGGCAGTCTATGAGATTGTTCAGTAATTTAAAAAGTATAAGAATGTCATTAATAGTACGCCGGGTAGAAAGTAGTGGTAGGTTTAGATCATACATTAATGCATTGTAGCGGATTTCAATTACAGGCTGTCTCAATTTGAATTGAACGTATCGAAGAAATTTTCTTTGAACTCTCTCCAAACGGTGTAAGTTATAGGTATAAATCGGAGACCATACAGGAGATGCATAGTCCAGCTGCGATCTTACAAGAGAGCAGTAAAGTAGCTTAATTGACTCAATGTTTTGAAAAGTCCTTGTGTTACGTATTACAAAACCTAGAATTTGCATGGCCTTATTGGAAATTGTTTCACAGTGACGATCAAATGCAAGTTTCCGGTCAAAGATAACACCAAGGTCTTTGATAAATGGTACTAATGCAATTTCATTATTGTTAATTAAATACGATGTAGATATTGGAATCTGTGAACGGTAAAAACACATGTGGAAACATTTTTTTACGTTTAGGAATAATTTATTTATTTCACACCAGCTAGCAAGTCTATCTAAATTTTGCTGAAGGATAAGTGCATCATTTAAACATTTTATAATCTTAAAAAGCTTTAGGTCATCTGCGAATAGAATGAATTTGACATTATCGAAACATAAAGATAGATCATTTATAAATAAAATGAAGAGAAGTGGGCCCAGATGAGAGCCTTGAGGAACTCCCGAAGTTACTTTAAATTTATACGAAAATTTATTATTTAATTTTACCATGAGTTCACGGTTACAGAGGTAACTATTCAACCATTTTAGGAATGATCCATGTATACCAAGGGCTTGCAGTTTCGCGAGAAGGATATTAATATTTACTTTATCAAAGGCTTTTGAAAAGTCAGTATATATTGAATCTACTTGTGCATGAGACGTGAAAGCTTCACAGATATAGTGTTCATATAATAGAAGATTGGTTGTGGTTGACCGTCCGGTAACAAAACCATGCTGTTCTGGAGTAATAATATGCCTAAACTTATCAGCAATCTTATCTAAGACAATACTTTCAAACATTTTCGGGATGGTAGACAGTATGCAAATTGGTCTATAATTTAAAACACAATTTTTATCACCTGATTTAAATACAGGTGTCAAGTGATTAAGTTTCCAAGGACCAGGAAATATTCCAGTTCGGAGTGAGAGATTAAATATGTGTTGAAGAGGAGCTGCTATAAACTGAGCGCATTCCTTTATGAATACCGGAGGAATTTTGTCAGAACCTGACCCCTTCTTACAATCTAGAGATCTGATCTTTTTATTAACATCATCCAGGGAAATGTGGCATGTTGATATATCAGTGACATTGGTGTATTTAAATTCAGGTAAAGACACATTATCATTATTGTGTTCATAAACACTTGAGAAATAATCAGCAAAGAGATCAACTATTTCTTGATCATTGTCAGCATGTTTGCGCCCTGAATACATTGATCTAGGACAGCCGTTATTGTCTTTAAGAGACTTCACATAATTCCAAAAATGTTTTGGATTTGACTTGATAGTCTGCTCTACATCTGTAATATAATCTGAATAGCATTTTTTAGATAGACTTTTACATTTATTTCGTAAATCAGAAAAAATTTTATAGCAGTCAATAGAGTTATTGGATTTATAGTTAATGTGAGCAATTTTTTTACATTGAATGAGTTTTTTTAGTTCAGTACTAACCCATTTTGGGTAACAATCGTTTCGTTTTACAATAGATGTTGGTATGCAATTTTCAATGGTATTATAAAGGATTGAATTAAACACATTTGTTGCTTCTTCTACGTTTGTTGACATAAAAATGGGGGACCAATTGAGTGAAGACAGATATAATCGCACTTGTTTATAATCAGCTTTCTTGTAGTTTCGTGCGTGAATAGGAGATTGGGGGGTAAGTTCAATGGGGGCCAAATAAATGATCGCTTGTAATGGGGGATGATGAGAGTCAATGGATACTATTGATTCTTGCGATTCGCTGACATTACTATTATTAATGTTTGATATGACAAGATCAAGAATTCTATCATTTATATTTTTAACATGATTTAATTGTTTAAGATTGATAAAGTTAATGGTATCAATGATTAATTGGGCTTTGGCAGAAATGGGATTTGAAGATTCAGTGGGTTAATATATAAGATACATAAAAATACCTTATCAGACATTAATTTTCAGTGTGCAAAATTCTTTTAGTTTCCCAATATTGCGATCTGTTGGAGATAGTTAAATTCGCAAAACAAATGGTGGTTAAATACGCATTTATATTATATAATTTACAAAACCGACATATATCTTATTTTACTGTTAGTCTTACGAATTTTTGTTTTTGTTTTGATATGTTAACACTTGGTAAAGCACCAAATCGTGGCGCTTCGCGCGATCCGCGCGCCGCGCCGTATCGCGTCCAGAACCCGAACGCCGTGCCGCGCTTATTTACTATTTTTGATGATTAAGGAGGATAAAAGTATTCAATTTTATACGTAATTTTAAAGCTTATTAAATTTGGCTAACAGTTTGTTTGAAACATTTTTTCGATTTCCTTCAAATTAAAAAAAAACTCCACTTAAAAAAAATAATTAGAAACAAAATATTTTTCTTAACAACTTAATCTCACTAAATTTGCTAAAGTATTGCAGATACCAAAAAGTTTTATTTTACATTATATTTAAATAGTTTTATAAAAAGTTAATTTTTGGAAAAAAAATGATTTATGTATTTTAGATTAGGAAATATATTGACTTTAGTGGAACCTTTAACTGATATGTTTGAGGGGGCACAGGAGGTAGGTAGATACAAAAATTCAGCTTTTTTTTACATTTGCTCCACACAGGAGGCCCTGAGGAAAAAAAACCCTCCGGGCTTATGTCATCTTTGAGAATGCTGTTTGGAGGGTCTTTATAGAAAAGCAAGGAGAGGAAATTCTGTGAAGGAAAAGGGCATGAGGGGTGGGTAGGAATCTAAGAGTCAGTGTGTCCAGGAGTGACGGACGTATAAATCCACCCCTCCCACTGTGGTGTAAGGCGATATTCCGAGAGAGTACGAGTGAAAAGTCAAAGGGACTTCCTCAATCATTCTCTCTCGATCCGGCCGGCCATGCAGCTAGTGGGCAGACGAATCGGCCGCCAATACCCGGAAAACCTCTCACCATGAACCCGGGCACCTCTGCTAAGTCACCAAACGTAGCGAACAACTTGAACAAATTTCCCTAATTTGCTGCAGTTAGGGGCGGTTTTTTGTCTAGAATGACTGGGCTAGGTGTAACGTCTCTGCCAATTGAGCTAACGAAACCCTTTTGAATAAATTCCGTAATTTTTATCAACCTCTATTTTGTCTTTTCTGCGTATTTCATTGGGAATTGTTATATTTTACATTTTTCTGCTTTTTATTATTTCTACGTACTAGCAAGCATTCCTTCGCACGAGATTACAAAACAATATTCTCAACAAATAATAAATAAATGTATCTGCTGCCTAAACCATTTGACCCAAAAGACGATAAAGTTTATTGAAAAGACGATAACTTACTGAACATCCTTTATTTTGAACAGCGTATAAAGAATGTGTTTGATTTATTGGCAAGCAAAAAAACTTTATTTTTCCCTTTTCTAGAATCAGCCTGCATTGTTTATTTAATACTGTAATCTGAGAAACGAACAGTGAACACCGGTTGGCATAAAAAGGTGGGGGCGGTGGGTAATTTGTGTGCTCAGGTAATTGATTGACCTGTTGTTTGACGTTTAATAACTGTCCCGGCCGATCGATCTCTTTAACTTCTTTGTCCTCATTTACAGCTTTATGTCGGATGGAAATTATTATTTGATTTTTGGAAATTGAGAGCCATCCTCGAATTTCTAAATTAAATTCAAAGGTTTTTTTCACCTTTTAGTGAATAATGATTTCGACCCTAGGAAAGAACGCAGATGAATTCAAAAATGAAAATTTCAATTTTTTAAAAATAAAATTGATAATTTATTCTGATCTTGAATTAATTGTTGGCTTTTGCATTTAAAAAATGCTCGCAGAAAAACAAACAGTTTGTGACTTAGAAAAAAAGTTAAGCAGAATATATTTGTGTTTTTAAAATGTTTGTCTTGGTAAAATTTTCTAGTTCAGTTATTGCCTCAGAGGAAATACATTACTCCAAGGACATAGTCTTTTCTGTTTGGATTTTTTAAAGAAAAACACGTCTATTTTCAGTTTGCATTTCGATTGAGAGCTTTAAGCTCTTATATACTTTAAATTTCAATTGATAAAATGGTTAGAAACACAAATATTACATTTTATTTTATTATTAATGTATTGAACCGCTTACCCGTTAATGCGGAATATTTTTTATTCAAACATAGATTTAGCTTTATTATTACGAAAAGTGAGTATTTATGTTGGGAGAGACAAAAAAACATGCAAAAATATGCATCTAACATTTTAATTTTTGTTAAAATTAATTCACTTACGTGGTATACGCTATTTTTATTTATCGTTTTTATTTAGCATTTCATAGACAACCAATCAATGCTGCCAATCATATAAAATATATAATTGCTATGTAAAACAATAATATATTCACGCTATGAAATGAATGCATTATTGACAAGTTTGTACCTGTATTTATAACAGAAGAACATGGAAAGAAAGGTAATAGAATAATTACACATACTCGTCAGACAAACCCTGCTTTGCCAAAAAAAACATTCAAAACCTGGAATGTATATCTAAATGCCGATGACATGCATCTTTTGCAGCTTGAACCTCAAACCATTCACATTAGGATTAATTCGAAGTTAATTTAAAATTTAAATTAATTTACTGTTTTTTAAGAGAATTTATTTTATAAGATTAGTACTTCGGACAAAAGTCATATTTTTTTTCGTTATTTGTTTTTGTGGTGTTATGCCGTGTTGCGCTACCTCCTTCTTGGTCCTCCATCCGGTGATGTTCACACATCTACCGGATCTGCCGGATCTACCCTGATGATGGACACTGCAAAGATGTCCGAAACGTTGGCTAAAGAAGGAGGTAGCGCAACACGGCATAACACCCCAAAAACAAATAACGAAAATGCTTTTGGCCGTGAAAATCTTAAAACTTATCAAATGTCATATTTGATTGTCTATTAGTTAAAAAAGGAATATTCCGTATTATCCGTGTATTGAACTTCGACAACACAAACGTTCCGTATTATCCGTGAGGTGGACTATTTGCATATTTACCTTTATTTTTTTTAAATTGCTTAGAAATTTTTTTAAATAGTTTAAAAAAAACTCGAACAACGCCGAGAATCACCTGCTGATAAAAATTAAATATTGGTTCTATAAATTCATTAAGTATTTCAAATGCACGGAACTTTAAAATGTAGTTAAGTATGAATTATACCCTCCGCAAAACGAATTTTGTACTCCCCCAAAGCCTCCCCAAATATTAAAGTCGGTCTTACTGTGCAGTGTGTAGTGTGTAGTGTGTAGTGTAGGGTGGACCCAGTGGGTGTACCTGACCCCGGGTTAGTGCCGAAGGAGGAGACTTTCGTCTTGGGAAATAAAACCGGTATGTGAGTGCGGGAATTTTATTTTCCAATATGGAGGTAACGCGCCCCCGTAAGTGAATTAGGAATTACTTATTCATTTAACTACCGCTCGCCCCCGCCCTCGGCCCTTTACGAGGGGGATGTTTGTTTTTATGCTCCCGGCGCCTTCATATTGCGGCTCGTGACACTTCCTCTCGCTTCTTCCACTAAACACAGGAACATATATTATTGTTATAGTTCGGCTTCTATTGCGGGAGACCTACTCACACTCAGTGCCCCTCCACAGTAAAAAAAAAACATGAAAACTTCGAGTTACATTATGTGAAAGGATATAAAATTGATATATACTCATAGTCCCCTATTCACTTTTTACGTTACTTACACAAAGTACCAACTTTCAGTACTTACTTGTTATTATTATTGCACAACCCTAGACTGATACTCAACTCACTAAAACATAAAATTATATTATAAGTTTAAATAATAAATGATAATTTTTGAATGTAGCTATTACTTTGTGGTTATCCATTATAGAATAATGAAATAATTTTACTTTGTATAAACCACTTATTTGATGTGCAAATCCGACCGGTTTCGGAACAAACGTTCCTTCGTCAGGGAAAGTATAAGAATTAGTATAAAAATTAGTATAAGCTTTCCCTGACGAAGGAACGTTTGTTCCGAAACCGGTCGGATTTGCACATCAAATAAGTGGTTTATACAAAGTAAAATTATTTCATTATTCAATAAATGATAAGTTTAAATCTAATATTTCTCAGGAGAACAGCGTGAAACCTACATTTTTTTAAACCTTCTACCGGTTCATTTTATGTATTTTCAAAAATTATTTATTAATACATAAAAATCTCGTGTCACGGTGTTTGTGGTCGCACTCCTCCGAAATGGCATTTATGTATATTAGGTAGGTATGAGAATAGGTTGTAAAGTATTTTTTATATCGCTAGGTGAGTAGGGTGTCCCAATCCAGAACTTTTTTTTCGTTTTTTTTATTTTTTTATTTTTTTTTATTTGACATCAAAAAATACCTATAACTCCAAATTTTTAGCTTCCTACCCTCACCCTGTCATTTTTCAATCGCGATTTTAGTATTTCTGTATGAACAAATTTAACCGTCGTCGTTCGTATTTCAAACAGAACAAAATTATTTATGAATTATAAGCAATAATTGTCAGCCTGAAACACTCATTTACATTGAAAAATCTTCCGAGAAACGATACTTGCCGCCAACGGGACTTGAACCCGTGTCCTTCTGATTGCTGGTCGGATGCTCTGACCACTGAGCTATGGCGGCTTATCTAATACCAGCCAAATAATTCAATATAGTATACTGGTGTTTCATTCAACAATTACTGATTATTACATTTTTCCACCTGAAAACAACCAACTTTATTTTTCTGAGGGAGGTATTGTTAGTAATAAATCTCTCGCTAGGTGGCGTCGAGACAAATTATGTCTAGGTATATTAATTTTCTAATTCCCTTAATTGTATGGCCGATGTGATCTTTCAATTTTAGGTTTTGGTCAATGATTATTCCTAGATGTGTAATTTTATCCGCCATTTTCAGAAATTAAAATTATGTTCGACAATAATTAGGATCATATTGTATGAGAGAATGAACATGTAAGATTATTTTCATGTAGCGTATTTTGATATTTAAGGAGCATCACATATGGGCTTTTGCATGTATTTGTGTATTTTTATATTTATCTTCAATTTAAAAACTTTTTCCCGTTTACGTAAATTTTGTAATTTCCAACATACACTGCATTGTTATGTATATGCCATCTTCAATTTTAAAACATTCTCTTTCATTGTAATGCAGTATTTTTACTTAAATTTATCTTTATAAGTACAATTCATGTGATGTTTACTTTTTAAGTTCATATTTTTAATTAAAAAACTGTGTGTCTGAATTATAAACTTATTGTGTAAAAGCCCATCAGGGCGTTGAAAATTAATAAACAAAATAAATAAGTAAAGATTCGGAGGTTATTATCAGTATTAATTTCGAATGGGATAACATATTTTTTATCACTCTTTAACGACAGAAGGTCATCGTGAAACCATCTTTGTAGATTATTTTCATCATCTGTGGCTATAAAATTATTTTTTCCATGTTCTTCGTTTACTCTAAGTACTGTGTCATCGGCATAAGAGACAATTAGTCCATGCAATCGTTAAAAAAATGTAAATTTACATACAAAATTAATAATATTAGTCCCAAAACGGTACCTTGTGGGATACCAAAATTTAATTTTTCTTGACGCTAGTTTTGTCATTGACTCTAATCAGTTGTAGAATATTTGTAAAATCAGTTGGATGACTTTATCATTGATGTTAGATTGACTTGGATCGGTGAAATGAAACAGGACTTAAAGTAATAAACCCGCATACATACTTATCTTGTCTTCACTTCCCATAATATGAAAATATGTTTTCCGGCTATTGCAAGGTTTGGAAGCAATCGTTCATAAGAAACTTGGGAACAATTTTAAGAAACAATCTATTCTATTTCCCCAGAATACATTTTCATTTGAGACCACTATTAACAATGCAAACTGATAACAAATAGCAATTGAACTACGCTAATGCAATAAATTTAACTATTTTTGATAAACCTTTTCGATAATGTTATCATGCTATCTTGGAGTTAGTTTATTGCCTATCTTTGGATAACAAGAACGTTAAAAGTTAGTTTGGAGATAATAAATCTACCGCTGACCCGAAGCCACTGCATTCAAGCTATCACATATTATTTTACTCGCTTGAACTACGAATCAAGTTCATTTCAAATGTAATATCACATGAACTTATCAAATAAAAGACTGGGAAAGTTAAAGCACTTGACGTCAAGTGGAAGAAATAAATGCTCGGCACTCAAGAGCTTTATGCGATGGCGGTAAATTTTATACGGAAACTTTTATTTAATTTATTTAAAATTGGTTGGAAACGACATCATTCTCGTGGTTTCATGACATCTTTTTGAGTGCGCCCCTTACAAAACTGTAAAAGTGTTTTATATGATATTTTTGAGACAATGTACGAATTCATTAAATAACAATTACGATATTAGAACGGTCAATACGCAAAGCGTTATGGCATTATAATATTTCTGCCTGCCCGCGCGTTGAAACAGCTTAATCATCAATAACTAAAAACTTTTAAAATATTTTTATTTTAACTTAGTTCAGTCGGAAGGAATGTGAACCTTTACGTTACATTTTCATTTAAGACTATTATAAAGTCAACGGTAAGAAATATGAAAATAACAAAATGTTTGTGAATTTGAGGCAATAGTTGGCCCTTATTATTAGTGAGAGCGATACGTGGATCTAAACCTGCTGTCTAGGATTGAACCAGCAGCATCACCGCTTATGAGAAACCATCCAAAGGGTAGCGTCTGAATCATATCGAATCCAAACTAACAGTTCTGATGCTTTGAATTATAAGCAAGTATGATGAGATAAGATGAGACCGCCTACGGGCAGGTAATTGTGTTAACTCGCTATTTAAGCGGCGCTTTATATCCGCCCTCGCAGGGACCAGCGAAGGGCTGGGAGTGTACAATACATTTTATTCATTCCATTATACCATAGAGAGCAAGAAATTTTATCACCCTATGCATTGTATGACCTATTTTAACTGATTGCCATTAATCAAGAGGTCATTGAAACCATTCTTCATAACTAATTGCACAGTGCCGTTTTATGTATGTGTTTATCGTACAATTTTGTTTTTCGACTCGATGTTACCTGACTCAGTTAGTTGATTCACTCAGACGTGCAATATGTTGTCGGGGTATCCCCGATTTCTTTCAGAAAAGGGAAATCACTCTCGTGATATATAAAGCAAAAATAACAATTTCGTATTAATTCTGACAACAAAAGTAAAAACGTACGAAATAAGAATTAAATGAAACTTTATCTTGTGAATAATCTAAACTTTATTGCACCGATTTGCAGTCGAGTGGTTCAAACAATCGGATTCACACTCAGGCGTTGCGGATTCAATCCTCTGCAATAACAAATTTTAATAACAAATAATAATTTAGTTTTTAATGATTAGAATAAATGTAGAGAATTAAAAAAGTGAGAGGCAATTCATCTCACAGAATATTTCTCTTTTTTTTTTTAGTAAGGCCAAAAAATATACAAACGATACACGTTTTCCCTTCCCATACAATATCCTATCTTAACCGCTGTTGGTTTTTGTATTGGAGTTGCCGTTTAATTCTTAGAAATTTTCCGCATAAATAAAGAATCGTTCGTGTAATATGATGAAAGTACTTGGTCCTTTTTTATCGCCAGGTCCCGTGTTGTCATCTTTTGTAAGTCCCTCCCAAATAGCTTTATGCTTTATGCTTTATACTTTATACATCTCGACCGTGAATTCGTAATTCCGCCCTTTTCCTCCGGGGCGGGCGGTTATTGTCATGGGCGGGCACCCAGCGCCAGGGCGGCTAGGGCGGCTAGGGCGGCTAGCGGCTAGGGCGGGGGACCAGCCTCTGACGTCGGGAGGAAACATTACAGCGGTCGGATGGAGATAGCGAGAATTGGCTATAATGCATCATAGCTAAATATGGTTAGCTCCGAGTGCGGGCCGTGACACCCATTGTCGCGAGGCGGGACGCTCGGTGTGGAGATTACACTTTAGTCATTCCACCCAGCGTTATAGTGTAAGCATTCTATGGGTTTAAGATTTAATGGCTGATATAACGACTAACACACTACATTCTGAACAAATCCGAGTTAACATGTTGAGAATAAAATTATAAAAATAAACAGTCTTATGAAAACAGGTTTCGTTAAATTATTCGGTATTACCACTGGAGCGCTCACGCGAAATAAAAAAAAAATTCCTCGATTGCTCGAGGTTTCCCAGATGGTCATTTTTTTTAAATTTTTCACCAACATTAAACAAATCACACCTTCAAATTTTTACATGAAGTCAGAATAACTGATTACGGTGCTTTAAAGCCAATGAATTAACCTGTATTTTACCATTTATCTCGTACTTGTAGGATTTATAATAAAAATATTAAAAAATCGTGAATTTATAAATGCGCGTATCCTGTGTGTGTTTTACTTGAAACTGCCGTGAGAGATACTTATTTGAGTCAACATAAAATATTTTCGATTTTTGTGTGTTGTCTGTGGTATACTTGATAATGAAAGATGCATATTTATGGAAAAAGGACTTAATTTTATCCGTAAACAGCTGATCGAAAATTCTTCGGGAAAAAATATTAAATTTTTTTTTTTTAAGATCGTTCTAAAATAGTCTACAAAGTTCGGATTTGCGATATCTATGGATATAATAGATAAAGCACTTCAATAGCTTCGTTTTAAAATAAATTGCTGACCAAGGAAATGTTTTAAATAATTACAATAAATGTTTTATGGATGGTAGGAAAATGTCGTCCATTTTTGGACCGAAATCAATCGCAGAAAAATAAAAGTGGTCCATTTTTCGACCAAAACCACTCCAGTGGAAAAATCGAACTAAATGGATGGAGGCATAGGCGATGATCTAATACCTTACTTTATCTTTGTCCATACTCCTTGCTTCTGTTTCGAGTATTTGATTCACCTGATCGTGCTTTATCTTACTTATCAATCTCTGATTTTTTCTTCTTCCATTGCTTACAAGTCGAATGCTAATTTTTATTCGACCTTCCGCTCTGCAAGCCCAAACCACCTCAATGAAACAATAATTCTTATTCTCGTTTACAACCCTTAAAACAGTATTGCATTATTTTCAGATGTCAGCAACCGTAACCGTGCTATGTTTCGAGTATTTTTCATTTTATATCATTGAAGAAAAATAATTAATCAACCTAAACCGAACATGAAATAAAACAAGAGACAGAAAAATAAGGTAAAAGTTGCAACTGGGACTCGAACTCAGGATCTCTTGTCTTACTGAGATCAGCACCTTAACTAACTCTCGGCCATAGAACCTATATTTTTTCAGTAATTTTTGTTGATCTTAAGGCTCTGCAACCGGGCCCGAAAAGAAGAAGATGGAGAGATACGAAATTACGAATGTAAGAGGAGAGCGCTTACATTTACGGCGACAAAATCGATGCGAAAATTGCGAAAATGTTTAATAAAACACGACTCGTTTAAAATAGAGCAAAAATCTCGCGGGCATTAACTTCAACAGCATTTAAAAAAACACTGTGAATTTTTTCATACATATAACTTGTAAAATAATTGAAACAAACGTGTTAATAATAATTATTGGAGCATACTTTGCGATTTTTTTCTATCGAGGGTATTTTATATAATTTGCGTTTCGGTGCGGGCAAAGTCTAGATATTATCTTCAAGAATAACATGTATTTTTTTAAGAGCTTTAAAACTTACCGTGTTTAAGGGAAATATGCAATAAATCGGTACAAATCCGGGTTTCGGGCCCTTAAGTAAAACATTTTTGTAATTATTTAAAACATTTTCTTGACCGACCATATTATTTCATCTATGTTGGTTGAGTTTCACCTCAATTTCTTCAATTATAACTATTATTCTTACGATATGTATATTTCTCTAACAAAACTCAGTAAAATTAAATTAATTTAAAATTCCTATAAGCGTCGTGCGCCTCAAAAAGTTAGGAAACAATAAGGCGGCTCTAAACCGCAAATCTGATTCATTTACTCGTCGTTATTACGCTACAAAACTGTATCATAAACATCGTATCATACTTGGAATCCAATTTCCCCGTGCGCTATCATTGCCTGCTCGGGGTGGCCGGGAGGGGTGGGAACTCCACTCGGGTGGGGCGGATTCAATTTTACATATTGCTCTGTTTTACATATTCCGCAGTTTTATGTATTGTGCTATTTTGGGGCCCCGTGCCAGAGTACCGAGTACCAAGTAGGCACGAGTGCGAGTACCAGGCGAGCAGAAAGCACGCCGGGTATATAAACGGCGGAAATGCAATATTGCCGGCCGTGGGGTTGCTAGCAGTGCCAGCTAGCTGGTGCCGGATAGGTAGCCCATATAATATGCAACAGTCAATTTAACGGGCATAAAGCAGTAGTGCGGTCAGCTCTAACCGAGTTAATTTAAATAGCTTCATTGTTTTGATGAAAAATCTACGACTCTGCCATTATATCTGGCTGGTGCGAGATACGATAACCGCGAAAATATCTATCCGATTTATATAATGGCGGGATTTACGAATCATTTATTTAAAAAGAGGATCGCAATTTTAAAAATGCCATTCAACATTAAATTGCGGTGAGCTTTTTCAACTATTCAAATTAATATGACTTACATAAAGAAGATGTGTTCATAAAGTCCAATAGAACAATTTTAGAATTTACTTTTCAGGTGTTAAGTTAATAGTTCGTGTCCAAAAAGTGGAACCTGGATGTAATTGAATTAGAGAAATGTTTATAGGCAAGGGGAACGATGAATACCCACAGATGGTATACATTACTCTCCAAACATTTAATTTAACTACATTCAAATAACAGCCTTGTTTCAAATTAATGTATCCAACCCTCGGGGTGAAATCAACTCTATCTATTTGCAAAGTAGTTTTACCACTTTGCATTAAGCGTCAAAACAAAACATAAAGTCGATGCACACATAACCCTGCAATGGGATTCGACTAGCCTCGCCATTCCAAGTAGCCAAATGCCATGAGTGCTACTGCAGAGAGGTGCAACTTTTTTCATTATCCCTAATGAAGAGAAAGTGAATCTCTTTAGCACCTACAATCACCAAACGCCTCCCAATTGCCTGGAACAATAGCGATAGCGTCCAGCATTACATACTTACCGCTTTGAAAAACTCTATTTTAACTTGCGTCTACTTTTATCTTTCGTGGCTTCTTGCTACGGGATTATTATTTTAGCTTGTGAAAATGAAAATATTTTTTTTAATTAATCGAAATATTTGATATAATACCAAACATTCACATTCAAGCAGATTTCAAATGGCTGATGTTATTTTTAACCAATGCATTTGGTAAATTATGTATAAAATATATAATTGGTAAACTATGAATAAAAATCCACCAGGTTTTTACGTAATATTATTCTGCAACAATAATTCTCTAACTAACTATCACACAAATGCATCAATTTCTCGACTACACACTCAACAACAAATACACCTCAAATATCGATGTATTTAATACAAGTTTACCGTTATTCAAGAAATATCTGAACAATATTTTTATGTAGAATATTTTGATATCTAAGGAGCATCACCTAGGGTCTATTGCATATATTTGTGTATTTCTATATTAATCCACAATGTACAAACTTTTTAACGTTTTCTTTTTATTTATCTTGCATTTTGTCATGTATTATTCATGACATTTAATCAATCACCTGTATTTTTTTTAAATTACTAACATACCTACTAGTTTATTTCTATGCCATTTACAACTTAGAAACATTCTCTTTTATTATAATGCACTATCTTTCCTAAATGCATCTGTATACCTACCGTTCATATGATGTTTACTAGTTATATTTTTATAGTTTATCTTTTTTATTTAAAAAAAAACTGTCTCTTTATTATAAACTTATAATGTAAAAGCCCATCAGGGCGTTGAAAATTAATAAATAAAATTTTTAAAAAAGTAATAATAGCGCAGATCCGTGAAAGATCACGACATATATTTTTTTTTACAACAAACACTACACCTACAGTATTTAGCCTGCCAGAGAATGAGATAGACTAGTCGGTGTCCTCTCTGTGCGTTGCTTCATAACCTATCGGCCTCTTGTTTGTGCGGTGCTTCGAAGAAAAAAATGTAAAATAATTTTTTATGGTAACAATATTATAATAAATAAACTCTATAATTATTCTACTCCTGATACTCTGCATTCGTCTCATTCTCTTGAAGTTTAGTTTTAAGAAGGTTTCACTTCTGCCGCGTGTGAACTGCACACATAATTTTTCTTTTTTAAATGACCGATCAGTGGTTGAGTTGGCATCGCATTTGTGTCCCACGTAGGCGTTTCGTGTTCGATTCCTCGGCTGGCTAAGTCCTCCGTCACGACTCAAGCAACATTTTCGGCTTACTTTGGTTTTTATCATTTTTTAATCATTTTAATATTTCTCACATCACATCACGACCCAAATCACATTGTTATTGTAATGTTTATTCCAGGCTTTAATAAAAAAATCGATTTTATTTGGAATTGATTATAATGATTTTAATCAAATTCAAAAGAACTAACTAAGCTACGCATCATTTCCACGTTTAGGCTGATACAATAGAGTGCCACTCAACATCTTGGCACGAGCTTCTTGCTCTACGTAAGTTCAAACATTATGTAGATTATCTCAATCACATCTTCTTCTATTAAACTTCTACTATCTCTTGACTTGAACTGACTTGCAAATCTTGATTTACTTCATCGTAGATAATTAAATATGATTTTGCTTTATTGCACAGGTTTAAAGTTCGTTATGATTTGAGTTTTTTACTTTCAAAAGAATATGATTATTTTCTAATTAATAATGACGTGCCGCGCTTCCTCCTTCTTTAGCCAACATTTTAGGGTAGCATTACAGTGTTCATCATCAGGGTAGATGTGAATTATGAATCATCTGCCCACCTGCAACGTTGGATAAAGAAAAGGAACTGCAACACGACATATAACTCACAATGTTTTGTCACAGTATTTCTGATTTTAATTAAAACAGGAAAATTCTTTCGCATTCGCTTTTGAATCTACCAAACGAATATTACAGATATAAAAAAATAGTTTCAGTGACAAAAAATGTATGTTTCCTTCAGGCGAGTCAAAGTGTTATAATTTTGCAGTTAAACAAATAAAATAAAATAAACATTTTGAATGCGATGTAAAACGCTTAGAGATCGTTTATCAAATAAAATCGTGTTGTACGGTAAATGAGAGCCTTTTTCCAGTAACTTATCCCTTGGGTTGACAAAGATGAAGTAACTGTTGACGACCGCTTATGTTTGTTACAGCCACTCACAAGGATGTCCCATAATTTTCAAAGTATTAGTTTTGTAACGCATACCCTCTAGTTTTTTTTTTCTTTTGTGTCGAAACACTCCTAGAAAACATTTCACGACCTTTGTACTACGGCAACCAAGACGACCTGCATCGAAACATGGGAGAGTGCTCGATTACTTGGGAGAACGCGCGTTTACGCATTGATTTGCATTTTAGTATCTCATATGTTCTTTATATTCCTTCCAGAGAATATCTTCATATGGTAAGTACTGGGACCTGTATTCTCCAGTACTGATTATCTTTATAAACTACATGATGCTTGGTTGATTAGGTTCTTAATAACACAGTGATGTCTATTATCGTAATGTCATTATAATAATACTTCTGAGAATAGGCTAAAGGCAAGTTATGATCTGAAGAGCTCCTGAAAAGCCAAAGACTTCGTAAATCTACCTTCGGTCACCTTGGGCACAATTCGGCAATAAGACCATGTTACCCGAAGAGCAAATACTACTATTGTAAAATATGAAGTGTTAAGATGCATTGCAATTTCCTATTTTTTTGATAAAAGACTTTATTTTTTTAGTTTAAATCATGTCAATTTGGGAGGCGGGTACGAGTACCGCCGCCCCGGGAACCATTTATTGGACAACCAACACCCCTGCCACAGGTCACCCCAAGTGGTTCGCTACGTTTGGTGACTAAGCAGGGGTGCCCGGGTTCATGGGATGGCGTGTGTCTAGGTCTTGGTGGCGGATACGTTTGCCCAACCACTGCGTGGCGGGCTGGATCGAAGGGGGCTGATTGCCTTGCACCGCAGTGTAAGAAATAGATTCATACGTCCATCACTCCTGGCCACACTGACCCCCAGATTCCTACCCACCCCTCATACCTTTTTCCTTCCCTTATCTTCTTCTCCTTCCTTTCCCTTAAAAATCCTCCATATGCATCCTCAAAGATGACATAGGCCCCTAGGGAAATTGTTTCCTCGGGGCCTCCTGTGTGGAGCTAATGAAAAAAAAAAAAATGTCAGTGAAATTGCGAAGCTTAAATAAGGGTTCATTTTTAGTGGGGGCGTAAAATATCATATAACTTGGTTAAAACTTCATTATAATTCTGGTGAAATGTGGACTAATAAGAAGAATTTCCTCCTGTAACAGATACCATACAATTTGAGACTACAAATAAGAGGAAAAAACTATTTAATAACTCCGCAACTAGTAGCAGCTTTAGACAGGTGTCAGTTAAGTATGATGGGTGTTTATAATTCAAGCCACTATCGAAGAACTTGGTCTTAATTTTGACAAATTTTCTAAAAGTAAGTTTTCTATCCAACGAACTTGCACGGAAAACGAAGGGGACGGGCGGAAAAGATAAAACGTGAGTTTCAAAATGAGGTTATTGAAGTTGTAACTGCTCATTGGGATGGAAAACTGTTGCCTGCTCTGGATGCTTGAAAATGCAAGGAAAAACATTTTCTTATAGTGATATCGTTTTGGAATAGATAAAAACTTATTTTTTCGCCAAAATTGTATGATTATACGGACAAAAGCAGGCAGAGACTTTTTGGAAGACAATCTTTGATTGAGATCTTGAAGATAAAGTGCAGATTCTGTTTTGTATATACACATCTTCAAACACAGTTCATTTTAATGGTACCAGTGTTCTATTGCTATGAAAACTAGACATGGAAATGCTTATTTTTGTTTTTCGCTATCATATTTACGAGCTGGTTATCAAAAGGCGTGGTTGAGGCAAAAATTAAACATGGATCTCAAGCCCGAATAAAACGCTCTTTAAAAAGTTTTAATGAAAATTGCAACAACATTGATCATGATAAAATACAATGCTGAGGAGAAAATTGTGGAAAAACACTCAACCACTTTCAATAATGAAGCTCTGTTAAAGTTTTATCATGAAGAATTGTCAAAAATAATTATGTCGGATGACTACAGAGTTGGTAGAGCTTTAGGTCATCTTTTTAGGTAGAGATATTGAAAAGAAATTCAAAAAAGCCTCCTTGTGCTATACGCTTAGTTAGGTGGATGGCAAGAGCGATCTATTCTTAAAAAATATCTTTATTCAGATCTCAGTTTAAAATGCCCAACAAAGACAAGTTGGTCTACTAGACATATGCTTATTTATTGTGACACCCCATGTCAAGCCATGGCTTCAGTGTACGAGTATACTGGCTGTAAAAGCACCTTACCAGGATTTGAGCTTTTTGAAATCACTGAAATTTTATGAAATTGTAGACCAAATTATCTTAAAAGCAACTCTGCCAAAGTTTAGCCTGGACCTACGGTATCTTTCAAAGAAACAACTATCTTGTCACTAATCAATGGTGAGGTTGAGAAGGAAAAATAAATTGAAATGGTGACAGATTTATGAAAGACAACAAACCGAACTCTGGTAAATGTTACACCACATCAAAAGAAGAAATCGGCGGTACGTTGTACGGTAAGTCAAATAGATAAATGGTGTTTACTGATTTTTAAGTATCTGATTAGATTTGATGCTTTATATTATTTCTTTCATTTCAAGCAAGAACTAGAACTTGTTCTCTCTTCTCAAAATTGATTACAGTTTTCTTCAGGAGTTTATTTTTTCACGGGAGACTAACGCTTTGTTTCTGGCAGTTAAAATAACTATAGTATCCAAGCTTAAAGCGGGAAAAGATACAGCTGAAAGGGTCGTTAAATTGATACAAGTCTTTCACGATTTGATCACGGTAGAGGTAGAACAGAAATATGTATCCTGACTGCAAAAAAAGAAACTTTGAAGGGAGAATATCCACTAAGAAATCTTTATTGTAATTGGGATGGTTATAAACTTTTAATTTGAAAAAACTTGTGTTTCAAATTTCAATATTACACATTTTGAGAAGTCATCCTACAGAAATCCACTACAAAATTTCTATAAGAAACTTTGACGTCAAGTCGGCGTGGGTTACTATCATTTTAGATTAATAATATTTCATAACTGACTATTTAAGACCAAATAAAAAAAATAAGGGTATGCGTGTCTGAATTTTAAAAAAAATCCCCATAGGACATTCTACCCCTCACCATCCCGCGGTCAAACGGTCGCGGTCGGATATCCGGGACTTGGACCAAATAAGGGATGGGATGATAAAAGTTCCAGTTTATAATGTTATTCTCATTCACGATTATAATAATAAATGTATTGAAAACGCCCATGTTAAATTTAGAATTTAATATAATTTTATTTTCCCCAAAAAATTTTTTACGCATTTTCCTTTTAAAAATATTTTGCTACATCAGGAGAAATTTGTTTTGATATCATTATTGATTGTATTTATTACTGTTCCACTCTGTATAATGCTGATATTAACCCAGGAATAAAATTCCATGAATAATAAATGGAAAATAAACTGACATTGAATTGAACTTTTGAAATGGTCTCATAACTCTGGTGTAATCGTAAATGCAAAAAAAAAAACTAAAATGATACATATTAGATCACCTAATGCCAAGGCAAATATTATTTACACCTGAAATTCAGATTACTTATAATATGTCGGTATCTCTGCATGGCCTACACGTGAAAATATTGAACTGGTTAGAGAATATGTTTATTTAGGTGTTATTATTGACTGCTTTTTCAAATGGGATTATCTACGACTCTGATCTATTGTTAGCAGATTATATAAATTTAAATTCTTTGTTCAAATATGCACACTTTGAATGATTTATTTATCATTAGCTGAATCTATAATAAGGTATTCTATTACAGCTTGGGGACTTTCCTGTAAAAACAAATGTAAATCAAGTTCAATCAGTTCAAAATTCTTTTTTTTTAATTATTAGCTCTTAAAAGTTTATATGAACAAAGTCATAATGTTTCGTACTTTTACCAGAATCTCAAAATTCTCTCAGGAAGATCAATTCAGGAATATAAAATTATATTTCAGCATATACATAAATAAACTGGACCACACTTACAATACTCGTTTTAAATGAAGGACTAATTGTACCTAATCATTTAAACAAATATGAACAAAGAACGCTGGACTACATGATACCTAATTGCATAAATATGTTACCTGCCGAAATTAAAAAAAATTACAAAAGGTAAAACAAATATTATGTTGAAGAATTGGCTCGCCGAAAGAAATAATTTGTATTAGACTCTAACACAAAAAATTCTAGCCGCATAATACAGTAAAATAAGTTTATTTATGTATATCTTTAAAGTAAAAGCACCCATTGACAAACTACTTAAAAGTAGTTTATTAGGACTTTTTTTTCTGTAAAACATTTTAAAACTCCACAAAAAAAACAATATTTTCTGATAACTATGAAAATAAAATAGCGGTTTCTCACAAGATCTGTTGATTATATTATAATGAGCTTTTAAAATACAATGTCAATAAATTATCTCTTTTGCAGATTTCATTAATACAAAGATCGTTTGTTTTTTTTGTGTTTATGACTTTGGTTAGACATAAATAAATCCGATCAATTATTCCAAATGAATTTATCCCGGCTCCGATGAAAACACTTAGTGAATCCATCCCCAAATAAACCGGCTCTCGATTCGAATAACGCAATTAATCACCACATTTTGTCAATTACGTCGTCCTTATTAATTGCCAACTCGACGGACAACTTTCAGACGAACAGAGGCTTCATTTTATATTTCATTCGGGATTATTTGAAGGGTGTGAAACAGGTTGTATCCCGCCCCGAGAGAACGGCCGGGGTGGGTGGAAAATGGCCTATTTTGTTTTGATTACCATCCATCATTGTTTCGGGCGTGTTTTGGGCCGCTCAGCTTTCGGAGTAAATAAGCGGACCTCGTGTGTTTCTTATAATTAGTTTGCCCGTATCGCTGTGCGGTGTTTAGTGTTTGCTCTCTGTTGGCTAGGGCTGTTAGCTGTGAGCTGTTAGCCGTTAGCTGTTGGGCCCTGCTACTGGCAAACAGCTAGACCGACCCTTTTAAGTGAATATGTTTAACTTCGGTGTAATAAACATAACACGTTAAGCATTCTCAATCAAATTAATTTGGTCTTCATTTGGAACATTTAGACTGCCTACACGAAATAAATTTAACTTTTTAAATTTTTATTTCATTTTACACCTCTTGCTATATAATATTATCAAATCATTGTCAGACTAGTTACTTGACTTCGATTTTAATTTTAAGTAAAAATAAATTGTTGTCCAAAATCACTAGAAATGATAAATATTAAAATTTTCCTCCATGCTTTCCAACGTATTCCTTTATATTTTCTTGCGTTCCTTCCTATATTATCTTCTTATTCAGTGGCGCTACAGCCCAATTCGAGACTTGGCCTCCTTAAAATTGGAGTGGAGGCTAATCTTAAAAGATTAGCCTCCACTCCAATTCCAATCTGCAAAATGGAGTAGTCCTCTTGCATCCTTCCTGACATCATCCTTTCATCTCAGCCTAGGTCTGCCCGATTTCTTAATGTAGTCGAGTGCTTAATATAGGAAGTGCGCTTCAGTATGGGATATATATAGAAATGTTCTGTTAAATCGAAGACACCTAATCTTTGAGCTACAAAATCTAGGTATCTGGTGTTTAATTGTTATATTTTAATTATACCACTAAAACGTGACAAATTTGTATATCTTCGTTTAAATTTAACGATAGCCGTATACAATCACATTCGTGACGAAAAATCATTGCTTTTCTTCATAATGTATAAATGTCATGTGTGATTAGAAACGAATTCTATGAATAAAATATTTGATACAACTCACTATATGAGCGGAAGTAGATGATGAACGATATTATTAAAATAAATCAAAAACATTAAAATTCCACCATCACTCATGTTGTAGCCCCAGTCAGGAACACCCAAAAATAAAGTTCTCTGAAAACAAGATAATTTGTTTGTTTGAAAATCATTATTTTTTTAATAATTTTAAAATATTTTTAAGAGTGCAGTACAACCACTCGTACAGGGCACAATTCGGCCGCAGATGTTTGCAGGAGTACAAGCTTTTGCCTCTTTTGATGTGACGCAGGGTGGCCAGAACGAGTCAGCGCTTCCAGAAATCCGAGAACATTCTCATCCAGGCGGTGGTCCCGCGCCCTTACATCGTCATAAATGGAGAGTTTCCCCAAAACCAGCCTAATATTAGTGTTATACAGCGTAGTGCAGCGTAATACAGCGCAGTTCTAAATTCCATTAAAAATTATATTTGCCTTAGGATCATTGCTTTTCAAAAGAAGAAATGTACAATTTTTTCATAATAAAAACTCTCTTTTATAACTTTTATACATAGGTTATTCCCATCAATATTCAAACGTCCATAGTTCCATATGAATAAATTCGGATATATTTATCCGAGAGGCTATCCAGGTTATAAACCAATTCTTAGAATGATTGTTTCCAATCAAACAGTTGCCCATAATATGGAAAAGAATTAGTTATTGTTAATTCTAAAATTTTAAATATGAGATTGACAAATATGACGGTTTGATCGAAGGTGGCAATGGCTAAATTGGTTAACGCGCACGTTCCGGTTGTGAACTCTGGGTTTCGAGTCCCAGTTGCGACCATTATCTTTTTCTATTTTTCTGTGTCTTGTTCTCTTTCATATTTTCGTTTAGATTATTATTGTTATCTTCATCTTCAATGAAGAAATATACTTTCGGAATGTTAGTAAACTCAAAAATTACGACATCTGTGAAACAATGAAACAAAAGAAAAAGAATTTCAAACAAATAATTAAAATAAGTAAAACCTCAAATTGTAATATTTTAATTAAATGAAGACAAACAAAGTTAGCGAAATTCAATCGAAAATCTGAAAACAAAAATAATCAGAAAAAGATACGGTCAGATCTAGGACGCGAACCCAAGATCTACGCCTTGAAGGAGCGGAGCTCTACCAACTGAGCTAGTATCCCAATCCAAGTCGGTCATATTTAATTGTATCGTACTTCGACTAAGAACTAGCAACATGTTCTTCATTTTATTAACGCATATTTTTTATTGACTGCCATCTTTATGAATTAGGATTCATACTCATGCTATCTGGAGAGTGTCTTGGATAAATTTTATTTATTTTTATTTTTAAAATGCGACATCTATTAACTTTTCTTCCAGTCAAGGATATATGTTTATTTTTATTTGTTCTAGATTTGACCGATCATTTTCGGATTTTTCTGTACTCCGATTTCCGATTGAGTTTCGCTAATATTGGCTTCATTTAATTAAAAGAATTATAACTTAATAAAACATTTTTGTACCTAGATTATCGTTTCTCTAATATGATTTATACTTATCCGTTCCAACTGAAAATTAAAATTGAACTTGAATAATTTTACCCACTACGCAAAAATATGCATCACTTCACGCCTGTACCCGTGCAAGGATCACAGATTTTTTTAAATTATTTTTATGTAATTCAGACGCCTATCAAGATTTGATCATGCCCAAGCTTTATCAGAGCTGATTTGTTTAATTTTGATACCATATTTAAGAATACAATATTTTATGTATGAGGCAGACTTTAGAAAAGTTTATACATACCTCTTCTTATAGTGTATATGAAATTACAAAACTACCTGTTACTCTTAATCCACGTAATATAGTGTAAATATTATCAAAATTTTACGACGTTATATTTCCGAATCTGCAATAAAATAACACGTGTAAAATTTATGTTACGAACCTAATATATATTTTATTGCCTTTCATGTTTCAACATCAATGCCAATAATTAAAAACATCTGACAATTTCATATCACTTTGACAGTATAATCAGGCTTATTATTAAAATTTCGCAAAACATAACGTCAGCGTATCAACCCTTCCCATTCTGGCGCCGGTAAGTACTGGGAAGGGTGTCCGGCTCGGGGTAGGGCTGTCCGGGTGTCCGGGCGTCCGGGTGTCCGGTGGTGGTCAGGGGTGTCCGGTCCCACCCGTGGGTGGCCGGCTATTATTTTTTTATGTTCTGGTAACACTGTGACGTATGGACGCGCCGGAACATTGTGTTCGTACTGTCGATCGTAATTCGTTCTCTGGAGATTTTATGAATTATGTTCCCTAATGACGGTGGGAAAAGGGGACCTATTTTATCAAACATAAACTTATTGGATTACTTTGGATGTTTACCGCTAATTTCACGTTATTTATTGTAACAAGGCTGGGCGGTTAATAGCCTATATAAACAGCTGAACTATTTTTACGATAGATATTTTTGTTGGCAAAATAATCAGGTACAATAATTTATTGTTATTAAGTTTATTTTGTAGAATTTCATTTTTTTATTATTATTTTATACTAGCAGACCCGGCCACACGTTGCTGTGGCTAACGAAGCACAACGCCATTACCCGACCTTTATAAAATCCACACTACCCGCTTGCCAGCCGTCCGCTGCCCGATGCCTGAATTGAATATTTGAATTTATCGGATTTTCTCTACTATAATAGGCGTGTATTATATATATAAACCTTCCCCTTGAATCACTCTATCTATTGGTGAAAACCGCATGAAAATCCGTTGCAATAATATCAATAATATCATCATCATCTACCGGATCTGCCCTGATGATGGACACTGCAACGATGTCCGAAACGTTGGCTAAAGAAGGAGGTAGCGTAACACGGTATAACACCCCAAAAGCAAATAACGAAAATAATATCATTAGTCAAATTTAAACAATGCAGTAATTGGGAAACTTAACCATTAATATTTTCAGTCATTTTACTTGGAAGTTAATAGGTCTGTAGGTGGTACAACCACAGTTTGATAATGCCTTCAGAGGGCGAAGCAGCTGTAACGCATAATAATAAATTACAAAGCGGAACTTGTTTATAATAAACTGTTTTTATACATTAAATAATAATATTATTGAACATATAAAAAAATAAATAAATTAAAAAAGGTACAATAATGTATACACGCACGTAAAATGTAGCCCATTTTGAAGTGAAATTTTCTTTAGCGCCCTTGTGATTTGAAACTCGATGAAACGAAAAAATGCGACACTAAAAAAAACATACTTACATCTATATTAGCCTGCGAGAGAATAAGATGTCATAATCGGTCTCCTTTTTAACAGTGCTTCGTAGTGATTGGTCTCATCTTTGTTTGGTGCTTCGTAGCTTACCCACTCTTGTCTACTTTAGTTTTTTTAAGGTTTCGCTTATACCGCGTGTGAATTGCACACTCTGTTTTATTTTAAATAATTATAAGACAAACAAAAATGCTTCGTAAAAACGACTTGAAAACTTTTTCCTTAATAAATGTAATTTTAATGCCTCGTGGTAAAAGTGTGCAACGTTTATTTCCTTTTGTCAGAAATAAAAAATATTTTTTTGAGAAATTAAGAAAATAAACGACAAGGACAAAATATTTAAACGGAAGTGGTTTCAAAGTTTTAAAAAGGCTTTTAATAAATATTTAGAATGCAACCCCTTTAGATCGAACCTCGAACTCGGCGCCCTGTGATGTAAGTTCGCTGCTTAACGATTGAAATAAAATGTTTTCATTCCTTACTTTTATTTCGCAATTTCATTTAAGGGCTGAGGGTCATTGATTTTTAATATCCTACGTTTCGTGCTGGAAACATTCTGAATGGAGGAAATAAAAATAAGTACCAGGCGAACATGGGCGGGGAGGTTAGGTGTAAATGTAATATTCCGCCCTGGGCTCCTATTAGGCGGGGAACGAACCGACCTCCCCCGGAGACCGAATTAAATTTTCACCCATTGTATCTGTTAAATATATATCCACCCGCGATTTTCATAGTTTATTTCACACCGTATTTAGATTAAGTTTTCCGAAAGTTTCCAAGTTATTCAGACAAACTAGTTTGAAGTTATATGGTTATGCTGCCTTCAAATAATACGTTATCTAGAATTCAAATGTTAAATACGCGTGCACAAGCTGTCAAACTTATTAACATAATACCTGGTTTCGGCTTCACACGATCGCTTTAAATCTATATGTACGCGCATAACTTTCGAACGACTGCACCAAATCGGATAATTCTTTTTTTTGTGTGTTCGTTATTGTCAGGACAAGGTTTGTATAAAACTTCTGGTGAGCTCTGGCATTATGAAATTTGTGTTAAAAAAATTGCTATTGGTGGCACGCGAGCTGTTAGAAAACTGAATGTATGGAATGCGGGAAGGGGGAAGGGGGAGAGGATCTTGGGTAGGGGGTTCACGGGAGGGAGGAGAACTCGGGAGGGGGGTTCGCGGGACGGGAGAAAGGGGGGAGTGGAGTGAGGAGAGGGAAGGTGGAGGAGACGGGAGAGGGGAAAGGGAACGCAGGAGAAAAAGGGGAGGCGGAAGGGGAACGGGACGAATGGGAAAGGACACGCAATGAGAAACAATTTCTTTATTAAATGGCATAGCAACGCATGCCGGGTACCAGCTAGTAGAATATATAAATTAAACTACCCTCATAAACCAGAAGTAAAGGCAAAGTTTCAAGCTACTTTTCCTTCGTAATGATGACTTTTATATATTACTTGTGTACACTGAAAATAATTTGCGAATTACTCACCATGACAAACGAAATTGTCCATTTTCAGATTAAGTCATAGATAATCCCACTCAGTAACTAATCTGACTCACCGTGTGAATCATTTTTCGCTTGTTTTTTAAAGGAAATATTTTATTAAAAGCTGCTACCAACACGCCGTATTGCGGTGTAAAACCATTGGCGAACTCAAATATTATGTAATTTCAAAAGCAAGTGAGCATTGTAATATTAGTGGTGTACTTATTCCCGTGAGGCAAACAATGTGACAATTTAACAAAATATCCCCGTGCCATATGCGAACATTTATGCGATGTGGATGTGTGGATATGTGAATATGTCCGATGCTAATATGTGCAACGCGCGGGCTAAAGTTAGGGCCGCTCGCATTATGCATGTTGTGTCCGCCATAAACACAGGTAACTATGGCTTACGGCCGCCGCGCTGTCCGCACAAATTGTATCGAAACCCGCAGAATATTGTTATAAGGGGATTGTTCTACCCGATGCGCGCTTCTTCTACATTATTCCCAAAACTACTGTTTTTTTAAGTAAAACTTCTTTACGCACGCTTGACTTGAGAAGTAAGCTGGTGAATGTGTGACGAGAGCGTTATGAAAAGTGTGATCGGGCGATGCGAACGGTCGGGCCTTCACGCACGCTTGACTTGGGGAGTAAGCTGGTGAATGTGTGACGAGAGCGTTATGAAAAGTGTGTTCGGGTGAGGCGAACGGTCGGGCAAGGCGAACGGAAGTTGAGAGGGAGGTATAAGTTAATGAAGTTTTACTTCAGTCGTGTGGTCTAGCACACTCGTTTTTTTGTGTTCTGTTTTCTGTTTACTGTTTTCTGCGGTCCCCTTCTACTCCATAAAGAACTAATACCAATGTCGGTTAAATTAATCCAGACTAGCGAGAAATGGATGCGGCCAAACCCTAAAATCATATTTAAATTGAATTCCCACGACGGCATTCTTGGAATTTCGTAGAAAATTTTGTGCCAGTATTTT
Organism: Limnephilus marmoratus; assembly: GCA_917880885.1. Taxonomy (NCBI): domain Eukaryota; kingdom Metazoa; phylum Arthropoda; class Insecta; order Trichoptera; family Limnephilidae; genus Limnephilus; species Limnephilus marmoratus. The sequence goes on along the minus strand of OU862909.1, from coordinate 49,977,528 downwards.
TAGGGCAAGCTCAAATAAATGAAATTACGTGGAAGAATAAAAAATAAGCACACATATATCACATACAAACAAAACATTTCTAACGTGACAGCAGTATTTGCTGGTTCTCATATGATTCTGTTATTTTTTTATAAAATATATTGACGTTGTTCCGATTCACTGAAAATTTAATCAAAAAATTTACGAGCATCCACTTGCCAAGATTCGAGATATTCGTCCCAAATTTATATGTGCCGCTGCCTGGCCTTTTCTTTTATAAGGCAAAACCGTTTTGAACCGTATTTAGATATTTATCTCGACTAGCCGAAAAACAATAAACTAGAAACACCGTGTATCCCCGTACAATATGGACAGGATAGCAGAATGGAGAATGGAGGATAGCTATAGCAAGTACCGTAGTGGTAGCAGTATAATATACCCTTCTCTCTGCTCCCGTATCGGATCGGCCGCCGAAACGAGACGGACGGCCAGGGTTACTCGAAATACTGGAGCAACATAGCGGTTCATGTTTGGTAGACCGTTATATTGGAAAATGGCTGGACCGCGCGGCGGGCGGAGAGGGTGGGGGAGGAGAGACAATGAGATCGGCGAGATTATTAAAAATATTGCCTTTTATTATTGTCGGAGGGTTAATGGGAAATCAAAGCACGGCAGAGTGCCACTCGAGTCCGGCGAGGGAGAAGGGAAAGTACTATATCTAGGGTTAATTGTTCAAGATATCAATACCGATCTTATCATTGTGCGCTGCTCAGAGTTATCTGTCCGTTGTGGTTATACGAGTATTTCAATAATATAAAATAATACCTTTTGCATGAATCCATTCTAGTTGCTTTTTAACAATATTTTAAAACACTTTCCGGTGACATTGTCGCAATTTTGTTATCTATTCGTCATATATTTTGTATGAAAGTGTCGTTATGTCTGCCGATACAAGAAATGAAAACCAACGTGAGACTAGAAAAAGCTCTGTGAAAAAGCATCATAATATGCCAATTGTGAAAAAACAAATTTACATAATTTTCTTTCAAATTAAGACACAATTGTACATATGCCGCCTGTTAAGGGTATAAAAACAGCTTGAACCCGACCCTAAGATCGGGAGCAATTGGATGAAGGATTGTTTATAAATTTAGATTGTATCATTTAATTTTAAAAAAAAAAACAGAGATAAGCCACCGCTACCCGAATTTCTACCGATTTCTTACATATCTCCCTCAAATACGTTAAGTTTTAAAGCTCTTAAAAATATAAATGTTATTCTTGAAGATAATATCTAAACATTCCCCGCGCCAAAACGCAAATTATATAAAATTTCCTCGATAAAAAAAAAATCGCATGCTCGTATGCTCCAAAAATTATTATAAACACGTTTGTTTCAGTTATTTTACAAGTTATATGTGTGAAACAATTCACAGTGTTTCTATAAATACTGTGTAAGACAAACCTCGCGAGATTTTTGCTCTATTTTAAATGAGTCGTGTTTTATTAAACATTTTCACAATTTTCGCATCGATTTTGTCGCTTTTAATACTAGCGATTCTCTAACATTCGTAATTTCATATCTCTACATCTTCTTCTTTTTGAGCCCGGTTGTGGCGCCTTAAGTCGTAAAAGTTTCAATAGAAAACTCCAGTTCAATTTTTTTATTTTTTTTAATGACGTCATCACTACTGAAAATTTTCCATAGGATCGGGCAATCAGCTGATCAGGTGCCGCCATTTTGAATTCCGTTGTTCGAAGCATTCTCCCTAGAAGTAGCATTACTATTTTTTTTTGTGCAGTAGTTTTTGAATATTTTCAATAATAGAGATAAACTAATAAGAGATACCTTTATTTTTGAAACATTATTTAGGCCTAAATAATAATAACTAAATCTCCATAAACAGTATGTAAATAAACGAATAAATTAATACGATGGCTTGTGTCGTATCATACATTCCCATTCAATGACTTTACGGTGACGTCACGACACGTCGAACAGTGACGTCACCTTGACGGCGTGTTTTCACGACCCGATTAAAAATGGACTTTTAAGATTTTTTTTTTAAACTCTGCTTTTAATATTTTTACGTAAAACTTATATATTCAGAATCAGCGTTATTGGTCTATAGGAACATATTTTTTTAAGCCATAATATTTTGTATTCCGCTGGACAAAAATTTTCCGTAATGTGAAACCAAAAATCAATATTTTCGCGATTAAAAAAAATCAAATAATGTGTCAGGAATTGCTCTGCGAAGCCGGAGTCTATAAATAATTCTGTACACCTTTGAAGATAAATGTTCCTGGAAATTTATGATGCAATGATTTGCTTACTTTACTTTTTCCGGTATATACCTAATGCCCTGCGGCTGGATTCAATATATTCATTGTGTGGACTGTACTCTGTACGGTGCTCCAATCCAGATATCTCTGCATGATTTATATGATGGTGTTTTATTTATTGATGCCCAAGGGTTAATGTGATTCTAAAAGACTTTTATTTACTATTGGAGTGTTACCCTGCAACAATGAAAATGAATACATTTTATTATTTGTTGGTCAGATACGATAGCAAAAGAATTTTCACAAGATTTTTAAATTATTTTATAACTTTACAATAAAATAGAGTTACCTACAAATAAGATAACACAATTTGATAGACTCTTAAGAGGGCATTACCAGAAAAAACCGGAAATACGTCATTTTCAAAAAAGATTTTAGACGTATTGACTCTTTTCCACAAAAAATTTTAAATGGATTTCGAAAGATTGTTCTTTTATCTAGCATTCGCATGTAATAAATTTTGAGAAATTTTTTAAATTTTTAGTATAATAAGGTTATTCCATAGGTCGTTGGGAGATTTATTAAATTTTCAAAAAAGATTTTGTATTATACTACACCCATTTAAAATATTATAATCATGCAGTAAAATAAATCAATACATTATCTAGCAAACGCATGTTTTAGAATTTTAATTTTAGTTTCAATAAAATCATTAAAAAATATGTACGTACATGTGTTTCTTGACGAAAATTGGTCCATTTGTGTATTTATTTGCGCACTTACAAACTAATATATTTCAGAATTTTTTAACATTCTTATTAAATTTAGACATTATTAAAAAATGATAAATACTTATAATCAAAAAATAACTGCAAAAAGTACATTATTTTAATAGTTTTATCATCACGCCTTTCAGCATTTTTGGATGAAGGTATAAATTAAAGCTAATTTGAATTGAAATAAATTCGATATTGAGTTATAATTTAAAAAACCTGGTACGGAGAATAATTAATCTTTCTCATTGTAACCGCCCTGCACGATCGTAAGAACAGCTTTCGACGAAATGTTGATTTTCGTCCGCTGGCTGGTTAAACGCTCTTAACAATTTGTTAAAAAGCAAACGAATAAGCTGTAATAATTAGTATCGTGTAAATTAAATAAAAGCATTCAAAAAAGATACTGACCAATAACCTGAATTGGTTACGTTTTAAGATTATCACGGCCAAAAGTATTTTCGTTATTTGTTTTTGGGGTGTTATGCCGTGTTACGCTACCTCCTTCTTTAGCCCACGTTTCGTTTCGATGAATAACGAAAATAACCTGAATTGTTTATTTATTTACGAGTATATAAACGCCCTGATGGACTTTTCCTTAAGTTTATGATTTACCTGATTTACTGCTTGTTACAGAGACAGAGTTTTTGAAGTGAAAACTTCTTTAACACCGTTGTTGTGATTTGAAATTCGATGAAACAAAAAAGCGACACTAAAAAGAGACAAACAAATACATCTACTGATTTTAGACCTCCGTAGTCCAGTGGCTAAGACTCTTGACTCACATTCCGGAGGTCGCGGGTCCGAACCCGGCATGCGCAAATAAATTTTATTTGATTAATTTGTGTTATTTCACAATTAATTCATTTAAAATAATATATAGTATATTTGCGGCATGTTCCAGAGTGGAAGATACTATTAGTATCGCCCTGATGTAAGACCGCCATTCAGAATTGAAACGTTGCTTGAAAATGGCTTTAGCCGTGTTTAGTGACCAGATCTGAATAGCCAGGTACTTCCCAACCTTCCTCTTCCCCACCTCCTTCCCCTCCCCACTACCTTCAGCCTCACAACATACCCCAATTGGGGATGCCATAGTCTCACTGGCTCCAGACGGGAGCAGTTGAGATTCTTGTGCGGTATTCACTGTAAAAAAAAAAAAAAAAAAAGATATTATACGTATTGACTCATTTCCACAAAAAAATATAAATGGATTTCGAAAGATTGTTCTTTTATCGAGCATTCGCTTGTTTTAAATTTTGAAAAAATGTTTATTTTTAGTATAATAAGGTTATACCATAGGTCGTTGGCAGATTTGTAAAAATTTTCAAAAAAGATTTTGTATTATACCATACCCATTTCAAATCATATAATCATGCAGTAAAATAAATCAATACATTATCTGGGCATCGCATGTTTTAGAATTTTAATTGGTGTCTCAATAAAATCATTAAAAAATATATACGTACATGTGTTTCTTGACATAAATTGGTCCGTTGTGTATTTATTTGCGCACTTACAAACTAATATATTTCAGTTTTTTTAACATTCTTATTTAACTTAGACATTTTTGAAAAATGATAAATACTTATAATCAAAAAATAATTACAAAAAGTACATTATTTTAATAGTTTTATCATCACGCCTTTCAGCATTTTTGAATGTAGGTATAAATTAAAGCAAATTTGGAATGAAATAAAATCGATATTGAGTTATAATTTTAAAAAGCTGGTACCGAGAATAATTAATCTTTCTCATTGTAACCGCCCTGCACGATCGTAAGATCAACTTTCGATGAAATGTGGATTTTCGGCCGCTGGCAGGATAAACGCTCTTAACATATTTGTTCAAAATGATCAGAAACGAATATATTTGGTTTTTTATCGGATTACCTTATTAATGTTTATAAATCTCATCATTGTTATATTTTTAAGTTCCAGGTGGCATTGAAATAATATGGGTTTACAATACATAATATACAAGTTAACAATAAGAAGAAAATAATAATATATAATATGCAATCGCTCTTACGTGTGATTCTTTTAAAAAAAGCTTCATAAAAATATCATACAGGTATATTTATTTATTTGACATAATATCTAACATTTTAAAATACAATTCAGCAATGTCGGCCTCACTGGGTAGCTCACCTGTACTGAGGCCTCCTAAATATTATAATAGTATCTCTTATATATGGGTAAACTTATATTAAGTATGTCGGTAATCGTAGTGAATTTGTTTTCAAGTGTGTGAAAGCGAGAAATACGTACATATATGTGGTAGTTAATACCGGAATTATTGTTGCAGAATAATTATTTAGCCTAGTTGCTCGATTTGGTACTTAAAAGTCGATTGGGTGCTGGAGTTTACAATGATCTAGTTCGGGGTGAATAATAAAAAAAAGGTTATGTCGTTTATTTTTTCTAGGGAATGTTTTTTTACATTAGCTTCACGCATGAGGCCCTGAAGAAAACAATTTCCCTCAAGGCCTATGCCATCTTTGGGAATTTTTTTTTTTTTTACAGTGAATACCGCACAAGAATCTCAACTGCTCCCGTCTGGAGCCAGTGAGACTATGGCATCCCCAATTGAGGTATGTTGTGAGGCTGAATGTAGTGGGGAGGGGAAGGAGGTGGGGAATAGGAAGGTTGGGAAGTACCTGGCTATTCAGATCTGGTCACCAAACACGGCTAAAGCCATTTTCAAGCAACGTTCCAATTCTGAATGGTGGTCTTACACCAGGGCGATATTGATAGTATCTTCCACTCTGGAACATGCCGCAAATATACTATATATTATTTTAAATAAATTAATTGTGAAATAACACAAATCAATCAAATAAAATTTATTTGCGCATGCCGGGTTCGAACCCGCGACCTTCGGATTGTGAGTCAAGAATCTTAACCACTGGACTACGGGGGTCGTGGGAATGCTGGTCTTTTTAGGGAAAGAAAGGAGAGAAAGTTCTGGGAAGGAAAAAGGTATGAAAGGTGGGTAGGAATCTGGAGGACAGTGTGTCCAGGAGTGATGAATGAATCCATCCCGTTCACTTTGGTGCAATGCGAAGTTCCCAAAGAGTCCTGCTGGAGAGGTCAAAAAGTTTCCCTCAACCAGTGTCTCTCGATCCAGCCTGCTAGGCAGTTGGTAGGTAGATTAAATCTCATCCCCTGAACCCTGGCACCCTTGCTAAGTCACTAAATGTAGCGAACCACTTGGGGTGACATTTGGCAGAAGTTTTAGTTATCCATACTCGATTCCCAAATTTGAAAATTGTATTATAAGTGTATTTACTAAGAATGTAAAGTTTATGTGTGTTTAAAGTTAATAAATCGGAAGAATTTGTGCTGCACACATTATTGTGTTAAATTTTGTAAAAAAAACTATTTTTAACTTTAACTGCAAATAATCATAATTTTCTGTAAAGTTCTCGTAAAAAAATGTATTATTTCTATTAATATTTTTAAAAAAATTATCTTATAACTACAAAAGTTTCAAGATAAATAAATGTTCATACAATTTAATATTAATATGTATCGCAGGTTTGAGAACTAATTCAGTTGCTGCCAGTAAAAGTTAAAACTTAAAAAAAAGTTAATTCGTTCAAAACTGACAGCTGACAGTAAGTAAAACTGACAAGTATGAACTCACCGTATAATGGTGCATAATGCGGTGCAAACTCTTAAATACTCGCAGTCCGGTTGCATAAAATTATACGGAAAGTTCCCACAAACTCGGTGTCAAAGCACATTAAACAACTTTATTCAGCGACTGTTTAATTAAAGGAAGAAAAGAAGTGGGAGTCTCTTTTGACTACGTCATTAGTAACCAGAGGGGCGAACTTGATTGGTTGTTAAATATAAATAATATTTATGCAAATGTAACTTGTTAAGATGCATGCCCCGTGCACGCTGACAGGGGCGCTGCGTGGCGCTAGACCATTTATTAGAATCATAAAAATTTCATCCAAAAGCCAAGATTTGTACTTCTATTATCTAAACGCTGTATATAAAAACAATTAAAACCTTTTTTCCTTAACTATTAATTAATTACTTTTATTTATTTCTTTATAATTAATTGACTCGTGAAGTTTTCCAGAAAATATCTTTGATTTTTTTTGTATTTCTTGGGCATTAACTATGTAACAATTTCTAGACATTTTTGTTTCGAAGAGTTGTAATTTTCAATGTACATTTGTTACTTTAATTTTAAATTTTTGCGACCGGTTTCGACACGTAACGCGCAAACTTAGTTTTAACCATAAATATACCAAACCACCCACGTTTTAAGGTGGGTGGTTTGGTAAATTTACGGTTTTAAGTTTGCTCGTGAAACCGGTCGCAAAAATTTAAAATTAAAGTAACAAATGTACATTGAAAATGAAAACTCTTCAAAACAAAAATATCTTTGAAGTGTTAATTTCTGTTTCTGATTTAACTGACATTGTATTTTATTTATAAATTTGATTGTATTAGTTGCAAGTACTTTTAAATGAAAACTCCTAACGTGCAGAAATTAAAGAAATATATTCGAGTATTTTTTGGCTGTTTTCGGTAAGGTATAATTCGGTACGTATTTACGAGCGGGTGTTCGTGATTTATTCTTTGTATTTTATATATTAAACTAAAGGACTACAAAGACTACAAAAGTTTTAAATGGTTTGAATTTCTGTTGAAAACAAAACGGGCTGTTTAAAATAAGAAGTATAAAAAAAACAATAATTACTTTTAAAAAGAAACCAATGATATTCAGGATATTTGAAAGATGATGTATTTTGGAATAGAATCTGCAACGTCATCATGTATTTTACAAAACAAAAATAGACCGTGACGAAACATTTCACTGGTTCTAGTAGGAAATACGTCATCTTCGCATTTTTCACCACAGTCACTGAATATCTAATGTTTACTAATAAAATAAATGTCACGGAGTGGCACTGGACCTCCAGGGGCGCAGCATCCGGGGCCGCTGGGAAGAAACTTTTCATAATTAACTTGCAATACGTTTTATTATGGTAATTAGTAGGGAAAGAGTTCCCCCCCCCCCCCCTACTTCCCGACCCACTCCCCAAGCAGACGTGATGACAGCCGGGAAGAGATTCTTCCGGAATATTCCAGACTGGAGAGCGCAAATTGGATGAGAAGGAACGCGGAGGAGATAAGGACGAAAGTAAATAGGCTGTTTAAATTTACAAAAAGAAAACTTCTGCAGTTCGTGTATATTTATTCAAAGAATCTATTCAGCCGCATTGGACCACGGACCACAGTAATAAAACCAGTTTTCTAGCATTCAGATAGACTGAGGAAAGCTTAAGCTGTAAGCACATCTTAATAATATTGAGAAAAAAGATATTTGTGATTATAATGTATTTTTCGTAATGAGGAGAAAACTCAGTTGTATCGAGTTTTTTTTTACATTAACTCCACACAGGAGGCCTTGAGGAAAAAAATTTCCCTCACGGCCTATGTCATCTGGGATGCTATGTGGAGGGTCTTTTTGAGGAGAGGAAGGAAAGAACATTGGTCTTGAAGAGACCCATTGTAGGAAGTGTAGGAAGGAGAAACACAAAGGCCAGCAAATCATTCCACAGCCGAGCTATTAAACACAAGAACGAGTCGAAGAAGCGACCTGTTCTCATGTGACAAAAAATGTCAACCATGTACAAATGTTGGGCACGCGTTTGGCGTGTATCCCGACTATGCACCGGTGCTGAAGGGATCAATGACGCTAATTCCTCGGAGCATCTTCCATTGCAATACCGGTAGAAGAAGGATAGCATTCCCACCCGACGCGCAACGCCTGTGCTCTGAAGATTGCAATCGCTCTGTTAACATGGGAGAATCTATCAAACGAACCGCCCGCGTCTACACAGAGTCGAGGGTATTTTTTAGGTATTTTGGAGCTTCAGACCAGAGGTGGCTGTCAAATTCAACCGTGGGGCACACTTGTGATTTGTACAGGGTTGGCAGTTGTGTACTATTAAAGTATTTGCGGGCCCTGTGCAGTACGCAGTAGAGGCTAACTTTACTCTGACTTCGATGGAGCCCCCATATCTGAGCTGGTCACTTAGGGTTACACCAAGCATATCAATGGAGTGGAGTGTTTAAAAAGAAAATATGTTTAAATTTTCCTTCAATTGCATACTTCACCATTTCTCGTAGATTGAGAAATTATCATGTTTTCAATAATCGTAGCAGAAATCTCACAAATTAACGAATTGGAGTTATTTCATGTAAAATATGTAGGAAGGTATCTTTCAACTTTCAAATTTTATCATTATTATTTTTGAGTTTCCTTTATAAAAACTGCTTTGTTGAACATTTGATTTATTAACATCTACAAAAACGTAGGTATACAGAAACTAATAGCAAACTAAACATATTAGTAAAATGTTTAATATATTTTATTACAAAGTTCCTCGATCGCACGCTATAAAATAAACAGCAACTCAATCAGGCAGGGCTTATCGCGGGGCCATCACGACATCACGAATGATTTAAGTGTCATGATACCAAACTAAATAAATAACATAGCAATTAGCATAACCCTATAAATACGCTACGATGGTGGTACGGTTTTATTGTAGCGGCAGTGGGCATCTTGCAGTCATTTTCATGTCAGAGGCTTTCAGAAAATTTTATTCAAATTGATTATTTTACTGAGAAATCATAAATACAAAAAATGTTACAATGAAATAAACACACTTATGAATGCATTTTTTTTATTAGAGTAATCCTTCTTCAATGATTTGCTTCAATATTTTTAGCTCGTTGCAACTGTTTATGAAGGTTCCATAACAGTTACTCCCCTGGCAGTTGACCCCCGGCATACTTATATACAACTAGCTGGTTCCCGGCATGCGTTGCTATGCCACTTAATACCGAAATTATTTCTCCCTGCGTGTCCTTTCCCATTCGTCCCGTTTCCCTTCCACCTTCCCTTCCTCTCCCGCATCCTTTTCCCCTCACGCATTCCCACTCCGCCTTCTCTCTCCCCATTCACATCTCCCGCTTCTCCCGTCCCGCGATACCCCCCTCTCGAGTCCCCCCCCCCCTCCCAAGTTCCCCTCACACATTCCATTCATTCAGTTCCGGCACATTCAGTTTTCAAACAGCTCGCGTGCTACCTATTGCATTTTTTTATACAAATTTCATTATGCCAGAGCTCACCCCTTCTTTTATGCAAACCTTGTCCTGACAATAACGAACACAAAAAAAAAGAATTATCCAATTTGGTGCAGTCGTTCGGAAGTAATGCGCGTACATACATTTCGGCGATTCATTTTTATTTATATAAATTATGCTATAGCAGATGATTTGTGGAAAATACGGTATACCCACTTACACAAAATACAACTATTAGGTCCCCGAAGGGCTGTATAAGAGAGGAAGTACCGCCAAATAACAAAAATATATAACATATTTTCATTGAAATGCATCAAGGAAACTTGACTATATATTGCATATTCCAGCGTATAAGTACAAAAAACATTGTAAATAAATTCGTTTGATATCCATGCCAACTTATTAAAAGGGTATTTTTAAGTCGATTTTTGTTTTGAATTGGTAAATAATGTACAAAAAATCATAATTTTATAATAATTACAATTTTCCAACTGTCCGGGGAACAACAGTCGAGTCACCCTTTATGAGATATTCCTCTTTTTCAGGCACGCATACCAAAAAAGAATGAATAAAAATATTACGAAATTGCGAAATTTTCGATTAACATTTTAAAACAGTCAATGGAATTGAAGATTTTGGCCAGTGGTTAGTTTCACGAAATTTAAACATCAAATATTTGATTTATTCTGACAAAGGTGATATCTGTTATAGTTATGTACACCTTCATATTTAAAAAAGGTATTACTGGATTTCAGTTAATGTTTATGATGTAAGCAAAAAAAATACTGCAGGCCACATAGACACGATTTAAAAACATTCATGACTGTTCAAACATCATGAAAGAAGGTTTTTTGATTTACGTATTATATATATTACGTATTCAGATGTGTATGTTTTGAAGAAATTCAAAGTTAATTGAACAATTTAAAGCACTGCAGTAACTTTTACAAAGGTAGTGAATGTCTTAGTACTTCTTCCCAAATGGAAATAAATCTGTTTTAAATACTAGCAGACCCGGCCACACGTTGCTGTGGCTAACGAAACACAACGCCATTACCCGACCTTTATAAAATCCACAATACCCGCTTGCCCGCCACACTGCCCGCTGCTCGTTGCTTGAATTTGATATTTGAATTTCTCTACTGTAATAATAATATTTGGCTGATTTATAAAGCGCCGTTTTCATGAAAAATCATCTCAAGGGCGCTGAAATCATCTCAAGGGCGCTGCATGTATTATACATATAAATGCTTATTACAGTATTGTGATTCACGGGGAAGCTGAATCACTCTATCTATTGTTGAAAACCGCATGAAAATCCATTGCGTAGTTTAAAAGATCTATGCGCACATACATTTTGAGCGACTTCATTTTATACTTTTGAATGTAGCTATAACTTTGTGGTTATCCATTATAGATAAATGAAACATTTTAACTTTGTTTAAACCACTTTTATATTTGAGTAAAGCCGACCGGTTTCAGAACGACCGTTCCTTCTGCAGGGTATACGTTTGTATACGTTTGCCCTGAAGTAGGAACGGTCGTTCTGAAACCGGTCGGCTTTACTCAAGTATAAAAGTGGTTCTAACAAAGTAAAATTGTTTCATATAACTTCATTTTATACTATGTATGATATTAAATTTTATTTTATTCACGTGCATTTTAAATTTAGGTAGTAATTCAAAATTTGCTGCAGTTTTTGTGCAGCCGCCAAACTCCTTCTTGAAACGAAAAAAAACATCGTGCAAGTGGCTCGTGCTCAATATCATAATAATATAATAGTTCAAGGATGGCCCGTAAAGCAGATCGATACTAATCTCTGGGAGCGCGTGTGCCAAGTCGTGTGCGACATGAATAGGCGATCTTTACACGTTAAAAGTTTTTCTATCGGTGATTTTCCGGCGTTTTTGGCACGGAATAGGGTGGCCACCCGCCCCTTACCCCACCTGCCGGTGATTTACGGTTATATCATATGAAATACGGCCCCACCAACACCTCGCTTCTCGCCCAACATGGGGTAGGTCGAAAGTACAATTTGTCAATATTTCGCTACATCAATATTCCGGGGGATATAGATACTAAACAGCGCGATATGACACTGAAAAATGAAATATTTTCATCTCCTTATTCTCAATAAGTAATCAATCAAAAAATCCTGTGTTTTTCGCGCGGAATACCGACACAACAAAACATTATTATTGTTCTTGCTATGGTAACAGGTACCTTAAGAGGGTATTAACAGATAAAACCAGAAATGTATCATTTTTAAATCAGATATTATACGTATTGACTCATTTCCACAAAAAAATATAAATGGATTTCGAAAGATTGTTCTTTTATCGAGCATTCGCTTGTTTTAAATTTTGAAAAAAATGTTTATTTTTAGTATAATAAGGTTATACCATAGGTCGTTGGCAGATTTGTAAAAATTTTCAAAAAAGATTTTGTATTATACCATACCCATTTCAAATCATATAATCATGCAGTAAAATAAATCAATACATTATCTGGGCATCGCATGTTTTAGAATTTTAATTGGTGTCTCAATAAAATCATTAAAAAATATATACGTACATGTGTTTCTTGACATAAATTGGTCCGTTGTGTATTTATTTGCGCACTTACAAACTAATATATTTCAGTTTTTTTAACATTCTTATTTAACTTAGACATTTTTGAAAAATGATAAATACTTATAATCAAAAAATAATTACAAAAAGTACATTATTTTAATAGTTTTATCATCACGCCTTTCAGCATTTTTGAATGTAGGTATAAATTAAAGCAAATTTGGAATGAAATAAAATCGATATTGAGTAATAATTATAAAAAGCTGGTACCGAGAATAATTAATCTTTCTCATTGTAACCGCCCTGCACGATCGTAAGATCAACTTTCGATGAAATGTGGATTTTCGGCCGCTGGCAGGATAAACGCTCTTAACATATTTGTTCAAAATGATCAGAAACGAATATATTTGGTTTTTTATCGGATTACCTTATTAATGTTTATAAATCTCATCATTGTTATATTTTTAATCATTGAAGAAAATAATATTTAACATAATATTAATGAAAAAAAGCAGAAAATAAAATGGTCAATCAATAAGTGTTGTGTAAACTTATTAGTTGAATTAAATTCAGTTTTGTTTATTAAGTTAAGAATTACACAATGAAGCAATTAATTATTATCGATGCGCTACTGTCCGTGTTTAGATTTTGTCAGAATCAGAGATGTCATTGTGATTTGTGATTTTCTTACTTTGCCACTTATTGCATTACTTACTGCATTTTCTCTACACGTGTTAGAAAGTTTTTTTATTATAATGATTTTATTTTTTCCTTAGGAGGGGTGCAGACATACGTTCACCGTTTGTCTCATTTTCGACTGTTTACGTTTAGTGTGTAATAAAGAGGGGCAGCGTTTTATGTTTAAGAACAAAAGCAAAACAATTGGCGCATTGACATATGAAGTTTTTGAATTTTTGGAATTCACTCATTATTCAATATTATATTTATCACAATATTGCTGCAGCTCTTTCAAAAGATAAGAATTCGTTCTATACAAAATTTACGAGGAAATAATTTTCGTCATAATTTTTTTTTCGTTAACTTTTCCGATGTTTTAACAGCTATTCTGCTATTCGAGGTAGAGACAAATCCAACGAATCAAAAATCATAAAAATCGGTCCAGCCGTTCTTGAGTTCTTGAGTGTAATAACCCGACTTTGTTTTATGTATTAAGATATCAGTGTATATGATGACTACATAATTTTTAGTTTATTTTTTTTCTTCTGTGCCCTCTCCTATGAGAAATTGACTGTCATTAGTAAAATATTCCATCCCGTGGAGAACTGCTCGAAAAAACTCTGCGGAACTGCACCCGGTTTGGACGACCAACTTACCGACGACGCGACGTGCCTTGATTCGTCTTCTAACAAAATGTCACGTTCGTGTAAAAAAACTTACGCTAGAAGACAAATTTACATTAAAAGATGGCACCATATATAATTCAATCGAAGATTGAAACCAGAAATCATTTAAAATCCAAGATACAGATCTACTACCCTTACATACATACATTTTTCTATCAGTTATCTTATTTTAATATTCTGCTTAATGTTCGCTAAGTATCTACCTTATCATCATTACATCATTACATAGTATAAAATGAAGTCGCTCAAAATGTATGTGCGCGTTAATCTAGTAAACTACGCAACGGATTTTCATACGGTTTTCACCAATAGATAGAGTGATTCAAGGGGAAGGTTTGTATGTATAATACATGTAAATTATATTAGAAAAAAGCCGAGAAATTCAAAGAAAACATATTTTTGTGCGATTTAAAACGGCAGGCGGGCCGTACTATAGTCACTTTTGAAATTCGTTCTACGGAAGAAATTGGAAAATAGATGTCCTGGAGTAAGTAGGTATTTGATTTTCCTTTTCAAATATCCAGTATTGCATTGCAAGCATTTATATGTATAATACATGCTTATTATAGTAGAGAAAAGCCGATAAATTCAAATATTCAATTCAGGCAGCGGGCAGCTGGCAAGCGGGTGGAGTGGATTTTATAAAGATTGGGTAATGGCGTTGTGTTTCGTTAGCCACAGCAACGTGTGGCCGGGTCTGCTAGTAATTTATAATGAACACAACATGTACGGTTGGCTGTCAAACTTAAATATTCCATTCCTCAGGGTGTGTGTAAAATATTATTGGCTAACGTAATAATTATTAAAGGGTTGCACGTGGAGTATTTCAAAGAGTATTAGTGTACTGTAAAGATAAAAAATAACGATTATTAACATTTTTAACGTTTCGAGACAAATTCAAATGAAAAATAATAGTTGTACAAATAACAATAAGAAATAAAGTTCAAAGGATATACCTTATAAGTACATCGCATTTCTTAAAGTTAACCTAATATTGGTACAAAAAGTGGTGATCTGCCAACTCAGAACCACCTCAAAAAGGTCACAAAGAATGATGATAAAAAAATATTAAAAAATTGATTAAATAGGTAACGTTAGGTTAGGGTTAACGGCTATTTTAAAAAATATGTATTTAAAGCTTTTAATGATTTTTCAATGAGTTGTTGAGTTATTTTATTCTGCGTTGGCATGGAACAACAAAAAGTATATAAAGAATGCATATTTAATAATTTGGACATTATGAAATGTAAATTTACCTGAATCGCACATCAAAATTTTATAATAAGTACTATAGTACCAATGCCAGGTGAAAATAAACATGAACGTCGCTACTGTCCCATCGCTGGGCATTTGTGGGTAAGAGGGGACTCAGGGTGGGTATTCCAAACTAGTTCCAAAACTTTTTGAAATTCTCGATTTTTTTTAAAGTCATCAATACTATCGATGTATACAATTACATTTTGATTAGGCTAAAAAGAGAAATACAAAGATAGAAAATATTTACTTTTCTAAAATACCAACAACAAAAAATAATTCGTTGCAAATTATGATACGTATAAATCACCTTAAAATATGAACCACCCCGTGGAATATTACATTAGAATAAAATTTATGACCAACGTGACATATTAATCGGTGACTATTTCCAAACTGTTCCGCCCTTGCCGCCCCGGAGCAGTCCCCGATCCCGCTTCTAGAGGAGGTCGGTACTAACTGTACCGGTGGGTAGGTACGCCCGCAGCCGTCAGTTGACACGGCACGACAAGAGATGGCGCCTCATCATACCAATTTAATTACTCACGTCCTGTTTGACAAGCGGAGGGAATAAAAAGCTTCTACCCAATTCCACCATGTTTATTAGATCTGCGAAACATTTATCGGGTGGCGACGCCGGAATAAATGTTCCGCCTAATTCAGTCAAAATACGATGATAATATTTATTATTATTTGGAGTCCGCATCCAGCTTACGGTGACACTTTACGGTGAATTTTTTTTTGTACTATATTAATCTACAAAAAGTACGAAAAACCATTAATATTATGAAATGTAATTTAAAGAATAAATATGGAATCTCTACTTCTTGAAAAAAGAACTGTTTATCGATAGATATATATATATTTTTTTTGTTTTACCTAAATACCGCACAAGAGTTCCAACTGCTCCCGTCTGGAGCCAGTGGGACTATGGCATCCCCAATTGGGGTATGTTGAGAGGCTGTAGGTAGTGGGGGGGGGGGGGGGAAGGAGATAGGGAAGAGGAAGGTGGGGAAGTACCTGGCTATTCAGATCTGGTCACCAAACACGGCTAACGCCATTTCGAGCAACGTTTCAATTCTGAATGGTGGTCTTATACCAGGGCGATACTGAGAGTATCTTCCACTCTGGAACGTGCCGCAAATATACTATGTATTATTTTCAATGAATAAATTGTGAAATACACAAATTCATCAAATAAAATTTATTTGCCACGCCGGGATTCGATCGCGCGACCTTCGGAATGCTAGTCAAGCGCCTTACCGCTGCACTACGCCGGCCGTCATATGTTTGATGAAAACAATAAACCTTGACGAGTTGTTGGTCGCATGCTTTTTATAATGGTGAGCTCTGGCGTTATGAATTCTTTTTTAAAAGGATACAATGGGTGAAAAATGTGTTTATTTCATATAGTTTAGCGACAGGGAGGGAAATCCGGAGGCGGGGGGCAATCCGGGGGGGTGAGAGGATTCGCGGGAGGATGGGGGAGAGATGTTGGAGGGGGTAAGCCTGAGAAGGTGGAAAGGGAACGCAGGAAAGGAAGGAGACACGGAAGAGCAACGGAGAGGAAACGAATATGCATGGGAAAGGACACGCCGGGTGAAACAATTTCATTATTTGAGTGGCATTGCAATGCTAGGTGCTCGATAGACATCAATAAAAATGATTAAACAAAGCATATTTAAAAAATTGTACTGTTAATTCCGTATTTGGCAGTCTCATTGCTATAATTTATAAATCTGACAAGTTAAATATTAAATATAAATAAAAAATTTTAAATAAAAATAATATCATGTAGAATTTTTTCAAGCGTGTAAGTCTTTGCCTCCTTTGCCCTTTGCCCTTTGCTACGGATTGGAGCAAATGGTTCAGGAGCCTACAAGGGTTCCTGATGTCCAGACTCACCGTTCCAATCTGTTAGACCTATTTTTAACTACTGTGCCACACGGTTACAGGATTGAAGTCACAGCGCCTTTAGGATCGTCCGACCACTGCCTGGTGACGACATCAATCCCTGTAAACTTCAGACCACCAAACGAGAGGCTGAAGAGAAAAGTGTGGCACTATAGGTCAGCGGATTGGTTCGGTCTGCGGGCACATTTCAATGCTTTTCCGTGGTCAGCTGTCTGTTTTCGGACTTCGGATCCCTCAAGATGTGCCCAGGAAATTGGTGAAGTCATCACATCCGCGATGGATGGCTTCATCAAATCTACTGTTAAGGAAACTGGTGTGGGCTCAAAGCCGTGGTTCAGTCGACAATGCGCTGAAGCAGTGCGACGAAAAAACGCGGCTTACCGAGCCTACAACACATCTAGAACATCCGAAGACAGAACAGCTTACAACAAAATGGCAAAGGAAACCAAGAGAATCATAAATAGGTCAAAATTCGAGCACGACCAGCAGATCAGCAGAAAGCTGACTGCATGCCCGCATGGCAGCAGGCAATTCTGGTCACTTGCGGGCTCAATAGGTCGCAATTTCTGCAAATCCAGTCTGCCACCTCTTACCAGACCTGACGGCTCACTAGCAAACACCGCCACCGAAAAGGCTAACTTACTAGGTAAAATGTTTGCGGATAACTCAACCCTCGATGACCAAGGTGCTGTCCCGACGTCGGTTCCTCACTGCGGTTTTCATATGAAAAAGCTGAGGATCCGGCATCGAGAAGTACTCCATGTTTTACGAGGGCTTGATGTTAATAAAGCTAGTGGGCCCGACGGAATACCTGCCCTGGTATTGCAGAGGTGCGCTGCAGAATTAGCTCCAATTTTGACGAAGCTTTTTAAACTGTCCCTGAAGACTGGCTCTGTGCCCTCTGGTTGGAAAAAAGCGGTTATCCATCCTATTCCAAAGAAGGGTGACCGCTCCAACCCGGCCAACTACCGCCCCATAGCGATCACATCAGTTCTGTCTAAGGTGATGGAACGTGTGATCAACGACAAACTGCTCACATACCTCGAGAAGAACAAAATTATCAACGACCGTCAATACGGATTCCGGCGGAACCGCTCGTGCGGTGATCTTCTCGCGTATGTGACGCATGTTTGGGGGCGATGCCTGGAACGTTTCGGTGAGACCCAAACGGTTGCACTGGACATCTCCAAGGCCTTTGACCGGGTTTGGCACCGAGGACTTGTCAACAAACTGCTTTCTTACGGACTTCCCGCATCCTTGTGTACGTGGATTGCCGACTTCTTGAGGGGGAGGTCGATTCAGACGGTAGTCGATGGTTTCACCTCTTCCTCACACTCGATAAATGCTGGCGTCCCGCAGGGATCGGTTCTGTCTCCAACTTTGTTTTTGTTGCACATCAACGACCTTTTGTCATGTGCACCAATTCACTGTTATGCGGATGACAGTACAGTTCATGATAGCTTTTTGTTTGACAAGCCCCCAAAGGGCTCACAAACTCCAACAGCTCGTAGGGCTTTGAAGCAAAGAATGGACGGCTACCTCGAAAGTGTTTTCTCTTGGGGTAAAAATAATCTCGTTGAATTTAATGTTTCAAAGACCCAATCTTGTCTGATTACGTCCAAAAGGGATCGAAATGAAAATCTAGTCTCTTTCAACGGAAGCAATCTTCCGAACAGGCCCTCCATTGATATGCTTGGTGTAACCCTAAGTGACCAGCTCGGGTATGGGGGCTCCATTGAAGCCAGAGTAAAGCTAGCCTCCCAAAAACTGGGCGTACTGTACAGGGCCCGCAGATACTTTAATAGTACACAACTGCTAACCTTGTACAAATCACAAGTACGCCCCACGGTTGAATTTGGCAGCCATCTCTGGTCTGGAGCTCCAAAATACCTGAAAAATACCCTCGACTCTGTGCAGAAACGGGCGGTCCGTTTGATAGATTCTCCCATCTTAACAGACGGATTGCAATCTTTAGAGCACAGGCGTCGGGTGGGAATGCTATCCTTGTTCTACCGGTATTACAATGGAAGATGCTCCGAGGAACTAGCATCATTGATCCCTTCGGCACCGGTGCATAGTCGGGAAACACGCCAAACGCGTGCCCAACATTTGTACACGGTTGACATTTGTCACATGAGAACGGGTCGTTTCTTCGACTCGTTCTTGTGTTCAACAGCTCGGCTGTGGAATGATTTGCCGGCCTCTGTGTTTCCTCCTTCCTACAACATGGGTCTCTTCAAGACCAATGTTCATTCCTTCCTCTCCTCAAAAAGACCCTCCACACAGCATCCCAGATGACATAGGCCCTGAGGGAAATTATTTTCCTCAGGGCCTCCTGTGTGGAGTTAATGTAAAAAAAAAAAAAAAAAAAAAGTCTCAAAACTCTATTCTGGAAATTACTTTCAATTTAAATAAAAACTCCATCAAAAGAAATTTTTAAAAACTTTAATGTGTTCAGCATTATTAAATTATACTCAAAAAATGCACTACTCAAATTTAAAGAAAAATATGAATACCTTGCTGACCAACACACCTACACTACAAGGTCAAAATCCTCAAAACTACTGAACATCCCGCAATTAAACACATCTTTTGGCCAGAAAAACCATAATTTCCATGCTACAAAATTATATAATGCCCTTCCAATTAAAATTAAGAACACCATGGAGATACAAATGTTTAAAAAAAACATAAAATTATGGTTAAGTAAACAGGAAGATGAGGAAATCATTAAAATTATGAAGTAACTCCAATATAACCTGCAGACAAAAAACATTATAATAGTAATAATAATAATATATTTTATTCCAGAATGTATGCAGGGGAAGTGCAATGCAATACATTCCATAATGTAAAATAACAAAAAAAGATAAATAATAAGTTAAGGTAAAAAGTAAATAACAACACATAAATTAAATTAAATAAACGAATAAGCATGAAAAATGAAACTGAGAAAAAAAAATTATGTATGTAAACACTAAAATGAATGTAAATAGCCGTTTACGGAGGGTATTTCATCGTCTCCCGTCTCCAGAGGGTCATCAGGGGAGATTCCATCCAGGCAGTCATGGCGGTGATGATCGCATTCTTCGAATGGCGCAGTCCGCGCCATAAACTTCCCATGCGGTGGCGGAGAAGTGCACGGAAAGTATGAACTCGTCCCTCCAGGAACATTTCCGTAGCACTGCAGTATCTCGGTAGGCGGAAAAGTTGGCGATAAGGGTTATTGTAAGCAACCTTTAACTTATGCCATTGGGTTGCAGTGTAGTCAACCCACAGTTCTGATGTGTACAACGAGGTACAGAAAGCGTTGAACAGTATTCTTTTTACTTTGGGGCTGCAGGAGTAAAAACGTCTTGACAGCATACCCGCTCTAACTGGTATTGCTCTTCTCTGCCTTTCCATGTCCTCGATATCCTTAAGGTCGTCTGTGATGACATGTCCCAGGTATTTAACGCTGTGATTAACATTCATTTTCCTTTCATCTAGCCATACTGAGGGTGTTTGTGGACGATTTCGTTTTTCGGTTTAAAAACCATAACTACTGACTTGGTGGTATTATACAAAAGGTTATGGTTTTTTGCAAAGTCTTCACAAATTTTTAGTAGTTTCTCCAATGCGCTTAGTGACGGTGCAAGAAGAACCATGTCATTTGCGTAATTAATGTTATTTACACACACTCCATTTAAATGGCAGCATATTTTCGTGGCATTAAGTCTTTGAATAAGCTCATCGGTGTATAGATTGAACAGAACCGGAGACATGCTTCCTCCTTGCCTTACGCCACTTTTCAAAAAGAATGGGTTGGAAAATTCCCCAGACCATTTCACAATATTTTCTTGTTGCGTGTGCCAAATTGAAAGAATAGCTATTACATCTTCTGAAACTGCTCTTTTCCTTAGTTTTTCCCACAGTTTATTATGACATACACGGTCAAATGCTTTGCTTAAATCTAGAAAGCAAGTATAGATTGGCGTTTTTCTTAGTTTATAATAACTGATGGTTTCTTTTAGGGAATATATTGCCATAGATGTTGACAGTGCAGGTTTGAATCCGAACTGGTTATCCTCTGTTTTTATCCTCTGACAGCAGACAAAATTTTTTCAAATAATCTTGCCACTGTGGTTGAGAGTGAAATTGGTCGGTAGTTATTGATCACGGATGGATCAAGATTTGTTGATTTAATTATGGGAATAATTAGTTAATAATTAATACTTTTATTTTATTTATTGTTATTTTATGAAAATCAAGAAACTAGAAGATGAGGAAATAAAAATCTACACCCATTCAGCAAAATACAGTCCGCCTCGGAACAGGAATACCTAGTGAGGAGGACTGTAAACAAACCACTATATTGGTAATTTTACTTATTTTGTAATTTTACGTTATCCGTATATTGTCATTAAAATTTAAAAAAAAAAAAAATAAATTAAAACCATTTTTTTTTCTAAACCATAGATTTTTGTATTCATAAAATCTACAACACGGCACCAACGGCTATTTTATTTTCGAAATAGAGACTAATGGTGGGTTTCTTCATTTACCGAGAATGCTAAATGCAATGCTAACTGTAAAAGTAAACAGTCAAATGCATAGAAATTTTTAAATTTCGATCGTTATTTTTACAATTAGCATTTCAGCATTCTCGGTAAATGAAGAAACCCACCCTAAGGATGAAGTTCTTGAACGTTATTTAATCAATAGTGTTAAAGTTTTTCAAAGATTTAGAATGTTTACGGAATAATTGATTTGTAGTAAATATTGTAAACGACACCTCCTAATGGTGCAAATAAACTATTTATTCTAATTTTCTCATTCTGTCGATGTTTACTATTCCAATTATCACCATATTTCGTTATAAATCAATCGAACACAATTAACAAACGCTATCAAATATGTTATGCCATTATGTGGTATTCACAGTATAATTATGAATGCGCTGAGTATCATTTAATTAAAGCGTGTTTTGACAGTTGTTATAAACACGCAAATTGCGCTAATAAATGCAATATAATTTGTTTTTAAGTAGGGAGAATTTATTGCTAGTACAAACCATGATGTGCGCCCCACGGTTGAATTTGGCAGCCACCTCTGGTCTGGAGCTCCAAAATACCTGAAAAATACCCTAGAATCTGTGCAGAAACGGGCGGTCCGCTTAATAGATTCTCCCATCTTAACAGACGGATTGCAATCTTTAGAGTATAGGCGTCGGGTGGGAATGCCATCCTTGTTCTACCGGTATTACAATGGAAGGAGCTCCACGTCATTGATCCCTTCGGCACCGGTGCATAGTCGGGAAATACGCCAAACGCGTGCCTAACATTGGTACACGGTTGACATTTGTCACACGAGAACGGGTCATTTCTTCGACTCGTTCTTGTGTTCAACAGCTTAGCTGTGGAATGATTTACCGGCCTCTGTGTTTCCTCCTTCCTACATCATGGGTCTCTTCAAGACCAATGTTCATTCCTTCCTCTTCTCAAAAAGACCCTCCACACAGCATCCCAGATGACATAGACCCTGAGGGAAGTTATTTTCCTCAGGACCTCCTGTGTGGAGTTAATGTAAAAAAAATTATGATGTTTGGAGAGACGCCTCAAGGCATTGAACAGTAAAATGTATATTATCTCTTTATAACATTGTTTCTTTACACAAGCCTATTTGATGTGGTAACATTGTCAAAAGATCTTATTTGAATTTATATCAAATATATTATAAATGTCTCTTTGTACCCATAATCCACCCTGAATAAAGAATCAGACAACAACTAATATACAATAATCTAATACAAATCCCCGGGTTTTCCTGCCCCACTCCACTCCGTCCCCGCCCGCACACATCGGCCTAATACTCAGATTTAGGGGCAAGCGGGGACCTCGGGCAGCGGGGTACGTTGGAACAGTAAGCCACCACGTCCCGCCAGTCATATTTCATGGGGCTTACCTACCCCGCGTGACAAGCAACCCCCCAACTCACTAGATCCTTCTATCCAGCCTTCCTTCCATTGCCTGATCTGTTTCTTATAACAGAATAATGGGGGAGGGTGGGCAGTAGAGTTACATGAATTATTTTCTGTCAAAGACAAAAAGGTGTATTTTAAAACAAGTTTAGTAAGAATAACTTTTACCCATCCGTGCCTTTTCATTCACGGCTTAATTTTTTTCGTATTTTTAAAACACTTCCAATAGTTTCCAATATTTGGTTTTATAAATATTAAAACACTTCCAATGAAGTAAATAGGTTTATTCGCACAAGTAAGGCCCTCCGTTCCTGGAGATACTTATAATCTACATAATTGTGACGAAACCACAAGTACCCCGCTGATATACTACGTTTTAATGATAGTCTCCGTACCCGTACACGGCACTATCCGAAATATACTGAACTTGATCATTTTTTTTTCACGTGCAGCCGTGGCGTTAACACGCAGTCAAGCGATGTCATATGACTTTTTTTCCAACATCAATACATGCTTTCTCCACTAAATCCTTTCTTACGTATTCTGGTAAAGTATAGTTATATAAACATGCATTTTTTCCACTTCCAGAACAAATCTAACATTACTTTAATGTTCCGACGCCATTCTGTCAAACGTCAAACGGATAAGTATCAGACGTAAATGATGCGACGCGTCGCGTACGATCAGCACTGTCGGTATCGTGGTTGGAAACCGACAGCCACCGCGTATCGCCGTGAACGGGCACCAGCAAAATCGTACAGGGGGTACTTACGATCGGCGCGTATGATACGCGCACGAGGAACGAGTATCTTGTAAGTATCTCCGTGAACGGAGGCACTAAGTGTTGTATTTTTTATCATCCTACCTATTTATTTATATAATCATAGGAAGCTATTTTGTTAAATTGAATATGTAATTACTAAGTAAACTGATATATATATATATATTTTAATTTGCCTGCACAGAAAGTGTTAAGTTTAGGATGACAGAACTTTGGGCATTATATTAATAAAACAGTCTTTACAAAGTTATTGTTCGTGAAAGTATATAAAAATTGTTTATTTAGACTTTTGAAAGCTGTAACTTTGTGGTTATCCATTATAGATATATGAAACAATGTTACTTTGTTTGAACCACTTGTATATTTGTTAACTTGTATATTAAAAATAATGAATCTATTATCAACAAACAAAAAATATTATCTTACAGCCCAATCATGGATATGTTCCCCCACCCACTCTTCATTAATCCCTAGCCACGTCTCCACCCCTACCATAATCCTTAGTAATAATACATGGTTCCCACCCACTATTTTGTAATTGTCAAATCAGTATACGTTTGCCCTGAGGAAGGAACAGTCGTTCCGAAACCGGTCGACTTTAAACAAATATATAAGTGGTTAAAACAAAGTAACCTTGTTTCATTTGTATATTTAAAGTTTACTCAGATTCCTGGGGTTTCCTAGAGCTGTACAAATGTCGCTATAACAAACTACGAGTTGTACAGTATTTAAGAACAAACGATGCGGTCTAAGTAATTCGGATATTAACGATATTTGGTCTATAATTTAATCCCGCAGCCCTCGCCCTGTATGCTACATATCATTTCTGCTACTTGATAAATGACTCTAAGGATAATTCCTAGGGCTGGTTGGAAGAGATAGTCTAGGAAGGAGGCAGGGAAGAGGGGGGTTGCCTTAAGAAGATAGTCGTGGAGATGGAATTTCTTAAGGGTACCAAGGTGGGTTAAGGAATAAATGAAAGGCCAGAATTTAAACAAGCATAGATCCCTGATTAATTTAATGAAATTAGATTATTTTCTGTCAAGGTTCAAGATACAAATTTGATAAGATGCAGATCTGCCAAAAGTTTTCGTAACAGAGAGAGGTGTATTTTAATTTTTAATAAATGAAGACAATATTAGCGCAACTCAACCGAAAATCTGAAAACAGAAAAATCAGAAAAGATATTGGCAGCTCTGGGACTCGAACCCAGGACCCTTTGCTTACATGGCAAGTGCTCTGTAAGCAAAGGATCCTGGGTTCGAGTCCCAGAGGTGAGAATATCTTTTTCTGATTTTTCTGTTAAATTTTCGATTGAGTTTCGCTAATATTGTCTTCATTTATTAAATATTATAATTTGAGTATTACTCATAAAGTTAAAAATAAAAATAAGTATTTTAATTATTTATGGTTTTGTTCCATATGGAAAACTTAAGTAAAACTCTAAGCAGTGCAAAACATGCTCAGTGCTTAATTTTTCCGTTGTTAAGGCATTCATGGAGTGGAATTCCGTTATGATTTATTAATTTTTAAATTGACGCCAATAGAGAACTCCAGTCCAATTTTTTAAAAATTAATATGACCTTCTAACTTAAATAACTGCATTTTTATTTTTAGAGTTAGTTTTAATAGTTAAAATAATTGTCAAAATTTTAATTTGTCAAGGTCCCCGAAAACCACCGTATGTATGGTGAATCGTGTGACGTCATTACTCCTGAAAAGTTACTATATAATCGGGCAATCAACTGCCGCCATTTTGAATTTCGTTCTTCGAAGTATTCTCCCGAGAAGTAGCTTTACTATTTTTTTTGTGCAATAGTTTTTGAATATTTTCAATAATAGGGATAAACTAATAAGAGATACCTTTATTTTTGAGATGCCTTTTTAGGCCTAAATAATGTTTCAATAAACACAACAACTAAATCTCTATAAACAGTATGTAAATAAACGAATAAATTAATACGATGGCTTGTGTCATACCTACATTCCCATACAATGACTTTACGGTGACGTCACGACACGACGAACAGTGACGTCACCACTAAACATTTCAATAATCCCAACTTGACGGCGTGTTTTTGTGATCCGATTAAAGATGGACTTTTTAATATTTTTTTTAAAAACTCCGCGTTTAATATTATTAAAAAAACTTATATCTTCAGAATCAGCGTTTATTGGTCTATGTGAACATATTTTTTAAAGCCGTAATATTTTTAACTGGAATTCCTTATTGCATTACGAGAATAAATTTATTATATTTTTACAAAGTCAAATTAATGATTCAAAAATTTTTTGGGATAGTAAATTTGCTTCGAATACCCTTGATAAAATGTAAATGCGTTGAAGTAACGTTTTTTTAAGGTCCATTTAACCTTCCTCCGGCGTCACATTCCTCGAACTGGACAATCGCATTCTCCTCTATGACGGCCCCGGCATATCAGATGAGATCCAGAGAGCCTCTTGCCAAAGAACATAAATCAAGACGCTTCATTTGACAAATTACTGGAAATTCCGTCCTCCGCTTATCCTCATCTCCCTGTACTCGGTACTCCATCCCTTGACTTTAGATGGACAAACGGAATACAAAATAGCTTCCAAATAAATAGTAATCCTAAGCCCCATTGGAAATAAACATACAGAAAAATCGAAGCGTACTTTTCCATCGGGAAAATAACAAACCACTTAACTCACTTTTCTATAAAATCATATTATTCGACTAACCTGAAATGGGATTCTTGTAAATATCCGAATGAAACAAAGGAACTGAATAAATAATCTACAATTTTCGGTACTAGTTTTACAAAACAATTTTCGCAAAATTATATTGTGTTTTCATCCATCCAAATATTTTTGTTCATAATAAATGGGAAATTTCTTGTATTCTGTGACCTATAAAAATGTTATAAATTTTCTTCTCTTTATTTTCAGATTGCTGATTCAAACATTCCAAAATCCCAGAGGTAAGAATTTATACAATTTTAAAGGCTTTTACTAATTCAACCCATTTTTTCAAACTTACTACACGAAATATATTTTTAATTTATACTCCTTCCTGTTTTAGTTCTACAGTAATCGAGTTACCTTGAATCGGCAAAAATATTCGGTTCTTTCCCATATACCTTGGAATTTATTCTAGACTTAACTCCATCTGGCAGTTACGGGAGGGTAGACTGGGTAGCAGGTACGAACGTACGATATAAAATATACACAGTGATCCAAAAAAAATTTACAGTAAAATTTTCGAAATTTTATACTTATCATGATTAATAAAAAAACAATTGCAGGAGATTTCTTCTAAAGACTCAATTTTATTCCTCAATTTTACCTACACTTACCAAGTCTTCAATACTGTAATACTTCAATATTAAAACATTATTACCTATCTAAGTACGTGTTCGAGATTCGCTCTCGCTATTAAGCAATATTTTGAAATGATATTATTATCGTCGTTTCATGTTTTGTCCCCTACAGACGTACAGACAACCACATATATTCATTGCAAGCGGCATTACTACATTACATATCGTATCAATTTCTGCTAAATTATTGAAAAAAATTTATACAGCACGCCATAAGTTTTCAAAAATTAACTGTGTGAATATAATATGCGTAGTACAAAGTAGGCATTTTTCAGAGGGACAGTTGTTTTGAACATTCAATAACTGCAGTAAATTTAAGAGTATTGCGTTTTCCAAGATTGATGTTATATTTTGTTGAAGATTTAATTTTGTTAATATTAAAAGAAGGATGCCCGAAAACCTGTTGAAAAGTAATATTTGCGGCCTCAGTATTTGATGGTCTCCGTGGTCGACGGGTAAGGCTCTTGAAGGTTGCGGGATCGAATCCGGAATAAATAATAAAAGAATAGCGCGTAAATTTTATTTTATTAATTTCTCTTATTCCACAATTAATTAATTTAAAAATATATTTGCGGCACGTTCCATAGTGGAAGACACTCCTCCCCTGGTGTGAGACCAAAATCGAAACCAACAGAATTGAAACGTTGCTTTAAATGGCTTTAGCCGTGTTTGGTGACCAGATCTGAATAGCCAGATACTTCCCCACCTTCCTGTTCCTCATCTCCTTCGCCCCCGACTACCTTTAGCTTCACAACATACCCCACTGGGAATTCCATAGTCCCACTTGCATACTTATAGTATTCACATCAAAAATAAAATAAAAACATACTATAAGTGATTAAATATATACAGATATGATTAATGTAAATAATTAAATATAACATAGTTTTTCGAATTGTTCGGTTTTTATTGCGCCACAGTGTTTAATATATATGGTGAAGTAAGGTTCTGGATCCCACAGGACGGTGAATGGGAACGTTACGGAATTTCAATTCGGTATCCGCTAAGATCTCTCCCTATTCCGAAGCAATTTTTCCCGTCTTCAAGATATATTCAGGTGTATCTGTGTGCAGCTGCAGTGGGGCACAGCACACTGCACGCTACCTGCCGATTTACTTCGGTAAAGACCTCCGCAGTACTTGACCAATACATCCGCATTGTCTAGCAGTGCCAGGAACTAAGTTCGTGATTCAATAATCGTGCCTACCTGATCTGAAATGAAAACTTGGCTCTTGCAAATCGTTTCAATAACCTACCTCAATTATAATATTAAGTTAAGTCAACGTTCGGGAACACCCAACGATAAATCATATTGTGTAGGTTTATGTTATGATTTTAACCTCTCCTTTTATATATTTTTCCTCTTTTTACTTTTTTTTTTCGTTCAGCGGTTGATCGATGGGCTGTCGAACACTGTTGGTAAGAGTATGTACATTATATCAAATCCTCACTAAGCCTACCCTATTAGGTATATTCAAAGACCTTGAACCTACAATTTTTTTTGTAAGCATTTATTAAGGCAGGCACCGATTAAAATACGGTGTGGCGTGTCTGTGTTCCGGAAATATGCTCAATTTTATCTACCTTTGGCTGAAAATGATTTCGACAAGCATTTTTAAGTATGAAATTTATAGCTTGAACTCATAATGAAATTAGTTTGCGTGTATTGGGCTTAGAAGTGAAAAGATGTTAAGTCGGTAATTTTTGTCATCGGTTTCCTTTTAACCATTCTGACCCGCAAGCATGTTTACTTGACAATATAACGATATAAGTCAAATGCGTACATGTACAATAAGCGCGTTTTCACGCTAACGCGTGTGTTCCCACAGAAGTCGTTATAACTCTGTTATTGTTCTAGTGACAACCCTAAAACAAACAGTAGAAGATCCATATTGAATTGAACTTCACATTTCTATTCAAAGTTGTCCATATAAGTACATAAAAATATTTATTTTGTAGAAACAGTTTTCACCCGTCAAATCACCTACGCGACGTTAGACATTGTTAATTTTTTTAATATTCTTGTATGAAATGGTAAAAGGTAGATGACAAAACTGTTTATATACAATAGAATAAGTGTTATTTCACATAACCCGTGATTTTAGTACCGTTTTTACATAAAAACATCACGTGTTATTACACAACCTTATTTCATAACGTTTCAAAAATAGTTTTTAGTTTACGGCTACGTTCAGAAATGTTACATTTATAGAGCTTTAATTGTGAAGCGGAAATAACACAAAGTTTTTATAAATCTGACAGTTCGTTTAAGACAAAAAAAAATGTCTATACCGATCTACAGCACATTTCCAGAAAGTTTTTCTTATGTATTATTTATTTCTGAAATACTGATTTCGTGTGCTATAAATGTGCCAGTAATATAACTTTATATCTGATATATTTTCAGCCATCTTTCAAATAGGCACAACACGTTTTCGAATAAAGCCCCTACGGTTGTTTTAAACGTATATGAAAAAGGCCAATCATCCCTTGCGGGAAGGTTTCAAATCAAATTACAAGAGAAACTCAGCGATTTTCTAATTCGACAATTACTCCAGGACAGCTGGGGGAGGGAATTGTTATAGCACAGAAGGTTTTACTACTTCACCCTCACTTCCTCGTGTCCTGAACCTTCCCCGGGAAGAAGATTCTCTCCATTTACACTTTTAATTGCACCCTCAACATCGCAACTTTTACTTCATGGATAAAAACGAATCGCTCTCTCATTGATAATAAAGCATTTGCTATGGCAAACGAAATGTCTTTTTCACAGCGGTCTATTTTCAGCACGATTCAAGTAGATTTCAATAAGACACGTCCATTTTACTTTTATTGTCAAAAATTAATCAAGGAATTAACCACCGAAAGAATTTATCTATTTCAATACTTAATAATTGAATTTGGTCTTGGAAAACAATTTAAAATAATAATAATTTATGTAGAAAATGTTTGGCTTTTCCGAAAACTGTAGAGCATAATTATATCGGGATGTTCTGTATTAGCGCCGTCCGAGTATACATTTAGGCACAATCAGGTTTTAATAATAATTCACCAAAGTTTGGTAATTAAACACAACTTGATTGACTGCCATAATACAGTAACATAAGCGAAGCAAATTCATTTTTAGAGATCGATTTTATAAAATACGAGCATATAATGATAAAACTATACTAACAGACAGAACAATTAGTCATAAATAAACCTGATATAGTTTTACATGACAAAATTTAAAAAATAACTTACGTCATTGAGGTCGCTATTCCAAATTCCTGTAATATTCAAAAATCTGTTTCTGAAAAAATAAAAAAATATACAGATTTAGGAAATGGGATTACAAGAATTTGGCATTCTCAGACAATAAAAATATTACGATTTATTATTTCGGCTACTGCCATTAAACCTAGCTCTCTTTTTCAAAATTTAGGCATATTAGATTTGTCAAAGAATTGTATATAAAAAATTCAAAAAACAATTATTTTAAATACATGTAGGATTACGAAAGATTTTTTAAATATTAATATTGAGGGATCAGTAGGATTTATCGGTCCAGCTAGGAGTTCTACCGAGTCGAACCCTCTGTTATGAAAATATCTGGAGTCAGTGAATTATTTTCCCATTTGGTCTCTGGTAGGTTGACATGTTGTTTTTGTATTGTTTTGTATTTATTGTACTTATAGTACACTTGCATAGCGAGAATTGACTAGATGGTCAATTGTAGAAAAGTGTGTGGAAGGGTTTAGTTTTTCCTGTGCGGAAGATTTAACCCGGACATAAAGTCATAAAAATAATTTTGCTTCGTTTACCAAAAATTACTACAAAATTATACAACATTGCTTGATTTGTGTATTTGTACCAATAATCAATTGTATGCGTAATGGTTTAGTTAGAGTTGTTTGTTTATGTAGGAATGAGTAATTATTTTCGACTCTTCGCTTATTCTGTAGAAAATAATTAAAAAATGAGTCATTAATTATGTTGATTTGTTTTTCAGGGTAGTTTCGAATTAATTCCTTTGCAAGTGAACAATTGAACATTCGTGTAAGAACTTAACCGTCGAACAGCGGTCTTATTGGCGCCCTTAGTGTTAGTTTAAGGTCGTCTACAGTGACTGATTTTGTGGCATTTTATGGCGTCTATAAACCAGTACAGATTGAAAAATCCACAGCCTCCCCCGTGGCGTACCGACGCCGAGCAGGGGAACGACGGAACGAGCAAGCGCCGGCTCCAATAAGCGTCCCGCTAACGGTAACGTCAACTGAATGATCAATGCTACCCGCTTTACCTGCGGGAATGGCGTTTGTACTTTATTTTTATACTCACCCGCATTGACTTCTTAAAGTTCGCTTTTAAATCAAATTGAATCAAACTCAACGTGTTCGTGGGGGTACTATAATTTAAAGCTACATGCAAGCAGGTTGCATTCACACCTTTATTCGAAAGTTAAAAATGTATGTGGCTCTTGTAGAGAAGACGTTATTTATACATACGTTTGTGTTACAGAATATATTAATAACAGTTTAATACGTAAATTCAATTAATTATTTAATTAGTTTTGATAAATATAATTATTTAATGTTTTGTTTTAATTCACGTGTACGATTATAAGTTTCAATGAATGCAACCTCCACACGACATCCACAAAATGACATAGGTCTGACATGATGGGAATTATTTTCACAGGGTCTCCTGTGTGGAGCTAATGTAAAAATAAAACAAAATGCAATGAGTAGTGTAAACAATCAAAGAATTAATGACTATTTTGGCGTCTGGCTATGGTTGAAGAAACAGTTCAACAATATTTAAAAAGAATTTTAGAACCAAGTAAAAAAAGCTTTTTTGAAAGCCATGAAACTAGTAGTATCTAGTAGGCATGTGACTTTTCCAAAAATAATCGATCCTTTTTCTTAGCATGAAAAATAGATTTATAAATAATCGATTTTTATTGAAACATAATTAATTAATAGTCGATTTTTCTCCAAATTTGACAATTTAAAATACGCGCGTAAAATATCTTTAATCACAGTTTTATCAAATATCAAAATAATCAAAGGAATAAAAAGTTTTTTTTAAATGATTAACACAAATTAGAAATCCGTGGGCAATGAGCTCAGGAATAAGAGCTTAGGTAAAGGTTTGGACAATATACGGTTCCTGGATTTAGTTAACACGGCGCCAGCTTTTGAAAACAATCTCTCTGCTGGGGCCGAAGACGCCGGCACCAAAAGGTGCTTACACGCCACCTGTGTCAGTTCGTATTAGCTCCCTCATAGCTTCTCCAGACCTCTAAAGCATATTTTTTTAACTCTTTTAGAGGCGCAGCTATGTACAGGTCTAATTCGGATATCTGACTGTGACTTAGTCTGACTGTATGTGAAGCGTAGCAGGGCTGCGAATGAAAAAAAATCGGCAGTGTAAAAAATCTATTGCTAATTAATCGATTTTTTAGAAAATTAAAATCTAGGTATGTGACTTTTACATAAATAATCGGTTCTTTTTCTTAGCTTAAAAATCGATTTTTTAGAAAATTAAAATCGAAAAAAATTAAATCGATTATTTCGATTATTTTGATTATTTTTTTACGTGACTAGTATCTAGTAAAATCGTAGAAAAACCATAGAAGCAAATAAATAATTAGGTTACTGTAATATTTCTTATTTATTCGTTTACTAGGGATTACAAATTAATCTCAATTTATGAACTTAATTCCGTATTTTTCTTCCTTAATAAATATGTCACCTAACTTAAAGAAAAATAAATTAGTTCCATGTTCTCGCAGTAAATTCCCGGGCGCGGTAACAAAACCAAGTGTCGCAGTTTGCCCGTCCAGCCGACTTGATATTCCTGCCGCACAAAAAGTCCATAAACTTTCTGCAAAAACAAAACACACCCCGGCCAATAATGTAACTTATTTTCCAATAATCTTGTCATGTTGGCGCTACTGCCTACCGACGCTCCTAACAAATGGGTCCACCCGCTAAAATGTCTTGTAAAAATTCTTGTCGCGACTTCACTGCGAGACTACGCCACACATACGCATAGCCTCCACACACCTACCCCTGTACAGATATAACTAACAGGCACACATACATGTAACCTCCACACACCTAGCCATATACATATATAACTAACAGACAGGCAAACACAATACAGGACCTCTTTCTTTCTCCCACTCCGCCCAGTTCCTCCCTGTACCACCTCACTGTTCAGAATTCTTGAGACGCACCAAATTTATCTTTCATCTCCGATGCTTCTTTCTGCCTGCGTAGCTAAAGAAGAGCGGGGACAAGTCTCTATATTCCAGCTTATTTTGCTACATTCTTCCAGAAGATCCTTAATCTTGAATGGATTTACTTATTTGAGTTTGCCTATACCGTGTGAGAGTGTGGAGTGGATACTTGATACCTTTATATCAAAATACTACACGACAACTTCGAGTTTATTTTCAATATACTGCAAACTTACTACGCTGATCGGATTCTATGTGTTTAACATAATACGGATTATGCTTAGAACCGCATGATATACAAATAAAAATAAGAAGCGAACGTAGTCTTTAGATTGTGGTTAGTTTGTATGTGTAAAAAAATAATGTTTCTAATTTTCTTTTATTTTAAATCAACATCCTCGATGCCGGCCTCTTTAATTATAAACCATAAATATTTAAACTAACCTCTTTTTAATTTCAAACAAAGAACTGTATAATTTGTTCCTAGGAATATCACCTTCTTAATGACAATTCTTTTTTAAAACTTTCTTCAGGCATGCGAACCTTGGTGGGATAAAAAGTTGTATCCACCACGGCCACCATCTTAAACCGGAACCGAAACGTAACAAACAAATTTAAAGACAGATTTAATGCCAAATGGTCGAGTTAAAAAAAGATTTCACTACGCTCTGTCAATTAGGCACAATATGTATGAAGAATAAGTTAATGATGAATGTAAGTAAGTCTACTGTCATGGTGTTTGAAAGATAGAGTACGAAAACAGTATGCAATATAGTTATAAATGATGAATACTTGGAGCAGGTGGATGAGTTTGTGTATCTGGGTAGTATGTTTACGATACATGGGAAGGCTGATAGAGATATTGAAAGCAGGGTGAATGCCGGTAACACCATTAATGGTGGACTGAATGCCGTTGGCAATGGAGTACCTACCCTGATGTATGGCAGTGAGGCATGGAACTGGCAGAGGAACGATGAAAGTAAACTGAATGCTGTGAAATGAGATCCCTGAGACGTATGTGTGGTAAAACAATGTATGATCGTGTGAGAAATGTGGATATCCGCAAAGAATGTAAGGCTGATGTAAACATAATGAGTAAGATTAAGAAAGGGACCCTCAGATGGTTTGGGCATGTAGATCGAATGAATGAAGAAAGTAGTGTAAGAAGAATATACGACGCGAAAGTGAATGGTAGAAGAAGTCGGGGACGCCCGAGGAAAACATGGCACGATCAAGTGAATCAGATACAAGTGTCGGGCCATGTCAAAAGTCAGAATAATATATGAATGTGAGTGAGGCAAAGAGTGTGTGCCGAGACCGAGTTGTTTGGCGGTCCGTCCTCTCTGCCTACCCCTGCGGGGAAACGGCGTGATGGTTAGTTAGTTAAATTTATACTGATAACTTTAGTATTACGCAATGTCGATAATCCATTAGTAACAAAAATCTTTTTATACTTCACTTATGTCGTCGTGTCATTGAAATATTTCAATAATTCAAAATACGACTGGTTAACAAAATGAATAAAACTTTACCAAATTTATTCGCATAAACTTTTCGTGGAAAACTATTGTAGCTTATTGAGATTAAATTTGCAAAAACAAACACGGAGTTTCCCTGCTAAATTGCCTCGCCCCTGATACTTTGTTTCATCGGAAATAAATATTGTTCAGCTATCAAAACGACTGTTCAACTCTGCAAGTCACCTCGTTCACTTTTCACATTTGGAAAATACAGGGCTGGGATTTAATTTAATGTATTTTTGTTAAAACTCTTTTTTTTTTCAATTTCTGTTCAATTAACTTAAAATTGTAAATGAAACTTAATAATCATGCGCTTCTTTTGTAGTAAAACTAGCTTTCACCCGCGACTTCGCTCGCATGCTATTTATTAGGTGGGAATACCACTGATTCCTTCATTCATTAATCAATTCATTCATTCATTCACTCATTCATTCATTCATTCATCATTCATTTATTCATCATTCATTCATTTATTCATTAAAAACTCATTATTTATTCATTCATTCATCATTCATTTATTCATCATACATTCATTTATTCATTAAAAACTCATTATTTATTCATTCATTCATCATTCATTCATTCATCATTCATTAAAAAACTCATCGTTTATTTATTCATTCATTCATGATTCATTCATTCATTCATATCCCGGCATTCATTGTCTTCCCTCGCCCCACTCCCCTCCCCCTTCCCCTCTCCCGCTAATACATCAAATTCCCAAAGTTTCATCGCAATCGGATGATCGGTTAGCAATGCATAATTACATGTTGCCAGAACTCACTATTGTATATAGAAAACATCGCGGACATGCGCACATCAAATCCCCAAAGTTTTCTCGTAATCGGATGAATGGTTCAGCAACGCATAGCGGACATACACATATAAATACAAACCCAGAAACAAACACATTTTAATTTTTATATATATACTAGCGAGTTCCCGGCATGCGTTGCTATGCCATTCAATAAAGAAATTGTTTCTCTCTGCGTTTCCTTTCCCATTCATCCCGTTCCCTTCCGCCTCCCCTTCCTCTCCAGCGACTTCTTCCCCTCTCGCGTTCCCAAACCGCCTTTCCTCTTTTCCCACTTTTCCCGCTTCATCGTTCATCTTCGCCGTCCCGCAAACCCCCCTCCCAAGTTCCCCTCCCCCTCCCGTATTCCATACATTCAGTTCCGATACATTCAGGTTTCAAACAGCTCGCGTGCCACCTATTGCAATTTTTATACAAATTTCATAATGCCAGAACTAACTTTATACATACAGGAACCATCGCGGGCATGCACACATTAAATCCCCAAAGTTTCATCGCAATCGGATGAATGGTTTAGCAACGCATAGCGGACATACAAACATTTTTAGATTTTTATATATAGAGATATAAACTCGTAGATAGACAATATTAGTAGGATGAACAATCAAATTAACTAAACTGCACGCAAGCAATTTATCATTTTACCAAGCTTAAACAATCTAAGGCGTTCATTTAAGCGTATTTTTCAAGAGTCGGATATTTGAAGGAATCTTCCCGATGAATTATCCCAGCCAGCCCTAAGTGGTTTAATGTTCTTGAATCAGCGGCTTCTTTCTCTACCGACTGTAGCTTCAAATTGCTTCCATGTCAGAAGAAGGCCGAAACTTTTCCCTTTTCAGTTCAGCAATGTTTAGAGTTTGCTTTTCTCGCTGTGTTCCGGCGTTTCTCTTAATATGTGGTATTAAGAAGTGTTACTTAACTTCTGCGGGAACTTTAAGCTGTTACTTGATGTGTTTGTGGATACCGCATCTTGAGTGAGCGGAGGCGCTTACTAATTTACACGAATATCGAAATGGATTTTCTTACTCCGCACAAACGGGAGCATTCTTCAATTATAAACGAATTCAAGATTTTATCTACATTATTTTAAC
This sequence comes from Limnephilus marmoratus, assembly GCA_917880885.1. NCBI lineage: Eukaryota > Metazoa > Arthropoda > Insecta > Trichoptera > Limnephilidae > Limnephilus > Limnephilus marmoratus. Next base: position 49,940,517 of record OU862909.1, on the reverse strand, counting down.
GCTTTGTGAGAATTTTGTTCTGTTTAATACTATTTGCGTCCAATAATTCATAATATTTTATACAGTTTGTCGTATTATCATTATTCAATATCTTGTCTTAATCTGAAATCTTCCAAGTCTACCAGAACAAGCTCCATAAAATAAATTATTTTCTAGTATTTCATGAGCGGTTTTTTTTATTTTACATAATTTTCTTATGAATTTAATTATTTTTATTTTTTTATTTTGTTTACGTGAATACCTCACAAGAGTTTTAGCTGCTCCCGTCTGGAGCCAGTGAGAATATGGCATCCCCAATTCGGATGTGTTGTGAGGCTGAAGGTAGTGGGGAGGAGAAGGAGGGGAAGTAACTGGCTATTCAGATCAGGTCACCAAACACGGCTAAAGCCATTTCAAGCAACTTTTCAATTCTGAATAGTAGTCTTACACCAGGGCGTTACTGAGAGTGTTTTCCACTCTGGAACGTGCCGCAAATACACTATGCATAAATGTATATATTTTATAATTTTTTTAAATGGATTAATTATGAAATAATACAAATTAATCTAATAAAATTTATTTGCAGACGACGGGATTCGATCCCACGACCTTCGGATTTCGAGTCAAGAGCCTTACCTCTAGACTAAACCGGTCGTCATTTATTGTCTTATATGCCGTAATGTCACAAGAAGAAATTCAAAATTTGTTTTATTTTATAGAGTAGATACTAACTGATAAATGTAAACAGTTGATTTCCCGAAAATGAAAACTGAATTATTTACTTTTTGATGTAGCTATAACTTTGTGGTTATCCATTATATATAATAATAATAATAATAATAATGATTTATTGTCTTCATTTCTTAGTAACAGTAGAGATAATGATATCCTCACTGGGATCTCCCGTGCTGAGGATTTCATTTACATATTATAATTTAATTATAAGAAATTGATATGAATTAGACATAACATATATCATGTAGTATTTTTTTAAATAATTATAAAGTATTTGTATAGTCTGTGTAGTCTGTATTTGATTATAAAGTATTTGTATTTGTGTAGTCTGTATTTGATATCAGTATATTTTCTATTTCTGATCTCCCTATATTTAGTATCCAGCTTTTTATTTGAAATTTAAATGTTATAATGTTGAGGTTTTTGAGTGAGAGTGGTATTTTATTGTAAAGTTTAATGCCATAATATAAGAAGCTTTTTTGCCCAAATGTTGTGTTAGTAGTTACTTGTTGGATAAGTTTTTGACCATGAGATCTAGTGTTTCTAATGTACGTATTAGTTGTTATTTCTTGGGTTTTGTACTTATGAATGTAAATGAGTATAGTTTTAGAATATAGTTGTTTAATTGACATGATGTTAAGATTGTTGAAGATTTCGTCAGTGCTAGTTCTTACAGGAACTTTCAGTATAATTTTCATTATAGCTTTTTGAGTTTTAATTAGTGGATTTAGTATGTTTTTATTTGCACTGCCCCATCCGATAATACCGTATTCTAACAGTGATTGGCAGAGAGCCATGTAAATCTTGATTAAGTCTTTTTTAATGAGGACATTCCTGATAGTTTTGAAAAAATAACTTAGTTTTTTAATTTAAAGGAAACAATGTTACTTTGTTTGAACCACTTGTATATTTGTTTAAAGCCGACCGGTTTCGGAATGACCGTACCTTCCTCAGGCAAAGGTATACTGATTTGACAGTTACAAAATAGTGGATGGGAACAATGTATTATTACTAAGGATTGTGGTAGGGGTGGAGCCTTTGCTAGACATTAATGAAGAGTGGGTGGGTAGGGGAACATATCCATGATTGGGCTGAAAGATAATATTTTTTGTTTGTTGATAATAGATTGTTGAAAAATTAATTATTTAAAACTCAACGCATTGATGGAGCCTTTGCTAGACATTAATGAAGAGTGGGTGGGTAGGGGAACATATCCATGATTGGGCTGAAAGATAATATTTTTTGTTTGTTGATAATAGATTGTTGAAAAATTAATTAGTTAAAACTCAACGCATTGATGAACTATAATGTAACTATAATGATTTTTGCGTAGAGTTAATTTCATTATGCCAGCCAGGATTAACCAAACTATTAAACCAAAGAGCCTTGTTGAAATTGCTATTCTGAAATGATTTGTATGTAGAACTGTTCGGAGTGATCAAATATTTGCTTAATTAAAATGATCAACCGTAACGAGTGTTCAGACGCGCTTTAGATAACAAGCCGCTAATATGGCGGAACGAAGGAATAATGACAGTTAATTTTAATGGTGTGCCAGTCGCCCGCCCTGCGCCGTGCGTGATCGGAAACCGAAAACCACCCATCTCCTGCCGAGCAGGGGGACGCCCGGACCCCACCGCGGGGGCGAGGGACACCCGCTGCTGCAGACTGCAGACACTTTGTATGCAGAGCGTATTAATAAGAGGATTCTTACCTCAATGGCGAACGTGGCTGTCCGCGTCTGCCCGGCCGGCTTTCCGCGTCCGAGCCCATTTCTTCGGGGATCCCTCTTTCCTCCACCAAGTGGCTTGGGGTAGGAAATACTAAGGCTCTACGATGTTCTTTTGTAAGCGAATTCTGAAACGAAGTACATATCGAGTTACGTGTACGTGAACGTTATCATTTCAGACGCCTGCCAATTTATTTAAAAAAATGCATTTGCGGCAAAGCAAAGATGACTTGACGTTAAAAATCTTTGTTTTAGTTTCTATGCACACAGTAACACTAAAAATAAAGTACTATAATACAGTGATATGTAAGTAAGTAACCCGCCTCACTAGACTATGTCTGTTCTGAGACGGGTACATATACAAATATTTACAGATGCATACACTTACACACATACATACATATATACACATATATGTATATATATAAACTCATACATTCATATATATATACACATATATACAGTATAATGTCAGTTTAGTTAGTGACTTAATTACTGCAAATGTGAATTTATTTTATTTAGTGGATGCCTCACTAAGGGAAGCTGAACAACGATGTTGAAGCACCCGTATTAGAATGATGTGATTAATATCAATAAACTAATAAAAACGATCGATTAACACGTTAGTTTGCAACGAAATTTTGATGCCTCAACCGTCAGGCCGACAGCATTAACATATTTTTCGGCTAGACAACAATTGAGAGGAAGTCTGAAATAATTGAAAAATTCATTTCAGGCAAGTTGACAGTTCTCGGTGCTCGGGAGGTTCAGTGGAGAATGAATCGTGAATGAGTTGACAGAGAAGCGAAGTGGGAAGGTTCCGGCCAGCCGCAAAGTCTTCCACCCTTCTCGAGCCTCGAGCCTCGTGAAATATTTAATGTGTCCCCCGCATTTCCACACACTACTGTATGCTGAACAAATCTCCTAGGCAAATATTCAAAGAGAAAGTCGCGAGACTCGCCCAGGAAATAGAAGTTGACGACTCAATTGCTGAATCGCGGATGGAAATTCTAATTTTCTGTGAGAACTTAAAATTTCTGTGTACGGAATAATGTTTGATGTCGGAGTAAATAATACAAACTTATATCTCTTGGAAATCTGAATTTATCATATCATCATCGGAAGGAAATGTTAGAAGGGTTAACGTATTATAATAAATAAGATTATTCTGTCGGCTGCATTATCATTTGATTTATTTATTATTTATAAAATATGTATTTATTTAAGAACAGTATCTTCTTATCTTATCTTATATATAAAAATGAATCGCTGAATGTGTTGCTAAGCGCACATCTCGAGAGCAGCTGAACCGATTTCGCTAATTCTTTTTTTAGAATATTCCTTGAAGTACGAGGATGGTTCTTACGGAGAGAAAAATTAAGAAAATTGCGCAGAAAATTGAATAATTTCAGAAAACCTAACGATTATCGCACGTTTGACAGTTCGCGTGTTTGAGAATGACATTTTGCAAAACAATGATTATTAAATCAGGATTCTATTTTTGAAAATCCTTAAGTTGATAAATTTATTTAAAGTAGGTGCTCCCTAATAGTTTGAATCGAAACAAGAATTTTAGATATTTTAAATAGGTACCTATGTTAGGTACCAAATTTAATATACATGAAAATAAAGAATAAAATGAAAGAAATTTGAATAAAAATTGTACAACGCGGCACGCGGGCTGTTTTAAAACTGAATGTACTGGGATTGAATATATGGAACGCGGGAGGAGGGATAGCGAGACGAGGGAGCGGGAAAGGGAAAAGGGAAGGCGGTTAAGGTGGAAGGGAAACGCGGGAGGGGAAGGGGACGTGTGAGGGGGGAGGGGAACTCGGGAGGGAGGTTCAGGGGACGGGGGAAGGGGGGGGAGTGGAGTGGGGAGAGGGAAAGCGGAGGTGACGGAGTGGGAACGCAAGAGGAGAAGAGGACGCAGGACAAGAAGGAGAGGCGGACTAATGGGAAAGGACACTCAGGGAGAAACAATTTCTTTATTAAATGGCATAGCAACGCATGCCGGGATCAGCTAGTGTAAGTATAAAACAGTATAACAAGTATGAAAAATTAATATAGGATTGATATACATAGCGTTATAGCACATGCGAAATTTATTATCACAAACCAATTTTTGGTTTCCTATTTTTTATTGCTTCTTGAAGATTATTAAAATAAATATGCAACATAAATTACCCAACGAAAATCCCCTTTCAATGTATGTATAGAAGAAAATGTATATTAAAAATAGAGAAACTTAGAAAAAATATAATCAGTAGGTACATACGGATTGGTAAACTTTTACATTTCAGAAGTATCTATTAAGAGTTTGTTTCACAACTCATCTCTTGAAATTAATAATAAGATCAAATACACAAGTTTATCGGGCATTAGATATAGTTTTGCCTCTGAAAGGGCGGTGTTTTTATGCGGCAGCAACCACTTGAACCTTGAAGCACTGCAACGATGTCGATACTCGAATAGTGGTATTTTATTCCAAAGTTTTGATAATGAATCTACTTCTTAAATACAGCAGTTTTATTTCTGGGGAGAACATATAAATGTGTCTCTTTGGCACATACTTTGTGTATTAGAGTGACGTGACCAATGTAGTCTGTCAAACAGATGGGCAGGAGCCTTCGAATTCATCAAATTGTATATTTGACACATTTGATGTGACTTCCTTCTGTTCGACATATTTAGAATCCTGTCTGTACGGTGTAGCGTTGTGAGGCGGTTTACCGCAGGGGCTGTTAGAAGAGAGATATTAATGCTTGCAAATTTACTTGTGTAATGTTGTCCTTCCCGAAATAAGTTGTATTAAACTCATTGGGAGTAATGGTTTATAAATGTTATGTAATAATTTTGTATTACATTATCACTTATAAAAAAATTTAATTAAAAAATGCGGGACCTGATGAGATCCGGATTATATGAAGAATAAAATACAGATGCGGATAGCTCGGTCAAATACGAGTTGGAGAAGCGACCTGTTCATGAGAATATGTGAGAAGCAGTGAACATTCCGCCCTTTTACATGATTATTTATTTTAACAACCTCAAATAACTTTTAAAATAATAAAATAAGTACCTATGTAAAGAGCTTTTCAGTTTTAAATCACCTAGTAATAAGATATTTTTCCGTCGTGAAAATGGCATTCGCTTTCAATTATTTCAAAAAGGCTCGAGTAAATTGCAGTTGATGAGTGAGGTGGTAATTAAGTAAATCACGCACACAAATCATTTTAGTTTAACCCATAACGATTTGACGTCAGGAAAGTCCATTAAAGATATTCGTCCAGCATGCAGAATGGATTCGGAACGGACGGCCGTAAGAACACCTCCGGCTCTCGTTCTCGGTTTCGTTCTCGCCGGAAAATAACATAACTTTCGAGGAATGACACCGAATCGTACACACTTGATGCACACCAACATTCGGTAATTTATTTATTTACTAGCAGACCCGGCAACACGTTGCTGTGGCTAACGAAACACAACGCCATGCTGTTACCCAACCTTTATAACCAACGCCATCTGTTAAATCAAATCCACACCGCCCGCTTACTAGCCCGCTGCCCGCTGCCCGCTGCCCGCTGCCCGCTTGCCAACCCTATATTTATATATTTCAACCAATTTACACAAAACCTTGACAATTATGTACCGAAAAACCTTCCTCATGAATCACTCTATCTATTGGTGAAAACCGCATTAAAATCCGTTGCGTTGTTCAAAAGATCTAAGCGCACAGACAGCGGGCGCGACTTCATTTTACGCTATGTAAAAATTTAATGCCCGGAGGGTTTTTACAATTATAATACATTTTAGTAGTTTATTTGTCATGATTTGCTACCTCCTTCTTTAGCCAACCTTTCGGAGTGTCCATCAGCAGGGCAGACGTGTAATCGATAGTGTAGTAAATGTTTAAATAATTATTATTACGATGCACTTAAATTATTACAATGTTTGAAGGCACTACCGGCTTTCAATAAAAAAAATATCCTCCTCGTACACAGGGAATAATTTATTTTTTTCTTGTAATTTTGAATTTGTAAAAACTAAAAAAAAAAATTTATAAAAAACAATTAACGCTCAGTTTTTCATAAAAACTTTTCCAGCAACTAGTTTGAATCTTATAATAATCCAGGAATCACCATTTTCTTTATGTCGCCCACAGGAGACGGTGGGTCCATATTCTCTAAAAGCAATATAATTTTTTTAGGTTGGCGACGTAATCTTTTTTGGGAAAAAACACGATATTAAAAAAACCTTAAAAAGTGTTAACTTATGTTTATTTTTATTTGTGTGTTTAGTGTAGACGTGAAACTTAATAATAAAATCAACTCAACCGAAGATCTGAAATGGATACGGTCACGTTTAGGAAACGAACCCAGGACTGAGCTCAGATTTTTTTTTAATTGAGTGTCGCTAATATTGTCTTCGTGAATTAAAATATTATAAGTAAAGGTTTAATTCATGCAAGTTAAAAATAAAAATAAATGACATGACCCTATCAAAATTACTCAGGTAGTTAGTTAGCCCTTCTTTTTAATAATATTACAATTATCCATTTGGATTTTTTTTAAATCTTATAACTTGTTGTTATTTACTCAACGTTTGATGTTTGATTTAGATAATTTACAGACTACTGTTTAAAATTATACTTTTTATCGTACGCTCAATTTAATAAAAGATAATTGTATTCAGTAATATTCAAAGATCATAAGCTGAAAGGAACCCGTATTGTATTGTACACCTGGCATCATGTGTAATGTTTAATGATACAGTTTACTCGGCATGACCTCCTTGTAATTGCTTTTAGCTTGGAAATTAGCGAAATGTTTACTTTAAACACTAAATTAATTTAAATACGTATTCGTATCTTAGGAGCTAAAGATTCACAGTCGCGGTGGGCATAAAACAATTAAAACTTATATGGAAAATTAATATTATATTCACTTAAATAAATTTCAAATGGCAAATTTAAGAGTTCTTTTTGTGCATCCTACTTTTACATATTCATTTTTTTCTTGTAGGAATGTGGATTTAAAAGAAATACATGTATATACATTATATGCATTTTGGTATATATTAGGTCCTTACATATGAAATTGGCGTTTCGCCGTACTGGCAACTTTGATCTCAAATATCTTCTCTTTGGTTAGGACTTCCAAATTCAAATTTATACAGCTATTTACTCATGTATTTGTGTTTCGAAAATTATAATTATTTTTTTTTCTTAATTTTCTTTCTTTGCGTCACTTAGTTTACAAAATGGAAAACTTGAAATATCGCGTTATTTACGAGTACGAGTTCCACCGTGGCACCAGTGCTGCAGAAACGATTATGACGACGGTGCCGCAAAAAAAACACAGTGCGTTTTTGATTCCAACGTTTTCGTTATGGAACTTTTGACCTGCAGAACAAGCCCCATGGACGGCCGGAGACCAAAGTTGATAATGAAGAATTGAAGGATATTGTGGAAGCGGATTCATCGCAAACCACGTCCGAGTTAGACGCTAGACCACACACTGCACAAAAGACGGCTATCAAATTAGAGAAGCTTCAATTGGAATGTCTAAGACATCCACCGTACTCACCGGTCCTTGCCCCAACAAATTACCATTTTTTTCGAAATTTGGATAACTTCTTGCAAGGGAAAAACTTCAACTCCGATGGGGCAGTCCAAACCGCCTTCAAAGATTTTATTGATTCCCGTCCGAATGGTTTTTTTAGTAAAGGGGTCGATGAACTACCTATGAGATGGCAAAAGTGCATAGATAGCAATGGTACATACTTTGATTAAATAAATATGTTATATTAAAAAAAATCGACTTTATGTTCCTCCCATACAAATCGCCAATTTCATACGTAAAGGCCTAATATATTTATTAATAATTTTAGTAATGTCATTCAATTTTAGCAAATTTTACAGGCATTTGAAATACATACTTATTTATTCATTTTCGGGAAATCAGCTATTCACATTTTACCAGTTTGTACATGTTTAGGATAGCCAAAATAAAGCCAATTATGAATTTCTTCCTTTTGGCTTTATCTCTAATAAGACTAAAATTGCACGTGAAAATAAGAAAAACATTTATGTGTAATTCAAGATGTCATATTCAGACAAGATATCATATTATAATAATAATAAGACTGGATACAATGTTCATTAAGCTAAATACAACATTATCTAAAACAAAAAAAAATAAAAAACTCACTTATGATAATGATAATTCAGAAAAACTTTTTTTGTAGTATACAAACTGCTTATTTATTATTATATATTTATTTTAGGATAAACAAGCCTCTTTATCTCAATTAATTTACGAACTGGATATGGTGTCGTCGGCCTTCCTTATCCATATGTGTATTTTTTTTGAAGGGCTTATAATAATCATTTAGATGTTACCTGGTTTCGCTCAAGTTTTATTTTGATAATTTAATTTTTTTATTTTTTATAAAAGATTTAATTTTTTAATAAAAGAGCTTTATCTAATAATGGAAAATGACAAGCTTTAAGTTAACAATCTATTTCTACAACAAACTTTTCTGATTTTTAATTACACTTTTTCCCTGATACTCGAAACTCAATTTTCCGCAAAGATATTTCCTATGGACGTTTTATTTTCTTATCGTATCAGACACAAACAAATATTTTTTTCTTTGAAGTTTTCGAAAAGATTTTTTGTGGTCTCTATCATTGATCCTTCGGCATTTGGTAAAAAGTTCTCAATCCGATTATAACAAATTTCAAATTGAGAATATTATCACGGTAAGAGAGTCGTGTGACAAGTAATGTAACAAGATCGACGCGCGACGGTTGAACAAACAAGATTCACACTTCCAAATCAGCTTACGTTCCCGCAACAAAACTGTACAAACACTCGCCCCGACACCATCCGCCCATCCACCCTGACTACATCCGCTGCTACGTGTTGTTCCCTCTGCCTTCTGACATGCAACATTTTACATTTTCCCTGCCTTGAGGAGTCGCGTTTATTTACTAGCAAAATGTGGCATGTGAATTTCATATGGTCAAAATTATTATCCAAAATATTAGTTACGATCATGCGTCTGTAATTCCGGGTTCGATAGTTCTAGTATAGTTATAGTTCTAGTTCTAAAACTCGGATTTGAATTTAGTGTCATTTTCATAATTAGAGCTAATAAAGTATCTACCCACAACATAATGTTTTTCAGCGGATTTATGATTTTATTTAGTGTGTGTTTTTAGTAATTTAAACCAGAAAAATATTTCAATAATTCTGTTTTAGAAATGCGGGTTTTTTTATTATTTCTTTGGGTGGGTTTGTTACGAAGTATTTGATCAAATTTCAAGATTTAAATTCCAGAAGTTCTATTGAAGTTTTATTAATATATCATCATTGGCCGGTTGTTTTACAGTACTTTGATTGTAACCTAACACATAACTTACATAGCACTTTCAAAGAACTTGAAAATTAACGTTTAAATTTGATGAAATGTAAAAAAAAACTGTAAAACAACCTATTCTTGGAATTCATCTTGACAATTAAACTCGGATTTCGTGATTTTTCTTGGGTCTGCGATTTTTATCTGACTTTCAATTATACGGTTAAATAGCGGATAAACGATTACATTGTACCGATAATTCGGTGTCGATAATACAATTATTGTTAAACCGCAAGCAATATCTGATTTTGGACGAGTTCATGACAAATTTTATAATATCGGTAAATTAAGAATATTTCAGTAAATTTGCAATTCCTACTTTTTTCGTTAAATGTATATGAACAGTAGCGTAGTACTTGTCAGAAAATACTTGTGGCGATACTAATATTTACATTAAAAGGGACCTTTACAAGAGACTAATATTATTAAACCACAAGTTCTGTTCATTCTAATAGAACTAAGATGTTTAAAAGAGCATGATGGGTTAAATGATAGAGAAATGCATTAACTGAACTAATTAGGGAATTCTTAAGATATTTATAATAATATTAATACTTTCATTGTTTCAGAAGGCATAAACTGATACTAGAACGATTTTTCCTTTTTAAAGAATATCCGTAATCCGTAGTTGGGTCGCTGGTGGGCATGCCTGATTTAAACAGATCTTTCTGTCTGGAATTTCTAGGTCAAAACAACTGTTTTCATCAGTCGACATGGTTTTTATCAAGAGCATCAGAGCTTTGGAAGTTTGAAAAATGCATTAATAATTTATTTAAAAAAAAATTGGTTTATGAAATCTAATTAGAATTTTGTTAATATATTTTCATCAAGTGTTCATATTTAAAAAAACTGATTTTTTCAGTTCAGTTCAGTTTCAGTGCCGGCAACCCGGGCGTTTATTTAGTTTCAGGGTTATTTACATTGTTTTCTTTTCTTTTACCCGCCTCACTAGACAAAGTCTGTTCCGAGGCGAGTAAATCACATATTATGTTTGTTCCAAAAGAAATGTGTGTATTTAAACAAATATATATATGTATGTAAAAGATAAAAAAGATAAATTATATATTGGTATATTAAATATTTACATACATACTTTGTTTTTTAGATAAAAGTAAATTAAAAATTTGTGACAGTTGAATATAGCGGTTACATAATAGAAGTAATAATTAATAATTAATCATAATAATTAATATTGCAAAATTGCAGTTTCTCGTATTTGTTTTATTTGAATATTATATAATTTCGTGAGAACTTGTATGAAATGTTATTTATTTAGAATATTTTGAATGTCTGTTCTTTCCTTTTCATTCAACCATATTACAAATCTTTTGAAAAGCCAATTCAAATTATTTGGGGTGACGTAAGTTTTTGTTTGTGTTAGGAAGGTATTGAAAATGTGTGGTGCTAGGTAAGATTCGTGTTTTTTTGCAAAAGTTGATTTGATATGGGGAACTTGAAAGTGCTTATTAATTTTTGCTCTTGTGTTTTGCGAGTGAGGTATGTGGAGATGTGAAGTTTTGATACAGTTTTTGTAAATGATCTTCCTTATGAATAGTTTATTTACGTCTAGTAATTTGTTTTTGATCATTAGCTGTTCCGTCGGATGTTGGTAAGGTTTATAAAACATAATTCTAATTATTGTTTTGTGATTGATTTTTTACTTCAAATTTTAATGTTTTTTATCCTAAACATAACATCTTTGATATTATTAGGCACTAAGACCTAGGTAGTGTTTTAATTACATGTTTGAATTACAAACTAATCCTATTTTAAAAAGGTTAAAGACTATCTACATTTAATTAACCTAATCATGAACTTTATGCCCATAACAATTTCGTTATCCCATAACAATTTCGTATCTGATTTTGGATAGGAAAGCGTAATAAAAAGGTATTTTAAATATTAAATAAATAGACTCAACCAGATAAGGTGTGGAGGGATGGATTGATGGCAGAGTCAGTAGAGGCAGTAGAGTAGATGGCTAGACGAGTAGATAGATACCAGGAGGCGAGGGGCGAGGGTAGCAGAAGAGGAAGCAGATAAACCGATGAATAAGTCATGAATGGCCCGCTCCATTGTTCGCGCCACTCCATACATTTTCTTGTTTTTCCACCTCCTCTCCGGAACTCGGAATTATCATTTTCAGAATATTTATCAGTCAGACAATGAGGGCAGTCCTTGAGAGCGGCATTACATAATTGAAAGAGGTAATTTCTTCGGCCGAGGTGCTAAAGATTCTTACTTCCTTCTCTTTGAAAACAACAAATCGGACTACTGAGCGAAGATGTTTATTTATTTACAAAAATATTTTACTGGCATTCTTAAAATTATTTGAAATGTTCTTAAAAGAAAACATTTGAAACGCTTGTGTAATGTTACATTTTGTGCGTGGATAGGCTGGTTCCGCAGTGGATGCATTAGCCCAGGAGTGCCTTATCGAAGCGATGGGTCACCGACCCGAATAGGACTAGGGGAAGAAGATAAAGTAGTAATGACTAACTAATAATAATCTATACAAATAAAAATTAATCGCCAAAATGTATGTACGCGCATAACTTCCGAACGAATGCACCAAATTGGATAATTCTTTTTTTTGTGTTCGTTTTTGTCAAGACAAGGTTTGTATAAAACTACTGGTGAACTCTGGCATTATGAAATTTGCAATAGGTTGCACACGAACTGTCTGAAAAGTGAATGTACCGGGACATGTATTGTATGCGGGAGGGGGGGGGGGGGAACTCGGATAGGGGTTTTGCGGGTTTTCGGATAGGGAATGGGGGGAGGGGGACTCGGGAAGGAGAGGATGTTCCGGGAAGGAAAAAGGTATCAGGGGTGGGTAGGAGTCTGGGGATCAGTTTGTCCAGGAGTGCAGGACGAATGTTTCCACCCCTCCCACTGCGGTACAAGGTGATGTTCAGAAAGAGCCCTGCTAGAGTAGTCAAAAGTTCTCCCTTAACCAGTCTCTCTCAGGTCTAGAGTCCGATTGGAGAGGTCTAGGTTAGGTCTCCCTCAACTAATCCACGATGTTTGTAGGCAGACGCGTTCGGCGCCAAGACCTGGACAAACCTCCTCCCCCCCACGAACCTGGGCACTCCTGATAAGTCACCAAAAGTACTGAATCACTTCGGGTGACTTACGGCAGAGGTGTTGGTTATCAAATAAGTAGTTCAACCCGTGCCCATATAATAATGGTACCCATACCCGCCTCCAAAATTGGAATATGAATAAATTATCCGTTACTTATTCGTCCCGTTATATTTCATGTAAACGATTGCTTTAAGTTCAATTCCTACAGTTGTTTCAGATGTAATAAATCGAATATAAAATATAACAAGCTCACTGAAAGCAATTTAAATAAAGTATTCAGCGAATTTGCCTGCACATTTCGAGCAGTCTGCAATGACGGCTCCGGGAGCCGAATAGACATCGCACTCCAAACTTTTCAATCTGTTTAATTCAAACAGAGAAGTTGGAGCACTTGAAATGTAATAAGGGCGATAATGGTTTGATTGAACTAAAAGTTCAACATCGATAAAACGCAAAGGGTGTTGTTTGCAATGGCATTCAATTGTGCGCAAAATGTTCAGGCAACTCTCGCCCGACCGCGATTGCATTTTTATTAGCGCGGATCCGACCTCATCGGATCGGCCCAGTTGGAGCCCCTCGAACCTGACCAATGGAGCCGAGCTTTAAACTACAATAAAATGTTATACCCCTGTCGGATTACACCTTCAAGAAAATCTTTTAAAACATAAATATACGAGCAGAGATCTGCACTCTCGAGATTGAAACTTTCAGATTAAGTTACGTTAAGGGTTAGCTTTGTGGAACATATATTATTTATGGTGTAAAAATCGATAATTCCCATGCTATTTTTCAGATGAATAATGGATCTAAGCTTTATAAACCATGTTTAAACCATGTTTACATTCAATATAAAAAAATGTGTAACTATGACATATACCCGCTCCGAGAAGCCCATAGTTTTTGAATACAACATTAAAGGGCAAACATTATGCCGAGTCAACAGCTTTAAAGATCTCGGTATCGTCTTTGATCCCAAACTGACATTCTCGGATCATATATCACGGCTCACTCCAGCTTGCTACAAACTCCTGGGTTTCATCATCAGAATATGTAAGCAATTTGATGACCCAGATGCAATGATAGCCATGTTTGATGGAGTCATAAGAAGTAAGCTGGAGTATGCCAGTGGTGTGTGGACTCCGCACCAAGCGAAATATATTAATATGCTAGAACAAATTCAAAAAAAATTCCTTAGGTATGTCTATATGCGGATGCATGGAACGTACCCGAGATTCATGCACCATATGGAATTACTTGAGGCAACAAATAGATTTAGCTTGGAAACTAGACGTCATGCAAATCTTGCAATTCTTAGTTTTAACATAATCCATAACCGTATTGACAGCCCATTCCTCTTGGAATGTTATGGCTTATACGTGCCTGAAAATTTCAGCCGTAGTCGTCGACACGACTTGTTCAAAATATCATACGGCAGAACAGATGTTCTAGCACAGCATAGCATGACAAGAGGAATGGTGCTGATGAACGAAATATCGGAAACACTAGATATATATAACTCTTCTTTAGATAGCCTTAAGATTTTTTTGTATAATAATCATCTTTCTAGGTGTTAAGACTGTCAAAATGAGATAATTGTACAGTAATTGGATAAAAATCTGTTGTACAATTTAAAAAAAAAAAAAAAAAAAAAAAAAAAAAAACTATGGAATTGAAACGCTACATTGCTTTGTTTCGTGTACAAGTATATTATAACGTTGCACGTTAAACCCGTCACACTAATTTGTTCGCTTTTCGGAACAACTAATATAGGTTTCTTAAAAAACGTTGTGGCTTCCTTACTATCATGGTTAGAACTATGATTTAAATAGTGTTAGAAAGAGAAAAACCACTCTTTACATTCAAATCTAAAAGTTAACCACAAAATAATTAAAATGCACACTTTCATGAAACCAAAGTTTCTAAAAGAAAGAAACGAAACTTTGGTATTTTTTATTAATTATTTTCGTAATCGTAATCGAAGAACCGTAAGGTGAGCCATTTTTAAAACTTTTTTATATTTGCAAGCAATTTTTTTTTGTTTTTAACTTTATGAGTAAAATCTCAAACTATAATATTTAATTAAATGAAGACAATATTAGCGAAACTCAATCGAAAATCTGGAGACAGAAAAATCCGAAAAAGACGTTGGCTCCACTGGGACGCGAACCCAGGACCCTTAGCTTACATCGCAAGAGCTCTACCAACTGAGCTACGGAACCTATATCCAATTCGGTCACTTTCCTAGACTTGCAGAAAAGTTATTGACTTTTGTCGTGTATTAAAAATGAAAAGGATAAAAAATTTATCCAGACACTATCTAGATAGCGTTTATTGATTCCCGTCCGAATGGTTTTTTTAGTAAAAGGATCGATGGGCTACCTATGAGATGGCAAAAGTGCATAGATAGCAATGGTACATACTTTGATTAAATAAATATATTATATTTTAAAAAATCGACTTTATGTTTCTTCCATACAAAACACCGATTTCATATGTAAGGACTGGGGAATGCAATCCCGGTATACCGGGATCCCGAAATACCGAGATCCCGCAGACATTTTGCGGGACTAATCTCGGTCGAAAATTTTGCGGGATCCCGCTGGACTGGCGGGATTACAGAGAAGCGTAGTTCATATGGATTTCAAAGCGGCGAACTAACTTGACAGCGGTTTTATTATACCTACATGATCCATGTAAGTACGAAGAAGACAGAAGTCAATTTATTAATGTTGATGACACATTTAGTCTACCTTCAAAAAGTGTAACGCAAGGCAATAAAAACTATAGTCGAAAGGCTAGAGTACACGGACACGGGTAACAACGCAGTAGCAACTGCTCCTGCTGACGCTGATGATCCTTACGATGACGATGACGACACTCCTCTCGCTAATCTGGAGAGATATGCAGCAGCAGCAGCAGCAACACCAATGTCACTTCAAGACGAACTCGAACTTACTTTGATTAGTATGAAGAGTTCGAGATCAACAGCCCGACAACCTAGATCTGGCAGTATGAGCGACCTTGAGGTTTTGATAAAGAAGGAAATGAATTACTTCGAGTCCGGTGGATTAAAAAGCACATACCTTCAATTTACTTACAATGCGTTAATGACTATTGTGCCAACCAGCGTGGAAGCTGAACGAGCTTTTTCAGCCGCTGGCTACCTTGTGTCCATTATCAGAAGCCGTTTATCAGACGACACAATTAATACTTTAACTTTTTACGAAGCTATTTCCAAAATAATGTTTAAATTTATGATGCTTATTGTACAAGAATATTGTTTATCGTGTGAACGTTATTATTTAAATTTAAGTTGTTATGTAAATTTATGTCTTATCTTATTCTTTGCCAATTTATGACTTAAACTTTACCTATGTCTAACTAAAGGTATATTAATAAACCATTTAAAATATCCCAAAGAACTTGTTTGATTAGGTATAAATTTAAAATTCTAAAAACAAGGTTGGTAGACCGAAGTATTAGGTCTTTATTATACGATTGATTAGATATCTAAGTCCACCCTGCTGGATCCCGCAAATACCTGTATCCAGCGGGACTAAGATTGTTCAATCCCGCAAATACCTGGATTGACATGGTCTTGCGGGATTGCATTCCCTAGTAAGGACCAATATTTATATTATTTCGAGACGGGTTCTTACGATGAAAAACTTATTTTACCCTTTAAGGGTAATAATAATTTACAATTAATAATTTCCGACACTTTACTCGGAACTCAATAAGGGCAAGGGTAATAAAAATAAAAGCAATAAGCTTTTCAACTTAAGTACCCATCTAGAAATAATATAGTTATATCGTCTGTAAGTGGCCTAACCACAGTTTGATGATGCCTTCAGAAGGCGAGACAGCTGTCACGCAAAATAATAAATTACATAGCAGGACTTGTTTATAAATAAACTGGCTCATCCGTGTTCAGTGACCATATGTGTAATTAGTCACATACCTCCCAACTTCCCTCTTCCCGATCTCCTTCCCCTTCCCACTTCCTTCAACCTCACAACTTTGTTCTATTGGGGATGCCATAATAAGGAACCCCAGTGAAAAATATTCTGGCTTTAAAAAAATATGTTCATATGGACCAATAAACGCTGATTCTGAATATATAAGTTTTATTTAATAATATTAAAGGCAGAGTTTTTAAAAAAATATTAAAAAGTCCATTTTTAATCGGGTCGTAAAAACACGCTGTCAAGGTGACGTCACTGTTCGACATGTCGTGACGTCACCGTAAAGTCATTGTATGGGAA
This sequence comes from Limnephilus marmoratus, assembly GCA_917880885.1. Classification (NCBI taxonomy): domain Eukaryota; kingdom Metazoa; phylum Arthropoda; class Insecta; order Trichoptera; family Limnephilidae; genus Limnephilus; species Limnephilus marmoratus. Next base: position 49,923,297 of record OU862909.1, on the reverse strand, counting down.
TGTATGATATGACACAAGCCATCTTATTAATTTATTCGTTTATTTACATACTGTTTATAGAGATTTAGTTGTTGTGTTTATTGAAACATTGTTTTGGCATAAATAAAGTTTCAAAAATAAAGGTATCTCTAATTAGTTTATCTCTATTATTGAAAATATTTAAAAACTACTGAAAAAAAATAGTAATGCTATTTCTAGGGAGAATACTTCGAACAACGGAATTCAAAATGGCGGCAGTAGATCAGCTGATTGCCCGATCCTATACTAATTTTTCAGGAGTGATGACGTCACATGATTCACCATACATACGGTGGTTTTCGGGGGGTCTTGAAAAATTAAAACTTTGACAATTATTTTAACTATTAAAACTAACTCTAAAAATAAAAATAGAAATGCAGTTTAAAAAATTAAAAAATTAAAATTTTAAAAATTGGACTGGACTTCTCTAGTGAAAATTTTAAAATTTGTTGTTTTTTTATTTGAATAAACTGTGAAAGATAAAAAAACGTTACTTAGTAATTCATTTCTGTCTTTAAGTCTGGATTCTCAGTCACGTCGCTTTCTTTGAGATCTTTCGGCCATGATTGGTATTGCCCGTTCGTGTCTAATCTCAGTAAGGTCACGGGGCGACACTTACAGCATTCAATCCTGAAGGACAAATAAAACAAACTATCGGATCGGGGACTGAGACTGAACCATACCACCACAACCAACCTCCACCCTCTCCCGCTGCCCGCTACCCTTCTCTCCTGATATCCCGACATAAAAACAGAGATGTATGGATTACTGAATCCAGGGGATAATCTCCCGACAGATTGCTGAATTTTAACCCCATAACCCTTATGAAAAGTAAACAATTCACCAGCTTTTCAGCAACTATTTAATTTGACGATTGTGTTTATATCTGCGAATCATATCTTGTGATGTTCCACTTACAATGCTCTAGATAATTTTGATATCCTACGTGTTCAAAGTGTACGTCAGTAGGTAATTCATAATGCTATTCGCGAATCTAGGAAATTCACTGATTAATCGACACTCCATTAGAGTCAGTGTTGCCATTTGCATTGTTTTTACCATGTTTTAATGATGTTTTGGATCATTTCTACCTCCATGATTTTTTCAAATAACAATGCCGAAGTTTTGTTTGATTTTTAACGATCAACAAAAGTGTGCACTTTTGATTGAGGTATGTTTTTTTTAGCATGGGTTGCGTGGGGAAATCCTAAAATCAGGAATGTAGTTTTTGAAGTTAAGCACAGGTTCACAGTGTATTTTTATCTAATTTATCTTTGTCTATAAGTAATATGATTTAATTTACATTTCATGCATGTAACCTTAATTATGTACTACACTTGCTACTCCCAAATTTAGAATACAATTTTTTTTTGGAGTTTTGGGAGATTTATTTTCCCCCACCTCATCGACCTGAAAATTTATTTTAATTTTAAAATAGTTATTTATATTCTAAGAAGTAGGTACTTGTAACGTATCACCTTGTTACAGGAAGCTAGCTCAGGATAATCATTGATGTATAGCTAAATAAGTGCAGTTTTTATACCTACCTCTGTACACTCTCCACTCTGCCTTCTCATCAGTTCGGGTCGCTTGGGTTGGGACAGAAGGGGTGTGAATTTGTGAATTTAATTATAAAGATATTAAATGAATAGATTTTAATTAGATTTGGCTAGGTCTTAATACATGATCTTAATTATACTTAGATCTACTTATATCTAAATCTTAACTAGTTGTCATATGGTTCGGGGTTGCTTCTCCATTGTTCACATTGTCATTTAATTGTTCTGTGGCGATGCATTATCCTTCGCCATCAAAAGAAGACACGAGAAACATCTAATATTCGCGCGGCGCCGGCTCTTGCCTAGGTACCTACATATGCCGATCGCGATGTACTTTCTCGCCTGCCGTGCCAGCCCGACGATAATAATATCGCCACCGCCTAGAAAGGTCTCGAGACAGCGCCGTACAATATCTGTACGGCGCGGAACATTCTCGTCAACTGTCGAAGGGTCGTGTATTACCTACCGTGTGGGTAATTACTCGCCGCGGCTATATAAGCAGCCGATCGCTCGCCCGCTGCAGTCAGTCTCACACTAACCGTCGGTCAACAGCTCGTCGTAACAGATCTCCGCACAAGTGCTCCTGCAGTGCTCTACACATCCAGGGCAGCTTCCCGAGGTTCATCACCACGTCTCAGCTACAAGGCCCATCGTGTCTTCAGCTTCTGAGATCAGCTCCATCCCGCGACTTACAAGGCTTGCGTCACCTTCAGTCCAAGGGATCAGCTCACCATTTCATGGCACCCCGAAGCCCCACCGTGCTTCGCTGCCATGAAAATACGCTCCGCCTCGCCAGGACTACCTGCTGGTGGCTCAGCACACCGAGCCACTCACCGTTCATCTCCGCGATTCAAAGCGTCGAGCAACGGCCTGGAAGATAAGTCATCTCCACCGCCACGGTGTCGAGCAACTCGCTGACCTTCACCACACCATCTCCACCTCCGTACGCCTGCAGCATCTCATCACGGCACCCTGTATACATGTTGTTACCGCTTTACCGACCTCTGCTACGTAGCCCAATAAACGACTGACTCACTACATCGACTTGACGCCTTTTATTTCTCGTCCTCTCTCTACCGATACGGACCGCTCCCTCAGTTCACTGAAACTACCTTCGTGTCACTGGATTCTCTGCGTGTGCCTTGGTAAGGCCGAGGTCCTCGATGGCAGCTCCTCCGGTTCAGCAGCTCAGGCGCCCCTAGCCGAGTCGAGTCTCCTCCGCCTGCGCCATTGTCTTCGTACGTTGGCCACTGTTCGCGCCTGGTCGCCGCTCTAGGTCACCGGGCGGGGAAATACACATCTTGCGAATCACTTTCTTCAACTCCTATAACTTCTTCATCCACCGCCCAGCACCACGTCGCTGGGCGGGGAACCCGTACTTGGTGTTGCACCACCACTCATGTCCCCTCTCTTCCCCGTCTAGGTCTTGACTCCACTTCTTCATCCACCGCCCAGCATCACGCGGCTGGGCGGGGAACGCATACTTTCTATTGTGCACTACTCGTATCTCCTCTCTTCCCCATCTCGGTCTTGACTGTTTGTCTCGGCGTGCCTTATGAACTCGTAGGACCCGTGGCTCTACCCCGCACTTCTTTCTTCTTCCGTTTTAGTCCTTGCACCCACATCTGTCATCCCTTTCTTTGTCTTTGCTGCACAGAGCGAGACTCTTTCATAACACAAAATTTTTTATTCAATTTATTTGTGACGAAATTTGATTCGTCACATACTACAAATAAAACTTGATAATATAAAAAAAAAAATCTTTATTAAAATAAATTCTCCCATATTAGAAAAATTATTGTTTTAATAAAGCATTGTAGAATCTTTACTCAGATGCCGTTATTTTCTTATTTATATTCTCAAAAAACAGTTTACGAAAAACATGGTAAAACATAATTTTTTCATCCCTGAAACATGGTTTTTCATTTTTGGGACATGGCAACACTAATTGGAGTACGTGGCACTCTCTGAGAGTGCTTATATCTGCTATTTTGAATTTCATAACTGTTGAAGTGTATCTACCTACCAAATTACAAGTGCAAGAGCATGCCGTTCACGAATAAATATAATATGTTGTGTTATATCAACCTTGCATTAAAAATATAAAACAGGGTATAGTGCAGCTACTTAAGAAGGTCACGATGATAGTAGCTACAAAAAAAACAAAAAAAAAAGTTTTTTTGTGATTTCATCATGTCTTTTCGGGGGTGAAAAGGGGCAACTTCTGATATATATCCATGAAAGCTGCACACAAACGATAAGTTTTGAAAATTTAACGTTTTTACCTGAAAATAATCCTAGAACTTTGAATTTTTTAACAAAGTGATGTACGACCATCTTAATAAATTATCATGTGTTTTAACTTAGGTACTGTCGTGTAGATTACATCGCGAAGTTGTTGCACTTTTCCCAGATACGTCGTTTAGTTAAATAGATGTACTTTTACGTATATTTTTGAACGTGGTTATTTCTCTGTCCAAATAATATTATCCTTCCATAAAAGTGCAGTCCGCCAAAAAAAAGTAATTCTCTGGCACTTATCTGCTGCCGCCCAGCTCCCTCGTGGGACCCGTCGCGAGATAAATGGTTTCACAATGGGCCGCCCTTAGCAGCAAAGGCGGCCATTGTAGCCGTGACGTCACCGGCAACACTTCCGGTGTTTTGCTCCCCCCCCCCCCATCCCTCACAGAGGCATTGCCGCCACCCGCTGATATTCTACAGGCCTATTATACGGCCAGTCAAGATGCTAATATTCTACGTACAATTGAGTTTAATGCTTTTTTATGGACTTTTATGTATATTTTCATCCGCATAGAAACTCTTGTTTCAAGTTAGTCCAAGAATTGATCTTGACTCCTGAGAATTTTTGGAGTAAAAACTTCTTTGTAATTTGAAACTTGATTAAACGAAAAATGACGACACTAAAAAGAGACAAACAGATACATCCATAGGATTTAGCCTGCGAGAGAATGAGATAATATAATCGATCTTCTCTTTGTGCGGGGCTTCGTAGCCTCCCCACTCTCGTCTACTTTAGTTTTCTGAAGGTTTCACTTCTACCGCGTGTGAATTGCACTCTTTGATTTTTTTTCATGAACCGCAAAATATTCGAAAAAATCATGAATCTCAGAGACTCGTCATTTTGTTTTGGCGTTTTGGACAGCTTTATAGTGTAGGTACATCATCGGAGCAGATTTGAAAAATGTTTATTAAGGTAGTGCACGACTAAAATGTCTCAAAAAAGAGAAGAAATCATATTACGAGTCAGGGATGCTATAATCCCGCTATCTTCGGGCAGTTGGAGTTCTTGTAACATGTGTATTTTTTTCAAACCTTAAATAATGACGTCAAGAGTGACAAAGGTGCAAAGAAGGTATTGTAAACCTAAATTTATCATATTATTTAATGACAATGATCTGATATCCCTTTGTGAAGAAAATAATATTGTAAAAAAATTTCGAGTTCAAGATACAACATACTCCCCCCCCCCCTCTCCCCCAAAACCTTTCCATAAACCTGTGTCGTATACTTAAAATACACGTGTACTCTTATTGTGTCAGGTCCCAGAATCCACTCTCAGTTATCGCCGTAAGAAGGCAGAATTCACCTTGCGAAAAATCAAATCAAAGCATAAAAAAAATCAATGTTAAAAGGCCAAAGCGAAGGCATGTCAACAATTTCCCCACACGGCTCAGACTCGAGGCGCATGTAGCGATGCTTGCCTACGATACAAAGGGCGGCAGTATTCTTCAGAATTTCGTGTTTATTTTTTCTACGTCTACGTTTTGTGGATTCTGCCATACAACGGATAAGCAGCTAAATTTCACTTTTTGCTTAACTGAACCACGTATCCTGAGTCAGGGTTAATTTTTAAGGACTCTTTTGCTGGAGTTTCCTCAAAATACGCTTTTAAAAAGTTATAATAATTTGGATTTTCTTTTTCGGACATTTAAATCTTAACAAAGTATTTAGGTTTAAAGATTTTTTTCAATTTTCACGTGTATACCGCACAAGAGTCTCAACTTCCCTTACTACTATTATATTATACTTACGACTATAGCAAGGAGATCTGATAACCTACAATACCTGTATACAACTTATACATACATACTTTACTGCTGCTAAATACTCGTATTATGTACGTTTAATCAAAATAATCGACATGTTTCGGAATCAGTGGTTTCTTTGTCATCGGTTTCTTTGGCTTCGACAATTATTATGATTCGATAGTGATGTATACAAAGTGATTTATTTTCTTTAAATTAAATTGTAAAGTGAATTTGCGATTATCAAAGAAACTAAATAATTATTTATGTAAATATGTATTTTAAGGGTTGTTTTAATAATTTATTTAGAATCTCTCAGAATCTTTTCCGAATTTTGTGAATTACTCTGCTCTCTTTAAATGTCCTTTATTGAAAATAATCGAAGTGTGCAATTCACAAGTAGTAAACGTGAAACTAGAAAGTCGCTAGTTGTCGCTTTCTTTTCTTTTGCGTGTTTATTTTAAAGTGGTTGGAAGATTGGATATTGATGTCACAAAAATAAAAAATAAAAAATTTTGGATTTAGTAGGATTCGAACCTCCGTTCGCTTGATGTCTGTCTCTCTGGCCGCTGAGACTTGTCGAGCGCCTTGCCCGCTGCGCTATCAAAGTCCAGCGCCGGCGCGCGAATTATAATTAGAACCGAGGGCGAGGACTGTCAAATAATAAATCTTTATGATGCATTTCACCGAATTTCAAATCGCTAACGGGGCTAAAGAAGTTTCACTTCAAAAAATAATTGTTAAGCCTACTTGAAATATCAAATAGCTAATTTGATACGGTGGCACTGGTTTCTCCCTACCGACTACTAACACCCGGAGCGCAGAGCAGCGCTCGGATGTTACCTATTCAACGCGAAATCGGTATTCACGATAAGGCGTCTCCGCCAAAAGCGATTTTAACACGTGTATCATTTCACCCCACCCCTTTGGCATTATCTGCTCCTGGTACCCGGGTATTCTCACCTGCAGGGGGACGGCCCTAATAAGGGTTGGGAAGCGACAATGCGGGATAGGTCAGAGATTACACTTGATCAAGTAATTAAAACACGCTTGGTAATGGATTTTGTTGTTGGGTGAGAGACTGGAGTGAGCAATAAATTTGCTCCAAGAATAACGAAGAACTTCGAGCCAAAAATTTGTTTAAAATTCGTTTGAATTCGCAAATACTTGTTTGCTATTAAAGTTCGGAGAGAATGTTATTTTCTGATTTTTTTATAGTTATTCAACAAACATAAAACAGCAAATATATTTCAACAGATATTTCAACTAATATATTTCAACAGCTCGGCTGTGGAACGATTTACCGACCTCAGTGTTTCCTCCCTCCTACAACATGGGCCTCTTCACGAGCCATGTTCACTCCTTCCTCTCCTCAAAAAGACCCTCCAGACAGCATCTTCAAAGATGACATTATTTACCTCAGGGCCTCCTGTGTGGAGATATTGTAAAAAAAAGATTAATTTTTTTATCACTTTTCTTGTATTTCTGGAAAATAACGTCATACATAATTGAATAAAGTTCTGCTTAAAGGGCGTCTAACCAGCCAGCGGCCTAAAATCCACATTTCGTCGAAAGATGTTCTTACGACCATACAGGGCGGTTCCAATGAGAAGGGTTAATTATTCACCGTACCAGTTTTTTAAATTATAACTCATTGACGACGATTTTATTTCATTCCAAATTTGCTTTAATTTATACCTACATCCAAAAATGCTGAAAGGCGTGTTGATAAAATTATGTAATTTTTATATTTATTTTTTGATCATAAGTATTTATCATTTTTGAATAAGCAAAGTAAGAATGTAATAATATCTGAAATATATTAGTTTGAAAGTAAGCAAATAAATACACAAACGGACCAATTTTCATCAAGATTTTATTTAAACTAAAATTAAAATTCTGTAACATACGTTACCTAGAAAATGTGTTGATTTATTTTACTGCATAATTATATGATTTAAAATAAGTGTTGTATAATACAAAATCTTTTTTGAAAATATAAAAATCTGCCAACAACCTATGGTATAACCTTGTTATACTAAAAATAAACATTTCTTCCCAAAGGATAAGTTTTAAGATTTTCACGGCCAAAAGCATTTTCGTTATTTGTTTTTGGGGTGTTATGCCGTGTTGCGCTACCTCCTTCTTTAGCCAACGTTACTTTGGATTTGTTCTTGAGGTCCTGGGAAGACCCAAAACTTATAGAGCACGCCTAATTACGGAGGCAATTGAAATCTACAAAAATCCTTTTAATATTAATAGAGACGGCGGATAGCTCTTGGTATCCAGTGATTGACGGCTACACCAAAGCTAAACGCAAAAAAACATGTCTAAGTATACAGTAATACCGGCTCGTGGTACACCATTTTGTGTTATAACTTTATATTGACTAAATTCGCTTTAACCATTGTAATTCTATTTCTTAAATTCTTACCTTTGTGATTTCTTATTTTAGAATTCATTAAGAGATGTAGCCACTTCCGTCGGCATTCCGCGGCGATGATGCCACTGCTTGTCAAGATTATTTTGTACTGGTGATAGCTAGTGGAGCTGGCGACACGGTATCACTTCGAAGTAAATAAGCGCACACTTCACGACTAAAAATTACACATCTACCGGATCTGCCCTGATGATGGACACTGCAACGATGTCCGAAACGTTGGCTAAGGAAGGAGGTAGCGCAACATGGCATAACACCCCAAAAACAAATAATGAAAATTTCTTCCCAAAATTTAAAACAAACGTTTAATAGACGAAATAACAATCTTTCGAAATCAATTTATAATTTTTTGTGGAAAAGCATCAATACGTCTAAAATCTGATTTAAAAATGACATATTTCTGGTTTTCTCTGGTTATACCCTCTTAACAACAAAACGTATTTTATTTCATCTTAGTATGAAATTGGGGACAAATCCTTGAAAATTCAGGATCCTTAAATCCTTCGGCTTCCAGAGAAGAGATTAACCCTGACCCTGATTAAAAGCATTATATTTATTAAAGGTTAATCTCAGAACCCGAAAGGTTCATTGGTTCTTAATGACTTTGGCAGAAAAGTTTTAGGTTTTCTAAACCTTGCGTAGGTTCTTGGAAAGCAATAAAAATCTCCTTCCCTTTTTATAGAATGTTGTATCTACGTCTTATTACCTACTTTCCTCTCCGTAAATTCTTTCCGCCACTAAAAATTCCTCAATTTCAGGCCCACCAGAAAATCTTTTAAACAAAACTTCAATTTCGTGGAAAATTAACCCGTACTGCCTAACTCGTTTAATTGAGTAAAACGAAAATGAACACGTCCAAAAACCTATGTAACTTCCCAAGAATTTTAAACTCTAATAAATTACGAGATTGTCTGAATGGCAAATAAAAATGCGTTGAGAGATGTACAATGTAAAAATATTTGAAAGTTTTAATTCAATATATGTATGATCACCATTCGAAATTAAAACGTTGTTTTAACGGCTTTGGCTATTTTTGGTGACGAGATCCATAATATACTCGTATTATTTATCTATCAATAATATGTAGAAAAAATATAATTCAATAATAAATATGAAAAGGCGCGTACTTCCTGACTCCTTCCCCTCATATACTTGCTTTCGCACAAAATACCCAAAATATACCACAGTAACACACCTTTCAGGCAATTTGATCTCTTGTGCGGCTCCGTATATATTTATATATTTTAAATAAGTAAAACTGTGACTACGAAATCATGAAGAATATCACAGCGAAACATAAAACTAAAATTAAAATGTTCATAAGTCCGTGACTAGGGGGAGCCCCAGGGTCGGAATTTTGGCGTTTTACCGAAACGCATTGAAAATTTCTGCCTTTATAGTTCACACTCGCTCAATAGATAATACGAGGCATGTTCAGAAAGTAAGTGTACTGATTTTTTTTAAGGGTGTTAGAAAAAAAATGAATAGAAGATATTGTTGATACACCCGTTGAATATTTTTCCAAATAATCGCCAACCCGTTCAATTCATGTGGTGAGCCGTGGCACAAGTTTCTTTATGCTCTCCTCGAAAAATCCTCCCGCCGGCGCGTTCTCCCACTTCAGGAGGACCACTTTCTGCACCTGCTCGTAGGTTGAAATTTTATTTTCATCCATACACGCCTTCAGGAAGGTGAAAAGATGATAATCTGAAGACGCCAAGTCAAGAAATTACAGAGGGTTGTTCAAAACATCCCAACCAAATGAGTTGAAAAGCATTATGGTACCTAAGGCTGTGTGAACAAACGATTTCGTGAAACAAGCATACTTCTCTTGTCAGCATTCCCCTCCTTTTGTTTTGAATGCTCTTTGGAGTTTTTTAGGGTATCACAATATTGTTGTGCATTGATTGTCTCAACTTGAGGCAGAAATTTGACCAAAATAATGTCTTTTCAGTCCCAAAACATTGAGGCCATGACTTTTTTGCCCGAAATTGTGGTTTTCAATTTTTTGGCAGGTGGGGAATTGGTGTTTTTTTTATATGAATACCGCACAAGAGTCTCAACTACTCCTGTCTGAAGCCAGTGAGACTATGGCATCCCCAATTGGGGTATGTTGTGAGGCTGAAGGTAGTGGTGAGGGAAAGGAGATAGGGAAGAGGAAGGTGGGGAAGTATCTGGCTATTCAGATTTGGTCACCAAACACGGCTAATGCCATTTCAAGCAACGTTTCAATTCTGAATGGTGGTCTTACACCAGGGCGATACTGAGAGTATCTTTCACTCTGGAAGGTGTCGCAAATATACTACATATTATTTTAAATGAATAAATTGTGAAATAACACAAATTAATCAAATAAAATTTATTTGCCACGCCGGGATTCGATCCAGCGACCTTCGGTGTGCGAGTCGAGAGCCTTACCGCTGCTATACGCCGGCCGGCAGGCGTGTAATGAGTCACCCACTATTATCTCCAGTTATAATAGAGCTCAGAAATCCTCACCTTTTTTTCTTGTAGGTGGTTATTCCACCCGTGAGTAAAAAGCGGATCACAGCACTTGGCGGGATTTTTGCCGACATCTTACATGCAACCGGACACTACAACGTGAGTTTACGTACTACAATGTTCCTGCCATACTCGCTCTGGTCAGGAGACCCCCTCTACCACTCATTGTTACCAACCCTCAAAAAAGTAAAAACCACTGCCCGTTATGGTCACAGTACACTTACTTTCTGAACAAGCTAAGTACTTACCAGAAAAGCTTTCCATTTAGGATAAAACCATTGACTTAGTACCTTTTGCTTTAAGCTCATTTAGCACGCGCTCTCTCTCTCTCTTACGGCTGCCTGACATCGTAAATGGCCATCCCATTTGATCAACATTATTATGAAACACAGTCATCTGAGACTTCTCTGAGCAAAGAATTGGCAGACTTTTGAATCACAAAGTACGCCGACATCGCATTTCTTGACTTCTATGTTGACACGCAAGGCGTAAGCGAGCCCACCCACCGGCGCACCCATAGAGCCGGTCTATTGTATCGTAAAATCTCCTTTTTATGACCGTACGAACATACCTTGTTTCCAAATATGTGTTTTACATTTTATATCTGTGTGCATAGTATTAAGAGCAGGCAAAACATAATATATCTTTATTTACTTTCTAAGCAGCATTACATGTATAAGACTGATTACTGTGAATTATATAATATATCAATAATTCCTTAATATACTCATAATAACTTATCTTTTCAAATATTCTTTAACTTCTTCAGCTTATTCTTGTAATCCAATATAACTACATAAACTCTCTTACTGTAGAAGAATTTGTGTGCATAATAACAATTAGTGAAAAACTTCAACCTATAATAATGAATGTATATCCACAAACTGTAAACTTCACCCGCCATAACACAGGGTCATCCCTAGCATGGAGGGTGAAATATCACAAAAAAAAACTATATGTACTTTCGATAATTCATGTATTAAATAAATAAATAAATATCCAACAAGACGATTCAAATTTTGGCAGATTCTGACGACAAATTGCAGTTTTTATAATATTTTATTATACGGATATAGGGTCGTACTTGACTAACTTTAATCAGTGATGCTGACATTATTTGGAGTAAAAATTGTAAATTAAATTTTGGCTTCAGGTAACATTTTTGAGGTATTTTTTATTAAAAGGAATCGGACAGTTATGTTCGAGGTGAGGGGCTGAGCGGTTACTCGGCTGACCAAGGAGTGACTACACGTGAAAGATTTTATATATTAAGTCCTTACATATGAAATTGGCGTTTTGTATGGGAGGAACATAAAGTCGATTTTTTTTTTAATATAATATATTTATTTAATCAAAGTATGTACCATTGCTGTCTATGCACTTTTGCCATCTCATAGGTAGTTCATCGATCCCTCACTAAAAAAACTATTCGGGCGGGAATCAATAAAATCTTTGAAGGCGGTTTGGACTGCCTCATCGGAGTTGAATTTTTTCCCTTGCAAGAAGTTATCCAAATTTCTAAAAAAATGGTAATCTGTTGGGGCAAGGTCCGGAGAGTACGGTGGATGTCTTAGACATTCCAATTGAAGCTCCTCTAATTTGATAGCCGTCTGTTGTGCTGTGTGTGGTCTAGCGCGCGTTTGTTGATTTGCTTCACTCAATTCGTGAGGTACCCACCTTTCAAGCTTTTTCACCTTCCCAATTTGCTTCAAGTGGATTAAAACAGTTTTATCACTAACACCGCAGCCTGCAGCTAACTCGGACGTGGTTCGCGATGGATCCGCTTCCACAATAGCCTTCAATTCTTCATTATCAACTTTGGTCTCCGGCCATCCACGGGGCTTGTTCTGCAGGTCGAAATTTCCAGAACGAAAACGTTGGAACCAAAAACACACTGTGTTTTCTTTTGCGGCACCGTCGCCATACACATCATTAATCCTTCGAGTCGTTTCTGCAGCACTGGTGCCACGGTGGAACTCGTACTCGTAAATAACGCGATATTTCAAGTTTTCCATTTTGTAAACTAAGTGACGCAAAGAAAAAAAGCAATTAAGGAAAAAACAAACGAATTATAATTTTCGAAACACGAATACATGAGTAAATAGCTGTATAAATTTGAATTTGGAATTCCTAACCAAAGAGAAAATATTTGAGATCAAAGTTGCCAGTACGGCAAAACGCCAATTTCATATGTAAGGAACTTATATATTATTTTTGACAAAAAAAATCAAAAATGCCACCGGAGTCGAAAATTTCATTCACGTACTTTTTCACTCAAGTCGAGTATGTCCTTTAACACCTCGTATACAGTAGCGTAGCGATGGGAGGTGACACCCGACCGTTAAAAAATTATGCGGTGTTATTTATATTTTCGCAGCTCTATGGCTCCCCAATGTCCCGAAATGGGGAGAATTTTGTGCCAGTCTTTTTATTGACGAAAATAGTCTATTTCTGAAATTCTCCCGCCAATAAGTAATAATTAGCCAAATAATTGTTAGTGCCCAAATAAATACACAAACTGACCAACTTTCGTCAAGAAACGCATGTACGTGTATATTTTTTAATTATTTTATTTAAACTAAAATTAAAATTCTGAAACGTAGTTTTCCCAAATATCTATTGATTTATTTTACTGCATGATTATATGATTTGAAATGTGAGTTGTATAATACAAAATTTAGTGTCAAAATTTAACAAATCTGCCAACGACTTACGGTAAAACTTTATTGTACTAAAAATAAACATATTTTCTCAAAATTTAAAACATAGCGTTACTAGATAAAAGGACAGTCTTTCGAAATCAATTTATAATTTTTTTGTGGAAAAGAGTCAATTCGTCTAAAATCTGTTTTAAAAATGACATATTTCTGGTTTCCTCTTAAGTTAAAATTAAAATAAGTATACATACTTTGAAATTAGATGAATTGTTCAATTTCCGTGAAACAACCCGCCCGTAATCTTGTTCGTAAAATAACAATCTACTCGCATGGTAACCAATGTAAACTAATTGTTTTAATTTTTTTCTTAAAAACTAACTCAAAATACGTGCAAAGAAATACTTGCAGTATTAGCTCCCGCAACTTTGTTGTGTCAATCGAAACCAATTAATTGAAATTGTTGGGAATTATTCAGGTAATATTCCATTATTTTCCCAGAACAGGAGGTAGAGGTATTCATTGCATCCGCTCTGTTTATCCGCCCTCGCTGGCAAATAATCTACTTCCGCCTATCCGGATCACTTCGCTACGATTGCATTTTCCACTGCAGCGGAAGAAACCTTCATAAAGCTTATTCCAATTTCATTTCATTAAGTCGGTTATCGGAAATTCAGCCGATGGCGATCCTGTGAAAAAACTACCAAGCTTCTACTTCGAGGTCGTTTCAATACGGGGCGCTTTAAAAACATGAGTTTTGCTTTCTGCGATTGTTGTGGCTTTTCGATTGTGCAATTCAAATGCCAATTAAAACAGATCGAACGGTTTTCCATTAAAAATAACCGATTCTTTACCATTTAAAATATTAGTTAAACTACCATTTAAAATATTGTTTTGAGAGTTTCTTGGCAGAGCGATACAAATCAGGCGGAGTGGATAAATATGTCTTTATCGGTTTTATTTTGATATCGAATTCAGTCTCCGACTAAAATTATTAAATATAAAATTTCCGTTTTCCTCTTTTCGTTATCCCAGTTTTTATTTTTTTTGTTTATTTTTTTTATTTATTTATCTATAAAGTATGTTTAGTTCTGAAACAACAAACTAAACCCATGTTCCCAAGTCCTTCATTGTTATATTCTCCCCTTGTCTTTCTCATTTCCTTGAAAGTCCCTACATAGTTACTAAAGAAATAAGAATATTTTGCATACCTACGTGGAACACATCTACAATATTGCACAAAATCTAAAATTACCTACATCAAATGAGTTGAAAATTTGCAGTGATATCGTTAACTGCTCGAAATCTCGCTAATTAATCATAAAATTCGAATTAATAATCCCAAAAGTGTCGGTAATTATGACCATAGTTGTGCCGTTATCGTGGAGAGCAGCCAGCTTCAAGATCGGTCCAGAACATCAGATGAACCCATCAAAGGTAGGAACTTTCTCCTTCCATTTGCGAATTCTGTGATTAAGTTAATAAACGCCGTCAACTGTCTTGTTTCAAGCAAATTAGATTTACAGTCCACATCCCCTCTCGTGTCACGATATTGGTCGTTACAAAGTATGTTTACATTAGGTTTTCCGATGCCTGTATCACTGGGATATACCTGAGTCGAGACAGGTGTAGAGGTACATAAATGAATATCATGTATAATAATATCATATATAATATTTTAGAATATCATAAGAATATTTAAGCATAATAATTTGAATACAATTAAAACAAAAAGATGATTGAAATGATGGGTAAATCCTTCATAAATATAGGAAGAGATAAAGTAAAGTAGTAAATCCTGTCAGATCTATTTATGGAGATAGATTATGAAGGATTTTATTATTTTAATTTGTTTTATATGGTAATTTCCTATATTTCGTTTATTTCCGTCCGCTTCAAAATCTTCCTCTGTCGAGTGTGTAATAGTCTCAATGGCTACAGTTAGTGTGCTCGTATGAAGTGTCACATAAAAAACTGTACTTGCAACCCTTTTCATGACAGATCAATCTAATATTAATAAGAACTAGTTGAATGTACCTACTCTTTCGTTAAAAAAACATGTTTGCGTTGAGTATCTTATAGCTCGTATTACTTACATTAAAGTGGCTCACGTGGTGCCTTTATTGTGAACTGAAAACCGCCGCACAGTAACGTTTCAATGCACTTACGTATATCATATTATATTCAAGTCAGTCTTCCCTCCACCGTTGCATACAAACGTTAGCTTTTTGCCTCTTCAACCCTCTTTTGTACGGCCCTCCGTACTCCGGGGCTGGCTGGCTGGAATGTGCGCCGAGCAAACAGCCGCACCGGCCGCGGCCGTCCTGCGTCCCTGTCTCCCTGCCTCCCTGGCCGTGTTTGCATTTCAACTTTCATCTCGGCTTCTTTTATTCCGAGCTGAGAAAACTGTCTGAGACTCTTGCGGAGATATTCTTCGCATTTCTCCGCAATTGTGTGTAAAAATGCATTTTTTCGTTGGGCGAGAAAAAATATTAAAAACTAGATAAAATTAAATGAAGGCAATCTCTTTTTGTAACTTGTCGGCACTCCTTTTACAGAGTCATGCAATTATTTATTTGAAGAGGTAAAAGTTTATTTTTATTCCCAAAGGATATAACTGTCAGTGAGCTTTGAAATCACAACCGATACATCACATTGTTAGGAAGTTTAACTCAGCGTCGTTCATCGAATTCACGTTATTCTGTTACCCGCCTGAATGAAAAATGTGAGAATGGTTCTGGAAAACATTTACGATTTGCAGATTCAAATCAGCACACGTTGTACGAAAATAATTGTAAAGAGGACACGGTTAAATATATTTGTGCACACTGATAGTATCGATTGTTTCAGAAAACTTTTTCGAACTAGTTCGTACACACGCCCGCGGTTCCTTCTCACCCTTCAAATGTCAAAAGATAATTACTGGCTGTATAGCGACATTTATCAGTTCAATTAGTTTTTTTTTAAAATTTGTTACTTACATCAGCTTCCTAACAAACACTAAAATTATAATTAAATTAAATTGTTTTTTATCAATCCTATACAACACCACACAAGCAAGGGTGTCTTAAAAAATACCTGTAACTTTTAAAAAAAAAAAAAATTTATTTCCAAAAGCCTTATTTTGTGGCGCATCTTGTCATAAAATAAATGGATTTCAAATAGAAAAAACTTATAATTCTAGTTATACTGTGCTAATTGAATATTTATTAGTTTGTGTTTGTAAACTGACTCCTAAAAGCCTCAATAAATAATAAATTAAATAATCCTAGAGTTATCTTTATTTTAAAAAACAATTCTCATAATGATCATTTACGAGTATCTCTGCTTGAATTTTATGTTGGCTAGGTTCGTTCTGTAGAAAAACACTTTACGAAAATATATTTTTTTAAAACTATCTTTTAATATTGAGATTTTGTTTCAAGTGTGCGTAAAGGCTATTTGGCTTCACCGCCACTTCACGCCTTTTTGAAAAGAGTTTGAACAATTGAACGATCCTCAGATTGTTTCTGATATGATTCCTGCTTATCTTGTTAAGTCCACTTTTACAGGTACCTTACCTTTAATCCCTACTTCCTCTTCTCTACCTTCCCCTTCCCCCTCCCTGCCCCTCCCCATGCCAGGCGCAGTCAACTGACTCTCCCTCACCCCTCAATATTATCGCTCCAATTCTGTTTTGTATGTTACAAACATGGTTATAGCTTTAATCTCAAAGCATCACATAATGTAACGTTTTTTTGTATATCTAATCCTTTACGATGCTTCCTGGAATTGCAATTTTTTTTAAAGTATTCTTTGTAAATACTTTGGAAACTTTAATAATTTCAATAACGTAATAATGATGGTAGAGAACACTGTCCAGATATGCCTAAAGACTTAATACCATTTTAAAATGGCCTTGTACACCGTCTTGGTCACCTTGTTCAACCAATACAAGCAAGGTGTTTAGGTCTTACATTGTTAGTTATGAGTTCTCGGTTCTCAAAAACCTACAAATTGAGATACAGGTGAAAAATGACATCTCAGTAGTTGTATCGATTGTCGAAAAGCGTAACGTCACGAGTTTCATTCGTATCACATTTTTAATCTATTTACCTTTCACTATTTTTTGTGATTTGTAACGCGTGATTTAACAGAAATGACAATTGTTATTGTGGTATATCTAAAAGCTTTCATGTTAGTTTAGTTCGGAGTTTGGGCACCAGGGGGGCCGAGGTCCGAGGTCCGAGGAGCTCACTCAATTCAGATCTCATTTTGCCAGCTTCCAGTTAGGCCGACTATCGTAGTCACCACTTGTAATACGCGATGTATTAAATAAATCCTGGATTAACATAAAAGAACTCTATTCTTTCCCAAGAAGTAATCTCCTCCCAAGACGAGTTGGAGTGAACACAACAGTTATCAAATTATTCATTGCTTGTTAGATATCATGTAAGGGAAGGGAAATTCCCTAACTTCCTAATGTCCACCATAAAATTTTTACAGTCGGTTTGACAAAGTTATGCTTGAAAATGACTACAAGAATTGTTTATGTAACGAAGTAATAAAACATTTACATATTTATACAAGTAACTTGCATAATAAAATACTTGTTTACCAACCCTTGGAACTCCGTCTAAAATTTTCCAATATGTTATAAAATCAAAATAACCGTTTAAAGTGATGAAAGATATCTCTCGCTCGTCGGATCAGCAAAGGTAATCCTCGGCCTCCCCCCATGGGGTGTTTCATGGTTTAAAGGGTCTGCTCCTCTACTGCTACACAATATCCCATCGAGCTTCCTTCAATGGGAGCCATGGACTGGATGCATATTGCGCCGGAATCGTTTATGATTTGGCCGAAACTGAGCAGGATTTAGCAACGGGATAAGCAATCTAGTGTAAAACATAATCATATAACACACGGAGGGGTGGCTAGACTGTTTTAACGATATTGTCTAAATGATTATCGAGAAATATCCCCTTCAGTAACCCCTGAATAGGAATTTTGCATTCATTTTGTATATATATGTGTATTGGGATGATGCATAAGACTATCTTATATATAAAAATGAATCACTGAATGTGTTGCTAAGCGCAAATCTCGAGGGCAGCTGAACCGATTTCGCTAATTCTTTTTTTGGAATATTCCTTGAAATACGAGGATGGTTCTTACGGAGAGAAAAATTAAGAAAATTGCGCAGGAAATTGGATAATTTCAGAAAACCTAACGACTTTCGCACGTTTGACAGTTCGCGTGTTTGAGAATGACATTTTGCAAAACAATGATTGTTAAATCAGGATTCTATTTTTGAAAATCTTTAAGTTGATAAATTTATTTAAAATAGGTACTCACCTAATAGTTTGAATCGAATCATGAATTTTAGATATTTTAAATAAATACCTATGTTAGGTGCCAAATTTTATATACATGAAAAATGGAAATTTGAATAAAAATTGTAAAAGGTGGCACGCGGGCTGTTTAAAAACTGAATGTACTGGGATTGAATATATGGAACGCGAGAGGAGGGTTGGTGGGACGAGGGAGCGGGAAAGGGAAGAGGGAAGGCGGGGAAGGTAAAAGGGGAACGCGGGAGGGGAAGGGGACGTGTGAGGGGGGAGGGGGACTAGGGAGGGGGGTTCGTGGGACAGGGGGAAGGGGGGGGAGTGGAGTGGGGAGAGGGAAGGTGGAGGTGACGGAGTGGGAACGCGAAAGGGCAAGAGGACGTAGGAGAAGAAGGGGAGGCGGAAGGGAAACGGGATGAATGGGAAATGGATGAAGGACACTCAGGGAGAAACAATTTCTTTATTAAATGGCATAGCAACACATGCCGGGACCAGCTAGTAACTCAATATAAATTTTTTGTTTTAGTTCAATTATATATATTTCATTTTTTTAGGAAGAAACTAATAAATAATGTTTTCTTTGGAATTGTTTAGTGTTGACTCCCTTACACGCCTAAAGAAAGACTGCGATTTGAATGTAAAAAAATTGTCAAGCCATTTTTTGTATTATTTATTTATTTATTGTTATTATACGCCCGTAGGGGCTTTTACATAGATTAGAAAATAATATTTAAGATATCGAGGATTACACATACATAGAATTTATACCAAAAGTTATAAAAGTGAAAAAACTTTTAAGAATATACAAGCAGTTTTTAAAGAAAAAAAAACCACTTGTATAATCTTGTGGAAAACCGTGAAATATTTTAAACAATGTAATATTTAACAATAACATAGAACAAAATATAATATAAACATTACAATAATAATTCAAATCGTTAAATATATTATACCCATGTTACAATAATTTGTAGGATTTCACAAAGTGTTGGTTTAAATTGCATTTTAGAATGTAAAGGGAATCAGCGAATACATCTACAATACCACCAAACTTGTTGCCTAAATAATGCATCCTATTGGTAAGTGAGTGTGATTGATAGTTAGTTGTGTATGTGTTGCAAAAGAATGTTATATTTTGTCTAGTATTCCTTGTCGGTACATGAAGTTTAATAGTAGCAACGATGGCAGGGCTGTCAATTCGTTGTTCATAATTCTGTACAATAAAATTAGGTCTGAAATGATTCTTCTGTCGGTTGTTCATAATTCTGTACAATAAAATTAGGTCTGAAATGATTCTTCTGTCAGACAGCGTAATTAAATTATGTGATGTCTTATGTAAAAATCTTAAGTAGGTAAGTGAAATTCATACTTAGTTTCTACACCACAAATTTCTTAATTCGCATTAATTTAGAAAATAAAAATATCTCTAACGAATTGCGGTGATTACGACATGTTAAAATTCTAAGAAAGGTTTAATTAATAATTTTAAAAAAATCTCTGGTTTATAAGTAAGATACACCTCATAAGTCATACATTTGTACACGGTTGACATTAGTCACATGAGAACGGGTCGTTTCTATGACTCGTTCTTGAGTTCAACGGCTCGGCTGTGGAACGATTTGCCGGCCTCTGTGTTTCCTCCCTCCTACAACATGGGTCTCTTCAAGACCCGTGTTCACTCCTTCCTTTCCTCAAAAAGACCCTCCACACAGCATCTTCAAAGATGACATAGGCCCTGAGGGAAGTTATTTTCCTCAGGGCCTCCTGTGTGGAATTAATGCAAAAAAAAAAAACATATGTCTGGAAATGTTATAATGTAGTGAAAACAAGTTTATGAGTACAATAAATTCACTTCAGATAACTGAATAATTTCATATGAGAATTAAAATTAATATATACCTATGTAGGTCTTTGTATCTTTGTGATCAGTGTACTTACACTGTGTTTCTTTTAAATTGTTAATAAGACAAACTATGCTTAAAATTTTCAATGTGTACCTACCTACATCCTACTCGCAAACCCATGGATTTACAATATCTACATGCGCAATTTTAACCTTCAAATAAATTGGAAACCTAATGGTTTAAAAACAATAAAAATGTGCCCGATGAATGGTCAATAACTTTTCAAAGTGCTTTTTGTCGAATGACATTTTTGTTGTTTATGTATTCCAATTATTTTGTACAGCTTGAATAAATTAAATACTTCTAACATAAGTACTTTTATATAATTTGTGATAACTTCCCGGCCTCGCCCGAGATTTTTTATTCGAGAGTATTTTTCGAAATATCATACAAAACGATTGAAAAATGTGGTAGAAAGAATATGGCATATCTGCCATCGATAATAATTGCGTCGATCAAAAAACTCAGAGAAGAAAAAGCAGTGCAAATTTCATGACGCCAAAACTGACACTTTGATAGTCTTTGCTTTTGATTTTCACACTATATAAGCGGTGAGTATAGGAAATATCATGAAATCATTTCCTTGGCTTTCTACTACCTACATTTTTTTTCATTCAGGTCTGAAGGTAATGAGACAATGATATCTCCAATTTGGGTATGTTGTGAGTCTGAAGGTAGTGGGGAAGTGAAGGAGATGGTTAAGAGGAAGGTGAGGAAGATCTTTTCGCCGAAAACGGCTAAATCATTTCAATTCTGAATGGTGGTCTCTTACACCAGGGCGATGCTGATAGTATCTTCCATTTTGAAATGTACCGCACGTGGGTATGTAAATTAAATTATTTAATTGTGAAATAACACAATTAAAGTTTATTTGCGAACGCCGGGATTTGAACCAGCGATCTTCAGATTGCTAGTCGAATGTCTTTCCCCTCGACTACGGAGGCCGTCTTATTCAGGCCGTTTATTAAGTACCTGCTTGATTTTGATCATTTTTTAAATAGTTACATGCGTATTTTTAAATGTACCATGGTTTCGTCACTATCGTAACTTCACCAAGGCAAAATAAATATTTCAAAAATTATAGTATCTACACATCAAAAAATATATTACAAGTCGTCAAAACCAAATGATTTTACTGTACTTATTTTAAAAAATATATTTTACAAACACTTTGAGGCTTGACAATACACGGAATAAACAAGTTCTTTGTTTAAAACCACTTTATTTTAATATAAATTCGTCGACCGTTCAGTTGATCTCAAGCTTCTTCAGGACAATAAACATATAAACTGAAGTTTGAACAGTTTACTTATGATTATTGTCCTGAAGAAGGTTGAGATCAACCGAAACCGGTCGATGAATATTATACAAGTACGAATTGTACTTAAATTATGATAAAGCAATAATTAAAATATAAATTAAAATAAAATGGTTTTAAACAAAGAATTTGTTTCATTCTCTATAAATATATTAGTTACTCATTGAAGAACAATTTTAAACACCACGGTAAAGGACAATTTAAAAAATGAAATAGCTTCCCCAATTTGGTGAACCATTTAACCTTCTATTGCATTTATACAGTGATTCTAAATTAAACACCTCCTTTAAAACGTAATCACCCGGCAAACGTGATATTAGAGCCGTGTCTTAGTGAAATCACCTTCATTAAACGTGGTTTTAATTCTAATGTTTATATTAAAAAGTAGTGCTCCTTATTAGGGCGGCCATTTCGCATAAAGAGGTGGTATTCC
Organism: Limnephilus marmoratus; assembly: GCA_917880885.1. Lineage (NCBI taxonomy): Eukaryota > Metazoa > Arthropoda > Insecta > Trichoptera > Limnephilidae > Limnephilus > Limnephilus marmoratus. The sequence goes on along the minus strand of OU862909.1, from coordinate 49,901,099 downwards.
AATTTGGTAGTTCTCTCTCAGCTGGCTGGCGAGACAGCCAGGTAATAGATGGCACAAATTACAGGTAATTGCAGGATAGGTCGAGTGGGCGGCGGCGGGTGGAAGGGCGGGAGATTTATGGGCGGGAAGGGATCCGAGATGCCAACACATTTTCCCTTAGCACGGCCGACATATTCGGGCCGGAGTTCTGCGAGACCCCTAACCGTTTAATTTGTATAATGGCAACCCCTGAAATATTATCATGGAAATTAAAAATATTTTGCATTTTTATTAAAATCCATGTCCGTGGCATGTGTTTGCGGCACGTGTTCATTGCGTAGACTTATTTCAAGTGGGATATGAATAACTCAGTGTCTTATAGAAGCGATGTTAACCCTAGTAGTTCTGTGAGGTGATCGGACAAGTCAGAATGAAACCAACTCAGAACCACCTCAGAAAAGTCATTAGAAGTTATGAAAAAAAAATATAAAAATTTTGGTTAAATACGAGTAGGTTACGTTAGGTTAGGGGAATGGGCTATTTTAAAATGATTTTTTTCATAGCTTTTATTATTTGTTTTTTTCTAAGTTGTTGAGTTGACTTTATTCTCAGTTGGCATGGAAACGTTCTGTGAACCTATTTACTTAACTATAAACCAAATAACAAGGGAAATTTATAATTTATCCAAAGAAACATCACTATCTGAACGACAATTATTTTTACAAACTTTTTTCAGGTACGTAGCGTAATATTGATTATTCCGATTTGACAGCTCTAAGAAGGATGCGTGCTCAAGATGGGATAAAATGGCAGTATCTTGAAACGGAAATGGAAAGTACAAAACAAATTTATAAACAGACAAAATGCAAAACGGTCCAATCAAAACACTACTTCGCTGTGCTTAGTCAATGATTCAAATGAATAAATAAAACTATACGAATAAAGAGACATCTAGAGAAGTACAAGATCTTGCATCTCATGATGCAGGGAAAGATGGCCGAGTTATTCCTGCGGAAGACGGGACCTTGGAAGAAGGAGAACATCATGGCAGAAAAACCTGAGACAGAAGTTTGGCCAATCCACTGCAGAGCTGTTCCGGGCCCAGGGCCGCCGAGAGGGCACGTTGGCCAAGTCTGAAACTTGGGGCCCGGGACGGGCTCACGGGCCCCGGATTTTTGACTAATAAAAAAAGCCAATGACGTTTTTTCGTTCCACAATGGGTCAAGAACATTTAACAAGTTTGGGAATGTTATCCTTAGAAAATGGTCTGGCCAGAAACTTGGACTTTTATGATGTTATAAACAGCTTTGCAAACAAGAAAAGTGGAAAAGCAACATTGTAGATGACAATTTTTATTTGCCTATATTATTATTTTATAGTTTGTGGAGTTTTTACTATAATTTTAAAAATATTCCAATTTAATATTCCATTACTAACGTATATGTGTTGATATTATAATAATTTAAGTTAGCCTTGAGATATAATAAACAACGAAGAATATGTAAATACATATTTTTTTTTAGCATGTAATTATTAACCCCACTAGGGTTCGCCTGTATCGGTAACACACACAGTAGCCTAAAACAATAAATGCAAGTATTTTAATTCGAGTTTTCACCATAACTTTTTAAACATTTCCATTAAATAATTCTGCTAAATTCGAATGATTGGTGTAATGGTATAAGATACTAGAAAATAAGAAAAGGTAATGAAATACTATTCCTAGCAGTAGCAGGTTAACATGACATTTTTAATTGATTCTCTCTCCCCCCACCCCCCCCCCCCGGTAAGTTGGGGGAAGGGGGCCCTGTATAGTCTACAAGACTTGGGGCCCAGATTGGCTGTCAGCGGCCCTGTCCGGGCCGCAGTAAATAAAGTCCGCATAGCCAACATGATAGCCAACGACCGTTGAACGGACAGGGCACGAGAAGAAGAAGTATACAAATAAGAGTGTAATTTCATGCCACTAGCAATTTATTTGCGATACATGGTCAATATGTAAACATATGTTCAAATATCACACCTTCTAGTGAAGAAATAAAAGGCAAAGTATGAAAGTTGGTACCTTAGCTCATTTGTGAGATAACTCAGCGGAAAGCTGAAGGTCCCTAGTTCAAGACTCGGTTACATCAATAAACGTTGAAGTGAATTTTCTAATGCTTTGAATATTTTAAATGCTTAAGATTTTAGGAAAAATTAGTGAATTCACGGCATAATGTTTATAAAATACTATTTTATACCTAACGTCATTCAAAGTGTTTTTTGTCTAAAAGCAGTTTTTTGCGTATTTCTTTTCCTCGTTCTTGTCGGTAAGCCATCCATCAATTGACCAAACACTAATCAATATCAATTATCTTTACGAAGAGTGGAATCAAGTGCCATTAGGAGAGCCATCACACATCTCGCATCACGCATCACGCATCACGCTTGACATGTGATCTGTTAGACAATCTAAACATCATGTCGGCCAACGGACACCGCTGGCTCTGGCTCTGTTCAGCTTTCAGTGCTCGGGACTCGCTAATACACAACTGTCAGACAGGGGCGGACTGGCCTAACTGTAATTTGGTCTAAATTCATTATTCCCGATTTTTTTTACTTTTGCTTCACCCTGGAGGTCCTAAGGAAAACTATTTCCCTCGGGGTCTGTATCATCTTTGGGGATGTTGTGTGGAGGGTCTTTTTAGGGAAAGAAAGGAGAGAAAGTTCTGGGAAGGAAAAGGGTATGAGGGTTGGGTAAGAAACCGGAGGTCAGTGTGTCCAGGGGTGACGGATGTATAAATCCATTCCTCCCACTGTGGTGCAAGGCGATGGGTCGAGATATTCCGGCTGGAGAAGTCAAAAGGTCTTCTTCACCAGTGTCTCCCGGTCCGGCCTGCCACGCAGTTTGTGGGCAGACGTATCCGCCGCCAAGACCCTGACAAGCCTCACCCCGTGGACCCGCGCACCCTTACTAAGTCACCAAAGTAGCGAACCAATTTGTTTGACAAGGTTGGTTTTTGGTTATCCAATAGATGATTCCCGGGGCGGCAGTACCCGTAACTGGCCTAACTGCAATTTCCCGGTGTATAATTTTTCAAGTTTCTGCCAAACTGCTTTTGCAGTTTAGCGGGTGTATATAATCTACGCCTGTCTCGACACAGGTTTATCCTAGTGAGACAGGCATCGAAAAACCAAATGTAAACTTACTTTTTACAGATAAATAAATAATTTTAAAAAATTAAGAATAAAAGGATAATGCATAAAAAAGTGTGTCTAAATTAAAAGTTAAGTAATAGTAAATATTCTAAAGATTTCATTCCAAAAATTACTTTCACTAAAAAATTCGATAACTGTACATAAATACTCTTCGAACACTATTTTATCTGTCAAAAAGTTAAGTTTAACCATTTGTTACGAAAACAAGCCTTATCGATTGATTTTGATTCTCTGAAAAATCGAACTTGTCGCAATCTTGATGCTATTTCTAAAAACTCCTTTGTATTTTTTTTGTTTTGACTAAACTTTTAAATCGATAATACATTTTGAAACATGCTTCTGCCCACAACTTTTTTCACAAAAAAATATTGAACGTTTGAAATAATATTTTTCTGATATTTTTTTGATTGAAATTAAAATTAAAATTGCTGTGTTAGAAGAAGTGATATTTTTTATTACTATTTCGCATGAATTAATCGACAACGAGGTCTGAAAGGTATGAGGGGTGGATAGGAACCTTGGGATCAATGTCTCTAGAAGCGATCGTATGAATCCATCCCTCTCACTGCGGTACAAGGCGATGGGTCGAGAGTCCGGCTGGAGAGGTCTAGGTTAGTTCTTTCTCAACCAATCCAGAAGGAGGACAAACGCTTTGGCCGCCAAGACCTTGCCAAACCTCACCCCATGAACCCGGACACTACTGCTAAGTCACCAAAAATAGCAAACCGCTTAGAATGACAGGGATGTTGGTTATCCAATAAATGGTTCCGGGACGGCGGTACCGATACCCGCCTCCAAAATTGGTTGTCTCCATCAAATTTTTCGGGCCTGTATGTATTACCAATCCACCCCTGACTACATCTGCTTAGTGTTCTCGTCAACCATCACCAATATACAGTTCTGTAGAGAATAGTGATTGTGGTGGAGGTGGCGCCACGCCGACCAATCGTCGACTCTTTTATTTTTAATCCATCAACCTATTATCTCCGAGGCGACGATTAAACCATTAATTGCTAAAATAATGCGTTTCGTTGTTCCGAAGATAAATCGTTTCACAGTTCGTATTTCATCAGTTCGGATAATTCACTTTAATAGATACTCTTAATTACCTAAAAAGTATTTTATAAATTTGCTGTTCTATGTATATATATATGCACGTTTTAAAGAAGCTACGTCTATAACTCCGACTATCCTTGGTAATTGGGAGATATTAAATACACCACGATGACATAATTTTTTTTTTTTCAATTAGCTCCATACAAGAGGCCCTGAGGGCCTATGTCATCTTCGGAGATCATGTGTGGAGGATTTACCCATTTTTTACATTAGCCCCTCACAGGAGGCTCCGAGGAAAATAATTCCCCTCGGGTCCAATGTCATCGTGGAGGGTCTTTTTAGGAAAGGAAGGATGACGGGCGTAGTCCAGCGGTAAGGCTCTTGACCTCTGGGAGGCCACTTGTGACCCGGTAGACACGCGAGTTATTTTTAAAAAAAAACACGTTTGAAATGCGATTTTGACCCTAATGTATAAAGAAAGTGTATGAAAAACACGGTCAGAATCGCTAGCTCTATTATCGCCCTTTACCATAGAAAAAGCTGCAATGCAGCCGGTCACTCCGAATAATTTATATTAAATATTTTCCGTCGGGCGGGATGTGCGCAGGTCTTGCGCATGCGCGAAAAAAAAATATTTTTATCTACGATTTTTACCCTTCTATGTACAAAATTTGTATAAGAACACGGTCAGAAATGCTAGCGCCAACATTCCCTATGGTATTGGTAAAGATTTCATTCACTCTGTAGCCACAAAATATTTTAAAATAATTTTTATCTGTGGGCATCTCGAACTGTCATTTTGGCGGCCGCGTCACATTATGCCGATGCGTGACCTCGAAAAACATCATAAAACCTATCAATTTACGTAAATAACGCAAGTAATGTTATTTTGGTAAATAGTTTATTGTTGTAGGAATGTGTTTCAGTCAATAAAATATACGATAGGTAAAATTTAACCCACAAAACATTCAATTGAAGATCGTGAAATTTCCGTGTTTTTCTGGAAAAAGCCTGGCCCCCAACAGGTTGACTCGCAATCCGAAGGTCGCGGGATCGAATCCCGGCGGGGCAAATAAATTTTATTTGATTAATTTGTGTTACTTCACAATTTATTAATTTAAAATAATATGTTGTATATTTGCGGCACGTTCCAGAGTGAAAGATACTCTCAGTATCGCCCTGGTGTAAGACCACCATTCAGAATTGAAACGTTGCTTTAAATTGCTTTAGCCGTGTTTGGTGACCAGATCTGAATAGCCAGATACTTCCCCATCTTCCTCTTCCCTATCTCCTTCCCCTCCCCGATACCTTCAGCCTCACAACATACCCCAATTGGGATGCCATATTCCCACTGGCTCCAGACGGGAGCAGTTGGGACTCTTGTGCGGTATTCATGAAAAAAAATAAAAAAAAGGAGAGAAAGTTCTGGGAAGGAAAAGGGTACGAGGGATGGGTAGGAATCTAGGGTTCAGTGTGTCCAGGAGTGACAGACATATGATTCCATCCCTCCCACTGTGGTGCAAAGCGATATTCCGAGAGGGCACTGCTGGAGAAGTCAAAGGGACTTCCTCAACCATTCTCTCTCGATCCGGCCTACCACGCAGCTGGTAGGCAGACGCATTCGCCATAAAGACCCGGACAAGCCTAACTCCATGATCCCGGGTACCCCTGCTAAGTCACCAAAAGTAGCGTACCACTTGGGTGACCTATGGCAGAGGTGTTGGTTATCCAACAAATGCTTCCCGGGGCGGCGGTACCCAGGCCCGCCTACCAAATTGTAACCCTTATTAATTGGGAGACATTAGACACACCACGGTGAAATTAAATTTAGTTTTCATTTTTTTACATTAGCTCTGCTAAAAATAATCCCTCAGGGCATATGTCTTCTTTGGAGATGCTGTTGGAGGGTGGTTTTAGGGAAACGAAAGGGAGATGTTCTGAGAAGAAAAAGGATATGAGAGGATACTAGGAATAAGAGTGACGGACATGCTCGTATAATAAAAAATTCAATAATAAAAATAAAAAAATACAATTTAAAAAAGAAAAAGATAAATTCTCGTGCAAGACTTACACATGTATTTGTATGCCCCAAACTAAATACGTCTTTTACCCAACACCATTATACACACCAAGGAAAATACTTCTTTAATAACCTTCCAGTAGAAATCAGAAGCATTAATGACAAAGTACAATTGTTGAACTCCATCAAAAAGCATTTTAGAGAAATCACCAACGGGAAAATTGCTGCTTCTCCCATCACCACATGAATGTCACACTAAAAATTATACCTATTTTACTTCTTACTGAATACATGTAGATGATTTTATCTTTTAGTTAAAGGGTCTTGATTGCGATGTGATTAAACTGTGTTTTAATGGTATATTAACAGGATATTAACTGTGAATCTATACATATGTGAAACACCTGATTATATAAATTGTACATATTTAAAATGTAAACTCTTCCTCCATCCACAAGCAAATGCTTTTAATGGAGGAAAAGTAACATTGTAACATTTTCCATTTTTTAAGATGAGTACTAAAATACAAAAAAATTAAAACAAAAAAAAATAAATAAACATAATAATAACTGACTGAAACATAAAAAATCAATGTCTAGGCACAAACAAATAAGTAACGGAATATAACTGAACACTCTATATGAGAATATCTTTATTCATAAAACTACCCTATTTAGTCTAATGGCCCTTCACAGGGCAGAGATTTAACCCCACTTCCCTCGGCTGAACTGAACAGAACATCAACAGTGAACAAGCCGGATATGGAGCCACTCCGAGAACAAATCTGATTGATGATTTTCCTCTCCCACAAAGCACATCGATGAAATGTTTTTTTTCCTACCACCGTCCATTAGCCCGCGGACTTGGGAGAATCGGGGAAGATCCTTTGATAAAAGAATTTTAAACACGTACCCTTACCACAGCTTCACCATCATAGTCCACCATACCACAGGGGGTGTTGATTGACGGGAGCTGTCTTGAAAGCAATTCTACCATGCAAATTAAGAAAGACATACTTAATTAATTCGTTCTGAAATGTTTGTAGGAAAAATGCATTGATTGATTGATCATACCGTTTTATTCAGAGGTTTTTTTATGCTGCTTTGTTTAGGTAGTTTAGATCGCTCTAGTTGTAATATTTTATTTATAAATTATTTCCATCTTAAGTAATTTTTGTAACAAAGACATTTATTTTTTTTTTCATAAAATTTTTATTAGTTACAGATATTGGTTTTTTTTGGCTACCACACTATGCTAATGCCCGTGTTGTGGTAGTCGTACATTTAATCTTTATTATTAGTTTATGTATTTCAAAATTTTAATTTGTATTTTTATTTCTACTTTTCTAATATGATTTTTTTTCTCTTTATTTTTCACTTACTTTTGAGTATTTCTTAATTTTTATTTAGTATGTTTAATCATCTGTTTTAATAAAATAGTATTTATTAAATGGTATTTATAATTAACTGATCACAACGCATTTGTATTGACATGCAAATGCGTTGTGATCAGTTATTATATACCTAGTGATGATTTTTTTTTCTTTCTATGGTTTTTAATAGTCGTGCAGCGCCCATCATCAATATATTGTTAAAATAAGAAAAATTATTTACAATTCAATTAGGTACTAGGTACTTAACCTAAAAAATAAAAATTGAGACTATCAAAAAATGTTTTAGTATTGGCGAATTCATATACATATATATGTAAATCAAAATATGTTTGCTTGGGTGTAGGTATATGAGTGAGTATATGAGATATCTATTTATCTACGCGTAGCTCAACCATTCGTCCGATTGCGATGAAACTTTGGTGAATTGTTGTGAGCACGCTCATGAAGGTTCCTATACATACTGGTTTCTATATATGACTGTTTCTATATATATGACATTATGAAGTTTGTATAAAAAAATTGCAATAGTTGACACGCGACCTGTTTGAAAACTGAATGTACCGGGACTGAATGTATGGAATGCGGGAGGGGGGTAGGGGAACTAGGGAGGGGGGAGGGGGAATAAGGAGGGGGAGGGGAACTAGGGAGTGGGGAGGGGAACTAGGGAGGGGGGAGGGGAACTAGTCGGGTGGGGGGTTCGCGGATGGGGGAAACCGGAGAGGGGAATGGGGAGAGGGAAAGCGGAGTGGGAACGCGCGAGGGAAAGGGGATGCGGGAGAGGAAGGGAAGGCGAAAGGGGAACGGGACGAATGGGAAAGGACACGCAGGGAGAAACAATTTATTTATTAAGTGGCATGGCAACGCATGCCGGGAACTCGCTAGTATTTCATAAAACATTATTACGTTTTTTTTTTTTACATTAACTCCACACAGGAGGCCTTGAGGAAAATAATTTCCCTCAGGGCCTATGTCATCTGGGATGCTGTGTGGAGGGTCTTTTGAGGAGAAGAAGGAATGAACATTGGTCTTGAAGAGACCCATGTTGTAGGAAGGAGGAAACACAGAGGCCGGCAAATCATTCCACAGCCGAGCTGTTGAACATAAGAACGAGTCGAAGAAACGACCCGTTCTCATGAGACAAATGTCAACTGTGTACAAATGTTGGCACGCGTTTGACGTATTTCCAATTCAATGTGCGATTATTACAAGAACCTACATTATTTTTCAATGCATTGGTCAGGAAACCGACAGATTCCAAGTAACATAAGGGGGTGTTATGGGGTTAACTGCCTTCAAAGAATGGTTATTTACCTTTCGGTCCAGCGGCGCGGCATACAAATGTCAATGACTCGATGGAGCTTCCTTCAAAGCGTATTTATCCTCTGCACCGGGTTTATCGTGCAGTGCATTATTCCACCGAGCCATTGATAGATCGCGATCCATTTTCTCTTTCCTACTTCACAAAGAGAGCTCTCAAAGCATCGTGGAACTTTATTGCCTCGCCGCTCCCAGGCTCCTGGCTCCTGGCTCTGTCTGAGGAAACCTTCTATTCATATCAGATGTAGAGGATGCTAATGCGCAGATACCATATCCTTATAAGGATTTAATATGTATACAGACTTTCCTTTCCTTCCCTACACTTCTGTATCCTGGTAGTCTCTACTCTTCCTACTGGGTATTATAATCATATAAATTTATGCGAAATACTCCGCGCCCGGCTGCTGACCCCTGGGAGTCGTGTAATTTGCGTAGCAGCGGAAATAAACGGATTGCAGCGAATATATCGAGAGGTGCAACAGAATTTTGGATATCTACACACAAAATTACATCAATAATGGTTCGTAACTCTAGACTTGCTGTAAATTTTATGTTTTAGTTGATGAAACTGAATGCATGTTGTTAATAACAACAAATAGACTCAGCTCAGAATTAAAGCTGCTTTGAAAGTTATATTTATTTAAGTTCAATCACAGCATGAATGCTGTAAACTCAATATTGATTCAGTGAATCATTTAAATGTTAATACACTTAATACAATCAATGAATTTAATGATAACTTTGTCACTATCACAAATAAATTGTGTAATTTTGTCAAGTTCGTTGCCATATATAACTAATATGAAACTAGTTGCCTCTATACTAACCTCAGTAGTTTATGGCGTGGTATACACGCTGAAAAAGAAGAAGATGGAGAGATATGTAAATACGAATGTTAGAGAGTGCGTGCTAATATTAAAAACGATAAATAATAAGCGAAAATTGTGAAAATGTTTAATAAACAATGACTCGCTTAAAATAAAGCAAAAATCTCGTGGGGATTGTCTAAAATAGCATGTAAAGAAACACTACGATTTTTTCCGTATATATAACTAGTAAAATAACTGAAAAAACGTGTTAATGAAAACGAATAAACGTGAATTTTGTATCAATGCCATTTCGGCGTGGGGAATGTATAGAATATAGGTATTATCTTAAAGAATAAAATATATTTTTAAATGGCTTTAAAACTTTAAGTATTTAAGGAAAATGTGAAATACATCAGTAGAAATACGGGAAGCCAGGCCTTAAAAGTATGTTTTCTGTATGTTCAAAAAAAAAAATAATAATCGTTTATTACAGAATTGTAATTACAGATATATATGTACATAACTTGCAAACTATACAATACACTACCAGCTACGATCAGACAAACTGACTCCTTGACAAAATTTAAATAAGATATAAAGAAATGGATCGTAAGTATTGGACGCCATACAATTACGAACATCCGCAAAATCAGACAGAAATAACTCTTCACATTTCACATACGAGTATATGACCTAACCCATAAAAAATAAATGAAAATAATAATCCTGTCAAATTTAACTCCATAAATAGATTAGACAGAATTTTCTACTTTGCTTCATCTCGTCCAACATTTATAAGACAACTCTCATTAAAATATTTACCCACCCTTCCAATCACCTTTCTGTTTTAATTCTATTCAAATTAAAATGTATTTAACCTTAAATATTATTGTAACTATGGTATTCATTTATATACCTCTACGCCTGTCTCGACACAGGTATATCCTAGTGAGACAGGCATAAAAAAAACCCAACGTAAATATACTTTTTATAGGTACATAAATAAGTAAAATAAAACGATTTGATTTAAAAAATTTATATTTACGTCGTAAACATTAAAACTATATAAACCTAATTATAAAAATTCTTATACATAAAAATATCGTGTCACGGTGTTTGTGGTCGTACTCTTCCGAAACGGCTTGACCGATTTTTATGTATATTTGGTAGGTATGAGAATAGGATTTAAAGTACATTTCATACCGCTAGAAGATTAGGGTGTCCCTACCCAGAAAAAAAATCTATTTTTTTTTAAAAAAATTTTTTTATTGTATTTTTTTTATTTGACCCAAAAAAATAAATATAACCCCAAATTTTAATTCACCATCCACACATGCGCAAGACATTCACGAGAAGCGTCGCGTCATTTCGATAATTCATTCGGCATCATGTTCTCGCGTAGGCAAACAATCGAGCTTATTTGTGTTGGCTAAAGACGGACTGACAATAAATATAGTACACTCAATTGCTCTTCGAAATTCATATTGATTTTCTTTATTTAATTTTCCTACTTTAGTTGGTGTTTTTTTGCCTTTATCGGCGATCATCGTCTATAGCGCTCCATTCCCCTTTCTGTCATAGATCCCATCCTCACACACTTACAAGAGTTTCGTTATTTTTTTATTTAACAACCAAAATATTTACTAGAAATAATTTATATGCCGGATTATGTCTGTCGGGTCGGGCTAGTATATATATAAAACCATCAAATTCTACTAACATTGCATACAATTTTTTACTAATGTTCGATTTTCGTGCCACTTTTATTTATTTGCTTTTGTAAATTATTATGATTAGTGTAATCTGCAGCCAAACCTGGAGTAGCATAAGTCACAACATGTTACGAAAATAACAACTCACTTGATTTACGAACAACGCCTAAGAGTTGTGGTACCTAATTGACTCTAGGAACATATTTTTTTGCATTTAACAAACAAATTATATTAATGGTGTCTTAACTCACGATACGAACCTTTATAAGGCACCTCTCCTATCCGGTGCTGGACGAATCGGGTTCACGTCGCGTGAGACGAGTGAGTAATGTGTCCCATGTCCAAGTGTTGGGACATAAACTATACCTACACGTAGTTAGTCGGAACATAAACCTTTCCTTCATGTGGGACATAAACCAAGCTGCCTTGGCCTTGACAAACGACATTAAATTCAGCGCAATATCGCCCTTTTGTTGCCCCGAAACCTGTCTAACTTCCAGGCCAAATTGTGATACTTAATTCATTTGGTGTTAAAGGAACCACGGTATTGACATTTATTTCAGAGATGCAAGACTTCATTCAAAAATTTTTAGGGCTTATTTCAGATAAGGTTTAATAGCACCAATGGATCTAAGATTTTTTTCTAACGCATAACCGATCTATTTTTTTTAGTTTATTATAAAAACAAAGTAATACAATATGACAGCAAAAATAAAATTATTTTACGGAAAAAAGAAAAGTCCCAATAAACTACTTTTAAGTAGTTTACTTTGAAGATATAAATACCTAAAATTATTTTACTGTATTACGAGGTTAGAATTTTTTGTGTTAGAGCCTAATACAAATTATTTATTTCGGCGAGCCAATTCTTCAACATATTATTGTTTTTACCATTTGTACATTTTTTTAATTTCGGCAGGTAACATATTTAAGCAATTAGGTATGTTGTAGTCCAGCGTTCTTTGTCCATATTTGTTTAAATGCTTACGTACAATTAGTCCTTCATTTAACCTAAAACGAGTATTGAAAGTGTGTTACAGTTTATTTATGTGTATAGATGTACAATTAGTCCCTTAATTTTACGTAAAACGAGTAATGAAAGTGTTTTCCAGTTATTTTATACAGGTTATTCATATGCTGAAATATAATTTTATACCACAGAATTCCCTTACTGAGAGAATTTTGAGATTCTGGTAAAAGTATAAAACATTATATAATAATATAAACATTATATAATAATATATCTGGTGAAAGTATGGAACATTATAAATAAATAAGTAAATTATGCCTTTGTTCGTATAAACTTTTATGAGCTAATAATTTAAATAATGAATTTTGAACTCATTGAACATGATTTACATTTGTTTTACAGGAAAGTCCCCAAGCTGTAATTCCATACCTTATTATTGATTCAGCTAATGATAAATAAATTATTTGAAGTGTGCATATTGGAACATAGAATTTTAATTTATATAATCTGCTAACAATAGATCTGAGTCGTTCACAGATTTTATTTATTTGTAAATCCCATTTGTAAAAGCAGTTTTCTATTAATATTACCTATACCTACTAATAATTTATTATTACTTTTTTTCAATAGCACTGCACAGGAGGCCATGAGGAATAAAAAATTCCCTCAGGGCCTATGGCATCTTTGGGTATGCTGTGTGAAGGGTATTTTTAGGGAAAGGAAAGGAAGGAAGTTCTGGGAAGGAAAAAGGTTTGAGGAGGGGTTAATCTGGGAGTCAGCGTGTCTAGGATTGAGAGACTTATGAATCCATCCCTCCCGCTGCGGTGCAAAATGATGGGTCGAGATAGTCCGGCTGGAGAGGTTTAGATTATGCCTGCTTCAAGCAATCTCTCCCGATCCGGCCCGCCACGCAGTATGTGAGCAAACGCATTCACCACCAAGACCTAGACAAACCTCACCCCAACAACCCGGGCACCCCCACTAAATCACCAAACGTAACGAACCACTGGGGTGACTTAGGGGAGGGGTGTTGTAATTATCAATATTTAAAGGCAATACCAGTGTTTAGTGGAAGGTTAATGGAAATTGCAGTGCTATTTGCACTACGGCAATATATGGCGTTATATAGCAAAGAATTCTCGCAAAATAGTAAATGCATTTGACTTTGAGTTAAGAGGTTGCGGGTGGAATCCCCCCGCAGCAAAAACATGTTTTTTTTATTTCCAATATGGGCGCTGCCAGTTTATGAATTTATTCCGTTTGAAAAACCTTACAAACTCGGTTACTTAGTCACAAATAAGCAGTACATTAACTACAACACAACGCCACGTTAATAATTTCCAATTGACACATAAATACAATTTTAAAGCCTGATATAAAATATAGTTCAGTATTTTGTTTGTTGTATATTTTATGAAAATACTTCAACTGACCATGTTCTACATTTCGTTAATATGTTTTCATGTACCGAGTAGAACAGTTCGTCACAAATTACCTTACCATTGTAACAATACAGGTTCTAATGCTGAATTATATACTTGGTAATAACTATGTTGTTGATGATGTGATAAATAGTGAAAGATTATCAACATACTAACATTATTTAATTAAAGCTGTTTGACAGCGCTTTTCAGTTGGATTATGATCAATATACTTTGAATATTTATATTCTTCATCAATGCTTACTTATGGAATTTTTTAAATTTATTTACATTACGTGCTTTATACGGTAATTTCTTTACTTGAAAACGTCTTGTATACATGTATACGAGATTTTCTTTTTCTTCATATTTGTATCTCCGTAAAAAACTAGCGTACTATACAGGGACCACAGATACTTTAATTTTAAGTACACTGAAATAGTGAATTTGGCAGCCACCTCTGGTCTGGAGCTCCAAAATACCTGAAAAATACTCTTGACTCTGTGCAGAAACGGGCGGTCCGCTTAATAGATTCTCCCATCTTAACAGATGGTTTGCAATCTTTAGAGCACAGGCGTCGAGTGGGAATGCCATCCGGTGCATAGTCGGGAAACACGCCAAACGCGTGTCCAACATTTGTACACGGTTGACATTTGTCACATGAGAACGGGTCGCTTCTTCGACTCGTTCTTGTGTTCAAAAGCTTGGTTGTGGAATGATTTGCCGGCTTCTGTGTTTCTTCCTTCCTACAACATGGGTCTCTTCAAGACTAATGTTCATTCCTTCCTCTCCTCAAAAAGACCCTCCACACAGCATCCCAGATGACATCCTGTGTGGAGTTAATATACAAAAAAAAAATATTTTTACTTTATGCTGTCACTTCAATGTGTACTTTTTCTTTTTGTCATATGAATGTTTTTTTTTTCTTAACTATGTATATTCAGTGTCCATTTTAAATTGTTGAATTTCTATGTAAAAGCCGTTAATCGGCGTCAATTCATAATAAATAAATAAATTAGTAATAAATAATTTCAAAGAGAATCATATCCGTGTGAGTATTTGTGTGACTTTATGCAATTTAGTACGAAGATCTTTTATGGTTCATTGTGGTTTTTCGCATCCTGTGAAAGTGATAAAAGAAGGGGTTGCTAGTGAGGGACAGGCAGAAAGAAGAAGGCACGAAAGTATGAAGGTATGAAGGGATGAAGGTGGTTGTAAGGGGAAGGGGGTGAGGCTGCATTATTTACAATGACAAAGCGAAATTCGGAATTCAATTTGTAAGATAAGACTTTGAGAATAGGCAGGAGAGGTAGAGGAGGGGAGAAGGGAACACTCAGCATTACGGACACGGAGCCAATTTTTAAAAGCTTGCCAATTTTTTGATTAATTCGTTCGCCATTTTACCATTCTGCTCACTCCCAGACTCAACAATCGAAGTTTGATTATGGTTCAAAATATATTAAATCTTGGTGCATTATTCAGTTAAACCTATTTAATACGAAATACTTCAAAAAATATAATTTGTTATCTTCTTCTTTGTGTGCCGTATCAGGTCCCTCCGACATTGGCGTGTCTTGAAAATGTCTCTCTGTCTTGCGCTACCCGGAATAGCTCCTCCACACTTCTAATGCCGGTCCACTCTCGTATATTTTGCAGCCAATACATTTGTCTCCTACCAGGCCCTCGGTGACCCTCTATAATTAATGGAGCAAGTGATACTTCTCCACTCGGAGTATAGACCCAGATATGAAATTTTCCTGGTTTTTATTAATGTAAGCAGTTTTAGCCCGCCTGAGAATTTCTGTGTTGGTGATCATGTCAGTCCGTGGGACCTTGAGCATTCTCCGGTTAAGCCACATTTCAAAAGCCTCTAACCTGTTCATGGTATTTACTTTCAAGGTCCATGTTTCACATCCATACAGCAAGGCCGACCACACATAACATTTTAGCATTCTCTGCCTTAGTTTTAAGCTGATATTGTCATTGCAGAAGAGGGATTTAATTTTAAAGAACGCAGTTCTTGCTGCTTCAATTCTGCACCTAACCTCTACATCTGGGTCAAGAGTCTCCGTGAGATTACTGCCGAGGTATCTAAATCTTTCACCTTTTCGACATTGCAACCATTTAACTGTATAACTGATGCAGAGTGATCTAGTCGTCCAAATGTCATCCATTTAGGTTTATTGACGTTGATTGTTAGGCCCAGTTGCTCACCAGCTTTATTAACAAGAATTAATAAATCTTGGAGGTCATCGATACAATCAGCTAGTAATACAGTATCATCTGCGTATATTAGGGTTATTAATGACAACTCCGTTGATCTTCAAACCCTTCTCAGTATTAAAATAGGGCTCTTTTAAAGACATAGTTGGAATAGAGATTAAACAATATTGGCGACAGGATACAGCCTTGTCGCACTCCACGCTGAAAGACAATTGCATTAGATCTCTCATTCCCATGTCTTATTTCTGCTGTTTGGAACCAATACAGGTTTTTAATGAAATAGGTAAATAATTTGTTTAATTTATTCCATTGCAGTGTGTAATGGAACCCGAACTGAAATTATTAGATAAATTCAGTTGAAAGTTTCAGTTTTCATAGTGCCTACATAATACTAGTATTAAATTACGTAATTTTTTACCTTTACGACTCCCAACGGGTTTGAATATACTCATTCCAGGAAGGACAATATCATTAAAGCATTATAAATTCAAATAATACACACGCGTGTTTGTAAAAAGAAAACAACATTAACGTATTGCGTGGTGTACAAAAAATTTGGAAGAAAAATAAAATAAGGAAAAGGCAATAACTGTCAGATTTATATGTTATTTTAGCGGATTTTATCTACATGCTTAGACATTTTTTGTGATTTTATATTTAACGTTCGTGAAATTATTACTTACCTACACAACCGTATGGATCTAGGATATTTATCGGAAACTGGTTGGAAATGCAACTCTGCCACCCAAGTATATACACAATTTCCATCGATCGTGATATATTAATTTCTCATATATATGCTCGCTAAATATCTTAAAAAGAAGAGTTCCTGGCTATTTTGGAGAGCAGACTGAATTAAGACTTATCTGTTCCTCTTTGTCTAATTTTTAACCAATCATTAATGACAGGCTGTTTCCCTAATATATGGAAACATAGTTTTCTAACACCTATTTTTAAAAAGGGAGACAAAACTGATGTTACAAATTACAGACCGATATGCATCCAATCATCGATACCTAAACTTTTTGAAAAAATAGTACTTGATAAAATATCTACAAACATAAAAAAAATTATAACTCCCCACCAACATGGCTTTTGTTCAAATAAATCAACCTTAACTAATTTACTAATATACGAAAACTTTATATCTAAATCCTTAGCAAATAGATGCAGGTAGACTCAGTATACACTGACTTCAGCAAGGCATTTGACAAGGTGTGTCATAAAATATTAATCAATAAATTAGCAAAACTTGGAATTTACGGTAATTTACTAAATTGGTTTGCTAGTTATTTGTTCGAAAGAATTCTTAGTGTAAAAATAAATGGCGCAAATTCATACGAATTTATGGCGACAAGTGGAGTGCCTCAAGGCTCTCATTTAGGGCCCATTTTCTTTATAATATTCATAAATGACATTGTTGATGTATTTACTGATATAAACGTTCTACTGTTTGCAGATGACATGAAACTATATAAAGAAATTAACCACATTAATGATTGCATTACACTACAAACTAACTTGAGATATATTTTTGAATGGTGCTCTGTCAACAAACTAGCATTGAACATAAATAAATGTCAGTTCATTCGTTTTTCCAAAATAAATAATCCAATATTATCTCAGTATTCATTAAATGGTGAAAATTTAAATTGTGTTAGTGAAATTATTGATCTAGGCATTATGTATATTCGACAGTAAACTCACCTTTGTATGTCATATTAATAATATTATCAATAAGGCTCTTAAGACTCTTGGTTTTGTGTTGAGAGCTGCAAAAGACTTCAATAATTTGGGCACTTTTATCATGTTATATAAAACCCTTGTCAGATGCCAACTTGAGTATAACTCTTCATTATGGTCTCCCTTTTACAATATTCATTCAGACAACATTGAAAAGATTCAACGTAAATTTCTAAGGTTTATTAACTATAAATTGCATATTCCTATACAAAACATTGATTACAATTACCTCCTGGATAAAATATCACTATTGAAACTTTCGGAAAGAAGAATTAGCACAGATTTGATGCTATTACATAAAATACTGCATTATAAAATTGACTGTCCTGAATTACTTCAATTTATCAATATCCATGTTCCCAAAAAATCATGCCGACATTTATTACCCTTTTACTTCAATAACACCAAGACACTAGCTTATCAAAATTCTCCTATTCCGAGACTTCACAGTCTCGGAAATAAATATTCTAATTTGGGCGATATATTTCATTTAAAAACTAATCGGTATAAATATTGTATATTTTCTCACTTTTATTCTTTAAGACACAAATAGACCTATGTACCTACCAAATAACTTCTGTGCTACTACTGTACTGTTTGGAAGAATCTCTTAAATTCAATTATATGCATGAGGATTCTTAGTTTCTGTTTATATTTTTATCTATGTATTTTGTTTTGTGTTTTGTTTTGTGCTTTGTTGCAACGTTTTCTGTCATTATCTTCATATTTTCTTTATTGTTTAAATTTTTAAGTATTTACTTTGATACAAATAGTTTGTAAAAAATTTATAAGAAAAGTGTAATAAATAAATAAATAATCGACAGGTAATTTGTTATCTTGCTGATAAAATAAGGAGGCAAGCATGCTCACATAATTAATGTGTGCCCCCAAAACGCGAAAGTTTGTATGGATGTATGTGTATGTATTTGTTACTCTTTCGCGCAAAAACTACTGCAACTCGCGCAAAACTTCGCAATGACTGCACCAAATTGCACTAATTCATTTTTTTATGTTCGTTATTGTCAGGACAAGGTTTGTATAAAACTACTGGTGAGCTCATTTGAGCAAATTTGTATAAAAAAAAATGCAGTAGGTGGCACGCGAGCTGTTTAAAAACTTAATGTACCGTGACTGAATGTATGGAATGTGGGAGGGGGGACGGGAACTCGGTTAGGGGGTTCGCTGGAGAGGGAAGAGGGGTATCCGGGAGGGAGAGGGGAACCTTGGAGGGAGGGGAGTGATTCTTTCGCATTCTGACATAATATATTTTCTTCAAACACTTAACACTGTTTAAGCTCTTCAAATAATATGTGTTTTTTAAAGATAATCTCTATTTGGATGCCGAGTTGAAGAGTTAATTAGGTATTTTAAATTCCCTCTACATAAAATAATCACAAAGCATTCTCCGAAAATTATGCAAATACATCTGGTTCTGATAAGTTTTAAGATTTTCACGGCCAAAAGCATTTTCGTTATTTGTTTTGGGGGTGTTATGCCGTGTTGAGCTACCTCCTTCTTTAGCCAACGTTTCGGACATCGTTGCAGTGTCCATCATCAGGGCAGATCCGGCAGATCCGGTAGATGTACATCTGCCGGATCTGCCGGATCTGCCGATCTGCCGGATCTGCCGAATCTGCCGGATCTGCCGGATCTGCCGGATCTGCCGGATCTGCCGGATCTGCCGGATCTGCCGGATCTGCCGGATCTGCCGGATCTGCCGGATCTGCCCTGATGATGGACACTGCGACGATATCCTAAACGTTGGCTAAAGAAGGAGGTAGCTCAACACGGCATAACACCCCAAAAACAAATAACGAAAAAAACATCTGGTTCTGTTATTTTATATAATATATGTTATTTTATATATTATGTGTATGATAAAACTCGCGGTGTTTTTTTAAATGCTGCTTAACTCAGATGTTAAGTGGATTTTTCTCTATTTCAAATAAATCTTGTTTTAGTCAATACTTTTGCTTGCGCTTATTAATTAGAATGGTTTTTAATATTAGCGCACTCCGTCTATCTTCCTTAACCCCACAGGCTAATTTATTCGCTTTTCGGAACAACTCATATGGGTCTCATAGAAATCGTTGTGTCTCCCTTACTATCATGGTCAAATATGACCTAAACGGTATTAGAAAGAGAAAACACCAAGCTTTGTAAACTGAAATCTAAAAGTCAGCCACAAAATGACTAAAATATACACATTTATGAAACTAAAATTATTGGACAGAAAAAGCGTTGTTTTCAAAAAATAATATTTTTTTAAAATTATGTTTTTAATTTTTTATAAGAAAAACTCTCTTTATTGAAGAAGAAGATAACAACAATAATCTAAATGAAAATATGAAAGAGAAAAAGACACAGAAAAACAGATAAACGGAGTCCAAGTTCCGACCATTGCCTTTTTTCTGTGTCTTATTCTCTTTCATATTTTCGTTTAGATTATTATTGTTATTTTCTTCTTCAATGATATATTACATTGATGGGAATAACCTTATTAAAAATTGAAAATTCATTTAGACTTTTATAAAAAGTCAATAGTTCCATATGAATATATTCTGATACATTTATCCGAGACGCTATCCAGGTTACAAACCAATTCTTAGAATGATTGTTTCCAATAAAAAGGGTAGTTGCCCATAATATGGAAAAATAATTAGTTGAAGATAATATTGTTAATTCTGAAATTTGAAATATGAGATTGACTATTATGACGGTTTGACAGGTAGCACTAGCGAAATTAGTTAACGCGCACGTCCCGGTTAGACGAGTGGTCTGGGATTGAGTCCCAGTTGCGACCATTGTCTCTTTTCTGTTTTTCTGCGTCTTGTTCTCTTTCATATTTTCGTTTAGATTATTATTGTTCTCTTCTTCTTCAATTATATTTTTATTTCGAATCATAAAATTTGAAAACGTATTTCACCACCTTTCAAAAACAGTTGCGTTCAGAAATATTGCATTTATTTGGATTTTATTGTAAAACGGAAATACTTTAACGTTCCGACAAAATAGGCCCGAGGCCTGAGGGATTAATCCTCTTCTTCTTTTTGAACGCTTATGACGAAGCCTTAAATCACATACAATTTGAATGAAGATTTAGTCAAAACGAAATTCAATTTGCAATGAAAAATATTAACTAGATCCCGTATAAAACTAAGTTCATTTTTTTCATATATATGTACATATTATATAAATTGCAACAGCCTGCCTAATCTTATGTCATAATCTAATATTCTTGGCGTACAGCGCTGGGTTTCGTGCACCGCACATATCCTATCCACATTATGTCCAGTTGCAACGGCGGCAGCCTAACGTGATCACTCCTGGCATTAAGTTAATCGTGCACATAATGAAAAGCTGCACTTATAAGCGGCTGCATTTATTACGGAAAATTCGCGAATCCCCCCTGCACTAATCTGTTTACGGAAACTTTTCGAAATGATGCCTGAAAACATTTTAGCTTATTTTCTAGCCGCGGAGCCGGGCGCAACTTAATTTTATCTGCCTCGACGTTTTTATTTATTTTTCAATTTTAATCTAAATTGCATCTACGAGTATGTCTCCAATATTTCAAACAGTTCAAAATGTAGGTATATAAATATTTGTTCGGACTCTATTCGTCTGTCTAAACAATTAAATTGTATTATTAAGATTTTCTTCTTCAACTAGCCAATAAACTAATGTATCTAAAATGGATAATAAGTTCTTACTAGGAAAGTGGAAACTTATGCTGTATCTGTTTCTCCTATAAGTGTACTATGTATTAAAAGTTCAAACTCCTAAACACATAACCTAACGTAATTTCATATCCCTTTTTTTTATTTTTTTTTTGTTTTTTTATTTGATGCAATATATTTACATTACAAAAAACAATTCAATGATGTTGGCCTCACTGGGTGGTTTACCCGTGCTGAGGCCTCCATTTCATATACAAAATTATACATATAAATTATACACAAAATTATACAATACATATAAATAATATTGGTGAAAAAACGGAATAAAGTAAATTAAAAAACATATGATTAAGATAAATTAAACTTAAAAAGTAGAGATTTAAAATTAATGTAAATTTGAAAATAAATAATATTATATGTATAAGGTTAAAAACGATATTTTTAATAAGTATTGTGTGTTTGTGTTTTAAGTTGGTTTTGTGTGTTACTTAAATTTTTTTTTATTTTATGCTATGATATTTTGGTAGTTTTGTCTATTTTGGTCTTTAATCCATTTTGTAATTTTGTGTCGGAATTTATTTTTGTTTTCCTCAATTTTATTTTCAAGTGTTAGACTGTTGAATGCTTTTATAGCGTGATATTGGTAGTGTCTTTGTCCAAAGCTTGTATTTACCGTCGGAATTCTTAAGTTTTCTTTGTATGCTTGTCTAACTGGTCTGTTTGTGATATTTTGTGTTTGTTGAAGGTTGTTTTTTTGGTCAAAAATGTAATTTAGTAGCGATTTAACGTATAATTGTCGTATGTCTAGTACGTCACAACGGTTGAATATTTGGACTGTATCAGTAAGTCTATGTTTTTTAAGTATTACCTTTAAGATCGTTTTCTGCGCAATTTCCAGGTGTTCGATAGCTGAGTTTGTTGCTCCTCCCCAAGTAATTATTCCATATTCTATTATAGACTGACATAGAGCAAAATATATTCTTTTCATTTGTTGTATTTTGTATATGTTTCTTATGTTTAGGAAAATGTGTATCGTTTTGAGGAGTTTATTTGTGACTTGTTTGATGTGATCTGTCCATCTAAGGTTATGGGCAATTATGATTCCTAGATACTTTATTTGTTCTTTTTTTTCTAGAGGAGGGCAAACGCAGATGTTGGTGTTTAAACATTCGTGTATTTTTATGGTGTTTGTGTTATTTTTTGGCTGTCCTGTGCTATTTATACTGTACGTTGTGAATTTTGTTTTCGATATGTTTAAAGTAAGCGTGTTTGAGTCTAGCCATGATTTCACTCGCGTGATTCCTAAATTCGCTATGTTGTATGCATTTTTCCAATCCTTAGATTTAAAGAGTAAAACTGTGTCGTCTGCATAACTAACTATTTCACCGTCTATTTTCATGCTGCAAAGTTCATTAATGTAAATAGTGAAAAGAACGGGCCCTAGTATGCTTCCTTGTGGAACTCCATATGAATTATCCTTTATGTTGTAAATCTTTTGTAATTCCTCCATCTTGTTATCAGGTACATGTTACACTTTTCAATACTACTAACTTATCTCATACTCTGTAAATCTGAATGTATTATACATACGTTACCAGGTTAATTTGGTAAATCCGATTATAATATATGCTACCAGATTACCTTTTCTACTTTGTCACAAAAAAATGTATGTGTACATACATATATTTATATATTTTATATACATTTTCTTTATTATACAACTTAGTTTCAGAGAAACATGAAATATTTTTTTTTTTTTTTTTCTTTTTGTTATGTAATTATGTACATTTCAGGTATAATATGAACTAAACATGTCAATTTGTTTGTCCTGGAACGGGAAACTTTCCTCGTTGGACAAATATGTAATTTGTACTTTCTTTTGTATCTATAATAAATAAATAAATAAAAATAAAATAAATAATAAAAAAATCTGTATGTGTATTGTTGATTTACTTTCGATCTTTCATTTAACGTCAATATTTAGAAGGCCAGCATTATTTATTTTTAACTGATAAAGTGCGCGATTGTATTAATGACAAAATGCGTACTAAAACAGTGTTATTTTTTGTTGTTTTTACATTAACTCTACACAGGAGGCCCTGAGGAAAATAATTTGCCTCAACGCCTATGGCATATTTAGGGATGCTGTGTGGAAGATCTTTTTATAGAAAGGGAGAAGTGAACATGGATCTTGAAGAGAGAGGAATGAGGAAACACAAAGGCCGGGGAATCGTTCCACAGACGAGCTGCTGAACCGTTCTCATGTGACAAATGTTAACTGTGAACAAATGTTGGGCGCGCGTTTGGCGAATTGCCGACTGTATACCGGTTCCGAAGAAATTAATCGAAGAGCATCTTCCAACGAAATACCGGTAGAACAAGGACAGCATTCCTACCCGACGCCTGTGCTCTAAAGATTGCATTCCGTTTATTATGGCAACCGCCCGTCTTAACCCATTCGAGGGTTTTTTCACGTATTTTGCGACTCCAGACCAGAGGTGGCTCCCAAATTCAACAATTTTGCGCATTTTATATTTGTGTAGGGTTAGTACTAATAAAGTATCTGCGGTCCTGTGCAGTACTCCCAGTAAAAAGTCATCCATCATAGATGTGTACTAAACGTATAGATCAAATATATTTTCTCTAATCTCTAATGTTGTATCCAAAATTATTCTAATTTTTAAGGTTGAAAAAATGAAACCAGTTGTGTTTCATTACATTTTATACTTAAAATACAAATAACATACAATTCTTAAGAGTTACACGTGAAAAGTGGCAAAGAAAAGCAATTACATTAGTATGCCTTCAACAACTCAACATTGATAGTTTTGTTGGAAACAACATTATTCCCGGCTCAATTACTTAACAGGCACTAACTGCAAAGTGAAAAAAACTAGTTTTAAATGTTATGATAGTTTGAAGCTTAGCATTGAAGTTAAGACATCGGTTAGAAATAATGTTAAATTCTTGAAGAGCGATGAAATTTAAAATAAGAAAACTAGGTATTTATCTGATATCCTACATCCTACTAACATTGCAAAATATGTTCTTATTTAATCTGTGGAATAAAAACTAGAAATAACCAAAAGCTTAGTTGTGATGACCCATATTTTTAGGTTGATCGAACGCCTTTCGCAAATGGGGTGTTAATAAGTCAAAACATACCAACAGCCCTATTACCCCACGTCTTAATATAACCCTTAACACTTTAGCCTATTAAAACAGGCTGAAGTCATTATGGGTATCTTCTTTGAATCAGACATCAGAGAAAGTTTACAAACAACGTGAAAGTTGTCTTTGGAAAACACTTCAATGACCAATTTAACCAAATAAACAGAGCCATGTTACGAAGCTTATTGACTGAATGTTCGGTGAACCATAGACCTTTCAGTGTGTTGCTATGTGAAATCAATAAACATAATATTATTATGGTGAATATCTCGTTAGTTGCGAGGGTGAAAACGCGAACGTTATTATTGGACTAGCCTTTTATCAAATTCTGGCATTGCGAAATATGGAATATTATACTGACTCTCTCTCTCTCTGTCTGTCTTTCTCTCTCTCTCTCTCTCTGAGGTTCTTAGATAGGTTTCCAGAGTGGAAGATACTCTCAGTATCGCCCTGGTGTAAGACCACCATTCAGAATTGAAACGTTGCTTGAAATGACTTTAGCCGTGTTTAGTGACCAGATCTGAACAGCCAGGTACTTCCCACCTTCCTCTTTCGCATCTCCTTCCCCTCCCCACTACCTTCAGCCTCACAACATACCCCAATTGGGGATGCTATAGTCTCACTGGCTCCAGACGGGAGCAGTTGGGACTCTTGGGCGGTATTAAAAAAAAAGATAATTTTAAAGCTTCACGATTAAAAACTGCACATTTTCGACTTGCGCACTGATTAGCTGGTAGAGTGTAAAGTTACGTAAATCCTCGCGAACCTGGACACGAACTGAGCCACAAGCGGCATTTCGCGCCGTTTGTATTTGTTCGTTCCTTTCCCAATTTCGGTGCGCTGTATAATAATAAGCCTTAGCATTGCATTTTGAAAACTTTAATCTTTTTCAAATCGATTCTTTGTCCAAATCTTTTGGATAACACGTAGACCACGTAGTCATAAGCGAGCGGGTGATAATGGAGAGAATAATAAAGAAATGAAAAACGGCATACCCCGACACACGCTATGGAGCAACAAGTACTACAGTAGATACCAACATTCGTTACGTTGAGAAGAGGGAGGCCTAAAGGGTGTAGGACATAGGAGTTTTTGTGACTCATGGACATTTGTTACAGGTGTTTAAGGTGAGCCAAAGCTATATTGTCTGAGGACCGGTAGAGATCTGATAGGATTTGAATAAAATGCAACCAGACTAAAATGGTGCACTTTGGATTATTTTTTTTGTATGCGCACAGTAATCAAGAATACACTGACATGACCAAAAGCTTTAATTTATTATCTAAGCATGGAAGATACCAGTTAAAGCAATTGGTATAGTCGTATCTAATGTATTTATTTAAAAAATTGACGATTTTACTATTGTTTCTAATTTAAATTTCCAAAAATTATCTTCGCTTTTCATGAAACGAACGTTGAAGCAATAATCTTCTTATGTATAAAAATGAATCGCCGAATGTGTTGCTAAGCGCAAATCTCGAGAGCAGCTGAACCGATTTCGCTAATTCTTTTTTTAGAATATTTTTTTATGTACGAGGATGGTTCTTACCGAGAGAAAAATTAAGAAAATTGGATAATTTCAGAAAACCAGAAAACGACTATCGCACGTTTGTCAGTTCGCGTGTTTGAGAATGACATTTTGCAAAACAATGATTGTTAAATCAGGATTCTATTTTTGAAAATCTTTAAGTTGATAACTTTATTTAAAGTGGGTACTCCCCTAATAGTTTGAATCGAATCAAGAATTTTAGATATTTTAAATAGGTACCTATGTTAGGTACCAAATTTAATATATCTACATGAAAAATGGAAATTTGAATAAAAATTGTAAAAGGTGGCACGCGGGCTGTTTAAAAACTGAATGTACTGGGATTGAATATATGGTACGCGGGAAGAGGGTTGGCGGGACGAGGGAGCGGGAAAGGGAAAAGGGGCGTGTGAGGGGGGAGGGGAACTCGGTAGAGCGGTTCGCGGGACGGGGGAAGGGGGAAGGAAAGTGGAGTGGGGAGAGGGAAGGTGGAGGTGACGGAGTGGGAATGCGAGAGGGAAAGACTGGACAGTGGTTGAGTGGGCATAGCGCTTGGGTCCCACCCAAGCGTCGCTTGTTCGATTCCTCGGCTGGCTAAGTCCTCCATCACAACACAAGCAACATTTTCGGCTTTCTGTGGTGGTAGTAGGAGATTTTCAAACATTGTTGGGTTATGCGAAACCCGGGAATGTTTGTCTTTCTTTTTAAAAAAAAAAATTAACAAGAGGACGAAGGAGAAGAAGGAAAAGAAGGAGAGGCGGAAGGGGAATGGGACGAATGGGAAAGGACGCTCAGGGAGAAACAATTTCTTTATTAAATGGCATAGCAACGCATGCCGGAACCAGCTATTATCTAATAAAAATATTAAAATGTGTAAATATCAGACGCCTACGCTCGCTGTTTTGCAAACTTCAAACTTTCATGTTGACAATACATTTTTCAATTCTTTTTTAAAAACACCGCTATTATAAATTTTAATATAGTTTGTCTAAAATTATTTTTAAAAATATTCTTCACACAACTTAATAAAATTATTGTATGCTAATGGAATAATCTCTTTGAATACTGATTCAATTGCGATGTTTCGTCGGAGAGGAGGGACTTGCTACTTGCTAATGTTCTAACTCTTGACAGATTGAACCCCGAACCCGAATTAGCAGGCTAGTATAATAGCCCCGTGCTTACCCAGCGCAAACACGATCGATCCCAAGCAACTTGCACGTACTACGTATGGACATTAATTCGGTTAATTCTCTCGCCAAATTGGTACAACGGGGCATTATTAGGACAGGCAGGCCAGCCAAATATGTCTACTGACTACCACATGTTGGACTGGGACGGGTATATATTGTGTCCAACGCATACATTTGCAACATGCGCTTCTGCTTGTATTCTATACGCATTATGCCTCAGCGTTTCCCAACCTTATATGTGTCATGCCTCACTTAAACGCTTTAAAAATCTATCTCCATGCACCCCCTAAAATGAAATGGTGTGCCATAATTTCATAATTTAGAAATGCTTTAAAAAAGATGGCTGCTTCAAATATAAAGGAGAAAATTACACCCATAACTGGTGTACTTTATAGACTCCAAGGATTACTACCCGTACCTTTATTAACATCAGTGTACTACGCCATGGTACATTCACACCTTTCTTATCTCTGCTGTATTGGGGATTTGCCTCAAAGAAATTGATAGCTGATCTGCAGGTGGTTCAAAACCGAGCTCTCAGAAATGTTTTTGGACTTCCATGGGACACCCATGTCAGAGACATCTATTCAGTTTCCGGTATTCTTCCAATCACAGTCCTTCCTAAACATGAAATCACAAGCACCATCCTACAAATTACGCAACAATCAACTCACACTAACATCAAGCCACTTTACAATCAAGACATCCACACTCACAATACTCGAAATAGCAATAAAATCCGCATACCCCAAACACACACTACAAAATATGGGATAAAATCTCTGAACTATGTTGCCTATAGGTACACTATTTAATTCGCTACCAGATATGTACAAGGGAATTCAGCAAAATAAAAAAAATCAGAGTAATGCTTTAAAAGAATATTTTTTAAGTATGTATAAGGATGAAACTTTGTAATTTTCTTGTCATGTTCAATTGTCTTGTCTTGTTTCTTTTCTCTTCTTTTCTTTTCCATTAAGTTGTAATCATCCATATCTGTATAACCTTGTTCCCTTTTTGTTTAATTGTTTTCCATTGCTGTTTATTCTACTCAACCTGTCTTTTATTTTTCTTCTATATTGTATGTGAATCTTATATTTTAATATCCAAATTCCTATGTAAAATTTTAACTATTTTCTCCCACCCATGATTTGTATGTTCCTCCTGTCCTAAAATGAGTTCTGTAACTCATCGGGATTGCTATAGCAAGAAATAAAACAATAAAAATAAATAAAAAAAAAGAATCCGCATAGTCAATACCAGCAGTTCCCGAACCCTAAAATGCTGTCAGGATATTGGCGGAATCCCAGTTCCATCCCAAACATTTGGTAACGATTTAGCAATTATTTTGTTATATTATTTTTCAGAAAGACAAACTATTACCATCGTTCGTTAAGAATTGTTACATTTTTTTCCCAGAGACAGTGCTTATACATCCCATAATGGAGTGGTTTTGAGGCTAAAGAAATTGGGATGTTAATCACAATCCTCACGAAAATAGACAACAAAGCGCCGCAGGCGAAATTTTTGATCGTTCAATAAATATAAACGTTGCTGATTTTGATCAGTCGGAAAGTTATGTTCCAACAATATTTAGTTGCGGTTATTTTTAGTAGGTAAGTACCTACCTTTTAAAGTTTTAATTTTTGTAATAGTATATCAAACACAAGTAGACGAAAGATGAAATTTTTTTTTAAGTAAAACTTCTTTACGCACGCTTTACTTGGGGAATAACCTGGCGAAGCCCAGAGCATTTCGAAAAGCGAGGCGCTTCGTATATTACTATAGGGGCTATAGAGAGAGGTGTGAGCACATTTTCTTTCTCTCTTTCTCTCATAGCCAGTTTTCTCATAGCGGATTTCTTTATAAAGAGCCAAATACTGGAAAATCTCCCATTGAGGGAAGGCCAATTCTATTAAAAACATTGTCTGTGTTTCAAGTTGTGAACTCCCGGCATCTTCCAGGACCCTAATTATAAAGAAGTCTTGTTGGTTAATAAACTTCAATCCTTCCTATAAGTTACACAGTGCAGGCCTATTGTCTGTATCACACTGTAGGAGCAAGAGAGAGCAGTGCGCACGCACATTTTCTTTCTCTCTTCCTATCATGTAGATGGAGCAGAAGTTTTACTTCAGTTGTGTGGTCTAAAGCACACTTTTTTGAGAAAGATAGTTTTCAATAACAATAAAATATCTATGTATTTGCGATAAATGCGATTTATTAAAAAAAATGTAACGAAATATTTATGATGAATAGTTAACTTATTGTCCCCTAAATTAAAAATGCACTCCAGTGGTGCGTGCGCCTGACGTCGAGAAACACTGGTATAGATACGGGCTCGTGCTCTGTACACCGTCGGTGTCGGGCTGGTTAGGAGTGAAACAAATCGCTTCAGCATGGCCTGTGAACTTTCATATCAAATTATACGAGAGCCTGCAAATGGAGTGACAATCGCTCGACACTAAGCAGTTTTGCTTTTACTAGTTCTCTGGGGCAGAATAATTTTGAATCTTTTCTGACACGCCATAAGCTCTCAAATCCCATAGCTTTATAATCGTTGGTTTATTTGGAGCTTATGAAAAAGCTTTATATAATTAAAGTTTTAAAAAGCCCGTTTGCATCAAAATTAAAAGAGTGGATAACGGCGAAAAGAGCAATTCATTTTTAAGATTGTGAGCTTGCCATTTGTTTACCATTATTCGAGTAATTGTACTTTTTTCTTTGATTTATGCAAAATCCACCCATAATTGAGAATAAGGAGGATTTCTTTATAAAGAGCCAAAACTGAAAAATCTTCCATTGAGGGAAGGCTAATTCTATTAAAAACATTGCCTGTGTTTCAAGTTGTGAACTCCCGGCGTCTTCCAGGACCCTAATTATGAAGAAGTCTCGTTGGTTAATAAACTTCAATCATCCCTGTGTCCTGATTAGCGAAGCCGTTCCAGTTTTATAGTAATAATAAATCTTATGAACAGGCATGAGACATCGATATGTAAACGCAAGTCAGAAGACTATAAAACGTGATAAAACGACCACAAGAAACCTTTAAAACAAGAGGTTTCAATTCTTGCAGCTTATATAAACAGTAAATCACAAAGAACCACTTGAAGATGATAACAAAAAGCCACAAGCGGAACATCAAAGTTCATCAATTTCCAGCAAAGGGCACCTGAGAATGTCTATTTTTAAAAGAAACTCATTACCGCCTTTGCCGCCAAAAAGACAGCGGGGAAACGGAAGTGGTGGAACAATGGCTCCGGTTATTAAAGCTCCCCCGGTCCACTGGCGACATAATGAATCGAGGATTGCAGGCAATATTGGAGAGATTTTCTATCAATGGCTTCGGCTCTGCCGACGATTCTTTTAAGCTATTCATCGCCGTTATGAAGGGTTAAGTTGCAATGGATACATACCTAATTATTAAGACCAAACAGCCTTTGGAAAAACATCATGATTTCTTAATAATAATTGGATAATGTTTTGTTGTTTTTCCTTGCTAGTAGGTAACGAAGTACTAAGTTTAGGTATATTAATAAAAAGGTTTAAAAGAAGTTTTCTGAAATTTCTGGGACGAATTGTGTAATTAATTTTTTGTTTTCTATTATTTTCCGCTGTCCGGTTGGTAACAATTTGATTTATAAATACCCACCAAACACCACATTTTTTTGAACTGTAATGCAAATCTTTA
Source organism: Limnephilus marmoratus (assembly GCA_917880885.1). NCBI lineage: Eukaryota > Metazoa > Arthropoda > Insecta > Trichoptera > Limnephilidae > Limnephilus > Limnephilus marmoratus. The sequence continues at coordinate 49,869,998 of OU862909.1, read as the reverse complement.
ATATTTACTAAAGATATCCAATGATAATTCATTTGATAAAATTCCAGCGTTACTACTCGGCTTTGTCCAAGTTTAAAAACAATATTTATCGTTCTTATTGAATAGTAGGAAAATACTTATCAAACAATAACGATCCAATCTATCATTGGACAAACATTTTTTGTTAAATGCGCGTTGATGAATTCCAAAAAACCATGCTGTTCTGCGTTATAACATGCATCCGACCATTTAATAAAATCACTTCATTGAATTTTAAATTTCGTTTTCGAAAAACGAAATGCTGTTGCAATAATTTACTTCGATTCAAACATTACAATAAACTAACCAAATAAAGTTTAATTTATTTCATGGCTAATTAGCGACGGGGACACGTTTGAGCACGGTCTCTGGGACAATAAAAGTGCCTCGGGGCCCGTGAAATGTGCCCTGGCGCGGCCTCCCACGCCGCGTGGCACGAACGGCGTGGGCGATGCACGTCACGTGGCCTTCGCCTCGCTTACCTACAAATCTTATCACATGTGTGGTGTGTTCTTTGCGCTATACAAAAGACACCCAAACAGATTGGCGGGCTATTTTGCGCGCCAGGAGTCGTCAAACTTCAAGGCTTGTGAAACGTGCCAATTAATTTAAATAATAGGCCACTTGCATCCCATTTTTTTTTTTAAATTTCCGGTTTAGGCAAATATTCTAAGACATACTATATTTTTTTAATCGCATTTTTTAAACCCTGGCGATTTTTTTAAATTTTCCATCCGAAAAATCAGACCGTTTTTTATAAACCGGAAAGACAGGACATAATTTTATGGGTGCGAAAAAACGATAATTACATAGCCGAAACTCATTTTAAAAAAAATAACGTTTTCCATAAGAAAGGGCACAGAAGAATAACGAGGCATACCAAAAATATTACACCTCATAAATATTTTTTCCCTTGATCCATCTTATTGATCATAAATCATTATAATGTTCAACGTCTATATTACTAAATCCAATGTAATATACTTGTACTTGTAAATTATAATAATAATAAGAATATTATAAAATATGATTTTTTTTTTAAATCAGCACCACTACCATTACACCTCTAAAATACGTACAGACAGCGTAAAATGTACGGGGTTCTCTTCATAACATCTGTCAAACAGTCAAACCAAATGATAAGTTCGAGAGAACAAACAATAAATCTAGTGAACGTTCTACATAAAAAAATCAGTGCGGAATTTTACAAAATTAATAGGAACATTTTCGGAGACGGGACATTTTCATGAAGTAACGTCACGGGCCCAAATAATGGATTTATTTATTTAAAAAATTTAAAAAACTGTACATTTCTATGAAATTTTACTAACATTTTCGTAATCTTAGTAAAAAAAATCTATCCACATGACTTTTTCCAAATCGTTATGAATTCCATGCAAGTGTCCTATTGTGCATTTAACGTGATTCTACCATCCAAATCAACTTAGAACTATATACAGATATTTAATTATAATGAACATTTTAAGAATGTTTAAAAAACATCGGACAAAACCAAAAAATATTGCATCGGAATAACAACCTTTTGTGTTCCTTCGGCCACGGACAACAAAAACATTGTGCAAAAGTTTATTTTTCACGATCATTTATATCAATATTGGTGGTAAAATTGTCACTGGAGATGCGGATTTACGCACGCATATAATACCTCTGCGTAAACGCAATTAGGAAATTAGTTTTTTTTTAATATATATCTTCAAATTGAAGGTTTCAAATTGCCTCCATGCAGAGCAATAAGATCCTGGAAAGCTGCGACATGAAAATAGAAGAAAAAAAAACTATTTAATTAGATGAAGATAATATAAGCCAAACTTAATCGAAAATCTAAAAAAAAAGAAAAATCAGAAAAAGATATTGACACCTCTGGGACTCGAACCCAGGACCTCTTGCTTTCCGAGTACCTCTTGTTTTGCCCGGAAAGCAAGAGGTTTAATTTAATTCAATATTACAATTTGAGGTTTTCTATTTTAATAAAAATAGAAAAAAAAATTGGCGAAGGTTTTACAAATATTCAGTTAAAGGAAGATTCTAAATATTCCCCTGGAACTTATGATACTATCTTTCGGAAGCTAAACGTTTCTTTAAATTTCATAATATATTGTGACCTTACCAGAAATCTCCCTTTTTAAATTCAAATTTCGATTTTTTTCATGAATGAGTGCATGCAAATCTTGGATGTGAAAATTAAACCACTTCCGACATCTGATCGAGCTGAAACAGACTCGTTGTTAATGACAATGCATTCTGTCAACTTTTGATGGCGTTGACGCACACACACACGCATTTTTCTAAAATTGACTGGCATTATTTTAAAAAATTGGATAGATTTGGGTCAGAGATGTTAGCGATATGTACTTATTTTAGACAGGTTCTTGGAGAGGAAAGTTCAATCCTCAATCAAAACAAAAGAAAATCTTTGAATTTGACCACTATTTAACCCAACAGATGGCGCAACTAATGAAAATGATAATAATAGAACTACCATTGCAAAAAAAACCTCATGTTTTACGCGTTGATTTTTCCACTTATTCTATTCATTTTCCTTCCTTGCAACTTATAGCATGCTTTGAAATGGGTTTACACGATACTGTCTCCGAACAACGTGCAATTCACACACAACAAACAATAAAATTACCTGCATTTTTACCATTTATTGCATTCGAACAGTTAACCAATAAAGAAAAGGTTTCCGTTTGGATGAAAGCAAAAACGATTGTATTGCATGTATTCTCTTTATCGTTATAGTGGAAATCACGTATAGTCGTACGCCACGCTACCTTGGCCTGTCACAGGGAATTAATGTTCGCTGAATATACTAGCTCTATCTGCAAACTATACTGAAAAATTTTATTCTTGCTGAAAACATGTTTCCAATAAATCAGGGCATGTTTACAGTGTATAAGTTTTAACCTTGCTGGTTAGTCAAATGATTAGGTAAATATATGTAAAACCGCTACACTGAAACTACAGTAAAAATATCAACATTTTGTTTCAATAAAATTGCTACAAAATACATTCGCAGAAGATTTTTAGAATTTAACTTCTCTGATGTAATCTAGTCAATATTGTACGTATAATTTTATGTTTTAACAAGTCATATTTCCATGGAAATCCTAATTTATATTATTATTATCTACCCAAATATTACACTTTGAGCCATAATTTTACAGTATGGTTAGATGATGCTTTTTTAGGCAAGAAAAGACTGAAAAAAGGTTTAATTTATTATTTTAGCAAAGATATTTTTGAAATCAGAAAAATCGAATGATATTACGGAAAGTACATAATTAATAATGATGGTACCGAATTTCTTTCCCTAATTAATTTTAACATACCCTTAAGAAGTACACACCATACAGAATTATTCCACACGTTTAATTATAAAACAAATGCAGCGACTAATTCGCCAATTAATCGTGCTCCTCATTTGTCCAATAAAGTTTGTTTAAATTCTAACATCGACATTTCCTCCGAATTTAAAAAGAGCATCATGTTAATAATTTTTTTTTTCAAGGCACATACTTACATACATACATCATCACTTCTCACATCTACAAACATTCTCACACACACACACCTTCCCACTACGCACATCACCCTGTAATTACTTAATAAAAATAGCCATAACAAAAATATAACCTACCTTGAAATATACTTAATAACTGTAAATTGTTTTGACCACTGTAACTAATGTACTGTTTCTTTCTGTTAAGAGGGTATTAGAGGGAAATACGTCATTTTTAAATCAGATTGTAGACGTATTGACTCTTTTCCACAAAAAATTATAATTGGATTTAGAAAGATTGTTCTTTTATCTAGCATTCGCATGTATTAAATTTTGAGAAAAAATGTTTATTTTTAGTATAATAAGGTTATACCATTGGTCTTTGGCAGATATGTTAAATTTTCAAAAAAGATTTTGTATTACACCACACCCATTTCAAATCATATAATCATGCAGTACAATAAATCAATACATTATTTGGGTATCGCATGTTTTAGAATTTTAATTTTAGTCTAAATAAAATTATTAAAAAATAAATGCTTACATGTGTTTCTTGACGAAAATTGGTCCGTTTGTGTATTTATTTGCGCACTTACAAACTAATATATTTCAGATTTTTTTTACATTCTTATTTAACTTAGACATTATTGAAAAATGTTAAATAGTAATAATGAAAAAATTATTACAAAAAGTACATTATTTTAATAGTTTTATCATCACGCCTTTCAGCATTTTTGGATGTAGGTATAAATTAAAGCAAATTTGGAATGAAATAAAATCGATATGTGTTATAATTTTAAAAAGCTGGTACGGAGAATAATTAATTTTTCAAATTAAATGTGGATTTTTGGCCGCTGGCTGGTTAAATGCTCTTAATAAATAAATAACCAGACGCTTCTAATGGAAGTCAATTTCAAAAATGTTAGTTGCGTAGTATGGTAAGCAAATTATTATAAATTAATAAAAAAGCTTTCTAAAATTAAGTTAAAGGGTCTGTTTGTAAATATTTTTTTAAACTTTATAGTTAAGTGTATGAATGCGCCCCCCTCTTACCTTTTTCAATAAATTGATTTTTTTGATAAATTCAGGGCACGTGTAAATAAATAAACATGGAAAAACAACCATGTTTACATTAATAACAATGTATGGTGAACGCTTATTAACCTGTCTTTATTAGCCACACAACGTACGAAGAAAGGACCGAACACATAGTTTTAATCACAAATGATTTCATATTCTTGCTCTTTTGGCTGATTAATTATTTATTTGCTAGTTAGGAACGGCTCACATGCATTGTGTGGAGTGTCTGAACCAAACTATTAACGTTTCATTAATAAGAGGCGTAGATCGCCAAAGATCCGCAATGTTTTTTACGTCTATTCTATTATAATATCAGAATCACTGCTAAAGTCAGGTGAAACAATCCGTTCTGGGAAGCGCGATCAAAGCACTTTAACTTTAATAGACTTAAATTATTTGCTTCCTTTACTTATTAAGAGGGAATAACCAGACAAAACCGGAAATATGTCATTTTTAAATCAAACTAGCTGGTGCCCGGCATGCGTCGCTATGCCATTCAATAAAAAATTGTTTCTCCCTGCGTGTCCTTTCCCATTCGTCCAGTTCACCTTCCGCCTCCCCTTCCTCTCCCGCGTCCCCTTCCCCTCTCGCGTTCCCACTCCGCCTCCTCCACCTTCCCTCTCTCCACTTCAGTCCTCTTCCCCCGTCTCGCCAACTTCCCTCCCGAATTCCCTTCCCCCTCCTAGGTTCCCCTCCCCCTTCCTGGTTCCCGTCCCTTTCCTCCCGCGGAACCCATACCCGAGTTTCTTCTCCCCCCTCCCGCATTCCATACATTAAGTGCCACCTATCGCAATTTTTTTATACAAATTTCATAATGCCAGAGCTCACCAGTAGTTAAATACAAACCTTGTCCTGACAATAACAAACACAATAAAAAAATAATTATCCAATTTGGTGCTGTCGTTCGGAAGTTATGCGCGTACACACATTTCGGCTATTCATTTTTATTTATAGATATTTTAGACATATTGACTCTTTTCCACAAAAAATTATAAATTGATTTCGTAAGATTGTTATTTTATCTAGGAAAGCTCTTTTGTGAAAATATGTTTATTTTTAGTACAATAAGGTTTTACCGTAGGTCGTTGGCAGATTTGTTATATATACAATACACATTTCAAATAATTTAATCGTGCAGTAAAATAAATCAATAAATTATCTGGGAAAGCTATGTTTCAGAATTTTACTTTCAGTTAAAATAAAGATCCGCACACGTGTTTTGTGACGAAAATACTTCATTTGTCTATTTATTTACGGTCTTACAAAAAATATAATTAAAAAAAAATACATTCTTATTTTGCTTAGACATTATTGAAAAATTATAAATACTTATGATCATAAAATAATTACAAAAAGGATATAATTTTAATAGTTTTATCGTCACGCCTTTCAGCATTTTTGAAGGTGGGTATAAATTAAGGCAAACTTTGAATGATGAAAATCGATATTCAGTCATTATTTTTAAAAAGCTGGTACGAAGAATAATTAATCATTCTCATTGGAACCGCCCTGCACGATCGTAAGAAAATCTTTCGACGAAATATGAATTCTCGGCCGCTGGCTGGTAAATGGCCCTTAAATATCCTTTTCTGTTCTGTCTCAATTTGATATTAAAATAGCAAGGCGGATGTGCTTTACAACAATGCTCACGCAACAACTGCTAATTAATGAAAGAGCGAAAATTTTAATTTCGAGCATGACTGGTAAGAATAACTATAATTACCAGGGTTGCCATGTTCAGAATTTTTAGAAGGTTAATTTACCACTAAGAATTCCATTCCAGAGTTGAATCTTATGAGGTATTCATGTTTGGTTAGCATACAAATGGTTTACCGATTCAATAAATATATCTCTATACATGTTTTGTGGCAATGTGTAACACGTAGACATTCTTCGTTGATAGACTTTTTACGTCAATTAAAAATAATAAAAAATTGTAAATTTCATCATGATTGGTATGTGAATTTAAAAGGTCTCCTTATATGTCCAGCATAGCAAACTTATATTTAATAAGCACATCGACTCAATCGTTCACAGGTTATATAAAATGCTTGGTTTTGTTATTCGTATAAGTAAAGTGTTCTGTAACCGCGTATGGTAATAATGTTATATTTTGCATTAGTCAGAAGTACACTGGAAAATGCTTCCCCAATTTGGAACCCGCAAAACAAAGTGTACATACATAGATAGCATAGAATATATTCAAAACAAATTTATAAAATATCTTACCTCCAAATTCAACAATAACTTTGAATGCACATTTCAAACTTTGCAACAAAGGCGAGCAATAACTAATTTGACATTTATACACAAAATTTTACATAATAACGTTGACTGTACCGAACTTCTTTCCCTAGTTAATTTTAACATACCATCAAGACGTTCACGCCATACAGAACTATTCCACACGCTTAATTACAAGACAAATGCAGCATTTAATTCACGAATCAATCGTGCTCTTAATATGTTCAATAATATTGTTCTAAATTCTAACGTCGACATTTTCTCGATTCACTGCCCAAATTTAAAAAGAGCATCATGTCAAAAATATAAATTGTTCAATGCGCATACATATATACACACATACTCACACACACACACACACACCCTCACACACCTTCCTACTACATACATCACCCGGTAATTACTTAATATGCATACCATAAATAAGACACTACAATGAAACACATTATAGGTACCCACCTTGAAATATACTTATTAATTGTAAATTTTTTTTAACGAAAGTATCTAATTTACTGTTTGTTTCTATTTATAAATAAAATAAAATAAATAACCCGAAATCTTGCTTTATGGGCAGACTTATCATAAATTAATACAAATTTGGCACATAATAGATAAACCTAAAAAGTGTTTTGTGGGCTTATCAGTTTGGCCAAAGTAAGCTTAAAATATCCTTACGTTTGATGTCATTCTTTTAAAATGTTCAATTTTTTTTTTTTAATTCTTACATATTCTCGTTGAGTTGCCTCTTCTTCAGAACTACACTCGGTTCCATCGGATCGGATAATTAATTGTCATACGTATAGACATTAGTTTTCTTTCAAGTCAAACAACTTAGGACCATCTGTTATGTACATCTTGTGATATTAAGAGGGCATTACCAGAAAACCAGAAATATGTCATTTTCAAATCAGATTTTAGAGTTATTGACTCTTTTCCACAAAAAATTATAAATGGATTTCGAAAGATTGTTCTTTTATCTAGCATTCGCATGTAATAAATTTTGAGAATTTTTTTTAATTTTTAGTATAATAAGGTTATTCCATAGGTCGTTGGCAGATTTGTAAAATTTTCAAAAAAGATTTTGTATTATACCACACCCATTTCAAATAATATAATCATGCAGTAAAATAAATCAATACATTATCTAGCAAACGCATGTTTTAGAATTTTAATTTTACTTTCAATAAAATCATTAAAAAATATGTACGTACATGTGTTTCTTGACGGAAATTTTCTATTTGTGTATTTATTTGCGCAATTACAAACTAATATATTTCAGTTTTTTTTAACATTCTTATTAAATTTAGACATTATTGAAAAATGATAAATACTTATAATCAAAAACTAACTACAAAAAGTACATTATTTTAATAGTTTTATCATCACGCCTTTCAGCATTTTTGGATGAAGGTATAAATTAAAGTTAATTTGAATTGAAATAAATTCGATATTGAGTTATAATTTTAAAAAGCTGGTACGGAGAATAATTAATCTTTCTCATTGTAACCGCCCTGTACGATCGTAAGAACAACTTTCGACGAAATGTGGATTTTCATCCGCTGGCTGGTTAAACGCTCTTAAAAGTGGTGCAGCAATGTCGCTCCCTTAAGCTCGTACAGTTCCCCGCCCCGCAGATTTAGAATCCTCGTTAGCTTAGTGCAACATTCAAAACAAATACCTTAGTTGTGAATAATGAGGCGCGGTGGAGTTTTATTACCTTCTGGTCGCTTAATGCCCTGATTTATTGCATTTTATTGTCCAACAACAGCCGAGCCCGGGATTAGCCCGACCTGCCGACCCGATCGTGCACCCGAGCACTTTCCTGCACAAAATACTGCCGAATTAAAACAAAACATTACTTTTTATGTATCGAAACCAATGACTGAAATAAATTCCGCCGATTGAAACTCACATCAATAATCATTAATTACGCTTTTACATGAATCCGCCTTTCTTAGCTAATCATCAAATACATATTTGAATAGGAAAGCAAACTTAAATAATGAAGTTTTTCTACTACAACTGGATGAAATTTAAAGATCCTTTACCACGCAAAGCCCGATATTTACAATATCAGTGACTCAATTATTCTCATAATTTGCAGTGCGTACTTTATATACACATAAGTAGGCTGGTTTTAAAATCACATCTATACGGCACATAACTCGTACTCTCCTGCACAGCTGAAATATTCATGCATTGAAATTCTTTCATAATCGTCTGGAGGTATATCTATATATATATGTATAAATCTCGCGTCACGGTGTTTGTGGTCGCACTCCTCCGGAACGGCTCGACCGATTTTTATAAAAAAAAATATGTATGAGAGTAGGTAGGTATGAGAATAGGTCGTAAATTTCATACCGCTAGGTGATTAGGGTGTCTGTGTCCAACAATTTTTTTTTTTTGTATATTTTTTTGGCATCAAAAAATACCTAAACCGCAAATTTTCACCCTTCTACCCCCTCCCATTTATCTATGAACAAATTTAACCTACCCGGCTGAACAGAACAGAATTATTTATATTGTTGAATGACAGATGGCGCTTTTGCTAATTGCTCTCCGAAATTAATATTTATTTTCTTTATTTTTTTCACTTTACATTTGACTTTTAAGAGACCATCAATAAATGTGTCCGTTACTTTATTTATTTTGTTTTAACGAATGCATTAACAGTATAAGGAAGCTTTGACTACCCAAATAGGAAGGTCTCCCATTCTAAGACAGTCAAATTGACAGGTTTGGTTTATATTGGGTATGTAAGTACATAATTATTCATATATATGTAGTATTAAGTAAAGTTAACATTCACAGATTCCATTCACATAATTATATCTAATATACAATACAGTAGGAAAGTAGTAGTAGACTAGGTTCTTGAATCGATTTATTATCGAATATGTAAGAAACAGTGTTTTCGCAGTGAGTATAGAAGAAAAAACAGTAAAGGAAAAAAGTAAAAATTTGGGAAGCAAAGAAAAATATAGGGCATTCGTAATACATAATTATCACATAATCACACACATAATTTTTTTATAATATTTCTGACTCTTGTCTTGCCTAAATTTAGTGACCGTTTCAAACGAAATACATTCAATTAAGAGAATGAATGGTTGATGTTTTTTTTGTTTTTATCGGCGGTAATCGTTTACAGCGCTCCATTCCCCTTTCTGTCATAGATCCCATCCCCACACACTTACAATTCATTCGTTATTTTTTTTATTTAACAAACCAAAATATTCACTAGAAATAATTTATATGGCAGAACAACGTTTGCTGGGTCAGCTAGTATACTATAAAAAACCGGTATAAACAAGAGATAAAAGTGAGAAGGATTATTTTTCCTCATACATAAATAATTTTCGTTCGTGTTTTGCAACAATACAAACAAGTTCCGATTTCTGAAATTTCGATTGATGTATAGTGTCGCGATGTGAGGATGTTCGAATGTGTGAATATGTGGACATGTGAATATATGGATGTGTGGAGGTGTAAATTCGAAGATGTGTGTAGTTTTGTGTACCACACAGCTTATAGGGTGACCTGAGTGGGACTGTAATACTTAATTGAACAGTCTTTGGGTGCAGTCTGCCTGGCCTGCGTGGGTTCCCCAGAGTTTTGGCTGAGAGCTGTCAGTGTGATTTATCAATGCTTTGTTTCCTCGGCTGTATCATGGCGGTACTACTTTTTGCCCGAGAGTCTTAAATATGATAAATCGCCAGACAAACTTACTGATGGCGTTACATTGCGAGTGACCGGGGGAAACATTAAATACAATTGTGTTCAAGTCATTTTTTTATTTAACATTTTTCCCTCTTTTGTTTTCTTTGTAGATTTTTTCCAGTGTTTTATGAACGCATTTTGATGCAGAAAAATTAATATAAAATTAACCTTCGAAACTAAAAGTATGGAGATAAAAGTAGTTACCAGATTTTTTTTGTCAGTTAATCGAAATACAGATTTAACTTGTTTTCGCTTTGTTCTCTGTATTCGTAAGATAATCAGTTTAAACAAATAACTTTTGTTGGTATTAGATTAAAACAGTCACTTTTTTAGTACATACTTATATAATTACATTGTGGCATTATTGCATCAATTAAATCATTCATTCAAAGTATAAATATTGTCATATTAATAGCAAGGGTTATTTTACAAAATTTGAACAATTCATCAAAATTCAATTTCTGCTGTTATTTCATAATTTGCCGGTTGTTTCGAAGTACTTGGTTTATAGCAGAGCTTGAATAGAACTTTCAAAAAACTTGGAAATTAATTTTGAAATTTGTTTTTTTTTTTTAAATTATGTGAACAACCCGTTCTTATACTGCTAATAATTTTTATTATTTATAGACCATAATATTATAATAGAGTATACTATCTTGTTCTATCTTGTTTTCTTCTTCATTCCGTCGTTTTAATTTATAAATACATTAACCGTTATATTTTAATAATTTTTTACAGTATTACTAACTTTTTTTTTACATGAATACCGCACAAGAGTCCCAACTGCTCCTGTCTGGAGCCAGTGAGACTATGGCATCCCCAATTGGGGTATGTTGTGAGGCTGAAGGTAGTGGGGAGGGGAAGGAGATAGGGAAGAGGAAGGTGGGGAAGTACCTGGCTATTCAGATCTGGTCACCAAACACGGCTAAAGCCATTTCAGGTAACGTTTCAATTCTGAATGGTGGTCTTACACCAGGGCGATACTGAGAGTATCTGCCCTCTGGAACGTGCCGCAAATATACTATATATTATGTTAAATGAATAAATTGTGAAATACACAAATTAATCAAATAAAATAATTTAATTACCCACCGCCTATTTTTTTTCTATGGATTTGTATATTTGTATATTCATATGTCTTAATTTTCAGAATACTTTGCAACATTATGATGTTGGTTTAGAAGCATGTTGGTAATTTTTATTAAAAATTGGTGTTTAATAAAACCTCTTTATTTTCTTGTGATGTTAACATAGATTTAATAATAACACAAAATTACATAATACATCATTTAATACAGATTTTTATATGTCTAATCTTTCAAGTACCTAAATAGAACTTTCAAGTCCTTAACTAGACCACCGTTCAGAATTAAAACGTTGCTTGAAATAGCTTGAACCGTGGTTTGTGGCCATATCTGAATAGCCAGGTACTCTCCCACCCTTCTCTTACCTATCTCCTTCCCCTTCTCACTTACCTTCAGCTTCATAACATATCCCAAATGAGAAGGCCATAGTCTCACTTGCTCCATAACGATTGGGAGCAGTAGGGACTCTTGTGCGGTATTCACATAAAAATAAAAATAAAATTTAAAAAACCTGAAGTGCAAACGAAAATAAAACCGTCAATAAACTGAATAAATCTTCTTTTTCACCGCAGGAAAAATTTAACCCTTTTGTAAATTCAGTTAGATTCATAAATTAGTGGTAAGGTTTGGTACTCACAGACTTAAGAGAATTATGTCAAGAGATATAATAGGCAGTAAATGCGGTAGGATATTCGGTAGAGAAGGGAGATGGGGAGGGGTGGGGGCCGGTGAAGTTTGACATATCTGGGCCGACCGCAGAATCCCATTCAAGGAAATACCGGACCTCTGGGCAGGGTTCGGCAGGGTTGGATTGGGACGGGACGAGACGGTACCGCACTGGGACTGGGACTGGGATTGGGACAGTTATGCCACCTAGCAACGTCTTCATCATACTGCAAAAACCAATATTAGCCATTCCTGCGGAGATGGTCTGTTTGCATGTCAACAAACGCATTACTGTGCGCTGCGGTGCTCGCATCTGATTTATGGGATGAATTTCAAACCGAGTTATTGAAAGCAACAATAATCATTTTCGTATTTAAAATGACAACTTCACCATTAGGTTTGATAACAAGTATGTGTTTTGAAAAATAAACATGAATCTTGTCAACACTCAAGATCTATATAAAAAAATCAGAGTGTGCAATTCACACGCGGTAGAAGTGAAACTAGAAAGCCGCTGGATGTAGCTTTATTTTCTTTTGCCTGTTTATTTTAAAGTGGTTTGAAGATTGGATGTTGATGAAAAATGTTTTTTTTTGATTTGGTAGGATTTGAACCTTCGTCGCTGAATGTCTCTGGCCGCTGAGATTACGCCACCGGAGGCTCGCGCGGAGCCATGATTTTACCGCATTATATTAGGTCCTTACATATGAAATTGGTGTTTTGTATGGGAGGAACATAAAGTCGATTTTTTTTAAATAAAATATATTTTTTTAATCAAAGTATGTACCATTGCTATTTATGCACTTTTGCCATCACATAGGTAGTTCATCGATCCCTTTACTAAAAAAACCATTCGGACGGGAATCAATAAAATCTTTGAAGGTGGTTTGGACTGCCCCATCGGAGTTGAATTTTTTCCCTTGCAAGAAGTTATCCAAATTTCGACAAAAGTGGTAATCTGTTGGGGCAAGGTCCGGAGAGTACGGTGGATGTCTTAGACATTCCAATTGAAACTCCTCTAATTTGGTAGCCGTATGTTGTGCAGTGTGTGGTCTAGCGGTCAATGCGCGTTTGTTGATTTGCTTCACTCAATTCGTAAGGTACCCACCTTTCAAGCTTTTTCACCTTCCCAATTTGCTTCCACAATAGCCTTCAATTCTTCATTATCAACTTTGGTCTCCGGCCGTCCACGGGGCTTGTTCTGCAGGTCGAAATTTCCAGAACGAAAAAGTTGGAACCAAAAACGCACTGTGTTTTCTTTTGCGGCACCGTCGCCATACACATCATTAATCCTTCGAGCCGTTTCTGCAGCACTGGTGCCACGGTGGAACTCGTACTCGTAAATAACGCGATATTTCAAGTTTTCCATTTTGTAAACTAAGTGACGCAAAGAAAAAAAACAATTAAGGAAAAAACAAATGAATTATAATTTTCGAAACACAAATGCATGAGTAAATAGCTATTTGAGATCAAAGTTGCCAGTACGGCAAAACGCCAATTTCATATGTAAGGACCTAATATTTGAACCGAAGACCCGTCAAATAATATATTTTAGTGACGCACTTCTGTTTCATCCGAATTTCAAATCACAACGGGGCTAAAGAAGTTACACTTCAATAAAAATAAAGCTCTTTCTTTTTAGATACCCCGTAGTTATTTTACAAAGCTGCAATCTTTTATTCGGTTTACCATGTATTTTCGATCATTCTTTATTTCGTCTTTTAGCGCCTAAAATACAGTACCAATATAATAACCAACATAATATTTGATGAATTTAACGAAAAATCATACTCGTATATAATTTTTAATATTGATACATAATAAAGAATTCTTGTTCTTTTCTTTTAGTTTTTGGTAGATGGAACGTTCGAAAAAAGTCACCGTCCTTTTTTTAAATTCCGATTTAGTTTTTTTTGTCATAGTATTTACAGGGATTTAAAAAAATATATTTTGACAATATTGAAGGCATCGGGGAATACAAAATTAGTTCGTTAAGTTGCAGTTTCTCGAAAAATGAAAAAAAAAAAAATTCAAAAAATATTGTCTGCTAAAATTGTTGGCTGACAATTTTAATTCTTTTAATAACCGCTACCACTGCCCGGTAACCATTTTTTGGATAACCAACACCTCTACTATAGGTTACCCCAAGTGGTTCGCTATGTTTGGTGATTTAGCAGGGGTGCCCGGGTTCATCAGGTGAGGTTTGTTTAGGTCTTGGCGGCGGATGTGCCTGCCCAGTAGCTGCGTGGCGGGCCCGATCTGGAGAGGGTGGTTTGGGGAGACCCTTTCACAACGGGAGGGGTTTATTCATACGTCCGTAATTCCTGGACACACTGACCCCTAGATTCCAACCCACCCCTCACACCGTTCCAGAACTTCCCCTCTTTATTTTCATTGAAAAGACCCTCCCCACAGCATCCCCAAATATGACAGGCGCTGGGGGAAATTATTTTCCTCATTTTCCACATTATAAAGTAGCTACTTATTTCTGCGAAATAAATAAATTAAAATTTTAAAATTTTACAAAAACATTTTTTGCCACCTCGTAAATAAATAAAATACAGAAACTCGCGGAATGCTCTTCGAGACTAACTTATTTTTATGATTCTGAAAATTTTTCAGAAAAACTGTGTTTATGCGATGTTAAGTACATTTTTAAATCCGACTTGTAAGGTTATGCAAAGTCTCGGATTATTTTAACAACTTCATGCACCACAAAAGCAATGAGACGAGCATTAAACATAAAGCTCTCAACGGCAAACAGACTCGGTTATCTCCAACAATGGCTCTTAGCGCATTGTGCTCTGGGGGTGGCACCGGGTGGGGGTGGGTGCTGGTTCGGGGGAGGGGGCGGCGGGTGGAGACAAAAGCAACATATTCAAATATACGTGTGAAACAAACAACAGCGGTAACATTTTTATGCACTTGGCAAATAAAGCTTGGGATCTCATAAAAGCGCGCTAGAGGCTAGGAGCTTTCGTCTAAGACCGACTGTTTGGCTGGACATGTTTTATGAGAAGAATTTCTAGAGTGGTAGTAAGAAGCTAAAGAATGTACGTGCTCTTGTGAAGGCTCTATAGCGAGTGGCACCCCTCGCCTGCTGAAGGCGCTAGATCATTTCTCTGTTTTTATTTATTTTTGTTGGGTTCTTTTTTAAATAAAATAACTCTCGGCTGCTATAATAAACCGTTATATCAAGAAGATTTTTCACTCTATCATAAACGGAAACCAAATTTTTAAAGAAGCAAAAGCTATGAAGTAGTGAATTCTGGCATCATCATTATATACCTACATAGTTTTCTCTGTCTGATTTTTCTGTGTTTTCTATGGTTGACAAATGAAGTATTCTCAACTACAACTTTATTTATTTCATCGGCTATAGCGCTTTTTAGTAAATATATATAACATTTATTATTATCATTTATTATTTTTATCAACAGTATTACTGATATACCTGCTTTGTTACAACATCCTTTCCCGTAGACTCCGAAATAATGAATTGCTGGTCCTCAATCAACGTTCTACTAATTATGGATACCATTCTCCCTCATCCAGAATGTCGAGACTTGTCAACGCAAGTCAAAGCATTATTTTTTTTTTGTGTAAAACTAAATGACTTTCGGCAGTCGATACGCAATATTTAAATGCTTCTTCATGCTTTCACTTATAGTGTCTTCTATATGTACTTTTTATATTTTATATTGTCATTGCAATTAATTTATATGTGCTCTCCCTTCACTGTCATCTGTGTTTTTTTTATTTATTTTTTTTATTTGTGTTATTATTATGTTTTAATAGACTATTGTCCGTAAATTAATAAATAAATTAATACTTTTGAATGTAGCTATAACTTTGTGGTTATCCATTATAGATAAATGAAACAATTTAATTTTGTTTGAACCACTTTTATATTTGAGTAAATCCGACCGGTTTCAGAACGACCGTTCCTTCTTCAGGACAAATGTGTACTGATTTGACAGTTTTGAAATATGGATGGAAATAATGTATTATTATGGTAGGAGTGGAGCCGTTGCTAGGTATTAATAAAGAGTGGGTGGGTAGGGGAACATATCCATGATTGGGCTATAAGACAATATTTTGTTGTTTATTGATATTCATTATTTTTAAGGGATTTTTTTTTATTTCCAAGGCTTCTAAGTTATCTAAACGTTTTCCTTTATGATTAAAATGAAGAATATTTTTCCCCGTATTTATTTTTGAAAATAAGCATAGTTTTGAAAAAATACAGGGATAAATATTCTTCATATTAATCACAAAGGAAAAGATTTAGATAACTTAGAAGCCTTGTAAATAAAAAAAAATCCCTTAAAAATAATGAATCTATTATCAACAAACAAAAAATATTGTCTTAGAGCCCAATCATGGATATGTTCCCCTACCCACCCACTCTTCATTAATACCTAGCAACGGCTCCACCCCTACCATAATAATACATTGTTCCCATCCATATTTCAAAACTGTCAAAATAGTATCCATTTGCCCTGAAGAAGGAACGGTCGTTCTGAAACCGGTCGGATTTACTCAAACTAAAATACCTAATAGATTTACTTAAATAAATAAATAATAAATTTTTGAAAAAATCACCAAGGTATCACATTTTTCGAAGAAGCCGTGTAGGAAAACCGGTTAAACGGAGAAAATAATTGAATATTTTACATATTTCGATTACCTACGTCTATTACATTTTTATAACACGAAAAGTTGTCGATTCAATGAAAGCCCCAAGGAAATCACAGGAAAGACACTTTATATCAGTACAATTCCAGAATCCGTAGAATAAATGCAAAATGGATCCAGAATAATTTGGGCCGCGGCAACGGAATGAGGAGGGGTGCATTACGGCGACAATACGAGGATGGTATTTTATCTGTAAACAAAATCGTTTTAGCTGCCAAGAAATCCAATCGTTCCGGGGAGTCAGCAGAATTTAACAAGGCAGAGGAAACTCTTTCTTCGTGTAATGAGTTTGCACAATACACCACTGGGAACATTCTCAGTTCTCAGGCGCTCTTCTCTCCTCTCGCAGCCCTCACTCCGCACTCCTTACTTCTCACTGCTCACTCCCCACGGAACTAGCGCTAGGTAAACTCCGCAATCCGCTTTAAACTTTAAACTTTCTTTCTCAATACGTAATGCCGATGGCTTATATAAGTAGGGTCTAGTATTTACTGGTACAGTCGCTGTACCGCAAAATCCGATTCGAGTAATTCTTTTCATAAATAATGTAATATAGGTGTATAAATTTCATTAAAATAATTTTAAATTTTTATTTATTTACATGTCCACATTGCTTTTACATACAATGCAGTACCTATATCTTTTTTTAAAAAGAATTAAAAAATATAGGTAGCGTAAAATGTGAACAAACAGATAATATGCATCCTCAAAGTAAACGATAATATTATTAAAAACGTACATTATTGTTGTTATCTAATCTTATATACTGAGTAGAAATAGCTCGATCATACGGCGTTTGATTTTTTCCAAGTTCCAGATATTTGGACAACAATTTGGGAGGCGGGTATGGGTACCGCCACCCCGGGAACCATTTATTAGATAAACAACACCTCTGCCATAGTTCAAGTGGTTCTAATAAATGGTGACTTAGCAGGGGTGCCCGGGTACACTGGGTGAGGTTTGTTCGGGTTTTGGCAGCGGATGTGTCTGCCCACCAACTGTATGGCAAACCGGATCGGGAGAGGATGGTTGAGGGAGTCCCTTTGACTTCTCCTGCCGTATTCTGTCGGTACATTGCCTTGCACCGCATTGGGAGGAATGGATTCATCCGTCCGTCATTCCTGGACACACTGACCCAGAACATCCTCTTCTTCCTTTCCTAAAAAGACCCTCCACACAGCATTCCCACAGATGACATAGGCCCTGAGGGGAATTATTTTCCTCAGTGCCTCCTGCGTGAAGCTAATTTAAAAATCAAAACTAAGTAAACGTTTTATTTGAGAATGCATACTATGTGGGAATGAATATACTCGTACATCGATCACATAAAGTTCAAATGCTGTAAAGGACAAAATGTTAATTGTTCAAGAGAGCTAAAAGAAAGCATTTTATTTTTCCAAAAAATCGTGTCTCCTATTTTTGAAGACTTATGAACCTTTCCGAATAACGTTTTTTGTAAATTTCTTTAATAAGAATATTTACTGTATTTTTAATTTTTTAGAAAAAAAACCTCTTAAAATGCAGGTCTAAAAGACGCACTTATTTACGTAGAAATTTTCGACAATGCAGAGAGAAAGAGGGAAAAATGGTTAAAAATGTCACATTTAACTAATTTTTTGATTTATTGTCCTTCATAGCATTTCAAATTTCCATGATCTATATGAAAAAAAACGTTAATTGGATACGCGCTATAAATATATTTAAATCCATTTAGGCATTAATTTCTTTCAATTAATAATTTATGCTATGTACCATGAGGGCGCCGTCTATGGTTTTTGTATTATATTGAATTTATGTGACATTGAAATTCAGTATATTCATGCATTTTCTTACTTCTGTGAAGCAGGCAATTACTTCCGACGGGAGTGTTAGTGAAAGCCAACAGATGTCACTCCTAGTCAGTCATAATCAAATAATTCACCCAATAATTGAATTATTGTTATACCTAAGATTTGGCACGTATTATTAATAGGCAGATTTATATTCATTGTTGAAACTTCCTTGCTGCGCAAAACATCTGTTGAGATTATGCAATACCGCCTTGGCAGAAATCGATATTTTTAATGAAAAGAAGTGTCTTTTTGTGTTGGACATCGTGCAAGAGCTGCATTCTCTGAGTGAGTATTGTTTTGTTTTCACTTAGGATTTTGGAATTGCTGGGTAAACTGTTTTGTGTCACATAGGGAAGAGTTCAATTCTCCTTAATTTACATAGGGTAGTCATTCCCTCGTGTCAGGAGCTATTTACACGCCCCTAAATTAATGTTTGTCTGGTAATTCGTATATGTGCAGATAGTTTTCTTAGATGTAATTGTTCACAATAATCGAATTAAGAGTTAAGCAATTTAAATGAAAACATTAGGTAGTTTACTTTTCATCTGTTTTCTAAAGCAGGAATATTGAAAATATTCATTAACGACTTATAATAATTTACATGCTCTAAACTAAACTAAAGGGATGTAAAGTTAAAAATTTACCAAGCTTGGTCTTTGAATTCCTTCTACTTTTTTAAAATAAATTTTGAAGAAGGGCGACCAACCTATGAAGTTGTGTATCTGAGGCTTCTAAATAGAGATATATACAACAGTTTTATATTTTGTAACGATTCAAAGTTTTGAATTGTTCTGAGTATATGAACTTAATCTGAACCTTATTTAAAATTTGTTCCTGTATTATATTTTACAATCACTATTTTGCCAAAATCTGGCATTGTCCTAGTTTTTTTGGAGTTCAACAAAGAGAATTGTTCTAAGATGCGTAATATTTTATATAATGCATTCTAATTATTATTAAGGATTAACAAACTTTACACTGCGAAAAAACTTTAAAAACTATTTAAAGATTTTATTTTTGGATCGTTTCTCAGCTCCTTAGCAAAAAATTGGAATTTGTTTTGATCGCTCTATCTATGCGTCTCCATTGAAGGAAAACGGGAAACAAGGCAACTTATTAATACCAAGCCTGTTTGCGTTCCTTGCGTAATTTGACAATCACATAAATGCAAATAATCCCCATTGTTTCCTAAAGAATGCTTTTCGTGGGGAGCATCCCTCATGGGACTTTCCTAATAAGATTTTTTAAACAACACTTGCCCCCTCCCGCCGGCCCCGGCCCCCACCCGCCGCGCCCCCCTCGCCTTCCGCCCGACTCCGGTAAAAGCCGCTGGAATTTGTAGCGAAATCTGTGCGGGCCCTTTATCTAGGGGACTATAAAATCATATCACCACTCATTTGTACTGAGGGAAAAGTTGGCGAACAATTTCCAGAGAGAAAAAAATAACATCAAAAATCCATTTTTCCGTTCCATCAGTGAGCGAAATGCGCAGAGGTAATTTAGTAGCGGCAGAGGGCGCCTGGTGTCAAATATTTATAAAATCTTTGTGTTTTTTTTTTCGGTATTTACTGACACCAATATCTACTGCCGCTATCGATAAAAGCTTGATTTTCACGGCACTGGCACTGGTTTAACGAAAAATGTTAGCATTTTTGTTTTGCCTGGGGCTGTAGCGAAATTTAAAGTTCGTTATTTGCGGAATCTTCGTGAAAAAATAGTTGCTTCATTATTTACCCCTCGGTAGGTACTTGTACCGTACTGGAAGCATTTGCGGTAATATCATTATCTCTTAAGACTCTTAGGTAAGTATTCAAATTTATTCCAAATGAAGTCTTCCTCCTTTTAGTAAAAGTAATCAAATACTGGAAGTTGGGAGGTTAGTTTATACGAGGTGCAATTTGCAGTTTCTTTGCAGGCTGGTTGGCAGGACGGGTGCACCCCCGCCCCCGCTCCCGCCCCCGCACAATGGCGGTGCAGCCTGAATACACGATGACACCCTCGCCTGTTCCCATCCCTTATTGAGTTGAGATTATCTAACACAATCTGTAACAAGTTTCCCCGCTGCATGAAGATGATGATGCCATTAACAGGGCGGCCGACCCGCCCAGCCTCTTCCCTCCCGCCCACCCCCGCCCAACTTTATTAGCCTCGCTGGCCTTCATCTCGGGGTGAATACTTAGGCACTAATGAACCTCTTCAACTTTGTTTAACATGACCGGGACACAATCGCATCATGCTTCGTGATACCGAATTCTGAAAGGCGATTAATGCGGTACGACCTGATTTCGGCGATAATTTTCCAATCAAATTCATAATTAAATAATGGTTTAAATGAACTTATAGCCTAATTAACTAGCCAGCGCGTATAGTAAATTTTAACAACACATTATTATTTTTATGTTTCATCAAACGAATCAATTTTCTCTCATTACATAGTGACGTATTATTACATTTTATTTGGGTGATAGTACTCACAATTATCATGAATTAATTACAATTATAATTTGTCCCAAAAACTATAAAATAAAGTGAAGTAATTTATTTTAATATTTGTAATAAAAATATATTGACAGATCTCGGCAAAACTGGCTAAAATAGACTTAACAAAAACTTTCAAAAAGTTTGCACTGGGAAATGAAAATTTAAATGACAATAACTCGTGAAACAATCGCGTCGATGAAAATTTCACCGACCTTTGAAATTGTCCCATAAATTGATTTGTGTTTCGGTTCAAATGGAAAAGCTGACAGGATTAAAAACACACCCTGTCAAACTTTTCGCTGGAGGATGTTTTTCGGTTCGTTTCAACGGCGGATACCAAACTCTCCTGCGAAGTAAAGCGTTTCAACCAATTTATTGAACACTACCTAAACTAAAAGTGGTTACAAACGGTGCATTTTTAATATCACTCAGATATAGTGTTAAAATATTTACCCATAATTTATTGTTAAAATTGTTGTTAATACTTTATCCATACCTATGTAGCTCGGACTCGTGAAAAATGACGAGATAGTCTGAATTCTTGACAAATCAATTCCAATTTTGAAATTAACAATTAAAATTATTTTTTAATAAAGTTTAATTTAATTTTAATAATAAAAATGTTTATTCATTAAAAGATTTTTACAACTTTTACACATTTTGTTTAGTTATCATTGATTCTACTTCCAAAAGGTCACTGCTCAGTTATAAATTCAGGATTTCTGCCAGAATGCAGCTGGTTTTTAACAATGCCTCTTATAGATAAGTATCTACTTACTTTACTGCTTGTCTGAATTCTTCGCACAACCACAATTTGGGAGGCGGGAATGGGTACCGCCGCCCCGGGAACCTTTATTGGATAACCAACACCTCTGCCGTAGATCACCCCAAGTGGTTCACTACGTTTGGTGATTTAGCAGGGGTGCCCGGGTTCATGGGGTGAGGTTTGTTTAGGTCTTGGAGGCGGATGACCAGGACACATTGAACCCCAGATTCCTACCCACCCCTTAAACCCTTTTCCTTCCCAGAACTCTCCGCTCCTTCCTTTCCTTAAAAAACCCTCCACACAGCATCCCCAAAGATGACGTAGGCCCTGAGGGAAATTAGGGCCTCCTGTGTGGACCTCGTGTAAAAAAGAAAAAAAAATCAGTCCAATTTTTTAAAAGTACACTTAAATTCAAAACAAATCCGAGTTCCAGAGATCATTGAACCAAAATTACGCAGGAAACACACACAACTGAAATTAGTATTTTTGATTATGTACCAAATATTATGGGCAGATTTCTTGCCTAAAGTAGCGGCCATTCATACCACATAAGCCATTATATTTATTGATATGATAAAATAAATAAAATACATGCGATACGAGTTTCGTGACGTCAAGGCTCAGCAATCTATACTTTTAAAGAGATTTTTTTTTTATTTTATCGTAAAGATTATGTTTTAGTGACGTAAATTGCGAACATTATTTTTTCTTGCGTAGGGGAACACCAGTTTATAGGGTAAATAATATATTCCACGAGAAAGATATCAAGCGCTACGAATACAAGACAAGAAAAATCCCTTCATATGGCCGGGATCGCGGAACACGCGTGTCATGACGCGGTGCCTCGTCCCTCGCCAAACTAATTTGTCTGAAGCGTGTGAAGTGTGAAGTACTCAAATTGATTGGGCCTATTCATATTCCTTATCGAAGGAATTTATTAAATCCAGTATCTTGTATACAAATTTTGATGCAGGTACATACCTAAGCACGTTTCAGCAAAAATCGCTAAAAAGGAAAACTTCAACCGAATTTTTGCGAATATTCGCTTATGATGTCTCAAACGAAATGACATTTTACGAAAACTTTGTGTTATTACCGCTTCACAATTAAAGCTCTATAAATGAAACATTTCTGAACGTAGCCGAATAGTAAAAACTGTTTCAGAAAGGTTACAAATTAAGCTTTCTAATTATTATATTACAAATAAATATTAAAATTTGTAAATATTAAAATTTAGAATGCAAACATTAGAAAAATGTAAAAATGACTCTCGTGATGTTTTTATGTGAAAACGGTACTAAAATCAGAGATTATGTAAACAACAATACTTATTCTATTGTATAAATGTATAATAAACACTTTTGTCAACTCACTTTTTTATCATTTCATATGAAAATATTTAATAAAAATTAACAATGTCTAGAGCGGTCGAGCTGCCGGTAGGAAATTTGGCGGGATAAATTATGTGTCAGATTGCGCGAATGATAGAATATTCTTGTTATGTATTTCTATGAACAACTTGAATAGGGATGTACAGCTTATTCCACTATCGACTTTTTACTTTTTGTTTTAGGGATGTCACTAAAAGAATAACGGAGTTAGAACGATTTCTATGGAGACACACGCGTTGACGTATACACACGCTTATTGTACTTGACTGCTGTCGTATTTCTAACGCATATATCTGCTTACGTTGCTGACCGGTTAATGTTTGATTCGGCGCTCTACCGACAGAGTTGCAGTAGCACCTCGTTTGGTAAATATAAGAACTCACCAACCTTTTAAGGTAACTAGTATTAACTTTACTACAATCTAAACCATGAACGTATATCATACAATTATTTTATACTTGTTGGTACCCGGCATGCGTTGCAAAGCCATAAATTGATTCTCACCTTTCCCCTGCCTTTCCTCCCTGCCGCTAAAATATATGAAATGCACACATTTTCATTTATACAAATTTCATAACGAGATTACCATTAAATACAGCCTATGTTACTCGCAGATAATGTAGTTTTCTATTGGTTAAAGAGTTTTAAAATCGGTTTAGTGGTTTAGGTTTAGTTTAATGTAAGCCTAACAAACAAACTCACATAGCTTCGCATTTATAATATTAGTATAGATAACTCCGAGAAGCGCGGGGTGAGCAACAGTTTGTAAGCAATAAAATAGCATTTTTTATATTTGTATTGTACGCCCAGCTGGGCTTTTATAGGTATACGGCGCAAAAGTTGTCACTGATGTTCTTTGGCTGTAATTTTTTTAAAGGATGAAAAATTTTGGTTCTGCTTTTGGATATTGTTTATTTGATGTCTTAATTTTTTTTCCATTAAGTCGAGAAAATGATATCGCCTAAGTGGCCGCCTCCTGGATTTATGACCAAACAGGCATTTGCCATCACTCTTTCCAGAACTTCCGGCGATAGTTCTCGCATTCTTGACGGATATTCTCTTTGAAGGCTTCAAGAGTCTGAGGCTTGTTGACATAAACTCATGACTTCAAGAAACCCCACAAAAAGAAGTCTGAAACGGTTAAAAATCACCAAAACCGTTTTTTCGGCGTTCAACAATACAAAGTTCACACATAAAAAATAGCAACCAACCAATAAAAATGTACGTTAAGAAAATCAAGATGATGTTAGTGGTTCTTAGTCGACGTATGATACAATTAAAAATGACCGAATAGGAGATGGGGTCGAATTACCTCAGTTGCAGCGCAGTCCCAGCCCGTCCTGGGTTTAATTCCTAGAAGCGACCGTACATATCTTTTTTTGATTTTTTTTATTGTCTTCAATGATTACATATTACAATTTGAAGTTTTTCTCAATATATTATTCCAAAAGTAAATAAAATAAATTCGTTAAACTAATTATGAAACAACATTAAAATAGAAATTGAACTGTTATATGAGATAAATCACTAAAACTACATTACTAGCTGGTTCCCGGCATGCGTTGCAATGCCATTTTCAAAGAAATAAATTGTTTCCCCCTGCATGTCCTTTTCCGTGCGTCCCCGTTCCCTCCCGCATCCCCTTCCCCTCCCGCGTTCCTTTCCAACTTGCCCGCCCAACCCTCTATTTTTTTCCCCGCTCCCCCGTCCCGCAAACCCCCTCCCGCGTTCCATATATTCAGTCCCAGTACATTCAGTTTTCAAACAGCTCGCGTGACACATATTACCATTTTTTATTCAAATATTAATTTTTGCATACTACATTATAATATACAAAATTGAATATTTTTAATACACAAAAAATGAATCAATCAAATTTGATACCTAACATAGGTACCTATTTAAAATATCTATAATTTTAAAAAAATCATAGACAATTATTTTATTACAAAAAAAACAGCGGCCTGCTAAATTCAATTTCATCAAACGCGTGAACTGTCAAACGTGCGAAGTTATAATAGTCGTTAAGTTTTCTGAAATTATCCAATTTTCTGCGCAATTTTCTTAATTTTTCTTTCCGTAAGAACCTTCTGCAAAGTATTAGAAAACTTTAAAAAACAAAGATAAAAGTCGTACTGAAGTCATGGCGTACCCAAGGGAAACAGGGATTAATTTTTATATATGTAATGTATATTTTGTGGGTTTCAGCAAAGTTCTGGTATAGATTATGTGAAGTCTGTAAATAAAACATCAATAGTACCTCCAAAACTTTTGCCCAGAACATGCATCCTATTTGTTAGTGAGTGTGTCTATTAGTTGATTCTGTACCTGTTACAGAAAAATATCTCATTTGTCTTGTGTCGCTGGTGTCGGTACATGGAAATTAATAGCAGCGACAATGGCAGGGCTGTCAATGAAGTTGTTAATGGCCATGTAATACAATGATAATAAGCCTTTTTATTCTGGACTTATGTTAGGTACGAATACTAGACATGTTTTTGTTTGTTATAATATATCCCGAAGCTCAGTTTGCCTTTTGGCATAGGCCTCTATGTATCTATCCATGTAAATACAACCAGGTCCAAATAATCATTCTAGCACGGTGTAATCAGACGCTTATTAATTCAATCAAACTTACATAACTAATTAGAATTTTGTTTTAAAATGTGTATGTACCTAAGAAATTTTCATAAGAGTTCGTTCTGTATTGTTAGAGTGAACATTATACAAAGTTAATAATTTTACTCCACTTGATTTCTAATGAAATTTAGAGCGTTCTCAAACAATCTTAACATTGAAATTGATAATAGTTTATTGAAGTTCTGCGGAGGAAGCCAAGCATTTTGAATATTATTCGTTTTATTGTTAAAATGTGCAATGAATTTCAAGTTTTCGTCGAATATATACAAGTTTCGAATTTGTGATACTGGGGGTAATTTAATATTATTTCTTGTATTTTCACGTAAGATGTATTATAACAATACGTGGAAATTAAAAAAAAATGTATGTCAGATAAAAAATAAAATAATTATGTTAACAGATAAATTAAGGTACAATATTCTTCATTAGGGTTACCCTTTGCTCCATTGGAAAGATAAAGAAAATTGGGGGGCATTGCGCCAAGGCTCGGCGGCCGATGCGCCGAGACTCGACAAACAGTTTATTTACGCCTCCAGACATTTTTTTGTTCGTCCCCTTTAACGATGTTCACCCGTCGGCGCCCCGGCTCTTTTGACAGGTGGGAAGATATTTTTTCGAACGAGACTTTCGTAGCAGGGCCGGCACACTCTATTTTTTTTTAAATATGTACTAGATAATACCTACATATACTAGATTTACTTTCCGAAGTTCGCCGAGTTTTAACACCCTTTTCTTTCTTATTTAACATTTGAAAACATAGAAATAAGAAAACCACGGAAGTCTTCTGGTCTTATTGTGGTCGTTGATTTGATATTTCAAAGCTACGATGGAATGGCGTTATTACTTGTGTCTCTTGCTTCTCTTTTTTTGTATTATAATATGTCATTAATGAGAATTGTAAATTTACGTATTTTGTAACTTTCGAGTATTTGTAAGTTTATGTATAATAGCTTTTGGCCCCGGCTTCGCTCGCATAGTATTAGGGGGGTTTTCACTCCACCTCTTCCACCTTCCCTCTCCCCCTCCCTCCTCCCTCCCCCTCCCCCTCCCCCCCCCCCTCTCCCTAACCTAAACAAATAACAAATTGACAGCGCACTTCAAATAATTACTTATTTAATAGCAACCATTTTTTTTTGCTTTTCGTCTGGACAATAAACGTGTAATAAATAATTTCATACGCCAGCGCTTATTCATAATGCCAGAGCTTACCAATATAAACAGCCTATATTACTCGCAGATAATGTCCATTCAGAATTGTTTGCGTGAAAGAGTAACAAACATACATACATCCATACTTTCATACAAACTTTCGCCTTTATAATATTAGCAGGATGTGTCGTAACTGAGGTATTTGTAACTGGATGGTTCGATCGTGAGAACATCGGTAAAGACCCAGTATAAATATATGAATAAATTTTCCGTAAATAGTTAACGTTAATTTAGGCCGAAATAGTTTCTGAAGTCTCTGGCGTTTAGGATACTGTTCAACCTTTTTGTCTTGGTCCGCATTATAGTAGTTAAGGTCATTGATTTTATTTAAAGCGTTTGTTTTAAAACGAACCGCTTTTTGGCAAATAAGGTTAAATATTTAAAAAAAATTACATGTGTAGATAAATCTGAACCTTTTTCATCTCTTTTTACCTAGCTTTCCTTGACCTTTTTTATTTAACCAAAATAAATTAAGTCAAATTAAAAATTAATTAATTAAATTTGAATAATAATTATTATTCTACGTTTGCGGACCACTTATTGGAAACAGATCATTCTTTTGATAAAAATAAAAGGATAAACATTTTACATAAAAAACTCAATGGGTTTACTATTAGATAACTAACTATAATTTTTTGAAATCAGAAAAGTGTTAATGGCCAATTAAATATTATTTACAGCCAATTTTTTTTAAATAACCATCTCTTAAACTTATTTTCAAATTAATGACTATATTTAAAAAAAACTGTTATTTAGGCATTGATACCTCTTTGATTATTCGGTGTAAATTTATTAAAAAAAATTAACATAAATGCGATTATTACCCAATCTAAAATAATAATTTTTATTTCATATATTTGTTTTTCATACCTTTTTACTAATTAATCACCGCTCTTCGTAATGTTTTTCGTAGAGTACTTTTTTGCCTGTACCGGTTTGTTTATTGTTATTTTTGTTAACTTTATTTTTTTTTTACACCCTAGAAGAGTGCTTTGTGAATTTTCATTTTATGCTGACGAAGAAACTATTAGTTTGAAACATGTTGATTATTTTGATTAAATGAGTGGTGTATTCAAAGTAATTAGTTTTCATTTAATTAAAATTACTCCACATAATACGAATTTGCTATTATTGAAGCAGATTTTAATTAATCTTTTTAATTCTTCTTTGATAAATTGATTATTTTTTGGCAATTGTTTTCTCAAATCAAACTTTTTTCTCAAATAAAAATTCAACCATTTTTTCAATCTTTGATGGAAACTTAATAGGCTACTATTTTTAACACTAAGTATATCGCGAAGTATCATGTGGAGTATTGCTGAATAAGTGATTGCACTTCCACAACATTTCATCAAAATTCACTTTATCATCAGAATTTCACAAGAAAACTATTTTTCATAAAAGTCTTGGTCCGGTTCCTGTGGAGGCTTTCCACGAAACGGGCGTCTTTTTACGGCCGGCAGAATTAGGCTGTGTCCACACCGCGCCTGCAAACAGACGCCGCGCCGGTAAACACGCCTAATAAAGTGTTCGCCCCCCTTCCCCACCCACCATAACCACCCAGAACTCTCGGCGCCCATATGACCCTATACCTCTACTGCCACCCCAACTCTTTCACATGCGACGAGCCTGCGGACAGCCTGCACTTTGTCTGCTGATATGGTAATTTAAATTTTCAGGCGTTCCCGTGAGTTGTCGACGTGTTTGACTCAAACAAAGAAATCAATGATTTAGTTTATGGAAGCAAGTTTTTTTGCTATTTCCAGATTTTCCACGAGAAAGGCTACTCATCCTCTTATTATAAAAAAATTACCGTGTGCTTCCGAGTTATATTCACGCGGTATAAAGTATCATTCACTCAGCTTCTTTTATTCTGCATCGTTTGAAAAGTGAACCAGATTTTAACTTATATATTTTCCTTTCGATCAAATAATTTGCCTTTTTGTCTGAATAAAAAACTCACTAGTGGTGAGCTCAGGCATCATTATACTCGCCCAACTTTTGGCGTCTATAATTTTTAGGCATGTCAATGCATTTATTTCAGCACACAGCGTCATTTCTATAACGATATAAATTTTTCTAGTTGTCTATTTAAATTTCAAAAATAAAATAAGATTGCCAGCCACGTTATGGGTTTCAATATTCATTTGTTAAGAAATTTGCTTATGTTTAAGAAAGCTGATTTTTTTTAGAGTATGAGAAACCCTTACGGTGCTAGAAAATCCATCGATCTCCGGTGCTGTACACTCGGTGTACACTCTGTACACTCGATGTACACTCTGTACTCTCGGTGTACACTCTGTACTCTGTACACTCGGTGGCGCACAATTAAAATTGAAAAAATATGAGTACTTTACCTTTATTGTTTATGTAAATTATTTAATTAATAACACATACTTACATGAGCAAAAGCGTGTGAAACGCATAATACATCATTACAGCCGGCAGTTCGCCGGCTAATGCGCTTCGCTACTGACGACCGCGTATCGTTGCACGGTGAATAGAACCCTATACTCCTCTCAATGCCGTACAACTCGGCAAGTTATCAAAGCATGCAGGCTCATCGACATGTATCGATAGCGAAAATTTGAAATGCTGTAAAGGACAATAAATCCAAAAATGAGTTAAATATTTCGTTTTTGTCTTTCGAACTTCACCATCGAAATTTTCTAGGAAAACATGTACGTCTTTTACGACGAGTATTCTTCTTTCTGACAAATTAAAAAATAAATTAAACACTGTTGTTAACAAATTATTAATAAAAAGATTAGTATTCAGAAAAATCTGTTAAATGTTATTTTAAAACAAAAACAAATACATTTAAAGATCTACAAAAACAGGAGATGTGTTAACTATTTGCCCCCATTCACTGACAATCTTTTCTCTGTTTCGTTCGAATAATACTTTTTATTTTATTTTAGGAACACCTAAAATATGTACTATTACGGAGACATCGAATTAATTAGGCATATGACAACTCGGTTGACAAAGAAGCAAAGAAGGGTTAAATTTAATAAATGTCTTTCCAATAACTTGTATGGTAGGTAATAGCGAAACTGTCTTTAAATTTAGAGTTTTAATGTATCCGTTATAGCCGTGAGACTTCACCAAAAGTCGTATTTAATGCGAGATAAGCCAAAAAAATATTACAAGACCGTTTTGACACTTCCTTCCCCAGAACGTGATAGCTTCACGGGACTCTCGGCAAAAACACACAAAAAGTGTCTACGGCCGGGAAAACCCGAACATTTTTGACGTAATATAAAAAGAAAAAACGGAAAAATACGTATTTTCATGAAAGAATCGCATTTTTTTAAAATTCACTACGGAAAATCTGCTTAAATGTAATTCCTACTTACTTTTAGGAAAACAACTTAGTATTTAGACATGAGAATATCTTTTAACCCAACAATTTCGTATTTTATTGTAATTTTATCTTAATTTTGAACTAAAATATGATATTATTTTGATTTCGATTTAATATTGGTGTGTATGTTACTGTAAAAACCCGTAAATTGGTAAATATTGGGTTTTACTAGTAAATCTTAGGATTTAGCAACGGACTTTTGGCATTAAAAGTTGGTAAATCTTAGAATTTACTGGAAAATCTTAAGATTTACAGTAGTACGGGCTTTTACAGGAACACATACGGGTACAAAGTGATTGATTTTCATTACATTAAAATGACGCCAGAAAGTGAATTATTGAAGAAATAATTCTTTGATTTAATACTTTATTAATCCTTCCTATGCTTTTTATATTGTTTTATCTCTTTCATATCATTTTTATTTTATTTTATAGTCGTTTTCATTTTTTATTTGTTTAATACCATGTTATTTAATATTATTTTAAAATCTTTTATTTTCCCTCGCGTTATTGCTTATTCAAAATTTGAATGCACTAAATGTAAAATCGACCACCATAACACGGGCATGTGCCTAGCATGGTGTTCAAAAAATCCACAAATTATGTAACCATCAAAGCAATAATGAAGAAAAAGTTAAAAAAAAAAAAACTATACTCTACAGTCATGGCTCTTTGCGAAGTTTTATATCATGTATATTTTCTTTTACGGGATGTATTGCAAGTATTAACTGTTTTATTGTATTAGTTTGTTTTCACTGAGACAATTTTTTTTAATGTTTCTCAACCCAACTCAAACAGCAACTTTTGTACGATGTTGTTGCTATTTATTTATTTTTAATTATAATGCGTTTTCATAATAAAGTGTAACTGAACTTGTGCTGAAAAACTTCTAGTTGCTAAGCGGGTGTAAATTCTCGTTATGTAAAATAAATTTTCTAATTTATTTTTTTAAATTATTAAGATAGACGGACAAAGTCAGTTTTCAATTTGTTGGCAAGAGTTTGAAGACGCAATCCTTTATTAAACTGTTCTAAGCTTTCACAACCGCTAACAGTTTGTTGTTATTATTTTGTGTGCGGTCGAGCAGTGGAGCAGGGAAGCAGGGGAGCAGGGGATGATTGAAGCCGATGCTGCGGGCTGAGATCTTTTCCACGAAACACTAATTTGTTTACTTAGTTACAAGTTCTTTCATCACGTTGCTGGTTAATTTAATTTGTCGTGACAATCAGGAGTTATCTCCCGACAGAACAGAATTATTTCCTCTCCTTTCTTCTGCTCCCCGCGTTAATTGTGACAGCACCTATTCTGGATCGTGGAACTACAAGAAGAAACTGTTTTCTTTTGGTCTGGTTCGACTCTAAGAAGAATAATTCCAAGATTAATTTGCATTATTAAGGTGCCGCTGTTCTGGAATTATTATAAAACAAAATAAACTCTGCAAATAAATTGTTTTCCACAACAAAAACTTTTTTTACGCTGCCTTGAATGCTGTAAATACGGTTGTCAAATACGGAGGCAACTGTTTTCAATGTTTTAAATAGAAAAACATTGCCATTTGGAATTTTTTTCCAATAATGTTAATTAATTCATACAGGTGATAAAATAACGTTTTACAGAGAAGGTACCTACACTCAGGAGCTATTTACATTTAATGATTCATACTTTTTTTAAGGGCCATTAACCAGCCAGCGGCCGAGAATTCATATTTGTCGAAAAATGTTCTTACGATCGTACAGGGTGATTTCAATGAGAAAGATTAATTATTCTCCGTACCATAACTCAACATCGATTTTATTTCATTCAAAATTTGCTTTAATTTATACCTACATTCAAAAATGCTGAAAGGCGTGATGATGAAACTTTTTGTAATTATTCTTTGATTATAAGTATTTATAATTTTTCAATAATGTCTGAGCAAAATAGGAATGTAATTTTTTTTAATATAATAATTTGTAAGACCGTAAATAAATAGAGAAACTAAAGTATTTTCGCAACAAAACACATGTGCATTTCTTTTTAAAAATGATTTTATTTTTACTAAAATTAAAATTCTGAGACATAGCCTTCCCAGATAATTTATTGATTTATTTTACTGTATGATAATATGATTTTAAATGTGTGTTGTATAATAAAAAAAATGTTTGAAAATTTAACAACTCTGCCAACGACCTACAGTAAAACCCTATTGTACTAAAAATAAACATATTTTCTCAAAATTTTAAACATAGCTTTACTAGATAAAATAACAGTCTTTCAAAATCAATTTATAATTTTTTGTGGAAAAGAGGCAATGCGTCTAAAATTTGATTTAAAAGCGACATATTTCCTGTTTTGTCTGGTTATTCCCTATGGTTGAAATACTTGCGACCACTTAGTAAGTAGGACATGTGACGGGGATGAAAGAAGGTCTATCAAATGAAAATCAAAGATTCTTAACAATAAACTTGCTGGAAAATGAATTTTGGAAACTTAAAATTTAATTAGCGGTTGGGGAGTGTTAAGACCAATGCCAAAATATTTAATAAAGTAATTGAATTAGATAACAGAAAACCAATAGGAGCAGTGAAGTATTAGACCTACAAGCCTAGGGTTTTAGCACAACAATACCATGACGGTGAAGACAGTTTTTATGAATAATCGAACAAAGTTATAAAACTAAAGTATTTACTACTTACAAGTAAACAATATTTTATTTTGTGAGTTTCAGGAGTAATGTAAGTAGATAAGTAGCTAGCCTTGGGGTGCTTGAGCTTGTATCGTAATGTAGGCAGTAGGTGTCTTCAGCACAACGGAGGTTAGAGGGCAGGGCAGTGCGGGTGCGGTTCGGTGCGGTGCGGTGCGGTGCGGGTAAGGTTGTGTTATCAGCATTCAGAGAAGGCGGTGCACCGGATGTGAGGCATCAATATCACATCTGGGGCGGAGGACAGCCCTAATAGAAAATCAATACTAGAGAACATATTGAAAAAATGTATCATTGTGTATTCAGCCATGGCTGCTATAACAATAATTATGATCATTTTAACATAACATCGGCTAGTATGTAACACGCGAGGAATATTAATAATACAAAAAAAAAACAAATAACGTTGATTTACAAAAGTAAAATAGTCCAGTCAATGAATGGTCCAAAAGGAGGTGTATAGTGTAGAGTGCATGAGCAGGGACCTAAGCGATTCCTTCAGGAACTTGTTAAGGGTGTTTAGAGTGTGAACACACTCACATAAATTTGCTAATGTATATATATTCTAAAAGGGAATTAAATTTTTTACAACTTCTTCCAGATGAATTTGTTTCTTTGATGGATATTTTAGACGATATGAAGGAATGATTGATGAAATATGTGAGGTAAAATGATTTTTTTCGAAAATATCTACATTTGTGGAGTGTGTAACTCAAAAACGGCTGGGATTTCGAAAATTACTTATAGAATACCAGTTGTAGATAATTTGATGAGCTTTTACTTATTGTAAGAAAATTTTCCTCTGCAACGCACCGGTTTCGAGATATAAGCGGAAACCCGAAAATTGAGACCTTCCCCCTCCCCCACTAGCTCACCTCCTAGACGTCAGGACTTTTAGTATGTTCACACCCTAAGCACCCTAAACAAATTTCTGAAGAAATTGCTTAGGTTCCTGCTCACCCACTCTACACCTCCTTCCTTGACTGGACTAAAAAGCCCTGTTCGTTTTAAGTAAGAGCCTTAAGAGGGCATTACCAGAGAAAACCAGAAATATGTCATTTTCAAATGAGATTTTAGACATATTGACTCATTTCCACAAAAAATTTTAAATGGATTATTTCGAAAGATTGTTCTTTTATCTGGCATTCGCATGTAATAAATTTTGAGAAAATTTTTTAACTTTAGTAAAATAAGGTTATTTCCATAGGTCGTTGGCAGATTTGTTAAATTTTCAAAGAAGATTTTGTATAATACCACACCCATTTCAAAAAATATAATCATGCAGTAAAATAAATCAATACATTATCTAGCAAACGCATGTTTTAGAATTTTAATTTTAGTTTCAATAAAATCATTAAAAAATAGGTACGTACATATATTTCTTGACGAAAATTGGTCTATTTGTGTATTTATTTGCGCACTTACAAACTAATATATTTCAGATTTTTTTAACATTCTTATTAAATTTAGACATTATTGAAAAATGATAAATACTTATAATCAAAAAATAACTACAAAAAGTACATTATTTTAATAATTTTATAATCACGCCTTTCAGCATTTTTGGATAAAGGTATAAATTAAAGCTAATTTGAATTGAAATAAATTCGATATTGAGTTATAATTTTAAAAAGCTGGTACGGAGAATAATTAATCTTTCTCGTTGTAACCGCCCTGCACGATCGTAAGAACAACTTTCGTCGAAATGTGGATTTTCGTCCGCTGGCTGGTTAAAGGCTCTTAAACACCCTAGTTAAAATACAAATACCTACTCAAAATGTTTGATACAGATAAAATATTATGTAAATTGCAATTAGGGAATAAGCACTACATTACTATATTGCAATACATTTCCTTTAATTACTACATAGCTTAAGCGAGGTAACAGTTAAGCCGTTTATTAATTTCATCTAAGACAATTTATTGATGGTAAACCATCGCAAAACACGAGGGTAATTTTGTTAATTATCTTATGCCAAGTCTTAAAATGTAACAATTCAATTTGATAAAGGTGTTTATTCAGTATTTACTACGCTAGTTAAACTAGCAAACTTGTCAGTGTTGTATATTAATACCTCCAGACCGAAATTTCATTGAAACGTTATGAGAGGACTATTATAGGAAGGTTTAGGGCGGATCTTACCCTCCTCACCTGCCATTCAGATTTATAGAGAGCCACCCACTCTTTCCTCCCGCCCCCACAGGACTAAGGAGCAGAAGAACAGAAGAACAGAAGCCGGGGGTGGTGAGCTTCCCTCGGCTAACCGCGGCACCGCCAATGCCCCATAAACAACACCTGATGAATAAATAAATCACACCTACTTGTTAACCGGCCTAAAGCAGCATCCTTCGTACTTATTCAAGGTCTTAAATTTTTAATTCCGGACTTAAGTTACTCATCGCGGCTTCGAAGAGTTATAATTTCTTAGCGCAAACAAAGTAAAGGGTTAATTTCTCACCAACTTCGGAAACGATTCTAGGGTAAGATAACACATTGAAATAAATCTATGTTATTTTACTAGAAACTAGCTGGTTCTCGGCATACGTTGCAACGCCATATTCAAAGAAATAAATTGTTTCTCTCTGCATGTTCTTTCAAACCCCTCTTCCGCGTTCCATACATTCAGTCCCAGTAAATTCAGTTTTCAAACCGCTTGCGTACCACCTATTACAATTTTTCAGTTTTCAAGAAGTCGGGAACGCCCGAGGAAGACATGGCACGACCAAGTGAATCAGATACTTGAGTCGGGCCATGCGAAGTGTCGGAATAATAGAAGAGCGTGCATGAAACGATGTATGAATGTGAACGAGGCAAGGAGTGTGTACCAAGATCGAGTGGTTTGGCGGTCCGTCCTCTCTGCCTACCCCTGCGGGGAAACGGCGTGATGGTTAGTTAGTTATTTATATTATAAATATTCATTTTTGTGTATTATAAGAACAAACAATCAAATCTGATACCTGACATAGGTACCAATTTAAAATATCTATAA
This sequence comes from Limnephilus marmoratus, assembly GCA_917880885.1. Taxonomy (NCBI): domain Eukaryota; kingdom Metazoa; phylum Arthropoda; class Insecta; order Trichoptera; family Limnephilidae; genus Limnephilus; species Limnephilus marmoratus. Next base: position 49,833,606 of record OU862909.1, on the reverse strand, counting down.
TTTTAAAAACCCATAGACAATTCTTTTGTTACAAAAAAAACAGCTGCCTGCTAAATTCAAACGTGCGAAGTTAAAATAGACGTTAAGTTTTCTGAAATTATCCAATTTTCTGCTCAATGTTCTTGATTTTTCTTTCTGTAAGAACCTAACCTTCTACAAAATATAAGAAAAAGATGAATGAAATAGGTAAAGTCGTTCTGAAGTTATGGCGTGGCCAAGGGGAACAGAAATTCATTTATATATATATATAGATAAGTTTAAATTTTGATGTAACAACTTATTTAGCACCGTTGTAAAACTCTATGAAAGGGAAGCGAGCGACACAAAAAAGAAACAAATAATTACATCTATAGGATTTAGCCTGTGAGAGAATGAGATAGCAAAAAAAAAGTATTTTTTTCACGGGTACTCGGTTCCAATATAATACGATAAATCCACGTTCCTTTAGTATAGTTGTACAAAGCGCAGAACGGATCTTTACAGACATTCCACCGATCAGGGGTTAAATATTTCTAAATTTAAAAAAAAATATGCATAGAAAAATGAAATATTTCAACTTTGTATAAACCACTTATTTGATGTGCAAATCCGACCGGTTTCGGACCAAACGTTCCTTCGTCAGGGAAAGCTTATAATAATAAAAATAAAAAAAATAAAAAATAAAAATATGCATATTTATTTTTGTAAAATCAATATCCAATCTTCAAACCACCACAAAATGAACAGGCAAAAGAAGACGACATCTAGCAACTCCGAAGAAGAAACCACAAATACGAAAAGGATGACAAGATGTATAGGAAAAGGTGCACTGGAATTCGACGACAAAAATTTGGAAAAAAATCATTCTTCACATTAATAAAAAAAGTGCTGCGTAGTCTCCCCACTCTTGTCTACTTTAATTTTCTAAAGATTGAACTGCACACTCTGATTTTTTTAATTATTACGTTAATGTGGTGTTCGTGCGAATGTGTGAGTGAGCAAGCGAGATGGGATGCTTGCGAGAGGCTTTGTAAGGCGACGCCTGAAAGAAGTATGTCTCTTTTGCTACAAGCAGCCCCCCAATAAATACCAGTACCAATTATACCTACTCTCTTCATTACCGTGTTCTACCCACCTGACACACAGCACTACACGATAACATTACAGTTAACTTAGAGAAAAATAGGATTCAATAAAGATCAATCAAATAATATTAAATCAAGTGATATAAAATTCTACGTGGTTCTTGGATGATTTTTCCCATTTAAGCGTATTGCCCATTTATGAACCACAAATTTCCGTTGGCAAACATGAAATTGAATAATATCCAATCTCTTGAATCATAATGGCCATACAAGGTACAGAGTACGCGAGTGCAAGACGTACCAGTACAAGATGTACAGCTATGGAGGTACAAGCGGGTTAGCCTTGAGCGCCTATTGCCCCTGCTCGCTACATAAACCCCGGTATGTCGGGCATAATAGAATGCAAGCTGGGGGCGGGTGTATTATATCCATAATAATTGCAGCACTATATCCGTGAGCAGACTACACAGTTAAAGCCCCATTAGACTAACATTACTGCCGCTTAAATTCTCCTTCGAATTCCAACTTTAGTGATCCAGTGCGCTAGGCCCGTAGCCTGATGTAACCTATACCGGAGCTATAGCTCCTAGCCGTTGCCCGACTGCTGGGGAGGACTCGCTCGTTAGGGGTTGCATTTCCAAGCAAATGGTCTATCAACTCGTTTGTGTACACTTAAAGACATTTAAGCGTTTACTCCACACTGTGAGGTTTGACCATAATCTTACCATGTCTGCAGTTCAAAATGTGATTTATCACATGCACAATATTGATGTTATTCCATCAATTTCATCATAACTAGGCTAACTAGAAATTTTAACAATATAAAGTGTATTAAACTGTTATATTTTGCATATGTTAGAAGTCAACTTGAGTACAATTCTCCCGTCTGGAATCCACATTATAGTATACATGTGCAAGCTGTTGAAAGAACACAAAAAAAATTCTTACGTTTTATAAATTTTAAAATGGGTATTCCAGCAATTATGTTGAACTACAACACTATTATAAATGATATGAATATGCTCAAATTGTCCGACAGAAGAATTTGCTGACTTGGTATTTCTATATAAAATTCTAAATGATTTAGTTGATAGTCCGGTATTGCTGGAAATGATAAGCTTCCGTATTCAACTACGTAATACTAGAAGTCAGGATTTATTTCAGTGCAGAAATTCTGGGACTAACTACCATATGTATTCCTCTTTGCCAAGAATACTAATGGAGGGAAACAATTATACCAAGTCAGTGGACATCTTCAATTTATGTTTAAACAAATATAAAATATTGTTACTGAGACAGTTCAGTTATGTACAATGGATGCTGTATATTTCTTATTAGTCATATGTAATGTTTGTAAAAGCCCCGAAAAAGGGCGTTAATAAATAAATTATACTACAGGAGTTTGTTTTTCTTAGTAGGAACATTTTTCTACACATTTACAAAGTCATCGGTATAACTTATGTGATTTAATTTTAAAAAATATCATTTGAAATTTATCTCAAAAGATACAATGTTAGTGCAAGCCGCGCGCCGTTTGGATACAGGGACGCGTATGTTCATAAAGCAAAGTACGTTACCTAGAGTTAAATCCTAAGTACTTCAGTTTGGGAGGCGGGTATGATCACCGCCGCCCAGGGATCCATTTATTGGATAACCATCACCACTGTCATAGGTCACCCAAGTGTTAACTACGTGTGGTAACCTAGCAGGCGTGCCCAGAATCGACAGATCTGCCGGATCTGCCAGATCTGCCCTGATGATGGACACTGCAACGCTGTCCATAACGTTGGCTAAGGAAGGAGGTGGCGTAACACGGTATAACTACGGTATAAATCTAAAAAAGTATCTATATTTTTAGTATTTAATGTTTTTTTTTACACGGGAAAATTTTACTTCTGCCACTAGAACTGAACCCTTCTGCAGCTAACCTGCGAAACTGCAACGGCTAATTTATAAGCCACTGACCTATCAAGGTAGTATTTAGACCAATCATTTTTGTCAACATTATATTTTATAAAATTTCACCAAAATGTGTATTTCTTTTTTTCGGTAGAGATCTGTGGTAGAGATCTACAGATATAATACCTATTGCAATACATGTTATCGTCAACACTTAATAAAGGTAGATGGTGTCGAGGAATTTCATTTCTACTTTGCGCGCTGTGATTTTTCTTAAACATTTTTACTAAGAGATTTTTAATATTATAATAATATGTAATACAGCTAGCTGAGTGTCCCGGAAAGTATTCGCAGTTGATTTTATATATATATATATATATATATATATATATATATATATATATATATATATATATATATTTCATGATAAATAGTGCTTCTTGATTGAATATATATTTTTTTAAATTGGTGGCGCTGTTTCCCTACGTACTGTACAAAAAGCATTCTGTACACATGTATTGAAAACTACACACGGCTTACGGCTAAACGCGTTTGAAAAAGAAAGCACTACATTTTATATTAAAATCTAGAAGATAACTACAGAAGAATTAAAATGTACACCTCCATAAGAGCACAGAATGATGAAATGATTTTTTTATATGAGAAAACAAAAAAGTGAGTGGAGGTAAAGTTTGCAATACTAATAAAATGTGAGTGTTTTTTTTAAATTCTTTAATTTTATTTTTTTTTATAAAATGTACACAGTATAAAAAAAAAACTAAAAAATTTAGGACTTAACAGAAGAAGAAGTGGTTGTGTTGTTTTTTAAATAAAGCAACCTTTGAAAAATTAAATCCATCGTTTTTATTGCAATGTTTTTTAAAGTCACAAGTTACCGACACGTAACTTATTCCCCGCTCAACGGACAAAGGTTTAATCAATACTTTATGTTTTCAATGCAAGCAAAGAATAGACGGTTACTTCGAGAGTGTTTTCTCTTGGGGTAAAAATAATCTCTTTTAATTTAATGTTTCAAAGACCCAATCTTGTCTGATAACGTCTAAAAGGGATCGAATCGCATCCCAGATGACATAGGCCCTGTGTGGAGTTAATGTAAAAAAAAAAGTTAGTGATTGGTTAATTTTTAGCTAGCGTGGGCTTTTTATAGTTAAATTCCTTTTATATTGAAATAGGAGGATGTTCAAAAAATTATCATACAACAGCGACATCTGAAATTACTGGCGCCATCTTTGGCCTAAATGAATAAACTCGTTGATAATAATTATAACTATTTATAATCCGTAATTGGTTTGAAACTTAACTAGAAAACAAAACAAAGTGTATTGTGTGATATTATAAATCGTACAATATTAATATAACATTCAATGAAGGAGCACAAATACGGAGTGAACTACGCTGCTTACGCTGCGTTAAGTTAATACCTAGCATCAAACTGTATTAATATCATCCTCTGGAGTTCAAATTCTATGAAGATTACGGACAATCCGTTGCATGGCTACTGGCCAGCCCCAGCCGTAGCGAGAGTTTTCCTAGAACCGTATAATATTATAATAGATGAACTGTAATGTATTAGTAAGCTCTGCTCTCGAAACAAGAAACCCATCTACTAGCCATCACCGGCCCGATCTATACGAACTACTAACCAATTCTACTACTCTACTGTGTCGAAATCGAAAGAGCCACTTACACAGTATTTTCAAATTATTATTACCTTCACTACAAAATCCACTACGATTTCATTTAAAAAATTCAGCACAAATTTCTAAGACGTGTTAACTATGAACTCGGTCTACCTCGTAAACCATAAAATATAACGAAACGAAATTAATAAAAATTATTAAAACTCTCCGATAAAAGACTTGTTTCCGACTTTACTTTAATTTTTAAAATTGTTAATGGTATTATAGAAAACCCTCTTCGTTCTTTCGTAATGATACTAACTAAAACTACTCGAGATAAAAAAAATATTTTTAATTGCAATAACAACATCGGGACTTTTAGGATTTAGATACTCACTTGTACCTAGATTGCATGCAATAGGCAAAACTTTCTCAGAAACAGTAGGTGTGTTCAAATGGGCCGAATGCAATTACAAGAAGCCTCTAATAACATACCTCATAAATAAATACTAATGTTAGATAATGGGTTTTTATTTTATAATTACCGTAGCAAATTATGCTTTTTGATTAGTGTTCCACTAAATTATTGTGCTATATGACATGTTTGTGAAAGCCCGTATTGGCGTGTAGTATAAATATTAATTAATTATTTTATATTTCTTTAATCAGTTAAAGAAGGATTTAATTTTGTAACCTTATTAATTTTCAAAGATGCAGCAACTTCTTAAAAACTTCACATGTCCAACAGCTTTTTCTTTCACCTGAAAATTGATATTTATTAACGTTTATAACGTAATATATAATAAATTTATAATTTTAACGTACATATGCATTTTTTAACAGCCCGCGTGGTCTGTGGCGTTTTCTAATTTATTTTTTATTTGACTATTGTCCAAGAGTCCCAAATACTCCCGATCGTCTGAAGCCAGCAGGACCCTCGCATCCAGAATTTGGGTATGTTGGGAAATTGCGGGAAATGTGGTGTGGAATTTTACGGATAATAGGAGGGTGGGAGTACCTTGCTATTCAGATCTGGTCACCAAATACGGTTAAAGCCATTTCAATTTTCACCAGGGCAATACTGAGAGTATCCTTTGTACCTCTTTGGAGCGCGCCAGAAATATACAATTATATTTTTTTATGAATGGATTGTAAAATAACACGAATTCTTTTAATCAAATGAATTTGTACGCCGGGATATTGCCCTTTGACCACGGAGTCCATTAAACACTTACACCACGTTATTTTGCGATAAAAAAATTATCAGAATAAATGATTTACCTTAAAAATTAACGTTTTAAATAATGAGAATTTAATCAACCACCTACGTAGATTATTAATCGTAGAAACCACAAAATAATTATGATCAGGCTGTTTTGATAATTTAATTTGTTCCTCAGCTACTGTTTAAAATATTTATTACGAATCATGTTCATTTTCGTTATATGTTTTTGGGGTGTTGTGCCGTGTTGCGCTACCTCCTTCTTTAGCCAACGTTTCGGACATCGTTGCAGTGTCCATCACCAGGGCAGATCCGGCAGATCCGGTAGATGTTCATTTTATTTTTAAATAAAACAAATTACGATATATATAAAAATTGAAGTTGAGTTAACAATTTCGTAACGATGCACCAGTTTTAAAGTTGAATTTTATCCTCAGCTTTAAAATGTCAATCGTGTCAATCATCTTTTGATATAATAATGAAGGTTAAAATACTTAGCATTTAGAGTAATCTACCTATACATGTATATGAAGAAAATTTACAGTTTTATTTAGAAATTGATGAAAAAATAACGGAAAAATAGTCTCTACATCTGAATCGAAAACGTTTATTAACAAAATTATATTTTTCGTGGTATTTTCGTATTCTCAATATAAACATTTATTCAGGCGATGATTTCTAGGGCAATTTAAAATACTTGCAAATGGCTCATTTTGCAGGGTCCATAGACAAAGTTGGAGGTAGTCGAACAGTTTACCATATCTTGGGCTGTTTGCTACCGTCCCGCGCCGTCCCTTGTATTGTATTATAATACCGACTCCAAAGTGGAAGTATGTTCCTGTTTTGCTAAGCCATAGCACTGAAGTTGTGCTGAGATGGATAAAGTTGTGTGCAGTTTAAGGTAATATTCGCAATGTGTGGTATTAATACTGGAAACAAAGTTATCCAATTACATTATTACCATTATTATGATAAATTTAAACTACTTGCTATTAAATATTTAAATTGAAGACTATTTAGTATTTACATATAAGACTATTAACTTTTTAAAAATTAATTATAGTTTTCTATCAAAATCGTTAGGTATACCCAGCCTCGCAGACCTGGCAGGTATAAATTATATTTAAGAAAATGCATTTAAAATAACTTTTTTATATTAGCTCCACACAGGAGGCCTTGAGGAAAATAATTCCCCTCAGGGCGTATGTCATCTTTGGGGATGCTGTGTGAAGGATTTTTCAGGAAAGGAAGGAGAGGAAGTTATGAGAACGAAAAGGGTATTAGGGGTGGGTAGGAATCAGTGTATCCAGCAGTGACGAATGCAAGAATCCATCCCTCCCACTGCGGTGCAAGGCGATGTTCCGAGAGAGCATCTACAGCTTGAGAAGTCAAAGGGACTCACACAACTATGTACTCTCTCCCGATACGGCTGCCGCATTCGCCGCCAGGACCCAGACAAACCTCACTACTTGATCCCGGGCACACCAATTGGCTAAATCACCAAACGTAGCGAATCACTTGGGGTGACCTATGGCAGAGATGTTGGTTATCTAATAAATGGTTCCCGGGGCTGCGGCACCCATACCCGCCTTTCAAATATTTTGCAAGTAGTCGACTGTTGAAATTTCAAATAATATGTCAAATTTCCATAGCTAATAATGCAGATGATGATTTGCGAGCAGCAAAGAGTAGGTTTAACCAAAAAATTTCAGACGAAAAAACTGTTTAAGGCGGTACACAACCATAATAATTTTTGTTTGTTTAAAACTCACATTTTAATAATTTCCGGCGAATTCGTAACTATAATTACTTTTTTTATTTCCATGCCGCACAAGGGATGCGAGTTATTTATATATTAGATTAATAAAAACAATACCTTACCATTAATATATTTTACGTACAACGATTTTAAAACTTTATAACCCTTTTTTTTCAAATATAAAGTTAGCGGTAAGTACCAGATTTTATTTTTCTAGAAGATGAATTAATAACTTCGGAGGATAACATGGATACACATTTTAAATATTTGTAATACGTTTTTCAGAATTAATTAAAATGAACGCGGCTGAAAGGTCCAATCTCCAGGCCTGCTAGGTTGAATTCGACCGTACGTTCGTCCAATACGCAATGCCGTGGATTATATTTGTTTACACGCTTTCTTCACTTACGTCGTTAAGAATCCCACATTATTTTTCTTCTTCTTCTTTTCTTTGATATGGCAAATTCGACAGTAGTTCCGTCCAATACACGGGTCGCGAGTCGCAATTTGTATACACGACTTCTTTACTTACGTCTTTAAGATTCTGAATATATTTTAGGGTATATTGTCGTCTTAAATATCATGACGCTAGAAGAGTTCACCGTTTTACAGTATTTTGCTTCTTAAATGCAAACTTTTCTGCTTAAAAATTATAATTATATTCGTTAAAATTCCGTAACTTAGCGCATATTTTCCTACAACACCTCAATCAGTAATATAAAACTTGTATTAAATATTAAATATAGCCACAAAGTTACATACAGTGATAAAATTTAATAATGTTCCATCTCAAAGTTATTTCTCTCCATCCTTTAATAATATTACATAAACACTTTTTCTGGGTAGGTAAATCTTCAATACTCTCTATATGAATAATTTCATTTGCAAAATCAGACCCTCTGTTGATTGATCACGCATATTATCTATGATCTAGAGTAGGTCACGTGACACGTATAGGATCGGCAAATTATCGGCTTGTCAGGAGCAGATGGGTCCGTGAACCGGATACCCGCGCTGAAGGCATCCGAGTCCGAATCACTCCTCTCAATTCTCTCTACTCGATCCCTCATCCCTCTAGTTCACCGCATGGAAATTGGGATGATCAAACACACGAAGGACGTGGCGGACTCACGCTTAGGGATTGTCAGATTAGGGTGTGGATTGTTGATTTCCTTCTAAATTATTATGATAGCATAATTTGTTTGGAAGAACTGACAGGGAAGTGTACCCATTTTAACAGTTGTTTTATACCAAAAATATGACAAATAGATTATTTTTTAATAAACGACTACGACGTCAGAACACTGCAGTTTACTTTTTTAATGAACGGTGCATAACATTAAGGTACTAGTGGAACAACAATTATGATGCTGAGAAAGGATAAGAGAAAGAGAAGTTTCTGGATATTTAGATCTTGCCCCTGAACATTGCCATGATGCTAAGAAAGGATAAGAGAAAGATAAGTTTCTGTATGTTTAGATCTTGCCTCTGAACATTGCTAAAGCCATTTTAAGCAACGTTTCATTTTCAGATTGTGGTTTCTAGCCCACACTCCCTCTTCTAGTTTCTCCCATTTTAGCAAGGAGCGAATTTAATGTTTTAGTCATTTAAGGCTCCAGGGAACTCTTGGACGAGGAACTTAACTCTCAGAAGTCATCGTATACATAACCAGTATCGGCTCGTGGTCTATCTCATAGGAAGTTAGAACACGGATTTAAGGTGGTACAAATCTTATATTGGTCTTTTCGATGTTATTTATATTTTTCTTTGATCTAACGTCTAAAGGAATCTCGTTACATCAGTACACCAGGGATTAGCGACCTAGCAACAAAATACAATTTGGCGATTCATTAAAATGTCGTGGATAAAAAAAATGTTTTAAATACGATGTTCACAATTCAAACAAGAAACAGAAAAAAAATATTTGAAAAAATAACAATTAATTAAATGAAGGCAATATTAGCGAATCTCAATCGAAAATCTGGAAACAGAAAAAAATATGGGCACATTTGGGACTCGAATCCAGGACCTTCGGCTTCCCGGGCCGCAACTCTACCAACTGAGCTAATGTGTCCCTCTGTTTTTTTTTTTTTTTTTTTTTTTTACATAAGCTCCACACAGGAGGCCCTGAGGAAAATAATTTCCCTCAGGGCCTATGTCATCTTTGGGGATGCTGTGTGGAGGGTTTTTTTAAGGAAAGGAAGGAGAGGAGATTTCTGGGAAGGAAAAGGGTTTAAGGGGTGGGTAGGAATCTGGGGTTCAGTATGTCCTGGTCATCCGCCTCCAAGACCTAGACAAACCTCACCCCATGAACCCGGGCACCCCTGCTAAATCACCCCTGTTAATGGGTTCGAGTCCCAGATGTGCCTATGATTTTTCTGTTTCCAGCTTTTCGATTGAGTTTCGCTAATATTGTCGTCATTTAATTAAATATTATAATCTGAGGTTTTACTCATAAAGTTAAAAATAAATTAAAAAATTATATTTATTGCAATTAATAACTATATATAACATCATAATCACAATTTTTTTTTGTTGATTCTTGTCCTGAAAATTTGGTGTTAAAAATCTCTGTGATGATGTGATATGATAAAAAAATATATATAATCGCTGCGCACACAGCCACTTAGTAAAACCTCAAGGTTTGCACTAGTGTCCGACTGAAACAGGACTTTCTACCGAAACCGAAACTTCTACCGAAACCGAAACCGAAACTTTTATAAACATGTTAAAAATCTGTTGTTTACTGAATTTTGGCTTATTTTTTACATTTATACAGACAGTCAACACGTGTTTAAATGAAATAAAAAAGCAATAATTATTATTATATTTATGTTACTTCTATAAAACAAACAAAAGTTATAAAAATTAACAACACTTGGATCAAAAATTTGTCAATAATCAGCACTTCCATTATAGAGGAAGGACCCCATTAATTAAGTATTTAAATTTTAATTCCGTTTACAATCACAATATTACACGTATTAAAATAAAATAACATAACGAGTAACAATATTTTTTTTTAGATAATTCTAATCAGTCATAAATCCGATTGAATAACTCAACGGAATGCTAGATAAATGCCAAGTAAAATGCGTGAGAGAGAAGTAATAACAAAAACAAACAATTAAATAATCACTGTGGAAGATACTCTCATTATCACCCTGGTGTAAGACCACCATTCACAATTAAAACGTTGCTTGAAATGGCTTTAGCCATGTTTGGTGACCAGATCTAAATAGCCAGGTACTTCCCCAATTTCCTCTTCCCCATCTCCTTCCCCTCCCCGCTACCGTCAGCCCCACAACTTATCCCAATTGGGGATGCCACAGTCTCACTGGCTTCAGACGGGAGCAGCTGGGACTCTTGTGAGGTATTCATAAAAAAAAATAATAAAACAACTATGCGCGAGAAATAACACATTAACTCACAACACAATCACGCCGGACCCGCTAATGATGGCGGGTGACACACGAGCCAAGAACTCACTCGAAGTCAGCCGAATGACATGCGATAACTCACGAATACAGAGTTTCTGCCGAAACCGAAACTGATGCCAAAACTAGATTTTTTTGCCGAAACTTGCCAAAACTGAAACCGAAACCGAACCTTCGGTTGGTCGCTAGTTTGCACGTCAACCGTTCTGGCGTCACTAGTATGTTTTGTATTAACTATTTCGAAAAACAGAAAGTCCCATAGTGGCTGACATTCATAAGCACAAATGGGATTTGTTTGGTATTCGCTCTTGGGTAGTAACATTCGGGGGGGTGGATTTATCTGTACCCAGAATATGAATGGCACGCTATTTAAAGTGTGGTAAAAATAAAAGGTTTTTCTTATTTTCTTATATTTTTATGGAAGTTCACTACACAAACGAAATTTAAAACAAATGTACCTAATGATATCAAAATCTTTAAAGATCGCGAGTTTTATTCCTGGCGTGCGCAAATAAATTTTATTAATTTTATGCGTTTTCGAAATTTTACCAATATAATCTGTAATAATAATAATTTAATAAACACAGAATACTATATGTATTTGCGGCACGTTCTAGAGGGGTAGATTTGATACCACCATTCAGAATGGAAACGTTGCTTGAAACGTTGGTGACCAGATCTGTTTTTTTTTTTACATTGGCTCCACACAGGAGGCCCTTATGAAAATAATTTCCCTCAGGGCCTATGTCATCTTAGGTGATTCTATGTGAAGGGTTTTTTTAAGGAAAGAAAGGAGAGGAATTTCTGGTAAGGAAATAGGTATGAAGGGTGGGTAAGAATCTGGGGGTCAGTGTGTCCAGGAGTGATGGATGTATGAATCCATCCCTCCGATGGGTCGAGAGATTTCGGCTAGAGAGGATAAAAGACCTGCCTCAAACAGTCTCTTTCGATCCTGCCATCCATCGACCTGGATAAACCTCACCTAATATATGGCAGAGGTGTTGGTTATCGAATAAATAGTTCTCGGGGTGGCGGTACGGTAATTAGTCAGGTATTTTCAAAACCTTCGCTTCTTCCGATCTTTCGATTTGGAATAGTCCCTTCAAAACTTCCAAAATCATTCAAAAGATAGTTGTAGCGAAGATCTGAAATAGACCTCTTTCTCCTGACATATGGGAGCTGTTGGGACTATTGTAAAGTATTTACATTCATAAATATCCCTTATTTGGGCCCAGATCCGCACCGGGACCATTCCTTCGCATCCCCTTCTGCACCCTGTTCCTGGCCTAGCTTTACCGCCGTGTTGTTTCATTTAATTGATTTGACTAGAATTTATAGGGGAACGAATTAGGGTAGATTTCTTCAGAACAAGACGACTTTCTGAAATTAATCTGCGGAAGCAAGAATACTTACGGTAATGAGACCACATTAATAAAAAAAAAACAAAGCTATTATGAAAAAAGGAAAATTACCGTTTGCTAGTTTGTTTTCTTTTCAGATGGAGTGTTAATATTATTCCTATTTCTATATTTTTTCCACGAGAACAGTTTTAAAAACTTTTCTGTAAAGAAAGAAAATTCTTATAAATAACTTCGTTCATACATTCCACACAACGCACGTGAGCCATTCCCAACTAGCAAATAAGTTTAAAAATACTTGAAAATTGATAGGAAGGTCCGAATACGTTATTATAGTCACAATTCATTTCACAAAACTTTATTTATCCTTTTGACTGCTTAATTATTTATCTGCTAGTTGGGAACGGCTCACGTGCGTTGTATGGAGTATCTGAAAAAAACTGTTGAAGAAGGTATTGTTAACACAACTTCAATGAAACATGAACTAGAACAACTCGTTTCTGTTTTATGTTTCAATGAAGATTTGTTAGTGTTATCTTCTTCAATGATTAGGGAACGTACCCATACTACGTGACACGTTTAGGGGGGGGGGGGGGTCTTCAAAATGTCACGCTCCATACAAATGAGCGGCGGGTTGCTTAGGATTTTGGTCCCCGGGGGGGGGGGGGGGGGGTTAAAAATTGCAAAAAGTTGGTCACGTAGTATGGGTACGTTCCCTTAAATATTGCAATGTGGTTTATGAGATATTCCAATAAGTCAAATATTCATTCTAGAGATAGGAAAGTCGGCATTTGTCCCATATGAATAAAAATCGAATAGGTATATCCGAGACACTAGTATGTATATCATACAAAAAGATAGCCAAAAATATGGGATGAAAACAATGGAGGATAGTATTTGTAATTCTTGAATTGAAATATAAAATCGATATAAAAAAGACGAAAAACAATTAGTTTCTGGGAAGGATGTTATGTTGGTAATAGTAAAGCACCAGCTGTCAGATGCTGATAGTTGGCAGGTCTGTCACGTCACTTGATAGATAACCTTAAACTTGTCGATAAACGTCTTATATATGAATCGGCTTTTTGTGTTTCATTACGAACCTCGGACATTATAGATAGCTCAATTGAGTGTTGTCCCGGCATAAATATACCAAACCACCCACTGTCCCGGTAAGATGGAGGTTCTGGTCTCGATTCCCGGTTGCGACCGTTACCTTTTTTTGAGTGACTTTTCCCGTTTCTTTGAAGATTTCTTAACATTATCTTCTTACGATTAAATATTACAATGGGTGTTTTACGCTTAATTAAGGAATTCCAATTAATTAAAATTAAGTTTTTTAATTTTTTTGCACCTACTGGTTTTTATACCGGTCGCTTGAGTTTAGACAAAATGTTTCCAAATATCAGTGTATGAATATATGAAATAAAGAATTTGGCATCTGGTCTTACTTTTTTAAAGTGTGTTGGATATTTCAAAGCTCCTTACTTCATTATAGAAGTTAACTGAGAATAAAATCTAGTTAGAAAAATCCACGTGAATTTCAACACACAGGTCAGGAGATTTTGTTTCTTTATGCAAACATCAGATATCAGCTTCATGATTTAGTTTGGTAAAAGGATCTATAATAAATAATAATCTTCTTACGTTTCACATAGATACCCGGAATATACCCGAGGCATAAATATTGATAGATATCACATGCTTAACAACACCAACGTAGATAATATGTAATATTCCATCTATTTTCTCCGGTATTGGATAGTCTGGATCGAGCCAAGGTTAGTAGTTAGCAAACACAGTAAAAATGTCCAGGAACTAGAGTGAGGGACTTGGGGTTTATATTAGTTTGATGGCATCGCTATAAGCTCGGTGTTGTCCATACATACTGATGCTACACTCTCCCCCCTGAACCCTGTCCACGCTACCTCCCCCACCCGGGTCCGGGTAGCAACACCTGGAAGGGGGTGAAAGAGGAGGCCAAACTTTCTTATCCCCGAGATAACATCCCTTGTAGAATTTTTATAAGACGCATAAAGTACAAGATGGCGGGATGTCTTCGTTATAAGAGTGATAATACTTTTATTCCGCGCCGGTGCCATCAAAGAGACAATGTTTGTCGGCGATTTCATGATTTACGTCTCCTTGTAAGCGTGTCCCCCTTTGTACACGTTTGGATATTAATATAATGCGTGGATTCCATTTATATAAAAATTCATCTCCACAAAACTAAACTTGTTCGTCCAAGTGCTCGTGTGTTGTGCGTTGTACAAACGAAACACGTAAACTTCGGGTTTTATTAGTTTTACCAGGAATATTAACATTTCACACAAAGTCCCAAAACAATGAATTGTTAAATAAAAGTTTGGAACAATTTTCGTGTTTGTTTTAAGGATTTAAGACAGGGGTTTTGTAACAGGGAAAACTAAGATCAACAGTAAATTTTAAAGCTCTAGAACTGGAACTACCCGAATATTTTTTTTTTAAACTTTAGTTTTATGTGAAAAAGAAATATGTCAAAGCTTTATTTTCTTCTTAATCTAATATCGGATATTTAGTATACTATCATTTTCATCCAGGGATCGTTATTATTTATTGAGTTGTGTATCCTCGCTAACACTCGCAAAGATTATATTTATGTGCCGTATTAAAGAGTAGACTGGAGACGCCGAGAAGAGCCAGGCGATGGCGTCGGCGACAATAAGCTCGCCTTAATAACAAACACGTATAAAGTCTAGGGGAGATAACAAATAATTATGTTAGTTTGTTTGTTTACCCTGGCTAGTTCACGATCACCGTGACACGCATTCGGGATCAGTCGGGATCACTCGGCCATGTTCGGCGGAGCTCGGCCCGAGTCGGGAGCGTCTCGTGCTGGGTTGGGGCCCCTCACCGTACAATTAATTAATGGCTTTAATTAGCGCTTACCAAGTTTATGAACAGGAAAAGTCTGGCGCTTTATTAATCGTATTAAGTATATTGTAGCTGTCTCAGTCGGCGCAACGCGTAGCGGCGGGAGAGAGGGGGACGCAGCATTGGAGGGGTGTCCGGACACCTCGCTAGCTTTGTTTACGCCTAGAGATAACCTGAAGGCCAATTGGGGTTATTAAAATTTCTGTAAAGGAACACAGAACTTCATCAAGCCTTTAATTGTGAATCGATTCCATAATAAATACACAGGCCATTGTTTATTAGAGCGTGATGTCGACCTTTAACTCGGCAATTAAAGAAGATTAATTCCAAGACATCTTCTACTTCTTCTTGTGCCTTGTCCGTTCATCGGACATTGGCTATCATGTTGGCTATGCGGACTTTGTTTAATGCGGCCCGGAATAGCTCTACGGTAGAATGGGCCCTTCCTTCCTTCCTCCAGGGCCCCGTCTTCCGGCAATCTTTCCATGCATTATGAGATGCATGATCTCATACTTCTCTGCATGTCTCATCACATGTCCAAGATATTGAAGTTTTCGGATTTTTATAGTTTTAATTACTTCCTTTTCTTTATTCATCCGAACCATAACATCTTCATTCGTAACCCTATCCATCCAGCTTATTTTAAGCATTCTTCTATAGATCCACATCTCGAATGCCTCAAGTCGCCTAATTAGTTCTTCAGTAAGCGTCCATGCTTCCATTGCATTAAATAATATCGAAAACACGTAGCATCTGACCATTCGAAGACATCAGTTGTTCTTATTCACAAATCCGAATTTAAAAAATCAGAATGAAAAGTCTTTAAACTTTTATATCACCCGTCTCCAGAACTTTTCGTGCACCGTGTACAGAATAAAGTTTATGCTTATCATTATATATGTAACAACATTTACCAGTGAACCTTCACCTGAAAGTTGAAATGTGTTATTTCAGTAAATAGCTCTTCGTCCAATAAAAACCTGCAAATTCTTTTTCCATATATTCGTGGTAACATTTTTTGTATGCGAATTGTGGCATGTTAATACGTTTATTTTACAGGCCCTTGTTAAATTTCCCTTAGTCCGAAATATACCTAATAACGATTGTTACAGGGCTTAAAATGTTTCCGAAATTTGTTTTAATCTTGAAAAACCAGACTTTTTTCCTGGGTTAGTCATTTTTATAAAATGTATGGCTTTCAAATTGATTGGTTTAATTATTTATTTATTTATACTTCATTCCTATTCACTTTCCGGTTAAAAATGCCTTCTGCCTCGACACTCAGGTGAAAGTTCTTAAAAAAGCGCTTTACGTGACAATGGAATCACCCCATAATGAAGGACGGTGGAGTCACGTGGAGTGACGATTCACACACCATCAATCTGTTCTAGGGTTCAAAAAGACACAATATATCCGGATGCTTTATTACGTACGCACTCAAGGGATGTTTCTCTGCAAAAATTGAAGCGTCTATCTATATATATATAAAAATCTTGTGTCACTCCTCCGAAACGGTTTGACCTATTTTTATGAGTTTTTAATGTATATTTGGTAGGTATGAGAAAAGGTCGTAAAGTATATTTCATACCGCTAAGTGATTTAGGGTATCCCTGTCCAGAAATAATTTATATGGCAGAACAACGTTTGCTGAATCAGCTATATATATCTCTACATACCTTACCTTACTGTCCTTAGACGCGTCTGTCTGTATGTCTGTTCGCGATAAACTTAAAAACTAATAAACGGATTTTTATGCGGTTTTCACCAATAGATAAAGTGATTCATGAGGAAGGTTTAAATATATAATTTGTCAAGGTTTTCTGGCAAGCGGGCTTAGTAGATTTGATTTTTATGCAAATTTACATATGGCGTTGGCCATAAAGGTTGGGTGACCAACCTTATGCAAAGATGTAAGTACGCACCCTCACACTTACCTTTGTTTGAGATTTGCCTCTTTGCACCCGTGAAACTAACATTACTTTATCAAAAATTCACTTATCTGATACAATTATTGGTTGCGCCCATCGACAATAGAAGCGAAACAAATAAGAAAACCATGAAAAAAGTAATTTACCCGTCAATTTTAATTTTCCTGAAGTAGGTCTCACTGTACAGTACAGTGGAGGTTATCCACCACTTACCCGCCCTGGTATAAGTAACAGATGGTTACTCCTTCAAGGCTCTCGCGAGATTCTAATTTTTTTGTTAAACGAGTCTACATTTATTTATTTTGAACGAATCTAGACCTCCAGTGTCCCTGCATACGGTGTTAGAAATCAGTATGCAAGTGCTTAACAGGAAAAAACATAATATAACAAATCAACATAATACAACAAACGGTTAGTAATACAAGCAAAAATAATAGTTAAAACAAAATAAAACTCGTTCAAGAAGCTCACGAGGCAGCATTGAATTATGTTAAAAACCCTGTAAGCATCAAGATAAATAGATAAAGAACATACGGTAAACAATTAAGTCTCAAATTATTTGGCAAGTACCAATAAAAAAATTTAAATTGCATTCAGCCTGATAGTACACACACACTTGTTTCAATGCGACCTAAAGTGCTCTAGAATTAAGATATGAACGCAGGTAAACCATGCACGAATCGTCCCAAACATCGCCGCGTATGCTTACCCACCACGTGACTCTACTGTTAAAAATTAAAATCTAGAGAGATCAATTTTTACTAATTGAGAATACAATTCCTTTTACAGTACCTATTTTCGGTATTATTTATTGTGATCAGTTTTAACCAAGGAAGTAGATTCACAAACACATGGAACAATGTTACAAATGCAAAAAATAAATATTGGATGGGTCCGAGTATTTAACGCATTTGACATTAAACGGTGCTACAAATGCTACGGGTTTAATCATAAAGGAAGTGAATGCAAAAAAGACTCCTTTGTATGCCCTAAATGTACGGGAGAGCATAGAAGTGAAGCATGTACTTCTATTAGAGGAACAGAAAGATGCATAAATTGTATCAATACCAAAAGCAAATTAAAGATAAACATAGAGTCAAATCATCCTGCGTGGAGCTTTGAATGTCCGGTATATAAAAGAAAATTAGAACTGGAAAAGAAAAAGGTCATTTTTTTATAAAAAGCAACCAACTCCAAGGAATTCTATGTTTAAATATTCAAAGTTTGATATCGAATAGTGAGGAGGTCTAGATACTGATAGAACGAAATAATCCCAAAATAGTAATGTTAAGCGAGACTCACGTAACATGCGACATTGAAGACAGCGAAATTACTTTTCAGGGATATACTACAGTACGTTGTGATTCCTATAGTAGACATACAGGGGGAGTAGTGATAATTATTAGAAAAGACATACTATATGAAGTAATTTCCAACACACAGTACGAAAAGAACTGCTGGATTCTTGCAATAATGATAACTTCGGGATATAAGAAAGGAGTTTATGGAGTAATTTACCACTCTCCAAATGCAAGTACCAAAGACTTTCTATCATTTATAGAGAACTGGTGCACCCTAAATCTCCAAGAAGAAGAAGATAATATCTTAACTGGTGACTTCAATATAAATTTCAAAAACTTTAAGGATACATATACTAAAAGACTAAAACAAATTATTCAAACTTTGGGAATGAAACAACTTGTTAAAAGTGAGACACGAATAACAGATAAATCCAGTACGTTAATTGACCTTGTCATATCAAATAGATTAGATTTGAACGTAAAAGTTCTTGATGAACCAAAAATAACTGATCATAACCTTATCCACATTACAGATAACATAAAAAGAAATAAGATGAAAACCAGCAAAATAATAAAATACAGAAACTATAAAAAATATAGCAGTGAAAGATTAATTGAACTTCTGGGTGATATGGATGAACTTCATCAAATGGAATACAATGAAAAGTCTAAATCATTGATAAATAATCTACAAGAAGTAATTGATAAGTTAACACCAATCCAAGCTACTAAAATAAGAGGAACAAATAAATGGTATAATATAGAACTACAAACAATACAAAATGAAAGAGATAGATTGTACAAAATTGCAAAAATCTCAAGAAACTCTGAAGACTGGAAAGCATTCAAAAATATGAGAAATAAATACACAAAACAATTGAAAATTTGTAAGAACGATTACTTCAAAAACAAAATTATCTCTGAAAAGGGAGACACTAAAAAAATGTGGAAAACCATAAAAGGATTACTACAAACCGAAGATAAAGAGATGAAATACGACATTGAATTCCCACATCAGATACAGGGTACCATACAGAACTGCTTCAACGAATATTTCGTAAACAGCATAATAGAATTGCATCAGAGTATACCAATACTGAAGAAAGACATCTGCGTGAGAAATGTTCGGCTAAACCGAGAAAAACTTGTGTTTAAAGAGATTGATGAAACATATCTTTTACAGATTCTTAACAGCACCAAATCAAAAGCGAGTCCAGATGGAATAAGTTTTACAGTTTTGAGAGATGCAATGCCAGTGATAGGACCTCATCTACTGGATATAATAAATGAATCATTAAGAAGTGGAAAATTTCCAAACACATGGAAAACATCTACTGTGATCCCGATTCCGAAAGTTGTTAATACCAGAAAATGTGAAGAATTTAGACCAATAAATATGTTACCAAAATACGAACAGGTACTAGAAATTGTAATAAAAAAACAACTCGTTGAGTATTTGGAAAAACATAACATATTATGTGAGGAGCAATCAGGATTCCGGAACAACAACTCTTGCGAAGCGGCGATAAACATAGTGATACATGGAAGAAAGAAACAGACAAAAAAAATCACCATTGCAGCATTTTTAGATTTCAAAAGAGCATTTGAAACGATAGAAAGGAAAATACTATTGGAAAAACTAGAAGACATAGGTCTTTCTGACGTAGCTCTGAATCTATTCAAAGAATATCTCCAGCAAAGAAAACAGGTAACGAAAGTTGAAAGCTCAGAATCAGAACCGATAGAAAACAACCTTGGTGTTCCGCAAGGGTCGGTATTAGGTCCAATTCTATTTATAATTTACATAAATGATATTATCAAAACTATTAAACATTGCAAAATTAGGCTATTTGCAGACGATACCTTAATCTATATTTCGTGTGAAGATTACATAGAAGCAATTACCAAAATAAACGAAGACCTACAAAATATAGCAAAATGGCTGAAATTAAACAAGTTGAAACTGAACGTAAACAAAACAAAATATATGGAAATAGGCAATAAAACACGTAACACAGGGTTAAATTTGACAATTAATGGTGAAAAAATTGGAAAAGTAAATGAAATCAAATACCTGGGTGTAATACTCGACTCAAAACTGACTTTCACAGCAAACTTTGAATATGTGCTAAAAAAGGTATCAAAAAAGGTAAATTTTCTTAGAAGACTAAGACGTAAATTAAATAGAAACACTACGGAGCTTATTTACAAAACTATCGTTGCTCCACATTTGGACTTCTGCTCTACGATGTTATATTTGGCCAATGAAGGAAATTTGAACAAACTAGAAGTTATACAAAACAAAGCTATGAGATGTATACTGGGGAAAGGCAAATACGCAAGGATTAATCAAATGAGAGAGGAGCTAAATTGGATTCCAATAAAAAAGAGACTACTATTTAATGTGTTAATTTTTGTGCATAAAATTATGAAAAACCAAATGCCAAAATACTTTAAGGATGAAATTGTTCTTAATAGAGACATTCATAACTACGAAACAAGAAATACAAACAGAGTTCGATTGCCACAAATGAAGAAATCAAAATCACAGAACTGCCTAATGTACAGAGGACTAAAGATGTATGATGAAATGCCTGAAAGTATGAAGAATGAAGAAAGAATGAATGTATTTAAAAGAAATGTTATGCTTACTGTAAAAATATTTAAATTTATCAAATGAAATGTTATAATGTGCTTATTAGTTAATATTCATGTAGTATAAACTAACTCAATAAATAAAAAAATAAAAAATAAAAAAAAAATATTATTTTTCACGCTAAGCTGAAAATACAGACGCCCTGAATTTTTTACTCGTCTTGCAGAAAATTAAACCCGTGACGCCTGACGTGAGAAGAACTCGACTGCTGACCAGTTTTTTTTCATAAATATCGCATTTCAACTTCGTGAATTCAATCCATTGTTATTTCCACAAAAAGAGAAGTAGGTACATACCTACCTCAGTTTATTCTCTGAAATCTTAATTACCCCGTCTATCAAAGTTATTCACCGTATTGCGGATATTTTCAAGTAATTATTATATGTGGAAAATAACCGTTTATAATAATTTTTTCATGATTTTTATATCATGAAATATGAAAACATTTCCTATCTAGAAAAATAGAGTTATATAATTACCTACCATTAGCATAGCGAATAGTAAAGTGATGGAAAACTTTGCCTTTCTTTGGTAATTTTAAAGTAGGTTAGCGTTTAAAACGGGTATTTACCGTGGTTTATATTAGTTACTTTGTGTTGTTCGTTTTAATGCATCGTTGTGAAGGAAACGGTCAATGAAAGCCCTGAGCTAGATTTCTGTTTCATCAGGAGCGTGTTCCGAGTTATCAAAAATAATTAAAGTCCTGACCTATTTAGAATGGTTCTGAGGCACATTTTAATTGCTCTACTGCCATTGGGGAATTCGGAATCGTTGGCATTTATTCATAAAGTGATATTCTTCAATAAATATAATTATTGTGGTTATGCACCATTATTGAAAATATAGTATTATAATCAGGAGTAATTTTATCTAGAGGAGTATAATATCAATTCGGGGAGCGGATATGGGTACCAACGCCTTCGCCATAAGTCACTCCTTGCACGAGTTCCCCCAAGATGTAATTCCGTATCTGATAGTAGATTCCGCCAAGTGGTAAGCTAAGTTTGGTTCATCGGATGAAGCGTTAGCCTACCAGCTGCGTGGCAGGGCGGATTGCGAAAGACTGGTATAGGGAAACCCTCCAACTGGTCTCTCTCGACCCATCGTCTTGCACAGCAGCGTATGGATTCATACGTCCGTCAATCCTGGATACTTTACTACTTACAAACTTTTTTCTTTCCAAAAACTTTATCTCCTTCCTTTTCTTAAAAAGACCCTCTATACAGCATCTCCAAATACGATAATTCCAGAGGGAAATTATTTTCTCCAGGGGCTTCTTGTGCGGGTTTAATGTGTTTCTGTTGTTATGTTATTTTTTTACATTAACTCCACACAGGAGGCCCTGAGGAAAATGATTTCACTCAGGGCCTATGTAATCTAAGATGCAGTGTGGATGGTCTTTTTGAGTAGAGGAAGAAATGAACATTGATCTTGAAGAGACCCATGTTGTAGGAAGGAGGAAACACAAAGGTCGGAAAATCGTTCCACAGCCGAGCTGTAGAACACGAGAACGAGTCATGTGACAAATGTCAACCGTGTACATATGTTGGGTACGCGTTTAGCGTGTTTCCCGACTATGCACCGTGCTAAAAGGATCAATGACGCTAGTTCCTCGGAGCATCTTCCATTGAAATACCGGTAGAACAAGGATTGCATTCCCACCCGACGCCTGTGCTCTAAAGATTGCAATCCGTCTGTTAAATTATGAGAATCTATCAGTCCATTACTGCACAGCGTCGAGGGTTTTTTTCAGTTATTTTGGAGCTCCAGACCAGAGGTAGCTGCCAAATTCAACCGTGGGGCGCACTTGTGATTTGTACAGGGTTAGCAGTTATGTACTGTTAAAGTATCTGCGGGCCCTGTACAGTACGCCCAGTTTTTGAGAGGCTAACTTAACTCTAGCGTCGATGGAGCCCCCATATCTGAGCTGGTCACTTAGAGTTACATAAAGCATATCAATGGAGGGCCCGTTAGGAAGATTGCTTCCGTTGAAAGTCACTAGATTTTCATTTCGATCCCTTTTAGACGTTATCATATATTATGTTTTGTCACGTTGTTATGTTTTCGTCGATAATAGAATCTGTACCGGGATGTTCAGTTGTCTACGTTAAATTATATTTGTATTGTAGTATTCTAGCAAAATGTGAAAATTATTTTGTGATATTAGGTTCTTACATATGAAATTGGCGTTTTGCCGTACTGGCAACTTTGATCTCAAATATCTTCTCTTTGGTTAGGAACTCGTGTATTTGTGTTTCAAAAATTATAATTCATTTGTTTTTTCCTTAATTGTTTTTTTTTTCTCTCCAAAATGGAAAACTTGAAATATCGTGTTATTTACGAGTACGAGTTCCACCGTGGCATTTAGAGGCAAAAATTGAAGGATTGATATCGCATAGTTTGATGTTCTAGATAAATAATGCACCTTGTTTATTATGTGAGTATGTTAATGGGTCATGCAACATGCAATGTGTAATAAGGAATAATATTTATTTAGCTTTAGAGTCTCAAAATTTGTTTCCTTAAAATTATGTAAAAAATGTCCATAAATGAAATTTATAACGGCGTGGTCATATTTTACCTTGTATGTTTGGTCGATTTCATATTTACCTGCGCATGTCGACTATTTATTCAGAGTCACGCAACTGCGGACTGGTATTGCATGTGGGTCGTTTCACCTCCACACAGGTGCAATTATTGGGGCGGCCGAATCGGACTAATTCACCCTTCTATAATCTGCACTCCTGCACTCTGCACCCTGCACCTTCGACCCCGAGCAAACTTATCACGCTGCTAATCGGCACGCCATTGGCAGCTTGAAGGATTGTTAGTGCTGAGGGATGATTCAGCAACAGAAACTTAGCTAAACTCGGAACTTGTGGTTGGATCTCAATGATATATTATAAAATGCGGAAATTACGTCTAAGGGTGACAGTTGAAAATGCAAGTTTATTTTACTAGTCCATAAAATATCTTTCTAAAGTATTATCTTGTTCTTTGACTTTTGATGTGCCAATACTTTGGACAGCCATGCATCGACACATCGACAGTGCAAATTGACGATAAAACTAAAATTAATTGCACAGCTACAAAAATTGGATATGATTTTAGATTTTAACGGCCAAAAGTATTTTCGTTATTTGTTTTTGGGATGTTACGCCATGTTGCGCTACCTCCTCCTTTAGCCAACGTTTCGGACAGCGTTACAGTGTCCATCATCAGGGCAGATGTGTCAAATGTGATGATTGACACTGTAACGTTATGCTAAAGTTGGCTAAAGGAGGAGGGATAACACCTCAAAAACAAATAATGAAAAAAAGCTACAAAAATTCATTATTTGTGTAACAGTGATACCGATTCGCCCTTATTAAAGAGGAATATTAATATGTATGTATAATACATGTAAATTATATTAAAGAAAACATATTTTTTTGCGATTTAAAACGGCTGGCGGGCCGTACTATAGTCACCATTGAAACTCGTTCTACGGAAGAAATTGGAAAATAGATGTCCTAGAGTAAGTAGGTATTTGATTTGAATTATTTTATTTGATGAAGTCGCTCAAAATCTATGTGCGCATAGATCTTTTTAACTGCGCAACGGATATTAATGCGGTTTTCACCAATAGATAGAGTGATTCAAGAGGAAGGTTTATATGAATAAAAACATGCTTATTATGGTGGAGAAAAGTCGATAAATTCAAATATTCAATTCATGCAGCGGGCAGCGGGCAGCTGGCAAGCGGGTGGTGTGGATTTTATAAAGGTTGGGTAATGGCGTTGTGTTTTGTTAGCCACAGCAACGTGTGGCCGGGTCTGCTAGTATTAAATAAGGAGAAAGAGCTGTTTATGATTGTAGATTTTTCTTTTGTTAACCGATTACTAAAACTACGATCGAAATATAGAAATTCCTTCGTAGAGCATTAGTGCCCGATTCAGAATCTCATCACGTTGGTGATTTGCGCATATCATCGCAAAGTAACTCCGGATTAGGGCTGAGTTGGTTTACCACTGCGGAACTATGATTGCAGTTTACCAGCGCACAATCAGCCATTACGGCCGCAAGTTGTGCTTTTTAGTTGTCTTGTAATTTCCGCGATAGCGTGACGAGGGTACGAGCGGCGCACGGAGCACGGAGCACGGGCCGGGCACGGAACGGCGCGGCGTCGGGCGCCACCGGGCGTCGGACCGCATTGCGGCGCCGGAAATTCCGAACTGGAATGATTACTAATCAGCCGGATGACGGAAGTACGGAGACCATAGCCATAAGACAGCCGACTGCAGACTTCAGACTGCTTTCCATTCGGAATGAACTGCGTCGCGGAGGTATAACGTATTTCATAGCTAAACATATTACGTTCCTATATTATGTTATTAATGTACACGATTTGCATGAGCACATTTTTGCATTCCTAATCTTTTGATTCATGAACGTTTTAAGTTAACAAAACAATACGTACATTCTTTGATAAGCGTGCCTCACAACCTCACGTGGTTCGAACTGAGATGGTTTTTTTAACTGTAATAACCCCTTTATATTCTTAGTCAAATATTAATTTCGATTTATTTAGTAGTTAATATTTGTTTGCTAGCTGGTCCCGGCATGCGTTGCTATGCCATTTAATAAAGAAATTGTTTCTCCCTGAGTGTCCTTTCCCATTCGTCCCGTTCCCCATCCGCCTCCCCTTCTACTCCTGCGTCCTCTTCCCCTCTCGCCTCGCGTTCCCACTCCGTCACCTCTACCTTCCCTCTCCCCACTCCACTCCCCCCCCCTTCCCTCATCCCGCGTTCCGTATATTCAATCCCAATAATTCAGTTTTTAAACAGCCCGCGTGCCACCTTTTACAATTTTTATTCAAACTTCCATTTTTCATGTATATTAAATTTGGTACCTGACATAGGTACCTATTTAAAATATCTAAAATTCTTGATTCGATTCAAACTATTAGGGGAGTACCTAATTTAAATAAATTTATCAACTTAAAGATTTTCAAAAATAGAATCCTGATTTAACAATCATTCTTTTGCAAAATGTCATTCTCAAACACGCGAAATGTCAAACGTGCGATAGTCGTTAGGTTTTCTGAAATTATCCAATTTTCTGCGCAATTTTCGTATTTTTTCTCTCCGTAAGAACCATCCTCGTACTTCAAGGAATATTCTAAAACAGGAATTAGCGAAATCGGTTCAGCTGCTCTCGAGATTTGCGCTTAGCAACACATTCAGCGATTCATTTTTATATATAAGAAGATTAAGCCTAAATTAGCTCACACCATCGTCTGCTAATAATTTTACATTCATTACTGAAATCACTAGAATACACGACGATATATACATAAATTTACGTTATTTGGCATAATACTTCTTTAAATATTTTAAATGTTAGTATATTCTTCTTCAACGTTCGCAAAATCAATAATATAATTGTATTCAATAACAAACAAAACATAAATATTTGAAGTGGACATGCTTTCTTAACATGGGAATAATGCCTCTTAATTTTTTTATACCAAAGCAATTAGGGCCTTTTAGAACACTGCTGGTGACTTATATTGTAGCACGAGTATGTATATAATTTAATTTGAATAATGAGTGAAAAACAAAACGGTTAATCAAGGAACGCCAACGATCTCCATTGTTATGTTTCCAATGGTTGGTGGTTACGCCCATACACATACCTACACATACACATACCTACATAGCACGCATACATACTGTCACTGCTTGGGATTGGTATTAATAATGTTGCAAATTCCTTTCCTACCTATCCCTAATTCCTACCCGTCAATCTTACCCATAGTCAGTCTGTAATAAACGCCCGCCGCAACATATAGCCATTGTGCTTCCGCTATCGGTGAACCGACCAAAATAACTCCGCTGTGTACTATCAAATAAACGAAACTCACAACTATTGCTGTTTGTGCCTGTTGGATGGGAGAGAAAGCAGACAAGTGCATTTGCCAGCATACAAGTTCTTTTATCCTTTTCGGTGAGTCCTTTCCTCTCTATGTAACATGTGTTTTTATCGTTTCAAGCAGTGATAGTAACACAAAATCAAGGCCCTTCGCCAGTCATTCTTTACACAAACATATATCAATCCACTCTAAACAATCATAATCTCATTCAGTTGGGATACAAATAAGAAAGATGTATTTAACTCATAAACATACAATATGATATAAATAATAAAACACCAATAAAAAATTGGGATTCACTGTGAAAAAATCTTTTTTTATGATTTAAGGGCCTTTTCAATTGTTAACTTCGTTTAGGAATTTTTGTGGTTTACGTCTTTATTTCTACGTCGACTGCCTCATTTGTTGGTTAATAAATTCAATACTATAGAATATAGACAATCTGATATCCCAAAGTTTTCGTCACTGAGCATGAGAACTGACCGTATTAACAAGATCCCATCTACCCTACGAAGTAAATGAGATAATTGAGTTAAATTGAAATTCATTCCCAATTTGAGCCGACACCTTCTCAAAGAGGGTCCTGGAGCCAGCGAAGTTTATGCAAGGCGCAACGAACCGAATTAGCTGTCCCTTTGGATCTCCGAGCCATCGATTCAAATAGGAAACCGTCTCAAACTAGGCACTGAGCGTGTAGCAGACACCCCAACCAACTACTGATAGATGCTGGTTATTATTTAAGCAAAGAATGCCGATTGACAGGGAGGGAGGGGTATTAGGACAAGGGAGGCCTTTCCGAAGTGGCAAGGCCTTAGCCTTAAGAGGGCATAACCAGAGAAAACCAGAAATATGTCATTTTTAAATCAGATTTTAGGCGCATTGACTCTTTTCCACAAAAAATATAAATTAATTTCGAAAGATTGTTCGAAATTGATTTCGAAAAATTATAAATTAATTTCGAAAGATTGATTACTAAGAAACACATGTTTTAAATTTTGAGAAAAAATGTTTATTTTTAGTATAATAAAGTTATACCACAGGTCGTTGGAAGATGTGTTAAATTTTCAAAAAAGATTTTGTATTATACAACACCCATTTCAAATCTTGTAATCATGAAGTAAAATAAATCTATACAATTATCTGGGAAACGCATGTTTCCGAATTTTAATTTTAGTTTAAATAAAATCATTAAAAAATATATACTTATCTACATGTGTTTCGTGATGAAAACCGGAAAATAAATTTGTGTATTTATTTGCGCAATTACAAACTTATATATTTCAGATTTTTTTTACATTCTTATTTAACTTAGACATTATTAAAAAATGATAAATACTTATAATCAAAAAATAATCACAAAAAGTATGTAATTTTAATAGTTTTATCATCACGCCTTTCAGCATTTTTGGATGTAGGTATAAATTAAAGCAAATTTGGAATGAAATAAAATCGATATTGAGTTGTAATTTTAAAAAGCTGGTACGGAGAATAATTAATATTTTTCATTGACCTTAAGAGTTTTTTAAGTGTCTTCGCTCTCAAATAATTCTAATTAATCATTAGCTTCATCCAAATACTCCACACAACGCATGTGAACCGTCACCAATTAGTAAAAAGTTGAGTTTCTCATCAATGTCCATGTATTCATTAGTTTACTTGCTCGATGGAAACGATTTACATGCGTGCTATATAAATTTATTACAATTATTAACAATTACATAAATTTATCACCTCGAAATTCTTTTCAATCTTCGCAATATGCGTTAAATTGATTTTTAAGATCAATCGAACAATCAGTAATACGTAACCAGTATGTTTTATTTACTTTTATCTATTCATGAACATTACATTTTCCAAATAATTACAATGGTTTATACAATAATAATAATAACAATGTATCTTTATTGAACAAAACATTTTAAGGTTTATACAATAATAATAATAACAATGTATCTTTATTGAACAAAACATTTTAACATTTATAACCACAAAAACAAAAAGTACATCATAAGTACAGTAAAAGTACAGTTTAAAAGTTGGGTAATTACAAAAGTTAATAACATAAAAAAAATACATATATACAGTAGGTAGGTACTTAAAGAATAGAGATTTATAATTATAAATTTAGGTTTCTCATAACCTGCCTCACTAGGCTAGCCTGTGTTGAGGCAGTAATTTTACGTCAATTTATTATACTGTGAACATACCTACACTTATATAAGAATAAAATCCATTTCGAATTTAGGTGAGTGCACCGGTAAATGCTCTATCATTATTGTTTATCCAAATTTATATGTTTTTTTTTTTTAATTTTTTGTGAATCACATTTTTATATACTAATTGGAAATATGTGGTAAAGTTTTGTTGCAAGGTGTCTGAAGCTTCGTTAACCAAAAGTAGTATGAGTTATGGGAATTTGTAATAAATCTTTGTTATTGGTTCGAGTACAGCGAGTAGTAGTTTTGTACAATAGTACAAAACAAAAGTTAATACGAACGCGAGTATAGTTTAGGTTCTAACTTAACCATTGAAAATTTGTATTATCTGTAATATCGTGTTTGCATAATTTAACGTGATTTTTCATTGTCTATTTCAAGATATAGGAATATACGGAATACACCCATGTATACGGAAAGTTCAAAATGTCTCCTTCGCTTGGGTGAATTCTATTTTGTTCTTTTGCGTCAGAGATGTAATGATCGATTCCCACGAAGTGCAAAACTTATCGAAAGGTGTTTTATAATTCAAATTCGGAAGTTCAGATAATAATTACAATAATTTTGTGAAAAATTAGCTCAATGGAGATGTTTTTTAACTTTAATGAACCTAGCAAAAATGGCATTTGCTTGATGTTCGTGTGTTTGCGTTTTAAAAAAAGGAAATTTGAAAAAATAATTAATATTCATAGATTAACTTTCATAGCACTTATTCTATAAATTACGGAATGCATTAAAATGAGGTTTGGAAGAAACTTTTGAAATTAAAATATTTTATGACATTACTTTACTAGCTCTTCAAAAGACTTATTCAAGCTTTAACGATGATTGTTCAAATCTTCAAATATGGTTTCATCCTTATCCTAATTATAATAACTTCAAGTGGAATGGTACCAGAATGCCAGTAGGTTAAACCAGTGGTAGATTACGTATCCGGGTAGCAGAACAGCGAGGGGGTAATCCCGGTCCTGGTTTCAGCAGTCGCAGGACCGGTGCTGGAATTCGTGGCTCTCGGTGTCACGGGCGGCGCTAGTTGAAAAACTTTCCTCCTTTGTTAATGTCGACTGGTGGCGCCGATAACGAATTACGGCAACTTGGACAACTGCCGCTGCCATATTGGTCACCAAAAGGGCTGTCTATGGATAAAAGTTAGAATATGCTTAGCTAAAGCGGGTTTAGATTCAATCAGCTCGGACTTATTCGCTATTTGCGTGCTCGAACGCTTTGCTAAAGCGGAGTGATTTATTTCCGATGGTTGGCAAAAACCTGACATTCATCCACTATTTTAAACTTCGCAAAACACATAAACGTAACCTTTTAGAAAATAATATTAAAAGTACTTCTTCGATCTTTGCATATTCACTCTGTGGCGTCATTTTAATTAAATGGAAAGAAATCACTTTGTAAAAAGACACGTATTAGAAACCACCTCGAAAATCTGTCGTTATATCGAATTTGCATATTTTAACATGATTTTTCTGTATCATTTTTTTATGTATTTTATTTTATTTTTATTAAGATATCCGGCCATATTTCATTCAAAATAAGTGGTGTTTTACAAAGTGATTTGTTTTCATTTAATATTATAATTTCCTGACTTCTCTGGCGGATGTTCATTAACTATCTAACTTTTGTTTTAATGTTTTAAGTGCAAGATTTTTAAATGGCAATAAATAACTATAAAAAGTTTAAGCAATATTAAAGCTAATTAGCATTGAGACTTAATTTCACTAAGATGACTGGAATTTAAATTCGGTACCTTATACTATCTAGGATCTGCTTTAACCGTTGATTGATCACCACAATTACAAAATTGTGTTTTGTTTTAATTTATTTAATACAACTCGGATTAAATAGGTTCACTGTGCTGAATAGATAAATCTTACCTACACACTAAAAATGCCTTACACTAGATTATAATGGAAACGTTTGGTTCTAGAACGTTTTTCACGCGCTCTGCCTCTCTCAATGTCGATCGATCCTGCTGGGGAGCGTGGAAAAATTATTCGATATAATTTGAGAACCTGCTTAATCACGACTTATTAGTAAAATACGTGTAAATGATGCAAATAATAATGTAGTATTTTCCAGGAATTTAATTAATCATAATATTATGAGTGCTATTCTTTTTTTATCCTACGCAATGCTGGTGTCGGCGGGGGGGGGGGGGGGGTTAGACAGCCCAGACCCAGCCACCCCCCGTTAAACAGGTCCTTACATGCACCGAAAACATATTAATATAACTGTGCACGTCAGATTTTCTTTGATATATTTAACATGTAACAAACTAACTTTGAAAATTTTTGAAATTATATCCATGTCTCCGTTTACTAATCTTTCGTTGCATTGTTTAAACATTTTATTGATTTTTTAAATATTTTGTTATCGGCTTTTCCTAAACTCAGGTACAAGCATACATAAGGAAATAATTTTTAAAATACACTAAAATTGTACACTACAAAAAAATCTGATTAATATTCTCAGTAAAAATCCTTTGTTAAATACAGAGACTCATGGACTGGATAAAACCCTCGTATTTAGGTGAAACTATGCAGTTTGTACAACTTTACATGGTATTGCAGACTACTGAGTGACATAATGAAGTAAGTTCACAACCGTTAAAATCTGAACAAATCGCTTCCGGTGTCGTGTTGGGGTAGTTGCAAATAAGCAACAGCCACCAAATAGTTACGAACTACTAGAGGGTAGTAGCTACCTGCAGGATTACTAGTGACAGCTACATATTCTGAGGACGCGCCCCGCGGACGCGGGCTTAAAGCTCAACCTAACTGGATGGTGGAGAGTTGCAGATAGAGCTTTTCATTATTCAACACTGCCACTATGTTTGTTTTAAACATCGAGTTTTCTATCCAGTCAATTATTGCAGGATTGTTTTCATTAAACCGTGGTCTAAATGACATTTTCAGGGCTTTTTTAAATCAAACGGTTTGATTATTTGTTAAGAGGGTATAACCAGAGAAAACCGGAAATATGTCATTTTTAAATCAAATTTTAGACGTATTGATTTTTTTCCACAAAAAATTATATATTGATTTCGAAAAATTGTTCTTTTATAAAAATATTTATTTTTAGTGTAATAAGGTTATACCTTAGGTCATTGGCAGATTTATTAAATTTTCAAACGAAAAATCTTATTTCACAAGATATATTTCATCTAATTTAAGCATTCATTATTGTAAATCAATAAGTTATCTAGTAAAAGCATGTTTCAAAATTTTAATTTTAGTTCAAATAAAATCATTAAAAAATATATCCAAACTTGTTCATACGAAAATTTCTCTATTTTGTCTATCTATTTGCGGTCTTACAAATTAATAGATTTCAGATTTTTTTTCCACATTTGGTAGGCGGGTAGGCTTTGAATTTGGTAGGCGGGTATGGGTACCGCCGCCCTGGGAACCATTTATTGGATGACCAACACCTCTGCCACAGGTCACCCCAAGTGGTTCGCTACGTTTGGTGACTTAGCAGTGGTGCCCGGGTTCTTGGGGTAATGTTTGTCTAGGCCTTGATGGCGGGTGCGTCGGCCCACCTTCTGCGTGGCGGGCCGGATCGGGAGATGCTGGTTGAGGGAGACCCTTTACAACCGGTTACCGCTGTCCGGGTCGCTCGGTAGTACAGGGGCCCGACCCTCAGGCTCACGACTGAGGGTGGGCTGCCCCATCAACGAGTGTAAAAACCCCGCCGCTGCTGTTGTGCCGGTTCGTGACCGGAGGGGACCCAGCAGTAGCGTTTGGGGCGCATTGGGCGACCTCTCCAGCCGGACTCTCCCTGCCCATCGCCTTGCACCGCAGTGGGTGGGTTGGATACATACGTCCGTCACTCCTGGAAACTCTGAATCCCAGCATCCTACCCACCCCCTTACCTTTTCCCTCCCTGACCTTCCTTCCCCTCATATCACACTTAAATAACCCTACAAAAAAAATCATGAATATACAACCATCAACAAATAACGTCATTACAGCGGCGAGGAGTAGGCGTCCCCGGTGCGGGCCAAAACTGTTGGTGAATTACACCAACATTCGCGGCCTGCACACCAATTTAAATTCTGTCCACCACCACCTTTTTTCCCAACGCCCAAACCTACTTTTCCTGTCTGAAACCCAGATAGCTGAGCCTGTAGACACCTCCTATCTGAACTGCCCGGGCTTCACCCTCGCAGGCAAGTTCAGACCTAAAGGAGGTGTCTGTCTCTATAGTCGAGCTGACGTCAACTGTGTGCGACTGTTGAATCTGGAAAACTCCAGATTCGACGTAATGTGGGTACGCGTCAATCTTGCCAGTACGGTAAGATTCTACGCGTGTTTATACCGCTCACCGAACCTTAGCGAATCAGACACGTCTGAGCTCTTCAAACACTTAAGCGATACTATTGATGACCTCTTGCCCCGCTACCCTACGGCAGAGTTTGTGGTCCTGGGGGACTTCAATGTTCATAACGAACCTTGGTTGAAGTTCTCAGGATCAACAGACTCGGCTGGACGCCAAGCGGAATCCTTTGCCCTTTGCTACGGATTGGAACAAATGGTTCAGGAGCCTACAAGGGTTCCTGATGTCCAGACTCACCGTTCCAATCTGTTAGATCTATTTTTAACTACTGTGCCACACGGTTACAGGATTGAAGTCACAGCGTCTTTAGGATCGTCCGACCACTGCCTGGTGACGACATCAATCCCTGTAAACTTCAGACCACCAAACGTGAGGCTGAAGAGAAAAGTGTGGCACTATAGGTCAGCAGATTGGTTCGGTCTGCGGGCACATTTTAATGCTTTTCCGTGGTCAGCTGTCTGTTTTCGGACTTCGGATCCCTCAAGATGTGCCCAGGAAATTGGTGAAGTCATCACATCCGCGATGGATGGCTTCATCCATTCTACTGTTAAGGAAACTGGTGTGGGCTCAAAGCCGTGGTTCAGTCGACAATGCGCTGAAGCAGTGCGACGAAAAAACGCGGCTTACCGAGCCTACAACACATCTAGAACATCCGAAGACAGAACAGCTTACAACAAAATGGCAAAGGAAACCAAGAGAATCATAAATAGGTCGAAATTGGAGCACGACCTGCAGATCAGCAGAAAGCTGGCTGCATGCCCGCATGGCAGCAGGCAATTCTGGTCGCTTGCGAGCTCAATAGGTCGCAATTTCTGCAAATCCAGTTTGCCACCTCTCACCAGACCTGACGGCTCACTAGCAAACACCGCCACCGAAAAGGCAAACTTATTAGGTAAAATGTTTGCGGATAACTCAACCCTCGATGACCAAGGTGCTGTCCCGACGTCGGTTCCTCACTGCGGTTTTCGTATGAAAAAGCTGAGGATTCGGCATCGGGAAGTACTCCATGTTTTACGAGGGCTTGATGTTAATAAAGCTAGTGGGCCTGACGGAATACCTGCCCTGGTACTGCAGAGGTGCGCTGCAGAAATAGCTCCAATTTTGACGAAGCTTTTTAAATTGTCCCTGAAGACTGGCTCTGTGCCCTCTGGTTGGAAAAAAGCGGTTATCCATCCTATTCCTAAGAAGGGTGACCGCTCCAACCCGGCCAACTACCGCCCCATAGCGATCACATCAGTTCTGTCTAAGGTGATGGAACGTGTGATCAACGACAAACTGCTCACATACCTCGAGAAGAACAAAATTATTAACGACCGTCAATACGGATTCCGGCGGAACCGCTCGTGCGGTGATCTTCTCGCGTATGTGACGCATGTTTGGGGGCGATGCCTGGAACGTTTCGGTGAGACCCAAACGGTTGCACTGGACATCTCCAAGGCCTTTGACCGGGTTTGGCACCGAGGACTTGTCAACAAACTGCATTCTTACGGACTTCCCGCATCCTTGTGTATGTGGATTGCCGACTTCTTGAGGGAGAGGTCGATTCAGACTGTAGTCGATGGTTTCACTTCTTCCTCACACTCGATAAATGCTGGCGTCCCGCAGGGATCGGTTCTGTCTCCGACTTTGTTTTTGTTGCACATCAACGACCTTTTGTCATGTGCACCAATTCACTGTTACGCGGATGACAGTACAGTTCATGATAGCTTTTTGTTTGACAAGCCCCCAAAGGGCTCACAAACTCCAACAGCTCGTAGGGCTTTGAAGCAAAGAATGGACGGTTACCTCGAGAGTGTTTTCTCTTGGGGTAAAAATAATCTCGTTGAATTTAATGTTTCAAAGACCCAATCTTGTCTGATTACGTCTAAAAGGGATCGAAATGAAAATCTAGTCTCTTTCAACGGAAGCAATCTTCCGAACAGGCCCTCCATTGATATGCTTGGTGTAACCCTAAGTGACCAGCTCAGGTATGGGGGCTCCATCGAAGCCAGAGTAAAGTTAGCCTCCCAAAAACTGGGCGTACTGTACAGGGCCCGCAGATACTTTAATAGTACACAACTGCTAACCTTGTACAAATCACAAGTACGCCCCACGGTTGAATTTGGCAGCCATCTCTGGTCTGGAGCTCCAAAATACCTGAAAAATACCCTCGACTCTGTGCAGAAACGGGCGGTCCGTTTGATAGATTCTCCCATCTTAACAGACGGATTGCAATCTTTAGAGCACAGGCGTCGGGTGGGAATGCTATCCTTGTTCTACCGGTATTACAATGGAAGATGCTCTGAAGAACTAGCATCATTGATCCCTTCGGCACCGGTGCATAGTCGGGAAACACGCCAAACGCGTGCCCAACATTTGTACACGGTTGACATTTGTCACATGAGAACGGGTCGTTTCTTTGACTCGTTCTTGTGTTCAACAGCTCGGCTGTGGAATGATTTGCCGGCCTCTGTGTTTCCTCCTTCCTACAACATGGGTCTCTTCAAGACCAATGTTCATTCCTTCCTCTCCTCAAAAAGACTCTCCACACAGCATCCCAGATGACATAGGCCCTGAGGGAAATTATTTTCCTCAGGGCCTCCTGTGTGGAGTTAATGTAAAAAAAAAAAAAACATTTATTTTGCTTAGACATTATTGAAAAATTATAAATAATTATTATGATAAAAAAATAATTACAAAAAATACTTAATTTTAATAGTTTTATCATCACGCCTTTAAGAATTTTGCACGTAGATATAAATTAAAGCAAATTTGGAATGAAATAAAATCGATATTCAGTTATAATAATAATTTTAAAAAGCTGGTAAGGAAAATAATCTTTCTCATTGGAACCGCCCTGTACGATCGTAAGAACACCTTCCGACGAAATGTGGATTTTCGGCCGCTGGCTGGTTAAAGGCCCTTAATATCTTTGGGTTATAATAATTTATTTAATAAAGTTTACCTATTCCAGCCTAAGTTTGATTTAGGTTTTCATTTTTCACTTCATATTTTTTAATACCTTTTTTTATTGAATACTTTAATTACTAACGACTAACTTTACTAATTATTCATTTTTGTTATATACATTAGGCGTTACACCTATACTGAGATCTACATTTCACAATAATTATTGTTTTACATTATTCCTATATGGTGATTTAAAGGTTTATTTTTTAAGTGTGGTTATTAAAACAGCAAAAATGAACATACGCTAAAATTATGTTCAATTATAATTAAAAGTACAATCTAAAATTGTAATTACATTTTGCCGCTACAAAATCAAATCATTTGCGGCCAGGAATCTTATTAAAATATTTATTATTTTTCCAACTATTTACTCATTTAACAATCGTTATATTTTATACCTACATCTTAGATAAGTGTCTAACAAATTGACTCTTTTTCGTTTCAGATGACATCAACCCATTAAACCTACAAACCACTAGTACTTTCACAGGTGAGTGTCTTTAACGTATTAGCATACATTGCTGTTGGCGATAAGGTGTTTCTATTAATAACGCACAATCAGGCAACTTAAAACAATGCTTAGAATTATTTCGCGACTCACGCCACCTCTCGGCCGATAAAAGCCCACTTCGGGGCCGAACAAGCCCCTGCCGGCCTCCAACGGACCCCACCGGCCCACGCCGGCCTCCACCGAGCCCCAGCCTGATGGATGGGCGCCGGTCAAGCCATTAATTACGACAGAGCACTGCACACCCACACGGGGACCAGGTACTCCCTGTGACGTCACAGGGACCGACATAATGGATGTCCCGTGCCATTTGCTCTTTATGATGCAATCGCATTGTATTTGTTTACAGTTAATGCCATTGCTGTGCAGAAATTTCTTTTTCGTTTTTCCAAAACACATACATATAGTCTGTCAAATAAGAGTAGAAAATATAAAAACTCGAACTACTAAATTTCTAGACTGGCAACACCAATTTAAATGTCAAATATTTTTTTGAAGTCTAATGACACTGAATGTATAGAACACAGTAAACCACATTTTAAAAAACATTTTTCTTCATGACATAAATTTGATTAAAAGGTGATTTATAACGCGATTTGCTTTAATTTAATTTAACATAATTTGAATTTAAATATAAATAGAAAGGAAGAATCACTAATGGTTAGTTTAAAGTTACACTACTTTTAGATCTGAATGAGTTAAATATATTCAGATCTAAAATTGGAGACATGATCTAAAACCCAGGCAACGCTAGGTACTTTATCTAGTATTAAGTGAGCAATTTCTGATATGTGCTTTATATTTTATTACATTATAGTTTTTCTTCATTATGTTAACACAAAATTGCAAAGGTATAATAATAATATACCTATACGCAATTCTAATTTTGAGATCGGCGGGTATCTATACTGCAATGAAAAAATATTTTTTCCACTATTATGCCTTTTTAATTTTTTATAAAAATGTAGGTTACACAGCTTTACTTTAAAACCATGAGTTATGTGTTTAATATTGCCATTTGGTCAACAGTGGCGCCCTCATATATTTTCTACTTTTATTTGACAAACTGTACATAATACTACTTTAACATCAAAAAAGTTTTTAAATTAGAACCAATTTTTTTATCTGTTAAAAAAACTTCAATTTTATTTTGAGGGATTTGGGCAACCGATGGTTTTCATTCATTTTGCATACAGTAGTAATTTGTGTACAGTTTTCCAGGCCATATTGTATTACACTGGTCGTTAGCGGTGTCAGCCTTTGACAGCTGATAATGCGAGGACCGTCCATCGGCCATCGATCATATACTGCACTCTACCTGCGGGAGGTAAATCACTGCATTTCATCAATGTTATCACTTCTCAGTATAATGGAGTATTATTAATGAATAGAAGTTTTTTACTGATTGCCGTTTGGAAAAGACAATTAAGAAGCTACTACACAAATTATCGACTTATATAGTTAATTCGTTTAAAAATTCTTTACAAAAAATGTTAATAAAATTATTAAGAAAGGGTAAAACGACTTGTAATCACAATTTTCTGAGATGATAGTAGATAATAATAACAAAAAATTGCTTTCGGATTTCCCTTTTAAATTTTGTCTCATTAAGAAAAACAGTCGATTTCGTTCAGCATCGATATATAATACATATATATTTTTTTTTATTTAGAAAAAAAAAGTAAATGTTCAAAATATTAATAATGTAATATCATTCATCAGTTTTTTGGTTACCCAATTAGTAGAGAAATATTCACGGGTTTATGTACTTATGCTGTATATTTAGAACTGCTTATAGATATTAGTCATTATGATAAACTAACGTTTAAGACAAGATTTTTATGTATAGCGGGTGACAATTATTATAACAAAAAAAAATGTACACATAATTTTTCTCGACGCCACCTAGCGAGATATTTAGGACTAACAATGCCTCTCTCACAAAAATAAAGTTGGTTGTTTTCAGGTGGAAAAATATAATAAATAGTAATTGTTGAATGAAACACTAGTATATTGAATTATTTGACGGGTATTAGATAAACCGACATAGCTCAGTGATAGAACGGGTTCAAGTCCCGTTGGCGGCATGTATCTTTTCTCAGAAGATTTTTTCAGTGTAGACGAGTGTTTCAGGCTGATAATTAATGCTTATAATAATTGCTTATAGATAATTATGTATACCTAGTTAATAAAATGGAAATAGAACACTTTCAAAAATACTTTAAGATATTACAAAATATTGTACAATAAGAAAAATACATATAATTATAGAAATAGAATATCAACAAATATTAGCAACAGAATATATCTGAATATCATCGATAAAAATCAGTCAATCTGTTATTGCTTATCTGTAAAAATACAACGTAAGTTTTTTTTATTATAAAATAGTTTTTCACACTTTTTATTGCATCGAGTAAATCGTTTAATAACTTTGGGACTACATATTCATAATGGTGTTGTGCAGCTGTCGTGTTGCATCCAGGTACATATATGTTCCCAGATGTTCTAGGTCTTACACTTCGTGTTGTGGACACTTCAGATTCTTTAAAAACTGTTAAAATGCATTCGTATACTGCGTCATCTTTCGCAACAATGGCATTGTCGTCTTGTATTCTTTGTATTGTATTAGGGTGTGACTCATGTAGAAATAAAAGTCCATTCATTTCCGTCTGCTTGTTTAGGAATAAATACATCCCAAAACACGTAATCGCGTTATACTTTCATAAGACCAAAAACGTCCCGAGCGACCTTACATTTTAAAAGCTATATATCTCTCTTCCTCTCATGCAAACATATGTATTTTTCTTTTAACCATAAAGAAAACGAAATAATGCTTCTTATTGTCTTTGAAATATGAAAGCTATCTCGCATAGATATTTTACAATCTCGATCCAAAGTGACGGTTCGCACGAAACTGAGGCTTCCGGATTGTGAGGTGCAAATATATTGAACCAAGCAGACGGGTTAAAAGATTCAACACATTGACCAAAAATCTACAGTGCTAATTTTAGCAGAAAAACTTCAATACAAGTTTACTTCTCAAAACAACACAATGTTTTACGGAATGCACCTGAAATTTATTTTAATGTTGTGTATTTTTCGGTAAACATTTTTATATCCAGCTTTTCGGTATCCCATCAACATTAGACTCTGCTTAGTGTTTCTCATCGAGGATGTGGCTAAACTTAGTGCAAAGGTCTACATTTCTTCTTATCCGCTCATAAATTCTACAAAAAAATACTCCATATTCTCCCGATGAATGATTTATGATGAAATCAAAGAATTTGAGAGAGACCGCTTTAATAAAATGTGAAATTATGAATAGCCGGCCAAGACACCCGGCTTTTCTCGAGATCTAGATTGTCTTTCGTGAAACAAAAACCTCGTGGGGCGCCAATATTTTTAAATTCTACTTCTAGTTTCCATATGCCTTGAAAACACCATAGTTCAACATGGAAATCACTTTACTGAAAAATAATTTCTTGATCCAGGCATTACGTACATAATAAAGTTAGTAATTTTCATGACCCCAAAGCTCTTGTTGCGATATTTTTATGAGCTATTCAAACATATTTTTTGCTATTATTAAGATTTCGTGTAACACTAATTGGTTCTCACAAAAACTATCGACTCCTTCTCCATAGTAGAATCCAAGACCAATCAAAGCGTTGCTTAACCCTAGAGTACTAATCATCGCCTGGGAGGCCGCACTCAAACAGTTTTTTCGTTATAATTTCAAATCGTGCCACCGTTACGACTCGAGCGCTCACCTCAACTAAGTGCCCAACGTGACGCGGTGGATAGCGATCGCGCGTCTCGCAAGCTCATTCCCGAATTACAGCGTGTTGGATCGCTTGGGAGGCGATGATTAGTATTAAAGGTAATTTTTTTTTAAAAGTCATTAAAAAAGTTTTTTTTTTCAAGAAAATATCATTGAAAAAGGAAAACGATGCATGTGCAACTCTTGCCCAGCAAAAAAAAGGCGCATGAGTGTGTACTACTGTGTGAAATTCAACAAACCGTATTGTCTGGAACATCGATCGCCTAATTATTTCACTTGTGATAAGAAATAAATAGACAAACTTCAAAGTTATGTGCCATAAAAACCGTAATGATAAATGCTACTTTTTTATATTGATCTCAACAGACTGATATTTTATTTTAATAAAAATGTTTAGTTTTTAAGATTTTTGCAATATTTATTTTTTTTTCATATTCTTAATGTATCTTTGTTTTACCAAAAAAGTTAGGTATGTGTTAAGTTTAAACTACTTTATTTAAGACTGTGTTGATTTAGAAAACACATTTTTTGTTATTGCATTTAAAAAGGCAGAGGTTGCTCTCTTATGTAACAAACTTATTTTTCATATTTTAATAAAGACACTTAAAAAAACTACTTGTTTTTTTTAAAGTAGCCTCCCAAGCGATGATTAGTATTAAGCAGAATAAAAATAAGATTAGTATTCTAGGGTTAAAATATCTTCAAACAAGTATCATAAACTGATCTCAATAGCCATGTTCTCCCAACCTTAGTCTATCGTGTAAACTTTATAATTCGCGTCTTGTATATTTTAAAACACGTTTAAACTAAACACTCTTAGAGTGTATACACTCTTACATCACTTTATTTGTGCAAAAACAACAGCCGGTCATTGAAGGATTGTCTTATGATCAAAGATTTATTTAGTTTTTATTTTAAAAGTTTCATAAAATATACTGTTTAAGTTGTTGATGAAAGAAAATTTGAGTTTGCAATTATTCACGTTTATTTCTGCTTTTCGTTTATTTAACTAATTGTTTCATGCTTACAGCATTTAAAGTGTAGCCATTAATCTGTTTTTTAATGAATCGGAAGAGTATAATACTGTATAAAGTGAATGGATAATGCGCAGAAATGAACGATAACTTTATACAAATGAATTGTTGGTAGAAAACAGCTTATAAGACTGAAGTTCATTAATATCATCCTTCCACAATGGTCGGACTTCCAGCTGCTAGACAATA
This sequence comes from Limnephilus marmoratus, assembly GCA_917880885.1. Classification (NCBI taxonomy): domain Eukaryota; kingdom Metazoa; phylum Arthropoda; class Insecta; order Trichoptera; family Limnephilidae; genus Limnephilus; species Limnephilus marmoratus. Next base: position 49,791,485 of record OU862909.1, on the reverse strand, counting down.
TTAGTGGCTCATTGCTCACTGCGAAAGGTTGCAGGGAATATTCTCTCATGGCAGGAACAGACAGAACTTGTTGGCTTATTCTCTTCTCCCGCCTACGCTCTTCTTCCTTTCGTGGGATTATCTCCTGACAACTTACTACTACTACGAACATAGATCCATCTCACTCCACTCCTCTCCGCTGCTTACTCTTACAGGCTGATCTCACGACTCTTTTGTTGTTTCATCTTCAATATGAAATCCCTTACCGCGAGTTGCCTTTGTATTCAATAGACTCCATAAACATGCCATTGATATTCCTTTTTAGTTTTTTTTTTATTATTATGTGAGATCTCGATGTTAACTTCGCATTCTTTTTTTATCTGCCGCTTTTTTAATGACACTTAAAGAAAATTGGAAGAATTATGTGGTACACTTCTGCGACCTATATTAAACATTTAAGCCTAATGGACGACTGATTAGTTGAGTGGTCACAGAGCCATTATGTTAACTTACGAGGCATGTAAGCAACTAAAGATTGCTTCTCTAAGTCGGAGGATCGTAAAGATCATCATCAACATTTAGAGTATTCCCCAGTCCAGTACCGGTAACAGTCCCACGCGCGACTGATATCATAAATCTGCGCGATGTTATTATTTAATAAGTCGTTTGGCGCGCGAGTGTCGGTGGCGAAGCGTTGTATGGCGTACGGGTACAGCAGAGGAACGGTAAAAACGTTAGCAATTAATAGGAGTTAATGACGCACATCCCCGCTAGCGCCGACACCTGTCAGGCGGGATCCCGTGGCCGTGCCGGGAACCGCCGGGAAGCTGCTGGGAAGCTGCTCTGAGGGACGCGGAGCCCAGAAATAAACATTCCGACTTGTCTTCTATTTGGAAAGCACACCGTGACTGCAGCGGCACTTTGGCTTATATTTCCTGGCCATATTTACCTTTTGCGTGCTCGAGGCAAGAGACATTATTATCCCATTTGCAGTAATCCGCTTAATCCTCGCTACATTAGAAGGGTTAACCGTGTAATAGGCGACTCCTGTGAGGAGCAAAACTTATACTAACTTTCATAATATGAACACTGTCGTCCGCTGGAATAATTATTATGTAACTACTGAACCCTTGGGCTATTTCACAGTCTATCCACCTACTTTGTCAAGTGTTTTTGACAATCAAATTTTGAGCAAACGTCTGTGAAGTAGCATTTTCCTATCACGGTTAAAGCTTTTTTATATATTGCAATTAGAAATTAAATCGTTACCGTTAAATGTCACCTATTTATCCCAAAGTAATAATAATTACTCCACTTGATAAGGTACTCTTAGTAAGAAAAATGATGAATGCCTCTGTGCAATAAATGGAGAACGCGAATGCATTCAAGATGTGTTCATTTATTTTAGCAATATAGCAATCTCTTGCAGAGCGAGGCGCATTCCACAAATGTTAGGAACGAGTGCAAAATATCTGCTTCCAATTTTTCATACGGCTGACACATCTTACGTTCCCTGAGCTTTTTATTTTACATATTTCAGTACGATAACAGATGTTGCTCGTTGCTGCGATAATGTTTTTATTTCCTTCTCCCGGCCGCTCGCTCGTTAGATGCCACTAAATATTGTCACTCCTTTGATATTTTTGTCTGTCTGCCGATATGAATTCCTTTGCAAACTGATTTAGAAACGCACTCGCATTTTAAAATAATATTTAGCCTCGCTGAAAGTCAGAGAGGAATGTCAAGAATATTTTCTGTAAACGAAGAGGAGTCGACGAAGATAAATACTCGCGCGAACTACGTAGGTACTTTTAAAAACAAACAAGAAAATGCAATTTCAAAGAGGAATCAACGACAGAAATATTCTGCAGAATGTTTTATTTTCTAAACCAAATCACTGCTTAAGAATAAAGTTAGCCTGCATTTACATTTTGTATAAAATAAAAACAGTAATTGACATAATGGTGTCAACTGATTTAATAACGGAAATGTTTTGATCGTGCATTCAAAAGCTCGGGCTGATATAAGAGTGAATCAACGTGTATTTGTATTTTTTCAATATTGTTTGTATTGCAGGTCTGAAATATATTTTCACAACAAACAACAACGACCAGCTCGCTGTGAAGTGACAGGCCGTACTGAACACTGAACGATTCCACTCCTTCAACTAACAACATGTTTCCAGGGAACAAACGCTCTGAAGGAGTGTCGAAGGCAAAATATAGCGCGTAATAATCATTTCAGCGTTCAAGTTGTCAAACGTTCCGCGACTCGAGGCCCGGGAAGTAGGGAAAACGGTCAACACATGTTCCCGTTGACACACATCTCAGCCGGGGCGACAAATAAAACACAACTAAGCCAATAAAAACGTCGGCGAGGCTCGGCGTTAAACATAATTTGACAGGAGACATGCGTCGCCATTTTTACCCTCCCTCCGAATCCGTTGGTATTGGCGGGAAAAGAAAACCCCCCTTTGTTCGCGCAACACTGTTTCCCGCGTTCTTTTCCACAGTTCCAGTCGTCTGAATCGTCACTTGGGATTTGTAGATCGCAAAATAAAATAACTCCAAGGAATTTTAGCGAAATGACAACAGCAAATTATTACGTTAAAATGAAACCGCTTTGTTTCCTGTCAATCTGTCTAGGTGTGCTCTCGACATAAACACAACGGGAGTTCGCTGAAAACTTTTTGTTTTCGGATTGAATAACCTCTTAAATGTTACACAGGTTTGCTAAAATTTCTTACGACTTATGACTCCCTTACAAGAGACGGCAAGGCTTACTCTATAATATGACTTATTAATTTAACTCCTCAGGCTTCGCCCCAATTTTGTCGGAAGGTCAAAATATTTCCGCTTTGCAATAAAATCCAAATAAATGGAATATTTCTGAACGCTTCCGAAAACTAAAAACTGTTTTTGAAAGGTGATGAAAGTCGCTTTCAAATTTTGTAATACTTAATAAACATAATTTTTTTTAAATGTAAAATTTCTTAATGCAAATATAAAAAGTTATAATAGTGGCTCACCTTGCGTGTTTTTCTAACTAAAACTAATAAAATAAAATACTTTTTTGTTTAAAACCACGAGATTTATTAATTTATGAACCGACCGGTTTCGCTTTATTAAAGCATCATCAGGGTACAAATTAATACTAAACAAGAAGTACATAATGTGTGCTTATATATGACAAAATATAGAGGGAGACAACATGATACAAATATTTCTAACACATAGACGGCCATAAAATACATTAACATAAGTACTCAAGTAATGGGAAAAACCGAAAGATAATTATGTAGACCAATGGGTTATAATAATAAATTTGGAGAAACAAAGCATCAACTGACATGGTGGTAAGGAGCACTGGGAATCTTTATTTTTAAGGGTTTATTGGAAACAGACCTAATATACTTGATATGTCTAATTGATTATTAAAAATATTTTATTTTAATATTATTTTATTTAAACAAAAAAGTATTTAATTTTATTAAATATGTCAAACCACAAAGTGATTGCTTTCTACAATAACACTAACTAAAACTACTGATGACGAAAAAAATAAAAACACACATATTTAATTAGGAAGATGAATTACAAACGTTATTATTTTATGAAGGTTCGTATAAAAATAAAAAAAATATATTTTTATTTTTTTCTGTTAACTTTTAGATTTGAATATAGAGCGTGGTGTTTTTTTTTCTTTTTAACACCGTTTAGATCATATTTCTAATCACTATAGTAAGGAAGACAACGATTTCTATTATTTGTTAATTAGCGTAAGGGATTAAAAACAAAGCTTCCTTTGAGAACGCGGCAATATTCTTGTTAATTTTTGTTCATCAAATGTGTCTGAGGACATAAAGACATACACATTAACTACGTATTGTCATAAGTAATTGCAGTCCATTAATTAAGAGGGCATTACCAGAGAAAGCCGGAAATACGTCATTTTCAAAAAAGTTTTTAGACGTATTGACTCTTTTCCACAAAAAATTATAAATGGATTTCGAAAGATTGTTCTTTTATCTAGCATTCGTATGTAAAAAAATTTTAGAATTTTTTTTAATTTTTAGTATAATAAGGTTATTCCATAGGTCGTTGGCAGATTTGTTAAATTTTCAAAAAAGTTTTTGTATTATACCACACCCATTTCAAATAATGTAATCATGCAGTAAAATAAATCAATACATTATCTAGCAGAGTTATGTATTAGAATTTTAATTTTAGTTTCAATAAAATCATTAAAAAATATGTACGTACATGTGTTTCTTGACGAAAATTGGTCCATTTGTGTATTTATTTGCGCACTTACAAACTCATATATTTCAGATTTTTTTAACATTCTTATTAAATTTAGACATTATTGAAAAATGATAAATACTTATAATCAAAAAATAACTACAAAAAGTACACTATTTTAATAGTTTTATCATCACGTCTTTCAGCATTTTTGGATGAAGGTATAAATTAAAGCTAATTTGGATTGAAATAAATTCGATATTGAGTTATAATTTAAAAAAGCTGGTACGGAGAATAATTAATCTTTCTCATTGTAACCGCCCTGCACGATCGGAAGAACAACTTTCGACGAAATGTGGATTTTCGTCCGCTGGCTGGTTAAACGCTCTTAAATAGTGATGAAAGCTTGCTAGTTTTTAAGCCGTTCATCGCCGAGCGGGTGTGGCAATTTAATAAAGTCACGTTTTAATAGTATTTTGTTTCCGGCGTTCAATTTTATTTATTTTGTGTATTTTTTATAATTTCACACAAGGCAGTCAGTCATTCATTCACTGCACGAGCTGTCAGCCATGGAGCGCGATGCCCACACTTAAATAAATGGCTTATTTATTCTACATTTTCAGTATTTGGCGTGACTTTGATTGCGGCCTCAAACCAAAATAGCGACGACGAGTCATCGGTGCATGTTGATGACTCTATAATAATGCTATGTAGCTAACGAAGGCATATAAAGGCATAAGAATGAAATATAAATTACATCTTTTAATTTATTGTTACTTCCAGCTAAACAGCAAATATTTTAAATGGCCACGTTGAAATAAATATTTGTTTACCACAATTTTTGTTTAACGGAACGAAAGTTCAATAAAGAACAAATGTCGGGGACATATACGAGGTACCGTCGCACAGTGGAAAGACTGGAGAAAAGTCAGGGTTGCCGAGCTCACGATGGCTTTATCTTTTTCGACACGGTCGAAGAAGGGGGCTCCGTAAATCACCCACAGCAAGGTGTTAACAATATAAATTTTAATTTCCACTTGAATATTATCACATATAGGCAAAATCGGGGAGCCGGCTAAAGGGCGTGGACTCCGGGTTTCGTCTGCGGTTGGGCCGATAGCCATGCACATTGTCATTGGGACTGCCTGGTGGTTTGTGGAATACCTTCTCTGAATTATTTCTTTCCCCATGTTTTTATTGTAAATACTTGCATTATATTATTACTTTTATTTTTTCGTTATTTCTCTTATTCCAGACTTTCTCAAGCGGGCGCCGCTCTTATTTTTCTTTTTATTTAGTAACACTTTTATCTATATATATTTTCTCTGTAGATTGCAGAAGAACTATTCCACGGGCTGCCACATTTGCCCCGTATGCATGGACATTGGAGGGTCTAGTGTCGTTCAAATAAATGTAGCTTCGTTCACTACAAGACTCCTGACGTGTGCGGTGAAGGAGGAAAAGATATGCTTCCTTATAACGCCGTTGGGAAAGTGGTGGGGTCCCCTCCAATTAATATTATCACACATGATTACTCTTAATCGGCATAAGGTACATAGATAAATGGACAAAAGTATTTGTAGGTGGGAATCAAATTAGGAAAAGGTATAAGGATCAATGCTAGGTACCAACGCTGCAATCTTTAATTTGTGCTAACTGAGCTATTCTGGCCATCTGAGATGCTCGTCGCCTATATTCTCTTTACACCATTACAATCTTCCATCTTCAACATTCATATATTATATTGTATGTAGTGCGAGTACGATAGCTATTATTATTTTCTTCTAAAAGAATGCTCTACTGAGGAATGTCAGAAAATCAGGGGCTCGACCGCCAGAAACTATGCTATTGTTTATTGTTGCTCAGCAGCACATACTAACATCCGCTGAATGGTGGCTAAATATATATTATTATTTATATAACCCAGTGCAAATAGACATCAAACCGATGAAACGACGCGACCGACTGTTAGAATAATTATTTTTGTTCGCGACGCCGACGTGCAAAGATTGGAATGTAAAGTAATATACCTAATACCTATGCTAATGTAAATATTAGGTACGTGATATTTTACGAAATGAAGACAGAATTCCCGCATTTTGTTGAATGACACGGGTTGAAGATTGCGACTGGAGTGGTGTGACAGGTGTAGGAACTGACGCAACGCGATGCTTGGGTCACGAGAACATTCCGCTCATATTAATATCTGTCGCGCACCACCAACTAACGCATTGAATAAATCTCCCAGCAATATCCTACAGAAGCATACTTAACTCAGCAGCGATATTGCGCCACTGTTAACATACCAATATACACGTTCATTTGATAACTTTCAAATGCAATGATCAAGATTAATGTAAAATGTCTTATTTAAACGTTACAAGATAAAATATAGTCCGTTAAAACATCAAAAAGAACATAACGAATGAATTTAACCGTCACAGTTACTAAACACAAAAAGCTCAACAAGTAGGTCAAACCGAAAACATTATTAAATCACTATTTGAAAAGCTTACAAATCTTTCATTAATTTTCAAACGTCCATAAGCTTTGTGTTTATTTAAGACTAGCTGGTTCCCGGCATGCGTTGCTATTCCAGTCAAAGAAATAAATTGATTCTCCCTGCATGTCATTTCCCGTGCATCCCCGTTTCCTTCCACCTTTCCTCCCTCCCTATTTGAAATACACACATTTTCATTTATACAAATTTCATGACGCCAGAGCTAACCATTATATAAAGCCTATGTTACTCGCTGATAAAGTAGCTATCTATTGATGAAAGAATTTTTCAAATCGGTTCAGTAATTTCGGAGCCTATTCAATGCAAACAAACAATCAAATCTTTCCTCTTTATAGTATTAGAAAGATAAATTGTTTTTTAGAACTGTGTTATTGCATGATAGAGAAAAAATATTTGGTTCAACCAAATGTCTAAACAATTAGCTTAACTTGCAGCGAGCGCTTTTCAGCATTTCAGTGGAAAAATTCCGCTAAATTGGTATAAAAATAACGGAGAGGGAAAACGTATTATCTCCGTGAATATGGCAATGGACGGGATATAATACGGGTAAAAGTGAGTGAGTGAACTCGCGACCATCCCCGACCACCCCCCCCCCCCCCCCCCCCCCCCCCCCCCCCCCCTCTTCTACAACCCTACCGCCCCTCTAGGTCGGGATAACTCGACAGCGACCATGCATTCTACACAAATATAGGCTGTCTAATTATGAAATATTCAATACCACTAAAATTTTAACAACCTAATCAAAATCTGTATTTTTTTCTGCCGTTTTGGCGTGCATCAATTCTGGTAAAAAAAAACAATTGTATATTGTGTAATTAAAATGTTTTTTTTTGTGTTTGATATAAACTTTAAAAACGATTTTAGATTAAAAAAATGTAAAGTAATGTAAAAGATGTAAAAAAGAAAGTTGCTGAGGGTCAAACCGTTTTAGTTTTCTTAAATATATCGATAACTCGAGTATAGTTGTTAAGGCGAGTCATAATCACGTTTATCGGGGGTTTACCCGAGGCTCACATGTTAATTTATTTCGGCGAATTCGTAATTGAATTATCATTCTGATTTCCATGCCTCACAAGGGATGCGAGTTATTTATATTTTCGATTAATAAAAACAGTACGTTGCCATCATTTCTACCGTACAATTCCTTTAATAAATTGTAATACGTTGTACAACTAAAGCGAACTCCAGATTTTATTTTTCTAGACGATGAATTAATAACTTCTGGAGGTATTCATTTAGAAACATCTAAAATATTAGTAACACGTTCTTCAGAATTAATTAAAATGAACCCGGCGGAAAGGTTGATCTCCAGGCCTGCTAGGGTGAATTTGACCGTACCCCCGTCGAATACGCGGACGCATATTTGTTTACATTTTACTTCACTTAAGTCGTTAAGATTCCCACATTATTTTTCCTGTTCTTCTTCTTTTCTTTGATAGGGCAAATACGACAGTGGGTCCGTCCACACGGGTCGTGAGTCGCAATTTGTATACACGGCTTCTTTACTTACGTCGCTAAGATTCTGAATATATTTAGGGTATAGTGTCGTCTTAAGCCGATGTTAAGCCTAAAAATCTATACCTAACGTCGACAATGTTTTTTTAATTCAAAAATTTTAATGCAGCTTAAATCAATTAATTGTGTTTGTTAATTAAGATGTTTTTCTCTGTTTTCCCAGAGCGCATATTAATAATATATTTTGGGGCAAAAGGGATGTTACCGGGATAAGAATGAGTATCATTCTACTCTCTGGTATTATGCGATCGAATACGGGAACCTTTTTCGAATGTGATAAAAAATGTAAAACCTCCCCTTTTATTTTTTTAATGGGCGATTTGATGTGAAATTTGAATAAATAATACTTTTAATAATCCCGAAATATGTAAAATACTGTTACCTTAATTAGGACGATACAGCGCGGGTGGACCACCCTCCCTCTGGGGGGTGAACGCGTTACACGGCGGTGCAATAATTGTATTTTCCGCAAAGCTAATTTGAAAGTTTTCTCCGACAAGTTGGGCGGCACTTGAAATCCCCTTCCCACCCCCTAAAGCGCTTCGTTTGCGGGAGCCCGTTTCATCTTCCTGACTAGTCTGGTTTACCTGTGCGTTATTATGTAAAAATATTTAAATATCCTCAATATGAACCGTCTCCGGGGGCTGATATAACCCGCTCTTTATTTTGAAGTTTGGATGTGTAAAATGTCATAAGCAAGCACTCATTCAACAGTTATTGCCTCCAGTGCGGGTTTATTTATTTCTACTTTAAAACTTTCACCAGCACCTTTGAAAAATATTATGTATTTTTAGGCGAAGCTGTATCTAGCGTTATTTTTCAATAAAACTTTATACAAATATTCTAGTATGATCTTGGCCAATAGAAATACGAAGTCAAGCATTATATTATTATTTTGGGTAAATCCTACTTGTTTTCAATGATTTTTATATTATATTTTATCAATATGTACCACTTGTATTGATTAGGAAAGTTGAAATCGATCATTTTGAGCGACGGACACAACAGACGAAAATAAACACTCAAGAGAAAAGCTGTGTCTTAGTAGATAATAACCTTGTTCTTGTTAGTAGTTAATACCATGTACTTATAAATTTCATGTTCGAAATTTACATTAATTATCAGGTTAAAAAATCTTCATCAATCACACATATATTTTTTAAATGTAGCCAGATAATGACAATCTTTGTCATCGGTGGTATTTCTTTACCTTGTTTGGATAGAGTTTTGACTTCGCCATTCTGATATTATTGTAAACTGCCAACGCATTCTGATATTATTGTAAAGATTCATTAAAACCCATCCAATAGTTTTTGCGTGAAAGAGTAACAAACACACTTACATACATCCATGCAAACTTTCGCGTTTATAATATGACTAGCTGGTACCCGGCATGCGTTACAATTCCATACAAAGAGATCTGCTTGTCCTTTCCCGTGCGACCCCGTTCCCTTCCACCTTCCCCGCCTTCCCCCTTCCTCGTCTCTTCCCTCTCCGCGAACCACACCTTCCCCCTGCCTTTCCTCCCTGCCGCTAAAATATATGAAATAAAAACATTTTCATCTACACAAATTTCATATAGCCTGTGTTACTCGCTGATAAAGTAGCCTTCCATTGGTGAAAAAAAATTAAAATCGGTTTAGTGGTTTAGGCGTGAAAGCGTAACAAACCAACACACTCACTTTCGTATTTATAATATTAGTCTCTCCACCTTTTGGTTTTAAGAGGGATAAACCAGAGAAAACCAGAAATATGTCATTTTTAAAACCGATTTTAGACGTATTGACTCTTCTGCACAAAAAAATATAAATTGATTTCGAAAGATTCTTCTTTTATCTAGGAAACACGTGTTTTAAATTTTCATAAAAAAAATTATTTTCAGTATAATACGGTTATACCATAGTTCGTCGGCCGATTTGTTAAATTTTCATAAAAGATTTTGTATTATACAACATCCATTTCAAATCATGTAATCATGCAGTAAAATAAATGAATACATTATCTGGTAAACGCATGTTTCAGAATTTTAATTTTAGTTTAAATAAAATCATTAAAAAATATATACGTACATGTGTTTCTTGACGAAAATTGGTCCGTTTGTGTATTATTTGCGCACTTACAAACTAATATATTTCAGATTTTTTTTACATTCTTATTTAACTGAGATATTATTGAAAAATGATAAATACTTATAATTAAAAAAATAATTGCAAAAAGTACATCATTTTAATAGTTTTATCAGCGCGCCTTTCAACATTTTTTGGATGTAGGTATAAATTAAAGCAAATTTGGAATGAAATAAAATCAATATTGAGTTATAATTTTAAAAAGCTGATGCGGAGAATAATAAATCTTTCTCATTGTAACCGCCCTGCACGATCGTAAGAACAACTTTCGACGAAATGTGTATTTTCGGCCGCTGGCTGGTTAACCGCTCTTAAGTCGCTCTTATTTGGATTTTTTTTTCAATATATTAAACTGAATTATAAAGGAACATAGTCATTGTATATAGTTTCTAAGTTGCTTCGTTATTTTAAACGGTTTGTGAAACAGGAGACTGCACCAATGCAATGCCTTGAGTGGTTGCGACAACTTTCTCCTCTATTTGATAATAAATAATAATATTATGGTATCGTGTAGATGTATATATGAACTGCACTTTACCTAGCCTTTGTGTCTCTCAATACCCAGAACGAAAGTGATATTAAACCAAGTTTGTCTCTCGATTTCATCGCCGAGAAATTGCTTCCATACTGAGCCGACTATATGCACGTAATATTAGTACAGACTAGACATTTTCTACCGTATGTATATGTAAACTTTATATAATATAAGCAAGCTGCGTTTATGAACGTTTCAGTTTAAATGGAGCCTTGGAAAATGAAGCAATTTCAATTCAAAATATTATGATTGAATGGATATAATAATATAATGCTAACATTTAATAAAACGTTTCTGCCAGTAAACTATATATATTTGCGGTACGTTCCAGAGTGGAAGATACTCTCAGTATCGCCCTGGTGTAAGACCGCCATTCAGAATTGAAAAGTTGCTTGAAATGGCTTTAGCCGTGTTTAGTGACCAGATCTGAATAGCCCGGTACTTCCGCACCTTCCTCTTTCCCATCTCCTTCCCCTCCTCACTACCTTCAGCCTCAGAACATACCCCAATTGGGGATGCCATAGCCTCACTGGCTCCAGACGGAAGCAGCTGAGATTCTTGTGAAGTATTCATGTAAAAAAAACTAAGTAACCATCACACCGTTTCCCCGCAGGCAGAGAAGACAGACCGTCAAACAACTCGGTCTTGGCACACACTCTCTGCCTCACCCACATTCATACATTATTCTGACTTTTGACATCGCCCGTTTCAAGTATCTGATTCACTTGAACGTGCCATATCTTCCTCGGGTTTCCCCGACTTCTTCTACCATTCATATTTGCGTCAAATATTTTTCTTACACTTCTTTCTTCGTTCATTAACCCCACGTGCTTAAATCATCTGAGGATCCTTTTCTTGAACTTACTCATTATGCTTACATTCTTTGCGGATCTCCACCTTTCTCACACGATCACATATGGTTTTGCCTCAGGGATCTCATTTCAACAGGATTTAGTTTACTTTCATCTTTCCTCTGCCAATTCACTGCTAGATTCGCTTCTTTTGACAGTTTTTTTTTATTAGCGCCAACGGCATGCAGTCCTCCATTAATGGAATTAACTGCCTTTATACTTATTTCAATACATCTTTCAGCCTTTCCATCTCTCGTAAACATACTAACCAGTATACAAACTCATCCACCTGCTCCAAATATTCGTCGTTTTCAACTTCGGTAACAATAGATGTATAAAATATCAAATGGGTTTATCAACTGAAAAGGGGTTTATGACATATAATACGCTAGTCAAATATATTTATCTATTTAGATTCTTCTTCTATCTTCTATATCTATCTATCTTCTATCTATATAAATAAAAATGAATCACCGAAATGTATGTATGCGTAAGTTCCGAAGGACTGCACCAAATTGGATAATTCTTTTTGTTTTGTGTTCGTTATTGTCAGGACAAGATTTGTATAAGTGAGCTCTGGCGTTATGAAATTTGTATAAAAAAATTGCAATAGGTGGCACCCGAGCTGTTTGAAAACTAAATGTACCGGGAATGAATGTATGAAATGCAGAGGGGGGAAGGAGGGAGGGAGAAAGGGGGAAGGGAACTCAGGGAGGAGGTTTCCGGAAGGGGGAGGAGTTAGGAGGGTTTGCGGAGGGGGGGGGGTTATGGAGGGGGGAGGGGAACTCGGGAGGAGGGTTCGCGAGACGGGGTAAAGGGGGGAAGTGGACTGGGTAAGGTGGAGGAGGCGGAGCGGGAACGCGAGAGGGGAAGGAGACGCGGGAGAGGAATGGGAGGTGGAAGGGTAACGGAATGAATGGGAAAGGACACGCAGGGAGAAACAATTTCTTTATTAAATGGCATAGCAACGCATGCTGGGAACCAGCTAGTAATAAATATTTAACGAAAAAAAAGTTATATTTTAATACCGAAATCGGCGAAAAAGAATGACATGAGTAATGTGGTTTGAAATTATTATAAAACGACCAAGATGTGGAAGCGACGTCTAAGATTAGAAGTAATTTATATCTTTCAAGAAAATACACATTGTGCTGAATTTTTTATCATATTAATTTTGCACCCTTCATAATTACAAAATTAAAGTAAATGTACTCATTTATTTTATTCAAACTAATTTAAATCGGACAGTTAGATCTTAGTTAAATATTAGTTATATATTATTAGTTAGTTAAATATTATTTATTAATTTAGACTTTTATAAAAAGTCAATAGTTCCATATAAATAAAATTGGATATGTTTATCCGTGACGCTATTCAGGTTACAAACCAATTCTTAGAATGATTGGTTCCAATACAAAGGGTAGTTGCCTATGATATGGAAAATAAATTAGTTGAAGATAATATTGTTAATTCTAAAATTTGAAATATGAGATTGGCTATTATGACGGATTTACAGTAGGGCGCAATGGCAGAATTATTAAACGCACGTCCCGGATAAACGAGAGGTTCAGGGTTCGAGTCCCAGTTGCGACCATTATCTTTTTTTGTTTTTCTGTGTCTTGTTCTCTTTCATATTTTCTGTTAGATTATTATTATTATCTTTTTCTTCAATGATACATTACATTGATGGGAATAACCTTCAAAAAGTTGTAAAAAGAGAGTTTTTCTTATAAAAATTAAATATTAGTTACTTAATTTATTTTACTATAAGCGAATAAGCGAGTTCCAACTGCTCACAATTGTTCGGAGCCTGTAAGACTATGCCATAAGGCTCAACGGTAACGGTAAGGCTCTTGACTCGCACTCCGAAGGTCACGGGATCGAATCCCGGCGTGGCAAATAAATTTTATTTGATTAATTTGTGTTATTTCACAATTTATTCATTTAAAATAATACATAGTATATTTGCGGCACGTTCCAGAGTGGAAGATACTCTCAGTATCGCCCTGGTGTAAGACCACCATTCAGAATTGAAACGTTGTTTGAAATGGCTTTTGCCATGTTTGGTGACCAGATCTGAATAGCCAGGTACTTCCCCACCTTTCTCTTCCTATATCCTTCCCCTCCCCACTACCATCAGCCTCACAACATACCCCAATTGGGTATGCCATCTACTACCTTCAGCCACTACCTTCAGCCTGACTCCCACTACCTCACTACCTTCAGGCTCACAACATACCCCAATTGGGGATGCTATAGTCCCACTGACTCCGGACGGGAGCAGTTGGGACTCTTGTGCGGTATTCATGTAAAATAAAAAAACCTCCACAAAGAAGGCCCTGGGGAAAATAATTCCGCTCAGGGCCTGTCATCTTTGGGGATGCTGTGCGGAAGGTCTTTTGAGGAAAGAAAGGAGATGAAGTTTTGGGTAGGAAAAAGGAATGAGGGGTGGGTAGGAATCTGCGGGTCGTATGTATCCGTCCCGAGCGAGTCCTGCTGAAGAGGTTAACCAGTCTCTCCTGATCTGGCCTGCCACCCAGCTTGTGGGCCAGCCAAGACCCGGACAGACATCCCCCTATTAACCCAGATACCCCTGCTAAGTCACCAAACTTAACAAACCATTTAGGGTGACCTACGACAGACATGTTGGTTTTCCAATAAATGGTTCCTGGGGCGGTGGTTCCCATATCCACCTCCCAAATTGTAAATGGTTTTGAGGCTTTAGGGAAATGGAAAGGGATGGCGATAGGGAAGAGGAAGGTTGTAAGAATTTTCTATTCAGACGTGGTCACCAAGCATAGCTCAATCCATTTTAACTGACCATTAAACCAGCGAAATTATGTGATTTTCTCTTAATCTTGCCGCAACTAATAAAAAAGAGTTTAAAATTTCAAGATTTTTCATAACGCCAATTCACTTAAATCTTTTTGTAAAGTGGATCTTGTAAAGTGGAAATGTTGGGTGTATGATGTATGCTGTATTATAGTAGGGTGTAGGCTGTATAGGCCGGGGCCGGGTCGGGCGGGGGAGGGAGGCTGTAGAGATTCAAGTCCCGCGAAACCTTCTTCCGAGAGGAAACTGTTACAAGCCCCGAGAGCAGCTGGAGGGTTAAACGACCGGAGAGCCTTAGTAGGCTTGCAGGGACATCTTTTTAACATATTTTGAACTTTGAAATTTCAGTTTTTTAAATAACAATGACTGCTTGAAAATTTCACACGAAGTTCATGATGTTGTAAATTACTGAATTGTATGCATTTGATTGTTGGCTAATAAACATAATTTCTCTGTTTTTAAGTAAATAAAAAAATACATTTCCTGCTTTTTTTTCGAATGTTCCAATCCCAACTGATCCCAACACTTGAAGACTGTGAGACTATGGCATTCTCATTTTGAGTATATTGTGAGGCTGAAGGGGGTGGGAAGGGTAAGGATATATGAAAGAGGAAAGTGAAGAAATACCTTGTAATGGTTTAAAATGAGTTACCTAATTAAATTGGTATTATGTATGTAATAAAATGGCTAGCTACAGTCTGGAAGTAGAACATGATAAATGTCAAGTCTATGAAATAAAAGAGGAAATTAAATATTATAATAAGATTTATTGAATTAATATTGACATGACATTTACGAAGCAATTATTAAAGACTCTATAAAGATTATTTGATCTCAAGGGGTGTTTGTAAAACTCGAAGAGTTTTACAACAATCAAACTACGTGTGATAAGAATTTAAGTTATGTGGAAAACAAGCAAGGTTGGACGCCAGAGTGTTTAAACAGCAACACCCAAGTATTAAATAGTAAAACCAAAATGGTAACCTTGAATATCTGACTAAAATAAATAATATATTAGGATTTAGATTAACGTTACGAATTCGATGCGCCATGGTGATGTTGGTTTCAATCCGTCGCAGGTATCCGCTCCGCTACTTGGGCTTGCTCGATCCAAACTGAAGCGCCCGAACTTTTCCGAAGCATCTCGAAACATCTGCCGCCCCTTCGGAGTGCAATGCTGCCAACCAAATCATGCGAAATTTGCGAATCGCTCACGACGCTAGCAGCAAATGTTACATTACCCCTCCACCAAAAAGAAAATATTTCCTCCTGGAAATCAAGAGGTCCATGTGTCACTTCCTGAAGAGAACTGCATACTATATGAGCCTTGGTCGTAAATGTTAGTCATGGAAGAAGCCAAAATATAAGGATTGTCAGCCGGAAGGATCCTGGTGATAGAAGTACTCCCAATCCATATAATGTACCTCATGGAAGAAGCGGTGACCACCGTACTGCAATACTGAAGCCATGACATAATGCGATGAACAGAAAGACGCATCAATCTATGCAGCTTCTCTCCAATTATGATGCATTCAATAACTGATGACCCAAGATGGCCCAAGGTAGAGATGAAATATCTGGTCCGAAATCTCAAATTCAGCGTCTTCTGATATTTCTTTCTTCCAAAACTGATGACCCAAGATGGCCCAAGGTAGCGATGAAACATTTGGTCCGAAATCTCAAATTCAGCGTCTTCTGATATTACTTTCTTCCAAAACTGATGACCCAAGATGGCCCACGGTAGAGATAGAAGCTCTGGTACAACATCTTGAAGTCCAGCGTTGATGATTTTGAAAGAATCTTCCTATGATGATGTCTTCAAGCGGGATAATGATGCGACGTGGCTTGAAGTCAGATGAATGCCTTGACCCACATTTTGAAACCAGCGACAATGAACATGAAGGATGCTTTCTTCTTAGTCTTGCTATTTAAATTTTCTTGAGATTATCTTGAAGTTCCCTACACTAAACTGCCTAAATAAGGTTACCAGCAACAAAGTAAGATATAAAAGGAAAGAAAAATTCAAGATGAAATATTTAAAAAATGATTATGTAAATGTATGCTCAAAGCTGAAATTGAAATTTTTCCACATAACATATTAAAGAACCCTAAATTAAAGATTTAATAATTGTAAAACTTCATGTCTTACACAAAAGAAACAATGAATTGATATGCAATTACAAAATTAGAATGCACGGGATTTACTGAAGTTTGAAATAATATTACCCAGCGATGTAAATGTTTTATAAATAAAAGTGTTTTAAATTGAGATTAAATATGATAAAAAAAATTTATTATTCAATTAATCTAATACCCGGTAGATATCAAAATACAAAAAAATCAAAACATATGAAAATAAAATTTTTACTGAGATATTTTTAATTTATTCCTTTTCTTAAATTCCCAAAAAAAAATAAAACAGCCTGTATTATGCTGAGCTGAGTATAAAATCTGAAAAATGAAATACTTAATTTGTTTGAAAGTAATTTAAAAAACCCCATGTAGCAAATAATAACTTCGAGATAGTCAATAAACAATACCTAGGATGGTAAAATAATAATTAATGATAAATGTAATCAAATGTTGATAGATGGCTCTAGTATCGGCCCAATTATGTTCGTAATAAAATAAAAATATTTAATAATAATGTTACTACAAATTAGCAACAGATGTCATAGCTCTATTCTCATAATAATCAATTAAAATAATTTTAAGGACCAACTGAACAGTTGTTATATTATAAAGCCTTGGTTAACTAAGTATTAATTGTATTTCAAGGCATCATCGGTATAATGAAGGTTCCAACTTCCCGATTGAATTAACTCCATTTCATTATACTGGAATTTATTAATAATTCATCCTAAAATTTCCAAGACAGAATTCTTAGGAGGAAATATCAGACGACACAATATTTAACAAAAACTACAAACACACACAAACTTAATAGTTTTCTTAAAAGATTTAACCTATAAATATGCAATATGAATACGGTAATCGCACATAAAGGACAGTTATCATTACTATCTCTTTCTATAAAAGTTCTTAGACCAAAACTTTCTGCCTGAATTATTGACACACATGGCTTCACTGAAATCCTCTCGAAAGAGATGAATGCCATGAGCTTCTTACAACTCAACAAATTAATCTTTATATGAAGATAATTAACTTCATATTCTGAAATCAAAAGAGACGGACATATCCTCATCGTAAGTTCACAGATTACGCCAAAGATTCCTCCGTATCTCGCGAATGAAAGTGAACAGGCAAACCGACGCCTTCTATGTTCGGTTAAAAACGTGTTTGCGCTACAGTGATAGGAAAATATTTTATATCCTATTTATAGAATGCAAAACAAGGAAGGTTGACATACTCAGAGGATCTCAACGGAGATCATGTTATGCCCCTTAACTGCCGTTTTAAACGGTGGCAGTAATCGAATCAGTGTGAGATATATCCACTGCATTGAAGCGAAGCTCCAACTGTTTTGTTTAAAACAAAACTTGTCTGTTTCCTTCACTCAAGGACCAACAATCCGTACACAAGACAATATAATCGAAACCACAGTACATAAGACACATCCGTACACAAGACAACAATAGAAGACAAAACAACCCAAAAACATTCAATGCTCAAAACTCATTTACTCTTTGAGAGCTGAATGTATTGTTAACAAAATTCATCTGCTTTTGTTGACGCACCAAAAACAGATAAATTTTTCCCCAAAATTGCACCGCACATCATATGCTATATTAACTAGCAACACCAGGATCTTTGATATGTCCTATGACCGATTGATAACAGAATATTTAAAGTTTTCCGTTCTGAAAGTGAAGACGCAAACCCCAATAGCAGTTGTTGTATGTGTTATGTCAAACAATAATATGTAGATGGCGTTATTGAGAAACTGACTAAATTATAACTTATGTCAAACTTGCATATTTATAATTACGAGATCTATTAAATGACCTAAAATATTGCGTGCTGTTAAGTTAATGAAAGTTATTTGAAAAACCTTATTAGATAAAGTTTAAAGATGTAAATTCAATAAACCATTTATTTGTTCAACAATCTACTAATCGCTCCGAAAAAATACCTTGCAAACTCTGAAAACCCTATGAAAAGGAAGATATGCAAGTACTTCAAGGAACAGGCAATAGATCGCCAAAAAAAAATTATAGATCAATTAATATAATAACAATCTAAACTGAAGAAAAAAAAAATTAATAATTCCGACCAGAACTATAAAGAATCCTTATACCTGTGAATTTTTACGTATGTAAACATGTGATAAAACTCTACATTATATATCAATTTAAATAGTTGTAATTTCATAACAATCATATTAGTTGCTCCGAAAGTTACTTCGCATAATCTCTAATAACCCTATTAAAGGAAGATATGCAAAACAAATTTAAGGTTCAGCCAACTGATCGCAAAATATTATACAATCTTCTATACTAATTTATTGAATTATCCATTTATTGGAATCAAAACCCAAAAGATTAATTAGATAATAGCCGATGAACAAATAATATAGTGATAAGCAACATTTTGCATTCACCTACAAAATGATGATTTCAAAATAACAGTTATTCATCAAACCCGAAAACTATAAGGAATTTATTTTATTTTAAAAGAAAAACTAATCCCGCCGACTAAAGAGAAATTAAAACTCGATAAAAATCTATTAAAATAATGATTTGAATACAAATCCCTGTTATGTACTAAAATCGGAATTTAATGAAATTTATCAAACCCTCACAAAAAAAATTTGTATAAAATATTAAACCGAAAGAACATAATGATATATTGCAAGGAAATTTAATTTCTTTTGAAAGCCCTACATGAGGAAAGAATAAAAAAAATCATCGATCAAATCAATATAACCCGGATAATAAATTATAAAAATTAATTTACGTGAAACTAGCTTTAGTCGCTTTGCATAACAGGACAGCCCGAATTCTGTAGACGAAGGCTTTGATGACGTCTTATCTCCACCCGGATGTCCAGCAAAATTTGGTCCGCGTCTGAAATGCACGTTTGGTTACATTTATTATTATGAAAAATAAAATTTGTATAAGGGGAACAAAAATGAAATCAAAATTCCCAAAGTAAGATTGTAAAAGTTCACAATGTAACAGAACATATCAATTGCAGGTAGGATAACTATTTGTATTAAGTTTATAACATGTGAAGAAATTCATGTGTGCAATGATGTCAATAATAATTATTGCATCAGGTAGGTAGGTAATTAATGAAATTTACACATTATTGCAAAATATAAGCACGAAAAATATCACAAAATAAATGCAATGAGATTAAACAGCCACTCATAACACAGTGTAAATAAATTAGCTTGTAATAAAATATACTTACAAGTTTCAATTATTAACGGATGACCAGCACGAGTTTTGTACAAAGTGATATTATTAAATTTGCCGAAATATTATTAATTCCATCTGCAGAAATTAAATCCATCCCATCTGCTATAAAAACAATGTGTACCTACCTAAATAATTAGTAGGAGAAATAAATATGATTAGTACAAGACAAACAAATAACACAAAATAAAATGAGTTGTGGATGAACAAGCCCAAGTAAATATAAAATATGCAATTAACAAAAGTAAAATGAATACATACCCACGACGGTAAAAGCAACACACCAACGAATTGTAACCTCAATCTAACCTAAAATGACATATCGCGGAGAATTTAAATCATATCCACATAAAACTTGCAAAACATAGTTTGACTGGAACTACCACGTTGGGCTCGCCACTGTAATGGTTTAAAATGAGTTACCTAATTAAATTGGTATTATGTATGTAATAAAATGGCTAGCTACAGTCTGGAAGTAGAACATGATAAATGTCAAGTCTATGAAATAAAAGAGGAAATTAAATATTATAATAAGATTTATTGAATTAATATTGACATGACATTTACGAAGCAATTATTAAAGACTCTATAAAGATTATTTGATCTCAAGGGGTGTTTGTAAAACTCGAAGAGTTTTACAACAATCAAACTACGTGTGATAAGAATTTAAGTTATGTGGAAAACAAGCAAGGTTGGACGCCAGAGTGTTTAAACAGCAACACCCAAGTATTAAATAGTAAAACCAAAATGGTAACCTTGAATATCTGACTAAAATAAATAATATATTAGGATTTAGATTAACGTTACGAATTCGATGCGCCATGGTGATGTTGGTTTCAATCCGTCGCAGGTATCCGCTCCGCTACTTGGGCTTGCTCGATCCAAACTGAAGCGCCCGAACTTTTCCGAAGCATCTCGAAACATCTGCCGCCCCTTCGGAGTGCAATGCTGCCAACCAAATCATGCGAAATTTGCGAATCGCTCACGACGCTAGCAGCAAATGTTACATGGCTATTCAAATTCGGTCACCAAACGCGGCTCAAGGTCAAGTAATACCAAGCAACATTTCAAATCTAAATGGTGGTCTTTCACAAGGGCGATATCACTGTGGGTATCTTCCACTCTGTGTCGGAAGAAAAATACACTTCATATTAATTTAAATGATTTAATTGTGAAACAATACTACCATTTTACTGTGGTAATACTACGACCATAGCACAATTCAATATACCATTACGCAGAATTCAACTCTTGGGCATTATGTATTCACACATAGATGTATGGAATATGTCACCAACACAATTTAAATATGAAATAATGAAATCATATATCCACGGTACAAGTACACACTAAGGAATTCTTTGGTAAATTTATTAAACTACTCGTTCATCGACAAGCTTACTAAACTATCTATACATATCGTTTTAATGTATTTAAATGTAATGTCTTAGTAAATTCATTGAAATATTATAAAACATCGTAACCGGTAGTATTATCTAATTATTTGAAGGAGGTACCATCGATACAGCGGTTTAGCACTATGCGAAACTAATGCTTAGGTATTATTAGACATGGTTAATGTTGCAATTTTGTAAACCTCTGATCCCCTTACTTTTAATTTTTTGTTGTTGTTTGTTTTTTATATCATGTCTGTATTTTTATTTATCGTAACTTATTGTTATTATATCACACTGTACTTTAAATTTTTGTTGCTTATATTTTTATTTCATTTATGTACTTTCTATTTCTATCGTAATTTTATTTATATTATTTCTTTCTCGTGTTAAAGATGTACTGCCTTTATTTATGTATGTAAAAGCCTTCTGGGCGTAAAATTAAATAAATAAAATACAAAATAATTTTATGTAATGAACTTGCGCACGCCGGGATTTAGGCCCGCGTCCTCCACGAATCGTAGTCGAGAGCCTTATCCCTTGACCACGGACGCCGTGAAAATTGATAGACACTTTAAGAGGGTATTACCAAAGAAAACCAGAAATATGTCATTTTTAAATCAGATTTTAGACGTTTTGACTCTTTCCATAAAAATTATAAATAGATTTCGAAAGATTGTTCTTTTATCTAGCATTCGCATGTTTTGAATTTTGAGAAAAGAAAATTATTTTTAGTAAAATAAGGTTATAGCATAGGTCATTGGCAGATTTGTTAAATTTTCAAAAAAGATTTTGTATTATACCACACCCATTTCAAATCATATAATCACGCAGTAAAAGAAATCAATACATTTAATGGGTATCGCATGTTTTAGAATTTTAATTTTAGTTTAAATACAAGCATTAAAATTTATATACGTACATGCGTTTCTTGACGAAAATTGGTCCGTTTGTGTATTTATCTGCGCACTTACACACTAATATATTTCAGATTTTTTTAACATTCTTATTTGACTTAGACATTATTGAAAAATGATAAATGTTTATGATCAAAAAATAATTTTAAAAAAGTACATTATTTTAATAGTTTTAGGTATAAATTAAAGCAAATTTGGAATGAAATAAAATCGATATTGAGTTATAATTTAAAAAAACTGGTACGGAGAATAATTATTCTTTCTCATTGTAACCACCCTGCACGATCAAAGAACAACTTTCGACGGAATGTGGATTTTCGGTCGCTGGCTGGTAAAACGCTCTTAAGAGGAAATCAGAGAAGACTTACGCATTCCATCATTTATCAATTACAGAAAAGGATTAACATATAGTCATCAATAGTTTGTTCGACATCTAGAACTTATCCAATGACTATTTTTTAAATTATTTACTTCCAAGTGTATTCTACATAACACATTGCGTAATTAAAAACATTAATTTCCATCTGCGGTTTGGGTCACTTCTCTGTTTCGGGAACTAGCCGCCACCTAGCCGGAGCTTTGCAAAGCCGAATTAGTCCCCCCCTTCCTCCCCTGAAACCTCCCCCCTCCACCAACCCGAAGCTGCCAACTAGTTGGCGGAAGTGCCGGCCGCAGTTTGAAACATGTTTTTTGAAGCTTGAATTTTATTGTTGTTTTGTTGTCGTTTACGTTTGGTTGCACTTTCTAAATCAAAACTTCTATTTTATTGTAGGTTTGACGGTTAGCAACTTAACTTGACCGTTAAGTCTATGAATCTCTAGTAACATTTATATTAGCACGCTTTTTTATGCATGTTTATGTATTAAAATAATGTAAATTCTTATTATCAAGCCAAGATGATCGGTTTCTACGAAAAAAATTTTTTTATTTAATTAGATTTCGTTTGTTTTATTATGAACGTTTCATTTTTCACATTTTTAGATAATATTGTCAAAAATGTGAATAATATCAGTCGCTAGAAACATAACTGTCAGCGAAAGTCCTGAATAATCAAATAGTTGGACGAATATATTACGACGAAAAACCCTTCAATTACCTGTGTATCAGCGTCAACCAATTTAAAATTATTTAGTAATAATTCCTACTCAATCCCTTAGTTTTTTATTGTGTTATCTTATTACTATTAAAATGCAATAAGTGTAAAAATGTTTTGAAATTTTTTTTAAAGTACTATAAATACAATATTTTTATATATATAAATGAATCCCTGTTTCCCTTGGTGACGCCATAACTTCAGAACGACTTTACCTATTTCATTCATCTTTTTTTTATTTTCTAATACTTTGTAGAAGGTTCTTAAGGAAAGAAAAATTAAGAAAATGGAATAATTTCAGAAAAACTTAACGACTATTTTAACTACGCTCGTTTGACAGTTAGCGCGTTTGATGAAATTGAATTTAACAGGCAGCTCTTTTTAATTGTCTATGAATTTGTTAAATTATAGATATTTTAAATAAGTAGCTATATTAGGTAAAAATTTTGATTGATGGTTCTTATAATATAAGAAAAATGAAAAATTGAATGAAAAAATTGTAAAAGGTGGCACGCGAGCTGTACATATGGAACGCTGGAGGGGGGTTTGCGGGACAGGGGAGCGGGAGAGGGGAGAGGGTGGGCGAAGAACGTGGATGGGTAGGGGATGCGGGAGGGGAACGGGGACGCATGGGAAAGGACATGCAGAGAGAAAAACATTATTTCTTTGAATATGGCATTGCAACACATGCCTGGAACCAGCTAGTAATGTTAAACCTGCATCAAGGACTTAAGATCGGAAGCTTCTTTATCTTACAAAGTATGTTGCTGTCATAAAAAAAACTGCGATTTCGAAGTGAAAAAAAATAATATTGTATAAAATAAAATTTTACAACGAATGGCATAACAAGTAGCTAATTTCTGTATGAATAACATAATCCTGATTTTTATGCTGAATACTGCAACTTATAAAATAATGCAGTTTTATTTCTAAATACGCGTGTCTCGTATCCACAACGATACACTTTAAAATATAACGATTATATTAATGTAATTAATAAGCAGTATAGTGTGCAGCGTGGTGGTGTGATGAACGGGCTCCCTTACCTGAACGGTGTTATAATATATTATAATACCTGCTCTCGGTTAGTGTAATTTTCATAGTAATGTTAATACCCATCTCCATGAAATTCCTGCGCCACCGAAAGCTCGAAGCTCGATTCAACCCCATTAATTAATACACCGCGTCAGGCAAAGGGTTTAATGAAACTAATGGGTGTTACGTCAACAGGCCAGATCAAACAGCTTTAGTTTCCAGATAATAATATTATACTATCATAATCGTTCGCTTAAACGGTTACCCTTGAAAACTGTTTGTGCAAATAGGGGTGAACTCGCCTTTTCCTTTCCTGATTTAAATGCAAAACTTGTTAGTTATTTTTTACACTGGCATTACGTTTGAGACGGTAAACGTAAGTATTTATTTAGTAAGTGGTTTTGCAGATTTTAAATTCAACTAATAGGCTCAATTATGCTGTACAAAAATTACCTTTTTTTACTGAGTTATTTACGTGCTCTTAAAAGTGTTTCCGGTGGAATCTTGGTAATTCAACTAATTTACTTAACGTAAAAGATTTTCGTGAGAGGTTTTATTTGGGCACTAGGGAAATTGCCATTCTGTTAACCTTTATTTAGCACATCTAAAAATCATAAATATATACCATCTTGGGAAAATAATTAAAAATATATACCATCTTGGAAAAAAATTATAAATATCCGTCATGGAAATTTGAAATGCTGTTAAGAGCGTTTAACCAGCCAGCGGACGAAAATCCACATTTCGTAGAAAGTTGGTCTTACGATCGTGCAGAGCGGTTACAATGAGAAAGATCAATTATTCTCCGTACCAGCTTTTTTAAATTTTAACTCAATATCGAATTTATTTCAATTCAAATTAGCTTTAATTTATACCTTCATCCAAAAATGCTGAAAGGCGTGATGATAAAACTATTAAAATAATGTACTTTTTGTAGTTATTTATTGATTATAAGTATTTGTCATTTTTCAGTAATGTCTAAATTTAATAAGAATGTTAAAAAAATCTGAAATATATTAGTTTGTAAGTGCGCAAATAAATACACAAATGGACCAATTTTCGTCAAGAAACACATGTACGTACATATTTTTTAATGATTTTATTGAAACTAAAATTAAAATTCTAAAACATGCGTTTGCTAGATAATGTTTTTTTATTTTTTTTATTGAAAGAATAGATAATACATATTAAAATCAACAAACAAGTCCTGCTAAGCCAATTGAATTGGCTTGTCAACAGGTGCTTATATTTTAGTTACATATAGTTTTTTACATTTAAAATTTACATCTTATATCTACAGATTCAACATTTATTCATATATATCAATATAAATATTTTTTTCCGATAGCCAATTTTTCACCATATATTTAACCTTATTCATAGAATTACATTGCTTTATAGTGTCAGGTAATAAATTAAATATCTTCGGTATAATGTATTCAAACGTTCTCTGTCCGTACTTGTTAAATTTCGGAACTATTAACCCGTCGTTTCGCGTGAATCTAGTGCTGTATTTATGTTCTAATTTCTCTTTATGCTGCCGGGTTTGATTTATTTTACTGCATGATTATATTATTTGAAATGGGTGTGGTATAATACAAAATCTTTTTTGAAAATTTAACAAATCTGCCAACGACCTATGGAATAACCTTATTATTATTACACTAAAAATTAAAAAAAAAATCTCAAAATTTATTACATGCGAATGCTAGATAAAAAAACAATCTTTTGAAATCCATTTATAATGTTTTGTTAAAAAGAGTCAATAGTTTAAAATCTGATTTGAAAATGACATATTTCTGGTTTTCTCTGGTAATGCCCTCTTAAGGGGCTGTTCAAGTATTACGTAACGCACTTGGGGGGGTGGGAATCTTGTAAAACGTTACTGTGCGTTACGAGGGGGGAGGGGGGGGGGGGTTCGACTAACGCGTAACGTAACATGTTTTTCTTTATTTAGATAAAAAAAAACTACGGAATTTAAATCTTCCAAGTTGGCAATCCTTTTCGTTCTCGAAATCTCTTGTTTTATTTATTACCGCAAACGCGATTAAAACAAGAAAAATGGTATTTAAGCGACTGTCCAGTACTTTGCGCAACTTAATTGTGACTTTCAGGTAAAAATTGTCACTTGGGCGTTACGTAACGTTTAGGGGGGAGGGGGGTGGGGTGGTACAGAAAAACGTTACGGCGCGTTACATGGGGGGGAGGGGGAGTCAAAAATCTTAAAAATTGCGTTACTTAATACTTGAACCCCCATAAGGATAAAATTTTAATTGTTCAGGAAAGCGAAAAAAAAGTTTATTTTATTTAAAAAAAAAATTGTAGACCTATAATTACGAACTTTGGATGTAAAATAACATTGAAAGATCATTAAGAATTCTTAATGTTTTTGTAATTTTTTTAATAACAGTATGTATGTATTTACTCATTTTTCAATTTTCAGAAAAAAAAAACTTTTGATGCCCGTCGTAAAAGACGCCCTTGTTTTCTAGAAATATTTCGCCGACGCAAATCGAAAAAAAACGGAGAAAAATGATATGCTTTACTCATTTTTGGATACATTGTCCTTTACAGCATTTTAAATTTCCGTGATCGATATAGTATACAATATCGAGAAAAAAAATTTAAATATATACCATCTTGCGAAAAACATTGTGTTATTAAAAATACGGATGAATAGCTCCTAATGCTTAAAATTTTGGTTACATTATGAGGAAGAAAATTTATAATCCGGGAATATTAGAGGAGTACGTAGTAGAGAACAACACCGCACTTTATAGCTTTGATATTTACGTGACTGATACGTGTGCAGTTCGGCAGAATAGTTCTGAAGTGTAGGATGCGGGGTGAAGATTGTTCTTAATTTGGCTAACCTCAGATAGGAGAAGGCACATTCAAAGGACAAGACGCAGGTACTAAAGTACAAAAATATAGTCAACACAGAGGACACTTTAAATTTACAGTACTGAAAGTTTCATGCATTATTCGAATTCAATGAACTTAAAAAATATTTGGTCATTAATATTATTTAATTGGCTATTTTTTTTAAATAGTCATCTCATAGATTTGTTTTCGTATTAATTTAGACAATGCGATTACCCTTTGATTATTTTGGGTTTTTTTATTAAAAAAAATCAAAATATAAATTCAAATATATCATTTTCTGAAAAAATTATTTTATTTTTCTATGATTGTTTTTTATGATACCTTTAACTAAGAATTTTACTTAATAGTTTGTCTTTTTCTTAATTTTAATTTTATCCTGATATTTGAACCATTGTTTTCGAAGCATGTTGATAATTTTGATTAAATAAGTGGTGTACATTCAGTGGGATTAAAACATTTTACTTGAAGGAAATTGATGGCGACCATTGCATTATTCGGTTCATACTCCAGTTATTATTCGTAAAGATTTAGATTGAATTTTGTCTAATTTACTGGATACGTTTTTTTGATGCAGTACTTAAAAAATTAGGCAGGCATAGTCGAGTTGGCTTCGAAGAAGTGCATTGTAAAGCAACTTAACGCAAAGAGGGTGTGCACACCACCAAACGCCAGTCATGTTAGTCAGTTCATTTAATTAAAATGACGCCAAAAATTGGATAGGTGACGTAAGGTAAGGATACTGAGGCATTTTTTAAAAAATACTTATATATATATGTTATGATTAAGGTTTTCACGGGTGTAAGATGTATATATATATATTATTATATGTAAGATTGTTACAGGAGATGGAGGCGCGAAACGGCGGCCGCGAGAGGGAAATGAGTTTTCCCTGCTCGCCGAGCACACTCCCATCGCACTCTCATCACATTTCCTATTGAATCAGCAATCAGAATGGGATGCTTGATTATGCAATCATACACACGTTTCTTTGTGGAATTTCTCCATTTATTACCGGATTGAATATTCACTGCTGCACGTGGAATTAACTTGATTAAACCGAAACAAAAATGTTAACTAAATAATATTTAACAGGAATTGTTTAATTTCTTGGAATTGTTAACACATTATTACATTTTTCTTTCATTTTTATTTCACTGGCACTTCTTATTTGCATTAAAAATGTGCATCGAATTTAAAACCTAAAAACTTTTCACCAATCATGACGGTCGCATTGTACTAAATGACTATCAGTTTTCTGAAATATAATACTTTTATTTGTATTTTTTGACCTTCGTGGCTTTGAATCCAAAATTATTTGGGTACCTCACATATTATTATTTGAATAAAATAATGTGTCATTTGTTTATTTTAGGAACATAATTCAACATATTTTAAGAACATATTTCAATGGAAGTTACTCCGAGGAACTAGCGTCATTGATCCCTTCAGCACCGGTGCATAGTCGGGAAACACGCCACACGCGTGCCCAACATATGTACACGGTGCCATTTGTCACACGAGAACGGGTCGCTTCTTCGACTCGTTCTTGTGTTCAACAGCTCGGCTGTGAAACGATTTGCAGTCCTTTGTGTTTTCTCCTTCCTACAACATGGGTCTCTTCAAGGCCAATGTTCATTCCTTCCTCTCCTTAAAAAGACCCTCCACACAGCATCTCAGATGATATAGGCTCTGAGGGAAATTATTTTTCTCAGGGCCTCGTGTGTGGAGTTAACGTAAAAAATGTTTATAATTAGTATTTAATTCTGTTAATATGGGTTCATTTTTTTATGTAAAAACCGTACAGGAATCCCAGCTGCTCTCAACCGCCTTGAGCCATGGAATTTCCAATTGTGATATTTTTAGGCTGAAGGTAGTAGTAAGGTTGGGCTAGGTTAGGTTTGCTATTCAGTCCTAGAAACTAAACATGGCAAAAGCCATTTCAAGTAACGTTTCAATTCTGAATGGTGTTCCTACACCAGGGCGATACTGAGAGTATCTTTCACTTTGGAATATACCCCAGATATAACTTACATTATTTTTAAATTATTAAATTGTGAAATTACACAAATCAATCACATAAAATTTACTTGCGCAAGCTGGGATTTGTATTAATAATAAAAATCAATAAATTATTATTATTCATCAATAAATTACACATTACACACCCCGCCACATTTTGGAAACAAATCATTCTTTTGATATAAATAAAGGGTTACAAATTTTATACACATACTCAATGGGTTTACAATTGGATAACTTTAGAAATTAGAAAAAGTGTTAAACGTCAATTAAACATTATTAAAAATCAAATATGTTTTTAAATAGCCCATCTCTTAAATTTATTTTCATATTAATACTACATTTGTAATAATTTATTTAGACTTTTTGATTATTATTTTTCATTAAAAAAAATTGTATAAATGTAATTTTTACGCATCCTAAAATAATTTTTATAATTCATTTTATATAATTGTTTTTTACGACACTTTTAAGTAATTAATCACCTCTCCGTTATAATATTATTATCTATAATTCTTATTTGTCTACACTTATTTGCCTATAGTTATTTTTATTAATGTTAATCTTATCCTGTCGAGGAAACCTTTGGTTTCGAAACATGTTGATAATTTTGATTACATAGTGGTGTTTTACAAAGTTATTTGGTTTTTGCAAAGATTGAAGAAAAAATATTAAATTTAAATCTTATGTAATATTTAAATAGGTGCGTTGATTTTTCTGTCAAACCATCAATAATTATCATCATTTCCAAAGTCTTTCAATAGGTAAAAGTTTAGCCGTGATTTTTTTACGTACACAGGTTAAAAAAACAGCTACACGATCCGGATCCAGCATCACGTCGTGATGTATGTTTTTTGTCGCTAGAGCTGATCATGTAGCCGCTATCCACTAGACGTGGTCGGGGCCCTTGTAAGAGTTGATTAATTTGACGAAGGAGTAATTCCAGTCGGATCTGGCGTCAGCTATTTAGGACTAAGAAAAAGATTGCCTTCTCTTCCCGTTTAAGATACGACAACAAGCCTTTCTCTTCCCTCTTCTGCTCCCCGGGGAAATCGTTTAGGATCCGGCTCCGACTCAACTTTCTCTCCTAAATATTTTTTAAAAACTTTATCTCCCCAACAGTACCCGGCTTCCCCGCGAAATAATTAACTTCGGTTAAATCATTTTTTTAATCTTATCAGTTCTATTATAAATAACATTTTTTAAAGTTTGAGGATAATTTACATTCTGCAAGCTTTTTTTTATTTTTCCTGAGGCGCGGTAACACGTCAATTCAATTTTAGAGGCGGCATGGATACCGCCGCCCTCGGAACTATTTATTGGCAACCAACCCCCCTGTCATAGGTCACCTTCAATGGTTCGCAGCGTTTGGTGACTTGGCAGAGGTGCCCGGACTCATGGGGTGAGACTTATCAAGTTATCAGTGGTGAAAGCGTTTGTCCACCTATTGCGTGGTGGTCCGGATCGGGAGAGACAGGTTAAGGGAGACCTTATCTATCTTATCTATCTTGCACCGCAGTGGGAGGGATGGATTCATACATTCGTCACTCCTGGATATATTAATTCCTTCCCACCCATCATTTCCAATTTGGGAGGCGGGAATGGGTACCGCCGCCCGGGAAACCTTTATTGGATAACCAACACCTATGCCATAGGTCACCCCAAGTGGTTCGCTACGTTTGGTGATTTAATAAGGGTGCCCGGGTTCGTGGGGTGAGGTTTGTCTAGATCTTGGAGGCGGATGACCAGAACCAACTGAACCCCAGATTCCTACCCACTCCTTAAACATTTTTCCTTCCCAGAACTCTCTTCTCCGTCCTTTCCTAAAAAACCCCTTTGCACAGCATCCCCAAAGATGACATAGGCCCTGAAGGAAATTATTTTCCTCAGGTCCTCCTGTGTGGAACTCATGTAAAAAAAATAATAATCTTTTTCCTTCCCACCACAAACTCTCCTTCTTTTCCATAAAAAGACCCTCCACACAGTATTCCCAAAGATGTGGAGCTAATGTGTGGAGCTAATGTAAAAAAAGCCGCCGATAACTTATTTTTTTATATTTAAAATCACATAAAATTTGGTGTAGGATTCTAGCATTGGATTTAACATGAAATGCCGTAAACTTTTCACCAAACCGTTTATAAATTCTTGTAACTTTATTTACCTTCTTTCAATTCTTTTTTCTTTTCTATTTATTTCTAAGATTTATTTTTTTCTTTTCGTTCCCTTTAAGGTAATAAAATTAGACAGGCTCAACCTAGTGAGGTGGTTTATATAAAAACATTATTTCTATCAATCTATTGTGTACTTGGTTAATCATTTTTTAAACATATATTATAAAGATTTTATAAGAGAGACGAAAATAATCTCTCACCGTCAGCGTCGGCGTCATTTAGAATCAAAACGATGCAAGGGCTTTATTGATTTTTTTTTTTTTTTACAGTGAATACCGCACAAGAATCTCAACTGCTCCCGTCTGGAGCCAGTGAGACTATGGCATCCCCAATTGGGGTATGTTGTGAAGCTGAAGGTAGTGGGGAGGGGAAGGAGGTGGGGAAGAGGAAGGGTGGGAAGTACCTGGCTATTCAGATCTGATCACTAAACACGGCTAAAGCCATTTTCAAGCAACGTTTCAATTCTGAATGGTGGTCTTACACCAGGGCGATACTGATAGTAGGTATCTTCCAATTTGATATCGATAGTATCCTCCAATCTGATGTTATGTAACCAGACATATTACATATACATTTTTTCCCTTCTCCAATTTCTTTGATCTCATAATATTTCTTAAGGTGATGCACTACCAAGTAATGCAAAATCACGTGATTTTGGTTTTAAAATTAGATCGCTTGGAAATATTTTAGATGAATTAATAAATACTGCGAGTAGAACACATACTAGCCTTTGAAATGGAAGAGAAATTTTTTGATTTGTCGTTTTATAAACCCAGAATAAAATAAAGCACCGTGCCTATAAAAACTGCTTTATAGTTCAAAATCTTTTTTTTTCGGTTACGGTTCTATTTTATAATATGTAAAATTAAATTCTTTGTAAAATGAATTTTCAACATTTAAATATCTGGTCCTGAGCGTCGCAGATTGAAATAAAACACTCTTTTTGGCGATGTTTTTTTTTTTTTAATAAATTAAACCTTGCGGTCGGTATTAAATGGGAATTCAAACCTTATCACCGTCCACACATGGTTAGTATTGTTAGCAACCTGGTACCCGAATTTTACACGACGTAGTGCATCACCTTCAAGCCGATATTCCAAATAAATCGCTCAATCTGACTCCCGCGCAGTATTTTATTTATTTTAATAATTTCAAAATCATTTCACTATTAAAACAGTTGTGGAACTTGAATATAGATATTAAACAGTGCGTGGATATCACATTTCTAAATGAGCAAGTTATTTGACTGAATTAACTATTCCAATTTGAGAATTCTCATTCAAACGATCGGTTCAACAAAGTCTAGTTCTGTGAGAGTTTCCTTGGGGGCGTCGCGGCGCGCGGCGTCGATAGCGCTTGATGTTTTAATTACCGAACTGAAACTCAATATTTTCCGAACAATTAAATGACGAATGATTAACGAAGATTACATTTGCTTCGAGGATTTAACTCACAAGATTTCTGTCACAAAAAGGTTCCTTTATGGCGGTTAATCTTTAAATATTACCGACGAAACTTTACATTCTATTATAAAGTTGAAACAATTTAACGTAGCATAAAATTAAATTAAACATTTGTAACTCCCGGAGATTCCGCCTAATTAAAGAATGCTGTTAATGAAACTTGTTTAATTAATTATGAGACATTCATTTTATTTGAGCTTTTATTACTTTTACAACACGTAAGGGTCTGACTTTTACTGCCTCGAAATAACGTTCAACTAATGCAGTTATTTACGAGAATCACTAGTTCAATCAAATGGTAAAAGAAACCTATATTCTTAAATATAACATTAAGAAAATTAATTAAATTTTTTTAGATTGGTTTTTAAGCCTCGATCTTATTTTAAATGAATATCATTGACTCACGTCTAAATTATGTCGCGCAAAAGGTTAAGTTTCCAAATATATTCTTCAAGTAAAATATTTTACCCGTGAAGGATATCCCTTGTGTTCATTCCTCGAGCGAAAACTCGGCTATCATATTGATAGTGTTCCATTCGGGACCTTAATGCTCGTGCGTGTTTCTTTTATTCAAAGCCTTCGAGAGAGTGGCCCTACTCCGCATTATCTCCCGCCGTGCTCCCGCCCTACTCCCGCCCTACTCCCGCGCCGCTCCCGCCCAGCTCCCGCCCATCAGATAGCGACACTCCGCCGAGGAGCTAGCGTGGTTCCTATATTACATTACAGGCGGCATAAAGCACTGCTGAATTTTCAGCAAACACTTTTGTTCAGGTACGTGGCTGTATCAGATTACAACACATGGGAGACTTTTTCAGGATGTTTTGATCATTTAAAGAAAATCCCATTTCGAAAAATCTTGATAGAATATTATGAATATGTTGTTTGTAGCTATCTGAATACGTTTTTCCAATAATGTTTTGTTATACTAATCTTAATTATGAGACAAACTTCGTATCTACTTTGATCTCCCTACTGAAAAGGTTCAAGCAAGTTAGAAATAAGAAAAACATAATCAGATGTTTCCGTTTCGCATTTATATTGGTAATTCTTTCAAT
This sequence comes from Limnephilus marmoratus, assembly GCA_917880885.1. NCBI lineage: Eukaryota > Metazoa > Arthropoda > Insecta > Trichoptera > Limnephilidae > Limnephilus > Limnephilus marmoratus. The sequence continues at coordinate 49,757,471 of OU862909.1, read as the reverse complement.
TTAAAAACAGAGTCGTTAGGTTTCTGTCAGAAGCGTAAATCTCCCCAATAGCGGGAACTATGTTCGTCATTGCCGTGAAAAAAGCAAATAACTCATTCTTGCTAGGATTTGTCTATTTCTAAAACGCGGTGGTGCCAACATTTTTCAGTCTTCACCTCATTTAATGTGTTTTGAAATATTTCTCCTCGCCAACGAGTAAAACCGAAATAGACTGTTACCTTTGGTTTTTATAAAGGTAAAGGAATCTGCTGATTGTACAGGAATTACAGTGCGTTTTTACTGCTTTGAAAAAAGAGTAAAGCCAAGGCTGAATTAACTGTACCGAACGCAGATAAAATTTATTTATAAATTTGCAATGCAGAAAACTTGATAGTTTGTAAGGTTGGGCGGTCCAGCCCGGTTCTCACTTATATTAGGCATCGCGGGTTCAATTCTCTCCTTAAACAACATTCCCAATTATTATGATGAGGGCAGGAGAAAATCAAAATGTTATCAGGTAGGTAATTTGTAACTTCGGAATATATGTAGTTTTTACAATTTTTTTAAAAAACGGTGAGCTCTAGCATCACGAAAACGTTCGAGTTTTCTGTAGAGCAACTATTTTCAAGTTCCACATCGTTTACATCATAAACGTTGATATACCATGTTATTCATTTATTAAACATTTTCAATGAGACAAAACAAGTTCGAGTAAGTACTGAAACTTGGGTAAAGCCGGGTGGTAACCTTGTAAAAATGCTAAGTGTTTAAAACATAAACAACTACTTTTAAAAACTAAAAATACAACTCATGCATATCTCATCATAAAATGTGTGATTCATTTTTTAAAATAATTTAAATCTTTTTCACCTGTGTAAATATTTCCTGATTATTTGGCCTTCAAACGATGTGTTGCGTCAGTGTGTCAAGTAGCGCATTCGTTTATTTTATCTTTGAAATTCTTATTTTTCGGGGACAATTATTGTTATTTATGACCAGAATTTTAAAATATTCTGGCCCACACAAGCCGTGAGAATTTTCGGAAAGGTCGTGAATTAATAAAAATATAACATATTAATTTCAGAATGATAACTTAGCACTTTTGCATGTTGGCAGTCTTATAACCCGGTTTCATCCGAAGTTTAAATTGAAAAATTATATAAGAACAACAGGATGTCTTATTTTTTCACGGATGGTGGATATTTCAAAGGCAATGAGCATATACAGGAATAATACTAAAGTGGAAAGAAATGGGGAAGATAAATAAAATTCATATGAAACCTTTTACATTCTTGATGTTTTATAGTAACTGGTATTGAATCACAAACATCTAAACACATTTAATTTTATTAAATTCTAATATCCTTGCGAAATTTACTGTCCTTGTTGAATATTTACGTAGATGTAATCATGATTTTTTTTTATAAATTAAAATAGAATGCTAAAAATGTATAACCAGAAAACATTGTAGATGGTAGTGTTTTCGTTAGTATATTATTTTTAATGCCAACGAGAAATCTTTTGCAACCGTGAAATTGCGAATTGTTCCTTACCATTTTTGCAGAAAAGAATATGCGCAAGTTTTTTTCTTTTGCGTGTTACGAAAATATCCAGCCTCGTAAAATTAATTTTGTTTCAAAGCAAGAAAAAGTATCCGGTTGTTAAAGTACTCGGAATGTAAATCCTTATTTATTAATACAATACCCGAAAAATAGGCGCCGAGTACCTCCGCTACCTGCGCTAATACACGCGGGTGGCGCCCCTTGTTAAATAAGAAAAATATTCCCGGGTTAGAGAGCTTTGTGTTTTGTGCTTGGCGAGCACTTTCTGAATGAGCTTTTGCATCCCAAATAAGGCCGCGGCTCTTGAGCACAGGGGCGGTGCGGGCGGGCAGCGGGCGGACAGCGGGCGGCGAGCGGGGCAAATTAGAACCAAAAATAAAACAATAAAAATATCTTATCTAATTTCGCGGTTTTACGATCTGAGGAACTCGTTAATTTGAAGACTCACAGACTGCGCTTCATAAATATTAAGTGCGCTGATGGGGGAATATTATTCTCTGAGCATAATAAGAGTGGTCTGCGGGTAGAGGGTAGAGTGGGGGAGTGGGAGAGGCAGGGGGTGGTGGTGGGAAGAGGGGGGAGATGAATGGGGCTGATTTGGAAATGAATATAGGCGCATAATGAAAGCACAATGGGTAATTTTGCGATATGATTTTCGTAAGCAATTCCGAGGCTGGAAAAAACGTATTTAAATTTTCGGTTTTGTGTTTTTAAATTGAAAACATAAACAAGTGTCGTTGATCAAGGACATAATGATTCAGGGGACAATAAACGAAATTATTCCAGAAATTCGTATTTTATTGTCAGGCTGGTTCACAAGAGAAGATTTTATTTATATAATCATTGCAAATTTAAAAAAAAATAAAACTGCCTGGTATACACTAAAACACATTCCAAATTCCTTACAAAAAAATATCTTGCAATTGCCACTATTTGGAAATGAATGCCTCTAAATGCTTCGTCGTGCACTTTACCAGAAATAAAAATTAAAAAAAATTAAATAGGTCTACATATTTTTTTTAATATATATTTTTTTAGTTTAGTGGCTTTATTAACCAGTATTTATGAAATATTCTTTAACTAACTGTATCAAGTGTGTCTAGTGTCTAGTCTGTTTTAAAATCTATGTAATTATTTTCATTGAACTCCCCTTTAAATTCGTGTTCTTGTGTAAAAATAATTTTATTTTAATTATGTGAAGCTGTCCTTCCCGAAATTAGTTTTATTAAACTCATTGGGAATAATCTATATTTATATATATAAATATTTCCCTTGGTCCGCCATAACTTCAGAACGACTAACTATTTCATTCATCTTTTTTTTAAAGTTTTCTAATACTTTTTAGAAGGTTCTTACGGAAAGAAAAATTAAGAAAAATGCGCAGAAAATTAGATAATTTCAGAAAACTTAATATTTTTTTTAACTTCGCACGTTTGACAATTTGAGTGTTTGATGAAATTGAATTTAGCAGGCAGTTGTTTTTTTTTGTAACTATGGATTTTTTAAATTACATGGATATTTTAAATAGGATATTTTAAATAGGTAGTATATTAAATAGGTAGGTGTTAGGTACCAAATTTGATTGATTGTTCTTATAATATACGAAATATTAAAAATTTGAATAAAAAAAATTTAATTGGTGGCACGCGAGCAGTTTGAAAACTGAATGTACTTGGACTGAATATATGGAACGCGGGAGGGTGGTTTACGGGATGGTGAAGCGGGAGAAGGGAGTTGGTGAGCGGGGAAGGTGGAAGGGGAACGAAGGAGGAGAAGGGGATGCGGGAGGGGAATGGGGGCGCACGGGAAAGGACATGCAGGGAGAAACAATTTATTTCTTTGAATATGGCATTGCAACGCATGCCGGGAACCAGCTAGTGTATAATAAATATTATTATCATGATTTTGTAACATATATTCACTAAATAAATTAAAAAAATATTTTTCCGTGATTACACAATTAATAATTGTCTACTGAATTAGAAAGTAAGGACCTCGGGACCTTGATAATAAAATGACTTTTAAAAAACACACCAAGAAGGAAAAACTAAAAAAAAGTAATGGCTTGGATTCGACCACAAAACATAGTCACTAACACGTCATATGTATTTGGTTACGTCATTCGTGCCATTAAACAATGCAACGATCTAAGCACTTAAAAAATACAATACCTAATTCTCATAATGTATTCGCAGTATTCTGGAATATACATATCAGGCGTGGAATCCAGGCCACGCAGTCCACAAAAACAGAATTGAAAGCGTTCAAAATAGATTTTTAAGGTATCTAAACATCCGCTCTTTCCGATCTCGTGTTATCAATGAGGATTCCGCAACATTTTTTCAATGTACAGACATTAACTTGCCGAAAAAATGTAGCGGAATCAGTGAAGTAATAAATTTAAAATCGCACGTAACTTAGATGATAGCTCTGATCTTCTTCAGCCTTTTATTCCATATTCCAAATCGCAACAGCAGACAGTCGGTTACATTTCCAACTCTAAAAAAGCTCTTCACTCATCTTTAATTATTACAACACTGACAGTTTTAACTCGACTATTTGGGTAATGAAACGAAAATCCATCACACGACAGCCCTGAAACTACATCACTCGAATTACAGTTTTTGACTTTTTGAAATATTGGCATACAGAGCTCCGGACCAAAAAAGGCCCCTTCTTTTCATCATGAATTTATAATAATAGTTTTTGAAAATTTTGTTTATTTGGTTGTTTGCGAAAAATTATTTACATGTGGACATAGCTGCAATATGGGGAGTATAGTCTTTACAGAGGATATGTTTAGGTTTTTATGTGTCGTACGTACGTTTTCGTTATACCGAGCGAGGCAGTTTATGGACGCGTTTTCATGGGAGGGAGTGCCTGCATAAAATGTTTCCGTGAGACTTAAGATGTGTTTTTTTTTTCTTAGGGGATTTCAGAATCTCCAACTACATTCCCATCTACTGCTGTCCTTCGTCCCTTTATCCTAATCTAATGTCCCTCCTCCCCTATCAACATAGAGCTAACGTGATAACAGTCCTATAAGACTTAAAAAAACGCTTATATTGTCACATTTTACTTACGTCATTTATCATCAGCAGTGAGTGGTACGTTTATAATTTGCAGAATTGACTATCTTTCTAAATAACGGTAAGTATGATCCTATATAACTTAATTATCTACCTGTACGTAATATAAATGACATGAAAATATTTGCGCATCATCTCGCTGTGGTGGTACACTATACAATTCTGCATACAGTTTTTTTTTTTAATATAATTGACTGATGGATGTAATCCTTTTGCCAACCCCTCCGCAACGTAAGCAGATATATGCGTTAAAAATACGACAGCAGTCAAGTACAATAAGCGTGTTTACACGTCAGCGCGTGTGTCTCCATAGAAACCGTTATAACTTCGTTATTGTTTTAGTTACATCCGTAAAATAAAAATGAAAGGTCGATAGTTAATCATGCTGCACATCTCTATTCAAGTTGTCCATAGAAATAGATAAAAAGAACATTCTGTCAGACGCGCAGTCTGACACATAATTTATCCCGCCAAATTTCCTACGGGCGCCTGACATTGTTAATTTTTATTAAATATTTTTATATGAAATGATAAAAAAAGGTGACAAAAGTGTTTATTACACATTTATACAATAGAATACGTATTGTTGTTTACATAATCTGTATTTTAGTACCGTTTTCACATAAAAATATCACGTGAGTCATTTTCACATTTTTTTAATGTTTGCATTCTAAATTTTAATATTTACAAATATTTATATTTATTTATAATATAATAATTCGAAAGTTTATTTTGTAACCTTTCTAAAACAGTTTTTACTATTCGGCTACGTTCAGAAATGTTTCATTTAAAGAGCTTTAATTGTGAAGTGGTAATAATACAAAGTTTTCGTAAAATGTCATTTCGTTAAAGACATTAAAAGTGCATATTGGCGATTTTCTGAGGGGATATAACTTGATGATAAATTACATATAGTTAGTTGAAGATAGACCCTTGGAAAAAAACATGCATTTTATTTATTTTTTTTACATTATACTACGCCGATGAGGTTATTTTATTACCATCAATATATTATTATAATTATTTACGATTTGCTGTTAATTTTAGCAAAACAAATAATACATAAACTCTTTTTTCTTAAATTCTTCCACCGTGTTAGTGTTGGCGAAAAAGACCTTTACCACTTAAGCTTTCAATATCAAAAGCTACTTTTATAATGCATCTTATTTTCATAGGTATTCCTTTGACAAACGGAGCGCCTTAATTGTTATAGTTATTTAATCGCCTTAATGATTTAGCAATTAAAGCGAACAGCGAGTAAAATCAGCCGATATGATTGCAATGAAATCCGATGATATTCCCGATGGCCTCAGCACGCGGTGCCTCCGCAGCCAGACACCCCTCCCCCTCCCCAACCCTCCACCTTCCCTCCCGATACGGAGCCCTCCACAGCGCGGGGCCTTAATAACGTGCCACAACTCATCCTGATTTATATGCAGCCGCTAGCCCCCAACCAGCCGACCCGACCCCCCCCCCCCCCCTCCCCGTCCTCCACTCCTTCACAACTCGCAGCTCCTGCAGCCAACCCTGGTGCGAGGCTCGAGGCCGCTGGAAACCCCAAAATACTTGCACTCCTTGCAGAACGTATGGACTAGGAATCCGATGACGTAACGTAACTGCATTTGTTCGTTACCGCATCATTCTAATACGAGAATAATGCAGAGTAATTTGTTCTTTTAGTTAATATGTGAACCCGCCACTTTATCAATTGAATAAACATTTTTGAAGTGAAACTTCTATAGCCCCGCTGTGATTTGTATTGCAGATGAAACGGAAATAACGATTACTGCACCTGCGACGCATCAACTGCGCTCATTGGCCGCTGTGATCATAATGTCACTGGTAAAGGCTCATATTGGTTGAGATATGAAACGGAAATTACGCTAGGTCTAAGCTCACTAGTCGCTTTGATTATGACCTCACTTTTCAAGTATTGGTTCAAGTAGTGATTTACAAGATTGTTTTATCCGCGTGTAAACTGCATTCGAATTTTTTTAAAATTATAAACCTATGTAAATGCATTTTTCATCCAATATTGAGATGATATCAGTTTTATCCTCTCTTTAATTGCAATATTAAATCCACTCAAAATGTAACGTACAATTGCTCAGTAAATTTATGATCGTCCTGATGTTATGACATTTCATATATATATCTACGTATATAAAACGCCCTTTATGTGAATGTATAATTATTGCAATACCAGCTTAACTATCGTGCATTAAATTTACAAGTTAATGTAAAGTTGGAACATGAAAACAATCAAATTTTACCAATTTTAATTATTGTGAAATAAAATTACATAATTTTTTAAATTGTGTTGGTATACACAGGAAATATTGTATATTTATCTCCTTCAGAACTTAACGTTGTTCATTATTATTCATTCTCATGTTTATTTAATTGTTCACGCCTTTAAGATTTGCAGAAAACAAGTCTTAATTTTGTTAGTGTATTAAAATTAACATTTTTTTAATACGTTTTTATTCCCAGCTACATTCAAGGGATGTGCAATTCAAGTTTATCCATGTTGGCACTTAGCATACAATATAGTATGAAATAAATAAAGAACAAGATAAACCAACATAATACTCGAAAAAGAATAGGTAAGAATACCTGCAGGAAATAACAAAAATGAATATTAAAATAAAAATAAGTAAAGGAAAGGGTAAAATTGATCACAAAAAATGAGTTACATTTATGTATTACGTCATTGAAACAAATTGTCAGCACACACTTCACGACTAAAAATTACACATCTACCGGATCTGCCAGATCTGCCCTGATGATGGACACTGCAACGATGTCCGAAACGTTGACTAAAGAAGGAGGCAGCGCAACACGGCATAACACCCCAAAAACAAATTACGAAAATTGTCAGAACTTTCAAATTTATATTTTAATACGGAATACTGAATTTATTTTAAAGCCTACATATATGATGTAGCCTTTGGAATAAAGAATGAATGAAATGATATGTCTTCGGTGAAAAACAACTCTGGAGGTTTTGTGTGATGTGGGGTACACGGAAATTTATCAGCTTTGACAAGGTCCATCAATTGAGCCATTATTAACTAATCTTTATAAAAGTTGCTGTTAAATCAAGGGAATAAAACAAATTAGCATAATTAATTTATTCAATTGGGATAGTTTGAAATTGATGAACCTTAAAAAAATTAGTTGAACTCTCAATTTGTAATTGGGACCAAATTGTGAAATTGTATTCTAAAATACTTCTTACTGGGGCAGTGAAGAGAATCGTAAAATCTGTTACCAAACATTTTTTTTATAACCTTATTTGTATTTTTTTTCGAACCTTTTAATTAACCATATGTGTTCTTAAACGTTTCTTGACGAAAATACTGGAAATTTTTGTCATTTTTTTCGAAGTATTAAAATAAATCTAAATATTTATAAGCTAAAACATTTACATATTTGTTTGGAACAACATCGTGTTTCCACCGTATGTTAGTATTTTTCAACCCTTCCGATTAGGCAAATTTCGTTCAGGAAACAAACAACAAAAATTTCAACAGGTTTCCTACGGGTTGAAGTCTTTCGACGGTTTTCTTGGCGCCTTCCCTCCCCTTTACCTACCCCACCCCATCTCAACCCTCTCCAGACAGTCGCAATGGCATTGTGTATTAAAATAATATCATTAAAAGCGTGCACGTCATCATCTTACTTGCGATGTTTATTTTCACACATTCCTGCGGGAGCCGCGCTTAATTCGCATTTTAAGTGCGCTTATTTCTTAATAGACTCTTGGTTAGCCTAAAAGGAATCTTCAATTTACGGGTAGTTATAAAGCTCATCTTAAAATGACATCACAACTGTAGCAAAGTAAAATATTAAAACTTTTTTATAATATCAAATTAAGGTTTATAAAACCCTACCTATACCATTGAATGTGAGAACATAAAATAATGTGTAAAATATAAAATAATATTCGAGAAAAAATCATTGGTTTCCAAAATATTTTTTAGCTCCTAATAGGATAAAACCGCCTATAGTGTGGCAAGACGGGACGACGCTCTTACATGGAAACATGACGACGATCCTCGTGACTCGGCAACTCTTTCCGCCCGGCTTCCAAAACTCTATATATTTGCTTCCTTTCTCACTAAACTTAGCAATGGAGATATTCTAAATGGTGACGAATTTATATTTTTTTATATATTTATTTTTATGTATTTTAATAATAATAAAATTATTATAATAAATTATTTTTTTAAATATATTGACTTATGTACTTTCATGTTCACTTTCTTCAATAAAATTCAATTTCATTTATTATAAGTAATACTTATTAGCCTGAAACACTCATCTACATTGAAAAAACCTCCCGAGAAAAGATACATGCCGCCGACGTGATTCGAACCCGCGTCCTTCTGATTTCCGGTCAACTGCTCTTATCCACTGAGCTACGTCGGCTTATCTCCTGCCCGCCAAATAATTCAATATATACTAGTTTATCATTCAACAAATACTGCTTATTACATTTTTCCACCTGAAAACAACCAACTTTATTTTACATGATTTATCATTGTAAGTGCTAAATCTCCCACCAGGTGGCGTCCAGACAAATTATGTCCACACTTTTTGGTGAAATACTTTAAGGGGGCATTACCAGAGAAAACTGGAAATACGTCATTTTCTAAAAAGTTTTTAGACGTATTGACTCTTTTTCACAAAAAATTATAAATGGATTTCGAAAGATTGTTCTTTTATCTAGCATTCGTATGTAATAAATTTTGAGAAATTTTTTTAATTTTTAGTATAATAAGGTTATTCCATAGGTCGTTGGCAGATTTTTTCAATTTTCAAAAAAGTTTTTGTATTATACCACACCCATTTCAAATAATAAAATCATGCAGTAAAATAAATCAATATATTATCTAGCAAACGTATGTTTTAGAATTTTAATTTTAGTTTCAATAAAATCATTAAAAAATATGTACGTTCATGTGTTTCTTGGCGAAAATTGGTCCTTTTGTGTATTTATTTGCGCACTTACAAACTAATATATTTCAGATTTTTTTTAACATTCTTATTAAATTTAGACATTATTGAAAAATGATAAATACTTATTATCAAAAAATAACTACAAAAAGTACATTATTTTAATAGTTTTATCATCACGCCTTTCCGCATTTTTGGATGAAGGTATAAATTAAAGCTAATTTGAATTGATATTAATGCGATATTGAATTATAATTTTAAAAAGCTAGTACGGAGAATAATTAATCTTTCTCATTGTAACCGCCCTGCACGATCGTAAGAACAACTTTCGACGAAATGTGGATTTTCGTCCGCTGGCTGGTTAAACGCTCTTAACTCGTCAAATATTAATTATTATTTTTTGAATTGATAAACTAACGTTTAAGACAATATTTCTATGCATAGCACAAAGGGTAACAATTATTATAAGTAATAATTATTAGCTATGCATCTTTTATTTTGTTTAATTATTACTTATTATAATTGTTACCCTTCGTGCTATGCATAAAAATCTTGTCTTAAATATTAATTAATTAAAAATAATAATAATTCAATTTCATTGTTCTGAATGAAACATCTGTCAGGCATCCCGTAACGGTTATTACTTTTTTTAATAGACGTTTGTATATTTCCGTATAATAATGTGTTGACTATTTATTCTACGTGATTTAAAAAAAATGTTTTTTTTTAAAGGCGTAATGTGAAGACTACATTTTTGCTAAATTAAATATAATGAAGTATAATATAAAACTTCGTTTATATCAATTATCCAATCAATTGCAGGCGAATTAAAAAAATATATATTTTTTTACGATTTTAAAATCAACACTGAAAAGTAATCTAAGGAAAATTAGCACTAGAGCAAGTCCATTACGTGGGTATCTCCTACGTTTGTCAAATAAAGAAAATTAACCAAATTCTTTAGTGCTATCACTACGGTCGGGCGGAGTAATATCCTGCCGCTAAGATACAGCTTTAACCTTAAACACATTTCGTTATCTGGAGCTCGACTCCCCCCAGACTTTGGGGGAGGGGGTGGGGGTGGGATTCACCCCTACCCCGCCCCTTTCAACCGCTTGAGAACATCAGGAGCGAATAATTGCCGCATGCCGCGCATTTTTCCCTAGCTTCTCGCAGAAATAATTAAACGCCCGACCTCCGCACTCCGGTGTCCCCGGGTATGCGATATTCTCCATATTCCTCACCCCCGTCTAAACCCGGACTTAGATCCCTATTCTTAGCCTAAACGGCGGCCGGAGACGGTCTAAAGGTAGTTTAGCGTTCCTGAATGCGGTCGAGCACTAGTGGAAAAGTCGAGCATAATCGCTTCGACCGGGGGAATGCAACTTGGATCGGATCAGCCGTTGTGAAAATGAGAATAGAAATTTCTTTCTATCGAATTTTTAAATGAGTAGGTAGGTACCTACTTTTTTGCAAGTTCTTGAGGACGTCCTTAACAAAATGTGAGTTTATGATTCTTATGAGAGCTTTACGATTCTTATCTATAATTTCAAGCAGACCTTACTCAAATATGAAGCAAGAAATAAAAAGGGGTACCTTGGACGTCAATAATAAAATAATTTTAACGTATTTCGATGTAATGATTGACTTTCTATCGAATTGAGAAAGAAGTGGGTTACTACTTACAATCAACTCTTAAAAATTACTCTCGGAACACGATGGATGAATAACGAAGGAGGTCTTTTCGTAAAATCAAAATACAGTTTTTACAACTTATTTTGCTTACATTCACCAAATCACATTAGATACTATACCATCAAACAAACATCCAACGTGCTACTTCGGTGACAGTACTTGATTGAGCGTAGCAAAATCCTTTTTTAACCCGATTGCACTTCGTCTGTCTCTAAATTCATCTGTAAGTACGTTTCCAATTCAAGATTGTGGCTATTTTAACGGTTCAGTAAATATTTTTTTAAATGTGAAAGTGTCCTATTTATTTGGACATTCTTATTAGCATTTTTTTCAATATTATAGTACTTACATGCACGAAGAAATTTTAAAAAAAGATTTATCTCTTAAGGCTCGATGACACTAAGTGAGTTTACAAGCTACTATCTACTAAGTTTAAAGGCGAGTAAATCGGCGAGTGAGATAGTCATGATGACACACAAAACTGTCCACTTGCTCAGTAGCGTAGGAAACTGAGGTCGCTGGCAGCGCCAGTAACAAGAATAACAACGCCTGCGTGAACTAATTCTGTGATGTTTGACAGTCGAAATCAGCTGTTCATTAGCAGCCATATTGAAAAACAATCACGAGCAAGCGTGTGGCGAGTAAAGTTGACGATCTTTCAACTTTTTTCGTATATTGTCAACAATCTGCTAGTCAGCAAGTAACATGATGACACTGAGCGAGTTTACTAACAGATAGTGAATTTCCCAGATAGTAGCTTGTAAACTCGCTCTGTGTCATCGACGCTTTAGATACTGACGTTTTTTTAGACAAATTATATGATTTTTTTTCGTTATTTGTTTTTGGGGTGTTATACCGTGTTGCGCTATCTCCTTCTTTAACCAACTTAAAATCTTAAAATGTATCTAACCAAATTATATGATACCTTATTTGAATTTTTTTAAATGTAACATTACATAATATGGTTTATATTTAAGTACCTTCTTACAAATCTTATCATTTCAGAGAAATTTTTTGTTTTAATTTATTAAAAAGAGAAATTTGGAAACAAAGGTCTACTGTTAGAGTAACTACTAGTTAGAATTATGGTGAGAACGGATTACAAATGAATCTCATAAAATGTTTTACTGATTTTGAAAATAAAGATCTAAGTCGTAATGAATTTAAAAGTTCCCTTTCCGTCTAATACACAGTATATCCAATGGCGGCGTCATTTTGCTCGATTTACTTCAATATTCAAAGTGACTCAATTTTGTTTTAATTCCGGCTTGCATTTAACAATGCGAAAGTTTTTCGTCTTTATAAAGTTCCCGAGGAGAGGAAGGCTGTTGAAAAGATCCATTAAAGAAAACGCTTCTTTGGGGAGACCGTGTTGAGTTCGGAGAATGATCGGGTAAGGAAATCCCATCTTGTTATATTAACATTGAAAACTTTGGCCGAAAATCGTCTGACCGCGTTAAACAACTTGGTTATAATTATTACGAAATACCGGGAAAGAGCTGAAATGAATTAGATTTTTTAACCTTAAATAAAATCGAGAAACGTTTATTAGTGGGTGTGCACACCTAGGTTAGGTAAAATAACGAAAAAATTACAGTGCTTTTACATTAGGTACCCTATTTCATCATATAATGGCTGTGGTAGGTACTCTATACCATAAAAAATACGCCATGAATAAGTGGGTTGACTACTGTACCTATACAGTAGATACCCTATATAATCATAAATACGCCGTGAATAAGTTGGTTGGTTACAGTAGCTATCCTGTGTCATCATTTATATACGCCATGAATTTATTTATTGGGTGGGTTTGGTCACAGTAAGTATAAAGTAGGTAACCTACGACTCATAAATATGCCTTGAATAAGTGGGTTGGTTACAGTACGTATAAAGTAGGTATCCTATGACATCATAAATATGCCTTGAATAAGTGGGTTGGTTACAGTACGTATACAGTAGGTATCCTATATCATCATAAATACGTCATGAATAAGTTGGTTGGTTACAGTACAGTACGTATACAGCAGGTATCCTATATCATCATAAATACGCCATGAATAAGTTGGTTGGTTACAGTACAGTACGTATACAGCAGGTATCCTATATCATCATAAATACGCCATGAATAAGTGGGTTGATTACAGTACGTATACATTTGGTATTCTATAACATCATAAATATGTCATGAATAAGTAGGTTGATGACAGTACGTATACAGTTGGTAGGTATCCTATAACATCATAAATATGCCATGAATAAGTGGGTTCGTTTTTTTTTTTTTTTTTTTACAGTGAATACCGCACAAGAATATCAACTGCTCCCCGTCTGGAGCCAGTGAGACTATGGCATCCCCAATTGGGGTATGTTGTGAGGCTGAAGGTAGTGGGGAGGGGAAGGAGGTGAGGAAGAGGAAGGTTGGGAAGTACCTGGCTATTCAGATCTGGTCACTAAACACGGCTAAAGCCATTTTCAAGCAACGTTTCAATTCTGAATGGTGGTCTTACACCAGGGCGATACTGATTGTATCTTCCACTCTGGAACATGCCGCAAATATACTATATATTATTTCAAATGAATTAATTGTGAAAGAACACAAATTAATCAAATAAAATTTATTTGCGCATGCCGGGTTCGAACCCGCGACCTCCGGAATGTGAGTCAAGAGTCTTAGCCACTGGACTACCGGAGTCACGGAGAGTTACAGTACGTATACAGAAGGTATCCTATGCTATGTCATAATAAATACACCGTGAATAAGTTGGTTGGCACCTACTCCCATATTACGCGTAAATAATCAAATTAGTATATTTTTTCAAACCAATTAGAAATATTTTTAAGGTTATCCGCTCATTTACTTTCGACGTTAGCTAATTTCAACCACTTTTTTCTTTATATTAATTTTCTACTTAAAATATTTACAGTAGTATTTAACTCCGTTTACACTAAAGAACATTGATTTTTTAATAAGCATTAAAGCCAAATGGTTCATTCAAGAAAACATAATGACGGAAACATAATTAAAAGATAATACCTCAGACTAATTGTACATTTGCACGGGGCCGTAATTAGAGTTTACATTACTTGCAACTTATGAGCCTAGCGGTTGTAGTTTATTTCGGATTTTCAATCACTTTTATGGCGTGCAAAACCTTTTTAATTCAGATGATTTACCTTTTTAACGGGGGCTCGTTAGCGGTTTTATGACCAACGTTGCACTTTATTTATACAAGCTTTTGTTATTTCTGCATTACGGTAGGATCTAGGAAATACCAATGGGTTTTAAGTCTGTGAAAGATTTAACCCTTACTGGTCGTACGGCTCGTACTGCGAGACAAAAATATTACGTGATAATGTATCGCACTCCGCGACATTGGATCTACTATGTTAATATAAGTTTTCTGAGAGATCGGGAAAAATTTTTCTTAAGTCGTGGTAAAATAAAGGAAAGCAAACTTTTGATCAACGCAAACAAATTAAATTCGTGTCACTTAATTCTAAATTTATCGCATATTTTGTGTATTAATTTTTTATTAGGATAACGCTCTTTATAATAACTTTTGAAGATTAATCCCATCAATGTAATATATCATCGAAGAAGAAGATTTATTTATTTATGTATATATCATTAGAATGAATCTAAACGAAAATATTGAAAATAACAGGAAACAGAAAAATAAAAACGCAACGGTCGCAACGGGACACGAACCAACTTGGCCATTGAGACATCTTAATTTTCAGTAATTTTTGTCAATCTCATTTTTCAAATTCAAAGTTAACAATATTATCATCGATTAATTTTTTTCCCATTTTTTGGCATGTACTTTTTTAAATGGCCATAATGGCCAAAGTATCTCGGATATACTTAACCGATTTTATTAAGAGCCATTAACCAGCGGCCGAGAATTCAAATTTCGTCGAACGATGATCTTGCGATCGTACCCTTGCAACTGTACAGGGCGCTTTCGATGAGAAAGATTAATTATTCTCCATACCAGCATTTTACCAGTAATAACTCAATATCGATTTTATTTCATTCAAAATGTGCTTTTATAAATACCTACATTAAATAATGCTCAAACTCGTGATAATAAAACTATAAAAATGATGTACTTTTGTAATTATTTTTTGATCATAGGTATTCATAATTTTTCAATAATGTCTAAGCAAAAAAAGAATGTTTTTTTTTTAAATATATTAGTTTGTAAGACCGTAAATAAATAGACAAACTGAACTATTTTCGTCGCAAAACAAAGACGCTGATATTTTGTTAATGATTGTATTTGAACTAAAATTAAAATGATGTATTTTATTGCATGGTTATATGATTTGAAATATATGTTGTATAGTACAAATTTTTTCTTTGAAAATGTAACAAATCTGCCAACAAACAACTAACGGTAAAACCTTATTGTACTAAAAATAAATATATTTTCTCAAAATTTAAAACACAGCTTTCAGTAGATAAAAGAACAGTCCTTCGAAATCAATTTATATTTTTTGTGGAAAAGTGTCAATACGTCTAAAATTTGATTTAAAAATGACGTATTTCCGGTTTTGTCTGGTTATTCCCTCTTAATTTGGGAAACCTGTTGACTTTTATCAAAAAGTTAAAGAATATTATTTTTTATTAGAATAATTCTCTTTATAATGAATTTTGAAGGTTATTCCTTCCCAGTTGCGACCATTACCTTTTTTTATTTTTCTATGTGGTGTTCTTGTTCATATTTTCGTTTAGATTTATCACTAAACTTCTTCTTCAGTGATGTATTATATTATATATTAAAAGTGGCTAAGAAAAACAAACTATTTTCAGTGACACTCTAACTAGCTTTCTACATTAATACAACATTTCTAGGTAAGCTAACTATGTTGTTTTGTCAATTTAGACAAAACCATATTTTTCACCATGTAAATTGTAAAACTTCCATTTTAGAAAAATTAGAACATCGTAACTGAAACTATCTTTAAAACTACATTTGACCAAATTATGTTCACAAGTGTCGGTGGGGTGATGTAGAGATATGTGGTAATATGTTAGTGTGGCGGGTGGCTGGTGGGCAGTGGCCACATGTCGGAGTGGCCGACGCGGGCGCGATGAGGCCTGACCCCTCACGGTCAGCGCTCGCGCCCACCACCTTCTTGTCCGTCCGTGCCCCGCCAAGTGCGA
Organism: Limnephilus marmoratus; assembly: GCA_917880885.1. NCBI lineage: Eukaryota > Metazoa > Arthropoda > Insecta > Trichoptera > Limnephilidae > Limnephilus > Limnephilus marmoratus. The sequence goes on along the minus strand of OU862909.1, from coordinate 49,741,017 downwards.
CCGACGTGCACACCCTCGCGCACCTCTGGGACCCCCAACCGGAACTTCCGATTCCGGCCACATCCTTAAGTAAAGCCTAATCAAGACTAACTTTCGCTAAGACATGCCATCGCTGAAAGCAAATCTTTCTGCAAGGCGTTACTTGCAAATTTAAACACTGCAAAAAACTTATAAAAATTTTCGCTCTTTATGGAAGGTTTTACAGCCCATTAAATAATACAAAACAATATCCAATATATTTATAAGTTGCTTTAGTCATGAATAATGGTGAAAATCTACATATTATATTTCTTGTTTCTGTGTGCTGTTGAAGGCCGGCGTGGTCTAGAGGTAAGACTCTTGAATCGCAATCCGAAGGTCCCGGAATCGAATACCAGCGTTGGCAAAAAAAATTCATATAAAATAACATATAGTTTATTTAGGGCACATTCCACAGTGGAAGGTACTCTCAGTATCACCCTGGGTGTAAGACCGCCATTCGGAATTGAAACGTTGATTGAAATGGCTTTAGCCGTGTATGGTGACCAGATCTGAATAGCCAGGTACTTCCCCACCTTCCCCTTCCCCGTCTCCTTCCTCTCCACACTACTTTCAGCCTCATAACACACCCCAATTGTGGATACCGTAGTCTTACTGGCTCCAGATGGGAGCAACTGGGACTCTTGTGAGGTATTCATATAAAAACTGTAAAACCTTTTTTTGGGTAAATTCAACGATAATATTTATCTGTTCCATTGAAATCTCTTTGATTTTGGTGACCGGACAAATCAACAATGTGACTTTTCATCTTTCTTTTAAAAATTCATAAAAAGTTAGGTAGGTTACGTCAGATTAGGTTATGGGCTTTTTTTCATCAATTTTAATGACTTTTCAAAGGAGCGTTGAAATGCCACTTTGTTGACTTGTCATGTAACTATTTTTTAAAATAAAAATTGTATATTAAAGGATTTCATATTAATGAAATGGTTTTTAATGGTTTCATTTATGCTAATGTTATGCAAATTTGATCGTGCCTTACGCCATAAGTTTATCATATTGTTTCATAAATTCATTTCAATTTGCAAAAATAAAAAAGCGACGTAGTGCCATGTTTTAGTCGGCAGAAGTTAAGTCGTATTTCATTTGGGGAAAACTTCACGGCATAAATGTTTTAGTTCAGACGGTGTAAAATTTCTTGATTTATTTGCGTTAAAGATTTCCAACATATCAACGAGGTTATGCAATACTTTGAAAGTTATTGTAATTCGAAAATTTGTTCAACTCTCCTGTTTGTATGTTAAATGTTAGCAAACTAGAAAAGATCGATTTAATAAATGATTTGTGGTTTCCTGTCGATTTTGTTGCAAACGGAAATATTTAATTCATTTCCCGTTCCTTAACTCGTGTTCGCCGAAGAAAGATGGGAAGCCAAGACTAGATACTAAAAATTTAACATAAAAATAAATGTTATTTTATCAAAAGCCCCGGTAGCTACAAAATCAAACGTCTTCTTTGTCAAACATCAAGTTATTTTATATTAAAACCGAGTCGTCTGAAATTTGAATAACTCATTAAATTTTCTCTTAAAAATGATACTGCGGTATCCGCGGGAAATGGCGTACATTGTGGGAAAACTTTTTAAAGACTGGTTTTAATACGGAAACTTTTGGCGTTTAGTAAAAGCCTCCGCCATTTGTCACCGTGAGGAAAATACTCATCACGCGGAATTACGTTCCGAACACGAACCCTGTTTACAATTTTCCTTCTATTTTATTATAATTTTCATTCTGCTTCCCCTCTCTGTAATTTGGAGCAGTTTCATGTCGTGTTTATTATTGGCTTATTTCTCATTCACACCAAAAACCAGGTACAGGCAAGCTATTTTAAAAAAGACACGCTAGAATGTATGCATACATACTGTATGGAGATTTCGAAAACTAGTCCAAATGCGCTTGATTATTGCAACTCGATAATTCGACTTGCAATTCGATAATGGTATTGTTAAGGTTTTTATTTTTATTTATTTTTCAGTTCCTATCAAAGACTAAATGAAATTATTTTTTGATTCATATTACAATTTTCAACTACTTACCTTCATATATTAATTTATTTTTGCTGAAATTTTAAAAATGATATTATCTTATACGTATCGTTCTTGGTGCGGTGAAATTGTTAAGTTATTTTTACATTAGTACCTTAACAATACACAATATTAGTTGATAGTAATAACAGCAACCTTTCATCAAAGACGTCCAAAAAAATGAGCTCGACTTAGTGGGTTTTACCAGTCATTTTTTTTACATTAACTCCACACAGGAGGCGCTGAGGAAAATAATTTCCCTCAGGGCCTACGACATCTGGGACGCTGTGTGAAGGGTCTTTTTGAGGAGAGGAAGGAATGAACATTGGTCTTGAAGAGACCCATGTTGTAGGAAGGAGGAAACACAGAGGCCTGCAAATCATTCCACAGCCGAGCTGTTGAACACCAGAACGAGTCAAAGAAACGACCCGTTCTCATGTGACAAATGTCAACCGTGTACAAATGTTGGGCACGCGTTTGGCGTGTTTCCTGACTATGCACCGGTGCCGAAGGGATCAATGACGCTAGTTCCTTGGAGCATCTTCCATTGTAATGCCGGTAGAACAAGGATAGCATTCCCACCCGACGCCTGTGCTCTAAAGATTGCAATCCGTCTGTTAAGATAGGAGAAATACGTAATTTACCCCTTTAGACGTAATAATAACTTAGTGTGCTTTGCTTGTTAATTTTTTTGTTGAATTGCCGCAAAATGGCTTTAAGATTATTTTAAAGCTGACTTAGTGGATTTTGTTTGTGTTTTAACATTTTAAATCGATGTACGAGTATTATTGACATTTGTGTTTGACTTAATGTGTTTTGTTTGATTAATGTGTTTTACTTGACAATAATATCGGATTTATGACTTATGGTGAATTTAAAAACACGTTTTAATTGAAAACGATTAAAATACGACTTAATTGAGTATTCCAGTCAAAAGGGGACATTTTTTTAGATAAGACCTTGTACTCAAGTCATTTCATGAAAAAACGTGACTTAATGAACTTTGCCACTAGCTAGACCGACGATATATAAAATTTCAAGAACTTGAATACTATTCTAATTAACAATGATAAATAAGTACTTGTACAGTATTGTACACCCATTTACGTCATTTATGGCCACGCATTATCCTTATTAAATTATCCGTGATAAACAATCATTTACCCTACATTCATGGTAGTTTATCAGTTGTGTAAAATTTAAAACACGTATACATATAATCTTGGTCTCAACTGCACCACATCCTACCACACAATATATTTGTCATATAAGATAATACAGTAGGTCACAACGTTAACGTAGTCCATATAGTCCATGTGCCGCACAAGGCGATGTTCCTTTACCGTAACGTGGCGCCAGTGACGGCTAACGGGACCCCGTAACGGATCGTGATTCCAGCTTCTGGCTTCTAGTTGCCAACTCAGGACACAGCTTGAGACAGGGCGTCAAACACAAATGTACTCAAGACCAACGGTCACATTATACATGTTAAAATTTCTGTTATAATTGTTTGATATTCTCCGAGTCCTAAATTCCTGAAGCATTTTATGGTCATGCACTTTCATGTCGTAGATATTTTGTTTCAGAATTCCATTGTGATCTGAGTCAATGCGACTATTGCATAAATATCGCTCAAATTCCACCCACTCAAGATAAAGGGTGGTGAAGGTAAGGAAATGGAGGCGATAATTTATTTATTGAAGTAAAACTTCTTTACGCACGCCTGACCTGGGGAGTAAGCTGGTGAATGCGTGATGAAAGCGTTACGAAAAGTGTGATCGGGCGAGGCGAACGGAAGTTGAGAAGGAGATATAGGTTAGTAAAGATAGAAAGAGAGAGAGTTACGTTTCGTATATTACTCTGGTGGCAAGAGAGAGAGGTGCGAGCACACATTTTCTTTCTCTCTTTCTCTCATAGCCAGTTACTTTTCGTATATCTAAGACACAGTGCAGGCCTATTGCCTGTATCAGGGAGCAAGAGAGAGCAGTGCGCGCGCACATTTTCTTTCTCTCTTATTTTATAAGTTAGTGAAGTTTTACTTCAGTTGTGTGGTCTAAGGCACACTGGTTTTTTTTATAAACAAAAACAAACATTAATTATTACAGTGATGAGAACAATTTACAGTTATTAAGTAATATTTCATGGTGGGCACCGATGATGTGTTTCTTTGTAGTGTCTTATTTGTGGTATGTATATTAGGAACTACCGGGTGATGTGTACATGTTTATGTGTGAGTATGTTTGGGATGTGAGAAGTGGTGAAGGGGTATACATTTAAGCGCATTGAACAGTATATAAAAATGACATGATGCTCTTTTTAAATTTGGGCAGTAAATCATAGAAAATGTCAATGTTCGAGTTTAGACAAATATTATTGAATGTATGAAGAGTACGGTTAATTGGCGAATTAGTTGCTGCATTTGTTTTGTAATTAAGCGTGTGGAATTAAGCTAGTGGTTAAATGATAAAAGAATGAAGGAGATGAAGGTCAAGTGGTGAATGGAAAGGGATGGAGAAGATGAAGGCTAAGAAGTAAATTAAAGAAGTTGGAGGAGATGAAAGTGAAGGGAGGAGATGAACGTTAAGTGGTGAAGGGAAGAAAATGGAGAAAATGAAGGTTAAGAACTGCCTTGCTATATAAATCGGTGAAATAAGTTAGAACCATTTTTACCATTTTTGAATTCGAGTCTTTCAGCAGGCGGTAACCGAGAGCTAATTTTTTAGAAGTACTTCAGTAGTACCATTTTCCTAACGTCTCTTTACATTACACATGACCCATTACATTACACATTTACAATTTGGGAGTCGGGTACGGGTACCACCGCCTAGGGAACATTTCATTGGATAACCAACACCCCTGCCATAGGTCGCCCCAAGTGGTTCGCTACGTTTAGTCACGTAGGGGCGCCCGGGTTCATGAGGTGAGGTCCAAGTCTTGGCGGCAGATACGTTTACTTACCTACTGCAAGGCGGACCAGATCGTGAGAGACCTTTTGACCTCTCCAGCCAGATCATCATCTTATCGCCTTGCATCACAGTGATTGATTCCCAGATTCCTAATTCCTACCCACCTTTTATACCGCTTTCCAATCCAGGACTACCTCTCCTTTCTTTCCACAAAAAGACCCTCCACACAGCATCCTCATCCTCATCCTCATCATGTGTGGAGTTGATGTAAAATATAAATATATTTTAAGTGAAATAAGACACACTACGAAAAGAATCATGTTCCTTTTAAATTTCGACATAGTAGTTTCCTTGAAATTTGTATCCTTCAATAACATGTTTACCTAGCAATAAAATTAGTGAAGAGCAGCTATAAGTCTCCCAGACAAGATAAAGTAATAAATACGTCTCTCTATATATACGCGGAAAATACTGGCCAAGAAATAAATATCATCTTGCACAGAATAAAGAAAAACTCTAGAATTGTCTTCATTATTCTTTCCTTATAAATTTGAATGGAAACCAATGCAATGTCACAAATGATTTAGAGAATTTTGTTTCTAGCCCATTTAGCACGCACTATATCTTCTTACACTTGCTTGACATTTTTTATTGCCATCTCATTTGGATTTCATAATGCTGGTGAAACAGTTCTGCATATGAATTTTAAGCAAAGAATGATCAGACATTTGGATTACCACTCCCACGTGGCATTTCTTGTGTTCTTCTCGACTCTACGCCAATATGGCTAATGATTTCTTAACCTTTATTTAACTGAAGAGGTAGACTTATTGAGCTTCGAGGAATAAGCTCACTATTTTATTGGCTGCTCCAAGCCAATAATAGTATATTGACATCTCAGATAAAGGCATTGAGGCTTAACAAGAAAATCTAAAGGCAGTCGCTTAAATTACTGGTATTAGCAATTTGATGACCCAGATGCAATGATAGCCATGTTCGATGGAGTCATAAGAAGTAAGCTGGAGTATGCTAGTGGTATGTGGACTCCGCACCAAGTTAAATATATTAATATGCTAGAACAAATTCAGAAAAAGTTCCTTAGTTATGTCTATATGCGGATGAATGGAACGTACCCGAGATTCATGCACCATATGGAATTACTTGAGGCAACAAATAGATTTAGCTTGGAAACTAGACGTTATGCAAATCTTGCAATTCTTAGTTTTAACATAATCCATAATCGTATTGACAGCCCATTCCTCTTGGAGTGTTATGGCTTATACGTGCCTGAAAATTTCAGCCGTAGTCGTCGACACGACTTGTTCAAAATACCATACGGCAGAACAGATGTTCTAGCGCAGCATAGCATGACAAGAGGAATGGTGCTGTTGAACGAAATATCGGAAATACTAGATATATATAACTCTTCTTTAGATAGCCTTAAGATTTTTTTGTATAATATCATCTTCCTAGGTGTTAAGACTGTCAAAATGAGAGAATTGTACAGTAATTGGATAAAAATCTGTTGTACAATTAAAAAAAAAAAAAAAAAATTATGGGGTTTATGATTATGTGTGAGTTTATAACAAGATCCAAGAAGTGAACTCCCTATTATTGCAAGCAATAAATAATATTTCAAGTCATGTAAGCCCACACAAAATTTAATTAATTAAATAACTCCGTCACTACACTTTATTTGAGAGGCTGTTATGGGTGCCGCCGCCCCGGAACCCTTTATAGGATAACCAACACCCCTGACATTGGTCACTCCAAGTGGTTTGCTACGTTTGGTAACTTACCAGGGGTGCCCAGGTTGCGTATTTACAATCCCTACCACGTTTCAGTCGCTTTAAATTTTCAATATCACAATTTAAATATTTAGAAAAAAAATTATTAATTTCTAATATACACATTGGAAAGATTATTTTATCTAGATTTTAGAACAATTTTTGTTTTTGCAAAGTAATAAAAAATTATCAATATAGAGGTGTATTTACAATATACGGGAATAATACTAAAATTTAAATATTTAGAAACAAAATTATTAATTTCTAATATACACATTGGAAAGATTATTTTATCTAGATTTTAGAACAATTTTTGTTTTTTGCAATGTGATAAAAAATAACCAATATAGAGGTATATTTAAAATGTAAATTGTCGTTACTGCGACTGAATCGGTATAGGTTTTGTAAATACGCGCCCAGGTTCACGTGGTGATATTTTTCTTGGTCTTGGCGGCAATGCATTCGCGTGGGGCGGATGGATTTATATGCCCTCCAATCGTGGACACAGTGACCTCCCGATTCATACCAACCTCTCATACCTTTTTTTCCAAACTTCCTCTCCGTCCTTTCCCTAAAAAGATCTTTCACAAAGCATTCCTAAAAATGAATAGGTCCTGAGGGGATTTTGTTTCCTCAGGCCCTCCAATGTGGAGCTAACGTAAAAAATAATAATAAAAGTTCCAATCCGAATGGACAGTATTGGTTTAGACGAGATTTTTGTAGACAACGAATGATTGAGGAAAATAAAAATAGATTAGTACAGCTTATGCTCGGGTCCATTTTGGTCTTGTCACTTAAATTTCACAAATAATTCATTCTAGCCGTCATATCACCAAAAGGTCACGCTTCTCGGAATTTTAATACAAGTTCCCAAAACCCAGCCTTCATGAACGTATATGGGTAAAGCTTGATATTTTTAGCCCTACTAAATAAATAAAAATGTTGTAATTAATTATTTTAGTATCTTAGTGATCTTCACGATACATCGGTTCAAATCAAATATATCTAAGAAATATCGTGATTAAACATCAGGGCAGATGGACATTGTTAAGAGGGCATTACCAGAGAAAGCCGGAAATACGTCATTTTCAAAAAAGTTTTTAGACGTATTGACTCTTTTCCACAAAAAATTATAAATGTATTTCGAAAGATTGTTCTTTTATCTAGCATAGTTATGTAATAAATTTTTAGAATTTTTTTTAATTTTTAGTATAATAAGGTTATTCCATAGGTCATTGGCAGATTTGTTAAATTTTCAAAAAAGTTTTTGTATTATACCACACCCATTTCAAATAATGTAATCATGCAGTAAAATAAATCAATACATTATCTAGCAAAGTTATGTATTAGAATTTTAATTTTAGATTCAATAAAATTATTAAAAAATATGTACGTACATGTGTTTCTTGACGAAAATTGGTCCATTTGTGTATTTATTTGCGCACTTACAAACTAATATATTTCAGATTTTTTTTAACATTCTTATTAAATTTAGACATTATTGAAAAATGATAAATACTTATAATCAAAAAATAACTACAAAAAGTACACTATTTTAATAGTTTTATCATCACGCCTTTCAGCATTTTTGGATGAAGGTATAAATTAAAGCTAATTTGGATTGAAATAAATTCGATATTGAGTTATAATTTAAAAAAGCTGGTACGGAGAATAATCAACCTTTCTCATTGTAACCGCCCTGCACGATCGGAAGAACAACTTTCGACGAAATGTGGATTTTCGTCCGCTGGCTGGTTAAACGCTCTTAACGTCAAAAACGTTGGCAAGAGGAAGAGAAAGCTTAACACGACATAATAATCCAAAAATTATTCACGATAATACATTGGGTGGTAAATATCTCAAATCATGTCATATCTAGAAATATTATCAAATATAATCCAAGGAAACGGCTATTAGATACTGATAATGACGACAAAGCCCTTGTATTCCCAATTCGAATTCACTTTCGTAGCATATGGAAAATCATTATGATTTTGTAATACCTCATGTAATGAAACTATTTATTTACTTGTTGATTATATTAATTTATTCATATTAAATTCATTTTTATCAGTTTACGAGTATATAAGGCTTATACTGCTATTTACATTTATACTATTCTGTAATTTAGACAATCTATCTAATTGTTATTTTATCATAAACATTATACATAACTAGCTGACCCGGCCACGCGTTGCTGTGGCTAATAAAACACAGTCATCCACTGGATGGTTATCCAACCTTCATAACCACCGCCGTCTTTGAATTTATCGTGAAGAGACAGACAGATGCCGCGGAGGATTTTAATTTATAATACGTAGAGATGGTGTGAAAGATTATAATAATGTGCATGAAATGCTTAGGGGTAACAAACGTATTTAATTTAATAAGGATTAATACTGAATCAGTCTAAATAACTTTTCAATTACCGCAATGTACATGACCATTTTTTTAGAAGATAGAATGGGTATAGTAAGCTATCCGTAAAATATAATTATATGCCATTGCAGACTTTTTTGTAGATCTATAAAAGAGGAATATCCCACCATGCATTGTTTTGTTATATCCCAAAAGGATTAGGCAGCGTTTTCGATGAAAGCTACCAGGCGGCTTGACTTTTTCCGACACTTCTAACAATTTTCGTTATGTTTCAACCAATTTACACAAATCCTTGACAAAATACATACCTAAACCTTCCTCACGAAACACTCTATCTATTGGTGAAAACAGCATGAAAATTCGTTCAGTACTTTTCGAGTTTATCGCGAACAAACAGACAGACAGACGACGCGAAGGACTTTAATTTATAATATGTAGAGATATTAACGTTTGAAAATGTATCATGTTATTGCGAAAAATGTTATCATTATGTACCTTCTGACAAACTACATTAATAGTTTAGCAGTTTTAACTGTTAATAAATAAAGAAAAAATAAATAAAAAATATTTCCTATGTTTTCACTTCTAAAAACAAAATTTATATTTTTCAATTTATTTATCCCACCTACTGAACAACCTCCGACTGTTGACTGCCATTTTAGTCGTAAATAATGAATTATTTTTAAATTATATGATATATCTATCTATTCGTGGCATTGGAGTTGCCTGCTCCAACGTAAAAATATTATTAATTCAACATAGTAGATCGATATCATCAATACCTCTGCATTACTTGAGTACCAGACTCACTAGTCACCACTGGCCATAATGTGATGGTGTACATTGTGTATCCCAAAGCCTACAGCGGATAGCGGACAGTCCACAGGCGCGTATGGTTTCCGTGTATCGGATGTCCATTAGAGTCATTAACAGTCATGCTCATCAATCATCATCCGCACATCTACATCATGTGGGCTGCTAGCTGCTAGCCGCTGGTTGCTATCTTCAAACATCACTGAGCACAAATGATGCATTGTTCAGAAAACAATTCAAAACTACGCCTCAAATAAATGTCTGTTTTTGTGTTTTTTTTTTGTACCACCAAACACTACATCCATCCTCTGTTTGCAAAAAAAAAAATTAAAACAAGTACAAAAAAATACAATCATATACATTCTGCAAAATATCCACAGATGACCTTTATAATATTTAATCTTACCTGAAATTGAGCAGTATTCCGATAACCTTCGCGCTCCGAGGTCAATGTATAATTTTATTCAGTAAACATAGTGAATTATGTTCAATTTCTTCTACAATTATTCGAAACTCTAAGCCATAAAATAATTTTATGTTTGCCAATTTGAGAATTGCTAATCCGTAACCACCTTCCCCGGCCTTCGGGTGGCCATTATAGCCTGGCTGCGCGGTTGAACACATCTCCAGGAATCTATATTGTGTTTGATCGATCACCTCACTAAGGCTGGCATACCTTCTAACACCACACACCTGACACATAATGCTGTGTACTTCATCGTTCACAGTTATTATTATTGCTGTTCTCAAGTCAAATATTTAACTTCCAGGTAGAGAACTAGATTTTATCGGCTGAGAAATAAAATGTGGTGCTCGTGCTGTGCTGCAATCGGGGATGTCATCTTAATAATTATCGAATTTATATTAATTATTTTAAAAGCATCTCGTGCTTGGAATGATAAAAGGAACGATTTTAGATAATATATTTCTTTAACCCGTAAAATGCAGCTTACTTGCAATCCAGGGAAAGCGGTTCACTAGCAATTCAGCTCAGTGGCAATCCAGGAAAAGTAAGTTCACCATAATGCTAAGCAAGTGAAGTGTTAAGTTCTATAACACCAAATGAAAAAGATGTCCTGATTAAGGAGCATGTCTCCTTCCAGTTTTTTGCGACTCATTAATAGGTATTGATTTATATTTTTTTAATCTCTTCATTAGTATGTATCTACTGTAAATTGCATGAGTTGTATACAATATTGCGGATTGTATATTGTTCGGTTCCATGCCGACTCAGAATCCACAATCCGAAAAGTCATTAAAAGCTATGAAAAAAAAATTAAAATAGCCCTAACCTAACGTATCATTAAAATTGAAATTAAAACACTTTTTAACTTATTTCCACTTATTTATTTCACCAGTACCGTGAGGTGTTCTTTTGTGCAGTTTGATTCTTCTCTTACTGTTTCTCCTACGTGATATGCAGGACAATTCATTATTTTTAATTTATTAAATTATCGATTATTCTGCTATAGTGACCATTGTTATATTATTATTTCATTTGATATATTTTTTCCCAATGTGAACATTATTATTAATATTTCTTATTTAACCCAAACAAATGTACCTACTTTAACATTGTGTACCTACTTACCTAATTTTGTATAATTTCTGTAACAAAAGAATGTCAATTGCCAGCCTGAAGATGCCCATAATAGGATGAAACCGGTACTGGTGAAATAAATAAGTGGAAATAAGTTAAAAAGTGTTTCATTTCAATTTTAATACAATATAATTCCACCACGTATAACAGAACAATAAATAAACTGAATAATAACAAAAGAATGTCAATTGCCAGCCTGAAGATGTCCATAACAGGATGAAACCGGTACTGGTTAAATAAATATGTGGAAATAAGTTTAAAAAACTGTTTTAATTTCAATTTAATAAATAAACTCATAACGTATCATATTTAATCAATTTTTTTTCAAACTTTTAATGACTTTTCAAAGGAGGTTCTGAGATAATTTCATTCTGAGTTGTTCGGTCACCGTATTGTTCACACTCAGATCAATAAATAATAATAATATTTGGATGATTTATATAGCGCCGTTTTTGTGAAAAATCACCTCAAGGGCGCTGAAATGATCGTTCAATACAACCACCGTGAAATAAAAACTACAATTTTAGTGTTATCAACGGTTTTCTGTGAATTTCAGATATTCTGGAAATATTGTAATTTTTCAAGGGTAACATGTATGGTAATAATTATAGTACTTATATGACCTAAGGTACATTGATATCTTGTATCTAGAAAAGGGAGGTGTGCGTGTTTTTAATGTATTTTTAAACGCAGGCTTCATGTAAGCGGTAAATTCACCTGTTTGGACATACGAAATTAAATACAAACTCTGCCACAAGCAGCTAAAGCAATGTTCACTTTCCGACTGATACATCCGGTCGCGTGTATGCACTTTTGTTGCAACTAAGAACTAACTAACTAACCATCATGCCGTTTCCCCGCAGGGGTAGGCAGAGAGGACGGACCGCCAAACAACTCGATCTTGGCACGGTCCTTGCCTCGTTCACATTCACACATCGTCTCATACATGCTCTTCTATTATTCCGATTCTTCACATGGCCCGACTCAAGTATCTGATTCACTTGGTCGTGCCATGTCTTCCTCGGGCGTCCCCGACTTCTTCTTCCATTCACATTTGCGTCGTATATTCTCCTTATACTCCTTTCCTCGTTCATTCGCTCTACATGTCCAAACCATCTGAGCGTCCCTTTCTTAATCTTACTCATCACGCTTACATCAGCCTTGCATTCTTCGCGGATCTCCACATTTCTCACACAATCGTACATGGTTTTACTACACATACGCCTCAGGAATCTCATTTTGCAACTAAGAGGTTAGAAAATTAAGAGTTTTGGGAGAAAACTTTTTAGAATCGAATTAAGATCTTTACTTTTGTGTAATTTAAAATACACGTTTAATTATAGCACGGACTTTCTTTCTTTTTTTTAATTAATTCTATTCTGTGATTAATTCGTGGAACTTCATTTAATTTATTTTAAATTTTATTTAAATCATTTTTTTTATATTACCTCCACATAGGAGGCCCTGAGGAAAATAATTTCCCTCAGGGCCAACGTCATCTTGGGGGACGCTGTGTGGATGGTCTTTATAAGGAACGGAAGGATGGGAAGTTCTGGGAAGGAAAAAGGTAAGAGGGGTGGATCCAGGAGTGACGGACCGGACGTACGAATCCATCCCTCCAACTGCGGTGCAAGGCATGAGTCGAGAGAGTCCGGCTGGAACGTACAAAACCAATCTCACCTCATGAACCCGGGCACCCCTGCAAAGTCATCAAACATAGCGAACCACTTGGGGTGTGTTGCTCATCTAATAAATGGTTCCCCTGGCGGCGCGGGCGGCGCGGGCGGTACTCATATCGCCTGCCAAATTGAGATTATTAAGTTCTGCAAGTATTTTAGTTTTTTAATTGTGACAGCTGTTTCGGTTTACAATGCCATTTTCAAAATGTTGTTAGAACACTTTGAGACGACTTATTTGTGTGAATCTGTTTACCTCAGCCCTCTTTCAATTGTTAAAGTGCCTAAAATGATTGATTACCAGTTAAACCGATTTACTATACCTACATGATTCCCTCAAAAAAAGATTTGCTAATTTCTTAATGCTAGTGCTCATACTTCGAGAGTTTTGTTAATACATATACAGTGAAGATTAATATTATGTAAGTACATTATCCAAGCTAAGTCATTATTCTAAAAATATTATTCCTTTACTTTTCGTCTTGGGTTAATAAATATTATGTATTATTATTATTATAGTAGCTTGAAGGAATGATACCTATTCAATAACAATAATTCGTGAAAATTAAAGCCCAGGGGTGTAGCAGGGAATCCCATAATCAGCATTCAGGCGTCCCGTTGAGGTGAACCCTCTTACCCCCATTACGGACTTATCCCTCGGAGGCAAATTCTTGTAAAAACCCTTTCTCGCAACGTAACCCAAGATAATGCTTATTTATCGGAACTCGCGTCTGGCAGAGGAAAATTTTATTGTTGAATTTATAGGCGTCTGAATGTGTTCTTCTTTATTCGGATATGCTTTTCCAATTAATAATATAATTATATGAGACTGGTAAATTTAAAGCACATCACAAATAAATTACTTTTTTTATACATCTAAAAATGCACAAAATCTACCATACATCACACTAAGAACTGTAAAAGTCATCACACTAAAAAAAATGTTCGTCACACTAAAAACTGTAAAACTGCCGATATAGAGTGTATAGGTCAAATAAATAAATGCAATATAATTGCGTATCGACTTTTATCAAATAAACCACGAAAAATCGATAAAGTCACTAAAGTGTTTTAACTTTTTAGACTAGCGTCATGTATACATGACGCATATGTGTGAGAATTTGAAATACCAGTCCACGGGTATCGCAAATTCTTTAACAACATGTCTTTAAAAGGTTAACAATCTTTTAAACACTGGTTATTTTTTTTAATGTGAATACCTCATAAGAGTCCCAGCTGCTCCCGTTTGGAGCCAGTGAGACTATGGCATCCCCAATTGGGGTGTGATGTAAGGCTGATGGTTGTGGGGATGGAAGGAGGTAGGGAAGAGGAAGGTAGGGAAGTACCTGGCTATTCAGATCTGGTCACCAAACTCATCTTACACCAGGGCGATGCTGAAAGTATCTTCCACTCTGGAACGTGACGCAAATATACTACATAAGGGGTCGTCCATTAATCACGTGATGTTTTTTAGCAACTTTTTAAACCCCCCCCCCCCCCCCGTGGTGATATGTGGTGAGGTTTTAGACTAACCCCCCCCCCCCCCCCAAAATCGCGTGTATTTTTTTTAGTACAAAGTATTTTGAAATTTTCAGAATATTATTACGAAAAATAAATACACGTGATATCTCATTATACCCCCCCCCGGTGATATTTCGTGATTTTTTCCGAACCCCCCTCCCCCCTTTCGAGCCTCACGTGATTAATGGACGACCCCTAATATGTAAATGAATTAATTGTGAAATAACACAAATTAACCAAATAAAATTTATTTGCCCATGCTGGGATTCGATCTTGTGACCTTCGGGTTGCGAGTCAAGAGCCTTACCGCTTTACCAAGCCGGCTGTAAATATGGTTAAATAGCTTTGAAACTCGGGTAAAATCGACAATCAACTTAATTAATTGTGAAATAACACAAATTAATCAAATAAAATTTATATGCCCATGCCATGGATTCGATCTCACGACCTTCGGTTTGCGAATCAAGAACCTCGCCGCTTGACCAAACCGGCCGTAAATATGGTTAAATAGCATTGAAACTCGGGTAAAATCGACTAGCAACTTTACTATTTCCTCCGATCCATTGTGCGAATGGGCAGATAAGATAGGCATAAGTTATTATTTTTCAGAATTTTATACACAATCTTGGGTTAGGGATTTTAGCCTAGGGATTTTCGGCCTATATTGTTACTGAATATAAAACAGTTTCTAGAATGAGATAGGTGATGAATACCGCCATAATTTAAATCACCAAGTGAAAGCAGTTCCATTGAGGAATAGCGGAGATTTTAATGCGTCATAAAACTCTATCATG
Organism: Limnephilus marmoratus; assembly: GCA_917880885.1. Lineage (NCBI taxonomy): Eukaryota > Metazoa > Arthropoda > Insecta > Trichoptera > Limnephilidae > Limnephilus > Limnephilus marmoratus. The sequence continues at coordinate 49,725,482 of OU862909.1, read as the reverse complement.
GAAACCAATTTTTACCCGAAATGTCGATTTGCAATTCACATAAATTCTCCCTGAATAGAACAGGGGGAACCGTCCACAGTTCAGATTGTTACGATATAATAATTGTAATTATTTTTTGCTAAAGTTACCAAAGCCGTGTTAGCGACAGAAAATCGTGTTACCAGTGAAGTAGAATAGCAGTCGTAAAAATATTTTCCTCGCAAAGTTTATGGTCTGTTCTGACTAACGAAGGGCAACCTCGATCTCTTTTGTTCGTAACCATAAAACCTGGAAACGGATTATTTTACAATTCTTTCTCCCCTAAAAAGGAATAGAGATGTAAGTGATGCGATATTTAAAATTTTACGTCTTTTTTATGAAGTCTCAATTTGCAATGAATTTCTGTACGATAGCGCTTTATTATGGCTTCGGTTTTACTTAAAGAACGTTTATTTTTTACCAAGTCGTAATAATTATTTCGAACGATGGTAATTTCGACATTTTTTAAATGAGAATAAATGTCAATCGTTTTCTAAAACTTTGTTCTACTTAAAAGTATAAAAATAATAATTGGTTTTAGAATAAATTTCGTAACCTTGCATTAACATATTGTACAGAACAATGAATGCAAGAGATTCAATTTAACGACAAAAGTGAGTGACAGCAGAAGGACAAAAATGCAGTAAAAAAAATAACAAAAAGGGGTAAAAAATATAGCAAAGCGCGTTTTGATGCCCATCCTAATGAGGATTAGTTTAGTTAGGTTCTGACGTGGCAGGGTAAGGGTGAAATAAAATAATTTTCCTTAGGCGGCTATTTTTCATGGGCCGGTAAGGAATCGACATAAACCGAGTACCATAATACTCTGCGTAGAAAAGGAAAGTTCGTCAAAGAATGGTAACGGTTTACAGCACTCGGTTTATGTCGATTCCTTACTGGCCCACGTAACCATAGATATGTGTGATAAATATACGACACAGAAAAGTGTTTGCAAGGTGACGTATAGACCTCCCTGGTAAATGTGATACAATCAACGAATAAGATAGGTACATTTGGACATATCAATAAATTATTTATGAACATCGATAAAATATAGTGTGTTCTGTCAGCACAGTCATTTGGTATCTTATCGTCTGCAGCAAAATCAACTGATTTTTACCATGACCGACAGTTTTTTAGAAAGAGCATTTTTTAAATTCAATTTCTTTCGAAAAAAAATGCTTCTCGGCTTTGATTCTGTGATAAAACCTCGTTATTATTTCAACATTATCTCATCTTTGACGTCGATGTCGGTCCTCTATGATAGCAGCCACAAGCTCCAATAGAATAATTTAGCCCACGAGTGCAGTCTAGCCTCCCCCTCCGCCCGCCGCCCCCCGGCACTCCACCTGATGGGAACAATTTTAACACGACCCGAACCGTATAAGCTTCACTAACGTGGGGTGACACAATGGTGGGATGGAAATAAAATAAACGCTTTGAATATTTTGCAGCACACAGTGGTGACGATGATACGGTGATAATGTTTTATTGATTATGAATTCGGTCAAAGCTTATTTTTATTTATCTACTTTAAACAATCCTCAGAAAAATTATGCCTTTTGACCAAAAAACCCTTATCATAGAATGATAATCAAGATTTTATAAAAAAACAATCCTCAGAAAAACTACGCTTTTCGACCAAAAAATTATTTTTCTTAAAGAATGATAAATCAACAATGTTTTTGGAGGAGATTTTTATTGTATGTAATATTACAATGAGTGCAACCCGAAGTTTTCATAATTAATTAAACCGACGTCCCTTTGTTTTAAAATCGTCATCTTCAGTGGTAAGTAAGAAACACAAATGTTCGTAAACGATTTTGGTTAATTTGCAAAATTGGATTTTCGTAGTAGGTAAGAAACACAAATTTTCGTAAACGGTTTTGGTTAATTTCCAAGCGTCTTAATTTATTTTAATAAATATCCTGATCTAACCCATAGCCCTCAGCCAACCCAAAAAAAATAAAGCCAGTTTAATTACAGAGCGCCAATTTCGCAAGAGCTGTCAAGCTTCATTTATATTCAACTGTCGATGAATAGGTTATATGTCAACTCAGAATCAAGTCAACTCAACACCTCTTTGGACAGTCATTAAAAGCTCTGAAAAAAAAATATAGTTTATAACCCTAACCTATGTAACCAATTGCTTTTTTTCATTACTTTTAATGACTCTTTAAAGGAGGTTCTGAGTTAATTTCATTCTGAGTTGTCCGGTGTCACCCGAGATATCAGGTTAAGACATTATTTGTTCAATATTATTCAATTGTATCATAAGAAAATGTAACGTCGAGTAATTATTTAGAGATATTCACGAATCGTCTATTGGTCTATTCGACAAACAGTTATAACTGCCTCCAAGTTATACGACAACATTTAAAAATCTAAGCGTGCTGTTGTTTTGAAATAAACACAACGAAGAGCACAAAGAGTTTGAGCGGCGGTTGAGGCGACAGAAGCGCACTCATGGGCACCCCACTCTACTGAAACGACTGAACCAACTGTACCAATCGTGGCAGGTAAAGCCATGAAGCGCCGGTGCATGTGAAGAGTGAAGAGCGAACAGCGAAGAGCGAAGAGTGAACAAGCGCTGGTGCTTGACACTTCCAAAAACTCCTACACTAATGGCTCCTCCTCTCAATGGGATTAATAAACTTGTAATTGTTCCAGAATCATTCCTGATTTAATGAACGCCTGCATTACCTTCATTACCAAATAATGGACAACTTTCCCAGTCCACGTTCTAATAATAATTATAATTGTTCCGGGCGAGCACCACTTGAATTATTGCAACTCGCTGAAAATGCCGTCCTTTTATTTTATTATTTGATTGTGGCCAAAATTAAATCCGTACAATTATGGTACGACTATAAACGTGTCAGCCGTTGCATTATTCATTATTAATTTTATTCTGAATGATTTATATAATTACCGTTCATAATATTTTGCTGTTTTCAAACGCCTGTCTGCTATTGTGATAAAATTAAATATCAATTACAGTTTATTTGATTTGTTGGCGTTTTGTCTTGGGCCAAAAAAAATATATTTGCATGTTTTTAAAGCTAGCTGAGTAACAGACTAGTTGCTTATCAAGTCAATTAAAAGTAATTTACATAGCTGTTGATTTATTTGTCACGCTGAAAATATATAAAAATAAATTAGTTTTAAAGAAGTTATTGAATTTTTTTTCAATAATTACAAAATTGCTATGAAAAAGCTCAAATTGATTTGAAGAGAGAAATGTGTATGATTATGATTGAAATTGGCAGTGGTTAAATGAAGTAATACTATCAGTTCAGGAAATCTTCTCGATGCGATGAGGCTGGCGGATTATTGAACTTTCCCGCAAAGCGTGATTCACGACTTCCCGTTAAAGGTTGCTTGTCGGAGGTGTATTGGCCGTACTCATACCGAGCACTGTCTGCAATGTGCAGTCTGTGTTCTCCATTCTGCTGCCCCGGCAATTGCTTTCAATTTGACCCACTTTGGACCAAAAATCGTACCGAGTCGATGACTCCATATTTCCATTTGAGTCGGGAGACTCGTCTAGCAAGCTGCAGACCATTATGAGAAGTGATGTCATTTGCGGAGGAAGCAATATGGCGTACAGCATGCGGTGTGGAATATTGCTTGGTCCGTCATTATTATTATACATACATTATTAAATTATCGATCTCAAAAGTGGGAGTTCGCAAATTATATTATTTCTTCGCTGGGTTGTGTATCGTGAAGCAACGTGTGCAGTACATACAAAAAATATATTAGTTATAACCTCGTTTGAGAGAATTGAGTAATTTTTGTTTAACAATCGAATGTATTTCCACAGAAAAAAATTATACCGTACAAGACAACATGTGCACAGCCAAATCTCATGTTCGCCAAGCGCTAATCTCCGAGTTAAAAGGTCTATCATAATAGAACACGTTTGCATGTGGGCGCAGTAGGACAACTAGAGTTATTAATATACTTAGTGCGTTGTTTATTTTCATTCAGATCATCTGACCGTGTCTGTTTAAAAGTAAATTGTGAGGAAAATAATATAACCCAACTTTTTTTCACAATTTGTGCATGAAATCTTCTTATTTTTATTCTATCTACAAGTGCATTTATTTATTATTTTATTATAAAATATTGGTATTAAAAGAATTTTAATAATACCAAAAAAAGAAAACAATGCAGCTTGTCTGCAGGTTCTCCGATTTTTCTTTAATTTAATGATCGTAAAACTCATTTTGATGACAAATTTAGTTCATTCTATTTTCACGACAATGTCTATCTGTAATACACTGGTCTCTTCTTTTAATAGCAGCTATTTTCTTAGATTTTGGAGATATCTCAAATTCAAACACACTTGCGTTCAGTTTTATGTTTTTTTTTTCAAATTCCTGGCAGTATTCGTTTGGTAAAATTTGGATCTCGTTCCTACACAGACGACATGGTTTCAATTCCTCTGCTGGATAAGTCCTTCTCCATTGTACAAGCAAAATTATCCAAAATATGTTTACGGCAGTAAAGTTTTTCAATCATTGTCAGATTTACAAAATGTTGCACAACTATTCATATTGAAAACACAACCCAAAAAAAGCGACGATTTGTATTGTTTTTATTTTTTGCTTTTTTATTAAATATATGTATTTGTATTTCCCTTTTGTTTTCTCGATTGAACGCATATATTAATAACGTGGAATTTAGGAACTGGAAATGACTTTCCGACATCCGATCGAGCTGAAACTCGGCGGATGGACTCGTTTTCGATAACGATGCATTCCATTAACTTTTGGTGGCAATCACGCTCACACATGCGGAAATATTACACACATTTATCTGGAAATTGATGACATTACAGCACTTAAATACGATATAAATTATGGTCTTATCAACTTGGGATTTGGCCCGGTTTGTAGCACGGTTGATTCCGTTCACTGGGTTGGAAGGTTCAATCCTCAGTCAAGCCATTTTTTTATTTTAAAAGACAGTTGTAAATATATGGGGTTGGTTTTTTAATTCTTTACTTTAATATCTTTGCGAAATCCGACGCGTAATAAAATACCAAGTGGCACAAGAAATACACTTTTGGGCGCCTTATATTCTGTCCAAAATGTACCGGAGCTTCGTAAATTTAAAGAATTACCAAAGCATCAGACTGGAATGATAGCATGTGCCTGTGAAACCATAAATTTAATGATCCGTATAATACGAGTACGTGCCGGGAGTGGCCGGGTGAGGGGAGGGGAGAGGGGTGAGATTGGGAGGCTACAATGCTCCGACATCGGCCAACTAAAAATAATGTTCTCCCTAAATCCTTTGGCACGGAAATATTCTACGCCCATTATTGACTTGAAGTATAATAACTTGTTACCTGTTTTAAATTACGACACTTTTTTTGTAATTAATGTTACGGTAGAAAAAGAGGAGTTGGGTGTCATGTTATGGTACTTGAATTGGGGTAGGGTTTAATGTATAGGTTAGGTTAGGTTAGGTTAGGTTACGGTAGAAAAAGAGGAGTTGGGTGTCATGTTATGGTACTTGAATTGGGGTAGGGTTTAATGTATAGGTTATTAAACAGGGTGTTAATATATCAGGGTTGTAGAATTCAATGTAATGCACTGGAAGTGCTGTGTTGTTTTGTACCTACTATGTGATCAGTTATCATGACATTTACACCTCTTATTAAGTGGGTGTATTTAATGATAATTATTCAGGGTTATATATATGAAGGTACACAGTTATCAGCTTTAATCCCATGGGATTTTTGGACGCCAAATCTCGTGGGTACGAGATATGCTGACTGTGTCGGTAGGCATGAATACTCCCGTCAGAGCGTGGGCACTGTTATTTTAATCATTGTTGTGAAGCTTGGAAAATAAGAAATAAAAGAGTGGATGTAAAACAAGATTATTATATTGAAATAAACATACCTGTGGACCATACTAAGAGCTAGCTAAAACCTATTATTTTTATGCGACGATTCCGGATGCCTAATATCGCACCGTGGGGGGCCCCTTTTCTCCCTCACGTTGCCTCCGCGCCAGGTTTGCAAGCTTCTCCATCCATCTGGGTGATTATTACGTTTGAGATCACCATGGTGTCCTCCATCATGTGGTTGCAGTAATGGAAATGTCCTCCATCAGGTTGTGAAAATAATCGGCGGGGACTATACGGACGGTCGTGTCCCTTTGTATAATTGAGAATCCATCTCGTCGGATGACGGATGATAAATATAATCGCAGATTACAGTAAAACTGGGTCGGTCAAGCCGCCATTATTGCACCACGGGATTCCATACTGGAATACCCGTAAACAAGAATTCTCCAGTCGCGATAACCTTGTATCGGCTGGGAATAAAAGGAAACTCGTTCACATTTTAAATAAACTTGAAATCAACCCGCCGATTGAATATTTAACGTATTAAATAAATTTAAGTCCACATTTTCGACTGTCGGGTTCACATCCTGCCCTGGAGACGCGAACCCAAAAAGTGAGGGGAAATCGATTATTATCCCCCTATCGACCGAAAGTAAAACCACTCGGAGAAAAAGTGTAATTATAAGTGGCCAGTAAAATAATTGAATCCACTACTATAGACAAATATCAACAACCCTGGGGCAATTTTGAACATTATTCAATTATTTTCATAACAAAGGGTGTATTTCGCATATTAGAGATAACTTAAATACTTACAATTTCGCCCAAGTTTCAACACACTTTTTTATTAAGTAAATTTGAACAGGGAAAATCAGAAATTCATTCAATCGCATCGAGGAATTGAACCCAGGACTACTTAGACTTGCCGGGACTCTGCTCTTTCTAGATGCCACCGAATCCTTTTCTCATTGTTTCGAATTTTTGTTTGAGTTTCTAATACTATCTTCAATGATTAAAAACTGCACTTTTTTAGTTTTTTTTTAACTGATTTTTAATAATATGGAACAAAAAATATTACAACTGGCTTAAATTTTTACAAATAAAGGGATCATCTAAAACTCCGTAGTACATGATGGAAATAAAAGATGTGTAAAACACAAATGATTGCGTTGAAAACATATGAGATGAAGTTTGGCTGTTGGTTTTGCCACTACTTTTTATGATATACTATGTTGATAACTTCTAAATTTTTCAAATTTAAAAACTAAAACCAAAAAATTTCAATACCGAAAAGTGAAAATTTTATTACTTTTTTTACATCAACGCTCAACGCAGAAGGCCCGGGGGAATCCCTCATGGCATATTTCATCTTTGGGAATGCTGTTTTTTAGGTCTTTTGTGGGAAAGGAAGGAGAGGAAGTTCTAGGAAGTGGGTAAGAATCCGGGGTTCAATATTTTCAGGAGTGATGGACTTATTAATTCATCCCTCTCACTGTGGTGCAAAACGATGTTCCGAGAGAGTCTTGCTGGAGAGGTCTAGGTTAGGGAACGTACCCATACTACGTGACCTGTTCAGGGGGGGCGTCTTCAAAACACCACGCTTGGTACAAATGAGCGGCGGGGGGCTTAGGTTTTTGGTCACCGGGGGAGGGGTTAAAAATTGCAAAAAGTTGGTCACGTAGTATGGGTACGTTCCCTTAGGTCTCCCTTAACCAATCTCTCCCAATTAAAACCAATGGAAAACCTCATCCCATGCACCCCTGCTAAGTCATCAAACGTAGCGAACCCCTCGGTGACCTATGGTAGGGGTATTGGATATCCAATAAATGCTTCCCGGGGCGGACTGCACTGATTACTGAGATTATGGATAGAAAATACAAAAAAAAAATATCTCTGGAAATGCATTTACGTGCTCCGACGACAACACTTTTTAGTTATCTTGGCGACATGGTAAGTACTCCATTGTAACGTTATTTAGTGAGTTTCAAGGCAACGTGCATAACATTTGTGTAAGGTCTGTTTCCATTTTTAACACAAGGCAGGCGCTAGGTGTAAATTTAATTTGCATACACGTTCACATTCACATTGTGTACAAGACTCTTTTCTGTCCATGCTAATTGGTTAACGCTGCAGATATTTTGTTGAGCCGTACTTTTAAAATGCTTCATTTTATAAATGGACCTAGAAAATATAACTATACTCTCCGTACTCTGTACTTTTCAAAAAAAATACATCGGCATTAAATTATGATACTATTTTTGGGTGTTAATTAATCGTATTAATCAAATTGGCTGAAATAATAAATAGTAACAAATGTAGCCCTGTAAAAAATATATATTTCAAATACAACACGAGTATTTCATCATTGATTAAATGTAGAGCATTTAAAACAAATCTTATTTAAGCACTTAAGAAGGCATTGGGAAGATGGTGGGGTCCCCTTCAATGATAACTAACTTAAAGTGTTTTTACTATATAATTTAACACTCACTGCACATTAAGTCACTTTTGTCACCGACTGGAACAACACGGGGATCGCCTAGTTTGGTAGTCGGAAATTCAAAAAAAATATTATAATATAATAAAGAAATTGTGTAGCAACATCTTTGTCAGATTCTAAAAACAGAATAATATTAAAATATATTTTTCAGTGGTACTTCAGCGTTAGAAATAAAGTGTAAATGAAGTATCATATGTTTAGAAGTGGTGAATGTACGACTAAATAACCACATGGATGGTTGAAGGAAAGCAATGGCAATGTTAACGAAGGCTGGGAATGCAGAGCAGGTCCCCGAAGTGTCCCCTTTCTTCAGCCAGACGCATAACTCACGCGGCCTGACTAATGCGGCCAGTGACGTCACGCGGAGGCTCTATTACTGGAAAACGTAAAGTCAACGCTCACGCTCCATCGCACTTGCTCGGAGAGAGACCATTATGTGCATAACTACTTGCTAAAATTAATTTTAATTTTTGTAAAATTATCTGCGATAGTTTTACCATTTTACCGATATGGACATTTTCTTACATGCTGTAGAGAGTCTTATTTTTTCACGGACTAAACATTTGTTTTCACGGTGGAATGGCGTTTGGAGCTGAATGTAGTTGCGTTGGTCTAGAAATTATACACTGAAAAGGCTGGGACAATTTCACGCTGCCAAAACTATCCGTTAATAAAAAAATATTGAGACAAATTTTCTGTTTGACAACTATATTTACACAAATGTTCAACATATCCTTGACTTCACATATGAAGGCGATCACGTTCGGCGGTTTCCGAGGTTATTGAAACCCAATTGAAGTATAAACCCAGAAAATACTATTATTGTGTGGCATCAGTTTTACGGTTTTAAAAATGTTTATTGTATCTACCTGAACTACCGAAATTTTTTATTTTATATAATACGTTAATAAAAAACTACTCATGTGGCACACGATATTGGGAACAGGAAATGATATGTGAAATATGCCAAGTATCCACACGGTATTCGTACTTCGTTGATACCATTTTTTTCCTAAATTATTCTCATAACGTTTTGACGTGTTGTCTTAGCAACTGGTTCCTTTCTATCAATCTCGTTTAATGCATTTCGTTACTGTAATCTGACCCAGTTATTAGAGCAATTATAAACAAGTAGATTTACTTGTATATGTTCGAATTAACAATGATGTTGCCAACAATCAATTTGGCACAAGTCACTCCATCACGCTGCTCTATTTTGATCAAATATCAAATCATAATCAACATCTCGACTACTTTGAACATTCTATAATAACAACAAAATAATATAGTATAACAATTTTTTTTAAATCAGAATAAGGACTGAAAAATACGGCCCTAACGCCGGTCATTAACTATACTTTGTTTAAAAACTTTTCTAGAAGACAATGAGAAATAATATTCTCGTTGGCAAAGGTCAAACTATAACTTAACCTTATATGGTTACGGAGAACTTTCGTTATTTTGTAATGACTGAAGAAGCACGTACAAAAATAATGCTTGACGAACGGTTATTTATGTTGTTAATTTGGTTAATATATTACTTCTAAATCAACATTGAATATTGCTGTACGAGTGCTTAAATTGTAGATAAAATGAAAAAATTAAGATTTTAATTCATAGATTCACTTAACCCTAAAAACGTAATCTATTTTGACCTGCGTTAAAGATAATGATACGTCTTAATGACGTATTGATGTTAATAGTGTTTAGTTTAGAAGTAGTTGAATAATTAGTTTTGGGTTTTTTAGTTTAAACAGAACCAAAATATGAGTTTATTTATTGTTCTGTTATACGTGGTGGAATTATATTGTATTAAAATTGAAATTAAAACACTTTTTAACTTATTTCCACTTATTTATTTCACCAGTACCGGTTTCATCCTATTATGGACATCTTCAGGCTGGCAATTGACATTCTTTTGTTACAGAATTTATACAAAATAATGTCAATTGCCAGCCTGAAGATGTCCATAATAGGGTGAAACCGGTACTGGTGAAATAAATAAGTGGAAAAAAGTTAAAAAGTGTTTTAATTTCAATTTTAATAGAACCAAAATAATTATAAAAAATACATTGTAATTGAAAAAAAAAACTAAATTCTTTAAACCTCTTACAAATCAACTACAAAATGTTAAGTCTTTTTAAGTGAAAAATAAAATTTCATAATATGTCTAAATCATATATTTTTATATGCTTTGAAAGTTAGTAAATGCTTATCAGTAGTTTATACGTGAAAATAATTAAAAAATATTTTTATGAAAACAAGTCCGAAAGTTACATAAAAGATAATCAACCGTCTTTCGAACGTTTGGTATATGTATTTCTCCATAATTATTGTACTTGCTGTGGTGACAGAGCCGTTCCGCGCAAGCTCTGCTCAGTAACTGAGCTAACTGAGATAGACAGCGCGCTACGTTGCAAAATAAAAAAAAACAGCAATTCTTGTGTCTCGCTTACGTCGCAAAGACGTTGATTATCTTTGTAGAGTTAAGAAGAAAACTTATATCCTGAATGGTTTCATTTACCATGTACATTTTATATGTGTATACATTAATCTTGGATAATCACAAAAACTGTAGTACATATTTTAAAACTTGAATGAGTTGCATGCACAGTTCTTACAGTTAAGAATTTTCGAGATAGCTAGAGAAAAAATATTGGAGCTTGGTAATATGTAGTAAGTTGGATAAATGAGCGTGTCACAAAGGAATAGAGAGAGGGGATAATCTCCTCTGGCCACTTATCAGGATTTGCAATTAGCAAAAGTTCGCTTACGTGAACTCGTTATACTGCATTATCTTACGTTCATTTATTATTCCATTCGATTATTTTAACTTCTTCTTTTTAAATAATTTATGTTTTTAAGCTCCACTGTAATATATTTGTAATAAAGACATGATGTTGATTCATTTACATAAGGTACTCGTATAAATAAAGAATAGTGAAAACTGCAATTCGCTTTATGTTTTTGATGTGCCTTTCGAAATAATATTTCGCCACTCTGCACAAGACACGTAGGAATCAAAATATCAAAAGTTTCCGTAGATAATATTTTGTCTGTTAAGGAGCCGCAGCTTCTTTTGAGATTGTAGAGCATCTTATCACGTACGAACTGAGCTCATAATCCAACACGGTTCACATATTGACATTGCTTCACTCTCGGTTGAGCCAACACTGCGAGGAACGGACAAGTGGACCACGTACCAGATTGCCTGGGCTCCAGAAGAGAAGGAGGCGTGCAGGACGCACTCGCATAAATCAATACAGACCACACTTAAAGGGAAAAACTGCACTTTGCCAATGGCCGACAATCAGAGAGCCTTCGGCAATCCGGCCGCGGCACAATAGACATTAAAATACCCGCGATTAGTTCCTCGGTGGTTTCGGGATTACATGAACACTAAATCATAAGACGCTGAAAGAAATTACCACTTCTTCTTGAAACCGCAAAGACGTACTTTCGATTTTTTTAAAATTTTATTAGCATGCGAGAATTGCACAATAAATTAAAATTATGGCTGTTTGCATACATAATCAAGAAGATTCTAATATTGTCGTAAATAATAATATTAACCGTGCAGTTTGTGACGAAAGATAATAAATGTCACGTTTTCTAGAAAGCTATTTGCCACAAGAATTCTGAAAATACACCATGATGCTGGCAATAATACACAGAACTGTTCAATGCTACTGCTAATCTACCGTGAGGCCATAATTGTATTTGATTTCGTCAATTAATGACACATGCAATAAAAGGTTTTCAAAGGCTTACTTAAAAAAAATTATTGTTATTTTAAGCAGTAATTTAATAACACGTTCAAAGTCAATTTGCATTAAATGTACCAAAAAAAATTGGTTAAAAAACACTGAAACAGATATTTTTTTCTTATAAGTTTTAAAAGGGCATTACCAGAGAAAACCAGAAATATGTCATTTTCAAATCAGATTTTAGACATATTGACTCTTTTCCACAAAAAATTATAATTGGATTTCGAAAGATTGTTCTTTTATCTAGCATTTGCATGTAATAAATTTTGAGAAAATTTTTTAATTTTTAGTATAATAAGGTTATTCCATAGGTCGTTGGCAGATTTGTTAAATTTTCAAAAAAGATTTTGTATTATACGACACCCATTTCAAATAATATAATCATGCAGTAAAATAAATCAATACATTATCTAGCAAACGCATGTTTTAGAATTTTAATTTTAGTTTCAATAAAATCATTAAAAAATATGTACGAAAATGTGTTTCTTGACGAAAATTGGTCCATTTGTGTATTTATTTGCGCACTTACAAACTAATATATTTCAGATTTTTTTTAACATTCTTATTAAATTTAGATATTATTGAAAAATGATAAATACTTATAATCAAAAAATAACTAGAAAAAGTACATTATTTTAATAGTTTTATCATCACGCCTTTCAGCATTTTTGGATGAAGGTATAAATTAAAGCTAATTTGAATTGAAATAAATTCGATATTGAGTTATAATTTTAAAAAGCTGGTACGGAGAATAATTAATCTTTCTCGTTGTAACCGCCCTGCACGATCGTAAGAACAACTTTCGACGAAATGTGGATTTTCGTCCGCTGGCTGGTTAAACGCTCTTAACAAAACCATTTAGTACATCTATCATTAGGCACCTTTTAGAGTAGATATATTGTACTGTTTGCTATGTTTTTTTGTATTTGTTTTTTATATCTTTAAATTGCACTTGTAACATTTATTCTTATCGAACTTTCACAAATGCAATAATAACAGTGCAGACTATTATTATGTTGTAGTTTTTTAATTGCATTTATTCAGTTCTTCTTTTTAAATTCCTAATTTGTGTATACTTAAAATCTTCACTTTAACCATAGAAATAAAAATAAACGTAAAAAATCAATATTATACCCACACACAGACATTGCCTTTGTGGATTTTTTTTTATCATACATTTATTATATTAAGCTTTTTTTATACTTTTCATTATTTTATGTGTCTATTATATGTATTGTAAAAAGTTTGCAATAATTATATGGAAGAATTCATAGACAGAAGAAACGGAAGAAAAGATAACATAAGAAATGGAAAAATCTAGAGGAAGGTTGCGGTGATTGGATTACCTAACTCTGTAAATGTTATAGATCGTTAGTCTCGTATATAGTATAAAAGTAATCAATTCATTAAAACCAAATTTTATTCGTGTAATAAAAGTATAAGTCACAGAATTTTAAATCTAGTCATTACACGATAAAAGTGAGAAAAACAAAAAAAAATAGAGTGCCTCATTTGAAACACTTTCCCCGTGTTTGGACATCTTGGTTGCTGTAATCGGACCAAAGCATTTTGGAAGCAGGGTCCAATCATAACACCTTCCAGAAATTGTTATTTAAAAACATATTGATGTTTTCAATAACGGTAATTACATAAGATGTATACTTCTTTTGGTACAGTTGAAAGAAATAAAATAACACAAAAAGGATAAACGACGAAAACAAAAACTATAACACTATAAATATGAAACTTGAAATATGAAAATTTTATCAAAATCTGGGTGTACTTTTTTTCTTTAAAATCTTTTTCGTAATATACTTATTATCAATTCCCGTCATCTTGCCGGTAACCAGTGGTCATCTGGTCATGTCTTGATTCGTGCATTAAAAAAATATAACATAAAAATAACATTTAACATAAAAAATGTCGGTATAATATATATTCTTAATTTTAGAATAAAATTTAAAATGTAGACGATAAAAATATGTTTTTATACGAATTTCAGTTTTTGCAGGCAGGGTAAAAAATTTTTGACGCAGTTCTTCATTTTTTTATTGCCGACAACGGCGGCAACCCGGATCTTTATTAATATAACATTATCATACACAAACAAGCAAGTAACCGCATTCTCTAGGCTTAGGCACTGTATCACAATACCTTCATAGCAATATTGACAAATTTTACAGATCTCCACCGCTCCTCTTTCCCGTTTTAGTTTCCGCCGTCTAGTCTTCGTTTTAGAGTGACTTACGATTCCGTAATCCAACTTGCTGCGTTAAAACCAACTTGATTATGAGTAAAAATGTATAAATCACAAAATTTTAAGGCTTTATTCGTTTAACTATTTTGACTGTTAACGAAAGAATCGTAAATTGAAAATAAGGAGAAAAGATTTGCTTATTCAGTTTGTAAATTTTTGCAACATACAGTTTTGAACATTTGATTCGGTGACTTATGGCCGTGTCCATGTTACCATTTTGACTACGAACGAAAGGTCCGGGATATGAAAATGATAAGAGTAGAATTGCTCAGGCAATAAAGGTAGGGTGGCGGTACGCCCGCAGCGGAGCAGATCCCAGCAGAACTGCAGGCTGCAGTAATTGTTGCTGGGCAGATTTATGGCAGTCGTTCTGCTGGACGCTCGGCTGCACTCCCAACACTGGACACTAGACACTGGACATTGGACATTGGACAATCCATGTCCATGCTCATCGCCCCATACATAAACAACGCGGGGTTATTCTATAAGTTTTCAAATATTTTATTTAGCCGATTTGTTCGGCGGAACCGAGTCGATACCGGAATGGATTGCGCAATTGGTTCGCTTCCCTGCATAAATATATTATATCGTCCATGGAGCTTTTGGACAAATTGCATTCTGGTGTTTGCAGTTCGGCGAAATCTATTCATCGAAAGTTGTTTCCGATACATTATGAAACAGCTCGCGCGGCACTAAGCGACTAGTAGACAAATGCACTTGGCGGCTGAGAGCATTCTTCAGTAAGTACCAATAGCACGATCAAACTAAAACCTTTAAAATGCTCTAAGAATATTGTTAGTAATATCAGTCTAAAAAAATTAAGTAATAATTACGCCTTCTCCTTTGTCATTATCTATTGTGCACATTTTTGATCTAATACAAAGTCATCGTTCTGTGGTTTGTTTCTAAAGGGGCCAATATCAGTTTTTCGATAAAAAAAATTTGCCATTTTGCCTCTAAATAATTGGGTTATCTTTCGAATACTAAAAGAACCTTTCGAGAGAAACATTGGATTTTCACCAAAAATAACATTGTTTCTTAAAATTAAATCTTACTGAAAAGAGGCCTCGTGAAATTAAAAACAAAAAAAAGTTAACCGCTTTTCAAGCAAGCCTAGAATTATTTAGGCGAACTGCGTTATTTCTTCTGCTTTACGTGAAATTTTATCCACATTTACATTGATCTTATTTTTTTCTAGTTAGCAAAGGTTATAAGTGATTTTATTTATCACAATAGTAAAAAAGTTTGATTCTATTGTAATTTTCAACAAAAACACCCTAAAAATTTCAAAAGCGTTTCTTTTTGTAAATAGTCTCACTATCTTGATCTTTGAATTGCGCTGCTTTTATAACATTTTCTTTACCAGTTTCATAAACTTTGCTAGAAAATTGAAAAAAAAATGTTTCATAGTTTAAAAGGTCGGCTGTATTTAAGTCGGCGGCGTCGGACCTATTTTGTTAGAAAGCCAAAATATTTCGCTTTGCAATAAAATCCAAATAAATGGAATATTTCAGAACGCAACTGAAAACTAAAAACTGTTTTAGAAAGATGATATGCTGTAAAATAAATATGCTTTCAAATTTTATGATTCGAAATAAATTTGAAAAAAGTTGTAAAAAAGGTTATAAAAACGAC
Organism: Limnephilus marmoratus; assembly: GCA_917880885.1. Lineage (NCBI taxonomy): Eukaryota > Metazoa > Arthropoda > Insecta > Trichoptera > Limnephilidae > Limnephilus > Limnephilus marmoratus. The sequence goes on along the minus strand of OU862909.1, from coordinate 49,709,440 downwards.
TCACTTTACGTTTTTTCTGTCTAAAATTAATGATATCAACAACAAATAAAAACACACATATTTTATTAGGCAAATTTATTATAATCGTCAATTCACTTCTTTGTCTTTCTATGAAAATAATTATTAAAAAATTTCCAAATTTTCATAATTTTTTTTCGAATTGCTGTCAAAAACTTTGGATTCATAAAGTAGTACATTTTAATTATTTTGGGCTTAAATTTTAGATTTCAATATAAAACATTGTTTTCTCTTTCTAACACTATTTAGATCATAATTCTAACTATGATAGTAAGGGAGACAAAACGATTTCTATGGGACCTGTTTTGAGTTGTTCCATAAAGTGAACAAATTATCCCGAGGAGTTAAATAAATTACTAACAGCTTAATTATATAAAATATAGAACGGTAACAATGTCTGTCTTCTCTTTTTACCTTGCACATATCGGATCATCTAATTAGGTTAATTAGTAGAAGCTCGCACAGGCCGCAGTAATACAGTAGTTGCTCTCGCGCAATTATAATCGCACCGGGATTATGCATTCGCTTGTGGGAGGACGGGAGACATTCGGAAAAATACATAAAGCAGATGTGGAAAACGTAAAAAGCTAATTCTGACATTCTTAGCAGCTTCGAGGTGCGGATAAAGAGCTTTACGAGTAACGCGTATAGTCGTCACAAAGCTTTATCTGCTGGCACTTATGCTGCTCAGAAGGGATAAAAAATATTTTTTGTAAAAACACATTTATGTGAATAGAAGCTGTGTTTATGATAATTCTTTTCTTTTCAAATAATTCTCTCTTCGAAATTACTTAAAAGTAAAAGAGTAAAGAGTGAAGACTCACTCTTGTATATCAAAAAATAGGTTAAGCTTCAACATACTTCTTTTTTTTAGACAAGTACTTATATGAAAATCAAAATATGCTTGCTTGTATGTATATTTCTTACGCGTTGCTAAACCATTCGATTGCGATGAAACTTTGGGGATTTGATGTTCGCATGCCCGCGATGGTCTATATACACATAGTGAGTTCTGGCGTAATGAAATTATGCGTTGCTAACCATTCATCCGATTACGATGAAACTTTGGGGATATGATGTGCGCATGACCGCGATAGTTTCTATATTATACAATAGTGGATTCTGGCGTAATGAAATTATGCGTTGCTAACCATTCATCCGATTGCGGTGAAACTTTGGGGATTTGATGTGCGCATGCCCGCGATGGTCTCTATATACAATAGTGAGTTCTGGCGTAATGAAATTATGCATTGCTAACAATCATGTGAAGGGAAGGGGACGCGGGAGAGGAAGGGGAGGTGAAAGGGTAACGGGACGAACGGGAAAGGACACGCAGGGAGAAATAATTTTTGCGGCACGCGTGGCATTACAACGCGTGCCGGAAACTCGCTAGTATTTTATACAAATGATGCAAAAGCTCGCTATTTTCAGGTTTTTACACATTTTCCGGTTTGTACTTAAGTTTTGTTAAGTATAAAGTAACGTAATGCATATTGCTAAAGCAAATTAAATGTTAATTTAAGACCTGTAGTTTCAAATGCTCATCAAATTTGCGCGTCCCTCCGAAGACAGTGACAAATCTTTTTCTACATTTCTTTAATATAAAGTGACATCCCTCTGGTAGGCAGTGGGCACAGAGTAGGGTGAACCTCCAAGGTGAGTGCGCTACACCCCTGGCGGCGGCACCAGCCTTGGCTCGCGTACCTGGCCGGGCCATTAGTGCAATGTATGCCCGGCACAATTAACGTGAAATTAACGTGGCTAACTGCATACTGTACTGCGAGCCGGCTCACAGGGGTGCACTCGTTATCATATTATTACAACGTAAAAGAATCCCATTCGGTTTAACGGTTACCTTAGCTTTTAAAGCTTCCTTTATAGTTCCTACTCAACTAACGTAGGTTATTATTTTCTTTTATTTTCTCATTTTATTACAATAAAGTGGAAGTCATTCATTAATTTCGTACATTTAAAGAATACCGTGAAAAGTTTACATTACTATTGTTAATTATTAGTAATAGACTGCTCAGGGGCCAAGTTGGCATCGCCTTTGGGTCCCACCCAGTTCCTCGGCTGGCTAAGTCCTCCAACACAACACGAGTAAAATTTTTCGCTTACTGTGGTGGTAGTGGGAGATTTTGAAATATTGTCAGGTTATTCCTAACCCGCGAAGATATTTAAATATAAGACACGTGCTATCGGCGGTTTTTTACTGGGTAGGACTGTGCTTCCTGGTGTCGCCGATATTATTAACCAATACTATTGCACACTTTAAAAAAATCAACAAAATGATTGAATTCTTTTCGTATTCAAACTATATTTTAACTAATACTACTGCACACCTTCAAAAAATCAACTAAATTCCGTATTCAAACTAGGGCCATTAGACGTGGTCCGACGACAGTCGAGCGGCCATCACAGCATAACTCTTGTAAAAAGGTAATATTTGTCTTTCTTTAAAAAGAAAAATTAATCAGAATCTTCAATATAAATGTGATCCCGCTGGTGAATCAGTTCGAGTTACTAATCGGGACCAAAATATATATTTAGATGAGAACAAAATATTTTAGAAATATAACGATTTCCACGACTATAAGAAAAATATCTTCTAATTACAGTAACTAAATTAACACAAACCGAATCTCAGGTAAGCAGGTAATATCTTTTTGTATGACTTATCTGGTTACTTATTGCTTAAATTTTATGGACAATTCTTGTATAAAGAGATAGCATCGTGTAGGGAATGAAACTCGCTCTGTCAACATATTTAAGTGGATCAATATTGTTTTCTTTAAAGGGCAAATATACGTGCTATTAATCTGTATCAAAATCAAACATATAATCTACATATTAGATGTGTGTAGCAATCCTTTACGGTATCAGTTAAAGATTGGTGCACAATAAGCAACTAATTATAATTTTTTTTGTATTTGTGTAGGTAAATAAATGCCCAAAGGGCGTCTAAATTAACAAACGTTTATTTTTTTCGAAGGAAGCAAACTCTTTGGGGTGTGACATTATATATTAAATGAAAAAATACACTTTGTAATGACCACTTTTTATTTGAATTAATAATTAATAGCCAACCAGGTTTCGTTTAGGTCAAGCTTCATCAAAGCTTATTATATTAACTGGTAATATAAAAAGTCATGTATTACAAAGTGTGTTTTTTCATTTAATAAATAAAATATCGAATGAATAGCAGCAGAGACCTAATTTTTCAAGGATTGCATCATAAATATTTTTAATAAACTTTTTTATTATATATTTTTGAATGTAGCTATTACTTTGTGGTTATCCATTATAGAAAAATGAAATAATTTAACTTTGTATAAACCACTTATTTGATGCGCAAATCCGACCGGTTTCGGAACAAACGTTCCTTCGTCAGGGAAAGCTTATACTAATTTGACAGTTTTTTTATTATAATTTTGTAGGTAAATGCCTAGTGGGCGTCTAAATAAATAAAATATCGCTTAAGTAGCCGCAGAACGTCTAATTTTTCAACGATTGCATTTTTTTAGTAATGAGATTAAGCACTGTTTTTTTCTTTTTTTCGTGATTTTTTGCAACGTTAGTTTAATGTGATGTGATGTGCTATGAAGTAAAGTGTAATATAAATAATTTTTATAAAACTGTATTCTTTGTTGGGGCGATGAAAATATATTTAGCAAACCTCATTGTGCTGTACATTTCCGTGAAACAACCGTTATCCATTTTATGCATTCGTATAAAACAGTTCAGGGAAACAAACGTCTGGAACGTGACGAGGAGCAGAGTGTCGGCACTGTTCGATTCCACGCCTCATATACCCGGAATAAAAAGATCGGCAATATCGCGTTATTTGTAGGGGGTGCAGGACCCAAACCCGAGCCTTGCGGAACCCCGATACGAACCATTTTATAGCCATTCCACATTTATAAATAGTTCCCAACGTCTCCGTTCTGCACGCCGCAAATGGCCGTGTGGTCCGTTCTACTCGAATAAACGAAATTTCAGATGTTTAGAATGGTTTTGCATGTGTAATATACATAATAGGTACTCCCGCCACTGCCACTATTGGAAACACGACTCTCTCTCTTGTCAATTTTCTTCACATGGTAATAGATGCAATTTATAAAAACAAAACAATACATTTAAGTGAAATAATGATTGATTTATTTTTAATGATAGATATTCTCCCCTGAAGACCAATGCTACTAGAGTTTCAGCTTATGTACAAATTAAATAAAGCTGATAAGCATAACCTAGTAGTCGTCATGCTTGACGACGGATTGCACTTTGAAAAAAAAACTATAACGGTCGAGAATCTGACAAACTGTTAGTAAGTGAAAATGGTACTCATCAAATGTGAGAAGAGGTTAAAATAACCTACCTAAACATCTGTCATGCAGAGACAATTTAATTTTAGTTATGTTATTAACTGTTGAGTCTAGTCAATTTAAGAGTACTTACTCAACAAAGTAGATATCATGACCTATTTTAATGTCACCGTTCACAAATAAACTATGTAACAAATTCGCAAATTTCTCTCCTACAAAGACATGGTTAACGAATATATAAAAATGATTTCGCCATACCTAAACAATTATTTAATTTAAAAATATTATTTCTAATAATTTCAGTTTATTATTATAATAACCTTTTTTAAACTTTATGTTTTTGTAACGTGTTGCAATAATGTAAGTCATTATTTTATACAACCATTGTTCTAACTAACTAACCATCACGCCGTTTCCCCGCAGGGGTAGGCAGAGATGACGGACTGCCAAACAACTTGGTCTTGGCACACACTCTTTGCCTCACTCACATTCATACATCGTCTCATTGTTCATTAGTCATTACTAACCTTTGGGTGAAAAATTGTATGCATTTAATCTACTCAATTTTAAATCCCAATGGTCTTATAAAAGAGTAAATGAATAAGTGAAAAAAATATTTTAGATACAGAAAGCATACAAAAAGTTGCGCAATAAAAGTACAGCAGTTTCCTTGTCTTGCATGTTGCGGACGACAGTATAATACATATCGAGTTGGCATCTCGTCTGTCGCACAGTTTACTCTAGCGCCGAATGGCGACCATTACAGGCGGCTTTATGGTGACTTAAACATGGCCGTTAGCGGTTTTATATGAAAAGTTTTTTCGGGATAATAATCCCTGGCAATAGATGGGGTCTGCACTCCTCCGCCCCCAACCCTCTTGCCCCAGGCCTGCCAACGCGCCTTGCCAAGTCTACCACATTCATAGTTCCCAGTTCCCACTGAAATAATGAATATAATTATTGTCTTTCACTGTCGACATCATATTTAAAATTGCTGAAGTGTATTACACTGTGGTATTGCACTTCAACAAATTCAGTACTTACATTTTCGTATAACTTTGTAGTTTTCATCATATATACCGATACTGTACTAATATTTAAAGATAAAACCTTTTCTTTATACATATATGTCCGCTAATTTTGGTAAAGCCGAATTTTAAATCTGATTTTCTCTTTAAAAACTTAAGAACGGTAAGCCCTTGATCTTGAGATGAGCATAGCTTTGATTGGCTGATATGTCAATGCATCTTATTTCAGCATTAATTTATTTTTCTGTTTTGCTTGACGCCGTTTGTTCCGTATTTTTATCGAATGCTCCCTTTCAAAATCGGATGAAAACGGATATTAATTAAAAAATATTATACATACTCCTCGGTACTACCCACTCATTATTGAAATATCCAAACTTCTAAATCCAAACACAAAATCATTTTCGTAACGCTTCAGTTATTCCGGAATAAGAGCGCATCTATTTTTACATATTTTATGATCGTGAAGAATTTCCATTACATGTGTCTTGTTCAGTGAATATTTTTACATAATCCACATTTGCGTCAATAGTTCCCGGCGTTACAGGGCGCACACGCACCGCCGTCGGAAAACACATTAAGCAAACGCCCGCGAAATCTTATAACACATTTACCGATGATAGCGAAGGCTAGAAGATATAATAAAGTAAACGTCAAAAGTTTACCGGGAAATATGCTAATACGGGACGTGCATTATACCAAGCCGACGGCGTCGCGGCGCCCAAGCCGTGGGGACAGGGCGCTATGTCGTGGAAGGAACTATTTTCGCGGTCAGTGATGAGCAGAGAAAATGAACTTAATTTTTAAGCATTAATTGAGAACTTCTTAATCAAAGAAACTTATTAATGATCGGTAAGTTGATCGAGCGGTGTGACACCTCAAAAGAGGGCTCCTGTCTGTACAATGTAGTCAGCGGAACTATATCGAAACCCGGTTTAGCGATATTTAACTAAACGTGTAGCTAATCCCAGGTTTCCAGGGGATTGTTTTTAATAAATCTGTTCAGATTCTAAGAAAAAGGTATTGTTTTTTTCGTGAAGACAAAAACTCTTTAAAAAGAAAGAAATTTTTGTTGTGTCCGATAGACAAAAAGGTTTTTCAAAACTTACCATTTCCTACCAGATGTTTGAAGAGGCAGATACCTATTTATTTGACGCAGGTTGCAAATCAAGAAAAAAGTTCTAGATTCTGTATAACACTCAAATTTGTTTCACAAAACTCTGTTGCAATTTTTTTCTAAGCTCTTCATTAAATCACCCTTGAAATTTCCCGTTTTGAACGTGAAATACGGTGTACAACAAAAACTCTTTCTCTTCGTATTTACTTGGAAAAGCATTTTCACTTTCCTGTAAGTTAAAGAGAGCTTTCCATTTCAAAGAATGTCAATACTTTCTAATGCAATCCCGAAAATCTTCAGAATATTCTAAAGATTCCAGGAATCCGATAACGATGTCGAGGATCGGAAAATGTTACAGAATCTGCGTACTATGAATGGCCCACAGACGGGGCCAGCGGGACCGGAGAATGCCGCCTTAAACCTATTTTAGTAAATGTCAATTTTATTTAAGCCCACCACCGTCTTGATTCACCCTTGTCACACGTATCAGATTGCTGGGATGTTTTGCTCTTAAGTCCTCCGAGTGATAGATTTTTTTATCGGAAAATAAGTTAGGCCCCCGGTTTTTATTGAGTTTTACTTTCTATCACTTAAGACTTAACGTATTCAAATTATTTATCAGAAACTATTAAGTACGTAAAGATAGTTTACTCTCATGAACATTATTTGTCCGTCTTCACATATATAAGTACAGTTACTTTCGAAGATCGTGGATCGTCGTTAAACAATCAAAACTGATATACGCTATTTATAAACAGTCGGTTAAAAAAAACACATCAAACTAATAACTGCATTTTCTCTCAAATTTAATATCATCTAATAAATTTTAAGACTTATAAATCTATTGTCGAAGATTGAACTACAGACTTCCCGATCATAAAATGTGCTATAATTGAATGCTGGGAATGCGTGAATATTAAACAAATATACTGTACTCGTATAGTAGTTTCTCGTTAACACAAACCACTCAGGATGCCTCTAAATAGAATATTGCTCAACTGCTATACGTATCCACGTTATCCACGATAGTCGATACTACTTGATAATTATATAGTGCATCTCGCAAAATATCGATATTCGTGAATCGTTATTGATTTGACGCACACAGTAATCGAAGAATTCAATTAATTTGCAAGCTTACTAGCTTACGAGCTTGGAAGAAATAAAAATAGTGCACATAGCGGTATTTTAAAACTAGTGTTATCGTGGTTTCCAACTTTCTATAATGTTTTGAAAATGTATAGAAAATTGCACATTCAAAAGCAACCAACATTTTTATAATTTATTAATTCGTTCGTCATTTTAAGAATTCGTAAAGTTTTTCTTTTTTAAAGTTCTTCATAAAAGGACACTTTTATTTATCTTTGAAACTTTACTTAAGTTTTTAAGATTCGTAATTGAATGAACATAACCTATGTTTGTACCTCCATGGAACCTACTAAGTTTACTTTAACGTAAACTTTAACTGGAACAGAATTTATTAACAGAATCACATTACGAGTAACGATTACTAGGAGGGGTTTTTTCACAGATTTTGAACCATCAAATTTCATGTTTAATTTTAAAATTCTGTAAAGGTTAAAGTTCAAAGTCCCCAAAACCGCAATTACATAAAACTTGAAGAACTGGAAAATTAACTTGGAAGTTTCGTGAATGTCATTAGATAGAAAACCAAACAGATATCGGAATTTTGCAAAATCTTTGCAAAAAAGTGTTTCTAAAAAATCCCCCATTTCATTGTGGTTACAAGAGTGAACAGTTTTTTTACCCTATGGCACATAAAGTATCCACATTATTTTTTAAAGAGTAAAACCCACATAAATATTGTATTTTGCACCGCGTTGTTTATCAGAAGTTCGATAATTCTTTTGAGAAAATGTTCTTTGCCGAAATGTGAAAACATTGAAGTCATATTACTAAAAGCCGACTGATGTAAGCTACGGAGAACGTGCTTTTACTTGGACTTTTTTATTCCCACGACCTTCGTTAAATTTTATATTTTTCATACACACACACGCACACCGTATTAGTACTACCAAGCAGCTACAGCCTGCTCTCTCATTACAATAAATTTTAAAAAAATGTGTTACAGAATGCTTTTATCTTAACATTTTTGCCATGTTTCAAATGAGTTTTTTTCTCCCTATTTCGCGTTGAATGTGAAATATTTACAAATCTTCTGGAAATTAATATACCTCCGTACGTAGGTACTTCGAATATTAAGTGATTTTTTATATTTTATTTTATTACCTTTGTGGCAGAGCGGTGTGCTTTTGGTTTCTAGACCCAGAGGTCTGGTTTCAAGTTAGAAACCTGGAATGAACCCTTAATTTTGAATGTGATTTGTGTGGATACGTTTTTTAGATTTTCACGGCCAAAAGTATTTTCAAGAGGTAGCGCAACACGGCATAACACCCCAAAAACAAATAACGAAAGTAATTCGGTGGTTTTCATTTCCAGGTTTCGAATAACCTGACAGTATTTAAATTCGTCCTACTATCATCATTGTAAGCGGAAAATATTGTACAAAGATAAAGGAGTGATAGAGAGTTAGCAGAGAAATACATGTGTTTGCGTGGGACTCGACGCCATTAACTATATTTAAGATATTCAAAGCTCGTTCGAATGAAAGATTTTTTTTAGTGTCACCGTGTTGAGATGTACGATACTTTCGCGTTGCTTGAAATACCTTAGCTATCCTTAGTCATCAGATCTTCATCCTTTCTTACTTATCCATTGACCCTGAGCATTTAGAACTCTTGCGCCGTATCATGTGAAAATAATAATATGTAATAGATTTTTACCGTTATTGCCGTTTTTTTTACAATCATAATATGTTTAAATACTTCTCATATAATTATGCTTTTTAAAAATGCGTGTTATTCATGAAAGAATGGTCCATGTCTAGTTCGTGGGGGTTGGTTGGTACAAGGGTGGCAGTTCCCTGTTACCCTTTATCCCCTCCTAATCCAGCCGTGAGATTCTCATTCCCGCAGCGGGCCTACGGAATCACCGCCATCCTTCTCAATATACTTGATAAAGGAATCAGATGGAGAAATGAAAACAGGGGGCTCGCACTCCTCCTGTCTCCCCGTGTCCCCCGTGTGGGGGGAGCGGAAAACAATACTATCAATATTGGATATATTAGGGAGTATTAAATTCTTTCTGGAGAGCAAGGAAAGGAAACAGAATATGTTTATTTAGGGTTAACCTCCATATTATTTTATTTCATTTAACGAAAAGGTAAACTATTTCTTTTGGTGGGTACATAATATGATATCGCTGATAAAGTTTGACCACCATATCTGATCCGACGTTCTTAGATGCCTAAAATGAATCTCCACTTTGCGTTGGAGAGCATTAATTTGTTCCATTTGATAGATTCCTCTACTTTGAAGTCAGAATGCAGTGTTTGTTTTGCTGGTCTCCATGGAAGATGCTCCTAAGTGCTAACGAACTGTTTAGCTTCAGCTCCGGTACACAACTAGAAGATAGGTGGTTCCATCACAATTCAACTCAATACCTCTTTGAAATGTCATTCAAAGCTATGAAAAAAAATATTTTTAATAACCTAACCTGACGTAACCTAATTAACAATTTATTATATAATTTTTTCACATCTTTTCAAAGAAGGTGTTGAGTGGAATTCATTCTGAGTTGTCCGATCACCATATGGGTACGCCAAATTCACCAGTTTTTTAGGTAAACGTTAATTTCCAACAAACACAAACATGAGGCAAAGGGATAGAGATAAAATAAGACTACTGTTCAGAAAACAACACATACAAATATCTAAACTCATTGCTGCTCTGAAGCTGTTAGGAGAATTACGAAATTAAAATAATGATAGTTATTAACAAAATTATGTTACAAAAAAAAAATTTATGTACAAGGTAAGTAATGAATAAGGTATTTAATTAGTAATGTACGTAGGTTATACGTTATTTTTTTAAATCATTCATAAAAATAACTGTGCATGATTTTATCTACTGTTTATTTAGGTTGTATATGTATCCAAATTTATTTTTATATTCTGCGTACCTACCTTTATTTATTTGAGACAGCCGCTTATTTAGGACAAATTGTTTGGCCCCGATGTGTCCCAATTAAGCGGAATCGACTGTATCTTCTATCTTATATATATATAATAAAATATGCTAGCTTGGGTGTAAGTTAGATGTTTACGCGTTGCTAAACCATTCATCCGATTGTGATGAAACTTTGGGGATTTGATGTGCGCATGCCCTCGATGGTTTCTATATACAACAGTGGGCTTTGGTGTCATGAAATTATAAATATCAATAGGTGACACGCGAGCTGTTTGAAAACTGAATCTACCGGGACTGAATGAATGGAATGCGGGAGGAGGGAGGGGAGCTCGGGAGGAGGGTTCGCGGGAGAGGAAGGGGAGATGGAAAGGAAACGGGACGAATGGGAAAGGACACGCAGGGAGAAACAATTTCTTTATTAAGTGGCATAGCATCGCATGCCGGGAACTTACCAGTAATTATAATATTGTGTAGTTTTATTGATTGACTAAACGAGTTCCAAAATTAATCAACCTAAAAATTTTTGGCATAACTTGTAAAATAACTGAATGAAAGTTACAAAAACCAACTCATATCGCTAGTTATTTAATTAACCGCCTATGTCAGAGGTGAGTAATAAAATTAAAAGCGGTTCTTAAATAAATTTCTCTCCCGGGCTGTTACTAGAGTTTCGCCATATAAATGAGGTGTGAGGGGGGAACTGCTACCTGCTGGGTATTATTTACTCTGGAGACTTTATTTTACGAAAGCGTAATTAACTTCTAGAGATTAATACTGAGAATTATCATTTATAACGTAAACATTCCGATTTGTCACATACTCGGTGCGCTGGAAACTTTACTCGTAAATTATTAATAATATTGTATTGTTTTGGTTTATCTTTACAATCGTAATCAAATCTTTAATATATGATCCGAAACTTCTTAGTTACTTTTAATAAATAAGCTTACCTACTTTTGGCATAATGCATGAATTCGTGGCGTTTTCACAAATTTTATAATAAATAATTTAAAATTTATTGAAATTTTGAACATTGTATATATATCAATGTAATATTAAATTTAATCTTTAGAAGAAGATAATAGTTTTATTCTAAACAAAACATGGAAGAGAACAAGACACATAAAATTAAAAAGTAACGGTCGTAACTGGGGATAATAACTGGATAACGCTCTAACCACGAAGCTATTGAGACGTGACGTGATTATTTTGGTCAAATCATATCTCAATTTGATAATAATTAACAATGAATATTATCCTTAATTATTCCATTTTTTGGCTGTAATCACAAATAGTGATAATTACTATTATTTTTATTTTTATTTTAAACTGCTTTTTTACATGAGCTCCACACAGGAGGCCCTAAGGAAAATCATTTCCATCGGGGCCTATGTCATCTTTGGGGATGCTGTATGGAGGATTTTTTTAGGGAAAGGAGGGAGAGCAGAGTTCTGGGAAGGAAAAGGGTTTAAGGGGTGGGTAGGAATCTGAGGTTTAGTGTATCCTGGTCATCCGCCTCCAAATAAAATCACCAAACGTAGCGAACCACTTGGGGTGACCTATGACAGAGGTGTTGGTTATCCAATAAAGTTTCCCGGGGCGGCGGTACCCATTCCCGCCTACCAAAATTGTAATGCATTCAATTTTGTAATGCAAACGGTTCACTGGTTTTCTTTCATGAATGCAATGCGATTATAATCGATTCTCTAAGTCCTTCGTAATTCCACGGCATTTTGTGTCGGCATTAAAATATTTTTTTATCAAAATGCTTATTAAAATCCTGTATGTTAAAATAAAATAAATGGATACGTTTGCACTTTGTAGTAGAATGTAAAAAAAATATGCATATTCCTCCCTCGCGATTGAGAAGAAGTTCGATGTTATTTTCCGGAGAAAGTAAAATAGGTTAAAAAGGAACAACGTTCGGTGTGAAAGCATTCAGTGGTGGAAATAAAAAGGAAATGCCGGGGGCTGTAACGGACCCCGGGCTTGGGGCTGGGGATGGGGTGCCGGGGGCGGGGAAAGCGAGGGGGCTCCATGAAAACTGTGAGAACTTTACACGAGGTGTTTTTCTCGTGTAAGCTCCCCCTATAAAGGAGAATCATATATTTCAATGCCTTTCTGCAATGGTATCCCTAAACAGTTGTTGCAAGGTAGCAGGTAGCACTCACTCGTCAAACAATGCAATAACTTCATCGAGCGTATAGCGGTTTAATGCTGCACTCTGCACTTGCCAACAAAGTATCGACCGAAGAGATATGTTTTGCCACGAATTTATAAAAATAATAAATTATCCCTGCAATCAAAGGCGTATAAAACATGCACACCTGCAGTACACATATAATACGCACGTTCCAGACAAACTATCGTATGAATTGTTTTTTTTTTTTTTCAAGAAATTTTATTTGCTGTGAACGTTACAAATGTTTATTTATTTATTTATTTATTAACGCCCTTTATCGGGGCTTTTACATATGAATAGTAAGAAATATATAGTATTTATTGTACATAACTGAACTTCCTTCGTAACAATATTTTATATTTGTTTAAAGATAAATTGAAGATGTCCACTGACTTGGTATAATTGTTTCCCTCCATTAGTATTCTGGGTAAAGAGGAATACATATGGTAGTTAGTTCCAGAATTACTGCACTGAAATAAATCCTGACTTCTAGTATTACGTAGTGGAATCCGGAAGCTATCAATTCGAGCAATACCGGACTGTCAACTAAATCATTTAGAATTTTATACAGAAATACCAAGTCAGTGAAAGTTCTTCTGTCTGACAATTTGAGCATATTCATATCATTCAAAATAGTATTGTAGTTCAACATAATTGCTGGAATACCCATTTTAAAATTAAGAAAACGTAAGAATTTTTTTTTGTATTCTTTCAACAGCTTGTACATGTATATTGTAATATGGGTTCCAGACGGGAGAATTGTATTCAAGTTGACTTCTAACATATGCAAAATATAACAGTTTTATACACTTAATATTGTTAAAATTTCTAGTTAGCCTAGTTATAAATTGTATTTAATTATGCCTTCAATTAAAGACGAATCCATTTAATGCACGTTTCTAAATATCAACACATGGCTCACAATTATTGTATCTAGTGCCATGCAGAATAATCTACATGTGTTAGCAAACTTGAATTCTATTCACGAGTTCTATATTACCTTGGGATGTGATGTTATAATTTTATTTCTGCCATGAGCTTAGGTAAGTTTCTGTCTATTGTATTACTTTTTATTATTATTTGGAACATAAAACTTTGCAATTTTAACGTTTACTTACGTATGTGCTGAAGTTTAGAATGTCAGAAGCCACGCTGCAGAAACGGTTTAAGCTTTTGTTTCTGGTCCTATTAAAGTAAGAACCTAATATTCCTCGCTGGGCCCGGAGAAACATACTCCACGCTCAAACTAAGAGAGGGCCCGATGTAATGAATCTTTATGGCCTGCGAAAACCTGCTTCTGTTAGTATTTCCCTTCTCGCCTTGTACCTCCCTGGCCTCCGACCTCCCGACCTCCCGGACCTCCCGACTGAGGGCGAGGGAGGCAGCTGGAATTAGCCCCTAATGGGAAATAAGAGCCCCGCTAGCCAATGACTTGTTTGGATGCAGACTATAACTTGCGATCAAAACTGTTAGGGAACACCTACCAGTTGCCGTACGTTCAGCTCGAACTGAAGTGCTCCAACTAGGAACCAAACACTGAGGAAACAAAGACTACTTTTAAAACGTTTACGTTTTTACTTAGCTTTAATTATGAGACACTTCAAGAGAATGACTAACTCTTTAACAACCTTTTTTCTGAGTTGGACGTTTTTCAGATAACTTCAGGGACTTCAAGAATGCGATTTTTTTTAAACATAAGTCTGCGTCTCAACCGATTTAATAATTGAAAAGTAATTCGATTCAGTGTTTTTTTATTGCTTTTCATTACAAGGATTGTTAAAGACAAAGAATTCAATACTAGTGAACATTATTGTAGAAGAATTGATTCCGATGGTTTTCCCAATAAGTTGAGCTAAAATGCTTTATATTGAATATGAAACTTTTTTACACTTCTATTTATTTAAAAATTGTCAACATGTTTCAACAGGTTAATAATTTTTATTAAATAGTGAGAAAATGGTTATGCTGTTATTGAAAAAAATACCTTTAATGGGAGGAGTTCATTATATTAACATATTATAAGGGGAACGTACCTATACTACGTGACCCGTTTAGGGGAAGGAGGGATCTTCAAAATACTACGCTTAGTCACAATGGGGGGGGGCTTAGGTTTTCATCACGTAGTTAATCTAGAAATATTTTTATATTTTTTCCACTAACTTTTTAACATGTTTATTGTTCATACTCTATATTAATGACATGGTGAAAATATTTTCAAAATGCAAAGTACGACTTTTTGCCGATGATACACTAATATACTTAATTGGAGATAACTATGAAGAACTAATACACATTTTAAATAATGAACTAAATGATGTATCAAGATGGCTAAAAATAAATAAGCTTAAATTAAATACAAAAAAAACAAAATGTATGGTGATCGGATACAAGAAGACATCCAGTGAAAGCAAATTTTAAATTGATGGTGAAATTATTGAAAATGTTACTGAAATGAAATACTTAGGAGTTATATTAGATTCCAAACTAAACTTCAATAGACATGCTGAATACACCCAAAAGAAAATTGGCAAAAAGATATCTTTTTTTGGAAGAATTCGGCCAAAAATTTCTAGAAAAACTGCAATCACCATATACAATTCAATTATTGCTCCACACTTCAACTACTGCTCAAGTATACTTTTCCTATGTAACGAAAGAGAACAAAATAAGTTACAAATTCTCCAAAACAGGGCTATGAGAATAATTCTCCGACGAAACAGATTTTCAAAAATAATTAAAATGTTAAAGGAACTAAATTGGTTGACCGTGAAACAGATGCTGACCTTGAACACGATGGTATTTATCCACAAAATATTGAACAACACGTTACCAAAATACTTCTCAAATAAAATTGTATACAATAAAGACATTCACAGATATAACACAAGGACGTGCAAGGAAATTAGGCTACAAAAAAAGGACAAAGCGAATACGCAGAACAGTCTACTGTACAAGGGAATGAAGTTGTATAACACACTACCAGAAACTTTAAAGTCCACACCAATTGGAAAGTTCAAGATGTATTGTAGGAGCTACATAAAACTTGAAAAAATATAGTGAATATGAAATATTTTAATCAATTAGAAATTTGTAAACTTCAATGTACAAATTACTAAAATAAAAATTATTATTATTATTATGTTTTCCACTTGTTATTATAGGTATGCAGGCACTCTTGCCGCCACGCAGCAAGCGCCGTAGTAATAAAGACAAATATAAGCCAAATATTTTTTTTTTACTTTTTGTTAGCAAGAAATGATTCAAAACCATATTTATGATTTACTACGTGAAAACTGTAGGGGGAGGGAGGGGGGGTCTTAAAATATACTGCACGTGGTCACCGGAGGGGGAGGGGGAGGGTTAAAAATTGCAAAAAGGGGGTCACGTAGTATGGGTACGTTCCCTTAAATAGAAAAATACACAAATTAAAAATGTAACCATCGATCAGTTCTGAAACAATTGCGGCCGTTACCTTTTTTCTGTGTCTTTTTCTGTTTCGTATTTCATTTAGATTTATTTATTTATTTATTTTAGGGAAATAAACAGTTTACAATTGGTTTAATTTATACATGTATAATTTACCTAACTGCGAAACCAACTATAGATTTCCTCATTATACTATTATATGGTGTCTGGAAATTAAACAGTAATCTTGCAACTAAAAAATATTACATTATTTTAACAGGAGGTCGTAGTACATAATATATGTCATTCCATAATACATCATTACATTTATGCAGTTTTGTAATCATTTAATAGATTTTTAATACACTTTTAACAGAGTGTTTACATTTACTTTCGTCACAATTGAAAATATTATATCAGAGAGAATTCTATTATTTATTTATTGATTTATTTATTTATTATAAGAAACAAACAGCAGTTTTATACAGGTTGTTAAAAATTAAGCGGTTAAAATTGAGGTAAGCCAAAACAGTTTCTTATGCTAATGGTTATTATGATATAATACAAAATTTTAATTGGTTATAACCATTACATGAAAATGAAATTAACAAAAATATATAAATGTGAGTATATTAGAAGGAAGAAGGAATAGGAAAGGGCAAGAGACAGAGGAAGATGGGATGGGGACAGGAGATGCTCATGCTGTACCTTTTCTATAGCTGTGCATTAATTTAATTCACATTTGTGGTCGTACGCTTGACTTCGTATCGGTATTTCACAAGAGTATTATTAAGAATATCGATATTGTTATGTTGAACACAGCCTTATAAGGCAAGCATTTTGGATTTTATTATCTTGTTCTTCAGTGATTAAATTTATTCTATTAAATTGAATAAATTGATAATATCTATTCCCATAGTGATCAACATTCTAAAAGTCCATAAAAAAGTAAGACTATAAGGATTATATTTTACATACGTACTCACAAACATGGCGTTTTTAATTTAGTACATGTACAAAGGAATAATTCAACCTTTATATGAACATACACATGTTTTTGCCTTCACGGACAATAAATACTGCAATACTGTGTCCATTGTAATAAAATAAAAGCACAAATAATGGGAGTCACAGTCCCAAGGTAGACCCGCGCAAGGTTGGCCAGATTTAATGCGGACCTTAAAACATATTTGCGTATTGAATTTCTACATTTTGTTTGCTCAAACTTGTTCGACTTTGAAATATTCTAAACCAATTGAAATCCAATTGAAGTCGAAGCACTGAACTAGAAGGGGAAGATTTGTGCCGACCGGAGACCCCGTTGAATTCCCATTGTTAGGTACGGGTTGAACACTTTCTCTAGTGGAATAGTCTTAAGTATTAAGGCAAATCTTAAAGCCATGTTTCAAGGGCTGGAACTGGGGTCAGCCTTAACTTATTCATAAACACAACAACCCCACTTAGAGATGGTGAAGAGTTTTGCTCCACAATTAGTTTGTTAGTTTTCAAACATTTCAGCAACACCTTCAAAATACAAACAGCGGTTTCAATTTAATTAACGAAAATTATCGCGAACAATTTTCAATAACAGTAGAATATGCTTAAATTTTAGCAGTTCTCTTTTAGGACCTGTTAATTCGCAGTGGAATTCCATCGTAATAGAATCTAGAACTAATAAAAAACATAACATTTTAAACTTAATAGTGGGATACCTTATTTAATTTGCTTTGTATTATGCTGCGTATTCAAAACGCGAGCCGAGCTTTTCCCATAATTAGTGGATCGGCTTGCGGTATTACCTGCCTGTTTAGACGCGAAAAAGTGCAGCGTACGGCGTGGCTCCGTTGAGATGATTTTTCGCGAAAACACTCCATTCAAAATTGAACAAAATTTTGAATTCAAACTATTTCAAGCAGATACTTTAATAGTACACAACTGCTAACCCTGTACAAATCACAAGTGCGCCCCACGGTTGAATTTGGAAGCCACCTCTGGTCTGGAGCTCCTAAATACCTGAAAAATACCGTCGACTCTGTGCGGAAACGGGCGGTCCGTTTGATAGATTCTCCCATCTTAACAGACGGATTGCAATCCTTAGAGCATAGGCGTCGGGTGGGAATGCTGTCCTTGTTCTACCGGTATTACAATGGAAGATGCTCCGAGGAACTAGCGTCATTGATCCCTTCGGCACCGGTGCATAGTCGGGAAACACGCCAAACGCGTGCCCAACATTTGTACACGGTTGACATTTATCACATGAGAACAGGTCGCTTCTTCGACTCGTTCTTGTGTTTAACAGCTCGGCTGTGGAATGATTTGCCGGCCTCGTGTTTCCTCCTTCCTTCAACATGGGTCTCTTCAAGACCAATGTTCATTCCTTCCTCTCCTTAAAAAGACCCTCCACACAGCATCCCATATGACATAGGCCCTGAGGGAAATTATTTCCCTCAAGTGTGGAGTTAATATAAAAAAAACAACAACTTGAATCACTATCGATGTTCACAAAAACATTCAAACTTGGGCTCTTAAAAATGATTTTCCTGAACGTCGAAGAAAAAGTGAAAATTTATTTTGCTTTACTGAGTACAGTTAGTGCAATAACTGGAATATATACGAAATAAGAGATACATATTATTCAGAGTATTTTTTTTAATTTTTTTTCCTACAAAATTTTCTTTTTTCTATTCAGCTATGGTTCAAATTTATGAACTTACGGCTGTGCCCGAAAGTAGTTGGCTTTATACTCAAATAAAGTTTTGTAAACACAATGTTGTTATTTATTTTTATATTACAGTTAGTAAGCACCGCAACCCGCAACTATGAGAATTCTCTAGAGAAGATTGTTTGCCTTCTGAGATATTTCCTTCCAAGAGCTCACCTGTGGGACCGTTGGAAGAAAGGTGGTGGGGTTTGGCGGGGGGCGGTAACAGGGGGAGGTGCGATTGCTTTCCAGGGAAGATTTGTGAAACAAAACGCAGAGTAATTCACGGAAATTGGCGCTACCACCCCCCTCCCTGCTCTTCCCCTTCCGCTTCAGCACCGCCACGTGATTCATGACTCTCTAATACCTGCCCGGGCGGAGCCGGGGGCGGGAAGCGATACCGGTGTTTAAAACGTTGTACACTACAGCTTATTTTTGCTTCCTCTGAATGGATAAAGAATTTTCGTCATATTGTTATGTAAATATAATTATTTCTTTATTGTGCATAAAAAAGATATCCCGTAAAAAACGGCTTGTGGGAATTCATTTTTTTACAGGTAACCTACGTTATTACATGATTGGATTGATTTTAACAAATACAAACAATTTACATTAAATTTATATGACTCATAAAAAAAAATTTAAAGAGAGAAAGATCTTTCAATGTTGATTTTGTATTCACTTTTGTAGTTGAGACATTTGTTTGATAAGAATGTGAAGCAATAATGAAAAAAGAATTATGTGAAGTTATCATTCTTTTATGGTTATGTCGTGGTATCTTTCAAAATATGTTTTTATTTGATTTTGGGAGGTTTGTGTTGATTTGGTACATGTTTACGCTGTGGACGATTAGTGGAAATTTGTCCAAACGTGGTCTAAAATTTAAAAGGAATTACGATTTGATGTCAAGGTGCTGATTATAAGTGAATAATAATCCTTGAAATGTAAGAGATCTGAAGCCAATCTAGTCCCCCGGGAGCAGACATCAGACTGGTAGACAGGGCAGGTAGAGGATAGGGTATAGGGGGTAGGAGGTATAGGAGAAGGTAAGAGGTGGGACCCTGATGGAGTAATCAGCCCCTAGCCTGCCGCAGCTTGAGCTGACATCCCTAGCATTGCTAATGAGAAGGAAAACCTTTTCACTTACATCGTTTCCTACTTAGCTTTTTTTCATAAACTCCACGCGAAAATGAATTTTTCGCTTAAATCTACCCCAGATGTGGCGTTGATCCGTTGTCTGATTTACAATATTTCTTATCGAAATCGAAAAGTCAGATATCGTAAAATATATTTTAAGACCAAGCAAAATATCAAAATACTTCTCGTTAAGAACTTGCTTATGAAGATTTACCAAAAACGTGTTTAAAAAATATCCTAATAAAAGAAGGCTTAAAAAGAATGATTTGAAGAATGACTTGGTAATAGTTTGTTCTTATATTAGGTCCTTACATATAAAATTGGCGTTTTGCCGTACTGGCAACTTTGATCTCAAATATCTTTGCTTTGGTTAGGAATTCCAAATTCAAATTTATACAGCTATTTACCCATGTATTTGTGTTTCGAAAATTATAATTCTTTTGTTTTTTCCTTAATTGGTTTTTTCTTTGCGTCACTTAGTTTACATAAATAAAATATTTTACATAAAGTTTACTAAATGTTTCAAACAATAAATAAATAAATAAATAAAATGGAAAACTTGAAATATCGCGTTATTTACGAGTACGAGTTCCGCCGTGGCACCAGTGCTGCAGAAACGGCTTGAATGATTAATGATGTGTATGGCGACGGTGCCGCAAAAGAAAACACAGTGCGTTTTTGGTTCCAAAGTTTTCGTTCTGGAAATTTCGACCTGCAGAACAAGCCCCGTGGACGGCCGGAGACCAAAGTTGATTATGAAGAATTGAAGGCTATTGTGGAAACGGATCCATCGCAAACCACGTCCGAGTTAGCTGCAGGCTGCGGTTTTAGTCTTAGCCTTTGGTAGCGGATAGCGTGGATGTAGGGCTATCAGATCATAGGTTAATTCGCTCTGAAATCGATTTTAACCCTCCGAAAACCCCGTACGTAACTATCACGTCAAGAGCATGGCGAAGTTTTAACTTTGATGAGTTTCTGTCTGAACTAAAGGCTTCTCCGCTTTGTACACAAAGCGTTTGGGAAACAGAGTCACCAACCAAACTGACAGAATATTACAACACTTTTCTTTCAACCCTTCTAAATAAATATGCTCCAACTTCAACAAAAACTCGGCGACTGCGAAGTTCTGATGACTGGTTTGACGAAGAATGTCGGAGCCAGAAGAGATCAATGCGTAAATTGGAGAGGTCCTACAGACACTCAGGCGTTACTTCACGGGACGATTGGATACGGGCTCAAAAAGAGTACGCACTATTAATTCGCTCGAAAAGATCTGAATATTGGACAAGTAGGATCGATTCAGAGCGTCAAAATCCACGAAGTCTGTGGAACTCTATTAAGACGGTCGTTGCCGATGTACGTACGCAAAATACAACCGAAATAGCTCCGGAAACCTTCTCCAAATTTTTTCTTGACAAAATTAAGTCAATACGTCACCTAACAGCCTCCGCCCCACCACCATATTTTACTAAAAGCAATAGCGGAAACTTTTCTGCCTTCAAACCTACAACCATCGAGGAAGTAAGGAAATTAATACTTACTTCACCGAACAAGCAGTGTTCACTCGATCCTATTCCAACGTGGTTACTGAAGAAGTGTTGCAAGGAAATATCTCCCTTTCTAGTTCATCTTTTCAATAAGTCACTCAGCATGGGTGATTTCCCAAAACCCCTTAAATCAGCTGTTGTAACTCCACTTATAAAAAAACCGCAATTGGACGCTGAAGATCTCTCAAACTACCGACCCGTTTCAAATCTTCCATTAATTTCCAAAATCCTAGAAAAAATTACTGCTTCCCAGATAATACATCACTTAAACTCAAATGAATTGCTGACTAAATACCAATCTGCATATAGAAGGTTTCACTCAACGGAAACTGGATTACTACGTGTTTTGTCTTGCTATCGAGTCGGGAAAACTGGCACTCCTTTCAGTCTTGGACATGAGTGCCGCTTTTGATACAATCGACCACGATTTTCTTATTAAACGATTAGAAGAATCCTTTGGTTTAAATGGCGACGTTAAAATCTGGCTGACATCGTACTTGGGTAACCGTATACAAGCCGTAAAGGTAGGGAAAACCCAATCAAAATATGCAACCCTTTCATCTGGAGTACCCCAGGGGTCTGTTCTGGGCCCACTTCTTTTCATCCTCTTCACAAATGATGTCGCTAAAATAATCGAATCATTTGGCCTTCTATCTCACTGCTACGCTGATGACCAACAAGTTTACTTTTACTGCTTACCAGAGGAAGTAGACAGTCTAAAAACTCGCATAATTGAGTGTCTAGAAGCAATTACCCGCTGGATGACCTCAAATAGATTAAAACTAAATCCGTCAAAGACTGAGTTTCTTTGGACCGCCACAAGCAGACGTCAGCATAACATTGATAACTCCCCAATAACCATTTCAGGAAGCGACATCACTCCAAAGACTTGTATAAAACTACTGGGTGTCAATCTGGACGCTGATTTTCCCTTAAAACCCAAGTGAACAGAACCGTAAGCACGGGATTTTTTCAATTAAGGCAAATTAAAGCAGTAAGGAGAAACCTGCCAACAGAGGCGACTAAATTACTAGTCAATTCGTATGTGGTTTCACGTTTAGATTATTGCAACGGAATATATGCAAGTCTTCCAAAATATCAAATTAACAAATTACAATCCGTTTTCAACGCTGCGGCAAGACTTATCACCGGCGTACCAAAATATTCCCATATTTCAGAGCATCTCAAAAATCTACACTGGCTTAAATGTCCTGAAAGGATCCAGTTTAAGCTCTGCTGGATGGTATTTAAGTCCCTTAACGGAATGGCTCCGGCTTACTTATCGGAATTGTGTATTCCAGAAATTTCCAATCATCGACAGTCAACCCTGAGGTCAGCAGCGTCATCAGCTATCGGAAGGTTAAAGGAACCAAAGCGCACACCAGATACTAAGTTCGGTGAGCGCGCTTTCGGAGTGTCAGGACCTAAAGCCTGGAACGGACTGCCACATGACTTAAGAATGATCACAGACGCGGCGGAATTTAGAGCTAGACTTAAAACTCACCTTTTCAGACAGTCGTATCCATAAACTCAAAATCTTTCACCTTCACTTTCAATGCCCGCGACACCGTAAATAACTAACCTGTAAAAACGTAGAAAAAAATAAATAAATAAAATAAAAAAAATGTAAGCGTTTGTCAAGGTCATTTCATGAACATTCTCCAGCCCTAAAGATTCCGAAATTCTCCAGTATTTTAAAATAAATATTTTTTTTTTTTTTTTTTTTTTTTTTTTTTTATTTATTTATTTATTACAATTACAATTTTACAACAAATATATAATCTTTTTTTTACAGGTATTTTTTTTTACTACCCTTCCATTTAAAGCATTTGCTTGTGTATGGAAGGGGAGTGTACATAAATGCTATTAGTTATATAAGTTAGTACTTAAATAATTAATTGTACATAAATATATGTGAGCTGCAGTATTTGTTTGATAATGGTGTGAATTTTTTTAAAAAAAGAAAGAATGTAATGGAAAACTAAGGATATTTGTAAGATTAATTGACAGTAATTTTTTTCTTAAGAATATTTTTAAAATGTCTCTTGACAGAGAGCAGTATTCGGGTTTTATCATTAATGCTTCTGATTTCTTCTGGTAGACGATTGAAAAAAGTTCTTCCCTGGTAAGTATAATGATGCTGTGCAAAAGACGTATTTAGTTTTGGGCATAGAAATACATGTTTAAGTCGAGTTCTGTTTTCATTTAAAAATGGATATTTATCTTTTTCCTTTATAATTTGAATCAATGAATTTTTAATATATAAATCTTTAAATGTGGGTACTTGAAATTCTTCAAACAGGCGTTCTGTTGGGTAGTCTAAGGATTTTTTTAATATAATTTTAATAATTGTCCTTTGTACAATTTCTATTGGAAGAAGGTTACATTTATACGCGGATCCCCAACTAATAATAGCGTATTGTAGAGTGGATTGAACTAAGGCATAGTAGATTAAATATAGATTTTTTATCGACAGAAAATTTCTAATTCTTAAAAATATATATATTAATTTTCTGATTTTGTTTACTACTTGACATATTTGTTCCTTCCATTTCAGATTTTTGTCGATAATTACTCCGAGATATTTAATTTTATTTGTTGTTTTTAATATTGTACAGTTTGATTTGCAATAATTTTGGCTATGAATTTTAGTATTATCGTGTATGACAATGTTAAAATTTTTGGGAGCATCGTTTGGATGGATTGCAAATGGAATTACAAATGTCTTTTCACTATTTAGTGATAGTAAATTAGTGTCGAAAAAATTCTTAAGCGTGTTGATGTCTTCTGTGGCCTTTAATTCTACATTTTCCCAAGTCTTTTCACTTATTATTAATACTGTATCGTCGGCGTATGATGTAATTTGACCATTTAAATGTTGAAAAAAAATATCATTTACATATATGGTAAAAAAAATTGGTCCAAGCACTGTACCTTGCGGGATTCCAAAGCTTGAAATCTCTTGATCACTATTAACATGATTGATTTTTACCACTTGAGGGCGGTTTTTTAAGTAGTTTGTGATCCATTTAATCGCGTTGCCTTTAATGCCAATATCATTTAATTTTTTTAATAGCTTCTCATGGGATATGCTATCGAATGCCTTTCTGAGGTCAATAAATATACCCGCACATTTTTTACCTTTATCTAATGATTCGTAAATGTATGAAGTTACGTTAGCAATGGCATCTTGTGTGCTGAGCGATTTAATAAAACCAAACTGGTTTTTGTGTAGTATTTTATTACTATCTAGGAAATTTACCAATTGTTTTTTTACTATTTTTTCAAATATCTTTCCTATGTTAGAAATTAGACAAATTGGGCGATAATTCGTTACTTGTTGCGGATCACCAGATTTGTAAATAGGTGAGATTATTGTGTTTTTGTAATTCATTGGAAATATTCCTTTCGTTAAACTCAAGTTTATTAAATGAGTGATGGGTTTTATTAAGTAAGATTTCATAGATTTTAACATTTGTGCCGTAATAGAATCAAAACCGGGAGACGAACCTCCTTTCATATTTTCTATTATTTTTAAGATTTCACATTCTGTTGTTATTTCAAATGTTGAAAGTATATTACGTTTCTGTAATTTTTTATTTTTTTGTTTTTCTGGGTTAGAAGGCTTATGAATATTTTTCGCAAGATTTTTTCCAACATTTGCAAAGAAGGAATTAAATATGTTTGCACATTGTTTAGGCTGTAAATTGGCATCTATAATTTTTTTATCATGTTCAATGTACTTAATATTTTGTGTTTTTTTTGTATTGTCTATGGCCAAATTCACAGTTTTCCACATTTGTTTATGGTTATTTTCTGAAGATAATATTTTATTTTTAAAGAACTCTTCCTTACTTTTTTTAATATAAGATGTTAATTTATTTTTATATTTTTTATAAAAAATATATGCTTTTTCATCATGGGGATTTTTTAAAGTTGTTTTATAAAGTTTTTCTTTGTTTCTGATAGATATTATAAGTCCTTTGGTAATCCAAGGTTTTAAACATCTTAATTTTGATTTTATGTGTATTATTATTTCAGTTGTCGAATTTTTAATGTGTTGTGACAGGATTTTTTCAAAGTTTTTCGAACATATTTCGGTATCATCACTCTTTAAAACATTGTTCCAATTTTCCATTTTTAGTTTTTCAGAGAGAATAGTCATGTCTATTGTTGATTTTTTGGGTACTAAATTATGTTTTTTATGTTTAATATTATTATTATACAGAAGTAAGCATGAATGATGATCAGTTATGTTAGTTTTCCAAACAATTGATTTTAGTTTGTGAAGATCTTTAATGTTTACGTTTGCCCAAATGTGATCTAAACAAGATGGAGTATGTTCTTTTATTTCTCTAGTATTTTTATTTATGCAAGATATGAAATTTTGTTCAGTCATACAATTGATGTACTCAGTTTTGTTACTATTTTCTATTTTTTCATTAATGTTCACATTAAAATCACCCACCACGAAGCAGAGTTTATTTTTTAATTTTAATAATATGTATTTGAGGTCATTAATAAACGTAATAATACTTGAGCCATGCGTTCTATAGATAGCTATTAAATGATATATTGATTTGCCGAGTTTGAAATGTACTTCGATGCAGTTTACCAAATGTATTGGGTGTTCTATAATGTTAACAATACTAAATTTATTATTTGCAAATATTATTATTCCCGAATTTTTGTTGATATCTACTTTGGTAGAAATATAATTGTACTCCGGTAAGTGATAAGACGGTGACTCAGCGTTTGTAAATGTTTCAGTTAACACTATGATGTCCGGCTTTTTAATTAAATTATTTATTTTTAGAATTAGTTCATCTAAATTTTTCTGAATGCTACGGATGTTTAGGTGCATAATAATTATATCATTGATGTTTTTAGAAATAATTTTGTTACATGAATCAGTACAAATACATTCATATTCTTGAATTTTAATATTTAATTCTAATTCGCTATTTAAGAAATCATCCATTTAATTAATGTATTTTGCAAAATTATATATAATTTTTTTTTTTTTTTTTTTTATTCAATGTCGTAGTTTATTCTTTCTTTGGCTAATTTAAGCATGTAAGAACGGAACTTACATGTTTCGCTGTTTGTTCGGTGGTCTATTTCATTCATTTTACTGTTGAAGGAGTTTATTTCTTTCTTCTTGTTAGCTGAGTGACAGTTAGCGCATTTGGGCGGCAGTTCCAGGGATTTACACTCGGAGATGGGATGATCTTCTGAACAGTGCTTGCATGTTGGTTTATTCATTTTATTGTAGCATTTTTGTGCTGTGTGTCCGAATCTTTGACAATGGAAACATTGGGTAAGAACGTTACAATCGGTTACATAGATTCTCATGAATCCTAGATGAATTTTTTTTCTATTTATAAGATGTAGTCTCAATTCTGGATTTGTTTGGAGAATTAAGTTTTTGCTGTTAGTTTTTTTGTTCGTAATGATGGCTTTAACTTGTAATATATTTTTATCTTGGTATTTTTCACATATCATTTTGATGTCGTTGTTTTGTTCAATTATGTCTTCTAAGAATTCTTTTTCGGTATAGTCTTTGTCAAGTCCTTTGAATATTACGCATGGATCCGTTTTCACAAGTACCTCCGCTATTATGGTTTTGTCGACTTCATTTATCTTATCTTTTAATTTTTTTGCGTCTTCTTTTTCTGGGCATGTTATTATAATGTTTTTTTTTGTTTTTTTAAATTCACTTACTCGAATTCCCAACTGCGATATTTTGATTTTTTGTATTTTCTCTTTTATTTTTTCAGTGTTTTCTTCTTTTAAGCTTTTTATAATTATAGGAAATCGTTTTTCTTGTGTTTGTGGTATTAAGTTTTTTACTGCCGAAGAGTAAGAAAATAAGTTTTTTTGTGTTTGGTTTTTTTCTTGAATTTCACATTTTTCTTGTAATTTAGCTAATTCTTATCTTCAACTATACTTTTGCCACTAATCTCCAATAGTCCTAAATTCTCCAGTATTTTAAAATAAATACCTCTACTTTTGCCTTTTGCCACTAATCTATTCACAAATGTAATAGGTACTAACAGCGATGAGGGTAGCAAATAATGTAAAATCACGCAATGTCCAGTGTGTTAACTGTAATGTCCTCCGCGTGCAAAGCCGTATCTTCTCCAAGCATAAACTTATAATTAAAGTGTGTTTATCGGAAGTGACCTGCCAGGTAAGTATGTTTCTGTATCCATTTGTAAATAGTAAAATCAGTTAGAACCTAAGCATTCCTAATAAATTGTACAGCGCCCTTGAGGTGATTTTTCACAAAAACGGCGCTTTATAAATTATCCAATTATTATTATTATTATTATTATTATTAGTGATAAAACTGTTTTAATCCACTTGAAGCAAATTGGGAAGGTGAAAAAGCTTGAAAGGTGGGTACCTCACGAATTGAGTGAAGAAAAGCAACAAACGCGCGTTAGAACGCTAGACCACACACTGCACAACAGACGGCTACCAAATTAGAGGAGCTTCAATTGGACATCCACCGTACTCTCCGGACCTTGCCCCAACAGATTATATTTTTTTTCGAAATTTGGATAACTTCTTGCAAGGGAAAAAAATCAACTCCGATGGGGCAGTCCAAACTGCCTTCAAAGATTTTATTGATTCCCGTCCGAATGGTTTTTTTAGTAAAGGGATCGATGAACTACCTATGAGATGGCAAAAGTGCATAGATAGCAATGGTACATACTTCGATTAAATAAATATATTATATTTATAAAAAATCGACTTTATGTCCTTCCCATGCAAAACGCCAATTTCATATGTAAAGACCTAATATTATATTATTTACAAGTACAAATTATCTTACCTCTGATTTTTTCTTTAAAAAAATTGTCAATTTAAAGGCGCTAACCTGAGAATGCGATAATATTAAAAATAATATTTGGGTAATTTCTTTAATTCCGTTTACGTGAAAAATCGTCACAATGTACAATAAAAAATGCATAATTTTAACTTATGGTAATTATAATAATTTCAAATGTTTTTTCCTCATGTTGACCACGGGTTTATCAAAATATCTTGCTATCGCAAATAGCGAATCATTAAGGCCGTCAAATTTGGTCGAAGTTCCACATTCCCCTTTAATATAAAAAAAAATACGTGTTCGAGCTCTCACATAGGTGGCACTGAATTATTTTTTTGACATACAAAACCTTAGTAAACACTCAAATGTTTATTAAAATAATAAAACACCAGGGGGTACTCCAGGTAGAAATCAAAATGGCAACATTCAAAATAAAAACGTTTCCAAGGTATCGCGAACCTTCCCGTGTCTTGTTGCTTTGAACACAGGTAGATATAGGTATTTTTAATGCGTATCTTGCTCCTAAGTTCTCCTTTACGGGACGACGAGGAGGGTACCGACTCTTGTTAGTTTTATTCTGATGTTGGTAGAGCACGCTCGCAGTAACGTACCGCAAGCTTTACTCGAGGAAAATGAAAGCATTCCGGGCAACCTGCTCCGCCATATTACGGTGAGCCAAGAAGATGAGATCCTTCTCGGGTTTATATTATTTCTGGCATTTTCAACTTAAGACAAACATCAAAATATATCTACGATACGGGTCTTGTTTCGCTGGTTGTATAGTTTTGTTCCTGGAATCCATTCATTTTTATTATAGATATAATGTGCGACTGTTGGTACTGTAGCATCATAGTGGGACACGCCATTGACCTTCGGGTTCATTGATTATCCACCGCGTTATGCTACTTTGACTCTTGACATGAGCCGACTCAAGTATTTGGTTCACTTGATCGTGCTATGTCTTCCTCGGGCGTCCCCGACTTCTACCATTTACATTTGAGCCATACATTATCCTACACACCGTTTATTCGCTCTATATGTCCAAAACGTCTAAACGACCCCGCATTCATTACAAAGTTTCCAGTAATTCTGTTTTTAATTTAGTTTTTTTTATTTTGGTTTTTTTAGTGAAGCAAAAAGTCATACATTTTTATTAAAATAATTAGATGTTACATGGTTGCATGAACCAGCGAAGTTTACCAGAGATTAAAAAGACATAAAGTATAGTTAGCAGAAAAATAAATAATTTTAAAAAATAAATAAAAAAAACATAGACCAAAGCATCTATTTATATGGGAAAGATAATGTGAAATTTAACACTCAAACGCTGTGAAAATAATACATATTTACATCATGGGATAATGTTCAAGATAAAAAAAAATTTAAAAAAAAAACCTCTTTCATATTGAAGCTAACAACACTATTGCAGCAAGTAACTCACCAATTACTCACGCAATCACAACTTATACTCACTATGAAAAATTACTACATTTAGACATTTTCAATGATTCCTTGCAAACATACAAAACTAATTTATTAAATTTCTTGGCGTGATGTAAATACATATTATAAATTTTAAAACTACTTACACTTAACCTTACTAAACTTTAATCAGTCAATTAGGGAACGTACCCATACTACGTGACACGTTTAGGGGGGGGGGGGGTCTTCAAAATGTCACGCTCCATACAAATGAGCGGCGGGTTGCTTAGGATTTTGGTCACGGGGGGGGGGGGGGGGGTTAAAAATTGCAAAAAGTTGGTCACGTAGTATGGGTACGTTCCCTTACAATTTAGTGAGCACATAGTTCTTGTTTATAAAATGTCTCTTTATCCCCCCCCCTCTCCCTTTTCTTTCATTTTAATATTATTACTTGTTCATGCACTAATTAAGTTTTAAAACCCGTTATTACATATGTCAGGCGTAACTAACAAATGACATTCTATGACTTACGTAATAGGTACATAACCATGTAAAAATTATGTAAATTAAAAAATTTGTATTAATTTATTAAACAAATAAATAAACAAAATGAGAATGAGAAAATTGCACACAGAAGGGGTACAGGGTTCGTTTTAAACAATTTGTTTAAATTTTTATAATATGCATTTATTAAATTGACCTGAGGACAAGTGGAAAATGATAGTGTCTGCAGGGGTATTATTGTATTTTGTGCACGTCTTTCTATACAGCCCAGAACATATTCAAAATAATGGAGTTCATGCAAAAAATATTTTTATTCAAATTATACATTATTTTTCGTGTGATTTCCGCTCAAAAATTGCAGCCCGGATCCAGCGGAACAATTAAATCCCCAATTTTGGGGTATGTTGTGAGACTGAAGTAAGTTTAAAGCGGGGAAACGTGGAAAAAGGAAGGTTTGAAAGTAACTGACTGTTTCAATATGGTCACTATGCACGGGTTTTAATATCTCATGTAACGCATCTTTGTTTCACCGCGGCGATACTGAGAGCAAAGCAATGAGTACCAAAAGATAGTAATAAGCGATAAGCAAAAGATTTTTCACGTTATCTTTGCTGATGAAAATATAATTAAAGTTTGTAATATAAGATGTCATAGATAAAAATTAAATTACGGCAATTTAAATAATATTTGTTTTCGATACGAAATTATTACTCAACTAGCACATACCGGTGAAAAATAATAAGATATTATAAGTAATTATTGTAGGATTCGTGCAGAAGAAAAAAATTATAAAATATTTTCCTCGGGTTCAAAATCTCAAAAAGGAACTCCAGTGAAAAATATTACAGCTTTAAAAAATATGTTCATATAGACCATATAGACAGTGTCAAACGCCCGCCCGAAAAACGAATTTAGCACTTAAGAGCTATGCTGGTCATTTAAAAATATCGTCGATAGGTATTGTAACGAATGTCTTCTGTTCCACTCCGCGCTCCCCTCAGGGGAACTGAGCGAAAGGGACAACTGCTTATCGGGCTGAAAATACCTAAATAAAATCTTCAAAATTGATGTTTTGTATTCCCCATTTTTCTTCTCCAAAACTGGACCGATTTTTTTTTTTTCACTAACTGTATTAGAAGAAAATATTCTATGCCGGTACGTTTTGCTTTTTTTAAAAATACATTGTTTAGTTTGTGTACTGAACATCTTTTGACGGCGTTTAAACCAGGCAATTTTATTCATTTTAGGAAGATTCTAACTTCTGTAAAAAGTAAATTATCAAAAAAATCAAAACGTACCAACACTCTAGTGGTCGATATCTATATTATGTAAAAAGAAATTTTGCTCTAGGGTCAAAATCCAGAGAGATAAACGGGGAATACGTTTGTATGGAAAAAACGCCGCTGGTATTTCCTCTTCATTGACCCTTTGGATCTAACTGGAGTAATCAGTATGGCCCTAGCGCTGGAAAATTTGGAGACAAAAATACAGTCACGCTATTTAATTAATTAAATAGCGTGACTGTATTTTTGTCATCCAATTTGGAAGGAGGGTATGGGTACCGCCACCTCGGGAACTATTTATTTGGTAACCAACACCTCTGCCATAGGTCACCCCAAAGATATTGAAATATAAGTAGATGTGCTATCTGCTGTTTTTACTATGTGGGTCTGCGCTTCCGGGTGTCGCCGATATTGTTTACCAATTAACAAATAAACTAAAAGAACAAATAATTAACGAATAAACCAAACGAACGTTAAGCTAAATGAACGAATTATTTCCTTATTCAAAATATATTGTTAACCAATATTAATGAACATTTTCAAAAAATCAGCGAAATGAACAAATTCTTTTTGTATGAAAACTACGCTAATTAGCGCGTAGTCCGGCGACAGACACCATAGCATATCTCCTTCTGTATTTGAATATCTTTGGGTCACCCCAAGTGGTTCGCTAAGTTTGGTGACTTAGCAGGAGTGCCCGTGTTCATGGGATGAGGTCTATTCGGATCTTGGTGGCGGCTGTGTCTGTCCACTAAATGCGTAGGCCGGATCAGGAGAGACTGGTGAAGAGAGAACGTTTGACCTCTCCAGCAGGACTCTCCCGGAACATCGCCTTGCACTGCAGTGGGAGGGATAGATTCGTCCGTCACTCCTGGACATACTAACCCCCCGATTCCTACCCACTCCTCACACATTTTTCCTTCCCAGAACATCCTTTCCTTACTCTCCCCTCCACACAGCATCCTCTAAGATGACATAGGCCCTGAGGGAAATTATTTTCGTTTAACAGATAAATTTCTTCTTTTGAAAGGTAATGATCCTGGGGCGTTTATTTTAAAATAAATACTTTCAGTTTCTCAAATCCCACGATTTATAAAATTTCGTGATTTTTCACAGTTCTGCACTAGTTTTACACGTAAAATTGAAAATTGTTGATAATGTGGAAAACACGAGTTGGTACGGCAGATATTCGTGTAACTATTGTGAACATTTTGTGTATTCAAACGTAGTCCTGCTCAATCCGAGGAATATTTTCATCCAAGCGCAGGCGATACCAGTACGTATAAAGTATTCGGAAGGCATTAGATTGTGTTGCAATTTCGTGTGAATGCGAGAGGAGAATATTCGCCTCTGGTTGGAAAATTGTTGCAGAAACTTTTTCTTGGCATTTTTCGCAGACTGAAACTATTATGCTAGTGCAGTACGTAGTTACTACAGGGGAAAAACCGCTGAAGACTCACTATTCCAGTGAACGATTTTATTATGACCGTGACAATCCACGATTACGATACCGTGACGGCATAAAAAGGGCAATTAACATACGTTCCTTATCACAATAAGGCTGCAGCTCTTTCAAAAGATAGGATACACCATGAATGTAGGCCTGTTTCCTCCAAAGGAAAAAGTAAATTTTCTTGCTCTCTGTCACACACCGCACCGTGACGTATCCGTAAACCCCCTACAATATTATTAGCTGCGACGATATTTTTGGCATATAGTTATAGGGATGTTGTAAAAACTGATGGTTTTGCTTTTGGTCTTTAACATAAACCAGCTGGTTCCCGGCATGCGTTGCTATGCCATTTAATAAATAAATTGTTTCTCCCTGCGTGTCCTTTCCCATTCGTCCCGTTTCCCTTCCTCTTCCGCGTCCTCTTCCCCTCTCGCGTTCCCACTCCGCCTCCTCCACCTTCCCTCTCCCAACTCCACCTTCCCTCTCCCAACTCCACTCCCCCCTTCCCCCGTCCCGCGAATCCCCCCTCTCGTGTTTCCCTCCCCCCTCCGGGTTCCCCTCCCCCTCCCTGGTTCCCCTCCCCCACCCCTTCCGCGAGCGCCCTACCCAAGTTCCCCTGCCCCCTCCCGCATTCAGTCACGGTATACTAAGTTTTCAAACAGCTCGCGTGCCAAGTGTTGCATTTTTTTATACAAATTTCATAATGCCAGAGCTCACCAGTAGTTTTATACAAACCTTGTCCTAACAATAACGAACACAACAAAAAAAGAATTATGCAATTTGGTGCAGTCGTTCGGAAGTTATGCGCGTACATACATTTCAACGATTCATTTTTATATATATAGATAAGTAAACAATTTTCCAACCGAAGCAATGACATCAAAATTAGAATACGCTTCTGCTGTTTGGGCCCCATACCAGAAAAAATACATAGATATTGGAACAAATCCGAAAACAATTTCGACGTTATCTTTACATGAGAACGCATGGTGAATATCCGCGATTTATGCATCATCTGGATTTACTCTCCGAAACGCGCTTCGAAAGTCTCCAATCTAGAAGGAATGGGACCCTAACAGTAACAGCTTTCAAAATTATAAACTATTACATTAACAGCCCATACCTCTTAGAATGCTATAAATTGTTCCTACCAACAACTACTATTGCCAGGGTCGCCACCACGACTTGCTCTGTATCCCACATGGCAGAAGAGACGTTCTGGCCCAGCACAGCATGACAAGAGGTATGGTGCTGCTAAATGATATCTCTAGGTCCCTTGACATTTTCAACATTAGTCTTGAAGGTTTCAAGAGTAATTTTAGGCAAGATATCTAAAATATGTATTATTATTATTTTATTTTTTTCTTTCTCGTTTAAAGTTATGTATATCTTATGTGTATTGTAATTGGATTATATTAATCTGTAATGCACAAAAAATGCTGCAGTTCTTTCTTACACACTAAATAACAATAGACGACAATGAGACAAACGGTGAACGTATGTCTACACATTCCAAAAGAAACATACAATAAATATCATACATCTCCCTCACACAAATAAATAAAATGAAATGCCACACCCGTCGCAAAGAAAAAAAGTAGGAGGAAACAGACACATGTATTTTGTGTGTAAGAAAGAGCTGCAGCATTATAGCGATAAACAACGTATATTTATTGTATTTGTTTCGGCACGGTACCATAAACGTGGGTCATCACGGTAATAATAAAAGCGCTTATTGAGTCGCCGTATAAAACAGAACATAATAAAATAATACGAGTTAGGTTAAGAAGGTATTTTAGTCTATTAAAGCATGAATTGTAGGTATCTTTTCAGGTGCAATAAAAAAACAATTTGTCAATTATTTTACCAAATATTTATTAAACATTAAAGTATACATTAAAAAAATCAAGCGAAAAATTCAAAAAGTTAAAGGGTGGGGGATCTCAAAAAAATTGCGCACCCTGGTTGACGCGATTGCAACCCTCCTAGTAATCTGACAAAAAAAATTAATTATTAATCCAAACAAATGCTGCTAAGGCCCGAACTAAGGAAAAGTAGAAAAATTTTTTTTTCGCAAAATTGCGGTTATCAGAAAAAAAAATTTTTTACCAGTTCTTTTGACTTTCCGAATTTGAAAAAAAAGTAAAAATTGAAATTTTGTTATAGTTTCAAGTAGTGCGATAAAGTTATGTATAGAGAAGGCTCAAACCAAATTCCAAGTTAATTGGTTTAGTGAAACCTGAGACATCGTGTCGAAAAAAGTAGTTTCGAGAAACACGCGTTTAAAGTTTTGCTCTATTTAGATTCTAGTTAGATTCTGTCTAAACCGGTCGAACTAAAATGGCTATTCGAATTTTGAAAATTGAATTTTGAAAAATCTTTTTAAGGAGATATTCTTGAATATCTAAGCTATCGAAATATAAAGAAAAAAAATTCTAGACTAGAATACCCCAAGTGAGATGGGATTTTTTTTTAAATTTTCTTTGTCATGGATCTATTCCAATGGAGTGACAAATAAGTTAGTCATTTTAAAAGATTATTATTGCAGTACAAACATATTTCGTTGTGGCTTAGAAATTATCTGACTTAACCACTTTTTTACTAGTGCAGACCCATTAAGAGGGCATTACCAGAGAAAGCCGGAAATACGTCATTTTCAAAAAAGTTTTTAGACGTATTGACTCTTTTCCACAAAAAATTATAAATGGATTTCGAAAGATTGTTCTTTTATCTAGCATAGTTATGTAATAAATTTTTAGATTTTTTTTAATTTTTAGTATAATAAGGTTATTCCATAGGTCGTTGGCAGATTTGTTAAATTTTCAAAAAAGTTTTTGTATTATTCCACACTTATTTCAAATAATGTAATCATGCAGTAAAATAAATCAATACATTATCTAGCAAAGTTATGTATTAGAATTTTAATTTTAGTTTCAATAAAATCATTAAAAATATGTACGTACATGTGTTTCTTGACGAAAATTGGTCCATTTGTGTATTTATTTGCGCACTTATAAACTAATATATTTCAGATTTTTTTTATCATTCTTATTAAATTTAGACATTATTGAAAAATGATAAATACTTATAATCAAAAAATAACTACAAAAAGTACACTATTTTAATAGTTTTATCATCACGCCTTTCAGCATTTTTGGATGAAGGTATAAATTAAAGCTAATTTGGATTGAAATAAATTCGATATTGAGTTATAATTTAAAAAAGCTGGTACGGAGAATAATTAATCTTTCTCATTGTAACCGCCCTGCACGATCGGAAGAACAACTTTCGACGAAATGTGGATTTTCGTCCGCTGGCTGGTTAAACGCTCTTAAGTATTTTTCTCATTAGCTCCACATAGGAGGCTCTGAGGAAAATAACTTCTCTCACGGACTACGTCATCTTTGGGGTATACTGTGTGGAGGGTATTTTTAAGGAAAGGACGTAAAGGAAGTTCGACGGGTGTGTATGAATCTGGGGATTAGTCACTCCAGGAGTGACAGACGCATGAATCCATCGCTCCCACTGAGGTCTAAGGCGATGGATCTAGAGAGTTTTGCTGGAGAGGTCAATGGTTTCCCTCAACCAGCCACTCAAGCAGCAAGTGGGCAGACCTAGACAAACCTCCCCCATGAACACGGGCGTTCCTGCTAAGTCACCAAACGAAGCGAACCACGTTTTATATTAGTAAATCTAGTTGGTTAGTAAATAACGCTTTCTTGAAAATGGAAAAAGCGCAGGGCCTTTAAAAATAACGAAATTTGACTTTACTTGTCAAATTATCTCTAAGAAATTTAAACAAAATAAATTATTTGAAATTAGTAGGTACCTAAGTGGTTTTTTTAAAGTGTGTTAAAAATTTTCTTCAGGGTTTAAAATATTATTTTCTTTGATAGTACTACCTCTGTTGACCTTTATA
Source organism: Limnephilus marmoratus (assembly GCA_917880885.1). Classification (NCBI taxonomy): domain Eukaryota; kingdom Metazoa; phylum Arthropoda; class Insecta; order Trichoptera; family Limnephilidae; genus Limnephilus; species Limnephilus marmoratus. Next base: position 49,672,515 of record OU862909.1, on the reverse strand, counting down.
ACTTAATAGTATGTGTTCGACAGTGTTACACCCCGTATGCGCACAGCCGCCTTCACTCTTGTCGGGTTATTGAATTTATCCCCGTTATCGTGTGGGGACTGGGGACTGAGTACTCTGTATTCTGTACCCTACGCGGGGACAAGGCGGCTCAACTGGATCCCTTCGTACATTTCCCCTATACCCTTTCCATCCCCCACCCCTCACCTGCCACCCTAGACTACCTTCCACCTACTCCACAACTCGTTACTTTGAATCTCTAAGGGTATCCGTCCTTGTATTATTTTTTTCATATAAACTCATGGCAATGTGCTTTAAATTTGGAACATTTGCAAATCAATTTGAAGTAAAAAGCATAAAAAAATTTAAAATCCTAAAAATTATGTACATTCCGCACTAAAGTTTTATGTTCCCGATGCCTCTGGAATTAAGCAAGGATCATACTGAGCAGACGCAACGCCACGCAACGTTCCTGTACCGTTCACACTGGCCAGACGTACGTACGCGTCGCTGTGACCACGTGACAAGGGGTCTGTGGTTGTGCGCAGGCGCGTTTGATTTGACACATTTGACATTTATTTTTTAGGTTATGTTTATGTGATTCTCTTAGCAGATGACAGCTTTGCCATATCTTGAAAGTGAATTTGAAGATGATTTGCTACGATTATTATTGTTAAATCAATATTCTCGTAAAAAGAAAAAAAGTGAGAAGTATTTGGGTCCACAACATTAACAAACAAAGACAAATGTTTGGAGAGTTCCATACTTTAGTAAAGGAACTAGAATCTGATGACGGACGATTCTTCATGTACTTCCGTATGAGTAAAGTGGTATTTGAAGAGCTTCACAGCATAATTGAATTATTGAATATGACATAAAAAAAGAAAACACACATCTTCGAAAGTCAATTGGGACCAGAGAAAGATCTAAAGTTTGATTGACATTCATTATAGGGGTATAATATTGAAAATCATGCCATAAATGGCTGAAATTTCTTCCTAAGTTGCACTGCGTATGCAGAATCTCTATAATCCTGTAATTTGATTTTATAAATAACTTCGTGCCGTCTAAAAGCTTCAATAAACTGTTCGTCATCCATTTTTGAATAATATCTGTCAAAAAAACAACCATAGATATAGCGAAACAACGTTAGATGCTCAGATAACACCAAAAAGATGTAAAATCATCTCGTAGTAGGCGTGACCATACCCCCTCCACCTTCCACATGGCCCACGCCGATCTGGCTGCGGCAGGTCCGCGTAGCGTAGGGGGCGTCGGTTTGCATTGCGTGGGGCTAGTATGTTTCTAAAGCACCCGTTTCCATAGAAAATGTGTGGATGGTAAGCAGTCCAGATATGGAAATGGTGACGTCTACCCACGTGGCGTGGCGTTGCGTGGGCTCAGTGTGGCCTTACCTTTAAGGCATTACATTTGGGGTCTAAACTAGAGATGCCACGAATATTCGGAAACTATTCGGTATTCGGCTACTTTTTTACTATACGGTATTTGGCCGGATATTGCGAACCATTAGTCCGAATACCGTATACCAAATAATGAAAGAAAAACACACTGGCAGTTTATTGTCTTCAATACAAATTTCATAATATTCCCAAATAGGTGATGGTGCCATTTCGTAAAGCTTTTCGCGAACCCACAGTGATATTTTTGATATGCACACTATAAGAAGCTCGATTAACAATCAACAAATAATGTGTGTTGTGACACTTCCTACTCGCAAATAAAACAAATACACCCACCACATATTTACCGCATGCACTTCAATGATTCAGATTGGAACCTGTCACCCGCGAAATGTACTAAGTGTCGCCGAATATTCGGCCGCCCAATATTCTGTATTCAGCTGAGAGCCTAGCCGAATGTTCGGTATTCGGCAAAATTACTATTCGTGACTCTCTAGTCTAAACACCAAAAGCAACTTGCTCATCGAAGAAAAGTGCAAATTCCGTGTATAAAATAACTGATATAATTTCTATAATGTCTTCCCATGTCTCGACATCTGGGTCCAAAGCCAATGAGCCCGATGCTCTGCATCGGAGATCGTCATCTTAAAAATTAAATCATTTTGAAGAGTAATCTTAAATTCAATGAAGTACTACAATATGTATACGAGTAGGTATTAAATATATTTTACCTGCAGTGCTGGTAATTACTTTTTCACGGTCGGTTAATTTGTTTCGTAATTTAATCAATCAAAGTAATTAAGTGCATTGTTTCTCACTAATGAAGGTTATTAACTGCAATAAAAAATTTAAAATGCTAATAATTCATGAAATATTTAATTAGTATGCTGCGAGATATAAGTTGTTTATCTCATGTGCATTATTATGGCAAGTGGATACGAAACGGTTTAAAACTGGCTACGGAAGGTATAAAGTACGCGGAACACGAAAACAATACAGCCTCCCAACCCCGTATGGCCCCCACCACCTCCTCCCAACCCCTATTGCACACAGAACCCGACACGAAAGGCACACGCTGCTCTTCAGGCTGCTCTGAAGGACCCTACGGGGTAACTTATCTATTCCTTCATTATATTTTAACTGAATGCACTTTATCTTTGAGATAAAACTTCATTTTACTACCCTTGTGCATTAGACTGCAGCCAGCTTTAAATCCCTGAACAATTATGCATTGTTCATCACATGCATTATTTAGTGGCTTGATTCTTATTAATGACTAAGAAAGGTAGTCTTAAATGCTCGTTGGAAATTTAGAGCAAATGGACGGACAAAGGAGTGTCGGAAGAATAAAATACGTTACACAAGTGAATGGAAGACCCCGATCTGCGGAAATGGCCGCGAAAAGTAGAACGGTAGACTGAACGAAGTAAAATTGAAATCACTGAGACGTATGAGTTGTAAAAGCATGTTTGACCAAATTACGGATGAAGGATTCTGAAGCGGACGCAAGTCAAGACTTGTAATGATCAAGTGTAAGAAAGGGACTCCTGGACGCGCAGAGAAGATCGAAGGAGGAAATGAATGTTCCTCGCGTAAATGGATGGAAAAGTAGACAGGGAAAAGAAAGACATGGCGTAATCATGAGAATCAAATACTTCGACGGGTCATGCAGACTCAGAATAAAAGTACGTATGATTGTGATTGAAACAAAAAGATACAACAGCCCTGTTGTGTGGCGTTGTATCCTCCTGCCTACCATCGCGATTAAATTATAAGACGGTTTCAATTAGTGGATAATCAACGGATGTCTAAATATATATAAATCTATCTATCTATCTATCTATCTTCTGTCTTCTATCTTCTATCTATCTATCTTTTATCTTCTTCTTCTATCTTCTATCTTCTTCTTCTATCTTCTATTCTTCTTCTTCTATCTTCTATCTATCTATCTATCTATATAAATAAAAATGAACCGCTGAAATGTATGTGCGCACATAACTTCCGAACGACTGCACCAAATTGGATAATTCTTTTTTTTATGTTCGTTATTGTCAGGACAAGGTTTGTATTAAACTACTGATGAGCTCTAGCATTATGAAATTTGTACAAAAAATTCAATAGGTGGCATGCGAGCTGTTTGAAAACTGAATGTACCGGGACTAAATGTATGTAATGCGAGAGTTCCCGGGGGAAGGGGAACTAGGGAAGGGGAAGGGGAACCAGGGAGGGGGGAGGGGAACTCGGAAGGGGGATTTGCGGGACGGGGGAAGGGGGAGTGGAGTGGGGAGATGGAAGGTGGGGACGCTGGAGAGGAAGGGGAGGCGGAAGGGGAACGGGACGAATAGGAAAGGAGAAACAATTTCTTCATTAAATGGCATAGCACGCATGCCGGGTACCAGCTAGTTATAAAATAAACCAAAAAAATGCCTTTAAAATTTATTTTCTAAATACTTACATTCTGGGTCTCCACCATACAATAATCCAAAAATATCCGTGTAATAATTTGGCTTGGATATTTACGATTCCTCAGGACTTAGCAAACGGCAATAATTTCTGTTCCATATGTCGTCGGAGAGCGGATTCTAACCCCTCCCCCCTCCCCCCTCCCATCCCTTGCCGTCCCCAACCCTTCGCCTCCCACCTACCCCAGAGAAGTTATCTGAACTCCGAACGATCGTATCTTAGTAAAAGTTTACAACTCCTTAGGAAGAAAATTTTCTTGACTGTTCGGAGGCGGGGATGGGGGTCGGTGCGGGGACTACCGCGCCAGTTCTTAGTCCTTAGCAAAGGTCTTATGATATATATTTTTTGATATACGCATAATTCAAAGAAAGATAATTCATTGGACAAGACCAAAAATCTGCTTTCCCTGAAGTATCATACTTCAGCTGGATAATAAAAAAAACACTTAAATTCTATCTCGCCATTTTTACTCAACGTATTTCGTTGGTTCTTTCACAGACGGTTAACTTTTTTTACCAGCGACAAGATTTTTTTAAATGTTCATAAAAGATACAATTGTACGATTAGAATCTCTCCAGATTTGAGTTTTATTGAGAAAAAATAAAACGCCTAAACTAAGCAGTAGCTTTGACAACATTTTACTAAGCATTATTTTTGCTTATAGTAAATCCATCTACGTTCATGAATTAATCGGTTTTAATATGCTAGCTCAGCGTTAGTTCAATTTTTAGTGTATTTTTGCTGTAAAATGTATATTTCTGGATAATTTGTGTTTAGAATTAAACCCAGGACGCAAACCAATTATGGAGTTGAGTTACCATCAAAGGTTGGATTGCGATCCAAGAGTTGTCTGATTTGTTTGTTAGATGTCGATAGAATCATGTTTTATTTTTTGTCTCTCTCACACAACAAACAAGGGAAATATAGACGTACGAAAGTCTTATAAAAAGGCTTGTATCAGTAAAATTAACTTGCTTCTTTACGAAAACTTGCACTAAGAATTTAAAATACTACTGAACCCTTGTCCGTTGGGTGGGGAAAGTTATTGTCGTCAGTTATAAGTTTATAAATATCAAATCATAACAATAAAAATTCAAGAACTTAAAGTTAAAACAAAAAAGTGCTTCATTTATAAAAAACCAGTCAACCAGTCAAAAACCAATTTTTTACAATTTGTTATATTTTAATTCAAAACCTTGTCCCGCCACTGTTTGGCAAATGCGATGGAAGGGGCGTATTATTAGAAAGCATAAATATCTTCCGGAACTTAACTAAGGCCTGTGAGCCTCCGTCCCGGGGATGCTTCACACTTACGCCAGTCAAGGCACTTAGGCAAAATTACCCCATCTCCCCGAAGAGATAATGCAGGTGCAGAAAAAATACATCTTTCCTTGTCCAGTTAGTAATATATTTGTATTATATATTATATTCCGCGGTGGTTTTCACACAAATTGCTATTATTTTGATTGTTAATCCTTTCAAAAACATCCAACACTTCGCACACTCAGAATTTTATCATAAATTAAAACGTTAAATTAATAGTGTCAGCGTTTGTGGTAGAGGAGTAAGGCTCTCGGCTCTGGAAAATCCAATCCAGTGCTCAAATAAATTGTATTTTAGTAATTTATGTTATTTTCTAATTAATAGGCCACTTGCATGGACTTCATAACGACTTGGAAAAAATCGTGTGGATAGAGTTTTTTACTAAGATTACGAAAATGTTAGTAAAAAGTTATAGAAATGTACAGTTTTTTTATTTTTAAATAAATAAATCCATTATTTGGGCTCGTGACGTCACTACATGAAAATGTCCCGTCGCCGAAAATGTTCCTATTAATTTTATAAAATTCCACGCTGATTTATTTTTTTATATGGCATCACTTTGATTTCAGGCGAATTTTTGAATTCGTTCACTAGATTTATTGTTTGTTCTCTGCGAACTTATCATTTGGTTTGATTTTTTGACAGATGTTCTGAAGAGAACCCCGTACAATTAATGGCTACGGGGTTCTCTTCAGAACGTGAAGAGGATGTCGGTACATGTTTTAGAGCTATAATGATTATGGTGCTGATTTTAACAAAATAAAATTTTATAATATTCTTATTTTTATTACAATTTACAAGTTCAAGTATATTACATTGAATTTAGTAATATAGACGCTGTACATTATAATGATTTATGATCAATAAGATGGATCAAGGAAAAAAATATTTATGAGATGTAATATTTTTGGTATGCCTCGTTATTCTACTGTGCCATTCGTGTGGAAAACGTTCTTTTTTTTTAAATGATTTTCGGCTATGCAATTATCGTTTTTTCACACCTATAAAATTATGTCCCGTCTTTCCGGTTTATAAAAAATGGTCTGATTTTTCGGTTTGAAATTTTCAAAAAATCCCCAGGGTTTCAAAAATACGATTAAAAAAAAAAAAAATACAGAATGTCTTAGAATATTTGCCTAAACCGGAAAAAAAATTTAAAAAATGTGATGCAAGTGGCCTATTATACTCGTATATACCTATATAAAATTTGCGGTACGTTCCAAAGTGGAAGATACTCTCATTATCGCCTTGGTGTAAGATCACCATTAAGAATTAAAACTTCGCTTGAAATGGCTTTAGCCGTGTTTGGTGACCTGATCCGATTAGCTATGTATCTACCTTCCTTTCTCTTCCCCATTTCCTTCCCCCCCCCCCCCCCCCCCCACCACCACCTAGTCTCATAACCTATCCCAATTGGGGTACCATGGTCTCACTCAGTGGGGACTCCTGTGCGTATTCACATAATTATTATGTAAAAAAAATTAAACAGCATCTTTTTATTTGTTTCAGAGTTCATCATCGTTCTGCTAAACCACAGGTATGAAAAAAAATCTTTTTTGAATATCATCTTGAAAAATTATCTGTGTTGTCACTGTACGAGACATTCAATTTTTTATTATTTTTACTGTAAGTACAATAAAAAATGTGTAAATGCACAGTTTTGCTGAATTTTGCGATTTGCGTTTGTTTAGGCTTGTTAGATAACGCAGCACAAAACTTTAATGTCCAATGTTCCATCAAAATTAAAAATACGGAAAAAATTAGTTGAAAATAATGTTGTTATTTCTGAATTTGAAGCATAAGATCGACAAAAAGAAGAAAAATAATTAGGTCTCAATGGCCGAATTTTTTTTCGCGCTCTTCCGATAAGACGGAGATCCTTGGGTTCGATTCCCAGTTGCGACCTTCTCTTTTTATTTTTCTGTGTCTTGTTCTGTTTCATGTTTCGTTCAGATTTACAATACGGGAGGCGACAACCAACACCCCTGAGACAGGTCACCCCAAGTGGTTCGCTACGTTTGGTGACTTAGCAGGGGTGCCCGGGTTCATGGGATGAGGTTTGTCTAGGTCTTGGTGGCGGATACGTTTGTCCAACTACTGCGTGGCGGACTGGATCGGAGGAGATTGGTTGAGGGAGGCCTTTTGACCTCTCCAGCCGGATTCTCCCGACCCTTCGCCTTGCACCGCAGTACGAGGAATTTTTTTAAATTAAATTATTTTATTTTTTTTTACAAGTATATTTTTTTATTTTAAAATATAAATATTCAATGAAAAGTACAACACAATGACCTCTCATACGTTCGTCACTCCTGGCCACACTGACCCCCCAGATTCCTAACCACCCCTCTTACCTTTTTCCTTACAATATCTTCTTCTCCTTCCTTTCCCTTAAAAAACCCTCCACACAGCATCCTCAAAGATGACATGGGCCCCTAGGGAAATTCTTTTCCTCAGTGCCTCCTGTGTGGAGCTAATGTATAAAAAATGATTTTCTTCTTCTTAGATAATAGTACCTACTAGATATTTGCTTAAAAAAATGATTTTCATTTAATTATCGAATTTGGCCTCAAATTTAAAATTACGTTTTGTATGAAAAAGGCTGTGAAGTAGGAAATATTTGTATTGGAACAACATAATTTATTTTATGTTTTTTTAATAATTTGATGGATCATTTATGTGTTTAGTGTAGTATGGTAATTATTCATGTAGTGTAGCGCGCCGTTTTTACGCTTGCCACTACACCATCTTTTTCCCCCGTACAGCGCCATCCTGCTCACCCACCCCTAAGCAAACCAGAATGCGCCGACGCCTTCTGCGCATCTCCCACCCTCGAGCCGCTACATAAACCACACCCCGCAACAAGGAATGGGCTATATAACAGGCTGCGCGCCCTAAATTAGTCAGTTCGTCTGCAGCTCGCTCTTGGCTAGTACGCTCTCTTAGTTGCGCTTCGTCCTCTGGCACGACCCTCTAAGGAGTATTCTACTACCATAAGTAAAGCACCAACCAGACCCCCGACTGCTGCCTTAGTTGCGCTTCGTCCTATGATACGACCCTCTAAGCAGAACCACAGTCAGCTTTTGTTGTTCCCAAAGCCTAACGGCAAGGTTCCCTCCGATTCCTTGCTCAGTTAATTAGTGAATTGATACATTGTGACTATTTTTACCATATTATGTGATCTGTGAACTTACTTTCTTAAATAAATAACCTTTTACCAACAATTGTGTTATAGTAGCTATTTATTATACTGATTCATTTCTTATTGCGTGTAGCAGCATCATAATTTAACCTGAGAATATCGACATCAGAAATTTCGTACGTGATTGCAAACTAATCAATACATTTTATGAACAGGTATAAGATTAATAGGGGGCAACAACAAAAATAGAATCTTTAATAAATGAAGCTAATGGTCTTCCAAGGTGGTCTTCCAGTCATCTGCATTCAGTTCATTATTTATTGGGGAACTGATCTTTTCTGACCGTCTGCCTATGTTTCTTTCTTCTATTGACTAGCCTTTTGCATCTGAATTTAACCTAAATAAAAAATATTAATTTCTTCGTCAGACAGAGCGAACTTAATTGTGGTACTATATTAATTAAAAAATAATCAAGACTTAGTTTAATCGTTTAAAAAACCGTCTTGTTTCGTAAGCAATGCTCACTTCGTAAGGTTTGACTTAAAACTAAATTATAAACATAAGACTTAAAAAAGTAATGGGGATGGGAGAGCGGGAGGGGGGGCGGGGAAGGGGCCTGGTAAATAATAAAAAACATGAAATTTTAGAAATTAGAAAGAGTGCAAAGAAGAATTTAAATATTATTAATAGTCAAAATATCTTTTTGAAAAACCCTCTGTTAAATTTATTCCCATCGTAAATTATTCCCCATAACCCCAACATGGCTATTTTTTTAACCTATAAAAATTGTTAAAACTAAGGGTTCATTATATTTTTTCTCTCTCTCTCTCTCTCTCTCTCTCTCTCTCTCTTTCTCTCTCTTCTCTCATCTCAACAAAAAACTTTTCTCGTGTAAAAATTGTGAAGTGAAAGAATCGGCAATAATATTATTTGGGAGGCGGGTATGGGTACCGCCGCCCCGGGAACCTTTATTGGATAACCAAAACCTCTGCCATAGGTCACCCCAAGTGGTTCGCTACGTTTAGTGACTTAGCAGTGGTACCCGGGTTCATGGAGTGAGGTTGGTCCGGGTCTTGGCGGCGGATGCGTCGGTCCACCGGTTGCATGGCAGGCCGGATCGGTAGAGAATGGTTGAGGGATTCCCTTTGATTTCTCCAGCCGTATCCTCTTGGAACATCGCCTTGCACCGCAGTGGGAGGGATGGATTCGTACGGCCGTCACTCCTGGGCACACTTGCCCCCAGATTCCTACCCATCCTTAATACCTTTTCCTTCTCAAAACTTCCTCTCCCTCCTTTCCTAAAAAAGACCCTCCACACAGCATCCCCAAAGATGACATAGGCCTTGAGGAGAATTATTTTCCTCAGGGCCTCCTGTGTGGCAATGTAAAAAAAAATCGACAAAAGTAGACTCACTGTCGGAATGCCAGACAGATGGAATAAAAATATAGTAATTACCTTATTTTCGACATCTGTGATATCGATAGAGTCGATATCATAAATAATGATCCTCAGTTTGAGTGTATTATTAACTAGCGTAAGTCTTCAGTCTTCAGCCTCGGTCCTCGTTAATTCCCTCTGGACCTCCTCGGAGTCCCGATATTAGTATTATTCGCTGGAGCCCGGCACGCCCCTGGAATCGTAGGAGATTTATTGCCTTCTCACTTTTCTACTTAGATATTTCATACTTCGCGAAAATTCTGGCAATTTGTTCTAACGAGAAGGCTTTGCCTCGTGCCGTAAAAATGGAAGTCCAAAAGCATGACGTGTAAGAGAACCAATCGACTTAATAACTTTTTGGATTTTCGTGGACTTTGTCAACCTTGTCCTTTTTACGTAGATACCTACCTACATAACTAAATTTATTACCCCTCTAAATTTTACACAACTGATAAACGATCATTTTCCATACATTTGGTTGTATCAGTTATACTGTATAAGTTGTGTAAAATTTAAAACACGTTTATTAATAAGGCCCTTATTGTTGGTATACAGAAACATTACGTTTATACGATTTCTTTTCTGCAGTCTTAAGGAACACTTATTTTGGTTCAAAAAAGTTTCGAGTGTATTTTGGTATTTCAAGATAGGGATGTCGAAAGTGAAAAAAAAATATCGATATATCGATGTATCGATATTTATTAAAATATCAATATCGACTATCGAATAAAAAAATCGATGTATCGATATATCGGTCAAATTTTCAAAAGATTTAGCGTTTTTAAAATAATATTGCATTCAGCTCAATATTATATTATTTTTTGCACAATGTGCATTATTTTAATGTACAAAAATCTCAATAAAAATTAAGGTATTTTCATTAGGTAATAATTACAAAAATATCAAAACTAAAAAGCTATGTTCTAACTTGTATGTAAAATACAAAGTTTGTATGCGTCCCAGTGACATTCTATTGGCGTATTAATCTCTCAAAAAGGACTTCGTGTTTGGAACAAGGTATAGTCAATAATCATAGACAATTAGGAACCAACACATAGGAGTGGCTTAGAAAAAAAATGGCGAAAAATAGCATACATTTCTATGTATGTACCCACACATATGAGATAGTATTAGTGATCACAAATACTCCTTTTTTTACATGAGCTCCACACAGGAGGCCCTATGTCATCTGAATGCAAAGACAATAGATTTGTAATCTATTAATAGTTAAAATTTCAACCGCCAGATGTCATGAGTTTGTTCCTATACGGTTTTGGATTCTAGCGACTTTATGAAATGATACAATTTTCGATATTGGATATTTTGTATCGATTTATCGATATATCGGATCAAAATATAACGGCTAAAAATATCGATATATTGAATTAAAAATATAGATATATCAATACTTTTTCAACAAGCCTATTTCAAGACGCGCCTCATTTTTGTGGTATTGGTTGCTAGATCATCGATTGCAATGATAAATTCATTGAACTGTGCCTTGTTTGCTTTTTGTTATCAAGTTTAATATGACGAACTTCGTAATAATCTAATCCTACCACAATATGCGTACAATTTACAAAACTATAAATAAATAAAAGAAAATTTGACCTATCAATTTTAGAGTTCTTGCCTAAGATGACTCTTGAAACCTTCAAGGCCAATGATGAAAATGTCAAAAGACCTACAGATATCATTTAGCAGCACCATATCTTTTGTCATGCCATCAGCCATGCTGGGCCAGAACGTCCGTTCTGCCATATAGAATACAGGCAAGTCATGAAGTCGAACCTGGCGGTAGTTGTTTGGTACGAACAGTTTATAGCATTCCAGGAGGTATGAGCTGTCAATGCAATAATTTATTAATTGAAATGCCGTTACTGTAACGGCCCCATTCCTCGTAGATTTAGTACGCTCGTTTCAGAGAACAAATCCATGTAATTCATAAATCGAAGGATTCACCACACATTCTCATATGGTGACTCAACAGTTGATCCCAAATGTGTTTTAAATCTTTTGTTATTCGGCGTAATCATTGCATCCATAATTCTGTGATACAACCATGCTCATGTAAAAATATTGAACTAGTTTCTAAATGCGTATATCTAGGCTTAACAATTGATTGTTATTTTAAATGGGATATACATAGTAACATATACAAAAAGTTTGCACACGGCTTAGAGCAATAGTGAGCAAACTTTATAGACTGAAGTTTTTTGTTCCACTAAATACTCTTAGTATATCTGTCATTGGCGGAATCCCTAATAAGATATTGAATAACCACATGGGGTTCATTCATTCACATTCAACATAAACAAACATTCTTTCAGTGCAAAACGTACAATATTCTTTGGTAAAATTATTATTAAAAAATACTGAATACGAACAAAGACATGATATACCAAAATCGTTACTCTACACTGTAAATTTATTATCTGTTCGTGTTGTAATGTGGCTTAAAATTGCGAGTCAGCATACATTTCAATCTGAATAAAATAAACTAGTGGTTCATGTTCATAATACAAGACTAACTGCAAACGATGGACTTAAATTCCCAGATACCTAAATAAATACGGTCAAAGAATACCTTGTTCCAATAATTTACAACATGTTACCCAACGCAATAAAAAGCTGTGAATTGAGTTTTAGAAGGAAATGTACGCTAAAAAAATGGTTAAGTGAAAGAACTTTTTTGTACTAATCTCTGTTTTTCCGCTTTTCGTTTTAATGTTTTTCCATTATTATTTTCTCCTGTCTTTTCTTTTTATTTCTTTCTCTATTTTCTTTCTCTGTTCTGTATTTTTTATAAATTTTATTAACATTTTTTTTCCAAAATACACGTTTTTTTAATGTATAAAATGTAATAACGTGTATATTTTATGTACCTGTCTCAATTTAAAAAAAAAAAAGGAAATGTCAAAAGAACCCGTTGACAAACTAATATCAATCAGTTTAACGGGACTTAATTTAAAAATGTAAAAAAACTGTAAATAAATAATAAAGGAATTTTATTAATAAAAAAAAATTGCTTCGAACTTGGAAAATTGTTTACTTGTTCTTATCACAAATCAAAGAAGTTTGTAACACGATGATGCCAACGCCACTATGTGATCTGAAAAGCTAAGTTTGGGGTCAAATCAGACATCGAGACCCTGGTGGATTTAACTGAAGACAAAATTTTAGCTTACAATCGAGTTAATTGGGTTTTTGAAAAGCGCATATGACATAGTAACATATTATTTTTACGTTAAAGAAAATTTTGTTCCCATCGGCCCGTGAATATATTGCGTCTAAATCATGTTGTAATTTAATACAATCTTGAATGTCGCATATCATCCTGAGATGTTGGAGATAGTCCGCAAAAAGCAAGCATGTAGTACTTTGGATGCATTCTTCAATATCATCAATCAATATCAAGAATAGTGGAGGCCCAAGTTTGACTCCTGAGGTATTCCTGAAAATACTGTCTTCTGTTTCTTAAATACGTCACAAGAAAATTCTATAGACCTTTCGTGACAGTACGTCGTAATCTACATGGTCGAATACCTTTGAAAAGTCAATATTAATCACGTATGTTTTATATAGCGCGTCCAATTCACTCACTACTTTATGTAAGAGTTCGAGGAGATTTGATACAGTTTATTTTTTTGTTAAAAAATTATGCTGATTTTCACAAGAAATGGTTTCACTTTATTTGTCAAGTTTTCACATAATAATGTTTAAAATTTTTTTAGAAATGATGATAAGACCGCTACCGGTCTTTAACTCTGTGTCTCTGTTTTGTAACCAGACATATATAGTGCTTACTTTGATCAATTTCGAAGATTGGGAAAGGTATTTTATTCTTCTTGAGTAGAAATCATCTATATGAAATCCTAGATTTGAAAATAATTACCTCGATACACGTGAATCCTGGTAGAGTAGATACTAATTGATTGGAAAACAATATATTTTGATTGTGGAGAAACAATAAATAAATATATAATTGTATGTACCGGTACCAACGATTTTCACCAGATATAGTTTCCATTTGGGAATCGGTATGAAAAAAAAGCATTTCTTGGTGGTGTCTCTCTGCTGTCGGCCAATATCTCGGCGTGGTGGGATGATAATCTGCAGGGGTATTAAGTTTTAAGACTGGAGGAGGCGGCCATCGTTACATCCGCAGGGTCATACTTCTCTACTTCGCCACTTGGCCTGTGATTACATTAAACTAAATATTCTATAATCATTTCCGTGAGTGATATTTTCAAAATTGGAAGGATTGTGTTGTACGTTCTGAAAATCACCAATGTAAAAAAATTAACTTTTCAAATCCAGACTTACTATAAATTACCTACCTACCTATACCTACCTATATAATAATAATAATAAAATCCTATGTTCATCAACAGATTTTCACAATTTTATTCCTTTTTTTTAGTTATCATTGACGAAAAGATCGCTCGGCGGTTTTTTAGCAGTGCTGAAAACCAGCTGCATTTAAAATGTATATTTCACATGACAATTATTTTTACAGGTCTGCGCTAGTAATGATTATAAAAGTCAACGCCAATTATCTCATCCTTATAATTTAGTGTGAAAAAATTATATATGTTTCTCCTAGGAATTTTTAAGATCTCTTAAGCAGTCACAACGCGCGCTGGAATAGGGTGAAGGAATACACGGTGTCCGGAAACTCATAGTATCCGCAAGCGGCAAATTGGTGAATCTGTTTGAAATTTTTTGGAGTCGATATTGTGTTTTAATTATTTTACTTAAGCCTACGTCATCGAGTATAATGCATTCAATGCAAACATTGTGCGAAGAGAAAACTTTTTCTCTATTTCAAAAACTATTTACACCTATTACAAAGCATTACATCTGACCATTAAAAAAATCGAGTGCAGTTCACAACACGCGGTAGAAACGAAACTTTACCAAAACAATCTCAAACACTAGGAGCCTTGAAAAGTGACATTATAATCAAAGCGGCCATTGATGCTTTGCAGGTGTTGTAATGCGTCATTTCCGTTTCATCCGAATTTCAAATCACAATGGGGCGGAAGTTTCACTTCAAAAATAAGATAGAACGAGTTTAACGAGGTAAGGAAGTGTCAATTCCGCGTCACCATGAAGAAAATTTATCTTTTAAATGTACCTATTAACATTTAATGAAAGAATCCGTGTAAATCTTCTTAACTTATATCTCAAAACATTAAAACAAACGCAGACATTATAAATAAACGGATTCAACATAGTTTTCAAATGACTAGACGTTTTGATAAATAATGTAATAAGATTAACCTATTGAAATAAGTCCTGGTTCAAAAAAACTGTTTTCAGTCTGTGGCTTTATTGTTTTCCAATATTTTCAATGTCTCCAAGAAACAATAAAATTATTCTTCTCTTTTGCTGTTTATATTCTCGGGCCAAGGTCTGTTACGTCACCAACTAGATATCTGATTAATGGTTTCCGATTACGTTTGCTATCTGATCAAATAAACTGCTTTTACATTTTGCCATTGAGTTATCTTTTATGTTAATGTCGTCCTGGCATTGGGAGTCAGAAAAACCTCGGGCAGATGACTTATCATACAGTATTGTGGTTTGCCCAATAGATACTGGTTACCCGTCTTATGGCAGTGGATTATTCAATGCTAGTGTTCATCTGTCGTGAACCTGGAGGAATTTTCATTCACCAAAATAAGTCATAATCAAGATAAATGCGTGTGTCTCTTAATGATTAATGCTAGTCTCACACTGGCGCCATACTCTGGTAATAATGTATACTCTCATTGGAAATGTATGGCGAGCGATTATAGTGAAACCAAGACCAAACCCTCAAATATATGTATATTACGAGAGTATAGCGCTCATGTGATATTAGCTTGAATATAAATTAGCTGGTATAATCGAAACATTCGATTTTGTTTGGTTTGATGCACTGAATTTTCGAATTAGTTGCTCTAACACGCTCTAACATACTTTAAAAAAAGCAAAAAAGTAAAGTTTACTGAAAAAAATGCATAATTTTATTTCGTCAAAGCAACCCTTTTCCGTAAAATGAAAATCGTTTCGAGTGAATTTGGATCAAATGTTTTATTTGGCATCGAAATAATTTCTCGACATAAGGGGCCATTCATTTATTACGTTAGATGAATTTTGGTAGTTTTCGACCCCCTCCTCCCATATTATAAGAAAAAATAAGAATAGGCAGACCTCCTCCCCCCTGATTAATATTTATTACGTAAAAATCTAAAGGAAAAAATGAAAAAATATTTTAATGTTTGTTTGCGCGGGTCCGTTGCCATGCAAATGGAAATCGTTTACCTATACGCGTCCGAGCAAACCTCGGCACTCGCGCGGTTGCCCGCGCTTTTTCAAAGTATAATTTTAACTTTGCACATTTTTGTGATCTTATGTAAGAACTATCGAGACCCCCTCCCACCCCCTTATAAGAAAAAATAAGACATGGTAAACCCCCCTCCCCCCCTAAATCGTCTTACGTAATAAATGAATGGCCCCTAACACGATTTATTTTTGGGATATTACGCCGTATTGCGTTTCTGTCTCGATTTCTCGACTGTAACTTTTCAATGGATATCTTTATTATTCCTATACCCTCTTTGCAATGAATCCATTTCTTTGTTCTTTGATAAAACTATATTAATATAATTTGCAAAGGCTTCGCTCAACACACACTCATGTCCCATTTATAATAAAACTTGTACTTAAATCTTACAATATTGAGATTGCGTTTAAAAATAGTTATATAAATAATAAATTTCTAAATAAATACCACTGCCACAAAATTAGAAAATTGAATTGAATTTCTTCGATGCAATTCTTTCAACTTTCGTTGTCGATAAAAGTTACACCGCTTCGTTAAATTATTAGCCTAAAATATTGATATTGTAGGTATTTACGTTGCTCGTTTATTGAGTTTAATTTTGTGCATAAGCTGAAAAAATCGTTAAGCCATTTGAAAGTACTCACAGGGACCCAAAAAGTGCACAGCGTGATTGTCTAATCAATGACAGCCATTAAAAACATCGCCATTTGCAAATGTAACAATGGCGACACTTTTTATTGACTCTCGTTGGCTAGAAAAGGTCCCCCGGGTGGGTTTTTTTTAAATGCCTTCTGAATACTGCTGTAAAACTTCTAATACAATACATTTGAATAGATTATAAAAATATAAAACTAGTTGAAAGCGGATCGATGTCCAAAATCATGTTTTTAATAATGACAAATTTTATATTGAAGGTATTCGAAATACGCAGGAAACATAATATAACATTAATTTCTTAAAGCAAATCTTGATATTTTCATACATTTTTTAATGGCAATGCGTGGGAGCCCGTGAAACAGACATTATGCATTGAGGTCAATTAATGTTTTAAATGATTAAAATGGCAGATAATGATATTATGTCATCTCCAGTCGAGCGACAAATATTTTTAGAGCCGACCCCAAAAGCTTTTTTAACTCTTTAGTTGCCGCGGAAAATGAAAAAAAAAATTAAAAAAGAAATGCTCGGACAGAAAAAAATATGTCTCTATGTGATGTAGATTCTCTATGTGACGAGTTTCCGGACACCATGTATTAAAAACTATTAATAAGGACGACGCGACGCTCAGCTTAAGAGGGAATAACCAGATAAAACCGGAAATATGTCATTTTTAAATCTAATTTTAGTCGTATTGACTCTTTTCCACAAAAAAAAATGAATTAATTTCTAATGTTCTTTTTTCTAGAAAAGCTGTGTTTGAAATTTTGAGAAAATAGGTTTATTTTTAGTACAAGGTTTTACCGTACGTCGTTGGCAGATTTGTTAAATTTCCAAACAAAAGTTTGTATTATACAACTTACATTTAAAATCATATAATCATGTAGTAAAATAAATTATTTGGGAAAGCTATTTTAATTTTAATTTTAGACCAAATAAAAACATTAAAAAAATATCTGCACCCTTGTTATGTGACGAAAATACGTCAGTTTGTCTATTTATTTACGGTCTTACTAATATATTTAAAAAATAATTACATTCTTATTTTGCTCAGACATTATTGAAAAGTTATAAATACCTACTTATGATCAAAAAATAATTACAAAGTACGTAATTTTATTAGTTTTATCATCACAATTTTGAGCATTTTTGAATACAGGTATTTATTTATCAAAGCAAATTTTGAATGAAATCAAATTGATATTGAGTTATTATGTTAAAATGATAGTATGGAGAATAATTAATCTTTCTCATCGGAAGCGCCCTGTACAGTTGCAAGGGTACGATCGCAAGGTCATCATTCGACGAAATTTTAATTCTCGGCCGCTGGTTAGGCTCCTAATAATTCTTGGTATCCGGAATTAGATGGCTACACCAAAACTAAACTCAGAAAACCACACTCGGAGGATTTAAGCTTGCAACGCTTGGTGTCACTTCTACATATTTCACAGTTGGCTAAAGAAGGAGGAAGCGCAACACAGTATAACCCCAAAATTAATCATGATAAATACAATTGATGTTTATAATATAAGTAATGAGTATAATTTATTAAGTTTACTGCAAGATGGCAAGGCCCCATTAGATTCTAGATTGAAACTCACTCGAAACCGTTACACAGTCATGTCGTGTTGCAAAATCTGTGAATTGAATAGTTGGTCAAACTATTTGGCTTGAGTTTTAAAAACGGTGCCAGGAAATTGGTACTATGCAATAAGTGAAAGACATCGATTAATTGTGGCCGATATCCAATGCAGATCTCTCCAACCATTGCACTTCCCACTTCAGATTAAATGCTGATTGGAATCTCGTCCCACTCTTGATCAATAATAAATTTAACTTTTAAAAAATTCAATTAATTGCTGAAAAGTATCTTACTTTTATTAATCTTTTCACATCGACTGTTAATTGGTAAAACACTTCAAGCCATGTTCGTTTCATACAGATTAAAATTATATTTAAAGATTAGGTATTTCGAGAAAACCGTAGATTAATTTACTGAATCCACAAATTTCTCATGCAAACAAAAAAGCCATAATACTTTACATAAATTTTTCGAAAAGCAAATAATAATAAAATAATAATAATAATAATATAGTTTTACATGACAAAATTAAAAAAATAACTTATATCATTGATGTAGCTATTCCAAATTCCTGTAATATTCAAAAAACTGTTTCTGAAAAAATTAGAAAATACACAGATTTAGGAAATGAGATTAAAAGAATTTGGCATTCTCGGACTATAAAAATATTACCATTTGTTATTTCGGCCACTGGCATAATACCTAGGAATCTGATTCAAAATTTAAGCATATTAGATTTGTCAAAGAATTTGTATATAAAAATGCAAAAATCAGTAATTTTAAATACATGTAGGATTACAAAAGATTTTTTAAATATTTATATTGAGGGATCAGTAGGATTTATAGGTTCAATTAGAAATGCCACAGAGCCGAACCCTCTGATATGAAAATATCTGGAGTCGGTGAATTATATTCCCATTTGGTCTCTAGTAGGTTGACATGTTGTTCTTGTATTGTTTTGTATTTATAATACTTATATAGTGCAATTGCATAACGTGGATTCACTAGATGATCATTTGGGGAAGTGTATGAAAGGGTTTAGTTTTTCCTTCTTTTTTTTTTTTTTTTTTTTGGGGAAAAATTTAACCCGGACATTTAAATCTGGTGCGTATAAAATAAAATATAAGTTTTTTATTAGTTTTACGAATCCTAAATATTCGTTTTTATCGTCTATAAAGTTTTCGTTTTGTGGCTTGAAGCATTTTACAAGTTTCATCACTTCATAAAGCTATTTTATTATTAAAAATCAAGCTTTTCTGCCCGACCTAAACTCATATTTCAAAGCAAAAACAAAGAGGTTTCAAAACCAAAAAAATATTTTTTATAGTTATGTCGTTTTTCTAAGCTAAGTAGCACAAAAAAAATAGACATAACTAAAATAGTTGTTTTGATCTATAAATGGAAAGGGCTGTCTAGTTTCACAGCGCCAGAACTCGCCGTTGAAGTTTTTATTCTGCCCATAGAGATTTTTTCTGCTTTTTACTAAAACTATGTGAATCTCTTGATTTCGTGAGGGTACGTACGCTTAATAGAGTGATAAATGTTTTATTACCTATAATAAACTTTAGGGTAGGTACTACCAACATAATTAATTATCTTCTAGAATTTTAATAGAAATCATCATTCTACAGGTCATTTTGATTTTAGATACGCTTGGAAGAATGTGTATAATGTTTGCTCTTTATGCGTTTAAAACCAATAAAAAGAAGCCTTATAGTACCTATTATTTCACACGTACTGAAACCTCATAACAAAAACCTCACCAGTATCCATACATATATTATTATATTACTGCGTGTAATGTATTTTGTGGTCTCTGATTTTTAGTTTTTCCTCGAAAGATAGCAATTTCAAATCGAATATTTCAGTTTATGATGACATAAACGTTTTAACTTACGTGAAACTTTTTATACGCATGTGCAAAATTCACAAAGACATAAATCATAAGTCTGTTATTCGTCGCTTTATTATAATTATTTGTTTTAATCAAATGTCAAGGAAATAATCATCATGAGAAACATACGAGATAAAACAAACAGTTGGTGTGTACCTACTACTCCCCCTACAGAGCTTTTTTTAAATTAAAAATATCACCACATTAGAAAATCGTAATACCTAGGCAAGTTGGAACTACTTGCTTCCAATTTTGAATCTTATAGAACTTCAAATCTTCTCTCGCAGATTTTAAATTGTTCCAAATATGTAGGTACCTAACTGTAGTCCAGCCTCTCGTATTTTCCCCATTTTTTCAAATAAAAGATTTGTTTAGTACTTACCCGCTGCGCTGTAGTGTTAGTTACCCTGTTAGATAAATTGCCCATTGGTAATAATTAAGACTGATAGATTTGCGCCATCATTTGGGGAAGGGAGAGCGACGATCGGTGAGCGAGTGATCAGTGATCACGATCACCTAACTTGTATGTGATGGATCCCTGGAATGCCCGTGGTAATTAGCCGGTCAATCGGTGTCGCGGTACTCGGGAATCAGAATGCGTTCAGTTGCCAGTCGCCAGTCATGTGCCAATGGTCGATTTTATTTTATTTTTGGGGAATAAAGCAATGCATTTAACTCACCAGCTCCATTAGTTTGAGTACCTACTCGATTGAGATTTTGCAGTTGTGTTACTAACTTAATTAACTGTTGTGTTAACTACCCCTAGAGGCATTAATTTTTTTTGTCGATAGTAAAAAATTAAAAATCATATCTTTTTTTGTCGGAGACCTTCATCGAATGAGGTGGTAGTAATAGTTCTTTCGGTACCTACCTACCTAATAAATATACACTTGGGGTGCCCCATGGCAGAAGTGTTGGTTATCAAATAAATGGTTCCCAAGGCGGCGCTACTCATACCCGCCTCCTAAATGGATGTGTATATGACGCAGGCCAATCTTAAAATCAGGCAGATCACGATGCACCTCAGGCACTTCACGATCTGCCGCCAGGCACTTTCCGATGTGACTAAGCGCATCATAATCTGCCTGATTTTACAATCGGCCTACGACATATATAACGAATTGGGTCATATCATTTCTAAAATCATTTATTGGATAACCAACCCCTCTGCCATAGGTCACCCCAAGTGGTTCGCTACTAGGGATTGCAATCCCGCAGCTAATTCAATCCCGCGGGATTGATATGCGGGATTGCCTAATCCCGCGCGGATCCCGCGGGATCCCGCATCTTTGAAATAATGTTATAAGTTTTAAAATCAAATTGAAACTACAGATTTTTGGGTAAAAATCAACTTTTATTTAACATTTCTTACATTAAGCAACAGAAATTAATTCTTTTGTATTAATTAAGTTTTTTATTATCTAAGTAATTAGTAATCTGTTTTCTTAGATTCATTTTTAAATAATTGGCATAATTTAATAGTTTTGTTTAATTTTTCACTTACTCCTAACAGGTTTATATTTTTAATTCAGTCTTTATTCATATAATGACTAATAATCAAATCACAACTTTCTCTTAGATGCTACTATTATTACTATAATTTGTACTACTATCCTTTTCCAACATAAACTTCACATTCCAAATGCAACCTCAATTAACCACTGGAGCGACCATGTCGAATAATTCGACATTTTGTTTTCTTCTAGGATTGCCCACGTCGAATAATTCGACGTTTATGACGTACCACTCGTAAAAAATTAAAAACTATTTAATTATTTACCAGTGCCTGGCCAATATTTATTCCGTTGGAAAGCTGGGAATATTGTCTCTCATCTATGGCAACATCTATTGCATATAGATGCTTCTGGAAAAAGTATTTCGCGCTTTAAAACTGACAGTTTAGTCACCTCCGACACAAAACTGTTTGACAGGCCGGATAAATTTACACGTATTTTAAAATGCCCTAAGTGATTGTGTTTTTGCATTTTAACACCAAACAGTTATTACAATTCAATTATCCATGTGGTTAACGTGTTTTCAAGTGTTCAAACTGAGAATTTAGTGACTTTTAACATGTTTTAACATGTTTTACGTAAATAGAATTTAAAATCTAAATTTCATCCGATTTTTGTGTTTATTTTTACAATTATGGACCTACTTACTTGACGTGTGCATTCGAACTATAGTTTATCAATTAGAAGAATTCTTAACAAAGATATACATCTAAATTTCAATTAGCTTTGAAAAGTTTTAATCTAGAATATGACAACTAAAGCTAGCTGTCAGGTGCAAATTTTGTGACAAAGGAAAATGGCGGATCTCGGTAAAATAATTGCAAATATTGTAAAAGGTTAGTACTACGTATTCTTATGATATATTATCTTATTAAAAACCTTGTATTTTGTTTAGACAACGTGTAGAAATCAAAAATATCCAATGTTGACTTGAAAAAGTAAAATTTAGGGCAATCTTACAGGAATTAACACGCAGGATTCGCACATTTTTAAAGTTTACGATTTTATAATATTTTTTTTATAATTCCTACAAATATGTGATAATCAACAAAAGATAGGTTAATTTATTAACTATATAGAACTATAATCAGTTTGCATGTCTTCATATTAAAATTCGGAGATATGATTTTATCAATGTCGGCGGAAAAAATTCAAAATGTACTCGAAAATGTCACGAGCAATCGAGGGCAAAAGTTATAAAACGCGCTGTCGTTCCAGTGGTTAAAGTAAAATCAGGGCCTCCACACAAAAAAACATTAAACATACCGATAACTCATACCTCATACGGGCAAAGAAACTTTAAGTACTACGCAACCAAACTATATAACTACATACCCACCACACTGAAGCAACTACTAACTACAAAGACATTCACAAAAAATACATCAAAGACTGGATCAAACAACAATTCGCAGTACTATTTATGAACAACTGGCAGGCGCCGACAGGATACAGGATACTAGGATAGCCCGCCTGCCGCCAACCGCTAGTGGCGCTAGTCCCCGGCCAATCCTCTAGACTCTAGTGGCCGGTGACTAGCGCCACTAGCGGTTGGAGACATGCGGGCTATCTTGTGCTAAACGGTAACATTGCGCTCGTGCTACTCTCGATTTTTGCGAAAGTTTTAGCGCCAAATTTTTAACTTGCGGGATCCGCGGATCCGCGCTTTGAAGGTGCGGGATTGCGGGATTAATAAAAGCTGCGGGATCCCGCGGGATTGCGGGATCCCGCTTTGCGGGATTGCAATCCCTATTCGCTACGCTTTTTATATGAATAGGTACCTCACAAAAGTACCAACTACTCCCATCTGGAGCCAGTAAGACTATGGCATACCCAATTGTGGTATGTTGTGAGGCTGAATGTTGTGGGAAGGGGAAGGAGATTTAAAAAAATTACCTGGCTATTCAGATCTAGTCACCAAACACGGCTAAAGCCTTTTCATAAGCCTAAACCTACATACACTGTATACCAGCGTAAAAATTAAAAAAATCGTAATAAGTAATATAACTTTTTTCGGACTATAACACAAGATTCCCAACTGTCTGGAGCCAGTGAGACTATGGCATCCCCAATTTTGCCCTCGACCACGCCGGCCGTCAAATGCCGGCCACGCTTGGTGACTTAGCAGGGATGCCCGGTTCACGGGGTGAGGTTTGTCCGGGTCTTGGCGGCGGATGTATCTACCCATCAACTGCGTGACGGGAGGATCGGCCAGATCGAGAGAGACTGGTTGAGGGAGACCTTTTGACTTCTCCAGCAGGGCTCTATTGGAACATCACCTTGCACCGCAGTGGGAGGAAAGGAATCATTCGTCCGTCACTCATGGACACACTGACCCCCAGATTCATATCCACCCCTCATATCTTTTCCTTTCCAAAATATCCTCTCCTTCCTTTCCTAAAAATACCCTTCACACAGCATCCCCAAAGATGACATTATTTTTATGGGGGAATTATTTTCTTCAGGGACTTCTGTGTAGAGCTTTTGTAAAAAAAAATCAGAGTGTGCAGTTCACACGCGGTAGAAGTGAAAACTTCAGTAAAATAAAGTAGACAAGAGTGGGGAGGCTACGAAGCAATTTTTAGTCTACCTCATTCTCTCTCACGCCAAATTCGTCTCTTTTTAGTGTCGCTATTTTTCGTTTCATTGAGTTTCAAATCACAACCGTTCTTGAAGTTTTCACTTGAAAAAAATATAGGTATACCTACGTATATATTTATTCCGACCTGTATATATGAGCATTCCATCGCCTTTTTTAACGAACTCGTTGTTTAATATTAATGATAATAAATATTTAAATGTATCACGCTTTGTAATCGAAGTTAAATAAATATTATGCACGCATGTTCTTCCACAACAATGACATTCTTTATTTGTTTCATAATATAGACAATATGTATTAATAACAAGAGATATTATATGACAAAAATAAATATAAATATGTACACGCATTGTGTCCGTGTATTCATGAAAATTCGCACATGAGTTTTCATTTCAGTTGGCCAAACTGCGCGAAAGAGCGCTAAAATTGAAAGTCGTAAAAGAACACAGCAAAGCAATATTATTAGATTACCCGGCATTGTGGCAGCATTGACTAGAGAATCGATAATTCCAAATGTGGCCGCTGGAGGGCAGCGTGCGGCGCGCGCCCACTCTTCGCTGCCAGTAACCTCGAACGAACGTAATAATATGCGTTTAATCGTCCCGTCAAGATGATAAAAATATTTTTTTTATTTAATGCACGTTCGTATGGCGAACTAAACAACAACATAATATAAAAGGTACATTTATTTATTTGTGTACCAAAATAAACGTTAATTTCGACGAACGTGTAAACGCACGCTCGCGTTCCACGCAGTCAGCTGCTGCCTTAGCTCGCTGTTCCGTGTCGCTTCTTGTCCGCTTTCGATGTTTTCTGTTTTATTTTGTTATTTCTGTGATGCAAGCCCAGTTTGCCGCTAAAAATACCCTCTCTGTGAACTCTAAAGGCAGTCAGTGTGGTGTAAGTGTATTTTAAGATCTGGAATCCTTTCAAGAGAGGTAAATTCGCATTATTTATACTAGCAGGTCGAACATAACCTCACATCGCGCGCCTTGTTCGCTAGCCGCGGGCGAGGCTCGCCTTCACATGGGAAATGTCGCCAAATTAATTGATTTTTCCTTTCTTTGTAGTATTAAGTATTATGCTGTTTTCATGGACGAACTTACCCATTAAAAGATGCTAAAATTATATTTTCATTCTAGACTTTGAAATTTTTTAAACACGTGAAATTCAGCCGTTTGGAACGATTCGTGCAAGTAGTCTGATTTTAATTGTATAAATTATATTTCTCTGGTATATTTAGTTAACCAGACATGATAATTATTACGCCAAATAAATCGTATCGAAGTCATTGTACCTATCCATGGACATTTTTCTTGTTAGAATCCGGGTGTTGGTTTCGTATTTTTGCTGAAATTAACACGAAATAATTTAGAAACAAATGACAATATCTCACCTGCTGGGATTTGTATTCTTTATTTTAGAAAATAATGACAGAATAAATCCTGATTATATTTTTTTTTTGACATTTGAATAAACAACAATTTGAATTGATATGATATTGTCTACCAACATTGTTTACTTTATGCTAAGTCAATAGGCGGTGTCTGTTTTGTGCCTAGGCTAAAATTTTCGAATTATATTTTTATCCAATCGGTTTCTAGTAGGAATCAATTATATTTATCATAATGATGTCTGCGTAGCCGCCGTATAATAGCCGGCTACAAGTGATTAATTACGATTTATTCACTACCGAAAAAGCCCATAATTACTTTCAAGTACCTAGGTACATAGGTACTTCTGTAATCTTTCTCAACTGATGTTGAAAAAGATTATAATTAACGATGACATTTTTTAAATTTGTATATGTCTGCTCTTGTTCATCCGTTTAGCCTTGAATTGGGAATAAAATAATATAATCAGGATTCGATTACTTTCGTTATTCATGATGAAATGAATACTGCAGAATATTCTGAAGGTAGGTACCTAAATTATCTCCAAAGAACGCATTTTAAAACCTGTGTAAAATCATTATAATATAAGTACCTACGTACATGCATCTTTTAAAACCAGTTTTCTGCTGATTATTAAAAATTAAAAATTACCCACGCCGACCTAATAAATAAATGTATCGGAGTTTTTGCTAATCACATTTTGTATGGGAAAAATTATATGTATATAGGTAGATAGGTACGTAGGTATCCATAGTAATTTTTTCTTGAATTATCAGAATAGGAAGAAAGGAATAACTCTAATTTCTTTTGCTTTCTTTGCCATTATGTTCAGTTATAAAATCAATGTATATCAATAGCAAAGGGAAAAATGCATTGTTTATTAAATCTATGTATCGATTTAATTTCACCTTCATTCAAAATTTACGCCAAGGCTGAAAAAGTCAGCTAAAAATCTGTTCATAAACAGTCAAACATTTGACCTTTTTATGTTTATTTATTTGTATAAAGTAGAATGGAATAAGACTCCTTTCTTAAATACCTACCTAACTACATAGTTAGATTTAAAAAGTCAGCCGAGCGATTCTATATCTTTTGTGGAATCGTTATCGAGAAAACGGACGTGATCTCCTGTCTGATTTGTGTATTTATTTTTGCTTTTTCTGTGTACAACGTACATTAATTCAATAAATAATCAACCATGCTTGCAGGAATTCGTGTTTAAAACGATCTAAACTAAAATATTTGACAGTAAATATGTAAAAATCACACAAATCTCACAGGAGATCACGTGCATTATTCGATAACGATCCCACAAAAGATATACCTAGAATCGCTCGGCAGATGGGATGAAAGCAGACAAAAGGAATAAAATCCCTCTTATCCATACATAGGTAATTATTTTTCTTTTTTAAAATGCTCAAAATGAAAAACTCGAAACAGTCATACTCAAACTCAAAACTAACTCCTATCGTAGATATTTATCTTTAAAATAACCAAGAGCACGAAATGTTTTTATCAAGGATTATTATTTAAACATAATGAAAGCTTTTATGTTCAGTTTTTTTAGATGCGGGTTAGCAACATTGTTATTTTTAAATTAATTTTGTTGAATAGAAATTAACTCTGGATTAAAGGTTTCCAGACTCATCTGATAAAAAAATGCATTAACCTAGGTAAAAGTACCGCGATAAGATTTTTTAATCGTTGCAAATGTTTCATGATATTGTTACTTACTCGTTCTTAAGGGCTTTAAAATAAATATCAATCAATATTATTCCACAAATAATAAATTACAAAGAAACATATCATATGTACCTATCCACCATGAAATATTATTTAATATCTGTAAATTGTTATAATAAATAAATAAAATTACTCTATCCAAAATGTAAAGGCCACAATTCTTGATCCTAACTTATTGACAATAAAATATTCCAACAGTCTTCATAACAATTAACAAGCCCGTCTCAAATGGTCTTAACACAAATTATATTTGCCACTTATTTTTGAAGTGAAACTTCTATATCCCCGTTAGAGCGATTCGAATGAAACGAAAATGACGCACTACGCCACCTGCGAAGCATCAAACTGCGCTCAAGGCCCCTATTGGTTGAGATATAAAACGGAAACGACTTTGTTTTTTTACGGGTCGTCGGAATATAATGCCTAAATTCGCACCTCGCCGCGCGTCCCATAGCGCAGCGGTATAGTGCGTAGCAAATCTCAGCGCCCAGAGAAATCTATACTGTGGGAGCTACATCAAACGGGATAAAATATAGTACGCAATATGTAATCTTATAATTAATTAGCAATTTGAAAATCAAAATATGCTTTCTTGGAGATATGTATTTAGATATATGAGATGTCTATGTATTGCTATATTAAGCATAGGAAATGTTTGAAACTTTCAAAATACCTTCTTTAAACCCCCGCGAAGGTTTATTAAAACCACATGACGGTAGGTACACCTGAAAGTTTTTAAATCATTACAAAAACTCTGCGAAACTTTAAAAAATGTCAAAATTTGAGAAAGACATTTGCAAAACAATGATTATTAAATCAAAATTAAATTTTCGAAACTCTTTAAATAAATGAATTTATTTGAAGTACCTACTCGCCTAATACTTCGAATCGAATCAAGAATTATAGATATTTTACTAGGTTCCTATGTTAGCTACCAAATTTGATGGATTGTTCTTATAATATAAAAAAATTGTAATAGGTGGCACGCGAGCTGTTTGAAAACTGAATGCACTGAGTCTGAATAAATGGAACGCGGGAGGGAGGTTGGCGATTTGAACAATAGGTATTTTGCCAAACTGTTGCTGTCACTCTGGATCTTACTCCCCCGAATACTGAGCGATAGGGACAACTACACCTCAGGCTGATAATACCTAAATAAAATCGTCAAAACCGAGGTTTTGAATTCCCCATTTTTCTCCTCCAAAACTGGACCGATTTTTAAGATTTTTTTCTATGTTAGAAGAAAATACTCCAAGTTTGTACGTTTTCCTTTTTTTTTAAATACCTACATTGACTGGTTTGTATCCTGAACGTCTGTTGATAGTGTTAAACGAGACAATTTAAACTATTTTTGATAAGTTACTCCTATAATAAGTAACTTATCAAAAAAGGCAAAATGTTCCTACGCGCTACTGTTCGAAATCTACGTATATTATATTAAAAAAATATTTGCTCTAGTGTGAAAATTAGAGAGGAATTGGGGAAATACGTTTGAATGGACAACACTCCGCCCGATTTCCTCTTAAGACCCGAATTTCTACCGATTTCTTGCAAACCTCCCTTAAACATTTGAAGTTTTTAAGCTTTTAGAAAAATATGTGTTATTTTTGAAGATAATATCTAGACATTCGTCGCGCCGAAACGAAAATTATATAAAATTCCCTCGATAGAAAAAAATCGCAAAGTATGCTCCAAAAATTATTATATACACGTTTGTTTCAGTTATTTTACAAGTTATGTGTATGAAAAAAGTCACAGTGTTTCTTTAAATGCTGTTTAAGACAATCCTCGCGAGAGTTTTGCTCTATTTTAAACGAGTCGTGGTTTATTAAACATTTTCACAATTTTCGCATCGATTTTGTCACTTTAAATACTAGCGCTCTCCTTTAACATTCGTAATTTCATATCTCTCCATCTTCTTCTTTTTGTGCGCGGTTGCGGGGCCTTAAGATTTTTTCCTGCACAATTATGTAGACGCTGTTATGATTTCGAATCATATTGACAACGTGGTTAATTATAACAATGTTTATAAGACTGAGAATATCCTATATCTTTATTTCTAATAAAAAACCCATCCTTCACCAATTTTAGTTTTAAATCTCTGCCGCTAAAACAGCGGTAATGATTTTTCCATTTTAGTCCGTTTTAATAACAATGTCGTTCACACCTCCTTTACGCTCTGAGGAGCTCCTGTTCAATTTAAATTAATATTAATTAATGAATGTGTCGGAATTAGGAATGTTGGTTATTAAGAAAAATGAAACATGCACACGAGTCACAAGGCGTGTCGTGTTGCTCGGGAGACCTTACTGCTAAAAAATAAAAGTATGTAAGAACCTAACCTTATTAACTAATGGTAACAAGGTTTTATTTTAAAGACCTTTCTGCTCCTGTCCAGTTTGGATGTGCGTAGTAAGGGTCGACCGAGATCTCGGTCTCGGCATTCTCGGCTACAAATTCTACCGAGAACTCTGTCTCGGTTCTCGGCGAAAAATCGCCGAGATTCTCGGCCATAACCGAGACCGTTGTAAGTAGGTACGGTATAGGATAATGGGATTCAAATCTACCGCACGCGTTCACATTTGTCACTTGGTGTCAGTGCGTGAGAGAGCTGTCGATTGTGATTGGTCGGCTGGCAGCGAGGCGGGTTTTACTTATAACCATAATGATAATATCTAGACGCCTTCCACGCCGAAACGCAAATTATTTGCAATTCCCTCGATAGAAAAAAAATCGCAAAGTATGCTCCAAAAATTATTTTACCAACGTTTGCTTCAGTTATTTTACAAGTTATAATTGTGAAAAAAATTCACAATGTTTCTTTAAATGATGTCGTGTTTTATTAAATATTTTCGATTTTATCGCTTTAAATATTAGCGCGCTCCTCTAACATTCCTAATTACATATTTCTCCATCTTCTTCTTTTTGAGCGCGGATGCGGCGCCTTAAAACAAATTATTATTACATTCTTAAATATACTATATTATGCCAAAATAGCGCATTTTCATTTTTTTTTTCTCAATTTATCTATTCTCGGTCTCGGCTCTCGGTCTCGGCCGAGATTTTAATTTATTCTCGGTCTCGGTCTCGGCCGAGAACGAAAAACATGTCTCGGTCGACCCTTAGTGCGTAGAAAATCCCGAAAAAAATGTGCTGGTAAGCTGTAAAAAATTTTCTCACTTTGAATCTTATATGACTTTTTTGCACATTGCCCTTTATTTTGTGAGATTTCTGTAAAGCAAAGAGGGTGTACGTTAGGGTGGAACACTTTTGTATGAAAATTTTTATTTTTTCGAATTTCGAATTGGAATACCAGGTAAAAGTTGCTTTATATAATTGTAAATAACACTCCTCAATTTGGAAGTTCTAGGTCAACAGCTTGAGCCCCCGCCATAGGCTTGAAATTTAATTTTTTAAGTTTTTATAGACGTTTTGTATTATCCACCCTATAAACAAAATAATAGGTAAATATAATATTTTATGAATTAAATGATAAAATAAAAGTAGATTTTACCCAATAAAATTATTTATTTCAAAAGTACACACAGGTTCAGAAAGTTATGTAGGTATGAATAACATCATTTTTTATGACAAAAATCCATTTTCTTCTCAAACTTTGGTATGAGCTTTCGATATGCTAATTTAGATTTTATGAATCCCTCTTGTCTTGTCTTGTCGCATACATTTAGAGCTGCTTTTGTCACAACTTTTACAAATCTTTCCACAGCCTGGGTGTGGCAAGGCAGTCTCATAAACTCCAACACTGTATCTTCTCCATTTTCTATAAGACATTGTAACTGCTTATCGGAAAAATTCATCAGTAATGGGGGTTTGTATATATTTTGTTGCCAGTCAATCATGTTTACGTAAGAACGTGCATTTAAGTCCACTTTTGGCACCTCAATCATGCGCCAAACAGATTTTTTATTTACTTGACGAGCCTTTAAAATGCGTCTTGCAGCGAGTTCTCTAATGTGCTTACGTGAAACTTACTCAACAACAAGTTTTCTGGATGAGCAAAGTAAGTGTTTCGAATTATAACAGGGTCCACTATCGCTAACAACTAGTTGGACAAATATCGAGTGCTGTTAATGAGCTTTCATAAATGATTTGAACCATCTTTGCAGGATGAATGTGTTTTGATAGCAAATCAGTCAGGAGCGTATGATTTGATAAAGTCACAAGATTTTGTTGTAGATTTTCCGTAGAAATATTCAAACGTAGTATACGATTAGCTCTCGTCAACCAGCGGGCATGGGATAGATTACCTGGGCTTCTCTGTAATAAATCAGGAGAGCAGGATCCGTTTATGTCAGCAGTAGAAATTTCTTGTAAATATTTCTGGTCTGTACTGAGATCTGTGGATATTTGTGGAGGTAGTTCACCTTCTATCTTCTCAAAGTTGTCCAACGGCAGCGTCTTGCATATCTCTAATGCTTTACCAATTTGACCTGCAAATGATTTAGGTCCTGCAGTAGGGCCATCCAAATAAGTAAAAAAATGCCTCAATGGTAACACATTGGCGTGTAAGAGACAAATTATCCATTGCAATGGTCGAGATAGTCTGTTTTCCAAAAGACGAATCACGCATCTCACTTTCCCTGCATTTGTGTTTGTTCCATCACAGCCAACAACCATTAAACCCTCTAGTGATATCTTTTCAGTCGTTAAACAGCTGTTGAAAACTCTTTCAATATTTTTTGCACTCCCCGATGTTGGAACCACATACCCAATATAAATAGAACCTGGTTCTTTTATAATCGAAATATGTTCCTCTTGTACAATCACTCTAAACCTCTTTGATCCTTTTAAAACAGTTTTAGCCTGTTAGTGGGTTGGTCTTCTAAAAAAATTTGTTCCTCTTTTGGCACTTTTTTCCTCAAACAAATACAGCTTACCAATTCATAACACTTTCGAGTGATAACTTTTTAGTAACTGTAAGACTCGTTTGTGTGTGACAGTTGGAATAGAAGATTTTATCCACAATTCTTCAATTTTTGTTCCAATTATTTCGGCAATTTCCAAAAACGTAGGTTCTTTTGATGTGTTATTCCTTACTTTTAAGTCTTGTCGAACTCATTCATAGAATTCCGTCACATTTTCATAGGTAGGTAGGATATTCTCTATCAAATCTGCACTTTCACCAAATATCGGACATTTTAACGTTTGTCTTGTAAAAGTCATGTTAAATCACTTAAAAAACGTTTACCAACAAGTACTCGTGAATATAATTGGCGCGCGACCCTTCACTTTGAGACAATTATCCTTTAAACAAAACACTGCATTTCATAGATTGTCACGTGCCGCCCCCCGCTTCGTCCTGCACTTTACTCCTTTAATCACAGCGCCAATAATGAAGTATTTGATTGCAACAGCTAGTTAACTATATTTAAAATACGTCATTAAATAAAATAAACCTATTTTAATAAATTCTGTACTGTTTTGTAGGCCACGCAAATAGCCCCAAAACTGTCGTTTTTGTAAATGTTCAATGTCTTGGCGGGGGCTTTTACCGTTGTCTGATATTTTTTATATTTTTAATTGAAGTAATTGATGGCAATTGGCAACTTAATACAACTATTCCAAATAAAAATTAGAAAAAAAAAATTTTCGTTCCGCACTAGTGTACGTTCCGAGGACGCTCGAGGGGGCTGCCTTATTTATGATAATTTATTCTCAATACCAAAAATATCGAATTATAATCCAATTAATCCACGTCCGTTAAATAATATGCCATCGGCAAAGATTCACACCACGCGATGAAGAACATTGCCATGGGATCTTAATATTTTTTCAAGGAATTTCGAAATAAATTACAAAGTAAAAAATGTTATTATGTGCGCAAAAACGATTATTTATTAATCTAAATATTTTAATATTTTTCTTTTCTAATATTTTAATAAAGCTCTTGATAATATGTAAGAGTATTAGTGAATTCAGATTTTTTTTCTTTTTGTAGTGAATACTTCTTTAGCACCGTTGTGTTTTGAAACTCGACGAAACGAAAAATGACAACACTTAAAAGAGACGAACACATATATCTATTGGATTTAACCTGCGAGAGAATGAGATATTATAATCAATTTCCTCTTTAGGAGCCTCCCCACTTTTGTTTTCTGAAGGTTTCGCTTCTACCGCGTGTGAATTGCACACTCCAATTTTTCGAAGTGAAACTTCTTTAGCACCGTTGTGATTTGAGACTCGATGAAACGAAAAATAGCGTCACTGAAAAGAGACAAACACATACGTACATAGGATTTACCCTGCGAGAGAATGAGGTAGTATAATTGATCTCCTCTTTGTGAGATACTCTGTAGCCTATCGGTCTCCTCTTTGTGCGGTGCTTTGTAGCCTCCGCACTCTTGTCTACTTTAGTTTTCTGAAAGTTTCACTTCTACCGGTGATATGTTGTAAAGCTAAAGGTAGTTGTGAAGGGAAGGTAGCGTAGAATATGTAAGTGGGAAAGTACCAGGCTCTTCAGATCTGGTCACCAAACACGGTCAAACCCATCATATTATTTTTAATGAATAAATAATTAGTCAAATCATATTTATTTCCACACGCCGGGATTTGAACCCGCAGCCTTCGGATTGTTGGTCTTACCTTTTGATCATGGACGGTCTCGGCTTAAGAGGGCATTACCAGAGAAAACCAGAAATATGTCATTTTCAAATCAGATTTTAGACGTATTGACTCTTTTCCACAAAAAAATATAAATGGATTTCGAAAGATTGTTCTTTTATCTAGCATTCGCATGTAATAAATTTAAGAAATTTTTTAAAATTTTAGTGTAATAAGGTTATTCCATAGGTCGTTGGCAGATTTGTTAAATTTTCAAAAAAGATTTTGTATTATACCACACCCATTTCAAATAATATAATCATGCAGTAAAATAAATCAATATATTATCTAGCAAACGCATGTTTTAGAATTTTAATTTTAGTTTCAATAAAATCTTTAAAAAATATGTACGTACATGTGTTTCTTGACGAAAATTGGTCCATTTGTGTATTTATTTGCGCACTTACAAACTAATATATTTAAGAATTTTTTTTACATTCTTATTAAATTTAGACATTATTGAAAAATGACAAATACTTATAATCAAAAAATAACTCCAAAAAGTACATTATTTTAATAGTTTTATCATCACGCCTTTCAGCATTTTTGGATGAAGGTATAAATTAAAGCTAATTTGAATTAAAACAAATTCGATATTGAGTTAAAATTTAAAAAAGCTGGTACGGAGAATAATTAATCTTTCTCATTGTAACCGCCCTGCACGATCGTAAGAACAACTTTCGACGAAATGTTGATTTTCGTCCGCTGGCTGTTTAAACGCTCTTAAAAACAAATTGAATTTAAATTAGCTGTTTGTACTACTAATATTATCTCCCTTAGAAGCCATAATATTATGAGAAGTGTTCTAGGAATAGAAACAACCCAACATAATCTTTGTTAACACTTTCGTAGTAGTTCGAATAGCTTTGGCCTACAGGTTCGCGTAGGCGGGAGGCCTGAACCGAGTAGGCAGTTGAGCAGGTACCAGATAAAGGGAAAGTAGTACTATTTCTTTTGTATCTCGTGTCGTGCTTATATGAGTTCATGAGTTGCTTTGGGACCAGACCATTTCATCACCTGTGCGAGGGAGGTGAAGGGGGGGGGGGGCTAAGTAAACTAACTACGTTATCCGATACGATACTGACGCACCTTTTGTTTGATTACTCACACTCGTGCATAATTTGGAGACACGCATACTAACACGCTTACACGGGTATTAATAGCTCTCGTGTCATACGAATAGACACATTCGGCCTTGGTGTTTTATTTTTATGTGAATTTAAAGAGTTCAAACCGCTCTCAAACATCTGGAGCCAGTGAGACTTTGGTATCCCCAATTGAGGTATGTTGTGAGATTAAGAATATTGGGGAGGAGAGGGAGATTGTGAAGACATAGTTAGAGAAGTGCCGTCAGATATAATCACCATAGACGGCTAAAGCCATTTAAAGCAACGTTTCTATTCTGAATGGTGGTCTTTCAACAGGGCGATACTGATAGTATCTTCCACTTATGAATTAATTTTGAAAATTCAGATTAATGAAATAAAATTTACTTAAGCCGGTATTTAAACGCTCAACCTCCGGATTCAAAGTCGAGGCCTTTGTGTTTCCTCCTTCCTACAACATGGGCCTCTTCAAGACCAATGTTCATTCCTTTCTCTCCTCAAAAAGACCTTCCACACAGCATCTCAGATGACATAGGCCCTGAGGGAAATTATTTTCCTCAATGCATTATTTAAGCATTTAATTTAAACATAATTTTATTGATGTCAAAAATTACTGATTTTTTTATGTGAATACCGCACAAGAGTCCCAACTGCTCCCGTCAGAATCCAGTGAGACTATGGCATCCCCATTTGGGGTATGTTGTGAGACTGAAGGTAGTGGGGAGAGGCAGGAGATAGGGAAGAGGAAAGTGGGGAAGTACCTGGCTATTCAGATCTGGTCACCAAACAGGGCTAATGCCATTTCAAGCAACGTTTCAATTCTGAATGCTGGTCTTACACCAGGGCGATACTGAGAGTATCTTCCACTCTGGAACGTGCCGCAAATATACTATATATTATTTTTAAATGAATAATTTGTGAGATAACACAAATTAATCAAATAAAATTTATTTGCCACGCCGGGATTCGATCCCGCGACCTTAGGTGTGCGAGTCAAGAGCCTTACCGCTGGACTACGCCGAATAATAATGATATAATCCAACACTGCAGTAGTTTTTTTTCCTATATTTTTTGTGATTTACCCACTTCCTTGGACACCCTTGGGAAGGGACCTTGACACCCAGAAAAGTGGCAATCAAACGAACTTTCGAAATGTGATATGAAAACTGATGGAAAAAATAGGTTGAATGGATTTTATGTTTATAGACCACTTTTAATGACTTTATAACGCTTTTTAAGTGTGTTAAATTACCACTCTCCATTTTGAGTCCTTCAATATTCTTTTCCTGAGTAAAAATGTGAATACAACTATTGGTGGGAAACAGATAATAATAGGCAAATCCCACCACTAATGAAACGTACTCTGTTACAAAGCCCTGTAATGATATTTTTGTTCTTTATTTTTAAGTCTGTGATCCCATACTCCCCTCTTTATTCCCACAAGTATGAAGTGCAAAATGCAATATAATTTTATCGGTCAGTCATCAAAGCGCGATTTGAGCGCATTAAAAGGAAGGTGCCCCGGGGCCGCCTGTGGCCGCCACTGGGCCACCAATGGGCCACCAATGGGCCACCTACCCTCTCCCTCCACAATCGGGTGGAACGGGGTAGGTGGATACCGGGTGCCCACCTAATTGCAAATCGATGGACTCTGAAAGCCTGACGCACGGCGCACTACCTCAATTATTTTTAAAAATACACCGGCTTATTTACATAAGCCAATTTTCGAATCAACGTGAGCACGTGAACGAACAGGTTTAATCAGTTTGAGTGGAGCTCTGAAGGAAACGAGTATTGCATTTCGAAGGAGGGTCCTCTAATTGTATCACATTTGGTCGGTATACACCGTTCATTCTTATTTTTATTTTCCTTTGTCCCACTGAAAACTCGCTAACTGTGCACTGATTTTTTGCAGAACGTTTTGTTGCCAGTCTCTAGGTCAAATGTATATACTCAGCTTCGTTTTTACCCCAGCTGTGATTCTCTCTAATATCCGATGATAACAACAATTAGATATTATGGCAATTTGTCAAAAAATATTTGTACAAGGGGTATTTCGAATATGATGTGAAAAAATGAAAAAAAAAATTCGAAAGCCAAGAAAGACATCGTCATTTTAAAGATGTTGCATAGTGCGTTAGAACTTCAGTGCATTAGGTATTCAAATTATGTC
The DNA here is from genome assembly GCA_917880885.1 of Limnephilus marmoratus. Lineage (NCBI taxonomy): Eukaryota > Metazoa > Arthropoda > Insecta > Trichoptera > Limnephilidae > Limnephilus > Limnephilus marmoratus. Next base: position 49,635,114 of record OU862909.1, on the reverse strand, counting down.
CATAACAATGAATCTAGCGTTCGAACAAGTCAAACAAAGATCGTCGCTCAAAGTTACATAGCTATATATTATGATGGTGAACGTGAATATATTTTTTATTCTGACAGTATTGTCGATGTCACTATTTTCTTTTGTATAAATACTGCTATTAAATTACACAAATTAAAAGTTGACTTCGATTACCATTAAAATTACTTATTTCTGCTACGTTTATTCCAGTCGCTAATCATTCATAAACTGGTCGAGTTAGCATAATTTCTGAATTAATCCCGAACAATGATTGTGTTCAATTAACCCGTGTATGTACCCGATGCAAATATTAGGCTTCAAACTAAAATCTACCGCATTTCGATTGTTCATTATTTGTACGAATTTAGAATCGGCGGAGTGTTGTTGACCACACTAATTATTTGGCATTATTTCTCCGATACTTGAATACATACAGGACTGATAGAATCAGATAAATGCGGTTACGGCATTTGTTCCGAGCTTTCGTAAAGATTGAATGGCAGTTTTTAGTTTTTCATTTCAGTTTCAGCTCATGTTAGTCGTGCATGGGTCCGGTGTACCGGTCGCAGCCCCAAACTGCTTTGTATGCATTGATTGAGAGCCTATTTTAATAATTAAAGCTAAATGTATTTGCACACACTAGAACATAAAGTGTGTAGAGGGTTTGGGGTCGGTATGATTTAATATGCAGTGCGGGGTACACCGGGGCCAGACCACCGGGGTGCAGTTGGGGTTAGCCGACAACGTAAACTACCCCACCCGCCAGCCACCACCACAGCCAGCAGCCAGCGAGCCTGTCACGACTAGCCAGCAGTACTAGACCGGTACTACCTCATCCCGCGATACCCAATCTCCAGCGCTGGACGGACTAAGACTTGTCTCGCTGCACTTTTGAATGTTGAATGAACTATCGAGATGAAAGCCGTTTAGAAATAGCACAGCGACCATGTGGCACACTGAGGTAAATGTCAACCGGTGACTCGTGCTATAGGTAAGGTCCGGTCCGCGATCCATGCACTACTCGCTGCAGTGTTCGTGCAATGTCCATAGTTGTGTTGGTTCTGGGACCCGCCATTGTTCCGGCGGGATCGGAGCGGATTGAGCCGTATTACAAGTACAACTAGGCATGAATTCAGCAGTCTGTACACGGCTTCAGCCACTAGCCTACATATTATTATATGCCGTCTGCGCTGGTGCAGCAGACGGAATGATCAATGACATCATTGTAACCGATTCGGCATTCGGCGGTCTACTACTGACTGCTGACGGCGAACTTAGCCTAGTCTCGACCAGCCTCGGCAGCCTCTTCACTAGAAAACACAACAAGATCTCTGAATGCCTCACCGTGTTTTAAATAAACTTAATGTGATTTCATCACTTTGCAAACTTATTGATGATACCTACAAATAAAAATTACCATCTCAAGATTATAGTACTTATATTCAAGACAGCTGTACGAGTATATGTATACAGAAATAGCCATCCATCGGCAGATGATGTTGCGATGATAATACTTTCTCCAACACTTGAAGTTAGTTGGTTTCTATGTACAAAAGTAGGTACCCACCTCTCTATTTACAGTTTTGTATCTGAGACATCCAATCCGCATTGTGGATCTGAAAGCTTTTGAATTATTACAGGTTATTTGAATGAAGTTTAACAGTATAATGTACCACGTGTCGCAATCGTTGCCTCCCCACCACACACAGACAGCTGACCATGTACCAATGGGTGGTCACCGCTCCGTCGAGACGTATCAATGAATGGGAAGATGTTCTAGCTCCCTCCTCCGGAAATATGGCTTCCCATTGTTCCGGAGACTGTTCCGACTAGTTATTCCTCATAAAAACGACACTACATACATTTGTCCAATTATTATTATTTTCCATGGTTCAGCCCTGAATTCTCCAGAAGTAGAGTACCCACGATTAATATCCGCCACTGTATGACTTCTCATTGCGACCTAGAGTGACGCTTTTAAATATGATGATGCGCTGTCAAAAGACGGTCGCTCTCGTGGGGACTGAACTGCGAGAGCAGTCGCCACAGCTACTTTATGGCTCCTGCCTTTCTGCCATCCTTCCTTCACTTGGCACTATTTTCTCTTCCCACCGCAGGGTTGCCAGTCATACACAATTTAACCGTTTTGTTCTTATTCATCAATTACTTTTTTTTTTAAATATAAAAAAGATTACATGAACATGAATATTACTGTTGGAAATGAAAAGCTCCAAAATGTACAAGTAACGAAATATTTAGGGTTATTCATAGATTCTAACCTATCGTGGAACTCCCACGTTGAATATGTTAAATCCAAAATTTCCCCGATAACAGGTGTACTCTATCGACTTCAAGATGTGCTCCCCACAGCTCTACTGCGTGCCTCATATTATGCTCTGATCCACTCTCACCTAAGTTATCTGTTTAGTATCTGGGGCACCATTACTGAGAAACAAATATCCGAAATAGAGCCATAAAAAATATATACCATCTACCATGGGATACACATGTCAAAGATATATACTCACTGACACAAATACTTCGCTTTACCATTCTGCCAAAATATAGCATCACCACTGCCATCCTACAAATAATTCAACACTCCTCACACACCAACACTAAACCAGCCTTTAATTCCGATATACACCAGCACAAAACGCGATCACAAAATCAAATACACCTATCGTCATCTACTCACACAACTAAATTTGGCATTAACTCCTTACAATACATCGCACATACGCAATACAACGCATTACCTAATGTCCTAAAACTACCAGAATCAAACAAAAAAATATTGGCAAAGGCTCTAAAAGGATATTTTCTCAGCAACTTTATTAACCAGTGACGAATTTAGCTGTCTTCCTTTGTAACTCTTGTACATTCTTCAATTTCCTGTATCAAGTTTGTCTAGTCCATTTAAAAATCTATGTATTGTTCATTGATTTTCGTGTTCTTATGTAAAAATAATTTTCCTTTAGATGTACATATAATGTTGTCCTTCCCGAAATGAGTTTTACTAAACTCATTGGGTTTAGCGTAGGGAGTGTGGCGAACCCATCGCTCAGGGAGTGGAAAACACAAACCTGCAATAGCCATCCCAAGCCAAGGTGTGAGCTACCGTGCTCAGGCTGAATGTCCTGGGGAACAGCGTCACGAACGGTGCCTCCGAGAAACAAGGTCACATCTCGGAGTATTTAGACCTCACTCCAGCACTCAGGGCTCTGCTGGAGTGGACCTTCTATTTCCCTGGTAACTCGTGGGACAAAAAAAATTGGACCATTCGAAAACTAGGGGCCTTTTGGGAACCTAGGAATGCTGAGGCCACCTCTGTGGATATCCTTCCTGGGGCCGTAAGAGGAACTAAGAGGAGAAACCGTGGAGAGGTGAGCTGAGGCCACCTCCATGAACTCTTCCCTTGTGGGGCCTTCAAGGAACCAAGGGGAAGGGCACCCTTCCAGCGCGGGGCCTTTGTGGAACCAAGGAGGAGTGAAGTGGAGAGATAATGTCCTCTTCCCATGTGGGGCCTTCGAGGAACCATGTAGGAGTGAAGAGGAGAAATGAGGCCAGCACTCAGGGCTCTGCTGGAGTGGACCTTCTATTTCCCTGGTAACTCGTGAGACAAAAAAAAAAATTGGACCATTCGAAAACTAGGGGCCTTTTGGGAACCTAGGAATTCTGAGGCCACCTCTGTAGATTTCCTTCTTGGGGCCGTAGGAGGAACTAAGAGGAGAAACCGTGAAGAGGTGAGCTGAGGCCACCTCCATGAACTCTTCCCTTGTGGGGCCTTCAAGGAACCAAGGGGAAGGGCACCCTTCCAGCGCGGGGCCTTTGTGGAACCAAGGAGGAGTGAAGTGGAGAGATAATGTCCTCTTCCCATGTGGGGCCTTCGAGGAACCATGTAGGAGTGAAGAGGAGAAATGAGGCCATCTTGGTGAACTCTTCCTCTGTGGGGCCTTAGAGGAACCAAGGAAGAGAGATGAAGTTCTCTTCCCTCCTGGGGCCCTCGGGGAGCCAAGGTGGAGTGGACTCTTCCCTTGTGGGGCCTTTAGGAAACCAAGGGGAGGTGGACTCTCCGTCGTGGAGCCTTCGGGGAACTAAGGAGTGGAGAGGAGAGATGAAGCCCTCTTCCGTCGTGGGGCCTTCAGGGAACCAAGGAGGAGTGAAGAGGGGAAATGAGACCTGGGAAGACACATTGTCGGACCAGAAGATATAGCTTCATTTCGAATGACAATCCTGGTGAACTTTATAAAAAGGACTGGGTTACTGTCAAAGGAATGAGGTAAAATGGGAGATAGTACAATGGGTCTATGGCCTAAGTGCTCTCGGGAACTATATATATGTAAACCGTCTCCGATTATTTAAAAAAAAAAAAAAAAAACTCATTGGGAGTAATGTAATATAAATTTTATGTAATAATTTTGTAATATATTATCTCTCATAAAAATATATACATATATAAACCTACTGATGTTTCAAAATATAATATTTGTGCTTAATTGTGTGATCAAAATGATATTAAAAGGTTGACTAAAAAAATTGTTCTTTGAAATCAGATCGCTATTGAAAAACTCGTTCAGTGAAACTGTCAACGGTTTTATCATTTCAATGAGGGTTTGCAAGTTAGTTACCCCATTCTTCCCGCCCCTGGGAGGGGGACGATAGTGTGCGTGTGACTGGAAGAGGTTGGTCCGTGGTGTGTATGAGATGATATAAGGTAGTATGTGGAAGGCTATAGGAATGTCAGCCATAGAGGAGCAGGCTGGGGTAAGACGCCGCGGAAAAGTGTCGAGGGCTTTTACTTTAGAATGCATTTTGTTTTTTGACGATGCGCTTTTGCAGCCTTTGGTGAAAGGTCTTTTCACTCAACTGTGACACTTTTCACTTTGTAACCCCTTTTTGTATCCTCCGGCTTTCCTCCTGCTAAATGAATATAAAAATAAACTTTGACAGCCTGCGTTTTAGTTATTGCCGTACATTTGAAGTTTTTTTTTTAAATGTATTTTTCAGTTTGACTCGAATAATTTCGTGTTCCGTTAATTCGAGTCACATATGTGTTTGGAGCTGAAATATCTCATCGATTAATATGAAATTTGCATGTTTTTCAGTTAAATAAATAACAAAATTATTCCAATTTGTCACATAACAGCTGTTACCGATTGCATATTTGCCCGTAAATTTAATTTCGTTTTGTTCGCTGTTAGTCGAATTATTTTCTGTTTGTAGATAATTGTAGTTGTTAGTAAACTTATCAGTTGTTATTCCACTTATTAAATGCTTAACGGTTGTCAAACGTAATTCAATTCAATTATTATTGCAGCCGATAATGTTAGATCGTAATGCGACCACTCCAATATCTGTAAAGCATGAAATCTGTGTGCTGAAGCAAAAACATTTTCTGGGTTTACACAACTCTTTTGAAAGCGCAGTCATTTCCATCATGAGCTCTGAAGATATTAGTCTGGTTCTTTAATTGTCAAAAAAAATAAGACAAGACTTGTGCCTCCGTTCACGGAGATACTTACAAGCTACTCGAACCTCGTGCGCGTATCATACGCGCCTATCGCAAGTATCCCCCGTACGATTTAGCTGGTGCCTGTTCACGACGCTACGCGGTGGCCGTCGGTTTCCAATCAGTATCACGATACCGACAGTGCTGATCGCAAGCGACGCGTCGCATCATTTGTGTCTGATACTTATTCGTTTAGCGTTTGACAGATATGGCGTCGGAACATGAAAGTAATGTTAGATTTGTTCTGGAAGTGGAAAAAATGCATGTTTACATAACTATACTTTACCAGAATACGTAAAAAACGATTTAGTGGAGAAGGCGTGGATTGATGTTGGAAAAAAAGTCATATGACATCGCATTACAGCGTGTTCACTCCACGGCTGCACGTGAAAAATGATCAAGTTCAGTATATTTCGGATAGCGCCGTGTACGGAGACTAGCATTAAAAAGTGGTATATCAGCAGGGTACTTGTGGTTTCGTCACAATTACGTAGATTGTAAGTATCTCCATAAACGGAGGGCCTTATTGTTACTCGCAGTAAGAAAAAAAAAATGTTGAAACTAGGACGAAACCAACAAATTATGTTTTTCTTTAATGTTTGGGTTTGTATACAATATTTCTGAACAAAAATGAGTATGTGAATTCAGGGGGTTCCTGGTTCCAGGGCACATACTCGTACTTCATCCGGGCCCCAATACGGGGCTAATTACCGGGCCTCGGAGCGTCCGGCGCCCCCGGCCGGGCCCGTAATTCACCCGCTGATAAATCGGGGTTACGACTAAACCATTTGTTCGCCGCTGCTATCGGTTTTGAATTGGCAATTTATCGGACACAACGTATTTGCCACCAGCCTCACCTTCCCATTCCCCTCCCCCTCCCCATTTCCGCGGCGTTCCGGTTATCTGAGCCCGCGCTCCGGCTGACCGCTGCTGCCCCGCTCCACCCGTCCGGCCGCGGCGTTCCACCCACCCGACGACCCAAACAACACCCACAGAGGGGATGCAAGCAAGTGAGCCTCAAGGTATCAGCTACACGGCCACCATTGTAATGCCGCTGTAAAAAAGTTATTTTGATCATTTTACTAAACTTGGGGGTGGAAGGGTTCGTGCTACCAACACCATTCGAAGCCATCGCAGCCCATCATTTTCAATATTTTATTTATAATACGAAACTGACATCTAAGGACATCTATCTCATAGCGCTAGGAGCGCTGCTAAAAAGAGTAAATGCCAGTGACTCGGAGGATCGAAAGCTTAAGAGGGCATTACCAGGGAAAACCGGAAATACGTCATTTTCAAAAAAGTTTTTAGACGTATTGACTCTTTTCCACAAAAAATTATAAATGGATTTCGAAAGATTGTTCTTTTATCTAGCATTCGTATGTAATAAATTTTGAGAAATTTTTTTTAATTTTTAGTATAATAAGGTTATTCCATAGGTCGTTGGCAGATTTGTTCAATTTCCAAAAAAGTTTTTGTATTATACCACACCCATTTCAAATAATAAAATCATGCAGTAAAATAAATCAATACATTATCTAGCAAACGTATGTTTTAGAATTTTAATTTTAGTTTCAATAAAATCATTAAAAAATATGTACGTACATGTGTTTCTTGGCGAAAATTGGTCCGTTTGTGTATTTATTTGCGTACTTACAAACTAATATATTTCAGTTTTTTTTAACATTCTTATTAAATTTAGACATTATTGAAAAATGACAAATTCTTATTATCAAAAAATAACTACAAAAAGTACATTATTTTAATAGTTTTATCATCACGCCTTTCAGCATTTTTGGATGAAGGTATAAATTAAAGCTAATTTGAATTGAAATAAATTCGATATTGAGTTATAATTTAAAAAAGCTGGTACGGAGAATAATTAATCTTTCTCATTGTAACCGCCCTGCACGATCGTAAGAACAACTTTCGACGAAATGTGGATTTTCGTCCGCTGGCTGGTTAAACGCTCTTAACTAGCAGCTAAAACCCGCTTCTGTATATCAATAAAAACATCAACTATTAGAATATGGTGCACAAATCAACTTTTACATTTTTCTATTCAGATCAAAACCATTTGAGAATGCCTACACAATATTGTATGTCGTATAACTTCGTTCATTAGAAATTCACTGGACGAATGATAACTAATTTCTACTAAGAAATATTTTGCCAATCATAAGTCATGAAATTAAAGAACGCCGCCAAAATATTGTATTTTGTTTCTACCCCAACCTCCTATACAGGGTGTTAAGGGACGTACCTGACTTAATTTAACCAGTGATTCCTGACATTATTTGGAGTAAAAAATGTAAATGAAATTTTGGTCTCCGGTGACATTTTAGATTTTTTTTTTTCTACAAAAACATAAAAAAATGGTAGTTGTTGAACAGTTGGAGGCGGGGTAAGCGATTCGTCGGACAACCGGCTGAGTGACCAGTGAAGACATGCGGAAGAAAATTTTTTTCAACGGGTTCAAGTCCCGTTGGCGTCATGTATCTTTTCTCGGAAGATTTTTCAATGTGGACGAGTGTTTCAGGCTGATAATTATTGCTTATAATAATTGTTACCCTTTGTGCTATGCATAAAAATCTTGTCTTAAAAACGTTAGTTTAACAATTAAAAATAATAAAAAAAAAGTCCCAGAGGTGTCAATATGTTTTTCTGATTTTTCTGTTTCCAGATTTAAGATTGAGTTTCGCTTACATTGTCTTCATTTACTTAAAAATTATTTAAAAAAAAATTGTTTGATTTTGGAGAAAAAATTTTAAAAAATTAAAAAATGTCATCAAAAAAAGTCACCGGAGACCAAAATTTCATTTACATTTTTTACTCCAAATAATGTCAGATATCACTGGTTAAAGTAAGTCAAGTACGTCCCTTAACACTCTGTACAGCAATCTTTAACCAAATCGTTTTGAGAGCTCTAAAACTTCAAGATTACCGTTTATAAATATTTAATAGATCATTTTTGATACACTTTGTTGTTATAAGCGCAGCTCAAATTTTCGAATTTTGTAAAGTCCAAAAAGAACCAATTCCAAGAATAGCCGTTTCCTCTTGAAAAGGGATATCGGATGATCCAGTGGCAGAAAGGTTACCGAGACAAAATAAAACTGACCAGAATATCGTCGTATATGAAGTTGATTTTCTTTTCAAGTTTTATAATTGATTTGGGAAAATATTATGTTTGGTTAGACATTTATCATTTTGATTTTGTTATTTGATGCTTGGAAACTTTTCAAAGTGGAAATTTTTTAATCCCAAAAATATTATTTATCTGAGAAAAAAATTCTGGGAAAATCGGAAAATAAGTCTGGAAAATACATTTGTCTTTTTGATATTATGTGAAGTTTGGAAATTTTCCACGTTGGGAAATTTTTGTTTTTCTGAAAAGAAATCTTCTGGGTTTGGAAAAACGATAAATTTTAGCTAGGCAAATAGGTAAAAACATGAGTTTGGAAATTGTTAAAGAATTTTTTTGATTTTTTTATTTGATTTTTGGAAACTTTTAATGTTGGGAAAATTTTGATCACGGAAAATTTTATTTTTCTGAATAAATTTATTCTGGGAAAATCCGAAAATTCGTCAGGAAAAAAGATTAAATTTAAGTTTCATCCGGGAAAATTGGAAATTGGGAAAAAAATTGATCGGAAAATGGATCCGGAAATTGTATTAAGGTTTTTGAAACTCAAAAATTGTTTTTGACATTTTCTCATGAAACTGTTTGAAACTTCAACGGTTCTTTTTTTAAGTAATAGAGTGCGCCTCTTCCGTTTCGAATGTACAGTCGTTAAGATAATAATACCATCAGATGTCGCCCTAAAAGTTGCTGGACGATGAGTTAAGTAACACGAAATCAGGTAAAACATGTTACCGAAGAGATCTTCCTTCAATCTTAAAAAATAGGATGAAGGTTTTATTAAACTGTCTGTTTTATTAAACACGAATAAGTCAAATCAGTTTAAATAACAAAACAAAAGGATACAACTCAAAGGTTTTGTTTATTTTATTAGTGTACAATGCGAAGACTAGACTGGCTTGTTTCTGAGAAGTTTTGTTCTGTATATAATACGATCAGCATTGCCGGAAGACTTGGCGAAGTTGAAAACTCTTCCAAACATAAAGATTTGGAAGCATCTAATATAAGAAGTTATGGCACAAACCTAAACCTACCCCGCTCGGAACAAAGAATCACGTATTTTTAGCCCGAGTTAGAAGTTGTGAATGTGAAGATGTTCCCGAAGCGAGCGGGGGTAATGGGGTTTGTTTGGATGTTGCCCCTTCCAGAACCCGCTATGGATCCGCAGACTTAAACGAAAACAAAGTTACTTTGCGTTAATTTCAAATTTTACGATAATAAATCTCGAGGTCGTAAATTTACATCAAGAAAAAATGGAATAGTCTTTTCTATACTTTTATGAAGTTGGCATATTTCCCAGTTGGCGGCCGTGGGGTAGCAGCCATTTTCGCAGAGGCTTTTAACTCTGATGTGAAAATGGGAAATTTGTTTTAAGGGGCATGTGTGCGTGCGCCCTATTCCTTACTTTATACTCAGTCTGTTGCCATGCTCGCAAATCTTCATTGTGGCCTAATTTTTTTTACCAAATAATTTATCGTGAGCTCTTGCCAAATTTTCAATATTCCTTTCCTTTATTACAAAGAAATACTCTATTTTGTAATAGACTTGTTTTAGAGCTACTTTTCTGCCAACATTTTTGCTACATTCGGTGTGTAGGTACTTGATTTGCATATGAATAAGTAGGTAATTATCTGGTTACGAGGGGTGGTGTAATACAATTATATGATATCAATACTAAAAAAATGCGTTAAAACATATTACCATGTTTTATTTTCGAAGCATTATTTTACGAGTTTCAGCTCTTCTATAATGTATTTTTCTTTATTTACAGAACAATTTGCAACCTGCCTACAGCATACACACAGAACACTCCAACATTGTTTTATTCCCAAATCGTAAGTTACTGAAAATTTCAATTCTTTATAGTTAGTAAATAAACTGACCTCTTGGTATAATTATTATTTAACGTATTGTTGTTAATGTCTTTATTAATTTGCGTCCATTGGAAACAATAAAAGAAAAAATTTCTAGGACCATCAATATTAAAAATAATTTTTATTGTTGTTTTTGTCAACCAATGTTGAATTCATTACATTATCTGAAATCGTATTTTTATTTACCGGTAATAACATATTGGTACATATTTTGTAGTGTGATAATATGATGATTTAAGCAACTGCTGATGGTTCCGTTTTAACGTTCACCCTTTTTCCCAAAACGACGCATGTGACACAACTAGCGATCTCGTGTATATTAGGGTGTGTCAATTATTTCAACTTTTGAATTCAGAAACGCCCGGGGTCTCAAAAGTTGCGTCTTACTAAGAAAATGAAAACTCCATTTATTTATTTTTTTTTTTAGATGGTTATTAGCCCGCAAAAATGCATTGAAAATCAGAAAACAAACCTAAAACATTTTTTAAAAATTATTTTAATTAATTTTTTTGTTCAATAATTTAACGTTTTAACGTTTGTTTGTTATTAAAAAATGCGTATAGCTGACAAAATTTAAAAAAAAATTATGTTTATGAATACAAGACATCAAGAACTCTGATGTTATCCAGAAAAAGAGCTATTTTTCCCTTTTATATTTTTAACCAACACATCAATTTTTTTTTGCTTTCTTTGTACTGCAGTTATGGAATGAAAATTAAGTTTGGTACGAAATATAAAATATGGACCCTTTGTTTTATTTTTTTCCAAATCACGAAATCTATTTTTTTTTCAAAACATCCGGTTATTTTAGCGGGCTAATAGTGAACAATAATTTTATTTATTTTTAAATTTTCGAATAGCTACATACAGATCATAAGAAACTTTTGAGACCCCGGGCGTTTAAAAATAAGGCCATTTTTTTCTCTCTATTGAGAGCGACACAAGCTACTCTATATGAATTTTCCGGTTCCATGCCAACTCAACTCAACACCTCTTTGAAATCTTATTAAAAGCTATGAAAAAAAAATTCAAAAATAGCTCAAAACCTAACCTGACGTAACCTATTTAACCTTTTTTAATATATTTTTCATCACTTTTAATGACTTTTCAAACGAGTTGAGTTGTGTTCGTTCTGAGTTGTCCGGTTACAGAATTCTGAATCCCCACCACACATTAGCCACTCGGCTAGAGAGTGGAGTATAGAGCAGAGAGTAGGTACATCCACACTTCTACAGAATCTGGAGTGCACAGCAAACCCTGGAGTAGAGGCCACTAGCCACTAGCCACTGGCCACTACCAGCTCGGTCATCACATACGGCCATACGGTGGCCATCGTGGAGCGTCCTCCACTAGAACGCTACTTCACTTCTACGCAAACATTCCGGTATTAATACGCCAGTACCCCCAAGCGACGCCGTTCTAGGTATTTACTCACGCAGCGATGCGCTTTTAATACAAGCAAAATGTTAATATCTGATGGCGAACTTGTGCGTTTCAATAACATTTGATTCCATTCCATTCTATGGTTTCAATAGAGAATTTTCTGGAATTTTCTTCCGAAATTCAGATGAAGAAAAATTAGATTCCAAAAAGGAATAATTCCAATAGGAATTCAAATAAAAATTATATTCCAATTCCAATAATATATTGATGAGTTTAGACTCTTGAAGACACAACTATGGCCGTTTTACACTACTTTACGCGATTGCTATTTTCATCTCTATTTTCATATCTACGATTTCAATTGTCATCACTGCTGTGATGACCGTGGCCGGGTATCGCATGTATTCTGGATTCCTCTGATTATGTTGATTTCAGTACGGGGTGATACTGGAATAATAAGACGTAGGTAGTCTATTGAGGTTTATTCTGAGATATGTACAATGCTTATTCTAGAAAGTCTAATGGTAAAGAGAACGAATGGACAACAATCACACCATTTTATATGTTACTCATGCTGTCTCACTTATACACGCATGTCTCTTTCATACCGCAAGACATACGTTCACCACAACCGCAAACAACGCATGAACCATGCTGTTTGCTGTGATGCCAACTGAAATCATAGATATGAAAATAGCGATCGCGATAAGTGAAAAATGTTAACTTTGGTCTCTAATTGGAATCGGGCTGAAAAAAATGTATTGTAGGCATAAGTAGGCATAGTCGTGTATTGTAGGCATAAGGTAACTTCATTTGCTACTCCTCGAAGCACAATCGTGTTTTTAACTAAAATAATTTGTACCATCATTGTTCCCCGTTGTGTATGAAATAGGTTAAATTTGTGATATTACGAGTGGTTCCTCGTAAGTCCCCAAATGTCAAGTATCAACCGGTTTTATACACTGTTATATTAGAGCCATGTGACAGCTAGTAGTTTGTTATCAGGGTAGGAAGAGGTATATTAAAGACCGAAATGACTTACTTATAGAAAAGTGGCCCGAGTGTTTGGCATATCTGGGTGGACCGGAGCGCGGCGCTCGGCTTGGCCCCAACACCGACTCTTACAGCTTTTCGGATTTTTTCCCTTTACATTATTTGGATGCGTGCCAAAACTTGAATAAAAATAACTTCTATTTATTATCGGGCTAATGGCGGAGTTCCTCGGCCATCAAATGTTACAATCGGCGAGAAATATATCCGTACATAAATATTGACATTTAAAGGCCCTATAAATTACGGAATCGGGTCAAAATTTCTTGCTGTTTTATGGAAGCAAAGTACAGCATCTCTTAGGTTATAAATTTCAATACATTACACCTCCCTTTAAATGTTACACTTTATACTCCTTAACGAAATGGCAATCAATTTATTAGAACTAGTTAACCTCGATCTTTGATGCCTCAGCATTAGCTTAATAATTTTTTATTATACGAAGCTCATAAAATTGCGCTTTATTAGAAATAACAGAGAAACCCTATTAAATTGATCTCCTTAAACGAACGTCGAGTATGATTGTGAAAGTAATTGATCTATAAAAGCTTTATCTTAACCTAATAATTAGATATAGGAAAAATTCCACAAAAGCTCTATCGGCAAATGAAGCTTTTATTCGCGAAGACGGCGCATGTTAAGTGTGGCGCCACACGAAACTACTCCGCCAGTGTTCAACACGTCCCCGGTAAACAATAAAAATATACTTCCTATATAGACACATAAAACGAAAGTAAAAATTCTCCAATAAGAACGTTAACCGCCCACTGCGGCACCATGGCTCCAAGGGGATAGTCTGGACGGCCGCGAGGGCTACCCACCCTACACTCTAGACTGCACACTATACTATACGCGGTTGTACTGTACACTTGTACAGCCTATAATGTGAATAAAACCATAAATAGTTAAAAGTCTGCTTCCACTATTAATGGTTTTATTCACTCCATCGGGTTTTTTTTTTTACAGTGAATACCGCACAAGAATCTCAACTGCTCCCGTCTGGAGCCAGTGAGACTATGGCATCCCCAATTGGGGTATGTTGTGAGGCTGAGGGTTGTGGGGAGGGGAAGGAGGTGGGGAAGAGGAAGGTTGAGAAGTACCTAGCTATTCAGATCTGGTCACCAAACACGGCTAAAGCCATTTTCAAGCAACGTTTCAATTCTTAATGGTGGTCTTACACCAGGGCGATACTGATAGTATCTTCCACTCTGGAACATGCCGCAAATATACTATATATTATTTTAAATGAATTAATTGTGAAATAACACAAATTAATCAAATAAAATTTATTTGCGCATGCCGGGTTCGAACCCGCGACCTCCGGATTGTGAGTCAAGAGTCTTACCCACTGGACTACGGAGGTCGTTTAGGGTTTACTGGAAATGTGACACTTTTTATTATTTTGTTGATTGGGACCTTCAAAATTCAACCCATTGAATCCGTTATAATGTACATACTCTTGGAGATGATTCGTACAATTCCACATAATTTTGTACCTTATATAGTAAAATGTGTGTTTATCTGTGGAGATGATACTCTCATTTTAAGAAATAACATCCACAAAAATATAACCAACTATTCTTCGAGCTTCTTATATATTATTTCAATAGTTCCCAGCAGAGCACAAAAAATCTTGACTGCGATGAATCTGTTTTCGCACGAATAGCATTATATTGAATGGGGTGGAACGTAGAAAATCAAGAATTGGCCACACGGTAGCTCCATGTTAACTTATAACCAAAATAATGGCTTTAGTTTCAATGTCAGAGGTGTAGCGTGTTCAGTGAACGAGGAGGTGGCGTGGCGTGGCCATACCCGCCCCGGGGTGGCCACTGGGCACTGGCCATCGGTCACTGGAAACTGGTCCCATGGCAAGCGCCCAGCCCCGGCCCGTCTTGCGGGCATGTTAGCCCATATCAGCAGCCGGTGGCCGGTAGCCGGTAGCCTGTACTCGGTAGCCGCGACCTTGCCCGCCCCATCTAATTACATCACGGCACTTCCCATTCATCACAGCCGTCCGCTCTAACTGCTGATTGCTGATCCGAACCTCTTATTACAATACTCCAATTTATACATTTTTAAAACTGTACAACAGTTAACAGCGTGGCTTTTCAGCCTTAGCAAATATTATTATAACGATTGGCTGAACCGCAAATGAATACACGCGTGCCGGTTGGACTCACCCGAACACGACGTGGACAATAAAAACTTCCGAACATGATTACGTACTACATATAAATTTTAATACTATTACGTTGATGGATCGAATAAATCCACTTGAAAGCTCCGTCACTGCCTATAATAAATATTGCTTTTTGAAACTGCAGGAACTCACGATCGTCTGTGTATTGTGAGCGTAACTCGCGTGTTGAAGATTTATTGGATCATTCATTTAATGATTATTTCTACAACGAAACACTACTATTAGATTTATTCGTCCAACAAATATAGCTCGTCCTGTGTAATTAAATAATATTGTATACGTTGTTTTAATTTTTTCTTTTTCTATCGCTGTTGACTTCTGTACGGCGTACATATATTTCCCTTTGCAATTGTCTGAATTAGCCGCCATCTGAATCTTTAGTTGACTTTGCAAAAAGTATTTACCTGCTATCTGCTCTTTTCAGCATCCCTTTCCATATGCGGACTTTGGTATGACTCATATAGGAGTCTTTGGAGGCTTCACTTATTTTTTATTTATTACAATCGTGAAGGTACTTAAATTAACATGATAAATTCAAATTATAAACTAGACATATTTACCTTTACGGGAGTTAAAAACTCGTATGTAAAGGGGAAAAAATTAATAAATAACTAAAAATCATAACTTAACATTCTGTGTGAAGAAAAAAAAATTGTACATATAAAAGTGAAAAGAACTTTTTGTATATAGTCATATAAAGTTAAATGTTCAAAACAAATTATTTAAAATAAAATTTTTAAAAAAGTACTAGATACACTAAAAAGTAATAGAATAAGAAAAATAAGATGTCTTTTTTTCGTTATTTGTTTTTGGGGTGTTATGCCGTGTTGCGCTACCTCCTTCTTTAGCCAACGTTTCGGACATCGTTGCAGTGTCCATCATCAGGGCAGATCCGATAAAAAAAGATGTCAATTGATTCTAATTAGCAAAATTATTTATGATAGAATAGTTTATTTTATTTTTAAATTTATTATAATCAAGTTCTAACCTCGGCTCTGTCGCTAGTTGATTGAACCATATTATTCCAGTGTAAGTGTAGTAATGTTGTGCAAAGCTTGTGTTCACTTGTTTTAAACTTCCGACGATGTTAACCAGCTGCTTATCTTAAAACAAGAAATAAAAATGCCTCCTACTCGTGAATCACAATGAAGAGTTGGGGTAATTAACTTTATTAATATTAATTTATAATAACGTGGAAAACTCATTTGTTGAAAGCAGACACGCATTTTGAATGAGCCCATTATTATTAGTTTGCCTATCGAATATTTTAAATCTTCGTCGAAGGACTTGAGACTCCAACGAACACGCAATATGTATGTAGTTTATTGATATTTAAAATAACGGGGAGTTATTTAGGCAAGTCATCCACCATCCACCTAATTGGCTTTCAACTGTCTGGGAAAAGTAGGTACCTATTACGGCAAGGCAGACCTGGTAAAGTGTATG
Source organism: Limnephilus marmoratus (assembly GCA_917880885.1). NCBI lineage: Eukaryota > Metazoa > Arthropoda > Insecta > Trichoptera > Limnephilidae > Limnephilus > Limnephilus marmoratus. The sequence goes on along the minus strand of OU862909.1, from coordinate 49,618,495 downwards.
ACTTCAGACAGCGTGGCCTGGTGGGCAGTGGACAGTGGACAGAGCGGGCAGGTGGCCGGCTGGGCTAATTATTCCATGCGCCCTCACCTGATATAGTCCGGCACGTGATTCCATCCACACCTGCTCCACTCCCCTCTGCCGCTAGCCTGGTAGCCTGATCGCCTGGTCGATTCTAGCTGCCAGCAGTAGCCTGGCTGGCCGGCCACCTTTATTTGGCGAAATGCAAATTATGCGAATAGAACCGAGGGCTTTTTGCACACATGTCGCTAATAATGTAATAACGCAACGGAAGTTGAGTTTTACCCAGATTCACTTTCGATTCTGTTTATGCGGCAAACAGCTTGCATGAATATTCAAATGTCAAGATAACCTTGTGTACAACAGGAAAACAATGTGTACTTAAGACTCAATCTAGATTTAATTGAGTTATTTTTCGTTTTTATCACTCGGAAGTTTAGAGGTAGACCTAACGATGGGTTGTTTCAAAAAAATTGATAAATTCATCAAATATTTGGAGTTAATTTTCAAGTTCTGTTCAAGTTTTATTATTACATCATTATCAAGTTCTGTTATTACATCATTATGAAATAATCACAGAACTTGAATAGAACTTACACAGGACGTGAAAATTAACTTTAAATATTTGATGAATTCATCAATTTTTTTGAAACAATCCTTCTTAAATCTTATACTAGAGAAAATCAACAGATGTTATTCCACTTTCTCAGTAAGTACATCGATCGTCGGTTGTTTTATACTTTTCAAAATTCGATCCGCTGCACGATTTTTTAAATTTACATTTAATAAGCTTTTCTGATTCCTATGCCCGTATTACTAAAATAATTTCAATACGTTCCGCTCTTTATTTTGAATGCCCGCAATTCAAGTAGAGAAAATATACATAAATTAACCTTTTCTCGACTTGGTTAAGCGAACTCAGCTGTGTATCCTTTGATCACGGCCGATGGCCGGGCACGTTTCTGTACCGAGCCGTGTGTAGCGAGTGCAACGGAGATACGAACCGAGGCCCAGCCAGACACCAACCACCAGCCACTATCACGCCAAGCGTCAAGGCCATCCACTCGGCCGTTCAGCCACCGAGCACTGAGCACGGAGCAGCGGACAGCGGGTTTCGGGAGCTGCTCTTTGATGCAAATACTAATTTATTGTGAAACATTTTTTGCTGCACTAAGAGGATGTATAAATGGCAAAAGGAGGACTCGTGTATCGTTGTCGAGACGGTCAACTAACCTCGATTTTGATGCTCGTGTTAAGTAACAGCGCCGATGATATGTTTTTTTAATAAATTGATATTATAATGTCACATAATATTATGCAACGATTATAATTCCAACTATCTGTTAAAAACACGCTCCGCAGAATTTTACTGCTAGGTCCTGCTGGCGGCTTTTGGTTCTGCTTCGCCCAGTTAGTGTTGGTGACCATCGTATAGATTCAATACGAACTGATTCCAAAAACAGCGTTCCTCGGATCCACTGTAGCTAGTCACCGGGACAAAGTAACCAAGACAGAGAAATGACGTCATATGTAATATATAGCCACTTGATGCAACATTTATTACCGTCAATCTTTTCATATCCTGAGAGATACCACATATTCACAATTTCGTAGCAGTTATATTTAGAGGGAGACGTCCCCGTCCGACCTGCTGACGGAAGTAACGACATTTTGTGTCGAATTCTTGAATTCGAAACCGAATTATAACAGTAGCTTTGTGTGAAATTCCACGTACACAGATGTTATTTGAGGCGCGGCGTGTATGGCGTGGCGTCCGACATGCACTCGTAGCTGGGTTCTGAAATTCAACCACGCAGACGCTACGGTATTAATACTGTTCGATACATCATAATACAGTATAACTGTAACCTATTAGAAAACGTTATCGTCATTGCTGATTTTTCTGTGTGATTATCAAAAAAAAAATTACATAGTTCAAGTTCATTTCGCTGATAGTATAAAGCGCTCGCCAAGCTAGCCATACATTAATTTCCATATAGTTGACACGCTGCAGAAGTTGTCAATTGCAATGCAAATTTTCGGTGACGATCAAAGACATTCATCGGTGTGTTTTTAAATATATTTTTTCAAATTTTTATTATTACCTAGCTGACCAGCAAACGTTGTTCTGCCAATTAAATGATTTCTAATGAATATTTTGGTTGTTAAATTAGAAAAATAACAATTGTATTGTAAGTGCTTGGGGATGGGATCTACGACAGGAAGAGGAATGGAGCGAAAAAAACACCAACTAAAGTAGGAATATGAAATAAAGAAAATCAATATGAATTTCGAAGAGCAATTGAGTGTATGATATTTTTTGTCAGTCCGTCTTTAGCCAACACAAATAAAGGAACGTACCCATACTATGTGACCTGTTTAGGGGGGTGGGGGTCTTGGTACAAATGAGCGACGGGTTGCTTAGGTTTTTGGTCACCGGGGGGGGGGGGGGTTAAAAATTGCAAAAAGTTGGTCACGTATTATCGGTACGTTCCCTATGGTGTACGTTTGTACGTTTACGTTTCGATGGTTTGCCCACGCGAGAAAATGATGCCGAATGAAATATCAAAATGACGTGACGCTTCTCGTGAATGTCTTGCGCATGTGTGGATGAAAGTTCGATGAGGCGGACGTAGCGCCATCTGTCATTCATCAACATAAATAATTTATTTCTGTTTTAAATACGAAAGGCGGTTAAATTTGTTCATACAAAAATACTAAAATCGCGATTAAAAAATGGGAGGGTGGGGGTAGGAGGATTAAAATTTGAGGTTTTAGGTATTTTTTGATGTCAAATGAAAAAAAATGTTAAAAAAAATTAAGTTTTTTTCTGGTTAGGAACACCCTAATCACCTAGCGGTATGAAATATATTTTAAAAACCTATCCTCATACCTACCAAATATAAATTTAAAAAATCATAAAAATCGGTCGAGCCGTTTCGGAGGAGTGCTACCACATACATCGTGACATGAGATTTTTATGCATAAGATTTTATTCTTTTAACGAATACCTATCTAAATAATATTGTAAAAAATCTATTTATCTTTCACTACTGAACAGCTGGATATTTTCTCAAGAATTCGCTGAGCTTTTCTATCTCTGGTGATTAATAAAACAAATTTCTCTTATTTTATTTCAATTTTTGGATGAAACTTTCTCGGTTTGAGATATGTACATGTAAACTAAGACTTCCATCGTGCTAAACATATCTTCGACCTATTCGTGCTGTCGTCGCTTCTGCTTTCGCCAACGTGATGCATTTCGAATTTCATTAAATCTCTCCGAGATTGGGTGCATTGGTTTTAAGATATCTTTGTGGGTAGCATTTAACCAGCTTGATGAAAACATAATAGAAATCAGCAAAAAATATTAAAATATCTCGATGTGAACCAGTCTTATGATAAGCGCAGAATAATATAATATAATATGTATTTATATAAAATTATTCTCGCGGACGTGTCGGCCAATGTAAGTTCAAGGATTTTCGTTCAGTAAGAATATTGTAACCACACAGGAAGTCTGTTATCGCGAAACTTGCATACTGAAATAATGTTCGCCACCTTATCTCCCCTGATAATCTGGCTTTTCGTGGAGTTTTTTATATTTATTAACGTTGATAATGTATATTTATACATAATAACACAAACACGCATTCGGCGATTTTAAATAATGTATATTTTTGTTTTTTTTTTTCATTCATTCATTTACACGTAAATGAGAGTGATGTGCAACACACGTATGACTACTCCCCTTTTGATTACAATAACTATAAAATATATTAATGAAATAATTAAAAACACTTTGTTTTTACCACAATAATCTTTATTTAAAAGTCAACAAGTTTCAAGAACGATGTTCTCTTCATCAGGACATTTAATGTACTAAAACTAAATGATGAAATAGAAAGACAGGCGTGGGTAGAAATGGAAGTAGTGAGGGAGGAGAGAGGTGGAAAGGGGCGGCGGCTTGAAACATGTTGACTTTTAAACAAAGATTATTGTGGTAAAAATAAAGTGTTTTTAATTATTTCATTAATAAAATGGTGCCACAAAGTGAATTTGCAAAATTTGAAGAAGAAAAAATATATTTATAACGTTTTTTCTTTAAGCGGTTTTTCTGGAAACACGTTTTTCTTTTCACTTATACCGGTTGAGTGGGCATCGCGTTTGGGTCCCACCCAGGCGTTCCGTGTTCGATTCATCGGCTGGCTAAGTCCTCCATCACGACTCAAATAACATCTTTTTCTCACTGTGGTGGTAGTAAGTAATTTTCAAATATTGTCGGGTTATTCGTAACCCGGGAATATTTGTCATCCTTTAAAATTAAAATTTAAAGGTATTAATTTTTTAAAAACAAATAAATAAATATCGTAGCATTTTTAGCTAGTCTATTTGCAAAAGGCGCGTTTCGTATTTACTGATGTTTTCAATAACTGGCACCAACTTATCAATTATAATCTGTTTATATAATGATACTTACCTTTAAATTTGTGTATTTGGCTTTGATTTTCGGTCTACTTTCATCATAAAATCGATAAATTTTAAAAATCACTTAAGATATTTATTTCACTCCATAATGTTACCAAAATAATATCTTGTCTGGATCACTTTTCTCGTAATGAAACCCTTTTGCCATCTTGACCCTTTGGTTTTGTTTTGTTTTCCCACAACCCTCCATTTCTCATTTTCTTTTCATCGAAGGCCGTTGTTTCTCTGACAGAATAAATGTCAAATAGATTAACAAAATATTTGTTTATTTTAATTTCGTTTATTTGTTTTTCTGAATAAGTTTATTTTGTAGTTAAATGTGTTATTTTACACGATACACATTACAATTTTACACTGAAACTCGCGTTGTTCAAGCGGGAAGCTGTTTGGATCTACATACATCACGTAGAGAACCAAAAAAACTTTTTTTTATGAACATTTCAATTTATTGAGTTCCAATTTTTTCGGCTTAAATAGACTTGGAGCTGGCCTATTAAAATCGAACCTCGACGCATTTAAAAAAAATTAAACAGCTGAAATTAACCCCTTAGCGATCGTTTTTTTTTTCAAATTTAACCTAATAAATTCCTACTTGGGACTCGATTTACTCGAAAACAAAAGTTCAAATAAAAAAAAATGTACCACAAAATCGACTCCAAATATGATGTCGATACGCCAGTTGTTACCCGCTCGCACCTACTACGAGTTTCCGGATATTGTTTACATGGTCCTTAAAACGTTTCATTAAATTTGAATGCCTTATTTTAATTGATATAATATTGCTGTGAACAGTTTTATGGCCACGTGTATTTCGGTTGCGCTGTTTTAGATCTGTCACGATAGAGCTGCATCGCTAGGAAAAACTCTAACCCCTAGAGGTCGGAGGCTTAGAATTGCAGTGTTGAAGAATCATGGTGCGAAACCCTGCAATTGCAGTTTCGTTCTTATATTTTCATTTTTTCTTCGGATATGACTTCTACTGGATTTTAGTTAAAGTTAAAAATAAAAATAAATGTTGCTTTATTGTTGATGATCTATTTAGGTTCGAATCTTAAGAAAGAAAGGAAGGGATGAAAAGATTTTATCGGGTCTTTTGAATTATGTTCTTCCCGATACAATAAGTTTTATCCATGGGAATTCCAATCCAAACATCGGTTAAGAACCATGATCTTTCGGCTAATGCCCAATTTTATCTTTCAAATACAAAATGACCCGTTCACTCGTTCACTGCTCTGTACAGAGCACAGTTATCATACTTATAATTGTGTGCCTTGTTAAAATGTTACTAAATTTATTATCCTTTATAAATATTGCACTTTTGAAGAAAATGATACTGTGGCTGTTGTACAAGAATACCAATGAAGGGAAAACGATTATCACGGAGGCTTTTTTTCCCTAAAAATTACCTTATCGCCTTTTTCTTTCGCGTGACGGCTATTTCACTTTCCGAAGGCAATGTCAAACTGTCTCCTGCGCTGCAGATCATTTTTTATTAATTGCTTTTTATAATACACTTTTCAAAGGTGTAATTTTTTGTTTATTCTGGTTACCATTGTTTTTAAACGAGGAAAAATACTTTGACTGGTCATAATGTTTTCTACTTGACTGTTTTTTTAACTTAACTTTTACCCCTTTCATTATTTTATCTTATCCATAAACAATAATAAATAATATTAACTGATATGGATTCAGTAGATATTATCTATAATGTAATTTGCTCATGTAGACCTTAAAACATTACACATTCACACATTAACATAGTACGATAAGCCATACATTGTAATTTGTGTCCATGCCCTCAAATGGATAAAACTAATATATCGTACATGTATATTGTGCAATAATATATTTCCTTATATCAATACGGCGTAGCTGAATCTAATACTAGACACGTGCTTAGTCAATAATAGTGACCATGTGTTTTGATTTAGCAGTTTAAAATTTTTTATAGTCCGTATCGAATTAAACACACGTCAATGATTGCTTCATCGGATCGTGACTGTCCATAAATCCATCAACGGTACCACGTTGAACTCCGAACTTTAAAATGAACCTGGTTCAATTACGGACGGCATTTAGAGTTTGTTTCTGATTGCGAGCGGATAGTGGATAGCGCGCCGTTTCCTGAATGCGAATTGTTTTGCATTCGGCCGCGGCGTGCAGTTAGCGACAGATGGCCGAGTATCACTGTATCAGCGTGGCATGTGTCACTTGCAGGGGGAGAGCTATCACTATCACCAGTTTCACCCCCTCCAGCGCTCACTCACCTGGATTTGTAAAAAACCTCTCTTTTACTCAATTTACTGAGCGCAAGTTTGCGTGCGTTTAGATCAGTGGCCCGCGAGCCTTTTCGTACTGCCCACTTGGCTAAATAATATATCAAAAAAGGTAAAGAATATTCAATGATTTTTATTCTGGTTTGCAAAAGGGTTTTAGCTGAAAACTTCCTTAAAAATAAGTTTTTCTTCAAAGTGTTGAATTAGCCGCTCAAAATAATAAGACTTTTCTTACATATACTTAAAAGACAAAATTTCGTGGTTCGACCTTGAGTGTGAATAAAAATTCATTTTCACCTCGCCGCACTTTTTTGTTGGATCTGTTTGATGTATTTTAAAAATTTCCGTTTCATAAAATACCAAAAGTTTTCTTGATTAAATTTTGTTTAAGAGCGTTTAACCAGCCAGCGGACGAAAATCCACATTTCGTCGAAAGTTGTTCTTCCGATCGTGCAGGGCGGTTACAATGAGAAAGATTGATTATTATCCGTACCAGCTTTTTAAAATTATAACTCAATATCGAATTTATTTCAATCCAAATTAGCTTTAATTTATACCTTCATCCAAAATGCTGAAAGGCGTGATGATAAAACTATTAAAATAGTGTACTTTTTGTAGTTATTTTTTGATTATAAGTATTTATCATTTTTCCATAATGTCTAAATTTAATAAGAATGTTAAAAAAATCTGAAATATATTAGTTTGTAAGTGCGCAAATAAATACACAAATGGACCAATTCTCGTCAAGAAACACATGTACGTACATATTTTTTAATGATTTTATTGAAACTAAAATTAAAATTCTAATACATAACTTTGCTAGATAATGTATTGATTTATTTTACTGCATGATTACATTATTTGAAATGGGTGTGGTATAATACAAAAACTTTTTTGAAAATTTAACAAATCTGCCAACGACCTATGGAATAACCTTATCTAACTAAAAATTAAAAAAAATTCTAAAAATTTATTACATAACTATGCTAGATAAAAGAACAATCTTTCGAAATCCATTTATAATTTTTTGTGGAAAAGAGTCAATACGTCTAAAAACTTTTTTGAAAATGACGTATTTCCGGCTTTCTCTGGTAATGCCCTCTTAACTTTCCTAATTGATAGTCAAAAGTTCCTCAAAATTGCAATTTTTTATGTTCATTAATATTTCAGAATGATAAAAATCGATAGCATTTATTGGTTTGGCCTTGGCGATATTAAATGTTTCCCTGCGGCGCTTTCTTTTTTGCCTTTTATTGTTGATTTATTAAAAAAAAAACGTTTTAGAAAATACAAATATGTTTGCGACACGACCGACTGCGAATTTAACAATGTTGAGCTGAAGGCACCTTCGCCGGCTAAAAGGTTGATTTTCACTGGTTAAGATGTTTCGCGAGATTCCCTATGCACCATGACGGGGTTCTAACTGCGAAAGGGTAATTCTTTATCGTTCCGATTACCTCCTTTCTTTTGGATCTCTCGTATCGAAGCAAATTTTAATGATATTGTACTGAGAACTTTAAAAAGTAAAATGATACGAAATGTTTTCAATTTGATGATTATTTATTTCACGATTTGTTTTACGACCTTCATAACCCTTGACCTAACCTCTTCTCCGGTCGTTCTCCTCATCACAACTCATTCCTACTGCTGTTTGACGAACCGCCCATACCGACTGTGCGGCACTAACATCACGTCTATAATTCAGTTTGCTAAGGGGAGAGAACTTAAATTATAAATCTTTCCAGACTTTCTATGTAAAATTATAAGTAGATTGTAGAAGTCTCAACTCTCTTATGAATTAGTTATTTCTCGTTAAATGTGTTAACTTGGTGTATGCAGGCGCACCTTTCTAAAAAACTCGCGTAATAGGTCGTAGGTTGACTGTTGGCTGCTTTCTCCCCGAAAGTAACTGAAGAAGCAGACAACAAAGAGTAATTAACCTTATCGCAACGGAGCCTGCCCATTATTGAGGCATTCACCCACGTAAAATGGAACCTTTTATCGATCAAGGGGAAAAACGTGTTTAATTCTTCTTTTCGAATATTCGCCTGTTATTTAAATATGAAGCTCATTCGCTTTTACCGAAAAAAATCCCCATAAGTACGCCGTATTTCCAGCCGGTCGTGTATATTATTATTGTAACTTTTTTGGCAAACTATGTTACGCTGTTTGTGTGTTTTGTTCGCGTTTGTGTAAATTTTATTCAATCGGAAACCTTAGAGAAAGTAATTTTGTTTGTTCTTTTTTGTTTGGGAATAAAAATTGGCGATTATCGAAAAGTGTTATGGGAATTTAGTTTCACAAAAAAATAATGTGCCAAAGCCACGTAATTCTGTACGGTTCATATCGTCGAATTCGGGTTTATTTATTTTTATTATCAATTGGATTTTTTCGACACCCCAGAGCCTACCTTCTAATCCTCCTGCTTTGGGAGGGTTGCTCTCCCCCCCCCCCCCCCTCCGCGCATTGCGTGCTCAGCTCGGAACGCCATAATATATTTTCATTCTGTCGTGACAATTGTCCTCATTGATTTTATTCCTATTGCCCACCTTTAAGTAAGTAACCTTTCTCTTTCGCATTAGCTTTAATACCCAGCTTACGAGTGACCCATTTTATTTCTTACCATGGGTGCCAAAATTTGGGTAACTGCTTATTTTTTTACATTTTAAACTTATCTTCTAATAAAAAATCAACCCGTAAAAAAATAAGTTTTTTTTACTTTATTACATCTATTTTCAAATATATTTTAAAAATTAAAAACAGGGTTTGACTGACTTTTGAACCTTCCTTATTATTATCGGAATCAATCGCGCTACCACAGACCTTCCTAGATTCCGATTTTTAAAATCAACATTTATTTCGTAGTATTTAAGTGCTTTAATTCCAGAAAATTGCCTGTATGTCTGTGTGTTATGAGTGATTGCAAAATTTGATAGAAAAAAATGATACGTCGAAAACGAGTCTATCTGCCAAGTTTCAGCGCGATTGAATCTCGAAAAGTGGGTTAATTTCCACTTCCAAATACTTCACGGCATTCATTCAATCAAGAAAAAAAATTAAATTCAAATAGGTGCATTTAAAAATGATATCTGTAATGTCGTATATTTTCTGCTGGCTGTGTTATTTACATTCCGCTGAAAAACCTCCTTTTCTCCAGCTTCGAATAATGAAATAAGCCCGAGCTTTCTGAAATTACCGATGCATGATTCAGATCTATTTCCAGGCTGTAAAACCACATCATCATAATATTATGTATTATGTAATGCACGTAAAAATCTTTCCATCTTGTGTTCTAAGCAGGATATTTTATAGTCAAAGTTAACCAGAAAAGTCAAGATTTGAAACAATGTCGACATATTATAATAATCTGAACCTTTATTCGAAAGACCCCTTTTGGTACGCGAGGGCATAAATTAAATATTCCATCACGCCGGAAGTTTTCGCAAGAACCAGATTCTTTACTTTTCGCATAACGCAGATAAAATGTCAAACGAAAATCGTGCTAAGGTTAAGGTGACACTTATGTGACACCGTCTCTATAAAATATTCATCGATAACCGCCATCTTCCGTCATCTTGAATAAATAATGTAAACAATGTTTATCTTTTTATATCGCACTTAAGCCTGCGCATGTATATAGGCATAAGATTGAATGAAAAACGATATGTTCTGACGGATTTATAAATATTTAAGGTGCCAAAAAATGATTCACAGGTTTTTATACGAACGTTTTTAGAGATTGTACATAACTACTAATCATTAATTCATAGATTTGGTCATCTCAAATCTAACGTTGGTACACCAACACTGCTGTCTAAATTACCGGTTAAGTATTGAATCATGACTATGCACGGGGGTTTAGAAATAACCTTGCGGCTACTCTTTGCTAAGACGCTTTTGGATTTCGATGTGAGTTATGCCCGACCACCAAACAAGATAGGTAATTTACAATTAAGAGGTACTCACTGCTGTTGTGTCTTCTGGCTTGGTTTCCGTTTGGTGACAGTCACAGATGTGTCCATAGCCGCGCGATAAGATTGTTCTATTCGATTATTAGAACTACGATAAAGTTTGAGTCACAAGTCGATTTACGTAAGAAGTTCACACAAAGCATACGATATAATACGATATGATTTACACGTTATGTAACGATAGGATAAATAACACTTCGGCGTAGAGCGAAATGTCACGATACGATGATGTTTAGCAACGGACAGACGATAAAGCGGTACTTGAGTCAAGTCCACCGTGTAGGTAGGCACTCTTATTGTGCGGAATTCCAAAAATCTGGATTCCTCCGATCCTGTACGCCAATCGGAACATAAAACGAATGAAATCCATCGGCGTTATGAAACAAGTACTGCTTTAAATTGGGACTATCGAAATGAATACCATATGGCTTGCAATAATTTAAGTAATCTTTTATTGTAAAGAGGTTATAGCGGATCTTTTAGTGGCAGCAGCGTAGTCTTGACATCCGCAGCGAATTGATTTCATTCTTTTTGAATTCATACGTGCTAGATAAATAGATCCCGGGAAATCTTCGAGAAGACCGAGGACCGACTAGGAGTGTGGGTAAACTAAGGAGGGTAGGGAGTAACGAGTAAGGGGCGCGGCAAGTCAGCAGCCAGCAGTCAGCAGCTAGTACGTGGTGCAGGCCTTGCCGGCTGGAGTAATGGAGTGTGGAGTACGTGTAGTGAGGAGTGTGGAGCCGGGAGCGGCGCTCGGCGAACCGAGACGATAAACCGCCGCCCACAGACGGGAAGATGACGCACTCTCCTTATTTATGTTGTTTAGTGTACTGTGAGAATTATTCATTGCTTTGGCCAGCGAGACAATACATACACTGCCGCTTGATGGCCGGTAGCTCTCTGCTCTAGCCTCCAGCTCTGGCCATGACGTACCCAGACCCAGGCGGCAGTCACCTCTCATACAAACACTCCCACACCTTCCTTGTTTAGGATCTATTATTAGGAAGTCAAGTAACCGTCTCATTTTATGGCACAATTACTCCGATGCCTCACTTTTTTTAACCTGTTTAATAAATCCATCTATTCACTGGAGCGCTTTTTGCCACAATATGGTACTATTTAAAATACCTCCGATTGCTTTGCTGCCAGTTTTAGGCAGAATTTTGTACTGAATTTGAATTATTAAGTTATAATTTTTTAATGTGGGCGGAAAATATTAAAAATCATCACCAAAAAATCACAGGCAATCCGAGCATAGAGTTTTAAATTGGTCTGTCGCTCGAGTGGAACTTACTCGGGGAAGCGTAACGTAGTGAGATACTTGATTTACTTTTTTACGTTTTAAGAGACCACTAGTTAACTCATATATTTTATATCGTACGATGCCAGTACTTAAAATTTAATGCGATGAAAAAGATTACCAGAAGTGCGATGTGGTTTTTATGTTTTAACAATAAAATGAACACTTTACGATGATATGTATCACTGTCGAGTTACGATGAATTATTCATCCGCCTAGTCATTTATATTCGAGACTTGACACACATTTAACGGTATGATTTTAAAGACTCAAAAATAAATTAAATTAACGATGTTTTAATACATCACACCTAATTACATCAAAAGCGTTACCTAGCTTTTCATAATCCCTCACTCACCTCGTATCTCGTATGCGAGTCTTTTTATAATAGATGATCGCATGCTGAAATTGCTGAACAAAGAAGCTCGCTTTATTACGCGCGATTAAACGATGACACCATACGCCTGCTGAAAAATTATTTTATTTACAAACGAGCATCATATTATCTTTCGCTGCTTCGTAATTTTTTAACAAGTTCTTGTCAGAGGTGTTGCAAATAATATATTTGAGGCAGGGTTTTCTAACAAAAGTGTATAAACGATTTAAAATAAACTGCATTTCCTAGGTCAAACATTGTAAATGGAACCCGTTCAGTGTTCTAGGAATTGGAGCCCGAATCAAAGTAAGTTGTTTGCAAACGGGATTTGAAAAGCTCCGGTTACCACTATTCAGCCATAAGCCAATGCAATAATAAATACTTGCCTACTCTACTTGAAATATAATCCGCAGATCGTGCAATGCCGGTTTTTGTTACGGTAATGTGCCCCAGTTAATTTGCAATCGAATTCAGTTATCTGCGAAGGACCTGCAGCATAGAATTTCGTTTAATGTTAAAAGTAATATACATTTCCTCAAACGTATATCATCACTCTACTCGTAAAATGGTTCCAAAGATATTCAAAATGCAATACAATTGACTCGTCAAAACATCGTGGCAATTAGTTCTAGGTGAAGAGACAGCTGAAAATAGAATAGGACACGACCACATTCAAACTATAATACCAGCTATTAATTACGGCTTTTTTGTATTTTTATTAGGTCTTTGATCAGACAATTTTTCCCGCTACATTATTATTTTCAGGTTTTCCTAATTTATCTTATGTTGGTAAACTGTTTTGTGCAATTGAATCACTGACTTAAAGATATTGTTTGAGGTTTGAGATTTTAAAGAAGAATACCTCAAAAATAAACCACGGTCGTATTATAAGTTTTAAGATTATCACGGCCAAAAGCATTTTCGTTATTTGTTTTTGGGGTGTTGTGCCCTGTTGCGCTACCTCCTTCTTACACATCTACCGGATCTGCCCTGATGATGGACACTGCAACGATGTCCGAAACGTTGGCTAAAGAAGGAGGTAGCGCAACACGGCATAACACCCCAAAAACAAATAACGAAAACACGATGGTATTTTAAAGTCCCTACAAGCGTATTCTGAGATACTCAAGGAAAACGGTCTTATTTTCTTCCATAAATTCAAAACCATGGCCTAAATTAAATTAAAATGAATAACGTCAGATATTTAAAAATATATATATATATATATATTTTTTTTTTTTTTTTTTTTTTTTTTTTTTTTTTTAAATAAATTTTATACAGTAATTAATTACATAGTAGAATATTTGATGTACCCCCATAATTAAGCAAGGCTTGTGTGTATGGGGGGGTGTTATTGTATTGCTTTTTTAATATCATTCAGTTTAAGTTTTCAGAATAATTTTTTAGGTGAGTTTTAAAACTTTTTATATTGGTATTCATGTTTCTAATTTTTTCTGGTAATGAATTAAAAAATTTTGCTCCGAGATATTTATGACTCAATTGTCCAATTTTTTTTTTACATTTTGGAGTGGGAAGTATTGATGTTTGTCTAAGACTTCTGTTATTTTTAAAGGGTGCAACTTGATTTTTAATATTATCTTTATAAATTTGTAATGTTGCATGATAAAAGTATAATGCACTTAATTTTCTAACCTTAAATTGTTTGAATAAAAGTTCTGACGAATATGAGTAGGGTTTTTTTAAAATTGTTTTTATTATTAGTTTTTGTGATATGTAAATTGTTTGTGTTTGATTTTTATATGTACCGCCCCATCCTATAATGCCGTATTGTATAATTGATTGACAGAAAGCGAAGTATGTGGTTCTAAGTAATTTTTCGTTTAAAATATCTCTTAAACATCTAAATATATATGTTAGTTTCCTTATTCTGTTGTTCAGAATATTTATGTGTGGAGACCATTTTAAACGCTGGTCTATTGTTATGCCCAGGTACTTAATATCAGTTTTGCTTTCTATTTTTGAACATGATATATTACATTTGTGGTTTTCTGTATTTGTCACAGAGTGGATTATTAATTTTATTTCTTTAGGTGTTTCTTGTTTTTTAATGAAAAATGGTAAATAATAGGTTTTTTTAGAATTTAAAGTCAACAGGTTTTTATCAAACCACAATTTTAGTGCATTGATATCTGTATTTGCCATTTTGTTTAATTCAGACCAGGTGTTTGCTTTTAGTAATAGGACTGTGTCGTCAGCGTAGGAGACAATGTCTCCATATTTAGAAATATTGAATATATCATTGACATATATAATAAATAACAATGGTCCTAAAACTGTACCTTGGGGTATTGAAAAATCGCTATATTTTGAATCGCTGACTTGATTTAGTAATTTTACTTGTTGTGGTCTTTCATGTAAATAACTAGCTATCCATGCTAAGACTTTCCCATTAATTCCTATAGATTTTAATTTATTTATTAATTTTTTATGTGATATGCTGTCGAAAGCTTTTTTCAAGTCTATAAATATTCCGATACATTTTTTATCGGAATCTAGGGCCGTATATAAATAGTTGGTTATTTTTGCTATCGCGTCGTGAGTACTTGTATTTTTTTTGAAGCCGAATTGATTATCATTAATTATTTTATTTTCATCTAAGAATGTCCAAATTTGTTTTTTTACAATTTTCTCATATATTTTTGATATATTTGATAGAAGGGAAATCGGGCGGTAATTTTGTGGATCTTTAGGACAGTCTGTTTTATAAATGGGAGTTATAATTGCTCTTTTGTAATTATTGGGAAACTCGCCATTTGCTAGACTTAGGTTTATTATATGTGTTATTGGGAGAATTAAGTATGTTTTCATCGCTTTTATTGTCTTAGCATTTATGTTATCAAAGCCGGGGGCAGAACCTCCTTTTAGTTCCGAAATAGTTCTGTCAACGTCGGCTTCTGTGACTGGCTCAAATTTATTTATTTGACATTGTGTTCTGTGTTGTGGATTTGATATATTGGTCGAATTTATGGATTTTGCTAGGTTTTTTCCAACGTTATTAAAATGGTTATTTAAAATATTACAACATTTTTTTGTGTTATTTTGTACATTATATATTAATTTCCCATCTGATATTTCGGATATGTGCTTATATGTTTTATTTTTATTTATTATTTCATTTATTGTTGACCATATTTTTTTATTATTGTCTTTAGCTTCTGTTATAATTTTTGAGTAATAGTCGTTTTTCGTTTTTCTAATTAGAGTAGTTAATATATTTTTATACTTTTTATAATATATTATAATTTTATTGTTAACTAGTGGTCTTTGTGTTATTTTATAAAGTTTATTTTTTTTTCTAATGGCTTTTATTAATCCTAGAGTAATCCATGGTTTAATTTTCTTTGTTTTTGAATTGGGGACGATCTGTGTTGTTTTTGTTGCTTCTAGAACGTGTTTAGTTAAAGTTTTTTCAAACAGTAAGGCACTTTGGTTGGTGCATTTATTTTTTAAAACTTCTTCCCATTTTTCATTTATTAATGATTTTTTTAATAATTCATAGTCTATTTGGGAATATGGAAGATTTAATTTGGGTATTGTGTTTAGTTTTTTATTTGTCTCATGTAATATAAGACACGCGTAATGGTCAGTTATATTAGTTTTCCAAACAGTAGATTTAATATTTTTTATTTCATTCAAATGTATATTACACCAGATATGGTCTATACATGATGGAGTTTGGTTTTTAATTTCTCGAGTGTTACTATTAATACAAGATTTAAAGTTGAGGTGTGTCATTATGTTAATGAAATTATTTTTTTCTATTGAGTTATGGTTAGCAGAGATGTTTATATTGAAATCACCACATACAAAAGTAAGAATTTTCGATAATTTGCTTAGATATTCATATAGTTCATTTATGAAGTTAGTTATGTTTGATTTGTGTGTTCTGTATACTGTTATAATTCTGTATAATTTGTTTTTTAATTTTATATCTATTTTTAGACAATTTACATGTTGTATATCAATTTCTTCAATGTTAATAATTTCACACTCGTCATAAACAAATATAATTATACCACTATTTTTATTAATTGGTGTTGTTGTTGCGATGCCTTTGTAGTTGGGTAGTGCATTAATGTGTTGATCGTTACTACAGTGCGTTTCTGTTAACACTATGCAGGCGGGCGATAAAAGCAGATCATTTATATTTATCAAAAATTCATCAAGGTTTTTTGCGATGCTTCGAATGTTCATGTGTAGTAATAAAAAGGGGGAACTGTTTGTAACGCACCACTTATTAACTTCTTTGATATTTTGACATATTTCTTGGTTTATTTTGTATTTTTCGTCAATTTGTTTTACTATGTATTCGGTCATTTTGAATTATAATTAATTTTTTCTTGAGCAAAGTTAAGCATTTTCAATCTGTGTTTGCATTTTTCACTATTTGATTTGTGGTCTGTTGGAGTCGTAGTATTAAATTTTAAATTAAGTTCTGTGCAATTAATGCATTTTGGTATTTCGTTCTTATTGTTGCAGTTTTTTAGGTTATGTTCACCCGCACAATGAAGGCATATTGGTTTGTTTGGTGGTTGGAGGCAACGCATTGCTGTGTGACCATATTTTTGGCAATGGTAACACTGCATGAGGGGGTTGCAATCCTCTACTTTAATTTGGTAAAATCCTAGGTTTACGCTTTTTTTCGAAATTAGAAGATTTCTGAGATTTCCACTGGTTTCGAGAATTATATTTTTTTGTTTAAATTTTTTAATTTGTATGGTTCCTTTGTATTTTATCTGGTTTGGGTCCATTTCGTAAATAATTTTTATGTCTTCATTTTGCAGAATCAAATCTGATATAAATTCTTCTTGTGTATATTTTTCGTCTATTCCTTTAAAGATCATGCACGGTCTTTTTTTATCAATGCTTTCAACGTGTATTCCTTCAAGTTTTAACTTTGTAATTTCATTTTTGATGTTGGCCATATCATCCGCTTTTTGTAAATTTATTATTAATTCATTTTTTGATGTCTTCCTGAAGCTACTTACTCCGATTCCTAGTTTAGATATTTTGATGTTCTTCGTGATGGTTTCTTTTATGTCTTCGTTATCATTTTTAGTTTTAATTATAATGGGGTATACTGGAATATTGGGTGTTGTGTTTTTTCCACTGGTGATGCTAGCGTAACTTATCGTAGTAGCATTGTTTTCCAGATTTTGATATTTTTCTAAGTTACTGATATATTTTCTATCACTGCTGATAATGTTTTCTTGTAATTCAATTATTTTTTCTTGTAATGACAGACTCTCTTTGTTAATAGCATCTTCCAATTTTGTTATTATGAGTTCAATCGTATTTTTTGTTTTCTGGTCCTTGATAGTCTGAATTTTCGAAACCTCACTCTTTAACTCACTTAGATAGCTCGCTACTGTCATTTTTGGTTCTTCAATTTGGGTTCAAAAATGCCCCCACTCTATTTAAAATTTAAAATATTGTCTCTTGTTACAGTAACAGCCATAACAATATTCTGTTAACTTTTTGTCTATGGCTTCAAATGTCACTTATCTTCAAACTTCAAATTCAAATTCAAATTCAAATGGTTTGAAATTCAAATATCACTTGTCATGTTAATTTCAAGATTTTGTTTTTAATTTCACTCTTATAGTTGTACAGCCTTACTAAAAAAAAACCACAGCGCGACCGATTAACTGTATTATTGCAATAACATAAATAAACCTTGTGTACGCTAGATCCCAATTTGTTACTAATAACGTTTCTTGCGTGGTCACGCTGTTAAAATGCATTAAGATCTGACAACATTGCAAATGGTTTTAATTTCCTAGGAAACAATGTTGTTTTAATTCTTCTCCGCCAGGGGCATTATTGGCGCGCCTTCTCAACGGCACCGCGATGAACATAGCCCGGTGTGTTTTTTATGGCGGGGTGTCAGAAAAATTTGTTAGTGCCTAAATGTTGTGATTTTACTTATTAATTTCTATTGTAGTGACGAATTTACTCTTCTATTCACATGATTGATATATTTATTATGTTATGTGTGTGGTTTACATCAGTTTAATCGAGTTATTGTACAAACGCCGTACTTTCAAAGTTGGACTGTCAGAATATTGTTCTATAGAACTATAGATAGTTTTCTTAAAAGATAAAATTAACATTTTAAGATCTTTATTTTATGTGAATTTCATAAATGTGGTGTTTTTTTTAAATATTAATATCTAATACATGTGTACCTAAACTTATCAACGAAATTAACGTTTTAAAGTTGCTAGAAATCTGTTATAAAAGTCGGTATTATTTTTTTAGGTTAGTTTTTTGGCAATAAAAAAACTTTGAAATTTTTTATTATTTTTTTATTGTATGTACGAGGAAAAAGTGAGGTGGCAGTTTCGTTCCAAATTCATTATATAAAAGGTCAGTATTTTTCAAATTTTGTTTTTTTTATAAATTTCTGTACACTTTCATCAAATATGTTTGGGTAAGAAATTTTTTCCATTTTTTTCCGAGTTTGGATCTTAAATTATGGCAGTTTTTGAAAACTAAAGTGTATTTTAAATACACGAATCTAAAAGGTAATTTTGTCTAGTTTTCATAAATGGTATTGGTTTTTACGACACCTTCAAAAATAAGAAATATATAGAACATTCAAAATACTTAGGAAAAATTCCAAATTTCGTCCGATTATCAATCGTTAAAACAGAGATAAACTACCCCCCCAGGCCGTGGAAACCATGTGTATTTTTTTCCATGAAAAATTTTTTAATTAGTAATGTTTTCACATCCGCGGCCGTTTGTCAATTGAATAAAATTTTCACTGGGTTTTTTAGTAAGGCTGTATGTGTTCTCACTGTGATTATTTATTAATTGGAAAACGATCCACTTTTTTAATGTGATACACTTAGTTTTGTGTGAAAAACATAATCTAGATATCGTTTTTTTGAAACTTTTTGTAGGACAAAAATATTTGGTTACTTATGAAAAACTCCATAGATTATTTATCAATATGTATATTGTTTATTTTTCAACAAGTTGGAGATGTTTAAAAGCCGAGGCGCTAGGTGTGTTTAATAGGGAAATGTGCTTAATTTTAAAAGTGCTAGGTGTTTTTAATAGGCAAAAAAATCTTTTATGTGATTTTCTTTAATCTAAAAAATCAATTTCATTTCTTTTTTCAGTTAATTGTTTATTTGTAAAATTTGTTGTTTTACCAAACTTTTATATCGCGTATGTTTTGGTTGTTTATTGGCATATATAATTTTTTTTCACACTTTATAAATATAAGACAGAAAAGTCCCGATTAACTACTTTTTAGCAGTTTGTCTAACGTTTTCTTATAATAATCGTAATAATATTTTGTTGATTTATAATCTGGAAGTATGTTGCCTGTTGTATGCTGATGATGCGGTGCTGATTTCTAACAGTATGGAAGATCTACAGTCTCTCGTGTCTAGGATGAACGAAGTATGAATGAAGAATGAGTTAATGATGAATGTAAGTAAGTCTAAAGTCATGGTATTTGAAAGAGAGAGTATGAAAACAATGTGCAACGTAGTTGTGAATAATGGGTATTTGGGGTGGAGGAGTTTCTGTACTTGGGAAGTATGTTTGCGAGAGATGGGAAGGCTGATAGAGATATCGAAAGAAGGGTAAATGCAGGTAACTCTATAATGGAGGAGTGAACAAAAAAGTGAAGTGGCGCCAACAAAAAAACTGTCCAAAGAAGCCAAGTTAGCCATCCATAATGGAGTGCTGGTACCTACCCTGATGTATGGCAGTGAGGCATGGCACTGGCAGATGAAGGATGAAAGTAGACTGAATGCTGTAGAAATGAGATCCCTGAGGCGTATGTGTGGTAAAACCATGCACGATCGTGTGAGAAATGTGGAGATCCGCGAAGAATGCAAGGCTGATGTAAGCGTAATGAATAATATTAAGAGAGGGACGCTCAGATGGTTTGGGCATGTGGAGCGAACGAACGAGGAAAGGAGTGTAAGGAGAACATGACGCAAATGTGAATGGTAGAAGAAGTCGGGGACGCCGAGGAAGACATGGCACAACCAAGTGAATCAGATACTTGAGTCGGGCCATGTGAAGAGTCGGAATAATAGAAGGGCATGTATGAGACGATGTATGAATGTGAACGAGGCAAGGAGTGTGTGCCAAGATCGAGTTGTTTGGCGGTCCGTCCTCTCTGCCTACCCCTGCGGGGAAACGGCTTGATGGTTAGTTAGTTAGTTTTTGTTTTCTATAGCGCCGTTTTTGTGAAAAATTACCCCAAGGTCGCTGTTCAAATAAATATATAACAAAATTAAGATTGGCTTACAACAAAGATTTATAATAATTAAAACAGGACTTGCAGCTAGTGACTAACGACTAAACTATTAACTTACTCGTAAAACTGGTGACTTTATTACGGTTATAAAAAAAAACTGGTGACATTGGTAAAAAAAAACTGGTGACATCCAATTAGTTAAAAATTCTGCAGGTTCAAAATAGGTAACATAGAAGTAAGATATTGCTATGGGTCGAGCTCGCGGGATCGAATCCCGGCGTGGGCAAATAAATTTTATTTAAATAATTAGTGTTATTTCACAATTAATTCATTAAAAATAATGTACAGTATATTTGCGGCACGTTCCAGGGTGGAAGATACTCTCAGTATCGCCCTGGTGTAGGAACACCATTCAGAATTGAAACGTTGCTTGAAATGAAGTTAGCCGTGTTTGGTGACCAGATCTGAATAGCCAGGTACTTCCCCACCTCCCTCTTCCCCACCTCCTTCCCCTCCCCACTACCTTCAGCCCCACAACATACCCCAATTGGGGATGCCATAGTCTCACTGGCTCCAGACGGGAGCAGCTGAGACTCTTGTCAGGTATTACTATAAAAAAATCGTCGATCTTTACCGCATTAAGATGACTCATCGCTCAACATTAAACAGATTGAGATGTTGGGTTCCCACTGGCACTATGGTAGGCAAATCAATTGCACTTTCACTTTATCATAAGTAATTGCAGGGAATTGGAAAAAAAGTATATGTTTAAACATCAACAAATAAACGAGAAAAAATGGCAATTTTTCAATAGAATGTCGAATTTGTGGAAATGAGCATCTGAAAGAGTGACTTTTAGTTTGGATCTAAATTCTGTTGGGCTGGTTTTGCATCTTTATTCCATAGGACGTTTGTTCCAAGCCTCAGGGCCGGATACTCCCGGATATGCACGATCACCAAACTTGTGTTCGAATTTAGGATCTTTCAACCTTTCGATTGCAGATGATGTCGCTGATCTAAGAGTTGACTGCCTTAGACCGGAATATAGTTTCCGGAATACGTAGGTCAGGGATACAGGGTGGAGCCATTTCGTTTATAAATGGCTTTAAACACCATCCAGCATAACTTGTACTGAATTCTTTCAGGACACTTCAAATCTTGAGTACCCAAGTAATTAGCCGGACTGCGGCGTAGAGCACTGATTGTAGTTTATCAGTTTGACATTTATGAAGACTTGCGTAGATGCCATTGCAGTAATCAAGATGTGATACTATAATATTAGAGTCCACAAGAAGCTTGGTTACCTCTGACGAAAGGTTCCTGCGAAATGATTTAAGTTTTCTTCGGTAGAAGAGCCCTGCGGATAGGCTTCAAAAGTGGGCTCGTGTATAAAATAAATATTGATTATTTAAGGTACTTAAGTCCAGGACTTAAGATTGTTTTAAAAATCACGTTTTTTTCTTTTTTTTATCGTAGATGTGATTTATATATATTTTTTAATTATTTTTATGTCAAATGGTAGATCTTTAGCTGCTGACGTGGGGGCCGCTCCGTCGTAGCAACAATCTATCGAAATACTTCCCTACACCGCGCGCGACGCATACGCCGCTTCCCGTAGCTTCGAATTTAGTGGCGCCAGAGCGGTATATTTAATTTTTAAATTTTTTAAGTTAAATTTCTGTAAGTAAATTCATTTCAAATTTCGTCAGTACTTACATGAGGTTTTTTAAAGTTTATTTTACTTTGTAAAAATAAACCTTAACAACTTTACTAAAGTTGATTATATATACTTTATTCGAGACACTTTTGAAATGTTACAATAAAAGTGAGTTCAGTGTATTTTTATTTAGTTTAGAGAGTACAGACTGATTTCTGATCTCAAGTGATTTTTGCCAAAAATTATTATATAATATCCAAATTGTCCAATATAAGTTACTTAACACACTTTAAAAAAGTATTTTATTTTATTTAAATATATTTAAATTGTCCAATAAATAATGATTTGGACCTCAAAATTTTAATGGATCTCTAATATTTCTTTACTTACGTCCTAGTGGACCTTTACAAAGATGAGTAATAAGAAATACAGTTGTGTTAGGCAAGTACATAGTACACAATATATAATGATTAATTAATAGTTAAAAAAAAATTTTATTAATTAAAAAAATTAATTAATTAATTAATCACATATACCGGATCTGCCCTGATGATGGACACTGCAATGATGTCCGAAACGTTGGCTAAAGAAGGAGGTAGCGCAACACGGCATAACACCCCGAAAACAAATAACGAAAATTAATTAATTGATAGTAGTACGGAGTCACTACGGAGTCGTGAAATCATACATTTTAGTAAAGTAATTGTAAAGACTTCGTCTTATAACTAATATGGAATCTTTAAACACGTCTACAATATTTCCAAATTTATTGCCAAAATGATGTAGTCTATTTACAGGTATTTTTATGAGCCTCATAGCTTATTTTAAAATTGTCACAGAAAAGGGTCGCACTTTGCCTCTTTTTTCTGGTCGGTACGTTAAATTTTATTTTGTCGAGAATTTCAGGGTTGTCAAAGCAATTATTCATAATTTTATTTAATAATACAAAGTCAGAGATGATCCGCCTGACGAGGTAATTAAGTTGAGTTGTTTCATCAAAAAGACATAGTTAATATTTTAAATTGGAATATTCAGCTTAAAGTTAATAAATCTTAGAAATTTGTGCTGTACCCTTTCTATATTGTTGGAATATTTTGTTTTATACAATGGGGACCAAATAGGCGAATTATACTCTACCTGGCATCTTACTAAAAAAGCGTTAAGCATTTCTTACTAATATATAAACATTTAAAGTAACAGGCCGCTCAGGCCCCCACGTCAGAGTATCCGTAAAAAAAAACACGTCAGTAGCTAAAGATTAATCTAGGGTCTAACAAAAGAAAAAATCATTTTGTGGACGTATCTTTTAAAAATCAGTGATTCAATTATGTTGGTACATCTATATCACACGATATATTATTGTACGCTATAGAATAGGTAGGTGACCTAGTCAGATGGACACCAAATTGAAGGAATAATAAAATATCAAACACATAAAAATTGCTGTACGCTTGAATAATTACATATTGTGTGTATCGTTTCAGCTATCAAAATGAAAGTGAGATCAAATAATAACCTATACTTACTGCCCATTGATAAGTGTGGTCTAGTTATGTATTTTATGTCTACATTAACTTAATCTATGACTACGGACCTACCTCGTCCGTAATATTTTGAACGTGTATTGATTTTATAATACTAAAGCTGCTTTATTCATACATAAGTATATCTGACAGAGTGTACCAGCTTGTAATGTAAAAATAGTCTGTAAAAATAAACCGCCTGTGTGGGATTATCAAAACAAGTTTTTTTTCACTCTAGCGAGAACTTTTCCGAAGATAAAATACATTTTCTTATTTTTTTGTGAAACACCCAATAATTATTGTCCTTATTTCGGATGGTATGAGTGTCTATTCTTTAGGTTTTATGTAGTAATTTAGAATTAATTTACAATGTTTCCTTGTTTTTACTAGATGCATATTAAGCTGAAAATCTATTTGTATGTATTATAGATATCCTACTAAAGGTAGCTCAGCTCTTTTTTTTCGGCGCTCAAAATCCCTTTTACGGCCAAAACTTTTAAAAATATATATGTTTTTCAAGTAAGTATCCGAAATTAAGACGCCATATTTTTTTATACCATATTTAGACAAGCTAAAGGCATAGGCTGACTCTTGGTCGATTCGCCTTTCTGTTATATCGTTTGTATTGTTAGTATATCTTTATTAATCGATCAACTAAATTATGTTTAATTCGCAATTGCAGCACGATACAATTTATTGTTACTTAATCTTGGCCAATGAAGGTTACACGTGCTATTGGTAGAAATAGCAGCTTCAACCCTAGGAAAAAATATTGTACAACGGTTACGGCCGGCGTATCGTTTTGTAATATTCAATTACTTAAAAGTATCTACGTGCGTTTTTTGCGTTTTCCATTAGTAGGTTTATTATATTATTATCTAATATATTTTTTTATGGTTTGTCTCTGGTTCCATTCGAACCGACTGCGAAGGTTATTTAGAAAGAGGGCAATTGTATCAAAGATTATCTACGTACCGTTTAAATAAAAAATAAAGTAGGTGAATAAACGAAAGGTGTTTGGTATATGTGTTGGTACCTGCCGACTATACGCCTTCACAACAAGTGAATAACAGAATTCATTGTCCCGAACAAAAGTTGGGAATAACCCGCGTATTTTATCCCGTGTTCACCATTCTAGTATTGTGTCAGAAAAAGCGCCCAAATGGCTTTCTGCGCGAACAAAACGGCTGAGGGTTTTGAATTGTTTAGCAGGAACGTTCGAAGAATTTGTCTCGCGGGACGGGCGCGGGGAAATTTTAATAAAACAGCATCCAAGTTGGCGGGACTCGGCCCTACTTCTACCGCCCCCTCCCCTCCCGCCGCCACACCGCCTCCCCGTTGCCGAGACGTGTGCTGCCTCCCCAATGTACATCTTCAAATCTAATCATTGTCTTCAGACACACTGCTGAAAAAATTCTTCTATCTTTTAGAAAATATTATACTGAATTTCCACTTTTAATAGTGGTTGACCGTTGAGTTCCTCTTTTTTCAGACAGTATTTCTTTTCAAAAAATATCTTCTTTCTAAGCAAGTGGATTTTTCATGTTTTAATCCATCCACTGTGTCCAGCTTTTCATTACTTGGCATAAAATGTAGCGGTCATGGCAAGAAATGAGAATACGTACATGCCAAGCCTAGTAAGTTCGAGTATTTCCCTTCAGTCTCTGTAATCTTAACCACATTAATGGATATTCTTATCAAAATACTAATTTCGGTTTTCTGTGCGTGAAATGTTAGTTATTCCTGTGAGAAATGTTTCGCGTTCATGAACTCAAATTTACTGTAAATTTAAGTTTTATTTTCAAAATTTGAAACTGATTGCTTAGACAGGCGATAAAGAAAAGTTACCTACCTGTATTCAGAAAATTATTTTATTATGTGTATTTCGGTTGTTTAAATTTTTGACAGTTTACATGATTTTTCATGTTTACTAACGGCCTTTATTCGAAAGGTAAAAGGTTCTGATCCTCTCTATTGGGTAGTAAGTAACTACCTACTTGACTATGTCCGTGCTGTATATTTGGTAAATCCCATTTATTGCACCTAGTTATGCGCACCGGAAATTTGGTTGCAGTGTTGCCAGGAATTCGTGGATTGTGCGTTCGGTTCCGGATAATTCACCATTAGTAGTAGAATCCCTAATACTGCCGCTGTATATGCATATAATATAATATATTCCTGGGGACCTAGAGCTTTAACATAATGTTGATCATTATTCAGGCGTTGTACCGCCTACCGCCTTGCAAACTGTAGTCCTGGCAAGACTGTCCGAGTGTGTTTGAATAGATCGTTTAATTAAAAGCAGAGTGAATGATCAACATAAGAATGTAAATGGAGACTATCAAATCGTTAAGAATAGTAATTTCAAACGTGTTTTAATTACAAGTGACGGTGATTAAATAAATGTCCGGTAAGAACCAAAGGGTCGCGATGTAAGAGAGAAGGGACCCCGCACAGGCCGCTGGAGTGAAGAGAAGAGACGAGAGATAGAAATTCAATTAAAATAACAATTAGCTTTTGCATTATCTCGGTTGGGCGGCGCGTGAACCACCCCCGCCCTTGTGTCATGCCACTTTTCCACCCAGCGGGCGGGGATCCCTTCTTTGCTGCTACGTTGTTTCGTCTAAAGATTTTTGTTAATTATTTAACCACAAAAAGTGTAATCTGTTGAAATATTATGCTTAATTTATGACGGTAATATTTTTGGATTCCGATTATAAATCAAATTAATTTATTAAACTACAAATAATATTAAAATAAAAACGGCCGTACAAAATATTTAGTTTATACGGAGCTTAATATTCCTACATGCTTGTAAAAATACGTGCGGATTGGAAGAAATCTACTAAAACACTTAGAGCCTTACTAATAAATATGTTTTAAATTGTACATAACTAATAAACAACCAGGGTACATGGTAAACGCATTTTATCTTTTAAATTGACAATTGCATAATATTTTGAATTCATTTTTAACATAAAAAATGATAATTGAATAATATTTCCAACACATTTCTAATTTAAAATTAATTAACGCACAATGTTTTAAAATCATTTTTTACCTTCAAATTGATAATTGCACAATATTTTAAAAACATTTTGCTTTAAAACTGATAATTGCGCAACATAAAAAAAAAATTAAAATTCATTATTGCTCAATACTTTTTTAAAAAATGCTTTAAAATTGATAATTGCCCAATATTTTATAAATATTTTACTTTAAAATTGATAATTGCACAACATTTTGCTAAATTGATACTTTAAGAATAATAATCACAATACTTAACATGTTTGCTGTAAAATGGATAATTGCACAAATCTTAAAAACATTTTTGCTTTAAAATTGATAAATGCACAATATTAAAAAAAAGTTTTGCTTTAAAATAGATAATTGCCCAATTCAAGACGTTTTTGCTCTAAAAGTGATAAGTGCTCAATTTTTAAAGATATTTTTACTTTAAAATAGATAATTGCACAATTCTTAAGGACATTAAATTTTTGCTTTAAATAAAATAGATAATTGCACAATTCTTGAAGACATTTTTGCTTTAAAATAGATAATTACACAAAATTTTATCCTAAAAACATAAAATAATATCTAGATTCCTACATCAATCTGTGTATTGTGATAGGTTTGAGGTTATAGTATTATCACTTCTTCAATCTTTGCCAATTCACTTTGTGGAGTTATTATATTATTATTTGTTCTACGAGAATGTTTCAAATTAAATGGAATCAATTCTGGTTTTGTTATGGTCATTTTATTGATTCTTACAGGCAAATCAATTTAAAGCGGACTCGTTTGATTGTATTTAAGCACACCCATAGTAGATATCTAAAGTTTCAAAAAAGTTTTTGAACTGTTTACCCAACCATTACGGGTGCGTAGCGTTGTTTATCAATTTTGTTTAAATGTATACTCGTGTTTTAGTTCATCAATGTTCTTTTTTAGTTTTTTTGTTA
This sequence comes from Limnephilus marmoratus, assembly GCA_917880885.1. Lineage (NCBI taxonomy): Eukaryota > Metazoa > Arthropoda > Insecta > Trichoptera > Limnephilidae > Limnephilus > Limnephilus marmoratus. Next base: position 49,590,676 of record OU862909.1, on the reverse strand, counting down.
TCCGTCACCTTCTTAACAAGAATTAAAATATAATTAAATTAAATTTTGTTTTATCCATCCAGTACACCACTACACAAGCAAGGGTCTCTTTAAAATGATTTACCTACATTTTATCTGTGTATATCTTAATTTTTTTTCGGAGAAGACCCAGTCTGTATCCTCAATATTCTCCGTCACGTAGTGTGATTTAGCAATCACGTTTCTTTCGAATGCAATAATTCTGTACGTGGTAGGACGTGTGAAATGGCGAAGCAGCCGAAACAACGGCGATATTATTTCATCACGCGCCGTGATGTATCTCGTCGAGACAGCCCAAGACGCAAGACGCACACCCGACCAGGGAAAGTGGTATCACGGAGAGCAAATGTTTGTCTGACATGAGTTCACTTCAGCCAGACTCCAGACTGGAGGCTTGCGCTCGGAGCTCGATGGCTCGCTGAGGCGTGAATGTGAACCCTACCTCGTACATGCTGCTGCTTACCATAATCACCACTTCACTTGCAGCGATGTGTTCATTCAATTTTTTTTTTAAATATTTAGCTTCTTTAGATATTAGACTTTAGACAATCAGCAATTAAATTTACTGCTTAATAATGTGGATGTATGAGATTTTACTCGAAGAAACCTGAATCGAGGTCGAGCAGTTTACTTCTTAACTGTAAACAGCAAAATACTGTTGACTAGACTAGACACCGAATTAAACGGTTAAATTAGTCTGAATCGTAAACAACATTCGGTTGTTTTGCAGTTGTTTGTAACGTTAAATTTTAAATGTATAAACGTGTAATTAACTGGTTTGTATGTATTCGGATTCAAACAATATATTACTAATATTAAAATATATAATACAATTTAATTTAGCTTTGTAGATTGGGAGAATACAGAATAAATGAAGAATAAACATTTAACCATGCTCTTGAAAACCACTTTTATAATGTTAGCAGTCCAATGGCGTTCTGCTCGTGAACGGCACATGTGGTTCTAGATTCTAGCGTCCTCTGATCCCGATAAGATAATGATTGCCTTTTTTATCATTTCCGAATTGCAATACTTACTTGTTATTATTATCTAACTGGCATAAAGTGATTTTTCCTTTTAAAAGTGCGTATTTACCGTGCGTATTTAATTTACACAGCGGTCCTTCGACAAATGACATTTCGCGTTAATTTTTTTTTTAAATTTAAAGTGTATACAGGGTGTTAAGGGACGTACTTGACTTACTTTAACCAGTGATTCCTGATATTATTTGGAGTAAAAAATGTAAATAAAATTTTCGTCTCCGGTGACATTTTTAGTAATTTTTTTGTTTTCTACAAAAACATAAAAAAATGGTAGGTGTTGCACAGTTGGAGTCTGGGTTAGGGGTTGGTCGGTTACTCGGCTGAGTGACCAGTGACGACATGCAGAAGAAATTTTTTTTGGTTTGATTTCAAGAAAAAAAAATTGAACAAAAAAAAAATATTTTTATTTTTATTTTAACTTTATGAGTAAAACCTCAAATTGTAATATTTAATTAAACGAAGACAATATAAGCGAAAGTCAGTCGAAAATCTGAGAACAGAACGTTTAATTAAATATTACAATTTGAGGTTTTACTCATAAAGTTAAAATAAAAATAAAAAATTCATCCTAGACTTGCAGAAAAGTCAATAGATGTCGCATATGAAAATAAAATGGATAAAGATTTATCCAGACACTATCTAGAGAGCATTTAGTTCGGGTTTGAATCTTGCAATCATACATAAAGATAGTTGCCAATAATATATGCGTTAAGATAATGAAGATAATGTGGGCGGTTCTTAGTCGAAGTATGATACAGTTAAAAATGACCGATTTGGATATCGGCACGGTGGCGCAGTGGTTAGCGCGTTTGCCCGGAAAGCAAGAGGTCCTGGGTTCAAGTCCCAGCGGTGTCAATATCTTTTTCTGATTTTTCTGTTCTCAGATTTTCGACTGACTTTCGCTTATATTGTCTTCGTTTAATTAAAAAAAAATTCATCCAAAAAGTCTGAGACCAAAATTTCATTTACATTTTTTACTCCAAATAATGTCAGGAATCACTGGTTAAAGTAAGTCAAGTACGTCCCTTAAGACCCTGTGTAAAGCGTGTCCCTATTTTGCAAATATGTACCTACCCTTTTTAAACCGAAATGTTCAAGATGCATACGATAAAACGTCAATAGGAGATACTATTGGATTAAATTGATATTGGCGTGCTAATTATAAATAAAATAAGATTTTATAAAATTTTTGCTTTAGAAATTACAAACAATCATCATTTAATTATTTTAATAAATGTCTACCTGCGCGATTTAGGTACTGAACAGTACCTTGTTCTTCGAATCAGACGTGTGAGCACTGGGCAGTCGTAAGACTTTGGGCTTTATCTGCCCGGGGATCAGCAGGCCAGAGGATGTCCTGGCCTTCACCGAGGATCAGAGCAAGCGCAAGGTTCGTCACCGCTTCTTCCAGGGTAACAGGGACCCAGAACCACGATGGGACAACAATGATAGCGGCCAGGTAGTAGGTAGTTAGCGCAGACTGCATTGACCTATAAAAGTGCACATTTACGCCGTACCGTGGGAACGCTAAATTATTGCATGTACCTAACCGGATGTCGTGTCGTGTTTTGAATGTGTTGGGAATACGCCATTAGAACAATCACTCTGCCGAAAATACGTAGTTGTTTTTTCGTGTAATGTTAACTCTCCTAAAAAAGAGAGTACGCTTTGAATTATGTTAATAATCAGGTACATTTATTTAGCGAGCCAATAGTAAGTTTGGTTCTGCTGTTTCGCTGTTCTGCCATAAATTACTGTGTTTAATTTAAGCGTTTCAATAATCAGACGAATTGTTTTTGCTTTATCGAACTTTCAAGGAGTATTACTTAATTGTTACGAACAAAAAAAAATTATTGCCACAATCGTAATTTTAATGCCGAGACCTTACTTATTATTTACAATATCCGTTATTACTAACTTACTCGATCTTTTAATTTACTAATTGAGCTAGAATTCCCTCACCAAACACAGGAGCAATGTCTCTTTATGGTGAGGAAAGGCAATTTTTTGTTTCTTTGTTAAAACCTTATGAAACTATGTAACTGATGTAACTCTATGTATCTGTATTTTTAATCAGCATTGTCAAAAATAATTAAAAAAAAAATTAAATGTGGTTTCGAGGATTTTTTCCCTATTCGACATTTATCATTGTGGTCATAATGATTGCATCGTGGAGCTCATGTTGAAAACTGTCCTGTCCTATTTTGTATAAATTTTATTTTGCGTCACTTCACTCAAGTGTGGACAAAATTATATCTGTATCGGAATGGTACTTATGTACCTAGGTGCATCGTATCCCTCTGCAGCAGCTTGTTTTCGGACGATTTAGAAGTGTTACACTGTGTACAATAATTAGCTCTAATGTTGATGGTCAGTCGTATCTTAAATGTGAATATGCTCATCAATCATCCAACTTCTACATCCGCTGAATTCGATCAGCGCTGAGCCCGTGCCTCGCTTTTTGGACACACTTTCCTCGCATCAATGCTAGATCACGTTCAGCAACTACTCTCCCACTTGTACTTGGTACTCACGTGCCTTAGCTGTGGAATGGTTGTATAAACAGCGATGACTGCTACTAAACTGACCTTTAAACACATCTCGACTTTCGTTCAGATTTTCGAGGCCTTCCCAATTTACCAGGTAAAACATAACGTGTTATTTGCATTATCTCATCATTTTTTTGGTAGGTATATACAAAGTATATACGTATTTGCCAACTTGAGACTTTTTTCCCTCTCGTTTATTCACTTACTCAAAATGCATTTGTAATGCTTCGTTACGTTGCGGATTTAGTTTTTTAATTTTCCAATTCTCTTCCAGTGTATGCTGACATTGCTGACTATGGTGTAGGTGTAGATATGAGGATCAGTTTCTTTTCTGTTCGACGATTCCCGCGATAGTTCTGTTGTTGACGAAGTCTGCCATGATCGTGCTGACAGTAGTGGGCACCAGGCGGGGCGGGGGAGAGGTTCTCTGCCAAAAACTTAACCGGTGTTTGGTTCCTCTGTCCTCGCTCCGCCCACCTCCTCCTGCCTCCCGTCTCCCTCTCCTTCCCGTCCAGACAGCACAAGTGGACTCGGCAGTAAAATGCACAAATCTCAAGCGCATTGCCCAGCGGCAAAAAGTAAATGCTTTGTCATTTTGCACACAATGGCCCCGCGTACCTGGCAATTAAACTCGCTGTCGCTGTAACAGGTTTGAATACCCGTCTGCTTCGGATCGCGTTCTTACTCGATGTTTTTTTTTACTGAACATCATAAAATATACCTACCTACCTCTTGCAGCGTCCTTAGCTGAAATAGCATTAAATGCAAATGGTCGCCTGGTTCTTTAACTGGCTTTCTGCAGTAACAGCATTTGCTCTTTTGGGTTATTATGTCATCTTTATTTATGTATACCTACACCTACTGCAAACTTCACACTTGTATTCTGAAGGTAATTCTATTAATAAAGATATGCGGATATTAGGTAATCTTTATTGGAACCAGAAAGGAGCAGTAAGAGTAGAGCAATGTCTAACAGACACAAGTAGAATTAAAGAGAGGCGTGCGGCAGGGTTGTATTCTTTCACCTATGCTCTTTGACTTATATTCAGAAGAAATATTCAATGAAGCTCTGCAAGAAGCTACTCAAGGACTTGTTATAAATGGGAAGATTCTGAACAATGTAACGTAAGCCCCACGTTGGGCGCCAAAAATGACACGCATCTTATCAGTTAGCAGATAAATTCCGTTTGCATGAGCTCTCATCATCATCTCAGGGTCCTGCGTGGGATAAAAGAAAGCTACTATCTGATGTAAATAAAAGAACTCACATTAAACAAAATGTACTTGTTATTATTGACAAGCAAAAACATAATCTACATAAATACCTTTGTAAACTTAAAAAAATGTAGAGAGAGAGAGAGAGAGAGAGATATATAATTCAGTTATTTTAGTAGAATCCACTCCAAATGATCATTCGTAGCTTGCCATAGTTAAAATGGCGCACCTCTTCTAACCTCAGCGACAAGGGCTCCAGATAGCTGGAGAAGAGCCCCAGAGCTGCCGCTTCGCAAGCCCATGACACAGTGAAGGAGCCGAGATTTCAGTCCATCCACAAAGGCCCGCTGATCACAATGGGTCCGATGGCCATCTCTCAGCATTGAAAGGATATAACCCGCAGTTCTAGACTGTTGACGTCATTTAAGAAGCGCCTGCAATCTACATCAAAGCTTTCCTCGGTGATATTGGATTGTACGTGGCTGCTAACACGCCCGACCAAAACATCAATGTATCAAGCTGCATTCAGTATCCCAATGGCCATTTCTCGATGGGCTGTTTGCTGCGTCATTACGAGTGTCAAGCAATATTTCTTCACAGCACCATTTTAGCATAATATATACATAATATTACAAATTTACACAATCACTTACGAGTATCAAAACTCCTTACAACTCAAAACTTCCGACCAATCCATCGTTATGTCATGACGTCCCCCTTACAACAGTTTCTTTTTTTCTAAAAAACAAAAAACAATCGAACAATGTTCCGGTAATTTGAATTTGTTATCAATCGTTCCAACGGCACCCGAAATTAATAAAACTCCTTCTGAGCAAGTAGGTATCGATTGAGTAACTACCATGAAAATAATTACGTTACAATAACTTGCGTTATGCAGATGATACGATACTTCTAACAAGTAACATTGAGGATTTACAACTTTTGCTGAATCAAGTAGTAAAGACTTGTAAGAATTTTGGGCTAGAACTGAATATAAATCAAACAAAATACATGCTCGTAAGCAAAAATAACGCATTGGATTAAAATCTTTATATTGCTGGAACAAAACTAGAGAAGGTGCAGAGTATTGTATTCTTGGGCTGCAATGTAAATGATAGATGGGATCCTTCGGTTGAAATCAAATGCCGCATTGAGCAAGCTCGTGCAACCTTTATCCGTATGAAAAAAATGTTCTGCAGTCATGATCTCAACCTTGGATTACGAATGCGTATGGTCAGGTTCTACGTTTTTTTTATATTATTTTATGAAATGGAAGCATGGACGCTTACTGAAGAACTAATTAGGCGACTTGAGGCATTCGAGATGTGGATCTGCAGAAGAATACTTAAAATAAACTGGATGTACAGGGTTACGAATGAAGATTTTATGGTTCGGGTGAATAAAGAAAAGGAAATTAAAATGAAAACTATAAAAATTCGATAACTTCAATATCTTGGACATGTGATGTGACATCCAGAGAAGTATGAGATCCTGCATCTCATAATGCAGGGAAAGATTGCCGAAAGACGGGGCCCTGGAAGAAGGAGAACCTCATGGCTGAAAAACCGGAGGCAGTGGTTTGGTCAGTCTACCGTAGAGCTGTTCCAGTCCGCATAGCCAACATGATAGCCAACGTCCGTTGAATGGACAAGGTACAAGAAGAAGAAGAATTCTCTTTCAACATAATTTAACCAACAACCAAACGTTTGAATTGAATATTATTAACAAAAACATAATAAGACATTTACTGGTGGTGCATGTGTTCAATCATTAAATTAGTGTACGTGTACGTATTCTGAGCGATTTTATAATTTAAGTCAGCAGGTTTTTAATATTTTTGTTAGTTCATAATAATTATAAGATAAGTAACAACATTTATCTCTTAATATTATTATTATTTTACTGCTTTAGTAAGAAGTAATTTAGAATACAATTCCACTATGTGGTCTCTATACTTCCTACTATAAAGCACATGAAAAAAAAATTGAGAAAGTTCAACATAAATTTTTAAGTTCATTAATTTCCAACTCTCCATACCCATTGAACAAATGAATTATGTTAACTTAATGAAAATACTTAATTTAACTGAATTATCGTGTAGAAGAACCAAGAGCAATTTGATTCTTTTATTCAAATTGGTTAAATGGGTCACTTGACGCACCTGGCTTGACAAAACTAATAACATTCCGAGTACCAAATCGTGACACGAGACTTCCAGAGCTGTTCTTTGTTTATCCTTCTAAAACTAACTATTTCATTAACTCCCCAATCCAAACACTACATAGGCTTGCAAATAAATTCAGTTCCGTTAATATTTTCATTTATTCCTTACCTAAATTTATATCAGAAATTTCAAAAATTCTGATCTAAATTTTATTATTATTGTTCTAATATTGTTTTTGTTGTTATTCCTTTTTAATTCTGCTTTCTTTCTATTAGTGTAAAGGAAGGGAAATAATAATTGGTATTTTATTGTTTCTATTTCTATTATTACCATGTTACACAATTGATGTAAATGTTCCAAAGGCGCAAATAAATAAATATGAATTCAGAAGGATATCACGGATTACCTTGATGAGATGAAATGTCGGGAATGCAGGCATCATTTGCCTTTCGCCGCTTTGTGCCTGTCTGTATGGGATGTGGAAGAGATTGATTCCTTCAACAACCAACAACAGCATATATTGTGAATCCGTAACACGGTAGACTCGACGCAACCCGATAAGATTGTTCCATTTGCATCCGTTGCGAAATATTTATATTTCTTTCGCCACGTGCACTGCAATCACAAGCTCTGTCCAATAACTCATACGGGCTGAAGCTTATGCGCTGAACACCATACACACGTACAGGGTACATACCAACATTTTGTCTTGTATATAAATGTTACCAACATGTGCACTACATAAAAATATTTTTTAAATTCTTCGCATTCATCTTAGCCAGAGAATGAGACTTCTCTCCCGCTGAAATTGGTGTTATAGGCATTTTTCAGAAAATTTCACAATAACGTATGGACTTACTTAAAAACATTTTTGTCGTCAACTTAATCAAGAAAATAATTATTCGCGACAAAATGTGCATTGTTCTCTTATCAGCTTTATTCCGCGGTGGTGTTTTGTGAAGTTTATCAGAATGAATTCTTCATCTCCTGGGAACCATACGATTCCGATGAAATGCCTATTTAAATTATTCGTTATTTTTATGCGGATTTTCTTAGTTAAAATATCGAATATTCATTTGGTGGACCATTCTACTGCAGAACATTGCTCGCGGACCGTGGCGCTGTATGACTTACGATCCGGTACGAAGTAAAGTGTAATTATAATTTGTGAGGCATGAGAGACCCGGTGACATCATTTAGCACCAACACTAATATTTTATTACATCATGCACTTATTTTTCACTCCAACCGCAGATTTATGCACGTAACACAGATAAGGTTGCCAAAATCTTACAAATGGGTGTAGTTAATATTCATGTTTTGTCTTTGTTTTACCTCAACTGCAATAAGAAACAGTTTTCGTTTATTTTAAGTGAAGATTTTTGTCAATCCATTGTGAAAATAATCTTGGCATAATTTACATAAGGAAAGTTGCATTCAAAAACTGACTTTTAACATCGACCTAACTAGTGATATATTTAATGCGAATCTCCACAAAAACAGACGAGTGCATTGAATTTTATTTAAAAATGATAATATGTCGAGCAGTAAACGAGTTTCGTAAGTGTAATCTTTATTTTTTCTTAATCTTTTTTTTATCTTTAATAAAAAAAGTAATCTTTATGATGGTATAATTTCACATAACTTTTAAGGGATATTTTTCTTTAATGCTTGTATTATCCTCGCCTTGTTCTTCCACTCTGAATATCAGCCAAATGACGATTCCGAGATTCCAAATAATTTTGTTTTTGATGTTCCTTATCTTCATTCGACGATATTCTAAAGCCGAACTATCTGTCCAAATATAATAAGTAATATAAAAACTCACCACTTTTCGATTACTTCAGATGTTGCGTGATTGTATTATTGTATCAAAAAGAACATTGGAATTTTAAAATATAGTAAACTCGCATTGCTTGATATAAATCTCATATTTGCTACATTCTCCCCCTTTCTGTCGTTGCAGTGTTCACATTTCAAGACAAACATTTTTTCTGCACATGTCCACGGCTCGCACGCTTCCCAACACTTCCATTATTTTTATTTATATTATTGCAGGGATGCTGAATCTCTCTTTGCGTAAATTCAGTTGTTTTTTTTTTATTTCAGAGCTCGCTAGATAGTTCGACTTTTTTAAAATTATGTTTCTGAGAAGTATATTAGAAGTAGGTATCGACAATTTCTTTATTTTAATGTATGTATATGATCTATCTCAATAAATCATGCATTTGATTCACTTCACGGTTAAGCCAATTGACAAAACAAATCGATGATCACGTTGAAGTAGTGTCGAATAGAAGCGATTCCGCCTTGACCTTGGGCGGTGCGCCGTTGCTAATTCTGATTCGCGCGATATGACCGGATTTGTATAATTTTGCAGACAACAAATTAATCTAATGTTTGCTTTTAATAGCCTAGTTCCGCGGATCGCGCCATGTGGCCTACGGCAGTATGGTGTTTGAATTATGAAATGATCGTTCTGAATTCCCTCCTGGCAGGAGAGAATTCAGTTTTTCGTTTATTTAGCACAGAATCATCAGAGTCCAGGTTTTCAGTTCTCACCAGCCCGGCCCACTGACTCACTACCGCCAGTGTCGGTACAACAATGGAGATATTTATCACCATGAGCAAAGCTTCTAATTCTGCGAAAAATTAATGGCCGAACATACTATGTTTTTTTTGCCATTGACGATGCATTTCTCTATTCTGTCCATGCCTCTGACATCATTTCTAAAATTGCCGCGTAGTAGTGTTTATTTTTATAATTTTTGTTCGTATACGGTTCGTATTTTCAAAATTCACTGTAGCCTGTTTCATCGGTACCTACGCTGACTTATTTCCACATTATGCCTTCGCAATAACTGTAAAGAATTATGTTAAATTTCTTAACCAATCTCTCCGTATTAGATTGTTAAGGATTACAAATTACAAGACAATTTCCTTGAATTGCTCTGCGATCTACTTAATCAATCAACATCAATCACCCAATACATGTTTAAGTGTAGATTTAATTAAGTAATGATTGATTTAATGGGAGAGTATTACTGTCACTAATGTAGCCTGTGGGGTGTTGGGGTGTAATACAAACACCCCAGTGTTGTGCCGTAATGTCTTACACCATCGTGTACACTTAATTGTGAACGCTATTGAGCCAAATAATAGCATCACTGTTTTTCTCGACGTCCGTTCCCTGAGGTTATTGAAGTAATTTTTCTTTAGATCCTAATAAAATGTTGTCTCCTCTCTCGGCGGTGATCTTTCCACTCCTCCTTAACTCCGACCTTTCAGCCGAGACTCCCCCCACAGCCTCCCAAGGCAGATTCCCAGTACCCAGTACCTAGTACCCACACCCACTGCGATTGTAGCCTTTTAGAGTAGACACGTATGTATTGTAATATAGCTGCTGCAGTTCGCAGATTTGCCCGTTTGGAAATATTGTTTTCAATTTGAAACTTTATTTGAATCGGAATGAAGGAAAATTCTCTGCCTCTCCGTATTCAGCGCATAAAGCTTATTGCAATCCGATCAGAAACCATTCTTCTTGAAAAACTGTTTTCAATAATGGAAACAGAAACACCACATCGCGCACCGCCCGCCGACATGCATGACTTTTTCTCTTGTGGAGGTACGTTTTGCGTTCCGTTTTAGCCGATGTGGTAAATATGTCTTCTAACAATATGAATGTCGGAACAGGTTTGAATGGTTTCTAATATGGAAACCATTGTACATTGTTGCCCGAGGTCTGGCATTAGGCCGAACTGGTAACACCGCAATAATTGATAATAAGTTTACCGCACGCCAACGCCTTTTACGCAACACATGTTCAGAATATTTAAAATATGAACATTTAGTTGAATGACAACCATGAGGAGATCATGATGAATTATTTTCGTTGGTGTTTACTTAAAATATTTGCACTGGGCAAACAGTAGTAGGTGTTGAATAGTATTATACAAGTAACAAGTTGATCGCGGGTCGATGCACTATCTTCTACATATTTGTTTCTGAATAAATTGCGGTATGAACTTTTGTCCATCTGCGTCTGTCCTGTTCACGGCTAGTGACGAGATTGGCTCAGAAGTCAGTTTTCAGCAAGCAGGGTCAACGTTCGCTATTGTGTAAGCTGAACGCGGTCCACTTTCCTTTCACCGGTGGGGGCGAGGTACTGAATCGCTTTCAAAAGCGTGAAACACAATATTCCGTGAAAAGTTTGTCGTCACATCTCGCTTGGTCTTTTGTCCCGTGTTTATATATTTCCGATCTCGAGGGATTTTCTACATCTTCACCATTCTTAAACAAACAAAGTGACTATTATTCCGTGGATAGGAACATTGGAAACTTCTCGCACATCTAATATATATTATATTCTACTCCGGTCACCACCAAACTTTAGTTGGTCTCTTACATGATTAATTAATTAAATTTTGCATTTTTCGTCCTTCGAGGACCGAGAAGTGATTGGTTAGTTTTTTTATTCGTTCCTTAATTTTTGCTTTTGATTTAATTGAAGCCTTACACCTAGTTCACCCCATCACCCCGTAATCCACCCCATTTCCTAATCAAATTGGGGGACATGGCATCCGTCGACAAGGTGCCTCCAGACGTCCCTATCTTACACTGCTTCTTTGGTGGCCTCGGTCCACTACGCTCTCACTGCCTCAAAAATTGTTTTCTTCAGCATTGTCTAGGGCGACCAACTGATTCTTCCACACTGAAATCGCCGATAGAATTCTTTACGGTAGTCGTTCTGCTGGCATTCTGAATATGGCGTATAGGTTACGAGTTATTTTATATACGAGTAAGTAGTAGAGGTTCGATAGAATTCATGTACCTCTTGTCCCCATATTTAATATTGCTGCTAAATATATATTTCAAACTAATTCTTGCATCAACTGTTCCAGTTAGATCCAGGGGTCTTGAAAATAGTTTCTACGAAAATACTTGCGATCCGGACGTTCTGCTCCGCATTAACATTGCTTACCCCTAACATTAGTAGCATTTGGCGATAATTAGATCATAACTTCATAACAAATTATAGGTATTGTGTTTATTCGGGCTTCCAAACAATGTTGTAATAAGGACTTAAAATCCAAAACTTCACTATTTTACCGTCGCACGATATTGGATTATTACTTGTATTTACAGCTATCGATTAAAATGAAACTTACATTTAAGAACATAGAATTTAACTGTTTCTATATTTACCGATAATGGAGATTTTACGTGGGGTGTTGTTAATTGTAACTTCTCCATCTTTCTCATAAGCGATGCGTGTAACAGCAAGAGAAGTAACAATTCAGTTCTCAACGGTGGGACCAAGCTACTACCTACCTGTCCCAGAGTAAAGGATTTGCGCGTTAACTGCATTGCGTATTAGGTCTTTTGAGGCTGGCTGCTTCAGTTGTCTCGTTTCTGAGAATGGATTTAATATTTTCATTGTTCAGCGGCTCACGAATTCGCGGGCAGGCCGAGTATTCCTTACAAGTCGAGCGAAGGCCAAATCTCCACTGGGTCTGGGATATGATCATCTCCTCGGCAGCTGGTTAACTACACGCTTCTTGTCATGATTCATTTTATCCTCTTGGAATGCGTTGTTAATCTTCATCTCGTTTGTGTAAGAAGTTAACGATTTCATCATTAACAAATTATGTTTAGCAGTTTTTTTTAGCTGTATTTGAATGTTATGGTATTTTATCCGGAGCAGAGAACTCCGTTTTCGTTTTCCAACCTTTTTGGTTGCATGCATCGTTTGGGAGAAATGGATACATGTATATATATATTTTTTTACTAATTTCTATGTTTTTTCTTACCGATAAGTATCTACACCGTTCTCTTTTCTGTTATCGTTTATTAGATTAAGGGATTGCGGAGCTGAAAATGGCGGAAATTATATTTTCAGAGTATATTTTAACATTTTTTTTTGTTTGCAGACCAGCTTCCAAGAAATGTGGCTTTAAATCCTAAGAGCATCATCCAGATACGTAAGTTATACTCTTTACTCATTACTAACTGATTCCATCACCCTAATCAAATCGGTCTTAGGATTTATATCGGTTCACATCCCCAATCCCCGCGAGCCATAAGGACCGTATGTCGGGGACGCCTGCGGGAGACGTGGCCCGACCAAATGAATCAAATACTTGGATTGGTCATGTCAAGAGTCAGACAAACAGAAAATTGTGTATTTTGTTATTGTGTGTGAGGCGTTGCATATGTGTGAATGAAGCAAGGTCGTTCTTCTTCTCCTAGTTTTGTGTGGATATCCCTTGCTTTGTTGCTTAGCTCCATTTTTCTCAGCTGAAGATGTATTGTTAAGGCGGCCTTCTAGATTAAACAGCCTGATTCTGATTGAATGCTTATCTAAATACATCATCAAGAACGCGTGTAAACATTTCCACGCGTAGGTGCGCTACGTAACGTACACGAGCCGTTCATAAACAAAACTCTTGGCTATCGCCTAACATTCCTATTAATGAAGTAATCATTTAAACTTTCTTATAAAGTATTAGGTATTCTCCTTAAAATGTGATTTGAAAAACTAAATGCTTTATTTTTTTATACTTAGGTTTTAGGCCATTCAGTTTGATTAATTATTATTATTAACTTTTACATTATCTGCCCTGAAGCAGAAAGATGGTTGTGCCGTAACCGATTGTCATACTGTTGTAAATTCAAGTGGTGTACGCTAAGTTACAGTATTTCTTTCAATAATTTCCACTGGTTAGTAGAGGCTAAGTAGTCCAAAAGTCCAGATTGTTGTAAGTAACATTTTTCGCATTGTTGTGGTGGTAGCACGGTCGGGTTATCCGTAGCCTGGTAACGTTTGTTTTCATTTTTTTAATGACTAAAGGCCAAAAATAATTAATGTATTTCTTTGTGACGCCAAAGGTACATTTTTAATTTGATAAAGTACATTGTCTCTTCATGTAAATTGAAAACCCCGTGTACCACATATTCGTTTTGTCTCTGAGTATGCTTCTGTGCTTATTATTCCGCAAGGTCCATTCGTTTGGCCAGTTGTAGGCCTGGTTTGGCTAGCAGGACCGTTACGATTTTATATTGTGTATATCACGGAGGCATCTGCTTGCGCTTATCGCTGGGTGGCTCAAGTTGAGAGAATTACAATCATTATTTTTTTTAAATATTTGACAAAATACGTTGATTTAATTAATTATTTAGGCTTTTACAATATTTATAAAGATGACATTTACCAGTATACTACAAAAAATGCTACAAAAATTAAACACCGAAATTAAATAAACTGGCTCCAAAGGAACTGTCCACAACACCATGGTTCACTGAAGTTCTTCTAGAAAGATCGGAAATGAGAATCATTTTTAGATTAAGTTTGATAGGCTTACTTGATTCTCTAATGTGCATAATGCGTGTTTTCGATATTATTTTATGGAATGGAAGCATGGACGCTTACTAAAGAACTAATTAGGCGATTTGAGGCATTCGAGATGTGGATCTACAGAAGAATACTTAAAATAAGCTGGATGGTCAGGATTACGAATGAAGATATTATGGTTCGCATAAATAAAGAAAAATAAGTTAAGTTAAGTAAAGTTATTAAAACCATAAAAATCCGAAAACTTCAATATCTCGGATATGTGATGAGACATCCAGAGAATACGAGATCTTGCATCTCATAATGCAGGGAAAGATTGCCGGAAGACGGAGGCCCGGAAGAAGGAGAACCTCATGGCTGAAAAATCTGAGACAGTGATTTGGCAGTCTACTGTATAGCTGTTCGGAGCCGCAGTAAACAAAGTCCGCATAGGCAACATGAGAGCCAACGTCCGTTGAATGGACAGGGCACAAGAAGAAGAAAAATGTGCATAGGTGAACAAATTGAAGATGTCGAGCATACGTTAAGAATTACATTGAAGAAGAAGGAGAACCTCATGACCGAAAAACCTGAGACAGTGGTTTGAGCTGTTGCGGGCCGCAGTAAACAAAGTCCGCATAGCCAACGTCCGTTGAACGGACAGGGCACAAGGGAAGAAGAATGTGCATGGGTGAACAAATTGAAGATGTCGAGCATACGTTAAGAATTACATTGAATATGAACAACAGAGAGTGACATTGATATCCTCAAACTCATCGCATCTTCAGATTTTGATAGCTTCAAGTGAGTTCTACGCCATATCAAGAATCATGAAATTTGTTAGATCGTGTAAATTTGAAAATGGTTATAAGTGAATTCTTACATAAAGCACTAGGTTCCTTTTAAAGAACATCAGACATAATATTGTATTTTATATTTTAAAAACAGTGAGGAAAAAAATGACAATATTATATAGTCAGAAGCCTCCGTAATACATAAGACAAAAATAAAATAAACTGTCAGAAAGACAATAAATAGTAGGTAATATGCAACAAATAAAATTAGCATTATAAACTATTTCTGCACAATTGAGTAGAAAAACGTTGATACTTCCCTGGTAACTTACGATTATCCTTATATATATATTGGTATTCCTAGATATTTTATATTATGTTTTCACATTCCTGGGAAATCCATCAACTTGCCTGTAGTTTTTGTATTATTATTATTTTATTCAATCATTTTTTTTAAGTTATGCTGGGTATTACGTTAATTCGTATTCGATTCAAATAAAAATATTGCGGATTCTTAAAAACCAAAGCCAAAAAGATATTTACATCGATTTTCTTGATAATTCTTTGAATTATTGTATCATTCGAGCAGGATGGGTTCTTAGTTGAATATAATAAAAAACCGCAAAATACTTACAGTAGGTATGTAAAAACTGCGGTCGTGCGCCTTGACCAACGATAATATACAGTCATTCAAAGAATTCTCTAGATTAAAAATATGTGTGAATGTACCGAGTATACTGTAAAACTTACTAGAACATTCTTACGAATAATATAATATAATTACTTCAATTTGTAT
Source organism: Limnephilus marmoratus (assembly GCA_917880885.1). NCBI lineage: Eukaryota > Metazoa > Arthropoda > Insecta > Trichoptera > Limnephilidae > Limnephilus > Limnephilus marmoratus. Next base: position 49,574,767 of record OU862909.1, on the reverse strand, counting down.
AATTTTTTTACTTAATTACCATATGCAGCAAGCTTAAGTCTTGTTAAGTTGGTTACAATAAATAATTTTTAAAAAAAACTTATTTAATGGTCGGAATTAAATTTGGTTAGGTTTGTTTTGATTGACCCCTGCATCTCGAGACGCTCGCGAAAGAGTTGCTTCAGATGAAACTAACAAAGGAGGCTGGAAGACTCTCACCGTTCGTAACGGTTTTTTCCACGAATTACCATCTTCTCCCGGAGCAGTCACCCGGTCAGATGGTCAGTATGGTCACCTGAACGGGTCAGGGGGCAGCGTATTATTGTGATTATTATTTCTTCTCGGGGCAAAGGGGTGAATGGCTAATGAGCCGGTTCGCTGGACACTACCGGACACTGGACACTACTGCGTGCAACAAGCACCCCTATTATGACTTTTTCTTAATTATTATTAATTTCCATCGTTTGTTTTTAAACAAAATTTTCATCTGTCCATGCGAATAGTTAAAAAAAGTGTAATAATAATTCAGTACTTATGTCAAAAAATATGTACGCCGCACAGTTAGTAATTTTTAGTATCTAGCGTAACTTTATTATTTTAGTATGTTTTTGGGATAATAAAAATTATCATTATATGAAAAAAACCTTAAAAAATATGTAATGCGTGATTCAACCTGGTACAGTCGTTTTTAATACTTACAGCAATCTATGTTATATAAAAAAAATTAGGTTCCTTATGTTTGCGCTCGCAAATCTCGGAAAGTAACCGATAGTTTGACCAATTTTTACAGAACATTGCATTTTAGCAGAATAGTGTTTCTATATATAAAGGTAAGCTCTGGCGTTATGAAATTTGTGTATATCAAAAATCGCCTTGGTTCTGAAAAAAATAAAAGTTGTTAAAGTAAACCCTGAATACATCACAAAACTAAAGTTAATCTGACACATTAATATCCATTAAACACAGAAAACGTGAAATTTTGCCGAATACATTCGGATACATTTTTAAAAGCCTCAATGAATTATAAACTTTAAGAAAAAATACGTTTTCGTGTTAGATCCAAACTCGAGAGATATAAAATTAGTCATTCGCGTTTCGACGTAGTGAGTATTTGCGATGGTGCCATACGTCGCAAGCACCTAAAACGTTTGTTTTTTTTTTAATTCTAAAAAGATTATTTAGGTGACCAATTAAAAGAAAATGAAATCCAGAAAGAAACCTTGGGTTTTATAATAAACTTACTATAGATACCTCAAAATTATTCGTCTGCAACTAATTTCGGATAAGGTAGACATCAGGTCGGTACAGCAGACGTAGGCGTTTAGAAATATGCATAACACTTGGCCACTCTGGAGCTTTCAGGAGTTTTAACGCCACTACTTATGTAACGTAACGTAACTACGTGGTCTTATGTTATTATCTGGGTTGCTTATACAACCAATGAATCATTGCACTTCTGTGGGAGCGTTGCTCAAATTTTCAATTCGTACAATTAAAGTTAATTAAATGTTAAATACGCGTTTTTTGTATTCCTTTATAAGGAATAACAGATTTTTTTCGAATTAGCATTAATTAGAACTAATTAGTATAATTTGTGTGATTTCTACAATTTTTTTTTATTTCATAAATTTTTTATTAGTTACAGATATTTGTTTTTTTTGGCTACCACACTGGGCTCATGCCCGTGTTATGGTAGTCGTATATTTAATATTTATTTAAATTAACACAAATACTATTTTATTAAAACAGATGATTAAATATACTAAATAAAAATTATGAAATATTTAAAAGTGAAAAATAAAGAGAAAAAAAGATCATATTTTAAAGAAAAGTAGAAATAAAAATGAAAATTCAAATTTTGAAATACAAAAATTAATAATAAATATTAAATGTTAAGAACTCAAGTGTTCTATACAAATATATAAATTAAAACATATAAGTAAATAAATTAAAGTTATAAATAAATAAAATTTAGTGAAAAAATTAAGAGAAAAAAAATAACATTTTAAAGTAAATAGAAATAAAAAATGGAAATGGAATTTAAAATTTTGAAATGCAAAAATTAATAATTAAAAACATTTTCTTTAAAGTACGCGCTAAATTAATATTTAATAAACACATATTCTTTAAAGTACGCTCGTCCACTTTCGAAAATCCAATGTTGTACACGTGTTATAAAAAGAGAATTAGAATTACTTGACTTTATGTCAGTACTCAAAGCATTATATATTTTAGCAGCGATGAATCAGAATTGTCGTTGAGCGAATGAGGTTTTAGTTTTTGGGATCACGCAACCCAGGTTTGATGAAAAGCGGGTGTGTGCTTGATGTTGTGGAACGATTAGTAGATTATTTTTTCGTATATAACAAATGCTTGTTTTAGTAAATAGCTGTCGAATATCTAAGACCCTGATTTTTGCAAAGAGTTCATTTGAGGGATGAGTAGGTTGACATTTAAATATAATTCTCAGAATTAGTTTTTGTACTAAAATAATTGGTCTAATAATGGTTTCAGCACATTACCACCTTATCCCACTATACCGTATGTTGCTATGGATTGGAAAAGGGAAAAGTATACGCTTCTTAGAGTCTGTAAATCTAAAATAGACCTAAGGGAGCAGAATATACGGCAGAGTTTACGAAGTTTTTTTACTGTGTCACCAATGTGAGCTTGCCAACGTATCATTGTTTATTATTTTAATGTTTTGACTGGTGCACTTATTAATCACAACGTATTTTCAGTTGTGTGTTAATTCATTGCTAAATGTTCTGCAATCTTTTGGCTCCGCTCTTATGTAATAAAAAATATCATTATCGCGGAATGAATAAAATATGATAATATTCAGATTCGTGAAGAATCATTGGCTGTGTTTATGTGTCTGGTAATAGCCAGAACTTAATATGGCTTCTGTGCGTGTTCTTTGACCATGGCTTTGAATGGCAATATGTGAAATTCAAGGGTGCTTTAAGAACATGATTTATTTTTACGATAGTTTTGTTTGGTGCCCGAGTGTTTCCGCGATAATTATTTCAACACATTATAAGAAGGTACGATCGTTATTGATTGTCACTATTAGGTTTTTATTCATATTTTATTTAAGACTAATTTTTTGCTGGTTACTAAAAACATCATCGTAGTATTTGCTGGTTACTAAAACATCATTATATACATATATATGTTTATACTGTTTCTAATCAATGTTGCATGTTAGTATTTAATGATTTGAGTTTATTCCGATTGTAACCTGAAAATGCAATTACTCATGATTATATTACATGTATATGTATATAAATATAAAAAACTATATGTATATGTATATAAAAACTAATTAAAAAAAAAAAAAAAAAAAAAATCCCGGTAGACCCTGAAAAAATTCTAGGTAAGCCATGAAAATATCATAAGGTATAATATAATCGTTTGCCAGTTCGTCGGATTATTTACACTCTCAATGCATCTCAGGCAATTAAATTCTCAGAAAACTCGTTGTTTGAATTACGAAGAAACCGCTCGAATTTATTATCATCTCAATGAAATTTTTCATATTTTTTCACTATGGGCACCTATTTCATTTGATGGTAATAAATTATCTTAGTAATGTATGCAGGCAGCAGGCAGGTTCGTTGCTAATTGGCTATGCAACGGGCAGATCTTCCAACAGAGCTGTCGGATTACGAGTTCAAGCAAATATTGACTCACGGAATATGAATAAGGAGCGGAGTTAGTAGGAAAGTTTAATCGAAGCGTTGCCGGAGTGGAATTAGTCGAGTGTCGAATAACGAAGTTAGTTTGATGCTCCATTGAGAGCGGCGTGTCCTAACAATCTAACAACACAACAAATTAACAACTCGCTGGCTCTTCACTGACCACAATTATCGTTTGTCTTCCACACTTCCGATAGTATGAGTCTGGCCGTTTGCTGCCGCCCGCCGGCCGCACGCCGCGCGCTAACCAATCTGTTTTGCTCTCGTGCTCGGCCCATTTGGAGATTTAGTGCCTCGTTAATTCGGATGCGGCTGAATAGTGTTTCTTTTGGGAAAACCATCTCGATGCGTTTGTTTTCATTTTCTCTAATTACTTAGGGATAATATGAACATACCATGTTAACCCTTAGAGTCTATTTGTTCACTTTTGGGAACAACTCTTATAGGTCTCATAGAAATTTCTTGTATCTCCCTTACTATCATAGTGAGAAATATAATATAAAGAGAAAAGACCACGCATTACATTCAATTACAAAAACTAGCCACAAAAGAAGTAAAATGTACACCTTTATAAAACCAAAGTTTCGAATCGCATTTTGAATAAAATTTATGAAACTTTGGAATTTTTTAGTAATTATTTTCACACGAGACACCAAAAAAGAGAGGTGATAATACATTTGTCTAAGGGGTCGTCCATTAATCACGTGATGTTTTTTAGCAACTTTTTAACCCCCCTCCACGTGGTGATATGTGGTGAGGTTTTAGATTAGCCCCCCCCCCCCAAATCACGTGTATTTTTTTAGTACCAAATATTATGACATTTTCAGAATAGATATTATCACGATAAATAAATACACGTGATATCTCATTATACCTACCCCCCCTGGTGATATTTCGTGTTTTTTTCCGAACCTCCCCCCCCACCCCCTTTCAAGCCACACGTGATTAATACCACCCCATAAAATATGTGGGATGTGTTTTTTTTTTGTTATTTGTCAGTAATTTTAGTTAGACAAAACATAAGTGGGCCATTTTTAAAACTTTTTTATGTTTGCTTGCAAAAATTTTATGTTTCGAAAATTATATGTTTGTTTCGATTTATAAAATTTGAAAGCGTATTTTATCCGTTTTCAAAAACAGTTTTTAGGATACGTTCAGAATTAATCCATTTACTTGGATTTTATTGTAAAGTGTTAATATTTTGTTAATAAAGTGTTAATACCCTTTGAAATAATACTGTTGAGGCCCGAAAGGTTAAATGATCCCAATTCCCTCAGTAACTTGTATTACGATCTACTAGCAACTAATTACTAAATCCTACTGACTGTTTTTTGCATTAAATGCTGATTATTAAAAAATATTTTATATCCAATTTTCATGTTTTGCAAACTGGACTTAATTGTTTAGCACTTTATTGTGTCCCAAATTCAAACTATTCGCTAAGTGGTTTTGGGTGCAAATGTCGAGATGAATTAGTGGAGGTCAAGAATGCAGCAATCATAATGGTAAAGTTCCCCTGAAGGTGGCGAGGGTCGAGTCGGGTCCGCTCCCTTTGACCCTCACCGGGTCCCAGCAAACCTGTTCCCTCCCTAACCAACACCTTCATCCTACTCAATGTGTGTGACCATTGACCAAAATTCACCCCTATCTTCTGTTGACTAGAAGATCTATCATGTCTACTTTCCGTTGAATAAAATATAAAGTGTATTAAACTGTTATATGTATTTTGGATATGATAGAAGTCAACTTGAGTACAATTCTCTCGTCTGGAACCCATATTATAATATACATGTACAAGCTGTTGAAAGAATACAAAACAAATTCTTACGTTTTCTAAATTTTAATATGGGTATTCCAGCAATTTTGTTAAACTACAACACTATTTTAAAAGGGCATTACCAGAGAAAACCAGAAATATGTCATTTTCAAATCAGATTTTAGACGTATTGACCCTTTTCCACAAAAAATTATAAATGGATTTCGAAAGATTGTTCTTTTATCTAGCATTCACATGTAATAAATTTTGAGAAAATTTTTAAATTTTTAGTATAATAAGGTTATTCCATAGGTCGTTGGCAGATTTGTTCAATTTTCAAAAAAGATTTTGTATTATACCACACCCATTTCAAATAATATTATTATGCAGTAAAATAAATCAATACATTATCTAGCAAACGCATGTTTTAGAATTTTTATTTTAGTTTCAATAAAATCATTAAAAAATATGTACGTACATGTGTTTCTTGACGAAAATTGGTCCATTTGTGTATTTATTTGCGCACTTGCAAACTAATATACCTATTTCAGATTTTTTTAAAGATTCTTATAAAACTTAGACATTATTGAAAAATGATAAATACTTATAATCAAAAAATAATTACAAAAAGTACATTATTTTAATAGTTTTATCATCACGCCTTTCAGCATTTTTGGATGAAGGTATAAATTAAAGCTAATTTGGATTGAAATAAATTCGATATTGAGTTATAATTTTAAAAAGCTGGTACGGAGAATAATTAATCTTTCTCATTGTAACCGCCCTGCACGATCGTAAGAACAACTTTCGACGAAATGTGGATATTCGCCCGCTGGCTGGTTAAACGCTCTTAAATGATATGAATATGCTCAAATTGTCAGACAGAAGAATTTTCACTGATTTGTTATCTAATATATAAAATTCTCGTGTCACGATGTTTGTTACCATACTCCTCCGAAACGGCTAGGCCAATTTTGATGAAATTTTGTGTGCTTATCTGGTAGGTCTGAGAATCGACCAACATCTATTTTTCATACCCCTAAAAGTAAAGGGTGTTCCACTCCGAAGAAAATTATTTTCCCCATACATTTTGTATGGAACGAATTCTCCCATTTTGAAAGAACTGCAGCAATATTGTAAAGGGTATAATATTGAACTGTGAACCGAGGGAGGGGGGGGGGGGGGGGGGAAAGGGGAAAGGAACTCAGGAAGGGGGGTTAGCGGGACGGGGGAAGGGGAGAAGTAGAGTGGGGAGAGGGAGAGGGAACGCGAGAGGGGAAAGGATACGCAGGGAGAAACAATTTAGATCAAGGTATGGTATACGCAGGGAGAAACAATTTAGATCAATTCAGCTAATAAGTTGACAACAGTTTTTGATTCTGAGGCGGTACGAAGTTCGCCGGATCAGCTAGTTTCTATATAAAATTCTAAATAATTTAGTTGATAGTCCGGTATTGCTTGGATTGATAAGCTTCCGGATTCCACTACGTAATACCAGAAGTCAGGATTTATTTCAATGCAGAAATTCTGGATATGTATTCCTCTTTGTATATATTTCTTTGTAAACTAAATATATACCTATTATATTTCTTTGTGAAAGAAATGTAGAGTATTTATAAATTATTTAATCACAATGTAATTTGTAAATTTCATACTTAATATGTAAAAGCCCCGAAAAAGGGCGTAAATAAATCAATGAAAAAAAAGGAATAAACATTTAGGAATGCCTGGAATCTATTATTACCGTGATTTGATTATGTATTATTGGCAAGATATCGGTTTATATAAATATTAATAATAATTTGGCATTCTCTCGATGTTGTTATAATGTTAAAATTCTTCACATTGATCGGCTTGCGTAATGATTTAATTAGGTTAACGTTCACTTTGATCGTGTTCTTTCCTTATTAATTCCTTTGTCCGGCAGATTGGTTTGAGCCAATTGCGCAACGTCGCCGGTCGTACCTGCACTGGTTATTGAAATCTAATTTTTATCAGCAATTGGAAATTATAATCAGTTCATTCATATCAATTATTCGAAAGTTTTACCTCGATAGCATGGTCGCAGAACGTGTTTCAAAGTGTATTTTCAAGTTCTGTAAATTCAAGTTTTGTTTTTACATCATTACTAGTCAGTTACTTCACAAAAATGAAATAATAACAGAACTTGAATGGAACTTTCATAGAAATTGAAAATTAACCTTGAAATTTGAAGAATTGATCAAATTCTGTGAAACAACCCATCCTTGTTTTCTTAAATTCAGATTGCCATCACCTCGAAATCTGATGATTTTTGTATTAAGGCCCCGCAACCACCCACAAAAAGAAGATGGAGAAATATGAAATTACGAATGTTAGAGGAGAGCGCTAGTATTTAAAGTGACAAAATCGATGCGAAAATTGTGAAAATGTTTAATAAAACATGACTCGTTTAAAATAGAGCGAAAATCTCGCGAGGGTTGTCTTAAAAAGCATTTAAATAAACATTGTGAATTTTTTCATACACATAACTTGTGAAATAACTGAAACAAACGTGTTTATAATAATTTTTGGAGCATACTTTGCGATTTTTTTCTATCGTGGGAATTTTATATAATTTGCATTTCGGCGCGACGAATGTCTAGATATTATCTTAAAAAATAACGTATATTTTTTAAGAGCTTAAAAACTTCGAATGTTTATGGGAGGTTTACAAGAAATCGTTAGAAATTCGGGTAGCTGCTTCTTAAGATTTTTTTTGCACTCGCTCTTAGGACGGGTTGATTAAAAAAAATTTGAACAATTCATCGAATATTTGAAGTTAATTTTCACGTTCTGTGTAAGTTCTATTCAAGTTCTGTTATTATATCTTTTTTTTAATTTATCTTTAAAAGAATGACAAACATTCCCGGGTTACGAATAACCCGACAATATTTGAAAATTTCCTACTACCACCAAGGACTTAGCCAGCTGAGGAATCGAACACGGAATGCCTGGATGGGACCCAAAGTTGCTTCATAAAACTGAAATAATCACAGAACTTTAAATAAAACTTTCGCATATCGTTAAAATTAATTAAATATTTAATGAATTGTTCAAATTGAAAATTTAAAACAACCCATTTTTTATTTTCTATGTGAATGCTTAAATAAGCATGGTTAGTAGTTTCAGATGATACTCCGCCGTAGACAATGGGGGTGCCGCAACTGGTGTATATGGAATCATTTGCGGGCTCTTTCGTGTAGAAATAATGGGTCACAAAAAATAGTCCGCTAATTGAGACATCAGGAATCGAGTTTTCTCGCTTATTAAGACAAAACGCACACCTTACTGCCGTACTTGTACATAGGTAGTGGACGCACTGGTTCCGCGTACTCGCGCCGGCTTGCAACGTGCGCCCGCCTGCATTACCTGCGTTGCCCGCAATGGTGCGGCGGACATTCCCCGCCTACCATTACAATACCGACTTAACCTTACTGCTTCACGCTCTGCTAATTTACTAAGGAATTTTCAATTATTGCCTACAAAGTTTTTTATCGCAATCCGTCAAGTATTGACATTGCTGTGGTCAGTTGAGAACGCCACACGTAGAAAACGATATTCATAAAAATAAATCTCATGCCTCCTAAATTCAATTTTGATGTGATCGTACATAAATAATCATCATTCTCAGATGAGTTTTTTTTAAATTAACACAAGTAGTGAGTCAACAAGCATTAAACTAATGATTTCTTTTCAAGGCAGGCATTTTCGATAAGTTGGAGGACAAATACTAGACATTACCTATGCAAACCAATAAAAAAACGAGTGTGCTTTAGACCACACGACTGAAGTAAAACTTCTTTAGCTCCATCTATAAGATAGGAAGAGAGAAAGAAAATGTGCGCGCGCACCGCTCTCCCTTACTCCTATAGTGTGATACAGACAATAGGCCTGCACTGTGTCTTAGATATACGAAAAGTAACTGGCTATGAGAGAAAGAGTCTTGCCACTCTTGCCCCTACAATAATATACGAAACGTAATTCTCTCTCTTTCTATCTTCATTAACTTATATCTCCCTCTCATCTACCGTTCGCCTCGCTTTTCGTAACGCTCTCGTCACGCATTCACCAGCTTACTCTCCAAGTCAACCGTGCGTAAAGAAGTTTTACTTCAAAAAGTTGTTCAGTACATCTCATTTCTGCCTTTTTGATATCTTTTATATTTCGCTAATCTACAGCTCTTCAGTCTACGCTGACCTTCCGCGAGGAGTGCGCTCTTAACGGAGTTGATTTCTTAAAATGATTCCTGTACACAGTTTTAATGGGCGACCTCGGGAAATCATAGTCTGTGTAGAGGTATGTATGTCAGCCGCAAGACTGAACAAAAGCCGAGTGTCCTCGTTAATTTAAATTACCTTGTATCTTTTGGAACAATTGAGCCTCGCCTCGCAGCAGCGGCGGAGGTGGAGAGAGGTGACCGTCTCTGGCGGCGCTGGTCTGGCTGGTCTGGTTGCTCTGGCTGGCTAGGTGGCTAATCCCGCCTGTACCTTGCACAATGTGTGCACTGTGCGCTGTGTATGTGATGTACGAGGGTAGTGCTGTATACCTGTGTACAGAATACCTGCCACCGCCGCACGACTGCCGAGCGTGCCTCGGCTGGATGTCTTGTTGGTTGCTCTAATTGCCAGATGCTATTAATTGCTTTATTTATGCGCCTTGGACCATTTCATTTAAGATTTCCGGCAACTGTGACTTTTATGTTCGTAAAGCGTCGACCATTAGCACCTTTGTAGATTATTTATTTCGCTGTCTTCACATCGTCTCTGTGTACCTACAACAGAATAATACATCCACGGCGTCATTATTTCCTCTGCAGTTTTGCAGCGTCATCCAAATTGGTAGATAATTTGCTAATCTCTTTTTCTATTCTCCCATCTAGTTTAAATCACTTTTCTCACATCGATTATAATGTAGCGAACGTTTTGCAATGGTTTTTGTTAAAATGCTAGCTTCCTCAACGACGGGTGGTAGAATTTATTCTTGTTAAATTGGTCAAGACTGAATATCGCAAGAATACCGAGCATAATTACTTTTATAAGTAACAAAACGTTCTTGAGCGCTGTCGGATTTATCCTGCAGCTTGAAGGCCGTCTTCTGGGAAGCAGCTAGTGGAATTGGTGTAGTGGGCTCCGTCTGTAGCCTGTAGAGTGTAGAGGTAAAGATGGAGGTCCCAGTAAAGTGCTCTACCAGTGCCAGTGCCCCGACTGCGGGCTCCGGACCCAGAGGAAGCGAGTGGGGGCGGAGGACCGGTTCTCAGCGTGGCCGGCTCGTGCTGCGGACCGGACCGATATTACATATTATTTGCATGTGCACCGAATTGGCGTCCTACCATTTAATTCTGTGACCGACTCGAAACCAAAATGATGCATATAGGATTTAATAAAGGTAATCGCTGTTCTGAATGCATTACCAAAACTGGTGAGGATTGGCAGTAATTTAGTTTAATAATGAAATAACGTTAGTTTAATTGCTATTTAATTACCATATAAATCAAAATATAATCTGTTAATTATTATTAACTCAGCATGTAAGGGAACGTACCCATACTACGTGACACTTTTAGGGGGGGGGGGGGTCTTCAAAAGGTCACGCTCCATACAAATAAGTGGCGGGTTCCTTAGGATTTTGGTCACCGGGGGGGGGGGGGGGGGGTTAAAAATTGCAAAAAGTTGGTCACGTAGTTTGGGTACGTTCCCTAATGATACAATAATCATTTCCTTTACCCACAATATCTTACCCCTTATTACTATTCAATACCAACAAGCTTTTTAGACGTGGAATCAGTGACATGCATAATGGATGTTGCATAGCATTTCGGCACTGAAAGGTCAGATAAACACTCGTATGACCTTTGCCAGTTTTTTTGCACAGTTATTCATCATCATAATTATACGGCATTTAAGTAGTTGTAAAAGGTGTTTAGAAACAAAACAGTGTTTTCAAGGTGTTGAAACATTCTCTTCCTTCAAAATGACATAATGGCTTTTACAAATAGATGTGTTTTTATTTTAATGTTTAAATTATTAAAACTTCGCATTTCTATATATAGTTGTGTTATCAGTTCTTGTTGACTTTTTATTATCTTATCCGAGTTTCGCATATAATCTATGTGCAATAATTGAACCACGGCGAAACATTCACGATAACAATTTTTTTCTTCAATTGACATTTTTTTATGTAGGTACTCGGAGTTTCGCGAAATATTGATAGCGGTGCATTTAAAAAGTTCCCCACCACCAATTATTGTCCGATAAGGAGTTTTAAAGTGGAATATTCCCTCGCCTCTTAGAAAGAAATCAATAAGGTATTTGGAACCAGGTGCAAAGCGGCCTGGTAGGTATGCATATTCGATTCCCGGTTGGTACAAATTATTCCATTCAATTTATCGGTCTTATTGAGGCCGTTCCCAGGGCGCTCTCAAGATTTGCATTTTTCACGGAAACAATGCTAGGAAATGCTCGCTATATCGGACACCGTACCGTCCGACCTGTTCGTGTCCGTAGTCATAGTCCATAGTGCCCCTGCAATGTGCATCTGCATGTGCATTTACATGTAGCATGTAAGCACTATTCACTAGTACATCATATTATGCGGGGATGGTCTCCAATGGGAAATTTCACACATTCCCTGCCGCATGGGGGACATTAAACGTAATTTAATGCATTTTAATAAAGTATTTATGTAATTTTTTTAAAAATTAATTTTATCTTTCCGACACTACTTTATTTATACCACTACCTGCATCTTATCTATAGCACTTCTAATCAGCAAATAATCATCACCTTTTTATCACTTTTCGAAGTATTTTTCGCCTTCGTTATTATAATTTTGCGCAATATTAAGTAAATATATACCCCCCGCTTCCATTTAATTGATTGATAATATTAATATTAATAAGCAAACTTCCTCTTGACAACGACTACACCAAACATTCGATACTCGCGGTGTGAACAGACGAATCAAATGCAAATCTCGGTAATTAGTTCGCTGTAATTTTCACTGTTCTGTGCATGCTTTGTTGCAAAACTCGTATACATAATTACCATTATTCATATTGAATTAAAGTTTCTAAGTGTGTTGCATCTTGCACCGCAGTACCTTCTCCAGTTATTAGTGTGATACTCCCCGGAGCGTTGAAATTCCGAGTAAAGCGTAATAAAGTTAAAACAATATTCCTCATTATCCATCCACCTGCTATAAATCGCTTATAGCTTAGATGTTTCCTGGACTATTTCATTTTCTTGAATTATTAGATTGAGAAAAGTTTTAATTGTTATCTCTTATCATTTTAGTTTTGTTTTTAGTAGCGTTTTAGAATTCAACTTCAAACCGTTGATAGTAATAATGAGTCATTACAGGCGAGTAATTAACAAAAACCTAAAAATACTCGAGGCAATTGGATGAGGTGAGTGGTTTGAGCGATATACGAACTGACAGATGCTTTGAGTAAGTACACAAGTCATTTTCATTATAACGCTCGTGTTGGAAGATGAACACGGCATGCAATGAAGGCGTTTCTTAATAATATTAAGAAATACCTTGTTTTAAAGTGGGCTTTATCATAATACCTCTGTGTGTGCTGTGTGCTATATGCTATATGCTGAATGCGCCGGCACCACACTCGCGAGTTTATTAATCAAGGAATTAACAAAGTTCGCGGGAAAGAGAGAATTTCCCCTCGAGAGGAAGGCTCCGGAAAATATTTATTCCTTTTGTTGAGGAATATCTTTTATTGCGCGAAAGGGCTGACGGTCAAGTAAGTCCGTACGTTTGCACTTTGAATTATTGCTGCCTCCTTGACTTTGCTCTGCCTCTACTGTTTACTCTGTAGGCTCTAAGCCGCGAGGTTTATTATTTTCATTTTTCGTCGTTTTTACTCTTCCCTCGTTTATTTGGCTTTCAGACGGAAGATTAAATCTTGAACTTGGATGTAAAGCGTTCCGAAAAATTAATTAAATTTTTCTTTCACGTCTTCCATTCATATCTGTGATTTGTAGTATAAAGTTGGATCTTATACAATCGATCTGTGTTATGTTGGGCAATTAGAAGATAGAGTTCTATAACCGCACGTAACCGCAACGGGAGCCGTGAGGTGCGGGCGACGGCGGTGGGTGGCGGGTGGCGGGCGGATGGCGCGCTGGTGTCTCGTGTCTTAGTTAGTGTCTGACCGAAAGTTTGCCAAACCCCGCATCGGTGTATTGTTCAAAGCCGTGTTAATAATCATCTAGGAATCAGCGTGTTCCCATCGCGGCCGTTCCGTGGGAATAATGCTCCGGTCGCAGCGCCCGCGCCATCTTACTCTGAATTATTGTGAATTACTCTCAGTCTTCTGCTGGAGTTTGGAAAGCTCCAAGGTTAAATCCGTTACACTTGCAACTAACTGTTCTTATTACTTATTCACATATTATTTCATGCAAGTGGTGGGAATGGCTCCGCCGAACTTCCGCTAGAATAATTATATTTTCGCAATTGTTTCTTCTTTTGCTTCAGGTACAATATTAATCACCTCCTCTTCTCGTAATATAATATTGTAGATGGTCATACGAGATATTGTAAATGATTAGTCTCTACGATATTGAACACACTCGTACATACACGTTAATAGGCGATGTGTGTTCTCACTTATGCATTTTTAAACACATTTCAACGTCACGAATGAACATTGCTAGCAAACACGTACAATTATAACCTTTAATTGAGTTGCTGCTCTATAATCATTATGACAGAGATCGCTGCCTTAAAAGATCAAGAAATACAAATTAAAGGCAGGTGTATTATCGGATTAATATTGTAAAAAAGGTTTTCGCAAGTGTTTGTGTTATTTGATGTTATAATTTGAACACAATGTTGGCATTTCGGGAGGGTAATCTGTAGCCTGCTATAGCGGATAGCTTCCATGTGACTTGGTGCATTATTCCATGTGATGGAACAAGACATGGCTTGATGTCGCCCGCCGCGGCACCGGAGTGGCACAAGAGTAGCGGAAGAGTAGCGGCAGAGTAGCGACAGAGTGGCAGCAGAGTAGGAGGTAATATGGGATACGATAGGAAACAGAGGCGGCCCGCGCCTCGCCGTAAGGTTTCCCGCCAGATTTATCGATTTTAATTTGGCGGGAAGCCCTTTTGTTTTCCTTTTTTCACATATCGCAATCCCCGCGCGGCCAGTTCGCCCGTTTTGCTTTTATTTGTTACGCGTTTAATATAGGCCAAACCGGTCCGCGGGCTATCGTCGATACTTAATATTTGCTCTTTTTTAAGGTCCCGAGCCGTAAAATTGCACTCCCAAGATTAAAACTTTAAAATATAGCCTACCTCCTAAAAGGACGCACCTGCATTTTGTACCGCAGACTTTTAGTGCTGAGGAGTGGCTTCAACCCACGTTACTTATAATTTACAACTACAAAATCTGTAATTAACATTACAAGCTTTAAGGTTTTCGTGTATACTTAGTATCCTTGTTTATTAAAATTAATAATTGTTTGCAGACGCCACTTATCTAATAAAAGTACGTAATGTATCACCTGTTAAGGCTAATACTCAACGTGCATAATGGAATAATCATGTGTGATGTCAACTACCTAAAGTGTCATTAGTAGAGAATATGATGTCATTTCCATGTTAGTGTTTATTTTTATATTAATTCTCATAGCCAATGTCCTTTAAATAATATTATTTTATATGTTGGTGTGGCCTTGTGCTGTCTCTCACCCAATAATAATAATATAATATGACGTTATTTTGTATGAATTGACCAAATAAAGTAATTTAGCTACATGGGTTCCTATTAATTTATGACTGTATGTATTTCTATTAACTATAAATCATCTGTTTTCTTATACAAGGCAATAAGTGAGATTTCTCTAGTAAAATAATTTTATAATCTTCCTCGCATTTCCTAGTAGGCGCAATACCTACAAACTATAAGCAATGTTTGAATCACTGTAAGGCATTAGATTTGCGTCTGGGATTATCGCTCCCCGTGTTGATAATGTAGTTTGAATAATATGAATATTTGGTCTCGGAAGGGGTGAGGGGTGATCCAGTGCGCCCCTAGTGACTAGCTAGGACGATGTCCATCTCGCACAATAATTATTATAATGAGTGTTGTATGAATGAGCAATGAGAGAGATGCTGGAGCCTGGAGCCGGTCAGCCGGCGTTGCAGTATTTCTCGTGACGTCGGAAAGGATTGACCTCTCCCCATAATTGGGCTTTTTTATTTCGCTTTTGCTTTTTAGCTTATTTTTAAATATTTTGTTATACTTAATCGCTTTAGGCCTTGTTGTTTTGTTTTTCAATTATATTATTCCAGTTTTAAATTGTTACCAAGGCTTCGTTTCTTTTTGCAATCCATTGTTTGTTTAATTTGCATCGCAAAGTTTATTTAATTATTCATTTTCGCGCTAATTTAGATGAGCAGTTTAGCTTCTTGATTTTATTTTCGTTCTTCTGTGTGTTTTTTTGTTGTTTTTTCCAGGTTTTGGCTCTGGGAATTTAGTGATATAAATAGTTACGAGAAAAAACATCCATTCTCTTCAGAGGTGTAAAATCCAACTGGACACCCTTGTTATTTTTGTTCAGTGCTACATTGTTGCTAACGGTATGTAATGTTTATTTTATTTTTATATTTTACTGGCTTTGCGTTTACTGTAGAATGTATGTTGGCAAAATTAATGAAGGTGTACCGCTATCTTAAATACTGTGTGACTGATTAAGTTTTTAACGTGCATTTCTGAATTCAGCTTGCCTTTTGCATAACGATTTTTGAACGTTGTATGTATGTGAGAGGCAACCGTGCAAACCGCCGATTGTCACGCTTGACTGAATGTGAGAAAACAACTAAAACTGATTAAACTGCAAATTTAAGCGATACGGATGCTAGTTGTTTAATTTTATTTTTACATTATTATCCAGCTTATCTTATTTATAAAAATCTCGTGTCACGGTGTTTGTGGTCGCACTCCTCCGAAACGGCTTGACCCATGTTTATTAATTTTTTTTATGTAGGTATATATTATATAAAGTATATTTAATACGTTTAAAGTTTATATTTCATAGCGCTGGGTGATTAGGGTGTCTCTATCCAGAATTTTTTTTTCATTTGGCATCTACCTATAAGCCCAAATTTTAGCCCTCCTGCCCCCCACCCTCCCATTTTTTAATCGCGATTTTAGTATTTTTGTATGAACAAATTTTACCGTCTTTCGTATTTCACACAGAACGAAATTATTCGTGTTGTTGAATGATTTGACAGCGCTACGTCCGTCTCATCGAACTTCATCCACACATCGCAAGACATTCATTCACAAGAAGCGTCGCGTCATTTTGATATTTCATTCGGCATCATGTTATCGCGCGGGCAAACCATCGAGCTTATTTGTGTTGGCTAAAGACGGACTGTCAAAAATATCGTACACTCAATTGCTGTTCAAAATTCGTATTGATTTTCTTTATTTCATTTTCCTACTTAGTTGATGTTTTTTTTGTTTTTATCGGCGGTCATCGTCTACAGCGCTCCATTCCTCTTTCTGTCATAGATCCCAACCCCCCAAACTTACAATACATTCGTTATTTTTTTTATTTAACAACCAAAATATTCACTAGAAATAATCTATATGGCAGAACAACGTTTACTGGGTCAGTTAGTATTATTATATATGTTAGCTTAATTGGTATGGTATGGTGGTTGATATTCTAACCCTGTAATGTTCCGATAAATCACTTTTTGCGGGGTCATAATAATGCATTTACGATTGTCTGTAATTATTGATGACTTTTGTTCGTTCCTAGACGGTTATTTTTGTAAAAAAAACACACTTACCTACGAACACCTTTTTTTCTAAGATATTTATTTATAAATATGCATACGTACAATATGTTTTTAAAAATAATTGTAATTTTTATATTTCAATCTTTTTTTCCTAATTTCTGGGTTACGATCAACATAACAATCAACATAACGATCAACATAACAATATTTAGAATTTTCCATACTTACAAAATAAAAACCTGAGATACATATTTTTGTTTGTACAATAATGGTGGACTTGACTTAAAAGGAAGTGAACCCGCGACGAGAGGCTGCAACCTATGCTCCAAGTCTATGTCAAAAAAAGCATATAATTGCTTGATTAAATTAGGTTAAATGATTATTTAAATACTACCTTCTTCATTTATTCGCAGGTACTTCTATATAATATAATACATTAAATTAACTTTTTTTTTAATTATCTGATAAATTATCTAATTAAGAACGTTTAACCAGCCAGCGGACGAAAATCCACATTTCGTCGAAAGTTGTTCTTACGATCGTGCAGGGCGGTTACAATGAGAAAGATTAATTATTCTCCGTACCAGCTTTTTAAAATTATAACTCAATATCGATTTTATTTCAATCCAAACTAGCTTTAATTTACACCTTCATCCAAAAATGCTGAAAGGCATGATGATAAAACTATTAAAATAATGTAATTTTTGTAATTATTTTTTGATTATAAGTATTTACCATTTTTAAATAATGTCTAAATTTAATAAGAATGTTAAAAAAACTGAAATATATTAGTTTGTAAGTGCGCAAATAAATACACAAATGGACCAATTTTCGTCAAGAAACACATGTACGTACATATTTTTTAATGATTTTACTGAAAATAAAATTAAAATTCTAAAACATGAGTTTGCTAGATAATGTGTTGATTTATTTTACTGCATGATTATATTATTTAAAATGGGTGTGGTATAATACAAAATCTTTTTTGAAAATTTAACAAATCTGCCAACGACCTACGGAATAACCTTATTATACTAAAAATTAAAAAAAATTCTCAAAATTTGTTGCATGCGAATGCTAGATAAAAGAACAATCTTTCGAAATCCATTTATATTTTTTTATGGAAAAGAGTCAATACGTCTAAAATCTGATTTGAAAATGACATATTTCTGGTTTTCTCTGGTAATGCCCTCTTAAACTTTATATTGTTAAGTAAGCTCCCGCATTATCGCTTGACTGAATTGTTCTTTGCACAATCGGTCCAATTTTGAAAATGATACTTGAGTTCATTGAACATGAAAATTTTCGCATTAAAGATAACTTAAATCACGGAATATTGTTATTGAAGGATGTGTGACGCTCCAAGTATTTATAAAAAAAATATTTGCCTCAGGATCATTGTCTTTTAAAAGAAAAACAAACCTGTTTACATGTTCGTAAACTTAAAATATTACGATATATTATATACTATGGCATTATAAAAATACAATACACTAAATACTAATTGAGCAAAAATGTAGCACCGCTTATGAAAGGATCGCCATTCAAAGAATATGTATATAACTAATCTTTCCCAAATTGAAGTTGTGCAGAGGCTAATAATTAAAATCATATTGAAAAAACCTTCTGACTACCCAATGGATCAATTATTTAAGGAATTCCAAGTACCATCTTTCAAAGATCTATACAATAGAAATGCATTGATTCAAACTATAAAAGAAAAAGAAAAATATCAATTTATAACTGAAAACCGTACTAGACATAAATATATTTTCTCATGCCCAAAGTTAAACACTTCCTTTGCACAAAATTATTATACTTATCAAGGAAGACTTATTTTCAACCGATTACCGGATGAAATTAGAAAAATTAATGATAAAATCCAATTAATAAACACTGTTAAAAAATATTTTAAAGATAATATAAAAAAAAAACTAAAAAAAAAGTTTCCGACTAATCTAATCTCAAGAACAACTACTTATAACTCAGTTTCCAAGTGATACTCTGTTCTTCAAATAAGTTAAATTTTGTATTGTTTTTAGCAACTATTTACATATCACCGAACTTACAACTTATTGTTTTTTACATTCACATTGTAATTTAAGAACTTAAATATAGCATTAAAAATGTACACTACTCTTCCAGACACAAGCTAATGCTTCCATGGAAGAGTGGTATTAACGTATTTTAAAATGAACATGTACGCAAATTACTACATTATCTAAATGTATATTATATTTTATATGCTAAAATAAATAAAAAAAATAAAAATAAAAATAAAAAATATGAACGGGCCGCTGAAGTATGTTCACTGGACCTAGTTCTGCGATACCACACGTTTTTTCTCAGTAAAGTGTCTTTAATCTATTTAATTCATCTAAGCACCTGTCAAACATTGCACAAAAGAAATAAGTATTTCTTATAAATATATATTATATTTTTTATTGTTTATTAACCAAATATATACTCTTTTTATAATTTTTTTATATGAATACCGCACAAGAGTCCCAACTGCTCCCGTCTGAAGCCAGTGAGACTATGGCATTCCCAATTGGGGTATGTTGTGAGGCTGAAGGTAGTTGGGAGGGGGAGGAGATAGGGAAGAGGAAGGTGGGGAAGTAACTGGCTATTCAGATCTGGTCACCAAACACGGTTAATGCCATTTCAGGCAATGTTTCAATTCTGAATGGTGGTCTTACACCAGGGCGATAATGAGAGTATCTTCCACTCTGAAACGTGCCGCAAATATTATTTTAAATAAATAAATTGTGAAATAACACAAATTAATCAAATAAAATTTATTTGCCACGCCGGATTCGATCCCGGTGTGCGATTCAAGAGCCTTACCGCTGGACTACGCCGGCCGTCAATATCTACAAATACTTTTTTTGTGCAAACCTCCTCATAAAATAATATTGGTACCAACTTCAGCGCTTCTTTAAAATGTAATAATAAGTAGAGGTAGTTCCAATTTTGAATTAAGGCGCCGTATCCCCGCACAGAAAGAAGAAGATGGAGAGATAAGTAATTACGAATTTTGGAGAGAGCGCGTTAATATTTAAAACCATAAAATTGAAGCGAAAATTGTGAAAATGTTTTATAAAACACGACTCGTTTAAAATAGAGCAAAAATCTCATGGGGAACATCTAAAATAGCATTTAAAGAAATACTGCGATTTTTTTCATACATATTATAACTTCTAAAATAAGTGAAATGAACGTCTTTATCATAATTTTCGGAATGTACTTTGCGATTTTTTTCTATAGAGGAAATTTCATATAATTTGCGTTTCGGCCTGGAACACATCGAGATATTATCTTAAAAAAATAACTTTTTTTTTAAGAGCTTAAAAACTTCAAATGTTAACGGGGAGATGTGTAAGAAATCGGTAGAAATTCGGGTAGCGGCGGCTTAATAGTTTTTTTTTACATTAGCTCCGTAGAGGAGGCACCGAGGAAAACAATTTACCTAGGGGCCTATTTCATCTTTGAGGATGCTGCGTGGAGGGTTTTTTAAGGGAAAGGAAGGAGAAGAAGATATGGGAATGAAAAAGGTATAAGGGGTGGGTAGGACTCTGGGGTTCAGTGTGACCAGGAGCGACGGACGTATGAATCTATTCCTCACACTGCGGTGCAAGGCGAAGGGTCGGGAGAATCCGGTCGGGGGGGGTCAAAAGGCCTCCCTCAATCAGTCTCCTCCGATCCAGCCTGCCACAGTGGTTGGGAAAACGTATCCGCCACCAATGCCTAGACAAACCTCATCCCATGAACCCGGGCACCCCTGCAAAGTCACCAAACGTAGCGAACCACTTGGGGTGACCTGTGGTAAGGGTTTTGGTTGTTCAATAAATAGTTCCCGGGGCGGCGGTACCCATACCCGCCTCCCAAATTGATTGTATTTGAAAATGTATTTGTTCATTGTATTTGAAAATGTTACGCACTCCGCAGGAATATTTCACATTATTTATCAACTTACCCATGCACCAATAACAGAAATTAATAATGTGATGTTGCCAGGCATTAAAAAAATAACGTAAAACAATTATTTGTTTTCCTTTTTTCCGCTAATGAAAGTGTACACATGAAATATGGGCAGCGCCTTCAGAGGTGCGCCGCGGCGCTATCGTGCAGGCACAGCGTATACAGCGGTACAGCCACAGCCTACAATCGGACTCGGTATTAAAGAAAACGCCCCGGACTAGGTACTAAGGACGTTACAGCCGCGTTGGCTGTTGTTGTGCCTTGTTGGTAATTAAGCCTGCCGCGCGGGTAAGGGACACTACTTATTACATCGTTATTAGACGTATTGTGCGCCCCGCGACACCTCGCCTCGGTGGGCCTTACTTAAGAGGGCATTACCAGAGAAAGCCGGAAATACGTCATTTTCAAAAAAGTTTTTAGACGTATTGACTCTTTTCCACAAAAAATTATAAATGGATTTCGAAAGATTGTTCTTTTATCTAGCATTCGTATGTAATAAATTTTTAGAATTTTTTTTAATTTTTAGTATAATAAGGTTATTCCATAGGTAGTTGGCAGATTTGTTAAATTTTCAAAAAAATTTTTGTATTATACCACACCCATTTCAAATAATGTAATCATGCAGTAAAATAAATCAATACATTATCTAGCAGAGTTATGTATTAGAATTTTAATTTTAGTTTCAATAAAATCATAAAAAAATATGTACGTACATGTGTTTCTTGACGAAAATTGGTCCATTTGTGTATTTATTTGCGCACTTACAAACTAATATATTTCAGATTTTTTTAACATTCTTATTAAATTTAGACATTATTGAAAAATGATAAATACTTATAATCAAAAAATAACTACAAAAAGTACATTATTTTAATAGTTTTATCATCACGCCTTTCAGCATTTTTGGATGAAGGTATAAATTAAAGCTAATTTGGATTGAAATAAATTCGATATTGAGTTATAATTTTAAAAACCTGGTACGGAGAATAATTAATCTTTCTCATTGTAACCGCCCTGCACGATCGGAAGAACAACTTTCGACGAAATGTGGATTTTCGTCCGCTGGCTGGTTATACGCTCTTAAGAGGGTATTCTAGTCTAGAAGCCCGAATTTCGGGCGTTTTTCGGAGGATAAAAAAACCATTAATATTTTAAGTATACATTTTTTAATAATTTATTTATTTATATTTTAAGAATTCACATAAAAAATTTTCAAAAAGATTAGAAGAGAAAAAAAAGGTGTCCATCTTGTCACGATTTCCACCCTTCTGATCATCTGAAAAATAAAAAAGGTAGATTCTTTATCAGTACAAAAATTTCGTTATGGTAGGAACCAAAAAAAAAATTTTTTTTCGCAAAATCGCGACTACTCAAAAAAAATTATTGAAATTTTGACTTTTCCGAATTTTTAAAAATAGAAAATATTAAAATTTTTAATTTTTGTTGGTTCATGCCAAATTTCAAGAAACTCAATTAATGTTAAACGTCACGTACGTCATAATCTACGCATTCACAGATGGCGGCAATTAAATTATTTTAGGTTTTTAATACTTTTTGCACGTCTTGCTTTTAAATATTGAGGTAAATTAATTGTTTGCGCCTGTACATATTTAATATGAATATAAATAAATGATTTTGTTCATAAACAAACCCAAATCTTTCAAGAAGGCTGAAAAATACAATATTGGATTAAGTCACCGATACAAATTTGAATTTTTCAGCCTCTCTTGAAAGATTTGGGTTTGTTTGCGGACAAAACTATTTATGTATATTCATATTAAATATGTACGGGCGCGACTAATTAATTTAACTTAATATTTTAAAGCGTAACGTGCAAAAAGTATTAACCTAAAATAATTTAATTGGCGCCATCTATGAATGCGTAGATTATACCGTACGTGACGTTTAACCTTAATTAGAACTTGAGGTTTTGTGACAAACGTTTCGAATAAAGTAGTTTCGAGAAAAACTGGTTTAAAGTTTTGTTTTATTTAGATTCTGGCTAGATTCCGTATAAACCAGCCGGTAAAATGGCTAAAACTTTTATAATTTGAATTTCGAAAAATCCTTAAGGAGATATTTATAAAGATTTATACACTCGGCACTCGCCCGGTACGACGAAAACGTACGTACCACATATAAAAACCCACAGAAAACCTCCGTAAATATTATCCTCCCCATACTGCAGCCGGTCCCCTTGCAAATATTTTTGAACAAGCAACCAAATTTTTTCAAAAACCTATTTTATAAATTAAAGAGAAAGGGGCCTTTTTGGCCCCGAGCTCTGTACGCCATTATTTCGAAAAGTCGAAAAGTACACTCGGCACTACAATACACAGTCATAGTTTACTACTTTCTGTTTTTGACTGAAGATTGAATTGTTAGAATAATTATAATAATAATGATAAAAGATATTATTTATTGTTTTTTTTATTATATCTTTTTACGATGGCTCCACACAGGAGGCCCTAAAGAAGATAATTTCCCACCGGGCCTAAGGTGTGTGGGGGGGGGGTCTTTTATAGGGAGATCTTCTATTTTGGAAAAGAAGGAGAGGCAGTTCTGGGAAGGAAAAGGGTATGGGGGTGGGTCGGAATCCAGGGTTCAGTGTGTCCAGGATTGACGGACGTGTAAATCGGTCCCTCCCACTGCGGTGCAAGATGATGAAAAAGAGACCAGCTTGATCCGGCCCACCACGCAATTGGTGGGTAAGCGGATTTGCCGCCAAGACCTGGACACGCCTCGTCCGATGACACGAGTAGCGAAGTTGAGGGATTTGAAAAAAAAAATACCAATTTAGTATTTTTTCATGTATAGATACCTATTCTACGTTTATATAAATTTGCCTTAGGTTTCTAAAGATAAAATATTACGGGCCGATTTTTTTAACCCACTCTTACAATTTTGACGTTCAATAATTCTACTGGTTTTACTACCTGGTTTCGTCCGAGTTTTAATATCGTTTTTTTCTTGTTAAACAATTGAAAAAACTTGTAATAAACTAATAAATGACGCCGTTAAAGAAATGATACTCGTATTTTGAACTGAAAATTCCAGACAGTATAGTTGTGCACTGCAAATAACTTGACGTAATAGCTCACCATTCGAGGGTTTTTATACTCAATCCAAATATATTTTCTGATTTATGTACACTGATATAATATTGCTATTTCCCTCCTTTTCAAATATGGCGTGTTTTGAAGTCCCTCGCCAGAGGAAACTTTAGTAAATATAAAAGTATGTGGGTGATATCGAGCTTTACAATTTATTATTTAGGCACAGAATTAAATACATCGTGTCGGAGAAGATTGCGATTCTTTGAAAAGTACTATTTTAAAAAGATGTCCTTGGAAAAACTTTCTTAAAGTCCTCTAAAAAATTGAAAATATTTTTGTCAGTTCCGAATTTCCACCCGAAACTTTATTTTCCAAAGAAATAAAAAATATTATTTATTGTTAAGGACTTGCGTTAGAATTTACTCACGGTTGGTTCCCCAAATGCCTTTCCACCTCAGTTATTATATTACGTATATTATATAATCTTTCTTATTATTCGATTTGGAATGCGTAGAATAATAAACCTTCTCTATATTGCCTGGTGCATTGTGATTTGAGCTTGTTTCGTGCTGTTTTTAAACATTTATTTAACAGTAATAAATTGAAGCAGTTAAGGAAAAATACGGAAAAAGCTTTTAAAGTAATAAAATGCGGCCTGCTGTAAAGTTGATTGTGAGTTTCTTCTGGAGGCGAAAGTTCAATGCAGTCTTATTGGTTTCTCGGTGGTGTGTATTGTGTATAGACTGTATACTGTGCTGCACGGTATAGCGATAGAGGTTGCGGTGTTTGACGCTCGGTGGTGGACCAAGCGAGAGGTTCCTCGAGTCTGTTAGTCTCGAGACATTTATTGTTGTGTCCCTTCCCCTTCCCACTCTCTTGTACCCCCTTCCCGCGGACCACTCCGGTCTGGACCGTCTTCGATTGGTTTCCATTCCGTCGATGTAATGAAACTACCGCCACTTATCTGATCAGGGACTAAAGAAAACTCTTTTCTTTTTCTCCGCTTAATCTAATTTTCTTCTCTTATTTGAGTTTTTTAACTTTTAAGAAACCTTTTAAATGATGTCTCTTTAAATGAATATTTTCTTAGATTCTAATTAGGGTCGGATTAATTAATTCTGTATTAAAGTATTGTACCTTTTGTATATGATAAAGTTGACAAGACCCACATAGCGATAAGAGGGTTGGTTGGACGCCGCGGAAGACGGTCCGGTGTGCACCGTGTACACGCACAGTGCACCGTGCACCGTGCAACCCCTCCCACCGCACCAAGCTGCGCGCGCACGGTCTGCCCGCCCCCGTCCCTCCCGCCGGCCGCCTCTCGCGCCTCTGGCCCACAGTGCCGCACAGCGCCGTGCCGCCCGCTCGTTCTCCCTCCCGGAACAAACTCTCCTCACAAATCCGCCGCAAGCCGACTCGAGAGGAACTCTTTCCAGCGCGTGAAAACATACGAAACTCGCAACTTTTTTTTCTTGTCCGATCTCCGAGTTTAGTGATCGCTAGCCGAGTTTCTCGTGATCGCGCGTTCCGAGTTCTCTAGGTAGTTCCTGTGGTGGATAGTGTCGGGCGCATGCAGTCGCAGTGTGCCCCCGGAATAGTGTGTGGTGCTCCAGGACCCCCAGCCCGCACTCATCACCTGGTATAATATTTCTCTATCAGAGTTCATCTTACAATTTTTCTCATGCCCGTGATTTTACGTCGATCTAGTGATTTTTTTACGATTATTCTATTAAAAGTGTGAAAATATGTTGAAAAGTTCGGTTGGTTTCCCTGTGAGAGTGTAACTACGGGGTTTTCCCGTTGAGTGATATTTTCCGTTCTCTAATGTGAACAGCGCCGCGTCCCATTTCTCGAGGTAATTCAATTTGTTTCGCTTTCGAGTGTGCTTCTTAATACATTTGGACCCTTTCCTCACTTGACTTTCTTTGTCTATTTAAAAAAAAGATAATTCAGCCTTCAGTCTGCCGCCCTCAGCCCTCAGCCAAACAAACGTGTTAAAGTTGCCGACGGCACCCGGTCACACGTTGCTTTTACGACCCAGCTTTGCTTTATTCCGCTTCTTTACGAATTTTCCGCATTTTCCCTTTGAAATACTTTCATGGAAATAATTTCAGTAATATTTTAAAGAACAAAAAATACTTTAAATATTTTTATAAGAAAATTAATAAGTGCTTCCGTGTGAAATAAAAAAGCCCTCCCTTGTCTTAAATTTAAAAAATAAACTTTTTATAATTAAATTAATTTTGTTTCACACTAATAATTATGAATATCTCCATTCTTTAATTTGAATGGTACATTGTAAGTCATCGCTTGTGTTCACGAAGTTGTGTTTTTGTTTGTAATTTGCGCCGCTATTGTACATAGTCGAGACTCGAGACTTCAGCCTCGAGACGCTCAGACCGAGCTCGAGTGAGTAATGTCACCAGAAGTGTTATCATAATATGTAATTGATTACCGGTTTCCCAGGAAAGCAGAATCAGCCATCAGCTGTTCTGCCCGCCCAGCCTCAGCTCGGGCCTGTTATTGTACTAAACCGCAAACTTCTGCTTTCTTTATAAATATTAATAACGAATCTACCAGAAGCTTCTTCCCGGTGAAATAAATTATGTTTCTCCGAATACTCGCGACAAAATGGTATTACCTTTGCCTTTCGTTTCCACTCACCGAGCACCTTTACAAGTATTGTCTGTGTGTTTCGACTGCCGTAATGCTGAGCTTATAATATTTTAATCCGCTTTACATTATTTGTAGAGTCACCTCAAATCCAAAGTAAGCTTTTAGAAAATAATAATATCTCCGCTGCTCTCCTTCTTTTTTTATCCAAACTGTGGAATATTTACATAAACTCATGCTTGTCTCATTGTTTTACCATTTTATGTATTATTTTTGTAGTGTACCTAAAACACAAAACAAAATATTTAAGTTCGCAGCTATTATTGGTCACCATGATTTTGTATGCATGGAGTAATATTTTATTGTATATTTTTCGATATGCAGCTATTACATTTTTACCGTGATTATTTATCTATATTTATTAAATATTCAGTCACATTTACATTTCACACAGAGTATTATATATACGTATTCACCATCGAAGGAATTAAACATAAATGTCTGAGAAACTTTAGACTACCATAAGAGATGTTCAATTATTATTATTTTTACTGACTTCAGTGCAAATATAAAACCTGCTATGTAATAGCAGAATTACTCTAAACTTATTCAAGCCCCTGAATTTTTCATATTAATTACCTTAAATTTCCCAAATTTCATTATTATTTTTCTACCTACTTGTTTTGACATACCGCATTTCATTATTTAAATATTTACAAAAATATAAATTCTTGTACGTTTCATGATGATATTTAATATTGAAACAACATTGATGTTATTTGTCAGCAAATCACATGTGTATGAAAAATACACTGTAAAAATTCTTTTCTTAATATTTATAATTTTAAAACTGCAAAACGTGTTTTATGACTATATATGAAGGTAATTGCTATTTTCAAAACCAATCTTCAAAAATACTCCCATTTTGTTTTAAACCCTAAAGTACGAGTATTTATAACACATTTAACTTAACTTTAGTAGAGTATTATACTGCCCTGAAGAGAAGCTACGGTTGTAGCGAAACCTGGCCGGCATAAAGTTTAAAAAATAATACTGGTGTTTACAAAGTTATTAATTTATTTAAAAAAATACTTTTTGATTGACTTGTGTACTTACCTACTTTCAAACTCTTTTAGCTGACCACAAATAAATTTATTTATTTTCGGTTGTTCTCTTCAGATCTCCTCTAAGTACATTTTATTTCTTAAAAACATTAATTTCAAGTGTGCTTACCGTAAATTAATAAATTTTTGGTAGTTTTAGATCTTTGTTTGGAAGATGGGCGAATAATTTGTTTTTAAAAACTTTAACCCTCAAGGCCTCGACCGTATTATTTCAGTGTCAAAATAATTCCGCTTTACAATAAAATCCAAATAAATGGAATATTTCTGAACGTATCCTAACACTAAAAACTGTTTTAGAAAGTTAATAAAATACGCTTCCAAATTTTATATGAAAACATAAAAATTTTAAAATACAAAAATTTTGCACGTCAACACAATTGTTTTTTTATAAAATGGCTCACCTTGGGTTTTTGTGACTTAACTTACTGATGACGAAAAAAAATAAAAACACATACATATTTTATTAGCAAATGTATTATAAAAGTTATCATCATCTCACTTTTTGTCGTTCCATGTAAAAATAATTTATAACAAATTCCCAAAGTTTCATGAATTTATTTCAAAATGCGATTCGAAATTTTGATTTCATAAAAGTGTACATTTTACTTGTGTTGTGGTTAGTTTTTGTATATGAATATAAAGCGTGGTCTTTTCTCTTTCTAACAGAGTTTATATCGTATTTCTCACCATGGTAGTAAGGGAGATACAACCATTTCTATGAGGACTATAAGAGTTGACCCCTGTATGGGTCAATTAGACTCTTTAGGGTTAACAATGCCGTCGCGGATCAATTTATTTTTTCTTATAATCAAGATCCCTCGGTACCTACAACGCCAAACGACTTGTAGGTATTAAAATATTATTTGACTTATGTGGTCTCAACACAAAAAACTGGCAAATTTTTGTTATGCTTTAGATTTTAATTAAATAATGCCAGCCTTGGTGTACCCATTAGTCACAAAACCTATAAACTATGAGTCAGTAGTCAGTACCTACTACCTACGCAGGTAAGGTGTATAGATTATAATATTATTATTATGATATTAAGTGCGATAGTAAAAGTGATTGTACTCCGCGTTGAGGCTGGCTTTACGGAACTAATGTGGCTCCATTGAGTGCTTATGTATTAGATAACTTCTGTTTAATAATACAAATTACACAGTAAATCACTAATTTACCGCGTTCGTATTGCTCAAATCTTTGTTGGCGATCGAGACGTATTAAATAATGTAATTTTTCTACGAACAATAATTGTTATTTTAAGCGATATCGCGTTAACTTTCTAATCCTAATCTGAATGGCATTTTTTTAATATCATTGTTGTACTTTCTCGAATCAGTTCCATAATCCGCTTCCTGTATAAAATATATAAGAAAAAGATTTGGTTGCGATGCGTCCACTATCCTATCTTAGCCAGTATATTTAGTTCGCCTTGCAGGTTTTGGTTGCATTCTTCAGTGTATTATGTATGATGATAATATCCCTGTGATGTGGTTGGCTAGTGGTGGGCGGAGGTAGGGGAGGTAGGGCGGCAGGGCGGCCCATCAGATAAGGCCGCCTTTGCTCAGATCCTCTATTTTAGTGAGCGACCGTGGCACTTTGATCTTATGCATACAACAAAATCCTTTGTACTTTATCTCTCGGTAACGTTTTGCGATCAAACGATACAATTGATAATTTGTAAAACCGCAAATAATATTACTGTAATTTTCCACGGCGCTTAATCTTAGCGAACCCCGTCTTTTGTTACATTATCGTGAGTCGGCCTTGCTTCCGACAAATGTCGATTTTCAGCCTACGGTGTTCCTAAATGCCAAGTTACTTGACATTTCGATATCGTAAATCTTTCGGAATCTATTAAAGGAGATTTATTTTCCAGTATGGTGTCATTGCCCTTTACTAGGCGGTGGTAGGTTCCTTCCGACAAGTGCATTATGCATCCCCTTGCAGCGGTGAGCCGCCCCCTTCACACGGCCCACAGTCCACAGCCCTGCAGGGCGGTGTGTCACCCCCTATTCCCGTCGCCACTGTCGATCAATCACACGGGCGGAATCGCTTCATCACGTCAAATTAAAACCATTCCTTATTTTACATTCACGTGTCCTCTGATATGTATATATACGGGGACTGGGAGCCAACAC
This sequence comes from Limnephilus marmoratus, assembly GCA_917880885.1. Classification (NCBI taxonomy): domain Eukaryota; kingdom Metazoa; phylum Arthropoda; class Insecta; order Trichoptera; family Limnephilidae; genus Limnephilus; species Limnephilus marmoratus. Next base: position 49,544,627 of record OU862909.1, on the reverse strand, counting down.
GCATTATCATTATCAATGTTGCGAAACACTTTCATTCTGAACGATTCCGTATTTGCGTATCTATTCATTTGTTCAATTACTGGTATCACCGCACATACCGACGGTTCATCAGCGCTCGCGGTTTTTGTTTATGTGTGTTCATTAAAATTGGCTCAAGGAGTTTAGTTAAAATAAACTGTTCAACATGCTGTTAAAATCTGCTAACAGCCCGGCCAAAGCTGTAGGATAAAGCCATATCGCGGCACGTTACCATAAGCTGCTTCCGTTCTTGCAGAAACGCTATGTGTTGTAATTAATCCGTTAAAAATGCCATAGAACGATGGAACGTAATGGTATTAACATCGTAAAGCCCAACGTTCTCGAAGAGTACAAGCTGCGTTCGCTAAATATAGGAGTGATCTCACACCCGCCCACGGGACCACTGGCACTAACCAGAAACCAATCGCACGACCTGTACAATTTACGTACAGTACATCTGTAGCTCTAGCCACTCTTCTCTCTTCCATTGCACTTATCTTCCTCAATACTTAATACAATCACCGTGGTAGACCTAATGGACCTGTTTCTACTCCAACACAATATGTAAAATTTTCATACGTCTTCGAACAAACTCGCAAGAAGAACTTCTTGCCTTTTGAAGACAATTTGTACAAGCTAGATCAGTGGAGGTTATCCACCTCTTACCCGCCCTGATATAAGTAACAGATGGTTACTCCTTCAAGGCTCTCGCAAGATTCTAATTTTTTTGTTAAACGAAGCTACATTTATTTATTTTGATTGAATCTAGACCTCCAGTCTCCATGCATACGTTGTTAGTAAGCAGTATGCAAGTGCTTAACAGGAAAAACAAAATGCAAAAAATAGGTTAGTAAGACAAAGATAAATTAAACAGGGCAAAAGAAAAACTTATTCATGAGGCTCCATGAGTCGGCATTGCATCTGTGAAAACCTGCAAACACCTGTATAAAATAGAGAGCATAAGTAATACAATAATAAATCTCAAATCAATTGGCAAGTACCAACAAAAAATGTGAATGGCTTTCGGTCTGACCATAAACTACACTTAGCTTCCGTGTCCTTAGCCAACCACTCAGTGAAGCCTCAAAGAATGTTAACTGAATATTTGGGGTAAAATACCCGAAGACTAAAAGAAAATTCAGCGTTGGGTAGTCAGAGGCAGGACAAAGGACAGTCAAGGTCGTCTGATCAAGCCTGCACAGGCACATGTCATTGGGGGAGGCGCAGATAGATTTGAGAAGGATCAATAATGTAATTAAAGATGAAGCAGGGACGAGGTCCAGCACACCCCCATATGGGGATAGGGAAATAAAAAAAATAAAAAATTTGAGTTCAGTTCATCCGGTAAAACATTGAAACAGTTAAAGACAAAACAAGGAACATGGCATAAATTAATAGATAGTATAGTAATTATTTCAAGCTAGATCAGAGATAACATAGTATGTAACATAATGCAGAGATAAATTCAAATCACATCCGAGTTTAGAATATATTTAGATACCTAGTTGTTTAAGCCTTTCGAATGAATCTAGTCTAAACTGGGTAAAACGAATCTCATTTTCATTATATTAAATCATTTACATTTTCAAGTCACGTTTCTTATAAATTGATAATAATCAAGGTAGAAATTATCTCGGCGTTTTGTACTTTATTAGCTATGTAAGTGCTATCACTGTCTGCCTGCGTTTGTAGCTATATCCGTTCATTACATTATTCATTAAAAGATTTGATAAGACTCCTAGATTAACAGAATTACTGTCTTTATAATATTATTTTGCTGCACTTGCATCTTGTATGCTTTAGTGTCTAGGCGAGTTAGTACTTAGGTACTAAGTAAAAGTGAAGCTCGACTGAATCATTCAACTATATAAATTTGCATTATTCATTATCATTAGTGTTCTCAGTCATGATTCACGACTAAACTTTATTCACACTGACCTTTTTCCTGTGTAGGGCAGCGGTATTTATATCGATTTTTCAAAACAAAGAAGTCTGTATTTTTGTACACTGAAATTTTTTTTTTTTTACATTAACTCCACACAGGAGACCCTGAGGAAAATAACTTCCCTCAGGGCCTATGCCATCTTTGAAGATGCTGTGTGGAGGGTCTTTTTGAGGAAAGGAAGGAGTGGAACTTTATAAGCTTGGCGATGAAAAAGTAAAACAAAATTATGACATACTGTTGTATACGCCAATTTATTTTATTTTAAAGCCAAACAGTTCTTTCTTCGGAAAAGCCAGTAAAATATAGGTACCTGAATAAAGAACAATTTCGAAGGATATGAAAACTTAGGAGTGTGACATTATAATATGTTAATAAGTGGTTCCGTCCACACGAAGCCCGCATAACGCACTGAGCTGCTCCCAACTAGCAAGTTAGTTAATAAATAGTTGAGCACGATGGAAAGTCCCCGATTACACTTTTGTCACTATTTATTTTGCCCTTTTAACTGCTTAACTATTTATTTGATATGTGGACGGAGCCAATTAAAATCACACTTTGATTACACCACTTGAATAAATACATAAGACTACCAAATGGTTTTCGTTTCGCACAATCTTTGTAAGCTGATATTTTATAAGCCCTGACGAACTTTCAGCTAAGGGAAAACCTGGCGGTTGTCTAACTATTGTACTATGTTATAATTAATTACAATAGTAAAATAACAAATTTTAATTTGTTTTTTTAAACCGTTGTTTTATTAAAGTTTATTTTTGCATATTTCAGAAACAAATATTCCTCTGTCAGGGTACAAAATGTTATAAAGCCACAAAGTGAATTATAAAAAAAATTGTAATAAATGAAAATAAAATATTATTAATACCGTAGCGTCTGTGTACGCGAACTTTCAGACAAAGCTACCGTCATAATTCGGTTACTAATTCAAAAATTCGTCACAAGATGTCGCCACTTTCGTCGGCAAGACGCATAGGGACGTGTCCTTCCTAGGTATAAATTCTACGAATTTGTGAACTAGGAGTATCTAAGATTTCGAAAGATTGACGGTAATACTCAGTTGTATCAAGCGTCTGTATATTACATATGACGTCATCGCCCGACCCGGTTACTCTGTCGCGGTGACTAGCCATCACTGGTTGACACGTTGACAGTGGATACGTGGAACGGGCTAATTTTGGAACCAGTTCCTATTGGATTTATAAAATGATCACCAACACTAACTGGCCTAGCAGTAAAAACCTGCGGAACTCGTATAATAGACTAAACTAGTTTCTGTTATTTTTATAATGCTGCTGGTTTGGAAAATTAACTGCACCCCACTCGCATTCTCATCCTTTCTGTTCGCGCGGCCAGCTATCGGCTATCGGCTTAGCACAACAATCCTCCCGCTGATAAGTGACTCACGATTTCTATCCATAATATAATATATCTTTTTAAAATCCGTAATCCCCAAGAAATCCTGTTCTTGTGTCCTTATCACTGCAAACATCAAACGATTCTTACTAAGAAAAGCATCGCGATTGTCTATGACAGGCGTTTGAAATATTTCATCTGTCGGCACGGATTACTCGTTATCTCTTTGTTTGCTATAAGAGTGGTGGTCGCTGTAGTTATTTATTGATGAGGTCACTTCAGTTCAAGTTCATTTCCTCGCCGTTATCGGTCACGATAACACAATAGGTTGATATCTATTTCACTTTTAATAAAATTGCGATGATAATGTCAGCGAACCACTTTGTTTGGATCACTTCACAAAACCTTCTCGGCCTAGAAACTTGGGTACCGTGAACTGTCTGGAGATAAGCGACGATGTACTTGGCTCTGTGACGGACTCCACCTCCCTTACCAACCCCACTCTCCTCCCACATTGAGGCTTGCACCGCCTGTCCGGGAGGGAGCTGGTGGGTTATTCCATTTATTGTTTACCGTCATCTGCTACCCTTCCGCCGGAGTTCTGGTGTCCGGTTTTCTGTTTGCAATTTGCAGTCTGCTTATCAAAACCAGAACTTTTCTTTTCAACTTCACCGGGTATAGATTCTAACCGCCATGCCACAGCTTATAGTTGTGCTTTACAGTTTGTCTTCCCAGCAACATCAGTTGATCCCTGCCTGAAAACACGACACATTCAAGCAAGTTAATCGACGATTTAATTGGTGGAAGTGTTACACGAAGTGACATAATCCCGTTACAATTTGTATACGAGATAACGAAAGCCTAATCCTCTATTGAAAAACCGCGCCTGGAAGGGCTTACACTCGATGATAAATGTACCGGAAAAAGCAGCTACCCCGTACGCGTTGTGATGTAGTTCTTCATTCACGTCGTACCTTTTTGCTTTCCCTCGTTTTTCGCTTTATCTGCGAGTATTTTTTGCTGATAGATTGAATTAAATGTAAGGGAATCGCTTAGGCCTTTTTACGTTGTATACTTTTTGAGCCGCACGGAACACTTCAAGTATCAAGCATATTGTGCTCGTACCTCTATCCGAAAAGGTTTACGCTTTTGCGATAAATGATACGTATATATTTCAAAACATAAAAAGTCGGACATCATGCTTCTTTTTATGTTTTCCGAAAACTACCCATCCTGCATTCTCAGAAAGGATTACTACTTCAAATCTTTTGTCACGATTCCCTTATTCATGTTAGATTTAGCCAATATAGTAGGTAGCTAGTATATTTTTTTATACATATTTTTATTTAATGAAAAGATACATGATTTTATGAAATTCTACACCAATGAAGAGTACTTGCTCTTGAGCTTGGCGTAGGAGTTATTTTAGAGCTAGTTCATTTTTATAACATACATTTTACTTACAGTTTCCAATAAATATAAACTAAATTTATTTATTTTATTTATTTATTTATTTACATATGCATATATATTACAATACATTACAATGTGATCATTTGTCTGTCCAACTGGGCAGAATACCCGTTTCAGGACAGCCAAATTGTATATTTAGTTCATAATATTCTTAACAAAGAAATAGTTACGTTCAAAATATCACGGGAATTTGCTTCTGTCGAGACAACTTTTGAGAACACTAAGAATTGTATATAATTAAGGGATGGTTTCTTTATGTCTTTAAAAGAATCGCAAAGATGTGATTTTTTTCAAGGTCAATTTGGAGAACATAAATAAATGCATTCAGAGTGAATGCATTTATTAATGTTCTATGAGTGTTTTCTTTAGTGAGATCACAAGAAGGAGATTCTTTCCAGGCCATTTTAGAGAACATTTACAATTGCATAATCAGAATTTACACATTTATAAACCAATATTTGACATATGAATTCACAATGTATTTATAACTATTTAATTTTAATAAAGTACTATAATTTTTAGAATTTCTTAAATAGTAGAAATTACACAATTATAATCCAAATATATGAAAAATGATTTTTCAAGCTCGTTTTGGAGAACATTAATTTATTTAGTTGTTTATTTATTTCTTTTATTTTACGCCCAGAGTGCTTTTACATAAATAATAAAGGCAGTACCTCCATCTTTAACATGAGAAAACAAATAGTTTAGATAAAGTTACGATGTGAATAAAAGGTATATAAATTAAATAAAAATATAGGCAACAAAAATTTAGTATAGTGGGATATATAATATCAACATGTTACGATTAAAAAAATACGTATATAATATAAAAATCCAACCAACAAATTGAAAAGTAAGATCCAAGGTTTGCAAAATTGCAACATTAACCGTATATTTACACCTATAAGTATGTTTCGCTGTGCCAAGCCGATGCGATGTATCGATGGTACCGACTTTTCCTGTACCTCTCTATGGAGTTGCAGGAGTTCGAAACCATCGGACCTATCCAATTTCGAATTCAATATTTTAGGTAAAAAAGTTAACCAATTTTTTTTCAATGAAATTACAAAGGCATTACATTTAATTACATTAATAATTGTATTCCGAATAAGTGAATGGTTTCTATCGGGAGATCACAATTATGATATTTTTTCTGGGTTATTTTGGAGAACATTTGCAGTTGCATAATTAGAATTTACACATTTATACACCAATATTTGACATATGAATCATCAATGCATTTATGACCATTTAATTTTAATAAATGTACTATTATTTTTAGATTTTCCTAAGTAAAAGAAATTACCCATTTATAATATAAATATAATATATAAACTACTATTTTTCACTTTTATAACATACATTTTACTTAGTGTATACAATAAATATTCTTAAACTATGTTGTGATGTTAATTTTTGATATGCTATGAATTGAAGTTATAACATTTTGATTGGTGTTGTTATGGTTGTTGATTTTTTTTTTAAATTAATTTGACCTTTTTCTTGAATGATACGAAATCTGTTATTTTTTTAATTTCTTCGGGAAGACTATTAAAATATTTTATGCCTTTGTAAATATAATTGTTGTGCATTTGTTGTGTTGAAAATAAAGGAATTTGGAAGTTAAATTTATGCCTTAATGATGAGTTGAGTTTAAATTTTTTAGTTACATTTTCTTTGAATATTTGTAGTATTGAATCTTTTTTATAGAGGTCTTCAATTTTTGGTACTTCGAAAATTTTGAACAATGATGCTGAAGGGAATGTTGGTTGTTTTTTTTTAATTACTTTAATAATTAGTTTTTGTACCACTTTTACAGGACTTACAATTTTTTCATATGCACCTCCCCATCCAATGATTCCATACTGAATTAGTGATTGGACTAGTGCGTAATAGACTTTTTTTAGGTTGTTTAATTTGAGAATATTTCTTAATCTAATGAATATATAGATACATTTCCTAATGCGTTTAACAAGTTCACATATGTGTCTGTTCCATTTCATATGTTGGTCTACAATTACACCCAGGTACTTTATTTCAGTTGCATGGTTTAATATGGTACATGAATTATTACAGACATCTTTGTTACATTTTTTGTTGTGTATAATTATATTAATGTTGGGATAAGATATTACTTAACAATATCGCTTGGTGATCCATATTAATGCATGACACATTTAGGTACCCACCGAGTCGGGTGGTTCCTATCTACTCGCGGGAAGAAAGTCACACACGTATTTTATGTTGCCTTCTTATGGATTTATAAGTTAGATTTTCTACTAGTGAAATGGCGAACTTTACCCTCGGATAAGGAAAGCCACCCGCTTCTTTACGCCCTCGGCTTTATTTAACATTCCGGAACTTTTAGAACCGAACACGACACGCCATCCCGCCTATAATACTATGTCGTGTGTGATAAATTGCGGAATATTTTTATGTTATTTCAGTTTTAATAGAGAGACCTTCTACTGAATGTAACTCGATTATAACTTTGAAGCATATAAATTTATATTTTATTAGCAAAATGGCGTTGTGTATTTAAGTACGATAAAAACTTTGTACCTACGTACGGTCATATTAAGTTACATATATTATAATATACTAGCGTAGATCAATTTCCGCAGAAATTTGTGAAGCTGAAAGTATTTATAAAAAATATATATTTGCCTCAGGATTATTGCTTTTCAAAAGACGATCAGAAATTTACCTTTAGAATGAACAAAATTACAACATCTCTCAAAATGTATGCAAAGGAAATACACGATCAAATATAGCATTATTATTATTATTTATATTCAAAACTTTAAATTTAAACAAATAACTGACAATGTTAAGTGTAAAAAATGTACATGGAATTTTGGTCTCTGGCGAAATTTTCGATGTTTTTTTTTCAACCAAAAACATTAAATAAAGTTAATATTTAAAAGCATGTTGAGGAGTTGGTCCGTTCAGCCTCGATTGCATTGTGCGAGTTTACAAGCTACTATCTGGGAAATTCACTATCTGTTAGTAAACTCGCTCAGTGTATCGTATTACTAGCTAACTAGCAGATTGTGGACAATCTGTGAAAAAAGTTGAAAGGGGGTCAACTTTACTCGCTACTCGCTCGCGTTTGCCACAAGATGGCGGCCCAGCAACAGCTGATTTCAGAATTAGTTCGCGCAGGGGACTCAATTTTCGCTACTGACTCAAGTTTTCTACAAAATGTCGACAGAATTGGTTCGCGCGGGAGTGGTTATTTTAGCTGCTACTGTCGCTACTGAGCGAGTAGACGTTTTGTGTGTCATCATGACAATCTCACTCGCCGATACACCCGCTTTTAAACTTACTGGCTAGTAGCTTGTAAACTCGCTCAATGTAATCGAGGCTTTACTCAGCGACTCGTGAATCACTGGTTAAAGTAAGTCAAGTGCGCCCATTTAGATGATTTATTTAGCAGCGTTTTTGTGAAAAATCATCTCAAGGGCACCATACAAATTTACTTCATATTTATGTGATGATCTTTCGTATTAAAATTATTTATAGATTTTATTCACCCGAAGCAAGTTATTCCTACTCCATTATAATACGACTTGAGCAAAGTTGCATGCTATAATAGTAATAATATTAATTATTTTCCAAGACGTTTTATCCTTGGCTTGATAAAGCGAATTATTATTATATTTTAATTGAATGAGTTGAAATTTTAATCTTCAATAATTCATCGCGATAAATTCTCGATTTAAAAGCGTGCAGCGGGCGATAAATAATTTTAATGAACGTTGCATATTGTATGGCAAAAGAATAATAAAATTATAATTGTGGATACGTAAAAAGTTTGGACCGTTCGTTAACCCAACCGAGAGCTTACGTACTGTGGCGGCTTGCGAACTGCGAACCAACCAGAGATTTGATTCACAAGGCGAACGAACTACGGAAAACGCAATAATTAAACGTACAATATCATCTTGCAATAATATTAGGTATACGGTATGCTACAGCTTGATATACCTAGTTAACTCTCTCGGCGGCCAAAGATGAACTAAGTACGCTATGTTTAATATATTGACATGACTTTTTTTTCAATAGCTGTATATGGGAGGCCCTAAGGAAAACAATTTCCCTCGGGGCTTTTTAGGTGTGAGGGTGGGAAGGAATCTGGGAGTCAATTTGTCCAGGAGTGACGAACGTATGAATCCTGATGAGGTGCAAGGCGATAGGTCGATAGACTCCGGCTAGAGAAATCAAAAGGTCTCCCTTAAGAGCGTTTAACCAGCCAGCGGACGAAAATCCACATTTCGTCGAAAGTTGTTCTTCCGATCGTGCAGGGCGGTTACAATGAGAAAGATTAATTATTCTCCGTACCACCTTTTTTAAATTATAACTCAATATCGAATTTATTTCAATCCAAATTAGCTTTAATTTATACCTTCATCCAAAAATGCTGAAAGGCGTGATGATAAAACTATTAAAATAGTGTACCTTTTGTAGTTATTTTTTGATTATAAGTATTTATCATTTTTCAATAATGTCTAAATTTAATAAGAATGTTAAAAAAATCTGAAATATATTAATTTGTAAGTGCGCAAATAAATACACAAATGGACCAATTTTCGTCAAGAAACACATGTACGTACATATTTTTTAATGATTTTATTGAAACTAAAATTAAAATTCTAATACATAACTCTGCTAGATAATGTATTGATTTATTTTACTGCATGATTACATTATTTGAAATGGGTGTGGTATAATACAAAAACTTTTTTGAAAATTTAACAAATCTGCCAACGACCTATGGAATAACCTTATTATACTAAAAATTTAAAAAAAATCTAAAAATTTATTACATAACTTCACTAGATAAAAGAACAATCTTTCGAAATCCATTTATAATTTTTTGTGGAAAAGAGTCAATACGTCTAAAAACTTTTTTGAAAATGACGTATTTCCGGCTTTCTCTGGTAATGCCCTCTTAACCAGTTTCATCCGAACTGACCCGCCGCGCAGAAGTGGCCAAACGCATCCGCCGCCAAAACAGACGTATTGACTCTTTTCCACAAAAAAATACAAATTGATTTCGAAAGACTGTTCTTTTATCTAGTAAAGCTATGTTTTAAAATTTGAGAAAATATGTTTATTTTTAGTACAATAAGGTTTTACCGTAGGTCGTTGGCAGATTTGTTAAATTTTCGAACTAAATTTTGTATTAGATGACACACATTTCAAATCATATAATCATGCAGTAAAATAAATCAATAAATTATCTGCGAAAGCTGTGTTTCAGAATTTTAATTTTAGTTTAAATAAAATCCTTTAAAAAAAGATCCGCCCGCACACGTGTTTGGTGACGAAATTACTTCAGTTTGTCTATTTACGGTCTTACAAACTAATGTATTTAAGATTTTTTAAACTTTCTTATTTTGCTTAGACATTATAGAAAAATTATAAATACTTATAGTTTTATCATCACGCCTTTCAGCGTTTTTTAAATCTAGATATAAATTAAAGCAAATTTTGAATGAAATAAAATCGATATTGAGTTATCTGTCTATCTAATATATAAAATTCTCGTGTCACGGTGTTTGTTGCCATACTCCTCCGAAACGGCTGGACCAATTTTGATGAAATTTTGTGTGCTTATCTGGTAGGTTTGAGAATCGACCAACATCTATTTTTCATACCCCTAAAAGTAAAGGGTGTTCCACTCCGAAGAAAATTATTTTCCCCATACATTTTGTATGGAACGAATTCTCCTATTTTGAAAGAACTGCAGCAATATTGTAAGGGGTATAATATTGAACTGTGAACCGGGGGAGGGGGGAGGGGGGAAAGGAACTCAGGAAGGGGGGTAAGCGGGACGGGGGAAGGGGAGAAGTGGAGTGGGGAGAGGGTGAGGGAACGCGAGAGGGGAAAGGATACGCAGGGAGAAACAATTTAGATCAAGGTATGGTATACGCAGGGAGAAACAATTTAGATCAATTCAGCTAATAAGTTGACAACAGTTTTTGATTCTGAGGCGGTACGAAGTTCGCCGGATCAGCTAGTTAATTTATAAAGATGGTACGGCGAATAATTAATCTTTCTCATTGAAACCGCCCTGTACGATCGTAAGAACGTCTTTCGACGAAATATGAATTCCCGGCCGCTGGCTGGTTTGATGGTCAAAACATTTTTCTTAAAGATTTTGCATTCTATATAATCGTTACAATTATTATAATGATACAACAAATTAGAATTTTTAGAAAATAGGCTGTCAAAACATCTTCGCTAGGGATAACCTGTGAAAAATTAACGAAATAGTGTACTCAAGGTTTTGGCATTCATGAACTTTAAAAACCTCTAAAATGCTATATTTAAAATATAACACCGCGTATCTCATTTTACTTGGGTTTTTAGGAGGAACCAAAAAACGTTTGAATCATTAAATAAAAATAGGACTTCTTTGAAAAAAAAGGAACTAATATTTAGGGATCTGTTATTTGGAAAAGTAATTTTTTTCATTAAAAACATATTGTTAGGTATTTTAAATGACATTCGCGGTATAACACACAAAAAGGCTGGAAATAATGAGATACGCGTAATTCTTACACGAGAAATATATAATATTTCATTCAACTTTATTCAAAGTATTAAAAAAATATGATAATTTTTTTTAATAATACTTTTTAACCCCCGACGCAAAACGGATGGATGTTATAAGTTTGACCGCCATCTGTTTGTCTGTGGCATCGTAACTCCTAAACGATTATGATACGTTTTTTTTTTGTTTGAAAGCTGATGTGATCGAGATGATTCTTAGCTACACTTCGTGAAAATCTGTTCAGGCGCACAGTGGTCTATTTAACGATTCTAGCGGGAAACAATTATTTCATGGTTTTAAATAAAAGTTTTTGAATTTTTTATGAAACACATTTTATTTAGCATTAAATACGATACCTTGGGTATATGGTAAGTGCATATTTAATGATGGATTTATGAAATATTTGACAATACTATAATTGGATAATAATACTCGTAATACATATTTTCAAATATTTGTAGGAATATTATTTTTATTGACGTTCGCATTGGAACTACATAATATAAGTATGCGGTGTAAAAAATAAAATATAATGAGCTGGTTTTCGGTATCAAAGGAGTAGTTTGGGTCATAATTATTAATTTTCCTCACTCGGGATCTTTCAGTAAATCTAATACCTCTTTATTTAGTGGTGACATATTTTTGCGAGGTAAGGGTCTCACATTTGAGATGACCGGATCCGAAGAAATCAACAAATTGTGCAAAACATCTTCATTTGTGTTGCACCTTGATGATTTACGAGAATAACATTCTCTGAATTTTTTAAATTCTTTGTGCCGTGACTCCTGTACCTCTTCCGATAATTGACCAATGGGAAGTAAAAATGTAGATATAATTGCAGTCCCATGGGTCAGTATTTTGTGCACAGTTACAGGCATTGGGAACCATTTATAAAATTGAACGTACAGTTGAGCAGTCTCTTCACAAAATAGTTAAAATTTTTCAGTGTTTACATCATACCCACAGGATAACACTTGTAAAATAATTGCATAACGTTTTATCAACTGCTCATCAATGCCTGTTATGCAAGCAGATTGTGCGGGATTATTAAAAAATCTTCGGGCAGTATTTCCATCGTTTGTGTTTCCAGTGCCCTGTTTCGGAAGATCCACTAGAAGGCCAGTTTCTTTTCGAAATCTCGTAATGATCATGTTTTTCCTTGCGGCAACTGCTTCCTTTTTATCGGTACCTAGTACTTGCCATTCTTTAATATCTAACCTATACGCGATATGAAGGAGACATTCAAAGAACCTTATGTAGGCGTGTAGGGTCGATAAACCTAGCGAAAAAGTTTCAGTGATACATTGTCTCTCTTTTAACAATTCTAAATTATTCATATCTTTAGGCTTTGATTTACAAATATAGCATTGCTGTGTATAATTATTTAGAGAAAGCGCATTGCAAACTTTTCCGTCCACCATGGTCTTCAAAAATTTGTGATAGACAAGCATGTGCCTATTACCGATACGTACAGAAGTTGGATTAATGGTATCAATCTGGTTTTGTATATATTGAAATTCATCAATTGTAACTTGATTAGTTTCTTTAATATAACGAAATCGTATAGGTCTGCAAAACCGAGTTGATGCTGTTCGCGGATTTTGCCAAATTACAACTTGTTTATTTTCTGTACTCTCTCCGTACAACTTAAGTGGAACCAAAGATGTAGCCAGTACATTGGAGTCATCTATTTCAATTTCTGAGCTAGAATCAGAAGCTCTCTGCTTATACCGACTTTGTCCGCCACTCCCATCGCTTCCCCACTTATAAATCATCTGAAGGATGGAATCGCCAGAATTGTTGAACGCTGTTAAAACCTCCGATTGAACTCGGCATAGTCGCGCAGCTGTTAAATCAACCAAAGCCTGAAGTTTTATCTCCGCTGATCTATCGGTTATTATGACAGAATCTTCGTGAGGATAACAAGCTTGCTTTTGTTCAATAATTTTGTTGTAAGATGGGTACAAATTACAACCTTTTTCTTTGGCGCCTTGTTGGAGCATTAGATATTGATATTTGGTAAGTTTTGCAGACACAATCATGGCTAATGCCTCTTCCGGAGAATAAGATGAAATATTTTTTTGGGATGAAACGTTAAAAATCCTTTTCATTCTTGTAGCTCGTGTTGGAGAATATGTAATGGCTTTCAATACATTTGCTGCATCTCTTTTTCCCGATGATCGCAATTTCATTTCAGTTGCAAAAGAAATTTCCTCTAAAGAACGATCTTTAATCAACGAATCAATTTTTTGTCGTTTAGATTTTTGGCTACTTTGTTTAAAAGCTTTTGCCGGTCGCCCGGCCGACTTGCATGGCTCTGAAAGGTTACTAAGGCTGGGTAGGTCGATATTTTTGATGATAATTTCATCTTGTAGCCATAAGCTATGTTTGCGCAGAAAATATTTCTCTACAGATTTACAACACTTCCATTGCCTGGTGAGTGTAAGTGTAAATGAAGTTATAGCATGTGCGACCGCTGAATTCATATTCGATGAACAATTTTCTAAAGCAAACTTCCGGATGACGTAGTCCTGTAATATTCTTCGGGATCTAAGTGAATTCGGAGACAAAAGTCTTTCTGCTCGTAAAAAGTTGAACAGCTCTCTGTGAACAATTCGTAGATGGCTTCCTAAAAAAAGAGAGTTTTTTTAAAGAGTTGACAAGAGTTGACGCCGAAACAGTGTTTTTATAGTTCAAAACTAACACCCAATCAATAAAATGTGCGTGAGACGATGCACCAATTTGCACGAAAAAAGATGCACTCTCGTAAAAGTCAAAGATTGTTAAAAAATAAATAAAATAAAACACCATTTTGCGACCCTTAAAAACAATACACACTAAAAATATATAAATCTGAAAATTTTATATATTTATGTACATACCTCCAGCTCTATTTTCCATGGCGAAACTTATAACAAAACTTTTAAACAAACACACTGCAGCTATCTGATTAGGGCGTAACGCGCGTCCTTCCGTGACGGTGGTCGACTGAATACTGACAATTCCGAGTTTGAAAGCGTGTCCACGCGTCCGTTTAGTGTTTCAACATGAAATTCGTCCAATTTTAACGTGCAGTGTTATTTAGTTACAATATAAGACTATGCAAATATAATTATTTTAACCTGACTTTTTTTAATTGTTTCTCGCTAGAATCGTTAAATAATCCACTGTGAGGCGTTTCAAAGTCATCAACTCTTTTTTGTGTCGGAGGTTTCTTAAAATTTTGAATATTTTTACTTACGTTTAAACATTTACTGCTAATCATTATTTTGCTACAAAACTTTGTATGAAAGGTGATTGGTTAAAACATTTGTTTGTCAATTCAAACCATGGTGAGTGCGTGGTTTTAAAAGAAATTCGAATAAAAAATCGTGTTTTTTTTTAGATTATCGGTGTTATAATGTGAGCGACTATATAATATTTTCATAAAATAAACCCAAGGTTTATTTTGCAGTGGTATCACTTATATCTATCTACTGCAAAGTTAAGTGTGTCAGGCTGTACATTAATTTATTATACAGTCAGCTACAATCATTTATCGGGTTTAAGAAGTCGTCCGTCTTGCGCTTATCGGCTGCAATGCAAATGGGAATGTGAACGTACGAACCTACCTCCCTACACCTACATAGCTATATCTTAGTTAGACTCTTGGATAATTATTCTAATGCTTATTATTACCTAAACACCGTTCACATACTTAAATCGCACAATCATGCGTTTATCTCGCAAGATTACACTATTATTTTAGGTTATCACGACTATTTTCAGCTCGCAACGTTGTTTCAAGAGTTATGGTCCTTTATTTAAAAAAAATAATATCATCTTACTTGTTACAGAATATGACAGGACGCCGCGCCATATAGTCTGCCCTGTATTTCACTTGTTTGATAAGAAAGAGCGTGTCGAAACTCGAGAGTAGTCTGATAGTAACTAATAGTTCTAAATAAAATTAATAATAATAAATAGGTATCGTAATTGAATGCTACTTGCTGAAGATTATTATCCCTATCCCCGTAGTATCGGATCGGATCGTACTTTTCAAATTGGATGATTAATCTATTTTGATTAATTTATTAATATCTGCGACAAACTTCAAACTCTGATAAAACGGATAATGTTGATAGATTGATATCCGAATAGGACTCTGCCTATCCGACTGCATCATTCACTTTATTTCTTTATCAATATCTCGATATTATCTTTCACCTACATAATAATATTGATTTCTTTACCGTTTCATCAATGATAAACACGTGATTTAAAAAAAAAATCGAAAATTCGTAACCTGTAGGTAAACAATTTACTCGAGATTCTCAAAACTTATCTCTTCAGAAAGTTATATAAGTTAAAGAGTTTTTTTAAAGAAGGTGATACAAATTTCCGGGTTACGAATAACCTGATAAATATTTGAAAAACTTCTACTTCTGTCGTTAGGTATAAACGGAGAATGTTACTTGTGCAATGATGGAGTATGGATGACTTGAATTACGTTAAATCCACGGTTCCACGCCAACTCAGAATCAATCATCACTTTTAATGACTTTTCAAAGTAAGTGATGGGTTGATTTCATTCTGACTTATCCGGTCACTGAACCCACGACACCTTGGTGAGAATCTGAGACATTTGCCCATTCAGCTATTATCCATTTGACAGACTTATTTTTAGATCCAGCCCGTTTTACCTAAATTGAACATTATAATATTTAATTTTTTGTGCTCTTTTAAATTTCTGTATTATAAATATTTTCTTTTAGTTTTGACGGTTTATCCCTTAATTCCGAACCTTTTCACAGCCCACGACATATTATGTAAATACCAATTATCGTTTATTTTATAAAGCTTCGTTGAATTTGAGTGGATAGGCTTCAAGTTGGTAAATTACGACTAAGGTCGAGTTAGTTAGCTTTAGCACTCATATGGCTCGTACAGACTAGGCTAGTAGTTTAGTCGAGTAGCGAGTATTTTAGTAACTAAACGTGTCCGAACACCTTTAATTTGGTAGTTATAGCCCATTCACACCATTCACTCGGATGAAGGTTTACTCGATGAAATGTTCCATTCTCGTTTCACCGAGTGTTCACACGCTTCCTTCGAAGGAAGAGTTCACTCGACATTCTCGCTACGAAGTCGTCGAGAGTAGTTGCGGCCGCATTGGAATTCGTCCGGCGCTGACGGCTAAGTTCGGGAATATTTACGATTTCAATTGACATTTCCGATAACGTCGAACTAAATTACGAGAAATTGGTGATTCTTGTAAACAGTAAATAAATTTCTGCACCATAAAATGAACATATGGTTAAATAATAACCTGAAAACTGATATCTACCAGTATTTTTGCACCATGAAAATATTTTTATTCCAAAATAGGCCTCGGCTTGCAATAAAATCCATATAAATGGAATATTTATTAACGTATCCAAAAACTAAAAACTGTTTTGGAAAGGTGATGAAATATGCTTTTAAAATTTGTTATTAGAAATAACCACGTAATTTTTTAAATAGAATAATTTTTAATGTAAACTTTTAAAAGTTTAAAAAATGGCTCTACTTGCTTTTATTCTAACTAAAATTACTGGTAACAAAAAATATATAAAAACACACACTTATTTTGTTAGACAAGTAAATTATAAACGTTTCTATCACCTCACTTTTTTGTCGTTTCATATAAAAATAATTTATAAAAAATTCACAATGTTTCATAATTATTTTTTCAAATTCGATCAGAGATTTTGGTTCCATAGAAGTGTACATTCGTATTATTTTGTGGTTAATTGTTACATTGAATATATAGAGCATTATTTTCTCTTTCCAGTGCCGTTTAGATCATATTTTTCACTATGATAGTAAGGGAGAAACAACGATTTCTGTGAGACGTGTAGGAGTTATTTCGAAAAGCGAACTAAACGGAGCATTTTGACGTTTAAGCCGCTCCGGCTACTCGTCCTCACGCCAGAACATTTCGGCCGACTAATTTGCGAGTGAAAGACTGTTCACTTGAGTGTTCACACACATCATTCGCGTCACGTGATGTTAAATTCCGGTTGCGAGTGAACAGTGCCGAAGGAAGCATTCCAACATTGTTGGAATGCTTCATTCGGAACTGTCTCTATTCACTTTCGTGTTCACACGGTTCATTTCGAGGGAAAGAGGCTGAATGAAATCACGAAATGAACGATAAATGAATGGTGTGAATGGGCTATTAGTAGTAGCATTTTGGTCAGTCAAGTGGCGAGTTACTCGCAACTCGACTAAACTACTAGCATGGTCTGTACGGACCATTAAAGTGATCTTATAAAATAAACACTATTAAAATTATCTATGTATTTATGGGGCATACATTAATTACGTGAGCAATTTTTCTTCTACTCTAGACCCCCCCCCCCCCTTGGTGATATAAATTTGGGCCACTTAGTGTATTTTTTTCAAGTAACGTGAGATTTTGCTGATCCCCCCTCCCCCTCTTTTGAGCTCACGTAATTAATTTATGCCCCCTTATATGCTTCAGCCATCAAACATATTTATTTAATTGACTTTGACAACTGTTACTCGTATTAAAATCAAAATTACGACCGCGAAATGTTGTTTATTACTTGGGTATTTCTTGGCAAATGTTTGTAGAATATTTGGCATCGATGGCATTGCATACATAAGCGTCTTTGATTTGCGGGTTTAAAGGGAAAACATGGACATTTGTTAACTCTGGAGTTTTCCTTCAGAAACGGGACTTTCCCCCGCCCGAGGCCTCTTGATGGATGGGAATGCCAGGGCTTATTGCTTCCAATCGACACCCCATAGATCTGGGAATACATCCCTGACAGAAACTTCAACATTCATTAAACCAAGAACCGCAGATTTTCCCATTAGCTATAGTAATTAAATAATGTATGTTAAAGCGACTATTAGGTATTTTTATGTTCAGCATTTAAACCACTGGAAGCGATTAAAATTACTTATCGACTGCCGAATCCCTAAAGATGGGTTGTTCCATCGGGGTATTAAAGCTAATGTCGAAATTTAGTCAAATTAATACTTTGTAAAAACTTTATATTTTCTCATAATTTACTTAAAACTAACCAAACTGTTAAAGTGACGTATTATAAAAGATTTTATTTATTAAACACCCCCACCCATGTGGCTTTCACGAAGTCTCTTGATTTTAACATAACCGCCTTTCTCATAATCGCAGAATAAGATAATACCACGGTAAAACGAACGTGTTAGGTGAAATGTCGTACAAATTTCGTCCCCCCCCCCCCCCCTCCGCGTTCCCCTTCCGCCTTCTCCGCCTACCCTCTCCAGCTCCCCCATCTCGCCAACCCCCCTCCCTCGTTCCATATATTCAGTCCCAGTTCATTCAGTTGTCAAACAGCTCGCGTGCCTTCTATTACAATTTTTTTTAATCAAATTTTCATTTTTCATATATTACAAATATTAATTTTCGTATATTATAAGAACAATCAATTTAATTTGGTACCTAACATAGGTACCTATTTACATTGTTACAAAAAAACAGCTGCCTGCTAAATTCACATTCATTAAACGCGCGAACTGTCAAACGTGCGAAGTTAAAATAGTCGTTAAGTTTTCTGAAATTATCCCATTTTCTTAATTTTTCTTTCCGTTACGACCTTCTCCAAAGTATAAGAAAACTTTTAAAAATAGATAAATGAAATAGGTTAAGTCGTTCTGAACTTATGGCGTGACCAAGGGAAACAGGAATTCATTTTTATGTATATAGATTTGTTGATTTAAAAATCGTCCAGATTTCATCCATCCGCGTTCGAAGGTCAAATAAACACTGTTAGTATAAATTCAGCTGTAGAGTGGAGAAGTAGTCGTTCTTCTGATATCGACCGTCGGCATCTAGTTCATCCGCTCTGAGCCACGGGCCACGGGGGCCGTCAGCCGTCAGTCTTCTTGATTCCATTAACGAAAATAGCCAAAATTAAGTTCCGCCGATGGCTCGCCATGGCGAACTACTCTGTTCCTAGTTCCGAGCAACCGACATAATAAACTACTTTTATTGTTCAGCCGGCGCGGCGCAGCGGCGTCTAGCCGTCTTTTGGGATGGTGACTGCCGACTGGTTGTCGGTGACGTCATCGGAACCTAATCAGATTATCACGGGATTCCATTTTGAAAACAAATAAATTAAAGGCAATTATTATTTTCTAACGAAGGTTGCCAAATTTTATTGAATTTCATTTCGTTGTAATGTTTTTTTGCATTTTTAATCAAAATTTATTATAATTGACTATCGTTTGACAGAATAAAGGCAGCGAACACTAAATTCATATGGAGATATGAGTAGGTACTTAGTTATGTAACACGAATCTACGTACACATATTATTAGTTAAATTTAAAAAAAACTAGATGTAATCATAGATTTTTATAAGATATCACTAGCCTAGACCCGTGAAGATGAGTCTGAACTCTTAACAAATTAATTCGAATTTTGAAAATGACAAATAATTTACTGTTAAAAATATTATATTACAGATAGTTACGTAATTTATCGCTTCTTTGAATTCTTCACACGATCACTTCCAATTTTGAAAATGACCCTTAAATTCGAAGTAAATTTAAATTCATTGATCCCGAATTACGCAGTTCGCACAGAAATAAATTTGATTTTTTTGCGTTTGCTTACATAAAAATAGACCAATATTATTCTCATAAATTTATGTGAAATCAAACTAGATTTCAACTGAAAACACTCATTTCCCGTTTGAATTCCGTTTTTTTTATTATGAATATATCATTATCATCATCATCATCATCATTACATAGTATAAAATGAAGTCTCTCAAAATGTATGTGCGCGTTAATCTTTTAAACTACGCAACAGATTTTCATACGGTTTTCACCAATAGATAGAGTGATTGAAGAGGAATGTTTATATGTATAATACATGTAGATTATATTAGAGAAAAGCTGAGAAATTTAAAGAAAACATATTTTTGTGTGATTTAAAACGGCTGGCGGGCTGTAGGTACTATAGTCACTTTTGAAATTCGTTCTACGGAAGAAATTGGAAAATAGATGTCCTAGAGTAAGTAGGTATTTGATTTGAATTATTTTATTTTATGAAGTCGCTCAAAATGTGTGTGCGCATAGATCTTTTAAATTACTCAACGGATATTCATGCGGTTTTCACCAATAGATAGAGTGATTCAAGAGGAAGGTTTATATTTATAAAAACATGCTTATTATAGTAGAGAAAACTCGAGAAATTCAAATATTCAATTCAGGCAGCGGGCAGCTGGCAAGCGGGTGGTGTGGATTTTATAAAAGTTGGGTAATGGCGTTGTGTTTCGTTAGCCACAGCAACGTGTGGCCGGGTCTGCTAGTAGTATCTACAATATTATTTACCGAATAATAGTATTTACCGATAAGCAAATAATGTAAGATGTTGGTAATTTTATGGGGCTTGATTTAATTTTGCGCAATTGATGAAATTTTCAAATCGTATTTCTTCGATGCTTTTGTTAGGAACCGACCTGGCTGATTGCAGAAAACGAAATCATGAATGCGATGAGCCCACGCGAAAAATACTTTATTTCATTTCGTCTATTGCCTTCGTTCTGCAGAAGTCTCAATTTATATACTTATTGTGATTGGGAATATTTACAAATAAGTAATTTGCGGGGTTTACCAAAATATTTATGGATGAGCTACCGCAACTTTTATTTTATAGCCTTGCCTCGGCTTCAACCGACTCGTCTGGATTTATGAAAAAAGCCAAACCGGCGGCAAGAAAAAATACAATAATAGACGGTTGGCGTGTGGAAGCTACGTGCTTCAATGCAAAATGAGATACACCACACGGATAAGTACAATTGTAGGTAGATACACCGAGTATACTGGACTTGATTGCATTATTTTGCCATCTTATTGGCAACCTTGATATGATTTCACCTTCTAGCATTTTTGCAATCGCCAAATGTCGGAAGCTTTATTTCCCGAGAAACTACGTCAATTCCAGAAGTAAATGCCTCTTACCTTGAATGCCTCCGCCAAATTCGGCCATGGGCACCGGCTTTAGCCACGCTGACTGCACAAGGAACTAAAAAATATGTATTCTAAAATTCTTATCCCCCGATGATGTGGCGCGGTTCGTTTTAGACTCGCTTTGTGTCACGCTCTGGTTATTATTTGCCATGCCACTTCTCAATCTGCATACTGATACATTGCTTTGCCAAGTGTCTGCCGAAAATACAGCGGATTTGTAATAATAAATAACTTCAGTATTATTTACACGATAACGCGTCATTCTTCATTGGTATCTTCCGAATCTTATTCCAATCGGTTCGGCTTTAATGTATTCCGTCGCTGTTTCATTTTATTATTTATCTCTAGGAACTATTCGAGCGTAAATCACAAAAAATCTGAATAACGAAATGACTTAGTAACTTGATGGCTTAATTGTTTTTGCGGCCGCCCATTTGAATATTCAGGAAAATATCAGCTTATCGAATCTGCTCCGAGTCCTTCCTCGTATTGACACATGTGTTGGAGCAAAACATACGCCGTCACTTTCAGCTGTGTATAGTTTTAAGGTAAACATATTGTGGTAACATGTAGTTAAATGATTTTAAAATTTATTTTTGTATCTGAAATAAAACATCACGCCAAATGTGTGTTCCGACGTTAAATCAGGTATTGTGCCCAAAGTGTGACGTTTGCTTTGTGTTGCGCCACGTTTCACAGCGTTGAAGCATTCTGCGATAACGTGTTTTGTTCAAAATTATTATATTATTTAGGTGATGTGACATTTGACTCTTATCTCCATTGTTGTCGCGTTTTATTTTGTGATATCCCGGTTTTAATGGTGGGTGACGTGATAAACGTATCCTGTGTTGTTGCATTAGTGACGATGTCTCTTAAATGCACAGATTAATAATAATAATTGAAGATTCGTTGGTCTTTAACCCGTTTAAATCACAGGAGACCAGATTTGTCCCAACGCACATAGGTCTCACATAAGACGCAGTAACTCCCTTACTATCATAGTTAGAAATATATTCTAATCGGTGTTAGAAAGGAAAAACATCATGCTTTATATTCCAATCTAAAAAATAGCCATCAAAAAAGTAAAATGTAACTTTTATGTACACAAAGTTTTGAATCGCAAATTGAAAAAAGAATTTGAAACTTCGGGAATTTTTTATAAAAAATTTTCATAGAGCGACAAAAAATTGAGGTTACAATATGTGTTTGTTATACATTTGTCTAATAAAATAAGCATGTGTTTTTATTTTCTTTATAATCAGTAACTTTAGTTAGAAAAAAACATAAGGTGAGCCATTTTGAAAGCTTTTTTGTGTTTGTATGCAAAAATTTTATAAATTAAAAAAATATATATTTTTCGAATTCTATAATTTGAAAGCGTATTTCATCACCTTTCTAAAACAGTTTTTGGTTTTTGAATGTGCTCAGAAATATTCCAAATATTTGCATTTTATTGTAAAGCGAAAATATTTTGACCATCCGAAAAAAAAGCCAAATTTTTGAAGGGTTAAGTAGCAAGTTTAATCTGTTTAAGCCTTGAACTCTGGTGTTTTGTGCATAATGATTTGGTAGAAGTTAGACGTTAGACAGTAGCAAAACCAACGGCAGAAAGCAGACAGTGCAGACTGTCCGACCGAGAGCTGTCCCCCCATTTTCCCCACCTACAGAATCTAGTGTCCGTCGTTCATCACCCTCACTGGCTACTGGCGCCATACTGTTACAAGTTGATACTGCGATCTTAGCATTTTCACTTACCCAAGTGATATTATATTATCTTCCCTGTTCCGGCACAAAAAGTTTATGTTTTCTATCGGAATATACATTATTAAAGAAATTCGACTTTGAATACAAAACTTTATTTATATTATCCGACCACACCGACCGGTTTCGAAATCCGGTCGCTTCTTAAAAGTGAAGGACTGATATCTGTCCTTATAAAGACACGGTTTTGACTAAGACAGCGTTTTCTGACGTTGTGGTAAAAGCAAAGTATTTTTTTTGCTAGTTTTAATTGCTATGTTTCGTTTGATATTATCTCGTTCCAAACTTTATCTTCATTTCCAATCAATAATTTACTCTAAATCTACACATAAATAATATCTCCATCGGTTCTTTTAATATCAAAGATTTTCACAGTTTATTCATTCCTTACTTGCTTGTTTTTTTACGATTACCAATCTTTATTTTGTTTGTTTTGCAAATTCTTCTGCCGCTGCCGTAGATTACATAATTGTGATATGACTCATCTGGACGGTGCATGTCTTGATAGCTCAGCGGTAAGAGCGCCCTGTTCCAACGCAGGGAGGCCCAGGTTCGATCCCCGGTCAAGACCACGCGTTCTCGTTGGTGCATTCAATTCTTCCCAGGGTGTAACAGCGTTTCTCGCTTCTTTATTATGAACCTCGCAGCCAAACCAAATCTTTCCTTTAAGTAAAAAAAAAATCAAATGTTTGAATTCGAACAAAATTATCAATTTATGTATCCTAATCATTTGCCGCTAGTGTAATTATCAGTGTCTAGGCATTTGTACGGGAAAGTTTTGCCACTAAAGATAGATTCAGCGCGTATTTAGTTTGTCAGTGAGTCAGACAAAATGATCAGCATAACATTAATACATGTTAACTCGTGCAGATAATAAATATATCTTGAACGAACACGCCACTGTTAGATATTGGGACAGATTGTCACAAAATATCACAAAAAAATATGCGGTTTACCTATTGAGCGGAGTGTTTTCCTTGTGACGTGTTTGGTGTGTTGTGTTGTTATGCCCCGATATGGCTAGTGACTAGTCGGTCGGTCGGTTGGTTGGTTAGTTGGTTTGTTGGTTAGTTTGGCCAGCGAGCGCAATAGCGGTCGGGTCTCTAGCCCTGGCTGCGTGGTCCGGTAAAAAGTCGAGCCTTTGTTCAGGCTGTGTGCGCTTTGGGAATAATTTATGGCAGCTGCAGAACTCTGCTAACTCCGACATAGGCATTTTTTTTATTATTCAGCCTAACGCTGTAGCCATCCTATCGACGTGGCACTCTGTTAGCTTTATGGGACAATAAATAAGCGTCGATTGCTGGTGATAAGGTGACCCCCGCCCACCGACTGATCGAAACTGCTCTAAATGTTAATTTCGGTGCAATTACCGCGCTTTTTCGTGTTAAATAAATCTGTTCCCGATTCCGCAATTATCCCTCTAATGATCGTGGGTAATGGAAGCATTTGCATCATATTATCTTTTTGTTTGGCTTTCTAGCAAATGCCTGAATTGATATTGTCGGTAGATAACTGTTGAGTGCTACTGCTAAAGTAAAACGCAGCCATTCACCGTCGGTATTTATTGCATTACAAGTAGGTAAATTGTTTTCGTATTCAATCCTGCCATGTCGTCTATGTATTCAAAATAGTTTGAATTTTCTTGAATGTGTACAATTTCTGCGATATGTGAAGAATTTTTCAATGGGTAAATAATGTTTGAAATTTTACAGAATAATTCGATAACCACACTTTCCCAGATCGGTAGTCGCTGTTGGAAATTTTATCTGAATCGGAGAGCTGCGTTATTTAGTCTGCATGAGGATACACGAGTACACGCGCGACTATTATTTTGAATTAACCGAATTAGTGTACGCAAATACCTGAATTAGTTCGCTCGGCGGGCGCGGGTCGCTTTCAGCTGCACCCAACCCACCCACTGCCCCTTCCCATCCTATCGGATGCACCGTGCTCGCATTACACGCTACCCGCGACACTTTTCAACACTGACATATTGCTGCAACCATGTTGTTATCCACCCAGAATTGTTAATTCTTCTTCCAAACATTTACTTTCCATAAATCCCATTGTATAACGAAAGCATCATTTTCGCATTATGATTTGCTCATTATAATTTCGGTTAATCATTAATTAACTTTTATATCGCAAATGTCGCAGGATAAATTAATAGTATTGAATATTATTTTGTTGCCCGTAGCGTACGGCTCCAGCCAGGTTATCAAGTCATTCGTTTGCCACGCCACATTTTTGTGAATCACTCCCGACTGAAAATAGTTCGTCCCGTTATAAACCGGGGGATCAGAATATCTAGAGATGATATTCGTCTTATTTTCGTTGGCACGCGTTATGAAACCTAACCAGATTTAAGTGATACTGACCGCCTCGCTGGTCCTGGCCAGGTGTGTGTGATGACGGCGACGGTGCACGGCGTACAATGTATTTACACGACATGTGTGGAAGTGCATCCTCATCCGTTCCATCGACGGCTTCTACGAGTAGGTGTTCATTATTTTATCTTCGAACCTTTCCATGACCGTCGAATTTATCTGAAATGATGACTCGCTTTGCATGGTAGATAATAAAGCCCATAATATATGCAAGTCCTACTCGATACCAAATGAGTCAATCGCTATAAATTATTGCATTTATTGTGGGTTTCACGAGGAAGCAATAAACATTATTTACCTGTGTTTTAGACTTCCTCGATACATCACACATTTCAAGACAGATTTAGTCGAATAAGCCCGCATTTTTCTCTGAAATTCAACAGCTTTTCTAAAAGTATTTCTATAAGATTATAATGATAATGAAAACAAACCGTCTGCTTTGGAAGTAGTCTCTTTCCTGTTTGGGCAGCGAGAAACTTTTGAATTTACCGAATGGTAATGGGCAAATAAACCGAAGCAGAAAACTTAAAAAGACAAATGGTCCACTCCTTAGGAACAAAGTTTCTGTGAAAGGCCCCTCACCCCGATGTCCCCGCCCCCGCCCCCGCCCTTCTTCATCCAGCCAACCTCCTTGGCGTTACATATTCAAACTGAGTTATTCTCCACAAATAAATAATGTTAATGAAGGGTCCCTTCTAAACAACGCTATTTTTATTTTGGTCTTGGAACATTTTTCAGGCCTCGGCTTTTGGCAGAGTTTCAACAACTTGTTTGTGTGACGCATTCTCCTCGCAGGCTTTTTGTTGTTATTTTTTCGGGCACTGCGCCGCCGTCGTCAACCTTAACTTTAGCGATATATAATTTAAGCAAAAGCACGTTTTACTTGCCTTTTCTTGTGTAATTATTTTCGATTAAAGTATCTTTAACTTTGGGCAGGTAGATAATGTATTATATAATCCTGAAAATTTACATTTTAATAAATCAGTAAGTGTAGTTGAGTTCTCCTCGTGTACATCATTTGCTGATATTAGCGTTCAAAGTGCGTTTCTTGTAAGTGGGCATTTCTCAATATAAAGGTAACTCCTTGTCAGTGTACAGGTACAGATCAGAACCAACAGAGTGAGAATGTGGCTAAATATAACTGAGACCGGCGCGCGGCGCGACTCGTGTCCTGTCAGCGCCAATGGGTTAAGTGGACTCATTCCTGACATCCTGACGGGGTCACTCCATTCCTTCCATTCTCCGGCCGATCTCTTCTCCGTGTACTTAACATTTACGATTGTCTTACATCAGCATTATTAAATTCGTGTAAAGTTTTACAACCCGCTCTTTAAATTGTAAATAATATTCCTTGTTTGCGCGGTTCGCTGTTTTATAATACATAATTGAGATTCACTTTCTATTGCTTTACCACTGCAAAGCTCTGAGCACCTCGTATCTAACCTCACATTAAACCTGATTATATCTTATCCCCTTTATTCAGGCCCTTTTAATAGCACAAGTTAATTATTGTCGGTGCCCAAAACCGCCAATTATTTGCTGAAAGTCAATTACAGCACGATAATACAACAAGTTCGCATCGCGAATGTTGTGGGGCGAGTTTTTGCGATTATCAAGAATGTAATATCCGGTTTTTAAGTAGATCAATTGCTCAGGCTGTTCGTGTTGCTTAACATTGAGTGCATTTTTGTTGCAGGTTTTGTAATGTTATTAACGAAGGTACCTAAATCTCACCGTAGCGATAAATTTGAAACACTTATCCTATCATCTATTCCCGAACCTCTCTATGGAATGGAGAGTTTGCCAAGACATTGCCGCTATTTAATATTTTTTTTTATGTATACTAACAGTAATTAACCACAAATGTAGGAGAGTTTGCGTGGAGCTGAGGTCTTGCCGATGGCATGTATGTGTTTGTTTGCCCGCTTTCTGAACCCTGGGAGCCTTGTTTGGCGGATGGCGGCTTCTCGCTTGTGACGTGAACGCTTGACAGTATCTATATATTATGTAATGCTTGTGTCCCACTAACAGTGCCCGCAGGACGGCAGAAATGCAGAAATGCAGAAAGGCAGAAAAGCAGAAAAGCAGAAAGGCACGAAGGAATGACGGAGGACGAGGAGCTGGTGGTGGAGGCAGCAACAGTAACCTGTATGTTTTGTTGTTCGCAGAGCCGCTCGCCGCTCGCCGCCCGCCGCCCGCACTCCAGCTTAGCTTGACCGGCCAGCAGTGCCGCTCCCGCTTCCGACAGTTACATTAGCCGCGCTTACAGCCTACCCCCGCTACCGCCAGGACTGTCGTACATCGAGCAAACCGCGTGTGATAATTAACCCACTAAGTGTAAACTAAGTTTGCCTTTCGACATCCACCCGTCGAGGAGCAAAGAGAAAAACGAAGAAAACAACATATTCTAATATCGATTTAACTAAATACTTTTGTACATTTTAATAATACATACACAAACATAATATATTGATATATATATTTTTATGAACTCTGAAAATAACAATACCTAAGACTTTACGATAATAATATTTGATAACGTAATTTTAGTGTTTCGACGGTTTTACAAGTAATCGATAGAAGAGTGAGAAGAGTGCCGCGAGTGAATAGAGAGTAGAACAGAGAAAGAAGAAAGAAAGCAGCACAGCACCATGGCAATGGTCAGCATGAACAGCCTGCTGAACGGCAAGGACTCCCGCTGGCTGCAGCTGGAGGTGTGCAGAGAGTTCCAGAGGAACAAGTGCTCCCGCTCCGACACCGAGTGCAAGTTCGCGCACCCGCCCGCCAACGTGGAGGTCCAGAACGGCCGCGTCACCGCCTGCTACGACAGTATCAAGGTCAGTCTCAGTCTGTATTACTATACCTCCTTTGTTCAATTGTGAATTGATATTCCGTCCCGAGACCTTGAAACCGAGCCCACATACTTTTCAGTTTAGCACGGCCACTTTCACTGCGCCCGGCCGGACTGGTCTGCTCCTTCGGGAACCGGTCCCCCGACTCCTTCACCGGTCGGGCTGCATTCTTAGCGTCCGCTCCTTCCCGCTCTGTCTCTCATCTTCCTCGCTCTTGCTCTTGCCAAGCCAAAATTCACCATCTACATTGTGTGGTTCCTTCGTGGGTGAGTGGTTGGTGTCGCGCCGGTGGTATGCGCTCAACCTTGAAAAGCTCTTTATTGTCCATCGAATTCGCTCGCTGAATTTTTCAAACTGCATGCAGGTACTCGCGGTGATAAATTTAATCTTTTCTCTCCCTTTTATTTATTTTTAATTCTACCTGCTTTTTGCTAAACTTGTACCTACTCATAAAGACGCAAAACTCGAACCTTTCAAAATAGTACTTTAAAGTAGCGTAGTAACTTTTCCAACCACAGCTTGCAAGTTTATATATGTAGAATGAATCGTTAAGTCTTACAAAAACACGTAGCATCAGTCTTGTCAACTGCATCGTCCCCGCGCGGGGGCGGCGGCGGGCGGGACTAAATAAAACCCGGCTGAAAATACGCCGTATCATAATATATTAGTGAAATAGCTGTGTGACATGGACTCTGCTATTTCACTAAATCTCTGTATTTATAAATGATTCGTGGAATAACTCCCTCGGAGCTGGCACGGAAACATGCAGCTGTTCAGGTGCCGGGGCTGGGACCGTGGGCGTTGTGTTGAGAAAATCGAATGAGAATTAAGAAAAACCACTAATTAACCTGCCTTGTCGGGTATGGGCTCGTGTCTTCTCATTGTAACCGGTAGCGGAATTCCAACCAACATGTGGCCGGTATTTGCAACATTAATGTCTTACGACAAGCGTGCTCTATGCTCATCACGTTTTGCGTGAGTTTAGCAACACAATGACATCGTTACTTGTCATGTAGCACGTGCAATCTATCTACCTGATGAGCTTCGAAAGCTCGCTAATAATCAACTGCCTACCTACGTACCTAAATTACCCAATTACTATTCGATTCGTAATTTATTTATTAACGGCCTTTTTCGGGGCTTTTACGTATGAATAGTAAGAAATATACAGTATTTATTGTACATAACTGAACTGCCTCAGTAACAACATTTTATATTTGTTTAAAGATAAATTGAAGATGACCACTGACTTGGTGGTATAATTTTTTCCCTCCATTAGTATCCTGGGCAAAGGGGAATACATGTGGTAGTTAATTCCAGAATTACTGCAC
This sequence comes from Limnephilus marmoratus, assembly GCA_917880885.1. Classification (NCBI taxonomy): domain Eukaryota; kingdom Metazoa; phylum Arthropoda; class Insecta; order Trichoptera; family Limnephilidae; genus Limnephilus; species Limnephilus marmoratus. The sequence continues at coordinate 49,514,917 of OU862909.1, read as the reverse complement.
TGAAATAAATCCCGACTTCTAGTATTACTATTAGAATTTTATACAAGAAATACCAGGGGTCCTAGCATGGTCGATCGATATAGGTTTTATCGAAAATGTCGGTAACTTGTCATATCTCCCGAACACGACTGCAGGCCGCTAACGAAGAAACAAGAGTTCACAATGACTAAGGGTTCCTAATTTATTTGATGTGAACTGTCGTTTGTTCGTTAGCGGCCTGGAGTCGTGCTCGGGAGCGATGACAAGTTACCGATATTTTCGATAAAATCTATATCGATCGACCATGCTAGGGGGCCTGGTCAATGTAAATTCTTCTGTCTGACAATTTGAGCATATTTATATCATTTAAAATAGTGTTGTGCTTCAACATAATTGCTGGAATACCCTTAATTATTATTTTTAATTGTAAAACTAACGTTTTTAAGACAAGATTTTTTATGCATAGCACAAAGGGTAACAATTATTATAAGCAATAATTATCAGCCTGAAACATTCATCCACATTGAAAAATCTTCCGAGAAAAGATACATGACGCCAACGGGACTTGAACCCGTGTCCTCTCGATTGCCGGTCGATTGCTCTGACCACTGAGCTATGGCGGCTTATCTCGTACCCGCCAAATGATTCAATATATGCTAGTGTTTCATTCAACAATTACTGATTATTATATTTTTTCCACCTGAAAACAACCAACTTTATTTTTGCGAGAGAAACATTGTAAGTGTTAAATCCCTCGCTAGGTGGCGTCGAGACAAATTATGTCTTCATTTATTGGGGAAATACTTAAACTTGTCAAATATTAATTATTATTTTTAATTGTAAAACTAACGTTTTTAAGACAAGATTTTTTATGCATAGCACAAAGGGTAACAATTATTATAAGCAATAATTATCAGCCTGAAACACTAAACAAATAAAGTTGGTTGTTTTCAGGTGGAAAAAATATAATAATCAGTAATTGTTGAATGAAACACTAGCATATATTGAATCATTTGGCGGGTACGAGATAAGCCGCCATAGCTCAGTGGTCAGAGCAATCGACCGGCAATCGAGAGGACACGGGTTCAAGTCCCGTTGGCGTCATGTATCTTTTCTCGGAAGATTTTTCAATGTGGATGAGTGTTTCAGGCTGATAATTATTGCTTATAATAATTGCTGGAATACCCATTTAAAAATTAAGAAAACATAAGAATTTGTTTTGTATTCTTTCAACAGCTTGTACATATATATTATAATATGGGTTCCAGACGGGAGAATTGTGCTCAAGTTGACTTCTAAAGTTCAGAGCTTTGCGGAATATAACAGTTTAATACACTTTGTATTGTTAAAATTTCTAGTTAGCCTAGTTATAAATCCCAACATTTTTAAGCCCTTATAAGATATTTCTGTTATGTGGTTAACAAATGAAAGATTTAATTGAAAAGTGATGCCCAAGTCTTAATTGGTGTCTCGAGAGTATTGTTATCAATATTGTAATTAAGGATCACTGGAATTTTTATTCGAGAAAATCTAACTCTTTGACATTTTGAGATATTTAAGTAGGTCTATTTTCGTTACACCAAATTAACAATTTGTTGATATTATCTTGAAGAAAGTTGCAATGGTAAATATTTTGAATAATCCTAAAAATTTTGAGGTTATCAACAAAAAGTAATATAAATACATCATGAAATATTTTTGTAAGATCATTTATAAATAAGATTGGGCCAAGGTGTGAACCCTATGGAACTCCACTTGGTGCATCATTTTTTTCCGTCAGGGAGGATTTTATTCTAACAATTTGTTGTCTTCCAGTAAGATAGCTTTCAAACCAGATTAATATATTGCCACGTATACCAAGTTTTCCTAATTTCCAAATGAGAATTTTATGGGAAACTGTATCAAAGGCTTTACTAAAATCGGTACAGAGTCTACTTTTTTTTTTTTCTTTAAAAGCATTGGTTATAACATTTTCATAAATAATTAAGTGTGAAAAGTACTTCTACCTGACATAAATCCAAACTGGTTAGATGATGATATTACAGGTTTTATTTGTGGAAAAAGTTTGTCAAGTATTAGGCTTTCAAAGAGTTTCGGTATGGTGGATTGAATGCATATTGATCTGTAATTACAAACATCACTTTTATCGCCCTCTTTGAAAATTGGAGTCAAATAACTAGTTTTCCACTTATCGAGAAAAATTCCACTGGATAAAGATAAATTAAAAAGTTTGGTTAATGTAAGTGCAATTACTTTGATACTTCGATTTGTCATAAATATTGTGGGGATATTATCCGGTCCCGCAGATTTGTTTATATCTAAGGATTTAACTTTAGTAATTTCGAGAGCGACCTATGGTACACTGCGAAATATCAAGAGTTTCATCTAGAGTTGTTGATGGAACTCGAGCATTATTTGAGTCTATTGATAATTAAACAGTTTTAAAAAAAATTGAAAACAATTTAATAATTCCATCAGTATTGCTTTGGCTGCCATTTAGGTACATAATGCTCGGGAAATCAGAATCATCTTTAAGAGATTTCGAGTATTTCCAAAAATAATCAACATTATTTATTATGGAGTTTTGAATTTCATTTATATAGTTACGGTAGAAGGTCGTAGACATTTTTTTACATAAAGTTCTTAAATCTTTAAATTCACTGTAATCAGAATTTTTTTGATTTAATTTGTATTCCTTATGTTTAAGTTTTTTGGTGATAAGTAGATTTACAAGTTCTATGGAGTACCATTTTGGATAGGTGTTTGGCTTACATATCATGGTTGGAATATACATGCTAATAGCCTTTCCCAAAACAGAATAAAATTTGTTGGTAGCTGTGTTTACATTATCATATTGCATACATGATCAATCAAAGGAGAGAAGATAATTACAAATTTTCTCGTAATCAATTTTGAAAGACAGTTTACAAGTATTAACATGTAAATTAGAAATAATAACTTCCAGTGGAGGATGATAACCATCAATGAGCACCAGCGATGCACTACATTCTTCAATTACTAGTGACTCTAAGTTGATAATACATAAGTTTGAGTACGATTATTTTCATTTGGTATAGTGTTTTCCTGATTCAGACCTAGGAATAACGCTATGTCTAGAATAATGCATTCGGATTCACTATCACTAATCTGAAGTTGTTGATATCTTTAGTACATCAATTTTATTATATAAGCGCACCTTATTGAAGTTTTTTTCATCACATAAGGGAATAATACTTTGATAAAGCTATTAAAATTGACTAATTCATTGGCAGTATTTTGTCGGCTGAAAGAAAAAAAAAACTATTTCAGATTTATTATATTTTGTACCTACATACTGTGTGGTTTAAATTCAATACCTAATATTTTTACTTTGTATTTATTTTTGTGCAAGTGTTTTAAACAGTAGTTTCCTGCACTATTTACCAGTATAATTTTGTTAATATTGTTATATATATGTATGTAAAAGCCTAAATAGGCGTAAATAAATAAATAAATTATTGTCCTGTTCATCCAGTTCACATTTGGAAGGTTATAATCACCAACAAGCAAAAATGTTGCACTAGCATTCCTTTTTAATATAACTCCCACTTCCTCACTATGGCACCTAATGTTCCAAAGATTAGTTGCTTTTAAACAATGACGCCTTGGACGTTACGAACTATTTTCATTGTTATCCTACAAGAAAAACATTTCTTATTTTTCATAAGTCTACCACTTTTCCGTAGTTTTCGCTCCCCTGTGTACCTAATAAAGCCTCTCTAAATTAAACCCTGTCTGACAATTTCATGAAATCGCTTTGTAAAGAATGCTCCCGGGGTAGTTATTTTCACCTGAAATGTGCACTTTTGGGTAGTAATACGTGCTTTATGATATTTTACACCTTTTTCCTTTTTATATGCCTCGAGTTAACGAACACGCCATAAGCGTAAACCAGATCTCTGAGTGCCGCCATCACGTGAAATGAGATGACACTTAAAGCGAATGGGCCATGTACGGAGTATGAGTACAGTTTATGAGGAAGGATGGACCCCGTAAAGAGAACGTTTATCGCTACTTTCAATATCATTTTACCAAAGTGTCACCTATCATTACCCCTTTTATAACAAGGTCATTTATACTACCTATGTTCATTTTCTTCAATTTTAATATTGAAAAACGCACACTGTGAGTCCATTTTGGCAGTAAGAAATTTGAAATAGCCGGTTTATCAGTGCAACTTACAACCCGAGGTAATCTCTTTAAAAAACGTCTAAACCTTTTAAGAATAAATTACGTACCTGCCTGTATTATGATTATCTACTTTATTAACTAAATTTATTAAAATTAATAGTCAATGACTTAAGAGGGCATTACCAGAGAAAGCCGGAAATACATCATTTTCAAAAAAGTTTTTAGACGTATTGACTCTTTTCCACAAAAAATTATAAATGGATTTCGAAAGATTGTTCTTTTATCTAGCATTCGTATGTAATAAATTTTTAGATTTTTTTTTAATTTTTAGTATAATAAGGTTATTCCATAGGTCGTTGGCAGATTTGTTAAATTTTCAAAAAAGTTTTTGTATTATACCACACCCATTTCAAATAATGTAATCATGCAGTAAAATAAATCAATACATTATCTAGCAAAGTTATGTATTAGAATTTTAATTTTAGTTTCAATAAAATCATTAAAAAATATGTACGTACATGTGTTTCTTGACGAAAATTGGTCCATTTGTGTATTTATTTGCGCACTTACAAACTAATAAATTTCAGATTTTTTTAACATTCTTATTAAATTTAGACATTATTGAAAAATGATAAATACTTATAATCAAAAAATAACTACAAAAAGTACACTATTTTAATAGTTTTATCATCACGCCTTTCAGCATTTTTGGATGAAGGTATAAATTAAAGCTAAATTGGATTGAAATAAATTCGATATTGAGTTATAATTTTAAAAAGCTGGTACGGAGAATAATTAATCTTTCTCATTGTAACCGCCCTGCACGATCGGAAGAACAACTTTCGACGAAATGTGGATTTTCGTCCGCTGGCTGGTTAAACGCTCTTAACTTGTTTGTATAAAATCATGAATTCAATAATCGCCAGTCCTGATACTTTATTTCTTTCCATAAAACTCGCAAACCAAAATCGAGGCAATATCTACTGTATTATTATGATAACTCCCAACAAGACATCAAAATTGTATCCTCCCGTTCGCCGTATACAGAATTTGGGCAATGATTATAAGGCTGTTGTTGACATATTTAAGGCATCAATCACTAAATGTACACATTATCTTAGTAGAATTTTTACCGGCAAGCAGAACCACAAATCTAGTTATACAAACGCCTAGTTCTGCTTCGACTTATTTCATTCATATTATCTACGATTGCGTTCTGGATAATTTGATTTGTGATGTTATGCCCATTTAGATGTTCTTTCTGTTAATAAAAAACATGTAAATGCCGAGCTGGGCATAAAATTTAAAATAAATAAATATTGAATTAGGAAATAATTGTATCAAATCTCCTTACAGTCGTACAATAAATCTTTCCCGTGACCTCTCCGTTTCATTAGGAGCAATAATTCAGTTAGATGCCTCCAGTCTTTAGTGTTGTCTCTAGTCTATAGTCGCAAGTAGAGTTCAGTTCCCCTGTATCCCTGTGGCGGTATGGTCGCAGCCGGGAGCACGTCTGGGAGCACCAGTCACTAGACCAGGTAGGCGGCACAGGGACGGCAGGGCGGCAGGGCGCAGGGCGGCACCGCTGGGGCGGATAATTTCATTTCTCCAAAACATAAATAAAAAGGACGTTCCCGCCCCACGCGGAGGGAGAGAGATGTGTTTTTCGATTCGCGAGGAACGAAATAAGTTTAACCCCGGGTTGTACATAAAGTTAGCTACGTACACCTGTCGTAATTTATTACCATTCCTTGCGCTCCTCTGCCCCCTGCACCTCCCCTCACCCGCCCTCCCCTCGCCCTTTAGGAACACTTCGCCTAATAAGTATCCGCGACTTCAAATGGCCGAGACGAGCGGCGGGCGAATCACCCCTTCGTCGAAAAGTTCAATTCTCGACTCCGGCTCTGGACTTTCAGTCCGAATGCCTTTTCCCCTCGTACGGGTTTCGTTTTAATTTCCAAAGGTTGCTGCCCTCGCTCCGTCCGGATTAAACTTTTACCCTTGAGTTTGTGAGTTTCTGCAATATGAGTTGTTGCATCTTAGCCGTACTTTTATTTATTTAACCTTTCAAAACATGTTTGGCGCATATATCTTTTCAGACTTTTCGTAATTTTTGTTTCACACTACCGCATTTCTGAAAAAACTTATTTTAAGTTGCATAACGAAATTAAAATTTCCTTTCACTGGTACAATCTTACCGATTGCATTATAAAACAAAAATATTTTTTTGTTTGCGTTAAATTGCAAATCTTTGGGACGTAGAAATCGTCTTTACGCTCTATGAAGTACACAATAATTTCCATATAAGTCTCAAACAAAAAAACAACTGGTTTCGTACCCTCGAAGACAGCAGATCTTTAGTACAAATCGTATGTATACTTTATGAAGCAGTAATCTCTCCAAAGGGTGTTTAAAATAGCATTTTTTCGAAGCCTTTATAGCAATAATTCACCTGAAGGAGCTTTATACATCCGCGGTATTTTATCGCCCTCTCCTCTCCCGCTCCAAAGCCGAGCGCAAACGCAATATTGTCGCTGGTTCGGTTGGGTTGGATTTGCCGGGAAGGTTGGGTTGGTTGCTCGACTCTTGTCAGATAAGGCAGGCGGTACGGCGCGTGACGTCACGGGGCGGAAGCGACGCTTATCGTCGCGACGCCACAACACACTAATGGCGGCTTTTAGCTGCAAACTTTACACAGTGTCAACCTACCAACCCCCGGGCTCTACCTAGTGTGCACTATTTCTTTAAACTTCCCTATTGTTGTGATTTTCCTAGCCCAACTTCATATTATCGAACTTCTCATTGTCTCTTACGAAATTAAAACATATCCACTATCCACCTATGCATACACCCATCCATGGCTATATTATGTTTCTCATGTGTAGAGATTAAATAGTGAAGAACGTGATGCGCAAAGGAATTTAATATGTTCCATGGGCAATACAGAGTTGTGAGACTTTACATCCTATGATAATATTACCTGTCCCTGCGGAGAAATGACGTGATAGTAAGTTCAATTAGTTCAACTCCATTTTATTTTCAATCGATGAAGCCAATAATTGAGTTTGCTCGTTACGCCGATATCGTGAAACTCTCAATATATTTATACCATCGCATCGCATGCTCGAATTGCAATATAATAACGGATGCAATGCGAGCCAAGGAATTGCATTGCCGTGCACTCCACCTCATAGTGTTTAACTGGGGCATTACCTACTCAAAATATGCAGCTAACGTCTATTATAAATGGTTATATTAACACCTCAATTATTTTCAGCGTTATTGGACGGTATTGTGCAATAGCCATTTAGCCTATCTTTTCAATTGAGATAACTATGGTTGAAGTTAAAGATTTGTGAAGAAATATTTGAAACGAGATGATCTGTTGATTTTTTACCATCTGAATGTAGAAACTCGTATTGCGTTTGAAAGGTTTTAGGTATGCTTTGTTAACAATCTTAGATTTGTATGTTATTAATCCGCCGCTACCCCAATTTCTACCGATTTCTTACATATCTCCCTTAAACACGTTTTAAAGTTTTAAAGCTCTTAAAAAAATATAATATGTTATTCTTGAAGATGATTATATAAAATTCCCTCGATAGAAAAAATCGCAAAGTATGCTCCAAAAATTATTATAAACACGTTTGTTTCAGTTATTTTACAAGTTATATGTATGAAAAAGTTCACAGTGTTTCTTTAAATGCTGTTTAAGACAACCCCGTGAGATTTTGTCCTATTTTAAACGAGTCGTGTTTTATTGAACATTTTCACAATTTTCGCATCGATTTAGTCGCTTTAAATACTAGCTCGCTCCTCTAACTAATTTGATATCTCTCCATCTTCTACTTTTTGAGCCCGGTTGCGGCGCGTTAAACAAATTGTACATCCAATGGAGCGAGGCTGGCAAGCCTCGATGATTTTTTTATGCAAACCGTGAAATATGTGTAAACGGATGGAAGTGACGCTCAGAAAGACATGGCAGGATCAAATTAATCAATGAGTCGTGTCAAGAGTGAATCAAGGTTGGTAGATGCATTCTGCAATCCATCCTCTCTGTGCCTAACTGCAAAAAACTGTTAGACAGTATAACGCAAAATATTGCACTATTTTCAATTTATTTTTACTTAATGAGAGTTGGGTGTTGAATTGCTTTGCATAACACCATTCAATCCGGTGGTCACTTAGTTTCTTTTGCGGTAGTCGTGGTGGCTCCGAAACAGAATCTCCAGGAATGCAATCGGGAGTCGCTTGATCCGGGGCCAAAGCCGACCAGAGCAATTGGCAGCTCAATTTACCGCCGGCACGTCTCAATTATTTACCGGTCAATCAAGTGGCACATTCCTCGCGTTCGCACCGCTCCACCCCTGACCCCAAACACTCTCAATTGGAATGGTTAGAGCTTCTTGGGATTTGATCTCGTGCTTCGCATGTGGAGTAAACAACTATTTTCTCAAGTGCTTCACAGTCAGTGATGAGTCGAGACTCATTAAATCTAAATCTGTTTGGTTTCTGACGCCTAATTTACATTGCCGAGCTTACCACTCGCTGTGTTGATTCCTGATGTTGTAAAACCATTTCTCTATCTGAACTAAATGATAATACTGGAAAACGATGAATTTCCCAATTAGACAAGATGTTTTTTCATCTTGTTTTTCTTTGGGCATTAAGGCTTTAACCATTTTAGTACAACCCAGTTTTTTTTATCATGATCAATTAACAACGTAATTCTTAAATAATATTACATTGCAAAGCTCCTTTTTGTACCTACACCAAAGCCTACTAATCAATTTCATCGAAAGCATAATCAAACAAATCAAAATGTAAAAGCCAAATGAGCACATGTACTTTATTATGAAAGTAAACAACACAGAGTTAAACACCTAGTGATGTCGTTTTATAAAATAAAGATATATTTTACAATCCTAGGGAATGGAAGTGTACGTACGTACTTGTATACTTGCTTAATAATTTTGAAATGGATCATCCATTCAAGACTTAATTTGATTGCAAATTTTAATTAAAACCTTTTGAGAAAGATAAATCTAAATTAAACAGCTTGAACCTAATACTATAGCTTCTCTAGGATACCACAGTGCCTACCGTATAAACGTATACATAGCTCGCATTATAATGCTGTTTGCTCGTACCTTGTCTTCTGCCGAATCCTTCTCTAGCGAATATAACAGGCACCGACAAAGTTCTATCGATTTCCTTGTATCTCAGCAAATGGAATGTTCTGTAGCAGCTGCTGTCTGCCGAAAACGGAGTAAATCGAAAGATCCCTTTTACGAATTTTCTTTATTTTCACTTTTTCTTTCCCGTGTCTTTGCGCGTTCGGACAGCGACTCAGAAGAAATGAGCCGATTGAGATTTATCGGGCTTTTCTTTGTAAATGTTAAACTTTGTTATTTTTACCCGATTTTGCGGTCTTCTTAGGGCGATTAGAAATGGTATTTTTATCTTCATATTTTTAAAAGATTTCACCTTGGTTTTGATTATATGCCTACTGATGTTTTACGCTCTCTGCTTCACGTAACATGCAATTTTGAAAGAGTGAATAATTTGCACATCGGGGCGTGTGAATATGACTCGAACTAATAATTATGAGAGAACTATTTGTTTTAAATAATGATAGGAAGCATCACTACAGGGCAGACAGAATGGAGTGTTTCGTCAGTGACCAGGCGTCTTCTTCGACAAATGAATGAAAAATTATCCCACGATCATTGTAAATTTATTCTGGTATAATACTTCATAATCTTACAACAACCATAATATTTTAATCTGCATAACCCCACCAGAATTTTATCAGAATGTCGACAGAAGTATGTAATAAAACACGTGGTATGTTTATTTAATTGAAAATAGAAAATCCAAAGACCGGTATCCAATCCAAAGACTACTTATGATTATGATAGCGATTTTTTTCTTTGGATCATAGAAAAACGAGTGACTAATCGCCCTGTGTACATTTGGACAGCTCCGAATCTATTCGTAACGTTTTGAAGACGTTTGTATTTAAATTTATTCAAATCAGCACTTGTGAATTCACGTTGGGATACATGACATGTATTTAATCATATAATGCGAGTAGTGCACGCTGAATAGGGTGGTGGGTGTCTCTCTATTATACTCATTACCTACTTGATCTCTCACCATTAATATAACTCGTACCTTCTCTCACAGCACCCACGCCGGCTTATTCGTTTTTAAACCTCGCCATTTTTAATTATGATGGTGTTTTTATTTTTTTATTCAAGGTTGCCAGCTCCGCTAAAAATACAATCGTTCACAAAGCGACTTGGCAAAGTGTGGCACGCTCGAAAGTGAAATTTGTGTGACTGGGGCACATCGAACAGGATTCAGGTGATTAGGTTAGGTCATCGTGCGTAACCGTTTATTTTCAATAATTTTCCTTCTTGTTTCTTTTGGGTCGGGTTCAGTTACACCTTTTTGTGTACTTTGGTATGATATTTTAGAGAAATCTTTAATTGATTCATGATTCAGATGGGCATTCAAACTGATGATCCTGACGACTTTATCTCTGCAAATAATTTAATAGTCGCTCGTGTGTCATAAGGCAGTTTGCGGTGATCTAACCGGCCCGGCCCTGACTCCCACGGCTTCTCGTGTAGTATCATCTGCACCGGAATATATTTATTATTCGACTTTATGTGTCAAAACAATCCGAATAAATGGTAGATGGAGGTTTTGGCGCTGCCGCCGGTATGCTCTTAAATCTTCGGTGATTTACAGTCCGCGTACTGAATGTGGTTATTTCGGAGAAATGTATTTTCAAGATATGTTATAACTTAGGCCGAAATACATCAGTCATATAGTCATGTACCTGCCTCCTGAAATGAGATATTTTTATCCTCGGTGAAGAATAAAACATATGGATGGAGAAGAAAATATGTATCAATTTTATCGTTTCTGAAATGAAATATTTATTTATTATTTATTTATTTATTTATTTATTTATTACACGCCCTGATGGGCTTTTACATTATAATTTATAAGTTGAGTAACAAACAATGAAGAAAATATAATTCAATGAGAAAAGGAAATACACAAAACAGTGTAACAACAAAACAAATAATAAAATTAAAATACATATTATGTAAAAATGATAAGAAGTCTCAAATTCAATATAAACAAAAATTGAAGAAATTATGTGAATCTTTTTGTGCCTAGAAGAATAAAAGTGATAGAATATACAACGTTTATACTGATTAGTTTTAAGATGAAATATATCACCTAGATTAGAATATTTATTTCCGAGACTGTGAAGTCTCGGAAACGGAGAATTTTGATAAGCTAGTGTCCTGGTGTTATTGAAGTAGAAGGGTAATAAATGTCGACATGATTTTTGGGGAACATGGATATTGATAAATTGAAGTAATTCAGAACAGTCAATTTTGTAATGCAGTATTTTATGTAATAGTATTAAATCTGTGCTTATTCTTCTTTCTGAAAGTTTCAATAGAGACGTTTTATCCAGGAGATAATTGTAATCAATGTTTAGTATAGGAATATGCAATTTATAGTTTATAAACCTTAGAAACTTCCGTTGAATCTTTTCAATGTTGTCTGAATGAATGTTGTAAAAGGGAGACCATAACGTAGAGTTATATTCAAGTTGGCATCTGACAAGGATTTTATATAACATAATAAATGTGTCTATATCATTGAAATCTTTTGCAGCTCTCAAAACAAAACCAAGAGAAATATAAATATTTTACTTTAAATTCCCCTGTTACAACCTTCTGTGTATGTGGTTTTGAAGATAATTGTTGGTAGGTAAGTTACGCCGAGTTTAATTAATTTCCTCGTAACATTTAACAAACTGCTCGTTCCTTTTAAGTTCTACTGTACAATACTTACGTACCACATTATATTATCGAATAGGTTCAACATTCTAATTGCGTAACGATGAAAGTATTTGTAATTATTTGAAAGCCATAGAATGTATTCTATTGTACAGCATATTTCCCGGAAGTTTAATTAGGTAAACGATTTCGGTAATATCTGGAAACATAATTTAGTCTATTAAAGATGTCCGCCCAACGCCTAATGAACGCAATTGCATGATTGTGCCCCCACTTGCTCGGATAAGACTAGACTTCCTGCCTCCTCGTATCAAGTCCCCATTAGAAGTCACAGATATTCCGATGCTCGCCATGTATGCTGTTAATATTAAACACTCCACCTTCAATAATATTATTCTTGAAGGCTGGCGATGACTGGAGGTGGTACGGTGTGGTGTGGTGGTACAGGGCGAGGACCATCCGTCCGGAGGAAAGTCACGGCCAATGGTTATGTTTTATTCAGTGAGCGCCGAGGTTTGGGGGTCACGCCGAATAATATGGATCGATTTCGGAAATTGGTGCCTTTTTATGCTAAATTATACGATATGGCATTCTGTAACACATTTACCAACGTTTCCATCAATTTGTGATTTATTGCTCCACTACTCCAGATAAGACGGTTGTAACTTTTTCAAAATCATTTCGAACGTTTCCTTTAGTCGCTTCGTTCAATCTATGGATATTCGTAAGCAAGAGACGTTTTCAGCCAGAACATAATAAATAGTGTCTTCCGTCGAACATGCCAGGACAATGGTTTTTCTGTTTGTAACCCGACATTCGACTAATATGTCAAAAACATATTGCAACGTTGTTTAATGGTCATCGGGAAATACATTGTGACATTTAGAGGTTGACAGTGCCCGGGGGGCCGGCGCAGCGCGAATAGGCACTACAGGCAGGGTGCCCTCAACCCCAGCCGTCTCCCCCACCCCCTCCCCAGACATTGATTGTTGTTTGCCCCGTGAAACTAAGTTTCTCATTTCCTGAAGCGAATGACGTTACGGCCACCCGATGCAACGTGGCGGTACACTGTACAATGCACGTCAAAAATACGGACAGAAAATGCGCAGCCACGGGGTGCTCGGTGCTCACCGAGCTCGTGTGCCGAGCGATGCAGTGAGAGTAAGCAACGAGTACCGAGGCTCTGTGGGGTCTGTATCTCGCTATTCCAGCAGCCGCCATCCGCACTAATACATCGGACATCCTTTTCGGACGCTGCCTTTGCGCTTATTTCTGCCTCAACTTCAAACTAAACTGAAAGCTTTTCTAGAAATTAAATTATTTTTCCGCTCATTGAGGACGCTTCGTTAAAGTAGAAAGGGAAATTTTTATAATTATTTTTATTTTCATTAATTCGATTTTTGCTGACTTTTAGCAAGTAATAATAATAGTAATTGAAAATAATTAATAATCATTGAAGTAGCCATTCCAAATTCCTGTAATATTAAAAAAAAACTGTTTCTGAAAAAATAAGAAAATACAAATGAGATTAAAAGAATTTGGCATTCTCAGACTATAAAAATATGGAGGCGTCTGCTAATATCTACAGGAATTCCAAAAACTGAAAAAATCGAACTAATATCTATGAGAAGGAAAGTGTTGACGAATATTTACAGCTCAAACTGTTGACGAATATCTATGAGAACCAAAGTGTTGACGAATATCTACAGCACTGGCAGTGGTTGGATTTGCAATTATGTATAGCATATTGGAATAACGTAATATTGCGTATGCAATTTAAAAAACTTAATTTATGTAAGTATGTATGTAAAAATCCCTAATATCGGACTATTGGACACATTTAGCTGATGAGTCCAACCTACGCTCTGTAGATATTAGTTCAACATATGAGCTGTAGATATTCGTCCGACATACAGGCTGTAGATATTAGTGTCTGGAGTCTAAAATATTACCATTTGTTATTTCGGCTACTGGCATAATACCTAGGTCTCTCATTCAAAATTTAAGCATATTAGATAGGTCGAAGAATTTATATATAAAAATGCAAAAATCAGTCATTTTAAGTACATGCAGGATTACAAAAGATTTTTTAAATATTTATATTGAGGGATCAGTAGGATTTATAGGTTCAATTAGGAGTTCCACAGAGCCGAACCCTCTGATATGAAAATATCTGGAGTCAGTGATTTTTTTTTCCCATTTGGTCTCTGGTAGGTTGACATCAAAGATATTCATGGTTGACATGTTGTTCTTGTATTGTTTTGTATTTATAATACTTATACACGGTGTCCGGAAACTCGTAGTACAAGCGGGAAACTGGTAAATCTACATCACATTCTGAGTCGATTTGTGATATAACTTTTTTGATTTGAGCTTTCGTTTTCGAGTAAATCGGGTCCGAAGTTGGAATTTTTTTGGTTAAATTTTTAAAAAAATTTCACTAGGGGGTTGATTTCAGTTGTGTAATGTCTTATAAAATGCATCGAAGGGTAAACCAGGCTCAAAATTTTTTTAAACCCTTTAGTAGCCGAAAAAATGAAATAATAGAAAAAAAATAATATTAATATCGAAATGCTCAGATCGAAAAAAATAAGTTTTTTGGGTTCTCTACGTGATGTAGATTCACCAGTTTCCCGCTTGTACTACGAGTTTTCGGACACATTGTATAGTGCAATTGCATAGCGTGGATTGACTAGATGATCATTTGGGAAGTGTGTGAAAGGGTTTAGTTTTTCCTGTGGGGAAAATTTAACCCGGACATTTAAATCTGGTGCGTAAATAATTGGATAATTTATAGAGCGCCGTTTTTGTGAAAAATCACCTCAAAGGCGCTTAACTAAGTAATTGCGACAAATGGTATGAGAAGTGTATTTAGGTATATCGAATTTTAGGAAATAATCGCCCCGTGCTTTATAATGACTATAATTGTAATACATATATTGTGTACGCAGCATAATATGATTCTTAACTCTTAACAGGCATTGTGCATGAAATGATTTAATAATTTGTGTGTACATTATCTCTGCCACCTAATTATCGTCCAAGTCATATCATTATGGACACGCCATTCGTCTTAAGCAAAGCAACAACTAAAGCTTATAGCAAACCTGAACTAATTAAGAAAAAGATGTTTCTCGCTGAGCTTTACTCGCTCGCTGAGCAATGACAGTCATAAAAATTATATTCATTTCCGTGAAACAGTTGATATGTGGTTAGCGGATATAATCTGCCCTCTTCATTGAATTCATTCTTTGTACTGTATCATTATAAGCTGCTGCAATTAAAATTATCTCATTAGAATGTTGTGTAACCAAGTAATTAAGAGGTTGCTTGAGAACAATAATTCATACTTAATATATACAATTTTCATTTTTATGCACATCGAAATACTAATCACTTTTAAGGCGTGTAAAAAAATTGTGGTTGAGATGGAGTAGGTATCTGAAAAATATAAAGATTTTTGAAGTGAAAACTTCTTTTGCACCATTGTGATTTGAAACTCGATGAAACGAAAAATAGCGACACTAAAAAGAAATGAACACTGCATCTGTAGGATTTAGCCTGCGAGAGAATAAGATAGTATAATCTGTCTTTTCTTTTTTTGCGGTGCTTCGTGGCCTCTCCACTCTTGTCTGCATTAGTTTTCTGAAGGTTTTAATCCTACCGCTTGTGAATTGCATTCTGATTTTTTTAAATACATTTTAAATACGGTTACATTAAACTTCATCTACTTTTTAGTTTTTACCATAGAATAAATAAGAAGACACGAAATACAATACGAGCGTGTTTTGTGATCCAGAAGTCTTACAATTCTTTGCTTAAATTTAAAATTACGAATTAGTTTCATCATTATTATGAAATTTTCATTTCGATCAAACGTAATGGCAGAATACGCTGTCAGGCAGTGTAAGAGAGACAAAGCGTGTGCTAAATGGACTTGCACCAAAAGGTACTAAGTCAGTGGCGACATTAGTTTTCGTTAATGTCTACATGGTAGACAATTTTAGAGTTTATTATCTTATGTTAAGTGGATTTCATTTTGGACAAAATAAAGTATACAATGTCTACTTTATACAAAACGTTGCAAACAGTCAATAATAAATCACTAATTACTAAAGATTCGCTTTATACAAAGGTTGACTTGAAGCTGTCAAGCCGGCTCACAATAAGACGAAGAAGCTACCTAATTATTCCAACACTCACTTGTGGTGATTGTTACATTTTGTTTCATCGCCTTTGAAACGATCAAAGGGAACTTAATTATAAGTTTCCAGTCGGTGGCACGCTTAGTTCGCCACTTTGTCTCCGTGTAGTTGTGCGATGACTGCGGAGTGTGGTTGCTCAGAGCTATGGCTGCTCACAGTGCTCACTGCTCAGTACTCAGTACTGCTCCGCTCATGGCACTCACACTCCTGGCCTCTGTTTTGACAGTCGCTTCCGCTGCCGGTATATCTGCTAACCAACTGTCACGGATCTGTATTAGAATCGTTGATACCCATAAATTTAATCGAATTTACCAACTTCTGAACTCGAAAGGCCGTGTAATACCTACTATCGCGGCGCTGCGGTTATTGGAGCCTAGCTACAAACACTGCAGTCATTATTATTGGGTTAAATTATACCAGTGGCATTCTCAAATATACGATAACATCAGCTTTTTAAAGTGTAGGTATTTAATTATGTTTTTTTATAACCAACATTAATCATCTGGGTTTCTTACAAAATTATGTTAATCGGAAATTAATTCAAGCGATACGAGAGAAAATGATTTCTTCGTGCACGACTTTTGAACGAATGATTCGATTTAAAAATAATACAATGAAAGCGTAAACTTTAGTCACAATGCCGCGGGCTCATTCAAATGTTATGCTAAACATATTGGAATCTGAGCCGGTCGCGGCGGTCAAGCGTGGCTCCTTAACCCGCGACCGTTACAGGAGAAAGGGGTCGCCGGGATGCCAAGGTCGGTGCTGGGTGCTGGGTGCTGGGTGCTAGCCGCTCGGTGCAAGGCCTAGGCACCCCTAGAGCTCGGGCCAACGGTCATCGCGGAGGTCCTGTGACTTGACCTCTGGTCCCGGTTCCCCTAATCCGGTTTCCCAAGATTTTTTATTCACCCATTTGCATTTACTCCACGTTTATCGTTGTTTCTTCTAGGGTGATATTTATAATAATTATGATGATTCTATTTTACTGTTACTTTCTCGTGTTAAATTTAAGATCACCTTAGATCATCTTCCAGCGAGTTCGTTGGCGGAATTTAACCGCTTTTCAGCATTTTCGGTTAATATAATAATTGTAACCTCGGGAATATTTTGAGATTGCGAGATAAATACAAATTATTGTAGGTAAATAAATATATGCCTATATAAAGTCGGGTTACGCTGTTTCGCTACCCATTTCGAAAGCAATTTATTTTTATTTTCCTTAATAAAAGTAATTTAGCAGAGTCAGCCATTTGAGGATTCTATTGGGTCACACGGCCCTATGTATATGTGTAGAGAAGAAAGGTCGCCCATGTTTAATGAAAGAACGGCGGCAGGAGCAATGAAGCGGAAAAGCCGAGAATATTGTCTGGCTAATCTAGCCCGCCCGCTCCCCACCCCCTCCCGGCTGTTCGCTCTATTTGCTTCCATCACCGACAGGACTCTCCACTGACCAATTCCATACAACTCCTGCTAGGAATTAAGATTTCCTCTTACAATTCCGCGCTCCCTTTTGGGCAGCTTAATGACCTCGCGTCTTTTCTTTTTTTTTTTGTTTCCCGCCGTTTCGTAATTTATTTCATCTCGTGATACCAGACAGGCCGTGCTGCATTAATCGTGGAAACCCCGCAATTGCCGCCAGTACCGAGAATGGTGAGACAACTTTCCCTCGGCCGCGACTTGTGACATCATGGAGCCACCTAGCCGGCTCATCGGCCAGGCCGCAGCCGCGCGCCATGACTTCACGTGACAGAAATCTTGATTCGTCATCTGCGGTGTATGTACAATACTGTTGTATGCAATTACAGATGTTCGACGGTCACTTCGCGGCTTGTTTGTGTAATTTAAATCCGTTGCAATCTCACCCTCCCCGCGTGAAGCTGTGCAATGCGGATCTTAACTCTTATTTTCCCTTTATTCTGTGCAATGAAATTAAAATCAGCGTTATTTTTTATGTCTAGCTGACGTCAGTGTACCTCTATTGATGATAAATATTTAGAACATTTATTAAGTATTCTAGTTGGATGTTTCTGATTTATTAGATTAGGCGCCTACTTGCAAACCGTGCGACGAAGTTAATTCGGTTAATGAGTTCCACCCCACTCCCCCAGTAGTCAGTAGGCGCCGATCAGAGTGACACATTACAATCTCTGCTCACGTACAGCTTTAATTTTCCCCGTCTCATTGCGGAGCAGCTCCACGCCATAGAAATGTTTACATCGGTAAATATTTATGTATCGTAACCTGTACAAATTCAACTTACTTTATATAAACTAGACACTAGAACTAACATTTTATTTTGACTCACTTTACCTATCTCTTGATCCTAGTCCTTAGTCCATAAACATTTCCCCAAGGCAGACTTGAGTCTGTCGCATTTGTAGAAGTAATTTCTTAAATATTTTATCTTTTGCACCACGGGAAATTTTCCTTCTTTAAACATTTGTTTATTGTCTTTTACCACATCAGAAGGAATTTGTACCGGAATGAATTATTAGAAGACTAACATTTGGTTTGATATTCCTCTCGAATCAGTCACTGGTTATGGTATTTCCGTAAAGTAATATTTTAATGAAGCCCCGCACTGTGCGTTATATTTTGTACTTCTCGCGAAACGTTTGAAATCCCCCTTCACTCAACACAAAGAAAGCTCTTTCTACTTTCTGCTGACACTCGTATCAACTTTAAGGAGTTTCAAAATGTGTATTGTTTGGAATGAGGGCACGTTTGTTTGTAACTACAAATACGCACACTTCTTGCATCTATTCTTTTTTTTTTTTCAAATAAATCGTTTTCAAAAAATTTTCACCTATAATGAAAATGTATGTATAATGTATGTGCTTTTCCCCTCGAAATTAACGCGAAATCAAATAAAAACTTAACAAATTTTAAAGCCGAAAAAAAATTCTAATTTAATATTTTAAAACAATGCCACGGCTGAGGTCGAACCCCGATCTAAACTACTTGGAAGGCTGATCATTACTCTACCTTTACACTCCATTACACTACCGTTACAATTTGGGAGGCGGGAATGGGTACCGCCGCCCCGGGAACCTTTATTGGATAACCAACACCTCTGCCATAGGTCACCCCAGGTGGTTCGCTACGTTTGGTGATTTAGCAGGGGTGCCCCGGGTTCATGGGGTGAGGTCTGTCTAGGTCTTGGAGGTGGATGACCAGGACACACAAAACTCCAGATTCCTATCCACCCCTTAAACCCTTTTCCTTCTCAGAATTCTCCTCTCCTTCCTTTCCTTTAAAAAAACCCCTCCACACAGCATCCCCAAAGATGACATAGGCCCTGATGGAAATTATTTTACTCACGGCCTCCTGTGTGAAGCTCATGTAAAAAAAAAATTACACTACAATATTTTAAGTATGGTTGCGTAAATTCATATAAGAAGTATTTCAGGACGTTGGGTATGTTTTCATCACAATCGAAATTATACTGTTTAATTTTTTTTATTTATTAATTTTATTTTAGTAATTTGTACATTTAAGTTTACAAATTTCTAATTAATTATAATATTTCATATTGCAAACTAAATTTTATGTAATTTTATGTAGCTCCTACAATACGTCTTGAACTTTCCAATTGGTGTGGACTTCAAAGTCTCTGGTAGCTTGTTATACAACTTCATCCCCTTGTACAGCAAACTGTTCTGCGTATTCGCCTTATCCTTTTTTCGAAGCCTGATTTCCTTGCATGTTCTTGTGTTATGTCTGTGAATGTCCTTGTTGAATACAATTTTATTTGAAAAGTATTTTGGTAAAATGTTGTTAATTATTTTATGTATAAATATCATCGTATTCAAGGTCAGCATCTGTTTCACGGTTAGCCAATTCAGTTCCTTTAACATTTTGTTTACTTTTGAAAATCTATTCCGCCGTAATATTATTCTCATTGCCCTGTTTTGGAGAATTTGAAACTTATATTTTTCTCGTTCGTTACATAGGAAAAGGATAGTTGAGCAATAGTTAAAATGTGGAGCAATAATCGAATTGTAGGTAATTGTAATAAAAACGATGATTAGAAAAATCGATTTTGTTTAAATACCTACACAGTGTCAACCAACGTGACCGCCGATTTTGATCAAGCGTAACATCTTGCATTGTAGATGATTGGTAAAATCACGAAACAAAATCCAAATGTATGAATTCGAAAAAGTGCCCATTCATCTGCCATCCAGCGCCTCTCTAGTCATTTACATGGGAAGGTTTTGGTTTGATACGTGTGGCACTCTGACCCTTTAAATTATTCATTGAATCTGCTCTCGCAATTGGAAAGTCTATTAAATTTGTTAAGGAAGTCGATCATGTCTCGAATGAGTTTGCATTGTATTTTCGATTGTCTGAAATTCGACGTGGGACTTGGCGTGCGCATGCCCTTGTATGGAACCATCTCGCACCGGAGTATCGCAATCAGCGATATTGTAATCCCGTTCGGCTCCTTATAAGGCTCCGCTTCGCCATGTGCTCCTCTCCCTGCTCGATCATTCACGCCTCACACCACTTGTCAAACAAAACCTGTCCGATATTTCCGCACAAATATTATTCTGCTAGATTTTTGGATTGGCGTTGTTGTTTTTTTTAGTCTCGAGCCCAGATGGAAAGTAATTGTTCGGAACTATCCCAGCTCGCGTGCGGCACTTATTACAGTCATATCTCGTTACAGCGAGCATTCATCTCGTAATGGTTAATGTCAATATACATTCTAGTCGTGGATTTGTCTCGTCACGTTTACACTTCCCGTTAGAGTTAGTTGTTGCATAACACGCAGACAAACTCCAATCTTTTGAGTACTTACCACGTTTATGTACGCGGAAACGAGCGACCTCGCATTGTGCCTCATTATTCAATATTCACGCTCTTATTAAGAGCAATAAGTGTTTCTGAGATATTTTAGTAAACCAGCGGATTACGCTCGTAAATACACCCAAATTGTTTTTTTTTATGTCTTTTAAGCATTTGCCGCGGGCGTGTCGCGGAGAAGTAAATGATTTGGAGAAGTGACGGACGCGGTCGGTGAAGCAACTGTATGAGTTATGGGCTCGCTGCTGGCCAGAAGAAGTATTATTATTAATTCGGGCTGACATCATCCCACGCCATGTGCATACTTGGACCATTCGCCAAGCATGAGAAACTCATTTGTATAAGTGTCATTTTGCATGTGTTATGCTTTATTATCCATGTGCACTCGCGGACCAAACTGTCTCGCAAAACTTTAATATACCGTGCTACATAAGCCATTTTATGATGGCTTTTATGTATTTGAATGCTGGGTTCTTAATTATTTCAGGGGGCGAAGAGTACTGACGAAATTTCTCAACAAAAAATTTCATAAACATGGAAACGTTTTTCATTTGTTAGGAAATAAGGAAAAGCCCTTAACTTAGTAAATAATCGTGCTGCTATATATAAATAATAATAAGTTCCCTTGTGAGTATTGACACAGATGCAGAGATACGTAAATGTGTGTTCCGTAGACGTGTAGCTTTCCTACCTGTTCCTGCCCATACCAGACTTGCTGAGTGCCTGGAGGCCGCGGGCGGAACACTGTTTGCGGATTGTTTCAATTCACTTGTGAACGGTTGACAGGATTGTTTCTTTTTTATGGCAAGCCGAACAAATGTGCTACAAGGATCTTTTATCATTTCGGTTTGTTCCAGAAATATATGATGTAATCTTGTATGTTTATCATTCGAATTTTTTTCTTCTTTTGTGGCGGTAAGGCTCGGTGAAGCAGTCAGGGTTCTGGATCTAGAACGCTGCATTTCACGAACTTCATTACGGCCTTATAAAGGCCTTCGACTTCTCACGAGCTGTCCGTAGGATAAGGACAAACCACACGTTTAAATCATTATTTATTGAAGAAGAAGATAACAATAATAATCTAAACGAAAATATGAAAGAGAACAAGACACAGAAAAAGATAATGGTCGCTGGGATAATGGATAACTGGGACCATTAACTTTTTTCTGTTTTTCTGTGTCTTGTTCTCTTTCATATTTTTGTTTAGATTATTATTGTTATCTTCTTCTTCAATTATATTTTTCAGTGATGGGAATAAGCTTCAAAAATTATAAAAAGAGAGTTTCTTTATAAAAAATTGAATATTCATTTAGACTTTTATAAATTCAATAATTCCGTATAAATAAAATCGAATATATTTATCCGTGATGCTATCTAGGTTACAAACCGATTCTTAGAATGATTGTTTCCAATAAAAAGGGTAGTTGCCTACAATATGGAAAAAAATAATTGATGATAGTATGGTTAATTCTAAAAAATTTGAAATACGAGATTGACTAACGTTTGACAGTAGGTGACAATGGCGAAATTGATAAACGCACGTCCCGGATAGACAAGAGTTTCTGGGTTCGTGTCCCAGTTGCGATAATTATCTTTTTCTGTTTTTTGTGACTTGATCTCTTTTATATTATCGTTTAGAGTTTAGATTATTATTGTTATCTTCTTCTTCAATGATATATTACGTTGATGGGAATAACCTTCAAAAGCTATAAAAATAGAGTTTTTCTTATAAAAAAAACATTATTTATTGTACATTTGATACAAGAATTTATAGGTTATAGAGAGTATTAGGCCAAATGGCGTATACGTGAATATTGCATAAATGCCCAATGATATTTTAATAATGTGACGAGCAAAATGTACGCCGAGAATAAGTTGAAATATAAATGTAATATTAACTCAGATTTAATTTTGAACAGTTACGACTTCAAGCTAGTATTATTGCAACCGCTATATGAATACATTAAAACCGACATAGGAAAGCACGCGAAGCTTCCTGGAATTTTGGACGGATAAATATTGAATGAATAAGTTCAATCAATAGAGTCGCCTTGCATTTCGCGAGAGTGGCCTTAAATTAGTCGACTTGTAGGTGTTAGTTAGTTTGTTTGTTGGGCAGTGGGCAGTGGGCAGCGGCAGCCCGCGCCACCACCGACCGACCCCTTCAGCCCCGCCGTCCATTAATTAGCGCCCGGGCGAGGCTTCTCCGCTCCCCCATTTCATCAGCAGCTATGACCGCCATCTGTCTTCACTCTTTTGTCGGCGCTAATTTTTCAAACCTTCAAGGGAAAAGAGGTAAACAGAAATGATAGTAATTAATATTCAAGGAACGCCATTCTTCTTGAAAATTCCCGAAAGCGTTTTGTTTTCGCAATTTCAGCTACGTACCTGCCAACTTATCATTGTTAACTTCACGCCGAATGTATTCAGTTGCTTAATATTTTTCCTAATTTGAATTTCTCGGTTAAAAATAATATTAATCATGGTAAAAGTGAGCATGGGAAATGTTTGTGTTATTTAATTCGCCATAAAGAACAGTGTATGAGATTATCCGTGGCGTGGAGAGAGGCAGTGTAAAGTAACGAGTATGTTGACAAAGCAGATGCGGCGCCCGATAAGACGCGCCAGGACTGCCGGGTGCGGGTGTCGGGTGCCGGGCGCCGGGCGTCTCCCCGCCAGTATGGGGAGGGGGCGACGCCGCCGAGCGCCGTCGGGGCGCCCATGCTTATCCGTATAAGGCTACTTACCGCGGTTGCACTGTGTTTTCTCCGGTGACTTTACTACGTATATTTTCCCCACCCTCTTTTGAACGAACATTCTTAAACAAAGTTCCTTTAATCGTGAAAGATTTTATTTATTATGATATTTTACAGTTAGCAATTATTATTTACTGGCATCTCGCATTCGTGCATTTGCGATTCATACTGATTTTTAAATTGCAATAAATCTCAGTCGGATGGATGCAGTTGACCTCTGAGGTCTTGCCTTCTCTCGAGCTTGTTGATTCCACGCCGCCATCTGAATACAGTATGCACCGTGCACTGTGCACTGTGCAGCTCTCCTTATGTGGGATAGGGGAACTTCACTCTGCTGGAAAATATTAATCAATATCATAAGTGATTTATGCTGCTGCCGTAGTCGCTAGTTGAGAAGGCAAAGCCTTTACGCTATGAATAACTAAGCTTCTCATATCAACAAAAGTGAAAGTAAACTAAATATACGTGCAATATTTTAAGAAAAGAGCTCGATTGAATTGGTACTATTATACTATTTCTCTTGACTTCACATATGGGCGGATTTTGTATCCTATCTGTAGCTAAGCTTTCGAGACATAGTTTCCTTAAGAGAGTATTCTGGTCTAGAATAAAAAAATTACTTCAGATTTCGATAGTTTAAATATTCAAGAATATCTCCCTTTAAAAAAATCGAATTATTTTAAAAGTTATAACCATTTTAGTTCGATCGGTTTTGACGGAATCTAACTAGAATCTAAATAGTGCAAAACTTAAAACACTCTCGAAACTTTTCGAGACGGTTGACGCTATATCTCAAGTTCTATTGAACCAATTTCCTTGAAATTTGGTGTGAACCTTCTCTATACATCGCAGTAACTAAAACTATAATAAAATTTCAATTTTTACTATTTTTAAAAAAATTCTGAAAAATCAAAAAACCATTATCTTTTTTTTTTCAGAAATCCATGTTGCGAAAAAAAATCGTCTGTTCCTTAGTTCGGGCCGTTGCAGCATTTCTTTGAATTAAGAATTAATTTGTTTTTTTTTTGTCAGAAGGATTGCATTTGTTATTAGGGCGGTTCCGATGAGAAAGATTGATTATTCTTCGCACCGGCATTTTGAACTTATAACTTAATATCGATTTTATTTCATTCTAAATTTGCTTTCATATATACCTTGATTCAAGTTAGCAATAAAAATTCTCAAAATCGTGATTACAATTTTTTTTTAATAATGTAGGAACTTCTTGTAATTATATTTTGATCATAAGTATTTATAATCTTTCAATTATGTTTAACCAAAATAAGTGTTTAAAAAAATTTGATATGTATTAGTTTGTAAGGCGTAAATAAATAGACAAAGTGAAGTATTTTCGTCACAAAATGAATCTGATTTTTTACTGATTTTTTAACTAAAATTAAAATTCTGAAAAAGTTTATTTTACTATGTGATAATATGATTTGAAATGTATGTTGTGTAATACATATTTCGTTTTACAAAAATTAACAAATCTGCCAACGACCAACGTTATAACCTTGTAATAAAAATAAACATATATTTTCAAAATTTAAAGCACAACTTTACTAGATAAAATAAAAATCTTTTGAAATAAATGTATATATTTTGTAGAAAATAGTCGATACTTCTAGAATTTGATTTAAAAATGGTGTATCTCCGGTTGTGTCTAGAAGTAAGTGTAAGTAGTAGAACGAGACGCAAAGGCAACGAAGGTAAACAGGATTTCCTTCACCCGCGTGATAGCCGTACCGCGCTAGCATCATAATAGCGCTTGAGCTCCCCAGAGGTTGTTACAAATAATGATACTATCAGCTTACACATAGCGAGGGTAATTCGTGTTTCCACCAGTGCTTTTGTTGCGAATTTGAAAGAGGTATACGCAGCCACCAGAGATCCCCAAGATGCCTTAAAAAAAACCCTCGACCCTGTGCGGAAACCGGCGCGTTCCGTTTGATAGATTCTACTATCTTTAGAACTTTGACGTCGTGTGGGATACTGTCCTTGTTCTACCAATGGAAGATGCTCCAAGAAATTAGCGTCATTGATTCCTTTGGCACCGGTGTACAGTTGAAAAGCACACCAAACGCACGGCCAACATTTGTGCATTGTTGATATTTGGTGGGCCTTTTCTACGACTCGTTCTTGAGTTCAACAATTCGTCTTTGGGACGATTTGTCGGCCTTTGTGTTTCTTTCCTCCTAAAACAAAGGTACATTAGACCCAGGTTTACTTCTTCTTTTCCACAAAAAGATCCCCCCAAAAGATGACTTAGGCTTTGAATGAAGCTATTTTCCTCAGGGCCTCTTGTGAAGTTAATGTAAAAAACAAAAAAAGATACCGTGAACACCAAACTAGTTTAAGTTTAGACTACGTAGAAAGAGAAGACGAATAAGGAAATAGAATTGGAGAATATAGCCCCTGGAGAGTTTTGAACAGGATAGCGGAGAAAGGCCTCCCTTGTGATGATAATTCCGGGTGCGTGCCAAGCACTCCTGTTCTCCGTGTACTCGTCTCACCCTGATATCGCCCTGGGATTCCACTCAACTTACAAATAAAAGTTTCTCTATCCAAAACATCCAAAAGAACCCCAGTTAATGCTCAGGTACTTTTCACCTTTCGAGAATATCCGATTTCTGCCATGTGTACACTCAAGATTTTAAGTCTAACCGTTCCGATGATTATGAGTGGTGTTAATTAAACAGTACAATGAATACTCAGTATGGAGGGCCCGTAATATTCACAGAAAATAAAAATCTTGCTTCTGGAACATTAAATCGGTAGAACATCGTCTACCATCTTCTACACGTTTAAAATGATCGTACCTGCGGTTTGTTCACTTAAGGCCCTGAGGAAAACAATTTCCCTGAGGGCCTACGTCATCTTTGGGGATGCTATGTGGAGGGTTTACATCTAATTAAACTTGATGCAAATCAGCGAACATTATTTGTAGATAAAAGTGCTTGCAATGTTTGTCACGGTTGTTCTGCTCCTAAGACAGCCTTACGGTAGTAGGATCTAGGGCCTTGCTAATAAACGTGTTTTAATTTTTATACTACTGATAAAACAAACATTAATTAGGGTGGTTTATCAGTTATGTAAATTTTAAGGGGTATGTATTTTGTCTAACACTCGAGCTAATAGATGATATTTTTAACTCGTATCAATTTAAGATGTTCAAACGTTGCAAGTTTAGATTTCTTAAATGGCGTAGCGGTTTTAAAAATCGAGAAAATAATGACTTTATCTCTGCTGTAAATCGGTTCTTTTTACGTTAATGAATATTTATGTAACGTTAGGAATTTATTTTATGGGACTTGGTCGGCGGGGTTGCCGCCACGGTGTCTGTCACGTGGTGCACGCTACGTTTCCCGCCCTACCCTCCCTAACTAGTACTTCCCAGAAACCATTTTCCAACAGTGGCGCCGCATTCAATCAAACTGAAACGCAACCCTTTCCGACGAACGAATCAAATTTTATCAATAATAATTGTCTAGATTTCAGGGAAATTTACTTTCAAATATTAATCTAATTTTCCTGCTTGGGCACTGCTCGGAAAATTAGATTAAACTTGTGTCTATGTTTGAAACAGCCACAAAACTATTTTTTTTATTATTCTTGCTCTACCTATCTACACCTTGCTCCGAAAATCTTTAATAATTTACCAATTGAAATAAAGACAGTAGACCAATATCACACTTTCATCTTTTTGATGAGTGAATATGACAGTGCCAGTGACCTATTTCTCGTTCTCAGTTAGAACAACTGTGTTTGTTAATTTGTATATATACGTAAATGTATGTATGTGCGTATGTATGTGTGTGATGTATATACATGCTTGTGTACGCCTATAGATACATACATGTACGTCAGGGTGTATGTATGTGTACATGTATTTGCACATGTATGCATGCATGCACACTGCACACATATAAAACTATAAATAAGAATTATGTTTTTGAATATGATCTTATAATCTTGTGCATAACTTTTCTATTTTCTTTTCTATTATTTTCTGGTTTCCTTAAACAAAAAATATTCTCATTATAAACTTTCTTCTATAATTTTTCCAATTTTCAACATGTTTATATATTTAATCCGTTTGTTCGCACTAGACACCACAAAGTAACAATTCCATTAGTATATAAATAAATAACATTCTTGTCTGAGAAATAACGCCGAACTTTTGCCGTTCAAATAAGTATCGAATAAATACTAAGAAATCGTAAAACCGTGTAGTTCATAGTACCATAGTAGTTGTATCATTACTATCTAGATATGCGAGTTATTCCTTCACTTATTCTAGGGTGCATATTTGCACCAATGCACTATCTGCTTTTACAGAAGCTTCAGCTTCTTGACTGTCTTATATAATATTTTCTTGTTATCAAATTTAAATATATCACAAAAAATACCTAGCTCAAAAGTTAACGTGGTCTGTACGGTTGCATCTAGCTTATTAATACCTAGTTGCTAATGGAGAGGAGCAATTTGCCTTTTCCTCTTCAGGGTGTCGGGTTGACACTCGTCCCGGTTACGGTTATTTCTGCCGAGTCATGCGCCCACCCCTCCACCACATTTAAGTCTAAGAGATTAATTGCTTCACACTCCATGTGACGTGGTCAAAGGAAAATCTATTTCGTTATATTAATGGTCCTCCCTGTGTTCTATAATTATTAATAAATTTGATTAAGACAGTCTAACGCGGTGTTTCAATTTCTATCGAACTTAAATGCTATCGGTGCTTCAATTTCTATCGAATCTCTGTTGGCATATTGTGGTTTCACACACGTGTACGTGATTCTAATAAATTTAATGTTTAATCATTTTCCTTTGCGTCATAGTCAAAGTATTAAATCTTTTACGCATTCCTTCAATTTGATATCTATATCCAATTCGACGGAAATGTCAAACCATAATGAAGTTCTCTAATAATAATTATTGATCAGTTGCAAAAAGATTCTTATATTTAATTTGTCCAAAGCGGTGAACTGAAAGATATCTTTGAAATTTTTGTACAAAAAATAACCCGTCAATTAATTCAATTTGAAATCATTAGGTAGCACACCCCAAAAATAAATCTGGGGTAGTATTTGTTAATTGCGAAAGTCATCGACGATGGAAGCAATAATTTTCATTTCACGTCGTATTTTTAATTTGTTAAAAGCTGTAGCGGATCGCATGAATCAACAAAACCGTTAGCTGCTTAATTTGTCAGTTGATTGTCTTTTATCAAGCGTATTATTTTTAATTGAAAATATGCTAAGGCGCCAAACACAGGTGAACAAATGAAAACTTTAACAGCGATAATTATAATTAGTGTTGTTTGGATTCGTGATAGATAACCTTGTTACGTACTGGTTTACAAATTGATTATTGTCTCGGTGTGTTTTGCTCCGGTTCGTGATAACGAAGGCATACACCAAGCGCAGTGTTTTAGCGGTGTATGGTGTAAAGACGCCGCCAAGTTCCCCTGGGCGGGCGTGGTGCTGCACTCCACTGGAGTGTGTTAGAAACAAAAAGGCTCTCGAGTGCCCCCGTCCCTCCCTCTCTCACGTGGTAATGATGTATCCTTGTTATTCTTGGCACCCCTCGGCGGCGGAGTCACACGCCCACCACTTTCGCACTTGACACAAAAAGCGCAGTTATTTTTTTCGTGCCACGTGCGATTGGGGTTAATTGTGCTGTTTAGTTCTTGACAGCGTTTGCCGTGGAAAACAATAGCAATGGGGTTGTGTATTCGTGTAATAAATAATTACACGCTTTCATTATTTTAAATTCACAAATAACTCGTACGTAATTATGATGATGTTGTTTGTAATTTATTCTCGGCTTTGTCGGCCGAGTCGGTTTTGTTGACTCCCTATCCCGAGCAAGATACCCTCTTTGTTTGTTTGTTAGTCTGGTCTGCTATGTTTAGCGAGAAGTGGGCACCATAGTACACAGACTAGTGTCGCGATATCTTCCCGGCGCAGGGAAGATGGTGGTTGGCGGTGGTCCCGGCTCCCGGCTCCTAAGCTATGGGAGAATTCCCGAGCCCCTTAAATAATAGTGTCTTGTTTCCCCGGAGAGAATTAGTTTCTCCGCCAGCCGCAGGTGCTCGCGCCGCCTTATGAAACTTGAAATCTGCTCCCGTATATCAGTTTTATGGGCGGCCCGGGACCTCTAATTACTCCCGCGTCACATTAATATCGCCGCCATCGCCTTTTTGTAGCCCTTCCTTTGTCAATTCTGTAATGGCGTCATTACAACCACAATTCGACACCGACTGAATTTACAACCGTGTAACGATATTATTTTATTGAGCTGTATTTTTAAGTTTGTTGAATCAGTTGAAGGGTTATAAGTTTGTTGTAATACAATCTGGCTGTGATGTGAAGGAGGGCAGGACAGGCAGTTTTTAGTATTTGCCGCTTATTGATTGTTAATATAAAGATTGCGTGTGACAATGTACCCTTTGGGCTTGCGGGTTGGGTCATTACATGGAATGAGCTAACCACCCCCGCCCGCACCGCCCCCGCCGCCCCTTGACAACCCCAGGTCAGGTTCCCCGGAACGAGGCCAGTGATGGGTCCCTCACGAATTTTCGCTATAATTAGCGCATAGAGTTTCACAACATTACGCCCTACCCGCTGTTATCAGTACCGAGTTATTGTAAGGCCGTCATGCGATACATTCGGCACCACACCCTCCCTCGGCACCCAGCAACACCGCAACATCACAACACCACCGTTATAATATCACCACTTATGTTTTATGCAATGAGATTAATATTTGGCGATTGTCTAATCAGTCTGAAATTATCCCGGCACTGCCATGCCAAATTCAGAAACGTTTTGAACTGGTTTAGTGCCATATCGCGGGAATTGGAAAAGCATCGCAATTTAACGTTAACTTTTAGTGATTCGACTATCATGATGGAGTCAACTTCGCAATCTGACCTTTGAACCGTGCCAACGTTTCAAATATATATACAGGGTCTTTCAATAAGGACACTCGATTTTAAATTGTAAATAAAACAAGTTGTGTGAGATATCCACTCACTTTTTTTAATTTATTTAATAGGATATTTTATGGCATTACGTTGTGGAATATAAGTCGTTTAAATGTCCGCCGCGGCTTTGCTTGGCGGCACGTATTCGAGAGGTCCAATTTTCGATGACTGTCATATAAATCTGGCTGAATTTGCTGGATGGCGATGGCCCCAAAGGAAGAAGGCAAGTTCACGTCGCCGCCTCGCGAGATAACCAAATCAAATCACTCAAATCGCTCGAGCAAAATGTCCATCGTGGCATGTGCTGTGTGGCACGGAGCACTGTCTTGATGGAACCACGTGTTGTCGCTATTCATATCATCCAGTTTAGGCCACAAAAATTTGCTACGATCCTGTAGCGTTCGCCGTTAACGGTTCTGGCAATGCCAGTTTCGTTTTGGAAGAAGTACGGACCGATGATTCGCCAGACCAAAATCCGCATCAAACAGTGATTTTCTCAGGATGCATTTGGTGCTGGTAAATCTCTTGGGGATTGGTTTCACCCCGATCCGATAATTTCGCATGTCCATTCTTCCAAAAATGGTCGCTAAAGATGTTTTTTTGGCCAAATTTTAACGTTTCTCGAATAGAGCAGTGACTTTGATAATAAATTTTAATCATTTGCACACGTTGTTCAACGACGTAACCTTCCGTGATAATTTGCCGTTCACTACTAAACAATTGACAACAAATTTAACAGACGTCACTTTAATGACTGCTATAACCTTTCAAAGTTCGAGCGTCCAAATTGAAAGATCCTGTATTTACGTTTTCTACGTCAGATTTCAAGACGTGCCTGAAATATATTTATTATACAGGTTTATTATTTCATTAATTAAATAATGTTAAATGCACTTTACATATGACGACTAATGGTGTGTTTTGTGCATGAAGACATCCTATCCAAGAAAACCCGTTTAACCACCGAATTGAACAGTAATCCGGATAAGGCCCTACCCCAGAATATTTGGCAACCCTTTCCAAAGCCTAGCACAGTAACCTTTTCCTCGGCCATCAGCGAGCCTGAAGCTCGCTCTAACAATAACAAATGGCCTGTCTTCATTTCGCCCTTATCTCTCGTTCGATCCCCATAATGCACCCCCACCCCGAGCTATCGATTGTATCCGCCCGGACAGATATCAAATGTCATCCCTCTCCCGCCCCTCCCCTTCCTCCCGCCCGCCGCCCCTCTCGCCCAAATGTCACTCAGTCTGCCCCGCCATTGGATTTGAATAATAGGCGCTATTTAAGGCCTCCGTCCGAGTGCGTGCCTGAACGCTTTAGGTTAAACCCCTCTAATATCCTTCTGGCTCTTCGGAATCAAATAAAGCGTACACGAGAATTAGATACCGTAGTTTTGTAATTATTATAATATAATTATACGTCATATAATATATTTATGCATTACATACTACATTGCCCACTCTCCGATACAACGATTTCACACTAAGGGAATTCAGTGCTGGTGATGTTGACGTATTTAATATCAACTTGGCGAGTATTTATTCCAAGACTATTCCTAAACATGTATTATTGTAAACCTCTCAAATCACTGTATTTTTCAGTCTGTGTTTCAATGATTTGTGGGCATTTTTCATTTAATGTAATTTTTTATTATTTAATTTCTTAATTTTCAAAATTATCTGTCAGTTAAATTAATAAATACTAAAAAAAATACATCTCTGATAATACTGTCAACTAATGTGTTTTTTTTTTCTTTTGTTACAGGTGAGAACCAATTCAATAGAATCCGTATTGTGTATGTATCCTACAACTGTGACGTCATTCAGGTAATTAAACACCGATGTATTTTTGCAAGTATAGATTAAAGTGATATGTTGTCAGTTGTATTTTAATGTTGGTAGAATTGTATCTGTTCTGTAACAGTCGAGTGATCGCAACCTTAACAGAAGTACATGTAATCGATCCTCCGTAAACCGACATTGTATGAAGAATGGTCGGCGCCAATCAGCCGGGTTAATCTCTCCCCTCTCCGGCCGGCTGTCCACCACCCACCCGCCGCCCTATCGCTGACCGCCGCCGCCCATTGTTTGCTCTGAGTGCATCATCCAATCCTCCACAGCCGATAGACGAGTATTTCAATCGGGATGTTTTCATCTTTTCCTCCTAAGTATAAACACTTTGATGATAATCTTATCGGATAGCATCCGCACACTGCCTTCAAATATCGATAATGTTTTCATCTATTTTTCAGATACTATATGTGTCTCTAGTTAGAAACCTAATGGAATATAACTCGGTAGTTTGGTCTCCATCTTACAAATTTCACATTAATAACATTGATCGAATACAAAAAAATCTGCGTTTTATAAAATTTAAATTAAATATCCCATTAGAAGACTTAAAATATAATTTATTGTTATATATTCTAAAAATACACACACTAGAAGGCAGACGTAAATAAACGACATAACATTTTTATTCAAAATACTTAACTCTAAATTTGACTGTTGCGAACTCCTGCAACTTATAAACTTACGAATACCGACGGTAACTACCCGACAAAATACACTTTTCTACGGTAGCATTCATAAGCGGAACTACATGCCCACTTTCCGATACAACGATTTCACTTAACATAAACTTGCCGAATTTTGTTGATCTTGTAAAAAACTTATTACAAAACTGTTTCTAAATATATCTGTATTTTTGTAAACCTATGAAATCGCAGAATTTTTGTATTTTTATGACTTGTGTGCTTTTTTATCTAATTTTATTTTTATTATTTCTTTATGTGTTTAAAAATCATCTGTCATGAATTAATTTTACTACCAAACATGTGAAATCCCTTTGGGCGTTAAATAAATAAATAAGATATTCTTATATATCCTGAAAGCTTTACCCATAGCTGTGATGTTCACTTAATGTTATTTTACAGGGAGACCCAGGCAAAGCGGATGTGTTAAGGGAGATATTAAATAAAACACACAATGTTTGCATAACATAAAAACTTTATAAACAGTAATGTTAAGAAAATATCTGTCTTCAGACGTAAAATAAATGAAAAGGTAAAATTAATTATAATTATAAAAATAATGCAAATTTAAAAAAAGTCTTCATCTTGTTCACTTTGCCCGGGTACCCGGGCAAAGCGAATTTGGACTCCGGGCAAAGAGAATTAGGAATCACAATCGTAGCAGAAGTAAGAACCATATCCACTATATGACGTGCATGATTCGTGAACCCAACTTTTACACTGGCTGCATTGAATCCAATCCTCTGTTAATGGTTCAACATAATTTTCGTCACAAATAAGGCATTTCAAATTTTTATTTTCATTTGTTTTTGCTTTGACTTTTAGTCCGCTGGTAGATGGGCCAAGTTTTTTTTTCTTTATGATTTCATTTTTTTATTTTTTTGGATGTTGGCTTCGTTTTTCTCTTTTTGTATGTTTTTTATGGGAGAAGAAGTAAGAACTTCTGACTTTTGGCATTTTCTTTTTCTTGTGGCCAAATTAAAATTTGCTTTGGGCATTGGTCTAATATCATATGGTGACTTTATTTTCGTTGATGATGAGTGCGTAGATTTGACCGGTGTTTTTTGAATTTCGTTGATGATTTCTGTGATGATTTCAGCAGGAGGCAAGGAAGCTTTATCTAAAACAGGTAATGACGACCTCCGTAGTCCAGTGGCTAAGACTCTTGACTCACTTTCCGGAGGTCGCGGGTTCGAACCCGGCATGCGCAAATAAATTTTATTTGATTAATTTGTGTTATTTCACAATTAATTCATTTAAAATAATATATAGTATATTTGCGGCATGTTCCAGAGTGGAAGATACTATTAGTATCGCCCTGGTGTAAGACCACCATTCAGAATTGAAACGTTGCTTGAAAATGGCTTTAGCCGTGTTTAGTGACCAGATCTGAATAGCCAGGTACTTCCCAACCTTCCTCTTCCCTACCTCCTTCCCCTCCCCACTACCTTCAGCCTCACAACATACCCCAATTGGGGATGCCATAGTCTCACTGGCTCCAGACGGGAGCAGTTGAGATTCTTGTGCGGTATTCACTGTAAAAAAAAAAAAAAAAAAAAAAAAAAAGGTACAGAATGCGGTGGTTGATTCGTTGGAGATGTGCGGCCTTCTGGTTCAATAGGACGATCCGTCACTGTAGCAGGAGCATAATCAATGTCACTAAATGAATTCCGATTGTAAGGCCATATTCCTGGTTTTTGAAAGCCACTGACTGCATTTTGTACAGATGCTCCTTTTGAAAAACTGGGTGCAAAGAGTTTTGCCATGTCATATTGATTGACTATGCGTCCAACATGATTCTTTTGAAACATGTTTAGTTCTTGTTCAAAGTATTTTTGATAGGCCCGTAAACAGCAACATCAAGTGGTTGCATACGATGTGTTGTATGGGGGGCAAAAGACACAAAATGCACATTATTTTTAGAGGCATAATCCAAAGCTGGGTAATATTTGTGAGCTTCATGATTGTCCAAGAGAAGTAATACCTTGCTGTTGGAAGACGGTCTTACAGTTTCAACAAAAAACTGCAGCCATAATAAAAATGAAGAACCGTTCACCCATCCATTGTCCGTGCAACAAGCTTGAGATCCTGGTGGTGCACCATCGAGTAATCGATCTTGCATCCTTTTCCTGGCGAAAATAAAAAAATGGTGGAATAAAAGATCCCGCTGCATTGCAGCAGCAAATAACTGTTGTCAGTTGCCCTCTTTCTGTACTGCTAATAACTCCCACTTGCTTCTTGCCTTTTGATGAAAAAATCTTTGGAGGCTTGTTACTTGAGGTTTTAATACCTGTTTCATCCATGTTGTAAATACGAGTGGCCGAAATGTCATTTTTTTCAATTTGATCCCACAAAATATCATAAAATCTATCGACCTGAGGACGATTGAATCCTCTTGCCCTGGCTATTGATGTTGGTTCCGGAGAACGTAACGATATCAACGGATTTCTCAATTGAAATCTATGGAGCCAATCTTCTCCAGCTTTTCCATTTTTAAAGAGATGTAGAATTTTATTTTCTTCAGCATAATTATACACCAATGAAAGGAAATCACAACGCGTTAACCCGTAGAAAACGCTCTCCATTTTCAGCAAGTAATCGCAGAGTTCTTTTTCCTGTTTAGAAGAAAAAATTGTAGAAAAACGGCCTAACTTCTTCTTTGTGGATCCCGATTTGATGTGGCGATAGAGTGTTGCATAAGGAATTTCATATTTTTTAGCTACGGCTGTAATGGATTCCTTGTCTTCGGTCACCTTTTTCATAGCTTTGGCCATCGTTGACTCAGTCCAACTTGCCTGGTTTGTTTTTCGTACGTATGTATACACCATCTATAAAAATATAAACATTGTAAATATGTAATACGCAATTGCACATAATCAATCAGAAAGTTCATTCACTCGGGCAAAGCGAATGGTCCATCCGCTTTGCCCTATTCGCTTTGCCCAAGGCAGTGTCAAATAACATTTTGTTAAAAAATACTATGTGGGTGCTGTATTTCATAACTAAACTAAGTTTTTTAAATAGGAAACAAATAAAAATTGGATGATATAAACTAATCTTCACATGAAATATAACCAAATAATAATAATCACAAATACCTTACCTTCGTTTATCGTAAGAAAATTCAAAAAAATCGTTTTTTTATCAAAAAAAGCGTGCGTTCCTGCCAAACGACAAATATTCACTGTCATGGCGTCGGTAGCGCTGCGGTACACCGATTGTGAGACTATTAGCGCATTCTAGTGGTAATTTTCGGAAATATTCAAGTCATCCGCTATGCCTGGTCCATTCGCTTTGCCTGGGTCTCCCCTACTCGCTCTTTATGAACCACTCTCTACCCTTCCAGTAGTAATAATTTGACTATTTTTACTAAGTTCCAACGCAACTGTTTATTCTTCCACGAAGACTTACTAGATCCCGACAAATGGTGTCTTCCATAACTAATATCGTCGTAATTTTACTCCTTAATCTCCCTTGTATAAGATGTCGCATAATATTTTGGGCGACTGAGGTAGGATAGGATTTTACATAATACAAGCAAAGGGTCGCTAAGAAAATGGGTAAATTTCAGCCAGTATTTTGTGGATGTTGAACGAGCCTTTGTTGGCAGTGTGAATATGTAGGATCGCAAATATTTTTCTTTAGCCTTTTATTCATAGATTCGCATATCCTTTACACGTATTAACTAGGTCTTGCCTTAATTTTCGCTTAGTTATTAGGGTTGTAAAAGGAAAACATTTGTGAATTCTCTATAGGGTACCTTGTCAGATATGCACACCGAGTCTTTCTGTCGCTCCGCTGACCATTCCCAGC
Organism: Limnephilus marmoratus; assembly: GCA_917880885.1. Classification (NCBI taxonomy): domain Eukaryota; kingdom Metazoa; phylum Arthropoda; class Insecta; order Trichoptera; family Limnephilidae; genus Limnephilus; species Limnephilus marmoratus. The sequence continues at coordinate 49,477,829 of OU862909.1, read as the reverse complement.
CTGGTGGTGGCGGTAGGGTGGCTCCCGCGCCACCTGCAGCCTCCCTGTTAATTATTCAGCGTGTTTGCGCAATCTTAGCCGCTCTGGCCACCCTCTCGGCCCCGGCCCGCAGGAGCGTCCCGCAGCCGCGTCCCACAGGACCGGAAGACGGTAGGGATACTTTTGGAATTTAATCAACTTTTTCTGAACCCACATTTTTGAGGGCGCCGTTAAGTTGGGATTTCGTTTTTCGGCGAATCTTATTTGCATAATTTATCGTCACGTTTTGTGGTTTCCTTTCCTTGTGTTGATTCGGAAATAATTTGTTTAACAGAATTTCTTTCGGAGTGTTCAAGCGGTCGGTTTTCTTAAAAACATTGAAAATATATTAGCGATTATGTGCAGACGCGCAGATGTTCGATATTTTATAAATGTTATTTGTTCAACCATTCTTGAAACTATTGGTAAATAATAATTATATAATTGAATTCCCGTTGTATTTTTAACAAATACGCAGAATGCTACAAAACGAGGCAAAAGCTGGCTTCGATACTCTTTGTACTTACATTGGTCCATTAGGGACATGCTACGAACTACCCACATACGTTTAGTATAAATGTCGTAGTGTAGCTGTAGTGTGTATGTGTATGCCACAGACATGTTATTGAGCCATTACAGGCAACGGCAGGAAAGCATCTGTCCACTGTCCAGCTTCTGACCAAAGAGACCCGACCATAAAGGATAGATTCTGGAACGAGTTTTTCTTTTTTTTAACTTTTCTTTTTATTAAAAAATCTTCCCCGTCGTTCGCGGGCTGCGATATTGAAATATGCGTACAAAGTTACTTACTTGCTTCGGAAAAAGTTCATATCGGCTTATTAATATTCTCAAACCTTTAAAAATTCTACTTTTTATACGGTTTTAAGTGTAAAATTGAGTAGGTTCCTCTATAACAGGTCTGAAATTCGGTATATTTTAGTTTTTCGCGTAGTAGAAATATTAATTCTGAAAATTGGAAGCTTTTCCGCCAGAGATACTTTTTGAAATTATTTTAGAACTCTTAACCACTGGAGCGCTTTTTGGCACAATATGGCACTATTTAAAATACCTTGGTTTGCTTTGCTACCAATTTTAGCAAATTTTCCCTTATTTGTAAGTAATTAAATGAAAGTTTACGATTTTATAATATATTTTTTTATAAATCCTACGATTATGTTATAATCGACAAAAGATAGGTGAATTCATTCTTCTTCTTTGTGTGCCGTATCAGGTCCCCCGACGTTGGCGATCACTCTAGAAAATGTCTCTCTATCTTGCGCTGTCCGGAATAGCTCCTCCACACTTCTAATGCCGGTACACTCTCGTATATTTCGCAGCCAAGACATTTGTCTCCTACCAGGCGTTCGGCCGACCCTCCATCTTGCCTTTCAATATTAAATGGAGCAAGTGATACTTCTCCCCTCGAAGTATATGACCCAGATATGAAATTTTCCGGATTTTTATTAATGTAAGCAGTTCTCTATCTGCTCTAGCCCGCCTGAGAATTTCTATGTTGGTGATCATGTCGGTCCATGGGACCTTGAGCATTCTCCGGTGGAATGAAGTGAATTCATTGGCTATATGGAACTATAATCAGTTTGTATGTCTCATATTAAAATTCGGTGGTATGATTTTCTTTAATGTGGGCGGAAATTATTAAAAATGATTACCAAAAAATTTCGAGCAATCGGAGAAAAGAGTTTTAAATTACGCCGTCGCTCCAGTGGTTAAAAAGAATATTTAACTGCTTGCCCGATGTCAAAAAGACGTCGTCCTTTGCCCGAAGAATTTTGTCATGCCTGATCGAAAGGTTTCAAAGATTGTATCAAGTTTAAAGATCTCCCGCCGCGCCGTGGGACGCGATACCTTTACTTTATTGCATAAATCAATTTGAATCACAAAAATACACAAACCCCAAATATATGTTGTCACATCTGATTTCTTTTGAAACCGTAATACATGGAGATTGAGGTTCCCCGTGTCACTTCCAACCCCAGCATCCGGCGGCGGGCACATTGGGACCATACGTACCGACACACCGCGCGCCGCACAGAGGCTGAATGAAATCTGAATACGGAATATATCGTGTATCACATTTGATCACATCGCCCTATCATATTCTGGATTCGAAATCCCTCACCCTTTAAAGCGAACACCTCTCAGATATATTTTTTTCTACGGCCAGGAAAATTTTGATCTGAGACAAAACGTTTTTATTTCTTTTCATTTTGTTTAACCCGGCGTCAGTACAGTTAAAATATGTAACAACGATAGTAGGGTTGGGTCTAGGAGACCCGAATTAAAAACTGGCTTTGATGACAATATTTAAAAGAAATTTAGTAACATATTGCAATAATTTGATTAAAAACTATTTTGTTTACGAGATTTTGGGTAAAATAAAACAACTTTATATAAAACAATCTTTTAATGATATTTTTATAAAAGTATAGTAAAATTTTAACAAAATAGACAACCTCTGTCTTAAAGTTAGAAAATTTAAATAAAACATAATTTTTTTCTCAAAATGTTAACTAATATCATATATATGAATGAGATCTATAGTAGGACTACGAATAAATATACTCTATGTACTCCACCTTTTGTCACATTATAAAATGTATTTATCTCAGTTTTTTTTGTCGCCGGTAGATGTATCAATACTGTCACAATGATGCAAGCTCGACATAAGTAAAACCACTTTATTTTTATAAACGATCGTGAATATATGAAACGATCGTGATATCTGTCTGAAAACCAAAGGTCGACGAGTTTATTTCTTTTCTCCTTGTTTTCGTAAATTTGTCGGGTATTTGCCTTTTATTTTTGCGAACAGTGCCTACAGATGTCAGTTTGTGTTCTTGAAGCAAGTGGTTTACTAATTCACAGCAGGGGGCCAAGTCTCTATCTTTTATTGTTTACTAACAGCCTGTTACTTAACATTAATTACGTCACAAACACGTATTTTGACCTTAACGCTATTTTTTGTAGTCTCTATTATTTCGTAATGCGGAATTTTGTGACGTAATTAACGTTAATTACGTCACAAAATTCCGCATTACGAAATAATAGAGACTACAAAAAATAGCTTAAGGTCAAAATACGTGTTTGTGACGTAATTAATGTTAAGTAACAGGCTGTTAGTAAACAATAAAAGATAGAGACTTGGCCCCCTGGTGAACCAATTGTCGAATGTAATGTTTAATTATTAATTGGCACAAAATGTATGGTTGAGTCATATTTACCTTTTTCGGGTTAGCCACGTCTATCCACCGTCTGAACTGAAGCAAGGGGAGATTGTTAGCTCCAGCTACTGAGAAGTGTGGCAACGTCGCACAAAAATTCTAAGAAATAAGGTAATTTTAAAATGGCGCGGGTCAAATTGACCCAACTGTACTGACGCCGCGCCGGGTTAAATGCTTCCTAGACGTCCGTTTGTATTTTTTAATCGATTCGGGGATTCTCAGATATTCTGCTGTGTGTTTGAGATAATATCTAATTGAAGGTGACGGGATGATTGACGGGTCAGTCATCTGTCCTGGAGAGGTGCTATGAGCTATGGAGAACACTCCCCGTGCTTCCCGTGACGAAGCCAACGACCCTCACTTCCTTCCTACTCCTGACCTCCGGGTATTCTATATTATAATAAGTTAAATAGGATTTACGGTGTCGGGGGGCGTGACGGGTCTGCTTTGTTAGCTTCGAAAATGTTTTTTACACGCGAATTCGGGTCACTTATTGGCTTCATACCCTGAATTCACACAACGAGTTTTCCCGCAGGAAAATTGTGTATTTTAAAAATTTTACGTTGTTTTTTTTATTACTTTTTCATACTAACAACATCCATTTATTACATACAAGTTATTAAAAGGGGGAATGATTGGTTTTTTTTAACACTTCTCGACTAAAAATAATTTTGTGAATATTTACTATTTAGACCTTTTATTTTATTTTACAAACATCTGTTCAAGTGAAGACTTCTTTAGCACCGTTGTGATTTGAAACTCGATGAAACGAAAAACAGCTACACAAAAAAATTTAAAAATTTTCTGTGGGATTTAGCCTGCGAGAGAATGTGATACTATAATCGATTTCCTATTTATGCGGTGCTTCGTAGCCTCCCCACCCCTGTCTACTTTAGATTACTGAAGGTTTCACCTTTACCGCGTGTGAATTGCACACTCTTTTTTTTATTGTGTTTTTATCAAAGATGGTATGATTCATCTATGTTGAGAGCGCTCTTCACAAAAAAATAATTTTCTATTTATTTATTCATTCGTATTTTAAATTTCATAGTAAATAATTGTACATGTTGGCGCGTTGTTTTCCTCAGTTAAGAAAACAAACTCAGTGAATATCTTAGATTCGTAGATTATTTAAGAAAACAATTAAATTAATTGAAAAGGGTGCAAGTTTGGAATCTCTGAAGAAATCTGAAGGCTTGAGTGATAAAGAGCGCCTGCTCCGTGTAATTATCCCGGAGTTTGAAGCACCCCCAGCCACTGTTGGCTCTGCCGTTCTACAGCTCTGTAGCTCTACAGCTCTGTAGCCCTACAGCTCTGTGTCTCTATAGCTCTACCGATCTACCTGCACTAGCGACTAGCGAGCTGGTGAAGTGATGCTTTAATCTTGTGTAATCGTTCGTTAAGTGTCGAGCTTTGGAAGCCAGAGAGGACAACCTAATTCAAACAACACCATCTTTCTCGTGATTGCTCCACTTTATCCGTTTCTTAATCCGATGAGCGTTATGTGGAACTGCTTTGTGAGTGAAGTCTACACAAATCTTATTCCGGGGTGCTCTAAACGCATTCGAACACGATCAGTAACGCCACGTACGTAAATTATTATTATTTTTTAAATCGTACCTATATTATAAACCCAGTATACCTATACAACAGTGGCGGTCCGTGAGTTTTTAGTGAGCTAGAGTGCTAAGATTGAAAAATATGACATTACTGTTGTTGTTGTAGCTGAAAATGAATTTTATTTTATTTTTTAAATTTCAACTTTTTGCATGAAGATCTTTCAGTATGTAGATATGGCGTAAACCTTGACGAAATAATTCTGAAGATCTTCATACAAGTTGAAATTAAAAAAAAATCATTTTCACCTACAACAACGTCAATAATAACGTTAATAAGCATATTAGATTTGTCAAAGAATTTGTATATAAAAACCTAGGAATCTGATTCAAAATTTAAGCATATTAGATTTGTCAAAGAATTTGTATATAAAAATGCAAAAATCAGTCATTTTAAATACATGTAGGATTACAAAAGATTTTTTAAATATTTATATTGAGGGATCAGTAGGATTTATAGGTTCAATTAGAAATGCCACAGAGCCGAACCCTCTGATATGAAAATATCTGGAGTCGGTGAATTATATTCCCATTTGGTCTCTAGTAGGTTGACAAGTTGTTCTTGTATTGTTTTGTATTTATAATACTTATATAGTGCAATTGCATAGCGTGGGTTGACTAGATGATCATTTGGGGAAGTGTGTGAAAGGGTTTAGTTTTTCCTGTGGGGAAAATTTAACCCGGACATTTAAATCTGGTGCCTAATAAAATATACAATACAAAAGTTTTTATCGGAATTTGTAATTTTTAGGCAAGTAAACATATTAAATTCTAATTCAAAAAACATTTATTATACATCCAACAGTGCACACAACACGTAGAGTGAAAACAATGGTGTAATTTCTGATTAAATTGAATTCAGCTACGTGCTGCAAAAATATTTTCTAGCGAAATTCATCAGAAAAGTAAAAACTTTCAGCAATTTCTTAGAATCCATCCGAGCCATTCTTAAAATAACTACTTTTCTCGATGACATTACTTTTTGTTCGCGAAAACAACGTTTCGTTCATTTACTCGTGAAGATCTCCAGGTCTCAAAGCGGTCATTAGGAGCGAGTACCCTCCGACAGTAGTTTACTTGAGTGGCCTCGGGTTGTGCCTTTTTGATGAAATGTTAAATGAGAGCGACGGAGCTTCGCTAAGATTCTCTACGCTTACTCTAAATGCGCCTACTTTTATTTTTTATTGTTACTTTCTCAGATTAACTGGAAGCTTTTTGATGATTCCGTTTTTTTATGATTATACAAATAATTTGTTTTTACTGCCAATTAGGAATCAAATATAGGAACGCTGCTATCTCGATTGCCTGTAATCATAGTTATTTGGAGTTTGCATATTAATTCGGTGGTCCACATTCGCAAGTTCTCTAGCTAGCTATGTAACTAGGTAGGTAAGGCGCGCGGCGTTAAGATCCGGGGTCAGATTATCGTGAGCAGTGAGTGCAGTGGAGTTGGGGCAATTAGGACCAGCGCAACCGGGTAGGTGGGTTGGCTGCTGGCTGCTGGCTGATGGCTGCTAGGCTAGGAATGTGGTGAGCCGTTAGGGTCGGGAAGGCGCGCGCAGGAAACTCGATTGCGCCCCTCATGTTCGCCTTGGCGCGGAAATTATGCCATCATTCTTTATTAACACCAGCGCCGGAGGTCTCCCCCTGCCTCCTCTCTCTCTCCCTCCACCGCCCACCACCGCCCTCCGGAGCCAACCGGCCTGGCTTATTTCACGCGAGGTGCTCCCCGCAATTTGCCGGAGATATCGCGGATCTCAATGGCGCCCTTGGAACATATTCGCGAAAACATTCACATTCGGCACACTGCGAGAATATCGCAATCTGGCCAAATGGATCTCTTCTATTTTTAAATGGGTATTCTTGTGGCTGATGTGTCGTATGAAAATAAAGAAGGTACAGTATAAATTTTTAGTAGATACTTTATGAAGAATGATTTTGTACCGTAGTTTAATAACGTTCACTTTTTATACCGTAAATAACTACAAGCATCCCTATTTTGAGGAAGCCTGGAATAACCCCAACCCTTGTTCGACTCGTCTTTAATGCGCCCCGTAATTTCCACTTTGTTCCCATTTCTTTGTATTCCTTTACACCCCGCTCCTACACTACCGACTTGCAGCTAGAAGTTCCGACAACCAGTAGCACGCCATTCAAATAATGTATTCTGGGAAGCCATTACGTGGCCCACTAAGTTCTCTTCGTTCTGGAACGCCAAATCTTTTTGTCCTTAAAAATGCACGCCTGTATTATAGATTTTGATTTTCAAATTAGAATCCTATGAGAATCCTATACTAAAAATTACAATATCATTCGTATTTTAGCATTATTATTTTAACTCCCCTTTTTCACAGTTTTCGCAACACTAGTCATTTTGTCAATTCGAATTCAGTAGCTTGCTATTTAACGAGAATCTTCGGCATGGAAAGCCATGTCCTCACTCCACACTCTTCAATTCGCATAAAACCCCCATAAAGTCATCGTTTTGTTTGTAAAGATTCTGTAGTCGGAATGTAATTTCACCCCGTCCGCGTCCCGTGCGCTGCGCTGGCGGGCTGGCGGCTGGCGCTACGCGTCCTTCAGCCCGAGTGGTGGTAATACATCTCGCTAGCTTAAAAACGAAAGGAAACTTAGGATTCCTTTCATGGGTAATTAGTCGGTTTTGATTACATTTCATTGGCTCCAGTGCGCTGCCGGGAGAGGAGATCCTTTAATCAAGACCCTCCCAGATATCCTCGGCCGGAACTTTGCCAGACTTTAATTTAATTGAATCGAGCTAACTGTGTGCATGTTTAACTTCAAGCTGGTGCGAATGATATCCTAGCTCTAATTGTGAGCGTCCTCCGTTACCCGAGTATTAACAGATAAATTAGTATACCCATCCGCGAACTTCGTCTCCTTCATTCCTTTATTCCCGTGTACAATCATCTTATACGCGTGTGGCACCACGAACTCTTGTTTTTCTTTTACAATTATGCTACAGCAATCTGCTTGATATTCAATCAATATGGTCTCGGTACTCCCAGTACTCAGAGTACTTAACGCATATTTGATTTGTAAATGACGACTTCCGGCTAAGGGCTCTCCGCCTTAGGACAGGGGGCAGGCCACAAGGGGACAAGCGGACAAGGGCACGAGGACACAAGCGCGCGCCGTAAGAAGTGCCTACTTAATGATGTCGTGTCCCATATGTATTCATGGCGCGGTCCGGAGTTTTATGGTCTGACTTTATTAATTCCACCCGACCGCACAGGGGCAGGGCAGGCGGGCAGGCGGGCAGGCTTGCTCGTCTTATCAAAAGGCTAAATTTACATATTATATTAAATATCAAACTGCTCTTTGACAATGCAGCAGATGTATGGCAGCGATCGGGGACTTGATATCCCTCGGATACCTACCTACTACCTACCCGCAAGCCAACCAACCAACCCCCGACCTTCTTAATATACAGCATCCAATATGGTGCCGGAAAGGAAAATCTGAAAGCGTTGTTTAATTTTTGTGTGTGTATTTTTTTATTGAAAACAAAATCCGGGTGACATTAATCTCCTTTTTTGTCTCGATTTTTTAATTTATTCAATAGCAATTTTTTTACCAATCGAAATTAATCAATATCGCTCGTCTATAATATTTTAATATAATACTCCCCGTGGATTCCGATGCAAAGTTGATGTCTGTTATTAAAGGGCTGTCGTACATCAGGTGAGGGTCAGCAGCTAGCCACGTGATCAATCACCCGGTCCGCTGGATGGCGAGCCCTGCGCTCGACCTTCTAGCTATGTGACCCTTTGTAATATCCTTCTCCATTCCATTGTCATCCGCTGTAATTAAAAGCCTCAGTAATCCTCTCGTAATCCTGCTGACCTGATACCGGTATCCCCTCATTCAGGCGGGAATATCGCCGGATCATGGCGACTGTGCAATTCCTGCACTGTGCGTGCACCCCTACAATGCGACTTTCATTTTAATTTTCTCATAAATCTCACTGCGGTAATTCCGCCAAAATTCAAACTCAATATTGATTTTAAAAATTGCATAAACATCCCTGTATATTTATATTTCTTTGTTCTCGCTTTTAAGACGCCGCTACCCGAATTTCTACCGATTTCTTACATATCACCCTTGAACACGTTAAGTTTTAAAGCTCTTAAAAAATATGTTATTCTTGAAGATAATATCTGGACGTTCCCCGCGCAGAAACGCAAATTATATAAAATTCCCTCGACAAAAAAAATCGCAAAGTATGCTTCAAAAATTATTACAAATACGTTTGTGTCAGTTATTTTACAAGTTATATGTATGAAAAAGTTCACAGTGTTTCTTTAAATTCTGTTTAAGGCAACCCCCGCAAGATTTTTGCTCTATTTTAACGAGTCGTGTTTTATTAAACTTTTCACTAGCGCGCTCCTCTAACATTCGTAATTTCATATCTCTCCATCTTCTTCTTTTTGAGCCCGGTTGCGGCGCCTTAAGTAGGTAACTAATGTGTCAAAATGATACACGAAACGATTCATTTCAGGACATTGCGTGTGCTTCTACCAATGTCAAATATCAATTTGTAAGCGCCTAACATCTTGACGAGCGATCTCGCTGACGGTGTAGTTAGGTTATGTTGGTTTTCCGCTTCTTGGACGTGTTATTGTTATTATTATTTCTCCCGGGAATGAGTGAGCGCCTCGACTGGGAACTGGGAACCGGGGACAACAGTGAGAACTGCCTGCGCCCGTTGTCTCGCGAAATTGGGTTAAACGCCCGCGGGTCGCGTGACGGCTAGCGCCCGCGCCCATACCCTCGGCCGCGGCGCCCAGCTGTGACCGACGCGACGTTGCGTTACGTTGACGCACGTATGCGTTACGCACTTTATTCTATTCTATTTCGTGTGATAGACAGCAACCTCGGAAGGACATTTAAATTTAACGCCTTGACATTTTACAACGTTTACGACCGCGCAGGGATAAATGCGTCCGTTTCATATCCCTAAATTGTCGTGTACTGTGCTACTTTACGCGAATATCGTATTATGTAGATATTGTAGATAGATTATAAAACTCTCATTAATAATTTGACATTTCTGAATAAAACACCTCAACCACTACTACTTAACCTAAAATGATTTTCTAATCTTGACATTGTTTTTCAAACAACTATAACATGTTAAAATACACGTACCTACTCCTTACTACGCAGAACCCTGTAACTCAAAATAATAATAAAAAAACGCGTGTGCTTTAGACCACACGACTGAAGTAAAACTTCTTTAGCTCCACCTACCTATATGACAGGAAGAGAAAGAAAATGTGCGCGCTCACTGCTCACTCTTGCTCTTACAGTGTGATACAGACAATAGGCCTGCACTATGTCTTAGATATGCGAAACGTAACTGGCTATGAGAGAAAGAAAATGTGTGCTCGCACCTCTCTCTCTTATCCCTACAGTAATATACGAAACGTAACTCTCTCTCTTTCTATCTTCACTAACTTATATCTCCCTCTCAACTACTTCTCGCCTCGCTTTTCGTAACGCTCTCGTCATGCATTCGCCAGTTTACTCCCCAAGTCAAGCGTGCGTAAAGAAGTTTTACTTCAATTATGTTTGGAATAAACTTATTTAAAACCTTTCTGAAAAATTTGCACAAAAACAATAAGAACACAAACGTAATAACGAGAAACTGTCAAGAAGCTTAAGAGGGCATTACCAGAGAAAACCAGAAATATGTCATTTTCAAATCAGATTTTAGACGTATTGACTCTTTTCCACAAAAAATTATAAACGGATTTCGAAAGATTGTTCTTTTATCTAGCATTCGCATGTAATAAATTTTGAGATTTTTTTTTAATTTTTAGTATAATAAGGTTATTCCATAGGTCGTTGGCAGATTTGTTAAATTTTCAAAAAAGATTTTGTATTATACCACACCCATTTCAAATAATATAATCATGCAGTAAAATAAATCAATACATTATCTAGCAAACGCATGTTTTAGAATTTTAATTTTAGTTTCAAAAAAATCATTAAAAAATAAGTACGTACATGTGTTTCTTGATGAAAATTGGTCCATTTGTGTATTTATTTGCGCACTTACAAACTAATATATTTCAGATTTTTTTAACATTCTTATTAAATTTAGACATTATTGAAAAATGATAAATACTTATAATCATAATTACAAAAAGTACATTATTTTAATAGTTTTATCATCACGCCTTTCAGCATTTTTGGATGAAGTTATAAATTAAATATTTTTGAATGTAGCTATTACTTTGTGGTTATCCATTATAGAAAAAATGAAATAATTGAACTTTGTATAAACCACTTATATGATGTGCAAATCCGACCGTATATTGTATAAATTAAATAAAATTGTATAAATTAAAGCTAATTTGGATTGAAATAAATTCGATATTATGAGTATAATTTTAAAAAGCTGGTACGGAGAATAATTAATCTTTCTCATTGTAACTGCCCTGCACGATCGTAAGAACAACATTCGACGAAATGTGGATTTTCGTCCGCTGGCGGGTTAAACGCTCTTAATACATTACATTTCATAAATACCACCTTAAAAGATTTATTAGGAAGGATCCACCATGTTGGAGTGGGCGAAAACAGTCAAATGAATCAGCCTTTTGAATAATCAGCGATGATTGTAAATATTATGATCAAACGGATGACGTCAGCGGGTCGGGGGTCAAGTAGAATTCGATGGACCCACGTTAATATTTGCGGCGTAATACTCTATTCTTACTTTCCCAACTTTAGGAGTGGTGCCGGAGAGAAACTGTGACCTATGACTGGCACTTTCAACCGCAAAATAAAATACCAAAAGTAAATTTATTTTTTTTACCTTCCATTTTTCTGTTAATAATTCCAGCCGATCACATTATTTTACCAGAGAATACAATCTTCTATCATATTAAATATTCTATAATAGTATGTACGTATCTCATTTTACCATGATTGGTGTCAAGTGGTTGCTCAATGAATGGTAGGATTAATAATTCTCATAATAATTATTAGCAAAATAATAACGCCCGACATGTAGTGTCACAATGTGTCATGATGCATGTTGGAGCTTGTATGTCGGTACTAGGTACAGCCTATGTTAAACCACAAACGTTGTTGATTGTACTAGATTTGTGTAATTTAGTTTATGTTTAGTGAAATTAATGAAACTATTTAGGAATCTTTGGTTTTGATGATTAAACAATCAGGTGGGTGTAAGTTTTTGTATTAAAATTAGGGATCTCTCGTGATGATTTCTTAGAAACTGTATTATTACAAAATTATAAAACGTGAAAAATTATGTTACCAAATTAAGTAGAAATATAATAAGTCTTATTTCAATCCATGAATAATAATTATTATTGTAATATGTATTTAATTAATTATAATTCACAATATATTATAATTCAAGTATTGCAAGAAACGAGGAGAGATAAGCGTTGATCTAACACTACTGGACTCTAGGAAAACTAGTGCTACCGAAAATATGTCATTTTTAAAACAAATTCTTGACGTATCGACTTTTTTCCACAAAAAAAGTACAAATTGATTTCGAAAGATTGTTCTTTTTTCTAGTAAAGCTGTGTTTTAAATTTTGAAAAAATATGTTTATTTTTAGTTTATCAAGATTACAGTACCGTGGGTCGTTGGGAGATTTGTTAAATTTTCAAACAAGATTTTGTAATACACAACACACATTTCAAATCATATAATCATGCAGTAAAATAAATCAATTAATTATCTAGGATTCTTTTCAGAATTTTAATTTTAGTTTAAATAAAATCATAACAAAAATCATCCGCGCACGTGTTTTGTGAGAAAATACTTCAGTTTATCTATTTATTTACGGTCTTACAAAGTAAAATATTTCGGTTTTTTTACAACGTTTTTTTTGCTTAGACATTATTGAAAGATTATAAATACTTATGATTAAAAATAATTTTAACAGTTTTATCATGACGCGTTTGAGCAATTTTGAATGAAATAAAATCTATTTTGAGTTATTATTTAAAAATGCTGACACGGAGAATAATTAATCTCTCTCTTCGGAACCCTCGTGTACAGTTCCAAGGGTACAATCGCAGGACCATCTTTCGCTGAAATTTGAATTCTCGGCCGCTGGTTATTGGCCCTTAACCACTCTGGGCTCGGTCCTATTTTGTTGGAAGGTCAAAATATTACGGCTTTGGAGTAAAATCCAAATAAATGTAATATTTCTTAACGCATCCGAAATCTAAAAGCTGTATTTGAAAGGTGATTAAACACGCTTTCAAATTTTATGTTTTGAAATAAACATATAATTTTTGATATTTAAAAATATTGAATGCAAACATAAAAAGGTTTAAAAATAGCTCACCTTACGTTTTTCAAACAAAAATTACTGATAAGCAAAAAAAAAAACTAAAAACACACGTGTTTTATTGTATTATAAAAGTCATCGTCAACTCTATTTTTTGTCGTTTCGTGTAAAAATAATTAATAAGAAATTGTTTTTTGTTTTTGTTTTGTACTCTTTGTTTGCGATTACTGTCACTTTTAATTTGTGGTTATAATAAAGCTAAGTCGCAATGTTTTCAACACTGCGTCATTGTGATAAATCTAAAAGTAAAATGTCGCTAGAAGGTTTATTTTATTATATTCGTAAAACTGTTTTTGAGATTACAAATTTGGATCACATGAAGCAATGTATTGCAAGCGCGCATTTTTATAAATAAATTTTTACCCTTCAAAACAATCTATTTTTATCAACAACAAGCTAGCCAACACTAAAGTCATTTAGAGTGCCGACTGCCCACACTTTTGTGAAAGGTTTTTTTATACTTAAATCTTCCCAGCCTTGTGAAAACAGATAGACGTCTTTGAAAATTAAAAATAAGATTTATTCTCAAATTTAAATGATATTGATGTGTTTCACTGCTAGCTCTTCTCTAAAATTAATATTATTGCTGAGTCTCATAATCTTTCTCAGAATTCGCACTTGGAATCCCACTGTTTATTCAACATAATTTCCTTCTACCTAGATTCAAACTTAATTTTTATTTGAACCTTGTATTTTCTATTAGTATTCCATGATTATAATTTTTTTATTTGGTGTTTTTTTATTTTTATTTTATTATATTACAAAATCCTAACGATAATATTTATAATACATTATTCCCAATGAAAGAAGAATTTGTTCCGATTTATTTTATTTATTTAAAATTGTTAATAACTTGTTGAACTCTCCTGAACTTCTTTCGTTAATTTGTTTTCATGTACCGAGTAGATCAGTTCGTCACAAATTATCTTACCATTGTAACAATACAGGATCTAATGCTGAATTATATGCCATAATAAAGCGCCTGCATAATATACTTAGTAACAAATATGTTGTTGATAATGTGATAAATATTGAAAGATTATCAACATACAAACATTATTTAATTAAAGCTGTTTGTCAGCACTTCTCAGTTAGATTATAATCTAGTATACTTTGGATGTTTATATTCTTCATCAATGTTTATTTCTGGAATTTTTAAATTTATTAGTACGTACTTTACGTAGTAATTTTTTAGTTCATAATAACTTGTACACAATCATGTTCGAGTATATGAGGTTTTCTTTTTCTTCATGTTTGTATTTATAATAGCTTCCTATTTTTACTTTATACTGTCACTTCAATATGTGCTTTTAATTTTTTGTCATATTCATTTTTTTTAACTATGTATATTCTTTATCCATTTCAAATTATTGCAATTCCTTTATAAAAGCCGTTAATCGGCGTTAATTCATAATAAATAAATAAATAAATGAGTTTAATAAAACTGATTTCGGGAAGGACTATACAATTAAAAGAAAGTTATTTTTACACAACAACGCTAATCTAATGGGGAGTTCAATGAAAAGTACATTGATTTTAACACAGACTGGACAAAGTTGACATAGTTGATAAAAGAATATTTCATAAATACATTTTGAAAGATTTGCATACAAAAGTTAGAGAGATTTAGAGGAACGTTTAAATTTGAAAAAAAGCGCGGCCCTTTTCATACATACCTTAAGAGGAAATACCAGCGGCGTTTTTTCCATACAAACGTATTCCCCATTTATCTCTCTGGATTTTGACCCTAGAGCAAAATTTCTTTTTACATAATATAGATATCGACCACTAGAGTGTTGGTACGTTTTGATTTTTTTGATAATTTACTTTTTACAGAAGTTAGAATCTTCCTAAAATGAATAAAATTGCCTGGTTTAAACGCCGTCAAAAGACGTTCAGTACACAAACTAAACAATGTATTTTTAAAAAAAGCAAAACGTACCGGCATAGAATATTTTCTTCTAATACAGTTAGTGAAAAAAAAAATCGGTCCAGTTTTGGAGAAGAAAAATGGTGAATACAAAACATCAATTTTGACGATTTTATTTAGGTATTTTCAGCCCGATAAGCAGTTGTCCCTTTCGCTCAGTTCCCCTGAGGGGAGCGCGGAGTGGAACAGAAGACATTCGTTACAATACCTATCGACGATATTTTTAAATGACCGGCATAGCTCTTATTTTTGGATTTGGGATTAAAATACCCAACCACATTGAAAATTATCTTTTGTACGTTTTTCAAATTATTAGCACACACGTCGATGTGAACTAACTCGAGATTAATAAATAAACAAAAGCTCCACATTTTAAAACTCTTCGCTCGACGTTTTTTTGCGTTATGCCACTTCTGCACTCAAGGGGTTTTCTTTATGAATAACTTTATAAAGCTTGTAGATTCCATAAATTAACGCTTAAAAATTCTTAAATGAAGTTACCAATCGGAAGGGGACTTCAATTAATAATATTTTTCAGGAAACAAATTAAAAAATCAACCAAAAAAATATCACAATGAATTTTATGTTTTTTGTTGAAACTTTTACTTTAACCACTTTATGTTTGCCAAATTTTTTTTTTTTTTTAAATATATATATTTATGTGTTTTTTTCAAATTTATCTATTAGCACACACATCTATGTGAACTAACTCGAAATTAATGAATAAATAAAACCTCACACATTTTAAAACTTTCCCTACAACTTCCACATTTTAAAGCGCAATTGTCTCAGTTCGACATTTTTGTGCGTTACGCCACTTCTGCGCTGACCGCCTCAATTGAAGTATTTTAAGGGATTTTCTTTATGGATAACTGTAACGCTTATAGATTGTGAACGACTTATTCCGATATGATAATGAAATTTTCAGCTATTTCTGTATTTTTTTTTATATAAGGAGGCCCTGAGGAATACAATTTTTCTCAGGGCCTATGTCATCTTTGGGGATGCTGTGTGGAGGGTATTTTTAGGGAAGTGATGAAGAGGAAGTTCCGGAAGGGAAAAGGGTACGAAGGGTGGGAAGGAATCTGGGGTTCAGTGTGCCCCGGTCATCCGCCTCCAAGACCTAGACAAACCTCACCCCATGAACCCGGGCACCCTTGCTAAATCACCAAGCGAACCACTTGGGGTGACCAATGGCAGAGGTGTTGATTGTCCAATAAAGATTCCCGGGGCGGCGGTACCCATTCCCGCTTCCCAAATTGAAAACGCCTGCAACCCTCCAAATGAAAATACGATAATTATAATAAATCTCCCTCAAACGTTTAAAAAAATGAAACGCGATTCCCGTTAGTGGAAAAGTAAGAAAATCACAAAAAATATTAATCCATACACAACGCCATCTCCGATACTGACAAAAACAAAACACGGTCAATTGCACATCGATAATTGCTCCATTGTGTAATTTTTAACTTAATAAAAAAACTGAATTTAATTCAGCTAATAAGTTAACACAACAGTTATTGATTCTGAGGCTTTACGAAGTTCGTCGGGTCAGCTAGTTATACTAAACACAATAAAATAACTTTGTTTTAATTTCACTTTATTATTTCCTTATCCGACCGGTTTCGGTTCTACCTGATCCTTCGTCAGGGGTGAATAAGAATACATTTTTATACCCCCTGATGAAGGTTCAGGTAGAATCGAAACGATAAACGATCGGGTGGATAAAGAAATAATAAAGTGGAATTAATACAAAGTTATATTATTGTATTTATTATAATTATGTATTCCCACAGTGTTTGCTATATGTGAAAATTTGATATTGTGATACATTTTCATATTAAATCGATTTGTTCATGGCGTGAAACCCTTTCATAATAATTCTAGTGTTGACATGAGGGAGCGCCTGCGTTATAGGCAACTTGCACTACACCGTGCGTTGTAAATAAAATAAGTATATATTTTATTTGTTTGTATTTGCTTTATAATACGAGTCCGCGAAGATAAATACTATATTGTTTTTATACATATTGAATATAATACTTTTTCATTGAGTAGCTTATTTTTAACATACTAAGGAACGGAGACTGAGCGTGCGAATTCCTGTTTTAAATTAGTCCACCACTTTTTAGATATAAATAATGAATGAGAAATCATTTTATTTTATTTCAATTTTCTTTTGTTTACTTTTTTTTTTATTGTTCTTATTTCAAAAGCACACAACGAGTAATTCAGTAAAAATTAATGTGTTTTGATTATTTTTAATGTTTTTATTGCTCGTAGGTATATGTACATACGAGTTCCCTAAAGTCATCCATGTGGAATTAGCATTAGATGTATTCCTATTATTTTACATTGAGTTTATGCTTTATTTGTAAATTTTTTAATCTTTTTTATTTTGTGTTATACTGCTGTTATAAATGAAATTTGTATTTTATATGTAAAAGCCCAATAGGGCGTCAATAAATAAATAAATAAATAAATTGACCGCTTTGCATTTCGTCCGTCTGTCAATTTGTTTGCGCATTCTGTTTCGTGATGGTGGCCCTTTTAATGGTTTAGTAAAGATTATTTTACACATGTGAAATCTCGACTTTCTTATTGGCATTTTTTTTCAACATTATGGGTATGAACGTGAAAATATTATTGTTTGATATGAATAAAGTTTAAAAAAAATTAATAAATGTTAGGTTCATACAATATCTTATGGCTTCTGATTAAGGCGCGGTGTCCCGCATTTCTATAGATATATACCTAGATACGATTTATAACATATTTTCCTTTAATACTTTAAGTTTTAAAGCACATTTCCATACACATTCCCCACGCCGGAACGGCAATTATATGAAATTCCCTCGTTAGAAAAACATTGCAAAGTATGCTAGATAAACCTGTTTTTTCAGTTGTTTTACAAGTTATATATATAAAATAATTCACAGTATTTCTTTAATTGCTATTTTAGACATTCCCCACGAGATTATTGCTATATTTTAAATTAGTCGTGTTTTATTAAACATTTTCACAATTTTTGCTTAAATATTATCGTTTTTTTTAATATTAGCGCGCTCCCTCCAACATTCGTATTTTCGTATCTCTCCATTTTATTTTTGAGCGGTAGGTAAAATAAGTAGGTTTTTAAGCATCTGCTTACTAATCTTATGATTTCAGGGGATAATTTGGTTTTGATTTATTATTTAATAAGAAAAAAAATAGAATCACAGGTACGTTTTTGGACTCGAGGCCTGTTGTTTACAGAACTAGTATTTCCATTGGTGATTTTTTTTTGTAAATGCTGAAGTGCTAACAGTTTATAATAATTAAAGGCGACGGAAACTTTTTGATTTCAACCTTGTGTGCAATACCATGAAGGCGCTTTATTAGAAATCTGTCTGCGCTCTAACGTCCACCAATGTTAATGAAATAAATTACCTTTAATTTGTTCCAACTGTGTATTTGACGAAATTCAGAATTCAAATTTTGTTTTCGAGGGCGGCAATATTTCAGGTAAAAATTCAGTTGTATTACCTCAGTGGGATTTCATTATTTCCATAAAATGAAATTGTTGTAAAAGAAATATGATTACTTGTGTGAAGTTCTCGCCTAATCAGTGGTATTTTATCCGTAACTTTCCACTTGAATAAGTTTAAAAATGTTTCATTATAGTGAAAAAAATTTATAAAGTGTTGGCGGCTTTATCTAATTTTGTATATTTTCCCTTGTTTCAGGTGAGTGTTGCTACTATGTATGGCGGCATCGGCGTCGTGGCGCCAAGCGCCGGCACGTGACGTCAGCTGGCGGCGCCGTAGTTGGTAGGCCGGTCAGCGACCCCACCAGCGAGGTCTAAACAATCTTAAATACTATCTTTAGAAGGAGGCTCTGGCTCTTGTTGATCACTTTGTTTTATTATCTCCGTGTCCACCTTTTAAAAGAGATTGCGAGAGGGATTAGCAACCGCCGATTTCAGCCCCAAATTGCTGAATAACCTTGGAAATTGAAAGATTAACTGTTTTAATATCTTTACTACCCGCGTTTTAACGGTCGCTGTAATATAATGCTGGCGCTCACCTTTGGTGGTATACTTTTGGTTGAAATAACTGAGCCATCATTTCCATTTTATTTCCCACATATCAATGTTAAGGGTTGCGAATTGATACGAGTTGAATTTATGTTGACCAAAAAATAGTTCGTTATAAATCGTTTTCATAAAAGGTATACTTTTCCTATCAATTCAATTTCTATCCGGCGTTTATTTTAATGAATAGTATAATACTTATAGTTCCTAACATTTTCCTTCTTTCCTTTATTTACCCTTCAGTTTTTAAGGAGAAGGTAACCACATTATTTATTGAGTTTCAAATTCCACTTGTTTAATTAAATTTGACTTTGAAATATATGAACTTTACAAAAATATTATACAATTTTATCAAAATCAAAATCATTTATTGTACAAAATTTTCATTTAGTGCAAAGGTATAACTTATAGGTACCTATATCCTATTTCTTCCAGTTAACCTAACATGTTATACAGATATGAACACAAATGAAATATAAATATAAAAGTGGTGTAATACAAAGTGAATTTGTTTTAATTTATCATATAAATATAAAAACAGTTGTACCTATGTGAGGTAATACATCACTTAATGTGTAATGAGACCTGTTCAAAAGGAATGTTTTTAGTGATGACTTAAATCTGAGTGTATCTTGTATTTGTTTAATATCATTTTATTTTTATTTATTTATTTTAGGGAAAGTTGACAGCAGATCTGATATTACAAAATAAAACAATAGTAAGATAGTTAATTATGCCAATTATGAACTTTCCACTGATGATAGTTAATGATTAATAAAGTGTGACATTATAAGGGTGTTTTCTTATATTAAATTATTATTTTTTTTACAATATATGAAAGGGGAGAGGGGAGGAGGAACATAGAATTAGGATTAAGAGGCAAAGGACGGGAATATATAGGGATTAAACTTTCTAGTTTGAGTCATGTTGCTTACTGAGTTTTCGTTTTATGTCATGTAAAGTCGAGTTAAAGATGTCAATATGGTAATAATTTAAGTTAAATGAGTGTGTGGATCTATAGATAAATGAGTTCGGTTTGGAGTTGGTCTTGCAAAGAGGGAGATTAAAAGTAAGTGACTGTCTGCTGTTGCGATTTGGAACATGGAATGATAGACGTTGAAGAAGATCAGGACTATCAATTAGGTTATGTGCAATTTTAAATAACATTTCCGAATCTAATCTAATCTAATCATGTGGAAGGTTGTTGTATACTTTAATGGCCATGTAAAAGGGTCCTTTTTGGAAAATTGTTTTGTTTGCTTTGGGTATTAATAAATTTTCTGTAAACCTTGTAGCGTGATTATGTGTAGAGTTTTTTTGTGGAAACTAAAAAACTAATCCGAATATAGATCCTTTCCATTTAAATGGCCTGGTATGTAAGACCACCATTAAGAATTGAAACATTACTTGAAATGGCATTAAACGGGTAATTTTTCATCCCCCCCCTCCCCCTCCCTAATACTTTCAGCCTCACAACATACCCCAACTGTGGATGCCATAGTCTCACCGGCTGACGATTGGTAGTAGTTGGAACTCTTGTGCGGTATTCACATTTTACAATAAATCGCCGAAATGTTTTTTTTTTATTCTGTGTTTTTATCGAATTATTTTATTCAGATAAGTCATCTCATGTTTTATTAAATTATTGTCGTTTTTTTTCAATAAATTTGATCATACTCATTTAATTTGACCTTCGGTTCATTTAATAAATCAATCGTTTTATTCAAATGAGGCTATTGAATGGCAATAATTCTGCTCGTGGCAGACGTCTTTATGCCCCCCTCCGATGATAAAGCGAAGGCGATACATTCCGTTCACGTCCCTGTGGACCGTGTCTGTGTGCTGATTGCAATCCTCTTTGTATGGCGTCACCTACTTCTTTATTCTTTGTGGCTTCTCTCGTCTCGTCTGCTATGCGTCTGCCGTGTACCATATATTCGTACTGTACACAGCGCGCGGGATCGTGTTCTGATTGTGAATCTAATCTTCTGCTCTCTTATTGTCTCCTTTGTTTCTTTTTATTCTTCATTGGCTCGAATAGCTATCCGAGCTCATGCTGACGCTTAGTTATAACGATGTGTAATGACTATTTTATAATATCGATTTCGATTCAAATACCGTCACTCGAAATCTTTCACACCGGCAAATATTTAAAATATTCTCGGTAAGCTTGGTTTTAGAAATCTCGAGGCGTCACGAGTTCATGATCGTGTCATTAATTCGTAGCGCTTGAGAGTACTGCCATGCTCCGTTTCGAGACACGTTTGTATGAATAGGTGTTAATATGCCAAACGCCACGATTTAGGTACGCGAACAGAAATTCTTCCGTATTGGATTCACAGTTTCTTCCTTGGATTTACAGTTTATTTTTCTCGCGCAGTACAACTCCGCGGAGCTCATCGATGATTCAGTTCGTGTTATGGCAATTCTTCTTGCTCGCGCTGGTAGATTTTCTCTTTAACAAATAACCTCCCCCACGGCGGTGCGGGGTGCAATGTTGTATGACTCACCGCTCCAATCTGTTAGATTTGTTTTTAACCACTGTGCCACACGGCTACAAGATTGACGTCACAGCGCCTTTAGGATCGTCCGACCACTGCCTGGTGACAACGTCAATCCCCGTAACCTTCAGACCGCCAAACGAGCGGCTGAAGAGAAAAGTGTGGCACTATAGATCAGCAGATTGGTTTGGTCTGCGGGCACATTTTAATGCTTTCCCGTGGTCAGCTGTCTGTTTTCGGACCTCGGATCCCTCAAGATGTGCCCAGGAAATTGGTGAAGTCATCACATCCGCGATGGATGGCTTCATCCAATCCACTGTTAAAGAAACTGGTGTGGGCTCAAAGCCGTGGTTCAGTCGACAATGCTCTGAAGCAGTGCGACGAAAAAACGCGGCTTACCGAGCCTACAACACATCTCGAACGTCCGAAAACAGAACAGTATATAACAAAATGGCAAAGGAAAGCAAGAGGATCATTAATAGGTCTAAATTCGAGCACGACCTGCAGATCAGTAGAAAGCTGGCTGCCTGCCCGCACGGCAGCAGAGCGTTCTGGTCGCTTGCGGGCTCAATAGGTCGCAATTTCTGCAAATCCAGTCTGCCACCTCTTACCAGACCTGACGGCTCTCTAGCAAATACCGCCGCCGAAAAGGCTAACTTATTAGGCAAAATGTTCGCGGAAAACTCGACCCTCGATGATCAAGGTGCTACCCCGCCGTCGGTTCCTCACTGCGGTTTTCATATGAAAAAGCTAAGGATCCGGCATCGGGATGTACTCCAAGTCTTACGAGGGCTTGATATTAATAAAGCTAGTGGGCCTGACGGAATACCTGCCCTGGTATTGCAGAGGTGCGCTGCAGAAATAGCTCCAATTTTGACGAAGCTTTTCAAAATGTCCCTGAAGTCTGGCTCTGTGCCCTCTGGTTGGAAAAAAGCGATCATTCACCCTATTCCAAAGAAGGGTGACCGCTCCAACCCAGCCAACTACCGCCCCATAGCGATCACATCAGTTCTGTCTAAGGTAATGGAACGTGTGATCAACGACAAACTGCTCACATACAAAAAGAAGAACAAAATTATTAACGACCGTCAATACGGATTCCGGCGGAACCGCTCGTGCGGTGATCTTCTCGCGTATGTGACGCATGTTTGGGGGCGGTGCCTGGAACGTTTTGGTGAGACCCAAACGGTTGCACTGGATATTTCCAAGGCCTTTGACCGGGTTTGGCACCGTGGGCTTGTCAACAAACTGCTTTCTTACGGACTTCCCGCATCCTTGTGTAAGTGGATTGCCGACTTTTTGAGGGAGAGGTCGATTCAGGTGGTTGCTGACGGTTTCACCTCTTCTTCGCATTCGATAAATGCTGGCGTCCCACAGGGATCGGTTCTGTCACCGACTTTGTTTCTGTTGCACATCAATGACCTCTTGTCATGTGCACCGATTCATTGTTACGCGGATGACAGTACAGTCCATGATAGCTTTTTGTTTGACAAGCCCCCAAAGGGCACACAAACTCCAATAGCTCGGAGGGCTTTGAAGCATAGAATGGACGGTTACCTCGAGAGTATTTTCTCTTGGGGTAAGAATAACCTCGTCGAATTTAATGTTTCAAAGACCCAATCATGTTTGATAACGTCTAAAAGGGATCGAAATGAAAATCTAGTCTCCTTCAACGGAAGCAACCTTCCGAACAGGACCTCCATTGATATGCTTGGTGTAACTCTAAGTGACCAGCTTAGGTACGGGGGCTCCATCGAAACCAGAGTTAAGTTAGCCTCTCAGAAACTGGGCGTACTGTACAGGGCCCGCAGATACTTTAATAGTACCCAACTGCTAACCCTGTACAAATCGCAAGTGCGCCCCACGGTTGAATTTGGCAGCCACCTCTGGTCTGGGGCTCCAAAATACCTAAAAAAAACCCTTGACTCTGTGCAGAAACGGGCGGTCCGTTTGATAGATTCTCCCATCTTAACAAACGGACTGCAATCTTTAGAGCATAGGCGTCAGGTGGGAATGCTGTCCTTGTTCTACCGGTATTACAATGGAAGATGCTCCGAGGAACTAGCATCATTGATCCCCTCGGCACCGGTGCATAGTCGGGAAACACGCCAAACACGCGCCCAACATTTGTACACGGTTGACATTACTCACATGAGAACGGGTCGTTTCTATGACTCGTTCTTGAGTTCAACGGCTCGGCTGTGGAACGATTTGCCGGCCTCTGTGTTTCCTCCCTCCTACAACATGGGTCTCTTCAAGACCCATGTTCACTCCTTCCTTTCCTCAAAAAGACCCACCACACAGCATCTACAAAGATGACATAGGCCCTGAGGGAAATTATTTTCCTCAGGGCCTCCTGTGTGGTGTTAATGTAAAAAAAAAAAAAAAAAAATGTGATTGTCATCAAAATTCAAGCAATTTCTTCCACCTTGCCTCTTGTAAAATATTTCATCGAAAATGAAAGAATTAGAAAATTAATTCAATATTTCTTTTTCGGTCCCTAACTACTGGCTTAAATTGGAAAAATAAAATCAATATTTATCCTTTAGGAGCGGTCGGCTATAATGACTAATCCCTGGAGTGGGCCCACGTGGCCGCGTTTCCTGGAGCCCGGCGTTAATCAGGGCTGTCGCGGACGAGCCCCGCGGGTGACATTGTGTCCACCCCGCCCGGTGATAGGCAGCAGCCAACCGGCCCCGCGGTGCCCTTTATCTTGTCGGCTTAGCCCACATGGAACAGGCCGGAGACCATTGATTGGCGTTATTCCCTCTTTCACGTACTTGCTATTGCTTCATCTGCAGATACGTGTTACTTTGCTTTTTGCAATTTGAAAACAACACACTTCAACCGTCGGTATGTTAATTTGTCGTACTGCGAATATTTACACTCTTCTTTACATTATAATGGTTCTGTGAGGCCAGCAGTGTATTTTTAAATGATCTAAATCAGACCTCGTTTAAAAGGAGATTTGCGTTATCACGATACGATAATTTCCTGTTTTGAAATAGCTTCCATGTATTTATATTGTCGCGGTGGTGAGACTATTGTGCACGCGTCACCGTATCGATTTATAGTATCTTCTCCTTGTACCACGTAACAGCCAGCCCCCTTCCCTCTATATGTAATACTATAGTTACAGTACAGTGTGGCAAAAGAAGGGGGCCCGAAGACCCGGCAGTGCACGGTGCCCAGTGCCCCGGTGTCCGAGGAGCACTTCCGCCTGCTTACTGCATTGATTCATTCCCTCGTGCCACATTGCGCCGCACTGCCTTCTCCATTTCTCAAACAAAACATAATCACGGAATAACGGAATGAGGGAAAATGTAAATCGCATTAACTCGACGAAGAGAAACGAGAACATAATATGGCATGCATAATCCGAGTCATTTAATTTAAAGGCGGTCTTAGGAGTGTGCCGTTTAGTCCGAAAGCTCCACTTATCTTCCGCCAAGGATTGTTTGCAGAACAGAACGATCTTAATTGGACGCTTGCTCTCTCTAAATGGTGTTTGCAGTAATAACGCTACCGTTCCGAGTAATCGTCATTCAAATTGAACCTTTGTTTAGTATAGCGTTTTCTCTTTGCTCTTCACACTTTTCTGAATAATGTTAAAGGTTTTTTTTTACTTTTGTCGGTGAAAATCTGTACAAAGTTCAAGCGTTTGCAGTTATTTTAATTGATAAAGCTCTTATAATTAGTAGATAGCTTTTGTATTTATTATTATTATTTATTGATGTTTACAACTTCATTAATTAGGCACTAGCTTTACTGCTAGGCCCTGCGGGCGGATTTTGGTCCAATTTTGGTCCAGTTAGTGTTGGTGACTATTTTATAAATCCAATGGGAACTGGTTCCAAAAATACCCCGTTCCTCGGATCCACTGTCATCCAGTGATAGCTAGTCACCGGGACAAAGTAACCGAGACAGGCAATGACGTCATATGTAATATATGGCCGCTAACTAAGCATTACCGTCAATATTTCCATATCCTAAGAGATACTACAAATTCACAAATTCGTAGTACTTACATCTGCCAGGGGCGACTGCCATGCGACCTGCTAACGGAAATAGAGCCATCTTTTGACGAATTCTTGAATTCGAAACCGAATTACAAAGGTAGTTTGTTCGAAATTTCACGTACCTACACAGATGTTATTTCTGGCGCCAGACATGCACTCGAAGCCGGGTTCTGAAATTCAACTACGCAGACGTTAACGTATTAATACTGTTCGATGGTTTTTAAATAGTTTATAGGTATTCCATAGTACGATATTTTTAAATTTTCGATTTTCGCGGCGGTTCTGGAAATGTTGATAAATTCAAGAATGTAAACATTTTGATAACTTAGTTTTGTTTGGTTAACTTAGTTGACTTTTGTTTACTTAGTTAACTTTGGTTTACTTAGTATATTTTGCCCTGAGGAATGATCGGTTGTTCGAAACCGGTCGGCGCATGTAAAAAAAAATTGGTTCTAATAAAATAATATTTTTTCATTTATTTATAATGGGATAATCACAAAGTTATAGTTGCATTCAAAAGTAAATATTTTGCCTTTGCGTAATGTAAATTAAACATGGCTAGCAGGTAGGCAGTGTAGGCACACCTATGTTTATTAATACATGGGAATGTACGAGTATTTTTATGAAGGTTTAGCAGATTTTTACCGGCTCTCAAGGCAACGATCAGCGGATTATCGCTGTTTAATCTCTACTGGTTATGTTAGTCTGTGTATCTACAGGAAGGTCTGTAATGTTATGTACATAAATACCTACATTTGCTACGGCAAGGGATATCCGTATGTTGTTTAGCATGCACACACCACACACTCACCAGTATTATGTTCCGATAAACGTTATCTTTTTGTTATTTGCTCCCATTGTGAGCCTATGGTTATTATATTACCCGATCTCCCTTTTGATAATATTTCTTTTAACACATTTGAGATAAACCATCGAATCTACATCCATAGGATGTGAAATGTGGGGATTTGAATGCCAAGAGGCCAGTGCATTAAAATTAAGTAAAGGTTGGATGTGGGTTCGGCTAACTTAACGTTCCATTTTTATTTTTTTATTAAATTCTCTAAGTTTCTTACTAGAGCTTATGTAATTTTCACTCTTTCATTTCTGATATCGCAGCATCCGAGTGCCGCTACCTTGAAAATACCCTTAATAAAATATCCAAAAAAATATCTCACTCGAGGGCGAAATAAGGAACGCGCGTAAAAACTCGGAACACTAAAATTTCTCATCAAATTCAAATGGCTTGCTCGGGCCTCGGCTCCTACATATTTCATGGTAGGCGGGGGGGAGCAGGAGGCTCCCCTGGGCGGCACATCTCAGGTGCAATTCGGCCGCCCTCGGGCCGATGGAATGGCCGACCTTTTCCGCCCGCCCGCCTTTTCCACCCGAATACCTCCGCCGTTATTCTTCTTCTTCTCTCTTCGAGTGTTTCCTGCGCGGCCTTGACCGCCCAACCGCCCAACTGCCCAACCGACACCCCCGATACCGAGATTGGATTATTTTACCTCTACCTGGATTCTAATCATACTCTCCTAAACATTCATCAAATATTACGATTCTTTGTAACGGTCGCCCCGTAACGGGGTAATCGAATGTTTTATCATCGTATTAAGCTTTATATGAATTTTATTAATACATTTCGCAAAATTTAAAATAAAATAGGCTGTTTGAAGATCTATAGACGACTAAGCAATAACTTTACTTGCGACATAATATGTTCAAGTAAATTGTACATAATAGGTAATACTAATATACCTATTGTGCCATGCCTTCGAGCCGAAACTCCGCCGAGGGAAATAACACGAGTTTGGCAGAGATCACGCACGTCCCCGATTAATCTAGCCCGCCTTTTAATACGTTTTGTTTACCTAATTTAAATTGATCCACCACCCCCGGTGTTTCCCCGTCACGCCACCCGCTCCCTCTTTCTTAGCATTCCTCAAACAATCAGTCATCAGGAGGAAGCTTTGATGGATAAATAGTGGAAGCCTAATCACTAATCAGTAATCACCATGCAGACATGGCTACCAGAAGCAGGTTGGTAGTATCTCGTAGCACGACTCGATGCTGCAAGAATCAGATACACGACACTAAACTAACAACTAGTATTTGCGTCTGACTGCATGACTATCGTGATTCTTATCTACTGCAGCATTATTCATTGGAGAAATAAATCAATATTTGAATCGTGTCGAGATTAAGAAGTGGTTAAACATGGGAAAATGGAGCTTCGTTTCTTTGCGAGCTTCTGGTTCAAAGCACTTAAAGCTGTTCGGTGTTATGTTAGATTGTGGGTTCTTACATAACTCACTAAATTATAGCCATAAATTATTATTAATCTGAGGAAATAACACATTCTTGTCGTGGCTTAAATTTGATGAATGTGTAGGGTTTGATAGCAGTATATAGGGATAGGGTATAAGACGCTGCTTATATTATTATTTGAATGGATGTGAGCCGCGGCACGAGGTTTACACAATGGTCCCAATCGTTTCCCTTATTCTGTCTGACATCAATCACAATCTACCCTGGTATACTCTGTAAATATCTCCATTTCCCGATGCGGAATTGGCAGACTCCCCCAGCCTCCTGTCTCTGCCTCTGCCGAAGAATTGCCGCGGAAACAGAATAGGAGTTGGCGGGAATTCGCTTAATAGAAATCTTTTTATAATCAAACTGCCAAATGATCCGTGAACGTAATGAACTCCGCTGCGGCCCTTTGTCCGTGGAGATCTATGGTCTGGTGGGTTGTTTTATTGGAATCGTTTCCTTATTGGGTACTAGCCCATATTGCCAAGAGTGCACCTATTGATACGCTGATTGAGCACAAGATTGCCTTCGATAACCGATCAAATATATCTTCTCACTCATCGTTACATTGTCTTTCTAAAAGATTGAAACTACATACATTGTACTGCACGACATATACACACACATGGCTGTCTCGGGTTTTGTTCCAAGCTACTCGTATGTGTAAATAATTAAATATTTCACTATAGTTTCTGTGTTAGTAATTAATGTAGGTAATTATTTTTTTAACCTTTATAAAAGCTCCATCGAAAAACTTAAGTTTCACGTTACTTTCTACGAGCAATTTAAAATTAGTTTCTGCAATATAATAATTGCACATGTGATCAATGATATGGCTCCACAAAAATCATATTATTCTTCAATAGTTTCGCAGAAGTACTCGAGTCCCAGTAGGATACCTGTCAGACGCAACGGTGAACCATTTTTAAATTGGATGAGAGATGCTGCAACGTGTAACAATAATCATTCATTCCGTTTACATTAACTCGCATCCACCTTGGGTGGGCCGGAATAATTCCTCTGGTGGACGTTTTTCTTAAATAAGATTCATGTAAGTAGAAAGTTTTTATAGCGCTTCGGAACATGTTATTCGCGGGCGTGATGCGGAAGGCGGCTCGGATAAAGGAACAGTTTGCTCGTCAAGTATCGCTCCTGTGAGGACTATCTGCGTAATGGGGTGCGCGATGCCTCCTGTATTCACGAATCCTAGCGAATGCCGGAAATGTGCACTTTATGCGGTGCCTCTTGTTAAAATCTCACGCTGCAAGTAATCCGGTGTCAAACAGAAATAATTAAATGTCACAAATCTCACAAACTGTTTTGATCGCGGAATTTGATGCCGCTTATACAGATAAATCATTTTAAAGATACTGCTTGTGTTGTGGTGTACCTGCTGGAAGTGTGCGCCTGCTGGAAGGATAAATAATCATTTTGTTTTTGTTGGGAAACTGCAGGATGCATAAAAAAACATTAAAAGAACATTGTCGAATTGAATCGCGAGGATATTTTACGTTCGCTACCTATCCAGTATCTTTGGGCGTTTGCGGGGTAAAAGGGGACTGTGGGCGAGTTGTGGGCGACTGTAGTTTGAATTTTTTTTTTAATTTACATTCAAATGTGTCTTTCAAACGATTTTCCTGTTACTGTGTAGACGCTTGCTATTATATTACAAAATTTCAACTCAAATCGTTTTAGAGTTTGCTTATCCCTTTTTTTATTTTTTTTTTTATGTAAGTTTATTTAGGAAACATACAGTTTTATATATAAATTCGTTTTACATTTAACAGTGAATAAAGTACAAACCGGTTAAGTTCCATTTATGATCAATTTTGTTATGGTTATAGATTAGGAAGCAGTAAATATTTAAATTTATAATATTACATAGTACAAGTAAAAAAATAATAAATAAACAATACAGAAATACTAGTTTTGATTTAAATACATTGTAAGGTTAATTTAATGTAATAGGGTTTGGCGAGTCAATAAGACAGTTCACAATCTAATCTATCAATCAATCAATTATGTAGTACCTAATACTTTATACAGAAATAGTACCTCATTTTTTTCTATCTCTAAAGAGCAATAGGGTTACACTGATGATTTTCCAAATGATACCACAAGTGTTTCAAAAATTTTATTTGAATATTTTCAATTCGGTTAATATAAGTTTGGTGTCGAGGATTCGAAATGACATATGCAAATTAAAAATTGAGATGAGATCTTACATGTGCCGTATATAGCACAAGTGTAAAAGTTTTTATTGAATGGTTTTGTGATGAGTAGAATGAAGCTCGTTTGTTAGTGGACTTTTTATAAGATGTGTTCAATATAATCTTTATATGGTAATTTAGAGTCAAGTAATACTTAACTCCAAGGTCTCCGATTTTTTTCTACTCCTTGAAGATAAATTTCAGATGATAAGTAAGGACGATTGGATGACTTTAATTAATTTTATATATTCTTGTATTTTTTGCAATCATCTACTGATCTTACGTATTTGTATACTTTCATATCGTCAGCTTAAATAACGAAATCAGAATGACTAATGACATGTTTGATTTCATTGAATTATAAAGGG
Organism: Limnephilus marmoratus; assembly: GCA_917880885.1. Taxonomy (NCBI): domain Eukaryota; kingdom Metazoa; phylum Arthropoda; class Insecta; order Trichoptera; family Limnephilidae; genus Limnephilus; species Limnephilus marmoratus. Next base: position 49,447,178 of record OU862909.1, on the reverse strand, counting down.
CCAGGGGCCCTAAATGGGAACCTTGAGGTACTCTCGATGGAGTGGTTATTATCTGTGACATGTAATATTTTAGGGCAACAGCTTTGCTTCTATTTTTAATGTAAGATGAGAACCATCTGAGAAGATTTCCACTTATACAAAGCATTCAACCATCTTTCACTTAATACAAAAATTGAAAGGTCAAAAATAAATTCAAATACAAAATTAATAAATAGATTAAAGAACACAAAAGCAATATTACAAAAAAAAATATATAACGTAAAATAATAAAACATATACACGTAACATACTACCATTATAAAACACACAATCGTAACTCATAATGTGTTCCGATTTTTTTTTCACTACCGACTTTATACATTTTATTAAAATTTATTGCTTCATCTTTTTTATTTTTTTTATAAAATGGGTTAGCCACACAGTTAGGCCAACATTATCAAATTATGTTGTAAAATGTTAATTATTGTACCAAATAAATATCAACTTTTTCCAGTTTGTTTAAAATAATATCACGATTCACCTTGTTGAAAGCCTTAGAAGAAGCGGTATAAACAGAGTCATCACTTGAAGAAAAGTTTCCGTGGAACATGTTATTAAGTATATCATAGGAGATTTGTTTCAATTTCACGAAAATATTTTGTCGAGTTCCAAGTGAGATGATTTTTATCAAGCAAGTACGAGATATTTTGGAGACAGATTAATGGTCGATAGCTTTATTGATAACTTCATAGCATTTATCAGTAGCTTCTTCCATGCACATTTGACTGAAAAAATTGTTTTAGAAATTTATTAATTTTAATATGATCATAAAGAGTAACTAATCAAGACTTTCCGTGGTAAATATTTTAAACTAGGGTCTGTGTAATCGTCAGTAAGAAAGGGAGGATAGTAGGGCAGTAACGCACAGTTCAATATTTTATTACTGTATCGAGAAAGCTTTTGCTTAAATCAACCACATATCTTGTTATATTGGTGGAAGTCACACACAGTGATAGAAAATCACGTGAGTGCTGGCTTCATCGGTGACTGGTTGTGAAATCATTTAATTTAAATTAAGAATTAGAATCCTGACAAGTTTTGAGACATTGTAGTCTCCTATAAGTATGAAGTCATCATCGGAATTATTTAGTCAGAGATAACTAGTGGATTCAAAATGATTTATAACACTGCTAGTATGTTTGGCGCCGGCCGTGGGGATTGTAAGAACAACAAATATTATTTTTTAGTGTCAGTAGAAGTAGTAGTGCTTACCCATATGTCTTCAGCTTCTTGTGTTGACCAAGTTATCCGGTGAATGCCGTTATATTTGGATTAAACGCCAATAAGAACCCCCTAAAGGCTGGCCTGTAAGACTTTAGTCATACAGGTCATATAGATAACAGATATAACATTTTAATGTCACGTCTAAAAACGTTATATCTGTTATCCAATATCTCTTGATTACTAATACTATCTACGAGTCATGTTTGTGAAATACGTATAATCTCAAAGTCATTATTTGTAACGAATCTTAAGAAATCATGTGCTTTTGTGCGCAACCTCTATAAATAAAGGGTTTTGATTTAAAATAAGGGTAAATGAAACAATTTAACTTTTTTTTAACCACTTTTATATTTGAGTAATCCGACCGTTCCTTCTTCAGGGAAATGTATACTGATTTGACAGTTTTGAAATATGGATGGGAACAATGTATTATTATGGTAGTAGTGGAGCCGTTGCTTGATATTAATGAAGAGTGGGTGGGTAGGGGAACATATCCATGATTGGGCTATAAGACAATATTTTTTGTTTGTTGATAATAGATTCATTATTTTGAAGGGATTTTTTTTTATTTACAAGGCTTCTAAGTTATCTAAACGTTTTCCTTTGTGATTAATATGAAGAATATTTATCCCCGTATTTTTTTCAAAACTATGGTTATTTTCAATGATATGGTTAGCGAACAATTTTTATACATTATTATTACAAAGTTATATTCAAAAGTATTAAATAAAGGTAAACATTTTTAATTTATTTTGTGTGAATCTTGTCTATTGAAGTTATTTCTTAGGTACAAATAATGATATCTTTATTGTTATAAATTAGCAAAAAAATTCTATAAATAAATTTAATAAAATATTATAATTAAATATAATGTACAGTTGTTTATAAATTAGATACATAAAATAAACAATAATATTAACATAATATTATACATCTGTAGGTAGGCAATATGTGAGGAATAATATATCTGCGTACGAACTACTAATTTTTTTTTTCTTAATCTAACAAAGATTGACTTTACTTTTCTTTTATTCCCCCTTCGATAGAACAGAAAGAAGTTAGAGTCTCCCTTCTTTTGTCATGTATTGCGCCGAAGAATTCCATTTCATCACGGTATAGTTTCCCGTGGCGATTTTTTTTATTTTTTATTTTTCAATGATTCCTTTGTGAGCGAGGAAATATCCGGTGGTCATAATAATATTTTCGAACACCTGTTCTTTGAACGATTGAAAATAGGAAGGTGATATTTTTTCAATGTTAAATTTTTAGTACCAAAGAAAACGGACAAGATTATGTATATTACTGGCTGATCCGACAAACGTTGTTCTGCCATAAAAATTATTTCTAGTGAATATTTTGGTTGTTAAATAAAAAATAACGAATGTATTGTAAGTGTGTGAGGATGGGATCTATGACAGAAAGAGGAATGGAGCGCTGTCGACGATGACCGCTGATGAAAACAAAAAACACTAACTAAAGTAGGAAAATGACATAAAGAAAATCAATATGAATTTTGAAGACCAATTGAGTGTACGATATTTTTGTCAGTCCGTCTTTAGCCAACACAAATAAGCTCGATGGTTTGCCCAAGCGAGAACATGATGCCGAATGAAATATCAAAATGACGCCACGCTTCTCGTTAATATCTTGCGCATCTGTCATTCAATAACATAAATAATTTCATTCTGTTTGAAATACGAAAGACGGTTAAATTTGTTCTTACAAAAATATTAAAATAGCGATTAAAAAATTGGAGGATGGGGATAGGAGAGTTAAAATTTGGGGTTGTAGGTATTTTTTGATGCCAAATAAAAAAAAATTGTCAAAAAAATGGTTTTTTTCTGGATAGGGACACCCTAATCACCTAGCGGTATGAAATTTACTTTAAAAGCTATTCTCTTGCCTACCAAATACACATAAAACATTTCATAAAAAATCGGTTAAGCCGTTTCGGAGGAGTGCGACCACAAACACCGTGACACGAGATTTTTATATATAAGATTATAATGAATATTTAGTTAATTTAAAAAGTGATTTTCCTACGCTTCTCGTGTTCTACCATTTATCTTCTTTTATAATCCCAGCTTTGACATTAAATGTCAATTATTGAAGCGTTACTTATATGTTCTGGAATAAATGCGCATAGCTAGTATGTTATTCGGCCGGGCCCCCAAGGCGAGCTCTCCCTGCGATCGCATATTCATGAACGTAAAAATCCTCCGCTAAAAGTTTGCGTCGGACCTAACTGCTTTTTTTATTTATGTCCAATTTTATTGGACACGAGTACGTTATGTTTCATAGCCTGGAACGTAATAACCAATTCCTCGGGACTATGCATGTAGCGCCCTCCTTGCGCGTACCTCCCCGGGCGCCTCGTGTATACTTAATGCTCCGGCGGGCGCAGGAAGCAGCGACACCAGGCAGCAGGCAGCAAGCTCTTCCCCAGCCAAGATTATCCACCTTCGAATTTTAGTCAAATTGTTTTCTCCGTCAGTGACAAAGAAACTCGAGAATCCAATATTGCAGAAACGATGATTGGCATCTTTAAATGAATCCCATCTGCAAATATAGGTATATCTTTGAAGTGAAACTTCCTTAGCCCCGTTAGAGTGATTTGAAATTCGGATGAAACGGAAATGAAGCACTACGGCACCTGCAAAGCATCAAACTGCGCTCTAGGCACCTATTGGTTGAGATATAAAACGGAAACGACGTAAGGTCTGCGCTCATCGGCCGCTTTGTTTTTTTACGGGTCGTCGGAATATAATGCGTAAATTCGCGCCTCGCCGAGCGCATCCCATAGCGCAGCGGTATAGTGCATCGCAAATCTCAGCGGCCAGAGAAATTCAGCGGACGGGGGTTCGAATCCTACAAAATAAAAATAAAACATATTTGTTTTTGTAAATCAATCTTCAAACCACTGTAAAATGAACAGGCAAAAGAAAGCCTCATCTAGCGACTTCTAATTTCACTTCTATCGCGTGTGAATTACACTCTTTAATTTTTTGTTACCGAAAGCATTTCATTTGTAAACACAAACAAACCATTGCTTTCCGATAAGATTAAGGGTGAAGAATCAAGCAAGTAGAAACATCAGTTTGTGTGAAATTCCCGGGAACCGCGAAATAATAATATCGGAATAGGAGGTGTGTTGCTCCCCCTCCCAGCGTGGAATAAATGTACCGTTTTATAATCTACCCACCCCTTCTCTTCCCAAGACATGTATCACGTCCCGCGACTGATATAAAATGTTATTTCCTTTTCGGCAATTTGGCAATTCCTCGAATTATGATCATTTCGTATATTCGTCGTTCCAGGTTTATCCTTACAGGTGGTGTGCCTATAAACTTTTTACGAATCGTTCCAATTTGCACGATTGATACCGCGAATGATTTATGCTCGTTCCTTTAAAAGGGGTGTTTTGCGCGTTGTGTTTAGTATGTTCATTAAAACGCGGTTCCGCCCTTAACGGTTATGATGTCCGGGAGTGTGATGACCGCGACTCACCGCTCAACGCTCACCGGGGACATCCATATTTCACTCCATATTTACACACCTCTTATCTCCGGCTAAGCTGCGAGCGTTTCCCGCCATCGCTCCCCGTGGTACCCCCATTACCCCATTACCCGGACAGCCAGACCACTGACAGCGCGCCACAACCACCGCTATGAGCCAGTCGCCGTGGGCTGTTTTGTTTCGATTGTCCAGTGAATTCTAGCAAACATTTTGGCCTGGTTTCGTTTCGTCAACGCGTTCTGGCGAGATGATTCTATTACTGAATCTGGAACAGCTCAATGAACCAACTGTTTTACTTTTAATATATATTTTTAATGTCCTTCTGTAACGAGCTACAAAATATACAAAGGCTTTTCTTTTATTCAATACTGACATATTTTATTACAATGACCAGTGCATCGGTTATAGCATTTGCCCTTATCGTCTGTAGAGACGTGTAACTATACACTGTACCACTGTACGTATATAATATTATATGATATCGTTCCGTTGTACAGCCGTAGCCGCCACATTGGTCTGACGTTTGTAAAAATGGAACACGTTCTTGGTATATCTGATACCTCCCTCACTTCACGTGGGGTTGGATAAATCCACGCTCTACAGTATTCCCCTCAAAGTTATCTCGCTTTTCTTTTTACCTAGCTTTACCATTCATCAAAGGATTTCTCGCTTTGAATTTAACAGTTTTCACTGAACTCATTTCCACATACTTACTGTGCTAATATTATAATTGATATGTATGCAACATGTAACTATTGCTTTTGCGTGCATTTATCGTTAATGGAAAATAAAACTTTCTGAAATGTTGCTGATGCTACTTGTTTCATAACACTGATGGATTTCATTCGTATCTGTGTTCCGATTGATCATGCAGATCGGAGGAATCCAGATTTTGGATTTCCGCACATTAAGTGTACTTACCTATACGGTGGACTAAGTCAAGTACCGCAATATCGCCAGTCTGTTAACAACCATCGTAACAAATCGTAACGTGACGTTTCGCTCTACGTTGAAATGTTATATCTATCAATCGGAAGCATGTAATGTGAAGCATTATATCGATGTCTTTCATCGAATGCTTCATGTGAACCGTTTATTCGTCTCATGACTCAACTCTATCGTGGTTCTAATAACTGAACAATCTTATCGTACGCCTTTGGATACACCTGTGACCGTCGCCGAATGGAGATCAAGCCACGAGACACAACAGTGAGTATTGCTTATTGTGTATACCGGATCTTGTTTGGTGATCGGGCATAGTTCTTATCGAAGTCCATAAGCGTTTTATTTAGCAAGGAATAACCACAGGTTATTCTAAACCCCCGTGCATCGTGCACGATTCACTACTTGTTGCTATGTTTCCATATTAACATTATTTTATTCTAAAAGAGTAGTACAATCCCTTGTCTGAGATATTGTGCTGCGCCTGGTTGGTAGTTGCTAGTTGGTGGGGAGGTGGGTGGGCAGTCGGTACACTCCCACCCCCGCCCTAGAAGGTGGGAGTGCTGACTGCGGACTTCCTCCGACCTGAGCGCAATTGAACTTCTCCGCACACCGCCTGAATGTCTAATTGCTGAGCTGGAACCTTTTCTCCTCCACTCTCTCAGCGGCTTTGTCTGTCGGCCGATTTATTCTATCAACTTAATCCTCGATAGTCTTAAAAATACATTTACTCTTTGTTTGACTAATTCGAAACAGCGAGGATTTGCTAGTTCATGGTAATCGAATTCTTTCATTGTGTTTATAAGCGCAAAGTTTTACGTATTATTATCTTATCACTTAGCCTTCGGCATAGTAGGTCTTAATAGTGTAGGGTATGTATATATATATTATACACATTACAGCCGGCAGGAGCCAAATAGCGGTGAAAGCCATTAGGGCCGGCCGCGGCCAGGGAACGGCCCCGTGGGGAGCCCTAGCCTCAAGGAAACCAACAAGTTATGTCCTAACTTGATACCTTTCCCATCATTATTATGATCAAAAAGCTTTTATTAACAACTACCGGAACTAGCTTCACTCGAACAACCTTCAACGCTTACACTTTGGGTCGATGACTACGATCACTAGAAGGTGAAAACTAAATACATTATACATAAATAAGGAACTCCAGTGAAAGATATTATGGTTTTAAAAAATATGGTCATATAGACCAATAAACGCTGATTCTGAATATATAAGTTTTATTAAATAATATTAAACGCAGAGTTTTTAAAAATTATTAAAAAGTCAATTTTCAATCGTGTCATTGAAACACACGGTCAAGTTGGTATTATTAAAATGTTTAGTAGTGACGTCATTAGTCAAGCCAACGTATTAACAACATTTCGTGTTATTCGTTTATTTACGTACTGTTTATAGAGATTTAGTTGTGTTTATTGAAACATTATTTAGGCCTAAATACAAAATGACACAACACCTGTTGAAAATAAAACCAACTTTTGGTGAGTGATGACGTCACACGATTCAGTACACATACGGTGGTTTTCGGGGATCTTGAAAAATTTAAACTTTGACAATTATTTTAACTATTCAACCTAAGTCTAAAAATAAATATGCGATTATTTAAGTTAGAAGGTCATTATTCATTTAAAAAAAAATACTGAGTTCCTTATTATACGATGGAAAAGAAGCTTTCAGTGCTGTTTGTACACACATACTACCCACTTGTGTTTAAAATAAGTCATATGTCACTATTCTACATTTTTTGCCTGCTTTATAATTAATTGACAGTTTTAGGAGTGATAGGCTACGAAGCTACGCTACGCCAAGCTACGCCACGCTACGATGCTACAATACAAGCTCCGTATTCTCCGCACACGCACTGTCGCACAGTCTAGTCGCACAGGTAGCCTAAAGCTAGTAGCTTCCCTGACATTTCCGTTATGGATGATACGAGCATTATAAGCTGAATTTAGTGCGCACTGCGTGGTATTTTGTGTGTCTCCTGAGATCCGTTTTGTATATTTAGTGCCTCTCACAATAATGGGATTCCCCTCGTGTGCTTTATCTGTGTGCTCATACACACTCAACGTGCGTTATGTTATAAACTTACCTATCAACTTTCGTACAACTCACTGACTGTAGTCTCGTTTCTATTACTGTATTTTGTTTTTGAAAAGTTTTTGCAAAAAAAAATGTTTTTTTTAAAGGATTTGATAAAAAAATAAATAAATCGAATACGTTATTAGATTTTCACATCCAAAAGTATTTTCGTTATTTGTTTTTGGGGTCTTCTGCCGTGTTGCGCTGCCTCCTTCTTTAGCCAACGTATCGGACAGCGTTGCAATGTCCATCATCAGGGCAGATCCGGTAGATCAGACACATCTGCCGGATCTTCCCTGATGATGGACACTGCAACGCTGTCCGAAACGTTGGCTAAATAATGAAGGAGGTAGCGCACCACGGCATAACACCCCAAAAACAAATAACGAAAAAAAAAATCGAGTGCAGTTTACATGCGGTAGAAGCGAAACTTTACCAAAACGATCTCAAACAATACTTGAAAAGTGAGGTCATAATCAAAGCGACCAATGAGCGCAGACCAGCGTGATTTGCGTTTCATAACTCAACCTATAGGAGCCTTTAAAAGTGACATCATAATAAATGCGGTCAATGAGCGCAGTTGTGCGTCGCAGGTGCAGTAATCGTCATTTTCGTTTCACCCGAAATCCAAATCATAGCGGGGCTACAAAAGTTTCACTTAAAAAAATCTTGTGAATTGATTGCTATTTGCAAAAGTAATATAGTAACTGTATCGTAGTTACCCCGCCATACACACAAGCCCTGCTTATTTATTGGGGTAAATCAAATACATAGATTATGTAATTATTTATTGTATAAAATTTATTGTAATTAATTACAATAAATGTAGCTTTTGGTGAATAAAAAAAAAATTTAAATAACAGTTTCTTTTTGTCGAACCCGAAAACCCTCTTTTAATTCTTGTAAGAAATGCCTAGCATTCCGTGAATGAAGGGGAAATAGTTGTTATCCGATTTCTTCTCTCGGCAGTTTTAATTTTCGTCCGTCCTCTCGGTACCCCTTCCACCCGCGCCCTTTGGGTGGTTGGCTTCCCCTTTGCCGACATCTCTTGCGGATTTCCCTCGGGAAGCGTTGCTCCCCCGCCTCCAACTATCGCTCCTCAGCGGCGTTTCACAAAAATTGGACCAGACCTGTGGCGGTCCTTTCAACGCGCCCGTGCATGTATAACTCTCCCTTTAGAGTCCCACACAAATGCTTGATCTCTGTTTCATAATGATTTGTCTGCCGAAAATCTTATGCCCCGACAAATAGGTTTTACTGGAATCCAATAATGTTAAATAAGCTTCTTAGTTGGATTTACTTTTCGAGTAAGTAAGCGAGGGGAGATTAGTATAATCGGTGAATGAATATTATACATACATGGAGATTTAAGATATACTAGATGTTTAAAGTTCAAAATTATTTCAAAAGATTTTATATTCAGCTTAAATTATGCTGTATGCGTAAGGCACGAATGTAACACTAGAATATATATTTTTATTATTTATTTAATAAAAGATTATGCATTTATATACACTAGCTGTTACTGCTAAGCCCTGCGGCCGGCTCTTGGTTCGGCTTCGCCCAGTTAGTGTTGGTGACCATTTTATAGATCCAATGCGAACTGATTCCAAAAGCAGCCCGTCCCTCGGATCCACTGTAGCTAGTCACCGAGACAAAGTAACCGAGACATGGCATTGACGCCATATGTAATATATAGTCACTTGATACAACATGTATTACCGTCAATCTTTTCACTTTTCATAACTGGAGAGATTCCATACCACATACCTATTCACAAATTCGTAGCAGTTATATCTAGGGAGAAACGTCCCCGTCCGACCTGCTGACGGAAGTGGCGACATCTTGTGTCGAATTCTTGAATTCGAAACCGAATAAATTATAACAGTAGCTTTGTGTGAAATTTCACGTACACAGCTTCGGAAATTGTTGTCAAATTGTTGACTTTATTTTTTCTTACGAATTTAAAAGGCTTCATTTTCAAATGCGATTTCTTATTTTCAAGTTTAACTTGCAAATGTATGTATTTCTATGGCAAAGTATGCCGTGACCTCCCTTACGCTATCTCTGCTCCATAAATCCTCTCGTATCGGGACACACCTTCCTAAATGTATTCATTTGCAATCTCACAGGGAAGAGCGTCACAACTTTATGCCTTTATAGCTATAAGTGCCTTGATAACGACGTTACCAGCACTTATAAAATCGAGCATTAAATTTATTTTATAATTGAGTTATACGTTATCCTGTAAAATGTATCGGCTCGTTTTAGCTGAGATACTTCCCTCAGAACACAGCAACTATTTATTTATATACTATTTATTTATATATTTGTTTGTTTGTTTACGCCTTGATGGCTTTTACATGTTAGGAAAATTGTAAGGGAGCATTATAACAAGTATGTAGCATCATAACAAGTATATAGTCCATAAAATAATAAACAGAGCATGTAAAAGATAAGTAGGCACAACACAAGTCGGTATGAGTATTCGATAAGTAAATTGTTAAGAAAGGAGTTCAACCAGCAGATTCTGTTCTGAACCAGTATTTGGAATCAGGCTACAGTAGATTCAGTAATTATTGTCACAATATTACACAAAACATGATTACAAACACACTCGAAGCATACCGATTGGCAGTGGTGTAAAACATTTTTAACGATTAATAATATATATAACAGTGTAATAAAAGGTACACAGCAATTACATATATATAATTAACGACAGCGCTTCACAGTTGGCAGTTCGCAGTTCGCAGCCATCCCGTTTCCCCGCTGGGCAGCAGCAGGATGACATCATATTTTTTTGTTATTTCATCTCGCGTGACAATTTGGTGGGTGGCGGGCGCACCCTCACAGTTCTACTCGCTCGCTCTCCCTCGCACCCGCACCAGGTATGACGTTGACGGTCTTTTCAATTACGCGTTTTATTCGTAATGCTTCAGAGACGGGCCTGCTGCGGTAATCTGTATGGGCCATCATCACGCTCGGCCCGCTGACCGCCGCCACCACCACCCCCGCCCTCTGCCCTCTGCCCTCTTGGTATTATCACCGCCCAAACTCGTCCCTCACCGTCCCTAAAGCTTCAACTTTACTGTCCGTTAATTAACAATTAAATTTAACAAGGAGGCATAAACGTTCCCGGAGCTTTTATTTTTAATCTACTTGTAGACATTATTATGCGCGAGTTCGTGTGCAAGCCGAATTATCATTACGCGCACCGCAGCCGTACCGGTTACCTCGAATGGCAGATGACCGGTGTGCACCGTGCAGCTTTCCCGGCCGCAGTTTTGTTTCGGCTGAAGGCTTAATCAGTCTGCGGTTGTCCCAGGGTGTCCCAAGGGTGGCACTAATTGACACCTAACCTCTGGCCGGATGGTCTAGCTATATGAATAACACATAGAACAGGTGTTTCCGCAGCCACGGAGAGCTCCATCGGAATTATTACACGGCCGCCTGGGCCTCTGGTGGCTGTGACTCTAATTTATGCAAATCGTCCATACGCGTTTATAACTTGGATATAAAATCTTGGGTTGAGCACGTCACACCGAGCGGCGGGATAACTACTTACCACTGTATCCCCTTCATTTAACTACGATTATGTTTAGAGGTTTCAACGCCTTTCAACGGAAGTTGCGTAATAATAATGATTATTATAATAAATTAATAATTAAGTGAAAACTTCTTTAGTAGGTACTGTTGTGTTTAAAACTCGATGAAACGAAAAACCGACACTAAAAAGAGACAAACACATAAATCTATAAGATTTAGCCTGCGAGAAAATGAGATAGTATAATCGGTCTCCTCTTTGTGCGGTGCTTCGTATTCTCCTCACTCTTGTCTACTTTTGTTTTCTGAAGGTTTCACTTCTACCGCGTGTGAATTGCATACCTTAATTTTTTGTATAGCGCCGTTTTTCTGAAATCATTTCAAGGGCGCTGTTCAAACACTGTATTCTAGGCTAGTTTCTAATTATGTACAAACACATACTTACCGTATATGGATTTATGTAACAATCCTTAAATGTTTCAGATTTTTAAGAGTAATAAATTCAATAAACACTGCTCTGTAACTACCTCCTTTATAGTACCCACTTACTTTTTTTATCAATGTAATTGTTGTGTACGTTTTGTTTTTATAATAATAATAACAAACTTGCATATATAATAGCAGAAAGAAAACTTTTGATTTCATTTACAATTGCAGAATATTAACTACTTTTATATTAATTGCTAAAAAATGTTTTGCTCCTCTGGCACCGGTATGTTTCCAGTACCTGAGCTGCATTGAAATCATGTTTTGAGTATTGTGACAATAATTGTTGAATCGTATACTGTAAGCCTGAGCCCAAATACGAATCTGCTTGTTGAACTCCTTTGTTCAATTTTCTTATTGAATTCTTATCCTACTTGTGTCTTTCATGATCAGTTTATTATTTACTAGCAGACCCGGCCACACGTTGCTGTGGCTAACGAAACATAACGCCATTACCCAACCTTTATAAAATCCACACCACCGGCTTGCCAGCTGCCCGCTGCCCGCTGCCTGAATTGAATATTTGAATTTCTTGGCTTTTCTCTACTATAATAAGCATGTATTATACATTTAAACCTTCCTCTTGAATCACTCTATCTATTGGTGAAAACCGCATGAAAATCCATTGCGTAGTTTAAAAGATCTATGCGCACATACATTTTGAGCGACTTCATTTTATACTATGTAATGATGTAATATATACTTGTTATGATGCTCCTGTACAGTGTACAACTTACCAATGTTATATGTAAAAACCTTCAAGGCGTAAATAAATTATTTTAATGCAGATTAAATTCAAAACTTAAATTAACCACTTTTGCAGAAACCACATCGTAATGGATTTGAGATTTTCACTGCCAAAAGTAATATCTTGACCCAAAATAGGGATGAAGCGCAACACGGCATAATATCTCCAAAAAAATCATTACATTGTCACGAGTCGTAAGCGCTTTGTGGTACGAATATGTTTTACTGCAATCTATGTAGGAGCTTTTTCTTCGTTTTTTTTCATATTTGAATTTTTATCCAACTTGGAATTAATGGCGCCCCACCATGCGCCACGCGGCCGAATTTTCCAAAATGTATTCGAACGTTCAGAAATTTCCCTTTTTCACAGATTTCCATAATTTATTACAAAGTCGGCATTTGTTTATCGGTTTGGAATATATCTCCCGGCTCAACAAGGCCAATCGTTCTCCAAAGTTTCCATCCCTCTTCAGATGTATTTAAAGTATTTAGGGCTACCTATTAGCAATATGAACGTCTTCAAAACACGCGATACATTTAGGCATATTTATTTTGGGTTACTTATTGCTAGAGCGTAATTCCATGCTTGTTTTTGAAGTAAAACTTCTTTACGCACGCTCGACTTGGGGGGTAAGCTGGTGAATGCGTTACGAAAAGTGTGATGCGAACGGTAATGGATGCGAAGGGTGATCGATGGCGAGGCGAACGGTCGGGCGTTTACGCACGCTTGACTTGGGGAATGATAAAGATGAGGATGGTCACCCCAAGGTCGTAGGTCGTAGGTCACCTCATGGTCATATTTTACCCCAATGTCATATGCCACCCCTAGGTCATAGGTCACCCTGTTCGCTACGTTTGGTAATTTAGCAGGGATACCTGAGTTCATGGGGCGAGGTTTGTCTTGTAGTTTTACTTCAGTCGTGTGGTCTAAAGCACACTCGTTTTTTTTTACGTTCTCCTAATAATTATTTTTTCCAAAGTTTTCCTTTTTCATAAATATGTGAATAAATTCATTGTTAATAATATCATATATTTTAATGGCATATTAATGAATCTATCTTAATACCCAGTAGTACAAGTTACGTGGTCTATCAACATAAAATTATTTTAGCCTGGTATCCTGCTCCACGGCATCTGCTACGAGGCATGCAGTTTTTACTGCCTTGATCCCAAGCTTATTGCGGGGTTTTCTTTATATTTTTTTTAATATTGCATCTATATAAAAAGGTTTACATTTTTTTTGGCCTTGCTTGTCTCACTAGGAAATCCTGTGTCGAGACAGACTAGACATATTTATAAATATTAAATAAAGTATATTTTTCAATAAAGCAAAAATATTGACAAGAATTTTCAGGTTGGTAGGTAGTTGTAACAATATCGAGATAGAGGATTATATTTGGGTGAGGTGACTACTTCGGGATTCTGTTGAAAATGTACGGAATATTTAAAGATTATTTTTCTGATTAATAATCCTACTAAAAATGTTTGATTTTTATGTTTTCATTCAATATTATTGATTTTAAAAACGATCTAAAACTGACCAAATCAAAACGGCCCATGGTTGGCAAATGGGTTTGTGACGTCACAAGTGTCGCTCAGCTGAACTAGCATAAATAAACACTGTCAGTGAGCGTCCTCACTCATGACGTCACACGATAGCACGCCCCTAAATATCGTTTTAGCGGTAATTCAAAAATGGGAAACTTTAACTCGCTGTTGAAAATTTATTCGTCAACATAAAAATAAAATAAAAATGCTATAATCATCGTAATTTTTTTTGCTTCAATTTTGAAAGCAATAAAATAACGTGGAAATACCCCATTATTGCACGACCTTTTTCGATGATCCATTGTTTGATCAGGATTTTGTATTTGTTAATATTATTCGATTGTGTTTTGTCAGGTAGGTTATTGTATATTTAGACGCAATGATTTGAAATTTCTTTGACCAAATGTTGTGTTTGTTTTAGGTATTTGTATGAGTTCTTTGGTTTTGTGCCGCGTGTTTACAATATTTTGGGTATTTTCATAAAATGTATGTGTTTTATTTATAAACAGATGAGTTAAGATTGTTTTTGTGTAAATTTGTCGAATATCTAATAATACATGGAATTTGTTGAATATATCTACAGTACTTGTTATTATGGGAACTTTAAGAATAACTTTCATACATAATTAATCTTTGTGCCTTTGATAATGAATCTATAGATTCAATCGGTACAGTAGTTTACGACTGTCCTGATTTGTCGTCAAACTATAAAATGCACAACTTATTACAATTTGAGTATATCTGCGATCATCGCCACCATTCACCATTCGTTGAAAGTCGATCTGCTGAAGCTGAAGGCGTGAATGTGAGTGGTGAGTGAGAAGTAAGCAGTGAGCATAGTCGCCGATTAGTTGGGTAGTTGGATAGTTGGGTAATGTTATCGTATGGAGATATCGCTGCCAGCCGCCTATCGCCTACCCCTGCGCGGAGACGCTCTGAGCGCGACTTTGTGTGAACACTCGTTTCCGGAGCGGTTAATTGTTCCCAATACGGCGCGCCGGATTGCGCGCAATTACTTTGCAAACTTTATCCGCGGGGGCGGAATATTCATTTCATTAGCCCCCCCGGCCAATGCGAGCAGCCAGCAAGCCCTCGCTTTCCTCTTCTCTCTTCTCTAACCTCTCTCCCCTCTCCCCTCTCCCCTCTAAACTCCTCGTGAAATAGTGGAGGTGGCGCTATCTGCTCTCTGCTGCCTTTTTGATCTATCGACGTGATTTATTTTATTGCCTCTGAGGAACTTCAAGATACGTTTTATAATTGATTGAATTTTTACGTTTAATATATCACTTTATGTCGTTTGAATTTTATGTTACTCGCTTAAAGCATTGTTACGATAAATGCAATTTTATTTTTCCAGGTAGATATAATATATTCTACATATATATAAATGAATCATGCCATAACTTCAAAACGACTTTACCTATTTCATTCATATTTTTTAAAAAGTTTTCTAATACTTTGTAGAAGGTTCTTACGGAGAGAAAAATTAAGAAAATTGCGCAGAAAATTAGATAATTTCAGAAAACTTGACGACTATTTTAACTTCGCACATTTCACAGTTCGCGCGTTTGATGAATGTGAATTTAGCAGGCAGCTGTTTTTTTTGTAACAAAAGAATTATCTATGAATTTTTAAAATTATGGATATTTTAAATAGATACCTATGTTAAGAACTAAATTAGATTGATTGTTCTTATAATACACGAACGTGAATATTTGCAATATATGAAAAATGAAAATTTGAATAAAAAAATTGTAATAGGTGGCACGCGAGCTGTTTGAAAACTGAATGGGGGAGTGGAAGAGGGGAGTGGGTAGGCGGGGAAGGTAGAAGGAGAATGCGGGAGGGGATGGGGTTGCGGGAGGGGAACGGGGATGCACGGGAAAGGGCATGCATGGAGAAACAATTTATTTATTTGAACATGGCATTGCAACGCATGCCGGGAACCAGCTAGTGTTTTATAAAAATAAATATTTTTAAATCACCTTTGCAAGTCTGGCGCATGAATGAATGAGTTATTAGTTATTACATTGTGTGAAACTGAAAACCATTCCTCTGATGTATTTCGAAGTTTATGAATGATGGGAATCTACTCAAGAGGGCGTGTGAAATAAAAATGCAATTATTAATATAATGTGATCCTTCAGCAAGTACCGCACCGTAATATGCGAGTAGTTTTGTATTGTATTGAATAACGTCCTCAGTCCAACCGATGGACACGAGCTATGTGCGCTGCCTTCCACCGCGTGTTCTATATTACTGTACTATACTGAGTACACACAGGATCGTGACTGAAACTTTCCTACAAGCATTAACAACACTGGCCGGATTATTTTATATCGCAACTATATACTTTTATTACAATGTGCCTGGGAGAGAACGCGCGTGCCTACATCGCGGAACTGTTGCTAACTATTAAATATACCGATACTTTTCATTCCCCATTCCAATATTATTCGACGGTAAGGCTCAATCAAACTAAGCTTTGAATTCAATTTCTTCAAGTTTCCATATAATATTTATTTTATTTGATAGGTCCTACAGAGGCCATGGGGTTGATGACGGTTGGTTGTTTGTTTGGTTGTTGCTTGCTACTTGCTACATAGCGAGCCCCTTTATGGCGGCTGCTAGCGCTGTTCAGGGTACAAGCGTTCGGGCGGGGAAAGGAACAATTACAAATAATGGCGCGGCCATCTAGCAAAAAGCTGAACATGATATTTCCATTTCCCCATCCCCCGCCTCCGACCTCTGCCCCCAGCCCCGCCCAGCTCGTGACCTATCCGACGATGTATGCATCGCCTTAACGTTTCACTGAATAATCCTAGAGGAGTGTTACATTCAATTAATTTAATATAGCTGCAAATAATAATGAATGTTATGAAATATGGTGATGTAATGCTCTGAACTTCATTAAATGTATGTAAGAGTAATAAGAGGTCCTACTTTAATATCGGATATCAATCAGTGTGGAAACCTTTTGGAGTTTAAATCATCCTCTGTGATCGTGTAGCAATGAATCAGTCACGCCCCGCCTCGTGATGGAGTAGACGGCACATAGACCATGTCTAGTGTCTATGTGCCGTGTCTATGTGCTGCGCGCTATGTGCTATGTTCCACGGTGTCTATGGTTTAACTTTATGATCGAGGGATGGAGGTCCCGCCAACAAAGGAAAGTATTTCCCGCGCGATACCATCGCGGCTCGGAACAAAGGAGATAATTCCTTTTCAAGTTTCAGGCCTTTCCACTGGATCTGCGTGACTTGACAGCCTAAATATTAAACAAACAGTGCTACTCCTGGCGGAATGACGTGATAATATTCCCATTTCGCTCACGCGACGCGACGTCCGAATGATCAATATTTGCTTCACCGTCCAAATCCGTCCAAAGATCCGTCACCGTCCAACACTGAATAACAAACAAACCGACAACATGACACTTCCGTACAATCATTTTACAGATTTGATATATCATATTTATTATTTGTATTTTACACATGTTGATATTTTGATTAACACCTTTGATTGACTACGCGCTGAAGAGAATTGGTCCGAGTATCAAAACCAATTTATCTCGATCATTTCTTTGGTTTGAATAGAAATACACCCGTATATAAATAAGTACCTAACTAAGGGAACGTACCCAAACTACGTGACCAACTTTTTGCAATTTTTAACCCCCCCCCCCCCCCCCCCCCCCCGGTGACCAAAATCCTAAGGAACCCGCCGCTCATTTGTATGGAGCGTGACCTTTTGAAGACCCCCCCCCCCCCCTAAAAGTGTCACGTAGTATGGGTACGTTCCCTAAGCAGTTGCAGATCTGTAATAATACTAATACCATTATTCGAGTTGCCGTTCCTTCTACTCCGCAGTCCACACCATCTCAACTTTGTAGAGGGTAGATGTTTGTTTGTACATTATTAAGTTGTGTAATGAATGGTTTTAAGCCCTAGATGGTGTGTGGTGTCGCGCATTACTCAGCAAGGAATTCCTTCTTCTATTAAGCGCTATTGAAATTGAAATTCCTCCCTCCCTTTGACCGAGTTCCTGGTTCCTGCTCCACTGTTCCTGTTCCTTGATGGGAATATTTCAACTAACTTTCTCGTTTTTTTTATTTTATTTTGTTTTGCTGTGTTCTCGTTTTACTGCATAAGAATTCGAATACAAAGTTGTGACATAGCTTGAAGTCCATTCTCCACATACATATTTGAATTAACTGCAATATAAGTTAATGGCATCAAGCGACTGAATGCATTTACAAATAATTTAATTTTTTATAATAGATTGATAACTATACTAATTATTATTAATTAAAACTAGTATTCGGATTGTTACTTCCACATGGATGATGTACATTCGAGGATATTAGCGCCTTATATCAGGATACTCGTCTGACAAATGATATCAATTTTCCAAATTGAAAATCTTATTTATCTAATTGACATATCTAGGTTTAAATTGGGATTGAGATTAAAGTGTTGAGAATAATCGAATAATAATAAACGCCTCGTTCAGGAAAGAAATAATCAAAAACGATCAGAGTATTATATGGACAATGGCCAACTGTCAAGTTGACTTTTCTTTCGGGTAGAGATGGTCGATGTTCCTATCTCGGTTATATGGCCCCGATTCCTTTTCTGTCAATGTCACCATAGATGTTTTTCTCAAGGGACCGGTTCTTGGAATATTTATATAAAACTAAAAATATTAGAAAATTTGTAAAAAACCAACATTATTTATTATAATTTTTCACAGAATTATTCTATTTACCCATCCATAATGTTTTTTTGTACTTTAGAAGAACCGGCTCCAAAAGAAAATGATAAAGTACCTGTTCCACGTTGGAACCGCAGTGACAACCTATTTCATTCCAAAAAAAACAACATCATTTTTTTACAGATTTTTTTTTGGCATTTTCACGCGCATTTGCTTTCTTAGAACGGGCAATCTGTCTAGCTAGGAACCAATATCCACCTAAAAGACATAATAACGCTTGTACACATTTTTAAATATTTTCAGTTATTACGCAATATTATTACTATGTTATTTTGGCTATATAAATGTATCTAAGTAATGTAATGAATAAACAAATAAAATATAATACATTTTCTGCGAACCTTGATTCGAATACATGTTTTGTTTTTTATTCGTATTATTATATTTTTTTACTCAATAAATTTAAAGATTTATCATCTCACATTAAATTCCGTTGAATTATTTTCATTCTATCAGAATTTTCTTTTACATTTCCAAAAAATTTCCTGTAAAAAAAATATGTTTGTATGTATGCACACGTAGGGTTGGTTGGGGCTGCGAGGCAGACAGGGTAGGTCCCGGGTTCTAGAGCCTATTGGAGACCTAACTGTAATGTAGTTATAATTAATTACCTTTTGTTTTCTACATTCGCGATTTCAGTTTCGTGCCTGCCGATCGTGATCCGGAAATTTTACGACAGTAATCGATAATCATATTCTTTAATTTTCTTGCTTTCTACTGTTCCTATTTATTAAAACTTCCACCTTCTAACTCTCTTATATTTTCTTCACCCTTTAACCTCCCAGAGGGTGGCGAGAAAATTCAATATATATCAATATTAAAATTCAATCAATAATATTATGAATTCAATTATCTTAAATTGACTTTATTTGTATATTATGCGTTTACACGCGAAACGAGGCAGTATCTTATATTTTTTAAAGTTAACCTCTCAGGCCTCGGGCCTATTTTGTCGAAGGTCAAAATATTTCCGTTTCGCAATAAAAACCGTTTTTGAAAGGTGATGAAATACCTACGCTTTCAAATTTTATTATTCAAAGTAAACTTTTAATTTTTTAAACCCTTAAACATAATTTTTTTTAAGGTAATCATGAAAAGTTTTAAAAACGACTCGCCTTACGTTTTTCTATCTAAAATTACTGATAACGAAAAAAAAATAAAAACAAACTCATATTTTATTAAACAAACGTTATCGTAAACTCACTTTTTGTCGTTTCATGTAAAAATTTGCGGTCGGAAACATTGGTTTCATAAAAGTAATCATTTTAACTATTTACGGTTTACATTTGGATTTGAACATAAAGCGCTGTGTTTTCTCGTTCTAACTCTGTTTAGATCATATTTCTAAACTTCATAGTAAGGAAGACAACGATTTATATTTCGATTTCTAAGAGGCTTACAGTGCATTTATTATGGTCCATAGCTTACCTCATATATTTTTATTTTATGTACTTTATAATGTGTATGTCGTTTGTATAGTATACAATGTATTTTGTAATATGAAGATCGTCAATTTGACTGTCCTGAAACGAGAATTTCCTAGTTGGACAGTCAAAGTTTTCAATGTACTGTGTAATAATTTCTGTAATATAATAAATAAATAATTTTTCTTACTTAGGGGTCGTCCATTAATCACGTGAGGCTCGAAAGGGGGGGAAGGGTTCGGAAAAAATCACGAAATATCACCGGGGGGGGGGGGTATAATGAGATATCACGTATATTTATTTTTTGTGATAATATTCTGAAAATTTCAAAATACTTTGTACTAAAAAAATACACATGATTTTGGGGGGGGGGGGGGGGGGGGGTTAGTCTAAAACCTCACCACATGTCACCACGGGGGGTGGGCTAAAAAAAAGTTGCTAAAAAACATCACGTGATTACAGGACGACCCCTTATATAATTTACAATAACTGCGCCGGCGATGGCTATTGTACAAAGTGTAAATTATAGAATCGGACTGCAAACAGATTTCAAAATCTGTTTTTAGTTATGTATTTTCTTCTCGATCTTATTTGCACGACTTACAATGTTCATTTACATACTGAGCAGAAGAAGGTCACGTTACATAAAAAGTATTGTTAGATAAGCATAACCAGATGGCTTCCTTAATAAAATGAAATGTATAAAAACAATCGCAATGCCTTAGCTTCGTGTCGCTCTGCAGGACGCTCAGTATCTGGTGATGACATGACGTCACGAGTTTCCCGACTAGCTGTTCCACTACCACTACCTGCGCTAGAAATGAAATGAGTCCCCGAGTAACTGGTCGAGTGGAGTCAGGTTTCCGTCAGTCTCAGTTGCACCGTGCTTGTTCCGCGGAGCGTCTTCAGTCATGCGTGTGTGGCGCCACAATGTTTGTTTGTCTCTCCACCTACACTCCCACACACAACACGGTACAACACCTAGGATAGGTAACGGCGCGGCAACTTGACAATGCGGGCCTACCAAGGATCAAACGGTGCCCCCTAACTCAAATAATATATTCTTCAAAGGTAGTCGGGCCTGAGAAGTGGGTTATTCGGAACCGTTTGCCACCTTTGTAAGTTGTGCCGTAAAAGAGGTGAACTGGGACTATGAGAGTGAAGAATGGAGAATAGTGGAATGTAGAATGGGAGAATGGAAGGCTCGCGTGATGTGTATTGACGTCCCGCCCGGCGCCAGGTAGGCGCCGCCGCCCCCCACACCCTCTCCCACCCCGAGCCGTCTCATTACAAGCGCCATTAAATCGTATTAGATACACCGAGAGAATGATCGCAGGTTACGGGGTAGTACTAGTGCCAGTGCCTCTCACTCGGACATTGGCTCGGCTCGGCCTTCTTTGTCTCGGGTCATTTCGTCAAACCATTTTCACTTTTTCATTGTGCTGCTGAAATTTTCAGCATTCTCTTGGATATTGAAGTGTTTCGGCGTTATTCCTTTGTTTTGTTGATGGAGTCTTGAAAACTTTTTTTTTAAACAAACATCGACCGACCACGCATCCTAATCTTTCTGAGAGTGCCTACAGCCTGCGATGTACATGGAAACTCTTTCAAAACAGTTTTGGTTATTTTAAGTTTTCATTTTGGCGTCTAGCAACGAAATTTATAAATTCAAGTGCGGCATTTTAATATTGAGTGCAGCCCCTGGAGCGCGTGGGGCCGCGGAACAAGAACTTCCTGGGAAAGTATCCTTTATTACCGCTTATCTGCACGTGTGGGCGATTCTTTCTCTTGTTATTTCCTCATTTTTCCCCTCCGAGGGAATTACGCAGAAGCGGTGGCAGCGGTGCTCTGATGCCTCTTGGACTGAACAAACCAACCAAAACGTTTATTCTTATTACCGCCCAGTTGATTTAAATACTTTTTTGCTTATTTTAAAATTGAGAAGGCAAGTCTAAGCTGCATAAGCTCTGAAAATAAGGCTAAAAAGATTGCTGCGCGTATTTTCTCCAGTGAGTTTGTCAGTGTTAAAAAGTATTTATTTAATAATACCCATTTTCCATTTTTTTAATCTTACGTCTAGAAGGAGAAGTTGAGCTTTCCCTATCGATTTGATCTAGCTCAAAATAACCCAACGCCATTACCAAATCTATGAATATTACATTACGAGTCGATGTTAGTTCTCATTTAAAGTGCTGGATTTTTCGTTGGTTATTTTCGCTATTTTAAATTCTTAATACGAAGGCTTCTCTTTAATTTATTGGAAACCATTTCCAAAATTCTTCGCCTTGCTTATCAACAGATCAGCAGATTTGTTTTTCCCTCGACAGCGTGGGGCGGGAGTGGGTGGTGAGAGTAGGTGGCGCCCGCCTCCCACTTCCAGTGATGATGAGCAGCAAATACAAGCCGACAGTTTGTCCCTTGTACTGAATTGGCGCCTTTCTATCATGTTCCGTGTTTCACGTCAACCGTCTAATCTCATTATTCCGCTATGACGGGCTTTCATCTTTGGGAAATCTTTTTAAAAATTTAAATGGATCGATAATATTTATCGAAAATTTAAGTGTGACGACAAATTTTGAAACTTTTGTTTTTAATCTCTGCGGTTGCGATCTTTTTCTTATAAATTCTTTACACTCGGCGTAATAATTATTCTCCCCGAATGGCATATCGTGTCTCATTTAATCAAACCGTGAAGATTTCTACGATCGTTTTCGAGTTGTAAGCTTTCTAATTGTGAAATCGTGACTTTATGTACTGATTTTATATTCGCCACTGAAAGTTGTCCGGCGCCGGCGGGTCTCGCCGCCCTCCCGCCGCCTACCCTCACCACCCCCACCAACCCTCGGCGCACACACACCACCACTACACAGGCACTATGCCCCGGACGCGATCGTTTTCTTGGATTTTCCGACAATTTTCCCCATTCAAATGGAGGGATTACTATTCGCTCGGGAAAATGGGACTAGAGCAATCCTTGTAAATTAACCCCATATACGAAGGCTATAGTTTTCCAGCTTTGTACAATTTGTATTATCCTTCATATTCCTCACCCTTCAAGTTTAGATTAAACTAAAAGACCGGAGCTAATAAAAGCCTACATTGGTTACACGATTACTGAAGGAATTCAATAATGAAATGCGATTTTCTTATTACTTTTAACATTTTGTAATCGCTTCCATTTGTTTCACCTTCAGTTCTATCTTTATCCTATAGCCCCCGGCCTCGACATGGCGCCTTCATGCCGGAAGGCGCCTTCTTATCGCTGGTGGGCTATGCTTTTAGTGCGCACGTTGTTAGCAAGTTTGCAAGAAAAAAAGCTTCCACCGTAGTGCCCCTGCCCCTACAGATATAGTAAGGCCCGCTGTACATGATGATGGGTTTTCGCCCCCTGGGCCTTCGCTAGTTTCGCCGTCCTGGAGCCATTTCGACGAAGACACGTTAGATGTATTATGCATGCAGAGCTCTATAACCCTACGGGGAGTACTAGATTGGTACTGAACTCGGCACCACGTTTGTTCATATATGTCGGGCTCGGAAAGGTGACATAGGTTGCGTGTTTTAAAATCCTTCCGATTGCTTTATTTTCAACATTTGTTTCTATTAGATCGCTTCATTTCTTTTTTAGCTTGTGTTAGTGAGTAGACTGACAAAAACATCTGGAAAATAACGAAGAGCTTTTGGGCAAAGGGTCTTTAAATTGCTTAGAAAATCTGTAATAAAATCAGTCAGATCGTTTCTCCCTTCTACTAATTAGCGACCCCTTAGACGTGCCTCTTGATGAACCTTCGATTATCCAAAGGGCCATCCCTTTTATCCGACTTCTTTAATTTCATTAATTCATGTAGATACCTTCAAGGTACCGTATTTTTACAATTTACCCTTATCAGGACATTTTTAATTCTTAAATGTTCCGTGGGAAGTAGTTATTGCTGTTAATTTGTGGAATTTAACAAGAACCTTACTCAATTTATTATAATTTTAATTAATTATAAGACCGTGGTACAGCGAACGGCCTCACCACCGTGCAGTGGAACTTATAAATGCCACAAAACTAAATTCGCTGATAAAGCGGTTTCTCAAAGTTTGTACTGCCTACTTAAGGTCTATTTTTTCTCGAGTTAATTTTCTTTCTCGAGGCTTTATCGCCCAAGACTTGTAATTATCGTCCTTCCCCTTTCCCTCCCGGGGGCCCCCTAATGACACCCCTCCCCCGCTGTCGGGGGGGAGGCACGTGACCCGACTACCAGATCTGACTTTCTTCCGCTGATTTTCAGTATCTTTGTGTGCCTTATTGGATATGATGAGCTTATACAGCCTTTTTCCCATTTTTTTCACGAACTCGGAATTTTCTTTGTTCATTCCTTACATATCTAGCTAAACACATAAGCACTTCGGTTCTTATTATCTACAAACTACGCATCTTTACTGGAATGTTCATGTCAACTTTTTCTAGATGCTCGACACTTTCGTTAAATGTAATCTTAAATGAAATGGTTTCTTAACATCCTTAAGAGCAATATAAACGCTAGAAATATTTCGAATCTCATGCCTGCAAAGTTTTAAAATCTAACGTCTTTTTGCACGAGGCTAGTAAGCGAAAAAGTGGTTTTTATTTATTTTGTGCATAATTTTATAAGAACGAAAAAAAGTTAGAACATGGAAAACCTCAAAAATAGTCTTAGCCATAAAGGGGTGTTTAAAAAAAATTGTTTCTTGTATTACTTCATAGTTAAGGTAGTAAAAAAGACTCTTTTTTTTGGTGGTTTACGCTTATATTTTTTGTTACGTAAATAATAATTTTATTGTAATTCCAATACATAGAAAAGCTAGTAAAAGCTTCGATTTATCCGTAGCACATTTTTCGATGTTCATACTGTAAGCCGATTCGTCGTAAAGATTAATCAAAATAGTATCTAAATAGGATTTCACGTATATATTCATCTTAACGTGAATCCATTTGATCGAGTTGTACTTAGATTATCGAAAAATACATTTCTCTGTTGCACATTTAAGTTACGTAAGAATTTTTGTACAATAATTTTTTTGTCGTTATGATAGTTGCAGGGTTTTGTTGCTCTGGTTTACTTTTCTGTGTAGTTCGGCGAGTTAGTTTATAGTTGTAATATCCAATGCAGCGTATCGTGTCAGAAGATTGTCAACATAATACATGACCACGATCATCGTCTGTGTCGCGCTACATCCACCGCAGTGCACAATGCACGCTTCACGTTGCGCTTAACGCTGAAAAATGTAGCCTCTGTCCACCCGACCACCCCCTCCCGGTACAAACACCCACCCCACATGTGGATACTATCGCCTGGCACTGTCCGCTGCGTGACGCGCGGCCGTTAGGGGAATTTCATTTGTATCGAGTTCCTACCCGACCCGGGAAATTAAATAACAACACCTTACCTAAAGATACAAAACACATCGTCGCTTCCGCTCTGAAAGCAAATGGAGAACGTTGCGCCGTTTACTAAGTTCCGAGCATTTGATCTCGTACTCCGCCGCCGCGGACGCTATAACGCCGAGCCCCTAACGGCCTGTCCTCACGCGAAGGAATGCCAATTTCGAATGGAAATATTTACACCACGAAATGTTTTTTTATAACATTATGACTGTGGTTAATTTTTCGTATTGCGTTGGAGAATATGAGGTCTTCGTGTGGTATTTTTTGTTGTCTATTTTCATTGCCTACTCATTATTAAACAAAGAGACGCAATTATGACATTTTTAATATAAGTAATATCATGATCGAAAAAATTTCACGCTTCATCCTGAATATGTTTAATAAAGCGTACCTACTGAACTTTGAACTTCAATCACTGTTAAGTGCTTCAAATTCGATTTGGCTCGAACCGAAATCAAAGGCATTAGCCAGATTAAAGTATTGTGAGCTCAGGGGAGTTGTAAGTGGCACCGACACAGCTTATTTATGATTTTAATATGACTGTAAATTTCCTCCCCTCTGCCGCCCTAATTGCCGCCCCTGTTCAAAACAACGTCTCCTGTGCGGCCCTAAGTGATACTGCTTGCAGTTTAATAGACATCGTAATCAAATGATGGATTAATTTTTAACACTAATCATTTTACGACGCTACACAATCAACTTTAAATAAATCTTAATGCAACAAAATATGCGGTTTTCTGCTCCAAAATGCAAACATAATCACGTACAAATTATTCAGCATTCAACTCTCACGATACGCGAAAACGTAAATACGTATATATTTACAGTAACACCCCAACATTTTACTCCACGACAGTATTTTTAAATTCAATATTACCATTTAAAAAATTTCTTGCATCAAAAGTATCGTAAGACGTGTTAACGCTGTACTGTTGTATATTTTGTTCGCTAATTATTCAGAAGTGAAGTGAATCACACAGCCACAAGTTTTTCCGGTTAGAAGCCCGAAAACATTTCCGTTCATATTTCTTAGTTAAGTCCCCTCCCTTCCGGAAGGTATTTACATAAATTGCAATACTTTTGCCGGCGTAAGTTGACCAATCCGGAGAGTAAGCTATGTACGTTCATGTAGCGCTCCGCCCGCGCCCTCCGCCCTTCGCCCCCCGCCCTCCGCCGGGTAGTGGCGGGTAGTTTACGGGCCGGACGGCTCCCGGGGGGCCCGAGCTTCTTTATGTTATCGCTGTTGTTGCCAGGTACGGGCCCCGGCGCCGGCCGAGGGTACAAATAGGAATCTTCCGACCGACCCTCTCAGCTCCGCACAGGGACAGGGCATAGAGATAGAGAAACCTCTATTCTCCACATTATTCCAGATTCTCTCGCGTGTCTCTCTCCCAATTGTATTTTCACATAGTGGTACGTGGTAAAGGGTGAGAAATACGTTGGCACTATTATATCTATTCTACTTACCTGGAATTATTTTAGACTCGTTCACACATCTTCATTGCTTGTAAATATGTCGGATGTTAAGTCTGTCCTCTGTAATGTTGTCTTACAACCTTTAACACATTCGTCTTACAAAAACTCTGATTTTTTTTCTTATATGAATACCTCACAAGCAAAGATATTCAAATACAGAAGAGTTATGCTATGGTGTCCGCGCAACTGTCGCCGGACTACGCGCTTATTAGCGTAGTTTTCATACAAAAAGAATTTGTTCATTTCGTTGATTTTTTGAAAATGTGCATTAATATTGGTTAACAATATATTTTGAATAAGGAAAGAATTCGTTCATTTAGTTTAACGTTCGTTTGGTTTATTCGTTAATTAATAATAATAATAATAATAATAATATTTATTTCGCATAAAATTATACAATGAAACATATGTGGAAACTTTGACTAGCCAACTAGGAATGGATCCTGTTTTAGGCCAGTCAAATTGACAAATTTAGTTCATATCATAATTTCATATTACATTGATAAATTATATAAACATATTATTTATTGAATGAAACAAGTGTTACGATTAAATTCCTCATATTTAATAATTATTTGTTCTTTTAGTTTATTTGTTAATTGGTAAACAATATCGGCGACACCCGGAAGCGCAGACCAACATAGTAAAAGCAGCAGATAGCACATCTACTAATATTTCAATATCTTTGCTCACAAGAGTCCCAGCTGCTCCCGTCTGGAGTTAGTGAGTCTATTGCATCTCCGTTTGGGGTATGTTGTGAGGCTTAAGGTAGTGGGGAAGGAAAGGAGATGGGGAAGAGGAAGGAAAGTACCTGGCTAATCAGATCTGGTCACCAAACACGCCTAAAGCCATTTTTTTTTACATGAGCTCCACACAGAGGAAAATAATTTCCCTCAGGGCCTATGTTATCTTTGAGGATGCTGTGTGGAGGGTTTTTTTTAAGGAAAGGAAGGTGAGGAAAAGGGTTTAAGGGGTGAGTAGGATGGGGGTTCAGTATGTCCTGGTCATCCGCCTCCAAGACCTAGACAAACTTCACCCCATGAACCCCTGCACTCCTGCTAAATCACCAAACGTAGCGAACCACTTGGGGTGACCTATGGCAGAGGTGTTGGTTATCCAATAAAGGTTCCCGGGGCGGCGGTAACCATTCCCGCCTCCCAAATTGAATTTCAAGCAACGTTTCAATTCTGAATGGTGATCTTACAACGGGGCGATACTTAGAGTATATTCCACTCTGGAACGTGCCGAAAGTATTCTATATATCATTTTAAATATTTTATGAAAAAAAAAAATTAATCGTGAAATAACACAAATTAATCAATTAAAATGTATTTGCCCACGCCGGGATTCAATCCCGCGACCTTCGAATTGATTGTCAAGAGCCTTACCGCTAGACCACGCCGGCCGTCAAAATATAAAATTGAATAAATCAATTCTAACGTTTAATCGTGCTTTTCTGTACTATTGTTTTCTTAATTTATTTATTACGTAATTCCATTAGGAAGAAATATTTGGGGTGAAGCAATTAATGCACAATTCATAACGGCTGCTGTTGATATTAATATGATCAAAGTGACCCGCGGTAGTTTGTTTCGGGTGGAATTGGCCAGAAGCAGAAGCCTCGGCACATTCTTATGTAGATGAGATAAACACGGGCTGCTGTGGGCTGCGGGCGGGACGGGCCCACGGGCGGCTGTGGTTGAGATTAACCTTCGGGTCCAGCCAACTAAAGCTGTATAGTTCTTGTTGCCCGCTAACTTTGACCATCCCCTGTAAAGTGTACCGGCTACTATACAGTGTACAGTACAGCATACACTATATTACGCGCTTGATAAATATAGCGGTTGGCTTTCCACCTTCTATCTCTCGCCTCACACCTCCCAGTTTCCTACCACCTTCGGAACCTAGCTAACTCCACCATAAAATACTATACACGTAAAATGTTCATATTTACGAATACAAGTTGTATTGCTTCTGGTGCCCTTTGGTCACATTATACACCTTTGAGTCTTCTCATTTCACCTGTGTTGCAGATTATAATAAACCAAAACAACATTTTTAGCTACTTGGTCAACGCCGAGTATGTGGCAAGTTGCCATTGGCGGGGTGCCAAGTGTTGCCTCTTTCTCTGACTGGTCAGGCATCTGCCTACCACTGCGTGACAGTTCACAACACTTGAAGCTGAATTCACCATTCATATGCTCAACTTTGTGCGCACATTAAATTTGAACGCTTTCTAAATCCAACTTGAAAATGCTGTAGACTAGAAAACTACTTGTATTAATTTGTTTATTTTGATTTCTACGTTACGTTATACTTATGTACATATCATGAAAACACTGCATCAAGTTTTCAAATAGATAAAATATTCAGATACGTTTTTAGATTTTCACGGCCAAAAGTATTTTCGTTATTCGTTTTTGGGGTGTTATGCCGTATTGCGCTACCTCATTCTTTAGCCAACGTTTCGGACAGTGCCAATACCCCAAAAACAAATAACGAAAAAAAGATAAAAATATTGAACAACAATTATGTGGAGTTGCAAATTAAGTTTACCAATTTATAGACGAATTTCACATTATTCAAAATAGTAAAACGATTTGTTTGCATAATATGTAACTAGATAAAGCGAAAGTAATAATCCAAAATACAGGGTATCCGAGAGTAAAGTGTATAAACTTCGTGAAGTGATTCTTCATGATGGTAGAAGTAAAAAAGATTAATAACTTTTTTCAAAATTTCAGTATTTTTTTCCATACAAAAATATTTTTTTTCCGTAGTAGAATATTCAACTATGCTTAATAAAAACAATTCAACTTTTTTTACCCGAAAGCTCCCTTAAAATGTTTCTATTTGTACTATCATGTAGAATCACCTCCCGAAATTTGTGCACTTTACTCCCGGACACCTTGGATATAGTCGGTGCATATACGTTAATTTCATCATTATTTAAGAGATATAATTTCCTATTCTGGGTGAAAATGTCAAAGTTTGTTAGGACGGTATTATGTGCATACAGTGTAAAGCCACTCCGCGATAAAGCATGGTAATTTAGAATGTTGCATCAGACGTCACCTCCTGGACGCGTCTCTCCCCCATCCCTCGTGTGAGCGAGTGGGAGTGATGTATGGACCTTCAGACTGACAGCTCTGCTATGGCTCACAGGTCCACTTCCATCGTTGGTTCATCTCATATATTAATGTGTTTTTGTACGTATCGTCACAGCGCTCCTCTGCAAATCTTGCCTTCAGTCACCTCTTCTACTTCCTTACCTTCTGCTCGTTTCCACTGGGGTACCCACTTTTTTGTTTCCTCTCTTTTAGTAATTCTTTCTAGTTTTCCAACCCATTGTAGTGTTTGGAACCTATGGAATCTTGCTAGGTCTCTTGCTCAATCATATTTTTGAGTTCCCGGCGTTGTTGCATATGCATATTGATTCGTCACAATGCACGGTGGTCAGAATAACCTTGCGGCCACTCTTTGCTATTTAAAATGCTTATGGATTTAGATACGAGCTATGCCCGACCACCAAACAAGATACTGTAATTCACAATTAAGTGGCACTCACTGCTGTTGTGTCTTCTGGCTTGGTTTCTATTCAGGGACGTAGACACCTGTTACAATCACCGATATATCCATAAGCGCGCGTTAATATTTTGGGTTATTTTATAATCCGCGATAGATGTCACGAGTCGATTCACGTAAGAAGTTTACACAAAGCATACGATACAATACGATAGGGTTTATACTTTACGTTACGATAAGACAAATAACACTTCAACGTAGAGCGAAATGTCAACGTACGATGGTTGTTAGCGACGGACTGGCAATAATGCGGTACTTGACTCCTGTCTACCGTGTAGGTAGGTATCCTTAATGTGCGGAATTCCAAAATCTGGATTCTTTCGATCCTATATGCCGATAGGAACACAAACACGGATGAAACCCATCAGCGTTATGAAACACATATTTTTACCAATACCTTATTACTGCAAGCTGAAATTATATTAATCAAACCATGAATTGCAGTTAAACAATGCTTTTCTTTGATTCGATGATTCATTCCTTGTATTAAAAATCGTCCATAGTTTGAAACACTGTAAACCACAACTACTGTTGTTTATTATGTATTGGTTTGCATAACAATGACTCTTGTACATCCACCTTGCGGGAAGGGGGTCGGTTTCCTGCCGCCCGCCTCCCTCGCATCACACCCCCGCCCACCCCTGCCTACCTGGCCAACCGCCCTCACTTCCTTCCTAACTTATGGAACAAGTCACGACAGTCAAAATTTATAACTCGCTGCAGGTCCACAAAGCGTGCAGCAGTCTGTAGTCTGTAGCTATGTCATCCGTCCAACCTGAAGCCAAGTAATACTGTTTATAAAGTTTGGTTTCCTTTTTATGTGACTCTACCTTCCTTGCACAAAATTGGTACTGCCGTTTGTGGCTCGATAAGACTTTTTATTTGATTTTCATTTTTTCTCGAACAATATGTTATGAATTATGAATGAATGAATTAATAATATCAATTTACGATTTTAAAACCTTTTATTGTGACGGACAAATGTGATGACACCTCACGCGAGAGTCCTTGTCTGTCCCAGTGTAAAGACATGGGAACTATGTCGCCTCCTGGTTGGGCAGCTTGGCAAGGCGGTTAAGGTAGAGACAGAGACTGTAGTAAGGGATTTATTTAAGGACTGCATGTCTTGAAGAGGCCCAGATTATATGAATGGGGAAAAACAGATTACGATGGAATTCCAACAAGAATTAACAGTTGCTCAATTAGCTTTATATGTTTTTGAGCGACATCTCCAAGGCCCTACTCAAAGGCTCTTCAACCCAAATGTCAACCAGATAGGAATCATTATTAATTTGACTTTTTGAGTATTGAACATAATTGTATTTATTATGCATCTAACCTGGTTGATGTTGATTCTACTTGTCTGCAATGTTGGCTCAAAAAGAAGGAATCACAAAACGCCTCAATACGTACTCAAAAGTCAAACAGTACTGAATTTTGTTGATCTCATATTTTAGAAGTAAAAGTGGTATTAAAAGATTTGTTGGTTTTCGCAACCGAAATCGAATTTATCTGAACATTCCTGAATTTGTGTGTATTGTATGTGTGTAATGTGTATATAATATCATGTGGGTGTTTGCATATGCAGTCGCTAACCGAAGTAAAGTTCCAGCCACAATAGAGCAAACAAGAGTCTGTTGGGGACCTAAGCGGCTTTGTGCGGCATTGTAAAGTAAACATGTTCGAGTACATAATCCTGACTGCGGGGCTGCTCCAGTTCCCTCCCTGGCTGGGATACTTTGACTTTTCCATCTCAATATTTTCCAAAGGCGGAATAATGTCTGATACCCTCCCCCCGGTCCCTGATCGCACTTTTATCGCTTTTGTTCCCCAACAGATTTGGCGAGGAAGTTGTTTATTTGAATAAGTAATGTATCTTGCAGCGGAATCTCCCCATATATCAGATTATACTCGTAGTCAACATGCGAGCTACTTTAACGGAATTTCGCGTTTTCTACTGCATAATTTCTCGGCAATTTGATTATATTTCAGACATTACGGTTATGAGCATTAAACAAACTGCAATGCGTACACTTGTCATAAAAATAACAATGCACCCGCTTTCAAGACAAAATTTACTGTGACAAAGTAATGACTTATTATTTAAAATAACAAAATAAATATTGTTGAACCTTTTGTAATAACAAAGAAAAGATTTTAAAAAATCACTAAGAGCTATTCCACGCTTTCATGTAACGTGTTACAATGATTAGATGGGTGGATATCTGTAATGTATAGAAAAAACTTCTAAGTGATGCCGTCAGATGCCAGCAGTGAAAGTGCTTCTATCTATGGCCGACAGTAGGCGGGTGCCGCCGAGACTGGCTCTGGCCAGCCTACCGACCAGATTAAATTAGCCACTAGTATAGACAGGTCGTGTGACCTGCAGCATTATCGGTATATTAATACGTGAAGCAAAAAATTTGTACCCCTTTTTACGAAAATTGCGCGACCGGAGGAGTGTGAAATTTCGCACACTTATAGTTTATATTTATAGAGAAGGAGTGCAGAATGCTAATGTATTTTTTTAATTATGCATAAAAAACCAATAAAAAAATATATTACACACACTGTATAATTTAAATTAATTATGGTCGAATTTCGGCCATTGGTCGACCACTAGTTATTGTAAACACGTAAACTCATAATAAACCAGTTTGTTATCAAGAACCTTAAGTCATTGACAAGTCTCCCACAGAACTAATAGTGTTTGAAAGTTAAATAATACCCGACATTACAATTTCTTATTCGTATTTACTTTGATTTTAAGCGACCACCATTTAAAATAAAAATATGTTTTATTAAGCGTTTACTACGGTATTTTCCTGGAGGATATAATTTATGTAGGTTTTCTGTGCCCCTGGAGCGGATATTGGTCCTGCCCTCTAATCGGGCCATCAATCACCCCCGTTCTCCATTTGAATATCGTGTAATGGGATGACATCCTGAATTATGTCATTTGTCCTAGTTTCCGTTGCTTGACCAAGAAAAATCCACCTATTTAATACGAGGGTTTGACACCGAGCTCCAATCACATTTTTACCCGGTAATACCCTTATACTGTGTACTTTATATTACGATTCAGTTCGGGAGGTGGGCCGCCCCGAGAACCATTTATTGGATAACCAACACCACTGCCACAGGCAAGCCACAGGTCACCCCAAGTGGTTCGCTGCGTTTGGTGGAAGAGTAGAAGTGCCCAGGTTCATGGGGTGCGGTTTGTGTACGTCTTGGTGGCGAATGCGTTTGTCAACCTACGTAGCAAGAATGAATGGGTCCGACTGGTTGAGGGAGACCTTTTCACCTCTCCAGCCGGACGCTCTCGATTCGTCACCTTGCACCACAGTGGGAGGGATGGATTCATGGGTCCGTCACTTCTAGACGTATTGACCCTCAGATTCCTATCCACCCCTCGTACCTTTTTCCTTGCCAGATCTTTCTCTCCTACCTTTATAAAAAAAACCTCCACACAGCATCATCAAGGATGGGAGTTTTTTTCATCGGGGCCTCCTGTATTAGCTTGAGTTAGGTTGATTCTGAGTTGTCATGCAACCATTTTTTTAAGTAATTTGTTGTAATGCTGGAAGTAATGACAGATGTTATACGAATATCTTCCAATCTTCATCCAATTTTAGAATTATCGTTCACACAATAGATGATCTGAATAGAACTGACGGCTAAGGGTTAGGAAATATACATTTTAGGGAGGCCTATCCAAATAGAATGCAAAAAAATATTTAAGTAAAGGCTTCGAATTCTTTTAGATTACAATGCAAAGTGGAAACCTTTGCCTTCTACTTATTGATCTTAATATCATACGTTTAACCGTAGAATTCATAAAAAATCGTCATTTATAAGCGATAAAAAAATTAAATACAATTGTTAAAAATATGCAAAAAAAACTATCTCGAACTCGAATATATTTTGTTGTTCCGGAAAATTGCGAAAATCGTCAAAGTAAATCACCGCAACCGACTGCAGTAGACTAGGTGCTGTGTACAAGTTCTGTATTTAAACCATTTAGGTGTATCTGGTAAGATTTCATACGGGGTGTGTATGTGTGTATGTATGTATGTACATATTGTACATTGTAGAAGTTCTCCGTGTGGGGTGTGTGTCAGGAGGCAGGAGATGGATGCGCCTGCGGTGTGCGGCCTGATGAAGTGCCCCCTAGCGGGCCTGCGCCCCTCGGACCGCAAAGGGCTCCCGGGGGACACCGCGCCTCTGATTCATTAATGCTATACCTCCATACCTTCTCATGCCCCGACTCTCACCAACCTCTGTAATTTACAACAATTATTTTAATTCTGTTTACGATGCTTATTCAGCGAATCATTATCGTATAGTACCCGAACATACACATGAGAAAATAAATTTGGCAGCAATGTAAACGTATTTGTGAACTATCCATAATATTTTTATCCAATTATTTCATACTCAAATACTATGATCATAAATAGTTTTTTTTACTTGTTTATAGCACAGGATTTTGTAATACATGGCGCACCATGATAAAAAAAACTTTCAGCGCGCTATTTCCCTACAGGGTAGACACAGAGTAGACCTAATGTCATCTTTAGGGATGCTGTATGAAGGATCTTTTCAAGGAAAGGAACGATTGGAAATTCTGGGTAGAAAACAGGTAAGAGAGGTGGGTAGGAATATAGGGGTCAGTATGTCCAGGAGTGAATGACGTATGAATTCTTACCTCCGCGGTGCAGGACGACGATGTAGTACATCTGCCGCCAAGATCTCAACAAACCTCACCCGATAAATCCGGGCATCCCTGCTAAGTCACCAAACGTAGCGAACCACTGGGGGTGTCCAAAGGCAGAGATATATTTGATTCATTTTATTTTGCTGTGTCTTCTTGACTTGAAAATTTTGTTTGAATAATTTCAATTCGCTTAATGTAAGTTTGGTATTGAGGATTCCAATTGACATCTAAAATTTCGAGATGAGATCTTACATATTCTATAAATGGTATAGGTGTAAAAGGTTTATTAATGAATGAAGCTAATTTGTTTGTAATCTTTTTCTAAGATTTGTTCAATGTGATCTAAAAAATAGTAATTTAGAGTCAAGATACTTGTTTGATTTTTTTCTAATCGTTGAAGAGGGACGTGGTTCAGATGGTAAGAATGTATAGAAATAAATGATTCTCTATACAATATTCGTTAATTTTATTAGTATCTTCTTACAAATTTTGCAATCATCAACTTGTGCAATTTTATATTTTCATATAGTCGGCGTAAAGAATAGAATCAGAATGACTGATGACATGTTTGATGTCGTTGAAATACAAAGTAAAGAGAAGGGGCCCTAAACGGGTACCTCGAGGTACCCCCGAGGGTATTGTTATTATCTGTGATATAACCTGTTAGGGCAACAGCTTTACTTCTATTTTTAATGTAAGATGAGAACCATCTGAGAAAATTTCCACTTACACCAACTTTCTCGAGTTTATTTAAGTGTCTTTCATAATTCTTCTGACTTCTTCTGACTTATTCATGACTTCTTCCTTTATTTTCAGTTATTTCTCTGTGTATACACATCAAATCCATCTATGCGTTCCCTTCATAAAATATTTTTTACGTATTTGACAGTCTAGTATCAGGGTAACCTACAAAATACTTTATACCCTTTGATTAAAAAATGTTCCTATATTTTATTTAGTTAATTAAACGTAATTTTTTTATGAAACATGCCGGGCATGAGTCCCACTTAACACTATTTTAATTATATACTAGTACAGACCCGTGAGAAATCACGGGAAATTTTAAAATAAATTAAATTTATTTTTAAATATGGTATCCTCATTATGTGTTTCCTGTCACTAAGCAATATTTTTTTATGATAATATTAGTCAAATGGAAAAACCCATTCATATTTATGTACTCCTGGTATTTTGTTCCTGTCGGTAGTAACGTTTATACCTTTATTACTTTTTATATTTTGATGCATAATTGTGGCATTAGCGCCCATGCGGAAATTATCACAAATTACCCCATGACATTTTTGTACTTCTGGTATTGTGTTCCTGTCGACAGATTCACTTATTGACGTTTATTTTATTTATAAAATGCGTATCGCCGCCCCGTGGAATACAACGGCAATTAAAATATTATTATAGACGGTATTTAGGCACTTTATCGCTTGTTCGAATTTTCCAAACAAACAAATTTTGAAAATGACACTTATATTCAAAACAAAAGTTCTAGAGTTCATTTTAATGAAAGTTACAGACAGACGTAGTCAGTAAAACAACCGAAATTAGTTTTTTTTTGTAATTCATTTCCCACTCGAATCGCATCCGTTATATTTCCCATATACATATTTAAAACGGTGTTTTATTTACAGGGTGTTAAGGGACGTATTTGTCTGGCTTTATTTAACCAGTGATTCTTGACATTATTAGAAGTAAAAAATGTAAAAAAAAAAATTGGTCTCTGGTGACATATTTTAAATTTTTATTCAACTAAAAGTATTTTTTAAATCAGTAGGTATTGGACAGTTACGGGTGGGGGTAAGCGTTTGAGTGGTTACTTAGCTGAGTGACCACTGAAGTGTGTGGAAGAAAAAGTTTTTTTTCGTTTTGTTTTAATTTAAAAAAAAAACATAAAATAGTCGCCCGTTTTTCACTCCAAATAATGCCAGGAATCACTAGTTAATTAAAGTATGTCAAGTATCCCGTCCCTGTATAATAATATGTGAATGTGTGGTGTTGGTGTTGGAGAGCACTCTGCACTAAATTAGCTCCTCGTATTGATCGCATTATCCGATTGACTTCGCGCGGAGACGAGGTCGATGAGCAGCTAATGTGACGTGACACCCGGCGACCAT
Source organism: Limnephilus marmoratus (assembly GCA_917880885.1). NCBI lineage: Eukaryota > Metazoa > Arthropoda > Insecta > Trichoptera > Limnephilidae > Limnephilus > Limnephilus marmoratus. The sequence continues at coordinate 49,409,519 of OU862909.1, read as the reverse complement.
ATCCCACCGGCAGAGCTCAAGCGGGGTGACAGGGTGACACCTCTGACGCGACCACTTTCAATTAAAATTACAGTCACCGGAAATGATTTCAATAATTCCCGCTTGTCTGCCCATTCGGATACTGTGGAAAAGGTTCATTTTAATTAATATTTTTTTGTAAAAGTGTTGAAATTTATACAATCTGACAATCTAATCTAGACACTTTCAGGACTGTCGCTTAGAATGGTGATCTGATAATAGACCAAAGAAGAATAAGAAAGAAAGGATAGACATAAACTAAAGAAAATCCTTTGTCCCATTTCGCTTGGCTAGTTTCAAGTAGGAGCTTTGACGTGTAAAATATTGTGGGACCAAAGCTTTTTTATGCTTTTCAGAAACTGTAAATAAAATAGAATTTTTAAATCTGATGATTGTACACATGTTTTGTTCCTTTCTTGCTAATACAATTAGTAAGCGTAAAGCCTTACTGAAGGCTGTTTCTCAGTGGCATTTGGGAAGGACATCACCGTTGGAAGATAATATAATAATTATGCACCAATACGCATAAACATTGGGTTGAGCTGTTGAGTCAACGTACTTAAATTGCGCTTTATCTGTTATGTTTTTCTTATGATTGTTTCATCAAAAAAACTCCTGCCTCACAAAGTTTCACAAATGAGTGACTTTATTTATTTATTGCTTCTCACAGAATATAAAGCAAAAAAATTCACATGAAAATCAACCTCACTAGGACTAAGCCTGTATCCAGGTTAATAATAATAATAATACTTAAAGTTATATTTATGATGGGTCTCCAGGTTCTGTTACAGTAATACCAGGGATCTCGAGGTCGGGTAATGCATTCCTTGCGGCTAACCCCGGTTTCCCGGATTTGACAAAAGCTATATAGGTATTTGTATTTCGCATTACATATTTATCGAGTCACCCTTTCTATTTTCCCGCAAACCGGGAAAAACGCTACCCCTTTGGCGACACACGTACATTAAAATATTCCTGCGTACAACTGCTAACAAGTGTGTAAAATAATAAAGTATTTTTATGCGTTTTCGTGGTCTTAATAAAAAATATGTCTTATAACTTGTAACAATGAAATCGTTTTTTTTTATCCAATTCACGCCTAACATTACGCATAGCAACAAAGTCGGAAGATTCTCACCCTTTCGCTTTAACAGGTGATGAGTGACTAGTCGTCGGATAAAATAAACCGTTTAGGTTAACCATACTCGTTAGAGTTTATTTATTACTTTTAAGTGTTGACTTTTACTGAGTTGCTAAAATACACAATGTTGCCTTCGTAAGATCAAAGCTGATAAAACAAACATCTCAATCAACAAAAGTATCTATGTATTTGATTGCATTTCCCACTACCCAATTTATTTTAGAACGACCCCTGCTTGCGGTTGAAAGGCGCACAAAAGTTTTATATCGCGCAGGAAACGATTTGGCAATACTTAGCCAAGCCAAGCATCCTTTCGGATGACGTCATCAAAGTCCTGAAATGTACTTCATCAGTCAAGCATTCAACTCCTTTAGCTCTAAGCGTATTTATACATGTGAGGGAAGAGGGAATAGTATACACACAAACCAGAACCCTTTCGTTTCTTTTGTCCCCTACCGAATCGACACCCCACTAAAAAACTGAGCAGCAATTACGAACTGTTTGTTTGGTTTTCCTACGACTTTGAACAATAATTGTGCTTCTTTCGAGTGGTAATATCCTAATATCATGGTTTTTTTCTTGTGCTAGTGTAATAGTATTTGTATTAGTTTTTTGCACAAACGGCTTAGGATCTTTAAGCACAGGTTTGTTTTTTTTTTTTTTTTTTTTTTTTTTTTTTTTTTTTTTTTTTTTTTTTTTTTTTATTTCATATATTTTTTATTAGTAACAGATATTTGGTTTTTTTTTGGCTACCACACTAGGCTAAGCCCGTGTTGTGGTAGTCGTACATTTAATATTTTAACATTTCAAAAAATATTAAGAAATACTTAAAACTAAAGAGAAAAAAAAAGACCATATTTTAAAGAAAAGTAAAAATGAAAATTCAAATTCAAATTTTGAAATACAAAAATTAATAATAAAAATTAAATGTTAAGAACTCAAGTGTTCTGTATAAATTAAAACATATAATTATATAAATCAAAATTAAAAACATATATAAATTTAGTGAAAAACTAAGAGAAAAAAATAACAACATTTTAAAGTAAAATAGAAATACAAATGGAAATTAAAATTTTGAAATACAAAAATTAATAATTAAAATGTAGTGTTAGAATAGTGTTTGAATTTTAGTGTTTGAATCGAAATTATCAGCTGTAGTGGTTCTCCGCCCCTGCCCAGTCGCTCCACCGCGACCGTGGGAAGCGCGCAACCCTTCTTCGCGTGTACCTAGTATCTACCACTACCTACCTGTCTGACTGCTGCGCCCTGCACTGCCTACACTGCCTGCTCTGCCTCTCTGTTGCCTCCTGCATGTATTCTTTCCAGCTGCCGAGCAACCTCTTCCCTCTTGAATGAAGGACTTCTGACGGAATAATTCCGACAATCTTTTATTTTGCGCGTCAAAATTAATTCTCTTTTGTACTGTCTTGTCTAGCCGAGATTTGACGCTACGCCTTGCTTGGCACATATTATTTATCCCCTCGTTTGTAATTTATTCATTTTATTGCGAATATCGCAAATCTTGTCGAGTTCGAACGCCATCTCAAAGATTATTTTTGCAAATCCAGTTTTATGGCTTATAGAACAGTATTGCCATGCGAAATTTCCAATCTCGTGTTTTTTTTCAGGATTTTTTTTTCGCCCTTATTAATGGCGGCACTCAACCGGCTAAATCGCTTAGCCCCCTTCTCTCCCCGCGAGGAATGTACCTACTCTGAATGGAAGAAATTATTCTGCGCTGATTTTTCCCTTAGCTTGAATTTCACCGCATTAACAGACGAACCATGGGATGGAATTAGATTCCGGTGTATTTATGGCTAACGCCTTTTTGGGTTTTTTAAGACAGCACCCTGTTTTATAGATTACAACCTTTTTATATTAAAATGGATGCTATTTGTGCTCTTCAATATATTCGTAATTCAACAAGTAATTCGTAATTCAAAGTTTATGTTTAGAATTCAATACTTCTTTTGTGTGAAAAGCTATTAAAAAGTCGTGCAATTTTTATCGACTCTGAAAAGTTAGAAGAGATTAACCCACATCGTTAAAAATGTTTCAGCTATTTCCCAACAGGCCTTCCATTGATATATATGCTTGGTGTAATCGAAGCCAGAGTTAAGTTAGCCTCTCCGAAGCTGGACCTACCTACTGTACAACTGTACAGGGCCCGCAATAGTGCGCATCACTAACCTGAACAATTCGCAAGTGCACCCCACGGTTGTATTTAGTATCCACCTCAGTCCCAAAATACCTGACAAAACCCTCGACTCAGTGCCGAAACGGGCAGTCCTTCTTTCGATAGATTCTCCTATCTTAACAAACGAATTGCAATCTTTAGAGCATAGGCGCCGGGTGGAAATGCTGTCCTTATTCTACCGGTATTTCAATGGAAAATAATCCGAAGAATTAGAGTCATTGATTTCTTCGGCGCCGATGCACAGTCAGTAAACACGCCGAATGTGCACTCAAAATTCACGGTTGACATTTAACACATGAGTACGGGTCGCTTCTTGAGTTCACCAGCTCGGCTGTGGAACGATTTTTCGGCATCTGTCTTTCCTCCCTCCCACAACACGGGTCTCTTCAAGGCCAGGTTCACTTCTTCCTTTCCACAAAAGACCCTCCACACACATGACATAGACCCTGAGGGAAATCATTTTCCTCAAATGAGAAAAAACTTGATTAAAAAGCTCGATGTTTTTATTCTATGCTTAAATAAATCGTATCCACGTGTACTAACAACCAAATTACAGCCAAAATTACGTTTGTTTTTATTATTAAAGTGCCTGTTTATATCACACATACCTACGTCTACTGCCTTACGTATTAAGATTTTTTTAAAGTAGTTGATTCACTAAAATGCGGATTTTATATCCTCCTACCTATTGCCGTAGATATTGTCTTGTTGCCTCATAATAGTTGATTCAGATATGATAATTAAACAATGCAATAAAAATGATAGAAATCAGTGAGTAATGAAAACATTGATCTGTGTTTGGTACAGTTTGCCCTGATCAGTTCCTGCGATGTGAATAATGTTTACACCTGCCACCTGGCGACAACCTGTTGAACGTTTTCCGAAGCCGCCGCTGGACCGATCTTCGTTTCCTATTACTTCTCCTTTACGCTTCATTTCCTTTGTAATCTTCCATCTCTCACTTCCTGACATTCTTTTGGCAAACAAATTATTGAGTGTTTATTTTAATCCCGTCGAATGGAAACTGTTTATATCCGGGCGCTAATTGGGTTATGAAAGAATCTTATTTTAAAATAGTCTGCTCGTTTAATTTGTCTTCGAAATTTAATCAAATTCGTTGTACACCGTGTTTCATAATCGTTCCAAGAAACATTATTCACGGACCTTCTTCTGTCTCTTCCTCTCCTATCGGAAGTTGGCTATTATTATTATATATATTTTTTATTAAATAGAAACAAACAGTACATTGGTTACATTGATGAGAATATTTACAGATATTAAGTAATATTTGTTGGTGGCTTATGATATTTTTCTTTGTAGTGTCTTATTTATGATAGATATGTATATTTAGTAATTACCGGGTTATGTGCGTAGTGGGTAGGTGTGTGTGTATGTGAGAGTATGTTTGTAGATTAAATTTTGGCAGTGAATCGGAGAAAATATAGATGTTCTATTTAGGAAAATATTATTGAACGTATGAAGAGCACGATTAATTGGCGAATTAGTTGCTGCATTTGTTTTGTAATTAAGAGTGTAAAATAGTTATGTTAAGGCTCGATTACATTGAGCAAGTTTACAAGCTACTAGCCGGTGAATTCACTATCTGCTAGAAAACTCATTCAGTGTAAAATCTGCTAGTTAGCTAGTAATGTGATTACACTAAAGCCTCGATGACATTGAGCGAGTTTACATGCTACTATCTGGCAAAATCTGTTAGTAAACTCGCTCAGTGTAATCGTATTACTTGTTAAATAGCAGATTGTTGACAATCTACGAAAAAAGTTGAAAAGTCGTCAACTTTACTTGCTTTTCCCTTACTCGTAATTGGTTTATTTATGCGCTCAAAATGGCGGCCAACAAACAGCTGATTTCGACTGTCAAACATCTGACATAATTAGTTCCTGTTGTTATTCTTGCTACTGGCTAGCTGTGGCGCTAGCAGCGACCTACGAGCTCAGTGTCCTACGCTACTGAGCGAGTGGACAGTTTTGTGGTGTGTCATCATGACACTTTTACTCGCCGATTCACCCGCTTTTAAACTTAGGGAACGTACCCATACTACGTGACACTTTTAGGGGGGGGGGGGGTCTTCAAAAGGTCACGCTCCATACAAATGAGCGGCGGGTTCCTTAGGATTTTGGTCACCGGGGGGGGGGGGGGGGTTAAAAATTGCAAAAAGTTGGTCACGTAGTTTGGGTACGTTCCCTTAGTAGATAACAGCTTGTAAACTTGCTCAATATAAACGAGGCTTAAGTGAGTTCACTAGCAGATAGTGAATTTGCCGGCTTTTAGCTTGTAAACTCTCTCAATGTAATCGTGGCTTGGCGTGTACGTCTTAAGGGAATGTTGACTCATAGTCAAGAGCAATCTTGACCATGCGTGCTGCATCCTGATACAACTCTGGGGAAGTGTACTCTTACTAGTAACGTGTAGATTACGAAGCCATGAATTCACGATATTCTTTAACTTTTTACGATTTTTGAAAAACTTGTGCTGTGAACCTCTAATCGTATGTAAGAAAAATGAAAAATATTTTGCATTTTTCATGAATAGTCGCGACAGGAGCGTTATACACGGTGTATGCGTATTTATTTTCCAACAAAACACATTCCGGTACGTTTATTTTACATGTTACAAATTCTAGTTTTATTTCGGTCGAAAAACACGCACTGAGATGTAAAAGCCTTTAGCTATTCCGTATAATGGATAGCTTAGTGTAGGTTTATGCTAAAAAATTACACTTCCGAAGGAACACCTCAAAGGGGGATAATAGAGCCTGTTCCGTCGTTTACTGCGAAAGGGTCCCCCTAAAAGTTTTCCTCGGCGCCAAATGGCATTCAATACCGTCTGAGTGTAATCTCCTATCTCGATCCTTAGATCCTTCCCAGTGTGGCGATTGTTCTCGTGTAACACCTCCGGTGATCTGACCTGTGATGCTGTGATGGGAGAATACTCCATTAAACTGTATTTATGGCCCTCCGTATTCCCGCATTAGGGACTCCAGCGTGACGCTTATCCCCAAATCCTATCCTCAACATATACTTTAGGTGTAGGTGCGCGAATATTATTATAAAATGTTTTTTTTTTTATTTTATTTTATTTAAGGAGAAAACACAGATACAGACAACAATTGACAAAACAATATTACCTATGAACAATAACTTGAGAATTCGCCCGCACCCCAACTTTTTCTCACTGATTGACTTGATAAATAAAGATTTTCAAAAACATTTTTTTGTACATGTTTAAAAATAAGTCATAATTAATAATGAATCGAAAATTATTTATAAATAAGCGCATAAAAAGTAAAGTGAATGATATATGAGTTAGGAAAATAGAAAATAGGAAAACAGCCTTCAATTTTCTACCAAAGTATCAAAAAATATATCGAAATCCTTAAGGTTGTGGTTTTTATTAAACAATTCGCACATTCTTCTGATTGGATCCCTGACACCAGCATTTGTACGTGTCCGGTTAATGTGGAATAAGTCGTTAAGCCTAGTTGTTCTGGGTGGTATTTTAAAATTAATTATTTTGAGTAAGTCAGGACAGTCGATAACGTTGTTGCAGATTTTATACAGGGTCATTAGGTCAAGGTATGTTCGCCGGTTTGATAGAGTGGAGACGTTATATTTCGAGAGCATAATTGTGTATCCCCGTTTAGGTGCGCTCATTCTGTTCAAATCACGATTAAATATATTGTGACCATCGACCGCATAGACCGATTTTTTTTTTAAGTCTTCTTATGGTGAGGGGGGACATCTAGGCTTGTGAGCCAGTCTAGGGCCTCAGGTGTTGCTCTGTGGACCTATAGACAATGAGATAATACAATCGGTCTCCTCTTTATGCGGTGCATCGTAGCCTATCGGTCTTCTTTTTGTGCGGTGCTTCGTAGCCTCTCCACTCTTGTCTACTTCAGTTTTAGAAAGTTTCACTTCTACCGCATGTGAATTGCACACTATTTTTATGGTGTAATTGATCGTCGAACATTTTCACGTGTCCAAATTATTTGTTTTTTAAATATTAATTCCACGCAGGAGGCCGGAGGGCCTAAGTGATCTTCTAGAGCAGATAATTCCATTGGCCTATATAAACTGTAGATCACAATTCTAGGGATTTTCTTTTCAATTGTTGTGGCTGTTGAATTTTATTGTTTTTTTTTTTATTTTATTGTTCTCGTGATCTGACCGTCTGTTTTCTTTGTTTCAGGTAAGGAGTATGGTCGCTGGTCGCGCCCCCTAGGCGCCACTGATGGCGTGCAGTGTGCGGTATGCGGTGTGTAGCGTATGGTGACCCACCCGCCCTGCCGCCCTGCCCGCGCCGCGCCGCCCACCGCCGTCTGGCCGGCGACGGAAATGTTTCTCGGGAAAACTTCTCGGCCGAAAGTACCCCGACAGCGTCTAATGAATTACTGAGAAGTTTCTTATTTCATTTTTATTACCCCCTCTGCGTGGGCGTGGGGTATCGGTGGCTCGAGTGGAACTTGACACCTCGCTGTAACTACCAGCCACTAACTCCGGCGAGCGCTAAAGGCTCAGCCCCTGCCCCGGCCAATGCGAACTGGGTGCGGACTGCGGAGGCGACTAATTCATTATTCTATATCTGTATTCTGGACGCTATCAACTACATACGCACTTCTCTATATTTAATATCAGAATAAGCTACCAAAATATCGTTTTCCTTCGTACTTTATAATTTACTAGGTGAAGTCCCCTGCGTTTCCCGGGCTTTACGCAGAGTTTTTCGAAATCAGAAGATGTAGATAATAATTATCTCTTATTTTGAATGGCAAGTGTGCAGTATTTAACAATTAAATATATAAAAGGGAATGGAGGTGGTTTTTAGAAATCTCATGAAGACGATAATCATCCTCTCATTTTGAATGTCAAGTGGAAATATAAATTAACTATCAAAATTCTGCTGGGGTAGTAATAGGGAATAGGGGTGATTTATTGAAATACCCTTTCTCTTGTTTTGAAGGTCAAGTGTGCAAAATTTCATCAATCTCAGAATAAAACTGTATTTGTATAAAAAACCAAAGCCACGCCGCTCTCCCGCCACAGACACTCTTCATTATGTAAATTTAAATATGCTCGTTTTTTATTAATTAATTATTTTTTACATTAAACCCATCATGACGGCCGACGTAGTCCAGCGGTAAGGCTCTTGACTCACACACCGAAGGTCGCGGGATCGAATCCCGGCGTGGCAAATAAATTTTATTTAATTAGTTTGTGTTATTTCACAATTTATTCATTTAAAATAATATATAGTATATTTGCGGCACGTTCCAGAGTGGAAGATACTCTCAGTTTCGCCCTGGTGTAAGACTACCATTCAGAATTGAAACTTTGCTTGAAATGGCATTAGCCGTGTTTGGTGACCAGATCTGAATAGCAGGTACTTCCCCACCTTCCTCTTCCCTATCTCTTTCCCCTCCCCACTATCTTCAGCCTCACAACATACCCCAATTGGGGATGCCATAGTCTCACTGGATTCAGACGGGAGCAGTTGAGACTCTTGTGCGGTATTCATATAAATAAAATAAAAATAAATCAAGGAAAAAACTTTCCACGGTGCCTGTCATCTTTGGGGATGCTGCGTTGGGGTTTTTTTAACGAAAGTTCTGAGAAGGAATCTGCGGGTCTGTTTAAGAGTGATGGACGTACGAATCCATCCCTTCCTCTGCGGTGCAAGGCGTTGGGTCAAAAGAGTTCGGCTGGAGAGGTCAAAGAGTCTCCCTCAACCAGTCCGGCCTGCCGCACTGCTGGTGGCATCTACCGCCAAGACTTGGACAAACCTCACAAAATCACAAAAAAGTAGCGAATCACTTGGGGGACCCATGGTTGACCCCTTTAATGCAGTAAAAGAATGGGGTTCTTTAAAAACTTGTCAGTGGTCTTTAAGTTTTGCAAATTTTATATTTATTTATTTATTTATTTATTTATTTATTTATTTATTTATTTATATTTTATTAACGCCCAAGTGGGCTTTTACAAGAAAAGAAGCAAATATATAATTAACAATATTAATTACATGTATTACATAAACAATAAAACAGAATAAGTATGAATGCAATCGACTCGTTAGGTAAAGAATATTAATACATAAAAAAGGAATGAAATGAAAATAGTACAAGTTGTACTTACAAAAAACTAAAACAATTCAGCTTTAAATATTTATACATATTATTAATAAGACTAAATATAATAATAAGACCTGACATAGAACAGAGTGTAAATAGAACTGCAAAAATATTATAAAGTAAGTTTACATTTTACTGATGAGGTTTAGATGAAAAAATATTTTATGAGAAAAACAAAAAAATAATAAAAGTTAATTATTAGCAGATAGAATCGAGATTAGTTGATTTTTGAAACATTCAAAACTGTCAACACTAAATATATCTATAGATTCGCAGTATTTATTCGCAAGGTTATGGATTCTTGGAATTGGTGAGTATATGGAGTAATTAGTGTTGATTTTATTGTTGCATTTAAAAATATCTTTACTACGAGTTTGTCTAGCGGGTATGCTAATGCAAATTAGTTCCAACAAATTAGGGCTGTCAATTAAAGATTTTATAATTTTGTATAAAAATAATAAATCAATTAACACTCTTCTATCTGATAATTTAAGAAGTCTGGTTTCAGCGCGTAAGTAATTATAATTTATGGATTCGATTGGAATTTTCATTTTAAAATTGATGTACCGAAGAAATTTGTTTTGTACCTTTTCCAATGATTGAGAATGAACAATGTAGTATGGTGACCATACAGAGGAATTGTATTCTAATCTGCTTCGTACTAGTGAGCAATACAGATGTTTTAATGTTAACATACTTTTAAAATTTGCCCCCATTCTCAAGATAAAACCTAGTATTCTCATTGCATCGCTTGTTATTTCATCGATGTGTACATTGAACTGTAGACTCTCGTGGAATATAACACCAAGATCACGAATCTGCGATACACGAAGAAGATTAACACCATTCATATCATAAGAAAAATTAAAAGGATTTTTACCTTTGTAAAAACTAATAATCTGGCATTTACCAATATTTAGTTGTAAATCATTGGCAGAACACCACGCGCATAGTTTGTTCAGGTTTGACTGCAGAATGGCGCGATCGTCATCGTTTCTAATTATTCTGTAAATCTTCAGATCATCAGCAAATAATAGAACTTTGACATTACTAAAAATATTAACTATATCATTTATGAATAAGCAAAATAATATCGGGCCCAAATGAGATCCCTGTGGTACCCCACTCGAGGCAGCAAATGTATAAGAAGTAAAAGAATCAACTTTGACTGCTAAGTACCTTCCCAATAGATAACTCTTAAACCATTCCAAAATACTCCCTCTCATTCCCAACAACTTCAGTTTTCGTAATAAGAGTCTGTGGTTAACCTTATCAAATGCCTTACTGAAATCAGTATATATGGAATCAGTTTGATGTGATGAAGTCAAGGTATTAACAATGTCATTCGTGTATAATATTAAATTGGACAGGGTTGATCTTCCTTTGATAAATCCATGTTGAAGCGGTGAGATGGTTTGATTGATTTGGGATATCAATTTGTCTAGTACCAGGCTTTCAAAGAGTTTGGGTAATGTAGACATGGTGCATATTGGCCTATAGTTTGTTACGTCGCTCTTATTTCCTTTTTTAAAAATGGGTGTCAAAAGACTAAACTTCCAAAGGTCAGGGAACACACCTGATGAGAGTGACTTTGTAAATAACTTATGTATGGGATACGATAACGAATGCATACAATTAACTAAGAATCTGGGTGGAACTTTGTCAGGTCCTGCGGATTTGCGGGAATCGAGACTCTTCAGCTTGGATATAATATCATCTATGGTTAGAGTACAATCAGATATATCAAGAGTCTCAACTAAATTAGAGCAAGAGATATTACTATCTACATTTTCATTAACATATACACCGCTAAAGAAATCGGCGAACAAATTAACAGTTTCCTGAAGATTTTGGGATAGTTTAGAATCGAATGACATAATACTAGGTATACAAGTACCGTTTTCTTTTTGGGATTTAACATATTTCCAAAAGAAATTTGAGTCGTTCATGATAGAGCCTTCAACATCACGTATGAAAGTTTTGTAACATTCTGCAGAGAGCTTATTGCAGTCTCCCCTCAATTTTTGAAACACGGAATAATCGATAGCCAGGCGACTTTGTTTGAATTTCTTATGAGATATTTTTTTGAGGTATATTAAGTCTATCAGTTCTTTTGAGAACCAATTTGGGTATTGAGTTTCCCTGTAAGCCGTAAAAGGTACAAATTTTTCAATTGCAGAATTAATAACGGAGTAAAAAAAGTTGAGGTGTGCATTGATGTCAGCCTCGCTATCCAAGAATGACCAGTCAATCTGGTTGAGATAGTTGGAGATTTGTATATAGTCTGCTTTTTTGAAATTTCTAGTTTTTACTACCCTTTTTTCAATAGGAATTGGTTTGAGGTTAGACATACATATTTCTAGTGGTGGATGGTAAACATCAACAGGATATTCATAGATATTCACTTTTTTTATACGACTATCGCATATTTATTGAATTTATGGATAAGCCTGACTCACTACTTAATGTAGTAGGTAGTTTCTCTCGCATTAGACGAGAGCTTTGATCACTTCTGCTTCCCTTCCCAACAACCCTGTACTAGCGCTAGGCCTCCGCAGTGGATTATATATATATTTATGGCCCATAAAACATTACGCCCGCATTCCTCGAGATCGGAATTTGTGAATCTCACATTCCTAGGAAATATTTACTATACCCCGAGATAAATTTATTCTTTCATTTGTAAGATATTTGAGAAATGAGTCCAGACAACAAGATATCTTAGTAATAACCGTGTCCATTTCGTGGAGTGTATATATGTACATGCACATGTTAAACTCTGGCACCTACATACTACCTTCTACGTACCCCATTTAGCCGGAGGCTTCTACTAATATCTACAGGAATTCCAAAAACTGAAAAATCGGATTCATATCTATGAGACCCAAAGTGCGTATGAATATCTACAGCTCAAACTGCTGACAAATATCTATGAGAACCAAAGTGCGTACGAATATCTACAGCTCAAATTGCTGACTAATATCTATGAGAACCAAAGTGTTGACGAATATCTACAGCACTGGCAGAGGTTGGATTTGTAATTATGTATAGCATATTGGAATAACGTAATATTGCGTATGCAGTTTAAAAAACTTAATTTATGTAAGTATGTATGTAAAAATCCCTAATATCGGACTATTGGACACATTTAGCTGATTAATCCAACCTACGCTCTGTAGATATTAGTTCAACATATGAGCTGTAGATATTCGTCCGACATACAGGTTGTAGATATTAGTATGTAAAAATCCCTAATATCGGACTATTGGACACATTAACAAACTATGAGGCTCATACACTTATAAATAGATTATATCATTTTGGTAATAAATTTGGGAATATTGTAGACATGTTTGCAGATTCTGTATTAGTTATAAAAAGAAGTCTTTGTAATTACTTTAATGAAATGTATGATTTTGATTTTAATTAATTTTATTTTTTATTATTATTTTAATCATTATAATTGTGTACTATGTACCTGCCTAACTATTATTATCTATCCTTGTAAAAGCCCAGTAGGGCGTAAATAAATAAATATATTTAGCTGAATATTAAGGATTTGGGTTTTTGTTTTAACAGCTTTCTTTATTTCGAGGGCTTCTAAATTATTTAGTCTGTTACCATGACCATTTCTATGTCAGTTAGGTTAGGTTAGGTTGTGGTGTCATGTATTTCGAAATAAATAAATAACTAAATATCTTTGTATTATGACCTCCATGTTTGTTCAATAAATTTATTGTCCTCGTAAACAGCAAAATACGTAATATTATGCAAAACTTCATGTACGTACTTAAACGTTTAAGCCTTTACGTAATTACGTAATTGAAGTAATTTATGCTTTTCCGTACAACCTCTTGCTCAGCTGTCCTCTGTAGATATTAGTCCAACCTACGCTCTGTAGATATTAGTTCAACCTACGCTCTGTAGATATTAGTCAACACTGGGACCGTCATAGATATTCGTCCGACCTTAGCTCTGTAGATATTATTCAACACTCTGAAGTTCGTAGATATTAATCCAACATATGAGCTGTAGATATTCGTCCGACATATAGGCTGTAGATATTAGTATCTGGAGTCATTTAGCCTTCTCGGCAAGTAGCTTCTCGCACCTCGTATAATGTGCTCCTCGGTCGATGTTTTTAATTTGATTTTCCCATTAAAGCACTCTCCCCGTAAGATGCCCTCATCCCACGTAGCGCTGCCTAGTTTGAACAATTAGTGTGTAGGACCCTCGCGGTTCTAGTACCGTTCGACACATTAATTGCTCGCTCGGAAATCCTATGTTTTTCCCACTAAATAATTCGCGCGAATTTAACTGGAGCGGCTCTCGACTTTTGAGTTTGAATAAGCGCCGAGCTTTGTGCCATTTTTACGTGTGTGGGTATTACGGCTATAAACAATGAACCCTTTGAATATAATATATCTAACGTGTCGCGTGGCACGCATAAATTTCCTTCGCAGGTTTCTTTATTCTGGAAAAACGTTTTACGCATTCCAATTTTATTTAATGTAGTCATTCGACATCGAAATGATTTCCTTTATAATAATACATGAATTATATTATATTTTACCAAAACCTATCGATAATGTAAAAGAAAAGCACTTTATGTATTTTTTAAAGTTTTGTATATATTAAGAGGGTATAACCAGAGAAAACCAGAAATATGCCATTTTTAAATCAGATTTTATACGTGTTGACTCTTTTCCACAAAAAAATATAAATTGATTTCGAAAGATTGTTCTTTTATCTAGTAAACGCGTGTTTATTTTTAGTATAATAAGGTTATACCATATGTCGTTGGCAGACTTGTTAAATTTTCAAAAAAGATTTTGTATTATACAACCCCCATTTCAAATCATATAATCATACAGTAAAATAAATCAATACATTATCTGAGAAATGCATGTTTCAGAATTTTAATTTTAGTTAAAAGAAAAGCACTTTATGTATTTTTTAAAGTTTTGTATATATTAAGAGGGTATAACCAGAGAAAACCAGAAATATGCCATTTTTAAATCAGATTTTATACGACTCTTTTCCACAAAAAAATATAAATTGATTTCGAAAGATTGTTCTTTTATCTAGTAAACGCGTGTTTATTTTTAGTATAATAAGGTTATACCATATGTCGTTGGCAGACTTGTTAAATTTTCAAAAAAGATTTTGTATTATACAACCCCCATTTCAAATCATATAATCATACAGTAAAATAAATCAATACATTATCTGAGAAATGCATGTTTCAGAATTTTAATTTTAGTTTAAATAAAATCATTAAAAATATATACATTCATGTGTTTCTTGACGAAAATTGATCGGTTTGTGTATTTATTTGCACTTACAAACTAATATATTTCAGATTTTTTTTTTCATTCTTATTTTGCTTAGACATTATTGGAAAATGATAAATACTTATGATCAAAAAATAATTACAAAAAGTACATAATTTTTAACATCACGCCTTTCACCTTTTTTGGATGTAGATATAAATTAAAGCAAATTTGGAATGAAATAAAATCGATATTGGGTTATAATTTTAAAAAGCTGGTAGGGAGAATAATTAATCTTTCTCATTGGAACCGCCCTGTACAATCGTAGAAACATCTTTCGACGAAATGTGGATTTTCGACCGCTGGCTGGTTAAACGCCCTTATTTTATTTTATTTTATTTTACTTGCCCTTAAGTCGTATTGTCGATAAATATCTGTTATTGATGAGATATGTGGAATCTCAAGAGGAAGGTGTCAGTATTATAAACATCTGCCGCCATTCTGATACGTGTAGAATGAAGTATCCGTGGCGGAACTAATAAGACTCCCGAACCTCTTGGAAGATTGGAGATAACTTCCCCATTGTGTGTGTGTACAGGCAGGCACATGGAAAATGTGAAGTTAGTCCAAAGTTTGCCACGGTTGAATATATCACTTCTGACATTTATTGGGCCCTCAGTGTTTCAGACCTTTTGACCCATTGTTTGCTAGTCTGGGACCTTCGACACTCGACACTCCACACCGACACTAGTCCCGCGCATACCTTTACTGCTCGTGCTATCCCTATATTCTTGATTCTCCTCAGAGTTGCTTTTGTGTGTTTTGTTTTGAGCCACAAACACACATATTTTGGTAAGCTAGTAATAATATCACGTTGCGTTGGTGATCCTACGTTATGAATCCTGCGTCTCCCTGTCCGCGTCGCGTGTCGCCGCGCGCCCTCCCGACACCCTTCCGGTTCTCTCTCCTTGTTATTTTTTATTGCCGACATTCAGTTTTATTGCAGCCCAATATTCCCTGGAAACGGAACCCGATCCCGATCACCGCCAAGACCTCAGGCGATACTATGTTATTTTTCTCCGCTCACTTGAATTATAAATGAACGGCTGACTGGCTTTCGAAGTACCCCTTCGACTCCACCACTAAATAATGCAATTATATAAATCAACTATACACGCGTTCTTACCGAAATCGATTCGGTTATTAAATCACGACTCCGCTTGCGACCTTTAGATAATTTCCGCGATCCTGCCTATAAAGTTATTTACAAGTAATGCCGTTATTATATCCGCCCTAATCCTTTGCAGATAGTCGATACGCGGCTCGTGACTGATTTTTATGTTCATTTCCCGTGGCTTATCTAGAATCAATTCGGTTCGTCCCATTTGGCTGTGCCAATATTTTCTCACCGCCGCCGCGCGCCGATCACTCTCAATTTACAGTTCAAACACCGCCACCCTCTAAACCCACACCCCGACGGCCTTCCCCTCGGCCAATTCATCCATCACCTCCCTAATTATTATTATTATGATTGTTAGCCTTGCTATTTAACTATTCTAAAAACTTATGATTGCATCCCGACGTCTGATTCCACCTTAGTTTTGACGTATGTCCCAAGTTTATTTCTCGATAAATCGGTCTCGTTTTCGTCGTAAGTTATCTTTTCGATTTATTTTTCGCGTTAGCTTATAACTTTTGACAAGTTTGGGAGTTGGTCGGTCGCGTAGTAAAGTAAAGCTCGGCTGTGCTATGTGCTATATCGGCTGTATCCAGTTCAGATATGATATGGATCGAAGTTGATGCTTGAATATCGGCTAAGCCTCCGCCGCACCGCACGGCCTTTGCCCCCCAGTTGGTTGGTTGGTTGACTGCTCTCCTTCGCTATCCTCCGACATCCTCGGCCTCGGCGAGATTTAAACTTTGGACATTAGAGCCGCGCCGAAAGCCGCTCGTGATGGCGGTCTAGACTCGGTTGGAGGTGAGTTAGTTCAGCGACAAGTACTGGTAGGTGCGGGGGCGAGAGGGGGTGAATAGAGAATGAAATATTCATGCGGAGGTCGCGTCGCCCGACACACCTGCTTTGAATTTGATATCATCGGTCGCTTGCACTGGCTTACCCGCTTCCCGAATCCTGTTTGGAGGAAAATATTATACTCCATTTATCTGGATCAATTTGACATTGCGCGCTACCTGCTTACCTATGGAGACCTATATCAATATTACCATTTTATAAAGAGTGAGAAGTTTCGTCTCCGTTTTATGTACTGACTGCTATTTGACTGCTTTTACTTTTTTAGACTACATCGGAGTGTAGGTAGTATTCCTAAGGGATTTGTGTGTTTTACGGTTTACTTTGGCAAACACGAACGTATAAAAGCTGTATTTTTCCTTTTTAATTTTATCGTATTTATTTACTCTATACAATTGGACATTGAGCAAGGGCGTAGCTATTGCATTCACATCGGGAGTTCGACCCTGAGGAGGGTGGGGGGAGATATGGGGGATTGGAAATTTTATCAAGAAATTTTTTGGGACCTCTGCTTACCAAAACTTATTGATAAAAGAGATGGTGCAAATAATATTGTTGTATTTTCAGGAATTTAATATACGAGTAGGTACCATTTCTCTTTTTTTTTCTACGCACTACTGAGGTCGATGGGGGGCGGTGGAGCCCCTAACCCCCACCCCCTCCTTATATACGCCCTTGACAAAAATTGGTTATGTTTCTACCTACGAAGGCTGTCCATAAAGTAAGGTCTCCAAGGTGTTTCGGTCGCGAGGATCTACTTTACGCGCGATTCGACGATACTGGCATTAAGCCTGATCCCCCCTCGCCAAATTCCCTCCACGCCGCACTCTGCGACGCTTAGTCTCGGCGTGGCAGCCGTTCGAGATGGAGCTTCTATTGATTATTCCAGATCTCTGAAGAATGTTGGTTTGTTTTTACAAACAGTAAATTCGCTTTCTCATCAAACTTAACTTTTTTGATCTAATGTCTCATCTCTTGGTACTAGCAAAATGTATTCACGTGGAGTTTTCTTAGTTTTTTTAACCTTTGACAAAATTTTATGAAAAATATTTCTCAGAATTCGTCTTATGACTATTTTTAGCGATTTTGCAAGGCAAACAGTTTGTGGTTGATATTTTCCACTTTTTATTCAAATTTATTTATTTATTACACGCCCTAATGGGTTTTACATTCTTTGTACACAGTACTTTTAAATACTTAAAAACTAAAACAATAATGAAAATATAATATAATGAAAAAAAATGTAACAAAAAAAGCATATAATATGAAATAAAATACATTGGTAAAAATGATAAGAAGTCTAACATAAATAAGAATATGCAATATAAACAAAATTGCAGAAATTAACCACGACTATTTGTGTCTAGATGTATAAAAGAATTGTAATAAACTTTGTTTATATTGGTTATTCTTAATGTGAAATATACATATCTCCTAGATCAGAATATTTATATCCGAGATTGTGAAGTCTCGGAATCGGGGAATTTTGGTAAGAAAGTGTCCTGGTGTAGTTAAAGTAAAAGGGTAGTAAATGTCGGCAAGATCATTTGGGAATATGGATGTTGATTAATTGAAGTAATTCAGCGCAGCCAATTTTGTAATGCTGTATTTTATGCAATAATATTAAATCTGTGATAATTCTTCTTTCTGAAAGTTTTAATACGGACATCTTATCCAGTAGGTAATTATAATCAATATTTAGTACAGAAATATGCAATTTATGGTTTACAAACCTCAGGAACTTATGTTGAATCTTTTCAATGCTGTCGGAATGATTATTGTAAAATGGAGACCATAACGTAGAGTTATACTCTAGTTGGCACCTGACAAGGGTTTTATATAATATGATAAATGTACCTAAATTATTGAAGTCTTTTGCAGCTCTGAAAACAAATCCAAGAGTTTGAAGGGCCTTATTAATAATTTTATTGATATGGCAAACAAACATTATACCTAGATCAATAATTTCACTAACGCCACTTAAATTTTCATCATTTAATGCGTATTGAAATAATGTTGGATTTTTTATTCTGTAAAAATGAATGAACTGACATTTATTTATGTTCAATGCTAATTTGTTGAGGAGCACCATTCAAAAAGATTTCTCAAATTATTTTGTAATATAATGCAATCATTAATGTTATTCCAACGTGATAGGTATGTAACTGTAGGTTTTTTTCTAATTTGTTTGTCATTTCAGGGCCGGTGTAATCGCGAAAAGCCGCCATGCAAATACTTCCACCCACCGCAGCACCTCAAGGACCAGTTGCTCATCAACGGGCGCAACCACCTGGCGCTGAAGAACGCGCTCATGCAGCAGATGGGCCTCGCCCCGGGGCAGGTCATGCCCGCCCAGCTGCCCGCAGTGGTGAGTTCGCACTGTCTTCCCATCATCACCATGACCATCACCACCCTAATCATTTCCCATCAGTCTCTTTCTTGACGATAAATTGACTACAGTAAATCATTAATATCGTTAATGTTTTCCTTATATACTCATTACATACTGAACAGTACAAACTAAATAGTACGAACCTACGACTGTAGCCCGATCTGTTTATGAATTTTGCATTTTTGGTCTCGCTATCAAAACAGCTTTACCAATTTTCGAACAAGAATACTGGCACATAAGCAACTTCAGAATTGTGCATTATCATTGTCTATCCAAATTGTTAATGAAAATTTAAAGTATTATTATTACATAATCATTAATGTACCTTTTGATTGATTTGATTGCATAATTCGTACTGTCGAGGTTGTGCAGAATGAATTGTATTGAATACTCTAATCATTTTTATTGTTTTGATTTTACGAGCTATAAAGATAAGCCTAATTGTATCGTTTAATGCTCAGAACACTCGATGTTTTATAATGTAATGACTTATTGATAACAGTTTTATGTTTTACATTATCGTCTCAGTCTACTCATGCGACCGTAGAGTTTACCGCTCTTAATTTAGTTTATTGCATCGCTTTAGTAGTGTTTTATTATGATTTGCAATGCAATTCTGCATGATTTTTATGTTTTCTTTTTTAACAGCTAGGAACTCATTTAACAAACTAAAACATCGAATCGTCACTTTTCACAAATTATTTTGGGTCATGAATTTCTCAACACTTTACTTGTCGCACGTCAAGTAATACTAACGTGCGGCTGCTTTTCGATGAAAATGTGATTTCGGTGCTAAATAATAATTTTTAAAATATATTGAAATTAAAGTAAATATCCCTACAATTTGTATGTGAATTTTTATAGGGCTTTTATTTAAATTCACTACTAATTAACAAAGCGATGGAGATGCCGCAGTGCCGCACTCATTGTGTAAGGTTACTTTTACAAATGGCCTATTTCAAGATAGGGTGCATTTCAAGTACCTATACAAATAATTAAAATTAGATGTTGGTGTTTCTGTCGCAGGATCTGAAGCCTCTGAACCGATGGGAAATCTGTTTAGACTCGTATAGTTTGATAATAAGATTGTCCTGAATAGGTATCTTGAATGGATATGGTAGCGGCACCATGGCGGTTGGTTTACTAGTATTGTTGTTATTGTGTCGAGGTGGGCGGCGCGGCGGCGAGCCCCCTGCAGTCGGACCTGCCCCTCCAGCTGCCGCTAGCGCCCTTACCTCCGCTCACGGTAACCACCACCAACCTACCCTTCTGTCTCTTCACTCTCACCCTCACCCTCATCGTCTGTCGTCCGTCGTCTCCTACCGTCAACCAAACACACAATCAATCTACACACTCGTAGCTTCCACTTGCGCCTTTTCCAGCATTCAATCTAAAACACATCATCTTCATTTCGCCTCTGCCGTCCTAGTTACTGGTAACGACATGTGAATCGAGCTTTCATCTCGCTCTGAAAATACTTCAATAAAACTTTATTGATCATTCTTTTCAATAACTCGTTTAGCTTTGTAATTCATTTTAAATTAGACTTTCTTCTTACCTAGTAGATACATTTTGCTTGTTTTTTGTTGTTTTAAATAGTGTTGCAATAATCCATACCCAGGCTTTTGAAATAACACGCTTGCGACTATCACTTACCAGTTCCAATAATCATTTCGTATCTCATTCACTTTTACTGAAACGGTAAATTGTATTTGAGACGAGTGTTTCTGAGGGTATCATTTAATTGTCTTTAATTTGTTTTTTCTTTTAAATTTCACCCCCTATTGTTTAGTATAAATTTGAATGATGTCGAAACTTATGGCAGTTGTTCCCAATCAAACTTATCAAGCCGAAATTTTGCCTAATCCATGCACAATAATTTGCGCTCTTCCTCACGCAAACTCTACTTATCTTACTGGAAGCGAACCACCAGAAATAAAGTGGCTAATGATCGATTTATTAATAATTTTAGCGAAAGAATTTGGTTTTTGATGGTTTTATGTTATTTGTGCATTAAAATGCTTTACTCTTGACTCCATATTTTGTCTGTGGGATTGAAGATGGAGCAATGGGTAATGGGTACGGAGGCACCTAAAAAGCAAACATTCGGAATAAGCAAATAGACGATAGCATTGTTTTATTCTTGTCTTTTCTGCGGCTAAGAAAAATTGGGAACAACGGCCGTTATTCATTAAATTGATCATAATCCCCAGTCAATGAATGAAAGTCCAAGTTCACGTTAGGCGCCAATGTACGAGTAATAGATGTATTGGCCCCCAACGCGGATGCAGGGGATATGACATGTATGCGAACCTTGCTGTGAGCCGAGAGAAGCGAGAGAGGACAGAAGAACGCCAGGGAGAGTGGAAGAGCAGAGTGGGGCCGCAGTCTGACAGTAAAGTTGCCTTTCAGGATTGCAATGTTTGTGACGAACGGTGGAACCTGTTGCAGGCGTCAGGCCCATATCTGGGCGGCGTGCCGGCGGTGGGCTCAGGGTACAGCCCGTATTTCACCGCCGGGCCCCTCGTGCCGGCCCTCGTGGGGCACGACCCCGGCGCTGTGCCCTCGGGTCTGGCCCCCGCCCTACCCCAGCAGGTGCTCCCGGCGCAGAAGCTGCCCCGCTCCGACCGCCTCGAGGTGAGTCTCCATCCAACCACATACACCCGCATTCATAAACCCCTAACTAACTCTATTACTCCCTCCGAACAATAACATCTTTCTTTTCTAAATTAACATTGCTATAACTACAGCTTAGTTACATAAACCCGTGGTCAATCATTTCACATTATCAGAGCTCTCTAGTCTCTAGTTCTCTAGTACTCTAGTACCTGTGCTCTTCATCCCAATGCTAGCTCCTTATGGAGTAGCCGCTGATATTGAATTTGCGATTGTAGCCTGCACTCTAGTGCGAGCCCTTGATTGTTTTAGGCTCTTAATGACTTCAAATACATATTTATTATTAAGCTCAAGTAATTTGTGTAGTATTTACTCTATAGAACCCACAGAGACATGGTACTATAGTGATTTGAAAACCTAATCAAATAAATGTCGTCATTTAAACAAATTCCCTAAATTGCATTGTATATTAAAGTACTTAAAAGTACACAGTAGGTTTTTCTTGTGTAGTTTTTTAGTCACAAATTGAAAATAGTGACGCGAGTTCCGTAAAAAGGTGTCGATTTTTGGTTGTGGGTAGCTCTATGAATAATGGTTTTGCTTTGAGAAATATTCATTTATGTATGTATTTATATATATTTATAATCATGTAGAAATGTATATAATTCTACATGATTTATATTGTGATTAAAATAACAACATTCATTCATGTTTTCAATTAAGTATACATACTTGCATAAAGTTCTATATATATAAAATAAATTAATATTTATGTATTTAATATAATTAAAAATCTATGAATCTTGATACCAAATCACAAACAAAAAAACACCATTTCCATGTTATGATGGTAACATCACCGCAAATATAAAAAGTACAAGAGGAAGATACATATTTCTGTAACAGTGAATATTTCTTTGAACTGGGGTTGTTTTCTCACTAGGAGGATTCATGAAAATAGTCGAATTAAATAAATACTTGCTAGGCTAAAAGGTATTCTAGATACCTACCTTTACTTTTCCCAAACATTCCATTAAATTATTTATTAACTAGTATCTAGTGAGGATGTCAATTTTAGGGAAAGTTGTATAATGTATAATATTGTTTTGTAAATATCCTTCGTAGTGGAATTGATAAAGTTTTAGATGTCCACATTAAATTCTCGGTGACGGGTCACTATGTAAATTACACCAAAGCCTTGTGTTCTTGTTTGATCCTTGTATACCTGAATAACATAATATATATAT
Source organism: Limnephilus marmoratus (assembly GCA_917880885.1). Classification (NCBI taxonomy): domain Eukaryota; kingdom Metazoa; phylum Arthropoda; class Insecta; order Trichoptera; family Limnephilidae; genus Limnephilus; species Limnephilus marmoratus. The sequence continues at coordinate 49,386,461 of OU862909.1, read as the reverse complement.
TATATGAGTGTTTTCATGCTGCCCGCGAACTTTAATGCATGAATGAATAAAAGTTTGGTCATTGTCCCATTTCCCTTAATATATTGATCTCTCTTAAAAAGTAATCAGTCCTTCCGCAAATCTGCTATTGTGACTATGTAATATATTTGGTGTATTTGGTTCCGATATGTGCCGTCCTTCTATTCGCTAGTCCCATAACGTGTGTCGTGTGTGTGTTGCCGCGGTCCCTCGCCTCGACCGACGCCGAAGCCGACGTGCAAGCGGCAAGCGGCGAGGCGCAGGGACGCCCGCGGCACTTCCCGAGCTTGTGTCGGCTACCGGCTACCGGCTATCGGCTAGCAGCTAGCAGCTAGCCACTAGCCACTAGCACTAGCAACTAGCAGCTCGCTCCTCGCTCTCGGCGCGCCCTGTAGCGTACTGCGTAGTAGAGTAGTGAGGCTGTGTGGTGGGTGTGCAGGTGTGCCGCGAGTTCCAGCGGGGCGCGTGCAAGCGGGCCGAGGCGGAGTGCCGGTTCGCGCACCCCGCGCGCGCGGTGGCGGCGCACGAGGACGGCTCCGTGACGGTGTGCATGGACGCTGTGAAGGGCCGCTGCGGCCGCGACCCCTGCCGCTATTTCCACCCCCCTCTGCACCTGCAGGCGCACCTTAAGGCGCAGGCGAGAGGCGCGGTACGCCCCCACCTCCCCAGCCCGCTCACCGCCGCACTTATCGCCATCCTGCATCCCGACTCCTTTTTCTTATGGTTTCTCTCTTCCTACTTCCTCCTGCCCGAGGATGAGGAGCTTTACCCATCGGTATCCGGTCTTGTTGGGGACCAACCGCCTCCGCATTCCCGATTTCCGATGTCAAAGCTTCCCGTATTCTGGCTGGCAGTTCTCTTAAGTTATTTCTTTGTTTTCTTTCTTCACTTTCCTCTTTATGTTTTTCTCAGTCTATTTCCTTTAATTTTCCGGTAGACGCTAGTTTTCCTCTGTAGAGCTTCCTGTGTACTGTTTAGCGTTGTGTGTTGTCGAGTCGATTGTAGCCCAACTGCGATATGTAACCTGATGCAATGATTGTCCGGCTGTGCCTGTCCCCGCTAACCATGCCGCTGCCATCCCACCCGAGGCACAGTCTACTGTCTACTCTGCTATGGCTCTCTCTGCTCTGTCTTTTCTTCTTCTGTCTGCCGTCTGCCGTCTGCCCGCGTCACATGATCTGCTTCCCTATCACACACCCCTGTATACCGTTACTGTAACTGAAACTATACTGAAACAGTTCCTCCTCAATCGGTCTTTCCTCCGCGTCGTCGGCGAATTATTTTAACATCGCAAGCGGATTCCAAATTTGTTTCAATAATCAAGGCTTCATTTTCAACAAACTTGACGACGTTCGTGTGATATTTATTTCGACTTTTTAAAGGAGTGTAGGTTTTTGAATTGGTTAAATTTTATATTTTTCCTAGGATTTGGTATTTGCAAAAAAATACTTAGTCATTGCATCGCGGTCCACATATCCAGGGAACTTTTATTTATGTTTCGTAAAGAAATACAATATGAATGTAGTTCGGACACAGTAAATGCCTTCCTAGCACATTGATTAATTGATTATGAATCTTTTAGAAACATAACCGCAGGTCAATGAACGCTTTTTTTTAACTCGGTCAAAATGTTCAATACCTCTCCATCAAAGTGTGACGTCAAAATAAGTTGTCGTGAGTACAAGGTGAAGCTTGTTAATTGTATGGCCCAGATGATGGATGTCAGGAATATTTGACGTGGGCACTACGGGCAGTAGCCTATTGGAACCAGCTATCCAGATGTCCCGGTAATTGAAAGAGAAACACCACCCACGGAGGCTGGCCGCATGGAAGGTTTTTACTGTGTCTCCTTACATAACCTTTTCCACACCATCATCTTCTGGTCCATTGTATTTGTTATTATCTGGAAATGTATTGGGGGTTATGGATTTCATATTGTATTCATGTATTTTTTGATTTATTATTTGTTTGATTTTATGCAGGTGTATATGAAATAGTATTTATATGCCTCAACAATATTTTTATTTGTTTCTAGTTTATATTTACGCTTTAGGTACTTTCCTCATAGTTTTAAGGTTTTTAATAATCCATTTTTACTTTAATTTTATCTGTTGAAATATTTATATATTCTTGATTTTAATTTCTAGTCATTGAACATTAGATTGTACCTAGAAATAATGAAAGATTGGTTATATTTCTTTTCTTGACAAATAACACGAACCTCTACTTTTGGAGTACGATGACATTCTAGTCTAGTGTGCATTGTGCATTGTGCATCTGGTTCTGGTTAAATGGTTGAGGCGCCAAAAGTCTCGTGATTTCTGTCACATTGTTTAAATGTAATACTTACCTACCGTGTGTAGAGTATCACAATACATAGAAGGTACTTAGCTTGCCTCTCACTGCTACTGCTTGACTAACACCAGCAAGGTGTTTCACCAAACCGCCCAGCGGTCTTTCTTTCACGAAATAGCTCTTTTGTTTATTCTTATTTAACAAGCTTCATCTCACGCTTCCTGTACATACGATGATCATCTAATGTGTCGCTCCCCGTGTGGCTTGCTTGGTGTAGGGGTCCGGCCCGGGCGGAGCGGGCGGGTCCGGCGCGGCTCCCGACCAGCAGAGCAAGAAGAGGCCCGCGGACTCCGACCTGCTACTGGTACCGCCGCAGCGCATGCATGTCGCCCCCGTAGTAATCCTCCTGATGGCTCTGTCCAGTGTCCAACTTACCCACCGTACCGACCCACCCACCTAGCTAGCTGCTTGCCGGGACCGCCGCACTCGCGCGCGTTGCCAGCCAGCTGCGTCCACTTGGCTCGGCTCGGCTCGGCTCGGCTTGGCTTGGCTTGTGCATGCCTTCCGCCTTCTGCCTTCGCCCTGTGCCCCACATGTTTCAGCGTCGCCAGACTGCGACTGGAAGCGGAGACGACGCGCGGCTGCGGCTGCCCCTCGCAACATCTAGCTTCCTACCCTGACCAGCCCATCCGACCAGCCTTACCCCGTCCCCTGTTACCTCCCACCTTACCTATCCTCGCTCCTCACACCCGTGGGTGCATTCATTATAACTTCTTTTCTGAACCCTTCATATTATTATTGTAGCTCTTTTTTTAATACCTACACACGATCTTTTTAATTCTCAACTTTTTGTCAATCTTTAACTTTGTTATAAACTGCCTAATATTATTATTATTATTGGCGCAATCTGCACCCCGGGCTTAACATGTAGCTGTAGTTTGATGACAATATTATTTAATCAGATACGCTTTTGCTAGTCAGTGATGAAGGCTGTTCTAAAAATGATATCCGCTTAATGCAAGCAGCTTATCGGTTCATCCGGATTGCTCTTCACACTTCACACGGCCCATCATTGACCGACAGAAGGGCATCTCTATCTGTTTATTCCGAATTTCCAACTCAGGATTACATGCCCACTGTTATTTATTTTCAGATGGACATGAAGAGCGTTGGATCGTTCTACTATGAAAATTTCGTAAGTTTTACAGTTTTTTCATTTTATGTTTCCATATACCAAACAAATTTATTTTGTTTTTAGAGGACAGATTCACTCAAATTTGATATTACTGTTATCACCCTAAAGAACAGTTGAGCAACAGTTGTTTAGGTAATATTCAGAAGTTTATTGAGAGTGTTTGTGATGATTCCAGGCGTTCCCGGGAATGGTTCCGTACAAGCGCGCAGCTGCTGACAAATCCGGAGTTCCGGTGTATCAGCCCGCAACTACCTACCAGCAGCTCATGCAGTTACAGCAGCCCTTCGTGCCCGTGTCATGTGAGTACCCTGCCCCCGCCCCCGCGCCTGCCCCCGCCGCGTCCCCCCGACCCGCCGCGGCCTCCGCGCGCTCCTCCCCGCCCGCGCCCCCCGCCACCCCGGCGCCCCCCACACCCGCCGCGCCCGGTGCACCCGCTCCCGCGGTCCCCTCGGCCCTCTCATCCCCGGACCCGGCCACCGTGGCCAAAGAGGTAGCCCATTCCAACTACGCGGCCAAGCTGGCTCAGGTGGCCCAGGCCCAGGCCCAGGCCCAAGCCCAGGCGCAAGCGCAGAACGCCGCGATGGCCCAGGTGCAGCAGGCCCAGGCTCAGGTGGCCCAGGCCCAGGTGCAGCAGGCCCAGGCTCAGGCGGCCCAGGCCCAGCAGCACCTGCCGCCCTCCTCCGTGCCCATGTCCATGTCGCCACTCACCCTGTCCTACACGGGTGTGGCGCTCAGCAAGCAGGCCATGCCGCCTCCGCGCGTGCCCGCCCCGCAGCTGCTGTACCGGCCGCCGCCCTCTCTGCTTCCGCCTTACAGCCCTCTGCTGAGGTCGCAACTGCAGTCGCAGTTCCAGTCGCAACTGCAGTCCCAGCTGCAGTCTCAGCTGCAGTCGCAGTTGCACTCGCAGCTGCAGGCGCAGCAGCTCAGCCAGCTGAACCAGCAGCTGCAGGCCGGGCAGCACCTGCAGTGGCCGCCGCCGGTCATGCCGCCCATGATGGCTCCCATGGGAGGCCTGTACCCGCAGCAGTTGTACTACGGCGGCATGCCGGCACCGGCCGCGCACGCCGCGCAGCCCGCACCCTCAGTGCTCATGAACCCCTACAAGAAGATGAAGACGACGTAGGCCTAGTTTAGTGTAAAGATGGGGAGGAGAGAGGAGGACGCGGCCGCGACGGGGCCGGCCCCTAGTCAAGTGGCGACGGTGGTACGGTGATGGTGGTGCGGTGCCGGGCGCCCACCTCGCGAGCCGACCGTTCCGACGTACTATTATCTTAAGTTATGTACTATTAGGACTGTACCAGAACAATGATTGTATAAAGTATAAAGCGTATTGCCAGTTGCCAGTACACGGACAGCGTGTGTGTGTGTGTGTGGTATTGTACGGGAGTGGTGGGGCCTGTCTGTGCAGCATGGGGAGCCCTGTAGAGCCCTGTTAGCATGCCTGGACTATCACCCCTGCCACACCTATGTCCACTGTCCAGTGGCCACTCTTGTGGGCTTTTGTTATATTTTAACCTTATAACGTCAACCGCAAATCATTTCACATTTCGATTGTTTCCTTTATGTTGTTTGATTTTTGTCCTTAGTCTTAGGTTTTATCGATTGTAATGTTTTAAAAACATTTTGACAAAGTTTAAATATTATTTAGTCTTCCTGGCTTGGATTGTAATTTTAATGTTTGACAGAAAGCTTATTTATCTTAAACATTTTAACTATTATTTGATTTATAAAATTGATTGGAAAAATGAAATATGACATGTAGTTATGGAAATGGATGAACATTGATTGTGTTATACATATTGTGATAGTGGTAGCCTAGTGGGATAGTGGATAGCGGATAGCGGATAGTATAGTCAGGGGAGGGCGTAGCTCTTCCCATGTAACACCAGTCCAACCTAAAGGTTGTCAATGTATAAATACATTATATCTATTTTTTTAACATGGATAATAAGTAATAAAGCAACCAAATTGTTCTGTAGATGGGAAATTTTTATTTAGCTCTAAGTAGGATTACGTGTTGTAACTTTGTACAGAGTGGTTGACTGGGGGCGCAGGTGGGTCGGGCGTGGGGCGGGTCCTGCTCCTATGGCCCCTCAGGCCCCAGGCTTCAAGCCCCAGGTCCCAGCCCAACAGTCACACACTCACCCACCCCCTCCCGCCTGCGCCCCTCTTATCACGCCATCTACCAACTCTCTGCGCCTTGCTATTTGTAAACACACATATTTACTATTTACATACTTATATATACATATGGAGTCAGTATTTGTAATAATAACGCTTGAAAATGCATGATTATTTGTTTTTTATTACCTACTTGGTTACATCATCTTTGGTATAATAATGAATTTGGCTTATCGATCTGGAAGCTGTTCTCTCTCTTGGCATATCACAGCTGCTTGTCTATCTATAAGTCACAGTGCCTCACCACCTCGGCTTCCTGTAGTTCCTCATCCTCATTCCTCAACCCATCCTGCTGAGTTACTGTACTGGACACTCGAGTCGGGTCAGTTGTCAGTTCAGTTGGCACCCAACCCAACCCAACCCAACAACCCAACAACCTACATACATCGTGTCAAATCTGATGTGCACATCGCAATCCCTCGCAAGCCACGCTATCTTATCAATAAGTGGGTAGGTCGCTTTCCAACCAAACCAAACAAATGCCATTACATACTAGCACTCACCGAGACCATACCAGAGTTGTATCAGAGCATACCACCACGCTTGTACAGTTACGTGCGTTGGTATGCGCTAATGCTGGTATGCAGCCAAACAGCCAAACAGCAAATCCTATAGTCTATACCTATAGCCTCCGGAACACACTGGGATCTACCATCACTGAACTAATCACTGAACTTATCACCAACGAGATAATTAATAATCAATTATTAATCAACCGAATAACACCGCTTTGAAAATGGCTTAACACGAGCTAATGGAGAGGTGACAGTAAGTGACGGAGCCGAGCGGGCAAAGGGGAAATGGGTATCTAGCTGGCTGACAGCAGCCGGCTAAAGCTTCAGCAGCGAATGGCTGCCGTAGTTGAGTAGAGTGGCTAGTGGCTGGCTGAAGTGGCTGTGGTAGCCATGGTAGCCATGGTAACTACAGGGTTGCCGTGTAAGTAAGCTAACCCGTCCCGACTTAATCTGTTTAATAGTAGTAAGTTGTTACAGCTTTTTATTATATTGATTTGGTGTGTGGCCCGTTGTGTGTGTCCCGACCACTGAGCTTGAGTTGGCTGGCACTGCTTGAGGAGCGGCGGTGCCCTAACAAACATACACCCACCACTCTGCCTCCTAATGTAGCATGGACTAGAACTAAGACTCATTGCCCAGGTATTTGTTTTTTGTACTTTGCAATCTTTAATACATAACATAAAGTGGTTTCTTTATCAGTTGCGCGCTTTTAGTCATTGTGTGTTTGTGCTTTCCATAGTCTTTACTTGTTATTTGTTAGTGGTTACTTGTTAGTAGTTAGTGGTTAAACCCACCACCGATACAATCATCTTGGTATCCTACATACTCGTGTGTGTATTCTATGTAGATGATTCCTTGTGTCTTTTCTGTGTTTTTTTACATATTTATTTTCTACCTAACATTTCTTTTTTCATGTGCATTCATTTAATTATCCAACTTTCTCCCATGAAGCATACCTTATAATAAATTAACGCATGTGTCTGTCAAACCTTACACCATCGATAATATATACTTCTAGAGACACAAGCTTTAGACAGGCAAATATTCCACAAAGTGTGCTACTGCCTACTGTTAGATTAACTTTCTTTACATATGTATATCAACATGATGATGGCAACTGCATATACCACCGACAGACATTTTTCTACCAGCTTTGGAGGGACTTCATCTTATTCACCAAGTGTAATTTTTTATGATATCACTTTTTTTCATATCTCACAAGGCTTAATAGGATTCATATTTATTCCATTCTTCTTTCAAAATGGAAATCTATTTTGACAAAACTGTTATTTTAGATGTGAATATGTATCCAAGTATTGAACTTCACTTTTGTTTAAGAGACTAACGAATTTTCATTATTTGGTAACCTGCATAATACATATTATAAATGCTATTATTATATATTGCCTACTGTTTAAGTATGTTGCAATGAGAATAAAATAATTTGTCAAAGCTTTCAATATTTACAAGCAACACGCTCACTTTTAATATCATTTTAAATTGATGTTATTTTTACTTCATTCTGTGTTTATAGTTGCTTTTTATTTATTTATTTTAATATTGTGTAGAGTTAAAACAATAAGTATGGTGCATAATTCACTTCTTTTTGTTACGCATGTTTTGAAATCAGATTGAAAAAGATATTTAACATAGCTTGAGTGCTTGAGTTGAGTCAATGATAGGAGGAGCCTATTCTTCCCGAAGGAGCACAGCTTGGCTAAAGCACTCACTGGTGACTCTGTGACTCGGTGACTTGGCCCCAGTGTCAATGTCAGTGTCAGTCAGTCACTTGTTGGGAGAGGGCACACATTGTGATCTTGTGTTCGTTGTGAACTTAACAGTGACTTCTCAACCAATCCCTCTGGGTTACTAAGGGTTAACTATTTGCACCACTTGAGTTCTGGCTATATTTCTTGTACGTTTATTATTGTATTCTAGGCTTATTGGCAAATTATCGTAATATGTGAAGCTTCATGGTAAATATTATTTTATTACTTTTATTTCAGCATGGATTTTGTTGTATATTTTCAGCAATGGCATGTGTTAATGAAAATGCTTTTTGTTTCATGTCTCCCTCTGTGATGACATCATCCGTAATCGCAATAACTTGTCACTTAACTTATTTCCGCAACCCTCGGTGTCGGTTTCTTGTGGGCCGGTAAGATGGGGAAGTGGGGGAGATGGCGGAGATGCCCATCAATGCGGCGCACGTCCTGTACACGGATGATCGAGGACAGGTACCCCACAGCCCCCCCCCACCCTCACCCATCCGCCGACCCGCGTGTTCCTAACAAACACACTGTGTTCTCTTGTCTCTCTCTCTCTGACTGGAGACGAGAGCGACAGGACACTTTCCTTGGCAGTTTTGCTTAACCAGTATGTAAGTAGATACCCTTTAATTACGCTTTAGTGCTATGATTACCTTTGCCACCTACTTGACCCGCTACGCATAGGATCTGTTCTAACCTAGTCTTTAATACCGCCTACTAGTTTTATTTGGCACTCTAATGATTGTGTACTGACCACTGACTGCTGACTGCTGACTATAGTCCTCCCTTGGCTGATGGCTGATGGCCGCCTGACGCTGGAAGCTGGACACTGACACTGACACACTGTCCTGCAGTACTAGTCTACCTACTTGTGTACTATTGTAGAGTGTAGTTTGCCTAGCGCCGCCCTCAACTGCCTCCCTGCCCTGTGCCCTCAACGGCCAGTGGAGCTACACATAATCTAATCTTGGCTTAGTAATCATCAATGGCTTTTCATTTTATTTTTTATTATAAGCTATGGACGTTCAATCCACTATTTGCAGAATGGTCAACAATGTTTATATCCCGCAGTATCCAATACTTAGTCCAATTTTGCTTTTATTTCTTTAACATCCAGTATATATTGTTTTTATTATTTCTGCCCTTAATTTTATTTGATTTCCAGGCTAAAATTCACTCGAGACATTTGGAGAAAATATTATTTTTATATTATTTACTCTTCGAATGCAAAATATTCAGACGTGTCTGCCTTTCACTATTATTATTTTACTTACAATTCATATTTTTTTTTGTTGTTATTTTACTGTTTCGACCATCTTTCTTATTTTTTTCATTCATTCCTTTTTACTTTTTCATTATGAATTTTCACACGCTTAGATATGTAGCAACGCTTTGTGAATATTCATAATATTTTGATATGTACATAAATAATTTTTATTACTGTGAGAAATGTATCACTAAAAAAAGAAAAAGCGCATAATATTTATTTGTACACTTACGATTGTGAATATTCACTGGCAGAGCAAGACGACATGTATCCCTTTAAATGATGTGTACAAATTGATATTAGAATATTCAGTTTTGAAAATACTTGATCTCAGTGTATAACATTTCAGTTACTGGACACCCTCCCGGTGTGCCAAGATTTTAATGGGCACGGCTGCGCCCGACCGACCTGCAAGTTTCTCCATGTACGGGAAGGTGAGTGTATTGGGAGAGTAGATTACTATTGGTAATGTAGTAGTATCGAGTATAATATAGTAATGTGGTTTTCTCTCGGCAGGCTCCGGGCTGCATGTGGAAGCGGGCAGCGTTGCCGTGTGCCGGGACGCAGTGGGGGGCCGCTGCGGCCGCCGGGCCTGCCGCTACTACCACATCCCCGTGCAGCTGCCCCCGGCGCCCCCCATCCCCTGACTGCCCTGTCCCCGGGCCACTACCACGGCCGCTTCTGACTGTTTTTGTTACAAATATTTATGGGAATGTCCGGCCCGTGACCCCCTTCCTCAGCCCGTACATGCTGGTCGACTCGATAGAAATGCATTTTTATACTCTTTCCCGTTATGTTTTATTTTGTACGATAATTACAAAGTATCTTATTGCCCCTTAAAAAGGAGATTTAATAATATATTGGAATAAACATATGAAGGATACGACGAGTCTGTATCGATAAAGTAAATACATGATATTATATTCTTAAAAGAATCACCTACCCTAAGCTAGAATAGGAAGAGAAGAGAAGCGGATCACAGACAGTACGCCGCAGTGCAGTGCATTGCAGTGCAGTGCAGTACAGTACAGTACTGTGCAGTACAGTACAGTGCAGTGCAGTGCAGTACAGTGCAGTACAGTGCAGTACAGTGCAGCACAGTACGGTACAGTGCAGTGCAGTACAGTACAGGTCACCGGGATGGTTTTACTTTTGTATCGGCGGAGTCCGTTTTGTTTTAAGAGTTTTGGAAGATTGTTGACTGATAATAATTTGTATGGAAATAAGTGATAGTGTTAAAGGTACCCGGAGTAGTCAGCGGGCCCCAGTCTGTGATGGCGCTAACGAAAGCGAGAGAGATAGAGCGAGTGTGTGGAGTGGAAGCAGCGGAATGTCTTAACATGCTAAATGGTTTGGTCCGAGTTCTTACCGGACCGTATTTGACTATGTGTAATTTTAAAAATACTACTATTTTTTTGTAAGTTATTTTATATAATTAGGGAGAAGAAGTGTGAGAATTATGTAAATACATTGATTGTGACGTTGTACGTGAACTGGCACTAATACTAATGGTGTAATGGTGTCGTAGAATGTAGAATCGATGATTCCGTGTGAACAAACTGATTGTGATATTTCTAAAGGACTTCACTCGGTGGGAGTTATTCAAATGTTTTATATATTTATCTGAGTGATGTTTATTCTCATTTCTTTATGAAGAAACAGATCAAGTATGAGTTCCTCTAATGACCGCCAGATATCCCAGCTTGACGTTTGTTGTCGGTCTAACCATTTTGTGATGTAAATAAATCAGGTATTTAAGCTGACTACATCTTAGATGATTCATTAGAAACTTGGTGGGTATATTATATGGGCAGGGCAGGGCATGGCAGGCAACCAATCGCTACTACGAGTGCCAACGTGCCCACACTAATAACTAAACTAAACTAAACTAATTACTAATACCCCAATAGAGAGAAAACAATAGGCGTCAAGGGAAGCATCGCATAATTCTACTTTGTTGACTTGACTTATTAGATATAGTTTGTTTAAGAAGTGAGAGTTGGAGAGGGAGGGGAGACGAGAGGGAGAGAGAGATGGCGCTAGCTGCTATTTCTTTGCTTGACACTCGCTTCACCTGCTGCTGTCAGTATTTCATCTACCTTATTGTCTACCTACTAACTACTAACTATTAGCTAGTAAAATGTTCTGTCGTCACTAAGTAACATACATACATATTATGATTAACATTAAATATATCAATCAATTCCTCTACCCTAGTTTAGTATAAGGATTACTCCATTGCAGAAAACACCAATAGTCTAGCAATCAGTGTCCTGTAGCGGCGCCTGTACCCGTCGGTTGGTAGTCCGTTTCGTTTGTAAGTAGCGTGCATGTTCTATGTTAAGTCCCCATCATTTGCTGTCAATCAATCAATGGCTGTCTCGCGTTGGTCCCATCCTAACAACATATTATATAGTGTAGTGCGCGCGGCCCCACCTTTCTCTCGGGGGGCCGGCCGCCTTAAGCTAGTCACATCGTGCTCCTCCATTTCTAAATTCTACTACACATGTGCCCCACAAACATCCAGTAACCATGCCACCGCAACCATAACCATGTACCTTCTGTATACTGAATCTTAATAAACTTCAACTAAATCAACAACCTTCACTCTTTTATTATCTTCACTCATTCATTATTTGTCTTCCATATTGAATTTTTAATAATGAATTGTGGGATTTGGAATCTCATTTTTTAAGAACCTAACATTGCGACAATTCAGTATTCAATACGTTTGTGTCTTTTAAAAAGGTTATCTCTGTGTAATCATGAAGTAATTTTTGTCTTCTTCTTATGAAGTAATAAACTTTGGTGATACAATATAACCTCACAGAACTGTCCATGTAACCTTCGTCTTGCATTCACCGTAATTATTACACAATATTTAAATAAAAACCGACCTTTGCTGAAAATGTGCTGTTTTAAAACACAATAAAATGTCTAGGTTTAATTTGCACAATTATTATATTGAGTGCTTGATGTTTTGAGTAAACTTTGGCTCCTTCTGAACATTGTGCGCTACTCTTTAATCACTCCATCTTCAATCCTTGGACACTCGGCTTATTATTATCATTTGTTAGCAGCCAAATTCTTTCCCAGCATTCTGTAGTTGGATCTCCCTTTTTACATTCCATCCTTATTAAAGTGGCTTCTATAATCATTTTTGGCAAGAATTTAAATATTTGAATAGTACATATTTTTCTAAGATAAAAATGATTCCTATTGTATTACCATTTGGGCCTCAGTTCCACAAGTTGAAGTGAAGTAGATGAGGGAGTGTATGTGAGTGGAGTGCCAGTAGTTTCCTGACCGTGCGTGGGTACCGACTTGAACTAGTCTGTGGAAGCTCTGTCACAAACCATGGCGTTAAGCAATGGATCTGTGCGTGGAGTGCCAGTAGTTTCCTGACCGTGCGTGGGTACCATCTTGAACTAGTCTGTGGCAGCTCTGTCACAAACCATGGCGTTAAGCAATGGATCTGTGCGTGGAGTGCCAGTAGTTTCCCGACCGTGCGTGGTTATGTGGGTACGAGCTTGAAGTAGTCTGTGGCAGCTCTGTCACGAACCATTGCATTAGCAATGGGTCTGTGTGTGGAGTGCCAGTAGTTTCCCGTCTGTGCGTGGGTACGTGGGTACCAGCTTAAACTAGTCTGTGGCAGCTCTGTCACAAACCATTGCATAGAGCGACCCGTAGTTCACGGACTAGACCCGGCCTCTGTAATAATTCTTTCATTCTCTTTCCTTAATCTTATGTCTTATGGAATTGGTCATGTAATTAGATCAGCCGCGGACATTGCAGGTTTCTGTTTTGTCTGAATGAGTTATGTCCTATTTGTCAGTAGCTTGGATGAATACTTTGTGTAACCAAATCCACAACACTTTCTTTGTACATTATTATTTTAAATAATGATGCACTGTAGTCTTTTTTTATGGAATATTTAACAGTAACGAATTCGTAACTATTATTGAGAAGTGTGAAAGAGAAGAATGCGCGAGTGAATTTGAATGATAACTTTACTTAGAGATTGATCACAAATCGTTTGATTTTATACTTTAAACAATAAATGAACGTAATGTTTTAACTACATCGAATATATCCTTCCTGCGGATCGTAAGCACTAGCGACACTTGAACTTTAGCGAGTGAAACCTAATTCTAACATTTTTATTTGAATAATTTTGTGATATTTTAACATATTGTTATTACGGACAAATATTCCGAATGGAAAGAATGATTTAACTATGGTAGCAACTACAAAATATCCAAATGGAATTAGAACTAAAATACAAAATGATTAATAATTGTAAATATATACAAGAAACAATACACAAAGATTTATCTGATTCCTCTTGTTTTTTAATAAATTTACAAGTGTATATTTAATAAAACCAGTGGAGCCTTATTGAGGAAGTGGTAGGTAGATCAGTTCCCCTTACCCAGCTCCGTGATATACTCTGGTTTTCTTAAATGTATGTGCTGAAGTCATGGCATTATAATACATACATCCTACCTTTAGTGCAGGAGAGTCGCAACATACACACTCGAGTCGAGGCATTACATACGTGCATACATACATACATTATATATATATATATATATATGTCATTGTGTACTTGCAGACGAGTCGTGGCATTATTAATACTGTAACATAGTCATGTATGTGCGGAAAGTCATGGCATTATTAATAACTGTAACATAATAATGTGAATCAGTTCTGAATACAGCATAGTTAATAAACAAGTAATTATGTCAACCACTCTTGTATTTATTTATCCTTACTCCTATACCCAAACACTCTTACTCTTATGTTAAGAAGAATTGTCACTTTCGTCAATACAGAATCCAAAACCAGGGTGGTAAACACCCAGTGGCGTGCAGTCCATTAAATCTGCGCCTCCCCTGAGAAAAATTCGAAAGAATTATAGAAAAATACAACAAATTTTTTATGAAAATATGTGAAAGACTTTTATGCTCATTCTTTTCTGTTGGCTGTAACAATCAACAGAAGATGATAATAAAATGGCCATATTGATTCACAATTTATTCATACCTGAACTTAAAAAATTATATATAGTTGGTCATAGAATGTCACTGAAAACATTATAATGATCCTTTCAGACTAAGCTATAAGCTCAAAGCGTTTTTATTATCACTCGCTGTACAATCCCATACAGACCTGTCACACCAGACAGATGGTGTGTTATAAAGTGGGATATATTGTGATCTGCTAGCCAGGCGATATTTGAAAATGGTGCAACCCCCCTTCCTGCCGTAGGCAGATAAGGGAACGTACCCATACTACGTGACCAACTTTTTGCAATTTTTAACCCCCCCCCGTGACCAAAAACCTAAGCACTTCACCGCTCATTTGTACCAAGCATGGTATTTTGAAGACCCCCCCCCCCCCCCTAAACGTGTCACATAGTATGGTTATGTTCCCTAAGAAGTCAGATCAATTAGGGAGCTGCCGTGGTCACGGAGCTGTCAGTTCTCAAGGTGACAGAACCTGTACAAAGAAATGATATTCCGTTTATATGTATAACCACGGCAGCTCCCTAATTGATTGACCACCTCTGCTGCCGTAGGGAGAGGAAGATTAGAGCTTAATGTGACACTACAACATGTAATCAGTATAGGCCACGCACAAAAATGCTCTGAGCATATAGCATGCTCTGAGGCATTGAAGCACACAATATTTATATAATAATTTACGATCATTAATGATGGTTTAAATAAGCTAACGGTTCGAATCCTAGCTGATGATTAAAGTGACTTTTTTTAAAAACAAATGATATGATCTTTAAAACATTGGTCCTTGAAGAAGTTTAATTCGAATTTTTCGAATAATATATCCAGCTACACAGAGATCGAGACTTGGTGCACCGACACACAAAATTTTCCCAGTTTCCATTTTGACGCAGCGTGGAATACAAAGAGATATATAAAATGTAAGTATGGATTAGCAGGCAATGAAAGTTACTCGGCCTTCCCAGGTCCTTTAAAGCAGGGATTTTCATAATCTACAGTAGTAAGATAATGATATACTAAGGTAAAGTAATTTAACCTTTGTATATCATTTGCTTATCACTGAGAAGGTGATTCCATGTGAAAAATAATTATGTACTGTCAAGAAAATCCAAAAAGGGTTTTCTCTAAGAAATGATTTTATACGAAACTCCTAACCGCTTAGCGGAAAGATTACAAAATATGAGCAAGCGGAGCTAAAATACTAATACATAAAAATAAAATTGGTATTCAAGTGAATAATTTATTATTTTTTTATTTTTTTTATTTTTTTTTTTTTTTTTTTAATGTAGCTATTACTTTGTGGTTATCCATTATAGAAAAATGAAATAATTTAACTTTGTATAAACCACTTATTTGATGCGCAAATCCGACCGGTTTCGGAACAAACGTTCCTTCGTCAGGGAAAGCTTATACTAATTTGACAGTTTCGAACAATGTTTTATTATGGTAGGGGTGGAGCTGTTGCTAGATAATAATGTAGATTGGGTAGGTAGGTATTAGTGTAGAGTGGGTGAGTAGGGGAACAAATAAAATTCCATATATTTAGTTTAAACGTAAGATCTATTTTATCGTATCTTTTACCGTCTTTTACGACGAATGGGTGCGATCCAAATTCAATGACCAATCACAGCGCGGTATTTTTGTTCTAGAGAGTTAAACAAACCGACACGCCTTTCAAAATACTGACAATTTTAGTTAGCGTACGCTCGCTATTGTTTTATTTTGTACGATTTAAGTCTCTAGGAGAAGGTAGTTAAAGACTATTTTCTTATGAAATCTTCAGTAAATTCCATTAACAAAAACATCGCATTGTTTGCAGGATTTGCAGGTTGCAACGTGTTACGTGTTGAAAGTTTCATCATTGATTTCGCATATTATTTGAAGTTCGTTAAATGTATAATTAATATCTATTAGATTTGTTAGATTTGTTATTTTACGGTGTCAGTGTAAGCGTCTTTCGTAAGCCGTTGATACCATACATCAGTGTTTAGTGTTTGTATGGTGTTTGTTCGCTCAGCACAGGGGAAATGCAAGGTGCAAATTTGAGGTTATATTCTTATTAGTCAGAAGCTGTAGATGCTATTCTTGTGTTGTACGTTGCCATGATAACGTATTTGTATTTGCTTTTTCTATTAATATTCGCGTTGGGTATATATATAAACGCAGTAAATCCCAAGAATGTCTAATGGACCTAGTTCAGCGAAACCACCCGCATTGTCTCGCAATCTATATTTTAAATCGTGTTACGGGCACAAACAAACAATTCGTTGCATTATTTTAAAGCATAGCTTGCAAAAAGAGTTTTTCCTAAAATAATTAAAATAGCACCATAATTTTATGTTTACCCAATAGATTCAGAGAGTATAGGGCTCCTGGCGATTCTCTCTTTAAAAATAAACGAGTGTGAGAGCTACCGCCAGGTCACTTGGAAAAGTTACACCCTTTATATGTCTTGATTTTATTTGATAAATTAGTGTAAAAAAAAAAAAATAAATAAAAAAAAAAATTAAAAAATTGGGGTGAACGAATTTTTAATCAAAAAAAATGTAGGGGGGGGGGGCGCCATCGGTACCTACTGCACAGGGCGCCAGATTTCGTAGATCCGACCCTGATTACGTAACGCACTTGGGGGGGAGGGGGATCTTGTGAAACGTTACTGTGCGTTACGAGGGGGGGTTCGAACAATGTGTTACGTAACATGTTTTTCTTTATTTAGAAAAAAAAAACTACTGAAGTAAAATCTTCCAAGTTGGCAACCCTTTTCGTTCTCGAAATCTCTTGTTTTATTTATTACCGCAAACTCGATTAAAACAAGAAAAAAAGGTATTTAAGCGACTTTCCAGAACTTTGCGCAACTTAATTTTGACTTCAAGTAAAAATTGTCACTTAGGCGTTACGTAACATTTAGGGGGGGGGGGAGGGTACGGAAAAACGTTACGGCGCGCTACATGGGGGGGAGGGGGGGTCAAAAATTGCATTACGTAATACTTGAACACCCCCTAGTACCGATGGCTTGTGTCATACATTTCAATACAATGACTGGAAAATTATGGTGAGCAGTGACGTCAGCACTACACATTCAATAATACCAACTTGACACTGTGTTTTAATAACACGATTAAAAACTAACTTTTTAATAATTTTTTTAAAACTGTATGCTTAAAATTATTTAATAAAACTTGTAGGTATATTCAGAATCAGCGTTTATTGGTCTGTATGAACATATTTTTTTAAAGCCATAATATTTTTCACTGGCGTTCCTTATTGTCAAAATATATAAATTTATTATCTCAGTCTGCCTGCCAAAGTATCTTGGTAAAACAGCAAGTCATATATTTGGTTATTCTGGCTCTTGACATGACCCACTCAAGTATACAAATAAACATAATTCGCTTGATCGTGTCATGACATCCTTAGGCGTTTCCGACTTCTTCTACCTTGTGGAGATATATATAACCAGTGGCGGTTCTAGACTTTTCGCGAGTCAGAGTGCTAAGATTGAAAAATACGATGTTGTAGCTTGTAGCAGCTGAAATTGAAATTTTGATAAAAAAAATCATTTTCAGTTACAACATCAATAAAGTCGTATTTTTCAATTTTAACACCCTAGCTCACGAAAATTAATTTTCTAATTCACTGATGAATACATTCAGTTCACCTGTGAGTCACTTCCAGGGTTAAGATTCCCAGATGAATCCAAAATATTATTTTTATATAGAAAGAAAGCTGTTTTGCCATGTTGCTTGGATAGGCAGACTGAGAAATAAGTTTTTAATATTTCATAATAAATTTATAATTTGGTTCCTAATTTAGCGATTCAGGGGTAATTTCTAGAACTATACATATATGGAATATTATATAATCTTATGGAATAGTTGTAAACACCTCTAACTGATATTTCCCAAACATCCTGATGGCAGTAAACTACACCAGCGGTGCGAGTTGTGCAGTTTGGTTTCATACATTATTTGGAAAACACTTAAAGAAGCCACTCATTCTCAACCTAATCCTATAAATGACTTGAAACAATTCACTATAAACGATAAAATAATTTGTTTTTCTAGTAATAATAAAAAAACAAACAGCTTTACAAGTAGCGGATTAATCTGCCGACGCACTTCAAAGAAAACCGTTCTAATATTTCGAGTGGAGTTAAAATTTATGTTTCAAACCATTATTCAAAATTCGTAATTCGTGGGAAAACCATACTACGCATTTTATGTGAGTAATATTAATTAAAGCAAGGGAACGCAAGCAGATTCACCCTTAATTTAAAACCAGTTTTATGATCAGAATGTAAATTTTCAGTTGTGAATTCATCTGCTGACACATTTTGAAGGAAAACATTCTCTTATTACAGTTATAAAATTCTAGTTGCAGACTATGGTGCTGCCAGAATAAAGAAAAACTATTTTCATCTGACTGTAGTTTTAATTCGCCGCACACAGATGTAACAGAATGTAGAATTCCAGTTCTGGATTCACCTGCTGACATATTTCGAAGGAAAATATTCTCTTGTTCGAAGTGCATTGTAGGTTATCCACCACATACCTGCCACGGTGTAAGTAACAGATGGTTACTACTTCAGGGCTCTCACAACGACTCTACTTTTTTTTATAGAACGACTCTACATTTATAATTAACCAAAACTAGACCCCATTGTCCCTGCATACGTTGTTAGCGAGCAGTATGCAAGTGCTTGATCTGATGACACTGATGACAAACCGTTTAATATGGAGAAGGCCCGAAGATATTGATCTAGGGATTGGTTTATTTATTTCTCAACCGTTTAATAGCATCCCCAAACTGATTGGGAATTCCCCGTAAGCAGTGTGCGCAATACGCGCACAGCCTCCCATTACTTACTTCAATGCCATCTATGGGCAGAATAAAGAATCAGTATGATATGATTCCTTGGTTAATTCGAAGCTGTTCAATTAGATGTAGCTACGCTACACTAATAGGTAGTATTTTTTTTCAATCATATCAAACTATGAACAAACAGTTTAGTAGTACATTATCATAGTCGATGGTATTTCTTAAGGTAGGGCACAGGTATTTTAAGGTAGGGCATTGCCCCACAATGCCCCCCCCCCCCTAGATACGGCCCTGCACAGGAGGCCCTGAGGAAAATAATTTCCCTTAGGGCCTATGTCATCAGAGATGCTGTGTGGAGGGTCTTTTTGAGGAGAGGAAGTAATGAACATTGGTCTTGAAGAGACCCATGTTGTAGGAAGGAGGAAACCCAGAGGCCTTTTACAACTAACTTTTAAAACTAACTATTAAAAGAAATATGCTGTTATTTAAGTTAGAATGTCATTATCTTTGTCTTTACTTTAATAAAATGAAATCACTTACTCTGTATGTGCGCTTATATCTTTTAAACTACGCAACGGATTTTCATGCGGTTTTCACCAATAGATAGATTCATTCCTGAGAAAGATTTTTAGGTAATATAATTTGTCAAGGTTTTGTGTAAATTGGTTGAAATACTTAATATATCTGGCCAAGCGGCAGCGGGCAGCGTGCTGTGGATTTGATTTTACAAATGGCATTGGTTATAAAGGTTCGTTAGCCACAGCAACGTGTGGCCGGGTATGCTAGTTAATTATAAAAAGTGGACTGGAGTACCTTATTATGGAGCGAGGAAAGGAGAATTTATGTTTTTATTTTATATAAATGGGCAAATTTCAAAATTATATAAAGATTGGGAGTCGAGTTCTGACTTAAGGAACTGGACACACATGCTCATTAATGAGCAGGCTCATGAGCTAGTGCACTGTACACATTTGCTCGTAAATGAGCAAGCTTGGTTTGAGCTTTCTCATGAATGAGCATGCTCAAAGCCAACAACTCTGAGCATGTTCGAGTTAAACAAATGTCAACAAATGGAGTCAGTTCCATTCGCCCAGAACTAAACAAAATAATCAATTGCTTGCAATGCAATTATATAAGAATCTTCTGACGAAAGAAAATAAAACTGCTGATTTGGATCCAAGATGTCAACAAATCCGAAAATGACTAAGTAATAAAAAATAAATTCTAATTTCAATAGAATGTGGTTTCATTTTGCAGATAAAGGAACTTTTAAGGAATTTGGAAATCTATTGTCGGTATTTTAGTGACCCTGTGTTCCAAATACATTCGTGATTCCCATAATAAATCACGAAAAGCAAGGTTTTTTCTTCTCCCCAGTGGGCCATTTTTGATATTTTTGCAAAGAATGCGCAGGCGCGAACTGAGTTCGGATCGAAATGAGCATGCTCATAAGCTGGCCTGTTCACACATGCTTAGAGACTTCGTCGCTTTAGTTCGTATTTGTCCAACAGACCATTAGAAAATTTTACACGAGGAGAACGTTTTCTCTCATTATTTCAATGAAACATTATGGTAGGTGTATACGATAAAGTTATTTCTGTAAAGGTAAAGGTCTCATTAGTTTAAATAGTTCTTAGTTAAATGATTAACTATCATTTTTTATACTTAATTTTTAATTTTAAAATAGAGATTGAACAAAATTTAAAATGGTCTGTTGGACAAAAAGAACTGAGGCGACGACTTCTCACAAATCAAACGGCTGTTGATTTGCATGCTCATTTGAGTTCAAATGAACATTCTCAATACTAGCAACGTCACTGACACACATGGCAGCAATTGCTCATTAGCAGCATTCTCTTTTGCTACTAATGAGCACGTGTGTCCGTTGCATTAGAAGAGATGAGATGTGGAATGGAAAAGATTTGAGGGGTGGCATTTTTAGATAAGGCTTGTTAAAAGAGTGGATATTTGTTTAGAAAGGGATAACCAGAAAATATGTGATCTAAAATTCCAAGAACCAGACTACAGAAAAACCACATTGGGGAGTCAAGCATGTGAATTTTAAAAAGATGTGAAGGAACTGAACAATATCCGATTCTCATTTAAATAAGTGACGAAATTTCATATTTGGTAAAATTGGTGAATTTTGAAACCACGGTTTTGATGCAGGGCCGTAGCCAGAGTTGAATTTAAGATAGGGCAGCGGTAATTACAGGTAGGGCGCAAGTAAATTTAAAAATCACTTAAGGGGCGGCAAAATTTCACAATAAATAATAATAATACCTTGTAAAAATTTTAAACATTTCGTTTCATATTTTCGTAGATTCAGACCGATTAAAATGGACAAGGATTTTTTCATTATTTATTCTGTGACAAATGTTATTCTATAACAAACCTCAGGAATCCCCTTTCTAAATGAATGTATAACAATGTCATCTTGATCACTGCAGCAACTGGCAAAACGGTCTGGGTCGAATTTTGTTTTGCGCTTGGATTGTTTATGACTAATGTTCAGTGATAATGATTGAGAGAGGTCCGTGGGCGATGCGCGACAATTCTAAGAAAGTTTCATGGATCATCATGTGTTCCAATGGATCACAAATCGTCCATGTGTACCAAGTACAAAAGTAAGAGGAAAACCATTTTCTTGTTCTGGGTGTAGTATCTGAGCTAAAGCTGAGGACTCGCGACCAGATTAACTCTTAGTTTAAACCCAGTTTCATGTTCCGAATGATCTGTCAAAATTCCAGTAGTGGATTAATCTGCTGACGCATTTCGAAGAAAACCGTTCTAATATTTCGAGTGGAGTTAAAATTTTTATTTCAAACCATCCTTCAAAATTCGTAGGAAATACTATGCATTATATGAGAGTAACTAATTAAAGCTGAGGGCACGCAAGCAGATTCACCCTTAATTTAAAACCAGTTTTGGGATCAGAATGTAAATTTTCAGTTGTGGATTCATCTGCTGACACATTTTGAAGGAAAACATTCTCTTATTTGAAGTGCAGTTATAAAATTCTAGTTTCAGACTATGGTGCTGCCAGAATAAATAAAAACTATTTTCATCTGGGTGTAGTTTTAATTTGTGGCATACAGATTTATGGGCTCTACACACGACACTGCATGCTGGCCAGCAGGCAGTGACTGCAGAGAGGGTGGGTTTGAGCGAACTAGCGCTTTCTGGTTCTAGCGGCCCTTTAATAAACGAGACAGCGCTAGTTCGCTCAACTCCACGCTCTCTGCAGTCACTGCCTGCTGGCCAGCATGCAGTGTCGTGTGTAGAGCCCATTAAGTTAAAGCAGTTTTGGGTTCAGAATGTAAAATTACAGTTCTGAATTTACCTACTGATAAATTTTGAAGGAAAATATTATCTTATTCGAAGTGCATTGGAGGTTATCCACCACATACCCGCCACGGTGTAAGTAACAGATGGTTACTACTTCAGGGCTCTCACAAAGACTCTTATTTTTTTATAGAACGACTCTACATTTATAATTAACCAAAACTAGACCCTGCATACGTTGTTAGTGAGCAGTATGCAAGTGCTCGATCTGATGAGTGATGACACTGATGACAAACCGTTTAGCATGGAGAAGGCCCGAAGATATCGATCTAGGGATTGGTTTATTTATGACTCGACCGTTTAATAGCATCTCCCATCACTTACTTCAATGCCATCTATGGGCAGAATAAATAATTAGTATGACATGATTCCTTGGTTAATTCGAAGCTGTTTAGTTAGATGTCGCTACGCTACACTAATATGTAGTGTTTTTTTTTTCAATCATATCAAACAGTTTACTAGTATATTATCATAGTCGATGGTATTTCTTAAGGTAGGGCACAGGTATTTTAAGGTTGGGCATTGCCCCATAACGCCCCCCCCCCCTAGTTATGGCCCTATTTTGATGGGATATTACTTTGTATTGAAGCATAGCAGGATCCCTCGGATTTATTAGCAATATGCCAATACTCTACCCAAATATTGCGGAATCTATCTTTGAGGACAGAACAAAATGTTAAACAGGGGAATGCGGTTTATGATGCGGGTAACAATAGGGTTGGATGTTCCATATAGAAATCAAAAATTAACAAAATTAATATTAGGTATCCTACAAACGACCTATTAGTTTATTATGCTTTTATTAAGTTTCATAAACAGTTATAAGCCTACCACCGCCATGAAGAACTATAATATCATAAATTTAATTATTTTCCGCCATTGTCTTGAAGTAATGCAACATGCTACACTAGCGCCTCTAGCGGCCAGAGTTGTCAGTCAATTTAATGAAATATTGCTGATATTTTATCGGAGTACGACGTCCGACGTATTATTAATACAAATTAGGGTATTTGGTTAAGAAGAGTATGTGAGAACCGGCTAGTGACTGAGTTGATAAAAAATGCTCAATTCAATGTTCAATTCCTCTCCTAGCTAAGTCCTACGTCATTGTACAATCAATATATTTCGCTTATACTGATAGTAGTAGGAGTCATTATATTCATAATTCGTAACCCTGGAAAATTTGAATATTTTGCTCTCTGTATATTTTTGGAGCAATAGCTGCAGTTATGATGTTATTGTGAAAATGAAAATAAAACAACCTGCCCCGTTTTTAAAGACCAGTTCATTTATTTTCATGCAAGCTCAAAACCGGTCCCGTCGCCTTATCGCCTAGGATTTGACAAGATATGCAAAGGCAAAGATGTGTCAGGTGTAAATGTCAAAAAAATATGTTTACTTGATTTTTATTTAATTTTTTTGTTGTATTTTGTGGTTCAAGAAACGAATATTAATGATGTCTTCGAACATCGAATAAATTCTTATCCGGAAACACACGGTAAGTGTAGTTTTTCTTTCGATTTGTAATAGTGTATTTGGACGTAATGTAAAAACTTGTTATTGTAGACATACAACCATCTGTGCTGTGTAGTAAAAGTTTTGGTGTGCTAAGGACCTTCGCTAGAATAGAGGATTATGTTGCTCTGAATTATGCATTCACATAAATCGTGGTTCGTTTGCTAATTTCCCAATTTTCTGTTATGGATGGGCTCTTTTATTTATCTCTTTACAATCTACATATATTTTTGTGTTCCTGCTGTTTTGTGAATTGCTTCTTCTCATAATTCAGTATAAATATCTAGATTAACCTTGATGATCTCAGTGTTGTGTTTTTGCAGGTCTGTCACCTATGATTAGCAAAATGTTCACATCTCTCAAAAATAAGATCAAGGAAGAGACGGGCAGCGATGTGCCCAGAAGGTTCCCACCGCGGCATCATGTAACTGTACTTTCCTTTCTTCAATATTAACAACTAATTATAAGATTGATAAACTAAACCTTGACTTAAAACTATATTTTAGTGTAAAAATCCACTTAAATATTTATGTTTGTGTTGATCTATATGTATAGCAAGTGCCCTTGAGGTGAAATATCACAAAAATGACACTCAATTTAGTCAAGTGTTAAAAGTTCATTATACAAGATGTATTGTTTCAGGCATCTAATTCCAGTCTGGGCTCCACGGTCTCAAGTGATATGGATGGGAATATTCTGGCTACACCAGAAAGTCTTCAAGTGAGATGTCTTATAATAATATATATTATACTATATGCAGTCCGATAAGATCCAATACAT
The DNA here is from genome assembly GCA_917880885.1 of Limnephilus marmoratus. Classification (NCBI taxonomy): domain Eukaryota; kingdom Metazoa; phylum Arthropoda; class Insecta; order Trichoptera; family Limnephilidae; genus Limnephilus; species Limnephilus marmoratus. The sequence continues at coordinate 49,361,739 of OU862909.1, read as the reverse complement.
TGTGATTAATCAAATCATTTACAGGATTACACAATGAGGGAAAAAGAGCTCCTTCAACGGCTAGAAAAGTTGACACGAGAACATGGCCGACAGCTGGAAGAGAGAGACAGAGAATGGCAGGAGAAAGTCACTTCATTGCAAAACAACATGCAAGCTGCTCAAGGTAATAAACCCTCTTCAAAGTCAACACCACAAAGGTGTAAACCAGGATCATAGCGAGAAACCCATCAAAACACAAGTTTTGCAAAAATATTTTATTTTATGTTTCGGTGTGGGCCCTCAAGGTCTGGGCTCCCTAGTGACTGCCCAATTGGTTGCTATATCATGCCCTTAAATGCTGTTAAATATGTCTACCCACGCACACAGGTGGACCTTATCACACAGGTCTTATCAGGTCCCATTTCCCCTGGTTCGCCAGGTTACCGTTACCTTATCTCTGCTTTATGTGGCCACGCCAACTACAGGGACTAAAAAATAAACATCATGGCGTTTATTGCATATTAGTTATCAACTGAATGCTACTTTTAAAATTACATACTTGTTCAAATAAATAGAAAAATGATAACAATGTATCAATAATTTAGTGTAAGAAATATGCTCCTTGTTTAGGCTAGTTTTATACATTTTTATGCTTTTGATAAGAACGTTGTTTTGTTAGTTATGATAAAACCTACTATTCATTAGTTAAGATAGTTACAATAAATAGATATTTTTTATATGGCACCTTTTTGTTTTTATGACAGGATTACTTGATGAGCGATTTACTATAAATAAGTATGGTGGGATAATGAAGAATTAGAAGAGAAGTGCTCTCCTTTTTAAGTAGTTCTCAGCAAAATGGCAAAATTTATTGCTTTTTATTCTTTTCAAAATTAGTTTGAATGTTGTAAAAACAAATTTTATTTTATGTTAGTCATACTCTACAAGATATTGAAAGTCATATCAAATTTTGCTTAGGGAACGTACCCATACTACGTGACCCAATTTTTGCAATTTTTAACCCCCCCCTCGGTGACCATGTGTAGTATATTCCGAGACCCCCCCCCCCCCCCCCCTCCCCCTACAGTTTTCACATAGTTATTCACAGTGGCGGCTCGAGCACTTCTTTAGTGGTGGGGATCGACATTTTTTACGTACTGTATCGTAATCTCACCACCCGTAGAATATAATATAAAATTTCTCTAAAAAAATTTTTGATGGTCTAATCATGCTAGATATCTAAACACAAAATAATATAAAATGTCTATAGATATATGCCAATTTATAATTCAGAATAATAAAAATAAAGTTTTATCTTGCAAGATTATTATCGAACAAATTTGAATGCAAGCGATTCCCGCCCGTAACTGCGCAAACAAATGGTTCAGTGGGGATCCAAAGAAATATCCCCTTGGTATTTGAATTCACATATGACTGCGCGTGTTGCATACGATCGCGACACTACGCAAGGAAAGTACGGGGATAAATATTCATATAAAAATGTAAAAAATAATAAATGTATAGTTACTAAAAAAAAAAAAAGTTTGGATCGTCTCCCAAGTGCGCAGTAAATTCTGTGCACTGAGAAATAGACCGGCTGTTTTTTGCGCCGTTCGCTGTACGCGCGTAGGGTCTTAGTAAAATCATCCGGAATAATTGTATTTTATTTCTGCAAATGTTAATTACTTTTATGTTTAAAGAATTCATTCGTTTTGGTGAAGACAAAGCATCGACTATTATTTCTTTTAGCCTCTAGTAGGTTTTGAGTGTAACTGGTGGGGACTGTCCCCATTGTCCCCCTGTGAAGAACCGCCACTGGTAATTCATAAATATGGTTTTGAATCATTTCTTGCTAACAAAAAATTTTTAAAAAATTATTTGGCTTATATTTGTCATTATTAAAACGGTGCTTGCTGCGTGACGACAAGAGTGCATGCATACCTATAATTACAAGTGGAAAGGATTTTATCAAGATAAAACTTATGTCAAAATATATTGTAATCAGAACTTAATTTAGATTTCTAGATTGACTACGTAATAAAAACCTAAGCCCCCCGCCCCTCATTGTGACCAAGCGTGGTTTTGAAGATTCCCTCCCCCCCCTGAACGGGTCACGTAGTATGGGTACGTTCCCTTAGGTCCCTCAGGTCCTGAGCAACTCAAGTTTCTTGTATATAATGTGTTGTATATTTTTTTTTTATATGAATCTCTCACAAAAGTCCCAACTACTCCCGTCTGGAGCCAGTGAGACTATTGCATCCCCAATTGGGGTATGTTGTGAGACTGAAGGTAGAGAGGAGAGGAAGGAGATGGGAAGAGGAAGGTGGGGAAGTACCTGGCTATTCAGATCTGGTCATCAAACACAGCTAAAGCCATTTCAAGCAATGTTTCAATTCTGATTGGTGGTCTTACACCAGGGCGATACTGAGAGTACTTCCACTCTGAAACGTGCCACAAATATACTATATATTACTTTTAATGAATTAATTGTGGAATAACCTAAATTAATCAAATAAACTTTATTTGCGAGTCACGCCAGCCACGCCTTCGGCCACGCCGGCCGTCAAAACCGTATATATAATATATGAATGGGGAGCGGGTTTTGCAACTCCACGACTCGTGTTTATATTATGTAATGTGTGTATTGCAGAGGTGTGGTGCGGAGAGGCGGCGGCGGCGAGGCGAGAGTGCCGCGAGGAGGTGCGGAAAAGTGCCGCGCGCGCAGAGCAACTGCTCACCGCCACTAACGCTGCGGCCCGGGCCCAAGACCGCCTGGACCAGGCTCTGGTGAGACGTCACTTCTATGACTCATTTTATGGACAAGAATCAAAAGAAGGATATCTGTAAACTTAACAGATTCTAATTAAAATAACCAAGATTTTTTATTGTTATACTGGTAATATCTGTTACCCCTCAGGCCTCGACCATATTCTATCAGTAAGTCAGAATATTTTCGCTTTGTGTAAAAATTCAAATAAATGGAATATTTATTAACTTATCCGAAAACTAAAAGCTGTTTTTGAAAGGTGATAAAATACGCCATCCAATTTTATTATTAGATATAACCATGTAATTTTTTTTAATGCAAACTTTAAAAAGTTTTAAAAATGGCTCACCCAAAGACATCCAAATTTAATAGATGAGATCATACAGATGAGGGGAAAAATCAACTATGGCGGTACGAAGAGGGGGGAAGATGACTGTGATTCGTTAAAAAATCAATCTGACAGTATATCAGGGGCGTGCACAGAAATTTTAGTGAGCTAGAGGGCTAAGACTGGAAAATACAACTTTATTGACGTTGTTGTAGCTGAAAATGATTTTTATTTTTTTTCGAAATTTCAATTTTTTGTATGAAGATTTTTTATTCAGGGTAGGCATACCTATAGGTATGCCTACGCTAGATAAAAATCTTCATACAAAAAATTGAAATTTCAAAAAAAAAAAAAAATCATTTTCAGCTACAACAACATCAATAACGTTGTATTTTCCAGTCTTAGCCCTCTAGCTCACAAAAATTTCTGTGCACGCCCCTGCAGTATATAGGCATCTCGCATTATAATATCACCATTTAGTTCTTAACCACCCATTTGCCGCTCGTGCGCCGGCGTATCATGAGACTTTACACGCGATTTTGACCCTTATGTATAAAGAAAGTGTATGAAGAACACGGTCAGAATCGCTTGCTCTATTATCGCTCTTTACCATAGAGAAAACCACAATTAGATTGGTGACTCCATATAATTTATATTAATGATTTACCGGAGCGCGGGAACGTGCGCAGTTCTTGCGCATGCGCGGGAAAAATTCTTTGGTTTTCAACTTTGACCTTTCTATGTACGAAATTTCTCAAGGACGCTGTCAGAATCGCCGGACATTGGGTGTCATGGCTGCCGCTTTTTGCGAACGCTAATTGGTTACAACCAACCCCATTTACTCGCGGCATTCAACGAGTTAAAAGTAAAATCTGCTTTTGAATGAATAGACCTTTTTATGTGGGAGCGCGAATTGCTCGCCACGTTATTAACATATTTGCGAAGTCCATATACGGCAAAGTAAAGTTCGTATCTTTTCACAGACAAATATTTTGTTGCCGTATTTAGTTAAGACACTTACAAATGTTTCATAATTTACTTACCCCTGTAACCAGCGACGAGCACACTGGAGAACCGCCCACATTATTATATTATATGATCGACACATTTTAGGGTGTAATGTATAGCACAAGCTAGCATTTTTGCCGTGTTATTTCGTAAAATGTACGATGAGAGCTCGGCGCTGGTGCGGACAAGAATGATGATGTCACATTTTTTATATTCAGGCGAGCCGGTTTTACCTACTTTTTTTCTAACTAAAATTACAAAAAAAATACACACATTTTATTAGACAAATGTATTATAAAAGCAATTTAAAAAAAAAAATCACAAAGTATCATAATTTCTTTTCAAATTACGTTGGAAAACTTCGGTTTCGTAAAGGTGTACATTTTAATTCTTTGGTGGTTAACTTTTAGATTTGATTGTTTATATAGCTTGGTGTTTTCTCTTTCCAATACCGTTTAGATCAAATTTTTCTCTATGACAGTAAGGGAGACACAACGATTTCTTTGAGACCTGTTGTTCCGAAAACCAAACAAACTAGCCTGAAAACTAAATGCTCATCTATAGATAATAATTTGGAAGGAATCTAAAGGCCCTGATCGACAGGCGAGTAAAACCGCGGTCTTATGGCTCGTCGGTAAAGCTCGCCGGTGTATCATTGCAAAACCGCGGTTTTGTGCCTGGCTCGTGGCTCGTCATGTTTGTTTGATTTTTTACTCGGCTCGTCGTTCAAAACTGTGTCGATCACGGCCGGCGAGCCAAGCCGCCAGTTATCAGCGACAGCGCTATAGGACGGACAAGGACGGACGTCACGTAATAATGAATCTGCGAATTCACAGTGACGATTTCATCGTAGAATTCATAAATGGCTTCCGAGAGTATCCCAACAAGGGAAATAATTAATAATTAAAAAAATATATTAATTAAAATTCTTAATTTATTAAATTTATTTTATTTTATTTTTTATTTAATAATAATTTTTAATTCGTGGTATGCTATAATACCAAGATTACACAAAGCTTCAGGCTCCGAACAAGACACGTTAACCTCAATTCGACTACGATACGACTGTTTTACTCGCTAGTCGATCAGCACCAACGAGCCGCGAGTAAAACCGACGGTTTATCACCCACTTAAGAACTCACAAATTTTGTACTTCACACTACACAATGTGCAGTTGCAATTTTCCTGAACTATATGTCGGGAGTTGATCCTAGTAAGGATTGAGTGACACTTTCTTAAACGTACAGAATTCAGTTCAGATATGGAAATAAATTTAAATTAGGCCATTTGACAGAAAAAACATTTGGGAAAAAAACGAAATCTGTCAAGGAATCAGAATTGTTAGATATTAAGTTGTGACCTTAACATTCCTTGAAGCCGCTGAAGCAACTACATACAGAGTAAAAAGCAAGGTAACCGGGGCAAAAACAAAAACTAAGCACTCAAGGTTCTAAAAACATCTCCAATGTCTTAAATTGTTGGTCATGTACATTACAAATAAAATTATGTTTAATTTTTATTAGAGCAACTCTCTTTTTATAACTTTTGAAGGTTATTCCTCTCAATGTAATATATCCTTGAAGAAGAAGATAACACTAATAATCTTAACGAAAATATGAAAGAGAATAAGACACAGAAAAATAAAAAGTTAACAACGAGAAGACGAGAGGTTCTGGTTCGAGTCCCAGTTGCGACCGTTATCTTTTTACTTTTCTGTGTCTTGTTCTCTTTCATATTTCGTTTAGATTATTAGTGTTATCTTCTTCTTCAATTATGTACATATTACATTGATGGGAATAACCTTCCAAGCTTATAAAAAGATGTTTTTTTTTTATTTTCAATTATTTCTGGCTTTCACCCTTCAAGGGTGTTCTAGGCCATCATTTAAAATTACAGAGATAAGAAAGATGAATTTATATATTAATTTTATTTTAATGTGCAAATTTCAGAATTATATGGAAGATTCGAGTAGAGTTCAAACTTAGAAGAGATGAGATGTTGAATGGAGGGGAGGCAATTTTAGATAACACTTGGTTTTAATAAAAATTAAATATTTATTTAGAAAGAATAGGTGTTCCATATAAAATAAAATCGGATATATTTATCCGAGACACTATCCAGGTTACAAACCAGTTCTTAGAACGATTTTTTCCAATGAAAAAGGTAGTAGCCTATAATATGGAAAAAAAATTAGTCGAAGATAATAATAAAATTGTTAATTCTAAAATTTGTAATATGAGATGAACAAATATGACAGTTTGATAAGAGGTGGCAGTGGCCTAAGTGTACAAGGCGCTCATCCCGGTAAGACAAGAGGTTCTGGGTTCGAGTCCATGTTGCGACCGTTATCTTTTTATTTTTCTGTGTCTTGTTCCCTTTCATATTTTCATTTAGATTATTAGTGTTATCTTCTTCTTCTTCGATAAAATTATATCTATTGTTATTGTATTTAAGGGTGTTGCAAGTATGGGCAATGGCCTATGGATTGCGATAATATTTGATGTTTATTTAGATTAGTGTGCTTGCCATTCTAATCTCGACCTACAATCAGTTTAATGTTTATCTGGCTGGTTAAATATTAGTTTGTTTATGGTTTACGCAGGAGGAGATAGAATCGGAGCGCCGGGGCTGGGCCCAAGAGAGACTCCGATTAGCCGCCCAGGCAGAAGAAGCCCTGCACAACCTGTCCTTGGCGGAGCCCTTAAACTCTACAATAGGTAACCAAACACTCTAACCTAATACCCGCTCTACAAGCCTTGCTTTTCACCACATACTTTTTCCAATACTTAAAAACTGTTTACAGAAACAAATACAATTGAAAATAATACTGTTAAGTTTTAGCGTGGCTGTATCGACATTGTCACAATTGTATTGTGCATGCTCCTCTTTACCTAACCTAACAGCCATTCTCTCCCTTTTTTATTGTCTCATTTGTCCAATCCTACATACATTATACACGGTGTTAAAAGATGTACTTGACTTATTTTAACCAGTGATTCTTGACATTATTTGGAGTAAAAATTTAAATGAAATTCTGGTTTCCGCCGACTTTTTCGGTCACTTTACTTATTTTTTTTTTTCTTAAAAAGAGCAAAAAAATTCTTCTGCATTTCGTCACTGGTCACTCAGCCGAGTAACCGCCCAACCTATAACCCCGCCCCCAACTGTTCAACATCTACTATTTTTTTAATGTTTTTGTAGAAAAAAAAACATCAAACACACCGGAGACCAAAATTTCATTTACATTTTTTACTCCAAATAATGTCAGGAATCATTGGTTTAAAGTTTAAAGTAAGTCGAGTATGTCCCTTAATTCCCTGTATATATCTTTGGTTAGGTTAGGTTTATAGAGATGTGTAATGTGGTTGTGAGCATGTTGATTCAAACCATACAAAAAATTTCAATTGTATTTTGCATCTGTATAACAGTCGTATACCATTTCTCCAAACTTACTAAGCTAAGAGTGTCTTTAAGGCAAGAATAACTATTTCAGATGAAAGTGGTGGTGACGGAATGACTTCCAATGAATTGGCACTGAAACGAAAACTAGAAGAAGCTCAGCTCCATTTGCACGACATCAAGACTTCCTGGAGTGGACAGATTGCTGCTCTTGAAACTCAGGTATGTTTTATCAACTTTTGCTACAACATATTATTAGGATGGTCATTATTATTGGACACTAGCTGGTTCCCGGCATGGGTTGCAACGCCATATTCAAAAAAATAAATTGTTTCTCCCTTCATGACCTTTCACGTGCGTTCCCGTTCCCCTCCCGCATCCCCTTCCCCTCCCGCTTTCACCTTCCACCTTCCCTCCCTTCCCTCTCCCCTCTCCCGCTCCCCCGTTCCGCCAACCCCCTCCCGCATTCCATATATTCAGTCCCAGTACATTCAGTTTTCATACGGATCGCGTTCCACCTATTACAGTTTTTTTATTAAAATTTTAATTTTTCATTTATTACAAATATTAATTTTCGCATATTATAATAACAATCAATCTAATTTCGTACCTAACATACTATGTAAAATATCTATAATTAAAAAAAAAACATATATATTTCTTTTGTTCCAAAAAAGAAAACAGCTGCCTGCTAAATTCACATTCATCAAATGCGCAAACTGTCAAACGTTCAAAGTTAAAATAGTCTTTAATTTTTCTGAAATTTTCCAATTTTCTGTGCAATTTTCTTAATTTTTCTTTCTGTAAGAACCTTCTACAAAAGAATTAGAAAACTTAGATGAATGAAATAGGTAAAGTCGTACTGAAGTTGTGGCGTGACCAAGGGAAACAGGGATTCATTTTTATATATACATATATATATAGATGGGTAAGACGTAACTAATAGCAATTTAACGCACGTACATTATAGGCAAACCCATGAAAATTCACGGGATATTCTAGTTGTAGGATTTGTGAAGCCGAATGTATTTGTGAAATAATAAATATAAAAAATATAATATAAAAAAATATATGTCTCTGGGTCATTGCCTTTCTAAAGACAATCAGAAATTGAAGGAAAAAATACCACGTTTTTCGTAAGCTGTTTATTGATAATATAAATAAGAAAGTGACGGTATCTAAGTAAAGAATCTACAATGCTTTATTAAAAACAATCATTTTATCTTTTTCCTTTGGATAAAAGGCAAAAATGTTTTTGAGGAAAATAAGCCGTATAAATAAAACTTTTTTTTTAGAGAGAGAATTTACTTAAACCCTTTGATTAATGAGTTATTTTTTTGTCATTTACATCGTGGGAGTGAGTTATTTTTCAAGTTTTTCTAAATTTTGTTATCGATTTAATTCATTATGTTTTTACCTTCTTTTAGTACACAAATTAATTTTGGAGCTTTTTTTATTGCTGTATATAACCTTTTATTATTGTATTGTAAATTTAGTTGGACAAATTCAGTGGCTCTCAAAGTTTTACATTTAAAAAGTTTTAAAATTTTTTATAAAAAGAAAAGTATGTAAAATATGTAAAAAATGTTTGACAAATATATTTGTACTATCTATAAATCACAATTTAATCGAAATTACAAACATGGCATAGAAAAAACTGAATAAAGTCACACGGCCACACGTATGCGGCAATACTCTATTTGGATCGTCTGAGTGCCGCCGCATACGTGCGGCGATACTCCTCAAAGGGTTAAAAAAGAGGTTTTTTTTAAGATTAATTTGTAGTGCGTACTTATTGGAATATAAATAACTTTTTTTAAATTAAAATTAATTTTCAAGTCGATGATATGGGGGAAGAATAAATCCTCCAAAACTCCAATAATATTTTGTTTTCTAAATTTGTCAATAGCAAGTGTAGTACATAATTAAAATTACCTGCATGAAATATATATTAATTCATCTTTACTAATATATTAATATTGCTTAGACAAAGTTAAATTAGATGAAGAGACACTGTGAACCAGTGCTGAACTTCAAGAACTATGCTAAAAAAATGTATCTTACTCAAAAGTGCACATTTTTATTGGTCGGTAAAAAACCATGTCTTGTTCGATGTGTTTTTTTTTTAAAAACCATGGAGATAGAAATGACCCAAAAAACCACGAAAACATGGTACAAACCATGCTAATGGCAACACTATGGTGAACTAGTTTTAGAAATATAAAATTTCTCACTTTAGTACATTAATAATACATTATGGTTGATTTGATTATTGCAGAATATTTCCCAAGTTATAATGAAAAACATTATATAAGTAGACAACACCATGACCGGTTAGGAGCTGTGTTGAAAATTCAATTGTCGGTTCAATTCCTCTGCTGACTAAGTCATCCATCATGGCATAAACAACATTTTCTGCTTAGTACTACGGAAGTAGGAGTTTTTCAAATATCGTTGGATTATTGTGAACTCGTAATTATGTTTGGTTCTGATAGAAAAAAGACTTGAGGTCTATGCCCACTACACCGTTCCATACCATGACCGTAACCGTAGCGGCGCATGCAAAAAAATATTCTTTGTATCGATCAGCATGAAACGCTGCCCACTAGCCTGTCCCGTCACCGACCAACACCGTCACATACCATGACCGGACTGACGGCGAATTCTCGATGACAATATTTTGCAGGTGCCGGTCCGCTCTATGCATGGCACGCGACGGTGTTAGAACGGGGATCATATGCGTATGATCCCCGTTCTAACCCCGTTCTAACCGCGTTGCCACTCCGTCAGTTCGTGATTTGTGTTCATTTTTCGTGTTTATATCCAGGTATTTTAATGATATGATACTATGCTTCTCCTGACGCGTCAGTCCGATACGAAAACACAGGTGAAATGATAGAACGGGCACCGTACACCTATTGAACGGGGATGGTACGGACACTAACCGTGGTGTATACGGTCACTATACCAGTTACGTACGGGAATAATACGGTTTTAGCACGTTCTAGTGGGCATAGTAGGGCGTAGCGTGTTTATTTCGTGGCTGATACATTCATAGTACGGTCATGGCACGGAACGGTGTAGTGGGCAGAGACCTTTAGTGTGCATGCCTAACTTAAATTGTATATTTTTGTGAAAGTCTAGTTCTGATCCACTCATATATGCATGTATTTGTATTCCAGGTGGGGCGTCTGTCCCGCCAGGCAGGGGAGGAGGGTGCGGAGAGGAGAAGGGTGGAGAAGGAGAGAGATGCCCTGCTGCAGCGTGTGCGTGAGAAGGAGACACAGCTAGAGCAGGCGCAGGCCACCCTAGAGGACAAGGAGGCCAAGGTATGTCTACCTGAAACCAGTTGACTCGCCTCCTGAAATATTTCTTTCAGAATGCATAAAGTACAATTGAATAGTCAATAACTAAAATTAAATATTTCAATTTATAACAATATGGTTATTGATGCAACAATTACGATTCCTACGTATTATAAGAAGCTACTGGGATATTTTGTGATATTCGGATAGGTATGTGATATAAAAGTGCACCTAAGAAAATAAAATAATCCAAAAATTATCGATCAACTGGAGTGTTGCGTTAACTCCAAGAAATCAATTAAAAAGAGTACTTTTTTAATGTATTTTTTATTAAACCTCAGTCATTTCTGAAATGCCAGCGATTCCTTATCAAATTCTCAGAATATAACCTGGCAATTGACCGTTGAATTTTCGCAATGTCAATGTAAAATGGGTTAAGTATAGAAACGTTTTATAAAATCAATTTAAGCTCTTACCATTAATAATACTTTTTTTCTATTTACATAAATTTAAAAAACATTAGACAAGTGATCTTTGGAAGCACTTTATCAACATTGAGATGAGGAAGACAATAAATAAACATAGTTTTAATAATTTTATATTTTTCCATTCAATAATATTTCAAATCATTATCTTTTCTGGATTCACCTGTCTTAATTATTATGTCTTAAATTTTGCATTACTAATTTTATAACGCATGTTGTGAATCCCAAATGTTGAATAAAACTAAGACAAGAGTTATTGCAGCTCAATATGACAATACATATATTATATACAGTGGCGGCTCGAGAACTTTTCAATGGTGAGGACCAATATTTTTTTTACGTTTAGTGAAATCTCACTACCCAGAGAATATATGGAATTTCTCAAAATTAAATGTCTATGGACAATTCATGCATCTAATCAGATCCCTAAATATCTAAAAATAATATGTACAATCTTTACACGGTGTGAAACAAAAACACCATTTAACAGTCGTTAAGTGTTTTTTTTATTAGTAAGGCTGATTATCTAGTAAGACCGTACAACTTACAAAAACATAATTTGTAAAAATCAAATAAGTTTTTACGAAAATGGTGTCAGCCATCGCGTGGTGGTGGCATTCTAGATGGCACACTAAGGATTAAAAATGATCTAAAAATAAGATTTACTATCATATTTCTATAAATGTTGATTGCTTTTACATTTAAAGAATTCATTAATTTTCATCAAGTCAGCCAAAGCTTCAACTATTTTTTTCTTTTAGTAGATTTTGCGAATATCTGATGGGAATAATGCCCGGTGTCCCGCCACCGATCCGCCATTGTATGTATTATAACTTGAGCAAAACTGCATGAATAAGCCAACATAACCATGCATTTTACATATTATTGTACATATTGATTGATAAATTACTAATATATATGTATAAATATTACTCGACTAACTTTGTTCTACTTATTTGTGAATTGTGGTTTCTGGGAGAATAGTACAAATGTAAAGCAAGTACATATATACACTAAAGTAAAAAATACAAAACGGCATGTGCGGAGTAAATAGTAGTTATCTTATTTGTATGGTTGAGGCGTATAAAAGTTGTACATTACAATGAAAACCCCTTATGAGATTTCTACATATGAGATTTTTCCTTGAAGAAACTTACAAGAGGGTTTTACCCTTTGAAACTTATAAGAGAGAATCCCCCTTATAAGGTTCCAGCATATAAGATTTTGAGTTGAAAACCTTGTGAGAGGGTTTCTCTACGTATGGGGTGGAAATAGAAGAGTACTGAGAGTAATAGCTGCGGCAATGCAACAGATGGCGCTACTGGCTGCCGAGGCGGGGGAGGCGTCTCGTAGCGGCCGTGTGGCGCGCACCGAGGCGCAGGAGCAGCGCCAAGCGGCTGTGAGTCCCCCCCCACCCTCGCCACACCCCCTTTGAAATCAGTAGTACCTCACAATATGCACCGCAAACATGGGGGACACGCCTGCATTTATTTTATCACTTATGTATTGCATTCTTTATTATTTTGGCAATATAACCCCTTAGAATAATAAAATTCCATCAGACACAAGAACTTTATGCAAAAATAAACACTAAATTACTGTGTGTAGAGCGCGGCTTTCGCATTAAATTGATGTTTCGGGTAGAACCTTATTATTCTAAGGGGTCGAATAGGTAATTCTGAGGTTATTTTGATATTATAGTGTGCACGATTGTTTAGATACACAGAAAATATTTTAATCATTATGGGTAGGTATAGAATGCAAACATAAACATATTAAACCCTTTTTACCACAACCACTTTTTACCAATAAATAATAATCACGAATATTGTGAATAATTTTCACTTTCTTTGAGCATTTTTTTTATTTCACAAGTCTCCTATGATACTTTAAATTTTTGCACTTTCTAATTATGTCGCTAGATCGGCGCTCTGAGGCTCAAAAGATTATTGACTATCTTTCAATATCGAGCAAATTAAAAGAGGCCTCATTCTTTATGTTAACCGGACAAAACACAACTGTTTTGGCACTGTTCTATTTTGTCCGGTTTCCACTTCTTTTCAATGATTTATATTTTCTGTGAATTTTTTCTTATGGCCTTCAAATAATTTTTATTCATGCACGCGTTGAATCATTAACAATACTAATACATTAAAATTACATGACTATATACTTAAATAGAAACAAAGACTGCTGGTTATTGTTATAAATTTTTTGGATCTTATGTCGTGTTGCTTCCATCCTTCTTTAGACGACCTTTAGGACCAATTACGCTGTCCGAAACATTGGCAAAAGAAAAATAACCTAAAAGTTAATCACCGTAATACTTTTGCCTTGAAAATCTCAAATCATTAAAAACACCACAGTTTTAAAAATTTTATGAAATTTAAAAAATTTTTTTTTATTGATCAAATTAAGTCATTTTAATGATAAATGACAGCAAATGCTAAGCACGTACAAACAATATTTTAATTATTGCTGCATTCGCAAATAAAAACATTAATTTATTTACAATAATTTGGACAATGGCGGACACTGCCGTCTTTGTTTCTGGACCTCTCTTATTATGTAGCTAAATAAAAAATAATAATTGAGGAATGACCAGAAGTGTTTCTATTGTAGGGTTCATTGCTGGAGCAGACGCTGTGGAGCAAATGAGATGCGTGCTCCAAACAGTCTGTTACATTTAGTGCTCTCGCTGTTGCTGTTGGTTCTCAAAGTCCTTCTTTTCTTTCAGGAACGGTGTTATATACCCAGTTTTTTGCCGAACAACTGACCATCAAATTACTTAACAAACTAAATACTAACTTAAGTTTGATAAAACGTTTTTATATTTTTGTTACATTCTTAAAATTTTATATGAGCAGCGTAAGCTATTCAAATTTTAGTATAAATTATGGATGTGAATCCATTTGTTTATTATTATTATACAACAAAATAATATTATTATCAATGTACTAGTGTATTGAGTTAAATTTGTTTTATTATTACTTTTTACAGTATTATAACAAATAATTTTATTAATGTTATTTTTTAAATTGATAAGAGACATTCCAATATTTTATGCATGGTATGAGCAAGCTTTTGCGAATAGGCATGTCCTTTTTTTAAAATATTTTACACAATACATTACTTATTAATTTTAATGAATTATTGCTTTCCTAAAGATACGATTAGGTATCAAAACAATGTTCCTTGTTAATTTGATTTGAACACTTTTGCATAAATGTGTTTATGCGAGTTCATTCCAAAGATATTGATTGTTAATATAGGAGACTGGGAAATGAGCAGCTATCAATGTAAACCACTTTTTTTATTATTATTGACTTTGCTTGTTTTTGCACGTTTTACGTTTGAGCTAGTTTTATTTTTAGTTAAAAATAGGTTTGTTTGTCATCCTAACCATGTTTGTACTTATTATATGAAATATAACTATGCATGCTCGAATTTGCCTTTTTTCTAAGAAATGATAAACTAACCCCCATGACTATCAATCACTTTTTCTTCCTCATGTGCCGTGTCCTCAACAGATTCCCCATCATCCCCACAACTCACAGCACCTTTTTAATTTGCACAAATTTCAGATAAAAGCTTTGTTTATTCTAACCCATTGGCCACAAACCCCGGCAGCCTTCCGGGTGTGCAACTCAGGTACTTAACCACAAACCCCGGCACGTTGACGGGCTAGAGTAGGTCCGCCAAAAAACGGAAAAACGAGCTCAACAATGACATTTTTAATAAAATTTTAAATTCCGAACATTCTGTAGGTAATTAATCATTCATTTCGTAGAATTGTCAATAAAATGTTTCTTATGTTTTTTCCCTGATATTTGTGTTCTAAGTTTTGTATGCTGCCAGTCGCCATTTAATTTCTTCAAAATTGCAAGTGGTTCTAGGCTTTTGGTAGTGACCCTGAACGTCCCTGATTGCTTTGAGGACTATCATACCAAAATATTTTATTAGTTATTAGTATACATGTATGTAAAAAACAAAAATTATTATTGTTCGATTTATGAATATTATGTTTTTTTCCAACTTTTTTAATAAAAATTTAGAAAAAAACTTACAAAAAAAGAGAAGGTTATATTTGTATCCTTATTTACACATATTTAAAAAAAATATATATTATTTTAATGTTTTTTTTTACCTTAATCGAATATGTAAATAAATTTAAAGAAATTAATTCATTTGAACATATGGTTTAAAAGTTACAATAGATTTAGTACACCAGTGTAGGTTTTCAATTTTTGGTACAAAATTAATTTAGTGGTGAAGGCCAATTTTTTTGCTCATTAATTCTGTGGCCAATGGGTTAATTGATAAAAATATATTTGTTCTGATTATTCATTATTCAAATATGGCTTTAGTTTAACAGAATTTCTTCAGACTCAATTCTTTTTTTTATATTATTTATAGTTACATGCAATAAGATTGATTTTCCGTGACTTTCATGAAAATAATTAATCTGATGTGTATTGGCAATCAGGATTCCATATCTGGCAAACTCTCCGACACGGAGAAGCAGCTCACCTCGTCCCAGAAACAGTTAGAAGCCCTAATCTCGGAGAACACCAGCTTAAAAAAAAGTCTAGAGCAAGAAAATAAAAACGCCAAACTTCTAAAAAATGAGGTAGACACTCTTTCCGCTGAGAAAGTTGAATTGACGCGGCACGAAGAAGAACTAAATGCAATTATTCAACAGAATATAACTCAATCTAAAAATACACAAATTGCAATAGAAACAGAAAAGAACAGGTTTAATGAAACCGCAAAGGAAAACGATCTATTGAAAGAACAAATTGATAGCTTAAAACATGAATTAAATGAAATTCACGAACGTTATGATAAGTAAGTACCGATTGACTTTTATAATTAGTTTGAAGAAATTAGGTCAAAAATTATGGATGGTATATAAATCTGCTTCAGTGTTTTATAATTTAATTGAAGGTTGGATTAGTATTTAAGACATTCACTAAATTTTCCAGAGAAAGAAGAGATAAGGATGAATCACTTATGCGCAATGCTCACATGTCCCAGACTCTGGAGATTTACCGTCAGGAAATGCGGCAGCAAGAGACGGAAATAGGAGACCTCAAGGGGAAAATCAAACAGCTAGAAAATACCCTGTCACAAAATATAGAGGTTTGTAAAATCAACACCATAAATCATCCATTGTTTTTCCCAATCAGCTAAATTTGTATACATAATTTAATGTGTGTGTAAAAAAGTCCACTAATTGAAAGCACTTTTCATCCAGGAACAAAGTACAATTAGAAAGCTACAGGAAGCAGAGAAACTGAGCCAAGTGGAGTTAGAGAAAGTGTTAAATGAAAAGGAGACCGTCTTGGCTTCAGAAAAACAACTACAAGACTGCATAAAAGATTTAAATAATCAACTATCAGAAAAAACCAAGGTAATGTTTTTTTTTTACTCTCGATGAAACTTTACGAATTTATTAGTTTTCTGTGCCCTATAGTATTGCGAAAACTGTCCTACTGTCTCCTCCCCGAATACCTCAGGCCTCGGGCCCATTTTGTAGGACAGTCAAAATATTTACATTTTGCAGTAAAATGCAAATAAATGTAATATTTCTGAATGCATCTGAAAACTTAAAATAATAAAAAATGTAATACGCTTTCAAATTTTATAATTCGAAATAAACAAATTAAATTACTCTTGAAATATAATTTTTTTAATGCAAACATAAAAAAGTTTTAAAAATAGCTCAGCTTACATTTTTTCCAACTAAATTACTGATAATGAAAAAAAATAAATACACAAACGTATATTTTATTGGGCAAATGTATTATTATCGTTATCATCAACTCATCTTTTGTCATTTCATATGAAAATAAATTAATAAAAAAATTTCATAACCTTTGGTTTCATGGAGGTAAGGGTCGACCGAGATCTCGGTCTCGGCATTCTCGGCTACAAATTCTACCAAGAACTCTGTCTCGGTTCTCGGTGAAAAATCACCGAGATTCTGGTCCATAACCGAGACCGTTGAAAGTAGGTACGGTATAGGATAATGGGAGTCAAATCTACCGCGCGCGTCCACATTCGTTCAAGTGCTTGATAGAAATAGAGCTAGATAGCTTTCTTAGAATAGATATTGCTGCAAACCAATCCCAGGATTGAAACCAGAGAGAGAGCTTTCTTAGAAAGCCAAGACTGCAAAGAAATGCAAATATTTTTGAATATTGGTATTCGTCACCATATCAAGTACTCAGGCCAGCAGCAAAAAAGGTTTTATCAGCACCGCCTACTAGTGTAGCAAGTGAACAGCTCTTTAGCAGAGCTGGTTAATTATACGACATGATGCGACACTCTTTGAAGGGTGAAAACGCACAAAAATTGCTTTTTATGTGCTACAACATCATGTTGTTCAATTTTGATTATCAAAACTATTTAAAACAAATTATTATTACATTCTTAAATATGTTATGCAAAAATTGCGCATTTTCATTTTTTTTTTTCTCAATTTATCTATTCTCGGCCGAGAACGAAAAACCTGTCTCGTTCGACCCTTACACGGAGGTGTTAATTTTAACAATTTTTTGGTTAACTTTTAGATTTGAATATAAAGTGTGGCGTTTTCTCTTTATAATATACCATTTAGATCATGTTTCTGTAAGGGAGACATGACGATTTCTATGAGGGTTGTTCCGAAAAGCGAACAAATTAGCCTGAGGGGCTAAAAAGGTATTATTGTGATTTTAAGTCATATAAACGTAAATAGTTTATATGAATTACTTATACTAATCACTTAAAAATGTTAGATGTTCATATTATGTGAATATATCTTAATATATAAAACAAAGTCAGGTTAGTTACACTATTTATAACTCAAGAACGGCTGGACAGATTTTGATGATCTTTGATTTGTTGGATTTGTCTCCTCCCGAATAGCAGAATAGCTATTAAAACATTAGAAAAATTCACAAAAAAAAGGTGTGAAGAAGATTCTTTTCGTCAAACATTTTGTATGGAACGAATTCTCATATTTTGAAAGAGCTAAAGCAATATTGTCATAAATATAATACTGAATAGTGAGCGAATTCCAAAAATTCAAAAATGTCAAATGTTAATGCGCTGATTCTTTTGCTTTTGTTCTTAAACATATAATGCTGTTCCTCTTTCTTACATACCAAATGTCAACAGTCGAAAATGAGACAAACGGTAAATGATAACTATACCCTTCCAAAGGAAAAATACAATAATTATAATATAATAAATCTCCCTTACATAAAGAAAATGAAACACAATTCCCGTAAGTAAGTGGAAAAGTACGAAAATCACAAAAAATATAAATCTGTACACCACGTCAGACTGATACTGAAAAAAAATTGCTTCATTGTGTAATTTTTAACTTTTTCTTACGTCAGCTCCACACAGGAGGCCCGGGTTTAAATATCTTTGGGAGGTACTGAGGAAAATAATTCCCCTAAGGGTCTATATCATCTTTGGGGATCCTGTGTGGAGTCTTTTTAGTAAAGGAAGGAGAGGAAGTTCTAGGAAGAAACTTAAAACTGAATTTAATTCAGCTAATAAGTTAACACAACAGTAATTGATTCTGAGGCGGTACGAAGTTGGCTGGCTCAGCTAGTGTACATATGCGTTTAAGGGCTGAACGCAATATAATACGTCCATCAGTATTGGCAACTGAGTGCCGAGTATCTCGTACAATGGGAGGAAACCCCGCATCCCTCTTGCTCACTACTGCACTATTGCACTATTCCCTCCATTAGAAATACGCACACACATGATACATTGGTAAACTTTTGCTCTATTTCTCGACAAAACATTTTTTTATGCGGCGTATATTTTATGTTTGAGTAATATTTATAGATATTAGGTCCTTACATATGAAATTGGCGTTTTGTATGGGAGGAACATAAAGTCGATTTTTTTTAAATATAATATGTTTATTTAATCAAAGTATGTACCATTGCTATCTATGCTCTTTTGCCATCTCATAGGTAGTTCATCGATCCCTTTACTAAAAAAACCATTCGGACGGGAATCAATAAAATCTTTGAAGGCGGTTTGGACTGCCCCATTGGAGTTGAATTTTTTCCCTTGGAAGAAGTTATCCAAATATCGAAAAAAATGGTAATCTGTTGGGGCAAGGCCCGGAGAGTACGGTGGATGTCTTAGACATTCCAATTGAAGCTCCTCTAATTTGGTAGCCGTCTATTGTGCAGTGTGTGGTCTAACGTTGTCATGAAGCAGCAGTGGCCTAGAGCGATTAACCAGCCTCGGTTATCGTCTGGCCAGATTTAAGAAAGCTGTAGTGAACGACACCAGCACTAGTTCACCAAACGCTCACAAGTAATTTTTTGGAGTCAATTTTCGCTTGGGGCATGGTTTGGCTGGTTCGGCAGGGTTCAGCCATTGCGATAAGCGCTTCCGATTATCGTACAGGATCCACTTTTCATCACTTTAAAATCCCTTCATTATTGTGCCGGTTGAGTAATGCAACGCAGCAGTCAACGCGCGTTTGTTGATTTGCTTGACTCAATTCGTGAGGTACCCACCTTTCAAGCTTTTCACCTTCCCAATTTGATTCAAGTGGATTAAAACAGTTTTATCACTAACACCGCAGCCTGAAGCTAACTCGAATGTGGTTTGCGATGGATCCGCTTCCACAATAGCCTTCAATTCTTCATTATCAACTTTGGTCTCCGGCCGTCCACGGGGCTTGTTCTGCAGGTCGAAATTTCCAGAATGAAAACGTTGGAACCAAAAACGCACCGTGTTTTCTTTTGCGGTACCGTCGCCATACATATCATTAATCCTTCGAGCCGTTTCTGCAGCACTGGTGCCACGGTGGAACTCGTACTCGTAAATAACGCGATATTTCAAGTTTTCCATTTTGTAAACTAAGTGACGCAAAGAAAAAAAACGATTAAGTAAAAAAACAAATGAATTATAATTTTCGAAACACAAATACATGAGTAAATAGCTATATAAATTTGAATTTGGAATTCCTAACCAAAGAGAAGATATTTGAGATCAAAGAAGCCAGTACGGCAAAATGCCAATTTCATATGTAAAGACCTAATATATACAGGGTGTTAAGGGACGTACTTGACTTACTTTAACCAGTGATTCCTGACATTATTTGGAGTAAAAAATGTAAATGAAATTTTGGTCTCCGGTGACTTTTTTTGACGACTTTTTTTTTTTTTTCCAAAATTTTTTCTTCAAAATCAAACAAATAAAAATTTCTTCCGCATATCGTCACTGGTCACTCAGCTGGGTGTCCGACGAACCCCTTACCCCGCCTCCAACTGTTCAACAACTACCATTTTTTTATGTTTTTGTAGAAAAAAAAAAAAAAACATCAAAAATGTCACCGGAGACAAAATTTCATTTAAATTTTTTACTCCAAATAATGTCAGGAATCACTGGTTAAAGTAAGTCAAGTACGTCCCTTAACACCCTGTATATATATTATAACAATTAACCAAAACACAAATGTATTACAGAGGATTACCTAAAATACAAACTCTGTGTTCAGTATATTTTAATAATTAGAAACCGTGTTGAGAACTTGAAGGGAAAGGTTAAGATCTTAAATAACATACCATCTATGTACCAACCTATTGTGTTCAACCACTGTAAAAAAGAATAATATGTACATATTAACGATTTTTTAAATGCTTTCCAGAATATGCGGATACTGCAGAACCGGCTGACGGACATGAAGAAGACCCTTCAGCGAGAGCTGCGCGGGGGCCAGGTAGACCCCCTGGGCTCCAGCGTAGTGGAGGGGTCTACAGAGGACCCTGACGTCACCAAGAAGTACCTCAAACACGTCCTCATCAAATTCCTCACCTCCCGGGAAATGGAGGCCCGCCAGCTGACGCGGGCTGTGGCGGCCTTGCTAGGGCTGACGCAACAAGAGGAGGCCCAGCTGAGGGACACCCTGGCCTGGAGAGGAGGCCTCAGCGCATGGCTCACCCCTCACCCCCGCATCTCATACACATGACCATAGATACATTATACATACACAGAATACCATAACGAACAAGGGAGCA
Source organism: Limnephilus marmoratus (assembly GCA_917880885.1). Lineage (NCBI taxonomy): Eukaryota > Metazoa > Arthropoda > Insecta > Trichoptera > Limnephilidae > Limnephilus > Limnephilus marmoratus. Next base: position 49,340,422 of record OU862909.1, on the reverse strand, counting down.
TTTCTGCCAGGGGCAATGACTCTAGAATACATCATGATGTAATAGCCGACATTTATGATTTTGGAAAGCAATTTAAATCTGTCTTCAATACAATCAAACAGTATTACGTAGGGAAGTATTATGTTCATTGTGGGCAGTTTATATTATATGGAATCAACTTAAGAGGCTAAACTTTAAACCAAACGCGGAACGTTTAGATATTTCATTATATCTACTCTGTCCTGCTCAAACTAGCTCACCTGAAAACATGCGAACGGGACAACTGCGGTAAACTCTCTTATATACCTACAAAAATCGCTCGGAAAGAGGTCTAGGGAGAAAACATTTTTCTACACTTTCACGAAATTGTAATTTAAAAAAACTTTATGTTCTCGAAAGAAGAAGCTATGTCGGTATTTTTTTATAAATTTGTAATTCTTTATAAGAATTGAGTTAGCAGCACTTCTTCTTTAAATAATATTTTCCGATAAATTATACATATTCGACAGTAAATGTTTACGTTAATACGAAACGCATCGAAAATTAAAAAACATACCGACGTTGCTTTTACCTTCTAGAAGGCAATATAAAAAAAATGTATTCATTTCATGCAATTTTCGATGTAGAAAAGTGTTTTTTCCCGGGCGTCCTTTTTGTATGGGCCGAAAAGCAAAAGTCTATCATCTTAACAACCGAGATTATCACTGCAGTATGCGATAATAATTGCTTAGTATTTTATGAATTTCTGCTAGTTTTGTGAATGCAGGCAGTAAAAGGTCGGTGTCATTGGTGATTCTCATACTATCATGTTTATACATATTATCCACTTTGTAATAATATTTACTTTTGTATGAAGGTAATGACATAGTATCTTACGTAGATATAAATTAAATCTCTTGCAAGTAAAAAATGGCAGTCAATAATAATATTAACCTTAGGTGGTTGTAATTTATTATTTAATTCCTTAAATATTAATATTATAATATACGGTGTCGAGTGTTGAATGAACCTTGACTGATATTTTGGATATAAAACCATTGTAAATACATGTAATAAAACTAGGACCATGGTGTTATTTATTTAAATTCAATTTATATTAGTTTTTAGTATCTATTGTTTTTAAAAAAATACCCATAAATTATCTAGTCGTTTTCAGTCAGTATATCCAGAAGATAAGTCCTGCCGTATTTGTAATAAACAAATTTCTATGTAAGTGAATGTGTATGATAATTTTGTACATATTTTGTGACCATTTTCCATTCCATCTGTATAAGTTTTTTTCCAATATCTAATCTCTTGCTTATATAGGTTCAACCAAGACTGTCTACAGCTATTCTACAATATATATTATACATACTTTGTAATTAAGATTTAAGCCCCAATCAACTTACAGACACCAATTAAAAAAAAAAAACTCTTCACTAACTCCACATAGAAGGCCCTGAGGAAAATAATTTCCTGGCACCTTTGGAGATGCTGCGTGGTGGGTCTTTTTAAGGAGATGAAGTTCTGGGAAGGAAAAGATATTAAGAGTGGGTAGGAATCTAGTGTCCAAGAGTGACGGACGTATGAATCTGTCCCTCCCTCTGCGATGCAAAACGATGGGTGGAAAGAGACCAGCTGGAGAGATCAAAGGGTCTTTCCAAACCGGCCCCTCCCAATCTGACCCGCCACGCAGCTGGTGGGAAGATGCATCTGCCGCCAATACCTGAACACACCTCACCCGATAAACCCGTTAATTAGTTAAGTTAAATAACCCTGCTAAGTTACCAAATGTAGTGAATCACTTAGGGTGACCTATGGCAGAGGTTTCGGTTATCCAATAAATGGGCGGCGGTACCCGTATCTACCTCCGAAATTTAAATTTATTAGTGTGATGATTTGTTAATTTTTGTTGAACAAAATAAATCACAAAAAAGTTTGCTAAAATGCATGTAAAAATAATCAACATGCTGTTTTACAACTCATTGCGCCCATAATATGTATTGATGATAATGTATAGAAAATATAGGTAATATTATGTACATTGTTTTGTACCATTGGGCCAAATGATACAAACAAAGAACTCTGCTAAGTTTGCGGACCACAATGCAGTTGCAGTCAGGCAATTTCCCTTTAGCAGTAATCTTCATTCCTACAAATTCTTCTGAATTTGTCCAAACTACTTAATTTGCTTATAAATGCATGCATAGTCTTATTATTTTATCAACAATATTGACATGTTTATTAAGGTGAATATGTTAACCGTTTAACTGCGGTTGACACATATGTGATTTAGAAAGCCAAGTCCACTAATCGACGGACACTCAAGATTCAAATCTCTACATCCAGGAATGTTTAAAAAAAACTTGCTAAAACATAATGATAAATGAAAAAATGGTATATAAACAAGGTGGCATTCACTGAGCGGTTTATGGATTCATCAGGTGAATTTCGGTCTACATAAATCAATTTTTTTTTATTGCCTCTGGAAAAACAAATTCCTCTCTCTTTTTTACAAAAGTTATCTTATTCAACAGTATGTCAATTTTGAGGACTCATATTTAATTTACGCATCCAAATAACAATCCATAGAATGTAATTTTTTGGAAAATTAATCTAAATCTGAGTATTTGACAGCTGCTAAAAGCACTATTCGTGCTATATATTTTCAATTTATTTATTTATAAAGTCCGAGTTTACTATTCGGTACTCGAACCTATGAATGGTGGCTGTATATCGGATAGTTATTTTGACAGCTTATCGAGAGGATGGTGAAATACCTCCCAAGCAAAGTCAGAATAAAATAAATTTCTCACGGAACCGAACTTACCAGACAATGCCTTGCCGCCTACAAAATGCAAAATAATTGTGAAACATTTCAAGTATTCTCTGCTCTGTGTAAAATTGTTTTTATTTATTAGATTCCTTTAATTTAATTTATTTGCTGAGCATACATATTTTACTGTTGTGTCTGTTTATTACAAGATCACATACCTACTTCTGCTAAGTTTCAGTATTTTGTCTTCATAGAGATAGCACAAATCTTTAGATAAATAATTATACAAAATATTTTTTACTACGATAGGGACCCCTATAGTGGAGAAAATAGGGAAACAAACATTATTTTTTGTATATACTTTTTCCAAATTCCAATTTCTTGTAATAAAAAAACTGAACGTTTAAGGCTTATACACGGTGTCCGGAAACTCGTAGTACAAGCGGGAAACTGGTAAATCTACATCAAATTCGGAGTCGATTTGTGATGTAGATTTTTTGATTTGAGCTTTCGTTTTCGAGTAAATCGGGTCCGAAGTTGGAATTTTTTTGGTTAAATTTTCACTAGGGGGTTGATTTCAGCTGTGTAATGTCTTATAAAATGCATCGAAGGGTAAACCAGGCTCAAAAAATTTTTTAACTCTTTAGTTGCCGAAAAAATGTAAAAATAGAAAAAAAATAATATTAAAATCGAAATGCTCAGATTGAAAAAAAAAAAGTTTTTTAGGTTCTCTACGTGATGTAGATTCACCAGTTTCCCGCTTGTACTACGAGTTTCCGGACAAGTTGTATATTTTGCAAACAAATGTATTTGTAAAAAAAATCTGGTAAATTTTTAAAAAATTCACTGCACACTGGTTAAACAGAGATATTATAAGTTTTATATAAGTAGGTACATAATTTTACTATTATGAACATAACTGTAATTTAGTTTATGTTTGTACAATAATAATACACCTAATTCAATTAGTCATAACTAGAATCAATGACAAACTATTAATTTGCAATATTTCAGAACATTCCGTATTATATTTTGCTGTGATAGTGCTTATACATTAGAAAATGTTCAAAGTATTATTTATTTTGATATGTTTATATTTATTTATCTTCTGTTTATTATTTATTGTACCATGAATAAACTTAAGAATGTTTCAGAATTAGTTTATTATTTAGCCCAGTAAAGTTTCGAATTTTCCCATTCTAGATGTAGAAACATTTTGAAAGAGGGATCGGAAAATGGACTTGATCCGATGTAGTAGCGGTTTGTGGAATTGAAAAGTTGGGAGGCACAAACATATTTTTTTTAAGTAAGTATTATGTATCCTACTTCACCTACAACCTAGAAATAAGTAAAATTTTAAGTAACCCCTGACACAAAAAAGAGCTGATGACCTTGAAACGCCTGAACAGATTTTAATAAATTGTAGCTAAAAAAACTGCATCATAATCGGTCCATTCGTTTAGGAGATATGATGCCACAGACGGACACGTCAAACTTATAACACCCCTCTTTTTTCTTTAAAATAGCAGTGGAACTATTACTTAGGGGGCGGCAGGGGTGGCCTGCCCCGGGCGGCACTTTAACGGGTGGCAAAATTTCACAATAAATAATAATAATATCATGTAAACATTTGAACCATCTCATTTCATATTTATGTCGCCTCTACAATTCGGACCAATTGAAATGGGCATGGAATTTTTCATTACTTATTCTGTGATGAAACCGGGGAATCCCTTTTCTTTAAATGAATGTATAATACATAATGACATCTTGCTCATTTTAGCAACTGGCAACACCGTCTGTACTGAATTGATGATTAATATTCAGCGAGAATGACTTCAGGGAAGTCCGTGAGTGATGCTTTGTCAATTCTTAGAAAGTTTCAATCATCGATGGATCGTCCTTCAGTGTACCAATTCACATTAACTGAATCATATATATGTATACGCTTTCCAAACTAATTTTAATGCTCATAAGTACGTGACGTGATTGTTAAACTCCATTCTCGCTTCAGGACTAAAAAGTTGTTTATAGTTTAATACTTACCTGTTTTATCAATGTATAGATGTAAGAATTTTTGTAATATATGTGATTATTATATTGTAAAACATATATGTATATACATGACATTTTTATTTGTAACTTGTACAATACAAAATAATGATGATCGTTCTTGCCGAAAAATTCTATGGAATTACTGTATATTTTTAGTCTTTTAAATTGAAGAACCTTAATAAAGGGGCGTCGAAATTTTCCTCCGCCCCGGGCGGCTGACACCCACGCTATGCCACTGACTATAATATTAATAATAATGTACAAACACAAGGTAGACATTCAACTGCAAATTCGCCCTACTAATTAATCCAAATAGCTGAGCTCCGTAGGTACCTACTGCCGCGTACTATCACAAAACTTGGTCACTAGAGCGCTACAGCTAATCGTAAATGATCGGTTCTACTTAGGAAATGTGTTCATTTACAATATGCGACTGCGCAACACCATCTGTTCATTTTCGTTATTTGTTTTTGGGGTGTTATGCCGTGTTGCGCTACCTCCTTCTTTAGCCAACGTTTCGGACATCGTTCTGCCCTGATGATGGACACTGCAACGATGTCCGAAACGTTGGCTAAAGAAGGAGGTAGCGCAACACGGCATAACACCCCAAAAACAAATAAAGAAAATGCTTTTGGCCGTGAAAATCTTAAAACTTATCTCACCATCTGTTCATTTTGATTCCATGTGACTTCCCCACTCCCCTCCGCCCTGTCCCTTCCTAGCGTATTATTTATACTGCCTTGTATAGTAATCTGCCCTGATGATGGATACTGCAACGCTGTCAGAAACTTTGGCTAAAGGAGGTAGCGCAACTGTGGCTGGCCGCGTTGTCCTAGTGTGATGAGTTGTTAATATGAAGGTTTAAGTTAGCGAAATACGAACATATTCATGGGTAATATTTAAACTGAAGTAACTTTAAGACATACAATTTATAAATGGTGAAGGGACGTCTCGTGTCTCACATAGACTGTAGAAAGGGCGCTGGTCAGTCCGCTATGTCCGTTGTGGGAGGCCTGCTAATCCGGGAAGTGTTTGGAGTAGAATTTGCCGTGTGCTGCTATGGTCGGGGTGTCCAGAGGGGGAAGAAGCGTGAGTCTAGAGGTAACAAAGCCAAATCCAATTTCAGGGTGAAGATCCAGATTGAGGCGGTCAGTCCGAATTAGTATCTCTATTTATTTGTAATAGAGTGTACACCGCACCACCCCAATTATACTGAACAATAAGGAACTCCAATCCAATTTTTAACAGTATGTAAATAATCGAATCAGATGAAATGTTGTTAATACCATCTGGTTGTCATACATTTCTATACAATGACTTGAAAATTATGGTGAGCAGTGACGTCAGCACTAAACATTCAATAATACCAACTTGACAGTGCGTTTCAATGACAAAATTAAAAATGGACTTATTAATAATTTTTTAAAAACTCTGCATTTAATATTATTTAATAAAACTTATATATTCAGAATGAGCGTTTATTGGTCTATATCTCTATATGAACATATTTTTTTGAAGCCATAATATTTTTCACTGGAGTCCTAATTGCATGCAGTCGTGAAATGAATACATCAAGTGACCTCTAGCAACTAGCAACCAAGACAGTTTATTGTTTTTTATTTTATTTTTATAAACATAAAAAACAATCTAAAAGACGATTTTGGGTTCACCCATAAAAAGAAATAAATATTAATTGTAGGTCATGGTCAAGGAACACATGAGAACGATGAGTAACAATCTAAAAGACGATTTTGGGTTCACCCATAAAAAGAAATAAATATTAATTGTAGGTCATGGTCAAGGAACACATGAGAACGATGTAGTGTTGACTTTTTTTTAACCTCAATCCACGCCTTCTCCACTAAAACCTTTATTTCGATAAGTTATAAACATGGATACTTTCTCACCTCCAGAACGAACTTAATGTTCAGATCCACTTTTCTGTCAATCAAACTGTAGATGCGAATGCAACTTGCGTAGCATGCTATCAGCACTGTCAGTAGGGTTCAATTGACACCCAACCCGTATATACCCGGATACTCTAGAGCAGCGTATTCTACGCACAAAACTAGAGTCGCTCATAAAGTATCTCCGTGTATGAATGTATGTTACCCTCTCCGAGTTCCCAATATCGATTTAAAAATATATATTTTCAGCATTTACATATTAGGAAACATACCCATACTACGTTACCAACTTTTTGTAATTTTTACCCCCCCCCCCCCCCCGGTGACCAAAAACCTAAGGCCGCCGCTGCTCATTTGTACCAAGCGTGGTATTTTGAAGACCCCCCCCCCCGAACAGGTCACGTAGTATGGGTACGTTCCCTTATAGCAGGGTGGCCACAAAAAATGGATTTCAAAATTCCCTGATAATTCCAGGTTTTCCAGGGCAGTTTCTACATTTTTCCATGATATGTTTAATTTGATATAAGGGAACGTACCCATACTACGTGACCTGTTCAGGGGGGGGGGGGTCCACCGGAGGGGGGAGGGGGGGGATAAAAAGTGCAAAAAGTTGGTCACGTAGTATGGGTACGTTCCCTATGGGGATATCGTTTGTTAAATAAATAATAAAGGGAATTCCGTCATCTATAGCATAAATTATTTCTTTGCATTACAATAATCTATTGAACACAAAATACACTTGTTACAAATTTATGATATATCGTCTGAAGACAATTTGTGAAGAAATGAAAAGACCAGACAAAAATAGAAAAATAAACAAAAAAAAAAATTATTATTATTATTAGAAGAGATACAAAAAAAAATATCACATGAAATAAGCAACAATACTAGGGAACAGTTTAGATTTAGAATATTAATAATTAAAACAATATACCCTTTGGGTAGAAGAAAAAAAAGAAGAAACCATATCTGAACCATAAGAAAATGCTTATGGTTCAGAGAAAACTGAACCATAAGCATTCGACTAAAGTTTAGAAAGAGGTTTATTATGTATTTACACGAAGCTATGGTATAAATAGTTATACAAATACTAAAAACCTTGATTTAAATGTTAAAATACCTACACACACAAAATAAAAACACACACACACACACATCAACTAGATGACATGATTGTGTTGCAAGGGCATTAATGAAAATAATAATAAAAAAATACCTATCTAGTTTGTCTTTGTCGGCATATTTTTTGTTACACAAGTCGCAAGTATAAGTAAAAAAACACAACTTTGGGGTTGCACAAATCGCAAAATAACGAATATAGTTTTATTTTTGGAATTCCCTGATATTATAAATTTTTTTCGAAATTCCCTGACATTTCCCTGATAATTCCAGGTTCGGTAAAATTCCCTGATAATTCCAGGTTTTCCAGGTATTCCAGGTTTGTGGCCACCCTGTTATAGGTATAGAGCAGGGTTTCCCAACCAGTGGTCCGCGAGAGGCTAGAAGATGGTCCGTGATGGACCGCCGGTCAATAAACGAGCCAGCTCTCGGGCGGTCCCTGGTCGAGATGTCTGAATAAAAAAAATCGGGTCAATATTCAGTTTATCATTATTGTACCTTGTGGTCCTGGGGGGGGCGGGGTGGTCCTTGTCGAAAAAATAAACATACAAGTGGTCCCAGGTCAGAAAAAGGTTGGGAACCACTTGTATAGAGGAATCTGAGGATAGATCGATGGGATAATAATGAAAACAAATATAACAAAAATAAGTCAAATTTAATTGCACAAATAAAATGTTCCAACTGGAAAATCTCAATGTATCAGCAGCAAATAAAAACACCAATGGAAATAATTAGTTAAGTACGCATTTCAAGCTATCACTAAGATCATATCTGTTGTTCGAAACCACCAGAAAAACCCTACTACATACTTTGTTTTTCTTTAGATTATTACTGGGTTCCCAGATGTTAAGTCACTTGAGAAACCACACCAATAGCAGAGTGTGTATTCTTCTAGTTTATGACTGGGTTCCCAGGTATTAAGTCACTGGATACCCCATTCTACATAGCAATTATTTCTCTAGCTTCACTGGGTTTCCAGCCATTAATCTTTGGAACGCCGAATACCTCCATAGTACACCGAGGGTAAAATCTCACCAACAGATTATCACATGGATATGCCGGCACTCAACGGATACAAAAATTATTTTGTATCCAATTAGTATTTTTGGCTCTCGAGAAGTTAAATAAGTTGAGAAACCGCACAACGTATTTCTCTAATTAAGAACTGGGTTCCCACATGTTAATTCACTTGAGAAGCTGATTCACCAGGCGTCTCAAGTCTTTGGAAAATCAGATAATTTTTTTAATATAAAAAACATTCACTGCAAACTCTTTTGTTTACAATATCAAACAGTATGTGTATGGAAATTGATTACTTGCAATAGTTTCTTAAACTCTAAAACAAATGCGATCACTGTTCACTTTTTCCTTTTCAAAAATATTCTTATTTTTTGCCATTATGTACAGTTTATTTTTTATTGCTTTGTGAGAAATAACAATTTCGTATGTATCACCATCTCGTGTTATTTTTATAATAAACAATAAAATCTACTTACAGCACAACCTATTTGTATCCAATAGTTTTAATTGATTTAAGCATTTATTACAATCACGTAAACTTTGATAATACTCGTATTAGTACGTATTACTTTACCATTCATTCCAGTTTCTTAACTACTTATTTGTTTAGACATCCAAGATTGCGCTGTACATATTGAAGTCTAAAATTTTCATTAAATGATAATTAAAATCACAAAATACATAAATTGAAAACTCAAGTACCATTCTAGCCAGTGATGGTCACAAAGAGCTCCCATTGGTCACCAACAAAATACAGTGTATAAATATGCTTATAATAATACATACCTGAAGTATGAATTCAGTTAAACATCTCAATTTTAAAATAGTCTCTCCATCAGACATTCATTTTCCATCACAACTGTTTTTTGACAATAGCAAAATTTTATAATTAGAATTATTCACAATGAAAAAAGTGCAATGGATAACAAAGAGGAATAATTTAAAATGCTGCACTGGCTGTATCACTAGCTATCTGCAGATTACTGTTTCATCAGATCTCTCAAAGTGACAAATGCAGAAATTACAAACCATAAAAAATGATCAAAGTTTAAAACCTTTCCTCACTGGAGCGACACCGCAATTTAAAACCTTTTTTTCCGATTGCTCGAATTTTTTCGGATATTCTTTTTGAATATTTTCCGCCCACATTAAAAAAAATCATACATCCGAATTTTAATATGGAGATATACAAACTAATTACAGTTCTATATAGCAAATGAAATCATCTATCTTTTGTCGATTATCATGTATTCGTAGGATTTATTAAATTACTTACAGCAAAGCAATCCGAGGTATTTTAAATAGTGCCATGTTGTAGCAAAAAGCGTCCAGTGGTTATATATCATATCCTTTCTAATTGTAGAATCTTTGCAAAAGTCAAACTGAGAGAATGAAACAGTACCTTACTTTACTTGTAATATTATTTGTTCCTACATATGCAAAACTATATCTCATTATTTTGATATATTTAGAGATTATATTATACAACTATTGGAATAACTAGTAATATTGTATTGTTATGGGTAGGAAAAGTGAGGGAACATTCTATTTAACTTTTAAATTTATTGTGTGAGAACTTTTTCCAAGTTTCTCTTGGTAGTGTTTTGCACTAATTGATCAATAATTTAACATATATTTAATTGTGACTGTAAGCAGTGCACCAATATTAATATATTAATTTCATTTCATTTCAACGCTAAATTCTCAAGTGCAATGTATTGTGAGAATGCCTTTACACACAAATATGTACTCACATTTAGTCAACAAACACGCACGCATGAGTCTAGTCCCAAGTTTAAACTCAATTCATTCCTTTGGTTTGCCAATTTTTTTCTAAAATTATAGCTAACATATTATCTACAGGGATTAAAATTTTACTAACAATTCTCTAATCGGATCGACAGCCAAAGATGCAAAGATATTTACTCCCAGACACATCGTTCCTGGCTCAGATTTAATCTGTAAAACTTGCGCCAACCATTGGATCTACGGATCTTACAGCATCGCAGTGTCTACTAGCCTTCCTATCAAATACTTCAAATACTCCCAAATACTGCACCTAACCAGTAACCAACCAAACTGAGCAGTCGAAAGGGATGCACTACGCGCTATAATGTTATATCGGAGAAGAAGATCTACAGATAAGTAAAACAAAGAGAGAAGTGTGGAGCTCAATGTAAGCGGGGGTGGTGGGGCCTACAGCTTGATGCGACCGTGGCAGATGTCCGCGTGTATGGCCGTGGTCACACGCTCCCACGGCTTGGAGCCATTGCGGAAGTAGATGGCATCCTTGGTGAGGTCGGGGTCGAAGCCGTCCTTTTGGTAGCTCAGCTTCTTCAGCTTGAAAGTTCCTGGGGAGACAGAGATAAGATTCAGATCTATTCATGGACGAGCTGTTAACAAGTTGGCACCTCTCTGGTGGGTATTAACCTGTAATCGGCCGGAGACACGCAAAATTTCGAAAAAAATATGTTTGTCTGCGATTTTGACCCTTCTATGTACAGAATTTGTATGAAGGACAAGGTCAGAATCGCTTGCTCCAACATTTCCCCATAAGATGGTTAAAAATTTCATTCACCTTGCAACCCCAGAATATTTTTAAATGATTTTATCTGTGGCATCAAAATGTTAAATTTGCCGCAATTCTTTCTGTCAAAGTCGATGTGTGTTACTTGACGAAAACATATCAATTTACGTAATTAACGCAAGTAATGTTGTTTTGGTACATAGTTTATTTTTCTAGGAATGTGTTTCGGTCAATAAAATATACGATAACTCAAAATTAATCCACAAAACATTCAATTCAAAATTCAAAGTCATGCTTTGTTAGGGAATTTCCATTTTTTTCCTGGCTTATCACAGGTTAATAGTGAGTATACCTGTGATCTCGATGTTCTCCATGATGCGCAGGAAGAGAGGTCGCGCGTAGGAGGGCAGGCAGCGGTCTAGGCCGGCAGCCAAGCGCGCCAGGTCCAGTGAGCCTCCCTCTCCCTCCCCAACTGCCACCACCGCCATGCCGGCTCGCCCCTCTACCATGGGGATCTGCAAACAACCACACACACACCATACATCTATTAGAACTAGAACACAAGCAGAAATACGCCTTTTGCCATGTGCAGAAAGGGCATGGTTTATTAGTACAATGTTATTATCAGTCACGTCTGCCCCTCCCTTCATTCCGGTCAACACTAGAGAATGGTCTTGCTATTTAAAATTACGCCCTTCTAAATCCCGGCGTGCAAAGTAAAATTTATTTTTGTTTTGCAAGTAATTCAAATAATATAAACAAAATAATAATCAATCATGATAATATAATCAATTAAAAAACTTGTGAACAGAAGGAGATGCAGACTGAAAAAATGGTTATATAACAATATCGGCTACACTAGGTAACATAGTACAAACAGCTGACAGCATATCTCTCCATATTCTATTATCTATGGTGCCTAGTCACAATAGTTGTTAAAAATACTATTAGAGACATGTGAGATGACCACTGTAGTTAATTGTTGTATATCTTTATCGAGTTATTAAGAAATAGTGAACACTGGAGACATCTATGTGCTTTTATTGTATCTAATTAAGTTAGGTTACTGACTAGCGGTTAATATTCCACATGACCGGTAGGGCTCTCCAGTTAATTATTTGTGTTTTTATTGTTGTTTTCAATGGCTTATCTCAGGGTAATTTCGACTTTTTAGTATAAAAAGGGTGGTTTCCTAAAAACTATCTCTCTCGCATTGAACAATCCCTAGGGTACAGTTCCTTTAAATCCCCAAGGCGGAGATCGGGTCAGATTATTCATAAAGTGTTAATTTAATTGTTGTTATGAAAAGTGATTGTAAATAAAACGACTCCATACTTCAAAGTGTTTTACAATATAAAAAAGTCCACTACCCCGATCATGAAACGAAGTTATTGACAATAGTTTCAAAATAATACAATTATTAGTCTTCAAACACACCTAAATGCAGATAAGTAACTACTTACAGATACTCCATAGACGACGCAAGCTCGCTGCCCACAGATGGTAGAGATGATACCTTCTACTTCTGTGGCCGAAACATTCTCTCCCTTCCACTTGAAGGTGTCTCCTGTGCGGTCCTGCAAAATAAATAAATTCACATGGTAAAAATGATGTCACTCTCTGGTTCCTCTTGGCTTATAAATCTCAAATGAACGATTGATGGAAAATAGAACACAAAGGTCACACTGGATGGGTAAATAAGTGTGACAAAGTACAATGGACCGAAATAACTGGAATAATCTTGGGATGACCATCATCCAGCAGAAATGACACGAGTGTTATTATGGTACCTTGTTTATATCATACCTTGAAGAACAAGTATCCCATAGAGTCCATAACTAGAATATCTCCTGAAAGGAAGGCCTTGTCCCCCTTCCGGAATACATCCGTGATCAGCTTCTTGTTGCTGTCTTCCTTGTCGATGTAGCCGTGGTACTCCCGGCTTGCGTTTCCTTTCTGGACAATGCCAATAAACATTCCTGGCTCGTCTGTAATAAAGAAACAAAACATAATTCAATCACTTTAATCATCGCATCAACTATCGAAACATAATTTCCTTTGCAAGTATGTTCGTCCGTCCGCCTGTACATGCGTGAAGTTTTCAAAATTGGAACCAATGGATGTGTTGTGGCACGTTGAGGAAATAAGGAACTCCATTTAATTTTAAACAATTTTAAAAATCAATATTAAACTTCTAACTTAAATATCAGAATTACAGTATACAGTTATTACATATCAGAAACTTGTTTATCTGACAACTAATTTAGTCCGCTCTTATTTTTACTAGTTGAAAGCACAAAATATTGTGAGAAAATAATTAGGTTATGATAACAGTAACCTAAAAATTACTTCCTATACGTGCTTACTGCGAACTGAACAAAATTACGCTGACGAATATCGGCCAACGGCCAAGTCTACCGAATTACTTCTGAATAAACTCGGAACACCAGTAGCACGGCGCATCCCCTCCTCTCACCCGCGCCGCACACAGCACACCTGCCCTTCTTAACCTTTAAACACTTGTGCGCTGCATGCAATAAAGGTAGCCCACTGCCCAAGCATTTTTTGTGAAATATTCACACCATAATCACCGGTCCCGTACGAGACATTGAACGGTGCAAATCCGCGGTCCCGTATGGGACCACTGAGCAGAAAGGTTCTTTAAACGCTCGGGCGCCTCTTGCAATAAAGGTAGCCCACTGCCCAAGCATTTTTTGTGAAATGTTCACACCACAATCACCGGTGCCGTACGGGACCGTTAGACATTGAACAATGCAAATCTGCGGTCTCACTGGGCTTCTAAAGGTTGATTAAAATATTTTTACTGAGATTAAATTAAATATTTTTACATTTACTTGACTTCAGATCGGAATTTGTCCCAATTAAACGGAATGATGTCCCAAACAATTGAATTAAATTAGTGCCATTTTCTTTATTTGGCTTCTGTTGCTTGGGTTTTGTCCTAAATAATCGTTATACCATTTAAGCGGAATGACTATATTACATTCATAATAAACCATAAGTAATAAAATTATATACCTGTTTAGAAACTTAAATCTACAAGAATAATATATTTTTTTAAATAATCATAATTTTTTCATGGTTTGTTGTCGTTTTGCCCATGATTATATCCTATTTTCATTGTTAAAAATAGTTTTTTTTATATATATAACCCATATTTATTTTTATGTACAAGAGCACTCATGTCTGCACAGTGTAAAGTTAGGGAAAGTATATCACCACCTGGTTGAGCAGTATTGTGAGGCAGGTTAAGGTAGGTGTTAAAGAAAGGGATTTAACCTGTTATTTGCCGGAGACGTTCGGATGCGCGCGGAAAAATTTCGAAAAATTATTTTTGAATGCGATTTTGACCCTTCTGTGTACAGAATTTGTATGAAGGACAAGGTCAGAATCACTTGCGCCAACATCATTGATATTTTTAAATGATTTTATCTGTGGAATTCATATGTCAAATTTGCCTCAATTAAATCTGTCAAAGTCTGATGCGTGATACTTGACGAAAACATCGTAAAACCTATCAATTTATCAAATTAACGCAAATAATGTTGTTTTGGTACATAGTTTATTATTCTAGGAATGTGTTTCAGTCAATAAAATATACGATAGCTCAAAATGAATCCACAAAATATTTAACTCAAAATTGAAAGTGGTGCTTTGTTACGGAATTTCTTTTTAGGAAACGGCCCTTGACAGGTTAATAATGCCGGTCTTGAAGGGGACCGGATTATATGAAGGAAGAAAACAGATGCGACTTACACAAAAAGGAGTAACGAGTATTATAAACGAGGGTTCCGGTCAGGTTTAAGTTAAATCACTGCTGCTAGCTCTTTCGAGCAGACATTAAAAAAAACCTATAGAACAAACTTACATTGTGTCAGTTCATTAGAGATGGCATTTGCTGTTATTGTGTTGCATTAGATTGTCAATTAGACGAACCGCCCTCCTTTGCACAGAATCACTTTGAATCACCGTCAAGCTGATGTTGCGAAAACACAACGGTCAACTCGCCGGTCATGTTCTTATCGCAATCCAGCAACAAATTGTATCCCAACTTTAATAAGTTCAGCCGGTGTGATTTTTTTACTGTACTGCAGGTAGATAGTAATATTATGTCCAACTTACTGGCAGCACAACGGATGCAGAATCCATCAGCCCCTCGTATGGGCGTCCCGAGAGGGTCCACGCGAATCACCGCCATCGGGTGCAGGCTCACCGGCAGGATGGAGGGCACAAAGCCAACAGCTCCCACTGTGTTGTCCACATTAACTGAAACACGGGGGAATGAAATTACCTTCTGAATACATTCAACAAGACAACACTAACACAACTAACACAAAGTACACTCCACACAACATTCCCAAAGATGACATTGACCCGGAGAGAAATGATTTCCCTTGAGACCTCGTGTGTGGAGTTAATATTGTATTTAACCACTCGGACCCAAAAGCTTGTTTTCACGATAATATAACATTACCAGACGTATGACGTTTGAGGTGTACCTGACTTTTAAAGAAATCATATATTATGTATACCTAAATACGTATCACAAAAATAACACATATTTATGATGAAAAAATGATCACACTGGCAACTCTACTTGCTTAGAGAATGTCAACAGCTGTTACATTTCCCAGAATTAGTTTAGTTCAATGTGAATTACAAGGTGAGTTATATTGCATGTTCAAACAAGATACATTATACTATTGCTTTTCTCTAATGTATAATTATTATTATGTCTTAGGGCCAGTTGTTTCGGAAAACCTGAACAATCGTTCAGATTCTTCTTGATTTTTCAAATGTAACGCAATCATTCCGTTGATTTTTCTAAAATCAGAATTGGGTTGTTTCAACTTTTATTTAACATTCGTTACATTTGAAAATTTCACACAGTGTTCCCCGCCGAATCGGACTAATTATTCCAGAGAAATCGATAGGAATATTTTTTTACGCTTGCAACACTCACAAGTTGTTTATGAAATTCGTCGCCTGTCAGAGATTATCGACTTGCATTGTTAGCCGGGCGTGATGTTTATCTACAAATAAAACATAAACGCTTAAGAGTGAGTGCTTTTTTATTAGTATTCAATTAATTACATGTACAGTAAAGTTAATATGGTAAAATGCAATCGTATTACTTAAATATTCTTCCTTTTTAGATCAATTTTACGAGTCTCCAGAACAGCCACAGTTAAAATGCTCAAATGTCGCCAGAACCATATAGGAAATGAATTAAATTCCTATGGAAACTATAATTAAAGCTCACTATCTGACGGTCAAACATATACATGCTACTATGCTTGATCACATAACACGTCTTGAAATACAGGTTAGTTGTGTATATACTTGACATTTGACAGAGACCTTTTTTGCGAATAAAATATCTTATCTTAAACAACGTCTGATGCGATTGTTTAAAGTGTATAGTTAATTAATACAATTTACAACTATGCAGACAATGTGATAATATCGTTCGGTCGGTTTGTTGTCGGTATTATTGATAATTGATATATCAACACTTGATATGTCAGCTATCAGTCCATCAGCACTCTCCACACGGACACTTCGGAGCGCCGCTTCAGACCGCCGCGCAGGAAAGTCTCGCTTTCGGTCTTTACTTCACTGCGCGGCGGCCGGCGTGGCGCGCTCCGAAGTGTACTTATAGGGAGTGCTATTGTTTACTTCGCGGCGCGGCGGCCGGCGTGGCGCGCTCCGAAGTGTTCTTATAGGGATTGCTATTGTTTGAAATAATTAAATGTTTGAAATAATAAGTTTGCCTGTTTTATTTATAAAATGCTAACGTATTACAAATACATTATGATTCTTGTTTTAGGGTCATTGCAGTCCAAATGAGAAATGCATATGTTCTGGAGGAATACAACAGAATTTACGATATTTTGACGAGTCTGCGTTTTGGATACTGGTTGTTGGTACCTCCAAGCAGAACCAAAAGAACCAAGGAACTATAGTGGTTCACCAATAATGAAATGTAATGTAAGACACGTGAAATGCACAAATGGTTTTCCTCGGCAAGAACCATTGTATAATGTACTTTTAATTTGATGTAGGTACATTGTTTTCATATTACTGCTTGTCATTATAAGATGGCAGATTAGGTTTCGCGTCATCAATCCGCATAAATCAGCTAATTAAATATATTTACTGACTTATTATACATATACTTATTACTTACAACTTTTATAACGAAGAAGTTTTACTTATATAAATAAATAAACATTTGAAACTGACATGGTTTCGTTTTATTTTGTACTTAAAATGATTTTTATTATAAAATACTGTTCATATTAGGTAAGACTTAAATTTAATAAGTACAGCTATGATTAGAGGTAATTAACTCAAGATTGCTTTACACAACATATTTTAAATGTCTTATAAAGTCATGTGTTTTAATCGCCTTATTAATATCAGGTAAAGGTTTATGTTAATATGCTGGGTCATGACTGCAGTTCCCGAACTGCAATTTTCTTCATGAGGGTTGAACCAGTTATATATAGAATATTGTGATGGCGCTAGTCCTTTATTCTGTATTTATGAACTCTACTGTGGCCCGAAGCGCTGTTTTTAATATAGGTACTTGGCCAAAAATCATGTAAGTAAGTATACAATTCTTTATACATAATTGCAATTCACTAACACACTCAACTTCTTTTATATCTTATATGAAATCGGAAGTTGACAGAAATCAGAAGGAACCTTCAGTTGTCACCACATATGTACATACAACAAAATCTCTATGTTCTCAAGGTAAATAATCAGGAAAGATTGGGAAATGTCAATCACGAGGAAAAGATTTCTTTTATTATAAATTATTGTAGACTCATAAATTATTCTAGGATAAATATAACACGAATAAGATGGCAATAGATTGTAACATCATCGGTTTACACAAGAAATAAGTTTGTATTTTTTTCAATGCTTTCACCAGTGCTTACGTCATTTTCAATCTCTGAAACAAACGATTTTCGACAATATTTTAAGTACATTGAAAAGATATCTAAACTTCTTCCCAGAAAGTCATTTGTTCTTTTGCCATCCTGAAGTTTTGATCGTTATGTTTTATTTGCGTTTTATGCAAAAACAGTCCAGCCATAATCACTAGTTTCGGTAGTGCAGAGTGCCACAGAGCTGCACAAGCTGTCAGATAGCAAAGTTTCGCACGTCTGCGCATGCGCCGTCAATCAATTCACCACTAACCGGCGGAATTTGAGCGGTTACAATTTCGTCAAATTTGACCTGAAATTTCACTTGACGAACGGTGAAACAACCCAAATTTCGTTGATTGACGATTCATTTGCGATTTGACGGTTCATCAGACGTGATTTTTTCCGAAACAACTGGCCCTTAATTTTATTTTTCCTTCATTCCTTTATTGTGTACGTACGTTTTAGTTTTCATTTCGTTTTGTATATGTTGAATTGGACTGCAATCTGTTAATAAATAAATAAAATAAAGCTTACTTTATTTTACATATTTTGAACTATGAAGGAACTTAATTTTTTGTACATAACATTAAAATACTTACTAATATTTGCATTTCCTTCGGTGGCACCATACACTTCATTGACTTGTGCAATTTGATACCTAAAAACAAATAAGTTAAGAATGAATTAGAAAAGAGATTACATATACAGTTTGTTAAATAAGAGTAGAAAATATAGGAGGGCGCCACTGTTGATCAAATGGCAATACTAAACACATAACTCATGGTGTTAAAAGCTGTGTAACCTACATTTTTATAAAAACTTAAAAAGACATAATAGTGGAAAAAATATTTTTTCATTGCAGTATAGATGATACCCACCGATCTCAAAATTAGAATTGCATTTTATACCTTTGCATACTATACCTTTGCAATTTTGTGTTAACATAATGAAGAATAACTATAATGTAGTAAAATATAAAGCACAGTTTAGAAATTGCTCACATTTATTTAATACTAGATAAAGTACCTAGCGTTGCCTGGGCTTTAGATCATGTCTCCAATTTTAGATCTGAATATATTTAGCTCATTCAGATCTAAAAGTAGTGTAACTAAACTCATCATTAGTGATTCTTCCTTTCTATATATTGTTAAATTCAAATTTATGTTAAATTAAATTAAAGCAAATCGCTTTATAAAACACCTTTTAATCAAATTTATGTCCTGAAGAAAAAATGTTTTTTAAAATGTGGTTTACTGTGTTCTATACATTCAGTGTCATTGCACTTCAAAAAAATATTTGACAGTTAAATTGGTGTTGCAGTCTACAAATTTAGTAGTTCCAGTTTTTATATTTTCTACTCTTATTTGACAGACTATACACGGTGTCCGAAAACTCGTGGTACAAGCGGGAAACTGGGGAATCTACATCACATAGAGTACCCAAATAAACATACAGTTTTTCGATATGAGCATTTTTACATTAAAAAAAAATAATAATAATAATAATAAAAAATTTCGGCTAATTGAGGGTTAAAGACATTATAGGGTATTAGTAATCCAAAAGCCACCATATTCCGCTAAACTTAAAATACCTAGGCATAAATTTTAAAAAGTAAAATACTAAAAGCTTTAATACCACAAGAACCACCGGTTTCAGTCAGGATAGACGGAAAAATATGCATTAAAATTCGGTTTTCGTTCAAAGTTCAAAATTTCCCTCATAAAACGTCTCCATTGCCACCGTATTGTTATTATTATTGTATTTGACATTTGCGAAGTTTTGTTTCAAACTAAATACGTGTGAATTACTTAATTTAACTAAACTGAGAACCTAATAACCTATTTTGTGTACGTAAATAGTTGTTTCTTGTAGTACTTAATTGTCGAAATGAAGTGCGATTTCCATAATATCTGCTTAAAAATGCGGCGGCTTGTGGATTACCTACCTACTTATTAATAAGCACAGGAAGGTACTTAGGTACTTACATTATGTAGCAACGATCTTTTTGCAATCCAAAGCACACATCATCACCAAAATTGTTTAAAATTATCACCTTAGCACAGACACAGAGCACAGAGGCTATTCGAACTTGTACGGAAGTAGGGTTAAACAACATCTTGAAGGAACCACAGATTCATTACGGTTATGAGAGGAATGTCTTTAATAACCGTGCAAATTTCAATGTAATTCACAAACACGTACTTTGTTTTTTGACGCAAAATGTTGTTCTATTCGATAAATGTCAAAACTTCACGAAATAACATGCATGCCATGTAAACAAAATCGGGTATTCCCTCGCTCTTGGATTGCATTGGACTCAGACGCAGAGAGACCCTGCATGCGTCTCGTTCTAGCCGCTGTCTAACAAACGAGACAACGCTAGTATGCTCAAACTCATGCTCTTTGCAGACAGTGTCGTGTGGGTGTGTAGAGCCCATTCGCCGTGGCAGCCATTAATTAAGGGATCTTTCAGTTTAGACGTTTCGTGTCGGACCGCTGCCGCACGTTTACCGTGCCGCTTGTTATAACCCGCTGCAGTACGGTAGCAGTCCTATACCAAACGCCTAAATTGAAAGCGTATCTGACTGCCGTGCGTTTCTATGCTAGTGATATTTAGACGTGGTTCGTTTGATGTTTTAAATTCATTTGACAGCAGTTAAGCCATGGACTCTGACGAAGTAACATTACTGTTAGTGCTCTTGTTGAAAAACATTCAACAGAAACAAAAACGACGCCCCCGTATAAGAGCATCACCGATGTTTTCATTAACATGTAATTTTGGTGATTTCAAAATCTTTACCCTATGTTAAAACAAGATCCAAACAATTTTTTTTTATTATTTAAGAATGTCTAGAGAATGTTTCTATGAATTACTTGAATTAGTTAAAACTAAAATTCAACGGCAAGAAACCATATTCAGACATACTAATATCAGCTGAAGAAAGACTAAATAAATTCTTCCACGTTTATATCATCCATTTTAAGCAAACAATAAACATGAAAATTCGAAGAAATAAGCACTCACGTCTTGTCACCGCACTATTCAACAGCGAAATGAACACGTGGAGCTTGCGACGTTACTGTCCTGTCGTCGAGTGTTCTCGGTACCGACGCCGCACGGTTGCCGCTCCGTGCACTTTACATGAAATAAATTACCGTTTTTGCGCCATACGACAAACGCACCGTTTCGGCACTGCAGCGGTCCGACCCTAATGGCGGCCATTTTTTATACGTTATTCGCTCGCCTGTTTTGGCACGTGTGGATTGACTCGAGAGAAAGAGATGCTAATTTTGCTTCGGAATTTTTATAGTCCGGTCAAGAACAAAATTAAATTTCTGACCATTTTTGAAATGAAGAATTCTTTAGAACTGTTCTGATTCGAAACTCGATGAAACGAAAAATAGTGACACTAAAAAGAGACAACAAACACATTAACACATACATCAATAGGATTTAGCCTGTGAGAGATTGAGATAGTATAATCGGTTTTCTCTTTGTGCGGTGCTTCTTAGCCTCCCCACTCTTGTCTACTTTAGTTTTCTGAAGATTTCACTCCTACCGCTGTGACCTCTAATATTTTTGTTAGTAAGTACTACAAACTTTGAAGTACAAATACAAAAAAAATCTATTTTTAATAATTAACGTATAACAGAATCACTAACGTTTGCATTAATAATTAATGTGAAGGTTGGTGTTGCTTTTTTGCAACTAAATTAGCGATATTCAGGTTGATGTTACTACTAAGCTGTAATCTCGAATTGGATTACACTTGCAATATGTTTCTGATTTGAAACTCGATGAAATGAAAAATAGCGACACTAAAAAGAGACAAACACATTAACACATACATCAAAAGGATTTAGCCTGTGAGAGAGTTAG
The DNA here is from genome assembly GCA_917880885.1 of Limnephilus marmoratus. Classification (NCBI taxonomy): domain Eukaryota; kingdom Metazoa; phylum Arthropoda; class Insecta; order Trichoptera; family Limnephilidae; genus Limnephilus; species Limnephilus marmoratus. The sequence continues at coordinate 49,318,215 of OU862909.1, read as the reverse complement.
ATAGTATAATCGGTCTCCTCTTTGTGCGGTGCTTCTTAGCCTCTCCACTCTTGTCGACTTTAGTTTTCTGAAGTGAAGGTTGGTGTTGCTTTTTTGCAACTAATTTAGCGATATTCAGGTTAATGTTACTATTAAGCTGTAATCTCAAATCGGATTACACTTGCAATATGTTTCTGATTTGAAACTCGATGAAACGAAAAATAGCGACACTAAAAAGAGTCAAACACATTAACACATACATCAATAGGATTTAGACTGTGAGAGAGTTAGATAGTATAATCGGTCTAATCTTTGTGCGGTGCTTCTTAGCCTCCCCACTCTTGTCTACTTTAGTTTTCTGAAGGTTTCACTCCTACCGCCTGTGACCTCTAATATTTTTGTTAGTAAGTACTACAAACTTTGAAGTACAAATGCAAAAAAAAACTATTTTTAATAATTAATGTACAACAGAATCACCAACGTTTACATTAATTAATGTGAAGGTTGATGTTGGTTTTTTGCAACTAAATTAGAGATATTCAGGTTGATGTTACTGCTAAGCTGTAATTTCAAATCGGATTACATTTGCAATATGTTTTATTATTTTTTTTTCGGGCTAACTTGACCGGACTACCTTTCCCCTCCCTCATCTATTCCCGCGCGGCTACCCACAAACTGCGAATATGTACGATCAGCTGTTTAACCGTGGAACGACCAAATATTTTATTTTTAAACTGAATTAAATGATGGGCAATTTCAAAATAATGCTTTAAATCCGGATTTCTTTGTTTGTTTTTCTTTTAAATAGTGTTTATTAGTTAGGTACTATGATAGTCAGTAATAATTAACAAGAATTTGACCAAAAAAAAAACAACTTCTGACTCGATTTACTCGAAAACGAAAGCTCAAATCAAAAAAAGTTATACCACAAAATCGACTCCAAATGTCATGTGGAGTCTCCAGTTTCCCGCTTGTACTACGAGTTTCCGGACACCTTGTATATACATATTTATAATATTAACCCTCATAAGCTAACATTGTTCCCAGAAGAGAAATAAATTCATAAAAGTGGTGTTGGTGCTTATCTAAAGAAGCTATGATACAGCTATGATTCTAAAAAGAATTGAATCAAAAGTTGAGAACATCCTTTCCGGAGACCAGTATGGCTTTAGAAGAGGTGTAGGAACCAGAGAAGTAATATTGTCGCTACGAATACTACTAGCAAAAAGAATAAAAAGAAACCAAAACACATTCATCGCATTAGTAGACCTAGAGAAGGCTTTCGACAAAGTAGAATGGAAAAGACTCTTCGAGATTCTGAAGAGAATTGATATCAAATATAGAGATAGACGAATAATCCAGGCGCTATACAAGAATGAGGCCGCTATAATTAGATGTGACAATGATACAAAAGAAGCCAGTATAAGACAAGGGGTGAGACAGGGATGCTCTTTGTCACCTGTTCTTTTTAACGCTTATATACAGAGTGCGATTGATGACTTGAGAGAGAGAATGAGTCACAGAAAAGGTGTAACGATACATGGGCAAAAGTGGATATGATAAGGTTTGCTGACGATATTGCTATGGTTGCTGAAAGCGAAGAAGAACTGCAAGAGGCCTTAACAACCATGCAAAGCATTCTTCAAAACAACTACAACATGAAGATAAATAAAGACAAAACAAAGCTGCTGACTGTAGGCCGAACGCAACACCAGATGAGAGTAGAGATGTCAGGAGTTCCACTAAAGAACACCAAGGAGTTGTTATACCTCGGGAGTAAAATAACATGGGACGGTCGGTCTAAGAGCGAGGTCGACAGCCGTATACATCAGGCTAGGCTTGCATTCAATAAAAGGTCGAAAATAATAGAATCGAATAATATAGACCTAAAACTGAGAATACTCCTCATCAAGCAAGACCTGTGTATGGAGTATCTTGATGTACGGCTGCGAAACATGGTTCCTATCCAAAAGAGATAAACGGAGACTAAATGTTTTTGAGATGTGGTCCTATAGAAGACTATTAGGAATTTCCTGGAGAGACCACATTACAAATGAGGAGGTTCTCCAAAGAATTGAAGGAGGAAGGCACCTGCTCAGGACCTTGTCCGAAAGGCGTGCAAGATGGATCGGCCATGTAATACGACAAGAAGGCCTCTTGCACGCCATAATGGAGGATATGACCGAGGGGACAAACTCCAGGGGACGCCCACACCGAGAGTACCTGGAGGACCTGCTGGAGGATGTGCGCTGCTCATCGTATGCAGACTTCAAAAGAGCCGCACAAGACAGGGAAGAATGGAAGAGAAGAATAGAGGAAATTGCTGCAAACCAATCCCAGGATTGACACCAGATAGAGAGAAAGTAGGCTTATCTAAAGGAGCTATGGTATCATAGGCAGAATTTAATATAGATTTGTTCAACAATGACCCACGTAATAGAAAGAGAGATATTAGGAATTGTGTGTATGTGTTACCTATCAACCATTTCTTGCCAGATGGCATGCCTCATGCCATTGCCGACCATGATGCGTACGGAATGGAGGCGATCCTCGGGGCGCGGGGGCTGGGCCAGCAGGTAGCGGCACATCTCCCCGATGTATTGGGCAACCTACAATTCAAAAACAATATGTATTATGTTATATTTAACTATTGTTTCTACTGACCTAAAATTCTAATACTGCCAAAAATGGGCTACATAGTTAAACATTTGAGTACATTGGAAAAAGGATAGCGTGAAGGCGTATATGGATAGTCAATAAATGTACATATGGCTATAACATACCATCTCCACAATAGGTTTTCAATGTTCTATAAATGTTTATATTTACGAATATATTAACTGTTACACAGCTAGAAAATTTAGTTTATCCATTCTGTGATATGTAAGAAATAAATTAACAAAATAACCATCTTTCAAACAACAACATAATCCCAAAAAGTAATACCTCACCTCTTTTTCTCCATGCAATAGTTATTTTCAAAATTGGAACATTAGTTAAGGAGCTGGGTAAGTACCTGACTAACTTTTATTTTTTACCATGCGAAATTTTTTTTAATTTGAAAATGGAATACCACTGGGTTACTGAAAATGAAAATGGAATACACTGGTTACCACATACCACATGGTTCTTAGAATGCCCATATAGCAATATTCCATTAAAAAAAACGCATCGGGCTCATGACGTGGCTCAAATTCCCGAAACTAGAGATGATTGGTACCTGAAATAGGTTGTCACTGTGGTTCCAGTTACCGGGACGGATGTGGAAAATTTCAAAATAATTTGTTGTTTTTCGCAAAATTTTTAATTTTTTTTTTTATAAATATTCCACAAAGAACCAATGAATATCCACCATACTATTTAGTTAGTGTTCGCTAACACAATGCGATGCATTGTTGCATAGGCATCTACTACTCCTTTGGCGGAAATGGTGTCTGAGCATCATTTGAACGTTAAATTTGTTCTGGAGGTCGGAAAATATTTATGTCTATATAATTCGAGTCACTTGACATCGTATTTAACTCCATGTCCGCACATGAAAAAATTATCAAGTTCAATATAATTCGGGTCGTGCGGTGTGAGGAAACTAGCTATAAGGAGTAGCATATCAGCGGTCGACTTACATCACAGTCACATCTCCTATATATTAGGTCCTTACATATGAAATTGGCGTTTTGCCGTACTGGCAACTTTGATCTCAAATATCTTCTCTTTGGTTAGGAATTCCAAATTCAAATTTATACAGCTATTTACTCGTGTATTTGTGTTTCGAAAATTATAATTCATTTGTTTTTTCTTTAATTGTTTTTTTTCTTTGCGTCACTTAGTTTACAAAATGGAAAACTTGAAATATCGCATTATTTACGAGTACGAGTTCCACCGTGGCACCAGTGCTGCAGAAACGGCTCGAAGGATTAATGATGTGTATGGCGACAGTGCCGCAAAAGAAAACACAGTGCGTTTTTGGTTCCAACGTTTTCGTTCTGGAAATTTCGATCTGCAGAACAATTGAAAGAATTGAAGGCTATTGTGGAAGTGGATCCATCGCAAACCACGTGCGAGTTAGCAGCAGGCTGCGGTGTTAGTGATACAACTGTTTTAATCCACTTGAAGCAAATTGGGAAGGTGAAAAAGCTTGAAAGGTGGGTACTTCACGAATTGAGTGAAGCAAATCAACAAACGCGCGTTAGAACGCTAGACCACACACTGCACAACAGATGGCTACCAAATAAGAGGAGCTTCAATTGGAATGTCTAAGACATCCACCGTACTCTCCGAACCTTGCCCCAACAGATTACCATTTTTTTCGAAATTTGGATAACTTCCTGCAAGGGAAAAAATTCAACTCCGATGGGGCAGTCCAAACCGCCTTCAAAGATTTTATTGATTCCCGTCCGAATGGTTTTTTTAGTAAAGGGATCGATGAACTACCTATGAGATGGCAAAAGTGCATAGATAGCAATGGTACATACTTTGATTAAATAAATATATTATATTTTAAAAAAATCGACTTTATGTTCCTCCCATACAAAACGCCAATTTCATATGTAAGGACCTAATATATAAAAATGAATCCTTGTTTCCCTTGGTCACGTCATAACTTCAGAAAGACTTAACCTATTTCATTCATCTTTGATGAAATTGAATTTAGCAGGCAGCTGTTTTTTTTGTATTAACCTGTTGAGGTCCCGGCTTTTTCCAGAAAAACACGGAAATTTCACGATCTTCAATTGAATGTTTTGTGGATTAAATTTAACCTATCGTATATTTTATTGACTGAAACACATTCCTAGAACAATAAACTATTTACCAAAATAACATTACTTGCGTAATTACGTAAATTGATAGGTTTTATGATGTTTTATTCGAGGTACACGCATGTCACGCATCGGCAATGTGACGCGGCCGCCAAAATGACAGTTGGAGATGCCCACAGACAAAAATTATTTTTAAATATTGTGTGGCTACTAAGCGAATGAAATCTTTACCCATACCATAGGGAATGTTGGCGGCAGTGATTCTGACACTTCCTTTACTGATTTTGTACATAGAAGGGTCAAAATAGTAGAAAAAAGATATTTTTTTTTCACGCACGCGCAGAATCTTTTTACATCCCGGACTACGGAAAATTTAATATAAATTATTCGAAGTGACTTGTCTCATTGCGGGTTTCTCTATGGTAAAGTACGATAATAGAGCAAGCGTTTCTGACATTGTTCTTCATACACTTTCTGTATACATAAGGGTCAAAATTGCATTTCAAAGTGCCGCGCCACCTCGCGGACACCGGTGTCCGAACGGCCCACAACGAGTTAAAAGAATTGTCTATGATTTTTTAAAATTATAAATATTTTAAGTAGGTACCTATGTTGGGTACCAAATTTGATTGATTGTTCTTATAATATACAAAAATGAATATTTGTAATATACGAAAAATTAAAAGAAGGTGGAAGGGGAACGTGGGAGGGTAGGGGATGGGGGAGGGGAACGGGGACACACGGGAAAGGACATGCAGGGAGAAACAATTTAATTCTTTGAATATGGTGCAACGCATGCCGGGAACCAGCTAACAGCTCATAAATATCTCTGTTTATGTAAAGGCTTTATGTTACCGGTAAATTCTTAATTTAAAAGTTGTTCATGTATGAAAAGATAGACATTCGAAGAATACGTATGTAATGGACGCAATAAACGATAGGACCGGGCGGTGTTTTCTATTGAAAATGGATTACCTCAAAATACCTCAAGGCCGATTGAGTAAAAAGACTGGGCGCCTGATGGATTTTGAGATGTCAAGTGATGAAGTCAGTGTCGTGCTGTAGTAGAGCAATGAAATTTTGCAAATGGCGGCGATTTTTAGTGATACTTGTCGTTACTGCTGATTGGTGAGTTGTTTTACCGCAAGCATAAAGAAATAAACAGAGTTTATTTATTATCTATTTTAGGTGATTTTTCACAAAAACGGCAGTATATAAATCATCCAAATATTATTAAACAGTGAAATTTACTTAGCAACAGCACTGACATAGTAATTTGGCTGTTGTGCACACAGCGCTGTACTCTAATTGGCCTTGTTTTCTCTGTGACACATAAAATCTTCAGACGGGAAGAGTCGCCTGACATCAAGCTACGTCCTACATAAGCTAATCACCGCACTACCCCCTCGATGAACAAACCTTTAAAGTATATTTTTTCTAAGAACCTTGGGTTCATACCACAGAGAAATTAATAAAAAACCAACATAAACATGTCCTTCTTAGTGATTTGCTATTAAATGAATTTAACAATCTGCATTCAACTCGCGTTGCAGTAGTATTTTAGTCTTCGAAACTGAAATCTACAAGACGTCCCTTTTATAATGGGGCGCAAATTCCTCGCTTTATTTATCCATCCCGATTCATAACTACAAATCCCAGATGAGGTGAAAAGGGTTTAGCTTCCATTCATAGCAGTTTACAAGGTCACCAAGTAAAAAAAAACTTTTTAACTGTATGATGTTACAAATAAATTAACTCACAGTACACTTGTACTTGATGCAGTCGGTCCAGTAGTTTGAAGCGCTGAACTTGGGCCGGATGACGCTGGGAATGCCGTCCACCAGGGCCGCCCCGGTGCCAACCATGCCCCCAGCAGTGTGGTAGAGTGGCAGGGGATTGTACAGGGTGTCCCCTTCCTCCGCCCCATCCCACCCTCGCAGGCCCAGCATGTGTACTGTGGCCACTGTCACCAACAGGTACCTAAAAGATAGACGAAGTAAATTTAAAGTTTTTAAAAAAAGGGGCATTTTTGGATAGATTGCACTTGTAGAATGAATGAAAGGAGAAAGACGAGCCAGGACATCCACAAATCCATACAAATATTATTGAAAAAAATATGGCTCATCTCAGAAGGACCGGAATATGTTAATTAAATTTATTCATGACATTACTAACGCTATTATTATTGATGACTTAACTACTACTGATTGTCTGCCTTTTATAAATTAACTGCGCTTTTTAAGTGGACATAATAAACACAAAAAAAAACACAATTGGCCATTATAAAGCAAAATACATCTGTATTTGGCGAAACTGAAGCTAATGAGTGCCCGGCTGTGGTAAGGTTGTTGGAAATAATGCATTTTAAATATCTACAAATCGGCTTGCACAACCCCACAATCAAAACAAACACAAATAATTACTGTAAGAAATGATTCAGTAGCAGCTGGCGACTTTTTTGTGCTTCGATTGCATCCCGACACTGGCCATTCCGTGACTGTTCCAGCCAGTGTTTTAGTAATTTAAAAAAACTTATTACGATGCTTAACTAATTGAGGGATGGCTATCCAAATTAAGGTAGGTGACTTAAAAAAATTGAAATGAATTACAAATTTAAAAATTAGTTATCATCATTACATAGTATAAAATGAAGTCGCTCAAAATGTATGTGCGCGTTAATCTTTTAAACTACGCAGCGGATTTTCATATGGTTTTCACCATTAGATAGAGTGATTGAAGAGGAATGTTTATATGTATATTACATGCAAATTATATTAGAGAAAAGCCGAGAAATTCAAAGAAAACATATGTTTGTGCGATTTAAAACGGCTGGCGGGCCGTACTATAGTCACTTTTGAAATTCGTTCTACGGAAGAAATTGGAAAATAGATGTCCTAGAGTAAGTAGGTATTTGATTTTCCCTTTTCAAATATCCAGTGTTGCATTGCAAGCATTGTATAATTAGTGGCGATCGCTCGAATTGCATTACATAGTATAAAATGAAGTCGCTCAAAATGTATGTGCGCATAGATCTTTTAAACTACGAAACAGATTTTCATGCGGTTTTCACCAATAGATAGAGTAATTCAAGGGGAAGGTTTACAGGTATAATACATGCTTATTATAGTAGAGAAAAGCTGAGAAATTCCAATATTCAATTCAGGCAGCGGGCAGCTGGCAAGCGGGTGGTGTGGATTTTATAAAGGTTGGGTAATGGCGTTGTGTTTCGTTAGCCACAGCAAAGTGTGGCCGGGTCTGCTAGTGAAACTATAAGATTAATCTAAATTAACCCCTCTAAATTAATTAACTTAAATTTCTTTGCTTTTCGGAACAACCGTATAGGTCTCATAGAAATTATTGTGTCACCCTTACTATCATGGTTAGAAATACGATCTAAACGGTGTTAGAAAGAAAAAAAACAGTTAATAAGCAGTTCACACGCGGTAGAAGTGAAAGCTTCGCCCACACAATCTCAACCAATAGGAGCTTTGAAAAGTGAACACATAATCAATGCGGCCGATGCGGTAAGGTTTCATTCTATCTCATTCTCTCGCAGGTTAATTCCTACAGATGTGTGTGTTTTGTCTCTTTTTAGTGTCATTTCCGTTTCATCCGAGTTCACATCAAATCACAACAGTGCTAAAGAAGTTTCACTTCAAAAACACCACGCTTTATTATTAAAGTCAACCACAAAATAATTAAAATGTACCTACACCTTTAAGAAACCAAAGTTTCCGACAAGAATTTTATGAAAGTTTGTGAATTTTTTTTACATGAAATGCCAAAAAAACTGAGTTAATGATAATTCTTACAACATTTTCCTAATACAATATGTTTGTTTTTTTTTCATTATCAATAATTTTAGTTAAAAAAAAAAAAGTAAGGTGAGTCGAGTCATTTTTAAAACTTTTTATTTTTATTTAAAAAATTTATATGTCAAAAATTATGTTTATTTCGAGTTATAAAATTTGAAAGCGTATCTTATCAGCTTTTTAGAAACAGTTTTTAGCTTTCGGATACGTTCAGAAATATTGCATTTATTTGGATTTTATTGCAAAGTGGAAATATTTTGATCTTCCGACAGAATATGCTCGAGGCCTGAGGGGTTAATTAAAATTATAAAACCTAAAAATATGATAAAATTTAAGTGGATTCATTGGCTTTAAACTGTAATAAGCAGTTATTGTGTTTCCAAGTTAAAATTTGGAGGTACGATATTTATTAAGGGGTCGTCCATTACTCACGTAATGTTTTTTAGTAACTTTTAACCCCCCCCCCTCCCTCCTGGTGATATGTGGTGAGATATTAGACTAACCCCTCCCCCCTCCCCCCTGGTGATATGTGGTGAGGTATTAGACTAACCCCCCCCCCTTTCCCTCCCCTCCCCCCCCCCCCCCCCCCCCCCACCCCCCCCCCCCCCCCACCAAATATCACGTGTATTTTTTTTTAGTACAAAGTATTTTGAAATTTTCAGAATATTATCACGAAAAATAAATACATGTGATATCTCATTATACCCCCCCCCCCCTCGTGATATTTCGTGATTTTTTCCGAACCCCCCCCCCCTCTTTCGAGCCTCACGTGATTAATGGACAACCCCTAAATTGAACGGCCGAATGGAAAACCGAACACCTACAAATCCTTATGGCTCAAATGGACAACTTTATACTTCAATAGCTTTAAGATAAACTTATCCTTAGTTCTGAAATCTGAAAAGAAAAATGTTTGCGACTTGAAGACAAATTAATGTGTTTTTTAAATAATTTATTCAAGGTCTGTATAAACGTAAACATTAAAAATGCATTGCCATGAAAGAATTATTTGTAACCTTCGTGGACATAAAATGACCGTTTCCATAAATCGACCTTTGAAATAATAAGGGTCCATCTGACACACAAACGTCATGCGATAATGAACTCTCGAGTAGATATAAGCGCTCATTATCGCATGACATTGCTGTGTCAGATGGAAGCTTCTTATTCCAAGGGTTCGTCATGTCTTAACACTGTTCATTTTCTATAGACGTAAACGGTTTTCATATTTCCAAGGACACAAATCATCGGCTACCCGAATGGCATCACAGATTTTTTTAAATTATGTTTAGCAGTCAATAAATCAAATAATAAATTTAAGTTGAAAAAAATAGTTTGTTTCAAACTTTTAGCCCTCTTGTACACAAAGTCACTACCTTTGATAAACACTCACTTAGAATTAGGCAGAACAGCAGCCTTGGGCATGCCCGTAGTTCCCGATGTATAGATGTAGAGCAGGACATCCTTGTAGCCGGGGCGCTCCTGTGGGGGCAGTTGGGGCGGTGTGGGGGGGGCGGCGGCCAGCAGGGGGCTCAGGGGGATCCAGCCCTCCCGAGAGGCAGTGGGACCCTCCCCAACGCAGTACAGAGACAGTCCTTCAAGGCTCTCTTGGATCTCGCTCACAGCTGAAATTAAAAAATTAAGTATTTGTTATTTTATCCCAATAAATAGTAATAATGTAAATTTCACATCCTTCCAAATTGATAGATTTACCCTAACATGAAATCTGGGTATCATTTCTACAAGCTGAAGGCAAATGACAATTTTCAAGGCAGACCATATTTTTGGCACCAGAATGGTTTTTGGTTCGAGAATGCTTTGAATAAACTACGACATAAGACATACACTGACCGCCGAAGAGCGCACATTGAAATAAACAGACCCTGTGCAGAAAAATAAAGTTAGCTAAAGAAAGGCAATGGTTTGCAGAGCAGTCCACTATGGGCCTATTCTGCACAGAATCTGATGTTACTAACGTAGCAATGCTAAAAGTAAAAAAGTGAGGTGGGTAAATTACAACACATTTGTAAAAGTATCTAACTAAATAACTTAACAAAATAATCAATTATGGAAACAAGCCCAAACTTTTGTTAACCCGATCTGGGATTTGTGGTAAAGTTTTTTACGCAGCCAGCAATTTGCGCGCCATTAAAGACAAATAATAATTGGTAAGCAGATTATAGTGATGTAAAACTGCGAGTTGCCTGTATACTGTCAGATTCAGTTAGAGCCTGTATACTATTGACAAATCACAAAAAGGGAGACAGGCATAGACATCCAAATTTAATAGCCGAGAACATACAGATGAAGGGAAAAATCAACTATGGCAGTACGAAGAGGGGGAAGATGAATGTGATTCGTTAAAAAATCAATCTGACAGTATATAGGCATCTCGCTTTATAATATCACCATTTAGTTCTTAAAAGTAAAATCGGCTTTTGAATGAATAGACCTTTTTACGTGGAAGTGCGAATTGCTCGCCACGTTATTAACATATTTGCGAAGTCCAAATACGGCAAAGTAAAGTTCGCATCTTTTCACAGCATATTTTGTTGCCGTATTTAGTTAAGACACTTTTACAAATGTTTCATAATTTACTTACCCCCTGTAACCAGCGACGAGCACACTGGAGAACCGCCCACATTCGTTATGATCGACATATTTTAGGGTGTAATGTATAGCACAAGCTAGCATTTTTGCCGTGTTATTTCGTAAAATGTACAATGCGAGCTCAACGCTGGTCCGGACAAGAATGATGACATCACATTTTTTAGATTCAGTCGAGGCTCTAACAAGACCAGCCGGTTCCAAGGAACCGATATGGCGAGGGGGAAATTATACGCTTTTATCACTTAGGGCAGGTCTATATATATTCATATGTCTATGGAGACAGGTCAAGTCACTTCACCGCTCTGCGCAATTTGGTAGGTTCCCCTTTCCCTAACGGGCTGGTCTATCAATTTGGATGTCTGTGGTAAACATAGACAAAATACAAAGAATAGTTTTTTCAAAGTCTACAGATGTTTAGCAGAATTATTTCAGACATTTTATTCTTGCTTTAAAACAAAAAGCATGTGCATGTAAATACATAAATTTTATAAATAAATATATATCATGCAAAATACAACATTTTGCGCAGCTTTAGCTTGGCAGAGAATAGGATTAACATAATAAATCTCTGAAATTACCATCCTCCATGCATCAGATAGTATATCAATTCTATTGGTATTTTCTTAGTATCCCTAGAAAACCTTACAATAATAACAGGCACAAGCTCACAACTCCTCATGGTAACATTTTTTTTAATATTGGCATGTCAAAGGTTAAAATATTTCAAATTAATTTATATTTTTTGTTCAATTTAATTTTAAATTTATTCAATAACTATTAAAGATGTGTAACTCACATAAATGGTTCCCACAAGCTTTAGAAGTTTAGTTTTATTCAGTGCTTTGAAAAAAAATCTTAAAAGAGTTTCATTGTAATATTATTTTTCATTTGGTTTCCAGTTCCCACTTTTAATAATATACATAAATGTTATACATACATATTACTAGATAGTATTGACAAAGATTTGGTGTACCAAGTATAAGTAGGCCAGAAATATGTTATTTTATAAAAGATAAGAAAACAAACAAAGACGGTGTGTCAGTGACCAGTTATTTACTTGCTTGATTAGAATTAGACATGATGAATTGTATTTTAAATAAAAAACCTTAATGTCTACAGTTGATTGATTATGTAATGCTTTTCTGTTACAATACAAAGGGTTTGAGTAATCATCGAATACATGCACAAAAACATATCTAGGTGTAAAAATTGATTAAAATTTGAAACGGACTGAACATATTAGTTATTTAACCACTGGAGCGATCAAGCGAAATAAATAAATTTTCATCGATTGCTCCAGATTTCCCAGATCTTTTTTTAAATTTTCGCCAACATTAAAAAAATCATACCTTCAAATTTTAACATAGAGACATAAAAACTTATTATGGTGCTATATAGCCATTGAATTAACCTGAATTTTACCGTTTATCTCATATTTGTAGGATTTATAAAAAGAATATTAAAAAATCGTAAAGTTTTAACCGCAGGAATTCTGCGTGTTTTTTAATTTGAAACTGCCGTGAGAGGTACTTATACGAGTCAACATAGAATATTTTCGATTTCTGTATGTTGTCTGTGGTATACTTGATAATGAAAGGTGCATATCTATGGAAAAAGGACTTAATTTTAACCGTAAACAGCTGATCAAAATTCGGCAGGAAAAAAATATTTTAAAAATTATTTTTAACATCGTTCTAAAATAGTCTACGAAGTTCGTATTTGCGACATCCATGGTCATAATAGATAAAGCATTTCAATAGCTTCGTTTTAAAATAAATGACTGGCCAAGGAAATGTTTTAAATAATTACAATAAATGTTTTACGAATGGTAGGAAAATGTGGTCCAATTTTGGACCGCTATCAATCGCAGAAAAATAAAAGTTATTCATTTTTTGACCATAATCGCTCCAGCGGTTAAATAATAAAATGAAACTAAGTTATTTTTTCAAAACCATTAAGAATGTCCTCATTAAAAAAGACTTAATCAAGATTTATAGGCCTTTCTCACCAACGGTCCACAAAGGGAATAATAATAATTCGGCTGGCGGTTTTGCCTACTCACAATCCAATTTGCAGAATCCCAGCATGCTGTCCTGCAAGTGTTCTCAAATCGGATGGTATGTACGCCCTTTTACATGACCCTTTGCCAATCATTGTTAGAACACGGTATTATCGAATGGGGCAATGCAAATGATCATAATTTACTAAATCCACTAATTTGAACAAAAAAAAGGTTCTTATATTATGGTACCAAGCTCTACAATAAAATCCCATTCTCACTCAAACAACACAACATTCACAAAAGCTGACAGATTGAGAAAAAAAAAGTAAGATTGGTGAGAAACAGTTTAAAGTAAAGAATAAGATTGTATGTCATACCTTCCCCCAGACTGCTGTGAAAGATGACCGCCTTGGCATTGGCCACCTTAACACAGTGCAGCAACGGCTGATGACGCAGGTTGCTGTTGATGAGAGCGGACACAGCGCCGATCTTGGACAGGCCCAGCCATGTGCACACATACTCGGCGCTGTTGGGCAGAAACACACACACCACCTCGCCCTTGCGCACACCCGCCGAGTAGAACACTTGTGCCACGCGGTTAGAGTATGCCTCTACCTGCAAACATTACATGAGATGCCTCCATTTAATTATGATAAAAAGCATAATAGAAGAGTGTGTGTATAAGAACATAATATTGATTTTCTAGTGTCGATATATTGGATAATGTGAAGGAAGCCAGGAGTATGTGCAAAACAGTCGTATGGCAGTCTATCCTCCTGCCAACTAACCCTGCAGAGAAAACAGTGTAATGGTTCGTTAGTTAAAAAGTACAATAATAAAACCGGATGTTGCGTAATATGTGATCCACGAAGTTTCACTAAATCTTGGTATCAAAACATTGAAATCATCAGATGCAAAAAAAAAAGTTTTTTAGGTTCTCTATGTGATGTACATTCACCAGTTTCAGTTTGTACTACAAGTTTCTGGATGGATGTACTCATATGTATGTTTCCCCCAAATGTCGGTAAAGGGGAGAACTTCATTAACCGCTTCCCGGACAATCAAACCAATGTGTGAAAAAGAAAAACTATTTTGGGCTTTCACTCACAGTTGTTTATATTGGCTAAGTCGACTTTCATTCACAATCCACTATTTAAACTATTTAATAAGTCTTTGTCGTCAGGGTGTTTTCCAAATCAGTGGAAAAAAAGCTATCTTACGCCTATTCATAAAAAGGGAGATAAAAGCGATGTATCTAACTACAGACCAATATGTATATTGTCCACTATTCCCAAACTATTTGAATCGTTAGTCCTAGATGTCATTATTAAAAAAATTAATAATATTATTGTACCCAACCAGCATGGCTTTATCACAGGTAAATCCACTCTAAGTAACTTGATCATATACGAAAATTACATAACTGATTCTCTTGCCTTGAAGCATCAGGTGGATTCAATTTATACTGATTTTTCCAAAGCCTTTGACAAAGTAAGGCGACATATCCTTGTACAAAAATTAAGTATGTTGGGCATCAAGGGTAATCTATTAAGTTGGATTGATAGTTATCTTAGTAAAAGAGAGCTATGTGTGAAAATAAAATCTGTGGAATCTTACGTTTTCGAAGCCACAAGTGGGGTTCCTCAGGGGTCTCACCTGGGACCAATTCTTTTTTTGTTATTTATTAATGATATTGTTAGCATATTTAAAGATGTGGAAGTTCTTCTCTTCGCAGATGACTTGAAAATATATAAAACAATACGTAGTTTAGACGATTGTTATACTTTGCAACTTAATTTAAATAAACTATATCGTTGGTGCATCATCAACTCTCTGTTTCTTAATATTAAAAAATGTCAGGTCATTCGTTTTTGTAAAATACGAAATCATATAATTTATGTATATTCGCTAAATAACGTAAAATTGACAGCTGTCACTCAAATCAGGGACTTGGGTGTTATATTTGATGAACAGTTAACATTCAATCCGCATGTAAATGAAATCACAAATAAAGCCTTAAAAATGCTTGGTTTTATATGTAGAATCGCAAGCGACTTCAAGTCATTAGCATGTTTGAAAACACTGTACACATCTTTAGTAAGAAGTCAAGTAGAGTATAATTCGCCTATTTGGTCCCCCTTTTATAAAATACATTCCAACAATATTGAAAGGGTACAACACAAATTTCTACGATTTATTAACTTTAAACTAAATATTCCAATCCAAAATATAAATTATATCCAGCTGATGCACCAACTAAATTTGATTACGCTGTCAGATACGAGAATTATCTCCGACTTTGTTCTACTAAATAAAATTATTAATTATAGAATCGACAGCCCTGAAATTCTGGCCACAATAAAATTATTTGTACCTTCCAAAAATACGAGACAAAATTCCACGTTTTTCTGTGACAATTTCAAAACAAATTATCAAGCGCACATATCCCTAAATCGAATACAAAATTTTGGTAATAAATTTGGTAATGTCGTTGATATATTTAGAGATTCCGTAGCAGTGCTTAAACGAAATCTACATAAACACTTTGCTGAAATGTATGACTTCACCATTCCATAGTGAAAAACCCTTTTTAGCTTCTATCTATTTCACTCTTTTCTTTTAGACTTTTTAACTTTAATATATATATGTAACTTTACAAATTAATATTGTAATTTAATTTATATTTCGATTATGCTTAAGTCCCTACTAATGCTGATTAATTTCAATCCCGTTATTTTTGTTTGTAAGTACAAAAAAAAAATACTGTTCTCCATAATGGTATTCTATATTATTTGTAAAACATTTATGTAGGTACTACACATATAATAATTATTTTATTCATATATGTACTTAAACTTTTATATGCCATATAGTTAATGTAATAATACTTATAACAATGTATGTAAAAGCCCAATGGGCATTTAAATAAATAAATAAATAATATTGTAAAAAGGGAGTCGTCGGTGGCAAGTTGTTCTTTAACATCAATTTTTATTTTATTTTAAGTTTTTATTCCAGCAGGACTGGGAGGGTAGTGCAATCCCAGTCTGCCATATTACATAAACAACACTATAAACTATAATGGAAAAAAAAAATTGTTTACATATTTAATTTTTATTAATTTAAAAAATTAAAATGAACATTTTGTTAAAAAAAAAAATTTTTTTTTTTGCATTCTCACCAGCATTTGATTCCTTAGAACGGGCAATCTGCCTAGCTAGGAACTAATATCGACCCACAAGACATAATAACACTTGTACACATTTTATCGTTATTTTGCAATGTTATTATTATGTTATTTTTGCCATACAAATGTATCAAATGTAATGTTAAAAATAAATAAATAAATATTAGGTAGTACCTAATTAAAACATAAAATGAAAACAAAATTCATCACACAAATAACTAAAAACAAGCATAAAATGAAAATAAATAATAATTAAACAGAATTAAAAACAAAAAGATATTTTAGGATTGTCCATCAGGGTGGTCGCCTCATCATCTGCATCCATCGCTCATTTATTGGGGAACTGAGCCACTCTGATGCAGCCACGACAATGATATAGGTTGAAGTCCGTGTCCTGCTCTAGGAGCTGGCTAGTCGGTGGCGAAGTAAGGCTGGGAATGAGTGCACCCTTCCCTCGGTGAACATCGTGGAGGCGGCACTGCAGAACCTCGGTAGTTGCATAAGTTGCCTGTATGCATTGTTGTAGCACACCCTCAGTTTGTCCCATTGCGCTGCTGGGTATTATGTCCAGATGTATACAGGGCAGTACAGTATGTCTTGAAGAGTCATTTTCTGACATCATCGCTACAGTGGTAGAACCGCCTTGAGAGCATTCCGGCCCGTGTGTTAATTGCTCTTCTTTGTCGTTCCATATCAATGAATCCACTATTTTTCATTGCCTACCCTGATTAAAAACTCTGTGCACGCCACTAATAATCCAAATGCACATTTTATTCATTATAATTAATTAATAATGCCTTATAAATGCAAAAAAATAAAAATAGTAAATAATAAGTAAAAAAGGTAAAATACATAAAAAAACAAAGTTATGACTAATATATAAAAACATACAACCAAAATTTCCAATTAAAGTGGGGGTACATCAAGGATCTGTCCTCAGCCCACTGCCATTCATAATGGTCATGAATTATCTAACAAGTCAAGAAATGAACAGTATTCTCAAGACTATGCTTTTTGCAGATGATGTAGTACTGATTGCAGATAATCATTGTGACTTACAGAATAGTCTGGAAAGGTGGAGAAAGATTCTGGAGGATAATGGCCTAAAAATTAGCAGAAAAAAGACTGAATATTTGTATTTACCATTTGAAGACACAAATGCTGTAACTCCTTCGATGCAACTGGATGGAGTAACATTAACATTTAAGTATCTGGGCTCACTAATCCATAGAGACGGAGGATGTGCAGCGGATGTCATCCATAGAATAGGTGTGGGATGGATTAAATTTAGATCCATAACAGGAATATTGTGTGACTCCAAAATGCCTATAAAACTTAAAGGAAAGATATACCAGACTATTGTAAGACCCGCAATAATGTATGGCTCCGAATGCTGGACTATGTACAACTCCTACTCTAGGCAACTCGAAACAGCAGAAATGCGAATGCTTAGATGGTCGGCAGGAGTATCACTAAAAGATAAGATCAAAAGTTCACGCATTCGTGGTAGCCTGGGTGTCACAGACATAAATAGTAAGCTGGAGGAACGACAGTTGAGATGGTATGGACACATAAGACGGAGACCATCGGACCAAACAGTGAGGCAGGCAATGTCTATGGAGCTCCATCGACAGTCATCCAGAGGAAGACCGAAGAACTCCTGGATGACTCAATGCGCCAAAATTCTTCAGAAAAACGGCCTGGATGAAGGCGATACCCAGAACAGGAGAAATTACAACCGACCCCAACAGCCTACCTAGGCAATGAGTTGGGACAGCGCAAGGAAGAAGAAGATATAAAAACATACAACCTCACTACTCTGTACACTGCGCAGTAGCGCAGTACCAACATCGCGTGATGACACCCGATCATCGCAGTTGTCTTTTATCTCTTTTTCACATAACATAAATTGTATTTATTTTCACCCGAGTATATTCGGGATTGGTAAAAGGGTATGCCCGAGTTATCTTGAGTTATTTGACATAAAATAAACAGTATTTTCTTTTTAAGATTATTGAAAAATAATTTGGCCGGGAAGGGGTTAATGTTTGGTTGATTGCACTATCGCCAAAGTGCAGTATTGCTGCTTTCACCACTGGCGGTAAAAGGGAGAACTCTTCACCCTATCGATAAAAAGGAGGACGAAATTAAGTTTACTCCAAACCAAACCATCCATAAACAAGTAACGCCAGGTTGCAGCAACAGCTAGTAGATATAGTAGGAAAGTGGTTGTAGTGACTTACATCGGCAAAGGTCCAGGACTTTCCCTCGCAGACCAGGCAGAGGCTGTTGGGATACTTGGCGGCGCGCTGCTGGAACAGCGAAGCTACGGTGGCGTTCTGCCGGTCCCAGCGCTTGGAGCGCAGGATGCCGCGAAAGTAGCGGTACAGGAATCTGCAAATAATCATAGAAACGATTGTTTGAATGGTTCTGGGTCTACTCAAGTTTATCAGGATTAATTTACGATCAGTGGATGTCAGTACCAGTAGAATATCAGAAGAATTTTAACCAGCGATTATTCAGCGAAAAATGTACATGTCATTTTGCTGTCTGATGATTTTTCTTTTTCATTAAAAACAACAACAAAAATTGACCACACGAGCTGATTACCTGATACGCGCTCTTGCTCGTCTGTACAGTGCTGCTGGAGCAAGACGTAGTGCGTAATCACGTGATGCGATAGGATGTACCCAGCGGCGACGATGAAGCAATGGATTTTTTGGATTTTATTAATTGAAAAAAAATGTCATGGGCAGCAAAATGACATCTAATTTTTTTATGAAAAATATGTCCTTCCTTTCCCTAAAAAACCCTCCACACAGCATCCCCAAAGATGACATAGGCCCTGAGGATTTTTTTTTACCTCAAGGCCTTCTGTGTGCAGCTAATGTAAAAAAATTTACTTATTTAAAAAAAAATTAAACACGAGCACAAAAATCACTTCCTGATAATCAGTGATAATATTATGAAGAAAAATTGTAAAAAAAAGTAACTTCGATTTTACAACAGCTTCTTATCCATAATATAAATAACTGGGCAGGGAAAATCCATTGGTAAATCTTAATTGGTTAAGATTTTCGCAAGAATAGTGTTGAAAGGATAATACGATTTAAATTGAAATACTCCACATTTATTATAAACCAGAATCTTGACCTAGTGAAGAGACACACAAAGAACATTCAGATAAAAATAAGCAAAAATGATAAAGTAGTAGGTGGAAGTACCACACTCATTACTACTGCGTGTTCCCATGTCCAAGGTCCAAGTTTGTCATTCAGGATAAAAATAATACTAATAATATTGTTGTTTGGATAAAGTACATTTATTTAAATTACTGCAAATTGGTAGCTACTGCAAAACAGATAGTGATTCACACTTCACACAAAACGTTGAAAAATATGTACGGGCATAAGCCTAGTATGGTAGTCGAAAAAAGACAAAAATTATTAAATAATAAAAATAAAATTGATAGAAAAACCTGATAAATTTTTTTGCTAACTGTTTAGTAGAAAACCACTATACATACGGATGTGGTTTGATGTTATTATTTTAAAACACGCTACTCACCATCCGATTTAAAGCACTGCATGCAAGGTCTCTGCAAATCGGATCGTTTGTAGGTAAAACCGCCAGCCGAATTATTTTTTCCTTTGTCGAACCGCCGGAATAATAATAATGCGTTTTTTTATTTGAAGGTTGTGTAGAGGGAGAGGAGATGGGGGAGAGGAATGTGGGGGAGTACCTGGCTTTTCAGATCTGGTTTCAGCAACGTTTCAATTGGTCTTACACCAGGGCGATACTGAGAGTAACTTCCACTCTGGAATGTGCCGCAAATACCCCACATTATTATTTTGAATGAATAAATTGTAAAATAACACAAATTAAATTTATTTGCGGACGCCGGGGTTATAGCCCGTGACCTCCGGATTGCGAGTCGAGAGCCTTACCCCTAGACCAGTGGTCGGCAGTTTGTCAAGTGAGAAGAGCCAAATTGTCATGTAATAAATTTTACCGGTAATTCGGTGTACACAATTGCCATTATTGTTAAATCGCGACCTTCAATTCTAGAAAGTATAAACAGACTAAACAGCCTATGTGTGTCCTTTGCACTCACTCTTCACTTATTAAAATCAGGTCAGTTGCATTCGATCTTCACTTTTCAAACATTAAATCAAAACCTCCATCAAGAGTCCGAGGTCTAATAACAAGAAGTTCTAATGTCTAGATATGTTTCTATAGCACTCCACGTATTTGTCCCTTGAGCGGCAGCAATCCAAGAAGGTCTTCTTTGGGAGCTTGTGCCGACATATATCGCACAAAGAGGGTTACTTGTGCTGTATCACTAATATCACACGACTAATCAGTTGCAAATGATATTGCGGAAGCCAGCTTAACATCTTCGACTGCTGCTCTGCTCCATTCGAAGACATTTAAAAAAATTGTCTTGCATTGTTTTCGCAGGTAGAGGTTATTCTTTTCGTGATCGCTTCTTAATTGTTAAAGTCGTAAAAAAGCTCTTCGGATGCTTTCAATTGAGCCGCAAACGTATTTGCAAAGAGCCGCTCCTGCCGACCCCTGCCCTAGACCACGGAGGCCGTCGGAGGAGGTTGGGGCTTCTGCATGCAGAGCTGCAAGCAGTGCTTTAAATCGGATCGTGAGTAGCGCGCTTTAAAGGTCGTTTGACTGTCTGAAACGAACCAGTAAGGAAAAACGGTGAAAAATCCAACAGGAAAACGGGGTAGCTACAATCGATAGTCATTATTTATGGTAAATGATAACTTGTAGGTACGTGGTTAATGATAATATGTAAGAAGAGATTATTTACAATTTTAGCTACACCTAGAAGCATGGAATTACGATTTTCGCAATTTGACTGTCGGAAACGAACCAGTAAGGAAAAACAGTTAAAAATCCAACTGGAAAATGGAGGTAGCTAAAATCGATAGTAAAAAATACTTAAATCATCAAAAATACTACTTTCGCTTTACTGTGCAACTCTGGTTTATTGAACTCAAATTTGCTTTGAATTTAAGTGTAATTTTCAAAGTTAGAACTGATTGTGTGAAGAATTCAGAAAAGCGATAAAATTTCGGGCACTGATGATCACATTATACTCGATGCTCTATAGGAGTACACCAGGCGGGCGGCGTGGAATTGATTTTTATACAAATCTACAGTATTATTCCGAGATTGATGAAATTTTGCACACTTGATCTTCAAATCAAGAGGGAGGTCACTGTTCACATGAAATTTAAAAAAAAAACTGTGTAAAGCCCGGGCTATGCCAAGGACTTCAATAGGCGAATTACAGCTAAGCTAATACGATAATAATGTACTAAGATGTATGGTAATATATAATACATATTTGAATAACTTTTTTTACATTGTATTTTGTTTAAGTACATAAATATATTATTTTTAAATAAGTATACATATATGAAATTGAATACTCAAGATTTGCACAATTTGAAGGCAAAGGTTGAAATCCCTGAAAGATGATGTAACATATTATAGAGATATGGAATAATATTCACGTTTATTTATAATTTGCAAGTATCCCGTCAATCTATTTCGGTTTAGAGTTAATCGTCCTACTATTCTCAGGCCCGTCAGTGTCTCAAGGCTACGGCAAATAATATGTATTTCCGTAAATCAGCTGCTTTCTTCGTCTTCATTTTCGTGGTTATATTCAAGTTTCGATGAGTGATAAGATCTTCCGCGGAAATATATAGAACTCGGCCATCACCTAGTTACCAAGTACATAAGTACAGGGGTCGAAATAAGCGGCTCGCGAGCCGCAGGCGGCTCTTTGCATAGATGTTGTCCATATCTTATACCGTATATATTTTTCTCCATAGATTTCAGAAGAATTATTCCACGGGCTGCCACATTTATTATTATTTTGTATTATGTTAATGTAAGTACTTGCATACTGCTTTCTAACCCCGTATGCATGGACATTGGAGAGTAGTAAATAAATGTAGCTTCGTTCAATAAAATAGAGTCTTAACGTGTGCGGTGAAGGAGAAAACCATATGTTTCCTTATAACGCCATTAGGAAAGTGGTGGGGTCCCCTCCAATATCTTATACATATTGTTACAAAAAAGTATTTATAACAAGGTGTGCGCACCCTTTTATATGTATTTATGGTCTCGATGTGTGGCACCTCTAATACTTGCCCATTGACGTTTGAGGATTGGTTATATTGCGAGCCCTGCAATATTTTGGAATGCAACAGTTGTCGACCCTGCAGGAGATTCAAATCAGCAGATTTGAAAAGAAAGCGGGCCATTCCTTGTGCAGCAGCCGAGAGCTTTTTGGGCGGTCCTCTCGACTGCAACACGACGAATCATTTTTGAAGATCGCTACGATCGTGAACCTTGGTCGTGATACTCGCCATCTTGGGAGCTGACTGGAAATCATCATGGAGGGATGATTGGCATCGAGAGTCATCCGCCTGTCCTGCTTTTGGAGGGTCCTTTTGACCGGTAGCCAATTCTCTGGAGTCGTGCTATTCTCACGATGTGAGAGATTCGTTTCACAAAAGATTTCATCACGCATCATTTCAACTTAACCACGTATCAATATGCACTATTTAACCTAAGCAAACCCTTCCCTTGACAGCCTTAGTTTTCAGGATGTCATTTTAGTTTAAAATACTTTTGTATTTCTAATGCCTTCTTTTCTTTCAAAATCTATAACATATGCCTTACATCTGCCATTGCGAGTCAATCTTGCTCAAAATAATCTACTATGTACATTGTTGCCACCTCATCCCCGGTAACAATATGTATATTATAAACAAGGTAATCAAAAAACTATTTAATTACAAGCCCAGAACATCCACAAAAAAATTATATATGGAAACAAAAATATTAACATTAAGAAAACTATATGAATACAATACATGTCTCCTTATATACAAAATACAAAATAATCTCGTACACACAAACACCGAATTCATTAAAACGTCCCAAGTACATAAACACTTTACACGACAACGCGATAACATACATTTAAACACCATCCACACTAACTATGGTAAACAATCCATTGGTTACGAGGGGGGCAACTTATATAATTGTCTCCCAAATGACATTAAAAACGAAAAGAAGCTGGGTAAATTTAAAAAAAAATTATTTATATTTATTCTTGATAAACAAAATAATGAAATAGAAGAGCGCTGTATTGAAATATTTATTTATCTTAATGTGTATAATTATTTCTAGTTAAATGAGTGAAAATGTAATTTTCTTTTAACTGGAATAAAAAAAAAATAAAAAAAAACCAATTTAAAATATTTCATATATGCGGCTCTCTGGTACTTTTGTTATCCTGTTTTCATGACAATTTGGCTCATCTCACTTGAAAAACTGCCGATCCCTGACCTAGTACAACTGAACTGCTCGTAGAATAGCGTAAAGGTGGATTTAGACCAAAGATATCGAAATACAAAAGAGATATGCTATGATGACCGCGCGGCTGTCGGCGGACTACCTAATTGGAGTAGTTTGCATACGAAAAGAATTTGTTCATTTCGTTGATTTTTTGAAGGTACGCTTTAGTATTGGTCAACAATACAGTTTGAATATGGAAAAAAAAATCGTTCATTTAGTTTAACGTTCGTTTCGTTTATTCTTCATTGTTTATTTGTTAAATTGGTAAACAATATTGGCGACACCAGAAAGCATATTCCCACCCAGTAAATACTGCGGGTAGTACATCTCTTATATTTCAATATCTTTGATTTAGACTTTAGACCAAACGCGCGTAGAGACAGAGCTGGAACGAGAGCGTTTTTTCTTGATCTTTAGTATAAATTGTAATTCGTTTTCACCATTTTCTATGCATTTACACCAAAATAATACCAACGATCGAGAACGAGAACAAAAATAACTAGAATTCTTGCAGATGCTCTGGGAATGTTTAGATCAGGCGAACGAATGCTCATGTTCAATTGCAGTCTTCAACAGCGTTCACATGTCCGAGTGAGGACGATCATCTGGTATGCGAGCACCGATCCCCTACATCCGGTATTAAGCTTAGTCACCCAAGCGGAGTTTCAATTTCGTAAAACCTAAAGAAGATACATATTTTTTAATATCAACACAATCGCACAAAACCAGAACGAAAAACTACTACTCGGCGTGACGCCAGAAACCGCCGATTCAGTGATGCCAATCAAAATCAATAAGAGTTTTGATGGATTGGTGTTTTATTTATTATAATAAAACTTATAATATTTTCAGAATCGGCGTTTGTTTTTTTATACGAACATATTTTTTAAAGTCATAATATTTTTCACTTGAGTTCCTTATTACAATGTTATACCGATAATGTTTGCAGACGACCTGAAATTATTTAAAGCAATCAGAAACATTAATGATTGCCATATATTGTCAAATAACTTGTTGAGATTTATTATATGGTGTCATGATAACCGCTTGCAACTTAACATAAGCAAATGTCAAATTATGAGGTTTTATCGAATAAAGAATCCAATATTTTTCGATTATTCCATTAACAATATGACGTTAGTATCTGTCTCGGAAATTAACGACTTAGGTATTTGGTTTGACACGAAACTCAACTTTATCAAGCATATAGAAATAATAACCAATAAAGCTTTGAAAATGTTGGGATTTATTTTAAGGGTATCTAGTGATTTCAACAATGTCAATACTGTAAAAACATTATATATGTCACTCGTAAGGAGTCATTTAGAATACAATTCCACGGTTTGGTCCCTAAATTATGAGGTTCATTCACATGCGATTGAAAGAATCCAAAATAAATTTTTAAGATATGTGAATTTTAAAATGGGCATTCCTAGTGAATGCCTAAATTACGATAACGTACTTTCTTCATTAAATTTAATAAAATTATCTGATCGTAGAATCATTTCCGATTTAACCTGTTTGTATAAAATCATAAATTCAATGTTTGATACCCCTGATTTATTATAATATGTAATTTCTTTTCATACTCCAGGCAGGTCAGTCACAAGGCAGTACCTACCATATTATTGTAGCAATTCTAAGTCAACAAGTCAATATTATACTCCTATGCGACGGATTCAACAGCTTGGAAACAAATACTCCGATGTTGTTGATATACATATTTAGTACATCAAATAGGGGAATATTTTGATAAAGCTATTAAAATTGACTAACACATTGACAGTATTTTGTTGGCTGAAAGAAAAAAAAACTATTTCAAATTTTTTGTATTTTGTACCTACATTCTGTGTGGTTGAAATTCAATATCTAATATTTTTACTTTGTATTTATTTTTGTGCAAATGTTTTAAACAGTAGTTTCCTGCACTATTTACTAGTATAATTTCGTTAATATTGTTATATATATATATATGTATGTAAAAGCCTAAATAGGCGTAAACAAATAAATAAATAAATAAATTACGACGATTCATTGATTGATTTGATATACACATGCGTCAAATTAGCAATGTGAATAATCTACCACTATTATAGTAGAAGAATAATGAAATTTATTACCGCATTCATCCGTAGTCGCTGGCCTTATCTAGTTTATAATGCAAACCTAATGAATCTAATGATAGCATAATAATAATATTTACGTTGTTCGCTATCCAGCGCATTGCGGATTTTCCTGCGTAAGTTGGTACGGCAAAAACTTTTAACAATATCAACATCCGATCAGCCACAAGTAGCGTCATACCATAAAATAGTGATAATAAAGGTATTTGTGTAATTTGTTAAGTGCGTATGGTTTGAAGATCTATAAAAACCGAATTTAAACTCGGCAGGTAGATTTTACTGCTTCTCGGAAACTGTATAAAATGAAATCCTACTTCCATAATAATTTAATTCTTGAAAACGTTTTTATGTGTTTTCGGTATAATGAGGAAGTCTCAATAAATAATCCAAGGAACAGTAATGTAATGATATTTATTATTTTTATGATATTTTATTATCATGTTTTTCCTA
The DNA here is from genome assembly GCA_917880885.1 of Limnephilus marmoratus. Taxonomy (NCBI): domain Eukaryota; kingdom Metazoa; phylum Arthropoda; class Insecta; order Trichoptera; family Limnephilidae; genus Limnephilus; species Limnephilus marmoratus. The sequence goes on along the minus strand of OU862909.1, from coordinate 49,291,897 downwards.
ATATTTTATTAGGAAAAACATGATAAAAAAAGTTATTGCCAATATTTCTAATGTCGAAAGAGCAGGTCTGGCGGTGACCAAGTTTCGTGCGGTAGATAACGCGACATGTTTTCTATGACCAAATCCCCCCAACCTATTATGGTTCCGCGCCAACTCAGAATGAAACCAATTCAGAACCACCTCAGAAATGTCATTATAAGCTGTGAAAAAATAATTTAAATAGCCGGTAACCCTAACCAAACTTAACCTTTTTTTATCATCACTCTTAAGACTCTGCAACCGGGCCCGAAAATAAGAAGATGGAGAGATACGAAATTACGAATGTTAGAGGAGAGCGCTAAAATTTACTCTATTTTAAAACACGACTCGTTTAAAATAGAGCAAAAATCTCGGGGGCATTATCTTAAACAGCATTTGAAGAAACACTGTGAATTTTTTCAAACATATAACTTGTAAAATAACTGAAACAAACGTGTTAAGGGAACGTACCCAAACTACGTGACCTGTTCGGGGGGAGGGTCTTCAAAATGTCACGCTTGGTACAAATGAGCGGCGATTTGCTTAGGTTTTTGGTCACCAGGGATGGGAGGGGTTAAAAATCGCAAAAAATTGGTCACGTAGTATGGGTACGTTCCCTAATAATAATTTTTGGAGAATACTTTGCGATTTTTTTCTATGGAGGGAATTTTATATAATTTGCGTTTCGGCGCGGGCAAAGTCTAGATATTATCTTCAAGAATAACATATATTTTTAAGAGCTTTAAAACTTACCGTGTTTTAGTGAAATATCCAGAGTTGCGGGCCCTTAATTACCTTTTTGAGGTGGTTCTGAGTTGGTTTCACTCTGAGTTGGCCGGTCACCCCCTATTATAGTACATAATATCGGGAAGAATATATTTTCAAGGGGCATAAAGTTATCCCGAGTAGCGATACCGCATCTAAAGGGTTAATATCATGCAGATGAAAAAGTACACAACGAAAGTCGTATACATCGAGAATCGTGAGACAATTTCTCGTTTGACAGATTATTTATCTATCTAAAATCTAAACCATAAGAGCTCGTTCACATTGAGCATATAAATATAAAAGATCATAGCACGCCACATATCGCTCTCCATACAATCCCTTCAGACCGTTCACACCTGAGCGCTTTATGCGCACATCAACCATAGACAATGCACATCTTACGCCGTAACCGCTCCTGAGGCGATATGCCAACAGTTAAGCGCCTCCCACTCCGACGAAAACAGGAGAGGGGGTCATTTTAATTACGGAGCTGCCAAGACCGGTGGGTGACAGATGTCAAGTTCATAGATTCAGTACAAAAAATGCGCACTCCGTGGCCGCTCGCTAATTCCACTGACCCCCTCTCCTACCATAGGAAGAAATATTTTATCTGCGCCGTGTGAACGGCACGAAACATAAGCGCTCGCGGTTCAACAGATACCTGCTAGCGGTTATATTAGATGTCTGAACACCCCTTGAAGCATAACATCTGCGTGTTAATCTGAGCCACCTGGAACGGTAGTCTAGAACTCTCTAAAGTTCACCCTCGACGTCATGAAATTTGCACAGCTTTTTCTATCTAGATTCTAAAACTTTAGGAGGAAGCCACAAGCCAAAAATATGTATTTTTAGTGTGCCTTATAACGCCAGAAACATAAGTAATATGCCTAAAAATCGCTTAACAAGCGGACTCTAGAGTTTACGTTTTCAAGCCCTAAAGTGGTTTTTATTTATTTTGTGAATAATTTTGTAAGAAATAAAAAAGTTAATCAATGGAAACTGTCACAGATAATTTTCGCCATAAAATTACATTTTTAAAAGTTGTTTCTCGTACGCGTTAGTACATTTCTAGTGAAAAAATATTTTCTTTAGTAGTTTACGCTTATATTTTTTATAAAGTAATTAACAATTTTATTTTGATTTTACTCAATAGAAACGGTAGGAAAAGCTTCAATTTATACAAAGCATATTTTTGTTTACTTATAAAGTAAACCGATTTGTAGTAAAGATTAAACGAAAATAGTGATTTAGCATTCGCCTGAAGGTCAGCGCAACTTTTTTTTAAATTTTCACCTTGAGTTTTATCAGTTTAACTGTCAGTAATCAAGATGAAACGCTGGTTGTGACAATATTAGTATTGATAAATAATGCTTCGAAAAGAGACAAAACTCGGGCGAAGCCGTAAGGTATATCTGGTTCCGCGAATTTTCAACCCGCGACAAAGTATCCTACGAACTAAACAACCCCCCACAAAATCTACTAAAACCTAACCTAACTTAACAAAAAAATGGGACAAAAATAATACAGACATCCTGTAAAGACAACAAATTATTGTTCAAAAATAGTAAAATGGGACAAAAATAATACATCACTAAGACATCCTGTAAAGTTAGGTTAAGTTCGGTTTTAGAAGATATTTTTTTAGGGCGAATTGCCTAATAGAGAACTCCAGTCCGATTTTTTTAATGAATAATGACGTTCTAACTTAAATAACTTGCATTTTTATTTTTATTTTTAGAATTAGTTTTAATAGTTAAAATAATAATTGTCAAAGTTTTAATTTTTCAAGATCCCCCGAAAACCGCCGTACGTATGGTGAATTGTGTGACGTCATCACTCCTGAAAAATTAGTATAGGATCGGGCAATCAGCTGATCAACTGCCGCCATTTTGAATTCCGTTGTTCGAAGTATTCTTCCTAGAAGTAGCATTACTATTTTTTTGTGCAATAGTTTTTGAATATTTTCAATAATAGGGATAAACTAAGAGATACCTTTATTTTTGAAACATTATTAAGGTCTAAATAATAATGTTTCAATAAACACAACAACTAAATCTCTATAAACAGTATGTAAATAAACGAAAAAATTAATACGATGGCTTGTGTCAAATCGACGTCACGATACGTCGAACAGTGACGTCACCAATAAAATTTGTTTTTACGACCCGATTAAAAATGGACTTTTTAATAACTTTTTTAAAAACTCTGCGTTTAATATTATTAAATAAAACTTATATATTCAGAATCAGCGTTTATTGGTCTGTATGAACATATTTTTTTAAAGCCATAATATTTTTCACTGGAGTTCTTTATTAAAAAAAAGAAGTAGATATCTTGTTGGAGGATGTTTTGTCCGTAGGATATTTTGTCGGGGATATTTTGTCGGGGATATTTTGTCGGGGATATTTTGTCGGGGATATTTTGTCGGGGATATTTTGTCGGGGATATTTTGTCGGGGATATTTTGTCGGGGATATTTTGTCGGGGATATTTTGTCGGGGATATTTTGTCGGGGATATTTTGTCGCGGGATGAAAACGCGCATTACCAGTATATCTTGGGTACAAACCGGTTAGTCAATAATACCTTAGGAATCAGCCGATATCGCATGGGAATAAATTCCATATTATGGCTAGTGCTTCACTTCTATCGCTAAAAGTAAACAAACATTTCCTTGATCATTAATTAAACTCAGACATTAGCGACCTGATCGATACCACGTTTACAGTGGGGGGATATAGGTAACTTAATGGGATTAAAGTGCCTACAAAAAAACGTTTTTATTTTATTATTTATTACCACTCTTTATTATAAAGGCTTACCAGCGATCAGTGACGTGCACGAAGTTTTGGACCAGGGTTAGAGAAGGAGATAAAACAGCGAATTACATAATTGAAAAAAACTTACTACAGACAACCATGGCGCTGCAATTCGTAGAAGGTATTTCGCGCATATTTTTGAAAGTATAGATTGATTTCTTGCAATAAGTTTATATATTTTAATATCTAATCTTCTAATATATAAAATTCTCGTGTCACGGTGTTTGTTGCCATACTCCTCCGAAACGGCTGGACCAATTTTGATGAAATTTTTTATGCTTATATGTTAGGTCTGAGAATCGAACAACATCTATTTTTCATCCCCCTAAAAGTAAAGGGTGTTCCACTCCGAAGAAAAATTATTTTCCCATACATTTTGTATGGAACGAATTCTCCTATTTTGAAAGAACTGCAGCAATATTGTAAGGGGTATAATATTGAACTGTGAACCGGGGGAGGGGGAGGGGGAGGGGGAGGGGGAGAGGGAACGCGAGAGGGGAAAGGATACGCAGGGAGAAACAATTTAGATCAATTCAGCTAATAAGTTGACAATAGTTTTTGATTCTGAGGCGGTACGAAGTTCGCCGGATCAGCTAGTTATTTATATTTTTATGCGAGTAAGGTAGGGTAGGCAGTGCTTTAGGGAACGTACCCATACTACGTGACACACTTTTTGCAATTTTACCCCCCCCCCCCCCCCGGTGACCAAGTGTAGTATATTCCAAGACCCCCCCCCCCTACAGTTTTCACGTAGTATTTCATAAATATGGTTTCGAATCATTTTTTGCTAACAAAAAATAAAAATGCATTATTTGGCTTATATTTGTCTTTATTAATACGGCGCTTGCTGCGTGACAGCAAGAGTGCATGCATTACAAGTGGAAAAAATATTATCAAGATAAAACTTAGGTCAAAATATATTGAAACCGGAACGTAATTTATGGAAACGAAAGTCTTGTTATTTTTATAAACATTTTTCATCTCAATCATCTTCAACAAACACGTTCCCAGCATCAATCCATTCGTTGTTATAGTTGCTTTGCCACCTGCGAGTTTAAAAAGCGCCAAACACTGCGCGCCATATTTGAATGTACGAGGGTGGGTTTTTAAGTTTGCGGATTGGGAAAGGAGTGGAAATAAAAACCAAAATTACTTTTCCTTTTCACCATATTCACCTACTACCCTAATACATTTTTCCGATCTTTAAATTAACTTAAAGGAACTTTATAACAGCACAGAACTCAATTTTCTCCACATTTCACAATTTCTTATCTTATTATTGATAGCTCAAAGACTAATGACCTAATTACGATAAAACCCGGTGTTTATCCTAAAAATGAGTTGTTCAATTAGTACCTAATTCAGCGGTACCCCCATTAATCACTTACCTTCCCATTCCGCGAACTTAAAAACCTCCCCTCGTAGCTCGAAAAAAAACACGAGATTTCTAGATTGACTACGTGATAAAAACCTAAGCCCCCCCCGTTGTGACCAAGCGTGGTATTTTGATGACCACCCCCCCTGAACAGGTCACGTAGTATGGGTACGTTCCCTTATGTGCACACCTCTGCCGTTGATAAGTCTCTTGTTACCTCTCCGACATAAATTACGCATGTAATTTTTTGAATAACGTTACACTACAAAATATTGTATACAGTATTACGAAATGTAAGATTCAAACATTATACAAATAAGTTAAGAAATACAACGTGAAAATCTGTATAAAATTTATAATTTTGGGGTAATAGAGCAGTGTTTTTGAAAATTATAACATATAATATTTGTTTTTTTTTTTTAATTCGTAATACGTACAATTTGGGAGGCGGATAAGAGTACCGTCGCCCCAGGAACCATTTATTGGATAACTAACACCTCTGCCGTAGGTTACCCTAAGTGGTTCGCTATGTTTGGTGACTTAACAGGGGTGCCAGCATTCACGGGGAGAGGTTAGTCCGGGTCATGGCAGCGGATATGTTTGCCCACGAGGTGTAGGCCAGATCGGGAGAGACTGGTTAAGGGAGACCTGACCCCCGGATTCCTAATCCTTCATACCTTTTTCCTTCCCAGAACTTTCTAAAAATAATCTCCACACAATATTCCCAAAGATGAAATAGGCCGTGAGGGAAATTATTTTTTTCGGGGCCTCCTGTGAGGAGCCAGTATAAAAAAAAAACCTAACCACATTCAAAAATTTGTTCTTTTTTGTAAAGGTTTGTTAGAACTAAGTTCTCGGCATCAGAACTTACTTAGTGGTAACAGAGCGAGGGAAGTTTTGACCATGTATACATATAACAAAACGGTATTCAAATGACAAAAAAACAATCCAAAGCGATCGATCGTCGGACAAGAAACTCGCCTTGAATATTATATTAGCGGCAGTGGCGCACCGGCAGTTCTGGCCACGTGAGGATGGGCGGGGGGCCACAGCTCCATACTCCACACCTAGCACTACCACTAGCACTAGCACTAGGCCAAGGTACTGAATATTTATGATATCTAGACTTCTAGACTCGGGAGATATCGCATCGCGACACGAGGAGACAGACGACTATCTAAAATGGACACGAAAGTAGGTAAGTACTATATAATTATGTTTACGGAGTTTTTAATGAGTTAATCATCTAAAATTTAACCCCTCACTACCAATGTAATTCGTCAGGTAAATTAATAAAAACATTGATGTATCGTAACTTTATGAATCAAAAAGCCCTGACGGTTAGTGATATTTATTTTTTGCCAATAAAATTAAATAGGTATTGATATTAATATTATTAGTCGTATTATAACTTACAAAAGATAAATTAAAATATGTAACTATAGAAGAAAGACGTTAGGACAAAAAATCATGGATTCCAAATGGAATTCGACGGAAATCAAATATTCTGATCAAAAATTTGATCTATTTCTATGAAAACCTGTGAATAAATGTTTCAATTAAAATTTCTATGAAACTCTTTAAAATAATTAAAATGTATGTTGTCATTAATTTAATTTAGTTATTTATACATCAGATTGTATTATGCACTAATCAAAATCATAAAGGCGAATATGCACTATTGATGCCAGAATATGCACTAACAATCTCGAAATATGTGTGCTTAAAGCATACTACCAAACAGAAATCTGCGCTCAGAAAGCCTACGGGCTTCGAAGTATTAGGTGAAATTCACAGCAATCTCCAATTTAATCACCCTATTTTTACTAATTTTAATTAAAAAAATGATTTCCAATAAAACCGCTTCTTCCGTTAAATTAAGAACATCGACCATTTCCAATTTGAAATTTTTACGAATATGAGGGCTGAAATAAGCATTAACGAAGGAAAGGGGATAAAATATGCACTAACGACCAAAATGGTAAAAAATGCATTATGCCCAAATGCATATGATCCGACGTCTATTCGTTAAAATATAACGTTTGCCATACGAGACAACTTGTCTACGTTCATACTATATACCAGGGGTCACCAAATGGCGGACCGCGGTCGGGATCCGGACCGCCGACGTATTTTGCGCGAACCTCGTGTTAACAATACAAAATATTTTACACATGTAAGGGAACGTACCCATACTACGTGACACGTTTAGGGGGGGGGGGGGGTCTTCAAAATGTCACGCTCCATACAAATGAGCGGCAAGTTGCTTAGGATTTTGGTCACCGGGGGGGGGGGGGGTTAAAAATTGCAAAAAGTTAGTCACGTAGTATGGGTACGTTCCCTAACTTGAGTGCGTAATTTTTCCCGCGCTTTTTCTTTGCTGCCGTCGCGTCGCTTCGCCAACGGATGTGCGAGCGCGGAGCGCAAGATACAAGACGTTTGTAAAGGATTTTAAATCGGATTTTGAAAACAGATTCACCGATTTTAAGAAAATTGATAATGTCGTCGACATCCTCAGTAACATTTACTCTATGCATCCTGGTGATGAATGGAGCAATGAAGCTGCAAATATTTTCGGGGGTAATAAAGCTGCTCTCCAAATGGAAATGATCGATTTCCAAGAATATACAGTTTTAAAACACCAAAACTGGAAGTTTCTTGTCAAGAGTTTTGGATTAAAAAAATTGTGTTAATAAACCCAAAATTTAAAAAAATTGCCTTGAAACTTCTCACTTTGATTGGGTAAACATATGTTTGTGAAGCAGCATTTTCCAAGATTAACTTCATTAAAAATAAATTCCGGAGCAGACTTACCGATGAACATCTCGAAGATTTTATAACAATAGCCTGTACAAACTTTAGTCCAAACGTCGGACCGATAGTCCAATCAAAAAAATTAAATTTTTCTCATTAATATTGTAAAAAACCCTTGGTGCTTCTTTTTATTCCTAGCATTTATTTATTATTTAGTAAAATAATGTTACGGAACCCATTCGTTTTATTTGTTCATTAATATTGTATCTACACATTTTTTAAATAGTAAAGTTTATTATTTCAGTTTATTATTTGGGGGGGGGGGGGTTAGGCTTTTCCCTTCCGGACCGCGATGGTCATGTTATTTAAAAAAAACGGACCCATAATGAAAGTAATTGGTAACCCCTGTTATACATATACCATCAGATATTTACAGTTTTGTGGCATAATTTAACTACTATAGAAAGACGCAGAAGGAGGGTATTGAAAGGGTAAACAGATAATGCGTATTCGGTGGAATACAGAATAAACAAAGATTCTGTTTTCCATATCTTCAACACCAACGTACAGAGAGTTCGAGGTCGATCAATACAGACACGAAATCTTACTACATAATTGAACAAACTGTTAATAATTATTCCTATCAGGTAGCTACTAGCAACTACCGACAGTTCTGGCTCTTGCAAGCACAATACGACATTCATCATAATAATTAAAAATATATTGTTATTTAAATAATATGAATATCGTCTAAGAAATTAGTATGTAATGAGTTGAAGCAAAAGATCGTAATGTTTTCTAAGTCAAAAGATCTTTGGAAATTTTTAAATAATATATTAGGTATGTCAATGTAATGACATAGTGTTGTTTTATTGGTTCCATGCTTTGGTTCCATGCCTAATAACTCGGGATGAAACCAACTCGGAACCACCTCAAAAAGGTTATTAAGAGATATGAAAAAATAATTTTTAAATAGCCGGTAACCCTAACTTAACTTAACCTATTTAACCATTTTTTATATTTTTTATCATCACCCTTATTGACCTTTCTGATGTGGTTCTGAGTTAGTTTTATTCTGAGTTGGCCGGTCACCGTTTTGTTGAACACGTCTTGAATATTCCAATATGTAAAAAACAATGTTAACCTTCGAATAATAAGAAAATAATTTTCTGTCAACTTTTGCCTGTCAAAGTTTGCGCGCAAAATTCCTGGTTCTTCCCATGCATTTTAAATGTTCCTATTTATTAGTTTTTTTTTAACGCTTTTGCAAAAATAAAAATTGTTCTAAAATTTAGATAAAATATTCTTTCCGATATGTTTATTAGAAATAGACATTTTTGTTAATAAATATTAAAATTAGAAATGTTAATTGGCTAAAAAATGCATACCTGCGAATATTTGAATTAAAGTAATTAAAATAGAATAAACTTCAAATTTTAAATTCTGATTCCTTTTCTAAAAAAAATTTGTAATAAAACTGTCACCTCACTTTTTATCACTTTCATACAATTTTATTTTAAAATTAAATGTGGGTTACGTCACAAATAGGCGCAAAATCAAACCGTCACATTTGATCAGGTTTGTAAAATATCTGAACAACCTAGCTCATTAGACAATGAGAAGCATTATTTCTTTCCGTTTCTAACATAAAAGAAATCACAAATATTCGCATTACAGAAAGAGAGATATCTAACTTTTAATAATGCACGGTCGCTCTGGGACAATCTGGGTCTCCTGTTATTATAACGGCATATGATGTTTTGGGACAACTTGGGTCTCCTGAGATTAAACGGGTTAAATGTTTAGCTTTAGAAAATTTGAGGATTTCAAATTTAAAACAGCTAACGGATCGAGTGGCTGAGTTGGGATCGCGCGTCTGGGTTCAATTCCTCGGCTGGCAAGTCCTCCAATACGACACAAGCAACATTTTTCGCTTATTGTGGTGTTAGTAGGGGATTTTAAAATTATTGTCAGCTTATTCGTAACCCGGGAATGTTTGTCTTTCTGTAAAAAAAAATATAATTCAGATTTTTTTTTTTGGTTGAGTTGTTAAGGTTTCAGAAATGCCTAGAACCATTTTTGCTGTTTAAGGGTCGTTCATTAATCGCGTGATGTTTAACGTTTTTTTAAAGTGAAATAGGCAAATTCATTCTAGGAAGAGTGCTTTGTGTAGTGAAAAATTCTTTAGCACCGTTGTTTTGAAACTCGATGAAACGAAAAATAACGACATTAAAAAGAGGCAATTTGTGAGGCGGGAATGGGTACCGCCGCCCCGGGAACCTTTATTGGATAACCAACACCTCTGCCATAGGTCACCCCAAGTGGTTCGCTACGTTTGGTGATTTAGCAGGGGTGCCCGGGTTCATGGGGTAAGGTTTGTCTAGGTCTTGGAGGTGGATAACCAGGACACACTTAAGCCCAGATTCCTACCCACCCCTTAAACCCTTTTCCTTCCCATAACTCTCCTCTCCTTCCTTTCCTTAAAAAAACCCTCCGCCCAGCATCCCAAAGATGACATAGGCCCTGAGGGAATTTATTTTCCTTAGGGCCTCCTGTGTGGAGCTCATGTAAAAAAAGGCAAACAACTACATTTATAGGATTTAGTCTAATCGGTCTCCTCTTTGTGCGATGCTTCGTAGCCTATCGGTCTCCTCTCAGGGCCTATGAGTGCGGTGCTTCGTAACCTCTCCACTCATGTTTTCTGAATTAGAGATTTTTTTTTAATTAATTGAATTAAAGGAATGAATAGAAGGAATCAATTCAAAGGGCCAGGAGAATCAGACTGAATCGATTCACGCCTGGGAATAAATCTGCCCATGTCTAGTCTACAATGAAGGAGTGGTTAATCTTATTTTGTTATACATTACAGGTATTACATTCAATGAAAACGCTACTAACTTCTGCATCAACTCTATAGAAAGACATTCTGTAATAATCTCATTGATTAGTAGCTCGTGTACCGACGATTTAAAAGAAAGGTTTACGTTTAGTTATCTTTTTCATTAGTGAGGCACTTCTCCTGGCCGTGATACGTGGGAACACAAAACGTGCAAGACCTATTATTTTAAGGAAACGGCATGAATATTTGAAGGTGTTCTGTCCCTGCAATAACTATTATCATGCACGGAGAATTATGAGAAATGCTCAACTTCACAAAGTCCGAGTGCTTCGTAAAAGTTTGGTAAATTTTCGGGATTAGTGTCCATGGCTATTACGAATAATTTTTAGAAAAAAACTTTAGATTCGAAATTTTAGAAGTGAAATTTTATTTAACGACATTGAAAATTAAAATGCATTATTTTCCGCCAGCCGTGATGCAAAAAGTTTCTAAAGTGTATCATGTATCCCACGAAGTCGGCTACAACCGTATCTAGTTCTTGTTTGTATCAGATCAGGGATACCAACATAACAGTGGCAAAATGGCGGGCGGCAGCGGGCGGGCTGTCGTAGTATTGGTTCGCGAAGTGAAATTTTATTTAACGACATTGAAAATTAAAAGTTTCCTTTTATAGTGATTAAGGCGAATCTAAAGTTTTTTTCTAAAAATTATTCGTAATGGCCATGGACACTAATCCCGAAAAATTACCAAAAGTTTAAACAAGTAATTATATGATTGAAATTAATAAAATTACTTGGTTTTTACCACTTTTATTGTTTATAAAACCGACATGTTTCGTCAGCAAAGCTGACTTCTTCAGGGTTATGACAGAACTAATTTTAAATATAGACATATATATAGGTAATAGAAAAATAATCGACATAAACAATAATAAAATTAGAAAGAAAATAATGTTAAAGGGACGAGGGGCAATATAGAACAATTTAAAAAAATTTTAAAAATTTTAAAAGGGGAATAGATTTAATAATGGGTCATTTAAAAACAATTTTTGATTATTAATAATATTTAAATTTGCATTAACACTCTTTCTAATCTCTAAAATTTCTAATTTATCTAACTGAATGCCATTGACATTACAATGAATTAATTCTATTCCACTGTTAAAATTAAAGGTATGACTAGTTTCTATTAAATAATTATATTATGTTATTCTACCGAAAAGGTGTGCTCTACTTGGCTTCACGTGCAGCAGGGGGAATTGAAGTCGTTTACTAACCAGAACCGTTACAAATCTAGAAGTCAGCCAAACATAACATAATAACGATGTAGATGTAGAGTGCTGAGGTTAGACTAATGTTGAAGCCATCATCGAGTGGCCAAAACTTGTGAAATTGTAGGATAAAAATAAAAATAAGGTGTTAATTGCAGCGAGGTTGGTTGTCGACTGATTCCGAGTGATTTGCCGTCGGCTCCTGTGATCGGGGGCGTTGGATGCGATTGCCGCTTTTTTTTTTAATAACAAATGTTTTATTATCTTCCTTTTTTTGTAACAGAGATAATGATATCATCACTGGGATTTCCCGTGCTGAGGTTAAAAATGAATATAATGAATTATATGAAAAAATTATAAATACATTATGCAGTTTTTTTCGTTGTTGGACACTGCAACGCTGTCCGAAACGTTGGCTAAAGAAGGAGGTAGCGCAACACGGCATAACACCCCAAAAACAAATAACGAAAATACTTTTGGCCGTGAAAATCTAAAAACGTATCACATTATGCAGTGTTTTTTTAGAAATAATTATAAAATATATTACACAGTGTTTTTAGTGCAGCTGAGTGTTTTCGGTTTTAGTCTGTATTTGGTGTGGAGCCCAATGGCCTAGCGGTAAACTAATCAGATATTATAAAGTTTCATCATCAGGGGTGACAAATAAAAGATAATCCAATTGAAAGTAGGGATTCTTGGAGGATTGATAGAAAACGTGGCAGAGTACGACGCTGCACTTCATGGCTTCGAAACGTGACAGGCAAAACAGATTGCCCTTATGATATCCAATCTCTTCTGCACCAGAAGTAGATTATAATGAAGACTATTTCATTAAAAAAAAACTCCAGGTTCTTGTATATTCTTCCTGCGATAGGTTTCTTCGTAGGCCATCTCTACATATTATAAATTAAAGTCCTCTGCCGTGTCTGTCTGTTAGAGATAAACTCAAAAACTACTGAACGGATTTTCATGCGGTTTTCACCAATAGATAAAGTGATTCATGCGGAAGGTTTAGATATATAATTTGTCAAGGTTTTGTGTAAATTGGCAAGCGGGCGGTGTGGATTTGATTTGAATGCAAATTAACAGATGGCGGTGGTTATAAAGGTTGGGTAACCATCCAGTAGATGGCGTTGTTTCGTTAGCCACAACAAAGCGTCGCCGAGTCAGCTAATTTAACATATTTTTTCCTCTCCTGAAAATGAGCGCAAAAAATGCTTGGTTTAGCACGCCGTAGGGTTATCCCGTACCATTTAACGTATTTAAGCCAACAATACAACTCTAGTTTCGTAGGTTAACGAAAGCATAAGAAATAAACTAAAAGGGCAGCCACACAAAGCAAAGTTTAAAATTATCCAATAAATCGAGCTTTCCAAAAGAGTTGTGATTTTGGACGTAAAACTTTAATAGGTAAGTACACGAATACTTAAAGATTATATTCTTACTAAATTAATCATTCATAAGAGATATAACCTCATAATATGCGTGGACGTGGCCTTTATCACCATATCCCATACGGTCGTCACAGAAGGATAAAATTATAATGACTGTGTGACGGTTGTGTGGGATATAATTTTTATCGTGTGTGACTAGTTTTAATGATACACAAAATATCCGTTAAAAATAAACTATTGTGTTTGGTACAGTCATATTTGAAAGGTCAATCAAAGGAAACAATCAACAGATTGCGTCAACAGGAAAGGGGGCGAAACCCAATATAAACAAAAATTTTAACAAAACAAAAAAACGACTTCAAAAAATGCAATAAAAAGTAAGAAAATAATTTCGTATTCTTCTACAACTTCATAATCAACTTACTTTTTCTAATCATCAATATGTAGGTACGATTGTTACTTTTGGAGTCCGTGTGAGTCAAGCTAGGTTTGTAATTACATACATAGTTATAGGTGAGATGTGCTTGTGTCGCACAAGCGACTTGACGAGGCGAGAGGCAAGAGCGGGGCTGCGGCGGGAGGGGAGCTGTCAAGTGAACACGCCGGGCCGGGTACCTTTGCTGACACCGACTCCAAAAATAACAATCGTACCTACATATTGATGATTAGAAAAAGTAAGTTGATTATGAAGTTGTAGAAGAATACGAAATTATTTTTTTACTTTTTAGTGCATTTTTTTAAATCGTTTTTTGTTTTGTTAAAATTTTTGTTTATTTTTTGATTTTTAGTGAATCTGAAGTACACTAACTATTTTTTCTGAATATGGGTAAACCTATTAAACGTGCTGCTCATATGAGACAGACATAATTTGACCATGACGACGTTAGGGTCAAATTAAGAGATTCGGCCGAGTTTCGTTAATTTGTCATGGATCCGATAATCAGAACCTAACCAAATTCTCATCAAATTACTCTTGAAGTACATCCTTTCCAATAAAAAAAGAATCATCGAAATCGGTTGGCGTGATATTGAGTTATTCGTCCATTTGTCGCGCACATACTTAATGCAATTTTTTTTTTCTTTAAAAAGAAAGACAAACATTCCCGGGTTACAAATAACCCAACAATGTTTGAAAATCTCCTACTACCACCACAGAAAGCCGAAAATGTTGCTTGTGTTGTGATGGAGGACTTAGCCAGCCGAGGAATCGAACACGCGACGCTCGGGTGGGACCCAAGCGCTATGCCCACTCAACCACTGACCAGTCAGCAAATTTAAGACTTATATGGTTTTCTCATGGATGCTACTGTCGGAACTGGATCAAATAAAAATGGGACCACACGGGAAGCACCAGCTTTCAAATAAAAAAAGAATCATCAATATCGGTTCACCCAGTCAAAAGTTCTGAGGTAACAAACATTAAAAAAAAAATACAGTCGAATTGAGAACCTCCTCCTTTTTGAAGTCGTTTAATGAAGTCGTTTAAAAAGTAGCAGGATCTTGCCGCTAAAATAAAGCTACCCAGTACTGTTATTGTTTATTGTATCTTTCAAATAATGGGCAACATCAAAGTGAATTTAGACCAAACGAGATAGAGCCAGAGCAGGAACAAGAAAGTTCTTTCTTGATCTTTCGTTTTCACCATTTACACCAAAAGAATACCAACGAACGGGAACGAAAACTAGAACAAGAACTACAATTCTTACAGATGCTCTAGGGGTGTTTAGATCAGGCGAGCGAATACACATTGTGCTTTCTTCAACAATCAGTGGTAGTGTTCACTACACCATGTCCGACACAGTGAGATCGATATTGTGATTTCAAGTGCTGCAATGACTAAATTTCTCGTTCGGACTAAATCCACCTTTATGCAGTTGTGGTCCTTCGCGGGGGATTAAACTTCACCACATATACCCGAAACTTACTAAAAAGCTATTTTAGTAAGCATCGACTGGTCACTCAAAAACCATCACGTGGAAAGTTTAAAAATTGGTTTTTAATATGGCTCGTTGTGTTGCAAACATATAAGTACTATGGAATCGATCCCGCAAACTCCCGAGCCAAGGTCAAGCGTGCATACACAGGGTGGCCACAAAAAACGGATTTCAAAATTCCCTGATAATTCCAGGTTTTCCAGGGCAGTTTCTACATTTTTCCCTGATATGTTCATAAGGGGATATCGTTCGTTAGATAAATAATAAAGGGAATTCCGTCATCTACAGCATTTATTGTTTCTTTGTATCACAATAATCTATTAAAAACAAAATACACTTGTTACAAATTTATGATATTTCGCCTGAAGACTTTTTTCAAGCTTTTGAAACGATAGATAGAGATTTAATCATTAAAAAAAACTATCTAAAAATGGAATAAAAGGAAAGGCATTGAAACGGTTCAAGGATTATTTAACTAATATATATCAAACCACAAAAGTGGGTCAGACAATCTCCGAACCAATGAAGATTACATCGGGTGTACCACAAGGGTCTGTTCTCAGACCTATTCTTTTTATAATGTACATTAATGATATGGAAGTATGGCAGACGACGCATTGATATATATAGCAGGAGAATATTATGAACTCATAATGAATCATTTAGATGAAGACCTACATAATATATCAATATGGCTGAAGAAAAATAAACTAAAATTGAATGTAAACAAAACTAACATTGGAAAACGAGTAACGCAAACAAAAAAGACATGTTGATAGACGGTGAAGTTTTGAAAGAAGTATTTGAAATTAAATATTTGGGAGTAATAATTGACTCCAAATTGACTTTCGCTCAAAATACCAAACCAATTATTAAAAAAATTGCCAAAAAAAATTCACTGTTGGGAAGAATAAGAAGATTCCTTGTCATAGTCTCCAGTAAAAATGTGTACAACGCATTCATTGTACCACATATAAATTACTGTACTGTAGCAGCATTCTATTCTTAGCTAACGACGGATTAATGAAACAAAAAATAAGTACACTTCAGTCAAGAAAATGTTGAAGGAGTTAAATATCTTGTCATTTAAACAAATTATTTACTTCAAATACTATATTGTTAATCTGCAAAATAATTAATGGCCATACGTCTATTGAATTCCTAAGAAAAATTGATAAAACTACAAAGCAACAACACGAGACGAGGAAAAGAAATGAACTAAGACTCCCCTTCAGGAAAAAAAAAGCCATTGATGTACGGAGCATTGAAGATATTTGGAGAATTACCAGAAGAAATAAAATTGGAAGAGAGCATAAAGGCATTTAAAATTAAATTGTGAAGATATGTGATTGATTTGGTATAGATGTGTTATTTTAAGTGTATATATATATAGAAGGAGTGTATTAGGACAGATAACTATGTACATATTTAAAATACCGCAATAAAATAACTTTGGGGTTTCACAAATCGCAAAATAAAGAATTTAGTTTTATTTTTGGAATTCCCTGATGTTATAATTTTTTTTTTGAAATTCCATGACATTTCTGATTTCCATGATAATTCCAGGTTCGGTAAAATTCCCTGATAATTCCAGGTTTTTCAGGTTTTCCAGGTCTTGTGGCCACCCTGATACACTACGGGGAACTTGTATGAAATTACCTGAAAATATATTGGTGCGCGTTAGACTTTGAGGTGAGAAAAATAACAACAGACTAATTGCTATGTACGAGTACCTTTTGCATATTTGAGCTATACAAATATTTATAATACTCGTATGAACACATTTATTTGTGCGAAACTCTATATTTTAATTAACCGGTGACTAAAATAAAATACTTAGGCTTAATTTTTGACAGTAATTTAAGGTGGAAATAAAATATTATCATTACAGCAAACAAACTTAGAAAATCAATATACCTCCTTAGACATACTCGCCGATTTCTTGACTTGAATTAACTCAAAACAATTTACTATGCCCTAAGTCAGTCTTTAATCGAGTACGGTATTACAGCCTGGGGAGGAACAAACGCTGCCACCATTTATTCGATTTTTAAAGCTCAGAAACTAATTATGAAGATTAAACTAAAACTACCGATCACAAGCAGTCCGGAAGAATAATCGAAGAGTATGTACGAGACGATATATGAATGTGAATAAGGCAGGGTGTGGTTGTCAAGTTGTTTAGCGGTCCGTCCTCTAATCCTACCACTGCGCGGAAACAGCGTTATGGTTAGTTAGTTATATTTTATTTCTGTTATTACCCACGAGATTTAAATTTTTACCCGATGGGTAATTTACCCTTGTAGTATAAAGGAGACGTCTACTAATATCTACAGGAATTCCAAAAACTGAACAAATCGGACTAATATCTATGAGAGCCGAAGTGAGGACGAATATCTACAGCTGACCCTTGTAGTATTATAAAGGAGGCGTCTACTAATATCTGCAGGAATTCCAAAAACTGAACAATTCGGACTAAAATCTATGAGAACTGAAGTGAGGACGAATATCTACAGCTCAAACTGCTGACTAACATCTATGAGAACCAAAGTGAGGACGAATATCTACAGCTCAAACTGCTGACTAAAATCTATGAGAACCAAAGTGTGGACGAATCAGCACTGGCAGAGATTGGGTTAGGTTAGGTTAGTTATTACGTAATTGAAGTAATTTATGTTTTTCCGTACAGCCTCTTGCTCAGCTGCCCTCTGTAGATATTAGTCCAACCTACGCTCCATAGATAGTCACCACTGGGACCGTCATAGATATTCGTCCGACCTTAGCTCTGTAGATATTAGTCCTCACTCAGAAGTTCATAGATATTAGGCCAACATATGAGCTGTAGATATTCGTCCGACATACAGGCTGTAGATATTAGTATCTGGAGTCATTATAAACACAACACCACGGAAACGCTGCAAAATAATATTATGGTTTTGCGTGTTTACAAGCGAGTTCTCACAACAAAGACCGGCGCTCGATGTCCGGCTGTGAATAAGCTTCCAATCTTCCCACAAGACCCTCAAGGGAACGTACACAAAGAGTTTTATATGCATGCAAAGAACGTTTGCAAGAACCGGTGTGCCGTGTGCACTTATTTGCATCCATGGGCGTATCGCTGATACCTCTATCGTCACCTCTTTTTTTCTCACAAAAGACATGTGTAACAGAAAGAGAGGTAACAACGGAGTTTTTAAGGGTCAATAGCTCATGCATAGTCAGCAGCAAAGCGATGCGGCGTTGTATGGGTCTGCCTCTGAGAATTCTGTTGCCATGTATCTTTTTAAATACACCTGCATAAAATTCGATCGTTTTCATGAATGAATTACTGCAAATCTTGGAAGTGGAAATTAACCCACTTCCCGGCGTCCGATCGAGCTGAAACTCGACAGACAGGCTCGTTGTCAATGAAAATGCATTCTATCAATTTTTGGTGATACTCAACGCACACACGCATTTCTCTGAAATTGGCAACTAGCCAGTCCAAATATGGCGCTACTAGATGCATCAAACGAATAACGAGCGTACAAGTTCCTTATCAAATTCATTTTGAACCATCCCTCCGTACTTTTCCCTTTCGCTCATTATTGGAGGGGTGGGAGAAGCAAGGGACAGCAACAGTTTGTAATATACCTATCATTTAAATTTCTCGGCGCCCGCGTTTCCTCTTAACATCCTGATACGTCAACGTGAGTAAGGCAGAGAGGTTAAACGAAACGATACTCCTTTATACTTCTGGAATAAAGGAATTACAAAATATATATAGCACACTACGTGGCAACTAACAGTACTGGTGTTGACCGTTGACTTTACCGTAGCATTTACATATTCTATTTTCCTACCACTGACTGACTAAGAGTTTCGTTGAAACATCTCTTTCAGGTTTCAGTCACAAGCATAATTTTTGAGAAAGATAGAGAAGTTTACAAAGGAATTATTAGCGGTACGCCTTTATACGTCTGGAATAAAGGAATTACAAAATGTATAAATACACTATCTGGCAAGTAACACTGCTGCTGGTGATGGATGACCTTTAGTTGCAGTTGCAGCGGTATGCAGTTAGCAGAAGCGGCTCCTGACTCACGTCCGAGGAAATGAAAACATTAAATTTATAATAATCCGTGCGTGATAATGACAATTCTGTCTGCCATGTTTTATTGTGAATTGGCAGGGTCGAAGAACAATGAAATAACAAATTAATAATGTCGAGGCTATTGTTTTATCAGTTAAATGTTATATAAACTATGTGGTATATTACATTAGTATATTATTGTTATTTAGTTACATCAACACAGAATTATTTATACTGTGAGGAGTGATTTTTTTTTATGTGAATACCGCACAAGAGTCCCAAATGCACCCGTCTGGAGCCAGTGAGACTATGGCATCCTCAATTGGGGTATGTTATGAGACTGAAGGTAGTGGGGAGAGGAAGGAGATAGAGAAGAGGAAGGTGGGGAAGTACCTGGCTATTCAGATCTGGTCATCAAACACGGTTAAAGCCATTTCAAGCAACGATACTGAGAGTATTTTCCACTCCAGAACGTGCCGCAAATATACTAAATTGATTAATTGCGAAATAACACAAATTAATAAGAAAAAATTATTTGCCACGCCAAGATTCGATCCCGCGACCTTCGGATTGCGAGTCAAGAGCCTTACCGCTGGACTACGCCGGCCAATTCAGACGACATCTAAATTTCTCACGTAAAGGTCTTTGGTCTGCTATTTCAAAAGTCATTTTTGCAATTGGGATCACGAGCATTTAGATTACTTAAGAAGCATCAAACAAATAAACGATCCCATAAAATTGAAAACATCATTAGATAATAAGCTACAATTTTTTTTGCTGGAAAGTGCCAGGCGCTTGGCCGGACTATAAGCAATTCAACCAGTACATTTTTTCCACACATTTCTCTATAGATCGAATGCAACTAATCTGATTTTAATAAGTGGAGGGTGAGTGCAAAGGACACACATAGGCGCATGTACAATGTGTAGACAGTTTATGCCTTCAGCATTGAAGACGCCATTCCCCCCCCCCCCCCCCCCCCCCCCAACCCCCTAACACCCGAGTAGTAAGTAGCCCATCTAAGATCAGTAATATTTTTTGGTCCACTAAACGATTTGGGTTGGGCACCCCTGTAACAAACAAATATCAGTTATATATTATATACATATTTGATATTTGTTCAACAAATCAGTTATATATTATGTATATTCACGATAAATACTTTTATAAACTCTACTTTAACAATTTTAATTAATTTGAATCATATTAATGTGTTTACATTACTTTTGGCTAAAAAGTTGCGCATCACTGAAGTGTTATAATGTTACATTCATATAAATTAGTAGGTTAACTGTAGGCAACATAAGTCAACTGTAAGCAATATAATGTACTGCTCGACACTCGACATCGCCCGAGTGTACACATTTTTTAAAAAATCTAATAAATTGATCAATTGAAAAATATGATTCTGTTATACGGCATCTGTTATTATTTCTTGATAATTAAATGAACTTTTCAAGGCTTCGTAGGTTATAGCAACAATGACGTTACAAGCGGAAAATAGCTGTGATGACCTTTAAAGTAGCCCAGACAGCTCAACCTAGAAACGATGCCAGAGCTCAATTTTCAAACGTGTTTAGTGAGACAGCAATTTTACGCTTTACAATTTAGATAAAGAGAAATGATAGAATGCCGCGAAACGAATCATCATTATTGTTTCATCAACCTCAATACTGAATAATTCAGAAAACCGTTTTGACATTCTCATTCTCGCTAGCAGTGAAGTCGGCCGTTAGCCGGATCGATATCGCCACAAACAATTATATGTGCATATTTCTCCCATACGTGGGCAGCTTTTGAATAAATGATAGGCGTAGAGCAACGGTTTTCAAACCTTTTAAAGGTACCCCGAGACCCCCTATAAGTAATAAAAAAGTTTTCACTACCTCGTGACCCCCCCCCCCCCCCAGCCTTTTTCATTTTTGTATTTTGTATGTAAACATCTTGTATTAGGTCTGTATATTTTTGAGCCGGTACCTTTTATTGTATTTTCCTGATTTTATTTTTTATTCATGGAGGATACTTTATTTTAACTTTTTGACACCAACAGTACATAAATCAAATGAGTGGTTATAATAATTCATAAAATTTTATAAGACATGTTTCTGTGAAATATTTGTAAAGTGATTCTTCATATTTTGTTGTGTCTGTATGTTGCTTCTGTTAAATGTTTTGTAAAATTTTTCTTCATATATTGTGTCTGCATATTGGATTGAGTTGGGTTTAACTTTTCAAAAGTATACCAATAGGCCACTTGCATGGACTTCATAACTAATTGGAAAAAATCGTGTGGATAGAGTTTTTTTACTAAGATTACGAAAATGTTAGTAAAAATTTTTAGAAATGTACAGTTTTTTTTTATTTTTAAATAAATAAATCCATTACTTGGGCTCGTGACGTCACTACATGAAAATGTCCCGTCGCCGAAAATGTTCCTATTAATTTTATAAAATTCCACACTGATTTATTTTTTTATATGGCATCACTTTGATTTCAGGCGAATTTTTGAATTCGTTCACTAGATTTATTGTTTGTTCTCTGCGAACTTATCATTTGGTTTGATTTTTTGACAGATGTTCTGAAGAGAACCCCGTACAATTAATGGGTACGGGGTTCTCTTCAGAACGTGAAGATAATGTCGGTACATGTTTTAGAGGTATAATGATTATGGTGCTGATTTTAACAAAATAAAATTTTATAATATTCTTATTATTATTACAATTTATAAGTTCAAGTATATTACATTGAATTTAGTAATATATACGCTGTACATTATAATGATTTATGATCAATAAGATGGATCAAGGAAAAAAATATTTATGAGATGTAATATTTTTGGTATGCCTCGTTATTCTCCTGTGCCATTCGTGTGGAAAACGTTATTTTAAAAAAAAATGATTTTCGGCTATGTAATTATCGTTTTTTCACACCTATAAAATTATGTCCCGTCTTTCCGGTTTATAAAAAATGGTCTGATTTTTCGGTTTGAAATTTTCAAAAAATCCCCAGGGTTTCAAAAATACGATTAAAAAAATAAATAAAATACAGAATGTCTTAGAATATTTGCCTAAACCGGAATTTTTTTTTAAAAAATGTGATGCAAGTGGCCTATTGGCGATCCCTTAATGAGTTTTGATAACTCATGGGAATGCAACTTCGTTGTATGTTTTATTTAAATAATATAAATAATAATAAAATCAGTGTTGATTGCTGATCAACCTTTTTAGCCGGAGGGCCAATTTATCCATGTTCAATTTTGTAGAGTATCCGGTACCTACAGCTTGACATGGTAACTTTGCAGCCGTTGGTGTTGCAAACCTATTTCAATTAAAAAACGGTATTATTTAATAAAACTATCAAAGAAAGCACAAATAAATAAAGCGCCGCTCGTGAAAATTTTATATCCCCAAGGCCAAAACAATAAATGCTTTTGATTTTTGTCATTCTGAACCAGAACGTACAAAAAGTGCTTGCAGTTGACAATCATTCCAAGATTCAATATATGTAGATAAACAAAAATTTGTCACGAAAAGAGGGCAAAAATTTAACTATGTTGAAGGTCAAACCAATAAATGCTGTTGATTCCCACCTTCCTCTTCCCCATCAAATTAAAATACGTAGGTACATATAAAAAGATATTTTATTTCATTTGTCGGGGGGCTAGAATTCTAATAATCCATGCGCTTGATAGCTGCAAGACGAGTTGTGATCTAGCCTCCTAAGTTAAGTAAATTCTAATGTAAAATCCATGCTAATTTGTACAGCGCTCTTGAGGCGATTTTCGCTATATAAGTTGTCCAAATTTATTATTTATTATTATTATCTCCTTCCCCTCCCTACTACCATCAGCCTCGCAACATACCCCAAATGGGGATGCCATAGTATCACTGGCTCAGATGGGAGCAGCTGAGACTCTTGTGAGGTATTTTCGTTCAGAACGTACGATATTACAAGAATTTTTTTGGTATTTTATAAAACGGAAACCTTTAAAACCTTCATTTAAAACACATCAAACATCTCAATTAAAACCTCTGCACTGCTCTAGTCTGAAATCTAGTGAATTTCTGTCCTTTTTAAAACATGTAACAAAAAACTTTATTTTGAGTGGCTGCATCAAAACTTTGACTTAGGTATGTTTTCCGCTAAACCCTTTTGCAGAACTGACATTGAATATTTAACTGCAAATTTTTTGAAATTATATTTAGGGAAAGCCTTGAGCCGCACTATATTGCGGGCCGCGGGTTGCTCTTTGCTGTATTAAATGGTGTGCACTTCTCATCAATATCAGACTTTGCACAAGCGCACTTTTCTTCCTTCAATGCGATAAAAACGAAATAAAGAAACCAACTAAAATTGGAAAATGACCTCATACTATGTCTCAAAAATAGAGCCAATGTTCAAAAAATGGTTGCAAAAGCGTGCCCGTCGCATTAATTTGTATTATATGGGTACATTTTTTTATTAGCGTCTTTAAAATTATAACCACCGATTGCTTGTTATAATAATGTTAAAAAATATTTCTTCTAATTTTATTTATTGATGTCTCGCGACCAGTTTCCGTGAACCGTAGGTTAATTTCACTGTTTTTTTTTTTTAAGAAAAAATGTCACGAAAAGCATGTCATTTTATATTTTATTTTTACGTTGAAATTTTCTAAAACGAGTTACATTATGATCATAATATTACCTATATTATTATGTTCGTTTATGTCCGCGCGGAAGGCGTCCGTGACTTCACACCGGCTAACGTTTATAGGCTGTCCAAATAATTTTTATTTTAAGTTTTTATTCCACCTGGACAGGGAGGACATTGCAATCCCAGTCTACCATATACACCTACAACTACGCAGAGAAAATTAAAAATTATAAAAAAAAAAAACTAGATAAAATAGATGTAGATGGTAGATGGGTACCTAATAACACAAAATAAAAAAAAATTCATGTAAAAAGGTCAAATAATTTTTTTATTAATCTAATATGTTTTCAGTGGTAGTTGCATATTTTAGCAAAAAAATTGAGATCTTGCATATTTACCAGAGTGGAAGATACTCTCAGTATCGCCCTGATGTAAGATCACCATTCAGAATAGAAAAGTTGCTTGAAATGGCATTAGCCGTGTTTGGTGACCAGATCTGAATAGCCAAGTACTTCCCCGCCTTCCTCTTCCCTATCTTATTTCCCTCTCAACTACCTTCAGCCTCACAATATGCCCTAATCGGGGATGCTATAGTCTCACTGGCTCCAGACGGGAGCAGCTGAGACTCTGAGGTATCACTATAATTTTTTTTTAAAATTAATACTCGTAAATATGCAAGACCTCATGGATTGGCGTTGAATGAATCTATTCAGGTTATGAAGAAAATTCGCCTTATGAATTCCTCGTTGCCAAAGCTAAGTAAACTCGAAAAAGAGTAAACTCAAAGAAAAGTTTGCAAAACTTACTGAACAATAACCCAGGGTTTGAACCCTTGTGCCAAATTTACTTTAAAATTTGGGAGGCTGGAATGGGTACCGCCGCCCCGGAAACCTTTATTGGATAACCAACACCTCTGCCATAGGTCACCCCGAGTGGTTCGCTACGTTTGGTGATTTAGCAGGGGTGTCTGGGTTCATGGGGCGAGGTTTGTCTAGGTCTTGGAGGCGGATGACCAGGACATACTGATTCACGCCCAGATTCCTACCCACCCATTAAACCCTTTTCCTTCCCAGAACTCTCCTCTCCTTTCTTTCCTTAAAAAAAAACATCCACACAGCATCACCAAAAATGACATAGGCCTTAAGGGATTTTTTTTCTCAGGGCCTCCTGTGTGGAGCTCATGTAAAAAAAAATTCCGCTTACAAAAATATATTAAGCGATCGTAGACACAATTTGTCTACAGAAATTTAGAACAGTGGGTACTTAGTCATGTGCGTTTTTAAAGGTAAATTGTAAATTTCATTGTTAAATACATTTTGTAATTGATATTTTCTAAAATACGATTGTTATCCTTGAGAACTAATAGCTTACTAAAATAATAAATATTTAAAAATACGACTTCCTGTATTATATCATGTTGCATATTTTGGCCCTTTTTATAGATTTTCATGCTTATTTTAGCTATGTTTATTGCATATTTGCATGCATATTTTAGGCTGTTTTTGTTGCATATAATCCGGTCTTTACTCATAACAATCCCACAAAAGATAGAGAATCGCTCTTCAGATGTGGACGGGACAGTGCAGTACGTCTTAACGAGTAGTTTTCTGATATCGCTGCAGCGGTATAGTGCCTGGTCGCCGAGAAATTTGAACAATTTAATACAAAACTTCTCTTGTCACTGTTGCTCTTACTCCCCGAATACTGAGTGAAAGGGACAACTGCACCTCAGGATGATAAAACCTTAATAAAATCATCAAAATCGAGATTTTGTATTCCCCATTTTTTTCATCCAAAACTGGACCGATTTTTAAGATTTCTTTCACAAATGTATTAGAAGAAAATCGAACGAACAAATTGAATAAAATGAACTTCTGTTGGTGGCGTTCAAACCAGGCAATTTTAACGATTTTGGGGGGGTTCTACCTCCTTTAAGGAGTTTACGAGTAACAAAGAAAGCAAAACATACTGACATGTTAGTGGTCGATATCTATACTGTATTAAAAAACATTTGCAGTAGTGTCCAATCCAGAGAGGAAATTGGGGAATACGTTTAAATTGACAAAACGTTGCCCGGCTTCCTCTTAAATAGGGTGGGAGACACATTGCCCCCTTGTCCGACTCCGCATTTAAGATGAATATATATACGTGAAATCCTATTTAGATACTATTTTGATTAATCTTTACGACGAATCGGCTTACAGTATGAACATCAAAAAATATGCTACGGATAAATTGAAGCTTTAACTACTTTATCTATGTATTGGAATTACAATAAAATTATTATTTACGTAACAAAAAATATAAGCGTAAACCACTAAAAAAAATGTTTTCTCATGACTTAACTATGAAGTAATGTAAGTAACAATTTTAAAAAAATACCCCTTTACGGCTAAGACTATTTTTGACTTTATCTATGTTCTAACTTTTTTACGTTCTTATAAAATTATGCACAAAATAAATAAAAACCACTTTTTCGCTTACTAGCCTCGTGCAAAAAGACGCTCGATTTTAAAATTTTGCAGGCATGAGATTCGAAATATTTCTAGCGTTTATATTCCTCTTAAGGAATAGGTCTTGAAGAATCTCCTGCCCATGGAACGTGATTTTTCTTTTATCCTTACCAAATAGCCAGCATATTGACAACTGCTGCTGGGAAATATAGGCTTTATGAGTTTGTCCCATAACAAGTGATGGAAAACACGACCAAAGGTCTTGCTTAGGTCAAGATAATATATTTGATAATGTACCTAGATACTGTAAACCAGGTAAGCATCTCTTTCACTATTATAGGATTTCTTCATTCGTTGTACGATGGCACATGGTCTCACGCCTAAAAAATTTTATGTCTACAGCATCCAGCAGTATTTCCAAATAGAAATTCGGTACGGTATTATGTTGAATAGAACGTGTATAACGTTAAAACATCAATAAAAGAAAATAATTGTCCCTGACGACAAAGCGGAAGGAACTGGTTGCATCTACTCTACACTCTACACACACAAGGCCAAGTACGGGAGTAGGAGTTCAATGACCATTCGGGGGTCAATTCCGTATCTCCTCCTTCAGCTAAATCTTTACCGCTGTAGCGAGAAGATTGGATAAGACTGGAAAATAATATTTACGGGTCGTTTATAAAATACGTCATGTACCAAGGGGAGGAAAACGGGATTGTGTGTGATAAATTTTGGAAGGGATGTGTTACTTATGTTCATGAATAAAAAAAAACATTTTCAACGAACAAATAGTAGGTAAATGATTCTAATAAATAAATAAATATATATTTTTTAATTAATAATAATAATAACACGTCCACATGTTTGAATAAACCCAACCTGGCAATAGAGACCCATCAGTTTCCCTAGAAAACTTCATTAAGATAAAAAATAAGGCAAATTATGCTAATCCAATCTTTTCTAGTTTATTGTAATGTTACTATTTTTCTAGGAAAGCTAAAACAAAAGCTAGACAAAAAGTATATCTCTATGTAAACAAATCATGTAAAAAAATTTCTATAATACATTCAGCTCGTGGAGCGTTGGAAACCTAAATCAATTAACGTTACCTATTATGATATACAGTCGACTTCCCTGTACACTTTTGGGACCCAAACATTTTGTCTCAAAAAAGCGAAGTTTAAGATGGTATAACTAGAGAAAACCAGAAATATGTCATTTTTAAATCAGGTTTTAGACGCATTGACTCTTTTCCACATAAAATTATAAATTGATTTCGAAAGATTGCTCTTTTATCTAGTAAACGCATGTTTTAAATTTTAAGAAATAATGTTTATATTTAGTATAATAAGCTTATACCATAAGTCGTTGGCAGATTTCTTATATTTTCAAAAAAGTTTTTGTATTATACATTACAACACCCATTTCAAATCATGTAATCATGCAGTAAAATAAATCAATACATTATCTGTGAAACGCATGTTTCAGAATTTTAATTTTAGTTTAAATAAAATCATTAAAAAATATATACGTACATGTGTTTCTTGACGAAAATTGGTCCGTTTGTGTATTTATTTGCGCACTTACAAACTAATATATTTCAGATTTTTTGTACATTCTTATTTATCTTAGACATTATTGAAAAATGATAAATACTTATGATCAAAAATTATTTAAAAAATGTACATAATTTTAATAGTTTTATCATCAATGCTTTTCAGCATTTTTGGATGTAGGTATAAATTAAAGCAAATTTGGAATGAAATAAAATAGATATTGAGTTATAATTTTTAAAAGCTGGTACGGAGCTGGAACCGGCCTGTACGATCGTAAGAACAGCTTTCGACGAAATGTGGATTTTCGGCCGCTGGTTGGTTAAACGCTCTCAAGGGAGTAGACACAAAATATTATTGATCTTTTTCATACGTGTAGGTTTTGTATGTGTACATATTACATTTATTCGAGTTTTCTTGAATGTGTTTTTACATTGTGATAAATGTGGGTATTATTTATTATAATGTGCTTTGGTTATCTAAATTTTTACAGAATTGCCATACTTCTGCCCATTTAAACGCTTATATGTATATAGGTTTACTGAACATTGACAATGTAGTGAATTGCCCTCAAGCGCAGGCATCAACGATGGCGATGCAAGTTAGTGGCGAGAGTTGCAGTTGTGGCTGCGGCACTCGGAAGCCGGCTGCAGTCGTCACGTGGTGATAGCCTAGCCTGACCACCTGACCAGTGGCTGAGCCGAGCTTACCATTGCTTTGCTCATAGCTCACAGTGCTTACCTGGCCGCCTGGTGAAGCCAGCCATGTACGCCACCACGCTTGCGGAGCTTCGTGCTTGACCGAGGTTTCTCCATTTTATCCAATTACCGGATTGAGCAGTCTCGGGCTTGGATTTCCCGGAAGCCTTCATCGGAATATTATATTTATATAACCAACACGGTCGCTTGCAAAGCAGATTTCTTTGTGCGTCACCATTAAAGCAACTACTATAAATTTTATTTATATGGGACACCTAACGAATTTTTCTAAAAGTTTAAGTCTATATGAATATTCCATTTTACTGGAATAACCTTTGAAGGTTTATACCCATCAATGAAATATGTCATTGAAGAAGAAGATAATATCGGTAATAATAATAATAATAAATTTGGACAACTTATATAGCGCTGTTTTTGCGAAAAATCGCCTCAAGAGCGCGGTAGTTCCACTTTTCGTCTCCTGTAATGCCACGAGGGAGTTCACATATTATAATCTCCTTCCAGATAACCTAAACACGGAAAAGAATATAAAAACCTTTAAAAAAAACTACTTAAGATGCTGGAACAAAATTAAAAAATATTACTACTTTACTTGTACTACTATACTATATATGCTCCGTACTTAAGTTAAGAAAGCGAAATATTATATTTCTCTTAACTAATAAAAATAAATTAATAAAAAAATAAAAATAAAAAGGTACCTTTACAAGGATACGAGTCTTCGAACAATCCTCAAAAAATGATAATAATTAATTTGTTAATAGAGAAAAATGATGGAAATAAAATTATTTTCAAACATTGTAAAGGTTTCATTGCATATTCAATATAAATTTCAAAATAAAACCTTGAATAAAAAAAAATATGGGGGATATCAGTCTGGATAGTGTTATTGTGTTGTGAGCTTAATCTATGGAAATATTCTGGTGTTATTCGCTATCAGTGAATTGGCACTTATATGTTGTTACTGTTCAAACAAAAGGTTATGTTAGGGGTTAAATTGTATTCTTATTATTATATAGGTATATTTTATTAAAATTCTATGAAGCATTAATACAAGGTATTTATTTATTTTAAGCTCATAGTTTGAGACTGGTCTGCAGTCCATAGTTCTAGATCAATACAAACATCCGCGAGTTGCAATAGTGCCTAAGACTGCCTTTACATACGTAAGTTTTTTCCGTAAGACGCTTACGAAGTGAATTACCAATGTTAATGATACAGTAATTCACTTACCGTAATTTACAGCCACTTACAGAAGTCTTTCTTACGTGAGTTTTTTGACAGGTCTAATCGTCTCAATTCGCGCGAACTTACGGCTTTCTCACAGCTTATGAAATCAGTTTCATAAGTTGAGACCCTTATCATAAGAAATAGTACCAAAATGCGCCGATGCAAGATATCAAAAATTAAGACAGTTTTCGCAGGATTTTTTTTCCTATAAGAAACTGTTTTTTTTTTTTATCTCCCGAAAACAATATAAAAATAACACTAGATAAAACTAAAATAAGCACTACCCACGGAAGCAAATGCAAAACAGAAAGAAAATGTTCTAATTCCAAAAAACGATTTATTTTACAGGCGGAAAAAAGCTTTCAGAAAATGAGCATCTTTCTTTTTAATTATCGGTCCATTCGTTTCTAATCTCAATGTTTGTGTTTATAACATGACGTATTTTAATTCGAATTCAGTTGCTGTCATCTGGCTCTCATTCGGATAAAATTAAAGAACTCCATTCCAGTGGCGTAGCGTGGGGGGGGGCGGGGGGGGGGGGGGGGGGGGGCGGAGGGGGGCGGGGGGGGGGGGCCCGCCCCGGGCGGCACTTTTAAGGGGGGCGGCAAATTTTCACAATAAATAATAGTATTATCTTGGAAAAATTTAAACCATTTCAATCATTATTTGAACATGTTCTACGATCCTTTCGTTTACGAATCCAACTCTTTTGTTAATTCATCAAAAATATCAAAAACTATAATTT
Organism: Limnephilus marmoratus; assembly: GCA_917880885.1. NCBI lineage: Eukaryota > Metazoa > Arthropoda > Insecta > Trichoptera > Limnephilidae > Limnephilus > Limnephilus marmoratus. The sequence continues at coordinate 49,261,318 of OU862909.1, read as the reverse complement.
TTTAAGCTGCGAATTTCGCAATTCGTAGGAAAACCGTACGCATATTATGAGAGTAATACTAATTAAAGCTGATAACTCGCAAACAGATTCACTCTTAATTAAACCCAAAGTTGTATTCAGAATGAATTAACGACTGAATTTCAGTTATGTATCTGCTGATACATTTCAAAAGAGACCATTATTTTATTCGAAGTGCAGTTATAAAATTCTAGTTGTAGATTATGTATGTGCTGCCAGAATCAAAGAGAACATTTTCATTTTCTGGGTGTAGTTTTAATTCGGCAAATACAGATTTAATTTGACCCGTCTAATCACAGGAGACGCAAATTATCCCACACATTTAATTTTAAAATAAAATTGTGAAATTATGTCCCACACATTTAATTTTAAATAAATTTGTGATTGCAATAAAAAGTTAAGATACAGTTTTATAACATTTTGTAAGAAAATGAATCTGTATTTAAAATTTTAAGTTTATTCTATTTTAGGTACTTCAATTCGAAGAGCCAATTGAGCCCTTTTTTGAGCCAATTCACATTTCCAATATGAAAATTTTAATGTTTAGAAACAAAAAAAAAAATACTTAAAAAAATACTTTACCAAAATACTTCTCAAATAAAATTGTATACAATAAAGACATTCACAGATATAACACAAGGACGTGCAAGGAAATTAGGCTACAAAAAAAGGACAAAGCGAATACGCAGAACAGTCTACTGTACAAGGGAATGAAGTTGTATAACACACTACCAGAAACTTTAAAGTCCACACCAATTGGAAAGTTCAAGATGTATTGTAGGAGCTACATAAAACTTGAAAAAATATAGTGAATATGAAATATTTTAATCAATTAGAAATTTGTAAACTTCAATGTACAAATTACTAAAATAAAAATTATTATTATTATTATTAATCATGTTCTAATAAGCACGTCGAAAAAAATTACTTTATCTAGATTTTAGAACAGTTTTGTTTTAACAAAAAGGAACATTGCATGGGAAGAACCGGAAATTTTGTGCGCAAACATTGACAGGCAAAAGTTTATAGATATTTTTTTTTTATTATTCGAAGGGTTAAACCAGTTTTCAGGATGTAAAATTCCATTTGAGAATTCATCTGCTGACACAATTCAAAGGAAAACATTATTTTATTCGAAGTTCAGTTATTAAATTCTATTTGCAGACTATGTATGTGCTGCCAGAATCAAAGAAAAACCATTTTCATGTTCTGAGGGTTGTTTTAATTCACCGCATACAAACTGGTTTTGTGTTCAGAATACTGCGATAAATTAAATAACGAGTTGCAGATTCACCCTGCATCGAGTGAAGCTTTACATGTGAGTTACATAATGCTGTAAAATTCTAAGAAATTGATTGTTGCGTGTGTAACTATTGTTTGGGGACTCTAACGCAGTACCAATCAATCAACTTTGGAGTAGAATTTATATACATGATTTTCGTTGAAAGAATACTCGTCAAATGTGATTATTAAAAAATTCCAGCTCGTTTATAAATAGGTCGTAATAAAAAAATAGGATTTCCATATACAACCCCCCTCCCCCGCCGCTTGAAGTCCCAAATAAGGGGGCGGCGAAATTTTCCTCCGCCCCGATGTTGTGAGTGTAGGTTTAATTCACCACAAACAGATTTAATTAAAACCAGTTTTGTGTTCAGAATGTAAATGCCAGCAGAATCAAAGAAAAACCCTTTTCATGTTTTGAGTGTAGTTTTAATTCGCTGCGTACAGATTTAATTATTTTAATTTAAACCAGTTTTGTGTTATCAATATATCAATAAGTTGCCGATTCATCGTGTACCGAAGTACCGAGTGAAGCTTTGCATTTGAGTTGCATTCCATACGTATGCGTGATGAAGATGCGAAATTCTATTACAAGCATATAATCTCGATTTCTGAAATATATAAATTTGTAGTAGAATTTATAAGCATGATTTTATTGGAAGAGTACTCGGCACATAGGATTATAAAAATCGGCATAAAAAAATAGGATATCTACCCCCCCCCCCCGGTCAGTGCTTGAAAATCTACGGAAAAAGTACCTGTAGAAGTTAGGGGGGGGGGGGCGGCAAAATTTTCCTCCGCCCCGGGCGGCCGAAACCCACGCTACGCCACTGCTCCATTCATTTCCGCCGTTAAACTGAACAAAAGAGCGTGGATAATTGTTTCTCTCAAGTTAACTTTTATACCAACACTTTATTTGGGCGCTTTCGTCTTTATTGACAAAATCGCGTAAATTTGACAGCAGCAAATCGTTGTTGAGAGGAAGCTAGATATCTCACCGCAAATAAACTTACAGATGTAACGGTCGCTGTGGGTATTTACATAAGTTCTGAACAACTTATGTAAAGAACTTCCGAACAACTTCCGTGAGCATTAATTAAACGCTCCCGTGAGAAACTTGTCAAAAACTTACGTAAGTCGTAAATTTTACTTTATGAGTGAAAAGACAGCTTTATATGTTATAACAACTATTATGAAGACTATTTGAAAGTTTAAAGCTGTGTACACACACAGCTGTGTACACACGAGCAGATTATCTGTTGAACCGCGAGAGATTATGTTTTGTACCGTTCACACGATCAAATATTTCTTCCTATGGTAGGAGAGGGGGTCAGATGAATTAGGGAGCGGCCAAGGAATGCACTTTTTTGTACTGAATCTGTCAACTTGACATCTGTCATCCTCCGGTTTAGGCAGCTCCGTAATTAAAATGACCCCACTTCTGTTTTCGGCGGAGAAGGGGGCGCAAAACTTTTCGTATATATCATCTCACGAGTGGTTTACGGCGTAAGATGCGTATCTTATATGGTTGATCTGCGCATAAACCTCTTAGATGCGAACGGTCTGAAGGGATTGTATGGAGAGCGTTATTTGGCGTGCGATGATCTTTTATATTTTACAGCTGTGCGTACACAGCTTAAAGTGAGAGATGATTAACAAATTTAATCATTTATAAGCAAGTGGATATAGGTACCAACTACCAACGCCTACAGCCTCCATTAAATTTACTGTAAGTTTGCTGAATCACATAATGTTTACACCGTTTAGTTTACTAACATTGTTCGAATATTATGTCTAGTATATCGAATGGCCTACTAAAGAAATCATTTTTATCGGTTATATCAAAGAAAATTTTTCTCATCTTTTAGAACTGACGACCACCGTGACAAGGCGGCAAAAGCTCCGATTGCGGGCTAGGGATATGTAATGAATGGAGGTTTTTTAGATTAATTTATTTTTGCAATTTGTTGTACAGTGGAGATATATTTTGAATAGCGGGTGGGTACGTACTTTCTGATACTTTTTTCCCTTTATCCTGCCCCCCCTATATGACATCCCCTGTTTTATTACCAATAAAAATGGGGATGTCATAGTTCCATTGGCTCTGGGTAGTCGAGACGCTCGTGCAGTATCATAAAAAAATAAATGCAAAAAGACCTTTCGACGCAAACGTGACAAAGCGCCAAGTCCTGACGTGGTCCTACCGCAATGGCCGCATTCCATTCTCCCGAACTATTATTGCCAGACTATTTCGTCGACAACGCGTCATGAGTTGAGTCAGAGAACCACGTCAGGACTTACGTGTCCACTGTTCTCTCTCCATCAACTAATAACTTTCATTCACTTCGCATTGATGATAAAAATAAATAATCGAGCATCGATATAATATTGGTCGATGTGCTCGAACTTTTAAATTGCATCGCGAAACTACATACCTAGTACCTAGGTACCTAGACCGGTTGGAATTTCGAAAGTTGCTAAACGTGACGTTACAAAAACGTATACTTAATTATTACGGCACAGGCAAATATATTGAAATATAAGACAGGTAGGTACATTATACAATAATACCTACTGTGCATGCCAAGTTTTTTTAAAATTATTTACCACCATACAATGTATTTTTAATTATGTTGTAATAAAATTACATCATTTAAAAAATACACATTGATATCTACTCATAAAAAAGTACACGACACCAGATTCTCGAAAAAGTATCACGAATTCTATTGGCCGGTGTAACCAATGACGTTATATACTGGGTATAACAGTGTTTTTTTAGTACCTAATTTAACTAATTTAGTTTATCTTGCCAGAGCTCCTCCCAGAGAGCAACTTGACGGATTTAAATATCTCTCTTAGCGAGCATAGGGCCGGTAAATCAGGGTAAATCAGTTACTTTTTAGACTCCAGATACTAATATCTACAGCCTGTATGTTTGACGAATATCTACAGCTCATATGTTGAACTAATATCTACGAACTTCAGAGTGTTGACTAATATCTACAGAGCGTAGGTTGAACTAATATCTACAGAGCGTAGGTTGGACTAATCAGCTAAATGTGTCCAATAGTCCGATATTAGGGATTTTTACATACATACTTACATAAATTAAGTTTTTTAAACTGCATACGCAATATTACGTTATTCCAATATGCTATACATAATTGCAAATCCAACCTCTGACAGTACTGTAGATATTCGTCAACACTTTGGTTCTCATAGATATTAATCAACAGTTTGAGCTGTAGATATTCGTCAACACTTTGATTCTCATAGATATTAGTTCGATTTTTTCAGTTTTTGGAATTCCTGTAGATATTAGTAGACGCCTCCACTTTTTATGCTCGCTTGAGAGATTTAAATACGTCTGTCAAGTTGCTCTATGGTAGGGCCCTGCAGATAAGTCTAGTGATACCATTACTAAAAAATACTGATAGGTATGTCGGCCCATAACGAGCAACTGATGTAGGTACCTACCTAGGAATATACATTCGAAGATCTGAGCCATAAATCGTAAAAAATCAGGTCTACTACCTGCCATAATACAAGTAGGTACATTGGTCAATTTCTAACCTAACCTAATACAAAATACATTGATCAATTTCCATGTCTTAAGAGCGCTGCCGGTCGCTGCGAACATTTATGAATAGGTATTTTAAAAAATCTCTTTTATTTCACTCTCTGACAGTAGTCAGAATCGCGCTATAGATGTGTGAGTGAATGCAGGCCTTGTGTGTGTGGGCTACGCGCTTCACCCGTGTCGAATTATTATTTCTGCCGACCACGCATGTTCCAATCTGCAAATGTGTAGAGACAAGACCGCTCGCAGGGGCGTCCTATATTGTAAGCGTCCTATGAATATGCTATTATAGCTACTTATCGTTGTTGCGCGCACAAAATATCCTGTGGGTATTTTAGAATATTAGGATACATAATAAAAAAAAAACGAAAAAAAAATTGGGGACCCATATTTTTATTTATTTTCATTAATTGTAGAGTTATTTTTGATACCATGTTTGGGTGAAAACAAGTGGGCTTAATATACATTTTTTTATTAAAACCGACAATTTTTTCTTAAATTTTGCATTCAGGATTTTTGTGCGCACTTTTTATGCACATATGATATTTTGTGTAGCAAACGTAGGAAAGGCAACTTGACCTTTCTCATAGGACCCATATCCCTCAGGCCTCGGGCATATTTTTTCATAAGGTCGAAATATTTCCGCTTTGCAATAAAATCCAAATAAATGGAATATTTCTGATAGTATCCGAAAACTAAAAATTGTTTTTGAAAGGCGATGAAATACGCTTTTAAATTTTGAAACCCGAAATAAACCTTTGCTTTTCGAATATAAAAATTTTGAACGCACACATAAATTTTTTTAAAATGACTCATCTTACGTTTTTTCTAACTAAAATTACTGATAACGAAAAAAATAAAAACACGTACATATTTATTACACAAATGTATTGTTAACATTTCCGTCACCTCACTTTTTTATTGTTTCATGTAAAAATAATTAATAGATACAAAATTCCATAAGTTTCATAAACTTTGGTTTTATAAAGGTGTACAATTCCATTATTTTGTGGTTAACTTTTGAATTTGAATATAAAGTTTGATATTTTCTCTTTCTCTTTCGAACACCGTTTAAAACTTATTTCTCAACATAATAGTAAGGGAGACACAAGATCGATATGAGTTGTTCCCAAAGCTAACAAATAGCCGAGGGGGGGGGGGGGGGGGGGGGGGGGGTTAAATTTGGATTTGTGACCAAAACACCCAAATAAATTGAAAATGTATTTTTTTAGCAAAAGGTAGAGAAAATATCTTGTGCTGATAAATATGTTTTATTTTATTTATTTTTGTTTCAAATTACGAAATATTGGTCTTAAAAAAATGAATTTCGTATGATTTTGGATGCAACTTAATTTTTTGGTAATTTTTTGACAGTTAAATAGAAATATTAAAAAAATATTTTTGCTTTACCTACTGAGTTAATATTGAAGAAAATATATATATTTTAATATTTAATATAGATGTATAATTGTACAGTGGAGTTATATAAATTACATACAGCGCCCTTGAGGTGATTTTTCGCAAAAACGGCGCTTTATAAATTATCCAATTATTATTATTATTATATGGTGTACATACATAGGATACGGTTACATACTAAAATATTGTGCACTTGGGAGAAATTCGAAAAATCTAAATAAAATAGAGGTGAATATAGATTAATAATAAATAGAAAGAATGAGAAAAACAGGTAATTATTTAGTTAATTATTCCTGATGAAGTTTGAGTTTCAGTTTATTGATGTCTTTGGTTTTTTTTATTTCAATGGGAAGGTTGTTGAAAAACTTTATTCCTAAATAGATGTAATTGTTTTGCATTAGTTTGGTATTAAATTTTGGTATTTTGATGTTATCTTCATATCTTTTTGATTTTAGTTTAAAATTTTTTGATGATATTATCTTTGTAAATTTGGGTAATTGCATTTTTCTTGAAGATATTCTCTACTCGAGGCACCGTGAAATCTGCGAAAAGCGTTTCTGTTGGATAAGTGGAGGGTTTCTTTAGGATTACTTTAATGATTAGTTTCTGGATTACTTTGATCGGGGTTAGAATATTGTTGTATGACCCCCCCCCCCCCATGCAATAATTCCATATTGAATTAATGACTGGATTAGTGCATAGTATACTCTTTTTAGATTGTTGAGATTATTTTTTTTTTTTTATATGAGCTCCACACAGGAGGCCCTGAGGAAAATAATTTCTCTGAGGGCCTAGGTCATCTTTGGGGATGCTGTGTGTATATTATTAAAAAAACATTTCTTTGGGTAATTTTAATTTATGTGCGACAAATTTGAGTTAAAAAAATAATACGAATTCTTGCACACAAAAAGACTTTTTTTCTCATTTTAATTTTATAGTTTTATATTTTTTTTATATTTCTGTAGTATATAGGGATTTAATTTTATAATTTTATATTTTTTTATATTTCTGTAGTATATGTAGTATATTTTTTTAAATAATTACCATTAATTACAAGTAATGGTCAGAGTTGCCTCTAAAATGATTAAAAAGATGAATTTTTGAAAAATGGGATATATTTGTCAGATTATTTAGGAAACCGTGGTGAATCAAATGGTGTAAACAAAAAAAAATTTGGTCGAAAACCTCACACGGGATATTTTGTGAATGCAACGACGATATTTTCTCAAGAGTTTTGAGAATAAATATATATATATATTTTTATACGTTATTAATTTATCAAAAAAAAACATTCTTGCATCTATTTATTATATACTTGATGTGGAAAATAACATAGTTACTATATTAAGCCAAATAATGTATATGCGGATATACAATTGGATATATGCATAATAATAATTATACCATAATAAAAAGTCATACAGCTTCATATGTGCTAGAGCTACAAAACTATACTACTTGGATGTTTTTAACCACAAATGTTTAAAAAACTGGCGTAAAAGTACTAATGACGTGTAAGCCCATAGAAGGGTTCTCGAGAAACACAGAAATGCATTGATTGAAATTGCACAAACGAATTGGTTATGGCGACCCAGCTTGAAATGCTGCAAATGGGTCCAATCTTTGTGGCGTCATTTTTAGTTAAATGAGAACAAATAACTTTGTAAAAACAGCTTTATGTAATCAATATTATCAACATATTTCGAAAACAGAGTATTCTCTTCGTCAGGATAAGATTAATATTAAAAGACAAACAAGTATAGGCATATGAGAATTATAGACAAAATATTAAAGGGAGAGGTGATTAATTACTTAAAAATATCACAAAATGCAATTATACATATAAAATGAAATATAAAAATTATTTTTAAGTTAAATACCCTTATAGTATATCAAAGTCATTGGAGAAGCTGTGTAGAGGATATTTTTAATGAAAGGAAGGAGAGGAATTTCTGGGTAGGTAAAAGTATGAAATGATGGTGGAGAGAGTCCGGCTGTAGAGATCAAAAGATCTCCCACTTCCAGTTTCTCCCAATCCGGCCCGCCACGCAGTAAGTGGACAAAATCATCCGCCACCAAAACCCATGCAGACCTTACCCGTGAACCCGGGAACCCATGCTCAGTCACCAAACATAGCGGACCACTTGGGGTGACCAAGTGGCGGGGGTGTTGGTTATCCAATAAATGGTTCCCGGGGCGATGGTACCTATAACGCCTCCCAAATTAAAAATTTATTATAGTACTTGACATAAACAATTTTAATTTTGCACAATTTTAGTATGAAAGCTCGGTCAGTATTGGTATACCGCGATGAGTCACTGAACAGAAAAAAAAACGAATAAAAAATATCGATTACTCGGGCAAGGACAACACTAGTCTACCGATAAAATTCGTTACATCACTACTTCGCTTTATATGTATTTGTCAACACCCTCGTTCCCCGGCCCCCCCAGGAGAACTGAGCGAAAGGGACACCTGCACGTCGGGCCGAAAATACCTAAATAAAATCTTCGAAATCGATGTTTTGTATTCCCCATTTTTCTTCTCCAAAACTGGACCGATTTTAATTTTTTTTTTCACTAACTGTATTAAAAGAAAATATTCTATGTCGGTACGTTTTGCTTTTTTTCAAAATACATTGTTTAGTTTGTATACTGAACGTTTTTTGACGGCGTTTAAATTAGGCAATTTTATTCATTTTTGGAAGGTCCTAACTTCTATAAGAAGTAAATTATCAAAAAAAGCAAAACGTACCGACACGCTAGTGGTCGATATCTATATTATGTAAAAAAAAATTTTGCTCTAGGGTCAAAATCCAGAGATAAACGGGGAATACGTTTGTATGGAAAAACGCCGCTAGTATTTCCTCTTAATTACTTACTGATTTATATTATCAAAATACCTATCTACCTCATGATTAACATTAATTTCCGGCTAGGTACCTACCTAGGTACTAAGGTACCTACCTACCACGGAGAGTCGAATATTTTTCGGTTTTTTGCGATGTACCTATCTAGGATTACGAGTTTGAGATTCAATTTCGATCTCGATTGAATCTCAGAACTCGTAATACTTTCAGGAATTCAAAAGTAGGTACCTATACAAAAAAAATCATAAAAAGGTATCTATAGCCTAGGAGAAATAATTTTAGAGATCCGAGAATCGTAAGTAAGTAGGAGGTATGTATGTTCATTAGCATTAGAGCAGCATTCTTGGTAGGTACCTAGTACCCGGTGTGAGTGTACAGCAGAACGTAACCAACGTTCCTCTCAGCCTCAGTTATTGTACGTAGTAATAATGGCGTGAGTGGCAACTGGTGACTTGGCCATCGACCTACCGTCATGGAATTTCCCATCAACACGAGACATCCTCTGCAACTCTGCGACGCACTATGCTTTGGCTTAATGTATCGCGTTGGCAGAAATTCAGAAAGTCAAGTATTCTTTACAATGAAACAAGTATGCTAATTTTGAAGTTCATTAAATGTTTCATAATTCTCCCGAAGCGTATGGCCCTTATCGCGATACTGACGGAAAGAAAGCAGTTTGAATTTGACCTTAGTGCGGGTGATCGTAACAGTTTTTGCAGTCGCATAAATATCAGTAAGTTTCAAGGTTTGAAAAAAGCAAAATCTATCAAGTGTTTAGATCCAATTCAACATGGATACGGTGTCTGGTGGTATGTATTTTATAGTAGTAGTTTATTATATTATAGTAGTTGTTGAGAAACTCACACGATATGTCAAAAATTTAAATTAAATCTGAGCTAGGTACTCGACTAAATTGCAAGAAGTTGCTTTCATGTACAACTTTTTAAATCATAGTGTCTGGAAGCGAGGACTATCAGTCTTCATAAAAAAACGTTTCTAGTCTTATAATCAGTACGTTTTATTTTAGATACAATTTCTGAAGTGGTTCGTACGAGATTTGAGTCATTCTTGATTATGAATAGCTCTGGCATTAAGAAATTTTATGAAAAAGTAAAATTCCTGAAGAAACATCTCTTAAATACACATTGTCACCTTCTGAATCAAAAAGAGCTTTTTCAATGAAATAGCTGTATTCTGAAGGTGGTTGAAGTGTCGCAGAAACCATCAGGCCTTTATATTAAATAATAAAGAATGGCTTGAAAGACCTTACAAGGAAAGAATTACAAATCTTTACCAGAAATAATAAAAACAAAAAAAGTTGTCGTTTGATATGTCGTCTGAGCGTACAATACGTCAAAAAACTAATGCTAATAATGCGATCTAAAACATCTAGTACTGAGTTAGCATTTGCTACCCACTTGAGTTTTCGGTCGGCAGGTAAAGCAACAGCATCGACTGTAGTCAAAGAAGTCACGTTAAGTACACCGACCAGACCAAAGAAGCAGAGAAAAGATTTTACCGATAAAACCCAAAACAAAAAAGTATTGAGTGATAATGAAGCATTAGACTTTATTAGACGTTACCGGTATAGTTTAATTAGGGAAAAGGATAAAGAGGTACTTCCTTCCTATACAATTGTACTAGGAGCTCAGAAAAAATCTTACCCTTTAAATTTAAATGAATTCATAACGGTCACGAAATCTTCAGCGGAAGTGAAATTATAACAATAAATTGCTAGATCACACTGCTGAGCGCTTAATACAAGTTCAGCAGCCCGTCATCGATTCTTTGAGTGAGATTTCGTCGGATCCATTATCCAGTTATATCCAGCTTATGAAAAATAAACAAAAAAGTAGTTAAAACAACTCTAAAAGAAGTAATGCAAATGCCAAAGATGCCAGACCCTATTACGTATACAAGAAATGATTCGGTAGTTGAACCAATTAGTGATAACGATAGTATATTGGTACAAGACGATGAAGACGATATATTATGTGTATAACTATAAATAAATAGGTTGTGAAATGAAGAGAGCATTATAACTAATTTAATTTATCTTATATTTTCAATTTAATACTTTTATACCAAATGTGCGACTTTTCGAACATTTTTTTGCTTATTTTTATTAACATGTCTATATGAAACTAAATATCGAAAAAGGTTTGATGTAATTACAACCACTGATTTGATGCCAACTTTCGGGGTCATCCACCCCATTGTGCGACGGTGGAAGATGTGCACAATAATTAAGGGGACGTCCATTAATCACGTGATGTTTTTTAGCAACTTTTTAACACCTCCTCCCCCCCCGAGGTGATATTTGGTGAGGTTTTAGACTAACCCCCCCCCCCTCCCAAAATTCACGTGTATTTTTTTAGTACAAAGTATTTTGAAATTTTCAGAATGTTATCACGAAAAATAAATACACGTGATATATATCTCATTATACCCCCCCCCTGGTGATATTTCGTGATTTTTTCCGAACCCCCTCCCCCCCCCCTTTCTAGCCTCACGTGATTAATGGACGACCCCTAAGTAGATACTTAAATACCTACTACCTACATAGGTATCCGAGCAATACTTTTTTTTTAACTGGCTAGGAATTTATTACATATTCACGAGAAAAAACACCGTAAACAGGAACTTATCTAATGTTACCGTGGAATATTGGAAAATGGTCATTTTCATCAAGGTATTATACTGTGAAGAGATTGATTCACGAGGTCCTAAAATTTTCCCGTTTTTATATGATCGCGTACCTAGGTAGAAAGGGCACTACGAGTAATAAATAATATACCTACAATTATTGAATTATCCCATATAGGACTATAATATTACGATATTCAATAATTCTCTTGAACCTTTACAGTAAAAATTATAATATTATATGGCTAAGGTTCCAATTTCAACGAATACAAGATTCCTATCAAATCATCAACGGGTACCTAACACGCCACTGGCCATTGAAGAAAAATCTTTTCGTGTTCAAAATTAATTGCATTGTTTTGGTTCCCGCCAGAAATGTTAAATGGGTGTACTTCTTACTTCCACTTGGAGAATGGTGAACTTACTTGACATCACGTGGTAGAGTCTTGAAGATGACGTAGAGCCGCGCGTGGTACCTGAAGAGCACGGGGGCCAGGGCCAGAAGGGCGAAGATAGCCGCCTTGGAGAAGGCACTGGCTATCCCCGCAGCCACAGCAGAAACGGCCATCACCGCCGCCAGCAACGCAAGTAAAGCGTGCATCTTTCAATCTTCAATTTGCACAAGGTAACTTGAAACACCGCCCACCTACAGCTTTCAACATACAACTTCCCTTCCTGAATCGATAACTTTTTTTTTTAATTTGGCACTCCGAGCACAGTTTTAAACGTTTGTTTAGAGTATGTATTAAAAGTAAAACGGGCACGACCGCTTAGTTGATTTAATAATACTATCACGGTCATACGTCTGTCAGGGCAGAAAAATCGACAAGGGTTGACGTTTGCGCATGGGGTCGATTTTACGGACAGTCAAGAGCGGCGGCGCAACAAAATACCATTCGACCGGCTCGGTAAGCAGGAAATAAATATTTCATATGTTTTATCACACAACGCGAGAATAATTTCAGTGATAAAACTGACGCGGCGTCTCGACTTTGAAAGACTGCCGCTATTGTTTACGTTTGTTATAAATCACGATGAATGGGTAAGCAATAGTATTGACGAGTACACACGTGCGTCAGAAGGAGCCACCGACGCGCGGCGACGGCACCAACTTGTCTTTTGCGAATAAACAACAAAATCAGACTATCGAGTCGGACGGTGATAGTGATGCCATATCCCACAAATTAAAAAAAAACATGTTTCAGGGGTAAAATACCATAATTTGTTTTGAATAGACATTTTTTGAAGGATAAAAAACGAATCAAAAAATAAATAAAGTGAATGATCTATAAAAGTAATTATTTCTAACAAAGCAGATACCGACGCAGCGTCTAGAATGGCTTTATTGAAAACAATCATTTTATAATTCTCCTTTGAATAATTGCAAAAAATGAAAGAAACACCGCACGAATAAATAAAAAAAAAGAAATTATGATAGCAAGTTTAATGTCAAACTCCAAATTAAATAATAATAATATTAGAATAAAAATAACTTTACAAAATAAGTTTCTTCAGATGAGAGAGAAAAAAATCCCCCAAGATTCCAATTTTTTTTTTACATTTTAAAGGAGTTAGATTAAAGTTACCTACATGAATTATTATTCTTCGTATTATTTATTGACAAAGAAAAAAATTACGTAAAGAAACATTGTGAACTCGTGCTGAAGTTCAAGAACTACATTCCTGAATTCAGGTTTTTCCCAAGCGACCGGTGCTATAAAATCACGTCTTGGTCGACAAGGTTTAAAAAAAAACAAAGGTATAAATAACCTAAAAAACCATGCAAACATGGAAAAACCGTGCATCTAGCAACACTGGTCAGTCAGAGATCTGAGAGATAAGAGAGATGGAAGATGGTCGTCGACCACACTCCTGTCCCAGTGACAGAGAACCGGTTCCTTTTGGAACAGGATGAAGGGAATATTTTTTTTTAAATAGTGTACCAATCTGTATTTATTATCACGTCTGTAATTTTATAAGATAGCTTATTTTATTTATTTTTTATTAGTATATTGATTATGAGTACGGGGAGATAACAACTCCTAATAAATTTCAGTTTTAATACTATTTTAATCGTCGAAGAAAACGGTTATAAGTACCTAAACATAGTATTTCAGTTCAGTTTCAGTGCCGGTCATAAATATACCAAACCGCCCACGTGCCGGTAACCCGGGCGTTTATTTTATTTTCATTGTGAACATAGATTTCTTTTACCCACATCACTAGACAAAGTCTGTTCCGAGGCGGGTAAATAACAAATTTTATTTAGTGAAAAAGATGTGTATCGAAGTAGACATGGATATAAAAAGATAAAAATATAAAAAAATAATATAAGAAGACAAAATAACAGATAAAACAAAATGAAATAAAAATATACATATAAAAACATATGCATATACACACATGCATACAAACATAATGTTGTTATAATACAATCATTACATTCAAATTTTGATTAATTTTTGGAGATCGCTGGCAACGGTTAATATCATAAATAAACCAGTCATTAATATGCACTTTAAAAAAAAAAAAACACCTTTTGATTCACCTTAATTACATTAAAAGGCGGGTGAAATGCAGATCCCGCCAATGTGGGGGATTTTAATAAAAATGCACTTTCTAGATGAGAAAAGTGTGGAAAAGTTGAATAAAAAAGAAATTAAGGCGCGCTTGGCAAAATTGAGGGAGATACAGCCGTTTAAAGAATGAATAAAATGACACTTCGTGAACTTATACTACGCCATTTTGTTACTATTATGTTGGTATCTCAGACTTGCTTTAAACGAAGGTTGATACGATTGTAGCTAACTTCGTGTGATATACACGTAATTATGAAAAACAGAATTAATAATGGTCACAAACCATGTTACACAAACCTGGCGTAGCCGCTAAACTACTTGAAAACTGGGATGTTTTTCTTGCGTTGACGCGAGTAGGCGTTATAAAGGGGCACAAACCATGTTACATAAACCATGTTACACAAACCTAGCGTAGCCGCTAAACTATTTGAAAACTGGGATGTTTTTCTTGCGTTGACGTGAGTAGGCGTTATAAAGGGGCACAAACCATGTTACACAAACCATGTTTAGCGTAGTCTTAGGTTAGGTTACTTTAATTTGGAAGCTGATAAACAGTTTAAAAAATCGTTGAAAAAAAGTCCGCTAGAAAAATTTCATAATTACGCATCTATCACATGAAGTCGGCTACAATCGTATCAACCTTCGTTAAAATAGCAAGTCTGAGATACCAACATAATAGTAACAAAATGGCGTAGTATAAGTTCACGTAGTGTCATTTTATTCATTCTTTAAACGGCTGTATCTCCCTCAATTTTGCCAAGCGCACCTTAATTTCTTTTTTATTCAACTTTTCCACACTTTTCTCATCTAGAAAGTGCATTTTTATTAAAATCCCCCACATTGGCGGGATCTGCATTCCTCCCTAAAAGGCAACTATTTGCATTGGGGGAAGTGGAAAATATTTCATTCTAAATTTCGATTACGTAAAATTAAAATTAGCTTTCGTCTTGTGAGATTGTACGCCATTAGCTATTAGCTCATTCAATCAGTCACTGGTTTTTATTCTTGGCAATGCTTTCCTTGTTATTTACTAGCAACATTAATATTATTTCTTTTACCCACGAATTTCAAATATGTGTGCATTTTATAATTGAATATTATTATAAATAATTATTAATAAGATTTAGAGGCATTTTTACTGTTGGGTATTAAGCATAGGGAGTGTGGCGAACTCATCGCTCAGGGAGTGGAAACACAATCCTGCAATAGCCATCCCAAGCCAAGGTGTGAGCTACCGTGCTCAGGCTGAATGTCCTGGGGAACAGCGTCACGAACGGTGCCTCCGAGAAACAAGTTTGATTCCTTGGAGTATTTAGACCTCACTCCAGCACTCAGGGATTCACCAGTTTCCCGCTTGTACTACGAGTTTCCGGACATTGTGTATATGTAAACCATCTCCGCTTAAAAAAAAAATGTTGGGACCTACCTATACCTTATTATTGTACTACAATTTTCATTTGTTGTTATTTTATATCTGTTTTATATAATATTGTCTGCTGATATGCTACTTAGTTTAGCGCGAAGGTACAAATTTCCATTTAATATTGATAAAATGTTAAAAATAACCTCTAAATAATATGTAGTATTCATTTGTATGTGGTTAACAAACTATTATTAACCCTCGACTCGTCGCGTGGGGTCTTTAAAAGCCTAGGTTTTACAGAAATGCTAATTATGTTCATTTTAAATGTTCCCACTGATTTCTTACTTTAGGTAGCTTCCTAAAAGGGACTATACTTGATGCAAGCGCCGAGAAAATTTAGTTTGCGCATATGCGATGTGAGATACAGACTTGTGTTTCGGCGTGAGACTAAAAAAATCAACAAAATACCATGAAAAATCAAGTTTATATGTTTTTTCTAATTGTATTTTGTTGATTTTTTTGTTGTAATAATAATAAGTCTATATCAACCTCAAATAGTTATGAGTTTGATGGAAATTGGTTAGATTTTTTTTTGAAGTTTTCTATTAATAAATATGATTCAAAATTTCAAAAAAATGTTCCTTGTTGATTTTTAAGCTCTTGCATTGAAAATAAATAACTAATTTTTAACATTTCTTTTTATTTCAAAGCAATCATTATCACCTGACTGTAATCAGTTAAAATAACATATAAAATGTATGCTACAACAACAATTTAATCATATTTATTTTTGGGGTCCTAAGCGACCCCACGCGACACCTCGCGTTACAAAAAAGGCGCGACGGGCGGAGGGTTAAATAAAGTTATCCTACTAAAGAAATTGTTTCATTTTAGGTACAAACTATGAGACACCGATGTTAATTTCATTTGTGTTAATTTCAAATGAATAAAATATATTTTTTCATATGAAGCAGATATGTTCATATGAACACATATTACTCGCTGATTTAAGTAAAGTATTGTATACTTCCCCGAAGTTATTTACTTAAAAGTAATAATTCATCATTTACAACAAAGCGGGATGATTATAACATCAACATGCATTGTTAGGGTATGAAATACAATGCACCTATGAAATATTTCGATTGTCAAGCCATCCGAGATATTTTGACGTATCTTGAAATATAACCTCTCGGATCTGGAATCGATTTGCAGTTTGAAAACGATTGATTTTTTTATTTTTTTTATTATTTACAAAAAGATCCATAAATTATAATATATTTTTTACAATAATTAATTACATAATACATGTATTTGATGTACCCCCATAAATAAGCAGGGCTTGTGTGTATCAAACTGTATTCGATATGAACGTAGACATCGATAAGCGAGAATCGATTCCACTTCGATGACATTCCAAAACGATTGTATCGAACTATATTCGATATGAACATAGACATCGATAAGCGAGAATAGCATCTCCCACATGCACACTTTGGAGCGACCAAGGCCCGTGTAACTTCAGGCCGCCGCGCAGAAAAGTAAAGACCGATAGGTTTACAGCGCAGTTCACTGTGAGACCACGTTGGGCGCCAATTGTGATGGGATTTATGCATGTGATATTAGATGCGTGTGAATTTAATATTTAAAAATGCTAAGCTCAGTCAGTGAAGGTAGACATGATAAAAGCAACCATTTAAATCTGAAACGAACACGTGTTTAGGAATATGAATTTTAATTATTTCAATTACATGACAATAAGATTAGTGTGATTGACTATGACTCTATATTTGTAAGAAATAAATCCCGGGTCGCAGTGACTGCTACGAAAAAGACAGTCAAGATATTATGTCACACATTAAATAAAATTTATGATAGCTATGTGGATTTAAAACTAAGTTACAGGCGCCAGACGATTTCAAAAGAATAACTACATAATCGACAAGTAGTGAATAATTATAAGTAAGCCAATGATCATGAAATAGTATTATAAATTACTGGGATGATGGTGGTTGAAGGTATGTTGCATGTCGTCAATCTCCGTTCCCGTTGACAGATGTTGTTCTTCCTGATGCCCGTTTCTCACTGAAGACAGTAACAAGCCAGCGAACGCAGCTACCAAAAATGAAACGAGCAACTAGAAGATTACTCCGGAACACGTAGCAACCATAATTTCTTCTTCTTTATTCGGGTAGGAACTATTTATATTTGGAGCAGGAAGCTAAATGCTGTAATGTATAATATATAGACACATGGTAGAAATCTCAATGTGATAAGAGAAAGACAAGGCCATTGTATTGCTTTCGATTTCGTAGTTTTAGTACTCAATTGTCATGCGTCACGTAAGATTGTGTCCTACCCAAGGACGGATCCAGGGGGGGGGGTCATGGGGATCATGACCCCCCTGGGCTGGGTCCAGGACCCACGTGGAGCACTAATTAAAATTGTTAAACATAATGTTTTCATATATTTAAACTTCTTGTGACTTGACCACAACTCTGTGACCCCCTCTGGCGCCAAAGCTGGATCCGTCCTTGGTCCTACCAGGAAGTAATTGCTTAAAAAAGTGCCAAAATGCCGTCGCGTGTTATTGGAAAAAATGTTTCCATCACACGGCAAACACTAGTAAAAGTCAAGCCAAATAACTTGTGAATTAAGAATTTACTGAAAACATAAGAGGGTTTCTTACTTGCCAAAAATATCTGAAAAACTTTGACTTGTGAAGAAATGGGCGATCCGTCAATGACGTTTTATAAATAGACTTGCCATTGTCTCACAAATTTAAGACATAATGTGGCAAGCAATCAACACTCTCTTGTTTTCAGCGGTTTTCAATAATTTCTTAAATCAAAAGTTATTCATGCAAAAAAGATATGCTACTTCCACACCTAAGCCAACCTCCCAATTCCAAACTTCCAACGCACCAACTACCCCTCTACACAATCGTTCGAACGTTTGAAGTTGGCCTCAGTGTGGCCGTACCATAAGACAATCAAAGAATGTGTGTGTATTTTCTCTAATGACGTATAAAATCATCGGGCAGGAAATATGAAAATAAATTGTATTGTTTATAATAATCGATAATAATGAGTAATTTGCGTGTACTTATAAATGAAATGTTATTTCTTCGCTTTTACTACTGTTTGCCGTGTAATGGAAACATTTTTTCATCATACAGGAAGGCATTTTGACGCTTTCTAAATGCAATTTACCTACTGATAAGACACGACCTTACTCGACGAGTGGCAGTTTAGTACTAAAGTACTAGAAATCGAGACTAGTGCAATTGCCTTTCTTTTGGCTTCCCACTTTGAGATTTTTACCATGCGTCTATCTTAGAGGCCAGTGTTCGCTCCTTCCTTTTCTCAACATACCCTAATAAAAATAAAAGTCCCAATATCTTGGTCACATTGAGAGGGGCCACACTGAATAAAAGAAAAATAAATCTAAAAGAAAACAATGTTTTAGAAAATCGAATTAACAGTTTATTTACTATAAAAATAATTAACAATTTTAACCATTACAAAAATATTAGACAGGTAATCTACATGATCTACTGTGCAGTTCCTAAATAAACAATATTTTTGTAAGCCGACAATTCCTGTCCTGCGTAAAATTTATTTTGTCAAAAATAATCTTCAAGCCAAATATATTATGAACAATATTTATAAATAATAATAAAAAATTGGTTTGTATAAAAAACATAAATGGTTAAAAACATTTAGCAGCTTTTAAAATGATAAAACTTATGCACTAACCCAATTTGTTCATATTTATACAATAATTTATAACACAACGAAATCATCCACTGAGCTACGGTCTTATGTATTGCGAGCATTCATTAAAATAATTATTGTTTCATTTGTAAAACCTAGTACATTATCTTAAACATTGCATATTACCTAATGATATATTATGTATTGCTTATGTGAATTTCCATAATATATTACATTATTTTTTACCGAGGCCCGCATCACAAGAATGTTCAATGCAGGGAGACATAATATTTCTAGATGTTTACATGTAAGACAAACTACAAAGTTATGTAACTAATGCAAGGGGTGAAAAAACTGCGTAGAAAGCATGCTGACTGCACTGAATTTAACAGAACACACTTTTGAACAACACAAAGATTTGCAATAATTGAAGTCGCTCATATGAAGTGCAAACATTTCCACATCGAACTAAAATAATGGAATTCTCAGTCTGTAAACTTTTGTGAAATTTATAGATATGTTCTCGAGACAAACAATATGATGTAATAATAACTATATGGATAAGCACAATATATACACACATATGTGTATTATGTAATGACGTACACATAATATATATTAAAACAGTTTTAATTTTTTTTTACTTAGTTGATTTGACCGTTACCGGGTTCAACCAATCGATGGCCTTAATAATCGGCAACGATCAAATAAAATAAGTGGAAAAAAGTTTAAAGCTGTTTTAATATGTTATTATAATGGAATTCCACCACAAATTACATATCAGTATCAAAAATAGAAATATTACATATACATATCGTTTAATTTTATAAAGCACAGTTTAGTGGTGATTGACCAATTATTATTAAACCCGTTTCACATTCGTCAATGGATTCTTTGTTTAGATGATATCACAGACATAAATATTAGAGTTTTATGTAGACAAAGGCAAAAGTTGTCAAACTCTTTAATATCTAGTATATTATTTCAGCGAAATAGGAAAGCGTTGAAAAGGAATTCAATATTAAATGCAAAATAAATAATAATGGAAGACACAAATAAAAACATTCTCAGGCAGTGGGCACTGAGTATTTCCTACTCTAAAAATGAATCAGACGTGAGTTTATTCTAAGATATTGTATTTGATATCTCTTTTGAGCTTAGCAGATAAATATTGGTGAATTGAAAGAATACAGATACACGTCATAATATAATAGAAATCTGTTGCCAGAAAAATAAACTGGTGATAATCATTATACACTCACATGCTTTTCTAGTAAAGGATACCTCTAGGAAACCATTCACCACGGTTGGTACTATAAAATCAAATGATTTAACATAATCATTAAACCCATACACCGATGGGTCTACTTTAAATAGATCAGCATTCATATATCCATACCCAGTGCCGTTCAAGTCTTTGGGTTGTATAGATCACAAAACACAACACCTTGATATAATGATACCTGACTTACATACAAAATGGATAATATCTTTTCAGCTGCCTTTAACTTGCGTCCACACAATGTCCCGTGTTGTTCTTTAAGAACCATTTGATCAATAATAATAATATTCACAGCTGCTGTATTCATAACCTGATGTCTCCTGAATTTATTTTTTCATAGGCGGCCAGGTCGAGGGGGACATATTTGCCAGTTTTAGGATCCACGTAGAACAATTTGTCCTTAATTACATTTGGGTTGAAGCCGTTTTCTTGGAGGTCAGTCTTCTTCATCTTAAAGGTACCTGAAAAGATAACATAAATTACATGAATATTGAGTACTTTCATGTAAACACCAACATCTGCGATTGCTCTCCTCTAGAAAAAATAGAACAAATAAAGTATTTAGGAATCGTAATTGACCATAATCTTAGATGAACACACCATATCAAATAAATCACAAATAAACTCCTCAGAACAACACACATTTTTCTAAACATATATAAAATAAAACAAATGAAAACAATATATTTTGCAATTTGTCAATCAGTAAGCGGGTGTTCAAGTATTACGTAACGCAATTTTTGACCCTCCCTTCCCCCCATTTTCTGTACCCCCCCCCCCACCTAAACAATATGTAACACCCAAGTGACTATTTTTACCTAAAAGTTGTGCAAAGTACTGGAAAGTCGCTTAAAATAAAATAAAAATGACGTACAATACAGTCGAGGGATTCCCTGTACAACATAAATGAAAAGGATTGCCAACTTGGAAGATTTTAATTTCCTAGTATTTTATTTAAATAAAAAAAAAACATGTTACGTAATGCGTTGTTCGAACCCCACCTCCCGCCCCGGTAACGCACAATAATGTTTTACAAGACCCCCCCAAAGAGCATTCCGTAATACTTGAACGGCCCCTAATAGAATATGGAATAACTGCTTGGGGAGGAGCAACAAATGCAGCTATCGATCAAATAGAAATTGAGCAAAACGATCTTAAAGGTAATATACTTAAAAAACCTAGACTGACTGATACAGACAAAATATTCAAAAGTTGTGACATACTAGATATACGAAAATTATATGTTAAAACACTACTAAACTACATTTTTGACCAAAAAACAAACCCCATCAAACACAAAATATCACCAACAAACCGGTTAGACAAGCGTACAAAGAAAACATAAAAACTCCGACGGTAAACACTACCTTTGGACAAAGACATCATAAATGCCACGCTATAAAAGCATTCAAAGTGTTTTTTCGTTACCAACATTATATATATTTTTTCAAAATGTATTACATTTGTAAGAATAGGCCACTTGCATCACATTTTTTAAAAATTTTTTCCGTTTTAGGCAAATATTCTAAGACATTCTGTATTTTTTTTTTTTTTTTTAATCGTATTTTTGAAACCCTGGGGATTTTTTGAAAATTTCAATCCGAAAAATCAGACCATTTTTTATAAACCGGAAAGACGGGACATAATTTTATAGGTGTGAAAAAACGATAATTACATAGCCGAAAATAATTAAAAAAAAAAATAACGTTTTCCACACGAATGGCACAGGAGAATAACGAGGCATAAATATTACATCTCATAAATATTTTTTTCCTTGATCCATCTTATTGATCATAAATCATTATAATGTACAGCGTCTATATTACTAAATTCAATGTAATATACTTGAACTTGTAAATTGTAATAATAATAAGAATATTATAAAATTTTATTTTGTTAAAATCAGCACCATAATCATTATACCTCTTAAACATGTACCGACATCCTCTTCACGTTCTGAAGAGAACCCCGTACCCATTAATTGAACGGGGTTCTCTTCAGAACATCTGTCAAAAAATCAAACCAAATGATAAGTTCGCAGAGAACAAACAATAAATCTAGTGAACGAATTCAAAAATTCGCCTGAAATCAAAGTGATGCCATATAAAAAAATAAATCAGTGTGGAATTTTATAAAATTAATAGGAACATTTTTGGCGACGGGACATTTTCATGTAGTGACGTCACGAGCCCAAATAATGGATTTATTTATTTAAAAATAAAAAAAACTGTACATTTCTAAAAAATTTTACTAACATTTTCGTAATCTTAGTAAAAAACTCTATCCACACGATTTTTTCCAAGTCGTTATGAAGTCCATGCAAGTGGCCTATTCTTATATTAAAAAAAGGGGGCCTCAGTACAGGTCAGCCACCCAGTGAGGCCAACATTACTGGATTGTACTATGAAACGTAAAATATTGTATCAATATCAATATCAATAGAAGAAAAATATTTTTTAGTCATGATTCGTAGAATAATGTTCCGACAAATTGAGATTTGAATTGTGGATACTACTAATGCTTAGGAATCACATTACGCATCTGTTAGCTGTTGGGGTGAATATAATTAGTGATTAAGTGATTAAAAATTATAATGTTTTACAAATTTATGGTTTTTAAATAATTTGAAACATTTAACCCTTTAGCTGCGTTTAACCCTAAGCATATAAATGCCCTGTGCGCGGGCGACTGCGTGCTGCTAAGTTTCTCTGGCATAATGTGTATGAAATATATTTGAGGATGATAAATCTTATACTTGTAAAAAATCTCAACTCTTCACACTACTGACATCTTGCGGAATTTATCCTTAATACGTATTCAAGTCAATGGTACAAAGCCTTGAAGGGAATTCCTAATTTGGAGTGTAAATTGAATGAGTTTGAATTCTTCTCGGGTCTTTATACAAGAGACTGCACAGTCGCGTTTGATAAGATTTTCAAGGAGAGGTGGTGCTTGCTGAGTAATACATATTATATTGAATTATCGTATGCTTTATTCGCGGATGTGAACTGTTATGATTATGATGACTAACTAACTAACTAACCATCACGCCGATTCCCGCAGGGGTAGGCAGAGGAGACAGACCGCCAAAAAACTCGGTCTTTGCACACACACTCTTTGCCTCATTCACATTCATACATCGTCTCATACATACTCTTCTATTATTCTGACTTCGTATCTTACACTATAAAGTAAGCTAAGTCGACGATGTATTGGGTCCCGTTGATGTTCCGAATGATTGTTTACATTTAAAAAGATACTTGAAGATATTAGTGATGTGTTTTTTTAAATAAACATTTAAATTCATGCATGATTATTGTTTAAAGCCATAAATTATATTGACAATAAGGAACCCCACATATGTCAGAAGTGTTACATATTTTTGATATGTAGAAAAGGTTGAATACAATGCAAGATTCTGCCAGAAAAAAGGATAAATAAAGGTATGACAAGCATAAATAAATCAATGGATTCGAGATGGCAAACATTAACATTGAATCCCTGCTACTCTTCACAGAAAAGTCACAAGTGAGGTGGCTTCGTCACATACTAAGAATGCCACAAGCTTCCATTGAAAATAGTGAGCATTTCCAGAGGGAGGACGTACGCCCCGTGGGCCATCTCTGGCAAAGTTGGGTGTAGCAACACCAGGGGTTACGTGAGGAGAGGCTGGGCCTACTATGGACGGATGCCACTGAAGCAGCGCAGGACAGGGACACCTGGAGGCACCTTGTCGAGGTGATGGGTCCCCAACCCTAATAGGACAAGGGGAAGAAGATGAATGAATGAGATAAATAAGTAAAATACCTGTCATGTCAACATGTTTCAGTAGTCTCAGGAAGACGGGGCGAGCATAGGGGGGAAGGTCCCTCTTGAGCCCCTCGGACAGGGCGTCCAGAGACAGGTTGTCATTGGGGTCTGCGATGCCACACATCCCCGCACGCCCCTCTACATGTGGTACCTGAAAATTAACCATTGCAGTCATTGATTAGTCGCAATCCAGAGAAGTTGTTATGACTGTATGCTGTATTATAAACTATACAAAACTTCAATTCTTGACAACCGAAAACACATAGAATTAAAACTGTATGGAGAGCGTAAAATAGTAGATGAAATGGGTCTTTCCTGAAAACACGTTGAGAATTGTTGTACAGTTGTAGTTTGAGATACGTTTTTAGATTTTCACGGCCAAAAGTATTTTCGTTATTTGTTTTTGGGGTGTTATGCCGTGTTGTGCTAACTCCTTCTTTAGCAAACGTTTTGGACAGCGTTGCAGTGTCCATCATCAGGGCAGATCCGGTAGATGTGATCTACACATCTACCGGATCTGCCGGATCTAAAAAAAAGTTGTAGTTTGTCTTCAAAGTTATGGTTGGCTGACTCGAAAGTGAAAATAGTGATAAAGTTTTAGATTACAAGTAGGTCTGTATGCACCTTTTTAAATTACGATACAAGGTAAAGGCAAATTAAAACTAAAGCTTAATAATAGATAATGATACAACTACACAAAGACTGGGTAAGCAGTCAAGTCATTTGAGTCTCCAGGAAATATAAGAATATTTAGATTATAAATCCTCTTGGTAAAGAGAGAAATCAAAACTTTGTTTGGATAAAAATAATAATTTACATAAAAGTGACTTATTGTATGAAATTCCATGGAAAAGCAAATATGTTATAGTAATCGCGTCAAATGGAAAACAGATCATAAAAATTATTAAAAATGAAACTTGACAAAATTTTAACTGTAAGAAACATAAAAAAATAGAGTGAATGGACAATTCAACAAAAGTGGCACTACATCACTTCTATGAAAAATCATTAAAAGCGACAGAAAAAAACTATGTATGTACAATAGGTTACATCAGTTTTTTCATCACTTCAAAGGGGTGTTGAAATGTCATTTTGTTGAGTTGTCACAGAACCAAAAATAGCTGCTACAGTTATTGTTCGAGATCTGTGAAAATATTTAAAAAAATGTGAATCCTCACCAGAACTCCATAGACCACAGCATCCCTCTGCTGCACAATGAGAGATACTGCAGCTTCTACTTCGCTGGTGGAAACATTCTCTCCGCGCCATCTGAAGGTGTCTCCAGTTCTGTCCTTGAAGAACAGGTAGCCAAACTCGTCCGATACCAGGATGTCTCCTACAATGGAACATCAACAGTAGTTAATAATCCACCCATTTCCAACAGGGGTAAAAATGCCATAAATAGATTGATGCTTGTTGACGTTGAATAAATTGTGTAAAGCGGGAGTCTCATTCTCGCGACACAGAAATAGAGATGTTAATCTGAAATGGACTGTTACTG
Source organism: Limnephilus marmoratus (assembly GCA_917880885.1). Classification (NCBI taxonomy): domain Eukaryota; kingdom Metazoa; phylum Arthropoda; class Insecta; order Trichoptera; family Limnephilidae; genus Limnephilus; species Limnephilus marmoratus. The sequence goes on along the minus strand of OU862909.1, from coordinate 49,235,251 downwards.
CGGTTCCAGTTACCGGAGACTGGTACATGGATTAATTGGAACTTACTCTTTATAAAGTTATTTCTGGAACCGGTTCACAGTGGCGAAAAGGTTTATACTTATATACTTTATCTTTGTTTTGTTTGTTCGAGATAGACTCCGAAACTACTTAACCGATTTTGATGAAATTTGGGTTAATGTGTGTAATATTGAATTTTTTTATATTGATTATTGACCTAAATATTTATTATTGCGAATTAAATGTTTATTGTAGGATAATGCTATGTAATTATTTGTATTTTCCATAAGTTTCTAGCAGATGGTGGTGTGAGTTAATTTATCGACACAACAATTGATTATCTAGGTTGGGTAACCATCCAGTAGATGGCGTTGTGTTTCGTTAGCCAAAGCAACGCGTGCCGGGTCAGCTAGTATTATATATAAAGGTTTATATTATATAATTGCTAATATGACCTGATTTGGATACTAGGTATGTACAAACTTAACATCTCTATTTGTCTGTCGTGATAATGAGATTTAATATGCCTGTCTACAAAACATATATGTTACTGAAAGAGCACGTACTACAGTAAAGCTTAAGATTTACCAGTAAATTCTAAGATTTACCAACTTTCAATGGCAAAAGTCCGTTGGTAAATCCCAGGATTTACTAGTAAAATCTAAATTTGCATGTGCCGAACAACTACAGCCAGGCGCGGTACCACGATCTTCTATGTATCCCACATAGCAGAATGGACGTACTGGCTCGGCATAGCATGACACGAGGTATGGTGTTGTTAAATAAAGCTTCCAAAACTGTTGACATCTTTAACCTTTCAAAGGCCAGGAACGCGCCCGCGCGCGAGACTGGAATTTCAAAAAAGAATATTAATTCAAATAATTTGGATGCGATTTTAAATTTTTTGTATAAAGAAACTGTACCAAGGAAAAAGTCAGAATAGCTTCCTCCATTCTTGTTCTTAAGGTAATTTCCAAAAAACCCTGGCCCTTGACAGGTTAAGAGGGCATTACCAGAGAAAGCCGGAAAAACGTCATTTTCAAAAAAGTTTTTAGACGTATTGACTCTTTTCCACAAAAAATTATAAATGGATTTCGAAAGATTGTTCTTTTATCTAGCATAGTTATGTAATAAATTTTTAGATTTTTTTTAAATTTTTAGTATAATAAGGTTATTCCATAGGTCGTTGGCAGATTTGTTAAATTTTCAAAAAGTTTTTGTATTATACCACACCCATTTCAAATAATGTAATCATGCAGTAAAATAAATCAATACATTATCTAGCAAAGTTATGTATTAGAATTTTAATTTTAGTTTCAATAAAATCATTAAAAAATATGTACGTACATGTGTTTCTTTACGAAAATTGGTCCATTTGTGTATTTATTTGCGCACTTACAAACTAATATATTTCAGATTTTTTTAACATTCTTATTAAATTTAGACATTATTGAAAAATGATAAATACTTATAATCAAAAAATAACTACAAAAAGCACACTATTTTAATAGTTTTATCATCACGCTTTTCAGCATTTTTGGATGAAGGTATAAATTAAAGCTAATTTGGATTGAAATAAATTCGATATTGAGTTATAATTTAAAAAAGCTGGTACGGAGAATAATCAATCTTTCTCATTGTAACCGCCCTGCACGATCGGAAGAACAACTTTCGACGAAATGTGGATTTTCGTCTGCTGGCTGGTTAAACGCTCTTAACAGTAGCCGTGAAGAATTCAAGAGGCATTTAAGTGCCACTCATTATCCACTATAATATTATGTATCTCATGTTACTATTTAAAGTTTCTTTTATTTATCCATAAAAATGTAGTTTGTGTCACATGTGTATTGTAAATGGACACTCAATCTGTAATACACAATTAAAAAAAAAAAAAAAAAAATTTACTAATTTATGGGCTTTTACAGTAACATATACATCTACGGTTGCTGGGATCGCCCATCACGGGTGCTGACTTAACTGACAGCCCATCGATCAAATGATTGAATCTTTGTTGAAAAAGCAATCGCGTAAATCACAGTCAGTGTTTATCATCTGTTGTGACTAGCGAAGGAGTTAATCGTTCCATCGTATTATTTTAAATGAATAAATAATTGATCAAATCATATTTATTTCCACACGCCGGGATTTCAATCCGCAACCTTCGGATTGCTGGTCTTACCTTTCAATCATGGACGGTCTCGGCTTAAGAGGGCATTACCAGAGAAAACCAGAAATATGTCATTTTCAAATCAGATTTTAGACGTATTGACTCTTTTCCACAAAAAAATATAAATGGATTTCGAAAGATTGTTCTTTTATCTAGCATTCGTATGTAATAAATTTTTAGAATTTTTTTTAATTTTTAGTATAATAAGGTTATTCCATAAGTCGTTGGCAGATTTGTTCAATTTTCAAAAAAGTTTTTGTATTATACCACACCCATTTCAAATAATAAAATCATGCAGTAAAATAAATCAATACATTATCTAGCAAACGTATGTTTTAGAATTTTAATTTTAGTTTCAATAAAATCATTAAAAAATATGTACGTATATGTGTTTCTTGGCGAAAATTGGTCCATTTGTGTATTTGCGCACTTACAAACTAATATATTTCAGATTTTTTTAACATTCTTATTAAATTTAGACATTATTGAAAAATGATAAATACTTTAATTAAAAAATAACTACAAAAAGTACATTATTTTAATAGTTTTATCATCACGCCTTTCAGCATTTTTGGATGAAGGTATAAATTAAAGCTAATTTTAATTGAAATAAATTCGATATTGAGTTATAATTTTAAAAAGCTGGTACGGAGAATAATTAATCTTTCTCATTGTAACCGCCCTGCACGATCGTAAGAACAACTTTCGACGAAATGTGGATTTTCGTCCGCTGGCTGGTTAAACGCTCTTAAATTATCCGGACGTTTTGTACATCATCCGGTTAGTAAGACAAAGTATCGCAGACCCCTTGAGGGTCATTATATATGGATTCTACTGTATACATATCTTTCTCATAGATAAAGAAAAAAGGAAGAAGAGCCATAAAACATTAGTATGTAGTAAGAAATCGCATGCACAAAAGTGTTTCCACCATCGATCACCCACACTATCGCAGGTTGTAGCTCGGCGAAATTCGGAACACTTCCAAGTGATATCTCCATTTGCTTCTATTATCTATGGTTTTTTTTTTATTTTGTCGAAAGAAGGATTTTATCAATTTTTCAATCAGACCTGAAATGAATGCAGAATCTCCGTGGGTGAAGACATCGTGGACTATCTTCTTCTCTGAAGCAGCCTTGTCCACGTATCCGAGGAAAGCCCTGGTCGGGTTGCTGGGCTGGATCTTGCCGATAAACACTCCTGGCTCATTTGGTTCACACAACTGAAGGAAAACAAAATATTTGTTAGCGATTTATAAAATAATAATTTAACAGTTTTGTCATTTCAAATAATAATAATATAGAAAGTTTTAATTTGCTAACATTGGATGTAAAATCAGTGCTAAAGGGGTAAAAATGCCAAATAACAATTTTACAGGAGGATTTCACTCAATATACAAGGTGTCCGGAAACTCGTAGTACAAGCGGGAAACTGGAGAATCCACATCACATTTGGAGTCGATTTTGTGGTTTAACTTTTTCGATTTGAGCTTTCGTTTTCGAGTAAATCGGATCCGAAGTTGGAATTTTTTTGGTTAAATTTGAAAAAAAATTTCACTAGGGGGTTGATTTCAGCTGTGTAATGTCTTATAAAATGCAACGAAGGGTAAACCGGGCTAAAAATTTTTTTTAACCCTTTAGTTGCCGAAAAAATGGAAAAATAGAAAAAAAATAATATTAAAGTCGAAACTATTAGATCGAAAAAAATAAGTTTTTTGGGTTCTCTACGTGATGTAGATTCACCAGTTTCCCGCTTGTTCATAACTCATTTTATTAAATGAACAATTAAAAAATATTAGGCAACTTGTCTTTCTTATAAAAAAATTGATTTTCTCATAAAAAATAGATGTTTACAGGTTATGTGTAATCATCAAAATGAATATATGTACATATTCATATTGAAGTATCGAATTTCATCCCATTAAGGCTGGAAATAGTGTACGTCATTCTCTGACCGTCAGTCTATGTGACGATGCCGCAGTGCCTCACCGAGCTCGGCCGAGTACAGTCATCTTCAATTAATTAAATCGTTTTATTAACATTTTATTCATCAAAGTCTGGTAAGAATGCCTCACACACTTCCAGCTAATATTATACCTTAATAACTCAATCTTTGAATATACCTACGAGGCATGCGGAGATTTAAATTTGGGAGGCGGGAATGGGTACCGCCGCCCCGGGAACCTTTATTGGATAACCAACACCTCTGCCATAGGTCACCCCAAGTGGTTCGCTACCTTTGGTGATTTAGCAGGGGTGCCCGGGTTCATGGGGTGAGGTTTGTCCAGGTCTTGGATGACCAGGATACACTGAACCCCAGATTCCTACCTACCCCTTAAACCCTTTTCCTTCCCAGAACTGTCCTCTCCTTCCTTTCCCTAAAAAAACCCCTCTACACAGCATCCCCAAAGATGACATAGGCCCCGGGAAATTATTTTCCTCAGGGCCTCCTGTGTGGAGCTCATGTAAAAAAAAAAAAAAAAATGGTGCAGAGAATTTAAAAGCGTGCCGGACGGCCATCGGTTTCAGATGAAAAAATTGCCAAAGTGGAAAAAACAATGAAGTGAAAAAACAGAGGGCGAAGCGTGGTGGGGATTTGGCAAGAGGAAACCAGGCTATACACCAGTTTTGCCGAATTGCACGTGACCGCAGCACCTTGTAGACCTTATTTTACAGACAGCCCTCCCATTACTAGATAAGTCCCAAAGAGGAGGACGAAAATGTACCTCAGTAAAAACCGGGTATTGGCTGGGTCCCACTCAGGGGTCGTGAGTTCAATTCTTCAATTGGCTAAGTTCATAACCACAACATAAGCAGTATTTTCTGTTTACTGTGGTAGTAGTAGAAGATTTTCGAATTATCGTCAGGTTATTCATAACCCGGGAAAAAGAAAGAACCCGCTCTGTTTAAATATTCATTCTATAAGACTGTACATATGCATGCCCATCAGTTTACGCGATCAGAGCCCACACTGATTGCTCTCACGCAAATAGTAAGTGCGTCAGTCGACCATTGACGTAGCGCTGACGTCGATTGTACGCAGCGCATAGCGATTCCCACGCGGCTAACCGTCAGTGCTGCACTGCAGCTGTTCATGAGTGAATTCAAGTACGTATGATCGTTCACATGGCCAGTCTAATTCTAATAAGCAATATTCAATCGGTATAATTCACCATGTACATTAGGTCAGTAGATACCTACACGAGTTAATTTACAAATTTAGTATTTGTCTGACAAATTTTATTTATTTACCTGGCAAAGTCCTTGGGAATTTCTAATAGGTTCTCCTGTTCTCTCGTCGACTTTAATCAGTGCAATTGGGTAAATTCTTGGAAGAATCCTTGACACAAATCCTATTGAGCCCACGGTTCCATCAATATTCACTGAAATCATAAATAATAAATAAGTTCGTACATAATACTTGATATACGTACTTCAAATATTCTAAATACAGAGATGACTGTGAAAAACGTATAAAAAGTTTGAAAACCCTCAATCAAGTGACCCTAGGCTAATGTTGCCCAAAAGGCCATGTGTCAAATACTTCGTACATATTTATTCTAACAGAAGGTGTAGGTAGGTAAACACTAAACTTCTTTCGAGTACAGAAAATTTACAAGTAAGCAATGATTTGTAATCGTATTTTACATAATAATATGTATAAGTACACTATCACTATGAAAGTACAATTCAGTGTTCAAGAGAAGTGAAGTGTTGTTCGAAACCTAAACGGGGTTTGAAGTGTCAAAAGCACACAATATTAAAAGTATAATTTATTCTGACTTTAAATAGTTTGGCATTTTGCCGAAATGGAGTTGTTTATTCCGCAGCACGTTCTTTAATTGCTCATTTGGTTACAAAGTGGCAAAAAGCAGTATTTTAATGATAATATTTTTTATTATAACATTATGATCCTGTTTATGGGAACTAGAAAAACTATCAAGAGCAGTATTTACCAATGTTGGCATTTCCCTCTGTTGCTCCGTAGAATTCTGTTATTTTTGCAATGTTGAAACGGTCAACAAACTTTTGCCAAATCTAAAAAGATTGAAAATCAATTAATCATCAACAAATTTCACACAAAAAAAATATAGATACACTTTGAAAAGGGGCCGTTCAAGTATTACAAAGCGCACTTGGAGGGGGGGAGTCTTGTGAAACGTTACTGTGCGTTACGAGGGGGGGGGGAGGGGGGAAAGACTAGGGAATTAAAATCTTCAAAACAAGAAAATAGGTATTTGAGCGACTTTCCAGTACTTTGCGCAACTTAATTATGACTTTCAGGTAAAAATCGTCACTTGGGCGTTACGTAACGTTTAGGGGGGGGGGGGGAGGGTACGGAAAAACGTTACGGCGCGTTACATAGGGGGGAGGGAGAGTCAAAAAACTTCAAAAATTGCGTTATGTAATACTTGAACGCCCCCAAATATATATTTTATATCAGACCAGCAGACCCGGCCACACGTTGCTGTGCCTAACGCCATTATCCAACCTTTATAACCAACGCCATCTGTTAATTTGCATATATATCAAATCCACACCGCCCGCTTGCCAGCCCGCTCCCTTTATATATTATATATTTCAACCAATTTACACAAAACCTTGACAAATTATATACCTAAACCTTCCTCATGAATCACTCTATCTATTGGTGAAAACCGCTTGAAAAACCGTTGCTTAAAAGATCTAAGCGTACAGACAGCGGGAGCGACTTTGCTTTATACTATGTAAAGATTGAACATGTAGGTATTATTGTATGTATAAATAAGATGTTTGTATAATTTTACCTGTGGTCTTAATCCATTTCCGTACATGAGACGAACCTTGTGCTGTTTGTCAATAGGGCTCTCCGGTACAGCGAGTAAATATCGACACATCTCTCCAATGTAGTTAGCAATCTACAAGTGAGTAACAACACATAAAAACAATGCTTTGTATTGATATTCTGTTTTCATAATATGTTTGTATACCAAAGACACGTCATATGGATACATACTTGTGCGCTCAATGTTGCGTAGAGAAAGAAAATTGTTAGCGTAATATGTAGTAGGTAAACATTGTCACATATAATACTGAAAGTGGATAATTTTTACACGTTAAGTGTTCAAAGAGTCACCTCAAGCGAGCAAGAACCCTGTAATATTTTATAAATAATATTCTATCATCATAATACGTGTATTTGTTTCAGAATGGTGGTAAAAATGTAGTGCCTTTTCAAATTTGTTTATGACAGAAAATGACTCAGTGAAGCAAAAACTCATTGCCAGTCACTGTAAAAACGCAACAAAGGAAGTTTGAGATGTAAACACATTCTATGAATTATTACTTTCTGAACCATACAATGTAAAAAAAGTATTTACTTTACCACAATAATTAGTTTGTTTTTGTCAGATAAACAATACTGTAAAATCAGCCAAATGCAATTGAATTCATTTTGTCAGATCTTGGCTAATAAAAATTGGTGCGTCTAAGAATAATTTCAGTCTTTAAAAGTATATTATTTAATACTTACTGTGGCATTGTACTTGATGCAGTCCTTGATGAAGTTAGAGGCTGAGAACTTATTGCGTATGGCCACCGTGTTGCCGTAGATGATGGCCTGTCCGACCGCTGTAACGCAGCCGGCCGTGTGGTAGAGCGGCAGCGCCGTGTACACAATGTCGTCCGGTTTCAGGCGACTCAGGAAGTGGATGCCGCCACTCATGAACATATACCTGCAAATAATATATATAGTCATCACTTACAAGTCATCCGTGTCGTAACCAACGTCTATTCATAATTTGACTTGTTCCCAAAGATCGTCTCTCGTAACTGCATCTCATTGGTTCAATTCCCCTCCTAACCCTAACCTTAATTGTGGTATACCAGTGAGTTAACACATACGAAATAATTATAACCTAGTGTATCAGTGAGCTTTTTAAAATAAAACATATATTGAAGAACACTGCCAAATATTAGCCGTTGTCAAAAACTTCATAAAAAAAATTGAATAACATCATATTTACTGACATTTATCTCATACAGTTGAAAATTTTGAAGTAAAAAAAAAAGTCAAAAGTTCCGCTAAGGGTTAACGAGTGCACGATGTTGAATACATTGACCTAACACAAAACAGGTCCAAATGGATAATTTTTACACCTTAGGGAATGTACCCATACTATGTTTAACTTGCTATTACATATGTGAATCCCGCACAAGAATTTCTTCTGCTCCCCACAATCCAGAGCCAGTGGGACTACGGCATCCCCAATTTGGGTAAGTTGTGAGGCTGAAGGTAGTGGGGAAGGGAAGCAAATGGGTAAAGAGTAGTTGACTATTCAGATCTGGTCACCATACATGGCTAATCCATTTCAAGCGATGTTACATTGCTATTGCAAAAATATTATATAAATTAAATGAGTATTGATTAGGTACACAAAACTATGCGTAAAAAGCACTAACAAATTAAAGTAACTGTAAACTTTTCCAACTTTATAGATTAACAAGAGTTACAAAAGTGGTCATTATTTTGAAAAAATGTTACATATTTTTAAAAGTATATAAAAAAAATTCATTTAATGTTTTTATTTAATAAGAGAGTGTATAATGTCCTCCACGCTAGAAGTTCACGTGGGTTGTGGAAAAAGATATTCAAATACAAAAGAGATATGCCATGATGTCCGCGCGACTGTCGGCGAACTACTACCTAATCGGAGTAGTTTGCATGCGAAAAGAATTTGTACATTTCGTTGATTTTTTAAAGGTGTGCATAAAGCCTCGATGACACACGGCGAGTTTACAAGCTACTATCTGGGAAATTCACTATCTGTTAGTAAACTCGCCCAGTGTCATCGTGTTACTTGCTAACTAGCAGCGACTAGCAGATTGTTGACAATCTACAAAAAACAGTTGAAAGGTCGTCAACTTTACTCGCCTACACGCTTGCTTGTGATTGGTTTATTTATGTTTCCAATATGGCTTCCAATAAACAGCTGATTTCGACTGTCAAACATCTGAAGAATTAGTTCACGCAGGCGTCGTTATTCTTGTTACTGGCGCTAGCAGCGGCCTCAGTTTCCTACGCTTCTGAGCGAGTGGACAGTTTTGTGTGTCATCATGACAATCTCACTCGCCGATTTACCCGCTTTTAAAACTTAGTAGATAGTAGCTTGCAACTCGCCGTGTGTCATTGAGGCTTTAGTATTGGTTAACAATGTAGTTTGAATACGGAAAGAATTCGTTCATTTAGTTTAACGTTCGCTTAGTTTATTCGTTCATTTAGTTTATTTGTTAATTGGTAAATAATATCGGCAACACTCAGAAGCGCAGTCTCACCTAGTAAAAACTGCGGATAGTACATCTCTTATATTTGTGGAGGACATTTTACAAGGGTAAGTTTAATTTTAATAAGAAAGACTTAAATTAATGTTATTATAGGCATAAAAAAAGATTTTATAAATTGACGAATAATGTGATGATTCTTGCATTAAAAAAAACACTTACCTACCGCAAATAAATTACTCAAGAGAAATAAACATCCTCCTGTTTGCCTATATACATGCCACATTGGATTACCCACTGGTGTTAATTTTAACATCCCGTGAAAACAGATGTGTTAATTTGATATCTAAAGTTCGGCATAAAATATTGCAAATGTGGTAATTCTTTCAAAAGTGTCATTTTAAAGCCATTCGATTGTTCATCATTTTCTTGGAGTATGTTCATACATCGCATTATGTGTCATGGTTTTTATGCTCTCTCTAACAATTTGTTAGATGTCACATTCATGATATTGTACGCCTAACGAAGATATGATAACTATTCGAACAAAAGCAAAGTCTTATCGAAACAATCAATTATTTCAAAGCACATCACTAAGGGTCAGTTGTTTCACAGAATTTGAACAACTACATCAAATTTTATAGTTAACTAGCAAGTTCTCACTTATCCTTTCCCATTCGTCCCGTTTCCCTTCCACCTCCCCTTCCTCTCCAGCGTCTCCTTCCCCTCATACTTTCCCAGTCCGTCTTCTCCACCTTCCTTCTTCCTACTCCCCTCTCCCGCTTCCCCCATCCTGTGAAACCCCCTCCCAAGTTCCCCTCCCTCCTCCCGTATTCCATACAGTTTTCAAACAGCTCGCGTGCCACCTCAAAATTCCAGAACTCTCCAGTGTATATAGCAGTGGCGGTACGTGAGTTTTCAGTGAGCTAGAGTGCTAAGATTGAAAAATACAACGTTATTGACATTGTTGTAGCTGAAAATGTTTTTTTTTTTCAAAATACCAACTTATTATAGAAGATATACTGAAATGTGGATGCGGCGTATCCCCAAACTGAAAGAATCCTGAAAATCTTCATACAAAATATTGAAATTTGGAAAAAAAAATTATTTTCAGCTGCAACAACATCAATAACATTGTATTTTTTAATCTTAGCATTCTACTTCACTGAAATCTCACGGACCAACACTGGTATATAGAATTATAATTAATAAGATTCGCGGGCGTGCTCACAACAACTCACCAAAGTTTCATCGCAATCGGATGAACGGTTTAGCAATGCATAATTTCGTAACGCTAGAGCTCATATTATATGTATATATAAACTATTGCGGCTATGCGTACATCAAATCCCCAAAGTTTCATCACAATCGAATAAATGGTTAGCAATGCATAATTTCATGATGCCAGAACTCACTTTTATATATAGAAACCATCGCAGGCACGCGCACATCAAATCCCCAAAGTTTCATCGCAATCGGATGAATGGTTAGCAATACATAATTTCATGACACCAGAGCTCACTATTGTACATAGAAACGATCACGGACATGCTCGCATCAAATCCCCAAAGTTTCATCGCAATCGGATGAATGGTTTAGCAACGCATCGACATCTATTAAACCCAGAAGCAAACATATTTTGATTTAACTAACTAACTAACTAACTAACCATCACGCCGTTTCTCCGCAGGGGTAGGCAGAGAGGACGGACCGCCAAACAACTCGGTCTTGGCACACACTCTTTGCCTCACTCACATTCATACATCGTCTCATACATACTCTTCTATTATTCTGACTTTTGACATGGCCCGTCTCAAGTATCTGATTCACTTGATCGTGCCATGTCTTCCTCGGGCGTCCCCGACTTCTTCTACCATTCACATTTGCATCATATATTCTTTTTACACTACTTTCTTCGCTCATTCGCTCTACGTGCCCAAACCATCTGAGGGTCCCTTTCTTAATTTTGCTCATTATACTTACATCAGCCTTACATTCTTTGCGGATATCCACATTTCTAACACGATCATACATGGTTTTACCACACATACGTCTCAGGGATCTCATTTCAACAGCATTCAGTTTACTTTCATCCTTCCTCTGCCAGTTCCATGCCTCACTGCCATACATCAGGGTAGGTACCAGGACTCCATTGTGGACTGCTAGCTTCGCTTTTTTTGACAGTTTTTTATTAGCGCCAACAGCATTCAGTCCTCCATTAATGGAGTTACCGGCATTTACCCTTCTTTCGATATCTCTATCAGCCTTCCCATCTCTCGTAAACATACTACCCAGATAAACAAACTCATCCACCTGCTCCAAGTATTTTGATTTATATATATGTATATAGATTTTTAAGTTCTGTAAAGGTTGTTTCACATAACTGAAATGACAAAAGAACTTGAATAGAACTTACATCCTTGAAAATTACCTATGATATTTGATGAATTGTTTAAATTCTGTAAATCAACTGGCCCTAAGAATTTCACACCATTTCACCAATACTATTATTTACAGAGTTGTAGAATCTAAAAAGAAATATTTGGTGTCTTCAGAAATCAAAATATTTGCTAATTATCACACCTTAAATATATATTTACAGTGAAACTCACTTTAGGAGATCTCACTTAAGAGCGTTTAACCAGCCAGCGGACGAAAATCCACATTTCGTCGAAAGTTGTTCTTCCGATCGTGCAGGGCGGTTACAATGAGAAAGATTGATTATTCTCCGTACCAGCTTTTTTAAATAATAACTCAATATCGAATTTATTTCAATCCAAATTAGCTTTAATTTATACCTTCATCCAGAAATGCTGAAAGGCGTGATGATAAAACTATTAAAATAGTGTACTTTTTGTAGTTATTTTTTGATTATAAGTATTTATCATTTTTCAATAATGTCTAAATTTAATAAGAATGTTAAAAAAATCTGAAATATATTAGTTTGTAAGTGCGCAAATAAATACACAAATGGACCAATTTTCGTCAAGAAACACATGTACGTACATATTTTTTAATGATTTTATTGAAACTAAAATTAAAATTCTAATACATAACTTTGCTAGATAATGTATTGATTTATTTTACTGCATGATTACATTATTTGAAATGGGTGTGGTATAATACAAAAACTTTTTTGAAAATTTAACAAATCTGCCAACGACCTATGGAATAACCTTATTATACTAAAAATTAAAAAAAATTCTAAAAATTTATTACATACGAATGCTAGATAAAAGAACAATCTTTCGAAATCCATTTATAATTTTTTGTGGAAAAGAGTCAATACGTCTAAAAATTTTTTTTGAAAATGACGTATTTCCGGCTTTCTCTGGTAATGCCCCCTTAAGAAGTTTTATGCAAAGTTTGGTTTTTCAGTCCCACAGAATTTGAAAATTGGTCCAATTTACTCCAGATATGAGATTTTCACACACAAGAAGTTTTTTCTAGTCCCTTGGAAAACCTTCTAAGAGAGTTTCACAATTTGTTGATTGGGAAATGGGAAAAAAAAAGATTATTTATAAAATGCTAAATATCTATTTATCTTAGTATCAATAAGCCAACGAGACTAAGCAATATATTTACCGTTAAAAGCAAGTAGGTGTTACTCATAAAAACCAATTACATTTCACGAGAAACAAGAAAGAAAGAATTTCACAAATAGTGTGACTTTCACTTAATGAATTTGTTTCATTATTATTGTCATTCCCCGGTTAGGTACATACAACGTGTCCGGAAACTCGTAGTACAAGCGAGAAACTGGTGAATCTACATCACGTAGAGAACCCAAAAAACTTATTTTTTTCGATCTAAGCATTTCGATTTTAATATTATTTTTTTTCTATTTTTCCATTTTATCGGCAACTAAAGGGTTAAAAAAAATTTTGAGCCCGGTTTACCCTTCGTTGCATTTTATAAGACATTACACAGCTGAAATCAACCCCCTAGTGAAAATTTTTTTCAAATTTAACCAAAAAAATTCCGACTTCGGACCCGATTTACTCGAAAACGAAAGCTCAAATAAAAAAAAGTTAAACCACAAAATCGACTCCAAATGTGATGTGGATTCTCCGGTTTCCCGCTTGTTCTACGAGTTTCCGGACACCTTGTATAGATATTTCTTTGTGAAACAAACTGCTCCACATTCTAATAAGTAAAATAAATTTCAGTTACAGTCGTAAGAGAAGTCTGTTGGAAACAGCATGAACCGTAACTGTTAACAACAGTCGTTTATTTTTTTGCTATTTGACAAAGTTAAAAATATTGCTTTATTTTAAAAACATGTTATAAAATATGTATTAACCCATTCATGACGAAGGTTCCATATGGAACTCGAAAAAGTATTGGCATTCATTTAGTCACATCACGCCGATATGTTGAAATAGCAGTGCCAAATACAGTTTAATATAGTCTACAGGCTTGTATGAACACGTTTGTCTTGGTTGAGTTCAGTTCGTTTGTGTGTACCGACGTGGACAGACGTGTCTTTATTGAGTTAGAAAAAAAGTGCAATTTTTTCAAAATTTCAAAACAAGTGAAGTAAGTAATCCATTAAATTTATATAGTAGATTTGATTTTTTTCTCCAAAACTGAATATGATTTGTAGAGAATGAAATTCTCTGCCTATTTACAAACATTTTAATAAAAAAATAATCATTATTATATTAAAATGAGTACTGTGAATTAAAGGTTTTGATTTTTGGTTCCATATGGATCTTTCGGCAGATCTCACTATACATAAAATGTAATTTTTCAAAGATTTCATTGGACCATTCAAAAACTAGGGGCCTTTGGGAAAATTAGGAGTGCTGAGGCCACCTCTCTGGACTTTTTTCACGGGGCCTGCAGGAGAAACTAGGAGGAGAAGCCGTAGAGAGGAGAGCTGAGGTCAACTCCATTATCTCTCCTCTTGTGGGTCCTTCAGGGAACCAAGGGGAAGTGCACTCTTCCGGCGTGGGGCCTTCGGGGAGCCAAGGAGGAGTGAAGTGGAGAGATCCCATGTGAGGCCTTCAGGAAACCACGTAGGAGTGAAGAGAAAAAATGAGGCCACCTCTGTGAGCTCTTCCCTGGTGGGGCCTTTAGGGAACCACGGAGGAGTGAAGATGAAGTCCTCTTCCCTCCTGGGGTCCTCGGGAAACCAAGGTGGAGTGGACTCTTCCCTTGTAAGGCCTTTAAGGAACCAAAGAGAGGAGAACTCTCCGTTGCGGAGTCTTCGGGGAACTTAGGAGTGGAGAGGAGAGATGAAGCTTACTTCCCTCGTGGGGCCTTCAGGGAATAAATTTCCGACTAGTTATTTGCCGAAAGTGCCATATGGAACTCACCCTTCTCTAGCTTCCTGGGGGGTGAAGAAACCATTTTTTTAAATTCTGAGAAAAATGTCCATTTTCTACCTCCAAAACCAACCCCCCTGTGAAATTTCAGCACGAAATTCGAGAAAAAAATAGTTCGTCATGAATGGGTTAAAGCAACAATATTTACATACTGGTTTTTAAGTAACTAGGTAATACTCAATAAAAATGAAAATTTAAAAAAAGTACTCTGAATTTAAAAAAAAACGTGTGAACCATTGATGAGATAAACCTGCAAACAGAAGTATGTTGTGGGTGTGACACTCAACATTCCCAACAAACATTTATGAATAAAGAAAATCTTTTTCTTCATTCGCTACATTTGGTGACTTAGTTACTTATCGGGTCTAGTTTAACGAACCCCGCAGTGTCAAGAAAAGAATATTAGTAAACCTGGAATGTGTGATGACAGCGGCCTTGGGCAGTCCAGTGGTACCCGAGGTATAGATGTAGAGTACTTTGTCGTGGAAGGTCCTCTCGGGGGGGTGTGGCACGGGGGTGGAGGGGGCGGCCTCTAGAAGGGCGGCCAGGTCTTTCACTCCCTCGGTGGCCTTCTCCGGCCCTTTGGACCCTGCTGGTCGCCAGCGGTACAGAGAGATGGTGGGGCTCAGCTCTTTAACAATGTCCTGAACAGCTGCAATGGACAAAAATTAATATGAAATAATTAGAAAAGTGAAAGAAAGAACAAAGAATAAATCTAACATAACCTATTCTCTGAGGACTTCGCGAGAGAGATTGATGAATTAAACTTACAATGGGATCTGACGATAAAACATTTGTCGATAAAATCAACTAATTTGTTACGGCCGCCGCACATGCTCACACTCGCATCGGCCGTCACGAGCCGCGTGCGAGTGGCAGTATTTAAAACCTATGGCGCAGTACCAAACTCAGCATTTGCTCTCACGTGTCGACGCAGGCATGTACATGAGCGTGAACGCGCGTGTCGGCGAAATGATCGAGACATTGTTTTCGAGTGGCAGTGGCGCGAGTGTTTGCAAAATGAATGAACTCAGTGAAGTTGTTCGAAGCGAAAAATGTTTGAATACTTTTTTTATTTTTCTTCAGTACTAATTCGTTCATGACCACCAACCATATCCTTGATCTTCTAAATCTGAAGCAATCATCAAAGGTACTTCTTTAAACCCCCCATACACACAAGCCCTGTGGGTGTACATGAAATACATATACTGTGTAATTAATTATTGTATAAAATTTATTTTAATTTATGTAACTTTTTGTGAATAAAAAAAATGGTTCCTAGTTATTCTAAAATAATTTTAAAATTTTTCGTCTGAAAACTCAGAAGTTAATTTGAATTCTCCATGTGTTTTCCTTTTGGACATGTAAGAGCTCTTCCATATTTTTTTTCCGGATGATTTCCTTATTAACAATAATCTATTTAAAAACTGACTGATGTACGACTCGTGAAAGCAAATGCGGACACACACGTGTCCGCCAATGTCAATGCGACATTGGCGCAGTGTCGTGAACGAGTGCGAGTGTGAGCATGTGCGGCGGCCGTTAGAGAGGTGTGCACACTTCAATTCACCGTTCTTACTCCTCATCAGGACATGCTTCCATGCCTCACCCTGGAAAAGATCGGCCAAAAGTGTGCAGTGCGTATTTGGTGGGTATGCTATGTTATAAAGTTGCAATCACAGATAATAGAAACAAGAGAGATGGGCCATGAACAATTTGAGAGGCGGGTATGGGTACCCGGAATCCATATATTGGATAACCAACACCCCTGCCATAGATCACCCCAATTGGTTTGCTACATTTGATGACTTAGTAGGGCAGTAGGGGTGCATGGATTCATGGGGTGGAAGTTTGTCTATATCTTGGCTGTGAATGGGAGGATCGGGTGAGACGGGTTGAGGAAGACCTAACCTAGACCTCTCCAGCCGCACTCAACCAACCGCAGTGGGAGGGAAGGATTCATACATATGTCACTCCTGAACACATTGACCCCCAGATTGCTACCTATGTACCTTTTTACTTTCCAGAACTTCCTCTTCTTCCTTTCCCTAAAAAGAACCTCCTTACAGCATCCCCAAAGATGAAATAGGCCCTGAGGGAATTTTTTTCCTCAAGACCTGCTGAGTGGAGCTAATGTAAAAAAAGAAGATTGGTATGAAACCGTACGCACAAAAGGGTCACCAACATCGTTTCCCCCATACTACTACAAATCACATCTACGTATAGCGGCGCCCTGCCTTTGTCTCTAACTATAGACCAAAGTATAACGTTCATTGGCTCCACAACTTTGATAGTCCGTGCAGTTTGATTGTAGCTCGACATGCTTCCAAGCAATATTTCCTTTCATTTCTATTATCAAAGATCCCCGCCATGTTAAAGATTTTTTGTAGAGCGTGTGGAGTAGGTAATTAGGAGGGAACGTTGTGTAATTGAGCTGCAACCATACCTCCGATAGATCCTATAATTTACCTTCTTCAAACTCCTCGCCGTATATGAGCGCCTGGCAGTCGGCGATGGTCAGCGAGTGCAGCAGCGCCCGGCCGCGCTGGTTGGTGTTGATGAGCGGCGTGACGGCCCCGAGGCGCGAGAGGCCCAGCCACAGCGCCGGCTGCTGGGGGCAGTTGCCCATCAGCAGCCCCACGGACTGGCCCGCTCCGTAGCCGTGCGCGCGGAACACACCAGCCACGCGGTACGAGTATTCTTGAACCTGGGATAAACGATAAACATAAGTTAAGAAAGTTTAATATTTTGAGAAAAACAAAAAGGTTGGGTTGTTTCGCAGATATTCAAATAATTTAACATTGTCATCAAATGGCCGATCAGTGCCATTTTGATTTTTTGATAAATTTTTTCAATGTTTTGTATTTCTTGGGCATTAACTATGTAACAATTTCTAGACATTTTGTTTTGAAGAGTTTAAATTTAATGTATTATATTAATACTTCAATTTTTGCGTTTTGGAAATCTTAGAAATAAAGAAAAAAAAATTAAATCAATAATTAATTTAGTTTACAAAATAAAAGCACCCTGTAGATCACCATTTTTGACAATGTTTCCATCTTATGTTGACTCCTCCCACCGTTCCCCCTTGCTCCAAAATCACCCCTCCCACAACCTCACTTAATAAAATCTAATCATTTCTGTATTTGCATAATTTTAAAGTTAGTTTTAAGATTGCTTGTGAATAACACGGATGTGTTGAAACCAGTAAAATAAACAAAAATTAAATAACAAATATATTATTTATTATATACGGTAGTAAAATAAATAATGAAAAAATATATCAGTATTGGTGAGAATTTAATTAAGGAAAAAAATGATGTACTTTCTTTATACAGGGTGTTAAAGGGCATAAAGTAATTTAAGTATGGTCACTCAACCAAGTAACCGCCCAATCTCTTATCCCGCCCCATCTGTCCAACACCTATTGTTTTTTTATATTTTATAGAAGAAAAAAAATACATCAAAAATGTCACCGGAGACCAAAATTTCATTTACATTTTTTACTCTAAATAATATGAATTACTAGTTAAAGTAAGTCAAATACGTCCCTTAACATTCTATATGTTGCCACATTTCCGCCATAAAAATAAAATCATTCCATGTAAATGGTTATTTAAATATAAAATTATAAACATTTTACTGCAGTTAATAAATTTGCTGTAAAATGCGGGAAGACTATTCACGTGTTCTGAGGGTAATATAATGCTGGTGGACTGCTGGACTCCCACACAGATTCATTCAGTTAAAACCACTTTATATTCATAATGTAAATTCCAGTTGCGGACTCATCTGCTAACGCATTTCGAAGGGAACCGTGTGTTCCAAGTGCAAAAATCGGAGGGAAACCATTTTCGTATTCTGGGGTAGTATCAATTAAAGCTGGGACTCGCATGCATATTCACTCTTAATTTAAAACCAATTTCATTTTCCGAATGATCTATCAAAATTACAATTGCGGATTAATCCGCTGACACATTTCGAAAGAAACCTTTCTAATGTTTCGAATTTGTTTCAAACCATATGCTGCAAAATTCATAATTCATAGGAAAATCATATAGATATTATGAGAGTAATATAAATTAAAGCTGGAGACTCGCATGCGGATTCACTTTTAATTTAAAACCAGTTTTGTGTTCAGAATGTAACGATTAAATTGTTCCAGTTGTTGTTCTGCTGGCACATTTCTAAAGAAACCAATCTCTTATTCGAAGTGCAGTTATAAAATTATTGTTTCTGACTTTGTATGTCCTTTAATTCCGCGGTGCGGCCCGCGGGCAAACATACAAACGTCCAAATGGCCCTCGACGGCAAAAAGGTTCCCCATCCCTGCTTTAGAATGCCAACGTCAATAACCAAATAACCGCAGTGTAACCGACGGTTGCTCTCCCTCATTTCTTAATTTTATAATTTATATGTCTTGCTTATGTACAATGCCCCGGTGCAACCAATAAAGCTTGTGTGCCAAGTTTGCACCGGGAGACATTCTAGAATCCTATAATTTTTTAATAATATGCTTAATTAATACTTTATTTATGCTTATTTACGCCTCCAAGGCAACCAGGCTGACTAGCCTCCTTTTATTTTTAATTAAGACCCCTTTGAGGGCCTTAATTTCCAGCCTTAGGCTGAAGCCCTGAGAAGGGCCATTTGCCTTCCCTCCCTTGCCGTTCTGCTGTTATGGCACTGCAGGAGGCGGCAGCTCCGCCAAGCGGGCTGCTCTCTATTTTTAAATATGGCACTTTTAAGGGCCTTTTTTTGTTCTGGCCACTAAGTTCATGAATACCGTGCCGCCAGCAACGATCCTTTACCAAACACATTTTATCATTTCTAAAATGTTCTTTTTCTTAATACACAAATGCCCCGGTGACACAAATAAAGCTTGTATACCAAGTTGCCACCGGGAGACATCCTAAACTCATTATTATTTCGCCTTCAGGGCTATTTTTCCGGCTACAAAGCCAAAAGGACCAAGTCAGGGCCCTCACATTGCTCACAAAATAACATCATTTTGTAACATGACTTCATTTACACACCCCGTAGGACGCTTAAACTAAGTTGTTTCAGTGCAGAGTCCTACGGGGCATCCAAAGAAACATAAATCAACCTTGTAACTCTTAAACTGCCAACGCTATATGCTTTTGCGCACAAATTTTGTACTTAGAAAATTTCCGATCAAAAAACAGTCTTTTTCCATTTTAAAAATCCAGGAACCTCGTAAGACGACGAGACAAACCGGTTTCGGTAGCCAGTCTTACGAGGAACCTGGGGAAAATACTAACTTCTTCACATCACTTTGCAAACTTAAATTAAACTCAAATACCTACCAACAAATGGTAAACATTTCCAAAATTGTTCCTAAATTCATTAAACTAAAAATCTACGGGTAAAGAATACCCGTACATACATGTTAGAATTAAGATATACTTTATAAAAACTATGTTATAACCTGTAGAATTATTATTAAATAATGATTTTAATCGACCACTTTCTTGAGCGACACAAGCAAAATGAAGTGCGACAAGAAAGTCGGCGTATTTATACTTACGGGCGAGGTCCAACCCCCCACCCCATAAATGTACCATGTGATCACCTTTTTGCCCAGATTAGGGTATAAAAGGGCGCGTATTTTCCAAATAAAATTAGTTCTTCCATCAACGTCAACTCGTGTTATTATTCCTACTGGGAAAAGTTTATTATCATCTGCTGCCTCCCGCCGACCTCTGCCTAGGCTTTGCTCCTGGTGCCATCAGTCTCCTCCAGAAAGCCGGCCCTACTTCAGGCAACCGCCACGCACCAGGACTGGGCAGAGGAGTAGGCACATCCAGTGTCCTCAACTCATCAGGCACTGGGTGCACGGGAGGTCAGTATTTTATTATTTCAACCATTTCATCCTGTTCGTGCACTGAGACCCGGTACTATTTTTCAGTCTTGTGGCGACGCTGATACGTCTGTTACACGCAGTTACTGGGAGAAAATTTAAATAAAAAACGTCGTTGAGAGAATTCTGTAAAATGAATAGGTACCTAATTAATATATTATTTTCTGTAAACACTCATCACCACCGGCACATATTATAGGCGGACTATGCCGGCTGACATTTTTTTGCAACCATCCTTTTAGCAGTGGAAATAAATCTATTCATATAAAGAATAGTGTCTGTGACAGGCGACGCGAATTTGATTTTAACACAAATCAACAGTTTTATTCCATGATTGATGAAATTTTGGGTAAATGTACAGAAAATAAGGACACTCTTAATACGCACTTTGTAGTAGTTAGATAAAAATGAGACTAAAGTAAGTATTTAAGTTTCCGAAAATGGAAAATAATGTATTTTAAAACGGAAGCAATCTTCCGATCCTTCATCGGAAGCAAGTGTTTTTTTTAAATAAAACGTGCCTCCCCATTTTCTATATATTTATACTTGACCTTTAAACTAAAACCTTCGAAAAGAAAAAGTAAAAAAAAAACCCTCCATCTAGAATTAGCTGCCAGCACTCCTCTTTTACGCGCCTTCAGTGTGTTGTCAAAGCTTGCCTATTTTTAAAGACTTTTCTCGACGGAAATAACAATACAAGATCAATCATTAACAATTTTTCATAAACAAAGAAGGCAAAAACTTGTAACTCGGATGACCATGACACATGGCGCATAAAAGGATTAGCAAAAGGCTAAAGTCCAATGCTCTTGCTCGAGGCATTTCCAAATAATATATACTACTCGTATCTCAATCTAATCTGCTGTCAGATACATAGTTTTTATTAATTTTATCGAAATCCTTGGCCCTGACTTCATGAGATGCTCCTGCCCCCTTCCTCCTTCTGTTCTGAAGTTGACTGATTTTTGGTCCTTTGTACTGATTAGTCGTGACATGCAGTGAGTATGCAAAATGCACTGTGTTGGGATTAGAAAACAAAATGTTTGAATTCCAATTCGGTCTCGATTTACTCGAACACAAAAGCTCAAATCAAAAAAGTTATACCACAAAATCCAGTCCAAATGTAATGTAAAAATTCAGTTTCCCGTTTGTACTACCTACAAGTTTCCGGACACCGTGTTTGTGCCTACTTGTATACATAAACATACTACTACTATTTTCCTTTATTTTCAACAGTGTTGCGAATATCTGTAAAAAAGTGCTTGCTCAATTCTATAGTCAATTCTATATATTCTCAAGGTTAAAGTTTATAATGCATCATCTTTTATACACCGTTAAACCTCGTCTCAGAGACTTACTTTTTTTAAGTCAAAAGCAGCAAACAATCAACGTTAAAATAATTTAAAAAGAAAAACTTGAAAAGTGCTACAAAAGATGCCGACGAATCAATGCGATGAATGTTTTGTTTGTTCCGCAACAAGCAATGTCAGAAATATTTCGAAATAATTTTTTCACATTAGTTTCTATACCTATGTATATAGTTAGCTAATTTTATTTAATGAAAATACCGACATTATTTAAACTGGCGTAGTTTGTTCTTCGCGATAATAACGACAAACCCTGTTTAAATTATCTAAAAATGAGCATACAAGATTTTAAGCACAAGATGGCGATGCAATGCAATGCAATAAGAAGTAGGTATTTCAAAATCATGTGTTTTTGGTAAAAAATTTGATCACCAACTAGAACCATTACTATATAAGAACCACGGACATATGAATATATCTGGACCTGCCCTAAGTGATAAAAACGTATTATTTCCCCCTCCACATGGCGCCGGCTGTAGCTCCTCCTTGGAACCGGCTCGCTCCATGGGGAGGGGATATAGCCTCGCTTGAATCTAAAATGTGTGACGTCATCATTCTTGCCGTGAACAGCGAGAAGCTGACATCCATACATTTAACGAAATAACGGCAGTTTGTGCTATACAATATATCTACGTATCAATGTACACATAGCGAATGTGGGCGGTACTCCAATGTGCTCGTCGCTGGTTACAGGGGTAAGTAAATTATGAAACATTTGTAAAAGTGTTTTAAATAAACACGGAAACAAAATATTGATATGTGTATTGGCGCGAGTCTTTTTGGGGCGAGCATTTGGCCTTAGCAAATATGTTTTGAACGTGGCAAGCAATTTGCGCTCCCATGTAAAAAGGTCTATTCATTCAAAGCAGATTTTGCTTTTAAGAACTAAATGGTGATATTGTAATGCGAGATGCCTATATACTGTCAGATTGATTGTTCAACGAATGACAGTCATCTTTCCCCTCTTTGCTCTCCATAGTTTGGTTTTACCCCTCATCTGTAACTGCTTGTCTATCCATTTGGATGTCTATGATAAGAACGCATTTTGGCCTCTGCTTTAATCGGGTAGGTACCTACTTAGTTTTTTTAGTGGTTTTTTAATCCTAAAAAAATTCAAGCCTATAAAAATGCTTTGAAGTGTAAAATATTCCACTTTTACGAATTTTTCGGAATTGCTTTCTGTATAATGTGGCAAATTATGTTTTTTAGACTCTGACCGGAAAACATTTAAATATTTATGCCTGCAGATCTTACGTTTTTCGCAAAATTAATTAAAGCACGCATTTCGGAGATGTTTTTGAGAGCAAAGTCATTTAGTCCGAATTTTTATTATGTTGAATAATCATAATGATTTTAATGCTAAATTATTAAACATTGGTTTTACCACGGAATTAAAATAGGCACCCATGATGTTTTCAAAAATATAAGTCCCTTCAGAAATAACAATCGTTTTTTAAAACTGAAAAATAAATCAACAATTTACATAATTAATAATTTATACAAAATATGCCCGAATAAAATACGGCTTTACTTCAGTGTATGTTAGTAGAGACGTCATAGTAGTAGACAGAGTGTCAAATATAATAAGGATTTACATAAAATCTGGATATTTATATTCTTATTCGTAAATATGGGAAAGTACGTAATAAACTACGTAATATAAGTAAGTGCCTAACCCACTGAATATAAGATACATTTATTTTTATTCTTTGGTATATTAGACATCAATAGTAACCAACCATATTTAGCAGACACAGATTAATTATAGTGTCATACTGGCAGTTGATTTACCATAAATAATGTTGTTTGGAGAATTTTTGTACCTTTGGGTTAAAGTTGTAGGTACCTAATTTATAATTAATAACTTATATCTCACTACTTCGTAGCTATAGAGCAGGACTAGAAAAACTTTGGCCGGCGAAATGTCACTAATACAATCCGCAATATTAAGGAATGGCTACGCGGTCTTATGATGCAAAATTTAATTTTGGATTTGAGGCCAAAATATCAAACCAAATTGGATAATATTTGTTATCAAATTGTATTGCAAATATCTAGTACGGATATGAGCTATCTTATTTATTTTTGTTTTAAATTATAAAATATACGTAAATAAAGAAATGAATTTTTCATGATTTTAGAGGCAACTTTGGCATTTTTTTTAAAAGTCAATAATAATTATTAAAAAAGTAATCTCACACTAATTACTGTAGTAATCTTACATTCTTAATATAATGGAAAGTACAAAAAAAACTTCATAAAAAAACCATTTCTTTGAGTATTTCATATTAATCTATATACGAAAAAATAGTGTTAACAACGTAAATGTAATGTTTGTAATTTGTTTTACGTCCATCAAAATGGTTTTTCAATAGATTTTTTAAAATTTTATATTTCATCATATTTCTATAGTAAATAACGCGATATCATTTTTTAAAATAATTATCATTAATTCACAAATAATTGCCAAAGTTGCTTCAAAAATCATGAAAAATTGATTTCTTTAATTACCTATATTTTTTATAATTGAAAACACAAATAAATAAAGTAGCACACATAAGTACTAGATAAGTACTGGCTGACACCGACTCCAAAAATAACAATGGAACCTACATATTGATGAGTAGAAACAGTAAGTTGATTATTAAGTTAAGAATACGAAATTATTTTTTTACTTTTTAGTGCATTTTTAAGTCGTTTTTTGTTTTGTTAAAATGTTTGTTTATTTTTTGATTTTTAGTGAATCTGAAGTACACTAAATAATTTGTCTGAATATGGGTAGACCTACTAAATGTGCTGATTATATGAGACAGACATTACTTGACCGTAACGACGTTACGCGGTAGGTGACTCAAAGATTCGGATAGCCTATAAAAGATTCGGCCGAGTATCGTTAATTTGCACCTAAGAATTACTTTGTTATTTGATCCGTTACTTTGTCATGGATCCCATAATCAGAACCTAAACAAACTCTCATCAAACTACCCTTGAAGTACATCCTTTCCAATAAAAAAAGAATCATCGAAATCAGTTGGCGTGATATTGAGTTATTCGTCCATTTGTCGCGCACATACTTAATGTAAATTTAAAACTTATATGGTTTTCTCATGGATGCCATTGTCAGAACTGGACTAAATTGAAATGGGACCACACGGGAAGCACCAGCTTTCAAATAAAAAAAAGTATCATCAATATCGGTTCACCCAATCGAAAGTTCTGAGGTAACAAACACAAAAAAATACAGTCGAATTGAGAACCTCTTCCTCTTTGAAGTCGTTTAAAAATAATATTTTTTTATTCAAAAATTCACAATCTTAATCGCGATCGACCGGTTGAGGACACTTGCCCAAGCATAGTTCTAGGTTGTAACAAATAAAAAGTTACCTTAGCGTAGGACCAAACTTCTTCTTGGAAGAGGAAGCACGCCTTGTCGGGCGTCTTGGCGGTCACCTCATCGAAGATGTCCGGGATGGTCATGTTGTTCTTGTTGAACCTCCTCACTTGGATCAGCATCTTGATGTACCCCCATACTGCCCTGCAACAAGGAGTACAACACTATTAGTCTCTGATACGTACATACATTACATTCGGCTCTACTTTATTGTAAGTGTAGCATAATGCTGGTTTCCGTACAGAGCGACATCCGAAATATACTGAACTTGATATTTGAAACTTAACTTGAAAGATGACAACAAGTTTTATTCTTTCTAAAGAATGTCAAAGGATTCTTATTTTGAAATTTGGTGCACTTGTTAACTCCTAATATTCACACGAAAAATATAATTTTTTTCAACGTCACATTTTTTTCAACATCCTTCTCCACTACATCCTTTCTTACGTATTCTGGTAACGTAACGCGCATTTATTTCCACTTCCAGCTTAACTTCAGCTTCACAAATACAGCCTCAGGAGCCTACTCCAATAATTGAGTCAGATCCAAAATAACGGGACTCGATCTGAACTCTCCATATAAAACAATCATAGACTGACAATGATAGACTTAAAAATTCCACCTCTTTGCATAAGAGACTCTTTAAATTTTAATGCAACTTGGGCAGAGGAGTGATTTCGTATCGGACTTTTTTTTATTTCAGATCAATCAATCACTTGATTTATTACTCTTTGTATGGGTCAAGGAGTTGGAAAAAACTATTTTTTGTCAGATGACATGTTGTACTGTGTACTATATTGGTATGTATGGAATATCTTCCACTCCGCAAAGGTGATGGTCGTGTACAAATTCGCAACTGTTGCCATCAATAATATTTTAATGATATACCTTCATCCATTTATATTATAAGTGAAGGCAAAAAAGAATTATGTATATGACGTAATTAAAAAAATATATATGTACATACTATAATGTTTCGTCTCAAGAGGTTTGCAAGTCTTCCTAATGAATTTTGAACCGTACTTTGTCCCCATCAGTTTCGATATTTTATTTTATTTCAAGAAGTACTCGTATATTTGCTTAGTTAAAAGTTTTGGCCTGTTAGTTTGTTTCAAACTTGTTTGTCAAATTCAAAGAATGAATATGTGAAATAGACACAATATGTAACAACACGACGTAGTATTTGACTTACTTGAACTAGTGATTCGTGACATTATTTCGAGTAAAAAACGTCAATAAATGAAATTTTTGAACTAAACCAAAACCAAACAAAGACCAATGACAGCTCCTTTTATACAAAGTTTTGTAATAAAATAATTGGTACTTATCAATGATTATCAGTAAATGTTTATACAAAAGTTTTAGTTAGTAATAGGAATAAAATTATTAGAATTTTTAATGCTCTTATAATTATTTTAGTTTTATTTATTTAAAGAAATTTGAATAAAATATTATATGCGAGTATTTCTCGCGCAAAAACAAGGCGTACCTATCTCATAATTTCTCAGCCTTTTTTGAGTGTTAAGAGGAATATAAACGCTAGAAATATTTCGAGTAAGTGAAAAAGTGGTTTTTATTTATTTTGTGCATAATTTTATAAGAACGAAAAAAAGTTAGAACATGGAAAACCTCAAAAATAGTCTTAGCCATAAAGGGGTATTTTAAAAAAAAATTCTTGTATTACTTCATAGTTAAGTCACGTAAAAACATTTTTTTTGGTGGTATACGCTTATATTTTTTGTTACGTAAATAATAATTTTATTGTAATTCTAATACATAGAAAAGCTAGTAAAAGCTTCGATTTATCCGTAGCATATTTTTTGATGTTCATACTATAAGCGGATTCGTCGTAAAGATTAATCAAAATAGTACCTAAATAGGATTTCACGTATATATTCATCTTAACCGTGAATGTCCTTTAAAATACTTCTCCGAATAACTGATCCCTAAATAGTTGACCCCCTTTTCAAGATGTGCAATTTTTATTTAATAAACCAGACGGTTTTTTGTTCCTCCTGAAAACCTGTGTAAAATGACATACGCGGTGTTATAATGCGAGCGATGAAATGCTTCTTAAGTATGGAAGAGCAGTATTACAGTATGCATTTATAATTGTAAAAAATAATTCTTAGATAAAAAATATTATTTTACATTTTCATTCTCGTCTGATTTTAAAACATCTCACTATCGTTATTTTCCACTGAATTAAAGGTCATTAGGTACCCATTATGGAAAATTTTGTAACGTGGAGGTAGCTATGGGTATATTCCAGATATTAATTTTGGGTATATTCCAGATTTTATCACATGTATCAAATTAGTTAAAATAATAAAATAATTTTTAATTATTTTATTATTTTAACTAATTTGATAATTATTTTATTATTTTAACTAATTTGATACATGTGATAAAATCGATTGTTTTAAATTATCCAATTATTCTAAATTACCAAAATATTCCACTCTACTTAACTGTTCTCATTTACTCATTTATTTCCTCAATTTTAATCTATCCAACTATTTTATTGTGCACAATTTACCAAATTACGTTTATTTACTTCATTATTATTAATATTTATATATGTGTGATATTTTCAATTGTTTCAAATTATCTAATTATTCAAAATTATTCAAAAATTCCATTCTACTTAATTATTCTCATTTATTCATCTGTCTCCACTATATTAATCTATCCAAATATTTTATTAAACTCAATTTCTTACTTAATTTCTTTTAATTATTTAAATATTTTAACTAAATTGGTATACGTGATACATTCGATTAATTTTAATTGTGCAATTATTTTAACAAAATTCTTTAATCATCAAATAATATTATCTAACTTAATTCAATTACCTCACTTAACAAAAAAGAAAATAAACAAATATGGATGACTTCGTGAACACGCAGCTGGAAAGCTGTTTCAAGATCAATGAATTCAGTAGTCAAAGTGCAAAGGAGTGCAATGAAATTATCACAGATAAGTTCTCTGGTTTACAAGTGCTCCACCTTAACATCCGCAGCCTCCAAAAAAATATTGAAGAATTTATTCTCAATATAAATACTCTTATTGTGAAGCCGGACGTTATAGTATTAACTGAAACATACACAAACAGTGACTCACCACATTATAATTTAAGAGATTATATTTACATGCAAACAAACACAAACATTAATAAAAACAGTGGTATTGCGATATTCGTTAGTAAGAAATATAATATTGTTACACATTCAGAACACAACATAGATTCATCAAACTGCATAGAAATCCAACTTAACCACAACAAAAAGAATTATTATTTGTTAGCAATCTATAGAACGCATGAATCGAACGCTGATTTATTTATCGAACAAATACGAAATATAATATCAAATTTCAAAAACAAAACTTGCATAATAACAGGGGATTTTAATATCAACATTAACAAAAATATAGACAGTAGACTTAAACATGAATATTTGAACTGTATGATTGAAAACAACTTTAAATCGTGTATAAATGAAAATACGCGCGAAATTCAAGGTCAGAAACCATCTTGCCTAGATCATTTTTGGACTAATACTAACATAAAAGATCTTCATAAAATAAAAACCATTGTCTGGAAAAATAACATCACCGATCATCATACGTGTATATTTTTGTACGAGGAAGAAAAAACAATGCAAACAAAAAATAAATCAATAAAAAAATCATATACCAGAATAAATCTGCAAAAATTAATTGAAAACTTGAAAACGGAACATTGGCAACCTGTAATCAACTGCGAAGAAGTTGAAATATGCTCAAAGTACTTTGAAAACATTTTATCCAAACATGTAGAAAACTCAAAAACAGATATTCCATATCGTAATTTAGACAAAAACAAATACCTAAAACCATGGATCACACCGGGTTTATTAAATTCAATCAAAGAAAAAGGTAAGCTATACAAAAAAACAATAAAATTCCCAAACGACAAAAAAATAGAATTTAATTATAAAAAATATAAAAATAAATTGACACGCTTAATAAAAATTAGTAAAGATGAATATTACAAACATAAATTAATAAATTCTGAAAATAATCCAAAAATAATCTGGCAAACAATTAACTGTGCAATAGATAACAATAAACAAAGACATTCAATCAAGGTAATTGTAGACGAAAATGACGTAAAAATAAATGCAGAGGAAAACCCTAAAAAATGTGCTGATATTTTCAACTCCTTCTTCGCGAAAGTTGGACAAAACCTCGCTAAAAAAATAAATGTAACAAAGGGAGCGACAACTCAACCAATTATTGAAGATATACAAAGTGTAAACTCACTATCCCATTTTAAAATGATCAAGGAAGTAGATGTTCTAAACATTATTGAAAATATGAAAGGAGGGTCGTCACCGGGTTTTGACAACATAACTGCAAATATGTTAAAATCTATTAAAAGCCACGTGATAAAACCATTAACTCACCTAATTAATTTAACCCATTCATGACGAACTATTTTTTTCTCGAATTTCGTGCTGAAATTTCACAGGGGGGTTGGTTTTGGAGGTAGAAACCGGACATTTTTCTCAGAATTTAAAAAAATGGTTTCTTCACCCCCCAGGAAGCTAGAGAAGGGTGAGTTCCATATGGCACTTTCGGCAAATAACTAGTCGGAAATTTATTCCTTGAAGGCCCCACAAGGGAAGAAAGCTTCATCTCTCCACTCCTAAGTTCCCCGAAGACTCCACAACTGATAGATCTCCTCCCTTTGGTTCCTTAAAGGCCTTACAAGGGAAGAGTCCACTCCACCTTGGTTCCCCGAGGACCCCAGGAGGGAAGAGGACTTCATCTTCACTCCTCCGTGGTTCCCTAAAGGCCCTACTACGGAAGAGCTCAAAGAGGTGGCCTCATTTCTCCTCTACACTCCTACGTGGTTTCCTGAAGGCCCCACACGGGATCTCTCCACTTCACTCCTCCTTGGCTCCCCGAAGGCCCCACGCCAGAAGAGTGCACTTCCCCTTGGTTCCCTGAAGGACCCACAAGAGGAGAGGTCATGGAGTTGACCTCAGCTCTCCACTCTACGGCTTCTCCTCCTAGTTTCTCCTGCAGGCCCCTTGAAAAAAGTCCAGAGAGGTGGCCTCAGCACTCCTAATTTTCCCAAAGGCCCCTAGTTTTTGAATGGTCCAATGAAATCTTTAAAAAATTACATTTTATGTATAGTGAGATCTGCCGAAAGATCCATATGGAACCAAAAATCAAAATCTCTTATTCACAGTACTCATTTTAATATAATAAAGATTATTTTTCTAACAAAATGTTTGTAAATAGGCAGAGAATTTTTTTCTCTACAAATCATATTCAGTTTTGGAGAAAAAAATCAAATCTACTATATAAATTTAATGGATTACTTACTTCACATGTTTTGAAATTTTCAAAAGTTGCACTTTTTTTCTAACTCAATAAAGACACGTCTGTCCACGTCGGCACACACAAACGAACTGAACGCAACCAAGACAAACGTGTTCATACATGCCTGTAGACTATATTAAACTGTATTTGGCACTGCTATTTCAACATATCGGCATGATGCGACTAAATGAATGCCAATACTTTTTCGAGTTCCATATGGAACCTTCGTCATGAATGGGTTAAGTTTAAAAAATGGAATATTTCCGTCTAATTATAAGAGGACAATTATCTCACCTATATTCAAAAGTGGAAACGCAGAAAATGTAACTAACTATCGACCAATTTCCCTCATTTCAAATATTGGCAAAATATTTGAAAAAATCGTAAAATCTCAACTAATGGAATTTATTGATAATAACAAAATACTTCACGACAATCAATACGGATTCCGAAAAGCGCACAGCACACAAGACGCGATTGCTAATGTCACATCACGCATATATAAAAACCTTGATATGAAAAAAAAGTGTATAGGTATTTTTATAGATCTGAGAAAAGCGTTTGATAGCATATCCCATAAAAAACTAATGAAAAAATTAGATAAATTGAACATTAATGGAAACGTAGCAAGTTGGATAAAAAGCTACCTAAAAAATCGCCCTCAATGTGTCAAAATAAATAACGTTTATAGCGACGAAGAGACATCTGAATATGGAATTCCACAAGGTACTGTGCTAGGTCCCATATTATTCATCTTATATGTAAACGGGATATTCTCACAGTCACTTCATGGTAGTATAACCTCTTATGCCGACGACACAGTACTTATTGAAAGTGGAATCACATGGCAAGTAGTAAAACAAAAAGCAACAGAAGACATAAATATACTGAAACACTGGTTTGATATAAATCTACTATCTCTTAATAGTGAAAAAACTCACGTCATTCCATTTGCAATAAAATCAAATGATTTTCCGGTAAATTTTGATATAATTATACATGACAATTCTAAAGATCACAAAAAAAATAACTGTGAAATAAACTGTTCCACATTAAAAATTTCAAATAAAATTAAATACTTAGGAATAACAATAGACAAAAACCTGAACTGGAAAGATCAAATCAACCTTACCGTTAACAAAATAAGGAAATTAATTTACATATTTTTAAAAATCCGAAACTTTCTCTCATTAGAAAATCTAACATCAGTCTATCATGCTATAGTACAGTCAATTCTCCAATACGCTGTAGTAAGCTGGGGAGCTGCATATAAAACAAATCTACTCCCTGTTGAAATTGTGCAACGTCTAATAATAAAAATTATATTGAAAAAAAGAAGAGATTATCCGACTCACCTGATTTTTGAAGAATTTAAAGTTTTAAAATTTAATGATCTAGTTCGAAAAAATATAATAATCCAAATAATAAAAGAAAAACAAAATCACAGATTTTTAACTGAAAGTCGTACTCGTCAAAAACATATATTTCAAACACAAAAATGCAACACCTCATTTGCACAACATCATTATACATTTCTAGGAAAAAAATACTTTAATAGCCTACCTGAAAAAATAAGAAAAATCGAAGACGATAAATGTCTACTAAAAGCAATCAAAGAGCAATTTAAAGTAAAAATACCAAATTGATAAAATTTATCATCATAACTTATATAATTTGTAAATTTGTTATTTATTAAGAATCTACCACAAGTAAATTATAAGATACAAAATATATTTTGTTAATATATTTTAAATATTTTCTAATCACAAAATCGTCCCTCTTCTAATCACAAGCGTCTGCTTCTATAGAAGAGAAATACCATAAAATAAAATAAAATAAAATAATGAAAAAAAAAAAAAAAAAAAATCAATGAAATTTATTATTATTTATATGCTAATGTTAATGTTAATTTTAATGTTAATGTTATTTTATTATCTAGGCATTGATTTGTAATTGTATTTCCATTGTTTTTATGTATATATTTCGAAATAAAAAAAAAAAAAGAAAAAAAAAAAAAAAAAAAAAAAAAAAAAATAATTTAGAAATTATCAATTATTCCACGAAACGAGTCTAATTAATTCATTCTACTGAAAGTAGTAGAAACATTATCAAAGGTCAAATGATACGATTATAGGTCGATATGCTTGACGAAAGGGAAACTGCCAAATCATTTCTTGGGGGAGAGGGGAAAAAAAACGCTTTTATATTTGCGCCTTTGATGTGATTTTTCACAAAAACGGTGCTGTACACATCATTGAAATATTATTAGGTATTATTACTTAAAAGGTTTCAAAATTGGATTATCAGCACGTTTCACTTATGAACATAAATAATTTGTGAGTGTATGGCGTGATATGACGCGGGTTTAGTTCCACGACCGCGTGGTTAGTGGTTAGAGTCCGGAGGAAGTGCTCTAGTGCTCCAACACCGACCATTTAGCTAATCCCTATTGATATGACCTCGGAGGGGCCGCGCGACACCCGACACTTGACACTTTACACTCGGACAAACTAAATATTCACTCGGGTCGTGGACTACAACACAACCAATCCAATACACTTACGTGGAAGATGAAAACCTTCGAAAAACGGATATACACAATACGTACAGGTACCATAAATCATTATACATATCTTGGCTGCCAGTGTTCATGTACTTAGGTTAGCCCCAGATGGTCTAAATTTTTCCGCTTTGAATAATGGAATATTTTTGAACGGGTGACCGGATAACTCAGAATGATACCAACTCAGACACACCCCAGAAAGGTCATTAAAAGTGATATTAAAAAAATATAAAAAAAAATTGGTTAAATAGGTTAAGTTAGGTTAGGGTTACCGGTTATTTTAAAATTATTTTTTCATAGCTTTTAATGACCTTTCTGAGGTGTTTCTGAGGTGTTTCTGAGTTGGTTTCATTCTGAGTTGGCATGGAACCTTTTGAACGTGTCCGAAAACAAAAACTGTTTTAGGAAGGTGATGAAATACGCTTTAAAATTTTATAAATCTGAAATATAAGTAAATTTTTTGAATGCAAATATGAAATGGGTTTTAAAAATGGCTTACCTTACATTTTTTCTAACCAAAATTACTGATAAAGAAAAAAATCAAACACACTTATTTTATTAGACAAGTGTATATAAACGTTATCGTCATCTTATTTTTTGTGTCGTTACACGTAAAAATAATCAATAAAAACTCCAAAAGTTTAATTCGTTTTTTTTTTAAATTGTGGTCGGAAAATTTGGTTTCGCAAAGGTGTATACACTTTGATGATTTTGTGGTTAATTTTTAGATTTGAAAATAAAGCGTGGTGTTTCTCGTTTTAATATTTCTCACTGTGATATATCATATTTCTCACCATGGTAGTAAGGAGGACACAACAATTTACGTGAGTTGTTACCAATAGTGAACAAATTAGCCTGACGGACTAAAAGGTTTTGAAAACACAATTACTACAGTGCCATTCTACACTCTAATCGGGATGAGTAGAAACCTTCCGAGGGGTGACGCGAGACAGCCTTACATCGTGAAATGAGTTTCTTGGAGCAATATGACCTGAGGTTTACAAACGTCGTATTTTTTTATTTCACTGGATCCGGCAGATTACATCGGTAGAATTTGAAGAAATTAGGTCTGAACGCCAGAAGCGGAAATTATGAAAAACGACGGATGTAAGAAAGATATAACGCAAGCCCAGATACAATCGTTGATTGTAAAAGCAGGGATATACGCAGACTGAATACAATCTGTACCGATCAGTAAAATTGTGAAATTTGGCGTGGTTTTTATTTCTCTTTTGTGTAATACCATAATTGGCCACTTGCATCATATTTAACCCTTAACCGGAATCGCTATTTCGGTCAACGTTACTGGAATCGCGGGTCCAAATAGACCCGCTAATTAAAATAAAGTTTTTTTTTGTAATATATACGTTATTAACCATTAAATGGGTTATAGCTGTATTGAAACTAGTTGTTTGTAGTATGTAAGGTAGTTTTATTAATCAACATTTTTAAATTATACATCTTTTTGGCTTATCTTCTTAGGAACCAAGTTTAGCACAAGTTTTTTATCAGTCTCTTTTTTGACGTGTAAAATTATAATAACAAAAAATAAACATAAAAAAGTAATCAAAGTACAGGGTTTTACGTCTCTTCCAAAAAAAACAAACATTCTTTATGAGATCATTCAAAAACAAAAAAATGGTGAGATATGAAAAAAATTAAAAAATCTCAGTCTTTTATCATTTTATGTAAGGCACTTGCTACACAATATCCTTTTTTGTACGTGAATCTTACATATATGTTGCAGCATTTTTCAAACTTCTGTGATTGTTTATTGTCAGTCTTAGGACCACATAAATAACATCTTCCTCTTTTTCGTGCACCACTTTTAGTGCAAGTTTATTTTTCTTGACCCATGTCATTTTGCGGTGCATCTAAAGCTGGCTTTAGGAAATTATCAATTCGGTTCTTCAAGTCTATGGAAATAGAAGAATGAAGTTCTTCTGGAAACTGAATAATTAGCGCATTTTTGATCTAGTGCATCAACAGTCAACACCTCCTTTTGTACTATTGTAAAATAGAATTATTTCCGGTTTTCCACTGTTTTCATCAATAATAAAAGTTACGTACTTGGAATCGTGGGTTCAATCGGACCCTCGATAGTTCGTTACCTCCATTTCCAGTAAATTGTAAGCACCACGTGGCACCACCGCGACTCGCGACCTAATGAGATTAGATTGGCGCGCAAAAGTGTAACTGCGCGCGTTTAAAAAATAAACGGTTTTTTTTTTGTCGGGTCCAAATGGACCCACGATTCCGGTTAAGGGCTAAAAAAATCTGGTTTAGGCAAATATTCTAAGACATTCTGTATTTTTAAATTTTTTTAAATCGTATTGTTGAAACCCTGGCGATTTTTTGAAAATTTCAATCCGAAAAATCAGACCATTTTTTATAAGCCGGAAAGACGGGACATAATTTTACGGGTGCGAAAAAACGATAATTACAGAGCAGAAAATCATTTGAAAAAAGAACATTTTCCACACAAATGGCACAGGAGAATAACGAGGCATACCAAAAATATTACATCTCATACATATTTTTTTCTTGATCCATCTTATTGATCATAAATCTATCTATATTACTAAATCCAATGTAAAATACTTGTACTTGCAAATTATAATAATAATAAGAATATTATAAAAGTTGATTTTGTTAAAATCAGCACCGTTACCATTATACCTTTAAAACACGTACAGACAGCGTAAAATGTACGGGGTTCTCTTTATAACATCTGTCGAAAAGTCAAACCAAATGATAAGTTCGCAGAGAACAAACAATAAATCTAGTGAACGTTAAATGTCAAATTCAAAAATTCGCCTGAAATCAAAGAGTTGCCACATAAAAAGATAAATCATTGTGGAAACATCTTCGGAGACGGGACATTTTCAAGTAGTGACGTCACGAGCCCAAATAATGGATTTATTTATTTAAAAAAAAAACTGTACATTTCTAAAAATTTGTACTAACATTTTCGTAATCTTAGTAAAAAAATCTGTCCACACGATTTTTTCCAAGCCGTTATGAAATTCATGCAAGTAGCCTATTGCCTCTGTCGATTTTCTACTGAGCTACTGAAAATTTGGCATATATACGGTTTTGAGCCCACAACCTTTGGGTTCAGAATCAAAACTATCAACAATTCGCTATGGAACTCGTTGTCATAATAACAAATGATCGAGACAGATTACCGAGTGGGGTGTGTGGTTGTGGGAAGATTAGAAAATATTATAGATGGATGTGACTGAAACCATCTGCCTCCCCCACAGTGGTTAAGCAAGAGTTTCATCCCAGATATTA
This sequence comes from Limnephilus marmoratus, assembly GCA_917880885.1. Lineage (NCBI taxonomy): Eukaryota > Metazoa > Arthropoda > Insecta > Trichoptera > Limnephilidae > Limnephilus > Limnephilus marmoratus. The sequence goes on along the minus strand of OU862909.1, from coordinate 49,198,625 downwards.
ATATTCCGATGGAAATATCATTGCGCAAATGAAATAATGATTAAACCCCACGTAATCGGATATTCTCCGCGAAAGTGTGTCAGCACTCGACACTAACGAGCGGAGCAAAACAATATTAGCAATCATCAACTTACTGTAAAGACGTCTGTGTGGCATATGGCTATGATTATATCCAACTAAGTAAGGTGTAATATAATGGTGTAATATAAGGTGTAATGACTGATGTCCATCAGAGGTAAAGCAATCAAAAGTCTACAATTCCAAAAAGCCTTCGCTGCCCGGAGGGTCTGCCGGAAGAATGTTCCTTAGTCATTATTCACGTTATCTCTTCATGGTTCTTACCATCCAAGGACGCAGTTCACGATAGTCTAGTCACGAGATCATCTTGTAACAAATTGAGGGGTTACATGAGCAGTCAATGATTTTTCTAATGTTAATTATTATACTTATAAATTAATGTAATAAACAACAATTATTTCACATGAGTTAACATTAGTAATAAATGCAATAAAGTAGGAAAAAAATAACAATTTTCACATCGTAACGTCACATGTATTACAGGCCGTGAAGCTATGTATTATCTATCTTATTGTCGAGAAAATATGACAAGACAGCGAATACTGTTTATTTCAATTGTTCAATAAGTAAAAAAATCTAAAAAAGAATGGACGAGGCTGGATGGCAAAAACAGTAATAGATTTTAACAATTGCCTATGTTATATTAGCAAGAAATATAGGTCATGAAAACACGAAAGGCTGCACATTCGTGCCGTTACATTTACAACAATGGCAACCATTGGTTACACTTTTAGTGACAAAGCCAGAAAAACTATCCAGTGATTTTTTAATCCTGTCTCTAAATGCGTTATTATCGCTATATTTTTAATTTTAATCAAGCAAAAATTCTTGTCGAGTTCATCTATTGCAATTACGATATTAATTTTTTCACACAATGTTGATAACATTAAAACAAACAAAAAAACACATAAAATATTGTTTATATTTTTACGTGGATTAAGAGGAAACCGGGCAGTGTGTTTTCCATTCAAAAGTATTCCCCAACTTCTTCTCTAGAATTTGACACTAATGCAAATGTTTTTTTTAAAAATAAAATAGATATTGACCTGCAGCTACGTTTTACTTTTGTTTGGTAAGGGAACGTACCCATACTACGTGACCCACTTTTTGCAATTTTTAACCCCCCCCCCCCCCCCGTGACTAAAAACCTAAGCCCACCGCCGCTCATTGTGACCAAGCGTGGTATTTTGAAGACCCCCCCCCCTGAACGGGTCACGTAGTATGGGTACGTCCCCTAAGTTACTTCTTACATGAGGCAGGACCCTCCAAAAATCTTTAAAATTACCTGGTTTGAACGCCATGAATAGAAGTTCAGTATGTAAATTAGACAAAGTATTAAAAAATAATAAAAAAAAACTGCGTAGGTATTTCCAAAACCGATACCGGTTCAGTCGCGGTAGCGACAATTAACATTTTAAATATACCTCTATATTGGTTATTTTTTATCACATTGCAAAAACAAAAATTGTTCTAAAATCTAGATAAAATAATCTTTCCAATTAGAAATTAAATTATTTATGCATTAAACCGCTTACTCGTTAATACGGAATATTTTTTGTTCAAACTGTTGTATTTAGCTTTATTATCACGAAAAATGAGTATTTAAGTCGGGGGAGACCAAAAACATGCAAAAAATATGCTTTTAACATTTTAATTTTGTTTAAATTAATTCACTTACGCGATTACAAATTCTTCGCCATATTCTATTTATATCAACAACTTACATGTTCATAGACAATCAATCCTTCACATTTTCCAAGGTACCAATAGCTAGAATATTAAAAAAGATTGCCGTAGCGGAAAAATTGATTCTCAAATATTTTAGGACGGTACACCAACTTATTGTAAAGTTTTTATGCCTTGACGTGAGTAGGCGTTATAAAGGGGCACTTTATTTTGTATCACAAACCATGTTACACACACCCAGCGTAGCCGCTAAACTACTTGAAAACTGGGATATTTTTCTTGCCTTGACGCGAGTAGGCGTTATAAAGGGGCACTTTCTTTTATATCACAAACCATGTTACACAAACCTAGCGTAGCCGCTAAACTACTTGAAAACTGGGATGTTTTTCTTGCCTTGACGCGAGTAGGCGTTATAAAGGGGCACTTTCTTTTGTATCACAAACCATGTTACACAAACCTAGCGTAGCCGCTAAACTACTTGAAAACTGGGATGTTTTTCTTGCCTTGACGCGAGCAGGCGGTATAAAGGGGGCACTTTCTTTTGTATCATAAACCATATCACACAAACTTATACCAACATAACAAAATGACATTTGAAAATAATGTTTGAAAATGGACGGTCTCGTTTCACAGAATGAAAGCTAATTTTAATTTTACGTAATCGAAATTTAGAATGAAATATTTTCCACTTCCCCCAATGCAAATAGTTGTATTTTAATGTAAAGTGAATCAAAAGATTTTAAAAAAAAAAGTGCGTATTAACCATTGCCAGCGATCTCAAAAATTTACCGTATTTTAGCTCAACCAGTGAGTAGGTAGGAACTGTACGTCATTAATTCCTGGCTAGGAAAATGTAACTAGTTGAATCAAGAATATACAAGAATTTATTTTATGATGTTGGTATTTTCGGCAAATGTCACATTTGATTGTCTATTATCTATTTGTTAAAAAAGGAATATTCCGTATTATCTGTGCATCAAACTTCGACAACACGAACGTTCCGTATTATCCGTGAGGTGGACTAACTGCACATTTACCGAAATTAATAATTTTATTTCTAAATACTTCAATTTTTATATTGAAAATGTAAAGCGACTGAACCGGTATAGGTTTATGAAATACGCAACCCGGCCACACGTTGCTAGCCAATTTCACCAGAGAGGAAACGCCGATTTCAAGTACGACCGTACCTTCGGCCGCGAAATTTTAATCTGTATCAGGAACTGAAAATTGAAGACAGATTTGGGTTGGGAATGGCTAACGAAAAACAACGCCACGCTATCCTTTATAACCAACGCCATCTGTTAAATCAAATCCACACCGCTCGCATGCCAGCCCGCTGCCCGCTTACCAGACAGCTTCCTTTATTTACATATTTCAACCAATTTACACAAAACCTCGACTAAAAACCTACCCTTTGAATCACTCTACCTATTGGTGAAAACTGCATGAAAATCCGTTGCGCAGTTTAAAAGATCTAAGCGCACAGACAACGGGAGCGACTTCATTTTGTACTATGTAAAGATGGTTGGTAAAAATCTGCTTTGGAGGAGAAGCATGGGAAATGCAAAACCTCGATTTTGACGAATTTATTTGGGTATTGTCAGCCTGAAGTACAGATGTCAAGATGTAAAAGCGACAGTGATAGCCAACAGTTTGGTAAAATACCTATTATTACTATTAAATTTTCATCTAAAAACACGGATTTACTGCATGCCGGACTGACGTGTTCACAATTACACCAAGTCACTCCCAACCTTAGATTAATTATTTATCTGTTACTTATATAATCTTTATCTTTAGAAGATCATTATTACTGATGTCCAGGCATCCATCTTTATTTTTATAATAGAATTTAATTCATCTACAAACCTATATTAAATTGTGAGATAATGTTACCAGAATTTGTTTTTCCGTATGATAGTGAAATTATAGGGGTATTTCCACAAACAAGGGTGTAGGGGCGTGTAAATAGCCCCTGACACGAGGGAATGACTACCCTATGTAAATTAACGAAAATTGAATTCTTCCCTATGTGACACAAAACAGTTGACCCAGCAATTCCAAAATCCAAAGTGAAAACAAACAATACTCACTCAGAGAATGCAGCTCATGCACGATGTCCAACACAAAAGACACTTCTTTTCATTAAAAATATCAAGGCGGTATTGCATAATCTTAACAGATGTTTCGCACAGCAAGGAAGTTTCAACAATGAATAAATTTGCATATTAATAATAAGTGCCAAAAATCTTGTACAACAATAATTCAATTATTGGATGAATTATTTTTATGACTGACTAGGAGAGACATCTCTTGGCTTTGACTCACACTCCCGTCGGAAGTAATTGCCTGCTTCACAGAGGTAAGAAAATGCATGAATATACTGAATTTCAAGTCACATAGGTAAATTCAATACAATACAAAAACCATAGATGGCGCCCTCATGGTCTCATAGCATATTTATGGCGCGTATCCAAAGGGATTCTGTTGAAAATGTACGGAATATTTAAATATCATTTTTCTAATTTTCATCATCCTACTAAAAATGTTTGTTTTATATGTTTTCATTCAATATTATTGATTTAAAAAACGATCTAAAACTGACCAAATCAAAACGGCCCATGGTTTGAAAATCGGAATGTGACGTCACAAGCGTCGCTCAGCTGGACCAGCATAAATTAACACTGTCAGTGAGCGTCCACGCTCATGACGTCACACGATAGCCCCGCCTCAAAATAATAATAATGGAAACTTTGACTCGCTGTAGAAAATTTATTCGTCAACATAAAAATAAAATAAAAATGTTATAATCATCGTAATTTTTTGCTTAATTTTTAAGCAATAAAAAAACGTGGAAATACCCCATTATAATAAAATACCAATTTATATGGACCAGCCAATTCATAAGCACGCCTTATGGTGACTGGTTTCTCATAATAATTTTATCTCATAATAATGTCATCTCATAATAATTTTCAAAATAGTCTTTTCAAGGCCTGGTGCCTAGTTTAAAATCAATTTACTGACAAAATCACTTTAGCTTTTTTTAAAGTGTTTTTATTTATCTGCATTATTTAGTATAAATTTCCCCCAGGGCCTATGTCATCTGTGGGGATGCTGTGTGGAGGGTATTTCTAAGAAAAGGAAGATCTGGAAAGGAAAAAGGAATGAAGGGTGAGTAGGAATCTGGGGGTCAGTGTGTCAAGGAGTGACTGAATATGGTTATTTATTCAGTCCAGTTGCGGACAGTTATATATCAGGTCAGTTCAGTTATAAAATAACAAATAATAATGTGTTTAAAATCCAACCAAGATCTAACGAAATCACCAAAGAAAGGCGAAGCGTAGATTTTATATTACTAACTGAAATACAACGCCATCTACTGGATGGTTACACAACCTTTATAACCACCGCCATCTGTTAATTTGCGTACAAATCAAATCCACACCGCCCGCTACAGACATTCTACTTTATATATTATATATTTCAACCAATTTACACAAAATCTTGACAAATTATATACCTAAACCTTCCTCATGAATCACTCTATCTATTGGTGAAAACCGCATGAAAATCCGTTCAGTAGTTTTTGAGTTTATCGCGAACAGATAGACAGATAGACGCGGCCGAGGACTTTAATTTATAATATGCAGAGATAAAACGGCTCATGACAGAACTTAGAACTTTCACAGAAATATTAAGATTAAGCCATACATACTAAATAATGCAAAATCATACAAAATCATATGTTTTTGTTTTGAAAATTGGATCGCTTAGAAGTATTATAGATGCTTCAATTAAAAACTGCGTGTAGAACATAATATCTTGCCTCTTAAAAACATCGGTCATTTTTTTAATAAGCTTTTTAATAGGTAAGCCTACATAAAAATAAAGTATTAGGTATTAGGCAAACTTTCCTACTTATAAACCCCTTTTCGGATATGGTTAAATTGTATAATATGGCAAATTCAGTTTCTTTTATAATAATCGCAAAAAAAAATTTACGCCCGAACTTCACAAAATAAAATAAAATATGCATTTTCTCGTTGTTATTTTTGACATCAATCAATACGGCCCGCACTCTACGAATTTGGATTCTTGAAGTGATCCTTACGGCATGGGCACAAGAACCATGCACTGGGCACACCTATTTCGTATCAGTCACGCCCCGGTCGGAGCGGGAACAGACGTGTGACTCCGCGTCGCTTAGTTTCGTGAAATCAACTTTAAATTTCAGTTTTATTGCAATAAACAATGCGTAAAAAATGAATGAATATTTTTTACAGGCCATTACGAAATCAACCTGTACAAAAAAAAATCTCTAATACCTTTTCCAACTTTTCCAAAAGCTTTTTCTCAAGTATTTTTAAACTCCTCCCATAAAGGGCGTGAATTCCGATGTCGATTTTTTCCTGGACTATTGGATCGCCTTAACTTTGAAATGTATTGAATTGTTCAAGGTCCGTGAAACAACTGTTTAACGTTTGCTCGCAGGAGGAAGAACCATGAGAATTGAGCACACCAGTAAAAGAAACTTCGCGGATAAAAGCGGAACACCCTTAACCCGGCTCACAACGTAGCCCAATCGGGTGCCGATTGTTGATATAGTTTTGTTGGTTTCAAGTTCTTATTCTTTGAATTATTTATTACATGAATTGGGGATTTTTCGACCACCATACTAGGCACATGCCTGTGTTGTGGTAGTCGATTTTCATATACAGTATATTAACAGATGCAATATAAAGAAATGTGCGAGAATATAAAAAAATAAAATAAAAATATATAAATATACATATTAATTTAAAGAATACAAATGAATATAAAAGAATGTAAGTAACTAAAGAGTATGGAAACAATAAATGACTATAGAGTATAAAAGAGTATGAAAGAATATAGTAGAATATAAAAATAATATGAAAAGTATAGAACATAGAAAGCAATACATGAAAGAATATAAAAATGATATAATTATAAAATATATGAAGTTAAAGTAAGTACTTTATAGAGAATGTAAATAAGAAATGATAACGATTATAATGAAGATCTGTGTGTACGTGGTTATATTGGTAGGTACATTATTTCAAACCTTCAACTTTCCCCTTCATTTTAAAAAATGCACAAAAACATATCAACTACTTTTGGTATCGACGTACATAATATATATAGTTTTATGTATGTGCTATTTTAATAAATGCAAACACTTGCATTTAAAAGCGTCGCCAATAATTATATCATTTGCACATAAATAGGCAAATTTGCAAAATCCAAATAGCATACTTCAATATGTATATGTTTATAAATAATTGGCTACATGTGGCATTTTATAGCATTCTCAAACTGCCTCTTACGGACTTGCTTGGTCCATAAACTTGCAAATTTCTTGACCGTAAAACACTAGTCTTTAAGGCATGGATTTAACATTTTTAGAGATATTAAAATATAAATAAGTATATTATGTAAATATACATAAATTTGCTTTGTTTTACTTCTTCGTGATTTCATAAATAATCTATTCGTCGCGTCAAGAGGAAACAGGGCGACGTTTTGTCCCTACAAACGTATTCCCCAATTTCCTCTCTGGATTTTGACCCTACTGCAATTATTTTTAACATACTCGTAATATAGATATCGACTACTAGCGTGTCGGTACATTTTGCTTTTTGATAAGAGTCTTCTTTAGGACCCTCCAAAAACCGATAAAATTGCCTGGTTTGAACGCCATCCACAGACTTTCAGTATACACAGTATACAAACACGTAATTCAAAAAAGTAAAACGTACATGCATAGAGTATTTTCTTCTAATACAGTTATTAAAAAAATCTTAAAAATCGGTCCAGTTTAGGAAGAGAAGAATGGGGACTACAAAACCTCGATTTTGATGATTTTATTTAGATATTATCAGCCTGAGGTGCAGTTATCCCTTTCGCTCAGTATTCGAGGGAGTAAGAGTGACAGCGACAGCAAAAATTTGGTAAAATATCTTCAAATTTCTCTGCGACCGGGTTCCTCTTTCAAAAATAAGATCAAGTAAAAAATAAACTGAAGGGTTATAAATATAAACTATTTGCCATATTTCAAAATTTATTTTAGACACAGGTATTTCCCAAATTGGAAACACCATAAATTATTATTAAAATCTGGGGTAATACCCAGAATCTTAATAATATCGCATATTAATTTCTATTCGGTTTTCCTAATATAAGTTGATTGGCCATTAGGTTATTAGGTGTGGTGCTTCTGTTTATTTGAAAAAAATTCTCTCACAGTAAACAGGTTTATCTCCGCTAGAACTATATCTCATCGGAATAAAATAATAATTATCAACGCATTAATTTTATTTCCGTCAGTGGACTTTCGAACGCTGATAAAGTCGAAAATAAACTTAATTCATGATGTGTCTCTAAAAATTAATCTGGGACATACACACATATATGTTATACGATCATTATCTTATAAAATAATATTACTCGGTGCATTTAAATAACACTGTATGTACTTTCTCTAGTGCATTGTTTAAATACACTTATCGTGCGGCGTGCGAAATGCTGAATTTAACTATAATCAAATCGTTTGTATCCAGTGTGTTTGTTCTTGTACCCAGGGATTTGACAGATAACTAAAACCAAAATAATGAAGAAATTCATTTTAACCGTAATGTTCTCTGCATTATAATATTATCTCCGTAACTAAATACTAAAGTCGAGGCACCTGCTCCAAATGAAAAGAAACACAATGAAACGCGCGCCGTTACCGTAATTACAAGAAAATGTAGGCAAATAGTTCAGTTTTGAGTGAGATCTGACCTAGAAAGTGCTATGAAGTGGCTTCCTCCCACAGAGCATGGGAAGAGAGACTGTATAATGTACAATAGGGAGTGGGCACCGTAAAGGTATAACAAGTACACAGTGAGGTACCATGGCAGACAATGGGCGGTTCACTTGTTCAGTGGGATCTGGAAGGGGGTCACTGGGGCGGCTCACTCACTCGCAATCATACTAGGGTATTAGAGTACACTCAAACTGACAGGCCTATTGCAGAATTGCAGTCTATTGCCTCCGCACCATATTGCTTCGAGTCTTGCGTAGGTACTTTCTTCATCTTTAAGAGTACCACGCATTCAGTACATCAGATTCTACAGTAAAACTACACTGCTCATATTACGTATATCAAATATATTACATAAAAATCAAATTTGTTTGTAAAAAGTTGCTAAATATATTAAACAAAAAAAAAACAGATTTGCACAGAAAAGATATTGGCAATGTCTCTGAAAATAGCAGGTAGATTTAGATTTAAAATACATTACAATAACAAACATTACGTAAAGTTTATATTAATATTGTTTAATTGCGCCAAAGCATGAGCAAAATTTACTGAATGTTTTCAAATAAAATAATGAATGATGACACCATGACCCATATTCAACGACATTTTTCATAAATTAAAAAAATATTTACTTCGTACTTGTTTTTTCATTAGGAAACTACGTATGTCGTGCTTACAGCTCACACTGCTAACAGAAAATGTTTGCCATTACACCAACACACAATATCTAATAACAATAATTGCTTCGACATGTTTTGCAGGTGGAAAATCATTCCACGAATGCATCGAAGAAAAAACACGAAGGCAATAATTAAAATCAATTGTTTCTTAATTATTTTAGAGACGGAAACTAAACAGAATTAAAAAAAAAACATGTTACCAGTTTACGAGTATACATATTTAAGTCCAAAGTAACATTGAACGCAGCTCACTGCAAGAACACCAACGATAAAAAAGAAAGAGTGGATGGTGTACATTTGCGCTGCGCCAAGGTATCGATATCAAATTCGGGTATTTTCAATTGTAACTAAGAACCACCCACATCATCTTCATTTTCTTAAAGCATATTGATACGAGCATGAAGAGTGACCCAAAACCCCGTCACTAAAAAATAAACGCAAAGGGAATCAGTCACGGCTCGAATCGAGCTACCCAGTGTAGTCTAGGTACTTTCGTACGGTGGTTACACAGATCCATTTTTTTTAAACGCACCAGAATTTGAATTTGAATTGTTTTGTTTGATTTTTCTTTTTTTGACAGATAGGAGTTTTTTTTTTTCAGAAGCGTCATGTGAGACTGTAAAAAAAACATTAACTGATATTCTGTGTAACTTGTAAAATAAACTATCGTACCGAGATACTTGTATTTTGTTTCTGAGCCCACTAAATTGATACTCGACCCTATCAATATATTATTGGCTGCTAACTTTAAGTACGTGGTTAGCGCGTTTTCCCGGAAAGCAAGAGGTCCTAGGTTCGTGTCCCAGACGTGCCAATATCTTTTTCTGATTTTTCTGTTTCCAGATTTTCGATTGAGTTTCGCTTGTATTGTCTTCATTTAATTAAATATTACAATTTGAGGTTTTACTCATAAAGTTAAAATAAAAAATAAACATATCTAATTACCGGATGACGTGCGTGAGTTTGTTGTAGGTGTGAGAAGTGGTTATCTGTGAATGGATACGTAAGCGTTTTGAACAGTTGTTTCTTTAAATATGGGCAGTGAATCCGAAAAAAATGTTGATGTTAGAGTTATATTTCTGAATAACTGAAACAAACGTGTTAATAATAATTTTTGGAGCACACTTTGCGATTTTTTTCTATCGAGGGAATTTTATATAATTTGCGTTTCGGCGCGGGCAAAGCTTAGATTATTAATTATTATCTTCAAGAATAACATATATTATTTTAAGAGCTTTAAAACTTACCATGTTTAAGGGAAATATGTGATAAATCGGTACAAATCCGGGTTGCGGGCCCTTAAGGGTTGGGAAAGGGGTGGTTTTACGAAATCTAGTGTATTACTTTCCCCCTGTTATGAAGGTCAAGTGTGCAAAATTTCATCAATCTCGGAATAAAACCGTAAATTTGTTAAAAAAATAAAATCAAACCGGAACTCTTCTTTATGTAAACATTACATAGAAAAATTCATCTTAAATGCATATTAGGTATTATCATTGTATACATTTTCAAGACAATTAAATCAATCTACATCGTTACATAGTTGCATCACCTTAATTATAAGAGTGAAGCATGTTATTATTTGACTGCAATTTGATCCATTTCTACTGCGCAATCAATCAGTTATAACTTCGCTAAGTATCCAGTTACCTTCGATATTACAACATTAAGCGTTTTAATAATAATTCAGCGCAAAAGGTAATAATAAAAACAATCCTAAAAGTACCCATAAAAATTCCATCAAAAGAAATTTTTAAAAATTTTAATGTGTTTAGCACTTCGACCAAGTACATATATCTAAACGGGGCGTGTAGGTCTTAAAAATGACACCGGAACCAAAAATATTGGTTTACGAAAACATTTATCAAAAAGAAAGTCCTTTATCTCGCAGTCAAAAGATCGCAAGAAGCATTGGTTTGTACCTTTAGTTGGTCTGCGAGGAGCCAATTTATTTTCCAGCAAGTTCGCGGTAACGGAATTACTAGCTTTGCGAAGATCATTTTTAAAACACAAATTTCAGGCAGTTAGAAATATTTTACGTATGGGCTATCGCGGACTTTATTATTAACAATTCAATCAGTTATATGAATATCTAAAAAAATATGTACATAACATATGAATTCGAGGCAGCGCGCTGCGTATCGAGAAAAGTAACATTTGATAAAAAAATGTTTAATTTCTTCCTAGTAAAACAACTACGTCACGCAAGAGATGCAACGGAATTCGATGGGTAGTTGTATTATGAAATTTCTTGTAGGTGGTGTCACTTTGGGATAGAAATTGGGTATGGGAGGGCTAATCTATAGTTAATATATCGATGGTTCAGCATTATTAAACTATACTCAAAAATGTACTACTCAAATTTAAAAATAAAAATGACTACCTTGCTGACCAACACACCTACACTACAAGGACGAAATCCTCAAAACTACTAAACATCCCGAAATTAAATACATCTTTTGGCCAGAAAAACCATAATTTCCATGCCACAAAATTATATAATGCCCTTCCAATTGAAATTAAGAACACCATGGAGATACAAAAGTTTAAAAAAGACATCAAATTATGGCTAAGTAAACATGAAGGTGAGAAAATCATTAAAATTATGAAGTAATCCCAATGCAACCTGCAGGCAACAAACATAAATACTTTTGGATAAGTTTTAAGATTTTCACGGCCAAAAGCATTTTCGTTATTTGTTTTTGGGGTGTTATGCCGTGTTGCGCTACCTCCTTCTTTAGCCAACATTTCAGACATCGTTGCAGTGTCCATCATCAGGGCAGATCCGGCAGATCCGGCAGATCCGGTAGATGTGTGTGACAAATAACGATAAATACTTTTATTTTATTTATTGTTTATTTTGTGAAAATCAATAAACTAGAAGATGAGAAGATATAAAGATCAACACCCATACAACATACAGTCCGCCTCGGATCAGGAATACCTAATGAGGTGGACTGTGAACAAACCACTTAACTTTGTATTTTTACTTATTTTGTAATTTTACTTTATCTTAAAATGTCATTAAATAAAAAAAATATCAGTAAATCTATATCTATATATCTATATATAAAAATAAAAATGAATCGCCGAAATGTATGTACGCGCATAACTTCCGAACGACTGCACCAAGTTGGATATCTTTTTTTTTTGTGTGTTCGTTATTGTCAGGACAAGGTTTGTATAAAACTACCGGTAAGCTCTGGCATTATGAAGTTTGTATTAATGATTGCAATAGATGGTACGCGAGCTGTTTGAAAGCTGAATGTGCCGGGACTGAATGTATGGAATGCGTGAGGGGGGAGTGGGGTTAGCGGGGAGAGGGAAGGTGGAGGAGGCGGAGTGGGAACACAAAAAGGGAAGGGGTCGCGGGAGAAGAAGGAGAGGCGGGAGGGGAACGGGACGAATGGGAAAGGACACGCAGGGAGAAACAATTTCTTTATTAAATGGCATAGCAACGCATGCCGGGAATCAGCTAGTAAACCGATAAATTCTAACAATGCTTAAAATGTTCACTTACACAATATGTACTAGGTTCTATTTGACGGAATAACTGTGTATGTATTTGCATTTTTTAATAAATATACATTTGGATTAGGGTTGCCATCTCCGAACTTTGGAAATCCAGGATTCGAAGGTATAAATACCTGGACATTTCGGTTTAAAGCCAGGACAATATATTTGTGTATAAGAGCAGTACCTAATTGTTATAGTTATATTGCACTGAAAACAGGGTCAATAAAAGAACAAATACAAATCAAGTTGAACACTTATAAAAATCATATTTTTTATAAGTGTTCAACTAACATTTAGTTACTAAATTAGTGAATCCAATGGAGAAATGATGTTTTTTATCATAAAATAATTAAGGAAGTAATGTAAATAGGACAAATTCTTAGGTCTTATTTAATTTTTTTTGTTATTTATTTATTTAGTCATCCTTTATTTCATTGTATTTTTCAACTCCACAAATGTCCCTCAACATTTGTGGTTGACAAAACGATTGGAGAGAGTAGTGGCGCACGAAATTTAAAACATAGGTCCTTAACAAGACTCTTTAAAAACTCAGGACGATGCTTAAAAACTATCCAGGTCAGCCCAGGACATCCCAAAAAGCAGGACATGTCCTGGGAAAACAGGACGGTTGGCAACCCTAATTTGGATAAATGCCACAGGTACGGGAGGCCGGAAAAGGATTTATAATTCAAGGCGAATGGTATTATCAAAAATTATAAAATTATAACACGTATTTGACGCAGTGGCGTAGACATCTATCGGACCACTCACTTGCAGGACGGGGTTGATGATTCGGTAACCATTTTTTGTTGTTGTTGTTTTGCCTTAAATTATCTTTGAGTAGACCTACGATGCTGTTACTTCCTAGAAGATTATTTATTTATTAATTTACGGACGATAGTCCATTAAAAACATAATAATAACACGAATAAAAAAAGCAGAGATGACACTGAAGAGAGAGAGAGAGCACATATAAATGAATAGCAATGACAATATACAATGTAAAAAGTACATATAGACACTACAAGTCAAAGCATGAAGAAGCATTTAAATATTGCTTATCGACTGCCGAAAGTAATTTAGTTTTACACCGAAAAATTTGGGAGAAACTGACAATAATTGTGCCAATTTACCTTTATTTATGACTAGCAGGCTAACGAAACACAACGCCATTACCCAACCTTTATAAAATCCATACCACCCGCTTGCCAGCTGCCTGCTGCCCGCTGCCTGAATTAAATATTTGAATTTCTCGGCTTTTCTCTACTATAATAAGCATGTATTATACATATAAACTAATTAACTCGCCACTAATTATACAATGCTTGCAATGCAACACTGGATATTTGAAAAGCGAAAATCAAATATCTACTTACTCTAGGACATCTATTTTCCAATTTCTTCCGTAGAACGAATTTCAAAAGTGACTATAGTGCGGCCCGCCAGCCGTTTTAAATCGCACAAAAATATGTTTTCTTTCAATTTCTCGGCTTTTCTCAAATATAATTTATATGTATTATACATATAAACATTCCTCTTCAATCACTCTATCTATTGGTGAAAACCGTATGAAAATCCGTTTCGTAGTTTAAAAGATTAACGCGCACATACATTTTGAGCGACTTCATTTTATACTATGTGATGATGATGATGTATAACTATTCTTCGATTTTATTTCACGTCACATTACGAATGATACATTTTGGAAGGCGGGTATGGGTACCGCCGCACCGAGAACCATTTATTGGACAACCAACATCTCTGCCATAGGTCATCCTAAGTGGTTTGCTACGTTTGGCGACTTAGCGGGGGTACCCGGGTACAAGGGGTGAGGTTTGTCCAGGTCTTGGGGGCCGTTGCGCCTGCCCACCTGCTGCGTGGCGGGCCTGATTGAGGGAGGTCTTTTGACCTTTCCAGCCAGAATCCCCCGACCCAAGGCAGTTGGAGGAATGGATTCACATGTCCGTCACTCCTGGATACACTGAACCCCAGATTCCTACCCACCCCTCATTGCAATTCTTCCCCAGGACTTTCTCTCTTTCATTTCCTTGAAAGACGCTCTCCACACAGTAAGTATCCTCTAAGATGACACAGGCCCTGAGGGACAATAATTTTCCGTAGGGCCTCCTGTGTGGAGCTAATGTAAAAAAAACAAATTTAAAAAAAAATAACCAGTGTGCTTTAGACCATACGACTGAAGTAAAACTTCACTACTCCCTCTCAACTTCCGTTCGCCTCGCCCGATCACACTTTTCATAACGCTCTCGCCACGCAATCACCAGCTTACTCCTCAAGTCAAGCGTGCGAAAAGGCCCGACCGTTCGCCTCGCCCAATCACACTTTTCATAACGCTCTCGCCACGCAATCACCAGCTTACTCCCCAAGTCAAGTGTGCGTAAAAGCCCGACCGTTCGCCTCGCCCAATTACACTTTTCATAACGCTCTCGCCACGCAATCACCAGCTTACTCCCCAAGTCAAGCGTGCGTAAAGGCCCGACCGTTCGCCTCGTCCGATCATACTTTTCGTAACGCTCTCGTCACGCATTCACCAGTTTACTCCCTAAGTCAAGCGTGCTTAAAGAAGTTTTAATTTAAAAAAATGCATTTAAATATTAACACTAGGAAAGTCGAATGTAAAGGCTTGCCCCGGCTCCAAGATTATGCCATTACACCAATGATATAAAAATAATTACATAATGCCAGTAAATAAATTATACATAATAGATTGACGTAAAAAAAATTATAATTATCATAAAAAATATTAATTCCGTCACGGAGCGAAAAAAACATTCTCCGATCAATTTTAATAACACCCTGATCAATCATTATTCTTTACTCGGTTCAATCACGGTCTTTATCAAAATAAGATTAGTGCACGATACGATAATTTGGTATTCTGCTCGGTAATTGTTTACCCCGATACGGTCTATGGGCAGGTGGATAACAATGTAATGTGTGTTATTATCACTGTAGACCTGTAGATATTTACAAGGCACTCAGCAAAATGTGGATCAGAAACGGCGGGTAGTAGGTGCAAGGTACATCTCGAGGTCGTAGGGAGGACAGACAGCCTTATTTACAAAGGTCACATCACTTAAAAATATTATTATTGCACTTACAGAACATGCCAATTTGCAAAAGGTCGAAGAGTTACAAGTTATTAATGAAGGTAGATGTCCAATGCATACTTTTATATCTACAGGTTTTGAGTGCGAGTGATCAATTTAAACTTTTTAATTTTTTTATGTGAATACCTCCCAAGAGTCCCAGCTGCTCCCGTCTGGAGCCAGTGAGACTATGGCATCCCCAATTGGGGTATGTTGTGAGGCTGAAGGTAGTGGGGAGGGGAATGAGATGAGGAAGAATAAGGTGGGGAAGTACCTGGCTATTCAGATCTGATCACCAAACACGGCTAAAGCCATTTCAAGCAACGCATCTAATCTGAAAGGTGGTCTTACACAGGGCGATACTGAGAGTATCTTCCTCTCTGGCCCATATATATTTTATATCATAAAATGACTTTATCGCAAATACAGCGGTAAGGCTCTTGACTCGCACTCCGAAGGTCGCGGGATCGAATCCCGGCGTGGCAAAATTTTTTTATTTGATTAATTTGTGTTATTTCACAATTTCATTTAAAATAATATATAGTATATTTGCGGCACGTTCCAGAGTGGAAGATACTCTCAGTATCGCCCTGGTGTAATTACCATTCAGAATTGAAACGTTGTTTGAAATGGCTTTAGCCGTGTTTGGTGACCAGATCTGAAAAGCCAGGTACTTCCCTACCTTCTTCTTCCTAATCTCCTCCCTATCTCCCTCCTCTCCCTACTACCTTCAGACTCACAACATAGCCCAATTGGGGATGTCATAGTCCCACTGGCTCCAGACGGGAGTAGTTGGGACTCTTGTGCGGTATTCATGTAAAAAAATAAAATAAATACGGCGTCGAAAGAAACTAAAAACGTTTTTTAAAGATAACGGGAATTACCTACCAAGCAATACAAATTTTATTTCTCAAAATGCAAAATTGTCATAAGACCTGGAACTAGGGTTGCCATCTCTTAAATTTGACAACCTGGACAAGACCCGTGAAAACCCCGGATTTTAGGGCCCAGAATGGGGAATTAGGGCCAGGACATGTCAACAGGTTTTTTTAAACATAGTCACTGTTATATAAAAGCAGTTGAAAATGTCATAAATCACCTTTTATTTATTTTCAAATTAAATTTAGTCATCTTTTATCATCATTTTAAAAGTACCTAATAATACAGAATCTTATTACAGTTTGTTACAAATTGTTTTAATAATCAGTCAGAATTTTTTCATTCTTAAAATAAAACACAAATTATCAATATACTCTGTTATCAAAACAAAACCTTATTAAAATATTAAGCCTAACAAAATTCAATAAATTTTTTAAACAAAAAACTTAAAAGTACTGAAACCATTTTAGTATTCAGTCTTACAATTTTTGAGGTAACTCTTTTAACTCAATAATAATTAGATCTTTAAATTTTTATCAGCAGCCATTTAAACAACAAAATATCTCTTAACATAATATGAACTAAATTCAGTATTCTTAAATCTTAAGCAACAAAACTGAAACTTTTTAAAGTTTAGACTTACTGTAATGTAAGTTACATTATTAATTTTTTTAAGCATAAAATAACTAAAAACTATACTCATTTATATCAACTTAAGTTTTAATCAACAGCCATATTGTAAATTTCTTTTACGAAATAAAAACAATCATAACTCTATAAAAATGAAAAGAAATTATTGCACTCATAAGTACATTATTTAATTTTCTAGCTATTATAGCTTTTTCCTCGGCCTCTCGCCTTTTTTATTTTTCATTTTTTTTTGTATTTATCACTTTTTCCGATAGCTTTTAGAATATCTTCCCTTTTTAAAAGGATTTTGTAAAAATCAATGCAGCTGTTTTCTTGGAAATCGAATTTAATTTATATAAAGATAAATGAAACAATGTTACTTTGTTTGAACCACTTTTATATTTGTTTAAAGCCGACCGGTTTCAGAACGACCGCTCCTTCCTCAGGGCAAACGTATTCGTTTGACTTTAAATTTTAAGTCTTTAATTTATTTTTTTAAACTCGGACATCAAATGAAAACCCGCCCGGACGCACCCCGGACGCCCTCTAAACTAGGACAAATCCGGGGAAACCCGGACGGATGGCAACCCTACCTGGAACCAAATGTCTTCAATAAAAGTCAAATGGCAAAAACCCAAAGGAACGAGAAATATGCTTCCACACCTGTAAAGGACTTTTAGTGTCAAAAATATGAAAAAGCAAAGAACTGCTCGAAAACTTTAAAAAGTAAAACAACGCCCAACTCAACACGAAGAAGCCAAATTAGCAGTACATATTTGAAAGAAAGGTGTTGGACCTACGACCTACGCTAGAAACGAAAACTGATAAAATTGGCCGTGAATCGAACTATTTGGGAATGATTAATACGTTGAAGATTCTGTAGATTCCAGTTATGATGAGATGGTTATGATGAAAGTATAGGAAGTTAACTAAAGGTAGGTCAATCTATTATTTATTTATTTATTTATTTACGCCTATTTAGGCTTTTACATACATATATATAACAATATTAACAAAATTATACTGGTAAACAGTGCAGGAAACTACTGTTTAAAACACTAGCACAAAAATAAATACAAAGTAAAAATATATAGGTATTGAATTTAAACCACACAGTATGTAGGTACAAAATATAATAAATCTGAAATAGTTTTTTTTCTTTCAGCCGACAAAATACTGCCAATGAATTAGTCAATTTTAATAGCTTTATCGAAGTATTATTCCCTTATGTGATGAAAAAAACTTCAATAAGGTGCGCTTATATAATAAAATTGATGTACTAAAGATATCAACAACTTCAGAGTATTTGTTTCCAAGCTGTTGAATCCGTCACATAGGAGTATAATATTGATTTGTTGACTTAGAATTGCTACAATAATATGGTAGGTACTGCCTTGTGACTGACCTGCCTGGAGTATGAAAAGAGATTTCATATAATAAATCAGGGGTTATTATCATTATGTATATGACCAAAGGTCAATACCAAGCAGAAATGGCATAGAGGCAGATCAAGGAAGAGGTGGGTGAACTGCGTGGAAGATTGGTAATTTCCGGAGCGGAATGGTACTTCGGGAAAATGTAGATAAAAAGCTGGGGACAGCAAGAACAAGAGCATTTGAAATGGCCAAATCCGACCCTAAAACACCGCAATAAAGACGAATAACAAGACGACATATGAATTAGCTTCCCTTTTGATGATTTACTGTCATAATTAATTAAATGCTTCATTCGATGCTACAATGTCCCCTTATAATGCTTAAGCCATTAAATAATTAAAAAAAATATGTAGCAAACCCGGAAAACGAATTTTCGACTTAAAAATGTAAACGTGTTCTCAATTTATATTATTTATGAACCAATTAGTAGTTATATACATATTTTAAAAGGCATATTATTGTTCAAGGTTACCACAGCGTGATTATAAATATGTAATTTTTTCATAAAAATCTTTTACGAGAAGATTAAACAAACGGCATTTATTTGATAAACAACACCCCTGGCATAGGTCATCCCAATTGATTCGCTACGTTTGGTGACTTAACACGGGATTTATGAGGTGACGTTTGTTTAGGTCTTGGCGGCTGATGCGTTTGCCCACTTACTGGATCTAAAGAGATTGGTTGAGGGAAGCCTTTTGACCTCTCCAACTGAACTCTCGACTCGTCCCCTTGCACCGCAGTCGGAGGGATGGATTCACATGTGTCACCCCTCATACCTTTTACCTTCCCAGAACTTCCTTTCCTTCATTTCTTTAAAAGACCCTCCACACAGCCTAAGATGACATAGGCCCTGGTGGAAATTATTTTTCTCGGGGCCTCCTGTGTGGAGCTCATGTAAAAAAAACCGCAGAACCAAGCAAATTATAGCCATTATTACGCAGCCCAGAAGCTTCTCTTTTGCTGTCATCTGACAATGTTGTTTGTCTAAAATCGCACCAGTAACAAAACTGTTTATTTTGACCAAGAGGTATCTAACTATTGTAGATTTTTTAATAAATATTAAACGAACTGACTGATATTTTATGAATCATAAAAGTGACAGAACAAAGTTCACAATTTAGGTGTAATACATAAGAAATATATTAGACTTGTTAATCCGTAACCTTTAGATGCCTATTTAATAAATATTTATACGTACAAGTAATAATGCTTACATAAATAAAATACAATTCAAACGATAATGGCGCCTTATGTCTTTTGATCAAGTAGTTCAATAGACATAAGAACTACAACACGGGCATGTGCCTAGTGAAAAATCCTCAAATTATGTAATTACAAAGCAATGAATAAAGAAAAATTTTAAAAAAAGTTTTGTAAAATAAATTATAAATAATAAATTACAAGTTTGCCTACTCCCATCATAGTAAACGCGCACGTCCCGGATAGATGAGAGGTTCTGGGTTCGAGTCCCAGTTGCGTCCATTATCTTTTTCTGTTTTTTGTGTCGCTTTCATATTTTCGTTTAGATTATTATTGTTATCTTCTTCTTCAGTGATATATTACATTGATGGCTTCAGGAAAAACAGGAGCACAGAACATGCAATAGCAACGGACTTCATTACACATAATCTGGACGCTAAGGAAAAAGTTATTTCTATTTACTTATCTATGTAAAGCCTTCGACACAATCTCACACAAAAAACCCTTCAAGAAGTTTGGAGCATTGGAGTATAATTCAATTTAATTAAAAGCTTAATAAAAATTAAGATATTAACTTTATTCAAAAGATTATAAATCCTAACCAAACATAACAAAACTATAAAAAGCATAAAATAAATAAACACGTTTTTCATGAATTTACCAACTATACTCACACTTATATAAATACAAGCTGGACTCCGGCATGCGTTGTAATGCCATTCAAATAAATAAATCGATTTTCCCACACGTCCTTTCCTATGCGTCCCTGTTCTCTTCCACCTTCGCCGCCTTCCGCCTCCCTCGTCTCTTCCCTCTCCGCGAACCCCACCTCACCCATTAACCTTCCCCCTGCCTTTCCTCCCTGCCGCTAAAATATATGAAATACACACATTTTCATTTGTATAAATTTCATAACGCCAGAACTTACCATTATATATATATAGCCTATAAGTTATTCTGATGTACGAGCTATATTATTGTAAAGTTTCATTAAAATCCATTCAGCAGTTTTTGCGTGAAAGAGTAACAAACACACACATCCATACAAACTATCGCGTTTATAATATTATAGGAAGATTGTATTTTCCTATGGAGGGGTGCAGACATACATACGTTCACCGTTTGTCTCATTTGCGACTATTGACACTTAGTATGTAAGAAAGAGGGACATGTTTAAGAACACAAGCAAAACAATCAGCGCGTTGACATTTGACGTTTTTGATTTTTTGGAATTCACTCACTATTCAATATTATACTCGTATATATCACAATATTGCTGTAGCTCTTTCATAAGATGAAAATTCGTTCCGAGCAAAATGTATGAGGAAAAGTATTTTTTTAATAATTTTTTGATCATAAAAATCGGTCCAGCCGTTCTTGAGTTATAAATGGTGTAACTAACCCGACTTCGTTTTATATAAAAGATATATTTTTTTTCGAAATAATCAATGTATGCTATAATAAAATGTAAAAGAAACTAACCTTCTACTACAACACATAAATACTTGTCACTTAATCATAAACACCTCAGCACAGGTTCTCCTAGTGAGGTGTTCACGAAACACAATATTACCCACACACAGTTTTACCTTCTCAAACCTACCTTACACTCAACATAATAATAAATAAAAAAAATCTTTTTACATACATCTACTGAATATTAACGTTTTTTTTGTACTACTATAAAAACCATTGTAATCAGTAGTAAAATGTGTGTTCAAGAATAGACATAAATAAATAACTAAATAAATTGATGGGAATAACCTTAAAAAATTATAAAAAGAGAGTTTTTCCTGTAAAAAATTGAATATTAATTCTGTTTATTGTACAATAATAATAAACAAAAGCAGAGTTCACTTAAACTAAAACTATGGTGACCAGACAACTCAGAATGAATTCAACTCAACACCTTTGTAGGGGCGTGTAAATAGCCCCAGACACGAGGGAATACTACCCTATGTAAATTAAGAAAGTCGAACTCTTCCCTATGTGACACAAAACAGTCTACACAGCAATTCCAAAATCCTAAGTGAAAACAAAACAATACTCACTCAGAGAATGCAGCTCTTGCACGATGTCAAGCACAAAACGACACTAGTTTTCATTCAAAATATTGATTTCGCCAAGGTGGCAAGTGCACAATCTCAACATATGTTTATCACAGGAAGGAAGTTTCAACAATGAATATAAATTTGCATATTAATAATACGTGCCAAAATCTTAGGTACAACAATAATTCAATTATTGGGTGAATTATTTGATAATGACTGACTAGGAGTGACATCTCTTGGCTTTCACTAACACTCACGTCGGAAGTAATTGCCTGCTTCACAGAGGTAAGAAAATGCATGAATATACTGAATTTCAATGTCACATAGGTAAATTCAATATAATACAAAAACCATAGATGGCGCCCTCATAGTCCCATAGCATAAATTATTAATTTAAAAGAAATTAATGCCCAAATGGATTTAAATATATTTACGGCGCGTATCCAACCTTTGAAAAGTCATTAAAAGTGATTAAAAAAATATATAAAAAATTGGTTAAATTTTTTAAATTAGTTGATTCAGAGTTGTCATGGAACAAAAAGTTTGTACAGAAAGACACAAACATTTGATTATTTACTTAAACAAAAATATGTCATTGTCATTAATAAGAACAATAAGTATATAAAAATAAATAAATAAATGTGCACTACGTGTAATAATTCTAAAGAAAATTAATAATTATTATCGATTAAAGTAATTAAAATCATTCATAGCAGGTGTGATTAGTGTCCATAAAGGAGTAATGTGAACCTGCCATGAACAAGAGAGCACTTAAGACGACAAAAGGTATCTACGAGACCCTGGTCCCTGACCCGAACTTTGTTCACGGAAAGCAATTGTCATTATCTATTAGACAGTCGAGTATCTCTGTACGTCATCATCATCCATCGGCGACACTTTTGTAGCTTTGATAGCAGGGTCAGCCCTATTGGAGCAGTCTAATTTGGGAGGCGGGAATGGGTACCGCCGCCCCGGGAACCTTTATTGGATAACCAACACCTCTGCCATAGGTCACCCCAAGTGGTTCGCTACGTTTGGTGATTTAGCAGGGGTTCCCGGATTCATGGGGTGAGGTTCGTCTAGGTCTTGGAGGCGGATGACCAAAACACACTGAACCCCAGATTCCTACCCACCCCTTAAACCCTTTTCCTTCCCAGAAATCTCCTCTCCTTCCATTCCTAAAAAAAACCCTCCACACAGCATCCCCAAAGATGACATAGGCCCTGAGGGAAATTATTTTCCTCGGGGCCTCCTGTATGGAGCTCATATAAAAAAAGTCTGCTCCGGGCGCCGCGGCGCCAGCAGGCTTGCCAAGGCCGCAAGGAGCCTTCAAGGTGCTGATAATAACTAAGGGAACGTACCCATACTACGTGACCCATTCAGGGGGGGGTCTTCAAAATACCACGCTTGGTACAAATGAGCGGCGGGGGCCTTAGGTTTCTGGTCATCGGGGAGGGAGGGGTTAAAAATTGCAAAAAGTTGGTCACGTAGTATGGGTATGTTCCCTAACAACTTATATAGCGCCCTTGAGGTTTTTACTAGCGCCACTTATATAGCGCCCCTGAGGTTTTCACTAGCGCCAGGCGCCGTTTGGCTCAGAGCCGGCCAGATTTTTTTGTTAAATATTTTTAAAGATCAGGATCCTAAGACGACTTAATTAACCCGTGCAAGAAAATGGTGTCTGGGCCTGGTACAGTGGCGGCTCATTACATTTTAGAGTGCTAGCTAAGATTGAAAAATATGACACTATTGAATCTATATTTTTGTATAAAGATCTTTAAAGCAGCGCACCGCAAAATTGAAAATTCCTGAAAATGTTTATATAAAAAACGAGTTTTTGATTTAAAATAAATGTATATTTTAGGCTGTATCAATAGATGCGTATTTTACATTCTTAGCACTCTAGCACACTCAAAAGTCACATCTGGACGAAGGTTCAACCAAGAGCGAATCACGGATGCGAACAAAGATAATAAAAACGAAGGGAGACGACAGAAACAAAAAAGTTATGCCTTAATTATATTAGGTAGAAACAAAGATAGGGGGCCGCTGTGCGTATATGCGATTTACAGTAGTATGGGTGAACGATGTTGGCGACACTTTTGTACGCGCGGTTTCAAACTAATAATGGTTCATGGCCATCTCCCTTGTCTCGGTTGCGAATGTTTGAAGAGCTATCAATAAGAAAATCGATATAAAATTGGGATAAGTGGTAAATATTCTCAGTGTCGCACTAGTGAAAGACAAAATTTCAGAATCCTACTACCGTAGGAGTGGCAGCCAGCAACGCCAAACTATAGTCGAAAGGTGGGTCAAATCCCAGCTTTGCAAGGAATGAGAGAGGGCACCCGAAATGAGACAATCCAGAGTACCTACTCATAATATAAACGGACCAGATCGGAGATAATCCGAGCAACGAGGTACTCGATATGCACAGAAAATCAGTAAGGGAACTGGTAGAAATACTAATGGGATACTGCCATCTCAGGAGACACATGCTGCTGTTGGGAACATAGAGATATACTATATATCAATAGTTGGGAATGGAAAACACCGATAGATGCAGGAAATGTGAAGAGGAGAAGAGATTCCAAGTCAGCTACGGTGCCAGTATCCCGTCCTGATGGTAACAAGGCGCAGATACCTGAGAAGACTCATTGCAGAAGCAGATGAAATAGCCAAAATATCCAATGACAACCCTGGAATTTATTCAAGGAATCGGTATGAGGTGATTAGCACAATTGGGTCATGGCCTGAATGCTCACGGGAACTATCCGTAAATCTGGAAAATATGTTTCCTTGATCTTCCACGGATACAAGTAATAATTAGCAACTCTCAGGTTGCCAGAATCTCAGAATTTGATTGGTTATATTAATAAAACAATAAAAAATCATAAATACCGGAGTCAATAAATCAAACTATTTATTTGTGATTATTTTATGCCCAAAATAAAACTTTAACAGATAGCATAATAATTAATAATATATTTAATCGTTTTAATACATTCGTATTTTTTAAAATCTTATCTTTTGGCAATAAAAACATAGATAGGTAGGTTCATTAGCACTTAAACTTTTTTATATCAATAAACGAATAAAAATGTATTACCTACATATTATGTTATGACGAGCCTTGAGCGGATAAGTAAGAACTTTGCTCTTGGGACTCAGAGGTCGCGGGTACAAAAACAAGTGCATTATATATTTCGGAAACGTTACAATAAAATTATTAAAAGGTTCTCTAACGTGTCGTTAACATCGAAATCCGGCCACGAATTATTGAGAAAGTGATAATTTAACCCTAAATAATAATACATACATAGGTACCTACATAAAAAAAAATTATGTGCGAATACCGCAGAAGAGTTCCAACTGATACAAAATGCCCGAAGTCAGTGGGACTAAGGCATCCCTTATTGGGGTATGTTGTGTTACTAAATGTAGTGGGAAGGGAAATGAGATGAGCAAGATGAAGGTGGGGAAGTACACGAAGAATACGGCTAAAGCCATTTCAAGCAACATTTTATTGGTATCAGAACCTTATATTTGGAAGCGACAGCAAAGACAAACCAAGATAACGGTTCTATAGCCTCAATCTCTCCTGTTTTTTAGGAATTTAATCATTGGAAAAATAAAATAATTTGCATTTCAAAACTGCTTGTGGCATTCGGTGATCTGAAAAATATAAATTTCGCTCAGGCCTACGTCGTCTTTGGGATGTTGTGTGGAATTTTTGAAGAAAGGAACGAGTGAACATGGGTCTTGAAGATTCCCGTGTTATAGGAGAGAGAAAACATAGAGGCCGGCAAATCGTTCTACAGTCAAGCTGTTGAATTCAAGAACGAGTCGTAGAACGAACTGTTTTCGTGTGACAAATAATGTCAACCGTTTACAAATGTTGGGCGCGCGTTTGGCGAATTTCTCGAATATGCGCCTGTGCCGAAGGGATCAATGACGCTAGTTCCTCGGAACTTCTTCCATTGAAATTCAGGTAGAACAAGGATAGCATTCCCACCTGACGCCTGTGAAAGATTGTAATAAGTTTGTTAAGATAGGATAATCTATCAAACGGACCGCCCATTTTTGCGGAGGTTCAAGGTTTTCAAGGACCCAGACCAGAAGTGGCTGCCAAATTCAACAGTGGGGCAGACTTGTGATTATCTGCAGTCGGTAGGTATATGCGTTTTATGTACAATATGCCCAGCTTCTGAGAGGCTATGTTGACTCTAGCTGCAATGGAGCACCGTGCCTTAGTTCAATTCTTATTTACAATTCATGTAACCGAAGATACGAAAACAATTTTCCACAAAAGCGTACAGTTCAAAATAAAAATTTTGCTAGTCCATTCTATCACTATTATATTATAGCTTTTTACTTTTACTTTATTTATTTACTTTTTGAACTATTAATATTTGAACATCTTCTGGCATATATATAGTTATCATTCTTGACGGTTTTTTTCCGAGAAATTTAATCTGATTTTTTTCCCGTCCGCAAAATCTCGAAATACCTGTTTTCGTTGGTTCGATGTCAGTTTTAGGGTATTTTCCAACTATGTTATTCTCAAACCCTCAGGCCTGGTCCATATTTCCGCGTTGCAATAAAATCCAAATAAATGGAATATTTCTGAACATATCCGAAAACTAAAAACTGTATGTGAAAGGTAATAAAATATTTTTGTCACTGCCACTGATAAATATGATAATTTACTTTTTAAGTCTGCATCAAAAACTCATTTCTTCAAATTGCATCCGTATGCTTCTCGGGTACAAATATTTACTACACCTTTTGATTGAAAAAATCTTTTTTTCAGCTTGGTTAAGTATTTCTTGCCAATCCAAATTTACGTTTTGTATGAAAAGGGCCGCCGTTAAGCCGTTCCTCTTAAGTAGGTTTGTAGTATTATTTATTAGAAGTACGCTCCGGCACTATCCCAAACCCAATTCAAGTGTACGCGTGATCTTTGTAACGGTGAAAACTAGTTGAAGAATGTTTGTTCTAAGTTCAGTGTTCCAGTGGCATCACGAAGCACAACTACAACTGAACCAATGAGCTCTCGTTAAGATCAGATAGAGATAAGAGACCCGACCTTTTATTAAGGCCCGGTTGTCTAATCTTAAAGCCGTGGTTTAACCAAATTTATATATTTAGCTAAAAGTAGATATTTTGATCTCATTTATAATATTAAGGCGGGCGTGTAAATAGTGACTGATCTCATGTAGATAGTAGCCTTCCTCTTGTTTTAACCTCCCAGGCTAATTTGTACCCTTTTTTGAAACAACTCAAATAGGTTTTATTTTTGTTATTTTTTTTGGGTGTTATGTCGTGTTGCGCTACCTCCTCCTTTAGCCAACGTTTCGGACAGCGTTACAGTGTAGGATGTGGATGTGGCATAACAAATAACAAAAATACTTTTGGCCATGAAAATCTAAAATCATATCTAACTCATATAGGTCACATAGAAATCGTTGTCTCCCTTGGTTATTAGTCTCATGGTTAAAAATATGATCTCATCAGAGTTAGAAAGAGAAAACACCATGCTTTATATTAAAATCAAAAAGTTAAGCACAACAAAATAATTAACTGTACCTACTTACCTACACCTATATTAAAACAAAGTTTCTGAGCGCAATCTGAAAAAAATTATGAAACTTTGGGAATTTTTAATCAATTATTTTTACATGAAATGGCAAAAAAATGAGTTGACGACAACGTTTATAATACATTTGCCTAATAAAATATGCGTGTGCATATTTTATTTTTTTTCGATATCAGTAAATTTTAGTTAAAGAAAACGCAAGGTGAGCCATCATGTTTGATTAATTTTTATATTTAAAAAAATATATATTTATTTCGAATCATAAAATTTGAAAGCGTATTTCACCACCTTTCAAAAATAGATTTAATTATTCGGATCCGTTCAGAAATATTCCATTTATTTGGATTTTATTGCAAAGCGAAAATATTTTGACAATATAGGCCCGAGGCCTGAAGGGGTTAAAAGTCAAGATGGCAAAATTTCATCAAGAATTATCGAAATAAGTACTGCTTTAAGAGGTAGGAAAAGGCGATTAGTGGTTTTTTTGAAATCTCATTCTGACAGTGACCTTCCTCGTGTTTCGAAGGTTAAATGTGCAAAATTTCATCAATCTCGAAATAAAACTGTATTCATTAAATATTTTTTCAAACAAGACCTAATTTTATTTTCGAATCTGACTAGTTAGTCTACAATTTCCAACAACTAGTAGTAATAATGTACAGATTAAAATTTTAAAATTTCAGACAGAGAGATATTCTAAATTATACGATAAGTACCTACTGAACCAATGACGGTGGAAAAATTATAATTATTTGTAGCAGTGTGACAAAGGATAGGTAGTTTTTGGACTAGGAAATCGTGTGGAAAGTCTCATATGCACGAATTGCATGCAATATTATACAGCGACGTTATTATTACTGCTAATTATGTTATTACAGAGGAAAATCTATGGTCCTATGAATCCATTCATCCAATCCAATTTTACAACACAGAACACAGAGTTTATAAAATAAAACTCTTCTAGAACAAAATGTGTAGAAACTGTTACAAAAAATATTAAATAATAATACCATAATAATCACACATCTACCGGATCTGCCCTGATGATGGACACTACAACGCTGTCCGAAACGTTGGCTAAAGAAGGAGATAGCGCAACACGGCATAACACCCCAAAAACAAAAAACGAAAATAATACCATGATATAAAACTATTGATAATGAGAAAACGCTAGGCAAAAGACAATTTCGAGGGACAAGGTTCTCGACTAGCGATCCGGAATTCGTGGGTTCAAATCCCGGCGTGCGCAGTAATTTTTTTTGATTGATTAGTCTTTTCACAATTTAATTATTTAAAATAATTTAAGGTATAATTGCGGCACGTTCCAGTGGAGATACTCTCAGTATAGCCCTGGTGTAATACCGCCATTCAGAATTGAATCATGTCGTTGCTTGAAATGGCTTTAGCTGTGTTTGCGGACTAGATCTGAATAGCCAGGTACTTTCCCACCTTCCTATCCCCCACCTTCTTTCACTCCCCACTTATCTTCAGCCTCACAACGTATCCTAATTGGGAATACCATAATCTCACGGGTTCCAGACGGGAACGGTTGGGACTCTTGTGAGGTATTCACACAAATTTTTTTTTTATGTAGTTTATAAAAAAATATTGTTTTATACACTGCGTCATAAAAAATGTTTTTATACACTGGAAAATCGTGGCGCAAAGAGGAAAACTGGCGAATATGTACCACATAATTGCAGTCGATTTTGGAAAATAAGCATTTTTTTATTTGAGCTACCGGTTTCGAGTAAGTCGAGTCCAAAGTTGGATTTTTGTAAAATTCAAGATATTCGGTCGCTATAGGGTGCTGCTACTATCAGCTGTTTGTCCTTTAAAAACTGAGCCGAAGCGTAGACCCGGCTCCTCGAGAGAAAAAGTTATTTTTTAAAGTAAAAATTTTCAACACGAAAAAGCTTTTTCAGGGTGCTGCAGATGATCATTGTTTTCTGCCGTACCACGAGTTTTCACCGTGTAAAATAAATACAAAGTTTAGTCAAACCACAAAGTGAATCATTTCTACCAAAGATTATGAATATAATTATCTGTTTGCGGTTATGTGGATTTAAACGATCGATCGAGTAAACCATGTAGTAAAAAAACTGCAGGAAAGCAATTATTCGAGGGCCGATCGAGCTAGATTTCTCTGTACTTCATATTTTACCCCAGTGTCCCCATTGTTGGATGTTGTGTGTTGTGATTGTCCTATTTTATATTTAAATTCATGTAGCACTGAACATTTCCTTATCATTTATTTTAATCTCTATGTGTAGAGCCCTTTATATTAAACTTCGCGTCTATGCCACCGTTTACTCACATATCGCCATAAATGTTTTGTCTAAACTCTCTGTTGTCTGTGGCGCATAAACTTTCACTTTCTGTGTCTATAAAATGGCGTGTTTTGACGCTGGTTGTCATTCTTTTCTTGAAAACATTATTATCAATCTTACAAACAGTCTCTCTCTATCCTCGTCTAATCTCTGCTTGTTTAGCAAACCGTCGTTCACTTCTGTAACGTAATTAGTCTCAATTATTGTCGTCAGTCAAGTGTTCAGACAAAACCACTCTGTCAAATTTTATTCATCAGAATAAACAGTTATAAATATCCAGTACCAAACACAAGTGTTTTTTACTAACAAAGGATTACCTCAAACTACCCTCACTCTATCAATCATTGTACGGTTCCCTGGTGTGGAACTGAAGGAAGCAAAGAAAGGCAGCTCAGCCTTACAAACTGACTGCAGCTATCTGGAGAGAACCACACCTGGACCTGCGCACCCATCATTTCAAGTTTAATTACTTCTTTATAGTAAGAAACTAAAAATAAAAGTATTTAACATTACAATCGTAAAATAAATGCATATGTTAGGGTGTGTCAATTATTTCAACTTTTGAATTCAGAAACACCCGGGGTCTCGAAAGTTGCGTCTTGCAAAGAAAAAGAGAACTGCATTTAATTTTTTTTTAAATGGCTATTAGCCCGCTAAAATGCATTGAAAATCAGAAAACAAACCTAAAACCATTTTTTTTAAATTTTTAATATTTTTTTTTTCAGTAATCTAACCTTTTAACGTTTTTTTATTATTAAAAAATGCGTATAACTGACAAAAATGAAAAAAGAGTTCAAGTTTATGAATACAAGTAAGTCAACAAGAATTCTGATTTTATCCAGAAAAAGGGTTATTTTCCCCTTTTATTTTTTTAACCAACACATCACATATGTACAAAAAAATTTTTTTTTTGTTCTTTGTACTGCAGTTATGGAATGAAAAATATGTTTGGTACAAAATATAAAATATGAACCCTTTGTTTTATTTTTTTCAAATCACGAAATCATTTTTTTTTCAAAACTTCCTGCCATTTTAGCGGGCTAATAGTGAAAAATAATTTAATTTATTTTTACGTTTTCGAATAGCTACAGATCATACGAAACTTTTGAGGCCCCGGGCATTTAAATATAAGGCCATTTTTTTCTCTCTATGGAGAGCGACACAAGCTATGTATGTTCGACATCAGATTATCTATTTTTGTTTGTATGTTTCGTTAACACCTCATAAGCAAAACTTGTTTAGGGTTGTTAAAGTGCGACGTTGAGTTGGGAGGTTGTGTGCTATTTAAAAAAAATCAGTAGGTACTGGAGTTCCTCGAAGTTAGCTATCCCGTGTCTGGGAGATATTTCGGTCTATGGTAGCTTATAACTTATAACATATAAGATATTACGTGGGGACCATTTTTCCATTTTTCATAGGCGATTTAATTGTCCATTTGCTTATGAAAACGGATGTTTTTACTCTTCGTTGCCGTCCTCAAAAACTCAGAACGATTTGTATGTTTTCACCCTTCTGTAACGTGGATCTCTTCAAAATCCATTCACTTGTTTTCCATAAACATGTACACCTATTTCTATATCTGCAAACAATCAGTGTTATAATATTAATCAACCGAGTGGAAGAATCTCTAATTATCGTTGCAAGAGACCATTCAAAATCGAAACGATACTTTACGAAGCTTTAGCTATGTTTAGTAACCGGATGTGAATAGTCATCCCGTCCCCTTCATATTTCTTCCAGACCCATAACTTTCCACAGTTGGGAATGCCATAGTTCCACTATCTCCTAGACTCCTAGCCACTTCATCTAGGAAATATATTTATTTATTTGCAAAAACAGCATAAAACCAATACATTTCAAAAGCGGTTAGAAAAGATACATAATAAATACAGTTAAAGTAAAACATTAAGTTAAAACATAAATGCTATTTCACGCTTAAAATCCACATTTCCTGCGAGGCAGTTAATTAACCTAGTGAGTCTTCCCAGGGGCATCACCATTGGTAAGTTAGTTCTGCATCTTGGAAGAATCAAAAGCCTGTGTTGGCGACCTCGCGTGAAATTATCCGGGACATAGTATCCTATTTCAGCCAGAATATCTGGTACCGATAGAAAACCATTTAGAAGCTTATAAGCCATCAGCAGTAATGCGGCATCTCTTCTGGAACTAAGGCTGAAGATACCCAGCATTCACGAGATAAATGCTGGAAACAGCCATGGGTAAAAACTTAACTCTCTCATATAGAGGTATCGTAAAAATTTCTTTTGTATTTTCTCGACCATTAGTACATAGACGATGTCCTCTGGCCCCCATATCTGAGATCCACTCTCGAGAATGCTACGCACCAAGCTTAAGTAAAGCAGTCTTATAACTGTAAGATTGGTCAATTCCTTTGAATTGTGTATGACAAAACCCAACATCTTTGTGGCTGATTTACAGATCTTTTCAATGTGAGCATGAAATGCGAGCGTCATACACAATTCCTAAGGCCTTGCAAGGGAGGCGTCTACTAATATCTACAGGAATTCCAAAAACTGAAAAAATCGAACTAATATCTATGGGAATCAAAGTGTTGACGAATATCTACAGCTCAAACTGTTGATTAATATCTATGAGAACCAAAGTGTTGACGAATATCTACAGTACTGTCAGAGGTTGGATTTGCAATTATGTATAGCATATTGGAATAACGTAATATTGCGTATGCAGTTTAAAAAACTTAATTTATGTAAGTATGTATGTAAAAATCCCTAATATCGGACTATTGGACACATTTAGCTGATTAGTCCAACCTACGCTCTGTAGATATTAGTTCAACCTACGCTCTGTAGATATTAATCAACACTCCGAAGTTCGTAGATATTAGTTCAACATATGAGCTGTAGATATTCGTCAAACATACGGGCTGTAGATATTAGTATCTGGAGTCCTTGCAAGTTACCATGTGTTTCAATGTGGTTGGCAATGTCTTGTGGTTCCCTCCCCTATAAACCCATTTTATCTACCCCGTTTCTTCCAGACTTATAACATTCCGCAAATGGGAATGCAACGCAAATTTATGTGATGCGTACCACTACATATTTAAAAAAAACAGCTGTTTTTTTATTTATGTATTAATATTTGGTAAATCAACGGGAGCTCGTTTAAGCACCTTACGGGTAGTTAGGTAGTAGTTAGTAACCAACTGATTTAAATGAATAAATATAAGACGTCCACGAGCAGCGAGAGTGAAGTCGTCCATCGCCAATACCAAGAACGAAGAGACGTAATCTGAATTCACGGTATTACCTCGCTGATGCTCAAAGTCGTCCGTGCAGTTGTGGAACGTGCACGTAATACCTAACTATTGGAGCCAGGTATTTTATAGTCAGGCACAAGTTAGTCAGTGGCCAGTGGCCAAACTAGGCTCACGGGTAGGTAGTTGATTAGACGACCTTCGACACGTCCTGGCTATTGAATCCATTACAATAAATCACGCATGCAAATATTACATTGTTTAATAGATGACACCGATACAATTAAATTAGATTCCCCGGAGGTCGAGCAGACGGGCGCGACCTTTATAATTTTAACATTAAAAACTGAGATTAATTATGATATCATTACACGTACAAATTTTTGCTATCAGTGATTAGGTGCATTCGTGATTTGAAATTGTATTCCTGCACAATGCGTAAAATTATTCAAGTTCAATTAACTTTTCATGTTAAAAATTGAAACTGATAAGAATAAATAAAATCAGACAAGCGATAAAGATACCAACATTATTTTATTAATTAATAATTGAAATGCGTAGGTATTTGTTTTGTTTTCGACAGATTTATCTGGCAAGGCAATTCAGATAACCACACTTATATTAGAAAGATTAATTTTTTTTTTTTTTTAACTTAATGTCCTAGATGTGTTCGTGTCATAGACGTGACCGTAAATTTGGTTTTTCTGTTTTCAGATTTTCGAGTTTCGCTAATATTGTCTTCATTTAATTAAAATCTATATCTATATCTATCTATATAAATAAAAATGAATCGCCGAAATGTATGTACGCGCATAACTTCCAAACGACTGCATCAAATTGAATAATTCTTTTTTTTTGTGTTCGTTATTGACAGGACAAGGTTTGTATAAAACTACCGGTGAGCTCTGGCATTTTGAAATTTGTATTAAAAAATTGCAATAGGTGGTACGCGTGCTGTTTGAAAACTGAATGTAACCGGACTGAATGTACGGAATGCGGGAGGGGGACTCGGGTAGCGGATTCGCGAGAGGGGGGGGAACCTGGGTGGGGGGAAGGCAACTCGGGAGGGGGGTTCGCGACACTGGCAAGAGGGGGAGTGGAGTGGGGAGAGGGAAGGTGGAGGAGGCGGAATGAGAATATGAAAGGGGAACGGGACAAATGGGAAATGACACGCAGGGAGAAACAATTTCTTTATTAAATGGCATAGTCACGCATGCTGGGAACCAGATAGTATTACATAAAGAAACACGGAGAAGATACGATTTTGCGAGCAAGACGAAACACTACGTATAGTGCGTATTGCATGATTTAAAGATACTATTTTATTCCCCGTTACTATTCATATTATTACATTTATTAAATTTCTCTAATTTGTCAACGAAAAACAGATATTGTAAAAAAATAAAGACAATATTAATTTGTTTTTAATGAGTTTCACAAATCATACAAATATAATAATCCGGGATTTTAATTTTTATTATTATCTACTGCGCTAGTTATTGATATAATACTTACACCTGATTCGGTCGAGATAGTGATAGTAAAAATTAATCAGAGTTTGCAACCACTAATATTACTTACAATGGACATATTAAGTTTTTAATTGAGCACTTTGAAAAAGCTTAATAAATTGACAGGGATTATAAGACTCTAATAATGAATATTACAAATCAATAACACCATATTAAATTAAGGCACCTGCAACTTAAATGCAGAATTATATTCACCCATTTGAAACCTCATAAAATTTACCGTACTTGAGAAAAAAAATCTATTACCATTTGAAACCTTATAAAATTTACCGTACTTGAGAAAAAAATATCTATTACCATTTGAAACCTTATAAAATTTACCGTACTTGAGAAAAAAAATCTATTACCATTTGAAACCTTATTAAATTTACCGTACTTGGGAAAAAAAAAACTATTGTTAGTTGTAAATGTTTATCTCAAAATTCACATGTTATTATTATGTATATATATAAATTACAATACAATACATTACAAAATGATGCTTTATCTGTCAACTGTTTCCCGTTTCAGTATAGCCAAATTGCACATTTAGTTCACAATATTCTAGAAAGGGATGGTTTCGTTCAAGATATCACAAGAATGAGATTCTATCAAGACAACTTTTGAGAACATTAATAATTGCATTATGATCGAAGGAAAGGTTTCTTTCTGTCCTTGAAAGAATCGGAAGGATGTGATTCTTTCAAGGTCATTTTGGAGAACATTAATAATAAAATTGCATTCAGAACAAGAGAATGGGTTCTTTCGAGAAATCGAAAGGATGAGATTCTTTCAAGATCATTTTGGATAACAATACTAATTGCATAATTAAAATTATAGTATGTAACATGTAAGTATAATTTTTAAACATTTATTAAGTGCCAGAAATTACACATTTATAAACCAAAATACATATATGACATTTGAATTCCCAATGTACGAGTATTTATGACTATTTATATTGAATCGCATTCAGAACAAGGGAATGGGTTCTTTCGAGAGATCGAAAGGATGAGATTCTTTCAAGATCATTTTGGATAGCAATAATAATTACATAATTAAAATTATACCTAGTACGTAACATGTAACTGTAATTTTTAAACATTTATTAAGTGCCAGAAATTACACATTTATAAACCAAAATATATGACATATGAATTCCCAATGACTATTTATATTGAATTATGTTTGAATGCACAGCGAATCACACAGCGATAATTTCTAACGATTCACCTATAAATCGAGCGGTTAGAACTTTCTATCATTAAGTCATTAAATAATTATGACTCCCTTCAAGTAATATTTCAGTAAATAAGGAGAAAGTCAAGAATGGCTGCATAAAGTACTATCAAGCCATAAGTAGTACCTACCTAAGCTTTGCATCTCATATTCTATTATCTTTGACTAATTCAGAAATGGCATTCTGGTACCGATAATAAACTAGTCCCAGTGAGAACTCGTACGGACATAATGGACGTTCGTCCGCTTCCTTCTCACGCTTCTTGTTTGTAAACGAAAAAGACAGAAGATACTAGAACGATGGCATCACGTACGATCTCTCGCTGGGACTACTATACTTGAGATAATTATTTATTGACTAAACTTAGTGAGGCCCAGTTTTAACTTAACCGTTTTGCATTTCATCTGTCTGTCAATTTGTTTGTACGTTCCGTTTCTGGTTCAAGATGGTGGCCGTTTTAATTGTCCAGTAAATATTTTTCAAATGTGAAATCGTTGGGTTTACACAGACTTTCTTTTTCGCGTTTTTTTTTCAATATTATATGTACCTACCTACCTGCCTGAAGAAAATTTGAATAAAGAATTGTCATTGAGATAGTGACGTTTCTTTGGACAAATTGTATATTTTCGTATATGAAATTTTTAAAAATGTTATATAAAATAAATGGTTTGTAATTTAGTAGGAAGGTATTCAAATACCTCATTACAAATCTTAGATTTCAGACGAAATTTTTGTTTTTAATTTATCAATGTAAGAGAAAATTAGATAAACTCCTTTTTGGACGCGAAGTCTACTATTTACATAAGTACTAGTCAGATAGGTAAATTTATTCATGTAAACTTAGACCCCACTTGCACAATAAAACTGTAGGTACTATAACTTCAAAAATCAGGTACTGGGTACTTCTTTATAAACCTGTTCGTCATTTGACAATACGGTATAAATGGTACAATGTTCTCGGCTGCAGTGCATTTGAATAAAACTTTAAATTTCCACTACGAAATGCCCTTTCTAGAGAACCGGTTGTTGGAAAATTGGAATGACTCCATTGTACTGCCTGAAAAGCATTAATAATGTGAATGCTCGGTACTTTGTACCTATTGTTGCAGAAATAAACATTTGAGTAAAGAAAGGTGCGTGAGCCTCACTTTTGATAAAATACAAACAATACTATGACTTTTCTAAATTTACAAAGACAGGTAGAGAAAGTTGACAACATTATCTAAGAAGCCTGCGGTTGTTTTGATTGATTTAAGAGATATAAGAAGTGTTTCAATAACGGTTTCCCATTGCTAAAAAAACCATAATGAGCTATAGGTGAGTGAGAGGGATGCGCGTTCATTTAATTAGATTTTACGTCTGTAGATTGGCATATTTATTACCAGTGGTCGTGAAGTCAATCCCTGTGGCACACTTTGCACAAATTAATCTTACACGTGGTCGTGAAAACACATGGGCACGACTGGTTTTAACTCGGAAGAAGCGATTTAAAACACATTCATAACCGAGATTCCGCTTCGACTCTTTGAACAGCTCGCTGATGTTTCCAGTTTTTAGCACGCTGACTCCATTTGCGCTGGTTTAGATAGTTATGATGACATTCGGTGGGAATATTTAAGAAGAGGCAGAAATGGACCTGGATCTTGAAGATACCCATTTAATAGCACGTGAAAGCTGAGAACACGAAAGCGCTTGATTTAGAAAAACAAACTCGCACACGATCAATAAATAACACAAGACACAAGAGAAGAATCGTGTTCACGTTAGAAATTATTCATAATTCATGGACAATGTACAATGTTTGAATGTTGGTACAAGCCTTCAGGTACCTAATAAATTTCTATAATGATTATTCGTTTTCATAAAACTGT
Source organism: Limnephilus marmoratus (assembly GCA_917880885.1). Taxonomy (NCBI): domain Eukaryota; kingdom Metazoa; phylum Arthropoda; class Insecta; order Trichoptera; family Limnephilidae; genus Limnephilus; species Limnephilus marmoratus. The sequence goes on along the minus strand of OU862909.1, from coordinate 49,160,744 downwards.
ACAATAATGATAAAGAAAGTTTGAAGCACTTAGCAGTCAGCGATCCGCATGACTTTTACAAAGCTATTTTCCTCAGGTCGTTGAACTCTGTTTACTTTCACAGTCTTAGGTCCATTTCTACAGAAAAAGATGCAAAAAGAACTCTTTGCAAAGGAGACATTTTGTGAAAACACGCGGGTTATAAAATAACAATATGACGAATACGAGTAGGCCAGACTTTGCTCCAAGGAAGTGCTGGTCACTGTATGGCGAGGATTAATTCGATCCGATTCATGAATGGTAAATTGATATGTCGGGGAGTGAATGGAAGTGTGTGTGATGGTGTCGTGGCGGGGTACCGTTTGGATGGAGCACGCTTCGTTCCAAAGGCTGGCGGCGCAACTTTCTCCGGCCACCGCAGTCTGCGTTAAATGAAAAAACCGAAGAGTTGGCACTCGTTGCGGCTACCGTCATCAGATATCAGGCACCAGACGCTAATCTCTGAGGCACTCTGCTCTCTGCTCCCGGCTGCGGAGGGAGATTATCCTCGCTCCTGGCCCCTCCCTCCGCCGCAATTACTCTACTTGACAAGCCGTATCTTATTCCCGGCTTCCTGTCGGCAAGAGACGAGCCCCAGTTATGCGATACGCGACAGATCTTGGCGAGGTCAGTCTGTTGTCGGTTTCGCAATAAGCCGAGTCATGTTGCACTAGGAATATGAGACACAGGAAAAGTAAAGTTTGCAATTTTGCAAGCATCCATTGGATCTTAAACGTAATGCAAAAAACCTGTGTGACTGAATAGAAAAAAAATCGAAATGAGATCTGATGTCATGGTATTTCTGGGTCAGTCAACACATATTTTCGGCTAGCAACGTTCCATCGTGAGCTGTGGAGCATTGGAATATCCATTGATCTGACAAAAAATAGAAGAACCCTCTACGATTGCTCCACATTTTCAAATCATCTTTAATAAGAAAAAAATAAATATTGAATGAAAATTTTTACACGGTCAATGCTGGTTCGTATTAGTAATACAGTTTTTGTAGATGCCTAATAAAAAAATGTCACTTTTCTCCAGCACTGTATAATAAATTGTGGGTTTAATGCGAGAGCAATAGATATCAGATACAAACACCGTATCTGATATACAGTAGTAGATAATACACACTAGAAATGCCTTCCTTCACTTCCTTGGAGATTTGAGTGGAAACCAATATATTAGTCCATTTAGCATGCGCTTTGTCTCTCTTAGACTGCCTGACATCATATATATTATATCGCTATTACATTGATACATGCATTGAAAATAACTTAATGATGGTGAAACGAATTTTCTTATTGAAATTTAAGCAGAGAATGGTCAGACTTTTCAATCACAAAAACACCCCCATATGCCCATATGGCATTTCTTGTGTTCTTTATTCCATGGATCCAAATTAAACAACACTTAGTGATATAATTTTCAATACATACCTACTTAATACATATCAATCAACGACATATGATAGGAAAATATTAGGTATTCAATGATACGAGAAAAAATGGATCCAGTCGGCAGATAATATCTGTGTGAAATATGTACTTATACATATATGAAACCAATGCATAACATTGATGTAGAAGTATGCAAAAGAGAAACTGATAAGTATATTATTCTGTTGATAAGGTTACAATCTCTTAAACCAAAGGCGAACGGTGACATTTGTTTATCAAATATTCGTGATATCCCTTAACAAAAAGTTCGTCATTGGTATTTTTTCACCGGAAAACTTTTTGGAGGGAAAAGCAGAAAATGTCTAAGTATATTATTTTCATACAAAAAATGACAGCATTCAGCTTTTTCAGTATGTTTATAATATAATGGTTCATTGTTATTTATTTACTTAAGTACTCTTATTTCTAAGAGACGACTTGACAAATAATAAAACATTCTGTCCAAACGGTTATACAAAAATGGCGGCCAAGGTGGAACCAATGTTTATTACTTACCATATAAGCAGCGCCGGATCTGCCATACGTTCAAAAACGTGCAAAAACCTGGCGCCAACTCCGAAGGGGCGCCGTGAGAAAATAAATATTGGATTAAAATTTAGTTATAATAATTCCCTGAATCGTTTAAAAATTACCCATAGTACGAAATAATTATTACGCTCTAGCAACACTTTCCAAAGAAACAGAATACGCACGCATCAGGTTGGTATCAACGGCTTACGAATTTATAGTCAGTTACAGAATTTTTTTACAAATTCCATATATTTAGGTAGTTTAAACGTAGGATCTATTTTTCCATATATCTTTTACCGTCTTTTACGACAAATGGGTGCGATCCAAATTCAATAACCAATCATAGCGCGGTATTTTTGTTCTAGAGAACAAACAAACCGACTTACGCCTTTCCAAATGCTGACAATTTTAGTTGGCGTACGCTCGCTATTGTTTTATTTTGTACGATTTAAGTCTCTAGGTCTTCTCTCTTTAAATAAAACGAGTGTGAGAGCTACCGCCAGGTCACTTGGAAAAGTTACACCCTTTATATGTCTTGATTTTATTTGATAAATTAGTGTAAAAAAAAAAAAAAAAAATTGGGGTGAACGAATTTTTAATCAAAATAAAAATGTAGGGGGGGGGGGGGGGGGGGGCGCCATCGGTACCTACTGCACAGGGCGCCAGATTTCGTAGATCCGGCCCTGCATATAAGTAAACTGAATAATAACCATGGAAACCGCTGCATTTGCATTTCGATATGTAAGCCAAGTCCTTCTCTTAGGTATTTTGTTTAGACATTGATTCTACTATCAAAGTAAACAATAATTCAGAAGAAGAAGAATTTGTAAAGGAATAAATATATTTATAAATGATAAAGCGACGTTATCGTTAAATTCAATTATGGATTAGATCCGACCTTCATAATGGATCAATAAATACTGTCTTTTTATTGTCTAGAAGTAAAGTTCAATGCAAATAAAATGTTTTTCCCTTTATTTATTACAGTAGAATCACCGATCAATGGTCACAAACATAAATATTATATTGATCTCTCTGGACTCTCACACTCTGGGCTGAAATAAAACACAGGCCGGATAAAAAATGTATTACTATGTAAGTACTCACGCTTTATTCTTAAGCCTCAAGTTGTAAAAAATTGTTTCCCACTTAAAAAACAATAGAATTCAAAGACTTGGACGAGAGTATGGACACGTTTTAGTACACACACTTTAAATAAAGGAACAGTTTGTAATGTTAGTAGTAAGTCATATAGCAATATCATGTACATACCTACTCGGTCGTAAATATGTATTAGTTTTAAGTAACTAACGTAACGAGAAGTTAGATACAAGTCATTAATGTAACAATAAGTCTTAAATGTAAGTCACTAATCTAACATCAAGTCTTAGATGTAAATCACTAATGTAACGATAAGTAAAATCTGTCATTATTTCTATTAGTTTCATCTAATAACAACTTTTTTTATTTTTTAAAAAGAAAGACAAACATTCCCGGGTTACGAATAACCCAACAATGTTTGAAAATCTCCTACCACCACAGAAAGCCGAAAATGTTGCTTGTGTTGTGATAGAGGACTTAGCCAGCCGAGGAATATGTATACTCGACGTTCGGGTGGAAACAAGCGCTATGACCACTCAACCACTGACCGGTCAACCACAACTAAACATTGATTACGCATGCTGTGAACATTTCTAATTGGATTGTTAATATCTATGTACATGTACATGCCAACTGCAATTTTATTACTGTAATAGTTGTTAACTCTCTGTAAATGTTTACAATAAATAATAAATAAAGTCTTAGATGTAAGACACTAACGTAAGGGTAAGTCTCAGTGTAAGTCACTAATGTAACGATAAGTCTTAGATGTAAATCACTACCGTAACGATAAGTCTTAAATGTAAGTCACTAATGTAACAATATGTTTTAGATGCAAGTCACTATAACGTAAGAACAAGTCTTAGATGTAAGTCTCTAGTAATAAGTCTCAGTAGTCGTTGCTAGCTATAATAAGTCTTACTTGTCACTAGTTATTAATTTGAGTTGTAAGTAACTAGTAAATCTTAAATGAGAGCCATTTACTTTCATTTTACTATATAATATATTTGTACAGCACCCTTGAGAAGATTTCTCACAAGAGCTATACAAATCGTCGAAGAATTATTATTATTATACCGCTGTTAGCTCAATTGAAAACTCTCCCTCTTCCTTATACGATGAATATATTAGGAAGAAGACAATCAATGGAACTCTAAGCAGCATGATATTCAAGAACACGTTGTAGCTTCACCGTCAGCTGTAAGGTTAAGTTTAGTGATGAGCACTGCACTGTCAATGTTGGAAATATCTAATCAATAAACCTTACACAAGAAGAGAGAAGAACTTTAAAAATCCTCTTTTCTATTCATCTCAAAACCAGTTTCAGCTATTTGCAATTATCATATAAAAGATTTTTCAATGTTAATGTCAAGTTGAATAATACAGAACATGCATGGAAGATGGTTAATTGGTCAATAAATACTTAATTATAAACTTTGTACTGCGGTAGGACAATCATAATTCTTCAGTGTACATCCAGCATTCAGCACATAATACAGGATGGACACTATCAAGCCAACTTGATGAAACTGGTTTATATATGAAGCTGCCATGTGTATTCATTTAATCTATTTAATATAATATGTTTCACATAGCGTAATTAGGATATTCTTGATACTTGATTTTAAATGCTTTTGCAAAAAATCGTTTAAATGGGTCGTTGCATTTTATATTCGTACTGTGTCATCAATTGATCTGAAACCTAAATAATTGAAATTTTGATATAGACCCAGCTTGCGGGCTCATTAAAGCGAGGTATTACATTTCTCCTTGGAACTGTAAACAATAGACTGCAACAGACTGTAATGTTATTGTTCAATAAACTGCATTCAATCGGTGTTGGAATTTGAATAATCACAAATACCACAGCGGAATGTGGCTGTGTGCAAAAGAAAATTCGAATGTGTTTCTAAATAACCGGTTACGATACGAGTTATTTACAATTTCGCGATAGTAAGATCGAGTTAATGGTTACTTACATAGCGTCTCTCGGGGCCGTCTTCCCGGCTACGTAGAACCATCGCCATCCTCCGGAAGCTGCCAGATAAGCCACAAGGGCCACCAGGACCAATTGAACCACACTGATCCATCCCAGATAGAACCACAGGACTCCAAACACCCCGAATACTGCAGCCAGAACGACGGACATGACCGCTACCCGACACAACAAGCGGCGAACTGACGAGCGGCGCGGACCGGCCACCGTTACCGGTTTTCCTTTACCGCCTTCCGCGTCAACTTGGAATGGATGATCGCTGCCCTGTGAATAAAAATAAAACGCTCTCTATTTAATACAGTCCAAGTCCAATATGCATTTAAAAAATATATGAAAGCGAAGCACTTTTGACAAAGAAACGAGACTATAACATTTACACTATCACGGTGACAGAAACTTCAGATCTGACATCTGACATTTTGTTTCGGTGTTGCAAGGATAAGAAAAACAAATCTACGCCGTATACCTTCAATACGGGGTAGGTTTATTTAAGATGGGGTAGTTCTTTGGGCGTGGGGAAAAATGTGTTTTTAAATTTTAATTCACTTATGCCCTAAGAAATTTTTTTGATGCCGTATTATTTATGAAATAACCAAATTTTAAGTACACATTTATAACAGGGAGAGATTATTTTATTAATTTAATTTAATTTAATTTTTTTTTTTATTATTAAGTTAAAAGAAATATAATATTTCGCTTTCTTAACTTAAGTACAGAGCATATATAGTACAGGTGTAGTAGCAATATTTTTAATTTTGTTCTAACATCTTAAGTTTAAATAGTTTTTTTTAAAGGTTTTTATATTCTTTTCTGCTGTAAGGTTATCTGGAAGGAGATTATATATGTGAACTCTCTCGTGGCCAATATTTTTCTTGCCACCTTCAGTCTTGACAGAATTTGTATACAATTTATTGTGTTGTCTAGTATAATGTTCGTGTACTTGTGATGTTTTTATTAATTTTGTATTTGTGTGTATAAGTCCATTTTGTATTTTGTAGATTAAAAGACATATGTTATATTCATACAATGTTATTTTACGTGTCTTTGTGTACTAGAATGGAGGCGTCTACAAATATCTACAGGAATTCCAAAAACTGGAAAAATCGATCTAATATCTATGAGAACCAAAGTGTTGACGAATATCTACAGCTCAAACTGTTGACTAATATCTATGAGAACCAAAGTGTTGACGAATATCTACAGCTCAAACTGCTGACTAATATCTATGAGAACCAAAGTGTTGACGAATATCTACAGCACTGGCAGAGGTTGGATTTGCAATTATGTATAGCATATTGGAATAACGTAATATTGCGTATGCAGTAAAAAACTTAATTTATGTAAGTATGTATGTAAAAATCCCTAATATCGGACTATTGGACACATTTAGCTGATTAGTCCAACCTACGCTCTGTAGATATTAGTTCAACCTACGCTCTGTAGATATTACTCAACACTGGGACCGTCATAGATATTCGTCCGACCTTAGCTTTGTAGATATTAGTCAACACTCTGAAGATCGTAGATATTAGTTCAACATATGAGCTGTAGATATTCGTCCGACATACAGGCTGTAGATATTAGTATCTGGAGTCACTAGAATTGAGCACTTGAAATGAGATAAACAAAACTGCGCTTTACAGATGTTATGTTATGTTATTAGTTATTATTTGTTATTATAAAGAGATCATAATATTTATTTTTGCAGATCTTTATGTACATTTATTATACATATGTCTAATATTTACAAACATATCAGTTCATACATAATAATACAATCATCATCATCACACTTGGCTCTACAACCCCTGGTGGGTCTTGGCCTCCTCAAGAGTCTTCCTCCATTCATCATGGTTTTGTGCCAGCTCTCTCCAGTTTATAATCTCCAAGGTGGATATATCTTTGAGGACGTTGTCGCTCCATCTTAAACTTGGTCTTCCCAGGCTCCTTCGCCCTGTCGGTCTTGAATTCAGCAGGGTCTTTGGTGATTGATGCTCGGTCATTCTCTCTACATGACCCAGCCACCGTAGTCTTCCCAGTTTTATAAATTTAGTGACGTTTAGATCCTTACACAGAGTATATAGCTCATTATTATAACGTCTGCGTCAAAATCCATTTTCTGAAACCGGTCCGAAGATACGCCTCAAAACTTTCATTCCAAAAACATCCAGTGCTCGCTGATTCCTCTTAGTTAGTCTCAGCTGCATATGTGAGTACTGGTCTGATAAGCGTTTTGTACACTAATATCTTGGTGTTTCTGGACAGCAGCTTGGATTTTATTTGGTTTTGTAGGCGGTTATAACAGCGATTTGCGTTCACTATGCGCTTCTGGATCTCCTCTGTGGTATTATTCTCGTTTGTTATCAGGGAGTCTAGGTAGGTGAATCTTGGTACCGTTTCAAAATTTTGACTTCCACATGAGAGAGTTGGGGTTTGTTGGGTGCATCCTACGGCCATGTATTTGATCTTCTGCTGGTTTACTATGAGACCCATATTTTTAGCAGAACTTTCAAGATTTATGAAGGCGTCACGTAAAGCATCGGGAGTTTTCGCGATTATGTCGATATCATAATAATAATACAATACATAACAATATAATAAATACTACATCACAAACATAATATATAAACGTATCAGTTAGGTACTTACATTAAAAATTATTTTTACTTTGACGCTGGACGGAGAGGTTTGAAAATATCGAAAATGTCTGTAAATGTATTGACAATTAGTTCGGTGAAATGAACGGTGTGTCTGTGTAGGTAAAGTGCTATGGTTGTTGTTACAGTGAAAAATATAGTGAAGTCGAGTGGATAACTTAACATTTTAGGGCAGTCTATGAGGTTATTCAATAATTTAAAAAGTATAAAAGTTACAAATAAATAAAAATAAAAATAAAAGATTTCTCGTCACATATAGGGTTTGCAATCCCGCAACCCACAAACCGCGGGATTTCAGCAATATTTAATCCCGTGGATTTTGCGAGATTGAAAAAATATTAATTTTACACGAGAAAACATGCTGAAACAAAACGAAACTAGAAGACCTGGATTCGATTTTAAAGAAACAGATAGAACGGAGATAGAGGAAGATACCTTCAGTTAGCACACACCTTCTTGACGTCCACAATAATTAGTGTGGAAGCAGAGAGAGTTTTTTCTGACCCTAAGCTTTGTGCACTATTTTTTTTACGATCTTATTTTTTATATCAAAGTTTTCTAAATACTTATTAAGATTTTTATAATATTACTAGCATAAAAGATGATTTATTTCAAACTAGCAGACCCGGCCACACGTTGCTGTGGCTAACGAAACACAACGCCATTACCCGACCTTTATAAAATGCACACTACACGCTTGCCAGCTGCCCGCTGCCCGCTGCCCGCTGCCCGCTGCCTGTATCATCAGGGCCGGATTAACCGTGTCGGGGCCCCTAGGCAATGCACGTCTCGGGGCCCCTTTACCATGGCGGACTAACGGGGGCGGGGGTTGAAGGGACCTCCAAAGGGAACGCGGAGGCGTTTGGAGGCCCCCCAGTCAGAGGCCGTGTGAACTGAATAAAAAAAAATAGTAAACTTACATCAACTTTACTAAGGGGGGGGGGGGGGGGGGGGTTCATTCAACTTTGCCTCCCCGGGCTTCTGTCGGGCTTAGTCCGCCACTGCACTTTACCCTTTTCTAACTTAAAAAAAATAATTCTAACAAAACGTAATTTTATTAATAATTAACCTGTTCTTTTACTACATTACGAAAGGTATGCCATCACCCCCATTCAATAAAAAAACGAATACAATACAACAACCCTTTATTGCACATGAAAGGCCACATACATAGAAACAAAAATATATTTTATTAAAAAAAAACATTACAATGAGCCGTCTTGTCACTAAAGTGATCTCTTCCAGACAACCTTTCCCAAAGAATTTTAGCAAGCAGACAGGTAGTGCATACTGAAGCTTGTACAACATTTATATTTTAAACATATAATTAGAAATAAAATCAAAAAAATAAAACAAAATAAATGTCAATATAAACCACACACGGCACCTTCAATCACTTCAGATACTAAGTATGTTGCAACAAATAGAAGGAAAGAAAAGTAAAATACAACTATGTTTATATATTTATTTAAATTATAGGCTTTTTATTTGTGCATGATGTGAACATTAGTTATTTATTGGATTATAAACTAATTATTATAGTTTTTTGTTTTCGTTAATGCGTTTACCTAATGTTATTAACCTGTAAATGTTCCTAACAAAAAAATTAAAACATCTTGATAGCTGACTTTTTCCGAAACTTCGTTGCTCACTAATTGAAGCAAGTCATTTTTTCTCGGGACGCAGGGCCCCTAGCCGATGCGGGGCCCCTAGGCAGTTGCCTACTCTGCCTTAGGGATAATCCGGTTGTATCATAGGTACATGTAAACCTTCCCCTTGAATCACTCTATCTATTGATGAAACCGCATGAAAATCAGTTGCGTAGTTTAAAAGATCTATGCGCACATACATTTTGAGCGACTTCATTTTATACTACGTAATGATGAATGTGGATAATCCTGTCAGTGTGAATTATGTTTTTTTGCGATATTTTTTTTTGTCGAAGTCTTTCTTATATAATTATTTTATTTCCCTTTCAATATGTTTTTTTTTTTAAATTATAAATATTACTATTACCAAAGATGATCTTTAGATAACTGCGGATAGTCCTGTCAGTGACAGTTATGTTTTGTTATATGTTTTCATCAAAATATTTCTAAAATATTGATTTTCTTATCTTTTCAATATCTTTTGATTATACATATTGCTAGTATCTAAGATAATTGACACGAATAGTTCTATAAAATGACAATGTGGTTTTTTTTTAATAAATAGATCATCCAAGAAGAAGAAAAAGGGTAAAGGGTAAAGGTTTATTTTGAAGATGTAAAGGCTGGAAGATTCGCCCTCTAGAAATTTCTAGAACAGTCCAGAACATTCGAGAGTATTCGAGAGCATTCTATAACATTCCAGAACATCCTGGAACACTCTGGAATATTGTGGAATGTTCGGGAATAGTCTTACATTAGATCCCAAATCATTGTAGAACATTCCAGAACACTCTCGAATGAAATGTTCTGGAACATTATGGAGCATTCCATGCTAATTTTGTATGGGTAGTGCTACCCATAGGTAGGAATATCCGTTGAGCGAAGCCGGGTACCCCAGCTAGTATAAAACAAATGTTGAGGTTCAATAAGAATAAACAAAAATTTTAACAAAACAAAAAAACGACTTCAAAAAATGCACTAAAAAGTAAAAAAATAATTTCGTATTCTTCAAACTATGAGATAGACATAATTAAGAGATTCGGCCGAGTTTCGTTAATTTGCTCCTAAGAATTGAAGAGTTCCGTTACTTTGTCATGGATCCAATAATCAAAACCTAACCAAACTCTCATCAAACTACCCTTGAAGTACATCCTTTCTAATAAAAAAAGAATCATCGAAATCGGTTTGCGTGATATTGAGTTATTCGTCCATTTGTCGCGCATATACTCGACGCAAATTTAAGACTTATATGGTTTTCTCATGGATGCCATTGTCGGAACTGAACCAAATTAAAATACTACACGGAAAGCACCAGCTTTCAAATAAAAAAAGAATCTTCAATATCGGTTCACCCAGTCGAAAGTTCTGAGGTAACAAACATAAAAAAAAATATAAAAAATACAGTCGAATTGAGAACCTCCACCTTTTCGAAGTCGTTTAAAAGGTACGGGAATTGCAAACCCTAGTCACAGGGAAGCAATGCTCCTTGGCCCCTTAGCACGGCCGATCGATACGGAATGTATGAACATAAGATAACTTTCAGTAACTCTCATCGTTCCCTACTACAGATCGCAAACGTACACACAACGGTTGAATATATTGAGGACACTTAGGCATTGTGAACTGTATTTTATTCGTTGGCGATCTGCAGTCATGCTATAGAACGACGAGAAGTTACCGAAAGTTATCGATACAGTCCTTACCGATCGGCCGTACAGGGGTCCGCCAAATAATACAAAATTTGACGACGAAAAAACTTTATAAAAAATAGCGATTTGATGACCAATTATTTTTAATGATACATACCACATAAAAGGTAAGATAATAAAACTAAAATACTTAAAATACACGGTGTCCGGAAACTCGTAGTACAAGCGGGAAATTGGTAAATCTACATCACATTCGGAGTCGATTTGTGATATAACTTTTTTGATTTGAGCTTTCGTTTTCGAGGAAATCGAGTCAGAAGTTGGAATTTTGGTTAAATTTGAAAAAAAAATTCACTAGGGGTTTGATTTCAGCTGTGTAATGTCATAAACCGGGTTTAAATTTTTTTTAACCCTTTAGTTGCCGAAAAAATGGAAAAATAGAAAAAAAATAATATTAAAATCGAAATGTTCAGATCGAAAAAAATAAGTTGTTTGGGTTCTCTATGAGATGTAGATTCACCAGTTTCCCGCTTGTATTACGAGTTTCCGGACACGTTGTATACATATTTATCGTAATTGCTGACATTCATATATCGTATGTTTTTTTTTTTTAATTTTTTTTTTTTTTTAAAGAAAGACAAACATTCCCGGGTTACGAATAACCCAACAATGTTTGAAAATCTCCTACTACCACCACAGAAAGCCGAAAATGTTGCTTGTGTTGTGATGGAGGACTTAGCCAGTCGAGGAATCGAACACGCGACGCTCGGGTGGGACCCAAACGCTATGCCCACTCAACCACTGATCATTCATATTATCATCCAGTTTTTTAAATTTATTTAAAATAAAACAAATTTAATTATTCTATTATGAAGTTCTGCGAGTATTTTAGTATTTTACGTTGGTCATAAACTGTGACGTCCCAATGTGGCCTAATCACAATTTGTTTATCAATGTGTTTGAACGCCAATACATCAGTCACAATAATAAAAACTGAAATACTTGCTGAATAATAACATTATTAATTAAATGCACCTACTTTACTGTTTGATTTACCCACTCGGCTACAATAATATGTGCATCTGCCTACTCTGATGTCTGGTGGTCGATAATCATGTAAAAACTTTTGTATAATAACCTAACCTTGAAAAAAAAACTAAACTTAATTAAAATAAATAATATCTGTGAACTATGAATGAACTTTCTAGTGATCGTGTTCGAGTTCACAAAATTTCAAGTTCGCAATTATTTCACGAGAAGAATCAGTGGATACAACCCAATAACCAGTTTTAAATAATCAGGTCAAGTTCAGTACTAAGCTTCAACTAAATGTTAGGCCTAACTGGTTATCGCGACCATAGGTATTCAAGACAAACTGGTCTTATATATCTCTACCTCTCTACACTTAAGTACTTAAATTATTTTTCTATTGATCATTAAATCTATCTATAAGTCTGTCAAATAACAGTAGAAAATATAAAAAAATTGAACTACAAAATTTTTAGACTGGCAACACCAATTTAACTGTCAAATATTCTTTTAAAGTGAAATGTCACTGAATGTGTAGAACACAGTAAACCACATTTAAAAAAACATTTTTGGCTCATGACATAAATCTGATTAAAAGGTGTTTCAAAAAGCGATTTGCTTTCATTTAATTTAACATAAATTTGAATTTAACAGTAGATAGAAAGGAAGAATCACTAATGGTGAGTTTAGTTACATTACTTTTAGATCTGAATGAGTTAAATATATTCAGATCTAAAATTAGAGATACGATCTAAAGCCCGGGCAACGCTAGGTACTTAAGCTAGTATTAAATAAAAGTGAGCAATTTCTAAACTGTGCTTTATATTTCATTACGTTACAGTTATTCTTCATTATGTTAACACAAAATTGCAAAGGTATAATAATAATATACCTATACGCAATGCTAATTTTGAGATCGGCGAGTATCTATACTGCAATGAAAAAATATTTTTTCCACTATTATGCCTTTTTAATTTTTTATAAAAATGTAGGTTACACAGCTTTACTTGAACACCATGAGTTATGTGTTTAGTATTGCCATTTGAACAACAGTGGCGCCCTCATATATTTTCTACTCTTTTTTGACAGACTATATCTATCTATATAAATACAAATTAATCGCCGAAATGTATGTACGCGCATAACTTCCGAACGACTGCACCAAATTGAATAATTCTTTTTTGTGTTCGTTATTGTCAGGATAAGGTTTATATAAAACTACTGGTGAGCTCTGGCATTATGAAATTTGTATAAAAAAATTGCAATAGGTGCACGCGAGGTGTTTGCAAATTGAACGTACCGGGACTTAATAAATGGAATGCGGGAGAGGGGAGGGAGGAAGGGAACTCGGGAGGGGGGCTCGCGGGATGGGGGAAGGGGTTGAGTGGAGTGAGGAGAGGGAAGGTGGAGGAGGCGGAGTGGGAACGCGAGAGGGGAAGGGGACGAAGGAGAGGAAGGGGAGGCGGAAGGAAAACGGGAGAAACAATTTCCTTGCAACGCATGCCGGGAACCAGCTAGTAACGCATAATGCTAGTGACAGACCTAGCTATAAAATCGCCAGGGTTTTTTGGCTTAGCCTATTTCAGCATAAGGGGTCGTCCATTAATCACGTGATGTTTTTAGCAACTTTTTAACCTATCCCCCCCTGGTGATATGTGGTGAGATTTTAGACGTCCCATTGTTCCATACCCAAAATCACGAGTATTATTTTAGTACAAAGTATATTGAAATTTTCAGAATATTAACTTTAAATACAGGTATAATCTGGTTAAATTTTGAAAAATTAAGCATTGTGATAAAAATTTCCAGAAATACATTAAGGTTGCAGGTTGTTTTTGACTGGCATTTGGTTTTGAAATCGTGCGTTCAACGAAAGATAAATACACGTGATATCTCATTACCCCCCCTCCCCCCTTTCGAGCCTCACATGATTAATGGACGAGCCCTAATAGGAGCAAAAAACGCTGGAGCTTTTATATCTAGGTCTCTAGTAGACATAGAGTGAGTGCTAAGGGGGCATACATTTTAATTACGTGAGCTCAAAAGGGGGGGGGGGGGGGGGGCAGCAGAATCTCACGTTACTTGAAAATAATATACGAAGTGGCCCAAATTTATATCAGCAAGGGGGGGTCTAGATTGGAAGAAAAACTGCTCACGTAATTAATGAACCCCCTAAGATTGAAAAATACGACGTTATTGATGAAATGATTTTTTTTTGCAAAAATTTCTTGTATGAAGAGAAAGAATCCTGAAAATCTTTATACAAAAAATGGAATTTTTTTATTTATTTATTTTTTTATTTTTTTTTTTTTTTATGTTTGTTACCTCAGAACTTTTGACTGGGTGAACCGATATTGATGATTCTTTTTTTATTTGAAAGCTGGTGCTTCCCGTGTGGTCCCATTTTAATTTGGTCCAGTTCCGACAATGGCATCCATGAGAAAACCATATAAGTATTAAATTTGCATTAAGTATGTGCGCGACAAATGGACGAATAACTCAATATCACGCCAACCGATTTCAATGATTCTTTTTTTATTGGAAAGGATGTACTTCAAGGATAATTTGATGATAGTTTGGTTAGGTTCTGATTATCGGATCCATGATAAATTAACGAAACTCGGCCGAATCTCTTAATTTGACCCTAACGTCGTTATGGTCAAATTATGTCTGTCTCATATGAGATGCACGTTTAGTAGGTTTTTCAGAAAAATTAGTTAGTGTACTTCAGATTCACTAAAAATCAAAAAATAAACAAAAATTTGAACAAAACAAAAAAACGACTTAAAAAAATGCACTAAAAAGTAAAAAAATAATTTCGTATTCTTCTACAACTTCATAATCAACTTACTTTTTCTAATCATCAATATGTCGGTACGATTGTTATTTTTGGAGTCGGTGTCAGTTAAGTTTTAGAAGAATACGAAATTATTTTTTACTTTTTAGTGCATTTTTTTAAGTCGTTTTTTTGTTTTGTTAAAATTTTTGATTATTCAATCTTAGCACTCTAGCTCACTGAAAACTCATGGACCGTCACTATTAAGTCTGTCACCATCATTATTCGGGGCTAAAAGTATGAAAAAAGATTGTAAAGAAATAGTAAAAAGGATTTCTCGACACAAGCAAGTAGGTTTGCGATACCATTTTGCATTTCTGAAGAATTATAGTGATTGTAAAATATCGAGATTGTAAAATATCTATGCAAGATAGCTTTCATATTTCAAAGACAATGAGAAGCATTATTTCGTCCTCTTTCTGGTTAAAAGAAAAATATACATATATGTTTGCGTGAGAGGAAGAGAGATATAGTTAAGCTTTGAAAATGTAAGTTAATGTTTCTGGTCTTATGAAAGTATAACGCGATTACGTGTTGTGGGATGTATTTATTCCTAAACAAGCAGACGGGTTAAAAAGAATATACGGAGTGGCCCAAATTTATCTCACCAAGGGGTAGGCTTGTTGAAAAAGTATCGATATATCGATGAATCGATATTTTTAATTCAATATATCGATATTTTTAGCCGATATATTTTGATCCGATATATCGGTACAAAATATCCAATATCGAAAATTGTATCAAAAACGATATTTTTATTTATTCATGTATTTAAAGTCACTAGAATCCAAAACTGTATAGGAACGAACGGAAAAAAAGTAACTGTATTGGGTCATGACATCTGGCGGTTGAAATTTTAACTATTAATAACTTACAAATCTATTTTCTTTGCATTAGTATTTGTGATCACTAATACTATCTCATGTGTGTAGGTACATACATCAATGCTATTTTCGCCATTTTTTTCTAAGCCACTCCTATGTGTTGGTTCCCAATTGTCAATTATTATTGACTATACCTTGTTCCAAACACGAAGTTCTTTTTGACAGATTAATACGCCAATAGAATGTTACTGAGACGCATACAAACTTTGTATGCGTCTTAGTTTACATATAAGTTAGAAAACAGCTTTTTAGTATTTGATATTTTTGTAATTATTACATAATAAAAATGAATATTGATAAAAATACCTTCATTTTTATTGAGATTTTTGTACATAAAAAAAACCCACTGTGCATAAAAATTTCTATCGATAATATTGAGCTGAATATACTATTATTTTAAAAACGCAAAATCTCTTAAAAATTTGACCGATATATCGATACACCGATATTTTTTCCTCGATATATCGACGCCGATATTGATATTTTAATAAATATCGATACATTGATATATCGATATTTTTTTTCACTTTCGACATCCCTACCAAGGGGGGGGGGTCTGTTTTTGGAAAAAAAATTGCTCACAAATATTGTATTGGAAGTACCAAGTCTCTATTGGAAGGAAAACTGCTCATGTAATTAATGTATGCCCCTTAGGTTTATTGAAAAGATAACAAATCTTAGTAATCAATTAATACGATGACATTTATTTAAAAAAAATGTTCGCACGATAGTTTTACAACAGCTGTTAAGTGTAGTGGGTAATTCTATTGTTGACAGCTCAATTATCTGTGATGGTATAATCATTAAATATCTGAGACATCAATTACTGGCTTTATATTATAAAGTCAGTAATAATTTAAGTCTCAGATATTTTATGCAAATTTTTCCGATGACAAATAGGGTATCTAACCATCTAGAATTAATTTTTCTTCCTAAGCTTTCTCATCAACTCCTTAATTTCATGATTTCATACAATGATAATACCTGTAAAGTTTAAGTTAAGTTAAGTTTAAATTAAGTTTTTTACTATAATACTACCATTTTCAATTTTCGTCCTGTTTGTGGCATCTCTTGGGCCGGCCAGTAGCCAATTTCTGAGAAATGCGTACGTATGCGCGTGAATGTGTATGTGAGTGCCACCAAAAGTTGATAGAATGCATTGTCATCGACGACGGGTGTATCTGCCGAGTTTCAGATCGATCGGCTGTCGGAAAGTGGGTTAATTTCCAGATTTGCATTAATTCATTCATTATAGTAAAAAATCTTCCTGAAGATGGTAAAAAATAAATTAAGTGGAAATAAGTTTTATATGTGTTTTATTATATTGTTATAATGGAATTCCACGATAAATTGTCAATATCAAAAATAGAAATAGTAATCTTGTATTGTGTTATAAATAATATTTTTAACAATTTATTTTTATTTTTTATTAGTAACTATTTAATTACTGGTTTGATGAGAATTACAAGATATGATAATGTATCTAAATATTTCATCTGTTTGTTTCTAGTCCTCCTCACTAGGTGGTCCTGTACTTAGGCGGACTGGTAGATTTCTTTGAATTTCCGTTATTTACTTCCTATGATGTTTTTAATACATTCTCTAGTACAGGGACGGCGAACCAATGGCACGCGACACAATATTTTGGGCACGTCACTGATCAGTGATCACAAAATTTATTATGCACTACGAAAAAAAGTGTATAGTAGATGAACGAGCAAACCTGAGTGATCCCTACGCTACGGCTGCGATACGCGGGGTACGTACGGAGCGGTGCGCGGGCTGCGATACGCGGGGTACGTATGGAGCGGTGCGCGGGCTGCGATACGCGGGGTACGTACGGAGCGGTGCGCGGGCTGCGATACGCGGGGTACGTACGGAGCGGTGCGCGGGCTGCGATACGCGGGGTACGTATGGAGCGGTGCGCGGGCTGCGATACGCGGGGTACGTACGGAGCGGTGCACGGGCTGCGATACGCGGGGTACGTACGGAGCGGTGCGCGGGCTGCGATACGCGGGGTACGTATGGAGCGGTGCGCGGAGTGGCGGAGGGAAGCGCGGCGCTCACTCGTTTGTTTTCGTGCCTACAATCTACATCGCGAGTTTCTATTGCTAATGAATGGCGCAGAGTTTCTTTATGTATAACATAATAGTGAATTTCGTTGATATAATTGTTTTAAAGTTAATTTGAGATTTAACTATGATTTAAATGTAATTTAATATGGCTAGTTCAGCAAAAAACAAAAAGTGCAAAAAGAAATAAACAGTCAACATCTATAATTAAATATGTTAAAAATCATCATATGAGCGCGGCTAGTTACGCGGCTTTTGTTTTCGTCTGACGTTGGCAACAACTCGCTTAACCCCCCCCCCCCCCCCCCCCCCAAAGTCAAAATTATTTGATGGCACGTCTGAGACCTCATTAAACATTTCCTTAGAAAAATGGCACGTTGATACGTAAAGGTTCGCCATCCCTGCTCTAGTATGTCTGCATTAATTTCTTTCACCCATGTTTTGATTTTTTCCTTAAACTTATTTATCTTTTTCAAACTTGGAATAAGTAATAATAAGTGGATTAAATAAATGTATATTTTTCAAAGTATTTTATTTATAATATTGTGACCCTTTTGCATCACATGCCATGGAAAAATATTTTTTGTCTAGCTGCATTGGGACCACAGTGAGGCGTAGCGTTGTGGATTCAGTCCTTCATCACCACTCAAACGACGTTTTCCAGGATACAGGACTATTATTTATTTGCCTATTTAAAATATAAAGAAGATTAGTTTGAAGGTCGCTTTGTGTGTAAACGTCTATTCACTTGGATTTTTCTAAGACGTAAAAAATCATTAAGCGGCTCATTATTGATAGCTGTTATATGCGTTATATCTATTTTTAATAACCATCGAGGTTAAAAGATTCCTTCCAAAGATCAGAAAAACAACTTATTAAAAGCTAGCTAATAAAAATAGGTAGATAGTAGGTAATAATAATACTTAGAAGAATAATTAATTATAATGATCGCCCTTGCATCTTTGTAGGTATGTTTCTTGAATTCTAAAAATAGGGGTATTGTTATATATTATTGGGTATTGTTATATAATTCTAAAAATAGGGGTATTGTATAATTGATTCTGTCGCCGAGATTGGAACAATGGGTATTTTACCAAATTGTTGCTCTTATTTTGAAAGAAATCTGGAAAGAATCTCATAATCGTGATCTCCCGAAAGAAACCATTCCTTATTCTGAATGCAATCATTAATGTAATTAAATGCAATATCTTAGTAAATTCATTGAAAAAAAACGAACTAAATTTCTTATCTAAAATAATAAAATCCGAATTCGTCAGTTCCGTACTACTGCAACTTCAGAGAGAGTTACTGGAGGTACCATGGATACAGCGGTTTGGCACTGTGTGAAACATGGTATTTAGGTGTTACCTCTTGAATCACTCTATCAATTTGGGAGGCGGGAATGGGTACCGCCGCCCCGGGAACCTTTATTGGATAACCAACACCTCTGTCATAGGTCACCCCAAGTGGTTCGCTACGTTTGGTGATTTAGCAGGGGTGCCCGGGTTCATGGGGTGAGGTTTGTCTAGGTCTTGAAGGCCAGGACATACTGAACCCCAGATTCCTACCCACCCCTTAAACCCTTTTCCTTCCCAGAACTCTCCTCTCCTTCCTTTCCTTAAAAAAAACCCTCCACACAGCATCCTCAAAGATGACATAGGCCCTGAGGGAAATTATTTTCCTCAGGGCCTCCTGTGTGGAGCTCATGTAAAAAAAAAAAAAAATCTATTAGTGAAAACTGCATGAAAATCCTTTGCGTAGTTTGAAAGATCAAAGCGTACATACATTTTGAGCAACTTCATTTTATACTATGATTACATAGTGATGATGATGATTTCTTTTATCGTAACTTATTGTTATTACATATCTTAAAAATATTTTAAATTGTTGTTGCTTATATTTTTATTTCATTTATATACTTTTTATTTCTATAGTAACTTTATTTATACTATTTTTCTCGTGTTAAAGATGCACTGCCTTTATTATTTATGTAAAAGCCACTGGGCGTAAAATAAAATAAATAAATAAACAACTAAATAAATTAATGTTCTCCAAAACGAGCTTGAAAAAAAATTCATATACCATATGGCTGATAAATGTGTAATTTCGGCGACTTAAGAATATCTAAAAATTAAAGTACTTTATTAAAATTAAATAGTCATAAATACATTGGGAATTAATATGTCATATATTGGTTTATAAATGTGTAAATTCTAATTTATTATACAATCGTAAATATCTCTAAAATTGCCTGGAAAGAATCTCCTACTTGTGATCTCAGTATAGAAACCACTCATTCACTCTGAATGCAATTATTAATGTTCTCCAAAATGACCTTGAAAAAAATCACCTCTTTGCGATTCTTTCAAAGACATAAAGAAACCATCCATTCGTTCAGGATACAATTATTAATGTTCTCAAAAGTTGTCTTTACAGAAGCTCATTCCTGTGATCTCTTGAATTAAACCATTTCTTTGTTAAGAATATTAAACTAAATATACAATTTGGCTGTCCTGAAACGGGTATCCTTCCCAGTTGGACAGACAAAGTATCATTTTGTAATGTATTGTAATATGAATATATAAATACATAAATAAATAAAATAATAATAAATTCCCGGATACTGAGCGTAAGGGACAAATACACAAATAAAATCATCAATATCGAGGTTTTGTATTCCCCATTTTATCCCCATTTCTCCCCAAAAACTGGACCGATTTTTAAGATTTTTTACTAACTGTATTTGAAGAAAATACTCTATGTCTGTGTGCATTTCAAAAAAATACACTGTCTAGTTTGTATACTGAACATCTGTTGATGGCGTTCAAATCCGGCTATTTTTACAATTTTCGGAGGGTCTAAAGGTCCTACAAGAACTAACTTATCAAAATGAGCAAAACTTACTGACACGCTGTGATCGATAACTACACTATATTAAAAATAAATTCGCAGTAGTGTCAAAATCCAGAGATAAATTGGGGAATATATTTATATGGAATATATTCGCCGGACGGTTCTCACTCAATATCATCTCCCTCGAGGAGGAACTAATTATTTTGTTGTTCAGAACCGACATTTGGAAATAATAAAGTTTTGTCATTCCACATTATTTTACATTAGATCCACACAGGAGGCCCTGAGGAAAATAATTCCCCTCAGGGCCAATGTCATCTTTGGGGAGAAGGGTCTTTTTAGGAAAGAAAGGAGAGGAAGTTCTAAGAGGAAAAAGGTATGAAGGCTGGGTCAGTGTGTCCAGGACTGACGGATGTTTGAATTATAAATCCATTCCTCTCACTGCGGTGTAAGGCGATGTTCCGAGAGACTCCTACGGTCAAAAGGCCTCCCTCAACGTCAACCAGAGTGGAAGATACTTTCAGTATCGCCCTGGTGTAGGACCACCATTCAGAATTGAAACGTTGCTTGAAATGGCTTTTAGCCGTGTTTGGTGACCAGATCTGAATAGCCAGGTACTTCCCCACCTTCCTCTTCCCTATCTCCTTTCCTCCCCACTACCTTAAGCCTCTCAATATACCCCAATTGGGGATGCCATAGTCTCACTGGCTCCAGACGGGAGCAGTTGGGACTCTTGTGCGGTATTCATGTAAAAAAAGAAAAAAAGTCTCTCCCGAACCGGCCTGCTACGCAGACGCATCTATCGCCAAGACCCGGACCAACCTCACTCCATGAACCCGGGCATCCCTGCTAAGTCTCTAAACATAACAAACCACTTGGGTGACCTACGGCAGTGGTGTTGGTTATCCATTAAATGGTTATCGGGGAGGCGGTACCCAGTGAATAATAAATCACGTGATGAATTGATTAAATAAATGTTGAACATGTGTATTATTATGTTGATATATAGTGCATGTAGTGGTGAGTAATATTTTCTTGTGATACAACATTAAGTACTCGTATCTTCCTACGTCCTTTGCCCAGATGCCTACGTCATAATTAATGTCATAGTACAATAAATTTATGTATAACGCATAATTTGACGTAGCAGGATCAGAGTTCAAAAATAACATCATTAGTCTCAATTAGATAGTAAATTAAAATAATATCATTAGTCTCAATAATAAACTTAATAACTATGACAATACATTTCGATACATTACGAGACGTCAAATAGACATGTTTATACCATTATTCATATTCCGTCGAAAGATGTTCTTACGAACGTACATGGCGGTTCCAATGAGAAAGATTAATTATTCTCCGTACCAGCTATTTTAAATAATAACTCAATATCCATTTTATTTCATTAAAAATTTGCTTTAATTTATAGGAACCTTACCTACATTAAAAAATCCTGAAAGGCGTGATGATAAAACTATTAAAATTATGTACTTTTTGTAATTATTTTTTGATCATAAGTATTTATATATTTTTTTAAATGTCTAAGAAAAATAAGAATGCAAAAAAAATCTTAAATATATTAGTTTGTAAGACTGTAAATAAATAGACAAACTGAAGTATTTTCGTCGTAAAACACGTGTGCGGACCTTTTTTTAAATGATTTTTAAACGGTGTCAGCAAAGGTACCCGACCCGGCGTGTTCACTTGACAGCTCCCCTCACGCCGCGGCCCCGCTCTCGCCTATCGCCTCGCCAAGTCGCTCGTGCGACACAAGCACATCTCACCTATAACTACGTATGTATTTACAAACCTACCTTGGCTGACACCGTCTCCAAAAATAACAATCGTACCTATATATTCATGATTAGAAAAAGTAAGTTGATTATGAAGTTGTAGAAGAATACGAAATTATTTTTTTACTTTTTAGTGCGATTTTTGAAGTCGTTTTTTTGTTTTGTTAAAATTTTTGTTTATATTTAAACCAAAATTAAAGTTCTGAAACATAGCTTTCCCAGATAATTTATTGATTTATTTAACTGCACGATTATATGTATAATACAAAATTTTGTTTGAAAATTTAACAAATCTGCAAACAACCAACGGTAAAACCTAATCTATTGCACTAAAAATAAATATATTTTCTCAAAATTTAAAACATAGTCGTAGCTTTAAGCACTAAAAATAAATATATTTTCTCAAAATTTAAAACATAGTCGTAGCTTTATACTAGATAAAAGAACAGTCTTTCGAATTCAATTTATAATTTTGTTGTGGAAAAGAATCAATACGTCTAAAATTTGATTTAAAAATTACATATTTCCGGTTTTGTCTGGTTTTTCCCTCTGAAATAACAGCCACATTACAAGTTATGGTTATAAATTGATTACAATTGAGTAAATTGGTATGTAAATGCGATGATAATTATTTTTCACTAAAATTACTATTCTCGCGTGATTCTGATCAACCCCTCAGTCTAATTTGTTCGCTTTTCGGAGCAACACACACAGGCCTCATAGAAATCGTTCTGTCTCTCTTACTATCACGGTTAGATGTAAATATGAGCAGAGCGGTGTTAGAAAGAGAAAACACCACGCTTTAACTTCTATAAAATACTTAAAATGTACACCTTTATAAAAATGAAGATTCCCACCACGATTTAAAAAAAAATGAAATTTCTGGAAATTTTAATTAACTATTTTTACATGAAACTTCAAAAAAATGAGTTAACTATAAGGTTAGTAACATATTTGTGTAATAAAATTTGTGTTTGCTTTATTTTTCTTCTCTGTCATTAATTTTAGTTAAAAAAACGTAAGGTGAGCCATTTTTAAAACCTTTTTTTGTTTGTGTTCAAATTTTTTTATATAAAACTAGCGAGTTCCCGGCAAGCGTTGCTATTCCACTTAATTAATAAATTGTTTCTCCCTGCTTGTGCTTTCCCGTTTGTCCCGTTCCCCTTCCGCCTTCCCTTATTTCTTTTCCGCATCCCCTTCCCCTCACGCGTTCACACTCCGCTATCTCCTCCGCCTTCTCTCTCCCCACTCCCCTCTCCAGCTTAATCCCGCCCATCCCGCGAACCCTCCTCCCTCCCGAATTCCCCTCCCCCTTCCCACAATCCATACATTCAGTCCTGGTACATTCAGTTTTCAAACAGCTCACATGCCACCTATTGCAATTTTTTTATACAAATTTCATAATGCCAGAGCTTACCAGTAATATAGAAACCTTCGCGGGCGTGCTCACAACAACTCACTAAAGTTTCCTCGCAATCGGATGAACGATGAACGGTTTAGCAATACATTTTAATGACGCCAGCGCTCACTATTATATATAGGTAGAATCCATCGCGGGCATGCATACATCAAATCCCCAAAGTTTCATCGCATTCGGATGAACTCACTCACCTTTCGAAAACAGTTTTCAGATACGTTCTCAAATATTCTATTTATTATGAATTTTAATGCAAGGCCTAAATGTTCTGATTTACTGACAGAATAAGTTCGAGGCCTGAGGGATTTTATCCATGGCGGGCAAAGGGCGGGACATCCGGCGTAATAACCCCCTGCGTAAAAGCTGATAAACAGAAATGACCAGAAAAAAATATGTATTAATAATAAGTGTACCATTTTTACATAACCCAACTGCCCAAAGTCCAATGGAAATTTGACAAAAAAATAATACATTTATAACCAATGACGTTATATAAATACACTCGCCATTATCTCACATACTCGCAAAATAATGTGGTAAGTATGCAACACTTTTTTGCTTTCAGCAGTTTTCAGTAATTTCAAAAGTTATTCATGTATTAAAGTTATATGCTACTTCCACACTGAAGCCAAACTTCCAACTCGAACTTCCAACGCACGAACTACCCTTCTACCCAATCTTCCGAAAGTTTGAAGTTGAAGTTGGCCTCAGTCAGTGGCGTAACTACAGGGTGGCAGGGCTGACAAAATGCCACGGGCCCCACAGGGGCAGGGGCCCCAGCCCGAGAGGCCGCGAGGTCAGAAGTAACGTAACATTTTAAACAAAATTTTGTAAAAATTATAATGTGTTAAAATTAATAAAAAAAACCTACTAAGAAACTCAATGGGACAAGACAGGCTTTGTAACTTCGCTATTCTATCTATTGAAAACTTATGGCCCGATGTTGACATTATTGATATTTTGCGGAACAGAAAGTTCGGAGAAAAGAATTTTATTAATAAATATTTTATAAATATTACAATTTTATTTCATTATAAATTTGTAATATCTAAGCTTTTGAAAATAAAATATATTAGATATTTAACAAAAATGCATACAATAATAGTAATACTGTTGGGTAACTTCATAACCACTGATTTGGAGCAATTTTTCAACGACCATAGATGTCGCAAATCCGACATAAGTACCTGTTAAAATAACTTTTTTAAATATTTTTGCAGACCGAATTTTTGATCAGCTGTTTATTGTTAAAATTAAGTCCCTTTTCCATAGATATGCACCTTCCATTGTCAAGTATACTACATACAACCTAAAACATACAGAAATCGAAAATATTCAATGTTGACTCGAATAAGTACCTCTCACGGCAGTTTCAAAGTAACAAACACGCATGATTCGCGCGTTTATAAACTTAACGGTTTTTAAAATATTTTTTTTTACAAATCCTACAAATGTAAGATAAACGGCAAAATACAGGTTAATTTGTTGGCTATATAGCACTATAATAAGTTTTTATGTCTCCATGTTAAAATTCGAAAGTATGATTTTTATAATGCTGGCGAAAAATTTTTAAAATGATCTTCCGTAAATTTCGATCAATTGAGGAAAATTTATTTATATCGCGTGGTCGCTCCAGTGGTTAAGTGATTTATTAAAATTCAATTACAACGTGACGATTTTTACTGGAGGGGCCCCATCCAATGATTTTGCCACGGGCCTCATATGGTATAGTTACGCCACTGGCCTCAGTATGGCCGTACCATAAGATAATCAAGGAATGTTTGTTTTTTCTCTAATGACGCATAAAATTGTCGGACGGGAAACATGAAAATTAATTGTATTGCTTATAATAATCGATAAAAATAAGTAATTTATATGTACGTTAAATGAAATGTTATTTCTTCACTTTTGCTACTATTTGCCGTGGTAATTTTCAATTTTCCTACTGGTAAGACATGACCCTTACTCGACAAGTGACAGTTTAGTACTAAAGTACTAGAAATCGAGACCAGTGCAATTGCCTTGCTTTTGGCTTCCCACTAGATTTTTACCCCGCGTCTATTTATATAAGGGCGCTATAGACGATTCTCGACAGTAATTTTTAAATCGCAGTATTTGTTACTTTTTTGATATCAGTGCAAAGAAGAAGTCAATATTTAATAATAAAAAAAATTGGATTTTACTTCATATTGAAATTTTTGGCGCGCTTGGAAACATTATCATTCGAAGAAACGGTATATAAACTGCAAAATCACACCGTGCAACACTGGCGCGAAACAGCTGTTACCTATAGTTTGAAGTTATATTTTACTGCTAAACGTGTAGTGATAATATTAATTTATTCTTATGTGCCGAAAGATGTAAGTACTTGTTGTTATTTTTTTAACAACATTGACTACAAGAAGTTACTGTTAGCTTGTTGCACCCACGATACAAAAGATATAAAAGTTTGTGTTTTTCACAGAAATAAAGTGCTAACGTTTTGAAACTTTGTAAAAGTAAGAAGAAATCACAGGAAAACTTGAATAAAACGTTTTTAAGATTATAATGTTAGCTGAATTGAAATAAACGTTGACTCAAATTGGTTGCACCCGCGATTGTGTTGTTTGAATCGCGGGTACAACTCTTTGACAACTACCCTTATTGTGTGATTTATCATATATTTTATTGTTTTTTTATGCATTCAATAATAATATATGCTATTTATTACTAGTGATTTATATTTAATATGTGTGTTTATATTATATTCAGCTTTTTTGTAGAAATTCTATGATTTGGCACGCAGTCTCTCTGAAACATCTTCTTTAAATTAAAAAAAAAGCAGTTAAAAAAGATGATCACGTTGGATAATAAATAGGATGGGCTGAAAATAAATCAGGCATTCAATCAAAACATTTCTTTCAATCTGAAGACGGCAATAGCATTTCCGTGGCGCGAACCTCACTGTCTCGTCTCAAATGCACTTGGTTTTGAAATCTCCGAAAACCACCACTGAAACATAAATTGATTGGGATGATAACAATCTGGAACCTCTTACAAATTACAAAATATGAAAAGGAATTCTACAAAATAAGAAAAAAAAACAAATTTTTGTTTTTGAAAGGGATTGATGGATGTAATATGTTCATAGAATTTTCGGTGAATTTTGACGTAACCGAAAAGAAATAATTAACATAAATGACCCAAAAGTGTACTGATAGTAATAAGCATTGTTGGATTTCTTATTTCTTTCCTCTATCAGGGTTTATTGATGTTTATATACACTTCAACTAGACGAGTTGCACCCGCGATAATTTGATGTTGCACCCGCGATTGTTTGAAAAGCTAATAATTCATTGCTTGTTTTGGTTTTCTATACAGTTGTTTATTTTTTTAGTTAATTAGTTGAACGCCTTACGAAATATCAAGGCATAACATAAAAATGTATCACAATTAACAGACTTTTTTTTTTATTGTTTTTATTTCTTGCTATAGCAATCCCGATGAGTTACAGAACTCATTTTAGGACAGGAGGAACATACAAATCATGGGAGGGAGGTAATAGTTAAAATTTTACATAGGAATTTGGATATTAAAATATAAGATTCACATACAATGTAGAAGAAAAATAAAAGACAGGTTGAGTAGAATAAACAGCAATGGAAAACAATTAAAGAAAAAGGGAGTTTTGTGTTTTTGTCTTATGATCTGGAATGGGTGGGCCAAATTGGTTGCACCCGCGATCGCACTTTAAACCTCCCTCCTGACTATTTAAATATTTCAATAAAATTCTTATAAAAACTAATTAAAGTAAACTAATAAAAAGTAAATATGTTAAAATGTAGCTCTTTGAATAATAATTTCATTAAAAATGTTTTTTGTTTTATTATTAAGAAGCTTTATATACGTCTAAATGTTGCACCCGCGATAATGGAATCACCCATAACGACATTGTTTATAACATTCATGAAAACCATTGGAAATGAATAAAAATGCTTTCTTGATGATTTTATATTATAGAACAAACGCCAATCACGCGTGACTATCTACACTTGTAATGTATATGATGAGTAGAAAGCGTATTAAAATAATAGAAAATAATATTACAACTTATCTCTGAAATGTAAATATAATTCATAAATTACGAAAAGGTCATTTCATTGAGTGGCGCGTTCTCGAGTTTTCGCCCCGGGTGTCAAGATAAATAATATAGCGATAATAGTAGGTACCTACCCACCAATGACTAAATAAAATATTCAATGGATAGTACCAACGTCCAACACCCAGAAAAATGAAAGCAGGCTTGCAATTTAGCCAATAAGTAATGCCGTTAGGGAAATATTCAGATGCCGATTTTTATCTTTCGATTTTTCGATACGAACTATTTTCCTTGGAAAACTCCGAACGGTGAAAATATTTTAGAAGGAGATTTCCGATATACATATAAAGTGGAAATGCAGTTTAGAGGTATAGAGGTAACAGTAACGATTAGAGTACAAAGATAAAGAGTAACGATTATTTACTTTTTTAACGTTTGATGCAAATTTAAAATTTAAAAAATCATTACGTCTTGTATCTACCTACAAATAATAAAATACAAAAAAACCATAGATAAAAATACAAAGGGTGCTCATATGTAAATCCTATTGGCTCTTAAATCATTAAATATTTTTCATGGTGACTTTATTATTTCAAATAAGGAATTATACAATTTTTCGAAAAAAGTCACTATCTGAATGACAATTCTTTTATCAGGCAGGTAGGTAAACCCAGCGAGAGTACGTATGAATGTCATAGATATTCATCCAATTCCTTCTATTTGAAAACAAAAAGATGAAAGGTGCCAGAACGAGGACGTCAAGGGCGATCTCTCGCTGGGATTGGTATACATAAAATTGAAAAGCTCAGTCAAAGTAAGCCAAAGTGTGATATGACCATGTAGGTAGGTACCATCCACCATCCTATGTTGTAATCGAATTGTGGAACTCACTACCGATATCTACAGGAAAACACAGTTTTTAATAAACACTGAGAATTAACCTATGAAATTAGGGTTGCCATCTCTTAAATTTGGCAACCAGGACAAGTCGAGTGAAAACCCCGGATTTTAGGGCCCAGAACCCGGGCATGTCAACAGGTTTTTTTAAAGATAGTCAGTGTAATAAAAAGACAGTTGAAAATGTCATAAATCACCTTTTTATTTATTTTCAATTTAAATTTAGTCACCTCTTATCATCATTTTAAATATACCTAACAAAACAGAATCTTTTTACAGTTTGTTACAAATTGTTTTAATAATCAGTTAGAATTTTTTTATTCTTAAAATAAAACACAAATTATTAATATACTCTGTTATGAAAACAAAACCTCATTAAAATATTAAGCCTAACAAAATTCAATTAAATTTTTAAACAAAAAACTTAAAAGTACTGAGACCATTTTAGTATTCAGTCTTACAATTTTTGAGGTAACTCTTTTAACTCAATAATAATTATATCTTTAAATTTTTATCAGCAGCCATAACAACAAAATATCTCTTAACATAATATGAAATAAATTCAGTCTTCTTAAATCTTAAGCAACAAAACTGAAACTTTTGAATTTTTAGACTTACTGTAATGTAGGTTACATTATTATTTTGTTTAAGAATAAAATAACCAGAAACTATACTCATTTAGATAAGTTTTAAGATTTTCACGGCCAAAAGCATTTTCGTTATTTGTTTTTGGGGTGTTGTGCCGTGTTGCGCTACCTCCTTCTTTAGCCAACGTTTCGGACATCGTTGCAGTGTCCATCATCAGGGCAGATCCGGCAGATCCGGTAGATGTGTAATTTTTAGTCGTGAAGTGTGTGCTTATTTACTTCGAAGCGATACCGTGTCGCCAGCACCACTAACTTTCACCAGTACAAAATACTCGTGACAAGCAGTGGCGTCATCGCCGCGGAACGGAATAGAAAGTTCATTAAAACGTGGTATTTATGCTAGCCAGGGGCAAGTCCGTTTGCGAGATGCCGACGGAAGTGGCTCCATCTCTTAATGAAATCTAAAATTAGAAATCACAATGGTAAGAATTTAAGAAAAAATAAAATACAATAAAAAAAAATTACAATTGTTAACTTTCACCAGTACAAAATAATCGTGACAAGCAGCGCAACACGGCACAACACCCCAAAAACAAATAACGAATATACTCATTTATATCACCTTAAAGTTTTAATCAACAGCCATATTGTAAATTTCTTTTACATAATAGTCGACCGGCTTCAGAACGACCGTTCCTACCCCAGGGCAAACGTATACGTTTGACTTAAAATTTTCAGACTTAATTTTTTTTTTAAACCCGGACATCAAATGAAACCCCGCCCGGACGCTCCCCGGACGCTCCCCGGACGCACTCTAAACTAGTGTTGAGTACCTCATACAAGAGGCACCTCAAATGTCCCATACAAACACGTAAAATGTCCCCCCACCTCACAATATGTATTTGTACCAACTCTTTTTCTTTGTATTACTACAAATATGAAGGGGGGACAAAATATGAAGGAGGGACAAACATGAGGTGTGAGGTGGTTTGTTTTGTTGGACTACATTCATGTCCTGTACGGGACAAATATGAGGTGAGGTGTGAGGAGGTTGGTGTATTGGACTACATGTCATGTCACGTTGTCACGTACGGGACAAATATGAGGTGAGGTGGTTGATGTATTAAACTACATGTCATGTCACGCATAGTTTGGGACAAATGTATGAGGTGGTGAGGCGTGAAAGGTTTGTATACTCGATGACATTTTTGTTTTAGAACCGTGAGGTGGTGATGGGATAAGCCAATTCATATATTGTGAATACCGCAGAAGCGTCCCAACTGCTCCGAAATTTTTATTTTTTATTCTAAATTGTTGTTAAGATGAATATATACGTGAAATCCTATTTAGATACTATTTTGATTAATCTTTACGACGAATCGGCTTACAGTATGAACATCAAAAAATATGCTACGGATAAATTGAAGCTTTAACTACTTTATCTATGTATTAGAATTACAATAAAATTATTATTTACGTAACAAAAAATATAAGCGTAAACCACTAAAAAAAATGTTTTCTCATGACTTAACTATGAAGTAATGTAAGTAACAATATTTAAAAAATACCCCTTTACGGCTAAGACTATTTTTGACTTTATCTATGTTCTAACTTTTTTTCGTTCTTATAAAATTATGCACAAAATAAATAAAAACCACTTTTTCGCTTACTAGCCTCGTGCAAAAAGACGCTCGATTTTAAAATTTTGCAGGCATGAGATTCGACATATTTCTAGCGTTTATATTCCTCTTAAGTGAATATCGCACAAGAGTACCAACTGCTCCAAAAAAAATTTTTTTTTTAAATATTTTTTTGTTGTAAATTATTGTTATGTGAATACACAAAACAATAATTTATGAGCACAAGAGTCCCAACTGCTCCAAAAAATTTTTTTTTTCGAAATTTTTTTTAATTGTAAATTATTGTTATGTGAATACACCTAACAATAATTTATGAGCACAAGAGACCCAACTGCTTAAATTTTTTTTTTTTATTCTAAATATTTTTTATTGTAAATTATTGTATTGATAAGTGAATACCGCACAACAGTACCAACTGTGCCAAAAAAAAATTTTTTTTGTTAATACATATATTTTTATTTTAAATTATTGTTATATGTTATGTAAATACCGCACAAGAGTCCCAACAGCTCCCAAGGGAGGGAGGATGAGGCAGTGTTGAGATGAGGTGGAGGGGGTTGCTGAGGAGGGGGAGGGATAAGAGGGGGGGTGCAGGGGGGGGGATCAGAGGGGGGGTGCAGGGAGGGGATCAGAGGTGGTGAAGGTGGGGAGGGGGTAGGCCTTTTTTATATCCATTTTTCGTATTACCAAAATAACAGACATGGGAGGCGGGTATGGGTACCGCCACCCGGTATTTATTAGAAAACCAACACCTCTGAACCAAGAAAATCAAGCTGAAGGAAAAAACCAGCAACCCTCCCCCCCGTAAGCGAAAATATTTTGTAACACCTCACCTCAAATGAGGTGGGACACCTCAACACCTCATTTCCATATTTGAGTACCTCATACAAACTCATCCTGATATGGTGTCCTACCCAACACTACTCTAAACTAGGACAAATCCGGGAAAACCCGGACGGATGGCAAACCTATATGAAATGAACGCTTCATACGCGGGTTCAAAGTTTCACTTGCGTTTTCGAAATAAATCTTTCGTTTACGAAAGTACAACTTTAACATTTCATTATAAATTAACGGAAGGACTTACTAAGTTTTAATCCCAATATAAAAAAATCTAGGGATGTCTATAGGTAATGCTCACATATGAACTTAAAGAAATATCGATATGAAGTAACGCGTACAATCGATTATTTATATGAGAGTATGGAATGTATCGGGAGCATCTCCTATCCTTTTTCTATATTCCTCTTCCTCTCCCCTTCCTATAACCCAAAATTAATTATAAGATATTAAAACTTAATTTAAATGTACGTTAGCATAAGAAACTTCTGTGGCTTGACTTCAGCTCACTTGTATATCTATTATCACTGTATGTTATGTAAAAGCCGTTTGTTTCTTACAAATAAAAAAAAAAATAATAATCTAGAATAGAGATTGAAAAGCTCCTTCCATTTTAAAATATTAAAACAAAAAAAAAATTGTCCTATTTTTATTGATTATATTGATTTCATTTCGTTCGCGATATTTGTTTATAAATCTGATGCTGAACTGATCACATAACTTATATCACAAACTAAAACGAGTCATGCATCTCATTAAGTCAATAAAAAACCTATTTCCAAGAACAATCCTCAGGACCATATTCTTTGCACTTTGTCAATTTATTATCACATATGGCATACTGGCTTGGGGAAGTGCAACGAATATAGCAATAGATCCAATAGAAAAAAATTCAAAAGGCAACAATTAAACTCATCCTCCAAGTTCCTCTCTATACAAGCTCGAATGTAATTTACGAAACACTAGACGTCATGATAATAAGACAATTCTGTGCCAAATCTGTACTACTATACTTCTTTCAACATAAACTACACATTCCAATGCAACCTCAAATAGCAATTAAAACCAGGGCCCCTGCAAAAAAACACTAAAGATACCGATAACTCATACCTTACACGGGCAAAGAAACTTTAAGTACTACGCAATTAAACTATACGTAGGTATAACTGAATGCCCCCCACACTGAAACACTTACTAACAACAAATACCTCTACAATTATTCCTCACAAAAAACACTTCAAAAACTGGATCAAATAACAAGGCATTCAATTTACTCAAAACATTATAACACCTAACCAAACATAAACCAACCCAAACATTAAAAAAAAAATTGTTTCGAGACAGAAAATATTACCACAATATTATTTGTACCAGTGGCTTGTGGTACATAATAAATTATTTATCTTAAACACAATTTAGATGTTAAGAATAACTGTATACAGATCCTAACTGCAACTAATCTTTAATTTATGTATTCGATACTGCCGCCATGGTTCGACCCACAGTGCCCTTCTTGACAACGCCAAGGAGGTTACGGTGTTTCTACTTATGTCGACCAAATAGCACTTATTCCCGAACATGGGAACACCTCAGCACAGGTTTGCCTAGTGAGTAGTGAGGTGTTCCCAAAATACTATTACTAACCTATTTACACACAGTTACTGATCATCAAATACCCAATCTTGTATGATTACGTCTAAAAGGGATCGAAATGAAAATCTAGTCTCTTTCAACGGAAGAAATCTTCCGAACAGGCCCTCCATTGATATGCTTGGTGTAACGTGTAACCCTAAGTGACCAGCTCAGGTATGGGGACTCCATCGAAGCCAGAGTAAAGTTAGCTTCCCAGAAAGTAGGCGTACTGTATAGGGCCCGCAGATACTTTAATAGTGCAAAACTGCTAACCCTGCTAATCGCAAGTGCGCCCCACGGTTGAATTTGTCAGCCACCTCTGGTCTGGAGCTCCAAAATACCTGAAAAATACCCTCGACTCTGTGCAGAAACGGGCGGTCCGTTTGATAGATTCTCCCATCTGAACAGACGGATTGCAATCTTTAGAGCACAGGCGTCGGGTGGGAATGCTATCCTTGTTCTACCGGTATTACAATGGAAGATGCTCCGAGGAACTAGCATCATTGATCCCTTCGGCACCGGTGCATAGTCGGGAAACACGCCAAACGCGTGCCCAACATTTGTACACGGTTGACATTTGTCACATGAGAACGGGTCGTTTCTTCGACTCGTTCTTATGTTCAACAGATTTGCCGGCCTCTGTGTTTCCTCCTTCCTACAACATGGGTCTCTTCAAGACCAATGTTCATTCCTTCCTCTCCTCAAAAAGACCCTCCACACAGCATCCCAGATGACA
Source organism: Limnephilus marmoratus (assembly GCA_917880885.1). NCBI lineage: Eukaryota > Metazoa > Arthropoda > Insecta > Trichoptera > Limnephilidae > Limnephilus > Limnephilus marmoratus. The sequence continues at coordinate 49,126,410 of OU862909.1, read as the reverse complement.
TAGGCCCTGAGGGAAATTATTTTCCCCAAGGCCTCCTGTGTGGAGTTAATGTAAAAAAAAAAAAACTTTTTTTTCTTATTACTAAACTTATTAGATACCTATGTAAACTAATGTAAAAATCTGTAAAGTGTACTTTCAGGAATAGAAAAAAAATACAATAAAAAATAGTACGTAGGACCTACCTACATATTAGTTTTATCTGTGTGTACATACCTAGTACCTACCCAAGAATTGCTTTACGAAAAATAATTAATGACGTTATTATCTCTCGAGCCATCCATTTCCTAATAGGTACATTAAAAAATGTACATCCGTGCTTATAATGTGTTGTTGTGCCTACTTAACATGGATACATTACACTTCCTTGTTATTAAAACATTGGATTCTGTAATAAGAAGTTTAGTAATAAGAATAAGTTTAGTAAATAGTTATGAGTTTGTTGTAAGTTTGCAAGGTGTGCCTTTCACAAATGCACGATTATAAGCGTCATCATTCATCATCATTATGACGCTCTAACGGTAATAGGAGAGTGGCGATTATGAAATATTGATTATTTAACGATGTAGGTATCTTAATTGCATTGCAAGTACACGATTTACATCTCCTAACAACGACAATCGATTTCAAATTTAATCGATATCTGAAACAAACTATATTACCGACAGTTTGACACATTTAACTCTCCAATCGGCGGTGTATTTAGTGAAGGTTATGTGGATATTACAAAAATATAGATTTAAAAAAAAAGTTCGTTCGTTTGATCCACATTTGGCCGTCTGCAAAAATAGATGAGTCAAACCGTACTTTTGTAAATACGACCTTTATATCATACCATAACCGAACAGTAATAATAAATTAAATACAAATTAAATAAAATCCACAATTTTTACGATACAAACAATTAGTCTTGATTTTGGGTACAATCATTTGCAAGTATAAGCAAGTATACCTACGGTTCAATAAACTTTAACGATAACTATGCAGTAACCCCAGTAACCCCAACGCAACCTACAGACAACAAACATAAATACTTTTTTTTATTTTATTTATTGTTTATTTTGTGAAAATCAAAAAAAGATGAGGCACCCTTACAACAACATACAGTCCGCCTCGGAACAGGAATACCTAGTGAGGAGAACTGTAAACAAACTGCTTTACCTTGTGTTTTTATATTGTCATTAAATAATAAAAAAAAAAAAAAAAATTAAAAACGTTATGAGTTCTATCCCAAAGGAAACCTAATTGTTCCCTCAATCGCTCGTTTTACCCTTTACCAAAAGGGTTATGAGTCTATTCACTCTGGGTTAGATGAAAGTACCTATGTAGTCCCGCCCGAGGTTTACCTCAAGAAGTGCGGTTAGAGCAGGGAAGCAACTTAATATTATTCGGGACGATCGATATATTAGGCATTATATCGATCGTCCCAGCTGTGACATCCCTACCAGGGATCACATCTGAGTGGCGGGGTTAAAATTAACCTAGTAAGACACTGAGAAAGTATTCGGGATTGAAGAACTAATCAATATACAGTGGCGGATACAGAAAAAACTCAAGGGGGGGGCGCTAAAGATATAAGAAAACTAAAAAGTAGACAACGGGGAGAATACGACGAACCGCACAAAGAGGAGACCGACTATATGATTTTGGCAGCCACCTCCGGTCTGGAGCTCCAAAATACCTAAAAAATACCCTCGACTCTGTGCAGAAACGGGCGGTCCGTTTGATAGATTCTCCCATCTTAACAGACGGATTGCAATCTTTAGAGCACAGGCGTCGGGTGTGAATGTTATCCTTGTTCTACCGGTATTACAATGGAAGATGCTCCGAGGAACTAGCATCATTGATCCCTTCGGCACCGGTGCATAGTCGGGAAACACGCCAAATGCGTGCCCAAAATTTGTACACGGTTGACATTTGTCACATGAGAACGTGTCGTTTCTTCGACTCGTTCTTGTGTTCAACAGCTCGGCTGTGGAATTATTTGCCGGCTTCTGTGTTTCCTCCTTCCTACAACATGGGTCTCTTCAAGACCAATGTTCATTCCTTCCTCTCCTCAAAAAGACCCTCCACACAGCATCCCAGATGACATAGGCCCTGAGGGATATTATTTTCCTCAGGGCCTCCTGTGTGGTTAATGTAAAAAAAAGGACTAAATGCTATAGAAAGCCATGTATGATGGTGTGTGAAAAATATGAAAATAATGCAAGGCGACGATGGTTTAGACATGTAGAGCGTAATAAGTAAGATTAAGAAAGGGACGCATATGTGGTTTAGACATGTAGAGCGAATGATTGAAGAAAGATTTTCTTGTATTTAGGGTGGCCAAGGGGGGGGCGCGCGCCCCCTGCGGCCCCCCCCCCCTGTATCCGCCACTGTCAATATATAGATACTCTCAAGGGCGGATCCAGGATTTTTTTCTGGGGGGGGCTCAATGGACGGACAGGCAAAAAAATCAACAATTTCTGTGAGGATTTTTTTTTCTGGGGAGGGGGGGGGGGGGGCACAAGGGGCAGACGGGCAAAAAAATCAACAATTACTGTGAGGATTTTTTTTTCTGGGGGGGGGGGGGGCACAAGGGGCGTACGCGTAAAAAAATCAACAATTACTGTTAGAATTTTATTCTGGGTGGGCACAAAGGGCGAACGGGCAAAAAATCAATAATTAATGTTAGAAATTAACTTGAAGTATCATACTTCAAGTATATTTCTACAGGTTCAAGTATGTATAGGAAGGTTTATGAAAGTGTCAAAACAATAGAAAAATTAAATCTATATAAATAAAAATGATTCGACGAAATGTATGTACGCGCATAACTTTCAAACGACTGCACCAAATTGGATAATTCTTTTTTTTGTGTGTTCGTTATTGTCAGGACAAGGTTTGTATAAAACTTCTGGTGAGCTCTGGCATTGTGAAATTTGTATAAAAAATTGCTATTGGTGGCACGCGAGCTGTTTGAAAACTGAATGTGTGGAAAGCAGGAGGGAGGGAGGGATGGGGGGGGGGAACCTAGGAGGGAGGAGGGGGACCTGGGAGGGGGGAGGGGAACTCGGGAGGGGTTCGCGAGACGGGGAAAGGGGGGGGAGTGGAGTGGGGAGAGAGAAAGTGGAGGTGACGGAGTGGGAACGCGAGAGGGGAAGGGGACTCGGGAGAAGAACGGGAAGGGGAACGGGACGAATGGGAAAGGACACGCAGGGAGAAACAATTTCTTTATTGAATGGCATAGCAACGCATGCCGGGTACCAGCTAGTGTTTAATAAATACAGTTTTCTGTACTGTGATGGAATCTCCACAGTACACAAAAATACCGTCGGGGGGGGGGGGTATACCCCCCCCCCCTAAATCTGCCCTTGGATACTCTGGAAAATAATTAGATTTGCTAAAATATACTGTATTTGTCCTAAAGTTAGGTAATTTATTAGTAATAATTTAGTATCTACCACAACTAAAAAGGTACCTACGTTTTCTAGATATAAGATTTATCCACCAGAAATTAATGAAATTATAAATATGTAGGTATATTGTAGAAGCAAAATAATAGCGTAGTAAAGTTATAATAATTTAGTAGTGCTTACATTGTTCACAAATTATAAGTCGTTTTATGTACCTACTACTGTTTACGTTAGCTGGGTTAAATATTGTGACAAAGAGTAATGTTTAATTTAACCTAACAACGTGATGTTAAAACACACAACCAAGCTCTTGTGAAAAAAAAAACACATTTTGAATTTTGAGTGTCTAATCAAAATTCCGGTGAATAAAATCTTGGTTTTCATATTATTATCGTAAAGAGTTTCCAATGCGTAATATTTGTAACGTTAGCGCAGTGTGCATTGTTATTCTAGCTAATTACCTCCTTCTAATCACACCATATGACGTAGCGTGATTAATAAGTTGAAAAATTGTTAACAATGAACCACATCTAAATATGAAAATTTATCTTGCCCGAACTAATGTTATTTCTCAGATTACGAATTTCTGACGATTTATAACATGTTTGTGTTTAGGTTCTTGAAAAAATATATGTTATTTTATAATTTTTGAAGATAAGGTCTACACATCAAGAGCCAAAACGGTAATTATATAAAACTAGCAGCTACCCGGCATGCGTTGCTACGCAATTTAATAAAGAAATTGTTTCTCCCTGCGTGTCCTTTCCTATTCGTCCCATTCCCCTTCGAGTCACCAAAAATTTTCCATAAAAAATCGAAAATAAAATTTCGCTGGTCCTTTTTCCGCATTTTTTTCCTTTTTTTAGATATCAAAATCCACCACGTGGTGCCATAGACACCAGATTTTCAAACAGTTTAAGACTTGGTGCAAATCGGATGTTTAGTTTTTTTAACATGTTGTCAATCAGTTTGACAAACGTGTTAAAAAAGATATTCAAGAAATTCGCATTCTAAGTTTTTAGATGAAGGATAATTCAACATACAAACTGTTTCAAATGGTTTCGCATAAAATGCTTTTTAAAATCCGTCAATTGTTAGAATTTCTTTAAAACATTTGGTAAGACCATCTTTCAGAAAATGAAATAATTTTTTTTACAGTGTCCTGGTGCCTTAAAGCCTTGTTATGGATTTGATTAAGGGACCATGGAGGCGTTTGGAGCCCCCCAGGACCAGAGGGCGGGCCACTCATTCCACCTCCCCCCGTCAGTCTGCCGTTGGTGATGGGGCCCCGAGTCGTGCATTGCCTAGGGGCCCCGACATGGTTAATCCGGCCCTGCCTACCCTTTTGAAAAGGAGTTCAAACTCGAGTACTCGCTTAAAATTATTAAGCTTTAAAATTTTAATCCTTATTAATAGCATGACAATTCTATTAAAAATGAAAATCACACACTGTTATTTAAGTTTAATGGGATAAATGTGCACACTCACGCGGATTGATTGATTAAAAACATAAAATATCTATTTCGGCGATTTTAATATTTGCGTCCGCGCATCACATCGAGCAACCTCATGTACATCCGGGGTTCCTACACATAACACTAACTGGGAACCACTGACAGCAATAATTAGTGGAGTGTCGAGAGAAGTCATCAATTAATTTAAAAAAAACACAATAATAAAAATACGCAATTTTCTCATTACTCAATAGTAAAAAATATTATGACCGGCTGAAATGAACCGCAACTTGAAAAATATGTTAATGGTATTAAAAATAATTATAATAATTGGATAATTTGTACATTAGTCCTATTATAAAAAAAATCACCTCAAGGGCAGTGATGTTTGAACTATTATAAATGTAATATTTGGCAGTTCAAAGAGGCTAATGAATTGCCACTTAACGCGCAAACTTCAAACGAAAACTACCTATATATTTTCATTGCAAGCATGTTATTTTGCACTGGCAAATTTTGAGGTAGGCGGAAATTGAGGAAAATTTTGCAAATAAAATATAATATTATTTGTAAATAAATATTGAACAGCAATGAAAACAGTGTAAATTAAATTAATTTCGTTTTCATGACATTTCCATCGATTTTAAAATTATTAAAAATTACCGCATTACCTAATTTTGGATGTTTGTAGGATGTTTTGAGTTTTATCGACCAGATGGTCCCATTTAATCACATAATTTAAAAACAATTTACTCATGTGTAAATAGGTACCCCATAAGTATTCAAGAATTCATCTAAGACTCAAAACTAGGCTTTTGAGATTGTAAACTTTTATCTTAATAATAACATTATAAAATTTGATCTTTTAGAAAAAAAAAAATTAAATGGAGATCTACAAATTAAAGACAATAAAAAATAATAACTGGAGGAACTAGGTAAATCTTTTGAAGTTGTGATTCATTGTTCAGCTGCTCGCTTCATGGGAAATGGCTGGCGGGAATAATACAAAGTTTTTATACACATTTTCACAACAAAAAGTCAGGTCATTATTTCATTAATTAAACATTGTATCAAGTTAGCTGTACTAACTCCGTAATTACCTTGTTGATCTGGATTTCCTTGTTGTTATTAGTGGGTTCTTCGGTCATCATTTTGATGGTTCACTGACACAGATTCTTAAAATAATTCATTCGAAGGTTTGTGGGTAACTAATCAAATCCTATATCAGGTAAACACGCACTTCGGTTTTTATCACATTAAGGTAATCTTTGTTATGTTTTTAGCGATTCCAAAATAAACACAAATAGGCAGCACTTATTTTTATTATGACCTCTTCATTTCTTCAGTAACATAACATTATTAGGGATTTTCATGATCAGAGCACGCCCACAGTGCCGTTTTACAGGAGTATAGAATACTGAAATCTTATTAAATTAAGTAATAAAGTAAAATAAACGAAAGTCTAAAAATGCACGGATTCTGTGAAAAGCAACTTCAACTTTATTAGGTTCGTGTTCAAATGAATTAAGTATGTATTGTCAAAAAATTACCAACAAAAAATAACCCACGTGCGAATGCAAAATATTGCTGTTGAGCAGTTTTTTACTTAGGTACGCATAAAAAACTTTAACTGAATGAAGTCATTTCAACTGAATCCAGCGAAAATTGAAAAATAGCGGCAAAATATGATAATGTAGGTACTTATTTCTGAAATGATTTAGGGCTTAGGTAGATATGCATTAACACCGGAAAACTGGGCTTTCTTTCTAACTCCGGGGTAAATGGTTCAATGTTTGCACTTGTGACGGATTGACATGAATTACGTTTTTTCAATGAGTTTAATTTTTCCGTGAAAATTAAAATCAATCAAAATATTGCGACGTGTTATGCCCTTGTTGATCCTTATTTTCAGAAATTAGTTAACATTAGATTTGTAGAAGTTAGGTTTTCTTTAGAGCTTTGGGGCAAATGATTCTAAATTTGCACTTAATATGCACTCGGTGAGTTCGGACTAACGGTAGGTCCTTTCGGGAACGGAAGCTATCCGGCGTTTCGTCGCGTCGTCACGACCGGGAGTAGGGAGCCCGGGAGACGAGAGCTGCCCCTCGGAAGTTCATCGCACTCGCGTTGGCTAGTTGCTAGTAGCTAGTCTCGGTCGTGGAAGGCAGTTTTAGTAGACGGTAGGCGCTCGACTTCTCTACCGTGGTAGGCACTGCGCGGCCGCTTTACTCGGAGGATGGGTAAAGACTGTAGTGCAGTGCTGTAGTGTTTACTGCTTACTGTGAAGCACAAAGGCTATTATACTGCTGGTGACTGGTAGACTGTTGAGGCAGAACCGCATCGAGGGCTCAGAAGATGTCCACTGGGGCCCATAGGAGGGATAAGAAAGAATGATCTTTCAGAAATGTAGGCGTTTGCCGACAGTTACTAGCTCAAAACATAAACAATTTGTTGAGATGTTCCATACACTCAGACTTCAATATTTTGAAAGCTAAAAATAACAAGGAAATTAATATTGCCAATCTGCACTGCCCGATTTAAAAAGTAAACTCGTTTTATAATAAAGTCGTAACTAGTGACCGACCGAAGGTTTGGTTTCAGTTTCGGCAAAAAAAATCTAGTTTCGGCATCAGTCATCGAACCTCTGAAAAAGATCTCAATTAACGATAAATTTAGTCTTAAAAACGTTGTGATTGCAAACGCAATTTAAATTAAAATACTATGAGGTCTATTATAATTAATTATATAATTAAAGAGGTATATTATAATTAATGAGGCCCTTTCTTTATAATGCACATACTCGTAAGTGTTGATTATTGACCAATTTTTCTTCCAAGTTTGTTAATTTTTAGTAATACAAAAAAAAATTGTTTTTTTCACATACTTCAAATATCGCTTTTTTTATTTCATTTAACGCATATCAAGTGTTTGTATAAGTGTAAAAACTACGGTCACTGGCAAATAATTTGGCAGATGAAGTAGAGGAAGGTCACCAATGCGCTGGAGTGACCGTATCAAAGGCGTCCAGTACGTCGGTATCCGCAGCTCTCCACGCAGCGGAGAACCGCGAGGAGTGGAGGAGCCTTGTCCACCATGAACATTGATGTAGGGGTCACGATCCTCAGCGATGAGGAACCGACTTAAGAAGAAGAAACAATATAATTTTGGTTGTATGCACGTAACATTTTTAATTCAGTGAACAATTGTAAAATCCCGAAACAAATAATGAGTATTTTCAGTACCTACTTACATAATTGTAATTATAATAAATATAAAGGCCACCGTTGTTACAATAAATAGTTGGTGGTGTAATGGCCAGCATAGATGCCTTCCAAGTAGTTAATCGGGGTTCTCGGGCGTGACATTTTTTTTAAAACTTCTATTTTTAAAGCTGCACAAGTTTTGCTTAGCTGGTTATTATTGAAAGCATTCTCTCTGTCTACCTTGGCACATGTTCAACGAGGAAATTAATAGATTTGAAAATCAACCTAATGTCGTTAAAATCCCAAAGAAAAAATATCGTTTCATAGCGTTACGATATGGCGTTTAATCAGAAGGTAGTAGGTAGGTAGGTATCTACGCTACGAATGCACGAAAAAATATATTACTAGATTCTTTTTAAAAATGGTTCATGCGCACTGGAAATTAATATATTTATGCTTATGGCGATAGTGACGTAAATGCAGCAAAAATTTAATGTTTTAGGTCTTTCTTTATTTCAAAAAACCTTTCGCCCGTCGCACTATGGAATGGCCCGGAACAAGACCGTCTCATAAATCGAAATAAGGTGCATTTTGTTTCAAATATACCAAAGCGGTTTTAATAAGATAAATGTTCGCAAATTTTAATCCATTCGAAATTTTTTTTTTTTTAAATGTCAAAGTACGAGTTCAGGCTAAGACGTTTAATTGAATCAAAATGTGGCATATTTTGTGGTACAAATTTAAAGTATTTGCGCTAGTTTATATATAGCTTATTGTATATCACCGGAAAGGTGGTTGTATAAACTTTAATACTATGTATTTTCAATATTTAATTTTTAAATAATAGTGATTTATAAGCTCCCTTAAAGCAAATTATATCGAAACCAGATTTTGACAAAGTTCAGCTAAACTTTCAACCAGTAGCAGGGTTTAGCCCTGTAGATATGAAAACACTATTATATTCATTAAAAAAAAAAACGATTTTTTGCGCTTTAGTGTCAAAAACTGTTTTGCCGCTGCTCCCTTTTATCAAAAAATTACCTTGTCGCAAGGATAAATTGTTTTTGAAATGTCTTGTTTAAAGTCAAAATATTAACAATTCAATAAATAAAAATGTGTAATAATAATATATATAAAAAATATATGTAATTTTCATATATAAATATGTAATAATTTTTAAATTTTTAATTTTTAATGTAATAATTATTACTTTATTATTATTATATATATGTAATAATTTGTATATAAAAATGATATATGTAATAATATATAATATGTAATAATTTATTTATAATAATATATGTAATAATATATATATGTAATAATTTATATATAAAAATGCAAAAATCAGTAATTTTAAATACATGTAGGATTACAAAAGATTTTTTAAATATTTATATTGAGGGATCAGAAGGATTTATAGGTTCAATTAGGAATTCCACAGAGCCGAACCCTCTGATATGAAAATATCCGGAGTCGGTGAATTTTTTTCCCGTTTGGTCTCTGGTAGGTTCACATGTTGTTCTTGTATTGTTTTGTATTTATAATACTTATATAGTGCAATTGCATAGCGTGGATTGACTTGATGATCATTTGGGAAGTGTGTGAAAGGGTTTAGTTTTTCCTGTGGGGAAAATTTAACCCGGATATTTAAATCTGGTGCGTAAAAAGATTGTATAGTTTTTAATCAGCACACCAAATTTCATTTTTTTTATGATAATAAACAAGGAAGTTACAGATTTATGAGACGATAATGAGCATTTGCAACCACTGTGCGTCGCCGCGGCGCGCCGGTGGAAACCCACGCGTTGAATATACGAAAATCGGCTCAAAATTTCGGCCATTTCTCAATACGCTCCTGCAATCTCAATAGAGGAAAAAAGCAAAACAGTAGAAACGTACTTTAGGCTTTTATATAAAATATTTTTTCGCAAAGTTTAAATTAAATTAAAGTCAAATATCCCATTTTGCCAAGAAAAATGTGTTTCAAGTTCCAGCGTCTTTTTTTCTGGAATGCGTAGAGCAGCGGTTTAAAATATTGTGAAAAAATTGTTACGTTTTTTCATTAAAAAAAAAAAAACAATTGTTACAATATTTCATGCCACATCATTTAATGACACTGCATGCGATGGGGAAGTCCAAGATGAGTGGGGAATCGGGTCCAAAGGTGCATAATTATCATAATAGGTATGTATCTATTCTCTATCCACATTTAGAACAACCCGCGATGGTACAAAATTTGGTTTGTACTGCGCATACCACTCCCCCCGCTACGTTCCCTTCACCGGCCCTTGGCTGCCGCCAATTACTTCGCCCAAAATTCAGTATGCCGTTGACCGTCGTCCTGTGTATCCGCGTTACAAAAAATTAACCCATTCAGACCCAGTGGTAAAATGGTTAATCAGCCGATATGTTCAAATACATTATCACTAATTACAAAGAACAAAAGAGGACAGCTGTCACAGAGGGTTATATGATAAATAATAAGTATATGGTAAATGTCACTGCTAGCGAAGCCAACAAAACTGGGTTAAGATTTCTTCCTTAACATTGCGAATTAAACACGAGCGAATTGGTATGGTCGATGATAAAATAACATGTTAAAGTAAACAATATCTCCTTCAAAATAAATGCCTAAGAATACCCACGTAAGAATGCATCGGAAAAATTACAACAGAGTATTTGAGTAATTTTATTCGACATATTATTGGTACTAAGCGATAATTTTGGAATGTCCATCGAATGTTCATGACCTCGGAGACTTCAATGATGATTCACTGGCTTACAATGTTTCAAGTGAATCATTAGAGTTTTTTTTTAAATGACAATGATGATATTTTTAGGTTCGGATTAATTCCTTAGCCAATTTGGAAAATCTCATGCCACATAAAGTACAATATGTATTTGGTAATACTATCACTACCATTATTTAAAAGGTATAAACTGTTGTCATTTTTTGTCAGACAAATAAAATAAAATTTAATAAACAAATTCAATTTATTTAAATAGTGGGATTGAATGTGTTAGCGTTCGTCTAGTAAGCAGTGGGGAGAAGGGGCGGAGACATGCGCGTCCACGGGTTGTTCTTATTTTGGATCGAGAATAGTGCGAAATAGCACATTTTTCTAACTTCCGAGTATGTTAAAACTATGAATAAAGAAATAATGTTTCAATGCAAATTATTTACATCGGAAACATAATACATAATATCATTATTACGTAATGTAAATAATCAGATAATTAATGTAAATGTAAGTTATAATAGGATTTCAGCATGAAACTGCGATTATCGGCACATTTGTTGTTATTATTAGCACTATTTAAACCTTGATTGAACTATGCAATTGTTTATTTAAATGTACAAGTACTTGTTTTCACCTTCATCTGTTTTTTGCCTTTTTACTTTAAATATTTGGTATAAGAGCGACCTATGTATGTGGTAAACCGGTAAGGTTCTCGGCTTTGGGCACAGAGTTCGTGAGTTGGAAACCTGGCGTGGACAAATTAAATTTATATCAATTTATCTACCTATAATGAAACAAATTGTGTGCAAACGTATTCCTCAATTTCCTCTCTGGATTTTAAGACTTCCGCAAATATGTTTTTATATAATATCTACTAGCTGACCCGGGAAACATTGTCCAGCCATATAGATTATTTCTAGTGAATATTTTGGTTGTTAAAAAAAAAATCGAATGTGTTGTAAGTGTGTGGGGATGGGATCTATGGCAGAAAGAGGAATGAAGCGCTGTAGACGATGACCGCCGATAAAAACAAAACAAAAAACACCAATTAAAGTAGGAAAATGAAATAAAGAAAATCAATATGAATTTCGAAGAGCAATTGAGTGTACGATATTTTTTGTCAGTCCGTCTTTAGCCAACACAAATAAGCTCGAAATATCAAAATGACGCGACGCTTCTCGTGAATGTCTTGCGCATGTGTGGATGAAAGTTCGATGAGGCGGACGTAGCCCCATCTGCAAGGGCGGATCCAGCTTTGGCGCCAGGGGGGGTCACATAGCTCCAGGGGGGGGGTCACATAGTCGTGGTCAAGTCACTAGAAGTTATAATTTAATTTTGATAATAATAGATACAAGTAAAAAGTAGGTCCACCTAGGTCCTGGACCCAGCCCAGGGGGGGGTCATGACCCCCATGACCCCCCCCCTGGATCCGCCCTTGCCCATCTGTCACTTAACAACATAAATAATTTCGTTCTGTTTGAAATTCGAAAGACGGTTAAATTTGTTCATTTAAAAATACTAAAACCGCGATAAAAAAATGGGAGGGTGGGGGTAGGAGAGTTAAAAATTGGAGTTAGGTATACGAATTTTTTGATGGCAAATAAAAAAAAATACAAAAAAAAAATTGACAAAAAAATTGATTTTTTTCTGGGTAGGGACACCCTAATTAATCACCTAGCGGTATGAAATACCTATACTTTAAAACCTATTCTTATACCTACCAAATGTACATAAAATATTTCATAAAAATCGGTCAAGCCGTTTCGGAGGAGTGTGACCACAAACACCGTGACACGAGATTTTTATATACGAGTATAAGATAGATATCGACCACTAACGTGTCGGTACTGTCGGTACACTATGCTTTTTCTTATAGGAGTTACGACGCTCACGATGTTGTTAAAATTGCCTGGTTTGAACGCCTTCGAAAGACGTTCATTATACAAATACGTATTTTAAAAAAAGCAAAACGTACAGACATAGAGTATTTTCCTCTAATACAGTTAGTTAAAAAAGAAAATTAAAATAGGTCCACTTTTGGAGGAGAAAAATGGGGAATACAAAACCTCGATTTTGCTACTTAATTTCCTTTGGGTATTACCAGTCTGAGATGCAATTGTTCCTTTCGCTCAGTATTTGGAGGAGTAAGAGCGACAGTGACAGATTCAGTTTGTAAAATACCTATTGTCAACATTTTTCGGCGATCGGATTTCCTCTTAAAAGGGACAGTATCAATATTTTGTGATTTATGTGTTTACATTGTCTCTACTTCTAAATTATTTGCATTTGACGGCCATTCCTTCGTTATTTTTATTGCTGATACCATCACTGACTATTATAAGACGTGGCAACACTAGCAAATATAATATACATTATTGCCGTTTCGTACGCGAAGATGCACTAGCTCCAGGCAATTGAAATTCTTGTGCGGTACAACACAAAAAGATGTGGGTAGTTATACCAAAGCAAAGTATTTCTCATATCATATCGTACTTTGGTATATGTTATGTATATGGGTATCGTGTGAAAAATGTTAATTATATTATACAATAAATAATATGAATATTATATGACCGATCAGCGGCTGAGTTGTCATTGCATCTGGATCCCACGCAGGCGTCGCGGCGCGGCGTCGTCGTGAGTTCATTTCCTCGGCTAGCTAAGTCCTCCATCACGACACAACCAACATTTTCTGTTTAATGTTATGGTTGTCAGGTTATTAACCCGGGAATGTTTGCCTTTCTTTAAAAAAATACTACTCAAAACCTACTCGTAAAACCTATTCGCTTTTAGTATTGACGTTATTTATTAGTCGAATTTATAAGTCGAGGATATGTGCTTTCACTATTTATTAACACTCTGATCGTAAAATGGGCTGTCGTCACACAAATATTTAGGTCTGGGTTGAATGGTTAATAATAATAAAAAATATGGTACCTCACATAAAAAAGCGAATGTGGTACATCTCGAGGACCCTTTGAAAGCGCGGAGGCAATGCGAACCTCTACCTCTAACTCAATGCGAACCTCTACCTCGATACCCAAGAGCAGTGGACCCTGGCTCCCTCACCTTGAGACTTGAGACAGCCTCGGCCTCTCGACCTCGTTCCTTGTTCCTTGTAGCAAGGTGCATCCACCCAGCTCAAGGCAACGCCGGTCATCTGTGCCAAAGGGTTCCCATTCGGCCACAAGGGAGGACCTTGGAACACTGCATTTTTATTGATTCTGCTCAGGTTATATAAAACTTGTTTGTATTTTAATTGACTTCACAAGGTCGGCAGATTATGGACGTGTTTTGAACTGATATCCAAACCGTGGTCCTGCCGGCTGCTGGGAACAAGGTACTTACGTGCAGACATGCACGAGATTCGAATGTTTCTGATTAACATCGTTTTATTTTATGTTTTAGCTTTATTGTAATGTATCTACCAGGAAAAATCAACCATATAATAAAGCCACATTTGCTCACTGCCCGACATAAATAAACCAAACCACACACCTGCCCCGAAAATTTATGTAAAAATATTAAGTATATGCGCGACAAATGGACAAATAACTCAAAATCACGCCAACCGATTTCGATGATTCTTTTTTATTGAGGATGTAGGTACTTCAAGGGTAGTTTGATGAGAGTTTGGTTAGGTTCTCGATACTCGGCCGAATCTTTTATAGGCTGATTTTTTTTGCGTTTTTAGATTTTCACGGCCAAAAGTATTTTCGTTATTTATTTTTGGGGTGTTACGCCGTGTTGCGCTACCTCCTTCTTTAGCCAACGTTTCGGAGAGCGTTGCAGTGTCCATCATCAGGGCAGATCCGGTAGATATAGGCTATCCGGATCTTTGAGACACCTACCGTAACGTCGTTATGGTCAACTAATTTCTGTCTCATATGAGCAGCACGTTTAGTAGGTCTACCCATATTCAGACAAATTAGTTAGTGTACTTCAGACTCACTAAAAATAAAAAAAATAAACAAAAATTTTAACAAACAAAAAAACGACTTAAAAAATGCTCTAAAAAGTAAAAAAATAATTTCGTATTCTTCTACAACTTAATAATCAACTTACTTTTTCTACTCATCTATATGTAGGTACGATTGTTATTTTTGTAGTCGGTGTCAGCCAAGGTACCCGGCCCGGCGTTTTCACTTGACATCTCACCTCCCACCGCGGCCCCGCTCTCACCTCGTCAAGTCGCGCGTGCGACACAAGCACATCTCACCTGTAACTGTGTATGTAGTTACAAACTGGCTGACACCGACACCAAAAATAACAATCGTACCAACATATTGATGAGTAGAAAAACTAAGTTGATTATTAAGTTGTAGAAGAGTACGAAATTATTTTTTTACTTTTTAGAGTATTTTTTAAGTCGTTTTTTTCTTTGTTAAAATTTTTGTTTATTTTTATTTTTATATTTTATTTTTTAGTTTATTGTTTATTTATAATTATTTGCCACTCCAATTATTATGTGCTCATGCTTTAATTGCTTATTATTTTACATCCAATAAAAGAAAGTGAAGGAGAATTGTAGTATAAGCATGTATCGTCAGAAGAACACATGATCCGCAAGCGAATTTAAGCTTTAAAAATTTTTACCTTTATTATTTTTAGTTTTTAATCTAGCAGGACTGGATGGATGGTGCACTCCCAGTCTTCCATATTACATGGGATATGTATACACGGTGTCTAAGCGAAAGGGAATCTAAATCACAGAGAATAAAAAAAACCATCTGAGCATTTTGATTTGGTTCGCCAAAAAAACCGTTTTAAAACTTTTGGGGTCTACTGTTCGACGCATTTTAAAATACATTAAGCAGAAGATATTAACTCCCTAGCATCCGATTTAAAAATTGACCTACAAAATTCCTGCTCAAAATATACTCCAAATATGATGAAGATACCTACGCCAGTACCCCGATTGTATTACTAATACAATAATGATTAAAAGTGCTTTTCCTACAAATTTGAATGAAAATAAAATGTTCCATTTGGCGCATCCATCTCACTCACACTCGCCTGAAATCGTAGATCCCTATCCCGATTGAATTTCGAAAGGAGAGTTTTGTTTGGAATTATATGTTCAAATTAGGCCTATAATAGAGAACTCCAGTCCAATTTTTTTTTATTTTTTTTTATGAATAATGACCTTCTAACTTAAATAACTGCGTTTTTGTTTTTATTTTTAGAGTTAGTTTTAATAGTTAAAATAATTGTCAAAGTTTTAATTTTTCGAGACCCCCCGGAAATATGGTAAATCGTGTGACGTCATCACTCCCGAAAAATTAGTATGGGATTGGGCAATCAGCTGATCTACTGCCGCCATTTTGAAATCCGTTGTTCCGTTGTTCGAACTATTCTCCCTAGAAGAAGCATTACTTTTTTCATTCATTAACATATTTGTGCAGTAGTTTTTCAATATCTTAAATAATAGAAATACCTCTATTTTTGATACTGAATTATTTAGGCTTAAATATTGTTTCAATAAACACTACAACTAAATCTCTATAAACAGTACGAAATAAAGAATAACATGAAATGTTGTTAATACTGATGGCTTGTGCCATACCTACATGTCAATTGATTTCAATACGATGTGATACAATGACTGGTGACGCGTGACGTCAGCACTAACCATTCAATCGTACCAACTTTACAGTGTATTTTAACGTTAAAAAATGACGTTAAAAAATGCACTTTTTAATATTTTTTTACGAACACTACGTTTAATATTAAAAAAAACTTATATATTCAGAATCAGCGTTTATTGGTCTGTATGAACATATTTTTTTAAAGTCATAATATTTTTTACTGGAGTTCCTTATTGGATCACGATTAGTGGCGTAGCTAGCATGGGTGGTACCCGGGGCAGATAACGTGGTGTCCCCCCCCCCATCCCCGGAACAGAATAATATTTTTTTCAACAACCAATAGGTAATAATTCCCTTCACGAGTTCACGTCATTCACACGTACATTGAGAATGACACAGGACCGTGTTCATCTGTAAAATATTTTTGTGACAATATTCTTCCACGACAATGACTTATGCTACGGACACACTTGCTCATTAGAAGCCAAAGAGCATGATACCTAGTAGCAATTGCTACCTGGTAGCATGTGTGTCAATGACGTTGCTAGTAATGAGCATGCTCATTCGAAGCCGAATGAGCATGCTCACAAATCAACAGCCGTTTGATTGATGAGCATGCTCATTGGATTATCGGATGGAAGGGGAAGCCTCTAAGCATGTGTGATCAGGCTAGCTTATGAAGGGCCATCCATAAATTACTTCACACCTTAAGGGGGGGGGGGGGGGGTCAAAATTGCAAAATATGTGACGTCAACGGGGGTCTCACAATGGTGACGATGTGTGACAGTGACGGGTGGGGGGGGTCAAAAATCATGAAATTCGTTTGACATAATTTATGGATGGCCCCTGAGCATGCTCATGTCAATCCGATCTTAGTTCGCATCTCTGCGCATTCTTTGCAAAAATGTCAAAATAGCCCGCTGGGGAGACAAAAAAACCTTGTTTTTCATGATTTATTATGGGAATCACGAATATATTTGAAACGCAAGGTCACTAAAATACCCACAATAGATTTCCAAATTCCCCAAGAGCTCCTTTACCTCGAAAATGAAACCACATACTATTGAAATTAGCATTTATTTTTTAATATTCAGTCATTTTCGGATTTGTTGACATCTTGGACCTAAATCAAACGTCTTATTTTTTTACGTCAGAAGATTCTTAAATAATTGCATTGCAAGCAGTAATATTATTTTGTTTAGTTCTGAGCGAATGAAACTGACTCTATTTGACATTTATTTGACATGAGCATGCTCATTAAATAGTGTTCAAATGTTGGCTTTGAGCCATTGAGCACGCTCATTCACGAGAAAGCTCAAACCAAGCCAGCTTACGATTGAGCGGCCCGCCTCGGGCGGCACTTTTAAGGGGGGCGGCAAATTTTCACACTAAAAAATAATATTATCTTGTAAAAATTTAAACCATGTCATGTCAATATTTGAAAATGTTCCACGATACTTTCAGTTTTGTATTCGTCTGCTGATACATTTCGAAGGAGACCATTATTTTATTCGAAGTGCAGTTATAAAATTTTAGTTGCAGACTATGTATGTGCTGCCAGAATTAAAGAGAAACCATTTTCATATTCTGGGTGTAGTTTTAATTCGCCACGTACAGATTTAATTTAACCCGTCTAATCACAGCAGACGCAAATTGTCCCACACAATATCTCTTCACTTCTTATCGCAATCACATTTTTATTTTAAAATTAAATATGTGGGACATATTATTTTTTAAATAATTTTTTTTATTTAATATAGATATATATTAAATAAAAAAAATATTTTAAAATAATGTAGATATATAATAAATAGATAGATATATAATAATATAGATATATATTAAATAAAAAAATATATATTTTAAAATAATATGTCCCACACACATTTAATTTTAAAATAAAAATGTGATTGCGATAAAAAGTGAAGAGACTCTTTTATTACAATTTTTTTTTTGAGAAAAGGAATCTGTATTTAAAATTTTAAGTTTTTTCTATTTTAAGTACTTTAATTCGAATATTCGCAGGTGTGTATTTTTAGGCCAATTTACATTTCCAATATCAAAATTTTAATATTTAGAAACAAAAATGTTCTAATAAGCATTTCGGATAAATTATTTCAGAACAATTTTGTTTTTTTGCGAAAGGGTAAAATAAAAGCCAATAAAAAGGAACATTTAAAATGCATTTTGCAACTGGGAATTTTGTGCGCAAACCTTGACAGGCAAAATATAGATATTTGTATATTTTTTCTTATTATTCGAAGGGCTAAATCAGTTTTCAGAATGTAAAATTCCAATTGTGGATTCATGTGCTTCGAAGGATAACATTGTCTGATTCGAAGTGCGGTTATAAAATTCTAGTTGCGGACTGTATGTGCTGCCAGAATCAAAGAAAAATCATTTTCATGTTCTGAGTGTTCTTTTAATTCACCGCAAACAGACTTAATTTAAACCAATTTTGTGTTGAGAATGTAAATTTCCAGTTGTGGATTCATCTGCTGACTCATTTCGAAGGAAAACATTCTCTTGTTCGAAAAGCAGTTATATAATATTCTAGTTGCAGACTACGTACGTGCTGCCAGAATAAAAGAAAAACCATTTTCATGTTCTGAGTGTAGTTTTAATTCGCCAGGTACAGATTTAATTTAAACATGTTTTGTGTTCAGAATGTAAAATTCCAGTTGGATTCATCTGCTGACACATTTCGAAGGAAAACCTTATCCTATTCGATGCACAGTTATATAATTCTAGTTGAAGACTATTTCTATTTATTTAATGCCAGAATCAAAGAAAAACCACCCTCATGTTCTGAGTGTAGTTTAAAATTCACCGCATACAAACTGGTTTTGGGTTCAGAACACAAAGATTAATTAAGTAACGAGTTGCAGATTCATCGTGTATCGAGTGAAGCTTTACATTTGAGTTGCAAACCAAATACTGCAAAATTCTGAGAAATTGATTTTTCCAAGTGTAACTATTATTCGGGAACTCTAATGCCGAATCAACCGTAAGTCAAAACCTGCCTTGCGTTATAAACACGATGTAAAATTTCTAGACGCGAAATACTTTTACATAGATACCATTCTCGATTTCCGACAGCAACATGATTTTCGTTCGAAGATTACTCGTCAAATGTGATCATGATTTTTTTTTATTCTACGGATTCTTTCGTAATCCTCTAACTATCTAGGGCTTTGCAATGCCCTTTCATGTTCTAACTAACTAGTTTTACGGCTCATTCGGCCTTATAACTATTACCTTCTGAAGGTGATTATTTACTTGACTAAATTTACTTTTACATTAATGTTATCGTGAGGAAAAAAGTCTTTACTGGATAAAAACCTCACCAAGTTGCAATGAAAAAGGAAGGGGGGAACATAAGTTCTGAACTTTTTTCGGGAAATTTACATTTAATTTTACTGAATGTAAATATTTTGTTTTGTGGCGCCCCTGAAAATTCTGCGAGATGGAAAAGCAAAGAGTTTTCGCGCCAGCTGGAGGGCCGTGTCTCGGGAGTAGGGATTGGGGTAGGTCCGGGATTGCGGAGGGTCAGGGAGGTTGGAATGGAGCTTAGACATTGATGGTGGTTGTCAGGAGCTCCCAGAGGATGACTAGTTTGTCCTCCCTGGACGCACAGGTTGCCAGCCTTCCACGGACTTTGATGAGGCCGCGTAGAAGAGACATGATGTCCTCGTCATCAGAGGTGTTGGATTGGGATCTCTGGGTGTCGGCTTCTGGCCCACGACGCCCTTCATGTTGTTGGGAAGCGCTAGGGTTGCCACCCGCTGCTTCTGAGTAGGTCCTTCGGCCGCCTGCGTTGCCCGATGTTGATGGCTGGCGCGTTTCGGTATTCGGGCGCGGCCCTGACTCCCTCTGAGCGGCGTTCTCTCTGGCTCTGCGCTGAAGGGCGGCCACGTACTCCATCCTCTTCGGGCATCCGCTGAAATTTGCGGGGTGAGGGCCTCCGCAGTTGCAGCAGGCGGCCGGTAGATCACGTGTTTCACATTTTCACAGTCACTCTCACGATCACTTTTTCACAGTCAGCTGTGGCGTGTGATCCCTCGCACTTTACGCAGCGGGCGGGATGGGCGCAGTTTCGGGACCCGTGGCCGAACTTCTGGCACCTGTGGCACTGCGTGCCGTGTTGCAGGTGATTGCTCCTGTATTTTTTCAGTGAGATTCTACAGTAGCAGATAAATCTCACGGTGGCTCTCAGATGTCCCATGTTGGTCTCGCGGCTGAAGTGGGCCAGATATATTTTTTTATTTTATTTTAAATACATAAACGGCTATACTGCCTTTTATAAATAAACATATAATAGAGTACAAAAGTAAGAAAAGTAATATCATTACATAATAGTAGTTTTAAACTTAAAAAAATAACATACAATTATTTTGTGTATCACAACAAAAAATAACAAGAAATAAAAGTGAGAAATATCATCATTTCATTTCAACATGTCCATATTGCGTGTATAAAGTTACATTATGGAAAAAATAAAAAAATAAAAACTTAAAAACTGAAACCTAAAAATAACATACAATTATTTTGTGTATCACAACAAAAAATAACAAAAAAGAACAATGAGAAATATCATCATTTCATTTTAACATGTCCATATTGCGTATATAAAGTTACATTATGAAAAAAATATTTTTGAGTGCATATTTATATTGCGCTAATTTTAAAAAATAAATGTCGCCGATGTTAGCATATTCATTTCCCAAAATATGTAGTCGACTGATTGGTGAGTAATAGTGTGATAATGTATGTGTGTTATTATAGTAGAACGGTAGAGTCAGTCTATTGTTAGCGCGACCAGGGCAATGAAATCGTATTAGTTCTATTAAATCAGGGGTATCCAAGACCGAGTGAATTATTTTATATAATATTAATAGATCACAGATTTTTCTGCGATCTGATAAATTTACGAGATTAGTCCAGTTTAATAACAAATTATAGTCAACGGATTCTCTTGGAATACCTAATTTAAAATTAATATACCTAAGGAATCTATGCTGGACTTTTTCAATCGCTTGAATATGGATATTGTAATGTGGAGCCCAAATCGTAGAGTTATATTCTAAAATGCTTCTCACTAGCGTTATGTATAAAATGCGAATAGTATCAATGTTACAAAATTGTTTGGTTATTCTAATAATAAATCCTAAAATCTTCATTGCTCTATTAATAATATTAGTTATATGGCTAATAAATGTAAGTTTTGAGTTAAAAATAATACCTAGATCATTTATGGTTTCTACTGAGTTTAATATAATTTTGTCAAGATTATATTCATAAATGATCGGTTTCTTTATTTTATAAAATCTTATTATTTGACATTTACTAATGTTAAGTGCCAGTTTATTGCATATACACCAATTAAACAAGTTGTTTAAATTTTTTTGTAAAATTATGCAATCAGAAATATTTTTAATTTTTTTATATAATTTTAAATCATCAGCAAACAACAGGATATCAACATCGGAAAAAACGTCTACAATGTCATTAATAAATAAAATAAACAGTATTGGTCCTAAATGGGAGCCCTGTGGCACACCACTAGTGGCAGAAAAGGCATCCGATATTACGTCATTTAACTTTACAAACAGTTGCCTATTTGTTAAATAACTCTCTACCCATTTAAGAAAGTTCCCGGTTATACCCATACTCCTTAATTTATTTATCAATATTTTATGACAAACTTTATCGAACGCCTTGCTGAAGTCAGTATATATCGAATCTACTTGACATTTATCTGCAAAGGCATTCGCTATAAAGTTTTCATATATCAGTAGATTTGTCAGAGTTGATCTATTCTTCATGAAACCATGTTGAAACCTTGTTATAATCCCATTTAATTTAAAAATAATTTTATCCAAAATAATTTTTTCGAACAATTTTGGAATAGTTGACTGTATACACACAGGTCTATAGTTGCGTATATCGCATTTGTCACCTTTTTTAAATATGGGTGTGATGTAACTATTTTTCCATGCAATTGGAAAATATCCCGATGACAATGACATATTAAAAATTAAATAGATGGGATACGACAAGGCATGTATACAGTGTTTCAATAGAATTGGGGGTATTTTGTCAGGACCAGAACTTTTTTTTACATCTAATTTGTTAATATGGGTTTTAATTTCATTTATATCTATGTGAATGTTAGAAATTTGTAAATTGATGTTAGATGAAAAAAAAGGAATTTCACTATTATCAATTGTGTTGTCATATACATCTTTAAAAAATGAAGCAAATAAATTAACAATCGTTTCTGCATTATTTCCATTTATGCCGTTATAAAATATGCTAGCAGGTATATCTATTTCATTTCTTTTTAATGACTTTGAGTACTTCCATAAAGTGTTGATGTCGTTATTTGCAATTGAATTTTCCACATTATTTAAGTATTCTTTGTAACAATGTTTAGAAAGATCGTGACATTGGCGGCGAATTGAATTAAATTGAATATAATCTTTAATTGATTTAGAATTTTTGTACTTTTTATGTATTTTCTTTTTCAATAGAGTCAAGTCAATTAAATCTTTATTGAACCACTGAGGGAAAACATTATTTTTACATTTAATGTAAGGCACACTTTTTTCTATGATATTATGAATTATTTTATAGAATACGTTGATATTTTCGTTAATATTTTCTTGTTTTAAAAAAGTCCAATCAGTAGCATTTAAGCATTCATTAATATGATTAAAATCAGCTTTATTAAAATTGTGAAGTGATTTTTTGCACTGTAGATTTGGTATTTTATTTAGTGATACGCTAATATTTAATGGAGGATGATAGTTATCTACAGGTAATATTATTTCACTTGATTTTACTACAGTTACTGAAGTATCACTTGAAAATACCAAGTCCAGTATTTTTGTTATTACAATTTTCAATTTTATTTAATTGTGTTAGATTTATAAAATTTGACATGCTTATAACTTCTTTGTTTATAGTTGACAAGCCAGCGTTTTCTGTACCTGTCAATTCCATAAAGTTTTGATTCCAAATGATGTTCGGAAGATTAAAATCGCCAGTTATAATTATTTTTACTTTTGGATATTTTAATTGTAAAATTTCAATATCTTCAAAATGCTTTGTATAAATACTAATATCCGATTTAGGCGGAATGTACACATTACCCAATAAAATTCTGTTTTTACCTGTATTAATCATAACAAATAATTGCTCTATTTCAACGTTTTTTTGTATTTAACTGTCTGGAGACAATATTTTTCGCTACTGCAATCAGAACTCCACCACCTCTTTTATTGTTTTTAATGTCATCGTTTGTAGATTGATTTCTATCCCGGCGGAAAACGTTGTATCTTGACATTCCTAGTTCTGCAGTGTGAATATCCGGATGTAACCAAGTTTCTGTGAAAATCAACACATCAAATATTGAAGTAGTTATTTCTAGTCTGAGAGTGTCCAGTTTAGTTCGAATTCCTCTGACGTTTTGATAATATAGGTAACATTGATTTAGTTTATTGTGTAGTTTTTTGGTGTATGCTGTTGAACGATTTTTGGAATAGAATGAACATATTTTATTGTGAGATTTGTTTCACCGCTATTTTTCCGTTGTTCTAATTCTATTATCAGATTCTTCATGTGATTTCGTTGAGTTATTGTCAAGTCCGGTTTTATCTTTATTCCATCGGTAATTTTAAATTTATTCCGAAGAATGTATTTTACTTGGAAAGAATCTTCAAATTCCACTTTAATTGGTCTGATGACTCCAGGTTTTTTAGCACCAAGTCTGTATATTTTTAGATTTTGTGTAGGTATGTCATCAATTTTTTTGATAGTGGATATTATTATTTTTGAGTCATTTGTCAAATTTTCTTCTTGAGACAATTCACTTTCCGGTACGTTTAGAAAGATTGCATTTTTCGATTTTTCCTTCCTTTCTTCCAATTCCATTATGGTTTCACAAAGGTCTGGAATTTTTTGAGTCGGTTGATTTTGAGACAAGTTTTTGTAAACGGCGAGTTCACCTTCCAACTTCGCCATTATAGCCGCCATATGAGAAATTGAAGCCATGATGTTGTTGGACTCCGGAATTATTTTTGCAATCTGCTCTTTGTTAAATTTATTATTAGGGTTCATCATGACAGTTGTTAATTTGTCAACTGCTTCCTTTGCAATTGTGACGAAATTAATGGATTCCATATTAATTTAGATATCTGAAACTTTTCGTTAATATTTTTGAACCGCACAGTGTAACACCCCTGATTTATATTGGAATAGGTACTGCACAGGTAAGGTTTAATATAGGTACCTGCCGCAGAGTTCACACTGTATTATTGGCACATTTATGATTAATTTCGCCTTTTGCTTTAAGCAATATTCAAGAATATAATTTTAATAATACGATTGATATTTCACACTGTAATATGTAGTATGTTTACGTAATTCTAAACAGCACTTTCTTTAACCTATACTGGTAACTGTTTTAAGCCACTATTATTAGTATAAACACTATTTAATAATATTATTATGAAGAGGTTAAGGGATACGTGTACTCACTTTGACAGTTGTTATTGCAATGATATAGGGGGTATTCAGACCCGGCGGTCGTCATCTCAATGATGGCCTTCGCGGGGAAGCCCTGATCCCTCAGGTTATTGCTGATTCCCTCAGCAGTCAGTTTGGGAAGACCTTTGGGAAGGGATGAGGGGCGGGGGCCTCGATGGGGTCTTCAAACAAGAACTCAACAATTCCGGTCTTCTTGTTTACTCTGGTCCACTTCGCCCCTGGAGGACAAGTGAATTCTACGAACTGGACGGGGTTCCTATGTGACTTCGGTTTGTCAGCCATATCTGAAAAATATCAAGAAAAAAAATAGTTTTGTATTAGTTGCTTTGCCTTGAGAAAGGCAGTTTTTTTGTGTTGTCGTCGGCCGAACTGAATGACGGGCAACTGCCGGCCTCGGGCGCCCTAGGGCACCAGAAAGCTTCAGTCCCCACCGTTCAGCACTTCCTTTGGAATTCTCTACTTTCTGTTAGCTCAAGCCACCAAAAAGTCGATTTGTCCTCGCCAACACTCCTCCTGAGCTCTCTGCTCATATCGAGTCTGGTCTGTGATCATGAAAAAAAAAACGGCACGTTTATAAATAGGTCGTAATAAAAAAATTGGATTTCCATATACCCCCCCCCCCCCCCCCCCGCCGGCGCTTAAAGTACTCAAATAAGGGGGCGGCCGACACACACGCTACGCCACTGAGTAGGCCTCCTCTCCAAAAAGCATGTTTCTAGTTTTCTTTAAATAAATAGATCAAAACCAAAATTTCCTTTGAAATCACAAGATTTCTAAGTAGGTATACAAATACCTGACTACTGCCTACTTAATTGTAAACCACATATTTTATTAAGTAAGTTTTGGGTAAGTTACCTTTAACCGCAGTTAATATTTGGGTGATAAATATTGTAATTTTATTTCGACCTAAACCTTTTCAACAATAACAATAAATAAATTCGATGCTTTTCATGCTAAATATTTATGTCGAGGTTGTCCGGTCATTTATAAGGTCACCCGCAAGTAACTAAATCCAATGAGATCAATTTATTTCCTTCATATTGATTTCATCACGTCAGACTTGATATGCATGTAGGTAGGGTACACCGTTTTATTTTATTATTAAAAATAATTATTTCGGTTGTCTGTGTGTCCTGCGTAATTCTGGTTCAATAAACTTAAATTTGTTTTGAATTTAAATGTAATTTTTAAAATTGGGATTGCTGTGTGAAGAATAGAAAACTCCAGTCCAATTTTTTTAATTTTTTTTATGAATAATGACCTTCTAACTTAAATAACTGCGTTTTTGTTTTTATTTTTAGAGTTTGTTTTAATAGTTAAAATAATTGTCAAAGTTTTAATTTTTCGAGACCTCCCGGAAATATGGTAAATCGTGTGACGTCATCACTCCCGAAAAATTAGTATGGGATTGGGCAATCAGCTGATCTACTGCCGCCATTTTGAAATCCGTTGTTCCGTTGTTCGAAGTATTCTCCCTAGAAGAAGCATTACTTTTTTCATTCATTAACTTATTTGTGCAGTAGTTTTTCAATATCTTAAATAATAGAGATACCTCTATTTTTGATACTGAATTATTTAGGCTTAAATATTGTTTCAATAAACACTACAACTAAATCTCTATAAACAGTACGAAATAAAGAATAACATGAAATGTTGTTAATACTGATGGCTTGTGCCATACCTACATGCATAAATATACAAACCACCCACCCTACATGTCAATTGATTTCATAGGCCAGGCAACGAAGACCAAAAAACACCAAATAGGGGAAATAATTCATGTAGAAGCCAATTTTGGCACAGTTGTAGGGGAAGGTGTCCTTAACAAAATACTAAAAGTACTGGGGGGTGGGGGTGGAGCTAAGGGGGGGGGGGTCTAAAGGTCCCTTTTTTCAGTTTTTCGTTAATAACTCGAAAACTACTACCTCTAGCGAAAAAGTGTCTAGGTACTAAATTATCTACATAAAATTCTCCACAAAAAAGGTTCTATAAACTTTTTTGTTAGAATCAAGGCTTAGGGAGATAGGAAGGGGGGAAAATGTAAAATTAAAAATAAAAACAGATTTTATTATAATAAACACAATTAAATACATTTGTTTCAATTCCACTTTATTATTTTTTAATCCAACCGGTTTCGGTTCGTACTGAACCGATTTTATTGTTGAAAATGGAATGCCGGTCGTTAAAAATTAAATATTTATTGTTAAAAATGAAATAATTAGTGTTTGAATAAACGCCGCGCCGTGTTGTTCGTGAGATATCAAAATATCTGCTTTTATTACAGATTATACATTATAAGATTATTCATTTCCAGTGTGTGTGTGACAATGGCTGAGAAGTGTTTAATTTGTGAGGGTGAAGTTGAAAATGATTTGTGCATTGTCGGCAAAAAAGGGATAATTGGATTAGTGAAGGCAAGTGTGTTAAGGAAAGATGGGAAAGAGAACGGTTTCAGGAGTAAGACAAATGGTGTTGTTCATAATTCTTGCAGAAGAGACTACATCAGAAGTGACTCAATAAAGAGGTTTCTGAGAGACAATCTTTTACATCAACCTTCAACATCACGTGATGCCTCGTCTTTGCGTTTAGGACAAGAGATATTTGATTTTAAAACTAAGTGCTTTTTCTGCACAGAAACTTATGACGAAGAGAAGGAGATTAAAAAACCTTATTCTAGGCGCCAAACAGTTTTTAAAGTACGTACGAGTGGGTTTCACAATTCCATTATTGATCGTGGGCAGAGAAGAATGGATCAGTGGGGAGACGACGTAATTAGACGTATCTGAACTGTTGGGGATCTACACGCAGCAGATGCAATATATCATGAGGAATGTTACAAAAGATTCTTCTTAACCTCTGTACGTTCGAAAATAAAATCTGGACGTCCTCAAGGTGAAGAGATTTCAGAAGCAATGGAAGAAATCTATAATTATATTGAAGGTACTGATAATTGCCAATACTCTATGGACGAGTTGTTGGAACAGTTTATTACAAGAAAACCACCACATAAGAAGACCATTAAAGAGAGAATGAAGAAAAAATATGGAGACCAAATTTTTTTCAGTGAAATTCGCACCAGACAAACTATCGTTTCCTTTCGTAGTTTTAGTGATAAAATCTTGAGTGACTCATGGTATACTTCAAGGTGTAAAGATGAACAAAAAGAACGTGAGAGAATTGTACAAAAAGCTGCTGAGATTATCTTGGAAGACATTGAATCCATGGCTTATGACAACAGTACCTATCCTTCTTCAGCTAGCTTCTGCAGTGACGCTGACCAATTAATACCTAAGTCTCTCAGAGTCTTCTTGGACTGCATTGCAAAGAAAAAAAGGTCGAAAGAGGCAGTGAAGAAAAAGATGACAACTATAGCTCATGTTCTTATTGCTGCTGTTCGCCCTCGATGTTTCATATCCCCAATTCTGACCAGCATCGCTCTGTTCATATACAGAAAATTCGGATCAAAGAACTTGGTGTCCCTTCTATCGAAGTTGGGATTGAGTGCTTTTTACTACGACGCTCAGCAGCTGGAGCTCTCCACCATCCACCACCCGCAAGAGCCTATTCCAAGTGAAACGTTTTGCCAGTACATTTTCGATAATGCGGACTTCAATGTCTCGATGGCTGGAATACCTTTCACAGCATGGGAGGTATCAAATGTGTTACACCAACCCACGCTTTCCGTACATCCACGAAAATTGAATGGCTGAAATCTGTTTCCCCCCAAGAAGAAGTGGGAGTTGGGAGTTCTGGAGCTGCAACCCTTTGAGGGTAGGGAAACCAACGCATTGCAGCGAATTATCATCGAATACTTGAGCGTGCTGAAGCCCATCCCCTGTGACATATTCACACCCACTCTTCAAGATTTCCTGTGGATGAGTGGTAAGTGGCTCCAGGAGGAGGAACCCACTGCAGAGGTGCCAACCATTCCAGAATGGAAGGGTTTTATGCAATTGGTGAGTAAAGTCATTAACAAAGAAAAAACTTCGGTAACCTTTCTTCCATTCATCAATTCACCACCTAACGAGTACAGCACTGTACACACTGTATTACAGTGTGCTTTAAAAAATAGTCAGGAGATAGGGGCCACAGTTTGTTTCGTAACATCCGACCAGCCTTTGTACTTAAAGGCTAGAGAAATCACGTTTGGGACCATTGCTGTGAGACTTGGTGGATTTCACACCCTAATGTCCTTCATGGGGTGCATTGATCACATAATGGCTGGATCGGGACTGAAAGATGTACTATGCCAAGTATTCGCTGCTAATTATGTTGACAAGGTCTTAACAGGCCACGCCTACAACCGAGCTGTTCGAGGACATTTACTTGTTCAGCTTGTTTTATATCGAATTGTTCTGGAAGGAGCAAATGTTTTAGAGGAAGAGCAGAGAGAGATCTTGAGAATGCTAACCAACATGAAGGAATTTACTCCAGACAAAGTTGAAGATAATGCTTCCTTGGTGTCAGCTTTGACGAAATTTCAGAATCATGTGTGTGGGATGCGCTGCGGTTGCCGCAAAGCAGGGTTTGCCTGCTCCGGTGCCTGCGGCTGCCTCGGCTCATGTATGAACGGACCCCCGTCGAAGACAGCATTGATGACGATGAAAGTTTAGATTTCGACGAAATTTAATGTTCAAGGTACATCCTTAAGCACTAATTATTTGATTTTTTTAACAATAAGCGTTTCATTTTTACCGACAAATATTTCATTTAAAAAAATTAAAACAGTTTTTTATAAATTTTACATTTTCCCCCCTCCCTATCTCCTTAAGCATTGATCCTAACAAAAAAGTTTATAGAACCTTTTTTGTAGAACATTTTATGTAGATAATTTAGTACCTAGATACTTTTTCGCTAGAGGCGATAGTTTTCGAGTTATTAACGAAAAACTGAAAAAAAGGGACATTTAGACCCCCCCCCCCCCCCCTTAGCTCCACCCCCACCCCCCAGTACTTTTAGCATTTGTTAAAGACACCTTCCCCTACAACTGTGCCAAAATTGGCTTCTACATGAATTATTTCCCCTATTTTTCCTTCGTTGCCTGGGCTATCAATACAATGTGATACAATGACTGTTGACGCGTGACGTCAGCACTAACCATTCAATCGTACCAACTTTACAGTGTATTTTAACGAGACGTTAAAAAATGCACTTTTTAATATTTTTTTACGAACACTACGTTTAATATTATAAAAAAAAACTTATATATTCAGAATCAGCGTTTATTGGTCTGTATGAACATATTTTTTTAAAGTCATAATATTTTTTACTGGAGTTCCTTATTCATACAAGCGATAAAGTATGTACCTACCTTCCTTTTAGAAGAAAATTATTCTGTTCTATTTAAAAATTGGAATTGATCTGTCAAGTTTAAAAAAAAAAATAGGCAATTGACCAAAGACGTTACATACTTCATTGCAATTGACCCTATAAAAAGAGAGCTTGAGAAGTCAAGAATTTATACTATACCGTGATAGTTTATGGGCCTGCGATGGGTCTGCGCTAGGAATAATATAATATAAAATAGTGTGTGTGTCGAATTATCGTATCGTATTTACAAAGACTATTAGTATATTATCTGGATTATCTACGATGTTGCCGAGAACTCTGTATCGTTGTAGAAAGACCTGTGGCGCCTGTTTTCTGCAAAAGGCATAACACTTTTGCCTTTTTTGGACACATAAGTTTTTTCTTCGTCACTCACACATTCTGTTTTTCCGCCCGCGTGCACAAAAATGAAGTTATTTCGAAATGTCATAAAATCACAGGCAATTTTTTTGCGCTTTGTTATTGCTAAATAAACATTTAATGGATAAATAGTTTGAATCGTTCTATTATACTTTATTTGGAATTAAAATGACAACAAGCTGTAAAACATATATGGGCCCATATGCAGTATAGGGTTAAATCGCTTTTTGTCGCAGTATGTTATCTGTGGAAAGCATAATAAAACTTTTACGTAAGTAGTTAAACTTTTACGTAATTTTGTTTGTGTTTCAAAGCACTCTTGAGCCCCTGAGATTGATCAAAAGTTCGAATATAGAATTTTCTAGCCATTAAATGGCTAGAAAATGCGATTTTTCGCAGCTTTACATAACCCTAAATTACAAACATCAAATATAAATTATAGGTATATTACATTTATGTATGCAGTTTGGCAATTAAGTGTAGAAAATAAATTATGGCGCTGCGATCGTTTTTTAGTTTTAAATGGCAACACCAAGATGGCTCATAAGACAATAAATGTATGTTTTAAAAAACACTTCTGCCAAAATGCGTATTTCATAACGTATTTGTATTTTCAAAAATTTTACACAAAAAACTGTAATTTAATAGAAGTAAAATAAAACAAAACAAGTTTTAAGTGGGCGTTTATTTCGATATAAAAACGTAGGTACTTAAAAATTTAAGTCTATTAATTCAACACCCGACATGTAATTATTGTCTTCGTCCTCGTGTGATTCTTCTTCCGTATCTTTATCTTCATCTAAACGCAGTTCATCGATATCATCATATATATTACTGCCTCGTGCATAATATTCTGTCTCAATTTTCATCACCTGTTTGCAACAATTTTTCCAATCATCAGCACTTATGCTATTACATATTATTATTACAATGCCCATTTTCCGTTTTCCCGGTGTTTCAAATTTTCCATCTGCCTTTTCCCCTTCCTTGGCGATTCGTCTTACCGTTGATTCAGATTTACCTGTGTGTGAAAAATCATTAAAATTATTATTATAGAAGGTAGTTTTAAAAACACACACTAGATAGTATTCACTTAGAAAGAAAGAAAGAGAAAACGAGAAAAAGGTAACTTTTCTACGAGTTTAAAGAAGTTGCATATTATTATTTTTTTATTGAGTTATTCCCTTTTTCCTGTGGCCGCATATTAACTGTCAAATTGAAGTGTCAAAATCGGATTTTTTTAACATAACCTCAAATCAGATTGTAATGGTTATTATCGCTCGAAAATTGGCATAACTCTTGTAATACTAATGAAATTTATTAAACAAACTATACTAGGTACCAGTCATTTCTGCAGTTCGTTTGTAAACATCTTCTAATTAAACAGAAGCTTCTTCGCGTGATACTCGGCTAGGCAGCATTGAAAATGCAGAATATAACCCCTCTTGCATCACTATGTAATGGTTTATTCAATTGAATTAAATTCAGGCAAACAATGAATAAAAATATTATCAAATCAGCGATCTTCTTCTCAGATTTAAGACAATAAATCAACCGTAACATGCGATAATATGACAGCCATAGGAAATGTCATATAATTCGGTGCTGCCATAGTAATGAACACGTTTAGTTCCAATTAATTTAATTTCTACACTTTCTTGCCAAACTATACACAAAATTATAAAAGTAAGTACATTACAGATAAGTAATAAGTTTCCCGATATCAGGGCTGGGCAAAATACATGCTTTGCTGTAATTAAAATACGAATTACAAAATACTTTTTCGCATGTACCTATTTAAAATACGAAATACAAAATACTTTCAAGTCGTGTATTTGAAATACAAAATACAAAATACAGAATTTTAACCATTTTTTAATTTCAAATACAAAATACAAATTACAAAATACATTTGGTTTTGGTGGAACCTTTGGTTGCAATAAATTGTCGTGAGTGTCCTTATCTAAGGGTGCGTTTCCATAGAAGCAAAGCTGAGCACAGTAAAACAGATACGTGCAAAAATTGACCAATCATATTGCTCAGAAGACACATCTCGTCTCCGCTCCACTTGTTAAGTTTTGTGGTATGGTACTTAGGGAACGTACCCATACTACGTGACACGCTTAGGGGGGGGGGTCTTCACAATGTCACGCTTGGTACAAATGAGCGGCGGGGGCCAAAGGTTTTTAGTCACCGGGGGGGGGGGGGGTTTAAAAATTGCAAAAAGTTGGTCACGTAGTATGGGTGCGTTCCCTTAGGTGTTAGATAATAATTATTATTATCATAATAACATAATAACACTAGCTGATTCCCGGCGTGCGTTGCAATGCCATAAATTGTTTCTCACTGCATGTCCTTTCCCGTGCGTCCCCGTTCCCCTTCCACCTTCCCCGCCTACCCTCTCACCACTCCCGCTTCCCCATCCCGCCAACCACCCTCCCGCGTTCCATATATTCAGTCCCAGTACATTCAATTTTCAAACAACTCGCATGCCTGCTAATACATTTTTTTAATTCAAATTATCATTTTTCACATATTACAATAATTCATTTTTGTATACTATAAGTACAATCAATCAAATCTTGTACCTAACATAGGTACCCATTTAAAATATCTATAATTTAAAAAATCTATACACAATTCTTTTGTTACAAAAAAAACAGCTGCCTGCTAAATTCAATTTCATCAAACGCGATAACTGTCAAACGTACGAAGTTAAAATAGTCGTTAAGTTTTCTGAAATTATCCAATTTTATTCGTAATTTTCTTAATTTTTCTTTCCGTAAGAACCTTCTACAAAGTATTAGAAAACTTTAACAAAAAAATGATTGAAATAGGTAAAGTCGTTCTGATGTTATGTTGTGACCAAGGGAAACAAGGATTATTTTTTTATATACGTAGATGACATTTGTATAGCTCAGTTTTGTGTTATTTCACTTCAAGGGCGCTCTACAGTAATTAACTTAAAAATAATCTAATATTCAGTCAAATTATTCGTACAGTGCTTGATGTAATACTATGATACAAAAATTTACAATACAAAGCAATAACAAGTATTATATTATATGACACAAAATGTACAATAATAGAGCTATTATAGCACAGGATAATAATAATAACTAGCATGACATAAAAAAATGTACAGTATATTATAAAGCAATGATAAGAGAACTACAAATAATCATTAGAAGAGTGTTATAGCACAGGACATTAGAACAATAGTACAGGATTCTAGCGTTTTCACTCCATGTATTATCTATTTTTGGCCCTGAAAATCTAAAATCGTATGTTTTATCTATGTCAGTTTATTTTTCATTATTATTATTAATTAAGATCGCTAAATGTATTTGCAAATATATTTTGAAGCCTTAAGTATTTGAAATACAAATTACAAAATACCTCAGCGGCAGGTAATTGAAATACTAAATACAAAATACATTTTTAGGAAGTAATTGAAATACAAATACAAAATACGTATTTGTATTTCAAATACGTATTTCAATTACAAGTAATTCAAATACTGCGGAGCCCTGCCCGATATACAGGTGGTTCAATAATAAAACTTTTTTTTTTCATTGTTGACATTATTATTCGTGATCAATAACTAAACAATTTTTCTTATAATTAATTATTGCCTATTTCTATTCTGTTAATTCTCTAGAAGCCACATTAAATTATTATCGAAAAGATTAGGTATGACGGTATGAGATTTGTTATTATTTTAATAATTTTATTGTTACCAATGTGACCATGGGCTTAGCCAGGTTTTGATTTAGGGTGGGGCAAAAAATAAAAATCTAGAGTAGGTACCGAAAAAAGTAGGCTTCTACAACGTATTCATGCTTTAGGCTCTATGAATACAAAAAATATGAACGTCAGAAGGAAAACCATCCTATGAAGCGCTGTAAATTTAAAAACGCCACTCGGTCGACCATCCCAGAGGTCATGCATCGACCAGCCAGGGTGAGAAAACACCCCACCTTGCCCCACCGTGCTTACGCCCATGAATGTGACATTTAACCGATCAAATGACAATATGACTTTTCCTATATGAAGGTATAGTACACACCAAACAATGAGACAGGCCTGACGTTGATCAGAAATCGTCGTAGAACGCGAGTTTAAGAATAGAAACGTGGCGTACCCCCCCCCCCCCCTCCACGCCCTCGCCTTTCTCTGTCGCACGTATGTAAAGTCGGGGACTGCGCGAGAATGAATCGTACCATGTTCAGGCCGGTTCTAAAGTTTGGCGTGTACTACGCAGGCATCAACAAATTTACAACCCTGAATATATATTAGGAAGTTGAAATGTCAATATTTTATTAGAAACAATGGGCCGCGATAATATTTAAATATGTTTTATCATATAAACCTGTCCTTCAGATCCATGATCCAGATGTCCCCTTTGCAAGATTTTTAAGGTAGGTACCACCTGTCTACTTCTAGTACCTAGGAGGCATACATACATACATTAATTACGTGAGCAGTTTTTCTTCCAATCTAGACCCCATCCCCTTGGTGAGATAAATTTGGGCCACTTCGTGTAATCTTTTCAAGTAACGTGAGATTTTGCTGGACCCCCTCCCCCCCTTTTGAGCTCACGTAATGAATATATGCCCCCCTACCTACGTAAACAGATTATCACGCGCTGAGTATTTTATTAGCTAATATTTGCACTGCGATATAAGTAAGGGGTAGGTATATAATCGTGATTAATTTTTGGGTTATTATGGAGTGTTGCGCTTCCTCCTGAGTTAGCAAATGCGCTCTGATGATGGACACTGTAATGCGGTTCGAAACGTCGCGTCGGCTGAAGAAGGAGAAAGCGCAACACGGCACAATAACCCAAAAATGAATCACGTTATTATCTAGTTTTGTCCGTGAAAATCTATAATCATTTTCAAGGGGGTGTACACCTACTTTATTCTGTTTTATTTTCGCAGGTTTTTATTCCGGCAGGTACCTTCCCTATGAAACAACTTTACATTTCCGTTCCGTGTGAATTAAACGGAGGATTTTCACGCATGTTCGCACCATTATAATTTTAAATCTGCCCGTGCTTTGTAATAATTAAATAACCGTGCCATGGTCAGAGTGGATCATTAATCATAGCATATAATATTAATAATATATTATATTGCATGCATTGGATCATCACTCGTCAGTTGTATATAAATACCTTCCCGCCTACCTATGATAAATACAAAGCTAGATATGTACCTAAGTATCTACATAATAAAAAAATATATATAACAAAAAATTGAATAGCCACTCGTAACAGCACGAATGCATACGGTTCGTTTTTATGGTATCTACTAGTTATATTCAATTATTTGGGAGGCGTCTACTAATACAAGGGCGTGGCTAGGATTTTGTTAAAGGGGGGGCAGGTGCACAAAGGAAGAATATATCTAAGGTAAATACTGCGTGGGCAACGGGACAGGTTTCGTTAAAAATGAAAAACAAAATAATACCTACTGTGGGGGGGGGGGGGGGGCTACAGAATTTCAGAAATCGGCTATTTTCGTCTAAAATAAAATTCTCCCCGACTAGGGAAATATAATTAACACCGTATTCAATGTTTTTGTGACAATATCCTTAGTAGTGTCACCACCTCCCTGTCGGGTGGCACCCCGGGCGGTCTGCCCCGCTCCCCCCTCGCTAAACTACTGCGTTCAAACGGTTTTCAGTCATCGTTGATTTCAGCCATGTTTTAACACGACGCAGTGTAGAAAAGGACCTCTCTATGTTACTTGTAGTGCAAGGTTGTGCCAAGGAAATAAGTATTGCTTTTTTGTTGCGAGAAAGAAAATGTTCGCCTCCTTAAACACTTCAAAATCTAGTTTTTCGAGATCTTTTCTTGTCATACCCTTGTTCTGCCATTTTTTATACCATAGTTCGGCTTCTTGATTGAAATTAAGTAAATCGTAATATAGGCAAAAACTTGGTGCTTTTTCTTTAAAATCAATTAACGACATATTCAACATTGTACTGGGATGTAGCGACATTAGTCCGAAAGCAGGCAAATTTTGGTCACCAAAACGCTACTCCAATACAGATATTAGGAAATCTAAATAAGGAATGATAATCGATCCCTTCCAAAAATCGCATGGAGTCTCAGCAAGGTAATTGGACCGATGTTGTTGACAAGATACAAATATCTGTTCCAAAGGCAGCTGCAGTTCTAATTGAAATATCTAAAATATTTTGGCTCTCTATGTCAACGTTGTTTCGATGATCATTTATAACAGAAATTATACCTTTAATATGACTCATACATGCGTACATATTGATAGTTTCCGATCGTAAAGCATTGGCAATAGGTTCCAATATGCCCGAGTACTTGGCTATCAGTTGAACACATATAATGAAAACTGATTTAATAATAGCGCAATGTAACTGATAGGCACGTTTTCTTGATGCTTTATTAATCATGATCAACTAAAAAGGTATTAATAAAAATTAAATTTATTCTAAACTAAAAAGGTATTAATAAAAATTAAATTGATTCTCACAAACAATAGGCTACCGACGTAAACTTTACGGTTTGTGAGCATTCCTGCACCTTCTAGGGGGGGGGGGGGGCAGCTGCCCCCTCTGCCCGTACCTCGCTACGCCCTTGTACTAATATCTACAGGAATTCCAAAAACTGAAAAAAATCGAACTAATATCTATGAGAACCAAAGTTTTGACGAATATCTACAGCTCAAACTGTTGACTAATATCTTTGGGAACCAAAGTGTTGACGAATATCTACAGCTCAAACTGCTGACTAATATCTATGAGAACCAAAGTGTTGACGAATATCTACAGCACTGGCAGAGGTTGGATTTGCAATTATGTATAGCATATTGGAATAACGTAATATTGCGTAATGCAGTTTAAAAAACTTAATTTATGTAAGTACGTATGTAAAAATCCCTGATATTGGACTATTGGACACATTTAGCTGATTAGTCCAACCTACGCTCTGTAGATATTAGTTCAACCTACGCTCTGTAGATATTAGTCAACACTGGGACCGTCATAGATATTCGTCCGACCTTCGCTCTGTAGATATTAGTCAACACCCTGAAGTTCGTAGATATTAGTTCAACATATGAGCCGTAGATATTCGTCCGACATACAGGCTGTAGATATTAGTATCTGGAGTCATTATTTGCACCACTGTTATCTAAGTATAAATATTATGTGATGCTATATACCTATAAGTATTGAAGGAGGTGGAAGGTACTTTTACCAATCCTATAACTAGGCCAGTGCAATTAGCGCAAAAAAGGGGGTCGCGATCGGAATTATTCCGGTAGTCCCAATTTTTTATATGTTTTATATACTCATCTCCTGATGAAAAATCTGAGTTTTCGACCTTGGGTCACTTGAGCTTTCGCCGCCATTTTGAAAAAACTAGCCGAAATCGAGCCAAAATCTAGTTTTCCTCAAATATCTCGTTTCCAATAAAAAAATTGGGTAAAGTTGCTTTACAAGTTTCGTAGAACATAAAATTACCTACAATTTTTATTTTAAAAGTTTTATTCTATCTCTAATAAATATTGAGATATGCAGTCGTAAATATGTGTATAATTTTATAAAAACAGGTAAATTGCTCGATTTGGTTTAGTTTTTTGTGCGTATCTTTTTTCCAGTACAATTTTGTGAAAAAATTATTGATATCTATTTTGTAGAAAATAAAATTTCGAAAAAGACCTGTAATTTTTATTTTTTTGTATTTTTTTTTTATATAAAGTATAAACAAATATTGGAGTGAAAACAGAAAATTTATCACGATTTATTACCATGTTATACGATTTTTGTTTACATTACATTTTAATATTTTTAACATATTATAACAAATAAAAGAGAGTGGGGGGGTCCCCCCTCCCCCCTCCCCCCTCCCCCGCGGTTCCCTGTAGTTGCCGCCAATTAGCCACTCCAGAACGGGCCATCAGTGTTGCCAACTCAGCTCCTTTAGAGCTACATTTAGTTCTAAATTCAGGTCGTCAGATCCAAAAGTGTGGTATAGCTTCTTAGATAGTTTTTTTCATATAATTTAGATCTTTTTAAATACAAACAAAAATAATAAACCAAAATAATATTTTAGAAGTTATTTCTATGGAAATCGGTTACTTTTGTATGGAATTTGTTTTTTTTTTCTCACAAATACTCTATAGCCGCCAGTCCCTGATTGATGTACTGAACATTTTAAAAGAAAACGGACGTACTTCCCAGCTGTGGGTTCAGTACTTCCAGATGACTACTCTGATTGAGCTGTATATTGAAGCGGAACGTGCTGGAAATTGGGAGCTCCATCTTGCAACGGTCCAAAAAATGATACCTTTTTTTCACGCAGCCGCCCACTTTAATTATGCCAAAAGTGCACATCTGTATTTCGAAGATATGTTGACATTGAAAGAGAAGATGGATCCAATAGAATATGAAAGATTTACCAAAGAGGGTTTCTTTACGATTTGACGATCTCATAAATTTTGGTCAGGGATTTGGTCTGACATGACAATCGAACAAACTCTGATGAGATCGATGAAAACATCTGGAGGTTTGACCCAAGGACGAGGAATCACAAACAGTTCTATTCTTCGTTGGACTGCTGGATTTGTTTATCTGCATACTATTTGTGAGGGTATTGAGTCATTCTGTGGAGTTGAATCAGGAACGTCAGAGCAACATGTAGAGATGAGGCCTACACGAATTAAGAGGGATGACAAAGACGTTCAAACTCTCATTGATTGGTTTTCTCGCCATGAACCATTTCCTAAAACAAACATAATTATGTCTATAAGCAGTGGCATTGTCGGGGATAGCAAAGTAACTTATCACATGGTTGAAAAGATGGGGAAATTTGCTATGTCTAAAGTCGTCAACCAGAACTTTAGAAACCTACACGTATGTGTATTGCCAAAAAGTCTGAAATTGAACTTAAAGAATATTTCCAATATGAACTATCTCCGGTCCCACTGTCTCTTTTCTCAGAGGAAGGCATGCGCAAAGGAACCAAATCCATATTTTACTCATCGTTCAATCCTCTACCAAATAACATAGAACTGGGAGGCAGTAAAATGCACGTAGTTGATGGGGGATATTTACTGCACAAAGTTGTATGGGGTCGTGCACAACCTTTTTCAATCATTTTTCAGCAATATGTCAGGTATGTACAAAATCATTATGGAGCCAATGCGGTAGTGGTATTCGATGGATACCCAGATTCGGTTGAAAAGAAAAGCACTAAGGGGGTGGAAAGAGCACGGCGTGCCATAGTTACAACTTCTGCTGAAGTTTTGTTTTATGAAACCACTCACCCACAAGTGCCACAGGAAAAGTTTCTGGGAAATGAGAAGAACAAGTCCCGTTTTATTTCCCTACTCAGAGCCTCATTTGAACGATCGCAAATAACGACAGTACAAGCTGAAGAGGATGCTGACGTTCTCATAATGACCACAGCAAACTCGTTGTCATCTCAACATGATGCAGTCATAATCATTGGTCAGGATATCGACCTGTTGGTACTCATCACAGCTCTCTCACCTTCAAACGTATATTATCAAAAAGTCGGTAAAGGTAAATCACTTATCGCGTTGTACTCCAACAAATGTTTTAAACACATTGAAATAGTAGAAAACATTTTATTCATTCATGCCATAAGTGGCTGCGACACAATTGGTGCTCCGTTCGGTCAAGGCAAAAACAAATTTTGTAATATTCTTCTCAAGAACCACTCAGCGAATGAACTTGTTCGTGTATTTCAAGATCGAAAAGCAAAGCGAGAAACAATCACTTTGGCTGCCGAACAATTCTTTGCACTTTTGTATGGCGGCAATGAGAAATCAAATTTGGAAAATTTAAGGTAGGGACATTCTTTTTGTCAAGGGGGTGAAAAAGAACAAATTCAATTTATCCAGGCTACCACCCACCAAAGATGCAGTCCAGCAACATGCTTTAAGAACATACTTGAAAGTGCAAACTTGGCTTGGTCACCATAAAGATCCAACTGAATGGGGATGGAAGAAAGATGCTGTTGGGTTACTAACTCCAGTACCAATGCAGAAGGAGGCTGCATCTCAGGCGTTGCTGAACTTTATTCCATGCCAATGCAAAAAAGGTTGCGCTGGAAAGTGCACATGTAGAAAGTCGGGTTTGAAATGCTCCCTACTCTGTATTCACTGTAATGGCAGCTCTGTGCTGCCAGAATGCTGTGGAAGCCTTCGTTCATGATGATGACGAGGAATTTGGTGAGCCAGTCACCACAAATACGGCTGATGAGACATAGGAAGACTATATTGAAGTTGTTCGGGGCCCGTAAGTTTTATCGTTAGTCAAAAGTGATAAATATAAAGAAAATACTTTTTTTTTACGGCATCTATGTAACTTAATTCATATTTTTTTTATTTGTATGTTGTGATACATTGGTGGTTAATGTTGCTGTTATGTATTTTACATGTTATTACAACAATAATTATTTAAAAAAAAAAAAATAATAAAGATATGCCAAGATTAAAACCTTTTCTTCTGATTCAATTTTTGACCCAATTTTGTGTTAGAACCTGGATACTCATTGAGTCTTTTAAGAAATTTTAAACCTACGTCTTTTATGAAATTTTATTCTCTACAAAATTAATATCAATAATTTTTTCACAAAATTGTTCTGGAAAAGAGATACACACAAAAAACCAAACCAAGTCGAGCAATTTAGCTGTTTTTATAAAATTAAACACATATTTACGACTGCATATCTCAATATTTATTAGAGATACAAGAAAACTTTTTGAGTAAAAATTGTAGGTAATTTTATGTTCTACTAAACTTGTAAAGCAACTTTAGCCGAATTTTTTATTGGAAATGAGATATTTGAGGAAAACTAGATTTTGGCGTGATTTCGGCTGGTTTTTTCAAAATGGCGGCGAAAGCTCAAGTGACCCAATGTCGAAAACTCAGATTTTACATCACGAGATGAGTGTTTAAAACATATAAAAAAATTGGGACTACCGGAATAATTCCGATCGCGAATCGCTAATTGCGCTGGCCTAAACCTATAAACAATAAAGATCTGTGAACGTAGTGTCAATAATTATATCAGTTACCCAGTTACCCATTGAGATATCGCTGATATTAGCGAATCTAAACGGTAGGAAATGTGGGAATTTTAACCATCTTAAAACGCGATGATTCGATTTGAATAGCTACATTTTTCTTCTTCTCCGTACGGTGTAATTCATTACTTTTACGTATCATTTTGTGAGGTCCTTGACAGCCTTGTTCAAATTCAAACCTGTCCTTGGAGTTAAGATAGTT
The DNA here is from genome assembly GCA_917880885.1 of Limnephilus marmoratus. Classification (NCBI taxonomy): domain Eukaryota; kingdom Metazoa; phylum Arthropoda; class Insecta; order Trichoptera; family Limnephilidae; genus Limnephilus; species Limnephilus marmoratus. The sequence goes on along the minus strand of OU862909.1, from coordinate 49,084,490 downwards.
ATTACCGTTTCGAAACAGCAAATAATATGGATACCATAATCTTTATCAATAGGCCCAGAGGGCTTGGTTAGACTCAACCGGAAATTTGTCATTTTTAAACTAAATTCTAGAAGTTACGAAACATTTTTACAAAAAAACATAATATGATTTCGAAATATTCTTGTGTTGTCTGGTATACTGTTGTACTTTTAGTCGACGCTCAGATTTATTAATTTTCAAACCAGAAATATTGTTATACAAGACAGAATTCCTACCAAATAATCATACAGTATTATAAATCAATACATTATCTGGTAAAGCCATGTTTCAAAATTTTAATTTTAGTTCAAATAAAATCATTAAAAAAAATCCCGTCACGTGTTTCATGTCGAAAATTGGTCTATTAGTTTATTTATTTGCGCATTTACTAACTAATATAATTCAGATTTTTTTAAACACAAATTTTGAGAAGACATTATCGAAAAATAATAAATTGTTTTAAAGAAAAATAATTTTAGGAAATATATGTTTTTGATTAATTTACCAACTCGAGTTTGGTATTCTTTATAGCAGCCGAAAACATAAGTTCCAAGCCAATTGCCTTGGGCGGTGTAGGGCAGTGATGGTATGTCTAGGGAAATTTCTCTAGATCTAGGGGAGAAAAAAAAATTTAGGGAAAAGGGAAATCAGCACAAAATCACTAGTATGGTATATGGTAACAATATAAATGGGGAGCTCTGAAAAAAAAGGTTAAGTTAAAAAGTTTCACGTTCCGTTTTTTCGGTGATTGCCGTTGATTTTTATTTGGAATTCCGTTTCTAATTCAGTGGTAAGTGTACATACTTTGATTTTTTATTTCACTTAACAAAAAGTGTTTTATTTGGAAAGCACAGTTTTATAAGTACATCTACTAAGTTCCGATATCTTTCCAATCAATAAACATATAACAGGATTAGTGTTAGGTACACAGTGAGGTGACTACGTACTTTCGCAAATGTGATTATTTGAATAATTTGACTGCTTACAATATAATAAAATGTACAACGAAAGTATATTAAGTATGTATTTTCCTTTGAAAATTTTATTTTCTATGTACGATTGTTAGTTAATTTTTATATTTATTATTAAAAAAAATAACAAGTTACAAATGTACATAGAAAATAAAACTTTTCAAAACAAAATGGCTAGAGATTGTTACAGTTAATGCCCAAGAAATACAAAAAAGGCAAACATTCCCCCCCCCCCCCCCCACTCCCCTCCCGACACGAGTTTTGATTTGCAAAGGATGTACCCCCGAATTAATTTTATCATGACATGTCCATTCCCTGTCTCATAAAATACCCAAAGTAAATCATAAGCCGACAATGCATTAATTTAAAAATAAAATAGTTTATTGGTAAGCCCACACTGCGGCCAACGTTCCAACTTCAAACGTTTGGACGATCGTGTGGAGGGGTCCGGGTGTTCGTGCGTTGGAAGTTCGAGTTGGAAGGTTGGAGTTCGAGTTGGCCCGGGCTTCGAGGCGATCCCGACGGCCAACTCACACGAACCAGCGTGCCGCATACTATTAAAATGACAATATTATTACGGAGAGTGGTATAACAATTGTTTGAAAACATGTCGTGTATACAAGTATATGATTATACGTACGTAATAATTATAGGCAACTGAAAAAGATACAGCGTAGCTACAGCTGTTCCATGTCCGCCATTTTGGAGTACGGAATTCGGGGTTGGAGGGTTGGCCGCAGCGACCACACGATCGGCCAACCTTCCAACTCCGAACTAAGTTCGGAGTTGGAAGGTTGGCTTCAGTCTTCAGTCTGGACGTAGAATATTAGATACCACTTTGCGTACAAATGAAGGTAAAGCCACATTAAGCCCACGCAACGCCACGCCACGTGGGTAGACGTCACCATTTCCATATCTGGACTGCTTACCATCCACACATTTTCTATGGAAACGGATGCTTTAGAATCAGACTAGCTCCACGCAACGCAAACCGACGCCCCCTACGCGACGTTGATCTGCCACAGCCAGATCGGCGTGGGCCATGTGGAAGGTGGAGGGGGTATGGTCACGCCTACTACGAGATGATTTTACATCTTTTTGGTGTTATCTGAGCATCTAACGTTATGTTTCGCAATATCTGTGGTTGTTTTTTTGACAGATATTATTAAAAAATGGATGACGAACAGTTCATTGAAACTGGACGGCACGAAGTTATTTATAAAATCAAATTACAGGATTATAGAGATTCTGCATACACGCAGTGCAGCTTGGGAGGAAATTTCAGCCATTCATGGCATGACTTTCAATATTATACCCCTATAATGAATGACAATCAAACATGACATAGACACACTGCCAGTCTTTCTCTGATCCGAATGGACTTTCGTGTTTTCTTTTTTTATGTCATATTCAATTATGCTGTGAAGCTCTTCAAATACCACTTTACTCATACGGAAGTACACGAAGAATCGTCCGTCGTCAGATTCTAGTTCCTTTACTAAAGTATGGAACTCTCCAAACATTTGTCTTTGTTTGTTAATGTTGTGGACCCAAATACTTCTCACTTTTTTCTTTTTACGAGATTATTGATATAATAATAATAATCGTAGCAAATCATCTTCAAATTCACTTTCAAGACATGGCAAAGCTGTCATCTGCTGAGAAGAGAGTCACATAAACATAACCTAAAAAATAAATGTCAAATGTGTCAAATCAAACGTGCCTGCGCACAACCAGAGACCCCTTGTCACGTGGTCACAGCGACGCGTACGTACAGGGGCGTATCACTTCGTTCAAATTTTTCAACCGTGGTCCGTGATGTAAAAGTGCTGTCACACATATATAAAGTTTCATAGATGGAGCTGTAAAGATAGGTTTGTAATTTTGATTTTCACCATCTCTCGCTCAGGGTTGCCAACTTAGGGGTAAAATAAGTGAGATGGGATTTTTTTACTGGTTTAATAGGTGTTTTGGGGTATTTTTTGTGGTATTTTTGGGGGTTTTGTGATTCCATATATTTTTTTAAATTTTTATTACATCGTATACACGGAGCACTCGCACACTTCTTATTTGAGGATTTATTTTTATTGTACAAAAACTTGCTGCAACGACTTGTGCCTTCACAATAAGGAACTCCAGTGAAAAATATTATGGCTTTAAAAAAATATGTTCATACAGACCAATGAACGCTGATTCTGAATATATAAGTTTTATTTCATAATATTAAACGTAGAGTTCTTAAAAAATTATTAAAAAGTGCATTTTTAAACCTCTCGTCAAAACACACTGTAAAGTTGGTATTACTGAATGGTTAGTGCTGACGTCACGCGTCACCAATCATTGTATTGAAACTTTGATTATGTAGGTATGACATAAGCCATCAGTACTAACAACTTTTCATGTTATTCGTTATTTTATACTGTTTATAGATATTTAGTTGTTATGTTTATAAGGCATCTCTTATTAGATTATCTCTATTATTGAAAATGTTAAAAAAAACTACTGTACAAAAAAAAATAGTAATGCTATTTCTAGGGAGAATACTTCGAAGAACGGAATTCAAAATGGCGGCAGTAGATCAGCTGATTGCCCAATCCTATTCTAATTTTTCAGGAGTGATGACGACACACGATTCACCATACACCGGCGGTTTTCCGAGGGGTCTTGAAAAATTAAAACTTTAACAATTATTTTAACTATTATAACTAACTTTAAAAATAAAAATAAATGTGCAGTTATTTAAGCTAGAAGGTAATTATTTATTAAAAAGAATAAAAAAAATGTACTGGAGTTCTCTATTGGAAAAATTGGTGGACTCTTGAAGTTGTAGATTTTTTTTTTTTTTAATTTCCGAGAACATCTGATGCATACAGCTTCAATTTGTTTTGGTTTTGATTTTCTAAATATATCACAAGATCTTGAAGAAAAGGATTTTTTTTTGCAGTGAATACCGCACAAGAATCTCAACTGCTCCCGTCTGAAGCCAGTGAGACTATGGCATTCCCCAAATTAGGTATGTTGTGAGGCTGAAGGTAGTGAGGAGGGGAAGGAGGTGGGGAAGAGGAGGGTTGGGAAGTACCTGGCTATTCAGATCTGGTCACCAAACACGGCTAAAGCCATTTTCAAGCAACGTTTCAATTCTGAATGGTGGTCTTACACCAGGGCGATACTGATAGTATCTTCCACACTGGAACATGCCGCAAATATACTATATATTATTTTAAATGAATTAATTGTGAAATAACACAAATTAATCAAATAAAATTTACTTGCGCATGCCGGGTTCGAACCCCAATCTCCGGATCGTGAGTCAAGAGTCTTACCCACTGGACTACGGAGGTCGTCAGGTCATTTGATGGATGAAAATTAAAATCTCTTGATTTTATGAAACAAACAGCCCCGTACTTTGCGTATCGCTTGTGAAAGATATGTTTTATAAGGTATATAACAAATCGCGTACTGGCAACACAAAATATTTCTATTTCGAATGGCGTTTTTGACAGCATTTAACGGTCTTGGTTTTCTGCATAACAAGGTAAGATATAGCATTTTTCTGTTGAAAATAATTATTATACTGTACATAGATGTTTTATCTGATCGATAAATATGATTTCCATTCAAAAACATTGGTTTTTCATTTTGTTTTCGCTAAAAGCGTTCATGTTCCTGTGGTGGCGCATTAGCGCCGTTTACACGCACACTTCGGAGTGACCGAGTCTCGCGCCACTTCAGGCCGCCGCGCAGAAAAGTAAAGACCGATAGGTTTACAGCGCAGTTCACTGTGCGGACTTTTCTGCGCGGCGGCCTGAAGTGTCGCGGGACTCGGTCGCTCCGAAGTGTGCGTGTAAACGGCGCTATTGGCTTCTTGTTTTGGCCTTTTGTATTGTTTTACGTATTTTAATTTGATTCTTTCAAGATGTATTAATTTATTTTAATGTTTTCCGGTAGACTATATATAACTTATTGTTATCATTTTTATAGATGGCTGTTAGAGGTTTGTCACATGAAGAAATAACTATTGCACTACAAGGAGACATTTCCGATGTCAAATGGGAGTCTGACGGTGAAGGTGAAGAGAGCTGGTCAGTGGAGTATCTACAAGATGACCAGGATCAGAACCAGTACCAGGACATCAACATTCAGCATTCGTCCGTAAATTAATTTGAGGTTAGGTCGGTTAGGATACCTTAGTTTTTGTGTTGTTTTATTATCAATTGTCTTATGTGTTATTTATTATCAATTGTCTTTACTGAAAATAAACATATTTAAAGATGTTCTCAGAGTGTTTCATTTGTCTAATGTAACATTTTCTGATTCCAATAATTTTGTTCTTAAATAATTTATTGGGCTAATGAAGTAGGTCGAGAGCGATTATATTGTCTATGGTAGACAAATAAGTTTCCTCTATCTTTAGTCTATTACTGCTGGCAGGTGCGGGAAGGGCGAGGGGGGGGGGGTCTGGTTAAGTTGGTGACGAAAACCGCTAGGAGGAAAAAGCCCGAAGTGATCGATCTAGGGGTTAGTATATTTATGCGTACGTACGTCGGCCAGTGCGGGACAGGAACGTTGCGTCGCGTTGCGTGGCGTTGCGTCTGCTCAGTATGATCCTTCCTTTAATCATTTCAAAAGCTTGACAAATAAGATTGTTGCCAGGCAATTTCCCCTTACCTTAGATTTGGTTTCAGTACCATTCACACAAAATCGCGCTAATGCTCCGTCCAGAACTTTTAAGGTCCATATTATCATGTATGTAATGTTTTTTTTTTTTTGGTGGTAGATGTACAATACCAACATATCGTTATTTATTTTGTTTGCGCTAGGTTCGAGGTTCGACGAGTAGGAAACAATCTTTAGAACACTGGCAATATCATTCTGAATTCAATCTGACAGCAGTTTCATAACCATAGAAATTCGGCAACTAAAAACAAAAATTCGAAAAGTCACCTAGTTGGCGGCTGAAAGAGTTTTGAAAAATATTTTTTTCGAAAATGTCTAATTTTACTAAAATATTTTCAACTAAAGCGACAGACGTAACTCCTGTCCACAAATACAAGTCTGAGGCCACCGGTTTGACAGTGGTGATAGCAGAAGTCGAGGGTCCTATCGTCAGCGCGTTTATATGCCTGGGTGAGCAATCCCTGTTATCTGAAAATTGTCTCCTGGAATATTTACATTTAATTATAACAGTTTTTGCACCCCGCTAGATTAAAAAAACATTCGTGCAAAAGCTTTCACGACATCTCGAGCAATTATTTTCCATGTTATGAATTATTTTCTTCATACTGACAAATCATACCTACATAGTGACAGTTCTTTACTTTTGGCTTCTTTCTTCACTATTTGAATTAATATGTGTAAGTACATAATATTATTGAAATAAAACTTCTTTACACACGCTTGACTTGGGGAGTAAGCTGGTGAATGCGTGACGAGAGTGTAATGAAAAGTGTGATCGGGCGAGGCAAACGGTTGGGCCTTTATGCACGCTTGACTAGGGGAGTAAGCTAGTGAATGCATGACAAGAGCATTATGAAAAGTGTGATCGGGCGAGGTGCATGGTCGGGCGAGGCCAACGGAAGTTGAGAGGGAGATATAAGTTAGTGAAGTTTTACTTCAGTCATGTGGTCTAAAGCACACTCGTTTTTTTTAAATCTAAAACTGGCTAATCCCTCTCAATGACATAATAACAATAACATTTTATTATAAATAGTGCAATTTAGTAATATCTTTATTAAACTATGCTTAACTCTATCAGCCAAACTATATTGCACAGTAAGTACATTGGATAATGAACACCTTTTCACAAGATGATTCCCATATGGGTGTCAATATGGTAGAAAATAATATTAAAAAACAATTATAACATGTTATACAAGTAAATAAATATTCACCAAACTATGCAAATGTACTAAAGATTTTGGTAAATATGCAGTTAGTCCACCTCACGGATAATACGGAACGTTCGTATTGTCGAAGTTTGGTGCACGGATAATATGGAATATTCCTTTTTTATTAACTAATAGACAATCAAATATGACATTTGTCGGAAGTACCAATCTTATAAAATAAATTCGGGAGGAATCCAGATCCTGCCAAAGTTTGTCTTATCCAAAAACCATGTTTTCACCGCGTTTTAAGTTGAGAACTTTAATCTGGAAGGTGAAAAAAAGTGCGGAAAGCAATAGAAAAAAAATTTGAATAAGTAATTAATTTTCAATTGCGTTAAGTAAAATTTCACTTCGCGAACCGACACTAGGACAACCGGGCGACCATTTTGCCACTGTTATGTTGGTATCCCTGATACAAAGAAGAGCAAGATACGATTGTAGCCGACTTCGTGGGATACATGGATAATACGATGTATACTATAGTGCCGTTTACACGCACACTTCGGAGCGATCGAGTCCCGCGCCACTTCAGGCAATGGTTTGTCTAGCGGGATTGTGTATATTATCTTTACTTTAAAAAACAGCCTACGTTTTTAAATGGTTTGTCTAACGGGATTGTGTATGTTATCTTTACTTTAAAATACAGCCTACGTTTTTGAATGGTTTGTTTGGCTACGCAGGGTTTGTGTAGCGGGCTTGTGTATGTTATCTTTACTTTAAAAAACAGCCTACGTTTTTGAATGGTTTGTTTGGCTACTCAGGGTTTGTAGCGGGCTTGTGTATATTATCTTTATTTTAAAAAACATCCCAGGATTTGAATGGTTTGTCTCCATTCCAGTGCCTGATTAGAGGTTCGTTTACATTATAATATTATTAATTCTGTTTTTCACAATTACGCGCCTTATTCTTTATCCCACGAAGTCGGCTACAATCCTATCTAGCTTTTGTTTGTAGGTCTGGGATACCAACATAACAGTGACAAAATAGCGGGCGGAGTGTAGTAGTATCGGTTCGCGAAGTGAAATTTTATTTATACTTTAAACGGCTGTATCTCCCTCAATTTTGCCGAGCGCGCATTAATTTTTTTTTATTCAGCTTCTCCACACTTTTCTCATCTAGAAAGAGCCTTTTTATTAAATTTCCAAACTTTGGCAGGATCTGCATTTCACCCATAAATTCTCTAAAATAAACTCGCATGTCATCATAATTTTTAAAAAACATCCCAGGTTTTGAATGGTTTGTTTGGCAAAGCAGGGTTTGTCTAGCGGGTTTGTGTAATTATTCTAATACATTTCTTTCCATGTTCTACTGTTATAAATATAGGTACAAACTTGTCAATAATGCATTCACTTTGTTTTACGCAATATTTTTTCTTTGATCGGCAGCATTGGTTGATTGTCTATGAAATGTTTAAATAAAAACAATGGCGTTACCGCGTGAGTAGGGTTGCCATCTTCTAAAATAAAAAAGCCTGACTCTGCGCTGTATTAAGCCGGACATTTTGCCCTAAAAGCCACGTACGTACGTAATTTGGACATAACTTTTATACATAATAATAAAAAATCTGTTACAAGTTACAGTTGTTTATTAACCTTTAACTGTGGACGTCGGGTCTCAGAGGCCCAACCCCTTCTTCAATTTCTCGGAATAAACACCTTCCCCGCGCGTGCCATCCCCGCGCGTCTGAGTAGCTTCAGTTTTAGTTGTGTTATGACCAAGGAAGGAGAAGGTCGCGTCATCCGGCACTTATTACGTGAGTAATAATCATTTAAAATTTGATCAGGGCCTGGGAGACCCGTTGACTATAATTTCAAAATTTCAAAAAGTCATAAGAAAGTCGGAAAAAAAGTCAAAATTTCAAGTCGTAAGTTTTTTTTATGACTTTTTGTTACTGTTTCTTTTATTAGCTAGGAAAAATTATTGGTTTTGATTTTTGTAATACCTACTATAATTAAGTAGCCTTAATATGATCTCAAGTCAATTAAGACTGAAAACTGACTAGGTTTGTTAAATTTGGAGATAATTATTAAAATATGAATAAAAGTTGATTATTTTTATTACTCAATCTTTTATTTATAAATACTTTATACATATAAACTCCTTGCTAAAGTCAGATTGGTCCAGGTTTGAAAATTAGAAGAATTTTATGAAGGGGTCTGTGTGACCCGACGTCCATGGGAGTGTGATTTTTTTTTTCACATCCTTAGTTAAAGGTTAATCATACATTAATCAGTTTAATAACAACAATCATTAATCAGTCTTATTCTTGTCATCATTTGGCATTTATATAGAATATGTCAATAATAAAAAAAAAATATTCAGTCTTCTGTCTGTAGACATAACACAATGAACTTATAAAACAAACAAACAAAACATAACTCTTCTTCCGGTTAAACAAAAAGTTAAACAGTCGACTAAAAAATTTCATCAACAAATATAAAATGAAAGATCTATCTTTGTGGATAAATACGAAAAAAATAAATTAAAATGAAATCTCGACTTCTCCAAATTATTCAAAAATTACAAAAATCTACAATTTTGTATATTTGGCTTTTTCACCTACTTTATCTAAAAGTTCTTGACATGTCATTTTTAAATTACACAATGTGTACATCGTCTTAGCAATTGTTTCTGTTTGCAATAAGGAACTCCAGTGAAAAATATTATGGCTTTAAAAAAATATGTTCATATAGACCAATAAACGCTGATTCTGAATATATAAGTTTTATTTCATAATATGAAACGTAGAGTTCTTAAAAAATTATTAAAAAGTGCATTTTTAAACCACTCGTCAAAACACACTGTAAAGTTGTTATTACTGAATGGTTAGTGCTGACGTCACGCGTCACCAGTCATTGTATTGAAATCTTTGATTATGTAGGCATGACATAAGCCATCAGTATTAACAACATTTCATGTTATTCGTTATTTCATACTGTTTATCGAGATTTAGTTGTTGTGTTTATTGAAACAATTTTTAAGCCTAAATAATTCAGTATCAAAAATAGAGGTATCTCTATTAGTTTATGTCTATTATTTAAAATATTGAAAAACTACTGCACAAAAAAATAGTAATGCTACTTCTAGGGAGAATGCTTCGAATAACGGTATTCAAAATGGCGGCACTTGATCAGCTGATTGCCCAATCCTATAGTAATTTTTCAGGAGTGATGACGTCACATGAATCACTGTACATAATGGTGGTCTTAGGGGGATCTTGAAAAATTAAAACTTTGACAATTATTTTAACTATTAAAACTAACTCTAAAGATAAAAATAAAAATGCAGTTATTTAAGTTAGAAGGTCATTTATACACTGAAAAAATAAAAAAATTGGACTGGAGTTCTCTATTGCATTCCTTGGTCTACTGGACGTTTATTAAAGAGAAAACTCTTTCAACATTGGCGTTATGGCCTGGAATCGCAAAGTAATATTCTGCCAATTTCAGAAGTTCGGAATAAAATTCTTCATTAACAAATGATTCAAAATAAGCAGTCCACTTTTGATGTGCCAATAGCTTTTTGAAGTCAGAGTTATCCTTCTGTTTCTGTAAAAAAAATATAAAGTTCTGCCGTTCGTCAAAAAGTTTACTAACATCTAACTGTAATTTTTTTTTAGACAGAATGTCCTTCGTTTCTGCTATGTGGTCCCTGCTTGGTACTTGGTACCTCAGCTAAATTCATCCACTTAAAGTGTTTCGATTCGGCACTTAATTCACTTATCCAAGAGCTTAACCCTTTCCGACCGGCAAAAAATGTCAGAATTTTGATGGGCCTCACCAGTTAAGCTCTTAATTATGATTTCTTGGGGCTGGGCGACTTACTGATTTAACCACGTGCGCGTGATGGCGCCCTGCATAAGCAGCTACCGCACGATCGATCGATACCGGTGTGGTTCCCAAAAACAGATTTATTTGCTGAAAAGATTTTTTTAAAGACAAACTCACGCTCGTATGAAGCCGGTCGGAAAGGGTTAAGTAGTCTTTGGCAATTTTGTAAGTACATATTATTCATGTTTTCTTTGAATTCTTCCACGCGATCTGTGTGAGCCTCCGATAAATGCCGTAAAATTGCGGTTACCTTGATTGGTTAGAAATTTTGTTCTAGTCTATCATTTATAATGTCTGTTTATTATTTGTGAACACTGGTCAATTACTTCGTTGATTTAAATATCTGAACCAAGAATAGCCACTGTCCCCGCCCCCGCCTTGTCCTTATCAGGTTGCGCTTTATGTAGCTTGCATTGCGTTCGTTCTGCAGGCGCTGCGTGCACCGCGCTACACTAACAAAAAGCCTAACAAAAGCCGTACTGGCTGGACATATAAATATTTAGCCGGACACGACCTAAAAAAGCCAAACATGTCCGGCTAAAGCCGGACAGATGGCAACCCTACGCGTGAGTGAATTAATTTTAACAGAATTAAAATGTTAAATGCATACTTTTTGCGTGTTTTTTGGTCTTCCCCGACATAAATACTCACTTTTCGTAATAATCAAACTAAATCTAACTGTTTCAATAAAAAATATTCCCTTTAACGAGTAAGCGGTTCGATGCATAAATAATAAGATTTTTAATGTGTGTATATTGTAAACAAAATTTGACCAAATTGAAATAATAGCAAAGGGCCCTAAATGGTTGTACAAATAAATCGATTTAAAAAAATGGTTGCACAAATATATTTGTTAGCACCGTCTCATTTTCGGATAATATTTACCAATGTTAAATATTGTCTGTTTGGTGCCCTCTGCTTATCTGCAATGTCTTTATTTACTTTTTCACCTTAATCGTCACCTTTTTATAAATTATTTTGTTTTTACTGGAGATAATAACATTTTTGTCATTTGGTGGCTTTTGGCTGAAGAGAGATATGGTGTAGTGCATACAATATCCTTTTTTGGTTAAAAATATCTTTATAACTACTTCTTATTAAAATGTTATTATAATGTTTATTATATTTTTATATTTAAAATGTCTTTATAACTATTTTTTATTTATGACCGAACCAATTTCACCTTATAACGGGCATCTTCAATTGTACTGCATACATTTTTATTGTAAAATTATAAGATAATCAGTAAAATTATGGATGATAATTATTATTATTAGCAGTGTACAGTTTGGCAATTAAGTGTAGAAAATAAATGATGGCGCTGCGATCGTTTTTTAGGTTTTAAATGACAACACCAAGATGGCTCATAAGACAATGAATATATGTTTAAAAAAACACTTCAGTCAAAATGCATATTTCATAACATATTTGTATTTTCAAAAATTTTTGCACAAAAAACTATAATTTAATAGAAGTAAAATTGTAATTTAATTATAAGTAAAATAAAACAAAACAAATTTTAAGTGGGCGTTTATTTCATTATAAGGTAAAAATAATATTAATACGGCATTATAGGATGGGGCGGTATATATACAAATCAAACACAAAAAATTTACATATCACAAAAACTAATAATAAAAACAAATTTAAAAAAACCCTACTCATATTCGTCAGAACTTTTATTCAAACAATTTAAGGTCAGAAAATTAAGTGTATTTTACTTTTATCATGCAACATTACAAAGTAGTAAAGATAATATTCAAAATAAAGTTGCAAAGTTTATAAACAAAGCCGATGGAATGCAAATTTTTTCGCAAATGTTCCCGGCTACCATCAAATCCAATGTCTTCTTTGAGTACGGTTAGTAAAGTTCTTAAAGTTGGGACTTCTTTACGTACTATGTAAAAAAATATTTTTTTTTGACGAATGGCACAAATATCAAAATCATCCAACTCTTTTTTAGGGCGCCCCATTTTCCGTTTTCCCGGTGTTTCAAATTTTCCATCTGCTTTTCCCCCTTCCTTGACGATTCGCCTTACCGTTGATTGAGATTTACCTGTGTGTGAAAAACGTCATAAAAATTATTATTATAGAAGGTATTTAAAAAAAACACAGTAGATAATATTCATTAACTTTTTACCCGCGTTGATCTACTCCGTTTTTTCAATACCCATACGCGGTATGTATATGTCATATTTCAAGTACCACGAGGCACGAGGACACATTCACTTGATTATAGATGTTTTTTATGAAAAAAAAAATTACTTTCGAAATATGCCTGAATATGTCAGCATCGTGATAGTTACACGAATATCCTAGCAAACGGGAAAAAATACTGTGACATAGTAGCGCTGTTATATCGGCAGTCGAAGTTAGCGTAACAAGGGCTGATACGGGCGCGTGTGAGGCATGGCTTTTGCCGTATCAACTGTTGTTACGATCGCGTGGAAAAGGTTAAGAAAGAAAGAGAAAATTAAGAAAAAAGTTACTTTTTTATGAGTTTAAAGAAGTTGCATATTATTATTATTTTTTAATTGAGTTATTCCCTTTTTCTTGTGGCTTCACATGAAATGAGGATCCGGCATCGGGAGGTACTCCATGTTTTACGAGGGCTTGATGTTAATAAAGCTAGTGGGCCCGACGGAATACCTGCCCTGGTATTGCAGAGGTGCGCTGCAGAATTAGCTCCAATTTTGACGAAGCTTTTTAAACTGTCCCTGAAGACTGGCTCTGTGCCCTCTGGTTGGAAAAAAGCGGTTATCCATCCTATTCCAAAGAAGGGTGACCGCTCCAACCCGGCCAACTACCGCCCCATAGCGATCACATCAGTTCTGTCTAAGGTGATGGAACGTGTGATCAACGACAAACTGCTCACATACCTCGAGAAGAACAAAATTATCAACGACCGTCAATACGGATTCCGGCGGAACCGCTCGTGCGGTGATCTTCTCGCGTATGTGACGCATGTTTGGGGGCGATGCCTGGAACGTTTCAGTGAGACCCAAACGGTTGCACTGGACATCTCCAAGGCCTTTGACCGGGTTTGGCACCGAGGACTTGTCAACAAACTGCTTTCTTACGGACTTCCCGCATCCTTGTGTACGTGGATTGCCGACTTCTTGAGGGGGAGGTCGATTCAGACGGTAGTCGATGGTTTCACCTCTTCCTCACACTCGATAAATGCTGGCGTCCCGCAGGGATCGGTTCTGTCTCCAACTTTGTTTTTGTTGCACATCAACGACCTTTTGTCATGTGCACCAATTCACTGTTATGCGGATGACAGTACAGTTCATGATAGCTTTTTGTTTGACAAGCCCCCAAAGGGCTCACAAACTCCAACAGCTCGTAGGGCTTTGAAGCAAAGAATGGACGGCTACCTCGAGAGTGTTTTCTCTTGGGGTAAAAATAATCTCGTTGAATTTAATGTTTCAAAGACCCAATCTTGTCTGATTACGTCCAAAAGGGACCAAAATGAAAATCTAGTCTCTTTCAACGGAAGCAATCTTCCGAACAGGCCCTCCATTGATATGCTTGGTGTAACCCTAAGTGACCAGCTCAGGTATGGGGGCTCCATTGAAGCCAGAGTAAAGCTAGCCTCCCAAAAACTGGGCGTGCTGTACAGGGCCCGCAGATACTTTAATAGTACACAACTGCTAACCCTGTACAAATCACAAGTACGCCCCACGGTTGAATTTGGCAGCCATCTCTGGTCTGGAGCTCCAAAATACCTGAAAAATACCCTCGACTCTGTGCAGAAACGGGCGGTCCGTTTGATAGATTCTCCCATCTTAACAGACGGATTGCAATCTTTAGAGCACAGGCGTCGGGTGGGAATGCTATCCTTGTTCTACCGGTATTACAATGGAAGATGCTCCGAGGAACTAGCATCATTGATCCCTTCGGCACCGGTGCATAGTCGGGAAACACGCCAAACGCGTGCCCAACATTTGTACACGGTTGACATTTGTCACATGAGAACGGGTCGTTTCTTCGACTCGTTCTTGTGTTCAACAGCTCGGCTGTGGAATGATTTGCCGGCCTCTGTGTTTCCTCCTTCCTACAACATGGGTCTCTTCAAGACCAATGTTCATTCCTTCCTCTCCTCAAAAAGACCCTCCACACAGCATCCCAGATGACATAGGCCCTGAGGGAAATTATTTTCCTCAGGGCCTCCTGTGTGGAGTTAATGTAAAAACTGTCATATGAGATTGTCAAATTCGGATTTTTAAACATAACCTCAAATCAGATTGTAATGGTTATAATCAATTTGGGAGGCGGGAATGGGTACCGCCGCCCCGGGAACCTTTATTGGATAACCAACACCTCTGCCATATGTCACCTTAAGTGGTTCGCTACGTTTGGTGATTTAGCAGGGGTTCCCGGGTTCACAGGGTGAGGTTTGTCTAGGTCTTGGAGGCGGATGACCAGGACAAACTGAACCCCATATTCCTACCCACCCCTTAAACCCTCTTCCTTCCTAGAACTCTCCTCTCCTTCCTTTCCTTAAAAAACCCTCCACACAGTATCCCTAAAGATGACATAGGCCCTGAGGGAAATTATATTCCTGTGTGGAGCTCATGTAAAAAAAAAATCGCTAGAAAATTGGCATAAATCTTGTAATACTAATGAAATTTATTAAACAAACTATACTATGTACCAGTCATTTCTGCAGTTCATTTGTAAACATCTTCTAAATTAGACAGAAGCTTCTTCGCGTGATATTTGGGCGATCTTCTACTCAGATTTTAGACAATAAATCGACCATAACATGCGATAACATGACAGCCATAGGAAACGTCATAGCAAAGCGAGTAATTCGGTGCTGCCATAGTAATGAGAACATTTAGTTCCAATTTATTTAATTTCTAGACTTAATTGCCAAACTATATCTTTGGATAGGCAGCTAGACCATAATAATATATTGTTAAAGATATTGACACAAACAAACCTTAATGTTATTGTGTCATCAGATTATTCTTTATTTATTCTAAACTGAACCTATGCATTACATAACAAAATACCTAGTTAAAAATATTTTACATAAAAATATGAATCAAAATAGAGTAGGGATTTTTGTTATTTGTTTGAGGCAATGTACGTGGTTAGTATAATTATTGTGGTTTAATTCGTTGAATGCGGACCACACGGCAGTTCGACAGTACAATGCACTGGGGCCATGCGTCGCCTATTTTTGTACACAACTTCTTTACCTATGTCGTTAAGATTTCGGCTTTATTTTAGGGTACTGTGTTGCCTTAACCCTTCGAATAATAAGAAAATAATTTTCTGTCAAATTTTGCCTATCAAGGTTTGCGCGCAAAATTCCTGGGTCTTCCCATGCATTTTAAATGTTCCTATTTATTGGTTTTTTTTAACGCTTTTGCAAAAACAAAAACTGTTCTAAAATCTAGATAAAATAATCTTTCCGGTGTGTTTATTAGAAATCAACATTTTTGTTTCTAAATATTAAAATTTTAATATTGGAAATTAAAATTGGCTAAAAAATGCATTCCTGCGAATATTCGAATTAAAGTAATTAAAATAGAATAAACTTAAAATTTAAAATACAGACTCCTTTTCTAAATAAAATTTGTAATAAAACTGTCACCTCACTTTTTATCACTTTCATACAATTTTATTTTAAAATTAAATGTGTGATACGTCACAAATTGGCGAAAAATTAAACCGTCACTTTTGATCGGGTTTGTAAAATATCTGAAAAACCTAGCTCATATAATTCTGAGACAATGAGAAGCATTATTTCATTCCGTTTCTAACATAAAAGAAATCACAAATATTCGCATGACAGGAAGAGAGATATCTAACTTTTAATAATGCACTGTCGCTCTGGGACAATCTGGGTCTCCCGTTATTATAACGGCATATGATGTTTTGGGACAATTTGGGTCTCCTGTGATTAGACGGGTTAAAAGAATTTATAATCTGTTCTTTCATATATGGCATAAGTTTAATTATTTTAAAAAAAAAAACACCTTTTGTGATTATGCTAATATTAAGATGAATTAATTGTTTGTTATTTTAGGAAAAAAACACTTTTTGAAGTTATGCTTTAAAATATTAATATGAATTAATTGTTTGCGCTCCCGTACACATACAATATGAATAAATAATTTTCTGCATAAACAAACTCAAATCTTTCTAAATCAGTAGTATAAATATTTTACAATCTGTTAATGTGTATGTGAAATAGCTTATCCAAGCAGTAACCTTAACAGTATCCAAGTATCCATGCTCGTTCAAAGCACAACGAGCCTTCCGGCCTCTGGTAAGGGAACGTACCCATACTACGTGACCTGTTCTGAGGGGGGGGGGGGCGTCTTCAAAATTCCACGCTTGGTATGGGGGAGGGGGAGGGGTTAAAAATTGCAAGTTGGTCACGTAGTATGGGTACGTTCCCTAAGATGAGGTCTGAATTTCCGGTTTTTTGGTCCCTCTTTTTATTTGTTATAAATACACATGTTTGGAACTCTTTTGGTATGAAATAATAAAATATTTGTTTATAAATCATCAGATTCAACCAAAGATATTGAAATATAAGTAGATGTGCTATCTGCTGTTTTTACTATGTGGGTCTGCGCTTCCGGGTGTCGCCGATATTGTTTACCAATTAACAAATAAACTAAAAGAATAAATAATTAACGAATAAACCAAACGAACGTTAAACTAAATGAAAGAATTCTTTCCTTATTCAAAATATATTGTTAATCAATATTAATGCACGTTTTCAAAAAATCAACGAAATGAACAAATTCTTTTTGTATGAATTTTGTATAATTAGCGCGTAGTCCGGCGACAGTTGCGCGGACACCATAGCATATCTCTTCTGTATTTGAATATCTTTGGATTCAACTAAACAACTTACTTTTAACATATTATATTTATACTGCTCTACCATTAAAAATTATCAATGAAAAAGAGCCACGTACGGGAGCACTTAGCATAGCATTGAAACGTCACATGTTTTAATGCGTTCTTTACACAATATTACATATTTTGTAATTGAGATAATATCTCACTTTTTGTCCTAGTTATTTATTATAAATTTTCTTAAATTAGCAACTGAGGCCCACGATGACGATGGTCTCCCACACACCCTGGAGCATTTGATATTCCTCGGCTCGGAAATTTATCCCTACAAAGGTCTGCTGGACCTCCTGGCTAACCGCTGCCTGGCCTCAGGGACCAATGCCTGGACGGACGTGGACCACACTGCCTACTCGCTCCACACGGCGGGGGCTTCGGGAGCCCTAGCGCTGCTCCCCGTGTACCTCGACCACATCCTGAGCCCGCTACTCACGGACTTTGCCTTCCTCACGGAGGTGCACCATATCTCGCAGCAGGGTCTGGATGCTGGGGTTGTATACTGCGAGATGCAGGGACGGGAGAACTCTGCGGAGTCTCGCTGCTACAACCGGCTGCAGCAGATGCTGTACCCCGACTCTGGGTACTCCTCCGAGACTGGGGGCAAGCTGCATAACCTGAGAACTTCAACTACCAACGAGAAGGTAAACTTTCGGTATTGTCACATATCTACAATTGATTCAAATCTTTTTCATAGGAGAATATCAAATACCGACTTTGTGATACTCCATCAGTTGATCCACTAGAACTTGAAAACATCTTACATATGCGCCCTTGAGGTGATTTTTCACAAAAACGGCGCCATATAAATCATCCAAATATTATTATTATGTATTTTTATGTTGATTGATTTTTGGGATTATGTATAAGCAAAAAAAAATTTACATGTTTTTTCATTTGGGTACATTAGGGAACGTACTCAAACTACGTGACCAACTTTTTGCCATTTTTAACCCCCCCCCCCCCCCCTCCGGTGACCAAAAACCTAAGCCCGTCGCCGCTCATTTGTACCAAGCGTGACATTTCGAAGACCCCCCCCCTAAACGTGTCACGTAGTATGGGTACGTTCCCTTATAATATTACAACATTATATATAACATTATTCAATACATTGTAGAAGTACCACTAAACAGTGCTGTTTTATGACACTGGAGCTACAAGATAGGAGATTTAACCACTCGGACCTGTAAGCTTGTTTACACCACAATGTAACATAACTTTTTTTTTATATAAATACCTCACAAGGGTCTCAGCTGCTCCCGTCTGGAGCCAGTGAGACTATGGCATCCCCAATTTAGGTATGTTGTGAGGCTGAAGGTAGCGGGGAGGGAAAGGAGGTGGGGAAGAGGAAGGTGTGAAAGTACTTGGCTATTCAGATCTGGTCACCAAACACGTCTAAAGCTATTTCAAGCAACGTTTCAATTCTGAATGGTGGTCTTACACCAGGAAGAGTATCTTCCACTCTGGAACTTGTCGCAAATATCTACACATTATTTAAAATTAATTAATTGTTAAATAACACAAATTAATCAAATAAAATTTATTTGCCAACGCCGGGATTGGACCCCGCGACCATCAGATTGCGAGTCAAAAACCTTACCGCTAGACCACGCCGGCCGTCAGACTACTAGACATGTGTGACGTATTAGGCATACCTGAGTTATTAATAATAAAATATTCATAATCACTCTGGTTTATCCATGCCCTTCTTATGCGTGAAGGCTATAGGGTAGTGTGGGCCCATTTTTAAATAAATCTATTTGAATTTCACTTTTGTTTTCTTGACTGAATGAATGAAGTGGAAATTAACCCACTTTTCAACATCTGATCGAGCTGAAACTTGGCAGATTGACTCATAGACTCTTGATGACAATTTGACAATTTTGGTGTCACTCATGCACATACATGTGCGCACACATACATTTTTCAAAAATTGGATGATATTATATTTAAAAATTTACGCAGTTAATATACAAAGTAAATGTCTACTTTCCAATTGGCTTAATAACTATCATTTATTATTTTTGTAGTTATTTGACACTAAAACAATTCCGCTTTTAACTAATTTTCAATCGCTTGGGGAAACCTAAAGATGATACATTAACCGCAGGAATGCCGTTCGTGCACCGGTGTGTTTGAGATTTTACACGCGATTTTGACCCTTATGTATAAAGAAAGTGTATGAAGAATACGGTCAGAATCTCTTGCTCTATTATCGCCCTTTACCATAGAGAAAACCGCAATGCGCCTGGTCACTCCAAATAATTTATATTAATAATTTACCGGAGCGCGGGAATGTGCGCAGTTCTTGCGCATGTGAAAAATTCCTTTGTCTCCGATTTTGATCTTTCTATGTACAAAATTTCTCAAGGACACTGTCAGAATCGCTGGACACGAAATGTCATTGGGTGTCATGGATGCCGCTTTTTGCGAACGCTAATTGGTGGACAACCAACCCCAACTACCCCGGCAAACATGAGGTTAAATAATTTTTTTTAATTTTTTTATCTACTTACTTAAACCATCACTCTATAAAAGGTTGCGGGAATATAAGGAATAATACACTTTTGAAGTATGCTAGTTATTTTATTTAATTATCATAAAAACGTAAATCTCTACCGCGACATTAATCGGAATGTTCGAGAAGTTAAAACAAGCGTGCAGTCAGCTCAAATTTTGGAATCGTCTTCGGGAACCGTCTTGGGGTTGCAAGTACATAGACAAAAATGATACCAGTGTATAAATCGCTTTTACGTTAAAGACCTGAGACAACTTTTTATCACTAGCTCGTAGTGAAATAAAACACTGCAGCGGCCCATACTAGTATAGAGTTTGTTTGTATTATTTACTTGTATTGAGCTTCCTGCTTCTTGAGACAATGTTTCGGACAGCCTTGCAGTGTCTGTCATCATGGCAGATCATATCACATCGTACTTTTGGCTGTAAGTTTTTAAATCATAAATTTCGTTTTGTTTTTTAGGTGAAAGATTACCACAAGAAGTTCTACAGACCAGAAAACATTACGCTGATTATTGCTGGACAAGTTGAACCTGAGGACGTGT
This sequence comes from Limnephilus marmoratus, assembly GCA_917880885.1. Taxonomy (NCBI): domain Eukaryota; kingdom Metazoa; phylum Arthropoda; class Insecta; order Trichoptera; family Limnephilidae; genus Limnephilus; species Limnephilus marmoratus. The sequence continues at coordinate 49,063,839 of OU862909.1, read as the reverse complement.
TCAAGGCACTGCAGTCTGTTGAGGATAAAGTAGTATCCAAGGTTTGTTAATCTAAATTATTAAAACATATTGCTCACATTGAAATATACAAATCATTAGTAAGTTTCCAATTGTGAAAAATTATTGGAATAAATTCCAATCATCCTTGATCCAGAAATATGAAACTCATTTTCGATGTGATGTATAAAAAATTGCTGTGTAAGTCTTCCATCACAAACAGGCAACCTTTTCCGCTTACTGTGATGGTAGTAGGAGATTTTCAAATATTGTGATAACCCAGGAATGTTTGTCTTTCTTTTAAAAAAAATGCGCATGTAATAGGATGGGGTGGTACGCTTGATGCTTTTATAAAAAATTTACAAAATTATCAAAATTATATTATCAAAGTTATGTATAATAAAAGTACCTAGAACATTTTCGACAGATGCATTATACAAAGAATCTAAACTATTCAGTCTCCATAAACTATTTATACTGCAAACTATGAAACATATCTTTAAAAACAAAAACAAATTCGAAAAAAATGAAAATAGAATCAACATTAGAAATAATAATAATGTATTTTATACCCCCCAAACAAATACCGAACAAATGCAAACACACAGCAGTTTCATTGGTCCTCGTACTTTCAATCTTTTACTGAAAGTTATTCAAGTGGCAACTAAATTTCCTCAATACTTAAAAGAGTTAAAAATATGGCTTAACAATGCTGATGTTGAAACTTTATTTATTTAATTTATATCACTTTATGTTTCACACATAAACATATTACACTGTACACTATTGTATACACTTTTTGTACAAACTGTTTAGACAAATTTTAATAATGTTTTTACTTTATATGCCCACTGTTTGTTTTTTTCTAGGTACAAAAATAAAATGTATTTAACTATATTACCCACGCACAGGCTGTACCTCAGTGGGTCCCATTACTCTTATGATTTTCATAATATGTATATATATAAAATGTAAAATTGGGAAAAATAAAGGGATAAAAAAAAAGTCTTATACATATCATGTATTTTATAAATAAATAAATAAAAATATAATGTTGTACATTCAATTTTACAACATTATATTTTTATCTAATATATAAAATTCTCGTGTCACGGTGTTTGTTATCATACTCCTCCGAAACGGCTGGACCAATTTTGATGAAATTTTGTGTGCTTATCTGGTAGGTCTGAGAATCGACCAACATCTATTTTTCATACCCCTGAAAGTAAACGGTGTTCCACTCCGAATTTTTATTTTATTTTTTTGGACAAATTATTTATTTTTTATTTTTTTTTATGGTGAGGCATTAAAAAATACATTCAACCCTAAATTTTCACCCTTCTACCATTAACCCCTATTTTTTAAAAGTGATATTAGTAATTCAAACCGGTGTCACTTCTGACCCGATGAGAACGAAGCCGGCCTCTTTCTCTAATTTTAAATTTTTTACTAATCAATTACTGTTTGATATTATTACTACAAACATGATTCACGGTCCATGCGGTAATTTGAATCGTTCATCGCCTTGCATGGTAGACGGAAATTGTACAAAGGGTTTTATTAAAGATTTCAACCACGATATGGTCACACATGTTGAAGGATATGCAATATATCGTCGAAGAAATACCGATAATGGCGGACAATCATTCATTAAAAATATCAGTAACGTAGACATTGACATTGACATTGACAATCGTTGGGTGGTACCATATGCACCTCTGTTGAGTAAAAAAGTGGGAAGGAAAAAGGCATGAGGGGTGGGTAGGAATCTGGAGGTCATTGTATCCGGGAGTGAATCCATCCCTCCAACTGCGGTGCAAGACCATTGCCTTGAGCGGAATTGACCTTTTACCTTGACCTTTCCAGCCGGACTCTTTCGACCCATTGGTCGAGAGAATCCGGCTGGAAAGGTCAAAAGGCCTCCCTCAACAAGTCTCTCTCGATCCGGCCCGCCACGCAGCAGGTGGGCAGACGCATCCGCCGCCAAGACCCGCACAAAAGTCAATTTTGCTAAATCAAGAAACGTAGCGAACCGCTTGGGGTGACCTATGGCAGAGGTGTTGGTTATCCAATAAATGGTTCCCGGGGCGGCGGCACCCGTACCCGCTTCCTTTCGAAAATTCCCGTAAGTAAGTGGAAAAGTAAGAAAATCACAAAAAATATAAATTCATACACAAAGACATCTATGATACTGAAAAAAACAAAACAAGGAAAGTTGGGCATCGATAATTGCTTCATTGTGTAATTTTTAACTTAATAAAAATACTTAATTTAATTCAACAGTTATTGATTCTGACGCGGTACGAAGTTCGTCGGTTCAGCTAGTTTATTTATAAAATACATGATTTAAGACTTTACATGTACAATAATAATAATATTGTTTTAATCCAGGATGTGGGGAGGATAGTGCAATCCCACACGTCCCATAAAGTTGTACATATTTACACAACAGTTAAAGTAAAAAAAAGTAAATAGAATAGGAAAAAAAAAACATAAGCGATAATAGAAATAAAATAAATAATCAGTTATAATGTAGGACGTGGTCTGGAGTGAGCTCGGGCCCAGCGCTTGCTCAGGAGTGGTGCTTGGTGCTGGAAGGCTGCGATCACCACTGTGTTATCGAAAGCCATTAGCCGCATCCTGGCTCCAGTGACCCGGTGTCTCATCAGACCGGCGAATCCGTGTACATAATAATACATGTACATAATCCGTGTCCTAGCTCCGTAAACATTGTAGATGCGCTGCTGTATCTTCTGTATCCAAATATAACTCTGCAAGCATCATTATATTGGATCCAGAGTCGTTCTGTTGAGCTGGTTCGGTAGTGACACCATGTTTCACATGTATATAGGTTAGGTTTTTTTTACATTGTTACTGCATTTGAAGAATCTGTATATACATATTTCTACTGTTATGCTATTCAATATTTTTTATGCATGACATGGAAAATGGGTTTCAATATGATGGAAGTAAAGAATTTTTCAACTAATTAATCAATGATTATTTTCTTGTTTATTAAAAACGTAGACAAAAAAATCACCTTTCGACCATTTCATGAAAGAAATGTTATGATTTTTTAGGGTGAGCGTCCCCCGTTTGAACGTCCCTGGCAGGGCTCCGTCCCCGGCTGCGGCCCCACGCTGGTGGAGCGCCTGCCCTACCCTGCCGACCAAGAGGACTGCGGCCTGGTGCTGCTAGGCTGGCGGGGTCCCGACCTGCTGCAGCCCGGGGGAATCAGCACCTTCACGGCGCTGTCGGTGCTGCTGCGGTACCTCTGTGATACCCCCGCCGCCCCCCTGCAGAAGGTGCTGACTGAGGTGGAGCATCCCTACGCTAGTAACGTGAGTCATTCCTTACATTATTTTAGTAGTTCCATGACAATTCAAAGCAGTTAGAGAATATTAATGAAAAGTTAAGAAAAATAAAAAACTTATCTAACCTATCCAAACGTATAATTTTAGTCACAGGTCCAGTAGAATTCCTCTGTTAAAATGTCTTTATTTTTTGTCGCTAGTTGGTGGTAAGAGTGCATTCGTGAATTTATGTAAATATTGCTTTAAACATGCATTAGTGAAGTATGTAATACCAATCAAATGGTAAAAAAGTATGACGTGTTTATCAATTAACTACATTAATTACAAAAAAGAGCGTATAGTGAAAACGGTTCCATGACAACTCAACAAAGTGGCATTTCAACACCCCTTTGAAAAGCCATTAAAAGTGAAGATGTTGCAGATTGTTGAGTTGTCCGGTCACCAGTAAAAACAATAGTCCATTCTTTGGTAATAAAATATATCAAGTCTGGGAATGGCATACAAAAAGCAGTTTTAGGCAGCTGTTTTCTATCCAATCAATATTTTGCATGTCATATCCCCTTAACTCTCCCGCAGCCAACTAGGGCCGAAGGTAGTACCCGAAATTACTATCCTTCTTACACCTACTTAAATACATGAAATATATTTTTAGTATGGGGGGAGGGGAGAAGGAAGACGGTCAAGATCCCCAAAAAAAAATTGAAAAACGCAGGGGGTCGTCGGCCGACCCACATGGTTACCGACTTTAGTTTTTTCATCTTGGCTTATCGAGAGTTACCCATTGACCTCGAACACCATCCCAGTGGGTGTGCAATGTCTTAAACTCCAACCACGCCAGGACTATGAAGTGTGTTGGCTTAGAAACAATATATATATATATACATTAAAAAAAATTATATCAAAAAGATTGACCAATGTAAATGTTTTTTAATCTAAATTAAAAACTTTTTTTTTAAAGTCATTTTTATATCTACATTTAATCATATTATAATATCTTTAGTTAAACAAAACATTTGTTTTATGTACCTGATTCAATCTTCAAGTAAATTTAAAAAATATATGTTTTAACATGTAGTTTAAAAGTTATATTAGATTTAGTTCACCGCTGATGATTTAAAGTTTTTGGTACAAAATTAATTTAGATATGAAGGACAGTTTTTTAGCTTAAAAATTCGGAGGCCAATGGGTTGAGAAGTTTTGTTTTTATAGGTCCCTTGAAGACTGAATTGCAAAAATGGTCTAAATAATCCCACATAATAATATGTATACAGTCTTACTCATAATCGCAAAGTAAGATAACACCATGAGAGCAAGAACAGGTTAGGTGAAATTGTTACTCGTAATGGTGGGTCAACCGCGCGCATGCGCGTTTTCTTACCCCGTCGCTGTGCGGGAGATTTAGTAGCTGTCAGAATTTAAATCACCCAATCACCAGGGTTAACTCAGTACTACGGCAGTGTAACTTTCGAAATGGCGAACTTTTTGGAGAATCTAGACATTTTGAATGGAGCTTTGGCAAATATTGACCGTATTCGCGGCATTCATGAACCACGGCTACCGAAAAGGTACAAAAAAGGTACGATCCATTTGCGGCACTTACGGAAGGAGATTTTAGGTCTAAATATAGATTTACAAAAGTTAACACGAGAATTTTGATTGACTTGGTACGACCGTATTTGGATGTGAACAATAAACGGGGTGACAAAATATCTACCGATCTCCAGTTCTTTGTGCCAATTCTTAGTTATTTTTAAAACGTGAAACACAAAACAATCTCGTTGAATTTCTCTATCTTTCTATCTCGTCAAATCTCGTTTTGACGTATGAATAAACGTGAACGTTGCTACCGTAAAAAAATCTTAACCCATAATCCAGCTGTCGAGCAATATTGGGAAAATTTATGATTATGAGTAAAGATTTTTAACCTGAGCAGTGTAGGCCCCCTCCCCTGTATAGCTAACGCGACGCTACAGCGCCGTGTTAGGGTTTCATTATGAGGCTGAAAAGGTTTAACCAGATTCTTTTTGTCAATCCCTTGGAAAACCTTGCGAGAGAATTTCACTGTATTTGCTATAGTTTATAAATTTTTTTCTATAATTCCAGGTAGTGCACAACATGGTAGAGAACTCCGCCTCCATGATGTGCGTCATGCTGGAGAATGTGGAGATGTCGCGTCTTAACCTCGCACTCCCCGTGGTACTGGAGGAACTGCAGCGCGTGGGCAGCGGCAAGGAGCCCCTGGAGCTGGAGCGGCTGCACCGGCTGCTCAGGCTACAGCACCGCGAGGCTCTGGCGCACACGGAGACCAACCCTCACCAGACAATCACCTTCATGTGCATCGCCGACATGCTGCATTCTAATGATGAGAAGCAGGTAAAAGTATTATTTAATAACTATTTACACAGCCGTATTTACAAATGCACCAAGTTTCCAACCAGTTGTTGTGAGTTCAATTCCTCTGCTTGCTAAGTTCTCCATCATCGCACAAGCAACATTTTCCACTTATTTGAAATTTTATTTATTGTTTTCCACCTCAAAGTTAGGATGTGTAGCAATCGGACGTGCTACGTAAATGTGTAAAAGAAAACACTAGAATTAACTGCTGATAGTTTTTACTAAGAATTAAAATTCACAATGTTATCGGAATACAGAGCTTGACAGTAGTAACATAACGGGACCATTTGTTTTGGCTTGCTGTTCTAAAGACTAATGTACAGGGAATTTGAATGCTCCGGTACTTTCCATAAGGTGCGACGATATGCCAAATATTTCAGCGCAGGTAGGTAAGTACTTCTCCGTGTTCAGCGTTGTTGTTGCTCAACGTTTTGTTGAGCGTTGGCTCGCCACAGATGTAATCATAGTCCTTGTATGAGAAAACTTTGTATGCTGTTGGTATTGCTGTCCATTTATATTAGTTTTTATTCACCTGTTGAACTTGGGATGATATTTAATATAAGATTATTTTTCCTAAACACTCTAAAACTTATTCGGTCCTGCTGCTGAGAGCACACTTTCAGTTACGAAAAAGAAGAAGAGATAAGAACGGAGCTATCAGCAGTATGCTTTTATTACTTCAACTTTTAAACTTTCACTTTGAAATTTACATTTTTTACTTGTACCGCCAACTTATTGGTGTAATTTAGCACTTTAGTTAATATTACCCACGCACAGGCCCGGACTGGGACCATTTGGGGCCCTCCGCTAAAACCTGTAAAGGGGCCCCCTAACGTAGGGTGGGGGGGGGGCTTTAGAAAACGGGGGATCCGGGGGCCTCCCCCGGAAATTTTTTGAAAATTAGGTGCTTGAAAACAATGAAAACGCGTTTCTACGCTTTATTGGCACCTATAAAGAAGAAGAAATTCAGATTGACTGTCCTAAAACGGGATAATTCTCCTAGTTGGGCAGTCAAAATTTGATAAATTATGTATACAGATGTATATTATTGTGGTAAATAAACAAATAAATTTAAAAAAATAAAAAAGATAGGTTTTTATACGAATATTATGATTTTCGACTTTTGTTGACTTTATTATTTATTGAAATAAGAAATTCACAGTAGTTTTAGGATACCACAACACTACTAAACACATGCTATAGAACTGCCAATTATTATAACGGAGTTCAAAATAAAGGGCAGGATTTTATTAGCAAGCAATAATATTTGACGTTGCAATTCTATACTCAGATAAATTAAATTTTATAAGCTCGTACAACGCAACTCCACTTGAGTCATTAACAACTGCAATCTCTAAAAGTCTTTCATACACTTTTCCTTGAACGACATAGCGGACGCATATTGCCAATTGGTCCATGACAGCTATATCTTGGGTGCTGTCCACCATTACGCTGTAGATGATGCTATCCTGGAGGTCTTTCAAAATAATGTTTCGACCCATCGAGCTAATTATCTTGATTAACTTGTTAATGAAAGTCTTTGATAACAAAGTCAACATTGATCCTCGTCCAATGAGCTTTTTAGATTGCTTTCCTGTGGCTTCTCTTTTGTCCTTTATTTTTATTCTGTGCTTTTTGCTGTCTTTGATACATTTTTTTACATGGCTTTGCAAAATTACATCATAATTAGCCACCAACATGACCAGTTCAAGGAAATTACCATGATTTTGTAAAGAATCAAGAGCGTAGGCTGCTTCTGCTTTGTCACCTCTGTAGGCAATGCCTTGCCTTCCTATAAACGAAACTATGTCTATCAAACGTTGGATGACCAATCTTCTAGTTTGAATTTCACTTTCTTGCTGTTTAGTTTGGTTGGTATTCATGAGATTTGAAATATCGTAGCCCTTTTGACTTTGAAAAGCTGCTTTCGCAGCAAGTTCATGATGGGTAGAGTTTTCGTGTATTTCTACTGATTTATATACATTTTTTGAAGAAACATCATAACCAGTAATGTAGGTAGAGTCTCTGTGTCCTTTATCTCCAAAAGCCACACAGCACGAACAGTACACTTTATTCAGCTGAATTGAATATGATAACCATTTTTGGTGTATTTTTTCACCACTTGGCAAATGTCGGTAATAAAGTTTAGAAGGCTCAAATGGAAATTTTGTACCTTTTCCTTCTACAACTTGATTAGGATGTTTTTCCATGAAAGCTTTTTTAATCGTGATTGGGTCACTTTCGTATGGACAAATGAAACACCTAAGTTGTTGTTTAGCTGCATCACAGGTCTCCTGATTTTCTTCATCATCTTCTGAATCAGAATTGGAGCTTGATTCGCCGACAAGAGACGATGGATAATGGTCTATATGTGGCTGATTGCAAGCTGGCGCCTCACCCCTCTCAACTGTACAAGAAGAAGTTGATACTGTTCACTAGGGAATCCCCTTTACTATACCATACTGTAACTAGAATTAATTATGATTTTCAAAATCATAACTAATTGTAGTTACAATATAATTAATTTAAAACATTGCTCGTTATAATTATATTTTGACCATTGATGAATAAACCGACAAACTACTATTCATATTTTGCATAAAGTACCTCCTAATGACGTAGGCCTTAACACATTTCTATTGTGAATTTATCCCCAATGTGATAAAGTTTTTTATACAGTTTATTTTGTTTAAATTATAATTAATTAGCCCTATTAGTAAAAACCTTTAAAGTAAAAAAAAGCAAAAACTAATATTGTTAAGTTCTTAGTATGTGCATAAAAGTGTAGAATAAATAGAACTAAATTTCAAAAAATTACAACCCATAATAATAATAATAATCTAAAATTTTGATGACCTTACCTACAGCCGTGTCATCGTTTATCTCTGAGGTAGAGCTTGATGGTTTTAACCACGTAAAAATTGAACTGGCACACTGGAAATCTTCTTGTTTCTTTTTCTTATTTTCCTCTCTTTTTTGAAAACCACTCTTGTAAGTTCTCTTCATTGTTTTTGTTCCGTTCGTAATATTAAGAGGACATAGGTAGCAGAGGCGGCCGCTTCCTTAGTGCATTTGTGCACTGCGCTGCCGAACTCCGATATACGTCAGAAGTGTACCTAAATTAGTTCATCCTCTCACGAAGTATTCCCGCCAATTCGTTACAAAATCTTTACCAATTGATTAAGCTCCCTAGCATGAGAGAAAGGAATTCGTGCACATTTTGTTATGCCCAGGCGTGACGTCACATGAAGTTATATTTCTACTGGGATCATCTCCAGATGCTGGAGTGCTCGTGCCCGTGAAATGAGCAAGGCAGGTATAGACCCATAAGGGCGATTGACGTGTGAAAGCAGAGAAGACATATGGTGCCTGGGTGCACTAGCGGAGCAAATGACATAACATTAAACTCGCATAAAGTGGTCCCAAACCTTTGGAATGAAATAGTTATGTTCAACGAATTTAAGACTAATTAACAATGTTATATTTTAACGCCATCAGTCGCCGGCGCGGCGCATCGACCTCAGTATCGTTTCGGTTTTTAAAGCATTTTAACGGTTTTCGCAAGTTTTATTCTGTAAAAAAAAATATTTAAAAATGAGTGCTACTGAAAACATTGCGATTAACGTATATTTTATCAATTGTAACTTAGTGGAGTGTTTTAGTGAAACGGTTAAACTTTTCAAAATAAGTTGTACTATTCCAATGACAACTGTTGAGTGCGAACAGTGTTTTTCTACATTAAAACGTGTAAAAACATTTCTGAGGAATACTATGTCCCAAGATCGGCTTAATGCTTTGTCAATGATGAGCATCGAAAAAGGTTTGATATCTTCTATACCAGACTTTAACAATCGTGTCATTGAAGTATTTTCACAAATGAAACAGCGACGAATGGATTTTCTCTAGAAGTGAACTTTGTACTAGGTATTTCACTCCCTTTAAATCACTTTATTTTCCCATGTTAATGTTACCTTTTTTTGGGAAATGCACTGCTCGCAAATTTTGTCACGGGCCGCCTCTGATAGGTAGAGAAAACCAGAAATATGTCATTTTCAAAAAAGTTTTTAGACGTATTGACTCTTTTCCACAAAAAATTATAAATGGATTTCGAAAGTTTGTTCTTTTATCTAGCATAGTTATGTAATAAATTTTTATAATTTTTTTTAATTTTTAGTATAATAAGGTTATTCCATAGGTCGTTGGCAGATTTGTTAAATTTTCAAAAAAGTTTTTGTATTATACCACACCCATTTCAAATAATATAATCATGCAGTAAAACAAATCAATACATTATCTAGCAAAGTTATGTCTTAGAATTTTAATTTTAGTTTCAATAAAATCATTAAAAAATATGTACGTACATGTGTTTCTTGACGAAAATTGGTCCATTTGTGTATTTATTTGCGCACTTATAAACTAATATATTTCATATTTTTTTACATACTTATTGTGCTAAGACATTATTGACAAATCATAAATAAGTTTGACCGAAAAATAATTTTGGGAAGCATTTAATTTTAATTAATTAATAGCTTCGCATTTCACGATTTTATCATAGTGCCGAAACACAAAATTTCGCAGTTCATTACGGTCCGAAACGTGGCCAGACGAGGACGTGTCCACGTCGCTCTGAATCACAACAGTTTGAAATAATATTTTGGAAACGAAATTGTAAATACATACGAATTCCTTGTTTCACGTTCGTAAAATCTACAGGGTTGACCGAATTTCATTTTCATTGAATATTTTTATGCAAAAAGTTTTATATTTAAAAATAAATGTTTTTATTTGTCCCTTATTATACGATACAAAAAACAAGAGTCCCAAATGCCCCATTTTTTAAAAGTAAAACTTCTTTACGCATGCTCGACACATGGGGTTAACTGGTGAATCGTTACGAAAAGTGGTGATTGTTACGAAAAGTGGTGCTGGTTACAAAAAATGACATGCGAACGGTAATCGATGCGAACAGTGATCAATTGCTAGGCGGGTCGGGCCTTTAGGCTCGCTTGTTATTCGTGTTATTGTTATATTGTTAATGGACTATTTGTCCGTAAATAAATAAATAAATTATATACAGCGGGTACCCGGCATGCGTTGCAAGGCTGGGGATGGGGGATGGGGATAGGGATGGGGATGGGGATGGGGATGGGGATGGGATTTTTTTTTATTGTAAATAATTTTTTATGTTTATATCGCACAAGAGTCCAACAGCTCCCAAGGGAGGGAGGTTGAAGAAGAGTTGGGATGAGGTGGAGGGGGTGGCTGAGGGGGGGGTAAAGGAGGCAGGGATTGGAGGGAGGGTATGAGGGGGGGGGGGGGTGGTTGAGAGGGGGCGGGCGGGTAGACCTTTTTTATATCCATTTTTCGTATTACAAAAATAACAAACACGAGAATCGAGTATGGGTACCACCACCCCGGGAACCATTTATTAGATAACCAACACGTCTGCCATAGGTCATCCCAAGTGGTTCGCAAGGTTTGGTGACTAGCAGGGGTGCCTGGGTTTATTGGGAAGGTTTGTTTAGGTCTTGGCGGCGGATGCGTCTACCCACCAGCTGCATGGCAGGTCGGATCTGGAGAAAGTGGTTACGGCGTTATGAAATTATATATACATATATTCTATTATACCATTCACCCGATTAACGTGAAACTTTGTTGATTTGTTTTGCGCACGCTCTCATTTCTCTCAGAATTTTGAATTGAAATTTTGATTGGAGTATTTTCCTTCGTTCCGAACAAAAAAGGTTGTCTTTTACAAAAATATTCCTATGCGTGTCCAGTGATTTCGAAAGTTAACCCACATCCATTCACATTATATTTTTATAAGATCTTTATTTGCTTTTAGCAAGCATTCATTGTCATTTTCTACTTTTCTAGATTGTTGACTTATTTTTTACCCTAAGATTAATTTAAAACACTTGTTTCAGTAATAATTATACATAAGAAATGTGTACTTGCTTTATTTAAATTTTTGATAGATGATTTTCGAGCTTACTAACGGTGTTTATTCGAAATGTAAATTACTGACTCCTCTCTAATTTGTCAAAAAAAAAAAAAAATTAAAAAAAAAAAATTGATAATACATGTATGTTTTTGAAAGCTAATGATCGTGTTTTATATTGAGAACGACCGGTGAATCCAAATCTACATTTAAAAAAAATTAAAACACTTTTTATACACTGGTTAGAAGTTACTTCCTGTTAAACAGTGTTTTTTTATTTTATTTTATTTATGTTTATTTAGGAAGCATACAGTTGTGTATAAAGTAATTGTACATAAAATAGTGAATATAATTTAAACCAGTTATGTTCCATTTATAATATTTAGTTGTTAATGGTTAATGATTATGTGATTATGAATCAAGTTATAATAGGCCACTTGCATGGATTTCATAACGACTTGGAAAAAATCATGTGGATAGATCTTTTTACTAAGATTAAGGAAATGTTAGTAAAATTGTTTAGAAATGTACAGTTTTTTTTATTTTAAAATAAATAAATCCATTATTTGGGCCCGTGACATCACTACATGAAAATGTCCCGTTTCCGAAAATGTTCATATTAATTTTGTAAAATTTCATACTGATTTTTTTATATATGGGATTTCAGGCGATTTTTTGAATTTGACATTTAACGTTCTCTAGATTTATTGTTTGTTCTCTGCGAACTTATCATTTGATTTGACAGATGTTATGAAGAGAACCCTGTACATTTTACGCTGTCTGTACGTGTTTTAGAGGTATAATGGTAGTGGTGCTGATTTTAATAAAATCAAATTTTATAATTTTCTTATTATTATTATAATTTACAAGTACAAGTATATTACATTGTATTTAGTAATATAGACGTTGAACATTATAATTGATTTATGATCAATAAGATGTATCAAGGAAAAAATATTTATGAGATGTAATATTTTTGGTATGCCTCGTTATTCTCCTGTGCCATTTCTTGTGGAAAACGTTATTTTTTTTAAAATGTTTTTCGACCATGTAATTATCATTTTTTCGCACCCATAAAATTATGTCCCGTCTTTCCGGTTTATAAAAAATGGTCTGATTTTTCGGATTGAAATTTTCAAAAAATCCCCAGGGTTTCAAAAATACCATTAAAAAAATACAGAATGTCTTAGAATATTTGCCTAAACCGGAAAAAAAATTAAAAAAAATGTGATGCAATTGGCCTATTAAACAATTATAGTAGGTATATGGTGTAAGCACGTTGTAAAAAATTATCAAAAAACAGTTACACATTCAATAAATACTGTAAAATTTCTGTTTTGAACTATTACTAATAAAAAATGTCATTAACGTACTGCGAAAGAGAGGCCAGACATCATGCGCTTGAAATTCCCTTCAAAATGACAGTTTTAATTTGTGATTGTGTAATTCAAATTGTGTTTTTGTTAATAATTTCTGTTCTAATGACTAAGTCACTATTATATTAGTCTATTATCAATATATTTCATATTATTTTCCGTTTTAATCTATTAATAATGCCATTGTGCACACGAATAAATATTTCAAAATGAGACATTTTTTACAATCCAACTGAATATTACTCGGTTAATTTGGTTAACCTGTGACGAGCCGGGGGTGAAGAGGCATCCAACCTTCCCCTTGCCCTAACAAAGCACCACTTTGAATTTTGAATTGAATGTTTTGTTGATAAATTTTAAGCTATGGTATATTTTATTGACTGCAACACGTTCACAACACAATAAACTATCCACTAAAACCACATTACTTGCATTTATTACGTAAATTAATAGGTTTTACGACGTTTTATTCGCGATACACACAGTAATTGCGACCGTTAATTCCGCGCCAAAATCTGACAGCGCATCATCATAGAATAAATCGTCTTAAAAATAATCCAGTGTGGCAATTCGACTGAAATCTTTAAGACTACCAAGAATAATGATGGCGCAAGCGATTTAGACACTGTTTTTCATACAAATTCGTACATATGAGGGTCAAAATCGCAGACCAAAAGTTTTTCAGAGACAATTTATTTCAAATATTTGAATTATTTTCTCACGCATGCGCAAATGAGGCCCGTGTTTTCGAGTTCCTGGCACGTTACCGGTTAAAGTACAATTAAAAAACAAAATATTTAAAAATTATAACAAATTTTTTATTCATGTCTATATTATATCATCTACTTTATACCTACTGTGTTTACGCATTTCATTTGTATATATTTATGTTTATGTACTTCGATGTACAAATTACAAATAACTACCTACTACTAATTAAAATTCTGGAAACGAGAATTCAACATCTTCACCTGACCCATACTGTAGCCAGCCCTAGCTCCGCGTGTTATGGTCCTAGTAGATACGCGAAACCAAGCTTGCTGCGGAACGAAATCTAGTTCCAAAAACGTCCGCTCACTACCGCTGATGTGTGAGCGCTATAGTCGGAACCGAAATTATGATTTGCTGGTATGACAGTCTTAATTAATCAAATAATGTACCACAACTCAACTCTAAACAAAAAAATTAATTTAACATTAAATTATTTAACAACAAAAAAACTGCGCTGTAAATTTAACAAACCGCATCGCATAAAATCGACTTGTAGTGGCTTGAAAACAATAGTGTGGGGTGGATGTTTTTATAAATGTAGGAAAGGGGGGAGGGGAAGTACGATGCACTTGCGCGGCCCTACTGAGTGATCAGCTGATCTGATAGGACATCGCGGTGCCGTTGTCGATATTAGTTCATTTATGAGTTGTCTGCTGGACGGTGGACACACAACACACGTCACGATGCGGATGACAGTGGATCTTATAAAGCTTTCGTATACACGGCGAGATATAAACAGTTGTTGGACATGTTCTACTTTTGGAAAATGTATTTTTTTTTTCAAAAATGTAAACAAACATTACCAAGAACACAAAATAACTACTAACAAGACAAAAACTTTTTTTGTACGTTTTGTGGGGTCCCTTCGGGGCCCCCTCGCGCCGGGGGCCCTCCGCGATCGCGGACCTGCGGACCTGGCCAGTCCGGGCCTGCCCACGCACAGGCAGTGCCTTAGTGGGTTCCCATTATCTACTAAAGTCTTATATATATTTTTTACGTTTTTACATGATTTTTATCTTGTGTTTTGTTATATATATTTAGAAAGTGTGTAAAAATTACTTTTGAAATGTATCAAGATATAATGGGGAAAAAAAGGAAAAAAAAAAACACATACATTTAATTTCAGGCAAATAAATAATGATTATTAATTATGATAGATGGAAGAGAGACTCAACAAGCAGAGGATCCTCCGAAAACTGGAAGAGATGGACGTGGAGTGGTGGCGCAGTCTCTGCCAGGAGTGGCTGTGTGGAGATCACAAGGCAGTCATTGGTGTCCCCAGTACAGACCTCATGGAAAAGTATGTGAAAGACAATAAAACTTCTTTGATCCTTTCTTACGCCCTATAAATAAAGTAGAAAAATAACATTAATATCTGAATGTTTTTTTAAGAATGGCGCAAGAGGAAGAGTTGCGAGTCCAGGAACAAATCAAGAAACTGGGGCCGAAAGGTTTACAAGAGAAGGAGCAGTTACTCAACAAGGCCATGGAGCACAATGGGGTTTGAAACATTTTATTTTTTCTAATCTATTTTAACTTCTTCTTCTTCAATGGCGCTACAGCCCAATTCGAGCCTTGGCCTCCTTCAAAATAAGCCTCCACCGCCCTCTGTCCTCGGCCGTCTTCTTCCAATCTGCAACCTGGAGTAATCCTCTTGCATCCTTCCTGACATCATCCTCCCATCTCAGTCTAGGTCTGCCCGCCTTTCGTTTACCTCCCGGGTGTCCTGTCAGAACCTATTTTAACTTAACCTTATCTAATTTTAGCTGCCACCGGGATTTGTTTAAAGCGGATGTTATACTTATGTATATATCACTTATGTGGTTGCAGCGTGAGGTTCCGGCTGAGGTGCTGACCAGTATGGGTGTGGCACAGTGCGATGGGATTCGCTTCCACACCCTGGAGACCTGGGCCAGCGGGGGTGCACCATGCCCCTACTTCCCCTTGCAGGACATGCCCTTCTACACGCGCATCCACCACGTCCCATCTCTCTTTGTCTATGTAAGTTTCATAGTCCCAACTTTTCTCTACCCCATCTCCTTAACTTATTCCAGTACGCAACACATTCTGACACAGTGTATGTGTTTTAGTGAAACTTCATGGAGCATATTTGCAACGGCTGCGTGAATCAATTTAAATTGGAGATGCCGTAATCTCACTAGCTTCGAGCAGTTGAAACTCTTACAAATTTGCTCATTTTATTGTTTTTTTTTAAATGCTTCTTCTTAGGCCTTGAGGCATACGGCTTTGGACATAGATCTGCCTCCAATTTCTCCAGTATGGCTGATTCTTATCAGATCTTACCCATCCAAAGAAGCACTGCTTTTTAGGTTGTCAGCTTATCTCATCGTAACAGATATTATATCACTCGCATGTTAGGTACCTGTATTTTGTCAACTCTTCATTTTTACTGCATTAAATAAATCCCAGATAATTTGGGAGGCGGGAATGGGTACCGCCGCCCCGGGAACCTTTATTGGATAACCAACACCTCTGCCATAGGTCACCCCAAGTGGTTCGCCACGTTTGGTGATTTAGCAGGGGTGCCCGGGTTCATGGGGTGAGGTTTGTCTAGGTCTATGAGGCGGATGACCAGGACACACTGAACCCCAGATTCCTACCCACCCCTTAAACCCCTTTCCTTCCCAGAACTCTCCTCTCCTTCCTTTCCTAAAAAAACCCTCCACACAGCATCCCCAAAAATGACATAGGCCCTAATGGAAATTATTTTCCTCGGGGCCTCCATGACATTCTTATTACACAACGTCCAAACTCTCTTTGTCTATGTTTGTTTCACTATCAGTATTACTAGTGTTCTGTTTCCAGATATCCGTGCTGATAGACACGAGTAGCCTGACTACCAAGGAAGCCAAATGGCTGCCGCTCTTGCTGGCCGTGCTGATGGAGAGTCCGGTGAGGAGGAATGGGGAGCTGCTCCCCCATACCACCTTGCTCTCCGACATCGAGGACCTGACTAACGATATCAAGTTGGACCTCGGTATCAGGAAAGCTAAGAGATTTTCTCCCGGGGAATTTGGCCAGTTTGCCATTTTTTCCACACAGGTACATAATGTCTTTTAATTTTTCATTGAGTGATTAAATCAAATCCCAAAACAAAGTCGAGATACATAAAGCTATGTTAATGTAATTTCTAAAACTGACTCATCTTCTCTGCTTCTGAAGAAATCACTCAAGCAGAAGTTAAAGTAGCCATATCACAAATGAAAGTGGGGAAAGCAGTGGGGCCAGACAATATTCCAGTTGAATTATGGAAAGAATGTGGTGAAGTAGGACATAAATGGCTGTGCACTCTGTACAATAAAGTACTAAATGGAGAACCAATGCAGAAAACTTTAGGCAGAGTTACCTTCTTCCATTTTACAAAAATAAAGGAGACTCTAGGAAGTGCGACAATTATAGAGGAATAAAGCTTATGTCTCACACCATTAAAATATATGAAAGAATTATCAACACATGAATAAGGAATATTATAAAAATACACGACGATCAATGCGGTTTTGTGTCGGGAAAATCAACAATAGATGCTATTCAAACAGTCAGAATAATAGTTGAAAAACATCGAGATGCAAAAAAAGATTTGCACATGGTATTTATAGACTTGGAAAAAGCATTTGATAGGGTTCCCCGAAGCCTGATATGGGCGGCATTGAGAGCCCACAATGTACCAGAAGGATATGTGCTCTCCATACAAGATATGTATACAAACATTGAAACCCAAGTAAGATGCACATCAGGGACATCACCAAAATTTCCAATTAATGGGGGTACATCAAGGATCTGTCCTCAGCCCACTGCTATTCATAATGGTCATGAATTATCTAACAAGTCAAGAAATGAACAGTATTCTCAAGACTATGCTTTTTGCAGATGATGTAGTACTGATAGCAGATAATCATTGTGACTTACAGAATAGCCTGGAAAGGTGGAGAAAGATTCTGGAGGATAATGGCCTAAAAATTTGCAGAAAAAAGACTGAATATTTGTATTTTCCATTTGAAGACACAAATGCTGTAACTCCTTCGATGCAACTCAATGGAGTAACATGATTGTGATTCATTTAAGTATCTGGGCTCACTAATCCACAGAGACGGAGGATGTGCAGCGGATGTCATCCATAGAATAGGTGTGGGATGGATTAAATTTAAATCCGTAATAGGAATATTGTGTGACTCCAAAATGCCTATAAAACTAAAAGGAAAGATATACCAGACTATTAAGCAAAAATGTATGGCTCCGAATGCTGGACTATGTACAACTCCTACTCTAGACAACTCGAAACAGCAGAAATGCGAATGCTTAGATGGTCGGCAGGAGTATCACTAAAAGATAAGATCAAAAGTTCACGCATTCGTGGTAGCCTGGGTGTCACAGACATAAATAGTAAGCTGGACGAACGACAGTTGAGATGGTATGGACACATAAGACGGAGACCATCGGACCACACAGTGAGGCAGGCAATGTCTATGGAGCTTCATCGACAGTCATCCAGAGGAAGACCGAAGAACTCCTGGATGACTCAATGCGCCAAAATTCTTCAGAAAAACGGCCTGGATGAAGGCGATACCCAGAACAGGAGAAATTACAACCGACCCCAACAGCCTACCTAGGCAATGAGTTGGGACAGCGCAAGGAAGAAGAAGACTCATCTTCTCTGCTTCTAAAGGGAATTAGGGAACCGTAGCACATTCCTCTTCATGTGACAGTGGTAATGGACAATGTACCAATCCAAGGCATAATTAGTCAACCACCTTGCCGACACCATCTTTACATCCGTAACACTTAAAAGACACACACAGTTCACTAGTGAAACTTTGTGCCGGAACTACAGTAGGTTTAGGTAAGGAGGTCCGCCTTGCACATTGTTTTTATTTTTTTTTTAATAATTATCAAAGTTTTCATTTTTCAAAGCCCGCCAAAATGATCGAAATCAGGCTGTGACGTCACACATACCTCGGTTTTGTCGGATAACAGTAAAGCCATTCCCAAACGGGTCGGTAGAAAATTAAAAAATCCCAAAATAAATAATTACATAGCAAGAAATAAAAAAAAAACATTAATACTTTGTGGTGACCTGTGTGAGTTCATGCGGTGCATAATCGCGCAAAATTGGTCGCATTCTTGAGGCAAGCGGCAGACTGACCCGTGAGGAACCGCCGTGTGAATGTGCTGACGTCCACACAGCTGATGAAGGAGCGGCTTGTGGAGGTGACGCAGCACATGACATGGCTACATGTTAATATTAAACGTATCTGTTTGTTGTTGTCAGTGTGAACCGGAGCGATACAGCCGAGTGGTGACGCTGCTGTGGGAGGTGCTGATGGCCACAGAGTTGGTGAAAGAGCGACTGGTGGTGGTGGCGCAGCGCATGGTGCAGGAAGTAGCCACACTTCGCCGGGACGGCGAGCGCCTCGTTGTGGACCTGCTTCGGGACCTCAACTACTCTGACAGTAAACACTATAGGCCTTCTAATAAACATGTTTAAAATTTACACAACTGATAAACATCCATTTACGATACATAATATGTTGTTCATCAGTTTTGTAAAATTTTAAACAGGTTTATTAAAGGGGGCTAAAATATTAATATTATGTTATTGTATTATGAATACGAATTAACTTATTTTGAAGTTTTACGATTCATTGTCATGTTAATTACAAAAATAATATCGTTGCAATATGTTGTATATCAACTATCACTGATAATAGACCAATTGGTTGAGAATCCAGATTGAGAAATAATAAATTGCCATTTAATCTGTAGATATATTAATACCGTTCTTATACATACAACGTTTTGATACGATTTATGACGAAATGTCAGAAATTTAGATACTTGTCTGTCAAAAAACCAAATACTTTTTTTTTATACACGACCTATTGCAGAATTATGGACGATATCAATAATCTTCAAATTATGGAATAGAAGAAGACACCAAAAATAAAAAGATTAGATTGCGACCGAGACTCTGAACTTTTACTCTGTCTGGGAGTAACGTCTCTGCCAACTCAGTTACTGAAACCTTGGAATATTATGAAATTTTTAAATTTGTGAAAATTGTGAAATTCAGAAAGGATTAGTTTAGGTATTTTTTTCTTTCTGTCTTTACTTTTCATAAATGTTTTGTTGTCACTGTTCTGTTTTGGTTTATAAAAATATCACCGGATGCAGGGTGTAACAGGGCATACACGACAGACTTTAATCAGTGATTCCTCAGTTTACTTGGTGTGATGACCGTGGCCGGTTATCATCATTACTTCTGGACTCTGTTTTATGATGGATCCAGATTCCTCTGATTATGATCTCAGTACAGGGTGTAGACAATAATAAGTCGTAGGTAGACTATTGATGTTTATTCCGAGACATTGTACAATGGTGGAAGTCTGAAGGCAAAGAGGACAATGGACAGCAATCACACCCTTTTATATGTTCCTCATGCTGTCTCGCTCATACACGCATGTCTCTTTCATACCGCAAGACATACGTTCACTACACTTGGAGTAAAAACTGGAAATACATGTATTTTTGCTGTCTGGTAACATTTTTTTTCCAGGCAGCAAGCACAAAAAAGACATGTACATTTTTAACTTCAAATAAACTCAGGAATCATTGGTTAAATCCTGTTGGGTATGTCCTGTAACACCACCCTGTACATTATATATGTTATAATAATATTTATGTCATTTAAATTTCCAGAGAGCAACATCTACAGCTGCAGCATGCTCCGTCAGCAGTCCTTCCTGCGTGCGGTGCTACAGCGTCTGGAGGGCGAGGGCGCTCCGGGGGTGGTGCTGAAGCTGCAGCGGGTCCTGGCGCGCCTGCTGACTCCCGGGAACCTGTGGGTGCAGCTGGCGGCAAACCTCCAAGCGCAGCCCCTGACCGCGGAGCCCTGGCTGAAGTTTGCCACCACTCCCGCAACATGGTATTATTTCTAGATAAATAAAGGTGCTTTTCACTACAATCTACACATATCTGCCCTTGCGTGGGCGCTGCAAGGCTGTCTGAAACATTTGCTAAAGGAGAAGGGCAACACAGCAAAATATCCCAAAAATCCATCATATAACTTCCGTGAGAATCTCAAATAACACCAGAAGAGTGATTCTGTACCTTTTGTGTTAAGACAGCATGGCGAGACAATAAAGACAAAAAAGGCAAAATCTGTAAGTTTTCGGAAGACATCTGCCATGCGTTACCGACTGTCAATTCATCATTTCTTATCATAGATATTTTGTTGTGTAAAATAACTTGTTCAACTTAATTTACAACTCGGCCCTGTGAGCGACACAACAGTAACACATTTTACATACGAAAATGGTTTTGCATAAGGCACAGCTTCAGAGATGTACTCGAAGTCGGGTTCTTAAATTTCAATCGTACAGATGCTAGAGTATTAACCCCTCCGCAACGTAAGCAGATATATGCGTTAAAAATACGACAGCAGTCAAGTACAATAAGCGTGTTTATACGTCAGCGCTCGTGTGCCTCCATAAAAATCGTTCTGACTCCGTTATTGTTTTAGTGACATCCCTAAAATAAAAGTGAAAGGTCGATAGTGAATCATGCTGCACATCTCTATTCAAGTTGTCCATAGAAATACATTAAAAGAACATTCTGTCAGACGCGCAGTCTGACACATAATTTATCCCGCCAAATTTCCTACGGGCGGGTCGACCGCGCCCGACATTGTTAATTTTTATTAAATATTTTTATATGAAATGATAAAAAAGTGAGGTGACAAAAGTGTTTATTACACATTTATACAATAGAATAAGTATTGTTGTTTACATAATCTGTGATTTTATTACCGTTTTCACATAAAAACATCACGTGAGTCATTTTAACATTTTTTTAATGTTTGCATTCTAAATTTTAATATTTACAAATATTAATATTTATTTGTAATATAATAATTTGAAAGCTTATTTTGTAACCTGTCTAAAACAGTTTTTAGTATTCGGCTACGTTCAGAAATGTTTCATTTATAGAGCTTTAATTGTGAAGCGGTAATAACACAAAAGTTTTCGTAAAATGTCATTTCGTTTATGACATTATAAGTGCATATTGGCGATTTTCTGAGGGGTTAATACTGCCGGATGTTGAGGGAGATAGTAAAGAAAAATTAAACTTCCATTTTTTTCTTAATCAAAGTTAAGTTTGAAGGTTAAGAAATATATATAAGCGGAATTTGGCAACTTTACCAATAACTTATTGGGCGAAATACATAAATTGCCATATTATCAACATTATTATATTATAAATACGAGGGCTGTCCGTAAAATAAGGTCTCCAAGGTGCTGTGGTCGCGAGGAACAATTCTACGCGAGATCCGGGAAAACTGGCATGTACCCTGGTTTTCCTATGCCAAATCCCCACAATGTTGCACTCTCTGTGACACTTGGTCTCGGTGTGGCAGCCGTTAACGATGAAGCTTTCGCTCGCCGCACCCGCCAGATGTGAATTACTCTCTATAATTAGTTTTTTAACAAAACCCCAGTAGAAATTCATTCTCAGCTGCTTAAAGTGTACGGAAAACAATGTATGAGTGCGAAAATGTGCGCAAATGGTGCAGAGAATTTAAAAGCGAGCCGGACGGCCATCGGTTTCAGATGAAAAAATTGCCAAAGTGGAAAAAACAACGATTGCAAATCAACAGGTGACGGTACAAACAACAACGGGTTGAAGCAGCCCGCGAATTCCCTGAGTGCTACGCCATCGATGGTAAAGAATTCTTGGACTCAATCGTGACTGGGGACGAGACCCGGATAAACTACACGGCCCCAGAGACAAAGGAACAATCCCAGCGGCATCATTCAGACTCGCCGAAGCAAAGTTTAAAAACGATTTATAGAGCGTAACTCACACCTGGTGGGTTCGGCGAGTGGAAGCTCCATCGCAAGCTCGATGCAGAATACCGCATTTAAGAAAATTGTAAAATTTGTCGAATACGGCCGATTTAACAAGCATTAGGCTGTCACAAAAGATACAGAATTACCCTTCAGATGTACTTTATTTAATTATACCCTTATGTTTAACCCAACAGCGTGCGTAGGGGTGATGTGAAAGCAGATAGCTGTCTCCTCCGCCCGGCCGACCAGCGCTTGGGCAAAGGCTGCATAGTGGGTGTGGGCGGCTTGGAGTCGTGCTTCCTGGAACAGACGAGTCCGGGCCCCCTTGGACTGCAGCACCCAGAGCTGCCGGCACTGCTGGTGGCGCTGCAGTACTTCACGCAGCTGGAGGGTCCCATGTGGCGGCTGGTAAGGGGCGCCGGCCTGGCCTACGGATTCCTGGTACTGCCCTTGCCAGGAGAGGGTCTGCTCCGGCTGATGCTGTACAAAGCAACCAACCCCACCGAGGCATACCAGCAGACCATCAAAATCTTTGTAAGTCCTCTTTTTTGAAACATTAACCCTTTAACCAGTCGAACTTTTTTCTCTGTTCGCTGTTTCGATGAGAGCGACATTTTTACTACCATACATGGCAAAGATATTGAAATATAAGTAGATGTGCTATCTGCTGTTTTTACTATGTGGGTCTGCGCTTCCGGGTGTCGCCGATATTGTTTACCAATTAACAAATAAACTAAAAGAACAAATAATTAACGAATAAACCAAACGAACGTTAAACTAATTAAATATTTATAAATAATTAAATATTTTTGCCTGAACTTTAGTAAATAAGATAAAGTTTTTTGGCGATGATTTGTTGATTTGTGTCCCAAATTGGTAATTTCTAAATTAAATTTACGCCTATCAAAATGTTTGTCATTTGACTGTCCTAGAACGGGAGACCTTCCTAGTTGGACAGTCAAAGCTTCTTTGTATTGATGTATTCTCTATAACAAATAAACGTTTTATTATTATTATTATTATTACTAAATGAACGAATTCTTTCCTTATTCAAAATATATTGTTAACCAATATTAATGCACATTTTCAAAAAATCAACGCAATGAACAAATTCTTTTTGTATGAAAACTACGCTAATTAGCGCGTAGTCCGGCGACAGTTGCGCGGACACCATAGCATATCTCTTCTGTATTTGAATATCTTTGATACATGGTGTTCGCTCACATATGAGAGTGCTCTAATATCATCCATGCTGGAATTTTTTGCGATGGGATTTGACCTTTATGCTTTGATAAATGTACAGAGGACAAAATCAGAATTACTTGCACTAATAACACTGGATTCTACTTTTTTATTTTGTGATTGTAGCTTCTCTATGAACAGATTGTTTCAAAGAATTTGAACAATTCATCAAATTTTATCTGTGCATATCAAAATTTGTTTTCATTCGACGGCGTTCCAAAAAAGAAAAAGTTGAATTTTCGAAGGAGTATCCAGTATTTATTTTTATTTCTTTGAAAACACATTTTGATTACACATACTTTTTCTTATAGGGTTAGTATATAATTTATTATAAAATTACTAGCCGATCCGGCGAACTTCGTACCGCCTCAGAATCAAAAACTGTTGTCAACTTATTAGCTGAATTGATCTAAATTGTTTCTCCCTGCGTATACCATACCTTGATCTAAATTGTTTCTCCCTGCGTATCCTTTCCCCTCTCGCGTTCCCTCTCCCTCTCCCCACTCCACTTCTCCCCTTCCCCCGTCCTGCTAACCCCCCTTCCTGAGTTCCTTTCCCCCCCCCCCCCCCCCTCCTCGCCCCTCCCCCCTCCACCGGTTCACAGTTCAATATTATACCCCTTACAATATTGCTGCAGTTCTTTCAAAATAGGAGAATTCGTTTCATACAGAATGTATGGGGAAAATAATTTTCTTCGGAGTGGAACACCGTTTACTTTTAGGGGTATGAAAAATATGGTCGATTCTCAGACCTACCAGATAAGCACACAAAATTTCATCAAAATTGGTCCAGCCGTTTCGGAGGAGTATGGTAACAAACACCGTGACACGAGAATTTTATATATTAGATATCATATAGTTATTATATAATTATATATTTAGATTCATGTTTCTGAGAAAAATAATTTCCCTCAGGGCCTATCACATCTGTGAAAATGCTGTGTGAGGTCTTTTTGAGGAGAGGAAGGAGTGAACATGGGTCTTGAAGAGAGAGAAGGTAGGAAACATAGAGGCCGACATCATTTCACAGCCGAGCTATTGAACTCAAGAACGAGTCATAGTTGAGATCCATCCTCATATGGCAAATGTGCCCTGTGAATGTCTATTGTGCACACATGTTAGGCACGCGTTTGGCGTGTTTCCCGACTATGCACCAGTGCCGAAGGGATCAATGATGCTAGTTCCTCGGAGCATATTCTATTGTAATACCGGTAGAACAAGGACAGCAGACCTACCTGACGCTTGTGCTCTAAAGGTTGCAATCCTCTTGTTAAGATAGGGGAATCTATCAAACAGACCGCCCCTTTCTGCACAGAGTCTAGGATTTTTTCATGTATTTTGGGGCTCCAGACCAGAATGTATGTAATGTGTGCATGAAAGGGGATGAGTGCAAGCAAGAGAATGCTTCCAAATGTTATATAAAGGTTTAAATGCCTGTCCCGTTTTCTAGTCATTTGTTTGTTCCCGAATAAATACCTGTACTAACTTCAATTAAATATATAAAAATTTGGCACAACCGGTATAATAAAACAAAATAATAAAACCAGATTATGTAATTCAATATATATTTGTACCAATATTCTTTTTTACAGTTTTCTCCCAAATGGGAGTTTTTTATTTTTAGATAAAATTACCTGTTCTGAGGGAATGTCTTACAATAAAATATATATGAATAATTATTGATTAATTTCTGCTGACATTGAGAGGTCTTGAATAACCTCATCATAGTGCTACCTCTGTGCCGGATTATTTTCCTCAACCAATGACGCAATTACAAAGAACATTATCGAGCTGACAATAAACAATAGCCAGTTGATTTTATTGACTGCATTATGTTGCATAGCTTAATATTCGTTTGTAGGTATTTATAAGCCCATTCTCTTTAATAGTGTTGGGCGTTGAACATCCAGCCATTTTTTCTAATAATTAGTACTAATTGTAGACCTAAAAATTGTATAAATTTCAGAAAACATTTTTGGAATCGGCAGGCGAATGGGATGAAAACCTGTTTGCTTGTGCAAAGAGTTCACTTGTATTTGAGATAGTGGAACGAGAGAAGACCCCCTCAAAACTCGTCAAGGAATCCCTCAATAAATACTTACACCAAGTGGACGACGGCTACATGAGGTGAGTTACAGTTTCGCTATCAAATTCATAATTTATAGATCCACAAAAGTGTCAATTTGCTCGCTCACCTAAATATTAAAGTTCAATAGTATTCACATGGACAAATGCGTTGGGATGTTCAGGATGACAAATGTGTTGTTGGTGTGTGCAGTGACCGATCAGGAGCAGAGCTGATTGCCCGCTCTCTACACACTCGCACAGTCCACCATGCCCCCCTACCAGGGTGTAAGAGATTGTCACACAGTTTATATTATATTTCATCCATGCTGTTGTGTTATTTGTAGGCAACTGGTGTGTTCGGTGTGTGCGGTGACTGAACAGGAAGCACGCAAGGCAGCGGAACGCTGGTTGCCCGCTCTCTACGCGCCCGCACAGTCCACCGTGTCCATTGTGTGCCACCCCACCAGGGTACAAGAGATCGCCACACAGTTTACGCAGTAAGTCATTTTTGTTAATGCAGATTTACAACTTAACTTTTACGCAACTGCCTTTCTGTGACCAAGAGATCTTTCATTCTTCTGCCAATGCAACAGTGCTTACTTCGATGGCCATTAAAAGAATTTTGCATATTGGTGTGTTAAAGGAAAAATTCTATTTACAGGATGGGCCATAACCTCAGCACCTGCAGCTCCCCAGAAGAGAGTCGCTTGAATGATTGGGAGTCAAAGGACTGGTCCTGGTCAGACGAGTCAGAGTCAAATGACTCCAGATGAGTCGTCTAAATCAAATTTGAAATATCGACAGCCAAAGTTTATTTTGTCAATGCATTTCAAAAAACATTGTCATTAATTTTTTTACTTTTATGCTTGGTGTTAAATACGTGCACCTATTGTATTTTCTTGAATAACACCTAGAATAATAATTATAAATAGGTTTTATATCGATTGTATTATTATTCATTATGTATAATTAGAACACTGTTTATTCAAAATGTATTTTATTTAATTTCTCAATTTTCTGATATTTACATGAGCTTGATTACAGTAAACATATAATTATAAATTCAAGTGACAAACATTTTGCATAACACATGTATATAAAATTACATACTTCACAACCTCTTTAATTTTTAACATTTCTAACAGACAATATTCTTCTCTATCCCTTCCAATTTAGACTTTCTTTTAACAAAATATATTAACACTTTCCCAAATCACTAACATCGGCGGCTGCACTTTATATTTAATACAAATGGAATGTGACCGGAGATTAATACAACGGGAGTGGAGACAGGGCCGTGTGATTGTCTGTTGTTGAATCATTCTCCAGTTAAAAGCTACATACAAAATATGTTTCAAAATGAGTGGCATTAATGTAACATGACGCTTTCTCTTCTTGACAGGAATTACCGCTCAGTTGTGAGCTAAAAGCTGCAAATAAGGTTCAAATATCGCCGTGAATCCGTCACCAAGTAACTCGTCCTGAAATGTTGTCTTAAGAGTAATCAAATCAGATTTTTCCAATGTACGGGAATGTTCTGACCACTACTGGATTAGCCATATTTTTGTCGTCTCTCCTGGAAAATGGTCAATAAAGGCTTACCACTTCTCCTACCAGGTTCCTTCACTAATTCGCATTGTATATGAGAAAGATGGAGAGTTTACAATGGATTCATCGGCAGGATAGTACACAGAGATGGATTCGCACCTGATATATTTTATTCAACACGGGGTTTTTTGGCCTCAGGCTTCTGCAGGAGTACATTACACGATAAATAATTGGGTATAATCTTTCAATAAATAAAAACAATGAACTTAGTTGAATATTTACGAGCTCCTCCTAACCAACCTCTGCATGATGCGCTCATGCTGTTTAACAATCCACCTGTCAATAATATTACAATATTTACTGCGATACTTTTATAATGTCAATGATTATTTTTTTAAATTGTCAAATACATTTGATTATATGTATGCATGTTTACTATCTAAACCTAAGCAGATTGTTCTGTAGAGGTAATTAAATTGATATCAGCTAATAGAGATGAAAAAAAGTTTTGACGAGAACAGTACTAGTTTAAAACTGTTCATTTAAAATCATGTGAATCACAGGAACATCACTTGCTCACTTCGTTTTGAGTGAATATGCATGTCTATGATTTTAGAATCATCTCTATCTGCCAGTATTATAACACATTCATGTTATCTACAGAATTGTATTTGAGCGTGTCAAAAATAAATACAGGTACTGTCTCCTACAATAATTGCTGCATTAACCCTTTTCCTTCTGAAGCGTTGGTGCACAGATTGATTACTCAACTGATCAAAAATGCTACCAGAGGAGTCTGATGTAAAACACGCAAAAGTCAAAAGATTTAAAAAAATAGTTTCAATATATACAATTATTTTCCAATGTTAAAGCATTACATGCATCGCTGACAACATCTTCAAACCGGTCAAAAAATATTCACAGTAGAATGTGGCATTCACAGTAGAATGTGGCACGCGCTTCAGTTGAAATGCATAAATTGCAGTACCTGCTCAGCGATAAAATATCTTGTGAAGAAATGGATGCGAGCAAAGGACATTAATGGTGAATTAATGTCTATGGTAAGTCTTCTATATCATATATGAAAATTAAAAGACGGATTCGACTGACTAAAACAGAAAAAGTTAAAGAAATCTTTCTTGCAGGTCGAAGAGTTTGTATTCAGCGGATGTGAAGATAAAATTAAGTAATGAAGTAAAAATTAGTACAGAAATAGTTGGGAGAGATTCTCCATAACCATTTACTTGAAAAAAATATATGCGCGTTGCGTGCCTAGAATGTTAATGCCATTTAGTCAACAGTGACGAAACGAGAGGAAACTTCTTGCACATTTTAAAGATGTTGTAAAGATAATTATTGCATTGACGTTCAAATAGAATTGAAAAACAAAACTTTTTTTAAATCAGTTGAAATAATTCACTGCCCCAGGCTTATTTTCCACCAGAAACCGCTAGTATGTTGCAGATTCGTGCCGAGACTTTTCAAAAGTTTTTATTGGTGTTTTTACACTTTTACTCTTTCTGGAAGGAGATAATGTTCATTACAAAAATCAGAATGGAAAAATAAAATTGAAAAACATGTCTTGGTACACTCCTGCTAGATCACGTACTATGTATTATAGTAGTTTTAATAATTTAGTGAAGATGGTATTTTAAAAGACAATACATAACCCAGCCATGATAAAAGCGCATGGGTTAATTTTACCACTTGGGTGATACGTTGCTATGTTTATATAATAATATAACAAATGGATCCAGAAGTTGGGCTCCCGACTGCTTCTCTAAAATGCTACATTAGTCCATAATAATATTTATTTATTTATATTATACTTAGTTGTATACATTAACAATAACTGGGCGTTTCTCACTGTCCATAACATCTCACTGTCCCAACACTTTACGCACTAATATATACACATGTATGTATACAATATGTAATGAATATGGACGCCGGGGGCTAACTAGCATTATTCCTATAAATTATGCACCAAACAGGAACAGAGTGGCCGAGCCGCAGAGAGGGCAGAGGACAGATCACTGAGCTGATCGCATTGAAACTAACGTTTCACTAATTTCATTCAGTCCAAACCAGTTCAAAAAATAAAATAAGCAAGTGGGACGTAATTTTATAGATTTCTTAAACACAAGTTCCATACAATTTCTCTCATCGCCCAGGACGATTCTATTATGTTATATAATAAAAGCTTAAAATTTTACTTCTGCCACTTACCAACAGGTTTAACGTACTTATTGCAGAACGACTAATACGTCAGTATGTAACGAGATAGCTACAGTACGGAAATCCAAAACATACCGAATGGTGTTTTAAAAATTTTTGTACAAACGAAAAACAAAACTTAACAATTTCCGAAGCACAGAGGGTCAGTAGTCTGTATGGTATTAGAGGATGGGTTCCATGGGCTGCTGAAGGGCCTCCAGGAGGCAGGTCTCCAGGGGCACATCCCCCACAAGGCGGAAGAAGAATAGGTGCTCAAAGCACTTGAGGGAGATGGAGCGTAGCGCGGGCAGACGCAGCAGCAGCGCAGCAAAGCGCCCCTCTTCCCCCGCACGCGCGCTGCGACACCGCTCCTCCAGGCACGCGTACACCTGCAAACAACACACATCAATATACGCAATAATACTGCAAGCAAATAAGCACGCAACATTCTACTTCATGTTAATGCATCCATCTTACCTTCTCCCGCAAGACGTCTACTTCCTGACGATTCTTCAGCCCTCTGATGTCTGAAATTATAAACAGTTTTGGTTAATTTTGTGACCGGTGAGCGGTTGGAACCACAATAAAAGCATTTCAGTTACAACTTATATTTTCCATTTGTCCTCAGGTCAATTTACTAAATTTATCTTAGAAAAAAATAAATCAAATTGTTAATTCTCCACCCCTGTTGTGTGTAAGATTTTTAAGTTATTTTTCTCATTTTAATTATGTCATTTTTCTTTATTTATTTTGTTTACCTTTGAACATTATTTTATGATATAACTAAAGTATGTATTATTTTTGCATAGGTACTTAGTTTAATTTTAGATTATTCATCTATACGTAACAACATATACTCAAAGGATTTTAACCAGTGATTCCTGAGCATATTTGGAGGATGAGTACATGATTTTGCTGTCCAAAGTTTTAGCACATGATTTTTTTTCCAAATAACAAAAAATATATTTTTCAGTCACTTGTCAAATTCCTACACTCGCGAGGATGAGATCACATCACCCGCCAGGCTGTACCCGCTTATTCCCGCAAAAAACTCAGGAATCGCTGGTTAAAATTCTTTGCATACTTGTTGTGTAATTTTAATCTATAAGATATTATTTTTCTATTCATTTCACTTTAAGTTTTTCTTTAATCTTTGGTTTTTTGGTACGAATCTTATGCGGAAACTTCACTAATTCATGCCACCATGTAACACGTAATTGTTTAAAGCGATGCACTGCCAAGTAATGCAAAACCATATGCTTTTGGTAAATTTGATCACTTAGAAATATTTTAGATGCTTTGAAATAGTCAAATATTTTTATAAACCCAGAAAAAAAAAAGTATAAGGCCTATAAAAACTATTTTAAACTTCAAAATCACCTACTTACGAATGGTTTTATTATGCAATATGGCAAAATATGTTCTTTAGAAAATTATCAAAAAACATTTAATTATTTGTGTCTGAACTTCGCAAAATAAAATAAAACTTTTTGGCAATGTTTTTTTTTAGCACAAATCAAAATAGGGGGCTGCAACATTCAGGCGACTTACATAAGGAGTGTTATTGTTAGTGGCCCGATTTGGAATTTTACACAACGCGGAGCATCGCATTAACCACTCTGACCCGTTAGCGTGTTTACACGACAATTTAACAATAGCAGTCAAGAACAATAAGCGTGTTTTCACGCTAATGCGTGTGTTCCCACAGAAATCGTTATAACTCTGTTATTGTTCTAGTGACAACCCTAAAACAAAAAGTAGAAGATCCATATTGAATCAAGCTTCACATTTCTATTCAAAATTGTCCATAGAAGTACTCAAAAAAGATTTATTTTGTATAAAAAGTTTTCACCCGCCAAAACGCCTACGCGCCGTTAGACATTTGTGAGAATGGTTTTTGTGGTACACCTGCTTCCTAGAGTAAAAGAGCGAGACGGCAGATGCCGAGGTATAAAAAGGAATGTATGATAGTACTCGCTCTCTTTAGTTAGCTCTCAGCTTTACAACACACATGTGTCATTTGTGCAAATATAAGTTTTATACTCGTCCATGTGCGTAATAATTGAAAAGAACCCTGATCAGTAAAAGATCCTTATCATCCTAATACATAAAATAACAGAGGCGCAGCCTTGTGTCATTTGTGCAAACATAAGTTTTATACTCGTCCATATGCATAATAATTGAAAAGAACCCTGATCAGTAAAAGATCCTCATCATCCCAATTCGTAAAACAACAGTGGCGCAGCCTTGTGTCATTTGTGCAAATATAAGTTTTATACTCGTCCATGTGCGTAATAATTGAAAAGAACCCTGATCAGTAAAAGATCCTCATCATCCCAATTCGTAAAACAACAGTGGCGCAGCCTTGTGTCATTTGTGCAAATATAAGTTTTATACTCGTCCACGTGCGTAATAATTGAAAAGAACCCTGAAAAATATACTCATCATCCCAATACATAAAATAACAACATTGTTAATTTTGTATTAAATATTCTTGTATGAAATGGTAAAAAAGTTAGGTGACGAAAGTGTTTATTATACAAATTTAAACAATAGAATAAGTGTTTTTTTTTTACATAATCCGTGATTTTAGTACCGTTTTAACACAAAAACAGCATGTGAGTCATTTTTACAATTTTTTTATGTTTGCATTTTAAATTTTAATATTTACAAATGTTAATATTTATTTGCTTATTTCACAACCTTTCAAAAACAGTTTTTAGTATTCAGCTATGTTCGGAAATGTTTCAGTTATAGAGCTTTAATTGGGAAGCGGAAATAACACAAAGTTTTTATAAATCTGACAGTTCGTAAGACAAAAAAACTTTTCGTATTCAACTTTAGTATTCAGCTATGTTCAGAAATGTTTCAGTTATAGAGCTTTAATTGCGAAGCGGAAATAATACAAAGTTTTTATAAATCTGACAGTTCATTTAAGACAAAAAACTTACATAATCGCAAAATACATGAGTGGTTAAATAAAATATGTATAACTGTTTGTTTCCCTAATAAACTAAAATAAAAAAGATTCAAACGAAAGTTGAATTTCATAGTCCATTCAGTGACTGTAATCTTAACACACTTCGAGCGGGGAGGGTATTTCTACCCGTTCGGTCAATTGTTGCTTAACGGCGGGAAGGGTATTTTTATCTTCCCGCTCGAAGTGTGTTAAGTTATTGTGTAGCAAATATCATTAAAATATTTTCAATATTTTCGAAGATATAGCGATTTAAAATAAATCAAAGAAATTCGCGCGGGATCTTTATTTTCGCCCATTTTTATCGATCCGCCGGCGTAAAAAAATACCCGCCTGAAGTGTGTTAATAACTTTTATGATAAAGTAAAAGATGATAGCATCTCTTAGTAGGTTTAATGACTGTTACGACGATCAACTGACCTGCATTAAAAAGGATGATGGCCTTGAGGCAGGCCAGTTCGGCCTGGTCCATCTGCATATGGCGCATCTTCAGGGACAGCTCTGATAAGACACGGTCAAACATGGCTCCTACCCCGGCCTGTAGGGCAGAGTTGCGGTGCAGCGTCATACCTGCAGAGAAGCAAACGGTTGATTGTGATCAATCTAAACAATTCAAAATTAAAATTTAAGAGAGGACATCTAAAAATCTGTCATATTGTATCACAATAATGACTGTTTTCTTGCTAGGACGGGATATATAGACTGCGCTAAGTGCTTCACATTTATTTATCGCAGCGAAATTCAATTATTTCATAAAATACAAGGACATAACACTGTGAAACAAGGAAAATCTTTTAGAGAAGCCCTTTATCATTCAAATAAATTATTTTTTAAACATTTACAGATTTTTTGTAGTTGTTATCGGAGAATTATTATAATTTTTAATTGAGTGAGATTATAATATTTAATAATTATTATAATGAACGAGATAAAAAGTGAATGTTTTGTTGCCTTTCCTTAAATAAAAGTTCTGTATTTTTCTAATTTTTAATTTTGTGAATATTTTCAATGTTTTAATTAAAAATGTTTGTGGTAAACTTTTTTCATGATTGAAATTAAAATTTTGCAATTTTTAAATATTAAAGTGTATTTTCAAATACAAAAATCAAAAAGCCAATTTCATCTAGGGGGGCATACATTAATTACGTGAGCTCAAAGGGGGGGGGGGGGCAGCAAAATCTCACGTTATTTAAAAAGAATATACAAAGTGACCCAAATTTATCTCACCAAGGGGGGGGAGGGGTCTAGATTGGAAGAAAAACTGCTCACGTAATTAATGTATGTCCCCCTAGTTTCTAAAATGGTATTTGCTTTTACGACATCTTCAAAAATAAGAAATGTATAGGACGGTTACGTTTTTAGATTTTCACGGTCAAAAGTATTTTCGTTATTTGTTTTTGGGGTGTTATGCCGCGTTGCGCTACCTCCTTCTTTAGCCAACGTTTCGGACAGCGTGCGTGCGAAGCCGGGGGCAAAAGCTAGTAATATAAAACAGAAGGAATCTACAAAAGTATGCTAGAGGCGAGGTAGGCGGCTGGGACTAGAATAATCTTGAAACTTGCTTCTGACAGCATTGCGCTTTTGATCCTCTGCGCATTCATTTGCGCAGAGTTGCCAGTGTAGGAAATGTTAACCGTTTTGAAAAATGCAGATTCGTAGTTCCTACATATCTTTTCATGAACTTTTTTTAGTCAGTTTCTAATTAGTAAGGTTTTCATGTGCACTGTCATTTATCCATTGAATAAAATATTTACCATGTTTTTTAATAGGGGGGAGGGGTCCAGTAAAATCTCATCTAAACTGAAGGGTCAATAAAAGTCTCACATTAACTGTAAATTTCAATAGAAAAAGTACAGAATGTCCATGGAGTGAGAAAAAAAAATAAGGAAGGTGGTGCTTTGTCTGTTTTACTTTTAATTTTATTAAATTAAAATAAATTTTCTATCGTATACCTACCTGAAAGTTGTATTATTTTTATTATTTATGAATATAAATGTAGTCCTTTAACAAATGTAGTGTATATCTCACGTGAGGGGGAGGTGGGAGGTCTCACCAAATCTCACTTAATCTCACCAAGGGGGAGGAGGATGCCCCCTAAGGCTTTTGGGTTTTTGACCTTTACAATGCTGGCTTTTTGAACGCAATCTATCAAATTACACTGCTTCATATTTTGGCACAATGTATTTGTGTTAATAAAATTTAATTGATCATATATGCAACATTCGCGTATGGGGGTTAACCGCCGATGGATCGCATAAGCAACAACCGCGTGGATAGAATGAAGTTGAAAAATGGCTGAAGTCAAAAGAGATAAACAAACTCAATCCCTGAATTATTTGATACTAGTTTCTGCTACTGCTGCATGGGCGCATTTCATAGTATCAAATTATCCATGAAGGTATTTAATTGGTGGTAGGTACAAACCTGGCATAAGGCACATCAGTTGAGGAGGAGGTGCCGGTGTCTTGTTGTTGCCTTTGTCATTTGTATTGCCATTATCTCGCTCTCCTTCTAAATACTGAAAAAAATTGGAAACAAATTCTGTCAGTCATTTAATTAGACCGAGAAAATTCAGATTGATCGATTGAGAACAAAACAGAATATTGCAGTGGCCAATTTGACCCAAAAAACAGAAATATATTTTGAAAAGAAAATGTATAAATAGTGCAAGCTTACCTCAATAGAGCGCCACGCGATGGCCATGATTAGCAGCTCGTTCCAGGAGGCCTTCAGCAGCGTGACCTGGTCGGACAGCTGCAGGCGCGGGAAGTGAGGCAGGGAGCGCGCCCAGTGCACCAGGCCGCGCAGCTGCCGGTTACCGATCTGGCACAGCGAGGACACGGGACCGCGGTATCTCGCCGGCACCAGCGACCCCGGGGACACGCGCAGGTAGGCCAGCTCCGCTGCGGCGTCCATCCCGCCCCCCTCGACCTCCACTAACCGCTCGATGCTGAGTTCCTGCACCGAACTGGACGGGTGTGCTTCGTCTTGCGCCTTCGCCGCGCGCTGTCTCTCTTCTTGCACGGCCTCGCGCTTCATCCCGCACGCCAGGCACTTCTGATACCGACAGTACTGGCAGCGGTTGCGCTGTCGCTTGTCGATCAGGCAAGCGCGCTCTTCCCGGCACGCATACGAAAGGTCCTTGCGCACCGTGCGCTTGAAGAATCCTTTGCAACCCTCGCAGCTGTAGACGCCGTAGTGCTTGCCCGAGGCGCGGTCTCCGCAGATGGAGCACAGGTGCTTGGAGCCTGACAGCGGGTGGTTGGGAGGGTAGGGTTTGGGCGAGGGCGGGCCCGCGCCGCCTAGCCCCGCGCCGCCCGCGCCCCCCAGCCCGCCCAGCCCGTCCAGCAGCGCCGTGTCGGGCTTCAGCTCCACGGGCGAGAGGGGCCCCATCAGACTGCCGTCGAGGCTCAGCCCTGCAACAAACAGACAACACACACATTACCATCCGACTTACCAACACTCGTTCACCAAACAACATGTTACTACTAATTGAATTACAGTTTACATGTTATTTTCAAATCTCATTTGTTTATAATTGAGCATGGTGCCTTTCGCGTCATTATATTTATTCTTGACTACAAAATATCCAAAGTAATGAATTTACGACTAAGTCTTATTATTTGGTGTGTTGAGAATGTTGAGAACCTCTGTAAAAAATCGGAAATAGAATACGAACATTACATATAGCCAGAATTTTATTGGACAGATCTGAATAAAAATCTCTGCGAATCCCAGATTAACAAAATACTCGTATATAGGTACCATCCAAGAAAAAAAAAATACAAAATAAGAATCCACCCCAATTCTTCATTAAAACATAACATATAACCTACTTTTTTCCAATTTGAATTTTTCGTAATATTAGTGGTATTCGATGGATTCCACAGTAACCCTTTGATAATACAAGATAGTACCCATCTTCCATAATATTATAATCCGCAATGACGGCGTATTTAGTTATTTGAGCTATTTTTAAATAACTTTATAGCAAAAGCGATAAATCAAACATAATATTTATTGTAATGCCAAAAGTGTTCATTTATAATATGTAATGAAATGAAAACGAAACCGTAACAACGATCTCCATTATCTCGCGGACGCAAAAAACTACCGCAAACATTTTCAGCGAGGGGTAGGTTAGGACTATCAATGACATCATAAAATCAGCTTCCACTGTTCTGGGGCGAACGAAATGTTTGTAGCAGAGAAAATTGACTCTTTGTATCAAATAGTATTTCATACTTGACAAGAAAAAGGATCAACACATTGCTACACTATCCTATTCAACCCTTACGTTTCGTTGCATTTTCGTACCAACTTTCACATTAAAAAATATTTGTCTCACAATAATACATCTACAATTTATATAAGGATTTTAAGTGGGTGCAAATACGTTAGGTGAGATTATTTTTGAGCGGGACAGTGTGCGAATTTAATCAAAATACATTGTATTTGGGTGAAATGCAGATCCCGCCAATGTCAGGGAATTTTATAAAAATGCACTTTTTAGATGAGAAAAGTGTGGAGAAGATGAATAAAAAATAAATTAAGGCGCACTCGGCAAAATTGAGGGAGATACAACCGTTCAAATTATTTAAAATTTCACTTAGCGAGTTGATATTGACAGTCCGTTCGCCATGTTTTCATTGCTTATGTTGGATCCCAGACCTAATGCAGAATTAATAGTACGCCAGAATCACAAACCATGTTACTCAAACCTAGCGTAGCCGCTAAACCACTTGAAAAGTAGGATGTTTTTCTTGCCTTGACGTGAGTAGGCGTTATAAAGGGGCACTTTTTTGTATGACAAACCATGTTTAGCGTATTAGGTTATGTCAAAATGGCGGGCGGACTGTCAATATCAACTCGCGAAGTGAAATTTTAAATACTTTGAACGGTTGTATCTCCCTCAATTTTGCCGAGCGCGCCTTAATTTTTGTTTTATTCAGCTTTTCCACACTTTTCTCATCTAGAAAGTGCCTTTTTATTTAATTTCCAGACATTGGCGGGATCTGCATTCCTCCCTTGTATTTTATTTGCGTACAGTATTACTCGTATATTATAATACTTTACACCAATAAAAGAAAAGCGAGCAGAGAAAATGATGAGGTTCTCATTCTCATATTTCAGCTGTTCCATTTCTAAAGTTGATTCTTGAATGACGAATTTCGTAACTAGATTTCCAACAAATAAAAATCTTTGATGACATGAAATTAGTTTAAAAGTTACTTAAACTTATTTAAAAAATGCATACGGTTATAATAAAATATAATTATAGCGTAAGTTGTATGGGGATAATAAATTAACGAGCATTTAATGAAGACCCCATTAAGTTGCGAGAAAACAAGTTTTTTTGTTGTTGTTTCTTAAAACCTTTACAAATTAATTGCCCAAATAGCAAGTGACAAGTAATGCCCTTCACACTAGGAGGACATTTACCTCCAATTTATCTTATCTCAAAAAAACCATATTGGCAATAAATTCAAAATACATTGCAGGAAAGCAAACATTTGTTCGTAAATATGGTGATAGTATTTTTAACAAACGGGTTTCTAAAAAATACAGGTTTCCGGAAACCCCTATCTAATCAACAATGTTCGTCAACAGTGGCGTAATTCTTTTACCAAAAAGTGGCATCATTCGAATACATCGAATGTTTTTGGATCTTCAAGTGCATATATTATGTTCTGGTTCCCACATATCGGTTTAACTTATCTAAGGGAAACGTTCCAGCAATAAGGTAAGGCAATAGTTACATGGCTCGGAGCTCCAACCTGCGATGCCCCTCGCCCACTGCTGCGCCTGGTGCGCCTGCGCACCCTGGATGATGGCCGTCACCG
Organism: Limnephilus marmoratus; assembly: GCA_917880885.1. Taxonomy (NCBI): domain Eukaryota; kingdom Metazoa; phylum Arthropoda; class Insecta; order Trichoptera; family Limnephilidae; genus Limnephilus; species Limnephilus marmoratus. Next base: position 49,025,286 of record OU862909.1, on the reverse strand, counting down.
ACATCATCGGCTTCTCCTTCTTCATCATGGCTCTGTCACTGGTCGCCAGACCATCCCGGACACCACAACACTAACCACAATAACCGCTGTCCAAGCAACTGATACGAGAACTACTGGATTGTTGACCGTACTAATAAATTGTCAGTTGTAATTCATTACTTTTGTACAGATTTATCGCTTCAATGCAGTACAAGTTTCTGTTAAATAATTATTATTGTAGTGGAAAACTACTAAAAGACGGTCAAAACGCCACGAGTACAAACCGTAATAAATCACGGGTGAAAATATATTACAAAGAGTGGTTTCGGAAAGCGTTATGATATTAATGAGGAGAGCAGTTGGTGGTTTTTGGAATGAATGGATGATATAATTTATGAAATGAGAGGTTTCGGAAAGAACCCGTGAAATGATGAACGTTTTTATTTACTGATAATTTGCAACGGAAGATGAGCACCCAGAACACCACAACTCGCACGAAGAAGCATTGGATTGGAGTATAATAGATAGTCTATGTCTCTATGTTTTGGAAAGATTAAAATTTTGATGCCACAGAACTTCGCGTGTAAGGACTTCAGTCTATGGTAAGGACTAATTTAGTGGGTCGGAAAATACACATTATCATTATCACTGAGCTTAACTTGCCAGGATCTACAGCAACGTGACGGACGTATCTTTTTTAGGCTCTCCCTCATGAGCCGGTGAGGAATCGACATAAACCGAGCGCTGTAAGACCCTGCGCAGAAGAATAAAGTCCACTAAAGTAAGGTAACGGTTAATGATGACAGTTTTTCTTAGGATGAATAAATAGAGATTACTTGGAGATATCAAGAAAACAAATAAACAAAAGAGATTCTCAGGATATCATAAGTGCAATTTATGGAAACTGAAACCAAAACCAAAAATGGTGGAATATTAAACCGAAAGCACAGTTAATTAAATAATTAATAATGCAGCATAATGTGCTTTGTACAAATAATGTTGCGCGCTATATTTATTGGTTGAAGTAAAAAAAAAATACTGGAATGGGACAGAAGACTTAAAACACACAGCTATTTAGTTGCATGCAGCCAACAACGTTTTGGTTTCAATTTTTTAAATCGCTCTTGGTAATTCTAAATGGGCAAGTCAACATTATTTATAAGGAATTATGCCCATATCAATATTCAATAAGAAGACAATATTTATCGAGCAGTTTATCACTAATAAGTAATTAGTTTTAAGGATGGGGAGGAGCAAGCATTTATTTGTTAATTTTGGAAGTTTTACTGTTTCACCATTAGATTTATATTTTAGAATAACTAAATATTGTCATGGCAACATTGTTTACTCAGCTATAAAAATAATAAACAGGCCGAGCGGAAGACCGCGTCACGGTGACCTTGCACTAGTACTACAGCGGTGTCGGTTCCTGTGTGCATTGTTTGCAAGACGAGCCGCCACTGCTACTAGGACTAACCTGAAACCATTAGATTTGGTTACTCTTATCTTGTAAGCTAACTTTGTTATTTGATGTACAAGACCAGGTTGATCTGATGGAAGTCAAGAATTTTTTAGCGATAATCAGTAGTATCATCCAATTTCCGTAACAACAGGTTTCCAACGGTTTAAACAAAACTATACATATACTATGCACCACATAGAATACACATCACTGCCGAGCGAAATTTTATTTAAGACATTTAACAACTTAACAAAATGATTTCCGGAAACCTTTGGTAACTCATTTTTACATCAATCAACACTAATATTTTCATAAATATTAGTGCAATGAAATATCCAGTCTTGGACCGCCAAGATATTATGTTCTGCGAGAATAAAAGATAATTCTTTTAAATAATTCTGAACAAAGAATATGTATTACACGGACTGTAATATCAACGTGTTTCGCACATATTCTGCCCATCGTGGTGTGCGGTGCTCTATTAATTAGTAGGTGCATGAAATATGAGGATGATGGTGATGTATGCAGACCACGCCTGCACTAGACTCCCGGTGTGTGGGAGAGGGGAAGGGGGGGGGTGAGGATGTCAGGGAAGATGACGACGTAGTCCCCCTGACCCAGAGCTGGCGGAGTAGTGGTAGCCTAATGAACGAAACGCAATACACTGGTGCATGTGCGAGGCTGTATGCATGTGCATGGGCCGGCACTCACACACACTATCACACAAACTACATACACTGTGTGTTTATAACGAAAGTGACGTCGCGTTTATTTCAATTTGCATTGAAAAATAAACAATATTCCGAATGATCGAACTGCAACGGTGACAGGAGACAAAGAAAAAACATCGTCAACACCGAAAACTTAATCACTGATAACACAGTGCAGCTACTGCGCCCAGGAATACTTTCGATTAACGTCACGCGTCAACAAAGGAATCGATTCACTTTGGGCGCACCGTTATCACAAAAACATAAAAAAATGCATTTTCGGAACCAAATTTAATTTTCTACGTCTAGTAATCAAATTACCGGGGAAAAATGAAAACACGAGAAGTTTCGCGAGACACCGAATAAACGCAGTAAAGTCGTCTGCCGCCCGAAGTGATCCGAGATGATCACCGGTCACGACGAACATTCAGAATGACCTCGCGATGCACTTGAAAAAACACAATAACGATACGCGAATGCAAATCTATTTCCATACCGACAAACAGTCGACTCGCTCGCGAACTGACCACGGACACTGCCGCTCCGGAGCACGCGGCTCCTCCGCACTGGGCGGAGCGGGCGGGGGCGCGGAGGGCGGGACGGCGAGGGCGGGAGGGCGGCGGGAGCGGGGGCGGGGGCGGCAATCAGCGCTCTCCTTGACCTTGCGGGCGCGCGAAACAAAGCGCGAGCGCATCTGGTGGCGCGGATAAGATAAGCGAGCGCCTGCAGCCTGCAGCCTGCAACATGCACCGACCCTCCTTCCCGGAAGGCGCGCCTGCATCACTCAACCTACTGTTTGCCTGATGCCTGATGTCTGTTCGAACCCACACTTCCACAACAACTGAACAACTGCAACCAAACACCCTGGCGTAGTAAATACACAGTACACATGTCTTATCTCATTAAGTAAAAGTGATAATTCAATGTTATCATAATATTTCTATCGTTTACTTAAAAACTGCAGTTATAGTGCAACCCCTAGTATAAATAATAGTCGTATGGTAATTTGCTTCGATGAATAAATTGATGATCACCTATCACACAACGAAGCTCCACACAGGAGGCCCTGAGAAAAATAATTCCCCTCAGGGCCTATGTCATCTTTGAGTGGAGGGTCTTTTTAGGAAAGCAAGGAGAGAAACTTCTGGGAAGGAAAATGAAAAAGAACCTACTTCTTATAGCTACGTCTATAAGAAGTAGGTGCATTCTATTATCCTATTGACAGGGTGCATTTTATGCAGTTTTTTCGATAATATTCCAAATGGCAATATATTTCTGCCTTAGTTTGAATTATGAATTTTGAGGAGTGATTGAAGTGAAAACTTCTTTAGCACCGTTGTGATTTGAAACTCGATGAAACGAAAAATATCGACACTAAAAAGAGACAAACACATATATCTACAGAATTTAGCCTGCGAGAAAATGAGATAGTATAATAGGTCTCCTCTTTGTGCGGTGCTTCGTAGCCTCCCCAACTCCCCACTCTCGTCTACCGCGTGTGAATTGCACACTTGTTTTTTTTTAAATTATTTATTTACATCGATATTACATTAACATTATTGCAAAACACATTAATTTATTATAAACTATCACTAACCCGTGAAAAATCACGGGATGTTATAATTGGGGGGGGGGGGGGTATAATGAGATATCACGTGTATTTATTTTTCGTGATAATATTCTGAAAATTTCAAAATACTTTGTACTAAAAAAATACACGTGATTTTGGGGGGGGGGGGGGGGGGGTTATTCTAAAATAATTCACCCATGCACCGACAATCGAAATTAGTACGTTTAACGATTGAGGTAGGTATGTACAAAAAGTTGCAGTTACCATTATCTTTGCCAAATCATAATTAATTCGATGTCATAATAAGGTCGATAATACATTCCTGGCTAGACATATTATTTGCCTGTTGTATGGAATTTATTATGTGGTGGGTGGGGTATCAACATATTATCCTAGTACTCACGGGCGAGCATGACATCACAGGCCGAACGACGAACATTTCTGCAGGAAATTTCGTACAGATATGCTAGTCGCTCGTCCTGTGACGTCACGCTCGTCCATGAATATTGGGCTATTGAGTTGTAACGTGTTTTTTTATTTATTTATTGTTGTAACTTTATATAAAGTGTGTTTCGAAATTGTATTTTATGTCAGTTTAAAAAAAAACTTAAGTTTTTTTTTGCTATAATACAATATAGGGGGAAGTCCCCTAGCGCCGAATGGCAGGTAGTACCGAACGAATACAAAACCTATAACAAATAAGCGAACGAAAACGGTTGTTTGTCATGGTAAAGAAAGAGACAGAGCTAGTTAGGCCGCCAGCCTAGCGATTCCGTATTTTTTGTGAGATCGTCATTGGATAACGGACGTAATCTCCTGTCAGATTTGTGTGATTTTTATGATTGTTATTTGCGTTTTCTATGTACAACGTACATTAAATGAGTGAATAATCATGCGTACTTGCAGGAATTCATGTTTAAATCGATCTAAACTAAAATATGTGACGTAAAAACACATATCTGACAAAAGATAACGTCCGTTATCCAATAACGATCTTACAAAAAATACGGAATCGCTAGGCAGAGCTAGGCGCAGCTCCCGTGAGAGCCGACGCGTTCATTTTGAGCGTGAACGTGACGCGTCGTGCACACAAGAAAATACTGGTTGTGGCAATATGTACGTGTGGTGACATTCCTATTACATTAATTTGTCTTTGGTAAGTATTTTTACAATTTTAGTGCTTAAAACTTGTATTAAATAAGTATGTTTAAGGTTATTCTTATGTTAATTTGGTTCTATGAGTCCCTAGGACCGAACAGTGTTTTTCCCCTATGACCGAACAACTATTTTTCCGCGATTATTTTATTTTAAATACATAATATTAAAGGTTCCATTTTATTATTTCAGATATTATATCTTAAATAATGGAGAGGGCGAAAAAAGGTCGCTGGCAACCCGAAATTTTTAAAGCTGCATTTGAAAAAGTAATTATGAAAAAAATGTCCTTGAGAGAAGCTTCAAGAAGAAGTCCTCAAGATCCCACAACTACTTTGTATGATAAACTGAAACTTGTAAGAGCATTCAGCGTTCAGAAACGAGAGGCGTTCATAATAAAATAATATAGCTGTTTCACCCGTACACACATATTCTTTGAATGGCTATCTTTTTGTAATGCGTTCCGTTGGTTAGCTACGAAGACTGTTATTTGTAGCCATTTCGTCCATTCACGTCGAATGCTACTTGAATGGCTATTCCTTTCTTATGCGTTTCGTTATTCACTTTGCATCTAGTAACAGGAACGTGCTATATTACATCTTTGTATTTATTTCAGTGTCTGTGGTGAGTTTTATTCCAGCAATTTCTTCGGGTTATTGATGAGATGTTACATCAGAGGTGGGGAACCTGCGGTCCGCGAAGCTTTTTGGTGCGGCCCGCGAGCATTTGAGAACGGTTTTCTTTCATATTTCATAAACGTTTCAGATACATTTTTATAAGTTTGGTTAAATAAAAATAAAATTATTGTAAAGAGTTAAATAAATAAAAAACTATAAAAAATTATTGCAGTCAATTTTTTATATAAAATGCAGGAAACCATTCACCTATTCTGAATACAATATAATTTCTGGCGTACTACTTGACCCCTCTGCGCAGATCCGTTCCTAAGTTAAAACCACTCTCAATCTGCTGATGCATTTTGAGGGAAACCATCCATGTGTTCCAAGTAGGGATTGCAATCCCGCAAAACGGGATGACGCATTCCCGCGGGATCCCGCTGGTTTTATTAATCTGCTGGATCGCGCACCTTCAAAGCGCGGATCCGAGGATTCCGCAAATTAAAAATTTGGCGCTAAAACTTTCGCGTAAATCGAGAGTAGCACGAGCGCGACGTTGCCGTTCAGCACAGCAACAGCTTCAACCAGAAAAAGAAATATTTAAGAAAAAGCCAGACAACAAGCAAAAGGACTTTGAGAAAATTTTGAAGAAATGACGTTCTTTGAGTCCGGTGGTATCAGAGGAGAGTACCTGACACTCGCCTATGAATATATCCTGACGGTTCAGCCTACTAGAGTAGAAGCCGAGAGAGCGTATTCAGCATCAGGATATATTTGCAGTTCACTCAGAAGCAGGCTCGGTGATGATACAATAAATGCCATTTGCTTCTTAAGAGCGTATTTTCAAAAGTTATCACCATAGTTATCATCATAGTGATAGATAGCATCTAAGAGAAAGTAGTGATTTGATTATTAGTCATTATACGAATAAGACTGAATTAAAAATATAAAACTGTTGTTGGGAGTAAGGGTAAAATTAAACAAAACTATTAAACTATGCCAAACATTTAAAGATGAATCTAAGAAAACAGATTACTAATTACTTATACTTAATTAATAGAAAAGAAATAATTTCTGTTGCTTAATGTAAGAAATGTTTAATAAAAGTTGATTTTCACAAAAATCTGTGGTTTTAATTTGATTTTATAACATAATTTCAAAGATGCGGGATCCCGCATATCAATCCCGCGGCATTGAATGAGCTGGGGGATTGCAATCCCTAGTTCCAAGTGCAAAAATCGGAGTAAATCGTGTACTCTGTGTGGTATCAATTATAGCTGAGAACTCGCATGCAGATTCAATCTTAAGTTAAAACCAGTTTCATGTTTCGAATATAATGTTTAAATTCCAGTTGTGGATTCATCTGCCGAGACATTTTAAATAAAATCATTATTTTATTCGAACTGCAGTCACTAAATTCTAGTTGCAGAGTGAACCGCCAGAATCAAAGAAAAACCATTTTCGTGTTCTGGATGTAGTTTCAATTCCCCGCACACAGCTTTAATTTAAACCATTTTTGTCTTAAGAATATAACGATAAATTAAATAACAAGTTGCAGAAGGAAGCTATTCTCATGTAACAAATGATGCTTTACATTTGAGTTGGATACCATATGCTATAAAATGCAGAGATATTGACTGTTCCGTGTGTAACTATTATTTGAGCTTGTGGACTCTTATGCAGAATCAATCTTAAGTTAAAACTGCCTGTTCAACACGTTCAAGGGCGGATTTAGGGGAGGGGGCGGGCATGGAGGCACGTACCCCCCCCCCAGATGGTATTTTTGTGTACTGTGGAGATTCCATCACAGTACATACTTAGAAGCTAAAACTGTCTTTATTAAACATTAAACATTTAATTTTTCTATTGTTTTGACACTTTCATAAACCTTCCTATACATACTTGAACTTGTAGAAATAAACTTGAAGTAAGATACTTTCTAACAGTAATTGTTGATTTTTTGCCCGTCCAGAAAAAAATCCTGACAGTAATTTTTGATTTTTTTGCGCGTCCGCCCCTTGTGCCCCCCCCCCCCAGAAAAAAATCGTAACAGTAATAAATAATTTTTTTGTCCGTCCGCCCCTTATGGCCCCCCAGAAAAAAATCCTGGATCCGCCCTTGAACACGATGCCCCATTCTTGCGTTGTAGATTTTGGGGCACATGAGGTTTTGGTGAAATGAGGATTTCAACCCCCCCCCCCTCCCCCTCCCCGGGTGCTTGAAAATCTATGTGCGGCCCGCGGGTGATACTACAAACACCCAAATGGCCCCCGACGGCAAAAATGTTCCCCATCCCTGTATTACATGAAGGTATCCGCAACCTTTGGTTGGCAAGGAGTGTCGCATATTCTGGTATGCTCAAGTTTTTATTATGTAGAATTTATGATTGATAACGATTACTAATTTCGATACTCTTTTCTCCTACTACCTGTAATAATTAATAATACAAGTGAAATACAAAGTTTTAAAATTTTAGATATACATACATTCATATTGGATACTTTTTTATAACTATTAATTTAACATTTCCAGCAGTCACACAGCAATACATAGAAAATAGTAGGCAATTTATCAGGAGGCGTCTACTAATATCTACAGGAATTCCAAAAACTGAAAATATCGAACTAATATCTATGGGAACCAAAGTGTTGACGAATATCTACAGCTCAAACTGTTGACTAATATCTACAGCACTGGCAGAGGTTGGATTTGCAATTATGTATAGCATATTGGAATAACGTAATATTTATATACTTACATAAATTAAGTTTTTTAAACTTAATTTATGTAAGTATGTATGTAAAAATCCCTAATATCGGACTATTGGACACATTTAGCTGATTAGTCCAACCTACGCTCTGTAGATATTAGTTCAACCTACGCTCTGTAGATATTAGTCAACACTCTGAAGTTCGTAGATATTAGTTCAACATAGGAGCTGTAGATATTCGTCCGACATACAGGCTGTAGATATTAGTATCTGGAGTCATTTATCATAGGAACGAGGTATTTTCACATAATGTGAAAACCGTTAAAAATGTGTGGAAGATTTGAAGTTTATTTTTCTGATTCTGGTGATTGTACTAATGTTTAGGTAATTTTAATAACTTCATTAATCATTATTGATTTTAAAAACGATCTAAAACCGCACATTGCGAAACGAAACGAAAATTTCCGACCGGCTACAAAACTACGGAGTACAACGTCATTAAGACATAGAAAAAGCCTAGAAAATGGCTGGTAAGTGTACGAACAAAAACAGAGCGGGTTTCGGTTTTCTGATTAATCGGCGCATGGGCGGCCGACTGGCGCAGGCGTGCTGACAAGAATGCTTGTATGTTAACGTATCAGACCGAACATAGTAAAGGCAGGTTCAGATTTGTGTCCGCACGAGGCGGCGCCGATAAGCTTTACCGGAAAGAATTCTTAATTCCTGCTCGCCGGTGACGCCGGTCAGAATCTGATATCAAAATGAGCGACCTGTTAATTGCCGCTGTTTTCAATCAATCGCCAATCTGGGATAAAAGAAATACATTCCTTAGCACCAGAAATGTGGTTGACAAATGATGGAATGAAATCAACAAGATAAAATTTTGAAATAACCTCAAATTTTGTCAATGCTCTTCATCTATATGTAATCTCCTTTCATTGTGATCTCTCTTCTTTTCTTTTCTGTTCGTGTTATTGTTATATTGTTAATTGGACTATTTGTCCGTAAATAAATAAATAAATAAATGTCACAAGCGAATTCCTTTCAGGCACGTACTTAACATATTATCATGTTCTCCTGAAGTTTTTTTCATATTTTAAAGATACCAATTACCAAATACATTTGTTTTATTCCTTAATTTCAAGAAAGGATTCTCCAAGAGTAAATAATCGTCGTCTACGAACTCGACATTTCGTAAAAACTGACAGCTGCTGTCAAGCTACCGCGCAGGTAGCACAAGTTTTATCCGCGTTCTGTTTGTCCACATCTCGGCGTCAACTGCCGCCGGTGGAACAGGGCACTGAACGCCGTTAATCTGAAAACCGAAACCCGCTTTGTTTTGTTCGTACCCTAAGACAGCAGTCACCAAAGTTGCCCGGCGTGACGTCAACGTGCTGCTAAATTCACTAAATTCACGAAAAAAAACGAACAAGTTGTTTCGGCGACAAAACGAAAATGTCCATTTTACATCGTTGTAGAAAATTTATTCGAAAACATACATAAACAAAAAAAAAACGAGTGTGCTTTAGACCACACGACTGAAGTAAAACTTCACTAACTTATATCTCCCTCTCAACTTCTGTTCGCCTCGCCCACTTCGTTCGCACACTTTTCATAACGCTCTCGTCACGCTTTCACCAGCTTACTCCCCAAGTCAAGCGTGCGTAAAGACCCGACCGTTCGCCTCGCCCGATCACACTTTTCGTAACGCTCTCGTCACGAATTCACCAGCTTACTCCCCAAGTCTAGCGTGCGTAAAGAAGTTTTACTTCAAAAATAAAAATACATTCATTACCGTAATTTCTTTCGAGAATAAAAAAATGTAAATACCCTATTGTCCAACTTTCTCAGTGGGCGTCATCACCACCTGTCTTTACCACTGAAATAAAAAGTAAAAAGGCTTAAGAAATCCTGCAAATATTATTATATTTTACTGTTATTATTATAAAGAACCTTCTGTAAATACTCGATTTGTAAGAAAAAATAAAACATGGTAGGTACCTAGTAATATTGTGTAAGAACCTGAAATATATATGCCATAACCACAAAATTTTAAAACGCGTCATAAGCATTAACTACGGATGCCCAAGTGTCGCCAACGTCTCAACTGTCGCATTTCGGGAGGCGGGTGTGGGTACTGCCGCCCCGGGAACTATTTATTGGATAACCAACACCTCTGCCATAGGTCACCCCAAGTGGTTCGCTGCGTTTGGTGACTTAGCAAGGATGTCCGGGTTCATGGGTGAGGTTTGTCAAGGTCTTGGCTGCTAATATGTCTGCCCACCTGCTGCGTGGCGGACCGAATCGAGAAAGATTGGTTGAAGAGGACTTTTGACCTCTTCAGCCTTGCACTGCAGTTGAAGGGATGGATTCAAACGTCCGTCTGATCACTGCTCCCCACCCACCCCTATTTACACATCTATTTTCTTCCCAGAACTTCCTCTTCTTCCTTTCCTTAAAAAATACCCTCCACACTGCATCCCCTAAGATAACACAGTCCCGAGGGAAATTATTTTCCTCGGGGCTTCCTGTGTTGAACTAATGTTAAAAAAAACGTCAGAGTAGATCATTGTATGTTTACACACTACGCAATGTTATGTACGAGTACGTGTATGCCATGAACTCTGTGTGCATTCAATTGATGACGCGTTTGTGTTAGTTTTTTTTAAAGCCTTACTAATAAAAATATACTTCCCAATAGTTAAAAGGTATTTTATTTACACAAGAAATTTTATTTACTGTACAATTTCTATATCGAATTATTAGATACTAATAAAAAATGTCTTTAACTGTGCTGCGAAAGAACTGGCATCATTGCATTTTGGTTTATTGGCGAATGCGTCATGTGCATAAACTTCCCAGATTGTGTTTATGATATGTGTTGTGTGATGATTGTTGTTTATAATTTCTATTCTAATGATTCACGATTATTTTAGTGAAATTCAATATATTATCTACTATTATTTACAAGATCTTATTTTTAGACGATTCCGCTTTGTTGATAATAATAAACTAATAAAGAATGGCGTCTGTAGATATTTTTGAACGACAGTGATAATGTTATAATAAATGACAATGACAACAAGCTGAGATAATTAGTGACATCAGTTGGGTTGCGCCGTGAGAGATGTTTGGTTGCCAAGCAGTATGCAACCTGCAGTTACCATCCAGTTTTAGATTGGTTTCGGTTTCCCGATGAGCGAAGGGTACTCTCATTATGTTGTATAGGCAGTAAAATGTTAAGTGTAAATTATGCGTTGAGTCTTCCTCGGACATCACTGACTTTTTCTACCATTCACTACTGTTTGCCACATTGTTAATGTAATAAAAAAAAAAACAATTAATTTTTGGAGATCGCTGGCAACGGTTAATATGCACTTTTTTAAAAAAAACCTTTTGATTCACCTTAATTACATTAAAAGCCAACTATTTGCATTGGGGGAAGTGGAAAATATTTAATTCTAAATTTCGATTACGAAAAATTAAAATTAGCTTTCGTCTTGTGAGATTGTACGCCATTAGCTATTAGCTCATTCGCTGTCACTTTGGTATGTTGGTATTCCTGATACACTTGAATGTATAAAGCTGGGTCCACACATGTTCTTTTGTCCGTTCCGTTCCTCCGTTCCGTACCTCCGTTCCGTATCAAAAACTCTGGACGCAAGTAAAAATAGCCCGTACCTCCGTAATAGCCCATTCACACCATTCATTTATCGTTCATTTCGTGATTTCATTCCGCCTCTTTCCCTCGAAATGAACCGTGTGAACACGAAAGTGAATAGAGACAGTTCCGAATGAAGCATTCCAACAATGTTGGAATGCTTCCTTCGGCACTGTTCACTCGCAACCGGAATTTAACATCACGTGACGCGAATGATGTGTGTGAACACTCAAGTGAACAGTCTTTCACCTTTCACTCGCAAATTAGTCGGCCGAAATGTTCTGGCGTGAGGACGAGTAGCCGGAGCGGCTTAAACGTCAAAATGCTCCGTTTAGTTCGCTTTTCGAAATAACTCCTACACGTCTCATAGAAATCGTTGTTTCTCCCTTACTATCATAGTGAAAAATATGATCTAAACGGTATTGGAAAGAGAAAATAATGCTCTATATATTCAATATAACGATTAACCACAAACGAATACGAATGTACACTTCTATGGAACCAAAGTTTCTGATCGAATTTGAAAAAAAAAATTATGAAACATTGTGAATTTTTTATGAATTATTTTTATATGAAACGATAAAAAAGTGAGGTGACAGAAACGTTTATAATTTATTTGTCTAACAAAATAAGTGTGTGTTTTTATATTTCTTTTGTTAACCAGTAATTTTAGTTAGAATAAAAAGCAAGGAGAGCCATTTTTTAAACTTTTAAAAGTTTATATTAAAAATTACTCTATTTAAAAAATTACGTGGTTATTTCTAATAATAAATTTTGGAAGCATATTTCATCACCTTTCCAAAACAGTTTTTAGTTTTTGGATACGTTAATAAATATTCCATTTATATGGATTTTATTGCAAGCCGAGGCCTATTTTGGAATAAAAATATTTTCATGGTGCAAAAATAGTGGTAGATATCAGTTTTCAGGTTATAATTTAACCATATGTTCATTTTATGGTGCTGAAATTTATTTACTGTTTACAAGAATCGCCAATTTCTCGTAATTTAGTTCGACGTTATCGGAAATGTCAATTGAAATCGTAAATATTCCCGAACATAGCCGTCAGCGCCGGACGAATTCCAATGCGGCCGCGACTACTCTCGACGACTTCGCAGCGAGAATGTCGAGTGAACTCTTCCTTCGAAGGAACCGTGTGAACACTCGGTGAAACGAAAATGGAACATTTCATCGAGTAAACCTTCATCCGAGTGATCCTTGTGACTTCAGCTTAACGTCGCTGCGATCATCGGCATCCGCGTGTTCATTCCAGCGACAGAGAGAACGACCTGCGCATGCCGCGATCGCGTCCAGACTGGCGCATACCCGTATCGTATCGCCTTTGAACGGGCCGAATAAACCGACTCCCGATGGATCGGGGCGTACCTCTACCCGTAACGTACCTCCGTAACACCGTACCGTTCCGAACGGGCGTCCAAACTAGCGTTCTTGATCGCGACGCTGATACGGAACGGAGGAACGGAACGGACAAAAGAACATGTGTGGACCCAGCTTAACGAACGGCTAGAAAATTTTGAAGGGACGGGGCACTTTCTTTTGAATCACAAACCATGTTACACAAACCTAGCGTTGCCGCTAAACTACTTGAAAACTGGGATGTTTTCTTGCCTTGACGCGAGTAGGCGTTATAAAAAAGCACTTTCTTTTGTATCACAAACCATGTTACACAAACCTAGAATTCCCGTGAAATCTGCTACGCTTTGTTCTAGCATCATTTCGTACAGTAACAAGAATACCAACATAACAAAATGACATTTGAAAATAATGTTTGAAAATGGACGGTCTCGTTGCACAGAATGAAAGCTAATTTTAATTTTACGTAATCGAAATTTAGAATGAAATATTTTCCACTTCCCCCAATGCAAATAGTTGTCTTTTAATGTAATTAAGGTGAATCAAAAGATTTTTTCAAAAAAAAGTGCGTATTAACCATTGCCAGCGATCTCAAAAACTTACCAAAAAACACGTTTAATCAACTTTAATTCGACTTGCATGCACAAACAACATAATATTGTATACCTACCTAGTGAAAAGTGAAAGAGATCGTTCCTTTAGGATTCCAACTGGACTTTGAGCTGCATCACAAGCTTGCGAGCGGCCCGATGCTTTTTATGAGCGAACTTTGTTAATATCCATTTCCCACGAACCTGATACAATGTGATAAAATACAAGCAGAAATCTGTTTACTGAAGCAGCAAAAATTCTGGAATAATGAGCTCCGCCGTCATGAAAATTGCACAAATTTTTTACTGTCAGAAATTTTCAGGTAAACGCAACTATTTTCAGCTTCAATGTAATTTCCACCATGAAGAATCCATTCAATAAGATGCTAAATTGATTGTTCAATGTTTATAACTAATTTTCGTGACCTACCAACTTACTACATGTTAAATAAATAAATAAATTTGGACAACTTATATAGCGCTGTTTTTGCGAAAAATCGCCTCAAGAGCGCTGTACAAATTAGCATGGATTTTACTTTAGAATATACTTAACTATGTAGGAGGCCAGATAACCACTCATCTTGCAGCTATCAAGCGCATGGATTATTGGAATTCTAGCCCCCCAATAAATTAAATAAAATATCTTTTTATATGTACGTATTTCAATTTACTTAACTATGTAGGAGGCCAGATAACCACTCGTCTTGCAGCTATCAAGCGCATGGATTATTGGAATTCTAGCCCCCCAATAAATTAAATAAAATATCTTTTTATATGTACGTATTTCAATTTACTTAACTATGTAGGAGGCCAGATAACCACTCGTCTTGCAGCTATCAAGCGCATGGATTATTGGAATTCTAGCCCCCCAATAAATTAAATAAAATATCTTTTTATATGTACGTATTTCAATCTACTTAACTATGTAGGAGGCCAGATAACCACTCGTCTTGCAGCTATCAAGCGCATGGATTATTGGAATTCTAGCCCCCCAATAAATTAAATAAAATATCTTTTTATATGTACGTATTTCAATTTACTTAACTATGTAGGAGGCCAGATAACCACTCGTCTTGCAGCTATCAAGCGCATGGATTATTGGAATTCTAGCCCCCCAATAAATTAAATAAAATATCTTTTTATATGTACGTATTTCAATCTACTTAACTATGTAGGAGGCCAGATAACCACTCGTCTTGCAGCTATCAAGCGCATGGATTATTGGAATTCTAGCCCCCCAATAAATTAAATAAAATATCTTTTTATATGTACGTATTTCAATTTACTTAACTATGTAGGAGGCCAGATAACCACTCGTCTTGCAGCTATCAAGCGCATGGATTATTGGAATTCTAGCCCCCCAATAAATTAAATAAAATATCTTTTTATATGTACGTATTTCAATCTACTTAACTATGTAGGAGGCCAGATAACCACTCGTCTTGCAGCTATCAAGCGCATGGATTATTGGAATTCTAGCCCCCCAATAAATTAAATAAAATATCTTTTTATATGTACGTATTTCAATTTACTTAACTATGTAGGAGGCCAGATAACCACTCGTCTTGCAGCTATCAAGCGCATGGATTATTGGAATTCTAGCCCCCCAATAAATTAAATAAAATATCTTTTTATATGTACGTATTTCAATTTACTTAACTATGTAGGAGGCCAGATAACCACTCGTCTTGCAGCTATCAAGCGCATGGATTATTGGAATTCTAGCCCCCCAATAAATTAAATAAACCATCTATTTTAAGTAAACGATCAAAATTTAATTTACATGTATTTAGTAAACTATAATTATTTATAATATTCATCAACATTTTAAATTTTTTTTATTTATTAGTTTTTGGGGTGTTATGCCGTGTTACGCTACCTCCTTCTTTAGCCAACGTTTCGGACAGCGTTGCAGTGTCCATCATCAGGGCAGATCACATATACTAATAACAAAATAATTTTTGGCCGTGAAAATCTAAAATCGTATCATTTTGATTTCTAGTTATAAATAAATATGTAGACGAAATTATATTTTAGTGTTTGTTCCGTTAATACATTGTTTGTTTATCAATGGAGATGTGGGCGAGACTAGGACAACATAAGGTTCCGGCGGTCGATATATCGATGTCTCTGGCGGCGAGGCAGGCGGTGTGGGGAGGGGGGGAGGAGGGGTGCAGGGGCGAGGGCGGCTGCAGGCGATGGGCGGTCCGCGTCTGACGGATCACAGGGGCTAGGGCGGGGATAGCAAAACAGCGAACAAAGCCGTTTGTAGAATACCATCATTTGTTAGTGTCACCCGACTTGTATTTAAAAAAAAAGCATCACGTAAAAAGACTCAATTGAACATTTTTGTGCAATTCATTTGGACGATCTCTAAGCCATTTTAGCTTTTGACCAAATTGTGATCAGCTGACAAGCATAACTACAGGACCGTTATGCTGATTTTTGTCTCAATTATATTAAAAGATGAAACATGAAATCGTCGTCCAACGGGGACCGAATGTCAAAAATTTAAAGGCACTAGTCGTCGATTAGATAGTCATCGTCATCAATATTGTGAAAAAACCCAATCTGAGAGTAAAAATGAAAAAATAAAATCATTTAACTGCTTGCTGCAAAAAAAGGGCCTTGTTGCCTATTGTAAGAT
Organism: Limnephilus marmoratus; assembly: GCA_917880885.1. Lineage (NCBI taxonomy): Eukaryota > Metazoa > Arthropoda > Insecta > Trichoptera > Limnephilidae > Limnephilus > Limnephilus marmoratus. The sequence continues at coordinate 49,008,811 of OU862909.1, read as the reverse complement.
AAGCGTGTGTATGAATGACTGTAATTGCCGTTTTATTCCGTCTCTTTTTTCAGCCCGATTCCCGTATAGAGACAAAAGACAAAATTTTTCGCTTTTGCCTGCATAGCCTATCCAAAATAACATGGTTCATGTGTTTTTCGCGGTGATATCAACTGATATCGTAGGTATTAAAGTAGAGATGAAAATAGCGACCGTGCAAAGCGAAGAATTTTGAATCTGGTTGAAAAAATAATGTAAAACGGTTATTAGTGTAAAAACCTGTACCGACTCTGCCATACTTTTTATCATAAGCAAATATTATAATTTGGAAAGGGTAGGTAGGCACGTATGCAAGCAAGTAGTTGCACGTGACCACGTTACCAGAGAATCGTCTGTTCTTAAGGCGAACGTCGTGTATTTTTAGAAGGCCCTCTGCAGCCCTGTCGTTTTTGCAACCCCACCCAGATAAAAATAGCGACACATTTATTTGGTTATGAATATATTTCAGTTGAACTAGCGTTGTGGGAGATGTAGTATGCAATTAACAACCTTTAGATTGTTTTTAATCGTCTCGAAATGTTCGATTCCAAATGATTAAGATGTTCAAAATACAATCGAATAAAACATAATTCGAAAATTTTGTCGAGAGGAACATTCAATAGAATAATTCGAAACATTAATGTTCAAATGTTTCGATTTTTTTTATGATGCCAATGCTAATCCTCACATCGGAATTCCGACTCATCAGAGCCAGCAGGTTTACGGCATCACGTTAATATACCTAAATCATACTCTAAATTCTTAATAAATTCATTGCATTATATACATTTCCATTGCAATGTTTTACAGCTTGCCATCCCTAGGGCCCTGGGATAGGTCCGGGAAGGATTCGTGTCAAGGGCGTACCTAACCCGACACAAATTGCCTTGCTCCCGTTTGCCAAGAACACCACTGCATTCCAATGAGCTGTTTTCGCACGATTTTTGCCACTATGTGCCGCATTACGAAAGACGATCCCACTAGGTTGGGAGAACTCTAATCTATACAAAAGTTGTGGAAAAGTGTACCCACTTCCTTCAATATTTCTCTGGGCAAAAAACAGATAATTAGAAAGTAATAAATACGTGGAGTTATTTATATAAACTTTCATTATATTTCCGAGAAACAGGGTCGCATCTCGGAGTATTTAGACCTTAAACCTGCATTCTGGGCTATGCTGGAGTGGACCTTCTATTTCCTTCGACGAGAATTGGACCATTTAAAAACTAGGGGCCTTTGGGGAACCTAGGAGAGCTGGGGCCACGTCCGTCGACTCTTCCTTCGTGAGGCCTGCAGGGAGGAATCAAGAGGAACCATGGAAAGGGGAAGAATCAGGGAAGAAAGGAGGAGTGGTGAGGAGAGATGAGGCGTTCTTCCCTTGGGACCTTCAGGGAGACAAGTAGAAATGGAGAAGGTATTAGGCCCTGTTCCCTCGATGGGTCTTCAGGGAACCAAGTGGAAGTAGAGAGGAGAGATGAGGCCATCTTCCCTCGTGGGGTCTTCAGGGAAGCAAGGAGGAGTTGAGAGAGATGAGGCGTTTTTCTCTCGTGGGGCCTTCAGGGAGCCAAGTAGGAGTGAAGAAGTGAGATGAGGTCCCACCCCTCGAGGGTTCTTCGGGGAACCAAGGAATGGAGAAGAGAGCTTGAGGCCGCCTTTTTCCTTGTGGGGCCTTTAGGGGCCCAAGGGGAAGCGGACTATTCCGTATTGGGGCCTTCAGGGAACCAAGGAGGAGTGGAGGAAAGAGATCAAACCCTATTCCCTCAGGGAACCAAGTAGAAGTAGATAGGAGAAATGAGGCCCTCTTCCCTCGTGGGGTCTTCAGGGAACCTAGGAGTGGAGAGGAGAGATGAGGCCCCATTCCGTCGTGGGGCTTTCAGGGAACCGAGGAGTGGAGAAGCCTCAGGCAACCAAGCCTTTCTTTCCTGCATGGATATACACAATGTTCGTAGAAAATGTATTTAACAAGGGGAGGCGATCCAATTTGGGTGACGGGTATGGATAGCGCCGCCTCGGGAACCATTTATTGGATAACCAACACTTCTGCCCTGCCCCAAATGGTTCGCTACGTTTGGTGTCTTAGCAGGGGTGCCCGGGTTCATGGGGTGAGGCTTGTCTAGGTCTTGGTGGCGAATGCTTTTGCCCACCTACCGCGTGGCAGGCCGGATCGGGAGAGTGGTTGAGGAGACCTAGCCTAGACCTCTCCAGCTGGACTCATTGACTACTCACTCACTCTCAACTAGTGTTGAGTACCTCATACAAATCAAATGTCCCATAGAAACACATAAAATATCCCCCACGATACGATTGTACCACCCCAGCCAGGAGTACTCCTGTCCCGGTGAGACCGGTACACCAGGGGGCACTGATTTGTTAGGACTAGAAACACGTGCTCTGAAGATGGGAAGGAGGTTGGAGTTCAATCGACCGGTATACATGGCAACCTAATAAGCCAATATTGGAATTTAGGCTGGGCAGGAATAAAGGAATGGATTGAGCATTACGATATTTTTTAAATCCTTTATGGGTTCTTTCTTCTTGCCTATTCTCGCCTCTTCTTGGATCTTCTTGTCTATTTCTGGCTTATCTTGAATCTTCTCGTCTCTTCTTGACTCTTCTCGTCTCTTATTGATCCCAATTATTGTCCCTTCTTGTCTCTTCTTGGATCTTCTTGTCTCTTTCGGCTCTTCTTGGCTCTTCTTGACCCTTCGTGGCTTTTCTTGTCTCTGCTCTTTGCTTCTTCTTGTCCCTTCTGGGATTTTTCTGTCTCTCCTTGACCTTTTCTACTTCTTCTAGTCTCTTCTTGCCTCTTCTTGATTCTTCTCATCTCTTCTTTGCCCTCCTTGGATCTTCTTGCTATTTCTCGTCTTTAATGTCTCTTCTTGGCTCTTCATGTTTCTTCAGATCTTCTCGTCCCTTCTCTGCTTTTCTCATCTCTTCTTGCCCTTCTTGGATCTTCTTATCTCTTCACGGCTATTCTTGGCTCTTCATAGCTTTTCTTGTCTCTTCTTGGCTCTTCTTTTCTTTTCTTGGATCCTCTTGCCTCTTTTTGCATCTTCTTGCCTTTTCTTAGTGTTGAGTACCTCATACAAATCCAATGTCCCATAGAAACACATAAAATATCCCCCACATCAAAAAATGTATTTTTACCAACTCTTTTTCTTTGTATTATTACAAACGTCACAAATGTATGGGACAAATGTGAGGTGAGGTGTGATGTGGTTGGTGTATTGGACTACATGTCACGTCACGTTGTCACGTATGGGACAAATGTGAGGTGAAGTGTGAGGTGGTTGATGTATTGCAATACATGTCATGTCACGTATCGTAAAGGCAGGGTTTCACAACCAGTGGTCCGCGGACCACTAGTGTTCCGCAAGAGGCTAGAAGATGGTCCGCCGGTCAATAAACGCGCAAGCACGCGGGCGGTCCTTGGTCGAGAGGTCTGAATAAAAATAATCGGGACAATATTCAGTTTATCATTATTGTACCTCGTGGACCATTATGGTATTCCGTTTCGCCCCACCCCATCCTACCCCGTACTACCCCCTCCGTTGTGGTAAATATTCTGCTAGAACCAGTTCACCCTATCCTATTCGCCCCCTCCGTTGTGGTAATTGTTCTGCTAGAACCCTACCCTATCCCATTACGCCCCTCCGGTTGTGCCATCCGTCCTGGGTGTCACCCATGCTAGGCTACGCCACTGACGACAAGCAGTGAATTAGGCTAGCATGGGTGGCACCTGGGACGGATAACGTGGTGTCACCCCCCGTCCGTTTCATCCAAATTTGTCCGTCCTGGGGGGAGAGGAGGGGAGGGGGGTCTGGTAGCTAGAGAATTGTGGTCTTGAATTTTATTTTATTTTTTGAATTTTAATTGGCTGTGTTAATCGCAATGATTATTTTATTTGTATTTATATATTAGAGGATTAGTGCTAAAAAGCAGCTGCATCCCAGTTCCGGAATGTGCAGCTGAGTAGTGTAGTACCTTTTGTAAAAATTATCATTACAATGTTGCCAACTCAGCTCCTTTAGAGCTAGATTTACCTCCAAAATGAGGCCGTCAGCTCCAAAAAATATGATTTGGTTTGTCAGCTCGTTTTTGAAGTAAAACGACTTTACGCACGCTTAACTTGGGGAGTAAGCTGGTGAATGCGTGACGAGAGTGTTATGAAAGGTGTGATCGGGCGAGGCAAACGGTCGGGCCTTTATGCACGCTTGACTTGGGGAGTAAGCTAGTGAATGCATGAGAAGAGCGTTATGAAAAGTGTGATCGGGCGAGGCGAACGGAAGTTGAGAGGGAGATATAAGTTAGTGAAGTTTTACTTCAGTCGTGTGGTCTAAAGCTCACTCGTTTTTTCAGATAATCTACCTAGCTCCTCTTTTCATACAAATCGGTATTTTCGTATTGAAAATTCGGTTTGTACCTCAGAATTACTCTAGCCGCCATACCCCCTTCCCCCCTAGGAAACGAAAAATAAATTCTCTGGTCACCCCCCCCCCCCCCCCTCCTCCGTACACGAAAATTTTAAGGAACCGGTTATATCTTCTAAGAATTTCCCTAGCCACCCCCTCATCCCTCCGGGATGGTGAATTTGATTAATTAATTGAAACCAACATAGGATATTCAAAATTTCAGCTCTTTTTTTTAGCTCCTTTTTGGTTGTCATCTGGCTTTATTTTAAAAATTGAGTTGGCAACACTGATTGTCAAGTCAAATAATAGAATGATGTGTAACAAGCTAATTAATGTCAAATACTTAAATTATTATTATGTGTTTATTAGCTAAGGGGTCGTCCATTAATCACGTGATGTTTTTTAGCAAATTTTTAACCCCCCCCCCCCCCCGTGGTGATATGTGGTGAGGTTTTAGACTAACCCCCCCCCCCCACCAAAATCAAGTGTATTTTTTTTAGTACAAAAATTTTGAAATTTTCAGAATATTAGCACGAAAAATGTTAACACGTGATATCTCATTACACCCCCCCCCCCCTCGGTGATATTTCATGATTTTTTCCGAACCCCCCCCCCCTTTTCGAGCCTCACGTGATTAATGGACGACCCCTAAAAGGGAAGTGGAAAAAATAACAAAATTATTTATTTTAGCCAAAACTTTAACTATAATAGGCATATAAAAGGTGAAAAAAAAATAACAGCGATAAAAAAAAATTCAAAAGCTCATTTTGAATCCAGAAATGTCAAATATCAAACCAAATTATCAAAACAGAACTATAAATTAACGAAATGTAATACATAATAGAAAACAGCTATGTTCACATTATCATAGCTGTTTTTTTTTTTTTTTCTTTTTCTTTATCTTTTTTTTATTATTTTTTTTTTTATTGTATAAAATTGCATACAATGGGAATTTAGACCCGTTAAGCTACTGAAAGTAGCTTGTCAGCAGGAGAAAAAATAAATGTTTGAAAAATAAATTCAGGTCATTCGAAAACGCTACTCAAGTCTCTTATATGGTGCGACATATTATACAATCTAGCTTCAACTAAAGTCTCTTATATGGTGCGACATATTATACAATCTAGCTTCAACTAAAGTCTCTTATATGGTGCGACATATTATACAATCTAGCTTCAACTAAAGTCTCTTATATGGTGCGACATATTATACAATCTAGCTTCAACTAAAGTCTCTTATATGGTGCGACATATTATACAATCTAGCTTCAACTAAAGTCTCTTATATGGTGCGACATATTATACAATCTAGCTTCAACTAAAGTCTCTTATATGGTGCGACATATTATACAATCTAGCTTCAACTACCAAAGTTCGTAATAACATTTATCTAATGATTATCATTATTCTTTTATTAAAGGGAACGTACCCAAACTACGTGACCAACTTTTTGCAATTTTTAACCCCCCCCTCCCCCCCCCCTCCCCCCCCCGGTGACCAAAATCCTAAGGAATCCGCCGCTCATTGGTATCGAGCGTGACCTTTTGAAGACCCCCCCCCCCCCCCCTAAAAGTGTCACGTAGTATGGGTACGTTCCCTAACCCCTTTAAAAAAAAAACGATAATCCCCAGTCCTCATCCATTTCACAGATACATTTGAATCTAACTGCCTACATTATTTGGCAATCAGTGTTGGGTCAGGGTTAAAGAGGTTTGTGATTAATGCAGGCCTTAACCTACTCTGTCAATCGTCCCATTATTTCTGAATAATTGTTATATCATGTCACACTACGGGAACCAGGTGTTCAATCCTGTTTGATTAAAAGCCCCTAGTCACTTTGCCAGTATATAAAAATAAGAATTACTTTGTGCAAAAGTGTCCTTTTGTATCGTTACAAAATAAATTGTGTAAAGATCCGATTGCCGTTCATTGCAATTCATTATTGAGACTAAATGCCATATTTTGGCAGATCGAAATAAAGAACCTACTCTGATAACATGGATATATAAAATTTTGTGTATTTTTCGGACATTTTTTTTTCATTTTATTAATAAATTTAAGATTTAATATCTAAATATTCTATTCTGATACTTTCCAAAAAAAATGAGTTTTTGTTTGTTCTGAAAAATTATATAAAAAATTAATTAACTGAATAATCATCACGCTGTTTCTTCTCGAGGATAGGCAGACAAGGTAGACTGCCACACAACTGTGACTCGGTGCACACTCCTTGCTTTATTCACATTCATATATCATCTCATACATACTCTTCTATTATTCTGACTCAAGTATTTGATTCACTTGATTGTGCCGTCTTCCTCAGGCGTCCCCGACTTCTTCCATTAACTTCCGGGTCATATCATCTTCTTACACACTTTCTTCGTTCATTTATTCTGCATGCCCAAACTATCTAAGCATTCCCTTCTGATACTCCTACATTCTTTCCAGACCTCCACATTTTTAACATGGTGACACAAAGTTTTAGCACAAGCGTGCCTCAGAAATCTCATTTATACTTGCAGTGTACTTTTATCCTTCCTCTTTAACTAAATTTAAGAATACATTTTATCAGTTTTATTAAGTACTGTCAATACTATTATTATAATTTATGTCAAATCCATGAAAAAAATCTAAGTTCCTTCCTGTAATGTGACAGGTTTGCAGATATAGTACTTAGCATGGGGCACAAAATAATCAAAACAAATCAAATATCGATAGAACTATACCAAATGAGCAAATACTTGGTGCAGAAGACTGTCAGTCCAGGCTTACAACTTAGGAACCACTTTATATTGACAGAAGCTAAGCCCACTTAGCTGACACAATCAATTCATCCAATTTTAAGTAGATCACTTCAACATTAAAGTGCATTTCAGTTAAAACCATACGTAAATGGATAGTATAACATGTTCATGCAATTTTAATGTAAATATATTGTATTATGTAGCCAATGTTTGGTTAGAAAAAATGGCATCTGGGAAACGTGCAACCAGGAAGTGAGATATATGTGTGTTGATATAATGATGTACACTTAATGCACATAAGGCAGAACTTAATATTTCCCTGATTTCACACATTCTACCAAATAGGCAACTCAATAGTGCATCAGCTAGCAAACAAAACACATTCATTGTTAAACAGGTCACGAAATAATAAAAGGTTTAGCTTACATTTTGACTCACCCCGGTCTCCAGAATCCATTTTGGGTAGATTAAGAAACCACTGTAGTTAATCTAATACTGTAAACATTGATCATTCGTTGAATAGTATTTAGAATATAAACCGTTCACCCACATCACCTCAAATATGGCCGTACAACTGACAGTACCAAGGTCATTGAACTGACAAAACTGATGCCGAGAGAGAAACTCTTTAGACCTAATGAAACTTCACCGACAGCTTGTAAAACACAAATAAACTATTGATAATTGCGAAGAACTTGCCGTTTTGCACAATGTCAGATATTGTTTCATTTATAAATTGAATCTACACAACAGAAATAAAATTTCAAAGACAACAAACTCGGACATCAACATAGAAAACTAATAGAAAACTTGCAGTAGAAAACCAAAGACAAAATATCATTAAAAAATAAATGAGAAATATTAAAATCGATTCTAGGATTCTACATTCTATCATTTTTAGTTTATTTATTTGTCCACTGGATTGTGTAACAAAAGCAAAAACATAAGGAGCTCATCTCACTAGGGCAGTCCTGTTTCAAGATGAGCAGGCTTTACAATAGTGAAACAATTCAAACCTACACACAGAAATATTAACTTGAAAGAAATAATCAGTTAATCAGAAAATAATAATCAGTATCTGGAAATTTGATTTTGATAACAGAAAGCACTCTAAAATCCGCCCGGGTGCCACCCATGCTAGCTACACCCACCACTGCCTCAGTGTGATTATCGGGTCATGGGGAAGTTTTTCAATCAGTGCTTACGCAACAGCGGCAGTTCATTATAACAATTTTGTGAACAAAATAATGTAAATAGGCAGTGGCATGGCTATAGCTTCACAAGGGGGGGGAGTCGACCGTAAGGGGGGGGAGGAGGGGTTAGATTTTTTTTAGAAAAAAAATGGAACCTCTAGTTACAAAACTTATTATTTTCATCACATTGATAGAAGAGATGGTGATAAGACCGACGGCGGAGCCACCCCCCCCCCCTTATTTACGCATTGTGAATAAATATTACAATCAAATCATAAAATTTAAATTAAATTAAACAAAAATTTAACAGAATTAAAAATAAAAATATATTTTAGGATTGTCCATCAAGGAGGTCGCCTCGCCATCTGCATCTATTGCTCATTTAGTGGGGAACTGAGCCACTCGGATACAGCCACGACAATGATGTTGGTTGATTTCCGTGTCCTGCTCCAGAAGCTGGCTAGTCGGTGGCGAAAGTAAGGCTGGGAATGAGTGCACCCTCCCTTCGGTGAACATCGTGGAGTTACTGCAGAACCTCGGTAGTTGCATAAGTTGCCTGTATGCATTATTGTACCACACCCTCAGTTTATCCCATACGCTGCTGGATCCTGCATCCACGGTTCAGATGTGTACAGGGCAGTGCAGTATGTCTTGAAGAGTAATTTTCTCACATGGTCGGTACAGGGAGGCGTCTACTAATATCTACAGGAATTCCAAAAACTGAAAAAATCGAACTAATATCTATGAGAATCAAAGTGTTGACGAATATCTACAGCTCAAACTGTTGACTAATATCTATGACAACCAACGTGTTGACGAATATCTACAGTACTGGCAGAGGTTGGATTTGCAATTTTGTATAGCATATTGGAATAACGTAATATTGCGTATGCAGTTTAAAAAACTTAATTTATGTAAGTATGTATGTAAAAATCCCTGATATCGGACTATTGGACACATTTAGCTGATTAGTCCAACCTACGCTCTGTAGATATTAGTTCAACCTACGCTCTGTAGATATTCGTCAACACTCTGAAGTTCGTAGATATTAGTTCAACATATGAGCTGTAGATATTCGTCAGACATACAGGCTGTAGATATTAGTAACTGGAGTCCGGTACAGTGGTAGAACCGCCTTGAGAGCATTCCGGTTCGTATGTTAATTGCTCTTCTTTGTCGTTACATATCTTCTATATCCTTTAAGTCTTCGGTTAGGAAATGTCCCAGATATTTAACCTGTGAGGCCTCAAGCAGTTCATTTCCTTCTAGATATATTTATATACACGAATGTGAACGTATCAAAGAGGTGTCAATACAATGGTTTTGGTATTGATAGTTCATTCTAACTAACCTAATGAATTGAATTATTTAACATATGATGTGGGGTGGACGTATTTTTCATTCAAATTTTTTAATTTTAATTTCAGGTTGGCGAAAATGACATGAAATAATATTATTATGAAGCAGATTTCGAGATTTTCAAAATTGCGGCACCTGGCTGCAAAAACCATGCGAAAACAGCCCATAACTGTTTTTTGTCATAGTTGTTTTTTTTTCTCTATGACACTTTTCTGGGCGGGAAAGTGCGAAAAAACAAAACTTTGTCGTTTCAGTTTTTGCAGTTTTTGAGTTTTTGTGACCGTGCGACCGTGGGTGGTTTGGTATATTTATGTTGTGACCTAACCGCTGAAATTCTCAAATTTCTATTTCAATGGCTTTAAGGCACCAGAACCGTCACGTTATTTATTTGAGCACGCCTCCGCTCCGAAACCTTACTAATTTAGTTTGCTCGCTAAACAGAAATCTAAATCAGGATATCAGCGCCATTTCTGAATTTCATTTGCAAATATTGAAGTGCAGGTAAAATTTAAATTTTTTAACAATATTTAAAAACTCTTTCAACGTCTTCCTCATTAATGCCTTACCATGATTAATCCTATTGTCCCTCTTCTGATGGCGTATGGTGTTGATATCGTTGATAGTTTTCAACGTTAAATGATTTTTAACATTTTTGCCTTTCTTATGTGTATTAAATCTATTGAGTAAGGTTCTAGGAAATAAACAATTTTTCTTTTTTTTTTATATCTTGATGGTCTTCCATTTTCCTTCTTATTTCGTTATTCTGTTTCTTCATTTTTTTAAATAACTCCAACAAAGATAATTTGGATGTAAGTAATAATTTTTCTATTTTTCTGTGTCTTGTTCTCTTTCATATTTTCCTTTAGATTATTAGTGTTATCTTCTTCTTCAATCATATATATTGAAACACAAATTAACCTACAAGAGACTTGTTCTTATAAAAATAAATAATAATGCCATCACAAAGTGAAAACCTTTCAGAATAAGTTTTCTTCAAAAAATCAAAAAAAATTATTTGAAAAATTAAGCTGAAACTTTTAAATTTATACATTCCTTTTGATTTCTTTCAGGATGCTCATATTCTCGGTGCCCCAATTATTGGTGTCTCCTGATGCATATGATAGTAGTCTGATAAATATTCTCTTTCAAAAGACAGATTTGGATATCAAAAAATTTCGCACAACACTGCAGAAATTCAATATAAAGGTATATTCCTAAAAATTTGTAAAATATTTGTGCAAAACAATCATAATTGCATCATTTCATAATTTATTCAGGTACATACATTCACCTTACTCCTATGTACCTGAAAATTATTATTGTAATCTGACAATGTTGCCTCCGTAACTTTGATTCGGAAGTTTGTGGCCTTCATTCCAGCTGCAGTGCAAAAATATCTTGACCCTTCTTTCAACAAAATTTGTGTAAAGTAGTGACATGATATTATTGCACATGTTTTGTCTAATGGATGAATCTTCCTGTGGATGAAGAATTGGCGATCATCAAACTCACAATACATAGGTGATATCTTTCAAATTCAGGCAAAAGTCATTAAAACACAAACACAAGTTTTGACTTAATGCTGAAATTTAAATGTTAAAGATAAACTTGGAAGTAAACAGAGTGAAATTATTTGGGAGACTTTTTGAATTTGTATAAATTTTTGGAATAGTTTCTAACTTACTGTAGCCGCACATAAAGTATCTCACTTGCGGGCAGCCTTATTTTTTTTAATGCTTTAAAATGGATACTATTTTCTTGTTTTTGGGAAAACAAATAGTTGTATCCACATTTTAAAAATGTGAGTGTTTACTTGGTTGCCAGTGAAGTTTCTCTTATAAACATATCAAAAATAAACATCTGATTTCATCTTCATATCCAGGGGCGGATTTGGGGGTGCCCCCGTGCCCCCCCCCCGGAAGGTTTTTTTGTGTACTATGGAGATTCCATCACAGGACAGAAAACTGTCTTTATTAAACATTTAATTTTTCTATTGTTTTGACACTTTCATAAACCTTCTTATACATACTTGAACTTGTAGAAATAAACTTGAAGTATGATACTACAAGTTTATTTCTAACAGTAATTGTTGATTTTTTTGCCTGTCCGCCCCTTGTGCCCCTCCCAGAAAAAATCCTGGATCTGCCCTTGTTCATATCCTAATTTTCAATTTGCTAACTCTCAAAATTGTGTTGGGGATGACTTGATTGAATGGGGTCGAAGTGAATGTTTCACATACCACTGCCATTTTATGTTACCATTGTCATTAGCTTTGTTCTTTCAGGTAGTACGCTCCAAAGAGGCTAGTGCGTCCAGCCTAGAGGCTTGCTACAGGTATAGTCTGGGCGCTCGCCTTGCTCCACAGTGGAACATGGTGGGAACAAACACCCTGCTGGCTGGGAGGGACTTCCTTACGGCAGATGTTCCACTGGACGCTGTCACCTTTGGCGTGCATGTAGCTGGTAAGGCCATCCGCTCATGGAGAAACTGAAAAAAAAACAGTTGGCGACTCAATCGCTATCCACAGGAAAGGAACTTGCGAATTTTATTGGCAGTCCGCACACAGGCAACTTGTTGAAGACCAGTTGTCAAGGGCGATGCGGCGACTACCGCTGCTAGTCACCGCAGCCGTCGCGTTTCAGTAGCCATATTGACAGGTTGGCATGGTAGCTCCTCACGACCTGTAAAGTTTTCGAGTAATTTGCGATATGTCAGATCAGGTATACATAGAGACACTGATTCATAGCTTTAATTAAGAAATATTGCATTAATTATTGAAGAAACAGCTTTTATAGCTTTAATTTTGCATTTTCATAGCGTTTATAGCTAAATAGGATAACGTCATGGAATGGGAGTCGGCGAGAGCGGAAAAACAATTAAATTAGCAAAATCACTTGTAACATATTTATTGTATTATTGATTGAAACTCAACTTGGAACATGTTTCTACAGTAGAGCGTGTCATATTCGTTCTACGATCTGTCAAAACAAGATTATAGCGACTAGAAAATCTTTCTGTGTCAACACTGTTCACAGGGGCCCACACAGTCATCAGAGCTGCCTCAGCAATTTCTCTGTGAACAATTTTTACAGCTAAAAGTAGCTGAATTATGTCTACAGTGACTCCATCCCCCAATTTCTCTATAAGCTGTCTTTGAAAATAGCCATTCCCCCCTATGACATTACATACTATTAGACGAGGGGTAGAAATCTCAAAGTGGGAAGACAAGAACAAGACAATTGTACCGATCTCGATATCTAGTACTTTAGTATTAAACTGCTACGCGTCGAGTAAGGTTGCATCTTACCAGCACTTACCTGTAAGTAAATTGCATTTTAAAAAGTGCCAAAATGCCCTCCTGTGTGATGAGAAAATGTTTCAATTACACGGCAAATAATAGTAAAGGCGAATGAATAACATTTCATTTGTAAGTACACGCAAATTACTTAATATTATCGATTATTATAAATATTACAATTAACTTTCATGTTTCCCGCTCGCGGTTTTACACGTCATTATAGAAAATTCAAGTCCTACTAAAGTAAAGGGTCTGGACGCGCAACAGCCAAATTTCTGTTGCTAAGTAAACTTTACTGTTTTAAAGTAGACTAATCAGCCTTAACACTCTGTTTATTTGTTTGCTTGCGGTAAAACAACACATAAATCAGTAGCTCTAACCAGTATTGATGACAATCACCACTATTTGAAAACTGTCATTGTCCTATTGTATTTATTGCATAGCTCGACATATCAAACTCCGACAGGCAGCCGGACCTTTTATTCTAGTGGGCCTCAAGAAAAGGAGACAGCGAACGTTCCACCAAAAAGTGACAAGCAATACGCCGCCCGCTCATGTATCTATGTTATTCATACACACACATTATTTGATTGTCTATCTTTATCGCACAGGAATAAACTTTTGAATTAAGAAATTATACTGAAAATCGCTGAAAACAAAAGAGTGTTCCTTACTTTCCACATTATATTGTAAGTATACGAGACTATGGCGAGTCTATTTATTTATATAACGTCATTGGTTCCCCCACTTTCTCTATAAGCTGTCTTTGAAAATAGCCTTTCCCCCACTTTCTCTATAAGCTGTCTTTGAAAATAGCTGTTACCTTCCAGGAATTTACTGTCATCAACAGATTTGAATGTTGGTGCAAACCTACTTTTACTTGCTAAAAGAATAGTGTCTGATCGCTGGACATTCTGACCCACAATCGCAGGATTGATAATTTTACCTGCGTGCTCAAGAAATAGATTAGTGCTGTTGTCTTGACAGTACAGCATATGAGCTGCCAGTTTCACAGAACTCTTCTGACAACTCTCTCTTATTTGGGTTTTTATTTTTTATTAAGACAACCTGGTTCTTTACCTCCTGCTACTCCTGCACAGCCTTTAAGGTTTTTTTAATTTGTACTTTTGTTCGCATTACTGATGTATTATACCTATATTACATATTTGCATATAGTTGAGTTTTGTCGAAAAAGTGCTATTTTGCATTTTAACGTATTTATCACTAAAAACACCATTTATCGCTTTAATTCGCGAAAATATCATTAATGCTATAAATCAGTGTCTCTAGGTATACATTATGGTTGATAATTGATCAAATATTAATAACATATTTTTTTAAACAAGCTGATATAATTACTCAAATCATGAAGTTGAGTTACGCCGTGAATTGAGTTGCCAACCAGTTTTCGTTTTCTCCATGAGCGGATGGCCTAAGTTTTCTCCAACTGATTTAAAATAATTGATTTAGGCTGTACTACTAATAAGGGGAATCTATAGATCGTTTTCGAATGTCATCACTGATACCAACTTTTCACACAAATATACTAGTCCCAGCGAAAGGTTGAATGTGATGTCATTGTTCTAGTATTTTCTGCATTTTTCTTACAAGAAGTGTGAGAAGGAAGGGGAAGATCATTGAAGATGTACGTACTAGCTGTCGCTGGTACTAGATTTTAATGATTTATTAATGCCCTTTTTAGGGGTTTTCACATATGAATAGTAAAATGTATAGTGTAGTGCAAAGTGAAAAGTTATAACTCGGGAGTCGGTGTAACACTAGACTATGTGTGAATGTCAATGAAGTAAGTATTGCATGTAAGGACAGAGTTGTGGAGTGGTTCTGCCTGTCCATACAGTGACAGGATTGCAGTTAAATGGTTATTTAGTATCCTTTGCATATAAAAAAAAATGGTTGTCATCAGGGGCAGCTCGTGACTTTTCAGTGATCTAGAGTTGTAAGATTAAAAAAAATTGACAATCTTTTTAAAAACAGATGATGTTATAACATTGGATATAAAGTGTTACAAGGCCCGTCTGGGCGTCATCCACTTGGGGGACCTGGGACTGTCTCCCAAGGCCCTGGAAGACTTCTCCAATACTACTAATGCAATTCTCACCGAGACTTCCTTGCTTGATCAGTGGCTTCATGTTCTACCGAGGTATTTTTTCACCATGTTATTTTTTTCACATTTGAACCTCCTTCTGACTTTTTTCATACCTTGATAAATTATATATATTTTTTAATGTGACACCTCACAAGAGCTTCCCTGTTTGTACAGTGTAAAGGCAGGGGAACTATGTCACCATCCAGTTGGGCAGCGTTGTGAGGCGGGTTAAGGAAGGGGCTATAAGAAGGGATTTATTAATGTGGGTCTTTCTTTTTATCAAAGAGGGAAAAATAGATGCCTGTAGATCGTTCCACATGCATGCCGACTTGCACAAAAACGAGTTGAAGAACCAACTCGTTACCTTAAAGCCAACATCACCCGTTGTGATCCACTCGTGTCCGTCGAGTTTCACGTATGTGCACCGGTGCACAATGCTTCTAGCTCCTTAGATCAGGCTCTATTAAAATACCTGTAGAACAGACTCAGCAAGCCCACATTGGATCTGTGCAACAGAGATGGCAATCAGTCTGTTAACAACGGATTGTCAATTAGATGGATCTCCTTCCTTTGAACAGAATCAAGCAAGTTTATGAAGTTTTGTGGGGCTCCAGCCCAATGGTGTCTCCCGTATTCAATTGTTGGGTGTTTTTGAGATTTGTGAAGGATTAACAGCTGGTCACTATTGAAGAATCAGCTAGCCCTATACAAGACGCTCAGTTTCTTAGAAGCCAAATTTATTCGGGCCCTGATACTTGAGCCTGATATACTTACTCCAATCATTTCAATGGAGTCTTTAATGGGAGGGGTGATTCCATCAATATATCATCCATTATGCACCAGATAGTCAGATTTCGTTACTCTTTGCCGAAATCAGATAAGCTTCAGATTTCGTCACTCTTTGCCGAAATCAGATAAGCTTAAGTTCAAATTAGCGAAGCTGGCCTGTTACCCATAGAAAAAGCAATTGACAGCCATTGAAAATCACACAAATCCGACAGAAGATCTCACAAAATAGATCCCACAAAAGATATAGAATCGCTTGGCAGGTTGGCCTTACCCCAGACACAAACCTTCTTGAGGCGGTGGTCATTTTTGTCTCAAAACTTCCCGAAATATTCGAACATCATAAGTGGAGCTTGTCAAAAAGATAACCCTCGTGAACGGTGCTATCGTCAGCATAGCAATGAATTGGTGCACATTCAACGAGATCGTTGATGTGCAACAAAAACAGCGTCGGTGTTAGCACAGATCCTTGTGGGATCCCCATATTGATTTGGTGGGGAGAGGAAGAAGAGTCGTCAATTATGGTTTGAATTCTTCTTCCTTTGAGAGTTCCGCAAAGTCCGCAATCCAACTAAGCAGGGTGCAACTATAATTATTGTTACATCATGGTAATAATATTGCGCTTGACAATGAGTGAAGCCATATTCACATAATACCTACCGATCACGAGGTTAAGTAATATTCATAGAGTTTTATAATTGGTTAATCTCCATAAACATGCATTAATAATACTTTCAGTACATGTTATGTTTAGAGACCATTTCTGACTAGCCAGATTCTGCCAACCCTCATGTTTCGTATATTGTTTCCTTCTCCCTCACAATGTATTAGAGGTTTCAATCATACTGACTCCTTGCAGTTGAGACTCTTGTGTGGTCAACACAATGAGTTGGTCGATATTTGGTAAGTAGGACCCTCGGCTGGCAGTGAAATGGTCTTTACTGTAAATCTTAAGAAATATCACACATTTTTATTAAAAAAAATCAGTACCTTTATTGAATAGGCTATGTTTACATGTTCCTCTGAATCTACAGTTTAAAAAGAGGACGCATCATAAATTTACACAAGCAGATGCCAAAGTCTTCAGCTTTCAACTCGTACAAAGACTTGAGGAGACACTGGAAAA
This sequence comes from Limnephilus marmoratus, assembly GCA_917880885.1. NCBI lineage: Eukaryota > Metazoa > Arthropoda > Insecta > Trichoptera > Limnephilidae > Limnephilus > Limnephilus marmoratus. The sequence goes on along the minus strand of OU862909.1, from coordinate 48,991,769 downwards.
ACATTGTAAGTTATTTACTTGTACTTTACACAACTTCTAACTTATTGATAACTGGGCATTTCCTTGACGTGCAGCCTCACAACTTAATAATTCGAGTGGGAGAGTTTGTTTTCAAAATGGTACATAATACTACAGCAAGTTGAATTAAAATGCAGCATTATTATTTTCTTTATGTTGGAATATCAGTGAGGAGTATGAGGAGATGATATGTATGAATGAAGATAAAAATAATATCTATGAGAAGCGTCATAGCAGTCAACTATGAAACCGCACTGCAGAATCAAATTAGCAAAATAATCCCTAGGTTACAGAGGTAACTATTCAGCAATGTTAGGACTAATCAATGTAAGTATACTAAGGGCCAAGAGCGTAGGCACGGTGGGGCAAGGTGGAGCGTTTACCCCACTCTGGCTGGCCGATGCATGACCTCTGGGATTGTCGACCGAGTCGCGTTTTCAAATTTACAGCACTTCATAGAATGGTTTTTCCTTCTTCCGTTCATATTCTTTGTATTCATAGTAGGGCTTCCAATCCCGCAGCCTGAATTCAATGTCGGTATTTGCGGGACTACGAATTTTCAATCCCGCGGGATCTCGGTATTTGCGGGATCCCGCATATTGAAAATATTCACATTTATGTAAGGCAAATAAAACAATGAATTAATCAACTCCACATTTATTTATGTTCATATTACTATTAATATGAGATCAATCAAATTACACCGTTTATTTGAAACAAAAAAATAATGAATTAATCAACTAACTACACATTTATTAAAGTATTATTATTAGTATGAGATCAATCAAATTACTCCGTTTGTTTATCACAAAAACTCTACGAATTATCAACTAACTCCATATTTGTTTAAGTATTACTACTAGTATGAGATCAATCAAATTACACCGTTTATTTATCGCACAAAAAGAGTGATTTAATCAACTAACTCCACATTTATTTACATATTACTATTATTATGAGATCAATCAAATTACACCGTTTTTTCTTCATAAAAAACAGTAACAAATACTGAATAAAAAACAAATCAAATCTTCTTCAAAAAATACACAAAGAAAATTTAAAAAATTAATAGGATGCATGTTACTTTAATTATTAAGTTTGTCAGCTTTTAACTGAAAATGTTTCCGAAGGAAACACAACATGTCCAAACTGTCGTCTGCCAAACTACTTCGTATTTTAGATACAATATTGCCAGCGACGGACACATTTTGGATGCAATATTGCGTGCGATGGATATATTACGCTTTTTTTCAATCCCGCGGATCCCGCGCCCATAATCCCGCATCACGCGGGATTGGAAAATGGCGCGGGATCCCTCAATACCGAGATCTCGGTATTCCGGGATTGGAAGCCCTAATTCATAGATCCTAAAGCATGAATGTATTGTAGAAGCCTACTTTTTCCGGTACCTACTCTAGATTTTTATTTTTTGCCCCACCCTAAATCAAACCTGGCTACGCCCGTACCAATGGCTATTAGTTTTGGGAGAGGATATTATTTTAATAAGTACAAACATATTTATTTTGTAAAAAGCTTTTGAGAAACCGGTGTATATTGAATCTAATTGTACTGAGCTACACAAATACAGTGGTACCTTGAGATACGAGTTTAATTCGTTCCGTAACCTTGCTTGTATGTCAATTTGCTCAAATCTCAAAGCAATTTTCCCCATTGAAATGCTATTAATCCGTTCCAGTCCCCAAAATGCCACCCCAGTTGTTCTTGTTACATATTTTTGAATAAGAAGTTAAACGAGTCTTCCGATGCCTCGTCCGTGGAAGTGCGCGGGGTCTGATTCAGCAAATCACCGTGCTCGTGCCATCTCGCATATGACGCCCTGTATTAAGGTATCGCCTTTAAGCTGCTTCTCCGCCACCCAAATCTTTCTCCATCACATCATGGAGAGAACTCCAGAGGCTTATTGTAACGCCCTTAGCTGCCATTGTACCCTTTATCGACTTCTTCTGTTTAAACACATTACATATCGTTGAAGTACTACACCCGTACTGTCTCGCCAAGTCAGCTACTCGCACACCTTGCTCATTGACTTCTATGATTTCACGCTTTAATTCAATAGACATCATCGTCTTCTGAGCTCTGAGCACTGACATTTCCACTCACTTTCTTCGGACCCATGGTTATAAAAAGAAATGTGATAAAGTATGTAAATGCACAAAAAGCACAAAACCCCAGAATAACTTTTTTATTTATTTATTTTTTTTTTTTTACAGTTTTTTCAGAGAAAATGTGTCCTTACTGGGGTACCCCGTTCTAAGGACACATTGTACAAGTTTTATTATTTGAATTATAAGTAAATACCTAATCTATGTTAGAATATTGCCAAGGAAAATTATGAAGTTAGATCTAAAAGAAAGTACAAAACAAGCATTATTCTTTGTTGGGTTGCAAAATTGAATCTATTTTCTTCCTTCCCATGTCCATAATCCATATTTTTATGCTTCTTTTGAAGGCGGTTATTTTTTTTATGGTTTTCATTGCAAGAGGGAGTAAATTAAATAATTTTACAGAGAAGTATTCCATATTTCGTTGTCCAAAAGTCGTTTTAGTTGTAGGTTGGTAGAATGTATGTTGTAATGTAGATCTTGTGAATCGGCCCGAGTTTGTCTGTGTAAAGTTATCCTGATTTTTGAATGCGTACATTAGAATATCTTTTGTATATAATTGTTTCAGTGACATTAAATTCAGCGCTTTAAAAACATAGTCTGTTGGGGTTCTGATGGGTACTCTAAGTATAATTTTCAGAATTGCCCTTTGTGCTATGAGGACTGGTTTTATAGTGGAATCGCATGAGCTTCCCCATCCGATAAGACCATATTGTAGTTGAGATTGGGCTAAGGCATAATAGATTTTAATTAGCTGTTCTTTATCTAAAATGTTTCTTATTGTTTTGAAAAAATAGGTTAGTTTTTTTAATTTGTTGCTCACATTTTCCACTTGGGAGTTCCAATTTAAGTTTTGATCAATTATTATTCCAAGATATTTTATTGTTTGTATTTCATTCAATTTTGGACAGTTGCAAGGAGTTTCTCGGTTCACGTTTATACAGTCTTTATGAATTTTTATGTTTAGGTTTGTATTGAGGTTATCTGTCTGTTTGTTGTGGATTTTGAATTTAATATATTTAGTTTTTGTATCATTTAGTGTTAGTGAATTTGAATCAAGCCATTGTTTTACCCGATTCATCCCTTTTTCAGCTTTTTCAAATACAGTCTCCCATGACTTTCCATGGAATAGAAGGACTGTGTCATCTGCAAAACTAATGACTGAGCCGTGACAGTTTAGTTCACATAAATCATTTATATATATCAGGAATAAAATCGGGCCTAAGACACTGCCTTGCGGGACTCCATATTGGATTTGTATTGGTTGACTTGATTCATTTTGAATCCTGACTAATTGTAACCTTTCTGACATGTAGCTTTTAATGAGGTTTAGTTCACGTCCTGAGATTCCAATCTTTTTGAGTTTTTCTAGAAGATATGTGTGATCAATTGTATCGAAAGCTTTACTTAGATCTAAAAATATTCCGATACGCTTATTTCCGTTATCGAGACTATGTTTTATACTTTTTACAATAGAGGCGACGGCATCGGAGGTTCCTATATTTTTTCTAAATCCGTATTGATTTTTAGATAGTATGAGGTTTGTTTCAAGATATTGAGTGAGCTGCTTCTTTATAACTTTCTCTACTATTTTTGAAAGATTATTCAATATTGTTATCGGTCTATAGTTATTTATATCCGCTTTATTGCCAGTTTTAAAGATTGGTATAACAGAACCCATTTTAAGCGTTGCGGGAAAGATACCCTCCATGATACATCTGTTCACAAGGTGGAGGAGTGGTTGAATTATTTCTTCTCTAGTTGATTTAATTATTCTCATTGAGATGCCATCTGATCCTGACGTTAGTGTTGGTTTCATTGAATCTATAATGCTTTTAATGTCATCTGCCGTAACTGTATTTAATTTAAAGGTGATATTATTAGTAAGTGTGTTGTTAATCTCATTATCAGTATAAGGAGGTTTAATTATTTTTTTAGCTAAATTAGAACCCACCTTGGAGAAATATTCATTCACAAATTGAACTATTTCCTTTGGATTTTCTTTCATATTTAATTTTTGATTTGGTGTATCAAGTTCGGTAATATCACTACTTTTATTGTTGTTAGTGTAAGTCATCTCCTTAATAATTTTCCAGACAAGTTTAGGGTCATTATTACAGTTTTGAATCTGACGTTTGTAATAGTTACCTCTGGCAAATTTTATAAGTTTGGAACACATGTTTCTATAATGTTTTTAAAGATTTAGAAACTTATCAAAGATGCTTCGACAGCGAGGTAAACAAGCACACTGGGGATCCCCTCAGTGTGGGATAATGTGAGATGCACGAGTCCCCATAAAATTGCGGGTCGTGTTCAGCCAGTCGTTTCTCATATCTGGAATTTTTGCTCACATTTCAAAGCAAAATTTCGTTCGCTCGACGGCTAATATCTCAAATATCTCGTATGTCAGGGCAAGCGTATCACGAGGTACTACGAGTTTTTATATAATCGAATATTGGTTGTGGTTGACTTGCCAGTTACAAAACATGCACATATATAGTAATTGATGTAACTTTTGTGGCAGTATGGTTATCGTATCCCTGAGAATGGTGAAGGGCAGTTGTACTGTGAGATACACTTCCGCCCCCAGGCTCATCTCTATACATACCCCATGTGCTGCCTGCGTCCTCATGAACCCCTTCTAACCCTGCCACCAGATCAGGTAAATACTGCCCCCATAATCCAGCATTTCTTTAAGAGTAGAGTCAAAACTAACACCGCCCTATTAGACAATTCATCAAATGCAAACTATTTTTTATGAAGGTACATTTTAGGTAGGATACCTATCTGTACCAAGTAGGTACTTGTTATAATTTTTATTTATTTTATTTATTTCATTATTTTCATATTACATTTGGTTATAATAGTGACTTATTGCCCCTCTCACTAGGTGTGAAACGCCTGTGTTGAGATGGCAATTTACAGAGTGGTTATCTATGATTTTGTTTAAGTAATATTTTGAAAAATATTATGAAAGTGACAGGTTGATATAAATTTTTTTTTTCTTTAAATATACAATTCAAGTATGTTACATATATATAGAAGATTACAGTAGGTACATGGTTACATATATATACACACAGTAGGTATAAATGTAAGTTTATTATTAAATACTCGTGATGGTAATGTTTATTTGAGGTGATCAATGATTTTACTTTTAAATGCATTTTTGGATTGCGTATTTCTAATTTCAGGGGGTAGAGAATTGAACAGCTTTGTTGCATTATATTTATAATAAATAAATATTTCAGTTTGGACATATGTACAAACAAATTATACTATTGTTGAGGTGCATCGGAAAAGTATAATACATAATATCATTGCCCCAGAAAAGGAAAACATGGTACTATCAAAGTAAATCAAATATTACGGCCATAGAGCTATACAATTAGAGGCGCTATTATGTTCTAATATCTTGTCAAAATGTGATCCACTATTATGCGGAGACAGATTCAGTAGTTTCAGTCCTTCGCCATTAGAATGATGGAGGTCAGTTGGAGGTAAATTTTTTTGTTTCATGTCTCATATCAATATACATCAATGGAGGTGGGCCAAATCAAGAGTCAGAATAACAGAAGAATACCTAGATGTATGAATGTGAATAATGCAAGGAGTGTTTGCCGAGACATAATTGTGTATCATCTGCCGACCACAACGGAAATCAATAGAGTTGGGCCGTGTCAAGGGTCAGAATAACAGAAGAATCCTAGATGTATGAATGTGAATAATACAAGGAGTGTTTGCCGAGACAAAGTTGTGTGTAATCTGCTAACCAGTGGCGGCCTCTGCCTTAGTACACTTGTGCAATGCGCTACCAAACACCGACAAATGTCAAAAGTGTAAATTCGTACAAACATCGACAAATGTCAAAAGTAATTATTGTCATAATTACTTTTGACATTTACATAAGTAAAGTATTCGTAACATTCGTTCATGAAGAATTCACGCCAATTCATTATAATATCCTTACCAATTAACTTTCGTACTAGACTCTGTACTCATAATCGCATCGACGCATATGAAAAAGCAATGCGTGCATCTTCCGTTGTGCCGAGACGTGACGTCACTTGAAGTGATATTTCTACTGGGACAGTCTACAGAGGCTGGAACCGTGAAATGGGCAAGACATGAGTGAAGATATATGACATGCGCGTGCACAGAGGCATTCTGATTTATGACAAAACCTGTAACATGCGTGATATGTTATAGAACGTTTGGAATGACTTAGTTAGGAATAACGAATTTCAACTAATTGACAATGTTATGTATTAGCTCTACCATCGCACCGGGGCGGCGAAATCAAGCATTTGGCAGATCACTGATCAGTTGATCACTTTGACACATTTTTAATGGTTTTTGCCAGTTTTGATCTGTAAAAAACTTATTTAAAAATGAGTGGTAATGAAAACATTGCGATTAACATCGATTTTTTCAAAAGCAACCGAATTTCATTTGAGAATAAATTGTTATTGAAAAATAATGGCCCTCCAAAACCTTTGCTAAATATAATACAAGTAAGGGAAAAAACTATGAATAGAGTTTTTAAAACAAAGTATTAAATATTCGAAAGCATCTTGGCTTTGTTTATGTGATCGTTTGAACACATTTTTTTAAATGTTTTCTGTGAACAATTTTCGTGGGTGATGATAAACTGTGGAGTGAAAGTTGTGAAAATGATAGCCTTTGTGTTACTGAAAAGTTAATAAACATTCATACTCCCAGTACACATACAAAACGTATTGCAATATAATTTGTTAGATCGAGTTGATAGGTACACGATTACAACTTAATGTTGGTTTTCGGGAATCTGTGAATCAATCAATTATATTTTCCCGTATTAATGTTACCATTTTTTGTGAAATGCACCGCTGGCAAATTTTGTCACGGGCCGCCTCTGTTGCTAACCACATCGGAGAACGGCGTGATGGTTAGTTAGCCTCAGAAGTATTTCTGAGAAGACTGAAAGGTTTCAGACTCAAATTTCCTGTTTGTTGTGAGTTCTAAATAAGGAACTCCAGTGAAAAATATTATGGCTTTAAAAAAATATGTTCACATAGACCAATAAATGCTGATTCTGAATATATAAGTTTTATTAAATAGTATTAAACGTAGAGTTTTAAAAAAATTATTAAAAAGTCCATTTTTAATCGTGTCATTAAAACACACTGTCAAGTTGGTATTATTGAATGTTTAGTGCTGACGTCACTGCTCACCATAATTTTCCAGTCATTGTATTGAAATGTACGACACAAGCCATCGGTATTAACAACATTTCATGTTATTACATAGTTTATTTACATACTGTTAATAGAGATTTAGTTGTTGTATTTATTGAAACATTATTTAGGCCTAAATAATTCAGTTTCAAAAATAGAGGTATACCTATTAGTTTATCTCTATTAGTTTATATCTATTATTTAAAATATTCAAAAACTTTAAACTTTACAAAAAAAAATCGTAATGTTATTTCCACGGCCAAACCTCCGAACTACAAACTCCAAAATGGCAGACGTCGAACAGCTGATCCGGCGCCATATCTTATCAGTTGCCTACTGATTCTTCGGTTTCCAAAAATATTGATTTCAATTCGTGAAGCTAGAAAAATAATAATTTCAAACAATTTTTATACCACTCTCCCGTAATAATATTGAAAAATATAATATAATAAATAAATAATTCCACCTAATAATAATGTTTTTACTTTATTGAATAGTTTCATAGCTTCTCCGTATAACTGTCATACAAAATGAAAACACCTGTTGAAAATAAAAAAAAAACTTTTGGTGAGTGATGACGTCACACGATTCACCATACAATACATACGGTGGTTTTCGGGGGATCTTGAAAAATAAAAACTTTGACAATTATTTTAACTATTAAAACTAACTCTAAAAATAAATATACAGTTATTTAAGTTAGAAGGTCATTATTCATTTAAAAAAATTGGACGGGAGTTCCTTATTACACTATAAAATCCAAATTTCCTTAGTAGTATTATAAAAATGCACCGCAACATATTTTTTCTGTCTCCAGAAACGCATAATTGATAAGTTCATGAATGACTTGAAGAGTCAGATACCTTCTCTCCTGGGCCAGAGCTGTCATTACTTATTGTGTGATAATATCCTACCTCATCAGTTAAGCATAGCCAGTCAACCTTCCCCGTGGTCTGCTGTGTGAGTTATTTCATAATTCAAACCTAAAACATGCAATATCAATTTATTTATATTTTTAATCTAGTGTGTGGTGTTATCAACAGCCTTATAGACAAATCATATAAAATTCCTCTTTTCTTTGGAAAGGTGATGAACATAACTGCATTTTGTGTAAAAAAAATATATTTTTAACTTAAAATAATTATTTTATTTTATTTTATAGACCAACCAATCCTATCAGTCATGGAAAGAAAAATCATGCTGGCAATGAAGGAAAAAGTATGCAATCACAAATATAGTTCAACCACTGATGCGCTGAATAGCAAAAGGGATATCTACTTATGTTTTTCTTCAATTAATTAAAATGTTATATATGCCTATTAAAATACTGGGTTAATATATGTTAATGTTTTGTATCTACTAATAAATAATAAATATAAAAAAAAAAACTTCATGAATAAATATATTGTACAGGTGACATATTATTTATTTTTGAAAGCTTCAATATTGGAGGGAACCCCACCAATATTCCAACGGTGTTTTATGGAAACATATGGTTTCCTCCTTCACCGCACACGTCAAGACTCTACTTTTTTATTGAACGAAGCTGCATTTATTTGAACGACCCTAGACCCTCCAATGTCCATGCATACGGGGTTAGTAAGCAGTATGAAAGTACTTACATTAACATTATACAAAAGATAAATAGAAGTAGCAGCCCGTGGAGTAATTCTTCTGAAATAGGTAACATAAGAATAGAGATAATAGAGTTAGTAAAAGAAGAAGAAAAATAACGGCTATAACCAGTCGAAGAAACCTTCTGAAAATAAAAAAAGTAATGAGGAAAAAAAACAGTTATATCTTTATGTTATAATGTAAGTACTTACTATAATAGCAGAAAGAAAATAAAATATATAAAAAAGAAAAGAAAAGCCAGAGAAAGTATTCCATAGACCACCGGGCAGTCCCAATGAGAATGCGTATAGCTATCGGCCCAACCGCAGATGATGCACGAAGTCCACGCCCTTTAGCTGGCTCCCTGATTTTTCCTCTTAGAAATGTACTTGGGAGAGATGGAGAAGTTTTTGAAGACCTTGAGGAAAAAATAAGCATCGGGTTACCGGAGGGGGGACGGAAGGGTATAGAGACCGCGTGGTTACGCCTCAGGCCTACGCATGTCGTTGGGAGAGGCGCGGGCGGATTGCGGGAAGACCGCTCCGGTGTGTGTTCGCCTGGTTTCTTCAATAGAAAGAAATGAATTATGAAACATATGAACCTTTGCATCCAGGAAATAAGCTTTGAAATAATTATGTAGGAGTACAGGCCGGTCTCCTCCCACAAAAACACATACTTACATATTTTGTGGATTGTTAGATCAGGAACAAAAAGCATGTGGCCCTGCTCGATGTTTGAGGTATTTGTGGAAACGGTCGCAGGAGACCAGCCTTACATAATATATAACAATTTTCAACAAAATATTTATTATTCACTGATCACAAAATAAATAATAAAAAAATGTTATCACAACTAAATGGAAGAACAACAAATAACAGTTGCAAATATATGATAATAACAAGTAATAATAATTATTACTTGTTTTTAATTTATTTTAAACTGGCCTTTTTTATAAATTGTACATACATTTTTATGTGAATACCGCTTAGGAGTCCCAACCGCTTGGAGCCAGTGAGACTATGGCATCCCCAATTGGGGTATGTTGTGAGGCTGAAGGTATTGGGGACGGGAAGAAGATGGGGAAGAAGATACCTGGCTATTCAGATCTAGTCAACAAACATGGCTAAATCCATTTCAAGCAACGTTTCAATTCTGAATGGTGGTCTTCAGGGCTGGACAGTATTTGAATTACTTGTAATTGAAATACAAATACGTATTTTGTATTTGTATTTCAATTAGGTACTTCCTAAAAATGTGTTTTGTAATTAATTAAAATTGAAACACTTTTTAACTTTTTTCCACTTATTTATTTCACCAGTTCCGGTTTCATCCTATTATGGACATCTTCAGGCTGGCAATTGACATTCTTTTGCTACAGAATTTATACAAAATTAGGTAGGTAGGTACACAATGTTAAGGTAGGTACATATGTTTGGGTTATTACGTTATAACTGCTCTTTAAGGTAAATATGTCATGAATAAGAAATAATAATATTTACATTGGGAAAAATATCAAATGAAATAATAATATAACAATGGTCACGATAGCAGAATAATCGATAATTTAATAAATTAAAAATAATGAATTGTCCTGCATATCACGTAGGACAAACCGGAAGAGAAGAATCAACCTGCAGAAAAGAACACCTCGCCAGTTAAGCAAGTCAAAAAAGGGGGGGGGGGGGGTTATGATCTATTGAACACAATCTTGCATTTACCAGAAAACCAAAATAATTTCTACAAAGATAGAGAATATGTTTTGTAATTGGTATTTCAATTACCTGATATTGAGGTATTTTGTAATTTGTATTTCAAATTCTTAGGGCTTCAAAATACATTTTCAAATACATTTAGTGACCTTAATGATGATAATGAAAAATAAACTGACATAGATAACACGTAGACTAAAAATGCTAGAATCCAGAGCAATACATAATGTATGTTAATATTTAGAGTTGGCAACACGTCCAAGCACTGTTATTGTACATTTTCTATCATATTTGTATCATAAATATTATCTTATACTTTTGTCATTGTTTTGTATTGTACATTTTATTAGATCAAGAACTATAGGAATAATTTGACTGAATACTAGATTATTTTTAAGTTAATTGCAGTAGAGCTTGAAGTGAAATAACACAAAACTACGCTATGCAAATGTTGTGTTATTATAATAATTATTATTTTTATATAACACCTGGGTCCTATACCACAAAACTTTAAAAGTGGAGCGGAGATGAGATGTGTCTTTTGAGCAATATGATTGGTCAATTTTTGCACATCTCTATTTCACTCTGCTCAACTTTGCTTCTATGGAAAGGCACCCTTAGATAAGGGCACTTACGACAATTTATTGCAACCAAAGGTTCTACCAAAACCAAATGTATTTTGCATTTGAAATATAAAAATGGTTAAAATACTGTACTTTGTATTTCAAATACACGACTTGAAAGTATTTTGTATTTCGTATTTTAAGTAGGTATATGCGAAAAAGTATTTTGTAATTTGTATTTTAATTACAGCAAAGCATGTATTTTGCCCAGCCCTGGTGGTCATACACCGGGCGATACTGTGAGTATCTTTCACTCAGGAATGTGCAGCAAATATACCTTATATTATTTTTAAATTATACTGGGAAGAACTAATATTATACTGGGCATAGATTTGGGAGGCGGGAATGGGTACCGCCACCCCGGGAACCTTTATTGGATAACCAACACCTCTGCCATAGTCACCCCAAGTGGTTCGCTACGTTTGGTGATTTATCAGGGGTGCCCTGGTTCATGGGGTGAGGTTTGTCTAGGTCTTGGAGGCGGATGACCAGGACACACTGAACCCCAGATCTACCCACCCCTTAAACCCTTTTCCTTCCCATAACTCTCCTTTCCCAAAAAAATCCTCCACACAGCATCCCCAAAGATGACATAGGCCCTGAGGGAAATTATTTTCCTCAGGGCCTCCTGTGTGGAACTCAGTAAACAAAAAAAACACAGAGTGTCCGGGGGTAAAGTGCATTAACTTTGGGAGGTGATTCTACATGACATAAGTAAAAAAGATAAATAACTGTTTTCAAAATTCCAACTTTTAGGGGTAGTAGTAAAATGATAAAATTAGACCGGCGTGCGCGGCCAGCACGGCCAGCCTTCCGCTGTTACGATACGGGCCAATCACCACCATACAATGTTGCCACGATCGTGCCCGGCAGGCTCCCGGCAAGTAAGATCGTACCTTACATTGCTGTATTGAACATACAGCAACATACTGTATACACAATTACGACACAAGACATAGACATCAATACATGACTCCGAAGACAAATACTATATATGGATAATGACATAATAATAATACCATAATCTGGCTACAAAATTTTTAAATAGATATTCATGTGAAAAATGCAAATCTAAAACAGAAAATCCATACGTGGATAGTCAACAAAGCAGTAGCGTAGCTACCGCCGTATCAGCCGTATCAATGATACGGGGCCCCGGGGCTACAGGGGCCCCCAACGTGTGTAAGCAAAAATTAGTAAAATGTTATCCACAGTGTCACTTAATCTCGTGCTTCCCGTGAAAAAAACATACAAAAAAACTTGTCATACGTGCCTATAGTTTTCACTTCAGAAATGACAAAAGTAAAAAAACCAATCTCTTTTTTCCCCGGGTTAAGCGTGCACACAAAAGTTGGCAACATTCTACATCGATTATTGCGGTATTCCCCGTTTATAATGACAAACAACGGAGTGCAATATTTACGCGTTTTATTACATTCCTGTTCAAACGTTATTTATTACATTCACATTGTAATACAATACAATCTTAATTCTCTGATTATTTATTGGTTAAAATTAGTTTGATTTGTGAAAAGAATGAGTGAGATGAAAAGAGATAATCCCAGTGGAGCTATGAAAAGAAAGAGTAAACAGAAAAGGGAGGAGGTTATAAAAAAAATGTTCAAAATTTGTTCATTTTTTCAGCAATCAGCTTCTGTGAGTGATTTAGATTGCAATGGTAAGTACCTACTACCTATTTATCTACCAGTAGCGAAGGGTGAATTATTTTTTGAAATCACGTATTGTACCGTGTTATAATAAGAATTTTGTTTTGATATTCTTCATTAGTAGATGATTATTACTCTCAAAGCCATTTTTCTCATAATGCTGTGAGAATAGATATTTTAGCACTTTAAGATTTTGAGGTTATGTCGCCTACAAAAAAATATAAATTCCTAATTATTGACCAAATACTCGTAACCTTACGTATCGTACTTATTTAACGTATATATTTTTTAAATTTATCTAAACATTATTTTATAAATTAGTTGGGGGCCCTCAACTAATTTTGATACGGGGCCCCTCCAAGGAACGCTACGCCACTGCAACAAAGGCATTGCATACTGCGGGCAGAGAACTTCTGCAATATAACAAAACTCAATTATTATTTTTATTTCTTTCTTTCATCTTTTTTTCTATTTTATCATCTATTTTCTTTTACATTTATATTTATTTGTCTTTCATTCTATTTATCTCTTTTAAATTTTTAAAAATCTTATTTTATCTTCCAAGATTAAATAACAAAATTACCTTGGAACACGCTCAGCCTAGTGAGGTGGAATATACCTAGGGTTGCCATCCGTCCGGGTTTCCCCGGATTTGTCCTAGTTTAGAGGGCGTCCGGGGAGCGTCCGGGCGGGGTTTCATTTGATGTCCGGGTTTAAAAAAAAATTAAAGTCTTAAAATTTAAAGTCAAACGTATACGTTTGCCCTGAGGAAGGAACGATCGTTCTGAAACCGGTCGGTTTTAAACAAATATAAAAGTGGTTCAAACAAAGCAACATTGTTTATTTATTTTTAATTAAAATTAAATTCAATTTCCAAGAATACAGCTGCATTGATTTTTAAAAATTCCTTTTAAAAAAGGAAGATATTCTAAAAGCTATCGGAAACAGTGATAAATACAAAAAAACTGAAAAGTAAAAAAGGCGAGAGGCTGAGGAAGAAGCTTTAATAGCTAGATAATCAAATAATGTACTTATGAGTGCAATAATTTCTTTTCATTTTTGTAGTTAAAGTTTTGATTGTTTTTATTATGTAAAAGAAATTTACAATACGGCTGTTGATTAAAACTTTAAGGTGATATAAATGAGCATAGTTTTTGATTATTTTATGCTTAAAAAATTAATAATGTAACTTATATTACAGTAAGTCTAAACTTTTAAAGGTTCAGTTTTGTTGCTTGAGATTTAAGAAGACTGAATTTAGTTCATATTATGTTAAGAGATGTTTTGTTGTTTTAAATGGCTGCTGATAAAAATTTAAAGATATAATTATTATTTAGTCAAAGAGTTACCTCAAAAATTGTAAGACTGAATTTTAATAAGGTTTTGTTTTCATAACAGAGTATATTAATAATTTGTGTTTTATTTTAAGATTAAAAAAATTCTAACTGATTATTAAAACAATTTGTATTAAACTGTAATAAGATTCTGTTTTGTTAGGTACATTTATAATGATGATAAAAGATGACTAAATTTAATTTGAAAATAAATAAATAGGTGATTTATGACATTTTCAACTGTTTTTTATTACACTGACAATGTTTAAAAAAAACCTGTTGACATGTCCGGGTTCTGGGCCCTAAAATCCGGGGTTTTCACGCATCTTGTCCTGGTTGCCAAATTTAAGAGATGGCAACCCTAAATATACCTAAAAATGTATACCTACTGTATTTTTTTTATTTAATATTTGTATGTTTTTACAATAAATGTACTTTTTTACATGTTAAACAGATTTGTGTATGAATATAATAATAGCCTTTCCTCACCATAAAGAGACAAGGCTCTTGCGTTTGGCTCTTGGTGAGGGAATTCAAGCTCAAGTACCTAGTAGGTAAATAATAATACTTATTGCAACCAATAACAAAAGATATGTAAGAAAAACTCAACCAAATAAATAGATTTAAATGAAATATTAATAATGTAAACGAACTCTAACAGTAGTTTTAGGTAATTTTTCAATTTAATTTATATATTGTAAAATTATCTTGGTAATTGTATAAATTTGAACATAGGCTTAGCTAGGACTCACACCTCTCCAAATAATATACAATAAAATGATTTGAAGGTTTAGTTGAGAAATAATATAATTATTTGGAAAAATTATCCATAGATGTCAGTAGGTGCAAATTTCCCTCCAGCCAAGGAGGTAAGGGAACGTACCCAAACTACGTGACCACCTTTTTGCGATTTTTAACCCCCCCCCCCCCCCGGTGACCAAAATCCTAAGGAACCCGCCGCTCATTTGTATGGAGCGTGACCTTTTGAAGACCCCCCCCCCCCCTAAAAGTGTCACGTAGTATGGGTACATTCCCTAAGTTATAAAAAGCTCGGTTTTTGGTTTTTATACTCTCTTCTCTTCGCTATAGCTTTCTAACAAGTAAACAAACTCCTTGGTGTGTCTTGGGTAGTTTGGATCTCCTGAATATTCACAATGTAATTGGGAATAGAGCAATAAATTTACGAGTCCTTTAGAGTTTCCTGAAGATGCGTTATCATTTACAAGTTCCTTCCTCCAAAACTTTACAGTAATAATAAAAATATCACCAGCCGTGACACGTGTCAAGTGACTGATTTATTTATGCGTGTCAATGAAGGGGCGGATTTGTCAATGCAAAATGCGAGCCTTGATGAGGCCCGGATAAATAAATTTAGATAATATTTTAATCTATTTTCATGGAGTGGTATTTCCAGGGTTATTATTTATTATCAAACCGAAAAAAGTTAACATAAACCTAAGTAAGTACTGCTAAAATTATGATAATAATTATATTTAACAACCACAGGCGAGAGCTGTTGAAAGTTCGAGCTATGGTTCGAGCCGTTCGGAAGTTTTGAAATGTCAGTTTTTCAAAGTCAACGGAAAACGGAATTCCATCGAAAATATTTCAAACTTACCGTTCGCGGTTGGCAATATTAATATAACTATTTTAAAGATTACTTGATTAAAAAAACAACAGTTCGCCATTTAATATATTTCGCCAGGCTGTTCAAATGGAGAATCGTTGCGATTTTAGTCTGGATGCGGATGAGAAATGTGAATGTGGCGATCCGTAAGTAAACCCCTTTTATCTCTATTTTATAAATAAAGCTGGTCTTTGTTGATATGCTAAATCTAATCTCGATAATGCTTATATGTTTTCATGTAATTATTGCAATTAACAATAATATTATGCCGGTCGGTAAATTTTATTTCCAAAATGTTGCATCGTGTTTTTGTTTCTTTGTATTATCTGTCAACAGTTATTTGATAAAACTATAACAAAGTTATCCAGACCTTGACTTATTTTTACATTGAAATTATATCATCCGCTGAGAATCATCGATTTTATATTTGTATTTTTCAACGTACAATCATTACAATGGTGACAAGTTAACTGAGAGTTTGGTTGGAGAGCGTAGGTTTTTTAAAACAAAACAATCAAATCACCAAACTATAATAATATTTTGATGTGCTAAGTGTACTTTTTATGTGGTTAATTGCATCTGCTGTAAGCTGTTAGCTGTACTACCATATGACATGCAATTGTTCACCCAATGTTGAATTGAAATAGGGTACAAGTTAGCTGATAGTGTTAGTAATTCCCTTTAATAAAACGTTCGATTTAGTCTAATGAGGTAAATAATAAAAAAAAATTGTTGTCAGTGATGATTACATCTCTAAAGCTATTTTAGAAGACAAACTTTTAAAGGTCATCGGCATCAACTTCCCAACTCCCATTGCCCATCTACTATTATTACCAGAAAAAATCTTTGTCAGTGCATTTTACTGCACTGTGAATCAAACCCTGACTCAATGTCAATTGGATGGACCATTATCAGCACATATTGGAGTGAAGTAACCTGTTGGTTCTGAAAACATCTTCAAAACGACCCTCCACAAAGCATCCGCAAAGATGACATCTAGGATATCTGAAAAAAAAAATTCCCTCAGGACCTCATGTATGCAAATAAAATAACAATCCTACAACAGGTTCCCCTACCAAGATTAGTATTGAGGAGTATATTGCATCTGAACAAAATTTCTTCAGATATAAACATATTTTGCATCAGGGAGGAGATATTCAAAAGGGTGTTCTTCCGGATGTCTCTTTCTAATATTGTTGTCTTTTTCTAATATATGGACGTTCCCGAAGAACAATTGATCCTGAAGGACAATTGATCCCGAAGGACAATTGATCCTGAAGGATTTTTGATTCTTGAAAAAGTTTTGCCTCATTGACGGGATTTCCATTACCACCTGCAATACTATGTGTGTAATGTATACCTAAGCAAAGCAATTAAGAATAACTTTATTTATCGATTGGTGGCATCAAGCAAACGCTTTATGACGAACCACGAAATTTATTATATTTAACATAACCGGTTTCGCTAGAACTAAGCTTCATCGGGATAATTATTGTATGAAAATAAAACAATAATCATACAACAGATTCCCCTACCAAGATTAATATTGATGAGTATATTGCACCTGAACAAAATTTCTTCAGATATAAACGTATTTTGCATCAGGGAGGAGATATTCAAAAGGGTGTTCTTCCGGATGTCTCTTTCTAATATTGTTGTCTTTTTCTAATATATGGACGGTCCCGTAGAACAATTGATCCTGAAGGACAATTGATCCCGAAGGACAATTGATCCTGAAGGATTTTTGATTCTTGAAAGAGTTTTGCTTCATTGACCGGATTTCCATTACCACCTGCAATACTATAATAAGCAAAGCAATTGCTTAATTAAGAATAAATTTATTTATCGGTTCGTGGCATCGAGCTTCGCCCTGGTGAAAGACCAACAAACAGAATCGAAACATTTACTTGAAATGTCTTTAGCCGTGTTTAGTGACCTAATCTTTTTTTTTTTTACTTTAGCTCCACACAGGAGGCCCTGAGGAGAATTATTACTATGTCATCTTTTGGGATGCTGTGTGGAGGGTCTTTTTAGGAAATGAAGGAGAGGACGTTCTGGGATGGAAAAGGGTATGGGTAGGTAGAATCCGTCCCTTCCACCGCGGTGCAAGGCGATATTCCGAGAGACAACGGCTGGAGAAGTCAAATGTCAAACCATCCTCTCTCTATCCGGCCTGCCATGCAGTCGGTGGGCAGACGCATCCGTCGCCAAGACCCGGACGAACCTTACCCCATGAACCCGGGCACCCCTGCTCACCAAACATAGCGAACTTGGCGTGACCTATGGCAGAGGTTCCCGAGGCGGCGGTACCCATACCCGCCTCCCAAATTGATCTAAATAATAGTAAGGTACTTCCCAACCTCCCTCTTTCTAATTTCCCTCCCTTCGCCCTACCTTCATGCTCACAACACACCTCAAATCGGTCAAATGATGTCGTAGTACCACTGGCTCCGATCCATTGGGACTCCTGTACGCTTTTCACAGTAAATAAAAAAGTGGCGATTTTTTTTTTTTTTTTTTTTTTTTTTTTTTTTTTTTTTTTTTACTTTAGGGATTACTAGCTGACCCGGCCACGCGTTGCTGTGGCTTACTAAACACAACGCCATCTACTGGATGGTTATCCAACCTTTATAACCATCGCCATCTTTGAGTTCATCGCGAAGAGGCAGACAGACGCCGCGGAGGACTTTAATTTATAATACGTAGAGATGTTGCGAAAGATTATAATAATGTGCATGAAATGCTTGAGGTAACTAAAACGTATTTAAGTTGATAAGGATTAATACTGTATCAATCTAAATAACTTTCCAATTACCGCATTGTGCGTGAACATTTTTTTGGACGATAGAATGGGTATAGTAAGCTATCCGTAAAAGATAGATACACCAGTGGACTTAAGTATGGACACTTTTCATAAATTTCTTATATTTGATGTTCATTCGCTCTTTTTTAAATCACGTTAGGGTTTAGCAGGCCCGGACTGGCCAGGTCCGCAGGTCCGCGATCGCGGAGGGCCCCCGGCGCGAGGGGGCCCCGAAGGGGCCCCACAAAACGTACAAAAAAAATTGTCTTGTTAGTAGTTATAATGCCCGGTGAAAAATCAAAAGATGAAACTGACTCTATTTCAACAGTTCAACATTACAAAATTGTATATTTCGATATTTTAGACCAGTGTTTTTCAATCTGTGGGTCGCGATCCCTAGGGGGGTCGCGAAGCCTTACTCGGGGGGTCGCCGGCAAAAGGAAAAACGAGAGGTTCTAGCTACAATAAAAACACTATTTCAGTGAGAAGGATGGGCTTGTTGATTTTTCAAAAATATTTCAAATCGTGGTGCTATATTTGATATGTTAATAATCAAATCATTTTCTAAGTTAAGGATGGGTTCTTTTAAAAAATTTAACGAATTCATCAAATATATTAAGTTAATTTTCACGTTCTGTGTAAGTTCTACTCAAGTTCTGTAATTATTTCAGTTTTACGAAGTAACTGGCCTACATAGTAACAGAACTCGAATAGAACTTAGGTAACGTACCCATACTACGTGACCTGTTGGGGGAGGGGGGGGGTGTCTTCAAATACTACGCTTGGTACAAATGAGCGACGGGTTGCTTAGGTTTTTGGTCACCGGGGGGTGGGGGGGGGGGGGTTAAAAATTGCAAAAAGTTGGTCACGTAGTATGGGTACGTTCCCTTACACAGAACGTGAAAATTAACTGCAAATATTTGATGAATTCGTCAAATTTTTGGAAACAACCCGTCCCAAGTCTGTTTCTCTTTTTAGTTTGAATGTCCACCATTAAAGAGAATGTCAGTTCACATAAGTATGAAGTGCCAAATGGCAGTAATAATTTTAGTTAGAATGTCCACCATTGAAGAGAATGTCAGTTCACATAAGTATGAAGTGGCAAATGGCACTAATAATTTTAGTTAGAATGTCCACCATTGAAGAGAATGTCAGTTCACATAAGTATGAAGTGGCAAATGGCACTAATAATTTTAGTTAGAATGTCCACCATTGAAGAGAATGTCAGTTCACATAAGTATGAAGTGCCAAATGGCAGTAATAATTTTAGTTAGAATGTCCACCATTGAAGAGAATGTCAGTTCACATAAGTATGAAGTGGCAAATGGCACTAATAATTTTAGTTAGAATGTCCATCATTGAAGAGAATGTCAGTTCACATAAGTATGAAGTGTCAAATGACACTAAGTATGAAGTGGCAAATGGCAGTAATAATTTTAGTTAGAATGTCCACCATTAGAATGTCACGAAACGCAAAACACGTCAACACTCTGAGAATGAAATGCCATTTTAATCATCCCGTCAGCAGCTAAATCTATAAGATTTTTTTTCGTATTTGTGGTGAGATCAGCTAGTTCTATTGATTTATCCAAGAAAGGGTTTTAAAATCCACCTATGCCGCAAAATTAGGCCCGCGCGAGCTGGGGCGTCCAAGTCAGAGTCGCATGCAGCCTTATCAACTTACATCGTCCTTACTTTAAAAGTTCTCACGGCTTCCTTGCAGAGTGTAGGCCGTAATAATGAATATACCTACCAAAATAGAGAAAATAATTAACGTATTTAAATTACTAACTTTTTGTCTGTATCTATGGCCAAAGGGGGTCGCAAGAATTTTTCAACCTGTAAAGGGGTCGCGTATTCAAAAAGATTGAAAAACACTGTTTTAGACTGTGCGAGGATGAGTATTGAAGAAAGATTTTGCGCAAACAAAGACGTTTTTACAGGATGGCTCTTGGTTGGACCCAGTACCGGATTATCCCTAAAGCAGAGTAGGCAACTGCCTAGGAGCCCCGCATCGGCTAGGGGCCCCGCGTCCCGAGAAAAACTGACTTGCTTCAATTAGTGAGCAACGAAGTTTCGGAAAAAGTCAGTTTTCAAGATGTTTTAATTTTTTTTGTTAGAACATTTACAGGTTAATAACATTAGGTACACGCATTAAAGAAAACAACAAATTGTAATAATAATTAGCTTATAACCCAATAAATAACTAATGTTCATATCATCATATCATGCACAAACAATAAATAAAAAGTCTGTAATTAAAACAAATATATAATCATAGTGGTATTTTACTTTTCTTTCCTTCTTTTTGTTGCAACATTACTTAGTATCTGAAGTGATTGAAGGTGCCGTGTGTGGTTTATACTGGCATTTGTTTTGTTTTATTTCTAATTATATGTTTAAAATATAAATGTTGTACAAGCTTCAGTATGCACTACCTGTCTAGTTGCTAAAATTCTTTGGGAAAGGTTGTCTGGAAGAGATCACTTTAGTAACAAGACGGCTCTTTGTAATAATTTTTTAACAATGTATATTTTTGTTTCTAAATATGTATGTGTCCTTTTATGTGCAATAAAGGATTATTGTATTTTATTGTATTGTATTCGTTTTCTTTATTAAATGGGGTGATGGCATACCTTTTGTAACTTAGTAAAAGAACAGATTAATTATGAATAAAATTACGTTTTAGTAGAAAAAAGAAAAAAAAATTTGGAAGTTAGAGAAGGGTAAAGTGCAGTGCAGTTCAGTTCACACGGGCCTCTGACTCTGGGGGGGGCCTCTAAACGCCACCATGTTCCCTTGATCAAATCCTAAACCAGGCTTTAAGGACACTAAAATATTTTTAATTCATTTTCTGAAAGACGCATTCGTTAATAATGCTCTCACTATTTGAGGAAATTGGTAAAATTGATGGAGATACAGCATTTTATATGAAACCGTTTTAAACAGTTTGTATGTTGAATTATCCTCAGCAAAACTTTGAAAGCGTTTTTCTCGAAAGTTTTTTAACACGTTTTTCAACCTGGTTGACAACATATTAAAAAAAAACTATACATTCAATTTGCATGCACCAAGTAACGTAATATGTTTTCCTAGGTAGTCAGAGGAAGTTTTTTTCGATTTTTTTATTTTATTTTTGGCAGCATTTTGAAGTGAAAAACGCGATTTTTGCTAAAAAATTTCGGTGAATTTGTTATTCTAAAATGGTAAAAAAAACTCATCGCATCGGTCAAGTCAAGTCAAGTCAAGATTTTGAGTTATGATAGTTATGATGTTGACAAACTTCGAGAAAACCGAGAAGAACCAATTTTTTATACTCGAAATATACTAATCGAGCATGAGGACCGGTCGCTTGAAACGCTGTACCTTCGTTAGTTTTGCTCCGATTTATTTGAAATTTTGACACAATACTCAATATACTGACATGTTTTACATTCGGAGAAAAATAAAGTTCTAAAACCTTACCTACCCCCCCCCCCCCCCTTAAATTTTTGTTAAGGATTTGATCAAGGGAACAATGAGGCTTTTGGACGTGCGTTGCCTAGGGGCCCCGACATGGTTAATCCGGCCCTGGTTGGACCCCAAAAAGTTTGACTTTATCTTGAAAATCCAAACATTTCCCACAGAAGCTGTGCACAGTGTTTCTAAACTGTGTAAAATTGAAAGAAGTCGGCTGTTGATAGAGCTGCGACGGTTTGCACAACAATACAGCAACTCCATAGCGGCAGAGTCCACTGAGAACTACGGAGACAGATGCAGTGACGAAGAAGACGATTTGGACCCAACGGCAGCGGAAACAAATGTTGACATTTTCTGCTCTGAAAATAGACAATGTTTCCAGTGTTTGACATGTGCTTTTTCTGTTCTGTTTGAACTTACTCAATCTCAATGACGTTACATTTATTTATATAACGTCATTACTTAATCTGGACTGTTTACTAACCTGTATATTGTATATAAATTTGTTCTTACCATACCTTGTACCCAAGTCACATGTGAACGAGTTTTTTCTAAACTTAAAATCGACAAAAATCGACTTCGGTCGTCCTTAGGCCAAGACCTTATGTCCAGTCTGCTTTTTATTAATGTTGGGAGGGATTTATTTTATAATTTGGACAAAAATAAAATAATAGATGAAGCAGCTTTAACAAGTGAGTTGCTTACAAAGAAACTGTTACTTTAGGGCTAGGGAAGCAAAATGTCGAATCATTTCAGTTAAGTTAAGCCCCTTCTTTTCAAGCATACAACATTGTAAACTGTTAAACACACAGGATTTTTTTTGTAAATGTTGGTATTATTTTTCTAATCCCTAAAATCCGTTTGTCATTATTTTTACTACACAAATAATTTTGACGTAGGTATCCTAAAAATACTGTGAATTTCTTATTTCAATAAATAATAAAGTCAACAAAAGTCGAAAATCATAATATTCGTATAAAAACCTATCTGAATTTCTTCTTCTTTATAGGTTTTCAAGCACCAAATGTTCAAAAATTATCCGGGGGAGGTCCCCGGACCCCCCGTTTTCTGAACCCCCCCCCCCCCACGCCACGTTAGGGGGCCCCTTTACAGGTTTTAGCGGAGGGCCCCAAATGGTCCCAGTCCGGGCCTGGGGTTTAGGTATAATTTTGTTAGCTAATTGATTCAACAACATATTATAGTGTTATATTTTGAATAGATTTAAATGTTTTTTTTAGAAAATAACAAAAATGCTGAATAGAACAACGACATGGCAAAACACAATATATTTATTAATTACGAAGATTTTGCATAATATTTCAAATTAGCATTTAACGTTAGTATTTCGTTGGAAATTCGTTAAATTTAATAACTTCCTAAAGTCTTCTAGGCATGGGCTCCACAAAACCTCACTAATTTTCAGATTTGATGACATGGAACCATGTTTAAAAAAATTAATTCAATTATTTCTCTTTTATTGCTGGATTTGCGACTTGAAACCAGTGCTTTCATTCTAGACAAGAGATTTTCAAAAGGATTCAAGTCCAGATGGTTCCCTGGCCAAGGTAGAACAACAATATGGTGGTTCTGTAAGCATTTTATGCTCGTTTTGCTATGTGGCATGGGGGTCCATGCTGCTGGAAATTGCATTTACCACGGTTCCCCTCGAACAAATCATTGTGCTGAGCAATAATTTTGGCTCCAGAATCACATTTTGATGACTTTCAGTCTTAATTGTACCTTCTACCACTCCCAGACGTCCAAAACTATCCTTATCATGCAAACCCACACCATTACACTCAGAGGAAGTTTCATTGTCGCAGTAGTGCATTATGGTATTACATCTTCAACTTGATGGCAACGAACAAATCTGATTCCATCACTCTCAAAAGTGAAAATTTTGGTCTCGACACTCCATAACACCTTTGCCCAGTCTTTTGAGGTCCATTCCTTATGTGTTACAGCCCATTTCAGCCGTTTATGCCTCTGTTTCATGTTTTGGTTAGACTTTTATTTGTCTTGCCTAATTTCTCCCTAAATGTCATATCAATAATATCGAGTCCAGCAGCTTTAACGACCTTGTTAATATCTTTGGATGTTTGACGATGGTTCTGCAGGGTAAGGCAACACATGCTCCTTTCATTTTGTGGCGTAACCTTTGGATTTTGGTCGATTTTCGGACTGTTTTAGTAGTTTTAGACCCCTTGCAGCGTTGGCAAACCTTTCTTACTCCAGACTTGGTAACTCCTCCACCCAATATTTTTGCAATTTCTTCGTACGTATAGCCTTTTTCACGAAGTGCAACAGCTCAGCTTCTCTTTGGGCGACCAATCGGCACGTTTTGGCACCTTAGGAGCCATTTTAATAATATTTATAAAAAAAAAACAATATCACTTTTCTTTAATGGATGACTGACTAACACGGGTGTAAAACTTAATCGTGTTGCACCTTAAAGTGTCCTGATTAGAGCACACGACGATCCTCTGCACTTTGTGGTTGGTTTAGACCATAAGTTTAGACAGAATGCGAGACATTGTAGGGTTGCCAAAACTCAAAAACATTATTCTCAAAAATTGGTTGTTTTAAAGACGTTGGCTCCCATTTCTCGTAAAGAGTGATAAGAATTTTTTATAACCATATGGCATATCGTATGGTACTTTTATTAATCAACTATAGCACAAGGAACACGAAGAAAAAACTTAGAAGGGTTCCGTAACAAAATAAGTTGTTTTTTTTTATAAGGCAAACGACAAGATACAAGAAATCTTGAAAAGTGTCCATACTTAAGTCCACTAGTGTATATGCCATCGCGGAATTTTTTGTAGGTCTATAAAAGAGAAATATCCCACCATGCATTGTTTTGTTATATCTCAAAGGGATTAGACAGTGTTTTCGATGAAAACTCAGGCGGCTTGACTTTTTCCGACGCTTCTAACAATTTTCGTTATGTTTCAACCAATTTACACAAATACTTGACAAATTATATACCTAAACCTTTCTCACGAAACACTCTATTGGTGATAATCGCATGAAAATTCGTTCAGTAGTTTTTGAGTTTATCGCGAACAGACAGACAGACGACGCGGAGGACTATAATTTATAATATGTAGAGAAGAGCAGGCCGGTTTATGATAATTTTAAAATATAATTTGCTTTAGTAAAATTGGCCATTAAATATTATAATTTGACTTAGAACATGCCCATTTCTACATATTGCTTACCATTATAGGTATGTATTATTCTTTTATGAACAAAAAATCGATTTCACCGGTTTAGAACAGACGATTTTAATAATAATGCGTATTTAATAATAATATTTGGATGATTTGTATGGCGCCCTTTTTGTGAAAAATCACCTTTTAAGGGCGCTGTACATTTTTTTCCAAGGATCTATCCTACCACTAACAGGTAATCTATTAAACAACAAAATCGTGGTTTTTGGTTTGAAAATTAGATTGCTTAGAAATATTTCTGACCCTTTAACTGAATGCTGCGAATTGATCACATATTTGCCTTTTTAAATAATCGGGTATTTTTTTGTAAGGCCAGAAAAAATAATGTATCAGGCCTATAAAAACTGCTAAAGTTCAAAATCTCTTACTTACGAATCGGACATTTTTTATTGCTACTTTTCACGTGGACCAACGAGGTATAGCTTTTACCTGTCCATTCTAATATTCCAATAATGGTTTCTTTTTCATTATTATTACTTCATTACTTATTATTAGAATTTCCAACTTTAGTTGCTAGGCCATGATTTATTTGAAAATAATTTATGTAATTTCGAAGGCAAAGATGAATACTGATTTATTATGTTAGTTGTCGGAATTTTTCGCCACTCGATTTCCAGTAATTTGATAATTACTATTTACTCTAGTCGGTATACCTACTGTATATTATGGTTTGCAGAAACATTAACGATTTATTATCAAAAAATGTTGGAATAACTTTATGAGTAAAATCTAATATTAAAATATTTATCATTTGAGAGTCGTTAATATTCTCTTACTAGTTACAACACCTTCCAGAGTGGAAGATACTCT
Source organism: Limnephilus marmoratus (assembly GCA_917880885.1). Taxonomy (NCBI): domain Eukaryota; kingdom Metazoa; phylum Arthropoda; class Insecta; order Trichoptera; family Limnephilidae; genus Limnephilus; species Limnephilus marmoratus. The sequence continues at coordinate 48,965,533 of OU862909.1, read as the reverse complement.
CAGTATCTCAGCCCTGGTGTAAAACTGTAGTGAACAGAATTGAAACGTTGCTTGAAATGGGTTTAGCCGTGTTTGGTGACCAGATCTGAATAGCCATTTATTTCCCCACCCTTCTCTTCTCAGAATATAAAATATCCCAAAGCATGGGGATGTCAGATGCCATAATCCCAATGGCTTCGGATAGATGGTACCTTTGTGCTGTGTTATATAAAATTTATAAAAATACCCCGGCCTAATTCCAGGGACACATTTTCCAGTAATATCACATAAATCAAAATAATGATTTATTGACATTTTATCAAATATGTCTATCTTTCTATCGGTTCTTGAAAATCTGAAATATTATGTTTTGTTGGTCATTTGAAAATGAACTAATAAAAAATAGTAATTTCGTCGGTGTGTAACTCGGGTTCAAAGAACTCTAAAATGGGATGTGCTTTGATTTTCATAATTGGAATTGACTATTTTATTTTATTTTGTTTATTAGCGTTATAAACAGTCTTTATAAATTCATAAATGACAGTGATAATAATACGTGTGTCATTGACCAATAAAATAACTATAAATTGAAATTTAGAACCATAATACACAACAATACCTATCCTGATATAAAAAATTCTGAGTTTTTTTTTTTTTTTTTACAGTGAATACCGCACAAGAATCTCAACTGCTCCCGTCTGGAGCCAGTGAGACTATGGCATCCCCAATTGGGGTATGTTGTGAGGCTGAAGGTAGTGGGGGGGGGGGGGGGGGGAGGAGGTGGGGAAGAGGAAGGTTGGGAAGTACCTGGCTATTCAGATCTGGTCACCAAACACGGCTAAAAGCCATTTTCAAGCAACGTTTCAATTATGAATGGTGGTCTTACACCAGGGCGATACTAATAGTATCTTCCACTCTGGAACATGCCGCAAATATATTATATATTATTTTTTAAATGAATTAATTGTGAAATAACACAAATTAATCAAATAAAATTTATTTGCGCATGCCGGGTTTGAACCCGCGACCTCCGGATTGTGAGTCAAGAGTCTTACCCACTGCACTACGGAGGTCGGAGTGCATCTTCTTACTTAAATCTACAAAAAGTGTTGAATGAAATTTTTCGAGGGATTAAATTTTACATTTAAATTTTAATGGATATCAATAATATCTTTCAGGAAGTGATTTTATTTAAATTAGAACTGCTAAAAGAGAGAAAATGTCGCGAACTAAAACAAAAAGACACATACAGAAATCAATGAAATATTAAATTATTAGTTAAACATGTGGCATTCAATCGAGTGTTATATTTTTTTTATGAATGCTGTGAATTTAGCAAGGTTCGTGTTAAATACATCGATATTTGGGCATAATCATATAAATATCATATAAATACATTTTCAAGATAATTTGTGTTGGTCTTAGGGATGTAAAATGTGTCCGGAGATCGAAACAATTATTGAGATCGGAAATCGAGATGGGAACAATTCAGACGAGCGATAAAGTAACTGCCAAAATTATTTTGTTAATTCTTCTTCTTTTTAAATGCGTGTATATTTTGTTTAAATGTTTGACATATACATATAAATGAATTAATAGCGTGAAGATACGTCACTAAAACAGCGCGTCAATGAACTAGGACCAATGGACATACTTTACAGGCCGGTCACAAACATAATATTCTTTGAATGACTATTCTTTTCAAAAGCGGTGCCACGATTTTTGTTCGATTAGTATGAATAGGTACAACTTATCTTGTATATTTATAATGTCATTGGATAGTTGTCGAAATTTTCAAGTTAACAAACATTCGATAGGTAAATTTATTATTTTGAAAGGAAATGATCCCAAGAATTTTACAAATTCTACAATAATTGTAATATTGATTGTTCATGTATCTGGGCTGTTTAAATAATAATGCTGTGTTGCTATGTGCGTAATGAGACCTATTGGTTTTTACACTTTTGGGTAATTTTAACGAGTTAATCCCGGAAAGCCGGCCCCCCCTGCACTCAGGGCTGGGCAAAATACATGATTTGCTGTAATTAAAATACAAATTACAAAATACTTTTTTGGATGTATTTAAAATACGAAATACTTTTAAGTCGTGAATTTCAAATGCATAATACAGTATTTTAACCATTTTTTTTTAATTTCAAATACAAAATACATTTGGTTTTGGTAGAGCCTTTGGTTGCAATAAATTGTCGTAAGTGTCCTTATCTAAGGGTGCGTGTCCATAGAAGCAAAGCTGAGCAGAGTGAAACATAGACATGCAAAAATTGACCAATCATATTGCTCAAAAGACACATCTCATCCGCTCCACTTGTAAAGTTTTGTTTTGTGTCTGGAACCCAGGTGTTAGATAATAATAATTATTATTATAATAACACGACTTTTGTACAGCGCAGTTTTGTGTTATTTCACTTCAAGTGCGCTCTACTGTAATTAACTTAAAAATAATCTAGTATTCAGTCAAATTATTCCTATAGTGCTTGATATAATACTATGACACAAAAATTTACAATACAAAGCAATGACAAGCATAATATGATATGATACAAATATGATAGAAAATGTACAATCACAGTTCTATTATAGCACAGGACGTGTTGCCAATTCTAAGTATTAACATACAAAATATATTGCTCTGGATTCTAGCGTTTTTAGTCTACGTATTATCTAAGTCAGTTTATTTTTCATTATCATTAATGTATTTGAAAATGTATTTTGAAGCCATAAGTATTTGAAATACAAATTACAAAATACCTCGGCATCAGATAATTAAAATACCAATTACAAAATACATTTTTAGGAAGTAATTGAAATACAAATACAAAACACATATTTGTATTTAAAATACGTATTTCAATTACAAGTAATTCAAATACTGCCCAGCCCTGCCTATACTAGAGGAACCTCAGGTATAATCCCTTATTATTGGAATTACCCTAATGACAATGACGTTTGTATTACAACTAAATATCATGACTCATAAGTATAACCATTAATTTTTCGGAATATAACAGCTATATTAGGTCAATTAGTAAAATATTTTGAAACCGAACAACCCTTATTATTTTGAACAGACTTCAGTTTAGCTTTGAACGCCCTCTTGTGAACATCGTTCCTTACAAGTGAAAAGTGTGATATAGTAAAGTTTCATCTAATAAAATATTGAACCCAATATTATTAATTATTACCCAAGTTATATTATACCTAACCACAGTTACAATATTGGACCGTATTTATATCTGCAACAAACTAAAGTTCATCGAAATGAATTGTTATTCTTCTGAAGGTAATATACTCGTTTCTACTTTTATTTCGTTTTTTTGATAATTTTTCAACTCACATACCTACATATTTATTCACTATAAATTTAATGCGTTATCAATTTTTTAATCTCTAACTTCAATCTCTTTTTCACACATTTTTTTCTCTTTCCTGTTTCTTAGTGAGTTTTGTTAGGAGAGATTGCGTCAGTTTGTTGAGTTATTTGAACGACTCCAGATACTAATATCTACAGCCTGTATGTCGGACGAATATCTACAGCTCATATGTTGAACTAATATCTACGAACAGAGTGTTGACTAATATCTGCAGAGCTAAGGTCGGACTATGCTAGCTAGCTATCTATGACGGTCCCAGTGTTGACTAATATCTACAGAGCGTAGGTTGAACTAATATCTACAGAGCGTAGGTTGGACTAATCAGCTAAATGTGTCCAATAGCCCGATATTAGATTTTTATATACATATTTTTTTAAACTGCATACGCAATATTACGTTAATCCAATATGCTATACATAATTGCAAATTCAACCTCTGACAGTGCTGTAGATATTCGTCAACACTTTGGTTCTCATAGATATTACTCAGCAGTTTGAGCTGTAGATATTCGTCAACACTTTGGTTCTCATAGATATTAGTTCGATTTTTTTCAGTTTTTGGAATTCCTGTAGATATTAGTAGACGCCTCCCTTTGAACTATATCAGTTTCTTGTTAGTTTAAGAGAAACGACTGCGGCCTTTTTCAAACAAAACTTAATTTTGGGTCCAAAATACCAAACCAAACTGAATAATTGTTTTTTTTAATCAAAATGTATTGCAAATATCTAGTACGGATATTTGATATTTTATTTTACATTTCATCATATTACTAACGTAAATAAAGCAAAATCATTTTTTTACGTAATTAACAATAACAACAATTGCCAAAGTTGCCTCTAAAATCATGAAAAATTGATTTGTTCAATCATCTATATTTTTAAAAATACAAATAAATATTCACATCCGCACTAAAGGTTTGTTATACCTTCTGCTTTTCAGTTTGGTTAAGTATTTTGGCCTAAAATCTAAAATTAAGTTTAGTATGAAAAGGGCTGCGCAGCCGTTCCTATAAATCTACGCGATGGCGCCGATTTAATTATTAGCTGCTTGCAAAAAAATTAATGAAATAATTGCCATCTATTCTGTGATTGAGTAGATTTTAACGTAGGTTCTGTTTAACCTTTATTTTAATTTCATACGGTGAAATTTAAAAACTTTTTATCAATTTCTTTTCAACATTGCTTGAGTAAATAAATTAGGTGGTATTTTTACTATACGTATTAGAAGAATTGATTATTTATGCTCGTATATGTGACATCGGTAAATAGTATATATTAAGATGTTATCTAAAATTCACCAATCATGACCACATTACGGCTGTAAAGAAATAAGCAATAATAATAATACGCATGATTACTTAATAACACGAACATATTATTTAATTTGACACGACTTGTGGAGGATGTACAAGCTGCTACATAAATGATTTTTTTTCACCGAGATCAATCCAAAAAGAAAAGTAGATGCACAAACGAAATTAGCCGGCTAGGTACTTATGTACGTTTAGTTCCCGCTCCAGAAAGTAGTAACGCTGTACCGGGAGTTAGTGAGCGACAGAATGAGAGCATTATTTTATTATTGTCAGATGTTCCCGCGGGAGAAGCAGTCGATCGCCGCCGGTACTACGAGCCGCGTCTCCCCTCCTGGACCAAACTGTCGTCTCCCGAGTGCCGCTCGCCCTCCGGGCCCCGGCACCACCGCGGGCCCACGCAGGCCTTCAGGTCTCCATAAAAACCCCTTTATCTAACCACTAACCTGTCCTAACATTAGCTATTCTGACGTTCTCTCTAAACCCCATGTATCTGTCCCTAACTGAGAGTCCTGTAACAAACACCAGCTGATATCTGATTAACACTGTGCAGTGCAGTTTGTAAACATTGGTGCCGTATGTGGATGGTGGCATCACCACTTGTGAATTATTATCGTGTCGTGGTTATCTTTTGTATATTCAGCGTCGTTAGGGGAATGCAACAAGTGTTATTTATCGCTACTGTATAATTATGTTTTTAAATACTATTATCTCGCCCTATCGGGGAAGCTATCTGAAGTGTTTTTGATTGATTGATCGAACGGTAGACGTTAAATGATGTTTTGTGTGCATTGTTATGTGCACCTAGCGAAATGTTTAGTTTAATTCCTGAGGATTGGAGCGTTTTCGATCCCTTTTTCGGACCTGTGTTTAACACTTGACCCGCGTTGACATACAATGTTTCAACTGCGCGAGTGCACATCAACACGCTGCAGTAGGTACTTGTACCATAGATGTCGGCAAATAAACTAAATGATATATAATTATTACATTCAGTAAGTAATCCGCGTTTACGTTATGCAACTATCGTCTCCATGTGAGCAGTGGTCCATCATCCGGGATGCGTTCTATTTATATATTACCCCTCTTTTACACCGTACACAACTTTTACTCTACGAACATTGCAAGGTTGCGAACACTGATGTATAACATATCATATTAATTCTGATGTCTGATCTGAGCACCACCGTCTAATACAATATAATGATGTTGCATTTTTGTAAAAATGTATGCGCGGCGCCTATTAATGTGCATGTATTTGAGCGGCATCTATTCTTGGCGTCGCATGAATATTTATTTATTGTACGAAAACGGAAGAAGAGAGAGATTTCGTCTGAATATCTGTCTGGACAATATTTATGGAACACTCGGAAGATTCTCGTCCGCAGTTCCCACTTGAATGAACTTCAAGGGTCAAGGTTCACGTGATAATGATAGCCTATCATCTGGACGCTCGCATCATCTTGCACACACTGTTCGGCCGCCTGTCTTATGATTAAGAGAAACGGCTGTCTGGTCTTTTTCATAGGTACAAAACTGAAATTTGGATTTGAGAATCCAGTTGTCCAGAGTTGGCCAACGTAACCAACCAAATGGAATATTTTTTTTTGTAATCAAAGGATATAGCAAATACGGATATGTGCTACTTTTTTATGTTTTAAATTATAAAATATAGGCCATTTAAAGAATTCAATTTTGCATGATTTCAGTAATTTCCTTCACTGTCATGGTGAGAAATACGATCTAAACTAAACGATGTTGGAAAGAGAAAACATCACGAGTTATATTCAAATCTATAAATTAACGACAGAAAAAAAAAACAAAATGTGCACCTCTGAAACCAAAACTTGCACACTTTGTGAAAAATTTATGAAACTTCGTGACGATTTAATAATTTTTTTTTTATGAAACTACAAAAAATGAGTTAACATAACGTTTATAATACATTTGATTGGTGTCAGAAATGTTCCTTTTTTGGATTTTATTGCAATGCGGAAAAATTCTGGTTTTAAATAACGTTAAGTAAGTGTTTTCTTTGATAGTAATTTTAAATTATATGCGACAAATTTGTGTTCCAACTTTTAAGTTATTTGTAATTTGAATTACTTTTTACTCACAAATAATTTTCAATTGCCTCTAAAGTATGAAACATTGAAATGGCCTAATTTTTATAATTTAAAACTCAAATAAATAAAATAGCACATATCTGTACCAAATATTGGCTGCACCTTTTGTTTTAAAGCTCTTAAAAATGTATGTTATTCTTGAAGATAATATTTATACATTCCGCACGCCGAAACGGCATTTAGGTATATGAAATTCCCTCGATAGAAAAAAATCGCAAAGTATGCTCTGAAAATGATTATAAACACGTTTATTTCGGTTATTTTACAAGTTATATGTATGAAAAACTTCAGTGTTCTTTAAATGCTATTTTAGACAATCCCTACGAGATTTTTGCTCTCCTTTAAACGAGTAGTGTTTTATTAATCATTTTCACAATTTTCGCTTAAATATTATCGTTTTTAGTATTAGCGCTCTCTCTAACATTCGTATTTACACATATCTCTATCTTCTTCTTTTTCAATGTAAAGCATAATCTATTTGTTTTCCGATTTAAAAAAAAATCATTCGAACCGTCAGCGTCACGAAATTAACACAGCCTTTTCCTTCTATTTCCTAGGCTTACTATTTTCAGTTCGCAGCGTCATTATCATCGTTAGCTATAGGAGATTTGAAATACGCATTTAATTTTACTTAAAATAACACCATAATACCTTTTTGTCTTTTTACATTTTCGGTGAATAATTGTTCAATGAAAAAATAGTGTAACACTCTGAAGCCGGGTACATAATATCTGTAAAACATTTTTTTTAAATCTTCGTCGATTTTCTCTCCTACGTTTACTAACTATTCTCTTTTATAAGAATACTAGCAGACCCGGCCATACGTTGCTGTGGTTAACGAAACACAACGCCACGCCATTACCCAACCTCTATAACCCACGCCATCTGTTAAATCAACGACAATATACCTAAAAACCTTGCTCATGAATCACTATATCTATTGGTGGATACCGCATGAAAATCCGTTGCGTAGTTTAAAAGATCTAAGCGCACAGACAGCGGGAGAGACTTCATTTTATACTATGTAAAGATAAGGGTGTTGTAACGGTGTTATTGAGATGATGTGTGATAAATGAATATATACATAATGTCTCGTTTACAACGTGAATTTAGAATCGAATCACCTGTTTTGCTGTTTATAATGCACGTCGATACAACCAAAATCATCTCAACCTCAACCCAGGCCAGGACACTGAATGAAATCGACCTTTTATTTATAATAAGATTTTCTTAAATTATAATATGATATGATTAATGATTTATCAAAAAATAAACCGTGCCATCTTACATAATTATATGTATACATTATAATGGCTTATAACTTAAGCTACCGCTATCCGACTTCTTACATATCTCCCTTAAATATTTGAAGTTTTTAAGCACTAAAAAAAATATATGTTATTTTTTAAGATAATATCTATACATTCCTCACGCCGAAATGCAAATTATATGAAATTCCCTCGATGGAAAAAAATCGCAAAGTACGCTCCGAAAATTATTATTTTAAGTCTGTTTCAGTTATTTTACAAGTTATAATATGCATGAAAAAATTCACAGTATTTCTTTAAATTCCGCTTTCGACAGCCCCAAGGAATTTTTGCTCTATTTTAACAAGTCGTGTTTTATTAAACATTTCACAATTTTCGCATCGATTTTATCGCTTTAAATATTAGCGCGCTCCTCTAAAATTCGTTATTACATATCTCTCCATCTTCTTTTTTAACGCGTTTACGGCGCCATAAGACACCCTACCACTGTAAAAAAACCTTTTTTTTTCATTCTCACCAAATGTTTTAAAAAAAAAATCGTAAAATTAACGGAGATACAGCGTTTTATCTCACCGTTTGAAACAGTTTATATGTTGAATTATCCTTCAGCAAAACTTTGAACGCGTTTTTCTCGAAACTGTTTTTCAACCTGGTTGACAACATATTTAAAAAAAAAAAAAAAACTAAACATCCGGCACTGCGCAGATTGTCCTTTTTTGGCAAATGGTTTGTACCAAAGTGAAAAATGGCCCAACACTGACTTTAACTTCTGTTTATGAATTCCTATTACAAAGTAGGCTATAATTTTATTTTATTTTAAATACATAAACGGCTATACTGCCTTTTATAAATAAACATATAATAGAGTACAAAAGTAAGAAAAATAGTATCATTACATTATAGTAGTTTTAAACTTAAAAATAACATACAATTATTTTATGTATCACAACAAAAAAGAACAATGAGAAATATCATCATTTCATTTCAACATGTCCATATTGCGTATATAAAGTTACATTATGGAAAAATAATTTTTGAGTGCATGTTTATATTGCGCTAATTTTAAGAAATAAATGTCGCCGATGTTAGCATATTCATTTCCCAAAATGTGTAATCCACTGATTGGTGAGTAATAATGTATGTGTGTTATTATAGTAGAACGGTAGAGTCAGTCTATTGTTAGCGCGACCAGGGCAATGAAATCGTATTAGTTCTATTAATTTTGGTCAATTCTTATACGGTTGGGCTGTGGGAGTACTATAGAATTTTTTTTTATCCAAATATAGAAAATATTTTCGAAGATATATCGATTTAAAACAAATCCCATTTTCTCTAACGGGTTCCGCGTTTTCGCCCGCCCGAAGTGCTTTTTCAATATTGATATTGATCTCCAAACCTGAAAAAAAAACCTAATATGGTCTGGAGTTACTTAATATGTTATAAACTAACTTAATAGTTACTTAAAATGTTATAAAAATAATTTATAACTAAAACAATAACTGTAAAATGTAGAATGGGTTTAATCATCAATTTAATATATATATAAGAGGCCGATTAGATTCAGTGTCCTGGCCTGGTTTAAGGTGATTTTAATGCAACTGGTTTACTACTGGTAGTGATTTGGACACGGAATCAAATATTTGTATTGGCCAAAGCTCCCTTATATACCTTTTAAGCTACGACGTAAAAGGCACGCCGCTGATACCTTGTAACCTCTCCCTCTTTCTCGTGATCGACGTACGTGACAGAAAGAGAGGTCACAACGGAGCTATCGGCGGCAGGATTACAACATGCAGCCGGCAATATAACATAAACTTAATCACCTTAATTAACGGCTACAGCATAAACGCAGCGTGTCAACACACACAACTATAGTTTTATAAATTTATTTATATATCTCATCTCAAGCGCAGCCCGCTCTTCGGTCGTCTGAAAATAATAATTATAAATAATATTATTGTTTTTACTTAAGCTAGGTATTGATGTCACATGTTATTTCGCAATATGACCAAATTATAGGAAATTAATTTCTATTGAATCTGTATAAAAAATATCCTATGACTTATTATCTTTCAAATGTGGATTACTCCTTACTTCTTGTGAATAAAAAGATAATAAATAAATAAAAAAAAAAATAATAATAAAAAAATAAAAAATAAAAATAATAAAAAAAAGATGATCTAAAAATAATGATAATGATAATGACTATGAGGGATCAGTAGGGTTTATAGGTTCAATTAGGAATTCCACAGAGCCGAACCCTCTGATATGAAAATATCTGGAGTCGGTGAATTATTTTCCCATTTGGTCTCTGGTAGGTTGACATGTTGTTCTTGTATTGTTTTGTATTTATAATACTTATACAGTGCAATTGCATAGCGTGGATTCACTAGATGATCATTTGGGAAGTGTGTGAAAGGATTTAGTTTTTCCTGTGGGGAAAATTTAACCCGGACATTTAAATCTGGTGCGTAAAAATCTACAATACAAAGATAATCTACTGACTTAATAATGTTTTATACAAAGTTATTCACAAAGAGCTTTAAACCACTATCTAAGGGGGAATACATTAATTACGTGAACAGTTTTTTTTTCAATCTAGACCCCCCCCAGAGATAAATTTGGGCCACTTCGTATATTCTTTTCAAGTAACGTGAGATTTTGCTGGACCCCCCCCCCCCTTTTGAGTTTACGTAATTAGTTTATGCCCCTAAGTAATATTCACATAAGTTCCTAACAGACGTTTTTTAAGGAGTCTTAAAACATTTCATTTTGAGTTATTCAATAAGAATATTGCCTATTTCAATCCAATTTTTCGAATGTGTAGATGCCATATAGACTAGACATACTTATCGAATGTGCAGATGCCATACAGACATTTATAAAATGCCTCGCACATAAAAAAAACATGTGCTGATTTTATTATCTATAAGGGAACGTACCCATACTACGTGACCCACTTTTTGCAATTTTTAACCCCCCCCCCTCCATCCTCTGCGACCACGTGTAGTACATTCCAAGACCCCCCTCCCCTACAATTTTCACGTAGTAAATCATAAATATGGTTTTGAACCATTTCTTGGTAACAAAAAGTTTAAAAAAAATTATTTGGCTTGTATTTGTCTTTATTAATACGGCGCTTGATGCGTGACGTCAATAGTGCATGCATACCTGTAATTAAAAGTGGAAAAAATATTAAAAAGCTGGTGGAAAAAATATAAAAAGATTTCTAGATGACTACGTGATAAAAACCTAACCCCCCGCCCCCATTGTGATCAAGCGTGGCATTTTGAAGATATCCCCCCCTAAACGGGTCACGCGTAGTATGGAATGTATGGATACGTTCCCTAAGCTAGTATGACGTCATGATAAATTAAAAAGTATTTGAACTAAAAATTATGTACATAATTGCTTAATTATTATTTCTTTTCTTTCTTCTCTTTCTCTGCACTACATACTTACTATGTTTTATATTTTATTTTGCTTATTTTCTGCCATATCTACACCTATAGTCCAGTAAAGGAAGGAGTTGTAGAGTGCGTGAGCAGGAACCTAAGCGATTCTTTCAGGACTTGTTTAGGGTGCTTAGGGTGTGAACATACTAAAAGTCCTGACGTCTAAGTGGTGAGCTAGGGGGGGGAGAGGGGGGGGAAGGTCCCGATTTTCGGGTTTCCGTTTATATCTCAAAAACGGTGCGTCACAGAGGAAAATTTTTTAAGAATAAGTAAAAGCTCATAAAATTATCTACAACTTTTATTCTATACGTAATTTTGGAAATCCCAGCCGTTTTGAGTTATACGCTCCAAAAATGTCAATATTTTCGAAAAAAATCATTTTACCTCACATTTTTCATCAAACATTCCTTTATAGCGTCTAAAATATTAATCCAAGAAAGAAATTTATCGGAAAGAAGTTGTAAATAATTTAATTACGTTTTAGAATATATATACATATGTAAGTAAATCTCTAACCAGTAAATATTTACAGCAATTTTAAGTTTTTTCGTAAAATGTCGTCATTTTCAGAAAAAGCTGTTTTTTCTTACCAAATTATTAAGACGGGTTTTTTATTCACGGGAAATTCCTTATTATTAATTTTTGCACGCAAGAAAGCAGGTAAGTTGTTCTCGAACAGATGATTAGTGGAATTCATTTTATAATCTTTGTTATTGTAATGGGTGATTAGGTTAGTCGTCGGAGATGCTAAAATAACGTGCTACGATGCTGTTCGAGTTGGTGAAAAGGCAATGAATGCGATAGTGGGCTTGACATTCTCAGACATCAAGTTGTCCCGCAAAGATCGGGCATTTCCAATATCTTCTGTAAGCTCGTCGATAAAAATTCACGACGAAAAGGTTGCAGTTGACCCAACATTGCTGTTTCAGCGGATGTGTATAAGTAAACGATCAGATGAGGATTTGATGAAATTCTGTGAGTATGAGTTGGCCCCATTTCCCTTCGCACTGTTCTCAATAACATCATGTTACACTCTCATCATGATTCACGTTTTCATATTCTCTTTGGACGTGAGGGTCCTGGCAAGCGTTGTTCATCCATGGCATCGTCATTTTAAGTGGTGGATGTTCTTGCTGAAAGGGCTCTACGTCGTTTTCATAGTCGTCCTCGGCAACAGGCACGCTATTGAGGCATCTCCCTTGGCAGTGAAGGCACGCTGCAGAACAGGTCAGCATTGCTTTTCGGCATCCACATTTGCCAATTGCACAATCCTTGGTACAGCGGCAAAATATCATTTTCAGAAGGACCTCCGGTGCTGGAGGATCTTCTGTTGTAATTGGCGCCAGGGTGCCTCCTTCGTGTTTCCACCCCCATTCTTCAGGGGACAGCTCAATCCCGAGCCACTGCTGAACTTGGTGGTATGTCCGACGGGAATTCTGTTTAGCTGCACTCTCTGTTGGAGGGAGGGAGCTGATGTCAGGCTTCATATTTGCCACGAACCTTGTGAACGATTGGGAGCGGTACTGGTTAAGGGAGATCTGTCTTTTTGGCGCCGCATACCATTTCAGGAAGCATTTATTTACAGCCTCTTCAACCTCGTCGTGAGTAGAGGAGGGGTTGTAAAAGATCATTGCCGCTTGCTTGATCATTTCTGACTCCAAGTACAATTTTGAAAAGCCCACCTTTCTTCTCCTGAAAGTTGCAGACGTTGTATCGCATCCGGTAAATGAATGTAAAAATATGATGTGTTCAAATCCACGATGCTGCATCTCTTGGGTGAACAGTGCCAATGTTTTGGTTTTCCCTCGTCCGGGTTTCAGCAACAGAATATCTTAGGTGGGAGGAGTGGAAGCAATCAAAAGGACAGTGATGTCCACATCCTCACCAAAGACAGCCACAGAGTTGTGAAAGGATAGTTCCACAGCAGTCTTCACGATAAGGACGTCAGCATCATCGGTGGCCTGAAGAGTCTGTATCCCATTCTCCCGAAACTTTGTCTGTAGTAAGGAGATGAAGTTACTTTTGTTGGTAGGATTGGATAAAAAATCTTCCTGTTTAACGGGTATTGATTTGTTCCATGTCAAATTGATGTCTGCTGACCTTCTCAGTCTGTATCGTCGCATCTGTTCTTGTGATTTCGTACTATTGACTGGATTTGCGTACCCATCAAATACCACAGTGCGAGTCATTCCAGGCTAGTGGTGGTTGACATAGGTGATATAACGATCACAAATTGCGGCAACGGAGGCATCTTTTTGTGAAATTACTCTGTATACTATAGATAATATGTATAATATGATAGAAATCCTCCGTCCACAACTATGTTCATCTGAGACAGTAGAACAGTTTTTTGGTAGGCTCGAATAAGCTATACAGAACAGATTTATTTATCTTTCGCATCCCACTTTCATTGAACAGTGCCAAGGGAAATGGGGCCAACTCATACTCAAAGAATTTCATCAAATCCTCATCAGATCGTTTGCTTATACACATCCGCTGAAACAGCAATGTTGGGTCAACTGCAACCTTTTCATCGTGAATTTTTATCGACGAGCTGACAGAAGACATTGGGAATACCCGATCTTTGCGGGACAACTTGATGTCTGAGAATGTCAAGCCCACTATCGCATTCATTTATTTATTTATTTATTTATCTATATAAGGTATGTTTACATAACATTATTCGATGCCTGTCTCACTAGGGTATACCTGTGTTGAGACAGGCGTAGAGGTACATAAATGAGTATCATACATAAGAATATTTAATTATAACATAAGAATGTTTAAGGTAAGATACATACTGATTTATACAATTCAAACAGAAAGATGATTAAAATTGAGGGTTAATATCATAAAGAGAGCATTATATAGGTGAAGGAAGAAATGAATAAAGTAGTAAATCCTTTCGAATCTATATAGGGAGTTATATTATACATATAGGATTTTACTAATTTTAGTTCTTTAATAAGGGTAAGGACATACGTGAGATGGTAATTCTGTCTATTTGTAATCTATTTTACAGATTGCCTTTTCACCAACTCGAACAGCATCGTAGCACGTTATTGTAGCATCTCCGACGACTAACCTAATCACCCATTACAATAATAATGATTATAAAATGAATTCCCCTAATCATCTGTTCGAGAACAACTTACCTGCTTTCTTGCGTGCAAAAATTAATAAGGAATTTCTCATGAAGAAAAAACCCGTCTTAATAATTTGGTAAGAAAAAACAGCTTTTTCTGAAAATGACGACATTTTACGAAAAAACTTAAAATTGCTGTAAATATTTACTGGTTAGAGATTTACTTACATATGTATATATATTCTAAAAGGTAATTAAATTATTTACAACTTCTTTCAAACAAATTTCTTTCTTGGATGAATATTTTAGACGCTATGAAGGAATGTTTGATGAAAAATGTGAGGTAAAATGATTTTTTTCGAAAAAATAGACATTTGTGGAGCGTATAACTCAAAAACGGCCGGGATTTCCAAAATTACGTATAGAAAAAATGTTGTAGATAATTTTATGAGCTTTTACTTATTCTTAAAAAGTTTTCCTCTGTGACGCACCGTTTTTGAGATATAAACGGAAACCCGAAAATCGGGACCTTCCCCCCCCCCTCCCCCCCCTAGCTCACCACTTAGACGTCAGGACTTTTAGTATGTTCACACCCTAAGCATCCTAAACAAGTCCTGAAAGAATAGCTTAGGTTCCTGCTCACGCACTCTACACCTCCTTTTGGACCATTCGTTTACTGGACTACTAGTAACACTAAACCTTGATTTACGAATGCTGTGAATATTTTTAATTGCAGTGTTAATGTCTGCGTACATCCCAATGTCAATTGCATTAATGGAATAATTGTTTGCACTCCATAAATGTTTCAAACAATAAATAAACATTGACAACACAGCCAGATAATCTCTAGAAGTGTGATTTATACCACCGATTTGCAAGAAAACTTTTGTCGCCAATTTATACGAAGGTGGATCGATAAGTACACGTGTTAGGAATGAAGACGACTACGGTCTATGTTACTTTGCACACTTTAGTTGGGCGATCTGCAAGAATCATGTCATGGACCTTTTCAACGATTTCCTCGTCAACCACGTCTTCCGGGTAGCCTGGTCGTTCCTCATTAAAACAGATGTACGACCACGTTTAAATTATCACAAATCTCACGGTTTTCATAGATGTGAAGGGTCCCCAGAGACATCATCCAACTTTGCTTTTATAACTTCGCATATGTTTCCACTCAAAAATTAAAAAAAAACGAATTACGGATTGATTTTTTTTTATTTTTTTTATTTTTTTTTTATTAGTAATAGAAGGTACATAAATTACAAATAAATTTTATACAGTAATTAATTACATAGTAGAATATTTGATGTACCCCCATAATTAAGCAAGGCTTGTGTGTATGGGGGGGAAAATTTGATGTTTCTATTTTATCGAGAAAAAACGAAACACAAGTGATACAAACTGGCTGCCAAATAAAAACTATCCTACGAGTCAGCCTGAAATCAGTACGGTGTCGACTTCCCTCTGCAACGCCGCCGGTCTTCAAACATGGTTCTTATTGATCGACCCTCGTATAAGATCTTCCGACTGCTAAGTTTATCCAGGCCAATGAATGATACTAATTAATATGTTCGAGAAAAAAAATCGTTTAATTATTTGTATTTGTGTTTAAAAACACCTTTATAACTTATTTTGACCGGGTGTCTGTTACGGGGTGATACCAACCCGTTTTTTAGTCATAAATTCACATAAAAATGAAATTTAACCATGAATTATCATTTTCAAGATTAGAAATAATTTCGATCTTTTTCGAATTTTTTTCTATGTTTTTTGACAATTTTTATTTATGTGTTTTTTTGGCATCAAAAAATACCTCTAATCTCAAATTTTCACCCTCCTACCTCCTCCCATTTTTTAATCACCACCCTCCAATTTTTTATCGCGTATTTAGTATTTTTGTATGAACAAATTTAACCGTCGTCGTTCGTATTTCAAAGAGAACGAAATTATTTATATTGTTGCTACGTCCGCCTCATCGAACTTTCATCCACACATGCGCAAGTCATTCACGAGAAGCGCCGCGTCATTTTCACTTGACATTTAACTTTTAAGAGATCAAACAATGAATATGTCCGTTACTTTAATGAAATACATTGAATCGAGAAAATGAATGGTTGGTGTTTTATCGGCGTTCATCGCTCAGCGCTCCATTCCTCTTTCTGTTATAGATCCCATCCCCACACTTACAATACATTCGTTATTTTTTATTTAACTACCAAAATATTCACCAGAAATACTTTATATGGCAGAACAAAGTTTGTCGGGTCAGCTAGTATTTCATAAAAAAAAACTTATATTGATTTTTACAATATGATACCAATAATCATATACATGTTTGGCTTTTCTTACCAATGTAATCGCCATTTTCATCATATATATTTGTTTGCTTTGGAAAACGGGCCCTTGACCGGACCATGCTTTTCATACTTTTTTGTGAAGTCGTCACAGGCAATTAAATTCCAAAATAGCCGCATTCATAAAATTTTCATATAAATTTAATTCTGTCGTCTATCACGTGTTGACGACATAGACTTCTTCTTATTACATTATTAGCCCGTCCTAAGTTGTCAGAACTAAATAGTTGCATAATTTATATCCATTTAATTTATTTATCAAAGAAAATCGTCACTTTAAACCAATGCGTTGTATCTATACTCGTAACATTACAATTTTATCTACTGAGACCCAATTATTTCGCAGAAATTCAAGTGTAACATTATCGTCAAATGTCCAGCGCCTTTTTTTTACATTTGAAAGGTCCCTGTTAAACGCCGATTCTAGGTATTTTAGGTAGTTTATTCTAGATAGTTTTCTATCGAACTGTAATAAGCTGACAAGCTTAACAACATGATAGCTGTCCTTCGCTGGTTATTACCATTTTAAAAGAGATTTTAGATTTTAAAAGCTGAAACGCATTTAAAATCTGAATTTAACGGGGAACCTTTCAACTGTAAAAAAAACAATACGCCGCTGAGTAGTCATTTGATGACTTTCTGCGAAACATAGAAATAGAAAAATTGTATTGTAAGATCAGAACCAGAAGATAACATTGACATGTCAATTAAGGCGATCCACTAGTTCACTACTGTGCCGTAGACAGTAGTTCTTCGGTGGACGCCATAGGGGTCACTTTGAATAACCGAATTCGTCGACTAGCGGCCGTATTGTAAAATATCAACGCGAAAATGCATATTTTATTTTATTTTGGGAAGATTGGGTGTAAATATTAACTTTTTTTGCGATTATTATAAAATAAACTGAATTTGCCACATTACACAATAAAACCATATCCGAAAAGGGGTTTATAAATAGGAGAGTTTGGACTTGAAAGTGTGTTTTAGTAGACCTTATACTTTATTTTTTTATAGGCTTATTAAAAAACTTATAAAAAAATGACCGATATTTTTAAGGGCCAAGGTATGTTCTATACGCAGTATTTAATTGAAGCATCTACAATACTTCTAAGCGATCAAATTTTCAAAACAAAAACATATGATTTTGCATTATTTACTATGACTTCATCTTAAATCAGTATTTCAAAGAAATCTGCCTAAAATGAAGCTGCGCTTTTCTTTTGTGTAATTTTTTATTTTTTATTATTTCCAACAAAAACACAATTTACATAAATATATATATTAGACAATTTGTCGGTAAGTCCCGCGAAGCTGCCACATGGCTGCTTGTTTGCAGGTTCTACCTCAATATACACTCGTAGTCTTCCCGAAGAATTAAATAAAATAACAGATTTGGTATCATTCAAGCAAAATGCCAAAATATTCTTAAAAAATTAACTACCATAACATCACCAATCTTTCTTTTATTTCTTTGTTTATTCTGTTTTTTTTTACAGATACATAGATTTTTCATTGATAAGCCACATTTTTACAATTTTCATTTTCCTCAAAAGCAAAATTATTTTTGAGCTTATTAAAAATCACTGGTACACAGTACTCCAGCGTTCGGCTTCCATACTTATTGGATATTTTAGGTATTTTCAGGCCTTTTATTTCTGTGTGTGTGCGCTGTGGTCTTTTATAAGTATTGTCTCCCCAGTTATACTTAATGGTAAGGAACCAAAATATACCTTTTATTGAGAGTAGGCCCTCAGCACAATATAAGAGTTGCACATTGTGTCTTTGTCTATATATATTTGGTGATACAATTTGTTTTATGATAGAGGTTTGCAAATTTTGTACATACTTAATATAAGTCATGCTTGTATTAGTAATTTAGGTAGATACTAATAAGTCGTGTAAAATTCCTAATTAGTAGATTTAATCCACAGACAGCAGACACCAGTTTATAGTTTATTATTTACTCCAATAAATTAGTCCAAGTAACTGATTTTTAATTTCTTTTACAGTACCAGCCCAAGTCAACTCCATCAGCTGACCATGGACCATTACAACGCGGATTTAACAAGTAAGTCCGACCCGCCTATGAATATATTTTTTTCTATTTGGTTCCCATTCTTTAATTCTTAACTCCAGAATCCAAAGAATGCTTTCTGATATCCATGCAAGAGTAACACTGCCTATCCTAGACGAACTTTGCAAGCTAATTTTATGTATGTACCGTTCGTACTATTTGTTTTCTTTGGGCACAAGAATGTGTTTGGCGAACTTCAAAAAAGTGATTCCGACTATTTTTTACATTAGCTCCACACAGGAGGCTCTGGGGAAAAAATCCCTCAGGGCCCATGCCATCTTTGGGGATGCTAAAGGTGGGTCTTTTTAGGGAAAGGAAGGAGAGGAAGTTCTGAAAAGAGGTATGAGGGGTGGGTAGGAATCTGAATGTGTCTAGGAGTGACGGATGTATGAATCCATCCCTCCCACTGCGGTGCAAGGCGATGGGTTGGCTGGAGAGGTCTAGGTTAGGTCTCTCTCAACCAATCTCTCCCGAATCGGCCCGCCACGCAGGAGGTGGGCAAACGCATTGGCCGCCAAGACCTAGACGAATATGAACCCTGGCACCCCTACTAAGTACCAGACGTGGCAGGGGTGTTGGTATCCAATAAATGGTTCCCGGATCGTCGGTATCCGTTTCCACCTCCAGAATTTAATATTCTGTCTAAGCTAGACGCACAGTGTAAGGCTATATTTTGTTATTGTCCGATTCTGTTCTATTAGGGAGTCAGAAAAAGTTTAGCCATCTCCAAACCTAGTCGTTATTCCAGAATCCAGAGTGCATCTTTGTCCTAATTCCTTCTGTCTATACAAGATGAAAAATTAAGCAATTTTTGTTTTTTGCACAAATCGAACCGTTTGGTTTTCGTCATTTTTTATGGTCACCAAATTGAATTTAGCGGTCTCCAAAAAGTTATTCAAACCTATTAGTTACCCCAGAATCCAGATTCTGATTTCCACATACGTAGTTACTACTACTCCTAGCTACTTATTGCTAGATGAACAGTGAAGCTATTTTTATTTTTGTACGAGACGTACAGTTTCTTTTATGTTTTGGCACTTGTACTCAGGCACCAGATTCAATTTAGCTGGCTTTAAAAGTGATTCTGATTAGACTAAACGTGAAACAAAATACCCGCCCTGGAGATCCAAAAGCACAACATTGGTTCCGCCGCCTGCTGGTCTCTACGTTGTAAATATTACGAGAACAATTACTATTCAGACGCTGAAATTTTCCACCAGGAAAAATTAAATCACCCGATTAATTTCGAACTAAGTAAAATATAAGTTTAAAAATGGTGCATCGCAGGATCGCAGTACGTAATATTATTTTATGTTCCGCTTTGAGGAAGTTTGAATGATGAATTATGGCAGAAGAGCCTTGACTAGCTCGAACCGCTCCTGGGAGTTATGGGAGCGCCTTCACCCGAGCGTGGTCTGTTTGATGTGAGCATTATATCGGTCGATCGTGCGCCATCAACCATTACCAGATCTTATTACGACTGTGACCTATTATTGATGGCGCAGTTCCGCGTTATTTTCCTCCAAGTCAGTTATAGGGATCTGGCTGCTGGGTGCTGGCGTGAACATCTGGGGTAACATGTTCGTTCAAATTGCAAGTCGCCACATTCATCTTTCTAGGATCTTCGCGTTTTTGTACTGCGTTCGCCTCCGCCGTAAATGAATTGGAAGATATCTCGCTTGGTATTTATTTTAACTTTCAGATATTCCTTTAGAGGAAACTCGGGAATTAGGGCCGAGGACGAATCTTTATTTAACGCATTCATTCTACAAACATCGCAGTAGTAGTTGGCGCGTCACCGACATGCGGCAGGTAGCTCAGTGGGCATAGTGGCCAGCACTAGGTCCGCGGCGGTATAGAACGGCATTTGATGCGGAAAATTCTATTTTTAAATTAACCCAGTGTCAGTAATTTGCGCTATTGTTTTGAGTGATGCAATGACGATGTGATTCAAACTATTTTCTTTCGTATTTGGGGTTAATTTAATTTAAAATTTGTTGACAAAGTGAGTGGAAATCAGTTGGAAAGTAGTGTATACATCGGTGGCGCCTTGCTACGAGGGTGGTATGAATGCCTTCAGAGCGTCCAGCTCGGGGCTCTCAGACTTCTCAAGCAGCTCTTCTTTAGGTATGTCAGCTGAGTCCTGGGTCTGGGTGTCGCTAGTCACTAGTCACTAGTTCCTCGCCGACAGCGGGAGGGAGCGAAGAAGGTAACACCCACAGGAAACCATGATTCACCGGTTCTGACATCGCACTATCGCGATCGACGCAGTCACGTGCCGGCGTCCTCGTCGCGACGCTTCCTCTCGGCGTCTTCTACCTTTTCATTTCGTTCCGCGTCTTTTGAAGTGCGGAAACACATTTTTCGGAAGTTGTGTCTATGACTGTGTTTTGCAGACAGTCTGACAGTGTTGAAAGAAGCGTATTCAGTAGAAAGTTGAATGGCCTGTTAGTTGGGTGCTATTTTAATAAAAATGTTTTTCTTAATCTGTGATAAAACTTATAATACATTTGTTCGCAACCGTCTGCGTGTTTGTGAAGGATTCCATTCTACCTTTTTTCTCGTCTTAATATCTCAATCATGATATTGTTTAATATTTCATATAATATATTTATTTCGATTGTTAATATTTGATAATGTTTTCGGAAGGCAAAATTGCTCTCGCGCGTAAAATCAGTAGGTATTTATAACTAGCAGAACTTAAATCTCATTTATTTTATTAGTTAAAATTTTGAAAAAAAAAATTGGAGTTGTGCAAAATAAAAACAAAAATTAATAAATAAATAAAATTTCGTTTTTGTAAAGCCTGATTTGGGGTTTGCAGCTTGCCCTTCCTTCAGGAGCTTTTAGGAACATGAAAACCTTTAATACCTATTTGGGTAACGTTTGAATGTTAGTTAACATAAAGGGATGGGGCAAAATATGAAAATTCCCATTTAAATTACAAAAGGGGAATTTACAAAGGTGCTATTTTTTTTTTATGAAAAACTAAAATGTCACTGAGTCTTTGGCCTATGGCAGCCTCAAAATTGTGAAAGGGTAGGATGTGCAATATCCCTCTAGTTGGATTTAATTTTCAAAAATGATTTTTATTTAATTTTAATTTTTTTTTTTATATTAGCTCCACACGGGAGGCCCTGAGGAAAATAATTTCTCCCAGGGCCTATGTCATCTATTAGGGAATACTGTGTGGAGGTTTTTTTTAAGAAAAGGAAAACAAGGAAGTTCTGGGAAGGAAATAGGTATGAGGGGTGAGTAGGGATCTGGGGGACAGTAGGGATCTGGGGGTCAGTAGGGATCTGGGGGTCAGTGTGTCCAGAATTCATCCCTTCAACTGCGGTGCAAGGCAATGGGTTGAGGGATTCTGGTTGGAGAGGTCAAAAGACCTTCTCAACCAGTCTCTCGATCCGGCCTGCAACGGCAACTACAAGATCTTGACAAACCTTACCCCATGAACCCGGGCACCCCTGCTAAGTCACAAAACATATCGAATCACTTGGGGTGACCTGGGGCAGTGGTGTTGGTTATCTAATAAATGGTTCCCAGGGCGGCGGTACCCACACCCGCCTCCCAAAATGATTATCTAACTGCTAACAACACTACTTCATTTTCTGACACCTTCCGTGGTTGAGAGGTTATATATGATTCTTGCTACAAATAATCCAAATGTCTCGGTTTCAAATTCCAGCGTGCTCAAGTAAATTTATTTCATTAGTTTGTGTTATTTAGTAATTTATTCTTTTAAAAATAATATTGTATATTTGCGGAAAGTTCTAGAGTGGTAGATACTAACAGTATCGCCCTGGTGAAAGTTCTCCATTCAGAATCGAAACATTGCTTGAAGGCCAGGTACTTTCCCACTCTACTCTTCCCCATCTCCTTTCCTAAATTTTATCTCAATGTGATTCTGTTCTAACTCATTTCTAAGTATGAATTCTTGTACATATTATCAATATCCTTTGTTTACTGTGTTATTAGCGAAAAAACATTTACTTTACATTTACTTTAAAAACATTTACTTTATTAGCGAAAAAACAGAATTGACACTATTTTCCTGAGTTTTTTCCAACCATTCTAAAGATGTACTTCTATTGTTTTGTATCTCAGGTAGGTCTGACCCCGGTGTAGTGGCCACCAGTTCCCGCACCATGAAGGAGTACGAGGAACAGGTGGCGGCCCTGCGCAAGGACAACTTCAACCTGAAGTTGCGCGTCTACTTCCTGGAGGAGCGCCTGCAGGCCTCTGCCCCACACAGCTCCCAGGAACAGCAGAACCTGAACATTCAGAATATTGAACTCAAGGTACCTTTTACTTCCTTGCTAAATATTAAACTAGGATACAGTCTGTCAAGAAGAGAAAAATGGAATTTGCTATTATCATTTAGATGGTTTTAACATAAAATTATTCAAGTTCCATGAACTTTTAATTACGAAGTATTTTCAAATTTAAGAATTAGATCATATCAGGTACGAAAATTATTTTATTTTATAATTAACTAGTGCGTTCCCAGCGTGCGTTGCAATGCCACTTAAATAAAGAAATTGTTTCTCCCCGCTTGTCCTTACCCATTTGTCCCCTTTCTTCTTCTGCGTTCCCTTCCCCGCCTTCCCCCCCTCCCTCGAACCCCCCCCCCCTCGAACCGCCCCCCCCCTTTGTTCCCTCCCATTCCTCTCGGCTTCCCATCCCCCTCTCCTTTTCACTCCCGCCTTCCGCTAAACTACATGAAATAGGCATATTCTTCAAACTATTCATACCCCACCTATTGTAAATTTTTTATGCAAATTTCATAACACCAGAGTTCACCATTATTTATTTATTTATTTTATTTATTGACGCCCTATTGGACATTTACATATTATTAAATACAAATTACATTTAAAACAACAGTATAACACAAATTAAAAGATTACAAAATCTATCTATCTATCTACCAAATCTATATAAATAAAAATGAATCGCCGAAATGTATGTATGCGCATAACTTTCGAACAACTGCACCAAATTGGATGATTCTTTTTTTTGTGTGTTCGTTATTGTCAGTACAAGGTTTGTATTAAACTTCTGGTGAGCTCTGGCATTATGAAATTTGTATAAAAAAATTGCTATTGGTGGCACGCGAGCTGTTTGAAAACTGAATGTATGGAAAGCGGGAGGGACGGAGGAGGGGGAGGGGAACTCAGGAGGGGGGTTCGCGGGACGGGGGAAGGGGGGGAGTGGAGTGGGGAGAGTGAAGGTGGAGGTGACGGAGTGGGAACGCGAGAGGGGAAGGGGACGCAGGTGAAGAAGGGAAGGCGGAAGGGGAACGGGACGAATGGGAAAGGACCCGCAGGGAGAAACAATTTCTTTATTAAATGGCATAGCAACGCATGCCGGGTACCAGCTAGTTTACAAATAAAGCATAAACTCAATATAACAAATTAGAATAAATCAAATGCTAATTCCAGATTGATGACAATTCATACACCTACGAGCAACAAAAACATTAAAAGAAAAATCAAAACGCATTAATTTTTACTTAATATCTAGTTGTATGCATTTATATTATAGAAATTATATATAGAAACCTTTGCAGGCATGCGCACAACAACTCACTAAACTTTCATTGCAATCGGATAATTAAATAATTTTAAATAATTTCATAATGCCAGAGCTTACTATTATATACAGAATTTATCGCGGGCATGCACACATCAAATCCCCCGTAGCCAAATACATTCATCTTTACAAATTTCCTCTCCCTGTTGGTATAACATACTCTGTATAGTGAGCTTCCTTTTTAACAGATTAAGAAGCTTATATTCAGAATCTGTAGAAGAAGGTAGTGTCCGTTGTTGTAAGCCACTTACCTCGCCCCCAGGTGAGCAATGAAAATCTGCGCCGAGAGGTGACGGAGCGAAAGGAGCTGCTCTGTATAGCTGCCGGGGCCCTGGAGCTGGTTGAGACTGCTGCCGCCAAGCGCGAGGCCGAGCTCCTGGCGCAGGTGGAAGCCTTGCAGCGTGAGAGCCAATACCGTGAAGAGTCCGAAATCACACCGGGAGAAGATAGCGTGGCTCTTTACGCCGCCGCCTTCAATCTGCCGCCACCTCCCAATAAACCTGAATTGACCACCACCCTCGCAGATCTTCACCAATACTCTACTAGGTAAATTTTCCTACTCATCGTGAGCTAAATTCAAAATCTACGAATGTCGACAAGAAATATGAAAAACAGTTTGGAAATAAAAAAAAAATTAAATTGGTAAAAAAATCTGTGTGAACATAACTTTTTACTATCTCTGAAATAAGATTTTAACCCCGTTCTTAAAATGTTTGTGCTCATTTAAATATGTACCGAATCAAAAACTTTCTACTAAAAAAAATCTCTAAAATCGCAACTAAAATCCAAGGCTAGTGCTCTGGTATCCATACAGCTCACAGATAAAAAATTGTTTTCTTAATTATGAAAAATAAATAATGTTAACTCTTCGTCAGTTTACTTTATAAGGCAATTACAACAGAAAACTTCGGAAACAATTAATATTAATTTATATATTTTTTTTGTAACCATTTTATCATTGTGATTAAATACTTAAAGCAAGCAAATGTACAAACAAACATGAATCAAGTGTTTTATTAACTTTTATTTTGTAATTAAATAATTACTTTATTTGACTAGTTTCATTGCAAATGCAATGTCTACAGGAAAAGAAAACATAAAAATTAAATTAAATTAATGAAAGTATTTATTTTAATAGCTCAGTTTTTCTTTTTGGAGTTGATACTTAATTTTAAAATTTGGCATTAAAATATTTAGAACAAATTAAGTTTTTCAAAAAACAGTATTAAAATTTTCAATTTCATTCCATTTTCGGTGTTGTCAAAATATTTATTTGATTTTTTTTATTTCCCTGGAGATGTTGCGTTTACAAGGAAACACTTCAGGATTTTTATTTTATTTTCGAAAATTTAAGTGTGTGGTTTATAATAAATTGTTTTCTTTTTCTAGCCTATGCGATGATAAAAAATCTGAGATAGCCTCTGTGAGTATATTTCATATAAATTGTATTTCAAATATTAACTTATACTTTTCATTACCTACAGTGACAAACCCATCATGCAAATTAACAACGAAGACTTATCTTATTTTTTTATTTTCAGGAAGAAAAGCTACAATTGGAACAACTGACAAACGAAAACACCAAAGCTTGCCAGATGGTTCAAGGTTTGTTTATATCACACCATGCTTTTGGATTATTGCAGCTATTGCTTATTTAACCATTCTTTGCCATTGCTGTCAACCATGGGCACGGTGGGGGTAAGGTGGGGCGTGTGCCCCACCCTGGCTGGCCAATGCATGACCTCTGGGATTGTCGACCGATTTGCGTTTTCAAATTTACAGCACATCATAGGATGGTTTTTCCTTCTTTCGTTCATATTCTTTTTATTCATAGAGCCTAAAGCATGAATATGTTGTAGAAGCCTACTTTTTTCAGTACCTCCTAGATTTTTATTCTTTTCCCTACCCTAAATCAAAACCCATGCCTTCAACTGATTTGAAGTGTCTATAATTATTTAAATATATCTGTAAATATACTAAACACAGAGTTCATATTTTAAGTGTTCTTCTGTAATAAATTTATGTATTGGATAAAATCAAAGATATTCAAATTCAGAACAGATATGCTATGGTGTTCGCGCAACTGTCGCCGGACTACGCGCTAATCAGCGTAGTTTTCATACAAAAAGAATTTGTTCATTTCGTTGATTTTTTAAAAATGTGCATTAATATTGGTTAACAATATATTTTGATTAAGGAAAGAATTCGTTCATTTAATTTAACGTTCGTTTGGTTTATTCGTTAATTATTTGTTCTTTTAGTTTATTTGTTAATTGGTAAACAATATCGGCGACACCCGGAAGCGCAGACCTACATAGTAAAAACAGCAGATAGCACATCTACTTATATTTAAATATCTTTGGATAAAATATATTAGTATTTATGGAACACAGAAAAAATGTTATCTTGAAAAATCAGGAAAAAGTTTGTTAGCATCCGTTTGTCTGCATGTATTGATAACTTACCGAGTGGTGCGGTAGTGAGCGAGAGAAGTGTGGGGTTTCGCTCACCTTTTCATGAAGCGCGATTGTCAGTAATAAAGTAATTTGAACAAATAATAAATGAAAACTACTGTCTGAATTTTTGTAAAACACTTCTAACCACATTTTTTTGGTAATGTTTCATGTATAGTCATCGAAGTCATCATTACGCTAAAATAATGTTAACTGATTTAGGCATTTTTAATACTGAAAACTAAATTTATGCATAATTTTTTTAGGTTATTTTGAAAAAAATTCAGAGATGGTATTATTCAACCCTCAAATCTTTCATAATTATAAATAGAATTGCAATATTTTACATCAAAATTAAAAAAAAAAAAAAACAGATAACCTCTTTCGTGCGATCTTCGAGATTTTAATTTGTTTTATCAATTTGTAAATATTCATTTTTATCGTCTCCCGTAAAGTTTTCATTTTGTGACTTGAAGAGTTTTTACCAAACAGCAGTCGATATTCATTTTTATCCAATTTAATATGACAAAATTCTAAATGTTTACCCTGTGTACTAAGTACAGTGCCGGAGCTCGAGGGATTTTCTCGCAACTTGGAAAGGGACATGAATAAGACCAGATATTTATTGACCCAATGTAATTTTCATTAAAATTATTATTTCCTTTTACAGGCTGCTTGAAGCGTATATCGCAAATGGAAAAAGACAATGAAAAATTAAGGGCCAGCTTGCAAAGAAAAGAAGAAAGAGTTGCCAAACTGCAGGTAATTTATTTGAATATTATACTAAATACTAGAGGGTCAACCGGGTACACGTGTTTGAAGACCTGTGGTATTGCTGAAGGAAGTTGACATTACCCTCGTGAACTGCCATCTGTCAAACGACACCATACTAAATTTCAGACCGATTCATTGACTAGTTTTTATTTTGGCAGCCAGTTGTATTACACGTGTTTCGTGTTTCTCGATAAAATGGAAAAAGAGTAACATCGATCCGTAATTCGCTTTTTATTTTTGGATGGAAAAACATGCAAAGTTATAAAAGCAAAGTTGGATGTTGTCTCCGAGGACCCTTCACCATCTATAACAACCATGAGATATTGGTTCAATGAAATTAAAAATGGTTGTACACCTGCCTAGCGATTCTGTATTTTTTGTGAGATCGTTAGTGGATAACGGACGTTATCTCCTGTCAGATTTAAGTTAATTAAGTTAAGTGTGAGCAAGGTGTCGGCCCGATAGGTGTCTAGTTTGCTCTCTGTGAACAACAAGCGGTTAACGCACCAGCACATTCATTCATGGCCAAATTACAAGAATTACGTAACGAATTGCTGCCGCATCCATCGTACTCGCCCGACCGACCTGGCTTCCTGCAACTTCTTTCTGTTCCCTAAAGCCGGGTACAGATTGCTGTAATGTAACATGCGATGTAACACGCAATGAAAGAATTTGCCGTCCACATTGCCGCAATGCATCATGCAATGCAACAGAATTCCCACAGTGTGGATGCCTTGCACGCACGAACCGTGCACACTATGCGCACGAACAGAGCATTTCAACTCGTGCACGCCGCAATCCACAAACTGTCAGTTTTTTCGCCGAACACAAAGGGGCGCACAGTGTGAATGGAGCATCAGTGTGGAAGGCTTGTTCGTGTCTGTACTGCAGAACGCGCATGAACAATGGAGGCCTTGTTCTCGACAGACTGAGCTATGTTCACCACGCGCATGCCGGAAACAGATGAGAGTAAGTAGGTACATGCTCGGTTCGTGCGCGCGCTGGGTCCACACTTATGAAATGTTCCTTTCGTGTTACATTGCATGTTACATTACAGCAATCTGTATCCGGCTTTACATGAGGAGGCTATCACCGAAATAGAAGTGCATTTTGAAGGTTTTGACTAATCCAATTTTTTGGAGGGGTTAAAGAAATAGCAGAAACATTAGGAAAAGATAAGGTTAAATAAAAAATTTATTGTGAAAAACTTGCATCTTCATCCCTAAGGATGGGTACTTATTGATCCACCCCTGTACATGGATTTTTTAATCAGCATTTTTTTTTTACATTGAATAAATTTAAAAAAAATTGATGTTCAAAGTAATAAAGCCCCATAAAATTAACCTGCAGTACGTATGTTATATTAATTACTTTTATCATTTTTTAGTGCCAGGTGAGACAGATGGAATTACAGTTTGCTCAGACTGAGGTAAATATAATTTATTTTTGCGTCTACATCAATGACTAAACAAAATACTAAGGAGAAGGACGTGGAATACCAATAAAACATTTGTCCAAACCGTTATACAAAAATGGCGGCCAAGAAAGAACCAATATTTATTAGAAGAATAATAATCATGGAAATATGTAACTGTTTGGACATAATGAATTGGGATCTGTATGCCAAGTCCTCGCTTGGGTTATTTTAGTTAGTCATTATTTTATTTATTAGTCATCTCCGAAAAATCTAAATTTGTGTTAAGTATGCAGTTATATGTAAAAGTGTACCCTCTTTCTGGTACAATACTCAGATTACTCTTAAACGCCACTAAATCAATTATAAATAATGCGCAAAAATTTATAGTGAATTAAACAAAATGTTGATGTTTTCTGGGTCACTAGTAGGATATTTAAAAATATACCGGACCGTTATGCCTCCTGGGGTATTATTTTTAGTATATTTAATACCTAAAACACAGTCACGTGTAAATAATTATTAATTTATCGTTATCTCAAAACTTCGTATTTGGAGATGTCTGACTAATCAACTGGATGATCGATATATAAGTGCATACTTCAACACAATCTTTAATTACACATCTCCCCTGATGATGGACATTCTAATACTTTATAAGAAGGAGATATCGCAGCACAGCATAATATCCCAAAAATAAATCACGATAACATTTTTGGCTGTGAAAATCTCAAATCATGTCTTGTAATTAGTTCATGATTTTATTATAAAATATACCACCCAACTGTACACATCCAAATGATAGACCAACCCTTTACGGAAACGGAAAGTTGCTTGGAGCGAGGAAGCGACTGTTGCCCTTTCTGCGATTTGTTGATAAATGAATCTGAAAGTCTGCAGGCAACTTACACTATTCGGTCTTCGAAAATAAAATCAACTTACAAATGGCGCGTAAATTGATGGCTGCGTAAAAACTTACTACAAAATCCAAAAGGTCGGGCTTGTTTCCAAAATTGAATACTTTGTTACACTGTATGATTAGACACTATTACAAATGTGTCGCTATGCAACCAGATTTGTAGGCAGTTCGGTTAAAAACAAGCATTCAGATCCTTCGCAGAAAAGTCCCACAATGAACTGCGCTGCAAACAATTGCCTTATTTTAGCCAACTTTACTTTTCTGCGCAGGGTCTGGTTATTTCAATTTGCGCTCTTCGACGGTCAGTGTACAACGTACGATTTTGTAGTTTATTCAAAGCATTTTCCAACCCTCCTATTGCCAAAAATATGGTCACGAGGTTCGCCTCCAGCTCATTGAAATGATACCCAGATTTTGTGTTAGGGCGAGTCTATCAATTTGGATGTATATGCATCCAACACATAATAACAACATAACCAGATATAAATTCAATATGACCATAATTTCATTTTTACGCAGATAGAGATAACACTGAGACATTCTAACAATAACTTTCTTGTCGGGAGTTTTATCTGTGCGCTGCGACCTGACATTATATTGTTCTCCCGTGTCAAATGTTTATCACTTGTTGCAAAACAGTTAACATTCAATAACCGGGTGTTCATTGACTGAGGAAATAACACCATATCATTGGCAATGTCAACAATTTTTTATCTCTAATATTCATGACGTTAAAACTATTTTTCCTGTGCCCGTTGTTTACTTGAATCTATTTTCAGCTTAAAGGATCTGATCTACTGGTGCAGGAGCTCAAGCAGATTCTGGAAATTAAAGAGGGACAAATCAAAGACTTGCAAGAGGAAGTAGTGAATTTAAACAGCCAAAAGGATAAGAGTCCCAGCAGGGTCGCAGATAATGAGCTGAACTTCTCCAAAGTACACCTTTGCAATAAGTTAACCAGCTTTAACAAATCTGTGGCGGCTGGCAATCAGGACAACAAGTAGGTACCATTATCTCCAACAGGTGGACATTTCAAGGGCTATTAGTACATACTTATATAGGGTGTATCAGCACATACCCCAAGGATTTTATTCACATGTTTTAACCCGTCTGCTTGTTTAGGAATAAATACATCCCAAAACATGTAATCGTGTTATACTTTCATAAGACCAAAAACGTCCCGAGCGACCTTTCATTTTAAAAGCTGTACAATATTTCTCT
This sequence comes from Limnephilus marmoratus, assembly GCA_917880885.1. NCBI lineage: Eukaryota > Metazoa > Arthropoda > Insecta > Trichoptera > Limnephilidae > Limnephilus > Limnephilus marmoratus. The sequence continues at coordinate 48,934,112 of OU862909.1, read as the reverse complement.
ATACATTGTACAGCTTTATCTCTCTTCCTCTCATGCAAACATATGTATTTTTCTTTTAACCAGAAAGAGAACGAAATAATGTTTCTTATTGTCTTTGAAATAAGAAAGCTATCTTGACTAGGTATTTTACGATCTCGATCCAAAGTGACAGTTTCAGAATTTACGCGCGAAATCCAGACTTCCGGATTGTGAGGTGCGAATATATTGAACAAAGCAGACAGGTTAATATGTATTTAGGTTTATTGCTATTTAGTGCTGTTGAAGTTTGTTATTCAGGAACTTAAATACTTCATGTAAACATAATATGCCTACCAGTACTTCTAAAACTATTAATGCACTAGAAATCATAGGTACTTGTAAAATTTATCATATCAGTTAACATAATCCAGGATTTATTACTTTTTATATTTTATATTTAAATCTTTGTAGGTACCTTGAGATAGGTATCTTATTTGTACATTTTATTGTTTTATTTCTCTCTTTAAATTTTTATTTTTACTTTTACCTAATAATTTATAGTTTGTACTTTAATACTTTATATTTTAAACTATTTATAGTTTGTACTTTAATTAATTTAGTTTTGTACTTTAATTTATAGTTTGTACTTAATACTTTATATCTTAAACTATTCACTTTATAATTTACTTTTATATATTATTGTTTTTATACACTACTTATTACCTTACTTTTTACCTTTTTCTTAAATTTGACTAACATTTATATTGTTATTCTTCATGTTGTTGTACTATTATAAGTATGTCAATTATGTTAATGGCACGATTTGTGCCGTATATGTGTAAATAAATAAATAAATAAATAAATAAACTTTAAATAATATAATTATTAACTTTATTGGTACTACTCCCCAATTCAAACATGATAATTGATTTCTCTACTGAATTAGGTTTTTGAAAAAAAATACCCTTTTTTATAAACTATCTGTATTTTTAAATCTTTGGTAATTGTATATTTTTACAACCTCCAATCAATGCTTATTATTTTTTTATTATCTTGTATACCTGATACTAACCAAATTAATATTCTATTTTCAGAAACATTGAGGAGATGCTCTCTAGTCGTCTTCAAGAGATGGCTTACTTTTTGGATTCTCTGCTCTCTCACAGGTACATAATATTGTGTAAATAGATCTCTTCTAATGTTTTTAAACCTGATTTTTATTTTATAGATATTAATTCCAGATGGTTTCTCTTTATTATATATTATTTTTCATTATCGCCATTCATTGAGATATCTTTAACAAATTTTTTATTTTATTTTTCAGGTGTATACTAGGAGAAGAAAAGCGCAAAAAAGTTGAACATTTATTGGAACAATCACTGGAATTACCAGTCGGGTTAAAGTTGGACCCCTCAGCATCCCGTCTCTTGGAAGACTCATTCATGGACCAGTCCTTCGGCGGCCTGTCTCGCCTGTCGCACACCTTCCGCCTCGAGGACATCACCACCCTCCTCGGGCACCACGACACCACCCTTCCTCAGCCGAGAAAGAAGCCCGAGAGTAAAATTATCCAATCGGATGTTGTACAACAACAAGAGATACTCATTGAGCAACTCAAAAATCAGTTGAAGAATTACCACACTCGCTGCATTTGTCTGAGTTCTTCCACCGAGGAATTGGATAAGCTAACCCTGAGTGATAAAAAATCCTCAGATTTAATCAAGTTACACAAGAAAAAGTCCATCCGAGGGACTCACGTAGGAGGCAATGGGGAGCAATCTGTGGAAGAATCCGAGGGCTGGTCGGAGCCCGACCGTAGCGTTTCCCTGGCGCGCATGTCCTGCCCCTCTCAGGAAGACTCCACTGTTGAACTCCTGACACGGGAGAAGCAAAGGTTAAACTCTCTCCTGGACGATTCTAAAACTCGCATTCTACAGCTACAGAAAGATTTAGAATCTAACATAAGTCAGTACATGGTCAAAATAAAAGTTCTGCAGGGTGAAATTAGCACCCTAACTAAAACCATCAAAGAAATGAAAGCAGACTCGTGCGAATCTGCAGCGAGGCATCAAAGAGATATAGAGAGGTTAGAGACGGAGAAAAGTTTACTAAAGCAAGATGTAGAAAAGTTAGAAATTCGCCTTTCGGAAATGGCTAAGGAAATAGAAGAGGAACAGAAACAGCGGTTGGAGCTGGCGGAGTGGCAGGAGCAACAACTGGCGGCTGGGGACGCGGGGCTACAAGAGGAGGAGGAGGGCCAGGGAGCGCAACTGCAGCGCTGTGCATCTCCAGACCAAGGCATCGACAGCGACCGCCTTTCAAGCCTGGAGCACTCCCAACCAATGCCTCTCAGTAAGTATCTAATGAACTTTTAAACTTTAAAATAAAACTATTTTAATAAAGTAATTTCTATAGGAGCAAATTTATAATGTGCTCTTGTGCTCGTTATAACCAAGTTTAACTTTTTTTTTTCATTCAAATTATAATTATAGTGATTGCTTCCTGTGCAAATAACTTGTGGGCTACAAGAAATTCTTGCAATTAGGAATTTTGCAGTTCTTGTAAAAATGTTTCACGAAACCAGTATTTCATGTTCTTCTGTTGGAAATGTAGATACATAACAGTTTAGGGGTTATTATTATAAATACATGCACAGTAATCAACAGAAGCTATATATTGTATTTAACACAATATTTTTTTACTCTTTTAGTTATTTTTAATTGTATAACTTTGCTATTTCTCAAAAAAAAACTATTTCATACATTTTTATATTATTGAGGCTTAAATTCAAACAATCTTATCTACAAAAAACAAACAAATAATTCTAGGTCTTAAAGTTAAACAAAGTTATTTATCAAAAATCATACCAATAATTCTAGGACTTAAAAATCAAACAACAAAGTTATCTACAAAAAACATACCAATATTTATTGGTTTGTTTTTTGTAGATAACATTGTTCGACTTTATGCCTTAGAATTATTTGAATGTTTTTTGTAGATAACATTGTTTAACAAAATAGGATTTAAATTGTTTCGTACAAAATGGCATTCATAAATTGTATAGCTTTTTTTGCACATATTCTCTCAATAGCATTTTTAATAGAAATAATAAATATAACTATACATTTCCAAGTTGTTTTTTTTTTCACTATTTCATAGGTGTCCCACACAGGTGTGTTGTTCTCTTACCAAGAAAACTGTATCCCGGCAAAATATCTAATTATTACATGATGTCTTTCTAGGAGAAGAGAATGCATTCCTGCGCAAGCGCCTGTCCCGCGTGGAAGAGCAGCTGAAGCTGGCCATGACGCGCTTGCAGGCCAACCGGAGTTACCAGGGCCGCCAGGAGCGCGCCATCTGCCACCAGATCCACAAGACGGCCTCGCTGCTGCGTCAGGTGCGCGGCAACATCACTCAGTAGTCACTAGACATCAACAAGCCCCAACCACCAACCAACTGATCACACAACCATCCAACCACCATCGCCTTTTAAATTTATATTTTATTTTTATACGATTTTATTAATAAATTAATGTACATACTACTTATAACCGCATTTTTCATAGAATAGTATTTCTTATGTCCTTATGTGTATTTAACATTATTTGTAATATTGTGTATCTGTGAAAACTTTTTATTCTCTAAAAATTAAGAATTAAATTAGCTTTCGGAAATATATGAGTATCACATTTAAATTTTGTAATTTCTATTCTTAACTCGTAGAATGCCGTTCGTGCACCGGTGTGTTTGAGATTTTTACACGCGATTTTGACCCTTATGTATAAAGAAAGTGTATGAAGAACACGGTCAGAATCGCTTGCTCTATTATCGCCCTTTACCATAGAGAAAACCGCAATGCGCCTGGTCACTCCAAATAATTTATATTAATAATTTATTATATTAATAATTTACCGGTTCTTGCGCATGCGCGGGAAAAATTCCTTCATCTACGATTTTGACCCTTCTATGTACAAAATTTGTGAAGGACAGTGTCAAGAACCGCTGGACACGAAATGTCATTGGGTGTCATGGATGCCGCTTTTTGCGAACGCTAATTGGTGGTGCTTTTTGCTGGCCTACCCCGGCAAACAACAGGTTAGGGAACGTACCCATACTACGTGACACGTTTAGGGGGGGGGGGGTCTTCAAAATGTCACGCTCCATACAAATGAGCGGCGGGTTGCTTAGGATTTTAAGGGGGGGGGGGGGGGGGGGGGGGGGGTTAAAAATTGCAAAAAGTTGGTCACGTAGTATGGGTACGTTCCCTTAATGGTTGTATTCTGAATATAAATATTATTTCCTTTAGTTTTAATGACTACATTCGTTAGTGCTGTGACTTTACCTAAGGAAAGAGAAACGACACACAAACCAAAGCATGGCTTTGAAAATAGCGCAGTCTCCGCATGAAAATATATCAGACTTATTACAGGTTGGTTCCATGACAAATCAAAAACTTTTTGAAAAGTGGCATGAATGTGAAACCTAAGCAATTTTTAAATTTTTTATTACTTTATACCACTTTCTGATTAGCGACAAGTTAATCATTCATCAGTAAAACAAATTTTTCTGTAAATGAAATTTTGTTCACTATCATGCCAAACACAGTAATTTTTGTATTTTACCAAGAGTCTGGGTATATTAAATTTACACACTCATTTGTTTTATATTATGTAATAGTGTTAGGTCTAAAAACCTCTTACATAATCTATATACGTATAAATCTCGTGTCAAGGTGTTTGTGGTCGCACTCCTTCGAATCGGCTAGACATGAATTTAATTTGTATATTTTGTAGGTATGAGAATAGGTCGTAAAGTATATTTCATACCGCTAGGTGATTGGAGTGTCCCAATCCAGAATTTTTTTCTATTTTTTTTACCAAATTAATTTTTTATTTGGCATCAAAAAATACCTATAACCCCACATTTTCACCCTTCTACCCCCACCCTCTCATTTTTTAATCGCGACCCTCCCATTTTTTAATCGCGATTTTAGTATTTTTGTGTAAACAAATTTAACTGTCTTTCGTATTTCAAACAGAAAGAAATTATTTATGTTGTTGTATCACAATGCAGTGTTTTTGTTTTTATCGGCGGTCATCGTCTACAGTGTTCCATTCCTTTTTATGATCCCATCCCCACACACTTCCAATACATTCGTTATTTTTTATTCAACAACCAAAATATATACTAGAAATAATTTATATGGCAGAAAAACGTTTGATGGGTCAGCTAGTATTAATATAGTATGTAATTGTTTTTACAATTATTTTTTTAATGGTAGCAACAAAAAAGTTAAACTTTTTGATCAATGAATCCTTTTGTAAAGGGATAGTGATAATGTTTTACCTATTGTAGAAATTCTTTTAAATTTGTCATAAATTCTCTCAAAGCCTGCCACGACCGTTTTATTTATAATTATCATGGTTTCAGTGTTGGGTGACCAGCACCTTCAGACCCCATCTTATTCTCCCCCATCACCTTCCCCTCCCCCATCATCTTTATCCTCACAACATACCCCACTGGTTCCAGATGGTCGGGAGCAGTTGGAACTCTTGTGTAATGCTCACATACAAAAGCAACACTTTAACTAGCTCTGTGGCAAGGAGGTAAGAGCATTGACTCTGCACCCAGGTGTTGCAGACTCAAATTTTGGTTATCGGACAACTCAACAAAGTGGCACTTCATCACTCCTTTATACAGTCTAAAACTGATGAAAAAAACAAAGTAAAATATATATTTTTTAACGTTAGCTCCACACAGGAGGCCCTGAGGAAAATAATTCCCCTCAGGGGCCTATGTCATCTTTGGGGATGCTGTGTGGAGGGTATTTTTAGGAGAGGAAGTTCTAGGAAGGAAAATGGTACGAGGGGTGGATAGGAGTCTGGACAGATGTATGAATCCATCCCTCCCACTACGATGTTCCGAGAGAGTACGGCTGGTGAAGTCAAAAGGTCTCAACCATTCTCTCCCTATCCGGCCTGCCATGCAGTTGGTGGGCAGACGCATCCACTGCCAACAACCAGACAGACCTCACCCATGAACCCGAGCACCCCTGCTAAGTCACCAATTGTAGCGAACCACTTGGGGTGACCTAAGGCAGAGGTGTTGGTTATCCAATAAATTACCATACCCGCCTCGCGAATTGGAATGAACATTTTTATGCCACTTTGTTGAATTGTCACGGAACCGTGGGTTTTATGTGCACTGTTTGTTTATGTGTTTTTTTTTAATCTTTTATCTGATCGGCAGATAAACAAAATTCCTGTCACTGGGATAGTACACTTTTGATAGTACGTATATATCGTTGTATTATTTTTTTTTACGTTATGCATTGGGTTTTGTATTTTTTAATTTTTTTTTCAAAACTTAGTATTTGAATAAGGACAGCTCTTGTTAAGGAAGTTACAAATATATTGACTTTCATTAACGTTCATAATACAGGTGGTGAATGGTGGTTAACACAGTTCACAGCAAACCATTACCTAGTCAGTAATATAGCTACAGCTTTGAAATTCGCACATTTGAGTGGTGTGCACAGTAACTTTGATTGGCTAAGTTGCAGGTTTGTTTCCATTCGTCGTGTAGAATGTTAAGTTAGATGAACTTTGAATAACTGTACACCACCTTTTATAAGAAAAAGAAGAAATGGAAAATAACACTGCTGAATATATCAAAAATAAGTGGTGATCAAATTTTCATACAATGTTACTTTCTTATATCTAAATCAGTGTCTCCAAATTAAATGGAAGTCTCGATCATCATCACTGTCATTTTGAATTAAAACATTTTTTATTCTGTTCAAAGATTTTAAAGTCAGAAAACGGCATCATCAGATCTGAATTGCTAGATTCTTTCACCTTCCTTTTCCATTCTGACATTTCCCTCATATCGCAACATTTCCCAATATTGGGATATCAGTAAGTAGTCCAACATAAAAATAAATCTATATAAATAAAAATGAATCGCTGAAATGTATGTACGCGCATAACTTCCGAACGACTGCACCAAATTGGATAATTCTTTTTTCTTGTGTTCGTTATTGTCAGGACAAGGTTTGTATAAAACTACTGGTGAGCTCTGGCATTATGAAATTTGTTTTAAAAAATGCAATAGATGGCACGCGAGCTGTTTGAAAACTGAATCGGGAATGAATGTTTGGAATGTAGGAGGGGTAGGGGAGAGGGGGACCTGGGAGGGGACCTCGGGAGAGGGGTTCGCGGGACGGGTGAAAGGGGGAGTGGTGTGGGGCGAGGGAAGGTGGAGGAGGCCGAGTGGGAATGCGAGAGGGGAAGGGGACAAATGGGAAAGGACACGCAGGGTGAAACAATTTCTTTATTAAATGGCATAGCAACGCATGCCGGGTACCAGCTAGTAAAAGATAAAAAAGCATGATGGAAAAAAAAGATAAGATATAATTTTAAATAGACTACAACAAGTCCTCTGAAATTGAGTATGTACGTAATATATAAATACGTAAGCTACTCGGTGCATGTTCTCTAATGCAAATAGCACTTGATAACCTCAAGCACATATGATTATAGGAAATGTGTTTATAATAAACATAGGAGAGAAAGAAAACAATTCCAGTAAAGTCTTTTCTTTAATAAACAATTTAATTGTAAATATATATAAAAAAAGCCAATATCACAAAACCTTAGTCAATAATGAGTACGGAATGGTGAGCAAGCATTGATCCCTTCGTCTGCGTTGCGTGTATATAATAATATACAGTCATAGATATATTTCGTAGTAGAAAAACATTAAATTCATCAATAGTCAAATGTTATACATTTTTTAACAATTTTATAATAATATGTATATTGAGTAGGTTGGAAATACACCTTATAAATTGCACTTCACTAATATTAAATACATTAATAATTTATAACAATTATTATTATCAGTTTTTACCTTAAAACCATGTCCAACCCAAATAAAGAATTAAAACCAAATACCCAAAAGAGGTTAAGTACCAAATATTTAACAAATAACAAAACTTGGCACAAACGGAATGTGCTAAAGTGTGATTACATCTATGTAATTAAGGTTGCAATATAATATTATGTTGCGTGATGAAACCGAATAAATTGTGAGTGAGAATTGAAGACTGCACATAATACTACTCTTATTAGAACTCTTAGTTCTGATAAGTGCACAAATCTAACAAGAATCACATCTTATTCTAATATGTATGATTGTTCTTGCACGTTTTTAATATTCTTTGTTCGACAGTTTAAAACAATTGATTTTATCCTAATAAAAAGTTGTTATTCATAAGGACGGTAGACATTCATTCAACATAAAATTTTGTCACAGATTATGGAGCAAATGCCAGTCAATACGAACCCATCTTTAGAAGATGTGTCCGTTTTTAGTTAATAATATATCGACGGGCACATAATGCAGCTTGGCTGCAAATCTCTCTTTGCAAGCAAACTGTGAAGTTCACTATTCATTCTGGTAAAATAATAGGCTTGTGAAATATACTGGTTAACAGAAGGCCCGTCTTTAAAATAAAATTTAAAAAAAAATTGAATTAAATGATAAGAAATAATATTTGGTCCCTCGGGTTAGCCCCCGTGGATGAGTTAGTTTTATCTTCTGGTTAGTTTAACCAGTGATCATTCTTTATTCACCACTCCCGGTTCGACACCATTCTGCTTTCTGTAAAGCAGAGAATTTCAATTGGCTGAATACTAAACTAACGGATTTGGCGCAAAGGGGGCTTATCGACAAATGAAACTGGGTCTTTATAATTAGTGGCTTGCATGATTTACCTTGTGGTTATGCCACTTATAAGAACCAGAATATTTGAAGTTGTTTTTAACCAATTTGTCATCAGCTTCTTTGGGGCCTCGGGTACCATATAGGTAGGGTAATGGCGTTACTTTCTCAGCCTCCATGTGCTGCAGAAGGGGAGTGAAGATCCTCCAGGCCTCACGGAGTTCATCATTTCGGACGAAGTTCATCTGTGAGCCCATGAACACATCCTGAATGAGTCTCTCGTAGGCGTCAGGGAGGGCCACCGCGTGGTAGCGCGAGCTGTAGGTGAGATCTAACTCTGTTTCCACAAGGTCGAAGGTTCTTCCCGGGGTCTTGCACATCATCTTTACGTAGAGAGCCTCCCCAGGCTGCACGCGGATAACCAGCTCATTGCGCTTGGCCTGTCCGCCAAAGATGTCTCCCGCCACATCGTGGTACTGGATGCGCACCTCGGCCTTGCGCTCGTTGAGGGCCTTCCCGCAGCGCAGGATGAACGGCACTCCATCCCAACGCTCGTTATTAATCTTCATCACGGCCATGGCATAGGTAGGAGTGATGGAGCCCGTGGGCACTGTGTGGTCATCGAGGTAGCCCTCGGTGGCATCTCCCCGTCCCGCCGGGTCTCCCACATATTGTCCCAGCACCATATCTTCAAGCTTTAGAGGATTGATGCAGCGTAATACCTTCACTTTTTCATCTCGAATGTCATCGGGGTCGATGGAGGTAGGCTTCTCCATGGCCACGAGGCACAGAATCTGCAGGATATGATTTTGCATCACGTCTCTGATGATGCCGAAGTCGTCAAAGTAGCCACCTCGGCCCTGAGTGCCGAAGGGCTCCTTGAAGGTGATCAGAACGGAGGCGATGTTCTCCCTATTCCACGAAGGTCCAAATAGTCGGTTGCCAAAGCGAATAGTCATGAGGTTTTGCACCATCTCCTTACCGAGGTAGTGGTCAATACGGTACATTTGCTCCTCGCTGAAGAGTTTGGCGAGGTGGTCACTGAGGCGCTGCGAGGATTCCGCATCCCGGCCGAAGGGCTTCTCGATGATGACCCTCGTCCAACCCTTCTGGCCCATGCAGACGGTGCGGATGTTCACTGTGGCCTTCTCAAAGACGGAGGGAGGGAGCGCAAGGTAGAACAGCCGGTTTGCGACCGGCCCATGTTCATGTTTACTTATTTCCTGATTTAATTTCTCGAAGTCACTCTGACTATCGTAGTTTCCTGCGATGTAACTGTGTTTATGCCAGAACCTATCAAATTTTTCATCTTCCCCGGGCCTCAGTTTGAGATGCACCCTGCATTTATTCCTTAGCTCATTAATGTGGAGGTGACTGCGAGCATAACCTACGAAGGCCGTATCCGGAGGTAAGTGGTTGTCGCGGTATAGGTACCAAAGAGTGGGGTATATTTTTTTTCGCGCTAAATCTCCCGAAGCTCCGAGTATCACAAACGTGTGTGGATGTTTCGCATCCGAAACTTGCGGTACACTTTCCATTGTAAACAAAAAAAAAACAACAAAAAATGCCCGTGAGAAACACTGCCAACCACGGCCAAAAGTCAACTGAAAAGTTGAAATGAAAACGCGAAACGCCGATTCACTAATGAACTGTCAGAGGACGCGAGCATTCGAGGCGAACGAGCATGGCCGAACACTTGACTCAACTCCAATACAACCAGCCTTGAAAATCACACTCTCTCATCTAATAGTGTCATTGCCTATTATCGTTATCCACATTATTTACTGTTTTGAAGTACGTATCGACTGTATTAAATTGATAAGGACGATAAGGCACACCAAAAGCCAGTGTAGGGAATAGGTACCTTGGTACCTACTAGGTACCTGCTTATTACCATTTTAAATCGTATCTCATGATATTTAAATGTGTGACTCGCATTCCACCTTACAGGTAGGTACTTTCGTAGTACCTACTTATAGCATGATGTGTGCAAATTTTGCGCGCTTCGTAAATTGTCTTTCAAAATTCGAACTCAATGAAAATATTATTGAAAATTTCCATTTTTTTGATTTCGACAAATACATATTTTGTAAATAATGTAAATAATATTTCGCATACATAAAAATTATAAACTATCTTAGGTATTTTGTTAAGTCATTGTTATAAACCGTCACAGTGAAGGGAATATCTATTGCGGTTAATATATTGTGGTGGAGATATTACGGGTAGGTATCTACCTACCTACTAAATATATCAAAAGTTTTTTAACGTTGTAATCGTCTCATCTAGGTACCTACCCAGTGATAATGATTATGATAACTGCTTTATCAGATCGTGAATTTATATTGGTTTGCGTCAATCGTAATGGTGACACTGCAGAACATTCCCAAACATGCACAGAAAAGCAATAATGCGATAAAGATAAAATCGCTTTAAATTTTAGAACGATCAGAGATTTTCAATAATAACGTAAGAAAATAATAATTAATGAAGTGCTACGGGGAAAGTGGGTTAATAATTATTGTGCTAATTATTTCGAGTGAAAAGTAGAAACCTACATCTATGTAACTATTTATACGTCATAATGTAAGATTCTTATTAGATTCTCATAATAATATAATATTTTCGTGAAATCGATGAGATTTTTTTTTCTTTTAGGTAAGTATTATTTTTTTGTGGTAGCAATAGCAAAGACAGAATGGTCCGGTGGGTTACTAGTTACAGTTGTTATTAGGTATAATGTAGGCCGATGGACAAGGACGCGCGGGCGGGCCGAACTTCTTGGCGACTGAGTTATAGGACTTAAAGAACATTATAGGTACCATATTCATGTGAGAATAAATAATAATTTTGATTGTTCAGTGGTTGAGTTGGCATCGCGTTTGCGGATCCCACCCAGCCAGGTGGGATTCTTCAGCTGGCTAAGTCCTCAATCACGACGCAAACATCATATCATCAAACATCAAACATCTTCGCTTACTGTGGTGGTAGTAGGAGATTATAAAATTATTATCAGGTTATTCGTAACTCGGGAATGTTTAATAATAATAATATTTGGCTAATTTATACATCGCCTTTTTTTGTGAAAAATCACATCAAGGGCGCTGGCTGGCTGGTTTGTTTTTATTTAAAAAAAATATGTAGGTACTTAAGCTTTTGAGAATTCTCTTGAATCGGGGTCGTTGAAATCGATGATCTTTGAATTATATCGTGAGAAAACATAAATATTATTTTCACTGCCTGGCGAAGAACAAGTGTTATCTACCTACCTATTAAATTTTTTAAATGCCTCAAATTATTTCGCCTGCGGTGGAAAGGTACCAAGTCGATTATTATTATTATATGTATACAACATTCTAGCGTAACTAGGTATATTACCTATACCACGATAGCATGTGTATTGATTTGAGAGATGCAAATGAATATCGTACGTTAAATGGTAAATTTTTCTACGTAGCCATTTTAAATCAGAAATATTGAAGTAACTACTTAGGGAACGTACCCATACTACGTGACCAACTTTTTGCAATTTTTAACCCACCCCCGCCCCGGTGGCGTATTTACAATCCCTACCGCGTTTCAGTCGCTTTAAATATTCAATATCAAAATTTAAATATTTAGAAATAAAATTATTTATTTCTAATATACACATTGAAAAGATTATTTTATCTAGATTTTTGAACAATTTTTGTTTTTGCAAAGTGATAAAAAATTATCAATATAGAGGTGTATTTACAATATATGGGAATAATATTAAAATTTAAATATTTAGAAATAAAATTATTAATTTCTAATATACACATCAGAAAGATTATTTTATCTAGATTTTAGAACAATTTTTGTTTTTACAATGTGATAAAAAATAACCAATATAGAGGTATATTTAAAATGTAAATTGTCGTTACCGCGACTGAATCGGTATAGGTTTTGTAAATACGCGTCCCGGTGACCAAAAGCCCGCCGCTGCTCATTTGTACCAAGCGTGACATTTTGAAGACCCCCCCCCTAAACGTGTCACGTAGTATAGGTACGTTCCCTTATAGGTATTATTCGACCACTCCGCCAGCAAACAAATAAATAATAAAATTGATTGAATGTATCTCAATTATCGACTACCAATTACTTGGTTAATTAAACGACGACACATTTATTATCATTATCGGCTTAGTGATGATATTATGTTGTCTAATTATTATGTATAACACGCTGAAATGGTAGGTATAATGTTATTGCAATCATGGCAGTTTCGATAGCTGAATAAATTATTCTGATAGGTTAATAAAAATGTCTCAATTTGCTGGAAAATCGAAGATTTACGTAATTTAGAATATCTAGTTTGTTCGTTGATAGTATTATAATTAGTGTCCGACCGAAACAGGAATTTCTGCCGAAACCGAAACCGAATCTTCGGTACCTGTCTCAGTTTCGGCCGAAACCAAAACCGAATCCGAACCTTTTTAGGTATGTTAAAAATGGCCTATTTTTAAAATTTGCTGAAATTTGGCTTATTTTTTACACGTACAGACTGTTAACACGTAGTAAATGAAATTTAAAAAAAAAACAACAATAGAAATATGTGAAAAAAAATGTTTTTTTCTTTTATATGTATAACTACTATAAAACAAACAAAAATTATAAAAATTAACAAAACATGAACTACATATTGAAATAAAAATTTGTCAATGATCAACACGTACATTATAAAGGAAGGACCTCATTAATTGAGTATTTTAATTTTAATTGCGTTTACAATCACAAAATCCTTATCACACGTGTTAAATGAAAAAAAAAAAAAAAAAATTGAAGTGAAAAAAAATATGATATTACTGTGCTACTCGTATTAAACAAAAAAAAGTAACAAACATGTTAACTACTTCTTGGAACTAAAATTTGTCAAAAATAATAGAATCAACACTAACATTACGTATGAGCCACAAACTCACCCGAAGTCAGCCGAACGACGCGCGATAATTCACGAACGCTGAGTTTCGGTGCGGCCGAAGGTTTTCAGATTTTCTGCCGAAACCGAAACTGATGCCGAAACTAGATTTTTTGCCGAAACTAAACTTGCCGAAACCGAAACCGAACTTTCGGTCGGTCACTAATTATAATGTACAAATAATGTACTGACATAAATATTGTGTAGTTATGTAGGCTACCCTTGTAGGAATAAATCTATCATATTTTTCGTCCCACCTATTCGTCCTACTGTTTTTTTTTTTTTTTTTTTTTTTTTTTTTTTTTTTTTTTTTTTTTTTAATATTTGAAATGTTGTTTAATTAATCGATCGTTGTGAGAAGTTAAGAATTTTTCAGAAAGCGCTGTAGGTATTATTTACTTTATACCTATAATGTAGAGAGAGAGAGAATATTTGGGTACCTACCTATAGGATTATAGGAAATTGGCACTGGTAAGAATGTTGACACTTGCCTCTAAACAGCAAAAAAAATACGGAAATAATTGTAGGATTTGTGTTGCTGAAAGTATTATTTATAAACAAAAAAATTGTGGAGCTAATGTATATATTTTTTTATATTAGCTCCACACAGGAGGACTTGAGGAAAAAAATCCCTCAGGGCATATGCCATCTTTGGGGATGCTGTGTGGAGGGTATTTTTAGGAAAATGAAGGATGGGTAGTTCTGGAAAGGAAAAAGGTATGAAGGTTGGGTACCAGGGTACCAGTGTGTTCAGGAGTTACGACATATGAATCCATCCCTCCAACTGCGGTGCAAGGCGATGAATCGCGAGAGATCGGCTGGAGAGGTCAAATGGCCTCCCTCATTCAGTCTCCCCCGATCCAGCCCGCCACGCAGTAGGTTGACAAACGTATCTGCTGCCAAGACCTAGACAAACCGCACCCCTTGGAACGGGCTAAGTCACCAAACATAGCGAACCACTTGGAGTGGGCTACAACAGGGGTGTTGGTTATCCAATAAGTGTTTCCCGGGGCGACGGTACACACACCTACCCGCTTTCCAATTTGACTCTTCTCATTTCCTTTCAAAATAGAGAATCTACGTTTCGAATGTTAGTAAATTTTGAAAAATTTCTATCCACGTCTGTCACAAATTTAAGAAAAAGAAAGAACTATTAATTAACCTTCGGCCCGTGGCGTCTTTTTTTGAACGCGAGGTGTCGCGCGGGGTCGCTGAGGACCCCAAAAATAAATATGATTAAATTGTTGTTATAGCTTACATTTTATGGTTATTTTAACTGATTATAGTCGGGTGATAATGACTGGATTGAAATAAAAAGAAATATTAAAAATTAGATATTTATTTTCAGTGTAAAAGCTTAAAAATCAACAAGGGACATTTTTTTATAATTTTGAACTATACTTTTTTAATAGAAAACTTTAAAAAAAATCTAATCAATTTCTATCAAACTTATAACTACTTGAGATTGATACAGGCTTATTATTATTACAAAAAAATCAACAAAATATCGTGAAAAAACATATAAACTTGGTATTTTATTGTATTTTGTTCATTTTTTTGAGCCTCACGCCGAAACACAAGTCTGTATCTCACATCGCACATGTGCAGACTGAATGTTGGCGGCGCTAGCGTCAAGTTTAGCCCCTTTTAGAAAGCTACCTAAAGTAAGAAATCAGTGGGAACATTTAAAATGTACATACCTAATTAGTATTCCTGTAAAACCTGGGCTTTTAAAGACCCCACGCGACGGGTCGAGGGTTAATAAAATAATTTTAGTTCCTAGCTTATCACTTGTCGATATGATTTACATACCTATATATAAGTTACAATTTTAAAATCAATGAGCTTGAATAATTTTATGCATTACGTATCACGGACCATTGCACCGACAACCGAAATTAGTATTTTTGCACACATATTACAAAAATTGGGTGATTATTCACGATTTTCCAAGAAAAGAAGTTTTTCATACAGATCATTATAATTGCATTAAAATTTTAGGTGAACCTCACTTGTTTAGTGACTCATAGGAAGTAGGTATCTACCAATTAGCAAATGGACTTGGAGCAACAAAATAATTAGCACGTGTTCATGGTGTGTAACCGTTTTATTGAGACCATGAAAAATAAATAAATAACACAAGGAAAGTGAGGTTGTAAATAAAATAAAACAAGTCTGTAAAATAAGAGTACAAAATATAAACAAAATGGAACTACAAAATTTGTAAGCTGGCAACACCAATTTAACAGTCAAATATTATTTTATAGCGCAATGACACTGAATAAAGAGAACACTGTAATCATATTAAAAAAAATCATTTTTTGTTCTCAAAGAAAAATAAAATAAAATCGAAGAAGCACTGTTGAAGGTAACTTGATGACATAAATTTGATTAAATGGTGTTTTACAAAGTGATTTGTTTTCATTTAATTTAACATAAATTTGCATTTAACAGTACCTAGGTAGAAAGGAAGAATCACTAATGGTGAGTTTAGTTACACTACTATTAGATCTGAAAGAGTTGAATGTATTCAGATCTAAAATTAGAGACATGATCTAAGGGTCTAGGTATTTAAGCTAGTATTAAATAAATGTGAGCAATTTCTAAACTGTGCTTTATATTTTATTACAATATTGTTATTCTTCATTATGTTAATACAAAATTTCAAAAGTATAATATATCTATATGCAATTCTAATGAGATCAGTGGGTATCATATTTCAATGAAAAACTATTTTTTTCACTATATGCCTTTTTAATTTTTTACAAAAATGTAGGTTACACAGCTTTACCATGTGTTGCCATAATACCATGTGTTATATTTTAGTATTGCCATTTGAACAACAGTGGCGCCCTCCTATGTTTTCTACTCTCACTTGACAAACTGTAGGTACCTACTCGCAGTTTTTCGTTTCAGGAGATATGGATTTTAAATATATGATTTTTCGTTTATATGAACTCTTTACGCACAAAATTTTTTAAAAGTTTTCAAATTACAATCTTTTCTTTGGGCAATAGGTAGTTACATAAAACTTCTATCACTCCTGAAGCGTATAACTACAACGTAAAACGTTTAAAATTTTGAAAGTAGAAAAGTACCAACTCTAATTTATGTCTAATGGTAGGTAATTATTATTTTTTTTTTTTGCTTTTAAATTTAAAATCCTGTTTTAACTCGACCATTTGACATTTCGTTGTCTGTAAATTTGTTAAAAAGTTGCTCCATCCACCATCATTCAAGCAAGCCTTATTTTGACCGATGGCTAACTTTGATTTAACTTTCAATATTATGGCACCAATCTGCTTGGAGAAAGTTTGAAAAATTGATTGTCATCGAGATAGTGACTTTTTTTGGACAAATTGTATAATTCCTTGGTTGAAATAAAAAAATATAACATAAAATATTAATATGATTTATTTAGGTAGGCATTTAATGTCTTACAAATCATTTAATCTATTTAGGTAGGTACTAATCTTTATTACCAACCGGTTTCGGTCCAGGTTGAACAAAAACCAGTTGGTTAAAGATATGTAATAAAGTGGAATTCAAACAAAGTTATTTTATTGTAATTATTACAATTATGTGTAGGTACCTACCCACAAAGTGTTCGCTACGTGTAGAAATGTATCGTAAGTAAAAAAAGTTAATTTTACATGAGAGCGAAAACAAATGATTGGATGATGAACAAGCAGTCCCGTCGAAAAGAGATATTAGTGGCATCTTTCTGAGATTTTTATTTTTTATATTTTATTCCCAGCTGCTCCCGTATAGAGCCAGCGAGTCTATGGCATCCCCAATAGGCCACTTGCATTAATTTTTTTTTAAATTTTTTCCGGTGTAGGCAAATATTCTAAGACATTCTGTATTTTTATTTTTTTTTTAATCGTATTTTTGAAACCCTGGGGATTTTTTGAAAATTTCAATCCGATAAATCAGACCATTTTTTATAAACCGGAAAGACGGGACATAATTTTACAGGTGTGAAAAAACGATAATTACATAGCCGAAAATCATTTAAAAAAAAATAACGTTTTCCACACGAATGGCACAGGAGAATAACGAGGCATACCAAAAATATTACATCTCATAAATATTTTGTTTCCTTGATCCACCTTATTGACCATAAATCATTATAATGAACAGCGTCTGTATTACTAAATTCAATGTAATATACTTGTACTTGTAAATTATAATAACAATAAGAATATTATAAAATTTAATTTTGTTAAAATCAGCACCATAATCATTATACCTCTAAAACACGTACCGACATCATCTGCACGTTCTGAAGAGAACCCCGTAGATCATTAAAAGTACGGGGTTCTCTTCAGAGCATCTGTCAAAAAGTGAAACCAAATGATAAGTTCGCAGAGAACAAACAATAAATCTAGTGAACGAATTCAAAAATTCGCCTGAAATCAAAGTGATGCCATATAAAAAAATAAATCAGTGTGGAATTAAAAAAAAATAATAGGAACATTTTCGGAGACGGGACATTTTCATGTAGTGACGTCACGAGCCTAAATAATGGATTTATTTATTTAAAAATAACAAAAACTGTACATTTCTAAACAATTTTACTAACATTTTCTTAATCTTAGTAAAAAGATCTATCCACATGATTTTTTCCAAGTCGTTATGAAATCCATGCAAGTGGCCTATTGGGGTATTTTGTATTTTGTGAACCTGAAGGTAATGGGAAGGAGAAGGAGATGGGAGGATAAAGGTGAAGAAGTACCTGGCTATTCAGATCTGGCCACCAAACACGGCTAAAGCCATTTCAAGCAACGTTCTGTCCTCCACGTGCAACGTCGTGTCTTCCCTAAACATAAACTTTCTAGTGAAAAATGTGTCTATCGGAAGTGACCTGCCACGTAAGTATGTTTCTATATCTATTTGTAAATAATAAAATTAGATTAGAGCCTAAGAATTCATAAAAAATTGTTAAGTGCCCTTGGGATGATTTTTCAGAAAAACGGAGCTCTACAAATTATCCAATTATTATTTTTGTTTCAATTCTGAATGGTGGTCTTGCACCAGGGCGATACTGGGAGTATTTCCCACTCTGAAAATGGAGTGTTCCCACGGTTTTCGTGGGGCATAGATAATTGCGATTACTACTTTATTTTTCAGAGAAAAAACTTAAAATATTAAATTTTGACATACGACACTTCTCTATGGGTGTGCGATATAAGTCAGGCGCGGTTCCTCCGTTTGGAATGCGGTGGAAGCGCCGCATCCCTTTGTTTTCTAGCCAAAAAGCTTAGGATTTTTTTTTCTAGCCTTAAACAACAATACTGCAATTTACTAAAAGAGAACAAACACATCCAAAGAAACAGAGCGACTCGAAATACATATACATTCTCAATGCTAATAAACGAACAACGCGTAAACTCACATATACCAGCAGCAGCGTCCACAGATGCTCGCTGCGTTCATTACACGCACATAGAAACAGCACGTACCGGCCGGCCCCGCCGTTTGGATGCGACATCGTATTGAGCATCCAAAACACCGGGAAGACTTCGGATTTCGCGCACGCGAACTCACTCTGGACTGAGTAGTTCTTTGAAAAAAGATACGTTTCTGAAAAGAGCATCCAGAACACAAAAAACGACTTTAATGCATGTAGGAACAAGGCTCAGAATAGCATATTATTTTATTAGTTATAACGAATCGGGAATATTGCTTTTGGGATATGTTTTCTTGGTGCATTTTTAACAGTTTTGTTTGAATAATTTGAAATATTGATGTTTAATTTTATTATTTAATCCTTCGATTAATTTAATTCATAATTTCATCATCTTTATTGAGAAAATACTATCTACTACTGGCATGAGAAGACATTTCTCGACCGTGTAATTGACGATTTTATAAAAAAGAGCGTCAAATTGGTAAATGAAAGCTGAGGTACGTTAAGGATTTTTTTTATTTATTTTTCAACGACACAAGAAATTTTGGTTTTGTAATAATAATTGATATTTTGGAGCGCTAAGGATATAAGGAGCTAATTATACTCTTTTTGTCAGGAATTGATTCTTCTTCGTGGTGCTAATCTAAAGTTTTGTACTTTTTATAGTATAGATATTCTCACTTTAGTGAGAACAATCCAGTCAACATAAAATTTTAATTAGATCTACCTTAGTACCTACTCATAATACAATATTACGTATAAGTCTGTCAAAAAAGAGTAGAAAATATAAAAACTGGAACTACTAAATTTGTAGACTGGCAACACCAATTTAACTGTCAAATATTTTTTTGAAGTGCAATGACACTGGATGTATAGATAACACAGTAAACCACATTTTAAAAAAACATTTTTTCTTCATGTCATAAATTTGATTAAAAGGTGATTTATAAAGCGATTTGCTTTAATTTAATTTAACATAAATTTGAATTTAACAATAGATAGAAAGGAAGAATCACTAATGGTGAGTTTAGTTATACTACTTTTAGATCTGAATGAGTTAAATATATTCAGATCTAAAATTAGAGACATGATTTAAAGCCCAGGCAACGCTAGGTACTTTATCTAGTATTAAATAAATATGAGCAATTTCTAAACTGTGCTTTATATTTTATTACATTACAGTTATTCTTCATTATGTTAACAGAAAATTTCAAAGGTATAATAATAATATACCTATATGCAATTCTAATTTTGAATTCGGCGGGTATCTATACTGCAATGGAAAAATATTTTTTCCACTATTATGCCTTTTTAATTTTTTATAAAAATTTAGGTTACACAGCTTTACTTTAACACCATGAGTTATGTGTTGAGTATTGCCATTTGATCAACAGTGGCGCCCTCATATATTTTCTACTCTTATTTGACAAACTGGTGTGCGTCGTTCCAGATTAGAATAATAGGTACTATTGTTATCGCCATGATGGAAAGCCACCACTCGGAATTCAAAAGAAATATTGTTAGGTACTCACCCGCCTCGTTTTTAATCACATCCCGAAGTTAATGTACTTCACGCCAGGACATCCTGTATAAGGCGTTTCATAAAAAAATAATCCGCACGCCAAAAAGTAATCACATCATACATCATGCTTTGCTCTTTCACAACACATCGGCCGCAGAATACGATAATAACTCTGATTGCATAAGTACGGTAAGAACTTATATCTGACTAGTTAAATTTATTTCATAGTAGTAAGCGACCTAGTTATTAAAACGAAAAACAGGTGTGTGGTACGAGATGTTAGTCACTTGATATCTGAGTCAATAATTTTTACGAAAAGTCGTGTAAGGTGAACCTACTTTTCTATGGGAATTTTTATAATCACCAAAAAATTATACAAACTATAATCACTATAGGTACTCGTATACATAAATCCATTATTGTTCCACACTACGACGATTCTTCCTTGTGAAACGACGGTGAACAAAATAAGTTTCAAATTTTCCAAAATATAGCAACGATAACAACAATTAGGCGAAATAGATTTTCGAAATAGTGAGAGTGGTATTTTATTGTAGAGTTTAATACCATAATATAAGAAGCTTTTTTGCCCAAATGTTGTATTAGTAGTTACTTGTTGGATATTTTTTTGATCATGAGATCTAGTGTTTCTAATGTATAAGTTAATTGTTATTTCTTGGGTTTTGTACTCATGAAAATGTAAATGAGTTAGAATATAGTTGTTTAATTGACACGATGTTAAGATTGTTAAAGATTTTGTCAGTGCTAGTTCTTACAGGAACATTCAGTAAAATTTTCATTATGGCTTTTTGAGTTTTAATTAGTGGATTTAGTATGCTTTTATTTGCACTGCCCCATCCGATAATACCGTATTCTAACCATGGGCGTAGCCAGGGGGGGGGGGGGGGTTTGGGGGTTCAAACCCCCCCCGAAAAGTTAAAATATCAACATCAATAATATTAAAATAAGGAGAGTTAAGAGAATGTTATTTGTAACACTGACATCTCAAAATGATATTATGTATCTAAAAAGATAAATAGGGACCTCTGAAAGAAATAAAATAATTTAACTTTTAAGATCCGTTTTTTCGGTGAATGCGGTTGATTTTTTTTGGAATTCCGTTTCTAATCAGTGGTAAGTGTATACGTACTTTGAAATTATTATTTTACTTAGCAACAAGTGTTAAATAAACATATATCAGGATTAGTGTTACAGACAGGTGTTAGTGTATTGTGATTAGTGTTTCAGTCAGTCAGCATAAATGTGATTATTAGAATAATTTGACTGCTTAAAATGTTTTAACATGTACTACCAACGTTTATTATGTATTTTGTTTTGAAAAGTTTTATTTTCGATACACATTTATTACTTTAATTTTATTAAAAACAAAAAAAAATAATTAAAAAAAAATAAGTAGTTTCATAGAAAATAAAAATTTTCAAAGCAAATTCAAAGTCTAACAATACCCCCCCCCCCCCCCCGTCACGAGTTTTGCACTTTCAGTAGTTTTATTTTCTTGAACCCTCCCCGAAACTAAAACCTGGCCACGCCCGTGATTCTAACAGTGATTGGCAGAGAGCCATGTAAATCTTGGAAGTCTTTTTTAATGAGGACATTCCTGATAGTTTTGAAAAAATAACTTAGTTTTTTAATTTTATTATTTAAATAGGCAATGTGTTCGGTCCATTTTAAGTTTCGGACAATTTTTAGACCCAGTATGGTCAACGTTTTTTATTGAGGGACAATTTAAATGCCCATTTAAGTGATGCGGGCTATGAATTTTCAAGTTCTGGTTTTCTTCAGAGTTTTTCTTATTTTTTATTTTGAAAGTGATGAATTTGGTTTTATTATCGTAGCATTAAGTGTAAGTGAATGGTAGTCTAGCCATTTTTTAATCCTGTTAAGTATGTCTTCTCCTTTCTTAAATGTTTCTGTCCAATTATTCCCATTTATTAGGAGAACAGTGTCATCCGCAAAACTGATGATTTCTCCTTCACAATATATATGACATAGGTCATTAATGTAAATAAGGAACAGAATCGGACCCAGAATACTTCCTTGAAGCACCCCGAAATTGACATCAATACACTCACTGGTTATGTTGTTAAGTTTCACAGTTTGCTTTCTATTTCCCATGACTTTTAAAAAATATCAGTTAATTAAGAAACAGGCGGTCCGTTTGATAGATTCTCCTAACTAAACAAACTCTGCTCCATGGAGCATCTTCAAAGATGACATAGGCCCTGAGGGAAATTATTTTCCCCAGGGCCTCCCGTGTGGAGTTAATGTAAAAAAAGAGAAAATGTAATGCAAGTTTTGTAAGTTATAAAGTTATAATAAATTAGTCATTTCTAAATTTATATGTACAAAAAATGAATAAATAAATGTGATTATTTGAAATAGGGTCCATTTTGCATGGCTTGCACGAGATTATACATGTACCTATCTACCTACCTCTATAACCTCCTTGTTTAATTTTCGTTATTTGTTTTTGGGGTGTTATGCCGTGTTGCGCTACCTTCTTCTTTATCCAACGTTTCGAACAGCGTTACGATGTCCATCATCAGGACAGATGTGTGATGGGCACTGTAACGCTGTCCGAAACGTGCGTTGGCTAAAAAGGGAGGTAGCAAAACATAACATCCCAAAAACAAGTAACGAAAATACTTTTTGCCGTGAAAATCTAAAAACGTATAAAGAAAATTTTATTTCTCCAAACTTCCGCAAATACACTTTGTGGCGTCATTATTGATTTATATAATTTAATTGATTTATTTAATTAATTTTATTTTATTTATTTTAAATGGACCGGAATCCTGCTTTAGGTTCCTACCGACAGATTTGTTTAATAATATTTATATTGATCTGAAATTTAATCTAGTAAACTGGATTTTTTACCACGTCATCGATGCTTATAATAAAAATATCACACGATTGTCTTTTTGGAATAGATAACCGATAAATTTCTGCACAAGTTTCGGCGGTCAAAAATGTTTTCTCGTAGCAAAGGGTCCGTATTTTGGGTTTAGAAACAAAATCATTACTAATTTGGCGGTCAGTTGTATTCAATTCCTTATCCTTATAATTAATATACCCACAGGAAGGTAGGTACTTATGATATTGGGTGGTGGTAAGTAGTTAAGTACTAAGTACCTACCCACCTTAAGAAGGTACCTACTCTGTAGTAACTCTACACTTTTACTGTTAAAAAAATTACGCAACGCATTATTTATTAAAGTCATTTCTTCATTGTCGATGTTTGCTTCTACGTAATAGGCCACTTGCATCAAATTTTTTTAAATTTTTTTCCGGTTTAGGCAAATATTCTAAGACATTCTGTATTTTAATTTTTTTTTTAATCGTATTTTTGAAACCCTGGGGATTTTTTGAAAATTTCAATCCGATAAATCAGACCATTTTTTATAAACCGGAAAGACGGGACATAATTTTACAGGTGTGAAAAAACGATAATTACATAGCCGAAAATCATTTTTAAAAAAATAACGTTTTCCACACGAATGGCACAGGAGAATAACGAGGCATACCAAAAATATTACATCTCATAAATATTTTTTTTCCTTGATCCATCTTATTGACCATAAATCATTATAATGAACAGCATCTGTATTACTAAATTCAATGTAATATACTTGTACTTGTAAATTATAATAATAATAAGAATATTATAAAATTTAATTTTGTTAAAATCAGCACCATAATCATTATAACTCTAAAACACGTACCGACATCATCTGCACGTTCTGAAGAGAACCCCGTAGATCATTAAAAGTACGGGGTTCTCTCCCAGAGAGCATCTGTCAAAAAGTGAAACAAAATGATAAGTTCGCAGAGAACAAACAATAAATCTAGTGAACGAATTCAAAAATTCGCCTGAAATCAAAGTGATGCCATATAAAAAAATAAATCAGTGTGGAATTTTAAAAAAATAATAGGAACATTTTCGGAGACGGGACATTTTCATGTAGTGACGTCACGAGCCTAAATAATGGATTTATTTATTTAAAAATAACAAAAACTGTACATTTCTAAACAATTTTACTAACATTTTCTTAATCTTAGTAAAAAGATCTATCCACATGATTTTTTCCAAGTCGTTATGAAATCCATGCAAGTGGCCTATTGTAGGAATTGCAATTAAAATTGTAATGAATTCACTGAGTGTTGGTCACCCCAGGCAAAACTGTGGAAAATAAATAGATAGGTAAATAATGCAGAAGTTATGCGAGAGAATGCACCTGCAGTGAGCCGAGGCCACCGAAGTAGCGCAAGAGAGGGACGCCTGGAGGCGCGTTATAGAAGCCATTGGTTCCCGAGCTGAATAGGAAGAGGGGGTAGAATTTATGTATGATATTAATTAGGTACTTACATATAATTCCATTCATCAGTAGGTCTTATTATATCTGCCCACATCTGCCCTGATGATGGACACTGTAACGCTGTCCGAAACGTTGCCTAAAAAAGTAGGTAACGCAACACGGCATAACACCCCAAAAATATATAACGATAACATATTATACCTAGGTACTTATAAATTAAAGTAAGTCGGTATACAATTCGCTCTACCCCGCTAAAAGTTTCGTTTATTTATTTTTATAATATGTAGTTACATATTATTAATGTAATCCTATTAAAATACATATGAAATACTTAATTTACACAACTTTATAAATGTCTCGACATAGGTATACCGTAGTATTGGGCATCGAATAAAATAATGTAAAGATACCTTATACAGGGTGTTAAGGGACGTACTTGACTTACTTTAACCAGTGATTTTTGATGTTTTTTTTTTTCTACAAAAACATAAAAAAATGATAGTTGTTGAACAGTTGGAGGCGGGGTAAGGGGTTCGTCGGACACCCGGCTGAGTGACCAGTGACGACATGCGGAAGAATTTTTTTTTTGTTTGATTTTGAAGAAAAATTTTTTGAAAAAAAAAATGTCGTCAAAAAAAGTCACCGGAGACCAAAATTTCATTTACATTTTTTACTCCAAATAATGTCAGGAATCACTGGTTAAAGTAAGTCAAGTACGTCACTTAACACCCTGTATAGATAAATAAATAAAAATAGGAAAAAATTGACAATATTATATTTTAGAGTTCTTGCCTAAAATTACTCTTAAAACCTCTATGTTCAAAATGTCAAGAGACCTAGTGATATCAGTTAGCAGCAGAATACCCCTTGTGAGACTAATATGCCGGACCAGAACGTAAGGGTCCCATTTTTCCTGGATTGGAGACTTTCGTAGCGCGTTTAGAGCAAATCGATGTGATGCATAAATCGTGGGTATTCACCGTGCATTCTTGCTGCATTCTCATGTAAAGACGCCTCAGATTTAAAAAAAAATTGTTCTAGTAATTCTATGTATTTTTATGGGACCCAAACGGCACAAGCGTATTCTTTTTTTTATCAAGTTTTGATCGCACAGTTGAACATCGATGTCATTGCTTCAGACTGGGAAAATTGTTTACTTGATGAGATATGAAATTTTATTTAGGTACGTACCTACTTAGGTGACCAACTTTTTGCAATTTTTAACCCTCCCCCCCCCCCCCCCCCGCTGACCAAAAACCTAAGGCCGCCGCCGCTCATTTGTACCAAGCGTGGTATTTTGAAGACCCCCCCCGAACCTGTCACGTAGTATGGGTACGTTCCCTTACCTAAAAATGATCTTTGCAGATGCCTAAATAATAAAAGATCTTATTATGTTAAAGTACAAAAGTCACTCTACTTTATTATTATATTTTTTGTGAATACCGCACTAGAGTCCTAGTGAGACTATGGCATCCACAATTGGGGTATGTTATGAGGCTGAAGTTAGTGGGGAGGGGAAAGAGATGGGGAAGAGGGAGATTGTGCTTTTCGATAAATCATCACTAATAACACCCAGATATTTCCTTCTCAATTAAAGCAAATCACAAGTTTTTATATCAGGAGGGCACCAATATAAACGTACATAATATTATTATTCATGGAACTACGAAATCACTGAATTGGGAAAGTGCCTTTTTGGGGTAAGTGCATCTAGGCTTTCTTCCTTATTTGAATACAATATTCAAGCGCTGCATTCTATGAAAATCTATTATAATTAGCTATATTCACACTCTGAAACACAGAGCTGTATCCACAAAATCTGGAGCTGTATCCACAAACACAGCAAGTTGATAGAAAACTTCAAATTTTTACATTAAGTTTTTGTCAACGCGCGAGTTGAGTGCTTTCGTAATTTATCCATAACTTGACTAAATCTTGCTGTGTTGGGAAGTCACAAATTGTTAGTTAATCTATAATTAAATGTATGTAGGTGTAAGACTAGATTCACTTCCCACACAAATTTACATGCCGGGGTGAGTGCTACTACTAAATGTTACTAGTGATATACTATAAAAATACGAAATACATATTAAAGTAATAATTCCATTTGCGATATGTCAAAGATAAACAAAAATAATTGTAAAGTACATAAATGAATTAAAAATGTACGTAGGAATATTACAAACCTGATTAATTATTTAATAAAATAAAATACTTTTTTGTTTAAAACCACGAGATTTATTAATTTATGAACCGACCGGTTTCGCTTACTTAAGCATCATCAGGGTACAAATTAATACTGTATTACAAATTAATACTATTAATAGTATTAATTTGTACCCTGATGATGCTTAAGTAAGCGAAACCGGTCGGTTCATAAATTAATAAATCTCGTGGTTTTAAACAAAAAAGTATTTTATTTTATTAAATATGTCAAACCACAAAGTGATTGCTTACTACAATAAGATTAATTATTTATTATGATATTTCAAATTTAATGTATAAAATGAAGTACAATAAGTAATCTAGAAGGTTTTTTTTTAAGAAGGAGTGTAAAATGCCCAGGAATTATGTAATAAGACTTCTAAGGCTACTTCTTATACAAAAGAAAAACTGTTGGAAGCAGTGGAAAGAGTAAAGATCGGTGGCATGAGTTGAGAAAATTTTCCGAATACCCTGATTATTTATTAGGTATGGCCGGTACGGGTTATGTTAAATCTACCAGTAGATATGGCTCTACCGGCTGAAGTTAAAAAAAACAATAAGAAAAGCCAAAAAGCTACACGTTATGGAGATATGGATTATGGATTTGGCCTTCCCAAAAAAGAAAGTGATTGAGATAGTTTCTAATTAACGAGTTGAATACATGGCATTCCAGGACAAGATTGGTTTGCGGGGTTCTCAAAACGTAACAATTTATAAAAAAACCTCAGGCTATTGAAAACGTCAGGAAAAGGGTTTTAGATCCATTTGTAATAAATTAATATTTTGATATTTTGATAGAATCAATAGAAAAACTCGAACTTTAAAACCGCCCTTATCATAAATGGAACTTGGATGAAACTAGTTACTTTAA
Source organism: Limnephilus marmoratus (assembly GCA_917880885.1). Classification (NCBI taxonomy): domain Eukaryota; kingdom Metazoa; phylum Arthropoda; class Insecta; order Trichoptera; family Limnephilidae; genus Limnephilus; species Limnephilus marmoratus. Next base: position 48,906,143 of record OU862909.1, on the reverse strand, counting down.
AGACCCTAGCAAAACAAAGCAGTGGTATTATTGGATATCCTTCTACCAGAACAATTAGATAAACCAGAACAGATAACCCTACAGCTTTGTATTTATTTTCTATTATTTTAAAGTAGTTGCAAACAAAGGGTGCCGAAATTTTTTTTGTGGGAAAGTACTCGTATGTAATTAAATTACAAAGCAATCAATAAAGAAAAATAAAAAAAATATATTAAAAATTTTTTTTTACCCACCTTACCTCAGTCTGCAAAATTACGTTTGATTTATAATTAATATTGTAAATTCCACTATCTTCATTGTTTTAAAGTAGAGAAATAGTGTATTTATTTCGTTTTAAATTTTTATTGAAAAATAGTGTATATATTGCGTGATTGGCAATTAAACATTTTAATTAATTTAACCAAAAATAAAAATAACAAGGTTAGATCCACTTACCCCGAAGGCGAAGTATAAATATTTGAATGCAATCCTGTGAAATATGGGATTTAAATTTCAAAATGTATTAATTTTATATGATGCACTTATCCCAACTCACCTTACTTAATATATCTCATCTCTTCACTTAGGTAGACTCAGTGGCGTAGGTTAGCATGGGTGGAACCCGGGGTGGATAACGTGGTATCACCCCTCCATCGGGTGACACCACGTTATCCCCCCCCCCTCGCTACGCCACTGGGTAGACTCTCTACACTTTTAATAGGTATTTCAAAAACTTTAACGCAAAAGGCTGTGAATTTCACGAGTTGAAATAGTTTCTTCCTTCGTTAGTTAATTATTATTACTGCTAACTAACGTGGCATTTCCCTATCTGATATTTTTTCCATCATCAAAGATAGATCCCGCAATGTTTGGACAGAGTATTGGACCATTGCTAGTCAATCCAAGGGTGCCCGCTACGCCTCAATACAAAGGACTATCCCAACAAAACCGTGGTTTCAAAAATTCCCCCATTTTTCAAAAAAAGAAATTTCCTTACTTATTCGAATGAGAATCGGACATTGTTCCGTTCCTTCTCACCTTTTTAAAATTCATGTGCTTGACTCCCCAGATTGTACGTTCTGTGGTCTAGAAGTGGGAACATATATAGATCACATATTTTTTGATTGTCCCTCTCTAAATAAATATCCTCTCTTCTATCAAGATTTATCCAAAATTGCCTCTCCTCCATTCAACATCTCATCTCTTCTAAGTCTGAACTCCACTCCAATCTTCCATAAATTTCTGAAATTTGCACATTTAAATAAAATTAATGTATAAATTCACCTTTCTTTTCTCTGTAATTATAAATGATGGCCTAGAACACCCTTGAAGGGTGAAAGCCAGAAATAATAATAAAAAAACGTGGCATTTCACGAGTTGAAATAGTTTTTTTTCCTTCATGAGTTAATTATTATTACGCTACTAACGTGGCATGCATTCATCTATATGTAGGCTGTGAGTAATAAATAAAGTTTTAAGTTCGGGAAATGTCAATTTTATTATTATCTTGACCAGTCAGCGGTTAAGTTGACATCGCGTTTGGATTCCACACAGGCGTCGCGTATTCGATTCGTTCTCCATCACGAAACTAGCAACATTTTCCGCTTAGTGTGGAGGAATAGGAAATTTTCAAATATTGTCAGTTTATTCGTAACCACGGAATGTTTGTCTTTCTTTAATTTTTTTTTAAATCTTCCTCTGATTGTTGAGGCCAATAAATAAGTTCGTTGCCAAATCGTAGGAAAAAGCTTACCTATTGCTCGCTTTTATGGTTACTTTTATGGTACACGCCACTCTGTGACTGGTAGGTGGGTACCTGCTTACGTACATATCTAAGTCTAAACACGTAAGCATTTTTAATTAATCACATTCAAGAGTTCACTCTCCAATTCTCTGCAGTCGTCTTTTACAGAACTGAGGTTCACAAACTCAGAATTTTCCGCAATCCAGAGCTCGACGCGTTTAGCCTCAATTATTTTTTAATAGAGTTACACTGTTTTACCTGGGCTGGCCATCTTGCTGGAATAATAAATTGTTCCTGTGAAATTTTTCATGGCATGTTTTTGATGTCATGAGCTTCTCCAGACAAATTTATCCTCTCCCTGCAGAGAAGGTTATTGAGCAGTATTGAGGTTATCTTCAACACTGAAGCGCTGATAATGTTTATCCTACGTGCCGTCCACTGTCCAGGCGATTCTCAGTTCTCAGCGTTATTTGCCTACAGCTCCAAGAAAACAGAGTTAATTCACTTCGTTATGAATATTTATTATTAATTAATATTATCTGAGAACCAACCCCACAGACAAGTAATATTTTTAATTGTAATTGTGCATAAAGAAAAGAACTGGTGCAGTTGATTGTACAAAACGATTATCATATCTATAAATTCACATCAATATTCAGTACCTATATCAAAGTAGATAATGGATTTCATGAATAAACAGAACAGTGACAAAGCAGATTACTTGAAAAGCGATATAAAGTCATCAAAAGTGATGAAAAAAACTAATCTTATCTAAACTTAGTTAATCTTGATTTAATATCACTTTCCATTAATATTCTGTATTGTTACTGTCCTGATGTTTGGTCGCGTCCCTAAAATCCCTACCGCGTTTTAGTCGCTTTAAATTTTCAATATCAAAATTTAAATATTTAGAAATAAAATTATTAATTTCTAATATATACATTGGAAAGATTATTTTATCTAGATTTTAGAACAATTTTTGTTTTTGCAAAGTGATAAAAAATTATCAATATAGAGGTGTATTTACAATATATGGGAATAATATTAAAATTTAAATATTTAGAAATAAAATTATTAATTTCTAATATACACATCAGAAAGATTATTTTATCTAGATTTTAGAACAATTTTTGTTTTTGCAATCTGATAAAAAATAACCAATATAGAGGTATATTTAAAATGTAAATTGTCGTTACAGCGACTGAATCGGTATAGGTTTTGTTAATACGCGGTCCGGTTACTAGTGACACTGAAGCACGTTGAAATAATTATTTGAGCATTAAAGATAGAAGATATTTAATTGAAAAAAATAAGATTAATAGGCAAGTACTTATGGAAATTATATTTAAGTTTTTTTTATTTAGTTTCACCCTTCTTTCATGTTATTATTTTTCACATGTCGAGAATACGGCATGCGAGTTACGAATACTTTAGGTAGAAATAAGTAAAACTTCAAATCTAAGTTATTAAGGTAGGGTAGACTGGGGACGGTTAACAGGCGTCATGATTGAAACATCTCAATTTTCTCGAAAACTACGAGTATGATGGGTACCTACGAAAACACACAGCAACACACACCAATCCGTACTCCGTGAGACAGTTTGGGACCTGTCCTCATTGTCCTCAAGTATTAGTAGCGTTCGAGCGACACAGTTCGTATAGTACGGACGCAGTCGTGCTCAGGAGACGTTATTGAATATCGATGGGTAGATTTATTAATTTATTAATTTCATCTAGGGGTTAATGTTTCCAGGAGTGATGAACGTACGAGTATGAATACAACTCTCTCACTGCGGCGCAAGCGAATGGGTCGAGAGAGTTCGGCTAAGTTAGGCTCAATCAATCTCTCCCGATCCGGTCCGCCATGCAATGGGTGATGGCCAAACGCATTGGAGGACAAGACGTAGACAAACCTTACCCCAAGAGCCCGGGCACCCCTACTAGGTCACCAAACATAGCAAACCACTTGGAGTGACTTACGGCAGAGGTGTTGGTTGTCCAATAAATGGTTCCCGGGCGGCGGTAACTACATTCGTCTCCCAAATGTCACAAACCACAAATAAAAGTATTTTTTATGCCATTTTCTACTACCAACGTTCCATTTTTTGTAATATTTATTTCTTTATTATTGAATTTTACACAGAGAAGTGATCACACGTGAAGCGCTGCAATATCAGGGGAGACCAAGCATCATGAGGAAGGCGTTATTGTACTGGACCCGAAGTCTTTCTATACTACTCTACCAGGGGTAAATCCAAAATTGTTACGATTGAAACGGTGTTATGGTTGAAACAAGCACTTTTGTATGAGACTCAAAAACTTAGTTTGTTACCATTCTATTCTGACAGTGTAAAATCGCAGTAAAAGAATGTCCAATCCTAGTTAGTATAGGTAATTAAGAACACAACTAATTATTTTTAAAAAATGTTTAATTTCAAGACATTTGTATTTACAGTTTTAAAAATATTTTGTTAAGTTCAATGTCTTCACGATCTCAATGAGGACTGTTACAATAACGAAAATGTTAAACACTGATTAAAATTAAACATATTTGAGTTTTTTCAATTAACCCCACATAAGATTTCAATGGACCCGAGTATCAGTGGCGGTCCGTGAGTTTTCAGTCAACTAGAGTGCTAAGATTGAAAAATACGACTTTATCGATGTAGTTGTAGCTGAAAAAAATTATTTTTTCAAAATTTTAATATCTTGTATGCAGATTTTCAGAATTCTTTCAGTTTGTGCATGCGCCCCATCCACATTTCAGTATATCTTCACACAAAAAATTGAAATTAAAAAAAAACGAGTGCAGTTTACACGCGGTAGAAGCGAAACTTTACCAAAACAATCTTAACCAATACTTGAAAAGTGAGGTGAGGTCATAATCAAAGCGACCAATGAGCGCAGACCTCGCGTAATTTCCGTTTCATATATCAATCAATAGGATCCTTTAAAAGCGTTAGAGCCTTTCAAATCATAATCAAAGCGGCCAATGAGCGCAGTTTATGCGTCGCAGATACAGTAGTCATCATTTCCGTTTCATCCAAAAACCAAATCACAGCGGGGCTATAGAAGTTTCACTTTAAAAATAAATTTCACTTTCAGCTACAACAACGTTAATACTTTCAATCTTAGCACTCTAGCTCACTGAAAACTCTCGGACCGCCATAGCCGAATATGTTGTCAATCGAACCTCAATTTCCTATCTCCTTTATGGTTATTGTGTCCCACCTGTAGGGGTTGTCGCCACCTAAGAAATTTTATTTAGAAACTAGATAGATTATAATTGAACTAGTATACATAGCTTACATGTAAATACAAAAGATAGGTACTACACTACATGCAGTTAAAGTGAAATAATTTCACTCAATCGTCCCCGGTCTAACCTACCGACGCACAGTGATTCGTTTCATACAAGCTAGACGCTAATAAGTCACTTTTGAATTCCCAAACAATGACGTGATGGCGGCATTACCAGATAGACAGGATAATAAATGGATGCTTAATTGGGGTGATTAGTGCACGCATTGACTCATACCAGAGGCCTAAAGTCGAATAATGTGTTTGAAATTATCATTCGCATTTATTCCTTTAAAATTGTGTAATAAGTTTTAAGTGTTTTTTTCGGTTCTGTAAAATGGAGGCTACTTTGGAAGGTATGTTTTTAAGTTTTTTTTTATTAATACTTTAGTGCAAATAATTTTAGTTGTTTTTTAAATAATAAATAAGTTTTCCGTTTTTTTTGGCCTAAAAAATATTAAATTTCTAATTTCTCGAGAGTTTATCTCAGAGAGTATATACTCTCTGAGATAAATTGATATCAACATCGCACGATAATTTTTTTTTTTTTTAACAGTGCAACTAAGGGAACGTACCCATACTACGTGACACGTTTAGGGGGGGGGGGGGGGTCTTCAAAATGTCACGCTCCATACAAATGAGCGGCGGTTTGCTTAGGTTTTTGGTCACCGGGGGGGGGGGGTGGGGGTTAAAAATTGCAAAAAGTTGGTCACGTAGTATGGGTACGTTCCCTAATATTCTATTCATATCAGTTTCGATATTAACCCGCACGAATCTACATTATCATTATTTTTTCATTTTACAGGAACCACATACGAGATTTCCAGGCTGAAATTGTTCGTGACATGGAAGAGTTTGTCGAAGAAAGAAAGGCTTGAAGGAATGTTTAACATAATTTTAAGTATATTTGAACTTGATAAGCTCAGTGCAAGTGGTAGAAAAAGAGTTGAAAAACCAAATAAGGCTTATATCTTTAAATATAAGCCTTAATTTGTCCGTAATTTTAGCAATTCACTCAACACTCAAAACACACTTTTTTTTACTTTTTACATATAATTGTTTTATTATAAACCTCAAATACTCTATTAACACATTATTTAAAAATTATAAAAAATAAAATAAAAAAAAACGATAGGAAAAAAAAAATATTAATAATTTTTAACACTAATTTTCATAAAATTAGTATTGACTACTCCTCAATAGAGGGTTAAAAATAATTTAATCATGTGTAAGAGTTTTTAGCGTCTAGCATGTATGAAACGAATCACTGTGCGACGCCGACACGGTTGTGTAAATATATATCTACCTAATATCGACACCTAATTTCAAATGTTAATCAGTAATATCATATTAGAGTTGTCTATATACTTTCTATTCAATTGTTCCATGCCAATTTAAGAATTTTAAAATTACGATTTTCCCCATGATGAACAACCTCGCTAAAACCAATCAACTTTCCTTTTTAACCTAATTATATTTGTTACAAAAGTATAAGGCCTTTATTTTTATTGGGACATAATTCATCAACTGTGAGACTGAGACATTCTGCAACGCTCAAATAGTCAGAAAGGCAAAAATTGAATTATTGACCTAATCTGACCGGAAATACTGAAACAGTGGGTAGATCATTATCATCACTATTGGCTCTACAACCCCTGGTGGGTCTTGGCCTCCTCAAGAGTCTTCCTCCACTCATCTCGGTTTTGAGCCAGCTCTCTCCAGTTTAGAAGCTCCAAGATAGATATGCCTTTGAGGACGTTGTCGCTCCATCTTAGTCTTGGTCTTCCCAGGCTCCTTCGCCCTATTGGCCTTGAGTTCAGCAGGGACTTTGGTGCTTGATACTCGGTCATTCTCTCCACATGACCCAGCCACCGAAGTCTTCCCAGTTTTATAAATTTTGCGACGTTTAGCTCATTAAACAAAGTATAGAGCTCATTGTTATAACGTCTGAGCCAAAATCCATTTTCTAGAACCGGTCCGAAGATGCGCCTCAAAATTTTTCTTCCAAAAATGTCCAGTGCTCGCTCATTCCTCTTAGTTAGTACCCAAGTCTCAGCTGCGTACGTATGTACTGGTCTGATAAGTGTTTTGTACACTAATATCTTCGTGTTTCTGTACGGAGGTGTCTACTAATATCTACAGGAATTCCAAAAACTGAAAAAATCGAACTAATATCTACGAGAATCAAAGTGTTGACGAATATCTACAGCTCAAACTGTTGACTAATATCTATGAGAACCAAAGTGTTGACGAATATCTACAGTACTGGCAGAGGTTGGATTTGCAATTATGTATAGCATATTGGAATAACGTAATATTGCGTATGCAGTTTAAAAAACTTAATTTATGTAAGTATGTATGTAAAAATCCCTGATATCGGACTATTGGACACATTTAGCTGATTAGTCCAACCTACGCTCTGTAGATATTAGTTCAACCTACGCTCTGTAGATATTAGTCAACACTCTGAAGTTCGTAGATATTAGTTCAACATATGAGCTGTAGATATTCGTCCGACATACAGGCTGTAGATATTAGTAACTGGAGTCTTCTGGACAGCAGTCACAGTGGGTAGATACCTACCTTTTTTATTTTACACTTTAAATACATTTGAAGTTAGGCTTAAATGGGATTTTGTTTTATTTTTAGCAACATTTATGGTCTTTAATTCGTAAGTTTTCGAAAAAAAAATTATAGTTATACACCTACCCACGCCGAGTTTCTATGTACAGAACCAAGGAGCTCTTGTCAGGTCGAATTAATGGTCGTCATCGGTCATCAGTGGAAAAAAATACCTACTTAGCGTTTTTTCCGCACAGTGCGAAGTGCGAATATGGTATGCGCATGCACAAGGAGTCAAGGTAAGGAAAGGTCGAGTATGAAGCGGGGCATTAATCTGGTAGGGACCAAATCAACCAAAAGTGTCTGTGTACAATTTATAACCTATTTTATTCCTAGCCGTGTATATCCTACAAGCCCGCATTTTCTTTCCATGCCCCTTGATCGTTTTAACATTAAATTTAATTATACATAAACCAACAAACAGCTGATTCATTACAAGATTTGCCAGTGACGTCACGTGTGTGTAGGTATCTGTCTTGCGAATCAATTGTCGGATCAGCGTAATGAATGCCAGTGGGTAATATGCGTTTACTTCGATGCTCATGTTTATTTGTAGAGGTTAAATTATTATTCTGATAGTGCCTTGAAGTAGGGCAGTGCTGTCAGTAGAGGGGCAGCGGTGGCGGCCAAGGTGACCCCCTGTTTCTGTTTCTAGTGCACTTAACGAGCACCTAGTGCACCTACGTCTGACTCTGCCAGGACCGCCTCAGGGGGAGATGGCATAACGATTGTGATTGTATGTATTTACCACGGTCAAATGAACACCGGTCGTGTGATACGATGAGGCCATCGTTATTTTCCCCTCTCTAATGCGAGGAATTAAAAATGCCTAATAATTTTGAACGGTATGTATTAATTGTTACGGTGTAAAAATAGGTAAATGCCTTTAAACCTTTTGAATAGTAGGTGCGTAAATTTAGAGTGTTGTGACTGCATTTCAATCATTTGACATCTAGAGAAAATGCCCCTCCCATCTGAGTTATCTATTTTATGCTAGGTCTACACTACTCGCGAAGTTCCTCGATGAAATATTCGGGAAAGTTGACCGAAGTTCGAAGTACGTCGCTACACACTCGTTTAACTTCGCGAGAACTCATTCGCGCGGTGGTGCTGTCACTGTCACGACTCGCACGTCATGGACGCTCAAGTAGCAGCTGCCGTTGCAATGTGCACGCTCGCGTATTATAACTATGTACATATTTTTACATTCATAAGTACAAAACCCAAGAAATAACTACTAACACGTACATTAGAAATACTAGATCTCACGGTCAATAACATATCCAACAAGTAACTACTAACACAACATTTGGGCAAAAAAGCTTCTTATATTATGGAATTAAACTCTACAATAAAATACCACTCTCACTCAAAAACCTCAACATTATAACATTTAAATTTCAAATAAAAAGCTGGATACTAAATAAATACTATAAAAATACTAATAAATCAGAAATAGAAAATATACTGATATCAAATACAGACTAAAACCAAATCTGGTGAACTGAATTATAAAGAAAACACTATCTTATTTACTTTATAATTATAAAAAAAAAAATACTACATGATATTATATGTTATGTCTAATTCATATTAATTTCTTGTAATTAAATTATAATATGTAAATGAAATCCTCAGCACGGGAGATCCCAGTGAGGATATCATTATCTCTACTTGTTACTAAGAAATTAAGACAATAAACCATTATTATTATTTATTGACGCATCTTTTTTTCTACGGTAGCTCCTGTACGTTGCAAAAAGCGAATCCTTCTTTTTCTTTAATTCGTCTACGGGTATTTCTAACATGCCCCGGTCGCAGGACCAACAGAATTTGCTCCTGCGACCACTGTATTTCACTCAATCGTGCCGTGTGACAATACAAAAAAAAATAATTGCTAGCGCGCACCGCGCACGTGTATTCACGACGACGTATTGAAGGTGAAGCGAACTGAAGTTAACCGAGTAGTGTAGAGAGGCACTTCGTGCAACCTCGAGTCCTTTGACTCGGGCGCAAAAACCGACAAAAACTGGAGGTCGCCCGAGGCGAGCCAAGGTTGGACGAAGTAAGACGAAGTGCCTCTCCGCACTATTGTATTCGGCTAACCTCGTTCAACTTCGAGAATAGTGTGGAGCTAGAGTTATGATCTAGATCGAGCGAGCCATTTGAAAATGGAAAGGATTTGTTGTGTGTCCACACTTGCTATTCTATTTCATTAAAACTTGTGCCTACTGTCGATTCAATATACTTAGAATAGAACGAAAATGGAAGTTAATATTTTTATCGGGCGTTCTATGGCATAGAAATTGCATTATAAAAAAATGCTCTCACTGATCTATTTCATAGATACTATCAAATAGGATAGATAGATAGAATATATTATAGAATAGATGAGGTGGGAATGCGCCACACGGCATTATTATTAGTTTTGTTTATCAAGGAAAATATACTTAATTATGAATACTTACCTAATTGCCAGACCACAATTCCGTCTTACTTACTGCAAATCTCTTTGAACGATATTAAATTACCTATTAATAATATTATGATTATAATCAATTTACTTTCAATACGTTTTCAGTATACCTACATAGGCATTCCTGAATGACTGGTCCTTTCCTTTTGAATGTTACGTAAATATAATTATTAGAACCACGAAGAGCCAGATTTCAGAACTAAAATAAATTTACAGGTGGCTCCAAAAACTGTTTTGACAGCTGTTTCGGCCTTCAAGGCCATTATCAAACTGTGGTTATGCCACTGTTATTACTGTAAGTACTACAATCACTCACAGATAGATTCACAACCAAAATTAGTATGCAGGCCCGGACTGGGACCATTTGGGGCCCTCCGCTAAAACCTGTAAAGGGGCCCCCTAACGTGTGGTGGTGGGGAGGAGGGGGGAGGGGGGGGGGGGGGGGGGGCGCAAGAAAACGGGGGTCCGGGGGCCTACCCCGGATAATTTTTGAAAATAAGAAGAAATTCAGATAGGTTTTTATACGAATATTATGATTTTCGACTTTGGTTGACTTTATTATTATTGAAATAAGAAATTCACAGTATTTTTAGGATACCACAACACTACTAAACACATGCTGTAGAACTGCCAATAATTATAACGGAGTACAAAATAAAGGGCAGGATTTAATTCACACCAAAGCCTTAATGATTATGTCAAAATTATTTGTGTAGTAAAAATAATGACAAACGGATTTTAGGGATTAGAAAAACAATAATGGTTTTGCATCATGTACCACAACTCAACTCTAAACAAAAAAATAATTTAACTAAAAAAAACTGCGCTGTAAATTTAGCAAACCGCATCGCATAAAATCGACTTGAAAAAGTGGCTTGAAAACCTTAGTGTGGGGTGGATGTTATTATCAATGTAGTAAAGGGGGGAGGGGAAGGACGATATGCGCTTGCGCGGCCCTACTGAGTGATCAGCTGATCTGATAGGACATCGCGGTGCAGTTGTCGGTATTAGTTAATTTATGAGTTGTCTTCTAGGGATGTCGAAAGTGGAAAAAATATCGATATATTGATGTATCGATATTTATATACGTCGATATATCGAGGAAAAAATATCGTGTCGATTTATCGGTCAAATTTTCAAAAGATTTTGCGTTTTTTAAATAATAGTGTATTCAGCTCAATATTATCAATTGTAATTTTTATACACAATGTGCATTATTTTGTACAAAAATCTCAATAAAAATGAAGGTATTTTGATTAGGTAATAATTACAAAAATATCAAAGCCTTCTAACTTGTATGTAAACTGAGACTCATACAAAGTTTGTATGCGTCTCAGTAACATTCTATTGGCGTATTAATCTGTCAAAATCTTCGTGTTTGGAACAAGGTATAGTCAATAATCATAGACAATTGGGAATCAGCACATAGGAGTGGCTTAAAAAAAAATGGCAAAAATAGCATGCATTTCTATGTATGTACCTACACGTATGAGATAGTATTAGTGATCACAAATACTAATGCAAAGACAATAGATTTGTAAGCTATTAATAGTTAAAATTTCAACCGCCAGATGTCATGAGTTCGTTCCTATACGGTTTTGGATTCTAGTGACTATAGTTACATAAATTTAAAAAAGTGTATCGTTTTTCATACAATTTTCGATATTTGATATTTTGTATCGATATATGGGATCAAAATATATCGGCTAAAAGTATCGATATATTGAATTAAAAATATCGATACATCGACATATCGATACTTTTTCAACAAGCCTATTGTCTGTTTGACAGTGGACACACGACACACGTCAACGCGCAGACGATGCGGATGACAGTGGATCGTATAAAGCTTTCGTATACACGGCGAGATATAAACAAGGGCGGCTGGTTGAATAGTGTGTTTGTGTGCAGCACTGGTAAATTATATCGTCTAAAATTACTTTATAATATCTTACCGAAAAATATAAAATCTATGAATCTCATTAAAAATATCACTTACCAATATAATGCCTAATATAATATGAATCAGGGAGAGCAAATTCTCAAAGTTCCGCGCGAAGTTACCCTGTCCCCGGTGTGCAGGCCGATTGCAAACGGAACGAATTATGTTTTTATATCGAATATCCCAAACATCGCCAGCGCGCAACGCCGCCCACAAGTATGAAAAATTAAGCTATATCGATGTGCCACCCAGCGGCCTTTATCATACAAACTTAAATTTGGATTTAAAGCAAAAATACTTAACCAAATTGAAAAATTCTTTTTTTAATCAAAAGGTACAGCAAATACCTAAATTTTACATATATTTGCTTTTTTATTGATTGGTTTTTTAATTTATAAAACGCAGATCATTAAGGAATTCAATTTTTTTATAGGAAACTTTGACAATTTTGCCCGCGTGCTGTTTATACATTGTTTATAAATACTGTTTGTATCCTGTTTATAATGAAATATAAAACTATCTAACCAACCATCAAGCCGTTTCCTCGCAGGGGTAGGCAGAGAGGCCGGACCGCCAAATAACTCGGTCTTGACTTCTTCTACCATTCACATTTGCGTCGTATATTCTTCTTACACTACTTTCAAATTTATTTTATTAAAATAAATTAAATATTGTAAAAAAAGAGTTTTTTGGGTTGAAATTTAAGATTTATTTACGAAAAAATTGTATTGTTTCTATTTTCTTAGTACAGAAAAAAGATCTGTTCAAAAAAATTTTAATTTTAATTAAAAAGCGATATGTAGAAGTTTTCACAATTCGAAAACAGCTTAAAATAGACCTTCTCTCCAAATAAGACAAGTGGAATCATTTTTACCTAATGTTGCTTAGTAATCGTTATCTCATTGTTACGGATTATCAGTGAACCATCACGTTTTCAGGGCAGCGGCCGCCACTGGATATAAACAGTTGTTGGACATGTTCTACTTTTGGAAAATGTATTTTTTTTTTCGAAAATGTAAACAAACATTACTAAGAACACAAAATAACTACTAACAAGACAATTTTTTTTGTGCGTTTTGTGGGGCCCCTTCGGGGCCCCCTCGCGCCGGGGGCCCTCCGCGATCGCGGACCTGAGGACCTGGCCAGTCCGGGCCTGTTAGTATGTTTGATGAATCATTTTAAACATCACGAATAAATAAAATCATAAATAAGTCGTCTCAAAGTGGCACAACAGAAATTTACGGAAATGTCCTAAAACAATAACAATGAACTCCATAACTGGTTAATGTTCAGTTCCAGCTGGCTCCACCACACGCTAGACGGTGGTATAGTAACTGAGTATAGGAGTAAGACCTAACCTAACCCAAACCGTCGGTGTACATGTGTACAATGCTTGGCATTGGAGCCTAGAGACGCGGCGGTAAAAAATATGTCGAATGTAGGTATATGGTAAAAATAATGAGTGAGTAATTTTAATTAAGTATTGCGGTAGAGATAATTATACAGATACCTGCAATGATCCAAGTCGCCCCCTGATTGATTAAGATGTCCACCCCATATTGCGGTACCTGATTACTACTAAGGGAACGTACCCATACTACGTGACACGTTTGGGGGGGGGTCTTCAAAATGTCACGCTTGGTACAAATGAGCGGGCGGCGGGCCTAGGTTTTTGCGCCGGGGGGGGGGGGGGGGGGGTAAAAATTGCAAAAAAAATTGGTTACGTAGTATGGGTACGTTCCCTAACTGTAATGTTGAAGGCCCATCACCAGTAGAACGAATATAATAAAGAGAATAATTTACGGCCACACTGCGGCCAACTTCAAACGTTGGGACGATTGTGTGGAGGGGAAGTTTGTGCGTTGGAAGTTCGAGTTGGAAGGTTGGAGTCTGAGTTGGCCGATCGCCTCCGAGGCGATCGGTGATGGCTGATTCATGCGAGTTAGCCCAACACATCAGTCTGCGCAATATTATTACGGGAGAGTTGTATAAAGATTGTTTGAAATTATTATTTTTTTAGCTTTACGAATCAAAATTATAGAAACCAAAGCACCGCCTGCACAATTGTAGGCAACTGATAAGATACGGCGCCGAATCAGCTGTTCGACGTCCGCCATTTTGGAGTTCGGAGTTGGAGAGTTGGCCGCAACCACCACACGATCAGCCAACCTTCCAACTCCCAACTAGTTCGGAGTTGGAAAGTTGGTTTCGGTGTGGTTGTAGTATTTTTTGTTTATTTATTAATTGCTTCTTCACAATTTAAATACATTTTTTAGCATGTAATTATTAACCCCACTAGGGTTCGCCTGTATCGGGGTTAATAATTTCACAATTTAATAAAAGTAACACACATAAATCTCAGCCATTATTTGGTCATTACCAAATAGAAATAATAAAATTTAAAAATAAAATGATAAACGGAGGAAAATTGTAGAAAAAATCACACTTGCATGAATTGACAACCAAGAGTTGAGAGATCAAACAAAATGTTATCATTCATGTAGTTCATACCATTTTCAACACAGAGAAAATTAAAAAAATATACATATTGAGATTTAAAAAAAATATATGTATAAGTAAAAATAACTAAATGAAAAAACAAAGATTTATGAGCAGTTACATATATTAAAGAGAATCTTTCTTATACAATATTGAAGTGAGTATTCAAGTATCAAATAGCATTATTATTTTATCTCTGTTATCTTCACAGTAGTGATGGTCACCATCGAGTATTTTTAGATAATCGAAATATTTTAATCAAAACATCGAAAGAATCGATGACTAATCGAATTCATTGCTCGGAGTTCAGCGGGAGCAATAGTTGCGGTCTGAGGCAGCTTTTGCATCTATGAAGGAGGGAGGGGAGGGTTCATAGGCAAAATATGGTTCATCGGTATGGCAATATTTTTACAAAATTACCTACGTATATTTTAATCACTGGCAACATTGTATTAATATTCCGGATAAACTAAATTTCAAATTTGTATGTTTATCCGATTGTAAACGTTTTTATGTGTTTCCGTCGAAAATAAATTCAATTATAACGCAACGAAGTGCTGGTTAAACAAGAAAACAACATTGGAAGAACAGATAGATATTACGCCGCTGCACACGCACACTTTCGCGACCCCCCAGCAAGACGCCTTGTCGAGGGTATTTTTAGGAAAGGTTAAAATGATGATTTTTTTAATAATTCTTCTTTTGGCAGATTTTTGATTGATTCATGTACAGACCATGATTTTTTTTATAATTCTTCTTTTGGCAGATTTTTGATTGATTCGTGTACAGACCATGATTCATACAGATCATGTAAGAATCCAAAATTACAGTCAATTTAGTGCCGTAGGGCCGAAGTTATGACCGACCCCAAGTGTTAACACGTACCGACCATGATTCTTAGTAAGAATCCAAAATTTCAATCAATTTAGTGCGCAGGGCTGAAGTTTTGACCGACCCCAAGTGTTTAAACGACCGAACCCAAGTGCTAAAACGACCGACCCCAAGTTTTAAAATGATGATTTTTTTTTTAAATTCTCGTGATTATTTTTTAATTCTTCTTTTGGCAGATTTTTTTATTGATTCGTGGACAGACCATGATTCTTTTAAGTAACAATCCAAAATTTCAATCGGCTCGGTTCCATAGGGCCGAAGTTATAACCAAACCCAAGAGTTTAAACGACGGACCCCAAGTTTTGAAATGACGATTTTTTGTTAAATTCTTCTTTTGGCAGATTTTTGATTGATTCGTGTACAGACCATGATTCTTAGTAAGAATCCAAAATTTCAGTCAATTTAGTGCCGTAGGGCCGAAGTTATGACCGACCTCAAGTGTTAACACGACCGAACCCAAGTGCTTTTAAACGACCGACCTCAAGGTTTGAAATGATAATTTTTTTTAATTCTTCTTTTGTCAATTCAGTGCCGTAGGGCCGAAGACAAGTGTTGAAACGACCGAACCCAAGTGCTAAAACGACCGACCCCAAGATTTAAAATGATGGTTTTTTTTTAATTCTATTTGGAAGATTTTTGATTGATTCGTGTACAGACCATGATTCTTAGTAAGAAACCAAAATTTCAGTCAATTAAGTGCCGTGGGGCCGAAGTTATGACCGACCCCAAGTGTTGAAACGACGGAACCCAAGTGCTAAAACGACCGACCCCAAGTTTTAAAATGATGATTATTTTTTTTAATTCTTCTTTTGGCAGATTTTTGATTGATTCGTGTACAGACCATGATTCTTAGTAAGAATCCAAAATTTCAGTCAATTTAGTGCCGTAAGGCCGAAGTTATGACTGACCCCAAGTGTTAAAACGACCGAACCCAAGTGCTATTAAACAACAGACACCAAGTTTTGAAATAATAAATTTTTTTAATTTTTCTTTCGTCAATTCAGTGCCGTAGGTCCAAAGTTTTGACCGACCCCAAGTGTTGAAACGACCGAACCCAAGTGCTAAAACGACCGACCCCAAGATTTAAAATGATGATTTCTTAAAAAAATTCTCTTTGGCAGATTTTTGATTGATTCTTGTACAGACCATGATTCTTAGTAAGAATCCAAAATTTCAGTCAATTTAGTGCGCAGGGCTGAAGTTTTGACCGACCCCAAGTGTTTAAACGACCGAACCCAAGTGCTAAAACGACCGACCCCAAGTTTTAAAATGATGTTTTTTTATTAAATTCTTCTTTTGGCAGATTTTTGATTGATTCGTGTACAGACCATGATTCTTAGTAAGAATCCAAAATTTCAGTCAATTTAGTGCGCAGGGCTGAAGGACCGACCCCAAGTGTTTAAACGACCGAACCCAAGTGCTAAAACGACCGACCCCAAGTTTTAAAATGATGATTTTTTTTTTTTAATTCTTCTTTTGGCAGATTTTTGATTGATTCGTGTACAGACCATGATTCTTAGTAAGAATCCAAAATTTCAGTCAATTTAGTGCCGTAAGGCCGAAGTAATGACCGACCCCACGTGTTAAAACGACCGAACCCAAGTGCTATTAAACAACAGACCCCAAGTGTTGAAACGACCGAACCCAAGTGCTAAAACGACCGACCCCAAGATTTAAAATGATGATTTCTTAAAAAAATTCTCTTTGGCAGATTTTTGATTGATTCTTGTACAGACCATGACTCTTAGTAAGAATCCAAAATTTCAGTCAATTTAGTGCGTAGGGCCGAAGTAATGACCGACACCAAGTGTTGAAACGACCGAACCCAAGTGCTAAAACGACCGACCCAAAGATTTGAAATAATGACTTTTTTTTAAATTCTCTTTGGCAAATTTTTTGATTGATTCGTGTACAGACGATGATTTTTAGTAACAATCCAAAATTTCAGTCAATTTTGTGCGGTAGGGCCGAAGTTATGACCGACCCCAATTGTTGAAACGACCGAACCAAAGTGCTAAAACGACCGACCCCAAGTTTTAAAATGATGATTTTTTTTTTTAAATTCTTCTTTTGGCAGATTTTTTGATTGATTCGTGGACAGACCATGATTCTTAGTAAGAATCCAAAATTTCGGTCCGCAAGGTGCAAGTTTTAAACTCGTGATTATTTTTTAATTCTTCTTTTGGCAGATTTTTTTATTGGTTCGTGGACAGACCATGATTCTTTTAAGTAACAATCCAAAATTTCAATCGGCTCGGTTCCATAGGGCCGAAGTTATAACCAAACCCAAGAGTTTAAACGACGGACCCCAAGTTTTGAAATGACGATTTTTTGTTAAATTCTTCTTTTGGCAGATTTTTGATTGATTCGTGTACAGACCATGATTCTTAGTAAGAATCCAAAATTTCAGTCAATTTAGTGCCGTAGGGCCGAAGTTATGACCGACCCCAAGTGTTAACACGACCGAACCCAAGTGCTTTTAAACGACCGACCACAAGGTTTGAAATGATAATTTTTTTTAAATTCTCTTTTGTCAATTCAGTGCCGTAGGGCCGAAGACAAGTGTTGAAACGACCGAACCCAAGTGCTAAAACGACCGAACCCAAGATTACAATGATGGTTTTTTATTAATCCTATTTGGAAGATTGATTCGTGTACAGACCATTATTCTTAGTAAGAAACCATAATTTCAGTCAATTAAGTGCCGTAGGGCCGAAGTTATGACCGACCCCAAGTGTTGAAACGACGGAACCCAAGTGCTAAAACGACCGACCCTAAGTTTTAAAATGATGATTATTTTTTTTTAATTCTTCTTTTGGCAGATTTTTGATTGATTCGTGTACAGACCATGATTCTTAGTAAGAATCCAAAATTTCAGTCAATTTAGTGCCGTAAGGCCGAAGTAATGACCGACCCCACGTGTTAAAACGACCGAACCCAAGTGCTATTAAACAACAGACCCCAAGTTTTGAAATGATAATTTTTTTAATTCTTCTTTTGTCAATTCAGTGCCGTAGGTCCGAAGTTTTGACCGACCCCAAGTGTTGAAACGACCGAACGCAAGTGCTAAAACGACCGACCCCAAGATTTAAAATGATGATTTTTAAAAAAAATTCTATTTGGAAGATTTTTGATTGATTCTTGTACAGACCATGATTCTTAGTAAGAATCCAAAATTTCAGTCAATTTAGTGCGCAGGGCTGAAGGACCGACCCCAAGTGTTTAAACGACCGAACCCAAGTGCTAAAACGACCGACCCCAAGTTTTAAAATGATGATTTTTTTTTTAAATTCTTCTTTTGGCAGATTTTTGATTGATTCGTGGACAGACCATGATTCTTAGTAAGAATCCAAAATTTCGGTCCGCAAGGTGCAAGTTTTAAACTCGTGATTATTTTTTAATTCTTCTTATGGCAGATTTTTTTATTGATTCGTGGACAGACCATGATTCTTTTAAGTAACAATCCAAAATTTCAATCGGCTCGGTTCCATAGGGCCGAAGTTATAACCAAACCCGAGAGTTTAAATGACGGACCCCAAGTTTTGAAATGACCGTTTTTTGTTAAATTCTTCTTTTGGCAGATTTTTGATTGATTCGTGTACAGACCATGATTCTTAGTAAGAATCCAAAATTTTAGTCAATTTAGTGCCGTAAGGCCGAAGTAATGACCGACCCCAAGTGTTAAAACGACCGAACCCAAGTGCTAATAAACAACAGACCCCAAGTTTTGAAATGATAAATTTTTTTAATTCTTCTTTTGTCAATTCAGTGCCGTAGGTCTGACCGACCCCAAGTGTTGAAACGAGTGAACCCAAGTGCTAAAACGACCGACCCCAAGATTTAAAATGATGATTTTTTTAAAAAATTCTCTTTGGCAGATTTTTGATTGATTCTTGTACAGACCATGATTCTTAGTAAGAATCCAAAATTTCAGTCAATTTAGTGCGCAGGGCTGAAGTTTTGACCGACCCCAAGTGTTTAAACGACCGAACCCAAGTGCTAAAACGACCGACCCCAAGTTTTAAAATGATGATTTTTTTTTAAATTCTTCTTTTGGCAGATTTTTGATTGATTCGTGTACAGAGACAGACCATGATTCTTAGTAAGAATCCAAAATTTCAGTCAATTTAGTGCGTAGGGCCGAAGTAATGACCGACACCAAGTGTTGAAACGACCGAACCCAAGTGCTAAAACGACCGACCCTAAGATTTAAAATAATGACTTTTTCTTAAATTCTCTTTGGCAGATTTTTTGATTGATTCGCGTACAGACGATGATTTTTAGTAACAATACAAAATTTCAGTCAATTTTGTGCCGTAGGGCCGAAGTTATGACCGACCCCAATTGTTGAAACGACAGATTTTTGATTGATTCGTGTACAGAGACAGACCATGATTCTTAGTAAGAATCCAAAATTTCAGTCAATTTAGTGCGTAGGGCCGAAGTAATGACCGACACCAAGTGTTGAAACGACCGAACAAAAGTGCTTAAACGACCGACCCCAAGTTTTAAACTCATGATTTTTTTTTAATTCTTCTTTTGGCAGATTTTTTATTGATTCGAGGACAGACCATGATTCTTTTAAGTAACAATCCAAAATTTCAATCGGCTCGGTTCCATAGGGCCGAAGTTATAACCAAACCCAAGAGTTTAAACGACGGACCCCAAGTATTGAAATGACGATTTTTTGTTAAATTCTTCTTTTGGCAGATTTTTGATTGATTCGTGTACAGACAATGATTCTTAGTAAGAATCCAAAATTTCAGCCAATTAAGTGCCGTAGGGCCGACGTTATGACCGACCCCATGTGTTGAAACGACGGAACCCAAGTGCTAAAACGACCGACCCCAAGTTTTAAAATGATGATTTTTTTTTTAAATTCTTCTTTTGGCAGATTTTTTTATTGATTCGTGGACAGAACATGATTCTTTTAAGTAACAATCCAAAATTTCAATCGGCTCGGTTCCATAGGGCCGAAGTTATAACCAAACCCAAGAGTTTAAACGACGGACCCCAAGTATTGAAATGACGATTTTTTGTTAAATTCTTCTTTTGGCAGATTTTTGATTGATTCGTGTACAGACAATGATTCTTAGTAAGAATCCAAAATTTCAGTCAATTAAGTGCCGTAGGGCCGACGTTATGACCGACCCCATGTGTTGAAACGACGGAACCCAATTGCTAAAACGACCGACCCCAAGTTTTAAAATGATGATTTTTTTATAAATTCTTCTTTTGGCAGATTTTTTGATTGATTCGTGGACAGACCATGATTCTTAGTAAGAATCCAAAATTTCGGTCCGCAGGATGCAAGTTTTAAACTCGTGATTATTTTTTAATTCTTCTTTTGGCAGATTTTTTTTATTGATTCGTGGACAGACCATGATTCTTTTAAGTAACAATCCAAAATTTCAATCGGCTCGGTTCCATAGGGCCGAAGTTATAACCAAACCCAAGAGTTTAAACGACGGACCCCAAGTTTTGAAATGACGATTTTTTGTTAAATTCTTCTTTTGGCAGATTTTTGATTGATTCGTGTACAGACCATGATTCTTAGTAAGAATCCAAAATTTCAGTCAATTTAGTGACGTAGGGCCGAAGTTATGACCGACCTCAAGTGTTAACACGACCGAACCCAAGTGCTTTTAAACGACCGACCCCAAGGTTTGAAATGATAATTTTTTTTAATTCTTCTTTTATCAATTCAGTGCCGTAGGGATGAAGACAAGTGTTGAAACGACCGAACCCAAGTGCTAAAACAACCGACCCCAAGATTTAAAATGATGTATTTTTTTTAATTCTATTTGGAAGATTTTTGATTGATTCGTGTACAGACCATGATTCTTAGTAAGAAACCAAAATTTCAGTCAATTAAGTGCCGTAGGGCCGAAGTTATGACAGACCCCAAGTGTTGAAACGAGGGAACCCAAGTGCTAAAACGACCGACCCAAAGTTTTAAAATAAGGTTTTTTTTTTTAAATTTCTTTTGTCAGATTTTTTGATTGATTCGTGGACAGACCATGATTCTTAGTAAGAATCCAAAATTTCGGTCCGCAGGATGCAAGTTTTAAACTCGTGATTATTTTTTAATTCTTCTTTTGGCAGATTTTTTTATTGATTCGTGGACAGACCATGATTCTTTTAAGTAACAATCCAAAATTTTAATCGGCTCGGTTCCATAGGGCCGAAGTTATAACCAAACCCAAGAGTATAAACGACGGACCCCAAGTTTTGAAATGACGATTTTTTGTTAAATTCTTCTTTTGGCAGATTTTTGATTGATTCGTGTACAGACCATGATTCTTAGTAAGAATCCAAAATTTCAGTCAATTTAGTGCCGTAGGGCCGAAGTTATGACCGACCTCAAGTGTTAACACGACCGAACCCAAGTGCTTTTAAACGACCGACCCCAAGGTTTGAAATGATAATTTTTGTTAATTCTTCTTTTGTCAATTCAGTGCCGTAGGGCCGAAGACAAGTGTTGAAACGACCGAACCCAAGTGCTAAAACGACCGACCCCAAGATTTAAAATGATGTTTTTTTTTTAATTCTATTTGGAAGATGTAATGTCTGTATGTTATTGTATGAGTGCAAGCGAGATAGAGTGCTTGCGCGAATCTATATAAGGCGATGTATGCTAGATTCGTCCTCTTTTGAATTTGGCAGCTCTCCTAATAAATACCTACAGTAACCAGTTACATCTTTACTAGTGTACTACCTACACCAATATTCGCCCATATAATTGTTGGTCCACATATCCAATCTGGTAACTGCCATCACGAAGACAGCAGTAGTAGTGGACATTACAACTGGCGCAGCCACGGAAATTAAAGAACCTGAAGGCGAAAATTAAATGAAGTGAAGATTAAGGAAGAGCGCAGTGTGCGACAATAGGAAAAAATTGTTGCATGGAAGAAGACGCCACCTCATGTGTCTACAATCTAAGACGAGCATTAGAGCCTGCATCCGCAGAATATTGAGGGAGCATTTGGCGTTGGCATGTTAGCATTGCATGCAGGAAGAAGAAGACGGTGACAAGAGACAAGACAACCATCTGCGGAAGGAGCCGGAATCTGGGGCAAGGGCTCAGATTCTGTCGCTGCAGCTATTCAAGCGGGACCGGACAAAGGGCTGGATTCTGTAGCTGCAGGGAGACGGACACGGGCGATCAGCGGTCGAAAGGACGGCTGGTGACGGAGATCCGGAAGCTGTGTGGGGAGTCACTTTGGAGCGGCGAGGTCGGTTCTGGAGCGGATTCACCCGGAAGCGCTGAGATAAGTTTTCTAATCAAAATTTGTTTCAGCTCTTATTCCCGATGGAGGCGATTTGTAAAAGTCTGGGGGCATTCTGTCATAAGACAGGAGTGTGGTCCCTGTTCAAGGAGAGACTGGACCAAGCGCTCATATTATATGATGAGAAAATTTTGTCGCCAGAACGTAAAAGAGCGTTCCTTCTGAATAATCTCACCGAAGATACCTTTTCATTGTTAAGCGATTTGTGTTTTCCAAAAAAAGTGTCGGAAACTTCATTTGAGGATTTGTGTAAACTACTAGATTTCCATTGTAAGCCCATACACAATATTTATGAATCACGGGAAATATTCTATAAATGTAAACAATCGGCTAATGAATCTATTAAAGAGTTTGCCGCGAAGCTTAAAAATATTAGTTTGTCATGTAACTTTGAAGCAAGATTAGAATCGTGTTTGAAAGATATATTTATTATTGGCGTGTTCAATGAGAAAATGAGGCACAAACTTTTTATGGAGGGCTTGAACAAATCTTTTGTAGAATGCATTAACTTGGCTTCTACGTGGGAACATGTTTTAAATATGGAAAGTACAAAGTCGAATTTAAATTCAGTTAATAACTTCGATAAATCTAGGCAGGTAAGCCGTTATAAGGATGGCAAAGTGCGTAGTAAATTACCCCGTAAGATAAATAATAATATGTCATGTTTCATTTGTGGTAAAAATAATCATGTGCAAAAAGATTGTTGGCACAACAATAAGTTACAATGTCATTTTTGTAAGAAGGTGGGGCACGCTAGCTCGACTTGTAAAAACAAATCAAGTGGTAAATACCGCTCGCATTATACGAAGCGCGCTGATAATGTGGTAAATACTGTTTCACAAGGAGATAATAACTGTGATCCATTGCTTTTAAATGTATGTGTAGATAATATTATGTTACAGGTTATGGTAGATACGGGTGCCAGTATAAATGCGTTACCATATGAAATGTTTAATAGATATTTTAGTGAAAAGAAATTAATGGTGTGTGATATTAAGTTATTCGGTTACGATAATAAATCTCTAAATGTTTTGGGTAAAATTATTTGTAACGTGGAATTTAAAAATAAATGCGTACCGACCGAATTTATAATAATCAATAATGGAAGTTCGTGTATTGTGGGTAGGAAATTTCTTAAGTGTTTTGATATTACCTTGCACGGAATTAATCTGGTTAAAAAAAGTGTTGCAGATATTAATATTCGCGAGTTGTTAAAATTAAAATACCCTAACGTGTTTTCGGATAAACCGGGTAGATTAAAAAATTACGAAGCTAATATTGAGGTTAAGTCAGATTTTAAACCAAGGTTCGTTAACCCGAGACCCATTCCGTATTGTTTGCGGGAGCTAGTGGAAAAGGAATTGCTAAAAATGGTGGACGACGACGTTATTGAGAAAGTTGAAATTAGTGAAATGGCAAGTCCAATTGTTATTGTTAAAAAAAAAGATGGTACGATTAGGATTTGTACAGATTTCAAAAACACTTTGAATCCAATGTTAGCACCTTTAAAGTTTCCGTTACCTAGAGTGGAAGATTTAATTTCTTCGTTAAATGGCGCGAAACACTTCGCAAAAATTGATTTAAAAAATGCTTTTTCCCAGATTGCTTTGAATGAAAGTTCAAAAAAACTATGTGTTATTTCAACTCACATAGGTCTATTTGCTTATAAAGTGTTACCATTTGGGCTTACGACGAGCCCGGCGATTTTTATGCAAGTCATAGCTACTATAGTCGGTGGTTTAAAAAATGTGCGTGTATTTTTAGACGATATATTATTATTTGGTAATTCGAAAGAAGAATTAAATTCGGTATGTGACGCGGTAATTAAGAAATTAAATGATCATGGTCTGACCGTAAATGACCAAAAATGTTATTTTTATGTACCGGAAATTGAATACTTAGGTTTTAAAATCTCACAGGAAGGCATAATGCCGTTAGAGAGTAAAGTAGAAGCGATTAGAAATTTGGCAGTCCCGAGGAATGTGTCAGAATTAAGAAGTTTGTTGGGAGTAATCTCGTATTATAGAATGTTTTTACGGAATATATCAGACACTCTGTCGCCACTCTATAATTTATTGAAAAAGGGAACCGTATTTGTGTGGTCAGAAGAATGTAGTGATGCTTTCAATTTTGTTAAAAAACAATTAATGTCGGAAAAAATTCTAGTTCACTTCAATCCCAGTATCCCTTTGAAACTCATCACGGACGCCAGCAATATCGGGATATCAGCAATGCTTTGTCACAAGTATGATAACGGGATAGAACGCCCAATTGCATTTGCAAGTAGGACTTTATCGGAAACCGAACGGAAATATTCGATTTTGGATAAAGAAGCGTGCGCAATCGTATTCGGTTTAAAAAGATTCTTTCAATATTTGTATGGAAATAGGTTCATTCTGTCTTGCGACAATAAACCACTTGTACATATTCTAGATACAAATAAGCAGGTACCTATTCTAGCAGTAAACCGATTGCAACGCTATGCCCTGATCCTGCAGACGTTTGATTATACGATTGAGTATATCAAATCGGACGACAATAAATCGGATTTTTTGTCAAGATTACCGATGCAACGGAGTAATAATAATATAGAGGAATACGAGGATAATCATTATTTCTTAGATATAATTAACGATGCCGATATCGATAGTTTGGAAATAGAACGGTTAAATAATATTTCTGTGGAAACGGAAATAAATCCGGAAATATTTAAACGGAGTTCGGGTAAGGATTTAGTTATTTCAGAGATTGTAAATTATGTGAATACAGGGTGGCCTGAAAAAAAAAACTTAAATTCTGATTTATTAAAATTTTGGCATATTAGAGATAAGTTATCAACTCATGATGCATGTTTGTTTTATGATAGTAAACTGGTAGTACCAGTGGAGTTAAAAGAATCATTTTTAAAATTTATTCACCGTTCGCACCTGGGTATTGTGAAATCGAAAAGTTTAGCAAGAAATTATTTTTTCTGGTTAGGTATAAATGCTGATATAGAGAAGGAGGTAAAACAGTGTACTAGGTGTGCAGTATGTTTACCTACTCCGTCCAAAGTACAATTGGCGAGTTGGCCAGTGAATAATTTAGTTTGGAATCGTATTCACATAGACCATCTAGGTCCGTTCGGTAATTTAAATTTTTTTGTGGTGGTAGACGCTACTACAAAGTGGGTTGATTGTCAAATAGTACCAACGGTAGACTCAGTTAGTGCAATCAAAATATTAAAGAAAATGTTTTCTAACAGTGGTATACCGGAGAAAATTGTTAGTGATAATGGAACAGCTTTCACGTCAGCTTTATTTCAGGAATTTTGTCGTGAATTTAATATTGAACATATGACGTCAGCAGTTCAGCACCCAGCTTCAAATGGCTTGGCTGAAAATGCTGTCAAAACAGTTAAAATTTTTTAAAAAAAAATATTAGTGAACAACAGATTTCCAAGAGATCTGGACGATAAATTATTGTCATTTTTAATCGATATTAGGAATACACCTTCATTATGTACGGGAATTGAACCTAGTGTATTGATGTTAGGTAGAAAAATTCGTTCAATTTTTAACACGGTTGTTCCGAAAATGAATAATGACAAGTGTAGTGATTTTAAAAAAATTGATGATAAAGTGAAAAATAAAATGGTAGCGAGTCAAAACAGTCAAAAAAAATATTACCGGGGAAGAAAATTTAAAAAATTCTTTGATTTGGGATCAAAAGTTTTGACCAAAGACTTTAGAAGTAAAAAGAATAATTGGATTTTGGGTACTATTATCAAAAGATTAGGGAGTAGAACCTATTTGGTTAAGATACATTCAACAGGCCAGGTTTGGAAAAGACACCACGATCAGCTTTCTGATAGAAAGGTTAGGTGGGGGGAGAGTGACTATTCTGATAATGTGTTGGACTTTGGTCCACTCTCAGACGTGGACAGGACCAATACTAATTCCCCTGTTCTTTGCAGATCGCAGCCACCATGGGAAGGGAGACTGCGTTCCAGACCACAACCACGCCCACGCTATCCAAAGTGATATGAAAAAAAAGAGTTTAAAAACAAAAAAAAATAAGTTTGTATAATTACATGAGAGAAAATATATATGTTAATAAAATATAATAAAATATGTAGAAATTTAAGATTATATAAGTTAGGTTGAAATATAAATATCATGTAATTATTGTTTAAGTGTGGGGGTGTAATGTCTGTATGTTATTGTATGAGTGCAAGCGAGATAGAGTGCTTGCGCGAATCTATATAAGGCGATGTATGCTAGATTCGTCCTCTTTTGCATTTGGCAGCTCTCCTAATAAATACCTACAGTAACCAGTTACATCTTTACTAGTGTACTACCTACACCAATATTCGCCCATATAATTGTTGGTCCACATATCCAATCTGGTAACTGCCATCACGAAGACAGCAGTAGTAGTGGACATTACAATCATTAATCATTACATTTTAAGTAACAATCCAAAATTTTAATCGGCTCGGTTCCATAGGGCCGAAGTTATAACCAAACCCAAGAGTATAAACGACGGACCCCAAGTTTTGAAATGACGATTTTTTGTTAAATTCTTCTTTTGGCAGATTTTTGATTGATTCGTGTACAGACCATGATTCTTAGTAAGAATCCAAAATTTCAGTCAATTTAGTGCCGTAGGGCCGAAGTTATGACCGACCTCAAGTGTTAACACGACCGAACCCAAGTGCTTTTAAACGACCGACCCCAAGGATTGAAATGATAATTTTTGTTAATTCTTCTTTTGTTAATTCAGTGCCGTAGGGCCGAAGACAAGTGTTGAAACGACCGAACCCAAGTGCTAAAACGACCGACCCCAAGATTTAAAATGATGTTTTTTTTTTATTCTATTTGGAAGATTTTTGATTGATTCGTGCACAGACCATTATTCTTAGTAAGAAACCATAATTTCAGTCAATTAAGTGCCGTAGGGCCGAAGTTATGACCGACCCCAAGTGTTGAAACGACGGAACCCAAGTGCTAAAACGACCGACCCTAAGTTTTAAAATGATGATTATTTTTTTTTTAATCTTCTTTTGGCAGATTTTTGATTGATTCGTGTACAGACCATGATTCTTAGTAAGAATCCAAAATTTCAGTCAATTTAGTGCCGTAAGGCCGAAGTAATGACCGACCCCAAGTGTTAAAACGACCGAACCCAAGTGCTATTAAACAACAGACCCCAAGTTTTGAAATGATAATTTTTTTTAATTCTTCTTTTGTCAATTCAGTGCCGTAGGTCCGAAGTTTTGACCGACCCGAAGTGTTGAAACGACCGAACCCAAGTGCTAAAACGACCGACCCCAAGATTTAAAATGATGATTTTAAAAAAAAATTCTATTTGGCAGATTTTTGATTGATTCTTGTACAGACCATGATTCTTAGTAAGAATCCAAAATTTCAGTCAATTTAGTGCGCAGGGCTGAAGTTTTGACCAACCCCAAGTGTTTAAACGACCGAACCCAAGTGCTAAAACGACCGACCCCAAGTTTTAAAATGATGATTTTTTTTTTAAATTCTTCTTTTGGCAGATTTTTGATTGATTCGTGGACAGACCATGATTCTTAGTAAGAATCCAAAATTTCGGTCCGCAGGGTGCAAGTTTTAAACTCGTGATTATTTTTTAATTCTTCTCATGGCAGATTTTTTTATTGATTCGTGGACAGACCATGATTCTTTTAAGTAACAATCCAAAATTTCAATCGGCTCGGTTCCATAGGGCCGAAGTTATAAACAAACCCGAGAGTTTAAATGACGGACCCCAAGTTTTGAAATGACGATTTTTTGTTAAATTCTTCTTTTGGCAGATTTTTGATTGATTCGTGTACAGACCATGATTCTTAGTAAGAATCCAAAATTTTAGTCAATTTAGTGCCGTAAGGCCGAAGTAATGACCGACCCCAAGTGTTAAAACGACCGAACCCAAGTGCTATTAAACAACAGACCCCAAGTTTTGAAATGATAAATTTTTTTAATTCTTCTTTTGTCAATTCAGTGCCGTAGGTCTGACCGACCCCAAGTGTTGAAACGACCGAACCCAAGTGCTAAAACGACCGACCCCAAGATTTAAAATGATGATTTTTTAAAAAAATTCTCTTTGGCAGATTTTTGATTGATTCTTGTACAGACCATGATTCTTAGTAAGAATCCAAAATTTCAGTCAATTTAGTGCGCAGGGCTGAAGTTTTGACCGACCCCAAGTGTTTAAACGACCGAACCCAAGTGCTAAAACGACCGACCCCAAGTTTTAAAATGATGATTTTTTTTTAAATTCTTCTTTTGGCAGATTTTTGATTGATTCGTGTACAGAGACAGACCATGATTCTTAGTAAGAATCCAAAATTTCAGTCAATTTAATGCGTAGGGCCGAAGTAATGACCGACACCAAGTGTTGAAACGACCGAACCCAAGTGCTAAAACGACCGACCCTAAGATTTAAAATAATGACTTTTTCTTAAATTCTCTTTGGCAGATTTTTTGATTGATTCGTGTACAGACGATGATTTTTAGTAACAATACAAAATTTCAGTCAATTTTGTGCCGTAGGGCCGAAGTTATGACCGACCCCAATTGTTGAAACGACCGAACCAAAGTGCTTAAACGACCGACCCCAAGTTTTAAAATGATGATTTTTTTTTTTAAATTCTTCTTTTGGAAGATTTTTTCATTGATTCGTGGACAGACCATGATTCTTAGTAAGAATCCAAAATTTCGGTCGGCAGGGTGCAAGTTTTAAACTCATGATTTTTTTTTAATTCTTCTTTTGGCAGATTTTTTTATTGATTCGTGGACAGACCATGATTCTTTTAAGTAACAATACAAAATTTCAATCGGCTCGGTTCCATAGGGCCGAAGTTATAACCAAACCCAAGAGTTTAAACGACGGACCCCAAGAATTGAAATGACGATTTTTTGTTAAATTCTTCTTTTGGCAGATTTTTGATTGATTCGTGTACAGACAATGATTCTTAGTAAGAATCGAAAATTTCAGTCAATTAAGTGCCGTAGGGCCGACGTTATGACCGACCCCATGTGTTGAAACGACGGAACCCAAGTGCTAAAACGACCGACCCCAAGTTTTAAAATGATGATTTTTTTTTTAACTTCTTCTTTTGGCAGATTTTTTGATTGATTCGTGGACAGACCATGATTCTTAGTAAGAATCCAAAATTTCGGTCCGCAGGATGCAAGTTTTAAACTCGTGATTATTTTTTAATTCTTCTTTTGGCAGATTTTTTTATTGATTCGTGGACAGACCATGATTCTTTTAAGTAACAATCCAAAATTTCAATCGGCTCGGTTCCATAGGGCCGAAGTTATAACCAAACCCAAGAGTTTAAACGACGGACCCCAAGTTTTGAAATGACGATTTTTTGTTTAATTCTTCTTTTGGCAGATTTTTGATTGATTCGTGTACAGACTATGATTCTTAGTAAGAATCCAAAATTTCAGTCAATTTAGTGCCGTAGGGCCGAAGTTATGACCGACCTCAAGTGTTAACACGACCGAACCCAAGTGCTTTTAAACGACCGACCCCAAGGATTAAAATGATAATTTTTGTTAATTCTTCTTTTGTCAATTCAGTGCCGTAGGGCCGAAGACAAGTGTTGAAACGACCGAACCCAAATGCTAAAACGACCGAACCCAAGATTTAAAATGATGTTTTTTTTTAATTCTATTTAGAAGATTTTTGATTGATTCGTGCACAGACCATGATTCTTAGTAAGAAACCAAAATTTCGGTCCGCAGGATGCAAGTTATAAACTCGTGATTATTTTTTAATTCTTCTTTTGGCAGATTTTTTTATTGATTCGTGGACAGACCATGATTCTTTTAAGTAATAATCCAAAATTTCAATCG
Source organism: Limnephilus marmoratus (assembly GCA_917880885.1). NCBI lineage: Eukaryota > Metazoa > Arthropoda > Insecta > Trichoptera > Limnephilidae > Limnephilus > Limnephilus marmoratus. The sequence continues at coordinate 48,875,530 of OU862909.1, read as the reverse complement.
GCTCGGTTCCATAGGGCCGAAGTTATAACCAAACCCAAGAGTTTAAACGACGGACCCCAAGTTTTGAAATGAAGATTTTTTGTTAAATTCTTCTTTTGGCAGATTTTTGATTGATTCGTGTACAGACCATGATTCTTAGTAAGAATCAAAAATTTCAGTCAATTTAGTGCCGTAGGGCCGAAGTTATGACCGACCTCAAGTGTTAACACGACCGAACCCAAGTGCTTTTAAACGACCGACCCCAAGGTTTGAAATGATAATTTTTTTTAATTCTTCTTTTGTCAATTCAGTGCCGTAGGGATGAAGACAAGTGTTGAAACGACCGAACCCAAGTGCTAGAACGACCGACCCCAAGATGTAAAATGATGTTTTTTTTAATTCTATTTGGAAGATTTTTGATTGATTCGTGTACAGACCATGATTCTTAGTAAGAAACCAAAATTTCAGTCAATTAAGTGCCGTAGGGCCGAAGTTATGACAGACCCCAAGTGTTGAAACGAGGGAACCCAAGTGCTAAAACGACCGACCCCAAGTTTTAAAATGATGATTTTTTTTTAAAATTCTTCTTTTGTCAGATTTTTTGATTGATTCGTGGACAGACCATGATTCTTAGTAAGAATCCAAAATTTCGGTCCGCAGGATGCAAGTTTTAAGCTCGTGATTATTTTTTAATTCTTCTCTTGGCAGATTTTTTTATTGATTCGTGGACAGACCATGATTCTTTTAAGTAACAATTCAAAATTTCAATCGGCTTGGTTCCATAGGGCCGAAGTTATGACCAAACCCAAGAGTATAAACGACGGACCCCAAGTTTTCAAATGACGATTTTTTGTTAAATTCTTCTTTTGGCAGATTTTTGATTGATTCGTGTACAGACCATGATTCTTAGTAAGAATCCAAAATTTTTAGTCAATTTAGTGCCGTAGGGCCGAAGTTATGACCGACCTCAAGTGTTAACACGACCGAACCCAAGTGCTTTTAAACGACCGACCCCAAGGTTTGAAATGATAATTTTTGTTAATTCTTCTTTTGTCAATTCAGTGCCGTAGGGCCGAAGACAAGTGTTGAAACGACCGAACCCAAGTGCTAAAACGACCGACCCCAAGATTTAAAATGATGTTTTTTTTTTAATTCTATTTGGAAGATTTTTGATTGATTCGTGCACAGACCATGATTCTTAGTAAGAAACCAAAATTTCAGTCAATTAAGTGCCGTAGGGCCGAAGTTATGACCCACCCCAAGTGTTGAAACGACGGAACCCAAGTGCTAAAACGACCGACCCCAAGTTTTAAAATGATGATTATTTTTTTTTAATTCTTCTTTTGTCAGATTTTTGATTGATTGGTGTACAGACCATGATTCTTAGTAAGAATCCAAAATTTCAGTCAATTTAGTGCCGTAAGGCCGAAGTTATGACCGACCCTAAGTGTTAAAACGACCGAACCCAAGAGCTATTAAACGACAAACCCCAAGTTTTGAAATGATAAATTTTTTTAATTCTTCTTTTGTCAATTCAGTGCCGTAGGTCTGACCGACCCCAAGAGTTGAAACGACCGAACCCAAGTGCTAAAACGACCGACCCCAAGATTTAAAATGATGATTTTTTAAAAAAATTCTCTTTGGCAGATTTTTGATTGATTCTTGTACAGACCATGATTCTTAGTAAGAATCCAAAATTTCAGTCAATTTAGTGTGCAGGGCTGAAGTTTTGACCGACCCCAAGTGTTTAAACGACCGAACCCAAGTGCTAAAACGACCGACCCCAAGATTTAAAATGACGATTTTTTTTTTTAATTCTTCTCTTGGCAGATTTTTGATTGATTCGTGTACAGAGGCAGACCATGATTCTTAATAAGAATCCAAAATTTTAGTCAATTTAGAGCGTAGAGCCGAAGTTATGACCGACACCAAGTGTTGAAACGACCGAACCCAAGTGCTAAAACGATCGACCCCAAGATTTAAAAGAATGAATTTTTTTAAATTCTCTTTTGCAGATTTTTTGATTGATTCGTGTACAGACGATGATTTTTAGTAACAATCCAAAATTTCAGTCAATTTTGTGCCGTAGGGCCGAAGTTATGACCGACCCCAATTGTTGAAACAACCGAACCAAAGTGCTAAAACGACCGACCCCAAGTTTTAAAATGATGATTTTTTTTTTAAATTCTTCTTTTGGCAGATTTTTTGATTGATTCGTGGACAGACCATGATTCTTAGTAAGAATCCAAAATTTCGGTCCGCAGGATGCAAGTTTTAAACTCGTGATTATTTTTTAATTCTTCTTTTGGCAGATTTTTTTATTGATTCGTGGACAGACCATGATTCTTTTAAGAAACAATCCAAAATTTCAATCGGCTCGGTTCCATAGGGCCGAAGTTATAACCAAACCCAAGAGTTTAAACGACGGACCCCAAGTTTTGAAATGACGATTTTTATTTAAATTCGTCTTTTGGCAGATTTTTGATTGATTCGTGTACAGACCATGATTCTTAGTAAGAATCCAAAATTTTAGTCAATTTAGTTCCGTAGGGCCGAAGTTATGACCGACCTCAAGTGTTAACACGACCGAACCCAAGTGCTTTTAAACGACCGACCCCAAGGTTTGAAATGATAATTTTTTTTAATTCTTCTTTTGTCAATACAGTGCCGTAGGGATGAAGACAAGTGTTGAAACGACGGAACCCAAGTGCTAAAACGACCGACCCCAAGTTTTAAAATGATGATTATTTTTTTTTAATTCTTCTTTTGGCAGATTTTTGATTGATTCGTGTACAGACCATGATTCTTAGTAAGAATCCAAAATTTCAGTCAATTTAGTGCCGTAAGGCCGAAGTTATGACCGACCCCAAGTGTTAAAACGACCGAACCCAAGTGCTATTAAACAACAAACCCCAAGTTTTGAAATGATAAATTTTTTTAATTCTTCTTTTGTCAATTCAGTGCCGTAGGTCTGACCGACCTCAAGTGTTGAAACGACCGAACCCAAGTGCTAAAACGACCGACCCCAAGATTTAAAAAGATGATTTTTTGAAAAAATTCTCTTTGGCAGATTTTTGATTGATTCTTGTACAGACCATGATTCTTAGTAAGAATACAAAATTTCAGTCAATTTAGTGCGCAGGGCCGAAGTTTTGACCGACCCCAAGTGTTTAAACGACCGAACCCAAGTGCTACACCATGATTCTTAGTAAGAAACCAAAATTTCAGTCAATTAAGTGCCGTAGGGCCGAAGTTATGACCGACCCCAAGTGTTGAAACGACGGAACCCAAGTGCTAAAATGACCGACCCCAAGTTCTAAAAGGATGATTATTTTTTTTTAATTCTTCTTTTGGCAGATTTTTGATTGATTCGTGTACAGACCATGATTCTTAGTAAGAATCCAAAATTTCAGTCAATTTAGTGCCGTAAGGCCGAAGTTATGACCGACCCCAAGTGTTAAAACGACCGAACCCAAGTGCTATTAAACAACAAACCCTAAGTTTTGAAATGATAAATTTTTTTAATTCTTCTTTTGTCAATTCAGTGCCGTAGTTCTGACCGACCCCAAGAGTTGAAACGACCGAACCCAAGTGCTAAAACGACCGACCCCAAGATTTAAAATGATGATTTTTTAAAAAAATTCTCTTTGGCAGATTTTTGATTGATTCTTGTACAGACCATGATTCTTAGTAAGAATCCAAAATTTCAGTCAATTTAGTGCGCAGGGCTGAAGTTTTGACCGACCCCAAGTGTTTAAACGACCGAACCCAAGTGCTAAAACGACCGACCCCAAGATTTAAAATGATGATTTTTTTTTAAATTCTTCTCTTGGCAGATTTTTGATTGATTCCTGTACAGAGACAGACCATGATTCTTAGTAAGAATCCAAAATTTCAGTCAATTTAGTGCGTAGGGCCGAAGTTATGACCGACACCAAGTGTTGAAACGACCGAACCCAAGTGCTAAAACGATCGACCCCAAGATTTAAAAAAATGACTTTTTTTTAAATTGTCTTTGGCAGATTTTTTGATTGATTCGTGTACAGACGATGATTTTTAGTAACAATCCAAAATTTCAGTCAATTTTGTGCCGTAGGGCCGAAGTTATGACCGACCCTAAGTGTTGAAACGACCGAACCAAAGTGCTAAAACGACCGACCCCAAGTTTAAAAATGATGATTTTTTGTTTAAATTCTTCTTTTGGCAGATTTTTTGATTGATTCGTGGACAGACCATGATTCTTAGTAAGAATCCAAAATTTTGGTCGGCAGGGTGCAAGTTTTAAATTCATGATTTTTTTTTAATTCTTCTTTTGGCAGATTTTTTTATTGATTCGTGGATAGACCATGATTCTTTTAAGTAACAATCCAAAATTTCAATCGGCTCGGTTCCATAGGGCCGAAGTTATAACCAAACCCAAGAGTTTAAACGACGGACCCCAAGTTTTGAAATGACGATTTTTTGTTAAATTCTTCTTTTGGCAGATTTTTGATTGATTCGTGTACAGACCATGACTCTTAGTAAGAATCCAAAATTTCAGTCAATTTAGTGCCGTAGGGCCGAAGTTATGACTGACCCCAAGTGTTAACACGACCGAACCCAAGTACTTTTAAACGACCGACCCCAAGGTTTGAAATGACAATTTTTTTTAATTCTTGTTTTGTCAATTCAGTGCCGTAGGGCCGAAGTTTCGACCGACCCCAAGTGTTGAAACGACCGAACCCAAGTGCTAAAACGACCGACCCCAAGATTTAAAATGATGGTTTTTTTTAATTCTATTTGGAAGATTTTTGATTGATTCGTGTACAGACCATGATTCTTAGTAAGAAACCAAAATTTCAGTAAATTAAGTGCCGTAGGGCCGACGTTATGACCGACCCCAAGTGTTGAAACGACGGAACCCAAGTGCTTAAACGACCGTCCCCAAGTTATAAATGATGATTTTTTTTTAATTTCTTCTTTTGGCAGATTTTTTGATTGATTCGTGGACAGACCATGATTCTTAGTAAGAATCTAATATTTCGGTCCGCAGGGTGCAAGTTTTAAACTCGTGATTATTTTTTAATTCTTTTTTTGGCAGATTTTTTTATTGATTCGTGGACAGACAATGATTCTTTTAAGTAACAATCCAAAATTTCAATCGGCTCGGTTCCATAGGGCCGAAGTTATAACCAAACCCAAGAGTATAAACGACGGACCCCAAGTTTTGAAATGACGATTTTTTGTTAAATTCTTCTTTTGGCAGATTTTTGATTGATTCGTGTAGAGACCATGATTCTTAGTAAGAATCCAAAATTTCAGTCAATTTTGTGGCGTAGGGCCGAAGTTATGAACGACCCCAAGTGTTAACACGACCGAACCCAAGTGCTTTTAAACGACCGACCACAAGGTTTGAAATGATAAATTTTTTTAATTCTTGTTTTGTCAATTCAGTGCCGTAGGGCCGAAGTTTCGACCGACCCCAAGTGTTGAAACGACCGAACCCAAGTGCTAAAACGACCGACCCCAAGATTTAAAATGATGGTTTTTTTAATTCTATTTGGAAGATTTTTGATTGATTCGTGTACAGACCATGATTCTTAGTAAGAAACCAAAATTTCAGTCAATTAAGTGCCGTAGGGCCGAAGTTATGACCGACCCCAAGTGTTGAAACGACCGAACCCAAGTGCTAAAACGACCGACCCCAAGTTTTAAAATGATGATTTTTTTTTTAAATTCTTCTTTTGGCAGATTTTTTGATTGATTCGTGGACAGACCATGATTCTTAGTAAGAATCCAAAATTTCAGTCAATTTTGTGCCGTAGGGCCGAAGTTATGAACGACCCCAAGTGTTAACACGACCGAACCCAAGTGCTTTTAAACGACCGACCACAAGGTTTGAAATGATAAATTTTTTTAATTCTTGTTTTGTCAATTCAGTGCCGTAGGGCCGAAGTTTCGACCGACCTCAAGTGTTGAAACGACCGAACCCAAGTGCTAAAACGACCGACCCCAAGATTTAAAATGATGGTTTTTTTTTATTCCTTTTGGAAGATTTTTGATTGATTCGTGTACAGACCATGATTCTTAGTAAGAATCCAAAATTTCAGTCAATTTTGTGCCGTAGGGCCGAAGTTATGAACGACCCCAAGTGTTAACACGACCGAACCCAAGTGCTTTTAAACGACCGACCACAAGGTTTGAAATGATAAATTTTTTTAATTCTTGTTTTGTCAATTCAGTGCCGTAGGGCCGAAGTTTCGACCGACCCCAAGTGTTGAAACGACCGAACCCAAGTGCTAAAACGACCGACCCCAAGATTTAAAATGATGGTTTTTTTTTAATTCTATTTGGAAGATTTTTGATTGATTCGTGTACAGACCATGATTCTTAGTAAGAAACCAAAATTTCAGTCAATTAAGTGCCGTAGGGCCGAAGTTATGACCGACCCCAAGTGTTGAAACGACCGAACCCAAGTGCTAAAACGACCGACCCCAAGTTTAAAAATGATGATTTTTTTTTTAAATTCTTCTTTTGGCAGATTTTTTGATTGATTCGTGGACAGACCATGATTCTTAGTAAGAATCCAAAATTTCAGTCAATTTTGTGCCGTAGGGCCGATGTTATGAACGACCCCAAGTGTTAACACGACCGAACCCAAGTGCTTTTAAACGACCGACCACAAGGTTTGAAATGATAAATTTTTTTAATTCTTGTTTTGTCAATTCAGTGCCGTAGGGCCGAAGTTTCGACCGACCTCAAGTGTTGAAACGACCGAACCCAAGTGCTAAAACGACCGACCCCAAGATTTAAAATGATGGTTTTTTTTTATTCCTTTTGGAAGATTTTTGATTGATTCGTGTACAGACCATGATTCTTAGTAAGAATCCAAAATTTCAGTCAATTTTGTGCCGTAGGGCCGAAGTTATGAACGACCCCAAGTGTTAACACGACCGAACCCAAGTGCTTTTAAACGACCGACCACAAGGTTTGAAATGATAAATTTTTTTAATTCTTGTTTTGTCAATTCAGTGCCGTAGGGCCGAAGTTTCGACCGACCCCAAGTGTTGAAACGACCGAACCCAAGTGCTAAAACGACCGACCCCAAGATTTAAAATGATGGTTTTTTTTAATTCTATTTGGAAGATTTTTGATTGATTCGTGTACAGACCATGATTCTTAGTAAGAAACCAAAATTTCAGTCAATTAAGTGCCGTAGGGCCGAAGTTATGACCGACCCCAAGTGTTGAAACGACCGAACCCAAGTGCTAAAACGACCGACCCCAAGTTTTAAAATGATGATTTTTTTTTAAAATTCTTCTTTTGGCAGATTTTTTGATTGATTCGTGGACAGACCATGATTCTTAGTAAGAATCCAAAATTTCGGTCCGCAGTGTGCAAGTTTTAAACTCGTGATTATTTTTTAATTCTTTTTTTGGCAGATTTTTTTATTGATTCGTGGACAGACCATGATTCTTTTTAGTAATAATCCAAATTTTCAATCGGCTCGGTTCCATAGGGCCGAAGTTATAACCAAACCCAAGAGTTTAAACGACGGACCCTAAGTTTTGAAATGACGATTTTTTGTTTAATTCTTCTTTTGGCAGATTTTTGATTGATTCGTGTACAGACCATGATTCTTAGTAAGAATCCAAAATTTCAGTCAATTTAGTGCCGTAGGGCCGAAGTTATGACCGACCCCAAGTGTTAACACGACCGAACCCAAGTGCTTTTAAACGACCGACCCCAAGGTTTGAAATGATAATTTTTTTAAATTCTTCTTTTGTCAATTCAGTGCCGTAGGGCCGAAGACAAGTGTTGAAACGACCGAACCCAAGTGCTAAAACGACCAACAGCAAGATTTAAAATGATGTTTTTTTTTAATTCTATTTGGAAGATTTTTGATTGATTCGTGTACAGACCATGATTCTCAGTAAGAAACCAAAATTTCAGTCATTAAGTGCGGTAGGGCCGAAGTTATGACCGACCCCAAGTGTTGAAACGACGGAACCCAAGTGCTAAAACGACCGACACCAAGTTTTAAAATGATGATTATTTTTTTTTAATTCTTCTTTAGGCAGATTTTTGATTGATTCGTGTACAGACCATGATTCTTAGTAAGAATCCAAAATTTCAGTCAATTTAGTGCAGTAAGGCCGAAGTAATGACCGACCCCAAGTGTTAAAACGACCGAACCCAAGTGCTATTAAACAACAGACCCCAAGTTTTGAAATGATAAATTTTTTAATTCTTCTTTTGTCAATTCAGTGCCGTAGGTCCGAAGTTTTGACCGACCCCAAGTGTTGAAACGACCGAACCCAAGTGCTTAAACGACCGACCCCAAGATTTAAAATGATGATTTTTTTTAAAAATTCTCTTTGGCAGATTTTTGATTGATTCTTGTACAGACCATGATTCTTAGTAAGAATCCAAAATTTCAGTCAATTTAGTGCGCAGGGCTGAAGTTTTGACCGACCCCAAGTGTTTAAACGACCGAACCCTAGTGCTAAAACGACTGACCCCAAGTTTTAAAATGATGATTTTTTTTTAAATTCTTCTTTTGGCAGATTTTTGATTGATTCGTGGACAGACCATGATTCTTAGTAAGAATCCAAAATTTCGGTCCGCAGGGTGCAAGTTTTAAACTCGTGATTATTTTTTAATTCTTCTTTTGGCAGATTTTTTTATTGATTCGTGGACAGACCATGATTCTTTTGAGTAACAATCCAAAATATCAATCGGCTCGGTTCCATAGGGCCGATGTTATAACCAAACCCAAGACTTTAAACGACGGACCCCAAGTTTTGAAATGACGATTTTTTGTTAAATTCTTCTTTTGGCAGATTTTTGATTGATTCGAGTACAGACCATGACTCTTAGTAAGAATCCAAAATTTCAGTCAATTTAGTGCCGTAGGGCCGAAGTTATGACCGACCCCAAGTGTTAACACGACCGAACCCAAGTGCTTTTAAACGACCGACCCCAAGGTTTGAAATGATATTTTTTTATAATTCTTCTTTTGTCAATTCAGTGCCGTAGGGCCGAAGACAAGTGTTGAAACGACCGAACCAAAGTGCTAAAACGACCGACCCCAAGATTTAAAATGATGTTTTTTTTTAATTCTATTTGGAAGATTTTTGATTGATTCGTGTACAGACCATGATTCTTAGTAAGAAACCAAAATTTCAGTCAATTAAGTGCCGTAGGGCCGAAGTTATGACCGACCCCAAGTGTTGGAACGACGGAACCCAAGTGCTAAAACGACCGACCCCAAGTTTTAAAATGATGATTTTTTTTTTTAATTCTTCTTTTGGAGGATTTTTGATTGATTCGTGTACAGACCATGATACTTAGTAAGAATCCAAAATTTCAGTCAATTTTGTGCCGTAAGGCCGAAGTTATGACCGACCCCAAGTGTTAAAACGACCGAACCCAAGTGCTATTAAACAACAGACCCCAAGTTTTGAAATGATAAATTTTTTTAATTCTTCTTTTTTCAATTCAGTGCCGTAGGTCTGACCGACCCCAAGTGTTGAAACGACCGAACCCAAGTGCTAAAACGACCGACCCCAAGATTTAAAATGATGATTTTTTTTTTAAATTCTCTTTGGCAGATTTTTGATTGATTCTTGTACAGACCATGATTCTTAGTAAGTATCCAAAATTTCAGTCAATTTAGTGCGCAGGGCTGAAGTTTTGACCGACCCCAAGTGTTTAAACGACCGAACCCAAGTGCTAAAACGACCGACCCCAAGTTTTAAAATGATGATTTTTTTTTAAATTCTTCTTTTGGCAAATTTTTTATTGATTCGTGTACAGAGACAAACCATGATTCTTAGTAAGAATCCAAAATTTCAGTCAATTTAGTGCGTAGGGCCGAAGTTATGACCGACACCAAGTGTTGAAACGACCGAACCCAAGTGCTATAACGACCGACCCCAAGATTTAAAATAATGTCTTTTTTTTTAATTCTCTTTGGCAGATTTTTTGATTGATTCGTGTACAGACGATGATTTTTAATTAACAATCCAAAATTTCAGTCAATTTTGTGCCGTCGGGCCGAAGTTATGACCGACCCCAAGTGTTGAAACGACGGAACCCAAGTGCTAAAACGACCGACCCTAAGTTTTAAAATGATGATTATTTTTTTTTAATTCTTCTTTTGGCAGATTTTTGATTGATTCGTGTACAGACCATGATTCTTAGTAAGAATACAAAATTTCAGTCAATTTAGTGCCGTAAGGCCGAAGTTATGACCGACCCCAAGTGTTAAAACGACTGAACCCAAGTGCTATTAAACAACAGACCCCAAGTTTTGAAATGATAAATTTTTTTAATTCTTCTTTTGTCAATTCAGTGCCGTAGGTCCGAAGTTTTGACCGACCCCAAGTGTTGAAACGACCGAACCCAAGTGCTAAAACGACCGACCCAAAGATTTAAAATGATGATTTTTTTTAAAAAATTCTCTTTGGCAGATTTTTGATTGATTCAAGAATCAAGTACAGACATGATTCTTAGTAAGAATCCAAAATTTCAGTCAATTTAGTGCGCAGGGCTGAAGTTTTGACCGACCCCAAGTGTTTAAACGACCGAACCCAAGTGCTAAAACGACCGACCCCAAGTTTTAAATTGATGATTTTTTTTTTAATTCTTCTTTTGGCAGATTTTTGATTGATTCGTGTACAGAGACAGACCATGATTCTTAGTAAGAATCCAAAATTTCAGTCAATTTAGTGCGTAGGGCCGAAGTTATGACCGACCCCAATTGTTGAAACGACCGAACCAAAACCAAAGAGTTTAAACGACGGACCCCAAGTTTTGAAATGACGATTTTTTGTTAAATTCTTCTTTTGGCAGATTTTTGATTGATTCGTGTAGAGACCATGATTCTTAGTAAGAATCCAAAATTTCAGTCAATTTTGTGGCGTAGGGCCGAAGTTATGAACGACCCCAAGTGTTAACACGACCGAACCCAAGTGCTTTTAAACGACCGACCACAAGGTTTGAAATGATAAATTTTTTTAATTCTTGTTTTGTCAATTCAGTGCCGTAGGGCCGAAGTTTCGACCGACCCCAAGTGTTGAAACGACCGAACCCAAGTGCTAAAACGACCGACCCCAAGATTTAAAATGATGGTTTTTTTAATTCTATTTGGAAGATTTTTGATTGATTCGTGTACAGACCATGATTCTTAGTAAGAAACCAAAATTTCAGTCAATTAAGTGCCGTAGGGCCGAAGTTATGACCGACCCCAAGTGTTGAAACGACCGAACCCAAGTGCTAAAACGACCGACCCCAAGTTTTAAAATGATGATTTTTTTTTTAAATTCTTCTTTTGGCAGATTTTTTGATTGATTCGTGGACAGACCATGATTCTTAGTAAGAATCCAAAATTTCAGTCAATTTTGTGCCGTAGGGCCGAAGTTATGAACGACCCCAAGTGTTAACACGACCGAACCCAAGTGCTTTTAAACGACCGACCACAAGGTTTGAAATGATAAATTTTTTTAATTCTTGTTTTGTCAATTCAGTGCCGTAGGGCCGAAGTTTCGACCGACCTCAAGTGTTGAAACGACCGAACCCAAGTGCTAAAACGACCGACCCCAAGATTTAAAATGATGGTTTTTTTTATTCCTTTTGGAAGATTTTTGATTGATTCGTGTACAGACCATGATTCTTAGTAAGAATCCAAAATTTCAGTCAATTTTGTGCCGTAGGGCCGAAGTTATGAACGACCCCAAGTGTTAACACGACCGAACCCAAGTGCTTTTAAACGACCGACCACAAGGTTTGAAATGATAAATTTTTTTAATTCTTGTTTTGTCAATTCAGTGCCGTAGGGCCGAAGTTTCGACCGACCCCAAGTGTTGAAACGACCGAACCCAAGTGCTAAAACGACCGACCCCAAGATTTAAAATGATGGTTTTTTTATAATTCTATTTGGAAGATTTTTGATTGATTCGTGTACAGACCATGATTCTTAGTAAGAAACCAAAATTTCAGTCAATTAAGTGCCGTAGGGCCGAAGTTATGACCGACCCCAAGTGTTGAAACGACCGAACCCAAGTGCTAAAACGACCGACCCCAAGTTTTAAAATGATGATTTTTTTTTTAAATTCTTCTTTTGGCAGATTTTTTGATTGATTCGTGGACAGACCATGATTCTTAGTAAGAATCCAAAATTTCAGTCAATTTTGTGCCGTAGGGCCGATGTTATGAACGACCCCAAGTGTTAACACGACCGAACCCAAGTGCTTTTAAACGACCGACCACAAGGTTTGAAATGATAAATTTTTTTAATTCTTGTTTTGTCAATTCAGTGCCGTAGGGCCGAAGTTTCGACCGACCTCAAGTGTTGAAACGACCGAACCCAAGTGCTAAAACGACCGACCCCAAGATTTAAAATGATGGCTTTTTTTATTCCTTTTGGAAGATTTTTGATTGATTCGTGTACAGACCATGATTCTTAGTAAGAATCCAAAATTTCAGTCAATTTTGTGCCGTAGGGCCGAAGTTATGAACGACCCCAAGTGTTAACACGACCGAACCCAAGTGCTTTTAAACGACCGACCACAAGATTTAAAATGATGGTTTTTTTTAATTCTATTTGGAAGATTTTTGATTGATTCGTGTACAGACCATGATTCTTAGTAAGAAACCAAAATTTCAGTCAATTAAGTGCCGTAGGGCCGAAGTTATGACCGACCCCAAGTGTTGAAACGACCGAACCCAAGTGCTAAAACGACCGACCCCAAGTTTTAAAATGATGATTTTTTTTTTAAATTCTTCTTTTGGCAGATTTTTTGATTGATTCGTGGACAGACCATGATTCTTAGTAAGAATCCAAAATTTAGGTCCGCAGTGTGCAAGTTTTAAACTCGTGATTATTTTTTAATTCTTTTTTTGGCAGATTTTTTTATTGATTCGTGGACAGACCATGATTCTTTTTAGTAATAATCCAAATTTTCAATCGGATCGGTTCCATAGGGCCGAAGTTATAACCAAACCCAAGAGTTTAAACGACGGACCCTAAGTTTTGAAATGACGATTTTTTGTTTAATTCTTCTTTTGGCAGATTTTTGATTGATTCGTGTACAGACCATGATTCTTAGTAAGAATCCAAAATTTCAGTCAATTTAGTGCCGTAGGGCCGAAGTTATGACCGACCCCAAGTGTTAACACGACCGAACCCAAGTGCTTTTAAACGACCGACCCCAAGGTTTGAAATGATAATTTTTTTAAATTCTTCTTTTGTCAATTCAGTGCCGTAGGGCCGAAGACAAGTGTTGAAACGACCGAACCCAAGTGCTAAAACGACCAACAGCAAGATTTAAAATGATGTTTTTTTTTAATTCTATTTGGAAGATTTTTGATTGATTCGTGTACAGACCATGATTCTCAGTAAGAAACCAAAATTTCAGTCATTAAGTGCGGTAGGGCCGAAGTTATGACCGACCCCAAGTGTTGAAACGACGGAACCCAAGTGCTAAAACGACCGACACCAAGTTTTAAAATGATGATTATTTTTTTTTAATTCTTCTTTAGGCAGATTTTTGATTGATTCGTGTACAGACCATGATTCTTAGTAAGAATCCAAAATTTCAGTCAATTTAGTGCAGTAAGGCCGAAGTTATGACCGACCCCAAGTGTTAAAACGACCGAACCCAAGTGCTATTAAACAACAGACCCCAAGTTTTGAAATGATAAATTTTTTAATTCTTCTTTTGTCAATTCAGTGCCGTAGGTCCGAAGTTTTGACCGACCCCAAGTGTTGAAACGACCGAACCCAAGTGCTTAAACGACCGACCCCAAGATTTAAAATGATGATTTTTTTTAAAAATTCTCTTTGGCAGATTTTTGATTGATTCTTGTACAGACCATGATTCTTAGTAAGAATCCAAAATTTCAGTCAATTTAGTGCGCAGGGCTGAAGTTTTGACCGACCCCAAGTGTTTAAACGACCGAACCCTAGTGCTAAAACGACTGACCCCAAGTTTTAAAATGATGATTTTTTTTTAAATTCTTCTTTTGGCAGATTTTTGATTGATTCGTGGACAGACCATGATTCTTAGTAAGAATCCAAAATTTCGGTCCGCAGGGTGCAAGTTTTAAACTCGTGATTATTTTTTAATTCTTCTTTTGGCAGATTTTTTTATTGATTCGTGGACAGACCATGATTCTTTTGAGTAACAATCCAAAATATCAATCGGCTCGGTTCCATAGGGCCGATGTTATAACCAAACCCAAGAGTTTAAACGACGGACCCCAAGTTTTGAAATGACGATTTTTTGTTAAATTCTTCTTTTGGCAGATTTTTGATTGATTCGAGTACAGACCATGATTATTAGTAAGAATCCAAAATTTCAGTCAATTCAGTGCCGTAGGGCCGAAGTTATGACCGACCCCAAGTGTTAACACGACCGAACCCAAGTGCTTTTAAACGACCGACCCCAAGGTTTGAAATGATAATTTTTTTTAATTCTTCTTTTGTCAATTTAGTGCCGTAGGGCCGAAGACAAGTGTTGAAACGACCGAACCCACGTGCTAAAATGACCGACCCCAAGATTTAAAATCATGGTTTTTTTTTAATTCTATTTGGAAGATTTTTGATTGATTCGTGTACAGACCATGATTCTAAGTAAGAAACCAAAATTTCAGTCAATTAAGTGCCGTAGGGCCGAAGTTATGACCGACCCCAAGTGTTGAAACGACGGAACCCAAGTGCTAAAACAACCGACCCCAAGTTTTAAAATGATGATTATTTTTTTTTTATTCTTCTTTTGGCAGATTTTTGATTGATTCGTGTACAGACCATGATTCTTAGTAAGAATCCAAAATTTCAGTCAATTTAGTGCCGTAAGGCCGAAGTTATGACCGACCCCAAGTGTTAAAACGACCGAACCCAAGTGCTATTAAACAACAGACCCCAAGTTTTGAAATGATAAATTTTTTTAATTCTTCTTTTGTCAATTCAGTGCCGTAGGTCCGAACTTTTGACCGACCCCACGTGTTGAAACGACCGAACCCAAGTGCTAAAACGACCGACCCCAAGATTTAAAATAATGACTTTTTTTTAATTCTATTTGGCAGATTTTTTGATTGATTCGTGTACAGACGATGATTTTTAGTAACAATCCAAAATTTCAGTCAATTTTGTGCCGTAGGGCCGAAGTTATGACCGACCCCAATTGTTGAAACGACCGAACCAAAGTGCTAAAACGACCGACCCCAAGTTTTAAAATGATGATTTTTTTTTTAAATTCTTCTTTTGGCAGATTTTTTGATTGATTCGTGGACATACCATGATTCTTAGTAAGAATCCAAAATTTCGGTCGGCAGGGTGCAAGTTTTAAACTCATGATTTTTTTTTAATTCTTCTTTTGGCAGATTTTTTTATTGATTCGTGTACAGACCATGATTCTTAGTAAGAAACAAAAATTTCAGTCAATTAAGTGCCGTAGGGCCGAAGTTATGACCGACCCCAAGTGTTGAAACGACGGAACCCAAGTGCTAAAACGACCGACCCCAAGTTTTAAAATGATGATTATTTTTTTTTAATTCCTCTTTTGGCAGACTTTTGATTGTTTCGTGTACAGACCATGATTGTTAGTAAGAATCCAAAATTTCAGTCAATTTAGTGCCGTAAGGCCGAAGTTATGACCGACCCCAAGTGTTAAAACGACCGAACCCAAGTGCTATTAAACAACAGACCCCAAGTTTTGAAATGATAAATTTTTTTAATTCTTCTTTTGTCAATTCAGTGCCGTAGGTCCGAACTTTTGACCGACCCCAAGTGTTGAAACGACTTAACCCAAGTGCTAAAATGACCGACCCCAAGATTTAAAATGATGATTTTTTTAAAAAATTCTCTTTGGCAGATTTTTGATTGATTCTTGTACAGACCATGATTCTTAGTAAGAATACAAAATTTCAGTCAATTTAGTGCGCAGGGCTGAAGTTTTGACCGACCCCAAGTGTTTAAACGACCGAACCCAAGTGCTAAAACGACCAACCCCAAGTTTTATAATGATGATTTTTTTTTAAAATTCTTCTTTTGGCAGATTTTTGATTGATTCGTGTACAGAGACAAACCATGAATCTGAGGGAGCGGGAGACAGAAATGAAAGTCGTCATGTCGAAGTATGAGCCAGTCGTTTATTGGGCTACGTAGCAGATGGTCGGTGAGCGGTAACATGATGTAAGGCGGGGTGCTGTGATGAGATTCTGCAGGCGCACGGTGTGATGAAGATGGAGTGGTGAAGGTCTGTGAGTTGCTCGACACCATGGCGGTGGAGATGACCTATCTTCCAGGCCGTTGGTCGACGCTTTAAATCGCGGAGATGAACGGTGTGTGGCTCGGTGAGCTGAGCCACCAGCAGGTAGTCCTGACGAGGCGGAGCGTGTTCCATGGCAGCGAAGCACGGAGGGTCTTCGGGGTGCCATGAAGTGGTGAGCTGATCCCTGGACTGAAGGTGACGCAAGCCTTGTGAGTCGCGGGATGTAGCTAATCTCAGGAGCTGAAGACACGATGGGCCTTGTAGCTGAGACGTGGTGATGGACCTCGAGGAAGCTGCCCTGGATGCGTAGCGATGCCATGCAGGAGCACTGATTACATGTTGACCGACGATTAATGTGAGACTGAACTGCAGCGGGCGAGCGATCGGCTGCTTATATAGCCGCGGTAGAGTAACTACCTCGCGGTAGGTAATACGAGCCACCTCGGCAGTTGACGAGAATATTCGGCGCCGTACAGATATTGTACGGTGCTGTCTCGAGACCTTTCTAGGCGGGGCGATATTATTATCGTCGGGCTGGCACGGGAGGCGAGAAAGTACATCGCGGCCAGTATAGGTACGAAGGTACCTAGGCAAGTAGGTTTGCCGATGCGTGCGGATATTAGGAGATGTTTCTCGATTCCTCTTTTGGTGGCGAAGTTTATAATGATGTGTCGCCACACACCTCCTTCCCAGTGTACGGAGTACAGGGTTGAAAGATGATGCCAGAAGTCGCAGGAAAGCCGGGTTGAAGCTGCTCGTCGGTGCGTCCATGATGATGCGTCTCTACCGATTCCCTCGTTTTTGCGGTGTTACCGATGCGTCGTGGTAACACTGTTGTCAGGAAGTTGCGTGCTGCGTGTTCACATCACGTCGGGGTCTCCAGTTGAGGGAGCGCGACGTGATCACGTCGGGGTCACCAGTTGAGGGAACGGGAGACAGAAATGAAAGGCGTCATGTCGAAGTGGTGAGTCAGTCGTTTATTGGGCTACGTAGCAGATGGTCGGTGAGCGGTAACATGATGTAAGGCGGGGTGCTGTGATGAGATTCTGCAGGCGCACGGTGTGATGAAGATGGAGTGGTGAAGGTCAGTGAGTTGCTTGACACCATGGCGGTGGAGATGACCTATCTTCCAGGCCGTTGCTCGACGCTTTAAATCGCGGAGATGAACGGTGTGTAGCTCGGTGAGCTGAGCCACCAGCAGGTAGTCCTGACGAGGCGGAGCGTGTTCCATGGCAGCGAAGCACGGAGGGTCTTCGGGGTGCCATGAAGTGGTGAGCTGATCCCTGGACTGAAGGTGACGCAAGCCTTGTGAGTCGCGGGATGTAGCTAATCTCAGGAGCTGAAGACACGATGGGCCTTGTAGCTGAGACGTGGTGATGGACCTCGAGGAAGCTGCCCTGGATGCGTAGCGATGCCATGCAGGAGCACTGATTACATGTTGACCGACGATTAATGTGAGACTGAACTGCAGCGGGCGAGCGATCGGCTGCTTATATAGCCGCGGTAGAGTAACTACCTCGCGGTAGGTAATACGAGCCACCTCGGCAGTTGACGAGAATATTCGGCGCCGTACAGATATTGTACGGTGCTGTCTCGAGACCTTTCTAGGCGGGGCGATATTATTATCGTCGGGCTGGCACGGGAGGCGAGAAAGTACATCGCGGCCAGTATAGGTACGAAGGTACCTAGGCAAGTAGGTTCGCCGATGCGCGCGGATATTAGGAGATGTTTCTCGATTCCTCTTTTGGTGGCGAAGTTTATAATGATGTGTCGCCACAAATCTTAGTAAGAATACAAAATTTCAGTCAATTTAGTGCGTAGGGCCGAAGTTATGACCGACACCAAGTGTTGAAACGACCGAACCCAAGTGCTAAAACGACCGACCCCAAGATTTAAAATAATGACTTTTTTTTAAATTCTATTTTCAGATTTTTTGATTGATTCGTGTACAGACGATGATTTTTAGTAACAATCCAAAATTTCAGTCAATTTTGTGCCGTAGGGCCGAAGTAATGACCGACCCCAATTGTTGAAACGACCGAACCAAAGTTCTAAAACGACCGACCCCAAGTTTTAAAATGATGATTTTTTTTTTAAATTCTTCTTTTGGCAGATTTTTTGATGGATTCGTGGACAGACCATGATTCTTAGTAAGAATCCAAAATTTCGGTCGGCAGGGTGCAAGTTTTAAACTCATGATTTTTTTTAAATTCTTCTTTTGGCAGATTTTTTTAATGATTCGTGTACACACCATGATTCTTAGTAAGAAACCAAAATTTCAGTCAATTAAGTGTCGTAGGGCCGAAGTTATGACCGACCCCAAGTGTTGAAACGACGGAACCCAAGTGCTAAAACGACCGACCCCAAGTTTTAAAATGATGATTTTTTTTTTAAATTCTTCTTTTGGCAGATTTTTTGATTGATTCGTGGACAGACCATGATTCTTAGTAAGAATCCAAAATTTCGGTCGGCAGGGTGCAAGTTTTAAACTCATGATTTTTTTTAATTCTTCTTTTGGCAGATTTTTTATTGATTCGTGGACAGACCATGATTCTTTTAAGTAACAATCCAAAATTTCAATCGGCTCGGTGCCATAGGGCCGAAGTTATAACCAAACCCAAGAATTTAAACGACAGACCGACCCCAAGGTTTGAAATGACGATTTTTTGTTAAATTCTTCTTTTGGCAGATTTTTGATTGATTCGTAAACAGACTATGATTCTTAGTAAGAATCCAAAATTTCAGTCAATTTAGTGCCGTAGGGCCGAAGTTATGACCGACCCCAAGTGTTAACACGACCGAACCCAAGTGCTTTTAAACCACAGACCCCAAGGTTTGAAATGATAATTTTTTTAATTCTTGTTTTGTAAATTCAGTGCCGTAAGGCCGAAGTTTCGACCGACCTCAAGTGTTGAAACGACCGAACCCAAGTGCTAAAACGACCGACCCCAAGATTTAAAATGATGGTTTTTTTTAATTCTATTTGGGAGATTTTTGATTGATTCGTGTACAGACGATGATTTTTAATTAACAATCCAAAATTTCAGTCAATTTTGTGCCGTCGGGCCGAAGTTATGACCGACCCCAAGTGTTGAAACGACGGAACCCAAGTGCTAAAACGACCGACCCTAAGTTTTAAAATGATGATTATTTTTTTTTAATTCTTCTTTTGGCAGATTTTTGATTGATTCGTGTACAGACCATGATTCTTAGTAAGAATACAAAATTTCAGTCAATTTAGTGCCGTAAGGCCGAAGTTATGACCGACCCCAAGTGTTAAAACGACTGAACCCAAGTGCTATTAAACAACAGACCCCAAGTTTTGAAATGATAAATTTTTTTAATTCTTCTTTTGTCAATTCAGTGCCGTAGGTCCGAAGTTTTGACCGACCCCAAGTGTTGAAACGACCGAACCCAAGTGCTAAAACGACCGACCCAAAGATTTAAAATGATGATTTTTTTTAAAAAATTCTCTTTGGCAGATTTTTGATTGATTCAAGAATCAAGTACAGACATGATTCTTAGTAAGAATCCAAAATTTCAGTCAATTTAGTGCGCAGGGCTGAAGTTTTGACCGACCCCAAGTGTTTAAACGACCGAACCCAAGTGCTAAAACGACCGACCCCAAGTTTTAAATTGATGATTTTTTTTTTAATTCTTCTTTTGGCAGATTTTTGATTGATTCGTGTACAGAGACAGACCATGATTCTTAGTAAGAATCCAAAATTTCAGTCAATTTAGTGCGTAGGGCCGAAGTTATGACCGACCCCAATTGTTGAAACGACCGAACCAAAACCAAAGAGTTTAAACGACGGACCCCAAGTTTTGAAATGACGATTTTTTGTTAAATTCTTCTTTTGGCAGATTTTTGATTGATTCGTGTAGAGACCATGATTCTTAGTAAGAATCCAAAATTTCAGTCAATTTTGTGGCGTAGGGCCGAAGTTATGAACGACCCCAAGTGTTAACACGACCGAACCCAAGTGCTTTTAAACGACCGACCACAAGGTTTGAAATGATAAATTTTTTTAATTCTTGTTTTGTCAATTCAGTGCCGTAGGGCCGAAGTTTCGACCGACCCCAAGTGTTGAAACGACCGAACCCAAGTGCTAAAACGACCGACCCCAAGATTTAAAATGATGGTTTTTTTAATTCTATTTGGAAGATTTTTGATTGATTCGTGTACAGACCATGATTCTTAGTAAGAAACCAAAATTTCAGTCAATTAAGTGCCGTAGGGCCGAAGTTATGACCGACCCCAAGTGTTGAAACGACCGAACCCAAGTGCTAAAACGACCGACCCCAAGTTTTAAAATGATGATTTTTTTTTTAAATTCTTCTTTTGGCAGATTTTTTGATTGATTCGTGGACAGACCATGATTCTTAGTAAGAATCCAAAATTTCAGTCAATTTTGTGCCGTAGGGCCGAAGTTATGAACGACCCCAAGTGTTAACACGACCGAACCCAAGTGCTTTTAAACGACCGACCACAAGGTTTGAAATGATAAATTTTTTTAATTCTTGTTTTGTCAATTCAGTGCCGTAGGGCCGAAGTTTCGACCGACCTCAAGTGTTGAAACGACCGAACCCAAGTGCTAAAACGACCGACCCCAAGATTTAAAATGATGGTTTTTTTTATTCCTTTTGGAAGATTTTTGATTGATTCGTGTACAGACCATGATTCTTAGTAAGAATCCAAAATTTCAGTCAATTTTGTGCCGTAGGGCCGAAGTTATGAACGACCCCAAGTGTTAACACGACCGAACCCAAGTGCTTTTAAACGACCGACCACAAGGTTTGAAATGATAAATTTTTTTAATTCTTGTTTTGTCAATTCAGTGCCGTAGGGCCGAAGTTTCGACCGACCCCAAGTGTTGAAACGACCGAACCCAAGTGCTAAAACGACCGACCCCAAGATTTAAAATGATGGTTTTTTTATAATTCTATTTGGAAGATTTTTGATTGATTCGTGTACAGACCATGATTCTTAGTAAGAAACCAAAATTTCAGTCAATTAAGTGCCGTAGGGCCGAAGTTATGACCGACCCCAAGTGTTGAAACGACCGAACCCAAGTGCTAAAACGACCGACCCCAAGTTTTAAAATGATGATTTTTTTTTTAAATTCTTCTTTTGGCAGATTTTTTGATTGATTCGTGGACAGACCATGATTCTTAGTAAGAATCCAAAATTTCAGTCAATTTTGTGCCGTAGGGCCGATGTTATGAACGACCCCAAGTGTTAACACGACCGAACCCAAGTGCTTTTAAACGACCGACCACAAGGTTTGAAATGATAAATTTTTTTAATTCTTGTTTTGTCAATTCAGTGCCGTAGGGCCGAAGTTTCGACCGACCTCAAGTGTTGAAACGACCGAACCCAAGTGCTAAAACGACCGACCCCAAGATTTAAAATGATGGCTTTTTTTATTCCTTTTGGAAGATTTTTGATTGATTCGTGTACAGACCATGATTCTTAGTAAGAATCCAAAATTTCAGTCAATTTTGTGCCGTAGGGCCGAAGTTATGAACGACCCCAAGTGTTAACACGACCGAACCCAAGTGCTTTTAAACGACCGACCACAAGATTTAAAATGATGGTTTTTTTTAATTCTATTTGGAAGATTTTTGATTGATTCGTGTACAGACCATGATTCTTAGTAAGAAACCAAAATTTCAGTCAATTAAGTGCCGTAGGGCCGAAGTTATGACCGACCCCAAGTGTTGAAACGACCGAACCCAAGTGCTAAAACGACCGACCCCAAGTTTTAAAATGATGATTTTTTTTTTAAATTCTTCTTTTGGCAGATTTTTTGATTGATTCGTGGACAGACCATGATTCTTAGTAAGAATCCAAAATTTAGGTCCGCAGTGTGCAAGTTTTAAACTCGTGATTATTTTTTAATTCTTTTTTTGGCAGATTTTTTTATTGATTCGTGGACAGACCATGATTCTTTTTAGTAATAATCCAAATTTTCAATCGGATCGGTTCCATAGGGCCGAAGTTATAACCAAACCCAAGAGTTTAAACGACGGACCCTAAGTTTTGAAATGACGATTTTTTGTTTAATTCTTCTTTTGGCAGATTTTTGATTGATTCGTGTACAGACCATGATTCTTAGTAAGAATCCAAAATTTCAGTCAATTTAGTGCCGTAGGGCCGAAGTTATGACCGACCCCAAGTGTTAACACGACCGAACCCAAGTGCTTTTAAACGACCGACCCCAAGGTTTGAAATGATAATTTTTTTAAATTCTTCTTTTGTCAATTCAGTGCCGTAGGGCCGAAGACAAGTGTTGAAACGACCGAACCCAAGTGCTAAAACGACCAACAGCAAGATTTAAAATGATGTTTTTTTTTAATTCTATTTGGAAGATTTTTGATTGATTCGTGTACAGACCATGATTCTCAGTAAGAAACCAAAATTTCAGTCATTAAGTGCGGTAGGGCCGAAGTTATGACCGACCCCAAGTGTTGAAACGACGGAACCCAAGTGCTAAAACGACCGACACCAAGTTTTAAAATGATGATTATTTTTTTTTAATTCTTCTTTAGGCAGATTTTTGATTGATTCGTGTACAGACCATGATTCTTAGTAAGAATCCAAAATTTCAGTCAATTTAGTGCAGTAAGGCCGAAGTTATGACCGACCCCAAGTGTTAAAACGACCGAACCCAAGTGCTATTAAACAACAGACCCCAAGTTTTGAAATGATAAATTTTTTAATTCTTCTTTTGTCAATTCAGTGCCGTAGGTCCGAAGTTTTGACCGACCCCAAGTGTTGAAACGACCGAACCCAAGTGCTTAAACGACCGACCCCAAGATTTAAAATGATGATTTTTTTTAAAAATTCTCTTTGGCAGATTTTTGATTGATTCTTGTACAGACCATGATTCTTAGTAAGAATCCAAAATTTCAGTCAATTTAGTGCGCAGGGCTGAAGTTTTGACCGACCCCAAGTGTTTAAACGACCGAACCCTAGTGCTAAAACGACTGACCCCAAGTTTTAAAATGATGATTTTTTTTTAAATTCTTCTTTTGGCAGATTTTTGATTGATTCGTGGACAGACCATGATTCTTAGTAAGAATCCAAAATTTCGGTCCGCAGGGTGCAAGTTTTAAACTCGTGATTATTTTTTAATTCTTCTTTTGGCAGATTTTTTTATTGATTCGTGGACAGACCATGATTCTTTTGAGTAACAATCCAAAATATCAATCGGCTCGGTTCCATAGGGCCGATGTTATAACCAAACCCAAGAGTTTAAACGACGGACCCCAAGTTTTGAAATGACGATTTTTTGTTAAATTCTTCTTTTGGCAGATTTTTGATTGATTCGAGTACAGACCATGATTATTAGTAAGAATCCAAAATTTCAGTCAATTCAGTGCCGTAGGGCCGAAGTTATGACCGACCCCAAGTGTTAACACGACCGAACCCAAGTGCTTTTAAACGACCGACCCCAAGGTTTGAAATGATAATTTTTTTTAATTCTTCTTTTGTCAATTTAGTGCCGTAGGGCCGAAGACAAGTGTTGAAACGACCGAACCCACGTGCTAAAATGACCGACCCCAAGATTTAAAATCATGGTTTTTTTTTAATTCTATTTGGAAGATTTTTGATTGATTCGTGTACAGACCATGATTCTAAGTAAGAAACCAAAATTTCAGTCAATTAAGTGCCGTAGGGCCGAAGTTATGACCGACCCCAAGTGTTGAAACGACGGAACCCAAGTGCTAAAACAACCGACCCCAAGTTTTAAAATGATGATTATTTTTTTTTTATTCTTCTTTTGGCAGATTTTTGATTGATTCGTGTACAGACCATGATTCTTAGTAAGAATCCAAAATTTCAGTCAATTTAGTGCCGTAAGGCCGAAGTTATGACCGACCCCAAGTGTTAAAACGACCGAACCCAAGTGCTATTAAACAACAGACCCCAAGTTTTGAAATGATAAATTTTTTTAATTCTTCTTTTGTCAATTCAGTGCCGTAGGTCCGAACTTTTGACCGACCCCACGTGTTGAAACGACCGAACCCAAGTGCTAAAACGACCGACCCCAAGATTTAAAATAATGACTTTTTTTTAATTCTATTTGGCAGATTTTTTGATTGATTCGTGTACAGACGATGATTTTTAGTAACAATCCAAAATTTCAGTCAATTTTGTGCCGTAGGGCCGAAGTTATGACCGACCCCAATTGTTGAAACGACCGAACCAAAGTGCTAAAACGACCGACCCCAAGTTTTAAAATGATGATTTTTTTTTTAAATTCTTCTTTTGGCAGATTTTTTGATTGATTCGTGGACATACCATGATTCTTAGTAAGAATCCAAAATTTCGGTCGGCAGGGTGCAAGTTTTAAACTCATGATTTTTTTTTAATTCTTCTTTT
Organism: Limnephilus marmoratus; assembly: GCA_917880885.1. Lineage (NCBI taxonomy): Eukaryota > Metazoa > Arthropoda > Insecta > Trichoptera > Limnephilidae > Limnephilus > Limnephilus marmoratus. The sequence continues at coordinate 48,850,906 of OU862909.1, read as the reverse complement.
GGCAGATTTTTTTATTGATTCGTGTACAGACCATGATTCTTAGTAAGAAACAAAAATTTCAGTCAATTAAGTGCCGTAGGGCCGAAGTTATGACCGACCCCAAGTGTTGAAACGACGGAACCCAAGTGCTAAAACGACCGACCCCAAGTTTTAAAATGATGATTATTTTTTTTTAATTCCTCTTTTGGCAGACTTTTGATTGTTTCGTGTACAGACCATGATTGTTAGTAAGAATCCAAAATTTCAGTCAATTTAGTGCCGTAAGGCCGAAGTTATGACCGACCCCAAGTGTTAAAACGACCGAACCCAAGTGCTATTAAACAACAGACCCCAAGTTTTGAAATGATAAATTTTTTTAATTCTTCTTTTGTCAATTCAGTGCCGTAGGTCCGAACTTTTGACCGACCCCAAGTGTTGAAACGACTTAACCCAAGTGCTAAAATGACCGACCCCAAGATTTAAAATGATGATTTTTTTAAAAAATTCTCTTTGGCAGATTTTTGATTGATTCTTGTACAGACCATGATTCTTAGTAAGAATACAAAATTTCAGTCAATTTAGTGCGCAGGGCTGAAGTTTTGACCGACCCCAAGTGTTTAAACGACCGAACCCAAGTGCTAAAACGACCAACCCCAAGTTTTATAATGATGATTTTTTTTTTAAATTCTTCTTTTGGCAGATTTTTGATTGATTCGTGTACAGAGACAAACCATGAATCTGAGGGAGCGGGAGACAGAAATGAAAGTCGTCATGTCGAAGTATGAGCCAGTCGTTTATTGGGCTACGTAGCAGATGGTCGGTGAGCGGTAACATGATGTAAGGCGGGGTGCTGTGATGAGATTCTGCAGGCGCACGGTGTGATGAAGATGGAGTGGTGAAGGTCTGTGAGTTGCTCGACACCATGGCGGTGGAGATGACCTATCTTCCAGGCCGTTGGTCGACGCTTTAAATCGCGGAGATGAACGGTGTGTGGCTCGGTGAGCTGAGCCACCAGCAGGTAGTCCTGACGAGGCGGAGCGTGTTCCATGGCAGCGAAGCACGGAGGGTCTTCGGGGTGCCATGAAGTGGTGAGCTGATCCCTGGACTGAAGGTGACGCAAGCCTTGTGAGTCGCGGGATGTAGCTAATCTCAGGAGCTGAAGACACGATGGGCCTTGTAGCTGAGACGTGGTGATGGACCTCGAGGAAGCTGCCCTGGATGCGTAGCGATGCCATGCAGGAGCACTGATTACATGTTGACCGACGATTAATGTGAGACTGAACTGCAGCGGGCGAGCGATCGGCTGCTTATATAGCCGCGGTAGAGTAACTACCTCGCGGTAGGTAATACGAGCCACCTCGGCAGTTGACGAGAATATTCGGCGCCGTACAGATATTGTACGGTGCTGTCTCGAGACCTTTCTAGGCGGGGCGATATTATTATCGTCGGGCTGGCACGGGAGGCGAGAAAGTACATCGCGGCCAGTATAGGTACGAAGGTACCTAGGCAAGTAGGTTTGCCGATGCGTGCGGATATTAGGAGATGTTTCTCGATTCCTCTTTTGGTGGCGAAGTTTATAATGATGTGTCGCCACACACCTCCTTCCCAGTGTACGGAGTACAGGGTTGAAAGATGATGCCAGAAGTCGCAGGAAAGCCGGGTTGAAGCTGCTCGTCGGTGCGTCCATGATGATGCGTCTCTACCGATTCCCTCGTTTTTGCGGTGTTACCGATGCGTCGTGGTAACACTGTTGTCAGGAAGTTGCGTGCTGCGTGTTCACATCACGTCGGGGTCTCCAGTTGAGGGAGCGCGACGTGATCACGTCGGGGTCACCAGTTGAGGGAACGGGAGACAGAAATGAAAGGCGTCATGTCGAAGTGGTGAGTCAGTCGTTTATTGGGCTACGTAGCAGATGGTCGGTGAGCGGTAACATGATGTAAGGCGGGGTGCTGTGATGAGATTCTGCAGGCGCACGGTGTGATGAAGATGGAGTGGTGAAGGTCAGTGAGTTGCTTGACACCATGGCGGTGGAGATGACCTATCTTCCAGGCCGTTGCTCGACGCTTTAAATCGCGGAGATGAACGGTGTGTAGCTCGGTGAGCTGAGCCACCAGCAGGTAGTCCTGACGAGGCGGAGCGTGTTCCATGGCAGCGAAGCACGGAGGGTCTTCGGGGTGCCATGAAGTGGTGAGCTGATCCCTGGACTGAAGGTGACGCAAGCCTTGTGAGTCGCGGGATGTAGCTAATCTCAGGAGCTGAAGACACGATGGGCCTTGTAGCTGAGACGTGGTGATGGACCTCGAGGAAGCTGCCCTGGATGCGTAGCGATGCCATGCAGGAGCACTGATTACATGTTGACCGACGATTAATGTGAGACTGAACTGCAGCGGGCGAGCGATCGGCTGCTTATATAGCCGCGGTAGAGTAACTACCTCGCGGTAGGTAATACGAGCCACCTCGGCAGTTGACGAGAATATTCGGCGCCGTACAGATATTGTACGGTGCTGTCTCGAGACCTTTCTAGGCGGGGCGATATTATTATCGTCGGGCTGGCACGGGAGGCGAGAAAGTACATCGCGGCCAGTATAGGTACGAAGGTACCTAGGCAAGTAGGTTCGCCGATGCGCGCGGATATTAGGAGATGTTTCTCGATTCCTCTTTTGGTGGCGAAGTTTATAATGATGTGTCGCCACAAATCTTAGTAAGAATACAAAATTTCAGTCAATTTAGTGCGTAGGGCCGAAGTTATGACCGACACCAAGTGTTGAAACGACCGAACCCAAGTGCTAAAACGACCGACCCCAAGATTTAAAATAATGACTTTTTTTTAAATTCTATTTTCAGATTTTTTGATTGATTCGTGTACAGACGATGATTTTTAGTAACAATCCAAAATTTCAGTCAATTTTGTGCCGTAGGGCCGAAGTAATGACCGACCCCAATTGTTGAAACGACCGAACCAAAGTTCTAAAACGACCGACCCCAAGTTTTAAAATGATGATTTTTTTTTTAAATTCTTCTTTTGGCAGATTTTTTGATGGATTCGTGGACAGACCATGATTCTTAGTAAGAATCCAAAATTTCGGTCGGCAGGGTGCAAGTTTTAAACTCATGATTTTTTTTAAATTCTTCTTTTGGCAGATTTTTTTAATGATTCGTGTACACACCATGATTCTTAGTAAGAAACCAAAATTTCAGTCAATTAAGTGTCGTAGGGCCGAAGTTATGACCGACCCCAAGTGTTGAAACGACGGAACCCAAGTGCTAAAACGACCGACCCCAAGTTTTAAAATGATGATTTTTTTTTTAAATTCTTCTTTTGGCAGATTTTTTGATTGATTCGTGGACAGACCATGATTCTTAGTAAGAATCCAAAATTTCGGTCGGCAGGGTGCAAGTTTTAAACTCATGATTTTTTTTAATTCTTCTTTTGGCAGATTTTTTATTGATTCGTGGACAGACCATGATTCTTTTAAGTAACAATCCAAAATTTCAATCGGCTCGGTGCCATAGGGCCGAAGTTATAACCAAACCCAAGAATTTAAACGACAGACCGACCCCAAGGTTTGAAATGACGATTTTTTGTTAAATTCTTCTTTTGGCAGATTTTTGATTGATTCGTAAACAGACTATGATTCTTAGTAAGAATCCAAAATTTCAGTCAATTTAGTGCCGTAGGGCCGAAGTTATGACCGACCCCAAGTGTTAACACGACCGAACCCAAGTGCTTTTAAACCACAGACCCCAAGGTTTGAAATGATAATTTTTTTAATTCTTGTTTTGTAAATTCAGTGCCGTAAGGCCGAAGTTTCGACCGACCTCAAGTGTTGAAACGACCGAACCCAAGTGCTAAAACGACCGACCCCAAGATTTAAAATGATGGTTTTTTTTAATTCTATTTGGGAGATTTTTGATTGATTCGTGTACAGACCATGATTCTTAGTAAGAATCCAAAATTTCAGTCAATTTAGTGCCGTAAGGCCGAAGTTATGACCGACCCCAAGTGTTAAAACGACCGAACCCAAGTGCCATTAAACAACAGACCCCAAGTTTTGAAATGATAAATTTTTTTAATTCTTCTTTTGTCAATTCAGTGCCGTAGGTCCGAAGTTTTGACCTACCCCAAGTGTTGAAACGACCGAACCCAAGTGCTAAAACGACCGACCCCAAGATTTAAAATGATGATTTTTTATAAAAATTCTCTTTTGCAGATTTTTGATTGATTCTTGTACAGACCATGATTCTTAGTAAGAATCCAAAATTTCAGTCAATTTAGTGCGCAGGGCTGAAGTTTTGACCGACCCCAAGTGTTTAAACGACCGAACCCAAGTGCTAAAACGACCGACCCCAAGATTTAAAATGATGATTTTTTTTTTAAATTCTTCTTTTGGCAGATTTTTGATTGATTCGTGTACAGAGACAGACCATGATTCTTAGTAAGAATCCAAAATTTCAGTCAATTTAGTGCGTAGGGCCGAAGTTATGACCGACACCAAGTGTTGAAACGACCGAACCCAAGTGCTAAAACGACCGACCCCAAGATTTAAAATAATGACTTTTTTAAAAATTCTATTTGGCAGATTTTTTGATTGATTCGTGTACAGACGATGATTTTTAGTAACAATCCAAAATTTCAGTCAATTTTGTGCCGTAGGGCCGAAATTATGACCGACCCCAATTGTTGAAACGACCGAACCAAAGTGCTAAAACGACCGACCCCAAGTTTTAAAATGATGATTTTTTTTTTAAATTCTTCTTTTGGCAGATTTTTTGATTGATTCGTGGACAGACCCTGATTCTTAGTAAGAATCCAAAATTTCGCTCAATTTAGTGCGCAGGGCTGAAGTTTTGACCGACCCCAAGTGTTTAAACGACCGAACCCAAGTGCTAAAACGACCGACCCGAAGATTTAAAATGATGATTTTAAAAAAAAATTCTCTTTGGCAGATTTTTGATTGATTCTTGTACAGACCATGATTCTTAGTAAGAATCCAAAATTTCAGTCAATTTAGTGCGCAGTGCTGAAGTTTTGACCGACCCCAAGTATTTAAACGACCGAACCCAAGTGCTAAAACGACCGACCCCATGTTTTAAAATGATGATTTTTTTTTTAAATTCTTCTTTTGGCAGATTTTTTGATTGATTCGTGGACAGACCATGATTCTTAGTAAGAATCCAAAATTTCGGTCGGCAGGGTGCAAGTTTTAAACTCATGATTTTTATTTAATTCTTCTTTTGGCAGATTTTTTTATTGATTCGTGTACAGACCATGATTCTTAGTAAGAAACAAAAATTTCAGTCAATTAAGTGCCGTAGGGCCGAAGTTATGACCGACCCCAAGTGTTGAAACGACGGAACCCAAGTGCTAAAACGACCGACCCAAGTTTTAAAATGATGATTAATTTTTTTTAATTCCTCTTTTGGCAGACTTTTGATTGAATCGTGTACAGACCATGATTCTTAGTAAGAATCCAAAATTTCAGTCAATTTAGTGCCGTAAGGCCGAAGTTATGACCGACCCCAAGTGTTAAAACGACCGAATCCAAGTGCTATTAAACAACAGACCCCAAGTTTTGAAATGATAAATTTTTTTAATTCTTCTTTTGTCAATTCAGTGCCGTAGGTCCGAACTTTTGACCGACCCCAATTGTTGAAACGACCGAACCAAAGTGCTAAAACGACCGACCCCAAGTTTTAAAATGATGATTTTTTTTTTAAATTCTTCTTTTGGCAGATTTTTGATTGATTCGTGTACAGAGACAGACCATGAATCTTAGTAAGAATACAAAATTTCAGTCAATTTAGTGCGTAGGGCCGAAGTTATGACCGACACCAAGTGTTGAAACGACCGAACCCAAGTGCTAAAACGACCGACCCCAAGTTTTAAAATGATGATTTTTTTTTTAAATTCTTCTTTTGGCAGATTTTTTGATTGATTCGTGGACAGACCATGATTCTTAGTAAGAATCCAAAATTTCGGTTGGCAGGGTGCAAGTTTTTAACTCATGATTTTTTTTAAATTCTTCTTTTGGCAGATTTTTTTATTGATTCGTGTACAGACCATGATTCTTAGTAAGAAACCAAAATTTCAGTCAATTAAGTGCCGTAGGGCCGAAGTTATGACCGACCCCAATTGTTGAAACGACCGAACCAAAGTGCTAAAACGACCGACCCCAAGTTTTAAAATGATGATTTTTTTTAAATTCTTCTTTTGGCAGATTTTTTGATTGATTCGTGGACAGACCATGATTCTTAGTAAGAATTCAAAATTTCGGTCGGCAGGGTGCAAGTTTTAAACTCATGATTTTTTTTTAATTCTTCTTTTGGCAGATTTTTTGATTGATTCGTGGACAGACCATGATTCTTAGTAAGAATCCAAAATTTCGGTTGGCAGGGTGCAAGTTTTTAACTCATGATTTTTTTTAAATTCTTCTTTTGGCAGATTTTTTTATTGATTCGTGTACAGACCATGATTCTTAGTAAGAAACCAAAATTTCAGTCAATTAAGTGTCGTAGGGCCGAAGTTATGACCGACCCCAAGTGTTGAAACGACGGAACCCAAGTGCTAAAACGACCGACCCCAAGTTTTAAAATGATGATTTTTTTTTAAATTCTTCTTTTCGCAGATTTTTTGATTGATTCGTGGACAGACCATGATTCTTAGTAAGAATCCAAAATTTCGGTCGGCAGGGTGCAAGTTTTAAACTCATGATTTTTTTAAATTCTTCTTTTGGCAGATTTTTTATTGATTCGTGGACAGACCATGATTCTTTTAAGTAACAATCCAAAATTTCAATCGGCTCGGTGCCATAGGGCCGAAGTTATAACCAAACCCAAGAGTTTAAACGACGGACCCCAAGGTTTGAAATGACGATTTTTTGTTAAATTCTTCTTTTGGCAGATTTTTGATTGATTTGTAAACAGATTATGATTCTTAGTAAGTATCCAAAATTTCAGTCAATTTAGTGCCGTAAAGCCGAAGTTATGACCGACCCCAAGTGTTGAAACGACGGAACCCAAGTGCTAAAACGACCGACCCCAAGTTTTAAAATGATGATTATTTTTTTTTAATTCCTCTTTTGGCAGATTTTTGATTGATTCGTGTAAAGACCATGATTCTTAGTAAGAATCCAAAATTTCGGTCGGCAGGGTGCAAGTTTTAAACTCATGATTTTTTTTTAATTCTTCTTTTGGCAGATTTTTTTATTGATTCGTGTACAGACCATGATTCTTAGTAAGAAACCAAAATTTCAGTCAATTAAGTGCCGTAGGGCCGAAGTTATGACCGACCCCAATTGTTGAAACGACCGAACCAAAGTGCTAAAACGACCGACCCCAAGTTTTAAAATGATGATTATTTTTTTTTAATTCCTCTTTTGGCAGATTTTTGATTGATTCGTGTACAGACCATGATTCTTAGTAAGAATCCAAAATTTCAGTCAATTTAGTGCCGTAAGGCCGAAGTTATGACCGACCCCAAGTGTTAAAACGACCGAACCCAAGTGCTATTAAACAACAGACCCCAAGTTTTGAAATGATAAATTTTTTTAATTCTTCTTTTGTCAATTCAGTGCCGTAGGTCCGAAGTTTTGACCGACCCCAAGTGTTGAAACGACCGAACCCAAGTGCTAAAACGACCGACCCCAAGATTTAAAATGATGATTTTTTTAAAAAATTCTCTTTGGCAGATTTTTGATTGATTCTTGTACAGACCATGATTCTTAGTAAGAATCCAAAATTTCAGTCAATTTAGTGCGCAGGGCTGAAGTTTTGACCGACCCCAAGTGTTTAAACGACCGAACCCAAGTGCTAAAACGACCGACCCCAAGATTTAAAATGATGATTTAAAAAAAAAATTCTCTTTGGCAGATTTTTGATTGATTCTTGTACAGACCATGATTCTTAGTAAGAATCCAAAATTTCAGTCAATTGAGTGCGCAGGGCTGAAGTTTTGACCGACCCCAAGTGTTTAAACGACCGAACCCAAGTGCTAAAACGACCGACCCCAAGTTTTAAAATGATGATTTTTTTTTTTAAATTCTTCTTTTGGCAGATTTTTGGTTGATTCGTGGACAGACCATGATTCTTAGTAAGAATCCAAAATTTCGGTCCGCAGGGTGCAAGTTTTAAACTCGTGATTATTTTTTAATTCTTCTTTTGGCAGATTTTTTTATTGATTCGTGGACAGACCACGATTCTTAGTAAGAATCCAAAATTTCAGTCAATTTAGTGCGTAGGGCCGAAGTTATGACCGACACCAAGTGTTGAAACGACCGAACCCAAGTGCTAAAACGACCGACCCCAAGATATAAAATAATGACTTTTTTTAAAATTCTCTTTGGCAGATTTTTTGATTGATTCGTGTACAGACGATGATTTTTAGTAACAATCCAAAATTTCAGTCAATTTTGTGCCGTAGGGCCGAAGTTATGACGGACCCCAATTGTTGAAACGACCGAACCAAAGTGCTAAAACGACCGACCCCAAGTTTTAAAATTATGATTTTTTTTTTAAATTCTTCTTTTGGCAGATTTTTTTATTGATGCGTGGACAGACCATGATTCTTTTAAGTAACAATCCAAAATTTCAATCGGCTCGGTGCCATAGGGCCGAAGTTATAACCAAACCCAAGAGTTTAAACGACGGACCCCAAGTTTTGAAATGACGATTTTTTGTTAAATTCTTCTTTTGGCAGATTTTTGATTGATTCGTGTACAGACCATGATTCTTAGTAAGAATCCAAAATTTCAGTCAATTTAGTGCCGTAGGGCCGAAGTTATGACCGACCCCAAGTGTAAACACGACCGAACCCAAGTGCTTTTAAAGGAACGACCCCAAGGTTTGAAATGATAAATTTTTTTAATTCTTGTTTTGTCAATTCAGTGCCGTAGGGCCGAAGTTTCGACCGACCCCAAGTGTTGAAACGACCGAACCCAAGTGCTAAAACGACCGACCCCAAGATTTAAAATGATGATTTTTTTTTTAAATTCTCTTTGGCAGATTTTTGATTGATTCTTGTACAGACCATGATTCTTAGTAAGAATCCAAAATTTCAGTAAATTGAGTGCGCAGGGCTGAAGTTTTGACCGACCCCAAGTGTTTAAACGACCGAACCCAAGTGCTAAAACGACCGACCCCAAGTTTTAAAATGATGATTTTTTTTTTAAATTTTTCTTTTGGCAGATTTTTGGTTGATTCGTGGACAGACCATGATTCTTAGTAAGAATCCAAAATTTCGGTCCGCAGGGTGCAAGTTTTAAACTCGTGATTATTTTTTAATTCTTCTTTTGGCAGATTTTTTTATTGATTCGTGGACAGACCATGATTCTTAGTAAGAATCCAAAATTTCAGTCAATTTAGTGCGTAGGGCCGAAGTTATGACCGACACCAAGTGTTGAAACGACCGAACCCAAGTGCTAAAACGACCGACCCCAAGATTTAAAATAATGACTTTTTTTTAAATTCTCTTTGGCAGATTTTTGATTGATTCTTGTACAGACCATGATTCTTAGTAAGAATCCAAAATTTCAGTCAATTTAGTGCCGTAGGGCCGAAGTTATGACCGACCCCAAGTGTAAACACGACCGAACCCAAGTGCTTTTAAAGGAACGACCCCAAGGTTTGAAATGATAAATTTTTTTAATTCTTGTTTTGTCAATTCAGTGCCGTAGGGCCGAAGTTTCGACCGACCCCAAGTGTTGAAACGACCGAACCCAAGTGCTAAAACGACCGACCCCAAGATTTAAAATGATGATTTTTTTTTTAAATTCTCTTTGGCAGATTTTTGATTGATTCTTGTACAGACCATGATTCTTAGTAAGAATCCAAAATTTCAGTCAATTTAGTGCGCAGGGCTGAAGTTTTGACCGACCCCAAGTGTTTAAACGACCGAACCCTAGTGCTAAAACGACCGACCCCAAGTTTTAAAATGATGATTTTTTTTTTAAATTCTTCTTTTGGCAGATTTTTTATTGATTCGTGGACAGACCATGATTCTTAGTAAGAATCCAAAATTTCGGTCCGCAGGGTGCAAGTTTTAAACTCGTGATTATTTTTTAATTCTTCTTTTGGCAGATTTTTTTATTGATTCGTGGACAGACCATGATTCTTTTAAGTAACAATCCAAAATTTCAATCGGATCGGTTCCATAGGGCCGCAATTATAACCAAACCCAAGAGTTTAAACGACGAACCCCAAGTTTTGAAATGACGATTTTTTGTTAAATTCTTCTTTTGGCAGATTTTTGATTGATTCGTGTACAGACCATGATTCTTAGTAAGAATCCAAAATTTCAGTCAATTTAGTGCCGTAGGGCCGAAGTTATGACCGACCCCAAGTGTTAACACGACCGAACCCAAGTGCTTTTAAACGACCGACCCCAAGGTTTGAAATGATAATTTTTTTAAATTCTTCTTTTGTCAATTCAGTGCCGTAGGGCCGAAGACAAGTGTTGAAACGACCGAACCAAAGTGCTAAAACGACCGACCCCAAGTTTTAAAATGATGATTATTTTTTTTTAATTCTTCTTTTGGCAGATTTTTGATTGATTCGTGTACAGACCATGATTCTTAGTAAGAATCCAAAATTTCAGTCAATTTAGTGCCGTAGGGCCGAAGTTATGACCGACCCCAAGTGTTAACACGACTGAACCCAAGTGCTTTTAAACGACCGACCCTAAGGTTTGAAATGATAAATTTTTTTAATTCTTGTTTTGTCAATTCAGTGCCGTAGGGCCGAAGTTTCGACCGACCCCAAGTGTTGAAACGACCGAACCCAAGTGCTAAAACGACCGACCCCAAGATTTAAAATGATGGTTTTTTTTAATTCTATTTGGAAGATTTTTGATTGATTCGTGTACAGACCATGATTCTTAGTAAGAAACCAAAATTTCAGTCAATTAAGTGCCGTAGGGCCGACGTTATGACCGACCCCAAGTGTTGAAACGACGGAACCCAAGTGCTAAAACGACCGACCCTGTGACGTATGTGTATGAGGGTGACGGCATGAGAGCGAGATAGCGAGTATGGGAAGTATAAAAGGGATGTACCGCTATTGAGCGCTCTCTCCATATTAATCTGGCAACCAATAAACATTGTAACATTAACAGATGTTATTACTACCCGATCCCAAGACATCATAGTTGGCGCAGCTCGGTAGTTCGTAAATTTTTACGTAAATGGGAAGAATCTACGCGGTAGATTTCGGGATCTGACGGATTGTTGTCAGGATTGCAGGAAGCGATCGCAGGAAGCGATCGCATTAAGAAGAAATTGGAGCAGCCACACGCAATTATTCGCGTGTGTGGGACCGACAAATTACAAAGTTATTGTCGTTCGGGTACACCGTGTAACGGGGTACAAAAGGACCGGATCAAGGATCGGGTCAAGGACTGGATCATCGTGTGGATTAGCCGGGAACCAGGACTTGGTTTCCGTCGCTGCAGTCTGGGAAGGAAGACCTCGGAGAAGAGGGATTGGATCCGCAGCTGTCGGGAGACGGAGCCAGACGGGGACGGTGATCTACAGCTCTGGGTGGCGTGCACGTGGAACGTGGAACGTGGACCTCGGAGTGTAGCCTTCTTGGAAGTGCTGAGATAAGTAGTCTTGATTATTTTGTTTCAGCTCTTCCCCCAATGGAGGGTGTTTGTAAAAATTTGGGGACGTTCTGTTACAGAACGGGAAACTGGTCATTGTTCAAGGAACGACTGGATCAGGCCCTCATTTTACATGTTGACAAAGTGTTATCACAAGAACGCAAAAGAGCATTTTTGCTGAGTTGCCTCACCGAAGAAACTTTCTCTTTATTATGTGATCTATGTTTCCCTAAAAAGGTTTCTGTTTGTTCTTTTGATGATTTATGTAAATTATTTGACTCACATTGCAAACCTATTCAAAATATTTTCGAGTCGCGTGAGTTATTTTATAAGTGTAAACAGCTAGCTAACGAATCTATTAAAGATTACGCTGCTAGGTTGAGAGGACTGAGTTTGACGTGCAATTTTGAATTGAGGCTGGAATCTTGTTTAAAAGACATATTCATTATTGGAATTTTCAATGAAAAATTGAAACATAAGTTGTTCGTTGAGGGGGAAAATACTTCTTTTTCGGAATGCATTCAGTTAGCAGCTTCATGGGAACATGTTGTTAATTTTAAGAAAGTTGATACGAATTTAAATGTTGTGCATAAGGATAGTAATGTTGTCCGTAAATCCAGGTCGGATAGTCCGATCAGATTTAAAAGTGCAGTGCGTAGTAAGACGCCAGTAAATATTGCATTAAAAAAATGTTTTTTGTGCGGAAAAACGAATCATTTGCAGAAAGATTGTTGGAAGAATATTTTTTGTAATCGGTGCAATAAATCGGGTCATCCTAGTAATGTGTGTAAAAACAGTAAAATTAATGTAGGTAATAAGAATAAACGATTAAATTCGGTTTTTATGTTGCATGACGGCACGGGGCCGGAACCGATATTCGTAGATCTCATTATTGGTAACACTGTTCTGCGAGCGATTGTTGACACCGGCGCTGAGATTAATGCAATTCCATATGAAGTGTATTTAAAAGATTTTGTTTCTTGTAAATTGGAAAGATGCGATATTCAATTGTCAGGATATGACGGGAAACGGTTAAATATTGTAGGTAAAGTTAATTTAAGTGTGTTATTTTTAAATAAAAGTGTAGATACGCAGTTTATAATAATTAAAAACGGTAATTCTACGATTGTTGGTAGAAATTTTTTACAAGTTTTCGGTATCGGATTAAGTGGAATAAATGCGGTAAATACCAGTGAGACTAGTTGTGATAATCAATTAAATTATCGTGATAGTTTAAAGAAAAAATATGCTCATGTGTTTTCAGAAAAATCGGGTAGGCTTATAGGTTATGAAGCTAACATCGAAGTTATTTCGGAGTTCAGGCCAAAGTTTGTGAATCCAAGATCGTTACCTTTTAGTTTACGTGGAAAGGTAGAGGAGGAATTAAATAAGATGTTACGTGAAGATATAATTGAAAAGGTAGAAATAAGTGATATGGCTAGTCCGATTGTTGTTGTAAAAAAGAAAGACGGTTCAATTAGAATTTGTACTGATTTTAAAACCACATTAAACCCTATGTTAGCGAAGTTGAAATATCCATTGCCTCGTATAGAAGATTTAATTTCATCTTTAAATGGTGCGAAATTTTTTGCTAAAATAGATTTGCGTAATGCTTTTGGTCAGATTTCGTTGAACGAGAAGTCGAGAAAATTATGTGTGATAAGTACGCATGTGGGTTTATTCAGGTTTAAAGTGTTGCCTTTCGGTTTGACCACAAGCCCGGCTATATTTATGCAAGTTATTCAGGCGGTAGTAGGTAGACTTCGTAACGTTCGTATATTTCTAGATGATATTTTGTTGTTTGGAAATTCTGAAGAGGAATTATTCTCTATTTGTGAATCTGTACTTAGCAAGTTAAGTGATTGTGGATTAACTATTAATGAAAATAAGTGTTCTTTTCTAGAAACTGAGATAGAATATTTAGGTTTTAAAATTTCGCGGAAAGGAGTTATGCCTTTAGAAAATAAAATCTGTGCGATTACTCAAATGGCAGTACCGAAAAATGTTTCAGAACTTAGGAGTTTACTTGGGGTTATTTCATATTATAGAGCTTTTGTTCATAATATTTCAGGTATTTTGTCTCCATTGTATAACTTGTTAAAAAGGGGAGTAAAATATGTGTGGTCTGAGGAATGTAATATTGCGTTTGAGCGAGTTAAGAAACTGCTGACGTCAGATAATATTTTAGTGCATTTTGATCCTAATTTACCAATTAAACTTATTTCAGACGCATCTGAAAAAGCGTTATCAGCGGTGATTTGCCATGTATATGATAATGGTTTAGAGAGACCTATCGCATTTGCTAGCCGATTATTGTCAGAAACAGAATTAAAGTACTCTATTTTAGATAAGGAAGCGTGTGCTATAATTTTTGGGTTGAAGAAATTCTTTCAGTATTTATACGGCAATAAATTTGTTTTGGCTTGCGACAATAAATCGTTAGTACACATTTTGAACACGGATAAGCAAGTACCTGTATTGGCCGCTAACCGTCTGCAGAGGTACGCCCTAATACTCCAGACTTTTGACTATAGTATAGAGCATATTAAGTCAGGTGATAACAAAGCGGATTTCTTATCACGAATGCCGATTAATAATAAGGATAATTTAGATGTGTGTAGCGACGATATTGATGCTAGCGATTATTTTTTAAATTTTATTGATTCTTTAAACGTGAATACGGTTGAGTCAGAGTTTGTGAACATAATCGAGTCAGAAACAACATTAAATGCGGAAACGATGAGACAGTTTTCGATTAATGATGTAAATATAGCGAGCATTATCGAGTTCACAGCAAATGGTTGGCCGGATAAAAAGTTCTTAAAGGATGATTTATTGAAATTCTGGTATTTTAGGGATAAATTATCGACTTATAATTCATGTTTATTTTATAATAATAAATTTGTAGTTCCAAGGGAATTAAGGGAAATTATATTGAATTTTTTACATCAATCACATTTAGGCATTGTAAAATCGAAAAGTCTTGCTCGAAACTATTTTTTTTGGCTCGGAATGAACAATGATATAGAAGTAACTGTGAAACAGTGTGCTCGATGCATGGAATGTTTACCTACTCCATGTAAAGTTGAGTTGGCACCTTGGCCAATCAATGGGTTAATCTGGAGTAGATTGCATATCGACTTCATGGGGCCGTTGGGAGGTCATAATTTTTTAATTATTGTTGATGCAACTACAAAATGGATAGACTGTCATATTGTAAATAAGGTAGATTCGTTTTGTACAATAAAAGTTTTGAAAAGATTATTTTCTATGTTCGGAATCCCGGAACAAATTGTAAGTGACAATGGTACAGCTTTCACATCGTCAGTTTTTAAGGAATTTTGTCATAATTATAATATAGAATTATTGACTTCAGCTGTACAGCATCCTGCTTCTAACGGTTTAGCTGAAAATGGGGTTAAAACAGTGAAGAATTTTTTGAAAAAAATTATGGTAAATAATAAATTTCCTACTGATTTTGAAGATAAACTTTTGACGTTTTTAGTTGATATTAGAAATACGCCTTCAATGTCTACGGGCATTGAGCCTAGTACATTAATGTTGGGTAGGAAGATTAGATCAATTTTTAATACGATTATTCCAATAGTGGATAATGTTGAGAGTCAAGGTTTTAAAGGAATTGACAACACGGTTAAAAACAAAATGTTATTGAGCCAGCATAAACAGAAAAAGTATTATAGAGGAAGAAAATTTAAAAAGTACTTTGAGGTTGGTTCTAAAGTTTTAACCAGGGATTTAAGAAGTAATGATAATAAATGGATTTTAGGAAAAATTTTTAAAAGATTGGGGAATAGGATTTATTTAGTTAAAATTATGTCTACGGGACAAATTTGGAAACGCCACCATGATCAGATTTCAGAGAGGAAGGTTAGGTGGGGGGAGTGTGATAGGTCTGATGATTTGCTGGACCTGGGTCCACTCTCG
Source organism: Limnephilus marmoratus (assembly GCA_917880885.1). NCBI lineage: Eukaryota > Metazoa > Arthropoda > Insecta > Trichoptera > Limnephilidae > Limnephilus > Limnephilus marmoratus. Next base: position 48,835,389 of record OU862909.1, on the reverse strand, counting down.
GATGTGGACATGACCAAATTTCCTAATTCCTCTAATTTTTGCAGGTCACCTACACCATGGGAGGGGAGGTTACGCCCTCGAGGTCAACGCCCACGCTACACGTGAAGAACAAGAATAATTACATATACTATGGAATGGAAATATTTAGATATTTTGTTTTGTATAAATTTGTGAATAAAGAAATGTATGTAATTAGGTTTTAAGTGTGGGGGTGTGACGTATGTGTATGAGGGTGACGGCATGAGAGCGAGATAGCGAGTATGGGAAGTATAAAAGGGATGTACCGCTATTGAGCGCTCTCTCCATATTAATCTGGCAACCAATAAACATTGTAACATTAACAGATGTTATTACTACCCGATCCCAAGACATCAAGTTTTAAAATGATGATTTTTTTTTAAAATTCTTCGTTTGGCAGATTTTTTGATTGATTCGTGGACAGACCATGATTCTTAGTAAGAATCCAAAATTTCGGTCCGCAGGGTGCAAGTTTGAAACACGTGATTATTTTTTAATTCTTCTTTTGGCAGATTTTTTTATTGATTCGTGGACAGACCATGATTCTTTTAAGTAATAATCCAAAATTTCAATCGGCTCGGTTCCATAGGGCCGAAGTTATAACCAAACCCAAGAGTTTAAACGACGGACCCCAAGTTTTGAAATGACGATTTTTTGTTAAATTCTTCTTTTGGCAGATTTTTGATTGATTCGTGTAAAGACCATGATTCTTAGTAAGAATCCAAAATTTCAGTCAATTTAGTGCCGTAGGGCCGAAGTTATGACCGACCCCAAGTGTTAACACGACCGAACCCAAGTGCTTTTAAACGACCGACCCCAAGTTTTAAAATGATAATTTTTTTAAATTCTTCTTTTGTCAATTCAGTGCCGTAGGGCCGAAGACAAGTGTTGAAACGACCGAACCAAAGTGCTAAAACGACCGACCCCAAGATTTGAAATGTTGTTTTTTTTTTAATTCTATTTGGAAGATTTTTGATTGATTCGTGTACAGACCATGATTCTTAGTAAGAAACCAAAATTTCAGTCAATTAAGTGCCGTAGGGCCGAAGTTATGACCGACCCCAAGTGTTGAAACGACGGAACCCAAGTGCTAAAACGACAGACCCCAAGTTTTAAATTGATGATTATTTTTTTTTTAATTCTTCTTTTGGCAGATTTTTGATTGATTCGTGTACAGACCATGATTCTTAGTAAGAATCCAAAATTTCAGTCAATTTAGTGCCGTAAGGCCGAAGTTATGACCGACCCCAAGTGTTAAAACGACCGAACCCAAGTGCTATTAAACAACAGACCCCAAGTTTTGAAATGATTAATTTTTTTAATTCTTCTTTTGTCAATTCAGTGCCGTAGGTCCGAAGTTTTGACCGACCCCAAGTGTTGAAACGACCGAACCCAAGTGCTAAAACGACCGACCCCAAGATTTAAAATGATGATTTTTTTTAAAAATTCTCTTTGGCAGATTTTTGATTGATTCTTGTACAGACCATGATTCTTAGTAAGAATCCAAAATTTCAGTCAATTTAGTGCGCAGGGCTGAAGTTTTGACCGACCCCAAGTGTTTAAACGACCGAACCCTAGTGCTTAAACGACCGACCCCAAGTTTTAAAATGATGTTTTTTTTTTTAAATTCTTCTTTTGGCAGATTTTTGATTGATTCGTGGACAGACCATGATTCTTTTAAGTAACAATCCAAAATTTCAATCGGCTCGGTGCCATAGGGCCGAAGTTATAACCAAACCCAAGAGTTTAAACGACGGATCCCAAGTTTTGAAATGACGATTTTTTGTTAAATTCTTCTATTGGCAGATTTTTTATTGATTCGTGGACAGACCATGATTCTTAGTAAGAATCCAAAATTTCAGTCAATTAAATGCCGTAGGGCCGAAGTTATGACCGACCCCAAGTGTTAACACGACTGAACCCAAGTGCTTTTAAACGACCGACCCTAAGGTTTGAAATGATAAATTTTTTAATTCTTGTTTTGTCAATTCAGTGCCGTAGGGCCGAAGTTTCGACCGACCCCAAATGTTGAAACGACCGAACCCAAGTGCTAAAACGACCGACCCCAAGATTTAAAATGATGGTTTTTTTTAATTCTATTTGGAAGATTTTTGATTGATTCGTGTACAGCCCATGATTCTTAGTAAGAAACCAAAATTTCAGTCAATTAAGTGCCGTAGGGCCGAAGTTATGACCGACCCCAAGTGTTGAAACGACGGAACCCAAGTGCTAAAACGACCGACCCCAAGTTTTTAAATGATGATTTTTTTTTTAAATTCTTCTTTTGGCAGATTTTTTGATTGATTCGTGGACAGACCATGATTCTTAGTAAGAATCCAAAATTTCGGTCCGCAGGGTGCAAGTTTGAAACTCGTGATTATTTTTTAATTCTTCTTTTGGCAGATTTTTTTATTGATTCGTGGATAGACCATGATTCTTTTAAGTAATAATCCAAAATTTCAATCGGCTCGGTTCCATAGGGCCGAAGTTATAACCAAACCCAAGAGTTTAAACGACGGACCCCAAGTTTTGAAATGACGATTTTTTGTTAAATTCTTCTTTTGGCAGATTTTTGATTGATTCGTGTAAAGACCATGATTCTTAGTAAGAATCCAAAATTTCAGTCAATTTAGTGCCGTAGGGCCGAAGTTATGACCGACCCCAAGTGTTAACACGACCGAACCCAAGTGCTTTAAACGACCGACCCCAAGTTTTAAAATGATAATTTTTTTTAAATTCTTCTTTTGTCAATTCAGTGCCGTAGGGCCTTGTTGAAACGACCGAACCAAAGTGCTAAAACGACGGACCCCAAGATTTGAAATGTTGTTTTTTGTTAATTCTATTTGGAAGATTTTTGATTGATTCGTGTACAGACCATGATTCTTAGTAAGAAACCAAAATTTCAGTCAATTAAGTGCCGTAGGGCCGAAGTTATGACCGACCCCAAGTGTTGAAACGACGGAACCCAAGTGCTAAAACGACCGACCCCAAGTTTTAAATTGATGATAATTTTTTTTTAATTCTTCTTTTGGCAGATTTTTGATTGATTCGTGTACAGACCATGATTCTTAGTAAGAATCCAAAATTTCAGTCAATTTAGTGCCGTAAGGCCGAAGTTATGACCGACCCCAAGTGTTAAAACGACCGAACCCAAGTGCTATTAAACAACAGACCCCAAGTTTTGAAATGATAAATTTTTTTAATTCTTCTTTTGTCAATTCAGTGCCGTAGGTCCGAAGTTTTGACCGACCCCAAGTGTTGAAACGACCGAACCCAAGTGCTAAAACGACCGACCCCAAGATTTAAAATGATGATTTTTTTTAAAAATTCTCTTTGGCAGATTTTTGATTGATTCTTGTACAGACCATGATTCTTAGTAAGAATCCAAAATATCAGTCAATTTAGTGCGCAGGGCTGAAGTTTTGACCGACCCCAAGTGTTTAAACGACCGAACCCTAGTGCTTAAACGACCGACCCCAAGTTTTAAAATGATGTTTTTTTTTTTTAAATTCTTCTTTTGGCAGATTTTTGATTGATTCGTGGACAGACCATGATTCTTAGTAAGAATCCAAAATTTCGGTCCGCAGGGTGCAAGTTTTAAACTCGTGATTATTTTTTAATTCTTCTTTTGGCAGATTTTTTTATTGATTCGTGGACAGACCATGATTCTTTTAAGTAACAATCCAAAATTTCAATCGGCTCGGTGCCATAGGGCCGAAGTTATAACCAAACCCAAGAGTTTAAACGACGGATCCCAAGTTTTGAAATGACGATTTTTTGTTAAATTCTTCTATTGGCAGATTTTTTATTGATTCGTGGACAGACCATGATTCTTAGTAAGAATCCAAAATTTCAGTCAATTTAATGCCGTAGGGCCGAAGTTATGACCGACCCCAAGTGTTAACACGACTGAACCCAAGTGCTTTTAAACGACCGACCCTAAGGTTTGATATGATAAATTTTTTAATTCTTGTTTTGTCAATTCAGTGCCGTAGGGCCGAAGTTTCGACCGACCCCAAGTGTTGAAACGACCGAACCCAAGTGCTAAAACGACCGACCCCAAGATTTAAAATGATGGTTTTTTTTAATTCTATTTGGAAGATTTTTGATTGATTCGTGTACAGCCCATGATTCTTAGTAAGAAACCAAAATTTCAGTCAATTAAGTGCCGTAGGGCCGAAGTTATGACCGACCCCAAGTGTTGAAACGACGGAACCCAAGTGCTAAAACGACCGACCCCAAGTTTTTAAATGATGATTTTTTTTTTAAATTCTTCTTTTGGCAGATTTTTTGATTGATTCGTGGACAGACCATGATTCTTAGTAAGAATCCAAAATTTCGGTCCGCAGGGTACAAGTTTTAAACTCGTGATTATTTTTTAATTCTACTTTTTGCAGTTTTTTTATTGATTCGTGGACAGACCATGATTCTTTTAAGTAATAATCCAAAATTTCAATCGGCTCAGTTCCATAGGGCCGAAGTTATAACCAAACCCAAGAGTTTAAACGACAGACCCCTAGTTTTGAAATGACGATTTTTTGTTAATTTCTTCTTTTGGCAGATTTTTGATTGATTCGTGTACAGACCATGATTCTTAGTAAGAATCCAAAATTTCAGTCAATTTAGTGCCGTAGGGCCGAAGTTATGACCGACCCCAAGTGTTAACACGACCGAACCCAAGTGCTTTTAAACAACCGACCCCAAGGCTTGAAATGATAATTTTTTTAAATTCTTCTTTTGTCAATTCAGTGCCGTACGGCCGAAGACAAGTGTTGAAACGACCGAACCAAAGTGCTAAAACGACCAACCCCAAGATTTAAAATGATGTTTTTTTTTTAATTCTATTTGGAAGATTTTTTATTGATTCGTGTACAGACCATGATTCTTAGTAAGAAACCAAAATTTCAGTCAATTAAGTGCCGTAGGGCCGAAGTTATGACCGACCCCAAGTGTTAACACGACCGAACCCAAGTGCTTTTAAACGACCGACCCCAAGGTTTGAAATGATAATTTTTTTAAATTCTTCTTTTGTCAATTCAGTGCCGTACGGCCGAAGACAAGTGTTGAAACGACCGAACCCAAGTGCCAAAACGACCGACCCCAAGATTTAAAATGATGGTTTTTTTTTTAATTCTATTTGGAAGATTTTTGATTGATTCGTCTACAGACCATGATTCTTAGTAAGAAACCAAAATTTCAGTCAATTAAGTGCCGTAGGGCCGAAGTTATGACCGACCCCAAGTGTTGAAACGACGGAACCCAAGTGCTAAAACGACCAACCCCAAGTTTTAAAATGATGATTATTTTTTTTTAATTCTTCTTTTGGCAGATTTTTGATAGATTCGTGTACAGACCATGATTCTTAGTAAGAATCCAAAATTTCAATCAATTTAGTGCCGTAAGGCCGAAGTTATGACCGACCCCAAGTGTTAAAACGACCGAACCCAAGTGCTATTAAACAACAGACCCCAAGTTTTGAAATGATAATTTTTTTTAATTCTTCTTTTGTCAATTCAGTGCCGTAGGTCCGAAGTTTTGACCGACCCCAAGTGTTGAAACGACCGAACCCAAGTGCTAAAACGACCGACCGCAAGATTTAAAATTATGATTTTTTTTATAATTCTCTTTGGCAGATTTTTGATTGATTCTTGTACAGACCATGATTCTTAGTAAGAATCCAAAATTTCAGTCAATTTAGTGCGCAGGGCTGAAGTTTTGACCGACCCCAAGTGTTTAAACGACCGAACCCAAGTGCTAAAACGACCGACCCCAAGTTTTAAAATGATGTTTTTTTTTTTAAATTCTTCTTTTGGCAGATTTTTGATTGATTCGTGGACAGACCATGATTCTTAGTAAGAATCCAAAATTTCGGTCCGCAGGGTGCAAGTTTTAAACTCGTGATTATTTTTTAATTCTTCTTTTGGCAGATTTTTTTATTGATTCGTGGACAGACCATGATTCTTTTAAGTAACAATCCAAAATTTCAATCGGCTCGGTGCCATAGGGCCGAAGTTATAACCAAACCCAAGAGTTTAAACGACGGATCCCAAGTTTTGAAATGACGATTTTTTGTTAAATTCTTCTATTGGCAGATTTTTGATTGATTCGTGTACAGACCATGATTCTTAGTAAGAATCCAAAATTTCAGTCAATTTAGTGCCGTAGGGCCGAAGTTATGACCGACCCCAAGTGTTAACACGACTGAACCCAAGTGCTTTTAAACGACCGACCCTAAGGTTTGAAATGATAAATTTTTTTAATTCTTGTTTTGTCAATTCAGTGCCGTAGGGCCGAAGTTTCGACCGACCCCAAGTGTTGAAACGACCGAACCCAAGTGCTAAAACGACCGACCCCAAGATTTAAAATGATGGTTTTTTTTAATTCTATTTGGAAGATTTTTGATTGATTCGTGTACAGCCCATGATTCTTAGTAAGAAACCAAAATTTAAGTCAATTAAGTGCCGTAGGGCCGAAGTTATGACCGACCCCAAGTGTTGAAACGACGGAACCCAAGTGCTAAAACGACCGACCCCAAGTTTTTAAATGATGATTTTTTTTTAAATTCTTCTTTTGGCAGATTTTTTGATTGATTCGTGGACAGACCATGATTCTTAGTAAGAATCCAAAATTTCGGTCCGCAGGGTACAAGTTTTAAACTCGTGATTATTTTTTAATTCTACTTTTTGCAGTTTTTTGATTGATTCGTGGACAGACCATGATTCTTAGTAAGAATCCAAAATTTCGGTCCGCAGGGTACAAGTTTTAAACTCGTGATTATTTTTTAATCCTACTTTTTGCAGTTTTTTTATTGATTCGTGGACAGACCATGATTCTTTTAAGTAATAATCCAAAATTTCAATCGGCTCAGTTCCATAGGGCCGAAGTTATAACCAAACCCAAGAGTTTAAACGACGGACCCCTAGTTTTGAAATGACGATTTTTTGTTAAATTCTTCTTTTGGCAGATTTTTGATTGATTCGTGTACAGACCATGATTCTTAGTAAGAATCCAAAATTTCAGTCAATTTAGTGCCGTAGGGCCGAAGTTATGACCGACCCCAAGTGTTAACACGACCGAACCCAAGTGCTTTTAAACAACCGACCCCAAGGTTTGAAATGATAATTTTTTTGAATTCTTCTTTTGTCAATTCAGTGCCGTAGGGCCGAAGACAAGTGTTGAAACGACCGAACCAAAGTGCTAAAACGACCGACCTCAAGATTTAAAATGATGTTTTTTCTATTTGGAAGATTTTTTATTGATTCGTGTACAGACCATGATTCTTAGTAAGAAACCAAAATTTCAGTCAATTAAGTGCCGTAGGGCCGAAGTTATGACCGACCCCAAGTGTTAACACGACCGAACCCAAGTGCTTTTAAACGACCGACCCTAAGGTTTGAAATGATAATTTTTTTAAATTCTTCTTTTGTCAATTCAGTGCCGTACGGCCGAAGACAAGTGTTGAAACGACCGAACCCAAGTGCCAAAACGACCGACCCCAAGATTTAAAATGATGGTTTTTTTTTTAATTCTATTTGGAAGATTTTTGATTGATTCGTCTACAGACCATGATTCTTAGTAAGAAACCAAAATTTCAGTCAATTAAGTGCCGTAGGGCCGAAGTTATGACCGACCCCAAGTGTTGAAACGACGGAACCCAAGTGCTAAAACGACCAACCCCAAGTTTTAAAATGATGATTATTTTTTTTTAATTCTTCTTTTGGCAGATTTTTGATTGATTCGTGTACAGACCATGATTCTTAGTAAGAATCCAAAATTTCAATCAATTTAGTGCCGTAAGGCCGAAGTTATGACCGACCCCAAGTGTTAAAACGACCGAACCCAAGTGCTATTTAACAACAGACCCGAAGTTTTGAAATGATAATTTTTTTTAATTCTTCTTTTGTCAATTCAGTGCCGTAGGTCCGAAGTTTTGACCGACCCCAAGTGTTGAAACGACCGAACCCAAGTGCTAAAACGACCGACCGCAAGATTTAAAATTATGATTTTTTTTATAATTCTCTTTGGCAGATTTTTGATTGATTCTTGTACAGACCATGATTCTTAGTAAGAATCCAAAATTTCAGTCAATTTAGTGCGCAGGGCTGAAGTTTTGACCGACCCCAAGTGTTTAAACGACCGAACCCAAGTGCTAAAACGACCGACCCCAAGATTTAAAATGATGTTTTTTTTTAAATTCTATTTGGAAGATTTTTTATTGATTCGTGTACAGACCATGATTCTTAGTAAGAAACCAAAATTTCAGTCAATTAAGTGCCGTAGGGCCGAAGTTATGACCGACCCCAAGTGTTAACACGACCGAACCCAAGTGCTTTTAAACAACCGACCCCAAGGTTTGAAATGATAATTTTTTTGAATTCTTCTTTTGTCAATTCAGTGCCGTAGGGCCGAAGACAAGTGTTGAAACGACCGAACCAAAGTGCTAAAACGACCGACCCCAAGATTTAAAATGATGTTTTTTCTATTTGGAAGATTTTTTATTGATTCGTGTACAGACCAGGATTCTCAGTAAGAAACCAAAATTTCAGTCAATTAAGTGCCGTAGGGCCGAAGTTATGACCGACCCCAAGTGTTAACACGACCGAACCCAAGTGCTTTTAAACGACCGACCCCAAGGTTTGAAATGATAATTTTTTTAAATTCTTCTTTTGTCAATTCAGTGCCGTACGGCCGAAGACAAGTGTTGAAACGACCGAACCAAAGTGCTAAAACGACCGACCCCAAGATTTAAAATGATGTTTTTTCTATTTGGAAGATTTTTTATTGATTCGTGTACAGACCATGATTCTTAGTAAGAAACCAAAATTTCAGTCAATTAAGTGCCGTAGGGCCGAAGTTATGACCGACCCCAAGTGTTAACACGACCGAACCCAAGTGCTTTTAAACGACCGACCCCAAGGTTTGAAATGATAATTTTTTTAAATTCTTCTTTTGTCAATTCAGTGCCGTACGGCCGAAGACAAGTGTTGAAACGACCGAACCCAAGTGCCAAAACGACCGACCCCAAGATTTAAAATGATGGTTTTTTTTTAATTCTATTTGGAAGATTTTTGATTGATTCGTCTACAGACCATGATTCTTAGTAAGAAACCAAAATTTCAGTCAATTAAGTGCCGTAGGGCCGAAGTTATGACCGACCCCAAGTGTTGAAACGACGGAACCCAAGTGCTAAAACGACCAACCCCAAGTTTTAAAATGATGATTATTTTTTTTTAATTCTTCTTTTGGCAGATTTTTGATTGATTCGTGTACAGACCATGATTCTTAGTAAGAATCCAAAATTTCAATCAATTTAGTGCCGTAAGGCCGAAGTTATGACCGACCCCAAGTGTTAAAACGACCGAACCCAAGTGCTATTTAACAACAGACCCCAAGTTTTGAAATGATAATTTTTTTTAATTCTTCTTTTGTCAATTCAGTGCCGTAGGTCCGAAGTTTTGACCGACCCCAAGTGTTGAAACGACCGAACCCAAGTGCTAAAACGACCGACCGCAAGATTTAAAATTATGATTTTTTTAAAAATTCTCTTTGGCAGATTTTTGATTGATTCTTGTACAGACCATGATTCTTAGTAAGAATCCAAAATTTCAGTCAATTTAGTGCGCAGGGCTGAAGTTTTGACCGACCCCAAGTGTTTAAACGACCGAACCCAAGTGCTAAAACGACCGACCCCAAGATTTAAAATGATGTTTTTTTTTAAATTCTATTTGGAAGATTTTTTATTGATTCGTGTACAGACCATGATTCTTAGTAAGAAACCAAAATTTCAGTCAATTAAGTGCCGTAGGGCCGAAGTTATGACCGACCCCAAGTGTTAACACGACCGAACCCAAGTGCTTTTAAACAACCGACCCCAAGGTTTGAAATGATAATTTTTTTGAATTCTTCTTTTGTCAATTCAGTGCCGTAGGGCCGAAGACAAGTGTTGAAACGACCGAACCAAAGTGCTAAAACGACCGACCCCAAGATTTAAAATGATGTTTTTTCTATTTGGAAGATTTTTTATTGATTCGTGTACAGACCATGATTCTTAGTAAGAAACCAAAATTTCAGTCAATTAAGTGCCGTAGGGCCGAAGTTATGACCGACCCCAAGTGTTAACACGACCGAACCCAAGTGCTTTTAAACGACCGACCCCAAGGTTTGAAATGATAATTTTTTTTAATTCTTCTTTTGTCAATTCAGTGCCGTACGGCCGAAGACAAGTGTTGAAACGACCGAACCCAAGTGCCAAAACGACCGACCCCAAGATTTAAAATGATGGTTTTTTTTTAATTCTATTTGGAAGATTTTTGATTGATTCGTCTACAGACCATGATTCTTAGTAAGAAACCAAAATTTCAGTCAATTAAGTGCCGTAGGGCCGAAGTTATGACCGACCCCAAGTGTTGAAACGACGGAACCCAAGTGCTAAAACGACCAACCCCAAGTTTTAAAATGATGATTATTTTTTTTTAATTCTTCTTTTGGCAGATTTTTGATTGATTCGTGTACAGACCATGATTCTTAGTAAGAATCCAAAATTTCAATCAATTTAGTGCCGTAAGGCCGAAGTTATGACCGACCCCAAGTGTTAAAACGACCGAACCCAAGTGCTATTTAACAACAGACCCCAAGTTTTGAAATGATAATTTTTTTTAATTCTTCTTTTGTCAATTCAGTGCCGTAGGTCCGAAGTTTTGACCGACCCCAAGTGTTGAAACGACCGAACCCAAGTGCTAAAACGACCGACCGCAAGATTTAAAATTATGATTTTTTAAAAAATTCTCTTTGGCAGATTTTTGATTGATTCTTGTACAGACCATGATTCTTAGTAAGAATCCAAAATTTCAGTCAATTTAGTGCGCAGGGCTGAAGTTTTGACCGACCCCAAGTGCTAAAACGACCGACCCCAAGTTTTAAAATGATGATTTTTTTTTTAAATTCTTCTTTTGGCAGATTTTTGATTGATTCGTGTACAGAGACAGACCATGATTCTTAGTAAGAATCCAAAATTTCAGTCAATTTAGTGCGTAGGGCCGAAGTTATGACCGACACCAAGTGTTGAAACGACCGAACCCAAGTGCTAAAACGACCGACCCCAAGATTTAAAATAATGTTTTTTTTTTAAATTCTCTTTGGCAGATTTTTTGATTGATTCGTGTACAGACGATGATTTTTAGTAACAATCCAAAATTTCAGTCAATTTTGTGCCGTAGGGTAAGGCGGCCAACTTTGTAAAATATCAATGCGGGACACAGTGGCGTGCGGTGTCGAAGGGGGGAGGGGGGGGGGGGGTACGTTACAAATTTTCTCTCTCGGAAATCGAGAATTTGCCTCATATAAACTACAATCACAACATGAAAATGGTTTCTCTTTGATTCTGGTAGCACAGACATAGTCTGCAACTAGAATTTTATGGCTGCACTTCAAATGAGAGAAATGTTTCATCAAATGAATCCACAACACAAACTTTACATTCTGAACACAAAGCCGGTTTAAATTAAATCTGTATGCGGCGAATTACAACTACCCTCAGAAGATGAAAACAGTTTCTCTTTGATTCTGGCAGCCCATACATAGTCCCAGTGGCGAAGCTAGGCAAGGGTGGCACCCGGAGCGGGTAACTTGGTGTGTCCCCCCCCCCCCCCCCCCCAATTTTAACTTCACAAACGTGTAAAACATTGGTCTGTCCTGGGGAGGGGGGGGGGGTTGGCTAGAGAGAATTTCGAAATCGGCTATTTTCGTCTATAAAAAGACCGTCAGAAAATAACGCCGTATTCAATATTTTTGTGACAATATCGTTCCTAATTGTTCCACCCCCCCCCCCCGATGGGTGGCACCTGGGGTGGTCCACCCTCGCTACGCTGCTGCATAGTCCGCAACTAGAATTTTATACCTGCACTTTGAATAAGAGAATGTTTTCCTTCGAAATATGTCATCAGATGAATCCAGTTTAAATTTTACATTGTGAACACAAAACAGGTTTAAATTAAATCTGTATGCGGCGCATTAAAATAACACTCAGAACATGAAAATGGTTACTCTTTGATTCTGGCAGCACATACAACTGCAACTAGAATTTTATAACTGCACTTCGAATAAGATAATGTTTTACATCGAAATATTTCATTAGCTGAATCCAACTGGAATTTAAAATTCCGAACACAAAACCGGTTATTTGTAATTAAGAATATCTGTACGCGGCTCTTTAAAACTATACTCAGAACATGAAGATAAAAACTTTTGCAAGATTTCTTCATTTCATTTCAAGAAATTCTTTTTGAAATTCAGTGAATATCAACTTCGCTTTTTCGCGGTCGGCGGCATGGTCAACAATTTTTTTGATTTGATTTTTAGATGATAAATAGGGGTTATCAATTCAATACTACACTGGCGCTCTTTGGCTAAATTAACTAATTAACTTTTCTAAATTAACCAATCCCTAGATCGATATATTCGGGCCTTTTCTAGATTGTCATCAACTTAACCACAGATGAACCGAAATGATTAAAATTGAGAAAGTTTACATGTCTACCATCGACAATATTACAAAAATATGGGAATGCGGGACATGCGGGACGCTTTAGACGATTTGCGGGACTATTTCATTAAATATTTCAATGCGGGACTGCAACCGTCAATGCGGGACGGTCCCGCAGAATGCGGGACGGTTGGCCGCCTTACCGTAGGGCCGAAGTTATGACCGACCCCAATTGTTGAAACGACCGAACCAAAGTGCTAAAACGACCGACCCCAAGTTTTAAAATGATTTTTTTTTTTTTAAATTCTTCTTTTGGCAGATTTTTTGATTGATTCGTGGACAGACCATGATTCTTAGTAAGAATCCAAAATTTCGGTCGGCAGGGTGCAAGTTTTAAACTCATGATTTTTTTTTAATTCTTCTTTTGGCAGATTTTTTTATTGATTCGTGGACAGACCATGATTCTTTTAAGTAACAATCCAAAATTTCAATCGGCTCGGTTCCATAGGGCCGAAGTTATAACCAAACCCAAGAGTTTAAACGACGGACCCCAAGTTTTGAAATGACGATTTTTTGTTAAATTCTTCTTTTGGCAGATTTTTGATTGATTCGTGTACAGTCCACGATTCTTAGTAAGAATTGAAAATTTCAGTCAATTTAGTGTCGTAGGGCCGAAGTTATGACCGACCCCAAGTGTTGAAACGACCGAACCCAAGTGCCAAAACGACCGACCCCAAGTTTTAAAATGATGTTTTTTTTTTAAATTATCTTTGGCAGATTTTTGATTGATTCGTGTACAGTCCACGATTCTTAGTAAGAATTGAAAATTTCAGTCAATTTAGTGTCGTAGGGCCGAAGTTATGACCGACCCCAAGTGTTGAAACGACCGAACCCAAGTGCCAAAACGACCGACCCCAAGTTTTAAAATGATGTTTTTTTTTTAAATTATCTTTGGCAGATTTTTTTAATTGATTCGTGTACAAAGAGGGCATTACCAGAGAAAACTGGAAATACGTCATTTTCAAAAAAGATTTTAGACGCATTGACTCTTTTCCACAAAAAATTATAAATGGATTTCGAAAGATTGTTCTTTTATCTAGTGAAGTTATGTAATAAATTTTTAGAATTTTTTTTAATTTTTAGTATAATAAGGTTATTCCATAGGTCGTTGGCAGATTTGTTAAATTTTCAAAAGTAAGAATCCAAAATTTCGTTAATTCAGTGAACTCTTGTCAGTGCACAGGGACACGTGGTGGGGGTCCTTACTCTCCCGAAAAATAGAACGAAATGGATTGAATCCACTAAAGAGCTGACTAACCCACTCTACTAAATTTAAGGTGTTCGGACGCGTTTAATTACTATTATACTCTCCCAGGGCCGCTGACAGCCAATCTGGGCCCCAAGTCTAGTAGACAATACTGGGCCCCCTCCCCCCAAAACCCGTGAGCCCGTCCCGGGCCCCCCTTAGGCCTGGGCCCCAAGTTTCAGACTTGGCCAACGTGCCCTCTCGGCGGCCCTGAACTCTCCACTCCATTAAAATACTTGGTGTGTCCTAACGGCTATTAAGTGCTTGTGTAGAGAATAGGACACAAAACCTATGGACTGTTCACAGAAGACCTCTGGTTAGAATCCTAACTATTCCTGAAGGAAGCGAGCATTATCCTAAGCACCATCAAGACAGACAAGCACATTAAAAATACCGGTCAGTGGTTGAGTGGGCATCGCATTTGGGTCTCCCCCATCACGTTTGGGTCGTCGCGTGTACGATTCCTCGGCTGGCTAAGTCCTCTATGACAACACAAACAACATTTTCGGATTTTTGTGGTGGTAGTAGGAGATTTTTCAAATATTGTTGGGTTATTCGTGACCAGGGAATGTTTGTCTCTCTTTTAAAAAAAAAAGTCAAACTGTTTTACGGCATCCCCAATTGTATCAATGGGGTATGTTGTGAGGCTGAAGGCTCGTGACTTTTAGGTGAGCTAGAGCGCTAATATTTATTGAATATATAATGATGGCGTTGTTTTTCAAGAAATTTCAGTTTGGCAGTGCACTGCACACGGATTTCCTGAAATTCTCCATACAAAAAATTGAAATTTAAAAAAAAAAAATATTTGCTTCAACACCAGTAATGCCATTCTTTATAATATTAGCACTCTAGCACACCTAAAAGTCATAAGCAGCCACTGCTACAGAGCACTATAATCAGTTTATGTCTCCATATTATAATTTGAAGGTATGACTTTTTTAATGTGAGAGTGAAATTCAGTTCCCCGCCTCGTTTTTCAATTATAGAGTTGTTAAACTCAGTTGTTAATTGTTAGGGATGTAAAGACTACTGTAATTGCCATGAAAGTAGAGAATAAAACACATTGATTTTGATTTATTTATTATTTCAAACAATACTTATGATACAAACGAGTTCAAACATTTCAGGTACTTTAAATGGCACTGTTCAAACTTTTCTCATGCTTTTTATCAAAAAAACAATATTCACTATTCAGTACAGGCAGAATACTGTCATCAAACAAAAATCCTATTAATAAAATAAAAAATAATATTTACAAATTATGTATTATATAAATCCAATTAACTATCTTTTACAAAATAAAATAAAATACTCTTCTTTAAAATAAACGAGAAACATTATTATATATTATGAAAAAATGTTAATTATTGAAGATTTGTTAAAATTATTATATTATATTTAAAATGTATCTTGATGTCATTATTTATCCATGGAATGAAAACAATTATCTTTAAAAAATAAATAATATTAAATACAAAGAATATTTTT
The DNA here is from genome assembly GCA_917880885.1 of Limnephilus marmoratus. Lineage (NCBI taxonomy): Eukaryota > Metazoa > Arthropoda > Insecta > Trichoptera > Limnephilidae > Limnephilus > Limnephilus marmoratus. The sequence continues at coordinate 48,820,096 of OU862909.1, read as the reverse complement.
ATTCTAATAATTGAGCCCTTGCCCGGAAGAATGTTGTATAAAATATATTCTTATTCTGAGAAAAAATTAAAAAACGAAACCAGTTATGTTTAATAACTTTTTACATTTAAAATAAATAAAACATACAATTCTTAAGACTTTTAAATGAAAAGTCATATAGAAAGGCAATTAAATTAGATTTAATGAAAACAAATAACTTTATATATTATAGTTATATTATTTATATTATATTATTTAATATAGTGGTGTATACAAAGTTATTTGTTTTCATTTAGTCTATAATGACGTCACAAAGTGTATTTGCAAAGTTTGACGAAGTAATTAAATTAGAGTTTATTACTAGAATTTACGCTGAATTTGTGGAATAATGTTGTATATAAAAATTTCACACACAACATTATTCCACAAAACGTTTTTTTAATTCTTCTAACTCTTGTAACTTGCAGAAAGCAACATGCTCTTCCAACATAAATTTACACATGTTATTGATGTATTTGAGCTTAAAAAGCAAAAAAACTATATGAATAAATGAAACCATTTATGTTCTAGATATTGTCTTGAGATCAACAAAGGTGAGCTAAATATTCCGCAACAAAAAAGCTAAAAAGCAGGTTTAATAATATTTTTCTGGACAAATTCTACTTTCCTGCGTTCTCCAGCTTCTTGACTTTGAAGACGTTCTAGTTGAAGTAATCCCTATCTTAAAAGATGCATATTAATATGCTCAACATTATTCCATCAATAACTCAACATTGATAGTTTTGTCGGGGATACAACATTATTCCGGGCATTCAAGGGCTCAATTCTGAAATGTGTCATATAAAATTTGTTACTAATAATATAAAATTACAAAGACACTACATTTACACTACTTTTCAGTAAGTATTATGTTGGGTACTTATTTTTCATCATTCTTTTTTATTTGGTTGCGGTATTTTAGGTAAAAAGTTTTGTATTTCTCAGCTTTTGCAGTCAAAATCTGATTCTCCTTCATATACTCGTGGAGTTGGTGGTTCTGTGAAAAAAAAGAAACAAATCAATCAAAGTGAAAGAAATAAAGATTTTTCATTTATAATTTGAAAAAAAAAAATCACCCGAGACTAAAAACATTTTTACTCCAAATAAGCTCAGGAATCACCGGTTAAAAGCGGGTATGTCCTGATACGCCCTGTATGGAGGCGCACAGCTGATAATTTTATTTTTAATATATCAAACAGATCAGCCATCAAGCATAACCCAGTGATAAAAATTTGACCAGCCGCTGATAGGCCAATAATCTGAACAGAGGAAACGGCTGGACCTTAGGTTTAGAGAGCGTTCAGGTGGGTAATGGTGTATTGATATGCATTAAGTATAGACCTGTACGATCGCAGAGCCAACAAGGTGAGGTGACAGTGATGAGGCGATGGTGGCAGGGCGGAGACTCAGGCGAGACTCTAGTTCCATGTTCTTGTTCTGCAGCTCTTGTAAATTCTGCAAAGCCAAAATGTATACATATTGACTCAGTTTACTTCTCTACATATTATTAAAGTCCTCTGCCGCATCTGTTTGTGGGTCTGTTCACGATTTTCATGCGGTTTTCACCAATAGGGGTCGTCCATTAATCACGTGATGTTTTTTTAGCAACTTTTTAACCCCCCCCCCCCTCCCAAAATCACGTGTATTTTTTTTTGTACCAAGTATTTAGAAATTTTCAGTCTATTATCATGAAAAATAAATACACGTGATATCTCATTTTACCCCCCCCCCTCGTAATATTTCGTGATTTTTTCCAAACCCCCCCCCCCCTCCTTTCGAGCCTCACGTGATTAATGGACGACCCCATAGATGGAGTGATTCTACAATAATATCTCATGCTCTTCATCTTATATTCTTTTATAACATGTTGACCCTAAGTTATATTCTTTTTTATAACAAGATGTTTGACTAATCAACTGGTCGATATGTCTATTTCGAATTATAAAATTTGAAAGTGTATCTCATTACCTTTCAAAAACTGTTTTTAGTTTTCAGACGCGAAATACTCCATTTATTATTGCAAAGTGGAAATATTCTGACCTGAAAAAATGGACCCAAAAAATGGACCCAAGGCCTGAGGGGTTGACGGAAAAGAGGCATTTCTGCTTTCAAACATCGAGTGTAGTCGTTCAATTGAAATCTCAACATTTTTTTGCAAAGCGGCAGGAGATTTGCTTTTATACCCAATTAAAGTTTCACGATGTAGCTCTATTGAGCTACATCGTGAAACTTTTGTAAAATATTTAGGTCTTCACGAAGGAGTAAAATGGTGCACTGGTTTTTTGAATGAAGCACTTTTGATAACTTAACCCTTCGAATAATAAGAAAATTAAATCCGTTCCACTTTCGTCAGTCAGGTTTGGCGCACAAAATTTCTGATTCTTCCCATATATTGTAACTGTACCATTGTATTGGTTATTTTTCATCACTTTTCAAAAAAAAAAAATTGTTCTAAAATTTAGATAAAATAATCTTTCTAATGTGTATATTAGAAATTAATAATTTTGTATCTAAATATTTAAATTTTGACATTGAAAATGTAAATTGGTTTAAAAATAACATACCTGCGGTTATTCCCCAAAAAAGTATGTAAAATAAAAGAAAATTAAAATTGTAAATACACATTCCTTTTCTCAAGAAAATTTGTAATAAAACTGTCACTTCACTTTTTATCATTTTCATACAATTTTAAATCAAAATTAAATGTTTAACTTTGTTGTTTTTGTTTGGCGTCCAAAAAGTTATAACAAACTGTTTATTTTTTTTAAAGTTTTTTTTTGTATTTTACAATGCCTTTCCGAAAAAACTTTTTGATCCACGTGTGCCTTAGGCATTTATATAATGAATTAATATTACTTTTCTTATTTTCTTGCACTATTTCGTGAAATTTAGAACAATTTTAATCAAAACGAACAAATAACCTCAAAAAAATCACTTCATTTTAATCGCAACTATACACGTTAACCAGCGTCTATGACATCGATTTATAAGGCTAATTCAATAGTTTATAGAACAAAGTCGACCGTATTGTTAAGAAGAAACGGAAAAAACTACAAAATATATTAAAAAAACCGATCTCCGAATGCTGTCTCAACAGTCAATTTCAACTGATTTCAACGGTTTTAGACATGAACACAGTGATGTGCAGATTCTAAATCGGAACATGAATCGATTCTCGCGCGAAAACGGGGTCAGTTGTGATATTTCGTATAAAATGTATAAACGTTTAGTTTAAATGGAATTCTACGAATTAAAATTGATAAGAATAAATAAATTGATAAAAATAATTATAATTCGGTTATGGCACACATTCAACGGTAATTTGTGAGTTATTGCCTAACAGACTAATTATTCATTTATCACGCCACCGCCGTTTCTCCACAGGGGAAGGCAGAGAACATAACTGGTACGTAGAAACAACGGTTAGAGATTATTACACATTTTGTAAATACGCTGATTATTGTTTTGACCCATTTAAAAAAATATATTAACTAAGCATTTTAACAATACCTACATATATATTTAAATGGGTCAAAATAATAATCTGCATATTTACAAGATGTGTAATAATCTCTAACCAGTAGGCTTGTTAGGCAATAATTCAGAAATTACCGTTGTATGTATAAATTATGTACGTCATGTAATTACATTCAACAATGGTTTCGTAAATATGCGAATTATTATTTTGACCCCTTTAAAAAATAAACGTACGTACGTATATATTTTTTTGAAAATGAGTCGTGTGTGTGAAGCAATGAACAACAATCAATTAATGCAAGAAAATATGTTCCACAAATTGTATGCAAAACTATTTGAATTGTATATGCCTTTAGATGAGTGTTTTATTTTATTTGGAAAACTAACAGTCGTAATAATTTAGAATGCGTGATAAAATATGTGTTATTTAACCAGTAATAGGTTTTCACTCATGTATAAAAACATTTTACGAAAAAAACTTTAAATTGGTGTAAATGTTGACGGATTGGAAATTAGTTTGCGAATGTGTCTATATTCTAACAAGGAATTCAATACTATACATCTTCTTTCAAATATTTTTTTTTCTCTGGTGAATATTTTAGACTTTATGAAAGGATCTTTGATGAAAAATGTGAGGTAAATTTTTTTTTTCAAAAATATCTATTTTTTGGAGCGCGTAACTCAAAAACGGCTTGTAATTCATAAATCACGTAAAGAATAAAAGATGTAGATAAATGTATGATCTTTCATTTATTATTTAGAAAAAATGCCCTGCGATGAACCTTTTTTGAGATATAAGCGGAAACCTGAAAATTGGGACCTTCCCCACCCCCCCCCCCCCCCCCACTCCACCCCTAGCACACCACCTAAATGTCAAGACTTTTGGTATGTTCACACCCTAAACAAGTTTATGAAGGAATCACTTAGGTACCTGCTCAAGCCCTCTAAACCTCCTTTTGTGCCATTCTTTGACTGGACTAATAGATAGATATTGTACTAATTGCAAAACATACATTCTTCAATATTACTTGGTAACAAATCCTTGATAGTGCTTTGGACGTTCAACTAGGAAGATATTTCCATTTTCTTACAGTTACTTCTTCATTCATGCTACATTATACAGGGTGGCCACAAAAAACTGATTTCAAAATTCCCTGATAATTCCAGGTTTTCCAGGGCAGTTTCTACATTTTTCCCTGATATGTTTAATTTGATATAAGGGGATATTAGTTAGATAAATAATAAAGGGAATTCCGTCATCCATAGCATTTATTATTACTTTGCATCACAATAATCTATTAAAAACAAAATACACTTGTTAAAAATTTATGATATTTCGCCTGAATACTTTTTTCAAGCTTTTGAAACGAAAGATAGAGAAATATTCATTAAAAAAACTATCTAAAAAGTGAATAAAACGAAGGCATTGAAATGGTTCAAGGATTATTTAACTAATAGACATCAAACCACAAAAGTGGGTAAGACAATCTCCGAACCAATGAAGATTACATTGGGAGTACCACAAAGGTCTGTTCTCGAACCTATTATTTTTATAATGTACATTAATGATATGGTAAAAGTATTGAAACATTGTAAAACAAGATTATTTGCAGACGTCGCATTGATATATTTAGCAGGAGAAGATTATGAACTCATAATGACTCATTTAAATGAAGACCTACATAATATAATATATCAATATGGCTGAAGAAAAATAAACTAAAATTGAATATAAACAATACTAAATTTATGAACATTGGAAAACGAGTAACGCAGAGTCAAAAGTCATTGGTGTACGGAGCATTGAAGATATTTGGAGAATTACCAGAAGAAATAAAATTGGAAGAGAGCATAAAGGCATTTCAAATTAAATTGCGAAGATATGTGATTGATTTGGTATAGATTTTTTTTTTTTTTTTTTTTTTTTTAATTGTACAACAGATTTTTTATCTAATTACTGTACAATTTTCTCATTTTGACAGTCTTAACACCTAGGAAGATGATTATTATACAAAAAAATCTTAAGGCTATCTAAAGAAGAGTTATATATATCTAGTGTTTCCGATATTTCGTTCAACAGCACCATTCCTCTTGTCATGCTATGCTGTGCTAGAACATCTGTTCTGCCGTATGGTATTTTGAACAAGTCGTGTCGACGACTACGGCTGAAATTTTCAGGCACGTATAAGCCATAACATTCCAAGAGGAATGGGCTGTCAATACGATTATGGATTATGTAAAAACTAAGAATTGCAAGATTTGCATAACGTCTAGTTTCCAAGCAAAATCTATCTGTTGCCTCAAGTAATTCCATATGGTGCATGAATCTCGGGTACGTTCCATTCATCCGCATATAGACATACCTAAGGAACTTTTTCTGAATTTGTTCTAGCATATTAATATATTTAGCTTGGTGCGGAGTCCACACACCACTAGCATACTCCAGCTTACTTCTTATGACTCCATCGAACATGGCTATCATTGCATCTGGGTCATCAAATTGCTTACATATTCTGATGATGAAACCCAGGAGTTTGTAGCACGCTGGAGTGAGCCGTGATATATGATCCGAGAATGTCAGTTTGGGATCAAAGACGATACCGAGATCTTTAAAGCTATTGACTCGGCATAATGTTTTCCCTTTAATGTTGTATTCAAAAACTATGGGCTTCTGAGAGTGGGTATATGTCATAGTTACACATTTTTTTATATTGAATTCTAATTTGTTTTTTACTGACCATTCTGCAATAGCATCAAGGTCAGATTGCATTTTTAAGCAGTCATAGTAACAGATTATTTCCATCAAAAGTTTGAGGTCATCTGCAAATAGAAGACATTTGCAATATTTTATACAAACCTGGATGTCATCTATAAGTATAAGGAACAGCAAAGGACCAAGGTTTGAACCTTGGGGAATACCTGATAACGCCGGGAATTGTTTAGATTCATGTCCATTTATTATTACATATTGACTTCTGGCTTTTAAATAGGACGCGAAGAATATAAGTGTTTGTTGATCGAAACCAAGTTTGTACATTTTAAGTAATAAAATATCATGATCAACTCGATCAAAAGCCTTGGCAAAATCCGTATACACTACATCTGTTTGGTGTCTCGAGTCCAGTCCGACGGCCACCAATCGCGAAAATGTTAACAAATTTGAAACCGTGGATTTTCTTGGCATGAAACCGTGTTGGTTTTCTCCTAGAAATGGCATAATTTGGTGATGTAATTTCTTGTAAATAATCATTTCAAATATTTTTGGTATGGTTGACAGTACAGCTACTGGTCTGTAATTCCTTATATCAGACTTGTCTCCAGCCTTGAAAATTGGGCTTACACGCGTGAGTTTCCAAGAATGAGGGAAACAACCAGTCGATATGCTAAGATTAAATATATAGCTCAGCGGTTGACAAATGGTTTTTGACATATGAGCAATTATATTAGGGGGTATTCCGTCTGGGCCTGCAGCCTTGTCGAGCTTTAAAGTTCGAGTACAGGAGTCTACTTCCTCTGGACAGGTTAGCTCAAGACCGATTTTGCTAATATTCCAGGGCCTCTCGGTTCGAGTAAAGTCTAGATTTAGTTGAGGAGCTATCTGGCTGTACACTGATTTGAAATAATCGGCAAATTTTTGGCTTACTATTTCGGGATCGGAAAAAGTTTCCGTTCTATCACTCAAGTTAATTTGGGTATGTGGATTTGCTTTTTGGGATTTAATAAAATCCCAAAAACATTTGACATCATCTTTGATCCCAAACTGAACTTTTTCTAAATACTGACGCTTTGCAATTGTTATATCTTTTTTAAGCTCGGATCGCATCGCAGAGAATAACAAGTAATCCGATTGATTCTTGTGCAGTTTATATCTTCTGCGGTGCGATTCTTTGCTTTTTAATTTATCTATAATTTTTTTAGAGAACCACGCCTGATACTTTACATTTTTACATAATTTTTTCCTAATGGGAACACATATTTCAAAAATGCTGAATAATACATTGTTTAAGTATGCAACTGCGTCATTTGCTTCCTAGATGTGTTATTTTAAGTGAATGTATATATAAGGATTATATTAGGACATAGATAACTATGTACCTATTTAAAATACCACAATAAAACAATAATAAAACAACTTTGGGGTTTCACAAATCGCAAAATAACGAATTTAGTTTTATTTTTGGAATTCCCTGATATTATAAAAAAAAATTGAAATTCCCTGACATTTCCCTGATAATTCCAGGTTTTCCAGGTCTGTGGCCACCCTGTTATAGTAAAGATAAATTAAAAGATGGTGATAATTTACAAGAAAAAAAATCACCTTAAAAATATTATAATATTTTGTGATAAGTTCATTCGAGATTAAAAGCAGTGGACAATTAAAACACGCGTAATCCCTAAGGTTTTGATGCCTTTTGACTTAGAAAATTTGACTGAAAAAATTTAACAAGACTTGCCATCAAAACAAGGAACTTAAAAAAGTGACCTATAAAATTTGCCTGAATGGTAAAAGTAATTTATTTTACCAAACAAAAAGAAGAGCCTGTTACAACGAAATATTGATTTTCAGTAGTACATAAAAATTACGCAGCTTGATTCGGAAAACTAATTATTGAAACATAGATTATCCTGGACAAATATCACAGGGCCATTTCCTATTTATTTCCTTGTCAATATCGACTTGGCTATCGACGGCGCAACCGTGCCCCATAACCATAGTTAAAAAAATCTATACAAATAGATATCTACTTACATTTTCATAAAATAAAAGATGTACTTTTTTTCCAATTCATTACCGATATTAAATAGTATTAAGTATTTTTTATACTTATACTCATAATAATAATATTTATCATAAAAATAATGATCTACAAAATAACTACTAAAAAAATAAATACTTTTTCGAAATAATGTCAGTTCCGTTTGAATTTTAATTTTGGTGATCCCATCCCTAGCGATTTGAAACAGACAGAATCTGACAGATGATAAATTTCGACGTTCGACGTGATAAAATTTAAAAAATCATTAGAAATACGTTAGAACAACCTTAATGTTTTTCTTGAATAATGAATAGAAATATATATTTCTACGATATGCACAAAAATATCCATCAAATACAGGAAATTCAATTAGTTATGATGAATTTAAAAATGGGTTTGCAGTGGTTTTAGAAATTTTAAATTTTCTATGTGAGATTATTACATTATTGTTTAGCCAATACTAATGAAATTTAACATAAACACGTAGATAATATATTGATTAACAAATATAAGTAAGCTTAGCTGGATATTTTGACTTATTTTTTATTAAAAACAGTTTTTTGTTGGGTGGAACCGCGCTTTGAAAATCAGCGTTACGTCATAAATTGGCGCGAAAAAAATCGTCCCTTATGATCGGATTTGTAAAATATCTGAACAACATAGCTCATATATTGCTACGGAAAAAGAAGCGTAATTTTTTTCGCTTTCTAAAATAAAAGAAATCACAAATGTTTGCATGATAGGAAGAGAGATATCTAACTTTTAATAATGCACGGTCGCTCAGGGACAATCTGGGTCTCCTGTGATTATAATGGCATATGATGTATTGGGACAACTAGGGTCTCGTGTGATTAAACGGGTTAAATTCTTCGTTTTTTATTGCTATGATTTGATATTTATAAATTGACGACAATAACTTTTTTCCCACCCAATGGACAAGGGTTCAATGGTATTTTAATTTTTCAGTGCAAGTTTTTGTTAAGAAGTGAGGTTTTTTTACTAGCGTAAGGCTTTTTATAAGTGTACTTCCTTGTCTGTGGAGAGGGGAGAAGACAAAAAAATATTCTATTACAGAGACATCTGCTGGACAAATGAGATAACTTGTAATATTCTCTTAATTTAAATTCATAATGGTTTGAAACCTGGGTACAAATTAAAACAATATTTAGTAGGAAGCATAATGAACCTGTTCCAGCTTAAACGTAAAGGGTGAACCTGATGATACTAATATGTAGTAGAGAAAATAATACTAACCTTTCTGGTTGGTTCACATTTTTCACAAATCTGCAATCTTGACCGGTTAAAATCATCTGAAAGTAAAATGACAATTTACAATTAACCCATACATAATATATTTCGTACGGCGCAACTTTTACAGAATTTCATTGACTAATTCAGTGCGCTTGATGCCCCTAATATACGTAGGTGAAGTCACTAAAAAGCAGGCCCGGACTGAGACCATTTGGGGCCCTCCGCTAAAACCTGTAAAGGGGCCCCCTAACGTGGGGGGGGGCTTCAAAAACGGGGGGCCCGGGGGCCTCCCCAGATAATTTTTGAAAATTAGGTGCTTGAAAACAATGAAAACGCGTTTCTACGCTATATTAGCATCTATAAAGAAGAAGAAATTCAGATAGGTTTTTATACGAATATTATGATTTTCGACTTTTGTTGACTTTATTATTTATTGAAATAAGAAATTCACAGTATTTTTAGGATACCACAACACTACTTAACACATGCCGTAGAACTGCCAATAATTATAACGAAGTTCAAAATAAAGGGCAGGATTTTATTCACACCAAAGCATTAATGAATTATGTCAAAGTTATTTGTGTAGTAAAAATAATGACAAACGGATTTTAGGGATTAGAAAAATTATACTAACATTTTTAAAAAATCCTGTGTGTTTTACAGTTTACAATGTTGTATACCAGAATAGAAGGGGCTTAACTTAACTGAAATGATTCGACATTTTGCTCCCCTAGCCCTAAAGTAACAGTTTCTTTGTAAGCAACTCACTTGTTAAAGCTACTTCATCTATTATTTTATATTTGTCCAAATTATATAATAAATCCCTCTCAATATTAATAAAAACAGACTGGACATAAGGTCTTGGCCTAAGGATGACTGAAATCGATTTTCGACGACGAGTTGTCTGCTGGACAGTGGACACACGACACACGTCACCGCGCAGACGATGCGTATGACAGTGGATCGTATAAAGCTTTCGTATACACGGCGAGATATAAACAGTTGTTGGACATGTTCTACTTTTGGAAAATGTAATTTTTTTTTCGAAAATGTAAACAAAACACAAAATAACTACTAACAAGACAAAAACTTTTATTTTGTACGTTTTGTGGGGCCCCTTCGGGGCCCCCTCGCGCCGGGGGCCCTCCGCGATCGCGGACCTGCGGACCTGGCCAGTCCGGGCCTGCTAAAAAGGAATATTTAAAGTTAAGATTTAAAGAGAAGGAATGATTTAAAGTTTAATTTAGGGGCCATTCATTTATTACGTAAGACGAATTTAGCTAGTTTTCGACCCCCTCCCCCCCTAACATAAGAAAAAATAAGAAAACGCCTCCCCCCTCCCCCCTGTTTAATATTTATTAACCTGTGACGAGCCGGGCCTGAAGGGGCCTCCTTCCTTCCCCTTGCCTTAACAAAGCACCACTTTGAATTTTGAATTGAATGTTTTGTTGATAAATTTTAAGCTATGGTATATTTTATTGACTGCAACACGTTCACAACACAATAAACTATCCACTAAAACCACATTACTTGCATTTATTACGTAAATTAATAGGTTTTACGACGTTTTATTCGCGATACACGCAGTAATTGCGACCGTTAATTCCGCGCCAAAATCTGACAGCGCATCATCATAGAAGAAATCGTCTTAAAAATAATCCAGTGTGGCAATTCGAGTGAAATCTTTAACCTGTTGAGGTCCCGGCTTTTTCCAGAAAAACACGGAAATTTCACGATCTTCAATTGAATGTTTTGTGGATTAAATTTAACCTATCGTATATTTTATTGACTGAAACACATTCCTAGAACAATAAACTATTTACCAAAATAACATTACTTGCGTAAATTACGTAAATTGATAGGTTTTATGATGTTTTATTCGAGGTACACGCATGTCACGCATCGGCAATGTGACGCGGCCGCCAAAATGACAGTTGGAGATGCCCACAGACAAACATTATTTTTAAATATTGTGTGGCTACAGGGTGAATGAAGTCTTTACCCATACCATAGGGAATGTTGGCGCCAGCGATTCTGACACTTTATTTACAGATTTTGTACATAGAAGGGTCCAAAATAGTAGAATCAACATATTTTTTTTCGCGCATGCGCAGAATCTTTTTACATCCCGGACTACGGAAAATTTAATATAAATTATTCGAAGTGACTTGTCTCATTGCGGTTTTCTCTATGGTAAAGTACGATAATAGAGCAAGCGTTTCTGACATTGTTCTTCATACACTTTCTGTATACATAAGGGTCAAAATTGCATTTCAAAGTGCCGCGCCACCTCGCGGCCACCGGTGGCCGAACGGCCCACAACGAGTTAAGACTACCAAGAATAATGATGGCGCAAGCGATTTAGACACTGTTTTTCATACAAATTCGTACATATAAGGGTCAAAATCGCAGACCAAAAGTTTTTCAGAGACAATTTATTTCAAATATTTGAATTATTTTCTCGCACATGCGCAAATGAGGCCCGTGTTTTCGAGTTCCTGGCACGTAACTGGTTAAGTAAAAGAAAAAATGAATACACATTTGGTTTGTTTTAATGTTTGTTTGCGCGTTGAAATCGTTTACCTATACGCATACGAGCGAACCTCGGCACTCCCGCGGTTGCCCGCGCTTTTTCAAAGTATAATTTTAACTTTGCGCATTTTTGTGATCTTACGTAAGAACTATCGAGACTCCCACCCACCCCCTTGTAGAAAAATAAAACATGGTCGACCCCCCTCCCCCACTAAATCGTCTTACGTAATAAATGCAATGCAAATTGCCATGCAAACAACTGTCAACTGAAGTTATTTATTAAAAATTAATCAACACTTAGATTTAATCACTTTTATTGTTTAAAAAACCGACATATATAGTAAGCGATGCTTACTTCATCAGAGTTTTTTCAGAAAGGGGAAATTTAGAATTTTTTAGCATTTTCCTAGCTCACCTGGAATGGTGTTAGTGGATGCCTCAACTGTGGTCAGACTGGTCCCTCTGTTAGCGTCATACAAACTCTGTCGCTTCCTCCGCACCTCCCAACTAGGGCTGCCCTCCTGCATCTCCTCCAGCTTGCCCTTCACATGCTTCAGCTCTGCCTGGAAAAAACACACCAGTCTGTTAGGAAACAAGCAACATCCCCAAAAACACAAGTCGTCGCTAATATTCCTGAAAACTCATCAACTAGGTAAAAAGTGACGTCCCTAAAACACAAATCCACTAAGTAACATCTCTGAAAACACAAGTCAACTGGGTAACAAGTAACGTTTCCAAAAACACAAGTCAACCAATTAACATCCCTGAAAACCAAAAATCAACAAGGTAAAATCCCCTAAATCAAAACCATGGATTTTTTAAAAAGTGAATACCACACAAGAGTCGCAACTGCTCTCAACCGTCTGGTGCCAGTGAGACTACGTACGGCATCTCCAATTGGGGTGTGTTATGAGGCTGAAGATAGTGGGGAGGGGAAGGAGATGGGGTAAATTAAGGTGGGAAAGTACCTGGCTTTTCAGATCTGGTCACCAAACATGGCTGAAGCCTTTTCAAGCAATGTTTCAATTCTGAATGGTGGTCTTACACCATGCCGATAGAGGCAGTATCTTTCACAATACATTATTTTAAATGAATAAATTGCGAATTAATACACAAATTCATCAAACAAAATTTACTTAAACATGCCGGAATTTGAGAGCCTTACCCGTCGAACACGCAGGCCATCAGATATAAGTACCATTACTGATAACACAACTATGTAATAACTAAATCTCTTTTCAGAATAAGTTACACTTCAAGAAAAAAAGAGGGTTACAAGTAACGAGTATAAAGCTACTTTATGAATTCAAGTTATCTGTGATTTTTCATGGGTCGGTACCTGTATTAAAATAGTTTGTAAAGGATAAACTAAATAAGAAGTAATAAAAGGGGTACTTATACCTCTACGAGCAGCTTTTCGGAGAAGACTTTGTTGTAAGTGATGATGGTCTGTCGCAGTTCATCGGCACACGTATCGTATTCCGCATCCATCTCCTTGTACTTGGCCTCCCAATCTTCCTGTTCCTTGTACTTGGCTTCGCATTCTTCTAGCTTCTCTTTCCAGGTCTTCAGTTCCTGCTCCAAGCCCTTTATCTCTCCCTTCAACTTCTCGGAGTCTTTGGAACTGCAAATAATTTATTTATTATTTGTTAATGGAATACGTATAATAATTTGAACAAGGGTTTTCACCATAAATCTTGAGTTTAATTTCCAGAAAGTTGATGAGGGATAACAAACAAACAATTAAAATTATTTTCATAGTTATGTAAGTAAAGTCGGTCAAGAAAGTATAAAAAATAAATGGAGCGCGCCACAATCGTTTAAATGGCAACATCAAAATGGTTCAAAATAAAAATAATGTAACTTTAACTTTTTAATACTTGTAGAATTTTTTGAGAATTTTTTATCACTGCCAGCTTTAATAATTCAGATCTGAATAAACCTTTCTCTGCCAGAAGGTAATTGGTGTGAAGGTACTGACTGGCAGGCTGTGAATTTTTTTGGCAAAAATAAAATCTAATAAAATTTATAGCGCGTGGATTGTCCCAGTACACCATCTCTCTCTCTCCCTGTATGGCATTATCTCGTTCCCGTTGCGCAACGACGGCGAGATGCGTAGAAGAGACCTACGCATCCCTACCAGGCGGCTGGCCATGCCTTACACGGCCGACACCCAGGACGGAGCACTTACAAGCAGCATCTTGCCAGTACACGACACAGTTCACCTGTCTGCTTGATCTGGCTAGTACCCTCCTTCTGCTGGCTACCCACGGCTCTCAGGAGACAGATATCTACTTCCAGCTGCCAAGTGGCCGACTTGAGCACTACCTAGGTTCATTTAGGCGCGCCCTTTCTAGCACATAAATAATTGCAATCGGAACATACAAAAGGTTTTTCTTAACTGTGAGAAAAGTTGCAGTTTCTTATATTCTGGGTGTAGATTAAAACGACTTCTGCATGCAGATTCACTCTTAAATTAAAACCAGTTTCGATGAAAGCTTTAAATTCAAGGTGCACACCAGAGAAAAATCATCCGCTTGATCTGTGTATAACTATTCTTTAAGCTTGTGGAGTCTTGATCTTGATGAGTGAGCTAATATCAACTTCAATCCGGAGCAATTCGCAGAGTTCTTAAATTTGATAAAGCGAATGCAAGCAAAGCCACATTGCATGGGTACGTTCACAACCTGTACGGCCCGTTACCATGGGACCCGAGAAAGAAGAGCAGTCGAGAGTTTTATAGCCGCCGCATCCATTTAAAAATGTGCTGAAAGGATCGAAGATAAGAGCGCCTGGAAGTGCCTCTTCTATTAACCTGTCATTTGTGGGAAAAAAAATTGCTTTTTTTTTAAAATTTTATTTTAATCTTTAAGCCCGCCTTCCACTGCGAGCGGAGCGGACTCCGTACGGACTCCGCTCGACTAGCAAACGTTAACTGCGTACAAGTGCTTCCATCAGGAACGAGATGAGCGGAGCGGACTAAACGAGTTAAATAGGTTTGAACGAGTCCGCTCGCACACACCATCGCCGACTAGTTTCTAGCGGACTCCGCTCAAGAACCAATTCAATTGCCTCGTTAAGTTTTTGTCGATTTTCGTATTTATAGGACACGACTAGCAAAGAATGTCGCAATGTCGACAAAAAGGATGTGGCTTGGAAAACCACCATTGAGATGAAATTGATGGAAATAAGAGAGTTTGAAAAATTTTATTGCATTTTTTTATGAAACATTTCTTCATTGCATATGCGCAAAAAAAAATCATCCTCACTAGAATCAGTTCTTGAAATCACAGAAATCACTCGGTTCACTTCGAGACGGAGCATCAATGACTAGTTTTCAATGGAAGGGCAAAACTATTTTTCATTTTTCGTTGACATAGCTATGCTCGCCTCGCTCATTTCTTGTAAGGGCAAGGCAAGGGCAGTGGAAGGCAAACACCTATCTTCTTAGAGACTCTTTTTTGGTGGAAGGTCAAATCTATTTATTTATAAAGAAACTGTATGAAGGACAAGGTCAGAATCGCTTGCACCAATATCGTTCTTGACGTAACCATTAATTTCATGAATCTAGCTAATCTAGAATATTTTTAAATGAATTTTCTATGACTTTGCGGGTCACTTTCGGCAACTGTCAAAGGCGAAAAAAATCGATATTTTATGTTTTCAAATGAGAATAAAGATCTTTCTTTATTTTTAAACTCCTTTGAATTGTGTTTTTTCATGTTGGGTATGTATTCAGATTTGTGTAGAAAAAATAAAATCAGTTTATATTTGTGATTATATTTTTTGACAATTATTTCCAAAATGTGAGATTTTTTAATCTTTTTTTTTTTAGTTAGTTGGCTATTCTGGAAAAATCTCTTGCGATATTATCATGTAATATACCTATAGTCTGTCAAAAAAGAGTAGAAAATATAAAAACTGGAACTACTAAATTTGTAGACTGGCAACACCAATTTAACTGTCAAATATTTTTTTGAAGTGAAATGACACTGAATGTATAGAACACAGTAAACCACATTTTAAAAAACATTCTTTCTTCATGACATAAATTTGATTGATTGTGATTTATAAAGCGATTTGCTTTAATTTAACATAAATTTGAATTTAACAATAGATAGAAAGCAAGAATCACTAATGGTGAGTTTGGTTACACTACTTTTAGATCTGAATGAGTTAAATATATTCAGATCTAAAATTAAAGACATGATCTAAAGCCCAGGCAACGCTAGGTACTTTATCTAGTATTAAATAAATGTGAGCAATTTCTAAACTGTGCTTTATATTTTATTACAATAGTTATTCTTCATTATGTTAACACAAAATTGCAAAAGTATAATAATAATATACCTATACGCAATTCTAATTTTGAGATCGGCGGGTATCACTATACTGCAATGAAAAAATATTTTTTCCACTATTATGCCTTTTTAATTTTTTATAAAAATGTAGGTTACACAGCTTTACTTTAACACCATGAGTGATGTGTTTAGTATTGCCATTTGATCAACAGTGGCGCCCTCATATATTTTCTACTCTTATTTGACAAACTGTACATGAATTTTATTTATTTTTATATATTACAGTGTTTACCTAATTATTAACATTTTTACATAATATATTTTGAAATTTTATTATGTAGGTAGGTTTGACAAGGTGAAACTGTGGGTGGGTAATATTGTATGTTTCGTGAACACCTCACTAGGAGAACCTGTGCTGAGGTGTTTATGTGTTTATGATTAAATGTGACAAGTATTATTTATGTAATGTAGTAGAAAATGAGTTTTTTAATTTTTTTTAAAAATAATAAATTTTTAGAATAATAAGATATATTTATCTGGTAAATAGAACACAATTGCAAAAAAAAAACAATTCCTTTGTTTTTATGTGGATATTTGACCAGAAAGCAACAAGGTAATCACCCGACATTCAACAGGTTAACAAAATACGCAGCTACTTGGTGGCTTGCCGCAATACAACAGCAGGAGAGTGGTGGGATAGGAGAGATTAAACTTCAAGTGCCACTTCCTCTAAGTTCTCTGCCCTCCTCACCACTACATGACCATGGTCATGAGATCTACACGCTGCCTCTTCTAAAGAGAACATCCCCGCGCCAATCTCTGGGCAAAAATGGTAGCCCACAATGAGCTGATCCTTGAGGACGCTATGGAAGAGGAAGATCTAACGGAGATGATGACAGACTCTTACAGGTTATTTGATAATTCTCCAAAAAAGAAAAAGAACTAAAAAATGGAATTTTGCTCTCTGGACGTCAGATGAAGCAATCCATCTGAACCCTGCTGAGAAAGAAATGTTGGATGGGAATGGAGCCCCCCGCAGCGGAATGCCTTTGATAAAAAGATTATTGGCTAGTGCCCCTGTTTTATGTCTAGCTTTATGATGGTCCAGTCCAGGGGGAGGGCCTCGATAAGCATCCAGTAAAGTACACAAGTTTCCTACTACCCGCGGCAAGAAAAAACCGCAACTGGCCATCCTGGCAGACACAGAGAACATGGGCCAAAAGCTTGCCTTCGATACGCTTCGCCATAGCACAGCTTTCTGCCAAAGCACCGGTTACTCTGCTTCCTACCTAACGTTTGGACGTGAGCTAAGATCGACAGATGATGAGGGTAGAAACCTAAAAATAATATCAAATTTTCGGTCAAATGCTGTCAATTTCAGGAGAAAATTGAAACAACAGCAATTGGTTCTAATACCGGTGTTACCATAGTAATGAAAAATTTTAGTACCATTTAATAAAATTTCTAGACTTTCATGACAGACTACAGGTATGTGGTAGTGTACCTGTCTTTGGACAGCCGGGTATGCAAGGTGTTGTCCTGATGGGAGTGCAGCAGGCGGCGCAGTTCTGAGGCCTGCTCTTTGTTGCGCATGCGCAGATCCTCATTGACCCGCTGCAGCACCTGGTGCTTCTCCTTCAGGAGGTCGTGCGTCATCCTGTCCACAAACAGGGACATCAGGCTCTCATGGTCCTCTGAAAACAATACATACAAATTACAATAAGCAATGTAAGTTCAATGATATTTCTTTTACCAGAGCAAAAAGCTTACACTACATATGTACATAAACAGGGTGGCCACAAAAAACGGATTTCAAAATTCCCTGATAATTCCAGGTTTTCCAGGGCAGTTTCTACATTTTTCCCTGGTATGTTTAATTTGATATAAGGGGTTATCGTTTGTTAGATAACTAATAAAGGGAATTCCGTCATCTATAGCAATTATTATTTCTTTGCATCACAATAATCTATTAAAAACAAAATACACTTGTTACAAATTTATGATATTTCACCTGAAGATTTTTTTCAAGCTTTCAAAACGATACATAGAGATATAATCATTAAAAAAATGGAATAAAAGGAAAGGCATTGAAACGGTTAAAGGATTAATTAACTAATAGATATCAAACCACAAAAGTGGGTGAGACAATTTCCGAACCAATGAAGATTACATTGGGAGTACCACAAGAGTCTGTTCTCGGACCCATTCTTTTTATAATGTACATTAATGATATGGTAAAAGTATATGGTGGAAGTATGGCAGACGACGCATTGATATATATAGCAGGAGAATATTATGAACTCATAATGAATCATTTAAATGAAGACCTATATAATATATAAATATGGCTGAAGAAAAATAAACTGAAATTGAATGTAAACAAAACTAAATCTATGAACATTGGAAAACGAGTAACGCAAACAAAAAAAAAGACATATTGTTGATAGACGGTGAAGTTTTGAAAGAAATATTTGAAATTAAATATTTGGGAGTAATAATTGACTCCAAATTGACTTTCGCTCAAAATACAAAACCAATTATTAAAAAGATTGCCAAAAAAATTTTGCTGTTGGGAAGAATAAGAAGATTCCTCGACATAGTCTCCAGTAAAAATGTGTACAACGCAATCATTGTACCACACATAAATTACTTTGGCAGCATTCTATTCTTAGCCAATGACGGATTAATGAAACAAATGACAATTCTACAAAACAGAGCTATGAGAACTGTATTGAAGAAAAATAGGTACACTTCAGTGAAGAAAATGTTGAATGAGTTAAATATCTTGACATTTAAACAAATTAATTACTTCAATCCTATATTGTTAATCTACAAAATAATCAATGGCCATACATCTATTGAATTCCTAAGAAAAATTGATAAACTACAAAGATGAGCAACAACATGAGATGAGGAAAAGAAATGAACTAAGACTTCCCTCCAGGAAAAAAACACCAAGACAAAGTCATTGATGTACGGAGCATTGAAAATATTTGGAGAATTACCAGAAGAAATAAAATGGAAGAGAGCATAAAGGCATTTAAAATTAAATTGCGAAGAAATGTGATTGAGATGTGTTATTTTAAGTGTATGTATTTATATATAAGGATTGTATAAGTACATAGATAACTATATATCTATTTAAAATACCGCAGTAAAACAATAATAAAACAACTTTGGGATTTCACAAATTGCAAAATAACGAATTTAGTATTATTTTTGGAATTCCCTGATATTCTCAAAAAATTTTGAAATTCCCTGACATTTCCCTGATAATTCCAGGTTCGGTAAAATTCCCTGATAATTCCAGGTTTTCCAGGTTTTCCAGGTTCTGTGGCCACCCTGATAAAGTAACACCAAAAACGCTATTAAAACATAAGGTGAAGAGAACCAGCCTCTTACAAAATTGTTAATGATAGCCCCAATTGTTTCGACGAATGGTTTTTTTTTTTTTTACATCAACCCCACAGAAGGAAAATAATTTCTCTCAGGGTTCCTCCTTCAGGGCCTATGTCATCTATGGTTTTTTTTAAGGAAAGGAAGTTCTGGACAGGAAAAAGGTATGAGGGGTGAGTAGGAATCTAGGGATAAGTGTGTTCAAGAGTGACGACAAACAAATCCATCCCTCCCATGAAAGACGAAGGGTACAGAGAAATCAGTTGGGGAGATCAAAGGGTCTCCCTAAACGACCTCTCCGGATCCAACCCGCCACGCAGATGGGGGCAGGCGCATGCGCCGCCCAAGACCTAACCTATCCGCCGCCACACCTCACCCGATGAACCCAGGCACCCCTGCTAAGTTACCAAACATAGCAAACCTCTTGGCAAACCATACCTATGGCAAAGGTGTTGTTATCCAATAAATGGTTCCCAGGGCGGCAGTATCCGTACCCACCTAGCAAAATTGGTTGTTAGTAATCCTGAGTCAATTGTGGACTAACCGCTAACGAAACTCCAATGAGCGATTAGGTTACATTTTCAAAAAAGGTTCGATCGTCAGCACCCTTGTCCTATGATGGGTACCGATGTGGTGAGCGACCATAGATGAATAAATTTTGTAGACCGGGCATTTAGAATCTCGTTCTCACAACAGATAGACAAATAGAGATGGTAGAACTGAAATCTGAAATAGGCTACCGCTTACCTACTACCGACCTATGTCCACGGTGGATTTCTTGACACACTAAAGGTTAAGAGCGGGAAATCTCCACACGATCACTTCGCCAATGGGTCGTGAGCGACCGGGTTGTGTAAAATGATTGAGCGACACAGTTCTAGTTGTTAGATATTAGATGTTTTTTAGATGGTCAGGAGTAGCTACAGTAAATTTTTCAATATTTTTTGCATTTGCCAGATTTTAATAGTTAATAAGACGTTATAATTTTGAACAAGAAATCAAAACTACAAATTAGTGAAAGCGGTGAATTACAGTGCATACATCCAAAATATGCTAACAATTAAAACAAGTATTTCGTAAAGACGAACACCGCTATCGATCTATCGTAAAACTTCCATTTTTTTAAATTAAAGTTAAGGCATCATGCGCTTGCGAGAAGACATCATTTTGTAAAATTATTTAAACAAAAAAGATGCAGAATGGAAAGAACAGAAACATGTGTGACAGTTGCTAGAATACATAGAGGAGCAGCGATTCTTAACCAGGGCGCCACAGCGCCCCTTTGTGGGCGTTTTGGGTTTTTTTTTTAATTTTTGCCCTTAGGGGTCATTGCAGAAGTTCGAGAGGGCATTGTGTCATTATAGAACATAAGCTCATTCACGAATATGCACATTGCACAGTGATACACTTTCTTTAGGCGCAATGATTTTTTAAGTTCTATTAAATAAGCTACACTTTCACGCACAAAAACTTTAGACTCGTAAGTTTTAATCGCTCTTGTAAGCGATTTATGGCCAAATTACCAATGTAAACGACACCAAAAGTCACTTAACGTAATTTATAGCAAGTTACAGAACTTATTCTTTCAGAAGTTTTTTGATAAAAGTCTAAGGAAGGTCTAATCGCGCCCGCACGAATTTCCAGCCATCTTACAGCTTATAAAATCAGTTTGATAAGCTAAGAGATACCGAAATGCGCCGTCACGAAATGTCAAAAATTAAAAGACAATTGTTTTCATAGGATATGTAAACGCTCCTGTGAGTAACCTATCAAAATCTTACGAAATCCGTAAATTTTAATTAAGTGTTTAAACCCAGACTTTAAACATTTGTTATTTTCCAGAAAGGAGAATTTTAGAATTTTTTAGCATTTTCCTAGCTCACCTGGAATGGTGTTAGTGGATGCCTCAACTGTGGTCGGAATGGTCCCTCTGTTAGCGTCATACAAACTCCGTCGCTTCCTCCGCACCTCCCAACTAGGGCTGCCCTCCTGCATCTCCTCCAGCTTGCCCTTCACATGCTTCAGCTCTGCCTGGAAAAACCACATCAGTCTATTAGGAAACAAGTAACATCCCCAAAAAGACAAGTCAACAAACATTCTAACTAACATTCCTGAAAACTCATCAACTAGTTAAAAGTAACGTCCCTAAAACACAAGACAACTAAGTAACATCCCTGAAAACGCTTTTATCGTTTTTTTACAACCGGATTGCTAGTTGAGAGCCTTACCCCTAGACCACGCAGACATAAGTCGGGCCGTTAGGTATAAGTAACATTACTGATAACACACGTTTGTAGTAGCTAAATCTTGTCTCGGAACAAGTTACATTTCATGAAAAGAGAGGTACAAGCATTGAGGTTAAACCAATTATCTGTGATTTTTCAAGGGTCTACGCAGTATTAAAATACATAGTTTGTAAAGACTAAACTTAAATACCTAAGTAATAAAAGGGGTACTTACCTCTATGAGCAGCTTTTCAGAGAAGACTTTGTTGTAAGTGATGATGGTCTGTCGCAGTTCATCGACACACACATCGTATTCCACATCCATCTCCTTGTATTTGGCTTCCCAATCTTCCTGTTCCTTGTACTTGGCTTCCCAGTCTTCCTGTTCCTTGTACTTGGCTTCCCAATCTTCCTGTTCCTTATACTTGACTTCGCAATCTTCCAGCTTCTCTTTCCAGGTCTTCAGTTCTTGCTCCAAGCCCTTTATCTCTCCCATCAATTTCTCGGGGTCTTTGGAACTGCAAAAAATGTTAATTATTTGTTAACCTCTAATCGGCCGGACACGCTCATTTGCGCGCAGCTTGTGCGAAGCTCGAAAAAAATATTCCGAAATAAATATGTTTATCTGCGATTTTGACCCTTCTATGTACAGAATTTGTATGAAGAACACAGTCAGAATCGCTTGCGCCAACATTACCCCATAAGATGGGTAAAAATTTCATTCACCTTGCAACCCCAGAATATTTTAACGATTTTATCTGTGGCATAAAAATGTTAGATTTGCCGCAAATTTTAGCTGTCAAAGTTGATGCATGTTCCTCGACTAAAACATCGTAAAACCTATTAATTTACGTAATTAACGCAAGTAATGTTGTTTTGGTACATAGTTTATTGTTCTAGGAATGTGTTTCGGCCAATAAAATATACGATAACTCAAAATTAATCCACAAAACATTCAATTCAAAATTCAAAATCGTGTTTTGTTACGAAATTTCCGTATTTTTCCTGGAATTTGCCGGCCTTTGACAGGTTAACGGAATACATATAGCAGCCAGGTGGAAGATACTTCATCAATCTATAACAATTTGAACAGCTACATTACAATCTTGAGTTTAATTTCCAAAGACTTGGCAAGGAATAACAACCAAGCAATAAAAATTATTTTACTTATTTAATATTAAAGGAATACATAATTCATTTTGCCTTCAGATTATAACCTCTAACAGCTTAGTTAAAGACAAAAATAAAAGTGTTACGTATCAAGTATGGTGTCTAAGTGTTAGATTTAACAAAAAATCTTTTTATTTATTGAAGTTTCTTGCCGTCCCCTACGGGTTAATAAAATTTCTAGAATTTCAAGACTGACTGCAGGTATGTGGTAGCGTACCTGTCTTTGGGCAGCCGACTGTGCAGGGTGTTGTCCTGATGGGAGTGCAGCAGGCGGCGCAGCTCCGAGGCCTGCTCCTTGTTGCGCATGCGCAGATCCTCATTGGCCCGCTGCAGCACCTGGTGCTTATCCTTCAGGAGGTCGTGCGTCATCCTGTCCACAAACAGGGACATCAGGCTCTCATGGTCCTCTGAAAACATTACATTCCTATTACATAAAGTAACGCAAGTTCAATGATATTTCATTTACCAGAGCAAAAATGTTACATTTTCAAAAAAAAAATGATCATCAGCACCCTTGACCTTTGATGGGTGCCGGTGTGGTATCATAGATGTATAAATTTTGTAGATCGGGCATTTAGAATCTCGTTCGGTAAATAGAAAAAAAAGAGATGATAGATGGTACGCCTGAAATCTAAAGTAGGCTATCGTTTACCTACTACCTACCCCCGTCCACGGTGGATTTCTTGACACACTGGAGGTTGAGAGCGGGAACTCTCCATCCGATCACTATGCCAGTGAGTGGTGAGCGACCGGGTCGTGTAAAATGATTGAACGACACAGTTCTAGTTGTTAAGCGCGCCTTCCACTGCGAGCGGAGCGGACTCATTACGGAATCCGCTCGACTAGCAAACGTTAACTGCATACAAGTGCTTCCATCAAGAACGAGGCCAGCGAAGCGGACTAAACGAGTTAAATAGTTTCGAACGAGTCCGCTCCGCTAATGCGAGCGGAGCGGACTCCGTACGATCTCCGCTCGACTCGCACACGTTAACTGCATACAAGTGCTTCCATCAGGAACGAGGAAAGCGGAGCGGACCGAACTTGTTAAAATAGGTCCGAAAGAGACCGCTCGCGCACACCATCGCCGACTAGTTTCTAGCGGACTCCGCTCAAGAACTGTAGCCAATTCAATTGCCTCGCTGCGTTTTTGTCGAGAAGGAGGTGTTTATTGAAGCCATTTGCCAATTTCGTTTATACGAGGGCTATTCAGAAACTAGGGAACGTTTCCGTCTGACGCCGCTAGGCGCGGGGCGATCACATATGTTTTGGTGTGCGCGTGCTCGTAGCTTCAGTCGGCATCCAGCCGTCAGAACGAGAACGTCTCCGCGCTGCCCGTTTTCCCAATATTCCAATTTAAAATGTGCGCTGCAATTTTAAATCCCGCCAGTTGTGAAGTACGGTCCGTAATACGGTTTTTGTTAGCAAAAAACGAAAAACCGATAGAAATTCATCGGCAACTGTGCGAAGTGTATGGCAACGACGTAATGAATGAAAGTTCAGTGCGAAAATGGTGTATCCGGTTTAAAAATGGCCGAACCAACGTGCATGATGAAGAGAGGAGTGGACGCCCGAGCATTGTGACAGACGATCTTCTCGCCAAAGTTGATGAGAATAACGAACACAATAACGGAGCTTTCGCTTTGCTTCCCACAAGTTTCACGGACTTTGTTGTTTGAAATTGTGACTCACAAGCTTGGCTACCATAAATTTTGTGCAAGATGGGTGCCAAAAATGCTTACAGACCTCCATAAAGGTCAGCGAATGGGAGCAGCCTTAACATTTCTTGACGCCTACCACACACATGGTGATTCTTTACTGGATCGAATCGTAACGGGTGACGAGACGTGGGTGAAGCACGTCAATTGCGAGACAAAATTGCAGTCCATGGAGTGGGGGCACACAAGTTCCCCCAAAAAACCAAAAAATTTTTTGCAAACCTTGTCAGCGAGGAAGATTATGGCTACTGTTTTTTGGGAGAGATCGCAGGCGGCGGATTTCTATGACGAAGGAATTTCGAAGCTTGTCCACCGCTACGATAAGTGCCTTAATTTGTTTGGTGACTATGTAGAAAAGTAGCATTTTAGTCACTCTTTCAGATGTATATAATAAAATATTTTTCCTGTACCTAGTTTTTGTTTTATTACAAAACGTTCCCTAGTTTCTGAATAGCCCTCGTAGGATACGACTAGCAAAGATTGTCAACATAAAGGATTCGGCTTAGAAAACCATTATTGAGATGATATTGGCGGAAATAAATGGTAGTAAATTATTTTTTTAAATTTTTTACATTTTTGAGATGAGATTCTTTTTATAAATGTACATTTAATTCATACGTAACATTTTTTTCATTGCATACATGCTGTCAGAATCATATTCACTAGAATCAGTACTTGACATCACAAAAATCACTCCGTTCACTTCGAAACAAAGCGATACTGACTCGTTTTCAATGGAAGGGCAAAACTATTTTTCACTGACCTCGCTCCGCTCGCCCCGCTCATTTCTCGCACGGGCAGTGGAAGGCAAACACCTATCTTCTAAGTGACTCTTTTTTGATGGAAGGTCAAAACTATTTCGCTCAGCTCCCACTCCGCTCCGCTCTACTCTTTTCCGCTCGCAATGGATGGCGCCCTTTAGACATGTATTGGGTATTTTGTCTGTAGCCAGGAGTGGCTACAGTAATTTTTTCAATATTTCTTCCATTTGCCAGAACAAAGAGTCCCGTATTTTAATATGTAATTGAGAAATTTTGATTTTGAAATCAAAACTCGAAACCCCTGCAACTGTAAGGATTCGGAGCGGACCAATTTATTAGGGTTGCCGAAAGGGCCAAATTATAATAATTTGATTCCTGCTTGTTCAACATTATATTACATAAATTACAAGTGCAGCACCCTCTCACTAATCCGCCAACCAACAAACCGGGTAAGTGCTAAAATTATATTAGATGTAAGAGTAATATACATAGTACACCACTCTCTCACTAATCCGCCAACCAACAAACCAGGTAAGTGCCAAAATTAGTGAAAGCGGTGGATTATTTATTTATCCAATATTTTGCCAACCCTTAAAATAGGTATTTCGTAAAGACAAACAAACACCGCTATCAATCAATAATAAAATTCAACTTTTTGGATTAAAGTTAAGGCATCATGTTTACGCTTGCGAGAAGACTCCATTTTGTTAAATTATACAAACAAAAAAACGGCAGAATGAAATGAACAGAAACACACGCGACAGATGCTAGAATACACAGAGAATTAACCGAAATATCTTAGGTCCTAAAACAACAAAATAATGAACCCTGGTGACTGGTAAAATAATCAGTGAGAGCAAGCTACACTGCGATGTAGTAACAGGGTTTGTAGAAGTAAGAAAACCAAACCCGTTAGTGTACAAAGCTTGGCGTTCGACTCTAGCAGGTGGTGGACTACTGAATTTGACATACGAATACCGGTGAATTATTTGATTTTGTGCTTTCAACTAAAGTAAAAATAATGGAAGATTGTAATAGTTGTTGGTTAATGGGCTGATATTACGGAGAGAATACAGTACGATGTATTCAAATTTACTATGTATGTTAATTTTACCTTTTTGATTTGTGTTTGTGGAGGCATCTTGCTTATTTTTGCTGGACAATGTGACCAAATGTTGTCTCATTTCTTGCATTTGGACCTGAAACAAAAAAATAATAATATATTCCTGTCCTATAAGATGTTACATTTATTACCGAACAAGCTTCATTCGTGCAGTATAAATGTTTACCTCCAAGTTTTGGTAGGCAGCCACAACTCTGGCATATTCTTCAGCTTTGTGTTTGAGGCTTTGCTGGCTGCCGATGAGAGCTTGCTCCAACTGCTCGTATCTGTCTTGCGCCACCTTCAGCTGCCACTCCAGTTGCTCCACATTCTTCTTCAGATTCGAACTTTCTGTTGCCATCGCACAATCTTCCATTGACACGTCGTTATCCTCTGAAAAAATCAAAAAGATATGTCTATAAACTAAACTAAATAAATGATCCATCATGTCATTTCACTGCAGGAGTAGGCAAAGGAAGGACTGACAAACGACCCTGTCTTGGCACACACTCCTTGCCACATTCATACAAACTCTTCTGCTATACTGACTCTTGACGTCTCCAAGTATTTGATCCATCAGATTGCACCATGTCCTTCTCGGTCATTCCCAACATTTTTCATTCAAAATACATTCGATTCCGCTTAATTGGTACACCGGTTTATCAGGACAGCCGGTTATTTGGGCCAAAACCCAGGGAAAAGAAACCAAATAAATAAACTATTATTAATTTACTTTGGTTATTCGGAATAACATTCCGTTTAATTTGGACAAAGTCAATGCAAAACACGTCAAAAACAAAGAATTTTTGTGCTGGGCTGGCATGCGATATGCCGCATGGTTGAAGGGAGGGAATACAAGAGTTTGTGTTCATTCAGCAGAAATTAGGTAGACTTCACCCACGCCGGCTGTTCGCCGTCCGCCGACATTCGTCAATGTAAAGTTGTTCAGGTCGCAGTACACTGCCGCACGTGTAATAAGCCATTTTTTAGGTTACTGTTATTCGTAATTGTTTGGTCAAGTTTATTTTTATTTTTCTTTAATAATTTTTTTAATTTTCATGTAATACCACCAATAGTTGGCAAATAATTATTTTTCTGCAATAAATTTTTTTTTCGAAATTTTATAAAGTTTTCAAAAACACATTCGAGAGAACTCGAATAAATGTAATATGGCTACATATAAAAAATAAAATTCTTAACCTTTAACAGCCGCTTATTTGGGACCAAATGTTTGGGCCTGATGTGTCCCAAGTAAGCGGAATCGACTGTATATTCTTCTCAGTAGTTCAAACTGTTAAATTTATAATAAGGACCTTTCCACTTAATACAGCAATGTTAAAAAATGACTTAGCAATTTTCTTCCAACCAAATAAATAAAATAAAAAGATGTGACACCAAACACTAACCTTGTTTGATGCTAGCATTACACATGACCAGGCTCCTCTGCTGATCATGTAAGCTTTGCCTCTTGAGTTGAACATCATGTCTAATTTTGGGGCTAGACTTCAGCAGAGCATTCAGTTCCGACTGGATATCGGCAACACGGCCCTAAAATCATAAGATTATTATTAGGTCAAAGATAGCTTATTTCGCTGCTTCGCACAAAAGCCAAGTTTAAAGCAAGCAATCCAACCAGGCCGAGCTTTCTCCTTCTATGTATCTCTGGTACTTTATGTTTAGTCGAGCATTACCTGAAGAATTGTATTGGCAGATAACAGTGTTGAGTTTTCAGACTCAAGGCGTATTTTCTCCGCATCCTTTGTAGTTCTTTCTTCCATGCTTGTTATTTTAGATTGTAATTCTTGAATGAAATCTTTTTGGTTTTTCAGCTCCTTATGTGATTTCTGTAGTTCAAATTCAAGGCTGAAATAAATTTAAGAATGAATGTTTGATTCAAATGAAAATACATTTCAATAAGAAAGGGTTTTTATACTATTGCATAACAGCAGACCTCGCGTCCAAATAAGAATGTTTCTAATTTTCTATTATTTATTAGGTGATTGCCCTTAGGGGGCATACATTAATTACGTGAGCTCAAAAGGGGGGGGGGGGGGGTTCGAGCAAAATCTCACGTTACTTGAAAAGAATATACAAAGTGGCCCAAATTTATCTCACCAATGGGGGGGAGGGGTATAGATTGGAAGAAAAACTGCTCACGTAATTAATGTTTGCCCCCTTACTTAGAATGGGTGACTAAAATCAAATACTTGGATATTATTTTTGACAGTTATTTAAAGTTGAAAGAACATATTATGACTCAGAAAACAAACTTAGAAAAATCTTTAAAAATGTACTCGCAACTTTCTTAACTTAAATTAATTCAAAACAATTTACTGTCAATCTTCAATCGAGTACTGTATTATAACCTGGGGAGGAACAAAGCCGCCGCCGTTGATCCGATATTTAAAGCTCAGAAACTAAATATTGGGTCCTTACATATGAAATTGGCGTTTTGCCGTACTGGCAACTTTGATCTCAAATATCTTCTCTTTGGTTAGGAATTCCAAATTCAAATTTATACAGCTATTTACTCATGTATTTGTGTTTCAAAAATTATAATTCATTTGTTTTTTTCCTTAATTGTTTTTTTCTTTGCGTCACATAGTTTACAAAATGGAAAACTTGAAATATCGCATCATTTTCGAGTACGAGTTCCACCGTGGCACCAGTGCTGGAGCAACGGCTTGAAGGATTAATGAAGTGTATGGCGACGGTGCCGCAAAAGAAAACACAGTGCGTTTTTGGTTCCAACGTTTTCGTTCTGGAAATTTCGACCTGCAGAACAAGCCCCGTGGACGGCCGGAGTCCAAAGTTGATAATGAAGAATTGAAGGCTATTGTGGAAGCGGATCCATCGCAAACCACGTCCGAGTTAGGCTGTGCAGTTAATGCAGGCTGCGGTGTTAGTGATAAAACTGTTTTAATCCACTTGAAGCAAATTGGGAAGGTGAAAAAGCTTGAAAGGTTGGTACCTCACGAATTGAGTGAAGCAAATCAACAAACACGCGTTAGAACGCTAGACCACACAATGCACAATAGACGGCTACCAAATTAGAGGAGCTTCAATTGGAATGTCTAAGACATCCACCGTACTCTCCGGACCTTGCCCTAACAGATTACCATTTTTTTAGAAATTTGGATAACTTCTTGCAAGGGAAAAAATTCAACTCCGATAGGGCAGTCCAAACCGCCTTCAAAGATTTTATTGATTCCCGTCCGAATGGTTTTTTTAGTAAAGGGATCGATGAACTACCTATGAGATGGCAAAAGTGCATAGATAGCAATGGTACATATTTTGATTAAATAAATATATTATATTTAAAAAAAATCGAGTTTATGTTCCTCCCATACAAAACGCCAATTTCATATGTAAGGACCTAATATAAAGATTACGAGGGGGGACCCAAAAGTAACGGGAATTGTGCTGTGGTGGAGAGGAAGAATGGGGGAACACATTTTTCGACCAGGTATCCGTTAGTGTCACTCCTACTGAGTCAGTGTACGAAGTTGTGTCGCTGTGAGTGCATCGGTTCGCCCATAAATTTTTTTTTAGTAAAACAACTTTTTTCATTTCGGCGAAAATGTGATGACGGATTGTCGAGAGCAATGCGTGGCTTTGAAATTTTGTTTTCCGTTGGGGAAATCGGCAAACTATTGTAATGCTGACTGCTTATGGGGATGCTGCCCTAGGTAAAACCAAAGTCTGTTTGTCACAAGTGGTTTTCACATTTTAAAAGTGGAGAAATGTTAATTGAAGACCAACCCCGTTCAGGATGCCCCTCAACAGGGAAACTGACGAAAATGTCGACAAAATTAATACCCTTGTTTGTGCAGACCGTCGCCGAACCATTAATCAATACTGTGAGATGTCTGGAATGTCATGGAGTTCAATTCAGAGGATTTTAACCGAAGATTTGCCCGAGAGAAGGGTTGCAGCCAAATTTATCCCTCCCCTTCTCACAGACGAGCTTCCAAATCAGCCCTAAGAGAATTTTATTCCACGGTGATCTAGCCCCCCGTGACTTCTTTTTGTTTCTCACACTGAAAAGAGACATGAAAGGAAAGCGATTTGCCACTGTGGAGGAGGTAAAAAAAAAAATCGAAGGAAGGCCTAAAGGATATCCCGATAAGTGAAATTAAAAACTGTTTTAAACAATAAAGGAAGCGTTTGGAGAAGTGCGTTGTGGTCAATGGAGAATACTTTGAAGGTGATCAAAATTTGATGTAAAAATATTGAGAAATAAAGAAGTTATGACGAAATTCCGGTTACTTTTGGTTCCCCCCATCATATTCTAAAACTACCGATCACAAGCAGTTTGAATGAAATCTTTGTTTACATAAAGAATCTATGTTTTGGACTTTAGGCAACTTTATGCCAAAACATATTAGCATACCTCTTCAAACACAGAACTGTTTTTGACAATGTCCAAACTGCTTGTGATACTAGAACAAAAAGGCATAATCTCTTTCGTTAAAAGTTGTTTTGCTAAAACCAAGTAGTAAAATCAAGTTAGCATGTATTCTTACCCAGTAGAAGATCTGGATAGTGTCTTCAACTGACTGATTTCCTTTTCCTTCTCTATAATTTCTTGGTCCTTTTCTTTGAGAAGGCAGGACAGCTGCTCGGTGTTGGATATGAGAGAAAACATTGCCTCTTTATCCTTTTTGTTCTCAGTACAGAGTGTTTTGATTTGTTCCTCCAAGCCTGTGATCTGAAAACTGGATTTCTTTTTCTCATCTTCATATTTATGAGTTATATTGTCTATGAGGACTTCTCTCTCCGCAACTGTTTCAGTTAATTGGGATAGTTTGTTCTCAAAATCAATTATCATATTCAGTTTGGTTTGCAGCTGTTCATTATGTTTAGCAACATTATCTTCGAGGTGTTTTTCTTTTTCCCGTAAAGCTGTCTCAAAGGTTTTCTTCTCAGTGCGGAGTGAATTAATTTGTTCCTCCAAACATGTGATCTGTAAACTGGATTTCTTTTTCTCATCTTCATATTTACAAGATATATTGTCTATGAGGACTTCTCTCTCCGCAACTGTTTCAGTTAATTGGGATAGCTTGTTCTCAAAATCAATTATCATATTCAGTTTGGTTTGCAGCTGTTCATTATGTTTAGCAATATTGTCTTCCAGGTGTTTTTCTTTTTCCCATAATGCTGTCTCAAAGGTTTTCTTCTCCACTTCGATTATTTCTGTGAATCTTTGCAATGACTGTTCGAGACTAGCGTTTTTGTCGCTCATTTTTCTTAACTGTTCTTCGGATAATTGCATTTCTTCTTTAGAAACTTTTCTGCATTCATTCAACATAGATAATTCTTTTTCGAGAGATTGACATTTGGATTTAGTTTGATCTACTTCCTGCAAAGAGTCCATCAGCTCATTGGAGAGAGATTCATGTTCGTTCTGCAGCTGATGATAGCGCTCTTTTAGGGATTCATAATCTGTAAGTTGGTCTGTGAGTCTCTTGATTTCTGAACATTTGGAATCCAGATCGCAGCGAAGATTTTCACAAGCGGCCTTGAGACTCTCATCAGACTCCTCGGGAACACTGTTGAACGGTGCTACACCACTTGCTGCATCGGTGCATCTGCATTAGCAAAGACAGATCAAAAATTAAAAATGTTATTAAAACCTATTTATAAGTATGTATTTCCAATTTTACATGCTGATTGCCTTTTATTTTAAATGTAATATTGTGTTATTTTTATTTTTGTTGTGAACGGTTTATGTTATATACAGCACCTGCCCTCATCACAGGAGGTCCTAATGTTCAGGCACAGCACATCACCAATGTATTATATGTATATACTTAATGAAGATGAATTATTATGACATTTTTATATTCCGTTATAACATTGTATAACATATAAAAAATGTATACTTATTGTAAAAACACACACAAATAATGTTTAATAAATAAATAAAAAGAATTAAAAAAAAAACAAAATTTCTTCTGAAATCAGAATAGTTGTAAGAAGTTTCTTTAGTACCTACCAATTTAATTATAAACCATATATAATTTTTATTTCAAATAATGAATAAGGAACTCCAGTGAATAGTATTATAGTTTTATTAAAAAAGTACACCTAATTATGTAGGCAATTGAAATTCACAAAAATCCAATTAACATTAGTTAAGACTCAGCAACGTAAGCAGATGTATGCGTTAAAAATACGATAGCAGTCAAGTACAATAAGCGTGTTTATACGTCAACGCGTGTGTCTCCATAGAAATCGTTCTATATTCTTTTAGTGACATCCCTAAAACAAAACGTAAAAGGTCGATAGCGGATCAAGCTGTACATCCCTATCAAGTTGTCCATAGAAATACATAACAAGAATATTATGTCATTCGCACGGTGTGACACATAATTTTACCTGCCAAATTTCCTACGGGTGGCTCGACCGCGCTCGACATTGTTAATTTTTATTAAATAATTTTTATATGAAATGATAAAAAAGTGAGGTGACAAAAGTGTTTATTATACATTTATACAATAGAATAAGTATTGTTTTTTTACATAATCTGTGATTTTAGTACCGTTTTCACATAAAAACATCACGTGAGTCATTTTTACATTTTTTTGATGTTTGCATTCTAAATTTTAATATTTACAAATGTCAATATTTATTTGTAATATAATTAATTAATTCGAAAGCTTATTTTGTAACCTTTCTAAAACAGTTTTTACTATTCGGCTACGTTCAAAAATGTTTCATTTATAGAGCTTTAATTGTGAAGCGGTAATAACACAAAGTTTTCGTAAAATGTCATTTCGTTTGAGACATTATAAGTGAATATTCGCGAAAATTCGGAGGGGTTAAGGGGCTAGGCTCAATAGTTCTTGGTATCCGGTAATCGTGGGTTACACCAAAACTTAATACAGAAAGCCATATAAAATTATACTGTAATAACGGCTCCTATATGAGCTGGCAACACGGTATCGCATGTACATATATAAGTACACTTCACCACAATCTTCAATTACACTTTTTTTTACATTAGCTCCACACAGAAGGCCCTGAGGAAAATAATTCCCCTCAGGGCCCATTTCATCTTTGGGGATGCTGTATGGAGGGTCTTTTTAGGGAAGGAAGGAGGGGAAGTAATTTGCTATAAATTGCAGTAAGAGACTTATTGGAAAAAACTTATGTGGATAAAGGCAGCCAGCCATATTATATGTTAAAATATGCAGCATTTATAAATAGTCATTTAAAAATTAATAAAACACCATCACATAAAATACCCCGTTTGGATGGTGCGACTGACTCTGTCGATTCTGGAATTGTGGATCTCGGAATCAGTCCACAATATCCACATTTCATTCTGGTTTTGTATAGAGCAGTATAGAAGTTGAACCGTTGTACTTCAGCTTTTTTTGTTTTAAAATGATTAATTGTTTGATTGATGCATCAAAATCGGTTATTTGATGGCGTCACACCATTTTTTTTTCATAGCAGCAGGTTTTTGAACATGGAGGTTTTTGAACTCCGAAATAATGAAAAAATGTATATCCGGGGATACGGATCCGAATACAGATATTTGGTGTCAAGATTCGCGGATACGGATCTTTATTTTCTTATTCAATCGGTGTCGGCGCGCGAGACCTTGAAACGATAGTTGACATTACGCCCGCCGCAATGACGGTATGGTAACTTAAAACAATAAAATATTTGATTCTAAGGAATAAAAAATACTCTGAATGGAATTTAATAGTTTTTTAATTCTACCTAATCACCTGTACATAGCATTTCATCCTATCAATTGAAAATTAATAAGGTAAAAGATCCGCGAGAAAAGTAATGGATACGGATCTTTCTTCTCCCTCGGATATCCGCGGACAAACGCGCAAAGAAAGGAAAGTAGACTGAATTCTGTAGTATTGCAATCCCTGAGGCGTGAATGTGGTAAAGCCATGTATGATCTTGGGAGAAACGTTGAGATCTGCGAAGAATGCAAGGCTAATGTAAGCGTTATGAGTAAGATTACGAAAGGAACGCTCAGATGGTTTGAGCATGTAGAGCAAATCAACGAGGAAAGGAGAAGAAGCAGTCGGGGACGCCCGAGGAAGACGTGTGACATTTCTATTTGGGAGGCGGGTATGGGTACCACCGCCAACACCTCTGCCGTAGGTCACCCCAAGTGGTTCGCTATGTTTGGTGATTTAGCAGGGGTGCCCGAACTCATGGGGTGAGGTTTGTCCAGGTCTTGACGGCGGATGTGTCTGCCCACCTGCCGCGTGGCGGAGACAGACCGGTTGAGGGAGGCCTTTTGACCTTTCCAACCGGACTCTCTCGATCCATCGCTTTGCACAGCTGTTGGAGGGATGGATTCATATGTCCGTCACTCCTGGATACACTAAACCCTTGGTTCTTACCCACCTCTAATACCCTTTTCCTTCCCAGAATTTCCTATCCTTCTTTTCCTTAAACAGACCCTCCACACAGCATCCCCTAAGATGACATAGGCCCTGAGGGAAATTATTTTTCTCATGGCCTCCTGTGTGGAGCTAATATAAAAAAAAATGGCACGACCAAGTGAATCAGATACTTGATTCGGGCCACGTCAAGAGTCAGAATAATAGAAGAGCTGGCCTCCTGTGTGGAGCTAATATAAAAAAAAATGGCACGACCAAGTGAATCAGATACTTGATTCGGGCCATGTCAAGAGTCAGAATAATAGAAGAGCAAGTGTGAGACAACGTATGAATGTGAACGAGGCAAGGAGTGTGTGCCAAGACCGAGTTGTTTGGCGGTCCATTCTCTCTGCTTACCCCTGCGAGAAACGGCGTGATGGTTAGTTAGTTAGTGAAGGATGATTTTCTCAATATTTTTGTCGTTGAATTCCAGTGCACCTTTTCCTATATATTTGGTCATCATATTAATAATTATGGTTTCTTCTTCGGAGTCGCTAAATGTCGTTTTCTTTCGCCTGTTCATTTTGGTGTGGTTTGAAGACTGGATATTGATTTTGCAAAAATAAAAATGTTTATTTTTTTGGATTTTATAAGATTCGAAACCAGGTCGTCTGAATTATCTGGCCACTAGATTCGTCAGGCGCTTTACGCCGCTGGACTATGGGAGCCTTGGGTGAGAGCGAGGATTTACCGTGTTATGTTAGAACTAATTAACTATTATATTAAAATAATAAATTTTCCTGATGCATTTCCATTTCATTCGAATTTCAAATTACTAACGCCGCTAAAGAAGTTTCACTTCAAAAAGGTCATTATTTATAAAAAAATAATAAAAAAGGGTCTGGAGTTCCTTATACAATTTGTCCAAAAAATATAAGTTTCAATGACAATTCTTTTTTCAAACTTTCTTGGCCTTCCGGTAGGTATCATAATATCGATTATCCCGATTTGATAGCCCGTAGTAGGAACCACGATGATGCAAACTGGGTAATAAAAACTCTAGTGGGATAAAAAAATAGTATCCAAAAAGGCCACCATCATGAACCGGAACATAACAAACAAAATTAAAGACAGATGAAATGCCAATTGTGAAGTTAAAGCAGATGCCGAGTCAAAAAACAATCGAGTTATTATGAATTCTTACCCAGTAGAAGATCTGGATAGCGTCTTCAACTGACTGATTTCCTTTTCCATCTCTATAATTTCTTGGTCCTTTTCTTTGAGAAGGCAGGACAGCTGCTCGGTGTTGGATATGAGAGAAAACATTGCCTCTTTATCCTTTTTGTTCTCAGTGTGGAGTGTTTTAATTTGTTCCTCCAAACATGTGATCTGTAAACTGGATTTCTTTTTCTCATCTTCATATTTATGAGATATATTGTCTATGAGGACTTCTCTCTCCGCAACTGTTTCAGTTAATTGGGATAGCTTGTTCTCAAAATCAATTATCATATTCAGTTTGGTTTGCAGCTGTTCATTATGTTTAACAATATTGTCTTCCAGGTGTTTTTCTTTTTCCCATAATGCTGTCTCAAAGGTTTTCTTCTTGTCTTCGATTACTTCTGTTAATCTTTGCAATGACTGTTGGAGACTAGCGTTTTGGTCGCTCATATTCTTTAACTGTTCTTCAGATAATCGAATTTCTTCTTCAGAAACTTTTCTGCATTCATTCACTATGAATAATTCTTTTTCGAGAGATTGATATTTGGATTTAGTTTCGTCTACTTCTTGCAAAGAGTCCATCAGCTCATTGGAGAGAGATTCATGTTCGTTCTGTAGCTGATGATAGCGCTCTTTTATTGATTCATAATCTGTAAGTTGCTCTGTGAGTCTCCTGATTTCAGAACATTTGGAATCCAGATCGCAGCGAAGGTTTTCACAAGTGGTTTTGAGATTCTCATCGGACTCCTCGGGAATACCAATGAGCGATGCTGCATCGGTGCATTGAAATTTATCAACCGTGAAATTAGACATAAGACTAACGGGAGTTTTTTCAGAAACATCCTCAGTTTGTGTTTCTAGGATATAGGATTTTTTGGGAGTAATGAAGTCATCGGTGTAAAATGTGTTTTCTCTTTCTGTCTGGTTGGGATCTTGGAGAAGAGACATTAATTCTGTGAGTTCTAGTTGCAAGTATGAAGTAGTGGAGTTGCAGAAAGAGTGAAGGTTGGTGTGGTAATGCTGAACCGATGTGAGGCGAGAGTTGAGCAGACTATACTCGGCATTACTAACCTCGTTTTCACTTCGCTGATTTAAAACTTTCTTTTGCAGCTCTTCCGCTTCCTTCACAAGCTCCTTCACTTCCACCACACTTTGTTGTATTTCACTTTTTAATAGCAAATTTTCTTCCATCAATTTCTCATTATCATCTATCTTGGATAATATCAACTCTTCTATATGTTGAAGTAAAGAATTATGCATATTTATTATTTTTGTCAATTTAGCCTCCAGATTGATATTTATTGGTGTGTTTGTATCAACATCAGTTAGGACTGTTTGTTGTTGTACTTCTAGTCTGGAGTAAACATCAGAAATGTGACTTTCTAGGGTAGAAATCAAGATCTCTAGGTCCTGCAAGCCATGATTACAAGTAAACTCGTCAACAACACATTTGGATTCATCTAATGCAGAGACTAATTTTCCTTCATCTTGAACCTGTGAAATGTCTACAAATTCACTTGCTGTTTGCACAGACAGAATAGATTTGCTGCCAGGAGTATTTTCACCAACGATGACCGTACTGAAAGTTTCACATTCCAATAAAGACAACTTTGTTTGCAAAACAGATTTCAAGGATAGAATATTGTGAATAGATTGCTTCATTACGTCCATATAATCATCGATAATACTACCGGAAAAGGTTATTTCAACATCAGTATATTTTTCATGATGAATTTTGTCTAGTTCGCTGATTGTGACGAAAATGTCATATAGCAGTCTCTTCAACTCATCATTTGTGTTCTCCAGCCTGAGGACTTTTTCTTTCAGCAAATTATTGGATACTAAGGATTCTTGGAGTGCAATCTCCAACTCTTTTCTTTTTGCTAAAATTGGCATTAACTCTGGAAAAATTGAAGTTTTTTCATTTGCAATCTTATCTAAATTTTTGGGCAATTCTTCCTTAATCTCGGAAATGGAGGAGAACTGGATAACAGTATCCAAGAGATCTTGTTTCAACTTTGCGATTTGGGAACTTTTTGTGTTGCAATCGTTCATCAATTCAATTCTTTCATTTTCTAGAATAGATATAGATTCTCTGAGGGCCAAAATCTCATCACTGTTGATAATGTTGTTTTCACACATGGATTTCAAATCACTCTCCTTCTGCTGAAAGTTCAATTTTTCTTCTGATAGTTGCTGCTGATAGCAAGTTATTTGTTGGTTCATGCTGGTGATTGTGGTCTCCAGTTGGGCTATTAATATCTTATCGGTTTTAGTCTGCCACTCAACATTGAGCAAACTCTCGTGTTTTTCTTCATTAATTCTCGCCACTTGCTCCTTTAGTTGTAAAATTTCACTTTCGTAGGTTGGAATGCTTTCGGTCAAGTCTCTTAACTCTGCCAATTTACTGCGCGATTCTTCCAAGTCCTTGGTTAAGTTTTCAATCTGAATTTGCAATTCAGAGTTGTCACCTTTCTCAGGGACACAAGCTTCCATTGTCTCAATTAATGTGATCTTAGCCTGAAGTTCCAACTTGATGGCTTCCATTTCTAAGTTATTGCTATTGAGAAGTGCTTTCAGTTGTAGAATTTCATTTTCATAGGTTGGAATACTTTGGGTCAAGTCTGTTAACTCTGCCAATTTACTGCGCGATTCTTCTAAGTCCTTAGTTAAGTTTTCAATCTGAATTTGCAATTCAGAGTTGTCACCTTTCTCAGGGACACAAGCTTCCATTGTCTCAATTAATGTGATCTTAGCTTGAAGTTCCAACTTGATGGCTTCCAATTCTAAGTTATTGCTATTGAGAAGTGCTTTCAGTTGTAGAATTTCACTTTCGTAGGTTGGAATGCTTTGGGTCAAGTCTCTTAACTCTGCCAATTTACTGCACGATTCTTCCAAATCCTTGGTTAAGTTTTCAATCTGAATTTGCAATTCAGAGTTGTCACCTTTCTCAGGGACACAAGCTTCCATTGTCTCAATTAATGTGATCTTAGCCTGAAGTTCCAACTTGATGGCTTCCATTTCTAAGTTATTGCTATTGAGAAGTGCTTTCAGTTGTAGAATTTCGCTTTCGTATGTTGGAATGCTTTGGGTCAAGTCTGTTAACTCTGCCAATTTACTATGCGATTCTTCCAAATCCTTTGTTAAGTTTTCAATCTGAATTTGCAATTCAGAGTTGAGTTTAGTCTGCTGGCTTAATATGTCTCCTTCCTCATGGGCGCGAGCTTCCATTGTCTCAATTAATGTGATCTTTGATTGCAGTTCCAACTTGATGGCATCCATTTCTAAGTTATTGCTATTGAGAAGTGCTTTCAGTTGTAAAATTTCGCTATCGTAGGTTGGAATCCTTTGGGTCAAGTCTGTTAACTCTGCCAATTTACTGCGCGATTCTTCCAAGTCTTTGGTTAAGTTTTCAATCTGAATTTGCAATTCAGAGTTGTCACCTTTCTCAGGGACACAAGCTTCCATTGTCTCAATTAATGTGATCTTAGCTTGAAGTTCCAACTTGATGGCATCCATTTCCAAGTTATTGCTATTGAGAAGTGCTTTCAGTTGTAGAATTTCACTTTCGTATGTTGGAATGCTTTGGGTCAAGTCTGTTAACTCTGCCAATTTACTATGTGATTCTTCCAAATCCTTTGTTAAGTTTTCAATCTGAATTTGCAATTCAGAGTTGAGTTTAGTCTGCTGGCTTAATATGCCTCCTTCCTCATGGGCGCGAGCTTCCATTGTCTCAATTAATGTGATCTTTGATTGCAGTTCCAACTTGATGGCATCCATTTCCAAGTCATTGCTATTGAGAAGTGCTTTCAGTTGTAGAATTTCACTTTCGTAGGTTGGAATGCTTTGGGTCAAGTCTGTTAACTCTACCAATTTACTACACGATTCTTCCAAATCCTTGGTTAAGTTTTCAATCTGAATTTGCAATTCGGAGTTGTTACTAGCTTCCATTGACTCGATTAATGAGATCTTAGCTTGAAGTTCCAACTTGATGGCTTCCATTTCTAAGTTATTGCTATTGAGAAGTGCTTTCAGTTGTAGAATTTCGCTATCGTAGGTTGGAATACATTGGGTCAAGTCTGTTAACTCTGCTAATTTACTGCGCGATTCTTCCAAGTCCTTGGTTAAGTTTTCAATCTGAATTTGCAATTCAGAGTTGTCACCTTTCTCAGGGACACAAGCTTCCATTGTCTCAATTAATGTGATCTTAGCTTGAAGTTCCAACTTGATGGCATCCATTTCCAAGTTATTGCTATTGAGAAGAGCTTTCAGTTGTAGAATTTCACTTTCGTATGTTGGAATGCTTTGGGTCAAGTCTGTTAACTCTGCCAAGTTACTATGCGATTCTTCCAAATCCTTTGTTAAGTTTTCAATCTGAATTTGCAATTCAGAGTTGAGTTTAGTCTGCTGGCTTAATATGTCTCCTTCCTCATGGGCGCGAGCTTCCATTGTCTCAATTAATGTGATCTTTGATTGCAGTTCCAACTTGATGGCATCCATTTCCAAGTTATTGCTATTGAGAAGTGCTTTCAGTTGTAGAATTTCGCTATCGTAGGTTGGAATGCTTTGGGTCAAGTCTGTTAACTCTGCCAATTTACTGCGCGATTCTTCCAAGTCCTTGGTTAAGATTTCAATCTGAATTTGCAATTCAGAGTTTTCACCTTTCTCAGGGACACAAGCTTCCATTGTCTCAATTAATGTGATCTTAGATTGAAGTTCCAACTTGATGGCATCCATTTCCAAGTTATTGCTATTGATAAGTGCTTTCAGTTGTAGAATTTCACTTTCGTAGGTTGGAATGCTTTGGGTCAAGTCTGTTAACTCTACCAATTTACTACACGATTCTTCCAAATCCTTGGTTAAGTTTTCAATCTGAATTTGCAATTCGGAGTTGTTACTAGCTTCCATTGACTCGATTAATGAGATCTTAGCTTGAAGTTCTGACTTGATGGCATCCATTTCCATGTTATTGCTATAGAGAAGTACTTTTAGTTGTTCTATTTCACTTTTATAGGCAGGAATGCTTTGGGTCAAGTCTATTAACTCAGTCAATTTACAGCGTGATTCTTCGTAGTCCTTGGTTAGGTTTTCAATCTGCATTTGCAATTCAGAGTTGTCGCCTTTCTCAAGGATGCGAGATTGCATTGTTTCGATTAATATGATCTTTGATTGGAGTTCCAACTTGATGGCATCCATTTCCAAGTTATTGCTATTGAGAAGTACTTTGAGTAGTTGATTTTCACTTTCGTAGGCAGAAATGCTTTGGGTCAGGTCTGTTAGCTCAGTCAATTTGCAGGTTGATTCTTCATAGTCCTTGGTTAAGTTTTCAAACTGAGTTTGCAATTCAGAGTAGAGTTTAGTCTGCTGGCTGAATATGTTTCCTTCCTCATGGGCGCGAGCTTCCATTGTTTCGATTAATGTGATCTTTGATTGGAGTTCCAATTTGATAGCATCCATTTCCAAGTTATTGCTACTGAGAAGTAGTTTGAGTTGCTGTATTTCACTTTCGTAGGCAGGAATGCTTTGGGTCAGGTCTGTTAACTCCGTCAATTTACGGCGTGATTCTTCATAGTCCTTGGTTAAGTTTTCAACCTGAATTTGCAAATCAGAGTTGTCGCCTTTCTCAAGGATGCGAGATTCCAATGTTTCGATTAATGTGATCTTTGATTGGAGGTCCAACTTGATGGCATCCATTTCTAAATTATTGCTATTGAGAAGGACTTTGAGTTGTTGTATTTCACTTTTGTAGGCAGGGATGCTTTGGGTCAGGTCTGTTAACTCAGTCAATTTACAGCGTGATTCTTCATAGTCTTTGGTTAAGTTTTCAAACTGAGTTTGCAATTCAGTGTAGAGTTTAGTCTGCTGGCTGAATACGTCACATTTCTCATCAGCCGACTGCTTCTCCAGTCTTAAAATGCAGATATTCTGAAGCAGCTCCATCTGAAAGACATGAGACATTAGTTGGTTAGCAGGGAGCTTCATTGATTGTGTCCTAAAAAGAATGTCATTCATTTAACATACCTCCACTGGGCCACATGTTTTTTCTAAAGACGTCAGGTCTTCCAACTGAATTAGTTCTTTCTCTGCCTTAGACGCTCGGTACTTCCACTTACAGAGGGCGGTGTGGGAAATTTCTGTAAACAAGTTATCTTAATATATCTAAGTGTGGGGGGAACAATCACATAAGTCAAAATCGCTTACTTTTCAGGAGGCAGTCTTAAGTGTCTCATGAAAAAAATATAAAGGGATAAAAATATTAAAAAATATATCTCTACATATTATAAATTAAAGTCCTCCGACGCATCTGTCTGTCTGTTCGCGATAAACTCAAAAACTAATAAACAGATTTTCATGCGGTTTTCACCAATAGATAGAGTGATTCATTATGAAGGTTTAGGTATATAATTTGTAAAGGTTTGTGTAAATTGGTAGAAATATATAATACATAAAGGGAGCGGGCTGGCAAGCGGGCGGTGTGGATTTGATTTGTATGCAAATTAACAGATGGCGTTGATTATAATATACCAACCAGCAGATGGCATTGCGTTTCGTTAGTCACAGCAGCGCGTAGCCGGGTCAGCTAGTATTTATTTTTATGAATTAAGCATCTTTCTTGAGTATTTAATTTTTTTAAATTATAGTATACAATTCAAAAGATACATGACTTATGTGTTCAGGAGGGCGATTCCCGTTCTTTTTACCTTAAGCCAACTGCTAGCATTCGCTAACGAATGGTTTCACATGTAAGGCGACAAATTATTAGCTTGTAACGCTAGCATTACGGTTTGGTAGCGATTCCGGTTCTCCAATTGTCTTTACATCGGTGGTTTAGGAGACACCTAGTAAAAATCCTGAGCAAACTTGGATAAGAGTTGTTAAGAAAACACGGATATATGAAATACAATCAAGTGACGCAATAAACAATTACTTTATATTTTATCGCATCTTAATCACATCTAATTTTATTTTAAAATAACACAAAAAAGCCGTTTATA
Organism: Limnephilus marmoratus; assembly: GCA_917880885.1. Classification (NCBI taxonomy): domain Eukaryota; kingdom Metazoa; phylum Arthropoda; class Insecta; order Trichoptera; family Limnephilidae; genus Limnephilus; species Limnephilus marmoratus. The sequence continues at coordinate 48,776,818 of OU862909.1, read as the reverse complement.
GAAGATTTTTATTTCATAAAAACAATTAATTACTTCGTTATTCATTCACTTCTTTTAAAAGTGACGTGACAGATGTCGCTAGCGTCGTTTATGGCGTCGCTGCTGTTAACAGCAATCGTTGTTTTAATTTCGATATTTTGAAATTGATTGCTGTACAAAGCAATAATATGAGGTAAGTAAATGCTATATTATAATTTAATTTTCCAGAAGCAAGCTGGAGTACGCTAGTACTGTCTGGATACCTTATCAACTTAACCCCTCAGCAACGTAAGCAAGTATACTCGTTAAAATAACGATAGCAGTCAAGTACAATAAGCGTGTTTACTCGTCAACGCGTGTGTCTCCATAGAAACCGTTATAACTCCGTTATTGTTTTAGTTACATCCGTAAAATAAAAAGTGAAAGGTCGATAGTGAATCATGCTGCACATCTCTATTTAAGTTGTCCATAGAAATACCTAAAAAGAACATTCTGTCGGACGCGCAGTCTGACAGATAATTTATCCCGCCAAATTTCCCACGGGCGGGTCGCCCGCTCCCGACATTGTTAATTTTTATTAAACATTTTTATATGAAATGATTGAAAAGTGAGGTGACAAAAATGTTTATTACACATTTATACAATAGAATAAGTATTGTTGTTTACATAATCTGTGATTTTAGTACCGTTTTTACATAAATACATCACGTGAGTCATTTTGACATTTTTTTAATGTTTGCATTCTAAATTTTAATATTTACAAATATTAATATTTATTTATAATATAATAATTCGAAAGCTTAGTTTGTAACCTGTCTAAAACAGTTATTACTATTCGGCTACGTTCAGAAATGTTTCATTTATAGAGCATTAATTGTGAAACGGTAATAACACAAAGTTTTCGTAAAATGTCATTTCGTTTAAGACATTTAAAGTGCAAATTGGCGATTTTCTGAGGGGTTAAATTTTTATTAAATATTTTTTTATGAAATGATAAAAAACTGCGGTGACCAAAGTGTTTATTACACAAATATACAATAGAATATGTATTGTTGTTTACATAATGTGGGATGTTAGTACCGTTTTCACATAAAAAACATCATGTGAGTCATTTTTACCTATTTTTTATGTTTGCGTTCTAAATTTTAATATTTACAAATGCCAATATTTATTTGTAATATAATAATTTGAAAGCTTATTTTATAACCTTTCTAAAACAGTTTTTACTATTCGGCTACGTTCAGAAATGTTTCATTTATAGAGCTTTAATTGTGAAGCGGTAATAACACAAAGTTTTCGTAAAATGTCATTTCGTTTGACATTATAAGGGCATAATGGCGATTTTCGGAGGGGTTAATAACATTATCATGTGAAAAATACTTCACTAATCATGTTTACAGTAAAAACTTACAACAATATAAGTTTTCTCTTGTTATACCAGACTTTAATATCAGTCAATACATCGCTAATGACAGCTCATAGGGTCTGCTTCACGAATGCCAGCATTCTGCGAAGCGCAAAGGAGAGGATTTTAGCTGCCATTGAGAGAATGTGAATCGCAATTAATGAAAAATTCGTTAATTTGAAGGAGAGGAGAGGATTACTGTCATTAAAAAAAACCAGAATCGCACTCCTGGAGCATTACAAATCGTCGTCTTAGTTCTTGTTTGTTCAATAGACCATTCAAAAATTTTACAGGAGAAGAAGGTTTTCTTCCATTATTTCAATGAAACATTATTACCCGTGTCAAGGTGTTTAAGATAAAGCTATTTCCGTAAAGGTAAAGGTCTCATTAGTTTAAATAATTCTTAGTTAAGTGATTAATATGTATCATTTTTTATGCGTTATTTTTAATTTTAAAGTGTAGATTGAACAAAAACTAAAATGGTCTGTTGGACAAACAAGAACTGAGGCAACGAAATGACGTTTGGATACAACATTTAAAAAAATGTTTTAGCCATTCATTCAATGAAATAACGATCAAGACATGAGAAAAATAATCTGTAAATGAAAACCTATAACTTCAGACTAAATTAGGAATATAAACAAAAAACAATAATCAATATTATCTTCATCCACAAGATCTGGGTCCTGATCCAACACGTTGCTTGTAGAAAGTTGACGGTAAAAGTGGTGAAATATTGATGGGATTAAATCCATATCTCTTTTCTTTTCAACACTTATTGGTAAAGGGTGATTTGAAATTATTTCAAAAACATAATTCTCAGCTAACGCGTAATATTGTGAAATCCAAGCGGAACCAAAAGAGAAGCCACAATTCAATTCTAATTATGTATCAGCAATTATTAGCACTGGATTGGCTTATTACATTGTGACAAACAGCTGACCTGCGAGAAGAAAGTGAACCTTTGTCAACCAACTAGCCAGTGAAAGTTATTATGTACTAATAAAAAGACCTCAACATTATTTGCATTGAAATTTAACACTTCTTCTTCGATGGCGCTACAGCCCATATCGAGCTTTGGCCTCCTGCAACAGTCGCCTCCAACTTCTCCTGTCCTCAGCGGCTGACTTCCAATTTGGTACCTGGAGAAGCTGTGCTGCATCCCCTCTTACTTCGTCTTCCCACCTCAGTCTGGGTCTTCCCACTTTTCTCTTTCCACCTGGGTGTCCAGTCAAAATTCTTTTTGAAATTTAACACTGCTCACCAAAATGATGATTATGTGTGTATTATAATTTATTTTTCGAATAACTCAATGAGTAAATCGTCAAATTATAATATTTAATCATCGAATCATTTATTCAATTTGGGAGGCGGGAATGGGTACCGCCGCCCCGGGAACCTTTATTGGATAACCAACACCTCTGCCATAGGTCACCCCAAGTGGTTCGCTACGTTTGGTGAATTAGCAGGGGTGCCCGGGTTCATGGGGTGAGAGGTTTGTCTAGGTCTTGGAGGCGGATGACCAGGACACACTGAACCCCAGATTCCTACCCACCCCTTAAACCCTTTTCCTTCCCAGAACTCTCCTCTCCTTCCTTTCCTTAAAAAAACCCTCCACACAGCATCCCCAAAGATGACATAGGCCCTGAGGGAAAATTATTTTCCCTGGTTCATTGGGTGAGGTTTGTCAAGGTCTTGGCAGCCGATGTGTCTGCCCACCTGCTGCGTGGCTCGAGAGACTGGTTGAGGTCTATTGAGCCTCTCCAGCCAGAATACCTCGACCCATCGCCTTGCACCGCAGTTGAAGGGATGAATTCATATGTCCGTCACAACTGGACACACTGACCCACAGATTCCTAATCACCCCTCACACCTATTTCCTTCTAGAATTTCCTCTTCTTCCTTTCCTTAAAAAAACCCTCCGCACAGCAAGTGTGGAGGGTTAGAAGAGGGTTTCTCCTAAGATGACATAGGCCCTGAGGGAAATTATATTCCTCAGGACATCCCGTGTGGAGCTAAAGTTAAAAAAAAATAAAAAAAGAACAATTCCTAGATGCGACTGAAACTTTTTCTGATTTTTCTGTTTCATATTTTGTTGGAAAGTCAAAATGTCAAAGTTATACATTATCATCAATGATTAATTATTACATTGTCACCAGTGGCGGCCCCTGCCTTAGTGCATTTGTGCAATGCACTACCAAACATATTCGTAAATTCGTAACATTCATTCACGAAGAATTCCCGCCAATTCGTTATATCCTTACCAATTAACTTTCGTACTAGAATCCGTACTCATACTCGCATCGGCGCATACGAAAAAGCAATGCGTGCATCTTCCGTTGTGCCGAGACGTGATGCCACATGAAGTGATATTTCTACTGGGACAGTCTACAGAGGCTGGAACCGTGAAATGGGCAAGACATGAGTGAAGATATATGACACGCTCGTGCACTAGCGGCGCACATGCGCAGAAGCATTCTGACTAATGACAAGACCTTTAACATGCGTTATATATTACCGAACCTTTGGAATGACTTAGTTAGGAATAACGAATTTACAACTAATTGACAATGTTATGTATTAGCTCTACCATCGCACCGGGCGGCGAAATCAAGCATTTGGCAGATCACTGATCACTATTGACACATTTTTAATGGTTTTCACTAGTTTTGCTCTGTAAAAAACCTATTTAAAAATGAGTGGCAATGAAAACATTGCGATTAACGTCGATTTTTTCAAAAGCAACCGAATTTCATTTGAGAATAAATTGTTTTTGAAAAATAATGGCCCTCCAAAACCTTTTCTAAATATAATACAAGTAAGGATCGTTTGAACACATTTTTTTTGTTTTCTGTGAACAATTTTCGTGGTTGATGATAAACTGTGGAGTGAAAGTTGTGTAAATGATAGCCTTTATTTTACTGAAAAGTAAAACATTCATACTCCCAGTACATATACATAACGTATTGCAATTTAATTTGTTAGATCGAGTTGATAGGTACACGATTACAACTTGATGTTGGTTTTCGTGAATCTGTGAATCAATCAATTATATTTTCCCGTATTAATGTTACCATTTTTTGTGAAATTTAATTTAATTAAAAATTTTTAATGCTGGCAAATTTTGTCACGGGCCGCCTCTGATTGTCCTTTAGGTGATTTTTCACAAAAACAGCGCTATACAAATTATCCAATTATTATTATTATTATTGTCACCAATGTTTTTTTCTTACAACTGGCTATAGCTAGATATTTTTGTTCTTTCAACCGTTACATACCGAAAGGTTAAATCTTAGGGGGTCACTAGGGTCCCCTATACATCATAGAGCAATTGTGGCTCTAAATATTCCTTATGCCTTTTCCAGGAACACTCAGATATTACATAGTTACTACCTACCATTTTAAACGGACATTGCCCATCTTCGCCCAGTGAATTCCCGTTAAAAAAAGTAATGCAGATTCAAAGGAGGGAGGGAGAGTAATTTCGTCATAATTTGACAATATATTATTTAATATTTTTATACATGGTAGAATAATTTTTTTTAAATGCAAATCTGTTACCGAATAGTTTTTCTAGGATTACATAAACCGTAGATGTAATAAACATGAGATATCGCACAAAACTTTCGTTTGGGGAAAGTGTATTACTCCTCTCCGGAGAATGAGGGTTAATGGTAAAAGTGGCTTACCAGTACAGTTGGGGTCAAAACATGTGTTTCTAGAATTTGCTAGTGTGTCTTCTTCACCCGAGTCATCTGCAATAATAATTCATAAATTATATTTCACAGAAAAGGAGGTAACATTCAATTTCTGATAAATGTGAATAACCTATGAGGGTGAAACAAAAAAATACCACCACCCGAAAGACAAGGTACACACAGGTTTCCAGATCCCGAGTTTTGCCTATCTGTACTGTGCCTTTGTTATGTGACTACCATCAGAAATCAGCATGAGCTAACAGAGCTCAACAAGGAGGATAGCTCCTGAAGCTCCAATGGACACAGCTATGTTATGCGATAATAAACTGTAAATAGAGCCCATATCGCATGACATTGCTGTATCATACGGAACCTTGCTGTTCAAAGGGGGTCAAAGTGCTGTTAATAAAAAAAGGAAAATGGAGATGTTTAATGAATTCAAATGTTACCTAATATGACAATCTCTTCATGCACCATTTCTCGATTCGAAGAGGCAGAGTCCCGACTAGTCACAAAACTGTCATCGTTCCTTTCCGTCACATTGGACAGTCGCTGCACATTGTTGAAATTTATTCTGAAAAGATTTAGTAAAGTTCAATAAATAGATAAAGCAGCGAGCGGATGATGTTTCGTCGGTAAACTGGAAAAAACCATTAACACTAGAAAGACCACAGCCTTCATTTTAACGGCTGGCCGAAGTAATGTGACGATATAATGCTTAATAATTATTGTATTGGTGTGATTATTTTTTACATTTCATGATTTATGATTTAATAACTATGGTGAAAAAAACACAGGTACATGTCTTATTTAATTTTTGAGAAATATTGACTTATACCTACAAAGACTGCCGCCGTCAATGAGACGGTTTGGGCAATAATGCTGAGTGTGTTTACAACCTTCTTTACCTAAGTTTACAACATACCCATTCCTCCTCGTTTATGATAGTACTAATATTAGTAATATCTGTCTCTTTCTTTCGCTATCGCGTATCACATAATTTATAAAAATACCACAAAAATAAATCTCTGGCCCAAATTTATTTCGTGGCAAGTTGGAGAATTAAAGGCAGAGTATGCATACATATCACGGACATATGAATATATCTGGACCTGCCCTAAGTGATAAAAACGTATTATTTCCCCCTCCACATGGCGCCGGCTGTAGCTCCTCCTTGGAACCGGCTCGCTCCATGGGGAGGGGATATAGCCTCGCTTGAATCTAAAATGTGTGACGTCATCATTCTTGCCGTGAACAGCGAGAAGCTGACATCCATACATTTAACGAAATAACGGCAGCTTGTGCTATACAATATATCTACGTATCAATGTGTACATAGCTAATGTGGGCGGTACTCCAATGTGCTCGTCGCTGGTTACAGGGGTAAGTAAATTATGAAACATTTGTAAAAGTGTTTTAACTAAACACGGTAACAAAATATTGATATGTGTATTGGCGCGAGTCTTTTTGGGGCGAGCATTTGGCCTTAGCAAATATGTTTTGAACGTGGCAAGCAATTCGCGCTCCCATGTAAAAAGGTCTATTCATTCAAAGCAGATTTTGCTTTTAAGAACTAAATGGTGATATTGTAATGCGAGATGCCTACATACTGTCAGATTGATTGTTCAACGAATGACAGTCATCTTTCCCCTCTTCGCTCTCCATAGTTTGGTTTTACCCCTCATCTGTAATTGCTTGTCTATCCATTTGGATGTCTATGATACATATACTAGAGTTGGTCCAGCTGGGTTAGCTCCTGAAGAACTGGCAGAATCATTTATTGGATAACCAATACCTCTCCCATGGGTCACCCAAAGAGGTTCAATATGTTTGGTGACTTAGCAGGGGTACCCAGGTTCATGGGGTTAGGTTTTTTTTTACAATAGCTAACAGGAGACCCTGAGAAAAATAATTCCCCTCAGGGCCTGTGTCATCTTTGAGGATGCTGTCTTTTTAGGAAAGGAAGGAAGGAGAGGAAGTTCCGGGAAGGAAAAGGATATTAGGGGTGGGTAGGTATCTGGGGGTCAGTTTGTCCAGGTGTGACGGACGTATGAATCCATCCATCCGTGATGTTCCAGAGAGCACGGCTGGAGAAGTCAAAGGGACTCCCTCAACCATTCTTTTCCGATTCGACCTGCCATGCAGCTGGTGGGCAGACGCATATTTATTTGTACAGCGCCCTTGAGGTGATTTTAGACCCGGACAAACCTCACCCCATGAACCCGGACACCCCGGCTAAGTCACCAAACATAGCGAACCACTTGGGGTGACCTATGGCAAAAGTGTTGGTTATCCAATAAATGGTTCCCAGGGTGGCGGTACCCATATCAGCCTACCAATTGGAAAAATGTGATCAGCCGTCAAAATGACTTCTTTACGTCTTTATAGGTATGGAGAAGTACCCGGTCTTTCCAGTGTTAACCCACTGGTCCCTCCTGAATCCTCCAAAAAATTGGCCAAAATTAGAAATCAACATTGCTGAACTATATATAAAATTACGTTTAAACCATATTATGTTCAAATGTGTTATTGAAAAAAAAATGTCAACAGATATTATAAATTCATCTAAACTCGTTTTTAATGAAAAATATTGTCTATAGTCATTATTAACCCTTCAGGCCAATTTGTTCGCTTTTCAGAACAACTCATATAGGTCAAATAGGAATAGTGAGTAAATAAACGTAGTGAGAAAATTTATCTAAACAGTATTGGAAAGAGCAAAAATTATTTTTACATGAAACGACAAAAAAGTGAGGTGATGCTATCGTTTACAAGCATTTGTCTAATAAAATAATATGTACGTGTTTTTATTTTCTTTTACTACCAGTTAGTTAGAAAAAAATGTGCCATTTTTAAAACTTTGCATTCAAAATGTTTACATTAAAAAAATTATATCGTTACTCAGATTGTAATCCCGCATGTCTCAAAATATATGATTATTTTTTTTTCGAATTTCTTTTAAAACTACGCATGCCATGGTTTGAATCAACAAATAAATGGTTTGACCAATCACCGCTCCTTTTATACAAAGTTTTGTAACAAAATAGTTGGTACTTATCAATGATTAGCTAAATGTGTATCCAAAAGTTTTATTTAGTAATAAGAAGAAAATTATAATAATTCTTCAGTGCTCTTATAATTTATTTTTTTTTATTATTTGAAGAAAGTTGAATAAAATATTATATACTTCTTGCATAAGAAGCATATCTCATTATTTCTCAGTCTTTTTTGTGTGTTACACCGTGAATGTCACTTAACCCTTCCGAATTTTCGCGAATATTCACTTGAGATATGACATTTTACGAAAACTTTGTGTTATTACCGCTTCACAATTAAAGCTCTATAAATGAAACATTTCTGAACGCAGCCGAATAGTAAAAACTGTTTTAGAAAGGTTACAAAATAAGCTTTCGAATTATTGTATTACAAATAAGTATTAACATTTGTAAATATTAAAATTTAGAATGCAAACATTGAAAAAATATAAAAATGACTCACGTGATATTTTTATATGAAAACGGTACTAAAATCACAGATTATGTAAACAACGATACTTATTTATTGTATAAATGTATAATAAACACTTTTGTCGCCTCACTTTTCCATCATTTCATATAAAAATATTTAATAAAAATTAATAATGTCGAGCGGGGTCGAACCGCCGGTCCGAAATTTGGCGGGAAAAATTATCTGTCAGATTGCGCGAATGACAGAATATTCTTGTTATGTATTTCTATGGACAACTTGAATAGGGATGTACAGCTTGTTCCAACGACCTTTTACTTTTTGTTTTAGGGATGTCATTAAATGAATAACGGAGTTATAACGATTTCTATGGAGACACACGCGTTGACGTATAAACATGCTTATTGTACTTGACTGCTGTCGTATTTCTAACGCATGTATCTGCTTAAGTTGGTGACCGGTTAAAATTCCCAACCATATATTTTTAATTAAAAAAATGACTTCCGTTTTTTTGTTCCTCCTGAAAACCTGTGAGATGAGATACGCGGTGTTATAATCTGAGCGATTATATGGTTGTTTCTAATAATAAAACTTGAAAGCGTATTTCATCACCTTTCAAAAACAGTTTTTAGTTTTCGGATACGTTCACAAATATTAAATTTATTTGGATTTTAATGCAAATTGGAAATATTCTGACCTACTGATAGATTATGGTCGAGGCCTGAGGGGTAAATGCGATACAACTATAGATTGAAGTTGTAAATGTGCATTTAATTTATTATGGTCGAATGCTTACATTAATTATGAAAAAAAATTAGGGTAGTGAAAAACAATAGTCCATTATTTGGTAATAAAAAATATCAAGTCTGGGAATGGCGGCATACAGTGGTGGTAGTTTTAGATAGCTGTTTTCCATCAAATGGCACCATTTTGCCGATCATATAATCCCAAATAAAATTAACCCTTACCCTTGGAAGGAAGGCCGGCAACTGCGTCGACACCTCCTCAATGCCTCCCATCAGGATCTTGTACCGCAGCAGGGCTAGCTGCTCCTGGGGTTGGTGGCGAGAGACAAGGGGTGCAACTTGATGAAGTAAGGAAGGGTACTTCTGGAAGGAGTGCTCCTGTATGGCCGGCAACTGCGTCGACAACTCCTCGATGCCTACCATCAGGATCATGTCCCGCAGTAGGGCTAGCTGCTCCTGGGGTTGGTGGCGAGAGAAAAGGGGTGTAACTTTATGAAGTAAGGAAGGGTACCTCTGGAAGGAGTGCTCCTGTATGGCCGGCAATTGCGTCGACACCTCCTCGATGCCTCCCATCAGGATCTTGTCCCGCAGCAGGGCTAGCTGCTCCTGTGGTTGGTGGCGAGAGACAAGGGGTGTAACTTGATGAAGTAAGGGAGGGTACCCGTGGAAGGCGTGCTCCTGTATAGCCGGCAAGCCGGGGCGCTGTGGCGCGCACCAGGTGCGACGGCGCAGTGCTGCGGCCCGTTGCACCGACACCTCCTCAGTGCCGCCCATCAGGATCTTGTCCCGCAGCAGGGCTAGCTGCTCCTGCAGACGTTTGTTGTCAACCTGGGAATGCAATGCAATCTCTAAATCGGTACCGTAACAAAACAGTGGTTTTCTGTGAATACCAGTATAGAGCTCCCACAACCCAAACAGACGTAGAAACAGCATTGAAGCCGAAGGGTGTAGGTAGATTGTACAATGTTTTCTCCCACTTTTAACCTTATCTTATACAAGTGCCATGATTCTAATTAACAACATCTCTAAAGCTTTTGATACAAATATTAGTATATTAAAAAAAACAACAACAAAAGCGCAATTTTTTTTGTTTTGTTGTAGCATTGTACAAAATTGAATTGATAAATTGATTAAAGGCCAGAAAAGAGAGTTACAATAAGTAAACACACCTCCAAATGGTTTTTTTTCTCAAGTTCTTCCTGCAGGTATTTCATCTCCCTGGTGAGGGTCTTAATTTGGGTAGCATCACTTACAACGGCATTTATCTTTGGCTTGTTTTGAATAGCCTTGGCACACATTGCAAATCTGGAAGCAAAGTAGTCATTTTAACATCTTCCCGCAAGACGGCATCACCCATTGCCAGGAAATTAAAAATTTTATTTTGACTCCCGCTTTTTATTTTACATTGAACAGAGATTGTAAAAGTCTCAAGCTATCCTTCACCCCCTTTTACACAATCAACATGAATGAACAAGATAATAATTTATAATAAAAGGTTCTAAACGTGTGGCAACACATTATGCCAACATGTATCTGAGAAAGATCTATGAGCATTCTCATGGGACTGATTGATAGAAAATTATTGCTAATTAGTGGTACCATTTAATTTTAACATCTTTCCATATCCAAAAAAATTAATAATATGTATCTATAAGTACAATTTAATATTAACCTAAGCTGTCTTACAAAAAACTTCGAAACGACAGTATCAACATTTCCAAATGCTCACGAAATAACATAAAAAACATGCGATCAGCCACTGGAAGGCTTTTTGCTGAATTTCAGCACCACCTACAAAACTTGAGTTTGCTTAGCTGCTGAATTTCAGCAAATTTTCCATAGACGCATTAAATTTTTTTTTTAAATATTTTCAAAAACTCCCGCGATCTGTGATTTGCATAAAAATGAAGTTTATAAAATCCTTTAAATCATTTTTCATAGATGTCTCTATTCTTTTGCGTCTACTAGAAAGATCTAAAAAAACATATATTTCGCGATGTTAACAAAAAATTCTCGTTAAAACTGACAGCCGTGTGTGTTTGCTTAGTATGAGGTGAGGTGAGCTTAGTTAGTATGAAAGTGATTGTTTTGATTGAAATTGATTTTTATTACGTGTTTACGTACGACAGTTCCCGCGATTCAATTATATTAAAACACGTTTCCATCTATTTAACGTGTTTTCAATTCGTTCAAATTAAAAATTAGTGCCATTTTACATGTTTTACGTAAGTGAAATTTAAATTTACAATTTCATCCGATCTTTATGTTTATTTTTACAATTATCGACCTAATTACTTGACGTGTGCATTTGAACTATAGTTTATCGATTAGAAGAATTCATATCAAAGATATACATGTAAATTTCAATTAGTTTTGAAAAATTTTAATCCAATAAATGACATCCAAAGCCTGCTGTCAGATTGCATATTTTGTCAGAATGAAAATTGCGAAACTCAAAGCAAGTATTCTGAAAGGTTAATACTACGTATTCTTATGATATTAAAAACCTTGTATCTTGTTTTACTACATTATTAAAAACATGGTGATAAATATCCAATGTTAGGTCACAAATGTCTATAAAGCTGCAGCCTGATTTTGATATTGTGATTCAGGGTGAATTTGTAAAACGATTATTTTAGTTAAATAAAGCAAAAATCACATTAATTCTTATTGATAATTGTAGACAATGAAAGTATCCTCCTAATTTCATACAGTTTCTTTGTGGTAAATGTATATAAATATACTAAAAAGTGGATTTCATTTTGCACTCCGCGATCTCAAAAATCTATAAAACATTTTTCGAGAAAAATATCCGATCAGCTGTTTGCAGTTACAAATTGAGATTTTTAAAATATGTTTGTTTCTGTGGTTATCAAGTAGGCCATAGAAATTGAAAATATCCAATGTTGGCCTGAAAAAGTAAAATTTAGGGCAATTTCAAAGGAACTAACACGCAGGATTCGCACCTTTTTAAAGTTTACGATTTTATAATATTTTTTTTATAATTCCTACGATTATGTGATAATCGACAAAAGATAGGTGAATTCATTAGCTATATAGAACTATAATCAGTTTGTACGTGTCAATATTAAAATTCGGAGGTATGATTTTTTCAACGTCGGCGGAAAATATTCAAAATGGACACAAAAATATCACGAGCAATCCGAGGCAAAAGTTAAAAATCGCACTGTCGCTCCAGTGGCTAAAGGGTTAGATCTCATTACGGATGGAACCTTGTTGTACTAAAACTCAATCAAGTTCTTCTAATTAAAGAGTACGTAGAGCAAACATAATGATTATAAGCAAGGTTCAAGATAATTACTTTAGGGCCAGTTGTTTCACAGAATTTAGATAATTCATCAAAATTCAAAGTTGATTTTCAAATCTGTGAAAGTTATATTTAAGTTTACTTTTTATTTCAGTTCTGATTAAAAACTTGCCCATAATGAAATAATAACAGAACATGAATAGAACTTTTACAGAACTTGAAAATCAACTTTGAAATTTGATGAATTGTTCAAATTCTGTGAAACAACCCGCCCTTAAAGTTTATTATCAGATGAAATTTCTATGTCGGATGAAACGTAAGGACGGGTTGTTTCACAAAATTAGAACAATTTTCAAAGTAAATTTTGATGTTATACAAAAATTCTATTAAAGTTCTGTTATTATATCATTAGGGGGCATACATTAATTACATGAGCTCAAAAGAGGGGGGTCCAGAAAAAATCTCACATTACTTGAAAAGAATATACGAAGTGGCCCAAATTTATCTCACGAAGGGAGGTGTCTAGATTAGAAGAAAAATTGCTCACGTAAATAATGTATTGCCCCTTATGGGTCAGTTGTTTCACGTAAATGAAATTAAAACAGAACTTCAATGAAACATTCACAGAACTTGAAAATTAACTTTGAAATTTGATGAGGTGTTCAATTTCTGTGAAACAACCTGTCCTGTATTTCAAATGGTTTAGTAATGAATTTAAAAAATTAATGGTTCAAATTAATTAATCCCATAATTACTTCAGAGTAGAATATGTCTCATCCAGAACAGCAGGTGTGACAGCACAGATGATCCCAGTTTTAGCATTACCGCCCAGAGACGTTTGTAAAATGCGGGTCAGCTTACTGTCCCGGAAACTTATAAACCTTGAAGACAAAGTAAAACAAATTAAGAACAAAATTAATAAATGAAAAATTAAAATACGCCATTTTTACAGTAACCTAATTTTACCTACAAAAATCTGCTTTGGGTGCAATTCCCGTGTGTTTACTGGGTTGTGTGTTGACAAGACAAAGTATTAAAAAATTAAGATTTTTTTTATGTCATTTTCATCAAATTTGATTCAGCACACATACAAAGCAAGATATAAATAAAAAAAATGGATAATTATCATAATAATGAATTAACCGTTTGTATATTTTGATAAGACATAGATTTCAGAAATTTTATCACAATGTAGAGCAGTGGTTCTTAACCTTTTTGGCTGGCGACCCAAAGTACGAATATATTTGAAGTATGCGACCCTAATCTAATTTTTTATTTTATTTTCCAGTGACAGGTACTAAAATGATATATTACGTAATTTTATACTATAAAATTACAACTACATCCTATAAAATTTATAGGATGTAGTTGTAAAATTAGAAATAAACAACTTTATTTAAATGTTCTGTATTAAAATCAGAGAATTCAGCATTAAAACAGTTAAAAAATTTACAGCAAAATAATTAGTGACTACTCTGGTGTTGTATTTTTGAGCAAAGATCAATAGATGGCAGTAACACAGCCTTTAGTCCTTGTTCTGTATTGTGACTATACTAGTTTAGTGACATCGATCGAGCTATCGATACGCGATTTCCGCGACCCAACCCAATACCTCTCGCGACCCGAATTTGGGTGGCGACCCGAGGTTAAGAATCGCTGATGTAGAGCTTCAATTTGGGAGCGGAAATGTATACCGCCACCCTGGGAACCATTTATTGGATAACCAACACCTCTGCCGTAGGTCACCCCAAGTGTTTCACTACGTTTGGTGACTTAGCAGAGGTTCATGGGGTGAGGTTTGTCTGGATCTGGTAGTTAATGACCTGCACACACTGAACCCTAGATTCCTACCCACCCTTCTTACCATTTTCCTTCCGAGAACTTCCTCTCCTTCCTTTCCTTAAAAAGACCCTCCACACAGCATCACCAAAGATGACATAGGCCCTAAGGGAAATTATTGTCCTCAGGGCCTCCCGTGTGGAGCTAATGTAAAATAAAAAATTAAAATTGGTGATTTTCATTTTTCAATTGCTCACATTGCACATTGGCTTTGCGCATTATTTTTTTGATTGGATTTTAGCTGTTAGTTAATTTTTTTATATAGAAAGACAATTTTTGCATTTAATATCGACCAAATTTTTTTTGGTGTAAGTTTTGGCTTAGTTTTTGGCGCGCAACTGAATGTGTCTTCCCTTTAGAATTACCGCCAACATACAAATTCATAAGTAAATTTAGTGGTTTCTTTTATCTTTAGGTATATCCAAGCGACCGAATTGTTCAAGCGGCCAGATTGTAAAAAGTAAAAAGAGTAATTACCGGGAAGTGTCTCCCTGTGCATCGGACAGCTGCCGGATGACGTTGCCCAGCATGTGGAGGGACTTGTTGATGTGGCCCCCTTCACGCAGGCGCTGGTGTGTGGCCCCCGTCTGCGCAGGGCGCTCCGAGCCCGCCAGGTCCACCAGGTTCAGTTGCGACACGTTAACGCTGTCCTCCTCCTCCTCGCCCGGCATCACGTGGCGGCGGGATTCTATTATCTACGACAATGTACAAACATAATGATAACAGATAGAAATACATATACATAAATAATTAACCATCATACCATTTCTCACTTCCCAACTACCAAATCATTTTGCAGTCAAAAGGGAAAATAAAGTGTATGAAATCAATTATTGTGACTATAATAATATATATATGGGCCTTTCCATTAAAGTCCAACTATTGCTCGAAACTTGTTTTGCGCGCCGCGCTGTCTTAACCAAGTTAGGGCCAATTGCATCGAAAAAAGTTAAAGTAAGGTTTAAAGTTAAATATTTAAACTGAGTTTAAGCCCTAACTAAAGTTAAGCTGTATTTCAACCAGCGCCGGATCTGCCATACGTTCAAAAACATGCAAAAAACCTGGTGCCAACTCCGGAGGGGCGCCGTGAGAAAATAAATATTGTATTAAAAATTTGTTATAATATTCCCTGAATCGTTTAAAAATTACCCATAGTACGAAATAATTATTACGCTCTAGCAACACTTTCCAAAGATACAGACTGCGCACGCATCTGGTTTGAATTCGACAAAATTCAACGATTTACGAATTTATAGTCAGTTACAGAATTTTTTTACAAATTCCATATATTTAGTTTAAACGTAAGATCTATTTTTCCATATATCTTTTACCGTCTTTTACGACGAATGAGTGCGATCCAAATTCAATAACCAATCACAGCGCCGGCTGAGCGCCGTACTTTTATTCAAAAGAACAAAGTCTTTCGTAAAAGCCGTTGATACCATACGTCATTCGTTAGTTTAGTGTTTCAAGTTATGGTGTTTGTTCAGTCAACACAGAACCTAGTGGAAATGGAAATACAAGGTACAAATTTAAAGTTATATTATTAGATTTTTAAATTTATAACTTAAAAGTACTGTGGTAGTGCCTTCCATCTCACTGCTCACTGTCTCTCGTCGGGACTGCCTGTTGCTAGTCAGAAGCTGTAGATGCTATTCTTGTGTTGTACGTTGCCATGAGAACGTATTTGTATTTGCTTTTTCTATTAATATTCGCGTTGGGTATATACATAAACGCAGTAAATCTCAAGAATGTCTAATGGACCTAGTTCAGCGAAACCACCCGCATTGTCTCGTAACCTATATTTTAAATCATGGTACGGGCACAAACAAACAATTCGTTGTATTATTTTAAAGCATAACTTGCAAAAAGAGTTTTTCCTAAAATAATTAAAATAGCACCATAATTTTATGTTTACCCAATAGATTCAGAGAGTATAGGGCTCTTGGCGATTCTCTCTTTAAAAAAAAACGAGTGTGAGAGCTACCGCCAGGTCACTTGGAAAAGTTACACCCTTTATATGTCTTGATTTTATTAGATAAATTAGTGTAAAAAAAAAAATATATAAAAAAAAAATAAAAAAATTAGCGTGAACGAATTTTTAATCAAAATAAAAATGTAGGGAGGGGGGGCGCCATCGGTACCTACTGCACAGGGCGCCAGATTTCGTAGATCCGGCCCTGATTTCAACACAATTCAGTTGCATCAACATTTAAATAGTTAGTTTAAAGTTACCAGTGTTGCCATTGAAATGGCTTCGAATTTTCCTGTATTTGATATATTTATATTTTATAAATTTGATATATTTCTATAAAAATAAACACACAATTATTTTTACAGGTGTCAACACCGTTTTTTAGATTGAATTTGTTTGACATTTATGAAGGTTATGAGGGTTATGTTATTTGGGAATCGGTTTATTAATGGTTATTTGTTATTTCACAGTTGCGGTTTAGAAACGTGAACAACCTTTGATGATATTATTATATTGTGGCCGAAGGCAGACTATTATTGCTCTGCTAAATCTGTCTATTATACACAAGACGATACTTTCATGCACCCCAGAGATATCTCCTGTAAATCTTTGCATCGTTCCCGTTGCATAAAAATGCAATGCTATTAGAATCTAGTCCACAGTTCCACAGCACAAGCTGCATAATTTCTGATTCTACAAAAAATTTATTTTGTTTCAGTTCCGTTGCTTTAATTGAAATATAACAATGTTAGTATAAATTATCAAGAGAAGTGTAGGTATATAAGTTTGAAAAAACTCTTGTTTGTCAATAATGTAGTTTGTCATTGGCAACGAGAAAAGTTAATTGCCTAACCATACTTTTGGACATCTGAAATCTGACAATAGAATTCATCTCTTCCCACGGTTCATGGTTTAATTCCTTATTTTATCTATTTCCTATATATTCTAATCAATTTATCACCAAAACCCGGGTTATCAAGATATATTTATTATTATTTTCCTTTCAAGCAGTTTTTAAAACGTCATTGTCAAACAGTATTTCGTTCCTTGGTGACGGATGACAGCTGGCATCTTTACCAAAATCTAACTTTAAAGTCTCGACATCGCCGGGTTAAATAAAACTAACTATTTTGTAACTATTTAGTTAACTTTTATTTAAACTAAGTTGAAACAACCCATTTTTGTAAGAAATGATAAAAAAGTTACTTTTATTTAACTTTAACTATTTTCGATGCAACTGACCCTTATTCACATTTATACATTGTGTATATGTAATTTTCTGATATACTGATATTACCCGATGCAAGAATATAATTATCTTAATTGTTGGTAATACCCAACTTCTTCGTCCATTCACTTGCACATTAGGGATGCGTAGGTTCAGCCAGAATGGGTTGTTGAACTTCTTTGTGGGGCGTATTCCACCCCCATTCCTTTTTCAAATCAACCACTTCCAGAGAACTCGGAACCTGGAACCACTACTAGAACCAGTCCTGGATTTGTCAATAGGCCTTACAGGCCGCGGCCTAGGGGCGGCAGAGTTCAGGGGGCGGCGCTCGCTTGCTTTGGTAAGCCGTCAAGTTTGTGTGCGATTGTAAACAAAAATCAAGTCACTGTGGATATATAGAGTATTCTATCTATTTAACGCTAAATCTCACTTGGTAAAAGTCGCTAATACCCAGTATTCATTCCTACCCCATGTTAGATAGTTACTTATGTTTATGCTATTGCCCGGGCGGTAATGCCTAGATCACACGTACCGAGTTGATGGGTGAGACAGCAAAATAATACTAGGCCGAGAGAGTTGGGTGGACGAGTAGGTGTTTACACGTAATTTTTAAATTGGCACTGAGTAATATATCAGTTCAGTTTCGGCATTGGTTTATGGAAGAGGAAAGACACTCAAGAGAGTAAACCTCACGCGATGGTCAACAAGAGCAGAAGCCTGTAAAAATCTAAGAGATTCCTGGGGTGAAGTACTTACGGTTCTAAAAATGATTGAAAATGACGCTACAGAGAAACCTATCCCGCTAATTGGAGCAAAGGGAATTCGCCTCAAATTGGAAAAACTTGAAACTGCACTTATAATCGTATTTTGGAATGCTATTTTGGAAATACTAAATAAAGTGAGTGCTCAGATTCAGAGCTCATCTGTTGATGTACTGACGGTATCTGATCTTTATGGATCTCTTCTCGAGTTTATTATTGCAGAGCGAGAAAACGTTGATTATTTCGAAGAAAGTGCAATTGAAATGAGCGCATTTAAGCAATATCAGGGCAACACGAAGAGTAAGGGGAGCCCTAAGAGAAAAAACTTTACAGACGAATCATCAAATGAGGAAATTGAAACAACCTCCAGAGGTTCTTTCAGAGTAAACACCTTTTTGGTCATCCTGGATAGAGTGAGAGGTGAATTAGAGAGAAGGCATAATGCATATGTAAACTTCAAAGAATTTTTTTCATTTTTAATACGAATAGGTGAACTGTCAACACAAAGAGTCTCAGAAAAAGCTCAGTCTCTTGCGCAATAAAATTACAATGATTTAGAAAACGATTTAATTCAGGAAAGTGTACACTTTCGCGGTCACATTTCCTCTAATAAGACGGCAGAGAAACCTGAATCTATCTACTTAAGTTTTTGAGGAAACAATCTCTGTGCAACGTTTACCCAACTTGAATATAACTCTCCGCATCGCACTTTGCACTCCAGTCACAAATTGTTCGGGAGAAAGGAGTTTTTCCTGTTTAAAGCGAGTGGAGAATTACAAAAGGTCTTCATTGTCCGAAGAAAAACTTAACTCTTTGGCTCTTCTATGCGTAGAATCAGACTTAATGAAATCTATAAACTATGAAGATATTATAGATGATTTTGTCAGTTAAAAAATCTGGTAAAAAATTGTAATTCTTGTTTCATGTTACACTTTTACTTTATGACTAATTCATTAGTTTATTTCATTGTTAAATACCTACTTAACCTATATTTTTGAATATGTTATTTGAAAACTGTGTGTCACCTAAAAGCCTACAAGTAAGTTATTATGATAGGGTGGTGGGAGGGGCGGCGCAAAGGAAGTGGCCTACACACGTGAAAAGTACAAATACGGCCCTGACTAGAACTTGAATTCTTTTAAAAGGAACTACTAATCCAAGTCCTCTGGCAAAACACAGAACCTACTTATCGCTATTGCACATTAATATTTCTAAATAATATATGTATGTAATACATATTAGTAAGCATATATATAACAATACTGCCACAGGCTCAATGGCAGGAAATGATGATTACCAAATTTCAACAGTTAGCACAAACAAGAATAGACTAGACATTGAATTGCATTCATTTGCATTATGCATATTAGAGCCTTCTAGGTCAAAAATGCATAGTGAGCCTTTTTTCTCAGGTGCTTATTTCTGTCATTTTATTGCTTAGCAAAATTTCAAATTATTATTTTTCTGTAGTCTGTCATTTTATTGCTTAGAAAAAATTCAAAGTGCGGTGCTTCGTAGCCTTCCCTCTCTTTGTCGACTGTAATTTTCTGAAGGTCTCACTTCTACCGCGTGTGAATTGCACACTGATTTTTTTATATTTCATAATATGTGGATTATATTATAATCTGACCACATACAATCCAATCGAGTTAATACCACATAACAAAGGTAGAGCAATAAATTGTTAAATAATTGTCTAGCAATCCAAAGACATTTTATTATTTATAATTCTAATTATCGTAATAACTTTTGGGTTTCGGAAAATGCATAGATTCAAGATTTTGCAATGTGGACGGAAAAATACCAAACCAATACTGCAGCAATACAAAATACTTACAATAATGAAAATAGTGTGGGAACGACTACTTCTCTCATTCATTTGGGTTTCTCCAGTACTTCGGTTTTTATCTCCCTACAAATCAAAAGAAAATAAATAAATTATTGCACAATTATGTACATATATTTATTGCACAATTATGTACATATATTTATTGCACAATTATGTACATATATTTATTGCACAATTATGTACATATATTTTTCATCAAAATGCGATTTATTTATTTTGAAAAAACAAATGTGCAGTTATTTACTCTTTTCATGACTTCCAACACTTGACTTGATTTGCTGGTCACTTCTTCGTGGCATTTGACTGTAACTTGCCCGGTGTGGTCTTCGTGGATTTTCAAATCAGTTTTGGTTACATCCAGCAAATCTCTGATTTTTTCATTATATATTTCAATGTACGATACCCTGAAATAACAGAAAGCAAATATAAATCAATTGATTGTATAAGTGAGCTAACTAAGCTAACCCACGGAGGTTCTTTATAGTACGGAGGCAAGTATGATAGGAATTCTGTTAGTACAATTAGACACAAAATATAATACGGATGCAGCGTAATGAGGAGTGTGATTACTCTTACATGAAACAACGGTAAACTTTCGAAATAACTGGACACACTTAATAAAAGTTGTATTTTACAGAAATTAAGGTAAATCTAAAGGTTTTTTCTATAACATATTCGTTACATATCCAGTGATTTCGAAAGTTTACCAAAAATGGTAAACAATTGACGACATACCTGAGTAAGAAATCCCTGTCGACTTTTGATTCGATTGCATGAAAGATATTCGACACAGCCAATGGAATTACGCCCGGGGAACAAGCGTCTCCCATCATCGTATAGGTTTTACCCGAGGAGGTTTGACCGTAGGCAAATATTGTGCCATTCATCCCGCCAACAGCTGCCTCGACAATGGGCCGAGCAACCTTTTCGTATACGTCTTGTGTCAGACTTTCGTCATCAAATACGTAATCTGGGATAAATACAAACGATTAGAAAAGAAACTAACTTGATAACGAGATGCACAAACCATTTAACTCTACTCACCGAAAGTAAATTCTCCCATTCCTTCTCTCCCAAACTGCTGACCAGTAGGGAAAATTGTATTGTCGGAGACAGTCCATTGTTTCTGTAGGCTGTCATCGATTTCGCGTTTTATCAAAGGCCGTACTTTGATGACTACTTTTATGTTATCGGCCATGTTTATTTATTTTAATTACACTATATTTCGCTATGAATTCAAATACATAATAAATAATATTGTTACATAGCGACACCGATATTCCATCTACCGCGATCTACCGACTGCCAAATTGCTAAAACAGTACAAACAAAGTAGCACCTGGTAGCACCGCGCCGATGGTAAAACGAGTACTTTAGAAATTTAAATTCATGTGTGCAACATTACGATTTTTAATAAACAACTGACATTTGTGGCTACAAAATATAAAATATCAACCAACCGAATTAATATTTTTTTTTAGCTTTTGCGTTCGTCTTTCCAAAGATCACAATAAAATTAAAATAATGTTTATAGAACATCTCAAAAATTTCTGCAAAGCGTACGATTTCTTTTAAAAAATATTTTGAAATAACTAACTAACCATCAAACCGTATTTCCGCAGGGGTTAGCAGAAAGGACGGATCGCCAAACAACTCGATCTTGACGGACACTCCTCGCTTCATTCACATTCATACATCTTTTTATATGATCTCATACATACTCTCGTATCTTGTATTATTCTGACTTTTGACATGGCCCGACTCAAGCAACTGATTCACTTGATCGTGCCATTTCTTCATCACCATGAAAATTATTTTTAAATCATTGTTCTTTTTATAAAAATAAAAATTACATAACACCTTTGCTTATGTATTATTGGGAGAATTTAGGTGTTATTTTAGGTTTAATTTAATTTAAATTTCACAATTTGGATTTTAGATTGTCAATGCAGGATGCACACGGGCATCAGTCAAGCATGGTGGTCGAAAAATCCACAAATAATGTTACCATAATATGCAATGAATAAAGAAAATTTAAAAAAAAAATCTATTGGTTGGTATCTACCGTTTTTGTAAAGGTAAATCACTTTTAGAGCACACCTTTGAATGTATTTTTTGTGCTCACCGATAATGGCTCAAGTTCAAGTTCAAAAGCTCTCTAACCAAGCAATCAAGCTCTGCTCTAACCCCGCAGAAGTCTTTCCGTAGTCCTACGGTGATTTGTTTTAAATAATGGTCCTACGATACACTACTAGGCAGTAAAATAAATGATTTAAGTATAAATAAACAAAACCACACAAGATTTGAGATTCTTCTGTACATCGTATCAAAGGTTCGAAGAAAATGCGTGCCCGCATTAGCCCGCACGGGTCTTTTTCTTTTAAAACTCGTCGGGCCGCTGTCGAAATTTCGAACCCGTGATTTCGTTCTACGTCACGCGTCACGTTACACGTTATGTTACGCTTTACGTTACACTGATACTTGAATTGCAGAATTCAAATCTCCCAATGGAACATGGACTTCAATTGTCATGAATTTTTAGCCAATTCCCTCTTCAAAATATCACGCTTGGTACAAATGAGCGGCTGGCTGCTTAGGTTTTTGGTCACCGGGGGAGGGGGGGGGTTAAAAATTGCAAAAAGTTGGTCACGTAGTATGGGTACGTTCCCTAAATTATAAGTCGGGTCCATTTCCACCCCCTCCCCCCCCGCGAGACAAAAAAATGCTGCCCCTGACCGTAGCTATTGTTCCCGAACCCCGAGCGTCGATGAATCATGCGATTCTTTTGATGTATCGATTATGTAAATGTCTGGATCATTCTCATCACTACTTGACAGTGACAGAAGAAAATAAAGTAACATTTTTATCTATGGTTAAAGTTTGGTTTTGGTTTTGAGATTTTATGAAGGCTTATTTTGGGAGTTAATTATTTGAGATGCTAATACAAAACTAATTCAAAGTGAGACAATGAGCTTTAAAGTTGAAATATAGTCAATGTACATTTCTAGTCGAAGTGGTAATTTATTTGCCACTTGCGAACTGATAAAAAACCCGAAGGGTTTGTGGTTTAGATAACAAATGTTGTGACAAAAGTGGCAATGCGAATGGTTACGATATGAGTGTAAGTTATTTAAATGACATGTTAATTATGATTGCAGTTGAGTTGGGCGAATATAAAGATTGGTAATTATCGGTTCGGACTGGCCACGCTTATTACGAATAATTTTTAGAAAAAAACTTTAGATTCGCCTTAATTACTATAAAAGGAAACTTTTTGGCTTAGGGGCGGCGGAAAATAATGCATTTTAATTTTCAATTGCATAAAACCAAAATTCACTTCGCGAACCGACGCAGCGAAAATCCGCGGCCGTAGCCAACTGTAGCTGACTTCGTGGGATACCTACATGAAATACCGCGAATCACAAACCATGTTGCACAAACCTAGCGTAGCCGCTAAACCACTTGAAAACTGGGATGTTTTTCTTGCGTTGACGCGAGCAGGCGTTATAAAGGGGCACATTCTTTTGTATCACAAACCATGTTACACAAACAAGCCCGCTAGAGAAATTTCATAATTACGCGCTTTATCCCACGAAGTCAGCTACAGTCCATAACAGTGACAGCTACGGCTGCGGATTTTCGCTGCGTCGTCGGTTCGCGAAGTGAATTTTGGTTTTATGCAATTGAAAATTAAAATGCGTTATTTTCCGCCGCCCC
Organism: Limnephilus marmoratus; assembly: GCA_917880885.1. NCBI lineage: Eukaryota > Metazoa > Arthropoda > Insecta > Trichoptera > Limnephilidae > Limnephilus > Limnephilus marmoratus. The sequence continues at coordinate 48,752,888 of OU862909.1, read as the reverse complement.
AAAGCCAAAAAGTTTCCTTTTATAGTAATTAAGGCGAATCTAAAGTTTTTTTCTAAAAATTATTCGTAATAAGCGTGGCCAGTCCGAACCGATATTTACCTAAAGATTTACCAACGTGATTGTTTGCCGCATGATTTATAATGACCAATTACCATCCACTGACCCTGTACAATAAGTTGGTTGTTTTGAGGAATCATTTCTTAATGTATTTTGTTTCATATGCAAACAGAAAGGCCCTGTCGAGCAATGACATTATTTTATTTAAGCGTCAGACTTGCCTTTATGTATGGTAAATTTAATAAATAGCCGTTGCATGTATCATTCCCAAACGAATTGGAGAAGCATCTATGTATAGAAAAAAAAAGTTCATTCTATTTTACAATCATTATTGTAAGCTTTCGAAATCACTGGACATGCTACAACTATTTTTTAGAAAAAAACCTTTTGATTCACCTTAATTACTGTAAAAAACAACTTTTTGCATTAAGGGCAGCGGCTATGCATTTCAATTGTTGCAGTATTTTCCATCGTCCCGATTGCAAAAAGTTGTCTTTAACAGATTTAACGGTCTTCTCACATTGTTAATATAGTTACTAAATGTGAAAAAAATTAAATATCATCAGATCATTGATTGGCGTTTGGTGGGGTGCAGATCCTATCTGCATTAAGTTGCTTTACAATGCACTTATTCGAAGCCATCTCGACTACGCCTGCCCACTTTTTAGTCCTGCATCCAAAAATGCACTCAGTAAATTAGACAAAATTCAATCTAAGTCATTGCGAATAATAACTGGAGCGATGCAATCGTCCCCCTTCAATTCCCTTCAAGTAGAATGTTCTGATCCTCTTTGTTTAAGGCATCAACTATTTGCTGACAAATTTGTTCTTAAATGTTTAAAATCTAAATGTCATGAGGTTATTCCCAGAGTCTTGTTGTTCAACGACTCAACACATTCATCTACAATTAGAGCTCGAACTAAACCTCTTCCTGCCATCTGTAAAAATTTTCGCTCTCTTTCAGAGCTTCAAATTATCAAAAATGATCTTCTTCCTTTGTACAAATTAAAATATAGTCACGTCACTCTATCCCACAGTGGAGGTAATCCACCTCTTACCCGCCCTGGTATAAGTAACTGATGGTTACTCCTTCAAGGCTCTCGCAAGATTCTAATTTTTTTTGTTAAACGAAGCTACATTTATTTATTTTGAATGAATCTAGACCTCCAGTGTCCATGCATACGTTGCTAGTAAGCAGTATGCAAGTGCTTAACAGGAAAAACAAAATGCAAAAAATAGGTTAGTAAGACAAAGATAAATTAAACAGGGCAAAAGAAAAACTCATTCATGCTTTCGCTTTCGGTCTGATCATAAACTACACTTAGCTTCCGTGTCCCTTAGCTAACCACTCAGTGAAGCTTCAAAGAATGTTAACTGAATATTTGGGGTAAAATACCACAGATAAGAGAAGTTTCTCTTATCTAAGCTCTATCCCCAACGATTTTAGAAGGGATCGGCATACTTAAAAGTCATTCCATTCTCCCAGCCCATACTGTCAATAATATTTCAATGACATTATTTCTTCTAAATGGTCCAACTCTTCTCTTTTATTTACTGATGGCACCAAATCTCCGGACTCCTAACTGTGGTATAGGTATTAACGTATACCACAATAATTCTGATGAAAGAATATTTTATTCAATTTCAAACCTATTTTCAATATTTTCTGCTGAGTGCGTTGCAATAATTGAATAGCGCCTTCCACTCGCATACTTCGGAGCGACCGAGTCCCGCGAAAAGTAAAGACCGATCGGTTTACAGCACAGTTCATTGTGAGACTTTTCTGTGCGGCGGCCTGAAGTGGCGCGGGACTCGGTCACTCCGAAGTGTGCGTGTGGAAGGCGCTAATCTCTCAAATATATAATAAAAAATAATTTTGAACATTCTCTTATTCTCTCTGACTCTCCCAGTTCCCTCCTAAAACTTAAATCCAGTCCTCTTTTTCATCCTGATGATCACTTTGTATTATTCGAGTACTGATAACCTCCATTCAAAGCTCTGGAAAAACTGTCACTCTGATTTGGATTCCTGGACATGTTGGCATAGTGGGTAACGATATTGCTGATTCCTTGGCAAAACAAGGAGTGTCTAACCCTGCCGTTACCCTCGTAAACCATACACATTTGGACAGAGTATTGGAACATTGCTAGTCAATCCAAGGGTGCCCGCTACGCCTCAATACAAAGGACTATCCCATCAAAACCGTGGTTTCAAAAATTCCCCCATTTTTCAAAAAAAAAATTTCCTTACATATTCGAATGCGAATCGGACATTGCTCCGTTCCTTCTCACCTTTTTAAAATTCATGTGCTTGACTTTTTAGATTGTACTTTTTGTGGTCTAGGTGTGGGAACTTTAGATCACATGTTTTTTGGTTGTCCCTCTCTAAATAAATATCCTCTCTTCTATCAAGCATTATCCAAAATTGCCTCCCCTCCATTCAACATCTCATCTCTTCTAAGTCTGAACTCTACTCCAATCTTCCATAAAATTCTGAAATTTGCACATTTAAATAAAATTAATATATAAATTCCCTTTCCTTTCTTTGTAATTATAAATGATGGCCTAGAACACCCTTGAAGGGTGAAAGCCAGAAATAATTGAAAAAAAAACAAAGGTAAATCAAAATATTTTTTCTAAAAAATATTCGTCCAGTAATTTCGAAAGTTTACCATTATTATTTTTGATTCAAGATTTGTCATTAAACGAAAGAATATAAGAACTGGATCCCTTTATTGGTAATAATCCATCGGTGGGACAATGATTGTTTAAAATTCAGATAATTTAAATAATAATTATGCTGGATTGGTCTTTATGATACCCAAATAAAATAACATAACTTTGGTAAATCGGGTTGCGTACGGGCAATGCTTAGGACAGCACAGTACTTTTTCCAAAAATTTAGCGCCTGTGCTTTGCACTTTCTATTTAATTTAGGTACGGCTCTACAAAAATTATAATATTTTTTATTTTAATAAATACACTAATGCAGCGTTTTCTAACCTTTTTCAGCCGCGGACCCCTAAGAAATCGAGCATATTTTTCAAGGCCCCCCTTAATAAAAAAACCAACAATAAATTTCGAACCATTTTTGAAGTGAAAACTTATTTAGCATAAATCCTTGTGATTTGAAACTCGATGAAACGAAAAATAGCGACACTGAAAAAAGACAAACACAAAAACACATCCATAGGATTTAAAATTAATTAATCCATAGGATTTAGCGTGTGAGAGAATGAGATAGTATAATCGGTCTCCTCTTTGTACGGTGCTTCGTAGCCTCCCCACTCTTGTCTACTTTCGTTTTTTGAAGGTTTCACATCTCTGTCGCCTGTGAATTGCACACTATGATATTTTTTTTAGTAAATACTACAAATTCAAAAAAATACTTTTTTTATAAAAAACGTTAATAATTAACGTACAACAGCAACATTCTCAATAACTGACGGTTAATTAATGCGAAGGTTGGTGTGTTTGCAACTAAATTAGTGATTTTAGGGTTGACTTACTACTAAGGGAACGTACCCATACTACGTGACACGTTTAGGGGGGGGGGGGGGGTCTTCAAAATGTCACGCTCCATACAAATGAGCGGCGGGTTGCTTAGGATTTTGGTCACCGGGGGGGGGGGGGGGGGGGGGGGGGGGGGTTAAAAATTGCAAAAAGTTGGTCACGTAGTATGGGTACGTTCCCTAAGTTGTAATTTCAAATCAGATTCCACTTGTAATATGTTTCTGTGTTTGTCTTAGTATATACAAGAGCAGAGAATGCCTTTTCACAAAGGTATGTGGTTGAGAAAAGCAGTAAATGTTTCAGTATTTCTTCGGATATTTCCTTATAATCTTTCTTTCCATTCACCCAAAAACTTGATGAAGAGGCTTCTTTGAAATTACGTTTCAAAGCTGAATCACAAGATTCTCTATTAATTCATTTTCCTGTGCCGTTGTCAAGCCAGTAATATCAGTGACATCTGTGTTGAAAGGGTCTAATATCCAATTTTTATTTCTGTCGGGTACTGGAAAATAATCCGAAACGAAGACGCGTAACGTTTACGAGACTTTATTTATTATTGTTAAATGGTCCAACGGTGAGACTGCGAACCCCCTTACATGTATTCGCGGACCCCTGGGGGTCACAGGTTAAGAAACACTGCACTAATGTAATTTTGACTTGTTTTATGTAAAAACCCTAAAGGTACGTTCACATTGATCAAATAGTAAGTCAAGTAGTGAGTACACTCGCTACTTGACTCGCCGAAAACTGTTTGCATTACTTTCAAGTAGAGTACACTTGTGCCCACCGCCCATTGCAAGATGACGGCGGATGACGGGGTGCTACAAAGTAAAGTAAATACGCTAATTAAGCTTTTTTTCATGGTTATTTTAATGTTTATTTTAGAAGAGTTGGAAGAATAAATTAGTAAGATGAAAATAAATAAACTATGGACACGAAAAGAGATTAATAGCAGCATAAATAAATAAATTTAGGGCAGCATCTTCGCTCTATCACCACGACATTTCCGCACGTTCACAAATGAACACTGCTAAAACGGTTGGTTCACGCCTGTCAGAGCGCAGGGATGCATGGAGGGGGGTACTTACTCGCCCAAAAAATAGAACGAAATGGATTGAATCTACTAAAGAGCTGACTTTACCACTCTACTAAAATTACGGTGTTTGGACGCGCTTAGTTACTACTATACTCTCCACTCGACTAAAATGCTTGATCAATCAGAACGGGGCTTACGGGTGTAAATAAATAAATTTAAACCTATAAATTATATATTATGCAGAGTTCTATTTTATTATTTAAACCAAGTTAGATAACTTTATTTTGCAACGTGAATAATGATGTATGTTTGCTATTAATATACACAAAATGTTTATTAGTGCGTATTATTGCACTTTTTCAGGGCAAAATGGAAAGCGCTGCTCCTAGAAACGTTGAGAATGGCTTCTCTCGTCCTGCAGAGTCGGAATTCCCTCCAACAGCTCCTGACTATGCTGTCCCTGTCCACACACCTCCACAGGGTGAGTACTGAGTACCCAAAATGGTATCTCTTAGATGTAATATAAACAAATCTCTATATGTATAATAAACATCCTTTTTTTTTAAATCTTATCCATCTTCTATCTATGTAAATAAAAATGAATCGCCGAAATATAAGTATAATAATAATAATATATAATAATAATAATAAAATTGGCAACATTACAACAAAAAAAGTACATGTTCAATGTAGATTACAAATAAATTACATCCGTACAAAAAAATTAACAAGTAGAAAGTAATGTAAGATCGGTTACACAGAAGTAGCATAATTATACAATATTTTTAGTTGTGCATAGTCTGCCTCACTAGGTGAACCTGTACTGAGGCAGAATTTTTTGTAAATTGTTTCTCACAATTTTATCTATGGTTTTTTATAAATGTATAATGTAGGTTTCTATACAGCAAAAACTTTATTTTAGATTACATTATTGTTTGTATATACACAAAACAAAAACTGCAAGACCACAATAACAACTGCCAATGACAGGGCGTTTGGGTGAGAGCATCAGTATAGGCTCGATCATTAGAATATATTGAAATTTTAACATATTTTTTAAATTCTTTCTGTGTTTGACTCAGTTTGATGTTTTCTGGGAGTATGCGCATAACTTCCGAACGACTGCACCAAATTGGATAATTTTTTTTTTTTGTGTTCGTTATTGTCAGGACAAGGTTTGTATAAAACTGCTGGTGAGCTCTGGCATTGTGAAATTTGTATAAAAAATTGCGATAGCTGTTTGAAAACTGAAAGTACCGGAACTGAATGTATGGAATGCGGGAATGGGGGGAGGAGAGCTCGGGTAGGGGGTTCGCGGGAGGGGGGAGGGGTTCCAGGGAGGGGGGAGTGGAACTCGGAAGGGGGGGGGGAGTGGAGTGGGAGAGGGAAGGTGGAGGAAGAGGAGTGGGAACGCAAGAGGGGAAGGGGACGCAGGAGAGAAAGGGGAGGTGGAAGGGGAATAGGACTAATGGGAAAGGACACACAGGGAGAAACAATTTCTTTATTAAAGGGCATAGCAATGCATGCCGGGTACCAGCTAGTTTCGTATAAAATAGTTTGTGGTTTGACAATAATATCGATAGTGAAATAAGTTATTTAGTAAAACATTACTGAGTTAGCTTAGTTTTGAAATGAAGATGCAACAAATTAAAAGTAAATAATTTTATTAATAATTCAGATCAGAGAAACCTACACTTTTTCACTCAATGCAAGTCATTCAATGAAATAAGAATTTAGAATTAATAAAGATATATGTATAATATAATTGTGTTTGTAGGTGGAATGGCGGGCTTGCAGAGCCTGTGTGCTGCATGCCAGCGCCTCTATCCTGAGCAGCCCAACCCGCTGCAGGTCACTGCTCGCCTCAAGTACTGGTAAGTACTAACCTCCTTCTCCCCTTTTTTCAATAACCTTTCACTACATTTTACCGTCTTTTTATTAGAAAAAAAACGAGTGTGCTTTAGAACACACGACTGAAGTAAAACTACAATACAAACCTCGCCCAATGAACCCAGGTATCCCTGCTAAGTTACCAAACATAGCGAATGGGGTGACCTATGACCTAGGGATGATATATGACATTGGGGTGAAATATGACCATGGGGTGACCTACAACCTTGGGGTGACATATGACATTGGGGTGAAATATGAACATGGGGTGACCCACAACTTTGGGCTGACCTACGACCTTGGGGTGACCTACGACCTTGGTGTGACCTACGACCTTGGGGTGACCTACGACCTTGGGGTGACCTACGATCTTGAGGTGACTATCCTTATCCTTATCACTCACCAAGTCAAGAGTGTGTAAAGGCCCGACCGTTCGCCTAGCAATCGATCACCGTTCGCATCGATTACCATTCGCATCGATTACTGTTCGCATTATACTTTTCGTAACAATCACCACTTTTCTTAACGCATTCACCAGCTTACCCCCAAGTCGAGTAAAGAAGTTTTACTTCAAATGTTAAGCTTTTTTATATACTTTTCATTATTTCATGTATCTATTATATTATGTATTGTATGTACATAATAATGTATTGTATCAAAAATTTTCAATAAAAAAATAAAAAAAACCTTTCGATTTACCTTAATTTCTGTAAAGACAACTATTTGCATTCGGGGCCTTGGCAATGCGTGGCCGCAAACTCGTACTAGTAATTGAAATTTTTAATGCAGTATTTTCTATCACCCCCAATGCAAAAAGTTATCTTTTACAGTTATAGGTAAATCAAAAGATTTTTTCTAAAAAATATTCGTCCATTTCTTTAATTTGTCAGTATAATGCGCCCCATCTTATAATAATTTTATGCTGTTTATTAATAGTTCAGTCACAGGTTCCATTGAGCTACAGTAAAGTATAGTAAAGCTTGTTAGTTTGCCTACTGTTTAGTTTTGCAGCTGCCTCTGGTCTGAGGCTCTTAGCTACCTGAAAAAATCCTTGACTCTCTGCCTGATAGATTCCAGTAACGAATGCCTTGCGATCATCGTTAGAGCATGAACCACAGTCGGGATTGCTGTCTGTTTTATCATCTTTGTTGCTGATGCTTTGTTGATTGCTGTCTGTTTTATCATCTTTGTTGCTGATGCTTTGTTGATTGCTGTCTGTTTTATCATCTTTGTTGCTGATGCTTTGTTGATTGCTGTCTGTTTTATCATCTTTGTTGCTGATGCTTTGTTGATTGCTGTCTGTTTTATCATCTTTGTTGCGGACGATTTGTTGATTGCTGTCTGTTTTATCATCTTTGATGCTAATGCTAGTTGATTGCTGTCTGTTTTATCATTTTTGTGCTAATGCTTTGTTGAAAATGTATGTGCGCGTTAATCTTTTAAACTACGCAACGGATTTTCATACGGTTTTCACCAATAGATAGAGTGATTGAAGAGGAATGTTTATATGTATAATACATGTAAATTATATTAGAGAAAAGCCGAGAAATTTAAAGAAAACATGTTTTTGTGTGATTTAAAACGGCTGGCGGGCCGTACTATAGTCACTTTTGAAATTCGTTCTACGGAAGAAATTGGAAAATAGATGCCCTAGAGTAAGTAGGTATTTGATTTTCCCTTTTCAAATATCCAGTGTTGCATTGCAAGCATTGTATAATTAGTGGCGATCGCTCGAATTGCATTCGCTCAAAATGTATGTGCGCATAGATCTTTTAAACTATGCAACAGATTTTCATGCGGTTTTCACCAATAGATAGAGTGATTCAAGGGGAAGGTTTATATGTATAATACATGCTTATTATAGTAAAGAAAAGCCGATTAATTCAAATATTCAATTCAGGCAGCGGGCAGCGGGCAAGCGGGTGGTGTGGATTTTATAAAGGTTGGGTAATGGCGTTGTGTTTCGTTAGCCACAGCAACGTGTGCCGGGTGTGCTAGTAGTTTATAAGAATTCATGGTAAATTGGTGCCCAGCGTGTACCCAATAAAAAAAGAGTTTCCTTAAAACGGAGGTTCACTTCTTCCTATCCTCCGCTTAGCTTCCCCAGTGATGAAATAGGCCCTGGAAGAAATTATAGGATCTATTGTAGAGTTTATATAAGAAAACGTATTGACAACAGGTGTTTGAAGTTTTCCTCAATATTTTATTTTGTTTTTTTTTTGTTTTTGAAGAAAGACGAACATTCCCATTTTACGAATAACCCGACAATATTTGAAAATCTCCTACTACTACCTTAGTAAGTCGAAAATGGTGCTTGAGTGGTGATGGACGACTTAGCCAGCCAAGGAATCGAACACGGAATGCCTGAGTGGGACCCAGCGATGCCCACTCAACCACTTCTTTCGTATGGTGGGGGGTCAGAGGGGGACATCTGCGAGTCAGTCTAGGGCTTCAGGCGTTTCTCTGTGGACCTCATCAATCCCGCCGGGGAATGAATGGAGCGGGCATTCATTGACCATATGTTCGGTGGTTTGCACCGCACCGCATTTACACATCGCCGACTCTTTAAGGCCCCATTTATGCATCATGTGAGCACAACGGGTATGGGAGCTGACCCACTGACCGGTCTTTAATAAGTGTGTTCCCAAGTTAACTGTGTGCCTCTGTGTTGCAGGCTAGGAGGTCCAGACCCCCTGGACTACATCAGTATGTACTGGAACCCCGGCCAGCCTGATCTGAGGGTGCCTCCCCACTGGCACTACATCAGGTCCAATATTATTCATAATCTACAACTTATTTGATAATTTTTATATCAACAACAAATTAATTTGATAAATTGTTTTATAGTTTTGGGCTTTCGGACCTCCATGGAGATGGGCGCGTGCACCCCAGACCAACGGGGCCGCCTTCCCCAGATCGTCCATCAGGTGAGTTAACATTTTGGTGGGGAGATTAGAACATAATTAACCATTTTAAACTCTAATGAACATAATTAACCATTTTAAACTCTAAAAACTCTTTTAAGGTTTTCAAAGGACCATAACAAAAAAATTGTAAAAAAAAACTTTTTATTAGGTGGGTTCCAACTTATGTAAGCTATGTATTTTTTGTTTTTAGTTCCCAAGGGTCCGAAAATTCAATTTCTTAAGCAAATTAAAACATAGTTTTAAAAATGGCTCACCTTACCTTATTACCTTTTGGTTTTTCAAAACTAAATTTACTGATAACGAAAAAAAATAAAAACACCTTCATATTTTATTAGGCAAATGTATTATGTATGTATGAACATTATAGTAAACTCACTTTTTTGTGGTTTCATGTAAAAATAATTAATAAAAAAATTCCAAAATTTCTTAAAACATTTTTTCAAATTGCTTCGGAAACTTTGGTTTCGTAAAGGTTATATATTTTAATTATTTTGTTATTAACTTTTAGATTTTAATATTGTGATGTTTTAATTTAATAAGCGTGGTGTTTTCTCTGGGATTAATAGATAATAAATATTAAGATCTGTTACAGGACAATTTCATTGTTTTATAAATCTGGCAGAATGATGACAGTGCTATGTGTATGTGTCTGTATTGCAGGCCTGGGGATGGAGTTGACCATGCGGGTTGTGGGAGAAGAAGGTGGAGCACCCACGTGGCCCGCAGCCCTTCTTCAGAGGCTTGCTCGGTACATCTTTACGACAGGTAAATTATTCAAATCATTGGTTACTTTCATGTTTCTTGATATCTCAAGGTTGTTTTTAATACACCAAACTCAATATTGCTTAATGCAGTTATCATAAGATTAGAAAGCATAGCCCTTTTGTATTATATATTGTGAAGGGCGCTCGTGAGAAGGCCCCACATTAAAGGCGTCAGTGTGAAGGGCGCTAAAAGGTGCCAGGGTGAACAAATGTTAGGTTAGGTCAAGGTGAAAGGGGGCCCAATAATATACCTACTGGGAGAGGGGTCGGGTCTATGCCCCCTCTTAGGTTCCCTTGCGGCTAGCTCGTCTGCAGGGATGAGTCCTCGTTCTCTGGGTCGCAGGCCGGCCTCAGCCTCATTTCCAACCAACCAAATCAGAGTCGAATGTCTCAGACAGTAACAAATAAAAAGAGTGTATGCCTTTACATAGAACTCGGATTTATTCATCGAAAAACAGTCACAACGTTATCAAACAGTGGGGCACAATGGAGCATAAAAACAAGATATCCTAGTTGATTGTCTAAATTCTCTCTGGGCCCTATCAGGTCTCCAAATCATTATTATCAAGTTAATAACAGCACAAGATGGGGTAAGGAATGTGGCTTACTGCTTGGCGGGGCGTCCGTTCAATTTCCTGGGGCGGCAACGGACCTCGTGTACGGCTCCCATCAGTGTTTTCAAGGTGCAAACGCGGCACCGGGCTGGCGTGGATACTCCCATCGCAAAAGGTAGGGTGGCGTTACTCGTGTTAGCACATTTACTTTAAAAGAAACTACGAGAAACCTACGCAAATGGCAGTGGGTCCAGGAGCTCCACCGACCGTGTCAACCGTTGAGGAACCCCGTCGTAATCGTAATGGCGGCCCGGCGGGTATGTGCCGCTCGAGAGCGTCGCTGCGCGGAAATAATGCGCAGAAGCTCGGCCCGACGCTCACGGTCTCTGTTGTTTGATATCGACAAATTTTTAGGCGGCAATTTGAAAAACCCTCTGACTTGATGTGTATCGTAACAATATCACCATCGGCGATCCAGAGAGTCAACCTTAGAGAATCCCGGCCGTCTTCAGAAGACGCCTGCACTCCTGCCTTTCTCCTGTTGTTTCTCTCCAGTTACTTATGCCCGAGGATTCAGTGTTAGCCTCCATACCATCCAGCCAAATAAATTATTATCTGTCGTTGCTCCTCCATCTTGCAGGCTTATTATTAACCCCTTAGGCCTCAACCTTATTTTATCAGAGGGTCAAAATATTTCCATTTTCTAATAAAATAAAAATAACTGGAATATTTCTGAATGTATCCAAAAACTAAAAACTTTTTTGGAAAGGTGAAGGAAATATGCCTTTAAATGAAATAAACATATAATTTTTGAAACATAAAAATTTTGCATGCAAACATAAAAAAGTTTTAAAAATGGCTCACCTTACTTTTTTTTATCTAAAATTACTGATAATGAAAAAAAATAAAATGACATACATTATTTATTAGGCAAATGTATATAAACGTTATCGTCAACTCACTTTTTTGTCATTTCATGTAATAGTTAATAAAAATTCTCAAAGTTTCATAATTTTTTTTCAAATTGCGATTAGAAATTTCGGATTCGTAATGGTGTACATTTTAATTATTTTGTGGTTAATTTTTCGATTTGAATATACAGCATAGTATTTTCTCTTTCTAACACCGTTTTAATTAGATCATATTTCTTCTCATATCAAAAGACCGTCAGACACGAAATTCTCCCATTTTGGGTCACTCCACGGAGAGCCATTGAGCTACAAAAATATAAATAACAGACCGTGTTCAATATTTTTGTGACAATATCCTTCGTAATTTTTTCTCCACGGTCGGGTGTCACCCCCCCAGGGTGTGGTGTCACCCCCCCATCGGGTGGCACCCGGGGCGGACCGCCACCCTTCCCCTCCCTCGACACGCTACTGGTAAGGGAGACACAACAATTTCTATGAGAGCTGTGTGAGTTGTTCCGAACACCAAACAAATAGACCTGATGGGTTAAGAAATTAAAAAAATAATCAGTTATCTTCCATCCTTGCTAGAAGCTCTACTCTATGAAGCCTATCAAGTTTTATAAGCTACTATAGTTTGTGATTGCATACAATACTGTAATAGCTATATACAAATCCTTCTTTAAATGTTTTTATTAACCTTATCTAAACGGCTGTCGCATATGATGTGATCCATCATTGACTATCCCCGCACTTTGATGTCGCACAATATGTAAATTGTGTCGATGTGCGCCACGTGATGGGTTAGATTACGCTATAAAGATTAATTGCATGAATTTGAATTTTTGTTTTCCTATCCTATCCTTTATAAGGGAGTTTCACCGTAATTACAGTAATGTGTCTTGTGTCCAGGTAACTGCCTTTGCGTAGGCGATCACGTTTCTTGGCACAGTCCCCTGGACGGGGGCCCTGCGGGGGCCATCCGCCACATGGTGGTAGGGGCGGACCCTCGCCTCTCCACCACACACACACCCCTGGGAAAAGTCGACTACGTACAGGTACTCTAACAGTATACTTTTGTGTTAATTAATGTTGATGAAATTATATTTTAAAATTATTGGATGTCGTAGAAAAACGAATAGTGTCAGAAGTGAGATCTATACCGATTTTAAAAGAAAACTGATCGCCATTTTATATAAGACTTTTTAACGCTTGAGGCCCTTTTGGACTGGCTGTTGAAATTTACTATGAGTTCATAAGAGAATTTCAATCATTGATGTATTTATATTTAGATGAGACATGAAGCGAAAAAATGGGTTCCACTTTTGTACGTCCAATTTGGCCTCCAACATTCCCAACGCTCTAGCGCCACAACCAATAATTCTACGCTCAACGCTTTAACCAACACCTCTGCCATAGGTCACCCGAAGTGGTGCCTGGGTTCATGGGGTGAGATTTGTTCGGGTCTTAGCGGCGGATGTGTCGGCCCACCGACTAGAGCAACTCATCCATAGCGTGGCAGGCTGGATTGGAAGAGAATGGTTGAGGGAGTTGACCTCTCCAGCAGTACTCTCTTGGAACATCGCCTTGCACCGCAGTGAGAGGGACGGATTCATACTCACTCCTGGACACGCTGACCCCCAGAGTCCTACCCATCCCTAATACCCTTTTCCTTTCCACTTCCCGTCCTTCCTTTCCTAAAAAGACCCTCCACACAGCATCCCCGAAGATGACGTAGGCCCTGAGGGGAATTATTTTCCGCAGGGCCTCCTGTGTAAAAAAAACGCCTAACAACCAGAAATTACAAAATTGAGCACGTGCTGGTCGCATCGATCATCGCTAGTGGAATACTCTCAACCAGTTATTAGTATGCAATAGCGCCTCTAACTGTACATACAGCTCTATGATTTCAATACATATTTTAAATGGTTTGATCAATTTCACCTAAAGTGAGATAAAATTGATCTTATTTCGGGCGTACAGACAAGCCTGTAAACTACATCTATCATTTTAACTTCTCTTCAGTGTTGGATGTGTAACTTTCTTTGAATCAATAACCAACCCCTTTTCTTCTGCTTAAGGTACTGTCAAACTACGCTATGAAGTAGCAAGCGATTTTGGGCTTGGCCTATTTCAGCATATTGCTCGCCATTCATTCCCAATGGGAGCGTATGGCGAGTGATATGCTATAGGCCAAGCCACAAAAGTATAGCGCGCGTATAGCGTGGTCTGATTACCGATTTGTCTTATTTTTTAGTCATTTCCTTGTTGCTGAGGAAGGTAACCCCCACTCCACCATATTGGTAGTAAATCAGTTATACATTATTATGTAATGTTATATACGTAGTATATCAAATTATTGTCATTGCATTCCCAATTGTATAACACCAGGAATGTTTTCGACAATCAAAATATCGATGGTGGAAAGGCGAAGTGACTGGAGAGAGAAATGGCTCAAGCGCCATACTAGCTAGCTGTATGACTTGTGCCCTTTTTTTATGCTGTATGGCTTGAGCCCTTTTTTTTCAGCTGTATGACTTGTTAGTTACTTCGCCTTTCCACCGTCGATATTTTTAAATTAAATTAGGTATGTGTTTAGCCCTGGAGACATTGATTATTCAAGCATAATATACATTTTAATTATTAATTTTTGCATTTCAAAATTTTAATTTCCATTTTTGTTTCTATTTTTCTTTAAAATGTTGTTATTTTTTTTGTCTTAATTTTTTCACTAAATTTTATTTATTTTTTAATTTTTATTTATATACTTATATGTTTTAATTTATATATTTGTATAGAACACTTCTTGAGTTCTTAACATTTAATCTTTATTATTAATTTTTGTATTTCAAAATTTGAATTTTCATTTTTTATCTACTTTTCTGATCTTTATTTTTCACTTACTTTTAAATATTTCGTAATATGTATTTAGTATATTTAATCATCTGTTTTAATAAAATAGTATTTGTATTAATTTAAATAAATATTAAATGTACGGCTACCATAACACGGGCATGAGCCCAGTGTGGTAGCCAAAAAAACAAATATCTGTAACTAGTAAAAATTTTTATGAAAAAAAAAAAAAAAATTATTATGTACTTGGGTTAATATTTCAGTCTCAAGAATCGGAAGATAATTTAACCATTCCGTATAAGTTTACAGATTTCTGAAATTAATTTTATATTTGTTTTTGTTATTTATTCTATTTATTTAGCGGTTTGTCCCCTAAAGATATTTAGAAATTTTCCTATTATTGTTTAAATAGAGATGAAAGTATTAATAAATAACATAAATTTATCAAAACGAGTAGGTCACATGTATAATGTAGATATAAATGAACCTAACCTAACCTTTATCTTGCTTGTAGGTTGTCGGGGTGACGGACTCAGAGCTCCGCTCGGCTCAACGCTGCGGGGGCACCCCTCTCCTCGAAGCCCTAGCTGATCTTCAAAGGTAGAATGCTCATTTTATTTTATTTTATAAAGTGTTTGATCAATCTTTAACCCGTTTAATCACGGGAGACCCAAGTTGTCCCAAAACATCATATGCCGTTATAATAATAGGATACCCAGATTGTCCCAGAGCGACCGTGCATTATTAAAAGTTAGATATCTCTCTTTCTGTAATGCGAATATTTGTGATTTCTCTTATGTTAGAAACGGAAAGAAATAATGCTTCTCATTGTCTTAGAATTATATGAGCTAGGTTGTTCAGATATTTTACAAACCTGATCATAAGTGACGGTTTGATTTTGCGCCTATTTGTGACGTAACCCACATTTAATTTTAAAATAAAATTGTATGAAAGTGATAAAAAGTGAGGTGACAGTTTTATTACAAATTTTGTTTAGAAAAGGAATCTGAATTTAAAATTTGAAGTTTATTCTATTTTAATTACTTTAATTCAAATATTCGCAGGTATGCATTTTTTTAGCCAATTTACATTTCCAATATTAAAATTTTAATATTTATAAATTAAAATGTTGATTTCTAATAAACATATCGGAAAGATTATTTTATCTAAATTTTAGAACAATTTTTATTTTTGCAAAAGCGTTAAAAAAAACTAATAAATAGGAACATTTAAAATGCATGGGAAGAACCAGGAATTTTGCGCGCAAACTTTGACAGGCAAAAGTTGACAGAAAATTATTTTCTTATTAATTAAAGGAAAACAATCACTTTGTTTGTAACCACGATTTATTGATTTAATTTTTATTTACCGACCGGTTTCGCTTAATACAAGCATCTTCAGGGTATAAATTAAAACTGATGAAAAAATACATTGTGTGAGCTTATATATACATACAGACAGCTTATATATACATATGTATATATAAGCTCACACAATGTATTTTTTCATCAGTTTTAACTCGTTGAATGCCGCGAGTAAATGGGGTTGGTTGTAACCAATTAGCGTTCGCAAAAAGCGGCAGCCATGACACCCAATGTCCGGCGATTCTGACAGCGTCCTTGAGAAATTTCGTACATAGAAAGGTCAAAGTTGAAGACCAAAGAATTTTTCCCGCGCATGCGCAAGAACTGCGCACGTTCCCGCGCTCCGGTAAATCATTAATATAAATTATATGGAGTCACCAATCTAATTGCGGTTTTCTCTATGGTAAAGAGCGATAATAGAGCAAGCGATTCTGACCGTGTTCTTCATACACTTTCTTTATACATAAGGGTCAAAATCGCGTTTCAAAATCAGGACACGCCGGCGCACGAGCGGCAAATGAGTGGTTAATTTATCAAGAGAATAAGTTAAACATTGTAGAAAGCACAATGTTGCTTACAGGAGCTACTCAGACCCCATCCTCTTTTAATTCACTCTGCAATAATAAATAATAGATTAACCCTTCGAATAATAAGAAAATATTTTGGTAGAAAGCAGTCACTTTGTGGTTTGACATATTAATTAAAGGAAAACAATCACTTTGTTTGTAACCACGATTTATTGATTTAATTTTTATTTACCGACCGGTTTCGCTTAATACAAGCATCTTCAGGGTATAAATTAAAACTGATGAAAAAATACATTGTGTGAGCTTATATATACATACAGACAGCTTATATATACATATGTATATATAAGCTCACACAATGTATTTTTTCATCAGTTTTAATTTATACCCTGAAGATGCTTGTATTAAGCGAAACCGGTCGGTAAATAAAAATTAAATCAATAAATCGTGGTTACAAACAAAGTGATTGTTTTCCTTTAATTAATATGTCAAACCACAAATAGACTGCTTTCTACCAAAATATTTTCTTATTATTCGAAGGGTTAATCTATATATATATATATATATATTAATGTTCACTTTGGGAAAGCTCTTTTTCCGCGCACTTTTTCGTTGACGCAAAAACGACCAGTACGCCCTTTACGTTTCACCCACCTCAAGGTTCACTTTCGGTTCAAGCAAATTCAGTGCACCCTCAGTACTTTGATTTTGCGGAGTTTATTTTTGTCGACAAAATTAGCGCCTTATTCACAGAAAAACTGACGCGAATCAACGGCGAAAACTAGAACCAATAGTAAAATTATACTCAATTCGGCCAGGTTACATTTCCCGCCGACAGGTTCGCGTTTCCAAAAAAAAGATGTCATTTTGGCCATCAGTTTCATCCTCAGTACTTTGATTTTGCGAGGTCAGTTTTTTTCGACAAAATTAGCGCTTTATTCACAGAAAAACCGATGCGAATCAACGGCGAAAACTAGAACCAATAGTAAAATCACACTCAATTCGGCCAGGTTACATTTCCCGCCGACAGGTTCGCGTTTCCAAAAAAAAGATGTCATTTTGGTCATCAGTTTCAATGCAAATGAAAATGCTAGGAATATTGAGTCAGGTCAGGGATCGTAGACGTCAAATTTTTAGCCTAACAAAACGGAACTCTCGGCGGTTTCGGTCGTTGTTTTTCGGAAAACGACATTACCGCCGAAAAACAGATTCCGGGCTAGATGTTTTTTGAAAATACGATAGCCGGATAGATTCCGCAACTTTTAACACCAATATAACATGCCCATCCCATGTAAAAAAAGTCAGGAGATGCTGACAAAACTCGAAATTTTCCGAAAAAAAATCATCAAAATACGCGCTCACAGATTCCATCGGAAGTTTAATTATTGGTGGCCAGTTCAAATTAACACGCTTTTCATTCGGGGTAGGTACCTACTTATTTCGGTAGTCTTGCAAATATGATGAAAAAAGCTAAGATTGCCGGAATCTAAGGAAATGCGCAGGTACCTACCTGAATGGGTACCTACACAACGAATTAGGTTTTAATGCAATAAATACTACGGTAAGGTTGTTTCGATGATACAGAATAATTGAACTTTTTTTAAGTTAATTTTCACGTTCTGTGATGGTTCTACTCAAATTCTATTGTTTTATCATTACAGACCAGTTACATCACAAAACTGAAATAATTACAGAACTCGAACGGAACTTTATAGAACTGAAAATTTAAAGAATTGTCAACTTTTTTTTATTAATTATTTTTTTTATTTTTAAGTGTGTTCTATTTGGACATTGTTAAATAAAAAAAATAATTACGCGTGTTCTAGGTAGGTACTTACTTGCAGGGACTTTTTTCATTTAAAAATCAAAACATGATATTGAATGAATTTATTTATAGTGAAAATTATTTTATGCTCAACAGCATAATGGCGTCGTTTTGGTGAAATATTACAACAAAGTACCTACTTAGTACTTACACTTGCAAAATGAAATACAATACAACTACAATAGTGAGCTCCGGCATAATGAAATTTTGCACTGCTAAACCGTGCAACCGATTGTTATTGTTAATGGACTATTTGTGCGTAAATAAATTAATTATATACAGCGGGTACCCGGCATGCGTTGCGAGGCCACTTTAACTTCGGGGTCAACTAAACCGTAATGGTTCCCTACCAAGTCCCGGGAAACAACATTAAAAAATTATGCACTTTATAAAATTATATACAACGGGTACCCGGCATGCGTTGCAAGGCCGCTTTAACCTCGGGGTCAATAAAACTGTAATGTTTCCATCCGAAGTCCTGGGAAACTACATTATAATGCAAGCGCCTGCACTATGTAACATTATATACTACGGGTACCCGGCATGCGTTGCAACTGCACTTTAACCTCAGGGTCAACTAAACTGTAATGGTTCCATCCCAAGTCCCCGGAAACTACATTATAATGCAAGCGCCTGCACTATATAACATTATATACAACGGGTACCCGGCATGCGTTGCAAGGTCACTGTAACCTCGGGGTCAACTTAATTATAATGGTTCCATCCCAAGTCCCGGGAAACTACATTATAATGCAAGCGCCTGCACTATATAAAATTATTTACAACGGGTATCCGGCGTGCGTTGCAAGGGCACTTTAACCTCGGGGTCAATAAAACTGTAATGTTTCCGTCCCAAGTCCCGGGAAACTGCATTATAATGCAAGCGCCTGCACTATTTAACATTATATATAACGGGTATCTGGCATAAGTAAGTGAAGTTTTACTTCAGTCGTGTGGTCTAAAGCACACTTTTTTTAATTTATTTTCACGTTCTGTGTTATTTTGTCTTCGATCGCGATGAAACTTTGGGGATTTCATGTGCGCATCGCCTCAATTCTTTCTGTATAAAATAGTGAGCTCTGGCATCATGAAATTATGCATTGCTAAACCGTTCATCCGATTGCGATGGAACTTTGGGGATTTGATTGCTGCATCCCTTCGATTCTTTCTGTATAAAATAGTGAGCTTGGGCATCATAAGATTATGCTTTGCTAAACCGTTCATCCGATTGCGTTTGGGGATTTGATGTGCGCTGGCCGGCAATGGTTTTTGTGTACAACAGTGAGCTCTGGTATCATGAAATTACGCATTGCTAAACCAATTAACCGATTGCAATGAAAATTTGATATTTAACCGATTTATATTTAATTTAACACACACTCCTCCTCGCTTCATCCACGTTCACACGTCAAATCGCATACTGTTTAAACCCGTTTATTGCTTTTGCAATGGGCCCAGCTAGTATATATTAATGTTCACTTTGGGAAAGCTCTTTTTCCGCGCACTTTTTCGTTGACGCAAAAACGACCAGTACGCCCTTTACGTTTCACCCACCTCAAGGTTCACTTTCGGTTAAAGCAAATTCAGTGCACCCTCAGTACTTTGATTTTGCGAGGTCAGTTTTTTTCGACAAAATTAGCGCCTTATTCACAGAAAAACTGACGCGAATCAACGGCGAAAACTAGAACCAATAGTAAAATTACACTCAATTCGGCCAGGTTACATTTCCCGCCGACAGGTTCGCGTTTCCAAAAAAATGATGTCATTTTGGCCATCAGTTTCGATGCAAATGAAAATGCTAGGAATATTGAGTCAGGTCAGGGATCTCAGACGTCAAATTTTTAGCCTAACAAAGCAGACTTTTCACGGTTTTCGGTAGTGGTTTTACGGTACGCGGCATTGCGGCCCCAAAACCGATCCCGGCTCGGATGTTTTTCAAAAATCTAATACAATAGAGAATTCCGCAACTTTTAAAACCAAAATTGTATGCCCATCCCATATAAAATAGTTCAGGAGATGCTGACAAAATTCGACATTTTCCGAAAAAAAATCATCAAAACACGCGCTTACAGATTCCATCGGAAGTTAAAATTTTGCTAGCCAGTTCAAATTAACACGTTATTCATTCGGGGTAGGTACCTACTTATTTCGGTAGTATTGCAAATATGATGAAAAAAGCAAAGAGAAGAAAATGCGCAGGTACCTACCCGAATACGTAGATACACAATTAATTAGGTTTTAATGCAATGGTAAGGTTGTTTCGATGATACTGAATAATTCAACTTTTTTTAAAGTTAATTTTCACGTTCTTTATTGGTTCTACTCAAGTTCTGTTATTTTATCATTAAAGGTCAGTTACATTGCAAAACTAAAATAATTACAGAACTCGAACGGAACTATCTAGAACTGAAAATTTACTAGAAAAATTTAAAGAATTGTCAATTTTTTTTATTAATTATTATTTTTTTTATTTTTAAGTGTGTTCTATTTAAACATTGTTAAATAAAAAAAAATAATAAAATATATATATATATATATATATACATTACGCGTGTTCTAGGTAGGTACTTACTTGCGGGGACTTTTTTCATTTAAAAATCAAAACATGATATTGAATGAATTTATTTGTAGTGAAAATTATTTTATGCTCAACAGCATAATGGCGTCGTTTTGGTGAAATATTACAACAAAGTACCTACTTAGTACTTACACTTGCAAAATGAAATACAATACAACTACAATAGTGAGCTCCGGCATAATGAAATTTTGCACTGCTAAACCGTGCAACCGATTGTTATTGTTAATGGACTATTTGTGCGTAAATAAATTAATTATATACAGCGGGTACCCGGCATGCGTTGCGAGGCCACTTTATCTTCGGGGTCAACTAAACCGTAATGGTTCCCTACTAAGTCCCGGGAAACAACATTATAAAATTATGCACTTTATAAAATTATATACAACGGGTACCCGGCATGCGTTGCAAGGCCGCTTTAACCTCGGGGTCAATAAAACTGTAATGTTTCCATCCGAAGTCCTGGGAAACTACATTATAATGCAAGCGCCTGCACTTTATAACAGTATATACAACGGGTACCCGGCATGCGTTGCAAGGTCACTGTAACCTCGGGGTCAACTTAATTATAATGGTTCCATCCCAAGTACCGGGAAACTACATTATAATGCAAGCAACTGCACTATATAAAATTATATACAACGGGTACCCGGTATGCGTTGCAAGGCGACTTTAACCTAGGGGTCAACTTTACTGTAATGGTTTCATCCCGATTCCCGGGAAATAAAATTTTAATGCAAGCGCCTGCAATTTATAACATAATATACAACGGGTACACGGCATGCGTTGCAAGGTCACTGTAACCTCGGGGTCAACTTAACTGTAATGGTTCCATCCCAATTCCCGGGAAATAATATTTTAAAGCAAGTGCCTGCAATATATAACATGATATACAACGGTTACTCGGCATGCGTTGCAAGGTCACTGTAACCTCGGGATCAACTTAACTGTAATGGTTCCATTCCAATTCCTGGGAAATTACATTTTAATGCAAGCGCTGCACTACATAACATTATATACAACGGGTACCCGGCATGCGTTGCAAGGCCACTTTGAACTCAGGTTTCTTCATATATTTAATTTAACACACACTCCTCCTCGCTTCATCCACGTTCACACGTCAAATCGCATAGTGTCTTAACCCGTCAGTTGCTTCTGCAACGGGCAAAACCTAGTATATATAGTATTGTTCACTTTGGGAAAGCTCTTTTTCCGCGCACTTTTTTGTTGACGCAAAAACGACCAGTACGCCCTTTGCGTTTCACCCACCTCAAGGTTCACTTTCGGTCGAAGCAAATTCAGACATGGAAGCTGGGAGTTTTTTTTTTTCGACAAAAAAAATATATACAGGGATTTATTCTCCGATACGAATCGGCGTCGAAAACTAGAAGCTCTACTCGAATCACTCGATTATATTTCCCGCCGACAGACGGCGTTTGAAAAAAAAAAATGACGAAAAAACCCGCTAATTTCACAAAGGAAAATGCTATATAGGACTATTGACATAGGTCAGGATCTTAGATGTCAAATTTTTAGCCTAACAAAACGGAACTCTCGGCGGTTTCGGTCGTTGTTTTTCGGAAAACGACATTACCGCCGAAAAACCGATTCCGGGCTAGATGTTTTTTGAAAATACGATAGCCGGATAGATTCCGCAACTTTTAACACCAATAAAACATATGATTCTCATATAAAATACGTCAGGAGATGCTGACAAAACTCGAAATTTTCCGAAAAAAAATCATCAAAATACGCGCTCACAGATTCCATCGGAAGTTTAAATATTTGCTGGCCAGTTCAAATTAACACGTTTTTCATTCGGGGTAGGTACCTACTTATTTCGGTAGTATTGCAAATATGATGAAAAAAGCTAAGATTGCCGGAATCTAAGGAAATGCGCAGGTACCTACCTGAATGGGTACCTACACAACGAATTAGGTTTTAATGCAATAAATACTAAGGTAAGGTTGTTTCGATGATACAGAATAATTGAACTTTTTTAAGTTAATTTTCACGTTCTGTGATGGTTCTACTCAAATTCTATTGTTTTATCATTACAGACCAGTTACATCACAAAACTGAAATAATTACAGAACTCGAACGGAACTTTATAGAACTGAAAATTTACTAGAAAAATTTAAAGAATTGTCAATTTTTTTTATTAATTATTTTTTTTATTTTTAAGTGTGTTCTATTTGAACATTGTATATATATATATACATTACGCGTGTTCTAGGTAGGTACTTACTTGCGGGGACTTTTTTCATTTAAAAATCAAAACATGATATTGAATGAATTTATTTGTAGTGAAAATTATTTTATGCTCAACAGCATAATGGCGTCGTTTTGGTGAAATATTACAACAAAGTACCTACTTAGTACTTACACTTGCAAAATGAAATACAATACAACTACAATAGTGAGCTCCGGCATAATGAAATTTTGCACTGCTAAACCGTGCAACCGATTGTTATTGTTAATGGACTATTTGTGCGTAAATAAATTAATTATATACAGCGGGTACCCGGCATGCGTTGCGAGGCCACTTTAACTTCGGGGTCAACTAAACCGTAATGGTTCCCTACCAAGTCCCGGGAAACAACATTATAAAATTTTGCACTTTATAAAATTATATACAACGGGTACCCGGCATGCGTTGCAAGGCCGCTTTAACCTCGGGGTCAATAAAACTGTAATGTTTCCATCCGAAGTCCTGGGAAACTACATTATAATGCAAGCGCCTGCACTATGTAACATTATATACTACGGGTACCCGGCATGCGTTGCAAAGCCACTTTAACCTCAGGGTCAACTAAACTCTAATGGTTCCATCCCAAGTCCCCGGAAACTACATTATAATGCAAGCGCCTGCACTATATAACATTATATACAACGGGTACCCGGCATGCGTTGCAAGGTCACTGTAACCTAGGGGTCAACTTTACTGTAATGGTTTCATCCCGATTCCCGGGAAATAAATTTTAATGCAAGCGCCTGCAATTTATAACATAATATACAACGGGTAAACGGCATGCGTTGCAAGGTCACTGTAACCTCGGGGTCAACTTAACTGTAATGGTTCCATCCCAATTCCCGGGAAATAACATTTTAAAGCAAGCGCCTGCACTATATAACATTATATACAACGGGTACCCGGTATGCGTTACAAGGTCACTGTAACCTAGGGGTCAACTTTACTGTAATGGTTTCATCCCGATTCCCGGGAAATAAAATTTTAATGCAAGCGCCTGCAATTTATAACATAATATACAACGGTTACTCGGCATGCGTTGCAAGGTCACTGTAACCTCGGGGTCAACTTAACTGTAATGGTTCCATTCCAATTCCTGGGAAATTACATTTTAATGCAAGCGCTGCACTACATAACATTATATACAACGGGTACCCGGCATGCGTTGCAAGGTCACTGTAACCTCAGGTTTCTTCATATATTTAATTTAACACACACTCTTCCTCGCTTCATCCACGTTCACACGTCAAATCGCATAGTGTTTAAACCCGTCAGTTGCTTCTGCAACGGGCAAAACCTAGTATATATTAATACACAGTTTTGGAAAACCTCACTTTTTTTGCCGCGCTAAAAACGACCACTCTGCCCTTGACGTTTCAACTACCTTAAGGGTCACTTTCGCTCGAAGCGGATTCAGACAGGGTCGTGTCCCGATTGAGGACCAGATTTCATACAAAAAAGTTGATGCAGGATTAACAGCGCACCCAACGGCGAAAACTACAATTAGATCTCTCACCGACGAAGAAATTCGGCCTCAGTTATATTTTCTGCCGACAGGTTCACCCGTTAAAAAATGTCGAATATTTCAGTGCGTCAGAAAAGTTCACCTCCCATACAAAACTGTATTTGCTAGGGATTTATTAATTTTACGGCTTTATTGGAAATAACGTAGAAAAATGGACATTTTAAAGGCCCTTTGCGGGAACGCAGATTACAGCGTAAAAAAATATTTTGACCGAGATGTTTTTCAATAAATTGTAAAAATACAAGTTTTAGAAACTTTTAAAGTTGCGACATGTACCGCATACCATTCAAAATGTTACACAATTTTGCATTAAAATTCAACATTATTTTGACATTTAAGACATATTCACTTTCATCGACAATGTATAATTACAGGGTGGCCACAGACCTGGAATACCTGGAAAACCTGGAATTATCAGGGAATTTTACCGAACCTGGAATTATCAGGGAAATGTCAGGGAATTTCGAAAAAAAATTATAATATCAGGGAATTCCAAAAATAAAACTATATTCGTTATTTTGCGATTTGTGCAACCCCAAAGTTGTGTTATATTACTTTTACTTGCGACTTGTGTAACAAAAGATATGCCGATAAAGACAAACTAGATAGGTATTTTTTTATTATTATTTTCATTATTATTTTCATTAATGCCCTTGCAACACAATCATGTCGTCTAGTTGATGTGTGTGTGTGTGTTTTTATTTTGTGTGTGTAGGTATTTTAACATTTAAATCAAGGTTTTCAGTATTTATAAAATTACATTGTATCACTATTATTTATACCATAGCTTTGTGTAAATACATAATAAACCTCTTTCTAAACTTTAGTCGAATGCTTATGGTTCAGTTTTCTCTGAACCATAAGCATTTTCTTATGGTTCAGATATGGTTTCTTCTTTTCTTTTCTTCTACCCAAAGGGTATATTGTTTTAATTATTAATATTCTAAATCTAAACTGTTCCCTAGTATTGTTGCTTATTTCATGTGATATTTTTTTTGTATCTCTTCTAATATTAATGTTTTTTTTGTTTATTTTTCTATTTTTGTCTCGTCTTTTCATTTCTTCAGGCGAAATATCATAAATTTGTAACAAGTGTATTTTGTGTTCAATAGATTATTGTAATGCAAAGAAATAATTTATGCTATAGATGACGGAATTCCCTTTATTATTTATTTAACAAACGACATCCCCATAGGGAACGTACCCATAATACGTGACCAACTTTTTGCACTTTTTAACCCCCCCCCCCGCCCAGTGACCAAAAACCTAAGCCCCCCGACGCTCATTTGTACCAAGAGTGGTATTTTGAAGACCCCCCCCACTGAACAGGTCACGTAGTATGGGTACGTTCCCTTATATCAAATTAAACATATCATGGAAAAATGTAGAAACTGCCCTGGAAAACCTGGAATTATCAGGGAATTTTGAAATCCGTTTTTTGTGGCCACCCTGAATTATGCGGCCAGTACAAATCGGTGGTTGAGTAGGTACTTAAATTCCTTTCAAATCACAAAAAATAACAATTAACAACGTGCTCGATAATCGAGGTAGGTACTGCAGATACTAAATACCTACGTACAAAATGAAATTTGCTAGGGAAATTATTCTCAGTACCTAATAATACGGCTTTGCTGAAAGAATTTGACATTTGAAAAGTGCATTACGCCAACGAAGATATCATCAAAAACACACATCCTAATGAAAATGTTTTTGGATAATTTCAAGGACTGGAGGTCATAAAACTTTATTATCACATAATTACGGTTGCGATCCATTTAAAATATGTCACAGTTTTGTATTAAACTTTTGACATTTTGACAAAAATCAAAGTGAAAATCGTTCCTTCGAGGATGAAAAATTCTGTTGCCAGGTAATGCCAAAGTAGGTAGGTAGGTACTAAATACGTTGAAAATGTCGTGGATTTACATGTTTGAAATATTCGGGCAATGCTGCATTCATATAAATCAGAAGTTTTATGATATTGATTTCAAATCAGATGGGTAGGTACCTACTTAATTCCTTCGAAAATCAAATAAATTGCTAATTTTTTTAATGCTGCATCCACATTTTAAGTCAATAGCTTTAGTTTGGTGAATTTCTATAAATTCAATTACAAATGGGCCAGAAGTACCTACTCAGGTGGGAACGTTATCGATCAAATATTGAGAAAATAATAAAATGAGTTAATTTAAATAACGATGGTCAATTTTTTTGCCAAATGATGTAGGTGCCTACTTGAACATAGTATGTCGATATAATTATTTTTTCCTTAGGAAAAACAAAGAATGTTGCCATTTTTGCGTACTATTTATTGCGCTAATTTGTTAAGAAATTAAATAAACTCGATAAAATTATTTTTTCCCAACATTACATTAATTTCTACAGCGCCATTCTGCAAAACATCACACCAAGATCGCAGTGCTCTATACAAGGAGCACAGAAGTACGAGTAGTTATAATATCAAAATTATTTGAATTAAATTAAATATTTATTGAAAAAAAAAAAATTGTGAAAAGACGTAGGTACCTAAAATAATTATCTTTTCTGTGATTTTGATTTTGCTGAGGAAATAATATATTGTTAATAATTAAGAATGGTCCAATTTTTTTGACAAATGGTGTAGATACCTACTTGAGTAATGCGCTGGAACTACATTTGTTCTGTAATTGTTATGTACATTTTTAATTAAATTTTGATGTGAATACCTACCGCACAAGAGTCCCAACCACTGGAGCCAATGAGACTATCATCTTTGAGGATGCTGTGCGGAGGGTTTTTTAAGGGAAATTAAGGAGAAGAAGATATGTGAAGGAAAAGGGTATGAGGGGTGGGTAGGAATCTGGAGGTCAGTGTGGCCAGGAGTGACGGACGTATGAATCTATTCCTCACACTGCGGTGCAAGGCGAAGGGTTGGGAGAATCTGGCTGGAGAGGTCAAAAGCCTTCCAATAATTATGGTAACAAGGGAAAGGATAAGAGGGAGATATAAGTTAGTGACGTATTTTATATTGTTAATGGACTTTTTGTCCGTAAATAAATAAATTATATACAGCGGGTACCCGGCATGCGTTGCAAAGCCACTTTAACCTCGGGGTCCATTAAACTGTAATGGTTCCATCCCAAATCTCGGAAAACAACATTATAATGCAAGCTCCTGTACTATATAACATTATATACAACGGGTACCTGGCATGTGTTGCAAGGTCACTGTAACCTCGGGGTCAACTTTACTGTAATGGTTCCATCCCAATTCCCGGGAATTAAAATTTTAATGCAAGCGCCTGCAATTTATAACATAATATACAACGGGTACACGGCATGCGTTGCAAGGTCACTGTAACCTCGGGGTCAACTTAACTGTAATGGTTCCATTCCAATTCCTGGGAAATAACATTTTCATGCAAGCGCTGCACTACATAACATTATATACAACGGGTACCCGGCATGCGTTGCAAGGTGACGGTAGCCTCAGGTTTCTTCATATATTTAATTAAACACACACTCCTCCTCGCTTCATCCACGTTCACACGTCAAATCGCATAGTGTTTTAACCCGTTAGTTGCCGCTGCAACGGGCAAAACCTAGTTATTTATTATTGCAGAGTGAATTAAAGGAGGATGGGGTCTGAGTAGCTCCTGTAAGCAACATTGTGCTTTCTACAATGTTTAACTTATTCTCTTGACAAAAGCCCATTAATAATGTTCACAGGGTTGTCAATGGGACTTTAGCTATGTCTCCTGATCAATTATTATTTGAATATTGACTTAATCGTCTTTATATTTCCTACAGTTATTTATGTTTTTCACTCTTAACAACAAGTGCCTCCTGAGATGGCAATGTCCTGTTAATAATGACACGTGTCCTAACCTTCAAGTAAATAATCTTTCTAGTTGCGGTCCCTGGCTCGTGACAGACATGCAGCGTGTCCAGTCAGCTGAGCTCCCCGCGGACCCACAGGGACCCTCAGACCTCAGCGGGGTGGCTGCGTCCTGCCGCTGGGAGCCCCTGCCCCCCGTTGCCCCACCGGCGCCCGAACGGGACTCTTCCGAGATCCCCCAAACTGTCAAAGAAGAGATCAAATGCGTTCTGCAGCGCGGACTCTCTGATATCATCTCAAAATCTACGAGTCGAGAGGACACTCCTGTGGATGAGTGCAAGATGTCGACTGACAGTACAAAACTTTGTGAATCTTCCAAAAAGCTCCATGTCAATGATTCAACAGCCAAGTCATTAGCAGCCGATAAAGATATCTCCATGTCCACAGATAGTTTTAAAATGACCGACATGGAGAATGCCTTGTTGGAAGAAGTAATGCAGCTTCCTCCAAAGGGGGTGGTGACCGAGGAAGGGGACCTGTCCAGGGTGCACTTGTTTTTCGACAAGGAAGCGGCCAGCCTACTACCCCTGGCGCTGCGAGGAAGGGTGGTGCACGGTGCCCACTTCACCTGGACTGCCGTTGGAGGGGTTCAGGCCATCACCCTGCTGGGCCCCGGAGTGGGTGGGGCACTAGCTAGTGCCTCTAAACCCATTGCAGCCCTTAATGGCTGGCTTCAGGTAAATATTTCTGTATCTCTGGATTTGGTGAATAATTAAAGCTTTTCTTTGTATATGTATGTACCTCGATTTGCTTATTGCCTTTTTCTCGGTTTTAACTTGGCTCTTAAACGAAGCCAGCAGACTGCCCTGTTGGCATTCTCGGGCGGTTATAGGACTGTGGCCTCAGATGCATTACTGGCTCTTGCCGGTTTTCAGCCGATTGATCTTGAAATTAGGGAAATATTGACAAAGAAGGAACTTATTAGGGGCAGGGATGCTGTCCACCTGGGAGTCGAGTTGACACCGAGAGGAGACTTGGCCCTCCCTGTGTTGAAAATTAAAGCCATGCGCGAAAGGACGCTGAGCGTATGGCAAGAGTGATGGGATAATTCGATGAAGGGCAGACGGATTTTCTCCTTCTTCCCTTTAGTTAAATTCAGAATGGAAGGAGCACATATTTTGTATTTAACATATATTATGTTACCTGTCTTTTGTAAATTCATTATTTTCACTGTAATTAAAAAAAATGTACTGCATTCTATGTAAACGCCATATGGGCGTTTACGTAAAATAAATAAATATATATATATATATACATTGAATGGATGCTTTCCGTGCATAGGGAATTCAGGAGTCGGCTTCATAACTTGACCCTTTCTCCTCACCCAACCTGGTGACTGCTAGCTTCACTTCTTTGAACTTTCACTCATTCATTCATTGTTTATTAGTGTCAACCGTGTCCAGTTCTCTGTTAATGGAGATTCCAGCATTTACCCTTCTTTCAATAGGAATTACATTGTTTGCAGGTGTTTATTCCGTGCCCGCTGGCTCTGGAGATGGCAGAGCAACTGGCGGGACTGGAGGGGGCTGCCGTGGAGGGGGAGGTGGCCTCCCACTACGAGTGGCCCCAGCACGGACTCACCATTACCGTACTGGACATCTTCTCATGAGAACAGGGTGTCACACTCACTGAAATATTACAAATGTGAAGCTTGTTGTGGAATTAATAAAGTATACATATCTCCATACCTTACTAATGGACGGAACAGAGTGTCAGTATGATGAGAAAAAGTAAAGGTGAAAGAACAGTGGTGCTACCCAACCTTTTTTGAGGTTGGCAGCTAAATTTTATCTTAAATTCTATGGCAATCCATTTGTTATAAGTATCTTATAAGGATTTTTGTAGTTTCCTTCAAACAGACAATACGAATCTAGCGAAAATAATGTCCTACTGATCTTTTTCATAAAATATGAGAATCATTAAAATTTTCTAAACTTACAGGTAATCATTATTCGGATTGACCAAATTTGACTTTATGATCAACTGGTCAATCGATCGAAATATTAGCAACGTAGAGGAATGTGAAACTGGATTAATAAGGCATAAATTCCTCACCAGGAATTCCTGACAGGACACAGTTTACACACTAGAAAATTCCATTTATCGAAGTCACAGTTTGGCGATAATTGGACTTTGAATATTGAAAAGGAGCTTATACGAATGTATACCTTTACCTCCATACCTTACCAAAAGGATGTCATTTTCTAGAAAATTTCAAATAGATGGCTAATGGGCTCTACATACGACACTGCATGCTGGCCAGCAGGCAGTGACTGCAGGGAGCGTGGGGCGAACTAGCGCTGTCTCGTTCTAGCGGCCCTTTAGCAAACGAGTGCTAGTTCGCTCAAACCCACACTCTCTGCAGTCACTACATTTAGTGTCGTGTGTAGATCCCATTAAATATTCAACAGTCTGGAAATAATTAAGTATACCTTACATGTCTGAGGTGGCTGAGTTGGCATCGCGTTTGGGTTCCACCCAGGCGTCGTGTGTTCTATTTCTTAGCTGGCTACGTCCTCCATCACGACACAAGCAACATTTTCTGCTTACTGTGGTGGAAGTAGGAGATTTTTAAATATTATCAGGTTATTCGTAACCCAGGAATGTTTCCTTCTTTTTAAAAAAAAGTGCCATATAAATATGTATTTGGTAAATTGTAATTTTCAGATAACATTGAATTGAAAAAATAATAAGTGCCTTAAAACTTGATATATAAATTTATAACTTAATATGTAACATTAAAACTCTTTTTGAATTAATTTTATTACTATATTTGATAAATATGGAAAGGTAATGGCAAAATATTTTATTTTGATAATTAAACATATAAGAAGTTCCATAGCGCATGGTGGACATGATTTTACAAAATGATAACATTGATTGTGGTGCCCTATAAATTCCAGACAGAAAAAAACTGCACAAATACAATCACAACACCAGAATTCACAGATCTTATGTTTTTAGTGAGACAGACACCAATGAATCGATTTTTTTTTAATATTTAGTAAGAATCTACTATATTTTTTTTGTGAAATCTTTATAATAATAATATATTATGTTAATTTTAAGATTTACATTGCTTATGCTTATGTTAGAAAAGTTTTATAACAGTATAATATTATTAATTATAAAAACATCCTTGAATCTCTTAGGTTACGTATATACTCACGCGAGCCGAATTGCCGAGCTGAACCACGAATTATGGAAAAAGAATGAAGCAACGCAAACGGTGTGAGACCCCGCTTGCAGTTTTTCATTCCTTTCATACATAATTCGTGGTTCATCTTACGTGTCGGTTCGCAAATGTAAACACAGCATAATAGAACTACATATTTGTTGTTCATTAGCTTAAAATGTTGGTTAATTTAAAATGATATGACTTCGGTGATTACAGACTGCATTTGTGTAATGGATGACAATGTGAATCTGCTCTCTTGACAATAATTATCATATTTATGTAAATATTGGAAATGTCCAAATAAATGAAAACTTTAAATTTAATCAATGAATTTATCTTAAATCGCTGGTGCCCGGCATGCGTTGCTATGCCAATCAAAGATATAAATTGATTCTCCCTGCATGTCCTCTCCCGTGCATCCCTGTTCCCTTCCCTTCCCTCCCTCATGTCTTCCCTCTCCGCAAACGCCACCTCCCCCCTGCCTTTCCTGCCTGCCGTTAAAATATATGAAATACACACATTTTCATTTATACAAATTTCATAACGCCAGAGCTTACCATTTTATACAGCCCATGTTACTCCCTGATAATGTAGCTTTCTATTGGTGAAAGAATTTTTCAAATCGTTTCAGTAGTATCGGAGCCTATTCAATGCAAACAATCAAATCTTTCCTTTTTTAAACGACTTCGAAAAGGAGGAGGTTCTCAATTCGACTGTATTTTTATTTTTATTTTTTTATGTTTGTTACCTCAGAACTTTCGACTGGGTGAACCGATATTGATGATTCTTTTTTTATTTGAAAGCTGGTGCTTCCCGTGTAGTCCCATTTTGATTTGGTCCAGTTCTGACAATGGCATCCATGAGAAAATCATATAAGTCTTAAATTTGCATCAAGTATGTGCGCGACAAATGGACGAATAACTCAATATCACGCCAACCGATTTCGATGATTCTATTTTTATTGGAAAGGATGTACTTCAAGGGTAGTTTGATGAGAGTTTGGTTAGGTTCTGATTATGGGATCCATGACAAAGTAACGGAACTCTCCAATTTTGAAGAACAAATTTACGATACTCGGCCGAATCTTAATCGAATTAGTTAGTGTACTTCAGATTCACTAAAAATCAAAAAATAAACAAAAATTTTAACAAAACAAAAAAACGACTTCAAAAAATGCACTAAAAAGTAAAAAAATAATTTCGTATTCTTCTACAACTTTATAATCAACTTACCTTTTCTACTCATCAATATGTAGGTACGATTGTTATTTTTGGAGTCGGTGTCAACCAAGGTACCCGCGGCCCGGCGTGTTCACTTGACAGCTCCTCTCCCGCCGACACCGACTCCAAAAATAACAATCGTACATACATATTGATGAGTAGAAAAGGTAAGTTGATTATAAAGTTGTAGAAGAATACGAAATTATTTTTTTACTTTTTAGGGCATTTTTTGAAGTCGTTTTTTTGTTTTGTTAAATTTTTTGTTTATCTCTCTCTCTGGTTTCAATCCTGGGATTGGTTTGCAGCAATTTTCTTTAGTTTCCTCTTCCATTCTTCCCTGTCTTGTGCGGCTCTTTTGAGGTCTGCATATGATAAGCAGCGCACGTCCACCAGCAGGTCCTCCAGGTACTCTCGGCGTGGGCGTCCCCTAGAGTTTGTCCCCTCGGTCATACCCTCCATTATGGAATGCAAGAGGCCTTCTTGTCGTATTACATGGCCGATCCATCTTGCACGCCTTTCGGACAAGGTCCTGAGCAGGTGCCTTCCTCCTTCGATTCTTTGGAGAACCTCCTCATTTGTAATGTGGTCTCTCCAGGAAATTCCTAATAGTTTTCTATAGGACCACATCTCAAAAGCCTCTAGTCTCCGTTTATCTCTTTTGGATAGGCACCATGTTTCGCAGCCGTACATCAAGATACCCCATACATAGGTCTTGATGAGGAGTATTCTCAGCTTTAGGTCTATATTATTTGATTCTATATTATTTGATTCAATTATTTTCGACCTTTTATTGAAAGCAAGCCTAGCCTGGTGTATACGGCTGTCGACATCGCTCTTAGACCGACCGTCCCATGTTATTTTGCTCCCGAGATAGACAAACTCCTTGGCGTTCTTTAGTGGAACTCCTGACATCTCTATTCGCATCTGATGTTGCGTTCGGCCTACAGTCAGCAGCTTTGTTTTGTCTTTATTTATCTTCATGTTATAGTTATTTTGGAGAATGCTTTGCATGGTTGTTAAGGCCTCTTGCAGTTCTTCTTCGCTTTCAGCAACCAATGCAATATCGTCAGCAAACCTTATCATATCCACCTTTTGCCCGTGTATCTTTACACCTTTTCTGTGACTCATTCTCTCTCTCAAGTCGTCAATCGCACTTTGTATATAAGCGTTAAAAAGAACAGGTGACAGAGAGCATCCCTGTCTCACCCCTTGTCTTATACTGGCTTCTTTTGTATCATTGTCACATCTAATTATAGCGGCCTCATTCTTGTATAGCGCCTGGATTATTCGTCTATCTCTATATTTGATATCAATTCTCTTCAGAATCTCGAAGAGTCTTTTCCATTCTACTTTATCGAAAGCCTTTTCCAGGTCTATGAATGCGATGAATGTGTTTTTGGTTTCTTTTTATTCTTTTTTCAAGTAGTATTCGTAGCGACAATATTGCTTCTCTGGTTCCTACACCTCTTCTAAAGCCATACTGATCTCCGGAAAGGATGTTCTCTACTTTTGGTTCGATTCTTTTTAGAATGATATTAGTCAATATTTTTGAGGCATGAGATATTAGGCTAAGAGTTCTGTGTTGTTCACATTTCGTCGTGCCTGCTTTCTTTGGTAATGTAACAATTAGGCATTTCTCGAAATCCTCTGGTATCTTTCCAGCCTTATACATTGTCTGTATCATTTTAAACAGGGCATCTATAGTTCCTTTTCCTGCTGGTTTAATTAGTTCAGCCGGAACGTCATCGATTCCGGGTGCTTTCCCGTTTTTGAGGTTTTTCAGTGCGAGATCAAACTCTTCTCTAGTGATGGGATCTCCCAAATCATCTGCGTCTACCTCATTTTCTCTTTCTATCAATGTTTCGTTGTCACTATTTCCCTTCCCATTGTACAGCATTTCGAGGTATCTTTTCCATCTCTCTCCTATTTGGTCATTTTCGAAAAGTATTTTGCCGTCTTCTCCTTCTATTGCATTACCCTTTCCAACTCTCATCCCAAAGAAGTCTTTCACCGCAGCGTGAGCTCTTTCTATATTTCCTCTCTTGAGGTCGTCATTTATCTCATCGCATTTATTCTGGTAGAATGTTTCTTTGGCTATTCTTGACTCTCTATTTATTCTGTTTCTCAGCACTTTATATTTCTCTTGTGATTCAGTTCTTTTATCATTTTTGAGCTCTCTTCTATCTTTTATCATATTTAGGATCTCATCGGTTATCCATTCCTTCCTTGCTTGGGGTTTTTCCTTGCCTATAGTTTCCTCTGCCGTAGTTATGATCTTCTTCTTTATCACTTTCCAGATCGCATTCACGTTCTCCTCTTCCATTAGGTTGCATTCTTGCGTTTTTTCCCTAAAACTGTCGCTGATCTCTTTTATCTTTAATACTTTTGTATCCCATTTGAAATTTTTTCAGTTTTAGAATACTTTTGGCCATTACCATATTATGGTCACTATCTATATCTGGACTGGAATAGCTTCTACAGTCTTTTATTTGGTTTTTAAATCTATGTCTAACCATTATATAGTCTATTTGCAGTCTTTGTCTGTCTCCAGGGGATTTCCAGGTATATCGCTGTCTTGGGTGGTGTTGGAAACAAGTGTTTGCTATCACTAATTTGTGTTTTTCGCAGAATTCTGTCAATCTGTTTCCTCTGTCGTTTCTTGCACCCAGCCCAAAGGGCCCAATGCAAGTTCCTTCACGTCCTTCTCCTACAACAGCATTCCAATCTCCTAGGAGAATCAGATTTTCACCTGCTTTTATCTCTAATATAAGTTTATCTAGTGAACTGTATACCTACTCCACTTCTTCTTCGCTGTGACTAGATGTTGGCATATATACTTGGATAATTACAGTGTCTACAGGCTTAGTTTCTATTTTGACTAGAATAATTCTTCCACTATATTGCACATATCCCTTAACCCGTCTTCCCCATTCCTTGCACAGCACAACGCCTACTCCTCCTTGGCCAGGTTTATCCTTTATGCATCCTGTGTGGATGATTCTGTAGTTGCCACTCCAGAAGTCTCCACAATTGGGCCATCTCATCTCTGCTATACCTAGGACATTCAAATTTACGTTTTGCATCTCAGCTTTCAGATTATCCAGTTTGCTGTTTTGCAGTAACGTGCGGACATTCCACGTTGCCCATCTCGCTATTTGGTTCTTTGTATTTGACTTTGTGTTTTGTTTATATAGTATTAAAAAGATAATGTGTACCCAATAAGTTCCCTGGAAAAAGGGTTACATATTATTTTTCAAATAATATATTTTTGTAAAGATTTAACCCTTAGGCTGCAAAATCTTTTATTTTAACCTATCTCAGAATTTCATCCATTTCCATAGTTCTCTCTCTAATACAAAAAGAGTAAAACAAATTGAAACATGTTAAGTACAGTTCAGATCAAATTGTTTGCTTCTTTAGTTGGTAAAGAGAAGCAGAGGTCGCCCGCAGATGAGATGAGCTGATGACTTCAGATTGACTGTCAGCTGCGGATGGGTGAAAGCCAAAAAGAATCAGAAAACCTGAAGACATTTGAAGGGTTGGCGGATGAAACATGCATAGTCAAAGATCATTAGTTTTGAGAAAAAACAATTTTTTAATTAAAAAACCGTTTTAAACATTTTTTTTACTGAAGAGAATAATTTATTTTTTTTACATATTTTGAATATATATTTTTTTTTAATTGGACATTCAAAATTATAGTTATAATTTAAAACCCAAAAAAAAAATTTTTTTTTGTCACATTGCTGGAGGAATTATTTTACTTTATTGGCTAAAGAAACGTGCAAGTCCATTTTTTTAGGTTAAGTGACAAAACAGAAAATTGAAGAAATGTGACGAAAAAAAACTTTTTATTTTATTGGGTTTACTTTTTTGTTTTGAATATATTGCAGTACGCTTTTCTGATTGAAACATGCTAGTTATAACGAGCTATTCGCCTCGATCTCAATCGAGACGAATATCGGGCGAGATCTCTTGTCAGATTTTCAAATTTTTTTTTTTTTTTTTACATTAGCTCCACACAGGAGGCACCGAGGAAAACAATTTCCCTAGGGGTCTATGTCATCTTTGAGGATGCTGTGTGGAGGGTTTTTTAAGGGAAAGGAAGAAGAAGAAGTATGGGAAGGAAAAATGTATGAGGGGTGGGTAGGAATCTGGGGGTCAGTGTGGCCAAGAGTGACGGACGTATGAATCTATTCCTCACACTGTGGTGCAAGGCGAAGGGTCGGGAGAATCCGGCTGGAGAGGTCAAAAGGCCTCCCTCAATCAGTCTCCTCCGATCCAGCCCGCTACGCAGTGGTTGGGCAAACGTATCCGCCACCAAGACCTAGACAAACCTCATCCCATGAATCCGGGCACCCCTGCTAAGTCACCAAACGTAGCGAACCACTTGGGGTGACCTGTGGCAGGGGTGTTGGTTGTCCAATAAATGGTTCCCGGGGTGGCGGTACCCATACCCGCCTCCCAAATTGAAACTAATGCTGTTAAATGAATAAATAATCATGCATACTTGCATGAATTCGTGTTTAAAACAAACTAAACTAAAATATGTGACAGCTCACAGCTAAAATTCTGACATCGGCCCGTAGAAAAAGCAAATAACAGCCATAATTTTTTTTTTTTTTTTACATGAATACCGCACAAGAGTCCCAACTGCTCCCGTCTGGAGCCAGTGGGACTATGGCATCCCCAATTGGGGTATGTTGTGAGGCTGTGATAGGGAAGATGAAAGTAATAGGGGAAGGAGATAGGGAAGATGAAAGTGGGGAAGTACCTGGCTATTCAGATCTGGTCACCAAACACGGCTAAAGCCATTTCAAGCAACGTTTCAATTCTGAATGGTGGTCTTACACCAGGGTGATACTGAGAGTATCACTCTGGAACGTGCCGCAAATATACTATATATTATTTTAAATGAATAAATTGTGAAATAACACAAAATAATCAAATAAAATTTATTTGCCACGCCGGGATTCGATCCCGCGACCTTCGGAGTGCTAGTCAAGAGCCTTACCGCTGAACTATGCCGGCCGTCGTATAACTAGAACTATCACATTCCCACAAAAGATATAGAATAGCTCGTCAGAAATGCCAGAAGAATTGATACTGTTGTGATTATTTAGTTACAGAGAATTTCAGTAACTCTATTTATTTTTATAAATTTCTTTATCCTATTGGTTAAAATAGTCTCAGCGAGAGCTCGTATGGACATCATCGACGTTCATTCTCTTCCTTCTCACGTGTTTTGTTTGAAAACGAAAAAGATACTAGAAAGATCTCCAGCTGGGACTAGTATATTGGTTTTTTAGCAAACAGTTAAGGACCCTGCACCTACTTTCCGCAGATCAAAAAGATCCCAACGGAAGAAAGGAAAGTTTTTAAAAGTGTATTGCTCTTACAGACGATGCAGATATTTGACATCCACTTCAAACGGGTTATTCTATATCTTTTGCGTTAGCCTAACACAGGTTAATTGGTGTTAAATGAGTCACATGTAATGTACGTAACAGGAGTATAGATGGAGAAAAAGTTGAAGTTCTGATGGTATACTTTACACGACTTACTGATTATCCAGCATAACGCAAAACATACAGAATAACCTGTCAGGTTACTTTTGTTGGCAAGATGAAATTTCACCAGCATTTAAACTAAGGAGTTCCTAGTGAGACAGGCATATAGCACACCAATTGGAATTGAATTAATAAGGATGAAAAAAGAAAAAAAAATGCAGCAGGGCATAACATAAATTACTGGGATTCGTCATTCGCAGCTCTAGAAGGTTTCATAACACACATCTAACTTACCGGTGCACCTAATGTTATAATACGTACATAAAATATAAACCAAAATTTCGCTAAACTGTAACAGGATGTTTACTTGGGTGATCCGTTGGTTTCTGTTCGGACCTAAACAAAAATCTATTAGAGTTAAAAGTTTTCTACCAGAACAGGGACAGAATTAGAAACAGAGAAAGGGATAGAGCATAAAAACAGATTACATTTATTCATTTTTATTTAAACTCAATAAATTATATTTTTTATAACTAATGACTAATGAGAAAACAATAATATTTATAATATATACATTAATAAGATACATTTAGTGTTCTGCGACGTGGTACGTGATGGAGCAACATCAGAGTTAAGTAATTACGACAGTATTCCGAAAGTAAAATCACTTTTAGCAGGTGAAAGTAAAAAAAAGATTTGTGCAAATAGGATTTGTTACAAAATTATAAAAGGTAGTCAATCAGTTTTAGCAGGTGATGGTAAAAAAAAAGATTTGTGCAAATAGGATTTGTTACAAAATTATTAAAGGTAGTCAAGGGAATACAATAAATAAATTAATTTATCTAAAGTACCTATTATGTAACACCACCACGCATTGCCGAAGGAACAAGTACCATCTCCACATAATATGATAAACTGTACTTCTACAAACTGAACTTCGCAATCTCCAATCATTATCCTATCACATAATAAAATAAAAGCGAAAAATTTAATAATTATGTAATATTATAATATGTAGTTAAAAATGACATACATAACATATTTATAAATCAACTGTGGCAGGTCCAAACACTTTAGCTTACTGAAGTCCGAAGTTAGCATAGTTCAATTTGGAGCAGTAAATTATTTTGATAGAATTTTAAATGTGGTTAAATGGAGCTTTTAGTCGAAAAATAAAAGGACAAGGAATGGCATCCATCATTGATATTCCTAATTCAATGTTAAGCTGCACACATTGAGGTATAATGGCTGCACATATATCGTTGTGTGGAACATCACAGTCCATTGTTTGATAGTCAAATGGCTAGTACTGGATAGTGTCATTTTACATCAGTTGTCATGACACTAACCTTACAAATCCAAAATAAACTAATACCCAGCATTTATTTCGAGAGCCAAAAACACGGTTCATAGCTTAAGTTCTTTTTCAGTTCAAATATGTATAAACTCATTTATATTTCACCTAGAAGAATTCACTTTAAAAAACGAAAATAGACATAAATGCCTTGCAATGCAAGGCATTTATTAATTCAAGTTGCATATAAATTTGTTAATAAAAAATTCTACAATAGTCTGTACTCATTATGAGATGATTGCATAGGTACATACAAGAATACATTGCTAGCACCAACGAAGCTATGAACTGTTAAGTGAATCAAAATAAGTGCTAGAACTAGACACAAAGTTTTCCTTAGTTCCTCTTTTATAAACTCCTAAGTTTATTTTGAAAAATGATTTCTTCACAGTGAACAGAGTAGAGAATACGTCAACCTAATCAAGATAGCTTTGGGAACATGAATGCAGATAGGTATCACAGAATTGTTTTTATAAAATTTAAAAGACGCATTATAAAATGTGTAACAAAGTAATAAAATATAAGAAATTTATCACAAAAGTCTCATTAATAATTACACTGGGCAACTAACAGACTTATTGTGAAAATCTTTCCTTACAGCTTAAATTTGGCAGGGTCTCTTGGTCAGGGGAATATATAATAAACAAATCTTATAGAAATAACATTCAAAACCTACGTAAGTTCTACAAATTTCAATCTCAGCAACTAGCAATTAAAACCAATATGTGAGTAAAGCAAACTGACGTACATAGTTGGTTCGTAAAACAAATACATAAGTCATTTTAAAACATTATGTTGTGAATGGTTTTGAAATAACTGTGAAATATTGAACAGGGGTAAGAAGTAAAAAACCATAGCAATAAACATAGTAATAATTCTTAACTTATAACATGTCTTTCTGAATAATTATATATAATAAGCACTACCTACTGATATTATGGGTGGATATTGCTGTTTGATACAATGAAAACAAATAAGATTTTGTTTGCGTTTTGTTAAAAGCTTCAGAACAAAATGTCAACTACAATCAATTATTAACATCACTGATATAATATATATATATACATATTTAACTCCCAGCGAGTTGGTTAGTTAATAAAAGTTAGGTTAAAAATAATTTAAAATTTAATTTTAGGTATCAAGAGAAGTATTTAAAATATTGATTAGCACAGAACGAGATCTTAATGTCATACAATGTGATCTACAAAAAATGTTTTTTTATAGATAACATTGTTTGACATTAAACCCTCCAAGAGATCTCTCTAAGCTATATAGAATTTGATCATAGTAATGTTAATAATGAGGCTTGAAATATCATATAAATGCTTTATAAGTTTTTTTATACAAATCATCCACAAGGATATGGAGAGTTTAACATAAATGGGAGTGAGAGCTTTCCGACATCAAGATCTCCAAAAAAGAAGATAGATGGTCATAGTTTTATGAGAAATCACCTCATTGGGGTTTTTAACACTGAATGAGTTGTTTTATTCATTCTCTATTATTATTATTATTCAATTCCAAATGTTTAAAAACATTAACACCTTTATCGAAGAAATCAATTTCTTTGCGGCTTGACATTATAATAAAAATGAAAAATTATTTTGTTAAAAACCACTTTATTATACCCACAATTTTACAAATAGTCAAGTTTCAGTTATAACTAATCTACTTCAGGACCACAATAATATAAACT
Source organism: Limnephilus marmoratus (assembly GCA_917880885.1). Lineage (NCBI taxonomy): Eukaryota > Metazoa > Arthropoda > Insecta > Trichoptera > Limnephilidae > Limnephilus > Limnephilus marmoratus. Next base: position 48,711,486 of record OU862909.1, on the reverse strand, counting down.
AACTTAAGTACAGTCATTTTTACATACATATTTATATATAAAGAGTTAACAATGAGAGAAAAATATTAGAGGGGGATAGAACATCAGAGGGCGGTAGGCGTAGGTTACCTGGGAGGGTTGGGAGGAGAGTTGGGGTTACATGGGGAGAAATGTAACAGCTTTAAAATTGGACTTTTGGATAATTCCTTTGGTTTATTTAAAATCTATTAATATTTTTGTTTCCTTTCATAATTTATAACTAACAGGGGTATTAGTAAATTTTTCCATTTTTATTTCTATTTTTCTTTAAAATGTTATTTTTTTTCTCTTAATTCTTTCACAAAATGTTATTTATTTTTTAATTTATTTACTTATATGTTTTAATTTATTGTATATTTGTATAGAACACTTGAGTTCTTAACATTTAATCTTTATTATTAATTTTTGTATTTCAAAATTTGAATTTTCATTTTTATTTCTACTTTTCTTTAAAATATGATCTTTTTTTCTCTTTATTTTTCACTTACTTTAAAATATTTCATAATTTTTATTTAGTATATTTAATCATCTGTTTTAATAAAATAGTATTTGTATTAATTTAAATAAATATTAAATATACCACTACCATAACACGGGCATGAGCCCAGTGTGGTAGCCAAAAAAAACAAATATCTGTAACTAATAAAAAAGTTATGAAAAAAAAAAAACATAATTTCTACAGGGGTGCAAGTCCCAAATAAAAATGGAATAGGCTTTAGCCATAACTTGGAGGCATTCTGTATATACATAAGTAAATGTCTGTACTTAAATTAGTTTATATTTTTACGGTCCTGATGAAGGTTAGTTATTTATGATAGTTGGCTATTTTAAAATTGTGTAATAAGAAACAAAGTAATTTTTTAAATAAAATCTTTGTTATTAACTTATCAAAGTTAACTAACTCAAACGATTTAGGAAAACAGATTTTAGGGTAAAAATTGAAAATGGGACAATTAGGAGTGCGATAAACATTATAATTATTTAAAAGGTTTGTCTTAATTTTATTCTAATAAATAATAAAAATTCTTTAGATTGATTTCTCTATCAAATATTGTGACCAGTTTATAGAGAAAACTTTAAAAATTACATTCAATGTGATTATGCTACCGTTCATCTTCCCAAACCAAGGAAGAATGAATTAATCTGTAAAAAGATGAACATCAAATTTAATGCAAAACATGTTTCATCACACCAAACTATTTTGAATGTTCTAAAAAGTTGCACAATTTAACATTATCATTGTAAAACAGTCACACAGTGCCTACCTTACAAAACCCATAACAAATTGTTATCGACGCTGGAAAGGAAGAGTGGTTGAATGCTGAATGGCGCTTTAGCCATTTATCCTTTCCAGCATCGATATATTACAGGTTCACACTGCATTTTTTGCCTGTATTTTGTGAGAAAACAAGATTTTTTTATTTTATTTATAATGTATGTATATTGGATGTTTCAGTGGAAAATAAGAATAAGTAATGAATAAAAATAATGTCACGGAATGCAAATTATCATGAGCTCCAGGCAAATAATGCATAATATGGGAACATTGGCTTTCAATCTATCTGTAAAAACCAAATTTACCAACAATATCAAGTTTCTTACTTTTGGTATCTCATGGCTTCTGTCTACAATGACTATAAATGATGTGATTCGAGACCATGCCACAAAATAATAAAACAGCATGGTTGAACAATGATGATTGATCGGATGAATGAAATAGATTTCTTTCCAGACATTTAATGCCGAAACTTTTGCATCAGAGAAAAGATTTAACAAGCAAGTTATAGTTTTTGAAAGAATCGATCAATTGAATAGTGTTGTATGATTTACATACCAGAATCTATAGTATGAAGAAAATGCAGTTCATCAATTTTAGATAATTCAGGAGGCCAACAGTGTATAAAAGGTTTTAAAGCAGATTCTACAATTAATCTGTGGCACTTATGAACTAATTTTCTCAATGTGGAATTATTGCACGAGGTTCAAAATAATTTAACCATTTTAAATATACACATAACAAAACATAACAATATAAAGTATTATGTACAAATTTTTTTTTTTGAAAATAAATGATTGAAGTTTAGACAGTTCAATGGTAGTCATAGTACTTTGTATGGTGGTCAGTCACGGAAGTCTAGGAAAGTCCAGCCTTCTACCATGAGGCCTGTTCTATCTGGTGGCCACAGCGCAATGGGAAACAGTTTGTGGTCAAGCGGTGGCACAATGTAAGGGAGGATGCAAGTTAAGGGAGGAATATAATATTATACTACCAGGATTCGGAGACTGAAACTTATCTTTGGAGATTCTGAAGAGTCTCACAAGAAGGCATCTTCATACTCTGTGCAGCCTGGAATTGCTGCTTGTCCCCAAAGTTCTTTGCCTTCCAAGTCATGGAGTCACGGTAGTTGCGTTCCCGGTAACAAGAGTGTCGTAAGTTTCCTATGTATTCTTCCTGCACCGTTAGCTCCAGACGACGCAGTGAGCCCTGATACTCCGTGTGGAAGTTCTCCTTCACGTAATACGGTACCTTGAGCTGCTCTGTCTTCCGTTGCATGGGAAACTTGTGGCTGGGCGTGAGTGAGTATACGGGATCAGAAATGAAGAATGTAGACATCATGGAAAGCAGGATCAGGCCGAGAATGGGCAACATCTGCAAGAGACTGGCGTAGCCGCCCTGAGGCTCACGCTGGGCAGGATAAGCCTCCCGAGGGAAGCGTGTACGCCGAGCGTAGACATGCGTGTTGGCAGAGCCGAAGAACATGTTAAACAGCTCCTCCGCTGTAAAATCAGACTCAAAGCCTCGCGTGTAGGTGTAATGATGCGCATGGCCAGAGCGTTGCTGCACGCGCTCATCATCAGCCCCGAAGGCATCATACTGCTTGCGCTTCTCTGCATCCGTCAGCACAGCGGCAGCGTTGCCGATGGCCTTGAATGCCTCCGAGGCCCCGGGCGCCTTATTCTTGTCTGGATGAAGCTGCAGCGCCAGCTTTTTGTACGCCTTCTTCACGTCGCTGTCTGTTGCGTCCTTAGAGATGCTGAGAATCTCGTAGTAATCTTTACATTTCTTAATACTTTTGACGGCTTCTAGTTGCTCGGGAGTGTAGTCGGGCTCGCTAGGTTCTTCTTCGGCAGATTTCTTCATATTGGCAGGAGAAGCCTTACGACGTCTGACGTTTTCAGAATCGCTGTTCCGCGACTCGCTGTTATTGGCACTCGCCACTTTCACTTTCGCCAACAGATCTTTGGCTACGTTTGAGGGGAACAGACGCTCCGCCTTCAGGATGAACTTCTCGGCCTTCTCAAACTTGCCCTCGAAAAATGCCCGTTTTCCAATTTCGAGGCATCGATCCGCTTCGTCGCGATTTCCGTCCATCATTCGATTAGATAATTTTCGAATGGGATGGAAATAACGTCAATTCTGTAAGATAACAGAGCACTAAACAGTGTATTAAATTTCCCAGGACTGTAATTTATTCACTGCGCTGCGGAGGATCACGAAATAGGCGAGCAATAGAAAATTGACAGATTCTGTACAATCAGCGAACATAATACATAGACAACAATTATAGAAATTTCATAGATGATTTTCTTCTCGCAGACATTCTAAATTGATATTCCGGGGTTTGTTGTTCATGAATTATCTGACAAATTTGAAGTATTTTTTTTGTAATAATTATTTCAACTTATGCAGATTTAAGGATTATTATCGATTTTCTGATATAAATTTATGAGAACCGTCTCAATTACTTCAGTACGTACTGAATTCAAAAAAATATTTTTCAGTCCAACCCAACAATGCCTGTGACGTGTCGAATGCTTTCCACAAAATCATGGCTTCAATGTAATGCAAATTGCAAAACTAAAACGCGCAAGGCGCTTTAGTCTTGGCCCGTGACTCTCGATGGATTCCGCAATCAACATAATGTTATTATTATTTTAATACAGATTGCAAAACAAAATAATTATTGTAGGTTGTAGGCACAGTGGTCGAGGTTATAATCGAAAACCCATTGACTGCAGATGTAACTTACAAAGCTAAAAAATATGCAAATTAGATGTTACATTCAGACCTTCAGTTATTTTATTACGTATATGTAGGTACATACTTACCGTGTTCTACTTTGTGTGATTAAAATGTGTTAATAGTTTTCAATTTCATTCCTAAAACGCTCTGCTAGTAGCCATTTTTTGTAGCATTTCATTTTAAAAAGCGTTAAGTAGTTAGAAATTGGAAACAGTTTAAAAAAAATTATAGTTTAGCCTAGAATAATAAGCCAATAACTAGCCCAATTTCTAGGGAAATAATAGACCAATTCCAGTAAAAATATTCGTAGTATTTACCAAACGCTGACCGCCAGAGGCGCTAGTGTTGAGATTCCTTCCAGACAATGGCGGATTAGTATGTAATTTATGGGAATGCATGCAAGGGCGGATCCAGGGGGGGGGTCATGGGGGTCATGACCCCCCCCTGGGCTGGGTCCAGGACCTAGGTGAACCTAATTTTTACTTGTATCTATTATTATCAAAATTAAATTATAACTTCTAGTGTCTTGACCACGGCCATGTGACCCCCCCCCCTGGCGCTATGTGACCCCCCCTGGCGCCAAAGCTGGATCCGCCCTTGAATGCATGGCGAGCGATAGGCTGAAATAGGTCAAGCCAAATGATTTTTTAAAAATCGTTTATAGCTAAGTCTTGGCCCCATAAAACAAATTCGTTTTGCCACCGCCAGCCGGATACTAAATTAATCATCACAGACAGAGCGCGAGCGGTGAGGTTTATAACAAGGAACTCTAGTGATTTTTTTTTTTTTTTAACTTGTATGATGCAGTTAAAAGTGACCGAATTGAATATAGACACCTTAGCTCAGTTGGTAGAGTGCTTGCCATGTTAGCAAAGGGTCTGGGTTCGAGTGGCAATATCTTTTTATGATTTTTCTCTCTCCAGATTTTTTATTGAGTTTCGCCAATATTGTCTTCATTTAATTAAAAATATTTGGCTTAAAAAGACAACTCATAACATCTTTTGGGCCGGCTAGTGTTCAATTTCAGAGAAATGCGCGCACGTGCGCGTGCGTGAGTGCCACTAATGCGAATGATAAAATGCATTGTAATCGATAACGAGTTGGTTTTTTAAAGTCCTGCAGAGTTTCAGCTCGATCAGATGTAGGGAAGCGGGTTTATTTCGACTTCCAAGATTTGCGTTCATTCATTCATTCAAGAAAACAAAATCGAAATTCAAATAAACTTATTTAAAACTATATATAATCAACAAACGCTGATTCTGCATATACCTACCTAAGAGTTTGGTGTTATATAATTATAAGTACTTAAGTACACATAATTTATAAATTGTTATTTACAGTTATCGAAAAATTCTGCAACTATATATGTATATATACTTAAGTACACATAATTTATAAATTGTTATTTACAGTTATCGAAAAATTCTGCAACTATATATGTATATATATAGTTGCAGAATTTTTCGATAACTGTAAATAACAATTTATAAATTATGTGTACTTAAGTACTTATAATTATATAACACCAAACTCTTAGGTAGGTATATGCAGAATCAGCGTTTGTTGATTATATATAGTTTTAAATAAGTTTATTTGAATTTCGATTTTGTTTTCGAACTATATATGTATATATATAGCTGAAGTCCTCAGCCCGGGCAATGCTGTATATCACTATAATATCTTCTTTTTCCAATACAAAAAGCAGAGTGTCTGTTTGTGGCTTAGGTTATTGAAATTTTGAACATTTGACTTACAAAATAAGAGAAAGGTTCCCCATCCCCTTTTGTTACTTTTTGACAAAATTTTACACACTTGATATTCAAAAGAAGAGGAAAATTACTATAAATGTATATCGTATACATTGTGTTCTTCAATTCTCTCGACTCCGCCATACAATATACACCAGTCACAAAAGGTAGACATTTTGTGACTGGTGACGTCACAAAGACCACCATTTGGTGCAATTTAAGGAAACCCGAAAAATTAAAACTTTGAAAATTATTTTAACTATTAAAACTAACTATAAAAATATGTTCTGGTATTTAAGTTAACGTTGATAAAAAATAAATAAAAAGGACTTATTGTTAATACTACCTAATAGTTTTGTGAACAGTAGACCTCAGACCCCAAATGGTCGTGTTAAAGCAGGACTTCGTTACGCTCAGTCGACAAACCTAATAGCGAACGTAGCATACCATGATTGTATGGAAAATGTCAGAATATGCAGGTATTATCTAAGGTTATGTAAATACATTTTCCACGGTTCCATGCCAACTCAGAATGAAACCAATCGGAAAGGTCATTAAAAGCCATGAAAAAATAATTTCAAAATAGCCGGTAACCCTAACCCAACTAAACCTATTTAACCAATTTTTAAAATATTTTTTATCATCACCCCTAATGACCTCTCTGAGGTGCTTCTGAGTTGTTTTCATTATGAGTTAGTAGTTCGGTCACCATTTTCTACGAACCTCGGATGTTGTCTATGTTCGAGGGTATTTGATAATAGTAATTGACATACTGAATTGATGCTTTCAAAGAGGAAAAATTGTTTAAATTTTAAGAAGTTTCACAGAATTGAAAAAACAAAGTCACAAGAAAAAGTGTTTTCAGGAAGTTTAAAATGCGTTCAGATCTGGAAACCTATCTTTTCTAAAAATGATATATGTGTTAGGGAACGTACCCATACTACGTGACACGTTTAGGGGGGGGGTCTTCAAAATGTCACGCTCCATATACAAATGAGCAGCGGGTTGCTTAGGATTTTGGTCACCGGGGGGGGGGTTAAAAATTGCAAAAAGTTGGTCACGTAGTATGGGTACGTTCCCTATATCACAAGTAACGTTTTTCGAATTGTAATATTTTTTTCCAATAATTTGATGTCCACCTTAATTAGCAGGATAGTTAAAAACTCACATAAAGTTTTAGTCATTTTTATTCTCAACATTTATTCATATAATTGGTCACTTTTAATTACGTGATTACTTCTATAATGTTCATAATAATCCATATAATATTTTATTTCTTTCATTAATAATATTCATTTATAAAATTTCGTTGATTTGAATAATACACGCTCCTACATAGATACATCAATATGTTGACATATTGACAAGCATAACCATTAGATTTACATAAGATAGAAATTACACAAAAATGCATAGCAAACAAGGTTATCATTGTTGTAAGGTTAGGTATTAACAGTTATTATTAAGAAAAAAAGTTAAGAATTTTCAATGTGTCGTTTGCCCGCGAATGTATTACTACGTCACAATTCAATTTATCTCTAATACTTCGTCGATATTGACTCATTAACAATTCACAGATTCATTCACAATTCACGCAAGATAAATCTCCAGGAATTAATTCCGTATTTAATTCATTTTGGTTCTTAACCTACTGAGACAGGATTATCTTAATTTTACGAGCCTTGCATTTCTATTAATTGTTTGCGGTAAAACATGCGCAATATGAATACGAATATAAATAGTTTTGATAATAATAATTAACTCGACTCTTTCAAGAAAGGCTTATAAATGCAATTTTGTATCCGTGATTCAATACAATATTATATTTATAAGCCTTTCTTGAAAGAGTTGAGTTTGTTTATGAACAAAACTATTTATTCATTTTAATACTTCGTATGTACGGGCGCAAAAAAAAATCATTTTAATATTTTAAAACATAACTTGCAAAAGTGTTTTTTTCCTAAAATAATTAAACTCACCTTAAACGCATATTATTTATCCAGACTGAATCAACATATTTCATCATTAGATAATCAGATAATTCAGATCAAAAGCACATGATAATAATTAATAGGAATATTTAGAATTCATTGATGTATAATGTATAAGGACTAAATAAATTCACAGCTCCCCTAAAATATGCCACATATCTTGATAAAACGACTCAACAAATTATTCATGCATCATTCATATGCGTCAATGAATGAATTAATTGAATTGATTCGGCTTTCATCGCCTATTTGTATCTTCCTTAATAAATCAAACTCAATTGCTAATGATATTGATACTACTTACGTAAAATAGATTCAGCGGGAGACTTCACATTGAAAAACTAACTCTAAGGTCTGTACAAGAATTAGATATTAAAAACGAGAGAAATTAATAATAATAATACTTTCATAAAGAGATATGTTGTAGTTAAATAAGTTTCCATAATATTTTAAGCATTTCCCATACATTTCATTTCATAGCAATAACATTATTTAAAAAATTGGCACTCATTACTAAATGTCTAGATTATAGGAAAAGGATGATTTATTTTTAGGGGATTTCAAATAATGATTGTCTAATAAACTTTTTGATGAATTAGAATAAATATATTAATTATTTGAAATAACACTTTGTTTCGGATATTAGAAATATTATTTTGTTGCGCTTGGATAAAAATATAACAACAATAGTATAATTTTACAATATAAGAGTAGTTTAATTCGTTATTTGGATTTCCTGTAATCAAATTTCAGTTATTTTATAGTTAGATTGGCTACAATTTTTTGGATCCACTACTTACGTTTGTTGAATAGACAAAGACCGATGTTGTTCTACCGTAAAAAACTCTTTAAATTGATTAAACTTTAAATGAAGAAAAAATGTGCTTTTTAACATAAAAAAACGTTTAAATAATATTATCCCGCTGATACTCTTGTATTGATATGTGTATAATTTAAAATCAGTCTAATATCATTTATAATATGTACTAAAGTTTTTAATTTAAAGCTTTCTTATTATACATCAAAAACAAACTCTTTCATTTTACGAAAAAAAACAAGTCTTTGAAAGCTCCAAACAAATTGCTCCTCGAATTGAAATTCACGCAAAAGTTTTAGATTTTTTAAAACTTTTTAATGGCTCAACGCCATTTTTAATTCGTTCTATATATATATATTATTTAAAAGACAAACAGGTAGGTATTACGTAGGTACTACGGGTAGAAAAAGCTTAAGATTCATGAATGGCTTCCCTATGGATTTCCATTCACAGACTAGATTCAGTAGATTCACTGCACGACAAGTAATAACTAATATGGAGTAGTGTTGAGGATATTGATTCAATAAAGGGCTTGTTTAATATAAATGAATAAATTGACACATTTTGAAGTTTAGTTTAGAAGAGGTCTTGACTGGAGCAGTTGTAGGGGTCGGGAGGTCTCGGAGTCATGGTGTCCTCGTAGGGCAAGATCCCCGAGACCTTCTGCTCGGCGCTGACCTTCTCCACGGCCTCCATGACTCTGAGGAGGTTGAGGCCGGCCAGCTTCTTCAGGTCGTCCATCGACCAGCCGTTCCCCATCAGCTCGGCGAACAGGAGGGGGTAGGATGACACGTCTTCCAGACCGCGAGGGGTACTGAAAGCATATTACAATAATTACATAACAATCAAATTATTCATCGTCGTTGTTTAAAATAGTAAGGGCAAGTTTCATTTAGGTACAGTTTCTTCCGAATCGATAATTCTTCATAATAAATATAATCGATACGTGGATTTTTCAGTTATCTAGCTAAATTAATTATCAACATAAAAAAAGTGTTTTAACTATGTTTTCAATACTCATACATTTGTTTGTTAATAATAATATGAACTTGTAAAGGATGAACGAACACTCCACCCCCATTACGAAAATGGTTCCATGCCAACTCAGAATGAAACCAACTCAGATCCACCTCAGAAAGGTCATTAAAAGCTATGAAAAAATAATTTTAAAATAGCCAGTAACCAATTTTTAAAATATTTTTAATCATCATTCTTAATGACCTTTCTGAGGTGGTTCTGAGTTGGTTTCATTCTGAGTTGGCAGGTCACCACGAAAATAGTATCAATTCCTATAACGGGAAAATATGTTATTCTCTATTCAATGAAAAATACATAAAGTTAGAGAGTCGATTATTTTAATTGGGAGGTTATAAAATATTAATTTTTAAAATTTTATTTTATTTATTAATTTTATTTGATGCAATAAATTTATTTAAAAAAACATTATTTGAAAACATGGGCCCGACTGTGTGCTTTACCCATGCTGGACTCCAATTTTATAGTTTCATAAAATACAGTAAATAAATCTTCTCTATAAATAAAAATGAGTCGCCGAAATGTATGTACGCGCATAACTTCCGAACGTCTGCACCAAATTGGATAATTCTTTTGGCTTTGTGTTCGTTATTGTCAGGACTAGGTTTGTATAAAAGAAGCGGTGAGCTCTGGCATAATGTAATTTGCATAAAAAATGCAATAGGTGGCACGCGAGCTGTTTGAAAACTGAATGTACCGGGACTGAATGTATGGAATGCGGGAGGGGGGAGGAGAATTCGGGTAGGGGATTTGCGAGAGGGGGGAGAGGAACCCGGGAGGGGGGAGGGGAACCTGGGAGGGTAACTCGGGAGGGGGGTTCGCGGGACGGAGGAAGGGAGGGAGTTTAATAGGAATAGCGAAGGTGGAGGAGGCGGAGTGGGAACACGAGAGGGGAAGGGGACGCGGAAGGGGAACGGGACGAATGGGAAAGGACACGCAGGGATAAACAATTTCTTTATTAAATGGCGTAGCAACATCTTGCCGGGAACCAGCTAGTAAGAAATAAAGACGGTAATGAAAATTAGGCACTGTAAAGACTTAAGAGACGCACCTAACGCATTTAACCTCCGGAAGGAATTAAAACATGATTTAATTATTTTTTTTAAATTTTACTTTAATTTTGAATCTTTATTTTAATTTTAAATTTATCTAAATTTTAAGCGTTTTTTCGTCACCAACATTATATATTTTTTTCCAAAAAAATATATAATGTTGGTGATAAATAGGTATAAATTCTCATATTATAAAATAGGGGCATCAGCATGGGTAAGCCACCCGTGAGGCCAACATTACTGGATTCTACTATGAAATATACAATATTGTATCAATAAATAAATAAATCTAATATGCATGAGAGCTAAAACAGTTGCACGGAACTCACCCCGACTATCGGCTTTCAGTCCGTAGAATTCGAAAAACATCTCTACTATTGAGGGCCATTGACGTTAAATTTAATATATTGTTACGATACACAAATACGCCCCTGCAAATTACTCGGCCCCCCTCCTCCCAAGTTGTAGAGCACGCCACTGCGCAAACTACAGTTTCACTCCCGCGCCGCTAGCTTACCGGCGCGCTACGGGCGGCGGAACCCAAGCAAGCCACCGTCGACAGCGAGCCGCCAACCGCATTCTTCTCCAGCGCCTGGCTTGAGCGCCCGTGTTGTCGTAAACCGTTCCGCACAGTTCCGGAACATTCTGCAAGCCACGATGCAGCGTGTTTTGCATAGTGACTTGTGGGAACTCCAAGAATGGCTATATTCTTTCCCGTCACTGAATCTACAAGAGTTCAGCCCCCAGCTGTAAGTACCCAAGCTGTTTACCCCCCTTATTTGCGTGTGTTCGCAGTAAATTCACAGCGGAGATAAATAGCCCTTCCAGAGAGATTATAGAGATAGATTCCTCCTTTTTAGATATAACTGTTGTTGCTACCCTGAATTACTATGTATGCATTATTGTGATATTGTGTTTACGCAGGTGTTTTACCCAATATATCGGTTGTTTACCCTGATTACTGGTTTCCCTGCCTTCCCCCAGCTCGTAGAAATTTGAGCTTTATTTCAGAGAAGCCACACACACGCCTCACAGATCCTACCACCCTGGTGGTGAGGGCCTCTCCCGCTCTGCTGACTAAAACCTGAGCTAGTCTGTCGGCAGAATGTAGGGACCCCCATTTTGGTCCGCTAACAATATATTTGTTTAAATTTTAAAGAACGCAGCTGGCCGAACCACAGATTGACAATGCCTACATCAGATCAAATTCCACTGAGCCTAAAGTCAACAAATTTGATTTATGTTAATTAATAACATGGGGAATTAAACACAAATTCGAAAATGTGAATTTTACATTATTAAATTTCTAGTAAAATTATCGCTGAACATGCGAAATTCATCTCATTTTAAACGTATATCCGATACAATGCAAATAACTATTTGAACTGCAAAATTCAACCGCTTGAATCGAGCAATTAAATGGGTTGAGAAATGGTAAATTAATTGTAATTAAAAGCCCGATCGAAAATATTACGGTTTATAGAACGGAAACCATCAACCAACTACAGTCGATTCAGCATAATTGGTTCATCGGTTTATCGGGACAGCCCGTTATTTGGGTGAAAACAGAAATAGAAGCCAAATAAAGAAACTATAACTAATTTATTTCGGTTATCAGGGAAACTATTCCGTTTAATTGGGACAAATTCCCATGTGAAGTCTATACAAAACGTGTCTCAGTAAACGACTTTTTGGTCAAAAAAGGCAGGCGTGCAGTATACGCTGCGGGTGAGGGGAGGAGATGCACCACGCTGTGGGTATTCCGAGTAAATTCGGCAGTAATTCGGTAGACCTCGCCCACGCCAACCCGCCGCCGGCTGTTTGCCGTCTGCCGACATTCGTCTACGTAAATTTGTTCAGTTTACAGTACCTACACTGCTGTGCAAATAGAACGTAATTTTTTGGTTACTTTATTATAACGTGTAATTGTTTGGTACGTTTTAAGATTTTCACGGCCAAAAGTATTTTCGTTATTTGTATTTGGGGTGTTATGCCGTGTTGCGCTATCTCCTTCTTTAGCCAACGTCACACATCTATCGGATGCTGGATCTGCCTTGATGATGGACACTGCAACGCTGTCCAAAACGTTGGCTAAAGAAGGAGGTAGCGCAACACGGCATAACATCTCAAAAACAAATAACGAAAATGTAATTGTTTGTTCATGATTTATTTTATTTTTCTTAGATTATATTATTCTTCAAATTCATGTGTACATACAGATAGGAGGTACATAATTAATTATTTTTCTGTAATCAAATTTTTTTTTCAAAAATTTAATAGTATCTAACAATTGGTTACAATATTTAAAATCACAACCACGAGAGCTCGAATTAATGTAATATGTGTAAGTATAAAGGAGATCAATAAACATATGCATATATTTTTTACCTACCTACCTTAAAGTTCGTTTACTTTGGACAACCGCTTATTTGAGACAAAATGTTTTGGCCAAATTTGTCCCAATTAACCGGAATCGACTGTATATGGAAATGGATTAAAATATCGAAAAGTGAAGGCGCTCGATGTACGGTAATCCAGGGTGAACTCATTAAAAAGTATGTTGTTCTGAGGTTTATGGTTTATAGTTTATAGCGTCATTAAAAAGTGAAAAAAATTACTAACTTATGTCAACTTTCATTTTTCGAATTTATACTAGCCCCAGGGAGAGATCGTATCTACGTCATAATAATAATAATAATAACGTAGTATTTATATAGCGCAGTTTTGTGATGTTTCACTTCAACTGCGCTTAATTATAATAAACTTAAAATTAATCCTATAGTGTTCCTTACGAGTCCTTACAAAATACAAAATTGATTAAATAATGTGAAACAAAGAATATACAGTATATACAAAGCAATTCCTAAAGAACAATGTTAACAAGAATTCTTAAAACTAAATTATAATAAAGAGTAGGAGGCAGTTTACGTTTAGAAATAATAATAACCGAGTGCACAGAGTAACAGCATGAAACAAAGAATATACAGTTTATACAAAGCAATTCGTAAAGAACAATATTAACAAAAGAATCGTTAAAACTAAATTAAAATAAAGAATAAGAGGCAGTTTAAGTTTAGAAATAATAATAACAGAGTGCAAATAAAACTATAGTAAGGAGGTAATTGAAACCAAACAATTACCAGAAACTTGAGGAACATGGCTTATTATAGTAGATTGAAAAGGTGTTAAAATTCATGAAAGGTATGATTTTTTAAATAAGTTTGTTTTTAAAGCTCTTTTGAATTCAGCCAAGTTCTGGATATTAGTAGGAGCTGAGGGAAGTTTGTTCCAAATGAGCGGGCCAGTTACACGAAAAGATCGATCATAGTCATCGACGAAAACCGCCCACAGAAAATTTTCTTCTCACACGTCTTGCGTGAAAACGAAAAAGGCAGAAGATTCTACAAAATCGGAAGTCTTTAATCATATTCCTATAGACATTTCGCGAACGTTTAGTTCTTAGTTCCAGTTATAAAAACATGCAAAAAATTAAATAATTTATTTCATAAAACGCACAAATTAGTAATAAAATTCTCACAGTATGAGGTAGACATTTAACATTAACACACACTTAGTCGTTAATAATTTAACCGCAAAAATAATGTGATATCATCGTTAAAAAGTTTATACAAGTTCCTGTATGGAAGACTGACTTATTTCTGACTTGCAACACTTTAAATATAAATATCATCGTAGTGAAATAGTAAGGTGACCAAGCAATTTTGAACATTGGAATTTTTAAACACTTGTATATATAAAATCTCTTGTTTTCTTTTTGCGAAACTGTTATTTAAAGATTCTTTTGTTTATTATTTATAAAATTTAATCTTTGACGGCCGGCGTAGTCCAGCGGCAAGGCTCTTCGAAGGTCGCGGAATCGAATCCCGGCGAGGCAAATACATTTTATTTGATTAATTTGTGTTATTTCACAATTTATTCATTTAAAATAATATATAGTATATTTGCGACACGTTCCAGAGTGGAAGATAATCTCAGTATCGAATTCACGTCACCATTCAGAATTAAAACGTTGCTTGAAATGGCATTAGCCGTGTTTGGTGACCAGATTTAAATAGCCAGGTACTTCCCCACCTTCCTCTTCCCTAACTCCTTCCTCTCCCCACTAACTTCAGCCTCACAACATCCTCCAATTGGGGATGCCATAGTCTCACTGGCTTCAGACAGGAGAAGTTGGGACTCTTGTGCGGTATTCATATAAAAAATATGTAATTAATTAAATCTCACTTCAACATTTTTTTTTGTATTTATTTAGACATCCGTTTTATACTAAAGTGGAAAATATGTTCGGATAGATTACTCGCGTCTTTATTTTGATTCCAAAAAAATCATTGAAATAAAATCTTATGTTATTTAATTAAATGAAGACAATATTAGCGAAACTCAATCGAAAATCTGGAGACAAAAAAATCAGATTTTTCTGTCTCCAGATTTTCGGTTGAGTATCGCTAATATTGTCTTCATTTAATTAAATATTACAATAATTTGAGGTTTTAACCATAAAGTTAAAAATAAAAATATTATGTATCTTAATCATCCATGCATCTAGGTATTTATTAATACGTTTTTAGTATAAATACCTATATAGAATTATAAAAGTCCCGTTAATTAAAAAAGAATGATCGCTATAAGAAGCAAGCTACGATTACTTTCAAATGCTTCCCGATAACGTACGAGCTCGTAGCCACGAGCTAAACCTGCGAACACTATAGCACCTACATATTTTTCTCTCATCGGTGAAATTTATATCGAATGTTAACATTCGATCGACTTTACCCCGGTGCTGTGGGGTGATTTCGTTTCTCTTGAGTTTTGTTTGAATAATTTTGTTTGAAAAAAATATGTAATGAATTGAAAAGGCATTTATTTATTATTCTTTATTGTTGGCCATTCTAATAATATTTTTTCTGCTGGCACTTCCACTACTGCTTTAGTAAGAAATTCCGGTTAATAGTTATTCTTTCCTTGAAGTCCAGCTTTTTTCAGTATACTCGTTGCATGATCGCATTCACCCCGCAAAATGCCGAAATTTATATTTATTGTTAAACGTTGGCTAAAGGAGGAGGTAGCGCAACGCGGCATAACACCCCACAAACAAATAACAAAAATACTTTTGGCCGTGAAAATCTAAAATCATATCTGTTAACAACACGTCAACTTATGGCAATTTCTCACCGATCTTATCTATAAGACTTTATGGACAAGTCCATTCAACTTGGAAGGCGGGTATGGGTACCGCCGCTCCGGGAACCATTTATTGGACAACCAACACCCCTGTCACAGGTCACCCCGAGTGGTTCGCTACGTTTGGTGACTTAGCAGGGGTGCCCGGGTTCATGGGATGAGGTTTGTCTAGGTCTTGGTGGCGGATATGTTTGTCCAACCACTGCGTGGCGGGATGGATCGGAGGAGACTGATTGAGGGAGGCCTTTTGACCTCTCCAGCCGGATTCTCCCGACCCTTCGCCTTGCACCGCAGTGTGAGGAATAGATTCATACGTCCGTCACTCCTGGCCACACTGACCCCCAGATTCCTATCCACCCCTCATACATTTTTCCTTCCCATATCTTCTTCTCCTTCCTTTCCTTTAAAAAACCCTCCACACGCATCCTCAAAGATGACATAGGCCCCTAAGAAAATTGTTTTCCTTGGTGCCTACTGTGTGGAGCTAACGTAAAAAAACGGTTTCTATTCAATAGAAAAGCCTGTTCTCACCGATCTAATTGATTCTATGAAATAAACATCAGAATAGATCAGGTGAGATTCCTGCTTTATAGATGAAGCAAGTGAATACTAAATTGAATACTAAATTGAAAAACCCAAAACGTGTAAAATAAACGTGAATTTTTTATTTTTTTCCATAAGTTGGCAGTAGTGGGCATAACACATAAAAATACTACTCCACCTCACTCGATTGACTTCATCTCGTTTAAGCTGATCGAAGCGTTTAAGCTATTATTATTGTATTTATCAATCTAAACAAATTGTAAGAATTTGTACAACAGTATAAAGTCGGCATGTAAAATGGTTATTATAAATTATAATGTTTGTGTTAAGAGCGTTTAACCAGCCAGCGGACGAAAATCCACATTTCGTCGAAAGTTGTTCTTCCGATCGTGCAGGGCGGTTACAATGAGAAAGATTAATTATTCTCCGTACCAGCTTTTTAAAATTATAACTCAATATCGAATTTATTTCAATCCAAATTAGCTTTAATTTATACCTTCATCCAAAAATGCTGAAAGGCGTGATGATAAAACTATGAAAATTAGTATACTTTTTGTAGTTATTTTTTGATAATAAGTATTTATTATTTTTCAATAATGTCTAAATTTAATAAAAATGTTAAAAAAATCTGAAATATATTAGTTTGTAAGTGCGCAAATAAATACACAAATGGACCAATTTTCGTCAAGAAACACATGTACGTACATATTTTTTAATGATTTTATTGAAACTAAAATTAAAATTCTAATACATAACAACTCTGCTAGATAATGTATTGATTTATTTTACTGCATGATTACATTATTTGAAATGGGTGTGGTATAATACAAAAACTTTTTTGAAAATTTAACAAATCTGCCAACGACCTATGGAATAACCTTATTATACTAAAAATTAAAAAAAATTCTAAAAATTTATTACATAACTTCACTAGATAAAAGAACAATCTTTCGAAATCCATTTATAATTTTTTGTGGAAAAGAGTCAATACGTCTAAAAACTTTTTTTGAAAATGACGTATTTCCGGCTTTCTCTGGTAATGCCCTCTTAAGATGGGCACAATAAAGTATAACGTCCAAAAATTAGTATAATATTCAAAGCGCAGATGACGGTAAGGGAAGAGTAAAAGTGGAAGAGGCTCTCGCACATGCAAACAGGCCTTTTATACAACCTGTGTTCAACCTGCGTTCATTACATATAATATATTTATAAACACAACTTTGAATTGCTGAACTTCAAAGTAATTTGAAGTGTGACTTACTAATTGATCCCGTCGTAACCAGCTCCCAGTCCCACGTTATCGACCCCTGCCACTTCTTTGATATGGTTAATGTGTGCTGAAACAAGAAAAATCGGCAGGGTGAATAACATTATTAATTTATTGCTAATATTAGGATAGAACTATCAAACTTTATGTTATAATATGTTGGTACCTATATTCACTAAGAAATGCATTACATATTTAAAGTACCAACATCATTAAGAGAATCGGTGTTTTGGACATTAGGCAACTTTATTCCAAAATATACTAATTTATCTATTCAAACACAGAACTGTTTTTGAAAATATCCAAACGTTCGTGATACAAGAACCAAAGGGTAAAATTTTTACTTATCCCTTTCGCCAAAACTACGTTTGGTCAAAAAGACTTCAGGTACTTCGCAACAAAACTTCCACTGACCATTAGACAGCACACTAATTACGTAAAATACAAATCAGATACCAAGTCTTGGATCACTAGCAACGACAGATCACATATTAACAATATTTTTAGAATTTCCTAACGCATGCTTTCCCATTGGTACGATGCTGATTGTCCTTGTATGTTTACTTTAAATGTAAATAACATTGTTGTTGTTTTAATTATTTTTGTATTAAACCACTTATGCTAAAATGCGCCTAGTGAGACAGGCACAGCACAATCACCTATGTAAATTAATAAATAAAGATTATAATAAAAAAATATGATAATATCTATATATTCATTTTTGTTTATGTTTCAATACCCAAGTGTAAGTATAATAAAGGAAAGAAAACGGTTCCGCTTAATAACTTTTTAAAAGTTTACCTCAAGTCCAGGAGAACACGAGCAACTTTAGTTGCAGGCAAGAGTTTCATGCTTCAAAATTACGATATAATATAGAAGTGCGCACAAAAGGCGATGCTACATTAGGGAGACTTTTTTAAATTTGGATGGATTTAAAAAAAAATTGCCAGCTGTTTTAAATTGAAATTAAAACTGCTCGTGTGCAGGGGTCCTAAGTTGCAATAAGCATCATGTTTGACGTAATAGAATTTAACACTTTTACTCATAAAACAGAATTTTATTCATTGAAACATTGCTTGAAATAGCTTTACCGTGTTTTCTGACCAAATCTGAATAGTCCCCCAATAGTCCCCCAATAATAAGTCTAATAGGTGCTTCCCCACCATCCTCTACCCCCTCTCTTTTCCATCCACACTACCTTCAGCCTCATAACATACCCCAATAGGGGATGCCATAGTCTCACTGGCTCCAGGTAGTTGGGACTCTTTTCGGTATTCACATAAAGAAATGAAATACTGGCTTTACGACACTTTGAATAATGTCTAAAATGTATGATGAAAAAACATTTAAATTTGGCGTGTCATTTTCTATTTCTTATTGAACAATTGAAAATGGAGCCCGAAATTTGACACCTTCTTTGGCAGTTAACTCAATATTTCAGAGCTCTGTAGCTTATGATGGAAATGACTTTGTAGACAGAAAATAGTTGCGTTTACCTAAAAAATCCAACTAAATAGGTACTAATTATGCCTATTTCTAGGCGCCAAAGTTCTGCTGCTTTAGTCATCTTTTTTCGATAATTCTTATCTGAGATGTATAAATTTAAGTTAAAAAGTATATTATTAACGAAATGAGGTACTTGAGAGGAGTGGCAGGGGTTACGAAATGGGATCATATTAGAAACTCCACGATCCGAGATGATCTAAACATTGAACCACTGCTACTCTTCGTAGAAAAATCGCAACTGAGGTGGCTTGGGCATGTACTAAGAATGTCTGATGACCGAATTCCGAGGAAAATACTGAGTGCGATTCCAGAGGGTAGACGTCCAGTGGGCAGCCCCAGACACAGTTGGGCGAGGCAACTCCAAAAACTGTGTGAGGAGAGGATGGGGCTACCATGGACAGAGGCCGAACAATCAGCACAAGACAGGGATACATGGAGGAGCCTTGTCAATGCAATGGGTCCCCGACCCGAATAGGATAAGGGGAAGAAGATGATGATGATGATGATGATGATGATGAAAATATATTATTTAACACATATATTACGTCCAGTTTTTCTGGAAAAGCGTTATAAAATAAATATGTAAATTAAGATCTCAACTAAGTTGAATTTACGGTAGAAATTGGATTAAATTACAAGTTTTCGACCTTCCATTAATTAAGGAAAATACCTTAAAATAATTTAAAGTAAGTATTGCAAGTTCTCTGATTACGGAAATGATCATTTAGACTTGGAGGGTCCACGTATAATCGGATTGTCGTGACTGTGATTGATTAAAATTTATTCAAAAATGATAAAGCATTTCTCCTATTCCGGCAGTAGCTCCAAAGAAAGAAAAACTCCCGGTGCTGAATTAATTTCCTCTCTAGACTGCCGGAAACACGTCACAATTAGAGTCGAAGAATTATTGCATCATGCATTAAAATGGATGATGCAGGTTTAAAAGAACATTTGAGAGAAGCTATCCTTATTTCTACATCTCTACTTTTGAACTTAGCTAGATAATGAATCACGACGAATTAAAATGAACTCGATAATCTAATCGAGCATGAGACCATAGTAAAGAACATGTTGACAGATGGCAGGATAAAGCCAAATATGAAGGTAGCCGAATAGAAGTGACCCAGTCGAAGACAGAGGAAGAGGTGGAATGACCACGTGGAAGAGGAGATGTGTTGGAGTAGTACCAGAATAACTGGAAGAGAACGGCGGAATTGCGAGGGACCGCAGATAGTGGAGACAGTTATTTGTGAAGTTGCAAAATTTCCTCCCAGGATTGCAGGGTCGCTATGGTGATATCATTGATAACTCTAGTATATCTTGAATGTCCTCTCGAGAGACATTCGTTATTTATTAGTACAGTATAAAATGCTTATTAAACGACAAGGGGGTATTCTAGTCTAGAAGCCAAAATTTCGGGCGTTTTTGACAGTCGGTAAAAAAAACCATTCATATTTTAGCCATACTTTTTTTATAGTATACTTATTTATACTTTAAGATTTCACAAAAAAAAATTTAAATAAAAAAAAATATTTCACGAAGTTACACGCTGTTGAAGTAGAGGGGGAAGAAAAGAGCGTGTCCATCTTCTTGACGATCCCAACCCTTCTGGTCATTTGAAAAATAAAAAAAAGGTAGATTGTTATCAGTACAAATTTAATTATGATAGGAACCAATAAAATCAGAAAAAATAATTTTCTCGCAAAATGGCGGCTACTCAAAAAAAAAAGATTTTTTCAGTTATTTTTAAACTTTTCCGAATTTTTAATAAACAAAAATTTTAACACAACAAAAAACAACTTCAAAAAATGCACTAAAAAGTAAAAAAATTATTTCTGTGCTTCTACAACCTTATAATCGACTTACTTTTTCTACTCATCAATAAGTAGGTACGATTGTCATTTTTGGAATCGGTGTCAGTCATGGAAGGTTTGTAACTACATACATAGTTATAGGTGAGATGAGCTTGTGTCGCACAAGCGACTTGACGAGGCGAGAGCAGGGCCGCGGCGTGAGGGGAGCTGTCAAGTAAACACG
The DNA here is from genome assembly GCA_917880885.1 of Limnephilus marmoratus. Lineage (NCBI taxonomy): Eukaryota > Metazoa > Arthropoda > Insecta > Trichoptera > Limnephilidae > Limnephilus > Limnephilus marmoratus. The sequence goes on along the minus strand of OU862909.1, from coordinate 48,690,246 downwards.
CCGCGCCGGGCCGGGTACCTTTGCTGACACCGACTCCAAAAATAACAATCGTACCTACATATTGGTGAGTAGAAAAAGTAAGTCGATTATGAAGTTGTAGAAGAATAGAAATTATTTTTTTACTTTTTAGTGCATTTTTTGAAGTCGTTTTTTGTTTTGTTAAAATTTTTGTTTATTTTTTGATTTTTAGTGGATCCGAAGTACACTAATTTGTCTGAATATGGGTAGATCTACTAAACGTGCTGCTCATATGAGACAGACATAATTTGACCATAACGACATTAGGGTCAAATTAAGAGATTCGGCCGAGTTTCGTTAATTTGCTCCTAAGAATTGAAGAGTTCCGTTACTTTGTCATGGATCCGATAATCAGAACCTAACCAAACTCTCATCAATCTATCCTCAAAGTACATCGTTTCCAATAAAAAAAAGATTCATTGAAATCGGTTGGCGTGATATTGAGTTATTCGTCCATTTGTCACGCACATACTTTATGCAAATTTAAGACTTATATGGTTTTCTCATGGATGTCATTGTCAGAACTAAACCAAATTAAAATGGGACCACATGGAAAGCACCAGCTTTCAAATAAAAAAGAATCATCAAAATCGGTTCACCCAGTCGAAAGTTCTGAGGTAACAAACATAAAAAAAAAAAAAAATTCAGTCGAATTGAGAACCTCCTCCTTTTTGAAGTCGTTTAAAAATAGTAAAAATTATTTTTTTTCCATAGGGGTTATATGAAGAAAATTCATACCAAATTTAAAGAAAATCGGTCAATTAGAACTCGTTTCAAAAAAGTAGTTTTGAGAAAAATGCTGATAAAGTTTTGCTCTATTGAGATTATAGTTAGATTAGGTATATTATAAACCGGTGGAACTAAATTGGCTATAACTTTTAAAATAATTCGAATTTTGAAAAATCCTTAAGGAGGTATTTTTGATATATTCTAAGGAGATATTTTATATTTATAAAAATAGGAAGATTTTTTTTCATGCCTCCTTAAGGTATTTTGAGATTGTTTACTGGCGTATCGTTATTTACAAATATAGTTTTGGAGGGCTGACGTCGTTACTAACTGGAGGCTAGGTTTTGTCGGACGAGCTCTGGCATAATAATACACCTGCCTTCGGATACTTTCGGCACATCTCGTAAATGAGATCACGTGACCCGAATAGCCCATAGACATATGAGATTTAATCTAATCATAGATTTATTATGATACATTACATTAACCTACAGCTCCAAAAAGTTCAGGCGACGAAAAACAGGAATTTATTTCGAATTTTTTTTATTTCACGAGTTTCCAGTTGAGGGTCTTGAAAGATTTTTTTCTAGAATAAGCAATTTAATCAGCGTTACCCAAGTTTGAAAATTTCGTTGGAGAAAGGGCGGTTTTTCTCTAAAAAAAATTTAGAAAAATAAAATAAAAAATAAACGTTAGTAAAAATGTATTAATTCAGAAGGTAGGTACCGAATAGAAGGTGCCGACAACAGTGGGCGCATCTCTGCACGTAGTTCATGTTTTATGTTATTTGCAGTTAGACATCGAAATAAAAGTAGGTCAGTTCACAGCAGTTTATTAAAAATTCTATTGCATTGGAACAGCAAATTATTAAACTTCCATTACTCTGGCCTGGTACACGAATAGTTAGGTTCTTTCATACAATAACGTATTTTGAACAATGTGGGTGCTGGTCAGATTTTGTTGGGTGGTAATTAATTGTACTTCATGCAAATGTTTTTAAATTTCATAAAATAATTGAAATTTATTACACTCCGCGCTTTGAAATAATAAAATCCTCCATTTGTTGCCGTTCGTTCATTGGTTTCCCATTATATTACGCAATTGGACCGTGTGGTCTTCATTCCTGTGTTATCCTGATCGCATTACGTAAAAGGAAATAATAATAATAATAATAATAATAACGTAGTATTTATATAGCGCAGTTTTGTGATATTTCACTTCAAGTGCGCTTGATTATAATTAACTTAAAATTAACCTATAGTGTTCCTTACGAGTCCTTAAAAAATTAATTAAATAATGTGAAATAACGAATATACAAAATATACAAAGCAATTCCTAAAGAACAATATTAACAACAATAGTGAGTGCTGTTTGGCACAGGACAATATATAATGATAAACCATAACGGTGCCATTCAACAAGAATCATTTAAAATAAATTATATAGAATAGGAGGCAGTTAACATTTAGAAATAATACAAAATCAGAGTGCACATAAAACTATAGTAAGGAGGTAATCGAAACCAAACAATTACCAGAAACTTGAGGAACATGACTTATTAGTGGATTGAAAAGGAGTTAAAATTCATGAAAGGTATGATTTTTTAAATAAGTTTGTTTTTAAAGCTCTTTTGAATTCAGCCAAGTTCTGGATATTAGTAAGAGCTGAGGGAAGTTTGTTCCAAATGAGCGGGCCAGTTACACGAAAAGATCGATCATAGTAAACGGCTCGATTTGACCTAGAAAGTTCGATTAAACGATTAATAACATCTCGATCTGCTGACCTTAGAGTAAGCTGCCTATCGCTTAAGTTTTGTCGGACACATAGTTCCGATATATAGGCTGGCGCCATTCCTTGCAATGCTTTGAAGGTCATTAAGCAGATCTTGAACTCTATTCTTTCAGGGCATCGAAGCCAATGAAGATCCCTTAGAAGCGGGGTTATACGGCAATACTTAGATTCACCAAAAATCATTCTCGCCGCAGCATTAAAAACGGACTGGATTCTATTCAATTGTTTTTTAGGCAAGCCAGCATACGCACTATTACAATAGTCCATACGTGAGACAACGAACGAATTTATGAGTGACTTTGCTCCATCAGAGGGAAGGCAACGCCTTATTGATTTTATCTGCCTTAGATGGAAAAAGCCAGAACTTACAGATTTTGAAATTTGTGAATCAAGAGAAAGACTATTGTCTGTAGTGAAACCTAGAAATTTTATTTCTGTAGAAGGGATTATATCTGTGCCCTGAATATTGATTGGATTAGAGTCGATGAGGGCTTGCCTTCCAGGAGAAGCTATCCAAATAAATTCCGTCTTGGTCGGATTAAGTTTGAGTTTATTGACAGACATCCAACTTGAGACTGTGTTAATGAAACTAACCACCTCGTTTTTAAGGACGTCTTTTTCATCCGGGGAACAAAACTTGAAAATGAAACGATCGTCTGCATAGCCTTGTGATTCAAAGCCAGCTGATTGAATGAGTTTCTCGAGGCGATTCGTATAGAGAATGAAAAGAATGGGACCCAAGACAGAACCCTGGGGAACTCCACATTCTATGGGAGTTTCAGGTGAAGTACAATTATTGAAAATTACTGAGTCTACTCGTCCAGACAGGTATGATGTCATCCATTGGAGAACATCACCTCGAACGCCAAATTCGGTTTCAAGCACATTTAATAAAATACTATGATCTACCGTGTCAAATGCCGCACTCATGTCAAGAACAGATACCAAACCCAACTTACCTGCTTCCATCCCGATGATCAAGTCTGAAATTAACCGCAGAAGAACAGTTTCCGTTGAATGAAACTGTCGATAAGCGGATTGATTTTTGGTAAATAGACCGGCGGAGTTCAAGTACCCCACCAATTGTTTGGCAACGATTTTCTCAAGCAGTTTAGAAAGGAATGGTAGATTGGATATTGGCCTGTAATTATCCGTATTGTCAGTATCAAGATTTTGTTTTTTTAGAATCGGTGTTATTATTGATTTCTTGAGTGTTCCCGGTACAAGTGAATTTACTAATGACTTCTGGATAATTGCGGTAATTACAGGCGCTATATCCGGAAGACATTGTTTTAAGAGCCAGGTAGGTATGGGGTCTTGAGTGCATTGCTTGTTAGGGCAAGACTTTATAGCACGCGTGACATCTTCTTCCGTTACTGCTGCAAAAGTAGAGAAGTCACCCGAGAGCGGACTTGATGCTGCGACAGAAGACGATCCTACCACACTGAGGGCCTGAATTTGTTCAACCTTACTTCTGAAGTATGTTGCGAGGCTGTTTGCTTCAAGAGAGGAATCAACCTTATTGTTGCTCTTTCCAGACAGAGTCCTTATGTTTTGCCAAAGTTTTCGAGGGTCCTTTTCTGTCTCAATTTGCTCACACCAAAAGTTAGATTTCTTCTGTGTGACTTCTTCCTTGTAAACTTTTTGCTTGGTAATCCAAAGCTGCCGATTGCTGGAAGTCGGGTTTTGTCTGTAAATCCTCTCAAATTTCCGCATTTCCCTCTTCTTTTGAAGACATTCATCATCGAACCATTTGCTGCAATTCCTAATGCGGCAGACCTTCTCTGTGAAAGGAGCATTTTTATCGAGTAATGCCCGTAGCGTAGAATTATATAGAGTTACTAACTCTTCTGCTTGGCTCTCGTTATACTTTTCCTTATCACAGAGAGGCGACGCTTTCAAATCACTGCAAAATGCCTCGAAGTCGAATTCTCTCCAATTTCTGGAGACAACGGATTTGAACTCTAGTTTTGGAGGATCGAAGGCAAACTCGGATGTGACGAGACGATGATCCGATAGTCCAATGTCAGTAACATTTACGCTATTTGGGGGAAACCCAACCCGGGAAATGATTACATCAAGTGTACCCCCCGCGTCGTGAGTAGGTGAGTTCACCCACTGGTCGCAGCCGAAGTCACGTAGAATTTTGTTGAATTTTAGGGCCAAGGGATTGGTTTTCTTTTCCAAGTGAATATTTACGTCTCCCAGAATAATAACGTCGCAATTATAGTTAGAGGTGCATTCCAGGAGAAATCTAAATTCATTGAAAAAAATTGCGGTGGCTGAAAATTGAATCGATTGAAAAAAAAACTTTTCACACGTACAGGATAAGGATATGTGTTTATATTTGTTAGGTTTAAGAAATACTTTAAATGTAAAAATAAGAAAAAATGTGCAATATGTCCTTGATCACTCTTTGTTTATCGACATCTCCATAGGTTGGGTTAGGTTTGGTTAGGTTAAAATAATCTAAACACAACATACAACCAAATTAAGAATCCCGACACCCTTATCAGGCGCAGGAGCACCTCTTTTCTGATTTTTTTTTTTTTTTTTAACTCCACACAGGAGGCCTTGAGGAAAATAATTTCCCTCAGGGCCTATGTCATCTGGAATGCTGTATGGAGGGTGTTTTTGAGGAGAGGAAGGAATGAACATTGGTCTTGAAGAGACCCATGTTGTAGGAAGGAGGAAACACAGAGGCCGGCAAATCATTCCACAGCCGAGCTGTTGAACATAAGAACGAGTCGAAGAAACGACCCGTTCTCATGTGACAAATGTCAACCGTGTACAAATGTTAGGCACGCGTTTGGCGTGTTTCCCGACTATGCAACGGTGCCGAAGGGATCAATGATGCAAATTCCTCGGAGCATCTTCCATTGTAATACCGGTAGAACAAGGATAGCATTCCCACCCGACGCCTGTGCTCTAAAGATTGCAATCCGTCTGTTAAGATGGGAGAATCTTTCAAACGGACCGCCCGTTTCTGCACAGAGTCGAGGATATTTTTCAGGTATTTTTGAGCTCCAGACCAGAGGTGGTTGCCAAATTCAACCGTGGGGCGCACTTGCGATTTGTACAGGGTTAGCAGTTGTGCACTATTAAAGTATCTGCGGGCCCTATACAGTACGCCCAGTTTCTGGGAGGCTAACTTTACTCTGGCGTCGATGGAGCCCCCATACCTGAGCTGGTCACTTAGGGTTACACCAGCATATCAATGGAGGGCCTGTTCGGAAGATTGCTTCCGTTGAAAGAGACTAGATTTTCATTTCGATCCCTTTTAGACGTAATCAGACAAGATTGGGTCTTTGAAACATTAAATTCAACAAATTAGGTATACATGAACAAGAGTGACCTTAAATATTATAACATTTCGTAAAATATATAATACATACTCGTATAGTTAGTAATATTTTTATATTTTATTATAAAACTAAACAAAAAACTATGCTAAATTGATACCTAAATTGATACCTACATCGAGTGTAAGTAGACCACATGTATCATGTTGAGATATAACCCGTAAACGACATTACTGACTGTCTTGAATTATTAAACATAATTGAATTAAAAGTACCTACGCGGCACACGCGTTCGTGCAATGCTTTTAGTGAAAAACACTGTACAAAAAAATAGAGTGTGTAATTCACACGCGATAGAAGTGAAACTAGAAAGTCGCTAGATGTCACTTTCTTTTGCCTGTTTATTTTAAAGTGGTTTGAAGATTGGATATTGATTTACAAAAACAAAATAATTTATTTTTTTTGTATTTCGTAGGATTCGAACTTCCGTTCGCTGGATTTCTCTGGCCGCTGAGATTTGCGACGCACTATACCGCTGCGCTATGGTACGCGCTCGGCGAGGCGCGAATTTACGCATTATATTCTGACGACCCGTAAAAAAACAAAGCGGCCAATGAGCGCAGACCTTTCGTCGTTTCCGTTTTATACCTCAACCAATAGGTGCCTTGAGCGCAGTTTCATGCTTCGCGGGTGCCGTAATGCGTCATTTCCGTTTCATCCGAATTTCAAATCACTCTAACGGGGCTAAGGAAGTTTCATTTCATAAAATAAAATCAAAATGCCAGCCTTTATTAGATCGTGTTCAACATATGTAAAATAAAATTATCTCTGGTGTGGATATCTTCAATTTTAACGAACTACAACAATAAAATTATATATTATGGAGTATCGTGTTGTAATTATATATGTATATAAATTATTCCTATACTGTTAAATTGAAGACATAATGTATTAGGATAATAAGAAAATCTAGAATAATTGGTTTCACGGAACAATGTATGTACATGTACAGTAAGGTGGTCCAGGCCTATATAGTAATTTTTTTTCAAATATAGATGTAGCCACCCATTTTATTTGTTACACCTATCATTCTTATTATGTGTAAAAAAATTCAGCCCCCTATCTTATATACAAGGGGGTACTCATCGAATTAGAAGTTTCTGACAAAAGTTCTGGATTTTAAGGACAACACGTAATTTAAGGTTTATTAATATTACAAGTATTTTAGTCAAATAAGTATAAAACGTATTTAAATTTGAACAAAATTTGGTAACAAAGCAACAATTAACATAATATTAGTCGCAATCTTACAAAACTATGTTTGTTAACTCCATTTTGAATGTTTCAGTAGAAACGATTTTTCTGTTTTGTTCAACGATGTGAAGTAAAAATTGCTTTTCTTCCTCATTCTTAGTGAGTATCGTGTTGTAATCTTCAAATGGTTTAACACCTCTCTCCGCTGTATCATTAACAACACGCAAATTTTTGACTCAGCTTTTGCCTTGAAGGTAATCAACATTGTTATTCCAAGTCTTAGGAGGTAATTGCAAGAAAGAGTCATTGATTTCAAGAACTAAGAACGCTTTCAACGTTATTTGTGTTGCAACAGGCCTGAGGCAAGCTTAGCAGAATCACCTCGTACTGAACGATTACGGCCATCAGAATTTATTTTTTGAACAATGGCCTGTTTCTCAGCATCAGACAGCTTCTCAGAAAACAAGGTAAATGAGACTAGTTTATCTGACAAATACCATAAGTGATGCTCTAAGACACCCCTAGCTGCTATACTGATTTCGGAATCAATGTATTAAATTAATATTCCAAAGTATTTATTCATTTACTGGTGCATTGCTGCCAAAGACGCTTCGATTCAAACTTTGGTGTAGATAATAACTAACAAATCGAACAATTTGTTTTTCTTCTCTCTTGATTAGTTTAAATCTTATTACGATCAAGCGCACTGGAAACATATTGTGTAAATATGTCACTAGTAGACAGCTCAACGCACTACAAACTCATTTTTGGACTTATCCTCTACTATGCTAGCATTACTAGAAGTGTTACCGAAGCTGCACTCAAGTTCTAACTCTTGTCGCGACACCACCGAAGATGAAGCATTACTTTCAGCAGCCATTTCTTTTAATTCTTCAGATCTTTGTTTCCGTTTTAGAGAACTTTCTTTGACCTTTTCTAGTGTCTTGTCGATTGAGGTCATAATCATCTTACGTTCTCATCTTTGATTAATGAGAAACGCTCTGTCTTTCGCAATTTTTATCAAATTCAAAGCGCTTGCATGGACAATATCAAAAAGTTTGTTTAGTTCTTTTTTAAACAAATACTCTCTTTTTTTGTGTGCTTCAGAATTTCTTCCTCTATTTTTATTCATTAGCAGCCAGTTCTTAAGAAACTTAAATCAGTTTTTCAATGCAGTGATTTTGTTGTCTGGTCGGAATACCAGATTCACTCCAAGTTCTTAAATAAGTACATGCGCGGAATCTTTCACATTTTTGGAATCATTTAATATGTAGTGATAACGGAGTAAAACTTGCCGAAGAGTAGTATGTTCGTTAAGCCTCATCAATGGCTCAATATCTCGAACCCCAAGTAGAAAAATTGCGTATTTTTTTCGAGTAGATGAACACATTTTACTATACTGATTCACTTCACAGTCTACTAAATAAGTATCAAATATGTACCTACTGTTCAAATTTGTCTATAAAACTCAGTAGTTTATTTTAATATTTATTTAATAGTTTAACACACGAAACTGGCCTGTAGCAAAAAGTAAAAATTAAGCATTTAAAAAAAAATTCAAAAACAACACTCGATTGAGCATCCCTTTCTACTTGAGCTATCTCGCTGAAATTTTACTATGGTATTTTTATGAATACGTGTAACAAATTCACGAGGTGGCCAAATGAAAAATAATAATAAAAAAAATTTGGACCATTTAATGTACAGGGTGTTAACAAGTGATTCCTGACGTTATTTGAAATAAAAACGTAAAAGAAATTTTGGTCTCCGGTGACATTTTTTTTCTACAAAACTTAAAATAATAGGTTTTGATCAGTTGGGTGTGGGGTAAGGGGTTGGGCGGTTATTCGGCTGAGTGACCAGTGACGACATGCTGAAGATTTTTTTAAAGGATAAAACATTGAAAAAGTCACCGGAGACAAAAATTCATTTACGTTTATTACTTCAATTAATGTCAGGAATCACTAATTAAAGCAAGTCAAGTACGTCCCTTAACACCCTGTATAAACCAACCGTATTGTTGATTTCTCCTAAATGAAATAAATAATGCGGAGAAGTTTTATTTTTATATGTGTAAGCTTTGCATTTTGTCCAGTAATTTTTTGTAACTTTTCACTTAGCAGATAATAAATAACCCAATCATAAACGCATTTTATTTTTATTTCCTCTACACTTTTTATTGCAAAAAAATTGTAACCTGTACTAATTCTGACATCTTATAACTTCGAGTACAAGCAATTTCCGATAACAGCTTACCTCTTTACGATTTTAGATTTTCACGGCCAAAAATTATTTTGTTATTGGTTTTTGGGGTATTATGCCGTGTTGCGCTACCTCCTTCTTTAGCCAACGTTTCGGACAGCGTTGCAGTGTCCATCATCAGGGCAGAACGGTTACATCAAGGCTAAACGCAAAAAAACATGTTGAAGTATATTGTAGCGCCAGCTCGCAGAGGAGTGGAGCTGGCGACACGGTATCGCTCCTAAGTAGATAAGTACTAACATCACCCCTAACTATTACACATCTGCCCTGATGATGGACACTGCAACGCTGTCCGAAACGTTGGCTAAAGAAGGAGGTAGCGCAACACGGCATAATACCCCAAAAACCAATAACAAAAGCTTACCTCTTATTTTAAAATGTTATTATAAAATACCATATTTTCATGCTTTTAATCTGAATAGTCTAGCATTTATCTGTTGCGGAAAATGAGCCTAATGAAACGTGAAGTTCTCATTGCGGAATCCGTGGCAGTAATGAATGCTCAGAGGGCAGCAAACGAGGCGGCCTCCCGCTGATTGCAGTCCCCACTCCCTACTCCCTACCCCCGCTCGGTCAGAGGCAGCTGCAGCGGTACTGCAACTAGAGCGCCCACTGCAAGTACCACTTCTGCAACTGTTGGCAATATCACAAGTAAGCCGCGCTGACGGCAGAGTGGTCGATAGGGGCAGCCAAACCGAAATGGACCGAGAGGACACATTGATTGCACTTTTACCTTACTGTTTCAATATGTAATAACTTGCGGCGAGTAAAAGATCGCAACAATTGTACGGAAGTACTTGTTGCGATGTGGTGTTTTATGTATTATTTGAAAAATTTACAGAGTGTTAACAATTATTACTTTTTTAGGTATTTCTTGGGTACCTATTAACTATGTAACAATTTCTAGACATTGAAGAGTTTTATTTCACACTAGAAGACCCGGCCACACGTTTCTGTGGCTAACGAAACACAACGCCATTACCCGACCTTTATAAAATCCACACTAACCGCTTGCCCGCTGCCCGCTGCCCGCTGCCCTAAGTTGAATATTTGAATTTCTCGACTTTTCTCAACCATAATAAGCGTGTATTATACATATAAACCTTCCAATTGAATCACTCTATCTATTGGTGAAAACCGCATGAAAATCCGTTGCGTAGTTTAAAAGATCTATGCGCACATACATTTTGGGCGACTTCATTTTATACTATGTAACTAGCAGACTTTAGCAGCAACCTTTATAAAATCCATACCACCCGCTTGCCAGCTGCCCGCTGCCCGCTGCCTGAATTGGATAATTGAATTTCTCGGCTTTTCTCTACTATAATAAGCATTATTATACATATAAACCTTCCTCTTTAATCACTCTATCTATTGGTGAAAACCGCATGAAAATCTGTTGCGTAGTACATACATCATACTCGTATGTAATAATGATGTACATTTGTTACTTACTTTTATTTATCTGCTATCGGTTTCGACGCATCCGTGTTACTCAGTAGCAAACTTAAAACTAACTTAAAAATTGTACACAAGTACAGAAATGATTAGATTTTATTAGGTAGGAGGTGGTGATTTTGGTTTTTTTGGGGGATGGTGGGAGGAGTCAACATAACAAGAAAACCTTGATATGTCGGGGAAACACGGACATGTCGAAACCGGTAGCAGATGTAAAAAATTAACAAATGTACACGTGAAATAAAACTCTTCAAAACAAAATTATGACTTTATTGAAATTGCCATTGGGTTGCGCATAGACACGAACACTCCAATTAAAAATGTTTACAGCATGCGTAAATCAAGGTTTACTTGTTACTGGGTGGAGATGCCGCTTGTGAAATAACTGAAATTAAAATAAGCAAAACCAAAAATATAAAACATAGTAAGTACTAGCATATCGTATAGAGAAAGAGAAGAGAAAAAGAAAAACTCTACAATATAATGAAGCATAATAAAGCATTCATATCATTTTTATTTCGTCATTTTTTTGCAAATTCACTTTGTAGCGTCATTTTTAATTAAATAAACAAACAACTTTGTAAAACACCGCTATTTCAACATTATCAACATGTTTCGAAACCAAATGTTAATAGTGCTGTTACTCATATTTTTTTTTTGTTATTAGTTTTTGGGGTATTATGCCGTGTTGCGCTACCTCCTTCTTTAGCCAACGTTTCGGACAGCGTTGCAGTGTCCATCATCAGGGCAGATGTGTAATAGTTAGGGGTGATGGTTGTACTTATCTACTTAGGAGCGATACCGTGTCGCCAGCTCCACTCCTCTACGAGCTGGCGCTACAATATAGTTCAACATGTTTTTTTGCGTTTAGTCTTGATGTAACCATCAATTACCGGATACCAAGAACTATTGAGCTTATAGGATTTTTGTGAATTTCAATTGCCTCCGTATTCAGGCGTGCTATATGAGTTTTGGGTCTTCCCAGGACCTCAGGGACAAATCCAAAGTAATGGCCGGTTTCGATTAAGTGCTCGGCGATTGCCGATTTGTCAGGGTGGCCAAGTTTACAGGCACGAAAGTGTTCTGATATCCTTTTAGAGATCGTCCGCTCTGTTCAGAACACATGTTGATTTACACATGCATCTGAGTGCAACTCTTGTGGAAAAAGATTGGAACAAAATTGATAACATGACTTACCATCAAGCTCAAAGATGTAAGCAATCAGCAGATGCGAGACAAAAACAAAAGTTTGAGAGGCTCAACCAAGACGAAAAAGGCGTTCGAAAACAAATGGATCAAAATAAAGTTGTTATTAACATTTCGACCCTAGCGTTGAGCCCAGATGCAACTTCAGTGCTTGCTAAGGGGATGAACTACGCAGTTGCCCCCCAAAAGATACCTGTGGAATCTATCGTATATGGTATAGAAACAGCACTACATACAATGATGAAATTCCACAAAATGTCAGAGTCACAAGCAGAGAACCTATGACAAGAGACTTGCCATATTTTGAAAAGGGCTGAAATACCCCGCCCAATAAGAAAGGGAGAGTTTGCGGCCCTAAAAGAATTGCGCGCCAATGAGGATATCTTGGTTCTGCCAGCCGACAAAGGAAACGCCACTGTCGTGATTAATATGGTGGACTACATTAAAAAGATGGAAGACCTCTTGTGCGATGCCGGCACCTATAAGAAAATTAAAAACAATCCCACTAACAAAATTGACATGAAGACAAGGGAGTTAGTAAAAGCTTCCAGTATCAGGAAAGAGGATTGATCTGGGCTTTTTGTAAAAGCCTCCAGAACTCCTGCCCTGTACGGTCTTCCAAAAATTCATAAAAAGGATATCCCAATGAGACCGATCGTCAGTGCTATTGGTGCACCGACGTACAAACTTTCTCAATACCTCTCAAGATTACTGCAGATGCAAACTGGGAAAACTGAATCTTGGATTAAACAGATCTGATCAGTAAGCTTAAGAAGGTCAAAACTGAGAAAGGAGATATTTTGGTCAGTTTTGACGTTGTGTCCCTTTTCACTAATGTGCCCCTGGAAGACTCCATGATAATGCTCAGAGAGATCTACGAGGAAGACATTTGTAAACTTTTTGAACATTGCCTTAAAACGGGATATTTTGCATTCCAGGGCGAACTTTTTGAACAAGTGGAAGGAGTTGCGATGGGCAGTCCGTTGTCGCCAGTACTCGCCGACTTCTTTATGGAGAAGTTTGAGGAAGTGGCATTCGACACAGCTTTGGCTGTTCCCAAAGTATGGTGACGGTATGTCGACGAAGTCTTCGCCATTTGGCCTCATGGAACAGAGAAACTGAACGAATTTCTGGACCATCTCAACTCACTCCACGTTAAAATTAAGTTCACAATGGAGCTGGAAAATGGCTCTAAGATCCTACCTTTTCTAGATGTGGAGATGATGCGAAAAGAAGATGATAGTCTAGGACACACAGTGTATAGAAAACCAACTCATATAAATCGGTATCTACATGCTGATTCCCATCACCATCCAGCGCAGAAGAGAGGACTTATCCATACATTGGTGACCCGAGCGACCAGAATATGTGAAGAAACCAAAATCGGAACAGAACTTACAAAACTGACCGATGCACTGGAGCATAACGGTTACCCAGCAAGGCAGACAAGGCAAATCATAAGAGCCAAATCTGCACCAAACGAAGACAGAATTGAAAAAGAGTCAAGGGGCTGCGCTTTCCTGCCTTACGTTCACAATGTGACAGACAGAATTGCCAGGCTATTGAAAAAAGGAAAGCATCAAGACTGTCTTCGGAACCACGACAAAAATACGAGACTTTTTGAGGCCTGCAAAGACCAAGTTTCCTCTGGAAACAGATGGAGTGTACAAACTCAGCTGTTCTGGATATGACAAGGTTTATGTAGGCCAAACAGAGCGGACGATCTCCAAAAGGATATCAGAACACTTTCGTGCCTGTAAACTTGGCCACCCTGACAAATCGGCAATCGCCGAGCACTTAATCGAAACCGGCCATTACTTTGGATTTGTCCCTGAGGTCCTGGGAAGACCCAAAACTCATAGAGCACGCCTGATTACGGAGGCAATTGAAATTGACAAAAATTCTATAAATATTAATAGAGACGACGGAGCTAAGCTCAATAGTTCTTGGTATCCGGTAATTGACGGTTACATCAAGGGTAAACGCAAAAAAATATGTTGAAGTATATTATAGCGCCAGCTCGTAGAGGAGTGGAGCTGGCGACACGGTATCGCTCCTAAGTAGATAAGTACAACCATCACCCCTAACTATTACACATCTGCCCTGATGATGCACACTGCAACGCTGTCCGAAACGTTGGCTGAAGAAGGAGGTAGTGCAACAAGGCATAATACCCCCAAAACTAATAACAAAAATATTTTTAGCAGTGAAAATCTTAAATCGTATCTTACTCATATTCGTTTTAATTTAATTTATTTATTTATTTATTTACATATGCATATACAGGGTGTAACAGGACGTACCCGAGGGATTTGAACCATCGATTCCTGACATTATTTGGAGTAAAAATAGTTCATGAAATTTTGGTCTCTGGTGATATTTTTGATGTTTTTTTTTATTTATTTTTCCTACAAAAACATTAAAAAAATGCTAGGTGTTGGACAGTTGGAGGCGGGGTGAGGGGTTGGTCGGTTACTCGGCTGAGGGACCAATGATAACAAGCGGAAGAATTGTTTTTTGTTTAAATCTAAAAAGATAAAAAAAATAAAAAAATGTTATCGAAAAAGTCACCGGAGACAAAAAATTCATTTAATTTTTTTATTCAAAATGTGCTCAGGAATCGCTGATTAAAATCCCTCGGGTACGTCCTGTTACATCCTGTATATTACAATACATTACAATGTGATCATTTGTCTGTCCAACTGGGCAGAATACCCGTTTCAGGACAGCCAAATTGTATATTTAGTTCATAATATTCTTAACAAAGAAATAGTTACGTTCAAAATATCACGGGAATTTGCTTCTGTCGAGACAACTTTTGAGAACACTAAGAATTGTATATAATTAAGGGATGGTTTCTTTATGTCTTTAAAAGAATCGCAAAGATGTGATTTTTTTTCAAGGTCAATTTGGAGAACATAAATAAATGCATTCAGAGTGAATGCATTTATTAATGTTCTATGAGTGTTTTCTTTAGTGAGATCACAAGTAGGAGATTCTTTCCAGGCCATTTTAGAGAACATTTACAATTGCATAATCAGAATTTACACATTTATAAACCAATATTTGACATATGAATTCACAATGTATTTATAACTATTTAATTTTAATAAAGTACTATAATTTTTAGAATTTCTTAAATAGTAGAAATTACACAATTATAATCCAAATATATGAAAAATGATTTTTCAAGCTCGTTTTGGAGAACATTAATTTATTTAGTTGTTTATTTATTTCTTTTATTTTACGCCCAGAGTGCTTTTACATAAATAATAAATAATAAAGGCAGTACCTCCATCTTTAACATGAGAAATCAAATAGTAAATTAAATATAATTTTAAATTCAAACACTTCTATTTACCATGACATCATATCAGCTTATGGCTAATTAAATTAGCACATGTTATAAAGATGTCTATATGGCATCACACAATCTACACATTCGAGACAACATTTTAAATAACTCAAGATTAAATATTTTAAGAGCGTTTAACCAGCCAGCGGACGAAAATCCACATTTCGTCGAAAGTTGTTTTTACGATCGTGCAGGGCGGTTACAATGAGAAAGATTAATTATTCTCCGTACCAGCTTTTTTAAATTATAACTCAATATCGAATTTATTTCAATCCAAATTAGCTTTAATTTATACCTTCATCCAAAAATGCTGAAAGGCGTGATGATAAAACTATTAAAATAATGTACTTTTTGTAATTATTTTTTGATTATAAGTATTTATCATTTTTCAGTAATGTCTAAATTTAATAAAAATGTTAAAAAAATCTGAAATATATTAGTTTGTAAGTGCGCAAATAAATACACAAATGGACCATTTTTCGTCAAGAAACACATGTGTGTACGTACATATTTTTTAATGATTTTATTGAAACTAAAATAAAAATTCTAAAACATGCGTTTACTAGATAATGTATTGATTTATTTTACTGCATGATTATATTATTTGAAATGGGTGTGGTATAATACAAAATCTTTTTTGAAAATTTAACAAATCTGCCAACGACCTATGGAATAACCTTATTATACTAAAAATGAAAAAAAATTCTCAAAATTTATTACATGCGAATGCTAGATAAAAGAGCAATCTTTCGAAATTCACTTATAATTTTTTGTGGAAAAGAGTGAATACGTCTAAAATCTGATTTGGAAATGACATATTTCTGGTTTTCTCTGGTAATGCCCTCTTAAACTCATTAAATGACGTCTGTCTAAAAGGAACTTTTATACCAATTTTACGACAATGAGTAGTTTCAAGCTTGTTGTGAATAATCTTGTATTAACTTATTTCGTCATAATATCTTCTTTTTTCTAATTTAATAAAATTAAAGTATTGTAGTCTTTCCTTATAAGAATAAAGTAAGGCGTTTAATCCACATTTTTTGTACAAATTCAATGGAATTTGCATATTAAATACATAAAATGCGGGTTCCATAACACTCCATTTTCTAATTTACTTCTGGCTAATGAATCGTATCAGGTAACAATTGATTAGTCAGATTAGTCGATTAGTATAAGTTATTGTATTATATTTATGTCGTTGATCATAGGGACGGTTTAATTATATGCCTTTTAGTAAGTTTTACTATCGGCTTAGTGCCCATACTTAAAATTGCTGTAATAATTATGTGCCATTGATTAGATTTCAACACTCTTTTTACGATTCTATTTTATATTAAATAAAAAAAATCAGTCAAATCATATGGCTATTACATATTTTTGAAAGATGGGTACTTATTTTAAGATTCAAGATATTGTACACTTTTTTTATAGCCTGATACATTTGTTTAAAATTAAAAAATACTCTTGATATTAGTTTTTGGAATATTATGCCGTGTTGAGCTACCTCCTTCTTTAGCCAACGTTTCGGACAGCTTTACAGTGTCCACCATCATCTACCGCCATATACCATCATCCTGATGATGGACACTGTAAAGCTGTCCGAAACGTTGGCTAAAGAAGGAAGTAGCGCAAAACGGCATTATATCCCAAAAACTAATAACAAAAATATTTTACCATCATCTACCATCATATACCATCATCCTGATGATGGACACTGTAAAGCTGTCCGAAACGTTGGCAAAAGAAAGAGGTAGCGCAACACGGCATAATATCCCAAAAACTAATAACAAAAATATTTTTGGCCGTGGAAATCTAAAATCGTATCTAAAAAATACTCGTTAACAAAATTGCCCTATTAAATCTCAATTTTCAAAACAAATCAGACAATTTTGGATTGCATCGCCGTTGAAATTCAGTCTCCAACGCCGCTGCGCGTTTCATCATTGGCATATCTAAATCGAACCATAATTCAGAGCATCTTAGAAATGTTCACTGTCTCAAATGTCATGAAAGAGGTAGGAGTATAAGGAGTAGCAATGTTCTAGTTTAGCTGGGGATGCCGATTGCTGGGTGATATTTTATGGGGAATGAATGGCTGCTCCTTCGTTATTCGAATTGTGCATTCCTGAAAATATCAATTCACGAGAATCAGCTTTTAGGTTAGCTATGCCTGCGTCAACGAGGGGTAAGGATCTCGACTACCAATCCGTAGGTCGCTGGTTCTAAACTTGGCGTGCGCAAATAAATTTCATTTGATTAATTTGTGTTATTTCACCATTTATTAATTGAAAAAAAAAACATATAATACTAGCTCACCCGACAAACGTAGTTCTGCTATGTAAATTATTTCTAGTGAATATTTTGGTTATCAAATAAAAAATAACAAATGTATTGTAAGTGTGTGGGGATGGGATCTATGACAGAAAGAGGAATGGAGCGCTGTAGACGATGACAACCGATAAAAGCAAAAAACACCAACTAAAGTAGGACAATGAAATAAAGAAAATTTCGAAGAGCAATTGAGTGTACGATATTTAACACAAATAAGCTCGATGGTTTGCCCAGGCAAGAACATGATGCCGAATGAAATATCAAAATGACGCGACGCTTCTCGCGAATGTCTTGCGCATGTGTAGATGAAAGTTCGATGAGGCGGTCGTAGCGCCATCTGTCATTCAACAACATAAATAATTTCGTTCTGTTTGAAATAAGAAAGACGGTTAAATTTGTTCATACCAAAATACTAAAATCTCGGTTAAAAAATGGGAGGGTGGGGGTAGGAGAGTTAAAGTTTGGGGTTATTTGATGCCAAATAAATTAGGTATTTTTTGATGCCAAATAAAAAAAAAATACAAAATAAAAAATTGTCAAAAAATATAATTTTTTCAAAAATATAATTTTTTTCTGGGTAGAGACACCCTAATCACCTAGTGTATGAAATATACTTTAAAAGCTATTCTCATACCTACCAAATATACATATGAAATTTCATAAAAATCGGCTAAGCCGTTTCGGAGGAGTGCGACCACAAACACCGTAACACGAGATGTATATATGTATATATATATAAAATATTTGTGGCACGTTCCAGAGCGGAAGAGACTCTCTGTATCTTCCTGATGTAAGACCACCATTGCTTGAAATAGCTTAGCCATGTTTAGTGACCAGATCTGAATAGGCAGGTGCTTCCCCACTTTCCTTTTCTTTATCTCCTCCACTCCCCCCCCCCCCCCTTCAGCTTGACAACATGCCCCGATTGGAGACACTATAGTCTCACTGGATCCAGATGGGAGCAGATGGTACTCTTGTGCCGTATTCACATAAATATATATATATATCAACAGCATTTTGAAGGAATAAAAGCGTAATTTTGGTACCTGGCCGGAAATTAATTTCTACCTTGCTATTTCTTTCTATATCTACTTACTTAAAAAATTAAACTTGAAAATTCTTTTTCAAAATCCGCAGTTCCATATAGAGATATGAACCAATAACTAAACTTATTTTCTTTTTGCTCTGTTGCGTAAACTTAAATACTTAAATCTTTTAGCCGGTGATATCTGTAAAATCGTAAACGCTATTTTTCATTTGTTCGACATGCGAATAGTTTGCGATAGTTTTTTTGCGATTCTTTTTTTATGCGATACTTTTGTTACTTTTCATTTGTTCGATATGCGAATTGTTCGATATACGAATATTTTCCAATAATAGTGATATATTTTACAAAAATAGCATTGGAAAATCTAGCCAATTATTAGGTATATATTTCTATGATAAATGCCATAGATAGATCTTGGAATAATGCTGACTTTTTGTGATTGTGTGATTGTTGAGTTCGTGTTCTTTGTTTTTTACAAGGTATTGAATCTTACAAGGGATTCGTCCAAATGTAATTGGAAGAAATCTCTTCAAATTGCCACCATAATAAAGTATTCAAAATAAGTATACGCAAGTAAGCGAATAATCACGACGGTTAAAAATACACGCTAATAATATATCAGAACTTACAAAAAGCTTAGGCATATTAGGCGGCACACTTAACTATCTAGATTCCTTAATTATGTAGCGTCACTGGGAGCGTGTGTTCAAGATGTTGCGCACATAAAAGTAATTATACTCGAAGGATTAATGTATGCGCCGGTGATCTTTAAATTACCTTTTCCTAATCTACAAACTTGCCAAAGAAACAAATTGAAACTTTGAAGAAAAGTCTCGGGTATGTAAAGCACAAAGACAATTAGAGTGAGCTGGCCCATAAAATCAATTTAAAACTTTTCTCGGGTAGAAATAAATTGTACAGCCGAAACCCTAAAATTAAAAAAAGTAGGTTTTAAAATAAATTGAAAATCAATGAAATGGATGAAAATAGTGACATTATTATTTATTCCAGGACTGGGTATAACACATTAGGGGATACAAGAATACTATTTTGTTGTTGTTGTTTTTGATTCTTCATTTAGAGGTAAGTAATTTTTTTCATACGTCTAATTGGAAAAAATACAGTTTAAAAAATAAAACCGACAAATTGGCAATAATTGGCATTGGCAAATCATGATGAATTTTATTAATTTTTAAAATATTTTTTTAATATTAGATCCTTACATATGAAATTGGCGTTTTGCCGTACTGGCAACTTTGATCTCAAATATCTT
Source organism: Limnephilus marmoratus (assembly GCA_917880885.1). NCBI lineage: Eukaryota > Metazoa > Arthropoda > Insecta > Trichoptera > Limnephilidae > Limnephilus > Limnephilus marmoratus. Next base: position 48,670,219 of record OU862909.1, on the reverse strand, counting down.
CTCTTTGGTTAGGAATTCCAAATTCAAATTTATACAGCTATTTACTCATGTATTTGTGTTTCGAAAATTATAATTCATTTGTTTTTTCCTTAATTGTTTTTTTTTCTTTGCGTCACTTAGTTTACAAAATGGAAAACTTGAAATATCGCGTTATTTACGAGTACGAGTTCCACCTTGGCACCTGTGCTGCAGAAAAGGTTTGAAGGATTAATGATGTGTATGGCGACGGTGCCGCAAAAGAAAACGTAGTGCGTTTTTGGTTCCAACGTTTTCGTTCTGGAAATTTCGACCTGCAGAACAAGCCCCATGGACGGCCGGAGACCAAAGTTGATAATGAAGAATTGAAGGCTATTGTGGAAGCGGGTAGATCGCAAACCACGTCCGAGTTAGCTGGAGGCTGCGGTGTTAGTGATAAAATTGTTTTAATCCACTTGAAGCAAATTGGGAAGGTGAAAAAGCTTGAAAGGTCGGTACCTCACGAATTGAGTGAAGCAAATCAATAAAAGCGCGTTAGAACGCTCGACCACACACTGCACAACAAACGGCTAGCAAATTAGAGGAGCTTCAATTGGAATGTCTAAGACATCCACCGTACTCTCCGGACCTTGCCCCAATAGATTACCATTTTGTTCGAAATTTGGATAACTTCTTGCAAGGGAAAAAATTCAACTCCGATGGGGCAGTCCAAACCGCCTTCAAAGATTTTATTGATTCCCGTCCGAATGTTTTTTTTTTTGTAAAGGGATCTATGAACTACCCATGAGATGGCAAAAGTGCATAGATAGCAATGGTACCTACATACTTGATAAAATATATTATATTAAAAAAAATCGACTTTATGTTCCTCCCATACAAAACGCCAATTTCATATGTAAGGACCTAATATGAATTCTGCACAAAAATCCCCAACTGTTTCCATCTGGAGCCAGTGAGACTATGGCATCCCCAATAGATGTATGTTAGAGGTAGTGGGGAGGGAAAGGAGATGGAGAAGAGGAAGGTGGGAAAGTATCTGGTTATTCAGATCTGGTCACCAAACACGGCTGAAGCCATTTCAAGTAAATTTTCAATTCTGAATGGCGGTCTTACACCAGGGCGATACTGAGAGTATCTTCCTCTCTGAAATATGCCGCAAATATACTATATTATTATGTTTATATTTACATAGTATAAAATGAAGTCGCTCGCGCGGTATGTGCGCTTAAATCTTTTAAACTATGCAACGGATTTTCATGCGGTTTTCACCAATAAATAGAGTGATTCAAGAGGAAGGATTATAGATATATAATTTGTCGAGGTTTTGTGTAAATTGGTTGAAATAGGTCTGGCAAGCGGGCAGCGGGCAGCTGGCCTGTTGTGTTTCGTTAGCCACAGCAACGTGTGGCCGGGTCTGTTTGTTAGTAATAAATTAATAGTGAAATACCACAAATTAATCAAATAAAATTTACTTGCTTACGCCGGGTTCAAACCCACGACCTTCGGATTGTGAGTCGAGAGTCTTACCTTTTGACTATTTGTTTTGTTTTTGATTTTGAATTTTTTATTTAGATGTATGTAAATATGTAAATATATAAACTATGGAGGCCGTCATGTACATCATACTTGTTTTTATCAAAAAATATATCCAGACACGCGCCGTACTGCTCATCCATATTTTTAAATATTGCTCGATAAGAAAATATATTTCCTACCAGTGCTGAAACTCGGGTGAAGCCGGGTGAGCTACTTTTTATGAATACAACCATTAACCGTAAACATTTTATAAATATGGAATAATGACTTATTTCAAATGACCCTCTAGGATTACACGACACTTTTTGACGCCCATAATTTATAAGAATAATTCATAACGTTTTTTATTCTGAATGTAATTAACTCAAATATCAAAAATTTGAGCCCTGGGGGTTTGACTTGGAAGTTTTCTCTGTTAATTATCAAGAAATATTTTTAGAAACAACCTTCCCTGTTCATTCATTACAGGTGCGCTGCCAAAGTTTGTCTTTCTAAAGAGAGGTGGTGGCTTGAAAGTTTGGGAACCCCTGGTATATATTATGTGTACATTAACACATTTTTTTTAATAAGGAAGCAAACTTAATTAATTCCCAGTTTTTAAATTAGGTCCAGCATTCAAAATGATTAAACTTAATTTACGTAACACAGAAAAAATGTTACAGGAATATATTTAGTAGGGATAATTTCATCATAATTTTTACAAAAATTTAAAACATTTGACTTTGTTTTAGCTCGGAGTAGGTATGATAATGTAAGGCAAAAATTATTTCGTATACTTATAACGGCAATGATTATATATTTAAAGTGATCATAAGGAATTACTCACGGGGATTTTTTTTTAACATTAATTCCACACAGGAGGCCCTGAGGAACATAATTTCCCTCAGGGCCTATGTCATCTCGGAAGCTGTGTGGAGGGTCTTTTTGAGGAGAGGAAGGAATGAACATTGATCTAGAAGAGACCCATGTTGTAGGAAGGAGGCCGGCAAATCATTCCACAGCCAAGCTGTTGAACACAAGAATGTGTCGAAGAGACGACCCGTTCTCATGTGACAAAAAATGTCAACCGTGTACAAATGTTGGGCACGCGTTTGGCGTGTTTCCCGACTATGCACAGGTGCCAAGGGATCAATGACGCTAGTTCCTCGGAGCATCTTCCATTGTAATACCGGTAGAACAAGGATAGCATTCCCACAGGACGCGACGCCTGTGCTCTAAAGATTGCAATCCGTCTGTTTAGATGGGAGAATCTACTAAACGGACCGCCAATTTCTGCACAGAGTCGAGGGTATTTTTCAGGTATTTTGGAGCCCCAGACCAGAGGTGGCTGTTAAATTCAACCTTGGGGCGCACTTGTGATTTGTACAGGGTTAGCAGTTGTGTACTATTAAAGTATCTGCGGGCCCTGTACAGTTCGCCTAGTTTTTGGGAGGCTAACTTTACTCTGGCTTACATGGAGCCCACATACCTGAGCTGGTCACTTAGGGTTACACCAAGCATATCAATGGAGGGCCTGTTCGGAAGATTGCTACCGCTGAAAGATACTAGATTTTCATTTCGATCCGTTTTAGACGTAACCAGACAAGATTGGGTCTTTGCATTAAATTCAACGAGATTATTTTTACACCAAGAGAAAACACTCTCGAGGTAACCGTCCATTCTTTGCTTCAAAGCCCTCCGAGCTGAGTTTGTAAGCCCTTTGGGGGCTTGTCAAACAAAATGCCATCATGGACTGTACTGTCATCCGCGTAACAATGAATTGGTGCACATGACAAAAGGTCAACAAAAACAAAGTCGGAGACAGAATCGATCCCTGTGGGACGCCAGCATTTCTCGAGTGTGAGGAAGAGGTGAAACCATCGGCTACCGTCCGAATCGACCTCTCCCTCAAAAAGTCGGCAATCCACGTACACAAGGATGCGGGAAGTCCGTAAGAAGGCACTTTGTTGACCTCCCAAATAGGATGGATTCTCCGCAATTTGTAGGATTAATTCCTCTCAGCGTTTTTCACCATGGGTTTAGTTATTTTCACTTAGCGTTAAACTCGTTTCAAAATGAACTTTGCGTATTATTTCGTTATGCGTTATTATCATTATGCGTATTATTTTTATTATGCGATGATTACCGTCCACACTTCGAACACCGAGACTTGCGAGTTGTCAATAATAATCATGAGGGAACAAACGGGGAGCGGGGAAAGGGATGGCACAGCACAGGACATAATATTTTAGATCCAAAATAAATACAAACAATTTCGCCGAGCGCAGTCAATTATAATATACTTGGCGCTAACGACATGGTTCACACTTTTCGACTTTAGATTTTAGAAGGTCGTATTTATATAACAAATTTATAAACATAAATCCTCTTATATATAAAAATCTCCTGTCACAGTGTTTGTGGTCGCACTCCTCCAAACTCCAAAACGGCTTGACCGATTTTTATGAAATTTTTTATGTATATTTGGTTGGTATGAGAATAGGTTTTAAAGTATATTTCTTACTGCTATGTGATTTAGGTGTCCCTATCCAGATTTTTTTTTATGTATTTTTTTTATTTGGTATCAAAAATATCTATAATTCCAAATTTTAACTCTCCTACCCCACACTCACATTTTTTAATCGCGATTTTAGTATTTTCGTAAGAACAAATTTAACCGTCTTTCGTATTTCAAACAAAACGAAATTTCATTGAACTTTCATCCACACATGCGCAAGACATTCACGAGAAGCATCGCGTCATTTCGATACTTCATTCGGCATCATGTTCTCGCGTGGGCAAACCATCGAGCTTATTTGTGTTAGCTAAAGACGGACTGACAAAAATATAGTACGCTCAAATGCTCTTCAAAATTCATATTGATTTTCTTTATTTCATTGTCCTACTTTACTTGGTGTTTTTGCTTTTATCGGCGGTCATCGTCTACGGCGCTCTATTCCTCTTTCTGTCATAGATCCCATCCCCACATACTTACAATACATTCGCTATTTTTTATTTAACATCCAAAATATTCACTAGAAATAATTTATATGGCAGAAAAACGTTTGTCGGGTCAGCTAGCAGTATGTATTATGTTTTTAATCGAACAAATCAAAAATTAAAATAAAACGATTAGTGCTTCATCGATGTTGTAAGTAAGATTGATCGAAAAATATACAAAAAAAAAAAACAAACGCAAAAGCTTTAAATAAAGAATTTAATTTTGACGAAAATCTCCAAAATTGATGTGTTTTAAATCAACGCTAATTGAGAAAATGTAAACTATTTGATCCAACACATGTATGAAGCAATCGCTTTGAAAATGTTCCCGATGTCCTTGAAATAACTAAAGACTGATTCAATAAATCACGGATGAAGTTAAGTAGACTTTATCGAAATTTCAAGTTTCCTCAACGGGGTAAAACTTTCTCTCACCCATCTATTATATTATTTTACTACACCGCGGGAAAAAAACTAAGCAAAAATATATGTTTTACCCGTTTCTTCGCTATCATTCAAGATAAGAAGAAACCAAAGATTGTTTCGCTAGATATTTTCATGAACATATTTCTTAAGAGCTTTTAGTCGAAACATTATGTTGTTGTTACTATTTATTTGGTTTAGGGAATATTGTTTGAGAATATAATACATTTGATAATACATTGGCTTCTTCCCTTTAAAAGTTGTGTGTGCCAACTGATTGGCGTAAGTGCTGGGGGAGGTTTCGTATATCTTACCAAGTAAACAGAACAAGGGGCAGCTCTCCGACATTAGCGGTGGAGGGCGGAGGAATGGCAAACACTATGGCGAAAGGGTAAATTCCTTTTAATCACAGAGAAACACGCAAAATTGTTGGGTATTTTACATTATCGCTAAATAAGTTTGCGAATAAATTTGCTCGCATTAAACAAGGAACTGTCGGTTTTCGAACAACTTGTGTACATATCTACGTAATGAAAGATTTATGTGTTAAAATTTGATATTCAGGTAGGTAATGTAAAGAAAAATACATAACTTAAGCAAGGACTCATTGCTGATCCGTGCAGTGGAATGGGGAAATTTATTTTGGACGTGAAAAAGGTTCAACTTGTTCACAAGTCAAACGGAATGTTTAAACAAACATATGCCAGTCTGCGTCATGGATAGACCAGTACTGCGCTAGTTTGTTTTTTAGAATCACTTCCTTTGTTTTTATTTACATTTACTCTATTTCCACAGAGTTTACGGGTTTTTATTTGTTTAATATATCGAATTTATGAGTTGGTATGCTTACGATTATTTGTGAGCTAGTTAGTACGTGAGTTAGTCAGCTTCATTATTGGAAAAATAAAACTGGGTTTTTATTTAGGGTGGGGCAAAAATTAAAAATCCAGAGAAGATATCGAAAAAAGTAGACTTCTACAACATATTCATGCTTTGGGCTCTATTTATACAAAGAATATGAACTTAAGAAGAAAATCCATCATTTGATGTGCTGTAAATTTGAAAACTAGGTCGGTAATCCCAGGGGTCATGGATCGGTCAGCCAGGGCCCACTCGCATCTTTGACAGTAGCCATCGAGTTACAGGACAAGAACTTGGTTATAACAACAACGTGATGTTATTATTATTATTGCTAGCGCTTTCATAATTATAGGATATCCGAAGCTGAAAGTTTATGTAAAGAACACATCAGAACAAGGACAATTACTGCAGAATGATCAAGAAATAATATTCACGATAATGTACTAAATCGCTTGACTGAATTCTTGACACATCAGTTGCGTATCAGTTACAATTTTGAGAATGATAAATAACAATTAAATTTAAGCAAATCTAAGTCCATACGGTCAAAGAACTCTAGAATACCTTGTTCCAATAATTTACAACATGTTACCCCACACTATAAAAAGCTGTGAATTGAGTTTCAGAAGGAAATGTACGCTAAAAAATGGTTAAGTGAAAGAACTTTTTTGTACTAATTTCTGTTTTTCCGCTTTTCGGTTTAATGTTTTTTCCATTATTATTTTCTCTTGTCTTCTCTTTTTTTTAAATCTTTCATTTTCTCTGTTCTATATTTCTTATAAATTTTATTAACAATTTTTTTTCCAAAATACATTTTTTTGTATATATAAAAAGTAAAAATGTGTATATTTTCTGTACCTGTCTCAATTTAAAAAAAAGTAATTGTCAAAAGAACCTGCTGACAAACTGATATCAATAAGTTTAACGAGGCTTAATTTAAAAATGTAAAAATACAGTAAATAAATAATAAAGGAATTTTATTAATAAAAAAATAAAAAAATTGAACCAGAGTTACGAAGAACAAACAGTCAACAGAAATGATTATCTTTGATGATTGATGACAGGTTAGGTGGTCAGTACTCACCGATCGCATCTTGAACAGTAGCCACCGAGTTGCAGGACAAGAACTTGGAGTAGAAGTTGACCATGACCAGTCCCCGGTTGTTGGCCAGCCTCCTCAGCACGGGGTCCGGCACGTTGCGCGAGGAGTTGCAGAGCGCGTGCGCCGAGGAGTGTGAGAACATCACCGGGGCCTTGGACACGGCGATGGCGTCCTTCATCGTCTTAATGGAGACGTGGGAAAGGTCGACTATGATGCCGAGCCGGTTCATCTCCTTGACTATTACCTGCAATTATGATATGACAATATTTAAGAATATTATTTCCACACTTAAATATCCATTCTAGAAGATCAATGCATTCACAATATCCTATCAACTGTCTGCCTACAGCATATCGTGAGATATTTTGGACACGTTGCTTGCCAAACCGAGAACTGGAATCTAGAGAAACTCCAAATCATTGGCAAAGTGGAAGAAAGACAGGAGAAGCCGAGGAAGATGCTTTATAGTATTAAAGTGATAAAATGTTACAAAGACTTGTTTACCAGGGAAATTGGAGTGGAGGACATGATACTCAGCAATACAGTTACATCTAAAGAAGAAGATACCTTTTTCCTTCCCAGAACTTCCTCTGCTTCCTTTCCTTATAAGTACCACCCACACAGCATCATCCAGGGTGACAAAGGCCCTGAGAGAAATTATTTTTCTCGATGGATAGGAGCTAATTTAAAAAAAATCTGAATTCCTATTGCATCGAAATCCGGGGATAGTAAAAGCTAGAATTATAAGCCAAATTTACGTACAGTAAGTAGTCGCAGAAAGAGGTCATACGTGATGTCATCGTTCTAGCATCTTCTGTATTTTTATTTTCATACAAGACATGTGAGAAGGATGAGGACGAGCGTCGATGACGTACGTACTTCATCTAACGAGTAGGTACCTATCAATAACTACCAATACTAACAAAAAATATAGAAAATATTATATGGATTGTCAAATTTGCTGAATGACTGTCATAAAATATCACATTACACAAAACTGCCTTTATCTTAAAAGCATGGATTGCGGAAAATTTTCCATCAAGAAAACTGTAGGACAGATGGTAGGTCCTTTATTTTCCGAATTATTTAAGTGCCTTTTTAATAATTAATGAACCGCTTCCCAGTAGATTTATTTCAAATTTAATGCTAAAAGGGCGAAAATTGCAAAATCATTTGAACTTTTTTGGCTTCGCGAATACCATAGAAATTGAGAGCCGAAATGAAATTTTAAAAAGTTGAAATGACCCACTCCTCGGCGCGAAATGAATGAGAGCGAACCACCTGAATACTGTACCACTAATGATGTATGGCTTCTGCCTCACGTAGTCTGTAGGCACTTTCCCTTTACCTGGTATACCCACACAACCAGGCGCTCATGAACACTGAACAACCAGCCACACTACTCTAGATCGCAGGCCACACGCTTTTCACTGCAATACACCGAATTAATTATATCTACGAAAACCGTTGGCCTTTGTTTAAGAATTAAATGAACTAGTCATTTTATAATTAAAATTGGAATTAATTCAACTATATTATGTAGGATATTATCTACCTTTGAAGTTGCGTATTATTCGTAAATGAAAATTATAGTTTGGCAAGAAAGTGTAGAAATTAAATAAATTGGAACTAAACGTGTTCATTACTATGGCAGCACCGAATTATATGACATTTTCTATGGCTGTCATGTTATCGCATGTTACGGTTGATTTATTGTCTTAAATCTGAGAAGAAGATCGCTGATTTGATAATATTTTTATGCATTGTTTGCCTGAATTTAATTAAAATGAATAAACCATTACATAGTGATGCAAGAGGGGTTATATTCTGCGTTTTTCAATGCTGCCTAGCCGAGTATCACGCGAAGAAGCTTCTGTTTAATTAGAAGATGTTTACAAACGAACTGCAGAAATGATTGGTACGCAGTATAGTTTGTTTAATAAATTTCATTAGTATTACAAGATTTATGCCAATTTTCGAACGATAATAACCATTACAATCTGATTTGAGGTTATGTTAAAAAAATCCGATTTTGACACTTCAATTTGACAGTTAATATGCGGCCACAGGAAAAAGGGAATAACTCAATAAAAAAATAATAATAATGTGCAACTTCTTTAAACTCGTAGAAAAGTTACCTTTTTCTCGTTTTCTCTTTCTTTCTTTCCAAGTGAATATTATCTAGTGTGTGTTTTTAAAACTACCTTCTATAATAATAATTTTAATGATTTTTCACACACAGGTAAATCTGAATCAAAATCAAAATCATTTATTGTACAAAATTTACATTTAGTACAAAAGGTATAACTTATAGGTACCTATATCCTATTTCTTCCAGTTAACCTAACATGTTGTACAGATTTGAACACAAATGAAATATAAATATAAAAGTGGTGTAATACAAAGTGAATTTGTTTTAATTTATTATATAAACATAAATATAAAAACAGTTGTACCTAAGTGAATACGTGAGTGAATAAGTGAATAAGTGAGACCTGTTCAGAAGGAATGTTTTTAGTGATGACTTAAATCTGAGTGTATCTTGTATTTGTTTAATATCATGTGGAAGGTTGTTGTATACTTTAATGGGCATGTAAAAGGGTCCTTTTTGGAAAGTTGTTTTGTTTGCTTTTGGTATTAATAAATTTTCTGTAAACCTTGTACTTAGCGTGTTTATGAGTAGAGTTTTTTTGTGGAAACTTTTCTGGAGATGATCGCACTATCATGCATAACTCCATTATATATATGTCGGTGACAGTAAGAATTTTCAAATTTTTAAATATAGGTCTACATGAATCCCGATTAGCAGAGTTTGTCATTTTTCTTATACATCTTTTTTGGATGATAAAAACATCTTTGGCGTTTACTGAGTTTCCCCAAAAGATAATTCCGTATTTTATTATTGAATATACATATCCATTGTATGCGGCCATTACCGATTCGATGTTTAATATATTTCTCAGTGTACCTAGAACAAAAGAAAAGCTACTGATTTTGGCTACTATTTTGGATACATGTTCTTTCAAGTTTATATTTGCATCTAGTTGTATTCCCAGCAGTGAACAAGTTTGGGAAGGTTCGATAATATTATATTGCAGTTTACATTTATGTTTATAGGTGTAGCTTGCACTGGACAAAATTGTAAAACTTGAGTATTGTTATTGTTGAGTGACTTTGTGATAACAGCCAATTTGCTATTGATTGACAAGTCTCGTTAATATGTTTATTAAATTCGTCAACGTCTTCATTACATTCAAACAACAAAACAGTGTCATCAGCAAACATTGAACATTCTGTGCCAGCAATAATTATTGGAAGATCGTTTATGTATATAAGGAACAGGAGGGGCCCAAGAATGCTTCCTTGAGGCACACCCTTGTTGATTGTTCTCCATTTGGATTCTACCATGTACTGCATCATTTTTTCGTCAATGTTTGAAATTTGAACTTTTTGTTTACGATTTCAACAATCAACGGTAAGACGAATCGCCAAGGAAGGGGAAAAGGCAGATGGAAAATTCGAAACACCGGGAAAACGGAAAATGGGCGTTATAATAATAATATGTAATAGCATAAGTGCTGATGATTGGAAAAATTGTTGCAAGCAGGTGATGAAAATTGAGGCAGAATATTATGCACGAGGCAGTAATATATATGATGATATCGATGAACTGCGTTTAGATGAAGATACAGATACGGAAGAAGAAGAATCACACGAGGACGAAGACAATAATTACATGTCGGGTGTTGAATTAATAGACTTAAATTTTTAAGTACCTACGTTTTTATATCGAAATAAACGCCCACTTAAAACTTGTTTTGTTTTATTTTACTTCTATTAAGTTACAGTTTTTTGTGCAAAATTTTTGAAAATACAAATACGCTATGAAATACGCAATTTGGCAGAAGTGTTTTTTAAAACATACATTCATTGTCTTATGAGCCATCTTGGTGTTGCCATTTAAAACTAGAAAACGATCGCAGCGCCATCATTTATTTTCTACACTGGTGGGTTTCTTCATTTACCGAGAATACTAAATGCAATGCTTATTGTAAAAGTAAACGGTCAAATGCATAGAAATTTTTAAATTTCGATCGTTTACTTTTACAATTCGCATTGCATTTAGCATTCTCGGTAAATGAAGAAACCCACCCTTAATTGTCAAACTGCATGTGATTATTCAAGTCTGTTATAGTTAAGTTTGTTAGAGGTAGGTACCTAGAACCTACCTATCAGTATCAGTAATAATAATACTGTTTATTTCAGCAGTACAGAGTGATAAGAAAATGCGATATATTTTATATGTAACTAGCTGGTACCCGGCATGCGTTGCTATGCCATTTAATAAAGAAATTGTTTCTCCCTTCTTGTCCTTTCCCATTCGTCCCGTTCCTTTTCTATACATTCCCGCATTCTATACATTCATTCCCGATACATCCAGTTTTCAAACAGCTCGCGTGCTACCTATAATTTTTTTATACAAATTTCGTAATACCAGAGCTCACCAGTAGTTTTGTAAAAACCTTGTCCTGACAATAACGTACAGGATTTTTTTTTATCCATTTTGGTGCAGTCGTTCGGAAGTTATGCGCGTACATTTCGGCAATTCATTTTTATTTATATAATAATAATAATTATAGATAGATAAATAGAAGATCGATAGATAGGTAGATAGATCGAAGATAGAAGATTGCGTTAAGTAATTGATAATTTTTATTTAATTTTTCTGAATCTCCTGAGTTATTTATATGAAAATGTTTAACACATGACAGGAATGGTGACCTCATGTAGGCGTTGATCCGATGATAAACAGGCTTATCTCATGTTAAGAATTTTTTTGGGAGAGCCTAAAAACTTTGTTCGTCTTTTTGCCGGATTCTTATTAATTTTTTTAAACGTTTTGATTGTTTGGTAAATAAATTACGTAATTAAAACCCCATTTGTCATCAGACAAATGGGGTTTTTTCTTGCTGTTAAGAGATTTTTACAGCGAAACTACTTTTACAATGTTTCCGTCGACTGAACCTAGGAATTTAATTTTTGACATTGTAAATCTCCGTAGCACAACATAATTGAAGTATTGTTCCAGCCAACGTTGACCTAGAAATTTGTTGCAGAAAATGCTGTGTTATTTTTATAACCAGAGAAAATTATCTCACCCTTTAAAAGTTTTTCCCAAAATGAAAGATAGACAAGACCTAAAAAAATATAGTTTTGAAACTACGTAAAAAATATCTCTAAATTAGTATCTTTAAAAAACTCTCTTGCCAAACGTCGAAATAATAAATCATTAATACCATAATGTAGGTGTGCTCTCTAGTTGGCAGTAGAAACCAAACAAATTTAATGTTTGTGCCGAACCTGAAATTTGGACAAACACGAAATCAATGTAACTCTGAGCTTCGGCAAATAATGGTACAATGATTAATGACGATGACTCTTCAAACAGAATATGTTGGTTACACCACTTGTCAGAATATATTGAAGGTTCATGTTGTAATCAACAAAAATATTTCCAGTCATGGGCAGATAATTCCCTACCATTATTAGAGGTGCTTTCAGATTCGGCCTCACTTTTTTGACAAGTTAGCTGTAGTTGAATACTTTCTTTTTATTTTGTTGCGTTGATGGGAGATGAAAAAAGCTTTTTAATTGGTAAAATGATTGCTTGTTTGTACGTGATTTCATATTTTGAAATGCGTTGAACTGTGAGGCTGGAAAAACAAGGGATATGCGACATGCGAAATATACCTACGATAATCAATGAATTACCCTTCGGTAAAATGTAGATAGCAAGGGTTTCCAATATTAACAAAATAATTGAAATGAGCCATTTAAAAAGGAAAAATGTTCTTTTTTGGAAAAAGGGGTTTAATATGAGGTTTTAAATTGTTTGCAGTCAAGGAAGCTGCTTTCTGATATAAATGTACCAACATGAATGTGACGTCTGAAAATTTTATTTTTTAAGGAATAACGTCAAAACTAATTTAATTTGTACACAATTATTTTGTACACAAGGATTAAATTTATTTATTTATTTATTATTAATTTCAATAACAAGGTTTGTACAAGTATGTATAATGTATATAATAAGTATAGATTCATTTTTTTTTTCACAGACCTCCTCACTAGGATTTCCTGTTCTGAGGTGGCCTGTAGTTTTTTAAAATATTTGTATTTGGTTATGGATTGTCTTTATATCGTCTTCATGATGTTTGTAATTTTATTATCACTTTGATCTCTCAGCCATATTTTTACTTTTGTTTTAAATATATTCATTTCCTTTATATTTTTGATTTGATCTGGTAGAGCATTGTATAATTTTATAGCATGGAATTTATTATTTCTCTGTGAATAATATTTGAATAGTTTTTCCGAAGAGGTAAAAAAAGATCATTAAATACAATTGATCCTGAAATTTGTTACAAAAAATGCTGTGCTATTTTTATAACTTGTAATGCTATATTTAACTTAACCAAAAGTATTTATTCTAACCTACACTCAAACATTAAAACTCTAATCATTTTTTATAGATTTAAAGAAAGCCCTTCGACACAGTCAACCATAAAAGTCTCTTAAAGAAAATATCCAACATTGGAATTAAAAATAAATGTCTCGTTCTTTTACAAAATTACATATTAAATCGGCAACAATGTACAAAAATTAGAACATGTTTGAGTGATTTTGATAGTAAAACACGGAGTTCCACAAGGGACTATATTAGGGCCGCTACTCTCTTTAATCTATATAAATGACTTATGCAACATTGTTATACCTGGTAAATTTTTTTCATTTGCTGACGATACTGCAATAACAGTCCAAGGAACGACATGGAAAGATACAACTAATAAAGCTAACAAATGTATTACTATTGTCAAAAAGTGGCTAGATAGAAACCTTCTTACTTTAAATTATGAAAAAAAAACTCTTTGTATTCCTTTCTATAACACACAGAAGTCAGCTCCCAAAACTAATCTTAATTTAAAGTTTCATAATATAAATTGTAACCCAGCCACATGCTCTAACTGTGAAGAGATGAAATCAGGAAAATGATTAAGTACTTAGGTGTAACCATAGATTGTCAACTTAAATTTACTTTGGGAGGCGGGAATGGGTACCGCCGCCCCGGGAACCTTTATTGGATAACCAACACCTCTGCCATGGGTCACCCCAAGTGCTTCGCTACATTTAGTGATTTAGCAGGGGTGCCCGGGTTCATGGGGTGAGGTTTGTCTAGGTCTTGGAGGCGGATGACCAGGACATACTGAACCCCAGATTCCTACCTACCCCTTAAACCCTTTTCCTTCTCAGAAATCTCCTCTCCTTCCTTCCCTTTCCTTTAAAAAAACTCTCCACACAGCATCCCCAAAGATGACATAGGCCCCGAGGGAAATTATTTTCCTCAGGGCCTCCTATAGTATATAATTGACCAACCATATAGAAAATACGTTTAAATACTATCAGATACTTAAATTATATTTTAAAAAGAATGTGTAACATAGTAAATATAAAAACCATAAAACTTAGTTTAAGTTTATGACGCACTAGTCCATTCATTTCTTTCCAACAGGCTGGGGCGGAACTTACAATAATCATGTAAAAACTTTAAAAAATTGCCCAAAATTCAATTATTAAGATTACGTACAAGAAAACTAAATCTTATCCCTCATATTTAAGTAAACCGATATTTTGGACCTTAGACAAACCTATAGTTTTCAATGTCTTAAATTTATTTATATGCGTCCAAACAACTTAAAAAAAAAATCAAATCGTACCAGCCAGAAACGTGGCACCTGTGAGTATGCAGTAACCCACTGCAAAACTAGGTTGTTCGAAAGGCGTATTAGTTTAATAGCTCCAAAAACGAATAATTCACTATGTAAAACCTTTAAAGAGACCACATGTCAAAATCTTCAATCTTATAAAATATATACCAAAACTTGGCTAAAAAACACTTAAACGGATATTTTTTCTTATAAGTTTTAACAAAGCCATTAATTATATCTATCATTAGACAGCTTTTAGAGTAAATATTGTTTGCTTTTTTTTATCTTTTAATTGTACTTGTAATATTAATTCTTATAAAACTTTCACAAATGCGATAACCGCGCAAACTGTTATTATATCAATTATATTTTTGTTATACTTAATTTGTGTGTACTTAAATTTATTAATTTATTTATACTTAAAGCCTTCACTTTAACAATAGAAATAATAATACAAATCTATGTTATACCCACGCACAGGAAATGCCTTTGTGGGATTTTTTTGTGCATAAATTAATTGTATTAAGCTTTTTTATATACTTTTCATTATATTCATTTATCTATTATATCTACTGTATCAAAAATTTTCAATACAAAAAAAAATAAAAATCTTTTTTTAAAATTCTAAAGTTTCGTAAAAGTCTCCTTTTTTTAAAGCAGTAACGTCATTGATACAAAGCACATATATTTTTATTGATGCTACGATCTCATTCCTAGTACTTAAGATACATTTCAGTCCCATAAGTTTAATTCTTGCACCAAACTCAACAGCCAGTTCTCTTGATTGGCGTAGAAATTTTGTAATGTCAATATGTTTATTGTTTACCTTTTACCTTTCTATATCGCCTTTACTAAATAAATATTAAAAAAAATACGGTTCACATGGGTAAACCACTGGGGAAAAATGGAGATATTTCCATAAGTACTTAAAAACTTTACAGGTGATAACACAAATTTACAAAACAGATTAATATAGATGTCAATAGCTTTAATAGAGTACAAGATAAAATTTTTATACTTGTTCACGCTGAATACAACATACAAGTAAATAAAAGATAAAAAAAGTATAAATTTCATCTCGCGTCAGTGTTTTACGTATTTGTATTCTCGTATACCGTACTTAATTGGCAGAGAAAACCTACGTGAGAAAGGCGCTTTGAATGTGGTTCGTTATGAAGTGCACTGCTGATAAACGAGAAATAATTTCATTGAAAATTTTAACATTTTTAATTAATATAAAGAAGACCACATGGAACGAAAAAAATTGTATGCACGTGCAGGTGCACGGTGTTTAAATTACAAAAAGAAAATGGCTTAAAAATGCTTATTTCATATTAAGTCACTAGCTGACCCGACAAACGTTGTTCCGCCATATAAATTATTTCTAGTGAATATTTTGGTTGTTAAATAAAAAATAACGAATCTGAATCGAAAGTGTGTGGGGATGGGATCTACGACAGAAAGAGGAATGGAGCGCTGTAGACGATGACCGCCGATAAAAAACAAAAAAAACACCAACTTAAGTAAGAAAATGAAATAAAGAAAATCACTATAAATTTCGAAGAGCAATTGAGGGTACAATATATTTTTTTTGTCCGTCTTTAGCCAACACAAATAAGCTCAATGGTTTGCCCACGCGAGAACATGATGCCGAATTAAATATCAAAATGACGCGACGCTTCTCGTGAATGTCTTGCGCATGTGTAGATGAAAGTTCGATGAGGAAGACTTAAATACTAAAATCGCGATTAAAAAGTGGGAGGGTGGAGGTGGGAGGATTAAAATTTGGGGTTATAGGTATTTTTGACGCCGAATGAAAAAATTAAAAAAAAAAAAAAATTGTCAAAAATTGATTTTTTTTCTGGATAGAAACACCCTAATCACCTAGCGGTATGAAATATACTTTTTTTTTTTAAAAAGAAAGGCAAACATTCCCGGGTTACGAATAACCAAACAATGTTTGAAAATCTCCTACTACCACCACAGAAAGCTGAAAATGTTGCTTGTGTTGTGATGGAGGACTTAGCCAGCCGAGGAATCGAACACGCGATGCTCGGGTGGGACCCAAGCGCTATGCCCACTCAACCACTGACTTTAAAACCTATTCTCATACCTACCAAATATACATAAAAAATTTCATAAAAATCGGTCAACCCGCTTCGGAGGAGTGCGACCACAAACACCGTGACTCGAGATTTTTATATATAAGAATATTACAATTTGGGAAGCGGGTACAGGTACCGCAGTTTATTGGATAACTAACACCTCTACAACAGGTCACCCCAAGTGGTTCGCTACGTTTGTTGACTTAGTAAAGGTGCCCGGGTTCATGGGGTGAGGTTTTTCTAGGACTTGGCGGCGGATGTGTTTGCTCACCTTCTAGATGGCGGGGCGGAAGAGAGAGACTGGTTGAGTGATTTGACCTCCTTCTTCTTCTTCGATGGCGCTACAGCCCATATCGAGCTTTGGCCTCCTGCAACAGTCGCCTTTAACTCCTCCTGTCCTCAGCGGTTGACTTACAATTTGGTACCTGGAGAAGCTGTGCTGCATCCCCTCTTACTTCGTCTTCCCACCTCAGTCTGGGTCTTCCCACTTTTCTCTTTCCACCTGGGTGTCCTGTCAAAATTCTTTTTGGGACGCGTGTATCCAGCATTCTCTGTACATGCCCAGCCCATCTCAGCCTGAGGAGTCTCATATGTGTTGAGATGCTAGGTGCCTTACAATCATACAATTCTGTATTGTGCCGGATGCGCCACTGTTCACCCTCTTTCACGGGTCCACATATTCTTCTCAGCACTTTTCTTTCAAAAGTATCCAGCATCTCAGCCATCTTTACCGTCAGTGTCAGCGCCTTACATCCATATGCCAATACAGTTCTAACAATGGTCTTATATATGGTTATTTTGGTTTTTCTGTGGACACTACGTGACTTAAACACTGGCAGCAAAGAGAAGTATGTTTTGTTGGCTGCTGTAATTCTCCTTCTCATTTCTTCTGGATCCTCATTATTCTCTGTCAGACTGGAGCCCAAGTAGGTGAATTGGTCGACCACTTCATATGAGTAGTTGTCTTTGAATTGTGCACTACTTCTTCTTATGTGTGAAGGGTTCCTGCTCTGTATCATCGTTTTCGTTTTGTTGACATTAACCTGCAGTCCTACTTCCCGTGCTGCTGTTTCTAAAGGATCGAAGACCTCCTTAATGGCTGAAATTGATCTTCCGACAATGTTAATGTCATCCGCATATCCGACAACTTGACTGCTCTTGAAATTGACTTGAGTGATTTGACATCTGCAGCCGAATTCTCTCGACCCACCGCTTTGCTCCTGGACAATGACCACACACTGACCCCCACCTACACACCCCTTATACCTGTTTCCTTCCCTGAACATCCTCTTCCTTCCCTAAAAAAGACTCTCTACACAGCATCCCCAAAGATAATGTGGAGCCAATGTAAAAAAAAGTCGTGGATTTGTGATAAGGCACTTTATTAAATTGACTGAAATCTTGATGTGCAAAAGCAAGTCGGTAATTAATCATTGCAAATGCATAGGAAGCGCCGTGTATTGTAAGCGCAATGCAGCACGAGGTATAAATATGATATTTCCGATGTGGGATTTATCTCGCCGCAGATTAAATAAAACATTGGTAGCGGCGAACATGTGGGGAATCATTAGAACGGAAAGCGATCGAACATTCATAGGAGCCTAGCTCCGGCGTCATTTATGTGATCAGGCCATTACATACATGGAATCCACCAGGGCTGGCAGAGAGATCGATCTAAACTTAAGTTTTTCAGTTATTATTGTTTAGGTTGTTGAAATGTTCATTTCAAATATCTGGCCACTTACTAAGCCAAAAATGCATAATATCTTTGTAGACTAGGAAGACTAAGGGAGGAACTAACGAACGAACCTTTGTTAAGTTAAAATAATTTGTTTGTATCCACTACGCTTATTGATTTGTAATAAATGGAACCACATCCACGATGAACAACTGGTGTCTAAAATACTTGGAACGAGTATAAGTAATAGTGCTCGTAAACAAAACAAAAATAAGTCCAACCAATACGAATAAACTAAATTAACAAAACTAAATTAACGAATAACATAAATTAACCAATACGAATAAACTAAATTAAGTCAAATAAAAAAAATATTATTTCAAATAGACTAAGGCCACCCGCTTACGGAGAAAATGAAAAAAAAAAACAGTTGGCGACTCAATCGCAATCCACGGGAAATGAACCTTTGAATTTAATTGGCGGTCCGCACACAAGCAACTTGTTAAAAACCAGTTGTTAAGGGCGTCGCGGTGACTAGCAGTGTTGGTCGCCGCGGCCGCCGCGTTTCAGTTGCCTTGTCAAGTTTTCGAGTAATTTGCGATATGTCAGATCAGAAAAATATCGATTTTGTTCAGGAGGTTGATAAATTGAGTTGTGCAATGAATGAGTTGCCAACTAGTTTTCTGTTTCTCTATGAGCGAAGGCCCCAACTATTTGGAAAAAAATCCAAATGACAGTTGCGTCGCAACAATAACGTGCACCAAAATCGGTGCGCAGCGCCCACGAAGCAACGATATCGTGACTTTATTTTTTTAATCATAAACGCCCGTATGGGTTTTTACAGAAGTTTATATTTTACATGATATGCCTTTAGACAATTTTTCATTTATATGATATATGTTTAGACAATTTATCAAGTTCCTATCTAAGTAATAATTACTTAAAAATAAGTTAATAATTATTGATTTTCAAAAAATTATTATATGTGGATGATGCGAACATTAGTTATTGGGTTATAATCTATTAACCCGTAAATATTCCTAATAAAAAAATGAAAAAAAAAATGATACAGACACATATAAGAGTTTTTAGTGTTAATATAACTAAAAAATAAATAACAAAACTACTAACAAAATACACGGTGGATATAAAGTAGCATTTTAATGGATATAATATATTTAAAGAAATGCAGAAAAAGAAAGAAAAATAATGTGAAACCAGTTTTTAAGTTGCGGATGGTATAAAAATAACAAAGGTTCACATTACATAATTTAAAAGTAAACAACAAGAAGAACATTAAAAATATGTGCAATATACGATATACACAATACACAATATACGCAACTAAAGTTGCAGCGGTCCTTAGTTTTTCACTTTTTCATTCTCATGGTGACGCTCCAGGGAGACGAAACACGATCAAGTGATTTACGTATGAGCCATGTTAAGTTTCATAATGAAGCAAGAACTGTATTAAGATTATGTTTACTGTAAAGAGTTTTGATTGTTGCAAGTGTCCGGCCCTCTCCCAGGGCTGCCACACCACTTTATTCGTAACAGCGTAACAAGTACGCTGTATTTAATATCCCGAGTGCCGTAAATCTAAAAGCAATCCGGAAAACAATGCCGATGCTCAATCGCCGGACACCCGATGGGGAGACGGGCAAGTCCGGACAATGGGCGCTATTGGTAACTGGCCGATTTGACCAGCATTCGTGCCGATATTGCACGGTGTATTTCTGTTTTATCGGCTGATTTATGCCAACGGGAAGAGGTCGCTAACGCAAAAAAAGTATTCTGGTTTCTGTTTATGCAGCCTTTCGAACCTCGAACTAGGTCGATGGCAACAATTATTGATTGCCAAGGATTTTTATGTGGTCAATTGGCTAGCAGTTGCGTGAATGGATTATTTGTAGAAGTTGTTTATGGGGGATTTACACTACCGGCATAGTTGCCCCGTCGTCATGTCCAGTTTTCACAGTCGATTAATATTTCATGCGACTTGTTCCATTTTGCTTTAAAAATTACGTTGTGTGGTCGTTTGCGGTCGTTTTTTTGTCACCCGCCGCATGCGGGCTGTCGCCGCACGCAAAAGTCGAAAATCTAGTTTGGCACTCGCAATTTCAGTCACCATTTACATGGTCGACTTTTGCTAGTTTTGAGTTTTGATTAGTGTAAATCCCGCATGACCGACTTTGCCAGTCGCTGTATTGAACGATATGGTGCCATGTGTTATTTTTTGAAAAAGTTAAATGGACATGACAAAGATTATACCAAAAATAAATTGTTGATTTCAGTCCTAGAAAATCAAAAATAAAGCTGTGTTAATCTTACAAGGTTACAGTTCACCCATTATGGTATTGTCATTGTCATAAAGTAGCAAGCCTATTTCTGAAATGTAATGTATAATCCTAAAATAATTAAATTACCGCCATCTATTTGGGGGTGTGGGTACCGCCGTCCCAGGAACCATTTATTGGATATCCAAGACCTCTGCCATAGGTCACCCCAAGTGGTTCGCTACGTTTGATGGCTTAGCAGGGCTGCTCGGGTTCATGGGGCGAGGTTTGTCCTGGTCTTGGTAGCGGATGTGTCTGCTCACCGGTAGCATGGAAGGTCGGATCGAGAGAGAATGGTTGAGGGAGTCCCTTTGACTTCTCCATTGCGCAGTGGGAGGGATGTATTCACACGTCAGCCACTCCTGGACACACTGACCCCCAGATTCCTACCCACACCTCACACCCTTTTTTCTTCCCAGAACTTTCACTACTTCCTTTCATAAAAAAACCCTCCTCACAGCATCTCCAAAGATGACACAGGCCCTGAGGGGAATTATTTTCCTCAAGCCCTCTTGTGTAGAGCTGAATCTATGAATTTTATTTTAAGTTTACCCTGAAGATGTTTTATCTAATGACAAGGCTTATGAAAGCAATTCGGTAAATTTAAAATTTTATTATGATGATGACCGGACAACTCAACTAAAAACCACTTTATTCTCCTCTGGAAAATCAATAAAATTCATAAAAAATGGGTTAAATAGGTTATGTTGGGTTATGAAAAAGGCTATTTTTTCATTAATTTTAATGACTTCAAAGGGATGTTGAAATAGTACATTGTTGAGTTGTCACGGAACCTTTCATTATACGTATAGTCTTTATAAGTATGGTGTGAGGAAAGAAAAGGGATGATCAGCTAAGGGCGTTATTGAACATTCTCCGCATTTGCCTAATGAAGTGAACCTTATAAACAATTTCAAAGAGGTCTCTCTTATCAGGTTTGAAGGGTTAATGGGGTTAAATAAGTTCTCAATTTTTAATTAGAATTTCGAAAATTAAATTATTTCGTCATAACTACCATTTTATATTCATCAACTCCATTGAATAGTAGCAATGGAAACAAAGATAAACGTAATTTGTTTCTTTTACAGAACATTAATTTATTAGACAACTAGCTGGTTCCCGGCATGCGTTGCAATGCTATATTCAAAGAAATAAATTGTTTCTTCAAGCATGTCCATTCCCGTGCGTCCCCGTTCCCCTCCCGCATCCCCTTCCCCTACCGCGTTTCCCTTCCACAATCCCCGCCTACCCTCTCCCCTCTCCCGCTTCCAACACATTCAGTTTTCAAACAGCTCGCGTGCCACCTATTACAATTTTTTAATTAAAATTTCTCATATATAGGGTGGCGCAAAATTAATCATCCAATATTGTTTTTGAATAACTTTCTTTACTAAATAAAAAAAAAAAGATTTTTAGTAATGGAAATTTTTATTTGGACTTTTACAATTTTTTCTGTTAAGTGGAAAAGATGATATCCGTCAAGTGGCTGCCGCCAGTGTTGATACACATTTGTGCCCGTTTTATCGCATTTTCCATAACTTTCCGCAAGATTTCCGGTGATAACTGTTCGCATTCCTATCGAATATTCTCCTTAAGGGCTGCGATTATCTGAGGCTTGATGGCATAAACTCCCGACTTCAAGTAGCCCCAAAGAAAGAAGTCTGGGATGGTTAAATTGTGAGATCTTCCTGGCCATGCCAAATCGCCAAAACGGAAGTTTACGCGACCAGGAAACGCTTCCTTCACAATATCCATTGTGGCTCGTGCTATGTGAGCGGTTGCACCGTCCTGTTGAAACCACATGTTCACCAAGCCCCGTTCATCTAATTCCGGCAGTAATAAGTCGTTTATCATGGCCCTGTAGCGTTCGCCAGTAACAGTGATCGTAATGCCAACGGCGTCCTCAAAAAATCACTCCTCCCGCGTGAACGCCGCACCACACAGTGGCTTTGAATGGATGTAATGGCTCTTCGTCCATCACACGTGGATTTTCAGTGCCCCAAAAACGAAGATTTTGCTTATTGACGTAACCGCTTAAGTGGAAATGCGCCTCGTCGCTCATGATGACTTTCGACACAAAATCGCTAAAAGCGTTAAAGCTAAAATCGACACAATTATTCCACGCTCTTGCGGAGTATAGCGCTCCATTGCTTGTTTGTTTGTATTCTACAGCTGTCTAGTTCACAAATGTCAATATGATTGAATAAGACGCCATTTGCAAAAATTATAACATCTTCCGATAGGGTGATTAATTTTGCGCCACCTTGTATTACAAATATTTTTTTTTTCTATATTATAAGAACAATCAATCTAATTTGGTACCTAACATAAGTACTACAAAATATCTATAATTTAAAAAATCCATATACAATTCTTTCGTCACAAAAAAAATAGTTACCTGCTAAATTCACATTCATCAAACGCGCGAAATGTCAAACGAGCCAAGTTAAAATAATCGTTAAATTTTCTGATATTATCCGATTTTCTTAATTTTTCTTTCCGTAAGAACCTTCTACAAAGTATTAGAAAACTTAACAAAAAAAAAAGAATGAAATAGGTCACCGACCGGTCAGTGGTTGAGTGGGCATAGCGCTTTAGATTCTATATACTTATGTTTTTTATGATTATGTGCATGCATGCGTATACATATGTGTGTATGTATATGTAAATGTATGCATGTATATTATGTACCCGTCTCAGAACAGACATCGTCTAGTGAGGCGGGTTACTTACTTGTTTGTATATGATAATGTTATTACAATAAACGCTCGGGTTGCCGGCAATTAAATTAATTAGGTTGTTAAGATTCTACACAATCTACATACTCTTACCAACAATCTACACTTGGCCACCTAATCCCTTTGCCACCAAATTTGTGAGAATTTCAAATCATTTTAAGTTTTTCAGCGTTTTTGTAAAAAATATTTTCCATTTCTTTTTGCACATTCTAAATATCTCACATTTGAGATCACCTTCAACGCAGAGATATGTTTGCATTTTGGGCACATTTTAAATAATGGTTTTCCAAAACGTACATACATAATTCAATTCGTAATGTATTCAAGGGTAGCGGTGAGCTTTCAAGGCGGCGCGGCTTACTGCCTACGGAAAGCACTTTGTTTAGTTCCAACCCTGAAAGCGCTGAAGGGAGGAATATTTACGGAATATTATATTTCCATATGGCGTATTGTATGATTACGTAGGTAATGTCGCGATGAAATAAAATTCTTTTTTACATTTCCGGGTCACGATGTCTTTTCGAACCCTTTTGTTTAATTTAACGATTCGAGAATTTTCTTCATCGTTTTTCATTTTGTTTCCGGGCGAGGACGGCTATTTTTAAAAAGTAATGTAAAGAATTTGAGGATGATGTTCACAAAGCTAAAAGAAAAAAATCATCTATAGGTCACTACTCTTTGTCAGTTCTTGATAGATATTTTTAAAAATTAATTTATCTTTGATAATAAAAATAATTAATTTATCTCAATTTGGGAGGTGGGTATAGATAGCTCCGCCCCACACATTTATTGGATAACCTCTGTCGTAGGTACTCCAAGTAGTTCGCTATGTTTGGTGACTTATCAGGGGTGCTAGAATTCATAGGGTGAGGTTTGTTTAGGTCTTAACGGCGGATGCTTTTGTACACCTACAGCGTGATGGGCTGGACCGGGGTAGACTGGTTGAGGGAGACATAACCTAGAACATGACATAACCCTGGTCGTCAAACTGCGGCCCGCACAAATATCTGCCGTTTTCTTTTTAAAGATAATATATTTTTCTAGTACGATTATACTATCCATTTTTTTGCGGCCCGCACAAAACTGCCGTTTTCTTTTTAAATATATTTTTTTCAAATATTTACATACCCTTATGATTTTAAAACGTTGATTTTAATTGATTGACATTTGATTTAAAACACCCAGCTGGTTTTTGAACACATCCTAAGTCGATTTTGAACGCGCGCAGCATAGTGTACGTCACAGGTTCTCAACGTGGGCGATAACGCCCCCGTGTGGTCATTTGAAACTTTCAGGAGCGTAGAGATGGCACAATGAGGGCGTGGGCAGGTAAAAAAATGGTCTAAAGAAGACCCAAAAAACACGCCTATCACGTACTGATGACCCAGATAAAATTAGAGGGCGTAGAGATGGCACAGTGAGGGCATATGTAGGAAAAAAAATAGTCTAAAAAGACCGTAAAACACGCTTATCACGTACTAATAAAGCAAATTAAACTTTAATATTGGAAATTTTTTGTTTTTGTATGTATTGTAATCATTTTTATCACGTGTGCGAAAATTCACACATTTTGATAGTTCAGAAAATTGAACTGAAAAATTCCATTACAGATCTACATTATTTTTTTAAATATAATATTATGTGTGACTTTTATTATTAAAGAATTGACAATATAGCATGAATACAAGAAGGAAGGAGGTAGCAACCCGGTACATAAATTCAAAATAATTAACTTTTTTAACTTGCTGAACAAAAAGGTACAACCCCCCCCCCACCGAAATCATAAGTGTGCGGCCCGCGGTGATACTTCACATTGTCCGATGTGGCCCTTGACCAGAAAAGTGTGACGACCGCTGCTCTAGCCGAACTCTCTCACCGCAGCGGCTTTCACCGCAGCGAGAGGGATGGATTTATACGTCCGTCACTCCTGGACACATTGACCGCCAGAATCCCACCCATCCCTCATACCACTCTTTTCCCAAAACTTCCTCTCCTTCCTTTCCCTAAAAAGACCCTCCACACAGCATCCATAAAGATGACGTAGGCCCTGAGGGATTTTTTTTCTCAGAGTTTCCTTTGTGGAGCTATTGTAAAAAAATAGATTGCAAAATGTTGTCATTTACCCGCTTTCAAAAGGCGAATAAATTGTTAAAAATATAATCCATACGTTATATAATTAATATAATCCATAAGTTTTTGAAAAGAAAACCTTTGTTAGAGGGTTAAGAAAAACTATTACGTGTTGCTGATGGAGGGGGGAGATTTACATGTAGATTAAGTTTATTCAAAATTAAAGACGACGTTTTCGCGATACTTTTTTATGACATTATAATATATAAAAAAAACGTCCCCTTGAGGACTGTTGCGTCAAAAATCTTTTTCCCTAATTACTTTTGTATAAACATAAAATTACTCTCTTTATTTCGTCAGTCATGGCACAAAATCGTAGATAAATGCTATGTATTTATAATTTTGTAATCACAACTGAAAAGCATTATTCCAAGCGCAAGCGGTGAGCTCTTGTGTCTGGACATCCGAAAATATTTTTAGATTAACAGATCAACATGACCACTTTTATGTGAATACCTCACAAGAGTCCCAGTGGATAGTAGTCTCATAGTCTCACTGGCACACTAGAGCCAGTAAGACTATGGCATCTCCAATTGGGATATGTTGTGAGGCTGAGGTAGTTGGGAGGGGAAGGAGATAAGAAAGTAGAAAGTGGGTAAGTTCCTGGCTATTCAGATCTGGTCACCAAACACGGCTAAAGCCATTTCAAGCAACGTCCCAATTTGGAATGGTGGTCTTACACCAGGGCGATAGTGAGAGTATCTTTCACTCTGGAACGTGCCGCAAATATACTATATTTTATTTTAAATGAATTAATTGTGAAATAACACAAATAAATCAAATAAAATTTATTTGCCCACGTCGGGAAACGATCCCGCGACCTTCGGATTGCGAATCAAGAGCCTTACCCCTAGACCACGCCGGTCGTTACCGACTATGTTCGTATTGTTCATCTCGCAATATTATTTCCGCTGTGAGCTTTGAAAATACTTTTCTTTTTTTTATATGAATACCGCGCAAGAGTTCCAACTGCTCCCGTCTGAAGCCAGTGAGACTATGTCATCCCCATTTGGGGTATGTTGTGAGGCTGAAGGTAGTGGGGAGAAGAAGGAGATAGGGAAGAGGAAGGTGGGGAAGTTCCTGGCTATTCAGATCTGGTCACCAAACACAGCTAATGCCTATCGCATTTTTGAAGTAAAACTTCTTTACGCATGCTTGACTTGGGGAGTAAGCTGGTGAATGCGTGACGAGAGCGTTACAAAAAGCGAGGCGAACGGTAGTTGAGAGGGAGATATAAGTGAGTGAAGATAGAAAGAGAGAGAGTTATGTTTCGTATATTACTGTAGGGGCAAGAGAGAGAGAGGTGCGAGCACACATTTTCTTTCTCTCTTTTTCTCATAGCCAGTTACATTTCGTATATCTAAGACACAGTGCAGACCTATTGTCTGTATCACACTGTAGGAGCAAGAGAGAGCAGTGCGCGAGCACATTTTATTTATCTCTTCCTATCATATAGATGGAGCTAAAGAAGTTTTACTTCAGCCGTGTGGTCTAAAGCACACTCGTATTTTTTTTAATCAATTGTTTAACTTTAAATATTAAAAAAAAACTAAGAAACTAAGGTGTACCCAGGTTGTAAATAGAGCGTCTTGTAGACCGGGACCAAGCGGATAAATTCAAGCGATACTATACGAGTATGTTTGTGAGCTGACCGGAGATTAAATCAATAAGCTGTAAGGAGATCGATTCATCTCGTTCGTGGGGGAAACTTTTATTCCTTCATTAATCATGACCCTTATTCCCATTAGCCCGTAATACAGCATGAAATACTTGATCTATCGTCTTCTATAAAAGCAATCATCAATAAGCAATGACACCCAACATATAGAATCTTAATGGCTCAATTAACCACGGCTTTAAGTCCCGGGCTCTAAGCATCAATTAACTGTGGACTTTAAAAAGGAAAGACGAAAGTTGAGAATTAGGTCAAGCCCTTGCTTTGTGCTTGAAGAGATCTAGGATTAGAACAAATTTTAAGTCATTTCTCGAGCTTGTATATTTAATTTAACGTAGTGGTGGTATTAAGTTATTCAAATTAAAAATGAGATGTTTTTAATACATTATAAATGAAGCACACACAAAGTATAAAAAAGATTCAGACATGTTTATGCAAAATTAAGAATAACTATGAACAAAGTATTGACTAAGTATATAAACAAAGTACCAAAAATAAATGATAAAAATATAAAGAACTGTGAAATAAGTAATAACTAATAACAAAGCACGTAATAATAATAATAATATAGCGCAGTTTTGTGACATTTCACTTCAAGTGCGCTTAACTATAATAAATTTAAAAATAATCCTACAGTGCTCCTTATAATATTGAGAAAATAATAAAAGAATATACAGTATTTACAAACTAATGACAGAAGAACAAAATTAAGTAAAGAATATACAGCATTTACAAAAAAATGACAGAAGAACAAAATTAACAAAGATAGTGCTGTTATAGCACACACGGGACAATAATAATAATAGACAATAGCGGTGCTATTGTAACACAGGACAAAACAAGAACTTTAAAACTAAAATATAATATACTTTTCAGAAAGGCGTATGTATAACCCTTTATAGAACAACTTTTTTAACGGCATGCCCTTTATGTTTTTATTTATGTATTCTATGTTCATTTTAATGAACAGAAAATACTTTTTTTTTTCGGTTTAACCTTCTTGAAATTTTCAATTTTCCAGCGGTCTTTTTTCTGACCAGTGTCCATTTAGGCAAAAAAATATGGTCTAAATTTTTTGTTTTCATTACAAAAATGCTGGTTGGTAAGGATAAATGTACTTTTATTTATTTACGTTATAGGAGAATAACTGCTTTGATTATTTTAAAGAACTTTTTCAAAATAATAAACAGTTCTTGTTTTTTTACTGTTTTTTACCTGCCCACGCCCTCACTGTGCCATCTCTACGCCCCTGAAAGTTTCAAATGACCACACGTTATCGCCCACGTTGAGAACACTATGCTGCGCGCGTTCAAAATCGACTTAGGATGTGTTCAAAAACCAGCTGGGTGTTTTAAATCAAATGTCAATCAATTAAAATCAACGTTTTAAAATCATAAGGGTATATGTTCCAGATTAATGTTACAACATAAAATCATAAACAAAAAATATTAAACAATTCTAAGGCCTTGATGGTTTCTTCTTTTTCAATGTTCGAGAAACAATAACATAAAAATAAATGTTCTTGTAAAACTGACAGCTGTCGTGTTGCTAAATGAACGCAGGTCTTGAAACTGACCGGTAAATTTTGGCTGATTTTGGTAAATTTACTCAACATGAGCGAACTTCGGGGCGATTGGTTCGATTCAAGACCTCTGTGCGTTACCTCAGAATGATTACAACCCATAAGGGTTATTATAACTTTTAAATATAAAAAAATATAGACCTTAATGTTGCAGGTCTCAACACTATCTGTTTTAGCTAATGACCTATAAAGGGATAAAGAAGGAATCAAAAGAGATTAATCAAAGGAAATTCCTAACTCATACGACAAAAGTCTAATCAAGTAGTAGTGACTTAATCTTAACAATAACCCACACCTCAATCAGTAGTAAAATAAGTTAAACTTTGTTTTATTATTAATTTATAATTATAGTATTTTTAGATACGTTATACTTTATACTATTAGTAAAATAGTTTGCTTGTAGTAAAATACTATACAATATATTATTTTTTACTTTCGCACTGTAATTTACTTAATGTGCATACACGAGTATAATACATGTATGCAAAACCATAGTATTAATTACAATAATAAAACACTGTACCTCCCCTTTCCAGCCACAAGCTAATGCTTCCATGGAAGAGTAGTATTCAAATATTTGTTCATAAAACAAATTAAAAAAAACCAATGTAATTCGTATATATTGAGTACTCGCCTTATAAAAATATTATGTACCTTTTCGAATAATAATAAAAAAAAAATAAAGTCTCTACTCATATCGATAGGATACGAAAGGAAAACTACACATTTCTTTTATAAAAGGTGACGTAAAAGTTATCATCCATATACCATCATGACTTTGAAATTTGTGAAATAAACAGAAGCAGAATACGTGTTGACCACGGACATATGAATATATCTGGACCTGCCCTAAGTGATAAAAACGTATTATTTCCCCCTCGCCATGGAACCGGCTGGAGCTCCTCCTTGGCGCCAGTTCGCCCCATGTGGAGGGGATAGAGAATCGCTTGAATCTAAAATGTGTGACGTCATCATTCTTGCCGTGGGCAGCGCGAAGCTAACATCTATACATTTAACGAAAAAATAACACGCCAAAACAGTAGCTTGTGCTATACAACATACCTACATATCAGTGTGCACATAAATGTGGGCGGTTCCTTAGTGTGCTCGTCGCTGGTTACAGGGGTAAGTAAATTATGAAACATTTGTAAAAGTGTCTTAACTAAACACGGCAAAAAAATATTGCTATGTGAAAACGGGCGAATCTTTTTGGGGTGTACATTTGGCCTACGCAAATATTTTATTATCGTGGCAAGCAATTCGCGCTCCCATGTAAAAAGGTCTATTCATTCAAAGCAGATTTTGCTTTTAAGAACTAAATGATGATATTATAATGCGAGATGCCTATATACTGTCAGATTAATTTTTCAACCAATGACAGTCATCTTCCCCTCTTCGTACCGCCATAGTTGATTTTTCCCCTCACCTGTTATTTCTGGTCTATTGAATTTGGATGTCTATGGTGTTGACAAATCTTTGATAGCTATACTCTTCAAGAATGCGGAAGAATTGAGTTAAAATAATTCTCATTGAAGAAGAAGATAACAATATACGATGTAGGGAATAACCTTCAAAAGTTATAAAAAGAGAGTTTTTCTTATAAAAATTAAAATAATTAATTTTATTTGCAAACAAAGTCAGTATACTTACTGCCTTAGAAAATCGAGTGAAGCCTTTTGGGATACCTTTTGTATTTAGATTTTTTACTTCTTTGTCCCGATGTTCCGAGAAAATACGGCTGGATAAGTCAAAGGGGCTCCCTCTTCCGTTCCAGCTTGCCATGTAGCTGGTGGGCAGATGCATCCGCCGCCAAGATCCGGACAAACCTTACTCCATGAACCCGGGCACCACTGCTAAGTCACCAAACGTAGCGAAACACTTCGGGTGACCTATTTGACCTAAGTATGTTTTTTGTTGTTGTTATTTATCTATATAAAGTATATTTACATTGGGTTTTTTGATGCCTGTCTCACTAGGATATACCTGTGTCATATAGTACTTCAAATTAGTCCCCATCTCCTTTTTGTTCATATCCTTATTATTCACATGCTATATAAGTACAACATACATTATAACTATACCTTGAAGGTATCTATTTTATAGTTTTTTTGTTTTTTCAGAAAACGTTTTGAAGTGAAACTTCTATAGCCCCGCTATGATTTGGATTTCGAATGAAACGGAAATGACGATTACTGCACCTTGGACGCACAACCGCGCCCATTGACCACTTTGATTAAGATGTCACTTTTAAAGGCTCCTATTGAGAAATGATACGGAAATTACGCTGGTCTGGGCACATTGTTCGCTTTGATTATGACCTCACTTTTGAAGTATTGGTTGAGATTGTTTTGGTAAAGTAGGCTTCTACCGCGTGTAAACTGTACTCGGATTTTTTTCTTGTTACGATCTCCACAAAACAATAAAACCACCATGGTACGAATACGCTGTCAGAAAAACCCACCACATACAGTTGTGACATTATTATAATAATAATGTCTTTCGGCGAAACTTTGAAAGAAAGCAAAAATAATAATAAAAAACCTCATAGAATGCAAAGGAAATGTGGTCACCGGAACATACAAAGTACGCGCGGTGAGCTTTTCGTTATATTTTCACATAAAAATGAGTTAGCATTCCGGTCTGTTTATTGTGATATTGTACATATAATAACAATACTGTCCAACTAAGAACAATACAGAGCCTTCACGGCTGGAGTGAGTAATGAGTTGGGAACGTGGAAATGTTTTTTTCTTTTTTTGTGTATAATAATATGTGAAATAATGGTGTTTAGCACAAATGACGTCACTCGAGGCAGATCGGTGAGATATTTGGCCACGGGCCCGGAGGTAACCTTTTCAAAACCCGGCGTAGCGTTAATAATATGCGTGTCATTGATAAGAGTTTTACACATGCACAATTTAATGATAAGTTTTGTTTGCAATTTTTTCCACATCGGAAGATATGATTCAGATTACAGACATTGCTTGAAACAGTGAAGGTACTTTGATACATTCCTCTTCTCCTCTCCCACTTCCCCATGCTTTACTACAACCCCCATTTGGAGTTGCCACAATCCCGAAGGCTGTGTGCCGTTTGTTTCTTTTGTGATATTTACATAACAGTTATGAAGCCTTCTGAAAACTGAGGCTAAAGGAATATATCCTTCCAGGAAAAAGGGAATTACTGAAATAATCAAATACCTGATGTAAGTTAGGTAGAAGGAAATAATTTTAAATCGAAAAAAAAAAACAGTAATTTACATACAAAGTACGTAATTTGGGTATTTACAAGTTAGTTATATTGAAAGGCGGTTGAATTGATAAAAGTATGTGTATTGAAAAGCATAAATACAAAATTTACGTGAATCAGGTTTTATTCCAGGGCTGTATTTACCAATAAGTTTAATAAGTGAGTGCTTGGGGTATCAAGGAAAGGAGGGTACGACAGAATGTTTTTATTCCCGGTTTAAAATCGACCATACCTACTGCGCGAAAAGCTGAACCTAGTGGCACAGAAGCGACGCGCACATGCCTATAAATTAAAAAAATAATGTTTACATAAAACTACATGAAATAAAAATGATAATAATTTGTACCTATCAGAGATTTTAAAGCTAAAATGGATGCACACGAAAATGCTTATTAGGTAACCGAGTAAAACAGAACAGAGACAGGAGAAAAACAGAACATTTAAAAATAATAGTTTAAGTTAGGTTAACACATATGAGGTGTGTTTTTTCCTTTCACTTATTTTCACTATTCTTCAACCTTCTGTTTTGAATTGTAACAGTTAAATTTCTATTGGTCACAAACCCCGGCAGCCTGTCGGGTGTGCAACTCAGGTTCTTAACCACAAACCCCGGCGCGCTGACGGGCTAGAGTAGGTCCGCCAAAAAATGGAAAACGAGCACGACAGTAACATTTTTGAAAAAATAAATTAAACGCCGAACGCTCTGTAGGTAATTACGCATTCATATCGTAGAATTGGCGATAATATGTTTCTTATTTTTTTCCCTGATATTTGTATTCCAAGTTTTGTGAGCAGCCAGCCGCCATTTAATTTCTTCAAAATTGAGAGTTGTTCTTGGTTTTGGCAGTGACCCTGCACGTCCCTGATTGCTTTGAGGACTATCACACAAAATTATTTTGTTAGTTATTAGTATACATGTATGTAAAAAACAAAAATTATTAATGTTCGATTTATAAATATTATGTTTTATTGTTACTTTATGAATAAAAATGTGAAAAAAAAACTAACCAAAAAGGGAAGGTTATATTTGTTTCCTTATTTATACATATTTGAATATTTTTTTAATTTTATTTTTTGTGTTTTTTTTTTACCTTAATCTAATATGTAAACATATTTAAAAAAAAATAATTCATTTGAATATTCGGTTCAAAAGTTACAATACATTTAGTTCACCAATGCAGGTTTTCAATTTTTGGTACAAAATTAATTCAGTGGCCAATTTTTTAGCTTATAAATTCTGTGGCCAGTGGGTTAAAGGTTTATTTCGGCCCTGTTTTAAACCTTTTTTGGTTCTGTTAGGTCTCTTTGTGTTGTTATGCCGCTTATTCCTACCCTTGTTTGCTGACATCACGTAGGGGGTAGGGTTAGGGGCATCAATCATACCTATTATTCAGGGACCAAAGTGAATCGAAGAATAAAGCCAATTCGTGACATTTTTACGTTTGCGGCGA
Source organism: Limnephilus marmoratus (assembly GCA_917880885.1). Taxonomy (NCBI): domain Eukaryota; kingdom Metazoa; phylum Arthropoda; class Insecta; order Trichoptera; family Limnephilidae; genus Limnephilus; species Limnephilus marmoratus. Next base: position 48,636,632 of record OU862909.1, on the reverse strand, counting down.
CTGTTCGGTGGGACCGTATTACTCGGTAATATAAATACGACGAGAGTTTTGACCACGACACCGTTTGGTGTAATGAAACCCTCAGGCCTCGGGCCTATTTTTCCGATAGGTTGCTTTACAATAAAATCCAAATAAATTAAATATTTCTGAAAAGCATCAGAAAAACTTATTTTTTAAAGGTGACGAAAAACGCTTTCGAATTTTGAATTTCAAATAAAAATATAATTTTTTAAACATAAAATTTTTAAATGCAAACATAAAAAGTTTTAAAATTGGCTCACCTTAGGTTTTTTTCTAACTAAAATTACTAATATTGAAAAAAATAAAACTCACACATAGTTTATCAGGCAAATGCATTCGTTAAACGTTATTGTTAACTCAATTTTTTCTCATTTCACGTAAAATAATTAATTAAAAATATAATCATTTTTTTTAAACTGCGGTCGGAAACTTTGGATTCAGAAAGTTGTACATTTAAATTATTTTGCAGTCAATTTGGGAGGCGGGAATGGGTACCGCCGCTCCGGGAACCTTTATTGGATAACTAACACCTCTGCCATAGGTCACCCCAAGTGGTTCGCTACGTCTGGTGATTTAGCAGAGGTGCCCGGGTTCATGGGGTGAGGTTTGTCTAGGTCTTGGAGGCGGATGACCAGGACATACTGAACCCTAGATTCCTACCCACCCCTTAAACCCTTTTCCTTCCCAGAACTCTCCTCTCCTTCCTTTCCTTAAAAAAACCCTTTACACAGCATCCCCAAAGATGATAAAAAGGGAAATTATTTTCCTCAGGCCTCCTGTGTGGAGCTCATGTAAAAAAAAAGTCAACTTTCATATTTCAATATAAAGTGTGGTGTTTTCCTTTTCTAACATCGTGTAGATAGTATTTCTAACCATGATAGTAAGGGAGACACAACGATTTCTACGAGATCTCTATGAGTTGTTCCGAAAACCTAATCAGTGAGCCTGATGGGTTAAAAACACAATTTTTCACATTTTCAACCAATTATAAATGTGATGTTTAAGGAATAGGGAACGTACCCATACTACGTGACCAACTTTTTGCAATTTTTAACCCCCCCCCCCCCCCCCCGGTGACCAAAATCCTAAGCAACCCGCCGCTCATTTGTATGGAGCGTGACATTTTGAAGACCCCCCCCCCTAAACGTGTCACGTAGTATGGGTACGTTCCCAAACCATAAAGAAGTTTTTAACTTCAGGTGGTATCCAGGATGTAACAGCACGCATACTTTAACCAGCGATTAACATACTTGGTCTAAAGAATGTAGAAGTCATTTTACTGTCCGATGATTTTTTTTTTCATTTGAAAAAAAAAACAAAAAAAAATTACCACTTGTCTTAATAATAAACTACTAATAACTCAAAAATATGCCAAAATTTTCTCTAAAGCCATGATAAATCGAATTCTAATAGCACGTATTTCATAATTTAAAAAAGAAGATAGTTCTCATCCGTATTTGATAATCTATATATACATATATAAAAATGAACCCCTCTTTGACTTGGTCACGCCATAACTTAAGGACGACTTTACCTATTTCAGCCATCTTTTTTTTAAACTTTTCTGATACACGTACTTTGTAAAAGGTTCTTACGGAAAGAAAAATCAAGAAAATTGCTCAGAAAATTGGATTATTACAGAAAACTTAACGACTATTTTAACTTCGCACGTTTGACAGTTCACGCGTTTGATGAATGTGAATTTAGCAGGCAGTTGTTTTTTTGGTAACAAAAGAATTGTTTATGGATTTTTTTAAAAATTGAAAGATATCTGCTACATACATTAACACTCATCGTTTTTGACAGTTCGCGTGAAGGTGGTAGGGCGTTTGGCGGGACGTTGGAGCGGGAGAGGGGATAGGGAAGGTGGTGAAGGTGTAAGGGAAACGCGGGAGGGGAAGGGGATGCGGGAGGGGAACGGGAATGCACGGTAAAGGACATGCAGGGAGAAACAATTTATTTCTTTGAATATGGCATTGCAACGCATGCCGGGAGCCAGCCAGTATATTATTAATGATGCGGTTCCAAATTTCTTGATCTATTGAAATCGGGAATTATTTTAGCTGGCTACTTTTTAATTCAACGTGAGACCGAAATACCATTGAGTTGTCAAAAATAAATACTTAATTTTTCAAAAAAATTACCACGTAGTACCTACTCGTCTTTAAGTGGGTTCAAGGTTCCTAGAAAATGAGTTTAATTCGAACAGCTCGTCGGGGATTGTGATTGACTAAAGTAAACATTCGTGATGTAGCTTGAAGTCCATGTTCCACTGGGAAATTTGAATCAACTACAATACAAGTGGCAGCTCACTTCAAGCTACGTCACGCGTTCGAAATTTCGAAAGCACCCCGACGAGCTTTTGTTTCAAAAACGGCCCGTATGCGCTAAACTTGTTAAACGCATTTTCTATGAACCTCAGGGTAAGATACCATTTGCGTCATCACCTCTAATATAAAATATCTATGTACATTTTTATTTTGGTAAAAGGATAAAAAAGAACAGGACAAAACAGAAACATGATAAAAATAATAGGTTAGGTTTTAACACAGGTTAATTTAGGTTAGGTAAGTTAAGGTAGGTTTGTTGTTATCTTTTTCTCCATTTCTCTTCAATGTTCTATTTATGGCGAAAGATAGCTACCATTTGCGTCATTATTATCAGAAGTAATAAACTCTTCTAATATAAAATAGCCTAACCTTTTTTTTTACATTAACTCCTCACAGGAGATGCTGTGTGGAGGGTCTTTATGAGGAGAGGAAGGGATGAAGAGATCCATGTTGTAGGAAGGAGGAAACACAAAGGCCGGCCAATCGTTCCACAGCTGAACTGTTGAGCACAGAACGAGCCAAAGAAGCCACCCATTCGTCGCTCCGTTGGGCACGCATTTGGCCTGTTTCCCGACTATGCACCGGTGTCGAAGGGATCAATGACGCTAGTTCCTCGGAGCATCTTCCATTGAAACACCGGTAGAACAAGGAAAGCATTCCCACCCGACGCCTGTGCTCTAAAGATTGCAATCCGTTTGTTAAATTAGGAGAATCTATCAGACAGACCGCTCGTTTCTGCACAGAGTCGAGATGTTTTCAGGTATTTTGGAGCTCCAGACCAGAGGTGGCTGCCAAATTCAACTCGAGGTGCACTTGTGATTTGTATAGGGTTAGCAGATGTGTACTATTAAAATGTCTGCGGGCCCTGTACAATACGCCCAATTTTTGAGAGAAACTTATCTGAGCTGGTCACTTAGAGTTACATCCATAGACATATGAATATTAATAGACCAGAACATAAAGGTTAGGGGAAGAAACCAACTACAGCGGGGCGCAGAGCGGGAAGATGAATTCGGTGATATGTGATTCGTCAGTAACTCAATCTGAGAGTATATGGGCATCTCGCATTATAATATCACCATTTAGTTCTTAAAAGTAAACTCTGCTCTTTAATGAATAGACCTTTTTACATGGGAGCGCGAATTGCTCGCCGCGAAATGAACAAATTTACAAATTCCAAATACAGCAAAGTAAAGTTCGCCTATTTTCATAGTCCAATATTTTGTTGACGTATTTAGTTAAGACACTTTTACAAATGTTTCATAATTTACTTACCCCACAAAACAGCGACGAGCACACGCCATGTGTCTCGAGTGATAGTGTGTGTTACAAAAACGACCATATTATGTGATCTGAATAAGCTTATAATAAAGTAAAATAATGCTTTCCTATGGAATGTAATTCGACAATTGGGTTTATTCTCTTTTTCACTTCTATTTTTACACGTTTTCAAAACACAAGCCACTATTTTCGACGTGTTATTTCGTAAAATGCACCGATGAGTGCTCGACGCTGGCTCGCAGAAGAATGATGACGTCTAATTTTTTAGATTCACGCGAAGCCATACTCGATACCAGCCGGTTCCAATGGAACCGGTATGGGGAGGGGGAAATGATACGCTTTTATCGCTTAGGGCAGGTCTATTAATATTTATATGTCTATGGTTACACCAAAAATATCAATGGAGGGCCTGTTCGGAAAATTGCTTCTAATACCTAATGTCTTACCTAATATCTACGTTAGTGTGCTAACTTTGGATATACAGAACTGTGATAAAATAGAAACGAAAAAAATGTAGGTTAGGTTGGGTTAGGTTAGGACAGCGTCATTGTTTTTTTAAAATCTTTATCAATGTTCTGTTTTGTCATGAAACCATTTTTTTTTACCTTGCCGAATGGCGTCAATCCCCCGTGCTCGGGCTTCGTGCGCGTGTCCGACATGGCGCAGTCCGCCCACGGCGTGTTGCACGTGGAGGTGAGCGTCAGGTAGCGCACTCCCACGCGGTGCAGCGAGCGCAGCACGCCCAGAGACCCGCCCAGCGCGTGCCCGCCCTCCACGCCCACCAGCGAGCACACCCGCCCTGCCGCGTGTGCAGCCCTTATATCTGCAACAAACAATAAATACGATAAATTTTTATTGAGCCAACCTCCTGACGAGACCCTGATAAGATGGTAGAAAGTGTAAAGCAGCATTTTTTTATTTTAATAATAATTTAATTCAGAACTGTGCTGGGGTAGTGCAATGCAATACATTCCATATTTAGAAATAATAAAAATAATAAATTATACAACTTAACGACAAACGATACATACTCGTACGTACGGCCATAATATTTATCACTGGAGTTCCTTATTCTACAACCATCATAAGGTGAAATGTTGCTTGCGCCATGACAAGCTCTGAAACCGGACCGCGTATTTACAAAACCTATGCCGATTCAGTCGCGGTAACGACAATTTACATTTTAAATATACCTCTATATTGGTTATTTTTTATCACATTGCAAAAACAAAAATTGTCCTAAAATCTAGATAAAATAATCTTTCTGATGTATGTATTAGAAATTAATAATTTTATTTCTAAATATTTAAATTTTAATATTATTCCCATATATTGTAAATACACCTTTATATTGATAATTTTTTATCACTTTTCAATAACAAAAATTGTTCTAAAATCTAGATAAAATAATCTTTCCAATGTGTATATTAGAAATTAATAATTTTATTTCTAAATATTTAAATTTTGATATTGAAAATTTAAAGCGACTGAAACGCGGTAGGGATTGTAAATACGCAACCGGGACCGAAAAGAAGAAGATGGAGAGATACGAAATTACGAATGTTAGAGAAGAGCGCTAACATTTACAGCGACAAAATCGATGCGAAAATTGCGATAATGTTTAATAAAACACGACTCGTTTAAAATAGAGCAAAAATATCGCGGGCATTATCTTAAACAGCATTTAAAGAAACACTGTGAATTTTTTCATTCATATAACTTGTAAAATAAGTGAAACAAACTTGTTAATAATAATTTTTGGAGCATACTTTGCAATTTTTTTCAATCGAGGGAATTTTATATAATTTGGTTTTGGCGCGGGCAAAGTCTAGATATTATCTTCAAGAATAATATATATTTTTTTAAGAGCTTCAAAACTTACCGTGTTTAAGGGAAATATATAATAAATCGGTACAAATCCGGGTTGCGGGCCCTTCTTAGATCGACTGGGTGGTAATGCGGCGCACTCAACTAACCATTACTAATTAATTTGTCATTCATCGGTCCAGTTTATTTAGATATTTATTTTAACTCAACTCGTTGAAGCACTATTTTTGATTTGTGCAAAAAAAAAGACAGAATTATGTCGTAATATCACATTTCATTCTTATATCCGGAACATTAAAGATGATAAGGTTTTACTGCCGCGTTATTAGGTACTGAGGAGACCTTTAGTTGCGATAAAGACTCCTAGGGGTGTTTCTATCATGGCTTTGGGTAGGTGTTTAATTCCAGCCCTTGTAATAAAATCACGTGGAAAGCCGGTTTTGAGTTCACGAACTTTTGGAAACTTAACTTAACTCTTGACTTACATAGTTTTTTAATCCTCTGAAAATGGCCCGCCATATGTGGGAGGTCACAAAACATCTTTTTTTAATTTAATGATTTCCTTAAGACGTCCTTCGGTTAGATTTTTGAAAAGTTAACGCTCGTTCTGATGGACACTGTACGAGAGTTGACCCACGAAAACAGTGAATATCATAGTAGGAATGATGATATTAGCGTTATTTCGTTAGCAACATAAGTAAAAAAAACAGTCCCTTAAAAATCACCAAATCTGACTGTCAGTTTTCAAGATTTACATGTTTTAATTGAAAATTGTTTGTTATTTTTGTATTTATTTTATAAGTAGGTAATGAATGACTTGTCTGTATTCTGGACACATCAGTTCAAATTTTTGACGATTGAAATAATTTTCCGTAAAATGATTATAGTATAGATAGAGACTATCGATTGTGTGAATTCTTCACCCAATCAGTTCCAATTTTTAAAATGACAATTAAATTAAAAATAAATCCGAGTTCATCAAACCAGAGTTACGCAACACGCACAAACAACTAAAATGAATATTTTGGATAATAATTTTTAGTATCAGGCAGTCATAGCGCATTGGAGCAAACATTGTTTTTACCGAGGGGAGGGTGCACTCATTCCCAGCCTTACTTCGCCACCGACTAGCCAGCTTCTGGAGCAGGATACGAACTTCAACCAATATCATTGTCGTGGCTGCATCCGAGTGGCTCAGTTCCCCAATAAATGAGCGATGGATGCAGATGATGAGGCGACCTCCATGATGGACGATCCCAAAAAATCTTTTTATCTTTTATTTTTAATTCTGTCTACTTATTATTTATTTTAATTTTATGTTTATTTTTTGTTATTTGTGTGATGAATTTTGTTTTCATTTTATGTTTTAATTAGGTACTTACCTAATATTTAAACTTTTTTTCTTGTATAGTTGTTTATGTAATATGGCAGACTGGGATTGCACTACCCTCCCAGTCCTGCTGGAATAAAAACTTAAATAAAAATAAAAAAATATAGCATTTTAAGTGAAGAAAAATAAACCATAACTGTTTACCCAGTTTAGTAGATACGTTAACTGCGGAAAGGTAACCTTAACCTTTTTCCGAACTTACATTGAACAAAGTTTTCATGAGAAGATCCACCTGGGATAATAAATCATAAAGCATCGAGTTTCTGCCCAGTACAGAACCATCCGTTATTTAAATAACATGTATCTATCAGAATACTCTATAAAAAATTACGACATCCCCACTACCCGAGTTGTACCCCTTTGATTCTGTTTATTGATTCAACGAATGACAATCGAATTGGATGCGACGAAGCGCGTCGTATTCATCAAGATCCAACATTAAGGCGATTTGCATAAATCACCATCAACATTCAGTTTGATCAAAATCGCTAAATGAACGCTCACGGATCGGAGTCATTGGAATTGATGTGGGTCGTGTCGATCAGGCGTAAGTTGAGTGGATCAGAAGTGATTATCTTCAAGAGACTTCATAAGACTTAACAGTTTTGGATGGGATCACTTACTTACCATAAAGCCGCTGCCTACTTGGAGGTTGGCAGAGATAACAGAACGCCACAAAACCCTGCTTCACAAATCTTATCACTTATCACAAATTCGCATTATTGTACAATGTGTCAAATTGGAAATTGTCTCCCTTCTGCAATATTATGTATTGACAACCTAACGATAACCTACGATTTAGGCATATTGTTTCAACCAATTTAGATGAAATTATTAAAAAAATAACCTTTCTTATTTTCATATTAAACTTTATGAGTAAAACCTCAAATTGTAATATTTAATTAAATGAAGACTATATTAGCGAAACTCAAAAACCTGGAGACAGAAAAATCAGAAAAATATATTGGCAACTCTGGAACTCGAACCCAGGACCTTTTGCTTACATGACAAATGCTGTCCTGGGTTCGTGGCAAACCCAGGACATGTCCTGGGCATGTTCCCGGGCATGTCCTGGGTTCGAGTCCCAAAGGTGCCAATATGTTTTTCTGATTTTTCTCTCTCCAGATTTTCGATTGAGTTTCGCTAATATTGTCTTCATTTAATTAAATATATTACAATTTGAAGTTTTACTCATAAACTTAAAAATAAAATGGATAAAAATTTATCCAGACACCATCTAGACAGCATTTAGTTCGGTTTTGAATCAATGCAATTATGTACAAAAATAGCAGCCAATAATGTGTGCGTTAAGAAAATGAAGATAATGTTGGTAGTTCTTAGTCGAAGTATGATACAGTTAAAAGTGACCGAATTGGATAGAGCATTTGCCATGTAAGCATAAGGTCCTAGGTTCGAGTCCCTGAGGTGCCAATATATTTTTCTGATTTTTCTGTCTCCAGATTTTTGATCGAGTTTCGCTAATATTATCTTCATTTAATTTTTAAAAAATAACCGTTTCTTTTGATTTACCGTTCCTTTATGATTGGGCTTAATCATTATCTCCTTGCTTACCCATATAATTTACGACAAAGGTCGCAATGCTTTTTTGCAGATATAAATTGAAACCACATAACCTTGATTGACAGTGTTTTGTCGCAAATCCGCCCTACATGGTTACATAATATTATAGATGTAAAAAAGTAGTCCTTAACGCCACAAGTGCCCTAGATGTTAAAAAATTACACTATCATCCAACTAGGGAAAATAAAAAATATTTTCTTTGAATACATTTACGATATTTCGACGAGATCACATGATGGCGCTTTCAGAATAATACATAATATGTGTTATTGTGTGACTGGCCTAGAAGACTTACTAACATAAAATGCAGTGGCATATTACGCAGACAGACAACAATCGACCATTTATCGAACAACACAACATAATAATATTATGCTATTTGGACTTTGAAAATGCTGTAAATATTTTCATTTTCTAGCAAAGCGCTTAAAGAAAAATACGAGCATATTTTAACAAAACCGTGTAGGCCCAGCAAAAAGAATTATATAATCCGCCACTGGAAGCGACTGTTGAGTATTTGAAGGTTATGGTGATTGACCTTGCCATACAATTATTCATAATGGATCATTCTTTCATGATGCCTGAATTATAGAGATCGATCGTAACGCGCAAGAAATAAAATTCAAAGCTTTTTCCCAAGCCGAGCTACACGTCTGGTTCACTACGTTCGTTTCATTTTTACCAAACACTTTATTTTCTGTTGGCACAATGAAATTCTAAGCTCTTCATATACCTACTATTATTGAAAACACTTCTACCGATAAAACAAAATTTGATGTGCGAAAATTTGTATTTTATATACCTGTTTTACTTTTTCTTTCAAAATACTAATTAATTATAATTATTGTTTTGACTATCGATCAAGCATTACAACTGCCTGGAGCCTGTGGGACTACGATATCTCGCATTTAAATTCGTTTGATGACGTGAGGTTTTTGGAAGAAAGGAGATGGGAAGATGAAGTTTGGGAAGCACCTAGCTTACTTTTCAGATCTAGTCACAAAACATGGTTTTAGCGGTTTCAAGCAACGTTTCGATAGTTAATGATTGTCTTTCACCAACTCGATACTGAGAGTATCTATCACTCTGAAAAGAGCTGCAAATATAGTATACACTACCGTGTCAAAATCACGTGCAAAATTAGGCACAATAATTCAATTTATTTTTTTTCGTCACGCCAAGGAGCTTATCGATCTACCACTACTGTTGTCATTCACTCTTACTTCCCAATTTGAAAAGATTTAAGGGGAACAGCTGCGCGGCCTCTTCAATAAAAATAAATAAATTTGACTTTGAGGCCGAAATTTTTTTTTTTTTTTTTTTTTTTTAATGCCGGCAACCCGGTCGTTTATTGTAATAATAATCATATACACACAAGTTAGTAGCCCGCCTCACTAGACTAAGTCTGTTCCGAGGCGGGTACATATATATATATACATAAACTTAGACACATATACATTTACATATATATACATGCATATACACATTTATGTTCATACACACATACACGCATATGCGCACATACTTACACACAGGTATTCGCATACGTGTACATAATCGAACTCATAGATTCATATTAAAACCTAAATACATATAATCAAATAAGAATTATTGGGAGTTGAAATACAGTTATGAAGGAATTAACAAATTTCCATAAAACCAAAAATTCATCAAGTACACATAGTAATGCTAGCATCTAAATCTGGAACTATTAAATATCAATTAAATGAATACACATAGTAATGCTAGCGTCTAAATCTAGAACTATAAAATTTCAACAAAATAATATACATATGAGGTAATAATAACATAAGCTTTCGCAAAACAAAAGCAGTATTAATAATAAAAGCATTCGTAATGCAAAAGCAGTATTAATAATTAAGATAAAATTTCTATAAGTAACCAACACATATAAGTAAGTAAAGAGTGAGGATTAAAGACTAAGATGAGATTACTAATAACTTGGTGATGCTTGCCCTTTTTTTGTGTAGTAACCATGTATTGAAATGTTTGTATAACCAGTTTAGGTTGTTTTTTGTGGTACAGTAGGTGGTTTCTTTTAGGAAGGTGTTGAAAATGTGAGGTGCGAGGTAAGATTCGTGCTTTTGGGCAAAAGTTGATTTAGTTTTAGGCACTAGAAGTAGGTTACACGATTTAGCTCTTGTGTTTTTCGGGTGAGTTATGTGGCATGGTGAGGAATTTACGCAGTTTATTTGTATGATCTTTTTAATGAACAGCTTCCTGATATCTAGTATGTTATTAGTAATAAGTATGTTTTCCGTCGGGTGAAGATAAGGTTTTTTGAACATGATCCTAATTAATGTTTTATGAATTGTGTTAAGCGGTTTAATGTACTTGTCGGCAGCTCCCCCCCAAGCAGAAATTCCATAAGTTAGGAGGCTTTGACAAAGAGCGTAGTAAACATTTTTTAATTGTTTTAGTGACATAATGTTTCTAATAGTTTTAAAAATAAATGTTAGTTTACGGATTTTTTTAATTAGTAAGTTAATATGAAGTTCCCAGTTTAATTTACAATCCACTGTTAAGCCTGGATACTTGATATTATCAGTATGTTCTATTTTTTCGCAGTTGTGGTTTGAGGGATTTGAGGTAATATCAGGGTGTAGGTATAAAGGCGGAGAGATTTTTGGTTGCCCGGTAGTAGTTTTGCTGAATGTTAAGTATTTTGTTTTGGTGATGTTTAAGGTAAGAAGATTTTTGTCCAGCCAATTTTTTATTTCTAACATACCAGTTTCCGCACTTTTGAAGGCCTTTTCCCAACTCGGAGCTTTGAATAGAATTACTGTGTCATCTGCGTAACTGATTACCTTGTAGTCGATAGATGCCATTTTTATATCGGTAAGTTCATTTATGTAAATGAGAAATAGAAGGGGACCAAGTACACTACCTTGAGGGACGCCATACTTGATTTCTTCCGGATCACTGTAGCATTTATTAAGTTCAACTATTTGTTTCCTATTTTTAGTATAGCTAATAAACCATTCGAGCGGCGGACCGTTGATACCATTATTTTTAAGTTTTTCGTACAGAATGTCATGAGAGATAGTATCAAAAGCCTTAGCCAGATCTAGAAAAACTCCGATGACTTTGGATCCTACATCTGTATTTTTGACAATGTAATCAGTTAATTCGGATATAGCCTGCTCTGTGCTCATTTTAGCTCGAAAACCGAATTGACAATCTGAGAGTAAGTTGTGTTTATCGAGGTAGGATATTAGCCTTTTTTTCATTGCTTTTTCCCAACAAAATATAACCATCATAAATCCCAACGAAATACCCAATCAAACATTTTTTTTTAATCGAAGTATATAGTAAATATCTAGTATGGATATGTGATACATTATTTATTTGTGAGTTTAAATTATACAGTTTAGTCCACTCAATAAATCATTTTATTTTTATTTTAGAGTTGACTTTGAACTTTTCTTTTTTTTTTTTTTACTTGAATACCGCACAAGAGTACCAACTGCTCCCGTCTGGAGCCAGTGGGACTATGGCATCCCCAATAGGGGTATGTTGTGAGGCTGAAGGTAGTGGGGAGGGAAGGAGATAGGGAAGAGGAAGGTGGGGAAGTACCTGACTATTCAGATCTGGTCACCAAACACGGCTAAAGCCATTTCAAGCAACGTTTCAATTCTGAATGGTGGTCTTACACCAGGGCGATACTGAGAGTATCTTGCATTCGGACTTTTCTTATTAATATACAGGGTGTCCGGGGGTAAAATGCATTAACTTCGGGAGGTGATTCTACACGATATTATAAGTAAAAAATGCGAATAACGTTTTTAGAAATTACAACTTTTAGGGATTATTTTTTGGTAAAAAGACAGAATTAGTCCGGCGTGTGCGGCCGGCTTTATTATTTTCCGCTATTACGATTTACGATACGGGCCAATCACAACCATGCAATGTTGCCACAACCGTGCCCGGCAAGCTCCCGGCAAGTAAGATTGTACCTACCTCTCACTAAGGATTTTTAGTAGGTACGTCTTTTTGTATGGGAAAAAACATGTTGGAATTTCGGAATCTTTTCTACTCCTACCATCATGTAGAATCACCTCCCGAAGTTAATGCACTTTACCCCCGGACACCCTGTATAACAATATTTTGGCTTCAAATCCAATTTTAAGTTTTGCACGAAATAGGGCGCGCAGCCGTTCTTCTTAATATTATGGTGATAAAACAATGTATTTTTACAACGTGGATGCAGCTCTTCAAAGAAGATTTATAACACAATAATTATGAGAAGCACTTACCATAAACCAAATAAAAATGAAGGTTGTAAAATGTTTTAAACATTAGTAAAGCGTCTGGTAGATGTTACGTGGGAAGATACAATTTCGCATTATTACTCCATGGAGGTGCTTGATATGAAATTTTATATCCCTCGAATTACCGAGTTTTATTGACCGACAATACGCTATTTCGAAGCAGATATAAAACGATGGCGATATGAACACTAAAATTTTACCAGTATGCATGCAACTGCAAGTGAGCCAGTCAACGGTGCCGTGATTGCTGTGTGCAACTTTATTACCACTATCACAGTAATAAAAAGCATTGTTACCGGGGATATATTAATTTACCAAACCAACTTTATGTGCCTATCAGAGCACTTATTAAATATTCGGAAATATGAAAAAAATCAACTTAAGGCGATGCATTATAAAGCATTGCAAAATTATGTGTTTCTGGGTTTGAAATGTGATCGCTTAAAAATACATAATATGTTAGATGTTTTAATTAAATACTGCGATGGAACATTTCCTGGCTTTTGAAATGATCGAGTTTTTTTACTTTGATCGGATAAAATAAAGTACTCGTGTCAGGCCTATAAAACTGATTTAAAGTTCAAAATCTCCTACTTACAAACCCCCTTTGTGATAAGGATTTATTGCATAATGTGGAAACTAAGAGCTTTAAAAATGATCGTACGACGTTTAAATATTTATGCAAGAACGCTTTTTGGCGTTGTTTTTCTCGTGTAAATAGAAACAGGCAGTGGTGCATCGCCTTAAGTATATCTTTCACATTACATTGGAGTAAATCGCCAATTTATTTTCTTAGAAATTTTAAACTTATGTAACCGAAACCTAACCCATTTGGCTATAACAACGTCTTAAGACAAGATCAGTAAACTCACAATTATACACAATATTATATAATAATTGGGCACAATGTTTTGGAACTGCATGATGCATCTACCAGCTCCAACTACGAGCTGTAATATTGGCAGGATCCACATAAAATAGCTACCGGACTGAAGAAAGATTGAAAAAATAATTGTCATTGAGGAAGTGACATTTCTTTGGAAAAAATGTAAAAAATCTTGTTTGAAAAATTTTTTTTACATAAAATATTTATGGTTAATAAATAAATTGCCTGGTATTTAAGTACTTACTTAAAAATCTTATGATTTCAGAGGAAGTTTTGGTTTTGATTTATTACATAAGAGAAAATGAGAAACAAAGTTTTTTGGACACGAAGTCTACTGCTGATCTTATAACTACTAGTTTATTTGGCATTAAAACTGCTAATACAAAACAAAGTCATAAGCGGGTGATAGACGTAAGATCTATAAAATCGCGGTTTCAAAGTCGCGAACTTTTTCGGCTCGACGTCAGTGACAATCGACAGCTTCGCTCATACTGTGATGCGATGTCGTCGAATAGTAAGCTTTGTGTTATTTAAGTCGAATTTTCGAAACTAGTTGCATGCATGATTCAAATAATTCCATACACCAAAAAGTTGGGACAAATTGCGCAAAATTAGAGCTGCAATTCAATATCAGAGAAACCATAGCACCATCGACATCAAAACTGTTTTCTGCAATGCACAGTGTTGTTGTACACAACTATCACGCAGTTACAAAGAACACACACTTCCGCTCAGTTTAAATGGTTTGCGACATTAGTTGCATCACGTTTTTTTATTTTACAATTAGGGGCATACCATAAGTGGTGCCGTAATTTCATGCAAGCGCGATTCTAATTTTGTGGTATACGGATAATAAAAGCACGATGAAACGATATGTTTACACATGAAACCAGTATTGCAATTCGCAAAAATATTGAATATTGATACGGTGTTATTTATATTATACCGGTTCCAAAGGTTTTATTTTATACCAAGAACAGTCATGGTTCAGATCTAACAACTCATGTGAAACAGCATTAAACGTAATTGTCGAAGAATGGAAGGAAGGAATGAATAATAATAAATTTATTTTAGCAATATTTTTGGATTTTCAAAGGGCATTCGAAACTATAGATCGAGAAATACTAATAAGAAAGCTTAAAGAAATTGGTTTCTCATCTGTAGCCATTAAATTAATACAAGAGTATTTGAAAGACAGAAAACAGGTAACGAAAATTAATAATCAATTTTCAAAACAAATGGAAAATAAGTTAGGAGTAGGTACCACAGGGATCGGTCCTTGGACCTCTATTGTTCATACTCCATATTAATGACATGGTGAAAATATTTTCAAAATACAAAGTACGACTATTTGCCGATAACACACTAATATACTTAATTGGAGATAACTATGAAGAACTAATACATATCTTTAATAATGAACTAAATGACGTATCAAGATGGCTAAAAATAAATAAGCTTAAATTAAATACAAAAAAAAACAAAATGTATGGTGATTGGATACAAGAAGACATCCAGTGAAAGCAAAATTAAAATTGATGGTGAAATTATTGAAAATGTTACTGAAATGAAATACTTCGGAGTTGTATTAGATTCCAAACTAAACTTCAATAGACATGCTGAATACACCCAAAAGAAAATTGGCAAAAAGACATCTTTTTTTTGAAAAATTCGGCCAAAAATTTCTAGAAAAACTGCAATCACCATTTACAATTCAATTATTGCTCCACACTTCAACTACTGCTCGAGTATACTTTTCCTATGTAACGAAAGAGAACAAAATAAGTTACAAATTCTCCAAAACAGGGCAATGAGAATAATACTTTGACGAAATAGATTTTCAAAAATAATTAAAATGTTAAAGGAACTAAATTGGTTAACCGTGAAACAGATGCTGACCTTGAACACGATGGTATTTATCCACAAAATATTGAACAACGTGTTACCAAAATACTTCTCAAATAAAATTGTATACAACAAGGACATTTACATATGTAAACAAGGACGTGCAAGGAAATTAGCGGATACGCAAAACAGTTTACTGTACAAGGGAATGAAGTTATATAACACACTATTAGAAACTTTAAGTCCACACCAATTGGAAAGTTCTTGTAGGAGCTACATAAAACTGGAAAAAATATAGTGAATATGAAATATTATAATTAATTAGAAATTTGTAAACTTAAATGTACAAATTACTAAAATAAAAAATTATTATTATATTTTCGTAGCTCTTTGGCTACCCGTGGAGTGCTCCAAAACGGGGAGAATTTTGTGCACGATGGTCTTTTTATTGACGAAAAAAGCCTATTTCTGAAGTTCTCCACCCCCCCCCCAGGATGGATAATTTTCTACACATTTGCGAAGGCAAATTGGGGGGGGGGGGGGGGGGGGGGGGGGGGGTTGTGACACCACGTTATCCGCCCCGGGTGCCACCAATGCTAGCTACGCCACTGAGTGCAACTAGTAGTAGTAGAGTAATCAAAATTCAACTTTAGGAATTATATCATATTACATTTATAAAACCAACAAAAGAAGCCAAAATCGGCGATTGTAAGTTATGACATGTGAATTTAGTAAAATAATTACGTGAAGAGAAGGAAGATTTTCGTAATAAGGAAGTTGAGTAAAAAATATAATGAAAAATAAATAACTTTGTTTACACCTCTATATAATTAACTTCATCAGGACAAGATGTTAATTAATGTTAATTATATTATTGCCACAAAGTATTTTCGTTAAGTTTGAAGAAGTAAAAAAAAATATGTTCATGTAGATAAAGAGCTATAAACTAAATAATCTTCATGATTGGTCGAAATAATTCTGACGTCATCTGTACTTCGGTTTGTACGATCACTGGAATCTCTTTCTATTACATGAGAGATGGTTTGTTTATGATGAGAGAGGTATAGACCAAACAACTTTGCTTGCTATCTTGTTGTGAGTATTTTTAGTTTAAGGAAGGCCTCGATGACATTGAGCGAGTTTATAAACTAGTAGCTGGGAAATTCACTATCTGATAGTAAACTCGCTCAGTGTAATCGTAATTACTAGCTAACCAGCAGATTATGGACAATCTACGAAAAAAGTTGCAAGGTGGCCAACATTGCTCGCTACCCGCAGCGTTTGCCTGAAGATGGCGGCCCACCAACAGCTGATTTCGTAACTGTCAGAATTAGTTCGCACGGGAGTCGTAATTCTCGCTACTGGCTAGCGTGTGGTGCTAGCTGCGAGCACAAGTTTTGTACAAAATGTGAACAGAAGTGGTTCGAGCGGGGGTCGTTATTCACAAATTCTAACTTTAAAAATTAATTTAAATATGAAATCTTGATCATTTTTTAAAAAATGCCATTAATTCTGATAGACGGCTTACATTTATAAAAATTACTGGAATTCCTAATTGAAGAATTATAAAAATCTCCATACAAAATGCTCAAGCGACGTGTTTTGTGTGGTGTGTGTGTGTGTGAGTCCAAATGACGTCACACACACACACCCCACCTCTTACCGCTCGGTTTCCGCTTGTTTTGGCGGGCTTAATAAAATTTTAACTTGGAGAATTATTTTAATTATGAAAACGAACGTATATTAAAAGAAACAAAAAATACTAGTATTTAAGTTTGAATGTGAACGTTGATAAAAAAAATTAAAAAATGGACTCAACTTCCTTATTATTTGAGAATGTTTGAACCGCACTTTGAAGAACGCTTGCACTTAGTTACACCTATTAATGATAAACAGGATGCTTGCAAGAGGGAAACTATTTCATTAATTGTCTGGACAGGACAATCATTAATATTTAGTTGCATTGAAAGTAAATTTTTCAAAACGTCTTTTTTTAAAGGTTAATTCGTTTTCAGTTTTGCCTTGCTGGGAAAATGACGGCGTTGACAGACGTCCGAAAATTTAAACCGGTTGGATCGCACGCCGTCAAAGTTGCTTGGCGGTTTCGAAGTTCACGTTCTTGGGTGAAAAAGGTCGTCGAGCCGTATATACGTGAACTTGCTCGTACGTCTATCACCCACAATAGACTGCGATGCGTCGTGTTGAATTATATATGTATGTACGAAATTGATGTTATCAATTAGGCATATCCAAAAGTTGCAAAAATGCAAATTTTTTAAACTTAATTTATTTATTTGCAAGAAACAAACAGCTTATACATATAATATAAATTAAGATAATTGAAGTTAAGCCAAAAAAGTTTTTTTTGCTAAAGTTGCTTAGAGATGGAGTTTTATTATATATTAAAACTATTTTTTGGTAAGGCAGAGAGGAAGAGGACTATAGGGTTAAGATAGGAGATGCTCCCGATATATTCCATACTCACGAATAAAGTTGACGGCATCTAGCACTTATTTTCAACAGCTAAATGTATTTTGATGTAGTATTTAGTACGTTGAAAATACATAAATAGGAAAAAAGGGTAGGTTTCAATATATTACATTTAAGAAAGTATGTTTTTATGGAATGTGTCATACCAAAGCGACCCTTAGGTAAATCATGTCACTATAGCAGATAATAATCCTTTCTAGCTCGTGTCAGCTTCAAAAAAGCAATAAAATAAGCAAGAATTGACCCCGGCTTTGAGCAGAAAGCACATCTCGTCCGGCGCGGCGTGTAATATCACTTTGTGAAGTCAAGATGGCTTTGAGGGGTTCTTGTGGAATTGAAATATCTCACACTTTAAACACTTTGCTAAAATTACATTGCAACTGAATTGTGAACCTTACAAAATTACTGAAAGTTTATATAATGGTTTTTCTTTATTAAATTACAAAAAAATAGATACGTTTTAAGATTTTCACGGCCAAAAGCATTTTTGTTATTTGTTTTTGGGGTGTTATGCCGTGTTGCGCTACCTCCTTTTTTAGCTAACGTTTCGGACATCGTTGCAGGTTGCAGTGTCCATCATCAGGGCAGATCCGGCAGATCCGGTAGATCACACATCTACCGGATAAACACTGCAACGATGTCCGAAACGTTGGCTAAAGAAGGAGGTAGCGCAACACGGCATAACACCCCAAAAACAAATAACGAAAATACAAAAAATAGCTTTTTGTTTACTTTCGTAGAAATCAATTTCGCTGTAGAAGGCGAATTAGCTATAACGCTTAAAAAAATGAACATAGGTACTGAAGCAGAAAGTGGAAAATCGTATTGGACTTAACTAACTAACCATCACGCCCTTTCCCCAGGGTAGGCAGAGAGGACGGACCGCCAAGCATCCTGGTCTTGGCACACATTCCTTGCCTCGTTTACATGCATACATCGTCTCATACATGCTCTTCTATTATTCTGACTCTTGACATGGCCCGACTCAAGTAACTGATTCACTTGGACGTGCCATGTCTTTCTTGGGCGTCCTTGACTTCTTCTACTATTCAAATTTGCGTCATATATTCTCCTTACACTCCTTTCCTCGTTCATTCGCTCCCCATGCCCAAACCATCGCGGCATTGCAGCGTCCCTTTCTTAATCACGCTTACATCAGCCTTACAGCCGTACACATCACGCTTACAATTCTTTGCGGATCTCCACGTTTTTCACACGATCGTACATGGTTTTACCACACATTCATCTCAGGGATCTCATTTCTACAGCATTCAGTGTATACAGGGTGTTAAGGGACCTACTTGACTTACTTTAACCAGTGATTCCTAACATTATTTGGAGTAAAAAATGTAAATGAAATTTTGGTCTCCGGTGACTTTTTTTGACGATTTTTTTTTTCAAAAATTTTTTCTTCAAAATCAAACAAATAAAAATTTCTTCTGCGTGTCGTCACTGGTCACTCAGCCGGGTGTCCGACGAACCCCTTACCCCACCTCCAAATGTTCAACAACTACCATTTTTTTATGTTTTTGTAAAAAAAAAAAAACATCAAAAATGTCACCGGAGAACAAAATTTCATTTACGTTTTTTACTCCAAATAATGTCAGGAATCACTGATTAAAGTAAGTCAAGTAAGTCCCTTAACATCCTGTATAGTATAGTATTGGACTTAATGTATGATTTATTGGTTTTTATGGGAATTTGAACAAATCATCAAATTTAGAAGTTTATTTTAAAGAAGGTACTGTGAAATTCTTCATACAAAACCATTATAACTATTATCACAGAACCATTGGTACATTATAACTATTAGAACCATAAGGATATAATAGTTCTGTTATTACGTTTTGGGTCAGTTACTTCACAACACAGGAAAAGTAAACACCGTCTATCTTGATGTATTTCGAGAGAAATGATTGAGATAGACATGGAAAATAAAATTAAAAATTAGGCTGATAGGCTAAACCTGGATGGATATAGGTTTGTGTTGTGTTTCACCTTTAATCTGCAGAAGACAAGTTTAACGTGATTCATTCAAAGAAGTTGCCGCCAAACCCCGCTGGTGATCCAAAATGAATTACGTGTTTCGTAACAACCTGTACTCAGCACAAAAATATTATATTTTAATGTTTTTTTTTGGTTGGCGAGTGATATTAAAAATCATTTTTTTTTTATACATAATACTAATACTAGTAACAGACAGAACAATTAGTCATAATAGACTTGATATAGTTTCACATGACAAAATTTAAAAAAAAAACTTATATCATTGATCTAGCTATTCCAAATTCGTGTAATATTCAAAAAACTGTTTCTGACAAAATAAGAAAATACACAGATTTAGGAAATGAGATTAAAAGAATTTGGCATTCGCAGACTATAAAAATATTACCATTTGTTATTTCGGCTACTGGCATTATACCTAGGTCTCTCATTCAAAATTTAGGCATATTAGATTTGTCAAAGAATTTATGTATAAAAATGCAAAAATCAGTCATTTTAAATACGTGTAGGATTACAAAAGATTTTTTTAAATATTTATATTGAGGGATTAGTAGGGTTTATAGGTTCAATTAGGAATTCCACAGACCCGAACCCTCTGATATGAAAATATCTGGAGTCGGTGAATTATTTTCCCATTTGGTCTCTGGTAGGTTGACATGTTGTTCTTGTATTGTTTTGTATTTATAATACTTATATAGTGCAATTGCATGGCGTGGATTCACTAGATGATCATTTGGGAAGTGTGTGAAAGGGTTTAGTTTTTCCCGTGGGGAAAATTTAACCCGGACATTTAAATCTGGTGCGTAAAAATATGAATAGACGGTGACAGAAGTACCGAAAAGTGCTTCACGACTACGTTTTTCTGATACGTTTTTTATTGTTATGTTCCTGAATTATGTTTGTAATCGTTCTTAATATTTTTTGTTTTCGTAAACACCTGACCAAACCGTTGTTTTTTCACCATTGTTGTACTTCTAAACACCGATAATTCCTATGAAACAACCACAATTTGCCACGTTCCTTGGAAAAGAGCTATCAAGTTTCATCTTTTGTGGGTGAGAATAATCGTGCCGCGTAAAACAGCAAGTAAAACTTAAAGTTCACTACCGTTGATACAATGGGCATAGAAATTGTTCCCAAAGCCGAAAGCAATATTGTAAAAGTGTCATTTTCTAAAGCAAACTTTTCAAGAATTCGCTAAAATAATTAGGTGTCGGAATAAACTTTGGCAAATTAGCTTTTAGAAAATTGCATTTTATTTATAGCATCGAGAGGATTTAGTACCCAAGAAAAAAAAAATAAGTGGGCATCCCAAACAATACTTTTGTATTTATCATGTGCAATTTGCAGTCTTTCTAAAATAGTCATGGCACCCTTCATACACATATTTTGAATAGCGATTAATAGTTTTTAACATTCATATGATTCATTTATAATCTAACGAAAGAGAATATTCTACAAAAAACTATGATGCAACTAAACTATGATGCAAGAGTTTTCCATAAGACCGTAATCCGTAATCCATTCTGTTGGAACAAAAAAAAATGTAAATACGAAGGAAATATTAACAAAGTTGATATAATATCACTATGTTGTATAATACAATTTTATGATAACAAAAACAACGGAGAAACCACGATATATTGAAATTGACTATACTGCATTCTCCAAATATTTGTATTTGACTTTACTGGAATTTATTTCTTCACGATGTATTTCAGTTTACGGAAATGTCAAAGGAATATTGTATTTCTATAGCAAGAATGGAATGTATTTTCCGAATATTGAAGAAGGTCTCAGTCCTTTTATAAATCCTCAGGACTTCATAGCGTTGATCTCAAGATAAGACAAACATTTTATTACGAGTACCTAAGCAGGAAAGAAATTGAAAACGTACACGCAATAAAAATATATTAATAACTGAGCAAATTTTATTTACGTTTCCGCCTCTCAGACAAGCCGACACAAAACGGACGAAAATTATAACGGCTATTAGTGGCAACCGTTTGCGTGTAATTTTAAATTAAATCTACGAAAGCTGAAACCTTTCTTACTTGTCTCGTTAAACTTTTTACGCAGAACAAACAATTTTAAAATATTATGCTCTCCAACCTACTTTGCCGTAAAGTGAAAAATAAAAAAAGTTGAGGGAAGCGGAGAACCGCTCAGCGAAAGACCGACCGTTCTTTCCTTAGAACGTGATGCAGCTACGGCTAGTGTTTTATTTTTAACAAAGAAATGCATGTTGGTATGAAACTTTCCAGACGAATGATTTAAAAGTTTTCACGAGAAACAAAAGATGCAACCAGCAATAATGTAGTCCCCGCAGGATGGTTAGGTTCTGGGACAGATTCGGTTTGAACTTTATAAGAGTCCTTATTTTCAGACGTTTGCCTTCACGAGAGGGCCACGCTAATTTAAAACTTTTTATAGGTTCCTTGGAAATTGGACCCGCGCCAAATTGGCTACATCAAAACGTATGTAGATTTGCCAAGCGCCTGGTTAACAGAATGATAGCAGTTACTGATTATATTTTAACTTGATACGACAAAAAATACTTGGTGAATGATAATCTGTAATTTTACGCACCCATATTTATGGGCGTCGTATAAAGAATAGGGGAGGAAAAGTAGCTCGCAGGTCGTAGAGTTTTATGCGGATAGGTAGGAACAGTACGGTACCCATGCTATAGCTATAACCCAACCCCAACGATATTGAAATGTGATCTCGCGTGGGAAATCAACCAAACCGAAAGTTTTTATTCAAATTTTGTCATTGTGAATACTTTTATTCAATATATCTGGATCCGATTTTTTTGTATAAAAAAAATATGTTTCAATAAATTTTCGGTTTGCAAATTTAATATTATTTATCGGATTTAATATAATCGGATATCGGATTTAAAAATCGTTAAAAACTGACTGATGCATGATATCAATATTAACACTTTATGCATAGTTATTTTTAACCAAATTATGCCGACATTTATTACCCTTTTAATTCAATAACACCAGGACACAAGCTTATCAAAATTCTCCGATTCCGAGACTTCATAGTCTCGGAAATAAATATTCTGATTTGGGCGACGTATTTCATCTTAAAACTAATCGGTGTAAATGTTGTATATTCTATCACTTTTATTCTTTAAGACACAAATAGACCTATGTATCAACCAAATAACTTCTATGCTACTACCTACTACGTTGTTTTGTAAAATCTTTTAAATTCAATTATATGCGTGAGGATTCTTAGTTTCTGTTAACATCTTTATCTGTGTATTTTGTTTTGTGTTTTAGAGCAACCTTTTTTGTTATTATCGTTATATTTTTCTTTATTGTTTAAATTTCTAAGTATTTACTTGGATACAAATAGTTTGTAAAATTTTATGATAAAAACCCACTAGGGAGTGTAATAAATAAATAAATAAATAAAAAAAAAAAAAAAAAAAATAAAAAATAAAAAAAAAAAAATAAAAAAATAAAAAAAAAATAAATAAATAAATAAATTAAAAAAAAAAATAATAAATAAATAAATAAATAAATAAATAAATAAATAAATAAATAAATAAATAAATAAATAAATAAATAAATAAATAAATAAATAAATAAATAAATAAATAAATAAATAAATAAATAAATAAATAAATAAATAAATAAATAAATAAATAAATAAATAAATAAATAAATAAATAAATAAATAAATAAATAAATAAATAAATAAATAAATAAATAAATAAATAAATAAATAAATAAATAAATAAATAAATAAATAAATAAATAAATAAATAAATAAATAAATAAATAAATAAATAAATAAATAAATAAATAAATAAATAAATAAATAAATTATAAATAAATAAATAAATAAATAAATAAATAAATAAATAAATAAATAAATAAATAAATAAATAAATAAATAAATAAATAAATAAATAATAAATAAATAAATAAATAAATAAATAAATAAATAAATAAATAAATAAATTATAAATAAATAAATCAATCAATAAATAAATAAATAAATTAATTAATTAATAAATAAATACATAAATAAATAAATAAGGTTTAAGGTTGAGGTGTGAATTAATTAATTAATTAATAAATAAATACATAAATAAATAAATAAGGTTTAAGGTTGAGGTGTGGCTTCATGCATTTTGTACAGTCTTTTATTTTCTGATATACGCAGGTTCCTGATTAAAGAGGAAGTAAGTATTGCTGTTACATCGTTTATTTTGTGGTGAAAGCCGAATGTGAAAGAGAGGACAAACTAAACATACATACACCTTTTAGGTCAATGCAAGTACGACTATCCTTACCCACTACATATTTCGAAATGAATATTTAGGTCAATGTAACTATATTTAGGTAAAACCTGTATTTAATGAATATTGACCACGATGCTTGAAATTCTTATTTATTTGTAAAAAAATAAGCCGAAAGCCAATTTTTACAATCACAAACCAAACCGGGCACTAAAGCTATTATTAAATAAACTTTGTAGGTGTATTGGTATGCAAATTAACCGGCTTCCATATGACCAAATCTGGCAAACAGAATCCCTTCTATATAAAAACCTTAACTTGTAGTATAGTTAGTCGACTTGATGATGCTATGAATCAATATTACGAAACTTGGCTTCATAACATTTCATTGGCACTTGAGAAAATAGGTCAAAACTTTGAAAACTTCATAATGTAATGAACACATAAATCAACTAACTCGCGTAAAATACCAAAATACATTACCTACGGGTTTACAATATTCGGGCAAATATCTTTATTAGTCTAACAAGAATGTAAAGTTATTAATTGAGAGGAAGTCAGAAACTTTGTTAAACTTAACGTAGAATGAAGTTAAAATACAATAAATATGCTTTTTAACGATCTTTACAAAGTATTTTGGTTGGCACGAAAGGTGCAAAAACCTTAATTAAAATTAAAATTTATTTTTTATTTTTACTTTTATTATTGTACAATAGAATATTTCAATTATAATACAATTTAGTCGCAATTACAAACAATTGAAAATTGGTTCTGCTTTGAGGTTTTCACGGCCAAAAGTATTTTATTTTTGGGGTATTATGCTGATACACTACCTCTTTCCTGTTAGCCAAAGAAAGAGGTAGCGCAAAACAGCATAATATCTCAAAATAAATCACGGTAATTAACAATTTCTTTGTATTAACATTTAGATAGATGGCTATTTTGAAAGTTACTTTTTGTGGTTACTCTTTTTTGAACGGAGGTCGTCATCGACTTTTTTTCATTAGAACCACACAAGAGGCCTTAAGGAAAAAAAACCCTGAAGGCCTGTGTCATCTTTGGGGATGCTGTGTGGTGGATCTTCTAAGGGAAACAAAGGAGATGAAGTTCTGTAAAGGAAAAGAGTACGGGGGGTGTAGGAATAGGAATCTGGAGGTATGTGTATCCAGAACTAACGGACATATGAATCCATCCCTCCCACTGCGGTGCCGGGTGTAGGATCTACAGAGTCCGGCTGGAGAAGTCTTGGTTAGGTCTCCCTCAACCTGTCTCTTCCGATTCGGCCCACCACGCGTAGGTTGACAAATGCATTCGCCGCCAAGACCTAGACAAACCTCACCCAATGAACCTGGGCACATCTACTAAGTCACCTAACGAAACGCGAACCACTTGGGGTGACCTAGTTCAGAGGTGGTGCTTATCCAATAAATGGTTTCGGGGCAGCGATATCCATACCCACCTCCCAATATCAATGTCTTGAGCGTATTGAGATAATCGGGATTGTGTTTTTATTTTGTTGGATTTGAAATTTCAACTGGCTTTAGAGTCGTTGAAATTCTGAAAAAAAAGTTAAATAGTAAAATTGTACAATCTAGTTTCTAGTTTTTGATAAAAACAGTGTTTCATCGAAGTGAATTTCGATCAATTTATAATTCTTTTTTCACACATTGTTTGAAAACTAAAAAAAAAATCCGCAATAAAAAACCCAGCGTTCAACTTTTTGAAAGCGTATACTAATTTCTACATACTTACTAAACCAAAAAATAGCACAAATTGAAATAAAAGAAAAAGCGGTAAATGCCTCTCAAATTTTATAAAAAAATATAAAATGACAGCGTTGCTAGTTTCAGTGATAGCGTGAGCTCGTTTGCGTTTTTTTTCTCTATTTTGCTTTTGACGCACGACAATGCTTGAAACGTACGAGAAAAAAGGTTGTGCTGCCAAATAAATAAACAGATCAAGCGTTTGTCTTGGATTTTTTTTTTAATTCTTGTGATTCAGATCGATGGTGATTGAAAAGGGGTTTAGTATGACAGGATACTTTTATTTTTTTACAAAGATAATATACTGGCACAGTTTGAGAGAGATCTCTTTGGAAGTTTGCCCAATTTGTTAAGATACTCGGAATCAATTGAGACCATCCCCGGAAGCTATAAACTACCCTTTTAAATTTAAAAGACCGACCCTTCTGTAACAAAATGATCAGCCGCTCTGATGGAATTAAAGTAAGTCGGAATAAAAGACGGGCGACCATCGACTTTCTTCATCAACTGTATTTGTACCAACAAGGCTAAAGCGTTTTTTTCAAGGTTAAACATTTTTGCTGTTTTTTTTATATCAGCTTTACACAGCAAAATAATTTATTATGAAAAATGATTTCTCTCAGGGCTGTTGTCATCTTTGGGGATGCTGAGTGGAGGGTCTTTTAGGGAAAGGAAGCAGAGTAAGTTCTGGGAAGGAAAAAGGTATGAAGAGTGGGTGGAAATCTGGGAGTGACGGACGTATGAATTCATCCCTCTCACTGCGGTGCAAAGCGATGGGTCGAAAGAGTCCGGCTGGAGAGAACGAAAGGTCTCCCTCAACCAGTCTCTCCCGATCCGGCCCGCCACACAGTAGGTGGGAGAACGCATCCGCCGTCAAGATCTAGACAAACCTCACCCCATGAATCCGTGCACCCCTGATAAGGGGTGCACGGGTTCTCAATTTGGGAGGCGGGAATGGGTACCGCCGCCCCGGGAACCTTTATTGGATAACCAACACCTCTGCCATAGGTCACCCCAAGTGGTTCGCTACGTTTGGTGATTTAGCAGGGGTGCCCGGGTTCATGGGGTGAGGTTTGTCTAGGTCTTGGAGGCGGATGACCAGGACACTGAACCTCAGATTCCTACCCACCCCTTTAACCCTTTTCCTTCCCAGAACTCTCCTCTCCTTCCTTTCCTTTAAAAACCCTCCACACAGCATCCCCAAAGATGACATAGGCCCTGAGGGAAATTATTTTCCTTAGGGCCTCCTGTGTGGAGCTCAAGTAAAAAAAAAAAAGGAACCAAACGTAGCGAACCACTTGGGGTGGTCTATGGCAGAGATGTTGGTTGACCAATAAATGATTTCCTGGGCTGTGATTCTCATCCTTTCAAATTGAAAAAAATGTTATGTGATAATTAGTGATTTTTCAACGCCTGAAAGTAAAGGAAGATTTCAGCGCATGACGCTATTTAATAACTGTGGAACTAAATAGTCGCTAATACACGAGGGAGACGGGGAGTAGTAGTAGTATGGCTCCCTCTTTCATAATCCAGCTCTTAGCCAGACAATACTTACACTTACCGATCTGTACTCGTTATTCTAATAAATATAATATATCGATCACGCGCATTATTAATCCTCAAGTACACCATAATACAATAACTTTGAATAAAGCCCTACATATTAAAAGAACCCCTTCCGGTAAAACGTCGCATGAAAACTTTTACTCCCTGAAATCAAAGACCTTGGTATTGTATTAAAAAGGTACATAACTTATTACAAATATTAACCATAAAGTAAAAATCGATACTTTTCAGAGGTTTGATAACTCGCAATATTTTTTCCAATAGATTATTTTTTTTAAACAAAAATTGATATGAATATAACACTAGTAAGAAGAAAAGATACAATGTTGAAAGTCAAGATATAAAACGTCGTTTTATATTTCTCACAAATGTATAATGGGTTAATATATTAAGAGTTGTTGTTTTTTCATAATCTTTATCATTTCTAATATAATAAAAAAAATTACCTTCCGCAGTCGTACAAAGTGTCAATGTAGGCTGGTACTGTTCGGTAAGTCTTCTGATTAGATCAATCTGCTCGAAGGTGAGCTGCACAGCATCCCGGTGTTGCGATTCACAGGGAACGTAGGCGGCCCAAAACTGCAAGAAAAACAAGTTCTTCGTAAGGTTATATATTATAGTGCTGTTAATCCGTTACAGATGGGCAACATTTTTAAATAACATCTATTTCAATCTCACTTTTGTTTTCTTGCTTGAATGAAGTGGAATCTTTAATGTGGAAATTAACCCATTTTCCGACATCCAATCGAGCTAAAACTTGGAAAATAGACTCATGGTCGGTGACAATAAATTCTATCAAATTTTGGTGGCAATCACACATGCACACGCAGACACATATATATTTTTTACATTAGTTTTACTCAGGAGGCCCTCAGGTAAAGAATTCCTCCTTGGGTCTATGAGGGTCTTTTAGGAAAGGAAGGAGAAGAAGTTCTGAGAAGAAAATGGGTATTAGAGGTGGGTAGGAATCTGGGGGTCAGTGTGTCCAGGAGTGACGTATGTGTGAATCCATCCCTCCCACTGCGGTGCAAGGCGATGTTCCGAGAGTATGGCTGGAGAAGTCAAAGGGACTCCCTCAACCACTCTCTCCCGATCCGTCCTGCCATGCAGCTAGTGGACAGAAGCATCCGCTGCCAGGACCCGGACATGACCCCATGAACCCCATGAACCCGGGCACCCCTGCTAAGTCACCAAACGTAGTGAACCACTTGGGATGACCTATGGCAGAGGTGTATATAGACATATACGCATTTCTCGCAGTTGGTAGCGTGGTTCAACCCTCAGTTAAACCATTTTTTCAGGTTTGAAATAACTTTATACTATGTTTTGTACGCATTGTGGCAGGGGCAAGATTAAAACTAACCCTTATGATCCGAACGTGCCGATGTACCTCGCGCCGGCTCCGGCACCGATCTGCCGGCCGGTGCGATGTTTAATTGCTTATTAAACCCCATAGTTTAAAGGGTGATGTAACAAAATGAAAAAAAAAAATTTATAATATATAGTATGTTATTGATTTCTGTTTTTTGAAATAGGTTCAGAAGAAAAAGTTTTATAACTGTTTTATAACTACATGCTATTCATTCTCAAAAAAGTAATGCGGCTATTTCACAAATACCTGCTAAAAACTGCTAACTAAAAAGTGCTACGGTTAAAAAGGTTAAATGCCAAAACGTTTATATGCGAGTACTTATTTAAAAGTGCGAAGAATAAAAATCTCCCACCTGTCGTTTTACGTTTTCTTTCCTTGGCTAATGCTATCCGGGAGGCGGGTATGTTTACCGCCGCCCCGAGAACTATTTATTGGATAACCAACACGGCAAGTGGTTAGCTACGTATGGTGACTTAGCAAAGGTCCCCGGGTTTATCAGGGGTAAGGATTGTTTAGGTCTTGGCGGCAGACACGACTATCTACCTACTGTATGGCGGGCTGGATTTGGAGAGACTGTTTGAGGGAGACTTTTAACCTCTGCACTGCAGCAGGACTCTCTTGACCCATCGATATGATTTGTATGAGGAATGGAATATCCTTCGCTCCTGAACACACCGACCCCCGGATTTAACCTTTCGAGACCTTCTATTTTTTCCTTTCCTTAAAAAACCCTCTAGACAACATCCCCAAAAATGTTATAGGCCCTGAGGTAAATTATTTTCCCCAGAACCTCCTGTGTGGAGCTAATGTAAAAAAAATCTACGACGATGTAAAATCTAGAAATAATATTTTACTTCTTCAAACTTTGCAAACACACTTTGAGGCGACATTTTTAATTAAATGAAAACTAATAACTTTGTTAAAACACCACCATATATAGTGGTGTTTTTGAAAAATTATTTGTTTTCATTATTAATACGTACTATTTAATATATAGGAACTATATTAAGAGTATGCTTATCTTAAGACGTAAGAAATAAAAAACTTTCACAAATCCTTGCAAGTGTATGATTCTTTGACAAAATTCATCAGGTATCTAATTGAAAATTGCTGTTAAGTTTACTATAATTACTTATATACAGGTGCTAACTTATTAAATATTTTAACTGACTTATCATTAAAATTCTTTACACTGAATTTACATCATTCTAGTCCTGGTCCAGTTCGGACTGGAATGAAGTAAAGTCGGTTTAATTCTTAAAAATATTAGTATGGTGTCATAATATACTATCAGTAAGAAAAGGGCAATTAACACGACACCACGCGTAAAATATTATTACAAGAACCTAATAAAATATCAGTAAGACCTAACAAAGCACAAGAACGAATCAATTATAATATTGTCAAGAAAAACTCATAGAGAATTTGTGAGGGTGAAAGATTGGTAATTAAGGACTAATAAAAAATAAAGAAAATATTATAGAGTATTTGCTTGAGGACGAATGAATAGTTGGCAATTCTTGATAAAATATCAGGTGAAGCTTCAATATTTTCTTGCAAGAATTACAAAAATATTTTGATAGAAAGCAGTCACTTTGTGGTTTGACATATTAATTGAAAGAAAACAAATCGTGGTTACAAACTAAGTTATTGTTTTATTTCAATTACAAAAGTATTAGTAACTACAGATAAAATATCACGAAGACTCTTTTAGATATTCGTAATTGTCACACAGACGGTATCGAAAACGCAAGCAATGAGGATATTCGTAATTTAATAAACGATTATCACTAAATCCTAATAGTTTGCGTAAGGATACTTACGTAATACTCCATGAAAATTTGGATAATTTGCATTTGTTGTGTGCATGATATATATATGAAGATTTTTAAGCCCTGAAACTTCAAATTACTTATCCGTCTAGGGAAAACAGTTTTCAATTTGTTTTTGGAATTCCGGGGCACCGGTAAAACCATTTTATTACTGTCGTCGCGCGTCGACGTCGGGCGAATCTCCCCTTTGTTTCGTCGACACATTCGGAATGATTCGCCCGAGGAATCAATCGGCAATGAAAGGGAGATTTTAAATTAAATTAACCTAGACTTCCTCCGCGTTTGCGTAACCCCCGCTGGCTCAATATTCGTCGGCTAATAAACTGAAGCGAAGAGCTGTTTGTACGTGAGGCCCGTGCAATAAAAAATAATTGCCGCAAATTTAAAGTTCGCCATTGCGTGTCGGGGTAAGTCGGGAACACTCAACACGTTAAGGGATGTTCCGTTAACGTCTCGGAGACTCCAATATACCCCAGTTTCTCTTGAAGAGAAGTATCTCAAACAACGGAATTTGAATTACAAATTGGCTGCGAAACAATGGAGGTTCTACTGATCTACACTATACAATGTTCAGTACAGAGTACAGCCTCTACACTGGGTACCTCTACTAACTGGTACTGGGTGACTACGCTGAATTCCTGTTCGGCGTGTTCGTTCAATTCTGCCCCTTCAATGGAGAATCACATCAAAGGATAATGAATGAGAATAAAACCATCCTTTGTTCTGATTTCCCAGAGTGATGAATACGGCTATTTACACCTAAATCAACCACTTTTAAAACCAGAAAAAATCATGATTTTGGAAATGCACATCTTGACTAAAACTGAGCAAAATTGATGATTGCCTAACTGAGTGTGCTAAATCAAAAGTCAAATTTAAAAATACCTTGGAATGATAATCGACAGCAAAATTGAAATACCCCATTTGCCTTACTGTGGAAAGATTGCGTAAGCTAATGCACATCTTCTACAACTCGCCGAACATAATTGACAAAACAATAAATAAAAATGGTATATTACGCTTTAGTGCATCGCTCTTACAGTGTGGAATTATTGCGAAGTGAGGGGCATATCCCCGTAAAACCTCACTGCAACCGTTAATTACTATCCAAAAATACTTAATAAAATAATTCTAAAAAAAGCGTTCGATTTTTTTTACAAATTCCCTTCAATTTCAAAATTATACAAACAAAATGCCATTCTCCAAATCTACCAAGAATCCTTGTTTCGAAACGAATTTGTTTTGTTTTTCTTGTTTCTTGTTTCCCTTGGTCACGCCATAACTTCAGAACGACTTTACCTATTTCATTCATATTTTTTTTTAGTTTTCTAATACTTTGTAGAAGGAAAATTGCATAATTTCAGAAAACTTAACGACTATTTTAACTTCGCATTTTTGACAGTTCGCGCGTTTGATGAATGTGAATTTAGCAGGCAGCGGTTTTTTTTGTAACAATAGAATTGTCTATGGATTTTTAAAATTATAAATAGGTACCTACCTATGTTAGGTACCAAATTAGATTGATTGTTCTTATAATATATAAAAATGAATATTTGTAATGCATATATGAAAAATGAAAATTTGAATAAATAAAATTTAATAGGTGTCACGCGAGCTGATTGAAAACTGGATGTTCTGGGACTGAATATATGGAACGCGGGAGGGGGGTTGGCGGGACGAGGGAGCGGGAGAGGGGAGAGGGTAGGCGGGGAATGTGGAAGGGGAACGCGGGAGAGGAACGCGGGAGGGGAAGGGTATGCGGGAGGGGAACGGGGACGCATGCCGGGAACCAGCTAGTATTTCTTAAAAAAACCACCAATTGGATTCGTTCAGCGATAGATTCAAAACAAAGGGATTAGTATTCATCCCAATGTTGAGAACTACTGCTCAACATCATTACCATTTCCTCGATATTAAATGGTAAAATCAATTATTTCAGTTCAGTTTTCTCTTTCAGTGCCGGTAACCCGGGCGTTTATTTTATTTTGATATATGTATATACTTGTACGTTGTATTCTTTAACCTGCCTTACTAGTCAAATTCTGTTTCGAGGCTTGGTATTAACATATTCTATTTGTTAAAAAAATATGTTTATGTGTGTATATCTAATAACAACAAAAATAATAAATTAAGAATGAAAAAAATTAAAATGCAGATTAACTCTTTGGATTCATATAAGATTTATTAAAAAAAATGCTCGTCATATCACACCACACTTTCATTATCTTTCTTATAATATAATCTACTAATTTGGCATAGCAATGCAAGCTAGGTACCAGCTATAATAATAATACTATAAAGAGAAAGATTTGTTTGTTTGTTTGCATTGAATAGGCTCCGAAACTATTGTACCGATTTGAAAAATTCTTTCACCAATAGAAAGCTACAATATCAGCAAGTAACATAGGCTGTATATAATGGTAAGCTCTGTCGTTATGAAATTTGTATAAATGAAAATGTGTTTATTTCATTTACTTTAGCGGCAGGGAAGAAAGGCAGGGGGAAGGTGGGGTTTGCGGAGAGAGAAGACCCGAGGGAAGGGGAAGGTGCAAGGGAACGGGGATGCACGGAAAGGACATGCAGGGAGAATCAATTTATTTCTTTGAATGGCATAGCAACGCATGCCGGGTACCAGCTAGTATTTTCATAAAGCAAAAAAGGTCATACTCCAAAAATCTTACGTTTACTTTCATAATATAAATTATTGATGTATTTGTTACCTGTCTGTCTTTATACTTTTCGACTACTCAACGCTGATTTTTTTTTCATTAATTCTTCAGGTATTTTACCTCTATTATTCACTAACTTTCTTTGAGGCTTCTCTGGTGGTTGGCTATGGGACACGGATGCTGAGTGTGATTTACATCAGGTTGAATGCAATTTACATTTTTTATTGGTACTTGCCAAATAATTTGAGACTTGTTTATCTTATGTTCTTTATCTATTTATACAGGTGCTTACAGGGTTTTTCACATGATGCAATGCTGCCTCATGAGCTTCTTGAACGAGTTTTATTTTGCTTTAACTATTATTTTTGCTTGTATTACTAACCTGATTTGATGTATTATGTTTTTTTCCTGTTAAGCACTTGCATACTGCTTTCTAACAACGTATGCAAAGACACTGGAGGTCTAGATTCGTTCAAAATGAATAAACGTAGCTTCGTTTAACAAAAAAATTAGAATCTTGCGAGAGCCTTGAAGGAGTAACCATCTGTTACTTATACCAGGGCGGGTAAGAGGTGGATAACCTCCACTGCCTGCCTTTATATTTAATTTACTATAAATAATCGTTTCATTGCTATCTGCTTGCCTCATTATTTCACCAAAATCCCGTAGCATATCAACCGTATTTTTAAACATAGAATCTAAAAATATTTTATCGACTTTCGGAATTATGTTCTTGTATTTATATTAAGGGCAATATTAAGAGGAACGTTTGGGCGGCTCGTTTTGACCAGTTTTAATTCAAATCTTAATTTTGGAATCAAAATACGAAACCAAACTGAAAATTTTTTTTTATCAAAAGATACATCATAATCTAGTACGGGGTATGAGCTACTATATTTATTTATTACTATTTTTACTATGTTATTTTTTCTGTAATTATAAGATATAGGCCATTATAGATTTTCATATATCATGATTTTAGAGTCAACCTGAGCAATTATTTGTGAGTAAATGAAAAATATTTAAAAAATAATTTATCATAAAAATAGATGAAATAATTTTTTTTTCACAAACTAAAAGCTATTACAAAATTTTAGAACCAACTCTTTACCTTTCAACCTATTTTCAACTGCATATTAAGAGGAACGGACGCGCGGCCCCTTTCGGCCCCTTTCGGCACTTTTCAGCCCTTTTCAGCCTATTTCATACAAAACTTAATTTAATACAAAATACCAGACGAAACTGAATAACACATTTTTCCAAAAGTCATGGTATTTTATTTCTTTTAGTTTAAAATGATGATATTTAAGTATTTAAAGAAACCGATTTTGCTTTATTTTGGAGACAATTTTGGAATTTTTCTGCGAGTTAATTATAATATTTAAAAAATATCTTTCCTTATCTACTGTTTTAATTAAATCAAACATCGGGAAAATGTGTTTTTGGGTAGTAATTTCAATTTATATACAACAAATTTGTGATCCGACAAGTTATTTGTAATCTGGGAAAATACGTTTCATTTTTGTAAATAAATACATAAAAAAATAATAATCATTTTCTTATTTCCTAAATATAAGTATTACGGTTTCTAAGACATCAATCTACGACTTAACCACTTCTTCGATGGCGTTACAGCTCATATCGAGCTTTGGCCTCCTGCAACAGTCGCCTCCAACTCCTCCTGTCCTCAGCGGCTGACTTCCAATTTGGTACCTGGAGAAGCTGTGCTGCATCCCCTCTTACTTCGTCTTCCCACCTCAGTCTGGGTCTTCCCACTTTTCTCTTTCCACCCGGGTGTCCAGTCAAAATCCTTTTTGGGACGCGTGTATCCGGCATTCTCTGTACATGCCCAGCCCATCTCAGCCTGAGGAGTCTCATATGTGTTGAGATGCTAGGTGCCTTATATATATCATACAATTCTGTATTGTGCCGGATGCGCCACTGTTCACCCTACGACTTAACCACACCCTCAGTATAAATACACAACAACCGATTTATCTGACTGATTAGCATCTTACAATTCAATTTCCCAACAAAGCTGATTTCAGAGTTACCTAGTTGTAGTAATTACCCCACGATATGTAAACAGAAACCACCACACAAAATCTTAGTAGCCCACGAAAATGACAATGAAGACAATTTCAATGATGTAGCGTTTGTAATATTGTAAAATGTCCTTAAAATTGTCTCTAAATAAGAGCTAAGCGCTAAGAGCTAAGCTGCCACGAGAACGGGTGTGAGACAGTTTGTATGAGGGAGCTCCCTTGTAGAGCCTAGAAATTGGTCTCTTGCTTTGACTTGTGAATATTATGCTAAGAAGGAACTATAAAAGCGGTATTTGAGTGTGGATAAACTGGAAAACAAAAATATGGCGAGGGATAAAGGCAGCATATGCCTGCTCGCATATTTATAAGATGTCTTTTATGCGTTTATTTGATTAAAATGTTTAACATTTTTCATTACGACACGCACAATATTTTGGTTTTACTGCGGAACTGGGATTTATATTCGATTTTGTGGAGATACGATTTGAATGAATAATGCCTAGGGACCTACCTGTTAAATATGTATTTATTAGATACGCTCATTGTTGTGAGACAATTGATCCGCCAACAGTTGACCCCCCCGACAGTTGATCCCTCGGACAGATATAAGTATAAGTAGATCGACTTAGTTGTACGGCCCTATATCCTCTTTGCATACATACTAAAAGATATAAGCGTTGAGGGGATCAATTGTCCGAGGGATCAACTGTCCTCTGGATCAACTTGTCGAGTAACCATTTGTATGCTACAATATTATAGTCACATAGTAAATCCTATTATCCTATTTTATT
This sequence comes from Limnephilus marmoratus, assembly GCA_917880885.1. Classification (NCBI taxonomy): domain Eukaryota; kingdom Metazoa; phylum Arthropoda; class Insecta; order Trichoptera; family Limnephilidae; genus Limnephilus; species Limnephilus marmoratus. Next base: position 48,600,383 of record OU862909.1, on the reverse strand, counting down.
TTATAATATTATAAGGGCGAAAGTTTGTACGAATGTATGTTTGTTACTCTTTCACACAAAAACTACTGAATGGACTTTAAAAATTCTTTCACTAATAGAAAGCTACATTATTTGCGAGATCTATAGGCTATATATATTGGTAAGCTCTAGCGTTATGAAATTATTTATCATACGTTTTCTGTCAATAACAAAATCGATTTTTTGCAAACGTTAACGACGATTTTTTTTTTTTAAATTGGGCAATTCACCCTAAAAAGAGTGCTTTGTTGGCGTCGTACTTAATAACTATCTCTAAAAATGAATCACCGAAATGTATGTATGCATAAATTCGAACGACTGCACCAAATCGGATTTTTTTTTGTTCGTTAGTTTGTATAAAACTACCGTTGAGTTCTGGTACTATGAAATTTGTATAAAAAATTATAATAGGTGGCACGCGAGGAGTTTGAAAACTGAATGTATCGGGAATGAATGTGTGGAATGCGTGAGGTGAGAGGGGGGAGTGGGGTTGGGGGGAGGGGGTGTTGGGAGGATGTTGGTGGAGGGGGAAAGGGGAGGGGTTAGGGGAGGGAGAGGGGGAGGGAAGGAAGGGGAAAGGGGAAGGATGGAGGAGGGTGCGGGGAGGGGAAGGGGGTGAGGGGAGGGGTGGGTGGAGGGATAGGGAGGGGGTTGATGGGGAAGTGGAGAGTGGGAAGGTGGAGGAGGCGGAGTGGGGTGGGAGAGGTGGGAGGGAAGGAAGGAATGGGTGGAGGGGGAGAGGGGGAGGGAGGTTGATGGAGTGTGGAGAGGGGTGGGTGGAGGGGTAGGGGGAAAAAGAATCAGTTGAACATAATACTGTTAATTTTAAAATTTGAAATATGAGATTGACAAATATGACAGTTTGACAGAAGGTGGCAATAGCGAAATTGGTTAACGTGCACTTCCCGGTTAGATGAGAGCTCTGGGTTCGAGTCCCAGTTGCGACCATTGTCTTTTTCAGTTTTTCTGTGTCTTGTTCTATTTCATATTTTCGTTTAGATTATTATTGTTATTTTCTTCTTCAATGATATAAATGTCAACATTATATTTGTTTTAATGTATTCCGTTCAGTTGCATTAATCTTAATTAGGGTTGCCATCTCAAAAATTGGGCAACCAGGACAAGACACGTGAAAACCCCGGATTTTAGAGCCCAAAACCCGGACATGTCAATAGGTTTTTTTAAACATAGTCAGTGTAATAAAAAAACAGTTGAAAATGTCAAAATCACCTTTTTATTTATTTTCAGACCTTAAAATTAAATTAAGTCATCTTTTATCATCATTTTAAATGTACCTAACAAAACAGAATCTTATTACAGTTTATTAAGAGCGTTTAACCAGCCAGCGGACGAAAATCCACATTTCGTCGAAAGTTGTTCTTCCGATCGTGCAGGGCGGTTACAATGAGAAAGATTGATTATTCTCCGTACCAGCTTTTTAAAATTATAACTCAATATCGAATTTATTTCAATCCAAATTAGCTTTAATTTATACCTTCATCCAAAAATGCTGAAAGGCGTGATGATAAAACTATTAAAATATTGTACTTTTTGTAGTTATTTTTTGATTATAAGTATTTATCATTTTTCAATAATGTCTAAATTTAATAAGAATGTTAAAAAAATCTGAAATATATTAGTTTGTAAGTGCGCAAATAAATACACAAATGGACCAATTTTCGTCAAGAAACACATGTACGTACATATTTTTTAATGATTTTATTGAAACTAAAATTAAAATTCTAATACATAACTTTGCTAGATAATGTATTGATTTATTTTACTGCATGATTACATTATTTGAAATGGGTGTGGTATAATACAAAAACTTTTTTGAAAATTTAACAAATCTGCCAACGACCTATGGAATAACCTTATTATACTAAAAATTTAAAAAAATTCTATAAATTTATTACGTAACTATGCTAGATAAAACGCTAGCTAACGTCGGACAAAATTTAGCTACACGGATCGATGAAAATTATAAAATAGATAATTTTGAGAAGGATTGTCATAAACAAAATAACCTATCTGCTTTCCAGCCAGTAACAACAAATGACATAAAAAATATTATAAATGAATTAAAAGGTGGATCTGCACCAGGATTTGATGGAGTTACAGTGGAAATATTGAAGAAATACAACAGTTTTTTAAGCATTCCAATTGCACACATTATAAATATTAGCTTAAATAGTGGAATATTCCCTTCAATTTATAAAAAATCTATCGTAACACCCGTTTTCAAATCAGGCAGCCCTGAAGAAATATCAAATTATCGACCCATATCTCTTGTGTCAAACATTGCAAAAATTTATGAAAAGATCGTAAAAAAGCAACTCATGTACTACATTGAACATAATAAAATACTTAGTCGTAGCCAATTTGGATTTAGAGAGAAACTAAGTACTCATGATGCCATTGCTGAACTTACCTCAACTATTTACAACGCATTAGACAAAAAAAACAAATGCCTTGGCATTTTCATTGATTTGCGCAAGGCTTTTGATAGTATCTCCCACACAAAACTAATTAATAAATTAAATGATATCGGTATTATTGGGAAGGTTAGGTATTGGCTGCAAAGTTATCTAACTCAAAGAAATCAAAAAGTAAAATTAAATAACTCACTAAGTGTAGATGAAACTTTAGAATTTGGAATCCCCCAGGGGACTGTTATTGGACCAATTTTATTTATAATATACGTAAACCAAATGTTTAAATTGTCACTTAATGGTAAACTTATATCTTTTGCTGACGACACTGCAATAATTATCGAAAAAAAGACGTGGAACGATATTACCAATGCAGCCAATCAAGACATGAAGGTTATAAAAAAATGGTTCGATAACAATTTATTATCACTCAACACAGAAAAAACTTATTATATTCCATTCTCTCTACAAGAAGATGTGCCAAATAATTTAATAAACATAACAATTCATTCCAAAAATTGTGCAAATGACGGTACATGTAATACGGACTGCGCTAAGCTAAATCATAAATCTAATATAAAATATCTTGGAATCTTAATAGATAAAAATATATTTTTTTATTTTTTTTTTTATTTATTTATTTCAAGAATTTTTTTGTTTTTACATTACAAATGATACATAACAAGGTTATACAATATATTTTTTTTTATTATTCTACTACACCATAAGTTGAGCAATAGGAGCTCGTGTTTATGGGAGGAGTATTTACATGTTAAAAAAAAGTATATAATGTTCTAATGAAATGTGAACAGTGTTCAAAGAACGTAATAAACAATAAAATAAATACAAACACTATTTAACATTGGTTCATAATTTAGAAAAAAATAGCTATAGAAGGAAATAACATTTTTTTAAAGTACATATTTAATATTACAGTTGAAGTGTGGGTATTTTAAATTAAATTCAATTAAGTTCAATTAAGGGTACAATATATCATTATCCAATTTCAGGGACTTTATTTGCTTTTTGAATTGTTCATATTTACATGTTTCGGTTAAATTAAGTTTGTTTTTGGATAATAATATATTGTACCATCTTACACCTAAATACATATAGTGATGCTGAGCTGTTGTCGTCCTAAGTATAGGGATGGCTATTAAGCCATTAGTTTTAAATCTATTGCTTATACTAAGGGGGGGGGGGGTGAATTTTTTTAATAAAGTATTCTTTATAGATTTGATATAAGGCGTTTCTCTTATATAATTCTGTTATCGTTGGTACGTTAAATTCCCGAAATATTTCTAGAGTAGGGTAGTCGTAAGGTTTCCTGAGGATGACTTTAATAATTATTCTTTGGATTATAATTATGGGCTGTAAGGAAGCCTTAAAGGCCCCTCCCCACCCAATAATGCCGTACTGTAATATGGACTGAATTAATGCATAATATATAATTTTTATAGTATTTTTGTGTAAAATATTTCGTATGTTATAGAAAACATATATAAGTTTTCTTATTCTTTCCACAGTGAGATTGATATGATCTTTCCATTTAACATTTTTATCTATTAAGATTCCAAGATATTTTATATTAGATTTATGATTTAGCTTAGCGCAGTCCGTATTACATGTACCGTTATTTGCACAATTTTTGGAATGAATTGTTATGTTAATTAAACTATTTGGCACATCTTCTTGTAGAGAGAATGGAATATAATAAGTTTTTTCTGTGTTGAGTGATAATAAATTGTTATCGAACCATTTTTTTATAACCTTCATGTCTTGATTGGCTGCATTGGTAATATCGTTCCACGTCTTTTTTTCGATAATTATTGCAGTGTCGTCAGCAAAAGATATAAGTTTACCATTAAGTGACAATTTAAACATTTGGTTTACGTATATTATAAATAAAATTGGTCCAATAACAGTCCCCTGGGGAATTCCAAATTCTAAAGTTTCATCTACACTTAGTGAGTTATTTAATTTTACTTTTTGATTTCTTTGAGTTAGATAACTTTGCAGCCAATACCCAACCTTCCCAATAATACCGATATCATTTAATTTATTAATTAGTTTTGTGTGTGAGATACTATCAAAAGCCTTGCGCAAATCAATGAAAATGCCAAGGCATTTGTTTTTTGTTGTCTAATGCGTTGTAAATAGTTGAGGTAAGTTCAGCAATGGCATCATGAGTACTTAGTTTCTCTCTAAATCCAAATTGGCTACGACTAAGTATTTTATTATTTTCAATGTAGTACATGAGTTGCTTTTTTACGATCTTTTCAAAAATTTTTGCAATGTTTGAGACAAGAGATATGGGTCGATAATTTGATATTTCTTCAGGGCTGCCTGATTTGAAAACGGGTGTTACGATAGATTTTTTATAAATTGAAGGGAATATTCCACTATTTAAGCTAATATTTATAATGTGTGCAATTGGAATGCTTAAAAAACTGTTGTATTTCTTCAATATTTCCACTGTAACTCCATCAAATCCTGGTGCAGATCCACCTTTTAATTCATTTATAATATTTTTTATGTCATTTGTTGTTACTGGCTGGAAAGCAGATAGGTTATTTTGTTTATGACAATCCTTCTCAAAATTATCTATTTTATAATTTTCATCGATCCGTGTAGCTAAATTTTGACCGACGTTAGCAAAATATTTATTAAAGGCATTAGCACATTTTGTCGGTTCCCTTATGGCGTCAACAGAGTGTTTTCCGATATAAATTTTTTTAATAAGAGTTTTTTTGTTTTTTCTACTATTTATTTCATTTATTGTTTTCCAAACTCGTTTTACATTTTGTTTAGCCAGGTCAATTTCATTTTTGTAATAGTTTTCTTTAGTTATTTTTATTAAAGAGGTTAATTTGTTCCTATATTTTTTGTAATATGTAAATATTTTTTTATCTAAGGGAAATTTCTTTATCAGGCGATATAATTCTTCTTTTTTTCTAATAGACACGACTAAGCCATGTGAAATCCATGGTTTTATTTTTTTGAATTTTGCTTTAATGTGTATAGTTTTAATATCAGTCGATGCTGTAATATAATTGTAGAGAATATTATTAAAAATATTTGCGCATGTTTCAGCACATGTAGATTCTAATACGGGTTTCCACGTTTCCCCGCTTATTTTTATATTAAATTATTATGGTTGAGTGATTTTTTTGTAAAATTACTGCTTTCTGAAATTTTGTGTTTATTATTATTAAGTTGTTGTATAGAGATGCAAGTGTGATGATCAGTAATATTATTTTTTAATATTATCGTAAGTAATTTGTCAGTATTTTTAGTATTGCACCAAATGTGATCAATACATGAAGGACGTTGACCCGAAATTTCTCTAGTATAATTTTTTATGCATAATTTAAAATTCATTTCTGACATAAGATTGATAAATTCAGTTTTTATTTTGTTATTATTTTCGTTAGAAACATCCAAGTTAAAATCGCCAATCAGTGTTATGTTCTGTTTATTTTTTTTTGTTAAAATAATGCTTCTTAATTCATCCATGAATACATATTCATTTGATCCGTGCGTTCTATAAATTGCGATAATGTTAAAACATATTTTATTTACAGTTACAATAATATCTAAGCAATTAACTCGCTGCATAGGTACTTCTTCCACTGTGATGTTTGAATAACAGGATTTAACAAATACAACAATACCACTATTTCGATTAATAGGAGAGTGTGTCATAAAGTAGCTATAATTAGGTATACAAAATTTATTGTAATAGTTGGTGAACGCTTCAGTTAACACTATAACGTCCGGTTTTTGATTTAGTAAATTAATTGAAAGTAAGAATTCATTAAAATTTCGTTTCATTGATCTGATATTTAGATGTAATATTGAGAATGAATTCGGTAATTTATCTACAATGTTATTACAATCATTTAAAGTGTGACAAATATGTTCCGCAATATTAAGAGAATCATCTAATTCTTTAGTGAAAAATTTATTCATATTTTTGGGAATAAAAAATAAGTATGCAAAATGCAAACTTACTAATAATCAATTCGCATTTGCGCATTTTTTAACATTTTCTTGCGGAATTCACATAAGTAACTGTTACCTGGATGTTCATTTTGGTAACCCTTTCTGTTAGTGCAGTTGTGGCATTTGGCAGGCTCTTGTTTTTTGGGGCAGTCTTGTATTTTGTGCTCTCCTGCACAGTGGGGGCATCTGGGACTCTTCATGCTTTCAAGGCATCTCAGTGATGTATGTCCATATCCAAGACAATGATAACAATGCATGAGTGGGTCGCAATCTTCTACGTGTGCTTTTGTGTATCCAATATTGATCCTTTCTTTCGATATTATTATTTTTCTTAGTTTTGGTGATGTTTGGATAATGAAATTTGATAGTTTATCAGATTTTTTGTTCTTGAGCTTTTTTTTAATAATAATGGGTTCATTATCAGTTTCTGAGGTCATGGCGTTTTTTATGTCTTCATTTTGATTTATCAAATCTGTTAGAAGTTCTTCGTCTTTGTAGCAAGCATCAACTCCTTTAATGATAATGCATGGTTTTTTTTTTCTTTATTTCATTTGCTTGTATTCCAATATCTGGGTTTTTATTGATTTCATTTATTATTTTTTCGGTATCATTTTGTTTCTCACATGTTAGTATTATTTTGTTTTGATGTGTTTTTTTTAGTCCAGAAATTCCTATTCCTAGTTTGGATACTTTTATTTTGTCTTTTAAAATTTTTTCGATTTCATCTGCAGGCTTGTCTTTTTTTGAGGAAATTAGTAGAGCAAAATTTGTTTTCGGTATTGGGTGCGATTTCTCCCTTACCACCATTGCATAGCTTTTTTCTTCATATTTTTTTTCTTCATTTGACGCTTTTTGTATTAATTTTTCTAATTTGTCTATGTAATCCTCTTGATTTAGGATAACTTTATTTTGTAGACTAATTATTGTGTTTTGTAGTGATGTTATTTCAGATTTCCATGAGTCTTCGATATTGATTAATATTGTTTCAATTTCGGTTTTTGCTTCTTTGGCAGCTTTAGTACTGCCAATTTTGTTAAGTTCCGTAAGTATTTTTTCAATGTTTTTTTTTAGTTCCATTTTGGAACATGGTACCGAAGGTGTTAAATTTATGTTTGTAGGCAGTATACTTTTGCAGTGTCAGTCTCGTTAAACGACCGCTCATCGCGAGACATGCGACAATACTAATACTAATAAATGGAAAGATCATATCAATCTCACTGTGGAAAGAATAAGAAAACTTATCTATGTTTTTTATAACATACGTAATATTTTAAACAGGAAAACTATAAAAATTGTCTATTATGCATTAATTCAGTCCTTATTACAGTACGGCATTATTGGGTGGGGAGGGGCCTTTAAGGCTTCCTTACAGCCCATAATTATAATGCAAAGAATAATTATAAAAATCATCCTTAAGAAACCATACGACTTCCCTACTACAGAGATATTTCGGGAATTCAATGTAGCAACTATCACAGAATTGTATAAGAGAAACGCCTTATGCCAAATTTATAAAGAATATTTTATTCACAAAATTCACCCCTCAGATAGCATAAGCAATAGATTCAAAACTAATGGCTTAATAGCCATCCCTATGCTAAGAACAACCACGGCTCAGCACCACTATTTGTATTTAGGTGTAAGATGGTACAATATATTATTATCCAAAAACAAAATAAACATAACAGAAACGCTGAAATATGAATTATTCAAAAAACAAATTAAGTCTATGAAATTGGATAGTGATATATTGTACCCTTAATGTAAATTACCCCTACTGAAAATTGTAATATTTAATATTAAAAAAAAAAATGTATTGTTATTGTCCTTCATTAACTATATTTTTTTCTTAATTGTGTACTTATCTAAAATAATGTTGAACTTTTATTACATAAGTTCTTTGATAATTGTTTACACTCATTGGAACATCATTATTTTTATTTGCATGTAAATACTCCTCCCATAAACACGAGCTCCTAGAGCTCAACTTATGGAGTAGTAGAATAAAATGTCAAATATTTTATAACCTACCATATTATGTAACCATTTGAAATATGTAAACAAAAAAAAATCGTGAAATAAATTAAAAAAAAAAAAAAAAAAAAAAAACAATCTTTTGAAATCCATTTATAATTTTTTGTGGAAAAGAGTCAATACGTCTAAAAACTTTTTTGAAAATGACGTATTTCCGGCTTTCTCTGGTAATGCCCTCTTAAGCAGGGCCGTCAATACGATTAGTGCAGATGTTGCCCGTGGCAATTTTCGACATTTTCTCTAACGTTCAACGGAGACTTATTTTACGTCTGGTAAATCGGCACAATTTTTTATGAAACTTCCACCTTGGTAGCCGTTCAAGTATTACGTAACGCAATTTGGGGGGAGGAGGGGGGAGTCGTGTTAAACGTTACTGTGCGTTACCGGGGCAGGAGGGGGGTTCGAAAAACGCGTTACGTAACATGTTTTTTTTAAATTTAAATAAGAACGATGGAATTAAAATCTTCCAAGTTGGCAACCCTTTTCGTTTATATTTTACAGGGAATACACGGACTGTATTGTACGTCATTTTTATTGAATTTTTGTTATCAGTATTCGTTTGTGTTTTAAACACGAAATACGCATAAACACAAATTGATGTAGTCAGTGATGTTAAAGTGAGTTACCATAATGTCCTCAAAAGCGGGAGATTTATATCGTCAGCTGTTCTTGGCCTATAAAGGCTCTCATGACTTCCTCTTAAAGATTATGAATAGTTGCAGTCAGGACACGAAAAAGGTTTCACTCCACTGTGAATCAGCGAGTGCATTCTTGAACGTCCCTTTTGAGAACATGAATAGTTGCAGTCGGGACACGAAAAAGGTTTATGTCCAAGGGTTAACATATGATTTTTAGATGTCCCTTGCAATAACATGAATAGTGGCAATCGGAACATGAAAAAGATATTTCACCTCTGCGGGTAAATATGTGACGTTTTAGTTGAACATATATATTTGCAGCCGGGACACGAATAAGGTTTTTATCCACTATGGGAAAACTAGCGGGCGTAGTTACACTCAGAACATGAAAAAAGGTTTTTCTCCACTATGAATCGCGCTGTGGATTTTTAAATCTCCCTTTCGAGAACTTGAATAACTGCATTCGGGACAAGAAATTGGTTTTTGTCCGCTGTAGGTAAACATGTGATTTTTAAACCCGGACTACAAATGAAACCCCGCCCGGACGCTCCCCGGACCGCCCGGACGCCCTCTAAACTAGGACAAATCCGGGGAAACCCGGACGGATGGCAGCCCTAATCTTAATCAATCATAAAATGCATAATTACTGTCGCATTCTTTTTTTCAAATTCTAATAATACCAAAAAAACTATCGCGTATCAAAATATATAATTAAAAAAACAAATCGTCGTTTCTTTTAAAACGTTTGTTTTCTATTCCTCGGTCACAGAAAAACGTTTAAAAATCTACGTTAAGAGCTACAGGAAGATTAGAAACTACTAACGAATCTCTTGCTAAAATGAGCATCCATAATCAAATAAATAATACATTGAATACAAAGGTAGGTGTACTGAGTACCGACTTATATATTTATGGGTAAATATTATATTTTAAATAATGACTACAGTTCTTAGAACGACGAAATCATCGTTATTATAATAATATAATAACTAATAACACTTCAGCCCCTAAAATAAAATAACGCACTTTGAATAAAAAATATGCATAATATTTTGTTTACATATAGTTATGTGTGTACCTACGTATTTCGTAGCCTTCGCTTTGAAAAACAAATCAGTGCGCAATTCACACGCGATAGAAGTGAAACTAGAAAATCGCAATATGTCGCTTTCTTTTCTATTGCCACTTTATTTTAAAGTGGTTTGAAGAAAAGTTAATGAATGAATTTAATAACCTACATTTCGATAATAATTTTCAAAACGATTCGAAGGAATTTAGCGAGGATTTAAGTGATACCTAAATGGTCGAGTAGGATATATTATTTGAGAAAGGAATGTAACATTTCTCGGAAAGTATTTCAGATTCAAACAATAGATACGAAGAATCAATAATATAGCTGGTTTGTCTCTGGTTAGATAGCTCCACGCAATAAGCCGGTCTGCTGTAGGCATTGTTTGCTGTGCGATTATTCCTAGTACACACTACAAGGTGATTCAATGGACCGAACTGATTAATTCACTCTCATACTTCTCGTCGAGAACTATGAGTTCCTGTCCATTGTTTAGTGTTGGTAAGTACTAAATGTACCTACAATAGTTCCCGTTGCCTTTAGAATTATTACCATGATTTTCTCTTTAACCCCTCAAGCGTTTAGGATCATATATGACCAGGTGTCAATATTTTATAAAAATATTTTAAATTTTTTTCTTTTGTGCGGAAATACATATTTTTTTTTACGTTAGAAAGAGATATAATAACTCTTCTCATTTTACCCCTAAAATATATACTGGATGACATGAATAAAATCATAAAAATATCCAAAGCGAATAATTTGTATTACGCGTCGCTAACAAAACATTCGGTTTAACTTTAAAAATTATTTTTTATTTTTTTGTATAAACAAGATAAAAAGTGAACTCAATCCAATCGCTCAGGAGGCAACTGAAAAAAAACCAGTTGGCAGCTCAAGCCGCTTTCCTGTGTATTTCGATAGCGGTCCGCGCACTACGCAACTTCTCAAAGATCAGTTGTCAACGGCGACGCAATCATCACTCGCAACTCGTCGTGCTAGTCGCCAGCGCGTTTCAGTTGCCAGGTTGTCATGGTTGCACCTCACGTGCTGTCAGTTTTTGGGTAATTTGCGATATTTCCGAAAAAAAGAAAATATCTATTTTGTTCAGGGGTTGATAAATTATTAAGTATTATTACATATTAAGGTTGATAATAATTGATGAATTATTAGGTTGATAATAAATACATAATATTTTTGGTAAACAAGCTGATATTGTTACTGAAGTCGTAAACTTTAATTGTGCCGTGAGAGAAGCGTTATCAACCAGTTTGCTTAAGATGCCAACCAGTTCTAGTTTGGTTTCAGTTTCTGTCAATTTTTTCTACTTTTGAAGTAAAAAATGAAATAAAAAGTTGCAAGCGTTTTTGACAACATTTTTCACACTCGATATAAAATTTTTATTATTTAGGATTACACCGAAAATGTAATTTTATCCTGTTTCTAAAACATAAGATGTATAATAGCAAATGTGCTATTATTAATAGCATATTTGAAATACACCGGAAACATTGCAAACCGGGAATAAATATCGAAAAGCCTGAAGAGGTTAAACTATGTAGTTGTTACGTAATATTGATTTTGTGAGAAAATATATTTAACCATGTTGATAAAAGTTATAACAATGACCCAGATGAAAATAATTATACATATATTAGGTCCATACATATGAAATTGGCGTTTTGTACGGGAGGAACAAAAAGTCGATTTTTTTTTATATAATATATTTATTTAATCAAAGTATGTACCATTGCTATCTATGCACTTTTGCCATCTCATAGGTAGTTCATCAATCCCTTTACTAAAAAAACCGTTCGGACGGGAATCAATAAAATCTTTGAAGGCGGTTTGGACTGCCCCATCGGAGTTGAATTTTTTCCCTTGCAAGATGTTATCCAAATTTCGAAAAAAATGGTAATCTGTTGGGGCAAGGTCCGGAGAGTACGGTGGATGTCTTAGACATTCTAATCGAAGCTCCTCTAATTTGGTAGCCGTCTGTTGTGCAGTGTGTGGTCTAGCGTTCCAACGCGCGTTTGTTGATTTACTTCACTCAATTCGTGAGGTACCCACCTTTCAAGCTTTTTCACCTTCCCAATTTGCTTCAAGTGGATTAAAACAGTTTTATCACTAACACCGCAGCCTGCAGCTAACTCGGATGTGGTTTGCGATGGATCCGCTTCCACAATAGCCTTCAATTCTTCATTATCAACTTTGGTCTCCGGCCGTCCACGTGGCTTTTTCTGCAGGTCGAAATTTCCAGAACGAAAACGTTGAAACCAAAAACGCACTGTGTTTTCTTTTGCGGCACCGTCGCCATAGACATCATTAATCCTTCGAGCCGTTTCTGCAGCACTGGTGCCACGGTGGAACTCGTACTCGTAAATAACGCGATATTTCAAGTTTTCCATTTTGTAAACTAAGTGACGCAAAGAAAAAAAAACAATTAAGGAAAAACAAATGAATTATAATTTTTGATACACAAATAAATGCCTATAAATACATGCCTACAAATAGCTGTATAAATTTGAATTTAGAATTCCTAACCAAAGATGCCAGTACGGAAAAACGCCAATTTCATATGTAAGGACCTATTATTAAAAAAAGTATTCTTCCGAAAAGCTTTACAGGTACTTACGTTGGACTTTAATGAATTACATTAATATTTAGGTTCTTGAAATATATTCGGTTGGAATGGAAGAGGCTTTGTTTTAATAACTGAGATGCCGGATTTGGGAGGTTCGTTAAGTCCAAATAAAATCTAGGCCTAATTTTATGTCTTATTAAGGGAGGGTTAGGTTTTAAATTTTTTTTCTGAATGAACAACACATAACACATTATTGAGTATTGTGTCAAAATTTCAAGTAAATCGGAGCAAAACTAACGTAGATACAGGGTTTCAAGCGACCGGCCTTCATGCTCTATATGAGTACATTTCGAGTATAAAATTTTTTTAAATCGATTTTTTCGAAAACAGCATTTTTGAAGTTCAGTTTTTAATTCAGATGATCCGGTAACGAGTTATGGAGTTCACCGCATAACAACTTTTTTTCGAGGCGTCTCCGGAGATCGCTCTCACGGACTTATTTATTGATATTTTTAATTGAAAGTTTTTTCAGATGTCTATGAAATAAATAAACGAACGTTATTCATATCTCCAAAAACAATCACTATTCAAAAAAATCATTTTTCTACGGGATTGGGGTGGATTTTTAAGTGAGGGGACCAAATAGGAGAGTTATGCTCGACTTGACTTCGAACAAGAGAAGAATAAAAGATTTTGAGTGCTGAATTATTTTGATGGTCTCTGCCATCGGAGAATGATGCCAAGCATTTTAATCATTTATTTTTATCTGTATTAATATGTGAAAGAATATTATAATTTTAGGATTTTCTATCTCAAAGCTATTAAATCTGTGCTGGGTCTATGATAAGAGGTACAAGTGCAGCAAGCTATTATTTTTCAATCTCAATCCTTCATCTCACGTGGTACTAAAGCTGTGTGAAAGAGACAGGATTCAGAACCCGGAAAAGCTATCTCTACAAAACTTACCGCAGTTTAAACGCAGTGGTGTGCAGCCATTATATCTATATACTGTCCCCTGAGAATTTATTATGGTCACCCTCACTTTTTCTCTATACTTTAAGGTCTATTTAAAAAAAATAACAATTATGGAACGTGATGTTTCTCTCAATAAAATCCTCTCTCTGCAGTCGGGTCCTTACCCTTTCCCATGGCTAAAAATTAGTTCAAAATCGTATTTTCACTGATTAAATATAAAAATAATAATAAATAATTAACTTTTTTTTTTTAAATACTAAACTCAAAATTAGACTGAGATATTTTGCCAGGCTGGAAGGGTGGGAAGGAGAAGGAGATTGGGTAGATGAAAGTTGGGAAACACCTGGCTATTGATTTGTCCGCAAAGACGGCTAATGCAATTTCAAGCAAATATCCTTTATGTTTCGATTCTGAATGGTGGTCTGTCACCAGGGAGTGAAACCTTTGATCAGTGATGTGCATTCCTCTATTCATGACCAAAGGCGGAATTTAGTTTTTCAAGAGGATATGAACTATTGTGCATTAAATATTTGAAAATGATAATTTTGTTATCATCTGCCACATTTTATTTAAGCCAACTGAATAAATGAGCGTCCAAGTTTTAGAATAAAAAACACGTTTTGAACAGAATTTATCGCATTTAATTAAATTTAATTTTATTATAAGCAATAATTATCAGCCTGAAACACCCATCTACATTGAAAAAATCTTCCGAGAAAAGATACTTGCCGCCAACGGGACTTGAACCCGTGTTCTTCTGATTGCCGGTCAAGTGCTCTGACCACTGAGCTATGGCGGCTTATCTAATACCGGCCAAATAATTCAATATATACTAGTGTTTCATTCAACAATTACTGTTTATTACATTTTTCCACCTGAAAACAACCAACTTTATATTATGTCTACATTTTTTGGGGAAATACTTTTTGTCAAATATTAATTATTGTATTTTTTTAAATTGATAAACTAACGTTTAAGACAAGATTTTTATGCATAGCACAAAAGGTAACAATTATTATAAGCAATAATTATCAGCCTGAAACACTCATCTACACTGAAAAAATCTTCCGAGAAAAGATACTTTCCGCCAACGGGACTTGAACCCGTTTAATTTAATAAATTAAATAAATAAATAAATTGATTTAATAAACAAGGTTTAATTTGATTTTGTTTGAATGATTCGCTTTCTTATGGTAGACACTGATTTTCGGTCGTTAAGGACTGTATGTCACTACCTTCGAGAGTGTCTACCACTCTGAAGTTGGGTAGGTATATGTAATATATGGTTCCATGACAATTATGTGGTATGAATTTTTTTTAAAAGTAGCCCATAACCTAACCTATTTAACCAATTTTTAAAAAATATATTTTCATCACTTTTGATGATTTTACTTTTAAAGGAGGTGTTGAGTTCAGTTGATTTTGAGTTTCCCGTCAGGCACACGACACATTACAACAAAAAACTCTATTTTACAGCATTATACACAAGCGCAACTACATTAACTTTATTTTAAAAAATACTAAACTCAAAATTAGACTGTTCCGAACTCCTGCAACTTGTAAACCTACACATACCCACAATAACAAACAACACAACAAAAAACACTATTTTACTGCATTATACATACGTATACAAGCGCAACTATACATTGCTCATTCTCCGATACCGCGGTTTCACGCTGTAGGAAACCAATATTTTATGGACCATATTACAAATCTATTCCAACCCCATTCTTAAACATTCGTTTAGCTCTTTGTAAACCTATGTGCTTACTGTATCTTTAAAAAATTTATTTCATATAAATATGTATTGTTCATTTAATGTAATTTTATTTTTATTATTTTTTTCTCATATTAAAGTTATACTACCTATGTTAAGAGATCTTTGGGCGTTAAATAAAATAAAATAAACAAATAAATAAATCAAATAACCTAAAAAATATCTTGTTGAATATGAATATAAATTAGATACAAGTTAAATTCCGTAATTACCTAATTCCTTTACAAAACCTATTAAACAAAAACACCTAAACAAAAAATCGAGGTTAAAATATGACTCAAGCGCACACCACGGTCTCATGCCAGAAGAGCGGTCTTGCCAGCATAATAATAAAATGACCGGTTTTGAAATCTTTAGAGACCACATTTTATTTTTCTATTTAAAAAAAGGTGAATAACTAAGTAAAAATTAGTATATTTATAAAAGAGTAGGTATATAAAATGACATAATTCGAATAAGAATGATAATATTTGAGGGTGGCCATAATAAATTGCCTGGGGACTGTAGTCCTTACAAATCCCACTAATAATAAGAGTAAAAAATGTTGGGAATTGTTCGTTGAAAAAACGAACAATTTCCATGACTAATCATTTAAATTTTTCTATTGTCAAATAACTTTTTAAAACGAACCACTCTTTGATAGTACTGCACGGCGCACGCCACTTCTAGTTAGTCGAACGAACCATAAACCTAGTGGCGGTATTGGTTAATCTTTCGCTCATCATGAGTACAATTTAGTAGAAGTCCTTGAAAAAACATGTTGACTTCACTCTTCACTTCAACAACATAATGCAATGACATCGAAGTAAAACAAAACTACCTGTGTGCTCAGTGGCCCCGAAAAGCGTGTTACTAATGGTTTACGAAACATTTTCACTTGGGTTCACTTCAATATAAGGAAGTGGTCTGACTCGAGCTGGATTTAAATTTAAAAACAGAATTCAACATCAGAATTCAACATAAAAGATGTGGTGAAAAACAATAAAATGAAAAATGCGAAATTGCTTCGTCTGAATTTAACGTTTCAACCAGTTCACATCTCGTTTAGTTAACATTTGTTTTATTAAAAGATATTTCAAGGAATTCCATAGATAAAAAAGTCCTGGCATTCCGTTTCGTGAAAAGGGGATACGTTATTCCGGCGTAAGTACTTGATTATGCCACAGTCAATACAGAGGCGTTCAGGCATTTATTTACTGTTCAGTGATTTCATACTTCTTCTATAATATGCTTTAAACACAATTTGTTATCAGCTTTGATCACCATTGCACGTGTGCGAAACTCAGCCAACAACAGCGGAACACCCGTTCACTGTCGATACAGACTTCACGAGAACGGGTCGTTTCTTTAACTCGTTTTTGTGTAAGTCTGCTCGTACGCGGAACAAGCTACCGGCTTCTGTTTTTCTTCCTTCATATAATTTGGGTGTCGTCAAGATTTCTTATAGCCCCTAATTTAAACCGCCACAACGCTGTCCAATATGGTGGCGATATAGTAAGTAACTGTACTATGCGCTCTCGTGAGGTGTCACATAAAATACATATTTGTGTAAAGGATCAATTTCTGAAATAGGAATCTAAGAAGCCTTATTAAAAACAGAATCATAATTTGCTATTAATCGTTCCTTATGCTTTATGTATTTCATTAATATTAGGAAAACCACGTGAACACCACTTCAATATCTTAGCACTTAAAGTTGATAAAATAACATGTTTCTTTCATTGCTTATAATTGACTTCTAAATTTCTTGAGAACTTTTAACAATTACTATCACCCAGATATGAGCGTATTCCTACGGCGACGGTAAAAAAGGCAAAAAATGTTTCTCACAATGATGCTGCAGTTCTTTTTTACACATCGAATAATAGTGAGGCAAACGATGTACGTATGTTTGCTTCCCTCGTAGAAAAATTCAATCAAGACATACATCTCCCTCAAACGTATTAAAGAAATTAGACGCCGCGTGCCGTCGCGGTCGCCGTGTCGTTGTCGTGGGAATTTTGAAAGCAGGCATAAACCCCGACTGGCAAGACATTGATTTTAAACAGATAATACATCTTTAGAGAGTAACTACCTAACTAACTAAGGGTACACATTCCTTGCATCATTCACATTCATACCGTCTCATACATACTCTTCTATTATTCTGACTCTTGACATGGCCGGATTTAAAAAGTATCAGATTCACTTGATTGTGCCATGTCTTCCCCGAGCGCCCCGACATCCTCTGCCATTCACCATATCTTTAGAAATTGAGAGAGTCGAATTATGTCACTTTCATTCGGACTGGCTCATGTACACAATTAAGCAGCGAAATTATGCAAATTGACAGGGTGACAAGGGTTGTGGATCAGACTGACAGCTTTTAGAGAAGAAGTTTATGGAAGAAATAATAAAATAAGTAAAACTTACCTGAGCTGAAACTCTACCCTGCTTAAGTCTGGGAAGATCTGTGTGACTCCATGAGCTGGTGGACCAAGGCGGGATTGTTCTTAAGTCTTCATCAAACCTGTGACAGATAATAAACATAATTAATACACTTAATACATTTAACTTTTACCAATATATAGGACTTGTGTTTAAATTTAAAAATCATCAATCATCAATCATCAATCATCAATCATCAATCATCAATCATCA
The DNA here is from genome assembly GCA_917880885.1 of Limnephilus marmoratus. NCBI lineage: Eukaryota > Metazoa > Arthropoda > Insecta > Trichoptera > Limnephilidae > Limnephilus > Limnephilus marmoratus. The sequence goes on along the minus strand of OU862909.1, from coordinate 48,582,208 downwards.
ATCATCAATCATCAATCATCAATCATCAATCATCAATCATCAATCATCAATCATCAATCATCAATCATCAATCATCAATCATCAATCATCAATCATCAATCATCAATCATCAATCATCAATCATCAATCATCAATCATCAATCATCAATCATCAATCATCAATCATCAATCATCAATCATCAATCATCAATCATCAATCATCAATCATCAATCATCAATCATCAATCATCAATCATCAATCATCAATCATCAATCATCAATCATCAATCATCAATCATCAATCATCAATCATCAATCATCAATCATCAATCATCAATCATCAATCATCAATCATCAATCATCAATCATCAATCATCAATCATCAATCAATCCATCAATATAAATAAAAATTAATCGCCGAAATGTATGTACGCGCATAACTTCCGAACGACTGCACCAAATCGGATAATTCTTTTTTTTGTGTGTTCGTTATTATCAGGACAAGGTTTGTATAAAACTACTGGTGAGCTCTGGCATTATGAAATTTGTATAAAAAATATAATAGGTGGCACGCGCTGTTTGAATTGAACTGAATGTACCGGGACTGAATGTATGGAATGCGGGAGGTGAGAGGGGGGAGGGGAGTTCGCGGGACGGGGGAAGGGGGAGATTGGAGTGGGGAGAGGAAAGGTGGGGGAGACGGAGTGTGAACGCAAGAGGGGAAGGGGACGCGGGAGAGGAAGGGGAGGAGGAAGGGGAACGGGAACGGGACGAATGGGAAAGGACACGCAGGGATAAACAATTTCTTTATCAAATGGCATATCAACGCATGCCGGGAATCACCTAGTTTACAATAAAGTATCACGAAATATTGAAATGAACATTGTAAGGATAAAGAATGATACATGAAAGCAAAGACAGACAGAGAAAATAGAAGAAAATAGAAGTGTCAAGTCAAGTTAAGACTTTGCAAAAAGTAAATATCTTCAATTGTTTAAAGAGCGACAGAAATCATTTAAGCTTATACCAAAAAATCAAGGTCTCGACGAGAGTTGACCATTCTACATATTCTAGACAGTGGCGAATTATAACCATAGTTAGTCGAGTGCGGATTGAGGAAGAGCAGGTCTTTATTTACGTAGTTAGTATACGGGAAGGTATATTGAATGTGATGTGTTGTAGTAATGTAGGTGAATCGATCAAACGATTAATAATTTTGAAGAAACAAATGAGATCAAATTTTTTCCGACGGTCTTCTAAAGAAAGGTTTAGAGTTAATCCATTTTCGGCATACGAGTAATTACCTTGCTCTAATCCTAGCCTCCTAGCAATCCCATTTAGGAACGGATGTTGAACGGACTCAATATGACGAATATGGACAGCATAAAAAGGAGACCATATAACACAAGCATATTTAAGATGGGGGCGAAGCAAGGAGCAGTAAAGAGTTCTTAGGTATTTATGTTTTTGAATTCGGAAGTGATTCTAGTGATGAAACAAAAAAATTAAAAAATTAATATTTATGTCACGTTGTGTCTCTCATCTAAGAGTGCAGACGCAATTGGAGCAGTCCACTCCGGGCGCCGACCTGCCTAGGCGCAAAGGAGCCAAAAAACCAAGGCGCTATTAACACCTAATACAGCGTCCTTAAGGGCCCGCAACCCGAATTTCTACCGATTTTTTACATATCTCCCCTAAACACGTTAAGTTTTAAAGCTCTGAAAAAAATATATGTTATTCTTGAAGATAATATCTAGAAATTGCCCGCACCGAAACGCATATCATATAAAATTCCCTCGATAGAAAAAAATCGCAAAGTATCTCCAAAAATTATTATAAACACGTTTGTTGCAGTTATTTTACAAGTTACATTTATGAAAAAATTCACAGTGTTTCTTTAAATGCTGTTTAAGACAATACCCGCGAGATTTTTGTTCTATTTTAAACGAGTCGTGTTTTATTAAACATTTTCGCAATTTTCGCATCGATTTTGTCGCTGTAAATGTTACCACTCTCCTCTAACATTCGTAATTTCGTATCTCTCCATCTTCTTCTTTTCGAGCCCGGTTGCGGAGCCTTAAGGTTTTTACTAGCGCCAGCCACCGTTTGACTCGGGGCCGCCCCTTGTTATATTATAAAAATGTGTTTCATAATTTTGTTCTCATTCTGTACAAGATCTTGAACGAGTGCTATTTGCACACCGCGTCCTGTCCTGGCCGTTAAATTTAATTAATTGGAATAATACAGAAATGCAGCAATTTGGTAGGCAGGTATGGGTACCGCCGCCCCGGGAACCAACACCCCTGCCATAGGTTATCCCAAGTGGTTCGCTACGTTTGGTAACTTATCTGGGGGAAATGCGTTTGCCCACCTACTGCGTAGCGAGGTCCGTCACTCCTGGACACATTAACCCCTAAGTACCTATGCACCTCTCATTTTTCCTTCCTCTCTTTCTTCCTCTCCTTCCTTCCTCTAAAAAGACAATCCACACAACATACCCAAAAAGACATAGGCCTTGAGGAGCATTTTTTTCCTCATGGCCTCCTGTGTGGATCCTGTGCAAAAAAACGAAATTACACACGCAATATTTATGTTTCTTGAACGAACCACTTTTCACCCAAACCTGCGTACAGATAGTTAATATATAATATTAATTAAAAGTTTTCAATGAAATATTGAGAAAACCCTGGCAATACATTTAGTATCGCACATATTATATTATGCACACAAAACTTTGTAAAATTCACCAAGAATATTCGAGTGGGTAATTCTTAAGCTTTACTTAACAGGTTTCATCTTCAATATTTTAACCATCCAATTTCATGCACGAGTGGATGAATAACTCGGGTTGAATGATTCTTAGGAGTATAATATTTAGATTTATATACAATATTATTCATTCCAAACCATCTCAAATAGCTTAAGATTATGTCAAGCACAATAAATAATTGTTGTCTTTTTCAGATATATTGTAAATCATTGAAAATAAAGGGATCGCTTTTTCTTTATCCAGCTTTAAGAATCGTATTTTTTTCCTCTTGCGAAATGACATCATACAATTTGATTTCAAACCTTTTTCTAATAATTCAAATTCATTGTAAAAAAACGACGCTATTAAGAATTGTTGCAACAAAATATAAAATCTGTTTTTATGTACCAAGGTACACCGTACACCAACTCTCGAACGATGAGGTTTGGCATCATGAAATTTGCAGACAATTTATAGGTCGATACAGTTATTTTCAGTTCGCAGAATCATTTACACTGAATCAATTAAATAGTCAACAACGAAACGGCGTATTTTTGCTTAAAAATGTTCAATATTGAAAAAAATAAAATGTTAAAATAAAATTCAAACGAGGGTTGGGCAGGAACTACCAATATACAAAAAATTCTATCCGTTAGTTTTTCATCCACTTTAAGCTTAAACTAATTTAGGGAACGTACCCATACTACGTGACCTGTTCGGGGGGGGTCTTCAAAATATACGCTTGGTACAAATGAGCGACGGGTTATTTAGGTTTTTGGTCACGGGGTGGGGGGGGGGGGTTAAAAATTTCAAAAATTGGTCACGCAGTATGGGTACGTTCCCTTATTATAGATACCAGTTTTGTGTGCAATTATTTTTAGTATATATTTTTTTCCATTGAAATAAGCTTTCTATTTACAAAAAACCTTTTTGTTAAACTAAGGAATTATTTTGTACTGTAAGTAACATCTGATAGTGTTTATGCGCTAGCGTCTGTACGGTTGAAATTTAAGAACCCGACTTGAAGTACATCTCTGATGCCGTGCCCTACGCAAAACCATCTTAACCATCGTAATAAATATTGTTTCTACAAAATTGTTTAATGTGGTAAACCGGGATAACGAAATTCATTAGCTTAACAAAAATGGTTCGTAAATTAAAGTAGGTTGCTTTTGGTTTTGCTACATTAATATTCATGTATTTTAAAATAATCAAAATAGGCGTATTATTATTTAATTTGTTCTCGAAAGAAAATCGTATTTTATCTACCCAATTTAAGGATTATTTTTATTTATTACTTTAGTTATTCGGTGGGAATTATTAATCAGAATTCAAAGTTGGTAAAAGATTTAATCCTTATTATTTCGATAGATATCAGGGAAAATGAAAAATAATAAAAGTCATCACTCTGAAAAACTAAAATCAAAAATGTTGTTCTCTTGCATTGTGGAAAGTTGGTTTCACAAAATACATGTAACGTTTCACAAAAACGATTGTTTTTGTTAGGGCCATCATAAATTTTCGTATATTGACAAAAAAAATCTACGAAAGTTTTCCTAAGCGAAGCTTCGCATCCGAAAATTTAAGACTGATATATAATAAATATACGCGCGTCAGACGTGCTCCCGGTGGAGATGGGGTCTCTTTTACTAATGGAAATTAAAATTGCGTGAAAGAGAGGATGGAAAAAGAAATAATATTAAGCGTAATGGAATAGTTCACCGGAGTGAATTCTTGGAAATAATCTGTGTGCAGAGAAACAGAGGTGAGTTAAAAACTCTCGGAGTTAAGTACGCAAAGCGCAAATTCACCCCTCGGTTAAATACGATTCTTCTCTTCTCTTGCAACGAAAACTTAAATAATAATAATGTGAACTTACTGTGAAGCTATTGACATTTCGCGCGTTCAAAGCCAATGACAAATTCGCTTCTTGAAAATAGTTTTAATTTTCGTATTCACAAAATAAGAAAGACCGTTTTCCGACGTAGGCATGTATTTTATAAAAAGGTTAGTAGATGTTTTCATTTTCATGATTTTCTTACACTATTTACACTGTTTTGTATTGTAAAAGTGGACATTTAACGTTTCAGAATATAAAAAAGAACGGCAAGAATAAAAAGTTCAGTTTGATGGACATTTATGGACTTAAATCATTAAAAATTAGAAGAGACTCCGCAGATATCTGCATAAAATTATCAATGGTTTTATTGATTGTTCGCCTCTTTTGCCCGAGATTAATTTTAGAGTCCCAGAACTAGAGAAAAGCCACTTTTTCATCTTCAAAAATGTTCTACCAATCTCCGACAAAGTGCATTTATATTCAGAGCATGCAATGTATTTGATAAAAATTTTAATGATAAATCCATATTCTTATGTAATTTAAGTACCTACCTACCTTAAAAAATATGCCGTAGCTAACATTAAATAATTTTAAAGACCCTTTGCAAGTTATCGTGTTTTTGCTGTGAATCCTTTCCATTTACTACCATTCGATTTATTGTTGTGTTCACTCTGAGTTGTAGGTATGTTCATATTATTATTATTGCTAAATGTTTCTAAATGTTTTTAAATTTATTGAGCAGGTTATTAGTTTATATTTGTGTTTTTACATCTTCTTTATTCTTTATAATTTTCAAGATCATATTTTTTGTAAACTTCTTACGAGTACAGGACCCTTAGTTTTTTATTACAATTTTAATTATGTGAAAAACCATTATTGGATTTTACGTGTATTATTAATGTTATTATTATAAATGTAAAAAATGTGTTGATTTTCCCTAATAAATAAAATAAAAATAAAAGTACAATTAAGCATTTAATGTTATTCACTTTGTGTTCAGTATTGATCGTTGAAACAGCTAGGAAAAACAAATTTAAAGCATACATAAGAGACCGGTCAGTGGTTGAGTTAGTATCGCGTTTGGGTTCCACCCAGGTGCCGCGTGTCCCATTCCTCGACTGGCTAAGTCCTCCATCGAGACACGAGCAATATTTTTAGTTTTTTGTGGTGGAAGTAGAGGAGATTTTCAAATACTCTTATTGTCAGGTTATTCGTAACCCCAGAATATTTGTATCTCTTATTTTTTTTTAATAAACTAGGACTAATACAGAGAAGTTGTATAGATGTTCTGCTTACTTATTATTGTATTCAATTAAATGAAGACAATATTAGCGAAACTCAATCGAAATTCTGAAGACAAAAAAATCAGAAAAAGATATTGGCTCCGCTGGGACGAAAATGAAGATAACGTTGGTAGTTCTTAGTCGAAGTACAGTTAAAAGTGATCGAATTTGATATGGGTACCGTAGCTCAATCGGTAGAGCACTGGCCATGTAAGCAAAGGGTCCTGGGTTCGCATCCCAGCGGAGCCAATATCTTTTCTGATTTTCCTGTCTCCAGATTTTCGATTGAGTTTCGCTAATATTGTCTTCATTTAATTAAATATTATAATTTGAGATTTTACTCATAAAGTTTAAAACATTTAAATAAATACTTATTATTGCATACAATTGGAATTTATTACCCGCTAAGCTACTGCAAGTAGCTTGTCAGCCGGAGAATAGTTCCACAGATTAGTTATAACAAATTAAATAATCATCAACGCATTAGCGTAGCAACAACATACACAACACATATAACAACATATAACATACCTACTAATATGTAAATGTTGAAAATAATTCAGAATTAGCATTTTTATGGTGAAAAACAGTGGAATAGGAGAATATATATTTTTTTAATATAATAAAAGAGTTGAGCAACATAATAACAGCAATACATTGTAGTAATTTATGCAATTTAATGCATGGTAAGAAAGATCAAAATATAATCTTGATAAATAAGGTTACAAAACCTTAGGTTTAAGGATTTTTAGGTTTGATTAGAAAGCAATATTTTCAAATTCAAACGAATAAATACACAACAACGAAAACTAGCGCCTTACGACGAAAAGGGATTAAGTAAAGCCTTACAACGGCCTTTTGCATGCTTATTGGAAATAAAATAACCTTTTCGGCATTAGTATAAGAAATATGTAGGCATATTGAAACACAATACGAACGCACAATAAATGTTTGGAAAGGTTTTTATTTTATTTTTAAAAATGTAGTAAAGAATTCGGGCGACCCCATTGCGTCATTATGCAGGGAAATTCCTGAATCCAACTGTTACACGCCCTGAGGACCGCACAGTGGGACATTCCGCAAAATATATCTATAATATTGCCATAATTTTTTTTTTATACATTAGCTCCACACAGGAAAATATTTTCCCTCACGGCCTGTATCATCTTTGGGGATACTGTGTGGAGGGTGTTTTTAGGGGGAGAGGAAGTTCTGAAAAGTATTTAGGGCCCGTAACCCGGATTTCTACCGATTTATTACTTTCCCTTAAACACGATAAGTTTTAAAGCTCTTGAAAAAATATATGTTATTCTTGAAGATAATATCTAGACTTTTCCCGTGCCGAAACGCAAATTATATAAAATTCCATCGATAAAAAAAAATCGCAAAGTATGCTCCAAAAATTATTATTAACAGGTTTGTTTCAGTTATTTTACAAGTTATATGTATGAAAAAATTCACAGTGTTTCTTTAAATACTGTTTAAGATAATGCCTGCGAGATTTTTTCTCTATTTTAAACGAGTCGTGTTTTATTAAACATTTTCGCAATTTTCGTATCGATTTTGTCGCTGTAAATGAAAGCGCTCTTCTCTAACATTCGTAATTTCGTATCTCTCCATCTTCTTCTTTTCGGGCTCGGTTGCAGAGCCTTAAAGTAATAAAGGGTGGGTAGAAATCTGCGTCAATGCGTCCAGGAGTGACGGATGTATCCATCCATCCATCCCTCTCATTGCGCGAGGCCATAGGTCGAGAAATTACAGTTAGAGAGGTTAAAAGTAGTGAGTCTCTTTCAGTCCGGTGCGCAACGCAGGTGGGTCGAAGCATTCGCCGCCATGACCTGGACAAATAACACCTGTGAACCCGGCACCCCTGCTAAGTCGCCAAACATAGCGAACCACTTGCGGTGACCTATGGAAGAGATGTTGGTTATCCAATAAATGGCCGGTACTCGTAACGTAACCGCCTCCCAAATTCTTAAAAGTTAATTAAAATAAAACTTATCATGAACAAGAGTAGAGCTTGTTGCTCCACTACAATGAAAACGACCGGGATTGCATCATCCGTTTAATTTTTGGTGTGTTCAATAGTGCATATAAATAAATAAATAAATACTACTCCATATTTGTAAAAAGCATTAACTTTGTGGCTCGCCATAATTTACAATAAATAATACATAAATTTGTTGTAGACCAATTTTTTTTTATTAACACTACCGGTTTCTCCGGTTTTCACTCTACGTCAGGAGAAATTATAAATAACCTTTGATATAGAATATCGACCGACATAAAATTTTAGGTGTTTGAGTGGGAGGTAAGGGAACGTACCCAAACTACGTGACCAACTTTTTGCAATTTTTAACCCCCCCCCCCCCCCGGTGACCAAAATCCTAAGGAACCCGCCGCTCATTTGTATGGAGCGTGACCTTTTGAAGACCCCCCCCCCCCCCCCTAAAAGTGTCACGTAGTATGGGTACGTTCCCTAAGCAAAGTGGTAGGGGTAATTGCGGGATTTCTGGGAAGAGCAGAGCGGTTCATTGAATAATATTTGGAATGGGACTAAAAGATAAAAGTGAGATTTATTATTGTAAAGTTTCATTAAAATCCATTCAGTAGGTTTTACGTCAAAGAGTAACAAAAACACATACATCCATACAAACTTTTGCGTTTATAATATTAGTAAGATGTTCGACTTGGCTTACTGAACTAAGTTGCTACTTAAGAGGGCATTACCAGAGAAAGCCGGAAATACGTCATTTTCAAAAAAGTTTTTAGACGTATTGACTCTTTTCCACAAAAAATTATAAATGGATTTTGAAAGATTGTTCTTTTATCTAGCATAGTTATGTAATAAATTTTTAGAATTTTTTTTAATTTTTAGTATAATAAGGTTATTCCATAGGTCGTTGGCAGATTTGTTAAATTTTCAAAAAAGTTTTTGTATTATACCACACAAATTTCAAATAATGTAATCATGCAGTAAAATAAATCAATACATTATCTAGCAAAGTTATGTATTAGAATTTTAATTTTAGTTTCAATAAAATCATTAAAAAATATGTACCTACATGTGTTTCTTGACAAAAATTGGTCCATTTGTGTATTTATTTGCGCACTTACAAACTAATATATTTCTGATTTTTTTAACATTCTTATTAAATTTAGACATTATTAAAAAATGATAAATACTTATAATCAAAAAATGACTACAAAAAGTACACTATTTTAATAGTTTTATCATCACGCCTTTCAGCATTTTTGGATGAAGGTATAAATTAAAGCTAATTTGGATTGAAATAAATTCGATATTGAGTTATAATTTAAAAAAGCTGGTACGGAGAATAATCAATCTTTCTCATTTTAACCGCCCTGCACGATCGGAAGAACAACTTTCGACGAAATGTGGATTTTCGTCCGCTGGCTGGTTAAACGCTCTTAAGTGCTTTAAGGTGCTACTAAGGTGCTTTGAACCCTTTGGCTACAAGACTAGACAAGTTCATAACATAAAAAAGTAATTTGCCTAGGTATTATTAATTTATTCGAAGGTAAGAAGTTGAAGAGCACCTACAAAATTACTTTTCCTAGAAGAGGATATTCAGTTATAAAATAATAGAACTCGTTAAATCTTAAGGGTGTTTAGTTCTACGAATAGACGAGGGTAATATCGTGCTTTAAAATGAATATCTTAGTATAATTTTATTATAATGCCGCGGGAACGGGGCTAAGAAGCATTGCCCGCCTACTTGAAACAAATTTAGAACAGTTTTCATGGTGAAATTCAAAGATACTCTTAATATTGCGATTACAAACAAACAGCGGTGTGTAGGTTCACCAAAATGGCGCTGTACAAAATGGACAAGATTTTTTTTATACATCTACAAGAAGTGAGTGCTAAGACATGGTGAATGGCATTGGTATGACAGCTAATTTCTTAGAAAAGATTTCGAAAAACATTTCTGTCCCCTGCTTTTGAGATAACTGTCAATTTGCTGAGAGTGAAATATATAAAACCCACATTAAAATAAATGAATCAAAAAAGGAAACGACATAAAACTGAGTGAAATGGTTCACTGTGCTGACTGCCTGGCTAACAGACCCCCAGCTGTCCATCAGGCTAACGCGTACGAGAGCAACGTGTGTTTTAGTGCGGAGTGAATAAAAAAGATGTAAAATCAAGTGATTTCCCAACCCTCCCCCCTTGGAGGCTGAAAGGGAAATGATTAATGAAATGAACTGTTTTTAATTTATTTAATTGCCCGCATTTTTAAAAAACGCTTCGCGCCGGCGTAATTTTTGAAACGCTTGAACTGGATTAAACTTCACGCTTAAACGTTTAACAGCCCCGTAAAAAAACCGTTCTCGTTCTCTAATCCGTGAATCATTTTATTTTAATTAACAGTCGTAATATTCAAATACTTTTAACTGAAAAAAATCGTATCGAAATAAAACAACGTAGTTTACGAACACATACTTAGAAGTATTCACCATGTTGATTTGTGATCTCGATTGAATATCGATGAGAATTCATCTAATTAATTCATCTTTTATTTAAAAATATTGTTGAATTTTAAAGTTTGTGTAGGTGCCAGTTTGATTTAAGTCACACAAATCCAGAAAGGCTTAAGAATAAAATATTCAAGGGTCTAGTTCGATGAACGGTCTAATTGATGGCCAATCAAATACTAACTTTCTAGATTGACAAAATAATCAATCTAGAAGTTTAGAAAGGAAGAAATGTTATATTTGCTTGGCTCAAATAGTTTTGTTTTTAGAGAAAAATCTAAATATGCATTTATTTATCAACACAGCTGAAAACCCATTTTTGTAAGGGCCATCAATCTCAACATCCCAACACCCAGACCCGACTCAAATTAAAATGGGTAGCGGTCTGCGCTACGGAGGTTTTCATGTTGTGAGTTTAGCAAACACAAAATGGAATGACAGAATGAAATGTTAATTTGTTTAAAAAAAACAAATTCACAATATTCTAATTGTGATTTTACATTTCTGGACAAGGCTATCAATTTCCTTACGCATTTGTTTTTTTAAATCAACACTTCGTTTATGATTGGGATGAAATTGGGCTACTGAGGGAGTGGAGAAACCGGCAGGCAGAAAGCGCCGACTAGCTTTCAAGAGGATAGAGTTCGATACTGAGGTAAATACAAACTTAATCTCATTTCAGATTTAGTTGTGCTGTGTGGTATGGTCTGAATGTACAATAAATCTAAGAATTAAATTCTTATTAATATTTTTAACTTAATAGACAATATTAGAGAAACCCAATCGAAAATCTGAAAGCAGAAAAATCAGAAAAAGATACGGTCGCATCTAGGACTCGAACCCAGGACCTTCGCCTTGCCGGGGCGCAGTGTTCGGGTTCGAATCTTGCAATCAAACATAAAGCCAATACAAATATGCGTTAAGAAAACGAAGATAATGTTGGTAGTTCTTTGTCGAAGTATGATAGGTTAAATATGACCGAATCGAATATGGACCCGAATAGCTCAGTTGTAGAGTTGCGCCCCGGCAAAGCGCAGGTCCTGGGTCTGAAGGTCCTAGATGTGATCGTTTATGGTTCTGATTTATTTGTTTTTATTTTTCGATTGAGTTTCGCTAATATTGTCTTCATTTAATTAAAAATTAAATTATTCTTAGGGTTGTAATTAAATATTGATAGGCTTTAGGTTTTATTATTTCAGTTCAACGCATCTACATAATGTGCTGCGCAATAACACTATGTATGTTCACTCAAACTGCAAATTCTACATCATCAAAAAAAAACCTCAATGTGTCTATAAATTATTGTTGAAATGTCTATAAAACTTAAAGTACCCATAAGAACGCCATCGACATAAATTTTTATCAAAGGCTTTGATGAAAGGACCAAATATACATGCGAAAAATATACTGAGATAAAATTACTATAAAACATTCTAAGTTAAAACCATATTCGGACAAAGAAACTATTCATATTTTGCAACAAAACACCGCGACATCCCCCCCCCAGATATAAAATGAATAGAAACGTTTAATGAGTACAAGTCAAGAATTAAAGTCTGGCTGAAATAGATTGAAATAACTAAAGCAGAACTAAAAACGACAAGGAAGAAGCACATAATTAAAGAAATTCAAATATTAGTCCTCATCACCACAGGATCCTCTAGTTTGAAGGACTAAGAAAACACAAAAAAATAGTTTCCGAAATGTAATATAATAAATGATTAATGTACCAATTGTTATTTAAGCTGTCATTCATCAAACATTTTTATACTATGTACACCATACTTTGTATCTTTACAGATTTAATTGGGTGACCGGCCAACTCAGAATAAAACCAACTCAGAAGAACATCAGAAATGTCATTAAGAGTGATCATAAAAAAATATTTAAATAATTGGTTAAATAGGTTAAGTTAGGTTAGGGTTACCGGCTATTTTAAAATTATTTTTTCATAGCTTTTAATGACCTTTCTGAGGTGTTTCTGAGTTGGTTTCATTCTGAGTTGATAGGAACCATTTAATTGTTCAGTCGCAAACGCAAAAATAAACTTTTTACACAAAATTGTTAATTTCATATTTACAACCCCTCAGGATCATTTGTTTGCTTTTGAGGACAACTTGTGTAGGTCTTATAGAAATCGCTATATGTCTTTATATTCAAATCGAAAAGTCAACCACACAAAATAACACCTTTATGAAACCAAAGTTTCCGACCGCAATTTGAAGAAACTTTTATTAATTATTTTTACATGAAACGACAAAAAAGTGATTTACTACATATATTGTTCAAAATATTTTTATCCATTAAAATATGTGTTTTCCTTTTTTAAATTGTCAGTAATTTTCGTCATCGATCCGCGATCTACAAGAGAAATAGTGCAAAAATGTCACTGACTGGTATCCCAGAGATGGCAAGAGAAGTAGAGGACGTCAACAAATAAGATGGGAAGACGTCCTAAAACTCACGGCTGGACATCATTGGAGAAGAGTAGCGCGTGACAGGTCCCATTGGAAAATCTTAGAGGAGGCCTATGCCAAGAGGCAAACTTGATCTTCGGGATATATTATAACAAACAAGAACATGTCTAGTACTCATACCTGACTAAAAGGTTTATTATTATTATTATTAATTTTAGTTAGAAAAAACGTGAAATGAGCTATTTTTAAATTTTTTGTACGTTTGCATTTTTAATTTTCATAAAAAAAAAGAATGTGCCATTGTGAATTAAAATTTGAAAGCTTTTTTATCACCTCCCAAAAACAGTTTTTAGTTTTCGAATACGTTCAGAAATATTCCATTTATTTGGATATTATTGCAAAGCGGAAATATTTTGACGTTCTGACAAAATATGTCCAAGGCCCGTGGGGTTAAATCTCGGTCGAAGGTGAGCAGTGAAACTACATACCGTTTTTGAATTTTCTTTTTGGTTTTTGGTGTCATAACCAGTAGTTAAAAGTTAATAAGAAGAGCTTTGAAACAGAGAGGCATGTATTATTTTCTCTTGTTGGAAATATACGTAGTGGAAAATAGAAAAACAAATGATTTTTCTTTTATGAATTTTGCTGTGCGATCCCAAAAAACGAATTCTTTTATAAAAAAGTTACCATGAGAATTTTCTTTTTCTGTAGTATGTGTATGGTATTTTTGTACGATATTCAAAGCCCGTCCGTGTAGGGCATAGTTACTATAAAAATAGAAGAAAAAAAGGCAACATCGTACTTATAGGTCATATTGCGGTGCTGTACGAAATGGACGGCAAAAGATATCGAAGTGTGGACAATTCTCGTAACGTGGCCATTTTGGGAACAGGATATCCCGTTCACGTGAGACTCTCACGTGTCATTCCCGCTCTTATCCTGGGAATGCTAGATAACCGGATCTCTTTATGCGCCCTCCCCCCAGAATTTGTATTCGGAACACAACAACTCGATGTAAAGCTGCCGAAAATTCATTGGTGAAATTTATTTCAATGAGGCTTTTCAAGCCATGAAAGGACACAAATAATATTTGGAAGCCTTGCCAAAATAAATGAAAAGTTTGGGACATTCATGCTTTGTTATGAAACATAGTTATAAAAGTTTAGGTTTTTAGTTTTTTCGTTTAAATCTAATTCGTAATCGTAATAAATAAAGTTTAATTTTTAGTTTCACAAAGCAAATGACGAACTCCTTGGCAAAGCAGTTAGATTCTTTATTACTGAATAAAACAGCGAAAACCCAATCACTTATTGTACACCTCATTTTTATATTTTAATTTAATTAAAACATATACGTCTAAACTAAATACGTCTTTTGCACAACATCATTACGCTTACCAGCGAAGAACTTTTTTCAATCGTCTACCAGAAGAAATCAGAAGCATTAATGATAAAACCCGAATTCCGCTCTCTGTCAAGAGACACTTTAAAAATATTTTTAAGAAAAAAACTACTTCGGATTTCCTCATTAGCATTAATGATAAAACCCGAATACTGCTCTCTATCAGGAGCTAATTAAAAAATATTCTTAAGAAAAAACTACTATCACTTAAGAGGGCATTACCAGAGAAAACCAGAAATATGTCATTTTCAAATCAGATTTTAGACGTATTGACTCTTTTCCACAAAAAATTAGAAATTCGAAAGATTGTTCTTTTATCTAGCGTTCGCATGTAATAAATTTTGAGAATTTTTTTTTAATTTTTGGTATAATAAGGTTATTCCATAGGTCGTTGGCAGATTTGTTAAATTTTCAAAAAAAGATTTTGTATACCAAACCCATTTCAAATAATATAATCATGAAGTAAAATAAATCAATACATTATCCAGCAAACGCATGTTTTAGAATTTTAATTTTAGTTTCAATAAAATCATTAAAAAATATGTACGTACATGTGTATCTTGACGAAAATTGGTCCATTTGTGTATTTATTTGCGCACTTACAAACTAATATATTTCAGATTTTTTTAACATTCTTATTAAATTTCGACATTATTGAAAAATGATAAATACTTATAATCAAAAAATAACTACAAAAAGTACATTATTTTAATAGTTTTATAATCACGCCTTTCAGCTTTTTTGGATGAAGGTATAAATTAAAGCTAATTTGAATTGAAATAAATTCGATATTGAGTTAAAATTTAAAAAAGCTGGTACGGAGAATAATTAATCTTTCTCATTGTAACCGCCCTGCACGATCGTAAGAACAACTTTCGACGAAATGTGGATTTTCGTCCGCTGGCTGGTTAAACGCTCTTAATTAATCTTACAATAATCCTTAGTTTTCCATAACATTCTTTATTTTTTTAAATACACATTATCATCAAAATAAATACTGCAGCACACATATTTTATGTACAATGAATTATTTAAGTACTAACTAATAACGTTTATGTACACTCCCCTTCCATACACAAGCAAATGCTTTCAATGGAAGGGTAGTAAAAACCCTGAGATGTATAATTATCATGTAAATACCATGTAAAACATATTATTAAAAATAAAAAAAAATATATTATAATGGATTATTATTAACCCTGAGAGAAATAGGGCTGGGTGAGAATACGCAACTCAGAATCGACAGATCAACCAAACGCCTTTTTTTTCACAGAGGACGTCCTGAGGAAATTAAAATCTCTCGGGCCTACGTCATCTTTGGGGATGCTGTGTGGAAGATCTTTTTGAGAAAGGAAGCAGAGGAAGTTTAAAGAAGGAAGAGGGGTGGGAAATTATGAAGGGTGAGTAGGAAAATGGTTCCACGTATGATTCCATTTCTCCACCGTGGTGCAAGGCAGTGGGTCAAGAGTCCGGCAGGAGAGGTTAATAGATCTCCACGCCACGTAGCAGGTGAGCAAATGCATCCGCCGCCAAGACTTAGATACATCACCCAATGAACCCGAGCACTCCTGCAAAGTTACCAAACATAGCAAACCACTTGGAGTGACCTATGGCAGGGGTATTGGTTATGAAATAAATGGTTCACGGGGCGGCGGTACCCAAAACCGCCTCCCACATTGTAAGTTATACGCTATGCATAGTAACTTGAGTTCATAGGGTGACTCCGAGGCCCTAGACTGGGTCGCAGACTAACTCTCCTCTGACCCTCCCACCAGAAGAAAGAAGAAGTAACTTGATCTGAAAAACTTAGTGCATCCTAAACATTATCGTATCATTCCTTTCACCTATCCTAGTTACAGTTCTGGGCCCTAAGTTGTAGTAATAATTATTGGCCCAGGAAGATATAGCACGATCAAGTCATTTTATAGTCAGTTAATGTTAAACGTCGTCATAACTCATATCTACAGATCTGATACGATGTATAAAAATAATCTGCTTAAATGATGCATAAATGTATAAATAATGTATATATAATGTATAAATTGTATAAATATGGGTAGTTGTTTCGAGTTCAATCCTTTCCGTTGACTTCTGCTACAGGAGTCCTGCAGGAAAACACCTAAGGGAACGTACCCATACTACGTGAAAAACTTTTTGCAATTTTTAACCCCCCCCCCTCCTCCCCCCGGTGACTAAAAACCTAAGCCCCCGGCCGCTCATTTGTACCAAGCGTGGTATTTTTAAGACACCCCCCCGAAACGGGTCACGTAGTATGGGTACGTCCCCTAAACAGTCAGTCTCAGAATTAACCTTGTACGTATAATTGGAAATACCTAACCTAACCTAACTCCCCCCCCCCCGGTGACTAAAAACCTAAGCCCCCCGCCGCTCATTTGTACCAAGCGTGGTATTTTGAAGACCCCCCTCCCTGAACGGGTCACGTAGTATGGGTACGTTCCCTAAACAGTCAGTCTCAGAATTAACCTTGTACGTGTAATTGAAAATACGCAGATTTCAGAACTTTTACTTATCGGCATTAAAAAATGGTGGCTTTCGTTTTCCCCAATTACTGGTATAACTGACTTTGATGCAATTTTTTCATTGATTTTCAGCTTCACGTTCAGGCAGTAGCCATTTCATTTCATTTTCATTTTGAAACGTGATTATTGTATTTAATCATTACGGATTTTTTACTACCCTTTAAAATTTAAGTTTCGAGTATGTTGATGTTTTTATTCGAACATGATTTGAGATTTTTAGGGCCAAAGGAATAAGGAACTCCAGTGAAAAATATTCTGGCTTTAAAAAAATATCTTTATATAGACCAACAAACGCTGATTTTGAATATATAAGTTCTATTTAGTAATATTAAATGCAGAGTTTTTAAAAAATTATTAAAAAGTCTATTTTTAATCGGGTCGTAAAAACACGCCCGTCAAGGTGACGTCACTGTTCGACGTGTCGTGACGTCACCGTAGAGTCATTGTATGGGAATGTATGATATGACACAAGCCATTGTATTAATTTATTCGTTTATTTACATACTGTTTATAGAGATTTAGTTGTTGTGTTTATTGAAACATTATTTAGGCGTAAATAATGTTTCAAAAATAAAGGTATCTCTTATCAGTTTATCTCTATTATTGAAAATATTCAAAAACTACTGCACACAAAAATAGTAATGCTACCTCTAGGGAGAATACTTCGAACAACGGAATTCAAAATGGCGGCAGTAGATCAGCTGATTGCCCGATCCCATACTAATTTTTCAAGAGTGATGATGTCACACGATTCACCATACATGCGGTGCGTATAAGGGGGTCTTGAAAAATTAAAACATTGACAATTATTTTAACTATTAAAACTAACTCAAAAAATAAAAATAAGTTAGGTTAAGTTAGAAGGTCATTATTCATTAAAAAAAATAATTAAATTGGACTGGAGTTCTCTATTATCGCGATTTATTTTTGGGGTATAATCGTATAATGTCGTGTTGAGCTACCTCCTTCTTTAGCCAACGTTTCAGACAGTGTTGCAGTATACATCACCAGGTCGGATGTGATTGCACATCTGCCCTGTTGATTTTACTCGACTGTCCTGAGGATGGAAATTGTGACGCTGGCTGTTCGAAACATTTGCTAAAGAAGGATGTAGCGCAACACGGAGTAATATCACTAAAATAAATCACTATAATATGTTTTTATTATTTAATTTTTAAGTAATTTTATTTATTTTTAGGTACAATTATTTTGTGTGAAATAATTTATTTAGGTACAATGTTATTTTGTGTGAAACACGGCCTCTGAGACCTTATGTTCTTCAAGTGAAAGTAGCAATAAGTTCAAAAGTACTCACTGCAAAAAGTTAAAATAACGCTACCAAGCTTCAAAAGCGTTCTACCCCACCCGGTTTTAATTCAGGTTTGAAAGGAAATGATTACAAACATATTTTTTGCACTTAAGAGGAAAATAATTCTGCTGAGATGACTACCATTCAAAAACATATCCTAATTGGCTGTAGCTATGTTCAGTAGCTGAAGTTGAATAGACAGGTACCTAATAACTCTATCTTCTTATACAACCCCCCTCTCTGCCCCATTTTCTACCACTTCACAACATCCCTTAATTGGGTGCCCATAGTCTCACTAACTCCGGCAGGAATCCTAAAAAATCTCGCAATTTGGAGGTGATTCAGAAGTACACCATTCAAGATTATGTTATACAATTAAATAATTTATTTTATTTCATACAATTTAATTAAAAGGATTTACATATATATATATATATATATAATATACACGTTCGTCGATCTATTAATAATAAATAATAACAAAAAATATAAGACATTACCAAAATCCCACAAAGGCGAAGCCTCTATGAGGGTATTATAGTAAACGCATGTAAAATGGTGGTGATTAAATAAAAAATACTGTACAAATAGATAGATTAATGTAACGATTTTACGGGAGTTCATGCAAATTATCAAAAACAACAACAAAAAAGTTTTATTTTACTTATTTAAATATATAGGGTGTCCGGGGATAAAGTGCAATAACTTCGGGAGGTGATTCTACATGATAGTACAAGTAAAAAAGAAAAATATTTTCGTAAAAAAATCTTTTTACAAAAATATTAGAATTTTCGAAATTCCAACTTTTAGGGGTAGTTTTGAGGTAAAATGATAAAATTAGTCCGGCGTGTGCGGCCAGATTTATTATTTTCCTCTGTTATGATACGGGACAATCACAATCGAGTCGGGCGCCCGGCAGGCTCTCAGCAAGTAAGATCGTACCTCACACTAAGGATTTTTAGTAGGTACGTCTTTTTGTATGGGAAAAAGAAAGTTGGAATTTCGAAAAAAGTTGTTAATCTTTTTTACTCCTACCATCATGTAGAATCACCTCCCGAAGTTAACGCACTTTAACCCCGGACATCCTGTATATATAAAGATAGAGCATAATTTAGATATTGTGTAATTTAGATAATTTATTAATTGAGATAGGTATAGATAGACATAGCATATTTTAGATATAAGATATTTAGATAGCTACCAGTGGTGGTCCGTGAGTTTTCAGTGAGCTAGAGCGCTAAGATTGAAAAATATGACGTTACGTTGTTGTAACTGAACATGATTTTTTTTTACAAAATTTCACCTTTTTGTTTGAAGATCTTCAGGAATCTTTCAGTCAAGGGATGCGCCGCATCCACATACTGAAAGATACGAAAAGTTGAAATTTTGAAAAAAATCATTATCATCTACAACAACATCAGTAATGTCGTATTTTTCAATCTTAGCTGATAGCTACCTACACATTTAAACTTTAAAAAATAATGCTGTAAAATACGCATTTAGGTTAACATGTTTGAAAGTTATATGATTAACAATAGGATGGACAGATATACAATATTGTAAGTGTAATAAATATTATTAGTTACATTATAGTGGAAAAGGAGATATTTATGATTATTCGTAACTTTCCACATAACATATGCAATCTTTCAAGAAAAAAATATAAGTAGGTACCTATGTTGTTATGCTAGGTTAAAAAATATTAAAAACTAATAGTAAATTCGTTTAGGGAGGATGGAAATATAAATTCATAAAATATTAGAAATGATTTATGCATTTCACGTCTCGGGGTAGCCTTATTGTCTCGGGGTAGCCTTATTAGTCTCGGGGTAGCCTTATTCCCTAGAGACCGCGTCCCCGGGTGGCGGATAGGGGAATGCCCTCTCGAGCGAGTGTAGCAGCTTGCTCGAAAGGTAGGAGGGAAATAAAATACCTCCCGCGGACCACAAGGCCGGAGAGAAAACTCCGCATCAAACCTCACCTGCGGGCTTCTCCGATATATTCGGAGTAGAGGTCGCTGGATGAGCTATGTGCCCAGGTTGGGGTGCATTGTAGGGATGGCGGCGGAGGAACCTTATGGTCAACGGCGGCTCCCAAGCCCTCCAGGAGGGTTACAACCTTGGCGTCAGGTGGTAACCGGCCGTAAAAATTTATAACCACAACAACCCTCTCCTAAACATGAAAAGTACAAATAAAGTTAAAGGGGGCAATAATATTAGGGCGTACCCCAAAAGCGACGCAAATGCAATGAAACTAAATCATACGAGACTAAATAATACGAATCTAATACATACTAGGGCGTCCCCCCCAAGCGACGATATAAATGACAAGAATTTACTTTCGCACAAGAATGTACAACACCAAATAAGAATTGCGACGTGGAATCTGGGATCCCTTACAGGACGTAGTCAAGAGCTTGCAGAAACCCTTAAAAGAAAAAACATAAATATATGCTGTATACAAGAGACAAGATGGAAGGGATCTAAATCCAGAGACCTAGGTTTAGGGTACCAGTTGGTCTACTATGGCAAAGATAATAAACAGAACGGTGTGGGTATAGTCCTAGACAAGCATTTTAAAAGCCGAATAGTCAACATTGAGAGGAAATCTGATCGCCTCATTACAATGAAGCTTGCAATAGACAACCAACCCATATTAAATATCATCTGTGCCTATGCGCCGCAAGCAGGATGCACAGAATCTGAAAAAGAGACCTTCTGGGAAGGACTGGACGAATCAATAACAAGTATACCTACTGAAGAGTCAAAGCTTCTTCTTGGAGACCTCAATGGACATGTAGGCCAAATCAGCAAAATATATGAAGATTTTCATGGGGGCTTTGGCTTCGGAAATTTAAACAAAGAAGGGGAAAAAATATTAGAATTTGCATCAAGACATAATTTCATACTCATAAATACGTTATTCCAAAAGAGAGAAACACATTTAATAACATATAAAAGTGGTGGAAAGTGTTCACAGATAGATTTCATACTAGCTGACAGGAAAATGAAAGGCGGTTTTAAGGACTGTAAAGTGATACCGGGCGAGTCACTAGCCTCGCAACATCGACTTTTAGTGGCTGTATTTAGACTGCCCAAGCCTATCAGGACACTAGTGGATAAAACACCTAAAATAAAGTGGAAAGAACTGTCAGGCCCAAAAGGAGAATCTCTCAAAAACAGACTGCATGATTACCTAGTGAACGATCGGAATGCCAACTATGAAAATGCAAACTCAATGTGGGCTAAATTTGAAATGCATTGCAAAAATGAAGCGAGGTCCATACTGGGCGTTTCGAAAGGAGGCATAAGTACAGGAAAAGATCCTACATGGTGGAACGAAGAGGTAAAGGAAGCTCTCAAAAACAAGAAAAATCTCTTTAAGGTCTGGCAACGCACTGAGACAGACAATGATCGAGATAAATATATGAAAGCTAAAAAAACTGCTAAAACATGTGTAGCGCAGTCAAGAGCCAAATCACGACAGGAATTCTACAACAACCTTGAGAATGCCGAAACTGATGCAGAAATATTCAGAATAGCCAAAACTAGAAACAAATCAACCCTAGACATCAAAACCAATAAGTATATCAAAAGTAAAAGTCAGACGCTGCTTACTTCAAACGAAGATATCAATCATAGGTGGTTCGAATACTATAAAGAACTTCTAAATGAAGAATATCCAAGTAACAGCTTCAAACCCTCACCTCCAGTCGAGGGCCCGATCCAGGAGATTAGCAGAGATGAAGTCAAGCAAGCCATCAAAAGGATGAAGAATTGTAAAGCTGTAGGGCCCGATGAGATACCGGCAGATCTATGGAAGTCATTAGGAATGGTAGCGATAGAATGGCTCACAAACCTATTTAATAAAATAGGCAGAAGTAAAATTCCTGAGGCGTGGCGGCAAAGCTTCCTTGTACCATTCTATAAAAATAAAGGTGACGTTACACAGTGTGGTAATTACAGGGGCATAAAGTTAACCTCACACACTCTTAAAATCTGGGAACGCATACTGAATAAACGAATATATGATCTTGCCAAAATCACACCAAATCAATTCGGTTTCACCCCATCAAAATCTACGACAGACGCATTACAGGCGGTGAGAATAGTAATGGAAAAATACCGTCTTAATAGGGAAAACTTACACTTCATCTTTATCGACTTAGAAAAAGCTTTCGACCGAGTGCCAAGAAGACTTGTGTGGCAAGCTATGAGAGCTCAGGAACTACCAGAACATTATGTGAACCTCATAGAAGACATGTATAACAATACCCGCACAAGGGTCAGAAGCCCGGTCGGTCTGAGCCAAGAATTCGAGGTTGAGGTGGGAGTTCACCAAGGTTCGGCGCTGAGCCCATTACTGTTCAACTTAGTAATGGATTACATCACCAAAAATATTCAAAAGAAACTACCCTGGAACCTTTTGTATGCAGACGATATCGTACTGATTGCCAAAACTGCGGAAGATCTGCAAAATACCTTGACAGAATGGATAACAGCACTTGAAACATCAGGACTTCGTGTCAGCAGGTCAAAAACGGAGCACTTGGTATGTAATTTCAGCAGTACAGCGAGCAACACTACCGTTTACTATCCAGACAGAATGCCGGTGCCAAAAGTAGAATCCTTCAAATACCTTGGCTCAGTAATAACAAAAGATGCAAATGTAGAAGCCGATGTATCTCACAGAGTAAATGTTGCGTGGCAGAAGTGGCGATCACTCACTGGAGTACTGTGCGATTCAAGCATGCCCATTCGCACAAAAGGCAAAATATACAAAACTGCAGTGAGACCAGCAATGCTGTATGGGGCTGAGTGTTGGACAGTGAAGGAAAATCACGTCCAAAAACTGCACGTTGCAGAAATGAAAATGCTTAGATGGTCAGGTGGGGTTACGAAACTGGACAAAATACGAAACGAACATATAAGGGGTAGTTTCAAGGTAGCCCCCCTTCCTGAAAAACTAACAGAAAGTCGCTTACGGTGGTATGGTCATGTAATGAGAAGAGACAAAGAACACGTGTGCCATAAAGCGCTAGCTATACCTGAAATAAAAAGAGGAAGAGGACGCCCCCCTCTGACATGGTGGACCAGCATGGCAAAAATAGCTCAAAATTTCCCCAATCCAACAACCCAAGACCGGTCGTCTTGGCGCAGATTGATTAGGAGAGCCGACCCCACTTAAAGTGGGAAGTGGCAAAGAAAAAGAAGAAGATTTATGCATTTCACGAATTAAATATTATAACCATTTGAAATAGAAAACAACAGTAAATGATGCTTACTCTTATTTATAATCAAACTAATTTACTATCATGCCTTGTCCCCACAGAGCAGGGTTGGCAGAAATGTTGCGTCTCCGTACACTTAGCACTTTCGCACACACTCCTTGCCCCGACCCGACTCAATCTACTGATCAACTTAAAAAGTCTACTAAAGTCACTCACTTGAAATCCTTCAGCTTATTATGCAGAAACTTTCTGATATTCCAGGGCAGGTCATTGTGCCCGTCGATCAGGGGCGTCTCATGCAGCAGGCGGGCCGCAAGCTCAAGGCGCTCGGCCAGGGGTGCCCCAGCCGAGGCCCGCAGCGCTATGGGCCCCGCTACGCCCGCAGCTCCCACCACCAGCACTAAGGCTAGCACTAAGGACCATTGTTTGCTGCGTGAGTTAATTCCTGCAACAAAGAAAACAGTGTGATTTTTTATTATTTATTCAATTACTACCATAATATAAGGCTTTTATAAAATAAACACGTTTAATTACATATAGTATTTAAAAAAATCAGGGTGTGAATTCATACGTGGTAAACGTGAAACAAGAAAGTCGCTTTCTTTTCTTTTGCTTGTGTTTTTAAAGTGGTTTGAAGATTGAAAATTGATTTCACAAAATAAAAATGTTTTTTTTTTGGATTTCGTAGCATTCGAACCCTCGTTCCCTTGATATCTGTCTCTCTTGCTGCTGAGACTAGTCAGGCACCTTGCCCACTACGCTATGGAAGGAACGCGCCGAGGTGCGAATTTATCGCATTATATTAGAACCGAGTACTTGTGTAGAACTGAGTTGTGACGCATTTCTGTTGCACACGAATTTCAAGTCACTAACGGCGCTAAAGAAGTTTCACTTCAAAAACAAACAAATGCATTGAACAAAGATATTAAAAAAGGCACGCTTCCTTGATTACTTTTGTTCAAAGTAATCAAAGGAAAAAATATAAAATAATATATTTATGTCATTAAAGAAGACGATAATACTAATAAATATAAACGAAACTATGATAAAGAATAAGACACAAAAAAATATAAACATAAAGGTTGCAACTGGGACTCGAACCCAGAATCTGTCGTCTTACCGGAATAAGCGCGTCAACCAACTCGACAATAACGTTAAAAAGTTATTATAAAGAGAGTTAAAATAATAAGAAAATTATCATTTTTTTTATATTCAAATAATTTTTACCTACTTCTAAAAATCACCTCGGGCGCTAAGTAAAAAAGTTAAATTCCTTAAGTTTTGTCATAAGCCAGGAAGATCTTGCTTCTTTATTATTTATTTTTTTATCAACATTCTGAGAACAAAAGTTTTACAGAATTTCGAGGTTCCATCAAAAATATGAAGAAGGTCACGGAAAATGGTTTGAAAGCGAGAGAGCATTAATATATTTAAAAAAATGTAAGTAATAGGCGTAAGCAACTGTTGTGAATTTATTTAAAAATTACATTTGACTTATATGTATAAATAGCAGCCCCGGATCTTAGTTTTTTTTTAGGCGGGGCAAAAACTGAAAAATGCCGCCCCCGCCCACTTAGGTATCTATATTTATTTTAACCTTGCTGGGGGGGGGGGGGGGCATATTCGAATCAAAGAACTGGTTTTACTGTAACTAACTAAGAAATTTAATTATAGCTACACCCAGAACATGCAAATGGTTTTCCTTAAATTCTGGCTGCATATAGTCTGCAACCAGAATTTTAAAA
This sequence comes from Limnephilus marmoratus, assembly GCA_917880885.1. Lineage (NCBI taxonomy): Eukaryota > Metazoa > Arthropoda > Insecta > Trichoptera > Limnephilidae > Limnephilus > Limnephilus marmoratus. The sequence goes on along the minus strand of OU862909.1, from coordinate 48,557,215 downwards.
CTGCACTTTGAACACGAGAATGGTTTCCATCAAAATGCTTCAGCAGATGAAATCACAACTGAAATTTATCTTGCTGGCTGCTTATTCGTTTTAAACTGCTACATTGCATTGTATTTAAATAAAAGCTGAAATAAAAAGGCTGTTTTAGTTCTCAGTCATATGATGGCTGCCATCGTGTAATAAACAAATCATGACACGCATAACGACGTAAAAATTTTAAGTAAGTTTGAATAATGACGAATTGACGACGTAAGTGATTGCACGTATTAAATTGAGTTTAAAAAATAAATATAGTTACTTAAAAAGCATAAGATAGTTATATAAAATACTTACCCAGAAAAGCGATCGATGAACTGTGATAGATTTATTGATGCGACACTAATGACATCAGTATTGTACCTTCGGTTGATCAACAAGTACTAAAGAGTAAAAATAAACAACACACTTTTGACACATTTTTAAAACAAAACACTGTCGTGGGGAGAGATCGACGAGGGAGTTTTCGAATATAGCTTCATCTCTTTCGCACGCACGGTAACCAGAGCAGACGCGTGCTGCCGCGATCTGTGGTTCCTGCGGGCGAGCGGGTCGGGTGCGTATTTTGAACTATGCCTACGCGCCTCGCGAATAATAAATGTTCGTGCAGCACGTCTCACTCAGGGCTCTGGGTATCAGTCGAGTTAATATGGCCGTGAAATTTCTCTACTTGTACTATTATTTATTCCGTGGTCAAAGTTGAGTTTGGCCGCCCTCTGAACTTGCCGCCCGGGGCATGGGCCCCGGCTTGCCCCCCATTAGATCCGGGGCTGATAAATAGAGCGAAAATCTTTTATCATCTGGGTAGCTTTAAATAAACGCTGTGAATTTTTTGAATAACGTAACCGAAGTGCTTTTTTTAATTTTTCCGAGCAAACTTTGCGATTTTTTACTATCGAGGAAATTTCATCAAATTACTTTTCTTCTATCTGAAGATATTATCTTTAAAAATAACATATAATTTTTTAAGAGTTTAAAAACTTAAAGCGTTCTTCTTCTTCAATGGCGCTACAGCCCATATCGAGCTTTGGCCTCCTGCAACAGTCGCCTCCAACTCCTCCTGTCCTCAGCGGCTGACTTCCAATTTGGTACCTGAAGAAGCTGTGCTGCATCCCCTCTTACTTCGTCTTCCCACCTCAGTCTGGGTCTTCCCACTTTTCTCTTTCCACCTGGGTGTCCAGTCAAAATTCTTTTTGGGACGCGTGTATCCGGCATTCTCTGTACATGCCCAGCCCATCTCAGCCTGAGGAGTCTCATATGTGCTGAGATGCTAGGGGCCTTATATATCATACAATTCTGTATTGTGCCGGATGCGCCACTGTTCACCCTCTTTCACGGGTTCACATATTCTTCTCAGCACTTTTCTTTCAAACAACTTAAAGCGTTCAAGGGTTACATACATGTCAGTAGAAATTAGGAATGCTGGGTCTTAACACAATATTACTTCCATTTTTAAATTTTATTACAAAAAAACAATGAAAATATAATGACACCCGTATCACGCGCAAAATACCAAAAAACCGCTAAGGTTTGGTTGTTCGAACCCCCGACATAATTATTGATAATCGATTTAATAATTTAGAACCGTTCACGTTAACGGCTGATTTTCGGATCGTTTCAGCGCTTGATCAGTTTTTAATCAGTCGTCGCATCGAGTAACGAACTATTTCATTATTACACGGCTCTCATAACGTAAGAAAAACTGTAAGTAATTATTGTTGAATCAGCGCCAGAGTCAGATCTATGTAATAAAATAGATCTTCATAGGGATGTCGAAAGTGAAAAAAAATCGATATATCGATGTATCGATATTTATTAAAATATTAATATCGACATCGATATTTCGAGGAAAAAATATCGATATATCGGTCAAATTTTCAAGAGATTTTGCGTTTTTAAAATAGTAGTGTATTCAGCTCAATTTTATCAATAGTAATTTTTTACCCAATTTGCTCTTTTTAATGTACAAAAATCTCAATAAAAATTAAGTTATTTTTATCACTATTCATTTTTATTACGTAATAATTACAAAAATATCAAACACTAAAAAGCTGTCTAACTTATATGTAAACTGAGACGCATACAAAGTTTGTATGCGTCTCAGTAACATTCTATTGGCGTATTAATCTGTCAAGAAGGACTTCGTGTTTGGAACAAGGTATAGTCAATAATCATAGACAATTGGGAACCAACACGTAGGAGTGGCTTAGAAAAAAATGGTGAAAAATAGCATACATTTCTATGTATGTACCTACACACATGAGATAGTATTGGTGATCACAAATACTAATGCAAAGACAATAGATTTGTAAGCTATTAATAGTTAAAATTTCAACCGCCAGGTGTCATGATCCAATACAGTTACTTTTTTCCGTTCGTTCCTATACGGTTTTGGATTCTAGTGACTTTAAATATATAAATTTAAAAAATATCGTTTTTGATACAATTTTCGATATTGGATATTTTGTATCGATATATCGGATCAAAATATATCGGCTAAAAATATCGATATATTGAAATAAAAATATCGATATATCGATACTTTTTCAACAAGCCTAGATCTTCACTGCTCTCGAAAAGGTGAATTTTATTTATCAGAACTACGACAGCAAACATGGGTAATTATTTAACCTAGTAATAAAGGAAGAAAAAGAAATACGCGAATTAAGTTTGACAGTTACCAGGAAATACTACGCTAAAAAAACAATCTTTGGCAGAATTCCCAATACATTGACAACCGTAAATTATTAAATGTTCCATAAATTATCATTTGCACAAATAATAGAGACTTCGAAGACCTACTAGTTTTATTTGCAAAGAAAATAAGAAACCATTCTCACATTATTTTTCCGTACGATGAATTGTGTTTGTTACAACAAACATCTCGAAAACGATAATATATTTTTTGATATTAATCGTAAGTGGAAAGGAAGGAAAAATCTTTACGATTTTCTTTGTATCTTTTCTTGCCGTTTATTTTTTGTTAACATGAATCTAACAATCATGCTCAAAGCAGAAAAACCATTACTTTATTCGTATCTAAAATAAGGGAGTACTTTGGGCTCATTGCGTTGATTCATTAATGGAAACTTTTTACGGTGTATAATGAAGTTTAATTGATTACAACCATAAATTTTCAGCCAAGTAATTTCCTTCAGATAGAACGGGGTAAAAGCTCTGACATCGCCATTTTTCTAGAAAAGTTTTAAATAATGGCTGAAACAGCTCTCAAATAGACGATCTTAAAATTTAAATCTATCGGTATCAGTTTTTTCTTATATTTTCATTCACCAAGTTTAACTCGTTTCGAGCAGTGACAATAATTTATTGCCTCTGTAAAACATGTCACAGCGTCCGAGGGGCGACAATTTATCCCTGGCGACAGAACGAAAGTTATTATGTGAATTATGGTATTCATTGCGATCGGACAATTTATTTGAGAATCCCGATAGATTAACAGATCATTTCCTTAGACCTTAGACGACAACGAGCAGTGAAATTTACACAAAATAGAGGCTTTTGGGTATCCGGGTTATTTATCAAAATTGGGAACGATCGCATTATTTTAGAATTTTGACGAAGGTGACTGAAAACGATTTCATTGTCAACAAAATGCTCAAATTTCTGTCTGAATCCGACAATGTTTATGATTGAACCTTATTTATAGGTGGCGTCCAAAATTTCAATAGCGCAGGATCGTAAAATCCTTTTATGGGCAGGTAACTACGCTCCAGATAAAACTGTCCTTGGGTTACATTACTTCCCGTGCATATTATTTCCGAGATAGAGTAAAGTTGTCTTGTTGAATGAAGAACATCAAAACTATTAAAGTAGAAGTTGGTCCCGCGACTTAGTGGAGTGCACCTTCGGGAACGAAACGGAAAGCGAAGTCGTATCTTGACACGCCATCTCCTGAAACTCCCTAGAACTCCCTTCAGCGTTCAGTCCCCCTCACCCCTCACCGTCCCATCGAAATACATCGCCAACTAAACCAGGACGGAACAAGTGGAAAGTCATTCCTCTCGACTTCTGCAGCAGTTAAACTTCAAGTTTGAGGGAATGTCGCCAGTCGCCATCATACCTCCTCACCAAAAAGCAAATACCAAGTAACTTCACGGAGTTCGCGATTAGCGTGAAAAACATATACAGCAGTCAAAGCACGTTTCAAGTGTTCAAACACCACCTTTATAAAACGAAAACCGTTGATTTCATCATAGGTTTTTAGTGTTATGATAATGCCCCTTTTTATTTACAGTTTCGAGGAAATAAGAAATTTTCTCTAAATAAAGAGAATTGTTTCGTTTACAATAAATTTTACCGAATGGCGACCATTTTATCAAAGTAATGATTCCAAGTCTCAAATAATCCGTTTGTCTTTCGAAAGAAAGAAGTTGTTCTTTTCTTTCAACAAAACGTTATTTTCAATCAAACGTGTATTTTATTGTTCGAACAATTTTGCTCACTGATCGAAAATGAAAAAGGTCCCCTTTCTTCGGGTTTATTTACCTAAATTAGACAACCTTCGTGAAAGCAAAGATAAACTCGAAAAGGTAAATGGTGAATTCTGAATTTGGTTAAATCCCAGGGAAACGACTTTGAGAAAAAATACACACGACATTATCTAAAGGTAATCCTCAGAAAATATCGGCTCCTCGATAGGATATCTGGATTCCAAGTTGTAATAAAAACTCTGAATGGTCGTAAGTACCTTCGCTAACTCTTGAGTCACAAAATTCTAGGTAAAAAACATATATTTACCCGTTTTATTACGCTTAAATAATTCCCCCTGTTCTCTGGTTACATCTTGATTTAAACAAACTACTTAAAATGCAAAATAATACAATGGCCCCCGGTTTCCGATTCATGAAAACAGAAAACATTTGTAAGATTTTCACGAAAACTTAAATATTCAGTAATGCCAAGATTGTGAATACATTCTTCATATATAATTTTAACTATGTATAAGCTGAAGGGTGCCTACGCAACATTTTAACTCTCCCGCAGCCAACTGGGCGCAAAATTACTTTCCTTCTTACAGTTTGTCAAATAAGAGTAGAAAATATATGAGGGCGCCACTGTTGTTCAAATGGTAATACTAAACACATAACTCATGGTGTTAAAGTAAAGCTGTGTAATCTACATTTTTATAAAAAATTAAAAAGGCATAATAGTGGAAAAAATATGTTTTCATTGCAGTATAGATATCCGCCGATCTCAAAATTAGAATTGCTGATAGGTGTATTATTATTATAGGTACCTTTGCAATTTTGTGTTAATATAATGATTAATGAAGAATAACTATAATGTAATAAAATATAAAGCACAGTTTAGAAATTGCTCACATTTATTTAATACTAGATAAAGTACCTAGCGTTGCCTGGGCTTTAGATCATGTCTCTAATTTTAGATCTGAATATATATATATATATTTTTTTTACAGTGAATACCGCACAAGAATCTCAACTGCTCCCGTCTGGAGCCAGTGAGACTATGGCATCCCCAATTGGGGTATGTTGTGAGGCTGAAGGTAGTGGGGAGGGGAAGGAGGTGGGGAAGAGGAAGGTTGGGAAGTACCTCGCTATTCAGATCTGGTCACTAAACACGGCTAAAGCCATTTTCAAGCAACGTTTCAATTCTGAATGGTGGTCTTACACCAGGGCGATACTGATAGTATCTTCCACTCTGGAACATGCCGCAAATATACTATATATTATTTTAAATGAATTAATTGTGAAATAACACAAATTAATCAAATAAAATTTATTTGCGCATGCCGGGTTCGAACCCGCGACTTCCGGAATGTGAGTCCAAGAGTCTTAGCCACTGGACTACGGAGGTCGTCATTTAACTCATTCAGATCTAATCAATTTTATGTCATGAAGAAAAAATGTTTTTTAAAATGTGGTTTACTGTGTTCTATGCATTCAGTGTCATTGCACTTCAAACAAATATTTGACAGTTAAATTGGTGTTGCCAGTCTACAAATTTAGTAGTTCAAGTTTTTATATTTTCTACTCTTTTTTGACAGACTATATATCTACTTACAATTCCGCTACCCGAATTTCCACCGATTTCTTACATATCTCCCTTAAACACGTTACGTTTTAAAGCTCTTAAAAAAATTATCTTATGAATAATTAATTATCTTAAGAATAAGATTTTTTCTAGATTCTAGACATTCCTCGCGCCGAAAATTCCCTCGATAGAAAAAAATCGCAAAATGTGCTCCAAAAATTATTATAAACACGTTTGTTTCAGTTATTTTACAAGTTACATGCATGAAAAAATTCACAGTGTTTCTTTAAATGCAGTTTAAGACAACCCCCGCAAGATTTTTGGTCTATTTTAAACGGCTCATGTTTTATTACACATTTTCACAATTTTCGCATCGATTTTATCGCTTTAAATACTGGCGCGCTCCTCTAACATTCTTAATTTAATATCTCTCCATCTTCTTCTTTTTGAGTCCGGTTGCGGCGCCTTAAAGTCATGAAATATATTTTTAGTATTTTAGGTATTCCTGCGCAAAGGACATAATGAGCCGTTTAAAAAAAAAGTGAAAATATCGATGATCGCAGGGAAAAATATTTTGTCAAAAATAGGTAATATTCCCTGCCCAATAAATGAACAAATATTAAAAAAATAATAATTAAACGAAAAAGACGTTATGTTTGGCATCTTGGCCTGTCGAGAGTTAATAAAACAGAAGAATTTTGAAATAAATATGAAAGGGCTTAGAAGGCTGTCAGTGTAGCTACCTTCCTGTGAAGTTATTTTGATTTAAAATACTATAAAATAAATTCACGAACAGGAAGTTATAAATAATATGGCTGAAACATATTATTCCAAGTGCTGTCTAAAGCGGAGTAAAAAAAGTCATATCTCCAGGCGAAAAGTTTGTCCCACAAGAAACTCGCCAATGATAAGCTCTGAAAATAAAAAACCTATCCCAAGTATCCTACCCAGTCAATCCAACCAAATAATAGAACATCAGCGCGAATTGCAAGTTCCATCAGGAGAATTTCCATCACATTGAACTAGCGAAAAATTGCACGAGACGCCATTATTTTACAATGCATATTTTTCTGCCCCACATCGTTCCTCTTCCTTCAGTCTTACAATATTCCCCAATTTTTCCATTAGCACATATTTAAGCACATTAAAAAACTGGGGAGGAAAACGAAAGACGGGCAGACCCAGGCTGAGATGGGAGGATGATGTCAGGAAGGATGCAAGAGGACTACTCCAAGTTGCAGATTGGAAGACGACGACCGAGGACAGAGGGCGGTGGAGGCTCATCTTGAAGAAGGCCAAGGCACGAAAAGGGCTGTAGGGCCTTTGAAGAAGAAGAGAAAAAACTGGTAGTTGGAGTACGAAGATTATCTAACTACTCGTACCAAAGTACGCAAAACCGCTGAAAAAAATTTGGTGTCCACAGATTACCTACAAAATATTATTTTCTATACGTGATATCTCAACCCAGCAACGTATTTGTTCCATTCCACAAATAGCGTAATAATCTATAAAATTAATCGGCGATCAACAATGACCATAAAGCGTAATCAATTTGCTCTGCGGTGTTCCGCGTTGAAAAGGCAACGCAGCCAGTGGCGCGGCGGTTGCGCGAGCACGTACCCACGGCTACGGGGCTGGAATGGAGGACGCCGGTATCGCCGCACAGTGCTCAATAAGCCGATAATAGAGGAACATACTAATTAATATATTGGAACTAGGATAAACATGTGATAATACAACCGTTATTACTATATACCGTAACATGATTTGAATCAAGCGGAAAGAGGAATGTCACTATCTTCGAAACAATTTTGTGAAAATTCTCCACGAACTCTATAGATATTTAATTTGTCTTTTCTGTTGAGCAAATAAATTGCGTATGTATTATAAATACCGAACATCCAGTTGATTAGTCAGACATCTCCAAATACTAACTTTGGGAAAATGAGGAAGATCAGATATTATTGAAGTAAAACTTCTTTACGCACGCTTGACTTGGGGAGTAAGCTGGTGAATGCCTGACGAGAGCGTTATGAAAAGATCGGAAGTTGAGAGGGAGCTATAAGTTAGTGAAGTTTTACTTCAGTCGTGTGGTCTAAAGCACACTCGTTTTTTTGTCTGTGTTTTAATTTTGTTTTTGTTTTTATTTTTTTATTTATTTATTTTTGTACATACAATAATGACATTACATTTTTCAGATACATTTTTTATATAACGTGATTCACCTTTTTTTAGAGCATGCTCGTGTAAAAAAGGTGGAGCAGCGTGTGTGAAAAACTATTTAACATATTTTTTTAGAATTATAATATATATTTTTATATATATATATATACATCCCGCTATCATTGCTGCGTCTTCTAATGGTCCACTTTCATTCAATCCTGCGTCCGACCGTCATTCTGCGTCCGGTATACGGACGCAGGATTGAACACATGTAATTTCAAGTTTTCCCCACTCCTCTACCCTCATACAGTCCAAAAACGAAAATAAGCCAGACGCGGTATTGGTACCTAAATCAACTGAAATATGCTATTTTAGTTCAGTGCTTTGTCACCGAGCGGCGAGCCGCGGCGCTGTAGTAGACGAGCGTATATTTTTAGCAAAATATACGTTTTTATTGGCTTTTATTGACTCGCGTATCGCAACTCCTACATTTGGCAACATCGCTTTTTAACAGCGTTTCTTCTGTTATCTGCGAAAACAAAGCAATCATACTTAAATATCGCACATTGCTACGTAAGATTACATTGAAATTCAGCTACATTACCTATTCAAAATTGGCGCCAAATATGATTTCAATAAGGATGGATCTTTGTCAAACGTGTGTAATTAATATTTCAATTTCACCATGACAATGTTGCAACAATATCGTCGTTGTTTACGCATTAAATAATAGTTTTTTTGCTGATATTGAATTTGCCAAAGCTGCATTTTTTTTAAGGTAAAGATTTTACTTCTTACTCGCAAAGTGAATTGAAATTCATTGTTAAACTAATATTCGATCACAGCATCCATGCTTATATCTAAAAATAAAGACGAAATTGCCTAAACTAATTTACTAGAAGTGGAATTTTTCTTTTGGTTTCGTTTAGTTCTTCTGACTTTTCAATTTCAATTTGAGAGGCAGACATGGGTACCGCCGCCCCGGAAACCATTTATTGGATAACCAACACTTTTGCCGTAGGTCACCCCAAGTGATTCGCTACATTTGGTGACTTAGCAGGGGTGCCCGAGTTTATGGGGTAAGGTTTGCCCGGGTCTTGGCGTTGGATGCTTCTGCCCACCATGTGCATGGCAGGCCGGAACGGGAGAGAATGGTTGAGGGAACCATTCTCTCTGACTTCTGACTTCTTCAGCCGTTTTTTCTCGGAACATCGCCTTGCACCGAAGTGGGAGGGATGGACTCATATATCCGTCACTCCTAGACACACTAACCCCCAGATTAACCTACCCAACCTTCATTCGCTTTTCTTGCCCAGAACTTCCTTTCCTAAAACGACCCTCCACACGCATCCCCAAAAATGTCAGCGCTAATGTAAAATGCATATTACTAAACTGAAAATGTCCAGATCTTCAGAGACTACAATTGCACATTTATGAAAAAGCCGGAGGAAAATAAAAAAAAATTTCAACCAAGAATTTGGCTATATAAACCAACAAAAAATATAGATGACTATTTTTTGTAGTGTAAGAAGAGATGTCCTGGTTCTAGTTAGTTTAGACGAGCAAGAAAACAGAAATTACTTTAAATTCATGAATTGCGGCCTCCGTGGTCTAGAGGTCGCGGTTTCAAATCCCGGAGTGCGCAAGTAACATTTTATTTATAAATTAAACAATATAACTTTGTTAGAACAACTTATATATTTTATTAACGCCAACCGGTTTCGGAACGACCATTTCTTCCTCATGGCAAACATATAATGACTTGACAATTACAAAACAGTGGGTTGGTACAATGTATTATTACTAAGGGTGGGGGCGTGTTTTGTGTTATTTCATAATGTATGAATTCATTAAAAATAATATGTAGTACTTATGTGCAGCTTGTTCTAGAGTAGTAAATATGCCCGAGGAAGACACGGCATGATCATGTTAAACAAATTCTTGAGTCAGGCCAAACCAAAAGTCAGAAAAACAGAAGAGCGATTATGAATGTGAATTGTAAATGAGGAAAAGAAATATATGCCAATACCTAGTTGTTTGGCGGTCTCTGCCTACTCCTGCGAGGAAACGTTAGGAGGCGCGATGGCTAGTTAGTTATTGCTTAACACTATTTATTTATTAGCGACGGCATTTTATTTTATTTGTTTACTTATACCGTTTTATGCTTTCCCTTTTTTGTGTTTTCCTTTTTTCGTCCTAAAAGAATATAATGCATATTTTCTTTTTAACGTCCATAAAAGAACCTTAAAATTGTTTCTCCCGTGACGAGAATGCATTAGTTAACTATAATTTGAAAAGATACCTACCGTCACACATGATAGATTTGATAAGCATTTATGTAATTCTATGTTGATTTTAATGACATTAGAAAATACTCATAATTACTGTGGATTAAAGATATTTTTTTTTACTTAATGATTACATTAAAAAAAATCAACACATGGCTGATAAATAAAAAAAGACTACCATAACCAATTTGCGTATAAAAGCTTTTTTATGTAAATTCCTCACAAGAGCCTCAGCTTCTCCCGTCTGGAGCCAGTGAGACTATGGCATCCCCGATTTGGGGTATGTTGTGAGGATAAAGCTAGTGGGGAGGGGAAGGAGATGGTGAATACAAAGGTGGGCTTGCTTTACCTGGCTTTTCAGATCTAGTCACCAAACACGGCTAAAGCCATTTCAATTAATTTATTTTGAATGGTGGTCTTACACAAGGGCGATACTGAGAGTATCTTCCACTCTGGAACGTGCCGCAAATATACTAGATATATATTATTGTTAAGGAATTAATTGTGAAATAACACAAATTCGTAAAATAAAATGTATTTGCCCACGCCCGGATTGATCCCGCTACCTTTATTGCGAGTCAAGAGCCTTACCCCAGACCACGCCGTTATCGCTACTTACTTTACTTTATTAAAAAGTTAACATGCATTTTTGCTCATCTTTTATTAATTTTTTTTCATTAACTCCACACAGGAGGCCCTGAGGAAAATAATTTCCCTCAGGGCCTATGTCATCTGGGATGCTGTGTGGAGGGTCTTTTCGAGGAGAGGAAGGAATGAATATTTGTCTTGAAGAGACCCATGTTGTAAGAAGGAGAAACACAGAGGCCGGCAAACATTCCATAGCCGAGCTGTTGAACACAAGAACGAGTCGAAGAAGCGACTCGTTCTCGTGTGACAAATGTCAATCGTGTACAAATGTAGGGCACGCGTTTGGCGTGTTTCCCGACTATGCACCGGTGCCGAAAGGGTCAATTATGTAAATTCTTCGAAGCATCTTCCATTGTAATACCGGTAGAACAAGGATAGCATTCCCACCCGACGCCTGTGCTCTAAAGATTGCAACCCGTCTGTTAAGATGGGAGAATCTATCAAACGGACCGCCCGTTTTTGCACAGAGTCGAGGGTATTTTTCAGGTATTTTGGAGCTTCAGACCAGAGGTGGCTGCCAAATTCAACCGTGGGGCACACATGTGATTTGTATTGTACAGGTTTAGCAGTTGTATACTATTAAAGTATCTGCGGGCCCTGTAAAGTAACGCCCAGTTTTTGAGAGGTTTTATACACTTTTAACATTTTTATATGCTTTTATGCCTTTTTTATGATAAAAAAAAAATCATTTGGGTTCCTACATTGAAATTTTTTTTTGAGATTTTATACAATGTTAATTTTATTTTATGCAACTAATTCAATTTTGTTCATCTTTAAGCAAAAGCAAAATAATGCCAATCTTATTGTGACACGAGAATTCCATGAATGTAATGGTTGACTGTTGAATGTTCAATGACCCATAGAAAAATAAAAATGAAATAACTTGATTACGATAAATAATTATCACATAATGGACATCAATTGTGGTTCGGGAAGAATTTAGAACGATTTACGAGGCAGTTTGTTTATAATTAAAGATACGTATGAACACTTGAGTTATGAATCCATTAATGGATCAGCTGTCCCAAGGACGCTTATCACATGATGGCTTGGACTTTTTTGTTTCAAGTTACGTTGAGTCGACGCCGATAAAAATGATATGGTGTTTTGGTGTTTTCTTCACATGTATGACCAGCAGAGCAGTACATTCGACCGGTCAATGGCCGAGTTTGGATCCCACTCAGGAGTTGTATGTTCAGTTCATCTGTGGCTAAATCCTCCATCTCGACACAAGCAACAATTTCTGCTTACTATTTTTCGTTTCATCGATTTTACTTTAAAAAGAAGTTTTTACTTTAAAAATCGTAATGTGAGAAAGAGCTTGGACCCAAATTAAAAAGAGAAGGTTATCTTTATATTGATATTGTGCACTTAATATCGTATTTTATTATGCTAGTGTACTGCACTATAATTTGCAAAGGGACAATACTTTGCCTAATAATATCTATTAGAGGCGGGTATGGGTACCGCCGCCCAGGGAATCATTTATTGGATAACCAACACCTCTGCCATAGGTCACCCTAAGTGGTCCGCTACGTTTGGTGACTTGGTAGGGGTGCCCGGGTTCATGGGGTGAGGTTTATCCGAGTCTTGGTAGCGGATGCGCCTGCCAACCAGCTGCATGGCAGGCCGGATCGCGAGAGAATGGTTGAGGGAGTTCCTTTAACTTCTCCAGCCGTACTCTCTGGGAATATCACTTTACACCGCAGTGGGAGGCATGGATTCATACGTCCGTCATTCCTGGACACACTAAACCCCGATTCCTACTCATCCCTAATAACCTTTTCATTTTCAAAACTTCCACTCCTTCCTTTCCCTAAAAAGACCCTCCATACAACATCTCTGATGGAATTCTTTTTTCCTCAGAGCCTTCTGTATGGAGCTAATGTAAAAAAGTAAGATATTTTCAAATATTGTCTGGTTATTCGTAACCAGGGAATGTTTGTCTTTCTTAAAATTAAAAAAAAAATCCTTACCTATGTTTTTATTTTTAACTTTATGAGCCCTCAAATTATAACATTTAATTATGAATATGTTGATATTTCGATCAACATATTAAAATCTTGCTATCTTTTTCGATCAACATACCATGTTGATCGAAAAATCCTCAAAGATGTAACGAAAAATCCTCAAATATGTAAAAAATAATTCAATGAATAAAGAAAACTTTTATAAAATATATATTTAAATGAAGAAAATATTAGCGAAACTCATTCGAAAATCTGGAAACAGAAAAATCAGAAAAAGATATTGGCAATATCGTATAATACGAGTAGGTAAAGTATATTTTCGGCACGTTCCAGAGCGGAAGATACTCTCAGTATCGCCCTGGTATAACGTTGCTTGCAATGGCTTTAGCGTGTTTGGTGACCAGATCAGAATAGCCAGGTACTTTCCCACCTTCCTCTTTCTCATCTCCTTCCCATCCTCACTACCTTCAGCCTCACAGCATACTCCAATAGGAGATGCCATAGTCTCACTGGACCAGACGGGAGTAATTCGAGACTCTTGCGCGGTGCTCATGTAAAAAAAAGTGAAATCACTTCCATATTGCAGGTCACGATTCCTTTAAATTTTCTAGATTCTCCTTGTACCAATTCTCAGCATCTCCTTTCGTTCATTGTACAATAAAAATACATTTACTGTATATTTTAAATACTGTTTTAGCCTTCAAATCTTTAAACATTTTTGGAATTTCGGAAAGGTTCCCATTTACAAATTTACTCCTTTCTATACCCTAGCGTTACTATGTCACCTTTGCAATCCCTCCCTCTGCCATCCCTCGTCCTCCATCCCTTACTCTCACCCTCTCGTGTGTGTCCTTTCCCATGCGCCCTCGTTACACTCTCGCGACCCTCACCCCTCTTGCGTTCCTTTCCACCTTCCCATCTTCCCTGCTTTCTTCCCTTCCGCGAACTCGTCCCTCGTTGATATTCCCAATCCCAAATTTCCCCTTCCCCTTCCCCTCCCTCCATCACTCCTTGAAGCGAAACTAAATGAAAAACATACATATCAAACAACTCGCACGCCACTAATTGTAATTTTTTATACAAATTTCATAACGCCAGAGCTCACTATTATATATAGAAAAATTCACGGATGTGCGCATAACAACTCACCAAAGTTTCATCGCTATCGGATGAATGCCAAAAGAAATAATTTAATAGCGCTAGAGCTCACCACAGAAACCATCGCGGGCATGCGCACGACAAATCTCCAAATTATCATCGTAATCGTATGAATGCTTTAGGTACATAAACATTCGTTTTTAAATAAAGATTATTTTTACATTAGCCAGGGGGGGCAGGAGAAATTTCCACAGGAAGCCCTGAGGTAGGTGTCCAGGAGTGATGGACGTATGAATCCAATCCTCCCACTGCGTTGCAAGGCGATGTGTCGAGAGATTATGGCTGGAGAGAATAAAAGACCACCCTCAACCAGTCTCTCTCGATTAAAACCTGGATAAACCTCACCCCATGAACCCGGTTACCCCTGCTAAGTCAACAAACGTAGCGAACCCCTTGGGGTGACAGCATTTATATGATAAGCATTAATATAATTATAATTTAATTCTTCATTCATTATTAAAATAATTTTCCTCAGGGCCTATGCTATCTTTGGCGATGCTGTTTGGAGAGACTTTTTAGGTGAAGAAAGAGAGGAAGTTCTGGGAAAGAAAGGGATACCAGGGGTGGGTAGGAATCTGGGGGAGTGTGGCCAGAAGTGAGGGACGTATGAATCCATCCCTCCCACTGCGGTGCAAGGTGATGTTCCGAGAGAGTACGGCTGGAGAATCAACCAACCAATCCCTTAACCATTCTCTCCCGATCCGGCCTGTTATGCAGCTGGTGGGTAGACGCACCCGCCGCCAAGAACCAGATAAACCCCACCACATGAGCATAGAATATTATAGGGCACCCCTGCTAAGTTACCAAATGTAGCGAACCACTTGGGGTGACCTATGGCAGAAGTCTTATTGGCAAGATTATTCAAATGGGTTCCCAGGGCAGCGGTACCATACCCGCCTCCCAAATTGAATCTTTCGGAAGACTACGGTTTCTTTTTAAATATATACTGATTATCGTGTTGTAGTAATAAAGTCCTTATATGGTAATCACTGTCGTGATGCGGAATCAAAATGGGGAGAAGAGGGCGCATATAAAGGTCCCAGCGATACAGATCTAGTCACTAAAAATAACTAATCGCACTTCAAGCAACGTTTTAATTCGGAATGATAAGTCTCAAAAAAATCCCATACCAATTTAATAAATATTACGTGCGCATCGCCGCCGGGTTGATTAGAGTCCGCAACATATTGGCCAGTTGTATTGGCACATTCATATTCTATTAATAACTTTACAGTCGTCCAACCAAAAACTTGAACAAATAAGCGGCAACGTCGCAAGACGTTGGTTTGTCGTCAACATGAAAATGAATATATAATTGGACGCTACATTGTGGACCAAATTGAAGAAAATATACGCAGGATGCCTCACTGCATTGAATATGAAAGGAGGTCGGATTGGTGGAACTTTGAAGAGCGTTTTTTTCGTTTTGTATATTTTTAAAATCATTATTTTCAAAAATATAAATACCTAGCTACAATCAAACACTTAAAAGCTAATATATACTTTGGTTAAAACTATGTAAAATTAAGTCCTTCAGGTAGACGCAGTAATGTCGATCTGATGAAAGGACGCAGCAATGATAGCGGGATGTATATATATATATACATATATATATATATATATATATATATATATATATATACATCCCGCTATCATTTCTGCGTCCTTTCATCAGATCGACATTTCTGCGTCTATCTGAAGGACTTGATTTTACATAGTTCTAACTAAAGTATATACTATCTTTTCAGTGTTTGATTGTAGTTAGGTATTTAAATTTTTGAAAAACATTAATTTAAAAATATACAAAACGATAAAAACGCCCTTTACTGTTCCACCAATCTGAACTCCTTTCATATTCAATGCAGTGGTGCATCCTGCGTATATTTTCGTTAATTTGGTCCACAATATAGCGTCCAATTATATATTCATTTTCATGTTAACGACAAACCGAGGTCTTGCGACGTTGCCGCTTATTTGTTCAAGTTTTTGGTTAGACGACTGTATAGGTATTTATAGAATATGAAGGCGCCAAGATGACTGGCCCATACGTCGCGGACTCTAATCAACCAGGCGGTAATGCCCACGTAAAATTTATTAAATTGGTATGAGATTTTTTTGAGACTTATCATTCCGAATTAAAACGTTGCTTGAAGTGTTTTATTTGTTACTTTTAGTAACTAGATGTATATTGCTGGGATCTTCCTATGCTTCCTCTTCTCTCCATTTTGATTACGACAGTGATTACCATATTATGACTATATCAGTGCAGTGGAATCCTGTATTGTTTTCTCATCAAAAACAGTTTTTTCGTGTTAATTTTAAAGAATGCACTCTAGATATAAATGGCTAATTATTACTACAACACGATTATCAGTAGAAATATTATGTGACCTATTTATAAAGAAACCGCAGACTTCGGAAAGAGTCAATTTGGGAGGCGGTATGAGTACCGCTACCCCGGCAACCATTTATTGGATAACCAACACAGTGGCGTGCGAGTTGTTTGAAATGTATGTTTTTCATTTAGTTTCGCTTCAAGGAGTGATGGAGGGAGGGGAAGGGGAAGGGGAAATTTGGGATTGGGAATATCAACGAGGGAGGAGTTCGCGGAAGGGGAGAAAGCAGGGAAGATGGGAAGGTGGAAAGGAACGCAAGAGGAGTGAGGGTCGCGAGAGTGTAACGAGGGCGCATGGGAAAGGACACACATGAGAGGGTGAGGGTAATGGATGGAGGACGAGGGATGGGAGAGGGTGGGATTGCAAAGGTGACATAGTAGCGGTAGGGTATAGAAGGGAGTAAATTTGGAAATGGGAACCTTTCCGAAATTCCAAAAATGTATGTAAAAATGTAAAACAGTATTTAAAATATACAGTAAATGTATTTATATTGTACAACGAAAGAAAGGAGATGCTGAGAATTGGTACAAGGAGAATCTAGAAAATTTAAAGGAATCGTGATCTGCAATATGGAAGTGATTTCACTTTTTTTTTCAAGAGCACCGCGCAAGAGTCTCGAACTATTCCCGTCTGGTCCAGTGAGACTATGGCATCTCCAATTGGAGTATGCTGTGAGGCTGAAGGTAGTGAGGATGGGAAGGAGATGGGAAAGAGGAAGGTGGGAAAGTACCTGGCTATTCTGATCTGGTCACCAAACACGCTAAAGCCATTGCAAGCAACTTTATACCAGGGCGATACTGAGAGTATCTTCCGCTCTGGAACGTGCCGAAAATATACTTTACCTACTCGTATTATACGATATTGCCAATCTTTTTCTGATTTTTCTGTTTCCAGATTTTCAAATGAGTTTCGCTAATATTGTCTTAATTTAAATATATATTTTATAAAAGTTTTCTGTATTCATTGAATTATTTTTTACATGTTTGAGGATTTTTCGTTACATCTTTGAGGATTTTTCGATCAACATGGTATGTTGATCAAAAAAGATAGCAAGATTTTAATATGTTGATCGAAATATCAACATATTCATATTTAAATGTTATAATTTGAGGGCTCATAAAGTTAAAAATAAAAACATAGGTAAGGATATATTTTTTTAATTTTAAGAAAGACAAACATTCCCTGGTTACGAATAACCAGACAATATTTGAAAATATCTTACTTTTTTACATTAGCTCCATACAGAAGGCTCTGAGGAAAAAAGAATTCCATCAGGGCCTATGTCATCTTTGGATATGTTGTATGGAGGGTCTTTTTAGGGAAAGGAAGGAGTGGAAGTTTTGGAAATGAAAAGGATATTAGGGATGAGTAGGAATCGGGGTTTAGTGTGTCCAGGAATGACGGACGTATGAATCCATGCCTCCCACTGCGGCGTAACGTGATATTCCCAGAGAGTACGGCTGGAGAAGTTAAAGGAACTCCCTCAATCATTCTCTCGCGATCCGGCCTGCCATGCAGCTGGTGGGCAGGCGCATCCGCTAACAAGACTCGGATAAACCTCACCCTATGAACCCGGGCACCCCTACCAAGTCACCAAACGTAGCGTACCACTTAGAGTGACCTATGGCAGAGGTGTTGGTTATCCAATAAATGATTCCCTGGGCGGCGGTACCCATACCCACCTCTAATAGATATTATTAGGCAAAGTATTATCCCTTTGCAAATTATAGTGCAATGCACTAGCATAATAAAATACGATATTAAGTGCACAATATCAATATAAAGATAACCTTCTCTTTTTAATTTGGGTCCAAGCTCTTTCTCACATTACGATTTTTAAAGTAAAAACTTCTTTAGGACCGTTGTGATTTGAAAATCGATGAAACGAAAAATAGTAAGCAGAAATTATTGCTTGTGTCGAGATGGAGGATTTAGCCACAGATGAACTGAACATACAACTCCTGAGTGGGATCCAAACTCGGCCATGGACCGGTCGAATGTACTGCTCTGCTGGTCATACATGTGAAGAAAACACCAAAACACCATATCATTTTTATCGGCGTCGACTAATCGTAACTTGAAACAAAAAAGTCCAAACCACAATAAATAAAATGTTCGACTATTATGTGATAAGCGTCCTCGGGACAGCTGATGCATTCATAACTTAACCTACATCTCAAGTGTTCATACGTATCCATATAAACAAACTGCCTCGTAAATCGTTCTAAATTCTTTCCGAACCACAATTGATGCACATTATGTGATAATTATTTATCTTAATCAAGTTATTTAATTTTTATTGTTTATTTTTCTATGAGTCATTGAACATTCAACAGTCAACCATTACATTCATGGAATTCTCGTGTCACAATAAGATTGACATTATTTTGCTTTTGCTTAAAGATAAACAAAATTGAATTAGTTACATAAAATTAAATTAACATTGTATAAAATTTCAAAAAAATTTTTCAATGTAGGAATCCAAATGATCTCTTTTTTTATCATAAAAAAGGCGTAAAAGCTTATAAAAATGTTAAAAGGGTATAAAACCTCTCAAAAACTGGGCGTTACTTTACAGGGCCCGCAGATACTTTAATAGTATACAACTGCTAAACCTGTACAAATCACGTGTGTGCCCCACGGTTGAATTTGGCAGCCACCTCTGGTCTGAAGCTCCAAAATACCTGAAAAATACCCTCGACTCTGGGCAAAAACGGGCGGCCCGTTTGATAGATTCTCCCATCTTAACAGACGGGTTGCAATCTTTAGAGCACAGGCATCGGGTGGGAATGCAATCCTTGTTCTACCGGTATTACAATGGAAGTGGCTTCGAAGGATTTGCATAATTGACCCTTTCGGCACCGGTGCATAGTCGGGAAACACGCCAAACGCGTGCCCTACATTTGTACACGATTGACATTTGTCACACGAGAACGAGTCGCTTCTTCGACTCGTTCTTATGTTCAACAGCGCGGCTATGGAATGATTTGCCGGCCTCTGTGTTTCTCCTTCTTACAACATGAGTCTCTTCAAGACAAATATTCATTCCTTCCTCTTCTCGAAAAGACCCTCCACACAGCATCCCAGATGACAATTAGAGGGAAATTATTTTCCTCAGGGCCTCCTGTGTGGAGTTAATGAAAAAAAAAATAATAAAAGATGAGCAAAAATGCATGTTAATATATTTTTTTAAATAAAGTAAATAAGTAAAGTAAGTAGCGACAACGGCGTGGTCTGGGGGTAAGGCTCTTGACTCGCAATAAAGGTAGCGGGATCAATCCGGGCGTGGGCAAATACATTTTATTTTACGAATTTGTGTTATTTCACAATTAATTCCTTAACAATAATATATATCTAGTATATTTGCGGCACGTTCCAGAGTGGCAGATACTCTCAGTATCGCCCTTGTGTAAGACCACCATTCAAAATAAATTAATTGATATGGCTTTAGCCGTGTTTGGTGACTAGATCTGAAAAGCCAAGCTGTAAAGCAAGCCCACCTTTCTATTCACCATCTCCTTCCCCTCCCCACTAGCTTTATCCTCACAACATACCCCAAATCGGGGATGCCATAGTCTCACTGGCTCCAGACGGGAGAAGCTGAGGCTCTTGTGGGGAATTTACATAAAAAAGCGTTTATAGAAACAATTTTAAGGTTATTTTATGGACGTTAAAACAAAAATATGCATTATATTCTTTTAGGACGAAAAAAGGAAAACACAAAAAAGGGAAAGCATAAAACGGTAAAAGTAATTTTTTTATTTTATTTATTTTATTTATTTTTTATTTAAGTTTTTATTCCAGCAGGACTGGGAGGGTAGTGCAATCCCAGTCTGCCATATTACATAAACAACTATAAAAGAAAAAAAGTTTCAATATTAGGTAAGTACCTAATTAAAACATAAAATGAAAACAAAATTCATCACACAAATAACAAAAAATATACATAAAATTAAAATAAATAATAAGTAGACAGAATTAAAAATAAAAGATAAAAAGATTTTAATAAGATAGTAATATATAGTGTTAAGCAATAACTAACTAACCATCAAGCCTCTTAACGTTTCCCCGCAGGAGTAGGCAGAGACCGCCAAACAACTAGGTATTGGCATATATTTCTTTTCCTCATTTACAATTCACATTCATAATCGCTCTTATGTTTTTCTAACTTTTGGCTTGGCCTGACTCAAGAATTTGTTTAACATGATCATGCCGTGTCTTCCTCGGGCATATTTACTACTCTAGAACAAGCTGCAAATAAGTACCTACTAAATATTATTTTTAATGAATTCATACATTATGAAATACCACAAAACACGCCCCCACCCTTAGTAATAATACATTGTATCAACCCACTGTTTTGTAATTGTCAAGTCATTATATGTTTGCCATGAGGAAGAAACGGTCGTTCCGAAACCGGTCGGCGTTAGTAAAAATAGTAATCTATATTTTTTGTTGGTTAATATCGCCAAATTCTTGGTAGTTTTTTTTTAATTTTCCTCCGGCTTTTTCATAAATGTGTAATTGTAGTCTCTGAAGATCTGGACATTTTCAGTTTAGTAATATGCATTTTACATTAGCACTGACATTTTTGGGGATGCGTGTCTTTTTAGGAAAGGAAGTTCTGGGCAAGAAAAGCGAATGAAGGTTGGGTAGGTAAATCTGGGGGTTAGTGTGTCCAGGAGTGACGGATGTATGAGTCCATCCCTCCCACTTCGGTGCAAGGCGATGTTCCGAGAAAAAACGGCTGAAGAATTCAGAAGTCAGAGAGAATGGTTCCCTCAACCATTCTCTCCCGTTCCGGCCTGCCATGCATATGGTGGGCAGAAGCATCCAACGCCAAGACCCGGGCAAACCTTACCCCATAAACTCGGGCACCCCTGCTAAGTCACCAAATGTAGCGAATCACTTGGGGTGACATACGGCAAAAGTGTTGGTTATCCAATAAATGGTTTCCGGGGCGGCGGTACCCATGTGTGCCTCTCAAATTGAAATTGAAAAGTCAGAAGAACTAAACGAAACCAAAAGAAAAATTCCACTTCTAGTAAATTAGTTTAGGCAATTTCGTCTTTATTTTTAGATATAAGCATGGATGCTGTGATTGAATATTAGTTTAACAATGAATTTCAATTCACTATGCGAGTAAGAAGTAAAATCATTACTTTAAAAAAATGCAGCTTTGGCCAATTCAAGATCTGCAAAATAACTATTATTTAATGCGTAAACAACGACGATATTGTTGCAACATTGTCTTGGTGAAATTGAAATATTAATTACACACGTTTGACAAAGATCCATCCTTATTGAAATCATATTTGGCGCCAATTTTGAATAGGTAATGTAGCTGAATTTCAATGTAATCTTACGCAGCAATGTGCGATATTTAAGTATGATTGCTTTGTTTTCGCAGAGAACAGAAGAAACGCTGTTAAAAAGCGATGTTGCCAAATGTAGGAGTTGCGATACGCTAGTCAATAAAAGCCAATCAAAAAGTATATTTTGATAAAAATATACGCTGGTCTACTGCAGCGCCGCGGCTCGCCGCTCGGTGACAAAGCACTGAACTAAAATAGCATATTTCAGTTGATTTAGGTACCAATACCGCGTCTGGCTTATTTTCGTTTTTGGACTGTACGAGGGTACAGGAGTGGGGAAAACTTGAAATTACATGTGTTCAATCCTGCGTCCGTATACCGGACGCAGAATGACGGTCGGACGCAGGATTGAATGAAAGTGGACCATTAGAAGACGCAGCAATGATAGCGGGATGTATATATATATATATATACATATATATATATACATATACATATTCAAAACAAGACATATGAAATAGAATAGAAAAAAAGAAAACAGTATAAAAAAGAAGAAGAAGAGGAAGAGGAAGAGAGAAAAGAGAAAAGAATATAAAAGTAAATGGATTTCCAAAATCAATTGTCGAGAGACATTCTATTGTATTATTAAATTGAATTATTGTAATATGCTAATGATTTAGTGTTTTTATAGAACTTTTGAATTTTTTATAATTAATTTCCAATCTTAAGTTAAGGGGTAACTGGTTAAACCACTTGACTCCAAAATATTTATAAAAATGTTGGGCTGTAGTGGTACTACAACGCGGGATAGTTATAGAGCCAAGAATACTTGGTCTTTTGCTGTTTGAAATAGATAATGAGTTATCATTGTTGAAACAATCTTTGTGGATTTGTAAAAGTGTAATTTTTTTATAAATATTGTGTAGTGAAAGGACTTTAAATTCTAATGGTGGGGAAATCATATGGTTTTTTTAGAATTATTTTTATTAATAATTTTTGGATGATTTCTAAAGGCATGAGAGAAGTTTTGAATGCACCACCCCAACCAAGAATTCCATATTGTAGTACAGATTGGATCAGTGAGAAATAGATAGTTCTTAATAGTTTAAAATTTAATATGTTTCGTATTCTAAGAAAAATGTACATTAATTTTCTTAATCTTTCTACTGTTGCATTGATTTGTATTTTCCACTTTAAATTGCTATCTATAATTACACCGAGGTATTTTATATTAGTTTTAACAGTGAGTACAGAGCAGCCAGGTTTACATAAATTTGTGTTTCTATTGCAATTGTATGAATGTATACTTATTATTAAATTTTCAAGGAATGCATGTTTATTAATGGTGAACGGTATTACAAAGGTTTTTTCCGTATTAAGTGACAGCAAGTTTGAATCGAACCATTTTTTTAGGATGTTTAAGTCTAATTCTGCTGTTTTCTGGGTTTCATTCCAAGTTAAACCCTCAGTTAGAATTGCTGTGTCGTCTGCATATGAAATGAGTTTAGATTTGATGTTAAGTTTAAACATATCGTTGACATAAATGATAAAAAGAATTGGCCCCAGTACAGTTCCCTGCGGGATGCCAAAATTCGTGGTCTGAGAATCGCTCATAAGGCCCTTTAATTTAACAAATTGCTCTCTATTAAATAGATAATTTTCGATCCAAGTTTAAGCATTGTCAGTTATACCAATTTTCGTTAGTTTAGAGATAAGGTTAGAGTGCGATATACTGTCAAATGCTTTTCTTAAGTCAACAAATGTTCCAATACATTTTTTTTTACTATCTAAAGATTTATATATTTCAGATGTTAAATCAACGATAGCATCTTGAGTGCTTAAATTTTCTCTAAAACCATATTGATGTGCATTTAATATATTATTTTCTTTCACAAAATTTAAATATTTGTTTTTTTACAACTTTTTCAAATATTTTTGCAATGTTTGAAGTAAGAGAAATTGGCCTATAGTTACTGCTTAGACAGGAGTCCCCAGATTTAAAAATTGGGGTAATAATAGTTTTTTTGTAATTTAAGGGAAAGTTGCCATCAACAAAACTTGTATTTATGATGTGTGCCAAAGGTTTGCAAAGTGAGTTAGAATTTCTTTTAAGTATTTCTACAGAAATATTGTCATAACCAGGGGAAGAATTTCCTTTTAATTCATTAATCGTATTTTTGATTTCATCAGAGTTAGTTCGATGAAATTGTGTTAGGGTGTTACAAGGAATGGAAGGTGTTGGTAGATTATAATTATCATTATCTCTGTTTTTTATTTTAAATGCTAATTTTTCACCAACTGACCCAAAATAATTGTTTAAGATATTTGCACATTTCAATGGATCTGTGTTGACATTGTAAATTGTGTTATCAATATCTGAGATTTTATTTATATTTGAATTTTTAGGTTTTTTATTGATCATTTCATTAATAGTTTGCCACACCTTTTTATTGTTGTTACCAGCAATATTGATTTAATCTTTATAGAAATCTTCTTTTGTTTTCCGGATTATGTAACATAATTTATTTCTAAAATTTTTAAAATATTCGCGTAGTTTATTGTTTTCAGGAAACTTTTTTAGCTCTTTATAAATTTTTTCTTTATGCCTAATTGATATGATAATTCCTTGTGTAATCCACGGTTTTAATTTTTTAAATTTAGTCTTTGGAAAGTTTGTTACAATGGAAGAGGAGGATTGGATATGCTTATTCAATGTCAATTCAAAATTCCGTGAACATAAATCGGTATTGTTAGACGATAGTACAGTTTCCCAAATTTCGTTTTCAAGATGTTGTTGTAATTTTTCATAATTAATTAGAGTTTTTGGTAAGTTATAGCGACAATAATTATTCTTATTTATTTTATCAGTTTTAATAGCTACAATGCATGTGTGGTGATCAGTAATATTATTTTTCCAAAAAACAGATTTTATTTTATCAGTTTCATTAGTATTGCACCAAATATGGTCAATACAAGATGGCCTTTGTCCAAAACATTCTCTTGTATATTTTTTATACATGGTTTGAAATTGAGTTCTGATAAAGTGTTAATATATTCAGTTTTTTCCTTATTACTGTTGTTTTCAAAATAATCAGATATGTCGATATTAATATCTCCTACAATAAGTGCATTTTGAAACCGGTTTGTATTTTTCCCTAATCTATGGGTTACTAAAACAAACAGTTGTTTTCTGACAGCTCCTAATTTAAAAATAAACTTAATGATATTTAAACAAATTTACGTGTAATCAGTGAGTATAAATAATAAACCAGTGATACAGTGTACTTGGTAGTGCGTAATAATTTGTGTGGGAGAGTGTATTAACTTTATATCTTGATTCAAAAATTTTCACAAAACAACAAATCATTGTCATAAAGTCACAGACAATTTATTTCTCAAATTTGTGAAAAAGTCAAGTTTTGTCTATGCAATAAAGTCACAACCATAAACAAAACATTGTTGACAGAATTAATTTTTGTAAGGGGCATTTCTGAACAAAGATTTTAGTGATGTCTAGCACTCGAAGCAAAAACCAAATTTCTGATGAAAAAATAAGCATGGACAAAATTATTGAATATATAGATAAAAAATTTGAAACTTTGAAGAAGGACATTTTTATCAAAATTGAATCTCAGACCACAGAAACAACAAAAAGCATTGAATTTATAAGTGCTCAATATGATGAAATTCTAAAAAAAATTGATGTTACAAATAATTTAAACCAAGTTATACAAACTGATTTCGAAAATATTAAAAAAGATATGAATGAAAAAAATAATACAATAAAAAAACTTGAAATTAGACTGGCTGATATTGAAACTTTGTCAAAATGTAATACTTTAGAAATAGCTGGGATTCCCCAAAAAATAAGAGAACAACCAATTGAAATCATAAGGAAGGTTGCTGCAGCAGCTGGGATAACTATAAAACATACAGATATTACTGAAGTCATCCGAGTCCCAGACAGACGAAATGGAGCTCCACCCAAACTTCTTGTCACCTTTTCTGAGAAAAGACAAAGAGATTCACTCCTTGATAAAAAGAAAGAAATAAACTATGAAGAAATTAAGGATCTGTCGACCTCTCAAATCTTCATCGGGGAAGAACTAAGCCCATATCATAAAGAAATACTATGGAAAACAAAACAATTAGCCATAGAAAAAAAATACCAATATGTCTGGTACAAAAATGGTAAAGTTATGATACGTAAAAAACATGAAGATAAAATAATCTACATTAAGCACCTTGATGATATGGTGAAAATAATTTAGTAAGTAATATAAAAACATAATTAATTTAGATGGCAAAAATGGATAACACAATAACAACAAACTTACCTAACTTATCATCCATAAGAAAAAATTTTAACATAATGCATCAAAACATTAGAAGTATTAATAAAAACTTTGACGAACTTCAAATATTGATAAAAAGTTTAAATCTAAACTGGGATACAATTATTCTTACTGAATGTTGGTTAACTGATAAGTACTATCCCCTACAAATCGATAAATATGTCCCTTACTCTACAATTATGAATTATACAAAAAATGATGGTGTCATCGTATATATTAAAGAAGATATTGAAGCTGATGTCAGAGAGATCGGTATTAATAATGCAAACTGTCTAAGGATATCAATCGGCAATGATACAACAATACTCGCAATTTACAGATCTCCATCTACAAAAAATTTGGAGCCATTTCTAAACTCCTTATCCTGTGAACTGAGTTTACTAAAAAACACTAAAGATGTATTTATTATCGGTGATATAAATATTGATATCCTTGAAAATGGCCACCCAAAAAAATATGATTACATGCAAACACTTGCATACCATGGATTTGAAAGCCTAATTCAGGAACCTACACGTGTATTTAATGATAGCAAAACTTGCATTGATCATATCTTTAGTAAAACTAATAAAAAAACTCAAGCCATTATTTATACTACCACACTGACAGACCATTACACAATAATTCTATCTATAACAAAAAATAACTCTTATGTAAACCAAAATACGAAATCACTCCTAACGAAGTCTGAAACAAATTGGGAAAACGTCAAAAGGGAGTTAACAATGAATGACTGGACCGCCCTTCTGGAAAAAGATGATACTGATACTGCTTGGAGTTATTTTGTAGAAATTATACAGCACAGTATTCTATCTAACACCAAAACCACAGATAAAAAGGTATCTCATAAAAATATTCAAATTAAACCATGGATCAGTCAAAATATTATAAACTCAATCAGAAAAAGAGATGAACTGCACAGAAAAGTAAAAATCAACCCTTATGATGTCCATACACTTCGATTCTACAAAAGATATCGTAATACATGTAAAAATGTAATTCGTTATGCTAAAGAAACATTCTATAAAAACAAAATTGATGAATGCAATAATGATTCCCGTAAACTCTGGCAGATCATAAATGAAATTACAAATACTAAAGCCTCGCATAAAGACAAAAACATTAAAGAATTAAACATTGATGAGATTCCCACATCTTTTACGAAACACCCAGACAAACTTCTTGACTTTATAAACAACTACTTTTGCAATATAGGCTCTAACCTTGCAAATAAAATTAAACCAAATTCTACTACAGTCGATAACACAATTAGGAATGATGATGTAAATCATGAAAACAGCCTCAATATAGTCAAGATAACAAGTGACGAAATAAGAAATATTATAACCTCCTTAAACACAAATACCTCATCGGGAAATGAACTGATAACAAGCAAATCAATTAAATACCTACAAAATGAGTTAATTCAACCACTGACATACCTTGTAAATCTATCATTATCTAAAGGTGTTTTTCCCGCTTGTCTTAAAATTGCTACGATCATACCATTATATAAAAATGGTCCCAAAAATGATATTTCAAATTATCGACCAATTAGTATTTTAACTCCTCTATCGAAAATATTGGAAAAAGTAATAAAAAAACAAGTTCTTACATTTTTGGATACCAATAAAATATTATCACCTACGCAGTATGGTTTTAGGAAAAACCTGGGTACTGGTGACGCTATAGCTAATGTAACTAATACAATTATTAGAAAACTGGATGAAGGCAAAAAATGCTTAGCAGTTTTCATTGATCTTCAAAAAGCTTTCGATACAATTGATCATAAAATACTGTACTTAAAACTAAAAAAAAATGGAATAACTGAAACAACTCTAAACCTACTTAGAAGTTATTTAACTGGAAGAGAACAAATTGTACAAATTGGTAAAAGAAAGAGCAAATCTCTTCCAATTAAATTCGGGGTCCCCCAGGGAAGCGTATTAGGACCTATACTATTTCTGATATATATAAATGACCTTATGAATCTTCCCATAAATGGAAACATAATGAGCTTTGCAGATGACACTGTTATTATATTCCACGAACAAGATTGGACAAGAACCTACAAGGAGGCGGAACATGGTCTGGCTGTACTTCAAAACTGGCTAAAAGTAAACTCGCTTACATTAAATGTTAATAAAACTAAATATCTCACTTTCTCCAAAAACAAAAGAGGACAACCAATGAATGTGCATACCCTCAAATTACATGAATGTCAAAATACTTTTCCACAATGTTCCTGCCCGTCTATATCTGAAACAAAAAGTATTAAATATCTTGGGATTGAAATTGATGAAAAACTACAGTGGAATTCACACATTGATCTTACCTCAAAAAAGCTAACAAAACTCATCTACTTCTTCAAAAAA
Organism: Limnephilus marmoratus; assembly: GCA_917880885.1. NCBI lineage: Eukaryota > Metazoa > Arthropoda > Insecta > Trichoptera > Limnephilidae > Limnephilus > Limnephilus marmoratus. Next base: position 48,528,496 of record OU862909.1, on the reverse strand, counting down.
TTAAGAAACATCTTGTCGATGAGGGATCTAAAGAGAGTATATTATGCTTTATGCCACTCTCGATTGGAATATGGAATAATAGGATGGGGCTCAGCAGCATCTAATCACTTAAAACAACTTAAGATAACTCAGAATTGCATCATAAAGACCATTCTAAAGGTCCCCATAAGGACGTCAACAACAGAAATTTTTAAACAGTTTGATGTTCCAACCATACAAAAAATCTATGCCAAAAACATTCTGGTACATCACAGCAAAAACGACTTAGAGGAAGACACCTCACATGCTCATAAAACAAGAGCCAAACAAGCAGACACACTTAATATACCAAAGTGTAACTCTTCATTTGGTCAAAGAAGTTCTGAATTTTTAGCAGTAAAATTATATAATAAACTCCCACTTAGTATCAAACAAACTAAAACAAAAAATAGCTACATTAAGGACATTAAATGTTGGCTGAAGGAACTATCGGAAAACGACCTTACTAGTATACTTAAAACATCTTAGAAGTTTCTGAAAAACCTTCTCCAAATAAGTTAAACCATAGAAGTCGCTGAAAAACTTATCCAAAACATAGTCCCCCTCAGCACAGGATCTCCTAGTGAGGAGGACTACGAATATATTTTCTATTTTATATATACATCTAACTAACATATTTCATATAAAAATGTAAAAAAATATTATATAGTTACTAAATAAAAAAAAAAAAAAAAAAAATTTATAAAAGTTTTCAGGTTTTCGGTAAAATTATTAATGCTTGAGCTGTGAGTTCTATATAATGCAATTATATCATAAAAAATACTTTTTATATTGATTTTAATATGTAGACAATTAACAAGTTCGATAAATATTTCATTAACAGAAACATCGTTATAAATACATTTTACAAAAACAACTATTCCACTATTTTGATTAATGTTGTAAGATGTAACAAAGTATTTGTATCCCGGTAAATTATAAGTACTTGAGTTGGGACTAATTCTGGCTTCAGACAATACAATACAATCAGGTTTAAGGGCCAGCTCATTCAATTCTAGTGTAAAATGATCAAAATTTTTATAGATGCTTCGAATATTTAAGTGAAGGATTGTTAATGATTTAAGAGGGTCTATTTCTGATAGTGAGTTATTACATTCGAAACTGGATAGACAGATATTTTCTGAAACAATGAAAGATGAGTCTATATCTTCAAATAGTGAGTTAGTCATGAAAGTATATTAGGTATATATTTTAATAGAATATTGACATTGATACTATTATGTTTCAATAATTTGTTCCAAAAATTGCGGGGATTTTTACATAGATTTTTCGCAAATTTATAGCTATCGAAAATTTGTTTGATAAACTGACCCATAATAATTGTATTCGATAGTAATAAAATAACTTACAACAATAACGATGCGCTCGGATTACACTCACTTTTGCGAAATTAGTATAAAATGTATAGATTTGGTGTATATTATACCGGTGTAATAAAACTAACCCTTTGCGGGCGAGTTTATCGAAGTATTTCTTTAAAGTATTGTTTTTGTTTTCGTTTGAATTGTAAATAATACTATACATCATTAATCGTAGTCAATGCGATCTCTCGCAATTTTCAGCATCTTGTTTCGATAGTTGCACAAAGTACTGTTGGCCGTGTGGTCTGTAGGGTTTTTTCTCCATATTTAGTGTTTTGTCTGATGCAGTTTACACACGCTGGGGTTGTATTTTCTCTTTCCGGGCATTTTGAAAGGATGTGGTCGCCTGTGCAGTGTGGGCAAATTGGAGGGTTGGTTCGATGTAGACATCTTTTAGCCGTATGCATAAACATACAGCAATGAAAACATTGCGTCAGAGGGCTACAGTCGTCAATTTTTACTCGTTGAAACTGAATATTTAGTTTACCGAGTGCTAGAAGATTTTTTCGCATTTTCCCACTAGTTTCTATGATGTAGTTAGTGAATAGGCGCTGTTTTTCATTTATGTTTGTGTTCTTTATCTCCGCTATTAATGTGATTTTGTTGTCTTCACTTTCCTTGTAGACATCTTCAATTCCTTCGTTCTGGGTAATTATTCCGCAAACTATTTCTTCCTCAGTAAGATTGGATTTTAATCCTTTTATTATTATTTTAGGTTTTCTTTTTTGTACTTCATTTACCACCAGTTCATTTTTTAGTTTTTTTAATTCATCAGTTAGGATATTTGCATATTCCTTTTTAGGACACGATATTATTATTTTTTCTTCTTTTGTTTTCCTCAAACCGTTTATTCCTATCTTTAGGTTGTTTAATTTTATTTCCTTTTTAATTATATTTTCAATTTCTTCGGCTTTTGTATTATTTTTAGTTGACGATATAATGATTGAGAATCTCTCTTCTTGAGGCATAACTTTGGTTGTTGATACTACTTGGGCATAGGATGGTGTTATTGCGGTTTTCGTAATTTTTTCAATATTTCCCACCAATTGATCGTTTTTTTCAATAAGTTTGTCTTGTAAATGTATGATTTGTTCTTGCATTATTAGTATTGTAGATTTTATTTCATTATCGAGATCCAATATAATTTTTTCCATGTTGGTTTTAGTTTTAGAGTCCTTGACTGTTTGTATCTTTTGTACTTCATTTTTCAGCGTGTTTATTAGATCTTCTATCGCCATGAAAGGGTTACGGTTGCAAGCGCGAATATAATACCGCGGTAACGTGCTCCCGTTGCAAGCGTTAGAACACTACTGTTTAATAATAAATATTAAATAACATCGGGATGCACAACTTTCCGTTTATTCCTCATTACGATATTTTGAAATATCCTACTTGTGACCCAAAAAATATCAACATTTAGTTTAGTTTAGTTCTTTCTGCATTAGGTATAATTGCTTTGGCGATGATTATGAGTTTTTTTACATAATTCTACACAGGGAGGGGGCCCTGAGGAAAATAATTTTTCTCAAGGTCTATGTCATCTGAGATGCTGTGTGGAGAGTCTTTTTGAGGAGAGGAATGATGAATGGGTGAGTAATCTGAGTATTGCATCAGCTAGAAGGTACACTTTACATATAATTATTTATATATAACTGCACCCTCAACTCAAATTTGTATTTTTTGGATATGTCCGACTAATTAAATAGATGATCGATGTAATATGCTAAAAAGCGTGATTCGGGTTGCGGGTTTAAATCAATTAAAAATAATATATTTACGGCACATTCCAGAGTGGTAGATACTTTCAGTATCGTCTTGGTGGATATCACCATTCAGATACGAAACGCTGCTTGAAATTGCCTTAGCCGTGTTTGGTGACCAAATCTGAATAGCCGTGTACTTTCCTATCTTCCTATTTACCATCTCTTCCCCCTTTTTACGATCTTTAGCTTTCCCCGATTGGGGATACCGTAGTCGGTTCCAAGCCAACTGAGAATAAAGTCAACTCAACACCTCTTTGAGAAGTCATTAAAAGCTATGAAAAAATCATTTTATTTAATTAACCAATTTTTTTCATCACTCTAAATGACTTTTCCGAGATGGTTCTGAGTTGGTTTCATTCTGAGTTCATCATAGTCTTACTGGAGTATGGTATTCACATTATAAAAAGTAAGCTTAGCGATTGGATTAATTTTATTTCTATAATTTAATAATTATTTTAAAACAAAATTATTTATTCTCTTTATTCCGGTACATTGACCACAGTGCGTTCAATAGCCGCGCTTGCGGCCGCGGTACATACAACAAAATGACATAACTGAGAATTTGTGAAAAGCGAGTCGGAGCCGATTCAATAATGGAACCGGTCGGCCGCTTGATTAATGGCTACAGGCGGCTGTTGCCGTTCCGAAACCGTTATTGATTCGATACCTTTGGGTCTAGGACTTAGCCTGCCCTGCAGCAGATTTACCAAGACACGACGTGGCGGAAGGAACTTTCTGTTTCCCCTTTCTCCCACCCCATAAACCGGCATTTCCGCCAACAAGTTTCCCGAACATATATTAATCAAAAGTTGGCCCTTTTTGTCTGCATTGACCTGCCCACTTTTCAGTATAATTTATTCAATGGTTTTAGACGCTCCTTGCTTGTGGAACAAGTGATTAAGTAATCAATCTTTGAACCGGGATACTGAATACACAGGCAATCATGAAGCTGTTCACCGCATCTTTGTTTGATTTTGCAAGGATTCAAAGAGAACAAAAAAAGTTTTGTTGATCGTTATAACACCATGGAATTTAAATTTCGAAGAGTCTCTTTACATCTTACATAACTACGTATAAAGCTGAAAAACTTTTTATATTAACTCCACACAGGAGGCGCTGAGGAAAATAATTTCCCTCAGGGCCTATGTCATCTTAGAAGACACTGTGTGGAGGGTCTTTTTGAGGAAAGAAAGGAGTGAACGTCGATCTTGAAGAGAGCCATATTATATGAAAGAAGAAATACAGAGGCCCGCAAAAAAAAAAACAGCCGAACTGTGGAGCTCGAGAATGAGTCGTAGAAGCGAGGAATCAATGACGATAGTTCCTCGGTACATCTTCCATCGAAATACCGGTAGGACAAGGACAGCATTCCCTCCGACGCCTGTACTCTAAAGATTGCAATCCGTTCGTTAAGATGGGAGAATCAAACGCACCGCCCGTTTCTGCACGGTGTCAATGATTTTTTTTAGGTATTTTGGGGCTCCAGACCAGAAGTGGCTGTCAAATTATACCGTGGGGCGCATTTGCGATTTGCACAGGTGTAGAATTTGTATACTATTAAAGTATCGGTGGGACCTGTACAGTACGCCCAGTCGTTGAGAGGCTAACTTAACTCTGGCTTCGATGAAGCTTGTAATACTTGATCAGGTCACTTAGCATCACACAAGCGCATCAAAAGAAGGCCTGTCCGGAAGATTACTTCCGTTGAAGGAGATTAGATTTTTTGTACGAACTGGACGTTTGTTGCAGTAAGAACTCCCGAACGGTTAGGTTAGGTTAGGTTAGGTTAGGTTAGGTTAGGTTAGGTTAGGTTAGGTTAGGTTAGGTTAGGTTTAAAAATGAGTATTGATTAACGTATTTTCTACTCAACCAGTTAGGTCAAGAACAAAAGTGTTCACTTTAACAATTTTTGGCGATGTAATTATTCACCTCCACATTAATTAAACAAGGGTCGTGCTCCATAACTTTATGCACGTAAATAACAATCTGGTTTTACGTACGAATCAAAGAAAAACTTTTTTCAATCCTAACCAAAACACCTTCGCCAATATATGTAATCTATTCGAAATATATTCTCGGAACGGAGACTTTTAACGGCTTCTTTAATTATTCGTAGCTACGTACCTATAATTAAATTTGACAGTATTCTAATCATCCCTAAGCACTAAGATTCCCAAAGTGGTCCACATCAGCGAGAAAAAAATGGGGCCCACGAGATTTAAATGGGGGTACTCGTGGGGGGACATCAAAGTATTATTTTGTGTAGGTACATAAAACTTGTAATAGACATAGATATGTCTTATTTGATATTTCACGAAAATGTACCTATCATACGTTCCAATCTTCTGAAAGATACACCTTTCGTCTATCCTCTATTATGAGCTATCGCAATAAATCTATATTACGTACACTTAGAACTAGAAAAGGACAATTAAAGTAATTTTCTCTTGAAATTTATTATAGTATAGGTAGGTGCTTTATCAATTTATTGTTTTCTGGCAATCAGATCCAATTTTGAAAGTTACATTTAAATTCAAAGCTACAGAACCAGAGTGAGCATCAGCACAGGTAAGCCACCCAGTAAGGGCAATATTGTTGGAATGTGCTATAAAATGTTTTGGGCAATATGGGGTATAGTTTCGATATTTTATCCAGGGTCTGACAGTCTACAGGCCTTGCCCACGTCTGTAAACTGGAATGCGTGCGTGTGGAGGTATTTAATAACAACTCTTGATTTAACGCGAGTTAAAATATATTTACAATGGAACTTTTGTGTTAGAGGTAAAGCAGGTAGAGAGGACGAACACTAAAACCGGAATGAATTTGCAAATGAAATTGCGTTGTCACGCACCTAGCCAGAGAGTAGTGACCGGTGATACCATTGTAAAATCGGATAAAAATGGTATTTTATGGTTGTTATTTGCTTCTCTACAATGTGAGATGTTGTACCAAAATAATTAAAAAAGAGTTAGATAATGGACACATATCCGGAATAAGTATATTTGATTTCGCTATATTCTGAATTGTTTGATCTCAAAATTAAATATTAACTTAGTATTATTTTCAATAAAGTTCTGAACAAAAAATTTACTTTTTTTTCAATAATTGTCCGCTCCAATATTGAAGTGAGTAGTTCTGTATCAGCTTTGAAAAAAGCATTTGACATACATGTGTTTAGGAAAAAAATCAGCATGTTGGTATACAAGGTAAAAAAATATTGGGAATCTTTGCCTTAGCATGACGTTGCTGTCGAGATTGCTTTTTTGAAAGGTTTTCACACTTTAGTTTTCTGAGTGATGTGTTTTTTTTGTGATAAGAAAATCCAAAATATTTCCTATTCATTTTCATATTCAACAGCAATAAAAATATTTTTTTCCGAAGATTTAACTGCGTAAAAGTTATTTGCGTCTTACGATGCCGTCTAATACATAAGACCGATTGATGCCTAACAAATAATCAAATTCAATTGGGTTATTACAAATAATATTGTATCTACCAATAAAACCATTGATTTAATAGTGGCCCTTAAGAGAAATGGCTTTGAGGCCTTTTAATATAAAAATTAAATTCATCAGTCGCTTTTAATTTCAAATTAAATTTATACTTAAAAAAACATGGTGCAGTTTTATTTATTTTATTTGGAAAACCAACAGTTACAATAATTAATAATGTTTGATGAAATATGTGTAAATATTAAACCAATAATAGGTTTTTACTGAAGTATATTAAATTATTTAGTGAGTAGGTACAAAGAAAAATAGTTAAATTAGGTTATAGGGATGGGATGGTGGAAGGTAGGCGAAAGGGATGTATCTGTTCTGTGTAAATAGTAGTATGCATGTGTAATTGTTATTTATTAATTTTAGGTTTGAAAATGTTAGGTACCTACTGTGTTAAATAAGTCGAATTCACTGTGTGAAATGTTAAAAATGTGTGAAGCGCGGTGAATAAATGTTTAGAGTTAGTGTTGCATTGAGGAATGTTTGTTTAATGCGTGGTTTTGTCTGGTTTGTCTGATGGGCACCCTTGGTTGAATTCTTTCTAGTAATTCAGGGCAAACTATCATAGAGGTAGCTATTTTTGTAAAAATAGTACGTCTGCCAAATTTCTTCGACTTTCCAAGGACGATATCCTGAAGAATGCGTCTGACTCTTCGTGGCTCAGATGAGGACGATAGCTCCGAAAATGAAGGTATCATAGAAATCGGTAGAACACGGTAGAAGTGAAACTTTCAGAAAACTAAAGTGGACAAGAGTGGGGAGGCTTCGAAGCACCGCTTAAAGGCGAGACCGTCTCATTCTCTCGCAGGCGAAATCCTATAGATGTATGTGTTTGTCTCTTTTTAGTGTCGCTTTTTCGTTTCATCGAGTTTCAAATCACAACGGTGCTAAAGAAGTTTTCGCTTCAAAAATTTCTTATTTTTAAATAGTAAGCGAGGCAAAAATGTGTTTTAAATAATTGTGATTCACTCCCAAATAATTGCCAAATTTACCTTAAAAATCATGGAAAATAGAATCCTATAATGGTCTGCACATTATTATTCAAATCCTAGTTCAATAAAGTAGCACATGTCCGTACTAGATATTTACTTTATCCTTTGATTAAAAAAATACTTATTCGGTTTGTTTAAGTATTTTGGCCTCAAATCCAAATGTACGTTTTTTTAATGAAAAAGGCCGCGTAGCCCTTCTTCGTAAAATGGTATTTGAGGTTAAAGCCACACAAAACAATAATAAGTTCGTGGGTTTATCATCAACCGAAAATATTTTTTAATATTATATTTATGTTACTTAGCAGAAAAAGGTTCATAATTTCAAATCGAGCTTCAACAAATATTTATTACGAGTATTTGTGCACTGACGATAGAACCGTTGGAAGTGCTTTATGGGAGCGTCGTGTTCCCGATGTTTGTTATTCCTTACTCCTGGTGATTTGGTCCAACATATTTTATTACAATATCAAAATTATTTCCTGTACAGATACTTAATTTCATTTGCCTACCTGGGGCTTATGAATTGAAAGATTTTATGTAAACTTGCGACAACTGTTATCTTTCAAACCGTATAGATCACACTACTTGGAATTACAATTTGGGAAGCGGGTATGGGTATCACCGCCTCTGGAATCATTTATTGGATAACCAGCACCTCTACCGTAGGTCGCACCAAGTGGACCGTTACGTTTGGTGACTTGGCAAGGGTGCCCGGATGCATCGGATGAGTGTGTTAAGGTCTTGCCTTGACGGGTCGGGTCGGGAGAGGCCAATTTTGGGAGATTATTAGACCTTGTATGCTGGTCTCTCTCGACCCATCGTCATCTGCTTTTTCAAGAGAGTGTAAGTAATATTAGACAAATCAATATTATTAAACAATAATATCAATCATCAAACATAATAATTCCGGTTTTCGGTGCACGTGTGAAGTGGTGTGAAATGTTCCGGGTGAAATCATTCACGTTCAATGAACTCTTAATTTTCAAAATCGGAACTTATTGGAATTCAGCCGAGCGATAAAGTAAGTACCAAAATTATTTTATTTTGTATTTCGTTTATTATGTTTCTCTTTCGTGTATTTCTTTTATTTAAAGTGTTGACAAGTAATTCTTCCTGTTTACACAATCATTCACAACGTTCATTCGAAAAGTAAATTTCGGTCGTCTCTTTAATTTAAAAATAATAATAATTGTATTCTAAAGAAAATTGACTCGACAAATCTAACAATTATAATATCCCGTGATTCTATACGTCTCTGAGCTTATATTCTTTCTAATTTTGAACCTATGAGTTATGGAGTTTTCTAAACATAAATACCTTGAACGATTTTTTTTACATTAATTCTATTAATTCTTAGAACTACCAGGGCCAGTCAATAAGTAATGCCTCCTATTTTTTTTCTCCTTTAATTGTCAAGTAATAAAAAGCGCAATTACAGGGGTCAACAACCACATTATTGACGGTTAATTTGTTACTTTTCAATATAATCTCCATCCATTTCCACAGCTTTGGTCCATCTTCAAGGGCATGTATCACAGCGTTGTAAAAAGTACGGTCATATTCAGAACACCATCACCATAACTTTCCCCGTCGATCACACAGTTTTGGTTTTTTTGTCATTGATGAGTTTGTGTGATGCCATTCCATTGACTGCCTCTTTGATTCAGGTTAAAAAAAATTAACCAATTTTTCGTATCCGGTCACAATTTTTTCCAGAAACTAAGAGCTGCAAGTGTTGTGAGGCCATTGTTTTTCTTGTTTCTTTATGAATGAGTGCAGTCTCTGCAATCAACGGCCTGCGCCGCCCCGCTTTTCCTCAGCCAGTGGTGTTTGTCCTTCAGCTTCGTTACACGTAACGAATCCATCGTCTAGCAGTGCTGACGTCCACTGTTGCATCATCGTACACATTTTTCAGTCATTCATGAATGTGAATTTTTGCGTTTCACCGTCTACGGTCAAGAATGAATCAAATAACGCAATCTATTACGAACATTGAGATTGGCCATTTTGTAAGCGACTGCAGTGCTACCACCTGCTGACGCAAAAGTTACTACTGCAGCAGATTGTAGAAGAAGGTTTGAGGAATGGCACCAAATTTAAAATTTTCACTTAACTAACTTTATTTAAATAGAAAAAAATTGGAGGCATTACTTATTGACTGACCCTCGTACATAATTTTTGAGAATGCTGTAAGGAAGGTATTTTTAAGAAAGGTAAGAGAGGAAGGTCTGGAAAGAAAAAAGGGGTGGGATGTGTTAGCGCCAATTATGATTTTTGTAAATCGGTAAATGTGTTAGCGCCAATTATGATTTGGTAAATCGGTAAATGTGTTAGCGCCAATTATGATTTGGTAAACCGGTGAATGTGTTAGCGCCAATTATGATTTGGAAAATCGGTAAATGTGTTAGCGCCAATTATGATTTAATAAATCGGTAAATGTGTTAGCGCCAATTATGATTTGGTAAATCGGTGAATGTGTTAGCGCCAATTATGATTTGGTAAATCGGTGAATGTGTTAGCGCCAATTATGATTTGGAAAATCGGTAAATGTGTTAGCGCCAATTATGATTTAATAAATCGGTAAATGTGTTGGCGCCAATTATGATTTGGTAAATCGGTGAATGTGTTAGCGCCAATTATGATTTGGTAAATCGGTAAATGTGTTAGCTCCAATTATGATTTGGTAAATCGGTAAATGTGTGAGCGCCAATTATAAATAAATAAATAAAATAAAGTATAAAGGTCTTTATTCCAGAATGTGTGAAGGTGAGTGCAATACCACACATCCCATATAGTGTGTAAGTACATACATAAAAAAAATAGATATTTATAAAATATGGTAATAAGAAGAAAATAAAATAAAAATATAAGTAATAAAATAAATAAAAAATCAGTCTGGGGTTATGGGAGCCAGTGTCTTCCTCCAATGTTCTTCTAAGGGACTGTACCCATACTACGTGACACGTTTAGGGGGGGGTCTTCAAAATGTCACCCTTGGTACAAATGAGCGGCGGCGGGCATAGGTTTTTTGGTCATGGTGGGGGGGGGGGGGGGTTAAAAATGGCAAAAAAGTTGGTCACGTAGTTTGGGTACATTCCCTAAGCTCGATCCTGAAGTCAAACGGAATTCTATTATGAGAATGTTTCTGGAGTGGTTTATCCTTCCCCTCAGTCCTGCAATCCTGGTTCTTAATAGAGCTTTAAATCCTGGAACTCGCCCTTCTGTAAACATTGAGGGGCACTGCAGTGCCTGGGGAGTCCAAATATCAGACGGTAAGCATTGTTATATTGCACCCGAAGCCTTTCCATGGTTCTTTTTTTGAAGGTTGCCCAAAGCTCGCATGTGTACAGGGTGGTGCAGAAGGCTAGGAATAGCGTCCTTTTTACCCGTGGCCGAAATAGCCGAAATCTTCTACGGAGCATTATGATTTGGTAAATCAGTAAATGTGTTAGCTCCAATTATGATTTGGTAAATCGGTAAATGTGTTAGCGTCAATTATGATTTGGTATCTCAGTAAATCGCTCGCTAACTTATTTTTGTGTTTATTTGGGAACAGAAATATTTTTGTTCTATGGCAATTATCTGCTCCCTTTCCCCGCTTGTCCCCAAAAACGTCAGGATGTTCAAGCAGGGCCGCAGATACGGGGTCCTCGTGAATATAACTCGCTTAACAAAACGTCAGGATGTTCAAGCAGGGCCGCAGATACGGGGTCCTCGTGAATATAACTCGCTTAACAAAACGTCAGGATGTTCAAGCAGGGCCGCAGATACGGGGTCCTCGTGAATATAACTCGCTTAACAAAACGTCAGGATGTTCAAGCAGGGCCGCAGATACGGGGTCCTCGTGAATATAACTCGCTTAACAAAACGTCAGGATGTTCAAGCAGGGCCGCAGATACGGGGTCCTCGTGAATATAACTCGCTTAACAAAAACGTCAGGATGTTCAAGCAGGGCCGCAGATACGGGGTCCTCGTGAATATAACTCGCTTAACAAAACGTCAGGATGTTCAAGCAGGGCCGCAGATACGGGGTCCTCGTGAATATAACTCGCTTAACAAAAACGTCAGGATGTTCAAGCAGGGCCGCAGATACGGGGTCCTCGTGAATATAACTCGCTTAACAAAAACGTCAGGATGTTCAAGCAGGGCCGCAGATACGGGGTCCTCGTGAATATAACTCGCTTAACAAAAACATCGCAATTACTCCCCATCACGCATTCTTGAAAACTATTCACATTCGCAATAACGAATTTAAATATACGAATTTTTGTCATAATTATTCACAACTCGCAAGTATCGGTGTTCGAAGTGTGGACAGCAATCACCGCATAATATAATACGCATAACATAATACGCAAAGTTCATATTGAAACCAAGGGTTCATAGTAATAATAAGTGAAAATAACAAAACCCATGGTAATGAATGTTGTGAGGAATTAATTCTACAAATTACGGAGAATCCATTCAATTGTACAGCCCTGTGAGTAATTTCTTTTATTTATTTATTTATTTATTTATTGTTTCTTTACACTGTAGGTAAAAATGTTTACAATACAATTTGTTACCTCACTAGGACAAGCCTGTGTTGAGGTTAACAATAATTATACAAGTTAACAAAATAACACAAAATTATACAGATTTTGAAAGAACAATATTGTTGTATTTCTTACAGATTGAGATTATGGGTACCCAGGACCCACTAAACTGATGGCGCTATTTAAATATATAATCAGTGTCATTATATTATGTCATGTCAACCAACTTAATAAATATGCATTATTCCGACAAGACCAACTCGGCAATCCCATCTGTTTCATTTGCCTACATGTAGAACTAACATTAGAAAAAATTCAACAATTCCCCGTATATGTGCGCAATATAACACAAAATTTCAAAATATAGACATTTTTAGCCATACACTACAGAAATATCGATTAGAAGTAACACGTACGATCGAAAATTAATACGAGAGTGTGAAAAGTATCCGGAGCATCTCCTATCCTCCCCCTTTATTCCCCTTCCTCTCCTCCTCACCTCAAATTAATTTTAATATGTAATAAAACTCTATCTCCAATCAACTTTAACATAGGAGACTTTGGGAGGAATGCAGATCCCGCCAATGTGGAGGATTTTAATAAAAATGCACTTTCTAGATGAGAAAAGTGTGGAAAAGTTGAATAAAAAAGAAATTAAGGTGCGCTCGGCAAAATTGAGGGAGATACAGCCGTTTAAAGTATGAATAAAATGTCACTTTATGAACCGATACTGTCAGCCATTTTGAAACCTTAAAGTTGGTAGCACTCGTAATCGTCCTCTAAAAACATGGTTTATGTAACATGGTTTGTGCCCCTTTATAACGCCTACTCGCGTCAACGCAAGAAAAACATCCCAGTTTTCAAGTAGTTTAGCGGCTACGCCAGGTTTGTGTAACATGGTTTGTGACCATTATTAATTCTGTTTTTCATAATTACGCGTCTTATTATATATCACACGAAGTTGGCTACAATCGTATCAACCTTCGGTCATAGCAAGTCTGAGATACCAACATAATAGTAACAAAATGGCGTAGTATAAGTTCACGAAGTGTCATTTTATTCATTCTTTAAACGGCTGTATCTCCCTCAATTTTGCCAAGCGCACCTTAATTTCTTTTTTATTCAACTTTTCCACACTTTTCTCATCTAGTAAGTGCATTTTTATTAAAATCTCCCACATTGGCGGGATCTGCATTTCACCCGAGACTTTTTTGGCTTGACTCGATTTAACAATGTATATATTTATCTTTATTTTTTATGTATAAGCTGTTTGTCCCTTACTAATAAATAAATAAATGCATGAAAATAATTTTGCCATAGATTCTATAACTTCTAGCTGAAACAGGATGGAATCTAGGTGCCAGTGTGTCAAGAAGTGACGAACGTATAAATCCATACCTTTGTAACGGGTTGATTCAATTACGGACCGTCCAACCCCGCTTACGAGTCAAGATACTATTATGACGTTTGCGACAGGCCATCACTAACTGATATCACCAGAGCTACCGCTTGTGCAGAGAAACCGTTTGCTGCTAACTTCAGTACACACGAAGCAGACCCAAGGAAGATACGCGACTGCGGCTGTTAAGATCAAACACCCTATGGCGAATTTGGAACGTAACGTAACTTTAATATTTTAATTTAGTTAAAACCAGGTAACCGATTTAACTTAAAGACATTCATTAGTTTTTGCATTTAACTATAAAATTAAATGGCGCCCTTACTCTCATTATTATGTTTATAATCATGCTATGCACACTTACTAATAACTCACTTGTAACATTATTGACTGACAAGATTTTATCTTCGAGGATCTCGTGTCCGGCCCTAGATATAATTAAATATAGAGTCTTTATCTAACTTCGCTTCTCACCACTTGTACTTTACAGTAAATTCAATAAATCATACTTTATGTTATTTAATTTCCGTCTTTTATTGCGATTGACTTGATATCATCGATATATTAACTATAGATAAGCCCTTCCATATCCAATTTCAATCTCAAAGTGACACCAGTTTTACGAGAAATTTCATAATACAACTACCGAATTCCGTTGCATCTTTTCCGTGACGTAGTTGTTTTACTAGGAAGAAATTAAACATTTTTTATCAATTGTTACTTTTCTCGATACGCTGCCTCGAATTCATAAGTTATGTACATATTTTTTTAGATATTCATATAACTGATTAAATTGTTAATAATAAAGTCCGCGATAGCCCATACCTAAAATATTTCTAACTGCCTGAAATTTGTGTTTTAAAAATGATCTTCACAAAGCTAGTAATTCCTTTACTGCGAATTTGCTGGAAAACAAATTAGCTCCACGCATACCAACTAAAGGTGCAAACCAAAGCTTCTTGCGATCTTTTGACTGTGAAATAATGGACTTACTTTTTGATAAATGTTTTCGTAAACCAATATTTTTGGTTCCGGTGTCATTTTTAAGACCTACACGCCCTGTCTAGATATACTTGGTCGAAGCATATATTTCATGCTCTACTTTTCAGTTACTACAACCAGCCACATTTATTAAATCAGCATTATTTATTACATTAATGATACATTATATACCTAATTTAAGGTTACACCTTCTACAGATTTTTTGCCGGAGAGGTCAAAAGGTCTTCCTCAATCAGTTTCTCCCCATCTGGACTGCTAAGCAGCAGGTGGGCAGGCGCTACGGCTGCCAAGACCCGTACAAACCTCACCCCATGAACCCATCACCTCTGTTAATTCACCAAAAGTAGCTAACCACTTAGAGTGACTTATGACAGTGGTGTTCGTTATCCAATAAATGGTTCCCTAGTCAGCGGTACCCATAACCGCCTCCCAAATTGGAATTAGTTGTTTTTCAGTTGAGTACAATTTAACAAACGTTCATTAGTAAGACCACCGAATAACAATAATGAATATCACGTGCTGTCACAAATCTACCATAATTTATTACTCTCATATCGGTATAACGAAGGTTGCATGGTTTCACGTTCGCATTTGTATTAAAAAGTAAAAGGAAACTCTTTTGTCTAGTTTAACGAATCAGAAGGTTGGTTTCTTAATTGAGACAGATGAATGCAGCAACGAAAAGCTGAGAAAATCCGTTAAAAGGAAAAATAAAGCTCGATGCAGTAGCGCGCTTCTTTATCGTCGCTTTCCTCCGAAAGGCGTGGGAAAGAATTGTTTTTAGTTTTTCCTTGTTATTTGTGTTAGGTACATTTTAGTGTCAGTCTTTTGCTATAGTAACAGATAAGTTCTTTAATTAAATGTAGGATTTTGCAGAACACGAATCTCTGATTTTGAATTAATTATTTTTAACTACCGTTTCGTTCAGTTTTATTTATGAGAAGCTTGTTTTAGTACAAATAATACAAAATAAGAAAACTTAAACGGATTATTTTCTCAGTGATATACTATATAAGAATTCATAAAATTATATACATATATTACTAGCAGTTAAAAACCCGCTCCGCAGGTTTTTGATGCTAGGCCCCGAGGGCAGCTTTGTCTAATGATTTCGTAATGCCAGAGCTCACTATTGTATACAGAAACCATCGCAGGCATGCGCACATCAAATCCCCAAATTTAATTGCAATCGGATAAACGGTTTAGCAATGAATAATTTCATGATGCCAGAGGTCACTATTTTATACAGATAACATCGCGGGCATGCATACATCAAATCCCCAAAGTTTCATCGCAATCGGTTGAACGGTTTAGCAATGAATAATTTCATGATGCCAGAGTTCTCTATTTGATACAGAAAACATCGCGGGCATGCACACATCAAATCCTCAAAGTTTCATCGCAATCGGTTGAACGGTTTAGCAATGAATAATTTCATGATGCCAGAGTTCTCTATTTTATACAGAAAACATCGCGGGCATGTACACATCAAATCCCCAAAGTTTCATCGCAATCGGTTGAACGGTTTAGCAATGAATAATTTCATGATGCCAGAGCTCACTATTGTACACAGAAAACATCGCGGGCAAGCGCACATGAAAACCCCAAAGTTTCATCGCAATCGGATAAACGGTTTAGCAATGAATAATTTCATGATGCCAGAGTTCTCTATTTTATACAGAAAACATCGCGGGCATGCACACATCAAATCCCCAAAGTTTCATCGCAATCGGTTGAACGGTTTAGCAATGAATAATTTCATGATGCCAGAGTTCTCTATTTTATACAGAAAACATCGCGGGCATGCACACATCAAATCCCCAAAGTTTCATCGCAATCGGTTGAACGGTTTAGCAATAAATAATTTCATGATGCCAGAGCTCACTATTGTACACAGAAAACATCGCTGGCAAGCGCACATGAAAACCCCAAAGTTTCATCGCAATCGGATGAACGGTTTAGCAACGAATAATTTCATGATGCCAGAGTTCTCTATTTTATACAGAAAACATCGCGGGCATGCACACATCAAATCCCCAAAGTTTCATCGCAATCGGTTGAACGGTTTAGCAATGAATAATTTCATGATGCCAGAGCTCACTATTGTACACAGAAAACATCGCGGGAAAGCGCACATGAAAACCCCAAAGTTTCATCGCAATCGGATGAACGGTTTAGCAATGAATAATTTCATGATGCCAGAGTTCTCTATTTTATACAGAAAACATCGCGGGCATTCACACATCAAATCTCCAAAGTTTCATCGCAATCGGTTGAACGGTTTAGCAATGAATAATTTCATGATGCCAGAGCTCACTATTGTACACAGAAAACATCGCGGGCAAGCGCACATGAAATCCCCAAAGTTTCATCGCAATCGGATAAATGGTTTAGCAACGCATAGCAGACATCCATATATATATACATACTAGCTGGTACCCGGCATGCGTTGCTATGCCATTTAATAAAGAAACTGTTCCTCCCTGCGCATCCTTTCCCATTCGACCTGTTCACCTTCATCCTCCCCTTCCTCCCCCGCGTCCTCTTCCCCTCTCGCGTTCCCACTCTTCCTCCTCCACCTTCCCTCTCTTCACTCTACTCCCCACCCTTCTCCCGCCCCGTGAACCCCCTTCCCGAGTTCCCCTCCCCCTCCCGTATTCGCCTTCCCCCTCCTGCGGACCCCCCTCCCGAATCCCTCCACCCTCCCGGGTTCCCCTCACCCCTCCTGCATTCCATTCATTTATTCCTGATACATTCAGTTTTCAAACTGCTCGCGTGCCACCTATTTGAATTTTTTTATACAAATTACATTATGCCAGAGCTCGCATATTTTATTCTGATGTTTTAGCTACATATATTATTGTACAGTTTAATTAAATTCTATTCAGTAGTTTTTGCGTGAAAGCGGAACAAACACACATAGATCCGTTCTTCGTTTAATATTATGGCTGTCCGATGGCATACGATCTAATGCCATTTTGACTAAATCATTGTTCTGATGAAGAAGCCTTTGCAGCTCTTGGACAATGGTTCGTTTCACTGTTGGATTATGAGCACAACGCCTTTCAACTTCTCCATCTTGACTGCCCATAAAACGCTAGCTTTTTCCCGCGGCTTCGCTCGCATGGTATTAGGGTGATTTCCACTCCACTCCCCCCATCCCCCTCCCCTCCACCCAATCCTACCCCTCCCCTCACCACCTTCCCTACACACTCCTACACCCCCCCCTTCCTTCCCTCCCCCCTCTTCCACCCACAACCCCCTCCACCCCACCCTCCTCCCCCTCCCCACTCCCTCCCCCTACCTCCACCCATCTCTCGCATTCCACAAATTCATTCCCCGTACATTTAGTTTTCAAACTGCTCGCGTGCCACCCATTACAATTTTTATACAAATTTCATAATGCCAGAGCTCAACAGTAGTTTTATACAAATAGTTTTATACAAAATAACGAACAAAAAAAATTTATCCAATTTGGTGCAGTCGTTCGGAAGTTATGCGCATACATACATTTCGGTGATTCATTTTTACTGCAACGCCAAAAAAGCACTCTTTTTATGGTGAATTGATTGGTTAAAAAAAAAACATTGTTTCCAAGGCAACAATTTGTTTGCTTTTCTTCTGACATTTGCAATAACTCGATTTTGTTATTCTGAACGAACCAACAATGACAATTACAAAAAAAACATTGTTTCCAAGGCAACAATTTGTTTGCTTTTCTTCTGACATTTGCAATAACTCGATTTTGTTATTCTGAACGAACCAACAATGACAACCATCAAAATATTAAAATTTAAATAAGCGATAATCCGAGTAACGTGGACATATGTTGTCGATTCAAAACCTTTAATTTAATACGTGCTTCAATTCGAGCGGACCCGAGTCTACCGTACCGAAGGGACGAACGTCAAATGATTGACAGGAAAGTAGGTAGAACAGTTTATGTGGGAAAATTAAATTGTTGTTTTTACTATCTTCCTCGCATTTTTTCCATATTTTAAAACCTTTTAAACCTTCCCTGGCCTACGACAAACATTTCAAAACCAAAATCAGCTAAATCGGCCCAGTCGTTCTCGAGTTTTAGCGAGACAAACGAACAGCAACAGATTTTTTATATATATAGAAGATAGAAGATACACAAACCCAGAAACAATATATATATATATATATATATATTTTAATATATGGATACACTCATTTTCATTTGTACAAATTTCATAACCCCAGAGCTTACCATTATAAATAGCCTATAACCTTCGCGGGTGTGCGCACAACAAATCACCCAAATTTCATCGCAATCTGATTGTTCGTATCATAGAAACAAACAAACAAATATTGATTTTTATATTATGGATACATAGATTAAAATGTTTTTCTCTCGGAAAGCTCTCAATCCTCACCGCTTTAAAAACAAAAATTAAAATCACTGAAACCATGCAAGGTGATTATTGGCATGTCTGTGTACTCGAAATAAGGTCAATTGTATCTGACTTTGGGTGAGATTTTCGAAAAAACGAAATGTCAAAGCTGAAGCCAAGTTCAACCTGTAGTTTGACTAGGTAACCAGAGTGAATGGTTTTAGCCCCAAAAAGCCAAATTTAAAATAAAAATTCAATGATGCCATGAAAAAAGAAAAAGGTTTAAATTTGTTAAGTCTACGCCTTGTTACCTAAACCAAACTTTCAATAAACATAGATAACTTACCAAGATCTAGACAGCCATCATAGATTCAAAAGACTAGAAAGGAAAAAAAAAGTTTTCTCTGATCCCGACTAAGCCTCGGAGCTTTAAACGTCTGTTGGATAAACACCACAATGGCGTATTCCTTGTTCTTATTTGAGTTCTTTGCTCGATTTCGGGTTGTCGGTAAAAGATGTATGGGGATTACTTTAATACTTACCAGACTTTGTTTCATACGGTAAAAGCTTTGACATTTTCGTCGGCTGGTGATGAGGATGAGAAATAATTAATAATTCTTTTTAACCCCCCAACGAGAGATGAAATAATTATGTGTTTTCATGTTGATCAAAATACATCATATTACATTCACTGAAATTAAGAGTCATAAAATATTGTCATTCGTCATACCACTTTTTATTTATTTTTTAACTCTTGACCACCTGACATCGGTCTCAGAGATTCCGGCGATTTTGTTTTTCAAATTATTCCGTTACTAGATATGCGACACAACTGTGAGTCGATGTACTTTTCCCTCGCCTCCGCCAGTACTCCCCAGTATAGTCAGCAGCTCCAGACGTGCGCGAGTTTATAAATTACAGGTTAAGTATATTTTCCATGCGGTCCCTGTGACCGAGGTTAGGCGACCGATCTCAGATTTTCAAAGTTCCTCGATTTTTTCCTAAAATTAGTATATCAATAGAAAAGTGCTGAGTTTTTATTTATTTCGAAATATTCATTTATTTATTAATAAATAAATTTCGAAATGTATTTTATAAGTTAATATGTTCTTTTGCACACTTTTGTAACTTTTTATGAATAAAATTATAATTGAAATGCATTGACGAAAACGTAATGACTTTTATTTATTGTAAAAATTAATATATGATTATCAAACATGGAAAATATACAAGTGCTCTTCAGGACCGACGTCAGGCGGTAATGCAACAGAAAAGTACGTTGGTTGGCTAAAGGTTAATATAGACAAACCTTCCCGGGTTATGAATAACCTGACAATTATTGTAAAACTCCTACTTAACCACCATCATTTTAAGCGGAAAACATTCCTTGTGCAAAAATAGAGGACTTTTTTAATTTTTTTTAAAATTTTTTTATTTGTAATAATAAAAACAAGGTAAATACAATATGACAAGAAAAATAAAAATATTTTACAGAAAAAGAAAAGTCCCAATAAACTACTTTTTAGTAGTTTGTCAATGGGTGCTTTTACTTTGAGGATTTAAATAAACTTATTTTACTTTATTTTGCAGTTACAATTTTGTGCTAATGTCTAATACAATTTTTTTCTTTCGGCGAGCCAATTCTTCAACATAATATTTGTTTTACCATTTGTACATTTTTTAATTTCAGCAGGTAACATATTCAATAAATTTGGTATCATGTAGTCCAGCGTTCTTTGTCCATATTTGTTCAAGTGCTTAGGTACAATTAGTCCTTCATTTAGCTTAAAACGGGTATTGTAAATGTGATCCAGTTTATGTATGTATATAGGGCTTTTCATATGCTGAGATATAATTTTATACCACAGAATTGCTCTTACTGAGAGAATTTTGAGATTCTGGTAAAAGTACGGAACATTATGTCTTTGTTCGTATAAACTTTTATGCGCTAATAATTTAACTAATGATTTTTGAACCGATTGAACATGATTTATATTTTGTGTTACAGGAAAGTCCCCAGGCTGTAATTCCATACCTTATAATAGATTCAGCTAATGATAAATAAATTATTCGAAGTGTGCATATTGGAACATAGAATTTTAATTTATATAATCTGCTAACAATAGATCTGAGTCGTTCACAGACGTTATTTATTTGTGAATCCCATTTGAAAAAACAGTCAATAATAACTCCTAAATAAACATATTCTTTAACCAGTTCAATATTTTCACATGTGCACAATGTAGAGATACCGACATGTAAGCAATCTGAAGTGTGTGTTTTAATTTCAGGTGTAATAATATTTGCCTTGGCATTGGGTGATCTAATGTGTATCAATTTAGTTTTTTTTTGCATTTATAATTAAACCAGAGTCATGAGACCATTTCAAAAGTTCAATGTAATCTTCTTGTAAGAGTTTAATACATAATTGCAGATCACAGCATGAAATTACCAATGCAGTACCATCCGCGTACACAAAGTGTTTTACATGTTTAAAAATGTACTTAACAAAAGATACATATAAATGATATATACAATTGGACCTAATATGGAACCTTGAGGAACGCCTGCTAAAATTCTTCTTTTTTTACTTAAGGTGTTCAATAGCTTTATTTTCATGTATCGGTTGCTCAAGTAATTTTCAAAGAGTTTTAGAAGTCTTCCTCTTATTCCTATGATTTCTAGTATTTGCAATAATTTTCTATGATTAATAGTGTCAAATTCCTTGGAATAATCTATGAATCAAACTAATACATGATTTTTACTATTCAATTCATTATTTATTAAACTGGCAAATTTTTGAAGTAGCATTTCAGTGCCTTTTTTTTGGAAGCCATATTGATTGGTATCAATAATCGAAAAATCTTCTAAATATTTGATTAATTTCAGCTGAAAGTATTTTTCAAAAATTTTTTCAAGTGATGGCAAAATACTAATCGGCCTATTAGAGTGTGATCACCTCCTTTATAAATAGGTCTGATAATACTGCATTTTAAGTCATCTGGAATTTTGGCTTCAAGTAAGATTGTATTTACAAAATGAGCTATAATTGGAGCTAATATTATTATGTGTTTTTTAATATCGCACATTTAGGCGAATTGAACTCACGACGTGATGCCTGGATGAGAACCCGACATATATATCCTCTCAGCTACCAGTCGGTTACTTATTTCATATTATTGTACTAGGGGCAGTCAAAAAGTAATGCCTCCTATTTTTTCTACTTAAATAGAGAAAGTTAAGTAAAAATTTTGAATTTGGTGCTATTCCTCAAACCTTCTTTTACAATCTGCTGCAGTAGTAACTTTTTGCGTCAACAGGTGGCAGCACTACAGTCGCTTGCAAAATGGCCGACATCGAAGTTCGTATTAGACAGCATTCTGTGATTAATACTTGACTGTAGACATGAAAAACTGAAAAACGTGTACCATGATGCAACAGTGGATGTCAGCACTTATAAACGATGGATACGCCGCTGTAACGAAGCTGAAGGACAAACACCGCTGGCTGACGAAAAGCGGCCGATGATTGCAGAAACTGCATGCAACATTGAGCGAATTGGTGACATCATTCGTGATTACCCCAAAAAACTACAGATGTCGCATTCTCTCCCCCAGAAAAGACAATGTATTAGCAAAAGTTTGTGCAAGGTGGGTTCCATGAAAGTTAACCGACCAGAATAAAGAAACAAGAAAAACAACAGCCTCACAACACTTGCAGCTCTTAGTCTCAGGTACAAATTGTGACCGGAGACGAAATATGGGTTAAATACATTATAAATACAAAAAAGGTAAAAGAAAGTACGGGTTATAAAATATAACTATACGATTGAATAGAATTATAGAAATTGATAAAATTTGAAAAGAATTACATAATTAAATTAATTGGATGAATTAATAGGAATTCAAAAATTATGAATGTAATGAATTCAAATAATTGAATGGATTTGAAGGATTAAAAAAGTTACAAGAACATTGGTAAAATAATTTAGGCAATAAAACATTTAGAACAAATAATGTAAATAAAATCGTTAAAAGTAATTTAAGAATTGAGAATTTTAAGAGAATTAAATAATTGATGAAATATAGGAATTAAAAATATTTAAAATTAGTCCAATTAAATGAATTTCATAAGTAGGATTTGCAAATTGGATTAATTTTGGTGTGTAGGTAAATTAAATAAGCTTTATTAAATAAACTAAATTCATTGTACCAAATAAATGCATGTTGATTGATGGAATTAAGTGAATCGTAATAATTTGATGTGGTGAAATAAAGAACACAAATTAATTAAATATTAACACTAATTAGGTACATGGGTGAAATCAGATATATAATGAAATAAACGTATTGATTGATTAATTTGAACGAAAATAATCAAAATTGAGAGTGTTAAAATAATTATAAAAATACGGTATATATTTGGATGAATAATAAATAGTAGGTTAATAAAACATGGAAAGTATAAAATGGAATTATGAACACGATATTTTAAATATCTCAGTTGAGAATTTTTTCATGATACCAGATAAAGACTGCCAACAAATTTCCACCAGGAATTTCAGAGCGAAGAAGTAAAATTGGTTGCCCGGGACAAAGTAGCGAAAAACAAATTAAGGAATCATGTGAGGAAGGAATTGGCCTTTAAGACCCGAAATAGCTTAAGACAGGGTTGCCTTGACCGAGCAAAGACCTGACATGACTACGTAAAGATATTAAAATTTAACTATATAATCTCATATCATGTAGTATAATCTTAACCTTTAGTAGGCTATTGGAAATGTGCGTTTGTAATGCAGTAAAAAAACATAGATTACTAAGATCTGGCGTCATGCAATTCGCACATTTTTTTCTCTCGGAAAGCTCGCCGCTTTCATTAAAAAAAATCACTGAACAGATGAAACCACGGAAGATGGTTGTAGACGTGTTTGTGTACCTGGAGTGAGGTCAATTGATTCAGGCTTTGGGTGATATCAATCAAACGTTTTCAAATGCCGTAATTCTCCCTTGAGTAAAAACCCATTTTTATCGATCTGAGGCAAATATAAGAATTTGATAGATTTTATGAAAATTGGTGTCCTTTATTGCCTTCTTTCAAATCTGTACAGATAACAAATATAATGCTTTTCGGTTCAGTGTATAAAATAGTGTTGAAACTTGGCGATGCCGGACACTGAAGTTACTCTTGATTAGAATATATATTTCTATGCAAATTTATAAATTGTAGTCCTAAGCGTTTTGCCCTATGTAAACTAGGGTTGACTTATGGCTCTTGCTTTAATCCCCAGTGATACAATTTAGACAGCTTCATAAAAGGAAGAGCATCGATAAATAAATA
Organism: Limnephilus marmoratus; assembly: GCA_917880885.1. NCBI lineage: Eukaryota > Metazoa > Arthropoda > Insecta > Trichoptera > Limnephilidae > Limnephilus > Limnephilus marmoratus. The sequence goes on along the minus strand of OU862909.1, from coordinate 48,504,210 downwards.
AGATGTTGCAAGCAAATAAGAAAGCAAAAACTTAAACAATCGAAAAAAACGTATTTGTGGAAAATTGAGTCACAAAGTTTATGCCCTACCATTTTAACATTCTTGTTGGTTCACACGCAAGGGACAAAAATCAAACGTGGCCATCTCATAGTAAACACAGAGTAAATCGACTTTTTTATTTGAAAGGTTAATTAAATCCGTGACCGAATCTTTTTCTGATTTTTCTGTTTTAAATTTTCGTTTATATTGTCGCTAATATTGTCTTCAATGATTAAAAAACAAAATGTTTTTTAATAAATGCGGACCCCGAACAACATGAAACAAGAAAATTTATTATTTCTATCAGCTCCATAGTGTAGTGAATAAAATCAAACCAGCAATTTCTTTTGGTAGTTTTTTTACATTAACTCCACTAAGGAGGCCCTGAGGAGGGTATTTTTGTAGAAAGCAAGGAGTGAACCAAGTTTAGCTCTTGAACTCAAGAATGAGTCATAGAAACTACCCGTTCTTATGTGACAAAATATCAACTGTATACAAATGTTGGGCGCGCGTTTGGCATGTTTCCCGACTGTGCACCGGTCCCGAAAGAATCAATGACGCTAGTTCCATTGAAATACCGGGGCTGTTTGCTCTGACGATTGCAATCCGTTTGCTAAGTTACGAGAATCTATCAAAAGGACCGCCCGGAATCGAGGGTTTTTTCAGGTATTTTGGGGTTTTAGACCAGAGGTGTTTACCAAATTCAACCGTTGGGTGTACTCACGATTTGTACAGGAATAGTAATTGTGTTACTATGAGTATCCGCAGGCACTGTACAGTACCCCCATCATATTAGAGGCCAACTTAACTCTAGCTTCGATGCTGTACAAATGTTCTTTTAATAAATTTTAACTAACTTTTTTCACCTTTTCTGAAATGTCACGTCATCCGCACGATGAAATGTAGAATTTAGGTACACCATATTACACCATATTTAGTTTTATTTTAAGTGATAAAATGAATTGATGTATTATGTTTGCAGTTCTGAGATGTTCAGTGTTCAGCCAGTAATGGAGCTGAATGTGTCAACCAAAACCTTCACACAGTTCAAAGCGTGTCCCATATAATATATGAAGATTTATCGTAAGAAACACTGGCTTTGATACTTAGCAAAGCAATTACTTATCTTAGCAACACCGAGTGATTTTCCATTTGTTACATTTACGGAAAGTTACAAACATGGCGCGGGGGTTGATATTCCTTTAAAAATATTACTCTCTTGTTTAAATTTAAGTTATCTTTCTTTAACGGAGATGGTTGTAGGCGGAATATAGAAATATGTATTATGATGACTTCATTTTAGAACGATGCTCAGTTTATACTTTTGTGGGCCCACGCATTTTAAAAGAGATAATATCACAAATATATTTTTTCTGAGAGATCGTCGACTCATTCGCTTAATGCGCCGTATACCCGCTCAAAAAGAAGAAGGTGTATGTAATTAAGAATGTTGGAAAGAGCGCGCTTATATTTAAAACGATAAAATTTGTGCGAAAATTGTGAAAATGTTTAATAAAACACGACTCGCTTAAAGTAGTAGAAAATCTCGTGAGGAACATCTAAAATAGCATTTAAAGAAACATTGTGATTTTTTTCATACATATAACTTCTAAAATAAGTGAAATGAACGTGTTTTTAATAATTTTCGAAGCAAACTTTGCGATTTTTTTCTATCGAGGGAATTGGTAATTTGTGTTTCGGCGTGGGACACGTCTAGATATTATTTTCAAAAATAACATACAGTTTAAGGTGATGCATTACAAAGCAATACAAAATCTAGTCCAGTGCGCGTATTTTTTTGTCTTTTTATAATCCCAGATAAAATATAAGTATCATGATCGTAAAAACTTAGTTAAAAATCTCCTATTTACAAACACCTTTTCGGTTATGGTTTTATTGTATAATGTGGAAAATATATATTTTTTAAATGATCGTGAAACATTTAGCGTCGCATTATAAACAAAATCATATTTAAAGAATTTTTTCGTGTTTCATATTTAAACACCGACAAAAAATATGCCGCACGATTTTAACCGTCTGGAACCATTAAGATTATGGCATCCCCAATTAGGGTATGTTGTTGGTAGTAGGGACGGGAAGGAGATGGGGAAGAGGAAGATGGGGAGGTACATTTCTATTTAGAGCTGGTCACCAAATACGGCTAAAGCCATTTCAAGGAACGTTTCAATTCTGAAAGGTTGTTTTTCACCAGGGTGATACTGAGAGGATCTTTCACACTGTATCGTGCCGCAAATAAACTATATATATATTTAAATGCAATTAATTAAATACGATTTACTTACGCACGCCAGGATACGAACCCGTAACCTCCGGATTGGCCATCGAGAGCCTTAGCCCTCGACCTCGGAGATCTTTCTCTCCTACCTCTTTCGGTACTCAATAGAAAGATATATATGGGTTATCCTCATCTTAAATTTGTCTTCACACGCCCGTGTATAGGCTCCCCCTAAGACAGCTGTGGTTTACTTGTTTCTTCTGAATCAAAACACTGAAAAGCTAACAAGCAGTCACGGGGTTAAACACAAATTCAGATACTTCAATATTGGTATTTTTAAAGATATTACTTTTTACCGAGTGGCCTGTGAAACCATCCCCATTTGGAATTTTCAGGACTAACTCCTACCTCCTTCGAAAATGAACGATTACACTTCTGAGTGCGGAAATATTGTTCATATTCTGCTGACATTCAAATCGATATGGAGGGTCAGATTTATTACATCGTATGTCGACTGTGGATTTGTATTCAGTGTAAGCTGCGGTTCGGTCAAAAGCCTAGATTATCTTGCAACTATTTGAAGTGATGGATTAATACAAAATGCCGAACAGAAGTAAAAAAAAAAATCGTTTTGTGTATAAGATAAATAAACAGACATCTCTCTATGCTAGTCTATGGAATTGTAAATGATCCACGAATTGGATAAATTATATTCGATCCACCGGAAATGTAAATAGTTGTAAACAATAAACGTAATAATTAAAAAATAATAATTTAAAAAATAATAATTTAAAATAAAAGTAAATAATAGTAATTATAAAAATATTACATTAAAAAAATAAATAAATAAAAAAATTTTGAAACACAATCAGGTAGAAATGCTCAGAACTTTTTTCCATAGGAAAGCTAATAGCTCAGAAATACACAAAATAATTTGCAAGGCAGATAGAAACATTACACCTTTAAATTGATATGACGAGAATGCCAACATTCTTATAAATACTAACCAGGAATTATTAGATTCCTGGTCAAATAAAATTATCCACGCAAAACACTTCAATTATATCAACCAAACGTATGTTGACAAACTTTCGTCAAACAAATGGTTGAGTATTGGAGAGTTGAGCGCAGAAATAGAAGGATTTATGCTTGCCATTCAAGATAGAGTCATTAATACTAAAAATTATAGGAAGCATGTAATCAAAGATACAAATCAAATTGATGATTTATGTGTAAAATGTTTGGCTTTTCCGGGAACAATAGAACATATTATATCGGGATGTTCTGTTTTAGCGCCGTCCGAGTATACATTTAGGCACAATCATGTTTTAAAAATATTTCACCAAAGTTTGGTAATTAAACATAACTTGATTGACTGCCGTAATATAATACCATATTATCAATATGAACCAAAGTCATTTTTTGAAAATGAATTTTATAAAATATATTAACAGACAGAACAATTAAACAAATATATTAACAGACCTAGACTAACAGATTGAACAATTAGTCATAGTACACACGATATAGTTTTACATGAAAATTAAAAAAAAAAACTTATATCATTGATTTTGGTTATTTGTTTTTAGGGTGTTATGCCGTGCTGCGCTACCTTCTTCTTTAGCCAAAATTTATATCAATGATGTCACTATTCCAAATTCATGTAATATTAAAAAATCTGTTTCTGAGAAAAAATAAGAATTAATAATAATAATTAATTAATTAATAGTAATCTCATTTCCTAAAGCTGTATATTTATTCCAAATTCCTGTAAGTATACAGCTTTAGGAAATGAGAATAAAAGAATTTGGCATTCTCGGACTATAAAAATATTACCATTTGTTATTTCGGCTACTGGCATTATACCTAGCTCTCTCATTCAAAATTTCGGCTTATTAGATCTGTCAAAGAATTTATTTGTAAAAATACAAAGTTAATCATTTTAAATGCATGTATGATTACAAAAGATTTAAAAAATATTTATATTGAGGGATCAGTAGGATTTATAGGTTCAATTAGGAGTTCCACAGAGCCGAATCCTCTGATATGAAAATATCTGGAGTCGGTGAATTACTTTCCCATTTGGTCTCTGGTAGGTTGACATGTTGTGCTTGTGTTATTTTGTATTTATTATACTTATATAGTTCACTTGCATAGCGTGGATTGACTAGATGATCATTTGTGGAAAAGTATGTGGAATGGTTTAGTTTTTCCTGTGGGGAAGATTAACCCGGACATAAAATTTGAAGCCCTGAAATAATAGTAGTAAAATTGATTATCCTATCAATATTATAAATTCGAAAGTTTGTATCGATGTATGTTTCACACTTTCACGCAAAAAACACTGATTGGACGTTAAAAATTCTTTCACTAATAGAAAGCTACATTATTTGCGAGTAATATAGTAATATAATATGCATATATTAGTAAGCCCTGGCATTATGAAAAAACTGTGGCGTTATGAAATTATTTATTACACGTTTATATTATCCAGACGAAAAGCAAAGCGTTGCTTGGTAACTGAAAGTAGTTATTTGACGTGCGCTGTCATTTTGTTATTTGTTTATGGAGATCCCTTTGATAGTTAAAATTATACTAATTTATACTAATATTAAGAATGCAAAACTGCGTGTGTTTGATTGTTACGCTTTAATAGGTGGTACGCGAGCTGTTTGAAAAATTAATGTAACGGATATGGAGGTGTGCGTGAGGAGGTGGGAGAGGGGGGTGAGGAAGATATGGGGGAGGGGGGATGGGAGAAAGGGGGAAGGGGGAGAGGGGGGTGTGGGGAAGGGGGTTTGTGGAGAGGAGGGGGGAGAGGGAGAGTAGAGAGGAGGGTAGGGTTGGGGGGGGGAGTAGAGTCGGGAAAGGGAAGGTGGAGGAGGCAGAGTGGGAACCCCCCCTAATACTATGCGAGCGAAGCCGGGGGGAAAAGCTAGTATAATAATAAAATAAATAAATAATAATAATATTTACATTGAGGGATCAGCAGGATTTATCGGTCCAGCTAGGAGTTCTACCGAGCTCTGATATGAAAATATCTGGAGTCGGTGAATTATTTTCCCATTTGGTCTCTGGTAGGTTCTTGTATTGCTTTGTATTGTTTTGTATTATTTATTATACTTATATAGTGCACTTGCATAGCGAGGATTGACTAGATCATCATTAGTGGAAAAATGTGTGGCAGGGCTTAGTTTTTCCTGTGGGGAAAATTTAACCCGAACATAAAGTTGTAAAATGAAACATTATAAATAATATAATAACATTGTCAATAATAATAAAAGAAGTACCTTTTTACAAAAGAAAAACCTAGTGGTGTCGTCTCGCGCTACATTTTCAAGGTTTATGAAATAAAGATTTATTGTAGACTGAACGTAGCGAAGTCCTGTTTTAACTCTACCATTTGGCATTTAATCTGTCTGTAAATTTGTTTGTGCGTTTTGTTGCCGGTTCAAGATGGTGGCTGCGTTCAATACTACACTTCTATCCCGCCCGAGTTCACTTTCGTGTGGATCTCACAAAGAGCTCTCAAATCGGAATAATTATGATTTTGATAATGACGTTTCTTCGGAGAAGTACCTAATTTGATGATTTTAGTTTTGATTTATTATAAGTGAAAATTAAAAACATAAATTTTTTGGAAAAGAGGTATACTTATCAACCGTTCACAGAACTAATTGTATGTGTTTTGAATTTAGATATTAGCCTCCGTCCTAATAAAAGTTCATAATTTATCATCATTTATCATTTATCATGGTGGGTAAAATTTAAACGCGTTTGTTAGTAAGGCCCTAGGTAGGTAAATGTATTATAATAAAACCCAATACTGAACAACACGGAGTTTTCGAATAACAAAACAGTTCCTAAGTGTATTACTTTATCTGAATAGATAATATTTTTTTCTGAAAAATGCCCGAAAATGACACGAGCACAACCAAGAATAAAAAGATGAGAGTCGTTCGAGCTCTGATTTTTCAGATTTTTCTTAAAGGTTTGGAAATATTTAGGTACACTTAAATGGAAAAGGATAAAAATGTCCTCGAGATGTGGTGTTGGCAAATAATTTTGAAATGTCCTGGACAGTGAGGAGTAAAAACCTCGTGATTTTGGAAAAAGGAGGCATCCAAATTTATTTTTTCTTAATGTTTGCTTTCAATGTCTCCTTTATTTGTTGGTAAAGTTATCAAAATACTACGATAATATATTATTTATTTTGCAATATTAAAATTAAAATCAGTGTGATCCTAGGTTTAATTTTCCATCTTATCTGCCCACCTATTTGCGGTACTTGTTCGTTCTACTTCCACAAACTCTGTTACTTAAACGTAAACGTAATTATTTTAAAAATCAATAAAAAATATTTTTAACAAAAAAGCATAGATATGACATTTTACATATTACCACTATCTTTCGACATAGTCCCCGTTACAATCGATGAACTTGGTGAGCCGCGGCACAAGATCCTCGATTCCCCTTTTTTTTTACATGAGCTCCACACAGGAGGCCCTGAGGAAAATAATTTCCCACAGGGCCTATGACATCTTTGGGGATGCTGTGTGGAGGTTTTTTCTTAAGGAAAGAAAGGAGAGGAAGGTTTTGGGAATGAAAAGGGTTTAAGGGGTGGGTAGGAATCTGGGGTTCAGTGTGGCCTGGTCATCCGCCTGCAGGACCTAGACAAACCTCACCGCATGAACCCGGGCATGCTAAATCACCAAACATAGCGAACCACTTGGGGTGACCTATGGCAGAGGTGTTGGTTAACCAATAAAGGTTCCCGGGGCGGCGGTACCCATTCCCGCCTCTCAAATTCCTTGTCTAAGAACTCCGCGTCTAAAACGTTTTCGTCCTCGTTGACCTCCAGATATTTTCCGGTAAAATTTTGCTTCGAGTGAAGAAAAAGATAGAAATAATGTCATTGATAACGGGGATTGCCTTTTTGATTCTGGGGTTAGCCCGGAAAAGGGAAATTAATGTACCGGTGATCCCATGTTTCAACCAAAAAAAAAACCTTGACTTTGTTGGAAAAACGGTTCAAAAAGACCCGTGCGCTTTCCACACGATTTTGCTCGTCAGCATTTTAGACACCCAACGAAGCACACACTTTGCATACGTCAATTTTTCCCCCCAAAATCGTTTGTATGGTAGACTTACTGACGTCTGGGATCAAAATTACGAGCTCACGGGTTTCAACAGGGCATGGGTTTCAACAACTGTTTAAAGAGCAAATAATTGAACGCACCTCGCAGGCGGCGGGATTTCAAAGCGTAGCGTCCATCTCGCTACGGACGCAAAGATTGCACTGGAGCAGATACCAAGCCGGGTCTTCGCTCTTTTTGTAAGGAAAAGTCTGAGCTACACGCTATACTATCATTTTTTTTTAAAGAAAAAACCTCTGTGTCGCCGAAAATGAGTAAAGGTATTTAATTCTTGAACAACCCTTAAAACATAACATAAAAAATATATTCACGTCGTTTTTTAATTGCAACCCTTGTTAAGTTACCAATTCAAATGAAACATCATCAAAATTCATCCTGAAGACTTGACAACAAAAATCGATAATAATAATTTCTTAAGCTGCAAACTTTCCGCAACAATCAAAACTTGTTAAAGAGTCCAATCAAATTATCGCAGTGCCAACTAATCGAGTAAATGGAAATAGTAGGGAGAATTGGTAAACGCCACATTAAACATTTCGGCGTTTAAATGAGAACAGCAAAGAAGGATTATCTCTTTAATTGCTTTCAGACTTGTTTTTCTGACTTGTAATCCTCAATCTTCATATTATTGAATCCAGTGTTCTTCCCCGTTAAATTGAAACAATTATCTTCACTCACTTAATTGAAAAAAAGAAAAGATTTCTTAATAAGGCGTAGCAAAAATGACAATTTTATTGATCTCGGAACAATTTTATAATTTTTTTTTTTTAAATAATTTCCAATTAACTAACCACTACGCCAGGCACATGGAAAGACCGCCACACACTTCTTTCGTTTAATATCGTCTCACACATTCAAACTCTTCTGTTATTCCTGAATGACTGCGTCTGTTGAGTGGTTACGATGCTTGGCTAGTATCTGGAGGTTGCGGGTACAAAGCTCGGTTGGTGCTAGTAAATTTTATTGATAAATTTGTAAAACAGAATCTATTAAACTGGGTCGCATGAAATGATTGAAAAACGATAATAGACCACTTGCACTAATTTTATATTTGCAAAAAAGAAACAGATACCGAAAGCATGAAACTCTAGTGAGAAAAATCTAATTTGTAGTTATTTTATGATCCAATTAATAAATACGTGTTTTGTTAGCTTGCGACGTCATTTCGAAATGTGTAATTTTTAATTTAAAAAAACCTTAAATAATTTAAAAATTTTATAACTCTGGGTCAACGATTGAATTTTGTCGATCAACACCAACCAAGACGATATTTACTATTAATCATCTTTAATGAGAGAAAATTCAGACTGAATAAATCCGTTAATGCAATCGATCAGTTTAAAGGGATTGATTAACGGGATAATATCTACTTAGATTTTTTTTTTTATTTTATTTACTTATTTAATTTATATGACATAAATATACCATAAACACTAATTACATGTCACAAAATCATAGGAAAAATATTATTAATAATAAAAAAGTGTATAATACAAATAAAATTAATGTTGATTAAAAAAATGTAATAGCATACATAGCCTTTTTGTACCTACCTTTCGTGCAGTTAAATAGATCTGTCACATCTGCATATCTTTTAGTAACTTCATGCAACCTAGGTACAAGCGAGTGTTTCGTATACTCGGTTCTGATATTGTTGCATTTAAACAGGATTTTAGAACGAGTGGCTGTTTCGTGGGTATATGGTATTCAATGAGGTTAATTAAATCAGGACTCTACCATTTACAATTTTGAACAAAAATATTAAGTCGGATATAATTCTTCGATATACATATATGAGAGTCTTAATAAATTTAATTCTTTCATCAAGTAATTATAATTTAATGGGAATACTGAGTATAAAATAAATGTGTCTTAGCAATTTGTGTTGAATTTCTTCGTTTGAATCTGAATGTATTTTAAAATGGGGGGACCTGATTAAGGAGTTATATTCGACTTGACTACGTACTAAGGATAAAAAAATTTTAAAGTTGAAATATTCCTAAAACATCTAGAATTTAATAAGATGAAACGTGTTCCACAAAGATAAATTATAAAATTATAAGCATCTTAGCTTTCGGAACAAATTATTTTAGATATTTATTATCACTTATAGCTTTTCAATTCGGCGTAGCATATTTCAACGCCTAATTGAAGCTTGAAATTAACAGTTGCAATATTTTCGTGTTGCCAGGTTCCAGGTGCCAGCTAGTACTAAGTTACACAAATCAACTGGAATACTTGTTAGCACTACCCCACTTAGGCTTAAGTTGTGATTCTCCCCATTACGCCAGAGCTATTAAGTTATGAGGGTACCTTCAATTATTGCAGCCTGTTTAATAGATCCAAGATATTTACGTTCCAACAAAGATGGTTCCATCTCTTGGAATTGTTCAACTATTCAACTATGGCCTCCATTGGATTCAACGCACTGACCCTTGGCATGATTCAGTTCTCTCGGAAATTGAAGTGGTACTCGTTGGGGCCCGAGGGTATAGTCATATATTTCCTCAATAATAGCGGTATTATGCTAACCGAAATTTGTTGATATTCCCCGTTGGTGAATCAGTAGGTACTTGCAGTGGGTTATCAACCTCCCGGGCAGCTTGAGTAGCTGCTATAAGGCCTCTAAATGCTTGAGTCTGCCCATTAAAAATTAAAAACATTATTTAATAGAGAATAAAACATTGTTGAAGGTAGATATGTTCGTACGTGCCTATGTACCTTTTTTATTTGCTCCTTTAATTAAACTATTAAATTATATTTTCAAGCCCATAAACTAAGGCTTTTTTAATCATAAATATTCTGAAATTATCTTTGGAAAAGATTTCATTTATAAATTTTTTAAGTCTATAAAATTGGGCTTTATAAAGTGTAGTCAAAAGCTTTGTTCAGACCCTCCGCACAAAGCACGTTAGACGTTTCCAACTAGAATGGAAATAATATCACTGTCAATGAGGAAAAATGCAGTGTAAGAAGTATGAAATCTTTTGTTACAATAATAATGTATTAACTTTCTAGTTGAAAACGTCTCAAGTGCATTATATGGAGAGTCTGGACGAAGCTTTTGACTACACTTTGAGGCCTTTTTAATATTTAATATTAAAATTAAACATTAACAAGTATAGTGGGTGAATAGATGTACTGAGCACTTCCACAATTTTCACCAGCACACAATATTTTTTTTTTATTAAAACCACCCTTAGCTCTGAGAAAATTAATTTCTATGAAAAAGATGCTGTGTGGAGGGTTTTTTTGAGGAGAGGAAGGAATGAATATGGTTCTTGAAGATACCCGTATTGTAGGAGGGAGAGACCGACAATTCATCACAGCCGAGCAGTTAAACTCAAGAACGAGTCGTAGAAACCACCCGTTCTCATGTGACAAATGTCACCCGTATACAAATGTTGGGCACACGTTTGGCGTGTTTCCGGATTATGCACCGGTGCCGAAGGGATCAATTACGCTAGTTTCTCGGAGCATCTTCCATTGTAATACTGGTAGAACAAGGACAGCATATATACTGACGCCTGGGCTATAAAAATTGCAACCCGCTTGTTAAAATAGGGGAATCCATCTAACGGACCACCCGTTTCTGCACAGAGTCAAGGGTTTCTTAAGGTATTTTGGGGCTCCAGACCATAAGTGACTGCCAAATTCAACAGTGGCGTGCACTTGCGATTTATACAGGGTCAGCCGTTGTGTACTATTAAAGTATCTGCGGGCCCTGTACAGTTCGCTGGAGCTAACTCGACTCTGGCTTCCAGAGAGGGGAGCCAGAGTCAAGATTTAATTAGTGAACTTAAAAAATAAAATAATAACTTGAAAGGGTTCATTTCAAGAGCTTGCCCAGGATTTGTAAAGTTACCTTTACGCTACTGAGCACGTACAAAGTACAACATATTAAGCCTATTACAATATACCATGCATGTCCTGGCGCGTTAAGCCACAAAGGACTGTTCAATTCCGCAAAATTACAACCCCTTGTTAGACAGGGCGCGGGATCAAACTTTGCGGTACATTAATTAAGGATCATTAATTATTGTTTCCCCTACCGATCCGGAGTATTGCTCCGTAATGATCAATGAAGGCTTCTGCAAATCAATAGGACTTTGTTATTAACACGAGTAATTAGAGAAACACGACCCAACATGTGTGGTTAACACGGTTATTCAAAGCGTTTTAGTTTGACTTCCTACCAAAGTGCTGAGTTTTCAAAGGAAGTACCTGCTCTTATGTAACTTCCTGCTTGAATATATCGATAATGTATTTAGGCACAATGGAACATTGAAAAACATAAATTTACGAGTAAATTATTTTTGAAGCTATGCCTGAGCTTCAAAACTAGGTTTTCTTACTTTTTTTTTTTACAGTAAATAACCGCACAAGAATCTCAACTGCTCCCGTCTGGAGCCAGTGAGACTATGGCATCCCCAATTGGGGTATGTTGTGAGGCTGAAGGTAGTGGGGAGGGGAAGGAGGTGGGGAAGAGGAAGGTTGGGAAGTACCTGGCTATTCAGATCTGGTCACCAAATACGGCTAAAGCCATTTTCAAGCAACGTTTCAATTCTGAATGGTGGTCTTACACCAGGGCGATACTGATAGTATCTTCCACTCTGGAACATGCCGCAAATATATATATATTATTTTAAATGAATGAATTGTGAAATATCACAAATTAATCAAATAAAATTTATTTGCGCATGCCGGGTTTGAACCCGCGACCTCCGGACTGTGAGTCAAGAGTCTTACCCACTGGACTACGGAGGTCGTCAAACAACAACACAACATATTGAACAACATACTGAACAACATATGAAACAATTTAACACAAAACTCCATTCCACACAGGAGGCCCTGAGGAAAAAAAATCCTAGGGGCCTGTATCATATTTGGGGATGCTGTGTGGAGGGTCTTTTTAAGGAAAGGAAGTTCTGCGAAGAAGGTGGTTAGGAATCTAAATGTTAGTATGTCCAAGAGTATCAGACGGATGAATTCATTACTCCTGATGCGGTGCAAAGCAATGGGTTAAGAGAATCCAGCTTGATAGGTCAAAGGTTTTCCCTCAATCCTACCCGCCCCGCAGCTGGTGGTAAGGAGCATCCGCCGTCAAGTTCTGACCTAGATAAACCTCGCTTCATGAATCCGGGAAACCCTAAGTTACCAAATGTGGCGAAAGACTATGGCAAAGATACAGGTTATTCAATAAATGGTTCCCGGGGTGGCGCGTGGTACCCATGCACGCCTCCCAAATAGCAAATATGGATCATTACTTTCTTTTTGGACCGATCAATAAATATGTCAATACTAACGATGAAAAAATGTAGCGAGTCGAAACGTTAGCATTTACTTAAAAATGCAAGAAAAAGCTGCGTAAATTACTGAGAATTGTGACTACCATTCCAGAGTTCTTGCTGCTTAAAAAACAGATACCGATTTTCTCTCTCTTATTAATTCTTATATCATAGCAGAAATTATAATTATAATAGAAACGGAAGAATTTTCGACATAAAAAGTTGATGGAGCTTACTTGTATTATTGTATATATCGAACAATGTTGAATAAACACGTAAAATATTCGAAAAAGCGCTCTCATTTAAGTGAGCGGATGAAGCACCATTTTTTTCAATAATTACACGTTCTTGTACAGAAAAATTCTTATCTCCGCTTCTTCATAAGCTCAAAAAAACTGTTTCTCGCTTCAAAAGCTCACAAGAACGAATCAATACAACCAGGTAGGTATACTTTTCAAGATCGTAATAATTTTTCATCGTAATAAATCGATATTAATTTGAAGCAATTCCGCTTAAAGTGTCGCTTGAATTTAATCCGCCATGACGACAATTTTTAGCTTAAAACTCATAAACATGAATATTTTCTGAGAGCCTGGAAAAGTTTACGAAATTTAACCCGAATAAATAATTCCCTCGAATAACCGATAAAAAGTGTGGGCAATAAATTTAATAAAATAATTTCGACATGATGGTGAACTTCAAAGCATGAAACATGATCCTTTGATTTTATAGGGAAAAGGCAACGTAAAGTGGGGAATTGATGGTGTTTAACCTAGACCCTCCCATAAATCTGCCCGACTATAGTAACCTATACTTGTATGACGCCTGGGACGAATGGAGGTTTTCTTTATTTCGGGTCATAGAAGGAACGTTAATCTTTTAGAAAATTCTGTTTCCTCGAGAGCACTCTCGATTCGTTGGCAATATTTGCCTTGACATTTCTGAAAAGGAAACTGTATTATCTTAGGATTAACTTTGCTTTACGATAAGGCTTTGTGTTCCCCATAAAGAACCTATTGTCCGTAATATACAACTGTGTACCTACGCCTTTAGCAAGCGTCTACAATATAAGTCCGTTGCTGGAAAAAACATTTATCATTTCAGAAAGAAGACTTATGACTTTTTTCAAAGTAATCCTTGTAGTTATAGGTATATTTATGAAGATTTTATTATTTAAAACTACTAAGCTATTATTCATCAGAAGAGTTATTTATGTAGATACACAAGAATAGCATGCGGATATCAAAAACATGGACATTAGGTTCATATTACGGAACATATTGTAATATTATGTAAGTCCGTAAAACATTCTTCAAATATGGTTTACCCCGAACGTGGCAATTCTGAGTCCCTTTCCCTTGCCGGGTTTCGGACCCGTTGCGTCTATAAGGTACTCCAGGCGTCCATATCTTGTGCTACGTCGGTGGCTCGACCCACTGTCTTCCTGTACACTGTAGGCACACTGTACGCCCCTCGGATGTGTTTTCCCGATTGGGCTTCCCTCGGGAATGCCGATGGGATTTTGTTCGGCAGTATTTTTTACTTAGCTTGGGAAAATGTCCATGTCCATTGTCCAAGCCAATCAGAGATGTTTCTTAAAAAAATTGAAAAGTTTCAATGCCGAACAACTCTGGAATAGCTTAATTTTTTTTTTTAAATTATAAATAATTACCGCTACACGTTGCTTAACTTTTGGAATAATGTGACATATTGCACTCCTTCCCCTTTCACAAGTCCACTTTCTGATAGCCTAAGAGTGTTCACATCAAGGAAGAGTGTTTAAAAAAGTTTTTTTTTGTTCATATGAAGCAGGTACTTTGTGATGTGACATTATAATAAAAAGAACACTCCCGTTCCCTTCCCAATTCTCCATCTACACTTATACCTTCTTCCTACTTCACTTGAGGAGTCCAGCCCATTTCGTTAAATCATATTTTATCTATAACATACATGTAACTTAATGTTAGTAGAGTATTATACTGCCCTGAAGAAGCTACGGTTGTAACGAAACCCGGTCGGCATAATGCATATAAAATAAAAGTGGTGTTTACAAAGTTATTGTTTTTATTTTAAATTAAAATTTTAAAAAGTGTTTATTTATATAGCAATGGTACTGCGTCACAGCGGTAAATGTTCTATTTAAAGATGTCGCTAGATTCCACGTACCTAAATCACATTTCAAACCTATTAATTAACCTGATTTCAGGAACGGCAGCGAGCAACCAATGCTATAATTGAGAGCAAACACTGACTGCACGCTGCACGGAGAACACACACTTCTCCAAAACTTACAACCAAAACTTAATAATCAACTTTTAGTTAAATCCCAAACAATGGCATCGTATGTCACCGGTGCCACTGTGCATAGACCCGATTCGCGGAACTTTCGAGGAAATTTGTTCCGCGTTCGGAGAGCTTACGAGCGCCGTGAATTGGATTGCAGGGATATTTTATGGAGCTTAAATTGCTGGGCCAAATACTGAATAAACAAGTTTCGTGTTTTACGGTTGCCGGCTAATTAATTGCCCCGTGTGAACTAATAAACTCGTTGAGAATAAGCGCTCAGTACAGTCTGCATTATTAGTATTTATGGATGATTCTCATAACTTGAAAAATGTTCTTCGGTATTAATACACACGAATATTACCGAGAACTTGAACAATGCTCGGATATAATAAAAAAACATACATATTCAGAAACTTGATGTTTAAATGTTCGGGCAATGTTTTATTGAACGTTGCGTTCATTGTAGATAATGGGGGACATTTAAAAAAAAATAATACCAAAAAATAATATTAAAAAATAATAGTAGTTTGTACAAACTACTTGCTTTAAAAAATTAATAATGTTACATTGCTGTTTTTGTTGTCCTGTGCTTTGCTGTGTTCATATTACAAAAAAAATGTTGCCTGTACAGGATTTTAAGGAACTTGCATGACTCACTTTAACTAGTTGTTAGTGACATTATTTGGAGTAAAACAGTAGATGAAATTTTGATCTTCGGTCACATTACTGATTTTTAGGTATTGGATGGTTATTGTCAGGGTGACGGGTTGGGCGGTTTCTCGCTTGACTAGTGGCGAAATGGGAAGGATTTTTTTGTTTAAAAAATTTAAAAAATATATATTAAAGTCATCAGAAACCAAAATTTCATTTTTACTACACGCTGAGTAAAGTGAGGTGAAATCACTGGGTAAAGCGTATAAAGACAAATATTTGAAATAATTGTCGTGATTTGCTTTTTACATATCTGTTATTAATATTAAGTGCAGTCCTACACATATTACACAATTGATAGCAATATTTAGGTTTAAATATTAATGTTGATGTAAATTTTACGAATATTATCTATGTATCAAAGCACCGTGAACTTTGATCATTTTGTTAATTTGTTGTTATCGGGTATAAAAAATGCTAGATTTACATCGTTTTTGAATTATTACACCTGTACAAAAGATTTATTGATAAAATATATGGTAAAGTAAACCAGCCACCCAATTTCTATTCTCTCATTGCATTATGTATCAAGTATCAACCAAAGATATCAAAAAAACATCACGACGCCGACGGTTGGTACGAAGTAAAAAGGGGCGAATTTGGAAATTTCTTTAAGTACCTACATAATTATTGTAATTAACAAAACACAAATATTTTGTAAGCAGGATTTTTTTTTAATTTCACGTGAAGGTACACAATTACTACTTAGCTTCCCCTGAGTTTCAAATATTATTTTCGAATTGAACATATTTAAAACACAAAACAATCTACGCTCTTTCATTTTTTGAGAAGTAATGAATATTTAAAAGCTTTATAGCTCATTATTTCGATTACGTTTAGAACTGAAAACAATTGACAGAAAGAGAAAAAATCACTGCTTAAATTTCAAGCCGCTATTCTTTCCAAATGAGAGTTTTTACTTCTTTATAGATATAGGTATAAGAATTAATGACAACTTTTAAGATTCTCAAGCCGCGATTACTTGCACATCTTGATACGGATAGGTAACTTTGAAGACGGCCAAAGGAGTATCTAGTGCAGAATGAACTTTGAAAAAAAAAAATGTTGCACTCACAAAATCTCTACAAGCGACGCCACCGATTGTAAAGTTATCCACTCCAAGCTAAAAGCGGGTAATTTTTTTCTCCTGACCAATAGAGGTACTTACTCTGTGACGACAATGGCCATCTTAAGTAAGCTCAAATAAATCGACGCGCCAACTTTTCTCTAGACATGAACACTGTGAACAGGATACGGTATGCGGAGGACGCGAAATAATGTAGAGAATTTATGCCCTCTCCGAACTGCCTCCTTGAGGCAACTGTACGGTGTACGAAGCTGCTCTGTACAATTTCTACAAGCTTAAAGATTCAGGAAATTGTAGAATAAAACATCACAAAGGTATATATATTAAAAAAAAGTAATGCGCTATTACTTTCAGGAAATTAAAACCGTATAAAGCAATCAGTTTTTAAGAACTTTCAGGACCTTTAACAAAAATTTAAACAGTATTAAGCGAACAATTTTAAGGAGATTTCTGAAATACAATGAAATCACGAAGTAAAAAGTGGCAATTCATTTTTAGAAACTTTCGGAAATGTCAGAAATCAAAACAGTTTTAAGAAATAACGTGAAATCATTAATAATACTAAGCAATTAGTTTTCAGATATAGGAACTTTTAGAAAGAGCATCGAAACCAAACGTTGTAAAGAAATCAATTTTCATGGATTTTTAGAAGTAATAATATTATTATAAATAATGATTATTGTTATTGGATGATTTTTATAGCGCCATTTTTGTGAGAAAATCACACATAAATCATAAACACTAAGTGATTAGTATGGCACAATATAACAAGGTAATAATGTAACAATATTATTGGGAATAATAACTAAGTGATTAGTTTTCAGGAATACGAACTTTCAGAAATACTAACTAATTAACTAACCATCACACCGTTTTCCCGCAGAGACACAGAGAACGGACCGCCAAACAACTTGATCTTGGCACACACTCCTTGCCTCGTTCACATTTATACATCGTCTCATACATGCTCTTCTATTATTCCGACTCTTCACATGACACGACTCAAGTATCTGATTCACTTGGTCGTGCCATGTTTTCCTCGGGCGTCCCCGACTTCTTCTCCAATTCACATTTGCGTCATATATTCTCCTTACACTTCTTTCCTCGTTCATTCGCTCTACGTGCCCAAACCATCTGAGCGTCCCTTTCTTAATCTTTCTCATTATGCTTACATCAGCCTTGCATTCTTCGCGGATCTCCACATTTCTCACACTATCGTACATGGTTTTACCACACATACGCCTCAGGGATCTCATTTCTACAGCATTCAGTCTACTTTCATCCTTCCTCTACCAGTTTCATGCCTCACTGCCATACATCGGAGTAGGTACCAGCACTCTATTATGGACGGCTAACTTCGCTTCTTTAGACAGTTTTTTTTAAAACGGTTTCTCCATTAATAGAGTTGCCTGCATTTACCCTTCTTTCGATATCTCTATCAGCCTTCCCATCTCTCGTAAACATACTTCCCAAGTACACAAACTCATCCACCTGCTCCAAATACTCATGTTTCACAACTATGTTGCACATTGTTTTCATGCTCTCTCTTTCAAAATTCAAGTTTTAGAAATACCATTAAATCAAAACAGATTTAAGCAATTAGTTTTTAGGAACTTTCAGAAATTGCACGAAATCATGAACAAAAGCAAATAATTTTCAGGAATGGGATCTTTCAAAAACAGCATCAAGTTAAACCTGTAGTAAGCAATTAGTTTCAGAAATTTAAAGAAATACCTAATATGAAATCATGAATAATACTAAGCAATTAGTTTTCAGGAATACGAACTTTCAGAAATGACAACAAAGCAAAATAGATTTAAGCAATTGGTTTTAACACTCCAATACACGCGCCCCCTAGTGAGACATAAATACACGCGTGTCATCTGTCAGATGACTGCTCACTTATTTGTCAAAAGTGAATAGTATAATTGTTTTTTCGCAATTTTGCAGGAATGTCGAGCTAGGCGAGCTTGGGGAATACTAGGGCGGGGGACAAGACTCCTCTCCCTTCATCAAACTTATGACGAAAAAACAGAACTGGTCATCTGTGAGATGACACGCGTGTATTGGAGTGTTAAAGAATTTTTAGAAAAAGTACGAAATCATGAATATTACTAAGCCTTTAGTTTTAAGTAATAGGAACTTTCAGAAATAGCATCTAATCAAAACTATTTTAATTGCTTTTCAGGGATTTTTCGAAAAAAGTACGAAATCATGAACAATATATCATGAAAATAGTTTTCAGGAATAAGAACTTTCGGAAAGAGCATCAAATCAAAACTTTTCAAGCAATTAATTTTCAGGAATTTTCAGTAATTTTTTCATTTTTTGGAATTTTCAGAGATAACGTGAAATCATCAATAATACTAGGCAATCAGTTTTTAGGAATGGGAACTTTCAGAAATAGCTTAAAATCAAAACAGTTTTAAGCAATCATTTTAAAAGAGTTTTCAGAAATAGCACGAAATCATGATGAAACAAAGAAATCAGTTTTCAGGAGTAGTAACTTTAAATAGCATCAAATCAAAATTGTTTCAATAAGTTAGTAGTAAAGAAATTTCAGAAATAGAATGAAATCATAAATATCATTAAGCAATTAGTTCTCAGAAACTTTCAGAAATAGCACGAAATCATAAACATTACTAAGCAATTAGTCCGCTCCGGGTAATTTGGCTGCTAAACAAGGCATGTTCAAATACCCACTACCTCCGCTTGGTTGACTATTGTCAACAGATAAATATTAATTGCTTCGTAATTCTGGTTATTAAACGCCTAATTTACGTTATTGTTCTAAGATCAATAAAGGAGTTTTTCTTAGTTTGATCTTCATGTAAATACAAATAAACAAGGTATTAAAATAATACTTGGAATAAAGTCAGAGCTTCTATGCCTCTCTTGCGAAATAAATTCTTCTTATTGACTCACTTTCAATTAATTCGGATGCGATGCGTGAGGTCGGTCACAATAATAATTGTTTTTGACAGTTTAAACTTAAACTTAAATAATGGTAGCCATATCAAGTAAGGTTTTGTGATAGTAAATTGAATATAACCAATAAATTTTGACGGGAAAGATATTGACATGATTGTTAAAAATGAATTTATATGGAAAACATCGATAAAAAATTAGAAACAATTATTTTAAAGTATCTTTTGTTATTTTAAAGAATCTATAATATCGTTTAATCTTTCTCATATTCAATAACTTATTTAAAAAAAAAACAAACAAATAACAGAACGGTAGGCACTCTAAGAATAGAAATAAGATGAATGACCACCTTTCAGGTTCGAAAAGTTGCTTAAAAGGCATAAGTTGTATTTTGTAACCAGATCTGAAGAGCCAAGGTATTCCCAACGTAGCTTTTTTCCCTATCTTCTTCCACTCCCTATTTCGTTTAACTTTACAACCTACCCTAAATCGGGGTCTCAATAGACCTTTTATGGGACAAGTAGGGTCCACACAAATACTGTAAATCGAACAGGACACCGGCACAAATCGACACATTGATCTGAGAAGTCCTTCAGGTAGAGTCCAGCTTGTAATGGCGGCGGGAGATTTCTATGAGCAGTAGGAAGATAGTCAATAAGGAAAAATGTCAGATGAGGAAAAAATGCTGTCAGATGAGGAATGACTGACTCTACCAGTCGCTTTTTTTCGCTGTTTTTACCAAATCGCTGTTTCTACCAATTTTTTTTTGAATTAAGAAATAAAAAAACTTATGAATGATAACAAATATTGATAAAGAAATTTACTAACACAGCAGTTACAAAATTAGACATATATTTAGTTTAGATAGTTAAAAGTAATAATATAGATGTAGTAAAATAAAAAGAATTTTTTACAAATCTCTTAATAGGTAGATGTTAGATGGTAGGTACATATAGTTGATTTTAACTATTGGATTAGCTGATAATATTGCAATTGTAGGTACATAATGTTATGTTGCGACAATAATAGCTTCATTTCACTTCAAAAGCTGATGAAATATTTTAAGAGGATATGTGAAAAACAAGAACACATTAATTTATAATTTTTTTTTTGTTAATTAAAGATGAAATTAAACAAATTACGTAATATTATGATTAAGACTTGATTAATTACTACTAATCGGGACAATGTAATCAAAAAATATAAGTAGAAATTTTTTCTATGATTTTTAAATTTATAATTAGTGTTGGGTTGATCTAGCGGTTGTTTTTTTTGTGATTTAAAGGCTTTATAATTTTCTTCAGATTTGATTTTATATGGGAGGGCATCAAAAATTTTTATACCTTGATAAATATAATGTTGTTGAAAAGCACTCGTTTTAAATTTAGAGATTTCTAGGTTGCCACGTGATCTTTATCGGTTACTTATTTTAGTGATTGTTGTTGTAGTATTGAAATGATCTTTGTGGGTTTGTAACAGTGAGTTCTTTTTGAAAATTTTGTTTAGACTGAGAGCCTAAAAGAGTTAAATAGTTGTATTGTTGGAAATATAGAAGGTTTTCGTATGATGACTTTTAGAATCAACCTCTGTTCCCTTTCTACAGGTCGAAGGGTTAGTTTTGAAAGTTCTCCCCACCCGATTATACCATTGCTCCCTTGCCCAATCTATGTTGTAGAATAGATTGGGCAAGGGAGAAATAGATATTTTTAATCATACTAGATGATAGTATGTTTCTCAATCTAATGAATATGTCAATAAGTTTTCTTACTCTGGTTACCGTATTTTCGACTTGTTCGTTCCATTTAAAATGTCTGTCTACAATGACACCCAGATACTTTATACTTATACTTTATTTGGATGTTTTTGGTAAGCAATTATCATCGTTGCATTCCTTTTTATTTTCACGCTGTGATGAATGGATTTTAATAGTTATATTGTTCTCGATATTTTTTTCTTTCAAAGCGAATGGAATAAAATTAGTTTTCTCGCTATTTAGTGAGAGACAATTTAGGTCCAATATTCTTATTCCTATTATCTCCAACTATTGGAAGAGTGATTATTTGATTTACATATATAATAAAAAGGATTGGACCGATGACAGTTCCTTGTGGTATACCAAATGATGAGGTTTTGGGTTCACTTGTGTGACTCATCAGTAGTCAGTATTTAGTTATTTTTGGAAAATCGATACACATATGTCTGTCACGTCTAATATAGACCCACTGGCCTTAGGCAATTGGGATACTAGTTCAGTATCCACACAAAGAACTAAAAAAAATAGCTTTGAAAAGATACAGAGTTTGTATTGTCAGATGAAAATATAGTAGTGTCTCGACTGGTTGTTAAGTGGTTTAGCGCAGAAAATGAGAGATAAATGGAATGTCCCTGAGCCCGCTGCGAATAAAAAGGAGTTGTGCGGTTAAAATTTTTCGTAATGGTGGTAAAATTAAAGGATTCTTTTATTAATGTACCCCAATATTTCATTACTTTGTAATTAATGGCATTTTAAGCTGCTAAGAACCCATTAAATGAGGATAATTACGAAAGATGAAATAAGTTCGCATTATCTCAAGCCGAGATGGAAGAAAACAAGATTTATACAGGCAATGAAGCGATGGAAACATAATTTTATTTTATTTGGGATTAACGTAAAAGCTTAAAAAGTTTTCAATTCACGTACGTAAAATGTTTTGTAACCAATTTTTTTAAATAGTTCCCAGATGGAACAGAGCTAAGCATATAGGTTTCGACATTCATTTTTTTATATGAAATACTATGAGAATTTTTTTACAAATTAAAATTAGAGTTCTAACTGCTTAGTGCCAGAGCCTCCTGACATATCTTTCTTTAGTTTTTACACTAATATCTCATTTTTGACATTTTGAAACATAAGTAGCTGAAAAAGGTCTATATTTTGCGTGAAGAAAAAGAGTCCATATCCATATATCTTGTTGAATGGTGTCAGAAATTGAACCCGCAACTATAATATATACAAGATACTAAGCTATGGAGTTCGCCACTTTCTCTCCGCGGTTCTCCATTAAACATTTTTTCAAATGCTCCACACTTTATCACGTACGTCAAGATAAATTTAAAATGTTAAAAATGAAAGTATTACGAAGTTTTATCGCCAGCACTATGTCAAAAATGAGACATATTATGTTTTCCTGCCTAATTACTCTTCCTCTACCTTTATAACTGCGTAGGCAATAAACTAAACATAAATGGGCCATAAAAATACGCAAGAATTTAGTTATTAGATCTTTCATTACCTCTACCATATATTTGCGAAGAAACAATCCATGCAATTTTATTTATTCCAATCACAATGTCACCTTCTGGTCAAAGCTCAACGTGGCATTCCGCCCACGTGCCGGAATGG
The DNA here is from genome assembly GCA_917880885.1 of Limnephilus marmoratus. Taxonomy (NCBI): domain Eukaryota; kingdom Metazoa; phylum Arthropoda; class Insecta; order Trichoptera; family Limnephilidae; genus Limnephilus; species Limnephilus marmoratus. Next base: position 48,481,094 of record OU862909.1, on the reverse strand, counting down.
TCACGCATTGAACAAGGGAATCGATAGACCTGCCGTAAAGTCTCAAGTATTCCAGCCACGTCCTGATGATGGCAACGGTTATGATTAGCAACTTCGACTGAGTGGCGGGTAACTTTTACGGACAGAAGTCGCGGAGGAAACCTGGCACCAGCACGCCAAATGCAAAGGAGCCTGTATCGCCATCTGCCGGTCCGACCCATAAAACAAATGATCATTTCACGGGTTTTATTCGCTTTTCCCACATTACAACCATCCCAAGTCCGGGTTGAGTAGGCCTATAAATTTGATACATAAAAACTCTCGGCGCTCATTAATGCAAACTACAGTTTCTGTTACATTTTATCGAGCCTCAGCTTTGTTCCAATATGTCTGCACTTAAAAAGTTTCATAAATAAAAATAACATGATGCCACATTAACTTTTAATGTGGCCGCTGTTTGTTATGTTCAAGACCAATTAAAATGCCAAAACGCCGAAAATAAACCGTTGTTCGCTGGTTTTACTAAATCCGCATAAAGTACTAAACTTTGCTAATTTTACTCACTCGAATAAATACAGCTTAACCGCATTGTAACACAAGTTAAATCATTTTATAAATGCTTTAGAAATAATGAAAGAGTATCTCCGAAAAGGAATACTTACCTTTAAAAACTTTGGCATTTATCTACACAATTCACGGCTAATGTCCTTTTAAGTAAAATAGTTTAAAATAACAAACGTGAGCAATAGATTCAAGTAAAAAGTAAAGAAAATAAGAAGGCACATAGAAAAGGAGTATGAACTTTAAGTGGTAGCGATATCGCTTTGGTAGTGGGATAATACCATTGTAATACAAGTGGAGATGCGACATAAATGTATAGAAGGAGCGGGTAGAAATGTTGTGTGATGGTTTGTATTTACCATAGACATCCAAATTCAATAGACCAGAAATAACAGGTGAGGGGAAAAATCAACTATGGCGGTACGAAGAGGGGAAGATGACTGTGATTGGTTGAAAAATTAATCTGACAGTATATAGGCATCTCGCATTATAATATCACCATTTAGTTCTTAAAAATAACATCTGCTTTTTAATGAATAGACCTTTTTACGTGGGAGCGCGAATTGCTCGCTACGTTATTAACATATTTGCGAAGTCTGAATAGGCAAAGTAAAGTTCGCATCTTTTCACAGACAACTATTTTATTGCCATATTTAGTTAAGACACTTTTACAAATGTTTCATAATTTACCTACCCCTGTAACCAGCGACAAGCACATTGGAGAACCGCCCACTTTCGTGATTATCGACATATTTTAGGGTTATCACAACCGCTCTGTTGGTATAATTACATAGTATAAAATGAAGGCACTCAAAATGTGCGCATTGATCTTTTAAAATACGCAACGGATTTTCATGCGGTTTTCACCAATAGATAGAATGATTCAAGAGAAAGGTTTATATGTATATTACATGCTTATTATAGTAGAGAAAAGCCGAGAAATTCAAATATTCAATTCAGGCAGCGGGCAGCAGGCAAGCGGGTGGTGAAGATTTTATAAAGGTTGGGTAATGGAGTTGTGTTTCGTTAGCCACAGCAACGTGTGGCCGGGTCTGCTAGTTAATAAAAATAATGTAATTATCTCTTTTAATTAAAATTATTTTACTTGAATTATTTCACACGTTATTTAATTACAATAATACGTAGCACGTAGCAGTTACATTATTATTTGATCCTTTTTTAGATACTCTTAGTATCGCCCCAACTGCTTGAAATGGCTTTAAGCGTATTTGGTGACCAGATTTACATAGATAGGTACTTGTCACCACCACATCGACGCATTGTGTATAAGCAACAACTTCCCCCCTCCCCCTAAACCTCCCAACTTATCTGGGTTCTGCAAATCGGATCGTGCGTAGCCAGGAGTGGCGTATTAATTGGAATATTTTGACGACGAAAGTGCTTTTTATTTATTTTTTGGATATAATATTTTTTGTTTAGGTACATTTAAGCATATATCAGCAGAAACTTAGTAAAACAGTATTATATACCTACACCGACACAGTAACAGTATTCTCAGACTATACATAATATTGTTTAAAGAAATAATATTTTTATAATATATATAACTTCCATTAAATTATTTCTTACATTGTCTATGGACAATGGAAGAAGTGAAAAGAAAAAGACAAAAAGGGTTAAGGATAACATTATATTTGTGAGAACAGCATTCAATAAACAACTTACAGAGGTTTAAATAACGTACAAAAATAACAGCACAGCCTAAGAGAAAACAACATAACATATACAGGAGTTATATTATCGATGCTAAAAACAGTACAATAATAACAGCTGAATAAAAATATATTAAAAAGATGAGCCAACATAGTAAGAAGGTATTAATATGTTGACTGTGATGACGGCCGTGACCTTGAGAAAAAATTACACGCCGAAAAATCATAGATACGAAGGTTTCCGTAGTCGAGGGGTAACGCTCTCAACTAGCAAGCGGAAGGTCACGGGTTCGAAACCCAACATGCAAATTAAAAATTTGAATTATTTCACAATTTACTAATTAAAAATAATTTTTAAATGTTTGCCGCACGTTCTAGAGTGGAAAATACTATCATTGATCAGATCTGAATAGCCAGATTTCCCCACCGTCCTCTTCATAATCTCCTACCACTCCCCACTACCTTCAACCTCACAACATACCCCAATTGGGGATGCCATAGTCTCATTTGCTTCAGACAGTTGAGGGCAGTTGGGACTCTTGTACGGTTTCATTTATAAAAAAAGAAGATTAAAAAAGATAATTTATTCCAACACCGTCAGAGAAGCTGTGTATATCAAATAAAAAATATTTTCTAAAGAAATATTTTACGTTTATTAACAACGTTAATTTTTTTAATTTTCTAATTAGTAACTTACTTTCTAATAATAAGTTTTCCATTTTTTTGTAATTGACTTCAATTGGTTTATTTTTTTGAGTGGTTTTTGATATAATAAGTGGTTCTTCCATAAAGACGGGTTGGGGTTCCTGAATCTGGGGAATAGAGACATAATATTATATTTTTAGGTATAAAAACATTTAGTCAGTTACTAGAGTGGTCTGCACACTACATAATAGTACAATGTGTTTTTGAAGTCATCAAAGGTCAATAATCAATTGGTACTCACAAAGCTTTCTGGAATAGTAGTGGGTACCATACAACTGACGAGCACACATGACTGAGCAGCTGCAGCTACGGCCTCGATCTCCGTCAAGCACATAGTCATAGGTTCTGGTTCGCATTCCTTTTCGAAACGAGACAAAGTTGACAATATTAGGTATATAATCATTATTGCAATTCGATAATTTACATATTTATTACAAATTTGTGATATGCACTATCAATAAAATATTAATTTAAAGGATAATTAAATATAAGAATGAACTCACGACGTGTGTGCTGTGTAGAGCAGGTGCGCAAGAAACGAGAGAAAAATCAGAATCCTCTTGAGGGTTCATCCATCCATAAGTATTATTGATCGTTTCATCAGCTAGAGAAAGACATACATATGATTTCTCAGAGAAGTTGTCGCTTAATTTCTGAAATGGATAGATAATAAAATTAAAATAAATACATGTAATGAATAACTACAAAAAAGAATTATTAGTCATTAAAGAATTTATATACTAACGATAATTCTTTCTGTAACAGGTGACAAAGAGACCGATGGAATCACACCTACACGTAGCACACGTGTGCCCTGTTTGTTTATTATAAAATCTGTCTCTTTGAAATGTTCTGAGCAGATACGAAGGTTACGAACACTTGTCTGCTCACTTTTACCGGATGAAAGTCGCCACATTGTCTTCAAGTTTTCTTTTTTGGGAAATCTTTAAGAAAGTACATAACATTTCACTTTTCAGAAGATAATAGAAAAGAAAAACAACTCAAAAACAAATTAAATTTTATACACACAGCTTTTACCAGCGATTCCTAAGAGAATTTGGAGTCAAAATTTAGATGTAATTTTGTCGTCCGATGACACTTTTTGAATTAAAAACAAAAAACGTGTTTTCCATACATACACATACTCGGAATAACCTAGAGCATTACGCGATATACACTCGTTCTCGTTCCAGCAGTACCGTACATACGAAACAACGCGCTTACCTAACACGTGGTCCGCTGAGACGTGACGGTGTGATCCAAATATAATAATATAATCGGTGGCGACGTGCGATAGAAACATATTTTATTTTAAATTTTGATTGATAAAAAATATCATCGGACAGCAAAATGACACATACATTTTTCATTCCAAACATGCTCACTGTATCTACATTTTACTTCTAAACATACCACGAAGGAGTACAATTAAGAAAGCAAAATATACAATAACGCCTAATAAATAAAACATACTTTATTCCACTTTTAACCCCTTACTAATAACGTGTTTTAAATTTTATACAACTGAATAACCAACTATTTATCTTATATTAACGGTTGTTTATGAGTTGCGTAAAATTCAAAACTCGTTTAGTAATAAGGCCCTTAAAGTGTGATAAATTTAAAAATGATTGGTTTATTATCCTTTATTAATACGACGGATTTCCAGCAAGAAATAACACATGAAAAGATAGACGTTCCAAATGATACGATTAGGAAAGCGCAAAAATAAATATTAGCAAAGCGCAAAAGGCGAAGGCACATCCCTGAGTCTTTTGCAAACGGCTGTGTGTTTTACGTCGCCATTCATAATAGCTGTGTATGAACACGCCCTCTGAGCGTTAACACGTGTTCACACACACAACTGTAATATGCGTGGGATGGCGTATTTCGGCATATCGCTCGCCGTACATTCCCAATCGGAATATATGGCGAGCGATATGCTGAAATACGCCATCCCACGCATATTACGGCTGTGTGTAAACACGTTCATGATAGTGTATGTTACAAAACTGATATATTGTAATATAATTCGAATAAGCTTAAAATAAAGTAAAATAATGCTTACCTATGGAATGTAATACGACAATTTGGTTTATTCTCTTTTTCACTTCTATTTTTACACGTTTTCATAGCACAAGCTACCGTTTTTGCCTTGTTATTTCGTAAAATGTACTATGTGACTTCGGCGCTGGTCAGAACAAGAATGATGACGTCACGTTTTGAGATTCAAGGGAGGCGGCTCTCGTAAGCCCAGGCGGTTCCATGGAACCGTTATGGGGAGGGGGAAACAATACGCTTTTATCACTTAGGGCAGGTCCATATATTCCTACGTCCGTGGTATTTACAGAAATTCAAATGGAAAATATCACGAACAATACCGGAAAAGGAATAACATATTGCACGGATTCAAGGTTTTAATGAATACACCTGAAGATTGGTGGCTGTGTTGTTTCAGTGAAATATGTCCTAATTTCTGGTTTAGAATATTGTAACATAAAGAGATCGAGAATTCGAAGTTTTTCATAATTTAAAATTAATTCTCAAGGACTTGAGGAATTCAACGGAATTTATGAATTTATTACAAGAATTAATTAGGCAATTATTTTAGTCATCGTTCCTTACAGAATGAAATATCTGCAAAAATATCGAATCAAGAAACGCCATTAAACCCATTTTTGATTAAACAGGAAAACTTATAACCGACACGTGGAACATTTTCCAGTATACGAATTCCACAAACATAACGTATTGTAATATATTGATATTTAAATATGCGACGCAACAGTACTGAAGTACGACTAATACGATTTGGAAATAAAAAAATATATGGTCATAATGTTCTTTGGAGAAAATAAAATATCAGAAGAAACAGCATATTGGGGTACATTATGAACTTTATGCTCCGGTACATTTCTCTTTTTACCACGAAATGAATATTTATCATGATCAGAAGACATAAAATTAAGAACTTTGTTTATCTCCTTTTCCTCCGAAAAGATTATAGACTCTTCTTATTTTGTGCTTAGCAAAAAAGCTATGAATTAAACAATCACTTATTTAACCACCGTATACGGGTAAATTGTGAAATTGTATTATTTTAGAGAGCTTGCCTTCGTTGTACGGTGGCTAAAATTTTATTTTTGTACTTTTCTACATGGACCTCTTCTTGTTATGCTGTTGGATTATGAATACAATTTCCTATTTCCTTGTAACAGTTTGAAATGATAATGCGATGTAAGAACCCATTCGTAAAGACGGTTGTAACGCATTAATTCGAATTCCTGTTTGAAAAGCCAAAATTTGAACAAAAGGAATCCTGCATTCGTCTGTTGACTAAAACATAATTATCTGCAAGATAATTTTTCAAACAGTTGCGAGAGAGTATCAGAGACTGCACGTGTGATTTGCCGAGGAAGACATACTTCGGTGGACTTCCGAGCTATGAGCGTATTCTTCGTTTAATTTTTAATTCAATATTTTATTATTTGATTTACCATTTAATATTCTGTTCAATTTCTTGAACAGGCGCCCTGCATTAATTTTCACAATGTGTCGATCTTTATTCAAAACATTTGATTAGATTATCGGTTCGATTTTATTTTAAAGACTACAAGCTATCGATATATTATTTTATTTGTTTCAAATAATTTGACTATTTAGTTTCTATTAGGCTAAACACGACCCTGAGATAATAATATTAGAATAACATGTTATTTAAATTAAGATATTAGAGTCCATGTACTGTTTTCTTTTAATTGAAAAATATAATTTAGCTGTATTCTCACAATTAATTTTTTTTTTTCATATGTTTTTATTCCAGTAAAAAAGAAAATAACATTTTCACTTACTTAACTAGAATATTGAATTATGTACAGTTTTTACATTACATAGTTTTACATTTCATAACCTTAGATTACATTAGATTGCAATACTAACATTTACATGATATTATATTACCATACGATATTATTCACTATCACTACTTTGTTTTTTGTGAATAAACATGAACAATTTTTTTTTGAATTTGCACACACTTTTTTCGTTTTTGATATCATCTGGAAGGGAATTATATAAATTGCCCCCCTCATAACTAATTGCTCATTAGAGAACTTTTAAACGTAAAAGTGATACTTAAAACTTATATCTTACGATGCATATATTAAAAAAATGTCTTTATTAAAGTGTTACCTTTTATATCCCTTTTAAAATGTTTTGCGATTATTGACAATTTTTTTAAACGGTTTCGTAGAGATATCAATTCCGGTACCTACAAAGTTTCCGGATTATTTTAAATTGTTTATGATAAGTGCGGTTAAGAAAATGATTCTGGATAATATAAAACAACATCTTAACCTTACACGACCCAACCTAATCAACCCACCAAACAAGAGACACAGTTTGATCAGTTTGAATCAAAACCTTTTCTTGATATAAGGTAACTGTGCAGTGTAGGTTCTATGTAAACACATAACAATAATTTCTGTGCATACTTGAATCTTCCACTGAAAACATGTAGGTCTCGCACATAACTCTAACAGTCATCAATTTGGATTAAAATAAATAATATAAACTCCCAGCACTCCACGCCGTACGGTAAATATTAGATGGTACTTTATAATTGAATTGGATGAACGAACACGAACGCGTTATCCGTAGGTAGAATATAACGAACCACCCACATGAAATCGTGAACCCCTGGGCGACAGACACAAATCATACGAACTACCACTCTCCGTGTTAGCACCGTCTTCATACTAGAGAAGGGCCATTAATATGAATCTGATAACGCTCCGCGATTCTCTCCGTATCCACAAACAAATGTTATGACGGGAAATGTTTGACAGGAAGAGAAAACTTTCCTCTTTGGAAGATGAACATTTTCTTTCAGCGATTCGGCGAATAATAATGTTCGTGTCGCTTCTTTTCCACGGCGTCATTTAATCTTCATCAACCGCATTATTAAATCATGAAATCAAGAGCCTTCTTATTACAAATGATTAAAGTAACGTGGGCGAGATTAGAATCTGGGAGAGAAATTACCTTAAAATAGGATATTATAATATGTTTAATGCTTGCAGGTAAATGAATCTTTAAAATAACATTCATAACTTATATTTTTAATCCACAGAATGAGCTTGGATTTTAAAGAAACTACCTTGTAGAGCATCAGAGTTGCGAAAACACCCATTGTCATCAGCCAAGCATTGTCAAATACTTTATTTTATTTATTTACTAGGTTTTACCCGCCGCTTCGCTCGCATGGTATTAGGGGGAAATTACTGTAAAAAGATTTTTCAGACCGGAAATAAATGTGTTTTCCGGGATAAAAAGTAGCCTATGTCATTTCCCAGTCCTCCAATTATCTCTGTTTAAAAAAATCACGTCGATCGGTCGCTCCATTTATATCATTGTAGCGAGTTCCCGGATGCGTTGCTATGCCATTTGATATTCGTCCCATTTCCCTTTCGCCTCCCCTTCCTCTTCCGTATCCTCTTCCCACTCCTCTCACCCGCTTCCCCCGTTCCGCGAACCACCCTCCCGAGTTTCCCTCCCCCCCTGGGTTCCTCTCCCCCCTCTAGAGTTCCCCATCGCCCCGTGAGTTTTCCATTACCCCCTCCCCCCTCCCGTATTCCATGCATTTACTCCCGGTTCATTCAGTTTTCAAACGGCTCACGTGCACCCTATTGAATTTTTTTATACAAATTTCATAATGCCAGAGCTCACTAGTATATATTGAAACCTTCGCGGGCGTGCTCACATAAAAATCCAAAGTTTCATCGCATGAACGGTTAACAACGCATAATTTCACGATGCCAGAACTTAGATACTATTGTGTATAGAAACCATCGCGGGCATGCACACATCAAATCCCCAAAGTTTAATCGCAATCGAACGAACGGTTAGCAATGCATAATTTCATGATGCCAGAACCCTACTATTGTATATAGAAACCATCGCGGGCATGCGCACATCAAATCCCCAAAGTTTCATCGCAATCGGATGAATGGTTTAGCAACGCATAGGCATCTCACACAAACCTGGAAACAAACATATTTTGATTTATATAGATGAATTTAAGGAAACATATATAGATATAAAATTTACAATTTTTGGCAAACATAATATAAACATTAAATATATTTTTATTTAATTGTATTCAATCATTAACACAACTTTTGAGGTGGACGTGCTTTCTTAAATCATTTTCAAATTTGTACGTATTTTCAATCTAAGAAATTTGAATTGGGATTTTGTTATAAAATTCCCGGCCTGGTACATAAGTGATTTCTAGATGTTTGCTTTCTTCCTTGTTGGCAATCTAATTTTCTTTGTATTTCTCGTCTCGTATTCGTGCATTCGTGATTGTAATTTATTATTCTTTTCAGTTCCTTAGTCACCATCCCTATGTTAATTTATTTTACTGTTAATTAGTTCATTCGGCTTAATGTGGTGGTAGTAGGAGATTTTCAAATATTGTCGGATTATTCGTAATCCGGGAATGTTCGACTTTCTTTAAAAAGAAAATTAAAAAAAAAGAAATGTGCTTTGCTTCACCGTCATAATATTTAGCTCCTTTAACATGTCTAACGAATACTGTACACTAGTTCTCTGATTTTTGAATGCCAGCAGAATAAACACACCATCGGCATAATAATCCACCCATCTTCAAAACATTACAATTGGTCATTTAGATGGAAGAAATGAAACGCTATTTTTTCAAGGAAGTATTTTTCATGTTGTTTGTTACTCCGCGTGACTTGAGTAATTTTTCCCTCGTGATTCGTACACAGCTTTACCATAGGTACAAAAGCAGATAAAATGTGCTAACGTGTCTGACACGTTAATGAATAAGTTTTACGATATTTATATGATGTATATTTTGCTTGTGTACCTAAGGTAAACAAGTAAAGATCAAAAGTGCCAGTGTTTAGAACAGGCAATAGGTGTATTAATATCAAACATGTATGTGGGTTAAACTTGCAGGCAGGAACACAAAAGGCTTTCTTGTTTACCATTCGGTTCCTTCATATTCTTCAGCTTCAGACATGCCAGCTATTAGCATGCACATATTGAACATGCACAGTGCACACCGCGTACAGTACACAGGCCGCATTGTGTCTGCCGTATTCCAAGAGGCATACCTCAAGTGCAAACAACCGGGGCTTTCTCGCATTGAGACCAAAAAGTATGAAAACTGGCAGACGTGTTATTGAAGGTGCATGACTGCGGAAGAAAAAAATGTTAGTTCCCTTGTCTAGTTTTCTTGTCATGTCTTGTTGTGGAGTTATGTTATAAAGAATCTAGGTCGAAGGGTACATACTTATACTATGGCTAAATCACATTCAATAAAATCAGATCTTCGTTTCTCACTCACTTTTGTCTTGTCTTGTTGCGGAACGTTGTTATGCATTATTTTAATAGGGGTAATCAAACTTATCTCCTCACAGAATTGCATAACAGCAGAGTTGAACAAAGGACATTGTCTTAAAATGCCCAATAGGGTCAAAATTAATTAAATCAATTACATTAGTCCGTCGCTTGTACAGCGAGAGGATGTTTTTTATGCATTTGCTCCTAGCACACAGGAGGCCCGGAGGAAAATAATTCCCCTCTGATCATACGTCATCTTTGAGGATGCTGTACGGAGGTTATTTTTAAGAAAAGAAGAAGAGGAAGTTCTGGGAAGGAAAAGGGTATTAGGGCTGGGTAGGAATCTAGGAGGTCAGTGTGTACAGGCGTGACGGACGTATGTTCCGAGAGAGTACGGCTGGAGAAGTCGAAGGGACTCCCTCAACCATTCTCTCCCGATGCGGCCTGCCATTCAACTGGTGGGCAGACGTATCCGCCGCCAAAGACCCGGACAAACCTCACTCCACGAACCCGGGCACCCGGCTAAGTCACCGAACGTAGCGAACCACTTGGATTGACCGATGTCAGAGGTGTTGGGCATCCAATAAATGGTTCCCGGGGCGGCAGTACTCTCAAATTGTAGTCTATCTATGCACAAATAATTTCATTAATCCTGACATCTGTTGATCAGGTTTAGTAATACAGCAAGGTTTTTACATTATCTCTGCATAATTAATTATTGGGCCGACAAATTCCAATAGGATGTCTAACTAACTAACTAACTAACCATCACGTCGTTTCCCCTCAGGGGTAGGCAGAGAGGACGGACCGCCAAACAACTCGGTATTGGCACACACTTTTTGCCTCACTCACATTCATACATCGTCTCATACATACTCTTCTCAATATGAAAATTTCATTTTACATTTGAATGTTTGAGTTTACTTTTATTAGGATGATTAACGTGCAATATGGTGTTTAGTAGTATATCAAGAATTGTGGTTTTTATAGACATGTTGGGCCGTAATTACATTATTTGAGGCGCTCAGCGGAAGAGTGGCCCAACCCACAAAAATTAGTAATCGGCGAAAACATAATTTGTTATATATTTTTGTCTATGAAGTTACAGTGGCCCAATTTTAGTTTTCACTTTTTCAAAGATCCTTTGATATCAGTGAAAATTAAGAGCGTTTAACCAGCCAGCGGACGAAAATCCACATTTTGTCGAAAGTTGTTCTTACGATCGTGCAGGGCGGTTACAACGAGAAAGATTAATTATTCTCCGTACCAGCTTTTTAAAATTATAACTCAATATCGAATTTATTTCAATTCAAATTAGCTTTAATTTATACCTTCATCCAAAAATGCTGAAAGGACTGATGATAAAACTATTAAAATAATGTACTTTTTGTAGTTATTTTTTGATTATAAGTATTTATCATTTTTCAATAATGTCTAAATTTAATAAGAATGTTAAAAAAATCTGAAATATATTAGTTTGTAAGTGCGCAAATAAACACACAAATGGACCAATTTTCGTCAAGAAACACATGTACGTACATGTTTTTTAATGATTTTATTGAAACTAAAATTAAAATTCTAAAACTAATTCTAAAAGTTTGCTAGATAATGTATTGATTTATTTTACTTGAAATGGGTGTGGTATAATACAAAATCCTTTTTGAAAATTTAACAAATCTGCCAACGACCTATGGAATAACCTTATTATACTAAAAATTTAAAAAATTTCATAAAATTTATTACATGCGAATGCTAGATAAAAGAACAATCATTCGAAATCCATTTATAATTTTTTGTGGAAAAGAGTCAATACGTCTAAAATCTGATTTGAAAATGACATATTTATGTTTTTTTCTGGTAATGCCCTCTTAAAATTGGGCCACACATATTTCAAAGATATGACAAAAATATGTTAAAAAATAGGATGTTTTCACAGACAGACGTGGGTTGGGCCACTCTTCCGCTGTGCGCCTCATTTCATGAAGAATAAGTAAACGTACGTGTTTTAAATTTAATTTATGTTATATGTTAGCTTTTACCCGCGGCTTTGCTCGCATTGTGCAAGGTTGGTTTTCATGGAATTCATTAATTCATTCGTGCATTTATTCTTTGATTCATTGAATCTATCATTCATTATCGCGGGCATGCACACATCAAATCCTCAAAGTTTCATCGCAATCGGATGAACGGTTAGCAATGCATAATTTCATGATACCAGAACTCATTATTGTACATAGAAACCATCGCGGGCATCCGCACATCAAATCCCCATAGTTTCATCGCAATCGGAAGAATGGTTTAGCAACGCATAGGCATCTCACATATACATATAATATATATATACAAACCCAGAAACAAACATATTTTGATTTTTATATGCTTACTAGCTGACCCGACAAACGTTGTTTTGCCATATAAATAATTTCTGGTTGGTTGTTAAATAAAATATAACGAATGTGTATTGTAAGTGTGTGGGGATGGAATCTATGACAGAAAGAGGAATGGAGCGCTGTAGACGATGACCGCCGATAATAAAAAAAACACTAACTAGAGTAGGAAAATGAAATAAAGAAAATCAATATGAATTTCAAAGAGCAATTGAGTGTACGATATTTATCAAAATGACGCGACGCTTCTCGTGAATGTCTTGCGCATGTGTGGATGAAAGTTCAAAGAAGCGAACGTAGCTTCATCTGTCAACATAATAACAACAATATTCAACAACATAAATAATTTGATTTGTTAAAATAATTTGTTTAAATAATTTGTTCTGTTTGAAATACGAAAGACAGTTAAATTTTTTCATACAAAAATACTAATATTGCGATTAAAAAATGGTAGGGGGGGGGAGGGTAGGAAGGTTAAAATTTGGGGTCATAAGTATTTCTTGATCCCAAATAACAAAAAATAAATAAAAATTGTCAAAAAATTGATTTTTCTGGATAGGGACTCCCTAATCACCTAGCGGTATGAAATATACTTTAAAACCTGTTCTCATACCTACCAAATATACATAAAAAATTCATGAAAATCGGTCAAGCTGTTTCGGAGGAGTGCGACCACAAACGAGATTTTTATTAAAAAATTCATGAAAATCGGTTCAGCCGTTTCGGAGGAGTGCGACCCCATAGGAGTTTTTTTTTTTTATATATAAGATATAGATTTTGGCTTTCTAATTTGACGTAATTTTATTATGATATAAAAACGTTTTTCTCAAAATAAACGTTATTTATGGAAAAATATTTTTTAGTTTTCCCTAATTTTAATTTATGCATACCTAAGTACGTTGCAAAAAAAAAATTTTCCTAAACAAAAAAAAACTCATTCATTGACGGGTTGAGCCATTTTTAGTAAAGTTTCGATTCCCATTTTTGGTACCTATTTCGGAATGTGAAACAAACCACATAAAATAATTGAAATATCATTTGCAAAGCCAAAGAAGTATGTCACTTTGCCGCGGGGGTAATAACGATAGTGAAATTGAGTGGTCAGGGAAAATGTTGTGTGATGGTTTAAGTATTAATACGAAATTTGATTAAAAAACGTAGCGTAAATCCGATAGGCAATACAGATACAGCTGATTGATACGGTTCCATGTCAACTCATAATGAAACCAACTCAGAAACACCTCAAAAAGATCATTAAAAGCTATGAAAAAATAATTTTAAAATAGCCGGTAACCCTAACCTAACTTAACCTATTTGACCAATTTTTTTTATTTTTTTTATCATCACTCCTAATGACCTTTCTGAGGTGCTTCTGAGTTGGTTTCATTATGAGTTGTCTGGTCACCGATTGATACATATGATGTAAATGCTACGGTGTTCCTTTTTAAAATTTGGGTAGTGGAGTGGAAACCTTAAAATAATCTCTGCGCACTGGCTCACAATAGATGGATTAAATTAAGCCATTTTTTCAGCAATACACGTAAGTTTTCCACAGCGCACAATTATTAGAATGTAAAATGATGTATCTTATAAAGAGACGTATTTAACTGTGTGAAGATATCTCACTCGTCTGTGAAGGCTTGACTTCGTTAAACGTTATCGGAGGACAATATCTTTTACTGTGAATACTTAAGAAGAAACCCAGTAGCCAAGAAATTTGAACAACAGGTATTTTACCAAACTGTTGCTGTCTATCGCTCTTAGGCCCTCCGTTCAGGGAGATACTTACAATCCACGTAATTGGGACGAAACCACAAGTACCCTGCTGATATACTATTTTTAATGCTAGTCTCCGTACACGGCGCTACAGCCGTGAGGTTAACACGCTGTCAAGCGATGTCATATGTTTTTTTTTCCAACATCAATCCATGCCTTCTCCACTAAATCCTTTCTTACGTATTCTGGTAAAGTATGGTTATATAAATATGATTTTTTTCCACTTCCGGAACAAATCTAACATTACTTTCATGCTCCGACGACATAATAAACTGTCAAACGTCAAACGAATAAGTATCAGACACAAATGATGCGACGCGTCGCGTGCGATCAGCACTGTCGGTATCGTGATACTGATTGGAAACCGACAGCCACCGCGTAGCGCCGTGAACGGGCACCAGCAAAATTGTACGGGGGGTACTTACAATCGGCGCGTATGATACGCGCACGCGGATCGAGTATTTTGTAAGTATTTCCGTGAACGGAGGCACTTACTCCCCCGAATACTGAGCGATGGCGACAATAAATTGCACATTAGTCTAAAAATACCTAAATAAAATCATCAAAATCGAGGATTCGCACTTCCGAATTTTCTCCTCCAAAACTGGATCGATTCTTAAGATTTTTACTAACCATAAAAAAAACTCTGTAGTAAGTCTGTAGGAGAAGGATCGTTTTTTTTCTAAGCCTCTGTTGATGACACTAGGTTAACAATTTTTCGAGGGTTCTAACTCTTATAAGTAAATGAAACAATGTTACTTTGTTTGAACCACTTGTATATTTGAGTAAAGCCGACCGGTTTCGGAACGACCGTTCCTTCTTCAGGATTTGACAGTTACAAAATATATATAATAAGTAACTTTATAAAAAAAGCAACACGTGCAGATACCCTAGGGGTCGGTGTCAAAATCCAGAGTGGAAATTGAGGAATACGTTTGTACGGACAAAACGCCGCCCGGTCTTCTCTTAATACTGCCTATACATGCACGAACATGAACGCAAGCCGAACCACGAATTATGGGAAAGGAACAAAGCAAGGGCAAAAATAATACCGCGAAACGCCGCGTGACGCGTGCATTTGCTTCATTCCTTTCCCGCAATTCGTGGTTCGGTTCGCGGAAATACCTACGTGTTTATTATATACGCAGCATATGAATCGAAAATCACACATATCTCAGTTTCGTAAAGAAGTGGATAACACATCTTCATCTTCTCAAGTACAAAGTATACAAAAGGACTTTGCAATTTTTGTACCTTTCGCTTGCTTCTAAATTAGACTTTTTTGCATCTTATTGGGATTAGTCAGCATTTTTAGCGATTTCTTTAACAGATGTGCTTTTTTATTTCACATCACTCCCAACAACAAGGAAGGAACATGATGATATAGAAAAATTTCACGTGAGCACCAAAAAGTTTATTGAAAAATATTATTTTTAACAGAATTGGATGGGTTGATATTGGATTATATAAATTAAAGAATCAATATCAGTTACTATATCTACTGCTGGATAAAGGTTTCCGCTGAAATAAGAAATTTTATGATTTATTAAATTTTTTAGGCCACCAATTTTCTCGCATTTTTTACCCGAAGAATTACCTAATCATTTTTTTTCATTTCCTAATCAAGAATAATCTAATCAATTTTTTTTTGTCATTTCCCAATCAAGAATACCTAATCAATTTTTTCTTCATTTCGATAGGAAAATATTCATAAATTTTGCATCATTCCTCGGAGATTTTCTTTAACTGGTTACTTCCTGGCCTCACCTGTGTTCAAAGAACATTTTTTAATAATTTCGATTTTAGCCTACAATAACGTTTCAACCTGCAATAGTTGCGTTGATTAAAACCAAAAAGCATCATAAATTTCATGCTCGTTTTTCGAAATTTTTAAGTGAAACGAACAGGCATATTTTCCACTACGTAGATAAGATAAAATACTAACCGGGGATAGTACAAAATGTGCTGAATATTACAGCTGCAGCCCAAAGCTTATTTGAAGTGTTTAAAGATTTATTGAGACGAGAAAAACTTCATGGATACAAGGCGTGCACCGCCTTTGTGCGGCGACCCTTCAGTGGAGTACGTACGCGTTATTTTCTCTCCGTCATTCTTCTCCCGCCACCACCGCCCACCCCTGGAGAGACCGCTCTTATCCGTCCCATTCATACTACGCCATTTCAAACCGCAAAACTCTTAGCTCAGAAACTGATCCCCACCCTCCAAAAACAACGAAGCAATTCGAAGAACACAAAAAAAGTTGAGAAAAATTTCAAAGGGTGAAAAAAAATTATACATTTAAAATATATATTTTTTACTCAGTGCCTCCAGTATTTTCTTCCTCAAGCTTCGTATTTCAGCCCTCTTCAGTACAAATGCAGAAACTTCAACCTGTCTGCCACATAATGTAAAGGAACTGAGGTTTTCCTATCTTTTCTTATAATTCCTCCAAAAAGACTACATAAAAAGCACACGATGAGATCTTATTTGCATGATAAGATCGATGCATCATCTCAAAAATTTACTAACTCAATTATTAAAACCAAAAATGAAAAGTTTGCGAAATGTTTTAAAGCTACAAAATAAGTAATTAGATTGTTACGTACATGAATTAGCTTTATGTTTCAACCCCTGGACCCTTCGTCAGAACTAATTATTTATATAGAAATAATCCCGGTTGACATTATGTATTTGGCTGTTTTAGATGTATTCCAAAATGAAATACTATTTTCAAATGCAGAATGCTTCAAATTTTAATACCATAATCGGATAAATGTAATTAAAAAATTCAAAAATTTTAATTAAAAAATAGAATATTTTTTTGTTATCACGAAGTTTATTATCACTTTAAGTACTATTTTTTCGTTTCACAACACGAATTTATAAATTATACCTAATCATTTATAAACCGAAACCAGACTTTAGAAGTGAAAAATTCTTTAGCACCGTTGTGATTTGAAACTCGATTAAACGGAAGCGAGCGACACTATAAAGAGACAAACACATACATCTTTAGGATTTAACCTGCGAGGGAATGAGATTGCAAGAAAGTATTTATTTATTTCATGGGTACTCGGTTCCAATATAATACGATACATCCACGGTCCCACACAAACCTTTATTAGTCTAGCGATATAAATCGCCTGGCGAACTTTAGCGGCCAGACATTCACGGGAACAAGGATCGAATCTTACGAAGTTCAAAAAAAAATAAACCACTCCAAAATGAACAGACAACGAAAACAAATACAACGCACACTTGTAAGGGCTGTCGATGACTTTTGAAATATATAATATTTATTTAAAAGTGTTATGGTAAATTTTCCAACGCAATAAAAATAGTGGTGTCGCCACTTTCCAACGATGTTTAAATCACACATCCCACTGTAATATAAGGATATAGGATGATTTTTATGAGAGCGTCAAGGACACAAGAATAACACTCTCTAGCTATCGATGTATACTAAAAAGCACAAGACGACATAAGGGTTAAGCATTAAGGTTGGTCATTTAAAAAATATTACTTTTAAATTCTAAGTGAGATAAAAGGGTGCCAAATGGGTTCAAAACGATGTGTTTAAAAATTTAAAAATTTTAGATACAATCTTCTTCCTCCAGATTCAGTGCAATGTTTTGAAAATTTTCATTTTAGGGGGTTATTTCTAGTGTATATAAAAGTTACTATTAATTATTTAAACCATATTTTTTGTAATCTTCCATAGCAAATGTAGTATATGTACGAGTATATTTATGAAATCATTTACAAAAAGTCGCAATGTTGAGTCTCATAAAATAATGCCGAAATTTGAGAGTAAGAAGGATTTTGCAGGTATTTGAATACACTGCTTTGAGATAATTTGAATTATATTAATATTTTTTTAAAATGAATAAATCAAAATATTCCCTATATTTTACGTTTTATGGAAAAATACTTAATTTTTGATGGTTTATCTAACATTTTTTAAAGATTTAACAAGGGTGCGTTTTTCTCCATTATGTTAAATTTCAAAGTCAATTCGGAGGAAGAAGATGATATCCAAATATTATTTAAAAAATTACGTGATTTTATATCTTCATTTAACACCCTTTTTTCACATTAGCCAAATCAAACAATATTTTTTTCTCATACAGTCGTGACCCACCTTATTAAGCATATTCTAATAATGAAGTCTACCCCGTAAATTTATTTAAATGGTTTATTAAAGTAAAAATTGTATTTGAAAATTTAAACTTCCTCCCACTGAATAAATAAAATGTTTTTCAGTCGAAAAACTCTTATTGAATAATGAAACGTTGGGAAGACGTTGCAAGAAAGAAAAAATAAAATAAAATGCTATTTTGATACTGAAAATCACGAACATATTTTATATGGTGAAATAATGACTATTAATGTAATGAAAAAAATAATGGTTAAATAGGTTACGTCAGGTTAGGTTATGGGATATTTTTCATTTTTTTTCATAGCTTTAATGACTTTTCGAAGAGGTGTTGAGTTGAGTTGTTTCTGAGTTGTCATGGAACCATTTTGTGCATTTTACGCACACAAACTACCCTACTCCGTCAAATGAAATTTCAGTAACTTTGTATACACTATCCCACAATTTTTTGCACGCGTATTAAAAAAGGCTGGCATTTATTGCAAGTAAATTCATTGGCAGGCTTGTTAATTAATTCTCTCGATATGTTTTAATGGTTGAGTGAAACCACCTTTGCCTTTCTTGTATATTTTCATAGTCGTTACGTTAAAAATCGAATTCAAATTACAATACATAATGTATTAATTATTTGTTAAATGTTAAGTGCTAATAATGAGAAAATTTTAAATAAGTGAAAATCCTTGAAAAAGACAGTATTTCAAGTATGTAATAAATACCATCAACCAAGATCAAATAATTATTATATTCAGTCTAATCCAAAGTACGTACCTTCTCGTAGACGGAAGATCCTACACAGCATTATCGATAATCTCATTACTCATTACCAAATTGAAAAATATTTTTAGAATGCTTTCACTAATTCGCCAACCAGAATTTATCAACCCACTTTTCGCGAAGAGAAATATTTTATTATCTTAATTATAAGATTTACAGGTAGAAGGTGAATTGAATTAAGCTCGCCCGAGAATCATTCCCAACCCTATCCCGCGTTCTCTTCTGCCTTTACTTATCCCAGATTAATAATTTAAAATATTACTTTTGCTATTAGTTTTTAGCTTAAAATTAAATTGGGCTGAATGGAAAGCGTTTCTTCGCGAAAATTTTAATAAACCTTCTCAAATTGCTATTTTTGTCAATGACATCATATATAATATATAGACGTGTGGTGGAAATCTCAAAGGTGGTAAGAAAAGGCAAGGCAATTGTATTTGTCTTCGATTTCGTAGTTTTAGAACTCAACTGCCACGCGTCAGGTAAAGCCGTGATCTGCTGGTTAGTAAATTGCATAAAAAAGCGCCTAAGTGCCCTCGTGTGTGATGAGAAAATGTTTCCATTAATATAATAATAATAACATTATATTTACATAGCGCAGTTTTGTGACATTTCACTTCAAGTGCGCTTAACTATAATAAATTTGAAAATAATCCTACAGTGCTCCTTACAATATTGAGGAAAAAAAGAATATACAGTATTTACAAAACAATGACAGAAGAACAAAATTAACAAAGATAGTGCTGTTATAGCACACATGGAACAATAATAATAATAGACAATAGCGGTGCTATTGTAACACAGGACAAAACAAGAACTTAAAAACTAAAATATAATATACTAACAGAAAGGCAGTTTGCGTTCAGAATTGAGAAATATTCTGACATGAATTCGGATATTAAACATAAAATAAAAATACAATTATGAGGAAACCGAAACCAAACAATTACGGGAAACTTGAGAACATGGCTTATTATTATTACGTATATTGAAAAGATGTTAGGATTCATGAATGGTATGATTTTTTAAATAATTTTGTTTTTAAAGTCCGTTTAAATTCAGCCAAATTCTGGATATTAGTAAGAGCTGGGGGAAGTTTATTCCAAATGAGAGGGCCCGTTACATGAAAAGAGCAATCATAGTAAACAGCTTGATTTGACCTAGAAAGTTCGATTAGACGATTAGATTACATTATACGGCAAACACTAGTAAAAGCCAAGGAATAAAATTTCATTCGTAAATAAGCACAAATTATTTACTATCATGAAAATACAATTATTTCAATTGTTTCCGGAAGATTTTATAGCGCCATTAGAGAAAGTGAGATAACAAACAATTAAGTATAAGAATGACAACCTACGACAGTAGGTCATCTCATATAGCATTCCGTCTTAGTGTAAGCGATTAAGCGTATTTGGTGATCTCAGTCACACCCGTTTTGTAGAATATAGTATTCGGCGCTAATGAAAACGCTGCCCGGTCCTACATCTATGTATATCGTTCATACACACGCAAAGCTAGAATGCCTATCTTTATTATACTTAAACTTTGAGAATTTACTGAAGACAAAAAAAATTAAAACATAGAATTTAGTGAAAACAAAAGAGTGTTTCTTACTTGCTATTGAATATGTTGAATTTGTGAGACAATGGCGAGTCTAGATGTAATATATATGTCATTAATTTTTATAAAATAATTGATGAATTCGTTCTAATTTGACACGTTTATACTTAATCCATAAATCTTCCTTATCAAATGAATTAGTCGCATCATGTCAAGAACCGGAATAGAAAATGACGATTTATGAATGCAAATGAAGTTGGGCAAAGTCATGTGGCTTTCTTGGTATACTCTCTACATCAGATCTGTTGGTAATAGTGTGATGGTTAGGAAGTAAGTTCAAATATTTTAGTCTAACTCTATGAAATCCTAAATAACAATAAAACTTTACAAACAGGGGAACAAAGGAAATTCAAAAAACTTTAGTGGACCACCGCATTTTTTATGAACTTTTGTTACCCACAAAAGTTTAGCAATTAAAAATTTCACCATAAAGCATTATTTCAACAAGACCAACGAAATTCGATGATTACAAAAGCTCGTAAGTTGACAACTACATGTCATGACATTACTCGAATACAGTAGATCAAAGGAAATTCTTCAATTTTAATATGAAAAAGCATGCCTTTGTAACCTAATACCGTAAAAGCTCATATATTAGCGGGAACCCTATAAACTGGAAAATCACGTGCCAGAATGAAATTCAATTTATTAAATTCATTGCAATGCGGATGTATTAAAAAACAAAAGTTATGGAACCTTTTTCATCACTCAAATAATACAATAAAATTCACTGCTAACATTGCGTTTGTTTAGAAGCCAGAAGACGTATTCACCAACTAGCGTTTGTTGGTTGGGAAAGTTATATGAATAAATTATAAAAAAGGTTGAGTTTATATTCTGCAAGAAGTCTTAGTGATCAGGCTTCTTCGTAAAATAATATATATTATCAACTACCATAGAAAGTTTTGCGGCAAAGCGTTAAACGAGAAGCCGGAGTCAAAGTTCTGCAAAGAAAACACTCGACACATCTTTGGCCCAAGTTTATGATTGAATATAAATTAAGTAACTGATAAGAAAAATAAACGGAACAACGCTTTCTAAGTGATCACGAACGTAAAGGAATATCCGCAGAAGGGATATTTGATAGCTTTAAAGAAACAAGGATTAGTTTAATTACATATTTTCATAATGATTTTTTTTCTTTATTTAGAGGTTAAAATTACATTCAGAAAAATTAAAATACTGCTTAAAATTGTCTCACAATTTAATTTAATTGTAGCAAATGAAAAAATTGAATAATCACAGAAAAATATAAGTACATTTTTAAATCAAAATAATTCTTCTAAGGCCTATGCAACATTTGGGGATGTACTGTGATGACTACTGTGCGGGGCGTCTTTTGAAGAAAGGAATGAGATAAAATTCTGGAAAGAAATAAAGTATGAGGGACGGGTAGGTATCTAGAGGTGGTCAGAGTTTCCAGGAGTGACGGACGTATAAATCCATATGCTCCAATGCGGCGTTCTGACAGAGTCCTGATGGAGAGGTCAAAAGGTTTCCCTTAAACGGCCTCTCCCTATCCGGTATGCCACGCAGTTGGTAGGCAGATGCATCCACCGCCAAAACCCGGATACACCTCACCCTATGAACCCGGGCACCCCTGCTCAATAACAAAACGTAGCGAACCTCCTATGGTTGGTTATTCAATAAAAGGTTCCCGAGGCGGGGGTGTGCGGTTTTATTTGTTTTGTTTCTAAACATCTTAGAAATGTATTGTTTTAAAGAAGCAATTCAATGTGAACCTTGATAATCTTCTCTCCATTGTGAGATTCTATTCGATCATTACTAGTATTTTGCTTTTATGTCTTTTGTCTTGTTTTTCTCGTATATTCTTAAGAATGTAGTAAGTCTACGTAGTTGTCATCACAACTACGAGTAATTCAATGTTATCTAACATTATATAGGCAGTTACTTAATGCAAATGGTTCCGTTAAAAGTGTCGTAAATACATAAATATTGGTCAAAGGCTATTCTGTTCTCTAATCTCTTACTTAATGTATATTACTATCTTTGGATGTTATTATATTCTTACTAGCTGGTTCCCGGCATGCGTTGCTATGCCATTTAATCAAGAAATTGTTTCTCCCTGCGTGTCCTTTCCCATTCGTTCCGTTCCTGTTCCCTTTCCTCCACCCCTTCCTCTCTCGCGTCCCCTTCCCCTTTTGCGTTCACACTCCTTCTCCTCCACCTTTCCTCTCCCCACTCCCCACTCCACTCTCCCCCTTCCCCCGTCCCGCGAACCCCCCTCCCACTCCTAACTCCCGCATTCCATACATTCAGTCCCGGTACATTCAGTTTTCATACAGCTCGCATGCCACCTTTTTTATACAAATTTCATAATGCCACAGCTTACCAGTCGTTTCATACAAACCTTGTCCTGACAATAACGAACACACAATAAAAAGAATTATCCAATTTGGTGCTGTCGTTCGGAAGTTATGCGCGTACATACATTTTGGCGATTCATTTTTATTTATATAGAAGATAGAAGAAGAAGATAGAAGATAGATAGATAGATAGATTCATCTGTCCTCGACTCGACTCGACCATTTGGCGATTCATTTATCTTAAAGTAAAAATTTGTTTGTTACGATCCGGTTCCGGTGTTGGGATGGTGGCCGTTTTAATTATTCAGCAAAGATTATTTTTTCTAAACATGAAATCGTCGTGTTTATTAATTAAGAGGCTGGGTATTTAAGTACATTTAAATTTCAGAGATAATTTTAGTTTTAATTAAAAATAAGAGATAATTAGAAATAATTATTAAATTATTTTTGGGTGCGATGTCTACTCTTAACAGAACTACCAATACAAGGACGAAGACAAAGAATTATTACTTTATCGAGTAGAAACATTTTTTGACGCGATGTCTACTCTTCACAGAACTACTAATACAACGACAAGGACAAAGAATTATTACTTTATCGAGTAGCAATAGTGTCTCGTGGAACAGTTAGAAAACTTGACTTACTTGACGAGCTGCCGGTGGCGCTGGAGCTCTGGCTGATGGGCTGCGGCCAGGGCGGGGCCCCCTTGAGGGGCGGCCCCCCCGCCCCCGCTCCCGCCCCCGGCCCGCCCAGCCCGGCGGGGCCTGCCCAGGCCGTCACGTCGGGCGCCGGCGGAAACGGCTTGTCATCCTGCCAACACAGAGTTCGAACCCATTAATCTCCGATTGTCAGAACAATGACAAATTTAATAAGGGTCGTCTAGATTCGGGAAAAAGGCACACTACGAATAAACCTTTTGACATTTAGGTAAGTTTTAAAAATGTTTGATTTCAATAAAAAAAACATTATCCATTCTCTGCTAAAATGGAAATACAATAAAATCGGTATCATTCTTGTAAATCAAAATCATTGTCCTCTTCCTTTTAGCGCATTCGAATAATAGGTACATTATTAAAAATTGAAACAATAAGTAAACAAATATTTAATGTGAATTGGCTATTCACGGTGGGTCAAAAGTTTTTCTCGGTAGCTCAGCGGTTTAGCAAAGGTTTTGAAGTGCATTTCCCGGTCACGGAAATATATAGTTTTTTTCTAATACTCTAAATATTTTAACCACTATTTCGGTATCGAAGAGGGATTGGTCAAAATTGTCTAGTCAACGTCATATGATATCAATCTTAATATATAAAACAAAGTCGGGTTAGTTACACCATTCATAACTCAAGAACAGCTGGACCGATTTTTATGATTTTTGATTTGTTGGATTTGTCGCGTTTAATAGCGATTAAAACATCGGAAAACTCACGAAAAAAATAATTATGAAGAAAATTCTTTTCCTTGTATGGAACGAATTTTCAGCTTTCGAAAGAGCTGCAGGAATATTGAGTAGTGAGTCAATTCCAAAAATTTAAAAACTCAAATGTCAATGCGCTGATTGTTTTGCTTTTGTTCTTACACGTATAATGCTGCTCCTATTTTTTACACACTAATGGTGGGTTTCTTCATTTACCGAGAATGCTAAATGCAATGCATTAATTGTAAAAGTAAACGATTGAAATTTAAAAATTTCTTTGCATTTGACCGTTTACTTTTACAATTAGCATTGCATTTAGCACCGAGAATGCTAAATGCAATGCTAATTATAAAAGTAAACGATCGAAATTTAAAAATTTCTATGCATTTGACGGTTTACTTTTACAATTACCATTGCATTTAGCACCGAGAATGCTAAATGCAATGCTAATTGTAAAAGTAAACGATCGAAATTTAAAAATTTCTATGCATTTAAATCGTTTACTTTTACAATTAGCATTGCATTTAGCATTCTCGGTAAATGAAGAAACCCACCATAAACAGTCAAAAATGGACAAACGATGAACGTATGTCTGCACCCCTCTAAAGTAAAAATACAATAATTATAAAAAATTTCCCTCAGACGCATTATAAAGAAAATGAAACGCAATTCCCGTAAGTAAGTGGAAAAGTAAGAAAATCACAAAAACTATAAATCCGTACACGGACAGTTGCGCATCGATAATTACTTTATTGTGAAATTTTGAATTTTAATAAAAAAAACTGAATTTAATTCAGCTAATAAGTTAACACAACAGTTATTGATTCTGAGGCGGTATCAAGTTGGCCGGGTCAGCTAGTATGAGATAAAAATGTATTTTTATGAACAGCGATGAGAAATAAAGTTCAGACCCTAAAACATGCGTTGCCAAAGTAAATAGTTTGGTAGAGAATTTTGACACTTTGAGGGATGCATGAAAAAAGGAATTTTCACAATATGGGTCTCTATTCTCCTTGCTCCAAAATAATGACCACTCGAAGAATTCATAGTGTGTAACATAATCCCCAAATTTACAAAATATCACATGTTATTTGATCCGTGAAATTGTTGACTTAATAAAATTCGTAATAGTTATAAGTGTTGTTCTCTAGGAAGAACCTTTACAGTACTCGATATTTTATTACACTACTTTTCACCATTTCACGAATTGTGTTGCAAAATAACACTGCTTACTGATCTGTATTTATCTATTGGATTCGTTCATATTTTTCATGTATACACGAGATTGATTGCAATCAATTACATCAACCGTTTTAGCAGAAATACCCGGCAAAGTGTTGGTGAAATTCGTTCAACATTCCAGGAACTTAGATTGGCAGTAACTACGTAAACACATAAAATCAAAAGCATTGATTGATGTATTCGTTCACTGAACGCACGAACGATTTTGCCGGCAAAGGAATTTTTTTAGGAATTCGATTGATGACCCGTGACAGAAGTCACAGTCCAATTAACGAAGAATAAAAAATAAAAATTAATCTGTTCGCGTGCCTAGACAGATCATTTCAACACTGGAGAAAAACGAAATGAAATCCGGATTATAATGTAACAGGTCATGTTTTATTTTATTTTTGTAGAGCTTTATGTTAGACAGCAATGTCTACAATAAAATATGGTATCTGAAAAAATATGTATCTTTTGTTTAACTACGGCTAGTTACGGATTACAGTGGCGTGCATTGATAAATTCTAACTTATCAGCTGAATTAAATTCAGTTTTTTATTAAGTTCAAAGTTACACAATAAAGTGTAATTTTGAAATTATTAATGAACCACGAGAAAGCTGTGCCTAAAGACTTGTCAGAGGTCATTGAAGAAGCGTTTATTTCGTGGAGAAAATAAATAATCTTTTTTTTTACAATCTAATCACTCCATTTCTCCTGAACATAAAATAAAAGCAATAAAAACGGCGATTTTAGAAGCAAAAGCAACTAGACATACATTATTATAAAATATCTTTTTACAGTAGGGTGCATTTTTATGTGTAACGAGTTTTTGTGTAAGAATTGTGCAAGAATTTTTATGTGTGGCCAGAAAAACTAAATTAGCCGAGACTTCTGAAGGGGTTAGATACTCTTACTATACTCTAGTGTAGCTCTGGTAAAAGTTCGCCAATTAGAAAATAGTTTTATATAGCCTTTGCCGTGTATAGTGACTAGATCTGAATAGTCGTCTCCTCCAAGTTCGAAGGGTATTTTTTTATTTTCTTTATTTTTTATATACATATGCTATGCATGTAATATAATCATGAGTAATTACATTTTCAGGTTACAATCGGATTAAACTCAGATCATTAAATACTAACATGCAACATTGATTAGAAACAGTATAAACATATATATGTATATAATATATAACCTTTACGAGAGTGTAACTACTCGTGTGTAAAGGAAAGAGAAAAAAAATAATTTAAATAATTAAAATTATAAATTATAACACAAACAATAAACGTACTTACATAAATCAAATGTAAAAAAAAAAAAAAAAAATATGTATAAAATAAACTTTTGAAGAAGTATTGTTAATTAAAGGTTAATGCGGTTCTAAGTGGCTAAATTATTTAACATATTATTGTTGTATGTCTCTCAAAAGTCGCGGGTTCAAATCCGGCGTGCACAAGTAAATTTTATTTGAATGATTGGTGTTATTTCACAATGTAATCATTTTTGCTGCACGTTCCCGAGTGGAAAATACTCTCAGTATCGCCCTGGTGTAAGACCACCGTTCAGAATTAAAAGTTGCTTGAGACGGCTTTACCCGTGTTTGGTAATCAGATCTGAATAGCCAGGTACTTCCCCACCTTCCATCTCCTTCCTCTCCCCTTTATCTTCAGCCTCACCGCGTTCATTGGTCAAATCATTGTACATATAGTTTCATATCGGATCGATGAACCGGTGGAAGCAATTTTTAGCCATAAGTTGTTTTAACGGTTTGTCTAGCTTGTAGTTAAAAGTAAGATTGTAAAAATGTATTATAAGTTTGTACAGTGCCCTTAAGGTGATTTTCAAAAAAACGGTGCTATACAAGTATTGCAAATATTAATATTATTATTAACATACCCAATTAGGGATGCCATAGTCTTACTTGTTCCAGGCGGTTGAGAGCAACTGGGACTCTTGCATCTCCCCCTTTTCTTCATCTTAACAACGGTTCCATGACAGTTCATCCTGCGACAATTCATCCGGCGACAGTTCATCCTGCTACAGTTCATCCGGCTGACAGTTCATCCTGCCGACAGTTCATCCCGCCGACAATTCATCCGGCGACAATTCATCCTGCCTGATCAT
The DNA here is from genome assembly GCA_917880885.1 of Limnephilus marmoratus. Classification (NCBI taxonomy): domain Eukaryota; kingdom Metazoa; phylum Arthropoda; class Insecta; order Trichoptera; family Limnephilidae; genus Limnephilus; species Limnephilus marmoratus. The sequence goes on along the minus strand of OU862909.1, from coordinate 48,453,002 downwards.
TTAGAAGATTTTTTCTTCAAGTAAGTATGCAAAGAGGATATACGGCCGTACAACCAAAATCGATATACTTATATCTGAAGGCATCTTGAGTGGATATCCGCTGTAAAAATATTTTTACTAACAATAATTTCGACTCTCGACAACCTAACGTAACCTAACGTAACCTAACCTAACCTAACCTAACCTTACCTAACATAACCTAACCTAACCTAACCTAACCTAATCTAACCTAACCTAACCTAACCTAACCTAACCTAACCTAACCTAACCTATAAGTATAACCTATAAGTATGTCGTATTTTGTTATTCACGCATGCTTCTTCGGAGAGTCGAAATTATTGTTAGTAAAAATATTTTTACAGCGGATTTCCACTCAAGATGCCTTCAGATATAAGTATATCGATTTTGGTTGTACGGCCGTATATCCTCTCTGCATACCTACTTAATAAAAATCTTCTAAATGATCAGGCAGGATGAACTGTCGGCCGGATGAATTGTCGGGTCACCCTTAACAACATACCCCAATTATGGATGCCATTGCCCCTCTGGCACCAAGCAGTTCGAAAACTTGGGGGGTGTTCACAATTTTTCTGAAGCAGACGAGGTAGACGCGGCCAGATTTTGGCACGTGATGGTAATGACAAAGTCTTAAATTTATGAAATATTTATGCTTTTATCAGTTACTTATCGGGAAACATTACTTTATGGGCTGCACGCCGCTAATGTAAGGGTAATTTCTTTTTTATATACAAGGAAACGTAGATTAAAATTTACGAAAGAATTTTTTAAGGGCGGTGAGATTTTTCACAACACTGACGGTTTATCAAAATTTTCCAATATACTCCTATTGTAAGAATGTAAAAGAGCGACCAACCATTTTAAGAATTTTCGTTGGTCAATTAAACAAACTCTAATGTGAACTAAAATATTATGATGGCAGTAAATTGAATAAAAACTAACCATCACGTTTTTTTTCCTGGAGGTTGGGCAGATGGCCACAAAACTATGCCATGGAACATGCTCCTTTTTTACATTAGCTGCACAAGGAGGCCCTGGGGAAAATCCCTCTTTAGGGAAACGAAGGAGAGGAAATTCTGGGAAAGAAAAAGATTTTAGGAGTGGGTAGGAAGCCGGGGGTCAATGTATCCAGGAATGAGGGACAAATGAATTCATCCATGCAATGTAAGGCGATGAGTCAAGAGAGTCCAGCTGTAGAGGTCAAAAGGTCTCCCTCAACCAGTCTCTCCCGATCCAGCCCACTACACAGAAATAGGGCAAACGCATCCACTGCCAAGACCTAGACAAACCTCACTCTCTGAGCCCGGACACCCCTGATAAGTCATCAAAAGTATCAAACCATTTGGGGTGACCTATGATAGGTGTGTTGGTTAGCCAATAAAAAGTTCCTGGGGCGGTGGTACCCAAACCCGCCTCCCAAATTGCTCCTAGCTTCATTCACACGCATGCATCGTCCCATAAATACTTTTACGTTTTCTGACAGTTGACACTACCCGACACTAGTATTTAATTCACTTGGTTATGTCTTGTCTTTATCGAGTGTCCACCAGCGTCACATATGGTAGAATCTTCCCCAAATTACTTAAAATGTACTTGTTCATTTGCATCCCGAACAGGAGATAAAGCACGATCAATACTTAGATAAGTGGAAAACAATTTTTCAAGGATTAAAATGTACATATTCCATGTTTACAGTCGATATAATCTACCAGGATTAACCAGATATTGGTTAAAACACGTACAAAACGGTCCCATGCATTTTACTTCAGATTTTGAAACTCTTGTAAACTTGGGTTCTACTTTAAAATCTTATACAAAGATTTCCGAAATTGAGCGTAAATTATGTACGAATTATTTATTTTGTTCGGTGATTTTATATCGGTTAAAAAAACAAAATGAAGACTTGGGTACTATTAATCATAAACTTTCGTAGTAAATTTGAAAAGTTATCCAAAGTTTAAATATTTCATAAATTTAAATTGATATTTAATTAACTTCGTGACGTGAATTTTTAAACATTGTCGTCGGAAAACATTAAATTTAGGTGTTCGCTTCGACGAAATCGTATTTAGAGAGGAATTACTTTTTTTCAAACTGTTTTCATTTTAATAGTTGGTACAACAAAGCGATTCTTAAAAATGATTGTCAAATCGTGGAATATTGACAGTAAAACGGAAAAAAATTCTTCCCACAATACGCAAAAAGTTAATGAAATTATTTTATACGTAAACACGAGCAATTTCAAGAAAGAAATGTGAGTACGGTTTGTTTCACAGAATTTGTGTTTTGTTTCAAGGATTGTTTCACAGAATTTTTTGTATATTTATTTTTATTTTCAACTTAACCAGGAAAACCTTAAATGGTAATATTTAATTAGTGAAGACAATATTAGCGACACTCAATCGAAAATCTGAAACAGAAAAAGATTCGGTAACTTCTACGTACGCAGGACCTTTGCTTTGCCTGTACGGAGCTCTATCTCTGAGTCAATGTGACCTTACCGTATTCGGTCATTTTTAACTGTATCACACGTTCAAGTTCTTCTATAATTTCATCATATTTCATAGTAGGTATTTGGAAAATAACAGAATTTGAATAGGACTTTAATAAACTTGAATATTAGCTTTGAAATTTGATGAATTGTGTGAAACAACCTGACCTTAAATAATCACGGTGATCGACGGTGGTGTAGGTACAGAAATTATTGTTTTCGATATTTAAAAAAATAGTGTGCACCTGATTTTTTTTTCATTGCTTCTTCTTCCGTAAATGGAAAAGTGTGCGTTGATTTCTATGCAGTGCTTTCAGAAAGGAAGTCGAAATAATTAAAAGAACAGAAAATCAGTTGCTAAAATTCCAACTGTAAAATAGGAAAATTAAATTAAAGGAACAATGAGATATAATCCCATGATTCGCTTATATTGAGCGTGGAACGAATTTCAATCACTTCTGAATCGTTATAATAAATGTTTATCCTGGCGAATGAATTTTCACAAAGAGGCGACCAAAGTTAATGTTCATTATATTACGCAGGTATCATGCAACAATATAAAATTGTACAAACATCCTTAGAATCCCATGAGAAATGGGCTAAATAACCATTTTGAATTTTTTTTCAGTTTTATTAATGGGCGCTTTGAAAATACAATGAAAAGAAATCTATGAATTTATTTATTCTACAAACCGAGTTAATATTTCAATGTCAACCCATCACATAAATATTAAAGTAACAATAGTATGTGGAAATCGTCCTTTTTATAAACTAAAACATGGAATTTAGGAGCTTCATGCATGGAAAAGAATTCGATAGTTTTTTAAGCTGTACGCGCGTTTACGTATTTACTATACAATAACTAATGTGTTTTTGACGTTCAAATAGATTTTCACAGGAGGAAGACTTGATTTTGTTAACTCAACATGTAGATATTTTCTTCGTAACTACAAGCGCATTTTTTTTTGGTTTTCGCGTACATTAATATATTTGTGTTATTTTATAATCCAAAGGGGTTGAATATAACTTTACTTTCGGCAAACTTCGGTCGCACTACACAAAAAATAAAATAAAACAATTGTGCACCAAATTGGTTGTTCTGGAAAAATATAAAACAGGCTCCCAAGATTCAAAACATTTACATTGTATTTTATAAGGTGGCCCAAAAGTCTTCACCCGATTTCCGTAGGCAGTAACGTTGTTGAAAATACAAATGATAGTATTATAACATAATTATTCTGCATTCTTGAGGAATGTAGTGATCCATGGACCGTCAAAGTATATTTTTGTAGCGGCTACTTAACCCGCTCTGCAAAATTTACCGCAGCGCCACTGACCTCCACAGAATTAGCTGGAAGATAAGGCATACCTACCTTAGCATGGTAGTAACTGGCGCATCGTAAATAAACACCGCCACCTAGGCGAAAGACCTAGAACGTCTGGCTGTACCGTTCAAGTGCCCGCAGAAAGTTCGAGCGATTTCTCACCTTTACGTGAATTCGCCGCATTACCTACCGCGAGAATTAATTACTTGCCACGGGTATATAAGCCGCGCTCGCCGGCTCGGAGCTAGTCAGTCAGTACCTCAGTATTCATTCATCGGCCGGGCAAGCAACACAGAACGAGCAGTGTCGCGACTAAGTACCTGCCCGCGCGGGGCACGGGCCTCGCGCTGTCAACCGTGAACATCAATTTATCCAGCGTGACACAGGAACATTCCAGCACCTTCGAGGAACCTCTCCGACTACCATCTCGACATGAGATGTCAACCAGCACCCTGCAACGAGCAGCTACCACAACCACAACCGGCAACGCGCCATCATCCAACATCCTGCAACGAGCAGCAACAACAACTGGCAACGCGCCAGCATCCTCATCCTGCAACGAGCAGCAACCTCATCGCCTCTCAAGGTTCCTTCCTGCGTCACGTGTGTGCTCCGACCCACTGGACACACAGCCGCCATATCCCGTCAACATGACGTCGATCGACCGCCTGGACCAAGGTCTCGTCTACACCGCCATGGTGTAGGGTAACACGCCGGCTCCCTGAAGACCAGTGATCTTCACCGCCGTAGTGTCCTGACCTTCATCTTCACTCACCACGCAGCAGCATCACTCCACTCCGCTCCCGCTCCGCATCGACCTCCGCTACGTAGCCACAATAAAGACTGACTCACACATCGACTGCACGCCTTTCATTTATCTCCCGTCTCTACCGATACGGACCGCTCCCTCATTTTTTTCTGTTTACTTCACAAATGCATATTACCTACACCCACACATTTAATTAAGTAACGCACTAAATTTATTAACAATTATAAAATATCTTTTCTGTCGTTGTCAAAGCTGGCATGTTTGTTTATTTGTTCGCCTCTCTGAAATCAGTTAATTCACTTAATAAATCAGAAAACAATCGTGAATAAAACATATTATTTACGGAATATTCTGCTGCGATTTTATTAGTCAAATTTATTTTCAGATAACATAACTAGTTTTATTCGAGCTAAAGTAATTTAAAGTATCCCTTGAAACCACAACTTGGTGCGCATTTACAAAATAAAAGAAATGGTTGACTCTAGTTGAAAACACTTAACTGAGAATAAAAGCGAGATGGAAAGTATTCATAAAAAATCTATCTAACGTATTAAACGACATTCGTTTTTCGGCATTCAATTTTGCAGATGTATCACTTTAATTATCTGTTATAGTTTTAAATTTATCAGTAAATAATCAAATAAATTTTCCCATAAATGAAATAAAAACTTGAACATAAATGAGTTAAAATTTTGCATAATTTAGCAACTAAAAAAATGATTTCTACAATAACGCGACGACCTCCGTAGTCCAGTGGGTAAGACTCTTGACTCACAATCCGGAGGTCGCGGGTTCGAACCCGGCATGAGCAAATGAATTTTATTTGATTAATTTGTGTTATTTCACAATTACTTCATTTAAAATAATATATAGTATATTTGCGGCATGTTCTAGAGTGGATGATACTATCAGTATCGCCCTGGTGTAAGACCACCATTCAGAATTGAAACGTTGCTTGAAAATGGCTTTAGCCGTGTTTGGTGACCAGATCTGAATAGCCAGGTACTTCCCAACCTTCCTCTTCCCCACCTCCTTCCCCTCCCCACTACCTTCAGCCTCACAACATACCCCAATTGGGGATGCCATAGTCTCACTGGCTCCAGACGGGAGCAGTTGAGATTCTTGTGCGGTATTCACTGTAAAAAAAAAAAAAAAAACGCACAAATCAAGCGAGTAAGCATAATGTTATAACAAAATTGTATAATTGTGCCTTGAGGAGTTTAGAGAATTTAGTCAAAACTAGCATAGAAATAACTCTGACCCTTCTGCCACCAGAGGTAGACAAGTTTGAATGATCAAGGTAAAATTACCTCAGTTAACCCAATTAAATGGTCAATTACTCATCCCAGTTTGGCAAATGAAATACACATTTTTTACCGAACCATCCCTTCTCGAATTCGCCAGTTACGAAATTATCCTTAAAAATATGCTGCGTTATCCCATGAGATTGATGTAGGTAGCTACTCGTGAGTGCCGAATACCAACTATGGCCGTATATACTCATGATTTATGACCAGAACAAAACTCACGCCGCGCCGTTCGTTGCCCAAATGAACAAATTAAACTCAAAGGATTAAACAAAGTTCCCGGTAATCTTTGTGCATTTACGGAAATGTTTCATATTTTATAATAACGAATACATACTTCAAAATGGGCACAGCAAAATTACTTTTCTTTGCAATACTTTCAAATTAATTTTTAAACGAAAACCGATTAAAGTATAATTAATTTAAAAAATCCGACCAACCGTTAGACCGGAACACCGTTATAATATAACTTGCAAATAAGGTTACCATAATCTTTTTAGTTTTGTTTATACATAAAGAAATGTAGTCGTTACGAATATTTCAAATGTGGTATTTTTCTAAATATGGTGAACTCTAACACAATTTCGCTGCATGCAACTAGGATGGAACGACACAAATATTTACCTATTTTGGAGCATACTCCATCCTTTACACTTTTCAGCATGCAAACATTGCATACTCTTCTGTTATTTCAACTCTTGATTGACCATGTAATAAATGCACTTGATATCAGTTAAACGTTCCATATTTTTTGGGGTGTCCTCGACTAGTTCTTCTATCTACTTGCGTATCTTTTAACCTCCTCACACTCCGTTCTGATCATGTATACTAAGTCCTAACAATTTAAGCTATTCTTTCTTAATCATGGATTTCCCGATTGAAAATACGATGGTAGGTACTTGATTTTGTCACATTTCAACCATCGCGGTAAAAAAACGCTTATTTTAAAAGATTTATTTTTCATATTCGTTTTTCATATAAACATATGAATGGAAAATATTTTATTTTGGTGAATGAGAACATCGCAACACTTTGTAAGTTAGGTCTAGAAAACTTGTGATACAATAGCAAATACAGTGTAAGAATTTTTGGTCACAATGCGGGACTTCATTTTATTTCTCTGAAATGTAGGAAAAAGCAGGTTTAAGGGTCTTTGCGATTTATTATATCCCTGAAGGGGGACGTAGCGATAACTACCACTTCCATTAAATAAATTCGCCCTACAATACGACCGGACAAATGATTGGTGGCGTAACCTCTTCGACGCAATGAAAGGTCATAATAACTTTTGAAGGGTAAGGTTTGAAATGGGAAGTATTCGAAAGTAAATGGGTACCATAAAAATATATTATTTCTTTTATCTTCGTTTTGCCCAAATGGTCCTCTTTATAATTACACGAATATGCTACGGTAATGTTACGAATCTATTTAAATCAATTATATTATGAATCTACGACGAAAATACGATGTTATTTTCAGATTTTTATCGTAGCTAATTTTCTCAGCTGTAGTATTAATGCAGTAAACTTATTGTTATAAATCATTAATTTTAATCATGAAAAAAAGAATATGTTTGAAGAATGCAAAAAGGGATTTGTTCATACTCGTACTTCAAAACAAAACACTGGAACAAATATTATCTAGAATTATGAATGGATTAACCCAAAGATACGACGAGTGGAGCAGTAAATCCCTTTCAGCAGGTATTCATGCCGACATACAGAGATATTCATCACAAAGATAATATATAATCAGACAACACGCATGATGTACGCCTGTGGTTACTTTGCACATTGTTTACCTGCAAATGGAAGTAGGATCCCGGGCATTTGTTGTCGTGACTTCGCGTTTGATTGTCGCACAGACAATGGTGGTAGCCTGCTAAATCTTGTTTCGTCTCCAGCATTATCATATCACATTCTGTTTCATCACCTCGTTTGAATGTCCGGACCTCCGCTTGCCGCCCCCCGCCCCCGCCTACTCCCAGCATCCCACTTCCGCCCACGATACTATTTCCCCCGCACACGTGGTTCCCTTCCATTGTCTCCAGTGTTGACTCTCTCCCGTCGTAATTCGAATAAACAATCGGTTCAGTGGACATGGAATAATTCGATAATATTCTATCCTTCCACAAATCGCTCGAAGACAATATCCTTCGAGGAGGCATTTCTATTTGCGAGCAGAACCTGTCGATATATCTGTCATCTAAAGTGACGTTAATGGAACTTACGTTCAATGGATTTTTTCTGTGAACGCCGGTTGTCTCGCTTTTGCATGCCTTACTCGGCAGCTTGAAATTGGTATTCATGAGCGAAGATGTTCTCATATCCGGAGAGTAATCGAATTCGCCAGGAACGTCAATATTTACAAAATCGCTCTGCGGAATAGTGTTGAAATTTGAAGAAGAAAAAATACAGTTGGCGTTAATTCCCCGGTCCGACACTTTGAGATGCCTGACCAAGCTATCAGATTTACGTTGCGGAAAATCAAGGGGCAATTCACTCAGCGGGACGCCGTGATTGTTTTTTTTGGTTCCGCTATCGCCTCCGATTTTTTTCAAGGATGATAAATTTCTTTTTATCTTTTTGACGAACGAAGAGCTCGGATTCGCGTACGGGATGTGCCTGGGAATGAAACTGGCGACGCTTTTCGTCTTGACATGTTTGCGATCCAGGCTGCGGTGGTAGGAGTTGTTGCTCTTGAGGTAAGAGTGTCTGTTGCTTAAATTTTCGAAATCGCTGATTAATTTCTCGCGAGTCTTGGGAATGTCTTGAAGAAAGGAATCTCGTTCCGAGTTGCAATTGCAAAGGAGGTCTATGCTATTTTCTGTCTCGAACGGTTTGTTCCAGAACTGTTGACAGTTGTACCCCGAGGAGTGTCCGCAGGCCTCGCAGGCGGGCCCCACGAGCAGCTCCTCGCTGGTGTTCCTGACGAAGGAGTCGCTGTAGGTGCGAGGGCGAGGGCCTGGCGCGGGCCCCAACTCCCCGGGGCCCCAACACTCCGCGGCCGCGCTCTGCATATCCTGCTCCTGGCTGACCTCGTCCACCATGGTGGCCACATCTCTATTCACTTGTATAACGCGCGGCGACTGACGACTTGTCTTATTTGGATCTTTACTTTTTTTGACGGCCGTTGGCGATGGCCTCTTGGAATGATGCATTTTAAATCATATATTGGCTCACCTTACCACTTAACCGTAATATGACCACCTATTTAAATATAAAATTTAACTAAACATCAAACAGCAAAACGAAAAAATAGAGCACCAAAATATAAAACCATACAAATGTTTCAAATCTCTAATTATATTTTTGTTACTCGGTTACGGTTATTTACTATATTATTAAATATATTAGGAATTTTATATTATAGGAATCCATTGAAATATTATTAGATTGACGAGAGTGGCACTTCAAAACATCAAACACTTTTTCATGCAACATAAAAAAAAACAAGTTATAAGTTGCATAAATTATTCACGAACACCACTAACAATAATAATAAACTCGTAATCACCACACTCCCACATGCGGCGGATTCTTAATATAATATTAGAAGGAGTTTCTGAACAAAGTTACGAAGTATTAATCCGGAGACTGGAGTATGGAAGCTACGCCGCGGTTGAAAGCGTCCGCTCCCAAAGAGACTGAGTTCAGTACTAATCAAATCCATACTCCGTTCTGGCTACGGTTCGTAGCGGGCTCTACGGGCGACGCGGCGTAGAGCCGATACTCCCGCCATTTCAAACAAACGGAGCGAACGGAGTCTATAACAAACGGACGAATATCTTATTTCCACGGGAAAAAATGACAATGACGATATCTCAGATTTGAATGAATGAAAAATATCCGATATTTAAATTGCTCGAGCCTATAGGTACGGAATATTATTTCTTTACACTTTGCAAATGAGTTGACATTTATTATAAATTCTCAGAGCTTTATACCGAGAAAACATAAATAAATCAAATTAAATTTAAGTTTTTTCTGGTAAAACACAAGCACTGTCGAAAATTCTAAAAAACGACATCAAAAGTCATCAATTATTTCAACGGATAACTTGTAAATTAGAGTGTTAGTTACACTATTATATTATATTATACCAGCACTTAACTTCTTGAAAGCACAAATAAATCAGTACACCTGATAATTGAGTAGCTATTTTTTTTAATAAAACTTTAACCTTTTAAATCGTTAACGAGGGGAAAATGTAAATACCAAGTTAGATAATTTGTCACAAGACTTATTTAATTCATTTAGCCTTCAAAGGACTTATACACTTAAGTAAACAGAAGAAAAGTCGCTGTCTGTTTTATTAGTTTGACCGACTGCTGACTGCTGACGTCGTAAGTACACATTTACACAAAGCATTTGTCTAACTTAATTGCCGACTGGATGACACCCTTTAAGAAGGAACAACGTCACCGTTCCTACTAATAATGAACTTTTTTAACGTTTAATAACAAAGGCTTCATAATTACCTACCATACATTTTTTCTGTCTTTCTTAATTAGCTACGGAGAAAATTTAGACGGTACAATTTTTTTTTCTCCTTTCAAAAAATTGTTTTTGGCATATTAGTCTTACAGGTTCTGTTATACTAGTATTTTCCTTTCTCAATTATAATATATTATCATATATAATAAACACAATAATATAACTGTTTCAATTCCACATTATTATTTCTTTATCCAACCGATTTCGGTTCATCCTGAACCTTCCTAATAAAAAAATTATTTAGAGGAAGGTTCAGGATGAACTGAAACCGGTTGGATAAAGAAATAATAATATAACTTTGTTTCAATTCCACTTCAGGGATGAATAAGTTTTTTTATTGGGAAGGTTCAGGATGAACCGAAACCGGTTGGATAAAGAAATAGTAATATAAGTTGATTTCAATTCCACTTTATTATTTCATTATCCAACCGGTTTCGGTTCATCCTGAACCTTCCTCAGGGGTGAAAATAAATTTTATTAGGTAAAATTCCGTACAAAAAAGTTTTTTTTTGCATTTATTGAAACAATCATCATCAATCGTAAACTTTTCATCGGAAAATCAATAAACAACTATTTTAAAGGTACTTGTAAAAGTATAAATTGTTTATAATATTAGGTCCTTACATATGAAATTGGCGTTTTGCCGTACTGGCAACTTTGATCTCAATTATACAGCTATTTACTCATGTATTTGTGTTTCGAAAATTATAATTCATTTGTTTTTTCCTTAATTGTTTTTTTTCTTTGCGTCACTTAGTTTACAAAATGGAAAACTTAAAATATCGCGTTATTTACGAGTACGAGAATTAATTATACATTACCGTGGCACCAGTGCTGCAGAAACGGCTCGAAGGATTAATGATGTGTAGGGCGACGGTGCGGCAAAAGAAAACACAGTGCGTTAAGAAAACTATATTTTTGTTAGAAAATCGTAAATTATGAATTAGCCACAGCGTTACAAATATAAGGATTTTCATTTTAGAAGCGTTATTTATACTACAAAGGTAAGATGTTAAAATAAATATTAACTTCATAAAAGTTTAACGTCATTCAAAATATTAAGTGTTGCATAATGTGTTACTTGGATAGTCAAAGATAAAATTGTACACAGAGCACTAAAATGCAAAGGAACCAAATATTTCATTATCAAACAAATTCGCAAAGGGTGAATTTGTGTGAATACTGCACAATAGTTCCAGTGGCTAGAGAGAACTATGGCACCCACAATTAGGAAAATTGGTGAAGCGGAATGAAATGGGAGGCGGAGACGAAAGAGAACGAAGAAGGATATGAAGTAGATGCAGGTAAATCATTTTAAAGAGCCAACGTTTGAATAATTTGCGCACACCGAGAGTGTCGAAAGTTTCGAAAAAGCTTTTTGAACCACTTTGGAATACTAACCCCTTTAGCACGCAGTTACCCAAAGATACTGGATACCTTGTGTACATTAACGCAATTGTCGAATAAAAAATAAATATTTTCACTTGGCATCGGTACCTAATCTAACACAAATATAGACTCGCGATTCAATTTGATGATTTATAGTTTTTTTATTAAATTCTACGATCTTCCTAGTAAATACAAAAATTCTCTCGAAATCAACCTTCAGCTCGATCATACTAACTAACTTTCTTAGCGAACAGTATTAATAGGCTTGCGTCTGCGTGGCTGTCGGACCCACGCCATACGCGCCGCTCCACAAATAACATCTGTGTACGTGGAATTTCACACAACGCTACTGTTATAATTCGATTCCGAATTTAAGAATTCGATCCCGAATTTAAGGATTCGATCCAAGATGTCGCTACTTCCGTCAGCAGCTCGCACCTGGACATCTCTTCCCTAGGTGTATGTACTACGGATTTATAGAACTTAAGTATCTTTCTGGATATGGAGAGATTACATATGGCGTCATTGCCTGGGGTGTCACGGTTACTTTAACTCGGTGTCTCGGTGACTAGCTGTCATTGGATCACAGTGGTTCCTAGGAACTGCCTAGTTTTGGAAGCAGTTCTAATCGGATTTATAAAATGGTTACCTACACTCAAACCTTCTCAATTTGGGAGGCGGGTGTGGGTACCGCCGCTCCGGGAACCATTTATTGGATAACCAACACCCCTGCCACAGGTCACCCCAAGTGGTTCGCTACGTTTGGTGACTTAGCAGGGGTGCCCGGGATCATGGGATGAGGTTTCTAGATCTTGGTGGCGGATACGTTTGCCCAACCACTGCGTGGCGGGCTGGATTGGAGGAGACTGATTGAGGGAGGCCTTTTGACCTCTCCAGCCGGATTCTCCCGACCCTTCTCCTTGCACCGCAGTGTGAGAAATAGATTCATACGTCCGTCGCTCCTGGCCACACTGACCCCCAGATTCCTACCCACCCCTCATACCTTTTTCCTTCCCATATCTTCTTCTCCTTCCTTTCCCTTAAAAAACCCTCCACACAGCATCCTCAAAGGTGACATAGGCCCCTATAGGGAAAATGTTTTACTCGGTGCCTCCTGTGTGGAGCTATTGTAAAAAAAAAGAAAAAATGGAAAAGCCACCCGCAGGGCCTAGCAGCAAAAACCTGCGGAGCAGGTATTTAACTACTAACACTATACTACTGTGAGAAATAAGATATACCTACCCTTTGTACCTCATTTTATTTGTAAATATATATATATTTTTTTAATTTGAATTTGCCTCCAAACGCCAAGCGTTAAAAAAGTAAATAATCGCTATTTTTTGTCCTTGCAGTGTACCACTACACAAGCAAGAATCTCTTTAAAATGATTAATCTGTACCCGCCTATTCAAGTATAGATCGGCTTCCCCGAAAGACGGCATTATTTTTACGACTTTTGCTTTTCTTATTGAACAATCGAATGATGTGAAAAAGCAATACGGAGTGCTTTCTTACGTTTTGCAAAGTAAATCATTATTTTAAACCTGCAGAGCTCATAGCTCCTAACGAAAATTTCTTTATAACTGAAGATAGTTTAAATGATTTATTTAGGATGGGTTGTTTCAAAAAAATTTAATAATTTATTGAGTTAATTTTCACGTTCTGTTAAAGTTCTTAAGTTCTATGATATGATTATTTCAGTTTTATAAAGCAACTGACCTGTAATGATATTGTTAACTTGAATAAAACTTACAATGAACGTGAAAAATAACTTTAAAAATTTGATTAATTGTTCAAAAGTTTTTGAAACAACCGTTCTTAGTGTTTTTCCATTTACTTTGCTTCTAAGACCACGATAAATGAATGAATTAAAATTATATTACAAATAATTAATTGGCTAAAAACGTGTTATAAAAAAGGACGTGCGAACAATGTATTTGATTAAAATGATAATTTATTACTATTCTCTAATATATAAAGTTCATTGTTCATGGCGAGCAGTGTGGTGGGCGGTGTGGCGGCATGGCATCAAAGCTCAAAACTCGATGCTCAAACCTCGAAGCTCAAAGCTTGGAGCACAAAGCTCGAAGCTAAAAGCACAAAGCTAAAAGCTCGTAGTTCAAAGCTCAAAGCTGTATACTCGTAGCTCAAAACTCGAAACTTGAAGCTCAAAGTCAAATCCCGATTGTCAAAGCTCAAACTCAAAACTCGAAGATCATCACTCGAAGCTCAAAGTTAAAACCCGACTGTTAAAGCTCAACCTCAAAACTCGAAGCTCAAAGCTCGGAGCTCGAAGCTCAAAGTGAAAGCCCACTCTCAAATCTCAAACTCACAACTCAAAGCTCAAAAAATCGTTGATGGGTTGTTTAAAAAAATTTGAAAAATTTATCAAATATTAGGGGTTAATTTTCACGTTCCGTGAAAGTTCTATCAAATTCAATGCTCGCGCTTCCGTTTTTAACCAAAATTCATTTTATTTTGTAACTTAATTTAAATTTTTTGTAATATAAATTAAATTTTATTGTGTTCTTAGAAACATTCATTTGACGATAATTGGTGTATTAATTTGACAATAAATACTATCATCGTTTTTTATAAAAAACACATGCCTTATGCAATTTCGCTTTTATGCTCTTCTTTTTAACACAAATTCATATTCATGAAAAACAGTTAAAAAAAAAATGTCTGAATTTAAAAAACTCCGTACAATAATTTTTAAAAATATACCTATTCTAATTCATCTATATATATAAACAAAAATTTTAACAAAACGTAAAAAAATAATTTCGTATTCTTCTACAACTTCATAATCGACTTACTTTTTCTACTTATCAATATGTAGGTACGGTTGCCATTTTTGGAATCGGTGTCAGTTATGGTAGGTTTGTAACTACATACATAGTTATAGGTGAGATGTGCTTGTGTCGCACAAGCGACTTGACGAGGCGAGAGCGGGGCCGCGGTGTGAGGGGAGCTGTCAAATAAATACGCCGCGCCGGGCCGGGTACCTTTGCTGACACCGACTCCAAAAATAACAATCGTTCCTACATATTGATGAGTAGAAAAAGTAAGTCGATTATGAAGTTGTAGAAGAATACGAAATTATTTTTTTACTTTTTAGTGCATTTTTGAAGTCGTTTTTTGTTTTGTTAAAATTTTTGTTTATTTTTTTGATTTTTAGTGAATCGGAAGTACACTAATTTGTCTGAATATGGGTAGATCTACTAAATGTGCTGCTAATAACGACATTAGGGTCAAATTAAGAGATTCGGCCGAGTTTCGTTAATTTGCTCCTAAGAATTGAAGAGTTCCGTTACTTTGTCATGGATCCGATAATCAGAATCTAACCAAACTCTCATCAATTTATTCTTGAAGTACATCCTTTCCAATAAAAAAAGAATCATTGAAATCGGTTGGCGTGATATTGAGTTATTCGTCCATTTGTCGCGCACATACTTTATGCAAATTTAAGACTTATATGGTTTTCTCATGGATGCCATGGTCAGAACTAGACCAAATTAAAATGAAACCACATGGAAAGCACCAGCTTTCAAATAAAAAAAGAATCATCAAAATCGGTTTACCCAGTCCAAAGTTCTGAGGTAACAAACATAAAAAAAATATAATAATAATAAATACAGTCGAATTGAGAACCTCCTCCTTTTTGAAGTCGTTTAAAAATACAAACAGCTTAACAAAATTCAAATATCGTGAAATCAGAACACACAGTCAAAAGAGTTTGTTATTGTTATGAGATAAACGATATGACGGCCTCCTTTGTCAAAGAGCATTGCTCTCGACTAGCAATCCGGAGATCATGGGTTCAAATCCCGGCGTACGAAAGTAAATCTTATTGATAGATTTGGGTTTTCACCATTTAATAATTAAAAATATCCAGAGAGGTATATACTCTCAGTAACGCCCTGGTGTAAGACCACCATTCAGAATTGAAACGTTGCTTGAAATGGCTTTAGCCGTATTGGTGATTAGATCTGAATAACCAGGTACTTCCTCACCTTCCTTTCATCCTTCCCCTCTCGACTTAACTTCAGCCTCATAACATACCCCAATTGGGGATGCCATAGTTACACTGGTTCCAGGAGGTTGGGAATAGATGGAACTCTTGTGCGGTATTCAGGTTAAAAAAAATCAGAGCGTGCAGTTCACATGCGGTAGAAGTGAAACCTTCAGAAAATTGAAGCAGCCAAGAGTGGGGAGGCTACGAAGCACCGCACAAAGAGGAGACCGATTAGTCTATCCCATTCTCTCGCAGGCTAAATCCTGTTGATGTACGAGTTTGTCTTTTTTTAGTGTCGCAATTTTTAACGGTGCTAAAGAAGCTTTCGCTTAAAAAAAATGTATTCTCGAAAAAGTGAAACCTTCAGAAAACTAAATTAGCCAAGAGTGGGGAGGCTACGAAGCATCGCACAAAGATGAGACCGATTAATCTATTTCATTCTCTCGCAGGCTAAAATCCTGTTGATGTATGAGTTTATATCTATTTATTTATTTATTTATTTATTTATTTATTTATTTATTTAACGCCCAATGGGCTTTTACATTTTGGTAGTACAAATGATTCATGACAGATTATTTAACATATACAGAATAATAAAAATAAAATTTGATAAAAAAGCACACAAGTCATAAAAATACAAAAATACAGGGTTTTCAGAAAAACAGATAGGTTTAGGAATAGTTTTGGAATAATAAGTTTTTTAAAAGATCAACAAATTTCGCCAAGTTTATGTCAAATATGTCAATATCACTTAAGTACTGATTTCCCATAGTGTGAAATCGTTGTATTGGAGAGTGGGCAATGTAGTTCCGCTTATGAATGCTACAGTAGAATAGTGTATTTTGTCGTGTAGTTACTGTCGGTATTCGTAAGTTTATGAGTTGCAGTAGTTCGCAACAGTCAAATTTAGAGTTAAGTATTTTGAATAAAAATGTTAAGTCGTTTATTTTACGTCTGTCTTCTAGTGTGTGTATTTTTAAAACATTTAATAATAAATTATATTTCAAGTCTTCTAGTGGGATATTTAATTTAAAATTTATAAAACGCAGAAATTTTTTTTGTATTCGCTCAATGTTATTAATGTGAATTTTGTAAGATGGAGACCAAACTACCGAGTTATATTCCATTAGACTTCTAACTAGAGATACATATAATAATTTAATGACTTGTATGGAATTAAAGTTTTTGGTTGTTCTTAGTACGAAACCTAGTGTTTTCATACCTTTGTTTACAATTTGGTGGATATGATTAGCGAAACTTAGTTTTTCATCCAAAATAATTCCAAGATCTCTCATTTCCGTGACTCTTTCTATATCTTTGTAGTGTTGCAATATCTTTGTAGTGTCGCAATTTTTATTGTTCATTTATCGAGTTTCAAATCACAACGGTGCTAAAGAAGCTTTCGCTTCAAAAAAAGTAAATATATATATTCTCATATGCGGAAAACTGAACACCATCTGAATCGACAAGAGGAAAAAGTTTGTATGTGTGTTAACACCCACAGCAATATTTGCAGCACTTAACCCCTTAACCCCTTAACCCCTTTCGTCCAAGGCGAGATGCCTCCTTCCCACTAACTGGCTGGAGGACCGCCAAACTATTGTTGTCAATATTATTGAAGCCATTGACAAACTCGCATTACACGCCACTTGGATTCCGAAATGAGCACTTTATAGTACTTAACTTGTTAATGTTAGAAGCACAGAACAGATAACCCCAAGATGGGTGATCTATAACTATAAGTAGGTACCGTAATCTTTGACTTTGATCATATAGGCTCTCCACACGACACTGCCTGCAGAGAGCATGGGTTTGAGCGAACTAGCGCTGTCTCGTTTGTTAAAGGGCCGCTAGAACGAGACGCATGCAGGGACTCTCTACGGCAGAAGTCCCTGCATGCCTGCATGCAGTGTCGTGTGTAGAGCCCTATAGCGGATAATTATAATGCGTAATTATAACTTTTTTTTTATGATATTTTTTTCAGGCAATTTGGTTACGATAGCGCTTTGAAAATAAGTATCAAATTTGAATTGAGAAGCAGACCTTTTGTCATGTGCACCAATTCACTGCTATGCGGATGACAGTACAGTTCATGATAGCGTTTTGTTTGACAAGCCCCCAAAGGACTCACAAACTCCAACAGCTCGTAGGGCTTTGAAACAAAGAATGGACGGTTACCTCGAGAATGTTATCTCTTGGGGTAAAAATAATCTCGTTGAATTTAATGTTTCAAAGACCCAATCTTGTCTGATTACGTATAAAAGGGATCGAAATGAAAATCTAGTCTCTTTCAACAGAAGCAATCTTCCGAACAGGCTCTTCATTGATATGCTTGGTGTAACCCTAAGTGACCAGCTCAGGTATGGGGCTCCATCGAAGCCAGAGTAAAGTTAGCCTCCCAAAAACTGGGCGTACTGTACAGGGCCCGCAGATACTTTAATAGTACACAACTGCTAACCTTGTACAAATCACAAGTACACCCCACGGTTGAATTTGGCAGCCATTTCTGGTCTGGAGCTCCAAAATACCTGAAAAATACCCTCGACTCAGAAGCGGGCAGAAACGGGCGGCCCGTTTGATAGATTCTCCCATCTTAACAGACGGATTGCAATCTTTAGAGCACAGGCGTCGGGTGGGAATGCTATCCTTGTTCTACCGGTATTACAATGGAAGATGCTCCGAGGAACTAGCATCATTGATCCCTTCGGCACCGGTGCATAGTCGGGAAACACGCCAAACGCGTGCCCAACATTTGTACACGGTTGACATTTGTCACATGAGAACGGGTTGTTTCTTCGACTCGTTCTTGTGTTCAACAGCTCGGCTGTGGAATGATTTGCCGGCCTCTGTGTTTCCTCCTTCCTACAACATGGGTCTCTTCAAGACCAATGTTCATTCCTTCCTCTCCTCAAAAAGACCCTCCACACAGCATCCCAGATGACATAGGCCCTGAGAGAAATTAATTTCCTTAGGGCCTCCTGTGTGGAGTTAATGTAAAATAAAAAGTTTTTCGAAGATAGGTATTTTCAGATATAGAAAAAATAAATACATTTTATGAATTTACTCGTCGATAATAAAAGATTTAAGTGATTATATTGTAAAGTACAAAGGTATCCATCGATATATCATATAACTACATACTTAAATATCCAATAAGTTTACAATAAAAAGTATATCACCTCGCTACGACCAAACTTCTTGAACTGTCACAGGGGTTATGTGATGAAATAAGCACATTTGGTGTGTAGGTAGAATCGAAGTCGAGGCACCGCTGTCATCCTAGTAGATAGAAGGAGGCGGGGCTAGTTGTTATAAAAATTAAAAATATTTTTCATCGGACGACCGTTTATTCATAGGAACAAAAGAACATTTTTATTATAAATTGTGCACGCTTTTACCAACAACATAACATTTTTTTGCATTAAAAATATAGGTCAAAAAAATATTAAATAATAAAGTTTAACAAAAAGATATAAACTTTATTAAATAATAAAGTTTAACAAATAAGTTTGTAAAAACATGCCCCTCGGGGAGTGGGTGGGGGGGCAAATTGTTACACGGCGGGGGCATATTGTTACAAACCAAAAGAAAACTAAAATATAATTGATAATGTTGAATTTGTTTATTAATTCCGATAAGTCACAATTTTGACAAAATATAAGTTTTATCACCGGTACCACAAGAAATGTAAAGCTAGCACTTAGTACATCGGATCCATTCCTCTTCAGGTTTGAAGCAGGCACAACTCTCAAAACCAACCAGACATGGGCACTTTGCGTTTTTAGAGTCCAAAGAAGAACAGTCCGCCTTATTTTTATTAATTATCTATATGGGATACTGTTTCATAACGCCGATGGATTTCTTTCGTTTTGTGCTCCGATTGTCATACGAGATCGGCAGGAACCCAGACTTGGGAATTCCGCACAATAAGGGTACCTAACTACACGGTCAACAAGTGACAAGCGCTTTATCGTCAACAAGTCAGTCCGTTGCTAACCCCCGACCGTATAGTGACATTTCGCACCGAGCCGAAGTGTTATTCATCATATCGTCACCCAAAGTATAAATCCTACCGTATTCTTTCGTATATTTTGTGTGAACTCGTGACTCAAACTTTACCGAAGTTCTAACTATCAAATAGATAATAGGTTTCGGCACCACAATGAATCATGCGCGGGGCATGGGGATGAGGGTAACCTTGCGGATACCCTTGCTAAGACGCTAATGGATTTCGTTGAGTTATGTCCAACCACCAAACAAGAAAGGTATATCACAATTAAGTGGTACTCACGATAGTTGTCTTCTGGCTTGGTGACAGTCATAGATGTCCATAGCGCTCGATATTGTTCTATTTGATAGTTAGAACTTCGGTAAAGTTTGAGTCACGAGTTCACACAAAATATACGAAAGAATACGGTAGGATTTATACTTTGGGTGACGATATGATGAATAACACTTCGGCTCGGTGCGAAATGTCACTATACGGTCGGGGGTTAGCAACGGACTGACTTGTTGACGATAAAGCGCTTGTCAATTGTTGACCGTGTAGATTTTTGATTTTTGTATGACGGGCTTATGGAGCACCGGGCCAATTTAGGCCCCTTTCTCCTTCAACTGAGTTATTTATGGTTGTAGAAAGTGAGATTTGTTTTTGTTTTTGTTAATTTTTAGTTGCAAAGTATATGGCTGCAATATGGGGGGCGATTATTTCGGAGGAGGTGGTTGGTGTTTGATTTCTTTTTCACTGCAGGGCGAGGGAAGAACTGGGTGGATACCACTATTTGAGGGGCGGGGGGAAGGGTAAGGGGACTTTGGGAGATGGGGGAATTTAGTGGGGTAGTGGCAGATCGGGGGGAGGCACGTTGTGGCGTGGGGATTGCGTTGTCCTTGGCGAGGGTGGTGGGAAGAGATAGTGGGGAGAGTAGTTTGGGTAATAGAGAAGAGATTTGGATTAAGCGGTTGGTTTGGGGGGTGGTTGGCGGGTGAGAGGTAAGGGGGTATATCGTTTGGGAAGGTATGGGGGGGCGGACGGTTTGAGGAGCGATGGGGGCGCGTTCGGTTTGGATGGCGATGGGGGCGCTGTCGGAATGGGGGACGATGGGGGCTCTGACGATTTGGGGGGCGAAGATGTGGTGGACGGTGTTGGGAGGGTGGTCAGTATTGGGGTCGGTGAGGGCCAGGTCGGATTGGGCGGCAGGGAGAGGGCGGTCGGTTTGGGGGGCGGCTAGGGGGGTGATAAGGGGGTTGCTGGTTGGGGTGATGATACTTGAATCGGGCTGGGGGGAGCTGGGGGGGGAGATGGGGGGGGGGGGTTGGGGGCAGTAGGGGTACGCACTTGGTTTCTGCGAAAGGCCAATTCGCAGACGTGTAGTTGATCTTCTTGGGACATGTTGTTTACGTCAGGGTGGTCATTGAAGAAGTTGAATATTTCACGGGAGAGGCGTTCGTGTTCTTCTGGGTTTGGGCAGGGTGAGAGGGGGAGAGGGGAAGCCATGGTTGTTTGGATCGGGATAACACTGGGAAAAACACAATAGTTCAAAAGTTCAATCACTGATAGTCTGAAGATGTTTGGCGGGAGAAAGCACTGAATGTTTGTGGGTAATCCTCGAGACACTGGGTAACGACACTGAGGTAGAATGATCCTTTACTATGAAAGGCACTTTGTGGTATTCACGAAACTTGTCAAAACTGGATCGGAACAAGCGACGGCCGCGGTGGAGTATGGCATTTTGCGAAGCCAGAGAGGCGCGACTGTCTTGGTCGGCAGTCACAGACGGAATGTGACCGTGTAGTTAGGTACCCTTATTGTGCGGAATTCCCAAGTCTGGGTTCCTGCCGATCTCGTATGACAATCGGAGCACAAAACGAAAGAAATCCATCGGCGTTATGAAACATTCCGCCCACCAAAATACAGCAAATTGTATTTTAAAGAAAAGTTGAACGTTAAGCGAAACGCAGAATGCCATGAAATGTAACGTCGATGAAAAGAAGACGAAGCAGAAGAACTAGTTTTAAACGATAACTAGATGTAGATAAACTAGACGAAAAGAAACTAAATGATACGATTAACATAGACGTAAAAAGAATAAAACGAACCGCGAAACGATGATGTTTAGTCACATTGCCTAGGCAATGGACACGATTAGGTGAATGGTCTTGTAAGAGAAGATCCATTCAAAGTACGAAGCGTAACGATAGCACAAGATTTTTAATAATGATTCTAATCACTTGCTCCGTAGAGAGTGATGTCCAATGTTTGGTTAAAGATAGAATACGAATTTCGAAATGATTAAGTAGAAAATCCGAACGACGAGAGGCTTTGTTATGAAAGTTGTGTACAAATAGATAACAGTAAGCAGTAAGACGTTGGAGTTTCCGAATACGATATAATTTGTTTAATAAAAGTTTAGCAGAATATATCATGTTGGACTAATGACGATTGAACTCGTTCTTCAGAGTGGAGTTCAGTTTTGTTAAAATGGCCATCTGAGATGGGCCAAGAGTCGTTTGGCTGGACAAACCCGGAGGGCTCCGCCCACCATAATACGTTACGGATAAGAACGGCCTGAGAATGGCCACGTGAAGCGATATCCGATGGATTATCAACCGATGATGCTTGACGCCGATGATTAGATGCGATAACTGTCAAGAGCGATAATTGGTCGGTGTAACGATTCCCGTGACGAGTATCATCTGGTGAAGCATCCGGTGGCCTCCACTTCCATCCCAATACCCTGAGAGTAAGAAAATGATCAACATTCTTGAAGATTACATCAGTGAGATAGTAGCCCGGCGGTAAGTTTCGGTAGGCGCGAAGTTTTGGTTTGCTACAATCCGACTTCTGCAGTTCAAGTTGACCTCGTTTGGTATGTTCGATAACTTCGGATTGCGTTTGTTGAGCTTGTTCCACACTGGAACAGCCGACGACGATTGAATCGATATTTGAATCCGAAGTGATCGCGTATCGTGTGAGTGATAATTCGTAACCATTATTTTCTGTCAACGATCTGATAATACGGTAGGACAGAATAAAAGCAGAGATATCAGATGTCACAGGGTGAAATGGGTAATCCGGGGTAGATTCCGATAATTGATGACGCCAAAATGTTCTTTGGAACGCGCGATTTGGCTCTTGAAGAAACATTTGGCGATACATTTGCCGTACCTCAGCAATGAACACCACAGATGGTGAACGAAAGTTTTGCAGAAGTTCATCAATGTTCGTTTGGAACTTGGGAACGATAAAGAAAGCATCATTTGACGATGATTCATTCACCTCCGTCACCAAGGCATCGAAGACCATTCGCAACATAGTGGTAACGGTGCCCGGACGAAGAATGCAATGACAAAGTATGTGATGCATTTCCTTGAGTAAATCTTTTCCAGGAACACGTGTCATGTGACCACTGTGCAAGTAGTCAGTCATGAAAGCGAAGTACGGTTCACGTAAACTGAGCTTTAATGTCTGTTTACGTTCGAGTGAAAGGATGATGCGCGAAGAGACTTCGCGCGAACCTGGGGAAGCGATATGCTTATCCTTTTCGCCAAAAGGTAAGGCTACGATGAATTGTCCCGAAGGGTCACGTGAGTTATTAGTGTGATGGACCTGCTCATCACGTTGTTCTTCAGGAGTGAGATGTGAAGACTGAGGGAATGTGTCAAACTCTCTCAGTTTCTTGACCTTTTCAGAAAGACGGTACTGGTTGGTTTCGATAAATTGACTAGAAAAGCCACGTGAGCGATAAATGCGATACACTTGGTCACGACGTTGTTTAGTGGGCTGTGAAGACTGAGGAAATATGTCCAACTCCCTCAGTCTCTTGACTTCTTCTGGAAGACGATACTGGTTGGTTTCGATGAAGGAGTTTGTTTGACGATCGGTAGTAAACCCAACCGAATCCAGAGGAAGCCAACCGAATGGTGAATTGATAGCTGAAGGCTGGTGAAGATTACCCGTTAATTGGGGTCTCGGTAGAGATGGCAAGATCTCAACATCTCGAAGTAGGTCAATCGCTCCTGTGTCAGTTGTCAGTTTGTGACAGTCAGAGTCGGCATGAAGTATGTCTTGGAACAGATGACAAGATAACTGGTCGAATTGAATCGTTGGCGATGGAAGTAACTTCGTGTTGAAGATAGTTTGTCCCTTAACTTCGACATCGAAATTAGTGACGCCTGACGCGGTTGTAGAAGATTGGCCTAAGCCACGGATTTTCTGAGAGCTGACTGGACGCTCGGCAGTGCGATTGGATATGAAGTGTGCTTGACTGTCTGAATCGGTCAACGCACGAAACGTTTGAATACTGCCGGAGGGATCACGATTGCTAATATGAGCAGTAGGCAAACGTACGATGGAGCTGTCACCGAAGTTAGCGAGGAAAAGAACTGGAGGATCTGAAATAGAAACTCCTTGAATGGCAAACGTGGTGGGTCGTTGGTACTCCTCTTCAGCAGAAATGTTGTCTTCCCTATGAAGAAGAGTGTGGTGCTTACGATGACATTTCTGACAATCAAACACAGATTTGCAATTCGTGAGAGAATGAGAAGGCGTGAGACAATTCAGACACCAACGGTGTGCCTTGGCGAATTAAGCACGTTCCTGAACCGATTTGAGTGCAAATGATTTGCACTTAGCGATATGGTGAATACCCTTGCAAAACGCGCACTTTGAAGTGAACGCAGTCAAGGACCCTTTGATTTCAGGTTTTGCCTTATTCGTGTCACAAATAAATGATGACGTTTGTTTTATGACAGCTTGATCATGAAATGTTGAAAAGTTTTGGTTTGGTACGATAATGTTCGCGGGCTCCGATTCGAAAGATTGATTCGTTAATTCCTTGTGAATTACGACGATTTTGAAATAAACATTATCAAAAGCTTCGCGAACTTGATTTTCAATGTCCTTGTTTGCCTCATCTAAAGCTAAGATGTCAGCGTGAACGGTTTCAAAATCATTAACAATTTTTTGCAACTTCGTATAATACGCTAAAAATAACAGGTAATTGGTTGCATCTTGCAAAACGCTTTGACCGACCTCATACACCTTGTTTATTCTGCTAATGGCAACGTTCCGTCTTCTACGCAAGCCTTGTAAAGTACTAGCCATTTTTTTTTAAATAAACAAATGTACTAACGAATTAATCAGGAAAACGTTATGAATTAAAAAATAGAATTCGATGTAATTTAAATGCCCGGTAGGTCGTTAATTAATTAAGAACTACGTAAACTAATTCTACGATTCACTGTTTGAATTCGTTCTTCGAAATGACATTTCAATTCACGTAACATTTCATAGCATTCTTTCGTTTTGTCAATGAAAGAATTTATTTATCTAAAGGTTTGCTGGTTATCGGCACCAATGAATCATGCACGGGGCATGGGGATGAGGGTAACCTTGCGGATACCCTTGCTAAGACGCTAATGGATTTCGTTGAGTTATGTCCAACCACCAAACAAGAAAGGTATATCACAATTAAGTGGTACTCACGATAGTTGTCTTCTGGCTTGGTGACAGTCATAGATGTCCATAGCGCTCGATATTGTTCTATTTGATAGTTAGAACTTCGGTAAAGTTTGAGTCACGAGTTCACACAAAATATACGAAAGAATACGGTAGGATTTATACTTTGGGTGACGATATGATGAATAACACTTCGGCTCGGTGCGAAATGTCACTATACGGTCGGGGGTTAGCAACGGACTGACTTGTTGACGATAAAGCGCTTGTCACTTGTTGACCGTGTAGTTAGGTACCCTTATTGTGCGGAATTCCCAAGTCTGGGTTCCTGCCGATCTCGTATGACAATCGGAGCACAAAACGAAAGAAATCCATCGGCGTTATGAAACAGATACATTGTTGTATGTAACAACTTGCCTCCTTATCATTGTAACAATTTGCCCCTTTGACGAATTTCACAATAAAAGCGTTATATCATTATACGAAATTTACAATGGTTAAGATAAGTATTCAGAAACTAAGCAGAAAGGTGTAAAATATCAAAAATATAATATAAATTAACTTACCTATGGTAAGGCGACAATATTAATTTGAAATTCTTTCAACGAAAGTTACTTTACACAAGCGAAAATTTTATTTAATCGATTTTTTCGGAACATCCGTTTTCGTTGATGTTTTGTGGGACAATGTAGTCGGCTAATTCACGCATGTCCACCATAGACATGCACGCGAAAAATCGCTCCGGTGTTTGATTTATCGATGATGTAACAACGTGCCCCCGTAACAACGTGCCCCGCCTCCCCCTACCCATGTAGTATGTATGTTTCACAGTGATAGATACCGCAAATGTCGCAGAATCTGTACATTTTGAAATGGCTTTAGCTGTGTTCAGTGACCAGATCTTAATGGCCAGGTACTTTCTAACCTTTCTTTTCCCTCCTTTCCTTCCCCTGCTTGAAACATACCTTAATTGAGGTTGCCGTAGACCCGCTGTCACCAGGCAGATGGAACTCAGAGCAAAAATCACATTTAAAAAATTGTGAGATTACTTATTAGTCTGCAGGGAATGGCCGCCGTGTCCTCTCCGATCTCCCCCGACTCGTGGGCCTCAACCGGGTTGAAGTAACGGAGGGATATTAGGTACCATAAAAACGTGCATAACATAGAAAAATAAACCTGTAGAATTCGGACTATGGTCGTCGCTTCGTACTTTGCGATAATTTTAAGACAGTTCTTACTTTTTATCTACATGATTTTTGTGATATTTGATTGCGATGTAATTTTGAATACTGACCATAAACTCTATGACAGTAAGTACAAATCACTAGAAAATTTCTTGACTTTATATGAATAAATTGGTCTTACTTGGATCGAATGTCGAATGTACGAGATAACACAGTGTGTTTTTCTTAGGTTCGTCGGAAAAGATTAAATGTTAGGTTTGAAAAAACAATATTATTTAAAATTCAAGATTTCAATGGGACCAACCATCAGTGATCCAAACAAATTAAATACTGAGGAATAAAGGTTTCCATTTTTCCCTGAATAGACGAAATAAAACGAGATTGGTTAAAATAGTAAAGAACAAACGACATAAATCAATAAATGTCTCTTACAATAGAATCCGGGTGGTAAACTTAATAGTTTATTTTTATACATGAACCAATTGGATAAAATTTATCATGCATTAAACGTAATTCGTGACATTGTATCCAATTCCGTAACCTGTATCTAATTCTTATAGTGGTTTTGCTAAAAATAGTGGTGCGAACGTAAAAAGTCCCAAATTGAATTTTGTAGCATAATTTAGAATTCGTGAATTCAGTTCAACCGACACCCCCGCTCCTCCCCGCGCCTTTCATGATTCCAGGAGGCTGCTACCGCCCCCACCGTTCCTCCATTACCCAACCGCTGTACCATTTAACAGTCGGGTTTCTTTGAATTGTTAAAAAGAATCCATTTCGTGATTTATTGTTGCCATTTTCCCGAGCCCCGCTTTATATTCTCACGAACGTATGAACCCGCAAAGCTCTGTTTACTCATTCTTCACTCCTTCACTGATCTATTTGATGGTGGGTTGAACATGGCTATTTGATGTTAACTCTTATGAAGGTAAAATCTCATCAATTATTAAACTTATCCACGGCATAAATAAACCAATATTTTACCCACCTCGAAAAGAAGTATGATGTAACGGAAACGGGGTTCGCGGTATTTCCCCGCGAAGATATATTAATAATTTTAAGCGCCATTTGGTGTTTCTTGGTGTAGACCCGATAACTGTTTACATTTGCAGTTTAATATACTATGGGAATGAACATTTGTTTGTTAAATTGCCCGAGCAATCTGTTCCGCTTTACATAATTGTTGTATCAAACACAATTAAGGGCCTTGCGGAGTCCGCAGTTAGGGGTTTAGTTTTGGAATACCTTAATAACAATAAATTAGAGTTTATTCAGTAATAACTTCTGCTAATAATAACTGAATAAAATTATTACACGTAGATCGAAAAGTACAAGTAAACCCACATTACGACTCCTTTACGCCTAAAATATTATTGCTACATTAAAAAATTATACTTTAAATGACAAAGCCTTTATCAACAAGATTTAAAATTGTAGCTACATTTCAATGATTGTATGCTTGTGATTCAATTTATTTGCTCACTCTCCACACCTGCAAGATCATTGGCAAGTTAGTTCTGCAAGCCGGGATGTATTCTAACTAAGAGTCTGTGTTGTCGATGTCGAAGATATCCACAGGGAACCTAAAAGTGAAGGCTTTCCATAATCGATGGTTTTCAAACCACCCACAAATCAATCTGTAGGATGTGAAGCAATGTACACATATCTTCAGACATGTGGAAACTTCGTTCCAAGCAAACCCAAAAGGTGGTAGATAGGACACGACGTAGTAACCCTAATCCATCAGGAAGATAAATCTCTCATCGATGTGATAAGTAGTACGTAAACACGTAAAAAAAATTGTCGAAACAGTTGTTAAACCAACATTACAGAAGAACTTTATATAGTATTTCGGACCTCGATTTTATAAATAATGTGCCAAATGAACTGAAAATAGCTCGAAATTATTGCCTCCGCTCAATATTTTTGTCCGTCTAACCTTTGTATTTCTGTCAAAGCTTCAAATCATCGGCTAAAAGGAACGATCTTTTATAAAGAAACAAATATTTTCGAAATGTTTTTTTTGTCTTAAATATAGCCCTGAGAAGGGTAGGTACCTACTCCAGTTCGTAGAAAAAATATTTTGGGTGAAAATTACATTTGGGTTAAATTGCTTCATTTATTTGGGATAAAAAGAGTAGACCATTAAAAAACTATTTTTAGCTGTTTGTTGATTAGGATGTCACGGTGTACGGTATCAAGGATTTTGAAAATAAATTTTGGGAAGTCATTATTTTACAATCCAAAATAATTCGCACGTTTTTCGTAATACACAAAATTTTAATTTGTTAATCATTTGCTCATCATTTCCTAAGTCTATGCTGTTCCAATTTTACAACGACTTAACTTGCAAGCGTTTCTGAAGAAGCGTTACGAAACCTTGTACAGTAGCTTTGCCACTAGTCTGAGATACCTTGCACCGCTTTGTGGAAATCTTGAATCTTTCCACGATTTAGGCAGGCCGCACACACCAGACAAAAATCGATACGAAAACCGGATTGGTTATAATACCTGGGCCACGCCCGTTGTCGGACCGGATTGGACGGCCGGCGCGGAGTAATGAAAATAGGCCATGCCTTTCCGCGCCGGCCGTCCAATCGTTTTTTGACGGATCAGACAATCGGATGAAAAAATCAGATATTTGCGGCCGGCCTTAGTAAAGTTAAAGTTTTTTGAGAAAGGTTAAATAATAATTTTAAAAAATTCAGCACCTCTGAACGAAATGACAGGCAAAAAGTCTGGGCCAAGTGTACATGAATTTGTAATTTTTACTTCCCGTAGCAAGATCTCGCATTATAATAAATAATTAGAAGTTGATTCCCGACTTTTCCCGATTTTAAATAACATTGAATCGTATTTCTTTCCTAGCTGATTAAAAATATTGTAAAAAATAAAAACAATTTAAAACTACACAATTAGCTAATGGTGAAAAGAACATTGGGAACTGAAATATGAATTATGTAGCTCTTAAAATTTCACGAGGCTAGAGTTCATCCTTCGAGACTATTTTCCAGGATACACAAATATGTCGTTTTGCTAGATGGCTTTCGTCGTCGAGCGGTAAGGCTCTTGATTAGCAATCCGGAGATTGTGGGTTCAAAAGTCAAATTTTATTTGACTTTTTAGGAGTATTCACTTGAAAATTAAAAAAAAATACCTGTAGGTAAAATAATAATAAATTTCATATGCCATACCTTGGCACATGAAGGCCTTTCAATGCAAGAACCCATAAAAATAGTTATGATGTCCTATACATTCCAGACAGAAATAGGTGAGCAATTTTCACGTCACTAGAGTTCATCATTTAAGAATTATTGTGGCTTCATAAAAGATATCTGGTATTTTCAGGTACATGGTATATGCGTAAATTGGTTAAGCAGCATAATATGTATTTCTTTCTTTGGTTTGGAAGTAATTATAAACAAATGAATATTATTTTATATTTCCCCATCCATCATGTGAAAGTTAATCATCCGTCCCCACTTAGAATACTGCACAGCGATCTGGACAATGGCCTGGACTCGTCAGAGGTTATCAACTGATCAACAAGAGAATCCAATTTTTTTAATTTGCCCACGTGTTTTTTTATTTTTTTAATTTAATTTTTATTTTTTTTTTTATATATAAACCCAACTGCTCCCGTCTGAAGCCAGTGAGACTATGGCATCCCCAATTGGG
The DNA here is from genome assembly GCA_917880885.1 of Limnephilus marmoratus. Classification (NCBI taxonomy): domain Eukaryota; kingdom Metazoa; phylum Arthropoda; class Insecta; order Trichoptera; family Limnephilidae; genus Limnephilus; species Limnephilus marmoratus. The sequence continues at coordinate 48,422,874 of OU862909.1, read as the reverse complement.
GTTTGTTGTGGGGTTGAAGGTAGTGAGGAGGGGAAGGATATAGGGAAAAGGAAGGTGGGGAAGTACCTGGCTATTCAGATCTGGTCACCAGACACAGCTAATGCCATTTCAAGCAACGTTTCAATTCTGAATAATGGTCTTACACCAGGGCGATACTGAGAGTATCTTCCACTCTGGAACGTGCCGCAAATATACTATACATTATTTTAAATTAATAAATTGTGAAATAACACTAATTAATCAAATAAAATTTATTGCCACGCCGGGATTAGATCCCGCGACCTTCGGTGTGCGAGTCAAGAGCCTTACCGCTGCACTACGCCGGCCGTCGATTTTTTTCTAATGTTGAACTAACATTTGAAAAAATCCTCAATTCCTCGTATATGTGCGCAAAATATCAATGCATTTTGCACTAGCTTGTATACCTACGTGTGAAACATAGTGTCAATACCGAGTAAGCTCGAACAACATAATTTTTAAGGGTAGAATGCCCGCTTAATTTTGTGGTAATTTACATGCCCCAGGCTTATACAATAAATGAATGATTATGTTTTTTTTGTACAATCATAATTTGACTGAATTCTGTATGAATTTAAGCTAAAATTGCAATGCCGTTACACAAATAAATAGACTCGCCATAGTCTCATATACTCACAATATAATGTGGAAAGTAAGGAACACTCTTTTGTTTTCAGCGATTTTCAGTATCATTTCTTAATTCAAAAGTTTATTCCTGTGCGATAAAGATAGACAATTAAATAATGTGTGTGTATGAATGCAATGAATATAGGAGCGGGCGGCGTATTGCTTGTCACTTTTTGATGGAACGTTTGCTGTCTTCTTTTCTTGAGGCCCACTAGAATAAAAGGTCCGGCTGCCTGTCAGAGTTTGATATGTCGAGCTATTCAATTAATACAATAAGGCAACGACAGTTTTTCAAATGGTGGCGATTGTCATCAATGCTTGTTAGAACTGATTTATATGTTGTTTTACCGCAAGCAAACAAATAAACAAGAGTGTTTAGGCTGATTAGTCTACTTTAAAACAGTGAAGTTTACTTAGTAACAGAAATTTGGCTATTGCGCGTCCAGACCCTTTACTTTAGTAGGACTTTAATTTTCTCTAATGACATGTAAAACCGCGAGCGGGAAACATGAAAATTAATTGTAATATTTATAATAATCGATAATATTAAGTAATTTGCCTGTACTTACAAATGTTACAAATGAAATGTTATTCATTCGCCTTTACTATTATTTGCCGTGCAATTGAAACATTTTCTCATCACACAGGAGGGCATTTTGACACTTTTTTAAACGCAATTTACTTACTGGTAAGTGCTGGTAAGACCCAACCTCACTCGACGTGTAGCAGTTTAGTACTAAAGTACTAGATATCGAGATCGTTACAATTGTCTTGTTCTTGTCTTCCCACTTTGAGATTTCTACCCCTCGTCTAATAGTATGTAACGTCATAGTAAAATTGTATATTTTTTAACCTAATTTTTGGTGTGAACGCATTCGTCACATTTGCTTTTCAACGCATTAACGATGCGAAAGGAAATGGGAAAATCTTAGGTCTTACGCTAACTTAGCGTTTAATTATTTTGTGAAGTAACCGTGACTGAAATATTAAACGATCCTCGCACCGAGCAATGAGCATTACGCCCTCCAAAGGAAGAATTCAAATGTTTAAATTAATTTCGAAAGCGAAACACCACGGGAGACGAACAAACAAATGAATTAATTCCGTTTTCGAAAAACGTATTTAATCATTCGCGACGTTGCCGATTCTTGCTATTCAGATTTTCATTGAAAAATTAAAAGAATTAGTACCTACGTACCTAAGCAATAAATAATTATAATCTGAAGGGGGTTCAGAAAGTTCTGGATTTATTTTTACAAACATATTTTGTTTTGCAAATCTTCGACAAAACTATTTTTTCAATGTATTCTCTTATTTGAATTTTTAATTTACTCCACACAGGAGGCCCTGAAGAAAATAATTACTCTCAGGGCCTATGTCATCTTTGGGGATACTGTGTGGAGGGTCTTTTTAAGGAAATGAATTAAAGGAAGTTCCGAAAACGAAAAAGGTATGAGGGGTGGTTAGGAATCTGGGGTTCAGTGTATCAAGGCTATCCGCCGCCAAAACCTAGACAAATCTCACCACAAGAATCCTGCAAAGTTACCAAACGTAGCGAATTATTTGGGGTGACATATGGCAATTGACATTATAGGTCGCATAATTAGAGTTGACTCAAATACAGAACAGTGTCTATTGTATAAACTTTTGACACTGAGAAATAGACCTTCGTCTTGCTCACGCATCCGATGATCTCGTTAAAATGATCTAGAATTGGTAAGGTGTGTTCTTCATATTATTTTTATATCTGTTCTAACGTCGAATAATAAATTTGAAACATGCTGTATGCAAGCAATGCATCTGTTCGATCGCTGTGTTGACTCAACTCTAGTTGTAATACCTACATAATATGTTTGATAGAGGTCATATACATACATTTGTACTTACCCCACAAGATGCCCAACCGTCTGGAGCCATTGAGTTGAGACTATGGCACCCTCAAATGGATGTTGTGAAGCTTATGGTAGTACCGAGGGTATAAAGATGGGAGAGCGGAAAATGCAGAGAGTATCTTCCACTCGCGAACGAGCTGCTTACACAATAAATATTATTTTAATGATTTAATTTTGATACTACACAAATTAATTAATAAAATTTATTGGTCATGGTTCGAAGTCGGATGCCTTACCCCTCAACTATGTAGGTCATCGTTAAAAAATATTTTTTAAATCTATTTTTAGTAACACTAATGCAAATCTCCTGGTTTTGACCGTCGGCGTCGCCCTAATATGGATTATGAAAAGTAAGCATTTTAAGCGTGCTTTGCTTTTGACGAAATACCAACAACAGAAATGTGTGTTATTTTAAACCACCCACGTTCAGAGGCGTTCCGTATATATTTTTTAAATTTCCCTAGCAAAAGTTTATGTGGGTGTAGTTAACCTTTTGTATGGATGTATATAATATATTCTTCGTTCAATCTCGAAGATATTTTTGTCCCTTCGGCAAAACACTTATTTATTCATCTAAAAAAAATACAATATTTTATTGACGCTTTGGCAAAATTATTATTGATATTTAATTACAACATTTTATTGGTGACAGACATTTTATACAACGTTGACAGACATTTTATAATTTCTTAAAAAAATTAAACCTCTTTTCTATCGCAGTAATTTCTGAGAATGAATTCATGAGGCATTTCTGGGTGCTTGATTTTTTCTTGTTGGCAATCTAATTTGCTTATTTATTTACGCCCAAATCGAGCTATACATTTATCATTTTTATCAGTTGGTATCTAAAGTACGTATATGCAGCAATGTAAATATAAATTCAAACAAAAATATAACGAAATTTATTAAAAGTTTTTTATTATAAATATCTTTAAATATACCTATTTGAGGGTATCATACTTGTATTGCCTATGATATGTCTTAATCACACTTTTCTTACTGAATTAAAATTACTCGATTCCTTACACATCAATCTGTCTCTTGACGAATCAAATTTAGAAAGATCAAATCCTTATAGGTACTACTGCACCACCCACCTTTACATGTTGCTTTTACTTTCCAAAATACACTCGTCAAAGAATACATTACATATTAATATTAAAATATTTTTCAGGATTAAATAACATGTGTTCACAATAATGTCCTCTGCGTGCGAACTCTATCTAAATTTCTTTAAATGGACAATATCCAGTGTTAATTTCAGACGACCTCCCAGGTAAGTATGGTCCTGTTTTCATTAAATTTTAGGCAGCATCGCGTTCATTGGTCAAAATATTGTACATATATTTTCGTATCGGTAATCAATGAACCGGTGTATGCAATTTTTAGCCATAAGTTGTTTATAATTGTTTGCGTAGCTTGTAGTTTTTTGATTTTAGAAATGTATTATAAGTTTGTACAGCACCCTTGAGGTGATTTTTCACAAAAACGGCGCTATATAAATCATCCAATTATTTGAATGGTGATTGCTTGATATATAATTGCTTGTTATCAGCCATTTGTCGCGTCGAAGCAATCATCAAAAATGCGTTTTTTCAGTGCCGATAAATGGGCTTCTAGTTAAGTATATGGTATTACAGATGCATATTTATTATATTTTAAAATTTGAGAGGCGGGTATGTGTACCACCGCCCCTGAAATTATTATTTGTCGGATAACACCTCTGCCATAAGTCACCCCAAGTGGTTCACTACGCTTAGTGATTTGCAGGGGTGCACGGGTTCATGAGGTTTCACGTTCTAGGTCTTGGCGGTGGATGCCTCTGCAAACCTACTATATGGCGGGCCGAATTTGGAGAGACTGGTTAAGGGACACTTTTTTACCTTTCCAGCGGGACTCTCTCGACCCATTGTCTTGCATCGAAATGGAAGGGTTGGATTCATACGTCTGTCACTCCTGGACACACTGGCGCCAGATTCCAATCCAACCTTTATATCTTTTCCTTCCCAGATCTTCCTCCCAATCTTTTCTTTAAAAAAACCCTCTGGCATAGCATTCCCAAGGATGACATAGGCCCTCAGGACGTCCTGTGTAGAGCTCAAGAAAAATAATACAATACCTACAACAATATGTTTAATTAAAACTTAGTACTTTGTATTTATAGTTAGTGTTGGTTTTAATTCAAAGTTTTTTCTGGTTAAATTTTGGTATACAAAGTCGTGTTGTGCTTCCTTCTAGTTACAGTGACCGAAACGTTGGTTAAAAGAAGAATGAAACTCAACACGGCATAACAACCCAAATATTATTCACGATAATGCTTTTGCCCGTGAAAATCTCGAATCATTTCTTAATTCCACGTCTTCAAAAAGTGTTTCATTACACGAGGGAACATAATGTTGCCCAAGGTAATTCGCAGAAATATAAAAACAAATATTCCTGTCCTTCCCTGCCACATAAAGGGTGGAAGTGCGACTTTTGGTAATCCTGAACGTGTGTACATATACGAATACATAACAAACAGGATTGACAAGCAGGGTGGGTAGTATTTACCTTATATAACGTATTAAAAGGACTTTTATTTGGAAAGGATATTAATCATTCATTTTCATTTGGACACATAAATTATTTTTATTCACAATGTGACGGAATCTTTTCAGATCCGAATAGCAATAAATCATTTTTACAGCACTAAACCTTGAGGACTTTGGGGCCCATGATAATCAAATGTTTAAATTGCAAACCAAGCAGTTTTTCTTAAAAACTAGAGAAGATGTCTCAGTGTTTTAATGAATTGCATCGCCCAATCGGGATATTAAGTGGAAAAGAGGTCGCCGGGAAATTTGAACAATAAGTATTTCACGGTCACCGTTGCTCTTACTCACCCGAATACTGAGCGAAAGGGACAACTGCACCTCAAGCTGATAATACCGCAAAAACCATAAAAATCGTGGTTTTGTATTCCCCATTTTTCTCATCTAAAACTGGACCAATTTTTAAGATTTATTTTACTTTTTATTTAAATTAATAAATTACTTCGTTTTTACCACTTTTATTGTTTACAAAACCAACATGTTTCGTGAGCAATGCTCACTTCTTCAGGGTTTTTTATTGATACTAATTATAAATAATAGACGTAGACAATGGTGTCAATTGAAAAAGAATGGACATAGACAAAGGTATCAATGAAAATATGAGAGTGGGTAGAGGAGAGAGGGGCAATGGGAGACAATTTACAAAGGGAACAGGTTTAATATTGGGTCATTTAAGAACAATTTTTGGTTATTAATAATATTCAAATTCGCATTAACACTCTTTCGGATTTCTAAAATTTCTAGTTTATCCAACTGAATGCCATTGAAATTACAATGCATTAATTCTATTCCACTATTGAAGTCAAAGGTGTGACTGGTTTCCACCAAATGGTTGGCAAACTCCGAGAAACTGTTATTGTTTAAAGCTTTGATATGTTCTTTAATCCTTATTTCGAAGTTTCTCGAAGTTTTACCTATGTAGAAGAAACCAAAACCGTTACACTTCAATTTATAGATTCCAGATTTTTCATTTTTGAATCTCTATCTTTATTATTTACAATGTAATTTTTGAGTTTGTTATTTGCATAAAATACAGGAAGAATTTCATTTGGTACATTCTTTGTCAAGGAATTAGAAATGTTATTATTAAAATACATAATTTTCCTCTATTTTTTCTCTTCCTGATCCTTTTGTACAGGATAGATATATGATTTAAGGAATTTATTCTTGTATTTTTTATTAAGAATGTTTTCAATTAAATTGGTGTTGTATCCATTATTAATAGAAATTTGTTTAATAACATTGAGTTCTATTGAAAAATTATTGGGAGATAGGGGTACATTAACTAATCTATGAATCATAGAATGGAAAGCTGACATTTTTTGAGAAATTGGATGATTTGAAGTGTTGTGAATTACAATGTCTGTGTATGTATCTTTACGAAAAATGTTAAATTCAAATTTATTATTAATTATTGAAATATTTAAATCCAAAAAGTTTATATTCGAATTTTGTCCAATCTCTACAGTAAATTGTAAATAATAAAGATAGAGATTCAAAAATGAAAAAATCTGGAATCTATAAATTGAAGTGTAACGATTGTGGTTTCTTCTACATACGTAAAACTTCGAGAAATTTTGAAATAAGGATTAAAGAACATATCAAAGCTTTAAACAATAACAGTTTCTCGGAGTTTGCCAACCATTTGGTGGAAACCAGTCACACCTTTGACTTCAATAGTGGAATAGAATTAATGCATTGTAATGTCAATGGCATTCAGTTGGATAAACTAGAAATTTTAGAAATCCGAAAGAGTGTTAATGCGAATTTGAATATTATTAATAACAAAAAATTGTTCTTAAATGATCCAATATTAAACCTGTTCCCTTTGTAAATTGTCTCCCATTGCCCCTCTCTCCTCTACCCACACTCATATTTTCATTGATACCATTGTCTATGTCCATTCTTTTTCAATTGACATCATTGTCTACGTCTATTATTTATAATTAGTATCAATAAAAAACCCTGAAGAAGTGAGCATTGCTCACGAAACATGTTGGTTTTGTAAACAATAAAAGTGGTAAAAACGAAGTAATTTATTAATTTAAATCAAAATGGTGCCACAAAATAAGTTTGCTGTGTTAGAAGAAGTGATTTATTTTACTAACTCTTTTAGAAAAAAACGCTTCGTCTGTACGTTTTACTTTAAAAAAATACATTGTCTGGTTTGTATACTGAACGTATGTTGATGGCGTTCATACCAGTCAATTTTAACGATTTTTGGAGTCCTAACTTCTATAAGAAAAACTTGTCAAAAAAAGCAAAACGTACCGACCCGAGAGTTGGTCGATAGTGTCACTGGAGAATACGTTGGTATGGAAAAAACGCCGCCCTGTTTCTCTTAATGCCCTCATTACAGAACAGTGGAGTTCATTAAAAAACTAATCTCATGATAATATTAATATTTTCCGTGAGTGAGTTTTTGTTACGTGTAATTCTGTAGTGAACTCTAACGACTCTCTAAGTCTTATTTTGACTATATGATATCTAAATATTACGTCTTCAATTATCACCTGAATAAAGCACAATAAAATAAATCTTTTTTCTTACTTTTCATAATAATTTTCTTATAAATTAAATTTTTTAATATTTTTTACGTTGATTCATTATAATACGAGTAAGTTTGGTTTCAAGGAGATACTTTATTACACACAAATATACCTCGTAATATTTGTCGATTTTGTTTTATTTATTCTTATTCATTACCGCCTTTATTATCGTATTTTATTTTATTTCAACCCATTTTATTTTATTTCATTTCAATTTATTATTTCATATCACCTTTTTATTGAATTTTATAAAATTGTAAAATATTGGCCTCAGCAAGGACCTACCCAGTGAGGACCTACACATTATTGTATTATACGAGTATATAATGTTTGAAAATACATGATGTTAGTGTATCAATGAAAAATTAAATTTAATAAAAACAAAATTAAAAATGTAAGAAGATTGTGGTGCGCGGTTCAAATATGACGTGTAATATTGCTCCTGGTTCATTTTTTCAAATAACTAGCGTTTTGTTCAAGCTACCTTTATGAAATTTGTCGTACACATGCGTAAAAATCATTAATATCTGCGAAACTTCACCAAATAGAGAACTCCAGTCCAATTTTTTTATTTTTATTTATGAATAATGATCTTCTAACTTAAATAACTGCGTTTTTGTTTTTATTTTTAGAGTTAGTTTTAATAGTTAAAATAATTGTCTTGTTTTAATTTTTCGAGACCGCCCGAAAATATGATAAATCGTGTGACGTCATCACTCCCGAAAAATTAGTATGGGATTGGGCAATCAGCTGATCTACTGCCGCCATTTTGAAATCCGTTGTTTCGTTGTTCGAAGTATTCTCCCTAGAAGAAGCATTACTTTTTTCATTCATTAGTAGTTTTTCAATATTTTAAATAATAGAGATAAACTAATAGAGATACCTCTATTTTTGATACTGAATTATTTAGGCTTAAATATTGTTTCAATAAACACTACAACTAAATCTCTATAAACAGTACGAAATAAAGAATAACATGAAATGTGGTTAATACTGATGGCTTGTGCCATACCTACATGTCAATTGATTTCAATACAATGTGATACAATGACTGGTGACGCGTGACGTCAGCACTAACCATTCAATCGTACCAACTTTACAGTGTATTTTAACGAGACGTTAAAAAATGCACTTTATAATATTTTTTTACGAACACTACGTTTAATATTATAAAAAAAACTTATATATTCAGAATCAGCGTTTATTGGTCTGTATGGACATATTTTTTTAAAGTCATAATATTTTTTACTAGAGTTCCTTATTCTTTTATAATCTCTTTCGTGAAAGAAGGTTCATAATTGGAAATTTCAATATTATATTATTAGATCGCTATGAATACCGATCGATTAAGCTTTCCTTCCTATCCTCAGAGCACGTGTTCCAAATCCTAACAAATCAGTGCCCCCTGGTATAAGGAGTGCTCCTGGCTGGGGTGGTACAATCGTATCGTATTGTAACTTTGGATTTCCCGAAAATTAATAAATACATACATATATTGGCAGGTACTTTTAAACATTGTCAAACCATCCAAATTTTTAACAAAAGCATTCGAAAGAAAAGGTGCGTTCAAACACGGTGATGCCGGGTAGGATCTACTCGTCGAATAAAACATTGATTTTGGAAATTGGGTTAGTGTGCTTTTCATGTCTAACTATATTTGCGATAACAGTGATGGTTCAAACCCCCTAGTTGTTAGTTCGCGAAAGTTGTAAAACGTATTTCTAAAGTGTCTTTAGATACACATTTACTTGACTCAGTCTGGACCACAGTTTGTAAGTTATGTTTATCTCAGGACAAAGATAAACTTTTGTTCAGGGAATGCAATAAAATATACAACAAATTTATTGTCCTCTCAGCTTACCCACCGGCGCTTAACGCGACAATATTGATCCTTCGGTCAAGGAAGGGTAGAAATGAACTAAAAAAATTCTTCCCACTTCACACGGTGGATGTCAAGTAGGGTCTGCCACGTGCTAAATAATACTGACCAGCATCACTTTGATTCATTACAAAATCGAATACATGACAAGTCACAGTTGGTGTCATTATTTAACTCAATGCCCATCATCACACATTTCAATTGACTATTTAACTCCCCCACATTTTAATAACAATTTACTGTTATCACCCACATTGACGTTTCTGTGTTTTTAACGAACTTTGTACGATTTTGATATTTTTCTTGCAATAATGCACCTAGTTTTCAAAAGAATTCATTCTCCATAGCGGAATATCAAACCCCACATAAACTATTTACTGCTGTCCACAATCTTAGATAGTGTCATACGATCGACATGTAGTCGATAAGGGTACTATTCCTCCAGCAAGATGTGCGTTCATTCATGATATTTAAGTATGGAATCCCTCGCTGTGTTTCACGTTTTGAAATCGATAAAACTACGCACCCATTCCAAGCCATAGACATTTTTTTGGGCGGAAACAAGAGACATTCCAAAATCGGGGCTTATAAAAAAATGTTTTAGTTAGGTACTTACTCATTTTCTTTGTTGCTAAACTCTCAGTAGGTACCTATTTAAAGATTTTGTGTTTCAGTAAAACAACTTTATGACAAAGCTGCTTATTTTTTGCGTATAGGTTTTTCTGTAAAAATATCTTGATAAAATAATATTCCAGTCCTGCTTTAAATCACCCACTCGTAAAAATCGTAAATCAATTGATTTGTTTTTATGTGTATTGGTTTTCTTTCGTTCACACTGCCTATCTTTTATTAAAGGCAAAAACAACCGTTCAAAAAATAAAAGCAGCCATGTATGTTACAGATTTTAGCATCTAGGAATTTGTCGTGAATGAAATTCAATTTAACATGTGATGGATGGTAACTTCCAATTTACGAGAAAGCCCACGGGAATTTTTTTTTTAAGATGAAAAGTGCAGTACTACGACATCTGTATGGTCAAATTCAAACTTGCTCGAAAATAGAGGTATTTTTAAGTTGTTTGATGTATTATAGTTACCTTAAATATACACAGATGGTGATGAGATCGATATTTAACGGGAACCCCAGGTTTAGGGACGATTTTAAACGCGAGAGTTGAGACAACCAATTAAATAGCAGGGAAAGCAATTAAAAATCAACTCAGCCTATCAGCAAGAAGGGGGTCGTGCCCATTTTGAACACAAAGGATTGTACTTTGACCCTAGTGATTAGTGAAGAAATTTATGGTCTAGACGTTCCCACAGAGATCAGGGTTGAATGAACTAAGAAATAAATATCGAATTATTCAAGGTTTTTAGTACAACGAACCCAAGTAATGTTATTAATAAAGGGTACCTTCAAGGGGTCGGGAGACCTTAGTTTCGAGTGCATTAGGGCGTTTTTAGTTGCGGAAAACACACCTTGATAACGATAAAAAAAATTTATCAGTAATATATTGAGGGGAAAACGCGGGGACAACGGGGCATGCTTGCGGGAGGGTTCTCAATTATAGAGTAACTACATATGACGGCCGAGAGGCCAAATTCGAGGAAAAACGTACTAGAGGAAAATGAATATACATAACACAATGGAAAATTATTGTTATCAATTCTAGACGGAACGGAGTGATTAGGAAAGCGAATTGGGAAGAAAAAGTCAAAAAAATTTTAGAGTTTAAGGATTGAACAAGAGGACGAAACAAGGGTTTGGTGCAGTAGCAGATGCTTGGAAAGGAATTGGAATAACATACCTAGGGGGGGGGTGGAAATACTGCAAACATTGCGATAGATTAATTCATAAAAAGGAGTCATTTTACGTAATTAAAATAGTGATCATAACATAAAGTTACACGAGACTGCAAGGGAAAATGAGATATTTCAAAGGTTGTCGACCCCATATGTATATTGTTGATATAAACAAGGAATATTCGAACATGCCTTTTGTTTATTTAAGGCCCATTATCCATTAAAAAGGGTCATAAAAATTAACGTTGCTCTTACCTAGTATTTAGATTATAGAATTTCCGTAAAATTTAATTATAAACACATTAAAATGGATTTATCGCCAGGTATGTAGAAATCGTAATGTATACACACGTCAGGGCTTGCAGTTTATGGGATTTTGAGCGAGAGAGAGATGGAAAATTGGGCGGAATTTGATCGAAGTAGTTAACTTGACAGATATTCCAGGATAGGAATAGTTAGTGGGCCGGAAAACACCATAAATAATATATCAAAAAAGGAAAAAAGGGTTTTAGCGGGAGATGGAATCACGGCAAAAAGGCAAACGTCAAATTTCAATAAGGGATCATTGGGTTAGGAGTGGGGGGAGAGAACGAAAAACCGACATAACCAGAGAACTCAGATAAGGAAATGGGAAAAACTCAAAACGTTATAAGTAGAGTAGATACGGAACCAGGATATGATTCCTTATTAACAACGAAGGGAAAATCATCTAAGAATAGTTGCTAAAAACACCGTTATTTGAAGGAAATTTAGGCGGGAAAAGCGAAAAGTCAAATATGCCACATAAATAATGAAAATACGGTTCTGAGACATAATTGCTTACGTAGACTAGGGGAAAAGAAATAATTTTCGTGGAAATTTATACAGGACAACTAGCGTTTAAAACTAGGAGACTGAAGAATCTACGTTTTCCCTAATATTTATGCCAATTAAAACACAGTTTTAGCAGATCACTTATGGGCATGTTCAAATTGAAAAAAAAACAAGATTAAAACCATGTTTATAAAACATATTATGAAGACAGAAGACATGTGGGAAAATGGGCAAACTGGATGGCAGCTTACTAAGTCCGGGACTAAAAACCTTAGAAAAGCGAGACAAAGTTGTGGGACGAACCGAGATTTAAGAAGAGGAAAAATCGAAAGATCTTATGTAGGGACAAACGATAACGAGATGGGGTTTTCAAAAAATTTCGAGTGATTACAGATTATAATTCCTCGTCAAGGAATATACGATTATGCCCTTTTGGAGCTGTGATGGGTATAAATTAGCGTGTTTGGGATTATTCGGGGAGTCCTTCGACAACTGGCAAGGTTGCTTAAAACGTCGCGCGTGTCGTGAGAATTACCCTGGTGATTAATTAATAGAGTTTAGAATCAGTTCATACTTTGAAAATACAGTGGAAAAATAGCGTCAGTTTTACACTTTAAAAATACAGTGGAAAAATAGCGTCAGTTTTATACTTTAAAAATTGAGTGGTAAAATAGAGTCTACAAACAGTTTTATACTTTGATAAAACAGAGAGTGGAGTGTCCGGATACGGTTAATCGTGCAATTTAACGGAGTGTATGATCTTATAATAAATCTAAAAATCAGTGTTTGCAATAGCCTCCGATTCAAAAAAATCTAATAATTAATTAATTAATTAAAAATTCAATGCGGAAGGAGAGTTTAATAGAGTGTTTGAATTGATTTAAATTTGTTCTATGAAGGTTAAAATAAAGTTATTTATTCCGAGGTTATATAAAGAAAATTACAGTCTAATAAGTTTTATTAAATAAAAAATTACGTTAAGTCGAAAGTTGGAAATTTTATTACGGGATATTAATTATCGTTAGGTGACAACGCAATAATAATAATTGATTTATAATAATAATAATTTAACGGAGTGTATGATCTTATAATAAATATAAAAATCAGTGTTTGCAATAGCCCCCGATTCAATAAAATCTAATAATTAATTAATTAATTAAAAATTCAATGCGGAAGGAATTTAATAGAGTGTTTGAATTGATTTAAATTTGTTCTATGAAGGTTAAAATAAAGTTATTTAGTCCGAGGTTATATAAAGAAAATTACAGTCTAATAAGTTTAATTAAATAAAAATTTACGTTAAGTCGAAAGTTGGAAATTTTATTACGAGATATTAATTATCGTTAGGTGACAACGCAATAATAATAATTGATCCGAAATCTGGAAAATACTTAGCCGAAGTTTAAATGAATAATCCAAGTGATTAATTTGCTGCTAAACGAAAGTGTTATAAAATAAAGTGGAAGTGGTTCTTTCAGTTCTGTTGTAATTTGAGTGACGAATAATATTTAGTTATTCGTTATAAAAGGATTCTAATTAAATTGGAAAAATAAATAAAACTTAACTTTGTCCTTAATTGAAATAATTCAAACTTAAAGAAAATCTTTAGTTGTTATGAAAAAAAAAATATATAATTTAAATTGAGAGAAAAAATAAATAAAACTTAAATATTTTATAAAGTGGAATAATACAAATTTAAAGAAAATTCAAATTAATAAATTAATTTATTAAAGAGTAAATAGGTATAGATATATATCAAATAATAAAATAATATTCGAGCGAACGATTATTAAGAATCGATTCTCTTCTTTAGATTGAAATCAAATATGGGAGAAGAGGGGGGGGGGGGGGGAGGTATGGATTGTCGGGGTTAATTAGGTAGCATCGTTCTTCTTCGATAATAACGGCAGATAATAAAGGAAAATGTGAGGATTTTTACATCAGAGATCTATTCAAAGGAGAAAGGAAGGAGATGAATTCCGGATCTTGTAGGATTAAATCGTTAAAAGTGGGAAACCGAAATAAAAGTGCGATAAGTTACACAGGTAGTCTGGATGCTCTAATAAAATTCATATCGATGATATTACCCGATGGAGCTGAATTTAAGACATTAGAGCTTTGGTGAGTCCTTACAATATTTAAGCTTTTACAGGTTCCTGTGGATATCCTGACACTGATGAACGTAACGCCAAGTAAGGGTAAGTTAATAACTAACCAATTTATTAGCATTCGCATGTCACACCTCCCATACAGAATGAAATGTTGCTAAACAAATACTTAACACAAAATTAGATAAGTAAATACCTATTTGCCTCCTTTCACTAGCATGATTAGGGTAAGTTTATATGACCTTCGATAGTGTACCAAAAATTTCGATTTGAGTTCAACGTCTTCCATTGACCCAGTCACCTAAATTCCATTAACGAATAAACAAAACAAAACTTAACGTCAGGGACAAGTTTATCAATTATAGCTTGCGATGAAATCTGCGGTAAAAATGTGACGACGACATTGACGCTAAATTCACTCAATCCTAAACGACTTAACTGTACTAGAGCGATCGCCAATAGGTAGCATTGTTTTAGCATGCAAAATTTTCGCAAAGTAAGGTACTGCGACTAGCTTCAAACTCTAAGAGAGCTCATCACAATTATTCAGGAGGTCATTGATTCAATGACAACTTGATTTATCTCATTTTTAAATCTTTCTTATAGGAAGTAGGTATCCAAGAACCCATAAATACCCATTATCCTAAATACCTAACACACGAGGAGCTAGTGACCTCATTTAAACAACACTGGTGTTCAAATACTCATACAGTCCTGAATCCTAACTTGTCTTCGAATGTAAGCTTCAAGGCTTCTGTATGTAGGTATAAGCCATCTGGAAATGTAAGTGTCAACCTTTCTCGAACGGACGGCTTTGATCTTGTGGCGGTATTGTCGAGGTGGGCATGCGGGGAAGAGGAAGGACGTATGCGGACAGTACGCTGACGCGGCATTAAAGCCACAGGTTATTTGCATACCGTGAGTCTTGTCGAACCTGAAAGCAAACATAAGGTTCACGAGGTGAGTTTTATGTCAGCTAGTCAGAGGTGGAGTGTAACGCTGGGTCGGTCACGTGGGAGGAAGGATCTGCCCGTCACAAGCTTACGCCACATTTAACGAATAGAGGCATGATAAGGGAAGACATGAAATACCCCTTCTAGACTCAGTAGAGTTAAATTCAATCCGGCGGAGATGGAAGTCGGAGTGAGGCAGAAAAACGGCATGAAGACTTGGTATTCCCCCATCTGGCGTGAAGAGCCCCTTTCGTAACAAGAGACGCTCGTCGAAGAGAGTAAAACTCGGACTTAAGGATAAGCTTAGCAAACGTATTTGGGAGAATCCGGTTTGAAATTGTTGTTCATCGGTTTTCACTTGGTTAGCGGAGGAGCCGACTTTTCAGCAAACATATTATCCCCCTCCCCATATCCATCCATTCCTGCTCTTTCAACAATTTTGCGAATACTAACCAATAACACTAACTATGACTACAAACACATTATGTTAGGGGAAGCTGCAGACAAGAACTCCAATTGAGAAAACCGGACTCTCGAATATGAACATTCTACACTGGTAAGATAAGGTTTTTATTTTTTTGAAATGATGTAATTTATTAACTGTTGTTTATGTTATCGATGTATCAGCGGTGATAGGAAGAATTAAATAAACACACTAAATTCCTACGGAAATCAAATAGACACAAAGTCTAAGGCGGGGTTAGTTTATCAAACTCGGTAAAAGATACTCAAATAATAATAATTAATAAATCGGAAGATTCTCACCCTTTCTCTAAAAGAATCTATGGGTTACCACACGTAATACATTATCTTCTCTACATATGTGTGCATATTAAGTATGCAAACAGATGTAAAATCTAAAACAAAAAGATACACAACGCAGATTATAGAAATAATGTGAACTAAAATCTTAAATCTTGATTACTGTGAGAAAATCGCAGGGATTTAAGAAGATAGGGTAGGTTTAGCTAGATTATAAGGTATAGGAGTTTAGAAATCACGAGCCTGAGGTAGAAATAAACCGAAAGGAGGGTTGAGTCAGGCCATCATACCTAGTGGTGTGATCAGTAGGACATAAGGGTAGAATTATGAGCGTGGCTACGAGACAGGAGCTACGAGATTTAAACTACGAGGTAGAAGCTTAGAAAAGTAAATCAGCTAGGTAGGGTTCATCACAATTGGTGTCAAAACCCAAGGGTGGCGGACCATTACAAACATAAGGGATTTCACCCAACTAAGTAGGTGAAAGATAATAATTCGCACAAAGGAAAACTGGAAGAGTAGTTTTATAATTAAAGTTTTATAATATGTTTGCATCATAATTAACATAAATATTGATCGATCGTAACGTAAAGTAAGACATATTTTTTTTCCTATACCCTCTTATCTCAAAACCTGTGTGGGAATAAATAGTTTTATTGAAAACTCATTTTTCATGCAAAGTTTGATTTGACCCTCAGTTCCGTAACAAAATATATTGTTATGATGAAAAATATTTTCACCGTTTCCTGATTTAACAGCCAATCTACGAATGATGTGTTATTTTTAGTGAATATATAATATACATTTATTCCCCAACTGTATCTATTATTGTAACCGGACAACTCAACAATGTGCAACTTCATCGCTCCTTTGAAAAAAAGCTTTGATAATTTAAAAAATTCTCATCAATTTTCGAAGGGGGATTGATTGATATGCCACTTTTTTTGAGTTGATATGGAACAATGTATTATGTATCTTGAGCCCTTCAGATGAATGCGCCCTTGAGATGATTTTCGCGAAAACGCGCTTTATAAATCAGCCAAATATTATTATTATTTTAAAAATTTAATGATCTAAAGCAGAGGTATCTAAACTTTTTTTCTCGTAGACCACTTTCAAAATGTTACTGGTTTCGGTGGACCCCCTGCTGCTACATTTCTACCATACTCCCAAAACTCTTAAAAAAAAGTGAAGATTAGATCTAACGACGGAAATTTGCGTCGCGGCTGAGTTCCAATCCTACATTCGGAGTGGTAAAATAAAAAGAAAAATAGTTTATTTTCTTGTGTTCTATTTATTAAAGTTTTATGATTACAGACTTAATAGAATTAAAATTATGAATTAACTTCATCAATGCAAATCAACAATAAATAAAAAAAATCATATATTTAATGGGAGGGATGTAATTGATGGCTTGACAGCAAATTATCAATATTTGGCTTCAGTTTTTGTTCTTTACTATCGAAACCAGATAGATTTTCGTGGACCCCCACTTACAACTTGTGAACCTCCATTTTTTAATCACGCCAACGTAAACCCCCGTCGCGTCTCCCGTGGGGGTCCACCTGGACCACTTTGAGAATTACTGATATAAAGTAATAATAATAAATATTTTAATCATTCATCTTAGGTACTTTGCTTGTTCCCGTTTGGTTGAACAGATTTAACAGTGCTTTGGTAAATTACATAATGAGGGCACCAGATAGGGGAAATTACGTATATTACGTAAAATACG
This sequence comes from Limnephilus marmoratus, assembly GCA_917880885.1. Taxonomy (NCBI): domain Eukaryota; kingdom Metazoa; phylum Arthropoda; class Insecta; order Trichoptera; family Limnephilidae; genus Limnephilus; species Limnephilus marmoratus. The sequence continues at coordinate 48,405,145 of OU862909.1, read as the reverse complement.
TTTTAAATGCGTCATGAATTTCATTAATGAGTCCAATTTTTTGAACCGGTTTGATGTTTACCCGGGTTTTACCTCACCATTCAATCTACCTTGATAAATTCCTTTGAAATTCGATTTAAATTGGTACGTAACCTTTTGGTTTTAACAACGTCTTCGGAAAAACTAAATAGTTTTTAATAGTCGGCACGTTTCATTCTAGTATCTATTAGTGGCAGGCGTAGGCAGAGAGAGCTGAACAGGTTTTTCGAAAAAAAAAAATCTCGCTTTTAAAAAAAATTATTATAGTTTCAATTTTAAATCTTTTCTTATTCAGAAAGAAAATTACTTTTCCCGTTATTTTATTACACAAACAGATATTTTAGGCTCTGAAAGTACACCTACAACCCACCATATTTTTGGTGGTGACCCGACAATTTGTCCGGTGAGAATTGATCCTGCGACAGTTGGACCGCCGACAGTTGTTCCGGCCGACAGTTGGTCCGGCCGACAGTTGATCCTTCCGACAGTTGGTCCGGCCGAAAGTTTAGAAGATGTTTTCTTCAAGTAAGCATGCATAGAGGATATACGGTCGTACAACCAAAGTCGATATACTTATATCTGAAGGCATCTTGGGTGAAAATCCGCTGAAAAAATATTTTTACTAATAATTTCGACTCTCCGAAGAAGCATGCAGCAATAACAAAATACCACATACTGGCAGTCGGCTTAGCAAAAAACCGTTAAATATTCCTCCTTGCATATAATATAACTTTTTTATCTGAATATAACACAAGAATCTTAACTGCTCCCAACCGTCTCGAGCTAACGAGACTATGGCATCCCCAATTTTGACATGGTGTGATGCTGAATATTGTGGGGAAGGGAAGGATATGTGGAAAATGTACCTGGCTGTTCAGCTCTGGTCATCAAACACAGCTAAAGCCATTTCAAGTAACGGGAACCATTTATTGGATAACCAACACCCCGGCCATAGGTCATCCCAAGTGGTTTGCTACGTTTGGTGACCATGTTTACGGGATGAGGTTTGTCTAGGTCTTGACGGGGGATGCCATACTTCCTTGAAGAAAACGTCTTCTAAACTTTTGACCGGACTAACTGTCGGAAGGATCAACTGTCGGCCGAACCAACTGTCGGTCGGATAAACTGTTGGCCGGACCAACTGTCGGTCGGATCAACTGTCGGCGGACCAACTGTCGCAGGATCAATTGTCGCCGGACCAAGTGTCATGGAATCATTTTTGGTACATTACTTTTACACAAACGAAAAATAAAATTGCAAGTTTTGCGTGGTTGTAGCGATCTGCTTACATCCAGGTTGAGAAAGTGTTATACCTTTTATAACAGTGTCTTCTTCTATTTGTATTGCCTCACTTTGCTAATCACATTGTACGTTCTTTATGTTGGGCTAAGTTAGGTTAGGGTTAGATTTCATTTGGGTTTATTAGGGTTACATTTGCATGAGTTCGATCGAGAGCACGTAGATTTAGACACCCAAAAACTTTATTTTTGTTTGTATTTCGCACATATTTTTTCGACATTATTTAACGCATGTACAGCAGTCAAGTACCTAAATATCATGTTTTGTTCTGGAAAAACGTAAAAATTCTAACAAAACACCCCGATAAATTTAATAGCTACCTACCTCAAATACGCTTTCGTCGTAAATTCAGAATAACCGTCATTTCCTGAAATTCCAGTGAATTCACTGAAACAATCAATGGATGAATGGCCCCAGGAATTTAGCAGCGAAATAATCTCACTTTTGTGTTGGGATAATAAGCGATGAGGCTCGAATGACAGATTGTCATTTTTTGTTCCTAAATTCCACATCGCAAGGAGCTCGTGATGGATTCAACAGTTATTCATGTCCTCGATCCAATTTGTCTTCCAATAGAAAACTTTGTATGGGTCGCCGGCTTAGATTAAATTACCTAAATGAAGAGAATGCAGCCGTAGAATGATTTAGTAAACTCTCTGAAAGATACATTTATTTGTCAGTGTTCTAACAATAGCCATTATTAAAAGGTTTACAACCATCTCAACCAACATTTCTCACCAATTCTAAATTTTGTAGGATTTTTTTATTTTTTTTATTTTTATTTAAGCGACTAGATAAAAAAAATTCTGTAAGTATACATTATGTCTTGGGGAAGAATATTATGGAGTTTAGTTGCAAAATAAGTGTAGTTTTTTGTCTGAATGTGGTTTTATAACTTGGAATGTTTATTATGTCATTTTTATTCGATCTAGTGTGATGGATACGCGGTCTAATAGAGGATTCAGTATTTTTGAACAGCTTAAAAAAATTTTTTTTGGCATATATTTAGGATACACATATAATATATACTTGTGCAGAAAAACAACAACCATGTTCTTTAATTTTTATATCAAACCTAAGAGTAACGGTTTTTAATCGCACCCCCATCAATCTCAAATAGCATAAATACACTTATCACTTGTGTGTTTATGCAATCTTACCAAGTTTATTTTTATTACTTGCTGGGGTACCCGGCATCGCTCATGGAGTTGATATGAAATTGATCTGGCTTGAGGTAGCCCCACCTATACAAAAAAGGCTTCGAATCGTCCACAATGTTCCAGAACATTCCACAACATTCGAGAGGGTTCTGGAATGTTCCACAATGATCTGGGATGTTCCGGGATGTCACCGAACGTTCCAGACTATTTCCGAACATTCCACAATACTCCGCAATATTCCGGGATGTTCTGGAATGTTACGGAATGCTCTCGGATACTCTCGAATGTTCTGGACTGTTCTAGAAATTTCTAGAGGGTTAAACTTCCAGCTCTTATAATTATTTATTTATTTATTAATCTTAAGTTAGCTCACATCTTTGTGTGTGCTAATATTTTATAAAGATATATACAATTTACATTGGTTGGCAAACATAATCATTCTTTAAATATTACACGTAAATAAAGACATTAATAATTGAGGTAGACATACTTTCGTAATTCTTTTTTAAACTTATTTATATTTTCTATCTCAGTAATTTCATTCGGGTTGTTGTTATACAGTTGGACGGCCTGGTACATCAGAGGTTTCTGGGTGCTTGATTTTTTTCTTGTCGGCAGTCTAATTTGCTTTGAATTTCTTGTCCCGTGTCCGTGTGTTTCGTTATTATAATGTATTTTTCTTTTTAGTTCCTTAGACATCATCCCCATGTTAATTTCATGTAAAAAAATAAGTACATTCAAATACACAGTTTGCTTCACCGTCAACATATTTAGCTCTTTTAGCATGTGTTGTAACCGTGTGTATATGTTGCGCTTAAGTATTATTCGCATTGCTTTATTTTGCAGTATTTGCATTTTTTTTCATTTCCTCTTCAAAAGCACGCCCTTCAGGTAAAAACGGAAAACTTCATGGACGGGGGATAGAGGGCTACCACACAATATAGGGAGTCCCTTGATCGTACCGGGACTCGTTTCTTAATTTTAGCGGCACCCACATTGTAGCACACTTTCTTTTGTAATATATATTTATTATTACATTCAAATGTTCCGAGGCTCTTAATAGAAAAATAAACGGTAGCGTAACCTAGATATTTCAATTTTTAGTAAGCCAGAGCTTACAGCTTGAGAGTTTTTAACCGCCCACACAAATTAATTTTTATAAGTTAAAATTTTCAGTTCTGGATCACAAAATGCAGTTTCCATCGTTCAGTCTTTAATGTAACCTAAAATATGAGCAGATTTGAACTTCAACTCGAAGGTTGTGCGAAATAATTTCTCTGGTAAAGTATTTATGTAACACATACTCGACGGTAATTTCCCTCCCGGTCGCCAGCTGGTTCTGTTCATATCTTAGCGAGTGATTAAATTCCACCTTACTTACGGGACTGGGAGAAGGGTTGAAGTTTCTCCAATAACAGAACTAATTATTTCCAAAGATCAGTCAACTCGTTAGCGTAATTTACGCAGTTCTAATACTTTTAGTTGGATTATTCTTCCATGATTTCGCAACAGAAATACGTTTGACTTATTTTAACATTGAAATTTGTGGAATCTTTTTTTATGGAACTCCAGTTCTTTTAGGGTGGTGGAGTATTATAATATATTGTGCTACACAGAATGTAACAAAGAAAATTAAATGAGTTTCTAAATGTGGGGTTAATTGCATTAGCAATTTCATTGTTATTAAAAAAATTACGTTCTTCAAATGAGGGTTACACTGGGTACCTTATTATCAAAAACTTTGTTATTTGAGGAATGGACAGGCAAATTTTCAAATAAGCTCACCATAATAGATATTGGTTACATTTGATTGCCCCATTGAAAACGGCATGCGCGTACAAAGACGAAGTAAATAAATAGAAGTGATGGATTTCGGAAGATTTCCATATTGTGGGGGAGGGTTGAGAGGAGACACGTAGAAACAGAAGGGTTTGCAGCCAAAGATAATAAGAGTGGGCGGCAGAGGCGGACTTGTGTGGAAATTAATAACCGATGCTGTTTGAGCTGAAAATAAGCATAATTTAGAAAATTACAAAATAATGTACCAAACTTTTAGGTATCTACTAATCAAACAAAAACATAACAGAAATGAATATGTTTAAAACTAAATAAAATAAATAAACATTAAATGGTTCCCGGTGCGGCGGTATGCATAAACGCCTCCCAAATTGATTTAGGCAACGTTTAATGGGTAGGTACTCAATAGAAAAATATAAAAATGAGAACGCTACCTCGCGAGGACGACTTTATGGAGTGTGACATTATTCTTACACGTACTGCTTATGGATCTACAGAAGAATACTCAAAATAAGCTGGATGGACAGGGTTACGAATGAAGATGTTATGGTTCAGATGAATAAAGAAAAGGAAGTAATTAAAACTATGAAAATCCGAAAACTTCAATATCTTGGACATGTGATGAGACAGAGAAGTATGAGATCCTGAATCTCATAATACAGGGAAAGATTGCCGGGGACGGGGAAGACAGGGCCCTGGAAGAAGGAGAACCTCATGGCTGAAAAACATGAGACAGTGGTTTGGCCAGTCTACCGTTGAGCTGTTCCGGGCCGCATTAAACCAGCCACCATTAAATTAGCCAACATGATAGCCAACGTCCGTTGAACGGACAAGGCACAAGAAGAAGAAGTACCGCTTATTTTTATCAGAACTCTTTATCCTTACGTATTCCTCTTAATATAGTTTATGCTTAAAACTTAATGTAACGCATTCCTATTAATATGGTTTATGATTAAAACTTACTGTAACTATTCCGATCAATATGGTTAATGCTTAAAACTTACTGTACTCGTCACGTATTCCTATTAATATGGTTAATGCTTAAAACTTACTGTACTCGTCTCGTATTCCTATTAATATGGTTAATGCTTAAAACTTACTGTAGTCGTCACGTATTCCTATTAATATGGTTAATGCTTAAAACTTACTGTACTCGTCACATTGTGCAACTTCGCTTAAATGGAAACCAATAAAAAACTGAAATATTATTACTGCTTTTACGTTAACATTGCGAATTAATGCCTATTTATGAATAAGTAATTGTGGTTCCATGACAGTTGATCCGCCCACAATTGGCTTCCTGGCGTACTTATATGCAATGTACAGTCGGTTTAGGGAAAATACGGTAAACCTAATTACACAGAATATAACTAAGTGACCCGAAGGGATGTGCAGAGAGGATGTACCACTGAATAAGAAAAGTATATAATATATTTTCCTCCAAATGCATCAAGGAAAAATCTGCTTCTCTGTATACTGTGTATACCAGCGGATAAGTACAAAAAAATTGACACTGTATAAATTCGTCTAATATTCATACTAACTTATTATTTAGAGGGAATAACCAAACGAAACCGGAAATATGTCTTTTTAAACCAAATTTTAGACGTATTGACTCTTTTTAAACGACTTCGAAAAGGAGGAGGTTCTCAATTCGACTGTATTTTTTTTTTTTTTATGTTTGTTACCTCAGAACTTTCGACTGGGTAAACCGATATTGATGATTCTTTTTTTATTTGAAAGCTGGTGCTTCCCGTGTGGTCCCATTTTAATTTGGTCCAGTTTTGACAATGGCATCCACGAGAAAATCATATAAGTCTTAAATTTGCATCAAGTATGTGCGCGACAAATGGAAAAATAACTCAATATCACGCCAACCGATTTCGATGATTCTTTTTTTATTGGAAAGGATGTACTTCAAGGGTAGTTTGATGAAAGTTTGGTTAGGTTCTGATTATGGGATCCATGACAAAGTAACGGAACTCTCCAATTCTGAAGAACAAATTTACTCGGCCGAATCTTAATCGAATTAGTTAGTGCACTTCAGATTCACTAAAAATCGAAAAATAAACAAAAATTTTAACAAAACAAAAAAACGACTTAAAAAAATGCACTAAAAAGTAAAAAAATAATTTCGTATTCTTCTACAACTTTATAATCAACTTACCTTTTCTACTCATCAATATGTAGGTACGATTGTTATTTTTGGAGTCGGTGTCAACCAAGGTACCCGCGGCCCGGCGTGTTCACTTGACAGCTTCTCTCCCGCCGACACGAACCGACCGAAATTAAAGCAAATTTTGAAATAAAATCGATATTAAGTTATTATTTAAATAAGATATTTAATGAATATGAATTCTCGGCCGCTCGCTGGTTATGGCCCTTAAGGGTATTTTTGAAGTCGATTTTACATAATTGGTAAATAATGCAGAAAAAATAACATTTTTATTGTAAATTATCATTTCGGGGGGCTAACTGTCGGCGGATAAACTATCGGATCACCGTAATTGTATCCAATGTTTATACCTACCGATAATAAAAATTGGCTAACATAAAAAGCATTACAAATTTCTTAGGTAATAATTCCTAATATCTCAATTCTGTGATTTGCTGAGTAGTAAAATATTGAAAGACAGTAAAACATACTTTTATGGCGGTATACTAAATATAGAAACTTAAAACTTGAAAACGTAAAAAATACATCGGACTTATCAATTAGTGGTAATAAGTTCGGTCCTGCTTCTGCTCGAGTAGTGTTTGGTTTAGACTATTGATCTGAGGTTTGTTTGTGGAGACGAGCATACAACCTCTCATTTGAAACAAACAGCCAATGGTCAAATCGTCTGTGGTAAAACCGAGACACCTGTTCCAGTACTCCATTCCCCTGAATCCCTACATTCGATGTTCGATTTATTCAAAGCTCCGTTAATTGTGTCTTGAATAAATAAATAAAAAATAAAGGATTTTGTATTAATATTTCGGAAGACAGGAATTTATCTTACCTTTTATAAGATTTCTATTTTTCAAGAAAAATAAAAAAAAAACATATTTTTTTAGGAATATTGTTATATGTTGAATATTATTATTTGTAAAAAGGAATTTAAAGCTCTTTGAAAATGTGGCTAGTGTGGGTAAGTTTTAAAAGGATTCACGAACAAAAATCACTTTTTAGATCAATTGAACTGTTCAGTACAAAGGTCTAACGTTTAACATCGAAGTTATGAAATATTGAAAATTAAACGGTCATTTGATATTTTTTGTTGAAGAAATAGTACCAACGTTCAATGCAAATTTTTAAAATAATGTTATAATTGAGCCTAATTAGTAAGGATTCTTGAAAAATATCTAGTAAAAGCGTATAATAATATAGTGGGTTAGGATTTTGTTGTTTTGACGTAAATTACATAATGACATTAATGACGCATATTCTATGGTGAGCAAAAACATTAGGTACGTATGTGCGTATGTATATACAAATATAAATATTATTCTAGTTAATACTCTGAAAAATCACGGGAGGCAACTGGATGAAACTGAAAAAGTTTCTTGGTGCTTCTAGAATTTTTGTTAATTGAATACTTTGGAATTGCATTTATTTAAAGATTGAAGTATTGTAATATTAACATATATAGCACTAGTGTTAGATTTTCTGGAGCTTCGGTGATAGACAACGTTAGCCATTGCAGCACATAATATTTTAGTGTTTTGGATGTAGTGTTTTGTATTTTAGTGATTTTTTGTATTTTAGTGATTTGTGTATAAATGCACCACTCAAATTTATGAATTTAACCTCAATACAGGCTGCTAGTCCTAGTGAGGTTAATATTTTTGTAAAAAAATAAGAACACATGTATGGTGAGAAATTATAAAGAAATAAATAAATAAATTGTGTAATCAGAACCAAATAGCTAGACATTTCCCAACCATCCTCTTCCCGTTCTTCTTACCTTCACACGCTTGTCAAGCTTACAAAATACCCCAATTGGGGATGATAACATAGTCCCACTGGCTACATAAATATTTATCAAGAATGCCAATAAAATACGATTAAGAATAAAATTGAGATATGAGGAATGCTGAGGATATTAAAGATGAATATCGCAAATATTATCATAACCCAAAGTATTCAAAAGCCATTTTATTACATATGTATTAAAACTTGTTAATGCATTTTGCAAATAAAATGTAATGGAAGCTTACAGAGAAAACGTAAAATCTTTTAACGGTCAGAATTAAACGAATTTAAGTCACAAACACAACATGCTGCCCATAGTGCCCATGCTACCTATTGAAGGAATTTGAATAATAATTATTACTTTACGAAGTTGAATGGCCGGTAGCAAATATTATTAAGTTCAAAGAAAATGAACTATCGTAAAAAACGATGGATAATAAAAATGTCTGGAAAGACGCAAACGTATTTTATAGTATTCATTATGCTACTATGAAATTAACGTTTTATGCTTCTTCACGACACCAGTTATTTTCGTGAAACGTGGTTAAATGTCTGCATCAAGATTTCATTTTGATATGAACATAAACATTAAAATTGTTACTTTATCTCCCTCATTCAATGATGTTATATATTTATAATACACTAGCTTGTCCCGGCATGCGTTGCTTTGCCATTTAATAAAGAAATTGTTTATCTCTGAGTGTCCTTTCCCGTTCGTCCCGTTCCCCTTCCGCCTCCCCTTCTTCTCCTGCGTCCTTTTCCCCTCTCGCGTTCCCACTCCGTCACCTCCATCTTCCCTCTCCCCACTCCCTTCCCTCTCCCCTCTCCCCCCACTCCCTCCCCCTCCCTATCTAGAAGGAATGGGACCCTAACGGTAACAGCTTTCAAAATTATAAACTATTTAATTGACAGCCCATACCTCTTAGGATGCTATAAATTGTTCGCACCGAACAACTAGTGCCAGGGTCGCCACCGCTACTTGCTCTGTATCCCACACGGCAGAACAGACGTTCTGGCCCAGCACAGCATGACAAGAAGTTTGGTACTGCTAAATGATATCTCTAGGTCCCTTGACATTTTCAACATTTGTCTTGAAGGTTTCAATTTAATAGTAATTTTAGGCAAGAACTCTAAAATATGTATTAATGTATTTGCGTTTGTTTGTTTACGCGAACTTTTAAGCCAGAGAAAAAAATCTATCTTCCTGCCATGGTAATGGTAATATTAACTTCAACACGACTGAAAATGATTAATTCTGTATCTCAAAGGTCGGAAATCTCTTCATTTTTATGAAGCCATAATTTTGTGTGTTTTGCTTTGGTACGTAAGATAGTGGGTTAATGCTTTGTGTTTTTTTTTCACGTAACCCCCTAAATTTGGTTTTTTGGAGTTTATATCTTTTCGTTTATTTATTTATTGTTCGTAACAAAATTCAATGTAACACGGTGTTATTTTGTATCTGTACAAGAGACATATTTGATATCTGAATTAAGAAGGATAGGACATCCGACCTTTCAAGATGACCTTTCTTAGATACATGTTGTCATAGGACAATCTCTGTTTAGGTACAACTAGGCGTCATGTATAATTCATTTGATGAAAGTAACGGCATCGTTTGACTTCTAAGGGACGGAATTTTGTCGAAAATTTGCTGAATTATTTAATAATTATATCCTTGAATATGGGTGCATAGTAAGATCGTTTTAGGTAAGAGTAGATATTAGTTTTACGTCCAAGTTCCAAGCAAATTGTATGTAGCAAGGGTACACGAGTTGATCGGAGCCTTAATGTCAATAATCAGATTGCCATTAATTTGTGTTATTTTGCAATTTACTCATTGTGGGAGATACTCTCAGTATTGCCCTGGTGAGGGACCACCCTTCAGAATTCAAACGTTGGTTGAAATGGCTTTGGCGCATTTGCAGATTTGAATTGCCAGGTACTTCCCCATCTCCTTCCCATTCCCACTATCTTCAGCCTAACAACATACCCCAATTAGGGATGCAATAGTATAGTGAGGTGACAACTGAAACCCCCCCCCCCCCCCGTGCAAAGATAAAAGCATGTCTGAAACTATGCTTGATAGTTTTGCAGAGAGGTAGCTCAAGTTAATTATTTATTCCACCAATTACCAGCCCATTCCCAGCCTTACTTCGCCACCGACTAGCCAGCTTCTGGAGCAGGATACGAACTTCAACCAATATCATTGTCGTGGCTGCATCCGAGTGGATCAGTTCCCCAATAAATGAGCGATGAATGCAGATGATGAGGCGACCTCCATGATGGACGATCCCAAAATATCTTTTTTATTTTAATTCTGTCTACTTATTATTTATTTTAATTTTATGCTTATTTTTTTTGTTATTTGTGTGATGAATTTGGTTTTCATTTTATGTTTTAATTAGGTACTTACCTAATATTTAAACTTTTTTTCTTTTATAGTTGTTTATGTAATATGGCAGACTGGGATTGCACTACCCTCCCAGTCCTGCTGGAATAAAAACTTAAATAAATAATAAAATAAATTAGTATCTGATGTTCTCTCCCTCTCTTATATGCTCTCTCTCTCTTTTTGTGTTAACCTTAGAATCTTAACTCTGTTATTTAGTTTATATGTTTATTGTCCTGAAGAACCAGTCGACAAATATAAATAAAAATAAAGTGGTTTTTAAACAAAGTACTTGTTTCATTCTATAATTATTTATTCTATTACTAACAACACTGGTTCCGAATGTGACCTCTGTGGAATGCCGGTAAAGATTTCAAACTGGTGTGAAAAGTGCGAATTGAGTTTGATTTGTGCAGATAACTTCCAAACCATTTCAAAATATGCCCCTTTATTTCAAGGGTTTTTAATTTATGTACAATTTAATATGAAACTTTGTCAAAAGCCTTACTAAAGTCTGTGTATAGATACTGCGTATGTTTGAAGACACTTATGTTTAGTCATCATCATCATTATCATCATCATTATCATTACATAGTATAAAATGAAGTCGCTCAAAATGTATGTGCGCGTTAATCTTTTAAACTACGCAACGGATTTTCATACGGTTTTCACCAATGGATATAGTGATTGAAGAGGAATGTTTATATGTATAATACATGTAAATTATATTAGAGAAAAGCCGAGAAATTCAAAGAAAACATATTTTTGTGCGATTTAAAACGGCTGGCGGGCCGTACTATAGTCGCTTTTGAAATTCGTTCTACGGAAGAAATTGGAAAATAGATGTCCTAGAGTAAGTAGGTATTTGATTTTCTCTTTTCAAATATCCAGTGTTGCATTGTATAATTAGTGGCGATCGCTAACTATCTTCTATAATATAAAAATGAATCGCTAAATGTGTTGGTAAGCGCAAATCTCGACACCAGCTGAACCGATTTCGCTAATTCTTTTTTTAGAATATTCCTTGAAGTACGAGGATGGTTCTTACGGAGAGAAAAATTAAGAAAACTGGAAAATTGGATAATTTCAGAAAACCTGCAAGTTTGACAGTTCGCGTGTTTGAGAATGACATTTTGCAAAATGTTAAATCAGGATTCTATTTTTGAAAAACTTTAAGGTGATAAATTTATTTAAAGTAGGTACTCCCCTAATAGTTTGAATCGAATCAAGAATTTTAGATATTTTAAATAGGTACCTATGTTAGGTACCAAATTTAATATACATGAAAAATGGAAATTTGAATAAAAATTGTAAAAGGTGGCACGCGGACTGTTTAAAAACTGAATGTACTGGGATTGAATATATGGAACGCGGGAGGAGGGTTGGCGGAACGAGGGAGCGGGAAAGGTGAGAAGGAAGGCGGGGAAGGTGGAAGGGGAATGCGGGAGGTGAAGGGGACGTGTGAGGGGGGAGGGGAACTCGAAAGAGTGGAGGGGGGAGTGGAATGGGGAGAGGGAAGGTGGAGGTGACAGAGTGGGAACGCGAGAAGGGACGAGGACGCAGGAGAAGAAGGGGAAGCGGAAGGGGAACGGGACGAATGGGAAAGGACAATCAGGGAGAAACAATTTCTTTATTAAATGGCATAGCAACGCATGCCGGGACCAGCTAGTATTAAATAAATCATTAAAAATTTGTAAGAGTACATCTCCAGATGGTTGGGAGCAGGGCCGGATCTACGAAATCTGGCGCCCTGTGCAGTAGGTACCGATGGCGCCCCCCCCCCCTAGATTTTTATTTTGATTAAAAATTCGTTCACCCCAATTTTTTTATTTTTTTTATTTAATTTTTTTTTTTTACACTAATTTATCAAATAAAATCAAGACATATAAAGGGTGTAACTTTTCCAAGTGACCTGGCGGTAGCTCTCACACTCGTTTTTTTTTAAAGAGAGAATCGCCAGGAGCCCTATACTCTGTGAATCTATTGGGTAAACATAAAATTATGGTGCTATTTTAATTATTTTAGGAAAAACTCTTTTTGCAAGGTTTGCTTTAAAATAATACAACGAATTGTTTGTTTGTGCCCGTACCATGATTTAAAATATAGGTTACGAGACAATGCGGGTGGTTTAGCTAATCTGGGTCCATTAGACATTCTTGAGATTTACTGCGTTTATGTATACCCAACGCGAATATTAATAGAAAAAGCAAATACAAATACGTTCTCATGGCAACGTACAACACAAGCATAGCATCTACAGCTTCTGACTAGCAACAGGCATTCATTGTAATCCACAGTACTTTTATAACCTCTAACAACCAATAGAAATTAAGTTATAAATTTAAAAATCTAATTAGAATATAACCTCAAATTTGTACCTTGCATTTCCATTTCCCCTGTGTTCTGTGTTGAGCGAACAAACACCATACGAACACTAAACACTGACGTATGGTATCAACGGCTTGCGAAAGACGCTTACACTGATACCGTAAAATAACAAATCTAACAGAAATTAATTATACATTTAACGAACTTCAAATAATATGTCAAATCAATGAAACTGTCAACAAGTTGCCACCTGCAAATCCTGCAATCCGTGCGACGTTTTTGTTAATGGAATTTACTGAAGATTTCATAAGAAAATGGTCTTTAACTACCTTCTCCTAGAGACTTAAATCGTACAAAACAAAACAATAGCAAGCGTACGCTAACTAAAATTGTCAGCATTTTGAAAGGCGAAGTCGGTTTGTTTGATTCTCTAGAACAAAAGTACGGCGCTGTGATTGGTTATTGAATTTGGATCGCACCCATTCGTTGTAAAAGACGGTAAAGTTATATGGAAAAATAGATCTTACGTTTAAACTAAATATATGGAATTTGTAAAAAAATTCTGTAACTGACTATAAATTCGTAAGCCGTTGATACCAACCTGATGCGTGCGCATTCTGTTTCTTTGGAAAGTGTTGCTAGAGCGTAATAATTATTTCGTACTATGGGTAATTTTTAAACGATTCAGGGAATATTAAAACAAACTTTTAATACAATATTTATTTTCTCACGGCGCCCCTTCGGAGTTGGCGCCAGGTTTTTGCACGTTTTTGAACGTATGGCAGATCCGGCGCTGAGTTGGGAGCAGCTGGGACTTTTGTGAGGCTTCACACAAAAAAAAATAAAAACAACAAATGAGGGCACGCGCAATGATGTGACTTCTGTAATATTTCCAGCTCTTATAATTTAAGGACGCAAACATTATAATATCGAAAGAAAGCTATGAACTACAATAAAAAACTAAGCTTAAAATATGTAGGTAGTCAAGAGTTGATTAATTTTACCTAAGCATTTGAGATATTTTGTCTTTATTAATTTTTTAATCTTCTGACATCCTACCAGAATATCCTCTCTTTATCCGGAAAAAATCTTTAATATCAGGTAGAATTCCTGAATGAAATAATTTAATAAATTAATGAAATTCTCAACTTTCCGTGAATTACCGGTATTTTTTCCCGGAAAAGCTTGTTAAAATTGCTTTATATTTTTTCATTAAAATTTTAATAACAAATTCACTCAAAACCTAACTTTCATTAAATTTTAAAATTATTCCTTTGATGAAAATTATTAGTACAAGTGGAATACGTGATAATAAGTTGATCTGTCTTGTTTAATCGTATATTGGCGTACCATTGATAACTTGTTTTTACCTCTCCCTCTTTCTCATAAACGAAGTCTGTAACACAAAGAGTGGTTACAGCGGTGCTCTCAGCAGCAGAACCATATTGTTCGAATGTAGCTATAAAGTTTCACCTCAATCCCAGCACGCTATCATTGTTCATACGCCTGGTTAACTCCGTTAAATATGACCGAGGTGGCTTTACGCAAAATTACGCCCGTAATCCATACTACTACGTGCTTTAAACTTGTAATGACACCAAATTACTCACAATTTAACAAAAATACCTCTTCAAATATACCACTTTATTTGAGTTTAAAGCTCGCTAGCTTCGGATACGACCGAACCTTGACACCATGACGACAAAATAAAATTAATTAAATAAAACTATGATTTCTCGTGCAAAGTGGAATTTATTTTTATTTTTATAATACTATATAAACCTAGTTACTTTACTTATGATGAACAAACAGTTGGTCTGCCGACAATTGGTCCCCAGAAATGATACATACTATAAAACTATAATTTTTTGCGGATTATTTACCAATTTCATCGACTTACATTTAATAAGTTTTTTTTTACATTAACTCCACACAGGAGGCCCCGAGGGAAATAATTTCTCTCAGGGCCTATGTCATCTATGTCGTCTTGAAGTGACCCATGTTGTAGGAAGGAGAAAACACAGAGGCCGGAAAATCGTTCCCCAGCCGAGCTGTTGAACACAAGAACGAATCGAAGAAGCGACCCGTTCTCATGTGACAAATGTCAATTGTGTACAGTTGGGCACGTGTTTGGAGTGTTTCCCGACTATGCACCGGTGCCAAAAGGATCAATGACGCTAGTTCCTCGGAGCATCTTCCATTGTAATATCGGTAGAACAAGGACAGCATTCCCACCCGACGCCTATGCTCTAAAGATTGCAATCCGTCTGTTAAGATGGGAGAATCATCAAACGGACCGCTCGTTTCTGCACAGAGTCGTGGGTATTTTTCAGGAATTTCGGAGCTCCAGACAAGAGGTGGCTGCCAAATTCAACCATGGGGCGTAATTGTAATTTGTACAGGGTTAGCAGTTGTGTACTAGTATCTGCGGATCCTGTACAGTACGCTCAGTTTTTCAGAGGCTAACTGAACTCTGGCTTCGATGGAGCCCCATATCTGAGCTGGTCACTTATAGTTACACCAAGCATATCAATGGAGGGCTTGTTCGGATGATTGCTTCCGTTGAATGAGACTAGATTTTCATTTCGATCCTTTTTAGACGTAATCAGACATGATTCGGTCTTTGAAACATTAAATTCAAAGAGATTATTTTTACCCCAAGAGAAAACACTCTCGATATGACCGTCCATTCTTTGCTTCAAAGCCCTCCGAGCTGTTGGAGTTTGTGAGCTCTTTGGGGGCTTGTCAAACAAAAAGCTATCATGACATATCATCCGCGTAACAGTTAATTGGTGCACATGGCAATAGGTCATTGATGTGCAACAAAAACAAAGTCGGGTGCAGAAACGACCCTTGTGGGACGCCAGAATTTATCGAGTGTGAGGAAGGGGTGAAACCATCGGCTAATGTCTGAATCGATCTCTCCCTCAAAAATTCGGCAATCCATATACACAAGGATGCGGGAAGTCCGTAAGAAGGCATTTTGTTGACAAGTCCTCGGTGCCAAACCCGGTCAAAGGCCTTGGAAAAGTTGATATGATTGATCGAAATATCAAACGAATTTATATGTACCTAGTGACGATTTTTTGTACTTATACGCTATAAAACTACTTATTATAAGTAGTTTTATCCTTGATGCATTTGAATGAAAATATGTTTTATACTTTTGTTATTCGGCGGTACAATCTCTCTGCACACCCGGCGGTCATTTAGTTATATTTTGTGTAATTACGTAATTAGGTATACCGTATTTTCCCTAAATGACTACACATTGAACATAAGTGTGCCGGGGAGCCAACTGTCGGCGGATCAACTGTCATGGAACCACTTTTTTCACATTTTAAAAAAATATTTATTTATTGATTTAATATGCAAACGATATGGCATAATATTATGAAACTAACTATTTGGCATTGTTATTTAGAGTTACGAACATTTGAAAGCACCGTTGCTCGGTAGCGCGGAATTGAGATTGACGAAATGAAACGATTAAATTTCGTGACACCTGATTTCACTGTTTGGAGTTATTGGTACTTTGAAAAAAGTTTTTTATTTGTAATTTATACTCTGAAATAATTCATATAAAAAATTGTCCATATAATTTGTCATTCAATTACTTAATGGAAAATCACTGACTTAAAATTCTGACCGGAAATCCAGTAGATTTGAAGGGGTACATGTTTTAACGCAAGACGGCCCGACCCTATTGCGAAATTTGATTAATTATTCAGGAGCAAACGTTTTATATACATATTCAACGGGAAGTAAAAAAGGTAGACCCTTACGCGATTTCTGAAACATGAATTTTTATGAACCTCAAATTGGAAACATGGATCTATGTTTGTAAAAAGGAAATTGAATAGCGGGATAGCTGACCGGTTTCCAATAAAGGGTTCGGACTAACCGCCTTTGTTGTAGGTCATGTATAAAATATAGAGGGTAATTTGTTCTTGAGTGACGTGACATTCCATTAGGAGACATTATCAAGCTGGTTCACATAAACACAGTGTCGTCATGTAGCGGGTTCCGGAAAAACGATTTTTTTTTTAAATTCCAGAAATCTGCTGTTCAGGTGTCAAAACAAAAATTTCGTGTAGGTATGACTTTTTGATTAAAACCCTTAATTTTTTTTTTGCTTACTTCTTTTTGATCGGACCAGTTTCACCTTACAACGGGCATCTTCAGACTGGTACAAAATAAATCCATGGTGTATTTTATAGCATCTATATCAGTATATACACATTATCATGTACATTTCAATGTCACAAAACGCAAACAAATTATAATAGTTTAGTGAACAAATATACAAATGATATCGACATCTAACAATTACAAAGGTTATTACATTATTATTTTTTTTCTTTTTAATTTTATCCAGCTGTAAACCACCGTAATATATAAGATATTATTTTATCCAGCTGTAAACCACCGTTATATAAGATATTATGTTTGCAACATATTGTTTATTACTTGACAATTTGGGGGGCGGGAATGGGTACCGCCGCCCCGGGAACCTTTATTGGATAACCAACACCTCTGCCATAGGTCACCCAAGTGGTTCGCTACGTTTGGTAATTTAGCAGGGGTGCCCGGGTTCATGGGATGAGTTTTGTCTAGGTCTTGGAGGTGGATGACCAGAGCACACTGAACCCCAGTTCCTACCCACCCCTTAAACCCTTTTCCTTCCCAGAACTCTCTTCTCCTTCCTTTCCCTAAAAAAACCCTCCACACAGCATCCCCAAAGATGACTGGGGTGGATCTCATGTAAAAAAAAAAAATAAAATTACTAATTCCTTTGGAAAAAATGTAAATATTATAAACCCAATGTGAAAGCCCCACGGTAGTATAAAAGTGTATCTAAATAAATAAAAAAAATCGTTGGCGGAAAAGGAAAAAAGTTAAAAAGGTTTTTTAATTAATGAAAGTCATGTAAATGGAATTCCACCATGAATGTTAAGAGGGCATTACCAGAGAAAGCCGGAAATACGTCATTTTCAAAAAAGTTTTTAGACGTATTGACCCTTTTCCATAAAAAATTATAAATGGATTTCGAAAGATTGTTCTTTTATCTAGTGAAGTTATGTAATAAATTTTTAGATTTTTTTTTTTAATTTTTAGTATAATAAGGTTATTCCATAGGTCGTTGGCAGATTTGTTAAATTTTCAAAAAAGTTTTTGTATTATACCACACCCATTTCAAATAATGTAATCATGCAGTAAAATAAATCAATACATTATCTAGCAGAGTTATGTATTAGAATTTTAATTTTAGTTTCAATAAAATCATTAAAAAATATGTACGTACATGTGTTTCTTGACGAAAATTGGTCCATTTGTGTATTTATTTGCGCACTTACAAACTAATATATTTCAGATTTTTTAACATTCTTATTAAATTTAGACATTATTGAAAAATGATAAATACTTATAATCAAAAAATAACTACAAAAAGTATATTATTTTAATAGTTTTATCATCACGCCTTTCAGCATTTTTGGATGAAGGTATAAATTAAAGCTAATTTGGATTGATATAAATTCGATATTGAGTTATAATTTAAAAAAGCTGGTACGGAGAATAATCAATCTTTCTCATTGTAACAGCCCTGCACGATCGGAAGAACAACTTTCGACGAAATGTGGATTTTCGTCCGCTGGCTGGTTAAACGCTCTTAATTGGTAAACAATATCGGCGACACCCGGAAGCGCAGACCCACAAAGCAAACCTGCAAAGAGGATATACGGCCGTACAATCTAACCTAACCTAACCTAACCTAACCTATTTAGTAAAAATATTTTTACAGCGGATTTCCACTCAAGATTCAGATAGAAGTATATCGATTTTGGTTGTACGGCCGTATATCCTCTTTGCATACTTACTTAATAAAAATCTTTTAAATGATCAGGCAGGATGAATTGTCGCCGGATGAATTGTTAGCGGGATGAACTATCGGCCGGATGAACTGTCGCAGGACGAATTGTCGGGTCACCATTTTTCGTATTTCTCACGTAGGAAATATTTCTGACCTGCAGATTTCTGAAAACGTAAGATTTTTAATTTATTATTTAATGGATCGTACATTTCGTTTAGTATTTCTCGTTAAGTCACCAGTCAACTTGAATATTAGTTCTGATTAATCAAAGGGGGATAGTAATATAAACCAATATAAATAGTAAATGAAGGCTTTTAGGTTAGCTAGACAGAGGATTTAGCTTTTAGGATAATGAAATTTGGTAGCATATATCGTGAAGTATAATTTAAAGAGTCTTTAATATAGCACCAAATTAAGTACTTATATACATGCATTGTATTTTTACATTGAAATCGCTGGTTAAGGTTTTCACGGGTGTATAAGATGTAGAACAATTTTCTCGGTTTACCCGCGTAACGTAGTCCTTAAAAGGACTTTTTAACTCCTGACGTTTCGGACAGATCTCACTGTCCATCTTCAGAGGTCTTATGTCTTGAGTTTTTATCTCAAACTGATAGCTTTCACATGTCTATTCGGTACAGAAGTACACTTAAGTCTGAACCAAACACACACGCGAAAGCTATCAGTTTGCGACAAAACTCAAGATATAAGGCCTGTGAAGATGGATTGTGAGATCTATTCGAAACGTCAGGAGTTAAAAAGTCCTTAGGACTACATTACGCGGGTAAACCGAGAAAATAGTTCTCGTATATATATATTCATACTATTTTTTTTTATTAGTTCCACACATGAGACACTGTAGAAAATAATTCCCTCAGCATCATATCATCTTTGGGAAAGCTATGTGGAGGGTCTTTTTAGGATAGGAAGGAGAGGAATTCTGGAATGGAAAAAGGTTCGAGAGGTGGGTGGGAATCTAGGAGCCAGCATTTCCAGGAATTATGGGCGTATGAATCCATCTCTCTCACTAGGTGCAAGGCGATGTTCTGAGAGAGTCTTGCTGGAAAAGTCAAAAGGTCTCCCTTAACGAGTCTCTCTCGATCCGGCCTGCTACACAATTGGTGGGCTGACGCATCCGCCGCCAAGACCCGGACAAGCCTAACCTCGTGATAACTTATAGATGTGTTGATTATCCAATTAATGGAGGGTGGCGGCCTCCCAAATATATACCATTTGAGCATATGCACCATCCAATTATTTAAATATGGTCACCAATTATACGAAAAGTTCATTTTGAATCTATACAGGAACAAAAGCGTTTTTCTGTGGAATGAACTTATTATCTATGTAAAAATATGTGGAATGAACTTATTATCTATGTAAACCTATGTGGAATGAACTTATTATCTATGTAAACCTATGTGGAATGAACTTATTATCTATGTAAACCAATGTAATAATCTACTATGTAAGTGTATGTTCAAGGGAGAAATAAAATAAATAAAATAATGTAGATGCTCTATCGCAGTGGTCTTCAACCTTTTTAAGCCGGCGTACCCCTTGTGTCTCACTACAATTTTTTTTGTTTTCCGTACCCTCTATCTATCTTTTTTACATGTGTAATGAAAGACGCGTTTCATTTGTAATTTTGAATATTCTAATTATTACATGAATTTAACAATCAAGACACACAAATACAATTAAGTAATGCAATTTTATACAGAGTGTAACACGACTTCAGGCATTTTAACCAGTGATTCAACTTGCGTGCCACGTAATAACGTACCCCCAATTTGGCTTTGCATACCCCGGGGGTATGCGTACCATAGGTTGAAAACCACTGACTCTATCGAAAATAGCAACATGATGATGTATGTAATATTACACACCATATTACTGTACTGTAATGCACAAAATCGCGCAAAATTATTCAATGCGGGTCCTTTACGCGAAAAACTTTTTTGACAGGTTTTCATTTGAAGATCGTGGCTTTTAAAAATGGCTTTAGCCTTATAAAAATTGCCCGCCTGTAATTTTTAGGTTATGGAAACTTATTCGTCTGTCGATATAATTGTGAAATTCCATGTGAAATATTACACGATATCGTGATAATTGTTTGACATTTGACATGAAAAATCAAGAAAATTAACATGCATGGAAACTGCTTGAGATATATAAATATTCGTAACCAGTTGAATTCAAATCACAATAATTAATCGGTAGGTACTTTTACAAATATAATAATAAAATAATTAAGTACGTAAGTATGTACCTTCACGTATATTTTTTATCTGGGTAGGTACTAGATAGGTATCTAATAGACTGATTTTATAATAAATTGGGCTCAAATGTAATGCTATAGCTTTTTCATTTATTTTCAAACATTGCTTTATATTATTTATTAATAAAAAATGTACGTTTTTACAGGTAGGTATCTACCCGATATTGTGAAAGATTGCAATAATATTAAGTGTGGTAAAATAATTTTTTCCACTCTTTTTAGGGTGAATTGTCTATTTCAAAAAAAATGTTCTTTTCGTCAATTCCGCTGAAAAAATAAATATGATAATTTCATCACTTTTATATTTTGGGGTATGTCAGACCCCACCTAGTATGGGACGAGATTTTTAGTCACCTGGTACACGGAGGGTTAATAATACAATTATGTATAGCTCCCTTTTAGTGAAAAATCATTCCAAGGACGCTATACTTTTGGAAAATTACGGCAAGTGGCAGAGACAAAATATTATAGAAATACGTTTATTTAAATAAATTGTTTGCCGATATAATAATTTTTTTTTCAAAAATACAAAGTTACGGACACGGATATTTTGCATCAGAATACATTGGTGTACTACTGGTTATGTTCTATAGATAGGTATTTATAGGTTTTTCTTTAGGTACGCGTTTAATTTATGGAACCGTAAAATACCAGAGATTGATATCAAATTACGCGTCACAACAACCTAAACAAACCGAAGGGCTCAGTGAAAAAATTGAGCAGTCCGCTCCTAGGCTCCTTTTTGCGAAATAAGGCTCTGTTGGTTTTCCAAATAAAATATTGAAAACCTTGAGGTGGGCGACTAAAATGGCTCAGTAATAGGTGTACTGAAATGAGCGGTAAACTCCCTGGGCCCTTTTAAGTGTCGGTTATCAAAATGACTCAGTGGTAATAGTGTTCATTGGAACCGGATTGTAGGCGATATGGGTATCAAACTACGCGTATTAACCTGCAAAAGAATTAAGCTCCTTGGCCCCTTTTTGCGAGAAAAGGCCAATACTGAACGCCTCGATCCGGGGACTGGAGTGGATCAGTAGAAGGTTTACTGAATTAAGCGTTAAGCTGCGGGCTGTTATAAGTATAGGCGACCAAAGTGGCTAAGTGGTAGGAGTCTTCATTGGTACAGAGAGTAGGTGATATGATATGATCAAACTACGCGTATCAACCCAGACAACCCGAATAGCACTGTGAAAAATTGAACAATAAGCTCTTTGGCCTCTTTTTACGAAAAAAGGCGCATACTGAACGCCACGACCCGGGCGACCGAAGTGGCTCAGTTCAGATGTACAAAATTGAGCGGTTAACCACCCGGGCCCGGCATCGTTTTTATCTTCTTCAAAAATTTAATAAAAATGTTGGTGCAAAACTTTGCTGTAACATGGTATATATTTTTCATAAATGTCAATTTTTTTTTCTGCAATAGTCGAGATTCTTTTTTATTTAAAAAAAATACAAAGCAAAAGCCCTCGGAAATTATTTAGCATTTATTAAGTATTTTTTTCACAATCGTGCGCAATTATGGACTATTTAAAATTAGCATAAGTTTTTTATCTGATGTTAATGAGGATTCGAAATTAATGCTCGCAGTATTTTATTTTTATTTTTCTCACTTTAGAATTCTAAAAAATCTTAAATTATTTTCATTAGCCGAAAGCCTACAATAATATTTTCTCAAAGTTTTGTAATATCAAATAATATTTTGAGGAAATTTTATTTCTGGTAAATAATATTACATAAATGATAAATTTAAGGTAAATTTCAATGTGCTCACGCTCAATGAACAAACAATTTTGAAATGAATACCAGTTAAATGTGAGATAAGTTTTAAGATTTTCACGGCCAAAAGCATTTTCGTTATTTGTTTTTGGGGTGTTATGCCGTGTTGCGCTACCTCCTTCTTTAGCCAACTTTCTATTCCGTTCCGCGGCGATCGCGGCGATGACGCCACTGCTTGTCACGATTATTTTGTACTGGTGAAAGTTAGTGGTGCTGGCGACACGGTATCGCTTCGAAGTAAATAAGCACACACTTCACGACTAAAAATTACACATCTACCGGATCTGCCCTGATGATGGACACTGCAACGATGTCCGAAACGTTGGCTAAAGAAGGAGGTAGCGCAACACGGCATAACACCCCAAAAACAAATAACGAAAACCAGTTAAATGTGTTTGATGAGTTGACCTTTCTGGGCATTTCGTTTGTCCCCAAATATACCAAAGGACTTTCGTAATCATTTTTTCATTGTGTAGGTGTTAGTAAAAAATGTATTTACTAATAGTTATTTCAAGTATTTTAACTTAGGTTAGAGCGAAGACAGTTCACAATATTATTTTTGTAAAAAAATCCTATTTTGTGACGACTTTCATTGGAACAACGGCGTCTGGTTTTAAATATGGGATGGTCCATTTAGTGGGATTTTTATGTGTGTTTTATACCTTACAAGAATTCCAGCTACTCCCGTCTGGAGCCAGTGAGACTTGGCATCCCGAAATAGGGCATGTGTGAGGCTGAAAATGGTGGGGAAGGAGATGGAGAAGAGGAAGATGGGGAAGTACCTGGCTATTCAAATCTGGCCAACAAACACGGCTAAAGCCATTTCAAGCAACGTTTCAATTCTGAATGGTGGTCTTACACCAGGAAGATACTGAGAGTATTTTCCATTTTGGAACGTGCCGCAAAAATATACTATATATTATTTTTAATGAATTAATTGTGTAACAACACAAATAAATCTAATAAAATTTATTTGGGCACTCCGGGATTCGATCCCGCTACCTTCGATTTGCGAGACAAGAGCCTTACCCCTCGATTACGAAGGCCGTCATTCATAAGACAGGCTTATATTTTTTGGATAAGTGGGTAATGAAATACCAAATCTATAACCCTTGCTCCTTGCTTCATTCACATTCAAAAACCTTCAATTTCAGGCAAAATGCACTCCACACATATCTATAAATATCTGATGGAAATGTACCTGCTCTTCTAGAGAATTTCTTACGCTTCATAGTATCAAGTCTATACACCATGTATTTTTAAAACAATAAATCTTATGAAGTACAAAGATACTAAATCTTTTCATTATTTAAGATTAAAAAACAGCTTTACAAAATGTACACCTATTAAATATTAAAAGCGTTATCGCCATTATTCCCATGGGAAACACTTGGAAACAAAGAGCTGATAAAAGTTTACGTTTTAAAACATATCCCCTTTAAAAAAATACTTGAACCGAGTAAGATATTCCCCGGGAAAATGTAAAAGCGATCCGAGTTCACCCCAAAAGGGGAGGAAGTTTCGCCGCAGTAAGATTTCTTTTCACTGTGTTTAGTTGTTTGTTTTTTTAACCCCTGTTGGGAAATATTTTATTACTGGCCTTGCATCTTGTTGATAAGTAATTGTGAAGAGGGTTTTTTTTCGTCCAGTGAACGAATAATCAGGTATGAAAGCTTTCAGAATGTCAGACTGAAATGAATTGTTTCACATTATTTGTATGGATTTCTACTGTCTATCAAATGGGAAAAAAAATTATGAACATTTTTAAATAACGTTTTTCAAAATATTTAAAAGTCTCCGCTTCATTATTTTTAAGCACCAAAAGCTATAGAGGCAAATAATTTTTTACTAGGACACCTTTTTATTGATTTGTGCACACCGATAGAATTAGTAGAACTTGTTTGGAACACCCGCCCGCAGTCCCCTTCTACCGTGCAAAGATCAAGGAACGGGTTGTGACATTCAACAATTCCGTTTAAATTTGATTCAACTCGACATTGTTGTTTTAATGTATTTTTTGTTTCATTCTCAGCTTAACCCATTCATGACGAACTATTTTTTTCTCGAATTTCGTGCTGAAATTTCACAGGGGGGTTGGTTTTGGAGGTAGAAACTGGATATTTTTCTCAGAATTCAAAAAAATGGTTTCTTCACCCCACAGGAAGCTAGAGAAGGGTGAGTTCCATATGGCACTTTCGGCAAATAACTAGTCGGAAATTTATTCCCTGAAGGCCTCACGAGGGAAGAAAGCTTCATCTCACCTCTCCACTCCTAAGTTCCCCGAAGACTCCACAACTGATAGATCTCCTCCCTTTGGTTCCTTAACCCATTACCTCCATGAATTTTTTTTTATTTTTATAAACTTGAATCATCATTATAACCCGATAGTATTGACTTAAAGAAGAGTCCAAAATCAGTTTTAGAATTTTCCGCCCGCCCACCCTCTCACCAGAGCGTTTAGAAAATTGATGCCTAAACGCAACTCTTGGAGGTAACCCCTCTAAGCAAAATTTATGTCAACTATGGGTTAAGTGCAGTCTACTGTGTGATTTATATTGATAATATATAATAAATGATTGTCTTTTTTTATAATTCAATGAAAAAAATATTAAAGGAAAATATGCAAAATAATTAAAAAATTAATATTAAAAAAAAAACATTCAAGAATGAGGAAACTAACCAAATCTAAGCAAATTATTCTTTAAGTGATACTGTTCGAAGTTGTCAAAATGAAGGGCTCGGTTGCAGGCCCGGCACCCATAGCCTGTTTTTACACAGAGCATAAAGAATATGAGATTTGCCACGATATTGCAAATGAAATTCTTGCATTCGACGCACACAATTCCCATCTTCTGCGTCATGGCCTTCCTTCACAGGAGGTTCATCATTGACCTGATTTTGAAAAGACAATAAAAGAGTACGGGTAAACTCCACATGGAATGCCTTCTGGGAAAGGTCTCTCTGTTGCCTAGTCGTCTTCTGGTTTCCCATATCATGCTCGTACTTCCTCAAGAAGCATTGCAACTTCCATCCATTTACAAGAGACAAGAGCGCTGCTGAGGTAAGATACAAATAAAGGCCAGTACCACTTCTTTGACCCAACGTTGACCCGATAGTTTTGTATACTATTATCATGGAGGTCCACCCATTCCCAAATTATAATTGTGTATTGGCGCCGGGCAATCGATTTTTTTGCATGCTTTCTCCAAATTGTTGCCTTTTTTGTCTTTATTCGACATCTGCCAACGCTGCACTTGACGTATTGGCTCCATTCGATCATAGTTCATGGCCACTGTTACTACACGGCTGTCCTACTAACGGCATACGAGGATTTGGTTTTCTACGTCTACCACCGCATCAAATTTACCTATAATTATAAGAGCGATGAGAGTTACACTTTAGCTAGGTAAATGAACGCTAAGCTCAAGGGAATATATAAAAGAAAATGATACCTTTAGGCAATTGCTTTCCTGTCTTCAACTTGCCTGAAGCTTCAAGGTTAAGAAGCTACATATGCCCGTAGCGCGCATTCTCTTATCCTTCAGGATACACATCAAATGGTGAGATGTGAAGAAATTGTCCATAAATAGCTCATGGCGTGTGGGGAACTCTATATATTCTATCGTAGAAGTAGGACGGATAATCCCTGATCTAATTCGGGGTTATATGTATCAGATGCTCCGGAATATGGCATTGCTTGGAACAGGTAGCCTTAGACCACTTTTGTTTATAGTGAGACTTCTTTTTGTACTGTAGTTTTGATTTTTTGGCCGGTGGTGCATTTGAAATAGATATTCGCAAGGTATTACGACTCATACAGGACGATGTCGAAGGCTGACTTCAGTGAAGATCATTAGCGAATTCATCTGGTTCAAGTCATCATGCTCGTCAAGGCATGACTCATCAATTTTCTCAATTTCGATGTTGCGCTCGATTACAAATGTGCCGGCAGTATCTCGAAAGTTATCCACCTCCGCACCTTCGTTATATGTCATCAAATTATCGTCAATATGCTCTTCGTTCATCTGTTTATCAACGTTCTCTGGAGGAATCACAACAATAGCGCGTTATTAACAACATTATTGTCATCACTTTCACTTAACGCTAAAAGAGCGCTCCAATTCTGCCATCATTTCATCGTGATTCAACGATTTCGTTTTATAACGACGAATAAGGTAGGTATAGGAGAAGTAGGTATTTTCGACATGATTAAAAATATATGAAAACTGCAAACAAACTATTGATTTCAATAAAAATCACTCATAAAAACACTTCAAAACCGTATTATTTGAAGGCAAGCTAACCAAAAACGTATGTAAACACCGTCACAGCTAACCTCCAAAGGTTGCGCGCAGGCATCACCTGATTTCAGTGACATCTAGCTGTCATCTTATGCATATAATACTATGTTGAAACGGTGTTTCCGACCATTTAATCTTTTGATAACAATATGTGATTCACACATGTTTTATTTTTTTCCGATATAAATTTTTTTTCTTTTTTTCAAAATGGGTCTAGTTTCAGGGCTTTAGTAAAAAAATAATTAAAAATAGGATAATTCATAAAATTTTTCAAATTATGTTAATTATTGAAAGCTAACATACCAATCTGTAAATGCTGCATAACAACTTGGTGGGATTTGGCTTTATTCATAGTGAAAAAAAATCATACTTTTCATCAATTTTTTTGATGCCTGTAGACATCGTCATGGAGGTAATGGGTTAAAGGCCTTACAAGGGAAGAGTCCATTCCACCTTGGTTCCCCGAGGACCCCAGGAGGGAAGAGGACTTCATCTTCACTCCTCCGTGGTTCCCTGAAGGCCCCACTAGGGAAGAGCTCAAAGAGGTGGCCTCATTTCTCCTCTTCACTCCTACGTGGTTTCCTGAAGGCCCCACATGGGATCTCTCCACTTTACTCCTCCTTGGCTCCCCGAAGGCCCCACGCCGGAAGAGTGCACTCCCCTTGGTTCCCTGAAGGACCCACAAGAGGAGAGGTCATGGAGTTTACCTCAGCTCTCCTCTCTACGGCTTCTCCTCCTAGTTTCTCCTGCAGGCCCCGTGAAAAAAGTCCAGAGCGGTGGCCTCAGCACTCCTAATTTTCCCAAAGGCCCCTAGTTTTTGAATGGTCCAATGAATCTTTGAAAAATTACATTTTATGTATAGTGAGATCTGCCGAAAGATCCATATGGAACCAAAAATCAAAACCTCTAATTCACAGTACTCATTTTAATATAATAAAGATTATTTTTCTAACAAAATGTTTGTAATTAGGCAGAGAATTTCATTCTCTACAAATCATATTCAGTTTTGGAGAAAAAAATCAAATCTACTATATAAATTTAATGGATTACTTACTTCACTTGTTTTGAAATTTTCAAAAAATTGCACTTTTTTTCTAACTCAATAAAGACAAGTCTGTCCACGTCGGCACACTCAAACGAACTGAACGCAACCAAGACAAACGTGTTCATACATGCCTGTAGACTATATTAAACTGTATTTGGCACTGCTATTTCAACATATCGGCATGATGTGACTAAATGAATGCCAATACTTTTTCGAGTTCCATATGGAACCTTCGTCATGAATGGGTTAATCAAAAGCTAAATTGCTATTAAATTTAATTATGTTTTTATCCATCTAGTACACTACTCCACGAACAAGGGTATCTTTAAAATTGTTTGCCTGTACTTTTAACGATGTGCTACTTTTATTTAAATATTTCATTTCATCCTCAGTGGCAAAATTTTTGTGCTTTAAATGCTGTTTTCTGAAAGGAAAAGTGAACGGACTCTGAAAAAAAAAAACTCACGATTTCTCTTCCTTTAGCGTTTCGGCACATAGCTTACGTCAATCAAATCCCTTACAAGAAAAACGTTTCTAATTTTTTTAACGAAAATAATAAAAAGAAAATTTTTACATTTGAACTTATTTGCACTCTTTTTCGCTATACTTCCTACACGCTAGAATTTAGAATGAACTCCAAATTACAAATAAACTATTCGTTAACAAAAAACACTATTCCCTGAAGCCATCGAATGCAGGGGCACGTACCTACTTTCCGCATTCTTGAATTGATTTCCATGAAATCGGCTGTAAGCGATCAAAGTGAATTTGTTGTGAAATGGAATACACCGAAGACGTACCTAACAGTTAAACAGCAAATACGACCGTAGCCCTAACTGCTTTGTTCTGCAATGTTGCACTGCGAATTTAGTCAATTATGCAGGAGACGATAGTCCACGGAAGCATTGTCTGCCAAATTTATGTCCATCTGGGAGCGAAAATGAGCTTGCTTTAATGGGAAACTGTGGGTCTATTCGAGAAAATTGAATTTTGTAGGCAAATAATCAAATTATTATGCAATGGAAACAATAATTTGTTTAATTATCTTGAAATCAAGTCCAACCACAATATTAATTATTTTATTTTTTTTATTTTATTTTTTTTTTTAATGTAGCTATTTTTTTATTTTTTTTTTAAATTATTTATTGAAACATTTATTCAAATTACAATTTTACAACAAATATATATATTTTTTTACTACCCTTCCATTTAAAGTATTTGCTTGTGTGTGGAAGGGGAGTGTACATAAATGCTATTAGTTATTAGTTATAAGTTAGTACTTAAATAATTAATTGTACATAAATATACGTGAGCTGCAGTATTTATTTGATAATGATGTGAATTTTTTTAAAAAAAGAAAGAATGTAATGGAAAACTAAGGATATTTGTAAGATTAATTGACAGTAGTTTTTTTCTTAAGAATATTTTTAAAATGTCTCTTGACAGAGAGCAGTATTCGGGTTTTATCATTAATGCTTCTGATTTCTTCTGGTAGACGATTGAAAAAAGTTCTTCCCTGGTAAGTATAATGATGCTGTGCAAAAGACGTATTTAGTTTTGTGCATAGAAAAACATGTTTAAGTCGAGTTCTGTTTTCATTTAAAAATGGATATTTATCTTTTTCCTTTATAATTTGAATCAATGAATTTTTAATATATAAATCTTTAAATGTGGGTACTTGAAATTCTTCAAACAGGCGTTCTGTTGGGTAGTCTAAGGATTTTTTTAATATAATTTTAATAATTGTCCTTTGTACAATTTCTATTGGAAGAAGGTTACATTTATACGCGGATCCCCAACTAATAATAGCGTATTGTAGAGTGGATTGAACTAAGGCATAGTAGATTAAATATAGATTTTTTATCGACAGAAAATTTCTTATTCTCAAAAATATATATATTAATTTTCTGATTTTGTTTACTACTTGACATATTTGTTCCTTCCATTTCAGATTTTTGTCGATAATTACTCCGAGATATTTAATTTTATTTGTTGTTTTTAATATTGTACAGTTTGATTTGCAATAATTTTGGCTATGAATTTTAGTATTATCGTGTATGACAATGTTAAAATTTTTGGGAGCATCGTTTGGATGGATTGCAAATGGAATTACAAATGTCTTTTCACTATTTAGTGATAGTAAATTAGTGTCGAAAAATTTCTTAAGCGTGTTGATGTCTTCTGTGGCCTTTAATTCTACATTTTCCCAAGTCTTTTCACTTATTATTAATACTGTATCGTCGGCGTATGATGTAATTTGACCATTTAAATGTTGAAAAAAATATCATTTACATATATGGTAAAAAAAATTGGTCCAAGCACTGTACCTTGCGGGATTCCAAAGCTTGAAATCTCTTGATCACTATTAACATGATTGATTTTTACCACTTGAGGGCGGTTTTTTAAGTAGTTTGTGATCCATTTAATCGCGTTGCCTTTTATGCCAATATCATTTAATTTTTTTAATAGCATCTCATGGGATATGCTATCGAATGCCTTTCTGAGGTCAATAAATATTTTTATTTTTTTTTTTTTATTTAATATAGATATATAGTACAGTGGTTTTATATATATTACATATCGGTACACAAATTATTATTTAAAATTGCAATCTCACCAAAGAAGAAACTGGTTCTTGTGCTTGATGAGCGAGTTACACTAATTATTACAGAAATAGAATAACATTATGCAATGGTAAGTAAATAATGGGAACAATTGAAACTTCTGGATTATCTATAAGTGTAGGTGTACATCCATGGGATATGGTTACAATGGTTACATACTAAAATATTGTGCACTTAAGAGAAATTCGAAAAGTCTAAATAAAATAGAGATGAATATAGATTGATAATACAAAGAAAGAAAGAGAAAAACAGGTAATTAGTAAGTTAATTATTCCTGATGAAGTGTAGCTTCAGTTTGATTTTCAGTTTATTGATGTCTTTGGTTTTTTTTATTTCAATCGGAAGGTTGTTGAAAAACTTTATTCCTAAATAGATATAATTGTTTTGCATTAGTGTGGTATTAAATTTTGGTATTTTGAAGTTGTCTTGATATCTTTTTGATTGATGGGTTTCAAATTTTTTGATGATATTATCTTTGTAAATTTGGATAATTGCATTTTTCTTGAAGATATTCTCTACTCGAGGCACCGTGAAATCGGCGAAAAGCGTTTCTGTTGGATAAGTGGAGGGTTTCTTTAGGATTACTTTAATGATTAGCTTCTGGATCACTTTGATCGGAGTTAGAATATTGTTGTATGACCCCCCCCCATCCAATAATTCCATATTGAATTAATGACTGGATTAGTGCATAGTATACTCTTTTTAGATTGTTGAGTTTTAAAGTATTTCTTAATCTTATTAATATATATATATACATTTTCTGATACGCTTAACCAATTCGCAGATATGGCTCTTCCACTTCATATGTTGTTCTATTATCACTCCGAGATATTTAATTTCTGATACTGATTTCAATGTTGAACAGCCTTGAATACATGTTATTTTATTACATTTGTTATTGTGGATAAGTATTTTAGTGTTGGGGATTGTTTTTGGTTTGTTGATTGAGAAGTGTATGTAGTATGTTTTGTTAGTATTCAATGAGAGAAGATTTGTGTCAAACCAATGTTTTAAGGTGTTCATGCTATTATTTGCTTGTTCGTTTACTCTATTCCAGTCGACCCCATTCACTATGATAGCTGTGTCATCGGCATATGATATTATGTCTGCGTTAAGTGGTAGTTTAAAAATATCGTTGACATAAATTATAAATAGTAGGGGGCCAAGGACTGTGCCTTGAGGTATCCCGAAATTACTTGTTAGTGGTAGACTTAGGGAGTTGTTTATCTTGACTACTTGTTGTCGTTCAAATAAATAGCTTTTAATCCATTTTAGAGCTTTTTCGTTTATCCCAACATAGTTTAATTTTTTAATAAGTTTATCATGAGAAATATTATCGAAAGCTTTTTTAAGATCTATGAAGATTCCGAGGCATTTCAAAGATTTGTCTAATGTGTTCTGAATAATGTTCGATAATTTGGCAATCGCATCTTGAGTACTTCTATTTTTCATAAATCCATATTGGTTGTCGTGAATTATGTTATTTTTGTTAATAAATGCAGTCAATCTTTTTTTGATAATTTTTTCAAAGATTTTGGCGATGTTTGAAATCAGCGATATTGGACGATAATTTGTCACTTCTTCTGGGTCGCCAGATTTATGGATTGGAGTGATGATGGTTTGTTTATATATCGTTGGAAATATTCCGCTTTGAAGACTAATGTTGATTAAATGTGTTAATGATTTTGAAATATGTTTTTTGATAGTTTTCAGTGTTTCGACAGTAACTCCATCGAAACCTGGTGCTGATCTTCCCTTCATGCTTGTAATGATTTGTTCGATTACCTGGGCTGAAGTAAGGGGAAAAATGTCAATTTTATTTAAGATATTGACGTTAATGCTCTGTTCGTCATTAGACGGTATTTTTTGTATTTGATTTGCAAGGTTTTTGCCTACATTTGCAAAAAAGTTGTTAAATATGTTAGCGGCAGCTGATGGATTTTCTTCGCATCGTATTTTGATGTTGTTATGTATAATATTGTGTATTTTATTTTTTTTGTGTTTTTTCTTATCAATGATTCCATTTATAACATGCCAGACTTTTTTGCATCGTTCTCCGTAGCTTCTAGTTTTCGCCGAAAATAGTTTTCTTTTGTGTTTTTTATTAAATACATTAGTTTGTTTTTGTATGCTTTTAAGTATTTTTTTAAGGTTTCGTTTGTAGGTTGTCGGATTAATTGTTTGTATATTGCTTCTTTGTGTCTGATTAATACAGTTAATCCAAAAGTTATCCATGGTTTAACTGGTTTGAATTTTGATGATTGTTTTCTGGAATCAATAGAATGTGCAGTACTTACGTGCATTGATAATTTTTTTTCAAATAGTTCGAAGCATTCGTTCGTATCATTACAATTAAAAATATCGTGCCATTTCTCTTTATCTAGATTACGTACTAGGGCATTTATGTTGAGCGTTTTGCGTCGGCCGTTTTCATTCTCCGAAGTTTGTGTTGGTAAAGGTGAACATTTATTTTTGTAATTGTACGTAAAAATGCACCCGAAACGATCTGTGATTGTCGTATGTATAACTGCAGATACTATGTTTTTTATGTCTTGAATATTTGTGAAAACATGATCTATGCACGAAGGTCGTTGACCTGGAATAATTCTTGTAAATGAATTAATACACGATATATAATTTAATTCTGCCATCATATTAAGATAATTATCTTTATCATAAGACGTATAATCATTTGCAATATTGAGGTTAACGTCTCCGACAACAATCGTTTTCTTATTTCTGTTCGAAAGAAGTATGCGTTTTAGTTCATCTACATATATTGGTAAAATTGATGCGTGAGTTCTATATATAGCAAATATGCTAAATGTATACTTTTGGTAACTGATTTCCATATTTAGGACGTTTACATTTTGGATGTGGATTTCTCTGTTAAAAGTCACAACATATTTATTTGAAATAAATATTGCGATTCCGCTGTTCTTGTTAATTCGGGTATTTGTTGCATAGTATGTATAACCTGGAATATTATAGTTTATATCGCTCGATGAGTGCGTCTCTGTTAATATTATACAGTCCAGTCTGTTAAGTGATTTTATTGTTACCAGGAGTTCGTCTAAATGACGTTCGATGCTTCTTACATTCATATGAAATATGATTAAGCTAACTTCGGGATTCATCGGTAAAATGTTGTTTGTTTCGTTCACTGATGTATATATTCTTTCGTCGATTGACATGGTTTTATCTATAGAATTTATCACGAAATCATCCATATTGAAGAAATAATAATAATGAATGGATTAGTGGCCGTGAATACATTTGATTTCAAAGATGGGATAAGATTTTCTGGAGGACGGTCTTGTTGAGAGCCTTTGTGTTTTTTTTTATCACTAATAAGAGTTGTGCAATTTCATTCATAATCAATTCTCTCTTTGGCAATTTGAAGCATTTTATGTCTGTATGTGCAATTGATGCTATCAGCACGGTGGTCGTCCAGGATGTTCGCCTTGAATTTTTTATTGTTGCTGGAACAATTGTAGCAGATTGGTTTGTTGTTTCTCTCTGTGCATTTTCCTAGGGTATGGTCTTGTGCACAATGAGGGCAGGTAGGTGGCTGTGTTCTGTTCAGGCATCGTAGGGCAGTGTGTCCATATTTCAAGCAGTGGTAGCACTGCGTCAGAGGGTTAAGGTCGTCAATCGGAACTCTTTGGTATTTTAAATTTATTTTTCCAAAGTTAAGAAGGATTTTTCTAATGGCTCCTGATGTTTGTATTAAGTAGTTTGATACGTCTTGGTGGGACGTCTTTTGTTGATCGAATTTTTTGAGTTTGATTTCTTTTATGAGTTTAAAATCATCTTTAC
Source organism: Limnephilus marmoratus (assembly GCA_917880885.1). Taxonomy (NCBI): domain Eukaryota; kingdom Metazoa; phylum Arthropoda; class Insecta; order Trichoptera; family Limnephilidae; genus Limnephilus; species Limnephilus marmoratus. The sequence goes on along the minus strand of OU862909.1, from coordinate 48,370,481 downwards.
AGTAATTTTGTAAACCCTCATTTTGCTGGGTTATGCCTAAAACAATTTCATCCTCTGTTAAATTTGACTCTAATCTTTTTACGATCATTATAGGTTTTCTCTTTTTAGTTTCTTCAGCGTTAATGTCTTCTCCGAAATGTTCCATTTATTTTTGTGACCAATTTTTGTGCGTCTTCTTTTTTTAAACATGAGATTATGAGTTTTTGTTCACCAATTTTTTTAAATTCTGTTACACCGACTTGCATTTTAGTTACATCAATGTTTTTTTCAATTCTTTTTCTCATTTCTTCAGCCTTCAAGTTTTTTGTTGTTGATATTATGATGGCATGTTTTTGTGGAGTTTGTATCTCGTTTTTATTAATTGGTGTTGTGGCTTGCGCATACGTTTTTATATTTTTTGTCACGAAACTCTCTAGTTTCTCATTATAGTGATCATTGTTTGTTATAATTTGCTCTTGTAGATTAATAATTTTGTTTTGTAGGATAAGATGTTCTATTTTAATTTGTTCTTCTAGTTTCTTTAAGTTGTTCTCCAAACTCAGTTTTATTCTTGAATCTTTAACAGATGTGATCTTTGCGATATCGCTCTTAATATCTTCGAGAATGTCATCCATTTTCTTTCTAATACCCGCCCGCCCGGGCGAGGTACTTTGGGTACAAAGTGTAGAACAATACTCGATACGCGAGGCAGTGCACTATACGAAACTGTACGACCGCCATAGAGATATACAATAGAGGCGCCATGCCTTACAAATATATTCGAAATTCGTGTTCATCTCAGGCCTGCGGGAGGGGTAGTTCGACACTTTCCGTTATCTACCGAACTGGCACGAATGTGATTGCAAAGCAGGGGTTTACAGACTTTTCAAGTAGAGGGCCGCATATAGCGACATCAAAGTTCATCAATTATATTAATCAACCTAGTTATTTTTTACTGTTGCAGCGCCTATTTTTGGTAAACTTTCGAAATCACTGGTTACGCTTAATACAAATAATTTTTAGAAAAATCTTTATATTCACCTAAATTACTATAAAAGAAAAAAAAATGCGATGGAAAATATTGCATTCAAAGTTTCAATTACGAGTATGACATCGCGCCATTCGCGGTCGCGAGTTCTGGAACGAGTTTCAGCACATAAATAACCCTTTATATATAAACAGGCTGGAACACAACCATAATACTTGTTTTAACTTTAATGAAAGACTAATTGTACCTAAACATACAAATAAATATGGACAAAGAACGTTAAATTACATGATTCCCAGTCAGTGGCGGACTAAGGGGGGGGGGGCGGGGGGGGCGGTCCGCCCCGGGCCCCCAGTCTTGGGGGGCCCCCAAACGCCTCCATGTTCCCTTGAGCAAACCCAAAACAAGGCTTTAAGACACCACTGTAAAATTTTTTGTAATTTTTATTTCATTTTTTGATAGATGCACTTGTTAAGAATGCTCACACCAATTTTTTTAAAGGAAATTCTAAAAATTGACGGAGATACAGCATTTTATGTGAAACCGTTTGGATCAGTTTGTATGTTGAATTATCCTCCCGCAAATTTTGAATGCGTTTTATTTTTGAATGAATTTTATTTTATATTTCTTTTGGTAATTTCTTCTCGTCTGGTATCATAGTCAGGGCCGGATTAAACATGTCGGGGCCCCTACTCAATACACTTCTCGGGGCTCCTTTACCACAGGGGCCCCTAGCCGATACGTGGCCCCTAGGCAGTGGCCTACACTGCCTTGTGGACAATACGGCCCTGTCAGGGCTGGCTTAAACATGTCGGGGCCCCTAAGCAATGCACGTCTCGGGGCCCCTTTACCCTAGGGGCCCCTACCCGATGCGGGGCCCTTAGGGAGTTGCCTGCACTTCTTATGGATATTACGGCCTTGACTATAGTGACGGGATTTTCGAAAGCGGTGGCCCACAGATCCTTATGGACAATACGGCCCTGCTGGGCCGGTTTAAACATGTCGGGGCCCCTAGGCAATGCACGTCTCGGGGCCCCTTTACCCTAGGGGCCCCTACCCGATGCGGGGCCCCTAGGCAGTGGCCTACACTGCCTTATGGACAAAAGGAGCCTGCCAGGGCCGGCTTAAACATGTCGGGGCCCCTAGGCAATGCACGTCTCGGTGCCCTTTACCCTAGAGGTCCCTCCCCAATGCGGGCCCCTAGGCAGTTGCCTACACGTCTTATGGATAATACTGCAATGGCTATAGTGACTGGATTATCGAACAGTTTAAGATTTGGTGCGTGGTGCATGCAAATAAGATGTATAGTTTTTCTAATGCGTTGTCCACCAGGTCGAAAAACGTAGTTTTGAGAAAAATGCGTTCAAAGTTTTGCTGAAGGATAATTCAACATACAAACTGTTTAAAACGGTTTCACATAAAATGCTGTAAAACATTTGGTGAGAGCATTGTTAACGTCAGAAAATGAAATGAAAAAAAAATTACAAATATTTTTTTACGGTGCCTTAAATCATTGTTTAGGATTTGATCAAGAAAACAGTATGTATATTGAATTATCCTTCAGCAAAACTTTGAATGCGTTTTTCTCGAAACTTTTTAAACTCGTTTTTCCACCTGGTTGACAACATATTTAAAAAACTATACATCCGCCTGTATATATTTTATTGCATAACGCGTTGAAAGTTTTGCTGAAGGATAATTCATCATACAAACTGATATGATTTTAGATTTTCACGGCCAAAAGTATTATGGTTATTTGTTTTTGGGGTGTTATGCCGTGTTGCGCTACCTCCTCCTTTAGCCAACGTTTCGGACAGCGTTACAGTGTCCATCATCAGGGCAAACTGTTTAAAACTTTCTTTAAATTTTCTTAGAATTTCCTTGAAACTTTAGGTGATAGCATTATTATTAAATGAGTTTTAGGAAAATGAAAAAAAAAATACAATTTTTTTTACAGTGCCCTGGTGCCTTAAAACCTTGTTTAGGATTTGATCAAGGGAACACGGGGGCGCTTGGAGGTCCCCCAGGACCAGAGGCTCGTGTGAACTGAATAAAAATCTAGTAAAATTACATCAACTTTTTAAACTAGGGGGGGGCCTCATTCAGCTTTGCCGCCCCGGGCCTCTGACGGGCTTAGTCCGCCACTGTTCCCAGTTGTTTAAATATGCTTCCAGCTGAAATTAAAAACTGTACCCAAAACAAACAATTGGTGAACTTACTGAAGACTTGGCTTACGGAAAGAACTAATTTGTATTAGCTTACTTAATAACTTAATAACTAAATAACTAAAGACTTTAAAATTGTTATTCATGTTTTCATAATTTTTCTTTTATCTAAGTTTATTTCTGTAAAAAATTTATTTTATTTTATATCTATAATTGTAAAAATGTATCTAAGTATATTTCTGTAATTTTTTTAATTTAATTTTATATCTTAAATTGTAAAAATGTAACTATTAAATCACTATAATAAGATCTTTAATGTAAAGAACCCGTTAGACAAACTACTAAAAAGTAGTTTATCGGGACTATTTGTAAAATGTATAAAATATAATGCTCTGAAGCCGGGTATTGAAACATTTAAGGGACTTACAATAGACTCCACACCGAGCGCGAGCCGCCATGTAAATATACCTGCAAAAATGTACAAGAATGCAGGTGTCCTTAGACTGAGGGCACAGCGTAGTAAGGACTTAAACGTTCAACAGTCTGAATAGTCCGTTCCATACATTGCACGAACGCCTTTTACATATACGCTTACCAGATGTATTTCAAATGACCAACACGACACGATGGTTTTTGGTCCACTAAATGGGTGAAATAGAGAATTGGAGGTACTACCTTCAAATCCGTCGAACCAATTTATTCGCTTAATGTCTCATCTATTTATATATATCAATGACGACCGCACTGTTGTAGCACTGAAATGCAACTGTATAAATATACCCGCACATTTTTTACCTTTATCTAATGATTCGTAAATGTATGAAGTTACGTTAGCAATTGCATCTTGTGTGCTGAGTGATTTAATAAAACCAAACTGGTTTTTGTGTAGTATTTTATTACTGTCTAGGAAATTTACCAATTGTTTTTTTACTATTTTTTCAAAGATCTTTCCTATGTTAGAAATTAGACAAATTGGGCGATAATTCGTTACTTGGTGTGGATCACCAGATTTGTAAATAGGTGAGATTATTGTGTTTTTGTAGTTCATTGGAAATATTTCTTTCGTTAAACTCAAGTTTATTAAATGAGTGATGGGTTTTATTAAGTAAGATTTCATAGATTTTAACATGTGTGCCATAATAGAATCAAAACCGGGAGACGAACCTCCTTTCATATCTTCTATTATTTTTAAAATTTCACATTCTGTTGTTATTTCAAATTTTGAAAGTATATTACGTTTCTGTAGATTTTTATATTTATGTTTTTCTGGGTTAGAAGGTTTATGAATATTTTTCGCAAGATTTTTTCCAACATTTGCAAAGAAGGAATAAATATGTTTGCACATTGTTTAGGCTGTAAATTGGCATCTATAATTTTTTTATCATGTTCGATGTACTTAATATTTTGTGTCTTTTTTATATTGTCTATGGCCAAATTCACAGTTTTCCACATTTGTTTATGGTTATTTTCTGAAGATAATATTTTATTTTTAAAAAACTCTTCCTTACTTTTTTTAATATAAGATGTTAATTTATTTTTTTATTTTTTTATAAAAAATATATGCTTTTTCATCATGGGGATTTTTTAAAGTTGTTTTATAAAGTTTTTCTTTGTTTCTGATAGATATTATAAGTCCTTTGGTAATTCAAGGTTTTAAACATCTTAATTTTGATTTTTTGTGTATTATTATTTCAGTTGTCGAATTTTTAATGTGTTGTGACAGGATTTTTTCAAAGTTAGTCGAACATATTTCGGTATCATCACTCTTTAAAACATTGTTCCAATCTTCCATTTTTAGTTTTTCAGAGAGAATAGTCATGTCTATTGTTGATTTTTTGGGTATTAAATTATGTTTTTTATGTTTAATATTATTATTATACAGAAGTAAGCATGAATGATGATCAGTTATGTTAGTTTTCCAAACAATTGATTTTAGTTTGTGAAGATCTTTAATGTTTACGTTTGTCCAAATGTGATCTAAACAAGACGGAGTATGTTCTTTTATTTCTCTAGTATTTTTATTTATGCAAGATATGAAATTTTGTTCAGTCATACAATTGATGTATTCAGATTTGTTATTATTTTCTATTTTTTCATTAATGTTCACATTAAAATCACCCACCACGAAGCAGAGTTTATTTTTTAATTTTAATAATATGTATTTCAGGTCATTAATAAACGTAATAATACTTGAGCCATGCGTTCTATAGATAGCTATTAAATGATATATTGATTTGCCGAGTTTGAAATGTACTTCGATGCAGTTTACCAAATGTATTGGGTGTTCTATAATGTTAACAATACTAAATTTATTATTTGCAAAAATTATTATTCCCGAATTGTTGTTGATATCTACTTTGGTAGAAATATAATTGTTCTCAGGTAAGTGATAAGACGGTGACTCAGCATTCGTGAATGTTTCAGTTAACACTATGAAGTCCGGCTTTTTAATTAAATTATTTATTTTTAGAATTAGTTCATCTAAATTTTTCTGAATGCTACGGATGTTTATGTGCATAATAATTATATCATTGATGTTTTTAGAAATAATTTTGTTACATGAATCAGTACAAATACATTCATATTCTTGAATTTTAATATTTAATTGTAATTCGCTATTTAAAAAATCATCCATTTAATTAATGTATTTTGCAAAATTATATATAATTTTTTTAATTTAAAATAAAACAATAACTTTGTAAACACCACTTTTATTTTATATACTTTATGCCGACCGGGGTTCGCTACAACCGTAGCTTCATCAGGGCAGTATAATTCTCTACTAACATTAGGTTACATGTGTGTTATACTATATAATGGGCTGGACTCGTCAAGTGTAGGGGGAGGAAAACGACATAGATGGAGGAATGGGAAGGGAACGGACGTGTTCTTTATCAATAAGGAACAATCTTAGTATGGGACTTTTATTTAAATTTAGTTGATTATTAATTACCTTACTATTAGTGTTTATGGCTTTCCTAAGTTCAAGTGCCTCTAAATTATCCAATCTTACACCGATATTGTTTTTATGAATCAGTTTGGCGCCGGCTGTTTTATCAAATTTATGATCTTTTTCGATCAAGTGGTTTGCGAATTCTGAGAATCCAGAGCTGTGTAGACATCTGAGATGTTCTTTGACACGGGTGTTTATGTTGCGCGCTGTTTTACCAATATAAAAAACTGAGCAGTCACTGCATTGAAGCGAATAAATTCCCGAGTGAGATAAGCTATCATCCTTATCCTTACCGTTCATTAAAAGTTTGCCTAGATTATTATTAGTGTAAAATGCTGGTTTGATTTCTGATGGGAGATTTTTAACACTTTTTTGAGAGAAATTATTGATATACAGGATTCTACGCCATTGATACGGTTGATTATTATTACTTGGTATATTATTATTATGAGGTGGACTGTTGTATAAAAATTTACTTGTGGATAATTTCTTTAATTTTTTATTTAGAATGTTGTCGACTATGTTTGGGTTGTAACCGTTATTTATTGCTATTTGTTTGATCGTAGATAGTTCTATTGCAAAGTTGGTATTTGATAAAGGGACTGTAACTAATCTATGTGTCATGGAATGAAACGCTGAATGTTTATGGGAGTTGGGATGGTTAGAGGAATTGTGAATCGTTATATCGGTGAACGTCGGTTTGCGGTAGATTTTATATTCAATTTTATTATTTATTATCGATAACGTTAGATCTAAAAAGTTTAAGGTAGAATTGGTTCCTATTTCTAAGGTGAATTTAATTTGTTTATGGAAGGAGTTTATTAGCAGCAGGAAGGAGTTGAGTTGTCTCTTGGTTCCCAACCAAACACAGAAAACATCGTCAACATACCTCTTCCATAATAATAAGTTTTGTAATAATGGTGATTTACTATTAAAAATATTATTCTCTAAATTGTCCATGAATATATCAGCGATGAGAGGCGATGTCGCTGCCCCCATGGCCAGGCCTTCTTGTTGTCGATAAAAACGTTCATTGTATTGGAAATAGTTTTGGTTAAGACATATATTAAACAGGTGAGATAAATCCTTAGAGAAATTATTTGGTAACTTTGAATTTTGTAGTAATTTAGATAATATATTTTTGCTTTCGGCTACGGGAATATTTGGAAACAGGTTAACAACATCAAAGGAGACCAATGTTGCACCATTGGGGATATGTAAGTTTTCGAGCTCATCAATCAAGTCAAAGGAATTTCTAATGGTGTATTTTGGAGCAAAAACTTTTGAGTTATTGAATACATTAGTTATAAATGAAGCTATTTTGAAATTTGGGGAATTGCAACTTGATACGACTGGTCTTATAGGTATGCCCGGTTTATGGAGTTTTAAGAAACCATATAATTTAGGGGCTTTTGGATTTTTTGTAAAAAATTTTACTTGTTGATATGAGTTGTCTTGAAAGATTGGGGATTTACATGATCTTAGAGCACTTTTTATATTTTCTTGGAATTTCGTGGTGGGGTCCTTAGGTAGAATGTCAATTTGTTTGACGACAAAGCTAGAACCTTCGCCTCTATTAAAGCCTACAAGAAACGTGAAATTATGAACAAAAAACTGAAAAACCTGAATCTTACTCAACATACAAATAACAATGAAACAGTGAAATACACCCATCAGTTCTTTGATCGAGTCCAGAACCTCTCATCGGTTCAATTCCAACCAGACGAGTTAACCCTGTTATCTAAAGGCCTCAAATATAATTTAGAATATAGTAAAAATAACATAATTAGTGCAGTAGAAAACGTTGCCGTGGACATTGAAACTGCGTTATATAATAAACCTGGACCACCCCTATATAAAAGTGCAGAAACAATAAAAAAGCTAGTTCCTAATCTTAAAGCTAGTTCTAACCGTGAAACTTCCACTATGATCAACATTCGTAAAAAATTAAAAAATGAACAACTAATACTAACTAAGGCAGACAAAGGCAATACTGTCATTATATTAAATAAAAGTGATTATAACTCTAAAGTGCAAGAATTTATTAATACGGACAAATTTGACATTCTACCTAAGGACCCCACCACGAAATTCCAAGAAAATATAAAAAGTGCTCTAAGATCATGTAAATCCCCAATCTTTCAAGACAACTCATATCAACGAGTAAAATTTTTTACAAAAAATCCAAAAGCCCCTAAATTATATGGTTTCTTAAAACTCCATAAACCGGGCATACCTATAAGACCAGTCGTATCAAGTTGCAATTCCCCAAGTTTCAAAATAGCTTCATTTATAACTAATGTATTCAATAACTCAAAAGTTTTTGCTCCAAAATACACCATTAGAAATTCCTTTGACTTGATTGATGAGCTCAAAAACTTACATATCCCCAATGGTGCAACATTGGTCTCCTTTGATGTTGTTAACCTGTTTCCAAATATTCCCGTAGCCGAAAGCAAAAATATATTATCTAAATTACTACAAAATTCAAAGTTACCAAATAATTTCTCTAAGGATTTATCTCACCTGTTTAATATATGTCTTAACCAAAACTATTTCCAATACAATGAACGTTTTTATCGACAACAAGAAGGCCTGGCCATGGGGGCAGCGACATCGCCTCTCATCGCTGATATATTCATGGACAATTTAGAGAATAATATTTTTAATAGTAAATCACCATTATTACAAAACTTATTATTATGGAAGAGGTATGTTGACGATGTTTTCTGTGTTTGGTTAGGAACCAAGAGACAACTCAACTCCTTCCTGCTGCTAATAAACTCCTTCCATAAACAAATTAAATTCACCTTAGAAATAGGAACCAATTCTACCTTAAACTTTTTAGATCTAACGTTATCGATAATAAATAATAAAATTGAATATAAAATCTACCGCAAACCGACGTTCACCGATATAACGATTCACAATTCCTCTAACCATCCCAACTCCCATAAACATTCAGCGTTTCATTCCATGACACATAGATTAGTTACAGTCCCTTTATCAAATACCAACTTTGCAATAGAACTATCTACGATCAAACAAATAGCAATAAATAACGGTTACAACCCAAACATAGTCGACAACATTCTAAATAAAAAATTAAAGAAATTATCCACAAGTAAATTTTTATACAACAGTACACCTCATAATAATAATATACCAAGTAATAATAATCAACCGTATCAATGGCGTAGAATCCTGTATATCAATAATTTCTCTCAAAAAAGTGTTAAAAATCTCCCATCAGAAATCAAACCAGCATTTTACACTAATAATAATCTAGGTAAACTTTTAATGAACGGTAAGGATAAGGATGATAGCTTATCTCACTCGGGAATTTATTCGCTTCAATGCAGTGACTGCTCAGTTTTTTATATTGGTAAAACAGCGCGCAACATAAACACCCGTGTCAAAGAACATCTCAGATGTCTACACAGCTCTGGATTCTCAGAATTCGCAAACCACTTGATCGAAAAAGATCATAAATTTGACAAAACAGCCGGCGCCAAACTGATTCATAAAAACAATATCGGTGTAAGATTGGATAATTTAGAGGCACTTGAACTTAGGAAAGCCATAAACACTAATAGTAAGGTAATTAATAATCAACTAAATTTAAATAAAAGTCCCATACTAAGATTGTTCCCTATTGATAAAGAACACGTCCGTTCCCTTCCCATTCCTCCATCTATGTCGTTTTCCTCCCTCTACACTTGACGAGTCCAGCCCATTATATATTATAACACACATGTAACCTAATGTTAGTAGAGAATTATACTGCCCTGATGAAGCTACGGTTGTAGCGAAACCCGGTCGGCATAAAGTATATAAAATAAAAGTGGTGTTTACAAAGTTATTGTTTTATTTTAAATTAATAATGTCGCATCACAAAGTATCCGCTTCATATGAACAAATATAATTTTTTTATTCAATGTCGTAGTTTATTCTTTCTTTGGCTAATTTAAGCATGTAAGAACGGAACTTACATGTTTCGCTGTTTGTTCGGTGGTCTATTTCATTCATTTTACTGTTGAAGGAGTTAATTTCTTTCTTCTTGTTAGCTGAGTGACAGTTAGCGCATTTGGGCGGTAGTTCCAGGGATTTACACTCGGAGATGGGATGATCTTCTGAACAGTGCTTGCATGTTGGTTTATTCATTTTATTGTAGCATTTTTGTGCTGTGTGTCCGAATCTTTGACAATGGAAACATTGGGTAAGAACGTTACAATCGGTTACATAGATTCTCATGAATCCTAGATGAATTTTTTTTCTATTTATAAGATGTAGTCTCAATTCTGGATTTGTTTGGAGAATTAAGTTTTTGCTGTTAGTTTTTTAGTTCGTAATGATGGCTTTGACTTGTAATATATTTTTATCTTGGTATTTTTCACATATCATTTTGATGTCGTTGTTTTGTTCAATTATGTCTTCTAAGAATTCTTTTTCGGTATAGTCTTTGTCAAGTCCTTTGAATATTACGCATGGATCCGTTTTCACAAGTTCCTCCGCTATTATGGTTTTGTCGACTTCATTTATCTTATCTTTAAATTTTTTTTGCCTCTTCTTTTTCTGGGCATGTTATTATAATGTTTTTTTTTGTTTTTTTAAATTCACTTACTCGAATTCCCAACTGCGATATTTTGATTTTTTGTATTTTCTCTTTTATTTTTTCAGTGTCTTCTTCTTTTAAGCTTTTTATAATTATAGGAAATCGTTTTTCTTGTGTTTGTGGTATTAAGTTTTTTACTGCCGAAGAGTATGAAAATAAGTTTTTTTGTGTTTGGTTTTTTTCTTGAATTTCACATTTTTCTTGTAATTTAGCTAATTCTATTGCCATGTGGGATATCATTTCCATGATGTTATTTATTTCTTTCATCATTTTTGATTTGATTTCTTTAGTAAGTTTATTTTCTTCTATGATTGTATGTAAGTCACTTATGTTTTGTTTCGCCTTAGTAATGAAGGCATGTGGATCAACCGCTTCCTCCATTTTCACGGGTTATGAATTATTTTATTTTCGGTTAATTTATATACTTTTAAAATTTGTCCGGGTTTGAAAGTGTTAATTTATTTGATCGCCGCTCACTCGCATCCAACACCGTTAGAGGTTGAGGCGACACTGTAACTTACTTTGTGGTTATCCATTATAGAAAAATGAAATAATTTAACTTTGTATAAACCACTTATTTGATGCGCAAATCCGACCGGTTTCGGAACAAACGTTCCTTCGTTTGAAAAAGAAAAAAAAAAAAAAAAAAACTTAAAAAAAAAAAAATTTTTAACTTTAAATTTTTTGTACCTAACTACTTTTTTTAAAAAAAACTTCTTTTCTATCTTAAGGAAAACGTTTAGATAACTTAGAAGCCTTGGAAATTAAAAAATCCCTTAAAAATAATGAATCTATTATTGTAACCGACGTGTTGCTCTCCCTCATTTCTTAATTTTTAATCTTATATGTTTTGCTCATGTACAATGCCCCGGTGCAACCAAATAAAGCTTGTGTGCCAAGTTTGCACCGGGAGACATTCTAGAATCCTATAATTTTAACAATTAATACTTTATTTATGCTTATTTACGCCTCCAAAGGCAACCAGGCTGACTAGCCTCCTTTTTATTTTTAATTAAGACCCCTTTGAGGGCCTTAATTTCCAGCCTTAGGCTAAGGCCCTAAAAAGGGCCATTTGCCTTCCCTCCCTTGCCGCTCTGCTGTTATGGCTCTGCAGGAGGCGGCAGCTCCGCCAAGCGGGCTGCTCTCTATTTTAATTATGGCCCTTTGTAGGGCCTTTTTTCGTCCTGGCCACGAAGTTCAATAATACCGTGCCGCCAGCAACGATCTTTTTCAAAACACATTTTTTCAATTTTAAATGTCTTTTTCTTAATACACAGATGCCCTGGTGACACAAGTAAAAACTTGGATACCAAGTTGCCACCAGGAGACATCCTAAACTTATTATTTTATCGCCTTCGGGGCTATTTCTCCGGCTACAAAGCCAAAAAACCAGTTTGGGCGTCCCTATTAAGGGCCGTCATATTGGTCAAAAATACACCATATTTTAATATAACTTCGTTTAAACACCCCGTAGGACACTGAAACTAAGACATTTCAGTGCAGAGTCCTACGGGGCATCCATAGAGCCATAAATAAACATTGTAACTCTTAAACTGCCAACGCTATATGCTTTTGCGCACAAATTTTGTACTTAGAAAAATTCCGATCAAAAAACAGTCTTTTTCCATTTTAAAAATCCAGGAACCTCGTAAGACGACGAGACAAACCGGTTTCGGTAGCCAGTCTTACGAGGAACCTGGGGAAAATACTAACTTCTTCACATCACTTTGCAAACTTAAATTAAACTCAAATACCTACCAACAAATGGTAAACATTTCCAAAATTGTTCCTAAATTCATTAAACTAAAAATCTACGGGTAAAGAATACCCGTACATACATGTTAGAATTAAGAAATACTTTATAAAAACTATGTTATAACCTATAGAATTATTATTAAATAATGATTTTAATCGACCACTTTCTTGAGCGACACAAGCAAAATGAAGTGCGACAAGAAAGTCGGCGTATTTATACTTACGGGCGAGGTCCAACCCCCCACCCCATAAATGTACCATGTGATCACCTTTTTGCCCAGATTAGGGTATAAAAGGGCGCGTATTTCTCATAATAAATTAGTTCTTCTCTACAGTCAACTCGTGTTATTATTCCTACTGGGAAATTTATTATCACTCAGCTGCCTCCCCCGCCGACCTCTGCCTGTCTTCAGTCCTGGTGCCAACACTCCTCCAGAAGAGCCGGCCCTACTTTGGCAACCGCCAGGCGCCAGGATCAGGCAGAGGATTAAGCACATCCAGTGTCCTTCACGCATCAGGCACTGGGTGCACGGGAGGTCAGTTTTATTATTTGTTTCCATCACCACCATCCTGTTCGTGCACTAAAAACCCGGTACTTTTTTATAGTCTTGTGGCGACGCTGATACGTCCGTTACAATTATCAACAAACAAAAAATATTGTCATATAGCTTAATCATGGATTTGTTCCCCTACCCACCCACTCTACACTAATACCTACCTACCCAATCTACATTATTATCTAGCAACAGCTCCACCCCTACCATTATAAAACATTGTTAGAAACTGTCAAATTAGTATAAGCTTTCCCTGACGAAGGAACGTTTGTTCCGAAACCGGTCGGATTTGCGCATCAAATAAGTGGTTTATACAAAGTTAAATTATTTCATTTTTCTACAATATTAATTGTTTTGGTTTTGCTCAGCGACATTTTATGACTTGTATTTTATGGCATTGTATGAGATTTGACTTAACTATATCTACATCATCTTGTGTTGGAGATTTTTAATGAATAAGTTTGTTTATAGCTTTACTTATTTCAAATGTTAATTGTGACGCCACAGAGTTTTATCATTACTTGGCTGAACTTTGTGAAATTGTAAACAGGCACTGCGCGAGGTGAAATCGTTTATTGGAAACACTTGTTTGCTTGAGAGTAAGAATTGCCACTTTAAAGGATTTTTGAATTTTGTTTGAGTCACGGTATTTATTGTCTAAAAGAATCGAATGTATTTATGCAGACGAAATAGAAACTATTTGGTGGTGCATTTATACTCTCAGATGCAAATTCCAACACCTCAAGAATCCCACAGAGCATAGAGTAATGAGGCCGAGCTAAACATGCTACTGAACATTTCAAAGTATGAGAAACCTCAAGAGTTGTACGATGAATCAGTCAGTTAGAGAATTACGTGTTTGTTCCTCAAGTTTCAGCCGCTCATAATCAGTTAGAGTATTGTACTGCAAAGTTGCAAGTAACATCTAATCAGTTATCGTACTGCAAAGTTCCGTGTAACATCGTGAAGTCGGTGAATAATTCACCAGGTTGTGGTACACGGAGGAGTAGTCTGTAGTGCAGCCTGCAGCCCCAAGCCGCAGTGGGACGCCGGGCCGCAGAAAGAAAAATGGACTGCATGATGGGAAAGCTATTACCGAGATTGGATGCCGGGGAGGCTGCTACGGATGCCGGGAAATGTGCATAAAATTTCAATCTGCACGTGATGAAGGTACTGGATGTTTCGTTTGCCGCACACCGCATTGTGAATTCAACCGATTTCAGGGTGATACTGAGACCGGGAATTGTTATTTTATGTATCTTTGCGCTGTTTGTAACGTATTGCTTCGTGAATGGATGCAATTGTTTTTAAATATGTAAGGTTTGTTGAAATAAAATTATTTAAATTTAATAAGACGGAAAATTTTCCGTTTGAAAAATAATGAATTAATTTTATATGATTCCGCACAACTGTCCAGGCGGAATTTTATGTTTTATTGAAAACAAAATACTTTGTTTACTCCACCATTATCATATTTTGAAACCAATGGCCAGGATAAACCTAAACTTTTTTTAAGTATACATTTTTCATGACGAAGAAATCACAATTTTAAAAGAGGACACCGGGATTAGATCTGGTAACAAAATATAGTTAAAGTCATTTCAATTTATTAATGTTGCCCTCTCACCTGGTACACACTTGCTGAGAATTCATTTCACTTTTCGATAAAATTTATTGAAAAAGAATAATATTAGACTTGTGGAATAAACAAGTGCAAAACTTTTATATTGATAAAATGAGAAACTTATAGATAATTCATCCTTGAAACATATTGTAATTTTATCGAGCAAAGTATATAGAGGTGGATATTTATGTTTTTCTTTAAAAAAATGTGTTCTTTCCAAAGAAATAAAGGTAAGTTTTTGTACCTACCTACAAGTATGTAGGTTCAAGCTATAAAATCATTACTTCATTTTCGTTTTTTTGTGTGTTTCTTTTTCATTATCAAATACTTTTTGTATGTTAAACTAATTAATACTAAATAAACATTTTATTTCATCAAATAATTGTTTCTGCTTAGTCTCAACCCCACATAAGTTTTTCATAATATTCTAAAAAATGTTCGCTCAAACGACCTGATTACATTAACTTAATCATCCCCTTCTCCCATAAGAATTTAATCAAAGGCTAAGAACATTCTCGAACGTGATACCCAATTAATTACATAAAATAAAATAAAATATATTTAAATCTGTTTTGTTTTTCAAAACTGTTAACAGATAATCTCTTATTCTAAATTCCAAGTACAGCCTTTGAGACGCCAACACAGGTAGAAATACACGTTGTTATTTTGTTCGCTGCGACGGCGACGTTAATCTGTGAGATGTAACATCTTGACCTATTTCCGTGGGCATGCGGCAAGACGAGTGGGAGGAAGTCGTGTGTTTCCCAGACGCCAGACGTTTTGATGCAATTTTTAAACAATCGTTCGAATGTCATCTCGTTTATCCGCTTTTCTAAATGTCTAGAACAGCAATGTGAAATGCTATTTAAATGTAGAGGAAACCTTGTTTCAAATTTAAAAAATAAAGAGTAGAAGCTACTGATTATGTAAAACTCTTACATATGATTCTTGTCCCAAGATCGTACCGCGGAACTTTGAGGAAAAAAATTCATGAACAACTTAATAAAAAAATGTAACTTTATTTTACATAAAAAAAGTTACGACAAATTTCTTATTTTCGTATGGTTTACGAAGCGTTCGTGTAAACTGTAAACACACCGATATAATTATAATTTTTTCGCACTCGGTCAGATGTTTTATTTAAGATTAGAAATGTGAGGGTTGCCATTTTGTTTTCCGATTACACTGGACAATTTTTATTTTAAAAAAAATTATTGCTTTGATGACAAACCTTTATTATGATTTTTTTTCTTTGATTATCAATTATCATGAATAACCACCGCCAAATTTAGCGGTACGAGGATGGAAAATTGAGTATAACGTAATCGTTTAATAATTTACACAAGTTAGGTTTTTGCGAGTTATTTCAATGATCTCTGTTATTTGATTTAAATAAGGTGAGGCGCACACGAGCGTTTTTTATCACGGCGATATTTTGGTGATTATTTAAAATATTATACAAATTCAAAAAAGGCGCCCTAATGTCCCATTTGCGCTGTGATGCTGATTAAAATAAAATAAAAAAACGTTTGTTTGTCAATAAATTTTCACTAATTTATAAATATATTTTTAAAATTTTATGGCATTGATTCTATTACCAAGTGGGTATCAGCTAGTTTTCAGCCGTGCCTCCAATGTAATATACTAGTACCTACTAAATTATATAAAGTTCAAAAAAATCCGCCTGCTGGGCCTGACAGCTAAAAATCTTCGGAAGCGGGTAAATTGACCGAATTGCAATTTTTCGAAAACATATTTTTTGAACATCAATTGACCGAAAAACTAGTTTTTCGAATTGATGTAAGTATGTATACAGTACGAACAAGAGTATTTTATTATAGGATGGACAATATCAACTAACCAAACCTTACCTAAAGTGAAATATATATTTTAAAAGTTGATTAACAAATTCTAAAAATATGTATTTCGGCCAATTGCTGTTAGAAAAATTAGTCTTTCGAAAAACTGAAATTCGAACAATTGATTACGAAAAATTGAATTGGAAAAACATGTCCGCTCTCGGTTTTTGCTAGTTGCTATTTTTGATAGTTATAATAATTATTAATCGGTTTGTTTCCACCATAAAATCTTCATCGGGTGTTGAACAAAAAAGTTCCTTTTCTTCAAACACAGCAAACTTATTTTGTGGCATTATTGGAATATAAACTAAGTATTTTGTTAATATGAAATTAATAAAATACTTAGTTTTAACAACTTTTATTGTTTAAAAACCAACATGTTTCGTAAGCAAAGAAAAAACTTCGTTCGTTACGTTAACAATGTGTCAACAGATTTCCAATGGATCTCCAAGAACATGACATCTTCGGTGAAAGAATGGGGTAAAATGATAACCGTTATTTCTGCCCTCTTTTCCTGCTCTCGTGACTGTCAAGTGATAACTGACAACTGACGTCACCAACTACCATAAGACGAGAGACACAATACAATGTGGGAAGGGGTCACTTATTATCGTTTTGAGGACAAACGTGAAAAGGATATTACATTTTGTGAGACTCTTAAAAATGTGTCAAATTCTGGCGATTCCTGTTGGGACATTTCCATGACAGACACAAAAGAAAAATGATCAAGGCTACGAATGAATAATATCAAAGTTTTTGTCAATTTTCTCGGTCATTTTTAAAGATTCTGAAGTGATGATTAGATTTTCTTCATCGTGGAGCTATACTATATTCCAAAGTGTCCTCTCCGAGTTTCCATTCTTAATCATTCTTCTCAACTTTACTGACCTTTTCACCTTATTCCAAGTCTCCTTGCAAACAGCCAGCTTTCTTCTGTATGTTATAATGGAGTCCTTCCACCTGGTATTCTTATATATAAATATGTTCATAGGCTATTATGATTCATAAACAATTTATTTAATTCGTTAAATTTTTAGGCAAAATCCACGACTAATATTAATAAATTTATCACAATTTGTTTAAAATGAGACAAGTTTTCTTTAGTCAGTATCTAAGCGATCCGACAAATTAATTTCCAGTGGATGAGCATTGCCGTCAAATCCAGACATTCCCAAAGTGAATCTTTTTTAAACCCTCATTTGGAAGACCATTCTCGCTGACATGCTCTGGCGTTTAGATGCTACCTCCTAATTTTAAAATGGGATTAAAAACATTTGTGTTCGGGTTAAATCCTATTTTAAAATTAATCTATCTGTCATCGACCTGTGGAGAATAATTCGTTTTTCCTTTTTTAAACCAATTCTAGATTGCATGTGGTCCATTTATAACAAACTAGCTGACTCAGAGAACTTCGTACCGCCTCAGAATCAATAACTGTTGTGTTAACTTATTAGCAGAATTAAATTCAATTTTTTTATTACGTCAAAATAAATACAAAATGAATTAATTTCAATAAATGTTCAAAAATCAAAAGTTAAAGTATTTTAATTACATTTTTTTAAATTTTTTTTTAAAATTATTTCATAAGTGATTAAATGTTACATTTTTGGCCATTTTTGACTACCATACTAGGCTATTGCCCGTGTTGTGGTAGTCATACATGTAACATAATTGTATATAAACAGATAATAAAATATAAGAAGAGAAAAGAAAAAAATAACATATTTAGGGATAAATAAAACTAAAAACAGATAAGAATATAAGAATTGCAAGTTATCTAAGAAATAAAGAAAATTTAAAGAATATTGAAATAAACATTGGTGAGCATTATTCTTCTTGAAATAAAAATAAAATTTGGTAAGTATTCTTCTGCACGAGAGTACATATTTGTAGTCATTTTTGATATTCGTTCTATGAAAGAAATTGGAAAGAAATTCATTGAAAATTAAAATACATTGTCACATATGTATTTTATTTACATTGTTACGATACCATTACGGCAAAAAAAGACAATAAACATAAGTTCCTTATCGCTAGAATGCTGCAGTTCTTTCTTACACATTAAATAATGGAGAGACACACAAAATACGTGAGTCCGTTTCCTCCAAGGTACTCCTTTTTTGCGACAGGAATTGCGTTTAATTTTCTTTATACGTATGCGAAAGGTTAATGATAATGATTGTATTTTTCCTTTGGGGGAGTGGGGGTGCAGACATACGTTCACCGTTTGTCTCATTTTTGACTGTTGTCATTTAGTGTGTAAGAAAGATGCGCAGCATTACATGTCTAAGAACGAAAGCAAAACTATCAGCGAATTGACAATTGACGTTTTTGAATTTTTGGAATTCAATCAAACTTCAATATTATCCTTGTAACTATATTCCGTACTTTCAGAATTATCGTCACGGCTAGGAGTATTGGTAGGGTCTACGGAGAGGTAACGGTGCGGGGTGCGAAATAGATGCTAGAAAATGATGACTTTTTTCTTTCGTAGGTAACAGACCTACGTACATCGTGTATCTCCTCTTTTAAAACAGCTGCAGCAATGTCGTGATAAGTATAATGTGAGTGAATTCTAAAAAACTGTTCCATACAAAATGTATGAGAAAATGAATTTTCTTCATAATTTTTTTGGTGAATTTTTCCGATGTTTTAATAGTTATTCTGCTATTCGGACGGAGACAAATCCAACAAATCAAATATCTTAAAAATCAGCCCAGCCGTTCTTGAGTTATAAATGGTGTAACTAACCCGACTTTGTATATTATGATAGTTAAACGAAATAAAAAGGAAACTAATCTGAATTAGTTGGCGACGCCATTCGACCGATACGAAAAAGTATTAATATTATTAACAATAAATCCAATTTATTTCATTTAATAAATAGTAAAAATTTGGATTTGAAATTCTTTTATTTATACTTTTATTTTTTTTATTTTATTCCTTTAATCCTACACTTCGATTCAAAAACTTTACTTGATTTGTATCATAAATTAATATTAAGTAGTCAAAAATACTAATTTCAGTTGTTGGTGCATGGGTGCACCAACAACTGAAATTGGGTGATGATAAATATCCCTGCGTAATGTGTAAATTTATTCAAGGCTGCTATCAGACAGGCGAACTTTTTTTTATACATTAATAATTCTTTATTTGAAATGCATATTTATTTTGTTTAAATTTTTGGCAGATGTTATAATGTTTCAACTTTTACTAACATTCGAAAGTAAATTGTCTTCTTTTGAAGGGCAATGATCCTGTCGCAAATATTTTTATCTATAAATACTTTCAGTTTCGTAAATCCTAAAATTATAATACCCCGTGCTTTTTCACAAGTCTACTCTATTACATCATAAAATTTAACACTCAGAGAGCTTGCACAAGTGATAAAATATAAAATATGTTGTTATTTAGTTGCGAGATTTACAATAACGGAAACAAACCACAGCCATACAAGTACCAGCGATACTTGAATATCTATTGAATTTGGTGAAAACTTCTGAAATCGCTATTGAGGAATTATTTATTTGTCGACCCAAAATATAAGAATGATTGTGATAACAGGCAGACCTACAATTGCCACTCTATTTACCAATTTTAACAATACTCGTATTTTTGTAAAAAAAAGACAATTTGTAAAGCTTTTATTTACTTTCCCCGGCGCTGCATTAAGCGCACTGAAAAGACAATGTCGTAAAATACAGATTTTCGCTTTCAGCTTCCGACCCTTTCAAAATCATTATAGGTTAAAAAATCACCGCAACTTTTACATTTATCAATTCCCACAATGCAGCGAAAACTTCGGAAGCTGAATAGCTCGCGATCTTTTTGTTTCATTAAACTTATACTTGTTCGCGCCGCTTTTAGTTGTAACTCGGTGAGATACTTTTGTGTTCCTGAAATGGATTATTTATTCTATTTATGGCAACAAATGCATCCTTTCCCCTCTCCTCTCTTGGCCCCCCCCAAAAATCCAGTTGTTCATGCAGCTCCGCGAGTACGAGGTGCTCATTAATATAAGTCGTTAAAACAATCGCTTTATCGCATCGCATCGCATTCCTTGAAACTATTCAAATTCGCAAGTAAACAAATAAAAAAGTGAAATACATCTCAGATAGTGAATTCATCTTGAAAGGAACTACATCACAGATAAACCTGCTCCTCTTCCGTGAGTGTTACCTACCTATATATTTGTTGCTATTGTATTTACACAGAAGTGCATTGCCGAATATTTTGTTATAAACTCCTTAGCGGGAACAATACTTTACATTTTATTGTCACCTAGGGCAGATCCAGCGGATACATATGTACATATATATTTTGAAGTTACATAATTTTTTTTAATAAAAATACCTAAAAATAAGAAAAAATTTTATAAAATTTCAACGGTCGAAATTTCAGCCGCTTTCAACTGCCTCCCCTTCTTCTTCCGCATCCCCTTCCCCTCTCGCCTTCCCACTTCGCCTTCTCCGCCTTCCGTCTACCCACTCCTCTCGCCCGTTTCTCCCGTCCCGCGAACTCCCCACTCGAGTTCCCCTCCACCCCTCCCGGATTCCCCTTCCTCCTCACGGATTTCATACATTCAGTCCCGGTACATTCAGTTTTCAAACAGCTCGCGTGCCACCTATTGCAATTTTTTATACAAATTTCGTAATGCCAGAACTCACTAGTATGTATAGATATCTTCGCGGGCGTGCCCACAACTACTCATCAAAGTTTCCTCGCAATCGGATGAATGGTTTAGCAACGCAATTTTATGACAAGAGCTCACTATTATATATAATAATAATTTTAATAATAATAATAATTTCTTTTGGAATACAGATTTGCTAGTTAATTTAAAAGGTAAGAAAATAGTAGTACCGGGCATTTCAATAAAAAGAGGGATTTTTCAAGGAGACTCATTGAGCCCTCTTTGGTTTTGCTTAGCATTGAATCCCCTTTCTAAAATGTTAATTAAAAGCAAGTTTGGAATAAAAATTAAGGGTAATACAAGAGAGAGTAGTATAGTTTCACATCTATTATATATGGATGATATAAAATTATTTTCAAATTCTGAATCAAATTTAGAGAAAATGATTAAGGTAGTTAAAATTTTTTCAGATGATATTAAAATGACTTTTGGTTTAGATAAATGTAAAACTATCCATATAGAGAAAGGCAAAATTGTAGATGGAGACGAGGGTATATTTAGAAATTTCAAAATTCAAAGTATGAAAGGGGATGAGGTTTATAAATATTTAGGATACCCGCAATCGAATAGATTAGATCACACTAGTATTAAAAATGATATTAGGATTAAATTTCAAACTAGGATCAGAAAAATTTTAAAATGCAATCTATCTGCTAAAAATTTAGTAAAAGCAATAAATACTTGGGCAATACCTCTACTAACGTACTCATTTGGCATAATTAAATGGTCCAATACAGATTTAGATAGTTTAGAACGATTAATTAGAACTACGTTAACAAAATTTAATTGCCAACATCCAAATTCAGCTATAGAACGAATTAATTTACCTAGAAATTTAGGAGGTAGAGGTGTAGTCAAAATAACATCTTCGAAACACAATCAGGTAGAAATGCTTAGAAATTTTTTCCATAGGAAAGCTAATAGCTCAGAAATGCACAAAATAATTTGCAAGGCAGATAGAAATATTACACCTTTAAATTTATATGACGAGAATGCCAACATTCTTATAAATACTAACCGGGAATTACTAACAGATACTAACAGATTCCTGGTCAAATAAAATTATTCACGCAAAACACTTCAATTATCTCAACCAAACGTATGTTGACAAACTTTCGTCAAACAAATGGTTGAGTATTGGAGAGTTGAGCGCAGAAATAGAAGGATTTATGCTTGCCATTCAAGATAGAGTCATTAATACTAAAAATTATAGAAAGCATATAATCAAAGATATAAATCAAATTGATGATTTATGTAGAAAATGTTTGGCTTTTCCCGAAACTATAGAACATATTATATCGGGATGTTCTATATTAGCGCCTTCCGAGTATACATTTAGGCACAATCAGGTTTTAAAAATAATTCACCAAAGTTTGGTAATTAAACATAACTTGATTGATTGCCGTAATGTAGTACCTTATTATGAATATGAACCAAATTCATTTATAGAAAATGAATTTTATAAAATATATTATGATAAAACTATACTAACAGACAGAACAATTAGTCATAATAGACCTGATATAGTTTTACATAACAAAATTAAAAAAATAACTTATATCATTGATGTAGCTATTCCAAATTCCTGTAATATTCAAAAAACTGTTTCTGAAAAAATTAGAAAATACACAGATTTAGGAAATGAGATTAAAAGAATTTGGCATTCTCGGACTATAAAAATATTACCATTTGTTATTTCGGCCACTGGCATAATACCTAGGAATCTGATTCAAAATTTAAGCATATTAGATTTGTCAAAGAATTTGTATATAAAAATGCAAAAAGCAGTAATTTTAAATACATGTAGGATTACAAAAGATTTTTTAAATATTTATATTGAGGGATCAGTAGGATTTATAGGTTCAATTAGAAATGCCACAGAGCCGAACCCTCTGATATGAAAATATCTGGAGTCGGTGAATTATATTCCCATTTGGTCTCTAGTAGGTTGACATGTTGTTCTTGTATTGTTTTGTATTTATAATACTGCAATTGCATAACGTGGATTCACTAGATGATCATTTGGGGAAGTGTATGAAAGGGTTTAGTTTTTCCTTCTTTTTTTTTTTTTTTTTTTTTTTTTTTTTTTTTTTTTTTTTTTTTTTTTTTTTTTTTTTTTTTTTTTTTTTTTTTTGGGGGGGAAAATTTAACCCGGACATTTAAATCTGGTTAGTAATTTGTACATTGAAGTTTACAAATTTCTAATTGATTAAAATATTTCATATTCACTATATTTTTTCAAGTTTTATGTAGCTCCTACAATACATCTTGAACTTTCCAATTGGTGTGGACTTTAAAGTTTCTGGTAGTGTGTTATACAACTTCATTCCCTTGTACAGTAGACTGTTCTGCGTATTCGCTTTGTCCTTTTTTTGTAGCCTAATTTCCTTGCACGTCCTTGTGTTATATCTGTGAATGTCTTTATTGTATACAATTTTATTTGAGAAGTATTTTGGTAACGTGTTGTTCAATATTTTGTGGATAAATACCATCGTGTTCAAGGTCAGCATCTGTTTCACGGTCAACCAATTTAGTTCCTTTAACATTTTAATTATTTTTGAAAATCTGTTTCGTCGGAGAATTATTCTCATAGCCCTGTTTTGGAGAATTTGTAACTTATTTTGTTCTCTTTCGTTACATAGGAAAAGTATACTTGAGCAGTAGTTGAAGTGTGGAGCAATAATTGAATTGTATATGGTGATTGCAGTTTTTCTAGAAATTTTTGGCCGAATTCTTCCAAAAAAAGATATCTTTTTGCCAATTTTCTTTTGGGTGTATTCAGCGTGTCTATTGAAGTTTAGTTTGGAATCTAATATAACTCCTAAGTATTTCATTTCAGTAACATTTTCAATAATTTCACCATCAATTTTAATTTTGCTTTCACTGGATGTCTTCTTGTATCCGATCACCATACATTTGGTTTTTTTTGTATTTAATTTAAGCTTATTTATTTTTAGCCATCTTGATACATCATTTAGTTCATTATTTAAAATGTGTATTAGTTCTTCATAGTTATCTCCAATTAAGTATATTAGTGTATCATCGGCAAAAAGTCGTACTTTGCATTTTGAAAATATTTTCACCATGTCATTAATATAGAGTATGAACAATAGAGGTCCAAGGACCGATCCCTGTGGTACTCCTAACTTATTTTCCATTGGTTTTGAAAATTGATTATTTATTTTTGTTACCTGCTTTCTGTCTCTCAAATACTCTTGTATTAATTTAATGGCTACAGATGAGAAACCAATTTCTTTAAGCTTTCTTATTAGTATGTCTCGGTCTATAGTTTCGAATGCCCTTTGAAAATCCAAAAATATTGCTAAGATAAATTTATTATTATTCATTCCTTCCTTCCATTCTTCGCCAATTACGTTTAATGCTGTTTCATATGAGTTATTAGATCTGAACCCTGATTGCTCTTGGTATAAAATATTGTGTTTATCTAGATATTTCAAAATTTGTTCTTTTATTATAACTTCAAGAATCTGCTCATATTTTGGTAAGGTGTTGATTGGTCGAAATTCTTCACATTTTCTGGTATTTTTTACCTTTGGAACCGGTATAATGGTAGATATTTTCCATGACTGTGGAAATTTTCCTTCTTCAATCGTCTCATTGATAATATTTAATAGAGTAGATCCAATTACTGGAAAAGCATCTCTTATTTTACTAATAGTTAATCCATCTGAACTATTCTTTGATTTTATTTTATTTAAAATGTTAAATAAATATTCTGCATTTATTTTTCTGAAGACCAATGATTCTTTGTTTGGGTCGATATTATCATTTGTGGGGTTAACAGCAATGTTGGGTATTAATTTGTTAATTTGAATGATACTTTCAATAAAATATTTATTAAAGTTATTAGCCATGTTTTCTTCGTTTATCTCTTTTGGAAAGTTTACAATTTTTATGTCGTCTTTGTTTTCGCCATGTACTTATTCTTTTATGCTTTTCCAAAATTTTTTGGGATCCCCTTCTTCTGAGTTTATTTTATTTTTTATGTACTCATTATGCGTTCTTTTTATGTCTTTGGAGTATTTGTTTCTCGCTTTTTTGTAGTTATCCCAATCCGTAGTACTATTAGTAAGGCATGCTCTTTTCTAAAATGCATCTCTATCGTGCTGCATCGTACGTAGTTCGCTTGTGTACCATTTATTATTGTTTCTTTTATGTATCTTCTGTTCTGGAACAACTTCATCAGTAGATTTTTAAGTTTAATATCATCTGGTCAGCTTTTTGGTTATATTCTATTTGATTTATTCCATTCCAATTAATAGTCTCTAAGGATTGAATGAAAATTTCCTTATTGTATTTTTTGTAATTTTTAAATGTTGTTATTTGTGTTTCCTTACTGGAGTTGCATTTTTCTCTGTCATTTATTAGAATTTGAATGATGTTATGGTCGGTAATATTAGGATTATCTAGTACTTTAATATTTAAGTTGAATTTATTTGAGATTACCAGATCAATCGTCGTTTTTGAGATATTTGTAATTCGTGTAAAATCTTTGACTAATTGTTTCATCCCTGTAGCTTGTATAATAGATTTTAGTTTTTTTGTGTATATGTCTGCATTTGCTTTAACATTTATATTAAAATCTCCAGCTATAACGTTTATACTTTCATCTTGTAAATTTTCCATGCACCATCTTTGAAAATATGTTAAAAAGTCGCACTTGCTTGTGTTTGGCGATCTATAAATTACAGTATATACACCTTTCTTGTTTCCTGATTTAATGGTGATGGCTAAGATCCAACAATGTTTTTCAAATTGATTGTTCGATATTACTTCATATGGAATTTTATTGCTTAAGAGAATCATCACTCCTCCTGTATGTCGACTATGTGAGTCGCAACGGATGGTATTATAATGTTCAAATCTAATTTCACTATCTTGAATATCTTCAGTAACATGTGTTTCACTCATCATAAGCATAAAAGGTTTCTTCTCCTCTAAAAGTATTTTTACCTCTTCGTAATGTGCCATGATGCTTTGTATATTCAGGTATATAATTTCATCTTTCTCGTAACTTTTTTTCATAAAAAAGAGATTCTGCTCATTTTTGCTTCTAGTTTTCTTTTATAAATTGGGCATTCCTTGCTCATGGCTGAGTGACCACTATTTAGTTTCAGTCCTAATCTATTGCTAGTCATTATACAATTGATGCACTGAATATCCTCCTCATGATGTTTTGCGCATTTTGGACAAGATTTTAGGTTTCTGCAATCTATAGCCTTGTGATTAAACCCATTACATTTAAAACATCTCATGATATTTAAATTATCAAAGACCCTGCATCTGTCCCATCCAATATTTATTTTTTCTTCCTTTAACATCCTGTGGTATGTCTTTCCGTCAACGTCAGCATATATGGTGTAGCTTGTTTGATTTCGTAGATTTTTTGTTTCTTTTACAAATGTTACTTTTATTTTTGAGTGCTGTTCAAAAATAAACTCATTTTGACACTTAATTGTCCTTTCCATTTCTTCAAAAGAATATTTTTCGGTTAAGCCTATAATTTTGACAGATGGATTTTTTTCTTGCGGGATTTTTACATCATATTTGTCACCTATCTTTGAAATTATTTGCTCCTCCATCTTTTGTATTGCAGCTACGTTCTTGCACTCCACTATTACTGCTCCTTGTTTAAAATTTCTAATTCCAGTAACACCAAAATTAACAGGATCTATGTTTTGTTTTATTTCATCCTTTGTTACCATATTTTTTTGATCCTTATCTTTCGGCTTAATAATGATGACAGGTTCATGTTTTTTACATTTACTTGGTTCTTCAATAGATTTACCATATTTCGTAATTTCAGCATACGATTTAGACTCAATATTTAAGATACTCAATATTAAGATGCAATCTGTCGAGTCCCTCCCCTTCTTTGGTAGTTGGTGCCTTGTATTCCTGGACCATGGCTTCAATGTGGTTCAACATTTCACACATTGCCTCAGTTAGGGAGGTTTTTTGATCCTTCGACAAGATGTTAGATGTTAGATGTAGAAACCATCGCGGGCAGGCACACATCAAATCCCCAAATTTTCATCACAATCGAATGAACGGTTGGCAACGGATAATTTCACGATGCCAGAACTCACTATAATTATATAGAAACTATCGCGGGCATGCACACATCAAATCCTCAAAGTTTCATCGCAATCGGATGAACGGTTAGCAAAGCATAATTTCACTATTGTATATAGAAACCATCGCGGGCATGCGCAATGCGCACATCAAATCCCCAAAGTTTCATCGCAATCGGATGAACGGTTAGCAAAGCATAATTTCACTATTGTATATAGAAACCATCGCGGGCATGCGCAATGCGCACATCAAATCCCCAAAGTTTCATCGCAATCGGATGAACGGTTAGCAAAGCATAATTTCACTATTGTATATAGAAACCATCGCGGGCATGCGCAATGCGCACATCAAATCCCCAAAGTTTCATCGCAATCGGATGAACGGTTAGCAAAGCATAATTTCACTATTGTATATAGAAACCATCGCGGGCATGCGCAATGCGCACATCAAATCCCCAAAGTTTCATCGCAATCGGATGAACGGTTAGCAAAGCATAATTTCACTATTGTATATAGAAACCATCGCGGGCA
The DNA here is from genome assembly GCA_917880885.1 of Limnephilus marmoratus. NCBI lineage: Eukaryota > Metazoa > Arthropoda > Insecta > Trichoptera > Limnephilidae > Limnephilus > Limnephilus marmoratus. Next base: position 48,342,670 of record OU862909.1, on the reverse strand, counting down.
TGCGCAATACGCACATCAAATCCCCAAAGTTTCATCACAATCGGATGAACGGTTAGCAAAGCATAATTTCACTATTGTATATAGAAACCATCGCGGGCATGCGCAATGCGCACATCAAATCCCCAAAGTTTCATCGCAATCGGATGAACGGTTAGCAAAGCATAATTTCACTATTGTATATAGAAACCATCGCGGGCATGCGCAATGCGCACATCAAATCCCCAAAGTTTCATCGCAATCGGATGAACGGTTAGCAAAGCATAATTTCACTATTGTATATAGAAACCATCGCGGGCATGCGCAATACGCACATCAAATCCCCAAAGTTTCATCACAATCGGATGAACGGTTAGCAAAGCATAATTTCACTATTGTATATAGAAACCATCGCGGGCATGCGCAATGCGCACATCAAATCCCCAAAGTTTCATCGCAATCGGATGAACGGTTAGCAAAGCATAATTTCACTATTGTATATAGAAACCATCGCGGGCATGCGCAATGCGCACATCAAATCCCCAAAGTTTCATCGCAATCGGATGAACGGTTAGCAAAGCATAATTTCACTATTGTATATAGAAACCATCGCGGGCATGCGCAATGCGCACATCAAATCGGATGAATGACAACGCATAGACATCTCATGTACTCACGTATATACATATATAGACAGAAGCAAGCATATTTTGATTTATGTATATATATATATAGATATATATATAGCAGCTGAAAATAAGAACTACGTATTTTTGAATTTTAGATACTCACATCACATCCAACATTATATTGATTAAAATTAAAATAAAATTTTGAGTTGAGGAAAATTAAAATTTTCAAACTTTTCTTCGAATTCATCCGTAATAATATTTCCTAATAACAGATTTTTAATTTATATTTTTTGCGCATTACATTATATCTTCAATTCATGCTTTGTAGTGTAAAAATCACTGTAAATTTAGCAAATAGGTGATATGTAAAAATTGTAAGCATCATATTATTTATTTAGGGCGGTGCATGACTGCGTTGGCATATTCCGAACGGAAGATCTCATAAAAAATTAAACCTCTCTACTTCAGAACTAGGATAAATCCCGCGCGGATCCCGCGGGATCCCGCATCTTTGAAATAATGTTATAAGTTTTAATTAATTAATCTGTTTTCTTAGATTCATCTTTAAATAATTGGCATAATTTAATAGTTTTGTTTAATTTTACACTTACTCCTAACAGTTTTATATTTTTAATTCAGTCTTATTCATATAATGACTAATAATCAAATCACAACTTTCTCTTAGATGCTACTATTATTACTATAATCTGTACTACTATCCTTTTCCAACATAAACTTCACATTCCAAATGCAACCTCAATTAAAGTAAAACCAGGGCCTCCACACAAAAAAACATTAAACATACCGATAACTCATACTTCATACGGGCAAAGAAACTTTAATTACTACGCAACCAAACTATATAACTACATGCCCACCACACTGAAGCAACTACTAACTACAAAGACAATCACAAAAAATACATCAAAGACTAATCCTCTAGTGGCCGGCGACTAGCGCCACTAGCGGTTGGCGGCAGGCGGGCTATCTTGTGCTAAACAGTGTTGCCAACTCGAATTTTAAATTAGAGCTAGGCGAAACCCAAAAAAGAGCCAAAAAGGAGCTAAAATTTTGAACATGATACTAAGCATGGGGGGGGGGTTGTTAGAGAATTTCAGAGAAGAAAAATTCCCAGTTTCCGGAGGGGGGACCTTTCGTCCTTCTTGTTGACTGCTTTTGAACAACTTATAACAAACACTCATAATACACTTGTTTATTTTTATCATTTTCAATACACAATTATTTTTGACAACGTCGAACAGGATTTTTTTATGTTTTTATTAATATTTTTTTCGTTAGACAGCGACTAGTCATCTAAAAAATTTAAGAAGCCATCCGGTTCCAGTTCCTGTACCATCGCGCTACTAGGACCGGCTTCATCAGGATTTTTTTCGTATACAGCCATTGTTCCAATTTTTTTTTAATTCTAGGGGAAGTTCATAATCCTCGCAACATTTATTGTGTCGCCTGAGCCCCGATCGAATTGTTATAATCGAATTAACCATGTCATTGCCAAGTCTATTGCTAGTTTTATTTTTGACAATATTTAACTGGCAACACGATTAAACGGTAACATTGCGCTCGTGCTACTCTCGATTTACGCGAAAGTTTTAGCGCCAAATTATTAACTTGCGGGATTCGCGGATCCGCGCTTTGGAGGTGCGGGATTGCGGGATTTGCGGGATCCCGCGGGATTGCGGGATCCCGCTTTGCGGGATTGCAATCCCTATTCAGAACTCTGCCGCAGGCCACATGGGATTGCAGGAAATGTGTAAAATGTAAAGGGTGTCAGGAAGCATTTCCACCCTGCCATTACGTTCATTTTCACACGAATACGCCTTTGAATACACATTGCAAATAACATTCCACTGCGAAAATGATTCCTTACATGGAAAAATAACAGAAGAACAATTTCCCAAATTCGGTAAAAAAAATATGTTCCAATTATTTCGAGTAAGCAATTACATGATTTTTATTATTCCTCAGAATATCGGCCCGTAGTCTATCTTCAACCGGCTTTGTTAAGAGGAAACTGGGCGCCGTTTTGTCGGTACAAACGGACTCCAGATACTAATATCTACAGGCACAGCCTGTATGTCGGACGAATATCTACACCTAATATCTATGAACTTCAGAGTGAGGACTAATATCTACAGTGCTAAGGTCGGACGAATATCTATGACGGTCCCAGTGGTGACTAATATCTATGGAACGTAGGTTGGACTAATATCTACAGAGGGTAGCTAAGCAAGAGGTTGTACGGAAAAGTATAAATTACTTCAATTACATAATTACTAATTACGTAAAGGCAAACTAACGTTTAAAGTACGTACCTGCATGAAGTTTTTGCATAATATTACTTATTTTGCTGTTCACGAGGACAGTAATTTATTGAGCAAACATGGAGGTCACAATACAAAGCTATTTATTTATTTCGAAATACACGGCACTACAACCTAACCTAACCTAACTGACATAGAAATGGTCATGGTAACAGACTAAATAATTTAGAAGCACTCGAAATAAAGAAAGCTGTTAAAACAAAAACCCAAATCCTTAATAATCAGCTAAATTTGTCCAATAGTCCGATGTTAGGGATTTTTACATACATACATACATAAATTAAGTTTTTTAAACTGCATACGCAATATTACGTTGTTCCAATATGCTATACATAATTGCAAATTCAAACTCTGCCAGTGCTGAAGATATTCGTCCACACTTTGGTTCTCATAGATATTAGTCAGCAGTTCGAGCTGTAGATATTCGTCCTTACTTTGGTACTCATAGATATTAGTCCGTTTTGTTCAGTTTTTGGAATTCCTGTAGATATTAGAAGATTTCTCCTACAAAAGTACTCCCAATTTCCTCTCTGGATTTTGAAGCTGGTGCAAATATTTTTTAATGTAATACAGATACATAAGCGTATCGGTACGTTTTGATTTTTTGATAGTTATATCTTATAGAAGTTAGGATCCTCCAAAAGTCATTCAAATTGTCTGGTTTGGACGCCATCAACAGACTTTTATTACATACAAATTAGACAAAAAAAAAATTATATTCTTCGAATTCAGTTGGTAAAAAAATCTTAAGAATCGGTCGAGTTTTGGGGGAGAAAATTGAGGAATACCAAACGTCGATTTTGACACTTTTATTTAGGTTTTATAAGCCTGAGGTGTAGTTGTCCCTTAACCTCAGTAATCCAGAAGGAGGGGGGGTGACGACAACAGTCTCGGCGACCGTGTTTCCTCTTAAGAAGTTAGTAAGGCTTGAGTAAGTACATAAGTACGTACGAATAGTTCCTATCTTGGCTGAAAATGAATAATTGAACACAAGCACTTAGATAATAGCAGTAAAATTTGAAAAAGTCTTGCAGTATAACCTAACCTGATGGTTGTGAGCGAAGGGAAGCCTTCCGTCTAACCCCTAATTTACGGCACTGGTCAGCAATTTATCTCAATTCTGTACTGATTATTTCTGGAAAAGCTTTGTATAAATGTATATCCTTCTAAGTCCTTGCATAGCTAATAAGTTATTCGGAATCTAATAAAAATATATTAACATTCCGAGAGCACAGTTTACGATCACTACAACAATTTTCCAGACCTTTTGTATTCAGGAAGAAATATTTAATGGGATATTTGTGTAAGAGTCCCTCGTTATTCTTAAAATTAACCTACGTTTGGCAAGAGAAAAAGTAGATACAAAATGTATGACTTCAGTGGGTATTACTGGTATTAGTCTGTGGGCCCAGAGGATGAAAGTCATCTACAATTAGTACGAGTTTCATAGGACATGTCGAGTTTTAGTTTAAAATTATTGTTTTGTTACGGACCCAAAGGACATTAGAACAATCCTTTGCAGATCCAATTACGCATTTTTAAGGATCACCAGTAACATAAATTGAGTTTGAAAGGGGTCGAAGGTAAAATCTATTTTGTATTTGATTATTTTTAACTGGGAAGGCTTCGATTCTGAGAAATCTTCCTTGAACATTATTTATTGAAAATACACTTTGAAGAACCGGGGGAGATTTTGAAAGATTAGGCTTAAGAGTTGTATTTTGAGTTTATTTCAAATTACTTAAGTGTTCAAATGCATCTTTAATTAGCGAAATGTACGTAAATACATTTCGCCATGATTAAAAAAGGTATTTAAAAAAATTGTCAAAAATACGTCATAATATTTCTAAATGGAAATTTAAAAGGTGAAATGAAATTTATGGTAAGTTATCATTAAAAATATGTTTAAACATTCGAAACTGATTTATTATAACCTATTATCGTCGCATTTTTTATTGGTCTGGTGAATGTTTTATAAAGTCAGATTTAGTCAATTTTGAGATGAATCTAAATTTAAAATGTCTTTGTAGAATTTGCGCCGTGACCGCTTCTTAACTCCCAAACCGAAGGTCGCGGGAACGAATCCCGGCGAGCACAAATAATTTTTTTTTTTGATTAATTTGTGATATTTCACAGTGAATTAATTTAAAAAATAATATATAGCATATTTGCGGAACGTTCCAGAGTGGAAAATACTTTCAGTATCGCCCTGGTGTAACACCATCATTCAGAATTGAAACGTTGCTTGAAATGGCCTGGTACTTCCCCACCTTCCTCTTCCCCATATATTTCCCCTCCCCACTACCTTCAGCCTCACAACACACCCCGATTGGGGATACCGTAGTCTCACTGGCTCCAAACAAGTAGCAGCTGGGAAGCAAAAAAATATTCCAAAAAAATTAAAAGGAAAAACGTGATAATAATTGAATAAATAACATTAATATTTTTGACATCACTGTTATGTTTAAAAAAAATTATGTTTATTATATTGGTGCCTTCTTCAGTTTTTAACAAATAGTTTATTAAACTGGATAATTTTATTACAAAACAACATTATGATTAAATCATTTTTTTATTGAAGATTTGAAAAACTTGCGGGTAAATCTAATTCATTTTTTAGATTTACTTAATTTATTAAACACAACGAATTGCCAGGAAAGTACACGTGAACTACAGAAGAGCGATAAACCTTACATGCCCAGTTCACACGTTTAGATTTTTGTTCATGAGTTTGTGCGACAAAGCTGGAAATAGAAATTGAACAAGAAAGCACTCACGTTTCAACTTAAATTGTATCAACTGTATTAATTAAACTGGCGTCAGTTGAAGTTGCGCACTTCTCGAAAATGTTCATATTGTGCGGGACAAACTGAATTGAATACTAGACAAATTTTATGTTATTCGGTAGAGTTGATCCTGATACATTCAGTACAATATTTTAACTAACTTATCACATACTTATTTATATGTTTGTACTTCGATTTAGTTCAGAGATGAATATTGTTTTGCATAGAAAGCCATCTTTATCATTACATAGTATAAAATGAAGTGGCTCAAAATGTATATGCGCATAGATCTTTTAAACTACGCAACGGATTTTCATGCGGTTTTCACCAATAGATAGAGTGATTCAAGAGAAAGGTTTATATGTATAGCCGAGAAATTCAAATATTCAATTCAGGCAGCGGGCAGCAGGTGGCGTGGGTTTTATAAAGGTTGGGTAATGGCGTTGTGTTTCGTTAGCCACTGCAACGTGTGGCCGGGTCTGCTAGTATAGTTTAAAGCAAAGTCGCTCCCGTTGTATTGTAAGTGAGTGGGGATTGGATATATGACAGAAAGGGGAATGGAGCACTGTAGACGATGACCACCGATAAAATCGAAAAACACCAACTAAAGTAGGGAAATGAAATAAAGGAAATCAATATGAATTTCGAAGAGCAATTGAGTGTGCGATATTTTTGTCAGTCCGTATTTTGCCAACACAAATAAGCTCGATAGTTTGCCCACGCGAGAACATGATGCCGAATGAAATATCAAAATGACGTGACGCTTATCGTGAATGAATGATAAAAATACAAAAAAAAAATGGCAAAAAAATTTTTTTTTTTGGAAACGGATACCCTAATTACCTAGCGGTATGAAACATACTTTAAAACCTATTCTTATACCTACCAAATATATATAAAAAAAAATTCATAAAAATCGGTCAAGCCGTTTCGGAGGAGTGCGACCACAAACACCGTGATACGAGATTTTTATATATATGTAATATATAATAGGAGCGGGCTGGCAAGTGGGCTGCTGGCAGCGGGCGGTGTGGATTTGATACGTATGCAAATTAACAGGTGACGTTGGTTATAAAGGTTGGGTAATGGCATTGTCAGTAGATGGCGTTGTGTTTCGTTAGCCACAGCAACGTGTTCCCGGGTCTGTTAGTTATTAAATAAGATAACATTATGACTCTTCTAAAATAACGAAATCAGAAGAATTAATTATATCACAAATCACGTATCTATCGGTTATCAATTCGAATAGTGTTTCTCTCCTGAGATGTCTAAAGCAGGCCCCGGAATTTTCATTCAATTCAACCGATCAACTCTTTTGAACGAAAAGTCGAATAGTCTGAAGGCAAAAGATCGCAAATGCTCCCAACTGGGAATGTTTCTGTTCCGTGTAAGTATGATTAAAAAATTTGCATCAATTTAGTTGAAATGTTTAGGAAAATTTGTGTAGGTACCATTTAAAATCGATAAACTCCAATTGCAAGCTTTGCTGTACCGTAACAACATCCACTTAATTGGCAATAAATATTAATTTGAACATATCCATATCTTACATATAAAAATCTCAGTGTTTCTGGTCGCACTCCTCCGAAACGGCTTCACCGATTTTTATGATTTTTTTTAATGTATATTTTGAAGTATATTTCATACCGGTATGAAATATACTTTAAAACCTATTCTCAAAATATACAATAAAAAAATCATAAAAATCGGTCAAGCCGTTTCGGAGGAGTGCGACCACAAACACTGAGATTTTTATATGTAAGATATGGATATGTTCAAATTAATATTTATTGCCAATTAAGTGGATGTTGTTAGGTGATTAGGGTGTCCCTGCTAGAAAAAAAAAGGATTTTTTTTACAACTTTTTTTTGTTTGTATTTTTTTTATTTGGCATCAAAAAATACCTATAACCCAAATTGTAATCCTCCTATCACCCCTCCCATTTTTAATCGCGTTTTTAGTATTTTTGCATGAACAAATTTAACCGTCTTTTTTATTTCAAACAGAACGAAATTATTTATGTTGTTGAATGACAGATGGCGCTACGTCCACCTCATTGAACTTTCATCCACACATGCGCAAGACATTCACGAGAAGCGTCGCGTTATTTTGATATTTCATTCGGCATCATGTTCTCGCATGGGCAAACAATCGAGCTTATTTGTGTTGGCTAAAGACGGACTGAAAAAAAAACGTTCACTCAATTGCTCTTCGAAATTCATATTGGTTTTGTTTATTTCATTTTCTTACTTTAGTTGGTATTTTTTTTGCTTTTATCGCCGGTCATCGGCTATCGCGCTTTATTCCTCTTTCTGTCATGGATCCTATCCCCGCACACTTACAATACATTCGTTATTTTTTTATTTAATAACCAAAATATTCACTAGAAATGATTTATCTGGCAGAACAACGTTTGTCGGGTCAGCTAGTATAACATTTCTATATATATATACATTATATATATATACATTAAAATAATAATAGTTTCTCGGAGTTTGCCAACCATTTAATAGAAACTAGTCATACAGTCATACCTTTAATTTTAACAATGGAATAGAATTAATACATTGTAATGTCAATGGCATTCAATTGGATAAATTAGAAATTTTAGAGATTAGAAAGAGAGAGAAAAATTGTTTTTAAATGACCCATTATTAAATCTATTCCCCTTTTAAATTTTTAATTGTTCTATATTGCCCCTCGTCTCCTACACATTATTTTCTTTCAAATTTTATTATTGTTTATGTCTATTATTTTTCTCTATTACCTATGTCTATTTTTAAAATTAGTTCTGTCAAAACCCTGAAGAAGTCAGCTTTGCTGACGAAACATGTCGGTTTTTGTAAATAGTTAAGTGGTTAATACAAAGTTATGTATTAATTTCAACAAAAAAATATTTTTACTATTTTTTTTTAATATTATATTAGCTTCACACAAAAGGCCCTGAGTGAAAAAAATTCCTTGTAGAAAGGGAGCATCTTCGATTGAAATATCTACCGCATTAACATTTAATTAACAATACATATTCAAAATTATTTTATATTATTTTATTTTTTTTATACATTTGATTTATGTAAGTACGTATATATAATGTATGTGTTATAATTTTAATTTTTTTAATTAAAAAAAAATATATATATTCTCTTCCCTTTACACACGAGAAGTAACACTCTCGTAAAGGTTATATATCAATTACATATGTATGTTTATACTGTTTCGAATCAATGTTGCACGTTAGTATTTAATGATTTGAGTTTAATCCGATTGTAACCTGAAAATGTAGTTACTCATGATTATATTATGTGTATATGTATATAAAAACTAATAAAAAATAAATAAAAAATAAAAAAAAACAAGGTCCCTCCCTCCTGACGTTCGTGCTCCAAAGAATAGGACTTTTGTCGGTCTTGCTCGGTTGCTAATTAGATTTAAAGCATAAATGGTGTGAAAAGTTTTTGTAATTTCAACAATCTGAGAGTTTCAAAGAAATAAATTGAGCAAAGTAAAATTATACATTTATTTTTACTTTGAAACAATTTACAGAGGCAAGAAAAATATTGACGGTCTTAACCTAGTGGTCTGACCATTCGACTGAGAGCCTACGAAGTCACTGGCTCGATTTCCACGACGAAGTGTAAGTTTTTGAAATCTGAGTGTTGAAAAAAAAACCGTAATTTTCCTATCACTTATACCCAATACTTAATACCCAACTCCATATTTTCAATATACCCAACTCTATATTTTCAAAATACAAAAAAACGCTATGGATCTTTACATCTGCAATACATTTCGATCACAATTTTACACTCTGACCACATCATCCCCCTATACATTTGTCGCATTTCCTATCCAATTATGATGTAAAATATTTATAACTTATTCTAAATAATTTAATAATTATCATTAACAAGCATACCATTCACAATTTGGGAGGCGGGTATGGGTACCCCCGCCCCGTGAACCATTTATTGGACAACCAACACCCCTGCCACAGGTCACCCCAAGTGGTTCGCTACGTTTGGTGACTTAGCAGGGGTGCCCGGGTTCATGGGATGAGGTTTGTCTAGGTCTTGGTGGCGGATACGTTTGCCCAACCACTGCGTAGCGGGCTGGATCGGAAGAGACTGATTGACGGAGGCCTTTTGACCTCTCCAGCCGGATTCTCCCGACCCTTCGCCTTGCACCGCGGTGTGAGGAATAGATTCATACGTCCGTCACTCCTGGCCACACTGACCCCCAGATTCCTACCACCCCTCATACCTTTTTCCTTCCCATATATTCTTCTCCTTCCTTTCCCTTAAAAACCCTCCACACAGCATCCTCAAAGATGACATAGGCCCCTAGGGAAATTGTTTTACTCGGTGCCTCCTGAGTTTTTTTTTTTTACATGAGCACGCAGGAGGTCCTGAGGAACATAATTTCCCTCAGGGCCTATGTCATCTTTATGCTCAACTATGATGCTGTGTGGGTTTTTTTAAGGAAAGGAAGGAGAGGAAATCTCTAGGAAGGAAAAGGGTTTAAGGGGTGGGTAGGAATCTTGGGTTCAGTATGTCCTGGTCATCCGCCTCCAAGACCTAGACAAACCTCACCCCATGAACCCGGGCATCCCTGTTAAATCAACAAACGTAGCGAACCACTTGGGGTGACCTATGGCAGAGGTGTTGGTTATCCAATAAAGGTTCCCGGGGCGGCGGTACCCATTCCCGCCTCCCAAATTAAAAGTGTGTGGAGCTAATGTAAAAAAAAAAAATACCATGTAAAATTTTAACCAGTAAACGTCACCCACCATATCAAAAGGACCTCCCTAGCATGGCGAGTGAAATAATATCTATTAAAAAATGTGAGAAATGTGAAAAAAAAATTACATGAAATAAAAAAAATAAAAAAATGTTTGTCCATCTTCTAACTTACTAACTGGTTTGTTTATGAGGCGGTTCCACCAAGGGAGACCACAAATCAGAATCAAAATTGACCTGAGCTATATTTAGTAACCAAATCTAAATAATCAGGTACCTTCTAGCCTTCATCATCCCCTTTGCTTCCCGTCGCCGGCTGCCCTCAGTCACAAATCACTCCCAAAATAGGGAATACCAAAATCACCGAACACTATTTGGCTCTCTATTAATAATAATATTTAACACAACTTAATTTTTTGTACTTACTTAATTAGGTACATTATTATTATTTATAAATATTCTCACAACTCCACTTCTTCTTCTTCAATGGCGCTACAGCCCATTTCGAGCCTTGGCCTCCTTCAAAATAAGCCTCCACCGCCCTCTGTCCTCGGCCGTCTTCTTCCAATCTGCAACATGGAGTAATCCTCTTGCATCCTTCCTGACATCATCCTCCCATCTCAGTCTAGGTCTGCCCGCCTTTCGTTTACCTCCCGGGTGTCCTGTCAGAACCTTCTTCGGTACTCACAACTCCACTAATTTTTAAAAACTACTGGAGCGATCAAGCGAAATAAATAAATTTGCCTCGATTGCCTGAGATTTTCCGAAAGATCATTTTTTAAATATTTCGCCAACCTAAAAAAAATTATACCCTCTAATTTTAACATGGAGACATAAAAATTATTATGGTGCTGTATAGCCAATGAATTAACCTGTATTTTACTGTTTATTTCATATTTGTAGAATTTATAAAAAAATAATAGTTTATAACTGCGCGAATCTTGCGTGTTTTTTACTTTGAAACTGCCGTGAGGGGTACTTTAAGTATTTGAGTCGAAACGGAATATTTTCGATTTCTGTATAGAATTTTGATAATGAAAGGAACGTATCTATGGAAAAAAACTTAACATTTACCGTAAACAGCTGATTAAAAATTTGTTTTTAACATCGTTCTAAAATAGTCTACGAAGTTACAATTTGAGATATCTATGGTTATAAAAAATAAAGCATTTCAATAGCTTCGTTTTAAAATAAATGGCTGGCCAAGAAAATGTTTAAAATAATTATTATAAATATTTTACGAATGGTAAGAAAATGAGGTCCAATTTTGGACCGCTATCAATCGCAGAAAAATAAATGTGGTCCATTTTTCGACCATAATCGCTCCAGTGGATAAACTAATAAAATTAAGCAGGTTCAAGAGAGGACTATATTCTCTATACCACCCTGGTATGAGATCATTATTCAGAATGCTTGAAAGGGCTATCGCCATGTTTTGTGACCAAATCTGAATAGCCAGGTACTCCTCCTCTATCTTCTTCCTCCTCCCATTACCTTCAGCCTCACAACACACCCCAATTGCGTATGCCATAATCTAATTGGGTGAAGATAGTTGGGATCTGTTGGAACTGTTGTGCGGTATTCATATTTAAAAAACCAACAAACCGATTTTACCAACAAAAGGATGGTCGACGGTAAACTCATTTTGTTTTTAAAAAGCATTCCCTGAATAAAACCCTTCTGTAACAAATTCACAATGCCCGGGAATCTAATCAAAATTAATGTTTTCTATATTGAAGAGATCATTACGCATGGCTAAACACCTGTATTCATTTAATAAATTCTCAGATCGTCATCGTGCTGGAGAAAAATTGTAATGGCAAATATTCAATTAATAATTTCATTTGCGAGCATTCGGTTTGCAATCCATATTAAAATAGCTATATGTATATTTGAAATAGCTAGAATGTATATTTGAAAAGAAATTATAATGGATATTATAGTAGGTATTTGAAGATCGCTGTCTTTACTACCCTGCTGTACAAAGTTCAAAGTACACCGAGATTCAACACATTATTTTTGAAACAATGGAAATACTATGGAATGAAACCATGTTAGGTTTTTTGAAAGTTAAAATGTACATTTAAAAGTCCAAGTGGATCAGATGGAATTCATGTGAGCTGAAAATAGATGTTATAGAAAATTGATCAGTTATAATATTCTCCTGACGAAGCTTCTGAAACCGGTAGTGTTTTAAAATAAAAGTGGTCTTAAACAAATTTGTTGTTTTTTATTGTGAAAAATGAAATTTTATTTAAAAAATGTTTTTTTTTATTGTGAAAATAGATGCGTGGCGTTAAAAAAACAGACAGAAAATCTGTGCTAATTTTAAGACGCCGGTGCACAATGCTTTATTTTTTTCTGTTTAAAATTCTCTACTTCATAAATTCAGAACAAAACAATGCTTCTGTGATTACAGGAATTTTTTCACTTTGCACAGTCTTTAAAAATGGTAAGATCAATATTTTTTTTAACAAACTAAAACCATTTTTTTATAAGAAAAACTCTCCTTTTATAACTTTTGAAGGTTATTTCCATTAATGTAATATATCATAAAAGAATAAGAGAAAGAATAAGAAATCCCGCAATTACCCCCACCCCTTTGCTCACCTCCCACTCAAACACCTAACATTCTGTATCATATTTTATTTATAATATTCTCCTGACGAAGGAAGGGTGCTTCTGAAACCGGTAGAGTGTTTTAAAATAAAAGTGGTCTTAAACAAATTTATTTGTTTTTTATTGAAGAGAAAGAATTGGTTAACGCGCACGTCCCGGTTAGACGAGAGATCTGAGTTCGAGTCCCAGTTGCGACGATTGTCTTTTTCTATTTTTCTTTTTCTTGTGTTCTCCTGTTCTCTTTCATATTTTCCTTTAGATTATTATTGTTATCTTCTTCTTCAATGATAAATTAAAATCATTTTAGGTTTAGAACGAATCCCGCGTACATAAGTTTGGCAACGTAAAATTAGTTTAAAAAAATCAAATATCCGTTATGCAACTGTCTATCTCGACACAGGTATGTCCTAGTAAGGCAGCTTTCGAAAATCGCATGTAAATAAACTTTATCAAATGAAAATATATATTTTTTTAAATATGTATTTTACACAGTAAAAAGATTAAAGTTATAAACATAAAATTGTGAAAAGAGTTCGTACGCTTTTTTCCACGAAGGCAGTAAAAAAAACTAGTCCATTTTTGCTCAAAAGACCCAGATAAATTTATTTGTAGAGAGAGCGCTTAGGCAAGTTATTTTGACAAACTGTTAGAATGTCGTTAAGCAATTTTCCGGATGGTTAAGCAGTCAACAGCACACGTTTTGTCTTTCTTTTTGTATCCTCGAAAAACTACTCATATTGTCATATTTTCACATACACTAACCTACGCACACATACACATTTTCATTTATTTCCACATAAAGACCGCTGATGTTTTGCGCAACCTTCTCAGCAAATGACCCCAAACAAGACTGTGAGAAGGCTTAAATCTCAAAAATTACTTAAATATTCATATTCACAAAGGATGTATTCAAATGTGTGAACACGGTCGTAATCCTACCTTTACAGGGGATTTATGAGGTATTGTATGGCAACATTGGTCCTTGTGTACGAGCCATTAGAGAGGCTATTAATGAGGCCCCGCACGCAGTCAGGTTATCACCAGGCCGTCGCGAGGGAGACTCATTTCGCCGGCAGTAAAATACACCCCAGACCTATCACCCTGGTAATGGCGCCCCACGGAGAGGCCACTTCCACGGTGATAAAGCGTCGTCCCATTTGATATCGCATTCATTATTATGAGGCAACAAATACGATATTTCAACACGTTTATTGCAGCAAAGTGGCGGTAAACTTCAAAGGCGTTCACATTATTTAGGTACGTTATAAGCCTATTTTAAAGAACTGCTACTTCGTAGACAGTACACAAGTCTCCAATAGACTCAGACCACAGGAAAATAATATTACTAGAATTAAAGTAAATTGTGACAATTCACACACTCGCAGTATTATCGTTTATCAAAATACTAGCTGGTACCCGGCATGCGTTGCTACGCCATTTAATAAAGAAATTGTTTCTCCCTGCGTGTCCTTTCCCATTCGTCCCATTCCTCTTCCAAGTGAACCCCCTACCCGAGTTAACCTCCAACCATTATTACCAACAATTATAGGTGATTTAGCAGGGGTGCCCGGGTTCATGGGGTGAGGTTTGTCTAGGTCTTGGAGGCGGATGACCAGGACATACTGAACCCCAGATTCCTACCCACCCCTTAAACCCTTTTCCTTCCCAGAACTCTCCTCTCCTTCCTTTCCTTAAAAAAACCCTCCACACAGCATCCCCAAAGATGACATAGGCCCTGAGGAAAATTATTTTCCTCAGGGCCTCCTGTGTGGAGCTCATGTAAAAAAAAAAAAAAAACCTCACGCATTCCATACATTAAATGCCGGTACATTCAGTTTTCAAACAGCTCATGTGCCACCTATTGCAATTTTTTATACAAATTTTATAACGCCAGAGCTCACCAGTAGTTTTATACTAACCTTGTCCTGACAATAACGAACACACAAAAAAAGAATTATCCAATTTGGTGCAGTCGTTCGGAAGTTATGCGCGTACATACATTTCGGCGATTCATTTTTATTTATTTAGAAGAAGAAGATGAAGTGAGATTATGAACGAAAGTTATAGTAACTTACTTCTTTATCATGTAATCAAACAGTATTAAAGCCTTGCGTCTGTCGTACACACTCGATTCATAAATGGATACAAAATGAAGTGCTGCCATCTATATTATTAATATGCTAAAAAAGCTACTTTTGTAATTCGGTTTCGAATTCAAGATAACCTAAGAGCTGTACAATTAGATCCGCTGTTGTGTAAAAAAATTACGCAGTTAACACGCGGTAGAAGTTAAACCTCCAGAAAACGAAAGTAGACATGAGTGAGGAGGCTACGAAGCACCGCACAAAGAGGAGACCGATTATTCTATCTCATTCTCTCGCAGGATAAATCCTATAAATGTATGTGTTTGTCTCTTTTCAGTGTCGCATTTTCGTTTCATCGATTTTCAATTCACAACGATGTTATTAAGTTTTCATTTCTATAATGTCTCGTCGAAACGTTTTCCACTAGCGATAATCGGTGCACACTGCGTATAGATCGGATTTTGTAGTTTCCAGTCGGTGGCGTTTGATCGTTGGGAGCGTTTGGGGCAAAATCGGATTAATTGGATGAACAAAGGGGAACCGATTTTTTCACTCCGCGTCTCATCTAAATGTAATACATCAATGTTTTTAATACTAATAAAGATTTTTTAATCGATTTTAAAGTTTGGACGTCATAGCAATACTACACAGTGTCATTGGCACCGTTTAGTATATTTCGTCGCTAGAAAAAAATTAAAGGCAGTTTCGTAAGATGCGGTACCGCCATTGAACTTTCTTTCAGGAGATTTTTTTTTATATGAATACTGCACAAGAGTCCCAACTGCTTCCGTCTGGAGCCAGTGAGACAATGGCATCCCCAATAGGGGTATGTTGTGAGACTGAAGGTAGTGGGGAGGGGAAGGAGATGGGAAAGAGGAAGGTGGGGAAGCACCTGGCTATTCAAATCTGGTCATCAAACATGGTTTAAGCCATTTATTGAGAGAGTACCTTCCACTCTGTAACATGCCGCAAATATACTATATATTATTTTGAATTAATTAATTGTGAAATGCCACAAATGAATCAAATCAAATTTACTTGCGCACGCCGGGTTCGAACTCGCGACCTTCGGATTGTGAGTCGAGAGTCTTACCCCTCGACCACGGAGGCCGTATTTATACAAGGTGTGGCAAAACAGGCAGCGCAGTTTTGAATGGCGTTTTGAAAAAAAAAGGCGAAACTTACAGAAATGGGGTATACTTTATTTTATTCGGTACATCACGGCGCGCCGTTTTATACATCAAGTCCTGAAGATGAAATCAGAAAGACGTTGGCCCCCAGCAGCGATACATTGATGAAGGCGATTTCTTAAGTTTTCGGATTGATTTTGGCACATTCCGATTGGCGTAACGCCGATTTCATCCCGAATTTGATCCTTGAGTGATCCAAGGTGTGAGGTCGATGAATTTTTCCTGGAGGTAGCCCTACAGGAAGAACTCGCCACTGCTTAAATCTCACGTCACCCCTCAGAGAGACGAGGCGCGCAGGAAACATCTGTCGCAGTTTTGTTATTGAAACTCGAGCAGTACGGGCCGTAGCACCGTCCTGTTGAAACCAGATATCTCCCAGATCTATTTCCTCTGTTCCAACGTGGAAACATAATGTTGAGCGTCGACAGTCACGGTTCGTCCATTCTCCTCAAAAAATACGGTCAATCATTCCAAATTTGAAAATTGCACACCACACGGTCACTTTTGAGGAGTGAAGACGTCTCTCGTGAAGTTGCCTTTTGTTATTTCCAGCCCAGTATTGAAAATTTTGTTTATTCGCTATGCCCATCGAGATGTCAAAATGCAACCGAAAACTTCATAAATCGCCTACATCAATGTGTCGCTGCTGGGGGCCAACGTCTTTCTGATTTCATCTTCAGGACTTGGTGCATAAAATGGCGTGATCTACCAAATAAAATAAAATATACCTCATTTCTGTAAGTTGCGCCGTTTTTTTTAACAGCTGTCTGTTTTGCCGCACCTTGTACTACATACATCCTCATTCTGCCAAACGTAATCCTTTTTTGACTTATGGTAGTCGATTTCGGGGTTCATGTTATTTTGAAGTACATCATCGCATACATTATAACACCACGTAAGTAAAAAGAACGATTTTTTTTTTCAAACTTATTTTAAAACTATTCAAACTACGATATTTTATTCCCCCTGAAAACCTGCGTAAAATAAGTTAGGTGCTGTTATAATGTTAGCATCGACATATAATATAATTATGTTCAAATTTCAACGCTTTAATTGCCTTGCCTTTAAAGTAATATAGCCTCTCTTAAAGAATTGCTATTATGTAGATTCATTATGTCTACAGAAGATATATTAGACCTCAGGGAAACATAGATATGTGCATTAGAGAATATAGCAGTAGATTTCGCCCGTTTAGACTGCATACATGCGGACCTGGTAAGGAGTAATGTGCTATAGACATTTGGAGAGTAACAGGCTATGCAAAACCAAAAGCAATATTGAAATAAATGTTCCCAATTTCTATTGTTTAAGACACCATAACATATTTCCCTTGAATTTACTATAACGTATTTTAGCCCTCTGGTCCAAATTTGTTGACCATTTAATAAGATAATATGCTGAAGTAAATATTTTCGTCGATAATTTATACAGATTCAGGAAAAATGTTGTTGCTTGTGCTAATTATATTATTTATCACTTGTTTCTCTTGTGTCTCTTGTGTCTCATGTAACTCTTGTGTCTCTTGTGTCTCTTGTGTCTCTTGTGTCTCTTGTGTCTCTTGTGTCTCTTGTGTCTCTTGCGACTCTTGCGTCTCTTGCGTCTCTTGTGTGTCTTGTGTCTCTTGTGTCGCTTGTGTCTCTTGTGTACCTTGTATCTCTTGTATCTCTCGTGTCTCTCGTGTCTCTTGTGTCTCTTGTGACTCTTGCCTCTCTTTGTATTATTTGTCATTTAAATGAACTTTTATAAAATTTTGCATTTTATTGTTATTGTTTCTTAATATTTATTTGGAATAAATAAATTAATACACAAATCTACTGAGTACCTTTACTGAGTTTCCATAACTGGATTATTCTCACAAAAGAGAGGACTTCTGTAAAAGCCGAGTATAAATAAATAAATAAAAACTACTAAAATGGGTTTACGCACTCAAAATAATACTTTTACCTTGAATCAACATCAGATACGTTTAATTTATTTACAGATTCCATCCGTAAATAAATCTGCGTCTTCCAAAGAAAATGAATTCCAAATAAAAGCGTAACGAGGCAAATATCCACACCTGGCCTTTCTACCACTGTGGTTGGGATAATTCAATTGTAAGCCTGGTTTGACACAAAAGCATTCCGAGATGAACCCCTATTTATATAGGCGGGCACTTATCTACCCAAAGGTACACATTAACCCACCCCTCATCGGACCAAATTCGCTGAAGCATCGATCGGATCCGTCCGATATCGAATCAAACCGCAAATAGAAAAATGGTTATTCTCTCTGCAATGGAATCGTACGGAGAATACTGAATAATTTATGAAAGTCATTCTTTAGTAAGTGCTTCAGTAAATTCACGCTCACATTACGGTACCCACCTACGCAGAATTATTATTTGCAACAATCCAATAATAACATTGCAAATTTACTACGCATGTAACCTTTTTGTAGTACCAGACTTTGCGAAACCTACCTTTGCGATTTACGTTGATCCTAAAGTGCACCTTACCGGGAATTAACTTAATACGTCGTGAAGACCATTATTAGGGAGCTTAAAATTCGTCCACTAGCTGGTGTTACGGACAAATAATAATACTGGTTAACATTAACCAATAATGAATAAAAGAAATGCGCTGCTAATTCAAAACACAAAAATCAGAACAAAGGCTACGTACGTTTGTATGAAATGTGGCGTCCAAGTCGAAATGAACAGATTTTATTAACACTATTTGTGCCCGTTTTACGTCAAAATATTTTATGATGGAAAATAGAAACTACAAAATACAAATGAGAGTTAAACCTCCATAAGATTCTGCCCTTAATACGGCTGACCTGATGGAAATAATGCTAGGATTTCAAAATTCTGACAAAGTTGGTGCCCCGTTAGAGCAACCCAGGGGCATGCAGAAGAAAGGATATAACGACGACTGCGTGGAAAAATCCTAGACAGATGGGGAAGGTTCGGATTTCGGATCATGAATGGCTAGAGACCGGAGTCGCTGGAGAATATTTGTGGGAAGTGTATCAAAATCTCCCTCGGGAATGTAGCAACGTGAAGTTAGTTGATTACATATGTGTATTATGTAGATTCATTTAATTTAATATCGTGCAAATACTATACGTAGACACACCATAGACACGTTATGGGGAGATTATTTTCACCTAGCTCAAGTTATGGCGCTATGATAATAATTCATTGGGTTTTAGATTGATAAGCACGTATTAACATGTGCTTGCACTAAAGCCTTAAATAATTTAATACTTAAGAGCGTTTAACCAGCCAGCGGACGAAAATCCACATTTCGTCGAAAGTTGTTCTTACGATTGTGCAGGGCGGTTACAATGAGAAAGATCAATTATTCTCCGTACCAGCTTTTTAAATTTTAACTCAATATCGAATTTATTTCAATTCAAATTAGCTTTAATTTATATCTTCATCCAAAAATGCTGAAAGGCGTGATGATAAAACTATCAAAATAATGTACTTTTTGTAGTTATTTTTTGATTATAAGTATTTGTCATTTTTCAATAATGTCTAAATTTAATAAGAATGTTAAAAAAATCTGAAATATATTAGTTTGTAAGTGCGCAAATAAATACACAAATGGACCAATTTTCGTCAAGAAACACATGTACGTAAATATTTTTTAATGATTTTATTGAAACTAAAATTAAAATTCTAAAACTGATTCTAAAAGTTTGCTAGATAATGTATTGGTTTATTTTACTGCATGATTATATTATTTGAAATGGGTGTGGTATAATACAAAATCTTTTTTGAAAATTTAACAAATCTGCCAACGACCTATGGAATAACCTTATTATACTAAAAATTTAAAATTTTTCTCAAAATTTATTACATGCGAATGCTAGATAAAAGAACAATCTTTCGAAATCCATTTATAATTTTTTGTAGAAAAGAGTCAATACGTCTAAAATCTGATTTGAAAATGACATATTTCTGGTTTTCTCTGGTAATGCCCTTTTAAGGGTGCAGCGCCAAACTTGTACAATATACCCCATCATTCACAACTTAGTTTAGCTATGATAATTAACTCAATAACAAGATAATAATGTTTAAATAGAATTTGAGAAGTTCAGCTTAATATTTTTTTATGCAAAGCACATGAAGACATCGACACTTTCTATTGATTCCCAGATATATATTTTTGTGTGAGGTTGGCTCATTCTCTTGTTCAGTACAGTTCTTATTACTGAAGCCGTGTAAATGACCACGATTTCTCAAATGGAGATGAAAAACCTTGGCAGTTATCATGTTACGGGTCACTACCTTCATAAACTGTGGGGGTTCTGTAGTTTTCCATTAATCTCGCTGAACTAATATACTGCTACATTCCCTGAGTAAAATTACATTTCTTTTGTGAACATAATGTTCAATTTGCAGGTGTTATGAGGGAAAATTTCCACCTTATTATGATAATCTCAAAGTTTGTTACGCCAACGAACAAACAGATTAATGTTTTAATATGTACTTGCTAGTAAAAACATAAAGAACGAAATATCCAGCATGTGCAAGAAGCAGTTACTTCTGAATTAGTTTAATGGAGTAATAAAGCACAGACGTAGCAGATTTAATGGTTTGAACGTAAAGAACGCATCTAAGAATGCCGTTTAAACTCAACAAATGAAAAAGGCAAAAGTTTTTAAAGACAGTTTCCTCGAAAAAATAAATAATAATTAATTAAATATTCGCGATAGCCCTCCTTAAGTTTTGTAGTTCTGGACTCCAGGAACTTATCCTCTGTAAAATTTTCGAAGAAAACTGAACAAAACGACATTTTAACAATTTAAAGAAAGTTAAAATTTCTTTCCATAGGATGGAAAAACTTCGAATTAACTTTTTTCTATAAGAAATATCAAAGGTGTGAGTTTCTTGAATTTTAGTTTTCCTTAATTCTTCAGCTGAACATTTTCGCAATGGCAAAAAAGATAAGACGGGAGAGCTAAATGTCTGGACTTCAGCTTAGAGTGATGGGAAATTATTTTGAACAGTCACCTAGGTCTCTTAGCCACTTCATAATGGCATCATCACAGAATAACATTTTCTTACCTGCAGGATATAAGGCAAATTAGGTTCTTGGTTTATATCTGATGCCTAGAATATGAATGGTGAAAAGGAAATGAGAAGAATTACTGTCTTGGTGTAACGTAAACGTCTAAGACTTTTCCGTGTAACTTCCATGCTCATTATTAAACATAATAATTTCCATCAAATGGAAGTAAAACCATCTTAATGCAGACGTTCTCCGTAACGAGAAATTTTAACGAACTCACTGTCACATTTCACTGTACTACGGCGTATCAACGGAGGCGTAATTCTGCAAAAAAAACATTATCTAATATTTTTTAGCGGGCTCGGCGTAGCGGCGTAGAGCATAAATGCAAAACATTTGTTTTCTTATCGTAACATCGCTGGTTATTTTTCGCGAAATGTCTGAAAGTTAATGTTCTCTTTTAAATCATTGCTTTTGGTGATAACGTAGAAATGATAACATCGTTTTAAATTAATGAAAATCGTTGTAACTTTTTAAAAATAAAATATATCTACTGATTATTCTTTCTTAAAATAAATGAGTGTAAATCAATTCAATCAACAACTTACAATATTTTCAACAATGTAACAAACGCAAAGGAATGTTCGTTTTAGTTCGGTGGTGGTAAAATAATATTACCAAAAACCTGGTGTCAAATAAACGGGATAAAGTATTCATTCATATGTATTGGATTTTTCTCACCTAATGTGAATTATTCAGTTAAAAAAATTCAGTTAAGATACATAATATATGAAATTACAAATTAATTAGTGATTTTTTTTTCATTAAGGTACATGCAATTCATCAAAACAATCGCCACTTTGACCCCCGGAAGCTCATTTGATTTTATAAATACAAAAAACCATTTTGAAAATATTCCCAGAATTGTGGATTAATAAAGGAACAACCCCTGATTGACGGAGAAAAATTAGAGCCCTTATCATTCAGAATGTAAGCATTGTCGCGCGATTTGATCAATTATTCATCTAGAATTCATGCTGTATGCCCAACAAAGAGCTGGGTACGACTATACCACAGCCACGTCAGGCATCCCGAATACCTCCAACAGAATTTAATCCAAGATATCAATGTTTGGTGATGTTTTGGGTTGTTCTGGTGTGAGGCGGATGGAGGGGCAACACGCGGCAATCACGAGGTTGAAAAAACAAAAGGACCTTATTTCAGCGCTTCTAATTCTGCCCTTTCAAAACAACGAAATCGTTTATTTTGAAGCTGTGGAAATAAATTGTGTTTTCTTTAGTTGGCTACGCGTATATTTGCTGTGTAAACTTGACCAACCTGATTTGTGGTGCGTAATTAAAAGAAGGTACCCCTACTTTTATAAACCTTTATTTTTGGTAACAGTTTGTACCGGTTTAATTATATAACGATTCATTTGCAAACGTGGGTATTATGTAATTGTTGTTTATTGCACATGCAAATTAAATAAATTACAACAAAGTGTCAGAAAGATTAACATCACATTTTAACGCCATGATTCTTTTTTTGACAATTTTTTTTAATTTGAAAATCCTCAGTATTAATAACAGATTTTAAAAGAAAAAAGTATCACGGATTTTTCTAATATTTTGCTATTAGTGATAATCTTTCTATTATTTGAATTCGCTGCGAAACTCAATTACTTTATTATTGATAGAAAATTATTTATCATTAGCCGATTCTAAAATAGCTGAATATAATAAAGTTATGAAGTTTTATACTCAACACTAACATGACATAACAGTGAATAATTTAAGATTGTATTGAAGTAATAACTCTTTTAATGAGGGCAAACTTTTGGTTTCAATAAAGCATTTGTAATGCCTCGTTCACTAGAACACAAATACAGCATAGCTTCACAGAAGTGAATGTATTTCGAAAAAAAAATAACTTAGTTATAAACTCTTTTGTTTTCAGATTGAAAAACTCTTCACTTTCCTGATCGAGATTTTCCCTTTTCTTGTCGTTCTGTCATCGGTTTCATTATTCCTCCGTTCTTTTTCCAGCGAAACTTTTATATAATAATATGTCGACGTCAAGGAAGTGTTTCAGGAACGAAAATATTTTTCAATGTTTCGGTGCTGTGATACGCTTCATTCCACTTCTCAAGGATTAACTATTTTTTCTGGAAATCAATAACGGATATTTCAGTTCTTTTCTTTCATACGTAAAGATAAAGTAGAGTGGAAATTTAAAAGGTTTGAAATATAATATCTTTTGCCGAAAGATAAATAAATTAGCTTAGTATGAAATGATTGTTTTCATACCGTGGATGGTTAAATAAAAATAATGTGTAGTGATGGATTGGTTTTATTGCGAAAATAAAACTAAATTACAAGCAGTGGGTGATTTTAACAAAGGTTGTTTGAGGCTGATTCTATAATTGTCACATTTAGTTAAATTTTATTTCATGCGTTTTAATTGATGCTATTATTACCACATACATTTTTTATTCACTTTTTTTATGAAAGGCCTTATATGTGTATCTTTATTTGCATTATTTACAAAGTAAGTTAAATTCGTGAACTACCATACCACGGAGGCTAAAAGATGCTAGGCAATTTTTGAACCCCTGCCCTCATCAACGGATTCGATTATTTTTTTATTAAGTCCATCATTCATCATTAGCAAGTAACAAAAAATCTATAAAATGGTTCATCCAGCTAGATATTTTTGTGAAAGAAAAAGGACGAGTTTTTTCCCCAAGATAAGAAAGTTTATTATTTTAGAGATTCATAGATTTGCAAAGGTTTTTTCCGTAAGTAAAGTTTATTGTAGATACTAAACATAGTACATTATCTGCCTTTAGAAATATTTCACTCTTAGCTTTAAAAATAATATTTGCCTGTTTTTTAAGGTTCAGTTAAAATATGCATCTGCCGTAATCATGTTGTAACTTATTGCCAAGCTTTTAAATGTTTTCTTTGCTTATTTTATTTTAAGAATACAATTAATTTTTTTTTTTTGTTATTGGTTTTTGGGGTATTATGCCGTGTTGCGCTACCTCCTTCTTTAGCCAACGTTTCGGACAGCGTTGCAGTGTCCATCATCACACATCTGCCCTGATGACGGACACTGCAACGCTGTCCGAAACGTTGGCTAAAGAAGGAGGTAGCGCAACACGGCATAATACCCCAAAAACCAATAACAAAAATATTTTTGGCCGTGAAAATCTAAAATCGTATCTGACGAATTAATTTTTTAATTTTAGTTTCAGCAACTTCTTAGTGTCCTTTATAAAGTTGCTATGTTGCTATTTTTAACATTTAATGGTTTAGCTCAATATAATACGTCGTTGCCATAGTTCGTTTTTGTCTAACAGACCCTTAGAAAATTTTACAAGAAGAGAAGGTATTCTGTCATTATTTCAATGAAACATTATGAAAGGTGTTTAAGATAAAGCTATTTCCGTATATGTAAAGGTTTCATTAGTCTAAATAATTCTTAGTTAAGTGATTAACTATAATTTTTTACACTTAATTTTTAATTTTAAATTGGAGATTGAACAAAAACTAGAATTGTCTGTTGGACAAATAAGAACTGAGACGACGATGTGTCGTTAAATAATCTGCAAATAGTTAATTATATTTAAGTCGTTGTAAATAAATCTCCAGAATCTCCTTCTATACGTAAATGAATTCAGAGGGTGCACTACTTATTTGAAAACAAAGTCTACGTTTTATGCAAATGAGAGAAATTAACGTCTTAATGCGGGTATGCAAGAAGACACAAATGCATTCTACTTTAACGTCGTTGTTCAAATAGCATTTATAATAAGCTTAATTCCGCTGAGTAAATATAAAAGCAGTGCTTGCGATTTGTTAGTAAATTAGTTTAAGCCAAACAAAATTACCCGAGTGGCCGATGGTAAAACTGTGGCCTACATCTGCATGAGGCTATTAAATAAAATTAGTGGATAATAATATTTGATGATGACCTGCTTTGCTCAGACTTGGGCAGACTCTTGTTTTACTTCACTTAACTTGATTGAGAGCACAAGAGGTAACTTAGTTATCTCAATATTCTCTCTCCTGGATTAGTTCAGGTAAACGAAGAGATCAAAATGATATTTATTTGAAACAAAACAATAATAATTAGAAATCTATAAACAAAGGTATTAGATGAAAAAATACAGGTTAACTAATTTGGCAAAACATTTATCAATAAGATAAAAAAGGAAAACAAAAAATTCATCATTGTTCACCCAACGCTTTATTTACGAAATGTAAAAATACTTTTTGCTTATTTTAAATTTGCCTGTGAGGTTATAGTTCATTATAAAACTGTTGCTTTGTGATGATTTCGGAAGCTAATAAATTAAATTGTGCTTTAGACAGAAATTATGAGAAACTGGGGATTACTATTCGAGTCTGCTTTACAAGGAGGAGGAGAAAAGAGCAATTAATCTTGTTTTATTTAATACACAACAATAAAACGACTTATTAAAAAAAAAACTTGAATAACTCTTGACAAACCACGTACTGAACAGTTGCATGCATAAATTATTGACACTTGTTAGGAACTCTCTGGGTAAGAAGGGAATAAGAAAGCGTAAACTCACAGAAGGCAGAAATGATGATGTCCACCGTCCACATAAATTCCACATTCCACATAAAACTTTCCAACAACGCCCAGATGGTAATAGCTACTAAACCAAGAGTATAATTTTGATCATTTTAGTAACTCGTAAGTAATTTATCATTTTAATTCGACAATACAACATAGACACATGGAAACATTGCTCGTTTGTTGAAGGTTGTCACTGCACTGGTTTCACATGTGTAGGTAGAGGGATGTAGGTAGGAATTTTGGAACAGAACAGAAATATTCTCAAACAACACTGAATTTAAATCTTACATATAAAAATTTCGTATGACGGTGTCTGTGGTCGCACTCCTCGTCAACGGCTTGACCGATTTTTATGAATTTTTTATGCGTATTTGGTAGGTATGAGAATAGGTTTAAAGACATATTTCATACCGTTAGATAATTAGGGTGTTCCTCTCCAGAAAAAAAATCAGTTTTCTTGACAATTTTTTTTGTATTTTTTTTACTTATTTGGCAATAAAAAATACCTATAACCCCAAATTTTAACCCTCCTAACCCTACCCTCCCATTTTTTAATCGCGATTTTAGTATTTTTATATGAACAAATTTAACCGTCTTTCGTATTTCAAACAGAACGAAATTATTTATATTGTTGAATGACAGATGGCGCTACGTCCACCACATCAAACTTTCATCCACACATCATGCGCAAGACATTCACGAGGAGCGTCACGTCATTTTGATATTTTATTCGGCATCATGTTCTCGCGTTGGCAAACCATCGAGCTTATTTGTGTTGGCTAAAGACGGACTGAGAAAAAGTATCGTACACTCAATTGCTCTTCGAAGTTCATATTGATTTTCTTTATTTCATATTCCTACTTTAGTTGGTGTTTTTTGTATTTATCGGCGGTCATCGTCTACAGCGTTCCATTCCTCTTTCTGTCATAGATTCCATCCCCACACACTTACAATACATTCGTTATTTTTATTTAACAACCAAAATATTCACCAGAAAAAAATTATATTGCAGAACAACTTTTGTCGGGTCAGCTAGTAATGTATAAATACGTAACCATCTTCACAAGACAAGGTGGGTAAATGACGAGTTTTTTATTTTATTTTAGTATCGCTGTTGGGACCCTATCAATTTTTCAGACTGTTTCCGAACTAGTCAAATAAGGTACCAAATGTTTTAAAACTTTAATAGGTGACGACCAGCGGGTGATAAAGAAAAAATTTCGTCAATAAGTAAATTTCAACTTAAAATTTATTAGCAAGTTAACTTGCTCCCTAAGACATCAATCTTCTTCAATAAATTAATTTGAAAATCTCAATCAGTATCATGTAGTTCAGCAGAGTTTGATTAAAGCAGGTTCGGTTTTCAATTTAGTTTTGAACTTAAAATATTAACCCCTAACTTTGCCACGTTTAAATGAAATTTGTATGTTTTAATATTGATATCCATATCAAATGAGGTTAAGCATTTATGGAATGCAAGAACTCTAATTAAGGAAAACAATGTGTTCTTTGTTCCAAGAAAGCTCTCATTACTTCATCCATTTCATTGGAGTATAAAGCGGAAATTTACATTTTAATGAAGTATGGCAACCACAAAGGTCGTCATGTAGCGTTCATTTATAATTGTTTGCTTTTTTAGGTAGGCAAAAATATATTTCACTGTCGAAAAATATTATGATTGTTACTTCTAAGAAATATTACACGGTTTTGAAATATTTTAAGATGAAATGTTTTACTATGTTTCAAAGAAAATAGAAATATAATAATTATTTAAATGGTTTTTCTTTCGGCGTTCTTATTTCTTTTCCATTGTTTTAATGTGGTATTTAATATTTCTAAAGTAAAATAAATGGTATTTTAAAACAGAAAAACTTCGAGTTACTCGACCAAAATATATCACCGGGGTGACTTTGGTCCAAAGAAGTTGTGTGACTTTGAGTAAATTAAACGACTTTAAAGATTTATAGTGAGCTGAGAGGAAACTATCTGAGAGATTACTTGAAACAAAAGCCCGTATAACATGCGCAGAAACTGCAATAAACCTAACGCCTCTAATAAAATGAAACTTTAACTCCCCGCGCCGGGTGATAACAATGAAATTTAAAAGTGTTTTAACAAGAGAAAATCCATTGAATTGGACAATAAGACACGGATTATGTCGCATAACACTCAAGTGCATTTTAAATGCATATACACCATCAGACCAGCCATTTTTTTATTTTTTTTATTATATGTAGATGCCTAAAGGGCTTTTACATAGGTAACAACAAATAAAGGTTAACAAAATATAAGGAACAAAGTATAAGGTAACATAAAACACAAATAAATGTCATTTTTTTACATTAACTCAACACACCGGTAGAACCGATAGCATTCCCACCCGACGCCTAAGCTCTAAAGATTGCAATCTGTTCGTTAAGTTAGGAGAATCCATAAAACGGACCAGAGTTTTCTATCCACTATTTTGTTCTATACTATAAATCCACCAAATGTTTCTGCACAGAGTCGAGGGTTTTTTCAGGTATTTTGGGGCTCCAGACCAGAGGTGGCAGCCAAATTCAACCGTGGGGCGCACTTGTGATTTGTACAGGGTTAGCAGTTGTGTACTATTAAAGTATCTGCGAGCCCTTTACAGTAAGCCCAGTTTTTGAGAGGCTAACTTAATTCTGGCTTCGATGGAGCCCCCATATCTGAGCTGGTCACTTATAGTTACACCAGGCAAATCAATGGAAGGCCTGTTCGGAAGATTGCTTACGACATAAAATAGATAGTATGCAAAACTTCTAAATGAACATTAATATTAATAAAAACGTTTAAAATTGTTGTTAACTGTAATTTATACTAGGCAGAAATAGTTTGCACAAACGGCGTTTTAAGTTTGCCAAGTTCACATTAATGTCAAATTCAAATACATCCATATCATTTAAATATATTTATTACCTAGACTTTTGTAAACATTGTATTGGGGAATGCTAACCATAGTTGGAATGAGATGTATACATAAATATTAATGTTCATTTAGTTGTTGGTATAGTCCCACGTGAATTTATTAAATGCAAGAGTTCACACCCATCGAATTTAGAATATAACAATTTCAATAAAAAGGTTTCGTTTATTTTTCGTCTGTCCCCTAAAGTTAGAAAATTTAAAATATTCATTAACGACGGTAAATTATGTGCTCTAAAGGGATGTTAAGTTTAAAATTTACGAAGCGTAGAAATTTTCCTTCAATTCTTTCTAGATTATGAATATGAAGTTTTTAATTTTTTTTTTATTTAAGTTAAGAAAGTGAAATATTATATTTCTTTTAACTTAATAATAATAAAAATATAAAAAAGAAGGGCGTCCAAACTGTGGAGTTATTAGGCTGCTATCTAGAGATATGTGTAACACTTAATATTTCTAACGATTCAAAAATTTTAATAATTGTTCTTGATATAAATCCTAATGTTTTCATACCTTTATTATTTACAAGTTGTTGAATGTGGGCAGTAAAATCAAGTTTCTCACGGCTATTATTTTATTTTATTTTTATTCTGGTGTGTTAGGAAAACAATCAGTTACACGTTACACATATTATATTAAAATTATTCCAGATTACATGGTTGCATGAATCAGCAATGTTTCCGCATTAAATTCATATCATAGGTATACAGAAAAGCATAGATGAGTAAAAAAAAAACGTATATTGGAGTTAGTAATAAAAGTTAAGGAGTTAGTAAATAAAAATAAAAAATCTTTTAAAAAAACACAGGTTAAAGTATATAAGATAGATAATGTGAAGTTAAACTAAGTTCCTACATATTCGCGTGGTAGGATAATGTTAAGAGATAAACAAGATAAAAAAATAAGAACAACATAATGAGAAGGAGAAAATAACACTCCCCAAGGATAGAGGATTCGTAATTAACGATTTGTTTTAATTTTTTCTAATATGCATTTAATATTGTACTTTAATTGGATTAATTTATGAATAAAACACTTGTTAATATCACAAGAAATTTAAAAAAAATTAATGTATTCAGCATTATTAAACTGTATAAAAAAATGCACTACTCAAATTTAAAGAAAAAATATGAGTACCTTGATGACCAAGACACCTACACTACAAGGACAAAATCTTCAAAACTACTGAACTTCCCAAAATTAAATACATCTTTTGGACAGAAAAACCACAATTTCCATGCTTCGAAATTATATAATGCCCTTCCAATTGAAATTAAAAACACCATGGAGATACAAAAGTTTAAAAAACACATTAAATTATAGATAACTAAACATGAAGATGAGTAAATCATTAAAATTATGAAGTAACCCCAACGCAACCTACAGACAACAAACATAAATACTTTTATTTTATTTTATATAGGTACTGTTTATTTTGTGTAAACCAAGAAATTAGAAGATAAGGGAATCATGATCAACATCTTTCAACAACCTACAGTCCACCTCGGAACAGCTATGCCTTGTTAGGAGGACTGTGAACAAACTACTTTACTTTGTATTTTCACTTTACATTTGTAAATATGAAATTGTAATGTATGTCGTTAAATAAAAAAAAAATAAAAAAAATTAGTTGTGTAACAAAGAAGCGATCATGTTTATTATATCAATTTCCTTTTCATGGTTTATTCTAACAAACTAACTGACATTTTAATAAACAAGTATAAGACATTTGACATTTACATTCCAACTGATGCTACAAAATTCAAAATTAAATGGAATACATTTCTTTTCATACATTAAGCGAACTGGCCTGATGATCAATGGAAAATAGCAGCGTCCGAAAAGATATTATTGTACATTGTGCCAAGATCTCGCATTTTCGTCACTCTTTCTAAAGTTGTTTAATTTATTGAATGGTCGTAAGAAATAGATTTTTTTCTATAAAGGAACAAGGAATTTTTTTCTTCCGGTGTGTTTGAGTTTAAAGGTAATATTACAAACGTAAAGTTTTTTTGGTGTTTTCTTTTTCTTTTGCAAATTGACGTTTCACGAACACGTAATAGTGCTACCAAACAAACAAAGTATGCGTTTTCTTTATTCCACAGCAAGCCTCCGCTGAGAGTTGAGAGTGCTAAAAGAGTTTTATTTATTTATTTGTTTGCACTGTACATAGACAATAATATCATATTTTCCAAAACCATTTTGTGGTGTCGAATAAGTTGCACAAAACACTTGAATACTAGGTGGCTAACAAAAATAATAATACAATCTGTGAATGGAAAGTCGATGTAATTTAAAACCTTGGTTAATTTCAACGGCTTTTATCATTATGATCACCCTGCAATGAAAACGCTTTAAAAATCAGAAAAAACTAAATTAAAGTTTCATTCGAAGAATATCTACATAAATACATTTTGATGGTGAAAATAAGCCCCCGAACGTGGAACAAGTTCGAGTTCGTTATGCATAATCAAGCCCGTATCGCATAGATAGGTAGGTACTTATATTCAGGGTGGTTGTAATGCGAGTAATAGAGGCTTTCGGTTTCCAGCGCTAATATATCCAGGACCTTCTCCGGCTTGTTGAAGCGCGCAGGCCATACAACGAATGGGCTAATAATGAGTTCCTTTGAGGCCATACCCTTAAATTCATCCCTAATGACCGGGGGTGGGTGGCTACCTATTGCCTGGGACCTACTGCCGGTGTCAACACAAACTATTGCCGCCGCTAAATAGTGGAAAACCTCCCGCTTCACCTTCACCCTCCCTTAACTTACCGCTACATCTCTAATATTTATACAACGGAATAAATTTGTACCTACGGGTTGGTAATATTACGGAGGTGGAAGATTATTACGACCGCAAGATATTATGAATAATTGTTAACTTCCAAGTATTTTGCGTACATCATACAGTCATGTAACATTTGCTTAAGTAGCCCGCGTGTAGGAGTAATCGTACCCAATTTATAAAAGGTTCGCAACTGTGACTGAAGGTCTTAATTGTTTTAGTAAATCCAAAGTCATGTACACGACGTAACACATGGTAAATTCATGCGCTGAACCTTAAAATAAAATCTTTTTTGCTGAAAGGGTTTTGATTTTTGTGACAAAAATTAGAACATTTAAAAAATCAGTTTTCCTTAGTTGAGTTTTACATTAAGACAAAATTTTGAAGATCTTTGTGTTTAACTATGTGTTATTTTTTGCTTATTACCTTACATTACGGAAACAAATGACAACATAACTTTACTCCTAATGAGTTCGAATAAAATTCCTTCCGGGGAAAAATATTATAAATACATACTAAATTCAAAGTACGAGTGTTGTGTGCTATGTAAATATGAAGAAAAGTATCTCAATAATTAAACAAAATGATATATTACGATAGAAAAATAAGAGTCAAACTTCCATGGTGTGCAATCGCTATCATTTATGTACAAACATATTTTTACAATGAGCCTAATACGCTCGTAAGAAAATTAACCCACAAAATTAGAAAATGTTGTTTTTTATATTTATTAAAATCGTGTGAAAAAAATAATCGGTTTTCTTTGTACTAAAATAGAAGATGTAGCCGTCAGAACATGAAACTTTCCGGGTTCACTGATTAATAGCGCGTCACTCAGCTTGGCTTTAAAATTATGCAAAGCTAGATGCTCAGAACTATGCCTCTAAGATTTTAGACAATAACAATTCCACGTCTTAACGTAGAACTTTGGAGGCTTCCATCCTAACGGTTGTTTACTTTGTCAAGAATCTCAGCTAGGAGACAAAATTTTAAAATTTTCATTAAAATCTGGCTTCGTCTTAGACACATTACACTTTTAGTACAATATCTATTGAACGAGCACGAAATTTTAATCAAGTATGAGATCATTGTTAAATTTGTGGGCTGACCGGGTTGAAAGAATGCCAGATGACAGGACACCAAAATTATATCCAAGTTGGTGTCCCATTCTTCAACTGAGGGATCCAAAGGCTGACCGAGAGAGAGACGGATGGGTTTTTCGTGAGGATTGGAGCAGGACGAGAATGACTTGCGAAGAACCGCAGCCAGTGCAGCATTTTTGTAGGAGGCCAAATATTTCCCTTCCCCGGGACGCTGATTTCAAACAGAGCAAATGGTATCCAAATAAAAAATAGCATAGAAACTTGTCCTGAAATAATCTAATTAAATATATGAACATAGGTTTTTATTAAATATTTGTTTGTTTTGATATTTCATAATTTTTTTCCTTTATCTATTTCGAAATAAATAAATGAAAGATGAAAAGAGCGCAAATAAATAGAAAACTTTTTGATAAAGCAAATTAAGTTGATTTTCATACGAATTATATCTAGAGCAAGGAATTTCAATTTTACGATTCACGGAATTACATATTAATTTTCCTGCCTGCCGGCATGTCGTTTTGGGTGAAGTGCAGAAAAGCCTTTGTCTGCAGGAAACGTCGTTTTTTTTAATAATAACGGTGCTGTTTTTCAAGAAACAATCAAGCATGTTTTTGATTTTTACTTTATTTCTTGCAAATGCTTGGTAAATTCGGGGTGCATCATTAAAGAAAGTGTACACTATCCACTTTTAGATAAAATTGAAAAAAAAAATCATAAAAAATTGGATAAGTCAAAAAATATGGAAATTTTTCGAAGTAGGTAATGTAAAATTAGAAATATCGTATGATCCAGTATTTGAAAACTTGGTCAGGATAAAATATTGATTTAGAGCGTATTTAGATGTCTTCTTCTTTGTTTCTCTTCTTCTTAGAAGAAAAAATAATGCAGGTTTCGCAGTGTCATAAATCTTTTGGTGAAATAAATTCAGACAGGTTTTGACTGATTAATTTCAACAGATTTTGATTTGGCTTAGACTCTCCGTGTCATTAAAACGTTCAGGCTTCGTATGGTAGCGAATATGGGATGACATTTTAATTAGAGGCCCTCGGAACTTCGCAGCACCTGTACGATAGTGGTGTGCAATCAAATTCTCCATAAATTAAAACAAAATCCGTAATTTTTCGTTTTCAATAGACGAACTCGACAATGATTAGACTAATGACACTCGACAATCGTGCCGTAACCGTAAAAAAATATTATTGCTACGCCGCATATACTATGTAGAAATAAATTCTTTAAAAGTGATGAAAAAGTAGTTTAACTACTACTTTTTATATTTTATAATTAAAATAATTTGATTAAAATAACCTAAAACCTACTGGATTAGGTAATGAGAAATCTTCTAGACTAGTACCCACATACCTTCCATACAAAGATTACTGGGTTATGGCGACAATCCATTTTATACGGTTGTCATATGAGGGTGCTTTTACAAGCATGGCGTCAACTGAAAACGAGAAATAACGCTTTTATAATTTTTTCACCAAATTAGATTTAAATGCACATTTTTCCATCTCCCTTGACTCAAATACTTGTTTCTTATTGTAATTATTTTTCTTGTACATTTAAGTTGAAATGAAGTACTGTTTTAATGCGTATTAAAAATAAGCCTTAATACTGCCTTAATTTCGCACACCACTGCTTTGCAGGAAGAATGTTCCATATACAAATGTGTCAAGGAAACTAGAAGCAACGAATGAAACACATGTACCGCGCATTGGCACTGTACCTACTTACCGGGGCAAACACGTAAGAAACATAATAATTTAATTTGCAGATGAGATGAACGGATGAGCATAGCTGAAGCAACGAGCAGATGAATGCACAATGAAACTGCAAAAGCTTTATTTGTATTTCCGTAATTGAAAATCAGCGAACTAACTGCACTACAAGCGAAAAATCTTTCTTATAGCGTTTCAGTTATTTTTTTTAAAACAGCAAAGGATTGTTATTCTAGATTAACTAAAGACATTAAGAGCGTTTAACCAGCCAGCGGACGAAAATCCACATTTCGTCGAAAGTTGTTCTTCCGATCGTGCAGGGCGGTTACAATGAGAAAGATTAATTATTCTCCGTACCAGCTTTTTTAAATTATAACTCAATATCGAATTTATTTCAATCCAAATTAGCTTTAATTTATACCTTCATCCAAAAATGCTGAAAGGCGTGATGATAAAACTATTAAAATAGTGTACTTTTTGTAGTTATTTTTTGATAATAAGTATTTATCATTTTTCAATAATGTCTAAATTTAATAAGAATGTTAAAAAAATCTGAAATATATTAGTTTGTAAGTGCGCAAATAAATACACAAATGGACCAATTTTCGTCAAGAAACACATGTACGTACATATTTTTTAATGATTTTATTGAAACTAAAATTAAAATTCGAATACATAACTCTGCTAGATAATGTATTGATTTATTTTACTGCATGATTATATTATTTGAAATGGGTGTGGTATAATACAAAAACTTTTTTGAAAATTTAACAAATCTGCCAACGACCTATGGAATAACCTTATTATACTAAAAATTAAAAAAAAATTCTAAAAATTTATTACATAACTTCACTAGATAAAAGAACAATCTTTCGAAATCCATTTATAATTTTTTGTGGAAAAGAGTCAATACGTCTAAAAACTTTTTTGAAAATGACGTATTTCCGGCTTTCTCTGGTAATGCCCTCTTAAGAGAAAGCCATAAACCAAAAATGTGTATATTCTTAGTGTGCCTTATTTTGAATGTATGTAATAGGCATAAAAATCTCTTAGCCAATGGAGTCTAGAAACGCTCAATTTCATGAGTGAATTTTTTTTTTTAAATTATTTTGTGAATAGTTTTGAAAGAAAAAAATATGTTAAAGGGAAACTGATAATCTTAGTAACACAGATAATATAATATTTTTTAAGTTGTTTCTTATATGGCTTCATGCATTTCCAATTGTTATTAGTTTACGCTTATATTTTTATACTGTGATAAACACATTTATTCCACTCAAGCGAAACAATAGGAAAAGGTTCAATTTATCTCTTGGATATTTTTTGTAACCATAATGTGAATCGATCAATAGTAAAGCTTGATCTGAAATAGTAATTTAGCATTGCGCTTTACCTTAGGGAACGTACCCATACTACGTGACCAACTTTTGGCAATTTTTAACCCCCCCCTCCCCCCGCCCCCCCTCCCCGGTGACCAAAAACCTAAGAAACCCGCCGCTCATTTGTACCACGCGTGGTATTTTGAAGACCCCCCCCTGAACAGGTCACGTAGTATGGGTACGTTCCCTTACGTTGGAAACAGATCTGTTTGTTTTTAATTGACAACTCTGTTGTTATATATTTTAATTGTGACTTAGCCACATACATTATAGAGTGTGTCAATTGTTTCAACGCTGGGGTCTCAAAAGAAAGAAAATAAGAACTGCGTTTAAAATTATTTTACGCTATGGTGAAATGTGGTAAAAATGGTTATCAGCCCGCTAAAATGAATTGAAAATCAGAAAAAAAAACCTAAAACATTTTTTTTTATTATATTATTTTTTTTTCAATAACTATACCTTTTAACGTTTGTTTGTTATCAAAAATGCGTAAAGCTGACAAAAATGAAAAAAAAAATCAAGTTTAAGAATACAAGTAAGTCAACAAGAATACTGATTTTATCCAGAAAAAAAGTGTTATTTTCCCCTTTTATATTTTTAACAAACACATCACATATGTTTAATTTTTTTTTTGCATTCTTTGTACGCAGTTATGGAATAAAATGAAATTTGGTACAAAATATAAAATATGGACCCTTTGTTTTATTTTTTTTCCAAATCACGACATCTATTTTTTTTTTCAAAACTTCCGACCATTTTAGCGGGCTAATAGTGAACAACAATTTCATTTATTTTTACGTTTTCGTGTAGCTACAGATCGTACGCAACTTTTGAGACCCCGGGCGTTTAAAAATAAGGCCATTTTTTTCTCTCTATGGAGAGCGACACAAGCGTCATACAAATTAATTTTTCTTTTTCGTCATATTTGCTTTAGATTGTATGCAAGCTATTCTTAGTAATGTGAAGTCATGATTTACATAGAGTTAATTGGAAATATAACGCGGTCTTCCATTGTGATGTGGCGCTTAGAAACGAGCTGGTGAACCCGCAGTGGCAGTAATATCTGCACATGTGGCCATTCTGAGATAGGACTCGAAAGTTAAAAACTTGTACCGAACAATAGGGATGTCATCTACACTTGCTTTATGGCATATGATCTTAAGAGGAACGGCTACGCGGTCTTTTTCATTCAAAAATATGAATTAAATTTGGGTTAAAATACCCAACCAAACTAAATATATTTTTTTATCAACAGTTATCTGGTACGGATATGTAGGTACTCCTTCATTTATTTATGTTTTAAATTATAAAGTATACGCCATTAAAGAATTCAATTTTGCATGATTTTGGAGACAATTTCGGCTTTTTTGTGAGTTCATTATAATTATTTAAAAAATAATCTTTCCCTTCCTACTAGGAGGTCGTCCATTAATCAAGTGATGCTCGAAAGGGGGGGGGGGGGGTCGGAATAAATCACGAAATATCACGACGGGTGGGGGGTATAATGAGATATCACGTGTATTTATTTTTCGAGATAATATTTTGAAAATTTCAAAATTCTTTGCACAAAAAAAATACACGTGATTTCGGGGGGAGGGGGGGTTAGTCTAAAACCTCACCACATATCACCAGGGAGGGGGGGGTTAAAAAGTTGCTAAAAAAACATCACGTGATTAATGGACGACCCCTAGGCTAAAGTAATGAAAAATAAATTAGAGACTTAAAAATTTATAAAGTTTCTTTGGTTAGAAATTTTAATTTATATAAGGCAAACTTGTGTTTTAATGTAAATTGGCCTTTTACATTTTGAATTTACGCCATTCAAAATGTTTTCAATCATTTTTATTTATTTATTTTATATTTCATTGTATTTTTAGAGTAAATAAAGCTAAATTATTTTTAATAAAGTTATTAACAATTAGATTTTGAATTCTACTCAAGCGAAATGATAGGAAAAGTTTCACTTTATACAATTTTTTTTGTGCACATAATGTAAACTAATTCGTAGTAAAGATTGATATAAAATAATAATTTCACGTTAAGTTTCTTTTCAAGGAATATTTTCTCATTTCCCTAGCACTCATTATCTCAAAACTTTTCTAAAGCTCAAGAACGTTGACTTTTTTAATTAATAATCATCATCTTACATATAATTGCTTAAGTTGCCTCGAAAATCGTTCAAAATAGTATTATTTTTGTCTCAAATCCGAAATCAAATTTTTAATAAAAAGGGCCGCGCAGCCATTCCTCTTAATATATGTTTAAGTTAGTGGTAGAAGAAATTGGGAACGTCCGAGAAAGACATGGCACGAGTAAGTCATTGATATAATTGAGTCGGGTCATGCAAAGAGTTTTAATGAGAGAAGAATATACTAGTAATGTGTAAGACGATATTATATGAATGTGAATGAAGCAAGACGCAAGTTCTGTGACGGTCTGTCCTCTCTGCCTTTCCCTACCGATAAACGGCCCGATGGTTAATTGTTTAGGTAGTTTATTTTGTGCAAGAACATGTACCAGTATTATGAGAAAGTGTAAAAACTTACACAGGCCTGAAATTCACGTACCCATATTGAATTACACCCATCAATAAACCTACTTAACTTTTGTCTATAGATACTTAATCTGCGCGAGAACGTATACCAGTATTTACCTCACATTTGGCAGCCCGAAGATGTACATATCTACTGATTTGTCTATTCTTATATTTATTAATTTTCATAATACTTTTATCCTCACGAAGGAGCCACATGTTTCGAAACATGTCGATTATTTGGATTAAATAATGGTTTACATAAAGGGATTTATTTTCATTTAAGTTAAATGGCGCCACAAAGTGAATTTTCGATTATAGCAGAAGTAATTAAGTGATTGTTACAACAAAATCAAACAACAACTAACATTTGACCAGTAACTATAAACAGATTTAAAACTTTATTCTATTTAATAAAACACT
The DNA here is from genome assembly GCA_917880885.1 of Limnephilus marmoratus. Classification (NCBI taxonomy): domain Eukaryota; kingdom Metazoa; phylum Arthropoda; class Insecta; order Trichoptera; family Limnephilidae; genus Limnephilus; species Limnephilus marmoratus. The sequence goes on along the minus strand of OU862909.1, from coordinate 48,303,800 downwards.
TTATCTAAAACCCAATAGAAAATATGTGCAAAAAGTAATTGGGTGATCTTCTTAACCGCCCCAGTAACTTAATCCATAAAAAGCTGATTTGCTTTCCCTTGGTGCCATATTCCACATATATATAGTTACATAATACAATATGAACTCCGCTCTAGAGCCTAATCACGCGTGAACCTATTCTCTGGAAATGGAGGCATTCGAAGGCGAGAATCGGAAATTATTTCAAAGAGCCTTTGATGCTAAAAACGTGAAACTCCCTTTTTCATCCCAAATAATTGTTCCTTTTTCATCCCAACTAGTTTCCTAACAAATCGGTATAGATACTAGGAATTTTCCATTCAGTATCATCTCAAATTTTCAATTAGTTTGCTTAATGATGTAGTGATGATCATATAAAAGTGGTTGAAAACATGACGGGTGAAATTTATTGAGAGTAGTGTTACATAAGTCTTCTATTTTGTTTTATTTTTTAACTTTTATTTAGATTGCCTTCGCGATTTTTTTCGTACATCTTTTGGGAAAACCAGATAAAATACAAAATTCAAAACCTTACATAAAAATACGTGACTAAAATAATCTTGGTAAATACATTAGTATACAAATCATATTTTTTAACATATGGAATTTGGGAGGCGGGTATGGGATCCATTTATCGGATAACCAACACCTCCCCCAACCAAATGGTGCGCAACGTTTGGTGATTTAAGGGTGCCCGGGGGGAGGTTTAGAGGATGAGGTTTGTCCGGATCTTGGCGGCAGATAAGTCTGTCCACCGACTGTCTGGCAGGCCCAATCAGGAAAGACTGGTTGAGGGAGACCTTTTGATTTTTCCAGCAGAATTTTTTTTGTCGGAAAATCGCCTTATGCCGCAGATGGAGGGTCGGATTCATCCGTTCGTTACTCCTGAGTGCACAGCCTCTCAGATTCCTACCCACCCTTCATACCTTTCTCCTTCCTTTTCTAAAAGACCTTCCATACAGCATCACCAAAAGACGACTGAGGTGAATTATTTTTCTCGGGGCCACCTGCGTGGAGCTTTCTTAAAAAAAATATTTTTATCCAAAAAAAAATTTCAAGACTTACAGCTTCTTTTAAGCCTTTTGGTAGGTTAATACTCGAACAATGTTTTTATCTTTTTTATTTTGTATGCACGTTAGTTTAGTTTACTTGTCTGTACGATATGTAAAACAATTCTTATTAATATTGTAATTATATGAGGCGTGTTGAAACAAAAGCGGCGTTCCCCACTTCTTTTCATTTTCAGAAAGATGAAATGTATTTTCTTATGTTACCAATACTTTTAATGTAAATTACAGTTTTTATTAATAAATGTTTCCTTGAGTTACATTCTGCGTATATTTCATTGCGATTATTTGGAAAATTATTAAGTTATTTTCAATTAAAAGATGGATATCGCCGCATTTGTTGTGCACGCTGGGAGATTGCCAGTTTTATCGCAAACACGTGCGGATTTTGCCAGTTTTCTTAGGAACCGAAAACGCCGTTTTTTAGGTTTACACTTTGTATGGAGCGGGTATGTTGAATATTATATTTCTGGCTATCGATTGGCCCCAAAAAATACTGCCATTTTTGATCTATAACCTTTAACTGTAATTTAAAGGAGATAGCCGGTTTCATTACACAACGTAATACTTTAATGCAAAAAGGTATAAGATACTGTCTTTTTTTCTCGTTTATTCCAGTTCTCGAGGAGGGTCTCACGAGTTCCGTATTATACACAGAATACATCAAAGTTTTAAAAAAATATTTTAAGATATATCTACACGGTAAAAGAAAACCAAATAAAATAATAATAATAATACAGGAACGAAAGAAGAAAATTTGTATAAAGTTTTTTTTTTTAAATCTAATATAACTTCAGAAATTGGCTCCATCGCTTGTAAATGGGACCCTGCCAGAAGTGGAGTGCTGCCATCATAAGAGTGTTTTCGCTCGAGGCTAGTCGCGTTCTGTAGTTAGTGATCCGTTTTTTGATTAGTGCTCGGAATTCGGGAAATTTCTTCAAACTTCTCGGTAGCACTGCAGTACCAGGAAAACCCAAAAAACATTTGGTGTTAATTGTTCATCCATTATTTTTAGAGATGCTTTGTTGAAGTTGGACCACAGCTCCGAGGTATATAGACTCGTGCAGTATGTGTTAAAAAGTTGCTTTTTTGCAATTGCATTTGCATTTATGCTCCGAAACCTTTGCAGCTGTCGATAGTATTTTTGTTTCTCTATCCATCGCCATATCCAACTCATTTTACACCAATGATGGAGATTGCCATCTTTGATTTAACATTTTTTTTTTACATGAGCTCCACACAGGAAGCCCTGAGGAAAATAATTTCCCTCAGGGCCTATGTCATCTTTGGGGAAGCTGTGTGGAGTGTTTTTTTTTAAGGAAAGGAAGGAGAGGAGAGTTCTGGGAAGGAAAAGGGTTTAAGGGGTGGGTAGGAATCTGGGGTTCAGTGTGTCCTGGTCATCCGCCTCCAAGACCTAGACAAACCTCACCCCATGAACCCGGGCACCCCTGCTAAGTCACCAAACGTAGCGAACCACTTGGGGTGACCTTTGGCAGAGGTGTTGGTTATCCAATAAAGGTTCCCGGGGCGGCGGTACCCATTCCCGCCTCCCAATATGGCTCATACGTACGCAAATGTAAAAGTACGTAAACGTACAGTGTTTATATTCAACACCAATAGATCACTCTAATATACGGGACCATTTACTCATTCTCCCGAGACATAAAACTGCTGTATTCGAGGGCAGTTTCAGCTATTCGTCAAAAAATTAAAAGTTTTAATTTTAATTTGATTTAATTATTTATTTATATTGTATTGTACTAATGTGTGTTTAATTGGGGATTTGATTTTTTTTTGTATTTATTATGTAATTTTATTTTAGTTTAATTTAATTATTTGTTTTATATATTATACTAGAGCCACTGCTGGAAAACAGCAACATTCCAGGAGAAATCCTGAATGTATAGCCGAGCAGTGACGTTTTTGTCAAACAGAATAAATAAAAAAGAACCAAATATATAAAATCGTAAAAGTCTATTGATGAATAATTTTTTTTTATTTTATTGTTAGAAAAAATATTCAAGAAAAACGAACTGCGAAGCATTCCGCTAATCAAGCGATTGTTTGATCAAAACTGAGCTACGAAACAAACTTCTGTAGACCACTGCGAATTAGACATGGGCAAAATTGAATGACCGAATTAAATGAATAAATTCAATCTTGTGACACACTTGATCTGATTCTCAATTTCAAAAGGAATTGATTCTTCATTCCTTACCTTTGGCCTTGTATCGTACGATTTTTAACGGCAACATAAATGTTTAATTTCCATTTATTTTACTGTTAAATTATTTCAATGAATAATGTGTTCCGTAAACGATTTAAATATTATAATGTTTCATAGGTATTTTTAAAATATATTAAATACCGTATTTAAATATTATTCAATGGGCCGCGCGCCGCGAAGTTGTCGACGGTATTGTGAACGACTCGTATCCCGCTACCACCGGCCGCCGTTCTAAAAACACGTAGATCAAAACGCGGCCGCGATTCAGCCGAATTGTCCGAGCGTCCCTTTCACGCAAGGAATTAATCATTTGTCGTAGTCAATGTCCTGAGATTGTCCTAAGGTCCCCGCGCGTCCCGTCCCGTCCGCGTCCCAGGTACTCGTAGCTAGTCTGTCGCTATCGGAAATTGTCCGAAGCGCTTTATTCACGAATTAAAACTAAAAGTCTTTTTCACTTGTGACGTTGTTGTCTCTAGATAATCTCAGACCTAAAAATGACGTCAGATGTCATCGTCTTACATCATCGTTTCACGTCAATCTCGGCTCGCGAGTTGATCAAGTCTCTGCGGGGTAAGACACAAGACACTAGTCAAAAGTTACTCTTTCATTCCTCAATGCCGGCCCTTAATCCGTCCGAGCGCAGCGGTTCACAAATTCCTCGGCGGGCCAAGCCTTCAATTTCATTACATAGTTAGCCGAAAACTTTCGACATTGAATCCGAACATCGCGGCGTCGGCTAGAAAAGTGGGAAGCAAAAATTGTGCACTTGTAATCGTTTTTTTGGCACGTATGAAAGATATTGGAATACAAATACCTACCTACTTTTAGACGTGGATCTTGGGTAGATGTAAAATGTAAATTTGCATATATTATAAGGCCAATCAGCTGTTGTCAGCTGTTATCAGCTGTCATAAAATACTTTTAAGTTTAATAAATAAAATACTTTAAGGGTGAAACAAAAAACTGTAAAATTTAAAGATTTAATTGCTAGCTATAAATACATTTTACATAAGAAAAATAACGATACTAAAAAAAGACAAACATATACATCTAAGTATAGGATTTAGCCTGCGAGATAATGAGATAGAATAATCGGTCCTCTCTTTGTGTGATGCTTCTTAGCCTCCCCACTTATTATGATTTAAAATGAAACGAAAAAGCGACACTAAAAAGAGACAAACACATTAATCTATAGGTTTTAGCCTGCGAGTTAGTGAGATAGAATAATCGGTCTCCTCTTTGTGCGGTGCTTGGTAGCCTATCAGTCTCCTCTTTGTGCGGTTCTGCGGTGTTTCATAGTCTACCCATTCACTCTAGTTTTTTTTTTTTTTTTTTTTTTTTTGGAATTAATTGAACTAAAGGAATGAATAGAAGGAATCAATTCAAAAGGCCCGGGGAATCAGACGGGATCTATTCACTTTTGGGAATCATTTTGCCCACGTCTACTGCGAATCGAATCTTTTCCCTTTATGTATTCCGCTTTGCAGTTATTTCGCATTAATAAAATAATACACTCTTTCCCTATTTTTTTGGTTAAAAGCTAAAGCTTCGATGAAGGAAGGAGACTTTCTATGTTTATTCACAGAAATGAATTAATTAACAATATTGTCACTAAATCCGTCTTTTTAGTAAGAGAGCAGATAGACCCATAAAACCCTAAAAAAGATTGTTTTCTTAATATTGGCATCTTGTGTTGTGTCACTAATTACAGTAATTACCCATTGACGGCAAGCAACCTAAAATATTTTGAACGCATCTTTTGATTAATATTTCATCACTGCTGTAAACAGCCTTCGTTACCATAGCAACCTAATAGGTGTGCTAAATTTACTGAATGTAGCTTATGGACAACTTTATATATCGGTCTTATTATCATATATTCATTCATAAAGTTACTTCAGATTTTTTGATAAGTTATGCAAATAATAAGCAAGCAAAATATGGCAGCGATTTTTTTCTGAAGGGCTTTTGACGTAATTTTGTTATCATCATCAATACATAATATAAAATGAAGTCGCTCAAAATGTATGTGCGTGTTAATCTTTTAAATTACGCAACGGATTTTCATACGGTTTTCACCAATAGATAGAGTGATTGAAGAGGAATGTTTATAATACATGTAAATTATATTAGAGAAAAGCCGAGAAATTCAAAGAAAACATATTTTTGTGCGATTTTAAACGGCTGGCGGGCCGTACTATAGTCACTTTTGAAATTCGTTCTACGGAAGAAATTGGAAAATAGATGTCCTAGAGTAAGTAGGTATTTGATTTTCCCTTTTCAAATATCCAGTGTTGCATTGCAAGCATTGTATAATTAGTGGCGAGTTAATTAGTTTATATGTATAATACATGCTTATTATAGTAGAGAAAAGCCGATAAATTCATATATTCAATTCAGGCAGCGGGCAGCGGGCAGCTGGCCAGCGGGTGGTGTGGATTTTATAAAGATTGGTTAATGGCGTTGTGTTTCGTTAGCCACAGCAACGTGTGGCCGGGTCTGCTAGTCTTATATATAAAAATCTCGTGTCACGGTGCTTGTGGTCGCACTCCTCCGAAACGGCTTGACCGATTTATATGAAATTTTTTATATGTATTTGGTAGGTATGAGAATAGGTTTTAAAGTATATTTAATACCGTTATGTGATTAGGTTGTCCCTATCCGGAAAAAAACTATTATTTTGATTTAATATTTTTTTAATTTGGTATAAAAATAAAGTCCAAATTTCAACCCTCATCCTTTCATCCTCCCATTTTTTAATCGCGATTTTAGTATATTTGTATAAACAAATTTAACCGTCTTTTGTATTTGAAACAGAACGAAATTATTTATGTTGTTGAATGGCAGATGGCGATACATCCGCCTTATCGAACTTTCATTCACACATGCGCAAGACATTCACGAGAAGTGTCATTTTGATATTTCATTCGGCATCATGTTCTCGCGTGGGCAAACCATCGAGCTTATTTATGTTGGCTAAAGACGGACTGACAAAAAATATCGTACACTCATTTGCTCTATGAAATTCAAATTGATTTTCTTTATTGGTGTTTTTTTTTTATCGACGGGCATCGTCTATAGCGCTCCATTCCTCTTTCTGTCACAGATCCCATCCCCACACACTTACAATACCTACATTAGTTATTTTTTATTTAACAACCAAAATATTCACTAGAAATAATTTATATCGCAGAACAACTTTTTGTCGGGTCAGCTAGTAATTTATAAATTACTCTCAATGAATTAAGTCAAAAAATGTACCTTTTTATAGTTTGGTTTTTATTTGGTTAAATGATTTTCCAACGTGAGAAACCAAAAGATACTCGACAAAACTGAATAATTACTTTTTTAATCAAAAGGTATAGAAAAAATCTAATACGGATATGTACTATTTTATTTGTACTTCAAATTATGTATAAATATCGGATTCAAGAAATCGATTTCTCACGATTTTAGAGGCAGCATAAACAGTCAATTATTTATTTGTAAGTCATTGTTAATTATTTTAAAATACAATTTTTCCCCACAGCAGTATAATCTTCATTTTCATCGTCATCATCGTCATCATCATCATCATTGCATAGTATAAAATGAAGTCGCTCAAAATGTATGTGCGCATTGATCTTTTAAAATACGCAACGGATTTTCATGCGGTTTTTACCAATACATAGAGTGATTCAAGAGGAAGGTTTGTTTGTATAATATATGCTTATTATGGTAGAGAAAAGCCGACAAATTCAAATATTCAATTCAGGCAGTGGGCAGCGGGCAGCTGGCAAGCGGGTGGTGTGGATTTTGTAAAGGTTAGGTAATGGCGTTGTGTTTCGTTAACCACAGCAATGTGTGGCCAGGTCTGCTAGTATAGTATAAAATGAAGTCGCTCCCGCTGTCTGTGCGCTTAGATCTTTTAAAATACGCAACGGATTTTCATGCGGTTTTCACCAATAGATAGAATGATTCATGAGGATGGTTTTTAGGTGTATAATTTGTCAAGGTTTTGGGTAAATTGGTTGAAATATATAAATAAAGGGAGCAGGCTGGCAAGCGGGCAGCCGGCTAGCAAGCGAGCGGTATGGATTTGATTTAACAGATATAAAGGAGGCATTGGTTATAAATATTGGGTAATGGCGTGGCATTGTTTTCGTTAGGCACAGCAACGTGTGTCAGGTTCTCTGTATTTCCTCCCCCTTACAACGCGGGTATCTTTAAGACCCAGGTTTACTTCCGCAAAACAAAACTCCACAAAACATCCCCAGAGACGATTTAGGCCTTGAGGGAAATTGTTTTACTAAGACCTCGTGTGCCGGGTTAATGTAAAAAAAGCATGTCTTATTATAGTGCGCTGATAATTAATAATAATAATTAAATATAATTTGTACGCGATTTGGGGCCTCTGCACGGGTAATCACTCAGTGAGGCCCACATTATCAAACAAGGTTTTTTTTAAATGTATAAAAATTGCTCCGCTTTTCAGAAAACTCACAGCCACAAGTTGTACCTACATTGTTAGCTCATTTAACCCAGGGGTTTATTTATTTTTTAAAACAGATAGGATAGCAGGTATATTTAAATTATGCTTTTTTCACTTAACTACACATAACATCAATAGTTACGGTACGAATTTTTAAAAATCTAATCTGCGGCTCAATATCATCTTCTTTCAGGCGGGTATCGGACTGCTGCCACGAGAACTATTTATTGGATAACCAACACTTCTGCAATGGTCGCCCTAAGTGGTTAACTACGTTTGATAACTAAGCAGGAGTTCCTGGGTGCATGGAGTGAGGTTTGTCCAGGTCTTGGCGGCTGATGCGTTTGCCCACCTACTGCGTGGCGGGCGGGGTCGAGAGAGAGTGGTTTAATTAATCTCTCCAGCTAGACTCCCTCGATCCATCGCCTTGCATCACAGTAGAAGGGGTGGATTCCTAAGTCCATCACACCTGGACACGTTGACCCCCAGATTCCTACCATCCCCTCATACATTTTTCTTTTCCTCAACTTCTTTCCCTTCCTTTCCACATAAAGACCCTCCACACCGCATCCCCAAAGATTTCATAGACCCTGTGTGGAGCCAATTTAAAAAAAAATCATCTGAAAAAAAGAAGAAAAAAAATTCGACATTTTTTAATAACAATTTCAAATTAAAACATATGATTCAATATGTAGATAGGATTACCTACTTGCCCATTGTGAATAAATTTTATTACTACCACTGTGGAAAACATCAGTACTACAGCAAGAAAGAGTAGTAGCAAGAAAGAAAAGTGAATTTTGGTGAATTTTTTTAAATCCGTTAGCCTTCAGCTTTTTGGCAACCTCAATACGACAAAACCTTTCACATGTTATTATTTTAAAAACATACTTTGAATACAAAACACTTCGATTCATGAAAGTGTTAAAGTGGCATCATGACGAGAAAGCACGTAGAAGCAAGGCATGACTACGCTCTGCAGAATAAGCCTTAAACTTTAATAGCGCTTTGAATGGCGTCCGATATTCGTTGTGAAATTTAGTATCCGATATAGAGAAATTTCGTGTCCGTTCCACAAATGTTCATGGCTCGGACAGTCTTGGAAACTCTCGGACTAAATCCCGGACTGAATGTGATAACTGGGAAGTTTCTGTGTCCCTCCTAATAGGAAAGTTTGCCAATGAAGAGGCTACATAGCATAGTAACATCCGGTTATCAATTTAGAGAAATCAGTTTAGAGCTACAAGCGGTACAAGCAAAGAGCAAAATTCACTGATGCTATTTATTATTTGGAAACATGAAAAATGCTGACCAAAACCACGTCTTGTAAAATTCGGAATCAGGTCGCTAACAATAACAACTATATCTCTACAAACAGTATGTAAATAAACGAATAACACGAAATTTTGTTAACACGATGGCTTGTGTCATATATTCCCATACATACATTTGAAAATTACGGTGAGCATTGACGTCACCACTAAACATTTTAATAATACCAACTTGGCGGGGTTTTTAATGACACGATTAAAAATGGACTTTTTATAATTTTTTAAAAATTCTGCGTTTAATATTATTTCATAAAACTTGTATATTCAGAATCAGCGTTCATTGGTCTATAGTCTATATGAACGTATTTTTTTAAAGAATTTTTCACTGGAGTTCCTTATTAAAGCATCTACAATATTCCTAAGTGATCTAACCAAAATCACATGATTTTGCATTGCTTAGAGTGCATCACCTGAATCACTTTTATTTCAAGAACAGGTTTATAAATTTAGAGATTTTATAAGAGTTTTTTAGTATGTGTATTGGCTTCTCAAACTATCAGTTTTTACAAGAATCACATAAATGTATAAAAATATAAAATATAACGGAAAAAATCACAAAACCCTCATTGGAGATTCCTTTTATATCTACACGATCACTGAAAATGAAACGTACATGTTGAAAGAATGTCAGATGACAAGATACCCACTAGGGGTCATGTCACGACCATATAGATAGGTACCCGCAGAATCGTCCTGCTAAAAAGAGGTGGGGTATCCATGCGGAAGAAAGCTGCAACAGAATGGCGAGGTCCGGGAATTAGCTAAGAATAGTCAGGGATAGATATTGGTGGAGAGCACCAAGTGTGGTTGAGATCAATGGAATAAAAGAAAATTGTGAAGTCTTGAAAATATAATCAGGTAATTGTTAAGCATACCTTACTTATTTTAAGGACTTCGACTTTAGCGCAAGATTTTTTTATATATAATATTAGGTCCTTACATATGAAATTGGCGTTTTGCCGTACTGCCAACTTTGATCTCAAATATCTTCTCTTTGGTTAGGAATTCCAAATTCAAATTTATACAGCTATTTACTCATATATTTGTGTTTCAAAAATTATAATTCATTTGTTTTTTCCTTAATTGTTTGTTTTTCTTTGCGTCACTTAGTTTACAAAATGGAAAACTTGAAATATCGCGTTATTTACGAGTACGAGTTCCACCGTGGCACCAGTGCTGCAGAAACGGCTCGAAGGATTAATGATGTGTATGGCGACGGTGCCGCAAAAGAAAACACAGTGCGTTTTTGGTTCTAACGTTTTCGTTCTGGAAATTTCGACCTGCAGAACAAGCCCCGTGGACGGCCGGAGACCAAAGTTGATAATGAAGAATTGAAGGCTATTGTGGAAGCGGATCCATCGCAAACCACGTCCGAGTTAGCTGCAGGCTGCGGTGTTAGTGATAAAACTGTTTTAATCCACTTGAAGCAAATTGGGAAGGTGGAAAAGCTTGAAAAGTGGTACCTCACGAATTGAGTGAAGCAAATCAACAAACGCGCGTTAGAACGCTAGACCACACACTGCACAACAGACGGCTACCAAATTAGAGGAGCTTCAATTGGAATGTCTAAGACATCCACCGTACTCTCCGGACCTTGCTCCAACAGATAACAATTTTTTTCAAAATTTGGGTAACTTCTTGCAAGGGAAAAAATTCAACTTCGATGGGGAGTCCAAACCGCCTTCAAAGATTTTATTGATTCCCGTCCGAGTGGTTTTTTTAGTAAAGGGATCGATGAACTACCTATGAGATGGCAAAAGTGCATAGATAGCAATGGTACATACTTTGATTAAATAAATATATTATATTTTAAAAAAATCGACTTTATGTTCCTCCCATACAAAACGCCATTTCATATGTAAGGACCTAATATTTTAAAGGGCGTATTATATGGAGTCGTAATAATTGCTGATTTTAGTTAATTGTCAGATCCAAAATGTGACTATTAAGAGAAGTTTAAATAATTTTACATGTTTTATTCATCTGAATAGAATAATCCCAAAAATATGATAAAGAAACTTTCTCGTGAAATTCAAACATCTCCTTACAATTTTGAAACTACACGTGTAATCAAAGAGAATAAATTCATAACACGTAACGGTTCCGAAATTCAGAAATATTAACATTTGACAATAAAACCCGTCACTTAACTTGTACGAAAGAGGAGTTAGTTGATGTCCAATGAGTCTGAAATTATTTCCGTACTCGAATATCGATCACCTAAACAGTAGGTGATATATCTTTTTACCGTTCAAAATTTCCGAAACAAGTTTGATTGATTTGAATTTGGCAACAAAAAAATCACTTCGTGGTTGGGAAGTTGTTTTTTTAAAAGCTTTTCCTTGTTTTCAATATTCCCTCGAAGACAAACGATGAAGGGAACGTTTGATTCAGTTCGCTGTCTGCCTTCTTTGACTCTATGTATCATCACGTGTCATTTCCTCTTCATCTGTCCTTTGTCTCCCCTTTGTGCTCGCCATCGCCACGGGCCTTCTTTCTTCCTCCTTCCTTCAGACTTTCTACGTAAAAGTTCACTATCCTACACGTGTTCCTCTATTATTAGTGGATATGGTTGTGGATATTCTTTCATCGCGTGCAGCAAAACGACTGCAATTGCGGAATACTGTTTTCCATATTGTGATTTTGGTTTGAAAAGTCATATTTGCATATTTGATTTTCTCCCATTTGTTGGAAGTTATATAAAGTAACATTACGTGGTACATAACGCATTAATCGACAATGTCCTGGAAATTTGATTGATTTAATCACCAATTTGGTGTAGAATCTTATTGCCGCAGCTTTGACTTGCTCTACCAAACTTTAAGACAGAGATAAGAGACTGATATAATCTTCATACAAACAAAATTTATCCAACAAACTTTGATGCAAATGCTCCGAATGAAACTTTGAATTCCTGGAAAGGTCAAATAATAGCTGATCGAATTTGTTGTTCAATGTTAATAGTTTACTTATAAAAGATCTGAATTAAATATTTTATTGTATTCAAGAAAAATGTATTTTATGTAGGTGCAGTGGTCAGGGTGGCAACAATTTAGTTATTTATTGTCATACCACTACAATATTTAAATTGTTAACTTTACCCTAATGAATAAAATGTGAAAATATTAAGATGCGTCTCATATTGCCATACCCGTCCCGAAAGAATTTCCATTTAAAAAAATATTACAAAACTAAATATAAAAAATATCAATTCGGAAGGAGAGTCATTCATTTTGCCATCTTCACACTCACACTTGAAAAAATATCGTTTGATTCCAAAAACTTCCACAACCAATTTCATCACCCAATAATATGCAGCAGAAAAAAGTCAAAATATCCATCCACATATATACTTCAGAATATTCCTAAAATGATTTTTTTTATTTGAATACCTCAGAAGAGTCCCAATAGCACCAGTTTCACACCAGGGAGATACCGAGAATATCTTCTTATCAGGAACCTCACAAGAGTCCCAACAGCTTTAGTTTTACACCAGGGCAATAGCGAGAGAATATTATTATCTGGAACGTATGGCAAATATAATTTAAAATTATTAATTTGTGAAAACACAAAACAATCAAATAAAATTTATCTCCGCATGCCGGGATTTGAACCCGCGATCTCCGGATCACTAGTTGCCCCTCGATCACAGAGGTCTAGAGTACACTCTCAACGCAATAAATAGATCAAACAAAATTAAATGTACACATAGTCCGACAAAAATAATCTGGATATAATATTACTAGTGACCGACCGAAGGTGCGGTTTCGGTTTCGGCAAGTTTCGGCATCAGTTTCGGTTTCGGCAGAAAATCTGCCGAATCTTCGGTCGCAACGAAACTCTGCGTTCGTGAATTATCGCGCGTCGTTCGGCTGCGCGTTGTTCGTGGCTCGTATGTCACCCGCCATCATCAGCAATACACTCAATTAATGAGGTCCTTCCTTTATAATGTAAGTGTTGATTTTAGACAAATATTGTGCCAAGAAAAAGTTAACACGCTTTGTTAATTTTTTGTTTGTTTTATGGTAGTAATATACAAAAACAAATTATTATTTTTTCACTTTACTTCAATTATATTAATTTTATTTCATTTAACACGTCTTAACTGTTTGTATAAGCGTAAAAAATAAGCCGAATTACAGTCAACAATGGATTTTTAACATGTCTAAGCCCCGCCGCACATGCCCACACTCGCATTGGCCGTCACGAGCCGCGTGCGATTGGCAATATTTAAAACCTATGGCGAAGTACCAAACTTCGCATTTGCTCTCACGTGTCGACGCAGGCACGTACATGAGCGTGTACGTACGTGTCGGTTAATTGACCGAGACATTGTTTTCAAGTGGCAGTGGCGCGAGTGTTTGCAAAATGGAGGAACTCATTGAAATTGTTTGAAGCGAAAAATGTTTATACAACGTAAAACACCCAGATTATATGAATAAAAAATTAAAGGATTCTATTATTATTATTAAAGGATCTAGTCATTCTAAAATAATTTTGAAATTTTTCGTCTGAAAACTCAGAAGTTAATTTGAATTCTCCATTTGTTTTCCTTTTGGACATGTAAGAGCTCTTCCATATTTTTTTCCGGATAATTTCCTTATTAACAATAATCTATTTAAAAACTCGTTATCACTGTCAGATTCTGAACTTAAATCAATCGCGTCCATCTTGCTTCGTTTTAGTCTATGAATGGTAGAGACGACACGACTGACTGATGTACGACTCGTGAAAGCAAATGCGGACACACACGTGTCCACCAATGTCAATGCGACATTGGCACAGTGACGTGAACGAGTGCGAGTGCGAGCATGTGCGGCGGCCGTTAAAAAGTTTTTTTTACTTTTTTTTTTTCATCTTTTTGAAAAGCCATTAAAAGCTATGAAAAAAATTTAAAATAGCCCATAACCTAACCTAACGTAACCTGTTTAAACAAATTTAATTTTTTTTTTCATCACTTTTAATGACATACCGGAAGATCACCTCGTGGTAGATTCTAAACTGTTCTATTTTGATATATACATACTACGGGACTACCTACCAACCTACCAACATACTTTTGATTAAATAATTTATGTAAAGTGATAAAAATAATAATAAAGTTTTATTCGTATAACCTTGTTTCCTGACCCACTGTAGTACATTTACTCGGTTGAAAAGTACATTTGCTCAAAGAAAGAAAAACGAATAAGTAATCAGAATCAACTCCGATGGCAGAGCGGTTCGCAGATGCGGTCATTCTTTGTGTTCTGACAGAATGGAGAGCCAGAACATGGGTGCAACTGCCAGATAAAATATCTCCGCAGAAGGAATGCATTTTGCGTTTAAGACTTACATTTAAAGTTTTCTGCAGAACTGCTGGTTTATTCTGATTGTTTCAAATAGAGAAACGTGATTTTTAAAAGTTGCTCCATTTTATGTTGTACTGATATTTTACTTAGGGATCTTTATTACTTATTGCGATTGACATTAAGTAGGTTCAAAAATATTCATTACAAGAGTAACAATTTGAATGATTTCAATGCTGCTTGTTAAAGAAAATGATACTTGCCTTCTTTGAAACAATCTTAAATATATAGCCAAACTCAAGAGCAATGAGCTACGGCATCATCAAATTAGCACAGGCCTTTCTTTCTGAAATGTCTAAGTCAACGCAAGTGTTTTAAACGAATTGTGGAACTTTAAATATTCATTAAACTGTGAAAAAGTAAGACAAGACGCCAAATTATTTGTTCCACTTCTCAATAAAATATTATTCATTGAAGAAGATAATAATAATTATCTAAACGAAAATATGAAAGAGAACAAGACACAGAAAAACAGAAAAGATAATGGTCGCAACTGGGACTCGAACCCAGAACCTCTCGTCTATCCGGGATGCGCGTTTACCAATTCCGTTATAATAGCCAATCTCATATTTCAAATTTTAGAATTAACAATATTATCTTCAACTAATTTATTTTCCATGTCAAAGGCAACTACCCTTTTTATTGGAAACAATCATTCTAAGAATTGGTTTGTAACCTGGATAGCGTCACGGATAAATACATCCGATTTTATTTTATATGGAACTATTGACTTTTTATAAATGAATATTCAATTTTATAAGAAAAACTCTCTTTTTATAACTTTTGAATGTTATTCACATCAATGTAATATATCATTGAAGAAGAAGATAATAATAATTATAATTACAATAATAATTAAACGAGAGGTTCTGGGTTCGAGTCCCAGTTGCGACTATTATTTTTTTCTGTGTCTTGTTCTCCTTCATATTTTCATTTAGATCATAATTATTATCTTCTTCTTCAATGGTATATTACATTGATAGGAATAACCTTCAAAAGTTATAAAAAGAGAGTTTTTCTTGTAAAAATTATTTATTATTATTCAATTTGAAAAAGATTTCGAAAAAGTGTGCTTTTAAAAATAATGGGCGAAGGCGGGTTGTAAAATCCGCATAAAATAAATTTGGAGACAGTATTGCTCTCTACATTGTTTGTAAAAAGGTGTGATTCAATTAAAACTAACTAACCCCAAAAAATGTCTAAATTGAAAAAAATACATTTCCGGTACAGAAAAACCAATCATAAACTTTTTACTCCTTGTGACGGTTGGCCCTTTGTTTAATGGAAAAAGCTCAAAACATTTTAACATCAGTTGAGTTATTCTGAATAATTGTAAGTGAATATTATTCGTTAACGAAGGAATTTGAAAACCGGATTTGTTCCGGACGGAAATGTCATTAATTAGAGGAGTTTAAAAATATTACATTTTTGAATTATGGCTTATATTAACGAAACATTATTTATGGTCCCACAAAAATATTAGATTTTCTTTAATATAATTAAGGTGAGGGTTTTTTATTACTAAAGGCTATACCGTAAACTGAGCCCTTTTCTACAGCAGCACCTATCTAATGTTATTAAAGCAGGCACTTGAAGTTCCAGGAAACACTGGAAAAATTTAAGGAAATTTTCGCCCTAAGGAAATTTCAGTGAGTTTTGGTATCATAAAAGGCTTATTATTTTTTATTGTTCAAAGTTTAACAATTTCTCCGTGCAAAGTTCAATTTTTTATCGTTATAAGTTTAAATGTTTTTCAGAATTCTGTTAGGAGGTGCTAGGTTGTGATCTATGTCCCTTCGATTGTCGTTTTTAAAACTTGTTTTAGGGTGAACAATTTTTATTATAATTTACTATATTTTCTGTCGACGACATTCTCAGCGCGAGCTCGAGAAAATATTTTCCTATATCAAATAATCTTGCAAAATAGACGCCAAGAAGTCTTAAGCCTGGATCACAAGGACCGAGTTGAGTGGCGAAACGGTAAAATGATACTAGGCCGAGACAGTTGGATGGACGAGTAGGTGTTTACACGTATTTTTTGATTTGGCACCGAGTCAGTCAGTTAATAGGCCACTTGCATCACATTTTTTAATTTTTTTTTTGGTTTAGGCAAATATTTTAAGACATTCCGTATTTTTTTTTAATAAATCTAGTGAATGTTAAATGTCACGTTCAAAAATTCGCCTGAAATCAAGGTGTTCCATATAAAAAAAATCAGTGTGGAATTTTACAAAATTAATCTTATATTATCGGAGACGGAATATTTTCATGAAGTGACGTTACGAGCCCAAGTAACGGATTTATTTATTTAATAAAAAACATTGTATATTTCTTAAAATTTTAGTAACATCTTAGTAAAAAATCTATCCACACGATTTTTTACAAGTCATTATGAAATCCATGAAAGTGGCCTATTCAGTTGCGATGCGCGGGAAGAGGTGGCGTGGTGCGACCGAAAGTGGCGAGTACGCAGCAAGTGTATGTTTATACCAGCCGAGTGGACAAGCGAGTCAGTGCGGGGAAGTGCGGGGAGGTGCGGGGGTGCGCACTCGGCCCAGTAAGTAGAACAGGGTCCGAGTGACTGTCTCGCCCTTTTACTGGGCCGAGCGCTCGGCCCAGTACTCGGTGATGTGTTTACACGTACCGAGTACTCGGCCGAGAGCACAGACTCGCCCATCTACTCGCTCTGTGTGATCCACGCATCGGCTGCTTTTAGCAGTCGAACTTGGCGACCACAAAGTTCGTAAGATGAACAAACGACACTGTCGTGGTTGCGGCTTAGTGGATCAAATGATATTATTACCTATGGTTTTATTTTTCATTTGTTTTATTATTTTTGAAGGGAAAACTTCTTTAGCACCGCTGTGATTGGAAACTCGATGAAACGGAAGCGAGCGACACTTAAAATAGACAAACACATACATCTATCTATAGGATTTAGTCTGCGCGAGAATGAGATAGCAATAAAATATTTATTTATTTCACGGGTATTCGGTTCCAATATAACACGATAATCCACGGTCCCACGCAAGTCTCTTTTGGTCTAGTGGTATAAAGCGCCTGACGACCCTTAGCGGCCAGACATTCAGCGGACCAAGAATCGAATCCTACAAAATCCAAAAATAATATAAATGTATTTTTTGTAAAATCAATAACCAATCTTCAAACCATTCCAAAATGAACAAGCAAAGAAAACATAAAAGAAAGCGACATCTAGCGACTCCGAAGAAGAAAACACAAATACTAATTAGATTACTAAATGTATAGGGAAAGTTGCCCTGAAAATTGACGACAAAAATATAATAATAAAAAAATCATTTATAGGATACCTTTCGGTAACTTCTCATCGTTCCCTAGGACAACTGCAGATCACTAGCATTCAAACAACAGTTGACGTCGAGTATATACAGACCACTTAATCAATTTGAACTGTTAATTATTCGTTGGCGATCTGCAGTCATGGTGAATTAAAATTTTAAATAAATAAATTTCGCACAATGCTGTGTTTGCGTTGGGCCATCCATACCGTGCTAAGCCAACTTGTTTTGCTCCTTTTTAAAGACACTTTTATTGGTGCCGTTTCAACGGTATTCACTTAGTTACCATCATGGTTAATAATTGCTAACAAGTGTAGGCAAACTGTTTTCCATTTCGCAATAGTTTTGCCGGCAATAACGCTTCAGTTAAAGGTAATTGGCAATACGCTCGAACTTCCCACCCGAGAATTAACGTAACCTAACTTCTACCCTCAAAGGAAATGTAGCCGTTGTCCTAGATCAGGGGTCTCCAAACTTTTTAGCCTAAGGCCACACTGACTCCTCCACTAAGTTCCACGGGTTAAGACTTAGCTACCAATTAATATTTTTTTAATTTTTTAAATATTTACCTGAGTACCTACTAAGTATGTCACTTATTGAAAGTTTTTAGGATAAATATTGTTTTTTTGTATGAATAACGCACAAGAGTCTGAACAGCTCCTATCCTAACTTAAGTCAGTTCGTAGGAACCTTTCTACAGAAGCAACTAAGCTTCTTGTGAACTCGTATGTAGTATCACGTCTTGATTACTGCAATGGCATCTATGCAGGTCTTCCTAAATGTCAAACTGACAAACTACAATCAGTTTTCAACGCCGCTGCACGACTTATCACTGGGGTACCCAAATTTTCGCACATTTCGGAACACCTCCGAAATCTTCACTGGCTGAAGTGTCCTGAAAGGATCCAATACAAGTTATGCTGGATGGTGTTTAAATCTATCAATGAAATGGCTCCTCCCTATATCTCTGAACTATGCATTCCGGAAAATATTGGTCTAAGGCAGTCAACTCTTAGATCAGCGACATCTTCTGCAATTGGAAGGTTGAAAGAACCTAAGCGAAATCCGAACACTAAGTTTGGTGATCGTGCATTCGCAGTATCCGGCCCTGAAGCTTGGAATAAACTTCCTATGGAATTGAGATGCATAACCAACTCAGCGGAATTTAGATCCAAACTGAAAACTCACTTTTTCCGATACTCCTTTCCATAAATTCATCATTCTATTTAAACCCTGCAATTCTGAATAGTTTTTTTTTCTCTCTTTTCTCTTTGTTTATAGTTAGCTCAATCTGTTTAAAGTAATCTGTTAATTGTGATGCCTCAATCTGTTTACTGTTGAGCGATGAATCACCTTAATGCAGTAAAGATCGACCATTAAATTCATTAAAATTATTAATTTATTTAAAATATCTATACCTTCCCGTAAATCCAGTTAATCTTCATTATACTTTTTGTACCCGTGTTCTCGAATTGTAATATTATGTAAAAACTTCCTACTTCTTCTGGCGCTAATCTTAATTGTAAATATGTGTGTTAATAATTCATCAGTTTTAGGTTAGAATCTATATGTCTTAGTCATAAGTCACTAGCTATATAAATTTTAGATGTAAGTCACTAGTTATAATTGTAAATCTTAATTGTAAGCCAGTAAAATAAGTCTCTAGCTATAAGTCTTAGATGTAAGTCACTAGTTGTAATTGTAAATCTTAGTTAAGTATAAGCCAGTAATATTAATTATTTTATATATTTATTTGTACAGCGCCCTTGAGGTGATTTTCCACGAAAACGGCGCTATATAAATTAGCCAATTATTATTATTATTATTTAACCGCCTGGAGCCAATCAAACTATGACATCCCTAATTTGAGTATGTTGTGAGTCTGAAGATGAATGGGGAGGGGAAGGAGATGGGGAAGTGGAAGTTTGGGAAGTACCTTGCTATTCAGATATAGTCACCAAACAAGGGCTAAAGCCTTTTCAAGCAACTTTTTAATTCTGGTTGGTGGACTTACTCCAGGGCGATACTGAGAGTATCTTCCACTCTGGAACGTGTCGCAAATATACCTTTTTATTTTAAATGATTAAATTGTGAAAACACAAATCAGTAAAATAAAATAAAATTTACTTGCGTACACAAGGATTTAAACCCGCGACCTCCATATATCATTAATTACATTAAAATGTTCAATTTCGTTACGTATGTCAGTTATTATGTTTCTTAATTTGCCGTTAAATAAAACTTCTGATAATTATTTTATATTATTTAATAATGTACAGTGTAAATTTTACAATGAATACAAATTAAGCTAAAACTATTAACTATGGCGGGCCGGATTGGCGGTGCCCGCGGGCCGTTTTTGGCCCGCGGGCCGTTGTTTTGAGACCCCTGTCCTAGATAAATAAAAATTTATATTTGTACTTGCAGCATTCTAAGGTTTCTCTCGCGCTTTGGATTTTTTTAATTTTGTTGGACAAAATGAATTGCAGCCGGGATTTCTTGTGAATATAAACCGTAATCGATTGTTGTACATCCGTTTAGTGTGTTCCACTGCCGATAGAAACCAAATATTTTAATTGCTATTAGAACAACTCTCTTTTTATAACTTATGAAGATTATTGCCATCAATGTAATATATCATTGAAGTAAAAGATAACACTAATAATATAAACGAAAATATGAAAGAGAACAAGACACAGAAAAATAAAAACATAACAGTCGCAACAGGGACACGAACCCAGAACCTCTTGTCTTGCCGGGATGAGCGCCTTATCCAATTATGCCACTGCCACCTCTTATCAAACAATCATGCAATTTGGGAGGCGGGAATGGGTACCGCCGCCCCGGGAACCTTTATTGGATAACCAACACCTCTGCCATAGGTCACACCAAGTGGTTCGCTACGTTTGGTGATTTAGCGGGGGTGCCCGGGTTCATGGGATGAAGTTTTTCTAGGTCTTGGAGGTGGATAACCAGGACACACTGAACCCCAGATTCCTACCCACCCCTTAAACCCTTTTCCTTCCCAGAACTCTCCTCTCCTTCCTTTCCTTAAAAAAAAAAACCTCCACACAGCATCCCCAAAGATGATATAGCCCCTGAGGGAATTTATTTTCCTTAGGGCCTCCTGTGTGGAGCTCATGTAAAAAAAAATATAATTAAAAAAATCGTATTTGTCAATCTCATATTTCAAATTATTTAATTATTTTAGAACTAACAATGTTATCTTCGACTAATGTTTTTTCTCCATATTACTGGCAACTTCCTTTTTAATTGGAAACAATCGTTCTAAGAACTGGTTTGTAACCTAGATTGCGTCTGAGATAAATATATCCGATTTTATCCGAGACATTTTATATTTATTTGATTTTATTTGTTCCAGTTGCGACCGTTATCTTTTCATATTTCTGTGTCTTAGTCTCTTTCATATTTTCCTTTAGATTATTAGTATTAACTTCTTCTTCAATGACAAATCTTTTAGTTCTTCAATAACGCTTAGTTTATCATTCTAATTTTGTAAATTATTCTTTTTATTTAGCCTTGTAGGATATTGCAAATACAATAGAAACATTTATTAAGTGTTAATATTGTTACTTTGCATCACTTTATTTTTGTTGAAATCTGTTCGTTTGTTGACAAAATGATGAATACTTCAGACGTGAAAAACATAACGAATAAGAACCCTGATGAAAATCCGAATTCATGAAAAACTAACAAATTCTTTTAAAGACGTCCGTCAAAAATTTCATTTGGCTTCTTACAATTTAATCAATTGTATCTACTGGTTAAAATATTAAAAAATCACCCGAAAAACAAATTTATAAATAACCACAGAAGAAAAGATAAAATTTTCTCTGTTGGCCCAAAAATATTGCGAATTTTTCAACATAATAAATCCCTTCTAACAATACAGAAAATCGTAGACAGTCAAAAACCAAGACGTAAAAAATATATAAAAAGAAAATGAGCCAACACACGGGAGAATTACAAATTTTTCATTTGGGTAAATAAAAAACAAAGTAATTCACTGTTATTTCTAGCGAGACCGAAAAATGTACGTTCGGGGGGGAAGCTAAGAAAAACACGTGGTTTTGATAACTGTTGCCGTGAAGGAAGCTTGATGAAATATGGTTATTTAACGACCCGCGCCGGCGAACCGGGTACTAATAACACTTTTTCGCCTTCCACCATTATGCATTCAGACTTTCTTCTTTTTCGAGTTATCTTTTTCTGGTTAATGAAGTTCCCTGGGGAGTTAAAAATCAAAAGTTTAGAAAAAATAATCTGCTAAAATCCTACTAATATTATAAAGGCGAAAGTTTATATGGATGTTCGTTACTCTTTCACACAAAAAATACTGAATAGACATTAAAAATTCTTTCACTAATAGAAAGCTACATTATTTGCGAGTAATATGGCTATATAAGCTCTGGCGTTATGAATAAGCTTTGGCGTCATGAAATACGTTTTCTGTCCCTAACAAAATCGAGCTATTGCAAACGTCAGAAGAAAAGCGAAACAAATTGTTGCCTTGGAAACAGTGTTGGCGTTCTCTAAATATGAATGGCCGAAATGTATACGCGCATAACTTCCAAACGACTGCACCAAATTGGAAAATTCTTTTTTTTTGTTATTTTGTATAAAACTGCTATTGAGCTCCTGCAATACGAAATTTGCATTAAAAAATTGCAATAATGGCACGCGAGCAGTTTGAAAACTAAATTTTCCGGGAATAAATATGTAGGGGATAGGGAGGGGAGGTAGGGAGCATAATACTTAATGTCAATGTAATAATGATGTGTTTTACTTATACTTCTCATCATTTGTTAATTGTACTAAGAAATGCATTGCATAAATGAATTTCCTACAACAATGTGTGCATTTTTAGGGGGGGGGGGCGCTGGATAATTTTACTGTGGTAAAGGGGGCATTTCTTTCAATGCGGTTAAGAAACACTGGTCAAGAAGTCTCGGATTCGATTTCCATTGAAGTGCAAAAAGTTTTTTTACAAAATGTGGATTCGAATCTACCCGAATAGTAATACCCCTTTCCACCATTGCACTTTCTTTCTTAGTTATTTTCGACTGTTTGTGATTTTAATGATATATATATGTACAAGTAGTTCAATTACTTTGCATCTACTGAATAGCGTAAGCCAGGCCGCCTTCGTAGCCGATTGAGCAAATTATAATTTTATTTTAATTTAATTATCACTTTCTTCTCTTCGGGTTATCTTGTCCTGGTTGTAAGTTGTAAGGATCATAATACAATTCCGTCGGGACTTTTAACTCAAAATTTAAAAAAAAGTATTTGTATACATACTTTCACAACATTTTTAGTTAACTTAATAATTTGAAGACGATATCCGTAGCTGTACACAGGTTATAAAAAATACAAAATTTAAATTGGATGACAACAACTAAACGTTATACAATATATAATACGTTACGATGAAAATGTTCACAATTATCCTTCGACATGTTGTCGAGATTTTAGGCTTCCCAAAACAAAACGTAAGTGCCCACAAAACAGCGTGTTTTACAAATGACAAAAACTTTGTAATTGTTTAACAAATGCCTTAAAGAAAGTCACAATTCTTAGCATTTTTGCAGGATGTGTGCCGTATACGTAAAAAATATAATTTGTATATACATTTGTTTCATTCATTTTTATACCAATTTGACTGTAGATATTTCTCAAACTGCATTTTTATTTTGTATATTGTGTATTTTTCCTACAAATACCTTGGCTCAGTAATAACAAAAGATGCAAATGTAGAAGCCGATGTATCTCACAGAGTAAATGTTGCGTGGCAGAAGTGGCGATCACTCACTGGAGTACTGTGCGATTCAAGCATGCCCATTCGCACAAAAGGCAAAATATACAAAACTGCAGTGAGACCAGCAATGCTGTATGGGGCTGAGTGTTGGACAGTGAAGGAAAATCACGTCCAAAAACTGCACGTTGCAGAAATGAAAATGCTTAGATGGTCAGGTGGGGTTACGAAACTGGACAAAATACGAAACGAACATATAAGGGGTAGTTTCAAGGTAGCCCCCCTTCCTGAAAAACTAACAGAAAGTCGCTTACGGTGGTATGGTCATGTAATGAGAAGAGACAAAGAACACGTGTGCCATAAAGCGCTAGCTATACCTGAAATAAAAAGAGGAAGAGGACGCCCCCCTCTGACATGGTGGAGCAGCATGGCAAAAATAGCTCAAAATTTCCCCAATCCAACAACCCAAGACCGGTCGTCTTGGCGCAGATTGATTAGGAGAGCCGACCCCACTTAAAGTGGGAAGTGGCAAAGAAAAAGAAGAAGAAGAAGAGTGTATTTTTCCTACAAAAATCTTTCATATATATTATATCTAAATAAAAATTCGAAAACAAACAAAACACACCGTCGTTCCTTTTGACCGTAATTATGTCCGAACGTATGTCCGGTGGTGGCGGAATCAATTCCTATTACGTCTAGAAAATTGTATTGTCATATTTTTTCGCAAACAATTTTTTTAATGACCAAAGACGGTAAACCAGGTAGTATATAATAATACATTTTCGTTGTGCCCTTTTTCCAACATAACGTAATGAGAATTTGTTTATTCGAGTTATGATCTTTTTGTTATAAGGTTCATAATTTAGTCCCCGTGGGAGTTGTAATTGTAAAAAAGTATATTGTTTTAAACAATATGGAAAAGTAAATTCATTTAAATTAAAATGGTTGCCAGTAAATTGGTCACTCTGATTACATTAAAAACAAATAAAATGAAATAATCGAATCCATCAAATTGTACGTGCATTAAATTCATCTGGCAAATTAATTATTATTCATCCGGCATTCATTATCACATTTGGCAAATATTGCGTGAAATATCTATAAAAAAAATAATCAAAAACTCATTAATCCTTTGATTGTGCAATAATTTCCCAATGCCAGATGTCTCTTGCACGCGCAATATGGGAAATTGGTGCCGAAATTATGCACATGTTATTTATGCAAATGATTGATTGAAATCTATGGTACAGGAACAGTTGGTTAAGTCTAATCAAAACAGGCTGAACATATATTAATTAATGTACTTTTATAATTTCTATTTGTTGTGTTATGTGTTCAGGAATATATGTATTTAAAATAACATACATTCTGTTAATAATAGAACTGGCGATAAAAGGACAATTTTTGGCCAAGTGCAGTTGAAATGGGAACCCTGAGGCGTACTAAAGATATAAGAGAGTAAGAGAATGTATGACTTGCAAGTGGATAGAAATTGAAGTCTTAATAACCGATACGAAAGAACGTATCGATGAAGTTAATCAATAAAAGAGTCAAATCACGCCAGGAGACGGAATAATAGAAGTATGCTTGTGATGTTGTATAAATATGAGTAACGCAAGGAGTGTGTGCCAAGACAAAGGTGTGTGGCATTTCAACGGCTCTGCCTACGGATATGTATATTGAAAGTTTTTTTTTTTAAATTAGGCCATTCACCCTAATAAGAGTGGTTTGTGATATATATTGAAAGTAAATTACTACTCAGCAATCAGTCCATTTATTATCTGTTTCGGTGAACAACTACAAAAAATTCAGAGGTACGCAGGTAGTATTTTATTTGAAAATTATTTTGGTGTCGTAGCATGTAAGTATTGTACAAAAATATTCAACTTTACAAGAACTTAAAATACTGGGAAAAGGGAGATACCTACTTATAAATTGTTTCGCAATCATTTGTTCGAAAAATTATTAAAATATATTTTTTCGTTTGCTTGTCTAAAACTTTAATTTAGTTTCCCCCTGCGATTACCTACTTACAATAAAAAGTAGATACTAAAATTTTACACTCAAAATAATTATGCTTTACAAACAGTCCATTATTTACCTCGGGAAATAGAACATTTTGAACCAAATATTGTTTTGATTTATTTATCTGCCCCTGCAGCGCGTTCATATTTTGATTCCCGTGTGAATACATTTCCTCGTAAAGTTTCTCTACGAAATTTTCACGTTATTCCCCATCCGCAGAACGGACATTAAACGTAATCGTTTTATTTAATGTCATCTATTCATAGATCGTACTAAATTTTCATAAAAACTTTCAGTACGATCGTACAAAGCCATTTATATCTATGTTTCATTTCAACAGCTTGTAATGCGTTTTTTAAATGCAAATAACATTTTTGTCATCAGTCTAAAAATATAGTATTACTCTATATGACACAAATGAATAAATGTGCATGAATTGTCGTTTGAGAATCTTTTCCAACCACCGTTTGAATGAATTTAAACTTTAAAAATATTGTATCTACGGTGTTTACAAGCTCTACAAACTCGGTATGTTTTTTTTTCACAATCGGCTCTTTTCGAGGGTGAAATTCAATGACTTGTTTTGCGGAAGGTTTTTATTTGGTGTGACTGCTATTGGAGGGATAAACCATTTTCGAACAAAAAAATATGTTTGTAAACCAAACCAGTTATAATTAAAAAATGAAACTGGCAAAAGTTACAAGAAAATATAGGACTGTATTTTCGGAAAAGTAAATTTCGTCCATGAGTAGGAACTCCCTCATTGAGTAGGAAAAACTCCTTAAATTGAAATAAAAGTGCAATTTGGACGATGTCGGATAATTACGGCCTCATTTTCCGAGCGAGGGCCCAACTCAGTTAACTTTGTGGCGACAATTTATTGTGAGAATCTTGCCACCACCATCCGCAGTCATATTCAATTTCGGCTTTAGAGCCTTTTATTCCTCAAATATGTCAGAATGCGTTTTTTTACAGATGTAAATGTCATAGCATTGTGCTGAAGCAGGCGCCGCGCCGTTTCAAATAACTTCGAAAAAATTATTTTATCTCTTTTTCCTGATGTATGTGGAGGGTTTTTTAAGGAAATGAAGCAAAAGAAGTTCTGGGAAGGAAAACGGTAAGAGAGGTGGGTAGGCATCTGGGGTCAGTATGTCCAGGATTAAAGGAAGTATGAATCCATCTCTCCAACTGCGGTGCAAAGCGATTCGCTGAGACAGTCCGGCCGGAGAGATCAAAATACTTTTAAAAGGCTCGCGGGGAGGCGATACCTATACCCGCCGCCCAAATTGAAAGTGAAATGAACGAAACTCAACTTTCAGCTTTTTTATAATTAATCAAACCCTAGAACGAGACTTGAAAATCTTTTAATTATTTCATTTCCCACCTTTAAAAAATATACATATACGTAACTAGCTGGCCCGGAAAACTTTGTTCTGCCATCTAAATTATTTCTAGTGAATATTTTGGTTGTTAAATAAAAAAATAACGAATGTATTGTAAGTGTGTGAGGATGGGATATATGACAGAAAAAGGAATGGAGCGCTGTAGATGATGACCGCCGGCAAAAACAAAAAAAACGCCAACTAAAGTAGGAAAATGAAACAAAGAAAATCAATGTGAATTTCGAAGAGCAATTGAGTGAACGATATTTTTTGTACGTCCTTATTTAGCCAACACGAATGAGCTCGACGGTTTGTCCACGCGAGAACATGATGCTGAATGAAATATCAAAATGACGCGACGCTTCTCGTGAATGTCTTGCGCATGTGAGGATGAAAGTCATTCAACAATATAAATAATTTCGTTCTATTTGAAATACGAAAGATGGTTAAATTTGTTAATATAAAAATACTGAAATCGCGATTAAAAATGGGAGGGTTAAAATTGAGGGTTATAGGTATTTTTGATGCGAAATAAAAAAAAATACAAAAAAAAATTGTCATAAAAATATTTATTTTTTTCTAGATGGGGACACCCTAATAACCTAACGGTATGAATTATACTTTACGACCTTTTCTCATACCTACCAAATATACATAAAAAAAATTTCATCAACATCGGTCCAGCCGTTTCGGAGGAGTGCGACCACAAACACCGTACCACGAGATTTATGTATATTTATACTCGTATATAGACATGTTATGTACAAGAAGCAAAACACATACAATAAAGTGTTAAAAAGAAAAATAAATGCTGTATATTATTTCGTACTAACTTCGTAAAAAATATTCAAAAGCTCACAAAACATAATTATTAACCCAAAAGTTATTAGTAAAGTTAATTATTAATTTTGTTTACTTTGTTAGAATAGTTTGTAGAATACAATGATTAAGATACATAGAATTCATTAATCTAACGTGATACGGGTCTCGTTAAGTTTTCACGTCGTTAATTAAAACACTATTAGAAACAAAAAAATCTCCACGAATATTGAAAGCATCGAAACGACGTAATTTGTCTTCTACCTTTTTAGCCTTAATACTGGTAGATCCGCTAAAACCTCTACCTCTCTCGGATAAACTCCGCTTATAACGGGAAGAGATGATACAACTCAACTCTTACATTTATTTCGTATGAATATTTTGATGTTGGTAATAGGCAAGTATGAACGAAATTTGATAAAACATTAAAGGCAAAGCACAAAATTAAGTAGGTACCTGCACATAAAATAAAAAAAAGCAAGTTGCAAAGAGAGCTATCAGTAACAAGACCAAACCGTTATATGCCAATTTAAACAAACTCTACCCAAGTGTGAAACAAAGTAACAGAAAACCCAATCAAACAACAAAGTTGATTCTTCTTCCATCATTCCGATGGGCGGCCTAGTGCCTCCCTGTCTCCCGAACCGACTGCACACTGCACCCAATGCAGAATGTAGAATAAGTGAAAAAGCCTCGAGGCATTGCATAACTCCGGCTTACCGCCACATCCAGGCCCGTAAGCCGGGCTCTTTTAGGCCCGGCCCCAGGTGCGAGGCTTTCGGGAGATTACTGCACGTGGGGTGGCAGAGGGGCTCTAGTGCAGGATGTGGTGGCTGCACACTGAGAATGTGCACACGCCACACACCGGAGGGGTTAAGGGGCACACGTGTTTCATGCCTCAAGTGCGATAATTGAGAGTGCAACCGCACACGAAGTTAATTTGTGTGACTCGTTTTAATCGCAATAAAAATCGTACGGAATGCTGAGTGTATTATTAAAAATAAATACATAATATTTTCATTTTTAACTTTATTAGTAAAACCTCAAATTGTAACATTTAATTTAATGACGACAGTCCGAGAAGTGCCAATATCTTTTTCAGATTTTTCTGTTTCCGGATTTTCGATTGAGTTTCGCTAATATTGTCTTCATTTAACCAATATGTATAAAAATCAAAACATGATTGCTATGGGATATGTATATGAGTATATGAGTAGACGTCTATGTATTGCTATTTTAGGCATAGGAAATGTTTGATACTTTCAAAAACCAAACTTAAAAACTATTTTTTTAATCAAAAGGTATATCAAATATCTAGTACGGATGTGAGCTACTTTATTTATGTTTACTTTTAAGTATAAGATATAGGACATCAAAGAATTTAATTTTTCATGGTTTTAAAGGCAATTTGGGCAATTATTTGTGAGTAAATGCAAAAAAATAAAAATCTATTTTTATCATAAAAAATGTGTTAAAATATAAAATAAAAAATCCGTACTAGATATTTAATACAAATTTTGATTACAAATATATTTTTAAGTTTGGTTGGGTATTATGATCTCAAATGCAGAATTAAGATTTGTATGAAACGGGCAGAAACGAGTCGCGCAAACGTTACACTTAAAACCCCGCAATGGTTTCTGAATTATTATAACCACATGACAATACACCTGAAAAGTTGTTTAATCATTAAAGACACTCTTGCAAAACTGTCAAAAAAGTCAAAATTTGAGAATTTGAGAATGACATTTTGCAAAACAATGATTGTTAAATCAAGATTCAATTTTCGAATCTCTTTAAATTAATGAATTTATTTGAAGTACTTGTCTAATGCTCTGAATCGAATCAAGAAAATTATAGATATTTTAAATAGGTACCTATGTTCAGTATCAAATTTGATTGATCGTTCTTATAATATAAAAAAAAAATATTTGTAATGCATGAAAAATAAAAATTTTAATAAAAAAATTGTAATAGGTGACACGCGAGCTGTTTGAAAACTGAATGTACTGGGACTGAACATATGGAACGCGGGAGTGGGGTTCGTGGGACGGGGAAGTGGGAGAGGGGATAGGGAAGGCGAATGAGGTGGAAGAGGAACGCGGGAGGGCAAGGGGACTCGGGAGGAGAACGGGTAAACACGGGAAAGGACATGCACGGAGAAAAAATGTATTTCTTTGAATATGGAATTGCAGCGCGTGCCGGGAACCAGCTAGTTAACTATATAATAGTCAATGTATGTAGCGAAGTTTTATGATAATTCACTTGTGCGCAGTTCACCTCAAATTCTCAAACAATCAGAAAATCTGTCAACATGTCTCACCAAAACTTCCGGACGGTGAGCTCCGGCTTCCTGGAGTTTGCGAAGCGATTTGGCATTTCAATGTCCTTCAACAGATGTCTTTAGGATAGGTAGTTACATGTAGTTTCGAAGTGTCTCAACTCTCAACAGATGTGAGTAAAATAGTACTTTAGGAGAGTGTCAACTGTCGGCGTTCATAAACCCGAACGGTTACGAAAATTCACAATAAAGCACACAATAACGTAAATAATTAAGGCTCATAATCTCGACGAACCACGAGCTTTATTGAAGATTCCCGAACATAAATCAAGTAATCTCAATCACTGTGGCTGAAGAATATTACAGTTTCCATCATGAGCCAAAGAGCTTTGAATATTTCAATCAACTTTCACACAATAAGACGAAACCGGTAGTAACAACAAGTATTATATTATTATTTTCTAAAGGTGTACCCGTGTACATAATACAAACTTGTATGAATGGGGACTAGCTCATCTGGGAAGGTACTAGTCTGACTTTAATTTCCAGTACAGTTCTGATGGGAACGGTTTAATTCAATCCCATATTTGTAATAAACTTCCCAATGTATTTCTATTATTGATTGTGCATGACTCTAGGTACCACCCCATCCTATTACGCTGTATTGTAATATCGATTAGCAGAAGGCAAAGTAGGGCAATCTGTGAAGATATTATCTCTGTAAACAGTTTAATACAGTAGCTACTACCTAAGAACCTGTAGAATGCAAGATCTTGGTCTGAATGTTGCAATTTTTTTATCAATTTTATGTGAAAAAAGATGATAATTAAAACACGTTGTAGATCTTCAATTGTCTTGCAGAATGTCGTAATGTAGTTTCTGAAACTGAATACGGGCTGAAGGCGAAGGAAGTGAAAATATTAATTAATATTGGTTTTATTTAATATAGCTGGTTCCCGGCATGCGTTGCTGTGCCATTTAATAAAGAAATCCCTCTCCCCACTCCACTCCTCCCTTCCCGCGAACCCCCCTCCCGAGCTCCTCTTCACCCTCCCCGATTCCCCTCCTCCTTCCGGGATCTCCTATCCCCCTCCCGCGAACCCCCGGCCCGAGTTCCCCTCCTTCCTCACGTATTCAATAAATTCAGTCCCAGTACATTCAGTTTTCAAACAGCTCGCGCGCCATCTATTGAATTTTTTTAATACAAATTTCATAATGCAAGAGCTCACCAGTAGTTTTATAAAAACCTTGTCTTGACAATAACGAACACAACAAAAAATTACAGAATTAAAAACAAAATAATTATAGAATTTGGTGCGTCGTTCGGAAGTTATGCGCGTACGTACATTTCGGCGATTCATTTTTATTTATATATTGGTTTATTTAATGTTGTTTTACTTTTCATATTACCTGTGTATGTAGATTTAGATAGGATTGACAGCATAACGAATTCATAAAAGTGTCTGAAATAAAAGTACACAAGTAGGTATAACATTGAAATGGAAAATAAAAGGAATTTATTTAGACATTCGGTAGGCGGGTATGGGTACCGCCGCCCCGGGAACAATTTATTGAAAAACCAACTCTTCCGCCGTAGGTCACACCATGTGGTTTGCTACATTTGGTGGCTTAACAGGGGTGACCGGATTCATAGGCTGAGGTGTGTTCAGGTCTTGGCGGAGGATGCGCCTGCCCATCACCGCGTAACGGATCGGGAGAGGCAGATTCGAGGAGACCCTAAGACCTATCCAATTGTTCTCTCTCGACCCATCATCTTGCACTGCAGCGGGAGGGATGGATTCGTAAATCCCTCCCGTCCATTACACCCTAACCTCTAGCTTCCTACCCACCACTCATCATTTTTCCTTCCCGGGACTTCCTCGCCTTTCTATCCTTAAAAAGATCCTCCACACATCATCCCCAAACATGACATAGGCACTGAGGAAAATATTTTCCTCATAGGCCTCCTGTGTGGGGTTAGTGTAAAAAAACATATCTATGTTATGAGAAATTTAAGAAAATAAACAGAATTTTGGAAAACGTGTTTGGACAAATCTAATGACTTATTGAACATATTATTTTTTATATTTTTTTGTGTAAGTAAATTTAACTTGTATGTGTTTATATATTCTCTTCGATGGATTACGAATAAAAAATACTAATGATCCCGATGACTTTTACATCAGGTTTTTATACTGAAAATCCAAATACTTGGATAAATTAAAGCATTAAAATGTTTTTTTCTGCAAACACGGCGATAGACTGTAACCTGGTTAGGTTATTTTATTTTTATATTAATCCGTAAAAATTCGTGTTCTATGTTATCAGAAAATGGTGTCCCTCTACTTCAATTACCTACACATTCTCAGAAGGGTTTTAAATATTTGATAAAAAAACTCGTTAACGAAAATGTTAATAATGATGAAGTTTATTGGTATTTTAGCAATTTCGTGTTTCAATATATAAAATGGAACATATTATAATATTACTTATCTTCCATTAAAACCATTTGCTTGTGGATGGAAGAAGAGTTTACATTTTTCATATATGCATAATTTATACAGTCAGGTGTTTCACATATGTATATAGGTACAGTTAATATACAGCTAATATACAGTTAATGTACAGTTAAATTACATCGCAATCAATACCCTTTGACTAAAAGACATCCATGTATTTGAAGTAAAACAGGTATAATTTTTAGTGTGAGATTCATTTGGAGATTGGAGAAGCAGCAGTTTTCCCGTTGGTGATTGATAGAATTCAACAATTGTACTTTGTCATTAATGCTTCTGATTTCTACTAGTAGGTTATTAAAGAAGTATTTTCCTTGGTGTGATTAATGGTATTGAGCAAAAAAAAATTTTAATTTGAAGCATATGTTTAAGTTTAGTACGATTTTCAGTTATGAATGAGTATTTTTTTATCTTTTTCTTTTATAATTTGTACGATTGAATTTTTCACAAATAAGTTTTTAAATGTTGGAACTTTGAATTCTTCGAATATGCGCTCAGTAGGGAAGTCTTTAATAGTTTAGTTTTTACATCGCTATAATTTAAATTTAACAAAGTTTTACAATTTATATACATATACATGTTATTAATTTTACATCTTCAAAAATAGAGCGAGATATTTCTTTTAAACGCAGTTCGATTACTGAACAGATTTTTTATTATTACTTAAATTATAGATGGATGTAAAAAACCAAGGAATTGTAATAATGTGATTTTTCACTGGTCTTCGATGAATTAAAATAACTTACTAACTCATCTCACTTACAATTTAATTTTAACAAATGACTGTCACACATAAGGTTAACACGCAAAACAGTTTTTTTTAAATAGATAATTAACCTTGAAAAGAGTGTTTTGTGCAAAACAGTTTGAGTTTTATTTTAATTTGGTTTTATGACAGTGTAGTTTAAATGGATTGTACACCAAGTAATAAAGTAATAGTATAATAAAAACCTGTCTACCGAATGATTTGCGGTTGATTTATATTATATGTATTTATATATTTTTTTTGGAATCTCTAGATAAAATTATACCCTCTTTTGGTTTTCCATAAGCTCTCAGAATACTTATATGTTCTCCCTTACTAATAAACGTGTTTAAAAATTTACACAACTAATAAAAAACCAAGAATCCTACATTAATGGTTTAATAACACTTGTTTAAAATTTAAAAAACGTTTTTTAGGAAGGCCCACATTTTACACACAAATATATACAATATACGGCATTATGTTTTATTATTATTTCTTTTCTTTCTTTCTTTCTTCCTTTGTTCTCATTCTCTTTACTGTATGCTTACTATGTTTTATATATATTTTTGCACATTATTATTGAGATGTATGTGTGGTAAAACAATGTATGATCGTGTTAGAAATGTGGATATCCGCAAAGAATGTAAGGCTGATGTAAGCATAATGAGTAAGATTAAGAAAGGGACCCTCAGATGGTTTGGGCATGTAGAGCGAATGAACGAAGAAAGTAGTGTAAGAAGAATATACGACGCGAATGTGAATGGTAGAAGAAGTCGGGGACGCCCGTGGAAGACATGGCACGATCAAGTGAATCAGATACTTGAGTCGGGCCATGTCAAAAGTCAGAATAATAGAAGAGAATGTATGAGACGATGAATGAATGTGAGTGAGGCAAAGAGTGTGTGCCAAGACCGAGATGTTCGGCGGTCCGTCCTCTCTGCCTGCGGGGAAACGGCGTGATAGTTAGTTAGTAACATTATTATTTCTGTTACTTCACTAGTATAGCATCTCCACCTAGTAATAATACCTATGGTAAAACCTGTTAATATCTATCATACGTGTTAATATCTGCATATCCTAATGGCAATTTGATCAATTTAATAATTTGGTACTGCTCTGTAAATGCTTCAAAGAATAAATACATGTAGATAATAAAATAATTACAACGAAACGAACCATTTTGTTTGAATAGCTTCAACTATTCGCCGTAAATCACAGCAATTGGTAACATCCTTCAAAGCACTCTATTTGTTTATGCCAATATGTGTTTTATATTTGGATTCCCCGCGGTAGTTTAGACCAGGGAATCTCAACATGAAATTTATGAACCACATTTTTCCCAGAGCAGCTAGCAGGTTTAAAATATATTTATGGAGGATTATATTAAATTTCTACCTACTTGTAGTTCGTAGCAAAACTAAAAGTCTGCGGTGTGCCAGTTTCAGGATATCAATTTTCTGAAAATGCCTTAGCAGCAGTATGATTTTAAAACACAGGGTGTATTAGCAAAAGATAAAATATTTTTAGAAATGATTGGATAAGTCATGTGAAAAAGAATTCATACGGCAATACATTTACTAATGTCTGTCAAAATTTGTTTCATAAATATAATGTCATATTTTTACGACTTAAAAAACCGGTATATTATTATTTGCTATTAGTTGATTCCATATTATGCTACCTCACTAATGACGTACATGACATTTGTAGGCTCTTTTATACAAAGTTTCAAGACCCGGCTTCGCACAAGATTTTTACAAAAAAAATCTTATTGGAAAATATTAAATGAACAAAAATGCGTCTTCTCATAGTTTAATTAAATTTTATAAGTGTGATAGCTGATAATTAATCGGCGTTTTGAAAAGTACGAAACGAAAAAATCCGAATAATTTTGTTCTTGAAGCAACTGTTCTAAAGATTTGACTTTACAGAAAATAGGCAGAAAGGATAAACTTAATTTGCAAATATTATTCTATAATAGCAACAAAAATCTAAGAAAAAAAATTGCCCATTTTCTGCAAAATGGGCAATCATCACCATATTTTGAGGTATTTCACAAAAATGGCTCTGTAAAAAAGTAGTTTATCATTAGTTGTCAAATTTGAGGTGATTGAAAAACGCTTAAAATAATTTTCTTATTAAAAAGGTTTGTAGTTGCTGCTATAGAATGTTGGTTGCAGTGTCGGTATTGTCCGGTGTCCGGTATTGCCCGCCGCGCCCAGTCCCGGGGGGCCCATTCCATGACCCAATACGGACCGAGTTGTGCAAGCGGGCCCCGTAATGTAATTTGTGTCCGGGATTGTCCACTGTCCGGTTGAGCCCCCTGTCTACATTACCCGGCGCACCCAGGTAATCCAGGCCCTGTACACAATCAGAAAATGTACAATAAAATTGAAAACTTTACGTTGGTTTACTTTCCAACACAGCTACATAATATTAAAGTGAAAATAATTTTAGTTTTTAGGAATCTTTTTTGGGTTGCAAAGTAATTTAAAAAATGTTATAAATATGTCAATGTTAATCTCAAAGCGTGCATAAATTGATGAGAAACGGGGAGAAATATAAAAGGTTTTTTCTTTTTCAATATCTTTTCTGTTTCTTGAGCTTCGGACAAAGGGATTTAGACCTTTCTCAAATCTCTCGATAGAAATAGATTGAGATGTGCCTAAATGTCTAAAATTGTGGGGCATTGATAAACAAAATCATATAATTTTGGATTGAATTTTCCAAAATTGATTCCATCAAATTGTGGAAAAGCTTTATGGATTGATTTTTTATTCAAATTGGACTACGGGGTACAGCATCAGATTAGAATACCCTTTTCCAATTGCACAATTACTAAGAAACATTTTTCATCTTATATTTTTAACTTGTACATTATAATACCTTTGGTTTCCATGCTTCGAATTTGTGGACATTGTACCTTTTTCTATTTAACATGTCAACAGCAATTATTTAGGCGTTACGGGATTTGCACAGTGACCGTCCAAAGCATGTCCATTAATCTGTATTCTACATAAATTATAATATTCCCAAGAGACTATGGAGATATGGGGATCTTTGAAGTCCCAATGGTATCGTTACGAGATAAGGTATGGTGCATCTTTTGGGTTTCATCATAGCCAGACTAGTGTGAGCAGAAACTGTAGAATTTTTGTCATTCAATATATTTTATACTATGGAAAACGAATTATTATAACAGAAAACGAATTAATAGAAACCCAATTTTGTATTGTATTACACCGCTTTGTTTTATATCACAGCACACCAGTTTCAGAATTCCTCGAGGCAAATATTAGTAGATACATTAGCAAGATTTATTGTGTCATTAACATCCTATTCAACTTGACTGTGAAGGATGGAACCTACGCCGTATCAGATAGAGGAAACATCCTTGTAGAACCGGCCTAATATTCACACTCGATCGTAATAAAAATGTTA
Organism: Limnephilus marmoratus; assembly: GCA_917880885.1. Classification (NCBI taxonomy): domain Eukaryota; kingdom Metazoa; phylum Arthropoda; class Insecta; order Trichoptera; family Limnephilidae; genus Limnephilus; species Limnephilus marmoratus. The sequence goes on along the minus strand of OU862909.1, from coordinate 48,267,033 downwards.
CCAGAAGGCCATAAGATTTTATTTGAGGGCGTCAGTGGTAGAGTGGTAAGATCCTCAGCTTTGGGTCCAGGGGTTACGCATAAAACTTATTTCTATTATATTGGAATAATTTTTTAAGGTTAGCAATATAAAATATCTTTGAGGAATAAGATAATTCTAGTAAATCTAAACAAAACATGAAACAGAACAAGACACGGGTAAATAAAAAGGCAACGGTCTCAATTGTAGCTCGAACCCAGGATCTCTTGTCTTACCAACAAACTCGGCCATTGGGACCAATATTATTTCTGTTATTTTTATCGATCTCATATTTCCAATTCATAATTAACAATATTAGTTAAGGCACTGTGTCCGGGTAAAACAAGACATCCTGGTTTGGAATTTCAGTTGCGACCTTTACCTTTTTATTTTTATGTGTTGTTTTATTTAGATTTATTAGTATTATCTTCTTCTTCAATAAAACTTATTTCGTTTATACACGTTTATAAGTTTCCATAATGGAAATATATTGTAGAAGACAACAATTGTGAATCAAAACATTGCTGGTTTAGGGACAATATTTTAATTGTATCTTTCCTTTTCCGTTCTACTTTTTTTCTTTAAAAGAAAGAAAAACAACACTGCATCACGATAACCTGACAATATGTAAAAAAAACCTCCTACAACCATCATCATACGCTAAAAATGTTTCTTGTGAAATTAGTGAGGACTCAGCTAGCAGAGGAATAAAGAACTCTAGTGAAAAATATTATGGCTTTAAAAAAATATGTTCATATAGACAAATAAACGCTGATTCTGAATACAAGTTTTATTAAATAATATTAAACGCAGAGTTTTTAAAAAATGATTACAAAGTCCATTTTTAATCGGGTCGTAGAAACACGCCGTCAAGTAGGCATTATTAAAATGTTTAGTAAGGACGTCACTGCTCATCGTGTCGTGACGTCACCGTTAAGTCGTTGTAGGAGAATGTAGGTGTGACACAAGCCATCGTATTAATTTATTCGTTTATTTACATACTGTTTATAGAGATTTAGTTGTTGTGTTTATTGAAACATTATTTAGGCCTAAATAATTCAGGTTCAAAAATAAAGGTATCTCTTATTAGTTTGACTCTATTATTGAAAATATTTAAAAACTACTGCACAAAAAAATAGTAATGCTACTCTAGGGAGAACACTTCGAACTCCGAAATTTAAAATGGCGGCAGTTGATCAGCTGATTGCCCGATCTTATAGTAACTTTTCAGGAGTGATGACGTCACACGATTGTTTGGCACGTACGGTGGTTTTCGGGGGATCTTGAAAAATTAAAACTTTGACAATTATTTTAACTATTTAAACTAACTCTCGCAATTATTTAAGTTAGGAGGTCCTTATTCATTAAAAAAAAATTAAAAAATCGGACTGGAGTTCTCTATTGAACCAATGACGCCTGGATAAGAACGCTTTCCCTTTCCGCTTTATCACATTCTCATGACATTTCTTTTAAATATTCAATTTTTTTTTACATGAATACAGCACAAGAGTCCCAACTGCTCCCGTCTGGAGCCAGTGGGACTATGGCATCTCCAATTGGGGTATGTTGTAAGGCTGAAGGTAGTGGGAAGGGGAATGAGATAGGGAAGAGGAAAGTGGGGAAGAACCTGGCTATTCAGATCTTTTCACCAAACATGGCTAAAGCCATTTCAAGCAACGTTTCAATTCTGAATGGTGGTCTTACACCGGGGCGATACTGAGATTATCTTCGTGGAACGTGCCGCAAATATATTATATATTATTTTTAATGAATAAATTGTGAAATAACACAAATTATTCAAATAAAATTTATTTGCCACGCCGGGATTCGATCCCGCAATCTTCGGAATGCTACTCAAGAGCCTTATCGCTGGACTACGCCGGCTGTAAATTGACGTAACTTGACTCATATGTGACATCACATTAAATAAACATGAATACATTCTATAACTAAGATTTTTAACGAGCTCTCGTGGAATGACTGAGCAAGAAGTAATACGAAAAAAAATTATCCGGATTACATCTTATATAACAATCTGAAATACTCTGTCACTTCCACATTCCACCTGGTGCGCTTCAAAATTCATATTGTTCGCGCTGTAGAAGCATGTGTGCATTACTTTTCAGCCTGCCCATGTATAACATTGGAGTACAGATATTTTTATTAATTTATCTGCATGATTATACGGAAAAGGTTTAACACCACTCGTTTTCATCGTGCGCTGTTTACATATTGTTAGTATCCTATAAGAACGCCATTAAGTGGATCTACGATGGTTGCTAAGCTCTTATCGCCGGACACAGATTTTTGAGTCGGAAAGTATAACATTGCAATATATGTAGCAATGTATGTAACAACTTAGAATATTGATTCTAATGGATCCCATGCAGTTAAAATGATATGGTTCAAGACAAAAACATGTGTTAAGCAGGAATTTGTTTGCATGAAGCAGCAAAACGTCTCTAGCGGTGAATTTGTGAAATTTGCATAGATATTCCTGACTGGAATTTATTCGTGAACACAATTTGAAATATCCATTTCCTGGCCCTCTAGCACGGACGATCGGTAAGGATTGATAGGATAACTTTCGGTAACTTATCGTCGTTCCCTAGCAAGCAGATCGCCAACGAATACGTAACAGTTCAAAATGACTAACGGCCGTTGTTCCCAATCCTACTGATCAACTGTTGAGCCGAAATTTTGACTCCTCAAATGCACAAATACGCTCTTCCCAACGCAACTCTCCGTCCAACAGGCGAATCGAGCGTTAAGCCTCGATTACGTTGAGCTAGTTTACAAGCAACTAGCCGGTAAGTTCAGCGGGCAAATCGGCGAGTGCGATTGTGATGACGATACATAAAACGTACCACTCGCTCAGTAGCGAACTAGCTAGCTAAAACCTGAGCTAAAATAATGACTCCCGCGCGAATTAATTCTGTCGACATTTTGTATGAAACTGAGAATTCGCAGTTAGCTCACAGCTAGTACCTATTTGCCGGTTACTTAACAGATTGTACAACGAATAATCCACATCAAGCAGTAGTTTGACAGTTACGAAATCAGCTGTTCGAGGGTCGCCATCTTGCCATCCGCCGTACACGCTAGCAGTACCGAGCAAAGTTGTCCCCCTTTCAACTTTTTTCGTTGCTTACAATCTGCTAGTTAGCTAGTAATACGATTACACTGAGTGAGTTTACTAGCAGATAGTGAATTCACCAGCTAGTAGCTTGTAAACCCATTGTCATCGAGGCTTTACTAAACAAATTACTTAGCAGATCGGAGACTCAGATTGATCAATCGAAAATTTGGGAACAACGGCCGTAAGTGTTCTTAATTCATTTATTTATTTTTTATTGTGAAAAACAGTTAACATATATATCCAATTACATTTCACAATTTTTAGTTAATAGTGTAATACATTAATTATATAGGTACATTAATAATGACAAGTGCTAAAGAATACCTTTATTTCGCTCTTGAAATGATTGTAGTTCGATTGAAAAATGTCAATTTCAGAAGAAAGGTTTAATAGTGAGGTCATTCTCCCCAGAGGCATGACCATTGGAAGGTTGGTCCTGCCTCTAGGAAAAGTAAAAAGTCTGTGTTGACTTGCTCTGGTGAAGTTATCGGGGACATAAAGTGAAATCCTTTCCAGAACGTCAGGATTGCTAATGTGCCCGTTTAGCAGCTTGTGTGCTACTAGCACCATTGCAATTTAATTTAATTTCATCAATGTCGGAACAAAACTACGATTCGAACAATTTAATGATCATTTTGATTATATTCGACATCAACTGTTGTTTGTACATTTGCGATCTGCAGTTGTCTTAGGGAGCGATGAGAAATTACCTAAAGTTATCCAATCAATTCTTATCGATCGACCTTGCTAGATACCCAGGACCTATTGCTTTAACGACATCTCGATACATATCAATATTTCAAAACGTCTGTGTTCTCGGTTCATTGGAGACATAATTCAACATTGTGATCTTTTACAATAAACAAATGTGTATCCATTAAATAACGGTTACCGGGGTAGATCCTTAAATTAGTTCTTGGTGTAATCACAATAAAACACGTGTGGTAACGGAATGAGAATTAATTGTAGGGTAAAAATATTAGTATCACGAACATAATATAACGCAAAATATCCTTTTGGTACGAATACGGGTGTAAGTTGTATTAATGTTTATGTACGCTACACAAGCATCTACATGTATAGCGTATGTACGTGTACGTGTTGACAATAGGAAATGGTCAGTTTTAATGTTCGTCGTAGCTTTACTCTGTAAGCTAATTAATCTCTTGGGTAATATTTCCGTATTCTGTTCAGAAATAACGTGGAGCACATGTACAAAGAACGTAAAAAGGTTTCATTTGTGAAAGCTTCTTAACAAAAATCTTTAATGCGGTAGATGAAGTTTTGAATACATATAAATATAGATAGTTTTTGCCTCACATATAATTTATTTAAAAATGGTAGGTACCTTTTATACGATAGGATATAATATATAATATATGATAACTTATCCTTCAGTTTAACCCGCTGACAAACTGATATCAATCAGTTTAACGGGACTTAATATCAAAACATAGCACAATGGGCCGTAGGCCGTAAGCCGTCTCCGCGTTGTAATATAAAAATGTAAATAGTTACCTATATAATAAAGGAATTTAAAACAAAAACGTACTTAATGGTTGGATTTATCTATCTATCTTTCTATCTATCTATCTGTCTTCTATCTTCTATATCTTCTTCTATCTATCTATCTATATAAATAAAAATGAATCGCAGAAATGTATGTACGCGCATAACTTCCGAACCACTGTACCAAATCGGATAATTCTTTTTTTTCTGTGTTCGTTATTGTCAGGACAAGTTTTGTATAAAACTACTGGTGTGCTCTGGAATTATGAAATTTGTATAAAAAAATTGCAATTCGTGGCACGCGAGCTGTTTGAAAAATGAATGTACAGGGACTGAATGCGTGGAATGCGGGAGGGGGGAGGGGAACTCGGAAAGGGGGTTCGCGGGACGGTGGAGGGGGGGAGTGGAGTGGGGAGAGGGAAAGTGGAGGAGACGGAGTGGGAATGCGAGAGGGAAAGGGGACGCGGGAGAGGAAGGGGAGGCGGAAAGGAAACGGGACGAATGGGAAAGGACACGCAGGGAGTAATAATTTCTTTATGAAATGGCATAGCAACGCATGCCGGGAACCAGCTAGTTTCCAATAAATCAGATTTAATTTGTGTTTCGGTGATTATTAATAAGTCAGTCGTGAGACATGTTTTAAAAAACGAACAAGCTCACCTACGTATAACTACATCTAAATTGAACATCTAGCCGGCATGGGTACCTCCGCCACGGGAACCATTTATTGGATAACCAACACCCCTGCCACAGGGTACCCCGAGTGGTTCGCTAGATTTGGTGACTTAGGACGGGTGCCCGGGTTCATGGGGTGAGGTTTGTCTAGGTCTTGGTAGCGGGTGTTTGTCCATCTACTGCGTGGCGGGCCGTATCGGGAGAGACTGGTTGAGGAAGACTTGCGACTTTTGCCCTCTGCGGCCAGATTTTCTCGATCCATCGCCTTGCACCGCAGTGGGAGAATTGTTTCTTTTTTTACATGAGCTCCACACAGGAGGCCCTGAGGAACATAATTTCCCTCAGGGCCTATGTCATCTTTATGCTCACCTATGATGCTGTGTGGAAGGTTTTTTTTAAGGAAATGAAGGAGAGTAGAGTTCTGGGAAGGAAAAGGGTTTTAGGGGTGGATAGGAATCTTGGGTTCAGTATGTCCTGGTCATTCGCCTCCAAGACCTAGACAAACCTCACCCCATGAACCCGGGCACCCCTGCTAAATCACCAAACGTAGCGAACCACTAGGGGTGACCTATGGCAGAGGTGTTGGTTATCCAATAAAGGTTCCCGGGGCGGCGGTACCCATTCCCGCCTCCCAAATTAATGCATTGATACGTCCGTCACTCTTGTACACACTGACCCTTAGATTTCTACCTCTCCTCATACCTTTTTCCTTCTCCGAACTTCTTCTCCTTCTTTTTAAAAAGACCCCTCTGCACAGCATTCCCAAAAAAGACATAGACCCCGGCCGAAAGCTTTTTTTTCTCGGAGCCTTCTTGTGGAGCTAATGAAACAAATGTACCAGCAATTTGTGGAAAACTTTTTCTGTACATTTTATTCAAGGTTCCAAGGCAAATGACAGCTTTCCTCAGAAAACGCAAATGTTCATTTTAAATACCAACTCTCGTATACACCCCATACCCTTTTTTTATGGAGAGCGTTATTTTTCTGACACTACAAATAAACATTTATTGAAATTTATTCGTTGGCCTTTCTCCCCATATTCACATTCTCGTTTAGAGCAGAGCAGAATTTTATTGAAATATGTTTATCTATTCATTCTCACCGCAGGAGATTTAGAATGGTGATGAACATTTTGCCTTCATTCCGGCGCCCTCGTTCGATTCACCGTCCCAGTTGTAGAAATAATGCGGAAATTGGGAAAGGATTTGATACTTTAGGGGACTTTAACCAGTCTGGTCACGCGCTGGCCCTGACATACACTCGACAAGGGTTGCGGGTTGCAGGCTCCCTGAATATTTTCACAAAATTATTATCTATATACGGAGGCACGTACGGTGATTCCTTAATTTATTGTGCGGTTGTTTCTCTAAATTAAACCATGCGATTACAGCCACCGAAGTTGATGATTTGTTGATTAAATTTTTTTAAATAAATTGTATAAAAGTTTATAATGGAGTAAGAACAACCATTACCCCTCCTCTTTCAATTTTTATACTTTACTATGCGGACACTTGATTGACATTAAAGCACAATTGAGGGGAAAATTGCCCTGTAAAGGCAACCATTTTATTCTCGATAATTATTAGTTTTATGTAGGATAATTCCACTGGGCACGACGATCAACAAGTTGGAAGATTGTCTTAAATATACTTGCCTGGATATGGAAGCGAAAACCGTATCCTTAGTCAGGCATGAGAAATTTGGAAAAGGTCGCTGGAGATCAGAAATAGTATAGGATTTGTATTGCCGATGCCAATGGCGGTTCTGAATCACGGATTTTGGGATAGGCGGTTTTTTTATTTGACCACTCCCTGCAGACTGCAGGGCTTACGTTACAATGTAAACAAAGAACTTATGGATTTGGTTACAACCATAAAGAGCTGGAATATAACACTGAGGTCTCCAAAGGATGGATGCCATCGAAACTTCATAAATTTGCATTAGCCGCACGGGCGTAACGTCGCCGTAAGCAATAAAACTAATAACAGCACGCAGCATTCAGGAGCACCCATCATGCTTGCACTTACCGCGAAAGGAAAATTATTATTTTAGATTATTATTGACCTGCCGAAAATTGCAGATTTCATTGAGATTCAGTAAAAATATTAACAACACAAAAAAAGAACGAAATGTGGGTATTACCCACATGATAAGAGGTAAAATCCATTGTAAGTCCAGATTTTATTTTTACGTCTATAATATTATGCACAGTATAGCAAACGGGGATACCCAATGATGACAGGGCACGAATGAGTGAATAAAATTCTTTCGTAATTTTAAGAATACGAAGTATTTATAAAAGACGAGGCATGGTTCTGTGACGTTCCATCAGCCATATCTCTACCCTTGGAAAAGGAATGATGGCTAGTTAATTTAGCAATTAGCATGCTTTTGGGTGGTTAAGACAAAAAAATCTTCTGTCAGTATACCAACGCATTATCAAGTAGGTAATATTTCCTTCAGAAGTAAAAACAACATCAAGCTCGTAATGCTCTGGCCAGACCTGCTTGTTGGGTAGCCAAGTTATAATTATTATGCAAACATTTACCAAACACTCCCCTACGTAGTAGGTGTATATACTGAAATAATATTTGCATGTAATTATTCAACATGTTTAACATGTTCGAGTTAAACCTGACTATACTTGAAACATAATTTTATTGGTCGGGTAAAAAGTTTCTAACTTACCACGTGCAATATTTAATATTATAGTTTTTCCTAACTTCAGACTTTATGTCCGAGTTAAATCTTCCCCACGGGAAAAACTAAACCCTTTCACACACTTTTCCACAACTGACCATCTAGTCAATTCACGCTATGCAATTGCATTATATAAGTAAAATAAATGCAAAACAATACAAGAACAACATGTCAACTTACCAGAGACCAAACGGGAAAATAATTCACCGACTCCAGATATTTTCGTATCAGAGGGTTCGGCTCGGTGGAACTCCTAATTGAACCTATAAATCCTACTGATTCCCCAAAATAAATATTTAAAAAATCTTTTGTAAAACTACATGTATTTAAAATGGCTGATTTTTGCAGTTTTATATATAAATTCTTTGACAAATCTAATATGCCTAAATTTTGAATGAGAAAGCTAAGTATTGTCAGTAGCCGAAATAACAAATGTTAATATTTTTATAGTCTGAGAATGCCAAATTCTTCAAATCTCATTCGCTAAATCCAAAGATATTGAAATATAAGTATATTATATTCTGTATTTGAATATCTTTGGCTAAATCTGTATATTTTCTTATTTTTTCAGAAACAGATTTTTGAATTTTATTGATTTAATATTTTTAATTATTTAATTAATTAATTGTTTTTTACGAAAGTAGCAAAATATCGGGTTTTGACATCATATATTAAAGAATATAGAACACTATATTAATTTCGCTAACTTGAGCTTCATCAGGGCTTATATATCAACTAATTATAATTAAACGCACACATGTATATCGAGCATCCAGTTGATTAGTCAGACATCTCCAAATACTGAGTTTTGAAATGATGACAGCAATATTCGAATGCTCTCCGTAAATATTATTAGCACGTGTCCGCGTTTACATATCTATTAAATATGCTATAATATAACACCGGGAGGCATAACAGTCTGGTATATCAGTATGACATTTAGAAATACCCTACCAGGGATCCTAAAAACATAAAAAAATAATTATTCACTAGAAGTTTTTCTGCGTTGTAATTGAATTGGTTGATTTTATGAGTAATCTGAGTGTTTTACCAGAGCGAGGGTACACTTTTTCATTTAACTGCATTCATTTTTAGGGAGATGTCTGACTAATCAACTGGACGACAATAATGCAAAGACGGGCACAATCAGGTAGAATTGAGGGAAATAACTTATTAGGTTAGGTGGTGGGTAAGGGAAGGGGAAAAAGTTTCAGCGGGGGTCGCCGGTGCAAATTAAACATAGGACTATGTTATTAATGTTATTATGTTATTGAGTATGATATAATCATTATAAACAGCTTTCAGCATAAAATACGAGATCCTAAATCGTGCTTGGGATGCGCAATATTCTAATTCATAACATTCCTTCTCAAAATATAACACTTAGGGCATGGACCATCGCGTTTTGGAAGCCAAGAAGAAGTTTACGAGAGATGGGAAAACTGATAGATACATTGAAAGAAGGGCAAATACAGGGAACTCCATTATTGGATGATTTAATGCCGTTCGCGCTACTAACAAAGAAGCGAAGCTAGCATTCCACAATGGAGTGCGGGTACCTACCCTGATGTATGGCAGTGAGGCATGGAACTGGCAAATGAAGGATAAAAGTAGACTGAATGCTGTAATAATGAGATCCCTGAGACACATGTGTGGTAAAACCATGTATTATTGTGTGAGCGTGATCAGTGAGATTAAGAAAGGTACCCTCAAACGGTGTGGGCTTGTAGACCGAATGAACGCAGAAAGGAGTGTGTAAGGAGAATGTATGACACAAATATGAATGATAGAAGAAGTCGGGGATGGCAGAGGAGGACATGGCAGTAAATCAGATACTTGAGTCGGGCCATGTCAAGAGTCAGAAAATGGAAGAGTATACAATGTGAATGAGGCAAAAAGTCAGCGCTAAGACCGAGTTGTTTGGCGTTTGGCTCTCTGCCTACCCCTGCGGAGAAATGGCATAATGGTTAGTTGTTAGGTAGAAGAAGGTTAAAAAAAAACTACAAAATTTAAATATTATTTTACTTCTTCTAATAGTGTAAAATTATTTTGTGGTAACATTTTAAATTCAAATTAATAAATAACGTTGTATTAACCACTTAATTATGGTTAATACTTAGTATGGTAAATACAACGTTATTTATTAATTTGTATTATTTTACTATTTAGCACGGTTACCGCGGTCAATGTAGGTTAATTAAATGCTATCAAAATAGCTTTTTGCCTTTAAAATGCGGAACGAGTATGGAATAAAGGTTACAAAAAGCCTTCAGCAAAAAATATTGTAGCTTTGAATTTCAGAAAAGAGGCTTTTACGAAAATTAAAGGATTTAGGTACTCCGGGGAAACTCGTTATAAATTGAAAACATTTTTTAATTTAATGAGAATTTTTTATTAATCAAAATCCTCTGTAATTATAATTTAGAGTTTTTTTTTCTTTATTAAGCAAGGATCGCAGTTGTAAATCTCGATAAGGTTGCCCTTTGATAACATTTATTCAATTTTTACGGTGTCTTTCCGATTTTCTTTTTAAAGATGTCTACCCCCAGAACCAATCGTATACTCATGGCTTTTCCATATGGATGTATTCGTAGTTTTTTTAAGCGGTTACTGAGCTTGAGTCCCAACTGCCCGGTACTAGTGTGACTATGAAATTCCCAATTTGGGGTATGTTTTGAGGCTGACAAACGTGGACGGGGACGGAGATGACGTGCAGTCGGCATCCGTTGTGGGGACAAATAATGTAGATGGCAGGTATATAATAAATATTGTGAAATTAACCTGCTGACATACTGCTTTGGCAGTTTAGCGGCTGCTTACAACAAAAATATAATAAAATAATACAAAGAACATTTCAACGTACAAAATAATTATATTTATTTTGTGAAATAATTTACAATGTTAGATGAAAAATGGGGGATAAGGATTAAAAAAATTATTTTCAAATGCTTTGCTGATTTGTCCGAAGGAAAATCAAATTCGCATAGGTCATACTTCTGTCGTTCTGTATCAGTTGAATAAATCTTATATATAAAAATCTCGTGTCACGGTGTTTGTGGTCGCACTCCTCCGAAACGGCTTGACCGATTTTTATGAATTTTTTATGTATATTTGGTAGGTATGAGAATAGGTTTTAAAGAATATTTCATACCGCTAGATTCAAGGGTCACCAAATGGCGGACCGCGGTAAGGATCCAGACTGCCGACCTATTTTGTGCGTACCTTGTGATAATAATACAAAATATTTTACACATGTTACTTGAGTACGTAATGTGATAAATTTTCCCCTCCAACAATTAACCATTAAACACCAAAAACAGGAAGTTTCTTGACAAGAGTTTTGGATAAATTTTATTTGTGCTAATAAATACTTAGAATTTAAAATAATAGCCTTGAAACTTCTCACTTTGTTTGGGTCAACATATGTTTGTGAAGCAGCATTTTCCAAAACGAACTTCATTAAAAATAAATTCTGGAGCAGACTTACCGATGAACATCAAAAAATTCTGTTTGTCGGCAATTTTTTTAAAAATATTTTTTTTATTATTTGGCCTCAAAAAATACCCATAACCCCAAATTTTAACCTTCCTACGCCCACACTCCCATTTTTTAATCGTGATTTTAGTGTTTTAGTATGAACAAATTTAACCGTCTTTCGTATTTCAAACAGAACGAAATTATTCATATTGTTGAATGACAGATGGCGCTACGTCCGCCTCATCGAACTTTCACCCACACATGCGCAAGACATTCCCGAGAAGCGTAGCGTCATTTTGATATTTCATTGCGTGCTTTCGCGTGGGCAAACCATCGAGCTTATTTGTGTTGGCTAAAGACGGACTGACAAAAAATATCGTACACTCAATTGCTCTTCGAAATTTATATTGTTTGTCTTTTGCGTTTTTTGTTTTTATCGGCGGTCATCGTCGACAGCGCTTCATTCCTCTTTCTGTCTTAGATCCCAACCCCACACACTTACAATACATTCGTTATTTTTTTTATTTAAGAACCAAAATATTCACTAGAAATAATTTATATGGCAGAACATAGTTTGTCGGGTCAGCTAGTAAATTATATAATTCGAAGCATAGCTAGGCCGTTTCTTCAATTAGATTTATTGCTCTGCTTGCCGAAATAAATTCTACTAGAACGTGTTTATATTAATATAGTGATTGGTGCGTTAAATATGTCAACAGCATCCTTATAATCAAATTCATCCCAAATTCTGTATACGGAAAACGGGAGTACACAATAATTGTGATTCCGTGTTGGTTTTAAGACAATACTTACATTTAGACATTGGCTTGTATTTATATATAAATTATTGTTCTCTTAATAATAATAATTAGATGACTTCTATAGCGCCATTTTCGTGAGAAAATCACCTCAAGGGCTCTTGGCACCAAACGATCAAACAGAAGTGTAAAAATTATAAAGCTTTGTATATTGTCGGTGACCGGATAACTCAATAAAGTGGCACTTCATCACTCATTGAAAAGTCATTAAAAGTAATGAAAAAATATAGGTAAAATAGTTTACGTTAGGTGATAGGTTTGCTTTTTTTTTATTTTTTTTTTTATTGAAAGAACAGATATACATATTAAAATCAACAAACAAGTCCTGCTAAGCCAATTCAATTGGCTTGTCAACAGGTGCTTATATTTTAGTTACATATAGATTATTTACATTTAAAATTTACATCTTATATCTACAGATTCAACATACAAATCAATATACATATCAATTATCAATACAAATATTTTTTTTCCGATAGCCAATTTTTCACCATATATTCAACCTTATTCATAGAATTACATTGCTTTATAGTGTCAGGTAATAAATTAAATATCTTCGGTATGATGTATTCAAACGTTCTCTGTCCGTACTTATTGTTAAATTTCGGAACTATTAACCCGTCGTTGCGCGTGAATCTAGTGCTGTATTTATGTTCTAATTTCTCTTTATGCTGCGGGGTAAATATATGCTGAATTATAATTTTGTGCCATAGTATTGCTTTCACTGGTAAAATTTTGGCATTCTGAAACAGCAACGGTGTATCATGTCTCTGTTTGAAAATATTAGGGACGACTAATAATTTTACAATTGCGTATTGTACAACTTGTACTTGTTTCAGATTGGTTATAGAAGTATTTCCCCATATTGTTAATCCATATCTTATAATAGATTCTGCCAGTGACATATAAATTATTTTAAGTGTTTCAATTGAAAGAAAAAATTTTAATGTGTACATTCTGCCAGCAATTGATCTGAGTCTTTTACAGGTTTTTTTAATATGTTTGTCCCATTTAAAAAAACAATCTACTGTAACACCAAGATACACGTATTCCGTAACTAATTCTAAGCTATCACATTTACAATTAGTTGGAATCTTAATCTATTTTAATTACATTTCAAAGGTGTGTTGAAATGCCACTTTGATGGGTGGCATTAAACGGAACCATATTTTCATATCGTCTGCAAACATTAATCCTTACTTGGACTTCGTTAAAAATAAAGGACACCACTCACACATAGCATGATCAAATGCAAGTAAATCAATATTTAGTACAAGTACTTTTAACAATACGTTCTTATGTTGTCTTTAACGGGTACGTTTGGATGCCACTTTTAAAATGTCCAACGCCATTTGGCACCGTTGCGATAGTTCAATGAAAGATAAGTTAACCGCCAGGTTTAGGATAAGGGTTATGTGCCGCTGGTTTGCATGGCTAAAACTTGGTTTTTAGCTCAAACTTGCATCAAACGATCGTAGCTTAGAAACTTTCGTGACATAAAAACTAGTGTGTGGTTGTTACCACAACCGCACAGAATCCCAAAAGCGTTTGTTTTGTTTCATTTTACAGGTAACATCTACTTAACTTATTTACCTACGATAAACCCAAAGCAAAGCTTTAAACATGTGTTAGGCGACTTTGGGCTTCGCGAATAACGGTAGATCTCGTGTCCAAAAATAATGTTTCTAATTTTCTCTTATGAATACCAAAAATTTTATCTGAAATTGTAAGATTTGTAGGTAGATAGGTATTTAAATACCTACCTACTTAATTAGAAACCATAATATTATATTATACAACGTTTCTTTTTATTTCAACCTAGCGAGTACCCGGTATGTGTTGCCATGCCACTCAAAGAAACGAAAATAAACAATTTTGTTTATTGAAGCGCTTTTAAATACACAATACATTTTTTTTGTTTTTTTCCGTCTGTGGCGTACACGAATTAATCCGAAGGTTTTCTAACATGTGAGCAGGGCACATTCGGCTGACTGTGTGAGAGGCATGGATTTTCCAAATTAACCCCCTGCTATCCCCTACCGCTAATTTGTCTGCTTTGCAATCCCTCCCTGCGTGTCCTTCCAGCTCGGCCTACACCCCATTCCTCTCCCGCTTCCCCTTCCTTTCCCGCGTTCTTCTTCTATCTTCCCAGCCTTCCCCCTTCCATTGCCACTCCTTCAGCGACCCCTCCCCCCAATGAAATACACTCATTTTTCAAACAACTCTATTGTGAAACTTTAATTCAAATTTTATTACGCCAGGGCTCACCATTATACACGGAGATCACACCTTCCAACTCCCACATTCCCCTCCCCCCTCCCGCATTCTTCTTCTTCCATTCCAGCCTTCCCATTATTTCGTTCCCTCTTCCTATCCCAGAAAAACTATATGAAATACACTCATTTTTCAAACAACTCTAGTGTAAAATTTTAATATAAATTTCATTACGCCAGAGCTCAACATCATATATAGAGATCTTCTCGGGCATTTGCACAATAAATCACCAAAGTTTCATTCCAATCGGATGAATGGTTTAGAAACGCATAAAGAACAAACAAAGGAAAATTAATTTTTATATATTAAGAGAAGGAATTTCTCAATAATTACCTATGCTTTTTTCAAACTTTCTTCGGGCAGGTACAATAATATTGAAAAAATGTGAAAAAGAAAGTCCAAATAAACACGACGATTTCACATCTGAAAAAATAATCTTTACTGAAACATTAAAACGGCAACCATCTTGAAACGGAAAAGCAACGTACAAACAAATTTTCAAACGGACGAAATGCAAAACGGTCAAGTTAAAATAGATCTTCTATGTTCAACAGGTTTCTAGTAATTATCAATTGAAAAGAAACTGAAAAAAAAATCGTAAACTGGACTATTTTAGGTCGGAATAATTCAAAGAAATCAAAATTTTTCTTAGCTCGGTTTCGATATTACAAAAAGTTTTTACAAAATCCTTAAGCTCTGGAATGATTTGCCGGCCTCTGTGTTTCCTCCTTCCTACAACATGGGTCTCTTCAAGATCAATGTTCATTCCTTCCTCTCCTCAAAAAGACCCTCCACACAGCATCCCAGATGACATAGGCCCTGAGGGAAATTATTTTCCTCAGGCCTCCTGTGTGGAGTTAATTTAACAAAAAAGGCCATTCAAGGTGCTAACTTTCAAAGGTCACCAAAAATTTGATTTTGTTAAAATCAACACCATTACCATTGTACCTCTAAAACACATGCAGACAACATAAGGGTTCTCTTCACAACATCTGTCAAAAAGTCAAACCAAAAGATAAGTTCGCAGAGAACAAACAATAAATCTAGTGAACGTTAAATATCAAATTCAAAAATTCGTATGAAATCAAAGTGTTGCCATATAAAAAAAAATAAACTGTGTGGAATTTTACAAAAATAATAGGAACATTTTCGCAGACGGGACATTTTCATGTAGTGACGTCACGAGCCCAAATAATGGATTTATTTATTTAAAAAGAAAAAAAACTGTACATTTCTAAAAAAAATTACCAACATTTTCGTAATCTTTGTAAAAAAATCTATCCACACGATTTTTTCTAAATCGTTATGAAATCCATGCAAGTGGCCTATTATGAGATAATGATCTCGAATTGCCCTTCTCATATTTATCGGATTTCGTGAAATAAATATTCTTTATTTTTATTTTCAACTTAATGAGTAAAACCACAAAATGCAATATTTAATTAAAATAAGACAATATTAGCGAAACTCAATCGAAAATATGAAAACAGAAACATCAGGAAAAGAAACGGTCACATCTGGGACTAATAAAAAAATAATAATATTCATCCAAGACTTGCAGAAAAAGTCAATAGATGTCGCACATTAAAAATAAAAATGGATTTAAAATTATCCAAGCCACTATCTAGATAGAATTTAGTTCGGGTGTGAATCTTCCAATTAGACATAAAGATAGCAGCCAATAAAAATATGCGTAAAGAAAATCTGTCGTAAAAAATATCGTCCTCGTTTAAATAAATATTTCTTATTTGTTAAATCGAAACGTACTACATACGTTTTCAAAAAAGTATCTTCTTTTTAATTATTCCGAGCATTCGGAACTTTTTTTGTCCAATTTGGCTGGGCTACGTGGAAAGATTGATAAAATGTAATTAAGTGAAAAACGTTACAAAAATAATGTTTTTCAACTGATACTCGTATCAGCGCCAGACTCGTAGGAGGCAGCCTGCACTAGACACATCGTCTGGCGCTGATAACAAATTGAGATAGGAGATAACAGATCGTTTTCTGAAAAGTTATGAGTCGCCAGGTGTACCACACCGGCTAAACTAATAAAATTTCGTATCACATTATTATGTGAATCCTACAATTATTCCTCTTTATGATCAATTTCATTATTCAAATAATATTTATGTACTAGCTTTTTCCCGCGGCTTCGCTTGCATAGTATTAGGGGGGTTCCCACACCGCCTCCTCCACCTCCACTCCCCCCCGCCCCTCCCTCTCCTCTCCATGCCCGTTACATTAATTTTTCAAACAGCTCGCGTGCCACTTATTAAAACGTAACAATCAAACAAACGCAGTTTCGAAATTATGAAATTAAAATTAAATTAAATTATTAGTATGGATTAGTATTTTATACATATTTGAATTTTAACTATCAAAGGGATCTCCTTAGTAACCTAAGCAAATAACAAAATGTATTCTCCATAGTACCTAACCTAACAAATAACAAATTTCGTCTGGACAATAAACGTATAAAAAATAATTTCATAACGCCAGAGCTTATCAATATATACAGCCTACACCTACTACTCGCAAATAATACAGCTTTCGAAAAGTGAAAGAATATTTAAAGTCCATTCAGTATTCTTTGGAAAGGATACATATATACATCCATGCAAACTTTCGCCTTTATAATATTAGTAGGATGTATGTAATTAATACTTTGGTAATACTTACAGATTCTACATTATAATCTTCATCAATTATATACAGAAGAACTCTGCTACCAGTTACAGCTGGTATTATTATTTAAATATTTGTGTATCGTATATGTAAGCACCTGCGTACTTCTTTCTAATTACTTATGCAGGGACATTGGAGAGTCTATATTCGCTAAAAATTAAATGAAGTTTCGTTTTTACAAAAAAAATGAATGTCCTTGTGAGAGCCTTGAAGGAGTAATCATCTGTTAATTATACCAGGGCAGGAAAGTGGTGGACCACCTCCAAATAGTACCTACGTGCTTAGGTAGGTTCTCGTCATACATCATCATTATTAATAATGTAATATAATCTGGCTTTTTAAAGAAAATGGCTGAAAAATTTTATGATAATATACACACAACATAATATGTTCAATTTGAGACCACCAAAGATTTGCTTTCAACTAAAATGACAACATCTCCAACATCTCCAAATGCTATGTTTTTATGTTTAACTAGCGAGTTCCCGACAGGCTTTGCTATGCCACTTAATAAAGAAATTTTTTCTCCCTGCGTGTCCTTTCCCATTCGTCCCGTTCCCCTTACGCCTCCCTTTCCTCTTCCGCATCCACTTCCCCTCACGCGTTCCCACTTCGCCTTCTCTGAATTCCCACTCCCCTCTCCCACCTCTCCCGCCCCGCGAACCCCCTCTCGAGTTCCCCTCCCCCCACCCGCATTCCATACATTCAGTCTTCAAACAGCTCGCCTGCCACCTATTGTAATTTTATTTATACAAATTTCATAATCCCAGAGTTCACCAGTAAATAATATAGAAACCTTCGCGGGCGTGCTCACAACAAATAAAAGTTTCATCACAATCGGATGAATGGTTAGCAATGCCTAATTTCATGATGCCAGAACTCACTACTGTAAATAGAAACCATCGCAGGCACGCGCACATCAAACCTCCAAAGTTTCATCGCAATCGGATGAACGGAGAGCAATGCATAATTTCATGATCCCAGAACTTACTATTTATTTATTTATTTATTTATTTATTCTTAGTTCATTTATGTTACAAAGGTATAATATATTGTCCTCCACACTAGGAGTTCACCTGTGTTGTGGAGGACATTTTTCAGAAGTAAATTATAAATTATAAATTGTGAATAGTAACACAAAAGAGTGTTAATAGCTAATATAAAGAAGAGAAACAATAAAAATCAAAATATAAAATCGACTTCAATTCGACAAAAATTATAAATTAAAAGTTAGAAAGGTTGTAGCCAGTTTCTTATGTTTTTTTTTTATTCAAAAATATTAGTTGTTTTATATTGTGTAGGAAGAGAATTGTATAGTTTTATAGCCTGGAATCTGTAGTGTTTTTGTCCAAAGGATGTGTTTGTTTTTGGTATTTGTAGTTGGAGAGCATGTCTTGTTCTAGTATTGCGAGAGTTTTGTGAAATGTTAAATGTGGATAAGTTCTTGTAAAGGAAAGTTAGTATTTGTTTTGAATGTAATTTTTGAATTTTCAGCACTGGGAATTTTTCGAATATGATTGATGTGGGTGTTAGTATTGGTAACTTAAGTATTACTTTTATTAGGGTTTTCTGAGCTTTAAACAGTGTATTAATGTATTTTTTACTGGCACAGCCCCAGGCAATAATGCCGTATTCCATTATGGATTGTGCAAGTGCGAGGTATATATTTTTTATATCACATATGTTTAAAATATTTCTCAAGTTTTTAAAAAAGTAAATCAACTTGTACATAGAAATCATAGCGGGCATGCTCACACCAAATCCCCAAAGTTTCATCGCAATCAGATGAATGGTTTAGCAACGCATAGTCATCTCATATACTCACATGTATATATACATACCCGGAAGCAAGCATATTTTGATTTTTATTTATATAGATATGTGTAATATCGCAATTATTCTAATAGCCTATATAAAATAAAAATCTATCATAAAAATCAGTATCTATAGGTACACAAACATGGGCTACGTGCCTAGTGACAAGATAACCCAATTCCTAAATTATTCTTCATCATTAATGTTCTCAAGAAGTCAACTTGATTATGTTGTAAGGCAAATAAAAGCTTGTAAGAGCAAATTACACCGTTGCATCTTACATTGATAAATCTTTACTTAATTACTTTAGTTCTGTTATATGCTATAAAAATAATATACATATGTACTTGTACGTACTTTAAATTATGTATTACCTACATACCACGCAGACTACGTAGTGTTCAAATGCGTTTCCTCAGGTGAAAATGTTTTGTTTGAAAAAATTCCTAGTGACACTACTTACACACTAGCTCTTTTTAACCTTAAATGGTGATCTGTATAATTGATTGTTGTATTATTTTTTATGTGAATGAAGTTTTATACTTGAAGAAGCTAATGGCCTAGAACGTAACGTACTCGTTCATAATCGCTGACAATGCTGACGTAAATACGAGCATAAAAACGAATAACGTAAACGAATCGTCAATATTTCTTCTGAAAAAAGAATGTTTTCATTACAAAAAGTGCATTAAAATAAACCACTTTTCGTTCAAGTATGTACTTAGACTTTTCAACCTTATCGCTGCCAGACTTCGATAAAGAAGATTGACCGACCTTTCGACCCAATAGACTCAATTCGTAAGACGTATCAGAAAAAAACAGTCATCGAGATTTTTATAAACGATTCTAATAAATTTATTTATAATTAATATCATTAAAAAAATTATCTATATATGTAAAAATTTAGGTTCCGTGATTAAATGTATGTTTGGGTCCGCAAAACTCGAAAATTAATCGATGGGTTTGTAAATTTTTACAGAACATTGCATTTTAGCAGAAGAGTGTTTCTATATATAATGGTAAGCTCTGGCGTTATGAAATTTGTATAAAAAAATTACTACGGGGAGTGCGCGAGTGGTTTGAAAGTGTGTGTATTTCATATATTTTAGCGGCAGGGAGGGAAGGCAGGAGGAGGAGGGTTGCGAAGGAGGTGGGGTTCGCGGGAAGATTGACGAGGGAGGGGGAAGGCGGGGAAGATGGAAGGGTAACGCAGGAGGGGAGGGGATGCGGGAGGGGAACGGGGAAACAATTTATTTCGTTGTATGTCATAGGAACGCATGCCGGGAACCAGCTAGTTATAAATAATACAAAGTGATGCGGATTCCCAATCACCGAAATCAAGATTATATTTTTAACAAAGATTTTTTTTTTTAATTTTCTCTTCACTAATGCATAGCATGTTCGTCTGCACCAAATGCCGAGAAAAATTTCATGGATATTTTAACAGAACTGTGTTATCCCCCAGAAAGCCAGACATCTCACACATCACTGAAAATAGATTAAAATATAATATAATACGTTGAAATAAAATCCTGGCAACTATCTGCAATAATCCGTTCAGTCACATTTTACAGTGCCGGATCGGCCGACAAGCTCAATAAACTACTAATATACTGCCTACTCAATAAAGGGCTTAACTTATAAAGACCATACATAGATCTAACTAACTAACCATCATGCCGTTTCCCCGCAGGGGTAGGCCGAGAGGACGGACCGCCAACCAACTCGGTCTTGGCACTCAGTCTTTGCCTCACTCACATTCATACATCGTCTCATACATACTATTCTATTATTCTGACCTTTGACATGGCCCGACTCAAGTACCTGATTCACTTGATCGTGCCATGTTTTTCTCGGGCGTCCCCGCCTTCTTAATCCATTCACATTTGCGTCATATATTCTTCTCACACTATTTTCTTCTTTCATTCGCTCTACATGCCCAAACCATCTGAGGGTCCCTTTCTTAATCTTACTCACTATACTTATATCATCCTAACATTCTTTGCGGATATCCATACTTCTCACACGATCATACATGGTTTTACCACACATTCGCCTCAGGGATCTCATTTCAATAGCATTCAGTTTACTGTCATCCTTCCTCTACTAGTTCCATGCCTCACTGCCATACATACCTACCCTGAGGTACCAGGACTCTATTGTGAACTGCGAGCTTCGCTTCTTTTGACAGTTTTTTTTATTAGCGCCAACGGCATTCAGTCCTCCATTAATGGACTTATCTGCATTTACCCTTCTTTCAATATCTCTATCAGCCTTCCTATTTCTCGTAATCATATCAAATTATATTTGCATTGAGTCCGAGTTCTGAATTTCTACGTGAAATTCTAGTCGTTAAAAATTACATATACATAAAAGTGACATATAACGACGAGTATCACAGGGTTTAATGTTTTAATTGGTTTATTAAAAGAAAATAACTTAGTTTACATTAGTTTACATTTAATTGGTGTTTAAACCTCCACACATTAAACGCAATTTTAGATACACGAATATTGTAGATTTTTAAAGAATTGTTATTCCACTCCTCCCACTTCCTCCACCCTCTGCCGCTATCAAAAGAGGTTTTTATCTAGCTCGTTATAGGTAAATCCAGCACTTGTCATATAGGTACCAAATAAAGAGCAATGGTACATTATCTTCGATTTTGTCATCACGCAAAATTATCCCAGGACTGTAAAATTAAATTTATTTACCCATTTTTCATGTTTTTATTTATTTATTTTTTCACATGAGCTCCACACAGGAGGCCTTAGGAAAATAATTTCCCTTAGGGCCTTTGTCATCTTTGGGGATGCTGTGTGGAGGGTTTTTTTAAGGAAAGGAAGGAGAGGAGAGTTCTGGGAAGGAAAAGGGTTTAAGGGGTGGGTGGGAATCTGGGGTTCAGTATGTTCTGATCATCCGCCTCTAAGACCTAGACAAACCTCACCCCATGAACCCGGGCACCCCTGCTAAATCACCAAACGTAGCGAACCACTTGGGGTGACCTATGGCAGAGGTGTTGGTTATCCAATAAAGGTTCCCGGGGCGTCGGTACCCATTCCCGCCTAGCAAATTGTTTAATTTAAAAAGAAAGTCAAACATTCCTGGGTTACAATAACCTGACAGTACTTGAAAATCTCCTATTACCACCACAGTAAGCGATAAATGGTGCTTCGGTTATGATGGAAGTCTTGAAAGCCAGCCGAGGAAATGAACTCAAAACGTCTGGTTGGGAGCCAGACGCGATGCGGATTCAGCCAATTCAACCAATCTCATCAAACGCAAAAAAACATGTTAAAATAATTGTTATACCAGTTATTTAATTTGATTGAGTATTACAACGCACTTTAAGCGCAACATTTGCCCGGTTCATTTTGGCCGGTCAAAAATCTTTAATGGAATATATTGTTACGATACGAAACGCCTCCTCTCAAATTAGAGCGCACGCCACTGTACAGACAAACAGTTTCGCTCCCTCGCCGCAAGTGCGCCGCGCGCTGACGGCGGCGGAACGCCAGTCTCGGTCGGCCGACTAGCGAGCCCGCCATTCTCCTCCCGAGCCCGCTCTGGGCGCACGTGTATCGTGAACCACGCTGCACTGTTCCGGAACATTCCACAACGCCGCTATGGCGGTTGTTATTTTGCCTAGTGATTGGCGGGAATGCCAAGAACGGCTAAATTCCCCTTCGCATAACCGAATCTCCAAGAGACCAGCCTGCTGCTGTGAGTACCATGAGCTATTTAACCCCTCTTTATTGCGTGTGTTCCTTGTAAATTCAAAGCGAAGATAAATGACCGCCCCCAGAGAGATTTTTAGGCCAAATTCACCCGATTTAGATAGAATTACTGTTGCTACCCTGTACTACTCTGCTTGCATTATTGTATCATTGTGTTTACGAAAGAATTCTACCCAATACAAGTGTTATTTACCGTAGCCACTTGTTTCACTGTCTCCCCCAGCCCGTAGGATTTGAGCTTATTTCAGGGATGCCACACAAACGCCTCAGAGATCCTACCACCCTGATGATAGTCTCCTCCGCTATGCTGACCATTCTGAGCTAGTCTGTCGGCAGAAGGTAGGCACCTCAGGTAGGTGTACTTAGCAATATCTTATCATTTAAAGCAAAAATAAATAAAGTAGCCACATCCGTACTAGAGATTTGATGTAACTTTTGATTACAAAAATAATTTTTCAGTTTGGTTGGGTATTATGATCTCAAATCCAACATTAAGATTTGTATGAAACGGGCCGAAACGAGCCGCGCGAACTTTCCTCACGTATGTACACGCGACCTACACGGATAGAAAAATGAAACCGCGCTAATTATGCGTATATGATCGTCTATCGTCACGTCGTTTCACTCTTTTAACCAGGCATATCAAAGTAATGCCTTTTAATCCTTCCTAAAATGATCAAAATGTTATCTTTATATGAGTAAAAACACATTATTAATCGTCAAATGTTCACCATTTGATATGTAAAATTGTTTTTTATTAATTACTCATGAAGGTCGCAAAAATGCAATTAAAAGCACAATGTGTCACTCTTCCTGCCAAGCGGCCAAAATAACAAGTATAAAAAATCAGAGTGTGCATTGTGTGCAATTCACACGCGGTAGAAGTGAAACCTTCAGCAAACTAAAGTAGACAAGAGTGGGGAGACTACGAAGCCCCACACAAAGAGGAGGAAAAGGCTAAATCCTATAGATGTATGTGTTTGTCTCTTTTTAGTGTCGCTATTTTGAAGTGAAAACTTCTTTAGCACCGTTGTGAGTTGAAACTCGATGAAACGAAAAAGCGGTCTCCTTCTTTGTACGGTGCTTCGTAACCTCCCCACTCTTGTATACTTTAGTTTTCGGAAGGTTTCACTTCTACCGCGTGTGAACTGCACACTTGTAATTTTTTTATTTTCATCGAGTTTCAAATCACAACGGTGCTAAAGAAGTTTTCACTTCAATAATAATCATTGTTGCTTACGCCGAATTTACGTAGATATACAATATGATTCATTTTTAATCCAAGTAATGGGGGGCAAGTAGCAATATACCGCGTTATATTTGGCCCCAATAGCTGAGGGCGAGATAAAACCTTTATGAACCCGAAAGTATTTACAAATAATAAAGACCTCCATTTAACTGATAAGTACAGATAGTGACTTATTTACTATTCTCCTCGTAATAAAATTTATTTACTGGCCCCAGATGAACAAAAGCTTCCATTTCGTTAATGACTGAATTGTGCTTCTTTGTTCTCATTGATGTCATTTTTTCTTCCAATCCGTTTTAGAAGGAAATGGTTCCTTAGTGGGGATGGGAAGCAATTAAATTAATCTTTATATCTTAGTCTATAATATATTCTACGTAGGGCAGAGTTATCTAAACTTTGATACGCACATTTCTGGTGATTAGCGCAAGATTTGAAGGAGAAACAGTGAACAAAAAATATTAGAAGCGCTAAAAATATTTTGAAAATAATTTATTCCGCCGATTTTCAGAAGATCCTTCGACTCCTGGGTCCCAGATAAAATAATAAAATAAATTATCGTTCAAAAATTTATTTCGATGATTTTCACCCGAAGTAAGAAAAAAATGACCTCACTTCAGGCAAACATACAGGCCCACAACTTACGTCAATGTTACGTTATATTTTTTTTAAATTAATATTTCAGACTTATTTACAGTAATTTTATTATATTCATCCGTATGTGTTTTTTTACATTCAACCACACACACGAGGTCCTGAGGAAAATTATTTCTCTCAAAGTCTGTGTCATCTTTGGAGATGCTGTGTGGAGGGTCTTTTTGGTGAAAGAAAGGAGAGGAAGTTCTGAAAAGGACAAAGGTATGAAGGGTGGGTAGGAATCTAATAGTCGGTGTGTCCAGGAGTAACGGACGTGTGAATTATGAATCCATCCTTCCCGCTGCAGAGACCACCTAGAGTGGTAAAAGGGTCTACCTAAACCGGTCTCCCCCGATCCGGCCCGCCACGCAGCTGGTGGGCAGGAGCATCCACCGCCGAGACCTGAACACTCGTTACCCGATGAACCCGAGCGCCCCTGCGTAAATCGCCAAATGTAGTGAATTGGTAGCGAAAACGTAGCGAATTGGGGTCACCTGTGGCGGAGGTGTTGGTTATCCAATAATTGGTTCCCGGGGCGGCAGTACCCATACCCGCCTTCCAAATGTTTATCATGTTATACCTAAAAACTGTAATCAATTGTTATGTAAAAGCCCACTAGGGCGTTAATAAATAATAAATAAATAAATAATTATTACGTTGGTGGGCAAAAACATCAAGTTATGTTGTATTTGTGCAACAATGCCATTTAAATTTTTTTATTGAATCGTCGAAGCCAAATCAAAGTCAATATTTTTTTCAAATTTGTCTTTGAATAATGCCAATATAATTATTTTTATGATAAAATAATAATAAAGGCATGTTGTAAGTTTTAGAAATACTTATACGGAGGACGCAGCACAACAAACCAAAAACTTAACGGATAGCGTGGGTTAAGAAATTATTTATTTTTAAATACATCTCTTTGAATTTTCACTTTATTCCGTGAAATGAATGCATCGTCACAGACAACGAGTCCATCTTTTTTAGTTTCAGCTCAATCGGATGTCGGGAAGAGGGTAAATTTCCATTTCCAAAATTCCACGATATTCATTCAATCAAGAAAACAAAAGTGAAATTCAAATAGGTGTATTTAAAAAGTGACCGACACTTACTCAGATTCTTTAATCACTATTCTCTATCCACATTTAGAACAACCCGCGATGGTACAAAATTTGGTTTGTACTGCGCATACCACTCCCCTCGCTACGGTCCCTTCACCGGCCCTTGGCTGTCGCCAATCACTTCCCCCAAAATTCAGTATGCCGTTGACTGTCGTCCTGTGTATCCGCGTTACAAAAAATTAACCCATTCAGACCCAGTGGTAAAATGGGTAATCAGCCGATATGTTCAAATACATTATCACTAATTACAAAGAACAACAGAGGATAGCTGTCACAGAGGGTTATATGATAAATAATAAGTATATGGTAAATGTCACTGCTAGCGAAGCCAACAAAACTAGGTTCCGATTTCTTCCTTAACATTGCGAATTAAACACGAGCGAATTGGTATGGTCGATGATAAAATAACATGTTAAAGTAAACAATATCTCCTTCAAAATAAATGCCTAAGAACACCCACGTAAGAATGCATCGGAAAAGTTACAACAGAGTATTTGAGTAATTTTATTCGACTTATTATTGGTACTAAGCGATAATTTTGGAATGTCCATCATATTTTCATGACCTCGGAGACAACAACGATGATTCACTGGCTTTCAATGTTTCAAGTGAATCATCTGAGGTTTTTTTAAATGACAATGATGATATTTTTAGGTTCGGATTAATTCCTCAGCCAATTTGGTAAATCTCATGCCACATAAAGTACAATATGTATTTGGTAATACTACCGCTACCATTATTTAAAAGGTATAAATTGATGTCATTTTTTGTCAGACAAATAAAATAAAATTTAATAAAATAATTCAATTTATTTAAATAAGGGGATTGAATGTGTTAGCGTTCGTCTAGTAAGCAGTGGGGAGAAGGGGCGGAGACATGCGCGTCCACGCCGTCCACGGGTTGTTCTTATTCAATAGTTTTTTAGGAAGGAAACCTTAACAGCAGGTTGAGGAGGCACTAATTATGTACGAATTCTCGAATATTAAAACATTAACGTCTTAAATCTGAATTAATCTTGACTTATCTAAGTAAACCAGAACCACAAACTGCCAGCCAGGAATTGATCGACGCTTTTGAACGCCTTTCGGGCGCAATTCCGGCCTTTAATCAGCCAAATATCAGAGATTTAACCCGGGCTTAAATTTTGTTCTCACTGGTTTAATACCGCTAAGAAAACAATTCTCAGTTGTTCTGATATTTAATCTTCTAGTTAATGGAAAATCGCGGATATTAGAACCTGAATGGATGCTGCATTTTTGACGACCAACAACTTTTTATAATTCCATATTATGGGAACATTAATGATGTAAAGCTCTTCTCATTGGAACCGGGAATATATTTATTTATTTATTTATTTATTTAAACGCCCATTGGGCTTTTACATACATTGTTATAAGTATTATTACATTAACTATATGGCATATAAAAGTTTAAGTACATATATGAATAAAATAATTATTATATGTGTAGTACCTACATAAATGTTTTACAAATAATATAGAATACCATTATGGAGAACAGTTTTTTTTTTTTTGTACTTACAAACAAAAATAACGGGATTGAAATTAATCAGCATTAGTAGGGACTTAAGCATAATCGAAATATAAATTAAATTACAATATTAATTTGTAAAGTTACATATATATATTAAAGTTAAAAAGTCTAAAAGAAAATAGTGAAATAGATAGAAGCTAAAAAGGGTTTTTCACTATGGAATGGTGAAGTCATACATTTCAGCAAAGTGTTTATGTAGATTTCGTTTAAGCACTGCTACGGAATCTCTAAATATATCAACGACATTACCAAATTTATTACCAAAATTTTGTATTCGATTTAGGGATATGTGCGCTTGATAATTTGTTTTGAAATTGTCACAGAAAAACGTGGAATTTTGTCTCGTATTTTTGGAAAGTACAAATAATTTTATTGTGGCCAGAATTTCAGGGCTGTCGATTCTATAATTAATAATTTTATTTAGTAGAACAAGGTCGGAGATAATTCGCCTATCTGACAGCGTAATCAAATTTAGTTGGTGCATCAGCTGGATATAATTTATATTTTGGATTGGAATATTTAGTTTAAAGTTAATAAATCGTAGAAATTTGTGTTGTACCCTTTCAATATTGTTGGAATGTATTTTATAAAAGGGGGACCAAATAGGCGAATTATACTCTACTTGACTTCTTACTAAAGATGTGTACAGTGTTTTCAAACATTCTAATGACTTGAAGTCGCATGCGGTTCTACATATAAAACCAAGCATTTTTAAGGCTTTATTTGTGATTTCATTTACATGTGGATTGAATGTTAACTGTTCATCAAATATAACACCCAAGTCCCTGATTTGAGTGACAGCTGTCAATTTTACGTTATTTAGCGAATATACATAAATTATATGATTTCGTATTTTACAAAAACGAATGACCTGACATTTTTTAATATTAAGAAACAGAGAGTTGATGATGCACCAACGATATAGTTTATTTAAATTAAGTTGCAAAGTATAACAATCGTCTAAACTACGTATTGTTTTATATATTTTCAAGTCATCTGCGAAGAGAAGAACTTCCACATCTTTAAATATGCTAACAATATCATTAATAAATAACAAAAAAAGAATTGGTCCCAGGTGAGACCCCTGAGGAACCCCACTTGTGGCTTCGAAAACGTAAGATTCCACAGATTTTATTTTCACACATAGCTCTCTTTTACTAAGATAACTATCAATCCAACTTAATAGATTACCCTTGATGCCCACATACTTAATTTTTGTACAAGGATATGTCGCCTTACTTTGTCAAAGGCTTTGGAAAAATCAGTATAAATTGAATCCACCTGATGCTTCAAGGCAAGAGAATCAGTTATGTAATTTTCGTATATGATCAAGTTACTTAGAGTGGATTTACCTGTGATAAAGCCATGCTGGTTGGGTACAATAATATTATTAATTTGTTTAATAATGACATCTAGGACTAACGATTCAAATAGTTTGGGAATAGCGGACAATATACATATTGGTCTGTAGTTAGATACATCGCTTTTATCTCCCTTTTTATGAATAGGCGTAAGATAGCTTTTTTTCCACTGATTTGGAAAACACCCTGACGACAAAGAATTATTAAATAGTTTAAATAGTGGATAAGTCAAACTGCGAACACAAGATTTTAAATATGTTGGAGGGAAACCATCCGGTCCAGCGGATTTATTAGTATCTAATGCTTTTATAGCCTTTTCTATAGCGTTTATTTCAATAAAACAATGGTTTAGGTTAAGTGATTCTTCAAGTGATATATCGTTTGGGATTTCATTATCAGGAATACTATCATCATAAACACTTTTGAATAAATCTGCAAAAAGATTGACAATGCCTTCGGTACTGTCCGCACAATTGTTATTCAGATGCATAATATTTGGTAAACTACAGTCATTTTTTCGCTGAGCATTAGAAAAGTTCCACAATTTTTTTACATTATCATGAACCTCCATTTCTATTAAACTAATATAATCATTATAACATTTTTTGGACAATTCTTTGCACTGCCTTCTTAAGTTAGTAAACGTTATATAATCATCTACGTTTCTAGATTGCTTATATATTCGGTGAGTTTGTTTTTTAGTATAAATTAATTCTTTTAATTCTTTTGAAAACCATGTGGGGTAAAAGGATGCATTAAAATTAACTTTTGGAACATGACGTTCTTTTGAAGTGTTTAGGATTGAATAAAACTGTTGGACTTGATTTTCAATATTGTTTTCATCTTCTAGAAATGACCAGTCTATATGGTCAAGATTTTTTTTACGCACCAGATTTAAATGTCCGGGTTAAATTTTCCCCCAAAAAAAAAAAAAAAAAAAAAAAAAAAAAAGAAGGAAAAACTAAACCCTTTCATACACTTCCCCAAATGATCATCTAGTGAATCCACGTTATGCAATTGCACTATATAAGTATTATAAATACAAAACAATACAAGAACAACATGTCAACCTACTAGAGACCAAATGGGAATATAATTCACCGACTCCAGATATTTTCATATCAGAGGGTTCGGCTCTGTGGCATTTCTAATTGAACCTATAAATCCTACTGATCCCTCAATATAAATATTTAAAAAATCTTTTGTAATCCTACATGTATTTAAAATTACTGCTTTTTGCATTTTTATATACAAATTCTTTGACAAATCTAATATGCTTAAATTTTGAATCAGATTCCTAGGTATTATGCCAGTGGCCGAAATAACAAATGGTAATATTTTTATAGTCCGAGAATGCCAAATTCTTTTAATCTCATTTCCTAAATCTGTGTATTTTCTAATTTTTTCAGAAACAGTTTTTTGAATATTACAGGAATTTGGAATAGCTACATCAATGATATAAGTTATTTTTTTAATTTTGTCATGTAAAACTATATCAGGGGTCCTAGCATGGTCGATCGATATAGGTTTTATCGAAAATGTCGGTAACTTGTCATCGCTCCCAAGCACGACTGCAGGCCGCTAACAAACACACAACAGTTCACAACGACTAAGGGTGCCTACTTTATTTGACGTGAACTTTTATTTGTTCGTTAGTGGCCTGCAGTCGTGCTCGGGAGCGATGACAAGTTACCGACATTTTCGATAAAACCTATATCGATCGACCATGCTAGGGGGCCAGGTCTATTATGACTAATTGTTCTGTCTGTTAGTATAGTTTTATCATAATATATTTTATAAAATTCATTTTCTATAAATGAATTTGGTTCATATTCATAATAAGGTACTACATTACGGCAATCAATCAAGTTATGTTTAATTACCAAACTTTGGTGAATTATTTTTAAAACCTGATTGTGCCTAAATGTATACTCGGAAGGCGCTAATATAGAACATCTCGATATAATATGTTCTATAGTTTCGGGAAAAGCCAAACATTTTCTACATAAATCATCAATTTGATTTATATCTTTGATTATATGCTTTCTATAATTTTTAGTATTAATGACTCTATCTTGAATTGCAAGCATAAATCCTTCTATTTCTGCGCTCAACTCTCCAATACTCAACCATTTGTTTGACGAAAGTTTGTCAACATACGTTTGGTTGAGATAATTGAAGTGTTTTGCGTGAATAATTTTATTTGACCAGGAATCTAATAATTCCTGGTTAGTATTTATAAGAATGTTGGCATTCTCGTCATATAAATTTAAAGGTGTAATATTTCTATCTGCCTTGCAAATTATTTTGTGCATTTCTGAGCTATTAGCTTTCCTATGGAAAAAATTTCTAAGCATTTCTACCTGATTGTGTTTCAAAGATGTTATTTTGACTACACCTCTACCTCCTAAATTTCTAGGTAAATTAATTCGTTCTATAGCTGAATTTGGATGATGGCAATTAAATTTTGTTAACGTAGTTCTAATTAATCGTTTTAAACTATCTAAATCTGTATTGGACCATTTAATTATGCCAAATGAGTACGTTAGTAGAGGTATTGCCCAAGTATTTATTGCTTTTACTAAATTTTTAGCAGATAGATTGCATTTTAAAATTTTTCTGATCCTAGTTTGAAATTTAATCCTAATATCATTTTTAATACTAGTGTGATCTAATCTATTCGATTGCGGGTATCCTAAATATTTATAAACCTCATCCCCTTTCATACTTTGAATTTTGAAATTTCTAAATATACCCTCTTCTCCATCTACAATTTTGCCTTTCTCTATATGGATAGTTTTACATTTATCTAAACCAAAAGTCATTTTAATATCATCTGAAAAAATTTTAACTACCTTAATCATTTTCTCTAAATTTGATTCAGAATTTGAAAATAATTTTATATCATCCATATATAATAGATGTGAAACTATACTACTCTCTCTTGTATTACCCTTAATTTTTATTCCAAACTTGCTTTTAATTAACATTTTAGAAAGGGGATTCAATGCTAAGCAAAACCAAAGAGGGCTCAATGAGTCTCCTTGAAAAATCCCTCTTTTTATTGAAATGCCCGGTACTACTATTTTCTTACCTTTTAAATTAACTAGCAAATCTATATTATTAATAATATTTGTGTAGTCAGCTTTATTAAAATTGTACGATGAAGTTTTTAATTTCTCCAATTTTCTAGACACCTTTGTAATAATAATATCTAACGCTGGATGGTGTTGGTCTAAAGGTAATAACAATTCATCCGATTTTTCTACCACTGTCCTTAAGTCACTAGAAAATACTAGGTCAAGCATTCGGTTATAAGAATTATGCACTTTATTTAACTGTTTAAGTCCTAGGAAAAAAGACATATCGAGCATTTCCTTTGATTTGGCACACTGCACTTCTGTTTCGTTAATAATCACTTCATTGTTCTTATCGAAAGACCAGTCAATTTTCGGAAGATTGTAATCGCCTACAATTATAAATTTGGCTTTAGGATATTTATATTTTAGTGTTTCTACATCCTCGATGTGGTTCTTGTATATTTGCAGATCTGACATTGGCGGAATATAAGTACAGGCTATAATGATTTTTGTTGATGAAATATTTAGCATTACAAAGATGTGTTCAACGTTTTTGTGTTTAACTGGCAATTTTCTAGATGAAATGTTTTTGGATATGCACACCATTACACCTCCTCCTTTTGATTTGTTGCTCGTAATGGGGTCACGGTCAAGACGATAAATGTTATATTGGTTAAGGCCTAATTCCGATGAATTGATGTCCTCATTTAACCATGTTTCTGTTAATAACAATATATCATGTGGGATTGTGGGAGAAGTTATTTTGAGATGTTGTAATTTGGTTCTCATTCCGCGAACATTTTGGTAATACCCAAACAATTTTAGGTGCTGTTTAAGTTTTTTGGCACATTTTTTATTATTTGTGGAACAGAGTTTATGTACTTAATTGTTATGTTTGTTTCCCCATCCGCTTTTCTCATTTCAAACTCTTTCCAAACATCCGTCATTTGTTTCCTTTGCAGCTCCGTGAGATCTTGTTTAACTTTGATATATTACACTTTATATTTTAGTAATAAATAATTTTTAAGGGTGACATTTTTTTAAAATTCATTACTAATTGTTTAAATCACAGCACATCACTGGTCGACTGGTTCCACAGATCGACGCACAAACAAACCATAACAGTGCAATAAAAGTGTTTTATGATGGTAGTTTTCGGTTACGAATACTTTCACGCTGTTTATTCACTCCCAATATCGTCCTGGTGAGCCTCGATTTGGAATCGAAAGGTTATGGGTAGGGGAATCTAACACGATATTGTCTTTTTTATTTTTTTTTTTTTTCATTTTTATTTATTCATTGCATTGTTAATGACTTAATCTCCCACTGCAGTGCAGGGCGATGAGTCGAGAGTCCTGCTGGGGGTATGTAAAACAGTCTCCCTCAGTAAGGGAGCAGACGCATCCGCCGCCAGGACCTGGACAATCCTCAATCCTCACCCCATGAATAATGTTATAGTGTTTCATGAACACCGCACTAAGAGAACATGTGCTGAGGTGTTCACGTAGGTACGTTTTAGTATTGCATGTGTATTGCTATGTTTGGTTCAGGTTCTTCTCAACTTCCCTCGATCTGATCTAATCCCATCTTCACTTCCTTTGGCATACAAAATTTTTCAAAATTGAGAAAGCCGAAAAGCCTTCCGTTCTTTAAACTGCACGGTATCACATCAAAAATTTCAAGAATTATGACAAATATGTATGGTGAAGTAGTACCTAAAAACGCTGCTAACATAAATGCATTAGGTTCATATTAATTATCTTCCGCGTATTTATAAATAAACGTATGTTACATGAAAACAAACAGGATAGCCTTATCTTTCTAAAAACATTTCGTATACAGTTTATGAATATTAACTACAAAAAATAGCATGTTGTTTTATACCTCAGCTTATCGTATTTACCATAACAATGATAATATTATCGCTGCCTACATTAATAAATAAACCATTTAATTATAAAAAACAATTATTATAACGTAGGGTTTGTTACACTTTCCATAAAACGAAGGTTAATTTTATAAATTACAAATTGGGACGTTTATTTAATGCCGTATTTACATCTTTTTGGTTTTAGAAATATGATAATATACTTAGGTATATTTTCTTCTTCCGCGTTATGTGATACATAGTCTGTGTTGAAAGTGACAGTATCACAAAATAACCGTCGTATAAGGGGGGCCTCTTCCCACTTCCGTTTAAAAATCGGACGACGAAAAACCGTACTTCCGAGTACCTGTTCATACCTCCGTTGAAAAACGGTCCGATAAAAAATCGGAACGAAAAAATCGGATGATCACTCAGACGCTACATGCATGCATCTTTGCGACAGGAAGCGGGCGGGTTGAAGGATCGGGTTGTAGTGGGGCTCACACCGGACAGACAAGGCGGCAAGTGTGAATAGCTTCATGCAAACCTATGAGCGAACAAGTTCCGAACCGATTTTAGACGCGCTGCGCTGTTATCCATCCGACAAAACGTGCCGGATCCGACTTTTAACCGTGTCGGACAAGCGCGAACAGGCGGTATGGGTGCCACCGCCCCGGGAACCATTCATTGGATAACCAACACTCCTGCTATAGGTCACCCCGAGTAGTTAGCAACGTTTGGTGATCTAACAGGGGTGCCCGGGACCATGGGGTGAGGTTTGTCTAGGTCTTGGTAGCGGATGCTGTACTGGTTGGCGGGCCGGATCGGGAGACTGGTTGAGGGAAATCTTTTGATCTCCCCAGCTAGACTCTTTCGACCCATCGCCTTGCACTGCAGTGATTCATAATTCGTCACTCCTGAACACATTGACCCCCAAATTCCTACTCACCCTTCATACTTTTTCCCTCCCAGAACGTCCCCTCCTTCATTTTCCTAAAAAAACCCTCCACACAGCATCCCCAAACATGTCTTGAGGGATTTCTTTTCCTCAGGGCCTCCTGTGTGGAGATTACTCGTAATGTAAACAACAAAAACTACCGTTTAAACTGGGTAATGAAGTAAGCACCGTTTCTGAAATGCATAATATACTCGTAATTATTTTATTTATGGTACTTTTTGATAGAGGTACTCATACAGTTTGGACACGTATTTTGCAGTCGAAGACGTAAAAATGTAGATTTTACAGATACAAAAAAAAAGATTTATACAGTACTTTAGTTCGTTAGTCCCTTTGGCAGCCTGCTAATTTATTATATACCTACAGAAAAAAAGTACCAAAAAACCCAAAACACTGCAAATTATAATATTACGAAAATAAACCAATTTTTGTTTTCGTCAACTTGGGTCCCACAATTCAAAGACGATTCGATTACCGTAAACGTTTGGTTTTAGTTTGACTTTAAAGTATCCATTTTTTATTGATTTTGACTCTCTTGGTGTAAGAGTATTTTTAGGTTTAAACACAATTTAGAAACAAATTAAGCAGGTAATGACACCGGTCGTTTTTTATTCCGTCGTTAGTTTATAATATTATTTCGTGAGGGAAAGACAACGTTGTTGCGTGGGAAGATAGACATTAACCATAATATGACTGTAAAACATCAAAAGTAATCACCGCATCTTACGTTCGTATAAAATATTAACATAAACTTTAACCGGTTAAGTTGTCAAAATGATGATAAGCCAACTTACGTTGTTATGAATCGCAATTTATAAGTACAGGTAAATCTACTTTGTAAGGATTGTATTTACTAACAACTTACAACCCACCACAACATCGTACTCGTACATACCTTATCCTTGCGTGAAGATTTAGGAGTTCAAATCAGTGTTTGATAAAATCACAACGACGATGAACGCCCAAATATTTTAATAATTGAAATTGTTTTCCGTGTAAGTGAAGGCACGCTCGACGACCGGCGTGATCTAGGGGTAAGGCTCTTGACTCGCAATCCGAAGATCGCCGGATCGAATCCCGGTGTGAGCAAATAAATATTATCTGAGTAATTTGTGTTATTTTACAATTAATTCATTTAAAATAATGTATAGTATATTATTAGCGGCACACATAAGATAGATACTATGAGTATCGCCCTGGTGTAAGCAGTGGCGTAGCGAGGGGGGGCAGGGGGTCGGAACGCCCCAGGTGCCACCCTACGGGGGGTGACAGTACCCCCGACGTCAGGTGACACCCGACCGCGGAAAAAGGATACCGTCACAAAAATATTGAATACGGTATTATTTATATTTTCGTAGCTCTATGGCTCCCCGTGGAATGTCCCGAAACGGGGATAATTTTGTGCCTGACGGTCTTTATATAGACGACAATTGCCTACTTCTGATTCCCCCCCCCCCTACACATTTGCGAAGTCGAAATTGGGGAGGGGGATGACACCACGTTATCCACCCATGCTAGCTACGCCACTGGGTGTAAGACCACCATTCAGAATTGAAACGTTGCTTGAAATAGCGTTAAGTTACTTTCAGACATCTAATATAACCGCGAGCAGGTATCTGTTGAACCGCGAGCGCTTACGTTTCGTGTCGTTCACACGGCGCAGATAAAATATTTCTTCCTATGGTAGGAGAGGGGGTCAGTTGAATTAGCGAGCGGCCACGGAGTGTGCATTTTTTGTACTGAATCTATGAACTTGACATCTGTCACCCACCGGTCTTGGCAGCTCCGTAAATTAAAATGACCCCCTCTCCTGTTTTCGTCGGAGTGGGGGGCGCTTAACTGTTGGCATATCGCCTCAGGAGCGGTTACGGCGTAAGATGTGCATTGTCTATGGTTGATGTGCGCATAAAGCGCTCAGGTGTGAACGGTCTGAAGGGATTGTATGGAGAGCGATATGTGCGATATATCTTTTATATTTATATGCTCAATGTGAACGAGCTCTTAGCCGTGTTTGGTGACCAGATCTGAATATCCAGGTACTTCCCCACCTTCCCCTTCCCCATCTCCTTCCCCTTCCCGCTACCTTCATCCTCACAACATACCCCAATAGGAGATGCTATAGTCTCACTGGCTCCAGCGGGAGCAGCTGGGACTCTTGTGAGGTGTTACTTAAAAGGTACGTACTTTCGAGACTAATATTAAAATAAAGATGAGTTGCCTGAAAGTGTTAAAAGTGAAAGAAACCATTATCGCCTCCGACTTAACAACCTTTCGGTTCCTGACCGTTTAGCCAACGCACTCTATCTCCCTTGCACTTGCCTGACATCGTATGTCGATGAAACACAATCTGTAATTTAAAATTTAAGCAAAGAATGATTAGAATTTTGGATGACGAAACACGCTCACAGAGCAGTTTTATTTTATGATAAATAGGTACCTACCATGTATCTACATATAAATTCATATAGTTTCAAGTTAATGAATTAACTTAATAAAGAATACATTTAAAATGTAAGGAAATGAATAAATTAATAACATAATGACGTATTCGACGAATCCTTAGTAAGCATATTTCACAGACATGTCTCCTAATTGCTGCCTACGGCAAATTTTATTATAGATTATCTAAATTAAAGAAACAAAAACAGAACATGAGGAAGAAAAGTAGATAATATTTAACATTTAGGTAAAAAAATATGTCAAATGAAATAAATGTACGTTTCTTCAAATTATACAATGAATTTTTTTTCTCTCTAGAAATTGGTCTGTTTTGCGAAGTTTGAAATTTTATTCAGATTTTTTTCAAATTATTGTATGTAGTATATCTGTAAACACGACAAAATCCATAATAAATGGGCTAGGCAGTTCCCTGAGTGGCCTCGGACACAATCCGGCTCCAATTAAGTTAAAAAAATGCTCATATACGTTAGCTACAACCTAAAAATCGGTTAAAAATACAAGGCTGCATTTTGCTATTTTTATATAATGTTCAAAAACATTTTGTTAACAACATAATCATTTTCAAAATACAATCATTATTTATTTGTATTTCCATAATGGCTATCAGCGAGACCTAAACCTTCCCTCATCAGTGTTCAATGTCTATCATCAGTCGTTTTCTATTTATGAAACGTCTTCCCTGTCTTTTTTAGAAAGACAAACACTACAAGACTACAAATAACCTGACAATATTAAGTATCCTCCTACTAGCATAAATATAAGTGGACACTTTGAACCCACGATGCAGAAAACTGAACCCACTATGCCTGGGAGGACACCGACGTCTTGAATCACTCAACCGACTAACAACTAACCAATATTGACAAAGATTAATGAAACGCACAAATATTTATATTACGAAAAATCTTCCACATCAAGGAACTACCTAAACCGGAATCAATACTGCATTTGTTTCAGTCAACTATTATTATTTTTCAACAAAACAAAAACTGTATTCGGAAATATTGTAAATTTTTTTTCTCACTAAGCACGTTGTTGATTTAACGACGAAAGTTAGAAAACTTGAAAGTTGTAACTTATGTAAAGTTGATTGTTCACCGAGTCGGGGCGAAAGCACTTCGCTTTCCACACGCTTTATTTTCCGGTTCATAAGTCTACGCAAAATAATCCCAAGTAATAACACCCCCAGGAAGGCCTTTATGATGTGACTAATAGGAAAACTTTGGCTGGATGAGGCGGTGAAATAAATAAGAGCGAACACCTGGG
Source organism: Limnephilus marmoratus (assembly GCA_917880885.1). Lineage (NCBI taxonomy): Eukaryota > Metazoa > Arthropoda > Insecta > Trichoptera > Limnephilidae > Limnephilus > Limnephilus marmoratus. The sequence goes on along the minus strand of OU862909.1, from coordinate 48,228,634 downwards.
GAGGAAAAATGGCCAATAGTTACGTTCCCGCGCCTCTCGTTATGGCCACAGAGGGTTCAAGCTCCTAGAAAAGACATGCACCAGCAATTATAAGCAATTGTGTAATGTTTTGTGGCAATAGTGAAATCACTTCTTGAAATCTCTTCATTGAAAATTCAGATCTTCTTAGTGAAAGGTGAGGGTTATATTTATATTATCTAGGTACTTACATATTGCACACGGACATGATAATATCTGAGACAAAACTGAGGTTTTTCGTACTCCTTTAGAGACAGACCTTGAATTTTAATTGACTCTGTTTGAATGCTGTTTTAGTACCCCACAGCCCCAGCCCGTAAAGCTATGAAAGGTTGTAAAATAGAAGACAAATGGGAGAGTAATGGTAAGGAGTTAGTGAAACAATTTTTTGAAATAAATTGTATATGGACCTGATTAAAAAGTTTAAGTTATTTCAAAAGAAAAATTTTCGATTCTGATTGGTGACCTCTTTGATTGGCACAATTTCATTACGGTACTGAAAACCTTACCAGGGTGACCCACAATTAACACCTAATTCTTACCGAATGTCGCACTTCTTTTACTCTCAGTATATTGGAGAAGTCTATGGATTCTACCAATAAGCCCTACCTGAGAGCTGAGGAGCGTTTTTTACAAAACCATCCCTTATTCTGGTATCCAGCTTGGTTTATCTGTACTCAAATACAGGATATAATCATTATTTACCTACCATTAGATTTTTTAAACTAGACAAAAAGCAGTGGGTGTAGGGAATCACGAATTGCGTTGGTCTCCCACTGGGGTATTCAATTACGTAATTACAAGTTTTTTTTTTCAAAGAAATTAAATTATTTTTCTTTTGATCATGTATTCTTAGAAAGCTTTCAGCATTTTTTAATCATATAACTTTCTTTACCAATAAAAAGGTTCAGAGATATGATTTTAAAATAAATGAAATACTCGGGTAAGCTTTTTTATCTTGTTCTTTAATTCGTTATTTTTTCAGTGTCAAAGTCCGAGGTTTGGTAAAGCCTTAATTTTAAGTGGTTCTTTATTTATTCGGTAAGTATCAGCTAAGCACAGGCGCCGGCAGGCTTTGCAAATTTCAGGCAGTTCCTTAAGAAATTTGTTTTCCTCTGTTAAATACTTAGGACTACGAAATAATTGAGGATAATTGAAAAACTTGAACAAAATCTCAAAAAATTATCTAAAAAAATTACTATACGAGTAATTCAACGGCGTGCGAAATTTTCTAAAATGAGGATAAGGGTATTCTGAAATTTGAAAATTTATTGAAAAATAATTTATTACAAGGTATCTTACGAGTATGCATATAAAAATCAAAATATGGTTGCTTGGATATACGAGTAGATATGTATTTATATGAGTACCTATATTAGATGCCTATGTATTGCTGGAAATGTTTGAAACTTTCAAAATACCTTATTTATGCCCCCTCGAAGGTTTCTGGATTATTACAACCACATGACAATTCATCTAAAAAAAATTTTAATCATTACAAACTTGTGAAACGGTTTAAATTTGAGAATGACATTTCGCAAAACAATGATTGTTAAATCAAAATTTAATTTAATTTAAATAAATTTATTTGAAGTACTCGCCTAATACTTTGAATCGAATCAAGAATTATAGATATTTTAAATAGAAACCTACGTTAGGCACCACATTTAAATGATTGTTCTTATAATATCAAAAATGAATATTTGTAGAATGTGAAATATTTATTTATTTATTTATTTCAACGCCATAAAATGGCTATTACAATACAGTGATACATGATACACAGTGGTACACAGGAGGGTAATTACTACGATAAAAATGTACATTAACACTAGAAAGACCGGGTACTGCTCCATACCCATAAAGACCACGACCGTCACTTTGACGGCTGATCACTTTTTTCAAATTGGGAGGCGGATATGAGTACCACTGCCCCGGGAACCATTTATTGCATAACCAACACCTCTGCCATAGGACACTTCAAGTGGTTCGCTACGTTTAGTGACTTAGTAGGGGTGTGGGGGTTCAATGGGTGAGTTTTGTCTGGGTCTAGGTGGCGAATACGTTTGCCCACCTACTGCGTAGCGGACTGGGTCGGGAGACACTTGCTGAGGGAGATACTCATCTTGTCCTCTCCAGCAGGACTTTTCTCGTCCCGTCGCCTTGCACCGCAGTGGGAGGGATGGATGCATTCGTCCGTCACTCCTGGATACATTTACGAATTGTTCCTATTCATCTCTCATACTTTTTTTCTTCCGAGAACTTCCTCTCGTTCCTTTCTCTAAAAACACCAATGCACACATAAATTCACACAACATCCCCAAAGATGACATAAGCCCTGAGGGTTTTTTTCCTCGGGGCTTCCTGGAAAAAAAACATGTGAATGCAAAATACTGCAATTTTTGTACAAGCATGTGTTATGTTACGTTTATGTTACGTTATGTTACGTTTTTTTATAAAATCGAATACACTCCCCGCAAACGGGTTTCTTACAATTATCACATCTATCATTTATTTGGTTTATATTATATTTTTTATTAATTTGGAACTGTCGTTTTTCAGTAGTTTTTTTTTCGGTTTCTTTTCTTTGTCGTTTATATTAGCTCCACAAACCTTCCCTCCCCTCAGGGGGAGTAAATAATTCCCCTCAGGGCATTTGTCATCTTTTGGGATGCTGTGTGGAGGGTACTATATTTGAATATCATTGAGGGTACCGATAGAAAAAGGAAGAAGAATAGGTTCTGGTAAGGAAATGAGGTGAGGGGTGGATGGGAAACTGGGGTTCAGTGTATTCAAGAGTGCCCGACGTATGAATCTGTCCCCACCACTGCGGTGCAAGGAAATGGTTTGAGAGTCCTGCTGCCAAGGTCAAAAGATCACCCTCAACCGTTCCCTGCCGATCTGGTCTGCCACGCAGTTGTTTGGCATACGCATCAGCCGCCAAGATCCGGACAAACCTAACCGCATGAACCCGGGCAATGAACCATGCTAAGTCACAAAACATAGCAAACCTCTTGGGTTGACCTACAGCAGACGGGTTGGTTATCCAATAAATGCTTCTGTCATTTCTTCAGAAGCTAACGCAGATGGATCAACTCTGGTATTTGTATACTCTGTCCTTCTCCAACAAGCCATAAAATAAATTTGGGCGAGAGCAATATTTTTTGGTATTTTTATAAATTATGTGACAGTGACCAATCAATGTACAGATCGAGTATGAATAATAAGCGATACCGAAAGAAAGAAACAGACATAATAGTACAATCATAAACGAGGGGGAATGGGTATGTTGTTAACTTGGGTAAAGAGGGTTGTAAACGAACTTAGCATTATGGCCCAAACCGTCACATTGACGGCGGCGGTCTTTGTAGGTATAAGTCAATATATCTCAAAAAGTAACAAAGACACATACCTGTTTTTTTCACTATAGTTGTTAAACCATAAATCATGAAATGTTAAAAAAAATCACACCAATACAATAATTATTAAGCATTATATCGTTACTTTACTTTTGGCTGCCGTCAAAATGAAGGCTCTGGTCTTTCTAGTGTTAAACAAAGTACATACGTATGATAACAACTAAAATTTAGTAATAGGATACAAAATGTTATGCAGAGTAAAAATATGTAAATAAAGGTGACTTAGAATAATTCTCAACATCAAGTATAATATACCTACTTTACTTTTATTTGTACATATTGTTGGATTCTAGGAATTGGCTAAAATGGAGTAACTTAGTATAATGATATTATTGTTACCTTCAGTTGAAATTACTGCAGTTTGAAATGACTATGACACTAGAGGTACTGCTAATTAGTTCTGCTTTTCAGGGATGTCAGTTAGAGAATCAATAATAAATCCTTGGTTTAAAAATACTTACTAATTTTGACAAAAAATTTTACATTTACTAGTCTGTCTGATAGTTGATATAAATGAAGTAAGTAGTTAGGAATCTATAGAGTATGATGTAGATGCTGTGCAGACGAATACTTTTATACCTAACATTAATTAATGTGATTGAGGTATGATATTATAGCCTTCTTATAACTGTATTCAGTGCAGTTGAACACATCTACTACTTCTGAGAAAGCATTGCCAACTGCATGCAATCTAGGTATAAGCGAGTATCTAAATGACTCAGTCCTGATATTTTTGTTGCAATTAAAAAGAATTTTGGATCGAGTAGTTCTAGTAGGTATGTGGAAGGTAATTAGGTTTAATAATTCAGGACTGTCTATAATACCATTAACAATTTTAAAAATAAAAGTCAAGTCGGAAATAAGTCTTCTATCTGAAAGTTTGAGTAAGTTTAATTCTTTCAACAAGTGATTGTAATTTATTGATTCTATTGGTAGACCATGTTTATAGTTAATGAATCTTAAGAATTTATGCTGAATTTTTTCAATGGAATCGGAGTGGATTTTGTAGTGAGGGGACCAAATAGAAGAATTATATTCGACTTGACTTCGAACTAGAGAGGAATGTAGGATTTTTAATGTAGAGATATTTTGAAAGAATATGAAAATTTTTTATTATATTTTTATTATATTTTTAATATTTTGAAAAAATATGACAATTTGATTATAAAAATTGTAATAGGTGGCACGCGAGCTGTCTGAAAACTGAATGTACCTACTGGGACTGAATATACAGAACGCGGGAGGCGTGTTAGCGGGACGTGGGAGGTGAATTGGCGGGACGGGGGAGCGGAGAGGGGAGCTGGAAGGCGGGGAAGGTGGGAGGGGAACGCGGAAAGGGAAGGGACGGGGACGCAGGGGAAAGGACATTCAGGGAGAAACAATTTGTTTCTTTGAATATGGCAATGCAACACATGCCGGGAACCAGCTAGTCCCTTTATATATTTACAGATAGAAAACAATAAGATAATTGCCAAAGAATTTATAAGGAAACGACCATATTTACCCACACTGAATATATTTATACTGACTAAGGAGGAGCATCGCAGTATGTATAATGTATAAGGCTTGGGCTGCGAAGCAGCGAGATATAGGTACATACTTATGTTTATTGAGTGACCTAACGCTTCTTCTACATTTTTTGCATCATCGGTTCCTCGCGGTAAATCATTCGTACTGTGAGTGAATTAAGCCCATTTTTTGTGTTTCAATGGCATCTTTCTGTTCGAGTTTTGCCATTTTATACCATTCATCATCACCGAAGAATACGGCCCTGGTTTGTGTTTGAGCCCTTGTGAAAAGAACCGAGTTAGTTCTTAGAAACACATTGGAGTTACTAGAATTAACTTTAGACGTATTTTATAAATTACAATAAGTTTATAAACTATACTTTAATTTATTAAACATAATTTTTTTTTAAATCAAGTGATAAGTGACCACCGCGATATGGATATTTTTAAAAAAATCATGCAGACCGTATAAAATGACGCGGTTATTTAACGGGTAAGAGAAAAAAAGCCTTGAATACCTATGATCCCGATACACGTTTGAATGTCAATTTAAAGCGAGTATTACACAAGGAAGCGTACTTACCGCAGATGACGGTCTTTGGCGGGTGTTATACTCCTGCAGTTGACTAGCACAATTAAAATGTTAGTTTGAGATCACAAGCACAGCATAACATTTCAAACCCATCATTGGCGTAGGCAATCCACTAAACGCGAATAAAAGTACGATAAGTTTGATCGTCGACTTGGAAATATTAAAATATAATGAAAACCTGAATAGAAATATTGATTTTCCCAATTGCTTTAATTTTTTTTTAACAAATTTGTGGTTAAAGAGCGTCGCGCCCCTAGAAGTAAGAAATAATCGGAGTTTTCAGGTCACATAAGAAAGAGTAGGTGTACGTACCCATAAAATAGATACTTTTTGTATGTGGTCTAAATTTCAACCTAATACTTTCTCAATTAATATTACCAATAAATTATTTTATTGGTTTCCTTTTTTTAATAAATATGCGTGGTTTGGTTTAATTCGTCAATGTGACGTCTTTCGAAAAAAATCAAAAAAATCGCATTCGCATGACTTCGCCCACTCGTGCCGGTAGAAGTGAAAACCTTGGGTCATGTGCGGGCGTACCTACTATTGGTGCGACATCCGTCACAATCTAGATTTGTTTGGAAATTTTATCCCCATCCCTACCGCTCATATCAGCCATAGACATTTTACCATACGTAGGCATTTGATTCACTTGATCGTGCCATGTCTTCCTCGGGCGCCCTCGACTTCTTCGACCATTCCTTTGACGTCATAAGCTTTAAGCTTTGCGCTTTGTGATTTTAGCTTTGAGCTTTTGATATCTGAGCTTTTTAGCTTTGAACTTAAAGCTTTTAAAATTAAACTTAGAGTTTTGTTTTTAGCTTTTTACTTTGATCTGTGCTTTTAAATTGTGCAATAAATTTTGATTGCGCATATTGAATTGACACCTGTCGAAGACAGTCATAATATTTTTTTAAATAGCTGACGTTCCGGCATCTGTCGAAGATAGTCATAATTATTTTTAAAATAGTTGAAGTCCCCGGCGTTCCCCCCAGAGTTCTACGAAATCAGATGGAGACCGTAATATATCTCTTATTTTAATGTCAAGAACGAGGAAAATAATTTCCCTCGGGGCCTATGTCATCTGAGATGCTGTGTTGAGGGTCTTTTTGCCGAGAGGAAGGAATGAACGTTGGTCTTGAAGATACCCATGTTGAAGGAAGGAAGAACCACAGAGGCCGGCAAATTGTTCCACAGACGAGCTGTTGAACTCAAGAACGAGTCGAAGAAGCGACCCATTATCATGTGACCGACAGACTGTCAACCATAAACCTATTATTTTGTGCGCGCGTTTGTCGTGTTTCCCGACTATGCACCGGTGCTGAGGGGATCAATGACGCTAGTTCCTCGGAGCATCTTCTGGTTTGGTGGAAGTTGATTTCATCGATTTTCGAATAAAACTGTAGATTTGTGTAGATTCTCTACAGATTTGTATAAAAAGCCCGTGTGTCTGTCCACATTCTTTATATAAATTCAAGATAGGTATAGAGCAGCGTTTCCCAAAAGGTGTTCCGCGGAACCCTGGGGTTCCGTAGAAGCATCACAAGGGTATCCGCGTTACGTCCGGATTGTTGCAAGGAAGAAACACAAATACTTTTACAGTAAACGACAAAATATCTTCTCTTAGAAAGAAACTTGTCTTCTGGATAGAATGTGTTGAACAGAAACAGTACCAATTTTTTCTCTTTTAAACGAGTTTCTGGAAAAAAAAGAGTTGCAAGTAACCTCAGATATTAAAAATGCATTTATGAACATTTGATGGCCCTCAACAAATCTGCAGGACATTGACTGGGTACAGAATACATTCCTAGTTCACAGGAAACGTACAGCAACAGAGGACGAGACTTTGATAGATATCAAATGTTCTTCTTCCTTACAACAAAAGTTTAATTCAGATAAAACTAATCTGGATGAGTTTTGGATTGGACTTAAAAACGAATATCCAGAAGTCGTCGAGAAGGCTATCACAGTTTTGTTACCGTTTGTGACCACTTACCGGTGTGAAACTGGTTTTTCGGCTTACGCTTAGGTACACAAAAAACAAATACAGAAACAGACTGGATGCCGCTCCAAATCTTCGTATTCAGCTGTCTGACATAAAGCCTGATTTCAATACTATTTTAACAAAAAATGTAAAAAGATATCACTCTTCACATTAAAGTAAGTTTTACACAAAACTCTTTCTTTCTCTTTCTTTTCAAGGTAAACATGAAAGTATTCAAACTGCAAGTTTATCTTTTTCTTATAAAAATAGGGTTCCGCCAAGAAAAGTACGATATATAAGGGTTCCGGGGCGAAAAAAAATTGGGAAACGCTGGTATAGAGTGTATGGAAAAGTTTTAATAGTTTAAAAATTTTAACCAACTAATTTCGTACATCAAAGTCACCATCAATCGTTTTTCAACAGCGATAAGTCGCTGAAAATTGCGGAGAGGGAGCAGGCGGTGCCGCTTGGCACAACGCGCAACGTCGCAATCGCGCTCGCATCGGATTCGCCTAAGTACGAAAGGAACGCTGCTTGCGGTTGCTTCGTTCCTTTCCCGTAATTCTTGATTCGGCTTATTTTTCTACTGTTTCTACGTAGCATTACCTTTCTTCCCACCGCATCCTTATTCCTTGTTTTTATCCAGTAGACTTTGATTCATTTGGACAGGGTGAAAGCCCTCATTATCGGGAGCTGTTTTTTAGTTTTCTTATTAAATTGAAATAAACTTTGATAAGCCTGTGACCTGTTTTATGACCAGAAGTAAAATGTGTAATGAATTATGTTATTATTATCAATAACGCTGCATTAAAACGCACTAAAGGTCATCTAAAAGGCGAGAAAAGTAATTTATTATTTTTATTGTGGCTTAGTACCAAACCAAGTTACTCCTAGACTTTGTTAAATATTGTAAAGAATTCTTTTTCTGGCCAATGTCAACCTTTGTGATATTATTTTTTATTTGGTACAATAACTTTATTTTGAAACATTAGTTGATAATGTGGGCCTCACTGGATGCTTTTCCCATGCAGCACTTTAATAAATTCCAAATTAATCATCTATTTCATGTCAACTTAATTTACGCATAAAATTAAATAGCCAAAATTTAATTTACGAATAAAGTAATAAACATAATAGTTTATGTGTATTTAATTAATAAATATGAGTAATTAATAATATGAGTATTTATTGACTTTTGAAGGTTATACCCATAAATGTAATGAATAAGAAGATAATACAAAATTAAAAGAATTGCTGTGTTTTAACCACTTTTTAATGTCTGTAAAACCTCTTAAAAAACCCCAAGGAAAAGAGCATCGCTCTCGAAACGTGTCGGTTTTATAGACATTATTAAAAAGTGGTTAAAACGAATAAATTCTTTTAATTTTGAATTAAAATGGTGCTACAAAGTAAATTTGCTGTATTTGAAGAAGAAGATAATACTAAAAACATGAAACAGAATGAAACAAAGAAAATAAAAAGGTAACGGGCGCAACTGGGAAACGATTTTTGGGAGGCGGGAATGAGTACCGCCGCCCCGGGAACCTTTATTGGATAACCAACACCTCTGCCATAAGTCACCCCAAGTGGTTCGCTACGTTTGATGATTTAGCAGAGGTGCCCGGGTTCATGGGGTGAGGTTTGTCTAGGTCTTGGAAGCGGATGACCAGGACATTCTGAACCCTAGATTCTTACCCCCCCCCCTTAAACCCCTTTCCTTCCCAGAACTCTCCTCTCCTTCCCTTCCTTAAAAAAACCCTCCACACAGCATCCCCAAAGATGACATAGGCCCGAGGGAAATTATTTTCCTCAGGGCCTCCTGTGTGGAGCTCATGTAAAAAAAGTGCATTGTAGAATTCGCTGATGTAATCGTCTCATTATTTTCAATTTGGGAATTTTGTTTTATTATTTTCAATTTGGAAGGCGGATGTGGGTAACGTCGCCCCGGGAACCATTTATTGGCTCTGATATAAACACCTCTGCCATAGGTCACAATATGTGGTGTGCTATGTTTGGTAATCTAGCAGGGGTGCCCGGGTTCATGGGGTAAGGTTTGCCCGGTTCTTGGCGGCGGATGCATCTACCCACCAACTGCCTGGAGTACTGGATCAGGAGGGCCTTGTTGAGGGAGACCTTTTGATCTCTCCAGCAGGTCTCTCTCGGAACATCGCCTTGCACGGCAAACTGGAGGGATGGATTCATAGGTCCGTCACTCCGGTACACGCTGACCCTAAGATTCATATCTATTATACCTTTTCCTTCCCAGAACTTCCTCTCCTTCCTTTCCTAAAAAAACCTTCTACACAGCGTCCCTAAAGATGACATAGGCCCCGAGGAGAAATATTTTCCTGTGTGAAACTAATGTAATAATTTAAAAACAGTGGAAATGAAAGTTACCAGGCAAAAGGTACCGTGAAGTAGTCTATACATTCCTCTTTCCTTTAAAAGATCCTTCACACAGCATCCCCAAAGATAACATAGGCCCTGAGGGAAAAAGAGTCCCGTCTGGAGCCAATTGAGGTTTGTTGTGAGGCTGAAGGTAGTGGGAGGGGAAGGAGATAGGGAAGAGGAAGGTAGGGATAGTACCTGGCTATTCAGATCTGGTCACCAAACACGGCTAAAGTCATTTCAAGCAACGTTGTAATTCTGAATGGTGGTCTTACACCAGGGCGATACTGAGAGTATCTTCCACTCTGGAACCTGCCGCAAATATACTATATATTATTTTAAATTTGTAAAGTGATTCTTCATATGTTTGTTTCTGTATGTTGCTTCTGTAAAATGTTTTGTAAAATTTTTCTTCATTTATTGTGTCTGCATATTGGGTTGGGTTGGGTTTATCTTTTCAAATGTACCAATTGGCGATCCCTTAATGAGTTTTGATAACTCATGGGAATGCAACTTCGTTGTATGTTTTATTTAAATAAAATAAAAATAAAAAAATGAATAAATTGTGAAGTAACACAAATTAATCAAATAAAATTTATTTGCCACGCCGGGATTCGATCCCGCGACCTTCGGAAGTCAAGAGCCTCACCGCTGGACCATGCCGGCCGTCAAAATTTTTTACATTTGCTCGTGGAGCTAAGTTAAAAAAATCACACCAATTAAACCACTCTATTCTAAAAAATACTATTTTACAATCATAAATTCTAGTATAATTCAACACAGAAAAACCTGACATCCAACACTCAAGTTAGGAACAATAGAATACAGGGTCAAAATCATATGTAACAAGCAACTACGAATACAACATTTGGACAAAAAGCTTTCATACTATTGTAGTAAACTCTAAAACAAAATCCCACCCTCATTCAAAAACCACAAAAACATTGAAACATTTGAAATTCAAACAAAAGGCTGAATACAAAACATAGGGAGTTCAGAAAAAGAAAAGATACTCATACCTAATATAGACTGAAACAGAAACCACACTACTGTACAAAAACATATTTAAAATTCTTTTAGCATTTTCATTTATTATTCAGATATTAAGTTTTTTTTAATGACAATGAATTCCTCAGCACGTGAGATCCCAGTGAGGATATGATATAATTAACTCATTATATCTCTAAAATATTACTTTAAAAGCATGGTACTTTCCGGTTATAAACACGTCATAAAAATAAAATTAAAGCAAAGCATATTTAATTCCTTTGCAAATTCACTTTATGGCGCCATTTTTAATTAAATGAAAACAAATCTCTTTGTTAAACACCACTATTTAATCAAAATTATACACATGTTTCAAAACCAAAAATCTCTTCGTCGAGATAAGATTAACATTAATAAAATCACAGAAGAAAAACAAGTAAGTATTAATATAGACAAAATATTACGGGGAGTGTTGATTAATTACTTAAAAGTATCGTGGAAAATAATTAAATAAAATGAAATATAAAAATAATATTGGAATATTTAATATTTAATCGACTATTAACACTTTTTCTAATTCCTAAAATTTATAAGCTATCTAATTATTGTAAACTCATTTGGTTTGTGTAAAATTAATGTATATTTAATTCATTCGTTTTTTTAATTAATTATTTATACCCAATAATTAAAATCTAGTTTTCAGAGGCAAGCTGCTTTTTATTGCGACCAAAAAACAAATGACTAAATAATTTATATTTTTTTGTATTGCCATCGAGTTTAATTCGTGGAACTCTATAATTTATTAAGTTTATTTCAAAGTATTTCTAATTTAATAATCTATTATTAAGTTCTGCAAGTATTTGCAGAATACCATGCTATATTATACCCGCAGAACTTAATTACAACATTATTAAATTTTAAAAACATGTAAGGTGTTATAATAATAATGCCACAAAATGTACTTCAATTATTTTGTTCAGCAAAGCTAAACGATCCAGTTAAAACAAACCATCAACTAAGCTATTAACTTTAACGAAAGGCGGTTTACAAAAAGTCTGCTACATAATAAACACTGTCTAACTTTTGGAGAGCATTGCATTATTGATTGCATCAGAAACTATTCTAAATTCAAACCGTTAAGGCCATATAGAATTATATAAAATAGATTAGGCTGCCCATACAGTCGAAGAATTTAAACCGTGATCCATTTGGTTCGGCGGGGGGGGGGGATTCTCGCGTTCGTCAGCCGAATGGTACCGCGGACCATCCAACAATGTTAAATTCATGGTCATAATACATGGTCAAATATCTGGAATATATGTGTTAACAATTTTTGTTCAATTATTTTACCAAAATTTCGGTTAGGTAAGGAGAAGGAAATACTATTTTTTCCAGTGACAATATTGATAAATTGAAAAAATTCAGCAAGCTAATGGCGACGCACAAGCAAATGTTTGTACAACAGTATCGCCCTTAGTTGCACTGGATTTGTGACCGCGTACCTCTCACAGATTGGATAACATCATAGTGCGTGCTAATAATTTTATCAAACATAACATTTGACCGGTCAGTGGCTGAGTTGGCATCGCGTTTGGATCCCACCCGGGCGTCGCGTGTTCGATTCCTCGGCTGGCTAAGTCCTCCATCACGACACAAGCAACATTTTCCGCTTACTGTGGTGGTAGTAGTAGATTTTCAAACATTGTTGGAGTATTCGTAACCTTGTCTCTCTTAAAAATATGTATATATATATACACAACAAAAATGATATTTTTTGGCAAACATATCGTTAAATATTTATTTATTTTTTAAATACTACGTATTGTATTCACAGGAAACCAAACATCAAATTGAAAGTCTGCATTAATAATGCAATCAAGGGATGAGGTTTGGTCTTGGCGACGGATGCGTCTACCCACTAGCTGCGTGGCGGGCCGGATCGAAAGAGACTGGTTGAGGGAGGCGTTTTGACCTCTCCAGCAGGACTCTCTCGACCTATCGTCTTGCATCGCAGTTGGAGGGAATACATAGGGAAAATTATGTTCCTCAGGGCCTCCTGTGTGGAGCAAATGAAAAAAATGACTTGACCTTACATTCAGGTTCCGTTCGACGTTTCTCTTCCCCTTTTCTTAACATCCTACTTCGGTCAATGGTAGTATTTTGTTGCATTCTCACAAATTGATTGAAATGCTTATTATGATATTACTAGCACAAGCTCGTGGAAAATCAGGGGATATTATAATTGTAGGATTTGTGAAGCTGAAGTATTAATAAAATGTTGTTATAGAAGTTTTTATTAGATTCGATCATAAATTTACACTTCGAATGAACCCCTTTAGTAAACTTGAAAAATTACAAAACATGTCAAAATAAAAAAAAAGCATTTAAAAATGAACACATCTCAAATATTGTTCATGCACGGGGCATGGGGATGAGGGTAACCTTGCGGATACCCTTGCTAAGACGCTTATGGATTTCGCTGAGTTATGCCCAACCACCAAACAAGAAAGGTATATCACAATTAAGTGGTACTCACGATTGTTCTTCTAGCTTGGTGACAGTCATAGATGTCCATGAGCGCTCGATATTGTTCTATTTGATAAATAAACGATAGAAATCTGAGTCACGTCAAGTTCACACAAAGTATACGATGAAAACGATAAGGTTTACACTTTATGCAACGATATGATGGATAACACTTCGGCATGGTGCGAAAATGTCACGATACGGTCGGGGGTTAGCAACGGACTGACTTGTTGACGATAAAGCGCTTGTCACTTGTTGACCGTGTAGTCAGGCACCCTTATTGTGCGGAATTCCCAAGTCTGGGTTCCTGCCGATCTCGTATGACAATCGGAGCACAAAACGAAAGAAATCCATCGGCGTTATGAAACAAATATGGAATTATTATTTTCTGGTTATCTGAAGTCGCTCAATCAGTTCCAATGTTTGTGAAATTTTATTTCACGCATCGACAACCGAAATTAGTATTTTTTATGATACAACAGCCAACATTTTTAATACTGCCGATGAAATTAGTTAGTTATCAATTTCCACGGATATTTTAACTCCTAGTTCATCTCTGCCCTAGGTCAATAAATTAAAGAAAATTGGCACCAACCTTGGGGCCCTGATGTTTGGCCATGCTCAATTAAAGCAAAATAACCACTAAAGCAAACGGGTTATTTTTACATCTTACTTTCAATTGAATACGCCGAGGTGAATTCGTCACTTTTTTTCTGGAGCCATGTTGTTTACAAAACTATTATTCCACGATATATAAATTATTTTGGGCGTAATCGTTTATCACCACGAATATCATGGTTAAAAATAATACTTAGTTCCTGTTACCTTTAGGTCATTCGGATTAAAATTTGAAATGAAAGACAAAAATTCCTGGGTTACGAATAACCCGACGATGTTTGAAAATCTACTACTACCACCACAGTAAGCGGAAAATGTTGCTTGTGTCGTGATGGAGGACTTAGCCAGCCGAGGAATCGAACACGCGACGCCCGGGTGGGATCCAAACGCGATGCCAACTCAGCCACTGACCGATCAAATGTTATGTTTGATAAAATTATTAGCACGCACTATGATGTTATCCAATCTGTGAGAGGTACGCGGTCTCAAATCCAGTGCAACTAAGAGCGATACAGAATGTATCTACCACTCAAGAACGTACCGAAAAAATACCTACTATAAATGCATAATTTTTAATTAATAATGGGAAATAACGAAATTAATTAAATCAAATTTACTTGCGTACGTCGGGATTCGAAACCGCGACCTCTGAAATCGTAGCCCAGGATCGCAACCATTCAACAGCGAAGCTCGTAAAAATGCTGTTAAAAATACCTATCCATTCGTGTTTACATTTTATTATTATTTATACTGAGGGGCGGGCCAAAAACTTCCCATTCTCCTTTCCGGGAGCCCTCAGGGCCGGATCGCCGGTTCACTGGGTTCACCTAGTCCGTACCTGCCCGGAGGAAAGCGGACGGCCGCGGTAGGGCAGCGGTGCAAAGCAGATGTAAATGTGCTCCGGCTCATAGATCTAAACATTCTAACACTAGCCAACTTCTAAAAATATATGTTAAAGCGTGGATCCGAAATCAAGCTGCGCCGGTGTTATGCCGAACTTACGTAGATGAGACAGGGTTGAACATCGAATACCATATTACATCAATTTTGTTTGAATATACTTAAATATAAAAATAAATTACTGAATAAATGTTTTATGATATTGACCATTGTGTAATAACAAATACCTACTTAATTATACGACATGGTCGCTAGTTAGCACTGTAAAATTTTATACGTAATAATTTTCTTAAAACAAATAATATTTACATGAAAATAAATAATAACTGAAAAGATTATACGAATTAGACATAACATCATATTTCTTCCATGTTTCATGTAAGTTCGATTGCTTTCAAAATAAATTATAATACACATTTATTTATTTAATTTCAACGGTATACGTATACCATAAGCACTGATTACATGACACAAAATCATAAATAATAACATAGAAATAATTTAGAAAAAGAATATAACAGATAATTGTGGCATTCGAATGAGAAATGATATCAGAGAGGCAATTATATACAAAAGTCTATAGTACAAATAGAATTAATATTGATTGAAAAGATTTGATAGCATAGCCCTCTTGTATCTGCCACATCTGCATATCTATTACTAACATCATGTAACCTAGGTACAAGCAAGTGTTTTGTATACTCAGTCCTATTATTGTTGCATTTAAACAGGATTTTAAAACGAGTGGTTCTCGTGGGAATATGAAATTCAATGAGCTTAGTTAAATCAGGAGTGTCTATGCTACCATTTACAATTTTGAACATAATTATTAAGTCGATATAATTCTTCGATCTGAGAGTCTTAATAAATTTAATTCTTTCATCAAGTAATTGTAGTTTATGTTGTCAATGGAAATACCGAGTTTAAAATTAATGCGTCTTAGAAATTTATGTTGAATTTTTTCGATTGAATCTGAATGTATTTTAAAATGGGGGGACCAGAGCGAGGAGTTATATTCGACTTGACTACGTACTAAGGATATATACAAAAATTTTAGTGTTGAAATATTCCTAAAACCTCTGGAATGTCGAAGAATGAAGCTAAGGATTTTCATTCCTTTATTACCGATTGTGTTTACATGGGATATAAAGTTTAATTTAGAGTCGAAAATTATGCCCACATCATGAATCATGACTAATAACCACACGTAGATTACTGCATCATCAAAAACTGCATTTTTTAAAGCAGCAAATCAATTAAGGTTTCCGGTCGGACAAACGCAACCTTCCTCTCTTTTCCTTTTAGTTTTTACTCAGAGTGTTAAACCAAGACAATGTTTTAATGATTTTCAAATTTTTTTCAAATGTCGAGGCTGTAAATTATTAGATATACATATGTAAATGAAAATATTATATTTATCTGAAACATTTTCAATTCGTTTTTAACAATTTATTATTTGTTTGCCCCTGATAAAAATTACCGACCCACCTCGTATACATTTTTAAAGACTGGATTCGTACGCGTAAAATTCTGGTGAATCCTACGGTTGTTTTTCAACACCTTGGTCGTGTTATGTTATCGGCAACAAAGTCAGTGTGCCGGACCGCGTGTATCATCAATTCAGTAGTGATCGGTAGCTAGACGGTGGAGTACAGCGTACAATTTGCAGTAGCGGCAGTAAGACTGTCAGAAGTATTCGCGACGACATTACATCCAGCCGGCTCGTCTGGCAACTAGCTGAAGCCCTACTAATCTGACTGCCATCTTCTTTTTCTCCTGCCAATTTATCTTAGACTATCTCGAGTCCAAACTATCTATTGTTTTTCTTTCATCAAAACTTCTGAACATAAAAATTCCGATCTAAATTTAATAATCCTGTGATTTCAGTGCCGAATAGAGCTAATAACAATTGTGATTTTAGACCATAGTGTTGTATTTTTCTTGATTTTGAAATTCAAGAAACGCTGTCATCATCTGAAGTCTGTTTAGGCACTTAGGAAAGTGTTTGTTTGAAGAACGAAAATTTTAAAATCAGGTTTGTATTTATATTTATATTTACTTTGTTTATGTTTATTGTGAAAACTTTCAACATGTTTGAGGCTCAAAATAAACACAAGTTGTGTTTATTTAAACTCCCTTCTGAATAATCCATTAATCGGTTATAATGTTCAATCAGCCAAATTTAAGTGCTCGTTGTTATGTTAGATTTATTATTGTTATTAAAACACGCCAAGCTAATAGGCAAAATCTATCTACCCAACTGTGTTTTGCTAATTCTATCTGTATTGCCATGAGTTAAAGATAACAAATTGTAAACGATAAACGACAACCATTAAACGTAACCCAAAATTGTATATTTTAAGTTAATGCTAACCTTCAAATTTTTAATTTATTCAAAATATCACAATGTTATTTGAAAGACATATTGTTCTGATGTAATTATTATACTTGTTATCGTGATGATACAGGTAACCTTTGAGACAAGTATTGATATTATCAATAATCTGTGTTCATTGTTTTGTCGTGTTCTTACAAAAACTTAATTACGATAGCAGTTATCAATGTTTTATTTAAAATTTAGTTTAACAGTGATGAATTTGTACAGTGAAATCCTTTAATTTCCATAACAACGACTTTCAAGACAACAAGAAAATTTTCAATTATTTACTGTAGATATAAAAACAAATTGTTTTCGTAAACGCATTAAACAATACAGTTAATGATATATAACACGTGGACATTATACACATGCTTGTTTGTGTATGATCTCCGCATGACGTGCGACGAATATTTATTTATTAAGGCGACCGGCTGCGCGGCCTTTTTCATACAAAACTAGAATTTGGATTTGAAGCCAAAATACTTAATGGAATTTTAAAAAAAATTAAATCAAAAGGTAAACGCAAAAGGTATCTTGTAGGATATGTGCTTCTTTAGCTACTTGTGTTTTATATTATAAAATATATATCATTAGAAATCGCTTTTCCATGATTTTTGAACCAACTTTGGCAATTATCGATAATATTTGATGATTATTTTTTTTAATATTTTGACTTAACTTCTATGTAAATATGATGATACACAAAATAAAAAATATTTAAAAAATCATTTTGATGGGTTTAAATTTCGTTTACAGATGACCAATTTTTGTTGGAACACAAATTTGTCGAACATAAATTTTAAATTCGGTTCAAAAACCACTCTTTCTGCGAATTTTATATTTTTTTCTTATGCTTTATTATATTTTCATGGTAGATTGGGTTAGATTACTTTTTTAAGTATGATTAATTCACAAAAAAATGCCTCTAAAATCAAGAAGAATTAAAATACCTATTCTATATTTTGTAATTTAAACACAAATAAATAATGTACCACAAATCCGTACTAGATATTTGCCATACATTTTGATTTAAAAAATATTTTTTCCATTTGATTAAGTATTTTGGCCTCAAACCCAAATTCCAGTTTTCTATGAAAAAGACGCTCAGCCGTTCCTCTTAAGACATTCAAAAACAGGTTTCTCTATATTTCACATTTTTAACAAATGGTTTCCGTAAACCCTTGGAAACCTGTTTGTTTTAGAGTGAAAGCTCTCATATGAAATAGCTACTGATTATGAAATTTAAAATAATTCAGATAAAAGTGTGCCTCTCAAACGAAAAACGTTTTTGTGACAGAGTTGACTTTATTGTTTTTTGATAAACATCCTTTGGGTAAGTTCTTGATCATTTTAGCTTCAAAATACATAACACAAAGTGACGCAATGCCATTGTTGATTATGCATCATTGCTTATACAAATTAATGCAGATTTGGAACATGGAAACACAAATTTATTACCATTAATTAAGCAAATTGTGTGCACAACCCGCCAGATCGGAGAGATGCTTATTTTCTAAGCAAGAACGAATATTTTTTCATAAGAATAAGGAATGGAAGAAGACTTCATAGTAGACAACCTGGTACCTTTAAAAGTAACAGTGATGTAAACAAAAACATTAAGCCTATGACCTAATTTAAAACCGGCGACCGGATAGTTGGATTAAATAATATGTACTTGTCGACTTTCCTGACAACGCGATAGGCTCAATGAATCTACCGGACGTGGATAAATAAATACTAGTTTTGTGAACAGTAGCCATCGTGTCTAAAAATATATTCCTAATGTTCTTTTATTTAATAAATCAAAAACAACATTTTATTTATATTTTTAAAATATTTTTTTTATTTCTAAAAATGAATTACTTATATACTTTGTACCTACAATGAAATTTCACCAACTTAATATCAATTATTTTTTCTAACTTTCTTCAGACCGGTCGGTACCATTATATTGATTATTCTGATAGCTCTTATAATAGGGACCACTACTAAGTCTGATAATGCAAACTCTGGCGGGATAAAATGATATATCCAAAATGGCAACAGCACTTTGAACTGGAACCGGAACTTAAAAAAAAAATTACTGGCCGGTGAAATGCACAAATGGTTGAGTTAAAACAGAACTTCGCCAGGTACGCTCAGTCAAAAATCGAAATTTAAAACCTGAAACCACTAATTAATCAAAACATGGTATATTTAAACAGAGAAATCTTTCACCCATTCGCTTCGCCCTGGCGAGAAACGGCTATTCAGAAGCGAAAAGTTGTTTCAAAATACTTAAATACTTAACAACAAAACAAAACATGTACTATGAGATTCAATCAAGCGCGGGTCACATTATGCTGGTTGCCAGCCGCGAGTTGAAGAAGCCGCTTCTGCCAGCCGTCGATCAGCTTGGTGTGAGAACAAAATTCGGCGCTGGCGTCGCCAGCCGGCGAGTATTTGTCAGCGGCTGACGAAGTTAGACATGTTTAACTTTTGGTAGCAGGCAGCGGCGAATAATCAATCACGTGACCGCTGGCACCAGCCGGCAGCGCAGTCTGACCACTATTGCGTCTATCAGCAACGAGAAAGCACGTGTTTTTTTTGTGAAGTTGTTTAGTTGTGACTATTTTATAATTTGTAATTTTTAATTGATATAATTAAAGTTATTTATAATGTCTGAGTTAAAGTGAACTGCGAAACAAATAATAACATTCTATATGTTTCTGGATCCTCTTCTTTCAATTCTTGGAGAAGTCTTGACGATGCCCCTAATTCTTCTCTTCTTTGTATCCATGGCCTGACCCACCATCGTCTCTGTTTGCGGTGAAGCTGGTTAAGCATTTCTAAACTAAGTTCCCTGACACCCTCTCTCAACAACGGTGGAGAGATACGAAATTACGATTGTTAGAGGAGAGCGCTAACATTGCGAAAATGTTTAATAAAACACGACTAGTTTAAAATAGAGCAAAAATCTTAAACAGCATTTAAAGAAACACTGTGAATTTTTTCATACATATAACTTGTAAAATAACTGAAACAAACGTGTTAATAATAATTTTTGGAGCATACTTGGCGAATTTTTTTCTATCGAGGGAATTTTATATAATTTGCGTTTGGCGCGGGCAAAGTCTAGATATTATCTTCAAAAACAACATATATTTTTTAAGAGCTTTAAAACTTACCGTGTTTAAGGGAAATATGTAATAAATCGGTACAAATCCGGGTTACGGGCCCTTAAGTGGCCATATTTAAATAGCCCGCTTACTAGCCTTCCTATTTCTTTGCTTTTCCCTTTCCCATGTTATACTCCAAAAGCGCAAGCTATATCAACGACGATAAACGGCTGCGCGGTCTTTTTCATACAAAAATTAAATTTGGATTTGAGACTAAAATACTTGATCAAACTGAATTATTCCATTAACTCACACAATGTACAAGTTGCCTCTATTTTATAATTTAAAACAAAAATAAATAAAGTAGCACGTATCCGTAGTTCGGTGAAGTATTTTGGCCGCAAATCCAAATTTAAGTTTTGCGTGAAAAAGCGCAATCGTTCCTCTTAAAGCCAAGACATATATCTCCGCTTTTTGGCGAAAAGTTATGAACTCGATTCTACTTATTACAAATTTGTAAGTGTACAAATATGGTATCTCTAATGGACGGTATTTTATTTATTTAAATTAAATTGACAGGGTTCCTGCGAGAGAGCAACTTCACGTATCTAAATATCTCTCAGGCTGAGCTAAAAACAAAATTGAAATAGGTACACAAATGATACCCCCTACACCCAAACTCTAATTCTCACCAATTTCAATGCGTTTCAGATCAATTCTTCCAAGAGTTTCAAAATATCTATATCGTTTATTGTTTATGATCCAAAAAATGGCTTTAAGATATCTATTCTGTAATGTTTTAGATTTATTAAAAGAGGTAGGAGGTTGTAACGAAGCTGCCAGAAGTAATTTAACTTTGGTGCCATTGGCTCCGGGCAGTTGAAACGATTATCCAGCAGCTCATAAACAAACTTACACATGAATACGAGTTACATTAGATAGAGATTTCGATTTTTTGTTGTATTTGCTGTATTTTCCTACACATTAAGCGCGCTAAGGTCATAGACCCCATTCCCGGCGGAGACGCTTAACGCAAATAACGATAAAGAACGAGACAACCAAACTGTGTTGAAACCTTATAATTTATTTTATATCGGTCAAGGCAACGCAAGTTTGGAAACACTCACAATCACATCGGAAACGGTTCCTATTCTCGTTGGCTTAAGTCGCTTGGAATGGTCGACAGATAATCGTCTATTAACTGTGAATATACCACAAGCACGTGAAAAATTATAAAAGAAGTCAACAAGGCGATAAAATAGAGGAATCTAGTGTAACGCTACTGAATTTTTTCTAAACTTTTGAATTTTATCGAACGCAGCTTATTTCTGCCATTTTTTTTAAATAATTAACACTGTAATTTCTCCTAACTACTTTTAAAAAATACAATAAAGAACATGATGTATTTAACATAATGTCGTTAGCATAGGGAGTGTGGCGAACCCATCGCTCAGGGAGTGGAAAACACAAACCTGCAATAGCCATCCCAAGCCAAGGTGTGAGCTACCGTGCTCAGCTGAATGTCCTGGGGAACAGTGTCACGAACGGTACCTCCGAGAAACAAGGTCGCATCTCGGAGTATTTAGACCTCACTCCAGCACTCAGAGCTCTGCTGGAGTGGACCTTCTATTTCCCTGGTAACTCGTGGGACAAAAAAAATTGGCCCATTCTAAAACTAGGGGCCTTTTGGGAACCTAGGAGTGCTGAGGCCACCTCTGTGGATTTCCTTCCTGGGGCCGTAGGAGGAACTATGAGGAGAAACCGTGGAGAGGTGAGCTGAGGCCACCTCCATGAACTCTTCCCTTCTGGGGCCTTCGAGGAACCAAGGGAAGGGGCACCCTTCCAGCGCGGGGCCTTTGTGGAACCAAGGAGGAGTGAAGTGGAGAGATGATGTGCTCTTCCCATGTGGGGCCTTCGAGGAACCATGTAGGAGTGAAGAGGAGAAATGAGGCCATCTTGGTGAGCTCTTCCCCTGTGGGGCCTTAAAGGAACCATGGAGGAGAGATGAAGTTCTCTTTCCGCCTGGGGCCCTCGGGGAACCAAGGTGGAGTGGACTCTTCCCTTGTGGGGCCTTTGAGGAACCAAGGGGAGGTGGACTCTCCGTCGTGGAGCCTTCGGGGAACTAAGGAGTGGAGAGGAGAGATGAAGCCCTCTTCCGTCGTGGGGCCTTCAGGGAACCAAGGAGGAGTGAAGAGGGGAAATGAGACCTGGGAAGACACATTGTCGGACCAGAAGATACAGCTTCATTTCGAATGACAATCCTGGTGAACTTTAAAGGGACTGGATTACTGTCAAAGGAATGGGGTAAAATGGGAGATAGTACAATGGGTCTATGGCCTAAGTGCTCTCGGGAACTATATATATGTAAACCGTCTCCGATTATGTATTAAAAAAAAAATAATGTCAAAATCAATCGTAAAAGCACGTTAAGAGGGCCGTCCCACATAAAGATAAAAATAAAATATTATTTGGCTTGGCCTATTTCAGTTTATCGCTCGCCATATATTCCCATTGGGAATGTACGGCGAGCGATATGCCGAAATACGCCAAACCAAAAATAATCTTGTTTTTTTTTTAATAAAGACAAATATTCTCGGATTACGAATAACCCGATAATATTTGAAAATCTCCTACTACCACCACAGAAAGCGGAAGTATACTGAAAATTAAAATGATAAAGGTAAGCTTGAAAAAAAAACTATAACTTAAAGGGTATCCGTAGAAAAGTGTTATAAGTCAAAAAATTAATTTACAGTATAGTGAAAACAAATGGTTGAAACGAAAACAAAACAAGCGGTTCGGTCGAAAAGAGATACTTGCGACATCTTGTGGAGATGGAGTGATCTAACTTAAATAGATAATCACAATTTTCTTTTCGGAGATAAAACGTAAAATAGAAAATTTTGACTTACGACACTTTTCCATATGATGTGCTGTAGTAATAACATGAAAAAACTTCGAAATTCCAACAGAATCAAAAGCTCAATAAATTATTTCAAATTCGGCTTTACTCGATGTTCCCATAATAGATACCTAAGTACAATTGTAAATTGAACTTAGTAACTGTTATTAATATAGTCAATTATTCTCCGCCTACAATAATAGATAACCGGGGTGAATGATAATAATTGTTTATGCTTCTAACAGAAATAATCTATATAATGAAACGATTACAGAATTAGCAAAGCATTTGACAGTTCATTAATCAAGTAGTGGTTGAAGTTTCGGGTCAGCTCCGGTCACTCTGGTGGTTATCAATCATAAATAATAATTGTTGACTTCATTTGACGGACGAGCTGAACGGACATTTGGGGCGTACTTTTGACATTTTGTTTAGGTTATAGTCATGTTCTTATTATTTTTACACTCCTTTTGTGGCTGCTAATATCAATCAAAACTGAATTTTAAGTAGGTAAAAAATTGAATGTCAAAATGACGTCGCGGCGCATTCGTAGCAAAAATCGCACAGCACTCGTGTAAATTGCCGAGCTAACTCTGATGCCAAAAACTCGGCGTCAGATCTTTTTACTCCCGTTCTGAACGAGACTTACCATTACATTATGAATTATTGATATTTTGTCTACAACAGTGTTTCTCAAATATGCAAGTATTAATTAGCTGCTTCAGATAAATACATTAAACCACGCTGGTACCCTTTCTAGCAAATGTTAAATGAGGTATTTTGTTATCATATCATCACTGTTTACTTACAATAAATATTAAAAATATGCCAAAAATTCAATTTATTTATTTTTTAAACCGGCCAAGCATCTCCTGCTGTTTCGTTAATTATGAATAAATTTCACTTAGTATCGCAAGGTTGCAGGTACGATGCCTGCAGCAGACAAACTTTTGTTAAAATGGTTTTAGTGTGCAAAATGAACTTATTCTAACAAACTAATTAAAGTATGGTCTTACCTTATAGTAGTTTTAAGAACAGAGGACTTGTTTATCATATCTGAAAAAACTTGTTTATCATATCTGAAAAAAACCATAAGTACCTACCTTCAAGAATACTTTTATAAATTGTTTTCGCCTTTGCTTTGATTTGAATAACAAAAAAATGGTGAACGGACAACTCAACGATGTGCAACTTCATCACTCATTTGAAAATTCATTAAAGGTGTTATAAAAAAATTGGTTAAAAGGGGTTAGGTTAGGGGCTGTTTGTTTTTAAATTCACATTTTTAATGACTTTTTTTTTTTTACAGTGAATACCGCACAAGAATCTCAACTGCTCCCGTCTGGAGCCAGTGAGACTATGGTATCCCCAATTGGGGTATGTTGTGAGGCTGAAGGTAGCGGGGAGGGGAAGGAGGTGGGGAAGAGGAAGGTTGGGAAGTACCTGGCTATTCAGATCTGGTCACTAAACACGGCTAAAGCCATTTTCAAGCAACGTTTCAATTCTGAATGGTGGTCTTACACCAGGGTGATACTGATAGTATCTTCCACTCTGGAACATGCCGCAAATATACTATATATTATTTTAAATGAATTAATTGTGAAATAACACAAAGTAATCAAATAAAATTTATTTGCGCATGCCGGGTTCGAACCCGCGACCTCCGGAATGTGAGTCAAGAGTTTTTCAAAGGGAAGATGAAATGCAACGTTGTTGAGTTGTCATGGAACCCAAAAAATTATGATGACAATTCGAAGGTCGGGTGCGAAGACAGATAAGTCAGAATTTCAAAGTTATTTGTTTCTTACCTCACAACCGATTTTTGAAAATTTAAAAAATATTTTCATTTATGTAATACAAGTATTTGGACTTTTCTCATCTTCCTTAGCAAAATGTAGATTTTTTTACCAAGTTAATTAATTTTAAAATATTTTCGCTTGTTCTGACTTGATTGTTTTCACACCTAGAAACAAGAATTTTAACGTAAACATCTATATATTAAGGTGGTCCAGGCCTGTATAGTAAATTTATTTTTTTCAAATATAGATGTAGCCACCCATTTTATTTGTTACACCTATCATTCCTATTATGTTCAAAAATTCAGCCCCCTATCTTATATACAAGGGGGTGCTCATCGAATTAGAAGTTTCTGACAAAAGTTCTGGATTTTAAGTAAAACACGTAATTTAAGGTTTATTAATATTACAAATATTTTAGTCAAATAAGTATAAAACGTATTTAAATTTGAACAAAATTTGGTAACAAAGCAATAATTAACATAATATTAGTCGCAATCTTTCAAAACTACGTTTGTTAACTCCATTTTGAATGTTTCAGTAGAAACGATTTTTCTGTTTTATTCAACGATGTGAAGTAAAAATTGCTTTTCTTCCTCATTCTTAGTGAGTATCGTGTTGTAATCTTCAAATAGTTTAACACCTCTCTCCGCTGTATCATTAAAAACACGCAAATTTTTTACTCAGCTTTTGCCTTGAAGGTAATCAACATTGTTATTCCAAGTCTTGGGAGGTAATTACAAGAAGGAGTCCTTGATATCAAGAACTAAGAGCGTTTTCAACGTTCTTTGTGTTGCAAAAGCTTCTAATGTAACCTCCGAGGCAAGCTTAGCAGAATCACCTCGTACTGAACGATTACCGCCATCAGAATTTATTTTTTGAACAATGGCCTGTTTCTCAGCATCAGACAGCTTCTCAGAAAACAAGGTAAATGAGACTAGTTCATCTGACGAATACCATAAGTGACGCTCTGAGACACCCCTAGCTGCTATACTGACTTTGGAATCAATGGCTTAGTACAATTTTAAGCTATTCCAAAGTTTTAAGTCATTAATGGTGCATCTGCTGCCAAAGACGCTTCGATTCAAACTTTGGTGTAGATGATAACTAACAAATCGAACAATTTGTTTATCTTCTCTCTTGATTAGTTCAAATCTTATTACGATCAAGCGCACTAGTAACGTATTGTGTAAATATGTCACTTGTAGACAACTCAACGCACTACAAACTCATCTTTGGACTTATCCTCTAATATGCTAGCATTACTAGAAGTGCTACTGAAGCTGCACTCAAGTTTTAACTCTTGTATCGACACCACCGAAGATGAAGCATTACTTTCAGCAGCCATTTCTTTCAAATCTTCAGATCTTTGTTTCAGTTTTAGAGAACTTTCTTTGACCTTTTCTAGTTTCTTGTCGATTGAGGTCATAATCATCTTACGTTCTCATCTTTGATCGATGAGAAATGCTCTGTCTTCCGCAATTTTTATCAAATTCAAAGCGCTTGCATGGGCAATATCAAAAAGATTGTCTAGTTCTTTTTTAAACAAATACTCTACTTTTTTTTGTGCTGCAGAATTTCTTCCTCTATTTTCATTCAATAGCAGCCAGTTCTTAAGAAACTTTATCAGTTTTTCAATGCAGTGATTTTGTTGTCTGGTCGGAATACTAGATACTGATTTACTCCATACTTTTATAAGTTCTTGAATAAGTACATGCGCAGAATCTTTCACATTTTTGGAATCATTTAATATGTAGTGATAACGGAGTAAAACTTGCCGAAGAGTAGGATGTTGTTTAAGCCTCATTAATGGCTCAATATCTCGAACGCAAAGTAGAAAAATTTCGTATTTTTTTCGAGTAGATGAACACATTTTACTACACTGATTCACTTCACAGTCTACTAAATAAGTATCAAATACTGTTCAAATTTGTTTATAAAACTCTTCAGTAGTTTATTTTAATATTTATTTAATAGTTTAACACACGAACTGGCCTGTAGCAAAAAGTAAAAATTAAGCATTTTACACAAAAAATTCAAAAACAACACTCGATTGAGCACCCCTTTCTACTTGAGCTATCTCGCTGAAATTTTACTATGTTATTTCTATGAATACGTGTAACAAATTCACGGGGTGGCCAAATGAAAAATAATAAAAAAAAATTTTTGGACCACCTTACTATATATGTATATAAAAATTAAAATATGCTTGCTTCTGCCCATGTATATATCTACGTAAGCATATGAGATATCTATGCATTGCTAAACTATTCATCCGATTGCGATGAAACTTTGGGGATTTGAGTGCGCATGCCCGCTCATGGTTTCTGTATATAATAGCGAGTTCTGGCATCATGAAACTAAGCGTTGCTAAACATTCATCCGATTGTGATGAAACTTCGGGGATTTGATGTGCGCATGCCCACTCATGGTTTTTATATACTCGTATAATAGCGAGTTCTGGCATCATGAAATTTTACGTTGCTAACCATTGCCACCAATCATCCGATTGCGATGAAACTTTAAGGATTTGATGTGTGCATGCCCGCGATGATATCTATATATAATAGTAAGCTCGGGCGTCATGAAAAGTTCGTCCGCGATTCATTCGTTTGATTCATCAGCGATGAAACATTGGTGAGTTGTTGTGAGCACACCCGCGAAGGTTTCGCGAGCTTTGGCATTATGAAATTTGTATAAAAAAATTGTAATCGGTGGCACGAGAGCTGTTTTAAAACTGAATGTATGGAATGCGGGAGGGGGGAAGGGAACTCGGGAGGTGGGTTCGCGGGACGGAGGAAGCGGGAGAGGGGAGTAGGGAGGGGGAAGGCGAAGAAGGTGGAGTGGGAACGCGTGAGGGGAAGGGAACGCGGGAGAGGAAGGGGAGGCGAAATGGGAACGGGACGAATGGGAAAGGACACGCAGGGAGAAACAAGTACTCGCTGGTAACGTAATAATTTAGTACATCAATATGCACATTTGTACAAGTATTGTAGTATCTGATGAGATATAGGTACATGACCAACGAATGACCTTAAATAAAATATTTTTGTAAAATATATGTAGAAACCTTTAAAATGAATTTAATAATAAAAAAAATTATACTTAAAAAACGAGCTACAATTTTAAAATCGTTGAGTTTTAATTATTTAAACAATAATATTACAGAGAAACAATATTTTTTAAACACGGTAAATTTTTCAAGGCAAAATTTCCACTGTAGATATACTAAAAAATGTTAATTGACAATATATTTTCAACAGAATGTGATTGCGATTTTGGTTTTATGAATTTTATGAATTTAAATGCATTCATTTACTTTATTGTATTACTAATTATGCAGTGTCGGTACGTGTTCATTGAGTTAATAAAATATTTCAGTACCAGAGTGGGTTCAAAATTTAATATTGCTTCAAAATTTAATATCGCTCTCGTTTAAATCATATTGAATTAAGTAATCCAAAGATGAGGTAAATATTAAAAAATATATTTTTCTTCTGAAACGTTTAGGTAAAAGAAACTATTTAAAGATAAAACGCGTTATTTCCATCGTGAGCTGTAGATGAGGTCCATCCACTTTTGTCAAAAACAAGATTTTTTTTTAAAGAAAACGACTAGGTATCTAGAGTTCATCGTTGCATGTTATCTGTGGCTCTTACAATAATTGAAGTGAAAACTTCTTTAATTCCGTCGTGATTTGAAACTAGATGAAACGAAAAAGAGAGAAACACATTTAAAAAAAAAAAAAAAAGACAAACATTCCCGGGTTACGAATAACCCAACAATGTTTGAAAATCTTCTACTACCACCACACTAAGCGGAAAATGTTGCTTATGTCGGGATAGAAGACTTAGCCAGCCGTGGAATCGAACACGCGACGCCCGGGTGGGACCCAAACGCGATGCCCACTCAGGCACTGATATACTTCAATAGGATGTAGCGAGAGAATGATATAGAATAATCGGTCTCCTCTTTGTGCGGTGCTTCGTAGCCTTCCCACTCTTGTCTTCTTTAGTTTCCTGAAGGTTTCACTTAAATATAATGATTTTGTTTACCTGCAGCAGAATACTATCATTTTATTGCACTCACTTTAAATTCACCAGCCAACATTATCACATTTAATTTGACTCTCCTTGATCTCTATTGGAGCAAAATATTTACTTTAAGTGTTATTTTCCACAAACACCATCTGCCTGGTAAAACGGCAAGGCCACGGCAGTTCCTGATTTCTTATCAATAAGTGATAACACATCCTAACGAACGCACTTCAGAAAAGTGACAAGTGATTCTATCAACAGAAAATAACATGAAATATTGCCCGACGCACGGAGCGGTAAGATCCTACTCTCCAAGAAGAGAACGTACGATTTAGCGAAGGCAGTCAAATGTAGGAATTAAGTTTATAAACGTACATTAAAAAATAATTAAAAGTATAAACTGAAGGATATGAAGTATGGTATTGAGGAATGGTTGGAAAGGAAACTGGCTATTCAGACCTAGAAACGTTTATATATTATTTCAATACTAAGAATACCAATCCTAGGGAACTAGGCGTAAACATACTATATATTACTTTATTTTTCCCCTGGGTCCAGAGTCAAAGGACTTACCATGTTGGATTGAAAATTCAACGCAGATTTTTAATATTAGAAATTTTGCTGTACTTGTTTATTTACCTTATATCCCCCTTATTGGAAAACGTTATCCCTAAGCAAATTTATTCAGAGCTGAACAAAGATTTTTCATCTAAAGGTATTTAGAATTTCTATCCCTTGTAAGCCCGTATCGGCTTAGTGCCTGGCCGAGCGCGGAGTGCAGGTTCCTTTGTTGCATTGCACCGATTAATTACTGAGAATTTCACCGCACGTATTATTATTGTGAATTAACCTTTGTCATATAATCAGGACATTACTTTAACCCACATATATTTTTACTTACATCCTTATGCAAACCGCAAGAATCGGAAGAATTTCATTTTGGAACGTTTTTCATTGATAACGGTTTTATATATACAACAATATACAACAATAACATTACTTGTAACAGCTGTCAAATTTTTGCTCTTCCCCTATTTTTTATTAAAATAATAATATTGCAATCAATTTAATCAGTTATAATTATAAAAATATTACACTAAATAACAATGACAACGCGATCAAACTCTAAGTCCGGCAGTAACCTCAACACGGAACTTCTACAACTTTTAGACAACAAGTTTTAAGACTTCAAAAATTTTCTAGAGAAAACATTTGAAGAGTTTAAAAACAAAAAGTTGAAGTCATAAAAAATGAATTCAAAGAGGAAATTGATCAGCTAAAAAAAAAAGTGTTCCAATTGGAAAAACAAATTGAAATAAATGACCAATTTAATCGTTCTAACAACGTAATAATAAGTGGTATTCCTGAAACCAATAATGAAAATGTGTACGACATCCTCTCCAAGATAGACGCCACAGCTGGATGCAATATAACCCGACAAGAAGTGGATTTCGCCAGCAGGATTGCCCCCAGGACAAACCATGATGCAAAAAATGGAAGACCGAGGAACATTGTCGTCAAATTAACTCGCAGGTACCTTAAAGATGAACTTATAGCTGCAATAAGAAAGAGGAAAGGGATGCTTGCTTCCGAATTACATCTTCCTGGAACCAGTAAAATATATATTAACGACCATCTAACCTCAAAAAACCAACTTTTGCTGAAGCAATGTCGCGATATAAGAAGCGCTGGAAAAATTCGCTATTGCTGGGTTAGAAATGGAAAAATTTTCACTCGTATAAGCGATTCAACCCCCATAATACTTATTCATGAACAAGAAGATGTCAACAAACTGTCAACATTGAAGTCCACCCAAAATTCACCTACCAGGTCTACCGTCCCTTTGTGAAATTAAATTCATTAAAATTACTTAAAAACTTCCCGCAAACAAGTTACTTAAAAGTTAACCTTTTGGAATGTTGGAATTAACTTTATTATATTCACGATAACTCCATTGTAGTAATTAAAGAATCATTAGAGTGTTTTAATTATCACAAAAAACTGTTGCTAACTTCTGAACATAATTATTCTTTAAAACAACAACAAAATATTTATTATATGCTCGATTTCTCCATTGTAGTAATTAACAAATCATTAGAGTATTTCAAATATTCCAAAAACCGGTTGCAAACTTTTGACTAAAATTATTCTTTAAAACTTCATTATTTTTATGTACTTTCACAATCTATTAAATATAAAAAACGATCGCAACCTATTACAAATAATTGCACAATGATAACATACTTTTATGTAACAACTGTATGCTCAGTATCTTGTTTACAATTCAAAAACCAAACGCTGTCAACAATAATGACAACTGATACCATAGACAAAATCATATGCCACAAACAAACCAAAACTTATGATGTTCATAATTGCGCTCTTTCAAAGCATAATTACTTACATTTCAATAAATTATTTCTAATGCTTAATTATGTTATACTTTCAAAATGGATTCTAACAAAACGGCAATAACATTTTATTATCAAAATGTACGTGGTTTAAAAAGTAAATTAAATAATTTATACTGCGAAATACTCAGTTGCAATTATGATTTAATTTGTTTTACAGAAACATGGTTAGATTCCACAATCTATGACCATGAAATAGTAGATGATCGTTATAATATATATAGGCGCGATAGGGACATATCGAGTTCTCTTAAAAAATCAGGTGGTGGTATTCTAATAGCCATTAAGAAAGAAATGACATCTTTTTTAGTCTCAGGACACATCTCAAAATCTACTGAAGATTTATGGATTAAATTTAAATTACATGAAACATCCAGACAATCCATTAACTTATGTTTGGCGTATTTGCCTCCAGATATACCACAGATTTTTTTGAAAAGTGTCAAACGACGTATAATAATTTGTCATCAGAGGATATAACAATAATAATGGGTTATTTTAATGTGCCATCTACTCAATACTCACCAACTGTCAATGTAACGCACACCAGACCAGTCTTACATAATAGCCAAAAATCAATATCTCTACTAGACTTTCAAAATTTGACTGGACTTAATCAATTCAATCACGTCACTAACAACATAGATCGAATTTTTGATTTAGTGTTTTCAAACCATAACCTCAACATTCAAATTGCTTCACATGTGCTATCCAAAATTGACCCTTATCATCCTCCCATTGAATTCGATCTTTTGATGTCCAAATACAGACCCCTACCCACTAATCCAGATCACATTAAATATAACTTCAAAAAAACAGATTACATTAAATGCAATGAAATGTTGTCACTTAATAACTGGGACGATCTTAACACGCTGAATTGTAATGACTCCCTACAACATTTTTATAACTTGTTATGGCTATCAATTGAAAAACACACTCCGCGCTTAAGAATCAGGAATAATAAGTTTCCAATTTGATTTAGCAGTGTTCTGATCCACCAACTCAGAGAAAAAGAAAAGTTTAGAAAGAAATGGAAAAAATACAAAAATCAATGTGACTATGACAGTTTTTCTATCTTGAGGGCTAGAGTAAAAGTATCCATACGTTCATGCATTAAATCATATGTAGATTCAATAGAAAATTCTCTTCCTAACAGTATCAAAAATCTTTCAACCCTCATTAATTCGAAAAGAATTTCTAATTCTCTCCCCAAAATCATGCATCTCCATGACAAATCAGCAACAAATGGAGAAGATACATGTGAACTGTTATCGACTTACTTCTCTTCTGTTTTTAGCTCACCATCCAATTCTAAAAGTGACTCTAAACTTTCATCCCCACTCTATAATTATCCACTGTTTTATATCAAAATAACGTTAGACGAGGTCAAAGCGAAATTAAACACTGTAGATATCAATAAGGGTTCCGGCCCAGATGGAATTCCTCCACTATTTATTCGAAGTTGTGCAGATCAGCTTGCAATACCATTACACAAAATATTCATCAAAAGTCTGAACGATGGAGTATTTCCGGATCTGTGGAAGGTTGCCCACGTAATTCCGATCCACAAATCTGGCAGTAAAAATGATGTAACTAACTACCGTCCTATCAGCCTTTTATCTTGTTTTGGCAAAATATTCGAGTCCATTATATATAAAACCATTTTTAACCATGTTACACATATACTTAGTCCTTTCCAACATGGCTTTGTAGCTAAAAGTTCCACAAATACTAATTTACTCGAGTATATGGACTTTCTGTGTAAATCAATGAATAATAAAACACAAGTAGATGCCGTGTACACCGACTTCAGTAAGGCCTTTGACAAAGTTAGTCACTCTATTTTAATGAATAAACTCGATAAAATCGGCATTCACGGAAACCTGCTTCGTTGGTTAGAATAATATTTATCACATAGAAGTCAATTAGTTTCTGTTAACGGATTTAACTCTTCCCCAATATTAGTTACGTCGGGCGTACCACAAGGATCTCACCTTGGACCCTTACTTTTCTTAATCTTTATTAACGACCTTACATATAAACTCCGCTGTAATTTTTCTCTATATGCTGATGACCTCAAATTATATAAAGCAATTAAATCTACGAAAGATTGTGAACTCTTACAACAAGACCTTAACACAATATCTACCTGGTGTGTTGACAATGAAATGGAACTGAATATAGCTAAGTGCAAAGTTATAAACTTCACCAAGAACACCAACAAAATTCTCTATTCATATAGCATATGTGGTCACAATCTGGAAACAGTTGAATCAACAAAAGATTTAGGAATTATATTTAACAACAAACTAACATTCAACCAACATATCGAATACATTGTGAGAAAATCAAATAAATTACTTGGTTTTATTGTAAGATCAACCAAACTGTTTAAGAATTCTAATAGCCTAATAATTCTATTCAATTCCTTAATCTGAAGTGTTCTTGAGTACGGGTCAACATTCTGGAATCCACATTATATTACACAGGTATCTAGACTCGAATCAGTCCAAAGAAAATTTACACGGATTTTGTCTTACCGATCAGGTGTCTATCATCTTCTAGACGGGTACGAACAAAGACTTAAATATTTCAAATTAGAGAGTCTGGTTAAAAGACGTAACATAAATGACCTCTTAATGCTTTATAAAATTGTGAATAATCGTGTAGACAGTAACTTAGTGTAATGTCCAATTGTTTGCAGGCAATACTGGGCCCTTTATCTCCAGTATTCCTCTAGGCTTACAGTACACCACGGCTTACAGCCAACATTGTACTATTATATTCTATTAAACAGTTTCCGTGTATCAAAGTACTACGTGTTTAAATAATAACCTTGAAAACATCCTAGAGGAATACTGGAGATAAAGGGCCCAGTATTGCCTGCAAACAATTGGACATTACAAGTGGCGCAGCCGGTAGGATGTTTTCAAAGTTATTATTTAAACACGTAGTACTTTGATACACGGAAACTGTTTAATAGAATATAATAGTACAATGTTGGCTGTAAGCCGTCTGACGAGAAAGAGGGCGCGCGAGATCTCCGCTCGCTATTATATCGTACCGATGTTAGGTCGCTTCGGCTAGGTTCGGTATTTCCGAACCTACCCGACAGATTAACATATTACCAACACTACACTTAGTCAATCAAATCAAGTTATACGCCAGGCCCAAATCTACAAGAACTCTTAACATATTTTGGACCGAAATTTTTACGAATAATACTGGATATTTTAATCCAATGTCTAGAATGTCTCGATCATACAACGATCTTGTTAAGATACACAGTTTCATAAATATATTTGTAAATAGTTTAACATGTTTCAAAAAATATCTCCACAATTTGAGCACTTAAAAAAAAAAAAAGATTGGTTGTTTTTATTACTTTTCAGTAAATACTTCGTTATAAATATTGTATACTTGTTATTATTGTGTATTTCAATTTTGTATTTAGGTTTTCAAGTTATGTATAAATAATACTTGCATTGTTTTTCATGAGTTTGCTTATGCTAAAATGCATATGTGATTAATGCAGACACATTAGTCTAGGGATATTTATATTTGTATTCTAATTTATTATATATTACCCACAAAAATGTTGTATAAATATCCTGTTTGTGTCTCAAATAAATAAATAAATTTGTGCATAGGTACCTATTCCCATATTTCATATATTTATCTGCACTGTCATGTTTTCTCTCAAATCATTGTTACCTTATAGTGCCTACATTTTCGTGAAGGAAAGACTTGAAAAGAAACGGAATAGCAAACTACTTGACAAAGCAAAGCGCGTTCAATGATCATTATGTTCTTACGTCAGGAATTCCTTACATACACAGTCTGCACAGGATCAACTGAATATTGGCATGAAATTAGCAAAACCAAAGTAGCCATCTATTAAAATCATTCAAATAATGATCCCATTAAATCAGTTTTTATTATTGTTACAGATTTAATGTATCATTATTTATTCAAATAATGATCCCATTAAATCAGCCCGGGTTCATGGGGTGAGGTTTGTCTTGGAGGCGGATGACCAGGACATACTGAACCCCAGATTCCTACCCACCCCTTAAACCCTTTTCCTTCCCAGAACTCTCCTCTCCTTCCTTTCCTTAAAAAAACCTCCTCACAGCATCCCCAAAGATGACATAGGCCCTGAGGGAAATTATTTTCCTCAGGGCCTCCTGTGTGGAGCTCATATAAAAAAAAAAAAAAATCACCAAATCCAAGAGAGGAAATTTCCATTCTTGGTCGCATAGAAAACTGAAATTATTTTTCCGTTCCCTTTCTCCTCTAAATCTCCACTTGGAAGAAGAAACAAATTATAACTATAAAATACTAACCTTAAATCATAAATATTATCTAGTTAGGGATGTTTTTCTTAAGGAAATATCTACGATTAAATTACCATTTTTTTTCATTTTCCCACGTAGATTTTTTTTTCGGTAAATTTTACAATGTATTTTGATTTATCGCGATAAGTTTTGAAACCACCTAACCCATTTCTAGCATTGACCACCTAACGTGGTGTAAATATTACACCATATATTACAACCAGGCTTAAGGCCCGTTTAACTACACCATCGCTGAACGGTGCGTAAATATCTAATAAGTAGAACGGTGAAAATTTACCTCACAGACGATTTTTGTTAATAAACTTGTTTTTTTGTATTTATTTCCAGTATGAGTCCTTCGAACGGCCAAGGTCACGACCAACAGCGGCGGGAGATCGTGATCCTGGACGGTGGCTTTTCCTCACAGTTGAGCTGCCACCTGGGCGAGGTAGTAGACGGGGACCCGCTCTGGAGCGCTCGCTTCCTGGCCACGCACCCCGAAGACGTCATCAGCACGCACCTTGACTTCCTAAGAGGTACAAACTTTTATTACGAAAAAAAATGATTTCACCTTCACATTATAATATGTAGCCTAGGTCATTTATTTAAATTAAGAACAGGAATGGACCCAAAATACTTCCTTGAGGCACTCCGATTTTCAAATCAATAAACTCGCTGATTTTGTTAAGTTTTACAGTTTGTGTTCTGTTTCCTAAGTAACTTTTTTTATTTGGTCAGTTCGTTCATAGTAATCCCTTTATTTTCTAGTATGAATAATTTATGGTGTCGAAGAATTTAGAAAGGTCGAGGAATATGTCAATGTTTTTTTTTTATTTGAGTCTAGAAAAAATTTAATACATATTCAATTACTAAGACAATGGCGTTGAATGTTTCTAGTTTTTTTTTTCTGAAACTGAATAATTTCTGTGATAATATAATAGATCGTTAAACTCTAAGTTAAACTGTAAGTATTATTTTTTTATAGTTTCTGATATTTGTGGTCAGAATAAATTGTGATCGGTCTTTAATTATTACTGATATCTTAACGATTACCTGAATTCAAAATTGGTATGATAGTCACTATTTTGCTTTCTGTAATTAATTTGTCTATTAGACAAAGTATCGGTTCGGTAAGTTCGTCTTGTAAGTATTTTATGGTTTTCATTGTGATTCCATCATGATTTTGGTTTGAGATTAGAATTTAATTAATTTAAATTGAGTTAGGTCGTGTCTAGTTGGTGGTTTTGGTGCACATTTCTCCTTTTAAGAGTTGGGTTAGGTTAGGTTAAGTTAGGTTAGGTGCACATTTCTTCTTTTAAGAGTTGGGTAACTTTATGTCCGGGTTAAAGAGCTGAGGTTGGGTTATTTTGTTCGCTAATTTCGAGCCTGTGCCTGCCCCCTTTTCTTGTACACTTAAATATGGCAGGTGTGATCCAAGCTTTTTTATATATAATACGAGTATGTATTAAAGCGTTGTTTTGTATTGCTTCTTGAAGACGTTTAATTAAAAGTTTCCAAGCATCTTCTGGGTATTCAGATTTATTTTATTGATTTGTATCTCACAATTTAATCATTTAAAAATAATATAAGGTATAGTTGCGGCACGTTCAAGGACGGAAGATATTCTCAGTATCGCTCTTTTTTTTAAATTAAAACCGCACAATAGTCTCAACTGATCCCAACCGTCTGGAGCCTGTGAGACTATAGCTACCCCAATTGGGGTATTTTGTGAGGCTGAAGGTAGTGGGGATGGGAAGGAGATGAGGAAAAGGAAGGTGGGGGAGTACCTGGCTAATCAGATCTAGTCACCAAAAACGGCTAAAGCTAATAAAAAACATTTCAAGCAACATTTCGGCGATTCTGAGAATGTCTTCCACTCCGGAACGTGCCGCAAATATAAAATAAATATAAATATGAAATAACACAAATTAATCAAATAAAATTTATTGCGCCTCCACCAATCAGGCCACCCTAAAGCGTTGCTTGAAATGGCTTTAGCCGTGATTAGTGAATAGATCTGACCTAGGTACTTCCCTGCTAGGTACTTCCCCAACTTTCCCTCTACATCTCCTTCCCCTATCCACCTACCTTCTGTCTCATAACATATCACAGTTGGAGATGCTAAAGTCTAACTGGCTCCAGACGGTGTTCACATAAAAAAGGGTTATTGTTATTACTTAACTTAGCGTTCACTATATACCTAATGTTTGTTTTGCTTTCGAGTCTCTGCGCATTCTTGCGCTATCGTACATCGACCTCGATCACTAACAAACGCATAAATATTAAATTAACAATAATAATTAGATAATAATAAAGATTAGACATACCTACTCGTCTAGACACGCGTCTAGACATCTGAAATTTGATGGATTTAATACCTTAATACCACGAGCATCGTAAACACTGTAAATAGTAAATTTTATTTACTCGCACTAAAACGACCTAAATTGTAAAAAAAAGTTTAAATCCTTAACCAGCAATTATTCTTTTTTTTAACATTAACTCCACCGGTTCAATCGGCTCATCCGATGCCAACGCCTGCAATCTAAAGATTGCAATCCGTTTGTTAAGTTAGGAGAATCTATCAAACGGACCGTCCATTTCCGCACAGAGTCAAGGGTTATTTTCAGATATTTTGGGGCTCCAGACCAGAGGTGGCTGCCAAATTCAACCATGGGGCACACATGCGAATTCTACAGGTTTAGCAGTTAGGTGTATACTATTAAAGTATCTGCGGGTTTAGCACGCTCAGTTTTTGATCGGCTTCGATGAAGCCCCCATATCTGAGCTGGTCACTTAGAGTTTATTTATTTATTTATTAACGGTATAAATATACCATAAATACATATTACATGTCACAAAATATTAGTTGTAGGCACATAAGAAATAATTATAAAAAAGAGTTAAGTTATTTGTGGCATTTGATTAAGAAATGACACAAAGGGCTACAATTACATTCAATATATATGATAGAAATATATATGATAGAATAGCCTTCTTGTACCTAGCTTCCGTGCAGTTAAATAGATCCGCCACATCTGCGTATCTATTACTAACTTCATGTAATCTAGGTAAAAGCGAGTGTTTCGTGTACTCAGTCCTGTTGTTGTTACATTGAAACGAGATTTTGGAGCGAGTTATACCCAGCTCTACTGGGTATATGAAATTCGATGAGCTTAGTAAAATCAGGACTGTCTATTTTACAATTTACAATTTTGAACATAAATATTAAGTCGGATATAATTCTTCGATCTGAGAGATTTAATAAATTTAATTCTTTCATCAAGTAGTTATAATTTATGTTTTCAATGGGAATACCGAGTTTAAAATTTATATATCTTAGGAATTTGTGTTGAATTTTTTGGATTGTATCTGAATGTAATTTAAAGTGGGGGGACCAGATCGAGGAGTTATATTCGACTTGACTACGTACTAAGGATGTATACCAAATTTTTACAGTTGAAATATTCTTAAACCTCTGGTATTTCGAAGAATGAAGCCAAGCATTTTTATTCCTTTATTAGTGATTGTGTTTATATGGGATATAAAGTTTAATTTTGAGTCGAAAATTATGCCCAGGTCATTAATTTCTTCGACAGAGGTAAGGGTAGTGTTGTTAAGTACATACGGATGAATTATTGGTTGACTTATTCTGTAAAATCTTATTGAATGACACTTATTTATGTTCAGAAAAAGTTTGTTAAGAGAACACCAATTAATTAACTTGTTTAAATTATTTTGTAGACAGATACAATCTTCGGCCGTTTTAATTATTTTAAAAATTTTCAAGTTATATCATATATCAACAATATCATTTATAAACAGTAAAAATAAAATTGGACCTAAATGAGACCCTTGTGGTACACCACTGGTAGCTATAAATTGATTGGAAAGGAACAAATTAATTTTTACAAGTAGTACTCTATCAGATAGATAGCTTGCAAACCAGTCTAAAAGTTTTCCATCAATACCTAGATTACGTAGCTTAACCAGTAGAATTTTATGGCATACTTTGTCGAATGCCTTGATAAAATCCGTATATATGGAATCGACTTGAGTTCTGTTAGCTAATGCGTTTGATATATAGTTCTCATATAACGAAAGATTTGTTTGAGTTGACCTGCCTGACATAAATCCATGTTGATTCGGAATAATGAGATGGTTAATACATAGAGTTACACCAAGCATAACAATGGAGGGCCTGTTCGGAGGATTGCTTCCGTTGAAGGAAACTAGATTTTCGTAGTAGGTACATAGTCGCCGGA
Organism: Limnephilus marmoratus; assembly: GCA_917880885.1. Lineage (NCBI taxonomy): Eukaryota > Metazoa > Arthropoda > Insecta > Trichoptera > Limnephilidae > Limnephilus > Limnephilus marmoratus. Next base: position 48,188,465 of record OU862909.1, on the reverse strand, counting down.
AAATGTAAAACTGTAACAAATATAATTATTTTGAGCGTATTTCAGAAGTATTCACGCTCGAATACTTTCTCTGTCTAGCGTTGCTGACTCCTAGAGACGAGTGATTCTATTGGCAAGAGGTTGCATCCCGCCGCTAGGGCAGCGGACCAATAGGTGTATATAAAGACAAGCAAAACCTTAGGGTTTTGAGTTTGACCCGCCGCGCCGGGGTGTCCCGCGTTAAACTTCAGGAGATGTACTCCGAGTTCGCTCGCGCAGATACTCGTGAATGTTAGGGAACGTACCCATACTACGTGACACGTTTAGGGGGGGGGGGTCTTCAAAATGTCACGCTCCATACAAATGAGCGGCGGGTTGCTTAGGATTTTGGTCACCGGGGGGGGGGGGGGGGTTAAAAATTGCAAAAAGTTGGTCACGTAGTATGGGTACGTTCCCTTATGTGTATAGTGACGGGGAATTAAGGGATAATTAGTGTCCTTTGAAGTTATTATTGTCATAATAACCATTAAACTACTGTTATAGTGTGTACTTTTTTTTATTTAATAAAATAGTATCAATTACATGTTTATATACATTAAATAAAGTTTTCTATTAAAATACATTTAATAATACGCTTTACACCCTTTTTAAGAGCAGAGCTCGAGTTAAAAAGACGGATAAACGCATGTTAACCACAATTTAGCAAACGAAAAATAATATTTTTTTAAATATATAAAACAAAAAATAGATAATTAACAGAAAATAAGAAAAAATCATATTTGTACATATATATAAATATTTTTATATATATATATATATATATATATATATATATATATATATATATATATATATATATGTATAAAACAAATAATAGATAAGAAAAACAACAGATTGAAGCGGAGGAGATAAAAAATAATGAGAGAAAAGGGATAACTAATGTTATATTTGAATTGTTATGTTGATAAGTTATATAAAAAGAGTTTTTATTGATTTTTTGAATTTTGTGTAATTTGTTTCTATTCTTAATTTCAAGGGTAATTCGTTAAACCATTTAACTCCAATATATTTGTAGAATTGTTGGGCTGTGGTGGTGTAACAGCGCGGTATAGTCAGAGAACCAAGGATATTTGTTCTATTGCTGTTCGAAAAAAGAGTGTTAACATTATTGAGACAATCTTTGTGTATTTGTAAAAGCGTAATTTTTTTTATAAATAATATGAAGTGAAAGGACTTTGAATTCCTGAAACAATTTGATGGTAGGGTAATCGTATGGCTTTTTTAGAATTATTTTTATTAATATTCTTTTATAATTTCTAAAGGCAAAAGAGAAGTTTTGAAAGCACCACCCCAGCCAACAATTCCATATTGTAATACTGATTGAATTAGGGAAAAATAGATGGTTCTTAATAATAAGTACTGTTAAGTTACTACTATTTTTACGATTATTGAACTGTCTACTTGTGTAAATTGATTGTACCCACCCAATAAAGACTCAATGTGTTCACAGAAGAAAAGCGTGGATTGATTTCATTTAATTACCCCGCTATAAAACACTTTTTATGATTTTAACGTTACCTCTTTAAATTTTGTATTCCAAACAAATAATAATAATAATTTTTATTTTAGTAATTTGTACATTTAAGTTTACAAATTTATAATTGATTATAATATTTCATATTCACTTAATTTTTTTCAAGTTTTATGTAGCTCCTACAATACATCTTGAACTTTCCAATTGTTGTTGACTTTAAAGTTTCTGGTAGTGTGTTATACAACTTCATTCCCTTGTACAGTAGACTGTTCTGCGTATTCGCTTTGTCCTTTTTTTGTAGCCTAATTTCCTTGCACGTCCTTGTGTTATATCTGTGAATGTCTTTATTGTATACAATTTTATTTGAGAAGTATTTTGGTAACGTGTTGTTCAATATTTTGTGGATAAATATCATCGTGTTCAAGGTCAGCATCTGTTTCACGGTCAACCAATTTAGTTCCTTTAACATTTTAATTATTTTTGAAAATCTGTTTTGTCGAAGAATTATTCTCATTGCCCTGTTTTGGAGAATTTGTAACTTATTTTGTTCTCTTTCGTTACATAGGAAAAGTATACTTGAGCAGTGGAGGTAATCCACCTCTTACCCGCCCTGGTATAAGTAACTGATGGTTACTCCTTCAAGGCTCTCGCAAGATTCTAATTTTTTTGGTTAAACGAAGCTACATTTATTTATTTTGAACGAATCTAGACCTCCAGTGTCTATGCATACGTTGTTAGTAAGCAGTATGCAAGTGCTTAACAGGATAAACAAAATGCAAAAAATAGGTTAGTAAGACAAAGATAAATTAAACAGGGCAAAAGAAAAACTCATTCCTGAGACTCCATGACGCGGAATTGCATCTGTAAAAAACCTGCAAGCACCTGTATAAAATAGAGAACATAAGAAATACAATATATCTCAAATCAATTGGCAAGTACCAACAAAAAATGTGAATGGCTTTCGGTCTGACCATAAACTACACTTAGCTTCCGTGTCCCTTAGCCAACCAAGTATACTTGAGCAGTAGTTGAAGTGTGGAGCAATAATTGAATTGTATGATATTATGTATGATAAAGATGGTATACGCAATTTAAACATTCCAACCCTAGCTCAATCAAAACATCAGTCAGAGTAGTTAGACGATGTCTGGGCGCACTTGAATATAATCACGCTTGCCTGTTATTAATTAAACAAGACTAATTGTTGACTCAGTATTATCGCGGTGTGCTAAACGCTAAACATACAGTAATACGTTAACACTGAATAAACATGACCTTAGAAACAATACGCCCTCACTTGACTTTCCAAGACAATGAAGAGCATTAAACATATCAATAAATAGATACCTATCCTTGAATTCTCAATGGCGGTGTTGTTTTCTAGCGATCGTTGATTTTCTTTGATCAACACGTGTACCTACTTCAAGTAAATATAAAGTACATGTCTGACGGTGCAATGTAAGATGTGATTTAGACAATTTCCACATAGCGATAATTAATTGTGTTCGGAGAAAATACCAACAAAAAATCGTCTCATTTTAATCATATGGGCATACGTCCTACACGCGTATATTATAATACCTATGGTGACCGGACAAGTCAGAACCTCCTTTGAAAAGTAATTATTAAAGGTGATGAATGAACAATTTAAAAATGGTTATATAAGTTACGTTAGGTTATGGTTATATTTAAAAAAAAATCACATCTTTTTAATGGCTTTTCATGGAGGTGTTGAGTTGACTTGATTCTGAGTTGGATGGAACCAATACCTACACGGATTATTATATTTTCCTCACTGACTGAGCTGTGACAGAGGGGGAGCGGGAATCAACACGCGTTATGCAACTTACTGTCTGATGTTCTGGTATTCTAGCAAGCAATTCACGAGGATTCTTCAATAAATGTTTTTTTATAATCCGTAAGATGGCAGTTTTCATTATTGTGGAAAATTAATCTATATAATATATATGAATCAAAATATGTTTGCTTGGGTTTATATGAGAATATGAGATATCTAATCTATGCGTTGGTAAACCACTCATCCGATTGCGACGAAACTTTGGAGATTTGATGTGCGCATGCGTGCTATAGTTTCTATATACAATAGTGAGCTCTGGCGTCATGAAATTATGCGTTGCTAAACCGTTCATCCGATTGTGTTGAAACCTTGGTGAGTTGTTGTGAGCACGCCTGCGAAGGTTTCTATATATAATGTTGAGCTCTGACATTATGAAATTTGAATAAAAAAATGCAGTAGGTGGCACGCGAGCTGTTTGAAAACTGAATGTACAGAATGCGGGAGGGGGAAGGGGAACTCAGGAGGGGGTTCTCGGGACGGGGGATGCTGGAGAGGGGAATGGGAACGCGTGAGGGGAAGGGGACACGGGAGAGAAAGGGGAGGCGGAAAGGGAATGGGACGAATCGAAAAGGACACGCAGGGAGAAACTATTTCTTTATTAAGTGGCATAGCAACGCATGCCTGGAACTCGCTAGTAAAATTATAAGATACGTTAAGCGTTATTATAGATTTGATTGGTGAAAGCGAACTGAATTTTCCAACGCAATCAAAAAGTGAACAAATGAGTGAAGAAATAAATCGATTTGCAAAACATTTTTTTTTCTTCAACAACCTTTCTGACAAAATATCGAGATTCAACTATATGGTACGAGAATGCTGTTATTATGGATAATTAGAATACTTAATTACTGTCTTCTAGTCTGCTCGTTTTAAATACCTCAAGGCTCTAAGCTCTGATGGGGTTCTAACTACTTAAAGTTAGTTTTGAGAATTTGACGCCTAAACTTTTGAACCCTAGTAGTTCAAGCAGACTAAAACTTATCATACTGATAAACTCCAAATCTGGAAATAGTGCCACTCGTACGTCGGTCGTGTACGTCGGTCGCGTACGTCGGTCGCGTATGTCGGTCAAACTATACGATGATGAGATAGTGCCTCGCTGACGTCTTCTTCAATTAATTAAGCCGTTTGTATTAACGTCGTATTCATTAAATTCTAAAAACAATTCCACACACACTTCAACAAGCCAACATTTTAGCTTAGCTTCCCAATTTTTCCATAAATTACTAGATAAGTCCTAAAGATGGGAGCATGCACCTCAGTAAAAACCCACACGCACGCCCATCAAATGACGCAATCGGCACTGGGCGCCGCCGCACTGATGGGGTAGCAAGGGCATCGGTCGATCCACGTCGACCGCGACGTAGGACTGATGACCTGAACTGATGGTCCTCATACGTTGCACTTAGCAAATCGCACGCGGCGCGTACCGTCAGCGTTGCACTGTAGATAAATGTGAATGTATTTGAAATCACTTTTTAAATTGTTCCCATTACCATATGTCGATGACATATTGAAGCAAGCTTCCATTATAAAAATGTGCAAGGAAAAAAATAACAAAGAATATCAAGAATTTTACAAACTAATGAGAAATAGAAAACAATTTATTACACCTATTTTTAAATAATAAATAAATAAATAAGTGTTTATTCCAGTATGTGGGGAGGAGAGTGCAATCCCATACATTCCATAAGTTTAAAACAACTCAAATGCAAAATCATTATATTTTCCAAGTCATAAAAAAACCATAATAACATCCCTCATGAATTACGCTGTATCTTCAACCAATCAGAACAAATAAATAATATTATACAAAATAGAATAATGAAATAATTTTACTTTGTATAAACCACTTATTTGATGTGCAAATCCGACCGGTTTCGGAACAAACGTTCCTTCGTCAGGGAAAGCTTATACTATAAGCATAAGTATAAGTATATATTAGTATAAGCATATATTAGTATAAGCATATATTAGTATAAGCTTTCCCTGACGAAGGAACGTTTGTTCCGAAACCGGTCGGATTTGCACATCAAATAAGTGGTTTATACAAAGTAAAATTATTTCATTATTCTATAATGGATAACCACAAAGTAATAGCTACATTCAAAAATATAATATTATACAATTTTTTTTTTAAATACAGAAAAAGTAAATATTTTATACAAAACATATTATAACTTAAAACCTAAGTAAGAATCGTGGCTCCCTTATCAGGTACAAGAGCTCCTCTTTTCTGATAAGGTATACATGACTAAAAGCGACCTTAAATATAATATTTTGTAATTTTTATCTTTTTTTATATTACAATAAATAAAAATAAAATTCATCTACATATATTACCCTTATAAAATGCTCAGGATTTCATGAACAGCCAGACGTAGAAATGTTTCCACCCTGGAAGAGCTAGGCATCCATAATAGGCATTCAACTATCTGCCTAGAAATATTACTATATGTGACCGACATAGATGACCGACGTACTGACCAAAGTACCGACAAATTGACGTACGCGTGGTACTATTTCCAGTCCAAAGGTCAAAATCCTATAGAATTTCGAACGGGGGCACATTGCTGTCTTTGTACGAAAGATTAAAATTGTTTAGAGCTGCTCAACTTTTCAACTTTGAAGTAGATTAACCCTCTCCATGAAGACTCACACCTAAACTTCAAAGTCAAAGGTCATAATGCATAATGCTATATGTATATATACACATATATATATCACCATATCTGGTGTCCATCCTACAAAATTCACATTAATAATATTGTGAATACCCTAAAAAAATCTGCGTTTTATAAATTTTAAATTAAATATCCCACTAGAGACTTAAGATATAATCTATGACTAAATATTCTAAAAATGCACACACTAGAAGACAGACGTAAAATAAATGACTTAACATTTTTATTCAAAATACTTAACTCTAAGTTCGACTGCTGCAAACTCCTACAACTCACAAACTTACTTATACCGACAGTAACCACTCGACAAAATACACTATTCTACTGCAGCATTCACAAGCGTAACTACACTGCCCACTCTCCGATACAACGATTTCACACTATGGGGAATCAGTTCTTAGGTGATATTGACATATTTAACATCAACTTAGCGAATTTTGTGGCTCTTGTAAAAAAATTATTCCAAAACTCTTCCTAAACATATCTGTATTTTTGTTTTTTTTTGTATTTTTGTGACTTGGGTGCATTCTTTATCTAATTTAATTTTTATTACTTCTTTATCTGTTTAAAAATCATCTGTCATGAATTAATTGTACTACCAAACATGTAAAAGCCATCTGGACGTTGAATAAATAAATAAATATCTCCTTATACGAAAAAACTCTTCAGAGTTAAGCCCATATATATTCAGAAAATCATATCTTTAGGTTTGAAACCTTCGACCAAATATATCCAGGTCAATGTTTGAAACCCACCATTCCAACTGGCCCGTAGAACCTAAAATATAATATTAAATTTATTTTTATTTTTAACTTTATCAGTCTTCTTCTTCTTGTGCCTTGTCCGTTCAACGGACGTTGGCTATCATGTTGGCTATGCGGACTTTGTTTACTGCGGCCCGGAACAGCTCCACGGTAGACTGGCCAAACCACTTTCTCAGGTTTTTCAGCCATGAGGTTCTCCTTCTTCCAGGGCCCCGTCTTCCGGCAATCTTTCCCTGCATTATGAGATGCAGGATCTCATACTTCTCTGTATGTTGAGACATGTTGGACACGTGATGAGTCACGTGTCCAAGATATTGAAGTTTTCGTATTTTTATGGTTTTAATAACTTCCTTTTCTTTATTCATCCGAACCATAACATCTTCATTTGTGACCCTGTCCGTCCAGCTTATTTTAAGTATTCTTCTGTAGATCCACATCTCGAATGCCTCAAGTCGCCTAATTAATTCTTCAGTAAGCGTCCATGCTTCCATTCCATAAAATAATATTGAAAATACGTAGCATCTGACCATTCGCATTCGTAATCCAAGGTTGAGATCATGACTGCAGAACATTTTTTTCATGCGGATAAAGGTTACACGAGCTTGCTCAATGCGGCATTTGATTTCAACTGAAGGATCCCATCTATCATTTACATTGCAGCCCAAGTATACAATACTTTGTACCTTCTCCAGTTTTGTTCCAGCAATATAAAGATGTTCATCCAATACGTTATTTTTGCTTATGAGCATGTATTTTGTTTTATTTATATTCAGTTCTAGCCCAAAATTCTCACAAGTCTTCACTAATTCAGCAAAAGTTGTAACTCCTCAATGTTACTTGTTAGAAGTACCGTATCATCTGCATAACGCAGGTTGTTTAGAATCTTCCCATTTATAACAAGTCCTTGAGTAGCTTCTTGCAGAGCTTCATTGAATATTTCTTCTGAATATAAGTTGAACAGCATAGGTGAAAGAATACAACCCTGTCGCACGCCTCTCTTTATTTCTACTTTTCTGTTAGACATTGCTCTACTCTTACTGCTCCTTTCTGGTTCCAATAAAGATTACCTATTATCCTTATATCTTTATCGTCTATCCCGGAGGTTTTCAGAATTTGAATCATTTTGTCGTGTCTAACTCTATCAAATGCTTTAAGGAAGTCAATGAAGCATGCATGTACATTTGTATTCACATCTCTACATCTTTGGATTAGTACTTGAATACTAAATATGAGTAAAACCTCAAACTGTAATAATATTTAATTAATGAAGACAATATTAGCGAAACTCAACCGAAAATCTGAAACAGTAAAATCAGAAAAAGAAACGGTCACATCTGGGACTCGAACCCAGGAACTATGACTTGCCGGGTCAGTGCGCTACCAACAGAGCTATAAGTTCCTGTCCGATTCTGTCACATTTAACTGTATCATTCTTCGACTAAGAACTGACAACATTATCTTCACTTTCTTAACGCTTATTTTTATTAGGTGCTATCTTTATGTATGACTGCAAGATTCAATCCGAACTAAATGCTATTTAGATATAAAACTTTTCTGCAAGTCTAGGATAAATACATTTATTTTTATTTCGAACTTAATAATCAAATTGCAGATAATATTTAGTTATTGAAGACAATATTAGCGAAACTCAATCGAAAATCTGAAAGAGAAAAATCAGAAAAAGATATGGTCACATCTAGCACTCGAAACCAGGAACTCAAACTCGAACGTAGAGCTAAACTCAGAACTCTCCTTTTCAGACAGTCCTAGTCGTATCCGTCGAAAGCCTTTTTTTACCTGTATATAAATAATAACTTATAAGCTTTTTAAGGTCATTTCATAAAAATTCTCCAGTCTGTCAAAATAAATAACAATACTTTTGCCACAAATTTTCTCACAAATGAAATATCATTTAATGGAGGGGGGCAAACGTAAAATCATGCATTGTCCAGTGTTTTGAATATAGTGTCTCTGCGTGCAAAGTCATATTTTCTTCAAGCGTAAACTTTCTAATAAAAGTGTGTTAATCAGAAGTGATCTGACAGGCAAGTATGTTTTCTGTATATGTTTGAAAATAATAAAATTAGATAGTGACTAAGAACTCACAAAAACTTGTAGAGCACCCTTGAGGTGATTTTTTTCCAAAAACGGAGCTCTAGAAATTATCTAATTATTATTATTTCGATATCGGTTAGAACTCTATCATATTAAGATCGCATAACACTAGCGTCAAATAAATTAACACCTTTTCTGTGTTACAAATATTACACCATTATTTTTTCACAATAATATCTTTTCTATATTCAACTTGGCAACAAGAATTAATAGGTCAAGAAGAGTTTGTGAAATATAACATGTGTGGTTTAGATAAAAAAATATCCAATATTGAATAACATTTATTATAATAACACGCATTATCAGACTCGTTAAATTATACCTTCCCCAGATAAGGAGACATACTGAGCTATATAATCCACCACTTTAGTTTAAAAAACAATTACTGTAGAAATAAAGTACAAAAAAAGAAAAACTTTTGGTAAATATGCAGTTAGTCCACCTCACTGATAACACGGAACGTTCGTGTTGTCGAAGTTTGACACACGGATAATACGGAATGTTCCTTTTTAACTAATAGACAATCAAATATGACATTTGTCGGAAGTACCAATCTTATAAAATAAATTCTCTTAAATGAACTCGCTTTTCATCATACTTTTAAAAAACATCCCAGGTTTTGAATGGTTTGTTTGGCTACGCAAGGTTTGTGAAGAGCAGTGTTTTTCAACCTGTGGGTCGCGACCCCCCAAGCCTCTACAAGGGGGTCGCAGGGGGTCCAAAGTAAAATATTAAAAAAAAAACAATAAAGCTCAAAAATATTTTTATTATGAAAATATTAATTATAGGACATTTTGAAGTTAACATGAAATTTAAATTATAAAATTTCTATGGGTCAAAAATCCGTTAAGTCTCATACACATTAATGTGAAGGTTGCGCCTGTTTTTCGTCAATCAATTTCTGCCATCGCGGATCTGTTTTTGCAACATTTAGAATTAAGTCGTTTTCTAAATTTAATCGATTCCTCTGTTTGTTTTTTATTTGGGCCATTGACGAAAAAGCCAACTCGCACAAGTAAGAGGTGGCAAATGGAATCAAGCACTTCAAAGCTTCTGTGGTCAATTCTGGGTATTCTATTCTAATTTTCTTTTTAACCAAAAGTTATCCAATTTAACAGACTTGAATTCCATCGGCAGATAATTCCAGCAGATTTTCTTTTAGGTTGGTTTCTAAACTTGCTTCATCTATAGCTGCATTCAAAAACGGGTTTATGATCCACCTTTTCCCAGCGTTCTGTGATAGTTCTTGCACCGAGAAATAATGACACATTTCTTCTTTCAAATTCTGCAAGACAATTTCCATACCAGGTATATATGCTTTGATGTTAATCTCAAACCCCACTTCTCCAATGAAAGACTGGGTCGACGAAAATGAATTGAATTTGTTTTGGTTTATAGATGATGCCCACAAGTTTATTTTCTTTGTAAAGCCATGGATTTTGTCTTTAGCTGTAATGACATTTTCATCCCGTCCAATCGCAAAGTAAGGTGTTTAAATGCTCGAATAAGTCGGAAAGAAAAGCCAGTTTTAAAAGGAATTTCGGGTCACAAATGAAATTGGAATATTTTGACTTGACCTGCTGTAAATACACCAAAAGTTCAGTCCGAAGTTCAAAAACTCTTGTCAGTACTTTGCCTTTCTATAACCACCTCACCCCTGTGTGGTAAAGTAAATTTTGGTGCAGTGAACCCATGTCTTCACAAATGATTCGAAATAATCGTGTCTGTAATGCTTTCCCTTTAATAGAATTTAAAATACGTGAGTTCAATACAAAACAAACGCGCGCATATGGCACCGAATCGCCGATTGACAGGGTCACGTTATTCCCGCCGTCCGACGTCCGTCATAGCCCGCGTCGCCCTGTACCCTTCGACAACCCCGCAACGCTCATTGTGTCTCGCTCTTTAACTCAACCACATTCGTCGGCACGGCGCGGCCTCGCTCGCCTCAGTCTTGAGTCGGCATCGGCCCGGCCTGTACGTTGTACGAATGGGCGATAGCTCTACCTACTATTCCTTGGAGACGTTTGGCGAATTAGTTTGACAGCAATTTCCCTGACATGTCCGAAAATTTAGCGGTCTGTCAGAGAAATTGGAAATTGTCAGGAATTTTGAAAAATATTAGAAAAAAATTTATAGAATTTTGTGGGCAACGGAATTCACACGATTACGGATTTCCTGGCAGAATGCCAAAACATGATTATACAGGCGAAATTGCCCTGAAAAATTCACAACCTGAAATTCTCTAGCCACCCTCCTGTTGGTGTACACTGGGTATCATTCTTTTTTTCATTTCATTCAATTTGTGATTCCTGAATTTCCCCCCCCCCCCCCCCCCCCCCCCATCCAGGAACCATGTTTGGATAAAAAGTTTTACGTATTAACGAGTAGTGTAGGTGAGAATTCAGTAATTTTGAGCGTGTTTATTTATAATTACTTATTTAAAAATATAATATTATGGTTATTTAAGTCCGTTTCAGGTTTCATTTATTTATAAATAAATAAAAATTCTGATCTTTTTGGTGTTTTGCAAAATCGATCGTCGGGTTGATTGGTCTACATCTCTGAAAAATCTAAATTGAGTTGAGTATGTAAAAGTGTACCCTCTCTCTGGTACAATACTCAGATTACTCGTAAATACCACCAAATCAAATACGACGCAGAAAAACTAGTAGTAACTTGAACAAAATGTTTGTATATTCTGATCGTTGTGCCCCACGGTGTTATTTTATATTATATTAAATATGTAAATCACAGACACATATAAATAATATTTGACTCATGGTAAGGGGTCGTCCATTAATAACGTGAGGCTAGAAAGGGGGGGGGGATCGGAAAAAAAATCGCGACATATCACAAGGAGGGGGGGGGATATAATGAGATATCACTATTCATTTATTTTTTGTTGAACGCACGATTTCTAAACCAAATGCCAGTCAAAAACAACCTGCAACCTGAATGTCTCCCTGGAAATTTTTATCACGATGCTTAATAATCCAAAATTTAATCAGATTATACCTGCATTTACAGATAATATTCTGAAAATTTCAATATTAAAAAAATACACGTGATTTTGGGTATGGGGGGGGGTAGTCTAAAACCTCACCACATATCACCAGGGGGGATGGGGTTAAAAAGTTGCTAAAAAAAACATCATGTAATTAATGGACGACCCCTGAGCATTCGAATATTGCTTTCCTCATTATCTCAAAAATGAGTATTTGAAAATGTCTGACTAATCAATTGGACGATCGAAATCCTAATGAAAAATACTCGTTCCTCTGAATGTAAATAACAAAAAACCTTCACAAATTGCAAGACGCCGGAGCTCACCATTAGAGTTGTTTTAACTGCATCGTTGCTCTGAATATAAATAATTAAAAACCTGCACAAATTGCATGACGCCAGAGCTCACCATTAAAGTTGTTTTTACTGCATCACGTACACAGATTTTCACTTTTACAGTGGCGTTCATAATAAGTAATAAGCTCCCATGACAACCATTTGATATATGATATTTGATTTTGAGACTCTTGGATCCACTTCATAAATATTAGTTTTATTATTATTTGAGTAGCAAATTTTGTACGTGGGTAGAAAATCTTTCATTGGTTAGTAAATTATTCGTGTGTTATCCCTTCGGAACCTCTTAAGATCATAATAGTTTGCGTACGTTTATATTACGTGGGAGTAAAAAATACCGTTTTAAGTCAATTTACTAAGAAGACATATCTTTTCACAATATTAACCTTTTGAATCAAAAACACTCTCTTTAGGGTGAATTACCTATTTAAAAAAAAAATCGAGTAGCAGTCAAAATGAATTATTCATTTTGACTGCTACTCGCTAAAATAATAACGCTTATTATTTAATAAATATCGATATAAAGCAATACGAAATAGTATAAATCTACGCAGTTAAATTGCGAATACGAGGAATATAGATGTATTTTACCTAATAAGCGTTGACTGGTAAGGGAACGTACCCATACTACGTGACCTCTTCGGGGGGAGGGCTCTTCAAAATGTCACGCTTGATACAAATGAGCGGCGGTTTGCTTAGGATTTTGTTCACCGGGGGGGGGGGGGGGGGTAAAAATTGCAAAAAAATTGGTCACGTAGTATGGGTACGTTCCCTAAGTTGATTTTAAGTTGGGGGTATCATCCAAATTTCGTAAAAACAGATTTCCATCAGTTTGACAAAAGCCATTTCTTCAGTGGCAGAATTATTACCACATTTTGACTATATGTATACATAATATATCGACAAGGTTATAATTTTGCCGTAACTTACTATGTATGAATAAATTTCTCACTTCTAAGACTTCCGGCCGAAAAGCGGGTGAAAAAAGAAAGTCATTTTATTTTAGGGAAATCAACAGTTTCCTATATGGTTGGTTTATACATCTGCAATTTACTTATCTGACAAAACTAATTATTATAATTTTCCTCATTACACTAATACATCATTTATTACACTTAACGGTAAAACGGTATCTATAGGCATTGCATTTATATTATATACACATATGACATGGGAAACTGCTTAATAATCTATTTATGTAGTTTAGTTAAGTTGGGATACATACATTTAAAATAATACGTATTTTTTAAATATGTTTCTTCAATTACGACAAGAATAAGCTCCATAAAATAAATCTTACTTATCATGAGCAATTTTTATGATGTGTTTTTAATATTAATAATTTTTCTTTTGTATATGTTGTCTTATTAGAGGTAAAGTCACAAGGGGGAAATCCATAACTGTTTTTTTTATATATATTTATGAAATGTTATCTGTCGATTTCCCGAAAATAAATCGATAAATAAATACATTTATTAGTAATAACTTTAAGAACACGTTGCTGGCAAGCAAAAGACATTAAGATGGGTTTCAGGATAATTTTCATTCTAAAAAAATGATTTCCGGAAACCGTTTGCTGACAATTTTAAGGTCAACATTCTTTTTTTGCTGCAAGGTGAAATATAAAACACGTTTAATATTGTAAACACCTGATACGTAATATGTTTATGAGAATTATAAACAAGCCGACACGTGTTGATCATTGTAATGTTGTCATATTAGTCACGCAAATGGATGGTAAATAGTCGCGGCAATGTATACTTATAATTATTATAAACGTTTATAAATAAACTGTCCAGGCAGGTAGGTTGCATAAATAATATCAGAATTAGTAAAGTCCAAACACAGTGCATTCAGTTAGTACCTATATAAATTGATATTTTTTCACTTGTTTACGTTACTCCCAAATAACGTAGACATTTTTTACGCTCTATGGAATTTTTTATCACGTGTTCACTGAGTGAACCACAAAACTAAAGGACAGTAGAACAATAGAAGATGAGTTATCATTTTACTGATTTACTGTCGTTTAGTATGCAATTGTTTTTGTGATTTTTTTAAAGTTGATATTTAGTGCGATTTGATTCGTAATCATTTTATCGGAGTATGTTCTTCCATAGAATGCGGAATATTAAAAAATGTTTGTTTTTTTTACAATATGTAACACCGCTTCCAAGGGCAGTACCATATAAATAGAATAAAGAATAACACAATAAATGAGATCTAGGCGTGTTTCGTGATTCTAATGCAGAATTGTGACTCTAATGTGGAATTTAAATGTGATGGTGATACGATGTTTGGCTAATTCTAATGTGGAATTACGATTACGATGTTTGACAAGTGCTATAGACAGGACGCTTGATAAATGTGCTAGAACGAAAAGGTATTAGGTCAGTGCCGATATTGGTATCCATTCAAATCTACATGGAGGACATTTCTAGTGTGTCTTATCTATTCAGTGATGGCATATTGATGAATAAATAGCTTTTTCCCCTTGGCTTCGCTCGCATAGTATTAGGGGGTTCTCACTCCCCCCTCCCCCTTCCCCTCTCTCCCCCTCCCCCTCTCCGCACCCTCACCATCCCCTCCATCCCCATTACATTCATTTTTCAAACAGCTCGCGTGCCATATTAAAGCGTAACAATCAAACGCTCCGCAACGGCGATAACTCGCCCAAAGTGTAAAGAAAATGTGTGTTTACTACGTGGAAGCTACCTTTGGACATCATTTACCCTGGGATACCTTGTCGATGCGATGGGTTCCTGACTCCACACGGAAAACCGATAGAATATCAACTGAAAATAATATAGAATGCGTAAAAATAAAAACCCTTTTAATTATCTATGGACTTGAATGTTTCGACCCGACAAAGTAAACCCTACGCGCAGAGTCGCGGACCTTACTGTTTATTATGAGAACGAAATTTAGATCGTCCGTGTTCTGGTAGAAAACGTTTTACTCGAAATTACATCGTTGTGCTTTATTTATACAACTCCACAATCATAAATCCACCAAAAGCGGGGAATCAGCAACTACGAACTCAACGAAATAACTTTCTATTACCTAGTCGTAGGCGAGTTTCATCCACATTGTCAACTTAAGGTACACGCACAAAGATGTGTTCATTGTATATTTTACTTACACAGTTTATAAAAATAAACCTGTGAGTAACCTACTTTCAATAATTTTTAGATCAAATAATGTGATATTCTTTTAATTTATTTTATAACACTATGTAATCAATATTATCAACATGTTTCGAAAATAAAGTTTTCTTTGGCGGAATGTTGATAATATTGAATACATAGTTGTGTTTTAGAATGTTATTTGTTTTCATTTAATTAAAAACGACGCCATAAAGAGTATTTGCAAAGTTTGAAGAAGTATTTAGTAACATTTTATATGGAATATAAGACACATTAAGTAATATTTTTGGAATTCGACGGTGCTTATGTTTCTTAGCAATCATCTTATTGAACTTTGTCGGATAGGTATCACACAGAAAATCGAAAACTCTTGAAAAGTCGAATTACAAACATCACTGCCTTGCATCGCCTGAGATATGGATTTAAAAATGTCGAATAAATCATTTTGGTTCTAGTCTAATTTTTTAAGATTAAATGTATATTAGTTAAATTTTCATTGCCGATGATAGAAATGATATTTTGATCCAAAAAGGTGCTATGATCTAGAAAATCTATTAAAAAAATAATGTAACCTATCGTGATTTATTTTCGGGATATTGTGCCGTGTTGCGCTATCTCTTCTTTAACCAAAGTTTAGGACAGCAATACATTCAAGAAGGAGAACCCAAAAATAAATTACGAAGATAATACTTTTTTCCATGATAATCTCAAATCACATCTCATAATGTGTAAAATTATTTACGCCAGAACTCATCGTTCCAGAGCTTATGCCACTTGAAAAACTGATATATTATGGTACGGAGTTGAGATTAAATATTTTTAGTACTTTGAGCCGACTTAGCAACTGTTTCGTTTGACGTAATTTGCCATCGGGAAACTGATTCCAAGTCTTAAATAATTAAATGTGGTAATTAAATTCTTACAAGTGGTTTAATTAAAATTTGAGTTGAGGTAACCCTGCACTTGACAAGCGCCACAAAAACCTCCAGCCAAACGTGTAAATATAATAGATTATTATTACCAGCTAGTCCGATTGTGTTAGAAATCTCAATAGATGATCATGAGAAAATCAAAACAACCAACATTGTTTGTTTGATTAAGAGTGAAAAGTTCGTAAAATTTTACACAGCAACTTAAATTTGCTTTCGTAATTAATAGTGTCAATAATTTATTCCTCGTATTATCTCTTCAGGATGAATAAACACAAAGCCAATATTTTTAATAATATTTAGGTCAGCTAAGCTAGCTTTACATAAATTAGAGCGTTAAATGTGAATTAATAAATGGCATTTTTTTAATCGATTGAAGTTACGTATTTAGATGGGGTCAAGTCTCTAATAATGGTCAAACAGATGTTTTCAAGTAAGTATCTAACATTTAAGATAGGAGAATAATCCAGTTATAAAAACTCAGTTACCTACTATACAACCATGAAACTACAAAAACCTAACATTATATTTACATAAGATCATAATAAAATCTGTCGTCCTAAGCATAAATCCAAAATTCAGTCATTAATTTTACACACTAATATTGAATTTGTGAAGATACACCTGAAAACGTTTATAAACAAACTAGCGAGTTCCCATTCCTCTCCTGCGTTCCCTTTCCACCTTCACCGCACCCCTCTTCCCTCGAACTCTCCTCCGCTCCTGTAGGATTCTTCTCCCCCTTCCGCCTTCCCTTCCTGCCGCTAAACTACATGAAATACACACATTCTTCAAACTATTCGCGCGCCACCTATTAGTCCAGTAAATGAATGCTCCAAAAGGAGGTGTAGAGTGCGTGAGCAGGGACCTAAGCGATTCCTTCAGAAACTTGTTTAGGATGCTTAGGGTGTGAACATACTAAAAGGAGGGGGGGGGGAAGGTCCCAATTTTCAGGTTTCCGCTTGTATCTCAAAAACGGTGTGTCGCAGAGGAAAATTTTCTGAGAATAAGTAAAAGCTTATAAAATTATCTACAACTCTTATTCTATATGTAATTTTGTAAATCCCAGCCGTTTTTGAATTACATGCTCCAGAAATGTAGATATTTTCGAAAAAAATCATCTTACCTCATATTTTTCATCAAACATTCCTTCACATCGTATAAAATATTCAACACACAAAGAAGTTTGTTTGAAAAAAGTTGTAAAAAAATTAATTACCTTTTAGAATATATATACATATACAAATAAATCTCCAACCAGTTAATATTTACAGCAATTTAAAGTTTTTTCGTAAAATGTCGCCATTTTCAGAAAAAGCTGTTTTTATCTTATTACTGACACACCGACGCGCAACGACGATTATGCATGCTCTGATTACTTTTAGTCAGACGTATGATCAGATATGACCATTGAAACCACATTGATGCAATCATTTAAAAGCCGAGGAGGCACAACAGGAGCCAGAGATGTTTCGCACAATGTAGTCAGCACAGTGGCGGATACAGAAAAAACTCAAGGGGGGGGCGCTAAAGATATCTTGAACTACTTTTAGGTACTTTTTTTTACATTAGCTCCAAACAGAAGGCCCGGAGGAAAATAATTTCCCTCAGAGCCTATTTCATCTTTGGGGATGCTGTATGGAGGGTGTTTTGAAGGAAAGGAAGGAGAGGAAGTTCTGGGAAGGAAAAAGGTAGGAGGGCTGGGTAGGAATCTGGGGTTCAGTGTGTCCAGTTCATCCGTTGCCAAGATCTAGACAAACCTCACTCCATGAACCCGGAAACCCCTGCTAAGTCACCAAACATATCGAACCACTTGGGGTGACCTATGGCAGAGGTGTTGATTATCCAATAAAAGGTTCCTGGGGCGGCGGTACTCATTCCCGCCTCCCAAATTACAATTTTATCGTAATAAGAAAAATAATCAAGTCACATGCAAAGTTTAAGAAAGTTTTATTTAAACTGATTAAAAACATCTACAATACAATGCCATCTTATGATATAAAAAGTAACGATTGTGGTTCTCATTTCTCTGCGCCTATTCTTCCTGGCAAATTGGATAAGTACATCGTCAATAGGACAATCAATTTCATGGTGAATGTTCAACAAAACTAAGCCATTAAGTCGATCCTCCTTCATTGTCGACCTCAGCCATGTCTTTGTACGCCGCAATTTTGAAAAACTTCTTTCTACTGTAGCAAAAGATGTAGGTAGACAAGCAAATATTTTGTACAGCGTGTGCAAAGTAGGATATTCAGATCTAGGACAAACAGACAACGCTTGCATCACAGAATTACGACCATTAAGGGCGTTTATGCTCGTTTGCTTGTATAGAAGAAGCTCTCCTATAAGTCTCTTTTTAATCACAGAGGGTGATTCTTCTTCAAAGAACGGTAGTTCAGTTAAGCACTGATTCAATTTATGTGCCAGATCATTACCGGCATGTTTCAGTAGTTGTGAGGACAAAAGTATGTTGAATTTTAAATGATAAATATTTTATATAATGAATAAAAAATCACTTTGTTTAAACCACTATTTTTAAAACAAATCAACATGTTTCGACAACAATGTTGTCTTCATCAGGATATGTTACTATAATAAATGACAAACAAGTATAGACAAATTAGAATAAATTATAACATAGACAAAATATTAAAAAGTAGAGGTGATTAATTACTTACTAATCATAAAAATAGTTATACAAAATTAAATATAAAAATTATTTAAGGAAAAAATTGCATTTAGATAATAATTTTTTTTTAAGAATAATTAATTAAAATAATTAGTCTAAATCAAAAATTTTGAACTTTGCAAAAGTTATTTTGCAAAGTTCGAAGAAGTAAGATAAATATTTTCCTCAGCAAAACGTTCTCTCATGCCAGTCGTAACATGGTCCAGTGTTGGAATAAAAATAGTTCTTTTCCAATATGTCACAGCATCATCATTATGATCGCAGTTTTCCTTGGGTCTTTGTCTGCCTGTAAGTTAGGGCTGCGTATTTATCTTCTTTTTTTTCTTCAGTGAGGCAAAACGAGATAGATCTTTTTAGTTCGTATAACGCTATCGACTACTTTCTTTGGATCAAAAACTACTCGATAATACCACTCCCCCATTGACAAAACCATAACCTACACAATCATGAAAACCACAACTCACCCAATATCCACGGACAAAACCAAATAACTTCACAACCATGAAAACTACTAATAACTAGACAACTAGCCAATATCATCTGTAGCCGGGCCAGCAGACGCGTTGCAGTCGTTGCCCACCCTCGAAGTTATGGAGAAATAACTAAATAACCAAATAACCATTTTATAATTATTTATTTAGATACCAATAACCAGTTGGTTATGTTATTGAAAATCTGTTCAGGGAATTGGTATATTTATGCTGTTCAGCCTGGCCAGTTACCCAAGACTAGAACGAATAGCTTGCGGCCCGCAAGGGGGGGGGCGCGCGCCCCCTGCCCCCCCCCCCTGTATCCGCCACTGCAGTCAGCAATTGGTTAGTTGGTATGAGCGCAACTCATGAGATCTGCACTTCCCCTGAAGAGTTTTGTGGAATCTTCTTCATGTCAAGTGAACAGCACAAGGACCTCGGACAAGCCCACCGAAGTAGAGAGACAGCAGACATTTCCAAACTCGGTCAGTGGTTTGATGCACATCCTCCCTTCCCACAAACCAGTGAAATAATGTCAATTCCCAATGTCTTCTGTCAGTTCGTCGATAAAAAATCACGATAGGTTGCAGTTGACCCAAAATTGCTGTTTCAGCGGATAAGCAAACGATCAAGCAAACTGATAAGCAGACGATCAGATGAGGATTTGATTAAATTCTTTGAGAATAAGTTGGCCACATTTCTCTTTGTCTGTCCTGTACAGCTTATTCGAACCTACTAAAAACTGATCTACTGCCTCAGATGAACATAGTTTTGCGCGGAGGATTTCTACTACACAGAGTAATTTGGCAAAAAGATGCCTCCGTTGCTACAATTTGTGATCGTTACATCACCTACGTCAACCAACACTATCCTGGATGACTCGCATTGTGGTATTTGATGGATATTCAAACCCAGCCAACAGTACGAAATCACAAGAACAGATACGATGATACAGACTGAGAAGATCAGCTGACATCAATTTTACTTGGAACACCTATTAAACAGGGAGATTTTTTATCGAATCCTACCAACAAAATTAACTTGATCTCCTACAGGCAAAGCTTGGGGAGAATGGGACACAGCCACCGATGTCCTTGTCGTTAAGACTGCTGTGGAACAATCCTCTCACAATTTTGTGACTGTCGTTGGTGAAGATGTGAACTCACTGTCCTATTGATTGCTTCCACTCCTCCCACCCAAGATATTCTGCTGCTGAAACCTGGTCGAGGGAAAACCGAAACAATGACACTGTGCACTCAAGAGATGCAGCACGTAGATTTGAACACTGCACATTACATTCATTTACCGGCTGCGATACAACATCTGCAACTTTCAGGAGAAGTAAGGTGGGCTTCTCAAATTTGTACTTGGAGTCAGAAATCATCAAGCAAGCGGCAATGTTCTTTTACAATCCCTCCTCTACTTGCTACGAGGTTGAAGAGGCTGGAAATAAATGTGTCCTTAGATGGTGTGCGGCGCCAAAAAGACAGATCTCCCTTAACCAGTACCGCTTCCAGTCGTTCACAAGGTCGGTGGACCTAATATGTGGGACCTGATAAGTGGGCAAATATGAATCCTGACATTAGCTCCCTCCCTCCAACAGAGAGTGCAGCTAAACAGCATTCCCAGTGCACCGATTGAGCTGCCTCCTGAAGAATGGGGGTGGAATCATGAAGGAGAGACCCTGTTGCCAATTACAATAGAAGATCCACCAGCATCGGAGGTCTTTCTGAATATGATATTTTGCCGCTGCACCAAGGATTGTGCAATTGGAAAATGTGGATGCCGAAAAGCAATGCTGACCTGTTCTGCAGAGTGTCTCCACTGCCAAGGGAGATGCCTCAATAGCGTTGCCGAGGACGACGATGATGACAACGTAAAGCCTATGCAGTAAGAGCCATCCACTACTGAGGATGAAGATGCCATGGATGAACAACGCTTACCAGGACCCTCACGTCCAAAGAGGATGAGAGTGTAACATTATGTTATTGAGAACAGTGATAACAATGAGGTTTATATTTTTATGTGCTTGATGTAACGAAATATTATAAATATTATCATTATCATTATAAAACACAATTTGAATTTTTTTTTAAGTAATTTGATTTTTGTCTACTTTATTTAATAACTGGCTTTAAAGTGTGGTCACACATATTTATTAGGTGAACGAACAAAAGCTGTGGGTTAGTAGGTAATAGGATTAAAACAGCTTCTTCTGAAAATGACGACATTTTACGAAAAAAATTTAAATAGCTATAAATATTTACTGGTTGGAGATTTATGTACATATGTATATATATATATTCTAAAAGGGAATTAAATTCTTTACAACTTCTTTCAAACAAATTTCTATGTGTGATGAATATTTTAGACGATATGATGGAATGTTTGATGAAAAATGTGAGGTAAAATGATTTTTTTCGAAAATATCTACATTTGTGGAGCGTGTAACTCAAAAACAGCTGGGATTTAGAAAATTACATAAAGAATAAAAGTTGCAGATAATTTTATTAGCTTTTACTTATTCTAAAAAAAAATTCCTCTGTGACGCACAGTTTTTGAGATACAAGCGGAAACCTGAAAATTGGGACTTTCCCCCCCCCCCCCTCCTCCCCCTAGCTCACCACCTAGACGTCAGGACTTTTAGTATGTTCACACCCTAAGCACCCTAAACAAGTCCTGAAAGAATCGCTTAGGTCCCTGCTCACGCACTCTACACCTCCTTCCTTGACTGGACTACTATAGCATTTTTTACACGAATTTCTTAACACTAGTGTTCACTTTTATATATAAGAACCTTCGCGGGCATGCGCACAACAATTCACCAAACTTTCATCGCAATCATATGAATAGTGTGGAGTGTGGGAAATAAATTCAAAATGCCAGAGCTAACTACTATATATAAAAACCATCGCGGGCATGCGCACATCAAATCCCCAAAGTTTCATCGCAACCGGATGAGTGTTTTAGGAACGCAAAAGAGACAAACATTTTTATATATTAAGATTAACATTATTGTAATAATAAGTAAGTAAATATTAATGAACTCCATCACAAAATTTCATATTTTTATTACAATCCACTAAAAACGCCACAGTAACTCAACACTTAACAGTTGTTTCTTTTTTTAGTAATTTGTGTTTTATTTAGTTTAGATCTAAATTTAGATGGCCATGAATTTTCGTAATACGTTTTTTACCATGATATAAATTTTATAAATAGTCACAAATCCCTTAGGGATGAAGAAGTTAAGAATTAATTTAATAAATTGAATGTCTGGGGATGACAGCAGAATCTGAGCATGAAATCAAAATGGAGAGAATGGGAACAGTTTTTTGTTTGTTTTTATTTGAAACACCAGGAAAATAAATATGAGATGTTTGTTATGTGGATGACTTTAATACAAATATACATTTTCAACACAGAGACAGCTTCAACTTTCAGACCCATCTCTAAACAAACCTATGCTTGAATCTTGGAAATATTCGTGAACACCAATTTTCGATCAGAACTTTTCGACAGAATTATACAAAATGGGTTCGCGATCTGCCCCATGTGTAAATCAAATAGCGCGTGGAGGTTTAGTGTGGACGTTCGATAATAACCTTTATCAATACGATATTGACTAGATCCGTCATCTATGGTCAGTTATCAATATTTGCGAGCGCGGTCAACAATTGTTAACAGATATTCTAACCGACGCGCGATGATTGATAAATTTTAGCGCGGCCTCCATAGTATCATATAAGTTTCAGCTAACTGTCAATGTACACATGTTTTTTAATAATGTTGTGTTACATCTTATTAAATAATGCCGTTCGTTGTGCAAAGTTTCTGGCTTATTTAATGAACAGATTGAACTAACGAAGCTCTTAGAATTGAAAAAAGTCGTACATGTAATCCATAGACTTAAATAATTCATCAGCTAGTTGGTCCGATCCCTAGCACGGTCGATCGATGAGGATAGTATCGATAACTTTCGGTAACTTCTCATTGTTCCGTACGGTGACCAGACAACACAGAATGAAACTAACTCAGAAGCACCTCAGAAAGTTCATTGTCATTAGGAGTGATGATAAAAAAAAATAAAAAAAAATTGGTTAAATAGGTTAAGTTAGGTTAGGGTTACTGGCTATTTTTAAATTATTTGTTCATAGCTTTTATTAAGCCCGTCATACAAAATACCTTTCTGAGGTGTTTCTGAGTTGGTTACATTCTGAGTTGGCATGGAACCGTTCCGTACAAATGCAGATTCCTAATGTACAAATAACGGTTGACGTCGAATATATTGAGAAACACTTACTCATTGTGAACTGTTATTTATTCGTTGGAGATCTGCAGTCATGCTAGGGAAAGATGGAAAGTTACCGATCGATACAATCCTTATCGATCGACTGTGCTAGCGGTCCTGGAGCAACAGACTAATGTGGATACGTGCGAACAGGTGCTAAGGAATGCAAGTTCTCTGGTTAGTAAATAAACGACTTGACCAAAACGACAGCACTCTCTTCTCCAATCGTATAAACTATATAAAACTGGGCCGATTAGAATTGTTGTTTAATGTTTATTATCAATCGAAAAGCGTTGATTAGTATTATAAAGTGTATTTTTTACAGCTGGTGCAGATCTCATTATCACCAATACCTATCAAGCCTCCATCGGAGGTTTCATGCAGTACCTTGGAGTCAGCTCCGCGGAAGCCCTGGCCCTCATCTATAAGTCTGTGGAGCTAGCCAAACAAGCCAGAGAGATCTTCTTGGAGGAATATCCCGATGGAGGTATTACACAATTACTAATTCTTAAACTTAAGCCTTCTAGCGTTAAATTTTGGCGTAGGCCTTCCTAAAATTTCTCCAGTTTTGTCGATTGTTGGCGACTCTCACCTATTCAAAGCCGACAGTTCTTTTAAGTTGTCAGCCATAGAATCGTCAACCAATTGGATCTGTTAAATCTCACATTGTTTTCAATCACGGATGCCATCCGCTGATATTAAAATTTCGTTCTTCAACCGTGAGAATTCTGCAATTCCACTTGTGTGAAATAATTAATAAAAATACGTAAATATTGTCATTGTTAAAGTAGGTAAAATGTCTGATAATGGGTGTAACAACGCAACCCATTAATGTAATTTGTGATTTATGGAAGAGAAAAAGATTTCACAGAATTTGGACGATTCATTAAATATCAATGTAAATATTGATGTACTGTGAAAGTCCTATTTTAACAACAATTTGTTGGATAACCAACACTCCTGCCATAGGTTACCCCAAATGGTTCGCTATGTTTGGTGACATAGCAGGGGTGCCCTGGTTCACTGGGTGAGGTTTGTCTGGGTCTTGGCGACACAAGCGTTTGCTCACCTACTGGTTGTGACTGGTTGAGAGATATCTTTTTATCTCTTCAGCTAATGTATCACCTTGTACCGCAGCGGGCGGGATGGATTCACATATATTCATACTCCTGAACACATTTTTTTTTTTTTATTAAGTTAAAAGAAATATAATATTTCGCTTTCTTAACTTAAGTACAGAGCATATATAGTACAGGTGTAGTAGCAATATTTTTAATTTTGTTCTAACATCTTAAGTTTAAATAGTTTTTTTTTAAAGGTTTTTATATTCTTTTCTGCTGTAAGGTTATCTGGAAGGAGATTATATACGTGAACTCCTTCGTGGCCAATACTTTTCTTGCCACCTTCAGTCTAGACAGTATTTGTATACAATTTATTGTATTGTCTAGTATAATGTTCGTGTACTTGTGATGTTTTTATTAATGTTGTGTTTGTGTTATAAGTCCATTTTGTATTTTGTAGATTAAAAGACATATGTTATATTCATACAATGATCTTATTTTCAAAAGATTCATTTCCTTGGATAGTTTTTTTGTGGGAGTGTCCGGGTTATAGTTGAAGAGTTTTTTAATAACTTTGTTTTGTATTATTTGTAATTCGTTTAAGTACGTAATGTATGTGTTTCCCCATATTTCTATTAAATAATTTAGGTGGGACTGTATTAAGCTAAAGTATAAGCCTCTCTTTACCTCTGTTGGTAGAAGATGAGCAATTCTACCAAATACACCAATCAATGGGATGATTTTTGTTTTTAGTTTTTCTACATGTTGTTTAAATGTCAGATGTTTATCAATGTACAAGCCCAGGTATTTTTCGCTATCTAGAATATGCAGGTTGCATATTGCATATAATATGCATTGACCCCCAGATTCCTTCCCACCTCGATCCATCGCCTTGTATCGCAGTGGGAGGGATAGATTCATACATCTGTCACTCCTGGACGCACTGACCACCAGTTTCCTACCTGCACCCCTCGTACCTTTTTCCTTTACCGAACTTCCTATTCTTCCTTTCCCTAAAAATACCCTTCACACAGCATCATCAAAGAGGATATACGCCCTGAGGAGAATTATTTTCATCAGGGCCTCAAGGCCTGTGTGGAGCTAACGTAAAAAAAAGTTTAATACCTTTCGAGGTACCGTATGTTCAGATTACTTCAATATGTTTGTATGAATTACCTAAATGAGTTTATAGACAGATCAGGGTTATGAATAATTATGACTTTGTTATGGTCCAACCAAATTTATCTGAATGATTTCAAAGGGATCCTTCTCATGGGCAATAAATGATGATAAGTGTGCATACCAAACAACAAAATTTGTGTTATTTTGTATTTCAACACATTTGTGCCGCTCGCCGGGAATTTTTTTATCTGTTATGATATGATTCATGTACCTACAAATGGTGATATTTTTACAGGCTGTAAGTTTTCATTTTCGAGACGCAAATATCATTTATTCCTGCAATTTGGTCTTCGAGTTGGAGAAGCCAAAAAAATACATTGTTTCATTTTATGAGCATGTTTACGTTACCAGGCGTGGAAAGCGTGGAGGTGTGTGTTTATTCGTTTCGTAAATACGTTCGTAAAAAGTATTTTTTGTATGTCAATGTACCTTTACAAACATTACAATTTTCCCCTATAAACATGGCGCTAGCTCCTTGCTTGAATAATTCAAGTATTCTTCATATTCTTCATGTTTTGTGTCGATACCTTGGAATACAACCTCTTTGCTGGGTTGAGATAACAACTTCCTATGTAAATGCCTAAACGCCGCCAATGGTCACCAATCATTAAATATTAATAATTTCGATTGTATATACGCAACATTGTAAATAATACAAAATTCTGATATTTTCAGAAAGTACCTAAGTAGCACATAAATAATGATTTTTTCACCCGTTATTACAATAGTTTGTGGTGTAGTGGTCAGCATAGCTGCCTTCCAAGATCGTGTTGATCGGGATTCGGGATTCGACTCTCGGCCGTGGCAATTTATTTTTTTGTTTTAAATTTAATTTTCAAAAACACAATATACATTTTTTTTAATTTTATATCCCGTGATTTGTCACCGGTCTGCGCTAGTTAAAATATAATTTCTTACATGTGTTGGTGTTTATTCTTTATTTAATTCTTACAAAAAATTGCTTCCAAATAGTAAATTTAAGAGCTGAAAAATATCTAAAAGGGAAGATTGTGGTTTTACCACATGCCCTCTGCGAGTGAGTACGACCTATGTACATGGCCAGTACGTAACGAAATCTAAAGAATTTTAACAAAATGCTCTTTAATATAACCGCGAGAGGCTCTGTCAGTTTTTAAGGATTTATACACAATATTTGAGGTTGAGAGTTGCGAGCACCTGCTTCCTAAGATTGCGGGTTATTATCCAATTCATTAAAGTGGACAAAAATGTAAAGTGACACTTCGAAAGTCTTATTAATATTTTTGTTACTTTTTCGCCAGACAGCCAACCCCTGGTGGTCGGGTCCGTGGGTCCCTACGGAGCGCACCTGCACGACGGGTCCGAGTATGACGGCAGCTATGCGGACACCACTACAGTCGAGGTGAGGTGAGTGAGGGTAGATTGCGGGATGAGGTCAGATAGCGGGATGAGGACAGATAGCGTGATGAGGAGAAGTAACGGGTTGAGGATAGATAGCGGGATGAGGACAGATAGTGGGATGATGACGGATAGCGGGATGAGGTCAGATAGCGGGATGAGGTTAGGTAGCGGGATGAGGACAAGTAACGGAATATTACTAATACTGATGACGTAGGCCCTGAGGTGAATTATTTTGAGGAAAAAGGTGATGAGAGATGGTGGGAAACAGACAGTGCGTAAGGGCGGATAGAGATTTAGAAGAGATAGCGGGATGAGAAGAGATAACGGGTTGAGGGCAGACAATTTGGTGAGATAATATAGCGATGACGGCAAATAATAGTGGGATGACGGCAAGGTGGGGGCTACTCTGTAATAGAAATATAGAAAAGGGAGAGGGCATTGAGTTGGGTATGCGTCCGTTCAAATCGCAACTAAAAGAAGATTTGGAATAATTTATTTATGGATATTAAAATTAAAACTTTTTTCGTACCTACTTAAATCTTATAGCTTAGTATACTTGTCACTTGTCTTGTGTTCTATAAAGGGTACCTACCCAATTACTAGATATCTATAATAATATTGTTAGAGCAACTAAACCCATTTGTCTAGCAAACAAATTAGAGTGTCTTAGGCTAACTACGCACTATGCGGTTAACCGGAATGCGGTCAGCCGTCCGGTTAACCGCAGTCAAAAATATGTATGAAAAATTAGTTTTTATGCGCACTGTCAAGCGGCTGCCGCTATACCGTTGCTGTCGCTCGCAGCGCTGCGGCCCGATAGACGGCCATCCGGACGGTTGCTATACACACTACGCGGTTGCTAGTAGTTTGCGTTTTTTTTATCATGTTTTTTTATACTGGTTCTTAAAATGCTTAAAAGTTCTTCAAATGATTTCAGACTCATTCTAGTGTATCAAAACTTGTCTTCGTGCTTTTTGAGCTCTCCGAAAAATATTTCAAAATGTTTAGTATCATTTCGTGTTTGCAAATAAGGATGCACCCAGTACATTTTTCTTTGTTTCTTTTTCTTCATACATATAGCGCAAGTAAATATAATAAATAGCTGCGACTTCTTCAACGTTCATCTTGAGAATGGGCCAATCAATCGAGAAACCGAAGCGTTTTCATCCGCACTTTCCGGTTGCGCCTACGGCTCACCGCCATCCGGCTGGCCGCAGTTGCAACCGTGTCCTACGGCTAGCCGGACGGGCAGCCGCGTTGCGGCAAACCGGTCAGTGCGTACCTACCCTTAGTATTCAAGAACGTGTAAGGTATTATGTCGACTCGAGTGAAATAACAATTTTTTTACTACTCGGGAACATATTGTGTTCTTGCTCGTTTACAATAATTTTGCCACGTGAAAGAATAAATTGATTACAGTCGTGTCATAATTGCTCTATTGATTGAAGATCTCTCTAATGTCTGCGATGACTGATTATTATTATTAGTTAAACAAGGTGATAAAATATAATGTCTTCTTATAATGCGTGTTATACCTGTAGGTATCTATCTTATTATGTTATAATGTGAAAATACGTTATAACATAATAATTAATAATTGCAGATCGCAGTTGCTATGTTGATAGAGTAACAAGAAATAAACAATAGTCTGACCATTCTTTGCTCAAATTCAAATACCCGAACTATGAACTAACCCGGGTTCATGGCGTGAGGTTTGCCCGGTTGTTGGCAGCGGATGGGTCTGCCACACCAGCTGCATGGCAGGCCGGATCGAGAGAGAACGGTTGAGGGAGTCCCTTTGACTTCTCCAGCAATACTCTCCCGGAATGTCGCCTAGCGCCGCCCCTTCCTACTACGCCACTGCCCACCCCTCATACCCTTTTCCTTCCCAGAACTTCCTCTTCTTCCTTTTCCAAAAATACCCGCCACACAGCATCCCCAAAGATGACATAGGCCCTGAAGGAATTATTTTCCTCTGGGCCTCCTACGTTGAACTAATGTAAAAAACTAATGTTTCATCATCAATCTGAAATTTTCATTTCGATCAAATGGGATGGCGATACACGATGTCAGGCAAAGAGAGTAAGAGAGACAGAGCGCGTGATAAATGGGCTAGTACCAAAAGGTACAAAGTCAGTGGCTACAATGGTTTCCAATAAAATTTACATGAAAGGCATTTCTAGTGTTTATTAAGTATTCAATGCAGAATAACGATGAAATTTTAAGTAGATATTTATTTTATCTCGCTTAATAAAACATTATCCGATATGGCAATAAAATTATTTCTGCAAAAATTATTTCTGCATGGCAACAGTCAAATGGCTAGTAATGAACCGAAAGAGATAAATTTACATTTGAACAAGTTGTTGACTTATTTATTTTTGACGACCTTCGTATGAGAGCGTGCATCAACACGTGACCTTGAAGTGAAAGTTTTAATCGTCAATTTATTTTAATATTAATTATCAATTTATTGCTAATTGTTCGTGTCCTGATTACAAAATAATCACGTGATTAATTTTCGGCTTAACGATAGAATATTTTTTATTGCAGAATGACCCAAGCGGTGACTAACCATATTGCACATTATACATATTATCAATTCGTTATTTGGTTACTTAAGAGGGCATTACCAGAGAAAACCGGAAATACGTCATTTTCAAAAAAGATTTTAGACGTATTGACTCTTTTCCACAAAAAATTATAAATGGATTTCGAAAGATTGTTCTTTTATCTAGCACTCGTATGTAATAAATTTTGAGATTTTTTTTTAATTTTTAGTATAATAAGGTTATTCCATAGGTCGTTGGCAGATTTGTTAAATTTTCAAAAAAGTTTTTGTATTATACCACACCCATTTCAAATAATATAATCATGCAGTAAAATAAATCAATACATTATCTAGCAAATGTATGTTTTAGAATTTTAATTTTAGTTTCAATAAAATCATTAAAAAATATGTACGTACATGTGTTTCTTGACGAAAATTGGTCCATTTGTGTATTTATTTGCGCACTTACAAACTAATATATTTCAGATTTTTTTTACATTCTTATTAAATTTAGACATTATTGAAAAATGATAAATACTTATAATCAAAAAATAACTACAAAAAGTACACTATTTTAATAGTTTTATCATCACGCCTTTCAGCATTTTTGGATGAAGGTATAAATTAAAGCTAATTTGGATTGAAATAAATTCGATATTGAGTTATAATTTTAAAAAGCTGGTACGGAGAATAATTAATCTTTCTCACTGTAACCGCCCTGCACGATCGGAAGAACAACTTTCGACGAAATGTGGATTTTCGTCCGCTGGCTGGTTAAACGCTCTTAAAAATTACCTCATAAAGAATTTATTAATATTATCTTTGTAATTTTGTGGAATACACTCCGTTATTCATTCTAACGGCGTGTAAAATGCCTATCATCATTTTACCTAAATGAAGCGAAGGTAATTTTAGTTTTATTTCCATCAATTTTTATTTATTTAATTCATAAACTGACAAAAAAGAAAAGACACAATTATTTGTTCCGAGTTTTTCCATTGTTTGATGAGAAAAAAAAGTGTTCAAACTCTGGCGAAGTCCTGTAGTAACATAAAGCATGACTATTGGTTGTATAAACCCTCCACACAGCATCCTCAAAGATGACATAGGCCCTGAGGGAAATTATTTTCCTCAGGGCCTCCTATGTGAAGCTCATTTAAAAAAAATATATATATATATATGTAGAACAATTTTCTCGGTTTACCCGCGTAACGTAGTCCTTAAAAGGACTTTTTAACTCCTGACGTTTCGGACAGATCACACTGTCCATCTTCAGAGGCCTTATGTCTTGAGTTTTTGTCTCAAACTGATAGCTTCCGCATGTCTGTTCGGTCCAAAATCTAAAACTTAAGTGAGTGCAAGTCACTTCTTATGTCTAGAACGAAGTACCCGGGTTGCAGGTGATTGATGGTGGAGGGGGTGGGGGGCGGGGCTGGTAGTAGATACCTGATTGGTTAAGCTAATTGGAGACACTACTGGTAATTTTGAATATGCCGTTTTTGGGGGATTTTCATCGATTAAGACTTTCCAGGTGTTGGGAATTCGGATTGAGTCATTTCTAGCATTCATATTCCTTTATGTTTATAAATTTCTATTGCTTCGCGGTAAATTCTTTTAGGTTCATTGTATATGCTAGCTATTGTTGTTGTATTATTAAAATCTATTTTATGACCTTCATTAAGGACGTGTTGAACTATGGATGAAGTTAAGCGTTTATTAGTGACATCTACTTTATGTTCTGCAATTCTACATGATATTTTTCTATTGCAACGTCCAATATACACCTTTTCACATGCCCCACAAGGTATTTTATAAATACCATGTGACTCAAGTGGAATGTGGTCCTTCGGACTTCTTAATAGAGACGAGATTTTATTTTCTGATTTATAAATAGTATTGATTTTATTGCTTTTGAGGATTCGACTGATTTTATCTGTCGAGCCTTTGATGAATGGGAGAATTGCTATAGAAAGGGGTTCTTCTTCCGTTTCAGGAGTAGTTTTTTTGCGTTTATTTATGGATTTGTCTATTAAATATTTGGAGAAGCCGTTAGCTTGAAGAGCACTACTAAGAAGACCTAGTTCTTCGTGAATATGATCTTTGTCTGCTAGTCGTTTAGACCGGGTAACTAGAGTATTTATAACTGATGACAACTGAGATGGGTTATGATTTGAGTTGGCGTTTAAGTATCTATTTGTATGTGTCGGTTTACGATATACGGTATGGCCAAGGCTGCCGTTCTTTTTCTTTTTAACTAAAATATCGAGAAATGGGAGACAATCATTTTCTTCGATTTCCATGGTAAATTTAATATCTTCATGGATACTATTCAAGTGAATAAGAAAGTTATTTAATTCTTCAATTCCGTGTTGCCAAATAATGAAGATATCATCCACATAGCGACGCCATAGCGAAGGTTTCAGAGGGGCGCTCTCTAATGCCTTTATTTCAAAGTACATCATGTAAATATTAGCGATTACCGGGCTGAGGGATGAGCCCATCGGGGCCCCTTGAATTTGTTTATATATTTGTCCTTCAAATTGAAAATAGGTATTTTTAAGGCAATGTTCCGTCAGAGTGATAAAATCAGTCGGAACGTCGAGTTTCGATTTAATTATAAAAAAAAATATATATATATATATATATATATATATATATATACATCCCGCTATATATATATATATCCCGCGGGATGTATATATATATATATATATATATATATTATATATATATATATATATATATATATTATGACGCAATCGTGAAACAAAATTACATCTTAACAGGGTATACCTATCAGGTTATTGAGTAAAAAATGCATGAACTTTATACCAATTTTTTAAATATAATTACTAGCTGACCCGACCACGCGTTGCTGTGACTAACAAAATACAACGCCGTCTACTGGATGGTTACCCAACCTTTTAACTCACACCGCCATCTGTTAATTTGCATACAAATCAAATCGATCGGTCGCTCCATTTATATTATTATAGCGAGTTTCCGGTACGCGTTGCTATGCCACTTAATAAAGAAATTGTTTCTCCCTGCGTGTCCTTTCCCATTCGTCCCGTTCCCGTTCCCCTTCCGCCTTCCCTTCTTCTTTCGCCTTTCGCATCACCCTCTCTCCCCCCCCCCCCCCCCCCCCCCCCCCCCTTCCCGCATTCCATTCATTCAGTCCCGGTAGATTCAGTTTTCAAACAGCTCGCATGCAACTATTTCTATTTTTAATACAAATTTCATAATGCAAGTGCTCACCAGTGTATAAAGAAACTTTCGCGGGCATTTACACATCAAATCCTCAAAGGTTTGCTCACGCGAGATCATGATGCCGAATGAAATAATCAAAATGACGCGACGCTTCTCGTGAATGTCTTGCGCATGTGTGGATGGAAGTTCGATGAGGCGGACGTAGCGCCATCTGTCATTCAACAACATAAATAATTTGTTCTGCTTGAAATACGAAAGACGGTTAAATTTGTTCATACAAAGATACCAAAATCGCGATTAAAAAATGGGAGGGTAGGGGTAGGAGGGTTAAAATTTGGGGTTATAGGTATTTTTCAAAAAATAAATTTTGTCAAAAAATATATGTTTTTTCTGGATGGGGACACCCCAATCACCTAGCGGTATGAAATATACTTTAAAACTTATTCTCCTACCTACCAAATATACATAAAAAATTCTTTAAAATCGGTCAAGCCGTTTCGGAGGAGTGCGACCACAAACACCGTGACACGAGATTTTTATATATAAGATTATGTACTTACGCAGCTAAGTATATCTATCTGGAACAGTGACTTTTATGTTTCAATTATTGAAGGTAAAGGTATTTTAGTAGGTAATGAGATAGACCGCGTGTTAAATGGCATAGAACCAAAAAGTATTAAGTCAATGCTACATTTGTTCCCAATCAAATATGTACGGAAGGCACTTGTAGTGTTATATTCTTTATTCTGTGCTTAAAACCAAACAATGTTGTAACCCCAAAAGGTGATGAGACAATGGCACAGGCCCCGCATAGCTGCCCTAGTGGACGCCGGAGTTGACCTCCTCGCCCTGGAGACCATCCCCTGCCAAGAGGAAGCCGAGATGCTAGTGGAGCTGATCAAGGAATGGCCCAACATGAAGGCTTGGTTGGCCTTCAGCTGTAAGGTGAGACTAAATAACAAAAACACCGCACTTCTGAATGGTCGACCCTATATTACGGAACGATCGAATGACCGATTGAATGACGGATGACTGAACGACCAAACTACCGAACGTCCAAACAACCGAACGACTGAACGATCGAATCATCGAATAAATTGATGATCGGAATGACCGAATGACCGAATGGCCGAACGACCGAATGACCGAATAACCGAATGACCAAATGACCGAATGATCCAATCACTGAATGAACTAACGACCGAGGGATAACAACCCTATGACTGAATAAATTAATGACCTAACGACCGAACGAACGAACGACCGAATAAAATAGCTGGATGACCAAACATCCGACAGTTTATTGAGGTCGACCAACAGAATGTCGTCCACCTGAAATTGCCGCCAATACCTATTTTGTATGAAAGTCGATATACTGGAGTCCATTCATTGTCCCTGCCACCTCATTAATGTAATTTATGTATATACGTGTTAGATGCTAAGCATTTTGTGACTGCTATCCCCACAAAAATCTTATATCGGAAATAAGCAGGAAGTAGGTGGCGCAAGACAGGGCCGCCTGGACACACTTTGTCGAGCGAACGGGACAAGGGAAAGAAGATGTCGGTAATATACATAACTATCAATCATGTGTTTGTTGTTATGTTCTCAGGATGATCAGAGCATAGCCCACGGCGAGAGTTTCCAAAAAGTAGCCACCAAGTGTTGGGATTCCAACCCCTCCCAACTGGTGGCCATCGGAGTGAACTGCCTCAGCCCGAGCCTGGTAAAAGGACTGATTACGGGCATCAACAAGGGCAGGGAGAATAACCGAATCCCCCTCATAGTCTACCCTAACAGTGGCGAAAAATACAACCCCCAGATTGGGTAAAATAAAATTTATACTTTTTAAATTTATTTATTTCCCATTCTTTACCTTTTTTGTTCAAATATGAGGACATGAGGACACCCGAAGGGGATGTCAATATATACGGGTGTCCGGGGGTAGGAGTAAAAAGGATTAACAACTTTTTCCGAAATTCCAACTTTTCCCATACAAAAAGAGTGACTACTAAAAATCCTTAGTGTGAGGTACGATCTTACTTGCTGAGAGCCTGCCGGGAACGACTGTGGCAACATTTCATGGTTGTGACTAGCCCGTTTCGCGCCGTTTCGCAACAGCGGAAAATAATAAGCTGGCCGCACACGCCGGTCTAATTTTATCTTCTTACAACAAAACTACCCCTAAAAGTTGGAATTTCGAAAAAAGTAATTTATCATTTTTACTTATATCGTGTAGAATCACCTCCCGAAGTTAATGCACTTTACCCCCGGACACCATGTGTATACAATGGGTTAAGGGACTTACTTAACTTACTTTTAACCAATGTTCCTTGCATTATTTGATAAAAATGTAAATGACATTTTGGTCTCCGGTAACATTTTTGATGTTTTTTTTTCTGCAAAAACATACAAAATAATGATTGTTGGAAAGTTGAGGGCGTGGTAAAAGGTTGGGCGATTCGTCAACTGAGTGATCATTGAAGCATGCGAAAAAAAAATTATTTTTGTTTGATTTTGAAGAAAAGAATTTTTAAGAAAAGTCACCGGAGACCAAAATGTCGTTTAAATTTTGTATTCAAATATGTCAGGAATCACTGGTTTAAAGTACCTAAGTCAAGTAGGTCCCTTTTTTTCTTTCGTACCATTTTAATTGCCGCATTGATTATAGTCTTCTTATTGTGTAGAGAGACAGAATAATAGACTTACATAGATGACAACAACACGTCGCCTTAGTTCTTGTATGTTCAATAGACCATTTGTCCTTAGTTAAGTGATTAATTATCATTTTTTATACTTTATTTGTCATTTTAAAGTAGAAGTTGAACAAAAACTAAAATGGTCTATTGAACATACAAGAACTGGGGCGACGAACAGCAATAGCATTAAATCTGTGTTTGCCATAGTCCCACAGGCTCCGAGCAGAATGAAATCTTGTACGGCATTCATATTTACAACAACAACAAAGCGACGTTTTTCCGGATACCGTCATTTTCACGGACTAAATCTTTAAGGTTATATTATTGTTTTTGTGTTTAATTCTTGGAATTCCATTTAATTTAATTTAATAATATTGCTATCAAGTTCTGCAAGTATTTTAGTATTTATTTTTGTTACAGCTGTTTCGACTTACAGGGTCAGTTTTAAAATGGCCTTATAAGCCGAAACAGCTGTAACCAAAATAAATACTTGCAGAACTTGATAATAACATTATTAAACTTAATTTAAAAAATAAATAAAACTTTGAAGTTATGCTGGGATCCCAGATCCCAGATTCCTCCTTATCTATTCAAAGATCTGTTTCATAGAATCTATTAAATAGATCTGTGAGAACAGACTTCCTATGAATACACCATAGATTCTCATAGAATAGGTAGGTACATTAGATGGGAACGCTGCTTAATTCATTCCATGATCTTTTTCATAGAACGAAAGTTGAAATCGATTCCACTTTGGGTTTGAAGCCTATTCTCAATGATCTATTCTGTATATTAGCCTATTCTCACAGGTCTATTCCACAGATTCTATGAAATAGACCATTGAAAAGATCTGTGGGATCCCAGCTTAAGGTACCAGATTGTACCAAAAGATTATTTAAATCATAGATAATTTTTAGCACGAAAAAGTACCTACCCATACTCTAAACTTAAGTAAAGATTATATGGGTACCTTTTCTTCTTCCTCGGAAAGTCGGAATACGAGGAACAAAATAACATTTTAGTTTATAAAATGAAAAAATACAATACGAAGATCCACAACTATCTATTTTTTTTTCGCTACGAATTATTATTTAATATTTTTGCTCTATTTCGATTTGAGGTCAATAAAATGAATATTAAAAATATATTATAAGTATTATTGGTACTCGTATTCCAATCAACCTCGTGAACATTGACATCTGAATATCTATTTGAAAGTATTGACATATTTTTATCAGACGAACACACAGTATTTTCAAAGGTCAATTAAAATAAAATACTAATGAACTGAAAACTTTTTACAATAATCATTATTATATAAACTGGTGCAGACCAGTGAAACATCACGGGATATTATAATTGTAGGATTTGTGGAGCTGAAAGCATTTATAAAATATTTGGTTCGGGATCTTTGTCTTTCGAAATCAAATATTTTCTCATGTAATGATATTAAGATACACATTTACTAATAACAATAGGAAATAGTTTCTGTTGACAAATTAGAGACAAGTCAGAAATTTACCTTTCGAATGAACTTTGATATTTTTGATATTTTGTTGAGAACTTCTAAATTGTAGTTCTTTTTTTTAAGAAAGACAAACATTCCCGGGTTACGAATAACCCAACAATGTTTGAAAATCTCCTACTACTACCACAGAAATCCGAAAATGTTGCTTGTGTTGTGATGGCCAGCCGAGGAATCGAACACGCGACGCCCGGGTGGGACCCAAGCGCTATGCCCACTCAACCACTGACCAGTCATTCATTCAGAGAAGGATTCCGGAATCCCTCTTAATTCGATATTACCAGGGCCGCCGAGAGGGCACGTTGGCCAAGTCTGAAACTTGGGGCCCGGGACGGGCTCACGGGCCCCGGATTTTTGACTAATAAAAAAAGCCAATGACGTTTTTCCGTTCCACAATGGGTCAAGAACATTTAACAAGTTTGGGAATGTTATCCTTAGAAAATGGTCTAGCCAGAAACTTGGACTTTGATGATGTTATAAACAGCTTTGCAAACAAGAAAAGTGGAAAAGCAACATTGTAGATGACAATTTTTATTTGCCTATATTTTATAGTTTGTGGAGTTTTTACTATAATTTTAAAAATATTCCAATTTAATATTCCATTACTAACGTATCTGTGTTGATATTATAATAATTTAAGTTAGCCTTGAGATATAATAAACAACGAAAAATATGTAAATACACACACACACAGTAGCCTAACACAGTAGCTGTCAGCGGCCCTGCATATTACATATATGATTCATGTATTCTAGTCTGTCAATTCTGACGTCTTGTTGTGAGATTGTATTTGTTAAAATGTAGTTTTGGTTTTTTATTTCAATGAGATCCGCGTTATCTTTAACCTGTGATTGTTCCGTAGAAATTATATAAATATTCCATAACTCCTTTAATAAACTTTAAAAATCATCTGTCAAAATTTTGAACTTTAGAAATACACATTTCAAACGCAGAATTTTTAATTAATTAATTACAAATAAAATAATTTTGTTACCCAATTTATCGCACGTCTGAGTTATATATAATCAGTACCAATTTTGAAAATTAAAAGTTCATTGAATGTGAATAATTTCACGCACCGACGGCGACAACCCCAATTAGTATGTGTGAGATTATATTATTTGGAAATGGAATTATACTTTTTTTCAGCAAACTCGTTTTTCTGACGAATTATATTTTTCAGTGCGTAGGTACCTACCGCCAGAAATAAATAAATCTAATAAAATACCTATTTTTCTCGTTGTGCTGTGTTAGATATCTATGATTAGATACGTTAAACGTCGTATCTGCCAGACATTATAAATGATTTTTGTGTATTTTATATAATTATATCAACAATAATTAAATTACTGATAATATTTTAGTACCTACATTAATAATATAAAATATAAACGTATTTTTGTTACGTCGCCAATTGAATTTTGTTATTCTTTGTGATACACATATTGGTTGTCTTTTACGAAGTAAACCACACTTTTTAATCTATTTGATTTACTTAAAACCGGTATTAAAAAATGATATCATAAGTAAATTAAACAGAAAAAATAATAATTTAGATAGGTACCTACCAACTTGTGAATGGTTTGGAATTTTAAACTCACGTCGGGAATTCAGTGCATACCTACGCAGACTAGCTCTAATTATCTGATATTGACTTATCCAAAGCTTACCCCTGTCAGTGGTAACCTCAACGGCCTGACCCTTTTTCCAATTTAGTGAATTTATGAAAAAAGCTCGACATTGAAAGAGTAATCTCCAGCCAATTCTTTCAATCCAGCATATTGTTGGTGTTGGCATCTGAAAAAAAAAACTCTCTAATAATACCAATATTTTGGTTAAATAAGCGAACATGTCATATTCTGAAAAAGGAAAGTGGAATTCTGCTGGTACCATAGAAATTATTTTTTTGTAGCTAGTACCTACCTACCCAAATATGTATAATTTATGAACAAGCTAACGAGAATACACCGTTCCCGCCCAATGTTCGTAGAAAATGCGTTTAACAAAATAGTTCATGCGGGCCTTTTGAAATTTCGAACGCGTGACTAATGGATAAATGGACTGCAAGCTACGTCACGATTTTTTAGCCAATCACGGCTCTACCCCCTCGATTAGCTAACCTCTGCATTTTCTATGAACCTTGGTTCCCGCCTATTCGATTTTCAGACATTTATAAAATAACTAGCTGATCCGGCGAACTTCGTACCGCCTCAGAATCAAAAACTGTTGTCAATTTATTAGCTGAATTGATCTAAATTGTTTCTCCCTGCGTATACCATACCTTGATCTAAATTGTTTCTCCCTGCGTATCCTTTCCCCTCTCGCGTTCCCTCTCCCTCTCTCCACTCCACTTCTCCCCTTCCCCCGTCCCGCTAACCCCCTTCCTGAGTTCCTTTCCCCTCTCCCCCCTCCCCCCTCTCCCCTCCCTCCTTCCCCTCCCCACACCCCCTCCCCCCCTCCCCCTCCCCCCCTCCCCTCCCCCTCCCCCTCCCCCTCCCCCTCCCCCTCCCTCTCCCCCTCCCCTCCCCCCTCCCCCCCTTTCCCCTCCCCTGGTTCACAGTTAAATATTATACCCCTTACAATATTGCTGCAATTCTTTCAAAATAGGATAATTGGTTCCATACAAAATGTATGGGGAAAATAATTTTCTTCGGAGTGGAACACCCTTTACTTTTAGGAGTATGAAAAATAGATGTTGGTCGATTCTCAGACCTACCAGATAAGCACACAAAATTTCATCAAAATTGGTCCAGCCGTTTCGGAGGAGTATGGCAACAAACACCGTGACACGAGAATTTTATATATTAGAAGATAATGATCGCACATTACATCTTGGAATACAGGAAATGAATTACAACTAACTTTACATATTTTTCCCAGATGGATAGATCGCGATAAGGCTGAGCCCGTTGAGGCCTTCATCCACGAGTGGCTGGACCTCGGAGTGACCTACATAGGAGGCTGTTGTAGGACCTACGCCGCAGACGTGTCCAGGATCCGAAACCAAGTCTTCCGATGGCTGAACAAGCGCTATTCCCACTCGACTGAACCCTGAATGATCTCATTACATTAAAGGGGCATTCCATTTAGATCTGAATCCCTGCATATGGAATTCTAGAATGCTCAAATCTTTTGATTAAGTTGTTAAATTTTGTTAGAATTTTGTATTAAGAGCCGTACAATGTACACGCTGATGAAGAAATATCCAAATAACAACCATTATTATTACATACTATAAAATGTCACAGTAAAAAAAATGTTAAAAAACTCTTGACTGTTACCATTTTTGTTTTTTTTTTATGGAAGATAATGCTGTTTTCTCATGAAGATATTCGTATAATATATTTTCAGAGACAGACAATATTTACTACTTAATATATATATTTTTATATCACTACTAATATAAATATAATTTTACGCCTAAAATAAATAATGAGGTCTACTAGATCAAAGCTCAATCAAGTCATTTTGTATCTACAAAGATTTATTTATAAGTTGCTATCTAATGTTTATTTTAAATGTTTTTACTTACCCTACCGTACCTTACTAGTCGTATCATTAAAATATGTTTTAATAAATTAATAATGCCGACGCACTTGTATTTTACATAATTATTATTGACTTCGGCTGATTGACAGCAAAGACGAAAACAACTGTGTCGTCAATGCCATAAATTTAAAAAAAATATTGAATTAAAGTATTTTTTTAAATAAAATGACGTAATGTTTTTTGTAAAGCACAGACCAATGTTATATTTTTCAGAAATGTTAATTTTTTTTTTTAATTTTTCAAAAATAAAAATAATTAAAGCTCGTTTGTGGTTTCGTTTTCTTTCATGAAATTAATCGGGTAAGTAGCAATATAAAACCCATATAAACCTATATGATTTTATAATATATACAGCGCAAATCCTGTTTAAAAATTAAAATAATTTTATATAATTATAATAATTGGTAGGTATAATAAAATTGGTTGGCGCTTTTGTTAATAGTTTTGCTTGCTTGGAAATATATAGGTATGTGGTTACATTATAAATCTATACCAACACACAAGAAAAAGAAAATGAGCAAAAAAAATATATATCATTAATAAAAATAGGTAAGTAACCAGACTAACCAGTAACCACTAACACATAAATATACCAAACTACCTACTGATCCACCGTTAACATTCGTCAAAGTAAATACTTCAATCAAAACTCTTGTTTTCGGTCGTGCTATGCAAATTGGAAACAGAGTTAATTTGGTTAAAACAAAATAAGACAGTAAAAAAAGTTTTTTTTTTAAGTAAAACTTCTTTACGCACGCTCGACTGGGGCGGTAAGCTGGTGAATGTGTTACGAAAAGTGTGATGCGAACGGTGATCGATGCGAACGGTGATCGGGTGAGGCGAACGGTCGGGCCTTTACGCACGCTTGAAGTTGAGAGAGAGATATAAGTTAGTGAAGATAGAAAGAGAGAGAGTTACGTTTCGTATATTACTGTAGGGGCAAGAGAGAGGTGCGAGCACAAGGAATCATTTATTGAATAACCATGCCATAGGTCACCCCAAGGTCGTAGGTCACCCCAAGGTCGTAGGTCAATCCAAGGTCGTACGTCACCCCAAGTTCGTAGGTCACCCCAAGATCGTAGGTCACCCCAAGATCGTAGGTCACCCCAAGGTCGTAGGTCACCTCAAGGTCCTATGTCACACCAAGGTCGTAGGTCACCCCAAGGTCATAGATCACCCCAAGGTCATAGGTCACCCCACGGTCGTAGTTCACCCCACGGTCGTAGGTCACCCCAGGGTCATAAGTCACCCCATGGTCATATGTCACTCCAATGTCATGTTCTTTTATAAGTTATTGAAGTTTTACTTCAGTCGTGTGGTCTAAAGCATACTCGTTTTTTTTTAATTGGCAATTCACCAGTATATATTAGAGTTGGCACAAATATTCGGCTACAATTCGGTATTCGGCCAAATTCGGCCGAATACCAAATCATGAAAAAAATGCCCAATATTACTAATAAAAAAAATTATTTCAACAAAAAATCCGCATATTTAATACTATCAATGTTAAGTTATGATGAATGAAAACATTTTTTCAGCATTTGTTGATAGCAAAGATTGCGTTTTTCCTCATAAATTATACATGCTTCCGAAAAAAGCCGCTCACTATACAGATACACACTGCTACCGGGAGATGATAAATAGATCTTAGCAAATTCTGCTAGGCTTGGATACTGTTTTGCGTTTGCTGACCACCACTTGTAAGGGTCTGCTATTCGATCTAGGCCAGTGGTGGGGAACCTGCGGCCCGCGGGCCGCATGCGGCCAGCGAGGCCATTTGGTGCGGCCCGCGGGCACTTTTGGTGCGGCCCGCTGAAAGAACCGCAAAATATTTCACAGAACGGGATGGTTTTTTCACGATGCATTTTTAAGACGTTATCACAAAATCGTTACTAGCAAGTAGTTAGGATAGAAATAAAAACATGATTAAACCTCCCATTTTACTCTTATTTTTATTTGTTATTATGAAACGATAGTGAAATTCCATCGGAACTTTTAATTTTCTTGTATGGGACAGTCCCGATATTTCAGGATTTTTGGCAACTCTATTCGGAGGGGAATCTTAAGCAGTCTGTCATAAACATTATTTTCTAGTCATCGTTGCGGAAGTAAAGTGGATAGTCAATGAATAAATCCTATGACAACTACGAAGAAAAGAAAAGTTGAAGCTGAATGAAACGTGAAATCATTTGAAACTAAGGCTGTGGAAAGTAACTCGAAATGAATAACACGACGCATTTTCCAACACTGCAAGGACAAAAGCAATCTACAACGTTTGAATACGCTGGCGAGTGCGCGAAATAAAGTGAAGCATTTAAATAAACGATTTTATGACGTTAAAAGAGAGCAAACAGATTCTAACATATTTAATTACACAGTTCAACGTCCAACCATCGAATGTGTCTGATAATCTGCAGTACGAAATTATTCAATTACAAAGCGATAGATATAACAATCTCCCCAAATAAAGTCAGGAATCACTGGTTATAATATTAAGTCAAGCATGTCCCTTATCATTTTGTATATAATACAAACA
The DNA here is from genome assembly GCA_917880885.1 of Limnephilus marmoratus. Lineage (NCBI taxonomy): Eukaryota > Metazoa > Arthropoda > Insecta > Trichoptera > Limnephilidae > Limnephilus > Limnephilus marmoratus. The sequence goes on along the minus strand of OU862909.1, from coordinate 48,144,950 downwards.
ATAATGCCATGATAATTGCCACACTTCTGGCATAAAAAAATCATTACATATAATTTATTGTAATTAGTAAAATAAATATAAAATTATATTGCGGACAATAAATATGCTACAAAATATAGAAAAACCATTCACGTAATCAGAGTACAATTTAATTTAAGCTGGTTGACTAGTGGACTCCTATGCAGATTCATTCTAAAGGTAAAACCAATATTGTGTTCACAATGCAATTTCCTGTTGCGGATTCATCCGCTAACCCTAACGCATTTCGAAGGTAAAACCATTTTGGTGTTCTAGGTGCAGTATTAATTAAAGCTGGGGACTCACAAACCAGTTCGTTCTGACGGAAAAACTAGTTTTGTGTTCAAAACGCAATGAAAAAAATCCACATGTAATGTAATAAATCGTAGAAACCCGTTCTCGCTTTTGAAGTGCATTTATAAAATTTCAGTTGCTTTTATGCTGCCAGTATTAGGGAAAAGCCATTTTCATGTACTCGTTAAAATAGCTACACTCTGTATTTTTAAGTCTCCGCGTACAGATTCACCCTATAACTGAAACCAGTTCTGTGTTTAGAATGCAACAAAAAAATTCCAGGTGGGGTTAATTTTTTGACGCATTCCTCGTGTTAGAAGTGCATTTATAAAATTCTAGTTGCATACTTTGTTCTGCTAGAATTGGTGGAAAGCCGTTTTTATGTACTGAGTGGAGTTTTTTTAATTCCCCGCGTACAAACTCACTTTATAATTAAAACCAGCTCTGTGTTAAAAATGCAACGAAAAATTTCCAGGTGGGGTTTTATTTCGCTAACGCGTTTCTTAAGAAACCATTCTCGTGTGTGAAGTGCAGTTATAAATTTGTGGTTGCATAATATGCAAATGTGCTGCCAGTATTGGAGGAAAGCAATTTCACGTTCTGAGTATAGTTTTAATTCCCCGCGTATAGGTTCAACCTGTAATTAAAACCAGTTATGTGTTAAGAATGCAATTAAAACGCATCAGGTGTGATTTCATTTATTGACGCATTTCTTATGTTGGAACTGCATTTATAAAATTCTAGTTTCGTTATTTATGCTGCCAGAATTAGAAGAAAGCCATTTTCATTCTGGTCGTAGACTATGTGCGGAGTTATATTATTATACTATTTTTTTAAATTAGTTTTTTTTTTTTTTTTAAACCAGTTGTATTTTTTAAGATATAGATACACAATATAAGTAACACAATTTGATGAAACAATCAACGAATAATGGGTGTTGTGGCACGACCTACTCGCAAATGAAACAAATACGCCCACGGCGTGGTTACCGCACGCACTTCAATGATGCAGGTCGGAACCGGTCCCCTGCGAAACAAATATTCGGTCGCCGAATATTCGTCGCTTCGACCGAGAACTTAGCCGATTCGGCAAAATCACTATTCGGCATCTCTAGTACATAAGGCGGCCAACCATGCGGCCAACCGTCCCGCATTCGGCGGGACCGTCCCGCATTGGCGGTTGTAGTCCCGCATTAAAATATTTGATAAAATAGTCCCGCAAATCCTTTAAAGCGTCCCGCATGTCCCGCATTCCTATATTTTTATAATATTGACTATTTAAGACAAATAAACTTCCTCTGTCTTTATTCCATTTTAACCTTTTCCGTTCGTCTGTTGTTAAGTTGAGAACAATATTTGTCCCTAGAAAAGGCCCAAGATATCGATCTAGGGATTGGTTTATTGGTATGTTAAGTATATTGGTTTGTTAAGCAATAGTCAAAGAGGGCCAGCGTAGTATTTAATAAGTTCAAGCCGTGACACGTGATTGATAACCCGTATTTATCATTCCATGCCGCTGACCGCGAGAAAGCGAAGTTGTAAGTTCACTGAATTTCCATTCTTGCATAAATGTTTATCTTCATGTTCTAAGTATAGTTTAAATGCGCCGCATACAAATATTCTTAATTATAAATAACCAGTTTTGTGTTCAGAATGTAAAATTCCAGCTGGATTCATCTGATGACATATTTCGACGGAAAAAATCTCGTATTCGAAGTGCAGTTACAAAATTCTAGTTGCAGACCAGTGGCGTAGCGTGGGCGGTCGGGGGGGGCGGCCCACTCGGGCAGCACTTTTAAGGGGTAGGCAAATTTCCCCAATAAATAATAATATTATCTTGAAACAATTTTAACCATTTCAAATCATTATTTGAAAAATACATACTTTGAAAATCATTATTTGAAAAATACTTAAAAATACATATCTACAATACTTTCGTTTACGAATCCATCACTTTTTTTAATTATTTATTAAAAATATCAATAATAATATTTTTTTAAGCTGCAAATTTCGCAATTCACAGGAAAACCGTACGCATATTATGAGAGTAATACTAATTACAGCTGTTAACTCGCAAACAGATTCACTCTTAATTTTTTTTTACATCTCCCCTCACAGGAGGCCCTGAGGAAAATAATTTTCCTCAGGGCCTATGTCATCTTTGGGGATGCTGTGTGGAGGGTTTTAAAACCAGAATTGTGTTCAGAATGTATTAACGAATGAATTTCAGTTGTGTATTCATCTGCTGATACATTTCGAAATAAGAGACCATTATTTTATTCGAAGTGCATTGGAGGGGACCCACCACTTTCCCAACGGCGTTATAAGGAAACATATGGTTTCCTCCTTCACCGCACCGTCAAGACTCTACTTTTTTTTGAACGAAGCTACATTTATTTGAACGACTCTAGACCCTCCAATGTCCATGCATACGGGGTTAGTAAGCAGTATGCAAGTACTTACGTTAACATTATACAAAAGATAAATAGAAGTAGCAGCCCGTGGAATAGTTCTTCTGAAATAGGTAACGTCAAAAAGAGATAATAGTGTTAGTAAAAGAAAAAGAAAAATAAATATAACGGCTATGACCAGTCGAAGAAACCTTATGTATATAAAATAAGTAATGAGGAAAAAACAGTTACATGATTATTTTATAATAATAATATAGCTATCGGCCCAACCGCAGACGATGCTCGAAGTCCGCGTCCTTTAGCCGGTTCGAAGTGCAGTGGAGGTAATCCACCTCTTACCCGCCCTGGTATAAGTAACTGATGGTTACTCCTTCAAGGCTCTCGCAAGATTCTAATTTTTTTTGTTAAACGAAGCTACATTTATTTATTTTGAACGAATCTAGACCTCCAGTGTCCATGCATACGTTGTTAGTAAGCAGTATGCAAGTGCTTAACAGGAAAAACCAAATGCAAAAAATAGGTTAGTAAGACAAAGATAAATTAAACAGGGCAAAAGAAAAACTCATTCATGAGGCTCCATGAGGCGGCATTGCATCTGTAAAAACCCGCAAGCACCTGCATAAAATAGAGAACATAAGTAATACAATAAATCTCAAATCAATTGGCAAGTACCAACAAAAAATGTGAATGGCTTTCGGTCTGATCATAAACTACACTTAGCTTCCGTGTCCCTTAGCTAACCACTCAGTGAAGCCTCAAAGAATATTTGGGGTAAAATACCCGAAGACTAAAAGAAAATTCAGCGTTGGGTAGTCAGAGGCAGGACAAAGGATAGTCAAGGTCGTCTGATCAAGCCTCAAGCCTGCACATGTCATTGGGGGAGGCGCAGATAGATTTGAGAAGGATCTGTAAAATTAGTAATGTAACTAAAGGTGAAGCAGGGACGAGGTCCAGCACACCCCCGTATGGGGATAGGGAAAAAAATTGAATTCAGTTCATCCAGTAAAACATTGAAACAGATAAAGACAAACAAAATAAAACAAGGAACATGGCATAAATTAACAGGAAATATAGTAATTATTAACAAAACAGATCGCAAGGCAATTATATAAATTTTTTAAAACATAGTGAACAAGATAATATAATAACGCAAATGTAAAATATAACACATAAATCATAATATATAATAAAATAAATGTTAATAAAATAAAAGAAATAACATATTACAGAAACACAAAACCCATAAATCATAACAATTAAATCCAAGCGGTAAATGTAAAGGAATCATGAAGAGTGTCCGTGAATTCAGAAGCAAAATACACCTGGTACCAAGTTGTTTTACAGCTACTCAGCGACTCTAAGAACAGGCCATCTCTCAACCCAAACTTTCGTGAATTTCCTCAGGCACTCAAAGTTCACCTTATTCGAGACGAGAATGGTTCGAAGTGCATTGGAGGACCCACCACATACCCGCCCTGGTATAGGTAACAGATGGTTACCCCTTCAAGGCTCTTGCAAGGACTCTAATTTTTTGTATGAAAACGGCTCTACATTTAATAAATGATACTAGACCTCCATTGCCCTCGCATACGTTGTTAGGTAGCAGTATGCAAGTGCTACTATGTACAGTTGATAGTAATTATAAAGAAAATCTTACCTGGACCTCTTTTAGGTAAGGGGATGAAATAACAATAAAGAAGACAATATGTAGGCAGTATGCCTACCCTAACTTATTTATGTACATAAAGCACTAAGCAAATTTCTAACAATGAAATAGCAATCATGGTAGACAGTAGATCCACAGACGGAGGTGCTGCAGCGCGGATCGCCCGGCAGTCCTGCTGAAAGTTAGTCGGTGATCAGGCAGGCCGGATACGAGGTTCAGATACCGCGCCCCTAAGCCGACATCCCGGTGGTGCCTCGACGATCAGTAAGTGGGAGATGGGGACGTATCGCCCGAAGACCCTGAGGAAGTGAGCGTCGGGTTGTCGGAGGCGGGGCGGAGAGGTCCCCTAGCTCGCACGGACCCCCCTCTGACCGCCAACCTTCCCCAGGGGTGGCGCGGGCGATCCGAGAGGCAGCACTCCGGGAGCGCTTCACAGGTTCACGTAGCGGAGACGAGGTCATACCCCCCCCCCTAATATGGGGAAATGGGACATAACATTACGGAGTTCAGTTCTGTCTCCGGGACACTAGCTCAGCATTACATGAATCTAGAATTGTTAAAAGAATTTACAGGTAAAAATGCTCCACTGAAGTAAGAGCACAATAAAGTAGTTGGTATCCGGAAGCTCAATCCGAAACTAGCTTCTGTAGTAACCTAGGAAAGCTTACCACCTCAGTTGCAGTAAGAACCTGAAAGTGTTTTTTCTTGGGAGGCTACATTAGAAAAAATAAAAATAAAGAAAAATTAAAATTCAAGTTCAAGTTTAAGTAACGGAAGAAAGATAGAGAGTAGACGATATGTTCAATATCTTCCGGATGGCGGCCATCTACAGGTACATTATAATAATTTGGGGGGAAAAGATCAAAGTTTGCATAGCAATATGGTTGCAATAGCAACAGGAAAGCGGTTTTTCGCAGTTGCATATCCCAGGAAAGGCTGTTGTTCAGATCGAACGAGAATGGTATGATAGCTAATAATCACCGCGACAAAACGGGTTTCCTGTTGACATTATAGAAAAAAAAATGAGTAAGGAAAGCATCACGAGTAGATAGATGGTTAATAAAGTAATATGGAGCAGTAAGAACATAGAAGTGGCAGGATATAAATGTGATGAACTGTAGAAAAGATAGCAAGTGAAAATAAAAATAAAAAGAAGTATAACAATAGTGAGAGTTTCTACTGAGTGGGTACACAAGTTGGCTGTTTTCCAAAGAATAAAAAAAGGTGACAATCAAAATTTGGGAACGGCTTCCAGCCCAAAAATTTTCTACGGCTGCTGTAATAATCCAATATATAAATAAAATGCTTTCCAATAGAGAGGTTGCACTCAGAACAAAGTAATGGTTTCCTGCACCCGACACATGTATTTCTGCGGAAGATGTTGCAGTCAGGACCTGAAAACGGTAAGTTAAAAACTAGCGTATACAGTAGTAAAAGAGTAATAGGCCATGTCCATGAGTTCAGGAGCTAGTACACCATTGGTTTCTATTGATTTTACTCTAGTCGTCGACTCTAAGAACAGACCATCTCTCAACCCAAGTCTTTGTATACTTCCTCAGACACTCAAAGTTCACTTTGTTAGACACGAGATCGGAATTCCAAACCAGCCTCGTAACCACTTTCAGACCGCCCAGTAATTCGTCTCGTGCATCCGTCATGATCTCGCAGTGCCACAGAATGTGCTCGGCTGTTTGATCCGTACTGCCACAGGCGCAGTTAGGATGGGGAGACAGAGAGAGTCTATGGAGTCTCCCTCTGAATTCCCCATGACCGGACAGATGCTGGACCATATAATGGTCCAGGTTAATAAATGCCCCTTCCATTCTGAGTTTAACTGATGGGAAGAAGGAGAAGGTCCATCTTCCCATGTTCGACCTATCCCATCGAGCTTGCCACTCGTTGAGTGTAAGCTCGCGCATTTGTCTTAGCAGACCAGGGAGGGTCCCGACTCCACCTGGTGTAATTACTACACCAAGATGGGTGGCAGGGAGTCCCCTGGTCAGCTTCTTTTTTGTGAGCACCTCCCTAATTTCCAGATCGATTGGCAGAATACCTGCCAGCACAGGAAGTGCGTCCGAAGCAACTGTTCTGTAAGCCCCAGAGAAGTGCATTGAAGTTCCCACCACTGTCCCGCCCCGGTATAGGCGACTTATGGTCGCCCCTTCGGAGCTCTCGCAAGAATCTAATTTTTTTGAATGAACGACTCTACATTTAATAAAACGAATCTAGACCTTCAATGCCCCTGCATACTTTGTTAGGTGGCGGAAATGTAGGATCGCCTACAGACTGTACTGTAATGGTCAGTATACTAATACTACAGGTGTTAGTGGTACATAAGAAATTCGATATAGAAAACAAAAAAATAATATTTCAGCAACCATCATGAGTTATGCATGCAGTTGCTGATGAACGGAGGGAGACCACACACTCCAGAGCTGCAGGTATCTGTGTATGGAATAGAAAAAAAAGCAATGAAATAAGTGTAGATATACAAAATTGAAATAGAAATGGTGAAAGTAACCAACCGGCAACCGGCAGTCCCCGTGAGAATGAAGAAGGTCGTGTGTCCAACGTTACGACATCCAAAGGAGTCGTCCTTTAGCCAGCTAGCCGGTGGTGCCTAGACGACGTAATTGGACGACCATTCAGAAGACCCTAGGGAGGAAAGCGTCGGGTAGCCAGAGGCGGGACGGACAACCTTCGGACGCCGCTCAGTCTTTCCCCCAACCCTTTCATATCAGGGGGGGTGGCGCGGGCGCCGGGTGGAGCCCACCAAGTCCAACAGGCCGGCCCAAACAAGTAAAGCAGGGACAAGGCCCAAAGTCCAACCCCTTTACTGGGGAAAAGGACAAAACAAAATAGGCAACGGAGTTCAGTTCAACCTCCAAATAAACTATATAACATAGGGAGAAAAAAAGAATAAAAAAATAAAACAAATGAAGACAAAATAATAATACATCAATCATTGATGCTAAATGAGTTGATGTTGGAGACCCCCATGGCGCTCATGAATAGATCATGAATACAGAGCAATATGAATATAACTTAATGGTAACAGTAAGTAGATGCTGTAAAAAAAGGCAAAGTATACTAAACATGAAAAATTGAAAAAATTAAATTAAAAATTAAACCGCAGAGCTGCAAAACAGAAAAGTTTAAATATTTATATAGCCGCAATCTTCCAAAATGTAAAAATTTTGGTGAAATAGCATAACAATATAGAAGGGGAAGAAATATAATGTACATGTAGATTGTAGACTAAAAATGTTGACAATACTGCAGAGCTGCAAACAGTAAAGCTGTAAACTTTTAAATGAAAATAACAAAAGAAAAATAAATTAAAAATATAAAAGTATATACATCAAAAGCAAGTGAGTGAAAGAAATTTTTTGAATCGTAGTCCGTGGTATATCAGGAACAAGTACACCTGGTGACCTATATTAAACTAGTCAGCGACTCTGAGAGCAGGCCATCTTTCAACCCAGATCCTTGCAAATTTACGCAGGCACTCGAAATTCACCTTGTTCGAAACTAGATCAGTGTTCTACACTGGTCTAATCGCTACATCCAAACCATCTAGCATTTCCTCTCTAGCATCCATCATTATCTCACAGTGCCACAGAATGTGCTCGGCCGTCTGGTTGGTGCAACCGCACGCGCAGTTGGGATGAGGGGACAGGGAGAGGGAATGAATTCTTCCCCTGAACTCCCCATGACCAGACAAAAGTTGGGTCACGTAGTGGTCTAGTTTTAGGAAGGCCCCTTCCATTCTGACTTTAACTGATGGGAAGAAGGAGAAGGTCCATCTTCCCAAATTCGACCTATCCCAACGAAGCTGCCACTCCTGGAGCGACAGTTCCCTCATTGAACGAAGCAGACCAGGGAGAGTCCCCGGACCACCCGGAGTTAAAACTACACCAAGATGAGTTGCCGGGGTTCCTCTGGTCAGCTTCTGCTTCGTAATCACCTCCCTGATTTCAAGATCGATTGGTAATAAACCGGCCAAAACAGGCAAAGCGTCCGAAGCAACGGTTCTATACGCACCGGATAGTGCCAACAGAGGCGTACGTTGGCCCCTCTTGAGAGCCAAGAGTATGAGCGAATTATCCAAGCGGTGCTCCCAAACAGATGCAGCATATGAAACTTGCGACACATATACACATCTGTATAGAATTCGCAACACAGGATTACGCAATCCCCACTCAGCTGTGGAGAGTCTCCTTAGCTTCAAAAAGAGAGCCTGAGCCTTGCTGGATACATCCTTGACGTGAGACAGAAAAGAGGACGATCGATCTAGTGTAACGCCTAAGTATTTTACATTATCGAAAAAACGGATGTTGGACTCTCCCATTTTGATGGTCGGGTTTCTGTTTCTGCTGAGATAACCCTTCATCAGGAGACCCTTGGTCTTGTGGGGAGCGAAGGTCATTTTGTTTCTTTTTCCAAAATCCAGGAACATCTGCAAACCTTCACTGCCTTTCTTTTCCACTTCTTTTCTACTGTCCCCAGAGACCAGATACATTTTGTCATCAGCGTAATCGACAGAGATACATCCTTCAGGCAAGGGTAACCTGGAGGAGTCATCGAAGGCGATATTCCACAGGTCAGGACCAAGAATGGAGCCCTGCGGGCATCCCATGTCTGCTTCCCGCTGGATGCAAAAGTCACCAAATGAGATTGTAATAGTTCTGTCTGACAGATAGTCATCGATGACTTTAAACAGAAGTTTGGAACACTGCCTGTTTTTCACCTTCGTGCGTATCATTGCCCACCACGCATGATCGAAGGCACCAGTTATGTCGAGGAAAATTGCCACAACGTACCTCTTGGGACAAACCTTCACCCAATCAAGCACATACGACAGGGCGTGCACCGTGGATTTCCCGGGGACGAAACCAAACTGCATATCACTGGCCGGGGAGAGTGTTTTCCGTAGACGTTCCCTGATTAATTTCTCCAGAATTTTACCTAACACAGGGAGTAATGTTATAGGTCTATACGCTTTTATGTCTGATAATGGTTTGTCGTTCCCCTTGGGTATAATCCGGAGCACGCCGCGCTTCCATTCTGAGGGAAAAACACCTCTTCTCATGCATGTGTCCATCACCTGGAAGAGCTCCTCCTTGGCGTGGACCCAGACTTGCTTCGCAATTACGCCGTTGAGCCTATCATGCCCTGGTGCCTTCTTAGGACCCAAACCCTTAATTATAACTTCAATTTCTGCCTTAGTAGCCGTGCCAGATTTCTAATCTGTTTATGGTGGTCACTTTCCCCAATTACTGAATCTACCAGAGAAGTGCAGTTATAAAATTCTAGTTGCAGACTATGTATGTGCTGCCAGAATCAAAGAGAACCCATATTCATATTCTGAGTGTAGTTTTAATTCGCCAAATACAGATTTAATTTAACCTGTTATGATCCAGTTTTATTACATTTTTTTTTAAGAAAGGGAATCTGTATTTAAAATTTTAAGTTTATTCTATTTTAGGTACTTTTATTTTTTTTTTTTGAGCCAATCCACATTTCCAATATCAAAAATTTAATATTTTGAAACAATAATAATAATATTTAGAAACATAAGAACGCCGGAAAAATTACTATATCTAGATTTTAGAACAATTTTGTTTTTTGCAAAAGGATAAAAAAACAATAAAAAGGAACATTTAAAATGCAAGGGAAGAACCGGAAATTTTGTGCGCAAACATTGACAGGCAAAAGTTTATAGATATTTTTTCTTATCATTCGAAGGGTTAAACCAGTTTTCAGAATGTAAAATTCCATTTGAGGATTCATCTGTTGACACAATTCAAAATAAAACATAATCTTATTCGAAGTTCAGTTATAAAATTCTATTTGCAGACTTTGTTCCTATGTGCTGCCAGAATCAAAGAAAAACCATTATTTTGTTCTGAGTCTAGTTTTAATGCGCCGCATACAGATTTAACTTAAACCAGTTTTGTGTTCAGGATGTCAAATTTTAACTGGATTCATTGGATGAAATATTACGAAGGAAAACATTCTCTTATTCGAAGTGCAGTTATAAAATTCTAGATGCAGACTATGTTTGTTCTGCCAGAATCAAAGAGAAACTATTTTCATATTCTTAGTGGTTTTATTTCTCCGCATACAGATTTAATTTAAACCAGTCTTGTGTTCAGAACGAAAATTTTCTGTTGTGGATTTATCCCCCTCCACACAGCATCTTCAAAGATGACATAGGCCCTGAGGAAGGTTATTTTCCTCAGGGCCTCCTGTGTGGAGTTAATGTAAAAAAATCTGCTGACACATCTCGAAGGAAAAATTCTCTTATTTATTATGCATTGAAGTACCCACCACTGTCCCGCCCAGGTATAGACGACTTATGGTCGCCCCTTCGGAGCTCTCGCAAGAATCTAATTTTTTTTAATGAATGACTCTACATTTAATAAAACGAATCTAGACCTTCAATGCCCCTACATACTTTGTTAGGTGGCGGATGTGGGCACGCCTACAGACTGTACTGTAATGGTCAAGCTACAATTCTACAGCCCATTGAGGAAAACCTCAAGGACAGTCAAACAGGTGTTAGTGGTACATTCAAAAGAAATTAATCAAAACAGAAAGTTTTTACAGCAACCATCATGAGTGTCAGTTCATGTGGTTGCTGATGGATGGAGGGAGACCACACACTCCAGACCTGCAGGCATCTGTGCACAAGAGAAATTAGTTAAACAAAAGTAAACAAAAATTAAGTTTGAAATGGCAAGAGTACCCACCAGACGCCCGGCAGTCCCCGAGAGAATGAGGAAGGTTGTTTATCCAACCTTGCGACATCTAATGGAGTCGTCCTTTAGCCAGCTAGCCGGTGGTGCCTAGAAGAGAGTAATTGGACGTCTTTGCCGAAGACCCTAGGAGAATAAAGCGTCGGGCATATTTATTATGCAGTCATAAAATTCTAGTTGCAGACTATGTATGTGCTGCCAGAATCAAAGAGAAACCGTGTTCATGTTGTGATTGTAGTCTAAATGAGCCAAATTCTTGATTTTTTTTTTTGAATTATGCAATTCACCCTAATAAGAGTGCTTTGTGCCGATAAAGTTAAGGACGATAGTTATAATTTTGAGGATAATCTATAAGAGAATGGGACAAATCAAATATTGAAATCATTCAAGTCTATGAACTTAAATAAAACTGAAAATACCCGAGAATTGTTGATAGACAGCAAATAAGGAATACTGAGGGGAGAATGGTGGGTGATTTTAATGAGCAAACGATATATTTATGTTTTTGAAAGCAGAATGTTTTTTACAATTAAAAAAGACATGTTCAAGAGTCTCCTCTTCCACACCGCACTGGTAGAGTGGACTATCGAGGACTCGAATTTTATACAAATGAGCTGCAATAGAGCAGTGACCAATTCTCATTCTCGAAATGCAGGAAATAAATCTTTTGGATTTTTTTTTGCCGTGGAACCAAGGTTTACTTGGAATGTGATTTTGAATTCCAGCATAGAAAGATCCAGTTCGGGTTTTCGTATTTCACCAATTTTCTTCCCAAGAAAGAGACCTGTTGGATTTAAGAATATAGAAGACGTCAGAGATTGGAATTTTAAAATCTAAAGTAATATAACCAGAGATCGTTCCAAGTTTAGCGAGAGAATCGGCTTTCTCGTTACCCTGAACTCCTAGATGACCAGGGACCCAAACCAATATTGTCTCAAACTTTGATTAGTTTAGAGAATTAAGGATGTTTTTAATATTACAAATAAGGTAGTCTTCTGGACATCGAACGATATTTGAGGATATTTTTAATACTGCACTAAGAGAGTCAGCGCACAGTAAGGCTCGACGAATATTGAGAAGCTGGATTTGAATTAAAGCTTGTTCAATAGCGAAACATTCTGCCGTAAATATAGAAATTTCTTTAGGCAGTTTATAAGATAGATTTAAATTGAATAGGGTATTTTCACAAACTAGGGATACCGCTAAAAATATGTGGATGATTTAAAGATTATTTTTCTGATTACGAATATCGCATTAAAAAAGTTTAATTTTAATATTTTCATTCATAATTATTGATTTCAAAATAGGCCTGACGGCCTATAACGGCAAACGGCCCACGATTGGTTGAGCGAATCATGACGTCACGCCCGTCAACGTTCAGAAGTTTATCACCGCGTTACTATCAAAAGTTTAAACATTCTCGACTTGTTGGCGGTTATTGACGGTTTTATTTCATTTTTAAGATGCCCGTGTTATGTTCCTATAGTTTTATGTAATATTGTTCAGCTGTAATGACTGAACACGGTTTTTTAAAGGCATAATCCGACAACTTGCCTAAAATAGACGCTACAATGAGAATGAGAACAGTAATTTTCTAAGCCTGAATTTCGGGGTTTTAAGACGATACTGTAATAAAAACATTTTGTATGCAGAAACTCTCATATTATATCCGTTGTATTATATTTTAACAACATACACCCAATATAGAGTTAATTCTGGTCCTTTTAAAGTATATTGAACAAAACAGCAAGTGATATTTCGTAAACTAACTTCCCTGTCATAAGATGATCTTTAAAATTTTGACCATTTTACAAGTAAATTTCCCTTATTTTAAGTGAATATTGAAATAAACGTCCCAACTGCACCCAACCATCTGGACCCAGTGAGACTATGGCTTCCCCAATTGGGGTATGTTGTGAGGTTGAAGGTAGTGGGGAGGAAAGGAGATGCGGAGGAGGAAGGTGGGGAAGTACCTGGCTTTTCAGATCTGGTCACTAATCACTCTAATCAGTGACTAATCACGGATAAAGCCATTTCACGAACATTTCAATTCGGAATGGTGGTCTTACACCAGCGCGTTACTGAGAGTATCTTTCACTCTGGAACGTGCCGCAAACGAATAAATTGTTAAAAGCAATACAACTTATCAAATACCTATCAGTGGCTGAGTTAGCAATGCGTTTGGGTTCCACCAAGCGTCGCGTGTTCGATTCCTAGGCTGGCTAGGTCCTCCATCATAACACAAGCAACATTTTCGGCTTTCTGTGGTGGTAGTAGGAGATTTTCAAATATTGTTGGGTTATTCGTAACCCGGGAATGTTTGTCTTTCTTTTTTTTTTTTAAATGTATATACCTATATTAAACATATATTACTATTTACATACAAATATACTTGTTCACGCCGGGATTGCAAGTCGAGAGCCGTACCCCTCGACCACGGAGGCCGTCATTATTGTGTAGATATCCATTTTACGACTGTAAACATGGGTGTTTCCACGTTTAAATTATGAATATAAATGGTCAATAACTTTTTTTTTTATTGTAATGTTAATTTACGAATCTGAAAAAAGTAAGCCGGCTCCGACGAAGAGTTAGCTTCTCAGAAGCTGGGGGTACTGTACTAAACGGCCTACAGATACAACAGATAGTACACAACTGCTGACCCTGTATAAATCACAAGTCTGCCTGTTGAATTTGGCAGCCACCTTTGGTCTAGAGCCCCAAAATACTAGATAAACCCTTGATTCACAATGCAGAAACGTACGGTCCGTTCGATAAATTTCGCTCTCTGACAAACGGATTGCAATGTTTAGCGCAAAGCCTTCAGGTGGGAATGGTGTCCTTGTTCTACCGGTATTTTAATAGATGATGCTCCAAGGAACTAGCGTCATTGATCCCCTCGGCACTTGTGTCAAACATATTAAACAAACTCGCAACATTTGTAAACGGTCGACATTGTTATCGCTTTAGAAAGGGTCGTTTAAACATCTAATTTTGGGTTCTTCTTTTAGTTTTTGTATACATGTGTATCAAACTATATATGTTTCGCAAGTGGGAAGATATATGATAAACATAACGATTTAATTCGAGCAAACTGGAAGTAAATAAGTAACACCAACTGCAATTTACGAACTGATCACAAGATGTTCGGCGGCGGTGACGTCACGGAGCCACTGGGCAACCAAAGGGCGCGAAAACATCGTTTTGGCGGCATTTTAAAAAGGCGTATTTTAAAACGTTATAGAAAATTTATTCGTCGTCGTAAAAATAAAACAAAAATTCCGTTATTATCGTAATTTTTTACTTAATTTTTTTCAATAATAAAAAAAAACTGTGAAAATACCCTATTCAGGGATATATACCGACGCGCCACAATCTTTGAGATCGGATTTGGATCCATCTGTATAAATAAGGGAAAACCCAGGAAACTTAAATGATGTAATATTTTTAAAATGTTCCTCAACATTTTTAAACGTATTAGATGAGGTTAAAATGTTCGCCCGAAAGTCAGAAGTTATAACTTTGGGGATAAAATTGATAGTATCAAATGGGATACTTAAAATGGGTAGCATTGGATCTTCTTGAAGATTTTGGAGGGAAGAGGACAGAGATCTGTATGAAAGAAAACTTTTTACTAGGAGGGGGAATCGATTTTTATCTGTCAATCTTTTGTTGTCATTTAAATTATTATACAAATGATCGAGACTTTGTCGTAAAGGATGCCTTTTTGATTTTAGCACGTTGATCATCGAGGGTTGAGTTATCCGCAAACATTTTACCTAATAAGTTAGCCTTTTCGGTGGCGGTTTTTGCTAGTAAGCCATCAGGTCTGGTAAGAGGTGGCAGACTGGATTTTCAGAAATTGCGACCCATGGAGCCCGCAAGCGACCAGAATTGCCTGCTGCCATGCGGGCATGCAGCCTGCTTTCTGCTGATCTGCTGGTCGTGCTCGAATTTTGACCTATTTATGATTCTCTTGGTTTCCTTTGCCATTTTGTTGTAAGCTGTTCTGTCTTCGGATGTTCTAGATGTGTTGTAGGCTCGGTAAGCCGCGTTTTTCGTCGCACTGCTTCAGCGCATTGTCGACTGAACCACGGCTTTGAGCCTACACCAGTTTCCTTAACAGTAGATTTGATGAAGCCATCCATCGCGGTGTGATGACGTCACCAATTTCCTGGGCACATCTTGAGGGATCCGAAGTCCGAAAACAGACAGCTGACCACGGGAAAGCATTAAAATGTGCCCGCAGACCGAACCAATCTGCTGACCTATAGTGCCACACTTTTCTCTTCAGCCTCTCGTTTAGTGGTCTGAAGTTTACAGGGATTGATGTCGTCACCAGGCAGTGGTCGGACGATCCTAAAGGCGCTGTGACTTCAATCTTGTAACCGTGTGGCGCATTAGTTAAAAATAGGTCTAACAGATTGGAACGGTGAGTCTGGACATCAGGAACCCTTGTAGGCTCCTGAACCATTTGCTCCAATCCGTAGCAAAGGGCAAAGGATTCCGCTTGGCGTCCAGCCGAGTCTGTAGATCCTGAGAACTTCAACCAAGGTTCGTTATGAACATTGAAGTCCCCCAGGACCACAAACTCTGCTCAAGGGCGGATCCAGGGGGGGGGTCATGGGGGTCATGACCCCCCCCTGGGCTGGGTCCAGGGCCTAGGTGAACCTACTTTTTACTTGTATCTATTATTATCAAAATTAAATTATAACTTCTTGTGACTTGACCACGACTATGTGACCCCCCCCCCCTGGCACTATGTGACCCCCCCCTGGCGCCAAAGCTGGATCCGCCCTTGACTCTGCTGTAGGGTAGCGGGGCGAGAGGTCATCGATAGTGTCGCTTAAATGTTTGAAGAGCTCGGATGTATCCGATTCGCTAAGGTTCGGTGAGCGGTATAAACATACGTAGAATCTTACCGTACTGGCAAGATTGACGCTTACCCACATTACGTCGAATCTGGAGTTTTCCAGATTCGACAGTCGTACACAGTTGACGTCAGCTCGACTATAGAGACAGACACCTCCTTTAGGTCTGAACTTGCCTGCGAGGGTGAAGCCCGGGCAGTCCAGATAGGAGGCGTCTACAGGCTCGACTATCTGTGTTTCAGACAGGAAAAGAAGGTTCGGACGTTGAGAAAAAAGGTGGTGGTGGACAGAGTTTAAATTGGTGTGCAGGCCGCGAATGTTGGTGTAATTCACCAACTGTTTTGGCCTGCACCGGGGACTCCTGCTTCCCGCCGTTGTAAAGATGTTGCTTATATTTCTTGTTAAGTTCATGATTTGAGTTGACTTTTTGTTTTTATGAGGAGAAAGGAAGGTCTGGGAAGGAAAAGGTATGAGGGATGGGTAGGATGCTGGGGATCAGCTTCCAGGAGTGACGGACGTATGAATCCAACCCACCCACTGCGGTGCAAGGCGATGGGCAGGGAGAGTCCGGCTGGAGAGGTCGCCTAATGCGCCCCAAACGCTGCTGCTGGGTCCCCCCCGGTCACGAACCGGCACAACAACAGCGGCGGGGTTTTTGCACTCGTTGATGGGGCAACCCACCCTCAGTCGTGAGCCTGAGGGTCGGGCCCCTGTACTACCGAGCGGCCCGAACAACGGTAACCGGTTGTAAAGGGTCTCCCTCAACCAGCATCTCCCAATCCGGCCCGCCACGCAGAAGGTGAGCCGACGCACCCGCCATCAAGACCCGGACAAACCTACCCCAAGAACTCGGGCACCCCTGCTAAGTCACCAACCGTGGCGAACCACTTGGGGTGACCTGTGGCAGAGGTGTTGGTCTTCCAATAAATGGTTCCCAGGGCGGCGGTACCCATACCCGCCTACCAAATTATATTTTATGTTTTCGTATATTTTTCTGTTATTATTTCTCATCCGTCCTACTAGGTACTTCAATTAAGAGCGTTTAACCAGCCAGCGGACGAAAATCCACATTTCGTCGAAATTGTTCTTCCGATCGTGCAGGGCGGTTACAATGAGAAAGATTAATTATTCTCCGTACCAGCTTTTTTAAATTATAACTCAATATCGAATTTATTTCAATCCAAATTAGCTTTAATTTATACCTTCATCCAAAAATGCTGAAAGGCGTGATGATAAAACTATTAAAATAGTGTACTTTTTGTAGTTATTTTTTGATTATAAGTATTTATCATTTTTCAATAATGTCGAAATTTAATAAGAATGTTAAAAAAATCTGAAATATATTAGTTTGTAAGTGCGCAAATAAATACACAAATGGACCAATTTTCGTCAAGAAACACATGTACGTACATAATTTTAAATAATTTTATTGAAACTAAAATTAAAATTCTAATACATAACTCTGCTAGATAATGTATTGATTTATTTTACTGCATGATTACATTATTTGAAATGGGTGTGGTATAATACAAAAACTTTTTTGAAAATTTAACAAATCTGCCAACGACCTATGGAATAACCTTATTATACTAAAAAAATTTAAAAAAATCTCAAAATTTATTACATACGAATGCTAGATAAAAGAACAATCTTTCGAAATCCATTTATAATTTTTTGTGGAAAAGAGTCAATACGTCTAAAATCTTTTTTGAAAATGACGTATTTCCGGCTTTCTCTGGTAATGCCCTCTTAAAGTTGCATAACTACATAGAAAGAGCTCTATTTTTTGTTAGGAGGAGCGGGGCGCCACCAAGAGATTTCGCACCACCTAATAATTTAGCAAGGGCCGCCCCTGTGTAGAGGGGTAGTCCGTGCGTTGGAAGTTCGAGTTGGAAGATTGGCTTCGGTGTGGAAGTAGCATATCTTTTAATGCATGAATAACTTTTGAATAAAGAAATTACTGAAAACCGCTGAAAACCAAAGAGTGTTGTTTACTTGCCACATTATATCTCGAGTTTGTGAGACAATGGCAAGTCTATTTATAAAACCTCATTGCAATTCACCCTAAAAAGAGTGCTTTGTGAAAAAAGTAGTTTGACATTCGTTCTTTCAACGCGGGCATTTTCGATTTCGACACAAATCGGGACTGCCTACATTTTAGTTACGGGTATTGGGGCTATTATCAACGCTTATTGGTAACCGAAACATTTTAATTACTGTTTTCTCCCTTCCGGGGACAATGAATCGTGTTGAATTTGAAATATTTCGATTATGTACTCAATCAATCGATTAAAAGCGGTTCCTAGATATGTTTCGATTTCGGGCATCCCTATTTGTGTTTTGACTTTGACATTTCGATTTTGGTGTAATTATATTATCTATGGCGGGAGCGTAATTTGAACTTGAACAGTCGACGGTCGCCAACTTCGCTCACCGAAACTTCCTCGAGAAACCTGCGATAACCAGAAAATTATTTTGATAACCTTTGGTGTCTTAAAATTATTCCAGATTAAACCGTCAATGTTTTTATTCTATTAATTAGATATTGTTCAATGTGAGTAACCTCTAAAGCTGATTTCTTGTAAAAGTACGTTTCTTGTAAAATAAGTTATTCGTGTATAATTTATCGAATACCTATTGATTTTTTAAAGTGACAATGAGCCCTGATATTAAAATACTGGACGCTGGATTCTCGACTCAATTGGCTGTCCATGTATCCGAAAGGGTAGACGGAGATCCTCTTTGGACTGCCAGATTCCTATCAACAAATCCTGAAGCTATAGTTCAAACACATCTGGACTTTTTAAGGGGTAAGTTTCATGCATCATGAAACACATTACGTGGATATCATGGCATGGATGAATCGTTTTGTTGATAGATTTTTGGTTACATTTTAGGCAGGCAGAGAAATATGATAATGTTTTTTTCAATCATTCTATTTGTCCTTGTGATTATAGGTGGTTCAGACTATATTGAAACAAGCACATACCAGGCATCCGTCACTGGGTTTGTCAAATATATGAAAGTGACAGAAGAGGAAGCTTTGGCTCTCATAAGAAAATCTGTTGAACTGGCAGCTGAAGCTGTTAGGTTGTATCGCGAAGAATTTCCAGGTAGGAACGAAATACTTTGTTGTTTTCTTATTATAATATTCATTGAATATTGACTTTTCTGTAAACCATTACCCAAAACTAGATGCGCATCCACAAATCGTTGGGTCCATTGGTCCGTATGGCGCAGCGTTGCATGATGGGTCAGAGTATACTGGAAATTATGCAGATAAGATATCTAAACAGGTGATTATATTTTTCATGTACCTATATATTTAATTTATTTAATATTATGAATTATGATGCGTAGCTATAAATATAGGGTATGTACCTGAACAGCCCCGGATCTACGACTTTTTGAAACCGGGGCAGAAACTTAATAGTGGAGCCCCCTGTCGATGAGTGGCATCCCCTCTCGTGAGGTGAGTGATCGTCGCTTTGCTTGACATTCGGCCGCTCAGCTCGTGTAGCCACTAGTTCTAGAAGCAACGGGGATTCCCCCTGACAGAGACATCACGTACAAATACTTAGGATACCTTCATAAATTGACTAAGGATGTGTTCAAAAACCAACTGGGCGTTTTAAAAACAAATCGATAATCGATAAAACAACGTGCGCTGGATGCCAGACGCTTTGTATATCAAGTTTTTTTTCAATCAGACATATAAATTACGATTTTGGCGCCCCCCGGGGCAGGCGCCTTTGTTTGGTTAGATTCTCCTCTATGAAGGGTTAGGTTAGGAGGGTTACTTAGGCTCCCCTAGATCCGGGGCTGTACCTGAATGATTTTAACCAGTGATTCCTGAGCATGTTTGAAGTGAAAAATATAGATATCATTTTGCTAACTAATGATAACTTTTTTTAATTAAATACAAAATATATATTTTTCCATCATACGTCGCCACTGGGCAGTTGGGTACATCCTAGCAGATCACATAAATTTGCACTCTGTCTAGTTCAAGCAGCAAAAAAAGATACATGTTAGGGCGTTCGGTAGCGAAGTGTGATAGAAAAACTTATTTTTATTTTTAATTGAACAAACCGGCAGCAAAATGACATCTACATTGAAAACCTAACTCGAATAAGGCTTTGTCCTAGTGAGGTTGATTATTATGTGAAAAAATATGCTTCATGTTGTGAGAGAAGTTCCAAATGAATAAATATTTTTTTACTCCAAATATACTCAGGAATCTCCTGTTAAAATCTATGTGCTGATAACGCTTATAGTCTTCTTCAGAATAAATTATGTTCAAATTCCTTGAGATCCCAAACTATAAAACTTATCGTGTTATAACTGGAATCTTACGAGAATGCTTTTCTCGTGTTTCAATGAAAAAGCAATTTGTATACTTTAGCATCGTTATAATATTTACACATCATTTCTAGAACATTGTTTTGATCGAAAACCACCCAGTCATCAAATAGCCCAATCCAAAACATTATCTTATAACTTATAACCTATATAATATATGTATTATACTATCTGGATTATATGTACATGAATCGTCCAGTTGATTAGTCAGACATCTCTAAAAAATCGAAATTTGAGTTGAGTAAGCAGTTATATGTAACAGTGTACTTTCTATCTGGTACAATACAGATTACTCATAAACCAATAAGGAACTCCAGTCCAATTTTTTTTTAATGAATAATGACCTTCTAACTTAAATAACTGCATATTTTATTTTTATTTTTAGAGTTAGTTTTAATAGTTACAATAATTTTCAAAGTTTTAATTTTTCAATATCCCCAAAAACCACCGTATGTGTAGTGAATAGTGTGGCGTCATCACTCACAAAAAGTTATTTTTATTTTCAACAGGTATTGTCATTTTATATGACAGCATAAATATACCAAACCACCCACTATCACAGTTATATGGAAGAAAGTATGATACTATTCGATAAGTTAAAACATTATTTAGGTGGAATTATTTATTTATTATATTTTTCAATATTATTACGGAAGTGTTGGTATAAAAATTATTTGAAATAATTATTTTTTTAGCTTTAAAGAATCGAAATCAATATTAATTTAAACCCAAGCACCAAACTGATAATAGTAGGGGAGCTCAAGTGGGGATTTTGGGATTTACTCAATCCAATATCCAATAACTATGGGATTGTGGACCTATTGAGCACCCATTTAGCCTCTTGGGCTCCCCTACTATAAGATCGCGCAATCAGCTGTTCAACTGGCGCCATTTTTAAATTCGGAGTTCGAAGTATTCTCCCTAGAGTAGCATTACTATTTTTTTTTGTGCAGTAGTTTTTGAATATTTTCAATAATAGAGATAAGCTAATAAGAGATATCTTTATTTTTGAAACTGAATTATTTAGGCCTAAATAATGTTTCAATAAACACAACAACTAAATCTCTATAAACAGTATGTAAATAAACAAATAAGATGAAACATTGTTAATACGATGGCTTGTGGCATACCTACATTCCCATACAATGACTTTACGGTGATCATTGACGTCACTACTAAACATTTCCATAATACCAACTTGACGGCGTATTACTATGACCCGATTAAAAAAGGACTTTTTAATAATTTTTTAAAAACTCTGCGTTTAATATTATTTAATAAAACTTATATATTCAGAATCAGCATTAATTTATTAGTCTATATGAACATATTTTTCAGCCATAATATTTTTCACTGGAGTTCCTTATTATATTGCACAAAAACTTGTAGTGAATTAAGTAAAATTTTGATGTTGTTTGGGTCACAAGTAAGATATTTCAAAATGTCATACATACATACCGGATCGTTATGCCTCCTGGTGTTATTTTACAGCATATTTAATTTGTAAAACAGAGACACATGAAAATAATATTTCATGTATTGCTTTCCTCGTTATCTCAAAACTTAGTATTTGGAGATGTCTGACTAATCAACTGAACGGTCGATATCTAGGCAACAATCTTGATTTAAAAAGAAATTGCATTTTATTTTATTTATTACTTATTGTTTGTCTTATGATTGTGTTTGGTAAGTTTGTTGATAATTTTATAATTGTATACATAGGAGTTAAAAGATTGGCACAAGACACGCATTGAGGTTATGGTAAAGGCTGGCATTAAAATTTTTGCCTTTGAGACGATTCCCTGCCAGATTGAAGCAGAGGCCTTGATATCGCTTCTTGAAGATTATCCTGACGTGAAAGCCTGGCTCTCATTCAGCTGTAAAGTAAGTATTTTTATACACTTAGTAAAGGCACTGCTCAGAATCATTGTACTGTATTATTATGTCAAACAAAATTAATTTATTGTATCTTGATTTTAATTATTAACCCCTCGGGCCTCGACCAAATTTTGTAACAAGGTCAAAATATTTCCATTTTGCAATAAAATCCAAATAAATGGAATATTTCTGTATCCGAAAACTAAAAACTGTTTTGAAAAGGTTCAATTTTATAATTAGAAATAAACATAATTTTTTAAATATAAAAATTTTGCACGCAAACATGAAATAGTTTTAAAAATAGCTCACCTTTAGTGATCTTCCGAAAATCCGTATCCGCGGATATCCAAGGGAAAAGAAAGATCCGTATCCGTTACTTTTCTCGCGGATCTTTTACCTTATTAATTTTCAATTGATAGGATGAAATGCTATAATATATAAGTGATTAGGTAGAATTAAAAAACTATTAAATTCCATTCAGAGTATTTTTTTATTTCTTAAAATCAAATATTTTATTGTATTAAGTTACCATATTGTTTCAAGGTCTCGCACGCCGACACGATTGAATAAGAAAATAAAGATCCGTATCCGCAGATCTTGACACCAAATATCCGTATTCGGATCCGTATACATTTTTAACGATCCGGCACATCACTACTCACCTTACGTTTTGTCTAACTAAGATTACTGATAATGAAAAAAAAAAAACGCATACATGATTTATTAGGCAAATGTTTTATGTTATATGGCATGTAGAGCGAACAGCCAAGAAAGGAGTGTAATTTTGTAATTTGGGAGGCGGAAATGGGTACCGCCGCCCCGGGAACCTTAATTGGATAACCAACACCTCTGCGATTGGTCACCCCAAGTGGTTCACTACGTTTGGTGATTTAGCAGGGGTGCCTGGGTTCATGGGGTGAGGTTTATCTAGGTCTAGGAGGCATATGACCAGGACACACTGAACCCCAGGTTCCTACCCACCCCTTAAACCCTTTTCCTTCCCAGAACTCTCCTCTCCTTCCTTTCCTTAAAAAAAAACCTCCACACAGCATCCCCAAAGATGACATAGACCCTGATGGAAATCATTTTCCTCGGGGCCTCCTGTGTAGAGCTCATGTAAAAAAAAGGAGAATATATTATAATGCACATGTAAAAAAAAAGGAGAATATATAATGCACATAGAATGGTAGAAGAAGTCAGGGACGCCCGAGAAAAACATGGCACGACCAAGTGAATCAGATACTTGAGTCGGGCCATGTCAAGAGTCAGAATAATGGAAGAGCATGTATGAGACGATGTATGAATGTAAACGAGGCAAGGAGTGTGTGCCAAGACCGAGTTGTTTGGCGGTCTGTCCTCTCTTCCTACCCCTGCAGGAAACGGCGTGATGGTTAGTTAGTTTTTTTTAGTTTATGTTTTATAAAAAAAATTTTTTTCAAATTTTGGTGGGAAATTTTGAATTTGTAAAGGTGCACATTTTAATTATTTTGCGGTCAATTTAAAGATTTGATTATAAAGCATGGTATTTTCTCTATCCAACACCATTTAGATCATATTTCTAACCATGATAGTAAGGGAGACAACAATTTCTATGAGACCATATAGGTCTTCCTTCTTACAGTTGTTCCGAAAACCGAACAAATAGACTTGATGGGTTAAGATAACTCGCCTAACACTATCTTCACTAGAAATATGAGTTAACAATAAATTTACACACTTTAATAAAATACTTTTATTATAGAGATTATAAAGAGCTTTGTTGCGGTTACACTGCAAAATTGATGGAGTTCGTCTGAGATTGGCGGCAACACAGCATCTGCCTGTATGTAATATAAATAATATCTGCTTCTCTACACAAGCATTGCTTAAAAGAGAAGCGTTGTACTGTAATTGAATTACGTACGTAATCAATTATAATCTTCTTTATATATAAAAATTTATGTTTCTTTGTTTGTCCCGTATGTATTCCTGTAACATTCCTCTGATTGCGATAAAAATTTTGCAGTTTATTGTGGAGGTTTATATATATACAGGGTCATCAAAAAATAAATCTGTTATAAAAAAACTATTAGAGGTAATTCAATGGTCTTGATCTTAAAATATGCGGAAAAAGATTAAAAATTTCGTACCTTAGTATGTTTCTATATGTGCACCGTTCGTCGCCCTGCAGATGTCTAGTCTGTAGTCGATTTCTTGCCACGTACATGCAATCATTTCAGGAGTAACTGTCAATATAGCGGCAGAAATTCGCTCCTGAAGGTGATCCAATTCCCGCTAGTCTGTAGTCGATTTCTTGCCACGTATGTGCAATCATTTCAGGAGTAACTGTCAATATTGCGGCAGAAATTCGCTCCCGCAGGTGATCCAATTCCCAAAACTTTTCTGCGTACCCAACGTTTTTAATGTACCCCCAGAAAAAGAAATCCAAAGGGGTAAGGTCAGGACTTGGTGTTGAAAAATTTGTTTATTTCATTTAGTTTAGCGGAAGAGAGGGAAGGCGAGTGGGGAAGGGGGGTTAGGCGACGAAGGAGAGGAGAGAGGTTTGCAGTAGGGGGGGAAGGGTCGCGGAAGGGATACGGGGGCGGGAATAGGGACGCATGAGAAAGGACATGCAGGAGAGGGGTGGGTGACGAGGGACGGTCATTGGGAGGGCAAAGGATAAATAGTAGCAGCAGGGGGTAAATTTGGAAAATCCATGCTTCTTAGCTGGACGGACAGCTGTATGTGGTCTGTTCATGAGTCGGAAAACTTTCCGATTTATTCGTGTACCCACCATGGAAAAACAAAAAATATTGTGAATCCAAAAGCACTTTAACAAACACAATTAAAAAATCGCTTCCGTTCTTTGAGTGGCATGGCGGGTATGCACTAGTAATAAATTATTTTTTACTCCAAATATACTCAGGAATCTCTGGTTAAAATCCTTCAGGTTAAAATCCTGTAGAAATTTTGGAAGACATACCGACTTCACAGTTTTAGTTTAAAAAAAAATTTTGCGTCATTTAGCGGTCGTCAAGAGGAAGGAAGCAGTTTTTTTGTATGGACATGTTTTTTTCGATGTTGGTTTATTTTCGTGGATTGATGATGTTTTAATTCATAATATAATATTATTTTCAGTTAATCTATGTTAATTTATTAAAAAAATGAACCAAAAAAACTCACTCATGTACAGTTTTATTCGCCAAAACTCACTCGCGGAGAGGTTAATGTTTCTTTTTTTGGTGATTTCTCCCAAAAACAGCGCTATACAATTTATCGGGTTATTATTATTATTATAAACTGTTCCAAGTCAAAAAGTCGTAAGTGGCAGATTGCTATTTTTTCAGGTTAAAAAAACAGAAGTAATGTTACCCGTTTATATTTTTATTTTATTTTTTTACATTAGCTATAATAATAACAGTCTATAATAAGAAGGCTCTGAGAAAAAACCCTCAGGGCCCCATGTCATTTTTGGAAATTATGTGTGGAAGGCATTTTTATGGAAAGGAAGGAGAGGAAGTTTTGGGAAGAAAAAAAACTAAGGGTGGATAGGAATCTGAGGGTCAATGTATCCAGGAGTAACAGACAAATGAATCCATCCATTTGATGTGTCAAGAGAGTCTGGCTGGAGATCAAAAGGTCTCCCTCAATCAGTCTCAGTCAGTAGGTGGACAACCATCTGCCCCTAAGACCTATTAAATCCTCACCCCACGAACCTGAGCACCCCTGCTAAATCACCAAATGTAGCAAACCACTTGGGGCGATCTATGGCAGTTGTGTTGGTTATCTAATAAATGGTTAATGTTTTTTATTACACAACATTTCAGGATGATGTGTCTCTGGTCCATGGAGAAAAGTTCCAAGACGTTGCTGTTCACTGTTATAATTTAAATCCAAAGCAAATATTGGCAGTTGGAGTGAATTGTTTGAACCCAGCTTATGTGCACAACTTGTTTGATGGCATCAACCGCAATAAAGATAAGGAGATTCCGCTTGTTGCGTATCCAAATAGCGGCGAGAAATATGTAGTGGAACAAGATGGGTAACTATTATAAAATTTATTTATAAACAAGTCATTTTAGGTATTTGTTCTATGTAGTAGAGCTGTTCAAAACCACGTTGCTCCAATGAATTAGAAGACATGTGGTGAATTGTTGAACTATAAGCTATGTGATAAACGTCTTTTCAATTTTCAATGATATTGAAAATGGTTCGATGCTCTGTAGAGATCCAGCTTGCACAGCACGGGTGTAAGCTGTGCGCCCTAATGTTTATGTTGCATCTGAAACCGTTTTCGAATT
The DNA here is from genome assembly GCA_917880885.1 of Limnephilus marmoratus. NCBI lineage: Eukaryota > Metazoa > Arthropoda > Insecta > Trichoptera > Limnephilidae > Limnephilus > Limnephilus marmoratus. The sequence goes on along the minus strand of OU862909.1, from coordinate 48,118,410 downwards.
ACAGCTTCAAATACAACAGAAAGATGAACTGTAAATTAAACGATAACGAAAACTAAAATGGTGTTTGTTGGAATTGGGTGATTATATGTGTACTGGGAAGCAATGACGTTATATAAATAAATAGACTCGCCATAGTCTCATATACTCACAATATAATGTGGAAAGTAAGGAACACTCTTTTGTTTCAGCGATTTTCGGTATAATTTCTTAATTCAAAAGTTTATTCCTGTGTGATAAAGATAGACAATGAAGAAGAAGAAGATGAATGTCATGGATATATGAGCGGGCGGCGGCGTATTGCTTGCCACTTTTTGATGGAATGTTCGCTGTCTCCTTTTCTTGAGGCCCACTAGAATAAAAGGTCCGGCTGCCTGTCGGAGTTTGATATGTCGAGTTATACAATAATTATAATAGGGCAATGACAGTTTTCAAATGGTGGCGATTGTCATCAATACTTGTTAGAACTACTGATTTATGCGTTGTTTTACCGCAAGCAAACAAATAAACAGAGTGTTTAGGCTGATTAGTCTGCTTTAAAACAGTGAAGTTTACTTGACAACAGAAATTTGGACGCGTAGCAGTTTAGTACTAAAGTACTAGATATCGAGATCGTTACAATTGTCTTGTTCTTGTTTTCCCACTTTGAGATTTCTACCCCTCGTCTAATATAGTATGTAACGTCATTGCTGGGAAGATAATGGATTAAGGGAGAAGGAAACCAAACACTTTCCTCTGAGAAGCCGCAACACAACACAATCACAAATAGTTTATTTACTTCCACCACAGTACCTCGAGGTAATTAACGCCAACACAAATAAATACAACACAGTTGTATTTTCGATATGTTCATAAACGAGATTATAATACAAAACAACAAGTTGCTTCCTTCCAATGTCCCAAAAAACTTCAGGTTTTTTCACAAAAGCACTTCAATTCAATTGTTTTTATTGTTCTCTTTTCAAATGCTTTCATCAGCAAGGTTATATATGATTTGGGAAAGTAGGAACTGAATAAATGACATTCCGGTAGAAACTATGCATATTACCATTTCAAAACCAAACATTTTAATTTTAGATTTATGTACATAATTAAATACTTTGTGAAATAACCAATACTAAGAAATAATACACAATTATAATATTTTTGTTTCTGTTTTGGTTGCAGTTGGATAGGCCAGGGTTCCAAACCTTTGGAGACATTTATTGAAGATTGGCTAAATCTAGGAGTCAGATATATAGGAAGCTGTTGCAGGACTTATGCCAAGGATGTGACCCAAATCAAGAAAAAAGTTATAGAATGGCAAAAAAATCACTGAATGTTAAGTTGTCAGCAGTATTATATTATGAATAATATATTTTTGTTTGGTGTAAAGATTTTCATGGGTTTTGAATTTTAGACTAGTTTTTTCTCCATAAAGATTTTTTTAGTACATAATATATATACCTTAATTGGTTGATATTAACCTGCTTATGATTGAAGAAAAGAAAGTCCAAAATCGTAATGCAAAATATACATTTATTATAAAAATACAATGGTGTACCTATACTTAAATCCATAAAATTTGTTTCAACAGTCTTAATCAATACAAATATAAAAATATACATAAAATATAGTTATTTGGTCCTTTCGGTATAATAAAAACAAAGTTTATAATATTTGAATCCATTTTTATGATTCCTGAATAGGAATGCTTTATTGGCTTATAATATTACACATTAACATTAAATACATATACATATGTATGTACAATTTGGTTTCAGTTATATCTTACACGTTCCTCATGACAGAATAACCTCTTAATTTCATTATGTAATAAACTTACCATCAGACTATTTCCAAAGGGGTAGGCAGAAGGATGGAATGTCACCAACGCTGTCGTGACACACCATCCTTTTCATCATATTCATTCATTTGATCATATCTTTCAGGCATATCCCTGAATTCTTCTTCCATCCACTTGCGTGTCATAAATTCTCTTAACCCCTCCGCAATTTAAGCAGATATAAGCGTTAGAAATACGACAGCAGTCAAGTACAATAAGCGTGTTTATACGTCAGCGCGTGTGTCTCCATAGAAATTGTTCTAATTCCGTTATTGTTTTAGTTACATCCCTAAACCAAAAAGTAAAAGGTCGATAATAGATCAAGCTGTACATCCCTATCAAGTTGTCCATAGAAATATATAACAGGAATATGCTGTCAGTCGCGTAGTTGACACAAATATTTACCCGCCCACATTTACTACCGGCGGCTCGACCACGCTCGACATTTTTAATTTTTATTAAATATTTTTATATGAAATGATAAAAAAGTGAGGTAACAAAAGTGTTCATTACACATTTATACAATAGAATAGGTATTGCTGTTTACATAATCTGTGATTTTTAGTACTGTTTTCACATAAAAACATCATGTGAGTCATTTTTACCTATTTTTAATGTTTGCATTCTAAATTTTAATATTTACAAATGCTAATATTTATTTGTAATATAATAATTTGAAAGCTTATTTTGTAACCTTTCTAAAACAGTTTTTACTATTCGGCTACGTTCAGAAATGTTTCATTTATAGAGCTTTAATGGTGAAGCAGTAATAACAAAAAGTTTTCGTAAAATGTCATTTCGTTTGAGACAGTTTAAGGGCTTAAATGGCGATTTTCGGAGGGGTTAACACTTCTTTTTCATCCATCCATCACATCTATGTGTTCTATCTTGGGATACCTTATTATATCTACATCGGACTTGTATTCTTTTAGATATTGTTATTTAATAATTCAGTCATAGATCTTAGGGTTCTCATTTCTACAGAATTCATTCTGTTCTCCTCCTATCACTGCCAGTTCCATACCTCACTGCCCATACATTAGGGTTTATTGTAACCTCGTTGTGGGCTGCTAGTCTCACTTCGTTTACAGCTTTTAACTAACGACTACTGCATTCAGTCCCTATTAATTAACTACATATATCTAATATTACACTTTGGCCATAAGAAATAATATAAAAATGTACAGTTTGTTGTGATATTGAATGGAACAAATTTACATAATACATATGTTAAAATTTTCAAAGGCCTTTCCCGGTTTTAAAAACTATTTCAGTTTTATGTATGAAGATTATCACAGAGTGTTTTAGTTCTGTAAAGTTATGGGATAAGGTATTATTATGCATTAGATAAGTGCTTGTAAAATGTGGTGGTGTTTGTGCTTTGAGATGTTTAGCTTGTTATCAGTCTATTATATGTATACAGAAATGCAGTACTGACCTTAAAAAATTCTTATTACTAAAAATATAATAAGTGATGAACACATTATAAATAACTGTGATTATGTTAAATTTCTCAAAGACAAATAAGGCAAATTTAAGGTGAATTTCCTATTTATAAAATTTATAAGTGATAAATAATATTGATGCCTTAGTAGAACGTAAAGTATGTAATATGAATAACTCAATGTAATAACTGTACTGCTGCCTCTAGGGGACATGTTTAAATAAATATATTGATGCTGACTTGTTGATATTTTTATAATACATAGAATTTATAGTATTACGCAATTCCTCGAGTTCTACTGAATATAAATTTGTCATATCCCGTTAATCGAAGAAAAAATTTCATGAACAGTGCACTGACTCCTGCAAAACAATTACTATTTAAAATATTTCGCCCGGGTTGTCGGCAATTAAAATTAAATTAATCAATTATTATTAGTATCCTCGCGTATAGCACCATGCTGATTGAAGTGGGGAACTTCAAAAATCAACTCGTAAATTAAACCCGCAAAAATTGAACTGCGGTTGTCGACATTCTGAAATATTGCAATGACGGTAGTTTGTTTTGCAAAGAAAAAAGAAACACGCTCTTTTAAAATTAAATTCACAGACAAAACTTGCAATATTGATGATATCTATGCTTTCAACCTATACAAACGGATTTTTGTGCCAAGCTCGAAATTCTACCCAAGCCGAGCTTTAGCAACTGATATACCAGGCCTTAGTGGAGAGAGTTGTACGAAGTTAGAAAGGGAACATAACATTGGTAAATCCAGTATAATTTGAAAGGTAAAGAGAATAACATTTTCGACTATGTAGCATCCACCCTCTAAGAGCATCCCCAAAGATGACGTAGGCCCTGAGGGAAGTTATTTTCCTCGGGGCCTCCTGTGCGGAATGGATGTAAAAAAAAAAACCATTGGAAGGTTCTGGAAAAGGTCAAACTCTCAAATATTTCTGAAAATTCCGCTGTTTCAGATTCCAGTAATTATAAAATCGTTAAACCGAACAGGCTTGGTTTTTAATTCAGATTATAGAGACTATACTATAAAAAAAACTTAATTAAATGTAAAGAGTACGTTTGGTGTTCTCTCTTTCTAAAACTGGTTATATCATATGTCTGACCATAATAGAAAACGAGATAGAACGAGTTTTGTGAGGACGCATCTTGGGTGGCTGATATTGCACAACGTGATTCAACAGCTAATGATGTTTCTTGGGAAAACGCCAATACGTGACCCGAGCTGTTAAGCGGGTATCACAGTGATGCGCTATACAACTTGCAGAGAGACATTTTGCAGGTCTCTTTTCTACATTTGCAATGTTCTTCCTCTGATCCAAAAATGTTACTAGTTAGTTCAAGGGAGTTAATTAAGGAGATATGACAAATTCATCAAATAAGGACAGTACATAAGGCATATTCGGGATGAATGTCAGCAATTGCTCTCCTTAGCATTTTGTAGTGTCATGTTGGGCTGCAGCTGCGCGATGGCCAGCATCCTCTCGTGTCGCTCCACCTCCAGCTGTTCCCGCAGCTGACGCACCTCCCTCTGCAACAGGAGCAGGCTGGGCCAGGGCGAGGGCGCCCCCTTGGGCCCCGCGAGCGGCAGCGAGGGGCTCCGCACCAGCCAGTCACCTGCCTCCTCACAGTCTGCTACCGGTGGTTAATTGTTAGACACAGTTCAATTTTGATTTTCTGGCAAGATTAGAACATTCAAATTTGTTATATTTCATTACATAACATCAAATGTAGGGAAACACTTTATTTATTATACCTTACCAATGAAAATCAAGTGTAACATTGAAAACTTTTCACCACCACCTCGACAGAAATCACAAGAACTTTATCTGAACATTGATGATAACTAAAGACCGGATTATATTCATATTTGCATATGCATTTGCATATTTAGACCCTTTTCAGTGGTACTTGCATATTTTAGCAAAAAATTTGAGATCTTGCATATTTACGTTCGATCACGTTCATCGTTCACATAGTGACACTATAAACGTCAGATAGCTAAGTGCGCGGCTAGTGAAAACGCTTGAAACTCATGGATTGGCGTTGAATGAATCTACTCAGGTTACGAAGAAAATTTGCCTTATGGATTCCTCGTTGCCAAAGCCATTCCCGAGTAAACTCAAAGAAAAGTTTGAAAATTTACTCAACAGTAACCCAGGGTTTGAACCCTTGTGCCAAATTGATAGCTTCATCAACGGGGCAGGTGAAATTTTGCCCGGCACAATAAGTTCAAATATCGCACCCAAATTTAAATTCTGTCCAGTCACATCAGTAGATGTAGAACGCTCCTTTTCCTCTTACAAAAATATATTAAGAGATCGTAGACACAATTTGTCTACAGAACATGTAGAACAGTACTTAGTCATATTCGTTTTTAAAGAAAAATTGTAAATTTCTCGTTAAATACATTTTGTAATTGATATTTTCTAAAATACGATTGTTATCCTTGATAACTAATAGCTTACCAAAATAAAAAATATTTAAAAATATGACTTCCTGTATTATTTCATGTTGCATATTTTGGCCCTTTTTATGGATTTTCGTGCATATTTGAGCTATTTTTATTGCATATTTGCATGCATATTTTGGGCTGTTTTTGTTGCATATAATCCGGACTTTAATGATAACTATATTCTATTTAAAACATTTGCCAGTTATGGTAGCAAAATAAAATATTATTGGTTTTGGATATATATTCTTAAAATGTAAAGCGGCCAGCCTGTTCAGCCGCTCTTCTGGAAAACAGCATACTTTGCGTTTTCAATAGTCAATATATAGTTCAGTTGTTTTTTTTTTTACAATTGTATTTTACAAGAGTCTATTGTTTGTTTCTATCTATTGTTCAGTTTGATTGTAAAAGTAACAAATGGAAATTTTTCCTGGAGTAGGGATATCAGATTAAATGTTACGTTTTAAAAATATAAACTGAATAAAGGCCTATCCGCACACAACAGTGCCGACACGATCAGTAACGTATCCATCAGTGTCAGTGAAAAATGATATTGTGGCATACATTTTGTACGACGCTATCCGCACTCGTCAGTGACAGTGACGTTCAGTGATGTAAGTGCTGCGCCGACGCTCGCCGTGATCCGGCGTGAATTTCTAGCGGACAATATTTTGCCTGACACGGTCGCAGTGTTTCAAGAAGGACAACGAAAAGTTGATTGAATTGGTCCGTGTATATCATGCAATTTATGGCCTTTCACATAGAAAATACATAGACATTAATTTTAAAGCAAACACATGGAACAATATTGGGCGTAAAAAGAGGTAAATTATAATAATTTTTTATTATAATTAAATAATTTAAATATAATAATTTTAGTTTAGATAAAAGTATGTCGAAACAATGTTTTGACATCCTGAAATACTCAAAAAAAACTTTGATTCATCATCTATCAGATGTTTATATAGGGTGGTGAACTCTCCTTCTTCTCTTTTCCTCCACGCATTATGAACCCAATGCCTTCTTCTCACATACATTTCGTCTTCATCTAATATTAAAGCAATCGCTGCTAATTGTGATCTTGAATTTCGAGGCATTTTAGCACATGAAACTGCTGCGCAGAGTCTAGAGTGCCAACTAATCACTGCGCGCGTCGTCGCGTCGTGTCGGTACTGACATGTACAAATAGCACGTCACGGTACTGTACGGTACGGAACTGTCGGTCACGTGCCGGCACTGTTGTGTGCGGATAGGCCTTAAGAGCGCATAAATATTATTTAATTGAATTTGAACTTTAATTATTATTAGATTATCTAAGTAACAAAAGGAAATAAATAATAGAAGACAATACGTACAATGTAATAAATCACCTCCACCAACCATGTGCTAGCCAAGCAATACATATTTGCATGATTTTCTCCAACTAATGTTAATCAACAATATGTAGTTTATATTTTCATAGCTTCCTAGATGTACTTTCTTTTTAGATTGCTTCGTTATTTTAAAATTTATTGCTGATACGGAGGCAATTGAAATCTACAACAATTTTGAAATATACTGTAATATCAGCTCGTAGTGTAGTGGAGCTGGCAACACGGTATCGCTTCCAAGTAAATAAGCATTATAATTTCACCATTATCAATTACACATCTGCCGGATCTGCCCTGATGATGGACACTGCAATGCTGTCCGAAACGTACAGTTATTTTTAAGATTTATGTATTATGTTAATATTGAGTGCTGTAGAAAGACAGGTATTTGATAGAAGAATTGCTGCATACTGTGTTTATTAATCCATGCACAATTATAGTTTAGGTTGTGCTACTTTTGTGTATTTAAGAAATGATGCACATTATTAAAATATAGTTTATTCCATAAATAACAGTATTTGTAAAGTATACTACTAAGGCTCTGGAATTTTATGGTGATATTTTGTCAAAATAAGCATTTGATAATATGTCTGTAGAAAGATATCCCATTATATATAACTATTGTAAACCCAATTATTCTGTCCAACATTGATTGTGCCACGTTTCCAATCAATATTGATTAGCTAATATCTTCTAAATTCACTCAAAAGTTCTTAGGGGAAATTATTATTGACACTAACCACTGTACCTTAGAATAAGTAAAGTAACTTTCTTAAATGTCATTTACATTATCAAAAATCACTTAAATGCTGGCATAAGTATTACGTATTTGTAGTACTGACAAAATCGAAGCACCATATTGTTTATAGGTTTTTCTTTCAATGCACCATAAAGAATAATTCAGCTCCAGTCTATACATGAATCAATCCAGTAATTCACCCATCAACCAAGCCCAAAGCAAACAGGATAGGACAGAAGCTAGCATGCAAATATAAAGTCTGTTCATCGTTATAACAATACTTTATTGAAAGTTAATGTGTCTACATTACTTTATAAAATATTTCATACATATTGAGTATAAGAATAACTTGATATAATAAACATTTTGATAAACAATTGATTCAAACAGTGACTACAGTATACATATAATAATATGAATTTTAAATATGCGATTACAATATCATTTTATTTAAGAATATTTCATGAGTAAAGCTTTAAACTTAACAATTCATACAATAAATGAACAAGCTTTCTATAAACATTTTAAGAAAAGTGAATAATCCCAATATAATCACAACAACAGAGAAATTCCTTTAATGAAACAGTAAAATCAACACGCACCTTTTGCAACTAAATTATTTTGCAGCAAAACTTCTGCAACTAATTTCACATATAAACGTGAAACTATGCTTATAAAATAAGTAATCTCAATAAACTTTAATAATAATATAAACTTGCCAATTTCAAATAGCATTGTCTTGAAAAAATATATGTACTATCCATCACAGAAATACTTAATAGTAAATAATGTTAAATAAGGCTTACTTTTTGGCACGTTATTTGACTGAGTTTTTAACATCAGCGGTAAGATAGTTAAAGATTTCCACTTAAAATAATATGGTTTGTTGGTGTGCAACTAAAATAAATATCAAGGTAAGTAATATATTTTACGAAAATAAACATGTGTCATTATATTATGAAGGTACTATAAATAAATGTGTTAATATTATGTCAAAGTGTTAGTTCCCAAGTTGTTTGAATAGCATTACCAACAGTCAAGTTCTCAGTATAATCACAATGCAATACAATATAATCATGCTTCTAAGGCATCAGTCAGTCAAATAAATGAAAACTGCAATTTGAGAACTACACGCTCGCTTAACAAATAATATCAATATGTAAAATATGTAAGGCAACACCACAGCTGAACACACAACAGCAAACTATACTTGCGAACCAGCAAAATAATACTATCCAAAACCAACAGACACACACACACATGTACAGAGACAGGGCACAAGCGACCACCGAACAATGAACACAAGTCAGTCAGTTAATCAAAGTGATGGGTCTTTCTAAGCTGCTTTACAAAGGAGCCACAACACCAAGCCGAGGCCATGGGGAGTGAGGGGGCTCGGGCGGGGAGCAGCACGGCCCCCCGACCCCCCCGGCAGCCCAGCCCGCCCCCCCCCAGGAGGGGGCTCGACACCCTGCGAGGGTTGATGTCCAGGACAGGGGCTGATCTCCGCAGAGGACTGTCGCTACTGCACCGTCCCAGCTCCGCAATAGACGGGTTAGAGCGGTTTAGCTTGAATTTGCGTTCGGTTAGAAGCTTTTTAGTATCGGGAACCTTGTGCGCGCAGGTCTTATAGTCTGCGGGTAGCGCGCTGTGATTCCGTCTTACTTTGGATCCCAGACCGCAATTCAGTTTCACGTTGAGCGGTTTCAAGTTGTAGCACACATCGAATTCCGATATGTGCGGGGAATTAGAATTAGCGTGAGATTTATTAGTTATGTGTGCGTGTGATTGTACATTACCGCACGATAAATGGGCCAGGTCCACTGCGGAAGACGCCACAAGCGGCCGCATGGAACAAACAATGAACACTTGAATATTTCAGATCTCAGACCTTTACAAGAAGTCAATATATTAATTCTTGACTTTGTACTACAATATTATATTTAATGTTTAATATTCACTCTTTAACCTGGGAGAAGTATCACTTATAAAGGAGTACAACAATAATTATTACAATAGTTGATTAGATTGTTGCGGTGTTAACGGTTTCTACAAAATTAGTAAATTAGATGGTATTTTCCCGTTTACTCAAGAAGCCAACTGAACACTCTGCTTCTCGACTTGCTCTGGCGACGCCTCGAAGACTCGAATAACTCCAGCGGTATATTTGGAACTACATAATTCACGTGATGAAAAACATGTTAGTATCAAATTAAAAGCAAAATTTTAATATCCTAAAATATGGTAACATTTTCATATGCAGGCAGCAAAGTGAAAGAACTAGACTAGTTATTTTTGGGAGAATGGACTTAAATTGTATGAATTATGAAAGAAAGACGGTATTAGATTAAGCATGCTTGTTAAATTGGTGAACATTAGTGATACCTTTTCTTTCAAATGGCAAATCAAAACTGATTTTAGTACTGCCATATATGGCTCTTTGGTAAAAATATTTTTCATAGGCCTGCATTATTAATAATAAAGTAGGATTGACTAAGTATTCCCACATTGAAATAGTATTTTACCATAATAGTATAAAAAAAGTTCTTATAAGAACACAAGGTAAGTCATTTAATATTATGTGACGAGATAATTCTAAAACACTAAAATAATAATTTTTTTTTCTAAGTACTAAAAATGCCCATCGATATTAGATCACTATTTTCATAACAATGATTGCTTTAAAACTCTCTAGTAAATATTTTTATACTAATCAAGTTTTGTTAAAAAATTATCTAAAATATTGCTCAATGGAATTCTAAAAACTAAATATTATTTAGCATTCTGAATATATAATTTGTGCAATATGGCACCTCCAACTGCCTGATGAATGTGATGTTAATTTGCTTGGTTAATTATTGTTCATAGTGAGAATTAGTTAGAAACATATCTATGTTAAAACAGACAGTAGCATTATGTTAGAGAAAAATTTTATTATTAACATTTTGAAAAACATCTAGTTTTAGATCTCAACAACGGGTTGCTTCTTCGTTTCATTTTATGCTGACTAAGTTTTGCTTGTAAATTTGAACGCTCTATATTATTTTCTTCTAATATTTTGCTTGCAAAGTGCACCAATCTAAATAATGTGTATGCATGTGTATTATACCATCACCACTACAATAATATATACAACTGTGACACAACTCTACCCAACCTTCACATTATTAGGGGATCCATCTAGTTAAGTATCTAATATATTATTTATATTTTATTGACAAGCTTCATAACTATAAAATTCTATATTTATTGAATAATGTTACAATTTTACTACAAAAATTCATTGTTAATTTAGTGAAATACACTCATGCTAAGTCTAGTTAAATTCTTTTTTGTTTTAAGTACCTCAGTGATAAAGTGCGTTTGGTTTCTAATACTAATAATTGCATATTATTCTATCCAACAGAATATGTAGTAGGTACTTGTTTCATATGTTAAGTACACAATATTAATGTTTTTAGGCTAATTGCCTGTTGAAACTGACGTGAAAAATCTAAATAATCATGACTGTTATCCAAAATAAATTCTCTTCTCGCATTTGATGCCGAGATAACGAGAATTATTGCAAGGAAAGGAGTAAAATTGCATATTTAAGTGAGAGGTTTGTATATATACTAGGTGAAGTAGAATTCTTTTTGGGGATCACTTACCCCAGTACTTATGATCACCAATAACCTAAAAAATTCACACGAAAATCCACCACTAACGCAGCTCTTGAGAGAGAAAGCAATGATAAGACAGTAAGACATAAAGTTCACAAGATGAAGACACAAGTTGATGATGAAATTGTACACCATTTTGGATGTCTGTAACATCGTAAGAATGAGAAATTATATGATTACCTCACAAGCACTCTAATTACCATGCTGAATGGTTAATACATATTGAAATGAACAAATTACAACACATAAATGATGTGACTTTAAATTAACAACCTGCAAAATGACTAAGTTTGGATAATTAATGGAAATAATTACTGCTCAACCATTAGCTGCATCCAAAAAATAAACCATAAAATGTGGAGCTGGTTCAATCACTCAATAGTACAGGTCTTTATTAAAATATATTATCAACTCTAGGGCAACAGAATTTTAAATCCAAGTATGTAGTAACTATGATGTTTTATCTAACTTCTACAACTGGGATCATTTATATATCAAAAAAGGGTTTTAATATTGTCTCAAGCCCAACAACTCAACGAAAGAGTCCCAAATTGAGTCTTATTCATTACGTATGGTGAAATCTTTTATCATGCGCTTCACAAGTAGAATTCTCGTTAGTAAAGAATAGTTTTTATGGTTGAGGCCCTTTTAGGGGCGTTTGCTTCACAGAATTTGAACAATTCATCAATTTTCTAAGTAAATTTACAAGTTCATTGAAAGTTCTATTCAAGTTCTGCTATTATAATCATGGAGCAGTTGTTTCACAGAACTAAATTAATAACAGAACATATACAGTGAAACCCTCTCAAAAAAATTTCCAAGGGACCGGAAAAAACAAACTTCTTAAGCAGGAAAACCATATGTGTGGGAAAAATTGGGCCAATTTTTGGACGAAGGACCGAAAAAACCAAACTTCTTAAGCCACGAAACTTCTTAAGAAGGAACTTCTAAATTTTATTGAACTTTCACAGAACTTGAAAATTAACTTTGAAATTTGATGAATTGTTCAAATTCTGTATTAGTTTAAATACATCTATTTGAATTTTGATTTTGTAACGTGAATGAATGAATTCAAATCCTGGAAGTGGAAATTAACCCACTTCCCGACATACCATCGAGCGGAAATTTGGCAGATAGCTCATTGTCGATGACAATGCATTCTAAATTTGGTGGCACTCACGAATATGCATTTCTCTGAAATTGGCTACCAGCCGGCCCAAAGATGGCACAACTAGGTCGAAAATAGATGTGTTATATCAAAAAAAACTTTGTTTTTATGGGTTCATTTTTTCAGTGCATGTAATCTGATGTCTATTCATTACAAAAATGTTGTCATTTTGTAAAGATAAACTTGCTTTAATTTTGGTTTGGAGTTGAATTAAGCATTTCCACCGTACATAATATATGAAACATCGAATCGATGTGACGTGTTTTATAAAAAACGAGTCAACGATAGCACGATTTCAAAAAAAATAAGATTCGATTTGAGACAGGGTTTCAGGAGTGAGCGCGGGCGATCTCGCAACGTTAGGCTCTACACTCACCAGAGTTGAGCGTGTGGCGGGAGCGGCTAGACGTGCAGTAGGCCTCTATGACGCGCAGGATCAGGCCGTCCTCCTCGTAGGAGTTGACCTTGCGCAGGGAGGGCGCGTAAGGGTGTGCCGCGCCCCCCCCGGCCGTCTCGTCGCCGGGGTGCGTGAGGGGGCGAAGAGGGGCAGCAGGGCGTAGGCTCTTTACCGTCCAACCTGAATACACAAATATTATGTTAGAGAATATATTTGATACCAAAAATCCAAATTTGAATTGATGATGGTGGTCGATCACGCATGTACATATGTGATTAGGGTTTGCAAATCCAGGACCATTCTCTATTTAGTAAATGGGTATAATATCAACATTTCATAAACATTTGTTTTATTATATTTGGTAACAATTATCTTTGATACTAACTAGTGATGTGCCGTTAAAAATATTCTTTGATACTAACTAGTGATGTACCATTAAAAATGTATATCCGCAGATATGGATCCGAATACGGATATTTGGTGTCAAGATCCGCGGATACGGATCTTTATTTTCTTATTCAATCGTGTCGGCGCGCGAGACCTTGAAACGATAGTGTACATTACGCCCGCCGCATATGATAAAATATTTGATTTTAAGAAATAAAAAATACTCTGAATGGAATTTAATATATTTTTAAATTCTTCCTAATCACCTATATATAGCATTTCATCCTATCAATTGAAAATTAATAAGGTAAAAGATTCGGAAGAAAAGTAATGGATTTGGATACGGATCTTTCTTCTCCCTTGGATATCCGTGGATAAGGAACATACTAACGGACATACTACGGAACATACTAACTCATTATAAAAAATATATTGAAAATGTAACGTAGTAAATCATGAGGACTTTTCATATCAATCATCTGTTGTTGATCTGCTAGGGCAAATTTGACCGGAGGTCCGTCCAATGCGCCAGGATGCGCGCTGAATATTTATTGTTTTTTGCCTTCTTCACGTATGTCATTAAGACTCCGACTTTATTATGGTGTATCGTGTAGCTTTAAGAAGACTGTGATAAAAAAAAATTAACTGCATACGCTGTACGTGATCGGCTAATCAAAACAGCATGTTTTTAAATTTAGTATTTTTTCAATCCTGCAAAGTGCATGAAAATCCCGTAATTCCGGGGGATCAAATATTGCTGAAATCCCACGGGATTGCGCAATGGGTTTGACTATCCACATCCACATTAGCCGTCGTTAGAGTTTAGAGCCGTGGTTGTCAAAGTGCGGCCCGCACAAATATCTGCCGTTTTATTTTTAAATTTAAATTATTTTTTTTATTTTTTTCATATAAAATTAATATATACAATTTTTACCGTATAAATTTTAATCATGTATAATCTTTTTAAATTTTTATTTTTTCATGTACAATTATATTAACCTGCTTTTTTCAAATATTTTGCGTTCGTAGATATATTCTTATGATTTTAAAACGTTGCTTTTAATTGATTGACATTTGATTTTAAAACACCCACCCAGTTGGTTTTGAACCCCACCTAAGTCGATTTTGAACGTGCGCATAATGGAGGTCATAGGTTCTCAACGGGGGCGATAACGCCCACTTGTGGGCGTTTGAGACTTTCAGGGGGACAGTAGAAGACCCAGAGAAAATTAGAGGACGTTGAGATGGCACAGTGAGTCCGTGGGCAGGTAAAAAAAATGTGGTCTAAAAAGACAAAAAAGCACGCTAATCACGTACTAACAAAGCAAAATAAACTTTAATTTTTGTTATTGTATGTATTGTAATCATTTTTATCACTGTGCGAAAATTCATATATTTCGGTAGTTCGGGAAGTGGATGAAAATTGAACTGGAAGATTCCATTACAGATCTACATTAATTTTTATTATAATATTACAATTTTACGTGTATTATTATTATTACTAAGAATTGACAATACGTATATATCATGAATACAAGAAGGAAGAAGGTAGCAACCTGGTACTTATATACAAAAGAATAGCTTTTTGAGCTTGCTAAACAAAAGGGTACAACATCAACCCCCCCCCCGAATTCATAAGTGTGCAGCCCGCGGTGATACCTCATATTGTCCTATGTGGCCCTTGACCAGAAAAGTGTGATGACCGCTGGTTTAGAGAGTTATAGCACCTAACCCACAATTTCATATAGGTTTCTGTTTCATCATGTGCGATTTCACCAACTGCTCTGCGTTGCGAACCCAACCTTTTCTGACCCACAAGGATAAAAATAGATTTAAGTAGTAAACGCATTTTCCTACCTTGAAAATTACTACTCTTCTCCAGCTTCTCAGCAAACTCAAAGGCGGTGATCTTGTGCGATGTGGTGGCTGAGGTGAGTCGGGAAGAGTTCCCGACCGAAGAGGCCTGTGAGGAGAGCGCGTCCGAGGAGGTCTGCAGCCAGCTGCTGATGTCGTTCTGCTGGCCCTTGTGCGGTGGCTGCTGCTGGACGTACTGGGAGTAGCTGTGGTGATTGTTGAAGGAATGCGAGCGCTTATGATGCGTGCCCGACGCGCCGCTCAGGTTTCCCATCTCCACTGACGATATCTGCCGTGATAACAAACAGATTAATACGGAATTTGGGTAGTTTTACACTAACCACATCAGCTTAAAGTTGACATCAACTAAAATAAGGTTAGTTTATTGAGCCCGTTCACTCCCTAGAAAATTATGTGTACAAGTCGATAAACATCGATAACTGAAATTTTGCAAAAAAACATTTTGGCTTCTAAAAAGAACAAAGACAGATTTGAATGTAGAGGAAAATAGAGTTTCCACCATTATTTATGATATCGATTTTAATGGTAATGATTTATGGTCAAGAAAACAATTGGCAAATAATGCCTGAAATGATCAATCAGTTTTGCAAAACAACATTTCAGTTGTTTCAAAAAGACAGACAGTACACTACGCCATAGATAAAATGTGAAGTGTTGCCATTGTGGAGTGATTTTTGAACCAATATTTATTGGTAGAAGAATATAAAGCAGAGTGTGCTAGCGATATTGACAAACTAAATAGACAACTTATGGCACATTCTCACCTGATCTATTAATAGAATCTATGGAATAGATCAGGGAAAACAGGTTTTTTTTCTATGGAAAAGAAACCCAAAGTTGAATTAACTTAATTTTTTTTTCAATAAATTGACCATAGAGACTCACAGAATAGATCAGGTGAGGTCTCGGCATTAATTTTTGGTATTGATTCTGCTTAGTTGTCAATATGGCTACTGTACGCTTTTGGGCATTGTTAACTTATTTTTTTGCAAGTTGTTTTAATTATATTATGTTGATTTAATTTACTATGTGTACTTTAGCAAAATAGCCTCAACTCACTAGAGAAATTCAAAGGCTATAATATAAAGTTTTTAAATTGAGATAAATAATATGATTAGTTTATTTGTTTGTTTTATAGTTTTCATATAGTATATAGTATTGTTTTCACAACCATGCAAGATGAAGATGTAAAAGCTTTGGCTATGTTAAATACACATATCTAGATTGAAGCTTCATCAGGTCATTGCATTATGTATTTATATGGATGATTTTGAAAACATGAAATCACTCTCTCTTGTTACATAATAATTATTTACTCTGTATAAATAATTTAACGCTAAAAAAGACACTATTCAACAGCACAAGGTAAATCAAAAAATATTATTTATGCTGTATTTCGCAAGTAGTACAATACAGTAAGCCTGCCCTAGTGACATTAGTTGATGAGCTCTCATGAAAACACCGCCACGGGATCTTTGCTATTTTCATGTAAGAAGGGTTAGGTCAGGGGAAAACGGGTCGGTTAGTAAGGCACATGTATTTATCACAGGCAAGGATGATCAAACATACATAAGCACTGAATATCACGATGCAAACCGTTACTGTTTAAATTACATAACATCAACAAACACTTGCAATCTGCGATAAATATAAGTTTGTAAGTATTAAAATAACAACACAGTGCTTGTGAAAAGTTATCCTTGCCTGAGGTGATGACAGAAATAGGCAACTTGGCTTTCATCCACCAGTGGGCATACAGGTCAGAACGGTACACAACGTGTCCAGTCTGCGCATTGGTCGATACGGAATACTTCTTGGCTAGGTCTTCACTCCGAGATCTTACCCGCCTATCATGGTGCGAGGAAGTTCCTTGCGAGGGACTCCTGACGTCTCGGGAATCCTTCCGCTGGGTACTGGTATTTCTACTTTGTCTTTGCTTTTCAACATGATCTTCTTCATATTTGGGAACAGAGATTTCCCGATAGATTCTCATGTGGTAGTGGGTGCTGGGCTTGGCTTGACTCAGGATGCTCACATCAGGGGTACTCCAGCCGTGGTTTACAGCTTGCCGTACATTCTTAGCATCCTCATTGTGCTTACTGGGTTTTCTACACAGTTGCGGTTTCTCATAATTGCTAGGATTTTTCTTAAAGTCGGCATGCTTCTTGACCTTCCGAACATTTGAAGGATAAGGAATGCTATTGTGAATGCTCGATGTAACGGAAGTATTAGCCGAGTCTATGCTGCCGATTGATACATTCTCTGAAGTGATACTGGGCTGACAAGATGTGCGCGGAGTTGAAAATGGTGAAGTACAGGGACATTGGGCTTCAAAATTAGCAGCTTCTATTTCAGAGAGCGTCAACTTGTTTCTTGCATAATTTAATTTACCTATTTCTCCAGTTGACATGCTGTAATCATTGTACAGGGTTTTAGGATAGGACGATTCGTTTAAAGATCGTGTTTCGCCTGGAGAATACAGAGAATCTCCTCGATGATGTATTTCAGGAGACGCCATATTACAACTGCCAGCAACTCCTGAATCAGAGGATCTTGGACTGTGGCACCGCGACCTGTTACAGCAAGCGCAGTTTGGCAAACTGTCAATGTCAGTTACAGATTGAGTAGCGTAGTGGCAGCTGACACACTGTCTCGGCTCATTAACCTTTTTCTTAGCTCGCATGATCACAGTTGGAACAGGACTTTCGGTGTAATGTGAAATGTCGCTACCTTTAGCAGTTGAGCGTCGAATTTTCTTGTCTGAATTTAGGGAGTGATTTTCAAATCCAGATCTTCTTAAGTTAACAGTTGCTTTTTCAACTTCAA
Organism: Limnephilus marmoratus; assembly: GCA_917880885.1. Lineage (NCBI taxonomy): Eukaryota > Metazoa > Arthropoda > Insecta > Trichoptera > Limnephilidae > Limnephilus > Limnephilus marmoratus. The sequence goes on along the minus strand of OU862909.1, from coordinate 48,100,250 downwards.
TAACATTTTGAAACATGAGAGGTGGTTCTATGATCATTTTAACCGCTTCTTGGCTCATGTCACCACATATGGATTCTGAAGTGGCCAGTTGATTTATTGTGCAATTAGGGGGATCAAGGCTGTGAAACACACTGTGGTCCAAATGTTCTTCAACTTCACAGGTTGTGTTGGAATCACTAAAATTGATGGAATCATGGTAAGCTTTCGATTTGGCCTTAACTTTCTTTTTGGGGTCTTCAGAATTATCTTCCGGTTTAGAAAGTGAGTTATCATTGCAGGACTGCCATCCGGGGGTGCATACGGATGTGAGGGAGGAATCATTAAATCTATCAGCCACAAACTTTGTTGGACAACTTTGCCTCAAAGGCTTAACCTGAGAAAATGTGCTAGACCCCATAGATTCCATTGCCATATTCTGGTCTAAATTGACCAGATCTTCACAGGCCATGTATGGCTTGGAGCTGCCACATTCAAAGCTGGAATTATCCGAATTTTCTGAATATTGGTTGACGAATGCCAAAGGCATTTTCATGTTCTCGCTTGCATTATTATCCACAGAGTTATCTGGCAGTATTCTAATTACAGGGCATTGATCTGATCGCACTTCAGGAGAGAGCTGCTCATCAAATTCCTTAATCCCTTGAAATCTTTCATGCGTGCAGTCGGTCACATGGATTCCTCCAGGTAACAGTTTGTCACTGGAATTGTCGTCCGATCTGGAGGGTTCATTATAGTATCGAATATAGCCAAAAGGGTTGCTGACACAGCTGCTTCCGATAGATGTTAGACTTCTGTTGCTGCCGTGATCCACAGCATCCTGTCGAGCAATTTTTCCATTACCACTAGCTTCTGGTTCAGAAAAGCAATCCCTACTGGTAAAGGAGCTGCTACTTTCTGTTTCGCTGTCTTCACTGTCTGTGAAATCACTCTCTACCCCTCCTTGGTCATTTAATCGCAATGTTACGTGACTAGTATGATGTCTGTATTTGACCTTTGATAAATCTGGCGGAGGGATACCAGATTGCACATACAAAAGCTGTTTTAATATTGATCGGGTGATTACCCTCAATCTAACCAGTTTGGCAAAATACCTGGAGAGTGCGGCGTAAGGAGAGGCCGAAGGATATGATGATGGCGGCATTGTCACATGATAAATACTTTCTCGAGGATTTCGTGACTTTGTCATATTTATATTGTGTTGATTGGATGAACAGGCTGTTTCCTGTCCAAAAACCCACACCAAATAAATATATTAAAGTATGATAATAAATGATAACTCAAAAATTTATAATATAACATTTACAAGAGAACCCAATTAAAATATAAGAGCCCTTTTCAATTCAAATGATACTCATCGGGAACATTTCTTTGTTAAAAGACTTCAAATTGTTATATTTTAATCAGATTTTCATAAATATACAGTGAATGTGTATTTTTCTTACATGCGTCGGAGACTGAGGTTGGCTGCCGCCCGAAGGAATGTTTTGTCCGGGGTTGGAGTGCTGCTGCAGCAGAGTGACCCACTTTTCCGCCTCCGCACTGGTCTGGCAGACGGCCACCATGGTCTCAATCAACGGACCCGATATCTCAAAGGCATTCTTCCGGACATCCGTATCCTCGAGCTTTGTCACCGTAATGCCCGTCAGAGGCAATGAACCCTGGAAAATTCATTTCATGGTCAATTAAGCATTTGTATTACATATATTATTGGTAAATTTTATAAAGCGATTCAAATATCTAGAGGGCGCTTTACATGCACTATTGCAATACGTAACTTTTTCCAAGTGTAGTGGAACCTATCCAATGACACTTACTTTTGGCTTCTTGTGAGGATTTTGCGGAAATGTGTTATTGGATTGTCTAAACAGATTCATTACTCACACTGTGTGTTTTTCTACAAAATTTTGCACCATTTCCCAATTTTAATAGAGAAATAACTGAAGTACCCGGCGTTGCCTGGGCTTTACACAAAATTTTTAGAAATCGGATAAAAGCAGTAATTTTCCTGTCATTTTGAATGTCAAGTATGAAGAATTTCATTAAGAAATAACAAAATTCTGCTTTGAGTGGTAGGAAAAGGGGAAGGGGATGGTTTTTGTCTAAATCTCATGTGCAAAATTTCGTCAATTTTGGAATAAAACTGTAGATTTGTATAAAAATCAAATTCAACCCGCCAGCAACTCTTCTTTAGAGACATAGATAGATTACTTGTGTAGTAAGACATCACTCATTTATCAATATAAAATTTATTTTAAAAATGATCTTTTGATGCGAAACACTCACAAACCAAATTACTCACAATCCAAGGTTCCAATGCAAATGGTAGGTCAATTCAAGAACGTGGACCTAGTGCATTAAATGCACTGTCCCCAAATTTGTGACATTCGTATAGCAGAATTCAACCAGACTATAAGAACAACCAGACTGACAAAAACTACCCACCTCGTAAACGAAGGCACTCATCCTCCTGCTGACAGACAGCACCAGCAGCGTCTGCGGGAAGAGCACCAGGTAGCGGTCGTAATGGCGAACCCCCAGGGCTACGCCCCCCATGTGCAGCACCTCGCCCAGTCCCGTGGGGCACCGCCAACCCCGCACGGCTCCCGTCACCACCTGCAGCTCTAACTCCTTCTGGCGACGGGTGGCTGCGCAACCAGACTGGAAAACAATAAAAAGCGTTAGAGGCTATCTAATAGAATCTTAAGAAAAGAGGATTATAGAGGTTGAAAACACAATAGAAAAAAAAATTAACACTTTTGGAGAGATTAAAAAAAAAAACAAAATGTATCCCAATTAAATTTTATTGGACGACAAAAGATTAATCAAATACATAGATTTTTTTATTTTACAATGTTTCCTACGTCATTAGCTTCGTTCAGACAGTCTACCCCAAGCGGTTGAGTCATTCCCAACTGGCAAATAATTAAATAGTAACTTTAATTAATAATTAATAATAATTAACTAATAATTAAATAATTAACAATTAATAAATATTTTTAATTAATAATCAACTTTTGATGGAAAGATATATTATTATTATTATCAAAATTGATTTCATACTTCATTTGGTTCCATGACAGTTGATCCGCCGACAATTAGCCCCCGGTGTACTTATGTACAATGTGCAGTCGGTTTAGGGAAAATACGGTATACCTAAGTACACAAAATATAACTAATAGGGTATTTTCACAGTTTTTTTTTATTGCCGAAAAAAATTAAGTAAAAAATTAGGAGAAAAACGAAATTTATTTTTTATTTTTATGATGATGTATAAATTTTCTACAACGATTTAAAGTATGCCATTTTTAAAATGCCGCCAAAACGATATTTTCGCGCCGAATGTACTGTCGCTGAGCTGTGACGTCAGCGCCGCCAATCTCCGCCATAAGTGAGATCTGTCAGTACGTAAGTTGCAGTTGAGTTGATTGTGAACCTCCAGATTGCTCGATTAATATCATTATATTTGTTTCGATGTCTTCCCACTTGCGATACAAGTATTGTTTAGTACAAATACCACAGTAAATACACCAAGTAAGGTGTTTTTAAGTTTTCCAAAGAACGAGAAGATGAGGAAAAAATGGTGTAATGCCATGAAACGAGATCCGAAAAGAAATCGAACCATTTCTTTGAAGAGCCATCTTCATTGTTGCGAAGACCATTTTAATGTAAGTTCCTATATATTAATAATATTCTAAGCAATGTAATTCTCATAATTTAAGATTAATTCAGTATAAAACGATGAGTTATTGCGAGCATGACAGTCAGTGTCATTGATGACAGTTGTTTTATTTTTCAAATTTTACGATTTTTATGCAAATAATGAACATATCTGCTGTAGTCATTGAGGTTTATGTAGGTATATCAATGACTTTAGTGTACATACGTCTTTAATATTCATTTATTTATATTTCAGCTTGAAGAAGACGTTGACAACTACATGAGGGTCAGGTTTATGGGTGGTGTCATGCACTTGAAAAAGAGTGTAATTCCTCACAAATTCGAATGCCAGAAAAAAAAAATAGCCACTCCTCGACAGACAGGATTGAAGCGTTCGAGCCCCGAAATCATCAAAAACACTGTACTTCAGTATAATCAAGCAGAGCCAAAACCAGAGCCACAATCACAACCTTCCACCTCAGCACTGCCAGAAGAGCAAGCTGTGACTGAACCTCTTCATGTTGCTACCCAAACTTGTTCACTTGGAATACAGGACAAGGCTGTTCAAGTTAGCCTAAAGCGTCAAGTTCGTAGTAAAGCAACAGCCACATCAAGGCGACAAACTAATACAGCTTGCTCACCAATGAAGTGGGATATCAGTTTAATGGCGGCAAGTACACAACATACTCAAGCTGATGCGACACGTGTGAAACCTCGGGATACACAAGCTGGCACGACAAGTTTGGAACCTCAGGAATTTTCATCGGATTCAGATTCCATACCAGAGGATTTTATGTATCGTTCAAACTCACCGGACTTTGCAGGTGACAACTTTGAGAGTGAAAGTTTTAAAGCTCAAATGCGCAAGTCAAGCCTGATGGCCCTTGAAAGGAGTCCTAGGCTATGCCTAGGTATCCCAAAACAAATGTTCCAAATAATTTCCATTTTGGCAAACAAAATACCCACTCCGGTAACAAATGTCTTAATAACTCTAAAGAAAATCCGCTTGGATGATTCATTTGCCATACTATCGCTGCAGTTTGGAATTTCTGTTCCATCTGTAAGCCGGATTTTTATGAGGACTGTCTTGTTAATGGACAGATTTTTAAAAAGCCTTGTTGTATGGCCATCTGCAGACAAAATAAGACTTAACTTACCTATAAGTTTTAGATCAAGATATGCTAAGGTACAATCTATTATTGACTGTTTGGAAATTCAAATAAACAAACCCAATAATCCAATACACCAATCACTGACCTGGTCCGAATACAAGAGCTGTAACACACTGAAATACCTTGTATCGTGTACTCCAGACGGATTGGTGAATTACATTTCTTGTGGCTATGGTGGACGCGCTTCAGACGCTACCATTGTGGAGGACTGTGGATACCTGGATGCTCTTCGGCCAGGCACGTTCGTAATGGCCGACAGGGGATTCAAGAATATAAGCAATCTTCTTCAAATTCGACAGTGTGAGCTTATACGTCCCCCTAGTGTATTTACAAATGTGCTCTGTACAGCGGAAGAAGTAAAACAAGCAAAGAGGATAGCAGCGTTAAGAATCCACGTAGAACGTGTTATTAGCAGGATACGAGAATTTAACATGTGCAAAATGCATGCATCTACACACCACAACCATATCCCCTTCATGGATCAAATCATAAGGATCGTTTGCGCTTTGATCAATCTACAAAGTGTTCTTATTAAAGTGTAGAAGGTACGTACATTATAAAAATATTAGTGTCATTGTATTCGGACCAGGTCAGTGATTGGTCATTGGGTTAATTATTTGAATTTCCAAAAAGTCAAACTTATAGGGAAGTTAAGTCTTATTTTTGTCTGCAGAGTATATAAGTTTATTTTTAAATCTGTCCACAAGACAGTTATCATAAAAATAAATGGTTGTGATGTTTGAACGCATATGTAACATACATTCTATTTTATAGTAAATAACTACTTTGAAATTATTGTGTATCAAAATTCTATGTGTAATAAATAATATAACCGATATCACTGTATTTATTAAAAACAATGTTCTCTACTGGAATATAGTTTTTCTTTTACTCACCTATATAAAAAGTAGATTATATCTGCATTCTATAAATTAAAAAATGTTACTCTATATTCAATTGAATAGTTATAAGTAAGAACTCATAAGGAATGGAGGAATCAAGAAGGTAAATAAAACATTTTATACATGTCATACATCTACCCATTTGTATTTCAGTTTTTTTAAATATGGCATTAGACCAAAACATAGTACATTTCATAATGAGGTCTTTACACAAATCTTCATCGTATTTCACATGTAACTGCATTACTTTTTTAGATGATTCGAAATCATGGTTGGCAACACAATAAAGTGCAGTCGGCTTCTGAGCAAAATGCATTTGTAGTTGCATCTGTGCCATGACTTTGGGTGTAGGTTCCTTGGAATCTGTCAAATAATTTTTCATCGTAGACTCCTTCGCTGGGCATTTCACTTCAACGATGAAATCATCTCCCAAAGCATCTGGAGAGGCACCAAAAATTGGATACTCATTACTCAAAATGAGACCATACTTTTTAAGTTTAATTTTGTTAGTAGCCTCAACCACTTTCAAAACTTGCGCTTCCAGAATTCTTCCACGCTGAATGGCTTTAGTTTCAAATACTTTAGCACCGAGGATGCTTTCCACCAGTGACCCGTCCAGTGTGCAGCAGTGAGCTGCTTCATGAAACTTTGAGGCTGTCACTCTACCATAACGTAGGTTATGCCATAGTGGACTATCAGACTGGCCGACTGTATCATAGGCTGCCTTCTGACATGCCTCAATGGTCATTGATTTCTTACAGAATTCAATAAATTCACTGGGCGTCGAGCCCATATTATTTTCAAAAAAATCACATTCCATGTTGTGGATTGATATATTTTCAAGAGGTGTCGGGGGTCTATAATACTTTGTCAACTGTGTATTTACAGATGTACTCGCATCTAGCAGCTCTCTTATGAAACTCCCATCATCCTCTGGCAAATCCACACGTCCCAAGGTCCCCATGTCTTGGGCTTTAATAAACTTAAGACTTGTACCGATTCCTGCCATCTTGGAGCGTTTCCAATAACATTGGGTTGAAGTTTTTGGAGGTTCTTCACTGCGTCTGTGGAGCCACGATAAGAAAGCAAGTGCATGCTTACAGCCACCTGGAACAATGAAAAGATACACAATCTTAGATATTTTTGTTCCGGTATGTACATACCAATTTATGTATGTATGTATTCCACAGCCGAGCAGTTGAACTTAAAGGTCGCTTATAGAAGCGACCCTTTCTCATGTGACAAATGTCAATAGTGTAAAATTGTTGAGCGCGTTTCCCAACTGTGCACTGGTACCGAAGGGATCAAGGATGCTAGGTTCATCGGGGCATCTTCCATTGAAAGACAAGTAGAACAAGCAGGTCTACCTAACACATGTGCTCTAAATATTGCAATACAAGGTCGGCAGTTGTGTGCTATCTGCAGTATCTACGGGTCCTGCACAGTACACCCAGCTGCCCAGCTTCTGAGAGGCTAACTTGACTCTGGCTTCGATGGAGCCCCCTGTCAGAGCTAATTACAGAGTTGCACCAAGCATATCACTGGAGGGCATGTTGGAAAGATTGCTTTCAATTGAAGGTGAGAAGAATACACAAATTAGGAACTAACCTTGGGATGCAGGGCAATCTTCACACTTGCACGAATCTATAACCTCTAGTGCTTCATTGCAAATCAGTGTAACTGCATAAGCCTTTGTTCTGATTTTGTGCTCCGGAGTGACTCGAGCTTTCACAGTGCAAACATCGTCAATTCGTTTTACTTGGACGTATCCCACAGCACTGTCTCCATAATTCTCCCGTGCTGATCTGTAATACACACAAAAACATTAATACCTACACATCAAAACATTAATCTACCAAAACATAGCTTTATTAGCAGGCAGGGGGTAATGTTTTTTTGCAGATTTGACATTTAACATTACAATAACAGCATAAAGATATTAACTAATTATATTCATAGTAGAAACGATATTACACCTTTTGTGTATAGTTGTAAGGAGGGCATCTACACAATCATAAATATACCAATCCCTACACAATAATAAGGAAATTTACTTTGAGAATGGTCAAAGTTTTACAAAGTATCTTTCAACATGGAGGTTAGGTGACCGAACTGTCACTTGTTTCAATTTCAATAAAGGGCCAAAATAAACACTATTATGTGCGCATGTTTACAAAATATTGAAATATATGTATAGGATTAGAGTTATACAATATGTTTTTCTTACCTGGTTGCCTTAAAACCTCTAAATTCAGCACTTAGAAAATCACTGTTACCAGCAATAAAAGATGCCATCATTATAGCATCTACTTTGGGCAAATTGTCGGACTGCGCCCGTAAAAAACCGCTGTCAGTCATTATAACAACACTATATTATATTAAACTATTATAAAATAACACAAACGTCTTAAAAAATGAAACAAAACAGGTGATAACAACAAACAATGTTTCGACTCCTAACAATAATACGTCAATGAGCGAATCAGCTGGTAATGATTGACGGGCGTGACGTCACGAATCTATGAACCAATCATGGGCCGTTTCAAAATGAACAATATTTGGCTGCTTTTCAAATCAATAATTATGAATGAAAATATTAAAATTGATCATTTTGAGTATAATAATCGTAATCAGAAAAATAAACTTTAAATCTTCCATATATTTTTAACAGTATCCCTAGTTTGTGAAAATACCCTATTGACCCCGAAGGGATGTGCAGAGAGAATGTACTGCCGAATAACAAAGGTATAAAATATTTTCATTCAAATGCATCAAGAAAAATCTTCTTCTCTACATACTGCATATACATACTAGCGCATAAATACAAAAAAATTAATACTGTGCATAAATTCGTTTGTTATTCATACCAACTTATTATTAACCACTCCGATCTGTCGTGGAAATTCACTTTTTACGTCTTAAACGAAATGTCAGTTTTACGAAAACTTTTGTGTTATTACCGCTTCACAATTAAAGCTCTATAAATGTAACATTTCTGAACGTAGCCGAATACTAAAAACTGTTTTTGAAAGGTAACGAAATAAGCTTTCAAATTGTTATACTACAAATAAAAATTAACATTTGTAAATATTAAAATTTAGATGCAAACATAAAAAAATGTAAAAATCACTCACTTGATGTTTTTATGTGAAAATGGTACTAAAATCACGGATTATGTAAAAAACAATACTTATTATATTGTATAAATGTATAATAAACAATTTAGTCACCTCACTTTTTTATTATTTCATACAAGATACATAATAAAAAATAACATTGTTTAGCGGCCCGTAGGCGATTTGGCAGGTAAAATATGTGTCAACCGTGTGTCTGACAGAATAGGTCTTTTTATGTATTTCTATGGACAACTTGTATAGGGATGTGCAGCTTGATTTATTATCGACCTTTTACTTTTTGTTTAAGGGATGTCTCTAGAACAATAACGGAGTTATAACGATTTCTGTGGAAACATACACGTTGATGCGAAAACAAGCTTATTGTACTAGACTGCTATTGTCAAATTAACGTGTATATCTGCTTACGTTGCTGAGTGGTTAAGGGTATTTTTGAAGTCGATATTACGTTGGAATTGGTAAATAATGCACAAAAAATTATAATTTTATAGTAAATATCATTTCGGAGGGCCAATTTTGGCGGATCAACTGTTGGGTCACCATTTTATTTTTCCCCTTTTGACTGCTCAATTATTTAATTTTTAGTTGACAGATTGCCACCATGGTGCTTTGAACACAGTCAGTTAAGAAGATTAATAGAGGGTACTTGAAATGATATACAAAAGTCACATTACCAAGCATTAATAACTGGACTACCTGAGCCACCGAAAAGAAAGACAGCAAAAAAAATATTATCATACTTTTTTAACGTCTTTTTTTAAAGGTGGACTTTTATTTCTCCTGAATAATATGACTAATGTGAAAATAGATTTGCATCAATAATAATAGGTATACATACATTTCTAAGATCGATAAGGCAACCCACATAATATTTAATCACTAAATAAATGACTCACGGCAATATCTTTATACACTACGACAGCCCGATGGGTGTCTCCTCGGTCGGGGTGGGACTCCACCACGTGGCGACCCAGCTCCTGCAGCATGGCGGCGTACTTGTGGAGACGTCGGAAGGGTTTACTGAGTCCCGTGGTCAGAACCAGGATTCCCGGACACACAGCGCCACAGCGCTCCATGAACGAGTTCAACTCATCTCTGCAAAGTTAAATAGAAAAGTTACTACATAAAAATTAATATTTGGAGTAAAATTTAGATAAACATGTTATCTTTTCCATAGAACCCTCTAATTCCTCTTCTTCTTTAGACTTAGTTTTTACCACTGTTGGGTATATTGCCGTGGTAAGTAAAAACACAGTGTCTTCCTTGAGAGTTCTAGAAAGGCACTATGTTTTTACTTACCGGGGCAGTACAGGCTTCCATATTTTATCAGTCATTTCAGTCTTTTACATATACATAGCCTAATATATTCTGGTCTCCGGTTAAGTAAAAGATTTTACAAACAATCCCTTTGCCTAGGTCTGTCCAACCTAATTTAATTTGTGACCAAAAGTTTCGATAGACTATAATCAGAATACAGGAATTTTCGTAAAAAAATTATGTCGATACGGCCGAAATAATATGTTGACCAAAATGGACACAAATTTTGTTACATATTTCTTTGATCTTAATGTCGTAAACTGAATCAATTACAATAAATTGTTGACAAAAAAACAAAAACTAGAAATAATTAAATAGACTTTACATCTGTCTTGATACAGGAAACATCCTTTACAAATCATATTTAAAGTCCTTTACAAACCATATATAAAAAAAACACAATTTTACACTTGTAACGAGAGACACCGTGCAAGCTCGAATACTTTCTAGCTCACACATAAACGACGTCTTTGTCTACAAACGCAGCGTGGGGTAGGAATTATATTGGTTGTACAATTCAAACCATCAGCTAATAGTGGGCGGCTCCCCGCTCCCGCTCATCTACCTACCAAAGGGTGTACCACAACTTAGCCTATATAAACGACTGCATGGCCTTGAACGAGCAGATATCCAGATAGCAGTCCTAGGGCTCAATATTTGAGATCAACAGTGAGATATTGTTTTGTCCACTTTGATAAGGTAAAGGAACCTCTAGAGGTTGTCAGCCTCTAGATTACAGTCGGAGATTACGCGCCGCGTTTATATCGCGAAGTACAGTTATATTCGCATACATATAACTTTATATTGTGTACTTATTATTTTGTTACATTATTTTTTACTACAATAAAAGCTCTCTGTTACGAACTCTCCACCGTCGGCAGAGATAAATTGGCCGAGGGTACACTCAATTATGAAAATACTATCAGAATAAACTAAACTTACATTTCCAAAGATATCAAAGATCACTTACTTGAATTTGTCTAAAATACAGACAGCTCTGGGATGGGCGGCGCAGTAGGTCTCGTGCACTGCTTTTATCTTGGGGGCCCACTGCAGGAAAAGGCCCCCGACCCTCTGATCAGGCCCTGTCCTGGCTCCACATTCCTCAATAAGGGCCAGAAGCTCCTCGTGGATCTTCAGAACTTCTAATATGTTGCCAGTCAATTGCTTGTATTCATCACGAGTTAATCTGAAATATAGAAAAAATCATTTTTTTAAATCTCATCAAAGATAGTTAATATTTATTAGTTTGTTCAACGAACTGAAAACAAAGCTTCTTAAGCATGGAAACTTTGTAGGTTACGTATATAACTGTAAGCCGAACTGCAGAACCAAATCATGAATTTTGGGAAAGGAACGAAGCAATCGCAAACGACGCTTGTGTGTTTCTCGTAATTCGTTGTTCAGCTCACATTTCGGTGATTAAATGTACACGCAGCATTATAAAGATACCTTGTATGAGGATTTTACTGTATTCATAATCTTTATTATTATTAATCGGACATTATTATTGTATAAATTGCAACTCTGATGCCGCGCCGTACATAAAACCATCTTCGTACTAGAAGTTTCTTAAAAAGCTACTTTTGTAATTACGTTTTGAATTCAAGCAAGTAGCCAATAACATCAAAGGATGGAGCCACTTACGTAAGCATGATTGCATGAGGACGTGCCCCTGGCAGGTATAAGTAAATTTGAGTATTGTACTACGGATTTTTAAATTTGAGTATCTTTCCGGATATGGAAAGATTGATGGTAATATGATTATTTTAACTGGCAGTTGTAAATAATAGTATCACGCGGCTATATATTACATATGACGTCATTGTCTGTCGCGGTTAGTTTGTCCCGGTGACTAGCTGTCACTGGATCACAGTGGATCTGAGGGACCGGCTATTTTTTTAACCAATTGCTATCGGATTCACTCAAACTGGGCGAAGCCGGACCAAAAGCCGCCTACAGGGCCTAGCAGCAAAAGTCTACAGAGCGGATTTTTAACTGCTAGTATATTATAATGTTATACTGATGTACATCTTAAACTAACAAGGAAATTTCTCCGATACAACAGAAAAAGACCTAATCTAACCTAGAATGCTTATAGATTTTCACCACCAAAATTACTACAGTCTGCCCTGATGATGGAAACTGCAATGCTTTCTGAAATGTTGACTAATGAAGACGAAGCGTAGCACGGCATAATAATCCAAAAATATATCACAATAATCTAACCCACTTATAGGTAAAAATTGATCAGTGGATACAGTGTAACGTAATTATTTTGGTGGTTATACAGTCGGTACTTACTCAGAATTAGTAATATTAATTTCGGCGTGCTGTTGGCAAAGACTGGAAATTTTGACTGAAAGAAGTTGGCCGCACTGAGACGGGCCGGAGAAGGAAGCGAAGATGGCGGCCGAAATTTTTTTGGGAGATTTTTAAAAAGGAGGTGACGCGTGGAGATGATGGCAAAAGCGTGTTTGATAAATTCAAGTTGCCTTGACGTTTCTTCATTGTTTAAAGAAGAAACTGTATTTGGACCATTGTAAGTGCTACGCCACGACATAACAATCAATTGTCGGAAGTTTGATTTGTGAGGAGTTTGCTACTCGTAAATGATTGTGTAAATTTATCCGTCAGCGATGGCACGACTTTACTTCGTAACAGAATAGTTGCTTCATATAGTCTGGGTTTTTGTTCAACAAGCCTGAGAGGCAAGTGCGAGGACCTACAATTAGTGCTGTGGAGAATTATTGCTTGACGCTCGTAATGACGCGGCAAACAACATACCGAGAATTAGCCATCGTGATTACTTATTACAGCTTGATAAATCGATGTTTTGGTCAAAGGTCGGCGAGGCCAAGGTGCAATCATCAGCAGTTTGATCTGAGAATGATTATTGTTTGGCGCTTGGAGTGATGCAGGAGTCTGTCTATCATGACTTGCAGTATCCAGGGTTAGTTGCGGAGTTCACCTGGACTGAGCTCAGTGCTGGAGACGTACAGCTGGAACGATTTGCCTTTAGAGCATGATCATTTGGAGTGGATTCTGCCAAGGGAGTGACAAAAATAACTGATATATCTCTCTCTCTTCTTCACCTTTTGAGGTTACAATTAAAGGTATTTATGTAGATCATGTTTTGCTTGACAATAATTACAAGTACATTTTGTTCTAATGGAAGTTTGTTTATTTGCATAAAGATATTAGCTTTCTTTCTATCCCACGCAGGACCCTGAAAGGATGAGAGCTCATGTTAACGGAATCTATTTGCTGTCCCAACGGAGCAAATACCCGTGTCAAGAGGAAGTAATTTTATTTCCTCCTTCATATAATCCCAGCCTCTTCAAGATCCGCATTAATAAATCCCTTCCCACATCCCATTCCCTTATCCCGCCCCACAATGCTGCCCAACCGGGTGTTTGACATAGTTCCACTGGCTTTAAACTATACACACAAGGGCACTCTTGTGAGGTGTTACATAAAAAAAAATAAAAATAAATTTTAAAAAATTAAAAAGGTTACAAATTTTCAAGGGCACAAAATTTTCGCAAACAAAATGCTTATAATATGTATACGTAAAATCACTCAATAAATAAGGGAGTTAGGTTTTCGATTCGGCCATACGGAAATATATGTACTGCTTACTGCGGTAAGCGAAATGAATTCATCTAGATTTCACCATTTATACCACTTTTTAGGTTAAAATCTTTAAATTTATAATTCATTTTAACTTTTTTAAATCACCTACCTAAATTTGCTTAGTCATCACTCGATTGAGTATGTACGGAAAAGTAAACAGATAAGTCGCTGAGTTAAAATAAATTCAACTTAAGTTGATTGTTTACATGTATGTATTTCCCAATCAAAAACACATTGCAACATGTTTCCTCTGCTTGTTGTTATGCTTGGCAGGAAAAAACATATTAATGCATTGTGAAATAAATTAAATACAATGTACTTATAAAATTTCGTAATCTCGGACAGCGAATTTCCTCTCGCAATTTATTTATTTATTTACAAATGTTCCTCACAACAGTTTTAAAGTGTTTAAATATAACAAACAACACCACAAAATACAGTGCCCAGACATAAAATGAAAACATTCATGTCGACGGTCCCAAAGAACAATGATGTTTGTAGTTTTGCAGTAGAGCTGTTTAAAGTTTCATTTCAGCATTTTTACTGTTTTTGAGATCATCAAATATAGTGTTGTTTTAATATTTTGCATTTCATTAAAAATTCCGAAAAACAGACTTTTAAATCATCAAACGGAAATTAAAATAAGTCAACCAAGCGATTTTCAATTTTTAGCAGATCCAACATTATTCCTTGGGATGGTCAATGTATTTTATATTGCTGTAATGGGAATCAAACCTGCAATCTTTTGATTAAAAAACTAATGGGTAAATCATTGAGGCCATCTAACCAAATGCCGAAAACTTGGATTGTATCAAAAATTTAACTAAGTAAGAAAATTAATTACATAAGTCAGGAAACATAGTCAATTGAGATAGATGGGCGTGTACGAAAAGGTTTACGAATGCAAAGAAAGCAAGGGTTAGTGTCAGAATAGGTTTGCAATAATCTGTCAATAGATTTATAAACTATGTATAATATATAGTTTCAATAAACTTACATGTCACTTTTTTCTAAGGGGAGCAAGAAGTTGTTGACTAGCCCTTGCAGTTCTGCCACGTGGGCTTTTTCAGAGTCAACTATGTCTTTCAGAACTACATTCCTAAAGGCCTGCACTTCTGAGGGAGCTCTTACAGGTGAAGTTGCTGCTGATCCTGTGGACTCTGGAAAAACAAAATTTATAGTATAATTCACCTTGAGTGATGAAAGAAAGCATATAACTACATCAAATAAAAAAGGGAACTTTTTATAAATTTAATTCTATTCCACTAAATACTAACACTTTCAAAAACAATCCGTTTCGAAGGGGAGTAATGCAATTCTTCTACCAAACAAGAGTTTTGTGCGATATACTTATAAGTTCTTTTTTACATCACATACTCGTGTTACCGAAAAGGGCAAAAGGAATATAACGAGACACAACCACTTGCATTTTTATGGGGGATCCTAGTGACCCCCTCTTCGGAAAGTATGTAATTTTTATCTTCAAATACGTACAGGTTAAAAATAAGAAACATTAGTTGAACCCATAGAATGAAGCATACATATAATACTAGAAGTGTCTTCCATACAAATTTGAATGGAAATAAATGTGCACCGATTTAGTACCTTTTGGTTCTAAACATTGTCTCTCTTACACTTGCCTGAAATTGTATATCGCAATCTCATTTGAATTTCGTAATCATGGTGAAACACAATTTTGTATGGAAATTTAGGCCCAAATTGGGTTTATATTTGGATCACGAAACATGCCCACAAAACACTTCTTGTGTTATTCTTTATTCTACAGTTGAACCCCACTTTCTAGATCAGTGGTTCCCAACCTTTTTCTGACCCGGGACCACTTGTACATTTAAATATTTTTCGACAGGGACCACAAGCAGTGGTGTAGCGAGGGGGAGGCGGCGCCCTGGGCCACGACCAAGTTTGTGCCCCCCCAGGATGGACCAATTTTTTATGAAGTCGAAATTTGTGTTTTGTCAACTTTAATGGGGGGGGGGACACTGACACCTCGTTATCCGTCCCAGGTGCCACCCATTGCCACTGCGTAGGCTAGCATGGGTGGCGCCCGGGACGTTAGGTCGGGTTCTAGCAGAATATTTACCACAACGGAGGGGGTAGAACGGGGTAGGATGGCTTGGGGAGAACCAGAATACCATAATGGCCACTGACCACAAGGTACAATAATGATAAACTGAATATTGTCCCGATTATTTTTATTTAGACTTCTCGACCAGGGACCGCCCGCACGCTCGTTTATTGACCGGCGGACCATCGCGGACCATCTTCTAGCCTCTTGCGGACCACTGGTTGGGAAACTCTGTTCTAGATAAACACCATTATCTCCTTTTCTACTTCTTATAGGTAAAACAGCGCAGGTACTTATTTTAAATGTTTTTATAATCCTAAAATGGTAACCAGATAAAACAGAACAATAACAAAACAGAACACAATAAAATAATAGGCTAGTTTATGTTAGGTATGATTTTTTTTTCCTCACTTTTCATTTCAATGTTCTGTTTTATCATGAAACCGCTTGAAACATACCCAAGAAGTATTAGAAGAAATGAACCCAACCTTTGTATTCCTTGACATAATTACTGGGGAACCAGCCCGTCACCTCTCCCAGGGTGCCCTCCCACCAGCCCCCCTCCTCCCGCTGCGACACCGTGATAACATCCCCCTTCTTGAAGCACAGCTCGTCATTGTTCTTGCCTTTGAAGGTATAAATAGCCTGCACCAAGTTCGAATCGCTAGCCATCTTTGCTGTTGTTGTTCGCCAAATGGTCGACTAGTTCTCTTGATGTATTTTCATCGTCGATTCATACAGACGAGGGGATACATAAGTCTGAAAAGAATGGAAATAACACATTATAAATGATTTTCAATTTTTACTAATAATTAATCAATAATATTAGGTACACTGTAAAGGTATGGTGAAAAAATGGATTCCTTGCTTGAAATTGCTATTAACCAGTAGTCAAATGTTTGTGTGCCCCACTTATGATTGTGAGCTCTGGTTTCATGAAAATTGCACAGCCTTTTCTGTCTTAAATTTGTAAGTTAACAAAACTATTTTCAGCTCTCTACCCTATCTTCATCATGAGTTAAAGTTGAAATCTGCATTAACCTTTGGACGCCCAATGGTCCCGTACGGGACCGCGGATTTGCGTCGTTCAATGCCCAACGGTCACGTACGGAACCGGTGTTTATGGTGGAAATATTTTACAAAAAATGCTTGAGCAGTGGGGCTATCTTTATTGCATGCAACGCACAAGCGTTTAAAGTAATCTTTAGACGCCCAGTGCCCAAAGGTCCTGTACGGGACTGGTGAAAATGGTGCGAATATTTCACAAAAAATGCTTGGGCAGTGGGCTATCTTTATGGAGGCGTCTACTAATATCTACAGGAATTCCAAAAACTGAAAAATTGAACTAATATCTATGAGAACCAAAGTGTTGACGAATATCTACAGCTCAAACTGTTGACTAATATCTATGAGAACCAAAGTGTTGACGAATATCTACAGCTCAAACTGTTGACTAATATCTATGAGAACCAAAGTGTTGACGAATATTTACAGCTCAAACTGCTAATATCTATGAGAACCAAAGTGTTGACGAATATCTACAGCTCAAACTGTTGACTAATATCTACGAGAACCAAAGTGTTGACGAATATTTACAGCTCAAACTGCTGACTAATATCTATGAGAACCAAAGTGTTGACGAATATCTACAGCACTGGCAGAGGTTGGATTTGCTATTATGTGTAGCATATTGGAATAACGTAATATTGCGAATGCAGTTTAAAAAACTTAATTTATGTAAGTATGTATGTAAAAATCCTTAATATCGGACTATTGGACACATTTACCTGATTAGTCCAACCTACGCTCTGTAGATATTAGTTCAACCTACGCTTTGTAGATATTAGTCAACACTGGGACCGTCATAGATATTCGTCCTACCTTAGCTCTGTAGATATTAGTCAACACTCTGAAGTTCGTAGATATTAGTTCAACATATGAGCTGTAGATATTCGTCCGACATACAGGCTGTAGATATTAGTATCGGGAGTCTATCTTTATTACACACGGCCCACAAGCGTTTAAAGGGTAATTGTCATGAAGTTTAAAAAACAAACATTGTATTTTTGTCCACTGTTTGAAAAGAAAAAAAATATTAAAAAAAAAAAATGATGTTGGAAGTCAGGGAAAAGTCGGATAGCAACAACTGTATAATGTATATTATGTTGGAAGTCAGGGAAAAGTCGGATAGCAACAACTGTATAATGTATATTATGTTGGAAGTCAGGGAAAAGTCGGATAGCAACAACTGTATAATGTATATTATGTTGGAAGTCAGGGAAAAGTCGGATAGCAACAACTGTATAATGTATATTATAAATGCCAGAATAAAACTAAATAGTGCCAAAGATTCTTTTTTAAATTCTAAACTGTGAAATTGTGAATTTAAATCAAATATGTATTTACAATAAATCTATTGGATTGATGAAAAACGAATGAGATATCAAGCAGATTTCAAGGCACTAATACTACTTGGGAGCATGCCCCAATAAAATACTCAATGAAAAATGAAAGTGCCACTACACATTCCCCAACAAGAGTTTCTCAACATAATAAAATGTTCTCAACCGAAACAGAATTCTAAAGTAAAGAACAAAATGTGTTGAATACTTTCAGGACAGGAAATGTATCCCAATATAGATGAGTCCATCATTAACACACGCATACATAATCATGTCAAACCAGGCAACACAACACAACACAAGAACAAGATTCCTCACAATTCAGTACGACACAGAAAACAAACATTTAGCTATTCAAAACTAGACAGATTTTTCTGGCACATTCTGTTATAATTAAAAACATATCAAATCATACTCGGTTTTGGGAGAGTAATATCACGGATAATAAGCGAAAATTGTACATATTTATCATTTAGCTTACAGTAAACATGCATACTTTTTTCACTAGTTTCTTGGCACCTGGCCAAAGTGAGATGTGTTTCTGTGTGAATCACAGTTTGCCAAGAATGTCTAGAGATGAATGTAAACTCCTTGATTAGAGGCCTGCGATATTCAATCATAATTTACGGTATTTAGTCGAAGGCAATTTAATGAGAACGTAAATAAATCGTCTTTGTTCGCTGCAATTTTGTTTTTTTATAGGTCTGGCCGATATTTTTTTTACAGCTGTTCAGAAATTTTCACCCAGAACATCACACAGACTGATTTATTAAACTTTATTTTGTTTTAATGTGGATGGTTGCATATTGAACATGATGAACAAATACATTAAAATAAAATGTATTTATTTACTTATAGTACAAATAACTTTAAATACAGAATAATTTGTTAACCTATCAGGCCTCAGGCCTATTTTGTCAAAAGGTCAAAATATTTCCGCTTTGCAATAAAATCCGAGTAAATGGAATATTTCATCCGAAAAATAAAGTGTTTTTGAAAGGTAATGAAATACACTTTTAAATTTTAGAATTCGAAATAAACATATAATTTTTTATATATAGAAATTTGGATGCAAACAAATTTTTTTTTTAAATGGCACACCTTACGCTTTTTCTAACTAAAATTACTCATAAAAATACTAAAAAATAAAAACGCACATATAAATGTGTGGAATAGGATTACAAAAGATTTTAAAAATATTTATATTGGGGGATCAGCAGGATTTATCGGTCCAGCTAGTAGTTCTACCGAGCCGAACCATCTGATATGAAAATATCTGGAGTCGGTGAATTATTTTCCCATTTAGTCTCTGGTAGGTTGACATGTTGTTCTTGTATTATTTTGTATTTATTATACTTATATAGTGCACTTGCATAGCGTGGATTGACTAGATCAGAGGTCGGCAAAGTGCGGCTCCGGAGCCGCATGCAGCTCTTTGGCCCCTGAAGTTGCGGCTCTGGCACAAATGTCACCGCCAAAAAAAATTATTTCATGGAAGGCGTTACGTTTAAATCAGTTTAATCGTAAACTACAAGGGAAAGGAAAAACAATTTTTTTGATGTTAGAAGAAGTCATTTCATTCGAAAACAAATTATCCCTTTTTGCTCAAGATTTTGAAAGGGAAACATTATTTCACTTTCCGAGTCTGCTGAAGCATCGCAAAGAAAATAATTCCTCCATTGACAAACACTTTTTCAAAACAACCATTTTAAATATGAAGGAAGCATTTATCAGCGGGTTCAGGAATTTAAATAAAACAAGGAAATATGGAGCTCTCAATTTGAACGTCTTTGTGTTGATTTGGAAATATTGGAGAAGAACAAATGTGAGCTTAGTTCACAACACAAGTGGTCTGCTTTGAAAGACCTGGAGAAGGAAGACATGATCATCTTCAACGCCTGGTATAGTGATCTGACTCTTGTATTATCAGCTGAAAAAAACTTGCGTTTACTGTTCTTTCCCTTTCTACATATTCATGCGAACATATTCGTCCGGCATATTCATGCGAACAATCTTTTCAAAGCATGAACTTTATCAAGAGTAAACTGAGAAGTGGTCTTATTAATGAGAACCTGGAATCGTGCTTAACATTAAAAATAACAACATACAAACCTGACTTACTCAAACTCTCCAAGGAGATGCAAGGATACTGTTCGCATGAAGTGTTTGTCAGTCAATGTTATGATTTAAATTTATGGATTCCCTAATTACATATTATGCTTTATCAATGAATAAAATCTTTATTAAGTATGATATCAAGTTTATTCAGCGTACCCTTATTTTTACTTCTTCTTCTTCAATGGCGCTACAGCCCATTTCGAGCCTTGGCCTCCTTCAAAATAAGCCTCCACCGCCCTCTGTCCTCGGCCGTCTTCTTCCAATCTGCAACCTGGAGTAATCCTCTTGCATCCTTCCTGACATCATCCTCCCATCTCAGTCTAGGTCTGCCCGCCTTTCGTTTACCTCCCGGGTGTCCTGTCAGAACCTTCTTCGGTACTCGTGTGCTTGGCATTCGGTGCACATGTCCGGCCCATCTTAATCTTTGGAGTCTTAAATGGGTGGAGAGTCTGGGAGCTTGGTAAATATCATAGAGCTCATTATTGTGGCGGATTCTCCATGCCTCTCCCTCTCGCACCGCTCCTAAGATTCTTCGAAGTACCTTTCTTTCGAAGATGTCCAGCCGTTCCGCTGACTTTGCTGTCAGTGTTCCCGCCTCACATCCATAGGCCAAGACCGTTCTGATAATTGTTTTATATAAGGTTATTTTGGTTTTCCTATGGACGTTTCGGGATTTGAACACTGGCAGCAACGCGAAGTAAGTTTTGTTAGCGGCTGTAATGCGCTTTCTTACTTCTACTGGGTCTTCATTGTCCTGCGTTATGATGGAGCCCAGGTAGGTAAACTCTTCGACCACTTCGAAATTATAATTGTCTTTGAATTTCACTTTGTCTTTTATTCTGCGGTGAGGGGTTCTGGTTTGCATCATGATTTTTGTTTTATTTTCATTGATTTGCAAACCCACCTCTCTTGCCGCAGTCTCCAAAGGGTCAAACACTTCTCTTACAGCCTGTAGGGATCTTCCGACAATGTTAAGGTCATCTGCGTAGCCAACTATTTGATTGCTTCTGTAGCAGATGTTTGAGTCGGTACTGATCATTGTCTTCCTCACGACGTGCTCCAGTACAATATTGAAAAGGGTGGGTGCTAAGCCATCACCTTGTTTCAGCCCCTGGGAAACGTTAAAATCCTCCGTTGTTTCACCTCCTATCCTTACTCGACACCGTGATCCGACCATTGTTGCTTTTACAAGCTTGACTATTTTGGGCGGTATTCCAAAATTGAGGAGTATTTCATATATTTTCTCCCTATCTATACTGTCATACGCCTGTTTGAAGTCAACAAATAGTTGATATATATCTATATCGAATTCCCAGCATTTTGTCAGGATTTGTCGAGTAGTGAAGAGTTGATCAGTGGTGGATCTCCCCCTCCTGAACCCTGCCTGATATTCTCCTAGTAAGTTTTCTGAGTAATATTCTAGTCTTTCTTTCAAAATCATTGTGAAAATTTTATAAGCTGTACAAAGTAACGATATTCCTCTGTGATTTTCACACTTCAATTTGTCTCCCTTTTTATGTATGGGGCATATTATGCTAGTTTTCCATTCTTCTGGTACTCTTTCAGCGGTCCATATTTTCACAATGAGATTGTGTAGCAGGTTCTTCAGTTGTTCGTTTCCATATTTATAGAGCTCTGCAGGGATATTATCTCCTCCCGGAGTTTTATTGTTTTTCAGTTTCTTTAGGGCAGCCCTTATTTCTGCCATTGATGGCGCTCTCGTTGTTTCATCACTATTTAGCTCGTCCGGAATGTGAGTTGGTTCGACTGTCAGGTTGTTATTGGGATTTAAGAGCTGTTGAAAATATTCTTTCCACCTAGTCTTGATCTTTTCCTTATCTCCTATTATGTCTCCATTACTATCTCTGCACAGAGATGTGTTGGGTTTGAAGCCCTTTTTAAATACATTGACGCCTTTATATGCCTCACGTGGATTGTTATTTGCAAAGTCATGCTCCATTTTCAACAATATGTTGTTAAAATACAATCTCTTCTTTCTTTTAATTAAATGGTTAGCATCTCTTCGTGCTTGTTCGTAGGCTTGTCTTTTTGCTCTAGTTCCTCTTTCTATACATAATTTTTTTTAACCCTTATTTTTACAAAGTTCTAAAATTATAATAAATGTTTGCTAAATCAATAAATAGATTTGGCTCTCAAATTTTTTTTGTAACAAGTTTGCCGACCCCTGAACTAGATGATCATTTATGGAAAAGTGTGTGGAAGGGTTTAGTTTTTTTTGTGGGGAAGATTTAACAGGGACATAAAGTCATAAATTATTAGGCAATTGCATTATAAACTTTAACGTCAACCCACTTTTTTGTCATTTCATGAAAAAATAATTACAAGTTTCATACATTCTTTTCAAATTGCGGTTGGAGTGCATTTTAATTATTTTGTTGTTAACTTTTAGATTTGAATATAAAGTGTGGTGTTTTCTTTTTCTAACACCCGTTAGATCATATTTGTAACCTTGATAGTAAGGGAGACACAACGATTTCTATGAGATCTATACAGTTGTTCCGAAAAGCGAACAAATTAGCCTGAGGGATTAACATATTAACATAGTTTTAAATAACTAAAATTTACAATCAGGCTAATGGAAACTAAATGTAAGGTTCTGTTTAAAAAAATATGCAAAATGTTTTTTTTTAAGTTCTTCCAGTGCTATTAAAAAAACCGAGGAGGAGGGAAGAAGGGTGGAAAGGAGGGGGAGAAGGAGGGAGGGAGGGGAGAAAATGCGGGGAAAGGGGAACGAAAAAACGGGGGTTTGTGGGACAGGTGACAATGGAGAGAAGGCGGGGAAGGGGAATGCCAGAGTGGGGGGTTTGCGAAACGCAGGGACGCGGAAGGGGGAAGGCGGGGAAGGTGAAAGGGGAACAAGGGAGAAGAAGGGGATGCGGGAGAAGAATGGGGGCGGGAAGGAATGGGAAAGGACACACAGGGGAAGGGTGACGAAGGGATGGGCAGAGGGAGGGATTGCAAAGGAGACATAGTAGCGGTAGGGGAAAGCAGAGTGTAAATTTTGAAAATTAACACTTCACATGCTGTACGTAGCCTGCTCGTGTGTCGGCAA
Organism: Limnephilus marmoratus; assembly: GCA_917880885.1. Lineage (NCBI taxonomy): Eukaryota > Metazoa > Arthropoda > Insecta > Trichoptera > Limnephilidae > Limnephilus > Limnephilus marmoratus. The sequence goes on along the minus strand of OU862909.1, from coordinate 48,076,753 downwards.
CCTTCCGATTTATTCATGTACGCACCGGACAGAAAAACAAAAAATATTGTGCATCCAAAAGCACTTTAATAAACAGAATTAAAACACAAACATTTTCTTTCTTCGAAGGACAAATCTTTAATATTTTACTTTATTTATTTTAGAAAACCTATATAAAAATTATTTGGAAGTAAGATAGGTTTTTAGATGAAAATACAAAGCGTGCTGTTATATTTTTTTAAATTATAATATATCTCAGCGTAACAGAAAAGGAAATAGAACAACCATTCATTTCCAACCTCTTCCCGGGTGTGTCCCAGTTTAGTTCTGAGCATAGATGAAGTGAGTTGATTTTGTTGATAAAAAAATAAGTTACTGGTGACACGGCTCCTTATGACGTCACAGGTTTTTTAGCGGGCATCGAAAAAATAAATCTTTGAAAACTGTTTTAAATAAATTAATTTAAACTACTAAAACTAACTATAAAAATAAAAATGCTGTTATTCAGAATGTCATTATTAATAAATTTTTAAAAATTAAAAAATGGACTGGATTTCCTTATTATCCCCACTATATACAAAAATTATCGCTGGACAAAAAACTGCTTTACCGATGAACGAGAATGAACGTCGAATTTTACCCACAAATAATGGCGGACCCAGGTGTTTTTTGTTTAATTAAATAGGAGTAGAAAACAAAGGACAAACGTTAAAAAAATTGGAATGATGTTAAAAGAAAAACACTTGAAGATGTTGGGAAATCAAATACTTCTAAGAAAGGAGAGGGACCAAAAGAAGTGAGTAGATTAATGATGTATGTCACATAAGGCATTTTTTTAGACTAACATTCTTAGTTTCGCTTATACAAAAAAAATCTCTACGGCACCTGCCCTTCTCATATAATTTTTCTTATTTACAAGAACAACACTATAAAGCACATGCTGTTCATCATTATTCTCCTATTGAAGTTGTTGTGTACTGATTTTAGAATTAATTTTATTATACAATTATTCATTGTTTACCCTGTATGAACAAGTATAGCTTTGAATTAAAATAATTTTTTTAAATCTCTTATTAATAATTTTATTTTAGTTTAATAAATTCAACATTTTGTAAAATTGTCATTCATCGTTAATAATGCAAAGTCTTCAATTCTATACAAAACAATATTACTTTTCCTTTTTTGGTTCGTTCAAGTGAACTGCATACATCAAAAAGGCTGTAGGATGAGAACATGCTGGAATTTCAAGGGCTTCATTACTCATTACGATAAATACCCACACAAAAGTAACTTTGTGCTTGTAGGATAACAGGTGTGGTTACCTTGCAAATGCTTGATTACTAAATGTTAAACAAAACTAATTTTAAATGCGAAAAGCTTACATTATAGTCAAATTGTCAAGTTCCAATATCCTCCCTAACGAATTTTTGTTGAAAATTAGGTGTGTGATTCATTCCTGAAACCAGGAATGTGATGCTATCGTTTTTATTTCCAAAATCCTCCTAGTTTCTGTTTAAACCGTGTTTAAATATCGACCTGAGTTCCAAAATACTCAGTAATTGAGACAGCCAACCAGAAGCCAGCATTTCAACAAATTCAAAATGGTCACTAGTTTCTTTCCATACAATTTTGGTCGTTTGGTTGATTTTTGTCGTCCTTATTCTACTAATTTCTCAACAAAATCATGTCTTTCTTGATTTACTCTAAAGTGGTTCCCAACCGGTGGTCCGCGAGATCTAAAATGTGGTCCACGAAACATTTATTCATTTACTACATAAACTGAATCGAAAGGTATCCAAAAGCTGATTTGTAACCCTTTTGGTATTAATGATGGAATGTAGCATAAGAAGTCCAAGAAGAGCACATTGAAATGCAAAATGATTAACAGTTCATCCAATTGTACCTTGTGGTCCCTGTGAGAACAAATAAATGTAATAGTGGTCCCTGGTCAAAAAAAGGTTGGGAGCCACTGCTCTAAAGTAATAAAATCCATTAGGGAGGGTATTGGAACTCAACGATTCAGTTATACTGTAACTTAAAAACCATATCCAAAGAAAAACTACCAGGTGGAAATATTCTCCACTGAGTTGATTGGCCTTTTATCCTATAATCCCATGAAACAGTTAACAGTCTAAAAGCATCCAATATGAATGGGCATGAAACCATGTAAATGCAGTCCGATACTAAATATTTCACAACACACCCAACTAGAAGAATTTTTTTTAATATTTACAACTGGAACAAATTATACAGTTGTCTCATTATTCATTTTTTGGCCACGGTTCAGTATTCGGTTGAAACTGCCCGTCACTCTTGTTCATGAATATTGGTTTAAAGCATAAATGCAAATGGGGACATGGCAGAATGTTAATGCTTGTAAATTGAGAAGAGTAATGGCCTCAAGGAATATTGAAATTCAACATTATTTTTATTAAACTTTCTTTCTAACAAAACCTAACTTTTTCTATGGAAATTTAACAACGGAAATTTCTTTACGTTGAAGTAAACTGATAATGATAAACTTGTCGTACTCCGCATCACGGTTAGTTTGGAATATTTCTTATTTAAATAGTTAGATTTAGCTTTATTATTACGAAAAGTAAGTATTATTTACGTCAGGGAAGACGAAAAATATGCATTTTATATTTTCATTTTGTTAATTAATTAATTCACTTACGCAAAGTGTTCGGCACCTTGATTGGCTAAGTGAAGAGGAGTACTACAACTTTACCCTGATATGTAACCTTTTGTTTCTGACAATGTCTTAGGATAAGTGAAAATCTAGTTTTAAATGGAGCATTTTGGAAAGGATTTAACCCATTATATAATTACCTATTCAGTATAAGAGATTTGTTATTCAATTTTCAATTCAACTATTACTTTACAAACACTGCTAGGTTGAGATATTTCAAATTCACTAGTGACAAAACGCAGCCGACTTCTAAGAGAACCTTTAGAAAACTAAATAGGGTGAATTTCAAATCTAAAGTCAGTGTCCTACCTATGCCAATCCTTTTACCAATAAAACAGATACCTGATCATATTTGTTATAAAAATATCGTCAAGTAGCTTTGTAAATAGAGCACTCAAATTTATTGATATGGTTGCACAAATAGATAACCGAGTAAACAAGACAATTTTTTAAATGCAATTTTAGCCACCACTCCTCATATTGCATGTTATTTTTGTTCCCTGGAAAATTACACATAAGTATTGTGAATTAGAATTGTCTTACTATGGACCAGCACGCGGGTCCAATAATAATAACCCTTTCAGATCATAAATAACCTTCCTGCCCAATGTTCCAATAATAACTCATAATAATCAACTTACCTACTAATAAAATGCTTAAACTGCACTACACGGAATTATTGGTTATTGATTGAAATACGATTGGAGCGTACTACCTATGTAACGTGCACAATTAAATTAGAAGTATTATGCAAATTAGAATAGCACGGAGAAATAAAGTGACACTCGAAAAACATACAATATTATTGACAGATGTCGTTGTAACAGATGTGTCAAATTTCATCTTCAAAATGTCAAGGATAGTTTTATATTTCTCGAATCTTACGGGTGTGCAGATGTCTAGGTGGTTACGAAAAAACTAATTTTGTCAATGAAAAATTTTCTTAGAAACCATCAGTGGGCTGAAATTTTAGAAATTTGACATCCCCGTTAGCTGTCAGAGAACTGTGCTGACGAAATGTTTATTATAACAGATACTCACATAGAAAAGTACCACAGTTTCGAACGTTCGTTTATTGTTTCATATCACTTTATACACCATTTTAAATAACAAATTTATACTCCTAACACTAAAGGCACGCGTTTGCTAAACACTACGTCCATTTTTCTATGGCAGAAGTCCAAAAATAAACATTCATTTGCCTGAAGTTGGCTGCATGTTGGCTGCCATAAATAAACCATGGCTGCTTTCTGCAATAAATCCTGTAGGGATCACAAGAACCTAAAGCAAGGATCATACTGAGCAGACGCAACGCCACGCAACGTTCCTGTACCGTTCACACTGGCCAGACGTACGTACGCGTCGCTGTGACCACGTGAAAAGGGGTCTGTGGTTGTGCGCAGGCGCGTTTGATTTGACACATTTGACATTTATTTTTTAGGTTATGTTTATGTGATTCTCTTAGCAGATGACAGCTTTGCCATATCTTGAAAGTGAATTTGAAGATGATTTGCTACGATTATTATTGTTAAATCAATATTCTCGTAAAAAGAAAAAAAGTGAGAAGTATTTGGGTCCACAACATTAACAAACAAAGACAAATGTTTGGAGAGTTCCATACTTTAGTAAAGGAACTAGAATCTGATGACGGACGATTCTTCATGTACTTCCGTATGAGTAAAGTGGTATTTGAAGAGCTTCACAGCATAATTGAATTATTGAATATGACATAAAAAAAAGAAAACACACATCTTCGAAAGTCAATTGGGACCAGAGAAAGATCTAAAGTTTGATTGACATTCATTATAGGGGTATAATATTGAAAATCATGCCATAAATGGCTGAAATTTCTTCCTAAGTTGCACTGCGTATGCAGAATCTCTATAATCCTGTAATTTGATTTTATAAATAACTTCGTGCCGTATAAAAGCTTCAATAAACTGTTCGTCATCCATTTTTTAATAATATCTGTCAAAAAAACAACCATAGATATAGCGAAACAACGTTAGATGCTCAGATAACACCAAAAAGATGTAAAATCATCTCGTAGTAGGCGTGACCATACCCCCTCCACCTTCCACATGGCCCACGCCGATCTGGCTGCGGCAGGGCCGCGTAGCGTAGGGGGCGTCGGTTTGCATTGCGTGGGGCTAGTATGTTTCTAAAGCACCCGTTTCCATAGAAAATGTGTGGATGGTAAGCAGTCCAGATATGGAAATGGTGACGTCTACCCACGTGGCGTGGCGTTGCGTGGGCTCAGTGTGGCCTTACCTTAATCGATCTATCGAATAGCGCCGTTTACACGCACACTTCGGAGCGACCGAGTCTCGCGCCACTTCAGGCCGCCGCGCAGAAAAGTCTCACAGTGAACTGCGCTGCAAACCTATCGGTCTTTACTTTTCTGCGCGGCGGCCTGAAGTGGCGCGGGACTCAGTCGCTCCGAAGTGTGCGTGTAAACGGCGCTATTAACCGATAACCGATTTTGTATTGATCTCGTGCTTGAGTGGAAAGGGCAGAAAAGATATACCTATCCATGTTAACAAAATAAAAAGTAAAAACGTTTGATAATTTTCAAAAATCGTATATTCTTCAATTAAAAAATACAAACATTGAGTTTTAAAAATACGGCCTACATTTCAATTTTTTTAATCATCCAGTGAAAAAGTGCCAAAATAGAAAATGACATTGAAAGTGGTACTGCTGAAGCACGCAACCATGCCCATAAACTGAAAGAAGAAAAAATGTGTTTTTTTATTTATTTATACACGTCAAGGAATTAAGAGTACGTACGAAAAAAAAGTTAGTTACTCATATGGCTCATCAGATATAAAGAATGGTGTTGGGGTCTCGATCAGTCCACTATTTTCGATGATGATGTCGTGTGTTGGATGATCATCAATATCTGTAGACACGTGTTCAATTATATGGACAAAATCTTGACCTTCGACGACCTGAAGAAAAGAAATTATTGAGAACTTATAATAAAACAACTGTTAGAAAAATAAGACGTTTTTTCAAAATCGGAAGTAGTATGAGATTCTTGTCCCTTTAATAGTCATCGTAAATATGGCACAAATGAATATATCTAGAATCCTATTTACTTCGGAGTGTTTTCTGTAAGCTTTGCAATTTATATGAGTTTACCTTTCCAAATATTGTGTGAAGTCCGTTTAACCATGGCGTTGGTACAGTAGTTATAAAAAACTGACATCCATTCGTATCCACACCTTAAATCGTAAAACATTTATTTTATTTTTTATTTAGGTATTTTATTGTTCATGCAGTAGTGTGGTGATGACGACGATTTTTAAATTACCCTTATTTGCCATGGCCACCAAACCGGAGATTTGGAATTTGGTTTCCAAATTTTCATCTTCAAATGTTGATCCAAAAATACTCAAAGAGCCCATTCCATTATTTTGTACAATATCACCTCCTAAACCAAAAGACATGCGTTTTTATAAGGCAAATGTTATTTAAAATGCTCTAAAAAGGTTTTATAGGAATTCCTGGATTTTTTTAGTAAATGCAAGTATTAATGTTCCTTATTTAGAAAGCTCTGTTGCATTAAAAGTTATTTTTATAGGGTCCATCAAATCGAACAACCGACGTATATTTACTTATTTTGTTAGATTCTGATATTAAATTTAGTTTGGTAGCTTTGTAACTTTGCACTACCAACTACATTCATTGAGATATTATTATAGCCACATTCTACCACATTACACTTTCAAGTTTACTATGTTTACCTTGAATCATAAAGCGTTTTATTATGCGATGAATTCTTGTGCCTGAGTATGTCAATCCATCAATCCCAACAGTAGCAATTTGTTTAAAATTTTCAACAGTTTTTGGGGCAAGTTCCCCAAATAATCCAATAACTATCCTTCCAAGTGGTTCTTGATCTTTGGACAGATCGAAATAAACTTGATCCGTTACTTTAAATTGATCCCCCTGTTGAAGCGAAGAAACAGATTATCACAAAGTCAAGATATTTTTAGCAAAAACACACCACACTAAGTGTACACTACTTACTCTGCATAGCGAAATTTGTTCAATAATAAGTAGTGAACAAATATAAACAACAAATGCCTTTCTTTGAACCATGATGAAAATATTACACAAACGACTGAATTCAACTACCAACGCGAAGGAAATGGTTCAAGGAACGGAGTTTTAATGCTGAATTGGATTATAGAAGCCATACAATTAGTACAGGAATGGATGATGTAATAACGTAGTATCGTAAAGTGATATGAATTTACTGAATAAGATATGTTATTGTATTGTTTAAAGTACGCCGCACCGTCGAGTTTTTTTCAAACTTATGAATATGATAAATAAAATAGTTTTATTTGGTTTCATTAACATTTTAATTTAAATTCTCCATTACAATGTAAATATACACACATAAATGATAACTTATAAGTAGAAACCATATTTATTTATTTTTTAATCTTTGTGGGTAGTATTTATTATTGATCACTTATAAAACTAATTCATGTTTTCTAATCCAATCAGTAGGTACCACACCATTTCCACAATTTGCTGCGTTAGAAATTGCTTAGTATGCATTCTAGTGTATTTATAATTGGTGTGAAGTTGTTAACGATGATTTGCAAGTTCCTGCCTGAAATATACAATAAAATAAATTGACAAGTTGTCAAAAAGAGTCATTTCATAGTTTTAGTTTTTAGACGCTCGATTTACCTTTATCCAAGTTTGTATTTTTCAATTAGTGCTTCAAAATGGAACTCTCTGCCGAAGGAACGACTCCTGATTTCATGCTCTTGGCTTCCGTTAAATTTAAACTTGGTCTCCCTAAGTTTAAGAACGACAAGGAACTACAAGAACGTTTGATGCAAGGAATTAAGGACAATAACATGGCACCTTATTATAAAGAAGTGTGTAATGACTTAGGATGGGAATTTAACCAAAAGTTGTTCGATGATATGGCCAAAGAAAACGAGAGCCATTTATCGAAGTTTGTTGAAGACGATTCCGAGACTCCCGTGTGGCAAGATAGGTTAGTTTTTAAATATATGTTAATAAATTCCGTATTCGTTTTATTTTATGCTAGTTACATGATTTTTCTACGATTTTTTTCGGCTAATTTGTTGATATATTTTTTTTTATATAGGTTAACCGACATAACCTCAACATTTTACAAGTCATTATTTTTTTTGCATAATCATGGAACACTAAACTTTTTCTGAAGTTGCGCTTTTAATTTGGTTCTATTAAATAAAGTACAGTATCTAAGAAACAAATGCAGTGATATGAATCAGGGGGAATATATAATATTTGTATTTTATTTTGTTTAGGTTAGAATACCTTTGCTCTATCGGAGATCACAAGGAAGCCACCGACCTCGCTGTGAGTAAGCATGAAGATACGACCCTCACCACCAACAGGCGCCTCGAAGCAATCTTTGCCCTTTTCAGAATTGCGTACTTCCACGGATGCAATGTCAAAGAAATGGGAAAAGCTATCCACAAGGTAAATACTCTTTATACATAAAATTAATTTTTGGGGATCGTTGGAAACGGTTAATACACACTTTTTTTAAAAAATATCTTTTGATTCACCTTAATTAAATTAAAAGACAACTATTTGGGGTGAAATGCAGATCCGGGCACCGTCTGGAAATTTAATAAAAAGGCACTTTCTAGATGAGAAAAGTGTGGAGAAGATGAATAAAAAATAAATTAAGGCGCGCTCGGCAAAATTAAGGGAGATACAACCGTTCAAAGTATTTAAAAATTCACTTCGCGAACTGATATTGACAGTTCGTTCGCCATGTTTTCATTGCTTATGTTGGATCCCAGACCTAATACAGAATTAATAGTACGCCAAAATCACAAACCATATTACACAAACCTAGCGTAGCCGCTAAACCACTTGAAAACTGGGATGTTTTTTTGCCGTGACGCGAGCAGGCGCTACGAAGGGGGCACTTTCTTTTCTATCACAAACCATGTTTAGCGTATTAGGTTATAAAAAAATGGCGGGCGGACGCGGGCGAACTGTCAATATCAGTTTGTAAAGTGAAATTTTAAATACTTTGAACGGTTGTATCTCCCTCAATTTTGCCGAGCGCGCCTTAATTTTTGTTTTATTCTGCTTTTCCACACTTTTATCATCTAGAAAGTGCCTTTTTATTAAATTTCCAGACGGTGCCCGGATCTGCATTCCTCCCACTATTTGCATTGGGGGAAGTGGAAAATATTTCATTTTAAATTTCGATTACGTAAAATTAAAATTAGCTCTCGTCTTGTGAGATTGTACGCCATTATGGTTATTAGCTCATTCGCTGTCACTTTGGCATCACTTTGGTATGTTGGTATTCCTGATACACTTGAATGTATAACGAACGGCTAGAAGATTTTGAACGTACCACGAAATCTGGAAAGGTAAGTACTAAATTATCGGAGTTTTGGGAATAAAATGAGGGAAAAAAACATGTTTTTAATTTCGGTAATTATTTTTTATAAATAATACATTCACTTTTGTATCAAAAACCGTGTTACACAAACCTAGCGTAGCCGTTAAACTACTTGAAAACTGGGATGTTTTTCTTGCCTTGACGCGAGTAGGCGTTATAAAGGGGCACTTTCTTTTGTATCACAAACCATGTTACACAAACCTAGCGTAGCCGCTAAACTACTTGAAAACTGGGATGTTTTTTTGCCGTGACGCGAGTAGGCGCTACGAAGGGGGCACTTTCTTTTCTATCACAAACCATGTTACACAAACCTAGCGTAGCCGCTAAACTACTTGAAAACTGGGATGTTTTTTTGCCGTGACGCGAGTAGGCGTTATAAAGGGGCACTTTCTTTTGTATCACAAACCATATCATATAAAATCAGCGTACGTAGCCGCTCAACATCGCAGAAATAGTTGACTTATAAAAATAAAATTTTAAAGTCAAAAAAAATTTAAGCTATAAATTTTAATCAACGCACGCAATACATGTGTATTAGGTAAGTACCTACTAATTAGGCGGAATTTCAGTTTTATAACAACATTAAAAAACTCCCGCGAGAATCAAGTGGTGTGCGGACCGGAGAGGATGTGTTTATATTTCTCCTGGTTCCTTTTTCAATTAACTATAGTTTTGTTCGTGTTACAAATCTGAAATTTCTCATACACACGCGTTATAATCTGCAAAATCTGATACAGTTCGCGAAATCATTTTATGTGTCTCGGATGGGAAATTATGTTCGTTTTAAGTTTGTGATATTATTCAATCGTAACACAGATTAAAATGGACTCATCCGGATAATTCAAGTGATGCAAGCAGTGCATAGGGATGAGTGAACTTCATAAAAAATAAGAGTGTTTTGGGTAAAAAAAGGGTCAAAGTGACACTTAGAGATCTGGATTCATAACATAGCTGCACCACTTGAACGCGTGTGATTTATGGTTTATTTCATCACTGGGTACCGGGAGAAGTCATAGCTTCAACCAAGTGGAGCTTACAGGATCACAAAACAGAGATAAGATCTTTTCAATTTATTCATTTGTAAACATTTCAATCGAATATTACCATTTTACAGATGATGCGACCTCTTTAAAGAACACTTGAGTTATTGCCTCTGAGAGTAAACCAACGATTATTATTTTGTTGACATACATCAAGAAACATCTACTCCACTTACAGAATTGTTTATGTATTTTGTTTTAAATCTGTTTTTATTCATTGCGTTTCACAGGAATGTCTTTTATTTCTACGCGGATTTTATGTATCTACGGATAAAACATTTTGATTTCCTGGTTGGGTTTTAATTTTGTTTAGGTTTTTGATGGATACTACAATGGGAGAAGGTCTGAGAAGGAATTTTTGCAATATTATTTTATTGAATGTTTATCTCGAGATATTCCACGACAAAAACAAGTCAATTTACTCGCACCTATCGAATGTATCTCTGTCTACGCTTTTCGAGAATTCGTTTCCCCTCTGGCGTGCACATTATAAACAAATATTTTTTCTTAGTTTTTAGGTTTTTACAGGTTTTTGGTTTCAGTCAAAATCTGAAAGAAGTTCTTTTCAAGTACCTACACCTTCATATTTATCTCAAATGTCAATTAAGTCGGGTTATTACACTTCGGGTGAGTTCCTCTGTTCTCTTTGGGATTATCTGATTTGAATATTTAAGAAGACGACAGAAGATACAAAAAGAAACAAGAAGAGCAAAATCAGGAAGAGGCTAGAAGATGCACGAAGAGACAAATGCCTCCACAAGTCAAGAAAAGTCAAGATGATGCAAGAAGACACCTGCAGGGACTCAAAGAACCAAAAAGGTGCAAGAAAAATTTGGATAGCCAAGTAAAACCAAGAACAATAATAATAACATAATATTTATATAGCGAAGTTTTGTGATATTTCACTTCAAGCGAAATGAAGCTAGACGAAGCAAGTTGAAGCCAGAAGAATGGGCTAGTAGAAGCAAGTACTTTAAGCAGATACTATAGAAGATTGTAGCAACAAAATGACAGAACTTAGAAAACAACACTCAATCAAAATATTTATTCTTGCCTACCCTAGTTCGAGTATTGACATATTAGGTTGCCATGTATAAAACTGGATTAAACTCCGCAAGAAGTCGCGAGAAACACCAAGAGCAGCCAAGAAGGAGTAAGAAGAAGCAAGAAGAGACAAGAAGAGACAAGAAAAGATTCGAAGAAACACTAAAATACAAGGAAAGGTGAAATATCAATAGAAGGTACAAGAAAAACAAAGGCGAGTTAAGAAGAGCCAATAATTATAAATAATAATTCGATAATTTGTTGAGCGCCATTTTTGTGAAAAATCACCTCAAGGGCGCTTTATAATTCATTATGAATTCTAAGGCTCTATCTAATTCTATTATTTACAAATATTAGAAGATAAGAGACAAGAGGTAGCAAGCAGAACTGGAAAGTGATGAGAAGATCCAAGAAGAGCCTAAAAGAGACAAGAACATTCAAGCCGAAATAAAAAGAAATAAGAATAATCGAGAAGAGATAATCGGAGACAAGACGAGCTGAGACAAAAAGAGATAAGAAGATTAGAAGATTTAAGAAGAGACGAGAACATCCAAGAAGAAGCAAGAAGAGTCAAAAAGAGACAATAATAGACAAGAAGAGATGAGAAGATGCAAGGAGAGTCAAGAAGAGCCGAGAAGAGGCGAAAAGATCTCAAGAAACAAGAAGAAGTCAGAAGAGACAGGAAGGGACAAGTGAAGCAAGTAAGAGATAAGAAGAGCCAGGCATGGCCGAGCAGAGCCAAAAAGAGTCCAGAAGATCCAAGCAGAGGCAAGAAGATAAAAGAAGAGACAAGAAGAGCCAAGAAGAGACTAGAAGACCCTAGAAGAACAAAGAAGAGGCAAGATTAGCCAAGGAGGGGCGGGAGGAGCTAGAAGAGCCAAGAACATTCAAGAAGAAACAAGAAGACACGAGAATATTCGAGAAAAGATAATCAGAGACAAGACAAAATGAGACAAGAAGAGATAAGAAAAGACGAGAACATCCAAGAAGAAGCCAGAAGAGTCAAGAAGAGACAACAATACACTAGAAGAGATAAGAAGATGCGAGGAGAGTCAAGAAGAGTCGAGAAGAGACGAGAAAATCTTAGAAGAAGCCAGAAGAGTCAAGAAGAGCTAATAATAGACCAGAAGAGGTAAGAAGATGCAAGGAGAGTCGAGAAAAGACGAGAAGATCTCAAGAAACAAGAAGAAGCAAGAAGAGACAAGAAGGGACAAGAAAAGAAAAGAAGAGGTAAGAAGAGTCAAGCAGGGCCGAGCAGAGCCAAGCAGAGTCAATAAATATCAGAAGATCCAAGAAGAGGTGAGAAGATACAAGAAGAGACTAGAAGATCCGAGAAAAACAAGAAGAGACAAAGAGGGGCGAGAGGATCTGGGAAGAGATAAAAAGAGCCAAGGAGAGACGATAAGATCCCAGAAGAGACAAGAAGAAATTTGAAAAGCCACGAAGAGCTGAGAAGAGCCGATAAGGGAAGGGAAGAATCAAGAAGAGCCAAGAAGATCCAAGAAGAGCTGAGAAGAGGCAAGAAGAAGGAAGACACAGACAAAAATAAAGTATTACGCTCAATCCGTTCCTTTATTCCTGACCATCCTAAATTCCAAGATTGGCTTATTAGGTTGCCATGTATACCGGTCGATTTAACTCCAACCTCCTTCCCATCCGCAGAGCATGTGTTCCAAGTCCTAACAAAACAGTGCCCCCTGGTGTACCGGTCTCACCGGGACAGGAGTACTCCTGGCTGGGGTGGTACAATCGTATCGTATCGTATTAAAAAACTCCCGCGCGATTTTGTCTCTAGCCGTTGGTTTTATGAGCCGAATTCCCATGAAGTCTGCTACGATTTGCTCTAGCATCTTTTCGTACAGTAACAAGAATACCAACATTACAAAAAAATGACATTTGAAAATAATGTTTGAAAATGGACGGTTTCGTTTGAAACTGAATGAAAGCTAATTTTAATTTTACGTAATCGAAATTTAGAATGAAATATTTTCCACTTCCCCCAATGCAAATAGTTGTCTTTTAATGTAATTAAGGTGAATCAAAAGATATTTTCAAAAAAAAGTGCGTATTAACCGTTTCCAGCGATCCCCAAAATTTACCTACATAAATTTGCACTTTGCAAATGGGTATATTACAGAGCGTCGGATTGTCCCACGTAATAATAATCATTGAAAGTTTTAGTGAAATTTATTGTCAATAAATCACCTAAGGAATGACATGCATTCTTTGACTTAATGTACTTCAAATTTAGCCTTCAGATCTTGATTAACGACTGACAACTGATTCTTCCAAAATGTTGGGTTTGCAGACTTCGCAGCTTCAATGATCTCCACCAATTTCAGCTTTTTATGTTAACCTCTAGGGCAGCGATTCTTAATCTCGGGTCGCGACCCAAATTCGGGTCGCGAGAGGTATTGGGTTGGGTCGCGGAAATCGCGCATTGATAGCTCGATCGATGTCACTAAACTAGTATAGTCACAATTATTACGACTCACAGAACAAGTGTTATGTTTACGAGAGTGAGATTCCATTGTTATTTTTACGAGTGTGAAAGTCCAGTGTGCGGGACAATTAGCGGATAGGACGGATAGCTCATCTCAGGGGGGTGGATTCGCCCGCTCTCTACATGTATCGATGTAAATGAAACACTACTTTATACATACAAACATTTAATGACAAGTAAGACAAGTGGAGACAATTTACAGTTATGGCTTTTTAAGACCTGATTACATTACGGAGATGGCTTGATACGATTCTATTCTGGAAGTTAGGCTCAATTACTAATGAGTTATGAAGGTACCTTGTTCTTGGTTGACTGCATCTGCGATGGAGGGCTAGCTTTCGACGTCATCAGACGGAAGCTAGGCAACAGGCGACCAGGGTTCTGCTACCATCAATGGGAAGTTCTCGGGAGCAGCGATCTGTACGTACGGCAACGCGCACTGGGAATTTAACTGTCAAGCACAACAGTACCCGTATAAAAGGACTCGGTTTGCAAGTAACAACGCAGACTTGCCGGGCAGGCAGGGCCTCCGGCCCTAAGAAATGACCAACTACATGGTGTAACTGTTAAACGGAACGGTGTAACTGACGGAAGGTAAAAGAGGCAGAGTCAAGCCGGCTGGGCCTTATATAGGCTTGTCCACTAGCGACCACCGTGAAAGCTGGCCGAGGCTTCTCAATCTAGGGGAACATTGTGAATGTCAAACGTTTTTCGACGCTATATGTGTTGCACATAACACAAGGACTAAAGGCTGTGTTACTGCCATCTATTGTTACATGTGATATGCAGCCAGATCTTCATCAGCTGGTGTTAAAGGATGTAATACAAATTATAAATTTCATAAAGGCGCGCGCTATGAACTCTCGCATATTTCGACTGATGTGCGAAGAAATGGGTTCAGAACACCAGAATTTATTATACCATTCGGATATCCGCTGGATATCCCGCGGAAAGATTCTAGCTAGAGTTCTTGGAAAAAATTCGGTTTAGGGGCGGCGTTCCTAGATAATTTTTTTTTTTTATATACTAATTATGGGCCGGAAAATCCGAATCTGAAAGAATTAGGCGTCGGCAAGCAATATTAACTGAATTACACGACTTTAAAATTTTCCATAAACACAAAGGAAAACCAGCCATTTTGAATGCATTGACACAACAAGTCAAAGAAAAACAAGAAAGATGTTACACCACATAAAATTAAGTGCTGCCATTAAGCAAAAATATCAATAACGTAAAACTTTCCGACACAATACTTCCTCACATGATAATTCATAACATAACACATTAACCTGATGAATTATGACTATCTCAACGGCCGTATTCTTAGACCAAAAGTATGAAAATTCGTAGTCTTAAAAATGCGTAACCTAACCTAACCTAACGCTAGGTTTGTGTAACATGGTTTGTGATAGAAAAGAAAGTGCCCCCTTCGTAGCGCCTACTCGCGTCACGGCAAAAAAACATCCCAGTTTTCAAGTAGTTTAGCGGCTACGCTAGGTTTGTGTAACATGGTTTGTGCCCCTTTATACCGCCTGCTCGCGTCAAGGCAAGAAAACATCCCAGTTTTCAAGTAGTTTAGCGGGTACGCTGGGTTTGTGTAACATGGTTTGTGATAGAAAAGAAAGTGCCCCCTTCATAGCGCCTACTCGCGTCAAGGCAAGAAAACATCCCAGTTTTCAAATAGTTTAGCGGCTACGCTAGGTTTATGTAACATGGTTTGTGATACAAAAGTGAATAAAATTTATAAAAAATAATTACTTAAATTAGTTATTGATATTATTGCTTAATGGCAACACTTAATTTTATGTGGTGTAACATCTTTCTTGTTTTTCTATGACTTGTAATGTCAATGATGTGGTGTAACATCTTTCTTGTTTTTCTATGACTTGTAATGTCAATGCATTCAAAATGGCTGGTTTTCCTTTGTGTTTATAGAAAATTTTAAAGTCGTGTAATTCAGTTGCT
Source organism: Limnephilus marmoratus (assembly GCA_917880885.1). Classification (NCBI taxonomy): domain Eukaryota; kingdom Metazoa; phylum Arthropoda; class Insecta; order Trichoptera; family Limnephilidae; genus Limnephilus; species Limnephilus marmoratus. The sequence goes on along the minus strand of OU862909.1, from coordinate 48,061,085 downwards.
TGCCGACGCCTAATTCTTTCGGATTCGGATTTTTCGGCCCATAGTTAGTATAAAAATAACTAGTTTTATTATCTAGGAACGCCGCCCCTAAACCGAACTTTAGCCGAGTTCTTTCTCTTAAAACAGAAATAGAAATATTTTTGACAGACAAAAGATACGAATGTGCTGATTGCTTCAGTGACAACAAATGGATGGCTAAATTGGCATATTTGGGTGATATTTTCCGCCACTTGAATCAGTTGAACACAGAAATGAAGGTGAAAATCGCATTGTAGTAGACATTTATGAAAAAATTACTTTTTTTAAAAACAAATCAAAACTTTGGCAAAATAAAATTGCTCAATGTCAATTGGCAGCGTTTCCAACATTAAACTTGTTTTTGGAAGATCTTAATCTTAATAGCAACCGTATTTTTGTGGACCCCATGCCTATTGTTGTTAGAACATTTGAGAAAACTTGAAAATGAAATGGAAAGATATATTCCACAAAATGTCCATATCGTGAAATACAGTTGGGTAAGAAAGCCATTTGAAGTAGATGTAATGGGCGTTGAAAACGCTTCAGCTGGATTAGAAGAAGAATTGCTCGAAATGCAAGGTGATGCACTTTTAAAAGAGAGATTTGCCAGAACGAGTCTCACAAAATTTTGGGCACAATTATCTGGGAAGCCTGTTCTGAGCAATGAAGCTGAAAAAGCCCTGCTACCTTTCCCAACTACTTATTTATGTGAAGCAGGATTTTCATGCCTTGCTGTTATGAAGAATAAGTACAGGAATAGGTTGGATCCTCAGCATGATGACATGCGGTTTGCACTTTCTATAAACATAACTTCACGTATACATGATCTTTGCTCAAAAATACACCAGGGTAGTCACTAATTATTTTGCTGTAAATTTTCTAACTGTTTTAATGCTGAATTGTCTGATTTTAATACAGAACATTTAAATAAAGTTGTTTATTTCTAATTTTACAACAACATCAAAATTACATAATATATCATTTTAGTACCTGTCACTGGAAAAAAAAATTGGATTAGGGTCGCGTACTTCAAATATATTCGTACTTTGGGTCGCCAGCCAAAAAGGTTAAGAACCACTGCTCTAGGGTATGACCAACTACAAAAACAGTGCAGTGAAATCATGGCTACACCTACAAATCAACTGCAATGTTAGTGTGTAGAGCTGGGTTTTAGAAGTTTTAAATGCATTTTGTTACGGCCGCCACACATGCTCACACTCGCATTGGCCGTCACGAGCCGCGTGCGAGTGGCAGTATTTAAAACCTATGGCGCAGTACCAAACTCCGCATTCGCTCTCATGTGTCGACGCAGGCACGTACATGAGCGTGTACGCGCATGTCGGCTAAATGACCGAGACATTGTTTTCGAGTGGCAGTGGCGCGAGTGTTTGCAAAATGAAGGAACTCAGTGAAGTTGTTCGAAGCGAAAAATGTTTATACGACGTAAAACACCCCGATTATATGAATACTTTTTAATTTTTCTTCAGTACTAATTCGTTCATGACCACCATATCCTTGATCTTCTAAATCCGAAGCAATCATCGAAGGTACTTCTTTAAACCCCCCATACACACAAGCCCTGCTTATTTATGGGGGTACATCAAATATATATATATTGTGTAATTATTTATTATATAAAATTTATTGTAATTTATGTATCTTTTTGTGAAAAAAAAAAAATAAAAAAATGGTTCCTAGTCATTCTAAAATAATTTTTAATTTTTTCGTCTGAAAACTCAGAATTTAATTTGAATTCTCCATGTGTTTTCCTTTTGGACATCTAAGAGCTCTTCCATATTTTTTCCGGATGATTTCCTTATTAACAATAATCTATTTAAAAACTGGCTGATGTACGACTCGTGAAAGCAAATGCGGACACACACGTGTCCACCAATGTCAATGCGACATTGGCGCAGTGTCGTGAACGAGTGCGAGTGTGAGCATGTGCGGCGGGTGTTACTGTCCATTAAAATTTGAAAGTAAGAAAAAGTTGATATTGTAGAAGCCTGTAAATTATTTCAAATATAATTTTCATTATTATATTTGGTTTTCAGATATTTACAAAATACTACCCATTTTCTAGTGGTTAAAGGGGTATTTCACCATTCTCATAGATTATTTATACGATAATGTACATTTTCCATTTAAATGCGATTTATTTATTTAAAAAGTCTGAGTTTACCATTCGGTACTTGAACCTATGAATATTGGCTATATATAGATAGGTTAGTCGAATTATCTGTTGTGAGTATTTATTTATTAATATTCGCTATTGTATGGATAAACTATCAGGAGGTTGGTGAAATACCCCCTAAATTTATTTTCAGGAATGATTTCCTTTCTTTAAAAAGAAATTATCTTAGGATCATTTCCATTTTAAAATTTTTTGCGCTTTCAGCTTACAAGTAATCTTGAACAGACAAAAATAATGTTTATTAATTTGTTTTAATCGCTTCCAGGCTCATGAGCTGGTGGACCGCGGTGGCGACTGGAGGTCTCGTAACAAGCTGAAGGCGTACGAGGCTCTGTACTGCCTTTCCGTGAGGGACTACACTCACGCTGCTGAGTTGTTCATCGACTGCGTCTCCACATTTGAGTCTTACGAACTTGTTGATTTCGGTAAATAATTTTTAGTGTTTTTAATAAATATGGTGCTTTTCAGTGATACCTTTACTCGCTGTATTTTCGCTTTGATTCCTCAAATAGTAAATGCGGTATAGAGCCGCACGCTGTAAACTCTGCTTATATTCTTATTAATTCAGACTTGTATAACGGGTAATCAGCAATTGGTGGTGACAAATTTAGATGAATCTCAAGATAAAAATAGCAACATGATTGCAATGACAGTTGCCAATGAAATAATTAATTTGCAAGATCCCTCAATTCGGCAGATAGCAGTTGTGCATTCAAGATGTATAAATGTTTTTCCATTTCTATTTCGACTCATAATATGTACCGAGTTATAAATACAGTACTCTCTTAGTAATCAGCCACCTCTGGTCTGGAGCTCCAAAATACCTGAAAAATACCCTCGACTCTGTGCAGAAACGGGCGGTCCGTTTGATAGATTCTCCCATCTTAACAGACGGATTGCAATTTTTAGAGCACAGGCGTCGGGTGGGAATGCTATCCTTGTTCTACCAGTATTACAATGGAAGATGCTCCGAGGAACTAGCATCATTGATCCCTTCGGTACCGGTGCATAGTCGGGAAACACACCAAACGCGTGCCCAACATTTGTACACGGTTGACATTTGTCACATGAGAACGGGTCGTTTCTTCGACTCGTTCTTGTGTTCAACAGCTCGGCTGTGGAATGATTTGCCGGCCTCTGTGTTTCCTCCTTCGTATAACATGGGTCTCTTCATTCATTCTTCGGTTCATTCCTTCCTCTCCTCAAAAAGACCCTCCACACAGCATCCCAGATGACATAGGCCTTGAGGGAAATTATTTTCCTCAGGGCCTCCTGTGTGGAGTTAATGTAAAAAAAAAAAATCCGTCTATCGATTATCCAACAACTACTACAATCTGTCGTATTGTTGTTTTACTGGTTGATAGCACAAAATCTAGATATTTCGCTGGTGTTCGTATCCAAATTCAGTAGTCCGCCGCATTCCTATATTCGAGCGCCAAGTTTTGTTCACTGATGGGTTGGGTTATCTTACACTTACCCACTCAGTTACTATACTGCCGTCTAGCTTGCTAGAGCTGCCCATTTTACCAGTCACCAAGATTCATTATTTTTGTTTTAAGAAATTTCGGTTAGTCCTCTGTGAATTTTAGCAACTCGTCATCTCTTTTGGACAAGGTTGTAACTGCACCTTATAATGGTTAGGACTTTGACACCTAAGAATGTGTACTTAGATGTCAATGTCCTTTCTATTGTAAGGTGTAGTTAGAACCTTGTCCAAATGAGGTGACGAACTGTTGAATGTGTTTCTGTTCGTTTTGTGCTGCCACTTTTTTGTTATTATTTTACAATATGGAGTAAGCCTAAACATGATACTTTAACTTTAATCCCTCAGAAAATCGCCAATATGCACTTATAATGTCTTTAACAAAATGACATTTTACGAAAACTTTGTGTTATTACCGCTTCACAATTAAAGCTCTATAAATGAAACATTTCTGAACGTAGCCGAATAGTAAAAACTGTTTTAGACAAGTTACAAAATAAGCTTTCGAATTATTATATTACAAATAAATATTAATATTTGTAAATATTAAAATTTAGAATGCAAACATTTAAAAAATGTGAAATTGACTCACGTGATGTTTTTATGTGAAAACGGTACTAAAATCACAGATTATTTTATACAATACTTATTTTATTGTATAAATGTGTAATAAACACTTTTGTCACCTCACTTTTTTATCATTTCATATATAAATATTTAATAAAAATTAACGTCGACCCGCCCGTAAGAAATTTGGCTGGATAAATTATGTGTCAGACTGCGCGTCTGACAGAATGTTCTTTTAATGTTTTTCTATGGACAACTTGAATAGAGATGTGCAGCATGATTCACTATCGACCTTTCACTTTTTATTTTAGGGATGTCACTAAAACAATAACGGAGTCAGAACGATTTCTATTGAGACACACGCGCTGACGTATAAACACGCTTATTGTACTTGACTGCTGTCGTATTTATAACGCATATATATGCTTAAGTTGCGGAGGGGTTAACAAAAAAAGCAGAAAAATTTTATTTACAGATGTTAACTTGTTTTTATGAAATGTGTTTTAATTTTTAGCATATTTTGTACATATGCACTATAATCCGCTGCTTTCACTAATCGGATTATTCATTAAATGAGAAATTAATTATCTGTTTAAAAGCAGATAGAAAACCTAAAAATGATGACACTTTCAAAATAAAAGCATTTTTTAAATTTATTTATCTATAAAAAGTGTATTTACATTGGGTTTTTTTGATGCCTGTCTCACTAGGATATACCTGTGTCGAGACAGGCGTCTCGCGTTGATTTGAGTTGTTTTCCAAGGTTTGTTTATTTATCTCCAGTTTATCTGATACTTCTCAACCGAGTCTTGAAGCCGCATAGAAACCGTCTGAGACTAGACATTACTGGATAACCTGGAGTCCCAAGATTTGTCATTTCACCACTGCCTTATATCATTTATCATAAGCTGACGAATGTTAATATATGTGATTGCCCTTACTTGGAACGGGTGACTAAAATCAAATACTTGGGTATTATTTTTGACAGTAATTTAAAGTGGAAAAAATATATTATTACTATAGCAAACAAACATAGAAAATTAATATACTTCTTTAGACATACTCGTCACTTTCTTAACTTGAATCAACTCAAAACAATTTACTGTGCACCACGTCAATCTTTAATCAAGTATGGTATTATAGCCTGGGGAGGAGCATACGCTGCCGCCATTGATCCGATTTTTAAAGCTCAGAAACTATTTGGGGTAATGTTTATTCTAGTGCCCTCGCTAAGAGCACATTAAAGCACAAAAACTAATCAAAAAATAATTCTTAAACTTTCTCCTACTACCAGCACTGATACGATCTTCAATACTTGCACTGATACAATCTTCAACAACTCTACTCAAGATCCATCTTGAGTAGAGCTGTTGAACAAAAACAACAAAACACTATACAAAGCAACAAAAACGATACACAAAACCCGAGCCAAAAACAAAGAACTTCTCCAAAATCCTTTTTCTAAAACCACATTTGGATAAAGACACTTTAAAAACATAGCTGGCAAACTACACAATACACTACCAGCTACGATTAAACAAACAGAATCAATGACCAAATTCAAACAAGATATAAAGAAATGGACTGTAAGTATTGGATGTCACACTATTGCAAACATCTGTAAAATAAATTACACATAGACAGAAATTTTTCAATTCAATTCTTTATTAATTTTAAAACATTACAAAATAAAATTTCAATGCATTTTAAAAGAGTATTAATTTAAAATTTAAACAGGTTTAAGTAATTTATATTTCAATGAAGCACAATCACACTAACAACAACAAAGCTTTTTGTCTGAATTGTGCTTCATTGATATTAAACAATTTACATACAACCTACCCATATAAAACAAATTAAAATGATAGAATCCTGTCCAATCTAACTCCATAAATAGATTTGGCGGGATTTACTACTTTAATTTATTTATAAGATAATTCTCTTTATGGGATTTACCCACACTTCTAATCACCTTTCTATTTTAATTGCATTCAAATTAATATGAATTTAACCTTAAATATTCTTGTAACTGTGGCGGTTCCGCACCCGAGAATTCTCTTGAAATACATGTACCTAGGAATTGGGTATTGCGGGGCTGACTGTGCTAGTAAGTATACACAATCCATTTATCCATAAATAACAATGGCTCATAATGAATTGCAGGAACCATTGTGCAATACTGCGTGCTGGCTTGCATGATTGCCCTGGCACGCCATGAGTTGCAGACCACTCTGCAGAAGCAGGGGGCCACAGTGCAGGCGCTGCGCTGCCAGTTCCCCGAGCTCAGGGAATTTGTGGAAGCCCTGCATGAGTGCAGATACGCTGACTTCATGAAGAGCCTGGCTTGGGTTTGTCTTGTTTTTACCGTGACTTAGATATACATAGACTTATTGAGGTTTCAGTTCTCTCAGGCCCAGTACTTCAAACATCTCTCACAATTCTCACTCGGAGTTGCGGGTTCAATTTACTTTAATTTATAACTAGCTGAAGTCTCTGGCATTGCCCAGGCTTTGAGCATAGTTTTTAGAAATCTAATGTAGAAAGTGACTTTCCTCCTGTTTTGGAGGTTAAGTGTGGAAAATTTCATCAGTCTCGGAATAAAATTAGATTTGTACAAAAATCATATCTCATCCGCCACAGACACTCTTCTTTATATAAATAGATGTGTGCACTGCCAGTGTTATGATGTCGATTGTTAAGTATAATGGATGTTATGAAAAAGGCTCATAAAAGACATAAATCTACCCTGTGGAATAAAAAGGTTCCAACTGACACTGACCCTATTCTGAGAAAACGGGCTTCAAACATTTTAATGTCTATATTTCGATACATAATCAACTTTATATTGTTAAGAGCGTTTAACCAGCCAGCGGACGAAAATCCACATTTCGTCGAAAGTTGTTCTTACGATCGTGCAGGGCGGTTACAATGAGAAAGATTAATTATTCTCCGTACCAGCTTTTTTAAATTATAACTCAATATCGAATTTATTTCAATTCAAATTAGCTTTAATTTATACCTTCATCCAAAAATGCTGAAAGGCGTGATGATAAAACTATTAAAATAATGTACTTTTTGTAGTTATTTTTTGATTATATATATATTCAATTAGGGAGGCGGGAATGGGTACCGCCACCCCGGGAACCTTTATTGGATAACCAACACCTCTGCCATAGGTCACCCCAAGTGGTTCGCTACGTTTGGTGATTTAGCAGGGGTGCCCGGGTTCATGGGGTGAGGTTTGTCTAGGTCTTGGAGGCGGATGACCAAGACACACTGAACCCCAGATTCCTACCCACCCCTTAAACCCTTTTCCTTCCCAGAACTCTCCTCTCCTTCCTTTCCTTAAAAAAACCCTCCACACAGCATCCCCAAAGATGACATAGGCCCTGAGGGAAATTGTTTTCCTCAGGGCCGCCTCCTGTGTGGAGCTCATGTAAAAAAAAAAAAAAATTATCATTTTTCAATAATGTCTAAATTTAATAAGAATGTTAAAAAAATCTGAAATATATTAGTTTGTAAGTGCGCAAATAAATACACAAACGGACCAATTTTCGCCAAGAAACACATGTACGTACATATTTTTTAATGATTTTATTGAAACTAAAATTAAAATTCTAAAACATACGTTTGCTAGATAATGTATTGATTTATTTTACTGCATGATTTTATTATTTGAAATGGGTGTGGTATAATACAAAAACTTTTTTGAAAATTGAACAAATCTGCCAAAGACCTATGGAATAACCTTATTATACTAAAAAAAAATTTTTTCTCAAAATTTATTACATGTGAATCATCATTACATAGTATAAAATGAAGTCGCTCAAAATGTATGTGCGCATCGATCTTTTAAATTACGCAACGGATTTTCATGCGGTTTTCACCAATAGATAGAGTGATTCAAGAGGAAGATTTATATGTATAATACATGCTTATTATAGGAGAGAAAAACCGAGAAATTCAAATATTCAATTCAGTCTGCGGGCAGCGGGCAGCTGGCAAGCGGGTAGTGTGGATTCTATAAAGGTTGGGTAATGGCGTTGTGTTTCGTTAGCCACAGCAACGTGTGGCCGGGTCTGCTAGTGCTAGATAAAAGAACAATCTTTCGAAATCCATTAATAATTTTTTGTGGAAAAGAGTCAATACGTCTAAAAACTTTTTTGAAAATGACGTATTTCCGGTTTTCTCTGGTAATGCCCTCTTAATAGATGTGTGCACTGCCAGTGTTGCAATGTCGATTGTTAAGTATAATGGATATTATGAAAAAGGCTCATAACAGACATTGATAAATTGACCCTGTGGAATAAAAAGGTTCCAATTGACACTGACCCTATTTTGAGAAAACGGGCTTCAAACATGTTAATGTCTATATTTCAATACGTAATCAACTTTATATTGTTTTGAGTACGCAAAAGCAGTTAGTTGTGGGTTATTAACCTAATTTAAGTATCATTAACAATAATTTTAAGTTAGAAATATGAAATCTGGAAAAGCAATTTTATCAGTTGAAACCTTGTTACTACCTTGAAATCACTTACGCAGTTTAAGTGATTTTAAGTAAGTGAACAAGGTTCCATCTTCAGATTGATGACCTTGTTCATCAACATTTCTTACAGTAAGTAAGGTTTTTTGAACGTCATCTCTCTTATAAAATTGTGTTTATGCCACTTTAAAAAAAAATTTGGAATAAAATCAAATCTTGATTTTGTGGTTAACTTTTATATCATTATCATTACATAGTATGAAATGAAGTCGCTCAAAATGTATGTGCGCATAGATCTTTTAAACTATGCAACGAATTTTCATGCCGTTTTCACCAATAGATAGAGTGATTCAAGATGAAGGTTTATATGAATAATACATGCTTATTATAGTAGAGAAAAGCCGAGAAATTCAAATATTCAACTCAGGCAGCGGGCTGTGGGCAAGCGGGTGGTGTGGATTTTATAAAGGTTGGGTAATGGCGTTCTGTTTCGTTAGCCACAGCAACGTGTGGCCGGGTCTACTAGCTTGAATATAAAGCGTGGTGTTTTCTCTTTCTAACACCGTTAAAGATCATTTCGTTTACCTTGATAGTGAGTAAGATACAACAAATTAGTCTGAGCGGTTAACTTTTGAAATGCCGAGCCCCCACGATCTAATATCTCCACAAACAGAAAGTATTCAGATTACCACATGGATACGCTGATGCTCAACGGATACAAATATTTTCTTATGTAATAAGTATTTTTTGCACTTGAGAAGTTAACCCGTCTACATGGCTAAACATATTCACAACTCACAAAAGTGACGCCACAATTTCGCGCGTAATTTCTGAATTGTTCCGACTTTTACAATAATGCCGATAAAACAGTTATTTTCTATCATTTTGCCAAAACAAAGACTGTTCTAAAAACTAGATAAAGTAATCTTCAAGGTGTGTTTATTAGAAATCAATATTTTGGCTTCTAACTAATTGAATTTTGATATTCAAAATCAACATTAGCAAAAAAAAAACTCACCCGTATGTTTTGATCCAAAAACCGCATAAAAATTAATAAATTTAATACTTGGAAATAAGATTCTATCACTTAAAACTCTATTTTATCAAACTGTCACTTCACTTTTTATCCGTTTCATACAATTTATTTTTTTAATTTGATATTAAACTGGACTGAAACTTTTTTTAGGTTAAAAATTTACCATTAGTTGAACCACATTTTTAATGCATTATATAATCATTTACGAGGAATATTAACCATACACATATGCCTAAGGCATTTATTTAATAAATTAATATCACTTTTGTTAATTTATTGCAGAATTTATTGACTTTTTGATAGATTTACTCGTACTTATCGAAAATAACCTCAAAATAGCACCATTTTAAAAACAAGTTTCTGAGAAATTCTTAAAAGATAACTTCGATATAAATGGAAAATCCAATAGTTAATGAAACATAATTGATATTTTTTTTAGAAACACACCGAATAACTTTAATTTACAATAACTATTTGAAATATCAAACTCGCTTTGCAGCGACCAAAAAGCGACAAGATTATACGAGAATCACAACAAATTGAGATGTGAATAATTGGCTGTCGTCACAGTTCCAATATAATCGACTTTTTGCACCGGAACCGGGGTTGGTAGTTTTTATTCATCAACAAAACTATATAAACAGGCTACATGGTACATGCAGTGTATTCAATGCATTTACAATATGTAATTAATTTAAATATATTCGAATATCGTACGTAAAACCCAAAAAAAATAATTTTATAATTAATTATTTCACTTTTAAAGTTGTATGAAAATTCAAATAGCAATAAAGTATTTTTTTGTACACTTTGGTGCTATTAAATTTTAATAAACGTAATTTAAAGACATTTTATTCGAAAAACAACTGATCACCGAAGACTAATTAGATTGTCGTGTAGTCGAGAAGTAAATCACGCTGCGTAGTAAAGTCATAAGCCAAAACCGCGCGAAAAAAAGAGTTTTGACCGTAATTTGAAATGTGAATATTCAAAACGTTGTTGAAATTCCTATTGTGAAATTTTTTTTGTTTAAATATTTCAGTTTGTATTTTTTTTCTTTAATTTTTGGTAAAAAAAAAGAATTGTGATTGTACCCTATTCATACTCAATCTGATCATACCTTTTTATATTGAAATAAAACAATAATCTTGTTAAAAACCATGGAATTTTATTAACATGACAAACCGGTTTCGCTTAGTTTTAGCTACATTTGGGTAAAAAAATAAATTCAGTTTCAGTGCCGGAAACCCGGGCGTTTATTTCAGATAGCATTTTGTACATACATATTTTTCTCATTACCCTCCTCACTAGACAAAGTCTGTTCTGAGGCTGGTAATTAACAAATAATAATTATAAGTAGAAAATACGTACTTAAAGTTTAAAAGAGAATAAATAAAATAGAGATAAAAAATGGTATACCAGTGATAATTTTTTTTTTATATACATATATAATAAGAATAGCAGTTATACAATTTAGAATGGTTACAGAAAAGGCAATGCCCTATATATATTTTTTATTTATTAGACATTAAGTGCAGTGTGAATGTATATAAAATTATGTACTAGTTATTAAGAATATTTCTAGTTTCTGTTCTGCCTTTTGCCTTCAACCAGATTACGAATCTTTTGAACAACCAATTAAAAAATTTTGGTGTGACAAAGTTTTTGTATGGGTTAGGAACTTATTGAATATGTGTGGTGCCAGGAAAGATTCCCGTTTTTTTGCGATATTCGCTCTGATGTATGGTACTCGTAATTGTTTGTGTGTGTGTGTGTGTGCTCTTGTGTTTTGCGAGTGAGTAATGTGGCGTGGTGAAGTTTCGATACAGTTTTTATAGATGATCTTCTTTAAGAATAGTTTGTTTATGTCTAATAAATTGTTTTTAATCATTATCTGTTCAATCAATTACTAATAAATACATTGTGTGAACAGTTATAAATACATTTTTGCGAAAATTAGATGGAGGCTATGAGCCGAGGAATTGAACACGCGACGTCTGGGTGGGACCCAAATGCAACATTTTAAATACATATATATATATATATATATATACAATTACTTTTTATAAAGAACATAAGTGGAATGGATAATAATCTTATAAATAATAACAATTACATAATATGTAATAAAAATCGGAAACACTTAAGGATTTTTGTATATCTCCGTATATATTTGCTTTGGAAGCAATATTTCTATAGTGAAATATGTCGACTTTGATTCTCGTCACGATGCAATCTCTGAGAACAGGAATTATACATAAAATTATTGCGAGAAGCAACTATTTGAATGGAACATGGAGTCTAGTGTTCTGTTTTTTTTTGGTACATTGTTATTAATCATACTTAATAGGTCAAGGCTGTTTAAATGTTGGTTGATGATTTTAAATAATAATAAAATTTCACTTTTTTTCGCTGTAAATAAATATAAATATTGTATACTATGAACCAATTATAAATATGTAACGTCGTGGTTATCCAAAATAATTACAAAATAAATTATATGTAAAGATATTCCTGTTTTAGAACAGTATAGCCAAGATAATTTATTTAAAATGGTGATAAAACAACAAGAAAACAAACACGTTAAAAATCGTTACATACGATGGTCACTATTTATATTTCGGGAATAGCAAATAATAACATACATTTTTTTTATGAAAATGGCTTTATTGGTTTTCGAAACATTCCCCTCGATGATCAATACACTTTTGCATTCGTTCAAAACATTTTTAATCATTTCCTTACACCACTTGAACGAGGGTTTTTTGAGCGATTTCATGCAAAATCGAATGTATTGAAGCGGAACTAATTTGCAAGGATGCCTCTATCTCACAATATGTCACATGAAATTTCCATTTTTTGGTCAAACTGATTTTCTTAACTCACTGTAAACAAAACAAATAGCACTTGTTCATCAAAATATTGTGCTTTAACATGTCAAACTTTCTTATGGTGTTGCCAGATTTCACCTATTTAAAGTAGTGTTGCCAGTTCCCGAAATATAAGTAGCGACCCTCGTAACAACAACTATATCAATATTCATAACAAAAAGACAAAAATAAAATAGTAAACATAACCATCGGGACGTCCTGTGCGAAGGCTACCATAATTTAAAAAATGTATGACTCATTCGAGCCATACAAAAAGAAGACAAAAATAATGCTATTGTAGCAGATCAAAACAGATTCGTGTCTCCATCTTCTAAGCCTACATGATTGATCACAACAGTTATAAAAAATGATAATGTTAGTATTTTGTGACAAGTGCATACGATACCAAAAGCAATTGACAACTAAGCCATGTTAAATCCCAAAAGTTTTGACACCTATTGCGTTAGGAAAAATACTTGACTGAAAAACGTTAACAAAACTTGCCATCAAAACAAGAAACTTATAAAAGCCAACCCGCAACAAATGCTAGAATAATAAAAGTCAATTACTTTATTTACTAAACCAAAAAATTTAAAAAAAAGCCCGTAACAAGATGAAATGATTTATTGGTTTTCAGAAATACACAAACACTTTGCCGCTAGATTCGGAAAACTAACTATTGAGACCGTGGCCATGCTTTCTAGGGCTCGTGATCGTTCTAATGTACAAAAGTCAAACAAAACTACTTGAGAGTTGATAGTAGGTGAATTGCAGGCAACAGGCAACAGTGCTGAAGATAATTCGACAACGTTGATAAAGAAACATGCATTAGACAGACTAATTAATTAAAATCTCCGCAATAGCGTATTTTCCTCAAGAGAATCACGACGAACGGCCGAGTGACGACTACATAGAATTATAATGTGCAAAGCAGGTATTGGACCGACTGTGGGATGGAAATATACGCACAATTAGCCATCCAGATGATACAATCAACAATAGGTGATCAGTCATGACAAGTAGAAAACACTGGAACCCTAGTCCACACAATATGAGTATTCAGTCAGATTTATTTATATTTGAAAAACTAATAAGATTCCTTTCTGCGCACACCACGGTCGCCGCAATGAATACACCATACCTGCCAAACTAAGCAACAGTATGATAATATTCAAAACATGGTACCGCGCAGAGTGGTACCTCACATTGTTTACAAATATAATTTGTTCTCTTGTCAACCCTGTTGCGATCGGTACACCAAATGCACCGAAGCCGCCGTTTTTTATTAGGGACCGGTGAAGGTTGTTCGTCGTTTGTTTCAGTCTGTGAGTCAGTGGTTGTGGAATTGGATATCATGAAGTGGCGATCGAAGAGGCGGGAAGGGTTAGAAAACTTGTCAGTCGTTACTAGTCGTCTAGCCGGCATCAGACTCTGTGCCAACTTGTGATGCTTGTCCTTCAACTGCGACACAAGCGAAATCCTGTGTACCAAAGTAGTTGCTTTCGATGCCGACGACTGGCGATGCAACACAATAGAGTTGTGAATACTCACGTTGAGCAGACGCTTGAACATCTTGTGGGTCCATTTAGGGCACCTCTTGCGTTCAAGTAAGAAGGGTTCCAGCATTTGATCTTTTTTGTCAACACCTCCCATATATTTATTATATTCTCTGACTACTTTCGGTTTGTATATATTTGTCCTACCCCTGGAAGGTCCAAGTTCCATTTCCGCGCCATGAAAGGTCGATATTGTCGTCACCTTTTTCTTATCTTGCCACGATAGTACGGCGACATCACCAGCGTGACGACCGAAATAATGTCCGTCCGCCATGTTGATACGACTAAATTCTGGTGGAACATTGGCCCTATTAGTGCGCAATGTCCCGACGCAGTCAGTCTTATTTCTCTTGAGGAACCTAGCCAGTAGAGGAGAGTTGAACCAATTGTCCATCCAAAGAGTGTAGCCCTTATTCAACAGTGGCTTTACAAGCCTCAGCACTGTGGATGTAGATTTCAAAACACCAGCCGACGAATCTAGAGTAGTTGTTTTACCTGTATACACAAAGAACGACCACAAATAGCTAGTCAGGGAATCACACAGTTCAAAAGTCTTTATTCCGAATCTTGCAGCCTTTGTTTTGATATATTGTTTCATACCCAATCGACCTTTCCACAATGTTAAGGACTCGTCAATTGAAATGTTTTGGCCTGGAACATAAAGTTCTTGAAATTTGGTATTCAAATGATTTATTATAGGTAATAGGCTACAAAGTTTTTTGTCTTCAGGACTAGTGTACGTACCACCCTCGCTGGCGTAGTGCAAATACTTGGCCAACTCGCAGTACCGCTTATAAGACAGTAATTTTCTAAATACATTAGTTTTCATCACCCAATGAGTTGAAAAGCATGAGTTAATTGTTGGCATGCGAATAATACCTAGCATCATGAAAAACGCGAACAAAATTAAAATTTCATGCCTGTTAGTGTTCCTCCATGTAAGGCTTAGGCTATCACGACGCCGAGCGTCCATCGCATATCTGTTCGTCTCTGCTGCAATTACATCAAGAATTTCATCAGTCCATATAGCTCGAAATGCATCATACATGGAATTATATGTGGCGGTAGGCCCTGACGTCTGGGGCACAAACGTTTCCCTTTGACCGGCAAATGTACTTATGCCGGCCCAAGAGAACTCCGATGCGTTCTCATCATCGGTCAAAGAATGAGCACCGGTATCCGAAATAGGGTCATCCACTTCGTCACCATCTGCATCATCTGTTGACCGATAATCAGAACGCGCTGGCAACGGTGCACCTCGCGCTTGGCGAATGCGCCCACCGCGAGCCATACGGGTGATTTGTGCCTGAGATAAAGCCGAGAGCTCGGGAGGTACCTGGTCATTCGTCGCATAAACCTCAGTAGGTAAATTCCCGGATACCCAGTTATCTCCCGCTCCAACAGGACGTCCCCTCCAGTTACGTTTTCGGCCAGAATCGCGTACGATGTTGCCTTCGGCTCCACGGGCGTTTCCGCGGGCGCGTCTGTTTCCGCGGACGCCTCTGTTTCCGCGGCCGCGTAGATTCCCCCGTGACACCTCCAGCGGAACATCGAACTCTAAAAATAATGGTTGAAGATATAAAATTGTTACTTTATCATATTTTGTAATTATTTAATGCAAAATATATATATATATATATATATAAAATATGTATTAATGTACCTTCTGCCTGGCTGCCACCCGCCTGGTCAGCAATACCACTGACGTCTGTCACCAATTCTGAAAATATAACAAACTATTAGAATGCAATTACATAACTCGATATACATATGTTAAAAAATATATATAATTTTTTTACGTTCTGCATGACTGCCACCCGCTTGGCCAGCATCGCCGCCAATGACGTCTATCATCGATCCTGAAAATATAACAAACTATTAGAATGCAATTTACAAAACTCGATATAAATATCTTCATAAAAAAAACTGTGCTTTATTTTACGTATTTATTACTACAATAATTTTAACTAGAACTCATACCGTCGTCCGCGAAATTAATTTCCATCATGCCCACGTCCATATAGCTTGTAAAAAATGTTGATGTCTGTAAATAAAGAAATTATATTATTATTGTACATTATTCACCGTATTATTTCAAGAGCAGTGTTAAATAAATTAATTTTAAAAATACCTCTTCGTAAGCATCACCAATATCAGCATCAACATCAGCATCAGCATCAGCAAGCGGGTTAAAAAAATCATTTTTGTCTCCTTCGTCCTCTTCTTCCTCGCTGAAGCTATCGTCAGCCTCCAAAAACTCCAGCAACTCAGTCGGTGGCTCCTCTTCCGTTCCACAATTCCAAATATTCCTAATGTAATTGAAACAATAATGAGTTTTATATATTATTCTATCGCTGAATTTTGGTAGCCAAAATATCTTTGTAACTAGATACCTATCTAATTATAATTCATAACGTCATTTTTTTCCAATTCATTTCGGATATTAAATATTATTACGATAATATATAAAAACAATTTAAAATTAAAAAAAATAAAAAATATATATATATATATTATAAGCAATAATTATTAGCCTGAAACATCAATATAAAATGAAAAAATCTTCCGCCTTAAATTATGCCACCGACAAGACTCAAACTCGTTTAAACATTGCTAATAATAATTTATTATCCTTTGTGCTATGCATAAAAACGTTGTCTTTATTAAAAAAATATATATATTATTAGTTTATTATTTAAAAAAATTATAATGTTAAATTTTTAATTTCTTTGTTGTACACAATAATGACAATATTTATTATAAAATGGGGTTCTACAAAACAAAACAAAAAAACTTAGACAAATACCCATAATCTTCCAATAAGTATAATAAAAATATCGATTCAATTTTAATAACTAGTTGAGTGACCACCCCATCACTACTCCGAAAAACGGTTGAATTTGACAGCCGACAAAACATCATGAAACATGGGTTGATATTTTCCAATAAAACTACGTAAATATATTGAAATGACATTAGTGTTTTTCTGGAATATTGAATGTAAATATATGCTTCCACTTTTTATACAAGAATATTCATAAAATACTGGAAATTCAATTAGTAAAAATGGATTTAAAAATGTGTTCCCAGCGATTTTATAGCATTTAAAATTTTCTATATTTAATTTTTACATTATAAATCTTCAAAACCTACAAAATGTAATATAAACAGGTATACAATATATTGATTAACAAATACAAATTTACTTACCTGGACATTTCGTGTTATTTTTTGTAAAAATTGCACTTTTTGTGACACCTAGACTGCACTGCACGAACGATACTTCTGACCAAATGGCGCGAAATCAAACTGTCACTTTGGATCGAGATTGTAAAATATCTATACAATATAGCTTTCTTGTTTCAAAGACAATAAGAAGCATTATTTCGTTCTCTTTCTGGTAAATAGAAAAAATACATATGTTTGCATGAGAGGAAGAGAGATATATAGCTTTTAAAATGTAAGGTCGCGCCGGGATGTTTTTGACCCTATGAAATCATAGCGCAATAACGTGTTTTGGTGTGTTTTTGATCCTAAACAAGCAGACGGGTTAAATAAGAGAAAATTATAAACATCCTTTTTTGGACGTGAGGTCTTCTGTTCACAAAACTACTAGTTTTAATATTTTATTCTGTAACTTAAATATGAGATTGTATTTGCAGGTGGAGACCCAGATCTGCACCGACCCCGTGTTTTATCCGCATTACCACCATTATGTACGCGAGATGAGAATTAAGGCGTACGTACAGCTGCTGCGCGCCTACCGCAGTCTCAGCCTCAACAACATAGCCACCACATTTGGCCTCACCCGCGATTACATCGAGGATGAGATTTCAAGGTACGCAAAGTTGTCACAGTGCATAGTAGTTTTTGGCTGTTTTCTTTTCAGTACAGTTATTCAGTATATTGTCAGCTTTATCTTCTTTACAAAGTATAAAATGAAGACGCTCCCGCTGTCTGTGCGCTTAGATCTTTTAAACTACGCAATGGATTTTCATGCGGTTTTCACCGATAGGTAGAGTGACTCCTGAGGAAGGTTTTTAGGTATATAATTTTTTCAAGGTTTTGTGTAAATTGGATGAAATATATAAATAAAGGGAGCGGGCTGGCAAGCGGGCAGCGGGCAGCGTGCTGGCAAGCGGGCGGTGTGGATTTGATTGAACAGATGGCGTTGGTTATAAAGGTTGGGTAATGGCGTGGCGTTGTGTTTCGTTAGCCATAGCAACGTGTGGCCGGGTCTGTTAGTATACTATAATACATATAATTTGGGAGGCGGGTATGGGTACCACTGCCCTGGGAATCATTTATTGGATAACCAACTTCTCTGCCATAGGTCACCCCAAGTGCTGCTATACTGCTATGTTTGGTGACTAAGCAGGGGTGCCCGGGTTCACGGGGTGAGGTTTGTCCGGGTCTTTGCGGCAGTTGCGCCTGCTTATCTACTGTGGGGTGGGCCGGATTGGGAGAGATTGGTTTGGGGGAGACCTCTCCAGCAAAACTCTCTCGGAACATTGCCTTGCTTTATGGGAGCATACAAGCATGGGGGGAGATACACTGACCCTCAGATTCCTACCCACCCCTCATATATTTTTCCTTCCCAGAACTTCCTCTCCTTCCTTTCCCAAAAAGACCCTCTGCACAGTATACTCAGGGCTGGGCAAAATACATGCTTTGCTGTAATTAAAATACAAATTACAAAATACTTTTTCGCATGTATTTAAAATACGAAATACAAAATACTTTCAAGTCATGTATTTGAAATACGAAATACAAAATACAGTATTTTAACCATTTTTTAATTTCAAATACAAAATACAAATTACAAAATACATTTGGTTTTGGTAGAACCTTTGGTTGCAATAAATTGTCGTAAGTGCCCATATTTAAGGGCGCGTTTCCATTGAAGCAAAGCTGAGCAGAGTGAAACAGAGACGTGCTAAAATTGACTTATCATATTGGATATTGCTCAGGAGACACATCTCGTCTCCGCTCCACTTGTAAAGTTTTTTTGTATAGGACTTAGGTGTTAGATTATAATAATTATTATTATAATAACACTAGCTGGTTCCCGGCATGCGTTGCAATGCCATATTCAAAGAAATAAATTGTTTCTCCCTGCATGTCCTTTCCCGTGCGTCCCCGTTCCCCTACCGTATCCCTTTCCCCTCTTGCATTCCCCTTCCACCTTCCCTGCCTACCATCTCCCCTCTCCCGCTCCCCCATCTCGCCAACCCCCTCCCGCGTTCCATATATTTAGTCCCAGTACATTCAATTTTCAAACAACTCGCGTGCCAGCTACTACAATTTTTTTATTCAAATTTTCATTTTTAACAGGGTGTGTTTGTCGCGTTTCATCCCGACATGACGTGTTTTTTTTGCTCTGCAGTATTATTTTTATATCACGGAACCCTTCGGTGCAATCTCTTTGAAAATGTGTCAAAATACGCGGTTTAGTTACAGCTTCGTTATTTGATTACGAAATTTGGTTTTGCATAGTAAAAATGACAAATGGATGGTAAAAATGACAAAGTTTGCAAGTGAATTCGAGTGAACACAAAGGATTTGACACAAAGGCCTGACATCAATACTGAAAGATAAGATCCACCTTACTTTTGTTTATAAATATTAATTGATGGCGTAGATTGTTTATATAACATAATATTTCAGAGCATTGAACTCAGATACCAACATAAACAAACCACTTAGAGAGTCGTTCTTGAAATTTTTTCTAAATTGTTGTTTTTTTCCAGTCAGCGTGATTTTAAAATATTTATTTTAATTGTTTATGTTCATCAAAAGCTTGTTGACGCGTTTCGTCCCCGTATGAGGTTTCTTATTCCTGCAGAGATTATTTTGATAATTTCAAGTGGGTCTTTTGTCATCACATTTCAGAGGGTGTCCCTTGTATTGTACACGGAATTAACAGACAAGTTATTTAAATTTTTATTTTCATTCTTAGGTTTTTATTTTATTTAGATATTGTTCTTGCACTGAAATAGATCCCGACCTACAGCATTAAGTGCAACCCGAAAGCTTGTCAATTCAAGCAATGCTGTCTTTTCAAAACCTATTTGAGGATCTGATTCGAATATCCAAGAAAGAAAGAAGAGGCTAGAAGAAATAAGTAGAGACAAGAAAAACCAAGAAGAGCCACGAAGCACGAGCCACGAATAGGTAGGGGAAAGTATGAAGAACTAAGAAAAATCTGTAAAATGCAAGAAGAAGCGAGAAAGGTCACGATAAGAAAAAAAGTCGAGATGAAGCAAGGAAATGTCAGCAGAGACTAGGAGAGCCAAGAAAAGTCAAGAGAAGCAAGAAGGAAAATGAGGATGAAAGATAAAGCCAGAAGAATAAAAAAAAATAATAATAAAAACAAAAAAGCAAGAAGATGAAAGCAGAGACTACGAGATCGCAGAAGAGCCAAGAAGATGCAAGAAGATGCAAGCTGAGGCTAGGAGAGCCAAGAAGAAGCTAGAAGAACCATATGAAGCCAGAAGAACCAAGAGGCAGAAAAACTGGCTAGTGGAAGCAAGTTAATGCAAGAAGTGGAACGAAAATAATTAATAAGTCAAGAAAGAACCAATAAGAGCCACGACAATAAAATAATAAGCAAGAAGAGACTGGTAGAGGCGCAAAATTAAAGAAGGGTTGGAAGCAGAAGAAGTGGGCAGCATAAAGAAGTGGGAAACGAGAAACCAACGTTCAATCATCGCCTTTGTTCCTGCACTTACGCACTGGTCGATTAAATTCCGCAAGAAGTGGCAAGAAAAGCCAGACATTGTGATCCAAGAAGGATGAATAAAATGCAAGAAGAGTCATATCGAGTCAAGGAGAGACAAGATACGAGAAGACACAAGACGATACAAGACAGGCCAAGAAAAGACAAGAAGAGATTGGAAGAGACAAGAATAGACAAGAGTCGGTCCGAAGATTCAAGACGAGCCAAGAAGGGACTAGAAGAAGCAAGAAAAGTCAAGAAGATACGATAAGGTCTCAGAAGATCCAAGAAGAGACAAGAAGAGCCAAGAAGAGTCCATAAGAGTCAATACGAGAAGAAGCAAGAAGAGCCAAAAAAAGTTGAGAAGAGACAAAAAGATTCAAGAAGAGACGAGAAGATTCACGAAGAGGCAAGAAGATAGAAGCCAAGCCAAGAAGGGGCGTGAAGATCCAAGAAGAAGTAAGAAGAGCCAAGAAGAGACGATAAAACAAGAATGAACAAGGAGGGTTGGTAAGCAGTTGGAAGACTCAAGAAGAGACAAACGGTCCAAGGAGGGGCGAGAAGTTAAAAGATGCAAGAAAAGGCAAGAAGATGCAAGAAGAGGCAAGAGGATCCAAGAAAAGAAAAGTAGAGGCAAGAAGAGACAAGAAACGCTACGAAGAGCCAAGAATAGCCGTGAAGAGATAAGAAGATCCAAGAAGGGGCAAGAAGAGATGAGAAAAGCAGAGAAGAGACGAGAAGATCTGAAGAAACATGAAGAGCCAAGAAGAGACATTAAGAGACGAGAAATAGCAAGAAGATCCAAGGAGGGCAAAGAAGAGATGAGAAGAATCAAGAAGAGGCAGAAGAGACTAGAAGAAGAAGAAAGGGCCAAGGAGAGACAGAAAAATCCCAGATGGGACAAGAAGAAGCAGAGACAAGAAAAGCCACGAAGAGTCAAGAAGAGCCAAAAAGAGCCGGAAGAGACAAGAAGATCCAAGAAGAGACAAGAAGGGACAATAATTGGGATCAATAAGAGACAAGAAGAGTCAAGAAGAGACGAGAAGATTCAAGATAAGCGAGAAATAGACAAGAAGATCCAAGAAGAGCCGAGAATAGGCAAGAAGAAAGAACCCATAAAGAAAGGATTTAAAAATATCGTAATGCTCAATCCATTCCTTTATTCCTGCCCAGCCTAAATTCCAATATTGGCTTATTAGGTTGCCATGTATACCGGTCGATTGAACTCCAACCTCCTTCCCATCCTCAGAGCACGTGTTCCTAGTCCTAACAAATCAGTGCCCCCTGGTGTACCGGTCTCACCGGGACAGGAGTACTCCTGGCTGGGGTGGTACAATCGTATCGTATCGTATCGTATCAAATTTTCATTTTTCACATATTACAAATATTAATTTTACTATATTATAAGAACAATCAATCAAATCTGGTAACATAGGTACCTATTTAAAATATCTATAATTTAAAAAATCCATAAACAATTCTTTTGTTACAAAAAAAAACAGCTGCCTGCTAAATTCAATTTCATCAAACGCGCAAACTGCCAAACGTGCGAAGTTAAAATAGTCGTTAAGTTTTCTGAAATTTTCTTAATTTTTTTTTTCAGTAAGAAACTTCTATAAAGTATTAGAAATCTTTGAAACAAATGAATGAAATAGGTAAAGTTATTCTGAAGTTATGGCGTGACCAAGGGAAACAAGGATTCATTTTTATATATAAATGGATGACATTTATTTAGCGCAGTTTTGCGTTATTTCACTTCAAGTGCGCTCTACAGTAATTAACTTAAAAATAATCTAGTAATTTGTCAAAGTATTCCTATAGTGCTTGATCTAATACTATGATACAAAAATGTACCCACAACACAAAGCAATGACAAGTATAATATAAAATGATACAAAATGTACAATAACAGTGCTATTATAGCACAGGACAATAATAATAACTAGCATGACGTAAAAAAAAATACATACATTATAAGGCAATGATATATGAGAACTATAAATAATCATTAGTAAGAGTGCTATAGCAAAGGACAATAGTACAGGATTCTAGCGTTTTTAGTCTATGTATTATCTATGTGTGTTTATTTTTCATCATCATTATTAAGATCGCCAAATGTATTTGAAAATGTATTTTGAAGCCATAAGTATTTGAAATACAAATTACAAAATACCCCAGCAGCAGGTAATTGAAATACCAATTACAAAATACATTTTTAGGAAGTAATTGAAATACAAATACAAAATACGTATTTGTATTTCAAATACGTATTTCAATTACAAGTATTTCAAATACTGCCCAGCCCTGAGTATACTCAACAATGACATAAGCCCTGAGGGGAATTATTTTCCTCAGTGCCTCATTGGAACTTATGAAAATAAAATAAAAATCTCTCCCCTGTGAAAGACCACCATTCAAATTCGAAATGTTCTTGCTTTAAACATGTTTGGCGATCTGAGTAGCCAGGTACTTCCTCACCTTCGTCTCTCCCATCTCCTTCTCCTCCCCAAGTAATGAAGTTATATTACCCATTTCAGTTCGCTAAATTCTAATTTTCCAAAAAAATGCTTACGATCAGTTCAAATTCAAGTTAAGCTTTATCAAAATAATGGTTTATGGGGGAGCAATATTTGCGCTCTAAAGGCTCGATGACACAGAGCGATTTTACAAGCTACTTTCTGTAAGTTTAAAAGCGGGTAAATCGGCGAGTGAGATTGTCATGATGACACACAAAACTATTCACTCGCTCAGTAGCGTAGGAAACTGAGGTGGCTGCTAGCGCCAGTAAGAAGAATAACGACGCCTGCGTGAACTAATTCTGTGATGTTTGACAGTCGAAATCAGTTGTTTATTGGCAGCCATCTTGAAAAACATAAATAAACCAATCACAAGCAAGCGTGTAGTGAGTAAAGTTGACAACGTTTCAACTTTTGTCGTAGATTGTCAACAATCTGCTAGTTAGCAGGTAAGACAATGACACTGAGCGAGTTTGCTAACAGATAGTGAATTTTCCTGATAGTAGCTTGTAAACTCGCTCTGTGTCATTGACGCTTAAGCTATCATTGGTTTGGCTTTGTGTAATCCAAACTGATGTTTATTACAGCCGTGTTAGGAAATCTATTTAATTTGAATCAAAATTTTTCAATATCTTGAATTGTTAGCATTCCAGTATTAGGTAAGAATGGAATTTACTGATGACGCATGGTTTGGTAAGAACTTTATGTTGGTTGAAAGGCCTGATGCCTATAAAAACCCTGCACTAAAAGATACCTAAATCGGTCTAACGGGTTCTTAAAAAAAAGAAGACATGTGTGAGCGATTATTATTGATACAGTAAAAGTAATTAGATTAAAATACCAGTACCTATTTATGTAAATGGCTACAAAAGAAGGGGTGTGCTGTAACTCCAATTGCGCCAACCATAATTAGTGACATGTGATGACATGTGGAAGAATTTTTATTTGTTTGGTTTTAAAGAAAAAAAAAATTTGAAAAAAAATTCAAAAGTCACCAGAGATCAAAATTTTATTTACGTTTTTACTCCAAATACGTCAAGTACGTCCCTGAACACCTTGTATGAGCACTGCTCGATAAATATAAACTAGCAGTTAAAAACCCGCTCTGAAGGTTTTTGCTGCTAGGCCCTGCGGGCGTCATTTTTTATTCGGCTTCGCCCGGTTGGTGTTGGTGACCATTTTATAAATCCGATAGGAACTGGTTCCAAAAATAGCCCGTTCCTCGGATCCACTGTCATCCTGTGATAGCTAGTCACCGGGACAAAGTAACCGAGATAGGCAATGACGTCATATGTAATGTCTACTATATAGCCACTTGATACTATTACTCACAACTAAGTATTACCATCAATCTTTCC
Organism: Limnephilus marmoratus; assembly: GCA_917880885.1. Taxonomy (NCBI): domain Eukaryota; kingdom Metazoa; phylum Arthropoda; class Insecta; order Trichoptera; family Limnephilidae; genus Limnephilus; species Limnephilus marmoratus. The sequence continues at coordinate 48,036,283 of OU862909.1, read as the reverse complement.
ATATCCGAAGAGATATTAAAATTCACAAATTTGTAGTACCTGCCGTAGTAGTTCATAGTACCTGCCAGGAGCACATGCGACCTGCTAACGGAAGTGGCGACATCTTTTGACGAATTCTTGAATTTGAAACCAAATTACAATGGTAGCTTTGTTTGAAATTTCACATACACAGTTGTTATTTGTGGCGCGGCGTGTATGGCGTGGCGTCAGACACGCACTCAAAGCCAGGTTCCGAAATTCAACCACGCAGACTTTACCCTATTAATAAAGTTCGATTACAAATGTGCCGCAAAAATTTACGGTGACCGGACAACTCACAAATGTACAACTTTAGACCCTTTGAAAAGTCATAAGTGATAAACAAACAAAAAAAAATTTGGTTAAATAGGTTATGTTAGCGGCTTTTCTTTTCATCACTTTTAATGACTTTTCTAATCCGGCCATTACACGCATCAGTATTCGCATCAGTATTTACTGATGCGAATTACTGATGACAACCGTCAGTATTTGTGAGCCATTACACGTGTCAGTATACTGACGTCAGTATCGTTGCGAAACCTTGCGGAACAGACGCTTTTAAAGTGATGAATCCGAAAAGAAAAGCCTGTGTTGCTATAATTTTGGCGTTTGATACAAAGAAACGAGTGAAGAACTGGCTTCTCAAAAAAGAAAAATTCTCACACTTGAATTTAAAGGATGAAATTTTGCTGACTGATCCACACGACCATAAAAATTATTTTTTAGGATGAACAATGATAATTTCAATAAATTGCTAGATATGGTTATTCTATAAATTATTATTATAAAATACAGCCATGAGAGCCTCGAACACGCCAAGAGAAAAATTAGCTGTAACTACGATTTTGGGAATACACTTCGTCGAGTCCGGCTCCGGATCTTTTGGAAGATATGTTTTTTTTTGAGTTGACCTATAATTGCACCGCAACGTATTTATTTTTATTTGTAGGTACATCTTCCCTCATAATATTTGGATTTACGATGACCATTATTCCCTTCAATTCCTCCAATACAATTTGGGAGGCGGGAATGGGTACCGCCGCCCCGGGAACCTTTATTGGATAACCAACACCTCTGCCATAGGTCACCAAAAGTGGTTGGCTACGTTTGGTGATTTAGCAGGGGTGCCCGTGTTCATGGGGTGAGGTTTGTCTAGATCTAGACCAAGACACACTGAACTCCAGATTCCTACCCACCCCTTAAACTCTTTTCCTTCCAAGAACTCTCCTCTCCTTCCTTTCGTTAAAAAACCCTCCACACAGCATCCCCAAAGATGACATAGGCCCTGAGGGAAATTATTTTTCTCAGGGCCTCCTGTGTGGAGCTTATGTAATAAAAAAAAATAAAAAATGGCCTTATTCCTCTTTACAGTATTTTTCTAGTCCTTGTGACGCTTATTCCATAGTATATCACGCATCTCATAAGCCACGATGAATGTAGCTAGGACGTTTCGCGGCGGAGCTGGAGATGCGACATCGCTGTCCAACATAGCTACAGGCGATAAGACAGCACCGTCCTCCATGGCGCACAAGAAATACTGACGTACTGATGCGGCGAGCCCTTACACGCATCAGTACAGCATCAGTATCCCCACCACTTTTCGGCCAAGCCCCAATACTGATGAGGCCGATCCAAATATCTAGATGCGCGTCAGTAATTTTGTCGATGCGTCATTCAAATACTGATGCGAATACTGATACGTGTAATGGGGGGATAAGGGGTCTTGAAATCCACTTTGTTGAGTTGTCACGGAACCAAAATTTTCACAGATCTAATTTTACTAGAGCCAAAGACATCCACAACATTTAGGATGAGTTAGTTGTTCAACAGAATTTGAACAATTCATCTTTTCAATTTCAAAGTTAATAAAGTTGAAATTCAAGTTTCGTGAAAGTTCCATTCTCACAAAACTTGAATTTTAATGTTGGAATTTGATGAACTGTTCAAATTCTGTGAAACAACTTTTCCTTAGTCTCTGATCACTGTATATGACCAAAGTAAGAACAATGTCGTATTATTCACAATATGTGATAAAACGATACATTTTAGCAATCCTGCCACTATTTCTGTTGCCCTACTTTCTTTTCTTGTGTATTATATTGATCATGTCACAACGTATCATGAAATTAGCCATTTTATGATAAGTCGTAAAAGAATCACTATTACGTCTTAAGTTTTATGTGCATTGTATTAGTATTCATGGTAGAACTATATGTTGGTTCTTCCGTGAATACTGATACGCCATTCTAACCAATGAAAATGGTTGTGTTAAAATGTCAAATTAATATTCTGTTCAAAATTTTGCATAACCTATCAAAGGCATAAACCGTTTATTTTACAAATAAATAATTTACTTAATAAATAAATGTGGAATAACCAAGTAATGGAGCTGGATTTTTGAGCACGCTACATTTTACACCTTCGTGCATTCAAAATTTTCTTCTTCAATTTGGATAAGACAAAACATTTTTCTTGAGGTCTCTCCTGTCGGAGGTTGACTGTTACGGCAACTGTAACAACTACGGATAACAAATCGGCGATACTGCATTTGTTTCATAACCCCTGGAGCGACCATGCGAAATAAATAAATTTACCTTGATTACTCAAGATTTCCAGAAGATCATTTTTTTTTAATTTTTCGCCAACATTAAAAAAAAAATCATACCTTCGAATTTTAACATGGAGACATAAAAAATTATTACAGTTATAACAACTATGAATAACGACTCAGCAATACTGCACTTGTTTCATAGATTAAGTAATATTTTGTGCTCTCTCCTGTCGGAGGTTGGCTATTAGGGCAATGTTGTAACAACTATGGATAACAACTCAGCAATACTGCACTTGTTTCATAGATTAAGTAATATTTTGTGCTCTCTCCTGTCGGAGGTTGGCTATTAGGGCAATGTTGTAACAACTATGGATAACAACTCAGCAATACTGCACTTGTTTCATAGATTAAGTAATATTTTGTGCTCTCTCCTGTCGGAAGTTGGCTATTAGGGCAATGTAACAACTATGGATAACAACTCAGCAATACTGCACTTGTTTCATAGATTAAGTAATATTTTGTGCTCTCTCCTGTCGGAAGTTGGCTATTAGGGCAATGTTGTAACAACTATGGATAACAACTCAGCAATACTGCACTTGTTTCATAGATTAAGTAATATTTTGTTCTCTCTCCTGTCGGAAGTTGGCTATTAGGGCAATGTTGTAACAACTATGGATAACAACTCAGCAATACTGCACTTGTTTCATAGATTAAGTAATATTTTGTGCTCTCTACTGTCGGAAGTTGGCTATTAGGGCAATGTTGTAACAACTATGGATAACAACTCAGCAATACTGCACTTGTTTCATAGATTAAGTAATATTTTGTGCTCTCTCCTGTCGGAAGTTGGCTATTAGGGCAATGTTGTAACAACTATGGATAACAACTCAGCAATACTGCACTTGTTTCATAGATTAAGTAATATTTTGTGCTCTCTACTGTCGGAAGTTGGCTATTAGGGCAATGTTGTAACAACTATGGATAACAACTCAGCAATACTGCACTTGTTTCATAGATTAAGTAATATTTTGTGCTCTCTCCTGTCGGAAGTTGGCTATTAGGGCAATGTTGTAACAACTATGGATAACAACTCAGCAATACTGCACTTGTTTCATAGATTAAGTAATATTTTGGGCTCTCTCCTTTCGGAAGTTGGCTATTAGGGCAATGTTAACAACTATGGACAACAACCCAGCGACACAATACTTGTTCCAAGTCTAAATAGTACTTTTAATTCCAGATTCACAGCTGCTGGGCGTCTCCAGTGCCGCATTGACGCTGTGAACGGCTGTGTCGTGACAGGGGCTGGAAGCGGGGGCGCAATCATTGGCTCCGCGGGCTCCAGCGCCCTGGGGGCTGCAGACAGGGGGGCCCTGTACCAGGCCACCATCCGCGAGGGGGACCTCCTTCTCAACAGGGTCAAGAAACTGGCCAGTGTCATCAACTTCTAAATAGTATTTTTTACTTTTACAAAATAAGTACTGATCAATGTTAAAATGTAATTGTGCTTAAATAAATTTATTTTGAATTTCACTTATGGTTTTGAATATATTTATTTTACTGTTTAATTATTGACATGCCCAACATGGTAATAGAATATAGATTTCGTTTTCTTGTTATTATGATTTAATTTTGACCGGTCAGTTGTTGAGAGGGCATCGCGTTTGGATCCCACCCAGGCGTTCCGTGTTTTCCGCTTTCTGTGATGGTAGTAGGAGATTTTCATTTTGTTCAATGGCATTGGATAATAGCCCTGATGATGGGCTCTGAGAGGCCATCCGAAACGTTGGCTCAAAAATGAGGAGGAAGCGCAACTAGACTTATTACCCTAAAAATTGATCAACAAAATTCATTCAAAAAGATGTTCATGTATGTTTTTTGAGGTTCCCCGACAACTCAACAAATTGGCATTTCTACACCCCATTGAAAAGACATGAAAAGTAATATTTTTTTTAAATAGCCAATAACCTAACCTAATGTAACCTATTTAATAATTTAATTTTTTTTTTAATTATGACTTCAAAGGAGGTGTTGAAGTTGCATGTTGTCGAGTTGTTTGGTCACTGTTCTTTGAATAGCATCAAAGGAAGATGCATCGCTATCGTTGATCAGCCAAAAAGATTTAAAGCTTTTTTTTTATTATTTCACTTTTTTGTTGTTCGTGAAATTTTATGTTTGACTTTAAGCTTAAAAGTTTTTCCAGATACTTCAACAAAGAGCTGTAAAGCATATTACAGCTTTTTACATGACTTCTTTATTTGCAAAGTAAGTAATCTAGAATCTATAAACTTATCCGATCTGTTGAGTGAGGGCATTGCTACTGTAGATAATGTAGGTTATGAAAATTGTTTGTTGGTTTGTTCGTTAAAAAGACTGTCCAAACAGATGTCTTTTGGATCCGTACATGTTTTGTAGGTTCCTCAAAAATCATTTACGCACACAGTGTTATCACTTGTTTTTGGGTGTGATTTTTTTGTTGCTAGCTTCTTTTACACAATAATGCATTATGTACATAAACAATATTTAGTAGGTATAACAGTAGTGGCATGTAGTATTAATTTTCTTCTATGATTATTTTATTTTTCATAATAGTAATTATATCGGTCATGAGTTTGGGAGATGGGTATGGGTAGCACCGTCCCGGGAACCATTTATTGGATAACCGACACTTCTGCGATGAGTCACCCCAAGTGGTTCGCTACGGTTGGTGACTTAGCAGGGGTGCTGGGTTCATGGGGTGAGGTTTGTCCAGGTCATGGCGGCGGATGCGTCTGCATGGCGGGCCGGGAGAGACTGGGTGAGGGAGGCCTTTTACTTTTCCAGCCGGACTCTCTCGACCCATCGCCTTGCACCGCAGTTGGAGGGATGGATTCGTACGTCTGTCACTCCTGGACACTAACCCCCAGATTCCTACCCACCCCTCATACCTTTTTCCCTCTCAGAAATTACTATCCTTCCTTTCCTTAAAAAGACCCTCCACGTAGCATCCCCTAAGATGACATAGGTCCTAAGGGAGATTATTTTTCTCAGGGCTGCCTGAATGGAGCTAATAAGTTATAATTTAATTTTATGCGTGAGTACTTATCTGTTATACCGCGAATGCTTAATGTGTTGTACCGACACACTACCCTATAAAAGATTTCTTTCTATAGTAGGAAAGTTGAATTAGGGAGCTGCCGCGAAATATCATTTCTTTGTCCTGGATCTGTCAACCTAACAGCTGTCATCCGCACGTTTACGCTGCTCTAATTAAAATGACCCCTCTCCTGTTTACGGAGAAAGCAGGAGAGGGGGTCATCAAAATTTTACATTGGAAGAAAATTAATTGTTCATTTCAAAGTTAGAATCCGTTTCAGTATCTATCATATAGCCATTTTTAAAATAATTTTAATTAAAAGTAGTTTTTAATACTACGAGCTCTGTCATCAGCAGGCACTTCATTTCTTACTTTTGGTTTATTTTATTTGTATATCCTTGTAAGTACTACAATTTTGATTGACTTTTGTGTATTTCTATTATTGGTTTGGTTAGTTTACTTGTAAAAAACTTTCATTTGAATGCTTGTAAATGTGGGGTTAGAATACGGAGGAAAAAAAATGATCCGTGGCTTTAGCTCCCTACCAACTAACTGCTATACTAATATGTATAAACTTATCAACGCAGTTAGGGCCCGTTCCCATTTCCGTTTAAAAATCGAATGCCCTAGTGGCTATAGAAGATATACGGAGCCTTTCACTTGTGTTCGACACGATTAAAAAATGGATTCGGCACATTTTGTCAGATGGATGATCAGCGCACAGCCTCTATTTAAAAATTGCGGGAACTTGCTCACTCACAGGTTTGTACGAAGCAGTTCACACTTGCCGCCTTGTCGTTCCGGTCTGAGCCCCACTATATCCCGAGCCCTCAGCCCGTCTTTTCCTAGTCGCAGGGAAGTATGCACGCAGGGTCTGTGTAATTATCTGTTCTTTTTATCGTTCAGTTTTTTAAACAGAGCGTCTGATATTTCTTTTTATCGTTTCGTTTCTTAAACGGGAGCGTCAAAAGGGCGCCTGATATCTTTTTTTATCATTCCGTTTTTTAAACGGGAGCGTGAAAAGGGCGTCTGAGATCTTTTTCTATTGTTCCGTTTTTTAAACGGGAGCGTGAACAGGGCGTCCGACATCCTGTTTTTTGTTGTCCGATTTTTAAACGGAAGTGGGAATGGGCCCTTAAGCGTATGACTTCTGAATTTACTTTTTCATTCCGCCGCCTATACTTATGGATATGTTTGTAAATCAGTAATTAGAAGATTGTTGACTTTTTAGATCTTTTATTTTTATCCTTTGAGGTAAGCACTTTGAGTATTTAGAATGCGATAGTAGCCACTGGAGCGATTTTGGTTGAAAAACGGACCACTTTTATTTTTCTGCGATTGATAGCGGTCCAAAAATGGACTAAATTTTCCTACCATTCGTAAAACATTTATTGTAATTATTTAAAACATTTCGTTAGCCAGCCATTTATTTTAAAACGAAGCTATTGAAATGCTTTATCTATTATGACCATAGATGTCACAAATCCGAACTTCGTAGACTATTTCATAACAATGTTAAAAATAAATTTTTCAAATATTTTTTCCCGCCTAATTTTTGATCAGCTGTGTACGGATAAAATTAAGTTCTTTTTCCATAGATATGCACCTTTCATTATCAAGTATACCACAGACAACGTACAAAAACTGAAAATATTCTATGTTGACTCATATAAGTATCCCTCACGGCATTTTCAAGTAAAAAACATGCAGGATGCGCGATTATAAACTTTACGATTTCTTAATATTTTTTTTATACGTCCTACAAATATGAGATAAACGGTAAAATAAGGGTTAATTCGTTGGCTATATATATCACTATGATGAGTTTTTATGTCTCCATGTTAAAATTCGAAGGTATTATTTTTTTAAGTGTTGGTGAACAATTTAAAAAATTACCTTCTGGGAAATCTCAAACAATCTAGGCAAATTTATTTATTTTGCGTGATCGCTCCAGTGGGTAGGGAAATAAATAAATATCAATCCTGTTGAGAAAGTTAAAGTAGTCCCAGAGAGAACTCGAACGCACATCATTAACAACTGTCCTCTTCCTTGACAGAAGATACTAGAGTGTAGACATCACAAACAACCTCCCTCTGGAACTAGTATAGGGGTCAATAAAAGAAAATATAAATTAAGCACACATTTATTTATTCATCATCCTCTTTGTTGATATTTTCATTCTGGTTACAATATCATTTAGGCAGTCACTGATAATACAATACAATAATAGTTAAAATATGTCTATAATATTACATATCTAATAATACTTATGTACAAATATGATAATAATAATATAATGCCACACATACACGTGAGTGTTGATGCAAAGTAATAAAAGTCTCGCTTTAAAGGTAACAATAATAATTTTATATAAAAGAAAACAAATTTAATTTAATTTAAGTAAAATATTCAGTGTCTTAGCCGGAAACACAGGTGAACTAAAGTGTAATCGTATAATCTCAAACTTAAGAATAATGTATCAAATCTAAAATTCACAGTTCTTTTGATTTTATCAACATGTAAATAATTCGTATTAACACTTTAAAACATATAATTTACATCTGATATCTATTACAGTCACTTTTAGATGATAAACATTTATAATTACTTATATTATAGTGTTGATTAAATATAAGGGATGTGATATTTGATATTATCTTCACTGGTTTTCTCATCCAAATGTTTAATGCAATATGTATTGAGAATGTATCTTTAACTAATTAGTTTACAGTAAACTATGGAAAGGTTTCATCCTTTTGCGCTTTATAGACAAATGCTGAACATATTTAAAATATTTACAAAAACCATAATGTCTGTGGTTGAAAATGTTTCAATCTAAATGTGCTTTTGCTGAAAAGTATCTTTGAATACATGTTTCAAGGATGCTTTGCAGTTTGCACCACTTTGAAGCATTTTCTCAGAATAAATTCAATAATAAAACTACGAACTTTAAAGTGTCTTTTAATTCTCTTCAAAACCCTTTCGGTTGAATGTACTTGTGTGGACATCAATAAATCAAATTCGGATTAAATGCTTTAAAAACAATCTCACTTTCGTTTTAAAAAATGATAGCACACGCAATTTATAAAAATATACTCTTCATAGAACGAGAGCTAGCCGATTTTCAACTAGGATTTTTGATAAGTTTATATAATATTAAATGCTTTAAGTGTAATCGAGATTAAGCACACCAAAAGGATTAAGAAACACTTCTAATCGGTTTCTAAATGCATTTAAATAAATAACTTATATTGATTACTTTCAAACTTTTTATGAATGATTGTTTCAAGATTGATCTACAGAGATGGTACATGATATGAGAGATTTGCCAATCCTTTTAGAATAACAAAATAAATAATGAAGGGAGCAGCCCTCGATTGGCTCAGTTGTGTATCACAGGTTCACAGATCATTGCCACGGGCCCGATAGCACTTAACTTAACTTAACAACTACGTATAGACCAAATGCTCAGATGGACTCTTGATGAAATCTCGGAATCAGAATCTTCAAACGTCCGCAATATGCAATATCTGTTTAAATACGGTGAGGAAGCCGCTACTGGTGCGTGACTACAACTCTTAGGTCTTGCGACTCGCTTGAAGGCTCCATTCCTCTCATCCCGTCTAACTAACACTGACGATACTTCTCTAAATATTGGCTTCATGTGATGCGTTATGAGGAAAATAAACCTACAAATTGTGAGTTAATTTAGAACCTCCTAGAATTTATAAAACTGTTTTTATCTATTAATAATACACTATGGTCATGCTAGGTAAATCTAGTATTGATATTTTATAATATAAATTATGTTTTTTTTTTATATTGACCAAAATGAATACAGGACTTTGTCAATTTTAAGGTTTAAGCCGAGTTCTACAATTTCTCAATAAGACAATTTGCGTTGAATACAGACCGTAAATGTAGTTTAATTAATAATTTAATTTAATGTTTATGTATTTATAGCCCCATGTGGCAATTCCATATTTATATGTAGTACTTTTTATGAAGTACCTATTTATGTATGTTACAGACTAGTTTTAAAATAGGAACATTACATCCACGTCTGTAATAGCTAGTCTGCGTGTTGCAGTGGCGGTGCCCAGCGCTGTATTGTAGCTGTACTACGGTTACAGTTCACCGCGCTCACTGCACCAAGTAGTATGCGCAGCAGATGGACAGATGGAGAGGTGCATGTGTTGGTTATAAAGTCTATTTATTACTATTTTATGTTTACCTTTTACACAAGTTTTGCACTTATTGATAGTGTCCAATAATGATACGATACTATGCACGTAGTTCATAGTTTAGTAAATGCAAATATAAGAGATTCAAAATTATTTTTACAACACCAATGGTCAGTTACACCTCGCTTCGACAAGCCGAGAGGTAATTCTTAAACAAGGTGATAATAACATATTCATTTTAGATCTGTTTTTGGTATGAGTAACATTAATGTTCTAGAAAATAGCGGCGAAAACTAGGACATTAAGTTCCAAACATTTGCCATAAAGTTATATTTCAAATTACTTCGAAATTACATTAAAATCTAAGGTCGCCGACATTGTCAGAAATATCTACCCAATATGGAATATCACCAAAGTACTTGCTAATTAGTCATTTCTAAATGTCACTTCACCAAACTTGCGATATGTGGGGAACGGCGCCAGGTGTGCAGGCAGTCACGCGGCCAGGCCCTCACCCCGAGAGGGAGGCCCCAGCAGGGGCAGGGGCCCGGCGGCCTCGCCCTCTTCTGGGGCCCGGGATCTCTCGTAGTGCAGCTCCCACACCTGCCTGCGGTCCTCCATCTCGCGGCGTCGCTCCTCCACCTCCCTGCGGCGCTCTTCTTCTTCGCGCTCGGGCGGGGGAGAACTCATTGAGGAGGGGGGTTTGTCGCTGAGCGGTGAGGTGGGCCCCGACAGCGGAGGGGGGGGGTGCCCGAAGGGGCTGAAGCCCAGCAGCCCAGGGAACTTCGCGCCCGGAGAAGACATACCATTCTGACCGGCATTCTGTTGAATCACGGAGATTTCATTCAGCTGCAAGGTAAATTATCGTGTTTTAATTTATTTTCTGGAATATTAAGTTTTGTTCACTTCACGGTGATTATTCATGTTTCATGTATTACATATAGTGATCTGTAGATCTTACCTTCTGTTGCATGCCATTAAGGAAGGGTGCCGGTAGGTAGGGGTAGAAGAGGTCTGGTCGGCGCTGCAGGAAGTCCGAGTCCTGGGGGCTGAGGGGCAGGGGGCGCGGGGGCAGCTCCAGGGACATGCGGCGGCCGCGGCGGGAAGCCCCGTTCGACCACATGTGCGTGCCCATATGTACCTGAAATCACACCATCGTTAGTACGCTTGCCGAGAGAGTGGGAATCTTGAATTGATTGGTATAGATTGGAATCTGGAGAATGTAAGTAAGCGAAATGGCGAAGCATTAGTACAGAGCTCACACAACGGTATAACGGTACAATAATAGGTAACGGCTGCTGCTGCCTGGCTACTACTCGGGTGGAGTGGATGGCTGGACTTACCTTGAGGTTCCCTTTGGTGGTGAAAGCCTTCTGACACACGGAGCACCGGAAGGGCTTGTCGCCGGTGTGGGTTCGCATATGGATCTGCAGCGCCGAGCTGGAGGAGAAGTTCTTGCGGCACACTCCACACAGGTGCTTATTGGAGAGCGGCGGGGGCCCCGACGGGTGCAGCTGATGAGGGGGCGGGGGCGGGGGTGGGGCCGGGTTTGGGGCCGGCACTCCTAGGGGAGGCCCGTCTGCAATGCACACACAGGCGGTTTAGTCAGCAGCCAGTGTTATTAGCCGAGGATACACCGAGAAAGCGTTTAGCCGGGTGAAGGGTTAATGAAGCGCTCGATGATGATTAAGGTATTACAGCATTAAGTAAGGTAGGTAAGGTTCTCACTGGAGGGTCGCTTGGGCATGGGTAGGTCCGGATCTGGGGGCGCCCGCTTGGGTGGTGGCTCCGGGGGCTCGTCCTGCTCGGGGCAGCCGGCCTCGCGGATCTTGTGGGTCAGCATGTGCTGTTTCATGTTTCCCTGCAACAGAAGCGGTTCGATCAGTACTCCCGCCGAAGAGACCTAAGCCTGAGGTAAGTAATGTTTGCGGTCGGGTAGGACTGCCCCTTACCGGGAATGAGAAGGGGCTCCAATGGTTCAAAGCAGTGGCGAACTGCGGCTTGGGGGGGCGCCTGGGGGCACCGGGGACAACGCTCCGCCCCTGGCACAAGCAGCGGCCGCCACTGCTCTGAAACGAGGAAAATATAACAAATATTTAGAATTTAGAATGACAGCGTTTGTCACTGCACAGAAAGCGAATCAAGTTTAAGCGAAGCAGTCAATCATCAATCAACATAATATTGCATGTGGGTCAATGTTTTATGTAAATTAAATTCCTACATCTAAAACGTTCGCAGACATTATAATTTTATTACTTTATTTACGTTTTGTAATAAGTATCTTGTATTAATTAATAAAATATGATTTATTTATTAGAAAAATTATTATTATTATTTGGTCTTTCGAATAACGAATTGAGAAAAACACGTCTTCACGACGGATTTGTACGGTTGGATAAAATTATTTCATCGTCATTAAATCGACCAAACATTTGCCCAATTTTATTCAAATTTAACAGACACTAATTTAAGAATCATTAAGCATTAAATATTTTTTACTGTAGATTGTTTTTTTTAGTTACTCTTATTTACTTAGCTAGTTTTTCAGTCAACACTGCGCAGTAATTATTTCAATGCAAGACTGAAAAGCAAACAAAAAACTGATAAATTAAACATGGCTGATTTGATAAGTTTTAAGATTTTCACGGCCAGAAGCATTTTCGTTATATGTTTTTGGGGTGTTGTGCCGTGTTGCGCTACCTCCTTCTTTAGCCAACGTTTCGGACATCGTTGCAGTGTCCATCATCAGGGCAGATCCGGCAGATCCGGTAGATGTGTGCACATCTACCGGATCTGCCGGATCTGCCCTGATGATGGACACTGCAACGATGTCCGAAACGTTGGCTAAAGAAGGAGGTAGCGCAACACGGCACAACACCCCAAAAACATATAACGAAAATGGCTGATTTGTTCGAATTTTAAATTGCATAAATATTGCATTATTTGATAGAATACTACATCATTCCAAGTGTCGAATGCGATAACATCAAAGATAACTCCAAAGACATCTTGCTTACTTTCTTTGAAAAGTTGAGTTTTAGGCACTTAAAAATATATAGGTACTTATGATATTTTAAAAGATAATCTCTATACAGTGGTCAACATGAAAAAGTTGTTAATCTAATGTTTCATTTGATCGGTTGTTGCATGTGAATATCGATCATCTAGTTGATTAGTCAGATATCTCCAAATACTAAGTTTTGAGATAATGAGGAAATCAATGTATGAATTCTCACGGGTTATTATATTATTGTATTAAATATTAAATACACTAACGGTCCGGTACATTAGAATGACATTTTGAAATACCCTACTAGTGACCCAGAAACCATCAACACTTTGGTTAATTCACTACAAGTTTTTCTGCATTATAATTGATTTGGTGGTGTTTATGAGTAGGTAATCTGAATATTGTACCAGATAGAGGGTACACTTTTATATACACGGTGTCCGAAAACTCGTAGTACAAGCGGGAAACTGGTAAATCTCCCTCACGTTCGGAGTCGATTTGTGATATAACTTTTTGATTTGAGTTTTCGTTTTTGAGTACCTAAATCGGATCCGAAGTTGGAATTTTTTTTGGTTAAATTTGAAAAAAATGTTCACTAGGGGGTTGATTTCAGCTGTGTAATGTCTTATAAAATGCATCGAAGGGTAAACCGGGCTCAAAAGTTTTTTAACCCTTTAGTTACCGAAAAAATGGAAAAATAGAAAAAAAATAAATTTAAATCGAAATGCTCAGATCGAAAAAAATAAGTTTTTTGGGCTCTCTACGTGATGCAGATTCACCAGTTTCCCGCTTGTACTACGAGTTTTCGGACACGTTGTATAACTGCAGACTCAACTTAAATTTCGATTTTTCAGAGATGTCTGACTAATCAACTGGACGATCGATATATCAAAAAGCATAATTCGAACGCAGCACTCGATCAAAATACTAAATCATGTCAATAACGATAGTGACTGTAAAATTTAATTAAATAATATAACAGAACCAAACAAAACAAACCAATTCAAAATTCAAACCAAACAAACAAACCGATTTTTAAGATTTTTTTGTGAATATTGCACAAGACTTCCTATCGGACAACGAAATTATGGCATCCCCATTTGGAGTATCTTGTGAGGCTGAAGATAGTGGGGGGGAGGGGGAGGGATATGAAGAAGGGGAAGTACCTGGCTATTCAGATCTAGTCACCAAACACGGCTAAAGCCATTTCAATTCTGAACGGTGATCTTTCACCAGGGTGATACTGAGAGATACTACATATCTACAACTTTTTAAATGAATTATAAGTGAATCAACACAAATCAATTAAGTAAATAAATTTTAATTGTTCACGCAGGGATTTGGACCCGTGATCTCCGGATTGCTAATCGAGAGTCTTACCTCTCAACCACGGAGGCCGTCATTTAGCGGTAAAAGTAATAATTTAGTGACAGATGCGTCACAGTTTTGGCAGCCCTGTTATTCCCGCATCTCGGCAACAGGAGAGCCTGAGATTTGAGCAGACACGTTAGTTGGTTTTGGTTAGTTAGTCAGACAGCTAGGAATAAAGCACCACGGCGATACTATTCGCGTCGGGTACAATAGGACGGAATGGCTGGACCCGAGCCAGTCACACAAAACAACCCAACACAAAGCGTATTTTTAGAGTATCACAATAATTAACAGCCGGCACTCCCGATTATCCCTACCACCGGCGCTCAATCATCGAATTTAATAATGCAGGGGTGGCAAAAATAATTTTACTAAGGTTGAGCTTTTTCAAACGTAATTTTTTTTATGACCTTCAAATCGACAATCGGGGACATCTTATTTTTTTACATTTAAACGGTTTCCATTGAACCCAATTCTCGGCCTGTTTCAACTTTTGATCAAATTTGATTATAATAATACTAATGACTGTCAAGCTTGACAGCCGATCAAAAGTTGGCTGGGACATAATCGGCATATATTGGGGAACGTTCATGTGTCAAAAATTCAAAACGGTTTGATCGTTGATTTGATCATTACATTTAGGACGGTTTGTTTCACAGAATTTGAACAAATCATCAATTTGAAAGTTGAAATTCAAGTTCTGTGAGTGTTCTATTCAAGATCTGCTTCACGGTATTTTGATAAAAATAGAACATAATAGAACTTTTCACAGAACTAGATTTTTTACTTTGAAATTGATGAATTGTACAAAATCTATGAAACAACCCGTCCTTAACTTACTTTAAAAGTACCTACATTATCTTTCCTACCTACTGTCTACATAAATATTCGAAAATATTTTTTTGATCTACAAACAGAATAAGCAACACCAATTTGAACAAAAAACTTCTGCATATTGCGTGATTACCTACCTAATTTTAAATTTATTATATATATATACATAGGTAGGTACCTACATATTTCAACTCTCCAAACAAACAATGTTGGATGTGCAAATTAATAACTTTTTATTAGAAATGTGTATAGATTCGGGTCTGCAATTTTTATTGTTCATGAGAGTTAGAATATCTTTATGAAAAAAAAAATATTTGAAGAATATATTCACTTTGAATAATTCTAATGAAAAATTTGCGTACCCGCCATTGTTCACTGGGACAAGCGATTTTTTTGTTTATAGATTCGGTAGAGTAGATACTAGTAGGTATCTACCGTGAAAAATATCGAATTTCATCAAAATTAAAAAAATGCATATTTTTTTACAAAGATATTTTGGTATCACGTACCAAAGGTTTAACGCAAGTTAATGCGATTCCGCGTCGAAACTCGTGTGTTTGACACTGTGTCACTACTATTTGAAAATTCAAGAGCTTTGGAATCGGTCAATAGACGCTTTAAACTAATGGGCTTATTACTGGGCGTACAAACAACCTACAATAAATTATATCCACATTCCACCAAGGTATAATATTCATCGAATATTCTACATAGAGTCTGTCAATTAAGAGTAGAAAATATTAAATATTGATCTACTAAATTTGTAGGCTCGCAACACCAATTTAACTGTCAAATATTCTTTCAAACCGCAATGACACTGAATGTATAAAACATTGTAAGTCACATTTAAAAAAACCTTCTTTTTGTACAAAGAAAAAAAAATAATTCGAAGAAGCACTGTTGTTAAGGTATCTTATAAATTTGATTAAATGGTGTTTTATAATGTGATTTGCTTTCATTTTATATAACGTAATTTTGAATTTAACAGTAGGTAAAAAGGAAGAATCACTAATGTGAGTAGTTACACTACTTTTAGGTCGGAATGAGTTAAATATCAGATCTAAAATTCGAGACATGGTCTAAAACCCGGGCAACGCTAGTATTAAATAAATGTGAGCAATTTCCAACTGTGTTTTTTTTATTTTACTATAATAGGTATCGTTATTCCTCACTGTATTAACAAAAATTGCAAAGGTATAATACACCTATATCCTATATGCAATTCTGAGATCGGTAGGTATCAAAATTGCAATAAAAAAATATTTTTCCAACTTTTATGCGTTTTTGATTTTTTTTACAAAAAATGTAGGTTACACAGCTTTACTTTAACACTATGAGTTATGTGTTTAGTATTGCCATTTGATCAACACTGTCGCCCTCCCATGTTTTCTACTCTTATTTGACAGACTGTAATTCACTTGTAAATACATACCTACCTACTGATGACTAAAACCATATACTACATTAAAAAAAAATGTTCTAACAAGCCACTTTTTAACCGCTCTAAATAATATTAAAAAAATTGTGAAATATTTGAAAATTGATAATAAGCACACAACAATTTTACCGCATTGGAAAACTTTGACCAAGTCGTATTCTTATATAAAATTTATAATAGGTACATTTTTGTAGGCGAAACAATTAAAAAAATATATATGATTTCAGATTTTGACGGCCAAAGTATTATCCTGATTTATTTTTGCGGTATTATTCCCTCTTGCACATGATGGAACATTTACTCTAATGATGGACACTGTAACGCTGTCCGAAACGTTGGTTAAACAAGGAGAAAGCGCAACACGGCATGATACGTCAAAAATAAATCATCTTAACTAAAAAATATATACTTATATGCATTTCTATGAATAAGTCGTATTTATACCTACTATAGATACTACTACATAAAATGATGGTAATGAAACTAATATTGAATTTTCCACACCTTTTAGGGGATATAGGACGAAAAAGATTCTGAAATTATTGTCAATATTTTGATTAGTTGGTGAAATTATTACCTTGGTAGAGAAGCCACGGTCGCATACGTTGCATTTGAAGGGTCGTTCCTTGGTGTGACTCCTGTAGTGAATCTCAAGGGCGGAGTGGCAAGCGAAGGTTTTGTAGCAGATGTTGCAGGTTGTGTTTCCACGCACTAATGACAAATAGACAATTTTTGTTATAGTTGAAACTAAAACCAACTGTAAGTACAAAGATATTCTTAAAATTAAAAAAAAAATGATTTCAAATAAAATGGCTGTAGGAAAATTTATGTAGCGATTATATTTGTTTTTTTCTTATCAAATTAAATAGTGAACAACGCTTTTCAGATACGTTCTCACATACGTAAAGCAGAAGCTAATATTTATTTATGTAAAACAAATTATTTGTATTAAATAGTCAATAAATAAATTCTAAATACGAGTAGTTTCCATTCAGATTTTTACCCAAATCAAACTAGATTCTAAGTGGGCATAAAAATGACATAAAACTGTATTATTTGTGGAATTTTGTGAAATCATCGATCGTCTAACAATTAATAAAATTAAGATTAAGATTATTCAAGTATAAGTTCTATAATATTGTAGGTATTAGTTTAAGATCGTGCTTTTTTATTATTGCCAATCTAAAATAATGTGTAATTAATTAGCTTTAAAATTGTGAAATAAAAACCATAAAAGTTCCATACAAACTGTTGGGAAGTATTTTAGTTGAAAATAAAACTATTTGCAGTAGAAGTTAAGAAATGAAGAATTTAAGAAAGTTAAGAATTGTAATTAATATTGCAGTAATTATTCAGATTTGTAAAGCTTATTCTGATCTGAACAAAGTTATATATAACCAAATTTATAGGTTAAAAAATACATTTTTTGCGTTGTAAAAATTACCACGAATATTGTTGCCAACGTAGAACTCAATAAATTAGAATTTTCGCATGATTGCCCGGCTGCGATTCCTGTTAATTGCTTGTTTAATTATTTATTTGCGGAAACTGTTTAATTTTGCTCGTTGTTACTCTAATAAATGATTTTATTTTTAAATAGCCAAGAACCGGGTATTCGTTAAAATACGCGCAAACAAAATGTTTAGGTAGGTATCTGTACTTTCCCCGCAATTGAATAGACTATTAATTTGATTCTAGTCTGGAAAATTATAATCGAGGCGGTCTGCGTACAACATATAACGCAACGTGTAAGCTCGGAGCGGCGCCGACGGAATTCGTATTGGTATTTAATTTTGTCTTAGATTTAATCGAATCATATCGACATCAAGAATCGACGTGAGTTTTGGAATCGTGCCAGCTACATGGACTCAGTAAATAGATTGTTGATGACACACACTGATGCTTCTACAGTTAAATACTTTTATACTCGTGTATTTTGAAAAGTGTCCAGTGAGAGATTGTGATTTATAAAAAAATAATCAAAATCGATAAACGAGAGATTAGGTACTATGGTTGTTTTTAGCCGTGGCAATTTTTACAACGATTGAAGGAATCAAACTGCAATTAAGAATTGTAATTCCAGCGAGCATTATTTAGGACGATTGGGACCGGGAAGAGGAGAGGAAGCTGATTCGAGGCCTGCCCGTGTGATGATGTCGCACAACCGACCCCGTCGGGTACTGAGGTCAGGTACTGAGGCCCGAGCAGCTGGGACCCCGCGAACGCGAAGAGGTCGGTCGGGTCGGGCAGGCGCTCCGCTATCCGCCTACCTGCGGGGCCCAGCGCCAGGCCGAGGGGGCTGAAGGGGGTTCCACCCAGCATTGCGCTCGCCAGAGACGACAGCGCGCCCCCGCCCATAGCGCCTGTGTCCGGGGGAGGGAAACTGTACAGGTTGGCGAACGGCGGCCTAGGGGTCAAGTCCATGGCCCCCTGGGACGGCGGGGGCGGGGGCGGGGGTGAAGGGGTCGTCAGCTGCGGGGAAGGGGCCGAGGACCCGTCCCTCTCAGCGGCGGGTGCAGCGGGGGTGGAAGTTCTCGGCCGGGTCTGGTGAAGGCTTTCTGCGGGAGAACTCATATCAGATGCTGACGGGTGAGATGCCATTGTCGTTATAGTTTTTACTTGGTTTTCGAGTGCTGCCAGTGATGCGGAGAACGAGGGAGTTTCTGGCTCCCTCTGTTCGACCGACCCTCTTTGACTCGAATCATCGTCAAAATCATCTCGGTCCATCGTTCCGTCATCACTGATATACTCGTCTTTAAAATCTTGGCCCATGTCTCGGAGGTCGGAGAACCCCGAGGGGGGCCTCCCGGGCATGTGAAAACCCTGTGAGAAAAAATGCCCCGGTCCGGGAAAGCCGCCCATACCCGGCAAGTCCTTGATCTCTGCGGCTTGTATCTGTTCGGGCGTCAGGTCTGTGGGCTCTCCCGTGTGCAGTCTAATATGCTGCTGCAGAACCAGCGCGTTGCTAAACTTTTTGTGGCACACTGGACATTGGTGCAGGACTCTCATGGGGGGCTTCATTCTGTGTACCCCCATGTGAGTTTTTAAGTTACCTTTGGTAGTGAAAGCCCTTCCACAAATTCGGCAGCGAAATGGCCTCTCACCCGTGTGAGTTCTGTAATGCATCTGCAAAGCGCTTTTACAAGATAATATTCTTTGGCAAATAACGCATTGATTCGGATCTGTCATTTTATTTTCTATGTTATCGACTAATTGTTGTAGTTTGCTCGTTTCAGATGCTTTGGTTACTTCGATTAAGCTTTCCCAAGAATTATCGTTACTTCCTGGTCGGGGGAGAAGAGAATTATACACGATGGGATCCTTTGTCGGGTCGGCGTCCATCACCAAGCCGGGCAGGCCTGCGGCGTGAAACATGGATAAGCTTCCGGAGGAGGCACTACTAGGAGGGGAGGCATTATAGAGGTATGGAAAAGAGGGGGGCATTCGTCGTCCCATAGGTATCGAAAGGGAACCCGCTATTGACGATGTCTTACTTGAAAGGTTTTCCGGCTGGTCAGGGTCGCGCTTCTCGTGGGACTGGGACTCGGGCTCGGGACTGTCACGCCCTTGAAGGTGCAGGTTGTCCTCGCTGCTGTATTTGGAGTCCATACTGCACTCATCGTAGGGCGAAGGGGAGGGAAATCTATCTGGCTCCCGGTCAACATCGGGTGATTCTCGATCATTGTCAGGTTCTCTTTTAGGTGTAACTCGATCGTGTTCTTCAAAACTTCGATCTCTCATATGTTCTTCGTCTTGCGGTTCCATTTTGAAACGGTCCTCACTGGGTGCGTCCAGTGGACTCGACGGAGGTGGTTTACTAAGGTCGGCAGGAATGTCTTGCTGTTCGTCTCGGAGGGCGAAGAGGGGGTGCAGAGGTGATGGCTTGTCGGAGAGTGGTCTCGGCGGCATGATGTCGCGGGGCGGCGGGCGGTATAGCGGCAGGCCGGGCGGGAAAGGCGACCCGCCTGGTGGAAAGGGCATCGGGTGAGGGGGCATGCCGGGCATGGGGCCCGGAGACAGCTGTGCCAGTAACGGGGGATGGTATTTATCTAAATGCTCCGGGATCGGGTTAGGGTTCATTTTAACGTGCGGGAACTTGGCCGTGTGGCGCTGGAAGTGCACTTTGAGGTTGCCCTTGGTAGTAAAGCGGGAACCGCACACATTACATTTAAAGGGGCGTTCACCTGTGTGGGACCGGATGTGGATCTGCAGCGCGGAATCGCTGCCGAACACCTTTCCACAGTAGCGGCATCTGTGTTTGAAGAACGGTTCGTTTCTGCCACCAGATTTTCCGTCATAAGGCGACATCTTTCCTGACTTCCGGAATGCAAGCTCATCAGCGAGATTATTCGCGAGCAATCCTTGCGAAGCGTTGTCTAACACTTCCTGCGCCCGTCTCTGAAGCATCTCCAAGGTATTCGGTGTATCGATCAAAGACGGTAAAGGTTCGTTATTTGTGATGATAGTCGATGCCAGAGAAGAACAGATCGAGCTGTAAGGAGGGTGTGAGGATATTACGTTAGGCGGAGATGGTGTCGGAGGTTTCGGAATTGAGATCAGCTCCTGTTTCAGTGACGGAGGCTGAGGATGTGAGGGAGGAACGGCTTGAGAAGTCGGAAATGAAACCGGCGTGTCTATTCGGACGGGGGTCGGTTCTCGGGTCGGGATCTGAGTCTTGGGCGGCGAAGGGGTCGGTAATCTGGGCGGCGGTGGACGCGGTCCAGGTACTGGGGTGACGGCTTCGCTAGAAGGTGGCGTGACCGATCTGTCATCCTTGGGCCTCGTCAAAGAGAGTTGGTTTTGTAACTGTTGAATTAGTTGTAGTTGAAACACTTGTTGATGTTGTAGCGTAAATAATGTGCTTTGGAGGACGGCCAACTCCTGGAGAGCCGCTTCGTTATCGGAATTATTGGCCATTGTTGTGGCAGCGAATTGTGCGACTGCCACTTTGGTATTTTGTAGGGCTTCCAGGGTGACGTGGCTTGCGGCTGGGAAGGGGAAGGGCACTACGGGGGTGGGGGTGGCTCCCTCTCCGTCCTCTAGGCTATTGTTGTTTTCAGCATCTTGCCGGTGCCGTCGGACTTGTTCTAGCCTCTTGCCTCCCTCTACGAGTTCTTCCTCGACATCGTCGTCTCCGGGCTCTGGCTCCATGCCTTCGTCTCCCGAGACCACCATGTCCTCTGGGTCAGAGGGCATGTTCTCCTCTTCCATCTCGGGGGGCACGCTGTCTGCGCGCGGCTCCTCCGCCCTGCCTGGCAACTCCTCGTACTCCTGGCGGACCAACTGTTGCTGCATGTATGCAGGAAGGTCTCCGCTGGTCCTGACGCTTTCTTCTTCTGAGCCGGATCCAGAGCTTTCCCCTGAAACAAAAATATTCATTAAGATTTGAATATTATTATTTTACGATTGGCAAAGTAATTTGTTCAATCTTTATAAAGGTTATTTTTTTTTACTTTTGTAATATTATTATTTATAAACCAAGATACATTACACATTTTTTTGGTATATGCCACCTCACTGAGCCTGTTCCGATGTGGCAGGAATTTAAAATAAAAAAAATATTAATTAAAAGAATTGAAAGAAATACACGGAAAATGAAAATGAATAAGAAAAATAGAAAAGAAAAGAAATGGAGAAGAATTAAAAGAAAGAAATAAAATTATTTTAGAAGAAAAAAGCAAAAATACAGGTGTGTTGCTATTGTACCTATTGTAGAAGTTAATAAATTGAATATTATTAGATTATTTGGTAATTGTCTGATATTACGTATTTTTATTCCATCAACACAATAAGTAAAACGATAAAATAAAAATGCTTCGTTTATAAATCAGTACGTAAGTAGTTAATTCCTAAATTCTGAAAAGCCTTATAGACATCGGTATTTTAACCAGTGGCGGCTCGTGACTTTTTGGTGTGCTAGAGTGCTGATATTAAAAAAATGCATTATTGATGTTGTTGTAGCCGAAAAAAAAATATTTTTTTTTTTTTGAAAATCTTTTGTATGAAAAATTTCAGAAAGTTTCAGTTTGGCGGTGTGCCGCACCGATATCCTGAAAAATCTTCATACAAAACACCGATTTTTGAAAAAAAAAAAAAAAATTTTTGCATATGACAACATCCATGATGCCATTTTTTTAATATTAGCACCCTAGCACACCCAAAAGTCACGAGCCGCCACTGATTTTAACCCATTATATTATGCAGGTTTTTTACAATAAAAAAATATTTATTACTTAATTTTCTAATAATCTAAAACATTTTATAATTAATACCTTACGTTAAAAAGGTTAGTAAATTCAAATAAAATCGGTTAAATAAATTCTGGGGTTTAGATAATAATATTATGCCTCCGGGTGAAAAATAAATCACAGGAAGTAGGTACCTAGGTAACGAAACTATAAACCAAAAGTTTTAAAAAATAGCTTAAAAATAAAAATATCATATTTTAAATGTTAAAATTAACTGCAAATACATGTTTATAATTACAGTTCTGGATTACGCCACGTAATAAATTAATGTAAACAGTGATAAAATCGAGCTTTCACGTTTTGTTTCTGCTACTCAAACAGAGATGGCGCTAGTTGCTATTTCCCAATAGAAAATTCATTTGTTGCCGTCGGCAACGAATGCTTTGACTTCAACACAGGCTCATGAAATGTAATAGATAGACACCTACGAAAATAGCTTTTGGTATTTTCGCTTTCATCAATAAAATTATCCAATACCATTGAATTGTTAAAAATTATTACTAATTAATTCACGAAACAATTTTTATGATGTTATTTTTTGTAAACAAGTTTTTGAAACCGCGTGTTCCATCTAAAATAATGCGAAATGAAACCAGTTTTTCTCGTCTCGTAGACTTCATAGTAAAATAGCTGCAATGCACTCGGCTTTTATGGCCGGTAAGAGCGCGTTTTGTCGTTCTTATTTTAAATTTGTCCATTTGAAATGCATAGCGAATTTAGGAAACATTCACACGTTCACAGCCCGTTAAATAATCCATAAAAACATGTTTATGATATTGGCGGGAATCCATCTAATCACTAAATATGCAATAGTTGACAAAAAGCGGTGGATATTTAAAAAAAAACCGAAGGAAATCTTCAAAATAAATCAGAATTATCGTGTCGTCCATCACCTACTGGTTTTATCGATGTGAAATCAGGAAAACTTTTACTGAATTTATGGCTAAGGTAATAAATAATTTAAATATTTATAAGTACCACCTATAATGCGTTAGATCACGGTGTGTTTAATAAAATATTATAAATAAAAGTACGCAGGTAGGTACAATGGCAGACCGGTTATCTTATATTTTAAATTAGTGTGTTAGAAACCATACAATAAATAATTAAACCCTCAGGCCTCTGCCATATTTTGTCACAGAATCAAAAATTTCCACTTTCCAATAAAATCCAACTAAATGTAATATTTCTGAACGTATCAAACAACTAAAAATTGTTTTAGAGAGGGGATAAAGTACCTACCTACACTTTCAAATTTTATAATATTTGAAATACAAAATTTTTGCATGCAAACTTAAAAAGTTTTAAAAATGGCTCACCTTACGTTTTTTCTTAGTACAATTACGTACTGATAATGAACAAAATATACACTTACATATTTTATCATACGTACCAGATGTATAAAAAACTTTATATTCGTGACACTAACGTCACCTTACTTTTTGGTCGTTAGGTTGGTACCTACACTGTAAAACATTTAAAAAATAATTAATTTTAAAAATCCCAAAGTTTCATAACTTTTTTTCAAATTACGATCTGAAACTTTGGTTTCATAAAGATGTAGATACATTCTACTTCTTTTGTGGATATTTTTTAGATTTGATTATAAAGTGTGGAGTTTTCTCTTTCTAAAACCGTTTAGATCACATTTCTCACTTTGATAGTAAGAAAGACACAATTTCTACGAGACCTATATGAGTTGTTCCGAAAAGCGGCCAATTAGCCTGAGAGGTATATAATATTTGTTTGTGCTTGATGTCTTGATGGTAGGTATTCGTGGCATATTGATCCTATTAACTTTAAGTCGAAAGGTAGCAGATTCGATTTCATAAATACCATTTTGACATGATTTATTAAATTTTATATTAGAGTCGTATTTTTCACGTTAAGGTTAAACGTCACGTACGTTATAATCTATGCATTCACAGATGGCGCTATTAAATTATTTGAGGTTTTTAATACTTTTTGCACGTTTTGCTTTAAAATATTGAGGTGAATTAATTGTTTGCGCCCGTACATATTTAAAATGAACACAAATAAATAGTTTTGTCCATAAACCCAAATCTTTCGAGAGAGGCTGAAAAATTCAATTTTGTATCGGTGACTCAATCCAATAGGTATTGTATTTTTCAGCCTTTCTTGAAAGATTTGGGTTTGTTTATGGGCAAAACTATTTATTTATATTCTTTTAAAATATGCACGGGCGCAAACAATTAATTCACCTCAATTTTTTAAAGCAAAACGTGCAAAAAATATTAAAAACCACAAATAATTTAATTGGCGCCATCTGTAAATTCGTAGATTATAACATACGTGACGTTTAACCTTAATTGCTTAGATCGAAAAATACTTAAAAACTGATTGAACTATTTCCGCAAGATAATTTCGAAATGTATCTATTATTAAATTTCCGAAAACTAAATTTGTGAAACAAAATTAATTAATTAATTAATTTTGGATGACTTGTATAGCGTCGTTTTTGTGAAAAATCACCTCAAGTGCGCTAAACAAACTTATAATACATTTCTACTATCTTCTAACTACAAACTAGACAAACCACTACTACGTCTATGATTTAACGTTTATGAGTTACATACGTTCATGATTTAAAACGATTAACTTATATCCAAAACCGCATTACAATTATTATTACAAATATTATTAACCAATAACTAGTTATTAAAGCTAAAGATATACCTACCTACTTTTAACAATGTGTGCTTGATATTAGTGAAAAGGCAGCAAAAAAGCAATACCTAATACCTGGGTAGTTACTTACCTAATTAAATATCTACTAATTACAATTAGGTGGGTAGGTAGGTACTGACAAATTTCCTCTTGTTCTTTGCTAATGTAGATAATTGATCAATTTTTTTGTACCTAGATACAAACCTACCTACCTATTTATCTCCTACCCACTTGTTTATCTCCTACCTAGGTACCTATTTATCTGATTTCACAATACAGTTCCATCAGTAAGTTTAATTATATTGGTAGGATGGTAGGTAGGTACTTATCTAATTATAAATATTGAATAAAAGGACTAAGGACGGGTTGTTAAAAAAAAAATTGGACAATTTATAATAGGTATATTTAAAGTTAATTTTCACGTTCTGTGTAAGTTCTATTCATTAGTTGCTTCACAAAACTGAAATAATCACAGAACTTGTAAAGAACTTTCACAGAACGTGAAAATTAACTTTAATTATTTGATGAATTGTTCAAATTTTTTGAAACAATAGATATTTGAAGTTAATTTTCACGTTTGTGAAAATTTTATTCAAGTTCTGTGATTATTTCAGTTTTACGAAGCAACTAGCCTGTAACCAACACATATTATAAAAGAAAGTAAAAAAAAAACATGCGTCACGCAAAGACTCAGAATCGGATTCCGGTACGATCAAGGGAGTTATACGGTGTGGTAGATCTCTATCCCTCCTCCAGGATGACGGTTCCCGTTTTTACCTAAAGGGCGTGTTTTTCAAGATATAAGGGCTGGAAGTTTGGCCCTCTAGAAATTTCAAGAACAATCTTCCGGAAAGTTCTAAAAGGTTCGCTAAAACTGTAGAAAGTTCTGGGAGGAGTGGCGGAATATGTCGGTGAGTCTAAAAGTTTCAAAAAGTTGGAACATTCTGGAATGTTGTGGAATGTTCGGGAATAGGGAATCGGGAACATCATTGTGGAACATTCCAGAACACTCTCGAATATTGTCCTGAGCGAAGCCGGGTACCCCAGCTAGTGATATAATAACAGAACTTGAATAGAACTTACATAACGTGAAAATTATCTTCAAATATTTGAAGAATTGTTCATTTTTTTCAAACAACCCGCTAAGTTAGGTATCTACTCACCTACTACCAATCATACCTATGTTTTGACGGGAATGCAACTTGTACCAAAGTAAATATTCTAGAAATAATAACTCTTTATTAGGTAATTGTTACGAACCAGAACCAATATTTCAAATAGGAAGGTTGAAAATTTGGTTAATACGACTATTTGGTTGCTTTATTATTAATAACATTAACGGGCATACACTTCAAACTCAATTATATTATCAATAATTAATGCAAATGTATTCATATTTATATCGATAGAAGTAGAAATCGCCTTTTTTATTTTCGCAGTAGGTATAAAGCCGACCTCAGTCATAACGTTTACGGTCGCGATCCGAGAGCTGCTAAAATCAGTTTTATTGCTAATTAATAAAATATGAAGTGTCTGTGATGGGGACTTGAGAATAAACATATCTAATAAAATTTCCTTTTTATTTAGAGACTGCATCTTTTTTCATTCAGTAGGTTTCTTCCAAGTTTATTCAAAATTATTTGGAAGGTAGGTACGATAAATTTTACTTTATTGAACTCTTTTATTTGATCATGCAGGTAAATGGCCTTTCTAATATTAAAGTTAATAATAATAGTTTATCGAGGAATTTTGTATAGATAAATTTTGCAAAATACATTAATAATATTAATTTTACGATGCCCGCACATTACTCACATTGTAGATAATAGATATTTATTTACCTACTGTTTAGATATTATTTATTTTAATAACTGAAGGAGATGGGTAACTAGGTACTACTGTCTAGATAGGTAGGTACCACATCTAACAATATTATTTTAATCGGTTTGATTCAATTTTCTAATAAATTCTTCAGTAGGTAGGTAGGTAGGTACCCACCTGCTATACAAAAAATTAATGCAATTTATTCGCTGAGGTGTTTTTGATCGAATCGTCGCTGTTAGGTATAATTAATTTTAAGTGGTTTATATGGATTGTTATTTAAAAAAAACTAACGTTGGTTAAAATATTTTTATTGCCATCTCCAACAAACGCAACTGTGGGTATAGTTAGATAAGTACCTACCTACCTACGTGGAGTTTTTTTAGATAATATTGTTAATACATTTTATCACAGATATCAACTTGAAAATTGGTAGGTAGGTACCTAAGCATTTCCCTTGATTCAGATGGCACAAAATTACTTTTGAGTAGGTACCTTTTTCTTTATTATCAATTAATTTTTTTGTATCAAAAGCGACAAAGCTCAAAAATACCCATATCTATTTTTGGTTTAAAGTAAAAACCGGTAGAATTTCGGACGTGATTGAAGTGGGTAAAGAAAATTTACAGAAGAAAAAGTTAAATAAAAATGTTATAACTTATAACTACGCCCAAGGGGCAATAAACCAACCAAAACGACAAAATATCGCCATGAAACGTTAGATTATTAATTAGGTACCTAATAATTTGTAAAACTTAAACGTTTTGACTGTAGTAGAAATTAATAATAGATTAGAAAACAAATGTACCCATTGTTAATTCATAGATTTAATGTACCTAATAGCAACGCAAGGCAAAATTAATTACATTTTCAAAAAGAAGAAAAAGATTGCTGAAGATGGTTTGAAAGGAAGATATTACCTAGGTATGTACCTAAATACGAAAGATAGATGGAGCGCACAAATAAAAAAAACTTTTAGGTACAAATACCTAATTAATTGTAAGCGTTGTAAATATATTTAATAGTTGCAAATATATTTACCTAATAAAGCAAGACTTAGACCTAAAAATAGAGCGAAAATCTCTTTAGGTACAAGTGTTTTTTATAATTTTTGCATTCTACTTAAGGATTCTTTTTTCTATTGAGGGAACTTCGTATAATTAATTAATTACTTGGCATCTAAGTAGAGTTTATCTTTAAAAAATAAAATATGTTTTTAAGAGCTTAAAAAAAGTGCACAAGGAAATATCTTATATATATCTACCTATATCGGTAGAAATTTGGAATGTGGGGTTTAAAAAAATATATTTACCCAACAAATGATAATATTCAAACTGATTAATTTGTGAGTGTTTTGGTATTTCGTGGTGTTGTTATTATGCATGATTTTAAAAATCGTATAATTTAGTCTTTAAAATTGAGAGTGAGTTCAAAATGCAATATTCAAGCATGGAAGAAAATACTTTACTATGACACTAAGTAGGTATATAATTACCAACACGAGACAAAATAATAAAATCTAATATATTCCACTTCTTTATGTGCTAGGCTATAAAAGTTTGCTCTATCCTTACAAAAAAACTTCGTTTCCTCGTGCCTGAATTTCTGGGTGGCAAAAACCAGTTGCAACGTAAAAATATACCAGTTCGTAGCACGGGTAAGTTGTTTTTTTACGATTTTAAGATTTTACGTGGAAATACTATAAAAAAATAACGTCTTGAAGCACGCGTTTTATTGGTAGCAAAAAAAACACATCATCAAACTGAGAAGAAAAGCAATTAAAATTTACCATCCTTCCGCAAAATTATTCGGTTTTATTGAGAAAAAATGATCTAGTTATTGAATCAAATGTTAAATTAATAGATACAATTTATTAATTAACAGAATGAATCACATTTCTCAAAGGTACGAACTTTAATTAAAAACTTTAAAAAAGCGCTCGTTATCCTGTCTCTTATAATTGAACTCATAATACCGTATCTAACCATTAAGTAAACATTTTTTTGGTTTCGTTGAAATTAGAAAGAGCTTGACGGTTAATCAATTAGTCGATTCAGACAAGTACAATAATATAATCTATTTTCTTCGAATTGAATATTGCAATTTCCCTTTTTGTTAAGTTGATATAATATCTACAAAATTAATTACATCATTTTTCCTAGGAAATTCACTTTGAAATGCAAGAAATGGTTTTCTGTCGATAAAATTAGACAGCTTAAATAAGTGTAAAATTTCATGTATCCATAACTGAAAAAACATACATTTTTCAAGTTCCATGAACTGCATGAACTCGATGAAAGATTCTTCCTCAAATGCACCTGCATCTACCTATATACTTTCCAACAGAATTCCCAAAGATGGTATAGGCCCTGAGGAAAATGATTTTGCTCAGGGCTTATAAAAAATGGTGTAGATAAGTTTCTTGAGAAAGTACCTATTCATAGGGTATCTACCTACCTAGGAAACTAGGCACTGACAAGTACAAAAGATTGCATGGACTTACCCCGGGGATGTTTTGGTTTATCTTTGCTGCTGGCTCTAAACTGTATTCCATACTTTATAGTCCCGAATTGTATCATTTTGAACTACAATTCAATTTTATTTATAACATTCAAATAATGTTTAAAACACTTCAACATTGGAATCTCACTGTTCGCTACATTACACTGTTCATCTTAATATGACTAGAGAACCTCCACGCGATTATACTTTATAGTGATGTCAGTTTAAATCGAAGCACTTTAAAAACATTTATACATTCTGGTTAAATGCTTTTTTATTAGTATTTTTCGGAGAACCACAATAATAAACGCGGATAAAATAATAATAGAAATGCTGAACGTAAAAGTAATAAAAATCAACTGACGTTTACTGGCCGATGTAAAAAACTGTTTACATTATTTATTTGAATATTTATCCTTTGAAACTCGTACGATTAAAATGATAATAATGGTGCCGGTGTATTGATAACGCGAGTGGTGTTGTTTGTTTGCTAGCACTGACAACGAGAATGAGTTGACATGAACGAGTTGGGACCGCGCGCGGTTTCTACGTCCAGTCGGCCCGGCTCGAGGCGGCTCAGTGAGGACAGTGAGGCTCGCGTGGAGTGGAGGTGTCTTGGGCGGCCGGCCGCGCTGCTCTCCGCGCCGCGACTGAGGCCCGCGCAGCCGCCCCCGCCCCCGCCCCTGCCTGCCGCCCCCCGCCAGCTAGCGCCCGCCGGGCCCCCCGCCCGCACGGTTATGACAGCGGGCGTGGCCTCGACCAATCATAAATCAAACATTGTCCATTCCCGCCAATCATAACCCCCGCCCCTTTCCATATTCGGGGCGGGGCATATTTACATTTTACATTTTCATAACCGCGGCATTAATAAGCGTCGCCCCTTTCATTAAATTCACCCTGCGCAGCGCGCCGCTCTCCTGCGCGACGCGAGACGGTCTCAATTTCTGATTTATCGCTGGTGATAAATTCTCCGTCTGTGATTGCTTTATGGTACAGGCTGATTATTTATGGCTCTGTGACAAATCAAATTAATATTGTCGACTGATATCTGTGTTCGGAAGGCAGGTAGGTAATGTAGGAACCTACTTAGTAAGTAAATAGCAGGTAGGTAGTTGTGTAGGTACCTACCTACGTACATTTGAGGAAGTAAGGTTGATGGCAGATTGTTGAAATGTTGCGAAATAAAAAAAAACTAAGTTTAATTAAAATACAAATTAATTTTTAAATAATCCATTTTTGGAAAATTTTATCCACTTTTAAATATTACAGTTTCATTGTGTATCTACGTATCCAGTGATTCTTACAAATTTTCAGAAAATTCATCGAAATAAAATCGAAAACTGTTTTGAAAAATATAAAAAGTTTAAACTATGTTAAAAAAAATGTCTTCAAGAAAGTCACATGTTTATTGATAGAAAAATTATGATTAGGTACCTACGAAGGTACGAATCTACGATAATCTTTTTAAAACAAAAAGTTTCATCGGTTACAAAAAACAAATTGTTAATTAATTGTTTAATTACGACGCTATGATATTGTTAAGACAATAATAATTTTTTCCCAGACATTTGAAATGGTAAATGGACTAACAGAAGTGGGTCGACGACCGAGGTGGTGGATTGAAAGGTTTCATTACAAACAGCCTCAAAACTTAACTAAAACCCAAGTTTGGAGTTGTTAAGGAGGTCTTTACTGAGGGCAAACACTTAAGGACCCTCTTTGTTACGGCCTCGGAACATTTCGGCGCAATCTTGCGAATTTGACCGCGAGATTCAAACAAATTAAATTCTACGATTACCTTAACCCTTAATTTAACGTTAAATTTATTTACGAATGTACCTACCTATAAGGTAAGTAAATGTACCTAAATAAAAACTTTAGCATCTAGTACCTATTTATGTTAGACATTTAAGGTGAATTTGACCGTGTTAGTCGATTCTATTAGTAAATATTAATAATTAAAACCATTTCATATATTTTTGGAAAGAAATTAAATCCACAATTTCTATTTTTTTAAAACTACCATACAAGATTCCTAACTATTTAGAACAAATTGAACTATTGCTACTTATAGTGGCGTAACCACAAGAGTTGGGAGGCAGGGAGGGGTGGTTCGGGGTTAAAACCAGCCCCCGAAATTGGCTGTCAAGCCCCTTCTCAGGAGATTCAACATGAATTTTTTTACCAATAAAAGCAACATTGACGGCCTCCGTGGATGAGGGGTAAGGCTCCCGACAAGTAATCTGGAGGTCGCGGATTCAAATCCCGGCGTGCGTAAATATATTTTTTTGGATTAATTGGTGTGATTTCACTTAAAATAATATACCTATAGTACATTTGCGGTACGTTCCAGGGTGGACGATATTCGCCCTGGTGTGAGACCACCATTCAGAAATGAAACTTTGCTTGAAACAGCTTTAGCCGTATTTTGTGACCAGATCTGAATAGACAGGTACTTTCCCTTCCTTCCTCTTCCACATCTTCTTCCCCTCTACCTTCAGCCTCACAACGTAACCAAATTGGGGATGCAAAAGACGAACTCCAAGTACCTACCTAATCATTAATCAAATACGGAGATGCAATGATGATGTAACGAGTCCCGTGGATTATTATCGCATCTCATTTTACACCTCATTTTTCGATATAAATAATTTGTAAGAAAGATTATCGAAGCTAATCCATTTTAGCTGAATTCCAAAGTTTGTTATCAACAGATCCCAGCGTTGGGTACTAATACTAAACCTACTTACGGATGAAAACACTGGAAGAATTTAAACATTTGGATTAGTCAGATATGCTTTGTGATTTTCATGGACAAAAGTATTATCGAGTTTTATTTTAGGATTTATTTATTCTTTTTCTTGTAATATTTGAATTCGTTCTACAAAAATATCTAAATCAGGTCTTGTAAGTAAAGGGTTACCGGAAAATTTTAGTCCTTCTTCAAAGTTTTGAATCAGCCGCCCAAAATGTAAGAATTTTGTAAAAATATATTCCTAAAAACACAAAATTTCGTGGTTCGACCTGTAGATATTGTACAAATTTTTGGATGCATTTTAAAGTTTTTATTTTTTTTCACCTTAAACGTTAAACAAAAAATGACAAAAAAATTGCTGATATTTTCTCAAGGATTACAAAAAATATGAATGAAACTGTACCTACGATTAATTATCGCACGTATATTGGTGATAGAAAATTTAAAGTTAGTTTGCTACTCCATTGACTGCATAGTTAACCATGTCAAGCTGTACGTACCCTACACCTTGTGTACAAGCCCGTCCGAATTTTTTTTCTGGGTATGTGCCTCTGTAGGTACCTATACCTGTATGTAGGTATTCCAAAAGGGTATGTTATGGGAGGGTATGTTATGTACGGGGAGGGGAAACA
Organism: Limnephilus marmoratus; assembly: GCA_917880885.1. Lineage (NCBI taxonomy): Eukaryota > Metazoa > Arthropoda > Insecta > Trichoptera > Limnephilidae > Limnephilus > Limnephilus marmoratus. The sequence continues at coordinate 48,003,155 of OU862909.1, read as the reverse complement.
GATAAGAGAAAGGAAGGTTAGATAGTACTGGCTATTCATATCTGGTCACTAATACCGCTAAAGCCATTTCAAGAAACATTTCGATTCTGAATGGCGGTATCTAACAGGGCGATTCTGAGAGTATCTATCGATCACTCTACCAAATATCATGGCAACAATTTAAAACCAGTAAAAAACCAAATTACGAACAATTTCAAGAGAATTCCATTATTTTTTATGCTCTGCTTTTTAAGGGTCGTAAATTTCGGGCGCTCTATTTTCGAAAATATTCTCATAAAACATCCGAAAAACAGCCATTACTAAAATTTTGTGAAAAATTTCTACGTCTGATCTGTTATCCAACTGTACCATAACAGTTATTTCAGTTTTTATTTCTCCAAATTACAATAAACATAGGTCGTTACTGCGGAGTCACGATTCCGTGGAGCTGCTCTTTGAATAGAGAGGTAGGCGTACCTACCTACTTTAAAGAAAATTTTCATACTCAGAACTTTCTTGTATCAAAATATGTATCCGTGGTATCTGTTCTGTTCATCCATATCAAAAGGGCTTTATTAGTTGGCCTGATTAAATAAAAAAATATTAGGACATTAACTATAGGGCAGGGACGTCGCCAGGCTCTGTATTTCACATGGCAGAACGGACGTTCCGGCCCAGCATAGCATGACATGAAAAGAGGTATGGTGCTGCTAAATGGTACCTCTGGTCTCTTGACATTTTCAACATTGGCCTTGAAAATTTCAAGAGTCATTTTAGGCAAGAACTCTAAAATATCCATTATCGTAAAAATTTTCATTTAAAGTTATGTATCTATATGTGGATTGTAATAGGATTAAATCAATCAGTATGCACAAAAAGAATAACAAAAAATACAGGTAGGTACTTTTAAATAAAAAAAAGAAAATTGTTTGAAATTCTAAAACGTGGGTCGGTATGTACCTAGGTACCCATTTACTTACCAGCATAGGTGCCTACCTACATATGTATTTAAAAATACATACGAGCAAGTAGGTAGATAAAATCTGAAGAAAAGGAACGGTAGGTTAGTCTCTACTGTCAAAATAAAATATCTACTTCCATTGCCAACCAATACATGTATGGAAAAAACATGTGTTTATTTTGGTGTCTAATAATTTATAATTTAGGATATCCACTCTTGTTCTTACGTCCACCATCGTTAATTTCGCATCTGACGCGGCACGAGATTTTTAGTGTTGCCAGAATACCTAATATTATTATGACCAATACCATTAATTACAATATAAATGGTTTATAGTTAAAAATGTGTCGTGGGAGGGAGTATTTGGCTACTGAGGTGAAGGTAAGTAGGAACCCACTTACCCGGTGTTGGCTCACCAATAAAATAGGCACCCATTCTCTTTTTACGTCAAGTAGGCACGTAGATACTTATAATTTTTTTACAGCATGCAGGTAGGTACCAACCTAACAAAATTCCTATTTCTTACTTTTACTAGCTACTCTAGACTAATCTCTATTCGTGTCCCAAGGGAACATGCAGACTATAACATAATGTCTGTGTACTAATTTTATATTTTATGCAGCTATAGGTATAGATAGGCACCTACACCGAATAGTACTTAAAGTGAGATATTCATCTCTTCTCTGCTAAATTAAGAAGTCTCAGGGGTCCAAAATTATTTTAAAAATGTCAAAAAATATAATATAATATAAAGGTACTGGAAGATATTCTCAGTATTGCCATGGTGTAAGATTACAATTCAGAATTGAAATGTTGCTTGAAATGTCTTTAGCCGTGTTTAGTGATCAGATCTGAATAGCCAGGTACTCCCCACCTTCGTCATTCTTACCTCCTTCCCCTTCTTACTATCTTCAGCCCCTGACAACATATCCGAATTGTGGATGCCATAGTCGCACCGGCTACAGGCGGTTGGGAGTAATTGAAACTCTTGTGCGGTATTCACAATTTTTTTCATGTATACCTATGTATATTTATATAATCATAACCGACGAACTTGCTAATAAAATTTTCTTACAATGAAAATCTCGAAAACTATTCTTAGTCCTTCCTTTTCAGGGTGGCAAACATCGGTTACATGCCAACTCAGAAACGAGACAACTCAACACCTCTTCGACAAGTCATTAAAAGCAATAAAAATAATTAAAAAATAGCCCATAACCTAACCTAACATAATCTATTTAACGAATTTTTTACATTTTTTTACATAGTTTTTTATGACTTTTCAAAGGATGTTCTGAGTTGGTTTCATTCTGAGTTGTCCGGTCACCCAAATATCTAATTATTTTTATTTTGTAATGTAAGGCCGATGTACCTAAGCATAATGAGTAAGATAAGATGGGAACCTCAGATGGTTTGGGCATGTGGAGCGAATGAAAGAAGAAAACAGTGTGAGAAGAATATATGACCTTTGGGCATGTGGAGCGAATGAAAGAAGAAGTCGGGGACGCCCGAGAAAGACATGGCACGATCAAGTGAATCGGATACTTGAGTCGGGCCATGTCAAAAGTCAGAATAATAGAAGAGTGTGTATGAGACGATGTAAAGAGTGTGTACCAAGCCCGAGTTGTTTGGCGGTCCGTCCTCTTAGTTAGTTAGTTTATTTAGTCCAAAAAGAAAAATTAGACAAAATGCTCAACCTATTGCCAAGGAATTTGACACAAAATTCAATTCAACTATAGTTTTTTGATATAACCTTTAGGTAGGTACCTACCTACCGACGTTTACGATAATTTTTTTCAATATATTTTTTATAACACAACATGACATAATGCTTTAAATGGTGAGTTTGTAGCTTTGTGGTGATATCTTTCAACCAAACAATTGTATAATTGTTTCCCCCTGTTTTCCAGGTATTAAGAAAAGAAACAATGTATTATTTATTATTTCAAGATTTTTCCAGCGCCGCGACGCTTGACGCCCGTCGCCTAATGTCTTAATACCGAACAACCAAATAGACGCCACGGACCGTTTTGACATATTTATTGATGTGTATTTAAGGTTTAATGTTACAAGAACACAAATTTCCTCTATTTTTACTTTAATGCCCGTGGCTGCCGCGGCTTACACCATTCCTCAACTAAATGCCTATTTTAGAAACATACCGTCAAGGGCTTCCCTGAAACCAGACGACTACAAATTTTATCAACAAAGCTGCAACGTGTACAAATACACCAACATTTCTAAACGTTTTCTTCATTTGTGGTCAGAATTTACCTTTCTATATAACTTTTATAAACAACTTGGGTATAAAAGCATACAAAAGGAGTTTATCTTTTTAGATTTCAGACATTCTTAAAATAATTGTTTTGAACACCGTTGAAAAAGTTTGGAATGGAATAGAAAACTTTTAAAAGCTTAATAGAAAGGTATTATCAACGAGTCTCAATTTGGGAGGTGGGAATGGGTACCGCAGCCCCGGGAACCTTTATTGGATAACCAACACCTCTGCCATAGATCACCCCAAGTGGTCCGCTACGTTTGGTGATTTAGCAGGGGTGACCGGGTTTATGGGATGAAGTTTGTCTAGGTCTTGGGGGCAGATGACCAGGACACACTGAACCCCAGATTCCTACCCACCCCTTTTCCTTTTCCTTCTCAGAACTCTCCTCTCCTTCCTTTCCTCAAAAAAACCTCCACACAGCATCCCCAAAGATGGCATAGGCCCTGAAGGAAATTATTTTCCTCAGGGCCTCCTGTGTGGAGCTCATGTAAAAAAAAAATACCAATGACTTTTCGCAATTCGTCGGTCTATAAAGTTGTGTGTGCGTTCCGTTTCCAGATGGTGGGCATAATAATGTTTCAGTAAAGATTCTTTTTCAAATGTGATATTGTCATTATTTGGGCTTTCTTATTCACATTTTTCAATTTTACCTACCTTTTGTAGATACCTAGGTACTACCTACCAATCTGAAGAAAGTTTGAAAAAAGAATTGTCCATGAGATAGTGACGTTTCTTTGGACAAATTGTATAATTCCTTTTTTGATAAAAAAAGTTTATAATTTAGTTTGTAGGTAAGGAGTGTAAGAACCTACCAAACAACTTTGAAATCTTATCGACGCTGGAAAGGAAAAATGGCTAAAGTTGCTGTGACAACCTAAATAAAAAACTAACAGTTTGTGTTTGTGTTCATCAAATCAAGTTTTCTAGAGTTTTCCAGAACATGCATATGAGAACATGCTTTAGCCATTTTTCATCTCAAGGGAAATTATTAAAAAGAGAAAATTAGAAACTGTTTTACCAAAAGCGAAGAAATAAGAAATTACTGTTCACAGAACTAAATGGTCTATTTTCTATGAAATTTTACGAATTACACTAAGAACAAAATAGATATTATGTCAAAAAACCAGAAGAATATCAATAAAAAATCCTCTGGGTTACGCAATAAAAAGTCTTTACTGATATTAGTTGAATTGTTTTGAAGAACTAGCGCCATTCGCCATCGAACTATTTTTATGCCAGAAAAACGCAAGAAAAATAATACCTTTTCGTTCTACTACAAAAATTTTATTGTCCCTTTTACAGTACCTACCTCTGACGAATTAGTCTCATTGCACGGAGCGAAAAATCGCCGGTTCATTAGTATGTTTATATTTGAGAACGATCGAAGAAAAAAAGGTGTTTTTTTTTTCATTTTAGTTTTGAAAAGTTTTAATTTTCGATGTACATTTGTTACTTTCTTTTTTTTTTTTTTACGACAGGTTTTGATACGCCCGTATCATTACGTGTCGAAATCGGTCGCAAAAAAAAATTAAATTAAAGTAACAAATGTACATCGAAAATTAAAACTTTTCAAAACTAAAATCTCTAGAAATTGTTACATAGTCAGTGCCCAAGAAATACAAAAAAGGTGTTTTTTTCTCCCCCAAAAAATACGTATAATGCGATATTATCGAGTCTAATTATTTATCCACATTATATATTTTTAAGTTGTTGTTAAAAAACGATTAATTTGTAAACAATTTTCGATGTATAAACCTTTAAAAAATGAATAATAATATTAGGCATTGTAAAATATAAAAAAACTTATAAAATAAACTAATAATACAACGTTTGGCTCTTGAAGGAAACAAATAGACAGACACTACCTCCATGATTTTTGTAATTTATTTAAAAAAATTAAAAACGTAAAATACGAGTTCTTTCGTCTAATGCTAATTTACCCTATGTCTACAGACGTATTATGCCAAGATTTTGTCGTAAATGAACAAAACGATGCATTTAAAAAATATAACGATTGATAATATCAAATTTCTCCCAACCCTCCTAATAATATCACCTACTTGGGTGGCTTTAAATAAAAATCATCCAGTTTTACAACTCTTTTGCAAAGGTGTTACTATAAAAACTCATTCTAGAATGACCAAGAATGGATGTGATCGAGTGGTAATGCCCTATTTTATCTAGATGGTACCTAAATAGGTATACCTAACATTAAGTAGTTTGTTATATTGATACGAAAACACTAGCCTTTATAACAAGTCATTAGTCTTCAGTGAGACAATAAACAAGATGTATGCAGGATACTTACAAAAAAGATGGCGCCACCCTATTAATAAAATAAACCCACATTCAACATTTCACAAATTTATTACTTTACCAATATCGAACTTCTATCTAGAAACCTACTATTGCACAGACTAGTACCTACTTCATAGTTTTAATTATTTACGTCCACAAATAAAACCCTAAAACTTAGTATGTAAATGTAAGGTAATGTACCTTTTATGTTATCTATATTATAAATTGTCAAAGAATAAAGTTAGACTGTAGAAATGTTAAGTTGGGTCATTTATTTGGAAGGTTGGTACTAAGATCCGAGGTATGCGTCACTGCAAAAAATTCATTAACATTTTGGCCGTTTACCGAGGAAATTATTCATTAAGAACCATAATATAATTCAAGCTTCAGAACACAATATAACATTGCGAATATGTTCGGCTGGGCGGAGAATCCACGTAAAGCGGGGGTTGGTTTTGGAGCCCCCTGACAAAAAGAGACGCGGTATTTGTGTAGAGCTATTTTTATAATCGTTTAGTGGAGATTTTTTTTGGTAAAGTGGTCTTTCGTTCAGCTGTCGCCACTGAGACAGGTTGTATGTTTGTAGTGCACAGAATAGTTTAAGTTCAGGGGTGCTCAAATAATGGTTCATTTTTAAATTAATAAATCACTGGAATATTTTTTATCTAATTTAAATAAATAAACCATTAGGCTTCATTTTATAAAAAAAAAAATTAATAGCAATGATTATAATTGTATTAAATTTTTCGTACGTAGGTACCTACCTACATATTATAATTGCATATATAGATACTATGATTGCGTATAAATGGTACATCAACTGCTTTGAATGAAGGCTAAATTAGTAGAAGTAGGAAAATGGCTAATCAATTATTATTGATTGACACAACAATGGAATGAGTTTTAAGTTATCGACATATCGTAATTAAGGAAAATTACGTAATAAGTAGTTCTCAAGGTTGTTTAATGAAATCATCAATACCTATGCCAATCCTGACATCAACACGATTTTATGTTATAATGCGTGGGCAAACTATGTAGCTATTCCGTACGTACCTATTGTGTAACAGGGAAATGATGTGATTTTTTTTAGAATTTTTATTTTCTTACTAGTTTCACGACCACGGGGCGATTCTGGTTCTTCACAAGGATAAGGAATTTAACATTAACCTATTATTATTATTTATTATTTCATTTGATATTTTTTTCCCAATGTAAATATTATTATTTCTTATTCATGACATATTTACCTTAAAGAGCAGTTCTAACGTAATAACCCAAACATATGTACCTACCTTAACATTGTGTACCCACCTACCTAATTTTGTATAAATCCGCACAATAGAATTCCACCACGAATAACAGTACAATAAATAAACTCATTAACCTTAACCTTAAAATTAACGATTTTTTCGCTGTCGCTATCAACCATGAAAGAACTGGAATCGCAGTTGAGGAAGAGATCGTTTATTATAGGGTTAAGGACAATTTAAGGAAAGAACTGAAATCGAAGTTAACGAAAAATTCGTTAATGATTTTAAAGTCGAGCATAATTTCTTATCTTTGTAAGACCTGAATGGATCACAAGGTTTCGTCAAGTCGTTCCTTGTCATTTTTGCTTATAACACGAAATGCGGCGTCTTGCCTTCGTTTTTGACAGTTGATTAGACATTTCAAAGCTCCACAGATCATGAATCATGAATGATCCACAGTTGAAAAGAATTTCATAAATACAAAAAAATAAGTAATGTAAGTAGGTTACCATATTTGTATCTACGCGGGGTGGAAGAAAATCGCTAGTAAAAAGATCACATTATCGAATCGTTGGGTTGCTTGACATGGGCTTAAGCTATGCTTAGTGATCAGATCTGCTAGCCAGGTTAACAATTTTTTCTTTCTCATATCCCTTTCCTTTGCACTACAGTCTCACCACACTCCCCTGATTGGGAATGACATAGTTTCACATGCTCCATAAAATTTGGAGGTTGGTTAGGTTATGTCACGTATTAAAATCATTGTCTACGTAACGTTATGATTTGTCAGCAGCACTTATAAACACATAGTCAGACCACTAAGTCCATTCCTTACGATCCTTGTGTTTTTGTTTAGTTTATTGATTGATTATCCCTGATTAAGGCGCAGTTCCAAGGAGCTACTCGTAGTTTACAGACGCCATAAGGCCATTCAAATATCCAGCAGTGTTTACCTTGCACAAATGTGAGTGGCCTGCTATAATTCCAGCGCCGGAGGTTCCCTAAATCATTGTCTTGTTGGTCGGCTGTACAGGGCCGCATTTGAGCGCAAGCTAGCAAGACTGCTCACTCTGGGCTCGTTCCACAAGGGGGCCCGCACCACAAATTGATTAAAGTTAAGTTGTGAAAATATTGTAAGTACCTAATAATAATAATAATAATATTTGGCTAATTTATATAGCGCCGTTTTCGCGAAAAATCACCTCAAGGGCGCTGTACAAATAAATACATAAAATAATAATATTACTGGCTTATAACTAAGATTTACAATTATAACTAGTGACTTACATCTAAGACTTATAGCTAGTGGCTTATGACTAAGACATATAAATGCTAACCTAAAACTGAACTCAATGACATACATGTTTACAATCATGACTTAAAGTTAGAGATTTATAACTAACGTATAAGTATTTACATTTAAAAATACTTCTACACATCTTGTACATGTCATACTTTCGCCAGAATCATACACAGCGCCAGAAGAAGAAGGAAGTTTTTACATAATATTACTTTTTAAGGACATGGATGCAAAATTATCGGATTTACGAAAACGTATGGATATCTTAAATAAATTATTGAAATTAATCGCCGATCTTTACCGTATTAAGATGATTCACCGCACAACATTAAACAGATTGAGGTGTTAGATTATCACTGACAGTCTATTGTTAGGTAGATCAATAGCATTTTGACTTTTTCATGAATAGTTGTAGGGAATAGCAAATAAAATAGTATATATTCGTGGATACAAACAATTATTAGAGTATAAATAAACAGAAATAAAAAATAAAAATTACGAAATTTAAATCAAGTTAAATCAAATGACGAATTTATGGAAATGAGTATTTGAAAAAGTGAGTTTTTAGTTTGGATCTAAATTCCGCTGTGTTGGTTATGCATCTCAATTCCATGGGAAGTTTATTCCAAGCCTCAGGGCCGGATACTCCAAACGCACGATCACCAAAATTAGTGTTCGGATTTCGCTTGGGTTCTTTCAACCTTCCAATTGCAGATGATGTCGCTGATCTAAGAGATGACTGCCTTGGACCTATATTTTCCGGAATGCATAGTTCAGAGATATAGGGTGGAGCCATTTCATTGATAGCTTTAAACACCATCCAGCATAACTTATACTGGATCCTTTCAGGGCACTTCAACCAGTGAAGATTTCGGAGGTGTTCCGAAATGTGCGAAAACTTGGGTACCCCAGTGATTAGTCGTGCTGCGGCATTGAACACCGATTGTAATTTATCAGTTTGACATTTAGGAAGACTTGCATAGATACCATTGCAGTAATCAAGACGTGATACAATATATGAATTCACAAGAAGCTTAGTTGCTTCTGTTGAAAGGTTCCTACGAACTGATTTAAGTTGTCTTAAGTAGAAGAACCCTGTGCTAACGGTCCTATTCACCTGACTTTTCAATGAAAGGTCTGAATCCAGATAAACTCCCAGAAGTTTGACAGTTGTTTTCGCAATTACGTCATTGCCGGAAATAGAAATTGGTGAGTTGTCTATTAGATGTTGACGTCTATTTGTGGCTGCCCACAGAAATTCGGTCTTTGATGGATTGAGCTTCAGTTTGTTTGAGGACATCCAGAAACTAATTGCTTCTAGACACTCAACTGTGCGAATTTTAAGGCTGGTGATCTCATTTGGTGAGCAGTAAAAGTAGACTTGCTGATCGTCGGCATAACAGTGAGAAAGGAGACCAAATGACTCGATAATTCTTGCGACATCATTTGTGAAGAGGATGAAGAGAAGTGGACCCAAAACGGATCCCTGGGGTACCCCTGAAGAGAGTTTTGTGAAGTTAGATTGTTTATTTCCCACCTTCACTGCTTGTGAGCGATTCAATAGATAGGATTGTAGCCAATTTTTTACGTTAGAATGCAAACCAAATGTTACCTCTAGTCTCTTAATGAGAAAGTCGTGGTCAATGGTGTCAAATGCGGCGCTCATATCTAAAAGTGAAAGAAGTGCTAACTTACCTGACTCTATGGCAAGGGTAATGTCTGACAGGACACTAGTAAGTAACCCGGTTTCTGTTGAGTGGAATCTTCTGTAAGCGGATTGATTATCGGTAATTAATTTATTTAGGTTTAAGTGGGAGGTTATTTGGGAAGCAGCAATTTTTCCGAGTAGTTTTGCTACGAAAGGCAGATTTGACACAGGTCGATAATTACCCAAGTTGTCGGCATCAAGCTGTGGTTTTTTTATAATTGGGGTAACTACTGCATACTTAAGTGCTTCCGGGAAGTCACCTGTGCTTAGGGACTTATTAAACACGTGAACCAGGTAGGGGGCTAACACGTTGCAACATTTCCTGAGAAGCCACGTTGGGATAGGGTCTAAAACACATTGTTTATTTGGCGAACTTAAAATTAACTTTCCTACTTCTTCTAGCGTTGTAGGTTTCTTCATCAATAAGAAGTGTAGGCGTAATTCAAATAGCCGATAAGTTATTTTATAGTTAAGTATTGACGATATTTTAATTTAAAAATTAAAATATGGATTATTGCATATTTAGGAACGGATACCGGAATATTAGCGTTATTTTTAACCCCCGAAGCAAAACGGACGGGAATTATAAGTTTGACCGCCGTTTGTGTGTCTGTATGTGGCATCATGGCTCCTAAACGAATGGACCGATTATGATGAGGTTTTTTTGTTTGAAAACTGACGTGATCGAGATTGTTTCTTAGCTACAATTCATGAAAATCTGTTCAGGCGTTTCAAGGTCATCAGCTCTTTTTTGTGTCGGGGGTTACTTAAAATTATGAAATTTTTTGTTAATATAAATATTGTTATTCGTGACAATGTTAACAAATCGTGTTAAGTACCTTAATGATTTTCAATTACTTTCATTATTATCTCATAATTTCACCAACTTATAATTATGGATGAAGGTATTTGTTGGATAACCAACTCCCCTGTCGTAGGTCACCCAAAGTGGTTCGTTATGTTTGGTGACCTAGTAGGGGCGCTCGGGATTATGGTGGTGAGGTTTTTCTAGGTTTAGGTGTGGCGGACCGGATCGGGGGAGACTGGTTGAGGGAGACTTCCCCAGCCAGACTCTCTCGATCCATCGTCTTGCACAGCAGTGGAAGGGATAAATTCATACGTCCATCACTTCTGGACACATTGAACTATCGATTCATACCCATTCCGCATATCTTTTTCCTTCCCAGAATTTCCTTCCCTTTATTTCCCTAAAAGAAAACTTCCATAGGTACGGCATATCGGGCATATCCAAAGATGAAATAGACTCCGAGGGATTTTTTCTCAGGGCATCCTGTGTGGGACTAATGCAAAAAAAAACTTCAAAATAGGTAGATACGGCGTATTAAATTTTTCTTCAATTTTATAACAAATATTAAATGTTTCTTTTTAGGTTTTAAGTTAGATAACAGCTATGAAATGCAATTTTTGGAACGTCATTTTCAAAAAAAAAACCTCTTATACCCCCGGCAGGGAACCCTCTACAGATTCAGCCTCAGGTTCTACTTGTTTCTATTATCTGTGGGTTCTACCAAAGATATTGGAATATCAATTTGAATATCTTTGGGTTCTACAGATCATAAATCCGGCTCTGCGGCTATATTAGCACGGGCCATGCAAATATATAGTAGACACACCGCACACCAGATATACATACCTTTAGCTAGGTCTTCATACATTTATGTAGTCGTAAAGTCAGGTACCTACTTTCTGCATAGAATTGATAGTAGGTAGGTACCTGGCTAATAAATAGCAAGGGGCGGAATGATGCGGGTGAAAATTACGTTACGTTCTTTTTTTTAATAATTTTGGATGAATTTTCGCTGTGCTTTTTTAACACGTTGTGTTTTTGAGGAGATAGAAAAAAATAGATATATGCAAAGCAAACACACTAGGAACCTAGGATAGTTTTTTCGTTATTTGTTTTTGGGGTGTTATGCCGTGTTGCGCTACCGACACTGTAACGCTATCCGAAACGTTGGCTAAAGAAGGAGGTAGCGCAACACGGCATAACACCCCAAAAACAAATAACGAAAATACTTTTGGTCGTGAAAATCTAAAAACGTAGCCTGGATAGTTTTAATTATATATATTTTTTGTGCATGTTAGAGAACCAAAGTTGATAAATTTAATGTTATTGAAAAGATGACAGATCTTTTGAGGCTGCATTTCCCAAAACCAGCGCAATGAAGGTGATCAAACTGATGTTATCGTTACGTTATGCGTATTTTTAAGGTATGTTTTTACCACATTCAAGATGAAATATACTGTAGTACCTACACGTCATGCTTCCCTTACCAATCACTCCAGCAGGTAAATACCAATTTTTAACGTAGTATTTTTTATTTATTCATTATTCACATTGTAATCAATTCAGCAATTATTAGAATGAAAATCTTTATTATACACCCAAATAATTTTCAGCGAGTCAATTCGCAGCCCTCCATTATCTAACCACCGCTACCGGATATAAAGCCACACACACTAATTAGTTAATACAAATAAACGTCCGCGCCACGAACGGTCCCGCCTCACGCGATGGCTGGAAAATTTACTCTGATTTAGGAAATCCCTTCCTGAAAGTTGGCAAGATTTGGCCCTTGGCGTCATGTGAATTGGGAACTCGGAGGTTTAGCGGCTGGGGAGGGGGAGCTATGCAGCGGGGATGTACAAATTATAGAGGAAAATAGTAAATACTTAATGTTCATACCAGAGACCGCTACAGGGGTCCAGAAGTGGAAGGTCATTTAAATAAATGATATTACGATACAATATCAAATTAAATATGATAAAATTCATTTGTAGATACTTCACGAGTTTGGGGGTAAAATTATATTTGTAATAGTAAATTATTTCGTGCGACAAGCGTAAAATATGCAAAATCAACCTACGTTTGTTAAACTATCTCTTTCAGACGCATAATATTCAGCATTCTCTCTCTCCCTCACGGCAATGACCCAAAATGTCTTCAGAATCCGAAAACTTTTTACTAGGCGACGTAGTGCCATCTCATCTATTGTATGGTGCGTAAAGAGACAGAAGACATGATATCGGGCATTTCATAAATTGACCCAGCCAATCATAGTGCGTGGGAAAGAATGCTTCCATTTAAGACGTTAGATGTCACTGCTTGCGGCTGCCTGCTATCCCGCGATACATTTCAAATACATTAGAATAATACTAGTTGTTTTTATTTGCTTAATATTTTGTAATATATAATGTTTTACGGTCATCTTATAATTTTGGAAGGTTTTTGACCAATTGACCTGAGGCAAGGACCGCCACTGGTTCATACCCTCTTACTTATAATGCGGGGCGCGTAAGTTCATTCGTAAGAATCATGAATACCTTCCTTGACCTTTTTATTATGGTGTAAGTAGGTACCTGTAGCTAAACCGGTCTTAAACCTGGCTCAAGGCCGGCTTAACTATACCAATGCTAAGCCGTCGCGTAAGAATACAATAAGAAAGACGAGCCTAATTTAGTAGAAGAAGTTAGTGTCCTAGTTTAACGTACTATTTTAGAAATCTGTTTTCTTATTGTAAAATCGAAAGCGGAATATACAAAGTAATATCTCGTTTGACTTTTGAGAGAAAGAAGGGCATTTGAAAGCTTCGAACAGCTTTAAACACGATGAAAATGTTATGGTGAAATAAAATAGTATTTTTTTTATTTATTCTAAGCCTTCTAATTTATTTGCGCTCGCCGGGATTTGAGCCCGTGACGTTTGGATTGCTGGTCGAGAGCTGTGCCCGACCAAAATCAAAAGGGAGGCAGATACGCTTTGTAGGTAGGTACCTTTTTACGCTTTTCCGACAATTCAATCATATGTCAACTTTTCCATCATATTTTTTCTCAACAGTGAAAAGTGTGGAATTAAACCTAACTATTCGTCAATCCTTTATTTTTACATGCTTCTGAAACTCACCAAAATACTGTCACATTTAAAATTATTTTTATAAACAATAATATTGCATCATCGCGAATACATTCTACGGTTCTATAACCTAATGTACGAAGGCAGCAGTAGCGGCAGAAGCTAGTAGTGGGTGGGGGCAGGTTGGGGCGAACTTCCGCCGGTATAAATCAAAGGGGAGGCAGGGGGCGCTAGGTACACGGGCAGTTATAATAATTTCTAATAGTTCGGGCGCAGATTGTCGCATACTCGGGCTGACTCGGGCGAAGTTTAGCCGCGACTCCGTCCGTCGCGTGAGAGCTTCGGCTTTATGGCACTCCGAGCTTCCAGCGGACGACAACAGGCGGACCGCAGTCCGAATCCAGACCGAAAATTTGTAATCTTTTTTGATAATTAATTTTATTTCAACATTAATTGGTTTTGCTTTAAATGTAGTCTTTTTTATTGTGGTCTGATTTTGGCTTGTTTTTAAGGTTTCGTTTTAAAATTAATATTGTTAGAAAATTATCTCGAATGATAAAAATCAACAGTAGTTATTGATTCGACCTTGTACTCACTTCCCTAAAAATTCTCACATGCGGCGCTTTCTTACGTGTTCTTGTTGAGTAATATTTCATATCCCACTATGTTACCGTTTTAATAAATATTAAACCATTAAGTTACTAAACGCTGTTCGGAAATTGACGTTACGAAAAACAAAAACAAAAAACACAGCATTTGTTGACTTGACCTTGTTTGTTGAAGAATTTTCACCTGCGGCGCTTTCTTAATAACTATTATAATTCAACCTATTCCGTCTCCGTAAAAAAAAATACTAAAAAAATGCGCGCCTGAATGTTGATTGGAAAACTTTCGTAATAGCATTGGGAAATTTGTGTCTGAAAAATCTCGCTGGAACGCCAACACCTTAATGACTTTTGGGGTTACGTTACCGAAAAATCGGGAACCACTGTTATAAACTAATGAAATGTGTTTTTATAAGATACGTTACGTATGAAAAGCTTTAATTACCTGTGGTGCAGTTAAGGTTTTCTTTGTTTTTTTTGGTACTTCTAGTTTTCGCAAAGCATCCGGACCACATTGGAAACTACTTGCCAACCCCTGCTCTAAACTCAGGTGAGCGCGATTGGGAAATTTATTAAAAAGTTTATTTATGGAGCGTATGGTAAAGTAACGGAGAGGCCAAATCAAATTTATTACCTACTTATCTACCACTAGGTTAAATTAATTATTAACGTAGCTTAAAAAATATCACCTAAGGCACACTGTTTTGGACGTAATAGGTACCGTACATTTTTTTAATTGTAGTAAACTCGAACAACGTTATTATTTACTGTAATAATTTTACCACCCCCAACTGTGTGATACGAACATTGGTCATACTTTAAGAGGGCGTAACCAGAGAAAACCAGAAATATGTCATTTTTAAATCAGATTTTAGATGTATTGACTCTTTTCCACAAAAAAATATAAATTGATTTCGAAAGATTGTTCTTTTATCTAGCATTCGCATGTTTTAAATTTTGAGAAAAAATGTTTATTTTTAGTATAATAAGGTTATACCATAGGTCGTTAGCAGATTTGTTAAATTTTAAAAAAAGATTTTGTATTATTCAACACCCATTTCAAATCATATAATCATGCAGTAAAATAAATCAAAACATTATTTGGGTATCGCAGTTATAATAATTTAGCTTTTCGAAAAAGGATATAGGTAAACTCCAAAGAACATCAACTTCCAAAGATTTGAAATATTCCTACTATTGCAAATTTTTCAAAAAACGGCGCTGTACAAATCATCCAAATATAATTGCTTTAAGTACCTACCTAATATAAAAGTTGCATTTCACGCTTACATCAGAATAAATTTTTACTACAAATATTTTTTTATTTAAAAATAAATCTAATTAAATATAGGGTACGACATTTTTAAAAGATTCTGACGTTGAACCTTGAAGTACCTATATACTATATTGACTCATAATGACATGTATGAGTGTCATTTGAAATGTTCCAACAGGTTCCATGACAGTTGATTCCCCGATAGTTGGCTCCCCGGCATACTTATATACAATATGCAGTCGGTTTAGGGAAAATACGTACAAATGTATTTACTTACACAAAAATAAGAAAGTATCCCCGAAAGAGAGGATGTAGGAAAAGCCGAAAAATAAAAAGTAAAATATATTTTCTTTCAAATGCATCAAGGAAAAAACTACTTATCTATGTCAATACATACCAGCATATATAACAGCGTATAACTACTAAATTCTATACTGTAAATAAATTCGTTTGATATCCATACCAACTTATTATTAAAGATATTTTAGATGTCGATTTTAGATTAGAAATTGGTAAATATTGCACAAAAAATTATATTTTCACAATAAATATCATTCCAACTGTTTAGCACAATTTTATAACATAGTGAGAAGCTGTTAAAGCTGCTCAATAATATAGAATTTGTTTTTTTTTTCATTTAAATTTTACCTAATCATTCACAATTTTTAATAAATTTCATAGCGCATTAATTTTTACATCCCGCGAAGCACAGGTACATCCATAATATACCTGAGGTTACCTTTTAAGCTAAGTCTTTACTTCCTACTTCCGATCTGGAGCGTTGTGAGTAACCCCTTGCCACGTCGCGCCCCAGTTTCCCCGGCGGTACTTCATAAAAAATGAAGGAATCGGGGTTGATTTATGTGTGGTCCGGGGAAGGAAGGGTAGGGGGTTCACACCCGTGAACTAGACTTGTGGCAATATTATCGACAAGAATTTTCAAAGAGAGAAAAAACGCGCACATTAAATAAAGATGAAAGAAATAAAAAAAGTTTTTACGAACCTGCTTAGAAAAATAATAATCTTTAAAACTGTTTATCTAGTAAATTGCCATGTATGTAATAATATATTATTTTGAATTTGATTTGAATTAAAAATATGCAAGGAACAATATGGAGTCAACTTATTTTTTCCGTAATTAAATTGAGGCTTACTTCAATGCTGAAAATAATTGTGGCAACCTAGAAACTTAGGCTGTACAAATTTCATGACGCCAGACATCACCGTTTAAGGGATTTGCTATTTCAGTATGTAATCTGGTGCATAGTCGGGAAACACGCCAAACGCGTGCCCAACATTTGTACACAGTTAACATTTGTCACATGAGAACGAGTCTTTTCTTCGACTCGTTCTTGTGTTCAACAGCTCGGCTGTGGAATGATTTGCCGGCCTTTGTGTGTCCTCCTTCCTACAACACGGGTCTCTTCAAGACCAATGTTCATTCCTTCATCTCCTTAAAAAGACCCTCCACACAGCATCCCAGATGACATAGGTCCTGAGGGAAATTATTTTCCGCAGGGCCTCCCGCGTGGAGTAAATGTAAAAAATATATCTCTTTTTAAACATTTTGTTTGAGATATACCGACGTACATGTGTACACATACTAATAGGTTAATTTTGTATCACTATTACATTCAGTAGTTTGTTCGTCTCCTCATTTTAAAGATTGGTGAGTGGAAGGTACTCTGAGTATCGCCCCGTCGAGAGGCCACTGCTTACAATCATAATATTTCTTGTTTGGTAACTGTTGGTACCTAGCATTGATCCTTGTACCCTTTCCTAATTTAATTCCTACCTACCTTATGCCAATTAAGAGCAATCATGTGACATAGTATTCAGTTGAAAATTAAAAGTTATCCTCTCAACACCTTGACGTGGGCGTCATTTACGGGCCCCCTTGTTCGACAGTGTCGATACCGATAAAAGTCATCGTGAGCTCGCGAGTTTGTGGTGGTGAATGTGATGAATCAGCGAAATTGAAGTTAAACGAAGGAAGAAGACAGAAATCCCTAACTTTTCCCCATTCTTCCCGCTTTGAGACGGTACCCCGTGTACGTCTTCATAGTAGTTATACCTGAACTACCTAGCTGTTAAAAACCCGCTCCGCAGGTTTTTATTGCTAGACACTACGGGCGGCTTTTAGTTCGGCTTCGCATAGTTAGTGTTGGTGACCATTTTATAGATCCAATACAAACTGATTCCAAAAACAGCCCGTTCCTCGGATCCACTGTAACTGGTCACCAGGACAAAATAACCGAGGCAGAGCAATGACGTCATATGTAATATAAAGCCACTTGATACAACATGTATTACCGTCTATCTTTTGATATCCGGAGAGATACCACGTATTTGCAAATTCTTGAATTCGAAACCGAGTTATAACGGTAGCTTTGTGTGAAATTCCACGTACACGGACACAGATTGTTATTTGTGGCGGGGCGCGTATGGCGTGGCGTCCGACATGCACTCGTAGCTGGGTTAACCACGCAGACGCTGCCATAAATATACCAAAACACCCACGACGCTACGTTCGATGGCTAGGTAAGTACCAACCTACTACCTAACTTTCCTCAAGACATTGCGCGATCATGGCGCGGATCGTGTCAAGAGACTGAATAACAGATGAATATAACCTGTGTATGACGATGTATGAATGTAAATGAAGAAATGGTGTTTTGTTGTGGACATGGCGCTCCATCCTCTTTACCTTCCCTTTCCCGAAATGGCGTAATGGTTGGATAAATAGCTACATAGATGATAGATATATAAGGTTTTTTCATTGAAATTCTGTATCCCCCGCAGTTTTATCAACCAGAGGCATAAACGCCAGCGAGAGGAAGAAATGACGTTTTTAGCTTTGAGAATTATGCCCCAGAGGAACGTATCAAAGTCTCAAGGAGGGAATCCGTTATTTTAATGCACGTTGAAATAATAATATTTCACGCTCTTTATCGCTTCTCGGGGATTTGCAGGTATCGCGAAATAATAAAAATAAACCGCGGGTTCCATATGGCGGGATATTAATAATTTGTTTTAGACACGCGGTATTAAATGTCTAATTATAAGGCCGTAAATTATTTAAACATTTTGCAGCTCGCGGGTTATAAAGAACCAATGCCTATTTGTTACAGGATAATCACGCATGGTTTTTTAATTTTTTTTTTAATGTTAGCTCCACACAGGAGACACTAAGGAAAATAATTCCCCTCAGGGCCCACATCTTTGGGGATGCCGTGTGGAGGGTCGTTTTATAAAAGGAAGGAAAAGAGTATAATAGGTGGTTAGGAATCTGGGGGTCAGTGTGTCTAGGAGTGACAAATCACACTGCGGCGCAAGATGACGTTCTGATGGGGTACTGCTGGAGAGATCAAAAGATCTCCAACAATCAGTCTCTTCCGATACAGCTTGCAATGCAGTTGGTCGACAAACGCATTCGCTGCCAAGACCCTGACAAATCTCACCTCATGAACCCGGGCACCCCTGCTAAGTTACCAAACATAGTGAACCACTTGGGGTGACCTGTTGCAGAGGTGTTGGTTATCCAATAAATGATTCCCGGGGCGGCGGTATAATAGACTAAAACAATATATATTCAAGTATGAAAGTAGGTAAGTACGCTCTTAAACTTTAATATCCTACCTAGGTGAGTCCTTTTATGTCTAGTCTAGTCTAGTCCTAGATGTTTCCAACCCTCGAGAATAAGAAAAAATGTTCACAAGTGGGTTCACCTATATGAAAAGCTGCGATTAAAATGTTTGATTAATGTTAACATAGCTTATCTACCTAAATTCTTTCAGATTTCTGTATTGTTTTTATTTTGAAAATAATTATTATAGATTAAGAATCATGCAGGGCGCTGTTCGGCCTCCCTTGGCGTTGCAGCGCTTCGCAGATGTTCGCATAGGGAAGGATGGATGTGTTCGCTGATTTGATGCGCCACATTTTTTTTTACATGCGCTCCTTTTTTTACATATGAAAATAATTTCCCTCAGGTCCATGTCATCTTTGGGGATGCTGTGTGGAAGGTTTTTTTTTAAGGAAAGGAAGGAGAGGAGAGTTCTGGGAAGGAAAAGAGTTTAAGGGGTGGGTAATAATCTGGGGTTCAGTGTGTCCTGATCATCCGCCTCCAAGACCTAGAAAAACCTCACTCCATGAACCCGGGCACCCCTGATAAATCACCAAACGTAGCGCACCACTTGGGGTGACCTATGGCAGAGGTGTTGGTTATCCAATAAAGGTTCCCGGAGCGGCGGTACCCATTCCCGCCTCCCAAATTGAAATAGTAGAGATTGGAAAATACTCTTGACCAGGCTGTCGTCTGGTGGCAGGGCGCGTCTATTTTTCATTGACTGCATATTTCAAAGCACCATAGCTGCTCATGTGTTGCCATTGCGAGCTCAAAATTATTGCGTTGAACAAAATAATTGATCCAGAAACAATAAATAAATTGTGCAAATTTCATACGCATGTATACTGCGTGCGTACATATATGGAAGAAATAGAGGCAACAACAGACCTCTCTGCGGCAGAACCATATTTGTAGATCCATGTATGGATATATTTAGACTATTTAGGTGGCAGGTAATATGAGGAAATGGCATCGATCATGATACGTCCGCTATTGTCTCAGGGTTCGTACAGCCAGCCGATCAGCGATAACGCCAATTATCCGAAGCCATCCCCGCTTGTTAGTCGTCATTACCGCGAGATGATACGGTTCGGTAGCCGGCAGTCAGCGTCACCGCGCCGTGATTGCAGACGCGGCCCGGTGACTGATGACGGCCGATTGTGACGGGTGTGGATGATCGCAAGAGTCGGAGGTCGCCCCGGGGATGAGGCAGGCGTGGTGTCGAGTTACGCCCGACATATGGTTTCTGGGCAGTAAATTAAATGACTAGCTGATGACACCTCGGGTGATGAACTGTGCGTCGATGTTAAAAAAAAACATTGCTTTTAAAATTTCGTTTTAGATATAAATACGGTTGGTAAATATCTGTTACCGTAAAAGCCCGAATATTGGTAAATCCTAAGATTTTCCGGTAAATCCTAAGATTTACCAAAAGCCCGAAAAAATCGTTTCTTATTTAAATATTATAAACGATTTTTTTGGGCTTTTACCATTAGAATTTAGTACATATTAGGTTGGGTTAGGCTAGGTTAGGTTAGGCTAGGTTAGGTTAGGTTGGTGAACGATGATTATAGAACGGTTCGGACTTTTACCATTAAGAGTTGGTAAATCTTAAGATTTACCGGAAAATCTTAGGATTTACCGTAGTTCGGGCTTTTACAGTGACATATCTACTATGTTCCTTACGCTTATAGAATCAGACTTAGTTAAATTTTTGTTGGATTATAAGTCATCAGAGAATGCTGCCGGAATCCCTGACCCATCTCTGAGTATGATTAAATATCCAGTAATCAATAAATACAACAGTAGACTCCATGCTTCATTTAATGTAGTTGCTTCTCGCACTAATTTTATATAATTTCTACTTCTCGCGTGGGAAATGAAACTTGATACTGACTTATTAAACGGCAAGAAAATTGCTTACCTACTATAAAAAGCATATATAACATGCAGAAATGCAATCATCTTTAACTGTATCAATTTGTTATTAGGAAATTGTTATTATGTTTACATCATTATTATAAACACTATTTACTTTTTTCTTAATTTATTTTTTATCTATTTATGTAAAAACTCAGTAGGCGTTTAAATAAAAGATAATAATTAGTTTTTTTTTTAACTTAAACCCTCCACCAACAAACCTATAAGAAAAAAATAGGATTCACTAAAACAGATTTTAACCATGAAAAAATTCTATGAAATCAACGTAGTCTAAAAATATGAAAATACGCTACTGACGGTAAATCTATCTCAGCCAATTCGTAATGCCCAAATAAGGCATAATGAATCTTTTTAAGGAAAAAAGAAAGTTATTATAAAATTATTGAGCGGGTACCTCCATGTACTTATATTGCAGATACATAGGAATATTAGTTCTTATCGAATGAATTGCATATTCTGCTCATGATAGCTGTGGCGATCTTTAGTTTTTATATAAAAACCTACAATATAAATTTAGGCCATCGGCGCAGATATCACTTTATAGTGCCAGACAAAAAAGGCGCGTGTGCTTCTGTTTTTCCAAACAGGCACCAAGCGCAGTTAAATTATTATTAAGGTAACCACCAAAAAACCAGCCCTTGTAGTCACAGATGTAAACATACAATTATTCCAAGACTCGTGGGTGGGTTTGGTTATAAAAAAGTACCAACACGAGGTACGAAGAATTATATTAATAGATTTAAAATCAATAATATCTACCCGTCATTGTTACCTAATAAGGGTAATGTTGGCGAAGGTATTTAGTTCCAGTTGCTGGTGGACACTTAATTTGAGACTGACATCTTTAGTACGATCATTTTCTACACTTCGAATTTTTTTTGAAAATCGTACTTTAAATTTAAAACTACATTATTTCCCTTTTTTCTTATGTAGATACTGATTATAATACTTGTACGAGTATGTCACAGTTGTCTCGTCTCTTTTTACAAACATTAAATGGTTGGGTGTCAATGACTTACCCACGCTTCGTAATTAAAATGAGATGAGATATTAAATTAATAGATGTATATTTAAGAATAAGACGATATTTTGGGATTCTCTATTAAATGAACCTGAATTAGAAAAAAAAACCGCGAATAGCAGACCTCGCGTCCAAAAAATAATGTTTCTGATTTTCTCTTACTTCATAAATCATTTACAACGGAAATTTCCTTTGAAAACATAAGATTTTCAAGTAGTACCTACTTATCTACTTAAATGTAAATATAAACCATCTATTTTATGTAATATTTTTTTTAATTTCAAGTAAGAAATTATACAATTAACAAACTTTTTTGGGGTTTTTCGATGCCTGTCTCACTAGGATATATAATATACCTATACCTGTGTCGAGACTAACTAACTAACCATCAAGCCTTTTCCCCGCAGGGGTAGGTAGAGAGGACGGACCGCCAAACAACTCGTTCTTGGCACATCGTCCCATGCAAAGATATTGAAATATAAGTAGATGTGCTATCTGCAGTTTTTACTAGGTGGGACAGCGCTTCCGGGTGTCGCCAATGTTGTTTACCAATTAACAAATAAACTAAATGAACGAATAAAGCAAACGAACGTTAAACTACTCGTAAATGAACGAATTCTTTCCGTATTCAAACTATATTGTTAACCAATACTAATGCATACCTTAAAAAAATCAACGAAATGAACAAATTCTTTTCGTATGCAAACTACTCTAATTAGGTCGTAGTCCGCTGACAGTTGCGCGGACACCACAGCATATCTCTTTTGTATTTGAATATCTTTGGTTCCATGCAATCTCTTCTATTATTCTGACTCTTGACATAACCCGACTCAAGTATCTGATTCACTTGGTCGTAACATGTCTTCCTCTTCTGACATTCACATTTGCGTCATATAATTATAGAATTATATAATTTGTCCAAGGATAGGTACCTCATTATCTCATTGAAAATTCTTTCTTCAAACTTTCTTTAGGCTCGATGTAGGTACAACAATGCCAAAAAAAATTTTCAATTAAAAACGAAGGTTTCAGTTTTCAATTTTTTTTACTGAATCATGAAAATGACCACCGTCTTGTAACAGAAACGGAACATTTTAACAAATTTACTCACAGAAAAATGCAAAACGGTCGAGATTAAACAGGACTTCGTTACTTTCAGTAAACAAGAAAACTAAATATTACACAAACTTTCTTTGCTTTTCAATTTTCTTTATTACCATGAATTCTCTAGGTACCCAGCATAAGAAATGACACACAAGCGAATAGACACGTAGGAAGGCATTAGAATATTTCATGCATAACATTAACTTAATAGCTGGTACAGTGGCATTAATACACTCTATACATACATTAGATTCTCCGCCTGAGAAATGATTCTTCGTAGAAATGTTAAACGCTCGCAAAGGAATTGCATATTCAACCCAACAAAAAACAAAGACACCAGTTCAGGTAGATAATAATATAATACTTGCTGGTACTACTCGCAGCATGGCAGTAAATCTTTACACTGGCGCAGCCTTTCTCCGCCCGGTACGTTTACTTATCACGAGCTATCTACATCGCATCACTAATAAATAATTATATACGTACAGATTGAAATTAATAATCAAACAGGGTTATTTATTAAGTCCTAAGAGGGAGGTGTTGTGTGTTGTAGGTATACCGGGAGTACATAGTGAGAGAATCCTAACACTTCACGTAAAAGATAAGGTTATTATTGGTGGCGGTAATAAACCGAACATGTGCCGGTTTCTGGTAGGTACAGTGAAAATGTTCAAATTATAAAGATTGCTTTAATTTCTTTAGCTAATGTGATGATAATGATATGGAAAATAGTCGTACAATTTTTATCAGAATAACTCTCGTTTAAAAAACTTTTGATTATTATTTTCATCAATGTATTATATCATAATGAAAAAGAAAAAGTCAAAAAATGGTAACGGTTGCAACTTTGACTCGAACCGAGGATCTCTCGTCTTACCGGGCCAAGCGCCTCTATCTCAAACTCGGCAATTGTGACCTCTTATTTTTAAGTGATTTTTGTCAATCTCATATTTCAAATTCAGAATCAACAATATTATTATCTTCGACTAATTTTTTTCTCATATTTTTGGCACTTACCTTTTTAAATGTTCACAATGTTCAAAGAATTGGTTTGTAACCTAGATAGAGTCTCGGATAAACATATCCGATTTTATTTATATAGGGATACTAATGCTAATGAATAATCCATTTTTTAGAATAACTCTCCTAATGGTAACGTTTGGAGGTTATACCAATCAATATAATAAATACATCATTGAAGAAGAAGATAATACTAATAAATCTAAATAAAAATATGAAAAGAATAAGATAATAAGATATAATAAAATACAGAAAAACAATAAATGGAGTAATAATATTAAAATAATTATCATACTAAAAATGAGCAAATCTACGACACAAAAAAATAAACAATTGGGAAAAAAATCACCTTATTTGGCAAAGATGCAGTTAGCTTTGTGTAATTAAGTACCTATTTAATTATTAATAATCACTAGGTAGGTAGTCTGTAAGAGGTCGTCTCAAATTTTTTTTTTTATTTGTACGTTAATGTTTATTAATTTAATGAGTTAACACAATGAACCTAAGTTTTTCAATATCTCCAAAAATAAGGAAGTTATGAGCTTCCAAAGATGACTTGGGTAAAACGTATCAACGATTCAGTTAATCACAATTTGAATGACAGTGCTGCAGTACCGCCGCGTACGTAGGTTCTGTGCTGTCACAAGCTTTTCATCCGGCCGCAAATATCTATAATCAAATATTATCACATAAAATTTTGATGATTTATATCTTCGATATTTAAAAAAAAAAATCTATGTGTAAAAACCGCGACTTTTTTATGTAGGAGACGACCTCATTCTCGGCAAATCAGTTTCAATTTAGAAAAGGTAATTAAAATGATTTTCTGTTAAAAATGTTATATCTTCGGTAGGTATGTAGTCGGATTTTTCAAAAACATTTAAAATTTTGCATTTAACACTTAAATTCAGAGCAAATGTTTTATAGTTCATTGAACCGGAGTTGCAGACAGAGAGAGTCCTAACAGAAAATAATATTTTTAATTATTAATTTCATTTTGAACATTTAGTTAAACAAATAATTTAACCAATTGATTGATCATCTTTTGTTTATTTAATTAGTTCCATGAAAAGAAAAGGAGAATAAATTTATGTTGAAAAGAAAAGTGTCCCTTTTCCATAAATGCTAATAAATTAAACATCGATTTTTTTTCATGCAAGTTTTACAACCTGTTTTAACTGCACGTCCCTGGTACAGGAATACATGTATATTTAAAACAATTTAATTGTTAATAAGTCAATAATTGTTTCTCAGAAACTTTTCTGAACTGAAAGTTGGTATATAATAATTATTTGTTCGAAATTAAGTTGGCATTCCGTGTAATAAGGATAAATCAACAGTGGAAGAAAACACGTATTTGATTCGTTTCATTTTAATTAGTTTGGTAGTTTCTTTAAATACCAGATTTTTATTTCCGTTTGGATGCAGTGAAGAAAAATACTTTAATGATATTATGATCGGATTGCCTTGTAAAATATAAATTTAATGACGGACGAACATTATCACGTTGAAATCATAAAATTCTGAGCGTTTTGTAAAGGAAATGATCTCCTATTAAGTAATTTATTACATGGTTAAAATAAATTAAATTAATACTTACCCATCTATCTATTTATTTGCCTTGTTCAATATCAACCGCGTATGAGGCGCAAACTGTATACACTGTACTTCCTTTTTATATGGTATGGTACAATACCGTGTAAAAACCGTATACTAAAATAAATAAAAAAAATAATGGTGGATGGGTTTCCTTTATATCTTGAATGTGTTGCTAAGCGCATAACTTTCGAATGACTGCACCAAATTGGATAATTCTTTTTTTTGTGTGTTCTTTACTGTCAGGACAAGGTTTTTATAAAACTTCCGGTGAGCTCTGGCATTATGAAATTTGAATAAAAAAAATTCTTTTGGTGGCACGCGAGGGAGCGGCTATTGCTATGGAAAGCGGGAGGGAGGGGGAGGGTGGAGGGGAACCTGGGAGGGGGGAGGGGGGCCTGGGTGGGGGGAGGGGAACTCGGGAGGGGGGTTCGCGGGACGGGGGAAGTGGGGAGAGGGAAGGTGGAGGTAACGGAGTGGGAACGCAAGAGGGGAAGAGGACGCAGGAGAAGAAGGGGAGGCGGAAGGGGAACGGGACGAATGGGAAAGGACACTCAGGGAGAAACAATTTCTTTTTTAAATGGCATAGCAACGCATGCTGGGACCAGCTATTATAAAAATAAATTCAGAATATCAAAAAATTTAAATGATTTTTGTTTATTCTATCTTAATTTTAAACCTTATAATCGTAACCAAGATTACTCACTATCACTATCAAATAAATCCCGACACCACCGAAGGGCACGCAAATTTTATTTGATTGATTAGGGTTATTTTACAAATTAATAATGTAAGCTATATTACTTGATTACTTTCCCAATTTTTCCTCAACTCCTCCCTCTTCCTTCAGCCTCACATATCGCAATTGGTAGTGCTACAGTCTCACTGGCTCCAGTCGGTTGGGAGTAGGTGGGACTCTTCCGCGGATATCACTTAAAAAAAGACGATCCCGTTTACGCACATTTGGTACGACATCGCTTTCACGACTCGAGATATCCTGAGCGTGTGGAATATTTCTTTTTAATTTTCGGGTTTACTGGATTTAAGGTGATCCAATAGTCCAGGAAAAAATCGAAATCGGAATCCATGCCTCTTTTTGGGAGGGATTTAAAAATACTTCAGAAAAACTTTTGGAAAGGTTGGAAAAGGTATTTGTGAGTTGTTTTTTACAGGTTGATTTAGAGGCCTAAAATATTAACTCCTTTCTTGTGCATTGTTTATTTTAATAACAAGAAAATTTAAAAAGATTTCACAAAACCAAGCCACGCAGAGTCAGGCGAGGTCTATTCCCCACCGCACAGGGGGCGGAACTGATAAAAAAAATGGTGTGACAAGTGCATAGTTCTTACGTCGACGGAATAAGGTTCACTTTAAAAATCCAAATTCGTCGAGTGTCGGCCGTCTTGATTGATGTCAAAAATGAGACAATGCGAAAATGCATATTTTATTTTATTTTGTGAAATTCGGCATAAATATATTTTTTTTGCGATTATTTAAAAAAAAAAAGTTTTTATAAAAAAACTCAATGGGCCACATTATACAATAAAACCATATCCGAAAAGAGGTTATAAGTAGGAGAATTTGCACTTGAAAGTGTTTTTTATTGACCTAATACATTATTTTTTCGAGGCTTATAAAAAAACTTAAATTTTATCATCAATAGCTGTGGCTATTATTTAGTGAGTTCTTTGTGTGACTCTTAATAACGAGCTATGTATATAAAAGCGAACAAATTTCATAAAAAAATTTCAGCTCGTTTAACGTTGTGATCATTTCCAATTTTTTTAACCAGTTGCAGACCTTCAAGATTGAATATGCAGTTATTGGACCTCCTTCGTCAAATCAAATACTTTCCTTGGGGCTGGTGTGCCCATCCCGGCACCGTATTGTTTCGAAACCATATAAAACTGGAGACAAGTGTAATAAAAATAGGCGCTTTGTAATTTTGAGATTTTTTTAGATATAAAGTAGGTTATATATTTCGGAATTATTTTTGGTCAATGAAGAGCTAGATACTAATAAAAATAATTTTAATAATTTTCTGTAATCTGATAATAGTTGTCTCAATCTCTAAAATTCAGACAGACTCTTGCTGAGCAAATTTCATGATACTAGAGCTCAACGTCCGAGAGTTTTTTAGTGGATACGATTTTCTGATTGTCTGATTCATTTTAAATATTTCTAATAAATCATGTTTTACCATTTGTTATTCAATCAGCTTTAATAAGATTCATATTATTATAATCCAAATCTGTTGCGACATCGCAAAAAGTCGATCAACATTTCTAATTCTCTTTAAACCGAGCTGATTGAGCTTGACGCCAAATACCACTTGAAGTACACGCAATATCTTTCTTCCTGCAAAATTGATTGATGCTTACGAGATAGTTTGGGTGTCTCAGCTTTGTTTTATCTCATACTATGCTGGAGCAAGTGAGAAAGGACATTTTACATACAATGCGACATTGGATGACCTTATGAGGGAGCGTAAAACGTTTTGAATAACTTCGCTGCATATTATTGTGTCTAGTATGAGAAATATTTCTTTAAAACATGGATTTTGAAATAGAATCAATTGTGATTATAATATTTAAATTTTGTTTTGTGTTATGGAAAGTTTATTAATTCGTTTTGCTTGATGCAGTCAGTCATGTTAGTGTCTAGATCAGTGGTTCCCAACCTTTTTCTGACCCGGGACCACTTACGTTTATTTTTTCGACAGGGACCACAAGCAGTGGCATAGGGGGCCAAGAGCACTATGCTACTTTTTGTCGTGAATTTTTTCGATGTTTTAATAGCTATTCTGCTATTGGGCGGATACAAATCCAACAAATCAAAGATCATAAAAATTGATCTAGCCGTTCCTGAGTTATAAATGGTGTAACTAACACGACTTTGTTTTATATATTAAAAGATGTAGTAAATTTATTTTGTTATGTTTTTTTCCTTACTCACAAATAATTGCCCAGGCTGACTCTAAAATCATTAAATATTTTAATAAATCATTAAGTCTTTAATGGCCGATATCTTACAATTTAAAGCAAAAATAAATAAAGTTGCCCACATCCGTACTAGATATTTGATATACCTTTTGATTACAAAAATAATTTTTCAGTTTGTTTGGGTATTTTGATCTCAAAATCCAAAATAAGGATTTGTAGGTATAACACGGGCCGAAACGGGCCACGAAAACGTTCCCGTAATATTTGAAATAATTCTAGATGCATCGTTTCCAATGATAAAAAAATCTCTAAAATTCGATTGCCTGTAACGCATATTACGCTAATCAATAACCAATATTTTTGACAATTCTCTCGTATTAGAATTGTCAAAATATGCCATTATTGGCCACTCTACTAACTAACGACTAAGTCGCGTTAATTGACAAATACTTGTACATTGAAACTAATATACCCAATAAAGTCAAATTATCTATGTATAACGACGATAATGAGATATTTATAATGAAATAAATATACCCACACAATCATGAATCCTGCAAAACGGATCTGATCAGACGCCAACTCGCACAATTATTATTATTATCATTTTAATATCAGACATGTCTACCAAATTTTAAGAGCTTCATAAATAATGTCATAAATAAACACGGTGTCCATGAACTTGATAAATTTAGGCTGACCGCCATATTCTTAATATGTGTGTGTAATTTTATTGAAGAATAATTTTATTGGTCGTTAAAAACATGGCTAAATATAAACATAAATATTTTGTGTTATTGCAAATTGCAGTACCTTTATTAACATATTATTAGTTAAGAACGTGAATTAAGATATAAAAATCACATTAATATTTTTTACCGTCAATTTTGAGGTCTATTCTAAAATTAATTCCAAAATCACTTTACCACCCGTTGCGGTATAAAATAAGCAAAAATCATATTCGCACCTAAACTACTTAATTAGTTAATTTTACCATTTCGCGAACGAATCTTAAACTCAAGTGCGATGAAAATATGATTGTTTGTTGTATCTATTCGTACATCGAAACCATCATGCACTCTATATTATTACAGCAAAAATTATGTCAGCATAGTTCATTAGCTGTATCTACGTCTATTCGTTAATAAAATAAGAAGTATACCACCTTATACGTCAAACATTTCTATCTAAATATCTGAATATTGAAAACATAATTTAACATTGTAAAGGTTCAATTTACAGCAAAACAAACCCACGTAAGAAGTTTCCTTGCCCACTTACACCAAGCAAAAGAAACGCAAACAGTACGTAGCTACTAATGCTCTTTCCAATGATCTAATCTTATTAGATTACAAACGTTATCTCGCTTATCAATTAGCTGCCCGCAAAGTAGGTAACATAGATAAATGTCCCCTGGCCTCGCCACCCCATCGCCCCAGGCTCCAGGCCCCAGGCCCCAGGCCCCTGGCACCAGGGGAGAAAAAGCCCTGATTTTATTTATGGCGACACGTTTTCCGCGTCAACCAGGCGAGATATCGCGGTCGTAATAGCCGCAATTTTTCCTTCAGGCGCCTGTACAGTCGCAGAAAATTTGCAAACATTTAGTTAATGTACGAAATGCAAAATGTAGGTGGGTACTTGTGTCTGTCTGCGTTCAAAAAATTCTGTCTGTCACGAGGTAGGAATGAATCGATAAGATAGCTTTATCTGTAAGCTCATTAATTAAGATTTATTGCTTTACGAACGACAGGTTGCTGTTATTGAAATAAATTTTAGATCATAGATATTGTTATTAATTATTTTTGAAACCTGTTTAGGTACATTGCAGCAATCAGGTTATTAATATCGACAGATTATTTTATCATGAGGTTCTTAAACTTAATATTAATAATTTATGCATCACTTGGTTATGGATATAAAAATATCGATTTATTGCCTTCGACATCAATTTATAAGGCGAAACTGATGTCCGAGTGATTAAGTTTTTATTATACTGGGGATGCGTAACTGTTGTATAGGTCTCGCAAGTTAAGTTGACTTCATCACATGTACTCACACAGATGCAAAACTTTCATACAGCGTGTTTCGTTTTAAGCTTTCAACAAAAAAACAATTAATAATTATTTCACAATTGAGAATTCGAATCCAAAGAGTGTTTTAATCGGTAACATAAAACTAATGTTGTTTTACAACATTTTTATAGAAATACTGAAGATTTAGGAAGAAAAATAAGTTTATTGACTAAATGTGATAATCTTCAGGATTGAATTCAAATGGGTAGGTATTCATAGCTAACAACAAGGTTAAAAAATATTGTGTTATTTAAAAAGATTAATTTATTATAATATTCATACTTATATAGATAATATTTTATAAAGTAAATAATCTACAAGCCGCCACATGCCGCTACACGTTTAATAGGCATAGATTTTGAAAAGTAAACGACTGTTAAACTTAATTACCAAAAGAAACATCGGTTTCGGTCGGGAGAGATGGAAAAACATGCATAAAAATTCGGTTTTCAAAGTTAAAAATTTCCCATATAAAACATCTCCATTGCCGCCATTTTTTTGTATGGATTTGACATTTGTAAAGTTTCGTTTAAAACTCAATACGCATGAATTACTTGGTTTACCTAAACCAAGAACCTAATGTTGAAATGAAGTGTGATTTCCAAAATCTGTGCTTAAAAATTTGGCTGCTTATGGATTATTATACTCCCCGAAAGTACTGGAGAACTCTGAGAAATGCTTTCTGGTCTCAGGTTTGAGGAAAGGAAAATCCTGATCTATTTCCTTCTCGTGGTGGGGAGTGAGCAACGACCTCGTGTCGGCAAATATAGACAGGGACCGAGCGTTGGCCGGAATAAGCTGACCACCAACTTTCGCCCTACCAGGCGTCTGTTGTCTAGGGCACCCTATTGTCCTGGAGAAGTAAATAATCT
This sequence comes from Limnephilus marmoratus, assembly GCA_917880885.1. NCBI lineage: Eukaryota > Metazoa > Arthropoda > Insecta > Trichoptera > Limnephilidae > Limnephilus > Limnephilus marmoratus. The sequence goes on along the minus strand of OU862909.1, from coordinate 47,971,424 downwards.
CCAAAGGCGGAAGAACCTTCGAGGTCAACGGCATAGGATGTGGAAAGAAACGGGAAACTACCACATTAAAGGTCCAAGTGGCATCCCAAGAACCAGCAAAACATGAATACCCAATCTCAAGTAAAATTCTCCGGAGGTAAAATAGTCCCCCGTTCGGATCTCCGGGTGGGGACTGCTCGAGATGCTAGAAACACAAAGTCAATAGCGAAACAAAAATCAAATACAAAAAACCAAATAGCGAGATGGGCAACGTGGAATGTCCGCACATTACTGCAAAACAGCAAACTGGATAATCTGAAAGCTGAGATGCAAAAAGGAAATTTGAATGCCCTAGGTATAGCAGAGATGAGATGGCCCAATTGCGGAGACTTCTGGAGTGGCAACTACAGAATCATCCACACAGGATGCATAAAGGATAAACCTGGCCAAGGAGGAGTAGGCGTTGTGCTGTGCAAGGAGTGGGGAAGACGGGTTAAGGGATACGTGCAATATAGCGGAAGAATTATTCTAGTCAAAATAGAAACTAAGCCTGTAGACACTGTAATTATCCAAGTATATATGCCAACATCTAGTCATAGCGAAGAAGAAGTGGAGGAGGTATACAGTGCGCTAGATAAACTTATATTAGAGATAAAAGCAGGTGAAAATCTGATTCTCCTAGGAGATTGGAATGCTGTCGTAGGAGAAGGACGTGAAGGAACTTGCATTGGGCCCTTTGGGTTGGGTGCAAGAAACGACAGAGGAAACAGATTGACAGAATTCTGCGAAAAACACAAATTAGTGATAGCAAACACTTGTTTCCAACACCACCCAAGACAGCGATACACCTGGAAATCCCCTGGAGACAGACAAAGACTGCAAATAGATTATATAATGGTTAGACATAGATTTAAAAACCAAATAAAAGACTGTAGAAGCTATTCCGGTCCAGATATAGATAGTGACCATAATATGGTAATGGCCAAAGGTCTCTTAAAACTGAAAAAATTAAAAAAGAGAAAAAATTTCAAATGGGATACAAAAGTATTAAAGATAAAAGAGATCAGCGACAGTTTTAGGGAAAAGACAAAAGAGTGCAACCTAATGGAAGAGGAGAACGTGAATGCGATCTGGAAAATGATAAAGACGAAGATTATAACTACGGCAGAGGAAACTATAGGCAAGGAAAAAACCCAAGCACGGAAGGAATGGATAACCGATGAGATCTTAAATATGATAAAGGATAGAAGAGAGCTCAAAAATGATAAAAGAGCTGAATCACAAGAGAAATACAAAGTGCTGAGAAACCAAATAAATAGAGAATCAAGAATAGCCAAAGAAACTTTCTACCAGAATAAATGCGATGAGATAAACGACGACCTCAAGAGAGGAAATGTAGAAAGAGCCCACGCTGCGGTGAAAGACTTCTTTGGGATGAGAGTTGGAAAGGGTAATGCGATAGAAGGAGAAGACGGTAAAATACTTTTCGAAAAGGACCAAATAGGAGAGAGATGGAAAAGATATCTCGAAATGCTGTACAATGGAAAGGGAAATAATAACAACGAAACATTGATAGAAAGAGAAAATGAGGTAGACGCAGATGATTTGGGAGATCCAATCACTAGAGAAGAGTTTGACCTCGCACTGAAAAATCTCAAAAACGGGAAAGCACCCGGAATCGATGACGTTCCGGCTGAACTAATTAAGCCAGCAGGAAAAGGAACTATAGATGCCCTGTTTAAAATGATACAGACAATGTATAAGACTGGAAAGATACCAGAGGATTTCGAGAAATGCCTAATTGTCGCATTACCAAAGAAGGCGGGCACCACGAAATGTGAACAACACAGAACTCTTAGCCTAATATCCCATGCCTCAAAAATATTGACTAATATCATCCTAAAAAGAATCGAACCAAAAGTAGAGAACATCCTTTCCGGAGACCAGTTTGGCTTTAGAAGAGGTGTAGGAACCAGAGAAGCAATATTGTCGCTACGAATACTACTAGAAAAAAGAATAAAAAGAAACCAAAACACATTCATCGCATTCATAGACCTGGAGAAGGCATTCGACAAAGTAGAATGGAAAAGACTCTTCGAGATTCTGAAGAGAATTGACATCAAATATAGAGATAGACGAATAATCCAGGCGCTATACAAGAATGAGGCCGCTATAATTAGATGTGACAATGATACAAAAGAAGCCAGTATAAGACAAGGGGTGAGACAGGGATGCTCTCTGTCACCTGTTCTTTTTAACGCTTATATACAAAGTGCGATTGACGACTTGAGAGAGAGAATCAGTCACAGAAAAGGTGTAAAGATACACGGGCAAAAGGTGGATATGATAAGGTTTGCGGATGATATTGCTATGGTTGCTGAAAGCGAAGAAGAACTCCAAGAGGCCTTAACAATCATGCAAAGCATTCTTCAAAACAATTACAACATGAAGATAAATAAAGACAAAACAAAGCTGCTGACTGTAGGCCGAACGCAACATCAGATGAGAGTAGAGATGTCAGGAGTTCGACTAAAGAACACCAAGGAGTTTGTCTACCTCGGGAGTAAAATAACATGGGACGGTCGGTCTAAGAGCGAGGTCAACAGCCGTATACACCAGGCTAGGCTTGCATTCAATAAAAGGTCGAAAATAATAGAATCAAATAATATAGACCTGAAACTGAGAATACTCCTCATCAAGACCTATGTATGGAGTATCTTGATGTACGGCTGTGAAACATGGTGCCTATCCGAAAGAGATAAACGGAGACTAGAGGCCTTTGAGATGTGGTCCTATAGAAGACTACTAGGAATTTCCTGGAGAGACCACATAACAAATGAAGAGATTCTCCAAAGAATCGAAGGAGGAAGGCACCTGCTCAGGACCTTGTCCGAAAGGCGCGCAAGATGGATCGGCCATGTAATAAGACAAGAAGGCCTCTTGCATGCCATAATGGAGGGTATGACCGAGGGGACAAACGCTAGGGGACGCCCACGCCGAGAGTACCTGGAGGACCTGCTGGTGGACGTGCGCTGCTCATCATATGCAGACTTCAAAAGAGCCGCACAAGACAGGGAAGAGTGGAAGAAACGAATAGATGACATTGCTGCAAACCAATCTCAGGATTGAAACCAGAGAGAGAGAGGATTATTTATTTTTTATAATTATGTGTTAGCAATCATCAGCAACAGTAATTATTTAATTAAGTATCAGTCATCATCAGCAACTATCTATACGTATATTATATAAAATATAACAGATTACTAACACAAAGGTACAAAAGATTAACTGTTGAATAGGTACTAGTCTGTGATACTCCAGTTGCTAAGACGTCAAACCATACAAGTCATTTATGGTTAAGTTGACCACCGTTTTTTACATTATGAATAAGTAAAATAATTAAACATACGTAATAAAATTTCACGAGTTGGTCCATTCAGTGATTTGCCACGTTCCGCTTCGTAACAGGACTCCATGATATCGTAATAAATATTACCAACACTCTGTAAATCTACTAATAAAGATTCGAATTAAAAATAAAAACTATTTATTATTCCAAATTTAAAAATTTGATTTTACACTTGCGAAATGCAGATGCACGTATGTTTAAATTAAAATACGAACCGAATAAATAGAGTAGAACAGCCTGTAAGTACAGCCTCAAAAGGGTGTCGTAAAACTTGCCTCTCTACTAACTAGTTGCAATAAGTGGGCGTAAGCAAGACAGAGAGCCTTATCGGGATTGTGGATTATGTAGATAGACCAATACTAAGCATTTTTATTGCTTCCAACTTAAAATGTTTTACCTATACCACTGTACAACCTTTACACAAAACGATAGAATTTGGATACGATAGTCACTGAGAGATCCGTTGTAATTTGTAAGTTAAGCCGTCTTTCTATTCACACCTCTTCTATGCACCGTTTATGAAAAAAAAATTTACAAGTTACGGTGCGTAGAATAAAGACTACAAGCAATTCTCGCAAATAGAACCTTAAAATACCTTTACAAAATTCATTAGTGATTACTCTGGGTCAGCGGGGTCACTGGAGCCAGGATATAATGGCCTCCGACAATGCGGTGGGCCCGAGCTCACCAACATAATTGCCTTACATAATTGATTATTATCTATTATAATTTTTTTCTTACAAGGACTGAAAATTTACTGTGAAAATATGTATAACTACGAGTATATGGGACGTGTGGGATTGCACCATCCTCCCCATATCCTGGAATAAAAACAAAATGTGACAGCGATATACGATGTCAGGCAAGTATAAGAGAGACGTGCTGAATGGGTTAGAACCAAAAGGTATTAAGTCATTGGCGACATTGTTTTCCATTCAAATCTATATGGAAGACATTTCTAGTGTGTATTTATTATCAATTGAACGCTTTTATAATTACCATGACGATTCACGGTTACGGTACCGTAACGGCAAAAATAGCAATAAACATACGTTTATTATCGCTATAATGTTTCAGTTCTTTTTCTGTTAAATAATGGTGAGACACACGAAATACGTTACGTAGATACGACTGTTTCCTCCAAAGTATCTACCACTTTTTGCGACGGGAATTGTTTTTTTTTTATACGTGGGAGGGAGATGTAAGATAATGATTGAATGTTTTCTTTGGGGGGGGGGGGGGGGGGGTGCAGACATACGTTCACCGTTAGTCTCATTTTCGCCCGTTATTATTTAGTGTGTAGGAAAGAGCGACAGCATTATATGTTTAAGAACGTAAGCAAAACCATAAAACCATCAGCACATTGACATTTGATGTTTTTGAATTTTTGGAATTCATTCAATATTATCCTTTTAACTATATTCCACGCTTTCAAAATTATCGTCACGGCAAGTAGTATTGGTAGGGGTCGGTCGAGAGAGATTCAAGAAAATGATGACTTTTTTCTTCGGAGGGAACAGACCTACGTACATTGTATCTCATCTTTTGAAAAAGCTGCAGCAATATTGTGATAAAGAATGCATGTTTTTGCCTTTTTTTATGCCGTCACGATACCGTTACCGTGAATTGTCACGGTAAATATAAAAGCGTCCATTCAGTTCAACGGTGCTATTGTAGATCGTACATCCACTAGTCTTAGTGTGACCGACATTCGCGTCCGACTATTCCAATTAATCGAACATGCACCAGACTCGTCCATGTCCAAAATCAAAATATTAGAATGCACTTAATCTGATAATAGGTTTTTTCGTGGATAATATTTCATTATAACGACCAATAAAGCATTCTGCAATCAGTTGGCCCATACAAAGATGAAGTAGCATAGGCAAGTATACCACACAGTTGACGTGTTTTAGTAATATGATTTGCATATTATCATCAGACCAGCCACGTTACACATCCATCAATCCGATATAGGTACTGTCAGGCTGTCCATCTCTGCTGTAAAGGAAACTGCTTCCACTGAATATAGAAATGAATACATTAGCTTCGTTTTATATAAAGCCAGTTATTATAGCCTACGTCGGTTATGTTTAAATGCCTTAATAGCTCACATTATTCGTATCTAATGTTCGATTAGGTGGGCGTCGGTTGATGGTGTATTAATTTTAATGACTTTAGTACATGGAAAATAGACTTTCATTTTGTAATATCGAGTTACGAACCTAGTTAAAAGGATTATTTTATAAAATATGTGAAATAGGAAGTGATTTACTTATAAACATTTTACAATGATTAGACATTATACGAAACATTTTGGAATGAACTTTACAAAGATATAGCATTTTACGAAGACATAAATAATGTATAGTGATAAGACAGGATATATTTTTTTCAGTGTTAGTTATTTTTAGTAGTTAATATTTAATTAATAGTAGTTTAAAAATGGCTAATGTTAATATTTAATAAATAGTAGTTTAAAAAAAAAAAAACTCAAGTGAAAGTGGTTTAAGACAATAAAATTAATAATAATAAACCTTTGACAGTGACAAGATACACACACATATATATTTTTTTCTCTAGTGTTAATTTCATGTCGTTTGTTGTTGGTTTTCACAATAGTCGTTAAGAATTTCCGGTTTATTATGGTTGTTTTTGCGTATGTGTAAGTTAGATTAAGTTTGGTTAAGTTAGATTAGGTTATATTAAGTTAAATTAAGTTAGATTAAGTTAGATTAAGTGAGATTAAGTTAGATTAAGTTAGATTAAGTAGAGTAAGTTAGATTAAGGATGTAAAGCTAGTTTGTAAGAAGTAGTCCGTGGGAGGGAATGGCCGACACAGGTGTCGATGAGACTCGCTATCCATCACATCGCCAACCCTTCGGTGGCGCAAAGAGGAGGACGGAACGTGAGCAATGCCGAATTGGCACATGGAATATAAGAGGAGGGATGGAAAGAAAGATGAATGAATTATGTGATACAATGAAAGGCAAATGTTTGGACGTACTTTGTATAACTGAGAGTATGAAAAAGGGGAGCGGTACATTGCAGCATGATGATAAGTTCGTCATCTGGTCTGGGAGACCAGACACGGAGAGGGCTTGTCAGGGTGTTGCAGCGCTACTGTCTCCCAGAATGGTTGAATGTATGTTGCAGTTTGAATGTGTAACTCCAAGAATAATGTGGATCCGATTCAAAATTGGTTTAACAAGGGTGTTTCTTATTATTTGCTATGCCCCTGTTAATTCTGAAAGTGACGAAGTGAAAGATGATTTTTGGACTGGTGTGAATGATGTTATGAGACTAAAAGAGTTGAATGAAAGGATTATTATGGCGGGCGATTTGAATGGGTGGGTCGGTATTAGACGTGACGGATTTGATTCGGCCTTAGGTATGTTCGGGGATAAAAGAACGAATGATAATGGGAACAGAATACTTGAGGTATGTTTAGAGTGGAACCTTTTTGTGTCGAATACTTTCTTTGATCATAAAGGTATCCATCAGTATACGTGGGAAAGAGGAATTGAAAGATCAATAATCGATTTTGTAGTAATTGACTCTAGGTTGAGAGCCGTTACCGAGGACACAAGAGTTTTCAGAGGGGCTGAGGTTGAAACTGACCACTTTCTGGTGGTGTCAAAAGTAAACCTCTTTCGCGGCTGGCGCTCTAAGGTGAAAACGGTATCAGCTCCAACAAGAATCAAAATAGAAAAACTACAAAACGAGTATGTCAGAAGTGAGTATGAGAAGTGTGCAGAAATGAGATTGAATGAGAAGGAAATGAACGGTCTAAGCATAGAGGAAACATGGAACCACATTAAGGTGAGTCTATGCGAATCTGCTAGAGACGTGTGTGGAATAAGTAAGCAAGGTAGGAAAAAAGGTGATGCATGGTGGGATGATGAGATCAAAGCACTGGTCTCAGAGAAGAAGAAAGCATGGTTACATTTGATAGCGACTGGCAGTGTTTCAAGCGAAGAGAGAGATCGAGCGAAAGAAGTGTATAAGGTATGCAAGAAAAGAGTAAGTGTTGGGGTGAAAGAACGGAAAAAACGCCTGGAAGAAGAAGAGGGAATCAAAATGACAAACCACTTCCAAGAAAACATAAAACTGTTTTGGAAGGAGGTCAAAAGATCCCGGAGTGGACCAGAGAACGGAAGCATGAAAGTGATAAAATCGAAAGATGGACAAATGCTGACGAATGAGAATGAAATTAAAGAGAGATGGATGAAATATTTCGAGGAGGTCTTCGAAAGTAACCCGAGTGACTGTGATCCAAGCGGTGAATCGGTTATGAACGATGATGGAGTGAATGTTACCAAAATCAGCATGGATGAAATAAAAAAATCTATTAAATGTATGAAAAATGGTAAGGCTGTGGGTTTCGACAATATTGCTGCCGAATACTTTAAAGGAGATAGCCGTATTATTCTCACATGGTTGTGCAGACTTTTTAACCAATGTTTAGAGGAGGGTTACACGCCATTAGATTGGAGAAGGGCTGTAATCATGCCATTGTACAAAGGTAAAGGGTCACGTATGGAATGTGGGAATCATAGGGCTATTAGCCTTCTTAGTACAGTGGGCAAGTTGTATGGTAGAATATTGATTGAAAGGGTAAGAATGGAAACAAAAGATAAAATATGGGATGTGCAAGGTGCTTTTATGAGTGGAAGGGGATGCATGGACCAGATTTTCTCATTGCGTATGCTCACTGAAAAGTTTCTTGCAAAAAAACAGAAACTCTTCTGTGCCTTTGTAGATCTACAAAAAGCATACGACCGAGTTGACAGGAAAAAGCTATGGAAGGTATTGTCCAAGTATGGAGTGAATAAGTATCTCATACAGGCAATTGCGTCTCTGTATGAGGGAAGCGTTGCATGTGTTAGGGTGAACGGCGATTTTACGGGGTGGTTTGACATCACAAAAGGTGTTAAACAAGGCTGCGTAATGTCGCCGTGGTTATTCAATCTATATATGGATAATTGTATGCAAGAATTGAAAGAGATGGGATTGGGTGCGAAATTGAGTAATCTAGAAGTATGTTGCCTGTTGTATGCTGATGATGCGGTGCTGATATCTAACAGTATGGAAGATCTACAGTCTCTCGTGTCAAGAATGAACGAAGTATGCATGAAGAATGAGTTAATGATGAATGTAAGTAAGTCTAAAGTCATGGTGTTTGAAAGAGAGAGTACGAAAACAGTATGCAATATAGTTGTGAATGATGAATACTTGGAGCAGGTGGATGAGTTTGTTTATTTGGGAAGTATGTTTACGAGAGATGGGAAGGCTGATAGAGATATTGAAAGAAGAGTGAATGCAGGTAACTCTATTAATGGAGGACTGAACGCCGTTGGCAGCAACAAAAAACTGTCCAAAGACGCGAAACTAGCCGTCCATAATGGAGTACTGGTACCTACCCTGATGTATGGCAGTGAGGCATGGAACTGGCAGAGGAAGGATGAAAGTAGACTGAACGCTGTAGAAATGAGATCCCTGAGGCGTATGTGTGGTAAAACCATGTATGATCGTGTGAGAAATGTGGAAATCCGCAAAGAATGCAAGGCTGATGTAAGCGTGATGAGTAAGATCAAGAAAGGAACGCTCCGATGGTTTGGGCATGTAGAGAGAATGAACGAGGAAAGGAGTGTAAGGAGAATATATGACGCAAATGTGAATGGTAGAAGAAGTCGAGGACGCCCAAGAAAGACATGGCACGACCAAGTGAATCAGATACTTGAGTCGGGCCATGTCAAGAGTCAGAATAATAGAAGAGAATGTATGAGACGTTGTATGAATGTAAACGAGGCAAGGAATGTGTGCCAAGACCGGGATGTTTGGCGGTCCGTCCTCTCTGCCTACCCCTGCGGGGAAACGGCGTGATGGTTAGTTAGTTAGTTAGTTAGTTAGTTAATTTTAACATCACCTCAAACAAACCTTTTTCAACATCAACTCAAAGGCGCTGTACAACGCTGGAAAATAACGGCAAGTTATGCAATCTGGGAGGCGGGGTTAAGTACCACCGCCGCGGGAACTGTTTATTGGATGACCAATATCTCTGACATAGGTCAGCCCAAGTGGTTCGCTACGTTTAGTGACTTAGTAGTGGTGCCGATTTCATAGGGTGAAGTATGTTTAGATCTTCGCGGCGGATGCATCAGACCAGCTACTGCGAAGCGGATTCCGAATATACTGGTTGAGATAGACCTTCTGATCTCTCCAGTCGTGTCGCCCAGGACGGAAGAGGAAGGGGTGAATTAATGCGTACAAACCGATACCTTTTTCCTTCACAGAACTTCACTTCCTTCGTTTTATTAAAAAGACTCTCCACTCAGCATCCTTAAATATGACAGAGGAAAATTATTTCCTCAGGGCCTCCTACGTGGAGTTAATATATACCTAAACAAAAACAAAATATTATAAATTTGTTCAGTATTTGAAGTAACATGTTTCACTGCTTCACCCTAAGATTGTATTTCAAAAAAGTTGCTCTATACCTAATTTAATACCGTTGTTACTTAGACTCAGAATATTGTTTTCACTATAAATATATTCGGTAAGTTTTCGAATACGGGATTCAAGATATTTTAAAAAAGGAAATAGTTTCAATATTCTTCGCAGATACAGGAAGCTGTGACGCAACAGTTAAGAGCGTTTAACCAGCCAGCAGACGAAAATCCACATTTCGTCGAAAGTTGTTCTTCCGATCGTGCAGGGCGGTTACAATGAGAAAGATAGATTATTCTCCGTACCAGCTTTTTTAAATTATAACTCAATATCGAATTTATTTCAATCCAAATTAGCTTTAATTTATACCTTCATCCAAAAATGCTGAAAGGCGTGATGATAAAACTATTAAAATAGTGTACTTTTTGTAGTTATTTTTTGATTATAAGTATTTATCATTTTTCAAAAATGTCTAAATTTAATAAGAATGTTAAAAAAATCTGAAATATATTAGTTTGTAAGTGCGCAAATAAATACACAAATGGACCAATTTTCGTCAAGAAACACATGTACGTACATATTTTTTAATGATTTTATTGAAACTAAAATTAAAATTCTAATACATAACTTTGCTAGATAATGTATTGATTTATTTTACTGCATGATTACATTATTTGAAATGGGTGTGGTATAATACAAAAACTTTTTTGAAAATTTAACAAATCTGCCAACGACCTATGGAATAACCTTATTATACTAAAAATTTAAAAAAATTCTAAAAATTTATTACATAACTATGCTAGATAAAAGAACAATCTTTCGAAATCCATTTATAATTTTTTGTGGAAAAGAGTCAATACGTCTAAAAACTTTTTTGAAAATGACGTATTTCCGGCTTTCTCTGGTAATGCCCTCTTAACAATCGGAAGGATTTAGTCATAAATAATATTAACAGGATATGACAATAGTCAACGGTCATAACTAGCACATGTCCCAACCACGCAATACTTAGCCATTTCAACAATACGAGGGTCTCCATTCAATCCTCACGTTTTACAATAATTCAACGTCTGACCACCTTGAAGGACACGGGCCTCAAATCCTTCTGCGTCCTTTGTGGCTTTTCGAGGATTATGAAAAATATTGCATAACTTTTGAAACCGAACTTTCTTAATGTATTGATTTTTTTTTATATTGTTGCTGTATCTGCCGAGCAGATGTACAAGGATGTTAATATTAAGTTTGTGGCATATGAATTTATTTTTGTCTCTGATCGAGTAGAATAATTTTTGTTTCAGCTAACTAATTTATTGGTTCACACCGAAGAGAAATTATAAATAATTGACATTTCTAATTATCACTAAAAACAAATAATACAATTAACTAATTAAATTAAATTACCATTGTGTACTAAAAAGAGATTACTATCTAATAATTATTTTAATATTATAAATAAATGTAAATGTTTAAAAAATTTGAACAATCCATCACATATTTTTAAGTTCCATTCAAGTTCTGTTATAACATCATTAAGTTGCTTCGGTTGCTTCACAAAACTTAAATGGAACTTTCACAGAACGTGAAAATTAACTCAACTTCTATTATTAATGATTTTTTTAAAATTTTTTGAAACAACTCATTATTATACTCTTTCGTGATATGTTCGACAAGCTGATAACATAATATACGTATTCTGAATAATAATACTTGGCTAATATATATAGCGCCGTTTTTGTGAGAAATCACCTCAAGGTATGGACTACCAGAAAATTTGATTAAGGTTTTCATTTTGCTTAAGCAATAAATACTTCCTGCACAAATTAAAGGTAGTTGTTAAGAATAATGACATCTATGAGATAAACACTGTAGTTAATCACATTGATTTAATCTTGATTAGCTAAATAAGAGAGTATGAATGCTGGAGACCTCTGGATGAATTTTATGGAAGCTATTGTTACCGACTAACTAAAATAGACCACATGACCCAGTAGATGTCTAGTACTAGTGTTATTGTTATTATCGTATTTTTAATAGTCTGAAAGACGGTATTTTTACAGTTTTTAGCAGTATAAAAGGGATGCTATTTAAAATATTTCCCTCTCTCGCATTAATCGATCTTTAGAATAGGTACAGTCCCTGTACTGCCCAGGCGGGGTCCGGGCCAAAATTAGTTACAAAAAGTGTTGCTTTCATTGTTACTCAAAAGTATTTGTAAATAAAACGACTCTGCATTAAAAAAGTGTTTTACAATAAAAAAAAGTCCACCACCCCAGATGAAATGAAGTGACTTGACAGTAGTTCTAAAGCATTTTCCATTGATATTAATAATAATGTTTTATTCCAGGATGTGGAGAGGATAGTCATTTTCCCACAGGTCGTACATATTTGTAAGGCGTTATGTGAATACAGTAAATTTTAAGATGAGAAACAAGTAGAATGGAAAAAAAAACAAAAAAAAAACAGTAATAAATAATCAACTATGCAGAGCTCGGGGCCACCGCTCATTCAGGAGTGGCGCTTGGTGCTGAAAGACTGCGTTTACCACCGTGTTGTCGGAGGCCACTAGCCGCATCCTGAATCCAGCGACCCAGTCTCTCCGTTCAGTCATACTTCCGCAAACATTGTCGATGCGCTGCTGTACCTACCTCTATAATTCTGCAGGCGTTATTGTATTGGATCCGGAGTATTTCCATCGAGTCGATTAGGTAGTGACACCATGTTTCACACGTATAGGCTAGTGTAAAGTGCATCGAACAATGTTTTTTTAAAGATTATTGCTGCACTGAAAGAATCTTCGGGCAATCATATTAGACAGTACTGTTGAAAATATCTATTGAAACAAATTGCATACCTGGTCAAAAGTGGTAAAATATATATGTTTGTCAAATAAAAAAAATGGAAGTGGAATCTGCCAGCAGCCTTTATTTTATGTCACAGAAATTCATAGAATCGCATTTGACTTAGTTTTGAAAGAGTAATTTCTGTACCAGCACGCACGCCACAAATCAATTGTCACCGGACAGAATTCAGGTAATTTTGTGAAGCACTAAATAAAATGAAATATAGGTTTTTTTCCCGTTGGGTGAGGGTGGTGGTGGCAGGGACGGGGCGGGGGCGGGGGCGGGTGGCGAGGAGCATCTGCCGGCGCGTCATAAAACCATCATTATTCGGTAAAGCACTTAAGCGCCCCACACTCCTGGCTACTGCCACTGCCTGGGCACAAGACTGACCAGAAGGGCGGCTCGTGGTGCTTTTACAGTTCTAAAGTTTTTACAAAGGAATTTTAAGCAAGCAAAGTAACTACCCACCCCTTCCCTAGGGATATAACCTATAACAGGTAATCTACCAGTAAATAGAATGTGTTTTTCAATTTTGGAAACCAATATTTTGGTAAATACTTATATGTATAACGTTATGGGAATTAGATTTATGTATAACACAGATTTTTTTTTTAAAGCTGAGACCAAATATATTAATCGTATTTTGAGTAGGTTCCTAGAACCTACATAGATACTGAAATAAGTCTTCATTCTAAGTTCATTTGAAATATTGTATTCTCTGTTAATTGTATTTTGCATTTATCGTACCTATTATTTTTCAGGAAGACAAACTATCCTGTTAAAAATAATGTGGTATAAAAAATTGTTTGTGCTTTTTTAAATGTCTAATTTAAACGTTTTATCTTTTAGCAATCATCTTATCTGAAGAACTGGCTGAAAAAATTGCTTAGGACGAGTTGTTTCACAGAATTTGAACATTTCATTAAATTTCAAAGTTAATATTCAAGTTCTGTTCGTCTGATGCGCATGATGGAATGATAACAGAACTTGAACAGAAATTTCACAATACTTGAATATTAACTTTGGAATTTGACGAATTCTTCAATTTCTCTGTAAAATTGATCGTCCTTATAAAATAAGACAATGTATTACGCGTAATAATATAATTTAATTATTAAAAGTTATTTTTTTAATATGGCAAGGTTAAGGAAAATATTGGTGCGCCACTGGTTACCACCCCCGCAGTCAGGTCATAACTCATTCCTACCCCCCTCGTTCACCTAACCCTATACCATAACTTTATAATGTATTTCCAACTTAATTATTGCCATTTTATTGTGCGAGTGCCGGCTAACTGGACACACGTCCGAACTTCATTTTCGCCAACACTTTCTCAATATTTAATACACGAATAATATCAAATTAAACATTATAATAAATTGAATTTATTATCGTGATTTCCTTTTGGGGTATTAAGCTCTTATCTTGCGATTTCTCCTTCTTTAGCCAACTTTTATGATGCTGCCTCCTGCAACATCTACCCTGATGATGCACACTGCAACTCTCCCCAAAATGTTGTTAGAATATTGTTTATAATAATTACCTACACCAAAAATAAATCACTATAGTTCTTGGCTGTGGAAATCTCAAATCCCCTAGGTGATTTAAAAAAAAAACGGCGCCATCTAAATATTATTATTATTTTTAAGATAAAATAAAATACAAAAAAATAAATAATATGTTATGCACGCTTGAGAACGTTGAAACCTCGAAGCCTTGTTGTATAGGAAAAGCTCACTGGCGCAGCGTGTCAATGTTAACATTTTAGACCAAACACGCTGCTAACTTGTGATCCGTCGATCTCGTATCCAGTCAACTACAAGCATACATTTTATCTGACTAGTTACAAGTTTGTCAAAACCGGGAATATGTTGGGAACCTGCGTCGAGTCACATTGTGCTCCGTTTACCTAAACCGTAGGCCGAGTGGCGAAACAAAGAGGGGGTTCCACACAAAGTAGGAAAATGGGCGATTTCGTCAAAAATAATAATAGGATTTTACGAACGTGCCGTAAACCTGTAAGCGGGAATCATATTTAGCGTAATATAATAGAGTTTTGTTCAGAGACCGTGTCGAATGAATACTCAAAACCCTTGGACCTTCAGCGGCTAATGACGCTATTTGACCTCGACCCTTTGTTGTGTTATTACTGTCGCCAACCCCGTTCTCTGAAGGGCTAACCGACCAACCCTATGTTGCTCGAGATAATTTATCATCCCGCTGATTTCTAAACAACCGCTCTTGTACAAAACAAGATCGTCTTTTGTGTTGTGCGTTGCACATATTTGGATGGAGAAAGTGGTGCAAAAATTATTGAGATATTCTTTAGGAAGCTGTTGGTTGAAAGAATCCTTTTAGCAAATATTAATGTCCTGCCAACTTTTCACAAAATTTAGTCGTCATGCAATCATAAATCACAAACAGTGAAGAATGAGACATTGTGGTTAGTTATAAAGGCAATAATTAAAAGCAATTTTGTAGCATTTTTTAAGAAACCGTTTTTTCCCTTCCCCAAAAATATGATACATAAAAGTAAATAACGGCCTGGTAATAATATATTTAAAAAAAATACCATCGTGATGTAAACAATGCACCTAATAATAATAATAAAATGGACTAATTTATATAGCGTCGTTTCGTGAAAAATCGCCCCAAGGGCGCTGTACAAATAAATGCATAAAAGATTATAGCTAGATTATAACTAGTGACTTACATCTAAGACTTACAGCTAGTGACTTACGTATAAGACTTATAGCTAGTGACTTACAACTAAGACATAAAACTGCTGATCTAAACTAGTGTAACTACAACTAAATATATTTACACCTATGACTTAAAATTAGAGATTTACAACTAAAATGTGAACTTACATTTAAAAATACTTGATTATGGTTTGCCAGAGTTATCAATTATAGCATTAAAAACTAAATAGTACAAAACTCTAGGTATAGGTAAGTTATTGCTGCGAGTCGGAGAAGTTTCAGGATTGTATAAGTAAGTCATTGCTGCGAATCAGAGAAGTTTCTGGATTGTATTGTAAGGCGTATATGATGCCTTTATATTTTTATAAGAAACAAGTGATTTAAAGTCAGTAAATGATTCACCACAACGATAAATAAGAATTTAAGAAATCCAAAAAACGGGAAGGCTTGAAGGTTTCAAAGATTGTACACAAGCACTTTTCGACACTCGTAAAGATAACTTACATTAAAAAGTTCTGCTAATTCATAAAACTGAAATCTTTACATCTCTTTCCGGAATTGAATATTTGTCAAATTGTATTATGTTATTAAATCCAGAGTAAAAACAGACAAACTTATATTCGAAAGTTTTGAATTGAAATGGTTTTTGTGGCGATTTGCCAGGTTCATTCAATCCAATAAACATTTAAAAAAATTGAATAGATAGTTGTCAAATAAAGAAGGTGCCGTGTTAAAATAATTGCAAAAATAAATACTTACTGATTTTCAATACAGGTCAAGGTCACTGCCAATGTATTTGTAATGAATTATCTCTTCTCAAATTTGGAACATTAATTCTTCAAATACTTGAAATTCTTCCAATAAAATTTTTCCAAATGCTAAACAAATTCCTTGATGTTTTGCACAGAATGTTGTAAATTTATCCCCAATTTTGATATGGGTTTAATAGCTGATTTTAAGATAATATTTTAGTATGTAGAAAACTTATAATTTATTAAGTATATGTAGATTGCAGGCAAGGTAATTTTGTTGACGAAGATAATTTTGTTGACATTACTAATAAATCTGAACCAAACATGAAACAGAACAAGACCACAAAAAATCAGAGTGTGCAGTTCACACGCGGTATACGTGAAAACTAAACTTCGAAAGAATGAGACGAATGCAGAGAACCAGGAGTAGGATAATTATAGGATTTATTTATTATAACATTTTTACCAAGTTAAAAAATTATTTAACATTATATTCTAAGAAGCATCGCACAAAGAGGAGGCCGATCTTAGGCTACGAAGCACCGCACAAAGAAGACACAGATCTATCTCAATCTCTCTCAGGCTGAATCCTATGGATGTATGTATTTGTCTCTTTTTAGTGTCGCTCGTTTTCGTTTCATCGCGTTTCAAATCACAACGGTGCTAAAGAAGTTTTCTCTTCAAGTAACGGTTGCAACTGGGAATTGAACCCAGGGTCTCTTGTTTTACCAGGACACAGCGCCCTGACCAACTCGGCCATTGGGATCTATTAATTTAAAGTCATGTTTGTCAATCTCATATTAGATAATTTTGTGTTTTCTTTCATTTGTAATAAAGATTTTTCATAATGTGTCAAAGTTAACAAAATCGTCCCACCGATATGATTTATAATCCATCGCTGGACCCTATGTGGGTGTAGATGAATCAAGTTTGACGGGCAGATGCGAATATTGGACGAACTAGGGGAATCGTTTTTATAAGGACGTGGGAGGACTGTCCGGTAATGTCCGGAATAAAGATGTTAAAGGGATTTATCCGGACAACTAAACAACTGATGAAGTGAATGGCTTACCGACTGATGAAGGGAATGTGCCAATGATGACCGTTACGGATTGATGGCGATGATTGTTCCATTTTAGGTTCATAAAGGGATTGTGTCGGACAATGGGTTTTAATTTTTGAAGTACGAAAGTATTTCCTATATCCACCCTCATCCTTTTGACCGAGTGTTACCTCTGTAATTACCACGGTTCAAAGGTTTAATTACCCTTATTGTGAGCAAAAAATATTTGGATCGATTTGGTACCTTTGTAGACACACTATCACTCAATTGCAAAAGTTTTCTTTTGTTGGAATTAGCTTGGATAGAACGGATTTTTACTACGCACACATGTAGGTACACAATTTACCTAATCATCTAAAATCTAAACTATTAATAAAAAATTGGCAGTTTTCATCCTTGATTAGGAACACGTAATCGTGAGGAACACGTAATCGCGTGCGTACATACGAACAAAATATTATTATTAGATACAATATGATTTAATAATCCAGTAGACAAAAAACACTGTTTTTCAAAATCTCCAGAACAAATGCTGGAAATCGGAACTTAGCTATCCACTTACCCACTTGTACAACATTTCATACACTATTGGTAATGCCCGAATGCAATGTTTTGAAAAAAAATAAAATTGCAACCTTTTCTAGTGTTCACGCTCCGCCGAATCCAAACAAAAAAACTAAAATTTGTCTCCAAAACTATTGATGTCGCACGGTGGGAAAACAAGAGAGATCTCTTCTGCAAAATGAACTGTAAAAGAATAAAATTATTTATTTTGAAAAGTTTTTGCTTTCGACTAAAAGTAATGCGTGCATAAACGACGTATGTCGGTTTAAAACCCTATTTGCCATATTTGGCTTATTGAGTTAAACATTATGGAACAAATAGTATGTCGTCAAGTGTAGTCCTATTTTCAGACAAATAAATGGATAAACAAAGTTCATTATCTTATGATGGAAATGACGATGCGAGTTGAAAAAAGCTCGCACTGTTCGAAAGTTTTTAGTGGATTAAGCAAACGGATTACGGTTATAATTATCATAATTTAAATAATTATTGTTGGAAGAAGGATATTGTGATGCCTTTCTGGCTAAATTGCTTATTATAGATATTGTTTATGTGTTCATATGATAGAGAGTGTCTGTGGCGGGCGGCCACGTGGCGATAATCAGGTGGAAATTTATTCTGAGATTGATGAAATTTTCCACACTTGGCCTTCAAAACAAGAGGAAGGTCTAATTTGGTGAGATTTCTAAATACCACCCCACCCCACTTTAACACAACTTAAAGCGGAATACAGACCGGGCAAAGCCGGGTCTTTCAATTAGTAGTGAATAAAGCGAAGTTTTTGGATCCTCTTGGGCGCCGTTGAATGACGAAATACGACCATTACCTTTTGCTTAATGTCGTATTAGTCAAAAGTTATTACCTAACTGCAGATTAATACAAATCTAATGATTATGAAGTGTTATGAATAAAAGATTTTACTGCAGAATGTCTAAAAGTGATCATTAGTCACTTTAGGTGTGGTAATAATCAATTTGTGTTATCTAAATGGGCTTTTTGCTATTAATATCACCATAATAGTAAAATCAAGACACTAAACATTTGATGTTATAAAACATTTTGTGTCCACATCCCAAATCCCATACAAAGCTGAGGCAAAAACAACAAGTGTTTGTTTGTCCTTTGCAGGAATATGTCTTTGAAATTGCATCCGTTGCTCTGGGGTTTGTTTGCAAGAAGTATGATGTAAGACTATTATTGACCTTTATATTGCTATTCCTATTGCCCTTTTCATGTCGGGAAAATCATTGAGTATTTGCTGTTCTATATTATGTTTGCTTTTGTCATCCAAACCGCTGCAGTTTAGAAATATCTCCTTACATCATTTGAGTTCTCATGTCCGCTAATTCTGTCTATCCAACCATTTTTGTCGCAGAACAGGGTATTTACAAATAGATTTTATGTGTTATGTTATATTTTAATAGAATGTTGCAAACGTTTGCCATTTAGAAAACATGCAAATAGGTAAATATCTAGGTACTTTCTTAAGAAGATGCATACGAGAAAATCATCTTAAAGAGTGAATGTTTGAATGTATTTGCGCAAATTGATAGCGGTTCAAACTGGTTTGAAATTATTTAGAACACCTGTCCGCAGTCCCCTTTTACCCCATAGTAGAACAACGATATAGACTAATAAGCAATAATCTATTTAAATTGGTTCTACTAGATACTTGATACCTACATATACCTACCAAGCATATTATGTTTTTTTTTTTAAATATTACTTTCAAGACTTCTTAGACATACTTATTCAAAACTCATTAGGTGAAATTGACAATTTGTAGCTTGGGTACCTATAATGATAATTTTTACATGTAATTCACGTGTATTTTTTATAGCTGCTCCTTTAGCATTTGGTTAAATGTCTTCCATAAACTTTCAGTGCTATGTATATTTAAAATGACATAAAAACCGTTTTCAGGACATAAACTGGCTCACATAATAATAACAGAATTTTAGTACCAACTTTATCACTTGTCTGATAAGATGATTTATACTTCTATAAGTTTTAATTTAGAAAAAATGAAATCCATTGAAAATTAATTAATTTACACAATGCGCAAGAATAGATACGCCGGAATATTTCACATAACTTTACACATGTACCGACGCACCGACAATAGAAGTTACTACCTATGTTGCATCAAAAACCATTCGAGTAGGTACCTACAATATCGTTTTCGAATAATTAGATGAATGGTTATAACGTTACTTTTAGATTCTGTAATATCTGCAATGCTCTTTTATCCTTTCAAGATACCAACAATATATATTTACAATTTGGGAGCCGGGTATGGGGGATACCGCCGCTTTGGCAACAATTCATTGGAAAACAAACGCCTCTGCTATAGGTCACCCCAAGTGGTTCGCTACGTTTGGTGACTATGCAGGGCTGCCCGGGTTCATGGGCTTAGTTTTGTCCGGCTCTTGGCGGCGGATGCGTCTGCCCACCAACTGCGTGATTGAGAGAGGGACTGGTTAAGGGAGACCTTTTGACCTCTCCAGCAAGACTCTCTCGGAATATCATCTTGCAACACCGTGGGAGAGATGGATTCATTTGTCCGTTACTCCTGGACCCACTGACCCTCAGATTCCTACCCACCCTTCATACCTTTTCCTTCCTAGAACATCCTCTACTTCCGTTTCTAAAAAGACCCTACACAGCATCTCCAAAGATGATACAGGCCCTGGGGGAATTATTTTCCTCAGGGCCTCCTGTGTGGAGCTAATAAAAAAAAAAAAAAAAACTTAGACAACCTAACACTGGCGAGGGTGGAAAAAACACATATTTTCTGAATACACTGTAGAAAAGTTTTAGTATTGTCAGAAATGTCCTCAAAAATAGGTTGAAATACCTTAATAAAAATGCCTGACAATATGATAAGGGCGGGGGCTTAGAGTTTTGAGTGGTGTACATTTCTTGTTCAAACATATTTAATAACTCGCTTCAGTAGAGTCGCATTGTGGTCGGCTCCTTGCTTATGTCATTCAAGCAATTATGTGTGCTATTTGTTGAGAATCCATTATGAAATAATACGAGCATATGACAAACATATCGCGTTACACGGGACGCCCTTTATCAACCGAACTGCTCAATGAACGGTGGTTTGAAAAAACCGATATGTATTCATTATTTGTCAATAACGCAATAAAAAGGATGCAGCCATTCCACAAAGCTTTGAATAACTTGCCTATTCTAATTATTATTTCCTTTACCATATTTATATTCTGTTATTACATTACAAAATTTTTATTATGTTAACTCCGTACAAACCCAACCTTCCTCGTTTTAACTCTCTTTCCCCTCCCCACTTCTTTTAGCCTCACAACATACCTACCCGAAATAGGAGATGTTACATATACCTACTACCACCCGTTTTGAGCTGTTGGATCTCTTGCGTTGTGGTTTTTTTTACATTAGCTCCTAGCTTTAGAAAAATATCCCTTAGTGCCTGTCATCTTTGGGGATGCTGTGTTGGGTGTTCTTTTTAGAGAAAGGAAGGAGAGGAAGTTCTGGAAGGAAAAATGTATGAGGGGTAGGTAGGAATCTGGGGGTCAGTGAGTGAAGGAGTACGGTCGCATCAATCCATCCCTCCCAATGCGATGCAAGGCCAAGGGTCGAGAGAGTCTGACTAGAGAGGTTAAAATGTCTCCCCCAACGAGTCTCTCTGATTCGGTCCGCCACGCAGTAGGTGGACAAACTTATTTGCTGCCAAGACCAAGATAAACCTCACCCCTTGCACCCCATGAACCCGGCCACCCCTACTCAGTCATCAAACGCAGCGAACCACTTGGGGTAATCAATTGCAGGGTCGTTGGTTATCCAATAAATGGTGGTATCCATACCCGTCTCCCAAATTGAAATACTCTCTCGTCTTGCGCTGTAGTTACATTTTAAAAAACAAGTCCACAAAAAACAGACTTGGAAGCCCCTAGGCTTCTACAGTTATTTATCCTAGGTATGTTTGAAGAAGTTACGTCGGTATTTTTAAGAAAAGGAAGAAGTGAATCTGGCCTTTGTAGAAACTCATGGCTAGTCTACAGCCGAGTTGTTGCGCACAAGAAAAAACATCCTTTATATTTTGGCTAATTAAATGACAACCTTGGGCAAATTAATGTTGAGCACGCGTTTGGCGTGTCTCCCGTCACACCTTTCAATGAAATACCAGCAGAACATACAGTATTTCTACCTAACATTCATGTTCTTACTCTAAAGGCTGCAATCCGTAAGTTGAGATAGGAGAATCAGGTCAAACACGGGTTACCCGTTTCCAGAGTCTTTGCCACAGTACGAAAATGATATTTTAGTCGGTACCTGTACCAAGTGCCCCGTCTATTTGGATATTTGCGAAAAGATAATATCGATCTCAAGAATATCTGTCTAATTGATTAGGTGGTTACAATTTCTCGGAAGGATTGGAATCAACCTGACTGCGGGCAGGAGGCAGGAGGCGGAGGTAACTGCCTACTTAATCTCGGATAAGGATCAATTAAAAGGACTAATGAAGGCAAATTTTACAAGAATTCGAAAAGCCAGTGAGTAAAGGCGTGCTCATTTGGTCGATAGTTTTCAGAGGGTTGGAAAATAAATGCGAACTAAATTCGATCATCTTTATCTCGATCGTTATTTCATTCTTGACATTTTGCCCAACAAATAATATAAACATTGTTCGAAACTGTCAAATTAGTATAAGCTTTCCCTGACGAAGGAACGTTTGTTCCGAAACCGGTCGGATTTGCACATCAAATAAGTGGTTTATACAAAGTAAAATTATTTCATTATTCTATAATGGATAACCACAAAGTAATAGCTACATTCAAAAATATAATAATATAAACATTTATTTTTACGATGGTTTGAAAGTTCTGACAATTAAAACTATAATAGTTACCTACGGTTTTATTTATTATTACATTTAGGTATTTATTACTTCTTACTTCTGAAATTTCCTCATTGGTGTCTTGTCTTATTTCTAACAGCCATTATGTTATTAGAAAGCACCATAGCTCCTGATGGAAATGACGATGCCGACTGAAAATAATTTCAATGAACTGGATAACAATTGCACTGACGGCCTCCGTGGTCAAGGAGTAAGGTTCTTGACTCACAATCCGATTGTCGTGGGATCCAATCCCGGCGTGCACAAATAAATTTTATTTGATTAATTTGTGTTTTTTCACAATTAATTCATTTGAAAAAAATAATATATGGGGTGGAGGATACTCTCAGTGCCGCTCTGGTGTAAAACCACCATTCAGAATTAAAACGTCGTTTGACATGGTTTTAGCCGTGTTTGATGACCAGATCTGAATATCCAAGTACTCCCCACTTTCCTTTTCCCCGTCTCCTTCACCTCCCCACTACCTTCAACCTCATAACATGCCCCAATTGGGGATGCCATAGTCTCACTGGCTCCAGACGGGAGCTTCTGGGACTCCTGTCAGGAATTCACACCAAAAAAGATAATCCTAACAGTTAAGAGAGTAATTGTTTTGCTTTGTTTTATTTAATGATTTTCTTTCGTTTCGCTAAACTATATGTTATTTTCTAGATTTGTATAGAGTTCTTCAGTTAATAATTCACAAAAAACTGCCCCTTAGAGGTTAGTTACGAAGCAGAATAATTTTTATTAAATTTCTACCCTAAAACTAAATAAGTTGTAAAGTTTAAGACTGGCACAAAAAATCATCTATTTCCAACCAGTAAATAAACACGTCCATATTAAGCAATATTATTTTTCCGTTACTGCTTTATAATAATATAATTGACCCCCGGGCAATTTCACCGAACAATTCGCGACATATCCCAGCACAATGGCCATATTTACACAGCTCTACCCTCCAATGCAGAATCGGCCTATTAATAATAATAATAATAATGCTGGTAGTGAGATTATCTATTTTTTCTGCATAAAGATACGCGACTCGACAATAATGTAGCTGTATTGTATTACGGGGGACATGTTTCTGGATGTCGCACAGATTTCACGGATGCTGGTCACGAGGACTGATTGATGTGAAGCGACATAGGCAAGCGACGAATCTGTTTGTCCTCAAATACAAGAATTATTAGAGATGTCCCCAATTGAACCTATCGAAGAATGCGGAACGATTGGATTTCATATTGTCATTTCGGGACTGTAGATTTCCTTGGAAATTTATTTAAAAATCAAATTAAAAACGTGAATGCTTCTTTTGTCACTAATATCAGTTACAGTTTGCGAGATATGTTTTTGCACTATATATTAAGTAAGAGATTTTGTTAATATTGACCATTAAACATCGATACCAAAGCCTGATGTTTAATATTGGAAATTTTATTTTTAAAATAATATAATAACACCTAAGAATTATAGTAGGTAGGTAGGTACCTACCTGTGTAGGTACAGACCTTTCATAAGCATTATCTATTTGTTATGAAAACTAATGCCACCCGGAGTGATAATTGCAATTTGGGAGGCATACATGGGTACCACCGCCCCGCGAACTATTTATTGGATAACTAACATCCCTGCCATAGATCACTCCAAGTGGTGCGCTTTGTTTGGTGACTTAGCAGGGGTGCCTGGGTTCATGGGTGAGGTTTGTCTAGATCTCGGCGGTGAATGCATTGAGGAGACAAAGAGACTGACTGAGGGAGACCTAACATGTACCTCTCCAACCGGACTCTCTTGACCCATCGCCTTGCACCGCAGGAGCGATAGATTCATTCGTCCGTCGCTTCTGAACACACTGACCCCCACCCCTCATACCTTTTCCTTCGCAGAACTTCCGCTCCTTCCTTTCCCTAAAAATATCCTCCATACAGCATCACCAAATACGACGTAGGTCCTGAGAGAATTCTTTTTTCCTCAGGACTTCCTGCATGGAGCTAACGTCAAAAAAATTAGGTACCTACATACTAGTAAATTAGTAGGTACTTCCATCAAAACAAAAACATTTTTTCTGAATTTTAGGGTCTCACAAAGGTTTGTATGATGCAGAGATTGTATAATATCAGTAAATACTTTCATTGTGTGTTATTTAAAATCGTGTTTATTTCCCCCTTAAATATATGTTCAACATCTCTATTTATTTTCATTTCTAACCGTACAATGATTTGTAATGAAATAAAAATTCTGCACCATAAAGAATAATATAGAGATTAGTGTAACAGGAAATTATATACCCGTTAAATAAAATTTATATATCTTTGTAAAAGGGGGCTGGCTCCCAATAAAAATTATCATAATGGAGGGATCGATTCGAAAAAGATTTTGCAAACCACAATAGTGAAATATGTCGTTTATTTTCATAATTTCGGTACACGTTTTGAAAAAAAACCTTTTGTTAGCTCGTAAGAGGAATGACAAAACATCTAGCAATCATTTGGACGCTAGTAAGTACCTACCCATGTTTTTCAATAGGGTTCATTTTTTATTCGGGACACGAGTAACATGAAATTATTTTTTGTAAGTAAAGGTACCTACTTTGAATTTAGTTTATATTTCCAGATTTTTTCAAAAACATTTCATTTGTAACTTATTGCACCAATAACTTATAAAAGCCTTCCAATTCTCTATATTTTATACTTTTGTTGTATTTTATAATTATTAATGAAGGAATTAAGTAACAACAAGTATTTTATCATTTGTTTGGTTTTCAACTACTACTAATATATTGAAGGGGTATTTCACCATCCTCCTCGTAGATTTTTATTCATGCGATAAGATACATTTTCGATTAATTACCTAAACACGATTTATTTATTTAAAAAATCTGAGTTTACTAATCGGTACTTTAATCTATGAATTCATTTATTTTTATTTATTTGTTTCTTTACTTGGTAGGTACCTAGGTCTAATATTTACAATTCAGTTTGTAACCTCACTAGGTCAAGCCTAACTCTACAATTTAATAAAATAACACAAAATAATATAGTTATTGAAGAACAGTATTGTTGTACGTTTCTTACAGATTATGATTAATACCTGATAAGCTGAAGGCGATAGTACATTAACTAACTATTAACCATCACGCCGTTTCACCGTAGGCAGAGAGGACGGACCGCCAAACAACTCGGTCTTGGCACACACTCTTTGCCTCACTCACATTCATACATCGTCTCATACATTCTCCTCTATTATTCTGACTCTTGACATGGCCCGACTCGGGCGTCCCCGACTTCTTCTACCATTCACATTCGCGTCGTATATTCTTCTTACACTACTTCCTTCGTTCATTCGCTCTACATGGCCAAACCATCTGAGGGTCCCTTTCTTAATCTAATAACTAGTACACGTAGTACATTAATGGTGGCTATATATAAGATAAGTTAGCCAAGTTTTTTTTACCTGTTGCGAGTATTTTTTTGATTATTTATTAATATTCGTTATCGTACGGATAAGCTATCAGGGGGATGGTGAAATTTTTCCCAGGTCCTTTAGTGGTGGTAACTGATTTTGGATACTATTATGATATTTTGGAAGTAATTTTAAACGAAGAGCACTCTTCAATAAAAGTGTGTGTTAACGGTATAGTGCACAAAAAGGCAATACTAAAATTATTAAGGCAAAAAAGTTTTTAATTAATTAAGAATGAATTTACGCTTCTTTCCTAATACACTCTAATATGGTATTTAATTATTTTAAAAATTGTTTAAATTTATGCATTTGCTTGCGCGCCTGCTAATATTTGCCGATTATTATATTTTTTGTATATTCTCCGACAAACGAATACTGTCGCACGAAAATAATAGTGCGGCACCAAAAATCAAAAGTGCAAAAAGTTTCGGACGCAAGCCGACTAAAATATTTAGTAATGGCGTATTGTACGTGTTAAGTCGGGCATACGTAATAGCAGGCTTAAATCACACGGACTCTCAGGTGCAAAATAGCCTAACTCGCAAGGGATTAACTACCCCGGAATCTGACGTCACAAACGACAAAAACCGAATCAGACATAACTTTCAATATACCTAAGTAGGTTAAACAATCCTTATCCCTTTCTAATACGTAGTTTACGAATTATGCCAAAAAGAGATGGAGTTTTTTTGGTAAAATTGTGTTGGTATGGCGGCTTGCTTTCTGTCAAAATATTTAACAAAATAATAGGGGTTGTTTTTTTTTGTATAAATTTCTCAAAGTATTATTAATGTACGTACCCAGATTTAAAAGCAGAAAGGGTAGGTACGCATTAATTTTTTTCTCGCACGACTTGCTCTCAATGAGAAATTTGTATAATGTTAAAGGGATGAGAATAATGTAAAATCACTTACAGTTCAATTAAACATCGAAATTTCTATTAAGAATCTTGGTTTGTGTTTTTAAGAAAATATTTTTTTACGTACAAAATTTAATCATTTAAAATCACTAAAACCTTTAAATTATCAAAGCCATTAATAAAAAAACAAATAATAATAATATTTTTATTTTTATTTTAACTTTATGCGTGAAACCTCAAATCTTAACATTTAATTAAATGAAGATGCTGTGAACGAAATTCAATAGGAAATCTGGAAATAGAAAAATCAGAAAAAGATATTGGCACCTCTGGGACTTGAATCACGCACCTCTCGCTTTTCGGGCGAACACGCTGTCCACCGCGCCAAGGTGTCGATATCAAAATAGGTAATTTTTAACTGCATCATACTTCGACTAAGAACCACCCACATAATGCATATTTCATTGGCTGCTATCTTTATGTATGATAGCAAGATTCAAACCCGAATTAAATGCTATCTAGACAGTGTCTGGAATTTTCTATTTTTATTTAATATGCGAAATCTGTTGACTTTTCTGCAAGTCTAGGATGAATATTTTAATTTTAATTTTAACATCAAATTGAAGTGAGAGGCCCTGGGTTCAATTCCCAGAGGTGTCAATATCTTTTTCTGATTTTTCTGTTTCCAGATTTTCGATTGAGTTTCGCTCACAGGGTCTTCATTTAATTAAATAATTATATTCGTTATAAATTCCTACCTACTTTTAAGACAGTTGATCGATACCTTAATTTATTTTCTTTTTAGCCTGATGTGATATTTACAAAAGCTTTGAACTTAGTTATTTGATCTATGTAATAAAATATAATATTTCAAGGATCTATTTATTTATTTATTATTTAAACGCCCGTACATAGGGCTATTACATACATAATACAGGTGTATCGAACATTTACAAACATTATATATATATATATATAGAATAACATACAGTACATACATACGATGCATATTAGTACAACAAATATTTATCATTTTACAAACATATCAGTTACATAAATAACTAGTTATTTTTGCTTTGATGCAAGACGGTGAGGTTTTGAAAATATCGAAAAGGTCTGTATATGTATTGGCAGTTCGGTGAAAACGCACTAGCGGTGAATGATAGGAATAGTTAGTGCTATGATTGTCACTGTGGAAAAGGTGGTGGAGTCGAGTTGATTTAACAGGGACACGAATATTTATAACATTTAACATTTGAGGGCAGTCTATGAGATTGTTCAGTAATTTAAAAAGTATAAGAATGTCATTAATAGTACGCCGGGTAGAAAGTAGTGGTAGGTTTAGATCAGACATTAATACATTGTAGCGGATTTCAATTACAGGCTGTCTCAATTTGAATTGAACGTATCGAAGAAATTTTCTTTGTACTCTCTCCAAACGGTGTAAGTTACAGGTATAAATCGGAGACCATACAGGAGATGCATATTCCAGCTGCGATCTTACAAGAGAGCAGTAAAGTAGCTTGACTCAATGTTTTGAAAAGTCCTTGTGTTACGTATTACAAAACCTAGAATTTGCATGGCCTTATTGGAAATTGTTTCACAGTGACAATCAAATGTAAGTTTCCGGTCAAAATCGTTAGTTGATTAACTTATGAGATAAGATTATGTATTTACATATGAAAAAAATATCCAAAAAATACTTGTATTTAGATCAAAACTAACATCCGAAATTTTATTGACGTTGGATACATAATTTATTCAGGACGAAAAAAATATTCCTGCTTATTTATTCGTAATTTGAAAGGTGTCGATTTCGAATTTAATGAAAATTTATTAGCCGAATAAAACAAAATGAACCAGTTCAATAGCGAAGGATTTGAACCCGAATGTAGGCCGTTATTACCCTTAAACAAAAAGGAATTAAAATGCATTCACCTCCTAAAGGATTTTATCTTCGTAGTTATAAACAAAACCTTATCTAATGCGTCTATTATATGCATAAATAATGGACGGTTCGATTTTTTGAATGATCCCCGAGAATTAATATAAATAAATGTAAATGTGTGTGTTTAGGTCTGACAAAGCGACCGGTTTGTTCCCTCATTACACTACGGCGTATTCTCTTCTCGCTGGGCGCACCCATACCACTGCCAGCGCGGTACTGATCTGCTCCAAGCCAATAAAAAAGCGTGTACTGTCAGATGGACGCCATCATAAAAATAAATTTAAATTTTTGGAACTCCTCCGATCCCCAACCCTTTTCGTGGCTTTTGCAGCGGTCGGCAACCAAATCAATACTCATTTGTTGGATGTTGTGTGTTGTGATTGTCCTATTTTATATTTAAATTCATGTAGCACTGACCATTTACTTATCATTTATTTTAATCTCGATGTGTAGAGCCCTTTACCTTAAACTTCCGCGTCTATGCCACCTCTTACTAAAATATCGCCATAAAATGTCTTGTCTAAAATCTCCTTTGTCTGTGGCGCATAAAACTTTCTTTTTGTGTCTATAAAATGGAGTGTTTTGATTTCGCTTGTCATTCTTATTAACATTCTCTCTTCTCGATTGTCTAAACTCTGCATGTTTAGCATTAAATCAAACCGTCTTTCACTTCTGTTACTTAATTAGTCTCAATTATTGTTGCCAGTCAAGTGCTCAGACCAGAACCTCTCTGTAAAATTATTCACAAGAATAAATAGTTACAAACATCCAGTATCAAAACGCAAGTGTTTTTACTACAAAGGGATTACCTCAAAATACCTCTCTCATTCACTCATTGTACGGTTCCTCGGTGTGGAACAGAAGGAAGTCAACAAGGGCAGCTCAGACTTACAACCTGACTACAGACTGGAGAGAACCACACCTGGACCTGCGCAATTAACACAAATCGGTCTTATGTAACCATATCATACTTCGACTAAGAACATTATCTTCATTTTCTTAACGCAAATTTTTATTGGCTGCTATCTTTATGAATGATTGCAATTTGATAGAGCTGTTCCCCGGCAAGGCGAAGGTCCTGGGCTCAAGTCTCATTGGTCCTGGGCTCATTTTTGTTCGGGCCAGCGTCGAGCTCTCATCGTAGGTACATTTTACGAAATAACATGGCAAAAATGGAAGCTTGTGCTATATACCCTAAAATATGTCGATCATAACGAATGTGGGCGGTTCTCCAGTGTGCTCGTCGCTAGTTACAGGGGTAAGTAAATTATGAAACATTTGTAAAAGTGTCTTAACTAAATACGGCAACAAAATATTCGTCTGTGAAAAGTGGCGAACTTTAATTTGCCGTATTTGGACTTCGCAAATATGTTAAAAACGTGGCGAGCAATTCGCGCTCCCATGTAAAAAGGTCTATTCATTCAAAAACAGATTTTGCTTTTAAGAACTAAATGGTGATATTATAATGCAAGATGCCTATATACTGTCAGATTGTTTTTTTAACGAATCACAGTCAACTTTCCTCTCTTCGTCCCCCCATAGTTTGGTTTTACCCCTCATCCTTATCTTTTCGTCTATTCAATTTGGATGTCTATGGTTGGTACCAACTTATATAATTATATCATTATGAAAATTCGTAAATGGTGAGCTTTACGAATTTCTCTCATTATTTATTGAGCTTTGATATGTATCCATTTTTTAATAAAACATTATGTTATTCATTTCTTCAATAAAAAATTGTTTTTGTAATCATGTCGTTAAAACTCTGGGGAAAGCTGGGTAATAACCACCGCTACGTGTTGAAATATTTATAAAATATGATTAACTTTTCTTCGAAAGGTTGCACATCCCCGCTTACAACACCTTTGTATAATGGTCGTGGATTATATTATAATAAAAGATACCCATACTCGCGTGCGTACAGATTGGAGCGAGATAAAATGACATGTTGGGGTCCGTCCTGAACTAAAAAAGGTCATTCGTGTACTACCTCCTCTACTCCTACATTACTGCCGAGACCCCAATAATTCATGGCGGGTGTTAATGATTTCAATATTTCCCTCAGCCAAAGGACGACACCGAAATTCATGATGGGTATTTAGAATTTAAACCGCCGCATTAGAGAAGGCTTAAAAAAATCGTGGATTTAAAAACAACGATAATTTTTTATACATTTCATTTCCAAAATATATTTAGTTCGTTATTTTTAATTGTGTGTTTCAAAATAGTTGGGGCGTGTAGTATATTTTCAGATTAAATAAATAATATAAATGTACCTACGCACTAAGCCATCTGGATACAGGTATGTTTTGATCAATAAGAAATAGTTTTTTTTGTTATTTGTTTTGGGGTGTTATGCCGTGTTAAAGGAGGAGGTAGCGCAACACGGCATAACACCCCAAAACAAATAACAAAAAAAAACTGTTAAAGGAGGAGGTAGCACAACACGGCATAACACCCCAAAAACAAATAACAAAAATACTTTTGGCCGTGAAAATCTAAAATCATATCCAATAAGAAATAGTGTTTCTAATCAAAATTAAGCAGATTTGTTTCTTTTTAAAGAAGTTAAACACTCCCAGGCCCCCTAGCACGGTCGATCGATTAGAATTGATAAGATAACTTTCGGTAAATTCTCATCGTTCCCTAGGACAACTGCAGATCGCTAACGTACAAACAACAGTTGACGTCGAATATATTAGGAATACTTATTCATTGTTAACTGTTACATTTTCGTTGGCGATCTGCAGTCATGCAAGGGAACGATGAGAAGTTACCGAAAGTTATCCTATCAGTCCTTATAGATCGACTGTGTTAGGTAATGGATAACCTAACAAAAGGATTTGATTGATATAGAAAATGTTGATTTGAGGTCTTAGCTAGCTGAGTAGCAACCGATTGGTTTGGACCGCTCGATTAACTAACCGATAAGATGCATTTTTTGTATTCTAGGTAAGTATTTTTTTTGTTGAATGAAATAAAACAATAACTTTGTTTTTTAACCACGATTTATTTAATTTTTATAATACCGACCGGTTTCGCTTTACTCAAGCATCTTAAGGGTATTATAAAAATTAAATAAATCGTGGTTTAAAAACAAAGTTATTGTTTTATTTCATTCAATATGTCAATCCACAAAGTGACTGCTTTCTATCAAAATATTTTTTTTTGTTTCATTTTTCTTTTTTTTTGGTAGAGAGCAGTCACCTCCTGGTTTGATATATTTAAGACGACAATATACCCTAAAATAAATTCAGAATTTTAACGACGTAAGTAAAGAAGCCGTGAATACAAATTGCGACTCGCGACGCGTGCACTGGACGGACCTACTATCGAATTTGCCGTATCAAAGAAAAGAAGAAGAAGATAAATAATGTGGGAATCTTAACGACGTAAGTGAATAAAGCGTGTAAGCAAATATACGCCGCGGCACGGCGTATTGTATGAACGTACGGTCGAATTCATCCTTGCAGGCCTGGAGATTCGAGCTTTCTGCCGCGTTAATTTAAATTAATTTTGAAGAACGTGTTACAAATATTTAAAATGTGTCTCCAATGTTGTCCTCCCGAAGTTATTAATTCATCGTCTAGAAAAATAAAATCTGGCGCTTACCGCTAACTTTATAGTTGAAAAACGGGTTATAAAGTTTTGAAATCGTTGTACATAAAATATATTAATGGTAAGGTACTGTTTTTATTAATCTAATATATAAATAACTCGCATTTCTTGTGCGGCATGGAAATAAAAAAAAGTTATTATAGTCACGGATTTTTTGAGCAAATAAAAATTCTTAGGGTTGTGTACCGCCTTTATGAAATAAAACTATTACCTCGTTTACGAGTATAACCACGTTTTTTTAAATATATCTAACTACTTAAGAATTGCACGATTGTAAGATGCATACTTTTTATGCCCATGTCTACAAAGCGGCGATAACCATTTGGAAATGTTTGCGGCCTTTACGGTCCTGTTGCCGCTTTCCTTGAATCTCGAACATATCTTCGATGACTGAACTTTGAGCTGTGGGTTGGTTTCTCGAAAAGATTAATTGTAGTTAACTAGCGCAGATCCGTGAATAATCATTGGACGTTATAATTGTATGATTTGTATAGTTGAAATAATTAATAAAATATTTGCTTTCAAAAAAAAAATAGAAACGATCAGAAATTTTCCAAACGAATGAACATCGTTGGTCAACTTTAACAATCATTAGTAAATCAGATTTAGATCTGTTAATAAGGTAAACAAAAGAAATGCTTATTTCATATTTTCAATTATTATTCATTAATTTTACACATTACCTACATAACGCATGAATATTTCACCATCACCCACGTCATCACAGACAACCGAAATTAATATGTTTGATGAAATATCAAGACGAGTTTATGTGACGTAGGTATTAAGTCGGGTCTCCTCCGACCGAAAACATAAACATTTGCTTACACATTACTATAAACATTGGTAATGCGGGCGTGGCCTTACTGCTGACGCATATAAAATGTGTAAGGCAACGCCACCATTGCCAATGTTTATAATGTGTAAGCAAATATTTGTGGTTTCGGTCGAAGGAGACCCGTCTTTAGTTAATCTTTATTATTAAAATCTAATATACATAATATTTAGACGACCTCCGTAGTCCAGTGGGTAAGACTCTTGACTCACAATCCGGAGGTCGCGGGTTCGAACCCGGCATGCGCAAATAAATTTTATTTGATTAATTTGTGTTATTTCACTGAAAATTAAAATAATATATAGTATATTTGCGGCATGTTCCAGAGTGGAAGATACTATCAGTATCGCCCTGGTGTAAGACCACCATTCAGAATTGAAACGTTGCTTGAAAATGGCTTTAGCCGTGTTTGGTGACCAGATCTGAATAGCCAGGTACTTCCCAACCTTCCTCTTCCCCGCCTCCTTCCCCTCCCCACTACCTTCAGCCGCACAACATACCCCAATGGGGATGCCATAGTCTCACTGGCTCCAGACGGGAGCAGTTGAGATTCTTGTGCGGTATTTACTGTAAAAAAAAAAAAAAAATTACTAAAACAATCGGGTAAGTAGGCAGGCGAGCATTGTAGTCAGTAGGTTGACGTTTCTGAATTTCAGCAACGCTTAGCTCTGATAACCACGGGCGTAGCTGTAGCATTCGCATGGGGGGGATTGGATCACAAGGGTGGGGGAACGGGGTTACATCCAGGGGTGGGGTGGAGAGGGCAGGGGAGAAAGAGGGGGAGGGGGTTACAAATTTTATTATAAAGTTTTGGGACCTCTACATACCACAACTTACATCGAGGATTTACAAAGAAGCGGAGTGCTATTAATATTGTTGTATTTCATGGGAATGTAATTTACAGGGCTATTCTCTTTTTCCTAAGTAATATAAAAAAAAGAAAAAACTCCGAAAAGGGCGGATAAGGGCGTTAATAAATAAATAAATACTAATGCCGATGGGAGGGGAGGGGGGGGGGGGTTGAACCCCCTTTACACCCCCTCCCTTATATTCGGCCTTTGCCCACGGACTTGCCGCGAATGAGCATAAGTAGTTTGGAAATAGATACTTAATAATTAATGGCATTCAGCCATCATCATTTGTTTTCGACCCGAATGATCAAACGATCATAGTAACTGATGCCTTCGTTGTATGACTAGGTAAACTCAACGAAAAGTACCTAATAAATGTATTTAAAAAAAACGATGATAATATTGAATTTCAGAGGAGAAATGCATTCTACAATAATCGTTAAATAAACAACAACGACAATGCTTCAAATCGCCCCAAGATTCGGCCACTAACCGTTCAGGTTAACTACTCAATGAACGTGTTGCCTTATATTTTAAACTTAATACCCCATTCATTTGGCCTGGTCGATTGGAGGAACGTGTTTTACACTCGGTCCGATGTGTTCACTCATGTTTACGGCTAAACTGGTTGATTTAACAATAATTACGTAGTCAGTTTATTGTTGCAGCTCCGACTCGATTAACTCTCAGAAAACGCATATACATAAATCGAGCTTTGGTAACAGAAAAGCTTTGGAGGAAATCACATAATATTGATTGATTCTATTGTTGAGAAAGTTAGAACAATTTCAGGTATATCGACAAATGATTTACTTGAAAATGATTTATTTTGCAGTCTGTCAATCTGTTATTGAGTATGGTATCATAGCATGGGGAGGCGGTACTGCATCAGCACTAGATCCAATCGTAAAGGCACAAAAAACGATTATAAAAATAATTCTTAGACTACCTCTAATTACGGACTCGAACTTTATCTTTAATATTATGAATGTGTTTGACGTTCGTAAGATATATGCAAAAACAATCCTCACTCATTTATTCACAAACATACATAAATACTATGAAAAAAGACTAAATTCCCGCTGTACTCGAAACAATAACAAAGATTTACTACAAATTCCCATAACTCATACTACTTTTGGTCAACGAAGCTTCAGATACCTTGCAACAAGACTTTACAACATTCTTCCAATTAGTGTAAAAAAATGTGATTTACAAAAAAATTTAAAAAAAAACATAAAAATTTGGATAAAAATAATGATAGAGCATTTACCGGTGCACTCACCCAAATTCGAAATTAGTAATGAACCAATGCTGTTATTATTACAAATGTTATTGTTATTATTAATGCAACCAATCTATTGTGTGATTACATTCTAATATAAGTGTAGGTATGTCCACAGCATTATAAATTGATGTAAAATAACTGCCTCAACACAGGCTAGCCTAGTGAGGCAGGTTACGAGAAACCTAAATGTATAATTACAAATCTCTACTCTCTAAGTACCTACTGTTTATATGTATATTGTTTTTTGTTATTAACTTTTGTACTAATGTTACTTTTAAAATATTGTAAGATGTACTTTTTTCTTGTAGTTATAAATTTTCAAATTTTTGTTTAATAAAGATATATTACGCACCAGATTTAAATGTCCGGGTTATTATTATTAATGTTATTATTATTATTATTACTATTTGAAATACTAATAGGCGGTTTTCATTTACGGCCTCGGTGGTCGAGTAGAAAGGCACTTGACTCGCAATTCGAAGTTCGCGTGGTTAAATAAATTTTATTTGATTAATTTGTGTTACTTCGTAATTAATTAATTAAAAATAATATATAGTGTATTTTCGGCACGTTCCAGAGCGGCAGATACTCTCAGTATCGCCCTGGTGTAAGACCACCATTCAGAGTTGAAACGTTCTTGAAATGGCTTTAGACAGGTTTGATGACTTGATCTAAATAGCCAGGTACTCCCCCACCTTGCTCTTCCCCATTTCCTTCCCCTCTTCACTACCTTCAGCCTCAAAACATACCTCGATTGGGGATGCCATAATCTCACTGGCTCCAGACGGGAGCAGCTGGGACTTTTGTGAGGTATTCATAAAAATAGATCCGTGAGAAATCACGTAGGATTTGTGAAACTGAATAAACAGACCCGACCAGAAATTTACCATTCGAATGAATACCGTTAGTAGGTAAACTTAAGTTATTATTTCGATTATGATCAATCTGACAAAATGCAAACAAACAAAATACGCATTTGATATCTATATAGAAATATTATCATTAATTTTTAAAATAAAATAAATTTGGTAACTACTTTACCACTAAGTCACCATGTCAATTGATTAGATTTAATACTTTTCAGTTCCAATTTTGAAAAATAAATGATAATTGAACTTAAATAATTTAACGCATTAGTACCTACGAAGGAATGCATGGAAATATTTCACATCACGCACGCATGCCCCGAAAACCGAAATTAGTAAGTTTTAGTTACAATATTATTAAATGAACTCTGGAAATTCTGAGTTTAGCTCTCATTGCAAATATTTATTGATACCAAATGATTTGTTTTTTTTCACATATGTACATTTATACCCTAGTTATATTGTTCATCTGAACCATAAAATACATTTTTAACAATAATATGTTTGTTTCAGAGTTCGGTTAGCTATGAATCAGTTTCTTAAAATTAGCCGTTTGGATACGAGACCGCTTAATAAAGTATTCCTAAATACCTCATTATGTACCCTGCATTTAATGATTGCAATAAAAAATACATTCAGATATCGCAATGGTGATTTTGTGAACAAATCTAATTAGGCGGGCTCTTCCAACCGTCCTACACAATATAGATTTGCATCACGAAGATCCTCAATTTTTTTAATTATTTTTTTTTATTAGAATCTATAGCAAAATTTGTACATAATGTACATACAAATTATATTATATTAAGGTATTATAAAGTACATAATTTTTTTTTTTTCCACAGTCCTCCTCACTAGGGTTTCCTGTTCTGAGGCGGACTGTAGTTTTTCCACATTTGTATTTAGTATCCAGTTGTCTTTACATGGTCTTCAGTATGTTTGATAGTTCATTTTCACTTTGTTCTCTCAACCATATTTTTACTTTTGTTTTAAATTTATTTATTTCTGTTATTTTTTTTGTTTGAGTTGGTAGAGCGTTGTATAGTTTTGTCGCATTGAATTTCATATTTCTTTGTCCAAAAGATGTTTTCAAACTGGCTGTAGCTAGAATATTTTGGTTTATTGCCCTGGTTGTGTATCTATATTGGACAGTGGAGTATTCTGATATGTTTTTTTTAAATTTTAAATAAAATATTTTTTGCATAGAGTTTTTGTATATTGTAGACTTGAATGCTTTGAAACAATTCTTCTGTCGGAGTTCTAACCGGTAATTTCAAAATTGTCTTTAGTACTCCTTTTTGGGCTATATTGAGCCGGTCCATGTGAGTGCTCAAGGCAGATCCCCATCCAGTTATCCCGTACTCTATTTGTGATTGACATAAAGCGTAGTACACTTTCTTAATGTCGTTTATGTTGAGGATGTTACGGATGGCTCTAAAGAAGTAAATGTACCTGGTGAGTTTTTTTTGTGATTACTTCAATGTGTGCGTTCCATCGGAGATTATCATCAATTTCAATACCAAGATATTTGATACTTTTAGAGTGTGCTATGGTAGGACAGTGGCATGATAAGCCTTGATTTTGATAGTTTTCTTGGCATGCTACCATAGCATGCTACATGCTTGGTAGTATTTCAATGCTACCATAGTCTCTCTGGCATCTACATGAGTGTAGGTACATCACCAAAAAATAGTAATACTAAAAACCCTGATTTGAGTTTTACGACCAATTTAATAGATCAACATTTGTGTTCAGTAATTACCTTAAACGTGGCTTAAATATAATTATATGTTCACTACATATAATATGTATTCGTAATGGAGTGTAGGTACGCAAGGTGGATACATATTAAACACGCACGTTTGTGTATATAGTTGCCTGTAAGTAACAAGCAATGTTGATTATAACTAGCGCTGTAGACTGTTGGTACATGTATGATTTGTTTATTCGTAGGTTATACTCCCCGCCACCTCGTAATTCCTCAACTTACAATTTCCACTCGCATAGTCCTGTGTATTTGAGAGGAGAGGCAGTAAAGTCAACATGTCCGAGGTCCGCAGTGTGTTGCGCGAAGGCAGTGTGTTTTCTTACTCAGAGTGTGTTTTCCTAGATACTAGTGACTAACTACCCGACTACTAGCCCGCCTCGCGATGGACGATGGACGAGGGACGGGCACTCCGGCCAACTTGTCTCTCGTATGCAAAATATGATCGTGTCGAAACAAATTTAACGCGCCGAGGATCCTCCCCTCGCGGTCATGCAAAGCGTGAGATTCGCGGCAAGATCTGCTCGGATGAAAGGACGATCGTGAATTTATCAAGTAACGGATTTATTGTATCTTATTAACCACGCAGCAGTACCTATCTACATCTACCTATACTTGTTTATATCTGGACCAAATTTTTGCGAATGGTGAACTCTGATGACTTGTTCATTTTTTTAGCTTAAAGTTAACGTCAACGACATTTCCAAAATAAGTAGAGAAAATATCCATTACTAATTAGCGCCCTTAATGTGATTTCTCACAAAAACGGCGCTACATAAATTAGCCAAGTATTATTATTACTACTACTAAACGGCCAGTTTGGTACTTCACATCTCCAAGTATGAAATTACCTAAGGGAACGTACCCATACTACGTGACACTTTTAGGGGGGGGGGGGGGGGGTCTTCAAAAGGTCACGCTCCATACAAATGAGCGGCGGGTTCCTTAGGATTTTGGTCACCGGGGGGGGGGGGGGGGGTTAAAAATTGCAAAAAGTTGGTCACGTAGTTTGGGTACGTTCCCTAAGGCAGGCAGACAAGAGTAAAGATTCATAGGTATACCTATATTATTCGAATTTTATGTACCTACTTCTTTTTTATTTATATAATATCTTAATTTTTTTTTGTATTATTTCCTGTCACACAAAAAACATCGTTTAGGGAGGAGGGTAATTTATAACATATCAGATTATTTTACGGCAATAAACGTCCGAGTTGCCTACAATTAAATTATTTTTTTCAATATTATTTTTACTGAAAATCGGCTATGTTTAAAACACATTACAACACATACAAAGATCATTTTAACCTGCTTTTAAGGTGGTTGTCCCAACCGTCAAGATTGGTCAAGATGAACTGTTAAAATCCTACAACGGGTATCGACTAATTACTTATTAACACGAGTAATTTTAGTGAAAAGACACATACATACCTAGTTCGGGTTTATAACTTTTTTAATTACATATTTTGATTCCTATTAATATAATTTGTTGGTTTTTGTTTCAATAAAGCACAATCGAAGAGAGCTACCATATACTAGATATCGGGAAAGTTGTCACATTATATTCTAAACTGTATTAGGTCAGTGGAACTATGGCATACCCTATTGTAGCTGAAAGGAGATGGGGAAGAGGAAATTAAATATATCAAGTCTAGTTCAAAAGCAGCGGCAATAAAACAATAAAAAAATTACAAGTATACAGTTCACACGCGGTAGACGTGAAAGCTTCAGAAGTAGAAGTAGACAAGATTGTGGAGGCTACGAAGCACCGCACAAAGAGGAGACCGATTATTCTATCTCATTCTAAATCCTATAAATGTTGTGTTTGTCTCTTTTTAGAGTTGCTTTTTCGTTTCATCGAGTTTCAGGAGAAGTTTTCACTTAAAAAAATACTGTCTTTCATGTGTTTAAAGTAGAAAGATATTGATCTCGAATTAAAGATTAGCAAAATGCAAACAGAACGAGTTGAAAACCTACATTACCTACCTACTGCATTGTGGTAGAATTTGAGTAAAACTCGTTCGGCTGGTTTAACAGCCTCTGGATGATTTGCACGTACGTAGTGGGAACACAGTACAGACTTCGGTGCAGTTCCTTCACGTTCTCAGTGCATTGGTGACGGTGCACCATATCTGAGGATCGCTGCACCGGAGTGGATCGCTGCACCGCTGCACCGCTGCACCGCTGCAGTGCGGGGCAAGGTGACTGACAGATTTCTGGCGCGGAATGTCAATACGGCACTCGGGCATGCGACCCGACAAATGTGGACTCCGTGAATTTTTCAGGATTTGCTTAATTTTGTTACAATTTTAGATTACTTGTGCAAACTTGTTGGCTTTGCATCTGAATTTTGTTATAAACATAGTTCCTATATATAAATTTATCTAGCAGGTAATTAATTTTCTGTATTCTTTGGCCTGTCGACATCATTTTAGGGGGGATACAATGTGTCAAAATTACTCGTGTAGGACTGGGAAAAAAACTAGGAAATATTTTAATAAAATTTTTGAAAAGTGAAAGTTTTTCCATTTATCAATCGATTGTCAAAAAATTGTCATCCAACTTCACAACGGCGGGTAAAGGTACCGCCGCCCCGGGAACCATTTATTGGATAACCAACACCTCTGCCATAGGTTACCCCAAGTGATTCACTACGTTTGGTGGCTTAGCAGGGGTTCCCTAGTTCATGGGGTGATTTTTGTCTACATGTCTAGGTCTTAGCTTTACATGCATTTACCAACCTACTTTGTGGCGGGCCAGAACTGGAGAGACTGGTTGTTGGAGACATTTTACCTCTCCAGCCGGACCTTTCTCGACCCATCGCCTTTTACCGCAGTGGGAGGGATGGATTCTTACGTCAGTCACTCGTGGTCACGTAGACCCACAGATTTTTACCCACCCCTCTTACCTTTTTCCTTCCCAGAACTTCCTCTCCTTCCTTTCCCCAAAAAGACCTTCCTCATAGCATCCTTAAAGACGACACAGGCCCCGAGGGAAATCGTTTTCCACAGGGCCTCCTGTGTGGTGCTAATGTAAAAAATATATATTTATAGATAAAGTTGAATTTACTTACAAATTCCAAATATTTTCATAACCACACAGCTGTTCCAAAATTGTTGTTGCTTTAGCACACATTAAAGTGGTTCCTCGAGTTCAACACGACTAAAAATTATTACAAACTCGAGTACGAGGAATATTTTTGTTAGGCTACATACTACATACCGATCATATATTTTTTCGATGTTTAAAATATGCGAGCATACTTCATAAGGCTTGCTTAATTGGATTGCCATTTTTGGAACACACTTTATATCGTTAAGACAAAGGGTATTCCACTCTTGGGATTTTGTCATATAATAATCTTGTCTTGTTATAAGTACAGGGGGGACACCCTTTCGCCAACCCCTCGGTCCTGATGGCAACTGAACTCGGCGTGCTGGTATTCTAGTTGTGTCCCGATAAGCCAGAACACAGGTGGACAGCAGTATTCTTTCTTTTGCATGCGGAATGCAATTAATATAAGATCTTAATGAAACGCCGTCCGAAAGGGAGCGTGTCCCTCGCAATAAACTGCGTGACAACCGATCTTGTTGTACGTTTATTCCAGTTTGTATGCCAATTTATTTTTAATCGATGTTTTTATGGCCGGGGAGGTGTTGGCGATCCTGAGGGGATTCGACGCAGCTGATCGGTAGCCTGATTTGACGCTTCTTCATTCCACCGTACCTCTCAAGGACGCTTTATTCAAACTAGAAAATTCATGAATTCTATTTCATCTTTTTCTCGTACTAGAGTGTACGATTTCCATCATATTATCTCATGTCTCAAACATGAGTGCATGAATTACATATCATCATCTTTTTTCTCGTACTAGAGTGTAAGATTTCCATCATATTATCTCATGTCTCAAACATGAGTGCATGAATTACATTTCATCATCTTTTTTCTCGCACTAGAGTGTACGATTTCCATCATATTATTTCATGTCTCAAACATGAGTGCATGAATTACATTTCATCATCTTTTTTCTCGTACTAGAGTGTACGATTTCCATCATATTATTTCATGTCTCAAACATGAGTGCATGAATTACATATCATCATCTTTTTTCTCGTACTAGAGTGTACGATTTCCATCATATTATCTCATTTCTCAAACATGAGTGCATGAATTACATTTCATCATCTTTATTCTCGCACTAGAGTGTACGATTTCCATCATATTATCTCATGTCTCAAACATGAGTGCATGAATTACATTTCATCATCTTTATTCTCGCACTAGAGTGTACGATTTCCATTATATTATATTAGGTCTCAAATATGAGTACCTACATGAATTCCATTTCATCATCTTTTGTCTCGCACTCTAGTGCACGAATTTCAATCTATCATCTAATTTCCCAAAGAGCAAGCATGAATGATATTCTATTGTCTAACACAGGGTCTCCAAACTACGGCCCGCGGGCCAAATCCGGCCCGCCAGTGTCATCACTCCGGCCCCCGACAGCTATTGACCAGTGTCATCGATTAGGCCCGCGATAGCTAATAGCTTATTTTTGTTATTGTTGTTGTGATAAATTAGATGAAAAACACAGAATTATAGTAACTCGGTTTTTTTTACTAGCTAGGTAAAACTTAATAACAGCATAATACGGAGATCTAACAAATAATGTCAATGAATCCAATTAATAATTAATTCATTAATTATAAACCTTGTAACACATACTATACTAATGAGAGTGATTTTCCACTGACAATAGTTTGTGGTTGTGAACCAATTTTACTTGTACCAATTATTAAAAGAGATTTAAGATGCTCATCGGTTAACTAAGATCTGTAAACATTCTTTGAATTCATCATTTTGGAGAACAAGTAAGTAGTATCAAAAACAGAAAAAAGCTCACGAGCAAATTTATGCACATTATCAAATTGTGCCAGCGGAAGACTCTTATATAATTCCAACAAAGATGCGTTTTGATATTTGTTCTTAATTATTACCTATCACTGCACTAAAAACCAATAATTTCCATTAGAAGTTCCGGGGGTAAGGTTTCAATGTCGGTATCAAGAGGATTTTAGTAAACGTGTGCGTCAGGGCGCGTACTCTGCGACTAGTAAGCGTAGAAATTAGATAATGCCAGGAAAATTAAACGGTTTTGGCCCTTGGAATTTACAGGAGTTATCATAATGGCCCTAAGGCTGAAAAATTTGGAGACCCGTGGTCTAACACAAGAGTGCATGAGTTATTGTATTATATTATCTAGTGTCGCAAACACGAGTGTAATAATCCTTTTATCTTACCTAATTTCACATGCCCAAATAATTGCGGTTGACATTTACCTAGATTTTGAAAATGAAGGGAAATTTGATGAAGTGTAGGGGAATAATCTAATAATAATAACAGTAGGTAGTTATTAAAAAAATAATAATCGAATTCACGTAAAACATGAGATAAAAAAAATAGTATTTAATTAATTAATTATTATTGAAGTCTTTGTACAAAATTGATCACAAAGCGTGTTACAAAATGATTGAGTCCGTCAATAATTTTGCCATTCTACAATGGCAAAATTGTTTTTACTAGTTTTCACAATATTAAAATTACCCATTTACCTACCTACCTAATGTTTTTAATGTTTTTCTGCACTTTCAGAATAATCGGTAGACCTTTTTTGTTATTTGTTTTTGGGGTGTTATGCCGTGTTGCCCTACCTCCTCCTTTAGTCAACGTTTCGGACAGCGTTACAGTGTCCATCATCACACATCTGCCCTGATGATAGACACTGTAACGCTGTCCGAAACGTTGGCTAAAGGAGGAGGTAGCGCAACACGGCATAACACCCAAAACAAATAACAAAAAAAACTGTTAAAGGAGGAGGTAGCACAACACGGCATAACACCCCAAAAACAAATAACAAAAATACTTTTGGCCGTGAAAATCTAAAATCATATCCAATCGGTAGCCCGATCACCTTATTTTTTGCTTCCGTTAAGCGTCAGGGAATGTGTATGTCGTAGGCCGATCGTAAAATCAGGCAGATCACGATGCGC
Source organism: Limnephilus marmoratus (assembly GCA_917880885.1). Taxonomy (NCBI): domain Eukaryota; kingdom Metazoa; phylum Arthropoda; class Insecta; order Trichoptera; family Limnephilidae; genus Limnephilus; species Limnephilus marmoratus. Next base: position 47,927,238 of record OU862909.1, on the reverse strand, counting down.
CTAGCACTTCGTGAAGTGCCTGGCGGCAGATCGTGAAGTGTCTCAGGCGCATCATGATCGGCCGGATTTTACGATTTGCCTGCGACATATACATATTTAAAAGAAATTGAAATCCGCCAAGTTCTACCGGTAGATTTTTTCTTCTTTTCATCCCATTTAGTTTTAAGATGTCTGCCCTGATGATGGACACTGTAATGCTGTCTGAAGAAGGAGGAAGCGCAACACGTCACAATAACCCAAAAATTAAGCACGATAAAGAAGTTCACCGTTCAGTATTTAACTATCGGTACATGCTCGCAAATATTCGAAATGCTATTATTTGATAAAATTGTTTGTTGTTACATTAGATCCAAGGTGGGCAGCAGGAAATTAATGGGTAGGTAACTAAATGATTTATTTGATTGTCAACCGAAAAGAGGCTAAAATATCTCAACCGTAATATAAAATCTTCATTTTCCCATTCCGAGGAAACATAAATTAGTAATTTTTAAGCGTAAATCAAAGTGGGAGGTTTGGTGGGCGGCCACGGCACTGCCAGGGCGGCAGGACTGGGCGGGGGTAAACTTCTTCAATAGACGGATGTGCTCCTGAAGTTGGGAACATTGTTATTTATAGGCGGGAACCGTCACACAATAGGCACGACTCACTGCCTGAGCTATGATGAACACATCCACAGGACTACAATGATGAATAGGATTGTGGTTTCGGGGATGGGAGAGATTTCTTTGAAGCCATTTGTGGTGTCTTTCTAGTCACAACATGAGAAATATACCTACCTACTATTATAATAAAAGGTTATATGTAGCGATAAATGATTATTTTTAAACACTAAACTAATTCTCTCTCGTCTAAAACACACTTGTGCTGAAACTGGTTTGCGTGATGTCATTAATAGGCCACTTGCATGGATTTCATAAAGACTTGGAAAAAATCGTGTGGCTAGATTTTTTACTAAGATTACGAAAATGTTAGTAAATTTTTTTAGAAATGTACAGTTTTTATTTTTAAATAAACAAATCCATTATTTGGTCTCGTAACGCCATTACATGAACATGTCCGGTCTCCGATAATGTTCTATTAATTTTATAAAATTCCACATTGATTTATTTTTTTCAAATAAGAAAACTTTGATTTCAAGCGAATTTTTTAATTTGACATTTAACATTCACTAGATTTATTGTTTGTTCTCTGCAAACTTATCATTTGGTTTGACGTTTTGACAGATGTTATGAAGAGAACCCCGTACATTTTATGCCTTCTGTACCTACCTGTCTTAGAAGTGTAATGGTAATGGTGCTGATTTTAACAAAATCACATTTTATTATATTTCTATTATTATTATAATTTACATGTACAAGTATATTACATTGGATTTAGTCATATATTATAATGATTAATGATCAATAAGATGGGTCAAGGAAAAAAATATTTATGAGATGTAATACTTTTGGTATGCCTCGTTATTCTCCTGTGCCATTCGCGTGGAAAACGTCCTTTTTTAAAAAATGTTTTTCGGCTATGTAATTATCACTTTTTCGCACGCAAAAAATTATGTCTTTCACTATTTTTAGGGTGAATTGCCTTAAACAACAAAAAAATGATGTCCCGTCTTTCCGGTTTATTAAAAATGGTCTGAGTTTTCGGATTGAAATTTTCAAAAAATCGCCTGGGTTTCAAAAATACGATTATAAAAAACAAAAACGGAATATCTTAGAATATTTCCCTAAACCGGATTTTTTTAAAAATGTGATGCAAGTGGCATATTAAAGCAATGTACTTACACAATGTTAAAGTATTTTTTATACTTACTAATTTCTGAATTTAGAAAAGTTTACTCACTTTTAGTAGTGTGATTTTTGTGTTAATACCTGGTTAATACAAAACTAGAAAGTGCTTATTTAAAACAAAAGAAAATTAACGAAAAATTACGAAAACCATGACAGTATTTGATTTCATTTTTTTGCTTACTATCTGTCATCATACCTACAAAACATGGAATTGTTGCTTGTACAATGTGGAGGCCTTAGCTTGGGGTAAATGAAATAACATGCTACCCAACTACCTACGCAAATAATTCGATACATGAATCAGGTTCGGGCGCAGGTCGTAACTCACTTATATTCATGTAATTGTTTGTTTATCTTCTGAATCTGCTTTTTATCACTGAAAGAACTCCCACAAAATAATTGTTCATTATTTAAACTGTAAGCCATCAGATTACCGACACTTTTCATCCCTGCTGGAGGAATGTTGCTGCGCGGTTCTTCCCAGAGTTATTTGAGTTGCGGGTTTTACATTTTCATCGCGATTGTGGCTTTTTCTGAAATTATACCGTGTCTTCCAATTAGCCGGGATGTATACGGCTTTTTGTGTCCGCCAGAAGGGAGCATCAATCAGATATCGTATTTAGAACAAACACTGGGGAACTTCCACAGTTCCACATACCTACCTAATACCATGTGCTCCTGTGCATTTTTATTCTCTCTCCGACATAAAAAAGTGACAGTTATAGTTAGGCGGGAAAGCTAGCGAATTGGAAGTGATATGGTTAAGACAAAAAATGTTCTTGAAAAACCATCGTCAATGCATTTGTTTGTCTGTTATGGTCCATTGTTTTTTGCTAGCAAGCTTAAACAAATGATTACCTAATAAATAGAGAAGTATTGGGAAACCTAGCACAGATAATTATTGCTCTGCATAGTCTGATTTAAATGCGAGATACAAACGCTTTCAACTCAACTAATTCTTTACAACAGTCGTTTTCTTATTGGGAAATCTTCAAACTTGCATTTAAAATAAGATTTATTGACTGCTCGATAAACGTTCAGCAGAGATATAAACCTACCAAGGCGATAAGAATTTATGCGAACAGATTCTTACCATACACCGAACGTCAAAACTGATTTTTCAACAGACTACAAATTATTATTTATGTTGTGCGTGGTTAGAAGTCCAGAAACCAGTAGCAGAATGATATAAAAAACCCATCAAGCACGCTCAGAAATGCGTCGGGCTTTTCCAAAGTCCGGCTATGATTGTACACTGTGTACACGTCTATAAAATGTGCTGATCACTTATATCTGTACACACATGCGTGCATGATAATACCCCCTGTTGGTATTCAGAGCACACTACACACGCCCGCTTCGTGTGAATCGAGCTTATGCTTTTCAAACATGCAACAAATTGACTTGCGACGTGTTATCAAATTTGGAAAAGAAAAGAATTGATGGACATGTAAAGATTTTTTTAAATATATGAAATTTTCAAGTAGATAGTTTCAATTTGGGAGGCGGGATGCTTATTGGATAACCGACACTCCTTCCATAGGTCACATGTGGTTAGCTACGTTTGGTTACTTAGCGGGGGTTCCCGGGTTCATGGGGTTAGGTTTTTCTAGATCTTGGATTCAACTGACACCTTGGATTCGACGTGGCGGGATCGGGAGTGACTGTTGACGATGACCTAACCTAGACCTCTCCAGCCGGACTCTGGGAAATCGCCTTGCATCACAGTGGGAGGAACGGATTTATACGTCCGTTACTCCTGAACACGTTGACCCCCAGATTCCTACCCGTCCATCATATCTTTTACCATTCCAGAACTTCTTCTTTTTCCTTTCCCTAAAACAATAATCCATATATAGCATCCCCAAGATGACATAGCATACTCCTGCGCGGTGCTATTGTAAAAAAATGTATTCATAATAACTAGTATATGGCTGGCATTATTAAAAGCAAAACAATTAAATTATCGTTAACAGACTTAGCTATAAACGATAAAAGATCATTTGGCTTGGCGTATTTCAGCATATCGCTCGCCATATATTCCCAATGGGAATATGTGGAGAGCATAATAACAATGACAGCAAAATAACGCAGAGAGGGTGGACCGCTCAACAACTTGATCTTGGAACACACTCCTTGCTCATTCACATTCATAGATCGCCTCATACATATCCTTCTGTTATTGTAACTCTTGATATGGTCCGAATAAAGTATTTGGTTCACTAGATCGTGCCACGTCTTTTTCGGGTGACCCCGACTACTCCTACCTTTCACATTAGTATCATAATGTTCTTCTTAAAAACACCTTTCTTCGTTCATGCCCAAATAATCACAATTGCTTTTTAAATTGCCCTAGAAATCTTTAGCATCCCAAATGAATAAATTTTTTTCCAATTGCTGGGCAGTATTTTTTTCTTCGCAAAATATTTATACTTCTAATAACAATGAACGCTTAATAAACAAGTCACCCTCAATGACGTAAATTTTTTACTACGGTTCGTTTATTATTTTTTTAATGTCAAAAACGTATTGGCGATTTGTTACCAAAACCAGAAAAGAAAATAAAAGATTGGTAACGTACATATTCCTTGTGCAATATAAAGTTTCTCAGAAGACATTATAAAATATTCTCAAGACTCATATATTAGCATCATTGATGACATAAACGATAAAGAGATTATATTTTATCTTAAGGTTTGTCGATTAATTTTCAAGATAAGTGACAAATTTAATTGTTTGATCTGAGCATTTAGATTTTAAAAAATCTTTTTTTCATTTTTTCGTTTGTTTGAGCCAGGTGTATCTACATTTCGACGCATTAAACAGCTGGTAATAACACCTAGAAAAAGAAATTTGATCCAAAAAATTACTTTGGACTATATTTACTCGAAAACTAGCACCCAAATCAAAAGAGTTATAATTCAAAATCGACTCGATGTACATTCACCAAGAGGTTTTGGACATCATGTTTTTCTATACGGTAACCGAACAACTCAGAATCATGCAACTTCAACACCTCTTTTGAAAAGTTATTAAATGTGATGAAAAACATTGGTTAAATGGGTCACGTTAGGTTAGGTTATTATTCTATTTTACACATATGTATATATAATATTATTATTAATTTTTGTATGGGTTACTTTTCAAATTTTTTTGTACAACTTTTAAGATGAAGCCATACTAAATAATGCAAAATCAGATGTTTTTGTTTTGAAAATTTGATGGCTTAAAAGTATTATAGATGCTTCAATTAAACACTGTGCATAGAACATACCTTGGCCCTTAAAAATATCGGTCATTTTTTTAGTCTTATAATAAGCCTATAAAAAAATAAAGTATAAGGTCTATAAAAAAACACTTTCAAGTCCAAATTCTCCAACTTATAAACCCCTTTTCGGATTTGGTTTTATTGTATAATGTGGCAAATTTAGTTTCTTTTATAATAATCGCCAAAAATGATATTTACGCACGAACTTCACAAAATAAAATAAAATATGCATTTTCTTGTTGTTATTTTTGACATCAATCAATACGGCCCGCACTCTACGAATTTGGATTCTTGAAGTGACCCTTATGGCATGGGCCCAAGAACCATGCACTGGGCACATCTATTTCATATCAGTCACACCCCAACCGGTGCGGGAGACAGTCGTCTGACTCCGCGTCGCTTAGTTTCGTGATATCAATTTTAAATTTCACTTTTCTTACAATAAACAATGCGTAAAACAGGAATTAATATTTTTTACAGGCCTTTACGAAATCAACCTGTAAAAAAAAATTCTCTTTTCCAACCTTTCCAAAAGCTTTTTCTCAAGTATTTTTAAACTCCTCCCATAAAGGGCGTGAATTCCGATTCCGATTTTTTCCTGAACTATTGGATCGCCTTAATGACTTTTCAAAGGAGGGTTGAAATTGCATGCTTCTAAGTTGTCTTGGAACCCGTGTTTATCATGTTTTTTACATAAGAAGATATGTATACTCGTATAAAAAATACTATTTTTTTGAAGTGGAAACTTCTTTAGCTCCGTCGTGATTTGAAATTCGATGGAACTAAAAATAGCGACACTCAAAAGAGACAAACACAAACATCTATAGGATTTGACCTCCGAGAGAATGAGATAGTATGATCGGTCTCCTCTTTGTGCGGTGCTTCGTAGCCTCCCCACTTATCTAATTTAGTTTTCTGAAGATTTCACTTCTATCGCGGGGTGCAATTTATTTTTCCAAATAAGTGACAAATTGAACGGTTTTTGATAAATTACCCGAAGTTTGAGCTATTTAAAAAAATATAGTTTTTAATTACATACTTTTTATTTAATTAAAAAAAAATATTTGTAAAAAATATAAACATAATTGACATCAGAGGGATAATTTTAAGATTATTTAATAAGAATTTATTTTACTAGTGCTGTTGTTTTTATTTTAGTTAGTTATTTAGATATTTCCTCTTATCTTACGGGTTGTAGTTAATTCAAAAAAAGGTTTTTGAGCAGGTTAATTTTACCTATATTACGAGACAGCCAAATCAATTTTCTGTTGTTCACAGCAAATGGATAAGATATGTAGCTACATTTAACATTCCCGCCATGCACAGGTTTTAAGGTATAAATAAATGTACAAAAACGCGATTAATTTATTTGGTTAGAATGTGACGATTACACGTGTACACCTACTCGTGCTGTGATACACCTTTTTTGGTATTCCTTGAACAAGCATCACCGTGTGAAACACTACTTATTCAACAACTACAACATCCATACATCATCTCGGCTTAGTGCACAGTGCAGGAACAAGAGGAGAAATAATTTTCTGATGCGAGTGATTAAGTCCTTTGTCAAATAGTCATGATATTTTATTGAATTATTGGCTGATTTTTATTTATTTTGCATTTCGTCTGTCCATAAATTTATTTGTACGCTCCGTTTCAAGATGGTGGCAATTTAATAGTTCAGTGAAGATTATATATTTTCAAATATCGAATGGTCGTGTTATTTGGACTTTTCGAAGTGAAAACTTTTTGAGCACCGTTGTGATTTGAACCCCCTTGAAACGATAAAAAGCGACACTAAAAAGAGACAAACACACACGTCTATAGGATTTAGCCTGCGAGAGAATGAAATAATATAATCGGTCTCCTCTTTGGGCGGTACTTCGTAGCCTGTCGGTCTCCTCTTTGTGTGGTGCTTCGTAGCCTCCCCACTCTTGTCTACTTTAGTTTTCTGAAGGTTCACTTCTACCGCGTGTGAATTGCACACTCTGATTTTTTATTAGTATATTTTCAATATTATGGTACCTACACCTGGCCGAAGAAAATTTGAAAAAACATTTGTCATTGATATAGTGTCGTTTTTTTGGACAAATAGTATTTATAATTCCTTATTTGAAATAAAAATAAAAAAAAACAAGTGTGCTTTAGACCACACGACTGAAGTAAAACTTCACTAACTTATATTTCCCTCTCAACTTCCGTTCGCCTCGCCCGATCACACTTTTCATAACGCTCTCGTCACGCATTCACCAGCTTACTCCCCAAGTCAAGCGTGCGTAAAGAAGTTTTACTTTAAAAAAAAGTTACACTAAACATATGGTTTATAAATAGGTAGCTACTTAAGGCCCCGCAACTCGGATTTGTACCGATTTATTACATATTTCCCTTAAACACGGTAAGTTTTAAAGCTCTTAAAAAAATATATGTTATTCTTGAAGATAATATCTAGACTTTGCCCGCGCCGAAACGTAAATTATATAAAATTCCCTCGATAGAAAAAAATCGCAAAGTATGCTCCAAAAATTATTATTAGCACGTTTGTTTCAGTTATTTTACAAGTTATATGTATGAAAAAATTCACAGTGATTCTTTAAATCCTGTTTAAGATAATGCCCGCGAGATTTTTGCTCTATTTTAAACGAGTCGTGTTTTATTAAACATTTTCGCAATTTTCGCGTCGATTTTGTCGCTGCAAATGTTAGCGCTCTGTTTTAACATTCGCAATTTCGTATCTCTCTATCTTCTTCTTTTCGGGCCCGGTTGTGGTGCCTTAAGTTCTTACTTACAAATATGATGATCTCAGAGGAAATTTTGGTTTGATTTATTAATTAAGAGATATTTTGTAACACACTTTTTTGAATGCGAGATCTACTGATCACTTAAATCTTAAATACAAATAATGGTTCTGTTTAAACGAAAGTAAGTGCGCAATCATTTTGATGTCAATCATTTGTGTTTATTTATAAAATGTGAGAACTTCAATCATGCCAGTTGGCGTTATTGATGTGTGATTAATTATTACGGTTTATTTACGTCTTTAATAAGCCAGTAATTACAAAACAGGTTTGTTGCCTCAGTTCGATAACTAATCATTACCTACAGCAGTAATCTCTGCATTATTAGTACGTTTCATAACAATCTTAAGATGTTGTGAATTGTGGAGAGAAGGATATCATTTCGTGATTCTACTCTAGAATCTTTCCTACGTGTTAGATTCCGAGGGGTTTAAATTACAGAACGATCCACGCACCTCAGTTACCTGGTCTTCATGTTCGTACCACATAAAGAAGAGGGATGGGCACTGAGAATAAAGCGGAGGTGGTTCTTGTGACTGCACATTAGAGTTTTTCATACGTGTAAGATATTGACCACTCCGGTCCGTGTCGGGGCAGGTGTTGAGATTTATGAATGCCGAATATTGATATTTATAGGCGCGGGAACGGCGGTGGTTTTTTGTTAAAACAAAAGCCCGACAGGCCTCGCATTTGAGGCTTCGGGTCGAAATTATTTTGGGCGAGATCACGGCCCCAGATAAGCCGGCAGGGGCGGGGAAATTCTACAAAAACAAACAAAATCAGACATAACCTCACTTTTACAAATTTTGATGAATATTATAAAGACATAAATAAACATTTCGAATATATATTCCAGACGTTACTTCAATTTTACAAATTTAGATGAATATTATAAATACATAAACATACATTTCGAATATATATTTCGGACATAACCTAACTTTTACAAATTTAAATGTGCAAATTTGAATGTACCCATTGAAAATTTGGGAGGCGGGAATGGGTAGGTACCGTCGCCCCGTTTGGTGATTTAGCAGGGGTGCCAGTGTTTATGGGATGAGGTTTGTCTTGGTTTTGGAGGTGGATGACCAGGACACACTGAACCCCAGATTCCTACCCACCCCTTAAACCCTTTTCCTTCCCAGAAATCTCCTCTCCTTCCTTTCCCTAAAAAAACCCTCCACACAACATCCCCAAAGTTGACGTAGGCCATCAGGGAAATTATTTTCCCCAGGGCCTCCTGTGTTAAACTCATTTAAAAAAAAAAATTTAATATACATTTTGAATATTTATTTCAGCCATAACTTCACTTTTACGATTTTGGATGAATATTATATATACCTACATTAATATACATTTTGCTCTTATGGGTACCTATGTTCTTCTTGTCCGTACTTTGGGTGAAATATCACTTATTGTGCTAGATTCATAGTATTATAATGATGTACTTTTCTGTTACAACTTTAGGGAAATTTTGAATCAAGTGAGTCATCTCACAAGGAGAAAAATGAATTGCTAATTTATTAAGAATTCTCTTCAAATGACTGGTAATTTCGGTTAAAAACGGGATTGCAGGCCTTACGAATACATTAGCAGGAAGTAGCGGACTAATAAATGTTAGGATGCGAATGTTCAGGATGTCCTGATAAACTTTTAAAATACGAATGTATTATCATGATGTCGAAACACGTCTGCATGAAAATTCAAATAATTTTTCATTACAATACTAATCTTCCTGATAATTCCACGGTAAATAACTCACATTTTATTCGTTTTCATGATATTTTATAGTAGTTACAATACTATTGTTGGATGATTTATACAGCGCCGTTTTCGTGAAAAATCCCTCAATAAAAAAAGACTTTCACATAATTTATCTGTATTTACAAATACCAACATTACCAACCATTCATTTATTTAATTTATTATCAAATTATTTAAGATTAATTATTATTATGTCAATTCCTTCCAATTTCAAGAAAACTTTAATCTTTTGAGTAAAACAAATTAAAAAATCAGAGGGTGCAATTCACACGCGGTAGAAGTGAAACCTTCAGAAAACCAAATTAGAAGAGTGGGGAGACTACGACGCACTTTTTTTATCAACTTTTTCCTATACTTTTGGATATCTTAGTAGTATTTGTGTTTTCTTCTTCGGAGTCACTAGATGATTTTCTTTGCCTGTTTATTTTGGAGTGGGTTGAAGATTGGATATTGATTTTACAAAAATAAAAATATATATTTTATTTTGTAAGATTTGACCCTTGGTCCGTTGGAAATCTGGCCGGGAAGGTTCATCAGGCGCTTTATACCGCTAGACTAAAGAAGACTTGCGTGGGACCGTTGATTTATCGTATTATATTGAAACAGAGTACCCGTGAAATAAATAAATATTTTATTGCTATCTCATTCTCTCGCAGGCTAAATCCTATAGATGTACCTGTTTGTCTCTTTTTAGTATTGCTCGCTTCCGTTTCACCTACTTTCAAATCACAACGGTGCCAAAGAAGTTTTCACCTAAAAAATAACGATTCTTTTAATAAACAAAAATATCTACAACTTGAAATAAAATATTTGTTTACATTATTTCTGAAACCTACGACAAATAAAACGAATGTCATCACGAGTCGTTCAAACAGAACAAGTTTCTCGACATTTCATGGATTCATTCATGGTTTCAGTGTTACCGGAGAATCATTTAATTAACTCAGTATTTTTAAATGAAATATGGAACATAATTGAATTTTAAGGGGACTCGGACTTCCACGAGAAGGGTCGGGGACATAAAAAACCCGTCGGCTTTAGTTGAATTTAATGAATGGCATCGTTATTGTATAATGTGTTACACCGTAAAATACTCTAAACTAAAACTACCTTTTTATTAAAATCAAACAAATATAAATTCTTCGGTTAGATATTTTTACCCACTTTATTTCACGGACAAAGTTGTTTTTTTTTTCGTATTTTTATATTTGAATGACACAATAAATTTTAAATCTTTCGTGGGATTGCCAAGTGGGTGGCAGATTGTATCACTTTAAAATCTTAAAGTTAATTGGTTCCTAACATTATAACCAGAATGTACGAAGTTTTAATATTGTACATACTTCTCAATTGTGTTTCTTAACCGTTTTTATCAAAGTATTTATAGAAAATAAAATCTTTACTAATTGCATAAATCGTTAATTTTTTTCAGAACCGGAAAAACTGTCGAAATGTGAGCTTTGGCGTTATGAAATTTATGCATTTATTACGGTATAGTTTCTTGGTCAACTAACTATTTGCTGTATACAGGGTCGTAAAGATTTTATTTATTTACAAAATACCTGATAAATATTTAATTAATACATGTACATAGAGCAATGGAGTATAGTTATTTTTAATGAAATCTAGTAAAAACATATACATTTAGTAGGTATATATACATGGTGATTGAGCAGGGGTGCCCGGTTTCATGGGGCGAGGTTTGTTTAGGTCTTGGAGGCGGATAACCACGACACACTGAACCTCAGATTCCTACCCACACCTTAAACCCTCTTCCTTCCCAGAACTCTCCTCTCCTCACTTTCCTTAAAAAAAACCCCATGCAGCATCCCCAAAGATGACATAGACCCTGACGAAATTATTTTCCTCAGCGCCTCCTGTGTGGAGCTCATGTAATAAAAAAATAAAATAAAAATATATGTGTGCATGCATGCATACATGCGTACATAGGTGCACACATACATACACACGTACACATTTATATAAATATACATATATTTATACACACATACATACACCCACACATACACATACGCATACATGCACATACAGAAACAATTATTAAATACAACATACACCTCTATCTGAATACGAGAAACAGGCTAATAACACTATCGCATTCGCTCACCCATTTTAAACATCTAAGCAGACTACACTCTACAGATAAGTGTTTTCCACATTAATATCTATGAATAAGAAAATTTTGTATTGAACAATAAATAACACAATCACAGAAAACTTGGCAATACATTAGACACTTTTGTTTTTTTTCCTCCATGCAAGCCTTTAATTAGCCCTTTTCAGTGATAAATGAAATTATAATGTATCTTTAAAAATATAAATCACATGGAACCAGTATTCCATAAGAATCTAATTATAAGCTATTAAAATAAAGTGTTGTATTGAAAATCCATCGAGAATTTTCTCTGAATAATTTGACAAAATGTTTCGTTTTTAAACTCTCAGTAAGATCTTTATCACAGTTGATAGTTACCTACCTTTTTATACCTGTTAGGTGAGTCCGTATTATATGACTGCGTAGGAGTTCATAAAATTTATACACAATATTATGGGAGACTTTTTTTGTGAATGAATGAAATGTTTATTGTAACACCTTCCGACAAACGTTGTAAACTCTCGTACGGTCAAAGTCACCACACTTAATACTTTTACAATAATAGGATGCGATGTAATAAATTCATTTGAAGAAGATTTATTTCACGGTTAAGGCTCTTGTAAAAATATGTTAGACCATTTAAAATGGAGATAAAATAATTTGATACTTCTCTTTCCATATAGGTACATATAAGGGAACGTACCCATACTACGTGACACGTTTAGGGGGGGGGGGGGTCTTCAAAATGTCACGCTCCATACAAACGACGACCTCCGTAGTCCAGTGGCTAAGACTCTTGACTCACATTCCGGAGGTCGCGGGTTCGAACCCGGCATGCGCAAATAAATTTTATTTGATTAATTTGTGTTATTTCACAATTAATTCATTTAAAATAATATATAGTATATTTGCGGCATGTTCCAGAGTGGAAGATACTATTAGTATCGCCCTGGTGTAAGACCACCATTCAGAATTGAAACGTTGTTTGAAAATGGCTTTAGCTGTGTTTAGTGACCAGATCTGAATAGCCAGGTACTTTCCAACCTTCCTCTTCCCCACCTCCTTCCCCTCCCCACTACCTTCAGCCTCACAACATACCCCAATTGGGGATGCCATAGTCTCACTGGCTCCAGACGGGAGCAGTTGAGATTCTTGTGCGGTATTCACTGTAAAAAAAAAAAAAAAATGAGCGGCGGGTTGCTTAGGATTTTGGTCACCGGGGTGGGGGGGGGGGGGGGTTAAAAATTGCAAAAAGTTGGTCACGTAGTATGGGTACGTTCCCTAACTAGTGTAAAAGGTAGATATTATTGCCCGAGAAAATTATTTTTTATTTTTGAAATTTGTACTTATGATTGACGTTACATTTTTTTTACAATTAAATAAATGGATTGTTGAAAGCTAACCGTTCGTGGTTTGTGCCTACCGTACGCTATGCAAACGATGAGATTTGCAAATATTTTTTCTGTTTTATAGTAAGTAGACCCCCTTTCAGAAAATTGTTTTTGAAGAATATTTTAGTTATCGTTATTTATAGTTATTGTTTGTGGTTACGCCCATACACATACCTACACATACACATACCCACATAGCACGCATACATACTGTAACTGATTGGGATTGGTATTAATTATTGTTGCAAGTTCCTTTTTCCTACCTATCCCAATTGCCTACCCGTCAAGCTTACCCACAGTCAGTCTGTAATAAACTCCCGCCGCTACATATATCCATTGTGCTTCCGCTCTCGGTTAATCGCCATTAAAAATAACTCTGTAATGATTATAATAAACGAAATTCACGACTATTGCTGTTTTGTGCCTGTTGGATGGGAGAGGAAGCAGACAAGTGCATTGCCACCCCAACAAGTTTTTTTACCCTTTTCGGTGAGTCCTTTCCTTTCTATGCCGCATATATTTTATCATTTCAGGCAGTGATAGTAACACAAAATCAAGGTCCTTCGCCAGTCATTTTTTACACAAATATATTAATCCACTCTACACAATCATAATATCATTCAGTATGCATATTTTAGCAGGAGTAGTTCAAGACATGAGCGCGGCGTATATTCGTATTGTCGTATGACATAATATGTACTGAAATCATATTTTAAAATCAGTAAAAATAATCATTTTTGCACATAATTATTTACACATTGTAGTTACAGCGCACAAATAAATATAAAAAAACAACATATATATTATTACATACATAAATTATATCTGAGTTTGTAAATTTTAATGTTGTTTCTCTTATAAGTGTACTATGAATTTTAAGTTCACACATCTAAACACATAACTTCATCTCTTTATATTGTAAATCTCATTGTAATTCCTCCAACTTGTTGTCAGGTACCTACTTGGTTCAATAATACTAACTTACCTACATATCTCATACACTGGAAATCTGAATATATTATAATATGTTACCAGGTTAATTCGGCAAATCCGAATATAATATATGATTTTTTTCTATTTTTTTTTGTTAAGTATGTAATTATGTAATATAATATGAACTAAACATGTCAATTTGTGTGTCCTGGGACGGGAAACTTTCCTAGTTGGACAGGCAAAGCTTCCTAATATGTAATTTGTACTTTCTTTTGTATCTATCTGTAGTATCTAAATAAATAAATAAATATACGTTTGATTAAAAAAAAATTGTTACAATTCCTTATAAACTATTTCACATATGCTCTTCCAAATGAACACCGCGCCAGATATTAAAAAAAAATGGCAAGAAAATGCTCAAATCAATTAGATGAAGATGTTGAATTCGTATGAAAACTGATTGATAAAATCGGGCGAAGAACTTGTTAATTACAAAGTTGGCAAGCTCTTGCCACAACCATGTACTTGTTAGGTCATATGGATGGTGAGCTTTTATTGGTAAATCAATGAATGTAAGAATTTTCAATATTCAATTATTGTAGTTAAAAAAACAGTGTGCAATTCACACGCGGTAGAAGTGAAACCTCCAAAAAAATAAATTAGACAAGAGTGGGGAGGCTACAAAGCACAAAGAGTAGACCGATAGGCTAGAAGCACCGCACAAAGAGGAGACCGATTAGTTTATCTTAATCTTTCGCGGGCTAAATCCTACAGGTAATAATAATAATAATAATTTGGATGATTTATGTAGCGCCGGTTTAGTGAAAAATCACCTCAAGGGCGCTGTACAGACTTATAATATATTTATAAAATCTAGAAAAACTAGACAAAAAATTGCAAACACCGGTTCATTTAACAATGATACGAAAATACCTATATGTAAAATTTGTTGACTGATGAAAGCGATGCTGCCTAAAAATGAAGAATACATGACGATACTTGCCTGGGAGGTCGCTTGAAATTAAGACTGTTTATTGTCTATTTAAAGAAATTTAGATAGAGTTCTTTCTGTCCAGAGGACATAATTGTAAACACATGTTATTTAATCCTGAAATATATTTTAATATTAATATATAATATATTCTTCAATGAGTGTATTTTGGAATGTAAAACCAACATTTTATGGTGGGCGGTACAGTAGTACATGATTCGATTTTCCTAAATGTGATTCGTCAAGAGACAGATTGATGTGTAAGTATTCGAGTAATTTTATTCAATAAGTAAAGTGTGATTAAGACATATCATAAGCAATACATTTATGATACGCTCAAATAGGTATAATTAAATTTAGCTTAAAAAGGAAGGTTTTTAGTTCGGACCTAAATTCTGTTGGGCTTGTTATGCATCTTAATTCCGGAGGGAGTCTATTCCAGGCCTTGAGCCCAGATACTCCGAAAGCACGATCTCCAAACTTAGTATTTGGCTTTCGTGTTTGTCTCTTTTTAGTGCCCAATTTTTTCATCGAGTTTCAAATCACAACGGTGCTAAAGAAGTTTTCACTTCAAAAATGTTTAGGAACGATTTTCTATATTAGGCATCAGGAGCACATAATATGACATATCAGTTATTAGTGCAAAAATACGGCCTTCGTTAAAAATAAACAGTGGGCTCCTCCCATGCAATAATATGAGCGGTGTGGCGGTGTGGCGCATGGCGGTGCGGTGCGCGGTGTGGCGAGCTTGCGTGTCGTTGTTTACGCTGAAAGCAAAGCTAAGTAATTTCCAGGGCGACATGACTTTTGAAGCGCCGTTTCAGCCGAAACACTTCTCGGCCCTATACTAGCTTTTATACGGGTAATATGGAGTGCGGGCGGTTGGACGTTGGACGCCGACTTGGTCATAAAGCATTCTGAAAGGGATGGAGGATGGTGCAGTGGCGGTGAGGGAAAGGGAGCAATTGCTTGTGATAAAGTTTTTGAATTTGTAATATTAATACTTTACTTATATCAATTGTCAGATCAAAACAATTATGATTAAACATAACTTGGTGATCTGAGGCAAATCAGACTCCAAATTGAAAATTCTAAGATCAGCATTTATGTAAATGTTCTATTTCATTAGCAATAACGTGCAGAGGTACCAAATAAGGAAATAAAGCAAAATTCCTTATTTATAATTAATTTTGAAAACAGAAAGTTTCAAATTCCAGATAATTATGTATGAAATATTTTCTTTTTTTTCTGAATTTGGAAAAAAAGATTATTTGATGTTTTATATTATGCACCTTCTTCTATTGCTGACAATTAGTTAACCATATTTATTTATATATTTATTAGTTATATAATATTTCTTATTCAAACAGTTAGATTTAACTTTATTATCAGGAAAAATAAGTATTTATGTCGGGTAGACGAAAAAATATGATTTGAAAAATTGATAAATATCTACTTTTTAATATCGTTGAAATTAATTCACTTAATTTTTCGAAGAAAACTTCTTCTAAAAGGTTGTTACTTTGTGATGTCATTATTTATTTATTAAAAGAAAATAACTTAGTTTACATCACTTTATTTTTTTTATATTTTATACTATCAACATGTTTCGCGAACCATGTTCACTTCTTCAGGAATAAAATACTATACTTTTAAAGTATACTTTTATTCCTGAAGAAGTGAACATGGTTCACGAAACATGTTGATAGTATAAAATATAAAAAAAATAAAGTGATGTAAACTAAGTTATTTTCTTTTAATAAATAATTCACTTACCTACGCGATATACCGCACTGCGCGATATATTGACAAGTTTGAACCTGTTTTTATAACAGAAGAATACATAAAGAAAGGTATTAGAATAATTACACATAAGCGTTTGACAAACCCTGCTTGCCACACAAACCATTGAAAACCTGGGATGTATATCTTATTGATGATGCCACGCAGCTTCCGCACCTTGAACCTCAACCCAGTAGGTATCAATAGTACCGGGAATAATTCGAATTATGAACTTCTGTTTTATAAGGTTTTATAAGGTTGGTACTTCCGATAAATGTCATATTTGATTGTCATTAAAAAAGGAATATTTCGTATTATCCGTGATGCGGACTTATATATTTTTACCTTATTTTTTATTAGTTTTAGATACCTATTTTTAACTTAGTATGATATTTATGTAGGTACTGTATAATTTTAATTAATCTTTAATAATGTTTTCTAGGTTTCTACAGGGATGGCATTCGTTACCCTCGTACAAACAGTTCCGGTAAGTCTACTTGCAAAAGATTTTATATGCAGGCATCGAGTTCGCAACCTCGAATGAAAAATTGTACACACGTCACTGGTCATCGGGTAGGCGGGGGGAGGGAGGGGTGGATGCTTTATGAATATGTGAGTCCGGCCATATTCAAATAATATACCTGAAACCAGTTTGTTTGGGTTATATCCCTTTATATCTGTATCGCGGCGTATGACATGGTTTACGTTAGATTGGTCCAACCCTTTACGTGTTCATGTCTCGATACCATTGGCGTACCGGAGGGGGCGGTTTGAGTCATGAGGAGGGGGGTTATACGTGATTTAAAATTATTATGTTTGCTTCGGTGTGTGTGCCGTGTACGTGTACAATACATGTACATATACGTGTGTGTATAACCAGCCACCCATTGACTGCACCGGGTGATTATCTGACAGAACGCCTGTATTATACAGGTATAGTTAGGCAGGGTATCTGCATACGGTGGTACTGTGTACACTACACAAGGTAATGTTATATGTGTTGTATCTCTCTGTGTCGTTTGTGTTGGGCTGGTTACGGCGGCCGGTAATGTTGATGAACCTGGCCTTAATTAAATATCGAACGAGATCGCTCATCCCATGAAGGCTTTGAATACACAATCCGCTTTGATTAACCCCGTGATTAGTTCACTTTTCGTGATTTTGAAGTATTGTTTGACATTCTATGACAATAGATAATATGGAAGTCATCAAAATTTACATTAATCCTATCTCGCGCCTTTAATTATTAGGACGATTAGATATATCGAATACGTTTACCTACCTACATACATAAAACGATTTAAAAGTGTTTTTCAGAAACATGTGATAACCAACTCCCCTGCCATCATATATCGTATCAGTTGGTTCGCCACGTTTGGTGATTTATCAGGGGTACCCGGGTTTAAGGGGTGAGGTTTGTCTAGGTCTTGGCGGCGGGTGAGTTTGTCCACCGACTGCGTGGCGCGCCGGATTGGAAGAGATTGGTTGAGGAAAATCTTTTGACCTCTCCAGACGGACTCTCTTAAGCACTGCAGTGGGAGGCGGGAATGGGTACCGCCGCCCCGGGAACTTTTATTGGATAACCAACACCTCTGCCATAGGTCACCCCAAGTGGTTTGCTACGTTTGGTGATTTAGCAGGGGTGCCCGGGTTCATGGGTGAGGTTTGTCTAGGTCTTGGAGGCGGATGACCAAGACACACTGAACCCCACATTCCTACCCACCCCTTAAACCCTTTTCCTTCCCAGAACTCTCCTCTCCTTCCTTTCCTTAAAAAAACCCTCCACACAGCATCCCCAAAGATGACATAGGCCCTGAGGGAAATTATTTTCCTCAGGGCCTCCTGTGTGGAGCTCGCGTAAAAAAAAAAAAAAAAAGTGGGAGGAATGGATTTCATGGACATCATTTACTGACCCACGGATTCCAACCCTCATATATTTTTCTTACCGTACTTCCTCTTTTCCATTCTCTAAAATGATCCTCCAGGAAGCATCCCCAAAGATGACATAAGCCCCGAAGAAATTTTTTTTCCTTACGACCTCCTGTGTGGAGCTTGTGTAAAAAAAGTCTTTTTACCGTCTTTTTTAAGCTGATTTGTAGAAATCCATATTAATTTTCAGTTTATAATATTACTATGTATTATATTTGTAAAAATCCGTTGTTTATTATGAAATTCTTTTGTGTAATTATTATTACGCGTGACACCTGTTTCGTCTTTCGAAGGCATTATCAAACTGGTCAGTCGGTGTAATTCGAAAAGTTATCTTAAAAATAAAAAAATTGGAAATTATTTTTTTTTAAATTACCTACCTACCTATTTGTCAGCTAAACTAACTAACTAACCATCACGCCGTTTCCCCGCAGGGGTAGGCAGAGAGGACGGACCGCCAAACAACTCGGTCTTGGCACACACTCTTTGCCTCACTCACATTCATGCATCGTCTCATACATTCTCTTCTAGTATTCTGACTTTTGACATGACCCGACTCAAGTATCTGATTCACTTGATCGTGCCATGTCTTCCTCGGGCGTCCCCGACTTCTTCTACCATTCACATTCGCGTCGTATATTCTTCTTACACTACTTCCTTCGTTCATTCGCTCTACATGCCCAAACCATCTGAGGGTCCCTTTCTTAATCTTGCTCATTATGCTTACACTATTTGTCAGCAATATTTTAATACGCATGCAGATTTGAGAACAGATATAGGTAATGTAATGAATAAGTGTGTGAATGCGTTACATCTTACATCACGTGTATTTATTATTTATCTGAACTCATGTTTTGAACCGATAAGTAGTTAGTACCGGGAAATATTTAGCTCGAAAACGTGTATGTCCGAGGTAGTTATGTTAATGAATAAATAAAATTACGTTTATCGCCAAAACAACACCTGTGTTACGCAAACATCGCTTCCGCCCTTATTGAATTAAGTCTCAACGCCTTAATAGCTAATAGCCTATTGATTCAAACATTAGCGCGCGAGTGGTGCTAATTTGTGTGACGATCTCTATCCGCGCTTTCCCGTTATGTATCTCATTAGTGATCCCTCCTAATCAGACAGACAGACGGCCGCAGCATCATCACAGGATCCCGCCACTTCCAACAAGCCCACTGCTCTCACAAGGGCTTTTAAATTAACGCAAATTAACCGTGAACCCCTGGACCAAAACACCCGTGAAGCTGGAAGCTGGATAACTGTATTCTCGCACGTGCCGGTTGACTATTTTAAGAAAAATCTAAATTTCTGTCGTTTTCATAGAAAAAGTAACTTGCTTTCGATTCCACAGTCCACGTAAGAAATGCTCCGGTGGAAGAGAAAGAAGAGTCGAGGGGGATTCGTTATGTCGGGGCTCGGGGAGGGGAGACGTACTAAAATAAACGTTGAGGTAGGTAGTCATTATTCGTTCGTAAGCGGGAAACAAAGACAAGATTTACGTGTCTAATTTCGTCGGAATGAAGATATCGGGATGCGGAGTTTTTTGTCTGAGCGCAGCTGGGTTCATTCATTAAGCGACCTTTCGCGTATCCAAGGGACTTTTTTCTAGTTGTTTTTAGTATTGTCTGTTTTAATGCAAGCGTGGAGATGTACGAGTACTTAGATAATACCTATTGTTTTGTTTTTGGTACAAAACATCTACACTTTTCGCTAATTAGGTATGTGCTTTACTGTAAATATAACATACCTTTAATCCCATGTTTTTGCATGTATGGCAGAATTTTGAATGAGCTAGTAAATATTAGAAACTGCGTAAAATTTCTGTGACCATTTAACGAGTAAAAAGGCTTACAACTTACAACGGCTTGCAAAAGACAGAAAAGATAAATCATAACTGAATACCCTTGGAAAGGAAACAAAAAAGCAAAGCGCCTCTGAATTGTAAAGTCGTAATCATCGAGCATTGTGTATTCATATAATTTGGAAACAAATGTTTATAGTTTGATTGTCCAGAGAACTGACATAATGAGACAAGAAGAAAGAAGAGTTTTGAAGTACGAGCATGAGTTATGGCTCCGCATATTGATCAATAGCAGTAGAAAAGAACAATTTGGCTGGCAACTCTTCCACTCGCTTAGTATTCGGGTTGATTTATTGCCTGTCAATAATTTACTTTTACAGCCCACGTCAGAAATGTAACATTCAGAGTATAATATTTAAAATTATAATTTCCGAGAGAGCGATGGGGGGCTTCCCGGGACAGAAATACTCTTCCTCCCTTCATAACATTATTCCTCGCGATCTATTAGCAAGGGATGCTAAATGCCACACGCTGCATTGCCATTGCCATTGCCATTGAGAGCGGGGTCGTTAAAGTATTATGAATTCCTATGATTATTATTTACTCTCCGCCACTCGGAGTTGTCTAGGCGAGGGTGATTGACTTCTTAACTGCACGAAATTTTCAGCTGTTGCCTTGTGATTTCATATTATTTTATTCGTGTGTTTAGCAAAACATCCAGGTACCTACGACAAAAAAATGTACACACTCGGATTTCGAGACTTAAAACAAATCAAACGTGGCAGATATCTTTGAACATTATTTTTGTTTAGGAATGCGTGCGGTTAGCTTGGTTACATTAAAACGTATGGATGCAGATTTTTATGCAGAATTTGAAAAAAAGAAGTTCGGAGAAACAATGCAGCCAACAAAGAGAAGGAGAGGAGCCGCCTTCGAGCGGAGAGTGGAGTATCTTCAGGTGACAATGAATTTATGGCGCATCTAGCGGTGTCCGCATCACTGGGAAATATTTCAAATCGCCCTCCGACCGTCTAATATATTTTTTATTCTGTCGCCGAGTGATGAATGATTCATTTGCATTTGAATTTGCTCACATTAAAAAGCTTACAGCGATAATGTATTAACTCTCGATAGAATTAAAACAGACGCACATAAATTAAAAAATATGTACACAGTCTACCCAGAATCACATACGTTATCACAGAGATTAACTTCGTTAATACGATCGGAGGAAAAAATCAAAAGCTGGCATTTATAACACCGGACTTATTGCAAACTTTTACACCTAGATTATTACGTATGTTTGTCCACGCTTTAGTGTGTATAAACGAGGTCCTCTCAATCATTTGACAATACGTTAAAATCAACAGGAATAGTTTATCAGTTGGATGGTGTTATTATTGTGTCCAAAGTCTTGAAATTAAAATCACGTTTAGGTGTGTGATCTAATTTCTTCATTTATATTATATTTATGCGAGCAGCTGTCGAGTCTCGTAACGATTTAAGTAGAGTTAAAAACTATGAATGAGGAGCTTTGTTTATAAAAATTGGATACATCGTAAAAGTTCCAGGGAGATAATTTTATGTAACGTAACTCAATTTTTAACGTTCTTCTAAATAATTAGTTAAAGTTTCAAATCACAAAAGCAAAATGGGTGCAAAGCCCGAGGTGAAACTTCACAGAATCGGCGTTCGTTAGACTCAAATTATAATTTGAAAAGCAATTTGAAAGTTGTAATTGTTCTGACAGGACGCCGCATCCCCCGCTTATTGGCCGAAGACAAATTATGTATTCGTCGCATGGAGTTTCTTTTCCAAACAATTTCACGGTTATTTTGACGAATGGTTAGAAATGTGGCTTTACATTTAAAACAATATATCTCCGAGTTAACTGCAGCGTCAGAACAGCTTCCGTAATGATATTTGATGAATAGATGTTCTCCCCGCTTTTGACCTTCGATTGGTTGTTATTTTGTTATTTTTGAGAAACATAGAGCGGGCTGTCACTCTGCGAAGGAAAACTTTTTCACCTCGCGTAAAGTGAAATTAATAAACATCATGATTGATTATCTTTACTTGAGTCTTTCAAACACCGGAGTTAAAACAAATTGACGTTTTCAATTCGGCAAAGTCAGATATTTGTTATGTTTTTTCAGCTCATAATTAAGTGTGTAATAGTATTACTGAGAAACATTATCTAACCTTCAAAGATACAATGCGAAATTTTATCAAGAGATTTTTCTTCCGGGTAGATTTGACGAATGTTAATAATTAAGTTCATTTACAAAGTAGACACATTAATTAAGCGCCTTTAAGGCGATTTTCTCACGAAAATGGCGCTGAGGAAAACATCCAAACATTGTTTTTATTATTAATATTTTAATAATAAAATAATAAAGTAAAATTATTTTGTACAAAATTTCTTGTAGGTACCTACAATACAAATTTATATAATTTTTTTATGTAGGTATGTTAGAGATTACATGTAATATTTGCAAAAAAAAATACATTCACAAAGAAGAAAAAAACATCACAAATATACGCAGAAAAACAATTCAACAACGGTAAATATTGCGCCAATGAGGAAAGATTCTTTCAAGAATTAATAGGATGTTCATTTTGAACTAGCAGTTAAAAATCCGCTCCGCAGGTTTTCCTAACGCCTTCGCCTAGTTAGTGTTGGTGACCATTTTATAAATCCAATAGAAACTGGTTCCAAAAATAGCCCGTTTCTCGGATCCACTGTCATCCAGTGATAGCTAGTCATCGAGACAAAATAACCGAGACGGGCAATGACGTCATATGTAATATACAACTAAGTACTACCGTCACTCTTTCAAGGCAAACCAGAGCACCGGATCTAAGCAAATTTTTGATATATCAGGTTGGAATTATTCGTGTGCGAGACTCAGATGAAGGTGGCGCTATCTATACGCGAGTTTTGTAATTCATCCGTACTAATTTCCGTCAAAAAAAACTCGCGGGAACATATTATATTACGCATATTGACGTAGATGGCAGCACTTCGTGTGCACGCAGACGCAAGGGTAATAATACCTACTGTTTGATCTCTTCTTACTGACACAAAATATTTCGATATTCCCTCCCTCATACAGTAATAATAATAGGTTTTAAGGCATTTTAACTCAAAAAATTTAATATTAAAAACAAAGCCTTTGAGAGACCTACATAAACTTACGAATCTCATATCGAAGTAAACAGTTTGCATGCGGAGATACATAACTAGGTGCAAAGCTAGATTCCAACTCCCAGCGGAGGTTGCAACGTTACAGATTGCTTTAATTAGCGTCCCCGTTTACCAATACACCTACCAATATATTTATAAAATAAGGCGAAAAGAAAGGACTCAAAGCAAAAATTCTCGGTATTCAAAACCTCACCTAAATCTCTCTTGGAACAATCGGCCTCACTGGCGACTAATGAGGCACCGTGTCCCATAAGCTTGGCCGGGATGATCTGACGTTATAACGTGGAGAACTTCTCAACTTCTGGACCCGCAGGATGGGACCATAACATTCACATATATGAATCTTATTGAATCAATTATTGGCAATTTTGCATTAACATATTATGTATTACTTTAAAATTATTGTGAGACCTTTCTGCAACTGAATTTCTGTAATATAACATTGAAAAGTTAAATTTCTATTACTGCACACATAATGTAGAACATTGTATAAAAGAAAGTGATCCATGTACCTAAATATCCATTCAGCAGAAAATAGAAATGAAGCATAACGTTATCAAATAACTAAAAGAATGTTTCGCATCTGTTAATGTTGTGTTTAAGATAAATATTCGTTTAATTAAGGATAACTATGAACGTAATTATATCTAAATTAGAAATGTAAGAGTATTTAGCAATCAGTTTTAAATTTTTTGATATGGTGTACGTACGTGAGTGTCGTTTAGATTTATATCCCTTCTGGGTAGTACAGTTCAAAGATGTGTATTTTCTTATCACGTTAGCGGATTTTAATTAGAGCTATAGGCAAGAAAGTGACTCCGTAGAGTCCGTGCTTCTTCGTAACGTTTAATCGTAATTAGGAAGGGATAAAGTAATGTTAAGCGATCAACCTGTTGAATGGCCTATCCCGCGGACAGTTCACAACACACAGCAAACAGCACAAAGCACACAGCATACAGCACACAGCATCACGCTCGGTGCTCGGTCCAGTTCCTATGGACAAACAGATGGAGACTATCGTGTGACCTTTCCACGTGAGAGGTTCCCGCTTCACACGCCACGAAGGGCCGTGCGGTATTCAGGGACTTGTTCGCGAAAAAAGGTCGACGAAATAATAAATTTCGGCGCCTGCAATTTTCGTGTCCGTCCATTTTATTCGCTTTCGCCATATTACGTCGAGGCGTACCTTTTTTTCCGCAAAAAATAATATGTTTCAAGTGTCTGGGCGGGGAGGGGCAGGGGGTGCCGGTGGGCTGTCGCCATCTTTGAGCGGCCCGAAACAATGGCCGATGTTCCATGTTCAAATTGTTTGGCCGTCAAGGGGAGCGCGTGTGCACTGTGCATACTGCGGACCGAACGCAGACGTCCGCTTCAAACATATAATAAATTTATTTTTTGCATCCGCGGCGGAAATGCAAAATGCTGGCATCCGCGGAGCTCGGCCCTCGTGGTGTTTGGCGAAGGGCGCAGGCTACAGGCCCCGGGCAGCGGGCCCCGCTCCCGCCAGAAGCCCGGCCTCTTCCTGAATACAGGTCTTCCGATCCAATCACTACCGCTCACTACCCGCTATTCGCTACGCACATGATGAATACGGTTTCTGAGTAACGAAGCTATCTTATATCAAATCAGAATATCAAATATGTACATGCAGTTTAGGTACCTACCTAACAAACCAATTCCTTATTTGCTTCCCTGCTCGTTGCTCTGGTAAGATTCTAAGCTATTCCACGAGATAAGTCTTATCAAATGCCCAGCTTTATTCTAATTTATTCCTTACATTTTTTAAAATAGCAGTGTTTCAATACAAAACAAAGTCAATAAATACAGTCTGCACTATTAATATTTTTTAGTTCGTCATTGCACTAGAATGTTTGTAAGTTTGTAAAGACGAAAACAATCCAGACGCCTTGATTACTGCAACACTCCATGGTGTTTGAATTAGTTTGACAAGTCAATAACAACTCACTGCATTCACTGAAATTACAAGCGAAGAGAACAAATGGCATTGTAGGGGGGTAGAAACATTCGAAGAGTGGGAAGAACATACCTACCTACCACTCAATCCAAATCAATTTCTATTCACCACTAGAGATGGACTTAAACTCAATATTGAACCATCGTGCGGTTCTAAAATATACTAGATGCAAAAGTTCGAGTTAATTAATTGAGTTAAGTTAAATACGAGTAAGTACTTTTTACCGGTGTTGTTTTATGCTGTCATATAGGTAGGTACTAAACTCAAATGAAAGTTCCTTTCATCACTAGAGATGGACTTGAAGTCACAATTCAAGAATGAAGTCACTATTGATTCTAAAATAAATGTTCTTTGAGTTGTAAAAGTTTAATTTACTAGGGTTAAACTGGGTTAGTTGGAATATATCTTATCGATGTGTTGTCGTCAGTAGGTAATCGATGAAAAATGTAGCACACTAATTATTAAGTTTTTCTCAACTAGAGGAAAACTTTACAGCCATGATTAAAGCGCGAAGTCATCACTGATTTAAAAATAAACAATCTAATTTTAGATTCGAAAGATAAATTTACGTGGGTTAAAATGGGTTGGGTTAAATACGTCACATCAATGATGTTTTTTTTTAAAATTAATTGACGAAAAACATAGCACGCTAGTTGTATCAACCATTCAAACACCAGATTTGGCAAGTAATAACATCAATAACCCAGCCGTTCACACTCACATCACTAGATTTGGGTAGATAGGTGGTGCTCCTAATTAGGGATGTTATGGAGCTCCGTAACCGTAACCGAAACTATCGGATATCCGAAATAAAAAAAAATATCCGTAACCGTAACCGAAACCGATATAAAAGTTTCGGATAGTTTCGGATAAAGGTGGAGTCTAAATGACAGGTTACGACAGGTTTTTGGTTGTTTTGCCCGGCCGAGCCGTCACTTGTCACACAAGCCGCGCGTGTCTCTTGCAATTTGCATTGTTTATGATTTATTTTGTGAATGTGGGAGTACAAACGTTAAAACTTATTATTTACGAGAACCTACTTACTTAGTTTCAAAGTGTTGTGTAAATAAATTGTTATAGTTTTGGGAAAAGGCAAAATGCGTCCTACGTCTAGTTTAGTTTGGACATTTTTTGATGAAATTAATGTAGATTCATTGATATATTACATCTCTATGTGTAGATTCTGCAAAATGTAAACAGTGCGGTAAAAACTTTTCATGCAAAGGAGGTGGCACTACTTCTCGAAGACTATACTCTATACTTCTCACTATACGAAGAACTGTTGTTTCTGGAAAAGCATACTCAACAAAAACAACAACAACCACCTCAACAGCTAACATCTTTACAAGAGTGTAAAAACAGTTGTCAATAAGACTCTTTGAAAAATAGAGGTTCCTGGGAAAATTCTAATATCCTTAACCGAAATTATCCGAAACTAGCGGATAATCCGAAATAATTTCATATCCGTAACCGTATCCGAAACCGGTATAATATTATTCCTATATCCGTATTCGTATCCAGATTCGAAATTTCATATCCATAACATCCCTAGTAATAACGTCAATAACCCAGCCGTTCACACTCACATCAATAGATTTGGGTAGGTAGGTGGTGCTCCTAATTCCTTATGACAGCGATTTTACCCAACTAATGCTTCGGCGGATATTCGCAGACCAACGCCTGACATTGAATTAGGGATGTGTTTCCTTGAACTTGACGGGTTCAGGGAACCGTTCTGTGCTAAATATCCGCATCGTTTAAAAAAATGTGATTTCAAATTTCGTAGTAGGGAGCGGGCGCCGCGCCGACGACGTGGCACGACGTTTTCTTCTCATTTCAACGCATTATTCTCAGATTTCAGCCACTTAGAGAGTTGGATCTACGCCAACAAATATGTAAGTTCATCGCAGTTCGCCTTTTCATGTCATCGGCCAGATTTTAATACGCGGTCAATCAACGTGTCTTTTAAATTATTGTGATATTGAAATGCATTAATTTGTTGTTCAACGATCTATTAAAACTAAATAAAGCGCATTTTATTATTTCATGAACGATATGGACTAAGCTAAGTATACGAAGAAGTATAATTTTTCATTGGAGTTTAAATAGGCTAAGCAAATTAATTGTGAAAGTTAAGCATCGTAGGCTCGTAGGGGCGTTGATGGAAAACGAAGAACGAAATAGATTGAAAGTGAAAAAAATCCACGAGCCTCGCTTGTGTTAAAACTAAACATGATCTAATAATTCGAATTCCGATATGAATGCAATTCGGTTTTGAGAGGTGATGAACGACCGCTAAAAACTTACATTTCAGCTGCTCGACGTCATCAGAGACGATACACTTAGAAAGGACAGATTATTACCCAAGTAAAGTAGACATTTTAAGACTAGATATCACCATGATCTAAAATCTAGCTGATCCCAAAATAAATTAAATTTCCCGACATCATTTGAGAGCCAATTTGTAAAGCAGTCACATAAAAAAGTTCCGTAACGACGGATAAAAAATGAATCCTCGCTCTAGAAAACATCTGCACGCTTTGACAAAAGGTGAAATAATGTATTTAAATATCTGGAGCCCTCGCATGAAACTGACAAATTCTCTTTCATACGCCATATAGTCGGATAGGTCATAATGTCCCTCATTATTAAAGTTACATCGGCTAACAAGGGCGATGTTCGTATTGTACCAAGAAATGGGGTGATTACAGATAAAGGAATGTTTATTTTTGATACTTTTAATTCAGTTTATACAGCAGTTCATTCCGTTAGAAACACTTTTATGTTTTGTAAACTCAACAAAAAATTAGAAAAAAATTAAATCCAAAACATTGAATGTTGATAGTTAAGCTCCTTTATTTTTATGAAACACAAGATAATTGATGTTGTGTTTTTTTTTTAGGACAGTTTTAATATTTTATTGTGAGACTAAATTGAGGCGGATAAATCAGACAGGGCTCTCGCGATGGTGGAATTTTCAGACAACTTTGGCAGATAAATATTTCAATTTGAAATAGACCTGACCCGCTTTGCCGTCCGGTAGACGTCGCGAGGCTAATATTTAAATAAAATGAAGAAAAAATGACGGGAAAAATGAATTCCACGAAACTTTAATATTTATGTGACTGTCCGCGAGGAATGCGTGTAGGAGTGTGTATCCCTAATTAAGATCAGAGAGGAGATACACATCTGCCGCCCGCTCTTTTGAATGCTTGACTTCAACCATACAAACACCGCGATCTATATTATTTCATACACTTCATATTTATGTATCTCTCACAGATATTCATATTTCTTAGTGAGTCAGACATGATGCTCTTTCATATTTCTATTATTAATGCCCAGTCAGACGCGTTCTGTTATGATGAAGTGTTTGAGGTCGGCGGGCGCGCTCTCCCATAGGCGGGGATCTCGGAAGGGTTATGAGTGATGATGACGCTATGAATATGGATATGAATATGTATCGCGGGCCGGCGCCCCATTGGCCGGGCGTTCGAGGCCCCGCCTTCCAGGTGAGACAGATTGATACGGTGTACGGCGACTGTATCTGAGGACGGTGCAGACGCTGTAGGTATTGTAGAGGATAGAGGATAGCGGGTAGCGGTTAGCGGGTAGCGGGCATCTTACCCACATTATGCCGTGGCCTGACTGCATCTGATATTATATTGTAAGGTCGCGCACGCTTGTGTGGGCCGACCAGACTGACTGTAGCTCATCTGCATGGCTGTTGCTTTGTGTACATACTGCATACTGCACACTGCACACTGCACAAGGCGTCAATGGAAGGGTGTAAGGAATCGATAACATTCTGAAAAATTTATAAACACCATATCTTTCAATTTTTTAAATTTCATGTATTTTTTTAATAATTTCATTATTAATTTAAAACAAAATATATTTTTACCTATTACCTACCTACATGTTTATTAAGACAATTATCTATCTAACCCTAATTATTAATAACTAGCTGGTCCCGGCATGCATTGCTATGCCATTTAATAAGAAATTGTTTCTCCCTGAGTGTCCTTTCCCATTCGTCCCGTTCCCCTTCCGCCTCCCCTTCTTCTCCTGCGTCCTCTTCCCCTCTCGCGTTCCCACTCCGTCACCTCCACCTTCCCTCTCCCCATTCTACTCCCCCCCCCTTCCCCCGTCCCGCGAACCCCCCTCCCGAGTTCCCCTCCCCCCTCACACGTCCCCTTCCCCTTCCGCGTTCCCCTTCCACCTTCCCCGCCTTACCTCTTCCCTTTCCCGCTCCCTCGTCCCGCCAACCCTCCTCCCGCGTTCCATATATTCAATCCCAGTACATTCAGTTTTTAAACAGCCCGGGTGTCACCTTTTACAATTTTGATTCAAATTTCCATTTTTCATGTATCTATATAAAATTTGGTACCTAACATAGGTACCTACCCATTTAAAATATCTAAAATTCTTGATTCGATTCAAAATATTAGGGGAGTACCTACTTTAAATAAATTTATCAACTTTTCAAAAACAGAATCCTGATTTAACAATTTTATTGTTTTGCAAAATGTCATTCTCAAACACGCGAACTGTCAGACGTGCGGGTTTTCTGAAATTATCCGATTTTCTGCGCAATTTTTTAAATTTTTCTCTCCGTAAGAACCATCCTCGTACTTCAAGGAATATTCTAAAAAAAGAATTAGCGAAATCGGTTCAGCTGATCTCGAGATTTGCGCTTACCAACACATTTAGCGATTCATTTTTATATTATAGATTAACTGCTATTAATATTAAATTTATGTATACGATACTGCCGCCATGGGTCGACCCACAGTGTCCTTCTTGAAAATATCAAAGTGGAAACTGAGTTTTTACTTACAAACACAGACAGAATAGCACTTAATCCTAAACATGGGAACACCTCAGCACAGGTTCTCCTAGTGAGCTGTCCACAAAACACTACAACTAACCTTTTTATACACAGTTACCGATCGTTAACATTTTTTTAATTACTGAAACTTATCATCTACGTAAACCACTGAAATGATCGATTAAATATATGTTCAAGAATATAAATAAAAAAGAATACAATACAATGTTAAAAAAGTTTAAAAAAAACTTAATTTACACAAATATCTAACTATTACCTACTTGCTTTTATTCGTCGTCAGAAATATCTTATAAACCTTTATTTATTTTCTCTTCTAAACGCCCGTTTTACACTGGGCATAAAATATTAACATTTATACACTGGTAAAAAACAATAACAATAGGTTGCAAAAATAATTTCTTTCATTACAGTGGTTTTCAATTGGATAAAAAAAATAAACCAAAATAATCAGAAATAATTTGCTCGTATAAAAAATTGTTTTAGTATGTTTTAAACATAGAAATTATTACTTTAAAAATGTCAATATCATTTGTTTGCTAAACTATGTAAGCGAGGAATTAGCGAGTTGGCCAGATAATTTGTTTATGAATGGTGACATTGAAATAGGTCCTTATACTTAGTCAAAATCGGAAATTTATTTGTGTATCCAACATTTTGATTGTAAACATGGAGATTTCCTTTGTAAGTCATAAGTCAGGTATTTAAGTCTATAATTTTTGGTAAATTTATAAATTTGTTGTGCTGCCATAATAAATGAATAGTTCTCTAATTGAAAATTCTGAACCATTGATAAAGTCCTACTATATATAGTCCTACGAAAAGGATAGTATAACAAAATCCTAGTAGTAATCTAGGTATCACAAAAAAGTAAAATAAAAGTGAATATAGTAGGTACCTACCAAAATAGTGTGATTATTTGCGCAGGGTTGCCTGAACTTAATACATTATATTAATTCAAAACATTACTCGATTTCGACCTCGATTAAGGGCCAGCAACCCGGATTTGTACCGATTTAATACATATTTCCCTTAAACACGGTAAGTTTTAAAGCTCTTAAAAAAATATATGTTATTCTTGAGATAATATCTAGACTTTGCGCGCGCCGAAATGCAAACTATATAAAATTCCCTCGATAGAAAAAAATTGCAAAGTATGCTCCAAAAATTATTATTAACACGTTTGTTTCAGTTATTTTACAAGTTATATGTATGAAAAAATTCACAGCGTTTCTTTAAATGCTGTTTAAGATAATGCCAGCGACATTTTTGCTAAATTTTAAACGAGTCGTGTTTTATTAAACATTTTCGAAATTTTCGCATCGATTTTGTTGCTGTAAATGTTAGCGCTCTCCTCTAACATTCGTAATTTCGTATCTCTCCATCTTCTTCTTTTCGGGCCCGGTTGCAGAGCCATAATGCCATGTAATTCAACAAATATTGCTCAGTGAAATACTAAACATTAATTTAATAGGCGGGTGTGAGTACCGCCGCCCAGGGAACCATTCATTGGATAACCAAAACCTTTGCTACAGATCACTCCAGGTGGTTCGGTACGTTTGGTGATTTTGCAAGGGTTCATGGGGTCGGTTTTTCCAGGTCTATATAGGGGGCGGATGCGACTGTCCAACAGCTGAAACGGGAGTGGCCGGTTGAGGGAGACCTTTTGACCTCTCGAGTCGGACTCTCTCGATCCCAATGTCTTGCATCGCAGTGGGAGGGTTAGATTCATACGTCACTCCTGAACATTAGATTCTGACCCCCAGATTCCTACCCTCTCCGTCATATCCTTTTCCTTCCCATCCGCACAGCGTCAAAGATGACAGAGGATCTAAGGGAAAATATTTTCCTCAAGGCCTCCGTGAGGAGTTAATACAAAAAGCGAATATCGCACATATTAAGAAATTTAACTCACGCAGAGCAGGTACCATAGTTATTAAGTAGGTACCTACCCATCTAGCTAATTACTTATGCAACCAGAGTCACTAATCGCAACGAAATTATCTGCTGCAACGTTTTTATTTTAATCAGAATGCAATAATTTATCTTTAGTTAGTTCTGAAACTTGTACCAGAGCTGCCCGGAGCTACAGGCCTTCCTATTGAAATTATGCGAAGGAACAAAAGATCGTATCTTTGCATTTTATACGTCTGCAATTTATATGGTGGCCGCGATAAAATGCAAATAGAATCTTATGATATAATGGAATTATGCACAAGTTCCCCACCTGCCGGCCCCGAGCCCTGGGCCTGCGCCCTGTGCCCCGCTAGTGTACCAATTAAACCTGGCTTTCTCAAAACTATAGTACCTTACCATCCATCTATATAGTGCGCTGCATATGGAGTGACTGAATCGTTTGAATCGAGGTTATCAAAATGATTGTGATAATCTGCTTTCTTTGTTTCAGAGATGCTATATTTATTTATTTAAATTATTTATTTATTAAATCCCCGTAGGGCTTTTGCAGTCATAATGTATGTCGAACATTTACAAACATATCAGTTCGTACACATAATACATAACAATAGAATAAATGCTTATCATTTTATAAATATAATTCATAAACAAATCAGTTATATTCTTCACAAGAGTCAGTAAAGCAATTATGAAAGTTCAGTTATGAAAGCTCAACATTATGAAAGTCCTTCTGTTACGTATTACAAAAGCCTAAAATTTGCATGGTCTTATTGGAAATTGTTTTAGGTCCCTAAATAAACTAGTAAGTGGACATCCTACACGCACTGGCATCAGTCCATTTGTACCTATATAAGAATATAGATTGCGAACCACAATAAAGGTACCACTCTTTTATATTAATTTAAAACGATGCAGCTTTTATGTGATCCTTCGTAAATTTATAGAAATACATGACGAAAATTCTACTATGGATAATTCCACTATGTCTTCAAACTTGTGATAGAATCTAAACAAATCTTTTAGAAAAGCACATTATCATTTAAACAAGGTGTTCGGAGGAAAAGGATACCAACTTCGTAAGGTGATTCTTCACGATGATACCTACAAGTAAAAAAGATTCATCATTTTTTTCTAAATTCACACGTTTTAAGGAAATTTTCAGGTAAAAATACGATTATAATAAGAAAAAAAATCTTAAATGCAAAGATGTTTGTGTTTAGAACAAAAAAATGGAGTTTAGAAAAAGAATTTATAAAGAAAAATCATCTCCCATAGTTAGTTCGCTTTACCCCCGACCCTATAATGATCAATTGTGTAATTCATAGGTTACCTATATGTTGATAACTTTAATGTTCATCCTAAATGATATGCGTGGGATTATACCATACTTTATTAAAGTTGTGTAGATACTTTATTATCAAGATTGATTTATTTTGGAGTATCGCTGTATTGTGTCACCTCCTTGTTCAGTCAACGTTTCGGACAGATTACAGTGTACGTATAAGTGTCCTAATGATGAATCTGCCCTGATGATGAAAGATTGGCTAAATAAGGAGAAATAAAAATATTACCCCAAAAATAAATCGCTATAATAATTTTGACCATGAAAATCTGAAATCATATTTCTTTTCCACTCGAGCGACAGCGCGATTTTTAACTTTTTCCTCCGATTGCTCGTGATTTTTTGGTGACCGTTTTGAATATTTTCCACCGACATTTAAAAAAATCATACATCCGAATTTAAACAAGGAATTTTTTTTTTTTTTTTTTTTAATTTAATTTAAAAATAATGCATCTAGGGAAAAATTGCCTAAAACTGGCAGCAAAGCAATTCGAGGTATTTTAAATGGTGCCATATTGTGTCAAAAAGCGTTCCAGTGGTTAATTATCAATTTTAATAAAAACCTTTTTTGGTAGGGAGGTACCTAATATCTTCTCATCTTACTTTGATAAGAAGTAGCGTAGGTACCTACTTGCAGTGCCATCCCTCTTTTCCTTTATTCCTTTTCCTCTTATTCCGCATCTCCTCTCTCGCGTGGCGTCCTGCCCAAGGAACAATGCTACCTAATTTTATCTCGACACTAAAATAAATATCAATGGCCTGCCCATTATATTTGGAGGGTACGGTAGGTAGAATGAAATGATACCCATACCTACGCGCTTTGGCAAATGTCTGTGTTTAATCTTTTAATACGGCCGGATTCAACTTTGAATCCCTTTTATATGCCGTATATTAAAATGTTAAATTCGATCAAATGATTTTCATGCAACATTTTGAAAAGCTTCAACTTAAAATTATTTTTATCATATAGGTACAAGAGTATCTAAAATATTTTAACGACAACAACAATAGGTACGGCAAGCACCTTATTTTCTATTAAGTCTATTTTATCACCAATTTGGTATTGATTTTCAAGAATTTGAATTTCTTCTGAAAATTAAAATTCTTTGAAAACCTCCAGGAAACTGCGAGATTAAAAAAATAAAATAATTGATTCCCATTTTCGTAAGGTACGTTAATATTGCTAGGGTACCTTGCACGGTTGATCGATAAAAGTTTTCTCGATAATGTTGGTACCCTGTCGTCATTCCCGAACATGACTGCAGTTCGCCAACGAATAAGCAACAGTTCACAACGACTAAATATTCGTAAATTATTGGACGTAAACTATTGTTTCTAATCATGACAATTTACCGACATTATCGATAAATTTTTTATCGATCGATCGTGCTAGATACCCTGGAACGTACTTAATATTGTTATATACCTAGGTTTTATACCTAATCTGTTTTTTACCGGAGCAAACTTTTTTATTTTCATTTTCGTACCCAATGTAAAAAATTACTAACGTGTCTTAAAAAAACACTTAAAATGGAACTTTTTAACCTTAAAATCATTGGTTTATCAATGTGTAAAAAATTATACTTTGTATTTACTAAGAAGCGAAAAAAAAAATTTTTGAAACGCACGATGCTGGTACCTACTCAATGTACCTACCTAACTACGACGCATCGATAGGTAGAAACCATTTTACATACTTATTTCCGTCACGTCATTAAAGTAATACAATTTAATATCCCTCTTATCCATTAAAATCCTTTGCGCCGAAAAAAGTGTTCATGGATTTCAATTTGGTTTTTATGCTTTCCAATGATTGGATTCACAATTCGTTAAATACCTGCTGCGGCAAGGCTCCTACTATCGCGTGGGTGTCGTGTACGTGTTCCAGACTCACCTCCTGAAATAAAAAAGAAAACATTATACCAAATGGTATTGTTTTAACAATTGAAATCAAACTTAAATTAGTCATACAAGCAATGAATTAGGAAATGATAAACATGGTAGCCACAAAACAAAATCATAGATTCAAAATTATTAAATGACTTAGTTTTAACCACGTTTATTGTTTTTAAATAACCGATGTGATTCGTGAGCGATGCTCACTTCCTCAGGGTTTACTTAAAACTAATTACAAATAATACCTAGACATACGACCATCAACCAAGTATAATAACTGGTCGAAGCATACGAGTTATGGTGTTATTGGAAAGGTGGGAGTGGAAATGGGGGAAGGGGATTGTAAGGCATAATTTGCAATGGAAATAAGTTTAATGATGGGTTATTTAAAAATATTTTTTGATTATTTATAATATTTAAATTCGTATTTATGCTCTTTCTAATTTCTAAGATTTCCAATTTGTTCAAACGAACGGCATTAAAATTACAATCCACTATTAAAGTCAAAAGTGTAACTCGTCTCCAACAAATGATTGGCAAACTCCGAGGAACTACATATTATTGTTTAAACATCTCATATGTTTTATCCTTCCCACATCTTTTATCCTTATTTCAAAGTTTTATCCTTATTTCAAAATTTAAATAAAACAGAAAATTTGACTTGTATCTAATATTTCATATCTCACAGAAATCTTAGAATATCCAAATAATTAACCCACTAAACAATTGTCCAAGTAGATGAGGAGAAAATGAACATTATGTGAGATCGAATAATTTTCAAATTGGCTCCGTTTGTAGTGCTTGTTTCAATACCAATATTGTCCAATTAGTCAGAAAACTTTTCACAATTTGGTCAAACAATGCAATAGAGATATCCTGACAATGTTGCGTTTATCGAATTGAAACATTATGCGCAGAAATCTATATGCATAATCTAAATGTCGCAACATCCAGTGCAGGCAGGAAAGCAGGTAGAGAGGTACCACTACCTACTCGTGTCTTTGTCCGTTTTGTATTGAAAGTGGATATTATTCTGAACTGTCGCCATCCGAACAATACCCTGTGTACAGCTTCTTCTATTGTCCGCGCTGGACCGTGCTGTATATACGATGTATAGGCGCTGTATAAGCGCTGGCGCTGGTAGCGCTAATTCCCATATTAGCGTTGTCTCTTATCATCCCTGAGAGAGCCGGCGCAGGGTTTGCTCTCTGAGGTTGATTTGTACAGGTGTTCCTTTCAAAGATTTCAACGGTGCAAACGCACCGCTTTTATTCATTTTTGATAGAAAAGTCCTTTTTGTGCTTTAAGATGAAGCCATACTAAATAATGCAAAATCATACAAAATCGCATGTTTT
Organism: Limnephilus marmoratus; assembly: GCA_917880885.1. Lineage (NCBI taxonomy): Eukaryota > Metazoa > Arthropoda > Insecta > Trichoptera > Limnephilidae > Limnephilus > Limnephilus marmoratus. The sequence continues at coordinate 47,890,130 of OU862909.1, read as the reverse complement.
TGCGAAAATAAAAAATTTGATAGCTTAGAAGTATTATAGATGCTTCAATTAAATACTGCGTGTAGAACATGCCTTGGCCCTTAAAAATATCGGTAATTTTTTTTAAAGTCTTTTTATAAGTCTTTAAAAAAATAAAGTGTAAGGTCTATAAAAAACACTTTCAAGTCCGAACTCTCCTATTTATAAACCTCTTTTCGGATTTGGTTTTATTGTATAATGTGGCAAATTTTGTTTCTTTTATAATAATCGCAAAAAAACTCATATTTACTCCCTAACTTTCCAAAATAAAATAAAATATGCATTTTCTCGTTGTTATTTTTGACATCAATCAATATCTACGGCCCGCACTCCACGAATTTGGATTCTTGAAGTGACCCTTATGACATGGGCACAAGAACCATGCACTGGGCAACACCTATTTCGTATCAGTCACGCCCCAACCGGCGCGGGAGACAGTCGCGTGACTCCGCGTCGCTTAGTTTCGTGAAATCAATTTTAACTTTCAGTTTTCTTACAATAAACAATGCGTAAAACTGGAATTAATATTTTTTACAGACCTTTACGAAATCAACCTGTAAAAAAAATTCTCAAATACCTTTTCCAACCTTTCCAAAAGCTTTTTCTCAAGTATTTTTAAACTCCTCCCATAAAGTGCGTGAATTCCGATTTCGATTTTTTCCTGAACTATTGGATCGCCTTAAAACGACTCGTCTTTTTTCCTCTTTCAAGTAGAATCTAACTAGAAAACATACAAACGTTTTTAATCCATTCAAAAACTGTGAAATGAACCCTTCGTCTGCACAGTAAATCGATTAAATTTTTATTTTCAGTGGTTCGTAAACGTGGAAATTATAAATATATCTATTTATAAAAATTTGATCCTTTTGTACAATTGAAACAGTCAACAAAATATTTTTGAATAAGGCTGGAGTTAAATTAACGTACCTTTCGTCAAGCAATGCTGTGAAAAATTGAGTGTAGATATTGGCCGTATTAGTAACAAAGTTCATTAGCATACTCCCGTCTAATGCTTTCAGTCCTTTTTTCTTCCCCTGCGGTCCTGCACAGCCTACCGAGTGGAGGTTTCTCCCAGGCAACCATTGGTTTGCGAGAATTTACCGCCAGCATAACGCTTATGGTCGCCTCACGTTTTCACGACTGATTTTATATTAGTTTGAAAGCGTAATATTTAGCCGCTGGGACACTGAGCGGGGAGGGAGTGGAAGAACGTGGAAAGAGCTGGGAGTCGGGATATGTAGAAAAGATTGATGGCTAGAAACACGGTGGTGTGATGGACAATTTAGAGCCGTGGCTTGCTCCATCGTTGGGCCGTGATCTTAACAAACGGTGGTCGTGGGGAAGCCGTTTACATGCATAACACACAACACAAGTGTCGAGGGAGAATGGCGGAGACAAAGGCTTCTTGGTAGATGCTCGCTGCTTTCAATAATTTGGTCTTATTGCAAGAATAGGAAAATTAGTACTTAATAATTTTATGCAATAGGCAGTTGCCGATCAATGAACGAGTCACGTGATTTGAAAACACGTCGTTCGATATCAAAAGTGTTGAATATAATCGCATAGGGAAGCGACATTTTGAATCATCTCTATTTCGTATTATATATCTAGATCAACAGAAAGAAATTTGGGGGAAGAAATAGATTATTTTTATATTAGTACCTAAAATCAATGCTGTTATTTTGGTATTCGTATTAAACTTTTTATCGATTTTTTTGTAACTATTGTCATATCGGCCGGTATCGTAACTATAATAATTGAGGACCGGCGTAGTCTAGCGTTAAGGCTTTTGACTCGCAATCCGAAGGTACAGCGAGGGCAAATAAATTTAATTTGAATAATTTGTGTTATTTCACAATTAATTCATTAAAGATAATGTATAGTATATTTGTGGCACGTTCCAGAGTGGAAGATACCATATCGCCCTGGTGTAAGACCACCATTCAGCAGCGCCGGATCTGCCATACGTTCAAAAACGTCCAAAAAACCTGGCGCCAACTCCGAAGGGGCGCCGTGAGAAAATAAATATTGTATTAAAAATTTGTTATAATATTCCCTGAATCGTTTAAAAATTACCCATAGTACGAAATAATTATTACGCTCTAGCAACACTTTCCAAAGATACAGACTGCGCACGCATCTGGTTTTAATTCAACGAAATTCAACGATTTACGAATTTATAGTCAGTTACAGAATTTTTTTACAAATTCCATATATTTAGTTTAAACGTAAGATCTATTTTTCCATATATCTTTTACTGTCTTTTACGACGAATGAGTGCGATCCAAATTCATTAACCAATCACAGCGCCGTACTTTTATTCAACAGAACAAACAAACCGACGGCGCCTTTCAAAGTGCTTTTGCAGGATTTAAGTCTCTAGGAGAATGTGGTTAAAGACCATTTTCTTATGAAATCTTCAGTAAATTCAAAATTCCATTAGCATAAACATCGCACGGTTTGCAAGGTTGCAACTTGTTAACAGTTTCATCATTGTTTTGACAGTTGAAGTTCCTTAAATGTACCTATAATTAATTTATATTAGATTTGTTATTTTACAGTCAGTAATAATCAGTGTAAGCGTCTTTCGTAAGCCCTTGATACCATAGATACGTTCGTGTTTGTTCGCTCAACACAGAACACAGGGGAAATGGAAATGCAAGGTTCAAATTTGAGGTTATATTATTAGATTTTTTAATTTTTAACTACATTTCTATTGGTTGTTAGAGGTTGTGGATTGTGGATTACAATGAATAGAACAATAATTAAAAAAAAAACTTTCAGGCTCGCAGAATCTAAAACTTAGAATTAAAGAGCATAATGACATAAAAAAATTCGTTTCCATTGGGAATTTTTTAATTCCAATTTCTCCAGCACCGATAAAAAATGATGTCCCGCGCAATGACGTTACAATGGTCCCGAGCACATCTAAACAGATATCTATCGCACAAATTCCTCCGGTCGAATTATTAGAAGATAAAAATAACGTTACTGATAGCAGTTTAAATTTAATTCTGTTTTCAGAGCTTGAATTGAAAGATCCCGGATGCTGGCCAAAGTTATCTCAAAATTCCATTAGTTTATTAGTTCAGGAAGGTCCTGTACAATTGAAAGGTTTTGATTTTCCTATTACGAACAAGCGTAAATTTAATACTAAGTATTATTACAAGAAACTGCCTAATGGAGAAGAATTACATAGATCGTGGCTTATTTATTCGAAAACTTTAGATAGGGTTACACCCTTTATATGTCTTGATTTTATTTGATAAATTAGTGTAAAAAAAAAAAATTAAATTAAAAAAAAAAATTGGGGTAAACGAATTTTTAATCAAAATAAAAATGTAGGGGGGGAGGGGCGCCATCGGTACCTACAGCACAGGGCGCTAGATTTCGTAGATCCGGTCCTGTCATTCAGAATTGAAACATGGCTTGAAATGGCGTTAGCCGTGTTTGGTGACAAGATCTGAATTGCCAGGTACTTCCGCATCTTCCTCTCCCCATCTCCTTCCCCTCCTAAGTATCTACCTTCAGCCTCACAACATACCCAAAAAGCCAGTTAAAGTAGAATAGCAAATAATTTTTTTGATAAATAATACCTACACAATAATAGATTCTAATAGATGGTAAAAAATACAACGCTAGGAAAGCTGGTCATTTCTTCGATAGAGTTTTGTGGAAAACGCATGGACCCCGATTTTATCATTATATTTCCGTATTGTTCCCTACAAATAAGAATCGTGTTAACCTTGGCAAGATATAGTGAAATAGGATCAAAATAGTCATTTTTGGACCTCTCAGTGTTTTACATATACAGGTAATCATTATTTTCAATAAAAAACCACTGCTTAAAAATAATGTTGTATGCAGGTGCAATCGTTATTTAAAATGCAATTACAATTTTAGAGTAGGTTCGCCGAACCGAATCAGTAGTATTATTATCTTATCCACAAATGCAATCAATCAATGACTCATCGATAAATCTGATCAAAGCATTATTCAATATAGCCACCGAACATTTTGAAGCGCGTCTAACATTTAGAAAGAAATGGGAACACACCGATATGTTCACCTTCCTGCAGTGGCGTATAGCGGATATAATCCTTCCAACATGAGCTCTATTTTAACTCACCATTAAATAAATCACCAAGCAAAAATCATAATCTTAATATGACTTACTTTCATAAATTATGTACCCACATGAGATAAACAATTTATAAATATGTATTTTTCATTCAGTCATATCGAAGCGATCACCAGTAGAGTCATACCGATAGAATCCGTCAAGCATGTAGCGAAGAAAAGTATCGGGAGAGCAGAGCGTTGAAGAGGTGAAGTAGCGACTGGGGACCACTACTGACACACTTGGCACGCGGCAAATACCAACATACTATCAGCTGATAAGACGTCATCATTAGGTGCAATACCCTCACTTACTAAATCTGATGGGCAAAAAAATGTTTTTCTGACGGAATAAAGTCGGGATTTTAAAGAAAATCGAGGAAACGATTTTCATATTTTATATCAGGTTTTGGCAAATTCACAAGGTGTTCCTTTTTATCATAAAAATGTGATTTGAAAACAAATTAATTCGTAAATATTTTTCTTTTGGAAAATCGCCAAAATCATAAAAAAAAATCAGGCAACATCGCGGCTATAGAATTATTTAAAAAAAATAATTAATTAACGTATTAGGACTATGGAAAGATAATCCGTCATCTAATTTTATAAAATTGATTGACTATCTAGGCATTACCGCAATTTTCAAACTATCATTCTATAGAAACCATTTTTTTCTACAGTAAGTATATTTTGTCGACTTCATTGAAACTTTTTTTCCAAATATTATAAAAAATACATCTGAATAAATGAACTTTCCTACATATAGCGTAAACCATTGTAATGAGCTTTGGCTGAGATAAAAATAAGAAAACAACATCAAAATGCTATTTTAATTTATTTTATATTCAAAACATAAATCCATTTACTTACCTATAATTAATAATTTAACACTTCCGTCACTAATTTTACGTGCGAGTGTCAAAAATCTAATCATATGCGTCAAACAGACTGGTTGAGCCCCCTTGTACGAACGATGCAAAATTCAATGTAGGTAGGTACTACCAATATTAAGAAAATGTAAAACGCCCTTGAGGTGATTTTATCAATAAACGAAGTTATGAAAAAGTAGACCATTAATGAATTATAATACTTCCGAGTATTTTGACCAACATCCCGACAAAGGGAGCAACGATCCGGAATCAAATCGTTTGACCATGGAGGGTGCTCTGCACTGTATGACTAAGTGTTGGGATTTGATGGTATTAGAGGGGTAAGAAATTACTATGGAGATGCAGTTATATCAGGTCCATCGATCATATTTATATTTTAAATTAGCTTAGCTTTAAAATCCGTATGGAGTGACTACTAAACTTTGAAGTTAATATAAGACCATTCCGTCTTTTTTTAAGATTGCGATAAATGCTTGTTTTTTCTTGGTGCAATTTAATGAATTTTCATGCTAAGTGCACTTGAATTCAATGACATAACTAAATGGATAACAAATCAAGAATTATTTTTTATGCAATTAAAAATTTTCACACAGCTTCCACGGCTTGGTTTTTACAATAATAATTGTAATATGTCAGTTAAAATGGATAATTAATTATGCTTTACTTAAAACTGGGTTATTCGCAAGACAAACGAGACAAAATTATTTAACTTAAAGTAGAAAAAAAATTAATTTTACGTTGTTCGATCAAATTATGAAACCATTGTTGCATTTTTCAACATTTTTAAAATTATGAATGTTTTACCAACTCAATGATATTTCAAATACACATTTTATTGCATTTTCATTTATAGAAACCGATAAATATTTTCTTACTCAGATATTTACAAAAGCAAAAATAAGTTTTAATTATGTATAATGCATAAACGAACGGTTGACTTTGTGTTTTTAGGTAAGTTATGTAATTTGCCTATAAATAGGAGCTAAATGTAAATAAATAAATTCGCAGCTTTCTAATAAATTCGATCTCATTTTCTTAAAAAATACAATAAACTTTAAAACCCGTCGACTGTATGTAGCGCAGAAAAGTATCAGAAAAGTGAAGTAGCGACTGGGTTAATAAAGTAAGTAATATCGATACGTTTTCTTAAAACAATACAATAAACTTTATAACCCGTCTCAGCTTTGTATGATGAAGATATTTGGGTAGTGGGTAGGTGCCTACGTAGTAGTGGCGAGGAAATAGTCCTCTAATATTAATAAGGCACTATCTACCATTGTTTTTCGTGATTAGCTTTATTTATTTTTATACACTAGTTTTAAAAATTTAAGAGAGTTTTAAATTTTTCAAATTTACGAATGTTTTTTCTTTCCCGTATCCATGGAATGATAAACGAAGCATTTTCTGACTGTCAGCTTCATGATTTCTTTTGTTAGGAATATTTGGCAGGAGCGACGATACACTTATGTTCTGAATATTACCTGTAAAAAATCACGTCGCGTAATCGACGAAAAATACATTCGTTTTTAAAAAATCCATGGTCGAGAATTGAACTCCGGTCAACAACTTGGAAGGCAACTATTCTGAACATTACACTGCCAACTAACTGTAAGAACGGCGGCATAAATTATTTTTTTGTACCTACCTACCTAGTCCAGTGGCGGTCAGTGAGTTTTCAGAGATTTAGAGTGCCATGATTGAAAAATACGACATTTTTTTCAAAAATTCAACTTTTTGTATGAAGATCTTTCAGTATGTGGATGCGGCGCATCCCTTGACTGAAAAAATCCTGAAGATCATCATCAAAAAGTTGAAATTTTGAAAAAAAAACAGCAACGTCAATAACGTCATATTTTTCAATCTTAGCGCTCTAGCTCACTGAAAAATCACAAACGGCCACTGGTACCTAATGAAAATAATAAGAATTCATGTATTTTTGTTTTTTTAGAAAATTACTTAAATCACACCTGAAAAAATATTGTTTAATAATTAGAAGTAGTTATGTATAGCGAGTATTATTTTCACGTATCCCGGCAACGGCGAGTCAGTCGGTCTATTTGGACCGACCACTCTCGGCTCCGTGTGTTTGAGGAATGTCTGGCTGCTGCCTGCTGGCAGGAGAGCGGCGAGGAAGAAGCAGTCATCTCAATTCATTTGCGGATTCCTTTGTGCGTCGCCACCGGTAGCTATTAATCGCGGCGCGCCGATTTTCAATCACAAATCAATGACGACAAAACTGCTGTCGATCTGTTAAATAAAGTAGTTTTTGTTTTCATTTTTGTCAGTATTACAGCAAGATGGTTTATAAAATATGTTGTGACATGGTGTTAAGTAGAGAAAATATTAGTATGGTTGCTGTAGATAAATAAAATATCTTAGGCTGTTTCGAAAATCCGGCAAATTTGGTTCATGATTTTTGTCCACATTATCTACGGTAGCGGAGAGCCCGACCTTACTGTATCTTATCCGATCTTATGTACAATTTATTTACCTATTTGGTGCTTTTATTGAGAGATGGATATCTGGCATGGGATATCTATAATTGTACTGGTATACTTATTGGATGGAAAATGTACTTTCAGCGAATTAGCATGTCAATTTACCGTAGTCCAATTTTGAGATTTTACCAGACCTCTCTAGATCTTAATTATCTTTAAAAAAGGTTTTACTGTATATCCAAATTAGGTTGGAATTCATTTAAACAATATTGTCTAAATGTGTATTCCAATGATTTCAACACACAAATCCGAATATAAACTATTTTTTAAAATTATTTTCGATAAAGACCTCATGGGTCATGAGTTCTCAGTTAAGTTCGATTTTAAGATGAAGCCATAGTAAATAATGCAAAATCATACAAAATCACATGTTTTTGTTTTGAAAATTTGATCGCTGAGAAGTATTATAGATGCTTCAATTAAATACTGCGTGTAGAACATACCTTGGCCCTTAAAAATATCGTCCATTTTTTTTATAAGTCTTTTAATAAGCATATAAAAAAATAAAGCATAAGGTCTAAAAAACACACTTTCAAATTCAAACTATCGTATTTATAAACAAACCCCTTTTCGGATATGGTTTTATTGTATAATGTGAAAAATACAGTTTATTTTATAATAATCGCAAAAAAAGTTGATATTTACACCCGATCTTCCCAAAATAATTTTTTTTTTTCATTTTCGCGTTGTTATTTTACAATACGGCCGCTAGTCGATAAATTCGGTTTTTCAAAGTGAACCCTATGGCGTCCACCGAAGAACTACTGTCCACGCCACGGTCGCCAAACCTACTTCGTATTCAGTCACGCCCCGAACTCAGCGGGAGATGGACGCGTTACTCCGCGTCGCTTGATTTCGTGAAATCAATTTTAAATTTCTGTTTTATTACAATAAACAATGCATAAAAGAGGAATTAATATTTTTTACAGGCCTTTACGAAATCAACCTGTAAAAAAACTCTCAATTACCTTTTCCAACCTTTTCAAAAGCTTTTTCTCAAGTATTTTTAAACTCCTCCCATAAAGGGCGTGAATTCCGATTTAGATTTTTTCCTGAACTAGTGGAACGCCTTAAGAGGAAAAGATCAACGCGTGAAATACACCCATTTTCAAACACCTTTTAAAAGTTGTTTTTTTTTCTTGACGGAGAATTGAAATCTTTTCCAGAGATCGGAATCAATCGCGCTACCAACCGGGCCTAATCCCGAGTTGAAAGGCCAAAATTTATTTCTTATATTAAGTGCCGTAATGTTATAGAATTTCAAAGAAATGCTTACCTATATGTCCACGTGTGTACGAGTGATTGCCACTAAAAGTCGACAGAATGCATTATCATCAACAATGAATCCATCTCAATTTGGGAGGCGGAAATGGGTACCGCCGCCCCGGGAACCTTTATTGGATAACCAACACCTCTGCCAAGGTTCACCTCAAATGGTTCGCTACGTTTGGTGATTTAGCAGGGGTGACCGTGTTCATGGGATGAGGTTTGTCTTGGTCTTGGAGGCGGATGACCAGGACACTGAACCCCAGATTCCTACCCACCCCTTAAACTCTTTTCTTTCCCAGAACTCTCCTCTCCCTCTTTTCCTTAAAAAAACCCTCCACACTGCGTACCCAAAGATGACATAGGCCCTGATGGAAAATGTTTCCCTAGGGCCTCCTGTGTGGAGATCATGTAAAGATGTCGTGAAGTGGGTTGATTTCCACTTTTAAGATTCCACTTCATTCATACAATTATTCACTCAAGAAAACAGTAGTGACAAGCAAATAGATGAATTTAAAATGTAGTCTTAAAATGTAGTAAGTCTTTTACGGATTATACCCATCGTAATGCTGCATCCCGCAGTAATAAAATCCAAGTTACAAATACACACATCCCTCACTCACGCATGAATTCTAGAAGCTGGTGCTTTGACTTTGCCTAGAATGTCTTACAGATGAGTCGGTATTAAAACTGAAGTCTGGCTTATCGTGGCTATTATTTGTAGGTGTCAATGATGCGTAATTTAATTATTACAACTTGTACCGATGACTGTTTCTATTAAGCTGTAAATGTACCTATCTATATAAGATAATTACATATCTACATAAGATACATTAGATATTATTTAAGCGCATTGAGGTTTGTTTGGTCGACATAATACAATCTTTATTATATGACAATGTCTGAAATACTTTAAAATTAAAAATTAAAACACTTTGAAAATTGAAACTACTGTTACTTACTAATAATTCTGGTTATTATTATTATTGACAAGATAAATGTATGTATTCTATAAAAATGGTATGGCGTTGAAAATACTTACTTGTAAAGTTCTGGGACTGTATCAAATCACTCGGAGATATTTCGAAGTGTTTATTTAGTTAAGCGCGATTATTAATAAAATTTAGACGATTGGTTTCAATGTGTTTGTGTATCGTATCGAGTTATTGGCATTGCGTGTTGGTCTGTGTAGGTAAGCACAATATTGATTATGATTTCGAGTGTTGCCAGTAGCGAATTTGGCATGAAGAATGAAATATTTTGGGTAAATATTTATACTGAATAAATACCAATGAATATAGATGTGAAATTTATATATGTGTGTATACATACGTAGGATATAATCAGTTAATTTTGGTAGCTTTAATAGCATGTAGGTAGGTTCATAGTAGCTACCATCGTATCCACGTAGCTATAATATTTTCAAACAATACAAATATCTTAATTTAAATAACTGCCAATATCTTCGAAGTATACAGACCTTCACGACATATTCGTCTGTATATTGTACCCTTATATTAATATATTACATCTTTTGAATATTATTTAAAAACTTTCCGCAGCGTGCAGTATCACAGCAAAATAATTAGTTCTGAATGTAACATTTATATGTACGCATTTATTTAATTTTAAGTTTCTACCATTAATTTTGTAATGTTTAATTTTTTCCTATTTTTAACGTATTATTTGTTTGATATGGAAGTATTATGTTTTTCAAAATGTATTGAATATTATTAGCTTTCAAAATGTGTTGAAAACGTAAGTTTTGTATTGTATTGTATTTGAACAAAACTAATGTTTGTGTTTAATTACCGAAAAGATGTGTTTTCTGAAATTTTCAGCTCTCTGAAAATTATTAGCAATTTTACTTCATTCAAAAATATTTTTCATAAAAGTTACGAACAAAAACTCGTTCTTCGGAGAATTAAAAAAAAAAGAACGGAACCGTATAGGTTGACACCATTTCGTAAGCGTTATGACCGCATATTTTAATTATTTGGATAATATTATTAAGATACTTAGTATTTTAGGTGATTACTCAACCAAGAATGGTTAAATAATTATTTCAAAAGCTCCCCTCAGCTCAGAATTAATGTGATTAAAATACATCACGAATATTCCTCCTATAATGAGATGCGTGTAGCATTAAGTAGTATCATCACAGGGTAATTAAAGTGAGATCAATTGGCAATAAATAGACAAGATGCAGAGACGCGATCAAATAATACGTTTATTCGCTCATATATTTTAATATATTTGCGTGTCCACATGTTTATGCGTTCATATACGTTTATAAATTAAGTGCAAGTGTCGAACAGTATTGGCAGCCGACATATTATCGGCGCAGCAGATCTATTTGTAAGATGCTGTTTTTAAATGCTACCAGAACGTCGACCGGAGACAGCGCGAGCGACACATGCTGAGATTAATACAAAGCAAGTGGGTAAATAAAATCTGACGGGGATATTGATTATTTGATTCGGGCATTGTTGTGTCGATATTTACCATGTAGTTATTTTAAGAAAATTTATACATAATTATGCAGAGTAACGAAGTACCTACCGTGGATAGGGAAATTTTCTTTTCAGAGGGTATTACCAGAGAACACCAGAAATATGTAATTTTTAAATCAGATTTTAGACGTATCGACTCTTTTCCACAAAAAAATTTAAATGGATTTCGAAAGTTTGTTCTTTTATCTAGCATTCGCATGTTTTAAATTTTGAGAAAAAATGTTTATTTTTAGTATATAAGGTTATACCATAGGTCATTGGCAGATTTGTTAAATTTTCAAAAAAGATTTTGTTTTATACCACACCCATTTCAGATCATATAATCATGCAGTAAAATAAATCAATACATTATCTGGCAAACGCTTGTTTAGAATTTTAATTTTAGTTTAAATAAATTAATTTAAAAAATAAATTGATCCGTTTGTGTACGTATTTGCGCACATACAAACTAATATATTTCAGAATTTTTTAACATTCTTATTTAACTTAGACATTATTGAAAAATGGTAAATACTTATAATCAAAAAATAATTACAAAAAGTACATAATTTTAATAGTTTTATCATCACGCCTTTCAGCATTTTTTTATGTACCTAATTATAAATTAAAGCAAATTTGGAATGAAATAAAATCGATATTGAGATTTATTTTAAAAAAGCTGGTACGGAGAATAATTAATCTTTCTCATTGTAATCGCCCTGTACGATCGTAAGAACAACTTTCAATGAAATGTGGATTTTCGGCAGCTGGCTGGTTAAACGCTCGTAATAGTAAAATTTTACTGTATTTAAATTGAGAGATTGCCAGTTGTGTACACGCAAGAAGATGGCTGTGTTATAGGTATATAATATGTTTTTCAAGTTAGCATAATATGTTGTTCGAGTTTGCATCTAATTTGTTAAGAAATTTTTTTATTTTCAACAATTGTAGCTACAGCAAAAGTACCTGCATATCCAAGTTCTAAACAATTCTTCTGTTCAACCAACTGAGACGCGCAGTTCTTATTTGAATGAAACATTTGATTTTTAGTTCTTTTTTATGTTAGGTAAACCTACGATTTTCTTTATAGCGTAACCTAAATAAAACTATTAAAAGGTAGACGTAACTTTGCAAATTTTGTCTATTTAGAATGAAACGAACGAAAAATAATTTAATTATCAGTAAAGTTATCACTAGTTGTCAATGGAGAGGAAAAATAAGTAAGGAAGCATGTGGTTATTCAGATCTAGTAGGTAGGTACCCAAATGTTGTATCTGAAGCATCTTTCGATTCTAAATGGATATGTCTCATATCTTTGCAATATTGAGATAACATATCTTCTGGCTTCCAGGCTGGAATAAAGTGCAGATACATATTTTTATACCTAGTCACGCATTTTAAGTAGGTACCGACATCTCCGCACTCACAGTTGAGAGTCATACCTCTCGATCACGGATCATGTATGTTATCAATTGAGCATTCTTCCTGACCATCTTTCACATCCTAAACACATTTTAACTGAAGGATGTTACCGAACCAACAAAATAATCATTTCGGCTCTCCACACTTGCTTTCGTGACAATTTTGGGCGTGTAGTATTTGTTGCTTCGTGGCTGTGTCCGAGAGATACATATTTAAGTTATTTTGTTTCTTTCAAGATCATCGCCTCTTTCTTGAGTTCCCTTAGCACCCCTCTGTGGTCTTCATTGACCATGGTACATTAGTAAGTTATTACAATTTTCAAAACATCATGGCCGTATAACAATCCTTTTCAATTCAACGCTTCTCGTTATGAAATAGAATGTTATTATTTTCACTTAAAGGAACATAAAACGAATGGATTTCATAGTTATAATAGAAATATCGTTCCGCATGATGCCGAGCACTGATCCTATTCAGCAACCAGATAATACCTTCAAATTTTGAATAATTTATCCATAGAAGTAGATAATAGAAAACTACTTAAATATTGTCGAGTCATTTCAATAACGACAGGGTTTAATTTCTGGTTGGATGCTGTAGCTGCAACAATAATATCGATTTTATATTTATAAGATTGAGAGAGGATTCTAATCTTGTAACGTCGCAATACCGCAGTTTACATTATTCGGTTTCGTCTAATCTATTGTGCCGGATTTATCAAGCGTAAACTTCCCATCTTAAAGCTCGATTCTTTTACCATGAAATTGTTGTTGATTTTAAAACCAACATTTTATTATTTTAATTTTATATTTGTCCATTCCGTTGAACATGAACAAAAAAAAAACTGACAAAAAATAGCCTCTTTAAATTATTTGTGACTTGAAATTTTGATGGCGATTTTATGAGCTGTGATTCGTGAAGTTAATTATTGAAAGAAAATTATTTGAATAACCGTGGAAAGAAATCATTTCGTTAGAAAAAAGCGTGCTAAAGAACCAGAATTGACCATATTGATTACAGTATAAGGAATCACCCAACTTTAAAATAAATGTAATAAATAAATTGCTTTAAAGAAAATGGGAAAAATAAAACGATGAAGTATTTCGTTGTCTGTTTTTGATACACCAACAAACAAGCAAAAGAAAACCGTGGTTCAGATCGAAACAAGCTTCCTTCATTTACATTTTCAGTTCTGACGATCAGCTTAATTCGACAATCAGCTTAAAGATTATAAATTATCACTATTATCAACCAAGATACATTTCTTCCCCATTCTTAGGACAATCTTTCCCAAAAATTTTCTGAATCCTAAATTTCCCGGTCATTCAAAATAAATATCAACTATACATTTGCTACAAATCTTTGCATAAATGTAACATCAATCAGTAATGTAGCAAATGTAAAAAAAAAAGTGTTTAATATAGTATCCTCTGTGTGCAAAGACCTATCTTCTCCAAGCATTAAATTTCTAATAAAAGTGTGTTTATCGGAAGTGACCTGCCAAGTAAGTATGTTTTATGTGTCTGTTTGTTAATAATACAATTAAATAGAGCCCAAGAACTCATAATTAATTGTACAGCGCCCTTGAGGTGATTTTAAACAAAAACTCTTCAAATAATCCAAATTATTATTATTAATTTGAATGTCACATTGGCCCTGATGGTGCAAGGCTATCCAAAACGTTCTCAAGGAGAAGGAGCTAGTGTAGGAAATAATAATATACTTTAGCACCCTAAAAAACAACAATAAACAGCAAAACGAAGGCTAAAGTATTCACCTAGTGCGCTTGGTAACAAAATGTACAAAAAATGTTTATGTATTACTATTAAACAATATTAGTATTTCATATCAATGACGAGTGATCCAGAACTTTTTGAAGGCTATACAGAAATGTGATCTTGTCGGCAAAGTTGTCGGATAGGTAAATAATTACGATATTTTTGGTTATGAAAATTAGCGTTATGTAAATAAGTTTTTTTTTTGTTTTGTTCTTTACCCTAGGAACGTTTATGACGAATTAAATTCATTCGAGATCTCATTCAGTATGTAGGTAGCTCTCGTTGTAGAATAAGCTAATATTGGTAACAAACTTAGATACCCACAGAAATATTAATTATATTGTAATAGAGAGTTGAATAATAAAAGACTGCTTTAAGCACAAAAAACCCAGTCTACAATATTACGCTGTAAGTATTTTGATATAAATATACCTACGTAGGTTAAAAAAAACAAAAAATTCTCTACAGTGGCAATGGTGGCAATGGCTCCTACAGTGGAAATGGCTCCTCACTGCACTTATCCCCACAATTGACACAGAAAGCTGGACGAAATGTACCCTGACACTGTTTACAAATTTTACAATACCGTGTACCTACTATATAAATGATAAACATAATAATTTATTTCTTTTTCGGTGTTTATTTTTGGGGTGTTATGCCGTGTTGCGCTACCTCCTCCTTTAGCCAACGTTTCGGACATAGTTACAGTGTCAATCATCAGGGCAGATGTGTTGAAAAGGAGGAGGTAGCGCAACACGGCATAACCCCCAAAAATAAACAAAAAAATGCTTTTGGCCGTGAAAATTTATTTCTTCTTCAATTAAATTTGCAAACAAACGAAGTGATTGTATTTAAATGCTCATGTTCTCTGTTAACACCGTCTTGCGTTTCGAAAATGTCCACCTGTATGATTGCATTTTCTTAGATTTCGTAAAAAAAAATTAACTGCACATATGGATTTGACCTTTTAATCTGAGACCACCCCAGTTGTATATAAAAAAACCCTTCTGATCTTCAATCTAGACAATACTTCACAGACGAGATTAATTCAAGTGTTTGTTTCCACCTGGAAGATCATCCATAATATGAAAGAGAGTGCTGGGAGGAAGACGTAAGACCAAGAGGAGGTGGTGGTGTGAGGCAGTGAGGAAGGTTGAGAGGGCCGGGGGTAGCCAGACAGAACTATCTCGTGTTTGCAATCTTTATGATAGTATAAACTGCCGGCCATGGCGATCCCTGCAGATAGATGCAATCCTAATTTACACACGTGAACCCCCTATGCCGGTAATCGTCGGATTGAGGGAAGCGCAGCGATAAATAAGTCACACCACATTGCCGGGTTTGAAGGTAAACCCTGGAGCTTGTACCAACATATTACTATTATTATAGTAAGTAGGTACTTAGTACGTACCTGTTTGATTTTTTCCTTTAATGCCAAACTTTAACTGAAAATCAAACCTAAACCTAATCAACACTTTTTTCCCTATTTCTTTAATCCTTACATAGTCATAACAATTTTAAATAATCACTTGCTTTCTGGGGGAAAGAAAATAAGATAATTTATTTACCGCTAGCTTCTGTCAGAAGCCAGTGGAATTGTGACAGATTGGGGAATGTTGTGAGACAGATTGCGAAGATTAATGTTGTGAAATACCTAGCTATTCAGTTCTGTACAAAATAAAAAATGATTACTTTTGGATATTTTTTGTGGCATAACCATTTATTAAATTGAAATTTAGATCGTTCTGATAGTTGATAGTCATTCACAATCAATTTGAAAACATACAATAGGCCACTTGCATTGAATTCATAACGACATGGAAAAAATCGTGTGGATAGATCTTTTTATTAAGATTGCGAAAATAGTAAAATTTTTTAGAAATGTACAGTTTTTTTATTTTTTATTAAATAATTTCATTATTTGGGCTCGTGACGTCACTACATGAAAATGTCCCGTCTCCGAAAATGAACCTATTAATTTTGTAAAATTCCACCCTGATTTTTTTTTATCTGGCATCACTTTGATTTCAGACGAATTTTTTAATTCGTTCACTAGATTTATTGTTTGTTCTCTGCGAACTTATCATTTGGTTTTACTGTTTGACAGATGTTCTGAAGAGAACCCCGTACATTTTAAAAGTCTGTAAGTGTTTTAGAGGTATAATGGTTATGGTGCTGATTTTAATTATAAATCATATTTTATAATATTGTTATTAAATAAATAAATAAATTATTATAATTTACAAGTACAAGTATATTACATTGGATTTATTCGGATATATTCGTTGTACATTATAATGATTTATGATCAATAAGATGGATTAAGGAAAAAATATTTATGAGATGTAATATTTTTGGTAAGCCTCGTTATTCTCCTGTGCCATTCGTGTGGAAAAAGTTCTTTTTTTATAATGTTTTTCGGCTATGTAATTATTGTTTTTTCACACCTATAAAATTATGTCCTGTCTTTCCGGTTTATAAAAAATGGTCTGATTTTTCGGATTGAAATTTTCAAAAAATCCCAAGGGTTTCAAAAATACGATTAAAAAAAAATACAGAATGTCTTAGAATATTTGTCTAAACCGGAAAAAAATGAAAAAAATGTGATGAAATTGGCCGATTACTTTTTCTAATTTTTATTTCGCTTGATTAATTCCGAATGGTTTATGTCAGAAAAGCGTTTTAATTATTCATCACGCGCGTTCATAAACCACCCCTAACATAAAGTGCTGTTCTTTGTTGCAGTCATGCCTATTATGTCGTCGGCGGTAAACGTATTTATATTTATGTACGTTATGAAGACAAAAAATAAGCCCAGAGGTAATGTTGCATAGACGGTAAATGTTACATGTGGCATATGCATCCGTAAATAAGGCTCTTTCCTCGCGCTCACTTGCGTGATAGGTATATGCCATAGAGCACTCAAACTAGAAACATCCAAATTCAACGAAAAGATCACGACCCTCAGTAAAAACTACAAGGTATTATCGTACTACCCTTTAAAACACACATATTTCTAGTTGCGACCTTTTTGCTGTTGTTCGGTGGAATTTTTGAGCACCCAGACAGTGCGAAGGCTACTCTTCACATATTACACATTAAATGTAACCGGAATTTAAGGTAGAGTAAACCAAATTTGAGCGAAATTGAGGTTATGCATGGGCAAAAGGTCCGTTTAAAAGTAACTTTATTAAAGTTGTAAGTTACGCACGTAGACACATACGTGGACAAAGGTTCTGGCAGAATTAGGTGGATTAATTCTGTGACAGAAAATGTGAAAATAATTCTTCTCTTTTGGCTCAATACTTTTTTATAATAAAACAATTTTTGAATACTGTTTTTCACTTTATCAGTTTTAGTATGTGACGTCATCGTTATAGTAGGTATATTCTGTATTTTTGACAGATAGCAGTTTTTAACACCTCAGGCCTCGAGCATATTTCGTCAGATCTGCAGATTATTTCCGCTTTGCAATAAAATCCAAATAACTTGAATATTTTTTAATATTTCCGAAAACTAAAAACTATTTTTGAAAGGTGATGAAATACGCTTTCAAATTTTATTATAAGAAATAAATGTATAATTTTTGTACAAATTTATTCATGCAAAAATGGCTTCGGTTTTTTCTAACTAAAATTTCTGATAACAAAGGGGCATACATTAACTACGTGAGCAGTTTTTCTTCCCATCTAGACCCCCCCCCCCCTTGGCGAGATAAATTTGGGCCACTTCGTATATTCTTTTTAACGTGTGATTTTGCTGAACCCCCCCTCTTTTGAGCTCACCTAAGCCATCTTCAAAGAAATACATTATTTCTCCATGAATCACATTTCCCGTGCGTTCCCGTTCCCCTTCCGCGTCCCCTTTCTAGCTAGCTTTGTAAATTATGGCCTTTATGTTATTCTGATGTGTGAGCTATATTATTGTACAGTTTCATTAAAATTCATTCAGTAGTTTTTGCGTGAAAGAGTAACAAAGACACATACATCCAAACAAACTTTCGCGTTTATAATATTAGTAAGATAAACGTTGTAGTCACCATTCTTTTTTGTCGTTTCACGTAAAAATAATTAATAAACAATTCACAAGATCTCATAATATTTCTTCAAAATCCGGTCTCCGTTTGGTTTCATAGAGTTGCGCATTAAAATTATTCTGTCGTTAATTTTTTTTTTATTTGAATACAAAGTATAGTTTCTTCTCTTTCTAACACCGAACAGATCATATATCTCTACATGATCGTAAGGGCGACACAACGATTTCTATGAGACCTACATGAGCTGTTCCCAAAAGCGAACAAATTAGCCTGGCGGAAAGACGCGTGAGAAGGAAGTGAACAAACGTGGATGACGTCAGTACGAGCTCTCGCTGGGAATAGTTTATTTATAGTGACCGTGAAAATGATCTAAAGCCGCATTTATGAAGTAGTTAATTTTATAATTATTTTTTGACAATTTTGTAATTATTTTTTGAGGCTTGGACTACCGCTACATTATAACGTTTGGAATTACTTACACCGACATTATGCAGGAACGTTAACTAATAACTTTCATAAAACAACGTGTACATTATGATGGATAGAAAAGAATAAGGTAAGCTCTCGAGCCATTTCATACAAGCAGTGGCGTGCACAGTGTTTTTGATCAGGGTAGGGAGTAGGAAAACCGCCGAATTGAATTTAAAACAAACTTACTACAAATAACTCCCTTAGTACAAGTTTTCGCTAAGTGTGCTTGCTGCTGGTAAGACAACTAGTTGATAGAAATAGATAACAACAGATGTCACTGTCGTCACTGATTGCCATTTGCTAATTTTGTTCCAGAAAGCACTGCCTAATATTAACAAAAAACCTCATAGAAGCAAATTCAAAACGACAGTTCTACTCTATGCTGTGTGCGTTTCGTAAACATTGATATTATATCTTGTATGAAGTTAGCTCCAAGCAGAAATAATACCTGCTTAGGCCGCATTTTAGTGAGGCAGTCGGAGGGCGCGCGTGTAGTTTCTAATTTCAGTTTATGCCACGTTTGTAGTATGCCGTTTGATGAGGCGCTCGCTTAGTTTCGGTTGCTCAGCTTTTTCTCGCTTATTTTTGAAAGTGTGTGTTTATTTTTAGCAATAATTTAATAAATTATAATATTATTTACATGCTTATGTTTTACAAATACGGTAGGGTAGGCAGTGCTTACGTGCCTATATGGAGTGCACGCCCCTGCATACAAGGTATCCGGGGGCAAAGTGCTTTACTATACTTTACCCCGGACAACTTTATTTTTACTTCTACCATCATGTAGAATCGCCTCCTGAAGTTAATGCACTTTACCCTGGACGCCCTGATTTTTTTTGATAATTTAATATATAAATCTATGAAATATATGCCATATCTATTAAAAACGCCTTTATAGTAAGTTGGCTAAGTTGGCATCGCGGCTGGATCTCACCCAGGCGTCGTGATTTCAATTTTTCGGTTGACCAAGTTCTCCATCATGATACAAGCATTTTTTCCGCTTATACTGCGCAGGGGATATTCAAATTATTGTCAGGTTATTCATAACTTGGAACGCTTGTTTGTTTCATCTTCTAAATATATTTCAGATATTTACAAACTATCTGTGTAGTTTTGTAGGTATTTATTATCATTACATTACATTATTATTATTATTATTACATAGTATAAAATGAAGTCGTTAAAAATGGATGTGCGCGTTAATCTTTTAAACTACGCAACGGATTTTCATACGGTTTTCACCAATAGATAGAGTGATTGAAGAGGAATGTTTATATGTATAATACATGTAAATTATATTAGAGAAAAGCCGAGAAATTCAAAGAAAACATATTTTTGTGCGATTTAAAACGGCTGGCGGGCCGTACTATAGTCACTTTTGAAATTCGTTCTACGGAAGAATTTGGAAAATAGATGTCCTAGAGTAAGTAGGTATTTGATTTTCCCTTTTCAAATATCCAGTGTTGCATTGCAAGTATTGTATAATTAGTGGCGAGTTAATTAGTTTATATGTTTAATACATGCTTATTATAGTAGAGAAAAGCCGAGAAATTCAAATATTCAATTCAGGCAGCGGGCAGCTGGCAAGCGGGTGGTGTGGATTTTATAAAGATTGGGTAATGGCGTTGTGTTTCGTTAGCCACAGCAACGTGTGGCCGGGTCTGCTAGTTTCCAATAATAGTGTAAGTAAAGCCGTGGATCATATATGAACATTCTAAGAAGTTTCGATCGATGTTCTTATTTTTAATCGACTCAATCGACATTAATGACCTTCAGTCCATCAATCGACACGATACAAGCTCAGCGAGTTGAGTCGCCTTCATTTGAAATCTGGCACTGTTTCCCTTGCAAGCATCAACAAGCATCGAACACGGTCGTAAGGCCCTAGATCACGCGTCGGAGAGCAAAAAGAACGCTGGGAATGGGCGTTTATTCGCTTATCTGGGCCTTTTTATGTCAGAGCCATCGACATGTATCGTACACGGGCAATAATCGCACTGGATAATGTAACGAGACTCGCAAAATGATCGTTAAATCCCTTAACGATAATGTCCCTACCCGGGGCCCGCGGCCCGCGCCGGGATCCGAAAGGCTTAACCCTAAACTGACGCGTTCGCCCGGAAAGCTCCCAAGACTTCTGCGGATAGAACTTGCTCGAAGACTTATAAATGCGTTATATGTTTGAAGTTTTTCGTTTAAAATACACCGCAAAAAGCTTTTATAAGGTAAGTTTGGTACGCTGATGTGAGAAAACTTGTTTTAAGATATCTATATACATATATAAAAATCAAAATGTGTTTGCTTGGGTGTATATGAGTTGTCTTTGAGTTGCTAAACCATCCATCCGATTCCGATAAAACTTTGGGGATTTGATGTGTGCATACCCGCGATGGTTTCAATATATACCTAATAGAGAGCTCTGGAATTATTAAATTTTTATAAAAAAAATTGAAATAGGTTGTACGCGAGCTGTTTGAAAACTGAATGTACCAGAACTGAGTGTATGGTTTGCGGGAGGGTGGAAGGGAACTCGGGAGGGGGGTGTGGGGAGAGGGAATACAGTGTGGGAACGCGTAAGGGGAAGGGGACGCGGGAGTGGAAGTGGGGAAGCAGAGGCGGAAGGGAAACGGGACGAATTAGGAAGGACACGCAGGGAAAAACAATTTCAAGCGCGTAGCAACGCATGCCGGGAACTGGCTAGTATTTATTATAATGTAGTTAGCTTGATATACTCAATATAATGAAGTTGGTAAGGATATTAGAAGTCAGTTTCCACTCAATTATCAACATTCCAGGTTTTAATAATATTTTTGCAGTCAAAGGAGGGTTTAGTTTTAGATATCTCAAATGCGATTAAATTAAACTTTTCTCGATAGTTTAATTAAAAGTATCCTCCCTTTACCAATGAGCGTTATAATTAATGTTACTTCTATTCTATTACTATTGTAACATTCAAAAGAGTCTAATTATTATGAGTGAATTTTCAGTACTTACTTGGCAATTTTACATTTTATTTTCAAATTGCAATTTTTTTTATATCGTGGCAATAAACTGACTAAAACTGATATTGACAGTTTGGCGTTTATGACAGCGCCCTTGAGGTGATTTTTCACGAAAACGGCTCTTTATAAATCAGCCAAATATTATTATTATTATTATGAATCACTGGCAGATTTCAAATGTCTTTTTAAAAAATCCCCTTTTCTTATTAATAATGATAATAATATTTGGATGATTTATATAGCGTCATTTTTGTGAAAAATCACATCAAGAGCGCTGTACAAAGTCATAATATATTTCTACAATTTTGCTTCTAACCACAGACTAGATAATCCATTATAGCAACTTATGGATAAAATATTGCAACCACCGGTTCTTCGATCACATAGGTATACAAAGTTATAAGTTATAAGTAGAGTCACGTGGGGTAAAACCGTACGCAGTTTTTACAATGGGATTTTTGTATTAAAACGCTTTACCTAGGTATTTTACTAATTTTTTTTGGTTTATTGATAGGTACGATTGATCATTAAGGCATCTCAAACAAACATAAAAACCTTATGTAGTTCATAAATCAAAAAGTTATATAAAAATGTTTACATGCATGTCGATTACGAACACTTACCCCACGTGCGGGGTAAGTATTCGCATACCGTAGAGAAGTGTTCAAATCAGATTAGTGGTTATCTTTAATAGAATTATCACTTTGCATTCGTGTAACTAACAATATTTTACCAAAAATTATCATAGACCACATCGCTCTGACTCAGTTGGTTACACAATAGCACACATCGGTAAGCAATCATGTCGATAGCAGATGCCAAAATTTAAGAAAAAGCACGAAAAACAGTAATTTACCTACCAATTTTTATTTTCAAATTAGGATTCACTGTACTCATATCCTGCTTCAATGCGACCCTAACGCTACTGAATTAAGGAACGTGCGGGCGCGAAACAGGCACGATCACCTCGGAAACATCATTGCGAACACTTACACTCTGCGTACGGTTACCCCACGTGACTCATGCATTTGACCAATAAACACGGTACTACGTATAAAAATACATTTATATATGTTTTTTTTATTTATACTCCGTAAAGGTGGAAAATATATAGGACAATTCACCATCTTACTTAACAATAAAACTATATTTCATTTCCAGACAAAAATCTGCTTAAATTTCATAACGTCTTATAACTTAAGTGTTTTTTTTTTCTGAGAAAAACCAAACTGATTTACAGCTTTATTTTAATAGATTTAGCACTCGATGCAATCAGATAAAAAAAAATTGAAATTATTTGGAAAAATCATGATTGGGTATTTGATAATACCTATATTGACTAACTCTTTCAAGCGATTGTACAAAATTAGATACGGCCGTGAAACGATAATCACATCTTTGTTAATGAATGAAATACGGAAAAACAAATCAATTTAAATTGAATTATCAATTAACAATTATAAACACCTACACGATTAGCAGCGCACCTGCGAAAGTACCTACGGGATGAAAAGATCTTGAATATTTCCTCGGACGTAAAAAAAACACCATCAAACTGATGCAAATTTCAGTCTGCAAATCTCCGGTGTATCTGAAGCTAATCAGTTATGCACGCATTTGATGGGGTTAGCGTTTACAGCCTGCAACTAATGCGTTCTAATGCAGTTCAACATTTAACGTAATGGGGACCTGACCCCCCCATCTTCCAGGTGATCTCCGCAACTCGTCAACTCTGAATTCTAATAGAATATTTCTGGCTTCGGCATCGCTCTTGAGGTGTGACCAATCAAATGTATTGCCTTTCGCTCAGTTCGAACGCTTTAATTGTAAATGAACTAATGATGAATGTCGTTAGAACTTCGGGGTTAGACGAGCAAATCCTGTAGCTCAAAATATGCCAAACCGAGATAATGGACTTAAATACTAAATATGAATTTGTTGAATAATCAGGATTTTTTAATTTTCGTATTTTAATTTCAAATTATCAAATATATGTAATAGACTGAGCGTAGCGAAGTCCTGTTTTATCTCAACTGTTTTGCATTTCTTCTATCTGTAATCAATTTGGGAGGCGGGGACGGGTACCGCCGCCCCTGGAACCTTTATTGGATAACCAACACCTCTGCCATAGGTCATCCCAAGTGGTTCGCTACTTTTGGTGATTTAGCAGGTGTGCCCGGGTTCATGGGGTGAGGTTTGTCTCGGTCTTGGAGGCGGATGACCAGGACATACTGAACCCCAGATTCCTACCCACCTCTTAAACCCTTTTCCTTCCCAGAACTCTCCTCTCCTTCCTTTCCTTAAAAAAACCCTCCACACAGCATCCCCAAAGATGACATAGGCCCTAAGGGAAATTATGTTCCTCAGTGCCTCCCGTGTGTGGCTCATGTAAAAAAAAATTACGTTCCTTTTCCGATTCAAGATGTTGGTCATTTTAATGGTTCAGTAACGATTGAAGAAAGTTTGATGAAAGAATTGTCGTTGAGGTTGTGACGTTTGTGACAAATTATTTAATACTTTAGTTAAATACAAAAAAGTTACATAATACATGGTTAATGATTAAGTTGGTACCTATATTGTAACAGTTTAGCAGATTTTGATGCTTACTTTAAAACGCTTACCTATCTATCTAACAAAATTTACAATTTGGAAGGCGGGTACGGGTACCGCCGCCCCAGGAATCATTCGTAGGATAACCAACACCCCTGCCGTAGGTAATAATAATAATTGGATAAGGCATATTCTTGAGGCAGATGTAATTTAGACCTCTAGCACCGCAGTAGGAGGGATGGATTCGTACGTCTATTTGATTAATTTGTGTTATTTATTTGATTAATTTGTATTACTTTACAAAACTGTATCATTAAAGTAATATGGCTTATAGCGGCACATTTCAGAGTGAAAATATTATCAGTATCGCCCTGGTATAATAACCCCATTCAGAATTGAAACGTTGCTTGAAATGGCTTTAGCCGTGTTATTAATTTAATAATAACCACTTCCCCAGTTCCCGCTACTTCATCTCCATCCCTTCACCACTACCTTCAACCTTACAAGATACCCCAATAAATTATTGGTGATGCCAAATACACTCCAGACGGGTGTAGAATTCACATAAATAAAATAAAAATAATTTTGAAGGCTTAATTTTTTTTAGTACGTTGGAAAGAGAAGTCATTGTTTTTTGCAAACTATTAATAGTAATTTTTGGTATCCATCTGTTTTCTAGCTTTATCACAGGAGATCAGGCCCGCAGCAGCGGTGTTGTACCTATAACAAAGCCGATCGTTAACCTAGCCGTTGTAAATCAAACGATACCTGCCACGTCCGTCGTTCATCGCAGCTAATATTAAATTATATTTTTAACGACATGCGGACATGCCAACTGACCGCCTGCTGAAGTCTGCGCTCCCAAGAGTTACGAGTTCGATTTTCTACCGTAGAGTCGATAATAATCACGCCTTAAGCAAATCGGTGTGGATCTGCATTAATGTTTTAGAATTCAATTTGAAATTTGAAAATTTAATAAATTGACATTGGCCTTAGTCAGTGGGATTGTTATACCCAAAGATATTGAAAAACAATTTTTTTTCAGCTCGATTCTCGTATCAGACCAGAGACAAACTTTTACGCTTTTCACGATCGCTATTTTCATTTCTATTTTCATATATACGTTTTCAGTAGGCATCACTGCAGACAACACACGAACCATGTTGTATGCACTGATACCAACTGAAAACGTAGATATGAAAATAGGGATGAAAATAGCGGTCGTGTAAAGCGAAAGTTTGTGTCTTTGGTCTCTATGCGGGAATCGGGCTGAAAAAAGTGATGGTGTAAAACGGCCATGACTGCTCGCTTATATCTATGTGATGTAATTTTTTTTTAATACAGAATAGTCTTTTTTATTCGAGTTGGTAAGTACATGGAAAAGAACTGCATCTGAATTAAGAACACTCATAGGTACCAGTAGCGGTCCGTGAGTTTTCAGTGAGTTAGAGTGCTAAGATTGAAAAATACGACGTTTTTGATGTTGTCGTAGCTGAAAATGATTTTTTTTTTCAAAATTTCAAGTTTTGTATGAAGCTATACAGAAATGTGGATGCGACGTATCCCCAAACTGAAAAAAACCCTGAAAATCTTCAAGTAAAATATTGAATTTTAAAAAAAATAATAATTTTCAGTTACAACATCAATGCCGTCGTATTTTTCAATCTTATCACTCTAGCTCACTGAAAACTATATATGGTATAAATTATAAAGCCCAAATAATGGTTTATGTGACTCTTCAAATAAATTATCAGGCAATAAATTCAAAAGTGGCAATTTTTCATCAAGTTTTATTTATTTGTTCAATATTTAGGTACTTATAAATAAAAAAAATATATATATGTTATGCTGATTTCATAAAACCGCAAAAAAAATGTGTTTGTCCGGCTGCAACGAATATCCGAATCATACTGACACAAATTTAAAATTTTTTTTATTTTAGATTTCACGGTCAAAAGTATTATCGTGATTTATTTTTGGGTATTATGCCATCTTGCGCTACTTCCTTCTTTAGCCAGTATTTAGAACAGCGTTACAATTTCCATTATCAGGGCAGATGTGTGATGCGATATGTCACACATCTGACCTGGTGATGGATACAAGGACATGAATAAAGGAGATAGCGCAACACGGCATAATACCCCAAAAATAAATCATGATAATTTCACACTTATTCTTTAAAATGAGACTTTATTGAAATTAGAAATTACCCCGAGAGAAACTTTCACTCATTTGGGCACGATTGCCTTCCCACACCGGCATAGCTTTCAAAGAGGTTTTTTCATCAAAAAGATTATTTTACATGATCTTCATCATTTGCACATATTGTAGTATGTACTTAAAAACAACGTAGTATTTTAGTAACATTATCATTTTTGAATATCCCTGACAGAGAAGCGACTACAAAAAAAAAAGAAGTCTGTCAATGTAGGTTTCAAACAGATACCAGTATTACTCATGAAATAAAGACAAATAAAGTCTTAAAGTTTTCAACATGTATCCACTTTCCAGCTACCCTGTTCATCCCTCATTAGGGATTATGACAGCCGGGGCTAATGAGTGAGAGCGGGGCGCGCACACGCGCCGGGTATCGGGTGACCAGTAAGCCGCTGCCTACAGGGCGCCTCACGGGGCTAATGCTAATCACCTAACATACAATACACACACCCTGTACCTACCAGTACTACACAGAACACCGTGCACTGCAAAGTGGGGTCAAATGGTATGATCCTAAGGTTGCTGGTGTCTTGTTACAAAAAAAAAACTGTAATTTTTCTTTGCACAACATTATTATGTTCATTTAGATGTGCCGCTGATAGCTCCGTTCCAACCTAAATATAATTGATATGCAATAGAAATAGAAGTTACAACGGATTTCTCAGCGGCTACCTAGGTATTGACAAGTTTGAAATCTTGTAGATAATGCATAGTTAAAACAACGACAGCCGGCGTGGCCGAGGGATACCGTTCTTGACTCGCAATCCGAAGGTCGCGGGATCGAATCTTGGCATAGGTAAATATATTTTATTTGAATAATTTGTGTTGTTTTACAATTAATTCATTTAAAAAAAATGTATAGTACACTTGCGGCAAGTTCCAGAGTGGAAGACACTTCCAGTATCGTCCTGGTGTAAGACCACCATTCAGAATTGAAACGTTGCTTGAAATGGTGTTGGCCACGTTTGGTGCCCAGATCTGAATAGCCTGGTACTTCCTCAACTTCCTCTTCCACAACTCCTTCTCCTCCCCATTACCTTCAGCCGCACAATATACCACGAATGCCATAGTCTCACTGGCTCCAGACGGGAGTAGCTGGGACTCTTGTGAGGTATTCATGTTAAAAAAATCGAATTACGCACAATCTTACATTTTTTAAACGTTGACGCATACAAATAATTCAGAGTTCGTGATTTTAGAAATTTGTGTAAGTAATCAATATTATTTAAAAATAATATATGCATTAGGAAGTTTAATTTATAAACAACTAGCTGGTCCCGGCATGCGTTGCTATGCCATTTAATAAAGAAATTGTTTCTCCCTGAGTGTCCTTTCCCATTCGTCCCGTTCCCCTTCCACCTCCCCTTCTTCTCCTACGTCCTCTTCCCCTCTCGCGTTTCCACTCCGTCACCTCCACCTTCCCTCTCCCCACTCTCTTCCCCCTCCCCCTCCAACCTCCCCCCTTCCCCCCCCTCCCCCATCTCTCCCTCCCTCCCGCTTTCCATACATTCAGTTTTCAAACCTCGCGTGCCACCAATAGCAATTTTTTTATACAAATTTCATAATGCCAAAGCTCACCGGAAGTTTTATAAAAACCTTGTTCTGACAATAACGAACATACAAAATAAAGAATTATCCAATTTGGTGCAGTCGTTCGAAAGGTATGCGCTTAGCAACGCATTCAGCGATTCATTTTTATATGTAAGATAAAGCATCATGCGGAAATGAATTTCTTTAATATTTTTCCTCATTTCCCATAAAACAAGCTTTTCGAATTCGCAGGTAAGTACTTCTTAATTCTATGTTTAGATCAAAGATAATATATCTTTGGTTTAGATGCTTTTATAAATGCATACCGGTTATACATATGTTTTTTTTATTGGTGCCCTTTTTTACTCATTTAAAGTACTCTAGCGTGTTTAAATCGCACTTTATGGAACGCGCGTTTTTTAAAGTTACCATGGCAACATCAACAAATCAACAAAATGTGAAGTCTAAATGTCAACTTTTAACTATAAATCTGACAGGAATATTTTAAACGTCAAATAAAACATTACAAATGTTTCAAAATTTTTATTCAAAGTTTACATTCTTTTTTACATCGTTTACATTCTAATTATTTAAATGGGTGTGAAAAGAGCAGTTCGTATTATTTGAAATATTAATACCTCCGTTTTTTAAATCGGAGGAAATGCTGTTCAAATTAATAGTATTCTCGGAAGTCAATGAGGCTGCACTTTCATTAATGGCAGTTCCAATAATGTTTGAAACATTCTTCTTATTGCTAATGCTCTCTTCCACGTAACCAGTCGCCACAGCTGCCGATTTCCATCCTACTTGTCGTTGGATTTGATCAATTGTCATGCCACTATTTGCCATAATGGTAGCGGATGTACGTCGAAACGCATGTCCTGTATATTTCTCAGGATCGTTTAATTTAAGATAGCGTGCGGTTTGTAAGGGGCATGATCCAAATGTGTTAATACCAACCACTTGATTGGTGCACTTACCCTTATCATACCGTAAGAAAACCCTGTCTGTACTTACATATTGGGGTCGCAATGATAAATATTGCTTCATCAAACGCACATAATTAATTGCACCACTGTCGGCAACAGTAAAACGTCGAGCATTCACTGTTTTAGATGGTCGGATGGTAATAAGCAATACACTTCCTTCTTCTTTGATATCATATAAGGGAACGTACCCATACTACGTGACACGTTTAGGGGGGGGGGGGGTCTTCAAAATGTCACGCTCCATACAAATGAGCGGCGGGTTGCTTAGGATTTTGGTCACCGGGGGGGGGGGGGGGGGGGGGGTTAAAAATTGCAAAAAGTTGGTCACGTAGTATGGGTACGTTCCCTAAGCGTAAATCGCACAATTCACATCTTCTGCAAGAGCCAAAGATTCCGCAAATGGCTACCACCTTCAAAAATAAGTACGTAATGTCCGGTGCTTCCGTGAAAAACTTCCGCAAATCATCTTCTTTGAATACATACGCCTTCTTAGCAACGTCATCCTTGCTAATTGCCTTCATGAATGCATGCACTTTCACAAATGATTTTAAATCAACCCCTTTATTTATCCTCAACAGACATTGCAATTTCGAATGTATGGCCCACATAGTCGATGCTTTGTACTGTTCCGACATTTTCTGAAGGTAAGCAAGCACAACTCGTTCATCTACATCTACAACGTTTTGCTCCTCCATCCATGTTATGAACCTGTAGCTACCTGCGCTGTGAGAAGTACTTACTTAAGAATTCAAATTCAAGCAATTCAAATTCCAATTCTTTTGAACAGCAAGCTGAAACAAATTGTACTGTTGATTATTTTTTAACTGTCACACTCGATATGTTGATAACATTGTGAAAATTTTAATGGCATATAAAAAACTATCAACCGATGATTCTAGAGCTTTCTTTTAACTGTGTTTACGTAGCACGTTCAATTGCTACATTGGTGACACCGACGTTCACATTAGTGACCACGAAGTTTACATTTGTGAATCCGACAGTGAACACGACGCGTGCAAGTACGTCTACCGCGAGCACGTCGCGCACGAAATAAACTCTTCGGTGATAAATTTCGCGCACCAATCATCATCATCATGTCCCTCACGAGCGGTACATCCGAGGAAATGGGTAAACCCATCAATCAGCCACTACTAACACGGATGGAGCGGTTGATGCAGCCTCTCCAACAAGAGCTCGCTACTTTGAGGCGCGAAGTTTCGACACTACGCTCTGGCCAGCATAGGAGGAGCGCCACCCCGCATCGTTGGAGCAATCGTTCCCGCAGTCGGTCCAGAGGTCGTCAGCCCGAGGGAACATGCTGGTACCACTGGAAGTATGGGACGAAGGCAAGCAAGTGCACCAAACCCTGCAACTTCCAGCAGGAAAACGCGCGGGGCCCAAACTGATGGCGACCAGCACTAGCCCCAACCAAGTCAGTCGCCTTTTTGTTACCGACAGGGTAACCCGTACCCAATTTCTTATAGACACCGGCGCAGATCTCTGCGTTTTCCCACGACGCCTTGTCCAGGGACGCCCCACTAAAGCGACATACGAACTGGCAGCAGCAAATGGCAGCACAATCGCTACTTATGGCAGCCTAACGCTCAACCTGGATCTGGGATTGCGACGCGACTTTTCTTGGAGCTTCGTCATTGCAGACGTCTCCAGGCCAATCATCGGGGCAGACTTTCTCGCCAAGTACGAGCTACTGGTGGATGTCCGAAATAAACGGCTGCTGGACCAGGTGACGAATTTGACCATCACGGGAAAACGAAGCGACAACAAGATCGCTTCCATTAAGACGGTCACAGGAACGTCCCCGTATCATAAGCTTCTTCAACAGTTTCCTGACATCACTCGCCCTGACGGCGCCAGGAGGGAAGTTCGTCACGCAACACTGCACCATATTAACACCACGCCAGGACCTCCAACAGTCGAACGCCCACGACGCCTTGCTCCTGACAAGTTAAAACGCGCCAAGAAGGAGTTCGAGGCCATGGTCCGTCTCGGAATCGCTCGACCTTCCGAGAGCTCTTGGGCATCTCCCTTGCACATGGTACCCAAGAAGGACGACCAGTGGAGACCATGTGGCGATTATAGAAGATTGAACGCCAGAACTATTCCGGACAGATACCCCGTACGCCACATCCAAGATTTTGCACAGGCACTGAGCGGCACCAAGATCTTCTCAACGATTGATCTGGTGCGGGCATATAATCAAATCCCTGTGGCTCCCGAGGACATTCCGAAAACAGCAATCACTACGCCATTCGGACTCTTCGAATTTCCGGTGATGTCTTTCGGCCTCCGCAACGCAGCCCAGACCTTCCAACGCTTCATGGACGAGGTTACCAGAGGCTTAGATTTCTGTTACGCCTACATAGACGACATCCTTATTGCCTCAACGTCAGAGGAAGAGCACCTAGCCCACCTCAAGATATTATTCCAGCGCCTGCAGGAATATGGTGTTGTCATCAACACCGCCAAATGCCATTTCGGCCTGACTAAGGTCAAATTCCTAGGATACTCGGTGTCCGACGCTGGCACTTCACCCCTCCCAGATAAAGTGGAGGCCATCAACAACTACAGCCAACCAGCTTCCATCAAGGATCTCCGCCGTTTCCTGGGAGCAATAAATTTTTACAGAAGATTCATTCCCAACGCCGCGAGGACACAAGCTCCACTCAATGACCTCCTAAAAGGGAACCAAAAAGGCAAACAACTCGTGTCTTGGACTGCCGAAACAGTAGAAGCTTTCAACAAGTGCAAGGAAGCTCTGGCCCAGGCAACCCTGCTCGTTCACCCGAAGTGCGACGCCCCACTCTCTATCGTCAGCGACGCGTCTGATACTACAGCCGGTGCCGCACTCCACCAATTCGTCGCAGGTCACTGGGAGCCTCTAGCATTCTTTTCGAAGAAGTTTTCGGCAGCTGAAAAGAAATATGGCGCATACGACAGAGAACTACTAGCCATCTATCTCGCTGTGAAATACTTTCGCCACATGGTGGAAGGCAGGTCGTTCACCATATTTACAGACCATAAGCCTATCACGTTCGCCTTCCAACAAAAAGCAGACAAATGCTCACCAAGGCAATTCCGCCATCTGGACTATATCAGCCAGTTCACAACTGACATCCGACACGTCTCCGGAAAAGACAACATCGTCGCGGATGCTCTCTCCAGGGTCGAGACGATAGATACTCCTCTGGACTACGCAGCGCTGGCAGCTGACCAGATGTGCGACCCTGAACTGGAACAACACTTGCAAGGAAGTTCTAGCCTACAACTTAAAAAGATTAATATTCCGGGTACTGACGCGCATCTCTACTGTGACGTCTCAACTACCATAGCCAGACCCTTCGTCACGAAGAAGTTCAGACCTGCGGCATTTAATGCGGTCCATCAGCTGGCTCACCCTGGAATTAAGGCCACGGTTAAGCTCATAACTCAACGTTATGTCTGGCCGGCCATTAAAGCTGAGACTATTAAGCTCGCACGCAATTGCCTTCAATGCCAACGAAGCAAGATTACACGGCACGTGTCAGCACCCCTGGGAGCCTTTCCCAGACCCTCCGCTAGATTCGAGCACGTCCACATCGACATAATCGTCATGCCTTCTTCAGAAGGATGCCGATACTGTCTCACGTGCGTAGACAGATTCACGAGATGGCCAGAGGCATTCCCAATCCCAGACCAAGAGGCTGAAACAGTGGCGCGTGCTTTCTACAAGGGCTGGATAACAAGATTCGGCACTCCACTCCGCATTACTACGGACCAAGGGAGACAATTTGAGTCGAGGCTGTTCAGGCAGTTGAATTTCCTGGCAGGCACGACGCAAATCCATACAACTGCATACCACCCCGCAGCAAATGGCATGGTGGAACGATTTCAT
The DNA here is from genome assembly GCA_917880885.1 of Limnephilus marmoratus. NCBI lineage: Eukaryota > Metazoa > Arthropoda > Insecta > Trichoptera > Limnephilidae > Limnephilus > Limnephilus marmoratus. Next base: position 47,856,960 of record OU862909.1, on the reverse strand, counting down.
CGTCAACTGAAAGCAGCGATCAAGTGCCATCAGAATAACCGTTGGACGGAAACACTTCCCACCGTACTCATGGGAATCAGAGCAGCTTGGAGAGATGACCTCGCGACAACCTCAGCCGAGCTAGTATACGGCGAGCCGCTCCGCTTACCCGGCGAATTTCTATGTACAGCACGACCTAATGTTAACGACGACACCGGAAGCTTCCTCAAGGAACTACGGAAACATTTCAACGAGCTGAGACCAGTTGAAGGTACCCGCCATGGTTATGGACATCGTTTCGTCTTCCAAAATCTTCCCACAGCTTCTCACGTCTTTCTGAGGGACGACACAGTCAAGAGCCCGCTTCAACAACCCTACAGCGGCCCTCATAAAGTCGTTCGTCGGCACGAACGAACATATACCATACTGGTAAAAGGGAAGGAAATCACCGTGAGCATCGACCGCCTCAAACCAGCATACGTTGCTCAAGATCTTGAGAGTTTCACATCACACTCGCAAACCGCATCAGAGTCACCAGCCGCCACATCACAACCAACCCTTCCGTTGTTCGATGGCAGTAAGGATCGGACACACACAACCACTCGTTCTGGAAGGCGGGTTCGATTTCCCGATCACCTCGGTATCTGACTATTCCTCTTTCCACCGCAGCCATGTCTGCGTTGTCTGGGGAGGGAGTACTGTAGCTACCTGCGCTGTGAGAAGTACTTACTTAAGAATTCAAATTCAAGCAATTCAAATTCCAATTCTTTTGAACAGCAAGCTGAAACAAATTGTACTGTTGATTATTTTTTAACTGTCACACTCGATATGTTGATAACATTGTGAAAATTTTAATGGCATATAAAAAACTATCAACCGATGATTCTAGAGCTTTCTTTTAACTGTGTTTACGTAGCACGTTCAATTGCTACAAACCTTTCATATTCTTTTTTATTAACGTCTTTGGATTTTTCAGGTATTAACCGCGATTCTGCTTTGGTATTTAAATTATCAATTTTAGAACTCATTTTACAACACACAATAACTAGTAAAAACTGTGATGTCAACTATTAATCTTATGTGACAGATTGCAAATTAATGTTTGTGTTTTTCATTTCCATGACAACAAGATATTGTGATGTCACATCACGAATTCATTAATAGTTCTTATTTCCAAATTTTATAATTTATTTTTAATAATATCAATATTTATGTTTTCAAAGTGTACCAAAAAAAAAAAATAGCGTAAAGTATTCGTGGATAACTGGTCTTTAAAACACTTGCTTTATTTCGAGCACTCGGCTACGCCGTCGTGCTCGAAAAATCGCGCGTGTTTTAAAGACCTGTTTATCCACTTATATTTTAATATACTATTTAATCCCTATTTCTCACAAATGACGAATGTATCAGAGAGAAAAAACGGAACTCTCGGTGGTAAGACCATACTAATAATATGATTTTTTTTTTAAATACCGTTATCATCACTGTTGCGAAAGAATGAATAAATTGGTAGGCCTAGAATTTTGGATTTATAATCGACGTTTAAAACATATATAAATAATATTGTCAGTTGTAAATCGTGTTTGGTGGTTTTATATTATAATGCTAAATCATGTTTTACATAATTCAGTGAGATTTCCTTCTTTTCCAAATTTATTGACAAAAATCTAGGTAGTATATTTATTTGCTAGCAGTTTTCTGTCAGATCGTTCATTCTTCTGAGGAAACTTTCATTCTTAAGACACTCAATAAGGTAAATTTATTATCTCAACTACCCATAAACACAAAATAATATTATGAAAGATTCCCATCAGGTCTCAGACATATTCTGTCAGGAAATTTCCACTTGTCCAAATAAATGTAATATTTCAAAATTTGAAACCTGATAAAACATGCTTTCAAATGTTATTATTAGAAATAACTAACTAACTAACCATTACGCCGTTTCCCGCAACTCGGTCTTGGTACACACTCCTTGCCTCGTTCACATTCATACATCGTCTCATACGTGCTCTTCTATTATTCTCTTGACATGGCCCGACTCAAGTATCTGATTCACTTGGTCGTGCCTTGTCTTTCTCGGGCGTCCCCGACTTCTTCTACCATTCACATTTGGGTCATACTTTTTCGTTCATTTGCTCTACATGCCCAAACCATCGGAGCGTTCCTTTCTTGATTTTACTCATTACCTCACCACCACATAATTTCTGAAATATAAAATTTTTAATACAAACAAAAAAGTTTTAAAAATGGCACACCTCATGTTATTTTAATCTAAAATTACTGATAACGAAAACAAAGAAAAACACACAAATATATTTTAGTGGACAAATGTATTATAAGCGTTATTATCACCACCTCATGTTTTTGTCGTTTCTTAAAAAAAAATATTATAAAAATTTCTAGAAATTTTATACATTTTTCTCAAATTGCTATGGGAAACTTTGGTGTCATAAAGGTGCACATTTAATTTTTTCTTTTGCAAAATATTAGATTTGTATACAAAGCATCGAGTTTTCTCTTTCTCACAAGATCATACAGAATGATTTATTTGAGGCTTATGTGAGCTGGTACAAATATGGTCTCCCGTGATTGAAATGGGTTGAAAATATAAAAAAAATACTTCGTTATAAAAATAAATATAAAGCAAGCACGTTACTGTAAAAAATGGCAGACTTCTTTGTGTAAACAATTAAAAATTATTTTTAGAGAATTATTATTACACCCTCTGAACTTTGGAGTAAATAAACGTCAAACAGTCTGCATTTATGGACAAAAAGGAAACAATAACACACAAAACATGGGTAGAGAGTGAGAAAAGGCATACAGTTGATAGTTCCGTTGCAATATCTCCCTCTGTCTCGCAAACGAGACATGTTCTAGAAAGAGAGGATACACCATACTCTCAGGATCATAGGTACCCTAAATATTACAACAATGATTTACAGCTTCCTGTGCATTATTTCCCGCGTGACTCATTCCACGAAAAAATCTTAAATCGAGTCAAATTTTTAAATAAGTAAGTCTAAATTTAACTTCCCTTGAACAAACAAACCTAGGAAACGCAAAATTTTAGGTGTCAAAAATCCCATTTTCGGCTCCCCTCTCGAAAGCTGGCTCGTGTGCTATCATTGTGCTATGGGCGACATGGTCTCGGATGACAGCTAAATCACAATTATGCGCGCGTGTATTTAGATATTTTAGTTAGTGAATTTTCTAATTTATATCGACGAACTGTAGCTTTATGAAAGTCAGCCGTTACGTCGCTCTTTCATTAGCTTGCTTGAGTTTTTCTTTTATTTATTTATTTATTTGTTTATTAAGACATACACAGTACATTATAATACAGATTAAAAGTATGTTAAATTAAATTATTACATGGTTATGTACCTATTATGTAAGTCCATAGAATGTCATTTGGTAATTATGCCTGAGATATGAACCGGTCTTGTAACTTAATTATTGAATGAATGAGTAATAATAATAAAAACGAAGAAAAAAAGGGGGGGGGGGGGATAAGGAGACATTTTAAAATCAAGAATTATGAGCTCACTAATTGTAATCATTGTTATCATTGTCAAGTGAATCTTCAGTACAAAGCAGATTTCTGTTTTTCTATGAATGCAAAACTCTCTAAATGTGAATTTTGGTGTTGTGATATAAAACTTGCACAGCTTTTTCTATGGGTATTGTATATCAATGCAACTTTTTCATATGTACATTATACGTCGACGTAACTTTTCATGTGTATGTTATATGTGAACGCAATTTTTCGTATGTATTTTATATGTCAACGCGACTTTTTATGTGTACCTAATTTATATGTATGTCAACGCGACTTTTTATGTATATGTTATATGTATGTCAAAACGACTTTTTACGTATATGTTATGTGTCAACGCGACATTCCATGTTCATGTTATATATCAACGCGACTTTTCATGTGTATGTTATATGTATGTCAACGCGACTTTTCATGTGAATGTTATATGTCAACTCGACTTTCCATGTGCATGTTATATGTCAACGCGACTTTTCATGTATATGTTATATCTATGTCAACGCGACTTTTCATGTGAATGTTATATGTATGTCAACGCGACTTTTCATTTGTATGTTATATGTCAACGCGACTTTTCCTGTGCACGGTATGTGTCAACTCGACTTTTCGTGTGTATGTTATATTTCAACGCGACTTTTCATGTGTATGTTATACATTATGTCAACGTGACTTTTCATATGAATATTAATATTATATGTCAACGCAACATTTTTATATGTATATTATATTTTGCAAGTCAACTTTTTAAGCTTGTAAAGTCATCACTCTTGCGAACTTATTACTTTTGGAATATAGATTCAACTGTGCTACACATTTTCCAATTTTTTTCTTTAAAAAAGAGTGAGAAGAAAAAAAGGTTACTTCATGGTACCTATATAGTGAACACTGTTTTCAGAATCTTAAAAAAAATCATAGCATCCTAACACAAAAATTCAGAATACAATACAGAAAACAATCTCGTCAAAACATATGTGTCCACATTGTCCCGATTTTTTCATAGCTTCTTCAAGACTTTACTGTTTTTTTTTTGTCTCAACTTATGATAAACATATTTAATATACAAACAACCCTTTCTTTGTAACAGCAAGTTTTTTACATTTTTTTTTTGGTATGAAGAAAAACTTTAATGAAATAATGCACAACAAAAGGGAATAGAAAAAATGCTTTTTTATTTTTATCTGAAACGTTCTCAGAATATTCTCATAATATAATGATGCTACCCTGCGAACGGAAATCACTCCTTGTATCGATTGTGGCGCGTGCGAAGCGTTAACGCCACAATCCTGACTTCGTAATAATATTACTCCTAAACTCAAGAAATTGTTAGCAAAGTCAGAACATTCACAAAAAGGTTCACATAATTTCTATATTTAGCAAAATCTACACGAAGTAAATGTTTGAAATCTTTTTGAAACTTATGTATGATGTTTTCAAAATTGTCTATTGTTTTTCTATGGATCTCTATTTACATTCAGCTGTTGGTTCTGGCGGCTGTGCATACTCAGGGTTAATTTTAGACCAAGGACACTGCAAGGGAGGGTCTCGGGGTTAAGTTATGACATTTAACACAACACTCAGAGGCGTAGGTGACAACTTCAAGTTCTATGTGCATAATTAACGCAGCATATTCCTACCGACACTCATGTTATAGAAAATTTCGTTTAAGTTTATATCAAGATATTTAAATTAATATTCTTGTTTATTTTCACCTTAAGTGTTTGATTCAATTGATCTTATCTGGCAGAGATATCTCCAACTCCATTTCCACGTTTCCCAAAGAATTATGCAATCGTTAACAATATTAATGTTTTACTAATATTATTTTCTAAATGGTTGAGTATTGGAGAGTTGAGCGCAGAAATAGAAGGATTTATGCTTGCCATTCAAGATAGAGTCATTAATACTAAAAATTATAGAAAGCATATAATCAAAGATATAAATCAAATTGATGATTTATGTAGAAAATGTTTGGCTTTTCCCGAAACTATAGAACATATTATATCGGGATGTTCTATATTAGCGCCGTCCGAGTATACATTTAGGCACAATCAGGTTTTAAAAATAATTCACCAAAGTTTGGTAATTAAACATAACTTGATTGACTGCCGTAATATAGTACCATATTATGAATAAGAACCAAATTCATTTTTAGAAAATGAATTTTATAAAATATATTATGATAAAACTATACTAACAGACAGAACAATTGGTCATAATAGACCTGATATAGTTTTACATGACAAAATTAAAAAAAATAACTTATATCATTGATGTAGCTATTCCAAATTCCTGTAATATTCAAAAAACTATTTCTGAAAAAATAAGAAAATACACAGATTTAGGAAATGAGATTAAAAGAATTTGGCATTCTCGGACTATAAAAATATTACCATTTGTTATTTCGGCCACTGGCATAATACCTAGGAATCTGATTCAAAATTTAAGCATATTAGATTTATCAAAGAATTTGTATATAAAAATGCAAAAATCAGTAATTTTAAATACATGTAGGATTAAAAAAGATTTTTTAAATATTTATATTGAGGGATCAGTAGGATTTATAGGTTCAATTAGAAATGCCACAGAGCCGAACCCTCTGATATGAAAATATCTGGAGTCGGTGAATTATATTCCCATTTGGTCTCTAGTAGGTTGACATGTTATTCTTGTATTGTTTTGTATTTATAATACTTATATAGTGCAATTGCATAGCGTGGGTTGACTAGATGATCATTTGGGGAAGTGTGTGAAAGGGTTTAGTTTTTCCTGTGGGGAAAATTTAACCCGGACATTTAAATTTGGTGCGTAATAAAATAAAAATAATAATTGGATAATTTGTAGAGTGCCGTTTTTGGGAAAAATAACATAAAGGGCGCTGTACAATTTATTAAGAATTTTTAGGTTTAGATTTTATTAGATTTAGGTAATTTTACAATTTACAAATGAATTCAGAAACATACTTACCTGGCAGTTCCGTAAAACACACTTTAATTAGAAAGTTTATGCTTGGAGAAGATACGGCTGTGCACGCGGGGGACATTATATTTAAAACACTGGACATTGCACGATTTTACATTTAATACCCCCATCACTATTAGTATTACGTTTATGAAAGATTAGTGGCAAAAGCAGTTTCTCTAATGGATAAATAATTAAAATCGATTTAGGATTAATAATTTTCAACAATTCGTTTGCACCCATCAAAATTTCTACATACCTATCCAAATTAAAACTTTTATGAAAAAAATAAACTAAAATAACCTTTCTATTTTTTTATCGTGACATATAAAAAAAATAAGTTTTCATGTCATAAGGATCATATTTGCTAAGCAGAAAAAAGCTAAGCATTTCTACCGAGGATCCAAAACCTTCTATCGGTGAGTTCTGGCGTTATTAATTTTGTTTAGTTCTTTTTATTAAGTCAACGCATTTATTTTGGCTTTAAAATATGTGTGTATTTTGTAGGTATGTTAGATGTTAAAAAAAAATCTAAGAAAAAGTCTGCTGAAAACTTGGTAGCAATTGACATAAAAATGCTATGTTTTTGACAAAATACTTTTTTTATACATGCAGCTAATAAATCGTCAATTATTACTCATCTACGTCCTTGTTTGAAATTAAGATGTAAACATTGTTTCCGCAGCAGCCAAAACGGTAAAGGGTCACGCTCGCTTTGCTCACCCCCGATAACTTACCCTGCCACCCCCGCCCCTACCACCCCTTCCGCCCTCTGCGCCCCCGTAGCAATCACACCTCCACCCTGCACCGCACTCCGCACCCCGGCGACAAATTCTGCTCCCGTTCGCGTCTGCGTCTTCTCTCTGACTCTGGACCAGTCAATATATACATTATACACGCATACCCATCGTCAGCGCGTTGCCACTTCAGATATTTAAAACAACATCCTTATTCGTAACTTCCCTAAACATCCTAGACACGAGATAACAACATATTCCATAACACAAAGTAATAGATAAGTAGTAAATAAGATCAAAACTTACTGCAATCTTGTGAACAAATTTCAAGACTGCAAATTTTCTCATAAGGATAATGTTGTATTGTACCTATATTATTTTTTTAATGTTAGCTCCACATAGGGGGCCCTGGAGAAAAAATATTCTCTCAGGGCCTGTGTCATCTTTGGAGATACTGTGCGGTGTGTCTTTTTAGGGAAAGGAATGAGAAAGTCTAAAAAAAAAGGGTATGAGGTGTGGGTAGGACTCTATGTGTCCAGGAGTGACGGACGTTCGAAACCATCCCTCCCTCCCTCCGTGGGTATATTATCGTGGGCGGTACAAGGCGATGGGTCTAGAGAGTCCGGCTAGAGAGATCTAGGTTCCTCAACCAGTCTATCACCAATTCGGCCCGCCACGCATGAGGTGGGCAAAGGCATCCGTCGCCAAGAACTAGACCAATCTCAGCCCATGAAAGCGGGCACCCCTGATAAGTCAACGTATTGAATCGCTTGGGGTGACCTACGACAAGGGTGTTGATTGTACAATAAATGGTTCCCGGGGCGGCGGTAACCGTACCCGCCTACTATTGAAAATTTCTGTTGTGTTACTATTGGCATGCATTGCTCTATGACCAAAGGCAGGATGTGTATGTATAGTTTTTCAAGTTTGGTAATAATTTAATAAATTATGGTGAATTGAGAATGTCTATTTTATTATCATCTTTCGCTGATTGTTGTGGCTAACTGAATAAAAAAGCTTTTGAGAAATTTGTAATGTTTTTCAAAATATTCAAATATCTTTTACTCTTTATGGTTCGTTGTACTTGTTATATAATACTTAGTTATATCAGCATCAGTGGCGGTTCGTTAGTTTTCAGTGAGCTAGACTGCTAAGATTGAAAAATACGACTGATCACTTTTTTACTATTTTTTTTGTTGTTTATTTTTGTTACAAATATTTACAATATACGTATTTTATTGCATAACAAGCCGTTTTATGAACATTAAATAAAAATCGAGAATTTTACAATTATTTTATTATCAATTTGGGAGGCAGGATTTATTGGATAACCAACACCTCTGCTATAGGTCATCCCAAGTGGTTCGCTACGTTTGGTGACGTAGCAGGGTTGCCCGGGTTTATGAGGTGAGCTTTGTACGGGTCTTGGTGGCGGATGCACGGCAGGCCGGATCGAGAGAGAATGGTTGAGGGAGACTTCTCCAGTCAAACGCTTTCATCGTCGCCTTGCACCGCAGTGGGAGGGATGGATTCATTCGTCCGTCACTCCTGGACACCCTGACCTCCAGATTCCTACCCACCCCTAAGCATATAATATATGATTAGGGGTGGGTAGGAATTTGGGGGTATTGATATATTATATTATAATATAGCAACACCTCTATTACCCCTTTCTTTCCCAGAACTTCCTCTTCTTCCTTTCATAAAAAGATTCCCCACACAGCATCCCCAAAGATGACGTAGGGCCTGAGGGGAATTATTTTTCTCAGGGCCTCCTGTGTGGAACTAATGTAAACAAATGCAGATAAAAGAAAACGTAAGTAAACAACAACAAAAAATAATTTATTTATTTATTTTTATTTATAATTTCTCACCATACATGTGTTCTTATTTTTTTTTTACAAAAATATTAACCTCACTAGGCTAGCAGCCCGTATTGAGGTTAAATTCATAAATTTGAGTGGTGCATTTACACACAAATCACTAAAATACAAAAAAATCACTAAAATACAAAACACTACATCCAAAACACTAAAATATTATATGCGGAAAGTAAGAAATAACAATATTATATTGGTGACCAGATGGGTAATTTGTAACAATATAGACCATAAAACAAATCCTTAATAAATTACTATACCCACCAAGAAACAAAGGTAGTTCAAAACAACTAGGGTGACACTCCGATTTTTACAAATGGGACTCAAATAAAATCTGGTTATTTAAAAAATATATATGTTTATATATATCTTTTTATTTAAAAAACAAATATTATTAAAAAAAAATATCTTATTATTTTAAAATATGTTTTTTTTTTTTTTTTTATTATTTAAAAAAAGGCCAAGGATGAAAAAATAGTATGCCAATCCTCTGACAACACAAAAATCTTAACATTTTTTTAAAATTTAGCTAATGAATTGGAAGACTTTATGTAATCTGGCAGAATATTAAACAGAAGTGGAGTCTGATATAAAAAGTTTCTTTGGCCAAAAGATGTTTTAGTACTTATTGCGACAAAGTTCATTCTTGAGCCAATTCTAGTGGTATGGATTTGTTGGGTTCTTTCTGCAGAATAAATATTGATAAAAAATTTACAAATTATTTTAGAGATGTACAGCTGTTTTATACTCATAACGTCAGATTCCTTGTAAAGAAGTTTCGATGGATAACGAAATTTTTTTTTGTACATGACCTTAAGAATTAATTTGTGAGCAATATTTAGTGGCTCTACATTGGACTTTAGACAGGATCCCCAGCATACAATATTGTAAGAAAGTCGAGATTGTACTAAGGCATAATAGACAGATTTTAATTTATCTTTATCCAGTATATGACGAAGTTCTTTAAAAATATAGGTAAGTCTCCTGATATTTTTTGTTAACATGTCAATATGGTCATTCCATCTCAAATATTGATCAATATTTACACCTAGGTACCTTATACAGTCTACTCTTTCTAAAGGGTGGCAATTACAATTACAATTTTGCAGACAATTGTGTATAATTAGATTATGAGTGTTGGAAGGCTGACTTTTTGATGATATGCTAAAAGTTACATATTTTGTTTTTGATGTATTCAAAGTTAAGATGTTATTATTTAGCCAACTCTTTACTATTCTTAATCCTGAATCACATTTGTCAAAAGCATCTTTCCAGGTTTTACCCTCAAATATTAAAGCAGTGTCGTCTGCGAAACTAACAATATTACCAGGAATATCTAAATTACATAAATCATTAATGTAGATTAAAAACAATATTGGTCCAAGTACACTACCTTGTGGAACCCCAAATGAGATTTGTTTGCTAATGGTTAAATTATTATTTATCTCTACTTGTTGTGTTCTATCGCTAAGATAGGATTTGAACCAACTTAATGCTGTACTGGAATGTGAAATGCCAAGAGAAGATAATTTTTTGAGGAGTAATCCATGGGAAACCGTGTCAAATGCCTTTGATAGATCTAAAAACACAGCTAAGGCTTTGTTTCCATAATCCAGGGCACTAGTGACTTTCGACAATACCCTCAATACTGCATCACTTGTTCCTCTATTTTCTCTGAAACCAAACTGATTGCTAGAGAGTAGTTTATTTGTTTCTAAGAATGATACCAATCTCGACTTAGCCAATCTCTCTATTACTTTTGAAAGCGTGTTGAGTAGGGATATAGGTCTATAATTATTGACATCTAGTTGATCTCCACCTTTAAAAAGAGGAATCACTTTAGCTTTCTTACAGTGAGAAGGGAACATCCCACTCTTGAAGCTAATATTAATAATATGAGATATGGGACCAGCTAATTCGAATACATGGAGTTTATATATCATAACACTTATAGAATCAATACCGCATGAGAAAGACATTTTTAAATCATTTATCACATTTGTCACTTCAGAAATGTTAGTTGGCTTAAAGTCAAAATTGTCCCCGGTAATCTGAAGTTCAGATTTAAAATCATTCACAAGATACGTCTCACTGGTTTTATTATCACTGCACAAATTGTTAGCGAAACTTGGACCAATATCACTGAAGAAGTCATTAATGTGATTAGTAATTATATTTGGACTCTCTTCCATTGAAGTAATAATATTATTAATTTTCAATTTTTTTATGGTAGTTTGTTCCTTTTTAAGGTTTATGGCCTCCTTTATAATTTTCCACTGTTGTTTAATGTTACCATTGACTTCATCTAATTTTCTTCTGAAATATGCTTGTTTTGTTGTTCGTATTATCCTAGAACACCAGTTTCGATATCGCTTATAATATTCAAACAGTTCCAAGTTATAGCTTTCTTTTCTACATCTGTTGTGCAATAATATAATGTAATTATGCATTTGTACGATAACAAAAAAACCTAGGTACATAGGTACAGCCAGTTCGTGGATAAATTCATGATTTTTTAAAAGCAGGAAAATTTTACTTACTTGCTTATTGCTTTTATTTACATATAGGTACATTCATACATTATATTTGTGAATTTTTAAAAAAATCCGTATCCACAGAATTACTATTAAAATAACAATATATTTAAAGATTAAGAATTTGAACAAAACTTACAACAGGTAAATAAAAATATTTTTATCATTGGTTGTGATCCATGTTTTCATAAAAAAAATTGTACCGTATGTCGATATGCTTATAGACTTATGAAGTGAATTATAAGTGTTTAGTGCAACGAAAACAAAGTGTCTTTGCGCAAGCCTAGTTTTGCTGAGAGGAATCTCAAATACATTATTTATTCTATTGTTGAAGCGATTTTTATTTTCTGGTAATAAATTTTTTTAATTCAGTGGCTGATTATTATAATGAAAAGCAAGTTAAAAAGCTCGGCACAAAAGCTCGCTTCATCCGCATTCTACATCATCTGATAAATACTCTTTCGATATTCTCAATCTTGACATGACTTGACTCGAAAATTCAATTCAAATGATCATGCCATGTGTTTCCCTGATGTTTCCTTATATCCGTATCCACTTGTAATATTCTACTGAAACTCCCTTTTCAACAATTCACTCTGCACAATATCCAAACATAAAAGGGGAACAAATACGCGGCCATTTTTCATGCAAAACTTATTAATTACGCTAATCTTGTTCATTACGCTTACTGTCTTGCAAACTTTACGGATCATTTGTTTCGTATTAACTCCAAAATAACAGCTTTATCGGAACAAATGCATAAAAAATCATTCAAACACATAATATTTACTAATTTTCCCTGCATTATCTACTTTTGTCATTCCTCCACTAGTTATGCTTTACAGTCGTACGAGTACACCGGCTTTGAAATACAAGAATTGATTAGAGTCGAGTCATTTTGGGTGTTTCTTATTTATTTAATGGCGACTGCCACAGTGAGAATCTTTAAAAAGAGTAAATTTTATACTTCGTAGTAATGATTATAATATTCATTATAATAATATAACATCATCATTATAATATTCAAGAATTCATTGGTAAAGTATCTCATAAAACTTTGATTTATAGGAGGAATTTATCAATGCATATCAAATTATGATTTGAATTGCATAGCATTGCTTCTGTTAAATATATAAATTTGTCCTCAGTTGGTCGGTCGGCAAAGTGATTACATTTAAATCAGATGATAACTGTTGTCCGTATCAACAACCATTGTGGAAATACCAAATTGATAGCTTGTGGCGCAAGCCAAATAAATTAATGTTAGAAAAAAATCTTAAAGATGCCGAAATTTGTCAACAGATTTCGTGACGATCGTTTTGTGCGCTTTTGATGCGTCGTTCTCGGAATCTTGGAAATTGCTTTCATGTTTATTATAATACCCTATCATCGTACTTTGAATTCGTTACGGATATTATAAACCTTTTTTATGTACATACATAGGTAGGCAATACAGCCTTAGTTACAACAAGACTAAAACGAGTACCGGGTTAACCCGAAGTTAAGTTAAAAATAAACCCTGAAAGCACAGTCACCGATGACATGTCGATCAAGCGATGGGTCTACAAAGGCAGGGATATAAGAATAACTTAACAGTTTCATTGGGAGTTTTCGGGGAAATGGTTCTCTGGTCAAAAAGCAATGCAATAGCAGTTTACCTCACATATATATTGTTATATAATGATTGGTTACTTTTGTAGTTAAATTTTCCGAATAATGTATTAGGTATTTAGGTACCTAAGTATTTAGTGTCATTTCAGGCATGGATAAGAATAATTTATTCTGAATAGCTGTAATTAGATAGGTTATCTTCTTAATAGTTATTGGTACTTTTTTGTGACACCGCCCAAATTTCCCATTTATCGAAGTGGAATGGTGACAGGAACTGGCGGAGAAGAAAATGATGATTCTGGATAACCAGGCCGGGCAAATCTGGTCATTAAACAAATATAAAGTCATTAAAAGATTTTGAAAGATGGTCACTATTCTGAACGCTTATTAGAAGTAGGTACCTAACTGTCTTTCATTTAAAGCGATGTGCAAATTTTATCTACCTTCTCTCCATGTTATTATGGTTTCTAAAATCCGTGTGTGAAAAAATCTAAATCAACAAGATAAATTATAGTGATAATCAGGGCAGATGTGTATGAAGGAAATTGTAATGCTGTCCGAAAAGTTGGATAAAAAGGGAGGTAACGCAACATTTCGTCATATCCCAAAAATAAATCACGATAATACTTTTGGTCGTAAAAAACTCAAATCATATCAAACTAAATAAATATCATAAAATCTTCACGGACCCAATAAAAGATACACAGTCCATACTTTGAAATCTTTCAAGAATGTTTTACACGCTTCCGAGGGGAGGCAGAATAATTCATATCGTTGTCCTCCCATGATGAAGACGAGGGTTGATAAGGAACAAACTCCTGGCCCTGTATACACGTGTACATGGTCTAGTCCGTGTATACGCGTGCTAGGTGTGTTACTGTCTGTGTGTACACGGACTAGGTGTGTTACTGTGTTACGCCAGGTGTGTTTGTGTCGGTGTTACGTGCTGTGGGCTGCAGCTCACGTCTGAGGGGCTGTCATGTCCCGGACCGCGGCTGAGTGCGTCATTAAACATTGATATCATCTTTTGACGCGCGGTTTGGGTTCATAGCTTGGACTCGCCGACGTGGACGGGAATAACACCCGTAAGTGACGCGTTAACCCCGTGCTTTTATCAACAGATGATGTCCGATTTATTATTAACACAATAAAAGGAACGGCAACATAAGAAGATACAGCATTTCTCTAGACTAGAAGATAAAAGAAACACAAGGATGTTTTATACCAAGGTGTGAAAAAAATCACAATGGTAAAACATGATTGATGACGGAATTTTAAATAATGCTTTTACTGAAGCAAACTTGAAACAGGTAATTTAAAACCATTTTCATTTATCTGTATTATAGAAAACTGTTTGGTTCTGGCATCAAAATCTCTCGAACAGTGGCGTCACGAAATTTGTCTGTATTTTATGCCTTGATTTTTAGGATATCGCGATTATTTTTAGCTGACAAAGTCATGTAAACTTAATTATTTAAATATATTGCAGAGTTAAGAGTTCACATTGAATTTTATAAAAATAAATCAAAGATAAGTAAACATTGAAATGTAGTTGTTTTTGATACCTACTTTTGGAACCTGCTGAATAATTATTTATTGAATAATTATATTAGTGAATAAGAAGAATTATTTTTCCAATTATCAGAAATTCATAAAATAAAAGTTAGTATTCTCTAGATTAAGTAGTTACTCAAAATCGTAAAAAAATATATTTACTAATTAGATCAGAACGTTATTGAGTTGCAGTATATCCATTAGTAAACACAGTATAAGGCAGCGTTTAATTTATCAGTTGCATTGATAAATCAGTGGTGATTAAATAATCTAGATCTGAATGGTGGTCTTTCTTCTTTCAACAGATCGATCCCAATCAAACCACTCCAGGAGGTCCTCTAGTTACCACCTTAAACCGGATCTGAAACTTAATCTTTTACGAAAACTGTAGTTTTTATAGTACCTACCTAATGTATGCAGATACTCAGTTTAAAGCTATGAGACTCATGCAGCAAAGTTTATTTATAGATTAAGAAGTTGACAAAATTTTCTGGTGCATTAAATTTAATTTGACGAGGATTTACTTTAACTCGACCATTTGGCATTTCATTTGTCTACAAATTTGATTGTTATGTTCCGGTTCCGGTTCAAGAACGGTCCGTTTTAATAGTTAAGAAAGATTTTTTCAAATGTGAAATAGTTGTGTTATTAAATACCTGCTTACAAATAATAATAATTTCAAAGGAAATTTTGGTTTGTATTTAAAAAAAGAGAAAATTTGAATTATGCCTTTTTGGACGCCAAAGAAATCAGAACTTAAAATACATGTGTAGGTATTATTAGATTATGCAGGTATGCAGTATAAGCCTGTGAAGTGTCATTTGACTTCTGAAGCGTTTTTGCAATTATATTGTCGTATGTAGAGCAGAAAAGAAAAACCTTGAAAGTGGGGCAAAAGCAATCATACTATTTAACTATTTCATCTGGAGTACCCGAAGGGTCCGTTCTGGGCCCACTACTCTTCATCCTCTTTAGTCTTTACAAACACTAAAATAATAGAATCATTTAGCCATCTATCCTACTGCTACGTTTATGATCAACGCGTTTATTTTTACTATTTATCCGAAGTAAGATCAACTCGCTAGATAACCTCAAATAGATTGATGCTGAATCCTTTAAAGCTTCTAAGGACCACAAGCAGACGTCAGCAGGTTTGGTTCTCAAAAATGGTTATCATTAAAAGATCCTACCAAATTCAAAGTAACGCAATATAACCTTTTTAAACAGCACACCCTCTATTATGCCTACATAAATATTTCTTTTAAACTATTTTTCCAACGCATAGTAACTATTATTAAAAATATCTAATTTATTAGTTAATTATTATAAGTCGCAAACGGCCTTTAGATTTAGGCATGCTATTTAACGTAATTTATTTGATATTCCTAAATTGTTTCATTGAATCGTTCACTCATTGACATTGATAATTTATTACACTCCGTTTGAATGACCACGCGCTCCCAATATTGATTTGACCTTTGTGTATTATATTAACAAAAATTTTCTAGCACAAAGACATTATAAGGGATGAAAGGGAAACATCCCGTTTGGAGAGCCCATTTTGCCACTGCCCCTCCCCCGCACGCTTCGGACATTAACGGCGGAACTACATAACGGATACACTCGATATATTCAATGCCCTAACTGGAATTCGTGTAGGATCTAAAAATTAAAAGATTTTACACAACACTATGATTAACCGCTCTTGGTATGCCAAACATATTTGCTACAAGTTTGGTGATAATCTTTGATTTTTTGTCACATTAAATAAGGTTTTTAATACTGTCTTCCTATTGGAGGTTGACAATCTTCTGGATTCTCTCACTCTGCATACTACTTCTTTGAACGAATCAACTGTGAACAGCAGTTTTTTGTATTTTATTTGATCATACTCTATAACGAAAAATGCATATTTTATATTAGTAAGAAACAACTCTATATAGTTCTAGAATCAACCAAATGTTTTCAAAGCCGCGTGATTTTGTTTGGGTCTAACCCAATATTTTCAGACTAGTTAAATAAAAAAAGGCAATTAAGCTGAATCTATTATTTTACAGCGTTAGTTTGGAAAGTTCTTAAAGTGCAGTTATTTTCATAAATTGTTTATTTTGTATTAGATTTTATTGCGTAACTAACCTCTTCCTCCCGCAAGACGCAGCTGGACAATACTAGAGGGGGTGGTAGGGTGGCACATTGACCAGTGTCCCCTAATGTACCAATTTAAATGACTTTATTACGGAAACTGGAACATTCATAAGTGCCGAACGGTTCCACTATATCCATTGATGCCGGGCACTAATGGCCGTATAGCGTTCATAAACATCCGGTGATTTATATTGGAAAACTTTACATTGTTACATATGTGGGGTGTTTTGAAAAGAAAAATCTATTGAATTTGTGAAATCTTTAGTTGTTTGGAGTTTGTTTGCTTTGAAGAATTTAATTTTAAAATTGACAAACACAGCAAGTTTTTTTATAAACTCTTCTGTGACGGGTTACCTTTTTGATTAACAGCTTGATTAAGAGTGAAAATTTACCTTTGTTTAGCATTAATTAATAAAAGAGTTCTCAGCAATTAGTCCAATCATGAATTGTTTTTCAGAGAAAACGATCTTTTTTTAGCAAATGATCTAGTTAAAAAATAATTCTCCGAGATTCAGCACGATGCGCGATGGGTGGGATGTATTTAATTGATATTTATGTGTAAAAAGCAGCTGTTTCCTAAACCATCGAGATCCGCATCATACAATTGTTACAGATACAGGAATTTGTACCAAACCCAAATAAAACAAAAGATCGTATCTATTTATGCCAAGATTATGCTATGAAGACACAATAATGAAGTTGTTATTTAAATTATTATACTATTCAGTTATTTACATTTCCCCGTTTAAAAAAGATACCGTTAATACTGGAATTAATTGCAATGCTGTGATGAGTACAATTGTTGAAAGGCAAATACCCACCAAGTCAAAAATCCACACAGAAATACCGCTATGGAAGGAAAAGATAGAAAAATGGGGAATTTTATTCAGTCATTTGTGAATTTAATACAATGCTCTAGTAGTGGGAATCAGAGCAGCGCAAGAAAAATTTCATTTGTATAGTGTTTACTTAGAATTTCAATCTTTTTCGATGTCGACAGTGACAAATGTAAAAATTAGAATTTCATTCTTTTGCTTGAATGAAATTTATAAGTTGCTTATAATAAAAACTGTTACAGGTGCATTCTATGAAAAGAATATGTGGGTATTAAAAAACGAATGAAATGTAACTGATTATATTTTAAATCTGCGGTCTTTGATTAAAACATGCACAAAGATATTTTTTTAAAAGAATACTCTGAAAAGGTTTCACTGGTTTGTTTGGTTTTGTGGCCAATTTATGCATGTACAAGTTAGAATTATTACAGTTATACCAAAGGAAAGAGTCCCAAAAATCAAATGTAATAAGACAATTACATAAAAAGTATAAAATTTTCACGCATTCCTCAAAAACAATTCAGTCCACGTTCAGCTCAGTAATGTTTTTTGGGTTTCTTTCTGTTTTTGCCATGACGTTTTTCACAATTGTTTTCACCTCAAATAATAACCGTAATACTTCTTCCAAATCAATGTGCTCTAAACGTTTATTTACATGACCCCATAGTTCGCGCACGGGTTGCTCTTTGCTAGTCTCTCGTTGTCGGTTGTTGGCTGTTGCCGTTGCTGATTGTTGGTGGCTGGTTGTGACTGCGGCAAAAAGGCTTGCGGGGATAATTGATTAAAGCGTTGCACTTCCGTTGCCGGCGGTGTCACTAATGTCAAGGCTGTGGCCGCTGGTATCCACAGTAGCAGTATACACCTACTGTCCACAGTGTCCAATGCGCTCTGTTCTGTTGCTCGTTGGTGTAAACCGGCTCTACGGGATGGTAGTATGACGACGCGTAATATTGTTCTTGCAGGGATGGTACCAGCTGAGATTAAGCTAGCTGGTTTAAGCACTGAAGAATTTATATAATAATGTTCGTTTTGGAAAATCGCTAACGTTTATAGTTTAGGTTTCATTGGTGAGAATTGAAAACTTAAAAACGCAGCGCAAAAAAAGTTTGTCAGTTATTAAGTTGGGACAGAAAGTAAGTCAATACAAAATTTATTCCACGGATTAGGGGCGTATTTCACCATCCTCTTGATAGTTTAACCATGGGATGACGACATGACGTGTACTTCAGATTAACGGTTTACGATGTATTTATTAATAAAATAATAGCCGTACCGGATAAGTTAAATGAGTTACCTATCAATTTGTTTACTTATTTATTTACATTATCTATATCAACGGGACATTAAAATATTTTAATATCTTTCTTTTATCAATTTGGGATCGAAACCTATTTTTTTTCTTTATTCGGTTTATTATGTATCACAGTTGTTGTGAATTTTTCGATCACCGTGCAAGTGCCCGTGCATCTAGAGAAAAACTGACTAACCATCACGTCGTTTCACCGCAGAGGTAGGCAGAGAAGATTGACCGCCACACAACTCCGTCTCGGCACATAACCCTTGCTTTGTTTACATTCATGCATCGTCTCATACATATTCCTCTGTAATTATTATTTTTAAAAATGTTTTAAAATGAGATCTGTGCTGAGAAAAATTAAACGATAATAGATAAATTTTAATAAAAATGATTTTTTCTTCATATTTTTGCGAAACAACGATATCACCATAATAGAGGGCCAAAGACTGGATCAATTTTATCGATTGATTATTTTTTACGATTGATTCGACTAGCCGCTAGCGAATGGCTACTCGCGGCCTGGTAGGGCTCGCTGCGCGTTGCTCGCGGTCGGAGGCGAATTGAGATGTATTTTTCCGTCTTGCTCGTAAAATGACACTAAAATTCACTGTTTAACGGCAAACACGCCAATAAACTGTTAACCTAATCGCTAATCAGCGGACAAGTGATTTGACTATTACCTAAGCATAATCGAATTTGAATACATTAAACACGTCACTGTATCTTTTATGACAGTGGCAATGTCCCAGGAACCATAAATACTGAATATTCATTGAAC
This sequence comes from Limnephilus marmoratus, assembly GCA_917880885.1. NCBI lineage: Eukaryota > Metazoa > Arthropoda > Insecta > Trichoptera > Limnephilidae > Limnephilus > Limnephilus marmoratus. The sequence goes on along the minus strand of OU862909.1, from coordinate 47,837,089 downwards.
TTATTACTTATTGAAAATATTAGATATAAATTAGGTTACAAAATATTTGAAAGACAAGGACTTTTTATTATGATTTTACGGCCTCGTTCACATTTAAATATTTTTAAATTCGAACAATTTATGACATATTATGATCAAGTCCGGATTTGTATAAGTTTTTTTATTGTTTTGGATATAATAAACCTCGGCAAATTAATTATTACCTTGGTAATTATAAATCATTGTAATAGGTACTTAATTTTATGATAATTCCTACTACTTTTTTTATTACAAATTAAAAATTAAGAACCTCGTGACCTATGCCTATTTCGGAAAATAGTATTTTTAATTATTATGTTTGCCTCGGTTTCAAAATCCTGGCCTTGTTTATTAACAAAAACTGCAGAAACTGCAAATGTTGAATTGCGTATTAAATTGTTTATAAATAGAAGAAACCAATAACATACGATAAAAATGTTGATTAACTCCATACTTAGGAGGTGGGTGTGGAACCATCTATTGCATATCAACACTTCTGCCACAGGCCACCCGAAGTGGTTCGCTATGTTTGGCGACCTAGCAGGGGTGTCCGGGATCATGGGGGTGGAAGGTCGAAGTAGTTCTACATCTTATTATAATTACTTGAATAGATTAATACGTCTGTCACTTCTGGACACTCTGACCCCAGATCCCTAACCACTAACCATCCCTCATACCAGTCGTACCCTTTTGCTTCCCAGATCTTACGATCCGTCTTTTCATAAAAAGATCTTCCACGCAGCATCCCCAAAGATGACATTGACCCCGAGGGTGATTTATTTTCATCAAGATTTATTTCCTCCTAAGTGTAACTAACGTAAAATAAAAATAAATTATATATTTTACCAACTCGTACCTTACTCATCCACTGGAGCGATTATGGTCGTAAAATGGACCATTTTTATTTTTCGACGATTGATAGCGGTTCGAAATTGGACCAATTTTCCTACCATTCGTAAAACATTTATTGTAATTATTCAAAATATTTCCCCGGCCAGCCATTTATTTTAAAACGAAGCTATTGAAATGCTTTATCTATTATGACCATGGATGTCGCAAATCCGAACTTCGTAGACTTTAACGATGTTAAAAGATGTACTTTGAAAAAAAAAATTACATCGAATTTTTGATTAGCTGTTTACGGTTAAAATTAAGTCCTTCATCCATGGATTTGCACCTTTCATTATCAAGTATATCACAGATAACGTACAGAAATAGAAAATATTCTCTGTTGACTCGAAAAAGTACCCCTCATAGCAGTTTCAAAGTAACCACACCCAGGATTCGCGCGGTTATGAACTTTATTTTTATTTTTTAATATTTTTTTATAAATCCTGCAAATCTGAGATAAATGGCTATATAGCACTTTAATAAGTTGTTATGTTACATGTTAAAATTGAAGAATGATTTTTTTAATGTTGATCTTCTGGGAAATTGCGAGCAATCGAGGTAAATTTATTTATTTCAGTGGTTTTATTCTTTGAAAATGTTTTTTATGAATATTTAAAATATATCAATCATTGCCGTTAAAAGCACTCAACGGATTCTGAATAATCTGTAAATGAGGATCATAAAATAATAATAAATTTATTGATTAATTATTAAAAGTACAAGAACAAGTAACTATTTAGTTGTCTTAATTGTCACATCAATGTGAACCGTATAGTAAGTTGTAAACCCGATTGAGACACGCTATCTTACATTAAATGAAGCAGTCCACATTTACCAGGAACTTCTAATTTCTTTGACGTAAGTAAGATAAAGAGCTCAGCTTCATTGAAATATCGGCTCTTTCTGCTTAAGGATCTCCGCACATTCTACATCTTATTATAATAACTTGGCCTGGGACATGGAGACGGGGCGATGGCAGATGCATCCTTCCTCCGGAGCTGTGGACCACCAGCTGCAATCTGTAATGGCTCCGTGCAACAGGAAATAAATATAAATATGTGTCATACGCACAACATACCTACCAGTAAAGCGTCATTGACGCTAGTGCGACAGAACTTTATTTTTAATTCCGACAGGATTCTCGTTTTGTTGAATTTGTTTTATTCGTGTGAAACCATTCAATAAATTTGTACAAATACTAGCTGGTTCCCGGCATGCGTTGCTATGCCATTTACTAGAGAAATTGTTTCTCTCTGCGTGTCCTTTCCCATTCGTCCCGTTCTCCTTCCGCCTCCCCCTCCTCTCCCGCGTCCCCTTCCCCTCTCGCGTTCCCACTCCGCCTCCTCCACGTTCCCTCTCTACACTTTATTCCCTCCTTCCCTCGTCCCGCGAGTTCTCCTCCCCCTCCCCCAGGTTACCCTCCCCCTCCCACAAAATCCACTACCCGAGTTTCCTATTCCATACATTCAGTCCCGGTACATTCATTTTTCAAACAGCTCGCGTGCCACCTATTGCGATTTTTTTATACAAATTTCGTAATGCCAGAGCTCACCAGTAGTTTTACATACCTTGTCCTGACAATAACGAACACAAAAAAAAATAATTATCCAATTTGGTGCAGTCGTTCGGAAGTTATGTGCGTACTTACATTTCGGCGATTCATTTTTATTATTATTTTTTTTTTATTTAAAAATTTTTTTTTTTTTAGAAATTTAATTAAAATTAAATTTGATAATGTTATTATCGAGTTCTGCAAGTTTTTTGGTTAGTGTTTTAGTTACAGCTGTTTCGACTTGTAAGGTCATTTTCAAACTGACAGTTTGGAAATGACCTTACAAGTCGAAACAGCTGTAACTAAAACACTAACCAAAAAACTTGCAGAACTCGATAATAACATTATCAAATTTAATTTTAATTAAATTTCTAAAAATTAAAATGGAGTTCTACGAATTAAACACAAAAACAATTAATACATTTTTATTATATAGATAGAGAGATAGATTATCTATACTAACAAACCCCCCGATGATGGGTTTAACTTACGTTTCTTTGGACGTTTAAATATGCTTTAGATTGCTGCAGTAAGTACGTGACGAAAGAATTTAATATGATTTCTTGATCTTAGAACGGACGTCAAACTGCGATGATTCGTGATCATAGGATAAAATATATCTTTTAAATACGCTGTATATCTTACGTCATTTCTAAATTCACATAAAAGAACCATTCTGGCTCACCTAAAAGATTTGTTGATCTGTTAATCACCGTATCATAACACATAATTGGTTGTTTATTAAGAAGCTGAACAAAATAAATATGAGAAAGTCTCGAGGATGCCCGTGTTAGTGTCATCGACTATATTCGCAGCCTGTTAATCATCAGAATTAGAAATAAAGAAAATATTATAAATGCCTCGCGAGAAACAACATAATTTCATCTTGCATTTCATAAAGCTGTTGAAGCAAAGCTGTAAAACTTAATTTAATAAACCAAACATCCAAAATTAAACTCATGCGTTTTTCATACTGCTTGAATAACGTATTTCAAACAAATGATGAGAAAAATGCCGTGCAGACGGGTGGACATTAATTTTTTCGTACGCGTTGAAAAGTGCATCTTATAACTTTTCAATTAGCTCTATTTTCACTCAATGAAAAAGTGCGCAGCTCCTTACTTTTTATGTCTCGTACGATATAAAATCCGCGAACGGTGTTTTCCGTGTAGTCTGCAGTCTTAAGTCTTTCGTCGCTTGAGGAAATTATGGCTTACGTCCCGAGTTAGCACCAAATAACGGGACAGTGAGAAGATGAGATATATCATGACGTGTATTTGATATTCAGAGTCAATAGCGCGAGTGACACCGAAATAAACCACCGCGATGTGATGCACCCAGCGCGCGGTGCAGGCGGGCCAGTCGCGTGCTGTCAGCTTCAAAATATCACGCTGAAACTCTTCTCACTGAATAAAATATGAAAAAAAACCATTCCACGTAAAGACTGAATTCTTTTTCTATTTTAGTATGGTTTCACCATATTTTTTCGGTAGGATTGAAAAGATATTTAATTACGTGTCGAGAGTATAATCAAATCTAATACATGAATTAACAGAAATTATGACAAAGGAAAATGCATTGGCTTGTCTAAAAACCTAATGCTGTTTAAAAAGAAAATCCAATTCAGGTTAGCTGCTTGGACTCTCATGCAGCCGGGTTCAATTCCCAGTGGGCCAATGATAACAAAAATATGGGTTGACATATTTTATTATAATTAAGTGACATATATAGGTGAAAATTTTATTTGGATAATTTGTACAGCACAATTTTTGTGAAATTTTACTTCATGGGAAATATTGTAGCCTGTGATGTTTCCAGATATCATTCAGTACCGAATCTTCTTTGAAGTGGCTTTTGCTATGTTTATATAGTGCTGGCATATTATTCCTCTACTCATTAATCTCCCTTCACTTGCCGCAGCATCCCAACCTTCCCAAAATAGGAATCCACATATCCACTGATTCCATGAATTTTGAACAATTGTCCATCGTGCATCATAATGTAATATCATTTTAATATATTAACGATTTGTAGGTATGTGTTTAATACCTTGAATAGTAATACAAAAATAATCATATATTTATATGGAACTGACTGCAATCGTACAAAATTATAATTTATGATAGCTTTATTATTATTATAATTTTTTGTGTTGAAATTGATTTTTTTTTAAATTAAAATTATATTTTATTTCACCGTAATAATCTTTTTACCATTGAAATTGATATTTTATATGGTTGATAATAAATGCTTCAATATTTTTATTATCAAAATGATGTTATCTAAATAATTATTTTAGTCATCTACTTCTACTATAGATACTGAATCAATTTACCGTTGATGACATCGACATTTTCTCGGCCTTGAAATTGTTCAAATGCTATTAATTTTATAAATTAAACATTGTTTTTATAATTTATTTTAAAGCCACTGAAAATAATCAATTAACCCTTGAAAAAGATTGATATTTAATTACGCAATTTTTTTAAAATTGCATTTATATTTTGAATTTTAAAATGCTTTTTTTATATTCTTAATGGCATATTCAAAATCATCATCGTAGAATCACTTTACCATTGATAAATTTCGTTTTTTTTTACGTATCTTTTATTTCAAATTGTTTGTATATTTTTATCTTGCACTCTTCTATTATACTGAATTAAATTACCCCTGAAAAATGTCATCCAACTCCTAACGCGAAGGATAATATAAAATTTCTGATGTAAATGTACAATATATGTTTCGGAAAAAAACGGTCGTATTGTATTTTTTAACCAGTTTGTACAAGTTTCAAATGCCAGTTCTGTACACATTATAATTGCCTGTGAATTTCAAAATCATAGTACATTATTATCTTGCGTGTTCAATTAATTAATATTTTAATTTCAGAAAGTATTATTTATGATTAAGCTAAAGTAAGTTATTGGTTTTGTCGTACGGCCGCCTTTCGAAGCTGTCGCACGAATTATGTTTTCCGAACACCGCGGTGGTTTCTCAACTGACTTCACCAGTAATGAATTTGGAAACGTCCTCTCTGAATATATTACTTTTCGGAATCACGTTATGCTAAGTCCGACACTCCACACACGAAAATATAATTAACAGAAAAAAATGAAACAGTGGGGAATATTCTAATCATCTTTATTGCACTTTATTAAAATGGTTTGAGCGCCACAAGCTTCTAACATATTTTTAATAAACATTAGAGCGGTGGAGATTTCGATGTGTTCGGTTTTCGATTTAATATACATATGTATGCGGTTTAAAGCAAATAAATTCACCAAGATCTCACCGTTTATCCCATGTTTTCAGGTTTTACAAAAAAAAAATCATTATATTTTTGAAAAATTGCCTACTTAAATTTGGGTGTCTTCGCTGGAACATCGCATCATTGTTGTTAATAGGGAAACAAGTTAAAGAATAAGGTAGGTAGGTACCTGTTTTTAATAAGTCAGATACGCCTCATACGTCATACATATCTCTGGTAATGTTATATTATCGTTAAAACAAGCCCATGCGTTCAAGTGGTTAAGGTTTTCATATTAAGTATTTCATATTAAGTTTTCACGTTAAGTTTTCATATCAAATCACGACATTGCTACTTGTTATGAAATAATAATTTTTCTCCTTCTTCTCGTGTCCTATCCGTTCAACGGACGTTGGCTATCATGTTGGCTATGCGGTCTTTGTTTACTGCGGCCCGGAACAGCTCTACAGTAGACTGGCCAAACCACTGTCTCATGTTTTTCAGTCATGGATGTTCTCTTTCTTCCAGGGCCTTGTCTTGTGGCAATCTTTCCCTGCATTATATGCAAGATCTAATTTTTGCTTCATATTATTAATTACATGTTAGGTAGGAATGTTACAATAACTAATTCTGATATTTTTAAAACATTGATTTACCTAATATAAGATATACTACCCGGTTTCGCGCTTTTATCCAAATATTTTTTCTTTGTTATCAATAATATCTCATGAAAGAAATAAGACGTCATCTTGTTTTATTTGTTGTCAGTACATTACATTTTTGAAAAATACATAGCTCATGATTTGAATCTCGTCTGTGATTGAAACAAATACTTTGATTTAGATACTAAAAATGTCCAGACGAAACAAACTGAGAAAATTTTCAACATATGACTTTACCTGTAATTCAACTAAAGAATTTTTATTATTTACTATCACCACAGTCCAGTATCTTTCTGGATTTTATTCTGGCTCATTCTTGAGGTTTAGGACGATTTAATTATTTTTTATAGAATTTAATTTAATTTATTTTATTTTAATACAATTTAATTATTTAATTAATTTTTATTTTATTTTATTACTAGCTGGTACCCGGCATGCGTTGCTATGCCATTTGATAAAGAAATTGTTTTTCCCTGCGTGTCCTTTCCCATTTGTCCCGTTCCCCTTCCGCCTCCCTTCCCTATCCCGCGTTCCCTTTAACCTTCCCTCTCCCCACTCCACTCCCCCCTTCCCCCCGAGTTCCCCTCCCCCCTCCACCCTTCCGCATTCCATACATTCATTCCTGGTACATTCAGTTTTCAAACAGCTCGCGTGCCACCTATTGCAAATTTTTTATACAAATTTCATAATGCCAGAGCTCACCAGTAGTTTTATACAAACCTTGTCGTGACAATAACGAACACACAAAAAAAAGAATTATCCAATTTGGTGCAGTCGTTTGGAAGTTATGCGCGTACATACATTTCGGCGATTCATTTTTATTTATATAGATTTTCTGAATTATATTAAAGGCACTGCTGAAAACCAGCTGCTTTCCAGGAGAAATCATGAACTGTAGCTGAGCAGTGACCTTTTCGTCAATGGAATCGTCAACCTCCAGAAGCTGGGCGTACTGTACTCTACAGGGCCCGCAGGTACTTTAATAGTGGAGTCCCAAAATTCCTGAAATAGAGATTCCCCTACCTTAACAAGCTGATTGCAATCTTCAGAGCACAGGTGTCAAGTAGGCATGTTATCCTTGTTCTACCGGTATTACGGTCCTTTCGTCACCGGTGCATAGACGGGAAATATATTTGACATTTGTCCCATGAGAACTTTTATGACTCGTTGTTAAGTTCAACAGCTCGACTGTGGAATGATTTGCCGGCCTTTGCGTTTCCTCCCTCTTACGAAATGGGTCACTTCAAGACTAACGTTCATTCCTTCCTCTCCTCAAAAAGACCTTCCGCACAGCATCTCCAAAGATGACATAACCCCTGAGGAAAATTATTTTCCTCAGGGCCTCCTTCGTGGGTTTTTTTTATGTGAATACCTCACAAGAGTCCCAGCTGCTCCCGTCTGGAGCCAGGCTGAAGATAATGGGGAGGGGAAGGAGACGTTAAAGACGAAGGTTAGGAAGTACCTGGCTATTCCGATCTGGTCACCAAACACAGCTAAAGCAACGTTTCCGTCTTACAACAGGGCGATACTAAGAGTATCTTCCAGTCTGGATCGGGCCACAAATATATTATGAATTATTTTAAATTAATAAATATATTTATAATAATAATAGAAATTAATCAAGTAAAATTTATTTACGGCCGCCGGGATTTAATCCCGTGACCTTCGGATTGCGAGTCAAGAGCCTTACCCCTAGACTAGTTAATATATTAAAAAATATATATATGCTTACATTGCTCACATCTGATTCCGCCCCTGCACGTGTCGTATTTAATTTTTCTAGACAATTTCTGCGATAATAATGTCTAAGAACGAGCGTGGCGTTGTGAATGATATTTTAATATGAAACCTAAGAAGGTATTGAAAGGAATTAAAACTCTGTCAGTTATCTGATTCGTAAGTTATAGGAGTCTGCGGGCAGATAGCGTAAGGCCAGGTAAGCTTTTAAATAGCAATCTTTGATTGCTAATCGTATGCATGATTTCTACTAATAAATAATTTTACCTGCCACATAAATATAGAAAAAAAATTAAAAACTTGTTAAACCAACACATTCACGCATAATTATATTTTTATGCAAATAAATTTAGCAGCTCAATTATATTTGAATAACAACAATAAATCTTATAAAAAAATCTTCATCCTTATGAAATATTAAAAATCGTGCTTTGAAAGCATTTATTTTTTTGTCGATTTCGTGTTTTTTTCTTAATTTTTAATAAGTAATTCTAAAGTTTATGACCCCATTTTAAAACCCGGGAAACTGTACAATAAAGTACGACATTTGCTTATCTACGGTTCTATTGGTGGTGATATTGGTGATATTATTTGTGAAAGATTTTGACTAATTAAAAAAACGACAATTTAATGAAAAAGAATAATTATTTTAAATATGCAGTAGATACGAATGATACATGAACATGTCCATAATTTGAGAGGCGGGTTACAATAAAATTTTTTGCCATCGGTCACCCTAAGTAGTTCGCTACGTTTGGTGACTTAGCAGGGGTGTCCGGGTTCACCGGGTTAAGTGTGTTCATGTTTTAGTGTCGGATATGCCTGCCTACCAGCAGCATTTCTGGATCAGGAGTGGCTGGTTTAGAGAGACCCTTTGACCTCTCCAGCAGGTCTCTCTCGACCCATCGTCTTACACCGCAGCTAGAGGAACGGATTCATACACCCGTCACTCTTGGAAACATTGACCCCCTAGATCCCCACCCAGCCCTCATATTTTTTCCTTCCCAACGTCCTCTCCTTCCTTTCCTTAAAAAGACCATCCACATCATATTAACAAAGAATCCAATTTACTATTTCCGAATTTCTTAAACACTATTGCACTTGTTTCTACTTAATACAGTTATTTATATTTAATTTTAATAATTAAAAATATATACTTCTGTTGAAATTTTGCTTAATTTACATTATTTTTACTTGACTTTCTTTATTGCTTTAGATTTGGGATAAATTTGATAGCGAAATATTCGTAAAAGTAAACCGATCTAAACTATAACTTATATTTTATAAATAAAATAAATTATGTTAAAATAGATTATTCTTGAGATAATATTAAGAAATATGTATCTAGTAATAATAACGAACCAGTCATATTTGATGGGAAAAAGATTTCTACACATTCCTGAGATATCGATCAGAACAGAAACATACTACCAACTGCCCATTTACGTCTCATACTGCAAAGCCACATGGAAATATCAACTGCATTGCTATGTCTTTTGATTAATGTGGAAATGCGTGTAAAAAGAAGCCGCGCTATAATATTTTACAACAATATTTACTGAATTCCTAATGACTTGACATAAATCACAATTTTTAAAACGCAATCTTATGGGTATAAGGTAGTGTTTGGATATTATTAATTAAATATTAAATTATAAGGAATGCCTGCTTACAAAGTATATATTATAAAAGCAAGAAGGTTAATCAAGTGAATTAATCATGAAGTCTAGAGGTAATCATTAAAACAATCATATTTCTTCACACCGTGAGATTTCCAGGTCAATTTTTTTTGAGATCACTGAGTACGTAATCAAAATGCAAAGCTTAAAATATTAAAATCAATTATGAAATAAAAACCTGTCTAAGAAGATTAAGTAAACAGTTTCATTATTTGGTTATGATTTTAGATTTTCACAACCAAAAGTATTTTTGTTATTTGTTTTTGGGGTGTTATGCCGTGTTGCGCTACCTCCTCCTTTAGCCAACGTTTCGGATAGCGTTACAGTGTCCATCATCAGGGCAGATGTGTAATTGTTAGTGGTGAAATGTGTGCTTATGTATTTAAAAGCGATACCGTGTCGCCGTTGCGTTTAGCTTTATCCGTCTTGTATCCGTCAATTACCGGCTAAGCTCAATAGTACTTGAATCCGGTAATTGACGGCTACACCAAAGCTAAACGCAAAAAACCATTCTGAAGTATTCTGTGATACCAGCTCGTAGTGGAGTGGAGCTGGCGACACGGTATCGCTTCTACATACATAAGCACACATTTCACCACTAACAATTACACATCTGCCCTGAAGATGGACATTGTAACGCTGTCCGAAACGTTGGCTAAGGCAAAAACAAATAACAAAAAAGCTTTATTATTTGGTTTTGGGGTCGCATCCTCGCTCAGAAAGAAGAAGATGGAGAGATATGTAATTACGTATGTTGGAGAGAGCACGCTAATATTTAGCGCGATAAAGTTGAAGCGAAAATTGTGAAAATGTTTAATTAAACACGACTCGTTTAAAATAGAGCAAAAGTCTCGGGGGAAGATCTATAATAGCAATTAAAGAAACACTGTGATTTTTTCGTACGTACATAGGTGAAATAAACGTGTTTATAATAATTTTAGGAGCATACTTTGCGATTTTTCTCTATCGAAGGAATTTCATATAATTTGCGTTTCGGCGTGGAACACCTCTAGAAATTATCTTCAAATATAGATTTTTTAAGAGCTTAAAAACTTCAAATGTTAATGGAGATATATAAGAAATCGGCTGAAATTCGTGTAGCGGCGGCTTAACGCTATGAAGTTAGGTTAATTGACTTAATAATAATTCTGTTTTCATCTACATAACGTTTTAATTTACCTTTTAACCAAGATCTAATTATAGTTGTAATCAAAGTTTTCCATTGCCCACTTCGTATGTTTCTAAAATGTAAAAAAATATCAATCAAAACTGTTATTTTTATCGAACACATAAATCAATAAGCAATCTTGAAGGATTATTTATAATTATTATTAAAAGCAAAAGCTGTTTACCACACATGGAGACTGGAAAACCATGTTTGTTGAATGCCACGCACAAATTGTATCACGTTGTGATATTTTCAGTAACCGGCTTACCAGAAACCAATAATAAATGTATATTTTAGAAAATTATCTGAATTTCGTAGTATTCTATATAACATTAAATCATTTTACATTAGTAATCAATCATTATTAATTTAGGTTCATTTCGCAGTTTAGGTTACGTAACAAGGTTACGATAATACATATGAAATACATACCTTCATTTTATGTGGAATAAGAGTATGGTTTAGTTATAATAAAAAGAAAAAAAGATTTTAAGGTGGTTACTAAGAATTCATTTTGTATGTGTGTATGTTTGTATTTTAAGCTACTGTTACGAGAAACTGAATAACACCACATTTGATTTCGGTTATTTTCTGGTCCAAAGAAGTATGTTGTTACAACATGCGTATTAATTATATAAAATGTTGACACTACAAATTACCAGATAGTAATTAAAAGTTGTTGAAAAATCATATTTTTCTATAGTGCTTAAATATTTGAACGATTTTTAATACATGTTTAGATAGTTTTGTTTTTCGCATTTATCTATATTTTTAGGTACAATAAAGCGTACAAATAATACTTGAAGTAATTTACTGAATAAGTGTATGATAACTTCTAGCAACGTTGACAAGTTATAATGCAATGAATAAATCTTTTTAAACATACGCAAGCATGCGATTAAAAACATCAAATCAATTAAGTAACGTGACGAATTGTATTGAATATCTACATTTAAGTGAAAACACTACTTATTAATAATTAAAATATATTTACCAAAATGACTGTCTGAAATACATACAATCATTGGAATATTACAAGGACATTTCATTGATTTTATATCTCGATTCGGTACCCAATTAAACCAAGGCGAAAATATTTAACCTTGCCAAAATACGAATTACACGAAAAATCATAGATCGAAAATTCAATTAACTTCCGCTAAAACACAATTTACAGATGAAAAAATATTTTTGGATTTAATCTGCTGACCCTGTAAAGTGACAGGAACAGTTTTTGTTATATTTTCAACCCCTACGATTTCACTTCGCAATTAATAATAATAATAATTGTAGGTATCTACTTTTAGCAATAAATTACATTTGTTCTTTGGAGAATCTACATATTTTGACCCATATTCGGCGTAATATCTATCTCATTAAAACTATTCAAATATTTTCTTCCGACGTCTTTTCTCAATCAAAAGACACCACTGATTTAAAATCATATCTTATTAGCGATCTCCGACAAGATGAAATATTATATGAAATGGGTTTGTGTTTAATATGTCGTGAAACACATTAGTGGAAATGAATTGTAGAATCTTCAAGGTAGATAATTATAAGATATTAATATCACAAAGATCTCCAAATTAGCTGTATACTCGTAAATGATTATTTATATTTAATGAGCAAAAAATTGGTTTAAGTTAATGTCTTCAAAGGCACCGATAACGAGCATAATAAAACTCCATTAGGAAATACAAGTTTATCTTTATTAATACAATATTGTAATGCAGACAAGGTTCATGAATACTTTTCCGAGAAACATAAAGGTACGTATGTTCCTACCTACCTTTATTCTAGTTCGGAAGCAGCTTCATAAAGCATGCCTTACGACAGTCCGCTAACTCAGAGGAATCAAACAATATGGGACAACTAAGCAAAATGTAACGGAATCACTTCCCACTCCTACGTAAAACGTAAGCCAGCGTGTGTTAGGATGTTTTTTTACTCGTTGGATGCTGAATTAACGAGATCAGTTCTCCAGATCTCAATCAAATGTATTTTCTATTCTCACCATACAGATTCAGGGCATGGGTGTTCGGCGATTCACATAAATTATAATTGTGGCATTCAAATATTGAACATGTTATCGTTTTATAGCCATATTGGTATTTTGTAACGGGTTCATCGACTTGGTGAACGAATTAGAGGTTCTAACGTATTTTTCAACCTCTTTAAAAGAAAATGAGGGAACCTGTTAATCTAACATATAGTACATAAAATAACTAGCTAATTCAATGACTTCATTCAAACAAAGATAGGTACTCGTATACCACGTTTATGTTATGCGATTGTCTTCGTCATAATACTTCTATTGATTGTGTACCTACGATGCTGGTTTAAAGATTACTTGCTTTGATAAGTTAGCTGTTTGTATTAAAAAAACATAAATCGTTGACTTTGTTGATAGAAAAATGAATGAAAAGTGCCATATTTATGAAGCTTAATCGATGCGCGTTTCATTGATGTTAGCAATTGTCATTCACCGCGCGTCTGCTAAAATTGAAATCGCTTCCTATTATCATCGACATAAATCGACGGTTTCATAAATCTCGTACTTCTGTCGTCATAAATAAGACATTCTATGGAATAAACGGATAAAATCGATGACCAAATTGGTTAGATGCTTGAATCTAGAATCTATACAGGGTCGCGGCAGGGCGGGGCGGCTATTAAGGCGGGTGAAATATCCCCCATATCGCCTCATATCTGTCCGCCGCTCACCCTTGGAATGGGGTAGCTTGGGCGGCAGCGGTGGGCGGCGTTTACCGCCCTAGACCATCAAAATATGTCCGTTATTTATATCGTGTCTGAGCTGATATATGGGATTTCTCGATAACATACAGCACAGACCGATAAAGTATTTCGTATGATGTGGGCCGCTCTACCGAATCCATATCGGAGTGAAGTTTTCTCCGTTCCACTAATACAGAAGCTCTTTGAAATAAATTAGAATGAAAAATAGTTTGTGCCTCAAGGCAAGGCAAAATAACATTAAACATTACGCTGATAAATCTTGTAGCATCGCCCGAGAGGAAAATGTTATAACTTCAATTATTATTCTTCTATTTGTTTTTCCAAGTCAACCATTGACTTAGCTAAGCGATGTTATTCATTTATACTTTGTAATATATTTTTTTTACGTACTAAGAATGAGAAATTTTTCCCGTTGTTTTTAGTTTTTCCTCATTTTCCGCATAAATCTAATGAACAACGTAAATAGTAATTATTTGACGGAACATATATTTTATATTGCGAATTGCACCAAAATGTTATTTTTTACTAATCCACTCCTGTAAAATATATTAAAAAAAACAACATCCGTTTGAATTAATAAATGTTTTATAATTAATATTATCTCTTTTATAGCCATAAGTACCTGATGTATGGGAAGGAATTTAGATGGATTAAGTTGACCACTGTTTCTATTGGTCAATACTAGCCACGTGGCTGGTGATAACAATTAATTAGCAAAAATGACGCAAATCTTCCAATATTATCTCTATTTTGTTAAAAAATAATTTTTCGTTAAAGTCGGCCTTAATGTTTATTGACGACACGTGATGATTATTTATATTGAATACTAAAATATTAATGATACACACACGTGTTTTTTCATTATGATAAATCAAGTCCCCATAAACTCGATATTAATTGCGATAATATTTAAATGTCACGTTTATACATTCAAATGTGTTTACATAATGCAAATATTGAAGATGAAAGAATTCTCTATGACGAAATGGCCCACTAAAGCCATGTGCGTTTCTTTTTTAGTCAAAACCAGTTTTACAAGTTGAAGCGCCATGCTTGAACTTCATACTAATTTATTTAAATCAATTAGGTACGAGTATTTATAATAATATTCGCGCGAGCTTTCCCCTCATGATTAGTATAGTGTATAGTTTAGTATCTCATTAGAACAGCCAACTTACTCTTATCAAAGGTCTAAATGTTGTTTTCTTTTGTTTATGCTCCGAACAAAAAATACGCAAGCGAAACGTGTCAATGTTAAAAGTTGTATTTATTCTGGAATACAATAAATATTCAAAGGCCACCTATTTATTTTGATTTATTGTCTGTTTATACACCTGATATTGCTTTTAGTGGGTACTTCTTTGAAGAAATATTTTCGAGGAATGGAGGTTTATAATAACCGGAATCAATAAAGATATCAAGCTTAGCATTTTATATTAATAAATTGACAAATGCAAACGATTAGATTTTTATTTTCTGAATATTGTAATCTTGGAGATGTGGATGCTGAGTGGGAGAGCAGAATTAATTCAACGATATCTAATATCTATCTGCAGGTACCTACATACGTCCGTAATAATTCAATTGTTTCATTGCATAATTAATTAATTAATAATATGTGCGTGCTTTAATTAAAATAATCTAAAAGCTTTTATGAAATTTTTGTTTCGCCACGATTTTTTTTTTAATTGAAATCGTTAAATTAATTCAAAAGCCAAACGGCTGGACAAAAAGATCTATTCAGAAATGAAAAATGAGAATTTAATTCTGTTGGGTCTTAAAAGATGTCACACAACATAGTGTGTTATTGTTAATTTGAATAAATGCTGCTTTCAAATATAATAATTTAAGAACAGGCCCACTCGAAATCAAGGTTCTCGTGGTAATTACTGTCATATTTCCGTAAAACATGACGAAATAAAAAAATATTTATATGCATTCTATAACCGACCTTATGCGTGCTGGTGCCTCTATACGAGTTTTACAATTTGAGTTGGTTGCGAAAAGCGGGACGTAATGTAGTTTTTTCTTGAAGAATTAAAATCGATGATATAACTTAGAACATAACTTATTTATTCCGAACCCAAACCTTGTACTTAGTATAAGTCAATATTTTAATACCCTTTCACCGTTCTTTAATTACTGAGATTTTAAATTTAATCTGTGATATGTACCTAATTATGTATTAGTGACCGACCGGTTCGGTATCAGTTTCGGTTTCGGCAAGTTTCGGCATCAGTTTGTTCGTGAATTATAGCGCGTCATTCGGCTGACTTCGTGTGAGTTCGTGGCTCGTGTGTCACCCGCCATCATCAACTGAGTTCGCCGGCCGGTCCGCGTGATTGTTTTGTGAGTATATGTGTTATTTCTCGCACCTAGTGATTAACATGTTTGTTAATTTTTATAATTTTTGTTTATAGCAGTAATATAAAAAAATATATATATTTATTTTTTCACATGCTTCAATTATTGTTTTTGTATTTTATTTAACACGCGTGGTAAGAATGTTGTGATCGTAAATTGTTAAGTCCTCCTTTATAATGTAAGTGTTGAATATTGACAAATTTTTGTTCCAAGAAGTAGTTAACATGTTTTGTTAATTTTTATATATTTTTTTTTGTTTTACAGCCGTAATACAAAAAAAAAGTTTTTTTTTCACATACCTCAATTATTGTTTTTTTAATCATTTAATACGTGTTAACTGTCTGTATAAATTTAAAAAAATAAGCAAAATTTCAGTAAACAATAGATTTTTAACAGTTTCGGTTTCGGTTTCGGCCGAAACTGAGACAGATACCGAAGATCCGGTTTCAATTTCGGTAGAAAATTCTGTTTCGGTCGGACTATAATATGTAATTATACAGGCACATTAACAATAATTATAAGAGTGTATAGGTGACGTGATAATATGTGCGACATGAAATCATGTTTGGAAATTAGAAATCATGTGTGGAATGGTGATAAATTGACTTGCCAAATAAAACCAGTCAAGTTATTATCAGAATAATAATAGGTTTGATGGTGTTAAGACTTTGGTCAGAAAACTAGTTTTTAAATTAAGATGAAGCCATACTAAATAATGCAAAATCATACAAAATCATATGTTTTTGTTTTGAAAATTTGATGGCTTAGAAGTATTATAGATGCTTCAATTAAATACTGCGTGTAGAACACACCTTGGCCCTTAAAAACATCGGTAATTTTTTTAAAGTCTTTTAATAAGCCAAAAAAAAAAAATAAAGTATAAGGTCTATAAAAAACACTTTCCAGTCCAAAGTCTCATATTTATAAACCCCTTTTCGGATTTGGTTTTATTGTATAATAAGGAAAATTTAGTTTCTTTTATAATAATCGCAAAAAATTGGTATTTACGCTCGAACTTCACAACTGCACTGTACGAATTTGGATTCTTGAAGTGACCCTTATGGCATGGGCACAAGAACCGTGCACTGGGCACAACCCATTTCGTATCAGTCACGCCCCGGCCGGAGCGGGAGATGCACGCGTTACTCCGCGTCCCTTAGTTTCGTGAAATTAATTTTAAATTTCCGTTTTCTTACAATAAACAATGCGTAAAAAAGGAATTAATAATTTTTACAGGCCTTTACGAAACCAACCTGTTAAAAAAAATTCTCAAATGCCAAGTATTTTTAAACTCCTCCCATAAGGGGCGTGAATTCCGATTTCGATTTTTTCCTGAACTATTGGATCGCCTTAATAATCATTCATATTTGTTTGTAATACCTAAGTATATCTTACACCAAATATCATAATTAAAATGTGTTTCAAATATACATATATTTTTTTATTCCAGTAAAAAAAAAATTACATTTCACTCATTTAACTAGAAATAATTAAACACATTAAACTAAACTAAATGTTACAATACAGCGCTATTCTATTTCATTACTTATCAAGAATAAATAATAATTTTAAATTTACCTAGCTTTTTTTCGTGTTTAATGTCATTTGGGAGGCAATTATATAAGTTGCCCCCCTCGTAACCAGTGGATTGTTTACCTTAGTTAGTGTGGATGGTGTTTAAATATATGTTATGGTGTTGTAGGGTAAAATGTTTGCGTACCTACTAGGGACGTTTTAATGAATTCTATGTTTGTATGTACGAGTTTATTGTTTATTCTGTATATAAGGAGACATGTATTGTATTCATAGATATAGTTTTCTTAATATTAAGAGTTTGTTTTCATATTTAATTTTTTTGCGGATGTTCTGGGCTTGTAGCGTAATATTTTTTTAATTACCTTTTTTTGTATTACCTATAATTCATTAAGGTATGTGTCGTGTGCGTTTCCCCAGATTTCAACCAATATCATTTATTAAAAAAAAGAAGTGGAGTGGGGAAGGAAATGGGGGAGAGGATGGCAGGGAGTAGGTACCTGGCTAAGTAAGCCTCTCAAAAACTGGGCGTAGGTATTGTACAGAGCCCGCAATTAATTTAAGAGAACACAAACTTTTAGAGAATACAACTGCTAACCCTGTACAAATCGCAAGTGCGCCCCATGGGCATGGTAGAATTGGCGGGCGGCCACCTCTAAATAACCCTCGACTCAAAATACCTGTAAATAACCCTTGACTCTTTGCACAAACGGGAGGTTTCCGAAAACCGTTGATTGATTCTCCCATCTTAACAAACGCATTGCGATCTTCAGAGCACGATCTTTAGGTGGGTATGCTGTCTTTATTCTACAGGTATTTCAATGGAAGGATCTGGGAACTATAGCGTTGTTGATACCTTCGGCACCGGTGCATAGTCAGAAAACACTCCATTATTTGTACATGGTTGACGTTTTTCTTTTCACATGAGAACGTTTTGCTTCTACGACTAGTTTTCGAGTTCAACAGCTCGACTGTGGAACGATTTGCCAGCCTCTGTGTTTCCTTCTTCCTATAACAGGAGTCTCTTCAAGACCAGTGTTCATTCCTTCCTCTCCTCAAAAAGAGCCTCTATACAGCATCTTCAAAGATGACATAAGCCCTGAGGGAAATTATTTTCCTCAGGGTGATTACGATTTCCCGGTGCATAGAGACATCCCGATGAAGATGATAATAGAGATTATAGATACACCGCACATGTCGACGGTAGATTTGTTTTTCAAAGAAAGAAGAATAATTACAAAGAAAGAAAAATAAAGAATATTCCTCCATTAAATTCATAGACAATTCACGTAATAGTGGTGACATCTAGGCGTTCAAAATATATATTTTTTTTTAACCTTTAATAACCTAACAATGTTTGAAAATCTCCTACCACCGCCACAGTAAGCGGAAAACGTTGTTTGTGCCGTGATGGAGGACTTAGCCAGCCGAGCAATCGAACACACGACGCCCGGGTGGAACCCAAATGCGATGCCCACTCAGCCACTGACCAGTCAGATTATGTTCCAAGCCATGCTAAGCTCGACATTCCAACCACGCCGAGCTTATAATCAACTGATATACCGGGCCTATAATATGCAACAGATGAAAACATTGGAAACTCCATTAAGAGGGAATAACCAGACAAAACCGGAAATATGTCATTTTTAAATCAAATTTTAGATGTATTGACTCTTTTCCACAAAAAACCTTAAATTGATTACGAAAGACTGTTCTTTTATCTAGTAAAGCTATGTTTTAAATTTTGAGAAAATATGTTTATTTTTGGTAGGTCGTTTGCAGATTTCTTAATTTTTCAAATAAAATTTTGTAAAAAATTCATACAATCATGCAGTAAAATAATTCAATAAATTATCTGGGAAAGCTACGTTTCAGAATTTTAATTTTAGTTTAAATAAAATCATTTTAAAAAAGATCCGCACACGTATTTTGTGGCGAAAATACGTCAGTTTGTCTATTTATTTACGGTCTTACGAACTAACACATTTAGGTTTTTTTTACGTTCTTATATTGCTTAGACATTATTGAAAAATTATAAATACTGATCAAAAAATAATTATAAAAAGTACAAAATTTTCATAGTTTTATCATCACGCCTTTCAGCATTTTTGAATGTAGGTATAAATTAAAGCAAATTTTTAATGAAATAAAATCGATATTGAGTTATTATTTTAAAAAGCTGGTACGAAGAATAATTAATCTTTCTCATTGTTACCGCCCTGTACGGTCGTAAGAACATCTTTCGACGAAATATGAATTCTCGGCCGCTGGCTGGTTAATGGCTCTTAATTGACACACACCTACCGGGATAACTTATTAATTTTTTCATTTTCGGGAAATCGACAGTTTACATTTATTTCAGTTTGTACATAAGTATTATATAGCCAATAATAATAATGTAATTCCAATATAACAAATTTGAAGGACAACGTACATATATAATCAAATTCAAAGTAGTTTTAAACTAAACATTACAAAATATTTCAATTTACTAATGAGTGGATTAGTATTAAACAGTCGTTACCATCGAGGGCGGATCCAGGATTTTTTTCTGGGAGGGGGCACAAGGGGCGGACGGGCAAAAAAATCAACAATTACTGTTAGGATTTTTTTCTAGGGGGGGGGGGGGCACAATGGGCGGACGGGCAAAAAAATCAACAATTACTGTTAGGATTTTTTCTGGGGGGGGGGGGCACAATGGGCGGACGGGCAAAAAAATCAACAATTACTCTTAGGATTTTTTTCTAGGGGGGGGGGGGGGGGGGGGGGGGCACAAGGGGCGGACGGGCAAAAAAATCAACAATTACTGTAAGAAATAAACTTGAAATATCTCTATACTTCAAGTTTAATTCTACAAGTTCTGGTATGTATAGGAAGGTTTATGAAAGTGTCAAAACAATAGAAAAATTAAATGTTTAAGAAAGACAGTTTTAGCTTCTAAGTATTGAATTTAGCTTCTAACTTGTGGTGGAATCTCCACAGTATACAAAAATACCGTCTGGGGGGGGCACGTGCTTCCGTGCCCCCCCCCCTAAATCCGCCCTTGGTTACCATGATTATAAATAATGAATCAGGAACAACTTGAGTAGTTGGTAAACAAACTAAGAATGATAATGTATTCGCTATTCTGAATCGCACGCGAATTGCGTTTAGACATTAATATTTTTAGTTGACACCATTGGGTATTAAAATTTTCGTCATTTCGCCTCCCACGAGGAGAGTAACGGAGTCGTCAAACTTCATTTTTGTTGCTGCTCCACGTGTTTACGATAAATAAAACATTGCTAAATTATATATTATAAGATACAATAGTCGCTGGTCGACCTTCCTGCATTAAAGCACCATTTTCCCCATTTCGGCGTTAATTTCTTCATTTATAAACACAAATATCACCATTCGATTCTCAATTAAATATGATGTGACCGCTTATTGGTTAATCCGTCGGAGGGGGCAGATAAAACACTTCTGGTCGGGCATTCACTTGACCTAATGAATATGGTAGTTTATTCAAAATCTCGGGCCGATATGAAAACATCTCGTTATTTGATTTTCATGCAAATATATTTTCAATGAAATACCTACTCGCATTAAATATGAGTATATCACTCTGAAAATTGTTTATTCTTTTATGGAGAGAAGATAAAAACATCAAACACATGTAGCCTTCAGATGTTGAATTCCAAGGGGAAGAACTTTGAGATTCCTACCCAATGAATGTGACTAAGAAACCATAATATAACGTTTTTTGTGCTAATAACTGCATAATAGTATAATTGTACAGTTTTGCTAACATTTGTTTGTTTTTGGAACCGCAAGGTGCACTTTGTCCAACCAAAATATTAGAAAAATGCACAACCAAAATTTTCAATAACAAGAGATTTTCAACCACAACGGAAGCCGTTAAGTCATTTTTTTAGGTTCAATAAACAAAAATACCCCAGATAGGGATTAGTAAATTTTGGTAGGCACGTAGACGCACAACAAAAAATCAGTTTTCTATTTACACGATACACCTAGGTACTATTTGTTATTGCCTTGAAAATATAGGCAATACGAAATTACATCATAATTAATTTTTCCGTACGAAAAGCAATTTTTGGAGTGGATTCAAAGGAAAATATTTATGTGAAGTAGGTGAACAATCTACCATATTTGAAGAGGCCAACTCCACGGATTTGATTCCTTTGATAAAATGCTAATTTCAAAAACAAATCAAGAAAAGTTGTACTAATAAATTTTTTTGTTAATGGATTGGCAAAAAAACAATAAATAAAACGGTTTTTAAATATTTAAAAACAGCTTTCGAATCCAGATTTGGCAAAGTTACGCAAGTCATTGTCAATAACACTTTTGGGTGATGAAACATTGGTTTTTCCAATCAGCATTCTGTCCGGCTACTCATAACTCCAGTTCGTATGACATTAATATCTAACACGTGAAGCAGCGGGCTCTACGGCAGCCTGACGAGTATTTCCAGTTTTCTAAGCCACGTGTTGAACTTTAATCTCTATAGTATTCAAATGTATTCTAGGTAGGCGTCTTCTTCTCATGTGTAACTTAAAAGATTGGTCATGTCATCTGCATAAATGTGCCAAGTTTGCTTATTGTTTTGCGTCTCGGATCGAACTAGTTTTTTTGATTTTTTATTTACTTTTTTGAATGAATGAAGATCGGAATTAACTAAAGAAATTGTTTAATTACATGAATTGAAGTCTTATTGAGTGAAAACATAACAACGCCTTTTTATCACGGATGTAAAATATTACACTTAGTATGAAATTTTACGACCAAAGTCGAGTTTTAGCACAGTTTTCAAAAACTAAAAGCTGTTTTATAAAATTGTACGGTCGGTGATTAGGCGTAACAAACCACTTTTTATTCAAACAGCTTCGTGGGGAAATATAAATATTTTATTGCGCCAACTGTATGATTTATGTGGCAAAATCAAACAAGTTTTATTAGAAAAAAAATCAGCATTTAATAACACGATTATGGATGCTTTTGTAAGGCAAGAAGTCAGTTTCATGTATTTATTTGGACTTAAACGTAGAAAAAACTGATTTTCCACTTTCTAACTGATTAGCATTCAGTTTGAAGTATGAAACACGATGTCAATCAAATAACTAGTAGACAGTAGCATTACTCTGTCGATACGTTTGTACCTGAATTAATATTGCGTTATGAACGCCTGTTTTCCATTAACGATTATTCACAAATTTATATTAGAAGGTTTTTACAGCCGAAGACAAGAAGAAATTGCATTTTTTGTGCTACGAACACAACAACCAAAAGATCCAAATATTTTCATGGAAAAGTTGTTTGCAGTGAAAAATAGTTTTGCTAAAATAAGTATATAAAAGTATTTTTTCTCTTATTTACAAAAAGTTGTCTCTAATTTTAACTTGAAAAATATCTATCATTAAAAAATACGACTTAAATAATTTTCATTAAATATTTGTTAATGTCTTTTTTTACATTACCTCCACACAGGAGGCCCTGAGGAAAATAACTTCCCTCAGGACCTATGTCATCTTTGGGGATGCTGTGTGGAGAGTCTTTTTAGGAAAGGAAGGAGAGGAAGTTCTGGGAAGAAAAAGGGTATTAGGGGTGGGCAGGAATCTGGGGGTCAGTCAGTCAGTGTGTCCAGGAGTGACGGACTTTTGAATGTATTCCTCCCACTGCAGTGCAAGGCAATGCTCCGAGAGAGTATGCCTAGAGAAGTCCAAGGGACTCCCTCAACCGTTCTCTCCCGATCCGGCCTGCCATGCAGCAGGTGGGTAGACGCATCCGCCGCCAAGACCCGGACAAACCTCACCCCATGAACCCGGGCACCCCTGCTAGGTCACCAAACGTAGCGAACCACTAGGGGTGACCTATGGCAGGTATGTTGGTTATCCAATAAATGGTTTCCGGGGCGGCGGTACCCATTCACGCCCCCTAAATTATATACTCACATTTAACTGTCTTACATTAAACATTAATAAGTTATTTATTGAATTTAGTTGAAATTATCTTATGCAATTAGTACCTATCTTCAATTGTCATACAGACATGCAATATTACTTTTTGTATTTCTTGGGCATTAACTATGTAACAATTTCTAGACATTTTTGTTTCAAGAGTTTTAATTTTCAATGTACATATGTTATTTTAATTTTAAATTTTTTGCGACCGGTTTCAACACATCCGTGTCATTCACGAGCAAACTTAAAACTTTTATGTTTGAATTGTGAAAATTAAAACACTTCAAAACAAAAATGTAATATTAAGTTTTTAAATGATGTTGAAATAATAAATAAAAACAAAGCATACTGACGAAAGATTTAATTTATGTACTTACGATTTAATTTGTTTATTTTGGAGATATTCCTAAAATAATGATGAAAATGGAATTATTTTTTAACTTAATGAAACCTTTAATACTAATAATAAAAATATACTTTAATACCATTCAAATAACAATACCAATTAACATAACTAACCGTATATTTTATGACCTTGTTAGGACCATAAAAGCTAAATCATAATATTGTGTCTCTACGCCGACCTTCAATATCCTTTATTTGAATGTCAAGTGTGTCATAAAAATATTGAATAAATAAAATATTTTTTAATGTAAGGATAATGTTATGTCTACAGAAAAAGAACACTGTTTTTAAAGCAATAACTGTACAAAACCTGATCGTATCCGGAAGAACGATCTAATAACTTTGATAGATTTAAACGTAAAGTTGCTTTATGCAATATAAATCATAAATATTTGAATAAATTAGATAGTTTTTTTGTAAGCTTAGTGGAACTTGTTTACTGATCTGTGGCCGGTGTTCAATATTATTTGGAAATGTGAATATCTTTCATAACCACCATGATTGATATCGGTTATTAGAAATTTTTAGCTTAACGTGTTAAATATGTAATGTGTTGCTGGAAGTAGATACGAGGTCTCGTAGGTGATAAATATTTTTTGTAATTTTGTACGGATGATATTTTAGATGTTGTAGATGTATCCAACACGTTTTCATAAAAGATATTATAACAAAATCTTCAAATACTTCGTACTATGCACACAGGCCAACAACGAATTATTCGGATTATTTTTTCAGAGTCTTGAGTTCAGGTATCTAAGCGTAGAGGATTACGATTCTGTATGTTTCTATCACCGATGATCTGCGCAATTATCTATGACTTTTGTGATTATCAAGTTTGAAGTATTTTTTTAAATTAAAAAAAAATTACGCGAGTACCGCACAAGTTTCAACTGCTCCCAACCGTCTGAACCAGTGAGACTATGGTATCCTCAAGCAACGTTTAGATTCTAAATAGTGGTCTTTCAGTAGGAGGAATTGAAAGTATTTACGACTCTAAAACGTGCCGTAAATATATACTAGATATATATGATATTTTAAATGAATAACACATATTAATGAAATAAAATTTGATCATTGCATGCCGGGATTTAAACTCACGACCTCCATATCGGAGCCAAGGATCGTTGCCACTCAAACATGAAGGCAGTCAATAACTGTATATTTCATTGGGGCATATATTAATTACGTGAGCTCAAAAGGGGGGAGCGGGGTCCAGCAAAATCTCACGTTACTTGAAAAGAATATACGAAGTGACCGAAATTTATCTCACCTACGGGGGGGGGGGGGGGGGGGGGGGTGGAGGGGTCTAGATTGGAAGAAAAAAATGTATGCCCCCATTCCAACACAACCAATGAAGGGCTAAATTTGTTTGTTCGTTCTGTTTCCGTTTCCATTTCAATGGTTTGGCTGTTTTAATGGTTTTGTAAAGATTCTTTTTTCTAACGGGAAATTGTCGTGTTTATTTGGACTTTCTTATAATATAAAATTGAAAAAATGCTGATCGTTTCTTTCAATATTATGGTACCTACCTGCCTAAAAAGAAATTGTAATTGATTTTGATTGAATAGATTTCTAATTGAATCGATGTTTCTCCGGACAAATTGTACAAATTATTTATTCTGTAATGAAAAAATGTACATAAAATATGTAGTTCATAATTGACAAATAATAAATTCTGACCAAACTTATGATTTCAGAGGAAAATTTGGTTTTGATTTATTAAACAAGAGAAAATTTGATGCATACTTTTTTGGACGCGAATAACTACTAATTATAAAATTAGATATAAATACATACAATACACAATTTGCAGCCCGGTCTGGCGGCAATTAATATATTTTTGAGCCTTGTGAATACGTAAGTACCTTACCGCCTCACTAGAAAATGTCTTAAGTATTTGAGACTGGTAAATACAAATCATTACCAATCTGTTGGAAACTTAGTTCAGCGTAGGCTTTAAATGTTAACAGCACGGTAGCGCACCTGTAATCGCACTTGTCGCCGCAGAACGTCTAATAAATAAACAGAACAAATGCGCTCAAAAGACGGCGCATGCCTTTAGCATCTTTTACCTTTTACCCGAGTATCGGACGTTAGTATTAGCCGAGACGAGTCGCAGGTTGTTTCAATTAATTACAGTTTGGTCGCGCTAGTGTCGCGCAGTGATCGGCCGATTGGGCACCGGCGGGCACCGGCGAGCACGAGGGAGATACGGGCACGAGCACGAAGTTCACCAGCAATAATACGAGATTTCTGAGCTGGAAAATAATACAGTGAGCTTCCGAGGTTTGAGTGGAACTCCCCGCACGAAGGCCAGTTGTATCTTTCGCGGAAACTACTCCGAGTCAGGCGCCATGCTGCAGAATGTGATCGACTTGGAATGAGATGCACCACTTTGCTTCTGGTTTTAATTTTAAGTAATTAGGTGGAAATGTTCTTCTTACACATTAACTAAAGACTTCGTAAAAGACGTAAAAAATATTTTGGATAGATAACGCTTGTCGACTGCTAATTTTTTATCGTTTATATTTTTGAGAATGCTAACATAAAACGTGAATTGTTTTCCCCATATGCAAATAATTGTAAAAAAAAAATAATATTAAAAAATTAATCGGTTTCATAAAGTTTATTCTTCAGCCCACGCTTGTGAATTTTATGAAAATATGTTGTATTTATGATAATATATTGCAAGAAAACATCATAAAATGATGGGTTGGTTTTTGGATATGAAATTATGTAAAATTAATAATCTCCAGAAGACGATCAAATGATTCTTTTGGGGAAATACCATATTATACTATGTAATCCTAATAGCTTATCGGGCCTATTTCATAAATTATGAACAATCGATTTAAAAATTCAATGGGAAATACTTCAAACGACAATAACCGAAAACATTTATCAATCGAAAAAGAGGTGGGTAAGTATCTATGGTTATATTTTCCCCATTATCAAAACTTTACCCATATTAATTTTTATACACATCGTAAAGTACCTACTTTTGTATCATCATCGACACACTTTCATAATTCGTACAAAACTTGACTTGTTTCATATCCAGCTTTGCCCGCTATTTATTTTGAAATATGTATATCTAATACTTCAACATTTAGCGCTACTTTGTGTGTATTTAAGTGATCAAGATAAGGTAACATCTCCATTTTCTTTTTTATAAAGTACATATATAAAAATCTCTTGTCACGGTGTTTGTGGTCGCACTCCTCCGAAACGGCTCGACCGATTTTTATGATTTTTTTTATGTATATTTGGTAGGTAGGTATCAGAATAGGTCCCCATCCAGAAAGTTTTTCAATTTTTTTGACAATTTTTTTTTATTTATTTGGCAACAAAAATACCTATAACCCCAAATTTTCAACTTCCTACCCCCACCCTCCCATTTTTTAATGATGCGATTTGCGATTTTAGTATTTTTGCGTGAACAAATTTAACCGTCGTTCAAACAGAACAAAATTATTTATGTTGTCGAATGACAGATGGCGCCTCGTCCGCCTCATCGAACTTTCATTTATATGGCAGAACCACGTTATCCGGGTCAGCTAGTATCTTAATGTTATTTTTAAGAATAAGATATTTAAAACTGTGGAATACTCGTATATCATTAATTGAACGCATCTATTTAGTTGTTTCAAATTAATTTTTAAATTTCAGTAAATCATGCTCATGGTTGAAACAATTTCCTACATTTCTAGCGGAGAATAGGTTGACCTAATAATTCGTGGACATAATGCTAACTGTTTTACAGTTGTTCGTTTCGCAAGATTTTATTGTGACAGACAAAAATCAACTCGGACTTAATAAGTTGAGGTATTATTAATTTTAATTTACGGTTTAATCTCAACACAATCTTCCACCTGTCATTTTACGGTTAAATATGATTAGTAGTCATTTATAAAAAAACGCATTTATGTAACAGACGAGACAGCATTTCATGTCAGTCTAATGTGTCTCAAGAGACAGGTTAGTGCAACTAATAGGCACAAGTCACTATGGACACATAATTATACGAAAGTCAATACAAATATACTCGTAATTACAAACACACACCTACCCACGACTCAAACAGATAGGCACATATCAACAAAGACATGCTTACATACCTACATAGTATGGTCATTCTAAAGCTAAAGGCAATACGTACATACAAACTACTGGTACCAAAAACAATTCTGAAGTTCCGGCTAGAACTCCGACAGAAGCAATATTTAAAAACTTTTAAGTTTTTAATATAAAAAAACTTAATAAAAAAAAAAGTTTTATTTAAACACCAGAAAACATATCTGAATACTCGACTTCAAACATAAATACTCAACTAGGGAAATAAGCAAAAATATACTGGCTATTCCCAGTTTGAATACATATTTTGGACACAAATATTTAATTCCATGCTACGAAACTTTAAAATGGTCTCCCAAAACACACAAAAAATAACGGAAATTAATATATTTAAAACTAAAGTAAAAACATGGCTGAGAGAACAGAATGATAATCATCTTGCAAACATTATGAAGACAATGTAAAGACAACTAGAAACTAAATACAAAAATATTTAAAAAAAAAACTAACTACAGACCGCCCCCGAATAGCCCCTGGTGGGAAGGACTTTGAAAATTTTGAATAAAATAATAATTTTTTAAAAATATTATTATTTATACTTACAACACGTACAAATTTTGCCAAAGAAACTAATGAAATAAAAATTAATAAAAACTATCGTCCAGTACAGTAATTCAAAAGTCAATAAACGACACAGAAAAGTCACTACGCATCACCCAGCAACTTGCCGTTGACGTGATATCTCACCAAACTTGATTTTCCTTAAGTTTAGTAGACACCTACATCTTGTTTCGATCAAAGCACGTGTTACACAGAATCTGGATTTCTCACAATCATCTAAGAAGAAAGTTAGAGTACTGTAATTCCTCGATGCAGGTTACGTTTTGAAGATTTTAATCTTGTTGGTGGAGGTCAGTCTCCACTCTTTTTATTAGACACAATTGAATTACTAATATAAAAATCACGCATTCGTTCGTATTTTTGTAGTAAATGAAACCATTGTCCGCTACTTTTATGCCTTTAGAGTAGGACTGGATGGGTTTATAAGGTATAAATCAATAGTGTAATCAGAAAATTTCAATTGATACATAATAGTATGCTAACATTGTTTTAAATGTACGTTTTAAGATTCTTAACAAGAAAAATCTTCGTTTTCTACATACGTGATGATATTTTAAAAACAAACAATTCGCTATCATCAATACAAATCAAATAATAAAAAAGATTTTTAGACTACCTTAGACAATGGTTATACTACTTTTTATTTCTTGTAAATTAGAAACTAAGACATGTAAAAACAAATCTTTAGAATAAAATCGGCACTTAAGTCGATTTCATTCTGACGATTCTTTCAATAATTCTATCAGTAGTCATTCAGAAATTCGCTTGTACTTAAATGCAGTTGGCAATACTTTAGCGAAAATAGTGGATTTGTTCAAATGCACGGGTAGTCACAAGAACGCCACAATAGCATACGCCTTTTAAATGATTACTAATGTAAGCACATTATTATTAATTTTTATCACTCATTATTATTTGTTCTACACGTTCTGGAATAAATTCTTATTAACATTAACTAAATTTACTGCATGATTACTCCTATCACACTATATTATACCTACACCATAAATTTGTGGGCGTTGATATATTAATTATTGTAAAAAATACTGAAATAAATAATGATTGAAATTAAAATTAGTTTAATAACTTATCTGTATGCAGCCAAAAATGATGATGACGCAGGCAAAAATATAATTCCCAGCTGCGACCGTCATCTTTTTATTTTGATAATTTTTACTTGTTTTGTATCACTTCGTTTAGATTTTTTTATATGGTCTTCTTCTTCAATGATTATACTACACTACAAAAATTTCCCCACTGTGTATACCGTGCTGAGAATTTAATTAAAATATTAAAAAAATATTGTATAAAGTTACTGAAAGAATTATAAATAAATTATATAGTGTCAACGATGTGTATAAACTTCAAAGTTATTAAAATAAATTGAAAATTCAAATTGTTTATCTCATGTGTAAAATACATCAACAACATCAGATTAAATATGTGTATAATATTCGTTCTTACATGACGAACAATGCGGACTGTGGAAAAGGTATCATCCTGGGCTCTTTAACGAGCATTGCCGTAAACAGTTAATTTAATTTTATTCGTGAGTCATTAAAAGCTCTCTTTATTAACTTTCGCATTAAGGCCGAAGCGAGTCAGTATCTATGGACTCGTTTATAAACCAATAAGATCTCGTTTGTGCTTTATTACAGTCGTGCCTCTCCCCCCTCACAGCCTCCCGACTATATGTTTGTTCTGCACAGGTAATTTGCAATCATTATCGGATCGTAATTAAATATGTGTAGATGTTTCCGAGAGAACACATGTCTACAGAGATCGCAGGTTTCGAATGACATAGACGGGGACTTCAATTCTCTAACTATTTGTAGTTTACTTTATAATCATATGAATGAATACACTCCGATTACAGCAAGGAAATTTTTATAACACTTAAAAGTTTCACTTTCTAGGAACCAATTTCATTTGATGGAATGAAAAAAATTACTGTATCTAATGAATTTTAGTTGTGTGTGTAAATAATTTGCAACATGTGAATTCGTGGGGTAATTAACACGTGCGGTATGGTAATCTATGTCATAATATGTAATTTATTGTTACTTAAATGATCTGTTTTCTCACAAAACTATTATCCTTGTGAGGTGACCTCGTTTGTTAGAAGGTTAAAAGAAATTTTTGAGGTTTTTAGGAAGCAGTAGCAAGTCATAATTTATTTTCCAAATATTTGTGTGGGTGATGTGAATTTTTGAAAAATAAATTATTGATTTTAATAAATCAAAACCTTATCTGGATACGTTTTTAGGTTTCACGGCCAAAAATATTTTCTTTATTTGTTTTCGGGTTGTTATGCCGTGTTGCGCTACCTCCTTCTTTAGCCAACGTTTCGGAAAGCATTGCTGTGTAAAAAAAACGGTTTGTGCCATTGTTACGAAGATAGGTTTCACGCCATTATGTGATTCTTATTAAAATTTTAGTAATTAAGTTTGAGTCATTATCGTGTTGGAAATAGAAAGATCAATGAATTTTGAAATCAGTGGTCAGTAATTATGTAGCACGTGAAATGGGTGTTATTAATATTGTTGAACAATAATTTTCTAAAATTAAGAAGAGCCATAAATAACGTATTTAATAAACTGAGTAGGTTGGTAGGTGAATTAATATTCATTTAGATATACGAAATCTAAGGTGTGTGGATTCTTTGGTCATATTCCTACAACGGCAAGTAGATACCTCCATTAATAAATATTTATGATCGAAGGTATGTTACTTCTCATTCGGACATGGGCCGTGGAGATATGACAATATTAGTTTTGATATGACTACCATTATGGTAAAATTGGAAATGTTAAATGTAATATCAAATTTATTAAAGCCATTGCCAATTATTTATTGTTAAATTATGTCTCAGGTGGGAGTTGAGCATTAAGCATTATCGAAACCTACTTTATGATGACGTGAAAAAAATAAACTACGACGTTGTGTACAAAAAGCATATAAAAAAATAAATTTTTGTTAAAATAACTTTCTTTTATAATATCTTTTGAAGGTTATTCCCATCAATTCCGAATATCATAGGTGTCCAATATAAATAAAATCGGATATTTTTATCCGAGAAACAAACCAGTTCTTTGAACTATGTCATCATTTAAAAAGGTATCCCACTTATCCCGGTAACAAGAGAATCTCAGTTGCGACCGTTACCTTTTTTAAATTTTTCTATATCTTGTTCATTTCACATTTTCGTTTAGATTTGAATTTATTAGTATTATCTTCTTCAATGATAAAAAAAAAAACAATTTTTTAAATTATAAAATATGAATACCTTCCATTATTGTATTATGACTTACGTTATATTATTAAAGAAAGCTTTTATTTTATCAGAATGTCCACATTAGAGACTAACTATGTTAATAATAATGGACCATCTTATCAGAAATTAGTTGTTTAAATATTTTTTCCGACAGAACCCAATTTGGTCCATGTAGGTGTTTATCAGTTAAGTGATAAATAAAGGTGATTAAGACAAGAATTAATTGAAAATGACTTGTTATTATACATGTCATGGATACGTAAAAACACGTTTAAAGTCAATAACATTGGATGAAATTTAAAACTATCAACATACTCGTATTTACACATTTTATAAAGTCGTGCTTCTAATATCAATACAAAACGGGAAGTAACGAAACTATGAATTAAACTATAATTATATTTAATAAAGAATTTTTAAGTAAATACATGTGAATAAATTAAGTAAATTAATGCAATACTGATTAATTTTAAGCAAAATTGTCGTAAAAATTTAAACACTCTATTTTACGAGGTTTCGTTCACCCATTTGCAAAATGTGGAAAGAAATCTGTTTATTATTACTTATGCTAAATTAATGTGATGATGCTTTACTAAGATTCTATTAATTCGAGGTAAAGAATGCAAGCTGTTGGGTTAGGTTAGGAGAGGTTTGCTAACTTTGGCTGTGAAATTCTACAAACAAAATATAAAAACGTGGAGTAGTTTTGCTCCGTCATTGTGGAATGCTGATCGGTAAGGTTAATAATTATGATCAAAATACAAACCGTCAATCGCTGAATAAATTAATTTAATCCGTTGTACTCGGAAATCACAGCAGTTGGTTGCGAGTTGGAGCTCCGTACGCGGATGTTACAACCGTTGTGTTGCAAACACGTGTAAATGAAAAATGTCGCCTACAGGGGGCATCTAGCATCAAAACGTTACGCGTTTAAGATGAAGCCATACTAAATAATGCAAAATCATACAAAATCATATGTTTTTGTTTTGAAGATTTGATCGCTTAGAAGTATTATAGAAGCTTCAATTAAATACTGCGTGTAGAACATATCTTGGCCCTTAAAAATATCGGTCATTTTTTAATAAGCCTAGAAAAAAATAAAGTATTAGGTCTCTAAAAAACACTTTCAAATTCAAACTCTCCTACTTATAAACCCCTTTTCAGATATGGTATATATACAGATATGATAATTTCAGATATGATAATAATTTCAGATATGATAATATACAACAATAACATCGTTTAAAACTACTGTCAAATTTTGCTCTTCCACTTTTTTAAATCAATATTGTGATAAAAAATCGATATATAACAATGACTACACGTGCAAATTCTAAGTCCGCCAATAACTCTAATCCCGAACTAATGCAAATTTTAGATAAAAAGTTCGATGAATTTAAAATCCAGTTTCTAGAAAAATCATTTGCAGACTTCAAAAATACGATTGTAGAAGTTATAAAAAAGGAGTTCAAGGAAGAAATTGAGGAGCTTAAGAAGAAAATTAAACATTTGGAAGGACAAATAGAAAGCAACGATCAATATAATCGTGCAAATAATCTTATAATAAGTGGTGTTCCAGAAGATAGAAACGAAAATATTTATGACATTCTCTTCAAAATTGGTGCTACAGCTGGATGTAAAATCACTCGAGAGGAAGTGGACTTCGCAAGCAGAATCTCCCCCAGAATAAACCAAAATGTGACAAATGAAAAAAAGAGGAACATTATCGTAAAATTTACACGCCGACACCTTAAAGATAACCTGTTAGCTGCAATAAGGAAGAGGAAGGGAATGTTTGCTTCAGAATTGCAGCTTCCTGGTGCCAGCAGAATCTACATCAACGAGCATTTAACCTCCAAAAATCAGCATCTACTAAAACAATGTAGAGATATAAAAAGGGACCGAAAAATTCTCTACTGCTGGATAAAAAACGGTAAAATCTTCATTCGTGTAAGTGATACAACACCAATAATTTTAATTGCTGACCAGGATGACGTTAACAGACTTTCAGCATTGAAGACAATGCCCACACAAGACGCTTCTACACCGGCCTTCCCTTTAGGAAACTGAATTTAGAGAATAATATCAAACATATTACTTTTAACATCAAATTTAACCTCTTGCACTTGCAGTACATTAATATAAAACCCAATTTCTACTTAGTCGTAATACACATATCATCACTATGCGTTAATTACAAACTTCCTTTTAACTCTTATCAAATAATGTTAAAACATGTTATTATTTGTTTGCATTGTATTAGTAATCTGTCCATAGATATAACAATCAATCTGTCAAAACTTAAGCCTCCTAAAACCATAGACATTTTAATTTACCACAAACAAAAACAAAAAGAATCGTATGTTCAAAAATGCCCCCAATCACAGCATAATTATTTTTTTTCAAGTTATTTTCCAAACAACTTCACGAACATAATATTTAAAAATGCTTAACATATATTTTCAAAATGTGCGAGGTCTTCGCACAAAAACTCATAGCTTCTTAAATCAGGTACTTTTGAACAATTACGATATTTACCTTATATGTGAAACTTGGCTAAATAAATCAATCCATGACAGTGAATTGTTTGACAATAGGTATGATGTATTTAGAGAGGATCGGAACTACTTTTTGTCTGGACAGCAGCAGGGAGGGGGGGTACTAATTGCAACCTCCAAATCTCTCAAAGCACAGAGATTACCATGGTCTACTTGTACTGAGGAGATCTGGATATCAGTGCCAATATTAGGTGACAATAATAAACTCAAAAATTTATATATCTGCTGCACATATCACCCACAAAACACCAACTACATCCACAATCTAATTCAGCACTTCAACACCACATCAGACCTGCACACAAATCACCCGGAAGGATTGTTTTTATTAGCTGGAGACTACAATATACCCAAACTAAACTGGAAGTTAACGAAGGGCAAAACCAATTAGAACCAAATTTTCCAGAAGACACTGCTAGCCGTGCCTTGGTAGACTTCCTTTCATTCACACAACTACACCAATTCAATACTGTAATCAATACAAACAAACGAATCCTTGATTTAATCATGACAAATATTTCAAAATGTAGTATAACCCACTGTACCGAACCTCTGACGCCTGAAGATTCACATCACAGAGCATTAGACATAGAGTTATCACCTGTTACTGTACCGTCTCTCTCCGGCTCGTCTAGGACAGTTAAAATGTTTTACCGAGGTGATTACGGTAAAATCACTGATGAATTATCTAAAATAAATTGGAAACTCGAATTTCAAAGTAAGGATACCGAAAAGGCCGTATTAGATTTTTACAATATCATAAATGACATTATTCGCAAATACATCCCCGAAAAAAAAATTAACGGTAATTTAGAAAGGTTTCCCCCCTGGTACACTTTACCACTTATTAAAATTGTAAAAGAGAAATTAAAATATCACAAGAAATGGAAAAAATACAAGAACTTAGCTGACTACCAATCATTCTCTGTACTGAGAAATCGTCAGAAGAAGATCTCGCTAGAATGTTATGAAAACTTCATTACGACGGCAGAAGATTCAATAAAAAAGTGTAGCAAACAGTTCTGGTCATTTGTTAAATCAAAGCAATCCTCTTCCGATTTACCTAAGCAAATGTATCTTGGTGATATTTCCTGCAATGATGGACAATCCATATGCGACCATTTTAGTGATTATTTTAGATCAGTTTTTGTAGAAAATTCCAACCCTCGCCTCAATCTTACTGAGAATGGTGACGACAACTCTAATCTACATATACACACTATTAACTTCAATCAATCATGTGTACTTAGTTATTTAAAAAAACTTGATCCAAATAAAAGTGCGGGATCTGATTTAATTCCATCCATATTTTATGTAAAATGCCGGGACCAATTGGCTTATCCTCTCTCCTTGCTATTCAAAATGTCATTTGAAGAAGGCAACTTCCCCAACGTCTGGAAACAAGCACTCATTACACCAATCCACAAAAGCGGGGACAAAAATAACATCACCAACTACAGGCCCATCTCCAAACTCCCAATTGTCAGCAAGATCATGGAAAACATAGTTCTTGATCAACTTTTTCCAGCAGTACAAACAATCATATCCAAAAATCAACACGGCTTTTTCAGAAAACGGTCGGTCGAGACAAACCTTCTGGAATACACAGATTTTATTTTAAATTCTATGGGTGGTAAAAATCAAGTGGACTCTATCTATACGGATTTTTCAAAAGCCTTTGATAAGCCTTTGATAAAAAACAACAACAAAATATGACTTACACGATTAATCATTATTCTCATGAAGTACCACTACCTGTTAAATACAAAAAACTATCGCAACCTATTAGAAATAATTGTAATATACCATTCTTTTGTGCTACTGTTATATGCTTATCATCATGTTTACGTTTCTATAACCTAAATCTGTCAAAATTAATTACACCTGATACCATAGACAAAATCATATACCACAAACAAACCAAATATTATGATGTTCATAATTGCCCCCTTTCAAAGCATAATTATTTACTTTACAATAAATTATTTCCATATAAATTTAAAAAAAAAAATATTTAATTATGCTTAAGATATACTTTCAAAATGTATTCTAACAAAACGGCAATAACATTTTATTATCAAAATGTACGTGGTTTAAAAAGTAAATTAACTGATTTATATTACGAAGTGCTCAGTTGCAATTATGATTTAATTTGTTTTACAGAAACATGGTTAGACTCCACAATCTTTGACCGTGAAATAGTAGACGATCGTTATAATATATATAGACGCGATAGGGACATATCGAGTTCCTTTAAAAAATCAGGTGGTGGAGTTCTAATAGCCATAAAGAAAGAAATGACATCTTTTTCAGTCTCAGCACACAGCTCAAAATCTACAGAAGATTTATGGATTAAATTTAAATTAAATGAAACATCCAGACAATCCATTAACTTATGTTTGGCGTATTTGCCTCCAGATATACCGATCGAAAATCTCACAGATTTATAAGCCTTTGATAAAAAACAACAACAAAATATGACTTACACGATTAATCATTATTCTCATGAAGTACCACTACCTGTTAAATACAAAAAACTATCGCAACCTATTAGAAATAATTGTAATATACCATTCTTTTGTGCTACTGTTATATGCTTATCATCATGTTTACGTTTCTATAACCTAAATCTGTCAAAATTAATTACACCTGATACCATAGACAAAATCATATACCACAAACAAACCAAATATTATGATGTTCATAATTGCCCCCTTTCAAAGCATAATTATTTACTTTACAATAAATTATTTCCATATAAATTTAAAAAAAAAATATTTAATTATGCTTAAGATATACTTTCAAAATGTATTCTAACAAAACGGCAATAACATTTTATTATCAAAATGTACGTGGTTTAAAAAGTAAATTAACTGATTTATATTACGAAGTGCTCAGTTGCAATTATGATTTAATTTGTTTTACAGAAACATGGTTAGACTCCACAATCTTTGACCATGAAATAGTAGACGATCGTTATAATATATATAGACGCGATAGGGACATATCGAGTTCCTTTAAAAAATCAGGTGGTGGAGTTCTAATAGCAATAAAGAAAGAAATGACATCTTTTTCAGTCTCAGCACACAGCTCAAAATCTACAGAAGATTTATGGATTAAATTTAAATTAAATGAAACATCCAGACAATCCATTAACTTATGTTTGGCGTATTTGCCTCCAGATATACCGATCGAAAATCTCACAGATTTTTTCGAAAAGTGTCATACGACATATAATAACTTATCATCAGACGATATCACAATAATAATGGGTGATTTTAATGTCCCATCTATTCAATACTCACCAAATGTCAATGTAACGCACACCAGACCAGTCTTACATAATAGCCAAAAATCGATATCTCTACTAGACTTTCAAAATTTGACTGGACTTAATCAATTCAATCACGTAACTAACAACATAGATCGAATTTTAGATTTAGTGTTTTCAAACCATAACCTCAATATTCAAATTGCTTCACATGTGCTATCCAAAATTGACCCTTACCATCCTCCCATTGAATTCGATCTTTTGATGTCCAAATACAGACCCCTACCCACTAATCCAGATCACATCAAATATAACTTCAAAAAAACGGATTACATTAAATGCAATGAAATGTTATCACTTAATAACTGGGACGATCTTAACACGCTGAATTGTAATGACTCCCTACTACATTTTTATAACTTGTTATGGCTATCAATTGAAAAACACACTCCGCGCCTAAGAAACAGGAATAATAAGTTTCCAATTTGGTTTAGCAGTGTTCTAATCCACCAACTCAGAGAAAAAGAAAAGTTTAGAAAGAAATGGAAAAAATACAAAAATCAATATGACTACGACAGTTTTTCTATCTTGAGGGCTAGAGTAAAAGTATCCATACGTACATGCCTTAAAGCCTATATAGATTCAATAGAAAATTCTCTCCCTAACAGTATCAAAAATCTTTCAACCCTCATTAATTCAAAAAGAATTTCTAATTCTCTCCCCAAAATCATGCATCTCCATGACAAATCAGCAACAAATGGAGAAGATACATGTGAACTGTTATCTACTTACTTCTCTTCTGTTTTTAGCTTACCATCCAATTCTAAAAGTGACTCTAAACTTTCTTCCCCACTCTATAATTACCCACTGTCTCAAATCATAATAACTTTAGATGAGATCAAAGAGAAATTGAACACTCTTGATATCAATAAGGGTTTCGGCCCAGATGGAATTCCTCCACTATTTATTCGAAATTGTGCAGATCAGCTTGCAGTACCATTACACAAAATATTCATCAAAAGTCTGAACGATGGGGTATTTCCGGATCTGTGGAAGGTTGCCCACGTCATTCCGATCCATAAATCTGGCAGTAAAAATGATGTAACAAACTACCGTCCTATCAGCCTTTTATCTTGTTTTGGCAAAATATTCGAGTCCATTGTATACAAAACCATCTTTAACCATGTAAAACATATACTTAGTCCTTTCCAACATGGCTTTGTAGCTAAAAGATCCACAAATACTAATTTACTCGAGTATATGGACTTTCTATGTAAATCGATGAATAATAAAACACAGGTTGATGCCGTGTACACCGATTTCAGTAAGGCCTTTGACAAAGTTAGTCACTATATCTTAATGAATAAACTGGATAAAATCGGCATTCACGGAAATCTACTTCGTTGGTTAGAATCATATTTATCACATAGAAGTCAATTAGTTACTGTCAACGGTTTTAACTCTTCCCCAATATTAGTTACGTCGGGCGTACCACAAGGATCTCACCTTGGACCCTTACTTTTCTTAATCTTTATTAACGACCTTACATACAAACTCCGCTGTAATTTTTCTCTATATGCTGATGACCTCAAATTATATAAAGCAATTAAATCTATGAAAGATTGTGAACTCTTACAACAAGACCTTAACACAATATCTACCTGGTGTGTTGACAATGAAATGGAACTGAATATAGCTAAGTGCAAAGTTATAAATTTCACGAAGAACACCAACAAAACTCTGTATTCATATAGCATATGTGGTCACAATCTAGAAACAGTTGAATCAATAAAAGATTTAGGAATTATATTTGACAACAAACTAACATTCAATCAACACATTGAATACATTGTGTGTAAATCAAATAAATTACTTGGTTTTATTGTAAGATCAACCAAACTGTTTAAGAATTCTAACAGTCTAATAATTCTATTCAATTCCTTAATCCGAAGTGTTCTTGAGTACGGGTCAACAGTCTGGAATCCACATTATATTACACAGATATCTAGACTCGAATCAGTCCAAAGAAAATTTACACGGATTTTGTCTTACCGATCAGGTGTCTATCATCTTCTCGACGGGTACGAACAAAGACTTAGACATTTCAAATTAGAAAGTCTGGTTAAAAGACGAAACATAAATGACCTCTTAATGCTATATAAAATTGTGAATAATCGTGTAGACAGTAACTTAGTCAACCAAATCAAGTTATACGCCAGGCCAAAATCTACCAGAAACCTAAACACATTCTGGACTGAAATCTTTACTAATAATACTGGATACTTTAATCCTATGTCCAGAATATGTCGATCATACAATGATCTTGTCAAGATACACACTTTTATAGATATTTTTCTAAACAATGTAACATGTTTCAAAAAATATCTCCACGATTTGTGCACCTAAAAAAAAAAAAAAAATAATAATAATTTATTTGTTGTTTTATTACATCTCAGGAAATACTTCATAAATATTGTATACTTATAATGTATTTCAATTTTGTATTTAGTTTTTTTTTTTGTTTTTAAAGTTATGTATAAATAATACTTGCATTGTTTTTCATGTGTTTGCTTCTGTAAATATTCAAATGTGATTACTGCAGACACATTAGTCTAGGGATATTTATATTTTAATTTATTATATTTAACCCACAAAAATGTTTATAAATATCCTGTTTGTGTCTCAAATAAATAAAAAAAAAAAAAAAAAAAAAAAAAAAAATTAACATTGAACTGCTTCTGAAGAAACTGTTAAAAATCGGGATTAAGGGTGACCTTCTCAGATGGATCAAATCGTATGTGACAAACAGAAGTCAAGCAGTTAGAGCTAAGGGTTTCTCCTCTCGTTTTTTCAATATACCTTCAGGAATCCCGCAAGGATCACATCTCGGACCTCTCTTGTTTATTTTATATATCAATGATATGAGTGAATGCTTTAAAAATTCCAAATTCCAAATTTTTGCTGATGACACTAAAATTTACAAAAAAATCACTAATATTAATGACAGCCTAGAATTGCAAGATGATATTAATAGGCTTGGAATATATTGTGCGAACAACCAACTGTTCCTTAACCTAGAAAAATGTAACACAATATCATTCACCAAAAGCATAAATCCCCTAATATTTCCGTACAAAATCAATGACGTAGAGATAAAAAGATGTTGTGAAGTGAAGGACTTAGGAATAATTATGGACTCCGGAATGTCTTTCCGAACACATATAAATTCCATCTGTGACAGGGCATACAAACTTCTAGGATTCATCATAAGAGTGACCAAACCATTCAGGTCACCACACGTAATCAAAATACTGTATGTCTCTTTTGTTCGCTCAATATTAGAATTCGGATCAGTCATATGGAATCCCCAATACAAAGTTAATATTGAAAGGTTAGAAAGAATTCAAAAAAAGATACTGAAACACCTAGATTTTAAATCCTTTCGAACATCAGAAAGCCTAAAAGACTCATTAACATTCCATAATTTATCAACCTTAGAAGATAGAAGAAATATATCCGACCAGAAATTTCTATTCAAAATTATTAACAACGTTGTTGACAACAACTATCTTCTGGAACACATTAATTTCCACTGTCCAATAAGAAACACAAGGTCAAACCAACTATTCCACATCCCACACTCAAAAACAAATTACACACAACATTCATTTCTCCGAAGGACGTGCACAAAATACAATGATATCTTTTACGACGCTGATATTTTCCATTTGTCCTCAGGCCAATTTATTAAATTAATAATAGA
Organism: Limnephilus marmoratus; assembly: GCA_917880885.1. Taxonomy (NCBI): domain Eukaryota; kingdom Metazoa; phylum Arthropoda; class Insecta; order Trichoptera; family Limnephilidae; genus Limnephilus; species Limnephilus marmoratus. The sequence goes on along the minus strand of OU862909.1, from coordinate 47,795,549 downwards.
AAAAATCAAAACAAATTGTTAATTATGAACTCTCCACCCCTGCTGCATGTTTTCCTTCTTTTTATAATAATAATAATAATATTTGGATGATTTACATATCCCACATGCTTTAATTTGTGTATTTTTTTTTTATTTCTGTTGTACTTATATATATTTTTTCTTTTTTTCTACCACTTTATGTTTTCTTTTATGTTTTAATCTATGTTTATATATATATATATATATATTATAAATTTTAGCGGAAACTTTGCTGGTTAATGCAACCATGTAATATGTTACTCTATTATGAAAATATGTATAACTGTTTGTTTCCTTAATAAACTAAAATAAAAAAATAAAAAAAAAATATGGTTCTATTGTATATTATGAAAAATTCAGTTTCTTTTATAATAATCGTAAAACAAATGATATTTTCGCCCGAACTTGACAAAATAAAAAAAAAATGCATTTTCTCGTTTTTATTTTTGAAATCAATCAATACGGCCCGCACTCTAAATTTGGATTCTTAAAGTGACCCTTAAGTGACCCACAAGAACCATGCACTGGGCACACCTATTTCGTATCAGTCACGCCCCGGCCGGAGCGGGAAATAGACGTGTGACTCCGCGTCGCTTAGTTTCGTGAAATCAATTTGATGGGAAGATGTGATTCAGGAGGGATGTTTGTTTCTATTACCAGAGTACTTCCTTTTGATGTTATTGCTCAGTGTTAAAATCTGATGTGTGATTTAGTTTTTTTGCAATTTGTTACCTAAACAACTCATCGTGTTAAGTAATAGCTTCCGACCATCGTAACGCTATTCAATCGCATTCGTTTTTTACATCAATATTGATCTTTGTTTATTTATTTTAGATATAAATTAGGTTTTTTTCAGTTTTTTCATGATTTCCGTTAGGCAAACGGATAAATGAATGAAGCGTGGATATACTAAAAAATAAATGGTGTCTGTTAGGTACAGTCACAGTAATAAAATCGGGGTCTCTATCGATCCGTGGTGAGGCAGGAACAAGGGTATTCTTCTAGCCAGCGGGACTGCTGCCACTGTACACAATACCCAGGACTGGATTAGGGTTTTTCGATAAATGTTTAAAATTATTTTATTAAAAGACAAATCACTTTATTTTATACACACTTTTCATGTTTCATGAACAATGTACAACATCATCAGTAAAAGTGTACAGCAGTAAAGTACACTTTTACTCCGGATGATGTGAACATTATTAAAGAAACATGTAGAGTTTGTATAAAATAAAGTGATGTTTACAAAGTTATTTGTCTTTTAATAAAATAAATAATGCCATCAAAATGTGAAAACCTTCAAGAAAAAGTTTTCTTAGAAAAATTAAAAAAAAAAGTTTAAAATTAACTCAAAAAAATCGACATTAAAAGTCTCATTAGCCCAAAGACGCTTCCTTTTTGAATTTTGAAATATTGTAAGGAATTGGAAACTTGCACGCTTCATCAAAGTTCAACAGCGCCAAAATTGAAAATCTAAATTAATCGTTAGTCGAACCTTTAAACCTAAAGCTTGACCCCTTTTCAACAAATTAAGGCTTTTTTATTGTTGTTTTAAAATTGGTGATATTTCGCACAAACGGCATTGACAAACCTGACCATGTTTAAAATACTAAAAACTAACTAACTAACCATCACGCCGTTTCCCCGCAGGGGTAGGCAGAGAGGACGGACCGTCAAACATCTCGATCTTGGCACACACTCCTTGCCTCGTTTACATTCATACATCGTTTTATACATGCTCTTCTATTATTCCGACTTTTCACATGGCCCAACTCAAGTATGTGATTCACTTGGTCGTGCCATGTCTTACTCGGGCGTCCCCGACTCTTTCTACCATTATAAAATACTTCTTTGTGTTTTTCACTTCTGGAAAGTACTGCAATAGTTGCAATTACTTTTTATGCAACTATCACGCCACTAATCAAATCAATTTTAATGAATGAGTTCAAATACTTCCCTAATGATATTTTTCACGAAAGTGGCTATGAAATGAAATATGTTTGAAAGTGTAAATAAAAAAACGAGTGTGCTTTAGACCACACGACTGAAGTAAAACTTATTTAACTCCGTCTATATGATAGGAAGAGAGAAAGAAAATGTGCGCGCGCACTGCTTTCTCTTCCCTCTACAGTGTGATACGGGCCTGCACTGTGTCTTAGATATACGAAACGTAACTACCTGTGAGAGAAAGAGAGAAAGAAAATGTGTGCTCGCACCTCTCTCTCTTGCCCCTTCAGTAATATACGAAACGTAACTCTCTCTCTTTCTATCTTCACTAACTTATATCTCCCTCTCAACTACCGTTCGCCTCGATTTTCGTAACGCTCTTGTCACGCATGCACCAGCTTACTCCCCAAGTTAAGCGTGCGTAAAGAAGTTTTACTTAAAAAAGTTATTATTAATTCAACACAATGTAGGAGGTACCTAATATGGATTTTCTATTCCTTCGAAAGCAAGCTTTATACGTCGAACGTTCAAATAGCAAAAGTGTGAGTACAAATTGGGAGACAATTTTAGGTTTTAAAAAGTTTAAATATTTAAACTTCCTAGTTCTGCCCTTTCGCCGGTGAAGACTATACCGCTATACGCAGATAGATTGTCAGCTGCAATGACAATCAAATTTTATTGAAATGCAACAAAATGACAAATGAAGAAAATAAATTAAAATGAAATCGATGTTTTGTGCTGTTCAAATCATTTAATTCGACTGATATTCGTAGTTCCACAATATGGCGGAGGGCAGCCGCCACCGGAAAACGAAAAAATGCATAGGTACTAAATTAACAGATGTTTACAAGTGTACATTATATAATATTGAAATGAAAACGTGTTGGAGAGTTATTAGTTACTAATAGATAATACAACTGGCTTCGCCCGAGCCCATTTTAGAAGGAAAATAATCTAGAAGTTGAAAATTGGAGAAAAACAACGATACGTTGTTCTCTTTTCCCGTTCAATTTGGCAATTGAAAGCTCTAAATTTCATAAAACTGACAGAGATAAATACATTAAGCTAGAAAATCTAAAACTAAAAAAAAAATGCAAATTTATTGACGCACACTATTCAATAAATTTTGCTGCTTTATACAATCAATTTGCTTATGAATGAGACTTGTACTTATTTATTAACAAAATTTCATTAAACTCAAAAACAATATCGTAAATTTATTGTTTTTTTTTTAAATTTTTTATCTTTAATTTTTACTTTATGAGTAAAATCTCAAATTATAATATTTAATTAAATGAAGACAATATAAGCGAAACTCAATCGAAAATCTGGAGACAGAAAAATCAGAAAAAAGAAATATTATAAATATTATAAATATGTATGGCGTATGTGTGGTAAAACCATGTATGATCGTGTGAGAAATGTGGAAATCCGCAAAGAATGCAAGGCTGATGTAAGCGTGATGAGTAAGATCAAGAAAGGAACGCTCCGATGGTTTGGGCATGTAGAGCGAATGAACGAGGAAAGGAGTGTAAGGAGAATATATGAAGCAAATGTGAATGGTAAAAGAAGTCGAGGACGCCCAAGAAAGACATGGCACGACCAAGTGAATCAGATACTTGAGTCGGGCCATGTCAAGAGTCAGAATAATAGAAGAGAATGTATGAGACGTTGTATGAATGTAAACGAGGCAAGGAATGTGTGCCAAGACCGGGATGTTTGGCGGTCCGTCCTCTCTGCCTACCCCTGCGGGGAAACGGCGTGATGGTTAGTTAGTTAGTTAGTTTATTATAAATATTATAATCTGAGATTTTACTCGTAAATTTAAAAATTAAAATTATTGTTAATATAAAATTATTAAAAAATTAAAATTAATCATTCCTAGAATTGCAGAAAAGTCAACAGATGTCGCGTATTAAAAATAAAATGGATACAAATTTATCCAGATACTATCTAGATAGCATTTAGTTCGAGTTGAATCTTGCAATCATATATAAAGATAGCAGGCAATACTAATATGTGCGTTAAGAAAAATGAAGAAAATGTAGATAGTTCTTAGTCAAAGTATGATACAGTTAAAAGTGACCGAATTGGATACAGGTTCAGTAGCTCAGTTGGTAGAGCACTTTCCATGTAAGCAAAGGGTCCTGGGTTCGTATCCCAGTGGAGCCAATATATTTTTCTGATTTTTCTGTCTCTATTGTCTTCATTAAATTAAATTTATTGATTATTCCACTTTTTAATTTCTAAAAAAGCGATGCTTTCTTCCTCAGGGCTTACTAAAAAGTTTTTAGTAAACCCTGAGTAAGAGAGCACGCTCTCGAAACATGTCGGTTTTATAAACATTAAAAAGTGGTTAAAACAAAGAAATCCCTTAATTTTGAATTAAAATGGTACCACAAAATAAATTTGCTGTATTTGAAGAAGTTATTGATTACATGTTACACGTGGAATCAGAAATAAAATTGATTGTTGATAAAGGTTTATACATTTGTTGGTGAGAAATTTATGTAAATATTTACCCACGTATTATTATTAAGAACACTGAATTTTGTCAATCGCAAAAGGTAGGTAGTCATTTTTATTTGATTTTTAAGTGTAATTATATTCATTTGAAGAAACATAACATTAATACATAAATCGTTAACATTAATTATTATGGAATTATTGCGCAATAACAAAGTGTTTTCCTTATACCATAGCTTTTTTGAATGGACATCGAACCGGTTCAGAAAAATGATTGTTTTCAATATGTTAATGAAAACAACAACGTGTAAATGGAATGTTATGCTATAAAAATATTCCCATTCAATATTTTTATGAGGCGACACATACTAGAAATGCGAAATTTATTGTAATGTTTGAGGACTTGTAAATATTCACGTGAAATATTCAACGTTCGGGTACACGAGTATTTAAATTTGTAAAAATTCAGATTTAAATTATTGTTATCTCCATAGTGGATTCGATGAATACTTATAACACGTATATATTACAAATTATAATCCCTAATGGGAACTTTCCATAATTTACTTATTCATATACTGGAATAATGAATAGCCCGCCTAAGTTTATTCGAGAATTTTCTCATTAATAATCGGGTTTATTGACTTAATCCCATTTAATTCCAGCCAATGGCCTAATAATCATACTAACAATGTGGAAGATGTATTAAATTATAATAATCGCTGTGTGTTTTTTAAGTACGCAAGTTACATTACTACAAACGTAGAAATTAATTTAAAATTCAAAATCAGTTAAAACTAATTATTTTTTTAAAATGACCGAAATAAAAATATAATAAATATGATAGATAGCAGTGATTTACTAAGCCTAATTACCTTCCATATTCCGATAACAACGATACGATCTACATTTTTTTCCATTGCAACGACACTATCAGAACTGAGTCATTTAGATGCTCGCTTTTACCTAGATCCAAGATTACAAGCAGTTGGCAATACTTTCTCAGATTTAGTTGATGTGTTCAAGTACTCGAAATATAGTTATAAGAAGGCTATAATAACATACCTCATTAATAATAATCAATTTTAGCATGGTGATATTATTCTGCATGGATTTTAAATAGCTAAAGAGCATATTTTACTTCATTATTATATTTTTGGGGTATCATGCCGTGTTGCGCTACCTTTTTCCTGCCAACGTTTCGGACAGCGTTACAGTGTCCATGTGTGCAGATTTGTGAGATTTGTGATTTGTCGTGATGATGGATTCTGTAACACTGTTCGAAATGTTGGCAAAATAATGAGGTATACGTTTTCTTGTTTTCATTATTTAGATTTAACGCCTCCCTCAATCAGTCTCCTCCGATCTAGCCCGCCACGCAGTGGTTGGGCAAACGTATCCGCCACCGAGACCTACACAAACTTCATCCCATAAACCCGGGCACTTGGGGTGACCAGTGGCAGGGGTGTTGGTTGTCCAATAAATGGTTCCGGGGCGGCGGTACCCATACCCGCCTCCCAAATTGTTAATTCTACGTCAGTTTTATTTTATTGTGTGATTTGAACAAATGAGTTTTTTTCAAACAAATTTAACCGTAGCGTCGCGTCATTCATATTCCAAACAGAATGAAATTATTTATGTTGTTGAATGGTAGATGGCGCTACGCCCGTATACGTGTATATACGTCCTATTCATATGGCAGAAGAACTTTTGCTGGGTCAGCTTGTTTAATTGTATACGCAATGGCAATTGTAAACGATGGTACTTAAAATATGAATGTTTATTAATTAACTCTTTTCTACCCTGATTTTAAAAGAATGCATATATATTTATATTTTTTTATGAATACTTCACAAGAGTCTCACCTACTCCCGTCTGGAGCCAGTGAGACTATTGCATCCCCAATTGGGATATGTTATGAGGCTGAAGGTAGCGGGGAGGGGAAGGAGGTGGGGGAGAGGAAGGTGGGGAAGTACCTGGCTATTCAGATCTAGTCACCAAACACGGCTAAAGCCATTTCTAGCAACGTTTCGATTCTGAATGGTGGTCTTACACCAGGGCGATACTGAGAGTATCTTCAACTCTGAAACGTGCCGCAAATATATTATTTTATTTCATTTTATTTTTATTTTTATTTATTTGGGATACCAACAGTTTACATTAATAACAGTATATATTAATTGAGTTACAATAATTGAACCATTTACAGGTTTCCACATAGGTTTTGTATACAAGTGTAGTGATTCCAAAAAATTTTACAAATGAAAAATTACATTTTAAGATTATTATATATTATTTTATATTATTATTATTATCATTTATTATATATTATTTTAAATGAATAAATTGTGAAATAACACAAATTACTCAAATAACAGTCACTTACTTTTAATCTCCCTCTTTGCAAGACCAACTCCAAACAGAACTCATTTATCTATAGATCCACACACTCATTTAACTTAAATTATTACCACATTGACATTTTTAACGAGACTTTACATGACTTAAAACGAAAACTCACTAAGCAACATGACTCAAACTAGATATTTTAATCCCTATATATTCCCATCCTTTGCCTCTTAATCCTAATTCTATGTTCCTCCTCCCCCCTCCCCTTTCATATGTTGTAAAAAAAAATTTAACTTAAGAAAACACCCTTACAATGTCACACTTTATTATTCATTCACTATCATAAGTGGAAAGTTCATAATTGGCATAATTAACTATCTTACTATTGTTTTATTGTGTAATCTCAGATTTGCTGTCAACTTTCCCTAAAATAAATAAAATAAAAAATAAAATAAAAATAAAATAAAATTTATTTGCCCACACCGGGATTCGATCCCGCGATCGGATTGCGAGTCAAAAGCCTTGCCGCTATGCCACGCCGGCCGAAACTAAAATTCTTCATAAATTGCATGACTACGCAGGTACACATGTATGTGCATTTATGTGCATTTCCAAGAGTATGAACCTTGACAGTAGACATTTAGTACCTACTTAGCTATTCGTCGGTGTATGAAAGGAGGCGTCTACTAATATCTACAGGAATTCCAAAAACTGAAAAAATCGAACTAATATCTATGGGAATCAAAGTGTTGACGAATATCTACAGCTCAAACTGTTGATTAATATCTATGAGAATCATAGTGTTGACGAATATCTACAGTACTGTCAGAGGTTGGATTTGCAATTATGTATAGCATATTGGAATAACGTAATATTGCGTATGCAGTTTAAAAAACTTAATTTATGTAAGTATGTATGTAAAAATCCCTAATATTGGACTATTGGACACATTTAGCTGATTAGTCCAACCTACGCTCTGTAGATATTAGTTCAACCTACGCTCTGTAGATATTAATCAACACTCTGAAGTTCGTAGATATTAGTATCTGGAGTCGTATGAAATACTATTTTAATTAAGTGCTTAAGAAAATAAAAATCCCCTTTTTGAATATTAATCAAAATCAACCGACGTGAGAACAATCGTTGGAAAAAAGTATGATATAAGAAAAGCGGGTCGAATCGGGATCTAAGACAATGCCAGTTTTGATTGCGTCCGTTCTACCATAGCGGGCGGAACAGCTACAAAACGACATTCATTTTTTATTCTCAAAACTTACCGCAACGATAACCATTGACAATTAATGCGAAAATTTAGACATTTGCATTGGAAATAAGCAAATAAATTGATTTGAGGGGAGATCGCGTCATCCGGTTCGATTCTTGTTAATTTTCAAAATGCCCTCTATTAATAAGATTCGGGTCACTGATCGTGAGCGTGCAAATTCGGAAGTCGACACATTTCTGAGATATTTTAATTTACTTTTATGATATTTTGAATCAATGAAACTGGATTTTCTTAATCCCACAAATATTGATACACAGTTCATTAATTATCTTAGCATAATTCATTTTCGATGTTCTTCTATTTTGTCTTAAGGTTTTCGATTCTATTATGTCATGAGGAATTTTGACGGCCTCCGTGGTCGAGCGTCGAGGGGTAAGGCTCTTGACTCCGTAGGTCACGGGACCGAATCCCGGCGTTGGCAAATACATTTTATTTGATTAATTTGTTTTTACAATTGCTTTACAATTGTTTCACAATTAATTAATTAAAAATAATATAAAGTATATTTGCACGATCCAGAGTGGAAGATACTATCAGTATCGCCATGGTGTAAGACCACCATTCGGAATTGAAACGTTGCTTGAAATGGCTTTAGCCGTGTTTGGTGGCCAGATCTGAATAGCCAGGTAAGTTCCCACATTTCTCTTCCCTACATCCTTCCCCTCCCCACCACCTTCAGCCTAACAACATACCCTCATTGGGGATGCCATGGTCTCACTGGCTCCAGACGGGAGCAGCTGGGACTCTTAGTGTTAACTTAGTGTCTGAAATGGTGAGGTATTGGCAGGGCGCGGTCTTCCCGCTCCAAAAGAAAAAAAAAAACGGAGAGTTATCTAAATACGTATGTTAGAGAGAGCGCGCTAACGTTAAACAAGGTAGTATTTAAGCGAAAATTGTGAAAATATTTAATAATGTTTAATGAAAATGTTTAAAATAGAGCAAAAATATCATGGGGATTGCCTAAAATAGCATTTAAAAGAAACACTGTGAATTTTTTCCTACACATAACTTGTAAAATAACTGGAAAAAAAGTGCTTATAATAATTTTCGGAGCAGACTTTGGAATGTTTTTATATCGAAGAAATTTCATGTAATTGCCTGTTCGGCATGGGGAATGTATAGATATTATCTACAAGTATAACATATATTTTTAAGAGCTTTAAAACTTACAGTATTTAAGGAAAATATGTAATAAATCGGTAGAAATGCGGGAAGCCGGGCCCTAAGCTATGCTTTAGTATTTCAATGTTGTGGAATGTTATGAAGTTGATATAACTAGGAGTACCTACCTAATGTAAGTAAGGAATAAAAATAATAGTCTTTTATCGTCTAGTGAATTCTGCAAACTTTATCCATCTATACCAGATTAAATTAAAATCTAGCCAGATTCGGAAAAAAATTATACAATGGCTTATAAAATATAACAGTTTTCTGAAAACAAGAGCATCACGAGGCTTCATTGTCTATTACACAAACAAATGATGTCCCTTGAGAAGGTACCCAGTGCATCGTACCTACTGCTAAACTACAGTACGGAGTATGCAGATGAGCGTTAATTATTTGCACGCCACGAGCAGCCGAGTATTCCAAATGGGATTTTTAAACCAGGAATCCAGATCTTGCTGGCTTTGTTGCTGGAGGTCATGCGAGGATCAGCGAATAAGGATATGGGACGAGAGTCGTTTGTTTTTCTTCGTCCTTTTGGCTGATGGCAATTTCTCGGGAGCGTGAGGCAACCGCGTGCGATATGAAGATAACGGTTCATAATTAGAGCGACTGGGGCAATTAAAATGAAAATATAAGAGATGAAATGTTTTTACCTTGCCGCAGCCGATAAACTGCCAATATTTAATTTGTAGGAAAATAACACATAATTACGCTCGGGTGTCTATTACCGACTATTGATTAGAATCTTATATTCCTAAAAAAATACAAAAAAACACATTTCTAAAACAATATTAGTAAATTTATATTCGTAGTTTGCTTTTTTTAACCAACAAAGTTAATTCGTGAGAAATAGTTTGGATGCAGGTGAATATTCTATTAATTGTTTTGTATATTCTTGTCAATTGACATCTGTATCTGTATATTCTCCTTAATAAAAAAAAGACCATTATGTCATGGATCTTTTAATATGTACAATTTTTCTGTAAGATTGGAGACTTTTATTGATTTTCAACTGTGCCCGGAGTGAATGGAACTGTTTATTTAGTCATTAGGGAATATCTTCAGGTTGATGACAATTTTAAAGTGGAAGAAGAAGGTTTTTGCTGTTCAGATCAGTTTACCAAAACTCAAACAATTGTTGGTTTTCGATTGATGATCTTCACAAGGCGTATATTCCAATAATAATAAATTTTAAAAGTACTTTTGAGGGTTAGAATAAAACGTCCCGTACCTAATGCATGTTACTATTACAAATGAGAAGATTGAACTTACATCGACAACATAGGTTAAGTTTCATTTTAGATGCTGCTATCGAAGTCTTCCGTTCGAAAAGTTTCATGTCTGCCTTAAATTTGGCATTTTCATCCTTGCTTCATCCAATGACACATGTTATTTTTAATTAAATATCCCGGGATCGTTCCGCTATCGCCAAATTTATTGGTCAGCCTGGAAAAATCCGTGATGGCACGACAGAAGGTTTAATTATGCCACCCATATCTGATGCTGGCCGAATATACCTACCTAAGGGTTTTAAGGTGCTCGAACCACTAAACAAGGGGGGCGGAAACATTTTTTTTTCTATTTCTTTAAGGAAATTCAAAATTGTTTCACTTTAATAAATAAACAAATACTCCATTTCAAATACTTTACCTTTATTCATTCAATCATGTTATGGGGAAACCCTTCTCTCGCCAGGAAAAGAAAAACAAATATTATATGCAAATCTGAAAGAAGAAAAAATTTGAAGTACGTAGTCATTAAAAGCTGGAGTGGGAAACAGATCATTGAAAGGGACAGGTAAAGGATGTGGCGGAGTTTACCCGTGTAAATAGTATTTTGAATGTGATTGTCTATACTAAATTAGAATTAGAATTTTGAAAACATAATAAAGGGTCCATTTTCCCTTAGGGAACGTACCCATTCTACGTGACACGTTTGGGGGGGGGGGGTCTTCAAAATGTCACGCTTGGTAGAAATGAGCGGCGGCGGAGATAGGTTTTTGGTCACCGGGGTGGGGGGGGGGGGGGGGGTTAAAAATTGCAAAAAGTTGGTCATGTAGGGGTACGTTCCCTTACATGAAAGATATTTAAAATGATTACAAAAATAATCTATTTCTACGAAAACATTCGGGATCTATTTTCAAAATACCAGGAGATCATAACTGGAGTTAGATGACATCATATCCCTTGTGACTGGAAATGCTCAAGCGGACAGCGCGTCTCGCGTCCAGACTCGCTGGCCCCGTTTGCACGAAACGTCACACAGATCGCGATTAGGAAAATATATAACTGCATAATGCTGTGCTCCTGATTGTTGTTCAATGTGTTATCTTATTTCGGTTCCAGCTTGAGCTAATGAGGCGGGGTCCTCCGGCGCGCACGGATCCGGAGCAAAAGGAACGCGAGGAAGTAAGGTAATAATCGGAATGACATTGGGAGCGTTATTGTCTGCAGTTCTGCACTCCGGGGACATAATTCTATATTAATGTATTCCAAGTACAATGAGCAGTTTGTCTGGAATATTTCAGTGAACTCTTTGGACTTCGCGATATTAGTACGAGAAGCGACGATGACAATGTTAGCGCGCCTGCTTGTGAAAGAATAAAAAAACTTCAGTGTTGCTACTCAATTCGTTGATACTCCGTATAGGTAGACCTATTCTAAATATTGTAATGCTAATAAATGCAATTACAAACATTCGAAGTACAAAATTTAAAAAGGCATATTTATGGATATTATCAAATCTCGGGGCTTCAAAATTTAGAGAAAATTGCAAATTTGTAATTGATATTAAATCTGTAATTAGACCAGTGAGTTCAATACTGAATATCGTCTGCTGGTCCATCCACCAACAACTTGACATGCTCCAATCCTTATATTACAGTCTATGACTTTCTATAATTTCGAAATTTTATTTGGGCAAAAAACCCTTCACATTTTTTCAGGTTTTGTAAATATTCAACCACCGTACAATAGATTGAAATATATTATATCTGCTGGTTATCTACTAATGCAAAAAATGGATTGCGTACATAAAAATACGTTGGAATTTTTTATATTATTTTTGTGGTCAGTGAAGAAAAATATCTGGTACTCTTGTGAAGATAATCAAAATTGATCTAAAGCGCGTTGATGAAATGAAACTGTATCATAAATAACACCGGGTAACTGAGACGCGTCGTTCTCCGTGATATTTTATATCGTCTGGTGAAATGGGAAGGGTAAATTATAATTTATTTTCATCAACGGCTGGAGGCTGTAAGAGTGCAATGTTAGTGAATTTATGTTGGATGGAAACCAAGTAAGGAACTTTCAAGTCGCTGAGTGGGAACTTGTGTAGTTCGATTAGTACGTTGCACTACTAAGAATTATCCAAAAACCAAAAAAAAGCGGAAAGTACATATTTGTACCAAAAAGATTACCTTTCAAAAATGTTATTGTTAAAAACAAAGATAAACTTAATGGATTGTTCTACATCTGGTATTTGCATACACTTATGAACGAAAATCAAAAATCTCATTTTCATTGATAGCCAATATTCAGAATTTTTGTATTCAATATTATTTATTAGTTGGCTTTCTTTTCTAGCATTGTACGTAAAAAGGGATTAGCTTAAAAAAAACAGTAGTCACGGTTCATTATTAAAATAAGGGAAAAATATATAGCTGTTGATGTAAAAATTCTACACTCATCACAAACAGACACAAGACGCATTCAAAGATTGCATTATTCATTCTACCCACTTTTCTCAAAATTTTAATTGGTTTCTAACAAATCACCAACGTTGTGATAATTTACAAAAATAAAATCTTGCAAGATTTTTAAATAATCGTGATTCTTAAGACGCACTTCAGTGTCTATCTTATAATATGCATCATTGATTATCACGAAGAATTGAATCAGAAAAACTGAACTACAAAATTTCCTTCAAGTTTTAAAAATAAACGTAAGCCTTACGACGCACATCTGCGTCTATCTTATAATGTGCTCCAGGCTTTAGGAATTAGTTAAGTAAAACTGAACTACAATATTTTCGTGCAAGACTTTCAAACAACCGTAAACCGAATGACGCACTTCAATCTGAAACTATATCTTAAAGGTACCATTACTAGGAGCCCATGTGGGGTGTGGGGTGTTGGGTGTGAGGTAAGTGTTAGGTGTGAGTGTTGGCCGGTTGGCTCTTAGGAACCTTTTACTCCGCGGGAGACGGGTTTATACGCGCCAGGACCGAACAGTGAACGTGCCTGCACAAAGGATGCAATTTGTTTCAGCCATATCGCCGTGTACTCTTAGGGAAAATTAAGTGTCGGCCGGGGTGTTTTAAATGTGGTGATTCATAATTTAAAGCTAATTATAATATGGTTTGTGCGGAAGGTAACGATAAGATCAGTTATTAGTTACCCGTTTTAATGTGTGAGCAGGAATTTAAAATGTATTTTTTAGTTTCAGACATTCTGATTTCCTGATTAAATTAACATTTTACTGGCAACACTCCTTTTGGAAGGTGAAAAAAATTCGGGAATGTTTTCCTTCAATTTCTCTTTGAACTAATATTTGGATCGAATTGGACAACACGAATTTGGCTTCCTCTAAAATTTGAATGTGCAGGTAATATTTTTTTTGAAATAGGCAATTCACCCTCAAAAGAGTGCTTGAAAATTCTTTTAATTGAATGAAATAAGCAATTCTTTTTTGATTCACTTAAATTTATACACCAACTGGTTTCGCTTTGCTCAAGCGTCATCGGGATAAAAATTTTAACTTACATAAATAAACTAAAAAAATGGTGGGATAAGTTTTAAGATTTTCACGGCCAAAAGCATTTTCGTTATTTGTTTTTGGGGTGTTACGCCGTGTTGCGCTACCTCCTTCTTTAGCCAACGTTTCGGACAGCGCTACAGTGTCCATCATCAGGGCAGATCCTGCCTGATGCATCTGCCCTGATGATGGACACTGTAACGCTGTCCAAAACGTTGGCTAAAGAAGGAGGTAGCGCAACACAGCATATTATCCCCAAAACTAGTAACAAAAATAATTTTAATCATATTTTGTTTTCACTATTTAATAACTTAAAGGCAGAAATGCATTTGTTGGTATGATGAGTTCTGGGGTCATGAAATTTGCATTGCTTTTGGTATCTATTCTCTCAAAAATAAGACAAGATATCTTTAATTTTTATCTCTTTCTTATAATTTAACGTTTTGGATATTTCCGGGTAGTAAATCCGGTAAACATTGATACAGGACAGTTTTGACTGACATTATTTTTATTTTTAGAAAAGAGCAAAAATACACTATATTCTTATATAACCATTACATTAGATGTTTTCTTGAAAACGCCTGAAAACATGCTTCCCTGTAAATGTAATCTTGAAGCAAGCTTTATGTGAAAGTACGTCGGAAGGGTCTCGGTTTGTATTTCGCCTTGCTGTCTTAGTCATTAACTCAAAGGAAATCTTTCCGTAGCAGCAAGGAAGGTGAGCGCAATAAAATTTTCCTCTTATATTTGAAGTTGCGATGTAGGTACGTTCATAACAATAAAAAGTTTCCCAGTGCTCCGGAGGCGGCGTTTATAACTCACGTTCGAAACAAACTATGCGTCGTATAAACCAAGCGGTGTACTCGCATCGAGTACGCCCATAAAATGTGTGAAATTCACCTGAGGTACGTGGAAGCACCACCCGAAACAACGGAACGTACTGCTTTTATACCTTCCCAGGAACCTTCTCACACATCGCCGTGGCGAGGGCGTCCTCATATTTGGACGATCATCACTGAACGTTTCTCATTCATACAAATTCGTTTACTTCTTCACACTCGTATTGCTAGATTGCTGAACAGAGAAAATATATTTTGTTCGTGTTTGAGAAAAGTCTATAACGTTTAACGCTTTTTACGTGAACAACACGAGTCTAAATGTAGGCGCGACTTTGGAAAAGAAGGAAACGGGAAATGGGAAGAAGAAGGACGTCGAGAACTGTTTTCAAAAGTTCGCTAAAGTAATTTCCTAGAATATCAGAATTTGATGGATGGCTTTTTATAAAGGTGGTGGTAAGAGTGCCTATTTCTGCCTATTGCCGAATAATTATTGTCTTGATCGTCAATGGTCTTGATGTGCTAGGCTTTGGCCATCAAAATTGTCGTGTCCCATTAAGAGCGTTTAACCAGCCAGCGGACAAAAATCCACATTTCGTCGAAAGTTGTTCTTACGATCGTGCAGGGCGGTTACAATGAGAAAGATTAATTATTCTCCGTACCAGCTTTTTTAAATTATAACTCAATATCGAATTTATTTCAATTCAAATTAGCTTTAATTTATACCTTCATCCAAAAATGCTGAAAGGCGTGATGATAAAACTATTAAAATAATGTACTTTTTGTAGTTATTTTTTGATTATAAGTATTTATCATTTTTCAATAATGTCTAAATTTAATAAGAATGTTAAAAAAATCTGAAATATATTAGTTTGTAAGTGCGCAATTAAATACACAAACGGACCAATTTTCGCCAAGAAACACATGTACGTACATATTTTTTAATGATTTTATTGAAACTAAAATTAAAATTCATACGTTTTGAAAATTGAACAAATATGCCAACGATCTATGGAATAACCTTATTATACTAAAAATAATAAAAAAATCTCAAAATTTATTACATACGAATGCTAGATAAAAGAACAATCTTTTGAAATCCATTTATAATTTTTTGTGGAAAAGAGTCAATACGTCTAAAAACTTTTTTGAAAATGACGTATTTCCGGTTTTCTCTGGTAAAGCCCTCTTAAGATTGCTGTAATGTTTACTACAAATTAACAACACAAAAACGATTTACTTCAGAATCTCCAACAAAATTGTGAATTTATTTATTTATATATCAATTTGAATCGCGTTCGAAATGAAGACAGTTTTGATAGCGGGTGGGTGAACACATACGTATAATATAATACATGTAACAGCAAGAAATAAATAGATTTGGCCCGGCAATACTGTCGTTATATCGATATCCGAGCGAACTCATCATCAAGCCAGGGAAATACTTCGACAAGAATGGGCAATATACGAAAATCTTTCTTAATCGACTCCAGATACTAATATCTACAGCCTGTATGTCGGACGAATTTCTACAGCTCACATGTTGGACTAATATCTACGAACTTCAGAGTGTTGACTAATATCTACAGAGCTAAGGTCGGACGAATATCTATGACGGTCCCAGTGGTGACTAATTTCTATGGAGCTTAGGTTGGACTAATATCCACAGAGAGCAGCTGAGCAAGGGGTTGTACGGAAAATCATAAATTACTTCAATTACGTAATTACTAATTACGTAAAGGCTTAAACGTTTAAAGTACGTATATGAAGTTTTTGCATAATATTACGTATTTTGCTGTTTACGAGACATTTATTGAACATTGGAGGTCATAATACAAAGATATTTATTTATTTCTAAATACACGGCACCACAACCTAACCTAACCTAACCTTACCTAACTGACGTAGAAATGGTCATGGTAACAGACTTAATAATTTAGAAGCACTCGAAATAAAGAAATCTGTTAAAACAAAAACCCAATTCCTTAATAATCAGCTAAATGTGTCCAATTTTCCGATGTTAGGGATTTTTACATACATACATACTACATAAATTAAGTTTTTTAAACTGCAAACGCAATATTACGTTATTCCAATATGCTACACATAATTGCAAATCCAACCTCTGCCAGTGCTGTAGATATTCGTCCACACTTTAGTTCTCATAGATATTAGTCAGCAGTGTGAGCTGTAAATATTCGTACGCACTTTGTTCTCATAGATATTAGTCAGCAGTTTGAGCAGTAGATATTCGTAAGCACTTTGGTTCTCATAGATATTAGTCCGATTTGTTCAGTTTTTTGGAATTCCTGTAGACGTCTCCATCTTGACGGACAATACGTAAATCTTGACGACATGGAAATATAAAAAAATAAATAATAAAATTTTGCTCGTTCACCAGAGCCTTAAGGATTATTTTGACAGTATGGGCAATAGTGCTGAAGCAATACAAATAAACAATATCTTCGTTTGGATAGATGGTAGACAAACGATTGTGATACTTGAAAATTCGCGTATTTCGTGGCTGAGTAACTTTGCTTCTAAATTCCCATTTGCAAGCTCCTGCTGTTCTGTCTCACGTCCATTTCCTGTTCTCCCATTCCCCTAATCCATTTTTTTAAACAAATTTGCATCTCCAGCAACATTTTCTCTCTTTGGTGCTTTTCTTGAGTGCAGTAATTCTTGTTGCAATATTTTTTTATCTGCAGAGGTGAATTAAACAAGCTAAATATACTTTTTACCTACTTAACTGGTTTCTTCAAATTAAGTCGCAAAATTAAAAAAAGAAGAAATTTCACGATCGACCAGTTTTAACGTAAGACTGACACATCTAATAAGCGATATTTTATCCGAGATCGCAATAAAACCATCACCCGAGGGGTTTGAATTGCCCGACACAATTGAGACTTGCGAAGCAAGACAGCAATCCGCTTAATGGAACGACAAGTCCAATTAACCGATATCAATTATTATTTCAACGACTATTTACTTATGTAACTAGCACAAACTGATAGATTAATTTGTTTTAAGTCGATTTATTGTTCTTACGGTTTTATTTGTATATTTTTTGCCGGTTTGGCGGAAATACAGCCATGTCTAAATTAATGAAAATTAAAACGAGGGCATGCTTGTGATCATGAATCATAAGTCTTTATTTATGTTTACTAATTCCTAGCCGTGTTCTTTGTAGAGGTTATAATATTTTCACTATACCATTCCAATACGAATTTACTTCCAAGAATTTACAGTAGGTACCTACTTATTATGCTTTGTCATTTATTATTTTACCATACTAATTTCAACATTATCTAGATACACATTTTTTGCTTGTTTGATTAATACTGATATTTCACTTCAAAGAGACACAAAAAAAAACATCATTCCAAAATGTTTTTAGTTCGTTATCACAGAAATTAAGTTGATTTTAGGATTTTCTCTGCCTAACATAACCTTTTCACATAATACTTAGTCTTCTTCTTCTTCCTTGTACTGTCTCAGCTCATTGCCTAGATAGGCTGTATAGGTCGGCTCTTCTCGTTCTCAGGCAATATCTACTTCGGTTATGGGTACCGCTTTCATCCGGGCCGTTTCTCTGTAATATTTTGGAGCATTGAAACACCCAGGAGTTCTTTGGTCTTCCTCTGGATGACTATCGATGAAGCTCCAAAGAGCTTGTCTGCTTCACTATGTGGTCTGGTGGTCTCTGTCTTATGTGCCCATACCATCTCAACTGTCGTATCCCAGCTTACTGTTTATGTCCGTGACACCCATGCTACCACGAATGCGTGAACTTTTAATTCCATATTTTAGTATCAACTCCTGCCGACCACCTACGCATTTGCATTTCTGCTGTTTTGAGTTGCCTAGAGTAGGAGTTGTACATAGTTCAGCATTCAGAGCCATACATTTCCGCGGGTCTAACAATAATCTGGTATATCTTTCCTTTAAGTTTTGTATGCATTTTCGGGTCACCCAAAATTACTGTCACGGATCTAAATTTCCATCCCACGCCTATTCTATGGTCGACATCCTCCGTCTCTGTGAATGAGTGAGCCCAGATACTTAACTGAGTCAGAGTTGGCTAATGTTACTCCATCCAGCTGCATCTAAGGAGTTACAGCATGTGTGTTTTCAAATGGCATGTATAAATATTCAGTCTTTTTCCTGCTATTTTTTCGGCCATTATCCTCCAGGATCTTTCTCCACCTTTCCAGCCTATTCTGTAAGTCACAATAATTATCTGCTATCAGTAAGTACTACATCATCTGCAAAAAGCATTGTCTTCTGCCCAAGTCCCCGGCAATTAGGATAAATGGACTAAGGACGGGAGTAGATGGAAAAGTAGATAGAGCGAAATAATTTGAGTGCGATTGTGTAATGACTTATTCGAGATAAAAATGTCAATAATTTGTTTATCTGTAGATAAAGAAGTTCTGTTTAACATAATTATAGTAATTTGATTAAGCAACCACTTTTCGGAGTCAATTTTTTAAATTATTATTTTTGGGGAAAACAAAACATAAGTTGTTCTGATAAAGTAAATAGATGAGTTAGTGTTGCATTAATTAATTTATTCCCAAGTCCCTTTCTCAGCAATTATAAATAAAATGCGGGCCATTATGTGTCACCGATATAACTTCGTTACATGTTCGATCGAAATAAGGAGTCGTTTATTAGTCGTGTAGCCATTATGTTGACAAGGCCAATGATATGGCTTTAAAATATGGACATTATTCAAAGATCAGGCTTTATTATATTAACTGTGTTTCTCTGTAGTTTCACTGAATAAGTTAAAACAAAACCTAGATAAAGAACAAACTAGATGTGACCTCCTTGAGAAAGTTCTTACAACGATCCCGATGGTATTTTGACCACACGACGTCTGTTTTAAATTCTCAATTCGTTCTTGAATGTACAGTAACAGATTTGTTTAATTTATTAATTTTGAGTTAGATCACATCATTGTGTGCTCTAATGGGCAATCTAATATGCACATAAATTAATGTGCTTTGCTGCATACTTTCTTTTTAAATCTGTAAAAGTTATTTAGCTGACTAATTTATACTGGAATATTTTTACATTATAAACTGCATGGCCCGGTACATTTTTGCACTGTATTTTTTTGCATTGCCCCGTGTTTCAAGAGATTTCGTACATAAATAAATTTATAAAAATACTTTGCAATAATGTCATGAATATCGAGGAAACACTATTTGTCAAGCAGAGTGTTATTATTTCAACTAAAAAAAATCAGAATGCTGGATATATACGATTGTACCATCCCAGCCAGGAGCACTTCTATCTCGGTGCGATCAGTACACCAGGGGCACTGTTTGTGGCCACGTGCTTCCCTTTTTCAGATTCCAGCTTCCAGTTTCCCTCTTCCAGCCTTCTCCTCCAGTTTCCCTCGTATGGTTTTTTCTGTTGTTGCTTCCCGTTTCTTCTTGCTTATCGTTTCCAGCTTTCCGTTATTTTATGGTTTCCGCTACAAGCTTCCTGTTTCTCCCTGCTCCTTCCTTCTCATTTCCAGCTGCTAGTTGTTTCTCTTTTACTGCTTTCCGCTAACTTGTTCTTGTTTTTTTTTTGCTTCCCGCCTTACCCTACTTCTTACTTCCTACTTCTAGCTACCGGCTTCCAGCTTCCCACTGCTTCTCACTTTATGTTTCCCGATGCTTTCCCGTTTTCTTCTCGCACTGCTTCTCATTTCCTGCTTCTTATTTCCCGGTAGTCGCTTCCCGCCGTATCCCTTCCGGGAGAAAAATTTCAGTCTACCGTGACTAGAAGAAGGTCATCAAGGATGACTAACGATGGAATAAAATAATCGTATCATAAGTTCAAATTACAATTTACTTACAATTCATTACAATTACTGATAATTATTGGGCCAAAATCGTCTTAACAACTTCAATATTTTTCAAGGACATGACGGGTGGTCTAGAATGCTGCTTCATAAAGGCTGCCCAAAAACGTAATATCATTTTCGTAATCGTAGAGGCCAATCTAGGAAATTATTTATAACACTATGATTTATCTTTAGGAATACTTTGCACTGTCATAATAATATATTGTCATTGAATCAAAACGCGGCACTGTAAAGTTATGACGCACCAATGTCAGAAATTAATGAGCACATAAATAATTGCCAGGGGACTGTCGGTTATGACCATATTTTTATCGGTTGGCATTATTTTAATTGTGCCACTGTATCGATTACTTATCGTGAGAAAATTAAATGTTAAATCAAGGTTGAATAAAGCGACGTCAGTAAAAACGACAATGAAAAAATATTTATTATCAAGTGTTATGAAAAACAAGTCGAAAAAAAAGTTTGATGGATTTTAATCTGATAAACTTATTGAATCTATCAGGTTTTTTGCGCACATTATCACAATAGATATCTACTTAAGTTGATAGTCAATACCCATTACACTTATGCACGTTCGATTGAATTTTGTTCAGTTTTACTTTTAATTAGTCATACCTTTTCGTTATTGGACGGTTGTATTTAATATTATGATAAACATATTTTTTTTATTTTTTACACTTCATGTGGTCTAATATAAACATAAGATACATTTTAACTTACACTGGTAACACTTATTTCATACACAGTTTTTACACATTTTTAAAATTTTCTTAACTATTACATTTTTACATCACTGGGAACTCGGCTTTACATTTGTGTTCCTTTATGCAGTAAACTATTCTGTGTTTTTGTATCGTTCATGTTTGTGCTTCTGATGTTTTCATTCTGTCTTGTATGGCATGTGTGCAAGTCTTTATCGTGTTATAGTTTGTCTCTTAAGAAAGTTAAAATGGGTAAATGTAAATTGTTAAACACTTTGAAGATAAATATGAAAACGTTATAATAAATCAAAAAATATTTATTGTAAAAATGAAAAATACAAAAGGTGTAGGGTGTAGCTTATAGGTGGACAGTATCCAGTTCAGAGGTATCGTGGGCACCGCAAGATGCCTTTTTTGAGAGGAGCTCCTGGAGATCAGATATAGCAGCTTTTAAAATTATTATTTTTACAAATATAAAAATGTAAAATACACATAAAAGTTACCATGATATGTGTACAAATTTTTACATTAATAAATTTAAAGTTCTTAAAAAATCGCTTTTTTGGGCATCCTGACTATATAACCCCTTAACTAACATCTCTTGCACTTATATCCACTGTGATTTACCAATTGTCCTTCCGAAAGTTATACATAACCAAAAAATCTATAACAGATGAAAATTGTTGAATGAACTGAATCTTTCTTTTGAAACATTTTTGTTTGTCAATCATTAATTAGGATTTAAAATATTTTTAATCGGGCCATTCATTAAACTTTCTGATTTTAGATAAAATCGTGCTAGCAATGCTAACTCCCATTATGCGCCAGAAACACAACACAGTTTTACAGCTGCAGCTAATTTAGCTATTCATCGGAGTACCGTTTCTAAAGGATTACTGCTCTTAATCCGATAGCGATCAATTGTGCATATAAAACCTATCGAAACAAACGGTGGTAATGTACCTATGTTTTTACCGGTAAGGTGGATGCGGGCTGTTCCACACACCTGACACAGTGCGTCACCCGGGGTCACGGAAGATGATGGATACGCCGGCTGGACGTGGAACTACCCAATGCCCAAAAGTCGTTAATAAGGGATAAGAGTTAAGTTTTTTTCGTAATGGCAATTAGTAGAAAAGGATATAAGGCTATCTAAATAATTTGGAGTATTTTTGTGTAAATTTAATTAAAAATAATGTAAAAAGTACCAAAGTATTTACTGCCAACTAAATCACAAACCACATAATGCATCGCATTTAATTGGGTTATTAAAATTTAATGTCTCTATGAAAATACATATATTTAATCACAAGCTTATCTGGTTGGTAATTTACCTGTTTTTTACATTAGCTCCACACAGGAGACCCTGATTAAAATAATTTCCCTCAGGGCCTATGTCATTTAGGGGATGCTGGGTGCAGGGTCTTTTAAAGGAAAGGGAGGAAAAGAAGTTCTGGGAAGGCAAAAGGCATGAGGGGTGGGTAGAAACCTGGGGTCAGTGTGTCCGGGAGTGTGACGGACGTATGAATCCATCCCTTCAACTGCGGTGCAAGGCGATGGGTCCAGAGAGTCTGGCTCCTTCAACAGTCTCTTTCGATCCAGCTCGCCACGCAGTAGTAGGGCAGACGCATCCGCAGCCAAAACCCGGATAAACCTCTGGTTCTCGGGGCGGCGGTACCCATAGCTGCCTCCCAAATTACCTCCCTTTTGAAATTTCGTTTAAGAAATGTTTATCGATGAATAAATACAAATGTATAATTTTATAAAATTGTTTACATTTCTGTTGGAATTGAGGATATAAAAAAAATGTAGTTAATATGGTTACATCTTACTCACGATTGTGAAATTAAAAGACGAAAATATTTCTGTATTTAGAAAGAAGAAAAAAAATATTCTGTAGGATTATAATAGAACATTATTTATTTCTCTTGTAGGGTTCATCTTGATCAGCAAAATTAGGGGCTGCGTTTACTTACTTTAACCAGTGATTCCTGACATTATTTGGAGTAAGAAATGTATATGAAATTTTGGTCTCCGGTGACTTTTTTTTTCAAAATTTTTTTCTTCAAAATCAAACAAAATAAATTTTCTTCTGCGTGTCGTCACTGTTCACTGAGTAACCGACCAACCCCTAACCCCGCCTCCAACTGTCCAACAACTACCATTTTTTTAATGTTTTTATAGAAAAAAAAAACACCACAAATGTCAAAATTTTATTTACATTTTTTATTCAAAATAATGTCAGGAATCACTGGTTAATGTAAGTCAAGTACGTCCCTTAATACCCCGTATACTTCTTGTTAGATAACACACTTTTTTATTAAAATAAATGGATATAATATTAGACTTCATAATTTTCTTTTTGCCTTACGTGAAGGGTAAATATCAAATAATAAGATAGTTTTTTTTTACTTTTTCCAAACAATATTTTCAATGGAAAAACTTTTTATTACCTACCAAATTAACCTTTCGACTCTGTAACTTTGAACAAAAGAACTTATAGTCGATGGCAAATCCTCAAAGCGCATCCTTAAAGTGATCATTAACAAGCTTCCGGAGGCGACATGCGCGCGCACCCAGCTCGGGCAGCCGGCAGGACCCGGCGTTGCCCGGTGGGACCCGGGCCCCGGCTAATTCGGCCCCACCTGCCCCCCGCGGGGACCCGTAACGTATGCGAAGCGGAAAAAAACAACACCCATATTCAAATTGGTGGAAATAAATGAAGATGCAAATATCTAGTATTATTCAAATCTTCTTTTTTATTATGCGGTCATTATCAGTGGTTTAATTCGAATATAAACCAAAAATTGTTATTTCTGTTTAGATACCGCATTGCTTCTATTTCAGAGTAGTTCCAAACAAAATATTTAAATCTATGTAGGTAGGTAAACATATTTATGGAACCTTCAACGACTACAAGCAGAGCTAAAAAATATAACTATTTGTATTTTTTTACAATAAGAGTATCCAATATTTATTACATGTTCACTGCGTATTATAAAGTTAAACAATCATAATAGCTTTTCCTCACCGCAAAGAGACAAAGCTCCCTGCGTTTGGTGGGGGAATTTAAGCACAAATAATAAAACCGCATAAGTAATAAAATAATGTACATGTATAACAATAAGAAAATAAATAAGGAAAACGTCAAATTTATTAAAAATAGAAAAAGAAGGTTTTTAAAAAATAATAACAATGTATGTCAAGGGTCGTTCACAGAATTATAACAATTCATCAAATTTCGCAAATAAAATTTAATTTCTGTGAAAGTTCTATTGAGGTTCTGTGAATATTGCATTATGGACCGATTGTTACACAGTAACTGGATAGTAACAGAACTTGAATAGGACTATCTCAGAACTTGAATATTAACTTTGAAGATTGATGAATTGTTTGAATTCTGTCATAGTAGTTTAAGATAGTTTTTCGATAAGCAGAATTTGAAAGTTGATAAAGAAAGTTTTTCCCAGATACAGGCAATGACGTTATATAAATAGACTCGCCATAGGCTCACATACTCGCAAAATAATGTGGCAAGTAAGCAACACTTTTTTGTTTTCAGCGGTTTTCAGTAATTTCTGAATTCAAAAGTTCTTCATGTATTAAAAAGATATGCTACTTCCACACCGAAGCCAAACTTTCAACTCGAACTTCCAA
The DNA here is from genome assembly GCA_917880885.1 of Limnephilus marmoratus. Lineage (NCBI taxonomy): Eukaryota > Metazoa > Arthropoda > Insecta > Trichoptera > Limnephilidae > Limnephilus > Limnephilus marmoratus. The sequence goes on along the minus strand of OU862909.1, from coordinate 47,770,500 downwards.
CGCACGAACTACCTACCCTTCTACAAAATCGTCCGAAAGTTTGAAGTTGGCCTCAGTGTGGCCGTACCGTAAGACAATCAAAGAATGTGTGTTTTTTCTCTAATGATGCACGAAATTGTCGGACGGGGAACAAGAAAATTAATTGTATTGCTTAGATACTCGATAATAATAAGTAATTTGTGTGTACATATAAATGAAATGTTATTTCATCACTTTAACTACTATTTGCCGTGTAATGGAAACATTTTCCATCACACAGGAGGGCATTTTGGCGCTTTTTAAATGCAATTTTCCCACTGGTAAGACACAACCTTACTCCACTAGTGACAGTTTAGTACTAAAGTACTAGAAATCGAGACCAGTGCAATTGACTTGCTTTTGGCTTCCCATTTTGAGATTTCCACCCCGCGTCTACAGCATATAACGTCTTTGGATATAGGTACGTAGGTAATTTGAATATACAATGTTCAATTTTGGAAATTTAATATTAATCTAATTCCTTGCTGATATATTGAATTGTAAGAATTAACCGTTTATCGAAAATTTTGTATTATTGATTATGTTATATACATTTTGTCTGTTGTAGAAACATTTTTCAGTATAAAATATTGATGATTTTTTAAGATTATCTAAATTATAAATCTGTGAATTACTTATGGGGCATACGTTTATTACGTAAGCAGTTTTTCTTCCAATCTAGACCCCTCCCCCCTAGTGAGATAAATTTGGGATAAATTTGGGCCACTTCGTATATTCTTTTCAATTAACATGAGATTTTGCTGGACCCCCCCCCCCTCCCCTTTTGAACTCACGTTTAATAACTAATGTATGCCCCTTATATCATATTATGTTCCTTTCCAGCCAATAATATTATATTGTAAAATAATAACGTGTTTATTTATGTCTTTAAAAAAATCATCAATAATGCGAAACATTATCTCAAATCGTAACCCGACTCGTAATTACAAATTACTATCTAAAAATGTCATAATTCCAATGAAAAGCACATCTCACTTGAGCCACCAACGATTATACTTTAAATTACCATTGATCATGTTATTATTTCATATATCAATCCAGGTAAATAATTCCCAATTTTTGCGAAACAAACAGTGCTTACAAATACAAAAGTCCAACACAATAATTAATGAATTCAGGCTCATAGTGTTAATAATTTATTTTTAACCAGATTAACTACGCTCAGTTCCTTGGTGAAACACAACGGATGTTCCGTTCAACTCCATGCGATAATTATTACGTTTGCAGGTGTAAATTATAATTTATATATATGGAGTTAACAATAAAGGGATATTTCAGCATCCTTTGTTTTATTTTCGAATGCGCTTTGAAATTTATTGAGGTACCGAAATGTGGGTGAATAACTTAACATCTTCAAGATAATATATCAAGTACCAAGATTTGATCTTCGATACCTCAACGAACATGCCTTAAGAAGAATTAAAGAGCTGTTCAACAGTATTTATTTTAAAATTTACACATGATTATAATGGAATAATCTAATTTTCCTAAAAAGGTTAATACTATCTTTAGAATGCCAATTCCAGTGATTAATTAAATTACTAAATAAATAAATTGGATCCCCAAAATGACTTTCGCATGAAAACGTGATTCTTCTTCAAATTGACTTTTCCGTAAAATTACACATTGATTTCCCAGGTGAATATTCTATTTTACAGAAACGATTTTTTTCCAATGACGTCTAATTTTGAAAGAATATTATTTACAGAAATCACCACAATGGGTTGACGAATATACTCGTAATCCTATTAATATTATAAAGGCAAAAGTTTGTATGTATGTATGTTTGTTACTCTTTCATGCAAAAAATACAGAATGGACTTTAAAAATTCTTTCACTAATAGAAAGCTACATTATTTGCGTGTAATATAGGCTGTATACATTGGTAGGCTCTGGCGTTATGAAATTATTTATTATTATACGTTTATTGTCCAGACGAAAAGCAACGCGTTGCTTGGTAACTATAAGTAATTATTTGACGTGCGCTGTCATTTTGTTATTTGTTTAGATTACTATGGAGATCCCTTTGATAGTTAAAATTATATCTACTAATCTATACTAATATTACAAATGCGAAACTGCGTGTGTTTGATTGTTATGCTTTAGTAGGTGGCACGCGAGCTGTTTGAAAAATGAATGTAACGGGTATAGAATGGGAGGAGAGTGGGGGAAGCGGGGGTGGGGAGGGGGGACAGGGGGAGCGGGGAGAAGAGGGGAGGGGTGGAGAGTGGGGAGGAGGGAGATGAGAGTTTCTGGGAGCGGGGAGGTGGAGGAGGCGGAGTGGGAACCCTCCTAATACTGTGCGAGCGAAGCCGGGGGCAAAAGCTAGTAATTATTAATTATTCACAAACAAATACACTTAAGAGGGCATTACCAGAGAAAACCAGAAATATGTCATTTTCAAATCAGATTTTAGACGTATTGACACTTTCCACAAAAAATTATAAATGGATTTCGAAAGATTGTTCATTTATCTAGCATTCGCATGTAATAAATTTTGAGAAATTTTTTTAATTTTTATTATAATAAGGTTATTCCATAGGTCGTTGGCAGATTTGTTAAATTTTCAAAAAATATTTTGTATTATACCACACCCATTTTAAATAATATAATCATGCAGTAAAATCAATCAATACATTATCTAGCAAACGCATGTTTTAGAATTTTAATTTTAGTTTCAATAAAATCATTAAAAAATATGTACGTACATGTGTTTCTTGACGAAAATTGGTCCATTTGTGTATTTATTTGCGCACTTACAAACATATATATTTTACATTTTTTTAACATTATTAAATTTAGACATTATTGAAAAATGATAAATATTTATAATGAAAAAATAATTACAAAAAGTACATTATTTTAATAGTTTTATCATCACGCCTTTCAGCATTTTTGGATGAAGGTATAAATTAAAGCTAATTTGGATTGAAATAAATTCGATATTGAGTTATAATTTAAAAAAGCTGGTACGGAGAATAATTAATCTTTCTTATTGTAACCGCCCTGCACGATCGTAAGAACAAATTTCGACGAAATGTGGATTTTCGTCCGCTGGCTGGTTAAACGCTCTTAAGCACTGCTAGGTACTGATTAAAACCAAGAAAATACTTTTTGTTATATCCATAAAAAACATTAATGACAACCTATCTCTTAAAAATTTAAGAATCATTTGTTTATTAACGTATTTTTATAGGTATAATTTGACCTAATCTAAACCCACCTGAATTCTTTTCGTTATTGATTACCGGTAGATAAATATTGTGAAGCCCAAAGAAAGGAATAAATTAAATCTATTCCATAAAGTTTCCGGAGGACCTCATAAAAATGCGTTCTTATGATAAGTGCTGTCGTATAAATAAGTTGATAATCGTTGTGTCATTATACCGTAGGTTTAGGAACGCAGGTCCGGCGAACCATTAATGTAAGTCAAGTCTTGGACAAATAATGCATTGTTATTCGATTGTGACGGGCACACCCTCGCCATACACTGGACATAGATAGACCATGGAATATGCCATGGACTATGTCGTGGAGCCAAAGATAATGGATAGTAAGGATAGCCTGGGACCATCAACTATAATGTGGGGCGGAATGATAGCACGAACGATGGCGCACTGGAAACTCATTTTATAAGACGTTTTCAGAGTTATTGTGACTTGATGACCTGTATGAAATAAACTTCTACACAGGTGCCTACCAAGTACGCTTTTTGCGTAATTTCTGATTGCATAAAAAATCCTTTGTATTACATACGTAACAGTTTAGATTAGGTACCGATTTTATTAATTTATTTTCCGTCCATGAAAGCCTTTGAGACTACGATTTCTTTGAAAGCACTTATGATGAAGAATACAGGTAAGTCCTACCATAGGAGCAAAGTGCCAATTTCCCTTAAAATACCATATAAGGGAACGTACCCATACTACGTGACCAACTTTTTGCAATTTTTAACCCCCCCCCGGTGATCAAAAACCTAAGCAACTCGCCGCTCATTTGTACCAAGCGTGGTATTTTGAAGACCCCCCCCTGAACAGGTCACGTAGTATGGGTACGTTTACTTACGTTATGTAAATATTTTTTCCAAAAAGCCGTGTGATTTAAGCTTTCTTTGAAGATTTACTAGAATAAAAAGTATTCTATTTTTTATAAGAACAACTCTCTTCATAACTTTTGAAAGTTATCCCCATCGATGTAAAATATCATTGAAGAAAAAGATAACACTAATAATCTAAACGAAAATATGAAAGAGAACAAGACACATTGGAGGGGACCCGCCACTTTCCCAACGGCGTTATAAGGAAACATATGGTTTCCTCCTTCACCGCACACGTCAAGACTCTACTTTTTTTTTTGAACGAAGCTACATTTATTTGAACGACTCTAGACCCTCCAAAACAATATAAACGATAATGGTCGCAACTGGGACTCGAACCCAGAACCTCTCGTCTAACCGGGACGTGCGCTTTTACCAATTCAGCCATTGCTGAAAAAAATAGTCGAAGATAGTATTGTTAATACTAAAAATTTGAAAATATAAGGTTGATACTTATGACGGTTTGATGAAAAAATGATGGCTGAATTGGTAAAAGTGCACGGCCTGGTTAGACGAGAGGTTCTGCAGTTGCGACCATTTCCTTTTTCTAATTTTCTGTGTCTTATTCTCTTTCATATTTTTGTTTAGATTATTAGGGGGCATACGTTAATTACGTGAGCAGTGTTTCTTCCAATCTAGACCCTTGCCCCCCCCCCCCCCCCCCCCTTGGTGAGATAAATTTGGGCCACTTCGTATATTCTTTTCAAGTAACGTGAGATTTGGCTGGACCCCCCCCCCCCTTTTGTGCTCACGTAATTAATGTATGTCTCCTTGGCGTTGTCTTCTTCTTCAATGATATTACAAAATTATATATATACAAAAAGAATTCTATTTGTTTGGCATTTGCTTTGAAATGCAAAATTATTTGATTTGTTACCTTTTAAGTCCCTGGTATAAGTTTTAAATACTCTAATGAAATTTTCCTATAATTTAAGCAACTTTTCGTAAACTTAATAAGTAACAACCCGGTCTACCCACTGAAGCTAGTTTTTCTGAACGTTTTTGTAAATGATATCAAACATAACTATTAGGTAGGTACTACCAATTGTTGCAAGAGATATTCTCACAACAATCATCTTGACTTGTCGGATTCAATTAAGTATTATCTCCCCGATAATAAAAGTGGCATCGGACATTTCTTCGCCTACACACTTATCACGAGCATCCAGCGACAAAATAAAGACAATGTGGATAATAGTCGAGGACGATTATAGTCCGCAGTAGGAATGCATAGATAATTATCCTGGTACCGGGACTAGTAGGTAGAGACATAAATCCAGCGAATTATATCAGTGAGCAGAATAAGGCAGTTGAGATATTGCCGGTCATTAAATCATTTAAAGAACCGTAGACCTAACCCCCTCACAGCCGCAGCCGCTGGGTAAAGTTCTTTTCTCCTCGCTTTTACAACGGTTTTATGAGGCTTCAATTTATACCATTCTCACTCGGTTTATGGAAGAAAAATGCATGCGAACTTGTAAGGCACAGCGGAATGCAAAATGTATTGCCTTGGATTTCTAATGTTTATTTACACTGTATAATTAAGTTTGTCGGAGCACTGCCAGTTTGAATGTTTTTATTATTTATTTTTTAATTAAATTCAACACTTTAAATATATTTCAAAATATTATGTGACCACGTGACCAAGGCCCCTATTTTACAATTTAAAAAAATAAATGAAACAGAATAAACTTTAATAAAAATAAAATAGGTTACGGTAATGAAAATTAGACAAAATCACAGGTCAGATTCTTTGGTTTTTCGCAATGTAACATATTATTAGCGAAGTTCTGTTTTAAATCGACCGTTTTGCTTTTGGTCTATATGAAAATTTGATTCGTTTCGTTACAGGTACCGAGGCCGTATTTTACATTATTTTAAAATATAAAAATGAAATAAAATAAGTTAAAAAATAATAAAGGCTGTAATGAAAACTAGACAACATCGGAGGCCAGATTCTTTGGTCTGTGGAGAATATAATACATTTTTAAGCGAAGTCCTGTTTTAATTCAACCGTTTTGCATTTTATCTATCGGTAAATTTGATGATATATTCCCTTTCCGTTTCAAGATAGTCGCCGTTTTAGATTATTTTTAATTGTGAAATCGTAATATTTATTTGAACTTTCTTACTTGCTTGTTTTCAATATTATGGTTCCTAAATGCCTGCATAGGCCAAAAAAATAATCTTCGTTGAAGTCGTGACACTTCTTCGTACACAAATTATGTAATTTTTTATTTGAAATCTAAAGAAAATGTTAACTAAAATATACCTATGGATTTAAGAATCTGCTAACAAATCTCATAATTTCAGAGGAAATTTCGTTTTTGATTTAAAAACAAGAAAAAATCAGAAATTCACCTTTTTGGAACCGAGATCTATTGTCCACAGTAAATAACCTATTCATGAGGTATATTTGTACAGATAGCCGCCCCGGGAACCTTTATTGGATAACCAACACCTCTGCCATAGATCACCCCAAGTGGTTCGCTACGTTTGGTGATTTAGCAGGGGTGCCCGGGTTCATGGGGTGAGGTTTGTCCAGGTATTGGAGGCGGATGACCAGGACACACTGAACCCCAGATTCCTACCCATCCCTTAAACCCCTTTCCTTCCCAGAACTCTCCTCTCCTTCCTTTCCCCCAAAAAACCCTCCACACAGCATCCCCAAAGATGACATAGGCCCTGAGGGAAATTATTTTCCTCAGGGCCTCCTGTGTTGAGCTCATGTAAAAAAAGATACTTACCTATATTGTGAATTATTTATATAAAGGAACATATAGCTATATAATTGTAGGATTGTTTTGAAATGTAATTTTATTCTTTTAAGATGTAAAAAAAGTATAATATAGCCTTTTTGGTTCCTTAATCCAAATTTTTATTTTGTCAGGGAAATGTTTTCTGTTTCCCTCATTTTTTCCACCGAGAGTGAGATTGTTAAGAGCTCTTAATGTCTGTCAATTAAGGTATATTCTTCCAAAGCTTGTGCCTTGTGTCAGAGGAGTTTTTGGTGTTTTGTGCATACGTATGCATGTGTAACTGGTATATTTATGTTAAATTTAATTTTTCAAAATTCATATTTTTTATTACGTGAGTTGATCAATTGGCATTTACGAAATTCGACTCTCAGGTGGTAATGCCATTTATCGATCAATCACTACAGGCAAAGAATAAGTGAACAACTAAAAATGCGCGCGGAAAGATAAGATGCTAATACTTGTATTTTGAAGAGCTTTGAACCACCAACCACGTTTTCAGTAACTTCCGTGCAGCTCATGATGTAAAGCATAACTAATAATAACATTTAATTACAAACGTGACAAAGTGTCGTCATCCCTATACCTATATACTAACATAATATGATTGTGTGTATAATGAAAACTGTAACTGGTTGGGAAATAGATACGCATGTTTACTTGTCATAATACACAACCCCCTAAACAAAGATTTTATTTTAATTTGTTCTAATCTATTAACGAGAAGGTAGGCACGTTAACCACCCTAAAAGCTATGTTTCACATGTCCCTTAGCTTTCCCATGTGCTTACAAATTATATAATTTAAATTATAACCCTAAATCTAAACATGGGTAAATATGTGCGTAGATACCTAATTTATGCAATAAACATGTGCGTAGATACCTAATTTATTTCTTTTAATGGCTATCAAGTATGGGTGTGTGCGGGCTGGTCGTGTTTCCCGCCTCGCGCGGCGGAAAGCGCTAACAAATTTTCAAATATGGAACACAAGTGGCGAGGCCCGCACCTCTTTGCCGCCATTCTTTTGATATTATATACATTAAAATGTTACCATTTTAATTCCAAATTAGTCCGCTTTGTCCGCTGCAGGTTGCCTGTAGCCTCCCACACGGCGGATTATGTAAATAGGATTGCGCTGGAGATGTACGCGCTGATAGCACCGTGTAATTAATATTCTTGTGCTGACGCCATTTGCACGGACCTGGCTACACCACATAATAATACCAGCGTACATTGTTCGTTTTCATCAATGTTCAAATTTTAACGAATTAATAGATGTTGATGAAAAATAGATAATTCAATAAAAAATCCAGGAAATGAGCGAAGCTTAATGCTGATAATTTGTAAGTACATATTTATTACTTATTTATTTCCAATTTCACGTTTTTTACTTCAATCAGTTGTTTGATTCATGGTAATCCTTGAGAATCAACAAATCGCTCTCCGTTACGAATTTTAATGTACAAAAAAATCAAACAAAAAGAAAACAAGTAGGTGTGCGCGTTACTTGTTAAAAAAACGCCAATTTAAGATAACAAGTTATAACTGATATAAATTTCTGACTTAACAATAATTTAAAGTGGGCATATCTTCGGAAGGCTTTGTTGGGTGGTTTTTGCATTGTTGCAAGTGTACCTAGAAGTACCTCCTCGGTGATGGATAGAATAATGCATTTAGCAGATAACAAGAACGGCGAGCTTTCGCTGTGTAGAACAGCCAACAGGCATAGAGCAGGCGAGCGTGTAATATTCTGAATACCTACATAATTCAAGTCAGGTAAACTTTATTTGTGTATGTACAAAAATATGTAAAGCAGGTGCCTCCTGATACGTAACGAAACGGCGTTACTTGACATGGCGTGAAACACATAAAAGCTACAAATTTAACCCACTTGCCAGTTAATTTTGATATTCCTCCCATACTAAATCAGCCCGCGCCGAGGAGGTTTTCGCTTGCGAGGAAAGGGGGCATAACTGTCATTTTGTAATCGGAATCGTAAAAGTTCATATCGGGGTGGAAATATACCAAATAGGCAACAATTTACCGTAAAAGCCATGGCCAGCGGGCGAGCCGTGATAGCGAAGTCATCTATTCATAGAGAACGAGTGAATGAAATAAATTACTTCATTTATCTTTTCATTGATCATTTCTAGCATTTCTAATTTAGCTTCGTATTAATCTGGGCTCAAACCCATTTTTCACAATTATGTTTATGGGGTAACGGAAATAAATTTTCAGTTTTATAGTCAACCTACATAATATTATTATCTTTTTACTAATGGACGGTATTTACCTCTATCCACACGAGTTTTAGCCTATTTTTACGACCATTATTCAAGGAAATGACTGACTAGAAGTGATAAAAACTCAGGCATTGAAAAATAACAAAGCAGTTTGTTAACCTCGTATGCCAATATTATAATCTTGAGAGAATTATCAAAAACTCGTTTCGTTCAACGGCTTGTTTCAGAACTCAAATAACAGCTCTATTAAAAATGTAATTATAAGTAATGTTATCAATTTATTTATTTACAACAAAGCCACAGACCTCTTTGCATATCTTCATTACGCGGACACGTAAAATATTTAAGTATGACAGTGATAAGGTATAGTTTTGTTCAATTGAAACATATCCTGGGCTACGAGGAAAGCCAAGGCCTCCCGCCGCGAACAATATAATTCCTACTATCAGTTGGGCCTCATCACAAGTGCGTGCCTAATAAATGACTAATATTTGACAACACAGAATAGGCCGAGGTGAAAATCCTCATGCAAATAAGTCCATAAATTTCAAGTCAAAGAAAGGAAATTGTAATTTATCTCGGAACTTCCATTACCCCTGTGTTATTTTTATCGTTTTTGGGATTTCTAATTGCAGAGTTCAACAATAGATAAAATTATTTAATTGTTGGTTAGAAATGAAACTCACTAATCATTCCGACCTAATTAATTGCGATAGGTCCAAAATTTAAGCGCTATTTACGAATTGCGGGTTTGTTTATAGCATTGGTTGTTATTTTAAAATGAAAACATGTGCTAGTGGACATTACAATGATAATGTAATGATTAACATTACAAGTTATATGAACGTTGATTCATCTGATAACATGAACAATCTTTATAATTAAGATATAAATCGTGACATTGTTTGCATAAGCATCTTTTACGAGTACTCTATTACCAAGAGCTTTTTCTTTAAATTTATTGTCTTGGGAAACAACCTACGAAATATTCGAGGCAAATTGGCGTTCGTTCACCTGGAAATGTAATAAAATCCCGGAAACGAAAATGGAAAATGTTGAAAATATTCAAATATATTGTTGAAGTAGTTTTATTATTTAAATGCACTGAGCTAACTACCATTTTAAGCTAATGACCCCGTTGATAAGACTTCAGATATTTTAAACAGCAAATTGTGTATGGTAAAAATAAAATTTATAACGGAAAAAAAAATTACCCCCCCAGCCCTCGGGCGTATTTTGTCAGAAGGCTAAAATATTTCAGCTTTGCAATAAAATTCAAATGAATGGAATATTTCTGAACGTAACCGAAAACTAAAATCTGTTTTTGAAAAGTGATGATAGACGCTTTCAAATTTTATAATGCGAAACTCAACATATAATTTTAGAAATATTTTTTTTTGTTTACGGCATAAAAAGTTTTACAAATGGCTCACCTTACGTTTTTTCAAACTAAAATTACTGATAACAAAAAAATCAAACACCCACATTTTTTATTAGACAAATCTTACTAATATTATAAACGCGAAAGTTTGTATGGATGTATGTGTGTTTGTTACTATTTCACGCAAAAACTACTGAATGGATTTTAATGAAACTTTACGATAAGGGAACGTACCCATACTACGTGACCAACTTTTTGCAATTTTTAACCCCCCCTCCCCCCGGTGACCAAAAACCTAAGCCCCCCGCCGCTCATTTGTACCAAGCGTGGTATTTTGAAGACCCCCCCCCTGAACAGGTCACGTAGTATGGGTACGTTCCCTAATATAGCTCATACATCAGAATAACATATAAGCTATAATTTATAAAGCTAGCTAGGAAGGGGATGCGGGGGGGGGGGGGGGGGAATGGGGACGCACGGGAAAGGTGATTCAGGGAGAAACAATGCATTTCTTTGAATATGGCATTGCAACGCATGCCGGGAACCAGCTAGTGTATTATAAACGTTATCAACACTTTTCAATTTTTTGTCGTTCCATGTAAAAATAATGAATAAGAAATTCCCAAGGTATCATATTTTTTACAAATTGCGGTTAGAAACTTTGATTTCATAAAGGTGTACATATTATTTATTTATTGGTTAATTTTTAGATTTTAATATAAAGCGTGGTATTTTCTCTTTCTAATACCGTTTAGTTCATATTTCGCACCATTTATAGTAAGGAAGACACAGAGATTTCTATGAGACCTTTATAGTTGTTTCCAAAAGAGAACAGATTAGCCCGAGAAGAAAATAAACGCACAACGAAAACGTATTCATTGAAGGAAACATATTAAGGTTTCAGAAAGTGTAGGAATCATTGTCCCGTATCGCAGAATACTTACTGATTTACTGTGTTAACCAGGCGAGCGTAAGGTTGGATGTGGTATACCCAGACCAAGCTAAATCGATTAAGATTTTAATAGCGAATTATTATTATGCTCTTCGCGCCTGAGTAGCTGCGCCGGGGGAGGTAAAGAAGCGACAAGAAACGAAAATTTAGTCATCCACCGGTCAGTGAGGCAGTTAGACAACGTCAAAGTCGTCGGCGGGTGCGTTATTACCTGCGTACCCACCTGGCGCTCGGTGTTATTAGTTGTAGAAGAATTATATTTTTAATAATTTTTATAATTTGTGTATATTATGATTAAAACCTCAGAAGGTGTTAGTTTTTTGTGATTGTATTTAGTTTTATATAAAAATGGACAATTAAGTGCCATTAGTTGAATTCTGTAAGAAAAATGTTGATTCTAATAAAAATGATTAAACTACTTACTATAACACTTTTATACGTAGTTTCGAATAACGAGTACTTCTAAAAACAGGTAAATTAAGTATACTATCCAATTAAAAATAGTAATAAGTCAAAAATAAAAAAAATATGTACATAAGTAAGAATTTCGGGTGTAAAATACCCACCTTACGCTCAAATACTTACAAACTGTAATGTGTTGGTGTAAAATACCCACCTTACGCCCAAATTATGTTACAAATTTGAACCCTACGCTCGCCGGGTTAAAACAATGATATTTGAGGGCTTAATGCCGCCCTTAAAACCAGCTTTAAGTCAAACTACATATTAAGCGTATTAATTATTACTAGCCCCAAATGACGTGTCCAAATGTTATAACTTCTGACATTTAATGCGTAATTAATCTCGTCACACTATTCCCAAATAATTAATGGCGGCAGTTAAATATTTATTTTACAAGGCACAGGAATTAAAATACATGAAAAGGCGTTATGTTCGTTGGGGGGAATATTTCGTGCGCCTGTCATCATCGTGTCACAGTTGCTAATTAATATAATTTTTAAACCAATGGAGGAAATAAGTAGGTACATACGCAAATTACTAAAATTAAAGCTATAATTGTACAAATATATATCTAACACTTTTTTGCACTAGCTTCTCCAGACAGGAGGCCCATGAGACAAAATGTCTTTGGAGGATGTTTTTAGGGAAAGGAAGGAGAAGAAGTTCTGGGAAGGAAAAAGGTATAAGGGGTAGGTAGGAATCTAGGGATCAATGTGGCCAGGAGGCGTATTTCCAAAACCTATACCGATTCAGTCGCAGTAACGACAATTTACATTTTAAATATACCTCTATATTGGTTATTTTTTTATCACATTGCAAAAACAAAAATTGTCCTAAAATCTAGATAAAATAATCTTTCTGATGTGTATATTAGAAATTAATAATTTTATTTCCAAATATTTAAATTTTTAATATTATTCCCATATATTGTAAATACACCTCTATATTGATAATTTTTTATCACTTTGCAAAAACGAAAATTGTTTTAAAATCTAGATAAAATAATCTTTCCAATGTGTATATTAGAAATTAATAATTTTATTTCTAAATATTTAAATTTTGATATTGAAAATGTGAAGCGGCTGAACCGGTATAGGTTTTGGAAATACGCGGCCAGGAGTGAAGGATGTATGAATCCACCCTCTGCTTCGCAAGGCAATGGATCGAGAGAGTCCGGCTGGAGAGGTCTAAGTTAGGTCTCTCTCGACCAGTCTCTCCCAATCCGGCAGGTCACGCGGAAGATCTAGATATACCTCACCCCATTATCCAGGGCACCCCTGCCAAGTCACCAAGCGTAGCGAGGCACTTGGGGTGACCTAAGCAGGGATGTTGTTGGTTATCCAATAAATATTCTAGGGGCGGTGATACCCGTACCCACCTACCAAACTGAGGATTTAAAATTGCCCTGATTGATAAATTGAAGAGACCCAGGATCACTCGTTCCTTTCCTCAAAAAGACCTTCAACATCACATCGCCAAGACATAGGCCCAAAGGGAAATTATTTTCCTCAGGGTATAATAACGTAAAAAGAATAGCTTGGTTCCTAATGAAATTCTACGCATAACATATTTGAAGAAAATGTAAAATAAATATGTGTACGTAATTAATAAGTATTAGAAATAATGTTCACATAAGGCCACATGAACTGGATAAAAATAATAAAAAACGAGTGTGCTTTAGACCACACAACTGAAGTAAAACTTCTGCTCCATCTATATGATAGGAAGAGAAAGAAAATGTGCGCGCCCACTGCTCTCTCTTGTTCCTATAGTGTGATACAGACAATAGGCCTGCACTGTGTAAAGTAACTGGCTATGAGGGAAAGAGAGGAAGAAAATGTGTGCTCGCACCTCTCTACAGTAATATACGAAGCGTTCACCTCGCTTTTTGTAACGCTCTCGTCACGCATTCGCCAGCTTACTCCCCAAGTCAAGCGTGCGTAAAGAAGTTTTACTTCAATAATTCTCACGGAGACTCTTGACCCAGATGTAGAGGTTAAATGCAGAATTGAAGCAGCAAGAACTGCGTTCATTAAAATGAAATCACTCTTCTGCAATGACAATCTCAGCTTAAAACTAAGGCAGAGAATGCTAAAATGTTATGTGTGGTTGGTCTTGCCGTATGGATGTGAAACATGGCCCTTGAAAATAAATACCATGAACAGGTTAGAGGCTTTTGAAATGTGGCTTCACAGGAGAATGCTCAAGGTCCCATGGACCGACATGATCACCAACACAGAAATTCTCAGGCGGGCTAGAGCAGATAGAGAACTGCTTACATTAATAAAAATCAGGAAAATTTCATATCTGGGACATATACCTGGTAGGAGACAAATGTCTTGGCTGCGTAATATACGAGAGTGGACCGGCATTAGAAGTGTGGAGGAGCTATTCCGGGCAGCGCAAGACAGAGAGACATTTTCAAGAGTGATCGCCAACGTCGGGGGGGCCTGATACGGCACACAAAGAAGAAGAATGTTTACACAGGACTGCATGAACTGGATCTAAATAAATAAAAAAATGAGCTGAGGTGTTTGAGAAATCGTACACCGTTCCCACTCAATACAATTTTTATCATGGTAATAATGTTATTATTTCATCATGAAGGGTTGTAATTGTTTAAATTAGTGTAAGGTGTAAAATTAATTATATACGGGTATCGGTAACCGCGGCGGTTAACCCGCCCGTTACGGAGCGTGACCGGGTAGGTGCTAAAGGAGGAATTAGCTTGTAACAATAACTTGATATGATATGGGAATATGTTTTTGCTCATAAACAATCAACAATTTTACACGTCGACGCCTCCGATGAATGCGGGGAATTATAAAAGATAATCATAATGAAGTCGTAATACTCCTTTTAACGGCGTGTGTAATTTTTAATGAGCAAGTAAAGGAAGAAAATGAATTAACGTTATAAATTTATACAACACCCTGTGAATACCATGAATATTTAGTTTTTTGTAAATATCTAAATAAATACTGATTTCAATGAGGAGTTTTGTATTTGATTAACAAATATTTGTGTTTTGTTGTAAGAAGTAACTGCCTAACTGCATTCTACTTTTGTACAAGTTTAATCAAGCTTTATCGATGTTAAATTAATTACAGGAGCATTTTAAGAATTTTTTAACTTATTAAAATAACTTAACATAAAATAGCAATTTTTAAAACGATGTTTCGACATCTAGATCAAAAACGTTTGATTAGACTTTTATTTTAAACTAATATAGCTTGCTACAACCTAGCATTAGATCAGGACTATATACAATCAGTTGGAAGAAGAGATAAAATGAATAAAATATTTGAGTCGGGTTAATTTTTAAGAGTCAGCGTAAAAAAGTATTTTAGTATTTAAGTAGAGTAATAAATCATTTATATTATTATACGCTTACAATTTGGCAGGTGGAAATGGGTAGGTACCTACCGCTGCCCCGGGAACCTTTATTGGATAACCAACACCTCTGCCACAGGTCATTCCAAGTGGTTCGCTACGTTTGGTGTTTTAGCAGGGGTTCATGGGATGAGGTTTATCTAGGTCTTGGAGGTGGATGACCAGGACACACTGAACCCCAGATTCCTACCCACTCCTTAAATCCTTTTCCTTTTCAGAACTCTCCTCTCCTTCCTTTCCCTAAAAAAATTATTTTCCTCAGGGTCTCCTGTGTGGAGCTCATGTAAAAAAAACTGGCTTTTACAAAAATGTGATGTACAAATAATTTGGTGGAGCTGTAATCATGAAGTAAATTTTGCTATTTCAATTATGTAGAGCCCAAGCAGAAGAACAGTATTATGTGAACATTTATTATTATAAACAATATTCCGTGCTCTTGAACACATCTAATACTTCCGAGAAAGTATTTCCTTCTGCATAATAATGAAGTGAAGTGTGTGCATGTTTAATACCTTCTTCCCTACCTCTGCGTAGAAATGGTGAGATAGCTATAATTTAGTTCATCTTATTGCTATTTACTATTGCCACTTTAATATCAGTCCAGGCATTCGTGACAAGACCGCAGATGATTCCATGATTGGAACTTTTATTACCCACAACTGCTGCTACTAATAAATACTATTGAACTTCTGACCCTCGCATCCGACACTGTTCTAGAGGCCTACTTGCGGCCTATCCTAATACGAGTAGCTACTAATTATATGACAGATTTATTACTACAATTTAAGTGAAAATTTTAATCTTCGAAAGAAAAATAAATAACTCATTAAAAAAAATTGCTCAAAAGTCAAATTAACCGAAAACATTTTCAAAAGGAGTTTTACATAATTTTATCATTCGTATTATTTCAAATGCTATCTTTTAGCCCCCTTAGTAATTAACATGTTTTAAATATTATATATGTAGTTGTGGAATATTTAAAACAGGTTTATTAGTAATGCCCTTAGTATTTGAAGTCACCGATTAGTACAATAGAAATAAAAGTTTCCTAAACGGAAACCTTCTCAATTAAATTTTGGATAAGAATCGCATTCCAACACTAACCTATAAAAATACATATTTTTATTTTTGAAGTTAAAAACTTCTTTTGATTTAAGCTGATCTGATTTAAAGTGATTTGAAACTCAATGAAATGAAAAATAGTGACACTAATAAGAGACAAACACATAGATAATTGTGTTTGAATAGGATTTAGCCTGCGAGAGAATGAGAAAGTGTAATCGGTCTCCTCTTTGTACGGTGCTCCGTAGCGTATCTGTTTCCTCTTTGCGCGGTACTTCATAGCCTCCCTCTTGTCTACTTTAGTTTTCTGAAAGTTTCATTTCTACGTATGTTAATTGCACACTCTGATTTTTCAATTTTATTTTTACTGATTTTTTAACAGATGATGTTCTTACCTACTTGAGTTATAAAAGTTATTATATACAAATAGGTAGATACCTGTTTATTTTATATATTTGTATTTGGTAACTTATAACTAATCATAGTATTTAACCTAACTACATCTAACTTACTTCGGTTAGTGTGATGCAATTTAAAACGAAAAACATATTTTAAACACATACAAAATCATTTTGTATAGAAAAACCTTCTGTGGCGTCGGCATCGCGACGCCCTCGGCTTATCGGTTGTGAGTACCGCTCATCTATCCGTGGCTTTATGTCCAAGATATCAGCACTGCCAACCAAACAACCTACAAACCAAGGTAACCTACAAACTAGAATTGCATGTTTATAACCCAACATCTATGAATACTTTCTGATACCTTTCGTATTAAAAATAGAGCGTGGTTACTGGATCTGCTAAAAAGCTTTCTTAACTAACAGATGTTATTTTAATAATGTATTCTTTCTGCTATAATTCAACTTTTTAATGCTTTGTTTTAAAGCCTAATATTTTTTCATGGAATGAAGAAGAAAACTAGAAGTGCTTTCCACACAAATTTCAAAGGAAACAGATTTTATATTTAACATGCGCTCTATCTTACTTTCACTTGCCTGATATTGTAGATCTTCATCCCACTTGAATTTCGAATCAGGGTGAATTATTGTTTTATACTGCAACGTAAGGCCCGATTATCAAAATATTTGGATCACGAACATTTCCACAAGGCATTTATTGTATTCTTTTTTTTTTTTTTTTCAAAGACATTATGCGTATGACAATCCTAGTATTCTTGTAAAACTGGTGTACCCCACTTTACATAAAATCCTACATTAATAAAGTTACTTAGTTATTGTATGACATTTTCATTGAATAATGACATAAAGTCATAAAATGGGAGATTGCATTCCTCTTCACTGACATTACATTAATGTTTAACAAATTATACATAAATCAATGTTCAGTTCACTTTTTTTGTAAGCATCTCCCTGCACGCTAAAATCGACCTCTCTGCCCATCCCGTTTAACCGACCACAGAGATCATTTTGGCTAGACAGGAAACTCACTTTTAATCTGTCACCTTTAAGACGAGATTTCGTTAAAAATCTGATGCAGAATTACCGGTGCACTCTTAGCGGCGAAAACTGGAACCTCTAATTATATCTCTCATATACGAATAAATTCGGCCTCAGTTATGTTTCCTGCCAACAGGATCGCCCGTAAAAAAAGATCCACCTTTCAATGAATCTTTGCCTTTCTTTTTCCAGTATAAAATGAAATTGTAAGGGATTTATTCTTTTTACCTAAACAACGTTCCTGAGAAAAATTGACATTTTAAAGGTGCATTACGGAATTCAAGATTATGTAAAAAAACCTTCTGCCTGAGATGTTTTATGATTTATTCGAAGTAGAGAGGTTTTAGAAGCTTTTAAAGCCGTGACATACATCGGTATCATTTAAAATATTCAACAATAGTTTAACACTATATTAACGTTTACGAAAATTTGCCGTGGAAAAATTCCAATAGTTGCCTGCAACGGGCAAAAGCTAGTTTAATATTACTGCTTTGTTTTCTAACCTACCGTGTTTTGGTCGAGTTATCACAAGATAAGTTTTCTCGTGAAATAGGCGATTCCCTTACATTCCACAAAAAATACATTTGGTTTTTTGTTGACATTACGGCAGTTCAATACTGTCAATCTAACTTTAAATCAATGTGAAAGGTATTGATTCATTACCTATTTAATGAGCAAAGGAAGGATTCCTATCATTCCACGTCCTCGTTATTCACGACTTTATTAGTATTTGATATGAAACCGGTCGTGCCGTTGGGTTGCGTATTAATAGTGCAATTATTCAGCAAGTGAGGTAAATGCATTAGAGATTTCTAGGGCACCTGGAAGTCAATGCACAGACTAAGAGTTAAATTACTCTAAAAAGAGCTGAATGTTTTTTCTATCATAAACCCTTTTCGTACTATTTATGAAGGCGGTACACAACCCTAATAATTTTTGTTTGCTTAAAACTCACATTTTAATAATTTTCTAAGTAACTACAATAACTTTTTCTATTTGCTTGCCGCACAAGGAATGCGAGTTATTTATATTTTAGATTAATAAAAATAGTACCTTACCATTAATATATTTTACATACAAGGATTTTAAAACCCGTTTTTCGACTATAAAGTTAGCGGTAAGTACCAGATTTTATTTTTCTAGACGATGAATTAATAACTTCGGGAGGACACATGGAGACACATTTTAAATATTAGTAAAACGTTCTTCAGAATTCATTAAAAAGAACGCGGCAGAAAGGTCGAATCTCCAGGCCTGCAAGGGTGAATTCGATCGTACGTTCGTACAGTATGCCGTACCGCGGCGTATATTTGTTTACGCGCTTTCTTCACTTACGTCGTTATGATTCCCACATTATTTTTCTTCTTCTTCTTTTCTTTGATACGGCAAATTCGACAGTAGGTCCGGCCAATACACGGGTCGAAATTTGTGTATACGGCTTCTTTACTTACGTCGTTAAGATTCTGAATATATTTTAGGGTATATTATCGTCTTAAGGTGGTGCACTACCAAGTAATGCAAAATCACGCGATTTTGGTTTGAAAATTAGATCGCTTAGAAATATTTCAGATGTTTTAATTAAATACTGCGAATAGAACACACATTTAATCGAGTATTTTTTTAATAGTATTTTTGTAAGCACAGAAAAAATAATAAAGTATCAGACTGATATAAACTGCTTTAAAGTTCAAAAACTCTTACTTACGAACCCCTTTTCGGTTATGATTTTATAGTATAATGTGGAAAATTTAATTATTTAGAAAATGATCGTAAAACATTTAAATACTTGTGCCTGAGATTCGCCAAATAAAATAAAACACGTTTTATAGCTATGTTTTTTTCGTGAATAAATCAAAACAGGCAGCTGGTACTAAATTAAAATTAAAACGGGAATTTAAACTTTATCACCATATACGTAAGGTGTGTTATTGTTAGCGGCCTGATACCGAATTTTACACGACGTGGTGCATCACCTTAATGAAAAACTACCAGCACGTTTCATAAATCCATAATAAAGTTGGTTCAGATTTGGTGGTAGGTACTTGCATATTATCTGGAAATGTTTTGAAAGATTAGGATAGGTAATAAGTAGGTACTTACATATCTTCATGTAAAACTTAACTATTCCAACATTTTTAAAATTATCCGGTTAGGTACCACAAACATAGGTCAGATCGAAAATTTCAAATGACTCTACAGAAGAAAATTCTAAGTTGCCTGTTCAATAATGGGCACGAAGAGATTTCCAACAGAACATCGATTTGGCATCGACAAACGGGTCATTATGGTTTTCTCGCCGAGTTCCGTCTGTGTTTACCCCCTCCCTGCCCCCGCCAGTAGTACCCCGCTGTCACGTGACATTAGCAATGTAAACAGTCACAACACTTTTGTTGGGAAAATAACAAAACGCACGGCGAACACGCTACCGTTTGTGTTCAAATGAATAAACCATTATTGAATTCTCAATGAAAATGTGTTCTGCGGCGATCGGCGACGCGGGTACAATCGATTGTTGGAATATTATAACGAACGTCTTGATTTATGGCTTTTGTGAGGCTTAAGATGCTGGGAAATGCGGCAAATTGCGGAATATAAGATCGTGTTTATGAAATCCTGGACAGAATCCGATGGAAATCTCTGATGTTTGGAAATCACTTACTTTGTATTGTGTTTTTTAAGAGATCATCGGGGTCGTCGAGTCGAACTTACCTGAAAAGAGAAAAATAAAATGAAGAAATCGTAAAAAAATTGTTTAACAACATTTTATAGAATTGCATTCATACCAGCTTTAAGAGGGCATTACCAGAGAAAGCCGGAAATACGTCATTTTCAAAAAAGTTTTTAGACGTATTGACTCTTTTCCACAAAATACTATAAATGGATTTCGAAAGATTGTTCTTTTATCAAGTTATGTAATAAATTTTTTGAATTTTTTTAAATTTTTAGTATAATAAGGTTCTTCCATAGGTCGTTGGCAGATTTGTTAAATTTTCAAAAAAGTTTTTGTATTATACCACACCCATTTCAAATAATGTAATCATGCAGTAAAATAAATCAATACATTATCTAGCAGAGTTATGTATTAGAATTTTAATTTTAGTTTCAATAAAATCATTAAAAAATATGTACGTACATGTGTTTCTTGACGAAAATTAGTCCATATGTGTATTTATTTGCGCACTTACAAACTAATATATTTCAGATTTTTTTAACATTCTTATTAAATTTAGACATTATTGAAAAATGATAAATACTTATAATCAAAAAATAACTACAAAAAGTACACTATTTTAATAGTTTTATCATCACGCCTTTCAGCATTTTTGAATGAAGGTATAAATTAAAGCTAATTTGGATTGAAATAAATTCGATATTGAGTTATAATTTAAAAAAGCTGGTACGGAGAATAATTAATCTTTCTCATTGTAACCGCCCTGCACGATCGGAAGAACAACTTTCGACGAAATGTGGATTTTCGTCCGCTGGCTGGTTAAACGCTCTTGGTGCGGAAAGCTCAAAATTTAAATACATGTCTCACTAAGCACAAGAACGGTGAACTTTAGCATGATGAAATGTACATAGGTTTTTTCAGAGGTTAACACAAGCTACCAACATTATTTCCATCATGAGCTATGGAGTTTTGAAAGATCGAGTAAGCTGTAAATAAATACTTACTACACGTCAATTTTCCCACATTTACCAAATGTTCATTAACCCCACGGGTATTTTGAGATTTTCTCGTCAAGTTACTATGACTTGTCAGATTTATAATTTTTTTAGAAATATTCCCCGTTGACATTAATTGCCAAAGAGGTTCGCTATTTTTTAACAGACCCCAAAATGAAATACTATGTTTGAAAACAGATAAAAGACTCTTTCAGATTTTAATATTACTAACAGGCATATTAAAAAAATACATTTTTATTTCAAAATTAGAGGAATTTTTTAACGACTGTTTTGTCGCTTACCGTTTGTTTTTTTTCTTGTAAACTGTAAAAAACGAATTCTATACGAAACTAAAAAACATTTAATTACACAAACATATCGTAAATGTTAATGTTGCTTCACTTTTTTTTCGATTCACAAAAAAATAATTTAAATAAATCACAAACTTTGACAAATCTATCGCAAATATATAAGCAATGGTGGTCGAAGGCTTTCATAATTATTTTAAAGAATTTATGGTTAGCTTTTAAAAGTCAAATATAAAGCGTGGCGTTGCCTCTTTCCAACACGGCTTTAAGTCATACAACTCATCATAATACAAAGGGAGATAGATCGACTTTTATGAGTCCGTCGCACATTGTGCCGTAAAGGTGGAAAAAAGCTCTATTGCTATCGATGTACTGTGTAATAAAAGATACAAAAATACTCGAGAGATTGAGATGAAAAGTAAGTGGAACATTCATAAAACTAGAGGGTTAAAAGAGAGCTTATTTATCATCTTAGTCTAAGAGACACTAACGAATATTGTTTCATATGCACTTTTCATCGCTGCACTTTCCCTTGTCAATTGCGCCACATTGTGTACTGTACACGGCGCGGCAGACAATTATTTAATTTACCGCTCTGCAAAATCCGAGTTGAAAACATATGGGATAATTGTGGGACTATTAGCGCCGATGTCCCGGCCTCCCCCGTCTGCATCTCTCCCAGCCCGCTGGGAGTCTGCTGGCCGAGGGCCAAAGCTCGAATTCAGATATCATAATTCAACTCTAAGAGATCAACATGCCGCCCGACTTTATTATTACTCATAATCTTTACATTTGTAGGCAGACGCGAGTTAAATCGCTTCTGTTTGTTTGAAGACCGACGCGCGACGTGAAGAACACGTGTGATGTTTCCTCGTAAATTTTAATTTTATATAAAATACTTGATGATTTGATTTATCGAGGTAATCAGGGGTACTACATTTTTTGGTTGAGCGTTTCATAAACCAGAAGTGTTGAATTATGAAAAATATTAGTCATCTATCCTATCGGTTTCATGACAAAATAGAACATTAAAGAAACTAATTTATCGTGACCTAAACTAACCTATATATATTTTCATATTCTGTTTAGTCACTGTTCTGTTTTATCCGGTTTCCTAAACTAAGGTTTCTAACTATGCAGATTGTAGGTGCGTCTATAACGGCGGCGTGCTTTTCGTCAACTGTCGCACCGTTTTTTCTCGAAAGCGAAGCTTTTCAGAGTAACAATAAATTAACTTAAAAGCAGAAACCTGAAAATACATTTTTGCGACGACATGAAATTAGCACAGTTTTTTATCGACTAAACTTTCTAGGTTAATAAATCTAATTAGTTAGTACCAGCGAACAACGTATTTTCCATCGTGAGCTATAGAACGTTGTAGAAACCACATAAAACACACACTATACACAATTTGACATTTTTAACTCTGCACCACACTCCTTAAAATCACACAGACCCTCTCTCGATACTCTACAATAACAATAACTATATGTAGATACACTTTAATAAAACCACCATTCTATGAACTTCCTTTTCTTCATTTTTTTCTCTTTTAATTTTTGTCACGCATATTTTTACTAATATACCTCAACTTAACCGATCCTTCCCCCTCCATCCCCCATCCTTCCCCCTCTCTATTCCTACTTAAATAACTCAGCTCTTAAAATGTAATTTTTCATTAGTAAATATCTCTGGAATCACTACGCTTGTATACCGTACCTATGTGGAAACCTGTAAATGGTTAAATTATTTTGACTCAATTACCATATGCTCTGTTATAAATGTAAACTGTTGGTATCCCAAATAAAAAAATAAAAAAAAATTAAATAAAAAATAAAAGAGGCCTACGCATTTTTTTGCATTTTTTTCAATTAATTTCTGAAATGGAGCCGGGTAGCTAGTGGGTGTATAAATATGATAAAAGTACTTAACGCATTTGGTTCCATGACAATTCAACAAAGTCGCTTTACAACACCCCTCCGAAAAGTCATTGAAGGAATTGACAATATTTTCAAAAATTAGCTCATTACCTAACTTAACATAACCATGTTTTGTTTTTTTTTTATTACTTTTAATGAATTTTCAAAGACGTAATGAAGTTGCACGTTGTTGAGTTGTCCGTTCACTAATACATTTATGGGATAAGCAAGCCTATATAAAATGTCATTTAAAAGTAAGTAATATGCTTCTACACTTATTCAAGAAATATATAACTGAAAATGAGTTAAGCAGGCATTTTCGTGATGTTATTAGATAGGTTTAGCTATTATTAGCTAGGCTAAGGCTTAGCCGTTTTTAATGGCTTACACCCACAATTGAATCAGCTTTGCGCCAACCCTGTTCCGAATTTGTTTTCCACAATAGCCTCTCCGGTGTGAGCCACCATAACTCTTCCATGCATTTATGACATTATCGGACCATGGGGTTTGAGATTCTTGATAAATATATTTTTAGCATATCAAAGGAGCAGGTTTTTAAATATTTTTTTTCTGTTTCATTTTCCCGCCTTGTGCATTATGTTGACGCGCTGGGAATGAGATATCTGGCTGGCCATTATTCACAATTTAAAGAAAAGTTGCTGTCACCGAACCGTGGTAATTTTACAACGCTATAAAAAATACATGAAAAGCGGAGGAATGCGGAAGCCCTGACAATGTCACAAGTATGCTTTATTTATATGATTCAAGCGTTCTTTGTTGCGGCACATCAGATCTTATTACAAAGGCGCGGTTTTAATACGTATAATAATACGAGTAATCTGATAATATTTGAAGCCTTAGATGATATAATAATTTAATTAAAATATAACATCGAGGTATTTTCATATTGAAATATTGTTATGGCTTCTATAAGGGTAACTTACATGTCGCGTTATAAACTTAAATAATATTTAATTCCATTTTTTACACAATATGGGTAGGTACCTCTTAAGGCGATCCAATAGTCCAGGAAAAAAATCGAAATCGGAATTCACGCCCCTTTATGGGAGGAGTTTAAAAATACTTGAGAAAAAGCTTTTGGAAAAGTTGGAAAAGGTATTTGAGAATTTTTTTTACAGGTTGATTTCGTAAAGGCCTGTAAAAAATATTAACTCCTTTTTTAGGCTTTTTTTATTGTAATAAAACGGAAATTTAAAATTGATTTCATCGTACCAAGCGACACGGAGCCTAACGTCTCTTCCCTGCTCCGTCCGGGGTCGAACTGATAAAAAATGGGTGTGGCGAGTCTTTAGTTCTTAGGTGGATGGCATAGGGTTCACTTTGAAAATCGTATTGTAAAAATATTTTATTTTATTTTGTGAAGTTCGGGCGTAAATATCATTTTTTTGCGATTATTATAAAAGAAACTGAATTTGCCACATTAAACAATAAAACCATATCCCGATAAGGGGTTTATAAATAGGAGAATTTGGACTTTATAGACCTTATACTTTATTTTTTTTCAGGCTTATGACCGATATTTTTAAGGGCCAAGATATGTTCTACACGCAGTATTTAATTGAGGCATCTATAATACTTCTAAGTGATCAATTTTTCCAAAACAAAAACATGTGATTTTGTATGATTTTGCATTATTTAGTATGGTTTCATCTTAATTTATTTATACCTACCAGTTACCAATTCTCCTACTAGTATTGTAAAACGTAGCTGCATAGGCGTTAGTTGGATATTTATAGAATCTTATATACGGAGGTTATTCTAAGGGTATTTCAATGGAAGTTGCACCAAATAACGGTCAACTTCGACAATACTCCATGGCTGTATTCGATTCCCATATTCACTTATTCATCCCCTTAAAAGTTCTTTTACAATGATCCTCCAAGATAATAAAACAACCCTTTGCAGTTAAAATTTTAGAAGTCGTTAATATTTCAGCAACATATGGTTTGGTAAGTACGTCACCATATTTGTTTAGTTTACACATAAAAAAGCATAGTCCAATAATATTTGCATCACATACACGTGCATGACGTAGGTACTAAATAGTGTTTTTTTTGCACGGATCAAAGTGATTCGACACTTTAGCATAAATCCAGAATATCCTTATGATTCCCAACGTGTTGTGTGATGGCGATCCACTTGCCGGCACGGGGTTATATGACTTTTACGAGTGTGACACGTAGTCCCGGGTACACGGGGCCCCGGCTACGGGGCGAGTGGCCGTGGCCGTAAAGGGCCCCCCGGGGACCTGCCCGCCTGTGGGGAGACGGAAACCGTAACGGGCCATCGCGGACGAGAGTTGCTGAGACGCTGCTACTCTCAAAGACGGTGGTAATATTATTTGATATTTGATATATCATGGAAGATTTGTCATGCCTTGTCTAATGTACCCACAATTTAAACTGTTGAGGTAATAATGTGTTCGAATATAGTCGAATCTGAAGAGGAGTTGCGCATGGAAATTTGGAAATGGGTCATGGATAGGGTTCATAAAGTTGCTAGAGTCTTATCGGGACGCGGGGTTAGGGAGAGTAATGCCACGATGAAATATAAATCTCCGAATTTTAAATGAGTTAATTGGGAATTAATACAAATTAATCAAATAAAATTTATTTGCGCACGCCGGGATTCTATCCCGTGACCTTCGGATTGCGAGTCAAGAGCCTTACCCCTAGAACATGGCGGCGTAAAACTGTGACGGTCTCGATATATCGTGACAGATGGCAACCCTAGCCACGAACCATTATCTATTAGTGTGAAACCGCGCACATAAGTGTCCATATTATCGCATGCATCTTCTTCTTGTGCCCTGTCTGTTCAACGGACGTTGGCTATCATGTTCGCTATGCGGACTTTGTTTACTGCGGCCCGAAACAGCTCTACAGTAGTCTGGCCAAACCACTGCCTCAGGTTTTTCAGCCATGAGGTTCTCCTTCTTCCAGGGCCCCATCTTACGGCAATCTTTCCCTGCATTATGAGATACAAGATCTCATACTTCTCTGGATGTCTCATAACAAGTCCAATATATTGTAATTTTCGGATTTTTATAGTTTTAATAACTTCTTTTTTTTATTCATCCGAACCATAACATCTTCATTCATAACATGTCTATGGATATGCATGCATGGAAAATGCTATTGAAAAACAGGCCAAATCGTAGATGCTCAAAGATTTGGCATGGTTCTACACGAGTGGTACACAAAGCTTGGAACAGTCGTCATAGAGCCACAGCAAATAACCATAACATCTAGTGCGATGGGTTTGCCCAATAGTTTCAGCATATTCGTAGTGTGTATGAGTAGCGGGTTGGCGTAAGGTGTCCTAAGGGAATGGTGGTCATGCAGGCAGTGAGCTTTAATGCCTCCTATCCCATAACCCCCGACAATATTCCGGGAACATAACATTTTAGTATTTTTACACCCCGACTGAGAATAGCGACCATAAGGCACTTTACAAACTTCAGCTTCCGAGATGTGTTGTGGGGAAATTATGTATTTTTCTTTCGGAAACACGATACATCCTTTTTTATTCCGAGCGAAAGCTTACAATGAGCCAGTGTAGGCAACTGTGACATCCCAGAAATTAAGTAATTTTGAGAGTGAAATAGGAGGGAATAGACGGGGAAAGAGGAAGGTCGAGACGATCAAGGGAACCCGGATATTCAAATCATGTCGACCACCACAACACGGGCATGTGCCTAGCATGGTGGTCAAAAAATCCCCAACTTTTGTAAAAAAAAAAAATCTTCATTGAATAAAGAAACTTAAAAAAAAAAAAAAAAAAAACATAACGAAAGATTAGTCGTGCATCGCATTGTTTTGATAAAATCAGTGATTGTCTCTCACCAGGGAGTTGCTGAGAAAATTTTCCAATCTAGAACTCTAAAAATTATGATAGTCTATTGTCTATACGCCGATGGGTAGGATTCTCGGCTAGCAGTCGGACCGACTGAGTTATATTATACTAATGACGAATAATCGGCTTACAAATTTAATTTTTCATACTACATGAAATGTCGGAACTAGTTATTAGATAAGTACCTACTGGGTTAGTAACTAATTCTTGGTTTCATTGATCCGCCGACAATTGCCCCCCCCCTCCCCCCGGCGTACTTACACAAAATGTGCAGTCGGTTGAGGAAAAATACGGTATACCTAATTACACAATATATAACTATGTGATCCCGAAGGGATGTGCAGAGAGGATCTACCGCCGAATAACAAAAGGATAAAACATATTTTCATTCAAATGCATCAAGGAAAAATCTGCTTTTCTAAATATTGTGTATACCAGCGTACCAAATTCGTTTGGTATTCATACCAACTTATTAGACAAACCACTCTAACTGAAAAGTGGTGTAAAAAATGGAAAATATGTATAAACCCGACTAAAAGCGCCGCAACCGTTTTCTCAAAGACACGGCCAAGACGGCCCCCATTCATTAGACTGTTTGGGGAAAATGTTCCATGGGAAAAGTCAATTAGATACCTTGGTGTAACGCTAAACTCCGAGCTCACCTGGAAGAAACACATAACTGGAAAAATTAAAGCAGCTAATAAATGTCTATCATCACTATATCCAATGATGGGAAAAAAGTCGTTTATAAACGGACAACAAATTACTTTTATATAAAACAACTATATGGCCTGACTTCACCTATGCTTTCCCCGTTTGGGGGCATGCGGCCCCCAGTCTCTTAAAGAAGATTCAAATATTTCAAAACAAAGCCATTAGACTTGCGTTAAATGCGCTTTCTTCTCTCCATAATGTCTCACAAGCCACCAAATTGTATGCCGGCCTACCGGGCCACGCGAATCCTACGATAAATACGCTCGCGAAATATAGCGAAAATGACAATTTTAAATATAAAAAACCAAAGATAGTCCTCCGGAAGGAATAAAAAACCTGCATACAGCCGCAGTATAGCTTTTTAATCTCTCATTCAAACCAACCAAAATAATAATAATAACGTAAAGTATCTGTAGATAATCTTATATGTACATGCTAGAGTCAGTAAACTCATGTTTAGGAACTCAATCAAAAGTCAAAAACCAACTTATTATTAAGGGTATTTTTGAAATCGATTTTACGTTTGAAATTGGTAAATAATGCTCAAAAAATTATAATTTTATAGTAGGTAAACATCATTTTGGGAGGCTAACTGTCGGCGAACTAACTCTCGGGTTATCCTCATTTTTAAAAATAAATTATTAAATTAATCATATTTTTTTAATAATCCCTCTAATTTTTATTTTTTATAAAATATGTCTCACATCAGGTTTAGAATTCGACCTCTGGTTTTTCCCAATTGAAAACTATTTGTGTTACTTTTGAATCGCTTATTTTTATCAAAGAATAGAGCAAATTTTTTGCTATCACCGACCTACTCCTCATGAATGAACATAAAACGAAGTACGCGGCACACTGACAGCGTATTCAATAATAAAGCCTCAAACAGACAACGGTGTATTTCTCCGCATTGTTTTCGAGACAGGCACACCAATAAAGCGTTATTCCCACCTCGCGTCTGATGGAATATTCAATATGCTGTCCGATGGTGGATGCAGTAAATATTTGCCTGCGCCAGTGTTATTACTGCGACCTTTCACACCGCGACACACGGCACACGGCATACGGCACACACCGCTCACAGCTCACAGCTCACGGCCCCGCTGCAGTTGAGACAATATGTCGGGGTAGTCGATAGGCGATACAGGATGACTTTGATTGAGGGCCCTCAGCGTGTGCACACAGAATGTATGCGAACAGGGTTATCCATATCTATCATACGCTTCGAATCTGATTTCAGAGTATTGAAACATCTATCGCTGGAAATCAATTTCACTCGACCACCACGGGCATGTACCTAGCATGGTGGTCAAAAAAAAATCCACAAATTATGTATTCATCATATCAAAGAATAAAGAAAATTTAAAAAATCTTTGGAACTCGGAAACCACAAATAAACGGTTTTCAGAATAACTAAGTAACTATAAGGCGCAGTGTGCACTGCGCAGTTGTGCACCCTTATTATTTGAAAACCTAACATAACCTAGCGTAATCTAATCTGACCTAATCTAATATAATCCATTCAAACCTAATCTAACATGATATATATATACTGATTTAACCTAATATAACCTAATCTAATCTAACCTAATATAACCTACTCCAACCTAAACTTTGTTTTACATTTGATCCACACAGGAAGCCCTGAGGCAAGAAATCCCTCAAGGCCTATGTCATCTTTGGGGATGCTGTGTGGAGGGTCTTTTTTAGGAGAGGAAGGAGAAGAAGTTCGCAGAAGAAAAAAGGTGTGTGGGGCGAGTAGGAATGAGTGATAGGCGTGTGAATCCATTCCTCCCATTGCGGTATAAGGCGATGGATCGAGAGAGTTTGGCCGGAGAGGTCTAGCTTAGGTCTCCCTCAAACGGTCTCTTCCAATCCGGCCCTCCACGCAGCAGATGGGCAAACGCATTCACCGCCAAGATCTAGGCAAACCTCACCCCATGAACCCTGACACCCATGCCAAGTCACCAAACGTAGCGGACCGCTTGGCGTGACCTATGGCGTGGGTGTTGGTTATCCAATAAATGGTTCCCGGGGCAGCGGTACCCATACACGCCTACCAATTTGATAAAATCTAACTTAATCTAACCTAATATAATAATAAAATATAATATAACCTAATCTATCTAACCCACTCCAACCTAATCTAACCTAACCCAACGTAATCTAATCTATCCTAAACTTTTAAATAAATTTTCGTACACACGTAATTTTCGGCGACCAAAGAAAGGACGTACTATGACTTTTTAAAATCCATAAATAATGTTTTTACGGCAAAAGTTTAAGAGTGTAAGGCCGTTCCGATTTTTTCTTCTATAAAATATCTACCTCAGTTTATGGTAGCTCGTGTTTTTTGTGTTTCCCATTAAAACCCGAAATATCGAATCTCACAAATTTGCAATAATTTAAGCAATAAATTAATTTCTTCGTAAACCGTTCGTAAATTGCAAAAGTAGATATTATAAGTAGGCTAGTAGTTCAAATCACATAAATTTCAAATCTATAGAAATCTCTCTCATTTCTTAACAAGTTGGACATTTTTTTCATTATTTTTATATCAATTTATATGACAGAAGATAAGGTTGCGTTCTTTATTGTATCACTTGTGGTAAAAAAATAGTTTATCGTTATTAAACAGTTATTTTGGCAGCGGTCGTCTTGTGAAATACTGCCAATACCTACCTATTATAATAATAATAATATTTGTATTTATTCGAAATTGAAAAAAAGCGTGATTTAATAAGATGGAGATGACTATTAGAAAAAAATACATGTATAATTCATAGTAATGTATCAACAGAAAATTTTAATTTTATATACAATTCGAAGAATTTAAAAATTTAATGAATTTACTAGCTGACCCGGCGAACGTTGTTCTTTTTTATTTCTAGTGAATCTTTTGGTTGTTAAATAAAAAATAACGTATTGTAAGTGTGTGGGGATGGGATCTATGACATAAAGAGGAATGGGGCACTGTAGACGATGACCGCCGATAAAAACAACAAAAAAAACACCAACCATTAATTTTTTCAATTCAATGTATTTCATTAAATTAACATTTTCATTATTTGATATCTTAAAATTTAAATGTAAAGGGAAAAGGGCAACATATTTTTTTAAACACAGAAAATTAATATAAATTTCGAAGAGCAATTGAGTGTACGATTTTTTTTTTGAAATTTTAACTAAATTGAAATAAATAATTTCGTTCTGTTTGAAATGCGAACCACGCCGACGGTTAAATTTGTTCAAAAAAAAGGAGGGTTGTGATTAAAAAATGGGAGGGTGGGGGTAGGAGAGTGCAAAATTGTGGTTATAGGTCTTTTTTGATGCTAAAAATAAAAAAATTCAAAAACAAATTTTTGTCAAAAAAATAAAAATAAAATTCAGGACGACCGATTCTCATATCTACCAAATATACATAAAAAATTTCATAAAAATCGGTCGAGCCGTTTCGGAGGAGTGCGAGCACAAACACCGTGACACGAGATTTATATGTATATATATAGATATGAAAAAATCATTAATATTAAACTTCAATTTTGAACTTTTCCTGCTGTTAAAAATTGCGTTCAGATTTGGATTTTATGTGATTAAATCTGAACATCCCTTATAAAATAATATGGGCACCGCATCCCTGTTGGTTTGGTGGTAAAGGGGAGAGAGGCAGCCCTCACTCCCCCGAGCTTTTCTACGGGTATATATTAGCTTCAGAAGTAATATCATATGCGCCGTTCACTTCCGATATCATATTTATTCACCTAGTGTCAACATTTACCCCGCGCCACCTTCCCGAGCAAATAATAATATTGCATATTGATGTTTGTACTACGAATCTGATATCGGATCTTTCATTATTTATTCACGACGGGGATGACCGTAAGGGTTGGAGGTTTCACTTTATAAAGCTTCAAAATGCTGGCAATATGATCAAATATTGGAAAGAGTTAATGTTTTCATAAGGAACAAGAGCATCCAATTACATGAAGAATTAATATATTTTCGCTACCGAGTTAAAAACAACAATAGTATGAAAGTGACGGGTAAGTATATATTTGGTTACAATTTCTCTGAATTATAATAAAAAATACTATATAAGTTTGAATCCAAACGGAATATTCACGTGGGCTCACAGTTGTGTGAGGTTTTGCAGTAAAAAATAATTATTAGGAATTGAGTACCGCCGCGAATTCGCTTAGAAATAAAATTTTTGTATGCCTCGCTGGGAAAAATAAATTCCCCAAATGCTTCATGATAAACATCCGAAACTCTGAGATAAGCACAAAGCAGAGATACCCCTTTTGTCATTCGCGAGGCGGGCGTAAAATCTGAATAACACACAAATAAACTTTACGATTTTGTACACAATATGCGAAAATGAAAATTTTCTCGGCTGAGCTCTCTGTTTTATCATTTTCCACCGCGATTTATTCGCGGGGCAAACGTAACATAAACAAAGAGATTCGGAGTTGATGCTCCCGTCACCGAGCCCGGGAATATAAAATAACGTACGACCCCTGGAGTTAGTTCCCGGGCCTAAGCGCGCCGATATAAACTCTGGAAATATGTAGAGGCATATCGAACGGCATAAAATTGGGATTTCAATTCGGTTTTGAGAAAATCATCACCCTTTTTTATGCCGCCCTTCGTCGGGACTTCCCAGCGACCCCCGCAATATGCAAGATGAACGGTGTAATGGGGTGTAAAATTATTAGTATAAAGCTTCCGGGTAAGATTTCAGGGGGTGGCTCTGTGCGACTTCCTTGTTCGACGTCGCTAAAGGGCTGCCCGCCCTCCTTTATATGAAATATGCTTCGTGACTTAACCCTATCTATTAAGATTATCATCATGTTACGACAGGATATTTTTTTATGGTTAACTGCCTAATTGAGTCATGATTGCGCATGACTTTAAACATTTTACTTCTGAAGGGTGTACTATTTTATTTAAAATCGTGTTTGGTTTACTCTCAATTGCCTTTCATGGCTATTTATGTAATCAATTTAAATATTACATATTCAATTTAAAAGCTTTTTCCTTGGAGCAAAACAGAAGAAAATTGGAACAACCTTTATTTTGGTTACTTTAACAAATGAGCTTTTATTGTATTTGACGAGCGTGGAAAACCTTTTTGCAATTTTGTTGATTTTAAATACGAAAAATTTAGGCGAAAATTATTTTATTAAATGTAAATCCCTGAAAGTTTGCAAAGTAAGCATTATATTTACAAGTATCCTAATAAGACATGTCACAAAGAAAATGTGGAAAACATTTCAAGCCAATTTAACACAATTCACTTAGCGAGGCAATAAAAATATTGCTTCTGCAGTTAAAAAGTTTTTATCATCTTATTTATTACGTTTCCAATATTTGTTTATTGGATTTTCGCATAAAATTTTCTCCGATATTTTTCTTTTGATATTTCCTTCGCGTATTTCCAATTTGAATGGAATCCGGAGTTAGGAAAGGGAGAGACGGATGATGGTTATCTCAGTGGCCGGAGACAAAACTCCTTGTGTTATTATATGAATCCTCTCACGGATGATAAACTTTGTATAATATGAGAAAGGAATTTGCATGGATGGACTGCTTCGGCTTTATCTTTTCTGAGCAGATTTTTTTTGCTTACTTTCCGAATCCATTATTATATTTTTGCTGATTTTATTATTCTTATTGACGTGTAAAATAATTTTACCGTACCAACAAATCTTTTTATATTTTTTCAGTTGTCATGATTCTTTTTTCGATTTATTGTTATAACTGTGTTATTACGGTCGAAAGCTCATTTTTTTCTATTTCAGATGTCAAATGACTTGAGAGGGAGGAGTGGCAATGGATCTATCAAGGGTAAGTTTACTAAAATGATTGGTAGTTTTATTCATTTTAATTACTATTATTTTAATTTTTTTTTAAATTGATAAACTAATGTTTAAGACAAGATTTTTATGCATAGCATTTGTGCTTTACTTTACCTCTTTTATAAGTAATAATTATTAGCCTGAAACACTTATCTACATTGAAAAAATCTCCCGAGAAAAGATACATGCCGCCGACGGGACTCGAACCCCACTGAGCTACGTCGGCTTATCTCGGGAGATTTTTTCAATGTAGATGAGTGTTTCAGGCTAATAATTATTACTTATAATAATTATTCATTTTAATTTATTTGAGATTTTATAATTCCCTGCTTTTAATACTTGAGAAGTAGAAAATCACAGAAAAAATAGTATTTCAAGTGAGTGTATTTAATTTTTTTATAACTTCATTTTGATGTTATTTATCCCCTAAAAAGGGAGTGAATTTTTAATTTTATATTAAAACTTATGCACGCACAGGCCTTAATCCTTGCGGGATTTTTGTGTTACATGTAATTTGCTTCTAAAAAAATAACTTTTCAATGCATCCATGCAAATACGACGTAGATATCAAAACCCAGCAACATTTTTTTGACTGTGCCTACCGATTTGACAAATTCTATATAATTTTATGAACAGTTTTTATCACTGCATGCCTTCAGCCTTCCATGTTCCATTATTGATTTAATAAAAACTAATTCACAGTATGATAACCTCGAATCTTTCCGCCCCCCTTGCATTCCACGTGTTACATAACTCATAACATGTAATGGCGAAATTTACTATCCGTCAGATTGTAATGATCCCCAAGACATTAATATGTCCGGGGCACTCGAACTCGGACCTCAGAGCACCACAGGTCCCCTGGCTAATATTACAAAATAATATAATATTTTGAAAAATCACAGGCTGTTCCAAAACATTCAAGTAGCTAACGTTATATTTAGGTTGGATTGTTTAAAAAAATTTGAACCACTCATCAAATATTTGTAGTTAATTTTCACATTCTGTGAAAATTCCATGCACGTTCTGTGAACTGACCTTTAATGATATAATAACAGAACTTGAACAGAACTTACACAGAACGTGAAAATTAACCAAATATTTGATGAATTGTTCAAATAGGTAGATCTAAGAATTTGAACTATTCATCAAATTTCAAAGTTAATTCTCCAGATCTTTGAAGTCGAGTTCAAAAGTTAACCCAAGAATTTGAACAATTTATCAAATTTCTAAGTTCTCAAGATCTGTGAAAGATCTAGTCGAGTTCTGTTTTTATATCACTATGGGCCAGTTGTTTAATAGAACTGAAATAATATTGGTACACGGATAGAAAATTCACAGAACTTGAAAAATGACAACTGGTTCTCAGACTTTTTGACATGCAGATTAGATCTACAAACTGAAGTGTTTTTTCATTATCACTTAATAATTATAAAAAAATCCTTCACACTTTTGTAGTATCCTTCAATACAAACGTATCTTCATTCTATTTCAATTTGTTCTTTTTGGAAAAAATAATTTTATTTATTTATTATAATAACTTTGAACACTGTATAGTTTATATATTTTGTGTTATTTCATCCGCCATTTTAGGGATGTCCCTGTGTTATGAACAATTATTATGTCATGAAATTTGTATAGCTCTTTCTGCCTGAATTTTCTAGGTCAGGCCAGCCATTTTCATATTCCAAGTTCTACTCCACTATGAGTAACGGTGTTTTTTAATAACGGTTTAACTATAAAAATTAACTCAATTTCTTAAATTTATTCTGCAAGAAAATTGATTTCGGGATGGTAGATTAGTAACTGCTGGTAGAAGAAGAAATGTTAATTGATTTTTTTTATTATTTTCAAATAATATGGTATCATCGTAAACTCCCAGTTTTTCGAATCGGACACGTTGTTTTCCCTCAAATCATAACTCACGTACCCATCCCCCACCCCATTTATTTATGATTATTGGTTATCAGACGCGAATTTTGAGGCATTTTCCTTCGTGTATATTCCCCCTTGAGATATTAAGTCGTTGATTTACTCGCCGCGCGTTCCCGCCCCTTCAATAATACTGTTCATGGATATAAAATCTGACGTAGTAAATATTACAATAAAGAATTGTAATGACGCCGGGGAAAGAAAGGAAAACACATTTGTCGGATTCTTTATACTTTTTCATCGCTGCCAGCGTCGATGTGCCAGGAAAAATCCAGTACATACACATACATGCTTACGAGGGAATAACCATACAAAACAGGATATATGTCATTTTTAATTAAAATTTTGGACTAACTCTTTTCCATAAAAAAATTATAAATTGATTTCGAAAGACTGATCTTTTATCTAGTAAAGCTACTTTTTAAATTTAGACAAAATATGTTTATTTTTAGTACAATAAGTTTTTACCGTAGATCGTTGGCAGATTTATTAAATTTTCAAAAAAAATTTTGTACTATACAACACACATTTTAAATCATGTAATCATGCAGTAAAACAAATCAATAAATTATCTGGGAAAGCTATGTTTCAGAATTTTAATTTTAGTTTAAATAAAATCATTTAACAAAAGATCCTCACACGTTTTTTGTAACGAAAATACTTCAGTTTGTATATTTATTTACGGTCTTGCAAACTGATATATTTAAGTTTTTTTTTACAATCTTATTTTGCTTATACATTATTGAAAAATTATAAATACTTATGATCAAAAAATAATTACAGAAAGTACATAATTTTAATAGTTTTATCATCACCCTTTCAGTATTTTTGAAAGTGGGTATAAATTAAAGCAAATTTTGAATGAAATAAAATCGATATCGAGTTATTATTTTAAAAAGCTGGTACGGAGAATAATTAATCTTTCTTATTGGAACCGCCCTGTACGATCGGAAGAGCATCTTTCGACGAAATATGAATGTTCGGCCGCTGGCTGGTTGATGGCCCTTCAGTAACTTAACATATTTTCATTGACCATTTGTACGGTGGTGAATTTTATGGTCGATGGAATGATTATGTATGCAGTATTTTTATGAACATATTATAATAACAACAACTAACAAACTAACTTAAATAACTAGCTGGGCCATATAGAAACGTTATATCTTATATCCCTGATAATAAATAAGTTCTGTGGATATGATAACTGTCTTGCTAACCAAGACCATTTTTTTACTATCACCTGCATCAGTATTTCTATAATATTTTAGTTTTATTGTTTTTCATTAAATTCTCATTGTATTTGTAATATCAATTATATCAAAACAGCTACATTTTTCGTATTTTAAAATTAACCAATTTTTTATACTTTTTTATCGTCACTCTTAATGACCTTTCTGATGTGCTTCTGAGTTGGTTTCATTCTGAGTTGTCCTGTCACCGAGTATAGTATACTTACGATTTTATGATTCACTTACGTGGTGTATTTATATAAATAAATAAATAAAGTTTGAAGAAATTCCTAGGTTCGACATCAGCGGACAAGTAATAAAACATAGTTTATTTTTTAACGCGTATAGCATTTCAGCTTAATAATATTTTAAGTAAGTAGCAGGTACATTTGCGCTATATTTCTAAGGTAGATGATACTTTGAGTTCTAAGTGCCTACCATACTGGTGAGATAGCCATTCGAAATTGAAACATAGAAACATGTACTTGAAATGGCTTTTGACTTGTTTCTTTCAACCCTCCCTTCATTATATCAAACACTGACCTCTCCCCGTTCTTCAGTCCCTCATCATCCCGATAGTTTTACTGGTTTCTAGAAGTTAGAACTTGTATGCGCACGAGAAATATGAAAACCATTATATCATAAGTTTGCATTTTGGTTTAAGCATATTCGTGACATTGCATTATATCATTAAGTAGGAAGCTCGATAATGCTAAATCGTTTTAATTCAATCTGAATCATGCACGGGGCATGGGGATGAGGGTAACCTTGCGGATACCCTTGCTAAGACGCTAATGGATTTCGTTGAGTTATGTCCAACCACCAAACAAGAAAGGTATATCACAATTAAGTGGTACTCACGGTTGATCTTCTAGCTTGGTGACAGTCATAGATGTCCATAGCGCTCGATATTGTTCTATTTGATAATAGACGATAGAAATCTGAGTCACGTCAAGTTTACACAAAATATACGAAGAAAACGATAAGGTTTATACTTTATGTAACGATATGATGTATAACACTTCGGCTGGTGCGAAAATGTCACGATACGATTGGGGGTTAGCAACGGACTGACTTGTTGACGATAAAGCGCTTGTCACTTGTTGACCGTGTAGTTAGGTACCCTTATTGTGCGGAATTCCCAAGTCTGGGTTCCTGCCGATCTCGTATGACAATCGGAGCACAAAACGAAAGAAATCCATCGGCGTTATGAAACATTCCGCCCACCAAAATACAGCAAATTGTATTTTAAAGAAAAGTTGAACGTTAAGCGAAACGCAGAATGCCATGAAACGTAACGTCGATGAAAAGAAGACGAAGCAGAAGAACTAGTTTTAAACGATAACTAGATGTAGATAAACTAGACGAAAAGAAACTAAATGATACGATTAACATAGACGTAAAAAGAATAAAACGAACCGCGAAACGATGATGATTAGTCACATTGCCTAGGCAATGGACACGATTAGGTGAATGGTCTTGTAAAAGAAGATCCATTCAAAGTACGAAGCGTAACGATAGCAAAAGATTTTTAATAATGATTCTAATCACTTGCTCCGTAGAGAGTGATGTCCAATGTTTGGTTAAAGATAGAATACGAATTTCGAAATGATTAAGTAGAAAATCCGAACGACGAGAGGCTTTGTTATGAAAGTTGTGTACGAATAGATAACAGTAAGCAGTAAGACGTTGGAGTTTCCGAATACGATATAATTTGTTTAATAAAAGTTTAGCAGAATATATCATGTTGGACTAATGACGATTGAACTCGTTCTTTAGAGTGGAGTTCAGTTTTGTTAAAATGGCCATCTGAGATGGGCCAAGAGTCGTTTGGCTGGACAAACCCGGAGGGCTCCGCCCACCATAATACGTTACGGATAAGAACGGCCTGAGAATGGCCACGTGAAGCGATATCCGATGGATTATCAACCGATGATGCTTGACGCCGATGATTAGATGCGATAACTGTCAAGAGCGATAATTGGTCGGTGTAACGATTCCCGTGACGAGTATCATCGGGTGAAGCATCCGGTGGCCTCCACTTCCATCCCAATACCCTGAGAGTAAGAAAATGATCAACATTCTTGAAGATTACATCAGTGAGATAGTAGCCCGGCGGTAAGTTTCGGTAGGCGCGAAGTTTTGGTTTGCTACAATCCGACTTCTGCAGTTCAAGTTGATCTCGTTTGGTATGTTCGATAACTTCGGATTGCGTTTGTTGAGCTTGTTCCACACTGGAACAGCCGACGACGATTGAATCGATATTTGAATCCGAAGTGATCGCGTATCGTGTGAGTGATAATTCGTAACCATTATTTTCTGTCAACGATCTGACAATACGGTAGGACAGAATAAAGGCAGAGATATCAGAAGTCACAGGGTGTAATGGGTAATCCGGGGTAGATTCCGATAATTGATGACGCCAAAATATTCTTTGGAACGCGTGATTTGGCTCTTGTGGGCATATTTGGCGATACATTTGCCGTACTTCAGCAATGAACACCACAGATGGCGAACGAAAGTTTTGCAGAAGTTCAGCAATGTTTGTTTGAAGCTTGGGAACGATAAGGAAGGCATCATTTGAGGATGATTCATTCACCTCCATCACCGAGGCATCGAAGACAATTCGCAAAGTAGTGGTAACGGTGCCCGGACGAAGAATGCAATGACGAAGTATGTGATGCATTTCCTTGAGTAAATCTTTTCCAGGAACACGTGTCATGTGACCACTGTGCAAGTAGTCAGTCATGAAAGCGAAGTACGGTTCACGTAAACTGAGCTTTACTGTCGGTTTACGTTCGATTGAAAGGATGATGCGCGAAGAGACTTCGCGCGAACCTGGGAAAGCGATATCCTTATCCTTTTCGCCAAAAGGTAAGGCTACGATGGATTGTCCCGAAGGGTCACGTGAGTGATTAGTGTGATGGACCTGCTCATCACGTTGTTCTTCAGGGGTGAGATGTGAAGACTGAGGGAATGTATCCAACTCCCTCAGTTTCTTGACCTTTTCAGGAAGACGGTACTGGTTGGTTTCGATAAATTGACTAGAAAAGTCACGTGAGCGATAAATGCGATACACTTGTTCACGACGTTGTTTGGTGGGCTGTGAAGACTGAGGAAATATGTCCAACTCCCTCAGTCTCTTGACTTCTTCTGGAAGACGATACTGTTTGGTTTCGATGAAGGAGTTTGTTTGACGATCGGTAGCAAAACCAACCGAATCCAGAGGAAGCCAACCGAATGGTGAATTGATAGCTGAAGGCTGGTGAAGATCACCCGTTAATTGGGGTCTTGGTAGAGAGGGCAAGATCTCAACATCTCGAAGTAGGTCAGTCGCTCCTGTGTCAGTTGTCAGTTTGTGACAGTCAGAGTCGGCATGAAGTATGTCTTGGAACAGATGACAAGATAACTGGTCGAATTGAATCGTTGGCGATGGAAGTAACTTCGCGTTGAAGGTAGTTTGTCCCTTAACATCGACATCGAAATTAGTGACGCCTGACGCGGTTGTAGAAGATTGGCCTAAGCCACGGATTTTCTGAGAGCTGACTGGACGCTCGGCAGTGCGATTGGATACGAAGTGTGCTTGACTGTCTGAATCGGTCAACCCACGATACGTTTGAAAACTGTCGGAGGGATCACGATTGCTAATATGAGCAGTAGGCAAACGTACGATGGATCTGTCACCGAAGTTAGCGAGGAAAAGAACTGGAGGATCTGAAATAGAAGCTCCTTGAATGGCAAACGTGGTAGGTAGTTGGTACTCCTCTTCAGCAGAAATGTTGTCTTCCCTATGAAGAAGAGTGTGGTGCTTACGATGACATTTCTGACAATCAAACACAGATTTGCAATTCATGAGAGAATGAGAAGGCGTGAGACAATTCAGACACCAACGGTGTGCCTTGGCGAATTGAGCACGTTCCTGAACCGATTTTAGTGCAAATGATTTGCACTTAGCGATATGGTGAATACCCTTGCAAAACGCGCACTTTGAAGTGAACGCAATCAAGGACCCTTTGATTTCAGGTTTTGCCTTATTCATGTCACAAGTAAATGATGACGTTTGTTTTATGACAGCTTGATCATGAAATGTTGAAAAGTTTTGGTTTGGTACGATAATGTTCGCGGGCTCCGATTCGAAAGATTGATTCGTTAATTCCTTGTGAATTACGACGATTTTGAAATAAACATTATCAAAAGCTACGCGAACTTGATTTTCAATGTCCTTGTTTGCCTCATCTAAAGCTAAGATGTCAGCGTGAACGGTTTCAAAATCATTAACAATTTTTTGCAACTTCGTATAATACGCTAAAAATAATGGGTAATTGGTTGCATCTTGCAAAACGCTTTGACCGACCTCATACACCTTGTTTATTCTGCTAATGGCAACGTTCCGTCTTCTACGCAAGCCTTGTAAAGTACTAGCCATTTTTTTTTTTAAATAAACAAATGTACTAACGAATTAATCAGGAAAACGTTATGAATTAAAAAATAGAATTCGATGTAATTTAAATGCCCGGTAGGTCGTTAATTAATTA
This sequence comes from Limnephilus marmoratus, assembly GCA_917880885.1. Taxonomy (NCBI): domain Eukaryota; kingdom Metazoa; phylum Arthropoda; class Insecta; order Trichoptera; family Limnephilidae; genus Limnephilus; species Limnephilus marmoratus. Next base: position 47,728,620 of record OU862909.1, on the reverse strand, counting down.
AGAACTACGTAAACTAATTCTACGATTCACTGTTTGAATTCGTTCTTCGAAATGACATTTCAATTCACGTAATATTTCATAGCATTCTTTCGTTTTGTCAATGAAAGAATTTATTTATCTAAAGGTTTGCTGGTTATCGGCACCAATGAATCATGCACGGGGCATGGGGATGAGGGTAACCTTGCGGATACCCTTGCTAAGACGCTAATGGATTTCGTTGAGTTATGTCCAACCACCAAACAAGAAAGGTATATCACAATTAAGTGGTACTCACGGTTGATCTTCTAGCTTGGTGACAGTCATAGATGTCCATAGCGCTCGATATTGTTCTATTTGATAATAGACGATAGAAATCTGAGTCACGTCAAGTTTACACAAAATATACGAAGAAAACGATAAGGTTTATACTTTATGTAACGATATGATGTATAACACTTCGGCTGGTGCGAAAATGTCACGATACGATTGGGGGTTAGCAACGGACTGACTTGTTGACGATAAAGCGCTTGTCACTTGTTGACCGTGTAGTTAGGTACCCTTATTGTGCGGAATTCCCAAGTCTGGGTTCCTGCCGATCTCGTATGACAATCGGAGCACAAAACGAAAGAAATCCATCGGCGTTATGAAACACAATCGATGACTAATTTCCAGCCGATGGATAATGGTATATCAATAAAGCATACCCCCATCTAAACAGAAGCGACAACTATCACCACAAACATACTTGAAGCAATTGACTTTCACTGTAGCAGAATTGACTCAATTATATTATGTTTTGAGCTTTTTATTGGGACACTGCCATTATTTAATTGCGAAATCGCAAGCATCATTAAACAGCCCGCATCACTGATCAATTCGAGCAATTATCGCTTAATATCATCGTGAATATTTTCGGTACTAAACAGTGATAAGTTGCCATGTCCCGCTTTCAGACAATGTCTCGTCAGTTTGGGCAGATGACGGCACTGAGATGAGAAGCCCTCAGGGAAATGCATCATGGGAGATTTATTGCACATGCACTTTGCAGACGGCGGTAAAGAATGTGTTATGAAACTTTTATCTTCATTTGCAGCACAAATAATAACCTCTCTAGAACAATCGGCGCATGAAGACTTAAAAGAAAATTCATAACGGAACCGATTGAAAACGTGTTATTTTCAACAAGTAATCTTCATTGTCTCCTCAATCAAATTTAGGTTCTTTTACTAAATTTAAATAAACATCATTTCAGATATTAATGGATACGCCATGAAGGCAAGGCTTTTAAGGAAATTCAGTATACATTTCCAGATGTGTCAGATATGAATGTTTTGTGTTCATTATTTGATGTCATTCAATACAAAACATTTTCTATTATAATTTTTCCACTTCCTCGTGAAACACAATGTGTCTTTAATGTATTCCACGCAATACAATACTCGAAAAAATAACACGCGAAATACAAATGTGGCACAAACAATACGAAGAAAATAATACATCACGTGGTACAAATACGTATTATATTTTGTACAGCATTCGACCACTACAATGCTATTGACGAAAAAACTGGCTGGGTGACAAAAAACCAAATTTACGAAGTCAAAAATGTGTTTCTTATAAAGATCATTGATTTCGATACACGGAAGCACTTTTTGTGGTGATTTTATATTTCAAAGGTTGTATTAAAAATCAACCTGATCTCGAATTAAAACTTAATATTTTTAACTCATTTTACTTAGGTATATCAGAGTTGCCGAGAGAAATATTAGGTCCTTACATATGAAATTGGCGTTTTGTATGGGAGGAACATAAAGTCGATTTTAAAAAAAATGTTATATATTTATTTAATTAAAGTATGTACCATTGCTATCTATGCACTTTTGCCATCTCATAGGTAGTTCATCGATCCCTTTACTAAAAAAAACCATTCGGACGGGAATCAATAAAATCTTTGAAGGCGGTTTGGACTGCCCCATCGGAGTTGAATTTTTTCCCTTGCAAGAAGTTATCCAAATGTCGAAAAAAAAATGGTAATCTGTTGGGGCAAGGTCCGGAGAGTACGGTGGATGTCTTAGACAATCTTTCTCCAATTGAAACTCCTCTAATTTGTTAGCCGTCTGTTGTGCAGTGTGTGGCCTAGCGTTCTAACGCACGTTTGTTGATTTGCTTCACTCAATTCGTGAGGTAGCCACCTTTCAAGCTTTTTCACCTTCCCAATTTGCTTCAAGTGGATTAAAACAGTTTTATCACTAACACCGCAGCCTGCAGCTAACTCGGACGAGGTTTGCGATGAATCCGCTTCCACAATAGCCTTCAATTCTTCATCATCAACTTTGGTCTCCGGCCGTCCACGGGTTTGTTCCACAAGTCGAAATTTCCAGAACGAAAACCTTGGAACCAAAAACGCATTGTGTTTTCTTTTGCGGCACCGTCGCCATACACATCATTAATCCTTCGAGACGTTTCTGCAGCACTGGTGCCACGATGGAACTCGTACTCGTAAATAAAGCGATATTTAAAGTTTTCCATTTTGTAAACTAAGTGACGCAAAGAAAAAAACAATTAAGGAAAAAACAAATGAATTATAATTTTCGAAACACAAATACATGAGTAAATAGCAGTATAAATTTGAATTTGGAATTCCTAACCAAAAGAAAGATATTTGAGATCAAAGTTGCCAGTACGGCAAAACGCCAATTTCATATGTAAGGACCTAATATTATATTAGAGTGTATAAGATATCAATGAGAAAGAAAACCATGGTCATTATTCACTGTGAGGACTGATAAGTGAATAATAGGCTGTGGGCCCTGATTTCGATTTATATGTACAACGATGACACGTTTAAATAAAAAATAAATTTTGAATGCCTCTGACATGTACTACTACTTCAATTCTCGGAGGAACGCGTGTGAGATTCTTCTTGTCGTTCCTGAGGACACTAGTGTGTTTTTTCATGATGAAGCCCATTTTCATTTGTGTGGAACCGTCAACAAACAAAACATGCGCTACTGTGCTGACAACATTAAAACTGACAACATTAAAACTGACAAAATTAAAATTAAAACCATTAACACACAACTTCTAGAACAAAAATTAAAATCGGAAAAGTGGGAAGAAATATTAAATACCGAAGATGCCGAAAAATCTTCAATTAATTTCGAAAAAACACTTCGGATCACATAATAAACGCAACTAAAGAAAATAACGTCAAACTAAAATCAAAACATAGAAAAATTAAACCTTGGATCACCCATGGAATAGTTACCTCAATTAGGAATAAAGAAAAACTATTTTATCAAACCCGTAAACAACCCAATGACTTTATTTTATTACAATTATATAAAAAATACAGAAATAATCTTACAAACTTGATTAAAAAAACAAAAGAAAATTACTTCAAAGAAAAAATTGAAGATTGTGGTGAAGATAACAAAAAAGTTTGGGCTACAATTAATAACATCATTGGCAAGGGTAATAAAAATAAATAAATAAATAAAATAACATATGACAATGAAACAATAGAGACAGTAAAAGAACCAACTAAAATTGCTAATATTTTCAACAACTACTTTGCAAAAGTCGGTGAGAACCTAGCCAAAAAAAATGACGCTGTCCAATCTAAAAAAACTTTCAGTACATCCACACAAACTTGCCAAAATATTTTCAAAAAGTTTGAAAAATGCACACAGATAGAAATAGAAAAAATAATAATGAATTAACGAGTGTCCGCGAGCCCTGGTTTCGACCATATCACAATAAATTTACTAAAACAAAGACAACTAATATCAAAACCAATAGCACATATCATAAATAACAGCATGCAACAAGGAATTTACCCGAAAATATATAAAAATACAATAATAACTCCGATTTTCAAATCAGGAATTGCAACCGACATCTCAAACTACCGTCCCATATCTATTGTATCAAACGTAGCAAAAATATTTGAAAAAGTCGTAAAGTCACAATTAACTAAGCACATCACTTCAAATAAAATTATTAATGATAACCAATTCGGCTTCAGAGAAAATTTAGGCACGCAAGATGCAATCGCAAAAATAAACTCAATAATATATAATGCTCTTGACTCGGGAAATAAATGTTTAAGTATATTCATTGATCTAAGAAAAGCTTTTGACAGTATATGCCACAAAAAACTAATCAAGAAATTAGAAAATATTGGAATTCAAGGAACAGTTATAGTTATAGTTATAGAATGGTTCAAAAGTTATCTACATGAAAGACACCAACACGTGAAAATTAACAATACATTGAGTGAACCCACCTATTCAGAATTTGGAATTCCTCAAGGGACAGTGTTAGGTCCAATATTGTTTATCATTTACGTTAATGAAATGCTTACAATACCGAAAACTGGAAAAATCATATCTTTCGCTGACGACACAGTCTTAATCATAGAAAAAAAAACTTGGGATGAAGCCAACCGAACCGCAAATGTAGAAATAAACAACTTAAAACAATGGCTGGATGACAACTATCTTTCCTTAAACTCTGACAAAACTTACTTCATGACATTTACACTATCAGACAAATTCCTTCCAATTATAAATTCCAATATAACTATTCATAGCTCTTGTAAAAATTATACTGACAACTGCAACTCATCTAAATGCACAAAAATTTCAAAAAAGAACAACATTAAATATTTAAGCATAATAATAGACCAACATATTAAATGGACAGAACATATTGCACAAACTATAAACAGAATAAGTAAACTTTTTTACGTATTCCTCAAACTAAGAAATATACTTCATAAATCTATACTACTGAAGGTTTACTATGCATTAGCCCAATCAGTTCTGCAATACGGAATAATAGGTTGGGGAGGAGCGTATAAAACCAACTTAGCCCCACTTGAAATAGTACATAGAAGACTCATCAAAATTATTCTAAAAAAACCTTTAGACTATTCAACTCAAAAAATATTCGATGAATTCAAAGTTTTACAAATAAACAGAATCTATCAAAAAAATGCATTACTTCAAATCCATAAAGACAAACTAACAATAAAGTCATTTAGCACCAGGCCGAGAACAACAGGACAAATAATAATCCCTAAACTTAATACTACAACGGCCCAACACCATTACACATACTCAGCCATAAAATGCTTTAACGAACTCCCTAAAGATATTCAATCCGAAAAAAATTATAAAATTTTTAAGAAAAAAATTAAAATACATTTCACCACTAAGTAATTTCATGTTTGTGTTATATTACGCCCACTTATACTTTCAATGTGTACACAGGTTTTATATTTTATAATTTAAAAAAAAACTTTCTTCCTAAAATAGTGCACAGGTATATAATTTTACATACATGTTGTTTTTATTTTATTTTTTCATAAATACGCTCATGGTAGCATCAATTAAACATATATTAAAATATCAATTGTGTTAGTACTCCCTCCCTAAACACGAGAAATTCTCAATTAGAGAGGTATTATTACCACCATTAAAAAATATTTGCATTACATGTACATAATTAAAAAATAATTGTACTTATACCTAACTTTGTAAATTTGTAAAAATGAAATAAATAAATAAATAAATTTAAAAAAAAAAAAAAAAAAAACAATCCTCGAGAAATGCATCAAAGGCCTTTGCATTCACCTGAAGTCACAGTTTGGTGTGCAATTTCCTCAAGTGGAATTGTTGGTCTCTGGTACTTTGAGGAAAATTAAGAAACAGTGACAGTGAATTCGGACCGGTATGTAAACATGTTACAGGATATTTTTCCCCACGGCTAGATGAGTTGGACTAGGGGACACTTGGATCCAACAAGATGGTGCAACGCCACAGACAGCTGTTTTGAGGGAACACTTCCCAGAGCGCCTTAGGGATAATTTGGAGTGGCTGGCCCGTTCTCCCGATTTGTCCCCTTGGAATTTTTTCTATGGGGTTTTTAGAAATCCCGTGTTAATGTGAACCGTCCAAGAATCCTACAAGATTTGAAGACCAACATCCAGGAAAAAAATTGCCAGGATAAGGCCTGATATGCTGACTAGAGTCACGACAAACGCCAAAAAATCGGTTTACTCAGTGTACGGAGAATGGGGGACGTCACCTACCTGATTTGAACTTCAAAAACTAAGTAAAACAAAACTTTAGGTATGTGCCTACATTATAAAAAACAAATAAAAAATTTCTGATTCATACAATGGGTTTTATAAAATTTTGAAAAAAGGAAGTTATGCTGCCACACCGTGTAATACTCATTTAGTTACTTACATAATTTAGTGCCTCTGACTTCGGGAAACGGAACTTTAGTATTGTTTAGGACTCGAAACATTATGTTAAAATGTGGAAGCGTTATTTTACAGGGTTGATTTTTTGACAGAGTAAATCGGGCGACTTTCTTGAAGTTACATCCTAGCACCTACCCAGTAAGAAGGCACTAGTTTAATCTTGCATAATAGATATAACAAGTGTTTTGTACAATATGTATTATTCTCTGATTGTGCCTAATGATCAACAAGTCACGTTGCTTGTCAACACATCGCAGCGGGAGTAAGACCTGATCCATAGCCCATTTCTTGGCAGAAATGAACGAATCTAATTAGCCACTTTCGCTTTACAAATAATAGATATGTTCCTACGATGGGAGAAACAACGGGTTGCCAGCTAATAAGGCAAAGAACAATCATAAAGGTATATGTCTACATTAAAAACACGGTAGCGTATTCGTATGTGGGTTTTGATTTGTTTCGTTGTTCATGCACAATGCATATTAAGAAAAAGTTAAATTATAATTTTAAAAGATTTTATATAAAAATCACGTTCTTAATAATTGTTGCTTTGGGAAACAGGCTTGCATTACAAGGTTAAAGTAATGATTACCACCTTGTTTTTTTTGTCAGTTGAGAAATTAATCCTTTTTAATTAAGGTTTAAAGATTTCTCGATATTATACAGAAAACGTGTATTCAATTAAGTTATTTCAACTCTGACTAATCCACCGGTTGACAAAATCTGTTATTATGATAATTATGACATTCTTAAAGAGCAACTATCTACTTTAACGGGCATGTGTTAGATTGTAGAATGAAAGTTTTATGAGTGAAAAATAAAATAATGTTAAATCAAAAGTTTAAAAAAATATTGCTTTCATCGAGAAATGTTAATTCGTCACATTTTTAAGTGACGTGTTCTAGTAGATATGCCCAAATTTATGTGTTAATTTTGAGAAGCCAGACAGAAAATCTAGGTCTTAAATCAGAACATCCTGGTCTCAGAGCAGAACAATGATATTTTGATTTTTACGGATTTCGAAATGTAGGTATGCAAAATAACAAGAGTTAAGTGGTTCTCTCAGAGTAAAAAATCATCATCTTCACGGGGACTTTGGGGAGTCCTATCTGGTGGCAGGTACCTCTAGGATATGCCACCACATCTGCTGATCTCCTGCTGTCTTCCACCAGTTCTCTTTGCCCAAGAATATGTTGTTGGCCTTATTAGAATGGATTTTTTGTGCAAGTGTGATTATCAATTTCTTACATTTATTATGAGGAATGCGCATCTATCTTGCAGATTATTTTATTACCAGCGTCAATCAAAATAATATGTTTTCTCTTCTGAAAGGTACATTGTTATGTATTTTGTTATTCACGACCATGATACACTCGTTTAGTATTCATTTTTGTAATATAGTGCACTCCAGAGATAATTCAAAAGAATCCGTAATTACATTTTACGACCTGCATTGTTGCAACGTTGATTAAAACTAGTCACTATTATTTTTTATTATTTACCTGCTAGTGCTTTATTTATTTCCAATACTTTTGAAACCTTCAATAAAAAAACCTTTAATTCGTGATGGAATTCCAATTTAATATGACTTTTTAATGGATTAAATACCATATTAAAAAAGTTGAAGAGAGTTATTATGGTATTTTAATCCACAAAAAGTAATATTCTAGTGTTTTTGTAGGATTTGCTCAATTACAATCACGTGGGCGAGTCGAATTTTTTTCTGATTTTGGGATTTTCCAGAACAATAAGGTTATGGCTGGTATTTTTACAGCTGTAAAAAGCCATTCACAAACTCCAATCAGAGATGTCAATTGCCGCCACGGGCGGTGGGTGAGTACCTACGTAAAACTGTTGAACTTTTTTCTAATAACTGAAGCAGGTACTTATCTATTACGTAATATATTAAAAAAGGCAAAGAAACGAATATGAACCGTATTCACGTCTTATTCTTTAGTATCGTTGCATAATTGCTAAGGATCGTGACCGCCTCCAAAACCTGCAAGCTTTTTGACATTTGACGTAATACGCAAGTTGCTAAATTAATAATAAACCAATAAATAATAACGTTGACATCTTAATTGTGTCTTGTCTACAAAATTATAATACACATATTTTAATTGGGTTCCTTGACATTTAAATCAGTTATTGTTATTAATCGTAAACATATTTTGATAGCACACGAGAACTCGTCTAAAACTAATTTCTTTAATTTATTAATTTCAGTACATACATAGGTATGCTTTAAGAAAACTAGTTTCCCTACCGCGATATATTTCATAATATTCTTAAAGCGATAGTTTATCAATTTAACGGGTTATTTCCCGCTGTGCTTTGACCTTAACGCAAAATATTTAACATGCTTATTAAAAACTGTTATTTCACACACTTTCTTGGATTAATTTACGACAAGATTTGTTTATTATTGTCAATTATTTTTGATGAATGACAAGATAAAAACTGACAATTCGTGTATTAATGTTAGAAATCGCATGAAATTATGATATATGTTTCATCCGCTCTCAAATATGTAGATATTTCAAGCATGCAGAAAAAAACACAAGAATTCAAGTCAATTCAATTAAATATAAAATGCAATGCAAAATGGTAGTATATTTTAGTGACCTTCAGATTAGTAAAATTTAACCATGTATAATTTCAAGGTTGATCAAAATTTAACGTTGCAAAACTTTGTTCAATTTTATTGCATTGAAAATATGTGTGTAGTGTCTAAATCTAAACAGACAAAAGATTGTAAAATGCAAAGGTATAATAATTAAACTGTCAACTGAAAATGTAGAGTGTAAATTCTTTAGCGATCGACTTTCAAAAGCAGAAAGAGATCATTATTGGGTGAACTGAATACAGATAGTAGATCTTGTTTAAAGCAATGTTTCAGAATGATCATGAATATGCTTTTGTGATTCGGTTCTTCTTGCAAGATGCAAGGAAGTCAGGCGGGATGATTAGTATAGGGGGTTCGGAAAGTATGTGGCGTATTGTCGGGAAATATTTGGACAGAATCTCTTCGCGCAGCATCTCTTTCTTCATACTGAGCGTGTCATAAGTAATGAGGCCCATCATTTGTTGGTGCGATTTATGCGTCTCGAGTGTAGACACAATATTTCTTCTTAAAAATAGAAGATTCAGTTCTGCTGTTGGTCTCTCTGGGACCGCGGCGGGCCCTTAATAACTTAATATTATATTTCCCATTTGTTCGTCACACGGGTGAGCGCGTGGCTTTGTTGTTAGAGGAGTTAGTAAGCTGTGGAAGGTGACAGTTGCAAACGAGAGCTCTAATGTGTGTCTCGTTAAATCAAAATAAGATACCAGCAATTCTTCGAGGGAATATTGTCTAATTACTAAAAGTTACCAACATAATTTATAAAATTAATAATACTAATTTTTATGTTGCCATTTTGGTAAAATATCATCTCAAGAATGATTCACTTTTTTTAATAAACCAAAATTAGCGTGGGTATTTACGTTGGTTTGTCGAGGACTGTAATTTTCATTTGTAAGGTTCATATTTGACGGATAAACTAACTATAAGAATGAAAAAAATGTTACGCAGAGATGAATCAACTTTACACAATAGTGCCAAAATAAAATATCGTACAACAGTATGAAGGTATGAGCTAACTCTAAAATGGTTCCATGATAACTCAGAATCATGAAATTCCAACACCCCTTTGAAGAGTCATTAAAAGTTATGAAAAAAAAATTAAATACAGCCCACTTAGACCTAACGAAACTTATTTAATCAATTGTTTTTATCACTTTTAATGATTTTCAAAGGAGGTGTTGAGGTTGCGTGATCTTAGTTGTCCGGTCACCCTCTAAAATGTTGTTTTCAAGTGAATTATTTATACGTCATTGAGTTTTCTAGAGCAGTTTGATTGGCAGATGGAACGCTCGCTAGCTTCTATGCCATCAATCCTTTGCATTATTATTAAGTATTTATGATGTTACCACTTCCATTCGAGAAAATCCACTGGGAATTTTAAGTGCCATCTATTAAATTTTTTTACCGACAAATTCTTATTGGTCTACTGAAAATTTGTCCCAGATCGCCTGGCGTTCCCCAGCCGACCGTGTGGTCACGCATTTCTTTCAAATACTTGTAATATTCCTCACATAATTTCTGGGCTCATTAATAATACAAGGCTTTGACAGCCCGTGGCGCTCTCCTCCTTGTAAATCTCCGGAGAGCATACCGCGGGAGGAGCAGCCATTTGGCTAATAACCGTTGTGCATTTGTCATACGAACCGACATAACGCCACTGGAAGCTCGGCTCTTAAACCGACAAGAGATTATTTCATTTGTATGATTTAAATATTTTATGTGACACCGTTATTTATTGTTTCGGAGTTTCAGGACACGGATAGGCTGCGAGCTACTCATTAATTTTGACTTATGCTAAACAGAAATGATATTTAGTTTTTAATTTTGCTAAACTTTGCTTTGATTCATTAACTTTATTTTTTAGCATTAATTCTGAACCTGTTTTTCAGGTATAAGTGCTTACTTTTGTCTGATTAGTGAGTTGTGGATGTCTACGAACATCAATCATCGTGATAAATATAAATTTTGTAAATTTTCCGCCTTTCTCCTTTTGACCGACTTTTAACATTTTTTTGTTTTTTAAAAACGTTCGCCCGAGGGGACAGCATCCACAAAGCATCTACAAAAATGGTATTTTAAAATTTAATAATAATATTTATTTATTTTTACTTAACGCCGATTACCGGCCTTTTCATGGAATTACAATAATTTGAATTATGGATAGAGAATACTCATAGATAAGAAAAAAATAAGTTTAGAAAATATAAATGAGAAAAATACAAGTGGGGAAATGCATGAGAGTGCAAATTGTGGTAACAACATAACAAGTACAAAGATTAAGCTATTATAAAAACAAATATGAAGAAAAAAAGATAAAAAAAAAAAAAAAAAAAAAAAAAAAAAAAAAAAAAAAAGAAAAAGAAAAAGAAAAAGAAAAAGAAAAAGAAAAAGAAAAAGAAAAAGAAAAAGAAAAAGAAAAAGAAAAAGAAAAAGAAAAAGAAAAAGAAAAAGAAAAAGAAAAAGAAAAAGAAAAAGAAAAAGAAAAAAAAAAGAAAAAAGAAAAATTCACCACGGGTACGTATATACAAGTTATTATGAAAAGTACATTTAAAATCAAAATAACTTATCCTCTGTACCTACTAAAATAAAGACATCTCGAAATATAAAATAAAAGAATTTTTCGTAGTAAATAGAAGTACAAAAAATATACCTAAGACCATTCGTTTTTGTGAATTTATTACTAGATATAAGAAAGCATTCTTAGAATATGAGCCCAAATTTAAAAAACAGGAAGTTACCAGAAATTTTTGCATAGGTACTGCAGTGAACTTTACATAATACTTCACATTTGTGTAGATAATATTATAGTTTTATTGTAGTTTTGTTGAGGAAAATCGTAAAGGTATACGTGAGTCAAATCTTACCCAAGAGAGAGGACGTAACTCTGAAAATAACATTTGACATTGGACGCTCGTGTATCTATATTGCAGTGTTCTGTGGCATTACGTGCGAATGAGGTATACTATTTATTCAATATATACAATGTCAAACCTCATGAGGGTTGCTTTCCATGAAAATATGAAATTCTAAAGCAAAAAACGATCCCACTGGTTTTTCAGTAAATCCATATCATTTCTAAAAATACAAGCGATTTGTGTAGAATTTTTAAATTTTGATGAACCAAAATGCAGATCCTCCATCTCTCAAATAAATTTTCTGAAATTTTCAGATCGCATTCAAACTGAAAAAATATAACATTGAGTTCTATTATTCTCTTTGCTTCGTACTATGCAATGCATGTTTCAAACATGTATGTTTTTGTAAACAAAGTGTACTAAATTAAAATGCCCACACGCCCAACACATGTAAACAAACACAATACTTCCACAAACACACACAAACCGAAACAGAATGCAAATCCAGTGTATTGTGTGTTTTTTAATTCGCCTCGGACGGATCCGTAGGCGGTGGAGATTTTATGATTTGTGAAATAGCTGCAGCTCAAAATGAAATAAAATAATACATAAACATGTAATACAAATATTTAAAGTCGCGCGATCTGTGATGGGCCGGCGCAGCTGGCGGACTTCACCGCTGACAATAGAGGCGGCGAGGCTGCTCATGGGAGGGAAGCTATTGTCTTTGACGAAATTATATTGTAAGAAATTGTTCAACTATGCGAAGAATTTTTGAGATTAATGTAAAGCATTTAGCAGTTCATATGAGTCACTTGATTTATTTTTGTAAATTGCTCATAGTAACGAGCAGCTAATTAAAAATATGTGCACGCGCACTATCGGCGATCAGTGAACTAAGAGAGATCCGGTCTAATAAATGTTTCTGTTTAGAAAATTGTTTTGGAATACATAAAGACACATTCACTAAAAATATAAACACAGTATCTCTGAAAAAGAACCCATTGTTACCTATTGTATTGCTATTGCATTTTAATTAGGTAAATATACCCAGTTTTGCTAAATTATTGAAAATGCAATATATTTTTTAAATTATTTTTTTATTGCTTCTCACTGTAAATAAGTAATACGTTAATTTTTTTGCCGGATGGGTAACTTGAGAATGAACTGTAACAATATTTAAATCATAAATAAATAGTTAATCGCTATTCATTCATATTAATCAAATTTATTTTATTCTTAATGGTGTATGTTTATTTCGGGATAATGGAAAATACTAAGAGAACTGAATTAAGGGTTTTTGTTGCATTTATGTAAGCCAAAATAATATTGCACTTAAATGATACTTAAATGCTACGTTTCTTAATTGGATATGGATTTGAGGTAGCAATAGCACGGCTTCAATGTAAATGATTATCTGAAGTTGTAAAAATTCTCGTATGGCAATCTCTGGCGTTATGAAAATCGCACTATAATAGGCGCACTAATCGTAATCTATATACCTACTCAAATATATTCAGGTCACAACGTCTTTTAAGTTATGGACTCTCGAGATTTGTAATACGCATTTATCTGGGAAAAAGTAAGACAAGATGTCATATTTTTAAATGTAATAATGTAAAAGGTTATACGGAGCGATTTGGTCGTTGCTATTTGAATGCTGATAGCGATGAAATCGTTTAGTGTGACAAGGTATTCGCCGCAAGTAACAGCTTTTGTAGTGGCGATTCAATTTGAACATGTTGAGTTCTGATCGTAATAGATCGCCTCGTCTGATATCTTAAATGGCTAAATGTTTAATCTTTTTGGATTGTTTAATGTATTTTTCGACATGCAGGACATTTCACTCACTACTAACTTCACAGTCTACAAGCGGATACAAGTGGCAATTACTCGCCTTAGGTCATCACGAGGCTTTAGCTACCCGATTTTATACCAAAGTATACTAATACTTCCCTTGAACACTTTTTAAGCTTAAATAAAATATATATTTTTAAGATAAGCACTATACATTTGCCGAATTGAAAAAGTAATAAGGTAGGTATGAATATGAAATATCCTCGTTAGAAAAAAATAGTGTGCTCGACAATTATTACAAATATATCTTGTTCTAGGTATTATTTAACAAGTCTTAGTTACGAAAAAATTCAGAGTGTTTCTTTACATGCTACTAAAGACATTTATTGAGAGATTTTCCTCTATTTTAAATAAGTAATTGAGTATGTTTGTTTGCGTTATACTAATTATAATCGTTTTTCTTTTATTAACGTGCTCTCTCTAACATTTGTATTTACATATCTCTCTATCAAACTATATTCTTTTTCCTCTCAAGGACTTCACGGAGCCTTACAAGGAAACCGGGCGACGTTTTGTCCATACAAACGTATTCCCCAATTTCCTCTCTTTTTTGACACTAGTGCAAATATTTTTTAATGCAATATTGATAACGCGTGCCGGTGTGTGTTGCTTTTTTGATAAGTTCTTATAGAAGTTAGGACCCACCAAAAATCATTAAAATTGCCTGGATTAAACGACATCAAAATAATTCAGTACACAAACTAGAAAATGTATTTATAAAAAAAGACGTACCGATATAGAATATTTTCGTCTGATAGAGTTGCTAAAAAAACCTTAAAAATCGGTCTGGTTTTGGAGAAGAAAAATGGGGAATACCAAACCTAGGTTTTGACAATTCAATTTAGGTATTATCAGCGTAAGGTGCAGTTGTTCCTTTCGCTCGGAAGGGCAGATACTGCGACAAAGACAGAAACAGTTTGGTGAAATGCCTATTATTCAAATTTCTCGTCGACTGTGTTTTCCTCTTAAGTATAATAGTGGTTACCAGATAGTCGTATCTACTATATTGAATGTTTTGTTTGTATGTTTTAAACTTTTTACGTTTGTGTGTTTGACGGTTAATCCTTGGCTACCATCAGAATATCGTTTTCAAATTTGAATGTAAAGTACTTCGTAGGTAAAATACATAATTCTGTTTATTCAGCAGCCGGTTGGACACATAAATATTCCTGTTTTTATGACGGCGCGGCGCTTAGGTCGCCCGCTGAATAAATCATTCACGTAACCCCTATTTGGTCAGCGGCCGTCATAAATAAAAATAAAATTTTAGATGTTATCGATGTTTTCTCAAGAAATAAATACCCCGTAAAAAACGTAAAATTATTCCTAGGCACATTTAAAAAGTAAATAAATCATGTTGATAATGCAAGAGTTATTAAAACTTTTACCATAAGTACATAGATTACATAGTGATGATGTTATAAATTACTAATTTCTCCACCCGGCCCAGCCAAGGTTTTTTTCATTTCTTTTCAGAATTTTTTTGAAATATTGAAAAATAACTCACTTTCGTGTCTTTCAAAAAGTTACGAATAGCCGTTTCACACCATCTCTTTTTTCAGCCCAATTCCCGTATAGAAACCAAAGACAAAATTTTTCGCTTTACGCGATCGCTATTTTCATTTCTATTTTCATATCTACGATTTCAGTTGGCATCTCTGCAAACAACACATGAACCATGTTGTTTGCAGTGATGCCAACTCAAATCGTAGATATGAAAATAGAGATGAAAATAGCGATCTTGTAAAGCCAGAAATTTTGTCTTTGGTCTCTTACGGGAATCGGGAATTGCGTTGAAGTACAAATTCTAATAAAAAAGGGGCGCAAATTACATGACCCCAGAGCTCCGTTTGAGAGTTTTACACAAACGCTACTGATGTCTGATTTGTAGTTATGATTTTAACAATTATTCGAAAATAGTTTCATTCTAAAAAGAAATAGTTGTGCGGTCGTCACGATCCCTTTACCCTTCGAAAATTTTAGCTGTGACCAACAAACAGATTTTCTGATTTATGATACAATACCGAGAAAATTAGTCGACGAGCTTAAGAAAATTACGTTTGAGTATTAAAACAAAAACCAAAAATATGATACATATTTTACACATGTTCCATTCGACTCGTTAAAAATATGACACGTCGCAATATTATTTTTCAGTCAAACGGAAACGCTCCGTATACATTTTATATTATGATCCTTTAAACCGGACATTCGTGAAATCTCTTTCCAGTCATTTGCATCTCAGTACGTAATAAATCATCTCGTGGATGCTGAAAAAACAGGTTTATCTTTTATGTGTTCAAGAAATTTAATGAATTCATCTTTTAGAATTGTTGCAGAACTGAATTTATCGGCTGTAGCAGTTTAGCTGAGTGTCGCACGTCGTATGGGACATGTCTAGGCGTCAGGTTAGGATGATTTCTAATGTTTTGTCTTCTGACTGTATCTTAAGTGGGTGCTGATTCATTTCTACATTGATATTGCGTTCGGAATAATTGAAAACAGTTAACATTTCAGGAATACAGAACCGTTTGTCGTGTCCTTAGAGGTTTAAGACAAATAAATGTAAAATTTTCTCGATGGAAGTTTGAAACACAGATGATTTCGAAACGTTCATGCTACTAGATAGACATTCAACATTGAGAAAATTATTATCAGGCTAAAGGAAATGAGAGCGTGAAGAGAATGATTGGGTTAGGATAGAGTCTAGTTCAAGGGCCTATATAACAGTTATATAATGAGAGGGAGGGGTTTAGGGGGTTAATAGAGTAGTACCTACTCGTAGATTACGGGAAAATATAACAATATTTTTTGCACTATCTTTTATCAACTTCTAATAAATTTTCCATCACCCTTTCTTCCTTGCCCCCCCCCCCCCTCCTTAAGGTCAACCCCCCCCCCCTTTAGGGCAGAACTCCCCCCATATGAATGTTATAGTCAAGTCCAAGATGAGTAAAACACTATCTACGTGTTTTTTTGCTTCATCTCTCTGTGTGTTCTCGTTCAAACATAGTTTTCTGAACAAGGTTCTGAAAACTCTATGTTTGAACTTTTATGTTATTCTCTAAATATGTTAAGATATCACCTTATATTAATAAATATTTACGCAGGTACTTCAATTTTGGGAGCTTTGATTTTAACATATCATTATGTAGGTAGAAATTATAGTACTTATTTTGCCATAAGCATTGTGCAAAACTGTAAAAATAATATTTCAATAAACGCCGATTTATCAGCACTGAAACTGAACATATTGATTTTTCCTCTCCCTGAATAAACGATTGATGTAGATCCTCTTCAGCATCAATGAACCGTTTTCATAATGGACATGCTAATTCGTTGACACAACGCTATTACATTATCGCACTCAATTCATCAGATATTCTAGAATACATTTATAATCGGTGTCGCCATCATAATAAAGTGCAACGCCTCAGACTGCACGGAGCAGCTTACATAACACATAATGTCCTGAGATGATGAATGCCCCGCTTGATACAAACCAAACACACCAACTAATACAGACTTAAGTCTGACAGATCTGTATTCAGCAGCGTGTTTGTAAATAGTAGATATAAAAAAGAAAGATTGAAAGAAATGGAAAAGATATTCAGACAGATTCCGGAGGGTGGAAGCTCGTCATAATAATATTCTGATATTCTTGGCTGGAATCAGCTACTTGGGCGTCCTGTGACTAATTGCCTGGCATGTTTTAAAACGTCAATTGTGAATACCAGCTCATAATTAATTACCTCAAAGGCAGTTAACGTCTACAGATAATTTATAATAAAAATTAAACGCTCAAAACATATTAAATGTATTATTACGCACTCCCACAAAAACCCGCTTAATAAATCGCGGGTAAAATATTAATTAATTTAATATACATTCTCACATGTTACGACAGATTTTACGTAGTTTTTTATGTTGTTGATGGAGTTAGGCGTTTACGTGATAAAAATAGAAATACGGCTAAAATTGTAATGTTATTTTATATTCATAAACCCGAGTCGGACACGTTCTCCGAAATGAGAATCCTTACATGGTTGCTGATATTGTGTAAAATGAGTGTGTGAATTGATGAGCATTTCTATTTCCACATATTATGCGGATAGTAATAAAACAACGAAATTAAAAGCACCCGGTTACATTAATTCACGATGACACAGTTTGGTTCTTTAAAATAAGCAGGCTCGATTGTGGCTGCAATTACCAAGAATACGTGTCCACCCAATTTCAGTGACAGCGGTGAGCGTTGTAAACACATGAAAAATGAGAGGAATAACATTTAGTACGCAATTAGGCTTGTTTGAGTAATTGAGTTATGTGTCGTGGTACAAGCTTTGCGGGCATAACCACGAACATTGAACAAGGGAGGCGCCCTTTAAGATTGCCCCGCGAGAATATTGTACTCAGGAACTAGCAGATGTTAATTCCTTCAAGGTGTGCTTACGATTAGTGTTTTTATTCCCCGTATTTAATGTCTTTATACCTCGTATGTAAATAATGTATTACGTTTAAGAAATGTTAATATCTGGGTTTATCCTCATGCGCGTAATATTTTACATAACAGTTGGTACTGGTACAATGAGGAAAATTCTCGACTTGCTAGATTGTATTTTTGAGGCGTATTGTTTTCATGACTAAGATAATTTTAAATCCTGCTATGACCGAATGCTGATTTCGTTTTTTGACACAATAAACCCATTATAATAGTGTTCCAAGAAACACGTTTGATTTTATTGAAAAAAATAAGAATCGTCTGTCCGAAGACATTGGGAACCTGGAACCCCATTTGGGTAATTCTGTGTGGCGAGAGAAGTGATGTATATGTATATATAGGGAAACAAGCAAAAGACGAAAAAGGAGGGCTCTCATCAGAGCGGTAAGGAGTTATATCCTCATTTTGATCGAGGCAACTACTTTTTATAGAATAGCCAGTTTTGAATTCGTCAGGTATCTCTAAATCTAGAGTCAATAGGCTTAGGTCCTGCTCTGTCACGGAGGTCGTCAAGCTAATGGACATAAAAAAATAATATTAAACATACTAATTTCGGTTCTGCGTCTGCCTGTGAGTGAATTTATCTCTTATTAAATGAACACAATTTAAAAAGAAAATCTAAATATAATTATAATTATAAAAAGAGATGTTGCGGATTGTGTCAAGAATTCGGACAAACGGTAAAGTTGGTACCTACCTATAAAATGATAAATTTTCTTTATTGTTTTTATCTTGATCATTTTCTTTATATAAACTTTCCACTTCACAAATCCTACAATTTTAATATCCCGTGATTTATCGTGAGCTATTATTACCATGCTATTTTCGGTTGTCGGTCTATCTGTAAGGGCCTTCGCTCGTGGAGAAACTGAAAATAAACCAGTTGTCGACGCAATCGCAATCAACCTCCTGAACAAAATCGATATTTTTCTGATTTGACATGATGAAACATGACAAAATATGACAGGCCGGAGCCACTACCATGGCAATCTGTCAACAACGCAACTGAAACGTGACTGCCGCGGCGACCAGCACTGCTGGTTGCCACGGTAGCGGCTCACAAACTGTCAAGTTATCGAGTAATCTGCGATATGTCAGATCAGAAAAATATCGTTGACAATTGGTTTCTTTCAGTTTCTCCATGAGCGAGGGACCATATTGTAACTCTGTTCAATGAACTGGAAATTGTTTCGAATTTAAGAGATTTTGAAAATTGGAACTGATGTGTCAGGAATTCAGATAAGCGCTAAAAATTTATGATATTATTCACCAGAAAATTATAATAATTCCATGTTTGAAACGTTTTTCTAATTTCTTGAGGTTAATCTTGACAAGTAAAGTCTGTTACAAAATAAATTCAAATAAACAAAACACTGTATTATTCAAGACGCTCCTCTCGCCCCGCGTTCTTAAAATCATCAATTTATAATAACCCTAAGCCAAATGTTTAGTGAATATTAAAAATGTATTTTGTATACTTCCGGCAGAGGGCAATCGGGCCCGGGGCGAGAAGGGAGGATCGCCGATTCCTTCACGTCAAGTGATGACAAATAACCGCGCCCCAGGCTTCTAATAAATTAACGCCGTATATTATCAGGCCGTCTTTTCTTCGGTGACGTTTTTATTTAGCAATTCGCTTACATCATTTTTTACGACCGGACAAAAATATGACTTGCCTTATTTTTTTTCCAGTGAGCGAACACAAAGCCACCCGCGATGCGAGCCCTAATTAAATTAACTGATATTAAAAGCCTTCCACACAACGCGGAGCATTATTTAATCCACGTTTATTCATCACACTTTTCAGATTGGGGTTGTAAAATTAATTTGTGAATTGATGGTTGGTGTTTGATATCATATTATCAAATTATTAAATGATGTGCAGTGTGACGAACGCGGTTTTAATTTATGACAGGAAGACGGGATATTCACACTTTTATTTTATAGTTAATTTGTCAATGTCTGGGGTCGTATAAAATTACTACTATCATGTACAAATTACTACCGATTTCTTACATATCCCCCTTAAACATTTGAAGTATTTCAAATCTTAAAAAAATATATGTTTTTTTAAAGATAATATCTACACATTCCCCACGCCGAAATGCAAATTATATGAAATTCCCTCGATGAAAAAAAAAATCGTAAATTATGCTCCGAAAATTATTATTTTCTCATATGAATAAAAATAAGTTATCAAAACTATAAAAATCCAAAAACTTTAATATCTTGGACATGTGATGAGAAATCCAGAGAACTATGAGATCTTGCATCTCATAATGCAGGGAAAGATTGCCGGAAGACGGGGCCCTGGAAGAAGGAGAACCTCATGGCTGAAAACCTGAAACAGTGGTTTGGCCAGTCTACCGTAGAGCTGTTCAGGGCCGCAGTAAACAAAGTCCGCATAGCCAACACGATAGCCAACGTCCGTTGAATGGACAGGGCACAAGAAGAAGAAGGAGGATGTATGAAAAATTTACATTGTTTGTTTGACTACAGCCCCCAAGAGATTTTTGGTCTATTTTAAACGAGTCGTGTTTTATTAAACATTTTCACAATTTTCGCTTCAATTTTATCGTGTTAAATATTAGCGCATTCTCTCCAATATTTGTAATTACATATCTCTCCATCTTCTTCTTAAAGAGTGCACTTTGAATGTACTTACCGATAGTGATTCTAATTGGTTAGAAATAATTTGCAACACCCGCTCGCAGTCCCCCCCCCCCTTACCTTAATATGCAGTACACAAGAAAGTCTTCAAAATGATTCTGCTGTACTTGTTGTTGTGTCGCCTTTTGTTACCTCAAAAACAATACGTTATTCGTATTTTAAATTAGAGTTTTGTCATTTTGGCGGGTATGGATATCGCTGCACCGGGAATACCTCTGCCATAGGTCACGTTTGGTGATTTAGTAAGGGTACCTGGGTTTACGGAGTGGGGTTTGTCAGGATCTTGACGGCGGATGTGTCTTCCCACCTACTGGGCCGGATCGGGAGGGACTGACATCGCCTTGCCCCGCAGTGGAAGGCATAGATTCCTCCGACCGTCACTCCTGGACACACTTACCCCCAGATTTCGTACCCACCCCTAATAATTTTTTCTATCTCTGAACTCCCTGTCCATCATTTTCCTAAAAAGACCCGACACTCAGCATCCCCAAAGATGACTGATCCTGAAGGAAATTTTTCCTTGAGAGCCTCCTGTGTGGAGCTAATGAAAAAAATCGTAAATAGAATGTGACGGTGTTTCAAACAACCCAACCTAACAAGCGACACATCGGAAAATTCCAGTCATACTTAAGGCCCGCTTCCCACGTGAGACGTTTAGGCCTGGCACCTACTCGCCGCCTCAGTTCCGGGTTGATAAAAAGTACTTTTTCTTGTCTCGGCTGTCAGAGGGACGAACGTGTAGAAATCGATGATCGCCATCGATCCTATCTCCGTACTCCGTATTGTCATTCCCCGCGAGCGTTCCGTACGTGCGCGCGTGGAGCGCTCGCTGTTCGGGGCTCCTGTCCGCAGTACACAGTACGCAGTCCTCAGTCCACACGGCCGTGTCATTTGCCACCGCGACATGGCATTGGCGTGCCCCGATGTTTTTAAATGACCCCTATATCAATTTCACGAATTTATTAATAGTTTGGTAATAAACACCGCACGCCCGGAATACGAAAGTGACCTACAGGGTTGGATTTTTTCGGGGATTTGCACGCTCCACGTAAGGACGTAAATGTCAGTCGTTAACGTAGGTACATCACGTTAGGGCTACAGATTATATAAAATAAACAACATTATAGCTCCCAATATTCTCACCAACATTCTTACCATAACAATTTTCTAACCACAATGTAACAATAACTTTTATTCATAAATGTTACGGCAGGCGTTTAAATAACCGCTTTAAAAGTATTTTTTATAAGTGAAACTTCTATAGTCCTACTGTAATTTGGATTTTGGATGAAACGGAAATGACGATTACTGCACATTGGCCGCTTTGATTATGATGTCACTTTTAAAGACTCCTATTGGTTGAGATATGAAACGAAAATTACGCTAGGTCTGCATTCACTTTGATTATGACCTCACTTTTCACGATTGATTGAGATTGTTTTGGTAAAGTTTCGCTTCTACGGCGTGCAAACTGCACTCGAATTGTAATTTATGTGATTTTTTAGAATATAAGATTTGTTTTTGAAGTAAAACTTCTTTACCCACGGTTGACTTGGGGAGTAAGCTGGTGAATGCGTGACGAGAGCGTTACGAAAAGCGAGGCGAACGATAGTTGAGAGGGAGATATAAGTTAGTGAAGATAGAAAGAGAGAGAGTTACGTTTCGTATATTACTGTGGGGGCAAGAGAGAGAGGTGCGAGCACACATTTTCTTTCTCTCTTTCTCTCATAGCCAGTTACGTTTCTTATATCTAAGACACAGTGCAGGCCTATTGTCTGTATTGCACTGTAGGAGTAAGAGAGAGCAGTGAGCGCGCACACTTTCTTTCTCTCTTCCTATCATATAGATGGAGCTAAAGAAGTTTCACTTCAGTTGTGTTATCTAAAGCACACTCGTTTTTTTTAACATCTTAGGTCTCAGATCTCTCTGCGACAATATAAATATTTTTAAATAAAGATTTTATTGAATGAAAATATATTCAAAATTAATGTATTACTTAGTTTTAACCACGTTTATTGTTTAAAAAACTGACACTTCCTTACTTTCTCGAGGTTTATTTAAAACTTCCTCAGGTTTTAAATAAACCCTGAGGAAGTGAGCATTGCTCACGAAACATATAGTTTTTTTCATAAACAATAAACGTGGTTAAATCTATTAATTAAAATGGTGCTACAAAATAAGTTTGCTGGATTTGAAGAAGTGAAAATATTTTATTTTTTTTAACTTTATGAGTAAAACCTCAAATTGTAATATTTATATAAATGAAGACAATATAAGCGAAACTCAATCGAAAATCTGGAAACAGAAAAATCAGAAAAACATATTGACACCTCTGGGACTCGAACCCAAGAACCCAAGCAAGAGGTCCTGGGTTCGAGTCCCAGAGGTATCAATATGTTTTTCTGATTTTTCTGTTTCCAGATTTTCGATTGAATTTCGCTTATATTGTCTTCATTTATATAAATAAATGAAAATATATTTAACTTTGTTTGCATCATAATTTTAAATATTCTTATATGAATTTTCAGTATACTTTATATCCTGAAGAAGAAACCTCTGGATCTTGAACAAAGTTGGTTATTTTTAATTAATTTAAAATGATGCCACAAAGTAATTTTGCAATTATTGAACTAAATATATTATTATTTTACAAACAATTTTTTTCCGTTTGATGGGTGCTAAATTCATAAGTTATAAAATGAGGATTTCAAGCAAATATATTATTAGGAACCAATGTAAACCTATTGAATAACCCTCCCGCCTGAGACCACATGTTCTCCTGGTAGTGTTTATGAAGGCAAGTATGTCATACGCTCAAATTATACGATGGGGATATAAATATGGTCAATAAAAGACAATCATTAGTGATACTTTGTCAATTGATTGTAAAGCTATAAATAAAGGCGCAATATCTCATCGCACAGCAGTTGTTGGTCGGTTGGTAAAACCGAGTAAACTTTTACTGATATAAATGTGGACAGTTCGGCTCGAATGATTTATCTAAATTCGAGGAACGCGGAGTAATCGGGCAATTATCCAATTCATCGAATGATTTTATATTAAAATAAATGTCACCCAAGCAATTGGGGTAATAATTTTCCGTAAAACACTGCTGACATTAGCGGTCTGGCTATTGTTGTCTGACAACGGCCGACGTAAATTCATCGAATCTAAATTTACAATAAACGACGCTCCGCCTCACACAAATGAGTGTTTTGAAATAATATTGTTTCATTTCACGGAATGTATTCGAAATCGGAAAAGTGCTCCACATTCGTGCGGACGCCGCTAGAATAACTCATCCGAACAAAACGTTCACAGTTCACACAGGCGGCTGTCGTACTTCTGTACTCTTGTGAACAAAGAGATGGGAATTCATTTTATGATTGCACCAACCAATCTTTCTAAACATATTAACTGTATTTTTGTCAAAAAATTTGGCTACGATGAAAATGTTTTAGAAATTTAATAGTTAACACTTAAATCTAAAACATGGTTAAAACACGAAAAAAACAATGTAAAAATAGAACTTTAAATAGGCTACCGAAACAAGCTTGACAAACTAAGGACGAATTGTTTAAAAAAATTAAATAATAAATATTTCAAGTTAATTTTCACGTTATGTGTAAGTTCTATTCAAGTTTTGTAATTTCATCATTATATATTTTTTAATTTATTTATTTAAACGCCCATAGGGCTTTTACATAGATTGCAGTACATGTTTTTTTTATTACAGTGAAAATAATGAGTTTAAAAAATACAGGTAACACAATTCAGGTTAATAAAATATAAGCGTTAACAAAATACAGGTAACATAAAATATAAGAAACAAAATATAGTCCATAAAATATAGGACTCACTCAGAACTCAAAGTTCTGTCAAAACTCTGAAGAAGTCAGCTTTGCTGACGAAACATGTCGGTTTTGTAAACAATAAAAGTGGTAAAAACAAAGTAATTTATTAATTTAAATTAAAATATTTGATGAATTGTTCAAATTTTTTTAAACAACCCGTCTATAGTTTTTCAGTTGAGAAAGATCGTTTGTAGTTTTAAAGATCGAACTTAATTTAAGTACACCAAAACCATTTTTTATCAATAAAACGCAATAATTCATTTTATGATTGTACGAACCAATTTTTCTAAACCTATCGTTATTTATACCAAAAAAATTGAGTGAAATGAAAATGTTTTAGCTACTTAATAGTTAAAACTTAAATCTAAAACAGGCTTAAAAACACGAGTAAAACAGTGGAAAAATAAAACTTCAAACAGGTTATTGAAACAAGCTTGAGAAACTACGTTTTTCAGTTGAGAAAGACCGTTTGAAGTTGAAATTTAAAGACCGAACTTAATTTTAAGTAGGCCAAAATATTTTTTTAAAAAGTAAACTTCATGCAAATATAGTGGGTATTTCTTTGGTTAAACCTAGAAACTAAAATAAATAATTAATAGCAGCTCAACATAATAACTCAACAGTCACCATAAAACACCCTTTACAAGTCACGTGTGCGTCTTCCTCTTAGGGAGAGGTAATATTCATTGAAAACAATTTGAATATTTTAATTCGCGGGGCGTTCCGCTTTTACCCATTTACTCAGCCTTTGAATTGGGGGGTGTTTGGTACCGAAAGGCTCCCGGGACATACGAAATGCTCATGCGTGAACAATCTTAGGCAAACTGCATCATAAAACGCATGCAAATTGAAATCATAATCCTTTCTTTATTGCGCCGAGCGTTAGCCGAGTGATATTCAAAGTCATGCAAATCGGATCGTATTTTTATTAAAAGCACGCATCATTATAATCATATAATGCGATTTTTTTAAAGTACTGACATGCCTAGTAGAGGTCAGAAACTTTATTATTGCGTCTGTAACGCGTTCGAACTTCCGAAAAAACGTATCGTCAATGCACTGATTATTAGGTATCATATTTCTGTTTGTCATTGAACGGTAAATACAGTACCGTTGCCCCTACCCTTGTAATTTTTCACAAAATCGGACAATAAAAATTATCCTAGAGAATAATGTAAATAGATTGATCATCATCATCACTATTGGCTCTACAACCCCTGGTGGGTCTTGGCCTCCTCAAGAGTCTTCCTCCAATCATCTCGGTTTTGTGCCAGCTCTCTCCAGTTTGGAAGCTCCAAGATAGATATGTCTTTGAGGACGTTGTCGCTCCATCTTAGTCTTGGCCTTCCCAGGCTCCTTCGCCCTATTAGTCTTGAGTTCAGCAGGGACTTTGGTGCTTGATGCTCGGTCATTCTCTCTACATGACCCAGCCACCGAAGTCTTCCCAATTTTATAAATTTTGCGTCGTTTAGCTCCTTAAACAAAGTATAGAGCTCATTGTTATAACGTCTGCGCCAAAATCCATTTTCTAGAACCGGTCCGAAGATGCGCCTCAAAATTTTTCTTTCAAAAACGTCCAGTGCTCGCTCATTCCTCTTAGATAGTATCCAAGTCTCAGCTGCGTACGTAAGTACTGGTCTGATAAGTGTTTTGTACACTAATATCTTCGTGTTTCTGGACAGCAGTCTGGACTTTAATTGGTTTTGTAGGCGGAAATAACAGCGAATTGCGTTCACTATGCGCTTCTGGATCTCCTCTGTGGTATTATTGTCGTTTGTTATCAGGGAGCCTAGGTATGTGAATCTTGGTACCGTTTCGAAATGTTGGTTTCCACATGAGAGAGTTGGGATTTGTTGGGTGCATCCTACAGCCATGTATTTGGTCTTTTGCTGGTTTACTACGAGACCCATATTTTTGGCAGAGCTTTCAAGTTTGATAGAATAGATTGATAGCAATCATTATTAATTCATTTATCAATGTTGTTAGACTAGCTTTCAAATGTCCTTCAAATTTGATAAACAACATCACAATACCCAGAGGCAAAAACCTATCGATGTAAAGGCAAATGCGTAGACTCAGATGCTACGCAGAGCTAATAAGTAGAGAATAGTCGATTTCCTAATCTTATAATATTTTATTTTCAATTGTTAAATACTCCGTCTATCTCCAAAGCGAAATATTTTGTCACCAAACAAATATTAAGTGAAAAACTGAGACTTTCCTTAACAAATTTACTATCATTCTGTGCAATCAATGTAGAATCGGAATGTTAAACTAAAATAGAATTCAGAGGAACATAATATTCAATATAAAGTCAACCCTTCCATGGCGGAACTGAAGCCCGTTCATTATGGAAGCCACCATCGCAATGTTTACTGTTAACCCTTTGATGTCAGCGGGGTGGCGATATCATTATGGGATTATGTAAATATGTACATCTTTCCACATTTTACACCCGTTCATACTAATTTCTATTCATCAGACGGCTCCGAATAATTGAAACTGCGTTTGATATTGACAAACGTTTCATTGAAACGAGGATGCATGGAGTATGGAGTGGAGGGATGACACACAGTGCTAAGTACTCGTGGATAGAGTACCCATTCGCTATTCGAGTATTGCATTGACTATGTCATTCGATGGGCGAATGAAAATGAAAAGCAGGGCGCATTTGTTGCAGTTTGCAAAATAGGCGACAGAAAATGAAAGCTGCTTTTATCCAAATATGATAGGTGAAACGGGCTCATCAATAAATAGTAAACAAGAATCATTTTTCTCTCCTCATTCTACTATCGTATTTTTGGCATTTTGTTTTTCCTGTTAAGCACTTGCATACTGCTTACTAACAACGTATGCAAGGACACTGGAGGTCTAGATTCGTTCAAAATAAATAAATGTAGCTTCGTTTAAGAAAAAAAATAGAATCTTGCGAGAGCCTTGAAGGAGTAACCATCAGTTACTTATACCAGGGCGGGTAAGAGGTAGATAACCTCCACTGTTCTCATTCTACTTGCGTCATAATATTGGTGTGTCTATTGACAGTGGTATTTGTCGATGTTATTTTTACTCTGTATTTGTGCTGTCATTGCTGTAATGTAATAAGCCAGTTACCTATCTTGTAACTCTACAACTGGTATTAAAGATGTGTTCCTGACTTGTCCATGCATTATTGAAATCACTACAACCTTTAATACAGAAATACAAGACGGAGAAAGTTTTGACATGCGTATTTGTAACTAAGTATCAAATTGACAGGGGCAATCCCTCATAGATATGTATGCTCAGTTTGCCGTAGTGAGTGATCTGGATTTGCCAAAACACGAGTAATTTCATGCTCAGAAAGCGAGCAGATGTCATCGTTTGTAACATGTTCATACGCCGAGTCATGTATCACTCTGTCATGCCGCAGATAACTTCATAAGTCAACACGACTGACTGGCATACGCCGCATGTTAGATAATTACATCTGGGCTGGGTAGATGGGTAGTTGCTGGGCTGGGGGAGGATATTAATATGAGGCAAGGGTTACCTTTGCTCCGGGTGTCAGGTGATATTCATCACTGCCCGTATCATCCCACTTATGAGATTATGACGGTCCATGTAGCATCCCTTTGAATATTCCACTGGGGAGGAGAGACTATTTAACGAGTGAAACAAGAGGCGGTGATTCATTCGTTCGTTTTGGATTTAATGAGATTTGTCATATCCGAGAGAGGGTTGGGTTATCGCAGGATCTGCAGATTACTGTATTTAGTAAGGGTGTCATATTTTCAGAGAGCGTTGTAACTCTCTGTATGGCTAAGAAATCGGTTAACACACGTTGAACAAAGTTATATCAGCTTTTTTCACTTCATGTTTTTTTTTTAATTTTTATTTTATTTGTTTCTATTCTCGTACACGCAGTTTACAGACTTACATAGTTCTCATATTTACATAATAACAGGTACTAGAAATATAAAAAAATATGAATAATCAGTAACTGTACCTACGTAAATGGGTTTGTAGAAGTATTTTGTGAACACCTCACTTGGAGAACCTGCGCTGAGGTGTTTACGTGTTATGATAAAGTGTTATTCGGCTCGCCTTATGATCAATTTAATATTCTTATAGCTTGCAAATTACCATCACTTGTAGTGAGAAATACGGAGATCACTCTTATAATGACAAAATTAAATAAATTATTATAAAAACCCTTCAATTAAATTTGAAATTCTCTGACTTGTGGGTAGGTACTGCATTTACGATATAACGACCTATTTGTATTGCATTGTTCGGTTAATATTCAAGATACACACATAAATGACAAATTGCAATGACATTATACTGGCGGATGTCAATTCATCCATGCAATTTTGCAGACCGCGAAATAATTTGAATTTTTAATCGACTACTCGATTTCTGCAAAATTGATTTTCATCCGGGCAATGTTACTCATCGAAAATCGTTAAATATGTATGGACGTTTTTTGATTCATCGGGAATTGAAGTGGCCATGTCATCAGTCGTTTTTACTGGCTTTAAAATCCAATCTAATATGCCGTCAAGCCGCAGCCCAACAGTTCAACGATTTGTTAAAAAAGATCGATGGTTAAAAAAAATTATATTAAACTCCAATAACTGAAATAATAATAATAATAATATTTGACACGGGATACTTGAGGATTATTTTTTGGACTTGTTTCATTTTTGTGAAAAATACAATTTATTTTTCGGCTCCGCTTGGCTTACAAAATAATTTTAATAAACTTAACAAAGGCGGGAATAAATTTAAAGGTCCTTTATTGGGTGTGATGCGTGAAAAATAACACTGGCTACCGTATGGCAAAAAATAACGTGTTCTCCTCTCGCCCTCGCACGCTGGCGTGGACCTCGCCTCATCCTGCTCTCTCGTATTGTCCGCAGACATGCATACCGTAAATTATCAAGTCATCGTTTATTAATAGAGTGCCATAACACAATATTATTAAAGAATTCAGAGCAGAAATCCTTTGAAAATAATGTATCGACACGTTAACCTGCGGGAAGTCCTTTGTTGGTAAATAATATTATTATAATGTGATGATAATTTGTACTTACTTCGCAGCTGCGGTTCTAATACATGGTAATATGTGGAGGAAGTTTTTAAGTGTTTAAGTAATACATTCTGCCTAAGTAGCTAAATAGAGTATTATTACGTTGCTTACGATACCTGCTGGTGGAAATGCTAAACGTTCGTAGTTTTGATTTAGGCCACCCCCAATGCAGAATTGTCAGCTTATTAGCTCTAGGACCAAAGATCCCGGTTCGACAACATGGGATGGTGAAGACTTAAATACTTTATAAACATTGGATTTCGCATTTGAATAAAAAAAGAGTTGAAATAAACAATTATGGAGTGGAAAAGTAAGATATTCTCAGTGTAGATAACTAGGTATTTAGAATTGTAATGTGACTTGGCTTTGGGTTTGAAGGTTTGTGATCTATCTGAAAATACTTTTTTTATGTGAATACTACACATTACACAAGAGTCCCAACTGCTTCCAGCCAGTGAGATTATGGCATCCCCAAATGGGATATGTTGTGAGTCTCAAGGAAGTGTAGAGGGGAAGAAGAAGGAGTAGAGGAAGTGAAGGTGAAATTTATTTCCAGCAAGATTTTAATTCTGAATGGTGTTCTTATACTATGGCGATGTTAAGAGTATTTTCCACTTTGGAATTATTTCAAAATTAATTGTGAAATAACACAAATCAATCACATAAAGGAAAACGTTTAGATAACTTAGAAGCCTTGGAAGTAAAAAAAATCCCTTAAAAATAATTATCAACAAACAAAAAATATTGTCTTATAGCCCAATCATGGATATGTTCCCCTACCCACCCACTCTTCATTAATACCTAGCAACGGCTCCACCCCTACCATAATAATACATTGTTCCCATCCATATTTCATAACTGTCAAATCAGTATACGTTTTCCCTTGAAGAAGGAACGGTCGTTCTGAAACCGGTCGGCTTTACTCAAATATAAAAGTGGTTCAAACAAAGTTAAATTGTTTCATTTATCTACAATGGATAACCACAAAGTTATAGCTACATTCAAAAGTACATAAAATTTACTTCGAATTGCTAGTCGAGAGCCTTACCCCTTAACCACGGAGGCCGTCAAAAGGTAGGTACCTACCTTCTTCCAATCCCCTTCCTTACCTTATCCTCTTTATCTAGCCTCGTAACTTTGCAAATAAGGGGATGATAAGATAATAGTATCCACGTAATTACACTATCTTGATAATCGGTCGATATTGTTAGAAATCAACCAAATATTAATCGATGGCTTGAACCTTCAGCTATCTAAGAATGCGTGAATATATCTGAATAGCCAGTAATCTAGCTACTTCCAATCCTCTTCCTTCCTCTTCCACACTTCTTTGAGCCTCACAACATTTCAAAAATGTGGATGATATTTTTTGATATTTATTATGAACTAGCTGACCCGGCCACGCGTTGCTGTGGCTAATAAAACACAACGTCATCTACTGGATGGTTATCCAACCTTTATAACCACCGCCGTCTTTGAGTTTATCGCGAAGAGACAGACAGACGCCGCAGAAGACTTTAATTTATAATACGTAGAGATGGTGTGAAAGATTATAATAATGTGCATAAAATGCTTGGGGTAACTAACGTATTTAAGTTATCCGTCTAAATAACTTTTCAATTACCGCAATGTACCTACGTGACCATTTTTTAAAAGATAGAATGGGTATAGTAAGCTATCCGTAAAGATAAATATATATGCCTTCGCGGACTTTTTTGTAGATCTATAAAAGAGGAATATCCCACCATGCATTGTTTTGTTATATCCCAAAAGGATTAGGCAGCGTTTTCGATGAAAGCTATCAGGCGGCTTGACTTTTTCCAACACTTCTAACAATTATCGTTATGTTTCAACCAATTTACACAAATCCTTGACAAATTACATACCTCAACCTTCCTCACGAAACACTCTATCTATTGGTGAAAACCGCATGAAAATCCGTTCAGTAGTTTTCGAGTTTATCGCGAACAGACAGACAGACGACGCGGGGGACTTATAATATTTAGAGATAGAGATGTAGAGATATTATATTTAGGTACACTGTCTTCACTCTTCAATCTACGTAATCGGTCGATAGCAATAGTTACCGAATTAACATCTTACTTGTGCTCATCACTATTATGTTGCGGGTTAAACGATTATTGCGTAACATACTATGGAAGTGTAAATCTTACCAAATTAACTCTTTCATATGTGTCACGGGAGTTAAATGATAGATTAATTATTAACAGAGATTCACTTTATTTTAAAATTGTTGAATAATACAATGAATCAATTAACGCTACACTATAATAAATCACAGAAAGTTGCGAGGCTAAATCTAATAGCTGTACACACCAGGACACTTTGGACGAGAATGATTTTGGTGGTAGAAATTGGAACTAAAGTATTGCTTGTGCGGTGTGATCAGCATTCAAAATTGCCAGTACATAAATATATTGTGTTTACATTAAACAGTACCTTGCCATAAACCTATTAATACTCATTAAAAAATCTTTATTTTCATAATTTTATTTCTGATGAAATTAACATCAAACAGGCGTGGAGGGAGTGTTGGGAGCGTTAGACAAAGAGTCGCCTCTTCTTCTCCCGGCGAGCCGCTGGCCTGCTCACTGTGCGCAGTGCGGAGTGCGCATTGAGGAGCATTCGTCACGGCTATTGGCTATTCGGCTGATGATGACTGGTGTTATTCGAACCAAAGATGGGTGGTAGGTAGCTGAAATTACTCAATGGTCTGAGGATGCTACCGATTTGAAAAGCCCGGAATACATTGACTGGAATTTATTAGGCACCCTTTATTTTTTAGGAAATTAAAATGTTCTTGAAAAAAAATTTATGAGGATTGTAACTAATACCAAAAATAAAAAGATTTTTTTATGTAAAACTTCTTTACGCACGCTTGACTTGGGGAGTAAGCTGGCGAATGCGTGACGAGAGCGTTACGAAAAGCGAGGCGAACGGTATTTGAAAGGGAGTACCTACGCTTCGTATATTACTGTAGTGGCAAGAGAGAGAGAGGTGCGAGCACACTTTTCTTTCTCTTTTTCCCTAATAGCCAGTTACGTTACACAGTGTAGGCCTATTGTCTGTATCACACTGTAGGAGCAAGAGAGAGCAGTGCGCGCGCACATTTTCTTTCTCTCTTCCTATCGTATAGATGAAGCAGTTTTTCTTCAGTTGTGTGGTCTAAAGCACACTCGTTTTTTTCACACATTTGACACTATTAGGTACCTACTGAATAGATACTTCATATCATTAATATGTTATAATTTTTTTTTTTAAACTTCAAAAAAAATGTATGTATAAATGAATAAAATATTGAAAAAAACTTTAAATAAAAATAAAAGCAACAGTAATTAAAAAAATATTCTTAATAACTAATAACTAAACAAATAACGCCTTCCTCCCGTGTCCTCAAGCATTGCTTTTTATGTCTTCGAATAGATGCAAAATTAGGAAAGTGAAATGCTTCGTATATTACACACATACATAATAATTATTACTCTGATATCACTTATGTTTACATTTTGAACATTAAAAAAATATATGTTTTTATTTATCTATCATGTTATTTCACCGAATTATTGTACCTAACCAAATATTTTCTAACCTTTTTATTTTTATATCGAGTTCTATTAATATTCATTCAATTGATGTCATCATGAAATAATTTTTCATACAAAATAATAAGTAAGACAATAAGTAGCAGAAAATATCTCTTTGTAGATGAGTAGATATTCTTTGATAAAATATTTTTTGCGCGAGCGACATTTTTAATTTTAATTTTGCTAGGTAAGTGCAATTGGTATACATTCATAAGTTGTCGAACTATATTGAGTATATATACCTATTCGATATGTCTTGTAACTTATTTTTCAATTCATTTTAATACACGAAGGTAAGGCAATTCAAGGACAAGAGATTTTTCCTTTTTTAAATTGATTTTACGCCCAACTGGGCTTTTACATAGATTACAAGATTGGTATTTGATAATAAGCTATCGAAAATAATACTAGATTTTAAAGCATGAAGTAACGTAAAAGTGATAAAATAAATATTAGTAAAATATGAAACATAACATTAAAACAAAAACAAAATTATAAGACAAATGCCTTAAGAGCGTTTAACCAGCCAGCGGACGAAAATCCACATTTTGTCGAAAGTTGTTCTTCCGATCGTGCAGGGCGGTTACAATGAGAAAGATTAATTATTCTCTGTACCAGCTTTTTTAAATTATAACTCAATATCGAATTTATTTCAATCCAAATTAGCTTTAATTTATACCTTCATCCAAAAATGCTGAAAGGCGTGATGATAAAACTATTAAAATAGTGTACTTTTTGTAGTTATTTTTTGATTATAAGTATTTATCATTTTTCAATAATGTCTAAATTTAATAAGAATGTTAAAAAAATCTGAAATATATTAGTTTGAAAGTGCGCAAATAAATACACAAATGGACCAATTTTCGTCAAGAAACACATGTTCGTACATATTTTTTAATGATTTTATTGAAACTAAAATTAAAATTCTAAAACATACGTTTGCTAGATAATGTATTGATTTATTTTACTGCATGATTATATTATTTGAAATGGGTGTGGTATAATACAAAAACTTTTTTGAAAATTTAACAAATCTGCCAACGACCTATGGAATAACCTTATTATACTAAAAATTTAAAAAAATTCTCAAAATTTATTACATACGAATGCTAGATAAAAGAACAATCTTTTGAAATCCATTTATAATTTTTTGTGGAAAAGAGTCAATACGTCTAAAATCTTTTTTGAAAATGACGTATTTCCGGTTTTCTCTGGTAATGCCCTCTTAAATTAAATTACATATGCTATCTACTATAATTTATAGAATTGAACCAAAGAGTTGGTGTAGATTACGCTTAATTTTCTAATTGGAGCCCGTAAGTGCATCAAAAGTTCCCTCAAATATGTTGCCTCCTATTAGATAGTGATTGTGTCTCATAGTAGACGTGTACAAAGATGAAGGTGATTTATTGTAAAGTCAAATTATACTTGAATATATTATAATAAGTAATAACCATTCCATTGGACTTAGCTGATCACATAGAAAATTTTGTTTTATTATAGTTTGAAAATTTATCTTCTAAAATAATTATTTAACATCATATGATATAGCCTGACCGAAGCCATGACGTGCAGCTTATAGAAATAATAACAAAGACCGATGAAAGTATTTAACATGACTTACAAATTTCTCGATGTTGCGGCTACCATAATAATATCATACCAGATACCTGATGTTTTGATCCGGCGGCATTTCATTGAGGCGTCAACTAATTTGGTGCATATTAGCCTTCATCGAAAGTGGAGCAAATTGTGTAGGTAGAATTTAGCCTCATAGTTCAGAACTTTTTCACCATTCAAGAATGTAATAATGGAAGCTGTACGAAGACGTTTTTATTTTATGAAAAAACTGCTTCGCTATAGATTCATCTTTGTGTTTTTTTTTCACAAATTAATAATGCGGAGGCATTCCATTCGGGTGACAATTGCTGGTTTTTATTAGAAAAATTTGTCCACCCAAAAAATTATAACTTTTTTTCACCTTGTTAACGGTCGTTCTATGCTCTGTAACTTGCCAGCGTTTTTCTTTATTTTTATTTGATAATTTCTAAAAGAATGAAATACATCAGCGTTACTAACTACCAACAATAATTTGTTACTCGGAACAAATAAATAAAATTATACATATACTACGTACCTCGTTCATCTGGACCAGTCTTTCTCAAACTGGGTGATAACGCACCCTTGTGGGCGCTGGAGGCTTTCAGAGGGCAGTACAAGGCTCAAAGAAAATTAGGGGGCGCTAAGGGAATCTGCAAAAGCGAATTTCTCAACTGTACCCTGGTTTATGGTCTGTTGTTCAACGATTTCTGATAGCATTCCCACGTTGTTAACTAAAAAGATAAATCGGCTGAAAGTTACTGAACCCGGCGACTTGCGATTGTTTTTAATTCGAACCCAATATTAACAAACTCATCGAAATGCATCAGATTCATCCTTCACATTAGGTCTAAAATTCAAAACCTTCTTTTAATATTAATAAAAATACTTCTAAATGCGATTTAGTACGAGTTTTATTTCCTCTCTTTGAAACATATCTCAAAAATAGGATATGGGTCCCATCCTATAATAATGCATGTTTAAAAATATCAGTATAATATCATATTTGCAATAACTTTTTAAAGATATAGTATGTATAGAAATTTGGAGGGCACTAGATTATTTTTTAAAACTCAAAGTGGGCGATGGTCGAAATAAGTTTTAAAAAATGAGAACCTATGATCTGGACGGTTTTCTAGAATTCCGGTGAAGTAGGTATATGTACATAACTGTAAATACACGGTTTATTTAAATAATAAAAAAATAACTTAGGCCGATTATGAATATATTCGTTGTACTGTTTAGTTTTATGGTCAATCGTGGAAATAAATAAAAAAAATCAATTCAAAATTTTTTCTTCAAAAATTAATAATATAATTTGTTATTCATTATATCAAAAAATTTTAATCTAAAAGCTCCGGTTTGGCAACGTATGGCGGAGAGATTGCAACTATGTGACGTCATCTAATGCTCTTTCTGTTTACGCCACTTAAGGGCCCGCAACCCGGATTTATACCGATTTATTACATATTTCCCTTAAAAACGATAAGTTTTAAAGCTCTTTAAAAAATATATGCTATTCTTGAAAATAATTTCTAGACTTTGCCCGCGCCGAAATGCAAATTATATAAAATTCCCTTGATAGAAAAAATTTGCAATGTAGGTATGTTCCAAAAGTAATATGTATGAAAAAATTCACAGTGTTTATTTAAATGCTGTTTAAGATATTGCCCGCGAGATTTTTGCTTTATTTTAAACGAGCCTTGTTTTATTAAACATTTTCGCAATTTTCGCATCGATTTTGTCGCTGTAAATGTTAACGCTCTCCTCTAACATTCGTAATTTCGTTTCTCTACATCTTCTTCTTTTCGGGCCCGGTTGCAGAGCCTTAATGTTTTAAATTGCCCTTAAAAGGAAGTGGCTCTTAAATTAAACGGTGAATATTTAACAACATTAAATACGTCTAAAAATAATTCTTGGACAACCTCATTGCCTTATTTAGGTACTCTCCGTTTACTACAAGTTTTTAAGTCAACCCTTTAAAATGTTTAGTACATGTAGGAACTTGCATCTACTATTCGGAAGCCGTTTGAAAATGTGATGCATTCTATTAGAATGTGTCTAATTGCTGCCGTGCCCCGACCGAAGGATCGGATATATTTCGCAATTTACAAGGCAATATTTCAGCTCAATTATTGACCATCAGCGATAATGAATGTCTCGCCCTGAACAGGCTGCCTCAGAATAACAATATTCCGATATCAAAAGGCCCGCCATAACCGCGTATTGGATATAAAAAGGCAGCCATTTTAATGGCCATATTTATGTGCCTCGATTTCTCGCGAATATCTCTAGCGAATTATGAAAAAAAAATACATACCAACATTCAACGTTGTATCGGATACACTCGGCCTAGGGAACACATATAATTATTACTTAATGGCACATTAGTAGATACAAATCATCAATCAGTGGATATTTCTTTGATAAGTATTTACAGTCGGCTGCCAAGCGACGCGGCCGATTGGCGGATCTCTTGCAGTGAGGTTTGCCTTAGATCTTACAAGGACCGAACTTAGAAAAAGGCTCTAGGTACTCTCAACTAAGGCTCTCCTGGATTTAAAATTACAAAATTATTCCAGTTAGATGCTGCCCTAAGGAAAAACAAAGGGAAATTGTTATGGGGATTCGTAAAAAGGCTTCAATGTTTTAATTTCAAAGACGAAGAAGAAAAAAGTAAACTCTGATGTCGTGATGTTTACAGAATATATTATATCTGGAATTTATAGATCAATGAGACTGTTTTTATCTCGCTCCTCATTTCTAGCATATCTTATGGAGCTTCGAAATGTCGAAAAATAAACAGGGCGCCAAATTTGTTGACAAAATTCATTGCTTGCTCTATGTTTTTAAAGTGTTCGTACATTTCTCGGAAAAGCCGGGTAGGTACCTACTAACTACTGCACTAGATATTATAATAACATGTGCGTAGTCGTGAGAACTAAATCAGCATGAACAATCAATTAAATAATTTCTTTAAATTAATAATTATGACTTCTCCAATCTTTGCAAATTTCCCTTGTGGCACAATTTGTAATAAAATGAAAACAAAGAACATTGTAAACCACCACTATTTAATTAAAATTATTAACATGTTTCGAAATCAATGGTTTCTTCGTCAGGAAAAGATTAATATTATTGGTTATTCACTTATCCTGACTAAGAAAGCTTTGGTTTCGAAACATGTTGATAATTTTGATTAAATAGTGGTGATTTACAAATTTATTTGTTTTCATTTAATTAATAATTATGAAAGGCAAAATAGAGGGTCGCCGAGGGCCTGGTAGGAGACAAACGTCTTGGCTGCGAAATGTACGAGAGTGGACCGGCATTAGAAGTGTGGAGGAGCAATTTCGGGCAGCGCAAGACAGAGAGATATTTTCCAGAGTGATCGCCAACTTCGAGGGGACCTGGTAGGGCACACCAAGAAGAATAATTATGAACTTTAGTACATTTGTACACATTGGGTAAAATAATTGCCTAGCGCCGATCCTTGTAAAGTTCAAACGCATTATATTATTATAATTTATAATTATCTAAGCAGCTTCGTTTTTGTACCACCTATTATTAATCCATATAAGCCGTTGACACTCGCATTATTTCCTTATTATATTTTTATGCATCATGCCTACCTAACATTTATATAACATATCATTTATCTTCCATAGTGGAATACTATTTATACCTTACCACACAGGTACTTTAAACTTAACTGCAAACATATTGATAGACTATAAATCACTACAAACTTTTCAAATATGACCCCTTATTTTATTTATTAAAGAGATTAACAAAGCAGATATGTGTAAAAAGTTTTAAAAGCCTGTTCGCTGATTATATTTGATTATTCCCGAAGAATAAAATTGAATTATGTAGGGACGTGATTTTATTCAGCACTAAATAATGACTAGTCATTAGTAGGGTACACGGGTGGGTTATGTATCAATACCTTCCCAAGTATCAAATATATCAAACTGTATCTGAGTCAGATCATACATGATTTATAATCGTCGTGATTACCTGCCACAAATATATTTGTTTGAATAAAACGAGGAGCCTTGGTTTATGACTAATATTAATTGCTTTAAAATCAGGTTTAATTAATTCATATTTTTCTTTTAATTTCGACTATCAACATTTAAGAAATATTTTGGAAATTATTAACTTTTTTATGGAACTTTAATAATAAAAACTATTATATTAAACTTTGCGTAGGTACCTAAATGGTTTCCGTAAAACCGAACCATCGCCATGTGTCCTTTTGAAGACGTAGTTTTGTCGAAACATTTTTCTTCTGGTGATGTAGGTATATAAACGCCAAACATTAATGTCGGCCTGAATTTGTTACTATCAATTCTCGCGGAGGTATATGACTTTACAATGAAAGTAAGCGAAAGAGAGAGATGCTTAAAATATACGTGCGACAGAGAAAGGCGTCGGCGGGGAGGCATATCGCTTTTCTGACCTACTGCTACGATTTCTGTATCGATGACAGGTTGGTATTAAAGTTTGGCGTGTATCTACTATGTACAATTTTACTTTAATTGAAAAGTTTGTCATGAAATAAACACTTAGTTGACGCTTTTAAGCGGTCAGTGGTTGAGTGGGCATCGCGCTTGGGTCCCATTCGGGCGTCGTGTGTTCGATTCCTCGGCTGGCTAAGTCCTCCATCACAAACCAAACAACATTTTCGGCTTTCTGTGGTGGTAGTAGGAGATTTTCAAACATTGTTTTCAAGAACGTTTGTCTTTCTTTAAAAAAAAGCTTTTCAGACAGTTGGGAAGATAGATTTTTTTTACAATAGCTCCACACAGGAGGCCCAGAGGAAAATAATTCCCCTCAGGGCCTGTGTCATCTTTGGCGATGCTGTGTGGAGGGTCTTTTTAGGAAAGAAAGGAGTGGAAGTTCTGGGAAGGAAAGGGGTATGAGGGGTATGAGGGGTATGAGGGGTGGGTAGGAATCTGGGGGTCAGTGTGTCCAGGAGTGACGGACGTATGAATCCATCCCATCCATTTACAAAATAAATATTCACCCTAGACTTGCAGAAAAGTCAATAGATGTCGCATATTCAAAATAAAATGGATAAAAATTTATCCAGACACTATCTAGATAGCACTTAGTTCGGGTTGAATCTTATAATCATATGCGCGTTAAGAAAATGAAGATAATGATGGTAGTTCTTAGTCGAAGTATGATACAGTTAAAAGTGACCGAATTTGATATCGACACCTTAGCTAAGTTGGTAGAGCACTTTCCATGTAAGCAAAGGGTCCTGGGTTTGAGTCCCAGAGGTGCCAATATCTTATTCTGATTTTTCTGTCTCCACATTTTCGATTGAGTTTCGCTAATATTGTCTTCATTCAATTAAATATCATAATTTGAGATTTTACTCATAGAGTTAAAAATAAACATACATTTACATTAAAATCAGTTTCCCCTATAAGTATCACAATTTCTACGCATACTAAAATCAATTTATGAAACATTCAGGAATTATTTTAATACTTGCAAAATTAATACATTCAATGGAAAACCGCATAGGTTCACATTTAGACGAACAACTGACATGTGTCGAGAATCGGGCTTACTTCGTACGGTTAAATTGACAGTTGACAGACACTAGCTAATGTATCGATATTTAAATATTGGATAATTGCAGCCTCAATTATTATTGATACTTTTTAGAAAAAAGATATAATTTTATGGATATGCATTATAATTGACTGTTTAGCTAAATGATTTTAAGTCGCATTTATTTCTTTACCTAGGGCCGTCTGTTTCAACAGAAAGCTAAATCGTGTCCTAAAGTTAAATTTTAACTATCAGTTAAAGTAACGAGAACGTTAAATAGGACCGCGCGCTGTTTCAAGTATATTTTCGCTCAAGTAATAGTTGTCAGTGTGGCCAGTCTAAAAAGCAGAATATTCCTCGGAATTACTGACAAAATGCACCGAAATATTTGTTGATGCGGCAACACCGTAAACTAAATCAGAACAACTGTCAAGATATCCGGTTATATTTTGTTTCGCGTCGTAGGATCTGACGGCTTTGTTCCAATAAAAGTATTTGTATGAATATTTACAAATAATGACGACTTATAATACATATAATATAAAATATGAATGTAATTTACTTTCCAGTAGTTGTGATATCTCCTTGAATTTGAAGTGTCGCATATTTTACGAGATCTTCAATTCAATTTATTTATGCTATCGAAAATATTAGAAAAACATACATTATAGCGTTTTTAAAATCCGTTTGTAAGAGTATTACATTAAAAGTAAGTAGTGTACAAACTATACTAGCGATGTTAATAGAGCTTGTCTTTTAAAGGCAGCGTCACTAGCTAATGTCGATACACAAAACGAGTCTAACCTACTACTCATGTTATATTTTTGTAATGTTTATGATACAATAGGTATATTGATTTGAAGATCTTGTAAAATTTGCGATACATCCATCAATAGAGCTTGTCTTTAAAAGGTAACGCTAAATATGTCGATATCAGAATTGATTCTGTTCAACACTGAACAGCAACATTTTTTCGACATGCGGGGTGCCACGCCAAAAATTCGAGATCATCCCAGATAACCATATTATTGACGCGGGGACGAAATGTTTTGGTGTTCGCTGCGAGACATATTGGATGAGAAATTCATCGTCATTATCATCCTCTTCTATAATATTTATCATGATTACTGATTAGCATATTAGTAATCAATGTTGAAATACCTATTTCCGTACATTACGTCGACCAGAACTGTCAAATATGCCAATATGAGTAACTCTAGAGTAACTATCGGTTTTCGGAAAGTACGTACAAAAGTTAAAAGTAACGTAAAACAATCAGTCAAATTGATTGAAAAATGCATTTTGCTGAAATTTAACTATAGTAACGGCGGTTTGTTTTACTTTTACTTTAGCGAACGTTGAAACAGGCGGCCCCTAGAAAGTTAACTGAAATATTTGAAATTTATATAATATCAGTAAGTAATTAATAACGTTGTGGGCCTCACTGGGTGTCCTATCTGCGCGGATTAATTAAAGGTCCTCAACCTGCGTTATAGTGCTTACGACTGCGTTTTCTGCAGATCTCTAATCTACCGAATATTATTTTATTCTTGCATGCAAAGGAATGTGAGTTCGTTACCCGGCCATTAGTTTCAAAAGAAATTAATCAACTTTAATAACTAGCTGACATTTTCCTTGCCGGCTAATTATCGGATTGAGAAAAAATCTCCGACAATTTTTGAAATAAAATTATTCCATATCTACCTGTCGACAATTATGAAGTACTCCTCATAAGATAATAAGAGTAGATCTGGTTGGATATTGAATGCCTTTCGGAATTCTCAATCGCCGCTAACATTCAGTCACATACGAGCCATTAAGTTTTTGTCCGTGGGACTGCCAGGTCTGAGGCACCGACAAAATACTGTTCAGTACGTCAGGCACATCATATCTCGGCTTGAAAAACGGATTTACTCTGTACAGCTGGTTTTTCCTGAATTCAAGATAACCGGTGTTAATACATAATGGTTATCTGGCACTACTGTACTGGCGGGATTGACAAAGGATGTAAGCAGTAAAAAAATATTTGTAAAATCGTCTAACAGGACAGACACTTTCTTATGAGTAGATACAATATAACAGTGCCACTGCTCGGAGACAGCAGGTCTTTGGCATACGCAATGGGGAATTATGAAAAGCCGAAGTTGATTGGGGAGGGAAAGTAGAAAGAGAAAGTGATAGCTGAAAGTCGGGAAGTAGCAGTAAAGTGACAATGAGCTATGCTAAAATGATAATATAGATTTAAACTTATCCCGGAGACCATATTTGTCCCATTTCACATAGGTCTCACAGAAATCGTCGTGTCTCTCTTACTATCACAGTGAGAAATATGATCTACACGGTATTGGAAAGAGAAAATAACACGCTATATATTCCGATGTAAAAATTAATCACAAAATAATTCGAATGTACACCTTTGTGAAACCAATGTTTCCAACCACAATTTGAAAAAAAATGAAACATCGAGAATTTTTTATTATTACCTCACAAAGAGTGAGGTAATAATAACGTATATAATTCATATGTGCTTTTATTTTTTTTTCATTATCTGTAATATTAGTTAGAAAAAACGTAAGGTGAGCCATTTTTAAAACTTTATATAGTTTGCATTAAAAAAAAATTGTATTTAAAAAATAACATTCTTACCTACTTCAAAAACAAGATTTTATTGCAAAGCCTAAATATTTTTACCTTCTGACAAAATACGCCCGATTTTTGAAGGGATTCTTGAAATACTAACGATTAACACATTTTAATTTTAATTGTATATTCTATTTTTTTAATCCATGCCGATGGATATCATTATTACTCTGATGAGGTACTTATTATTTGCAATATCAAAAATAAGCATTTAAATTGAATTGCATAACGCAGTCTCCCCAAATGATACATACTAAATACGTACATTATGGAAAACGACACAATATTCTATCGAAATTCAAACATTGATAAATAAATAGTGGTGCAATATCCCAATTTAAATTGCGTGCGTTGACACGATCGATAAATATTATTGCAAATCTATAATTTAACGACGTCAAATCAAACACGTAAACTCTGTTTAAATAAGTAATAAATTTCGGCTGTTGCAGGACTCAAATAGGCTATCCGATATGAATTTATGTCGTTATGGCTATCTATTGTGTGCCACTTGGATTACAGATCTGCAGAAGAAGCAGATAATTATGAAAACACCAAAGATATTCAAATACGGAAGAGATATGCTATGGTGTCGGCGCAACTGTCGCCGGACTACGCGCTATTTAGCGTAGTTTTCATACAAAAAGACTTTGTTCATTTCGTTGATTTTTTGAAAATGTGCATTAATATTGGTTAACAATATATTTTGAATAAGGAAAGAATTCGTTCATTTAGTTTAACGTTCGTTTGGTTTATTCGTTAATTATTTGTTCTTTTAGTTTATTTGTTAATTGGTAAACAATATCGGCGACACCCGGAAGCGCAGACCCACATAGTAAAAACAGCATATAGCACATCTACCTTATATTCCAATATCTTTGGAAAACACGTTTGATTTAAAATCAAATAATGTAAAATATATTAATACATATTACGATTTATTAATTACATATTATAAAACATAAATTTATTCAAATTTTTCAGTACCAACATAATTTTTTAAATTTTATTTATTACACGCCCTGGTAGGCTTTTCACTTCTTCCTCGATATATTATGTTTTGCTTATCATTTTTATGTATTATGTACATCTTATCTACATTGTTGAATACTTTTATGCATGATCTTATAAAATTGTCCAGTCTCTTAAGTATGTTTTTTTTATTGTCACCTAAAAGAGTGAAATAATGATATTAATAAATAAGTCAGGTACGCCTCATACGTAATACATATGGCTGGTAATGTTTACATTATCACGAAACTAACGTATGGGTCCGAGTGGTTAGTTATTTTTAGATTAGAAATTCACGTTGGAAAATAAAATGTTATCTTACTTCACTCTGAAAGTTTTCAAGTATTTGTAATATATAAATTGTCCTCTCTTAAGCACGAGCATCTGCTTTGTTAGGAGAGTGTTCGTTATATTATGGAAATCAATATTATTATGTTGTAATAAAATTTATGATGAAATAAGAAATAAAACATTCTGAAAAAATAATATGTAGGTGCTTAGTCCAATGGTTCATTGAACTCCTAGTTTAATTTAATACCAATAGTATTTTTCTCACCGAAAAAAAATCGCTGAGTTCAGTATTTTTCGATTCTTGAAATACACATGTATTAATATTTTTGAATGAAATTCACTTAACTTATTTACATTTGCGGAATATATTATTATGCAAATGGCCA
The DNA here is from genome assembly GCA_917880885.1 of Limnephilus marmoratus. NCBI lineage: Eukaryota > Metazoa > Arthropoda > Insecta > Trichoptera > Limnephilidae > Limnephilus > Limnephilus marmoratus. The sequence continues at coordinate 47,683,830 of OU862909.1, read as the reverse complement.
AATGAGCGAAAAAATTACTCCGAATTTTGCAGAATCTTTTCCATTCGGTACAATTCCTTTGCCGCCGAAAAACTTAAAGCACCCATTCAATTATTATTTTACCCTAAGAAACGCACTCTTTGTTGTTATTTGACCACTGTGTAAAATGTATATCGTATACCCTATTGGATGTCAATATTACAGTGTTAAAATAAATAAATCGTTCCGGAGTGTTCTCACAAAGGCCACGCGTCCGAGTCATAAATCTCCAATTATGCCCGACAACACTTAGGCAAATTTATGCCCAAATAACCCGCGGTCCCGGAGGCTGTGAATAAAGTTATTAGTGGGACCGACCCCCGCCCGGCCCGATCTGCGCGACAAGGGGTACGCCACTGTGTGGACTGTGGAGCCTTCGCGCTCTAATGGGCTTAGGGTAAGCTAACACTATTTTCAAATTAGATTATAATTTACAACTAAATGTATTAAAATGAAAACACAGGTACGACGTGGATAATAAATAAACTATTCAGTATCAACTAGCTAATTTAATTAATTTATTTTGAACTAAGAAGAAAAAGTTTGTATGATAACTTCAACAAAACAATTTCGACCGAACAGCTTTGGCTTGGTGAAATGTGCACAATTTGTTTTTGAATGTCTAGCTTTACGCAACTAATTTTTGAAAACCATCATGAGCTGTGGAACTTTGTAGGAGCGTCATTTTGAAGAGAGCTTGAAATAACTATAACCTAAGTTTAGTACCTACTTAATGAGTTGTCGGATTCTTCTAAACTTATTTTTCTTTGCTCTTATTTCCAACGTCCCCACGCGGGAAGGCAAGTACGCAAGGGTTAATCAAATGAGAGAGGAGCTAAAAAAAAGTCTCCGAAAAAAAGACACTGCTATTTAATATGTTAATTTTTGTGTATAAAGTTGTGAAAAAGCAATTGCCAAAATACTTTAAGGAAGAAATGGTTTAGAGATAAAGATAATGACGAAACCAAAAACATAAATAGAGTTAGATTGCCGCCTATGAAAAATCAGTCACAGAAGTGCCTGATGTACGTATATACATATACTGCCTAACATACTGTACACGTTTGAAATTTGTCACATGAGAACGGGTCGCTTTTTCGACTCGTTCTTGTATTCAAAAGCTCGGCTGTGGAACGATTTGCCGGCCTTTGTGTTTCCTCCTTCCTACAACATGGGTCTCTTTAAGACCATTGTTTATTCCTTCCTCTTCTCAAAAACACCCTCCTCACAGCATTTCAGATGACATAGGCCCTGAGGGTAATTGTTTTCCTCAGGGCCTCCTGTGTGGAGTTAACATAAAAAATAACTACAGATGTATGAAATGCCTGAAAGGTTGAATAATGAATGTAGGTATTTAAAAAGGGATGTTAAGCTTACTGTAAAAATATAATTTTATTAAATGAAATGGTGCCTTGTGCATATTAGTTGATACACGAATATATCTAATATTTTTATTAACTGACTCAATAAAAATAATAACAACATAAAATATATGTATTAAAATTAGTGTCCGACCGAAACATTAGTGAAACATTAAATTAGTGTCAGACTTTCTAACGAAACCGAATCTTCGGTAGCTGTCTTAGTTTCGGCCGAAACCGAAACTTTTTTAGATATGTTAAAAATCTATTGTTTACAGAAATTTGGCTTATATTTTACACTTATGCAGACAGTCAACACGTGTTAAATGAAATAATAAAAAAAAACGATAATTGAAGTTTGTGAATTTTTTTTTGATTTACCTACTAAAAATTAACAAACATGTTAACTACTTCTTGGGACAAAAATTTGTCAATAATCAACACTTATGTACTATATTATAAGGGAAGGACCTCATTACGTTTACAATCACAACATTCTTAAGACTAAATTTACGATTTATTGAGATCTTTTGCAGTTTCAGATTTCTATTAAAAATGATTGCATAGATGATACGCAGGTATATAGATTTTAAAAATTCTGAATGAAGAAAGGGTTATAAATAATTTTAGGCAATAGGCAAAAAAATAAAATCCCTGGCCAAAATCCATTAGCTTCACCACGGAAAACACCACAGAAATTAAAATAATAGATTTACCACGGAAAAATGAAATAAATTGTCATTTAAAAACACATTTAACACATTTCAATAAAGTGTTGTGCAAACACTTGGCAGGTATTATTCTTAACATGCTACAAGGCAGAGATCACTGAAATTTTAACAGCTCTAAGGACCCGAATAATATTACATCCAAAACTTGTATAGGTAATAAATAACGGTGATGATGTTAAAAAAAGAATAATGTTTTAATAACTGCCTCCCACGAAGGGACCGATGCACTAAAATTCAATTTTTATATATTTTTTCATTAAAGTTTTATTTGTTTAGGAGTCACTAAATTATGGAACGGGTTAATATCGTGGACTCTAAGGATAAGGATCGAATTTCGTCCAAAAAATGACGGTCGTTTTAATGGCAAAAAATAAATATTTCGACAATGAATTGAAATATTTTCAAATTTATTGTTTTCTCGTTTTGTCTCCCATCTGTATCGTTCTAAAATAAGGCTCCAAACGTTAAATCTATTAATTCAAAGACAACAACTGATTTATTTCAGTTGTTAAGTATTATTTTTATTTAACTGAAAAAGTAATAATTAATGTATTTCCATTTTATAAATTCTTCCTTATAAACAAAATCCACTGATATTAATTTATTACGTCACAGTAATGTATCATACTTTTTTAAAGTAATTAAAGGTTTCACAGTTGGTGTACTAAAGAAGCCTATAGATAGATGTCACGTGATCTAAGTATTATTTGAACTATTTTATGGAATCTGTGAAATAGGTCTGTGAGAAATAGTTTGGTTCGATAAATGATCCATAGAGACGCATTATAGAATACATCAGATGAGAAAAGAATGAGCCATTATTAATACGACTTATTTATAAATTCGAACAAAATTATTAATTTAGGAATAAAGTCACGCTTGGATAATAATTGTAGGTACCTACGGGAAGTTATTGAACCCAAAGGAAAAAAATTTACTTAACACAAGTTGATAGTTGAAAGGAATAGAAAAATAATTTTAAAGAGGATACTTTTGAGTGTATGTGTGCAATCCGATAGTAACGAAAGCTTAAAAATAAATTGAACTAATTTGGAACACCCGCTCGCAGTACCCTCTTACCCTGCAAATGTTTAAATATCCTGGATGCACAGCGATGTTTATCGATTCCGTTAAAATTTAAAGTCGTTTCAATTGTACAATGTTCTTTTTACGTTTTTTTTTTGCTTTATTTTTCACTTCCTTACATAAACAAAAATATTATTTTTTGATCCAACCTTTGCTACAAATTTTTTTTCATCCAACAAGCAAGGGATTATTTAAAATTATTTATTTACATACGTATTTAAATTCCCGATGGTAATTCGAAGGTATTGAAAAAGGAAACATTAGTTTGTTACGAATTACTACAGTATATAATTGTATAAGATAAAACTTACCTAGCTTTGAGCAACTTGAACATTTTGTAAATAAAATTGATTTTTGACATTTCTCTGTAAACTGGCTTTCATCTGAGTAAAATTACATTTCTTAAATCGATGTATTTGAATTGTTTGTGACCTTTGTCAAATGACAACGTGTCGTTTCTACCACTCAATTTTTCAGTTTAACAGCTCGACTATGGAATGATTTGCCGGCCTCTGTGTTTTAACCCTCCTAAATTCACTCGTTTTTTTCATAAAAAAGCCCTACCACACATGACACCGGCGCACGGTGGACGAAATGAAGAAAAAACGCGAATTAAGTGGTTTTTGCAAAAGTTAATTTTTTAAATGTGTATATTTTTTTTAGTGTAGTTAAATAGTTTCTGCATTTTATGTGATTATTTAAATATGTCAATAGCGCTTGACGGAAGTTTGGCAAGGCCGCAAAGTGTGTCGTAAATTTGATGTTCGACATCGCGTTTTTCCGTTCTCTCCTACGCGTGAGCACATACGGTTGTGTATTAAGTGACGTTTAGATATATATACAAAAGTTTATTTTGTCTGACATTCTTTATGGTATTCTCTATTTAATTTACTAAATTATATATCAATATCACATGTGTGTGAGATTTGAACTAACTACTAATTTTCCACTATTTTTATATTTTTTTACTGTTAAAATGCTTATTTCAATTAGCATTTAGAAACAAAATATCGTTTGTACCCATTAATGAATATATACATATTGTAGACTGAAGTTTCACCTTTAATGTCATGTATAAATTGTAATCATCTTTTGTCCTCCGTTGAACAAAGTTTTTATTTTCAGGAAGGCCTGTATGCATTCCCCGGAGAGAATTATTCGAGGTATTAAATGCACGGGTTATATTAAATACCACTTCTGTGAAATAGAAGAAGTTTTTAATTAATTACCTAACACAAAAATACCAAATGGTGGCAGGTTCGAACATTTTAAGCCCTACATTTTACAAAAACTGTACAGTATTTTTCACTACAATCGATGAAGAAATGGAGTAAAAGCCGTTATTATTGTGAGGTTTGAAAAACATAATTTAGAGTAGGTAGTTGCAAGAAATGATAGTTGTCTCCAAATCTTTGGGTAGACCAATAAAATTATTTCAAGAAAGTGGTTCTAGATTAAGGAAGAAAAAGTGCACGATCTGTTAAGAGTCACACATTCTTGATGAACTCCAGTTAGCAGCAGATGTGAGTTTGCACAAATGTAAAATGGGGCTGCGATGGTTAGGTAGTCACAGTCACTACAAGCAAAGGTATAGTGATGGAGAATGTCATGATGACTCTAATCTCCCTACAACGTCGTAGGTGCCACTTCAGCTCTTCAGCGAAGGAAAATCAAGAAGCAAGACTATTATATGGCAAAACCCACGGTCTTTATCTACAAGGTACTGCAGACCAATCAGATTACAATTTAAAGATAATAATACCGATATAATAAGAAATAAATTTGCACATTCCGACCACTTCCTAAAAAAAAGGTTCTGTTCACCTCCTAAAGTTTTAAGCCTACTAAAAATTCGTCCAACGGTTCTGGAAATTTTTGTGATTTAGACTCTAACGACAACGGAGCCACGTTTAGCACTTAGATTTTCTATCTTTCTGTGTTCATAGATGTCAAATATAATATTTAAAAAGATTTTTTTTTGAAGAAGATAATAATAATAATCAAAACGAAAATATGAAAGATAACAAGACACAGAAAAACAAAAAAAGATAATGGTCGCAACTGGGGCTCGAACCCAAAACCTCTCGTTTATTTTTCTGTGTCTTGTTCTCTTTCATATTTTCGTTTAGATTTTTATTATTATCTTCTTCAATGATATATTACATGATGCGAATAACCTTCGAAAGTTATGAAAAGAGAGTTTTTCTTGTAAAATTTAATATGTTTTATTAGCCTAGATATTTGTATATCTTCAAAATGTATTATTTTGTTGTTGTAAATTTCTACGGAAGAGTAAATTAATAATTTTTACTTCAAAATAGTTATAATTCATTAATAAAATTTAAAAAAAAAAATTGCATTAATATTCAGTCAGCAAGGAATTAATTCGTGTTTTTTCTTCATTTCGTCCACTGTGCGGCGTCCCCAAAGCCGACACTTGTCTTGAGGAAATTATTTTCCTCAGGGCCTCCTGTTTCAGGATTTCAATATTTTGTCACATTTCAACCGAAAACGTCTTCACGCTATGCAGTGGGTAATGATCGTCGTTTTGAGAGCTAACATCATAATTCAAGCACCGCGCACCAGCTGCGGTTGTAGGCAGGATCAGAGGTAGCGCAGCTTCCCAGCGGGAGACCAATAGCTCGGTAACTAATGGACCGTGAGATCCCTTCTTGTGTTATTCAACACGAATTTGTTTAAACATCTCAACGCGACTTGTTTAAAATTTATATGCCTTTAACTGCCGTATTATTTATACAGCATTTATGAGAAATTAAATGCAGAAGCGCACTGCTTAATGTGTTTAGTTGGCGGAACAAATTAGCCGAAATAATGCTTAAGTTTTTGGGCAAAACACTCCAAACAAGTTTGCTTCTAGCCCGAAGCAAAGGTGGTCACATTTTTAGTACCAAAAATTATTGGTAAAATATTGGAATTGCATTTCAAAGCGTCGTTTATTATTCATTTCATACACAAATTACTATCAGTGCCGCTGAGGTTTGTTCATTTTTGATGACATTTAATGCATTTTAAGTGTATTCACGCAGCGAGTTTGCATAAAATTGTCAATTTTATAGACAGTTAATGAAATTTTAGTGGATTCGCTTATTTTACGAGGTTTTTGACATCAGAAAAATATTTTAAACAACAAATACAATATTTTGCGCAGGTGCGAATACGTAAAGCAGGTATAATAAGACGAGGTCATGCCTAATTATTTATGATTGAGTTATGAATATGATATTCCTGAATAATTAAAAATATCTAATGATTTTTTTCCTAATTAGTAGGTATCGTCGACGAATCGGACGATACAATCTGTTAGCCAGGAGTCGATAATACAGGGGCATGTTCAGAAAGTAAATGGATTTTTTTTTGTGAAAACGTATATTTAAAAAAAATTTACAGAATATTGTTGATACCCTTGTTGACTATTTTTTCACATAACTTCCATCCCATTCGTTGCATATAGTGAGCCATGGCACAAGCTTCTTTATGCCTTTCTTCAAAGAGCTCTCCCGCCAGCTCCTTTTCCCACTTTAGAACCTCTTTCTGCATCTGCTCATCGGTTGAAAATTTAATTAGATCCATGTGTGCCTTCAGGAAGGTGAAAACTGAAGTTAATAAGATAATAATCTGGAGCCGTCAAATCAGGGGAATACGGGGGGTGGTTCAAAACATCCCAACCAAATGAGTCCAAGAGCGCCTTGGTGGCGAAAGCTGTGTGAGAAAGGGTGTTGTCGTGCAACAAGCACACTCCTTTCGTCAGCATTCCTCCCCCTTTTCAGGCTCTCGCAATATCATTGTGTATTGAAGGTCTGGAAATTTGACCAAAATAATGCCTTTTCGGTCCTAAAACATTGAGGTTATGATTTTTTTGCCCGAAATTGTGGATTTTAATTTTTTGGCAGATGGGGAATCGGTATGACGCTACTGTGACGACTGTTTTGTAGTCTCAGGCGTGTAATGAGCCACCTCCGTTTGATTTCCAGTCACAACAGAGCTTAGAAAATCCTGATCTTCCAATTCTAGTATGTGTTATTCCTTCCGCGAGTAGGAAGCGGATCACAGCACTTGACTCGCACTTGGCGGGATTTCTTACCGACATCTTTCGCGCAACTGACACTACAACGTAAGTTTACATACTATCGTATTCCTCCAATGCTCGATTTGGTCAGGAGATCTCCCTCTACTACTCAGTGTTATCAACCCTCAAAAAAGAAAAAAAAAACCACAGCCCGTTATCTAGTAATAAGCCCGTTAATTATCTAGTAATTAGCCCGTTGTCTAATCTGTAGTAAGTAGTAAAACAGAGCATTGTAGGAATGTATTTTATATTTGCATTGCGCCCTTAAGGTGATTTTTCACAAAAACGGCGTTATACATATTTTATCCAAATATTATTATTATTACTATTATTTTTATTTGGTACACACGTGTTTTCTGTTTAACTCATTTCAGAGTAGAAGATAATAGATATTTAAACTCTTGGGACACAAATTCAAATGTTGGCGTTGATTGAAATGGCTTTAACTACATTTGGGTATCATAATCTAATTACCCATGAGCTACTTAAGGTCCGATAGTAAGTGTTCAAAAAGAAAAAGAAGGGGAGATATGTAAATACGAATGTTAGCTAATATTAAAAGCGACAATAACTAAGTGAAAATCGTGAAAACGTTTAGAAATACGACTCGTTGAAAATAGAGCAAAAATCTGGTGGGAAACGTTTTGAGTAACATTGAAAGAAACACTTTGAAATTTTTATATATAACTTGTAAAATAACAGATAATTCATAATAATTTTAGGAGCATACTTTACTTTAGCATATTTCATAAAATAACTTAAAAAATTAAAATGTTCAACGAAAGCATATGTTGTAAATTGGTAGAAATTCGGGATGCCGAATCTTAACCCTCCTCTTCTCCTCTCCTTCATGTGCGTTTATTAAATTATCATTTTTTATATGTTTATGTTTAATCTACCTTCGCGCCCCACGCGCTCTTCTATTCCATTAAAAGCGGATTAATGTAAAAGCTTAAAAGCTGTGTAAATATAAAAGTGTTCTTCTGACGTTTATGAATGACTCATGTAGTCGTTTTTTAAGTATGAATTTAATTTGTTTTACAAACATCCTTTCTTCTTATTTTATTATAACATTAAGGTTTTTGTTTTATATAGTTAATTTCTATTAATTCTATGAATTTCTTATTTAACACAAGGAACAAATACAATTGATTGAATATTTGGCATAATATAAAAAAGATAAAGAGTAATAAAAACTGTTAATTCCCAAAGATTAGGTACTTAAATGAAATTAATACCAAAAAATTTATTGATTATTTATTAGTTTTTAATACAATTTTATTCCAAGTCATCCAGCAGAATATTGAGTTTGACTGATAATTCTTAATTCTAACCCCGCTTTCTTATTTTTATTTCCACCAGCCAAATAATTACGCCTTTGATATTTAAAATCATAAAAATACAGCTTTGCAAGGTTGGATAAAAGAAAAATTATTTCTTGGAAGCGAGCCATCCAATAAAACGGACAAAAGAAACAAATGATTTGTCACGACCAATTAAATAAAACATCATTGTAAACTTTAAAGCATTTCATTTTATTTTCTAGATCTAGATTATTTTGTTAGTCGCTTTAATTAGATCGAAAGTATATTATGACCATTGTGATGTTTCATGTTAGTGGTCTTATTATCATGTTTTAAAATATGATAATTATTATATACATCGGCGTATCATTATTTGTGGTCTTGTTTGTTGCCGAAAAGTAAAATAATTATTAGTTTACTTAATTTATTGCCATTTAGTAGGTAAATATTAACTGTTAAATATTTATTAACCATTCAGTTTGCCTTATTGGCGTTTAGTAGGTACCTAATATTACCTGTTAATTATTTATTATCCATTCAGTTTGCCTGATTGCCATTCATCTGCGAGGTACGTATCTAATATTTTCTCACTCTACAGTAGAATAAAGTCCATGTGGAGGCCACAATTTATACTCGAAAGGTTGCTTAAAATATCTTTAAGATGAAGCCATGCAAAATAATGCAAACTCATACAAAATTATGTATTTTAGTTTTTGAAATTTTATCGCTTAGAAATATTATAGATTCTTCAATTAAATACTGCGTGTAGAACATATTATCTTGGCCCTCAGAAATATCGGGCATTTTTTATAAGTCTTTTAATAAGCATAGAAATAAATTAAGTATTACATCTTTAAAAAAACACTTTCAAGTGCAAACTCTCTTACTGATAAACCGCTTTTCGGAAATGGTTTATTGTTTAATGTGGCAAATTCGGTTTCTTTTATAATAATCGCAAAAAAAATTATATTTAAATCCGAAATTATATTTTACCCGAATTTCACAAAAAAATGCATTTTCCCATTGTTATTTTTGACAACAATCAATACGGCAGCCAGTCGACGAATTTGGATTTTCAAACTGAACCTTATAAGGACTACAGACTTGCCACACCCATTTTGTATCAGTTCGGTCCCAGCTGTGACGGGGAATAGACGTCTTAGACTCCACGAAATCAATTTTAAATTTCCTTGTTATTACAATAAACAATGTGTAAAAAAGGAGTTAATGGTTTTTACTATTAAAAAAATTCTCGAATAACTTTTCTAACCTTTCCAAAAGCTTTTTCTCAAGTATTTTTAAACTCCTCCCGAAAAGGGGCGTGAATTCCGGTATCGATTTTTTCCTGGACTATTGGATCACCTTAACTACGTTTGGTGATCAGATATGAATTGCCAAGTAGGTTCTTCACAACCTTTATATTCCTATGTTTCTTTTTATCCTTGACTCCCTGCTTTCTAGAAATTGTCAAGTTAAAGACGTCGCGCGACGGTCGGTTTCATTGCATCGAATTAAAACTGCCGCAAAATGTTATTAGAATCATTTTGATTGCTCCCAACCCACTGGAGCCAGTAAGACTATCGCATCCCCAATTGCGGTACATTGTTAGGCCGAAGGTAGTGGGGGAGGGGAGGATATGAGAAGAGGAAGGCCGGGAAGTAACAGAATAGTTATTTTTGTACATTTGTTCAATATCAATACGCAGAGACAAAATAATAAAGCAATATGTTCTTAACTTCTAATTTTTATCCTTTGCTTTTACACACTCATACGGGGTCCTTATTTACCTACCCAATTTTTTTTTACCTTAGGTATTATGATATAGGTATATCTTATACTTTGAGTTATATTGTTTAAAAGCCGAAAGGGATTAATGATTCAAATAAGTAATTGTATAAAGACACCTTTTAATTAGATATTACAAGAAAAGGATCTATTTGTATGAACTGCACCACGCTAGTTTGCAACTCCTTATTACTTAACACTTTAACACCCATTCTCTCGTAAAACTTACGTTCAATTAACAGGCATCGACTCGTATAGAATTTATGGAATCTCAACAAATTACAAAAGAAAACGCAAATCACGCACGGTTTTCGACGAGTAAACGGTTTTAAGATATGTAATTTGGTAATCGTACCTCCCCCAAATATTTAGGCTCACCACAATTGTTGCACGAACACCGCTCAGTTCGGCGCCGCTGCTAACTGAATTTCTGCGCGTGGCTGACGTAACAAGATTAACTAATTCCCGCAACAAAGCCGAATCGCGAATAAAATAATACACAGAAACTAAAGGATTGCGTAAACATAATCATTCAAACACCGTGTTATCATATATTATCGATTCGCTTTATGTTTTATCAGTGTTCAATATTGAATTTGGCAGCGGCGTGTTATGGAACCTGGACGCTTTAATTGAAGTTTGTTAGGCCTTCGTAAAAAGATGTTATTTTCAATAGTTTTACTTCGCTCCTTTTAGTTTTTTTAAATGGTTTACAACTGAACTGAATTCTCACTCGAAAATTTTAAATACAAAATCAGAAAAAGATTCGGTCGCATCCGGGAATTGAATTCACCAAAAGGAGTTGCGGCAAGGCTACGATCCTGGGTTCAATTCCTGAATGCGAACTGTTTCAAATTTTTGATCGAGAGTCGCTAATATTGTCTTAGAGGTGGCTGCCAAATTCAACGTTGGGTGCACTTGAGATTTGTGCAGGGTTAGAAGTTGTGTGCTATTAAAGTATCGGCGGACCCAGTACAGTACGCCCAGTTTTTGGAAGGTTTATTTAACTCTGGCTTCGATGGAGCCCCTATACCTGAGCTGGTCATTTATTGTTACACCAAGCATATCAATGGAGGGCCTATTCGGAAGATTGCTTCCATTGAAGAGACTAGTTATTATTCGGTTTCGCCAGAGTTTAAGTAATCTGTATTTTATAATTGAATTGTTTTCATAAATGATATTTTTGGCTGAAAAGAGTTGTTTAATTTTTGGAATAACTTAACTAACTAACTAACTAACTAACCATCACGCCGTTTCCCCGCAGGGGTAGCCAGAGAGGACGGACCGCCAAACATCCCGGTCTTGGCACACATTCCTTGCCTCATTTACATTCATACAACGTCTCATACATTCTCTTCTATTATTCTGACTCTTGACATGGCCCGACTCAAGTATCTGATTCACTTGGTCGTGCCATGTCTTTCTTGGGCGTCCTCGACTTCTTCTACCATTCACATTTGCGTCATATATTCTCCTTACACCCCTTTCCTCGTTCATTCGCTCTACATGCCCAAACCATCGGAGCGTTCCTTTCTTGATCTTATACTCATAACGCTTACATCACTTAAATTGTAATATTTTTTGGAATAACTTGGAATAACTTAAATTGTAATATTTAACCAACGAAGACAATATTAGCGAATCTCACTCGAAAATTTGAAACCGAAAAATCATAAAAAAGATTCGGTCGCATCCAGGAATTAAACTCGTCAATTAGAGCTTCGGCTAGGCTTAGGTTTTTCCTCTTTCAAATTTTTGATTGAGAGTCGCTAATATTATCTTCAATTATTATAAAGTTGCCTTGACCTGGATATTTCGTATGGATAAAGAGCTGCACGAATTTCATGACGCCATAGATCACCATTCGCAAGTTTTTACTGTTTTAAGATAAAATTTTATTACCTACGTTCTGGTTTCTAGAGGGATTTGTGTTTAAAATCAAAATGTTTAAAATTTTAAATTAGATATATGTCACTTGTATAAATCGTTTCCACATCGCAATGTTTCTTGTTGTACTTATTTGTATATTTACATAAACATTAAACCAATCTCCTTTTCCACGTGAAAATTTTATCGCCCGTCGATATTTAAAAACAAAAGCAAAAACGGCCGCCGCTTGAACAAAACAAATATAAAACAATCCACACACTCGACGACGACTGGCCTTTTCCGACATAAGGAACGGGCCGTGTAAAAAGTGCCTTGTTCAAAGTAAAATGATCCCCGTCCCCCGGTAATAAGTTAATGTGGAACGCGGCGTGAACTCCCAAAAATAATGGGAGGATGGCGTAAAGTTTGATACTAACTAACCATGGTATAGGACGCCGCAGAGGACTTTATGACCCTTGTACCCGCTCCGTACGGCTGGACCATGTGCCCTGGCAATAACTCGTCTCTCATTCAGGCGATAGTCGAATAACTTGCCCAAATATTTACCAACCGCCGGCGTCGCGTCCATCTTCCCGCGGATCCCAGAGGTAAACCTTCGGTGTTGCTTGCACAAAGGGTTAATTGAACCAAATCGTTTTCCACGCCAAATAACCACTACTTTCTACTAAAAAGTCTCACTTTGATTTTTTCGATTAAAATAATTGTTATTGACTGCTCTCACACCGATAATTTTGCCATAAATACATTGTAAATCATTATGCAGACATTTTGAACTGCACCTGAAAAACACAAACTCAAACTGGCTGGATGTATCTCTTGATGCAAAAATTACAAAAAGTTATTTTTACTGTTTTCACTATTCTTATTGCTTATTTGTTCTATCGTTTTTTTTACTTTTGTTTTGGTTTGTGTTGTAATACCTACATACATCGACCAAATACCTACGTACATTGGAACTCAATCGGTTTATCATAGATTCATTTTATCTTAAAATTATCTCGTAAATGTGCTGTTTGATTAATAAATATAAATTTTAAAAATAACATTGCCATGTTTAGTGATCAGATCTGAGTAGTCAGGTACTTTCCAATCATACTCTTCCCCATCCTGATCTCCTCTCCACTTCTTTAACATTTAAATTTTAATTAAATGAAAATAAATGACTTTGTATAAACGCCACTACACAATCAATATTATCATCATGTTTCGAAAACTACGTTTTCTTCGTCAGGATAAGATTAATAATAAAAATAACAATCGACAAACAAGTATAGATCCCTTCCATCAATTTGGGAGGCGGGAATGGGTACCGCCGCCCCAGGAACCTTTATTGGATAACCAACACCTCTGCCATAGGTCACCCCAAGTGGTTCGCTACGTTTGGTGATTTAGGAAGGGTGCCCCGGTTAATGGGGTGAGATTTGTCTAGGTCTTGGAGGCGGATGACCAGGACACACTGAACCCCATATACCCCTTAAATTCTTTTCCTCCTTTGAAATCTCCTCTCCTTCCTTTCCTTAAAAAAACCCACAGCATCCGCAAAGATGATATAGGAAAATAATTTCCCTCAGGGGCCTCCTTTGTGAGCTCAAGTAAAAAAAAACAAAAAAGAAAGGTAAATAAGAACCGCAGACAAAATATAAAATTTTAAAATTATGTCTTTCACAGGGCGATACTGAAATTATATACATTTTTATATTGATTACCGATATTTGTCCATCTTCAATAGATAAACCTTCACCATATTTCTTGCATTTATGGCCATTATGGGCTAATCAACTTCAACTATACGCGCCTTGCATCAAAAAATAAACTAGGAAATTATCAAAAAAATAAACAAATTTTTTATTATTAATTTCACGCAAATTTTTAACGTTTTCACACCCTGTTAAAATAATTGCAAGCAAGCAAACACTCGTAGTCTAATAAATTAAGTTAGAATTAGTGCCCGACTCAATAATATTTAGCAAGATGCAAATATTTGGAAAAGAAATCACGAATAATTTAGTGTTTTGTTTAAAAACAAGACGATAATATAAACCAAGTAGGTAGGTACATCTTAACAATTAGAAGATCTGTTAACAGTTTAGTAGACTTCGCGTCCAAAAAAATATTTTTCTATTATTCTCTTAGTTAATAAATGCAAACCAAAATTGTCTGAAATCATAAGATTGTAAATAGGTACTTAAATACCTACCTCCTAAATTATAAACCATATATTTTATGTAATATTTATTTTGATTTCAAATAAGGTTTCACAATTTATCCTAAAGAATCGTCACCATCTCAATGCCGATTCTTTTTTCAAACTTTCTTCGGCCAGGTAGGCAGGTATACGTCCAAGCGAGAGATCGTACGTGACACGTGACGTCATCGTGACGTCATCGTTCTACTAGATATCTTCAGTCTTTTTCGTTTTCAAACAAGACGCTCTCGCTGGGACTAGTTTAGGTATCATCATATTATATCATAAAGTGGATATCATTTAAAGTGGATATGAAGACAGCAGATTGCCTAAAATGGAATTGGAACACAAATAAATTTATCGAAAGACGAAATGCAAAACGATCGAGTTAAAACAGAGCATCGCTTCGCTCAGTCAAAAAGACATCAATAATTTGTTATTAGATCCACTTAGGAGACCCTGAAGAAAAAGTCCTCAGGGTCTATGTCAACTTTGGGGATGCTGGGTTGAGAGCCTTTTTAGGGAAAGGAAAGGGGGGAAGTTCTGAAGGAAAGGGTAGGGCAGAAATCTGGGGAGTCAATGTGTCGAGGAGTGACGGACGTATGAATCTATCCCTCCCACTGCGATACAAGGCGATGGGTCGAGGGAGTCTTCCTCAACCATTCTCTCCCGATCCGGCCCGCCACCCAGCAGGTGCGCAAACGCATTCACCGCCAAAACCTAGACAAACCTCACCCCATGAACCTGGTCACCCCTACTAAGTCTCCAAGGATGTTGGTTATCCCGATCAAAATTATATCGAAAATCTTTCACATCCTCTTAAGAAATAACCAGAGAAAACCAGAAATATGTCATTTTCAAATCAGATTTTAGACGTATTGACTCTTTTCCACAAAAAATTATAAATGGATTTCGAAAGATTGTTCTTTTATCTAGCAATTGCATGTAATAAATTTTGAGATTTTTTTAAAATTTTTAGTATAATAAGGTTATTCCATAGGTCGTTGGCAGATTTGTTAAATTTTCAAAAAAGATTTTGTATTATACCACACCCATTTCAAATAATATAATCATGCAGTAAAATAAATCAATACATTATCTAGCAAACGCATGTTTTAGAATTTTAATTTTAGTTTCAATAAAATCATTCAAAAATATGTACGTACATGTGTTTCTTGACGAAAATTGTTCCATTTGTGTATTTATTTGCGCACTTACAAACTAATATATTTCAGATTTTTTTAACGTTCTTATTAAATTTAGACATTATTAAAAAATGATAAATACTTATAATCAAAAAATAATTACAAAAATTACATTATTTTAATAGTTTTATCATCACGTCTTTCAGCATTTTTGGATGAAGGTATAAATTAAAGCTAATTTGGATTGAAATAAATTCGATATTGAGTTATAATTTTAAAAAGCTGGTACGGAGAATAATTAATCTTTCTCATTGTAACCGCCCTGCACGATAATAAGAACAAGTTTCTTCCGCTGGCTGGTTAAACGCTCTTAAATGTAGTATTTATTACCTTGCATGCACACATTCGTAATCCCAATAATTTCAGTTTACATTGAAAACATCACTTTGTTTATCAGGTGTTTTGCAATGTCCAGTTAATATAATTTACTACACGCATTCACGTGTTGTGTATAACGCAGAAGAGATTCAAAGTGATCTTCATGTTGCTATGTTGATTTAGATTATTACAGGTTTCGATGAAATTTATGTTACTTGTACTCCACGTGAGTTAAGAGAGATTCAGGCGAACGTGTAATGTATACTACAAGAATATATAATATTATTTATATATTTAACTTTACATTTAAGGTAATATGGCTGCACAGTCTCAATCAATATAAGGCATTATTGAGAGTAAATCTCTGTTTCCACTAATCGTGATGTTAGAAATATTATAACGATCGACTTATAAACGTGAAATGCGGTTCAACTGTGTCCATTCATTTCAAATTATTCAATCAGCTTTTTTCGTTTCATATCTAACTCGCTGTTTGTATAAGCGGCAACGGAGTTTGCTTTTTTAACCGTAGTGAAATAGAACAGTTTGTTTCAGTACGTGAATGTAGTGGGTAGGTTCTGTTTCCGCCATTTATTTACAAGTGCCTTTCAATCCGGTAAATTTCAAGTCACGGTAAATCAATACGATTCCGTTGAATAATAATATATTTGTTTTTGTCAGAGGTAGATAGATTATCGCAATATTGTTTGTTTACAGCAAAAGTGACAGTCGCCTTCTAAACTAAGTCTTTATTGCAATCGCTGATTTTAACTACTGCTAACTGTTACGTGGGTGCTAATACAAAACTGTTTATATTATTAACGGATTAACAGAATATTACTCTAATAAATTGATAAATAATAAAATGTGTCAATGAAGGCTTCAAGCATCAAGGATATTTTAAACCATAATAAATTATGCGTTTAAAAAAAAAATATATATATATAAGATTAGCACCATCTCACAACATCTTCCTCCCAAATTCTCATACCCAAATTGATCGGGATGTACGACCAAGACAGCCCGTCTGCTTGGTTCAATATATTCGCACCTCACAATCGCGCGTTCCACCATTCAGAATTGAAACGTGGCTTGAAATGGCATTAGCCGTGTTTGGTGACTAGATCTGAATAGCCAGGTACTTCCCCACCTTCCTCTTCCCTAACTCCTTTCCTTCCCCACTGCCTTCAGCCTCACAACATACCTCAAATTGGGGATGCCATAGTCTCACTGGCTTCAGACGGGAGCAGTTGGGACTCTTGTGCGATATTCATATTAAAAAAAGGGGATCTCCTTCCCCTCCCCACTACCTTCAGCCTCTACCCCAATTAGAGATGCCATAGTCTCACTGGCTTCAGACGGGAGCAGGTGGGACTCTTGTGTGGTATTCATATAAAAAAAGCCAGGTTTGGTGACCAGATTTGATAGCCAGGTACTTCCCCACCTTCCTCTTCCCTATCTACTTTCCCTCCCCACTACCTTCAGTCTCACAACATACCTCAAATTGGGGATGCCATAGTTTCACTGGCTTCAGACGGGAGCAGTTGGGACTCTTGTTTGGTATTTATATAAAAAAGGGGATCTCCTTCCCCTCCACACTACCCTCAGCCTCACAACATACCTCAAATTGGGGATGCCATAGTCTCACTGGCTTCAGACGGAAACAGTTGGGACTCTTATGCGGCATTCATATAAAAAAATCCAGGTTTGGTGACCAGATTTGAATAGCCAGGTACTTCACCACCTTCCTCTTTCCCATCTCCTTCAACTCCTCACTACCTTCAGCCTCTCAACATACCCAAATTAGGGATGCCATTGTATCACTCGCTTTAGACGGTTGGGAGTAGTTTGGAGTATTATGCGATATTCATACCAAAATATTAAAAAAAACCCTTAAATTTTGTATATTTCCATGAAATGTGACACTGCTTTATGAAAGTACAAAATATTACTAAGTCTTCATATTGTTTCAACCTACTAAGTTTGTAGCATTCACCATTCTGGTAAATCACTGAAATAAAAATAAAATAAAACGTGAAAAATAGGCCTTAAAACTTAATGCCTAACCCCGAAATATTATATCTTCTTCTTACGATAAAACATGGAAGGCCTCTTTACCAGTCGGAACGATTTAAGAAATCGATATTTTTTATCATAATATACAACCGTAATTCATGGACATGACCTCAGCAAAATGTTGGTGTGATTTGAATACTCGTGTAGAACAAGAGTAGACCAATCTAGAAGACGTAGAAACAAATCCAGACAGAACAGTTAGGAGTTCGAGGCACCCAAACATAACTTACCGCCGCGGTGCGTGAGAACATTTAATTCCTTACAAAGCATCAGAATGGTAATTAAAATTATCTGATTGCGTTTCAGAAATGAAACGAATAAAAGAAAATAATAAATAATGCTCAAAATAATGTACAACAGCAAAACTGGCATGTAAGGAATGAGCGGAGCGCGCATAAAACACAGATAACGTATTACGTGATTGTTTCACTTTGTATTTATTTGTATAGAACTAATTTTGAAATCAGCAGCGCGGTATGAGCTTTTGACACGCCACAGTGTCCATATTTTACCCCAGCCTTATCAAACGGTCTCCGGCGAATAGCCCAATGATAAGTCGGATCCCTGACTCATCATTTAAAGTCACATTAGGCCGTCATTATGGTGGTTTTATTGCCTCTTTTGCAAAGCCAATTTGGTTTCTCCTAGGACAGGACCATGGGAATAAAAATTAAACCCTGACAAACAAAATCATCCTTTATTAAGTTAAATCACTCGTATCAATTATCGTGGTTAGGCTTAGTTAAAAAAGATTTAAAGCCGAAATAATTAAATGGTTAAATATATAAAAAAGACGGAACAGAGAACCTTTTAGAATAAATTATTATTCTTTCTAACGTGTAGATACTATGAGACCTTTTCGTGTAGGGAGTAAAAACCAAATCTTATTTACATCAGTGAATAATTTTTTAATCTTGGTTATTTATTGTACTAACCCACGTTGGTACCGAAAATTGCATGATGCCTATATGTTCAGTAATATGGGGACCAGTGGATTTAACATACTCTCAAATGATTGAGAAAGTGCACAAGAAGTTTCTGAGATATTTGTATCTTAGAGACTTCGGATATTATCCCTGGTTATATCCATCAGCCTTTTTGTCCGGCATGCTGGGTATTAATAGCCTCGCCGAAAGAAGGAAAACTGCTTTGCTGACAACAGCATATAAACTTTTAAACGGTAACATCTGTATTCCCGATATATTACAAAAATTTGAGTTTTATGTCCCCGACAACTTCACAAGAGCACGCAGACACAGAACTTATGTTGTTCCTAGATGCAGAACTAACTTACCATTAGTAATGCCGCTCGGAAAAATGATTATTTTACTAAATTTCCCGCCCCCTGATATAGATAGTTTTAAACTAAATATTGATCAATTCAAAAACGCTATTATTACTTAATAAAATAAAATGTATGTTTATTATTGGTTATGTATAACTGTAAATGTGCATTTAAAATAAAATAAATAAATAAATAAATGTTGTATGAGAAATGTAATCGACTTTTTAATATATATAATGAAAACAAATAACTTAGTGCACCACTATTTTATTATTATTATCGACATCAACGTTTTCTTCATACGAATAAAACATTGTTTTTGAAACATGTCGATAATGATAATAATATAGTGGTGTATACTAAGTTATTTGTTTTCATTATATCAATACTGACGAAAGACTTTTTAATATTTCTAATGTTAATATTATTGATACTGACAATTCGTGGTGGAATTCCATAACAAAAGAGAAGAAGGAAAGCCATCTTCAGACTGATGACTTTAACAAGCTGAAACCGGTTTCGGTCAAAAAATAAATGTGGAAATAAGTTTTATTATATTATTAGTAATCGACTACTTATAGAAAATAATATGAATTCATAAGCTTCCAGATTCAACTACGTAAAACTAGAAGTCAGGATTTATTTCAGTGCAGAAATTCTGGGACTAACTACTATATGTATTCCTCTTTGCCAAGAATACTAATGGAGGGAAATAATTATACCAAGTCAGTGGACATCTTCAATTTATGTTTAAACAAATATAAAATATTGTTTCTTCAAACTTCGCAAAATTACTTTGTGGCATCATTTTTCATATAATGAATAACTGATTACTTTGTATAAAACCACTATTTTTAAAACAATATGAACATGTTTCGACAACAATGTTGTCTTCATCAGGATATTCAACATTGTTGTCGAAACATGTTGATATTGTTTTAAAAATAGTGGTTTATACAAAATAATCAGTTATTCATTATATAAAATATTGTTACTGAGACAGTTCAGTTATGTACAATGAGTGCTGTATATTTCTTATTAGTCATATGTAATGTTTGTAAAAGCCCCGAAAAAGAGCGTTAATAAATAAAGAAATAAAATGTGCATTTTTGAGATAGAATAATAAAAACTAGGTTGCAAGTTGCAATGAGTTATTACTTATTACTAGTACAATATATCGATGCTCTTGCAGATTTCATTAGGTCCACTAACATAATGGTGTCAAGCAAGGCCGTAGCCAGGGGGGGGGATCAAGGGGGATTGATCCCCCCCGAAATTGACATTGACACCGAGGAGGTAATTGATTTGTTCGCTGAAAAGAAAGCTAGAAGACTAAATTTAATTTTGTAATTATAAAAATACACCATAAGATTGAAAGTAACACCATTTAATTTATTTTATTAAAAAAATATTTTTAAAACTTAACGTATTACGTTCGGGGGAGGGGGGTCTTCAAAATACCACGCTTGGTACAAATGAGCGGCGGGGGGCTTAGGTTTTTAGTCACCGGGACCGGTGGGGGGGGGGGGGGGGGGGGGGGGGGGGGGGAGGGTTAAAAATTGCAAAACGTAGTATAGGTACGTTCCCTAAGCACTGTTTCACCAAACAAACCCCCCCCCCGAATTTTTTTTCTGGCTACGGCCTTGGTGTCAAGCACGATATTTCAAAATTAAACTAAGAGACCGTAAGACGTTACCCCCGTTGAATTAGATCTCGATCCTCTAGGAATGCCAGCAGAACGTCGATTGAAAATTGATTGAAAGCGCTGTAGAGAGACATCTGTTGACAAAATCATATAATTTTAGTGAAGGCAAATTGATGAGCCAATAAGTTAAAAACATATATCTGATTAACATATCCGTGGAGCCTGCTAATCAAAAGTCTATATATTATTCATTATTATTGATGTAGCCGGTTTTCCGGTTTTCGTCAGATGTAGGCACTTACCATAATATTGGACGCAAACCTTATCAACGAAGTCTTTTATACCTCGTGGAGAAGTTGGTTTCACCATATCAGTAATGAAATGAATCATTATAGTTAATTTAACAACATTTTTATGCTTTATTGATATTGTACCTATTTATGTTTTACTACTTCATGATGACTATACCCTTTAAAAACCAGTCAATCTGCCGTTCAGTATAGTATAATATTCTTATAAACCGCTGACCTTTAGTCTGGCAAGTTAAATGCCACCCAATCTGTCAGGCGCATCAATAAATCACGTATAAAACCCATCAAATAAATCCGCAATATATTGAAGAATACCACTCGATCGACTATCACTCCGTGCTTGGTTTATCCAAGTAGAATAACGTATAAACAACGACAGAATATTGAAAATGTTCCTTCGGTCAAAGCGGGGCGAGTCTTTCATCCCACGTTTTGTTAATCAGATATTAACGTTTCCTATTTACTAAATGTAGGTACTGGCCGTACGTTGTAGAGTTACTCGTTATCTTATTGTATGGTTGCCATCGACTGTCATACAAGCCCATACTTTTACTAACAAGGGATACACATTCCCTAACAACGATCATGAGAACGGTTTGTTCTTGCTTATTATATCCTACGTCTTATTAAGCCGGCCCCATAAAGAATACGATAGATTGTTCAGTGTTTATTCTATGGGGATCGGTTTCACGTGTACGGTTAAATATTGCCAATTTATTCCTCGTTAAATGGGCATGAATATAATAACACTAGAAAATTATCATGAACAGAATAGGATAACTGGAAATAAATAAACCTGGTAAAAAAGTTTCATATCTCTTCAAATCAGTTCCTAAAACCAAAGTTCTGAGTGTGTTACAAATTAAAATATGACCCCCTTAAAATTTTTGAATAACAATAATTCATTAAATATGTTGCTTCAAAATTAAGGATATTGTTAACGAGTAATATTTTAAAACCAACTGTCTGTTTTTGCTTGTTTAGGGTTTTCAGATGGTTTAATACTCGTATATGTACGAGTATATCAATCAATTTGTTTTTCCATGCATCGCGATTATCTTTTAAAACTAAAGTGGTTGTTTCCTTCATTTATTGTTTTATATCGGTCTAATATGCACAAACGTCTGCAAAAAAGAGCTATCAAAAAACGTTTAACAAACCAATCATGAGAATTGCAAATAATAAGCTAATCTGGCGGAGAGATAAACCGAACAATGGAAGCTGGGCTCCGTGGACCATCGAGCATTGATATCATCGTTACTAGGGAATGCATGTAGACTGTACTTGTACAGGTACAGTAGACCTATGGACTGTGGACTCTAGACTCACGGACGTAGGCAAGACCTACCTAGCCCTTATCTCCCGTAGGGGATTGTCATTTTAATACGACTTATGCAATTTCTATATCAGATCGGTGACAACATTGCCATCCAGACAGTCGCTTTTCAATAAGCCACATTTTATTGCACGGCGAATATGGAATTGTACTGGCTCTCTGTGCAGTGGGGAATTGCCTTCTCAAGCGGAATAACTGTGTTTTTATTCAACGGTAGGTTTATTCTCAGAATTATACAATTATTTGAAACTAAATAAATGTGTTTAATTTGTAAACAAATAAACGATAAAAAAATTAAATAAAGAAAATCTCAAGAACTGGTAAGGTAAGATATGAGCAAGATTTAAAAAAAAATCAAATTGAGCTACCGCTCATTTAAAACTTGGTTCAATTTTTTTACCTACGTATCAAATATGTTGCCGTATACCTATGCCAACTATGTTAAACCCGTTAAACATATTTGGCGCTCAAAGTAAAACCAACAGTTCTTTACGTATTAAAGTTTCATAGTTGTTTCACGGATTAAACTTAGGTAATGTGTATTTTTAGGGTTGCTGCCCAATAGACCCAAAGGAATAATTTGATTTAGAAAATGGGATGAATAGGTCAATTTTGAAATAGGCCTTTCAAGGAAAGATAAAGTAGGTATTGGAATAGGTATGTTCATCAATTTTAATAATTTCTGTCAATTAAAATATTTAAAGTTGGACAAATTTTTCGTTGAGTTTTGGCGTTGGACAAATTATTGTCGAAATCATTTAATAAGAAAGAGGTTTGTATCGGAAAGTGTTTTCTTTGCTGTTTTTTTTCTTTTGATTGGTGACTGATCTAAATAAATAACAATCAGGCCACTTTTCCGTTCATTGTGTTGGTATACACTCCTTGCGCTTTTCGCATTCATACATCGTCTCTTACATAGGTACCTACTCTTTCGCGATCTGACTCTTGACATGATCCGACACAAGTATTTGATTCATTTGATCATGTTATGTATTCCTTGGAGGTCACCTACTTCTACCATTGAATACTGTACACATTATCTCCACATTTAAGGCCCTGAGAAAAATAATTTCCTTCAGGGCCTATGTCATCTTTGGAGATGCTGTGTGGGGGGTCTTTTGTGAAAAGGAAAGTGTGAACATAGATCTTAAAGAGACCAAAAGGGGAAATACGAAGGCCGGTAAATTGTTCCAAAACCGAGCTGTTGAACTCAAGAACGATTCGTAGAAGCGACCCGTTCTCACCCATTGACAAATTACAAACGTGTACAAATGTCGGGCGCGTGTTTGGCGTATTTTCCAACTGTGAACTAGTGCTAATGACAAAGAAATTGAAGAATCAATGACGCTAGCTCCTCGGAGTATCTTCCACTGTAACACCGGTATAACAAGGACAGCATTTCCACTGATGCATGTGCCCTAAAGATTGCAATCCGTTTGTTAAAATAAAAGAATCTATTAAATGAGTACAAAGTCGAGGGTTTTTCAGGTATTTTGGAGCTCCAGACCAGAGGTGGCTCGCACTGGGGCGCACTAATAGTAGTGTACTATTAAATTATCTGCGAGCCTTGTTACAGTACCTACGCCCAGCTTGGGAACAAAAAATGTAACTTAGAAAACTTAGCCATTTTAGAAACTAGAAAAAGTGTTAATAGTCAATTAAACATTATTAAAAACCATTTTTTTTTAAATAATCCCCTTTCTTAAATTTATTTTCATATTAATACTTACCTTTTATAATATTTTTTTTTCGTTAGTTGTTTTTGGGGTGTTATGCCGTGTTGCGCTACCTCCTTCTTTAGCCAACGTTTCGGTAGACGTGTATCTGGTAGACATTTACCGGATCTGCCGGATCTGCCTGATGATGGACCCTGCAACGATGTCCGAAACGTTGGCTAAAGAAGGAGGTAGCGCAACACGGCATAACACCCCAAAAACAACTAACGAAAATGCTTTTGGCCGTGAAAATATTAAAACGCATCTAATTAATTTTTGTTATTTAGACTGCTTGATTATTATTGTTAATAGTTTAAAATTCTTTTTTTATTATTACATGAATACAATTTTTTTACATAGGTATTGTAAAGTAATTTTTATATTTCATTTTACCTGTATAATTGCTTTTTACGATACTTTTAAATAATTAATCACCTCTCCCAAAAATATTTTTGTCCATAGTTCTTATTTGTTATTTTTGTTTGTCTTTTGTTATCTTATCCTTACGAAGAAACCTTTAGTTTCGAAACGTGTTGATAATTTTAATTAAATGGTGGTGTTTTCCAAAGTTAATTTTTTTCATTTAATTAAACAGGATGCCGCAAAGTGATTTTGCAAAGATCGAAGAATAAAAAAAATATATCCATGAAAACTGGCAAAAAATAAACAGAAATACGCCACGGACATTCATTCTAGCATAATAAACGTTATAAGGAAGCTGGATGTCTTATTACAAGGATAATAGATCTTCGATATGGAAGATATGTCAACCGGGAGCACTCTCTCAGATATAAAATATATAACTTCTACCTTCCTGTCTATACCTTCTTCTGTTTCGTCTCTACTCCGTGGGAGGCAGCCCTATCTAATCACACATCTGTCTGGTCATCCGCGTAACCCACGATTCTATGGAGATACCGAAATGCTCGCTCATGATACGCGACGTGTTAAAAGGGACGATGCTGCTTCAATGCAATCGAGGATGCTTGCTGTAGTTAGAAGGAACTTTTTTACTCGTGGATAGATTACTAAAATGTGAATTGGAATAAATTATATATCTTAGAGAGAATACAGCATTTGTGAGCCATTGTGGGAAAGAAACCACTATTTTGCATATTTTTTGAAAAAAAAATGTTTCTTTTATTTTTATTTATTTATTCACGCATTAAAGGTTTTTTAGACGGGGCCCTGGAAGAAGGAGAACCTCATGGCTGAAAAACCCGAGACAGTGGTTTGGCCGTGGCTACCGTGGAGCTGTTCCGGGCCGCAGTAAACAAAGTCCGCATAGCCAACATGATAGCCAACGTCCGTTGAACGGACAAGGCACAAGAAGAAGAAAGAATTAAAGGTTTTTACGTATATAGATACATTATTATAGGTTATTTGACGGCCTCCGTGGTCGAGGGGTAAGGCTCTTGACTAGCAATCCGAAGGTCGCGGGATCGAATCTTGGTGTGCAATAATAAATTTTATTTGATTCATTTGTGTTATTTCATAATTAAATCACTTAAAATAATATATACTATATTTGCGTCATGTTTCAGAGTGGAAGATACTCTCAGTATCGCCCTGGCGTAAGACCACCCTTCAGAATTGAAACGTTGCTTGAAATGGCTTTAGCCGTGTTTGGTGACCAGATCTGAATAGCCAGGTACTTCCCCACCTTTCTGTTCCCCGTCTCGTTCCCTTCCCCACTAACTTCAGCCTCACAATATACCCCAAATGCGGATGCTATAGTCTCACTGGCTCCAGACGGGAACTGATGGGACTCTCATTAAAAGTGAAGAAAAAATTTAAAAAAAGGTTAAATAGATTACTTTAGGTTAGGTTATGCGTATTTTTTTTCATAACTTTTAATGACTTTTCTAAGGGGTGTTGAAATTGCACGATTCTGTGTTGTCATGAAACCAATACTAGTAGATATGAAGTTTCATTATCATGTAAAGTTTACAAAGGAGCTCTATAAGTGTAAGTATAATAAGAGTAAAAAAAAGAGCTCTATAAGTGTAAGTATAATAAGAGTTAAGTTACTATAAAAGTAGTTACAGAGTAATGTTTCTTGTAAAGCAAGTTTGTAATTAGCAAACCTTTATTACGACCGATTGGATTTTTTTACAAAACATAGCTAAGTTAACTTAGTGATGAAAGGTGCTCATGAAAATATATGAAAGATATAAGTAGTCATGTACAAGTTTATAATATAATAATAAAGGGTGCATAACTAGTTCAAGTACCTTAATAGTTTATTTACATGAACTTCAACAGTTTTTTATGAAGCACTAACTGGTTCCCGGCTTGCGGTGCAATGTCACATTCAAAGAATATGCTCCCCTCCCGCGTCCCCTTCCCCTCCCGCGTTCCCCTACCACCTTCCCGCCTTCCCTCTCCCCTCCCCACTCTCCCGTTCCACCAACATCCCTCGTCCCGTTCTAGTTTCATTTTTTAAACAGCTAGCGCGCCACTTATTACATTTTTTTCCATTTTTCATACATTACAAAAATATTCATTTTTGCATATTATAAGAATTAACAAAAATTAATATTCATAATAATCAATCAAATTTGGTAGATACCTATCAAACGCGCCTTTTTAAAATTGCTAAAATTCATGATTCGATTCAAAGTAGGTAGTAGGCGAGTACTTTAAATAAATTAATGAATTTTGATTTGACAATCATTATTTTGCAAAATGTCATTCTCAATTTTTATAATTTTTGACAGTATTGCAAGAGTTTATGTAATTATTAAAAATCTTTTCAGATGTATTGTCATGTGGTTGTAATAATCCAGTAACCTTCGCGGAAGTTTAAATAAGGTATTTTGAAAGTTTAAAACAATTCCTATGCTTAATAGGTGTAGCAATACATAGACATCTCATATACTCACATACTCATATACCCACATACATACCTACACCCAAGCAAGCATATTTTGATTTATATGTAGATATATTGATTTTTATAATTAGCAACTTTTGTTACGCTGGATTAGGGTGTTTTACAGAACATATAACAATAAATGGCGCACTAGAAAAAAAATCCAACAGACTGAATTTTAGTTTAGAGATTGATTGGTGGAGGATGGTGGCACTGGTTGGTGACTTTTAGAACTGACACTGAATCGTGGTTAAGTAGATAAAATCTTCTCCGTCAATAAAATCAAAGGGTTAGCATCTTTGAAGTAACTGTTTATCCTTCAAAAGACATGACAATACTCTTGTTTGTTTGTTCCGTTTCTTTCAATAGTTCACTTATAAAAAATTGTGTTAACACAAGAACGAAGCCGGATATCAACTTCTCTGTCATTTTTATAAAAAAAACATACCATCGTAAGTTTAGTATAAACCATAAAAATATCAACATAAATAAAAATATTACGGTTTCTCGGAGAAAAAAATCCATCATTATCAAAAAAAATATATGTTAATTTATCAACATCGTTTTAGTTTCTAAAAAACATTCCAAAGTGGGTTACCAAAGAAATCCTATTAAATGCACAAAAAAAACTAATATCACACTTTTGGAAATAACTTCCTTATCTCATTTAACGAGCGCTGATCTGTAATTATGCATAAAATAATCCCAATAATCACTTCTGATTATAATAAAATAATATACATAGAATGTTTGGGGACCAGTATTTTTTTAACACGATCTAATAAATATGGGTTTTATGGTCATTTTTCTACGACGGGGGTCATCGTTTAGATAAATTATAATGAGTTACCATCTTTTATGCATGTCTAATGGGTTCAAAATTAAATCTTAATATTTACAATACCTACAACTGTCAAAATGTATGGTCGATAGAAACAATATCATTATCATATTAACAGGTTTGTTGCATGCATATTATTAAATATTTTGGGTTCACGACATATTTTAATAACATAATAGACAATTTACAATATTTATTATCGGTATTATGCATTTTTAAATAATTTTTTATCGTTTGCTGAATGTGTCGTTTGAAATAAATATGATCACATTTAATTTTAAATGAAAATTATGCGTATTAGCTGCAAAGTATTGATTAAACACGTCTAGGTGGGTCACTAGTTCATTAGGTGTCCCGAATAAGAGGAATTATGTCCTTGAATGGCAATAGATTTTTCACGTTGGATTCCAATTTTGTAGTAATTTAGTAGGTATCTATACGGGTTGAGCCGTTTCTTCTAGTAGTTTTATAATAATTCAAGCGCAGATTCGTGTGAAATCACGCTATATCGTAAGACAATTAAAATATGACATTATAGATAAGTACCGTTCTACTTTATCGCTTGTCTGAATTTTTCACACAATCAGTTCCAATTTTGAACAATGTGTCCAGGAGTGACGGAATCCGTTCCTCCCATCGCGGTGCAAGGCCGGCTGGAGAGGTCAAAAGGTCTTCGTCAAACAGTATCTCCCGATTCGGCCCGCCACGCAGTGGATGGGCAAACGCATCCGCCTCCAAGACCTAGACAAACCTCACCCCGTGAACCTGGGCTCACCTGCTAAGTCACCAAACGTAGCGAACCACTTGGGGTGACAGGGAAGTTGGTAATCTAATAAGTGGTTCCCGATACTCATACCTGCCTCCCAAATTGAATCCACACAGCATCCCCAAAGATGACATAGGCCCTGAGGGAAATTATTTTCCTCAGGGCCTCCTGTGTGGAGCTCATGTAAAAAAAAACACAGCATCCCCAAGGATAACACATGCCCTGAGTGTAATTATTTTCCTCAGGACCTCATGTGTGGAGCTAATGTAAAAAAAAAGAATTCTAAGTGAAATGAGCACTCCTACACAAATTTCTATATAAATCTTCATTTTTTGTTAGTGTTGTAAAATGAACACGTGACATTCGAACCATTCGGCCACTGACCGGTAAGTGATATATTGATACCTATATTATATATATTTTTTGATTTTTGGAATAACTTAATAGGTTAAACCTCAAATTGTAATATTTAATCATCGAATACGGTTATTAATGACTTTCAACGGAAAAATGTGAAACAGAAAAATCAGAAAAAGATTCGGTCGCATCTTAGACTTGAACCCAGTCTTGTCGGGGTTTCTGTTAAAGTAAAGCGCACTCAAGGTGAAACAACCACTTGTCTCCAGGGCTGGGCAAAATACATGCTTTGTTGTAATTGAAATACAAATTACAAAATACTTTTTCGCATGTATTTAAAATACGAAATACAAAATACTTTCAAGTCGTGTATTTGAAATACAAAATACAAAATACTGTATTTTAACTATTTTTTTCTTTCAAATACAAAATACAAATTACAAAATACATTTGGTTTTGGTAGAACCTTTGGTTGCAATAAATTGTCGTAAATGCCCTTATCTAAAGGTACGTTTCCACAGAAGAAATAATACGAGCAGAGTGAAACAGAGACGTGCAAAAATTGACCAATCATATTGCTCAAAAGACACATCTCATCTCCGCTTCACTTGTAAAATTTGTGGTAAAAGACTCAGGTGTTAGATAATATAATAATAATGTATTATTTACGACATTTATATAGCGCAGTTTTGTGTTATTTCTAGTGACCGACCGAAGGTTCGGTTTCGGTTTCGGCAAGGTTCGGTAAAAAATATCTATTTTCGGCATCAGTTTCGGTTTCGGCAGAAAATCTGTCGAACCTTCGGCCGCACCGAAACTCTGCATTCGTGAATTATCGCGTGCCGTTTGACTGACTTCGGGTGAGTTTGTGGCTCGTGTGTCATCCACCATCATCAATTGAGTTCGCCGGCTGTTCCGGCGTGCTTGTATTTATATGATCACAAACTTCAATTATTTTTATTTAACAAGTGTAAATAAAAATTAAAATCTAGTCTCCTTCAACGGAAGCAATCTTCCAAACAGTCCCTCCTTTGATGTGCTTGGTGTAAGGCCCTCCGTTCATGGAGTTACTTACAATCTACGTAATTGTGACGAAACCACAAGTACCCTGCAGATGTACTACTTTTTAATGCTAGTCTCCGTACACGGCGCTATCCGAAATATACTGAACTTGATCATTTTTCACGTGCAGCCGTGGAGTTAACACGCTGTCAACGTCATTTCTGTCAAACGTCAAATGAATAAGTATCAGATACAAATGATGCGACGCGTCGCGTGCGATCAGCACTGTCGGTATCGTGATACTGATTGGAAACCGACAGCCACCGCGTTGCGCCGTGAACGGGCACCAGCAAAATCGTTCGGGGGGTACTTACGATCAGCGCGAATGATACGCGCACGAAGATCAAGTATCTTGTAAGTATCTCCATGAATGGAGGCAGTAACTCTAAGTGACCAGCTCAGGTATGGGGGCTCCATCGAAGCCAGAGTTTTAGACTCTCAGACACTGGGCGTACTGTACAGGACCCGCAGATACTTTAATAGTACACAACTGCTAACACTGTACAATTCGCAACTGCGCCCCACTACTGAATTTGGCAGCCACCTCTGGTCTGAAGCCCCAAAATACCTTAAAAAAAACCCTCGACTCTGTGCAGAAACCGGTGGTCCAATTGATAGATTCTCCTAACACAAACGGATTGCAATCTTTAGAGCAAAGGCGTCAAGTGGGAATCTGTCCTTGTTCTACCGGTAATACAATAGAAGATACTCTGAGGAAATAGCGCCATTGATCCCCTCAGCACCAGTGCTTAGTCGGGAAACATGCCAAACATGCGCCCAACATATGTGCACGGTTGACATTAGTCACATGAGAACGGGTCGTTTCTATGACTCATTCTTGAGTTCAACAGCTCGGCTGTGGAACGTTTTGCCGGCCTCTATGTTTCCTCCCTCCTACAACATGGGTCTCTTCAAGACCATTTACTTCTTCCTCTTCCCAAAAAGACCCTCCATATAGCATCTTCAAAGATGACATACGCCCTGAAGGAAATTATTTTCCTCGGGGCCTCTCATGTGGAGTTAATGTAAAAAAATGTTGTGATTGTAAACGCAATTAAAATTATAATACTCAATTTATGAGGTCCTTACTTTATAGTGAATATAAGTGTAAAAAATAAGCCGAATTTCTGTAAACAATAGATTTTTAACATGTCTAAAAAAGTTTCGGTTTCGGTTTCGGCCGAAACTGAGACAGATATCGAATATTTGGTTTCGTTTTCGGTAGAAAATCCTGTTTCGGTCGGACACTAGTTATTTCACTTCAAGTGCGCTCTACTGTAATTAACTTTAAAATAATCTAGTATTCAGTAAAATTATTCCTATAGTGCTTGATCAATACTATGACACAAAAAAGTACAATACAAGGCAATGACAAGCATTATATAATATGATACAAATATAATAGAAATGTACAATAACAGTGCTATTATAGCACAGGACGTGTTGCCAACTCTAAATATTAACATACATAACATATAGCTCTGGATTCTAGCATTTTTAGTCTACGTATTATCTATGTCAGTTTATTTTTCATTATCATTATTAAGATCGCTAAATGTATTTGAAAATGTATTTTGAAGCCATAAGTATTTGAAATACAAATTACAAAATACCTCAGCCCCAAGTAATTGAAATACCAATTACAAAATACATTTGTAGGAAGTAATTGAAATACAAATACAAAATACGTATTTGTATTTCAAATACGTATTTCAATTACAAGTATTTCAAATACTGCCCAGCCCTGCTTGTCTCTTGTCTCAGGTGTTATTGAATGTGTTTTAAGTTAGGGGAGGCTGATTATGAACGCAACGAGCGGACCACCCGTGATTATATGCATATCCCGATTCGCGTGGTCAAATGATGAATACGTTGTGAGCAATCCTCGTTCCATTGATTACAAGCCAGCCAGCCTACCAGCCTACTAGCCAACGGGAGGAGCAGCGCTTTATGTAAATAGGAGTACCGCCAATTATATCTGACGGGTAGTTCTGCGGGAAACAGCCGGCCCACGCACATTCACCTCCCTCAGCCCTCAGCCTGCTACAATTAATTAGGAATTATTGACATTATCTTAATGATTTACAGTTTGATCAACGGCATCGAGAGGCTGTATCTCGCTATGAGAGATGGGACGCCATACCGGTGTGTAACGTTTTGCCATATGCAAATAATTTTGCATGGTGCGTTAACGGGCCGGATTGATGCCTGCCTGTCGGAGGCTGAGCAAGTTTAATGATTTATTGCGGCCACGTATATACATCATGGACAAGTGTTCCACTGACAAGACAAGGTTGAATTTCCTTTTAAAATAGGTAGATTTAAGGCGACGATTTTATTTGTATTAGCTATTGGCTATCGACTACGTGTAACCGATAGATTGTCAGCTTTCTTGAAGACTTGGAGATCCACTCCACAGAGATCCACTACACAGAGATCCACAGAGAATCTACTAATACCTAGCAGAGAATGCCATACCTACTATTCCTGTCGACAATCTACCCAAATCACTTATACATATATTTTTACTTATCAAATTGTTTTTATATTATTATTTTTTAAGTCTTTCACATAAAGAAATCAATTTTCTGTTGAAAAGGTCGATTTTTATTCTGTTCAAATAATTTAAATTGCTTTTATTTTAACTAACTAACCATCACGCCGTTTACCGCAGGGATAGGCAGAGAGGACGGACCGCCAAACAACTCGGTCTTGGCGCACACTCTTTGCCTCATTCACATCCATACATCGTCTCATAGACGGCCGGCGTGGTCTAGCGGTAAGGCGATCCGAAGGTCGCGGGATCGAATCCCGGCGTGGGTGAATAAATTTTACATGAATTATTATAGTATATTTGCGGCACGTTCCAGAGTGGAAGATACTCTCAGTATCGCCGTGGTGTAAGACCACCATTCAGAATTGAAACGTTGCTTGAAAGGACATTAGTCGTGTTTGGTGACCAGATCTGAATAGCCAGGTACTTCCACACCATCCTCTTCCCCATCTCCTTCCCCTCCCCAATACCCAATACCCCAAACGGGGATGCTATGGTCTCACTGGCTCCAGACGGGAGTACGGGAGCAGCTGAGACTTTTGTGAGGTATATATATATATATATAAAAAAAGAAAAAAACTTCTATCATTCTGACTCTTGACATAGCCCGACTCAAGTATTTGATTCACTTGATCGTGCCATTTCTTTCTCGGGCGTCCCCGACTTCTTCGACCATTCACATTTGCGTCATATACCTATTCTTCTTATTTTATATTATAAATTTTAAATTGTTTTTATGAAATTATTTTTAAGTTTTCCGCTGTCCTGAATCGATTTATCCATAATAAATATCGAAATTTTATTGTATGAACAACTGTTACATTTAACATTTTTTTAATTTTAATTGTTTTTAAATTATTATCTTATAGGTATCCATAGAATCAAATTACCCTTGAAAAGTCACCCACAATACAGGTGAACTTAGCGTGGTACTTAAAATCTCTGTTAATAAATAATATGTTTAGAAGAAAAAACAAATTTAAAAAAATTTACGTGTTTTCATAACCACAAAGCACAATAAGTCTTTCATGAGTCATTAAAAGCTGAAGTAGCAAAAACTTTAGAAAGATATACTTGTTTTCTAGAGGTTTATAACTGTTTTTATAATATCAAATTAGTATAGGTAAGTTATAATTTTTTTAATGTTAATTTAACTGTCAAAACATAACGCCACATTTAATGCGGCCGATGATTTATTTTCAATGTGAAAAGGACTCAAAAAGATATGATTTTAGATTTTCACGGCCAAAAGTATTTTTGGGGTTTTATGCCGTGTTGTGCTACCTCCTTCTTTATCCAACGTTTCGGACAGCGTTACAGTGTCCATAATCACATCTGCCCTGATGATGGACACTGTAACGCTGACCGAAAGGAGGAGGTAGCGCAACACGGCATAACACCCAAAAAATAAACAACAAAAAGAGTTTTTATTTAAAAACAAGCCCGTGTAATACTAGACATAAAATAACAACAAAAATTTGCACCATAACCTTAACCTCTCCTTTTACAATAATTCAGTCAGTTTTAAAAACTGTTTCGATCTGGAATTTCGGTCTAATCGTAAAGGGCCTGAATGTCCTGTACAACCAGAAAATTTCTGTCCTAAAATCTTTGTAGAAAAATATTTTGTAAGAGCCTCCACCCGCTAATCTGGGTCGGAGTTCGCTAAAGCTTTTAGTCTCCTACCACTTCTGAAATCCTATACACTTTGGGCGGCTCGACTGTGTTTGTTCAAGTTGTGGATTCATTTGAACTGCCTGTTTGTTCTGAGAATCTGTGTTTTGACTTTTCACTGCATATTAGGGAGATCCTTTTCTCTCTATTTTCAGAAGAAATCCATATTTAACCTTTCTTAACAAAACATAACAAATTGACTGTATTTCAACCTGATATTTTAACGCTCTAATGCATGCATTTGAACATGGAAGATAATATTGTTTATTATTAAAATCTGAACTAAAAAATGTGCTGTAATTGATCCTCTAATGATTACAGAACTTTTTAGTGCCAGATTTCAGGAACTATCAATATTAAATGAATTCACTTTATTGTTCACACTACTATCCAAGTTTTTAAAATAATTAAATTATTAAAGCCTTCAAACAATTAAATTACTAACATCGTGAAAGTTCGTTGACGGATGACCGTTTACTATTCATGTATTAGGTACACAGCTTATTGACATCTGGTCTAAAAAAGTACTGTAATTTGTTGAGGAACATAATGAATATAAATCGTATTCATTTCATTTTTCACGCCACTGTCTACATTTTGAAAAATAACATAACTATATGTATTATCGATCGGTCAGTGGCCGAGTTGGTATCGTGTTTGGGTCTCACCCAGGCGTCCCGTGTTCGATTCCTCGGCTGCCTAAGTCCTCCACCACGACTCAAGCAACATTTTCGGCTATATTTGAAAAATTTGAAATATTTAAATCCCGACAATATTTGAAACCCTCCCACTACCACCACAGGGTGGTAGTGGGAGGGTTTCAAATATTGTCGGGTTATTCGTAACCAGAGAATGTTTATCTTTCTTTAAAAACAAAAATTATTAGCATCGTGAAAGAAGGTTGACGATGACGTGAATTCAGTTGCCCCTAGACTGCCTTGGTGGATTATATCTTAACTGCAACATCCCCTTGAAGTGATTATTACAGAAAGCGTTCAGTAAGTTGACCACTGAGGTTAAGAAATAAAAATAACCTGAAAATAAAGTGTAGTTTTAGAACCATTAAGGGAAATATTAAAATTTTTCTAGATTTTCGATTGAAGAATGCCACAAGTTATTTTAATAACTTCAACTCTTGATTTTACCAACATCAATATGCTCACATAGTAAAACGAAAGGGGGAGGTTCTTCAATCAAAAAAGGTTGTAGTTGAGAAATCTTTGAATTTTACACAGAATGCTCAGTCGTCATTGATCGCTACAAAATAACGCCAATCTTGGCAAGCCAACAAATCGTCTCGGCTTATGTTCCACGAAGCAGATGTAAATGAACTAAACCACTTGCAAAAAGATCTGAATTGCAATACGTCTCGGTGAACTTGTAATACGGGCGGAAGGGAGCTTTCGCTGAAGTCTTTCAGTTTTAAGGGATGTTTTGAGCTGCGTGCGGATCAGGGGGTCGCATTACGAATTCATTCCCTCTTTGGACGACCCCTCATAGCCTCGATTGTTCCAGAGAGTTCGGCAGTGAAGGAATAAGTGAAATGACTCGCCGCAAGACACGCCGTCTGTGAGTGAGTCTAATTCTATTATTAAATCGTTAACAGAGATCGAACGTCTTGTAATACCGGCACTTGGTGATTGCGCTTGAAGCCCATTTAGTTCGGCAGACGGAGACACCTATTGGCCCGACTTCAAACATTTATGTAATGATATTTTAGACTTGCATCGACGGATGTAAATAGTCTGTCTGATTGGATTGCATTAAAAAAACAAGTGACCGCTATTTTTTCAAAAAATTGGTGCACATTATTTGACCTACATAGTTATTAAATAAAAAAAAGATTTTCCACGACATAGTACGGAGTGATTTATTTACTTAATGCCTTCTTACTGAGTAGTACAAATATTCGTTATGTGGGACCTATGAAATTACACGTATTTATACACACCACACGTGCTTGGTAACAGACACAAACAGCTAGATAATAACTCCGGTTTACGTTCATTTATTAAATGAACGTAAACCGGAGTTTATCGGGTTCAAAAGTTCGGTAATATTGATGTAATTACCTACCTACAAGTAAACATATATTTGTGCATACTGAATCAAATGTTTTTGATTGGTTTGGAACACCGCCCGCAGTCCCCCCATACCCCTAGATGCTTCCGCATAAATGCCCATAGATACTATAGCGTTTATTTTTTAAAACAGTTTTTTTTAAAGTTAATATTACATAATTTTTTCATTCATTTGAGTTTTCTGGAATACCATGCTGGACTCTGGACTCATGACCATTTATCTTACAATGTAATGACAATCTTAAATTCAATTAGGTAGGTACTTATACTATGTATTTAAAAAATAAGATAATTGAATTTAATTTAATTATTTCGATTTTTTGAATATCTTAGGCATTAAACAATTTCTACACATTTTGTTTTGAAGAGTTTTAGTTTCCATGTACATTTGTTACTTAAATTTTAATTGTTCTGCTACCGGTTTCGTTGCATATCATTATTCACTTACAATCTTAAATGATAAAACTAATTTTAAAATTTATAAAGTACAGAAATGATTAGATTTTATTAGGTGGGAGTTGTGGGAGGGGTGATTTTGCGGGAGAATGGAACTGTGGGAGGAATCAACATAACATGGGAACTTTGTTAATAAGGGTGATTTACAGGGTGCTATTATTTTTTTAACAAAATTAATTTTTGATTTAATTTTTTTTTTGGTTATTTCTAAGGTTTCTAAAGCGCAAAAATTGAAATGTGTATTTATATTTAAATGCTTAAACATGTTTTTTTCTTTGTTGAAGCTATGGCCTGTCTCTATTAAATGATTAGTAAGCTCGGAATAGTTATTATTTCGTAAACAGAGTTCATGTTCCCTGATTCTAGTTTAAAAATAAAAACCAAAATTTAACTAAAAAATACGTTTGTTAGTTATTAAATTCAATACAAAATTATTATTTGGGTCTAGCATCAGTACTCATGCAGGTAGGAGCTTATAAAAAAAAGTAAGCCGTTTAAATCTTGGAGGAATAGGTTAATAGATTTAGATTGGCGATTTAGTTATGGGTATTTGAACTTTAATATACTGTACTGCACTGTCCATTTTAGTATATTGTGCTTACTGTTTATATTGGGTAAATTTTGATAAATATGATGTAGTACCTAAGGTAGTAAGGTACCTATGTAATTTATATTTTATTTGCACAATAAAAAAAATTTGCGATCAAACTCGAATTTGTATCCGAAACGTCAAGATTAAAAGATAAATAATAGTTAATTTTTAACCATCCAGTACACCACAACACAAACAAGGGTCTCTTTAAAATAATTTACCAATACATCGTGTTGTATTTTAATATTGCAGGTAAAATAAGCTTTCGATTAAATCGTTGATAAATTAAAGTGTGAAATTCTAAGTCGTGTGAGGCGGTATAAGGGTAGCATTCCCTACGGCTGAGCAGCTAGGTATATCTACGTAGTCTGAAGGGGGTAGATGTGCCAGAAGCTTTGTAAGTACCTACCTAGCCCGTCGGTTTGTAAGATAAACCAGAAAATATCGATTCGGCTTGGGTTTAGATGTCAGAGAGTTCAAGAGATGTTTAAGAAAATTCCGATCAGTTTCGAATTAATAAATATTGATATTTTATGAATTCTACAGAATTTACGACAACGATAATGTGTTTTAATAGGGTTAATCTTCAAATTGCTGTAATCAATAATAAACCACGCAGGTACCTACGTATCACGCAAAATAATAAAATATTTCGATTTAACTGCAATCTGGTTAAGAGAATAGTACCTAAGTATTTAATTGGCGATATAATAATAGATTGTAAAAGGTAATTAAGCAGTTAAAATCAGTCATACATGAACATGATGCAGTCCCTACATCAGCAATAGCCTCGCAGGCCCCAAGGCTATAACAAAAGAGTTAGTTTTTACCTCGCAGCATCAATGTTGGAGATATTTTAATGATTGAGAATCC
Source organism: Limnephilus marmoratus (assembly GCA_917880885.1). Lineage (NCBI taxonomy): Eukaryota > Metazoa > Arthropoda > Insecta > Trichoptera > Limnephilidae > Limnephilus > Limnephilus marmoratus. The sequence goes on along the minus strand of OU862909.1, from coordinate 47,645,361 downwards.
ATATCGTTTATCTCGAGCCTGGTCTTGTTGCAAGAACAGCATCTCGTTATTCGTACGGTTTATACCTTGCTATTTATTATTTGATTGCCCTTCGTGCATTTCAGTATCATTTTATTGGATTATTACAAGTGCAAGAATATTCAAATATGATTAAATAATGAGGCCTTTATTTTATCCTGCGAAGGTATCGCCTCAATCCTCGAGCAATTTTTGTATTTTATTAGGAACCCCGCGGTGTTTTCGATTCACTTTATGGTTGGGATAATACAGGTCATAAACACGATTGCGAGATTTGCCTACATCGTTTTACTTAAATCCGCATTTGAGTGTAGCAACGATGTTGTCAATAGCTACTCCTAAGAAATGCTCCATTCCAATAAAGATGATAAAAACACACTTATTTTTTACAATTTGTTCTCGACATGCTACCTTCTCTCAGGCAATCAAAAGTGGGCAGAGAAGTACAGTAGTGTTTCCCAAACTTTCCCAGCTGCAGTCGCGTTTCAGTTGCATTATTGACAGGCTGCTATGGTAGCGTTGGCTGCTTGAGGTTTTATATATGAGGCTCGGCACCGATGCCAGAAAATATATAAATCAACGTACCTAAGTAATTTAAAAATACTATTAGATACCTACGCTTGGTATAATTTTCTATTATGAGAACTTGTCATATTGTGTAATAGATACGACCCTATACCGTATTAGGTAGAAAACCAGGTTCAGATTCACTTTGTTTTTGAATTACCTACTAATCCAGCGACAATGCATTTACTTTACAAAGTAGGTAGGTAATAGGTACCTACTCGTGAAGAAGTAGATATTGTAGGTATATTTGTGTAACTACATAAAGATAAAACATAATTTCCCTTTTTTTTAAATGGGAATCGACTTCTAACAATAATCAAGAAAGAATTTCAGCTGTTAATTTTTTTTTGGTTCATTAATAGGTACGAAAAGGATATACAATTTTAAATACACGTTTGTACATTTAACCCCTCAGTTAAATTTGTTCGCTATTCATAACAACTCATATAGATTTAAAAGAAATCGTTGTGGCTCCTCTACTATCATGGGTCGTAATATGATCTAAACGATGTTAGAAAGAAAAAACGCTACGCTTTATTTTCAAATCTCAAAGTAACCACAATTAAAATGCATACCTTTATAAAACCAAAGATCTATGAAACTTTGGGATTTTTTTACAAATTAGTTTTTCGTGAAACGACAAAGAAGTGAGTTGACGGTAACGTTTATAATATGCTTGCCTAATAAAATATGACGTGTGTTTTTATTTTTATTCGTTATTTAAAAAATTACATATTTATTTCGAATTATAAAATTTGAGAACATATTTCATCACCTTTAAAAAACAGTTTGTAGTTTTCGGATGCCTTCAGAATTATTCCATTTATACGGGTTTTATTGCAAAGCGGAAATATTTTGACCTTCCGACAAAATAGGCCCGAGGTCTTAGGGTTTAAAAAGAATTATGGTTGAAAATATTGTTGGAATTGACCAAAATTTTCTTCGCAATTACCTACCGATTGGGAACCCTTGAAAATCGTATGGACAGTAAGGTAATGAAAAAGCGCTTGAAAATATGTGAATCAATAACCCAGAAGTATAAGAATCGACTTTACCCCGAAAGTTTCTTTAGCGGGTTATTATTATCATTTGAAATTAGAGTGAAAGTAAGTGCTGTGTTGTGACGGTTAATTAATGCCCGAGCCTTGCTACCGATATTCGACACCGCGAGGGGTAGCGCGTTGGGGGTAGGCACCCGGCACCCCGTCACCCGTCACCCGTCACCCGGCACCCGGCACCCGGCACGCGTCACCCGGCTACAGCCACCCACTCTTGGGTCCTACCTGCCCTTCCATTCCTTGCACCCCGCTAAGAGGCTTCGCAGTCATATTGTCACGTGCTTCTATTTTTACAGTAAATTGGCAACATTACAAATAAAATTTCAATTTGGGAGGCGGTATGGGTGTCGCCGCCTTGAGGCATTTATTGGATAATCAACACCTCTGCCATAGGTGACCCCAGGTGTTTCACTACCTTTGAAGACTTAGCAGGGATGCCCGGGTTCATCGGGTGAGATTTGTTCAGGTCTTGGCGTCGGATGCGTTTGCCTATATCTACGGGGAGAGCAATGCGTGGCGGGCTTGATCAGGTGAGACCGGTTGAAGGAGACCCTTTTTTTAGTAACTATATAGGTAGATACATATATATTTTTTTACATTTTTATTATTTATATGAAACATGTTAGGTACATACATAATAGAAAATATATTCGTAGTCCTCACTAGGAGATCCTGTGCTGAGGGGGAATATATTTTGGATAATTTTTCTGTGACTTCTATGGATTTTTTATTTTTATTTTTTATTTTTTTTTTTATTTTTTTTTTTTAACTTTATTTATTTCCATTTCTTTGTACATAGATATAATGTATAATAGCAAATAGTATAAAATAACATAAAATATAATAACAAATAATATGAATAAGAAATGAAAACCCACTAAGGCACTGCCTGAGTGTGGGTAATATTAATACAAAATACTATATTTCTAAGTACCCAAAGTATAAAAAAACTTAAAAAACATATAAAATATAAAGTTAGTATAAAAATTAACTTCATGGTTTGTGTAATGTTTTCCATAAACTTCTACGACGATGTTCAGTATCTATATTAGTACGTTTATTTTCTGATACATTTAATGTCCTTCATGTAACTATTTTTTGCTTTATGTTTTGATACTAGGTGGGAGTTTGTTATATAACTCTAACGAATGATAAAAATTCAGAGCTTCTTTGTCCAAATGTACGGTTACACTTTAACCTCTCTAGTCGGACTACTGAATACTGACTGCCAGATTGCTATCCACCCCTCAAACCCCTTTCCTTCCCAGAATTTCCTTATTCATTTCATTTACCCTTTCATTTAAAAGACCGTCCACACAGCATCCCCAAAGATGACATAGGCCTGATGTTAATTATTTTTCTCAGAGCTTCTTGTGTAGAGCTAATGTAAAAATTAATTATTATATTGAAAAATGTAATATTCTATGGACATGAAAATAAATTATATTTTGCTATTTCAGTAGGCATTTAGCTATATGTAGGCATAATATTAGTCACCTACATGAAAAAGTTTATTTTCGCTAATTATTGATTTCCAAATTTATCAAATGACGCAGCGCTTATATTGCTATTTTGATAAACCTTTTATTTTTCGGCCATAATTCATTCAAATTTATTAACATGCATTTTATTGCCCGCCTACATTCAAAAGATACAAAAATCCTTTTTTATGATTGATACAGCTGTTAATAATATCATGAGAGTATTTTGTCGTAAAGAAATCAAGTTTTTAAAACCGTACAATCAAAACATTAAGGTTGAAGTGTATTGCAGGCATCCCCAATGCCTTAATGGTACTTAAAAATATGACCATATTTCCTTGGTCGTTAAAAAAATTTAATACTCGCGCTTTTAACGGGCTCTTTATGACCGATACCTGATACTAATCTAATAAAGGAATAATATTGGATCAGTTCCCAAGAACATGAAGATGTTCCCTTTGGATTCCGAATGGTATGCTGAACATTATATATACTACACACATCATATTGTCATTTTTACTGCACTTGTAAATCTTAACTAATTTATTTTCATACGTCTGTCTCGTCTCGTTTCAAAATTTTAGGGTTTGCTCGTCGTAAAAGTTTTTTTTCTCATTGTGTTTTTATTATTAGTGCGATCTTCGTCTTGTGTTGGTCTTTGTGAATTGATAAAAGATACAATTTTGAAAAGGTGCATTTCTACAACAATGCATTCAGTGCAGTTGGTTTCAAAGGATAACTAAAGTGTTAGGCAATCAGTGCTTTAGTGCAAACCTTTACCAGTTGTGGCAGGTGTTAAATCCTAGAATATAAATACATAGGTACCTACTTAATATTTCGACGAATTAATTTACTGATGTCAGTTATGTTAGTTCAATTAAAATTTAAATGTATTTTTCATTTACCTACCTACATAAATGTAGATACCTACCAATATATAAATATGTAGATAGGTACAATGCTTGCCCCTACTGAGATGAAAATAATGGTGACCGGCCAACTCAGAATCACCTCATGAGAGTCATTAAGAGTGATGATAAAAAATATTAAAAATTGGTTAAATAGGTTAAGTTAGGTTAGGGTTACCGCCTATTTGAAAATTATTTTTTCATAGCTTTTAATGACCTTTCTGAGGTGTTTCTGAGTTGGTTTCATTCTGAGTTGGCATGGAAGCGAAAATAATAGGTACATTCACTTAGCATCAATTTTCTATAGATCAGCATATAGGTAGGTATGTACCTACTTCCATACATGGGTAGGTAAGTAGGTAAGTGTAGGTATAGGTCCATACATAGGTAGGTAAGTAGGTAGGTGTAGGTATATACTTGTAAAACGATGGGTAGGGAGGTGATAAGTAGGTATTTAGGTACCTACATACCTTCTCTTTTTTGCAATTGTAGGTAGTCGTTTTAAGGCACCATTGTTTAATTCTTAAATTGAGTAAGAAGAGCTGTGTAATAAGATTCGGTAGGTTGCGGGTCCGATTCCGAAATAAAATTTAATTTTTCCATGAATAATAGTTACCTATAAGTGCTGCCAAATAAGATGTTTTGATGCACCTACCAAAAAATAAGTTTTAATCTCCCGTGGTGGTACTAAAAGATTTCACTTACCAATTGGTGCTATCGGCGGCACCGGGTCATCATCAAGCAGTCTGATGGGGCGAGCCTGCTTCCTCCGGGACATCCCACCCCCTGCCCCCGCCCCCCCTCCACCCCCTTCCAGGGGGCGCTGCATGCTCCCGCGGGCAGCCTCAGAGGGGTAGCGGTCCTCCCCAGAGGCACCGTGACTCGATATTCCATTGGCAGAATACATCATTCATTATCTTCCCAAAACACGGCCTTAAAACTTAACCCTCTCTTCAGAATGATTTTTGTATTTTGACACAATTAATCTAAGAGGTTCATTATTTTTAAAGTTTATTTATACCACTTAAACAAGTTTAAAAATAGTCAAAATTGTCTAAAATTATAACCCACTAGAAAATTTGTAGTAAAAATATTGTTTTGTTTTGATTTTCACCATTCGCGGAAATAGCGAGCTTCCGACAGTTGCGGCGGCGGACTTTCGGCGAGGATTTTATCGTGTCCCGTCCCGTGCGAGATTTGGTCCAGGCAGCCGCCTACCTAGTAGGGCGGCCGAGGAGATGTGTCCAGGGCTGGATCTCCCTCCACCACCCCCTCCGGCCCCTTCTCCTGCCGAAAACTTCCCGAGTGACAGCCCTGCCTGTCCTACCGTCCGCTAGGCGGCGCCACATGCACTCTACAACCGCTCTAATCCGTGCGATAATTAAAAACAGTCCTTATTACAATTTGACAGATCAAATCAATTTTTTATAAATTCTCACAACCAATCAATCAGTGGTATTTAATATTTTTATTTTTGCAGCATTTTATATAGTCATTTTTTATTGGATGTTTTGTCATGCACTCTTTCAGTCTTTTGACGTTTTTCTCACAGCACACACAGACGAGCGTCTAGAGGCAAACTGGTCACTCGAGAGCACTGATGGTAGCACTGTTCACACGGGCTGACGGGCTACGGGCATGGTATGCTATTGGGAACTAAGTCATCATCTACTGCCATCTGTGAACTGTGAAGGGAAGGTAAGGGTACTCGCCGGCCCTGTTAGATTAGCAGTGATAAGAGAACGATATACGTATCGAGTATCTGTACGTATCGGCTGTGTTGTGTGAGGGCAGATGTTGCCGAGCTCACTGATAGAGGAGCACTGAGCGCCGGCTCGGGGAGTGACCGCGGCGGCTCACTCCTACTCCGCTTTGGCACGCGGCGGTGATAAATTACACCGACTCGAAAACTTGCACAAACTAAGTTTAAATTTTAACTGATAAAATTTTTCTTACTTCAATTATTATAAATAAACACTAGAAATACTGAGCTAAATATCTCTTTCACTTAAATTTTCATGCCTTGCCAGCCACCAATAATTTTCTGTATTATTTATAATATTGCATGAAATTAAAGAGTTTTATTGATAGAAGATAAATAATGTGTTATAATTTTAAGGCTTTTTACTGAGTGCTCTAAACATCATCACAAAATTTTAAAATTTTCAACTCACGGGGTTAAATAATATATATTTTTTAAAATTTAATGATTAAGTCATGATTTTCAGGTTTCAAAAATAATGAGCATAAGAGAAAGTTTTCTTTATTTAGTCGTTTACACACAAATTTTAGCAGGAATAAAAGAGGTTGGTTAGATTGTAATGAAAATCAGCTGTTTATTCTTCGATTGTGCCAAACGCTTTACGAGTTGGTCGTGTGCTGGTCGCCTGGTAGTGGGGTTTGTAAAGTGGGGGGGATGCGAGGCGGGCTGTGATTGGGCGGCTCAGGGGTGAGGGGCGGGACAAGACTCCTCCGGGGAGGGGGTGGGGGGGAGGGCGGCGGCCAGGAGGGGGGTAATGTTATGATTGTTTTTAGTGCATACGAGTATTATTGCAAGGTTCGAGAAAAATGGCAATCGATCGGGAAAGATAAGTGTTGCTACCTATACACATTGCTTACATAAATAGAAAATCGTACTTGTTATGATGGACATAAGTTTCGACTCAGAACAGATATCGACTAGTGAGACGGGTTACTTACAAGCATCATTAGAATATTTTATCTCAATAAACGCCTGAAATTAAATTATAAATTATTATAAAACATTTAGTTTTAACTCAGAATTTATCTAGTTAAGTCTACCTATGTAAAGAGATTCACCTAGGACACCTGTACCAGTGGCGGTCAGTGAGATAGAGTGCTAAGATTGAAAAATACAACGTTATTGATGTTGATGTAGCTACCAATCAAATTAATTTTTTTTCCAAAATTTAATTTTTTTTAATGAAAATGTTCTGGATTTTTTCAGTTTGGGATGCTCCGCATCCAAAAACTGAAAGATCTTCATATAAAAAGTTTATTATTTTGAAAAAAAAAATCATTTTCACCTACCTACAACAATATAAGAATGTATATATGTGTATGTATGTGTACATTTATATATTACTTTTCCACCTTACACTTTTAAACACGTCCGGTGTTTTTCAGTTTTTTTAAAATTTATTTTGTAATTATCTTATTTAAAAATACTTATTCAATCTAACATAAAACTGGAACACTTTATTTTAATATTTTACTTTCATTTCCCTTTTATTTTTCTTTTCCTTATATTTTTATATATATATTTACATATAACGCTTTCGACATTACGTCTGGTGTTTTTCAATTTTCATTATTATTATAATATATGTTTATACATTTAGTTATTTTTCTACTCTGTTTTTTATCTTATCTTATCTTGTCTGTATCTTTATCTTTATATACTAGACAGCATAGCTAGGTTATCCCTAGACATATCTAGTTCCTAACTATATATTATTAAGCTAAACAAAAAAAAAACTTTATAATTATAGACTTTTTAATTATTATTGGTGCATGATGTGAACATTCGTTATTGGGTTTATAACCTAATTATTGTAATTTGTGATTTTTTAATGCATGTAAAGTTATAAACCTGTAAATGTTCCTAATAAAGAAAATAAAAAAAAAATAAAAAATAAAAAATAAATAACGTTATATTTTCAACCTTAGCACTATAACTCATTAAAAACTCACGGACCGCCCGCCACTGTTACGAACCCATGCCGATTTTTTTTCTTGTAGGTAGATAAGTATCTGTGTAATTTCCCATTTACGAACTAAGCACAAATAAATTTCCTATCTTGTTCATTTGAAACATTTTCCACTCTTGTTGAGAAATCTTGTCTCTTATAAAAAGTATTGAAATAAAACCATAAAACCAACAGGAACCTCAATAATAATTAATCAACATTACCTACTTTAACTTAATGCTTATTTTAACTAGGTTTTCATTCAATAGTAAAAATTATCCATTCTTTACAAAATCTTCAAGTCTCATAACTTCATATTAGCGCATAATTTATGTCAAAATACTCGGAATTCTGTAACAGCCTCCAAACATCCTGCTTTTGCGAACGCGTAAAAAGAAACCCACCCCATTGATGTATTTCAAAGGGGTTGCAAACAAATCAAAAACCAACACACCAATACACACACACTAACACGCGACGCGATGTATTTATCTCTGGACAATTTTTATGGCAGTATCCCATTTGTTAAAATGTTTAAAGTATCTTTTGAAAACATGACCCACTTTCAGCTATGGTAAATGATTTAAGATTTAAAGAAGGTAGTCATTCTATTTTAGCATTCTTTTTACATTATATTTTACCCTTTCGTGAGTGTTATAATAGATATTACGTCTTTTGGTCTTTGTCTTGTCCTTTTGTATAGAGCGTCAGATTTACCAGGAATTTGTCAATACTTCAATAGACACCCGTCTTGTGGAAAATATTGTCAGTTCTTTATGGGTTTTTTTCGCAAGCGTTTGGTAAGGGTGGTCTTGTGTATTCCTGAATGTGATACAAAGGGGTAAAAAAAACTTTCAACTGTATTCTTGAGATTAACTTTTGTGCTGGTTTTTCAAGATATTTTTATATGATATCCCACAAGAGTCCCACTGTTCGGAGCCAGTGAGATTATAGCACTCCAAACTGTCGAAATTTGTAAAGCGGGAGGAAATGGGGCAAGTAGGTACCTACCTAACCACTGGAAAAGAAACATAAGGAAAAATTACAACCAAATACCAATTTATTCTTGATTTTGAATTGTAGTTATAATGTGTTTATTTAATTCATTTCTTTCTTTTGATTTAGTTTATTTTCCTTTCTCTTTATTTATTTTAATTTCTATAATTCAATTTTATTTCTTCGGATTTCCTTATAATTTAAACTATTAATATTAAAAGTAAATTTAATTTTTACCACCCACGAACAGTAACAGCGTAGTGGGGTGGTTTATTTTCAATAAAAATGTATTTGTAGGTACCTATCCACGCAACTATGTAGCAGTGGCGGTCCGTGAGTTTTCAATGAGCTAGAGTGCTAAGATTGAAAAATACGACGTTATTGATGTTGTTGTAGCTGAAAACTAATTTTATTTTTTTTCAAAATTTCAACTTTTTGTATGAAACTATCCTGAAATGTGTATGCGGCGCATTCCCAAACTTAAAGAATCCTAAGAATCTTTACACAAATATTGAAATTTTGAAATAAAAAAATAAAAGTCATTTTCAACTACAAAAACATCAATAACGTTTTATTTTTCAATCTTAACACTCTAGCTCACTGAAAACTTACAGACCGCCACTGCTATGTAGGTATTTTTGGTTAGTAGGTAAATAATAAAGTAATTTAAAAAGTTTGTTGTTTTTTTCTTTAATTATTAATTAGTTCCATCTACTTTCCTCGTTAAAAGTTAAAAACGCTGCTGATGCAAAGCTGCTTATGCTAGATATGGACAAGTTAGCAGTTAATTGAACCTGCGTCACTTGTTAAGAAACTCGAAGCTTCGCACTATGCACCCACTAATCATCCGTTTAGTAATTTACACAAATACCTATACGTAGGTACCAACATAAGTAATTTAGATAACGTAAAAGCGCGATATCTTGTTCTAACGAAGGTAGGTGGTAGGTGCCTACATCATAAGTTTATGAGGTGGTCCCAATAAACTAAAGAATTGATAAAAGTTCATAAAATAGGGCTGATACACATTTGACATTTTCCCATATTTAGCATTCCACGGCATGATTACATCCTGAATTATAAATACGGGAAGCCGGCGACATGAACATGAACGGGGGACGGGGAACGGGGGCAGACAAAGCGGGGATTAAGGCGAGGGGATTTTAATAAAAAGAGGACGACAAAAGTCCCTGAGAAATGACAACAAATACGCAGTTTGTTCGTCTAACGGGATGACAGCGTCCTCCTCTCAGCTCGCAGCGCAACCACGCGAAACTCTCATTGTGCGGGAACAATGTTTCAATAAGGGCCAAATTATCGAACATATTAGTATTGTAAAGTTTTTTCAAATATTGAATGGTGTAGATTTCATAATAGGTACACGATAACTCCGAGAATTACGATTTTTTAGTTTTTAAAATAAAATTAAGGATTTTTTTTAAATTGCTAATTATATTTTTGAAAATGTTTGCTTTGTTTTATGGTCTATGTAAGTGGATGTCTAGGATCTTAGAAAATATAATTACTTTTGCATGAGACATGTGTGCCTTTTTAAATCCTTTCTTAAGTCGGTTCCACATGAAACGGAATTCGCAAAAAAGCGATGAGTTCTAGCGTCATGAAAATTGCACTGATTTCTCTGTGCACACAATTTATTTTTGAAGTAAAACTTCTTTACGCACGCTTGACTTGGGGAGTAAGCTGACGAATGCGTGACGAGAGCGTTATGAAAAGCGAGGCGAACGCTTCGTATATTACTGTAGGGGCAAGAGAGCGAGGTGCGAGCACACATTTTCTTTCTCTCTTTCTCTCATAGCCAGTTACGTTACACAGTGCAGGCCTATTGTCTGTATCACACTGTAGGAGCAAGAGAGAGCAGTGCGCGCACACATTTTCTTTCTCTCTTCATATCATATATATGGAGTAGAAGTTTTACTTCAGTTGTATGGTCTAAAGCACACTCGTTTTTTAATTTATTTTTTATTATTAATTGAGTTTGTTTATACTACATGAATATAAACTAACAAGCACAATTTAACAATTCATTTGATAAATTTAAATATTTTTACAGTAAGCATAACATTTCTTTTTAAATGCATTCATACTTTCTTCATTCTTCATACTTTCAGGAATTTCTACGTAAACGCGATAATTTTTAGGTTAGGTACAAATTATAGAATTTTGAAATATCCATTTAAATAGTTAATATAAAGTCGACCACCGCAACAGGGGCATGTGCTTAGCAAGGTCGAAAAATTCTCAACTATGTAATAGATGAATAAAGAAATATTAAAAAAGACAAAAGGTAATAAAATTATGCTGAAACTAGGTCAAAGATGTGTAGAAACTGATATACCTACCCACCTACCTTTATCTTTATGTAACCTAAAATAATTGTTTTTTTACAAATAAGGTTCGCCTAAAGTATATATCTGCATTCATAAAAATCTGAAATCAGTCCTAAATTCAATATAACGTGGTCCCCCTACCCGTGGCCTGTATTCCATCCTCCGGGGAGGCTGTTTTGCATTCCCCGTACTAACGCACCTCAGTCACAACTCCCATATATTTATATGGACAGTTTTTTCATGTGACATCCCGTCAGAGCTGACGTGAATTTTCAAATAAATAAAACGTCACTGGCTCTGTTTCGTAATTTGCATTTTTTTATGCCCTGTCTATCAAAACATTTTATATATTGCGTTATGCCCACGAGAGTGATTGACGTATCTAAGACGCAAGGCAAATCAAAACAACATTTCGCAGTCAAATTCCCAAGTATCTGTTGGGTAGTTTTTGCTAGAAGCTACATGGTAGGAGGTATAACACAAAATACAGTAACAAAATTGCACTGGTTTGAACAAGTATTCAATTATTCCATTTATCTAGATTTCTTTTGATATGAGTGGAGGTATACGTGCTGAGAACACTACTGATAAATAAATTCAGGAATTTTGTATCACACCTCCTTGACTAATGTTATCTGATGAAACTTGTAGCTACACAATTAATACTTTTTATAGGGATACAGGAAATCATCATGCTTAACGAGTACTGTCCAGCGGGTTTTCAACGAACTTCGGAAACTCGTTAATAAAAATAAATAAAATTCCGAGAACTTACTAAACTACCTATGTACTCGTACGTACATATACTTGCACTTGTCATGAATATGTTTTAGAAATTAAACTAAGTTTATTACTTATTTGGTAAAAAAATTAAAAAAAATTGTTGTTTACGGTGTTTAGGAACGTACTTGCCATAGGTACTTTAATCAGTGGTTCCTGATATTAATTAAAGTAAAAATTGTTAATGAAATTTTGGTCTCCGGTGTCTTTTTTCATTTTTTTTTCTTCAATATCAAACCAAAAAAATTCTTCATCCATGTTGTCTTCAGTTACTCAGCCGAGTGACCGTCCAACCACTCACCCCGACCCCAACTGTTCAATACCTAGTGATAATGTATGTTTTTAGTTGAAAAAAATAACATCAAAAATGTTGCCGGAGACCAAAATTACATTAACATTTTTTACTGAAAATAATATCAGGAATCACTGGTTAAAGTAAGTCAAATATGTCTCTTAACAACCTGTTCTAATAAATTATGGGTATTTTATTAAACGCTGAAAAAGATGAAGGCAATTTTATTTTATATCACCTAGTTTGGTAAATATTAGATTTGGCGAGCTTTATTCTGTTGTTTATGTGATTATCTCACTGCACGGAGTTAAAAGAATATGACATCCCAAATTTAGGGAGTTTTGTAAGGCACAAGGAAGTGGGGAAGAGAAAGATATGGGAAGAGTAAATTTTTGATGAATCAGACTAAGTATTCAAATATGCTCACTCAACAGTTACGATAATTATCTTATTAACACATGGGTGTAAATTCTACACATATCGTAACTTTCACGCACATCTTTCTAGTGTAGGTACCTATATAAGATAGCTGCATTGTTGAAAATGATTTAAACTTGCCTTGTTAATTGGGTGACAACATTGCTTAGTGCGCAATGCGCAATGCGCATACCACCCAAAGACTATAAACATTACAGCAGCCACAAGAGGTGTTTCCCTTCCTTAAGTTGATAAAATTTATTACCAGCGAAGTGAAACCGTCTCAGGTTTTGCTTGATCACGTAAAAAACCGGGAAGATGGCTATTGTTTTTGACGCTGAATTAATTCCTAAGCCAATGACAAGTCTAGAGTTGAATTCCTCTTCAACACATTAACACTTAACACCATGCTAACTTGCTTACTCCGCCTTGGTTAACCTCCCTCTGGCATTCAGCAAAAAAGGTGTTGTGTTGGATGTCACACCATTTAGATATTTCCACTAGCGAAACCAGAGGTATGAATAAAACATAAATAAATAATTATTGTTTCGTTATTCTCACAGGGATTTTTTCCAAGTCACGGTTCTGAGGATGTCTAGCCTGGTCAACGAACACCTTTTAATGGCAATTATTTTGAAAAAAAAACGAATCTTCCGAATTGATTGATTTGTCTGCTAAAAAAATAAATACAATTACATTCAATTATTGTAATATTTATTTGCAAATAATAAAAAAAACCTTAGTTTAGCAAGAGGCAAACATTTTTTTTTTCAAATTAATAAAATACTTAGTTTTTACAACTTTTATTGTTTACAAAAACCAACACGTTTCGTGAGCAACGCTCACTTCTTCAGGGTTTTTATTGATACTGAAGAAGTGAGCGTTGCTCAAGAAATATGTTGGTTTTTGTAAACAATAAAAGTGGTAAAAACTAAGTATTTTATTCATTTGAATCAAAATGGTGCCACAAAATAAATTTACTGTATTAGAAGAATTTTTTTTTGTTATTTGTTTTTGGGGTGTTATGTTGTCAATTTTATTAAAAAAAATTTTTTAATTGGAAATTTGTTTCTTCAAAATAATAACATAATTGATGTCAGAGTAATAATTGCAAGTGTAATTTATCAAACTTTTTTTTTTTTTTTTTAAATAATGGCAAACATTCCCAAGTTACGAATAACCCAACAATGTTTGAAAATATCCTACTACCACCACAGAAAGCTGAAAATGTTGCTTGTGTTGTGATGGAGGACTTAGCCAGCCGAGGAATCGAATACGCGACGCCCAGGTGGTAACCAAGCGCTAACCCCACTCAACCACTGACCGGTCAACATTACATTTTCAAAATTTTGAATCTACAATTTTTTTTAGCTGTAGATACTTCCATTAAAAGCTACGCTTGTGTGTATGGGAGGAAGGTACCTATTATTTATTTAATTACTAAGAATTTTTGATTACTCTTGTTGTTTTCACTATTTTTAATATTTTTATGAAAATTTTATTTTTATTTTTTATTTCAATGTAAATACCGAAGTTAAATTTCAAGAATATAATGTAATAAAAAAAGAGTTAGACATTGTCCTGGTAACACAGAGATCCTGGGTTCGATTATTCATAACGACCGAAAACTTTTTAATTTCTGTGTCTCGTTCTGTTTCATGTTTCGTTCAAATTTATTACTTATGTCTTTTTCTTCTATGATTAAATATCAACACATTTGTCGTACTTAGAATAAAGTGAAATTGTTAAAAAAATTATGTACATTCAGATATTATGTGAACCTACATACCAACCTAATATCAGTAAGTAAGGACCGATTCTTTACTAACTAACTAACTAACCATCACGCCGTTTCCCCGCAGGGGTAGGCAGAGAGGACGGACCGCCAAACATCCCGGTCTTGGCACACATTCTTTGCCTCGTTTACATTCATACAACGTCTCATACATTCTCTTCTATTATTCTGACTCTTGACATGGCCCGACTCAAGTATCTGATTCACTTGGTCGTGCCATGTCTTTCTTGGGCGTCCTCGACTTCTTCTACCATTCACATTTGCGTCATATATTCTCCTTACACTCCTTTCCTCGTTCATTCGCTCTACATGCCCAAACCATCGGAGCGTTCCTTTCTTGATCTTACTCATCACGCTTACATCAGCCTTGCATTCTTTGCGGATTTCCACATTTCTCACACGATCATACATGGTTTTGGCACACATACGCCTCAGGGATCTCATTTCTACAGCGTTCAGTCTACTTTCATCCTTCCTCTGCCAGTTCCTTGCCTCACTGCCATACATCAGGGTAGGTACCAGTACTCCATTATGGACGGCCAGTTTCGCGTCTTTGGACAGTTTTTTGTTGGTGCCAACGGCGTTCAGTCCTCCATTAATCTCGGAAATTAAACATCTGTTTGTTTGTCTTAGAAAAAACTCCCGAACGATCTATGTCTAAAAAAGACAAATGCCGTTTCGTTAGTTCCATTTGGAAAAAAAGTACGTTGAAACTCGGGCGAAAACCTGTGCCATGATAACTGCCTACTAGAAAAAGAAATATTTTATGTTTTTAAAATTTTTTTAATACATTTTATTCTTATTCTAAGAAAAATAGGTAGACAAGGAAAGAAGGGCCATTATTCAGCTATTTAAAAATAAAGTTTAAAGCCGGTTCACATCATATCAGCGGTGGTCCGTCGGTATTATGATGATAGTGTTTTTGCACGCGTCTAAATGTCCCGGAATGGTATTCGCCACCTCTGTTCCATGCGAAGGTGTTGAATAATACAACCGGGGCCCTATAACGATGCTAATACCTCGGCCATAGTGTATACAAGCTCGTCGGTACCTTACTTCCTATCCACCCAGTAGCGGATCCAGGAGACTACCGCCCTTATGTGTGGATATCATTGTTGGTTCCATGACAAAATATAACAGTAATAACAGAACAGTGATAAAACAACAAATTGAAGAAAAGTGAAGGAAAATAAAACGTACTACGCACAAACCTAACATAACCAAACCTAAACTGATGTAAACTTACCTGTCATGTTCTTTTGTCATATTTTGTCAATTTACTCAAAACATTATAACACCTAACCAAACATAACCCAACCCAAACATTGAAAAAAAAATAATTTAAAAAAAACTTTGTTTTGAGACAAAAAATATTACCATAATTTTATTTATACCAGTGGCATGTAGTCCATAGAAAAATATACTTACCTATTTATCAAGATAATTATTTATCTTAAACGTAATCTAGAGGCTAAGAATAACTGTAGATATATAGATCCTAACTGCAACTAATCCACCCACAGTGCCCTTCTTGACAATATCCAGGAGGAAACGGTGTTTCTACTTATGTCGACAGAATAGCACTTATTCCCAAACATGGGAACACCTCAGCACAGGTTCGCCTAGCGAGGTGTTCACAATATACCACTACTTAGGTACATATTTATATACAGTTACGGATCATTAACTATTTCTTCTTCTTATCACTAAACTTATTCCGTCTTACTCATAATGAAACCGTAAGCTATACCAACAGGGGGGCAGGGGGGGGGGGGGGGGGGGGGCTATACTGCTCAGGTAAAAAATCTTTACTCATAATCATACATTTTCCCAATATTGCTTGACAGCTGGATTATAGGTTATGATTTTTTACGGTAGCAACACTCTGCCTGAAAAAACGCGATCAATTTGACACTTTCGCCAACTTCACGTTTATTCATATGTGAAAATATTATTCGACGAGATTGTTTTGTGTTTCAATTTTCAAAAATAACTAAGAATGGACAACGTCGTAAACATTAATTCGGATGTGGAAACGAAAAGGCGTAGGCGTAACAAGAATTGGGGCGACTCAAAAAAGTTCGCCATTTCGAAAGTTATACTGCCGTAATACTGAGTTATCCCTGGTGATCGGGTGGTTTAAATTGTGACAGCTGCTAATACTCTCGTATTGCGACGGGATAAGAAAATGCGCATGCGCGTTTCTGTCCCACCATTATGAGTAACAATTTCCCCGTACCCGTTCGTATTCTCGTGGTATTATCTTATTTTGCGATTAAGAGTAAGGCCGATAATCTATGTAAACCAATATAATAATCTGTAAAGTGTATGTTCCAGAATAGAAATAAACAAATAAATTGTAAATTAAAATGGTGCCACTAAATAAGCCGTGTTTGAGGAAGTACACGAGTATAATTAACTTTTTTTCTAGAATAAAAAACCTTTAAAAAAATTATTTTATCTGTACTAAATGCAAATCATAGGGCCGTTTCCGCCCACTGTAGGTCCGACCCTGCCCCTCTTGCTACGCGGTGGTCGGTGTCTCGACTTCTGTCGACCTGAAAAAATCATCAGCTCCCCCAATTCCTGCACAGCATAACATGTATTTTTCAAATATCCTCGTCGCTGATGTCTTGACGCTGGCTGGCCACAATGTCAGCTTTTTATGCGAATACCTCATTGTATTTTCTCCGCTTGACACGAGGCTGATATTCTGCAAATACGCCGCTTTTTCATACCCGAAAACACTACAATAAGGCCAGAATTTCGTTAGTGTAATGGTATTACAGGCAAATAATTTTAAATAGGACACGTGTGAATGTATTTGTGCACACCGATAGTACATACCTACCAATCAAAAGTGTCAAAAAAGTTTTACGAACTAGTTTTGAACACCCTCCCACAGTCCCCTCTTACCCCGAAAATGTCCAAAGATACTGGGTGAGTAGCGATATTTACTGATTCTGTTTAAATTTAGCGTCGTTTGTTTCACAGAATTTCTTTGATAAATTTCAAGTTCTGTGAAAAATCTTTAGGTTCAGTTATTTATTCACTTTTGTGAGACAATTTGAAAGTATATCACATACTATTTAATAAAAAAAAATAAAATCAATTCGAATAAATGGAATGGTACTACCCTGCATTATAAACTTTTTAAAAATAGAACGCAACGAGTAAAATTATTAAATGAACTAAGTGATTCCAAAAGCAGTAACTTCTGAACACCACAAGGCACAGTTTTACGACCACTTTTGTTCATATTGTATGTAAATGATATATTTGAAGTTGCTAAATACGGGAAAATTGTCTCATATGCAGATGACACAGTGCTTCCTTTAAAAGCAAACACGTTAGAACTGAATATAAAGGCTAACACGGAGACATCAATGATATTGAAAACATGGTTTGACAATAACCTAGTAACGTTAAACACTAAAAAAACACATTACATACCATTTTTAAATAAATATCTGGATTCACTCTGCACCAAACACTCAACAACAACTGTAAATTACTATGTACTAATATTGAAATCAAAACTTCAACCAAATATCTAGGAGTCACTATTGACCAATGCCTAAAATGGATAGCGCATAATAACCATTCTCAAAAACAGAGTACGAAAATTGACCTATATTTTTAGCCGTTTGAGACATATCTAAATAAAGAACTACTGAGAATGACGTACTTCGCTTTCTGTCAATCCATAAGCCAATATGGTGTAATAGGAGGGGGGCGCCTATAAAACTCATACACAATCTCTTTACATTGCGCAAAAACTAATAATTAAAATAATATTAATAAAATCATTTTTATATCCATCTGAACTCATATTCAAAGGATTTAGAGTCAGAAAATTAGATACTCTTTTCCTGTGTCACTCATCCTTACAAGTATATAAAGAGGACATCCTAAACAAAACCGAACCTTTCAAAAACACAGCAAATCTCGGGCAAAAATACACGTTACCAATTCCAATTTCTTAAAAAACTTTGAATTAACAAAACTACAAATACTTAGGAACAAATTTCTTCAATAAATTGCCAGAAAATATAACATGCCTTAATGATAGATTCAAAGAATTCAAAACATAATAAAAAAAATATACTGAAAACCTTAATTAACAAAACATAAACAAATAATAAATTTAAAAAAAAATTCTCTTATTCTTTATACAAAAAAAAACTATAAAATAAAAACTGCAATAAAAAAAATAATAAAACAAATAATACCTCCTTCCATACACACAAGCATTTGCTTATTATGGGAGAACATTAAAAAAATAATTAATAATAATGAAAAATAAATAATTAAATAGGCTAACTACTAGTTAGACTGAAGAATAATTCTCCACTAACCGGGAATGAAATTAGTTAATTAAGATTGTTATGTATTATTTTATTATATTGTATCTTTTACTGTGCAAAAAATGGCCCTATGTCCTTTTTTGGTTTTTATTTGTTTAATTTTTTAGTTTCCTAAAAATTTTTTTATTATTTTTCATTCATCCTGTACACCACTTCATGCGTAAGGGTCGCTTTAAAATTATTTACCTGTATCTAGCTTTATGTATATTTCGAACTGAGGCTTTTTTGAAAAATGAAAAATGTTTTATGAAATTTTTGGGTTGTCGGTTTTTTGTTTGTTTTTATTTAGTATGTTTTGGTGTCCTTAGCTATTTCAAGCATTCGTCTTTCATCCATTGCTTCATTCAATTTGCGAGGCGGGTATGGGTACCGTCGCCTCGGGAACCATTTTTTGGATAACCAACACCTCTGCCGTACCTACTGGTTCGCTACGTTTGGTGACTTAGCCCGGGTTCATGGGGTGAGGTTTGTCTGGGTCTTGGCGTCTGCCCACCAGCTGCATGGCAGGCCGGATCGGGAGAGAATGGTTGAGGGAGTCCCTTTGACTTCTTTTGACTCCCTTTGCCTTGCACTGCAGTGAGAGGGATGGATTCATACCACGCATTCAAATTTTATAATTTGAAAGCGTATTTTATAAAAAAAATATTTAAAATGGCTCGCCTTACGTTTTTTCCCAATTAAAATTACCTACTGAATGAAAACGAAAAAAATATTAAAGCACGTACATTTTCATTAGACAAATTTATTGTAAACTTTATAGTAAAAACACTTTTTTTTCGTTCCATGCAAAAATAATGAACAAAAAATTTCCAAAGTTTCAAATTTTTTGTTCACATTGCGATTCAAAACTTTGGTTTCATAAATCTGTAAATTTTAAGCATAAAACGCGATATTTTCCCTTTCTAAAACCGTTTTCATCATACTATGGTAGTAAGGGAGGCACAACGATTTCTATAAGACCTATATCAGTTGTTCCGAAAAGAGAACAAATTAGGCTGACCGGTTAAAAGTACCCTAAAACGAAAGATGATGGTATGCTTGTCGTTGTCATTTGATGTGTGTCGCGGGAAAATTTTGCGAATCGAATGTCATCGCGTACAAACATCAAAATAATACGACAAACGGATAGTCCTTTATGAACGCCTATTAGGCATATATTTATATATAGTAGTTTTAGTCACTAATAAAAAGTAATTCTGTTTTTAAGTAGGTAATGAATCTATTTATTACACGACAGGAATAGACAATCCATTGAAAGCCACAGAAAATCACAGAAATTTCGCAGCCAATAACGCACGACGTACGCCTTCCGATATCCGACGGATTTTACCTTTTTGCCTTAATTGTGCCGTAATGCTGACTTAACGCAAAAGATAACACAAAATATACAGAATCACCCTTATGACAGCTTGAAAAAATTAGTTCGATCCAATCAGTCTTACAGGCCGTTGAGATAAAATATTTTATTTGACTAGAAAACAACAAATAATGAAGAATCGTGGGTAAAAATTTAGTTTGAGTCGTGACAAAATTGTGCCAGATTTAGAGATATATATTATACTAGCAGACGCGGCCACACATTGCTGTAGCTAACGAAACACAACGTCATTACCCAATCTTTATAAAATCCACACCACCCGCTTGTCAGCTGCCCGCTGCCTGAATTGAATATTTGAATTTATCGGCTTTTCTCTACTATAATAAGCATGTATTATACATATAAACTAATTAACTCGCCTCTAATTATACAATGCTTGCAATGCAACACTGGATATTTGAAAAGGGAAAATCAAATACCTACTTACTCTAGGACATCTATTTTCTAATTTCTTCCGTAGAACGAATTTCAAAAGTGACTATAGTACGGCCCGCCAGCCGTTTTAAATCGCACAAAAATATATTTTCTTTGAATTTCTCGGCTTTTCTATAATATAATTTACATGTATTATATATATAAACATTCCTCTTCAATCACTCTATCTATTGGTGAACACCGTATGAAAATCCGCTGTGTAGTTTAAAAGATTAACGCGCACATACATTTTGAACGACTTCATTTTATACTATGTAACGAAGATTAAAAAAAACCAAATTTCATTATTATTATATTGATTTCTTTGATATGATCGTGAACCAAGCGTGCGCGGTTTATCTTTAGCCCGCTTTGTGGGTTGGTCGCTGCGATTCGATACATCTCTCGGTACCGCTCACCACACACCACATTCGTGGTGCGATATCTCGTTTTTACCGGCTCTCCGCGACTTATAAACTGCTCATAAACGGTAGCCGTTGTGTGTCGTCTGTGCGCCTATTTGGGTTAGCGAGGAGCAGGGCTGCAGAAGAATGAAGACCGACAGGTTCTGGGGTCACTTCTGACCAAGGGGGTCCCGGCAGGGCTGCCAAATCTTACCATTGATATCAAGGAATTTAAAACTTTTTTATTTACTTTTAGCATTGTACAAAAAATGAGGAAACGAAAACATATCACACAAAAAATTCTAACAAAAAACTAAATCGGAAAAGAATAAAACACATTTAATAGGTAATACTCGGTACACACTTCATTACTGCCTTAATTATTGATTTTTATGTTATTTCAATTAATTATAACATTTTATATTTTTAATGAATTTAATTATTGTTAAATGGGGGCACATTACCAAATCATGTTTGAAAATAATGATGTTATTGTTTGTATCAAGAAAAAAATAAAAATGCTAAGTGCAATACTTTACACACAGAAGTGTAGTACTAGTAGAGTACTTTACACACAGAGGTGTAGTACTAGAAGAGTACTTTACACATTAGGTATACCGGCTCCGAGACATACTGTAATTAGTTGTGTTGATATTACATCATGCTTTCTCCATCTTCAGGTTTGTTGAATTCATCTCTTCCAGTTTGGGAGGCGGGAATGGGTACCGCCGCCCCGGGAACCTTTATGGGATAACCAACTTCTCTGCCATAGGTCACCCCAAGTGGTTGGCTACGTTTGGTGATTTAGCAGGGGTGCCCGGGTACATGGGGTGAGGTTTGTCTAGGTCTCGGAGGCGGATGACCAAGATACACTGAATCCCAGATTCCTACCCACCCCTTAAACCCTTTTCCTTCCCAGATCTCTCCTTTCCTTACTTTCCTTTAAAAAACCCTCCACACAGCATCCCCAAAGATGACATAATTTTCCTCAGGGCCTCCTGTGCGGAGCTCATGTAAAAAAAAAAAATCTCCTCATGTTTGAGTGGTTGAATTGTGTCTATGGGAAACTCGAGTTCAATGAACTCGAGAGATACGGTAGGAACCAACAGTATTTTATTTGAATTAATTAATATTTTTTTATATTTATTTGTATGTAGGTATTTCTGTTGTTAAAATTTTTGATTTTTCAAGTTTACAGGCGATGTTCAATCGGAAGGTTAATTTTTGGTCGTCTTTTGAAATTCAGTTATCCCGAGGAAAATTTTAGATTATAAAGACTTTTAGCTTCACTAGATTCTAGCTTCACATACAATTATAATATCCTATGATTTTTCAAGAGTCTGCACTAGATTAATTAATATTTATTGTTAGCAGTTCTTGAAAGCGAATTTTTTTTCTTAGTTAAATAATATCTTACCCAAGTAAATAATAAAACAGACCCGGAGTAATTGGGAATTTAATAAGTCAGGCACCCTCATACGCCATACATATGTCTGGTATTGTTATATTATCGCGAAAACAAGCTAATGGGTCCATAAATCAAAAAGGGTGAGGAGAAGAAGTAAGAGAAAGGAAAGTTCTAGCAATTAGGTGTAGAAGATTGATAGATGATAGATCAACTAGTTTTTTTTACAATGAACTAATGTTTCAATTCTGATGGTGGGCTTACAAGGGGACGAAACACCGGCCAAGGAAAATTTTGGAGAAACTAGGTGGATCGCATTTATGTTGACTTTCTTTAATTTTTTTTTGTGAAATATGAAAAAAGTAGTTCATTATTTACTTATTGTAGTACCTACCTAATTGCGATAT
Organism: Limnephilus marmoratus; assembly: GCA_917880885.1. Lineage (NCBI taxonomy): Eukaryota > Metazoa > Arthropoda > Insecta > Trichoptera > Limnephilidae > Limnephilus > Limnephilus marmoratus. The sequence continues at coordinate 47,622,616 of OU862909.1, read as the reverse complement.
TCGGTGATGTTTTCAATTTTCTCAAATAAAACAAGAATGTAACTACTTATTCCTTGATATTTGACATTTGAACCGTTTCAAAATCACCAAATATCACTAAAGTTTAATTTTGGCAACCTTACTCTGATGAAAATTTAAATTAATTTGTGTCAACCCTGCAATGCCACTTTTTCATCAGTTTTCAGTGAGGCCCATTCCCCGCGTGCCTTGCCCTCCCCTGCTCCTCACTCTGCTCCACTCGGACCAGGACCACGTGACGACTGTCGCTTTTTCCACTGCGTTCCTCTCCCGTGTTCCCTCTCTCTCCCTCTCTCATTCCCACCATTGCACTGCTTCTGCCACTTCATAACCATAACCTACGGTGGACTGACATATTTAATAATATTTCCAATTTATTTCAATGTGTCCTTTATTAAAGCCTGTAATTATTACAATGCCAGATGTGTGTTGCTTTCCCCCCTTAGATTGTAACTTAAAAAAAATGTTTTTTCGCACTAAAAGATGATTAAATACCTACCTATTACAAAATTTAAATATGAATAAACTGCTCGAGTCTCTGCTCGAGCTAACGATATCTTTTGCATGTTTAAAAATATATACATATGTATACATGTATACATATGTATATAATAAAAAAAAATGTGTGTATATATTATGTAGATAAGCACGTGTAGGTGCATTGATTTTTAAAAAATACTGCGGTTTCTTCCTAGCTAGGTGACACATGGTCTTTTTTAAGGTGTACAACATTACAAGAACGTAGCGGGAGTTAAGCAATTTTCTTATAAAGAAAATAAGTAAAATGAAAAACATGTCTGCATGAGGTTAGTACGAGGATTGACTGATTCCAATAATAATTCACGAGAGTATAGAATTTGATTCATATTTTTGGAATACTGTATCTAATTTTAAGGAATGGAAGGAGAGGAAAGTCTGACAAAGACAAAGTATGAGGGGTGGGTAGATATCTGGAGGTCAGTGTGTCCGGGAGTGACGGACGAATCAATACATTCCTCCAAATGCGGTGCGATGGCGCTACGAGTCTGGTTGGAGAGGTCAAAAGGCCTCCCGCAACCAGTCTCCCTCGATCCGGCCCGCCATGTAAGTGGGGAGACGAATCCACTGCCAAGACCTAGACAAACCTCACTCATGAAACCATCCCTGCTAAGTTACCAAACGAACGTAGCTAAGTACCATTTGGGGTGACCTATGGCAGAGGGGTTCGTTATTCAATAAATGTAAATTAGTCTAATCATCGATTATCAATTTTTCGCCTCGAAGGAAAGTATACCTACCTGTTATAAATCTATACGGAACCAAAAGACGCAAATGATAGTAACATTTCCTATGGTTTTCCTTCATCCCGAATCCAAACAATAGAAATACTTTGCCGGACCGCAATGCAAAACGAAAATATGAATCGTTCGATATTTAAATTCAAAGCCGCGCCGCTGTCACCACCTGGTGTTTTGAAAAAAAGTTTAAAATTGAAAAGGAAAAAGCTTTTTGTGAAATGGCCGCCGGCGGATCGCGAGTTGAAATAATAACGCTAGTAAATTGTATCTCGGAGACAGATAGTCTGGGTGAATTGCTTTGGAGAACACGTGTTCTGGTTCTGGGCTCTGCTCTGAGGTGGTTAGTAGTAGGTACCTACCTGTGAATGTCACGGGTACTCACAGGGGTGTCCAATGTCCACGTCTTTAGGCCATCTCTTGTGCTTACTGATTACGTAAGTTACTTACTCTGAGCCATATTAATACTTACATTATAATGGTACGTGGTAACTATCTGGGAGATACAATAAGTTTTTTTTTAACCAAGTATTTTTTTAAGGATTTAATTGTTAACCAACAGGTTTCTTCCACCAGGAACTTATTCTTCCTCTTAATACACTTTTACTAAGTAACCAATAGAAATAAAACTTGTTGAGAAAAACAATTTGTTGGCAGGTGAAAGATTTTTAGACAGCTCTATAGCTTTGAAGGAAATTATTTTACGCGATAGAAATTTTAATCTGAAAATGGGGTGCAGTTTTCATGACGTCAGAGCTCACCGCTAGAGCTTTTGTAATTTAATAAGCGATTTTTAAGACCTACTAAATATTTTGTTTTATTTTTTTAAATAGTTACATATATGAAGACTTAACCAATCCACATAATTATTCATTCAGGTTTTTAAGGCTTATTTTGTGAACAATTAACAACACGCTTTTCAGTATAAAATGAATCAACAATTTTTTGTTTTGTGATTGATTATTGATCATTTTTTATCTTAAATGTTAAATATTGTTAAAATTTAAGAATGAAACTAAAATAATAATTACACATTCAAAACAGAAATGAAAACAACTATCAAAACACGTTTTCATTTCGTGAAATAATTACAAAAACTCTATCTAATAGCATTCTCTGAATCGATCTCGCCTTTTAGAATTCTCGAGCCTCTCACCTTCTGAATGTAGATTCTTTGAGGCTGTCCTCTGAAATAAAAGGATAAAGGCAGAGAGGGGCAGTGGGGCCACATCTAGAGCAGAAGTTGTGACACTTGTTAGGGCCTTGTCGGAACAAGGTCCCGACACCGACCTTACCCTCGACTCTATTATCTCTAACTTCCACTACTGTTTCACTGTTTTTTCCTCCCCACCGATACATTCCTTAATTCTGTATTGTATCTGTTGGAAAACGCTTGTTGGACGTAAGTGGGACACATTTCAATTAAATGTCAAATACTTCAACTATTCAATGAAATTGTTCATTCTAAACCATAAGTAAACCACTTTGAATACGGAATATCTACGAACAATTACTACTGATTTCTACTGATTCTGTGAGTCTAGAAACTAGAAGGAAAGCAAGTCTTGCTATTCTGTCTTTCAAAATTTGGAACAATTTCATCAATAGCCCATTTCTCTTGGGATGCTATGATTTATATGTACCAGACCACTACAGCCGAAGTCGACATCATGACTTATTTAAAGTACCGAACGGCAGAACAGACGTCTTGGCAAAGCATAGCATGACGAGGGGAGTGGTGCTGTTAAATGAAATTGCAAACCATTTGAAAGTAAGTGACTGTTCTTTATATGCCTTAAAAACATTATTGAAGAGTCACTTGCCTAAATGCTGATAGGGTAACTAAATTGTACTGTAATTGGAATTATTCTGTCGTACAATAATAATAAAAATAATAAAATATTGAAATAATAAACTAATAAAATAATAAAATAATAAAATAATAAAATAATAAAATAATAAAATAATAAAATAATAAAATAATAAAATAATAAAATAATAAAATAATAAAATAATAAAATAATAAAATAATAAAATAATAAAATAATAAAATAATAAAATAATAAAATAATAATAAAATAATAACATAATAAAATAATAAAATAATAAAATAATAAAATAATAAAATAATAAAATAATAAAATAATAAAATAATAAAATAATAAAATAATAAAATAATAAAATTATAAAATAATAAAATAATAAAATAATAAAATAATAAAATAATAAAATAATAAAATAATAAAATAATAAAATAATAAAATAATAAAATAATAAAATAATAAAATAATAAAATAATAAAATAATAAAATAATAAAATAATAAAATAATAAAATAACAAAATAATAAAATAATAAAATAATAAAATAATAAAATAATAAAATAATAAAATACTAAAATAATAAAATAATAACAAATGCGTATATTTAATATATACGTATATTTTGTATGTACAGGTACCTACAATTAGTAATACGCTTAAATTGTAGGACAAAAGGATTTTTTCTGGGTTGGTATTTTGAATTTGAAACTAACTGGTTCCCGGCATGCGTTGCAATGCCATATTCATAGAAATTTAATAAACTGTTTCTCTCTGCATGTCCTTTCCCGTGCGTCTCCGTTCTTTTCCCGCATTCCCTACCCTCCCGCGTTCCCTTTCCACCTTCCCCGCCCACCCTCTCCCCTCTTCCGCTCCACCGTCCTGCAAAACCCCTCCCGCGTTCCATATATCCAGTCCCAGTACATTCAGTTTTCAAACAGCCCCCGTGCCACAAATTACAATTTTTTTATTCAAATTTTCATTTTTAGTACATAAAAAATATTAATTTCTGTATATTATAAGAACAATCAATCAAATTTGATACCTAAATAGGCACCTATTTAAAATATCTATAATTCAAAATTCCATAGACTATTCTTTTAATACCAAAAAAAAACAGCTGCCTGCTAAATTCATTTTCATCAAACTCGCGAAATGTCAAACGTGCGTAGTTAAAATAGTCGTTAAGTTTGCTGAAATAATTCAATTTTCTGCGCAATTTTCTTAATCTTTCTTTCCGTAAGAACCGTCTAAAAAGTATTAGAAAACTTAAAAAAAAAATGAATGGAATAGGTAAAGTGGTTCTGAAGTTATGGCGTGACCAAGGGAAATGAGGATTCATTTTTTTTACATATATTCTAAATTATGCATTTGACAGTCCAGAATAGCTTGCATTGATAAGCTTTAGGAAAGCACAACGTAAAACAAGTCTGGATTTATTTCAGTGCAGAAATTCTGGGACTGACACCATTTGTACTCCTCATAGCCTAACACACTAATAGCGGGAAGTAATTATGTTTAGTCACTGAACATCTTCAATTCATCACTAAATAAATATATAAATACAAAACTGGGACGTTTCAGTTATGTATAGAAGGTTAAAACAATTATAATTTTTACTCTTCCTATGTAAAAGCCCCTAAAATAGTATTATTAATTAAATACATAAATTATACATAGCTGTTCACTGGTGAAGCAGCAAAAACCCTAAAATGGTGAGCTCTGGATCATTAAATTTGTGCAGATCTTCACTGGACCATCACCTGTTTTCTTTCGGCCAGTATCATATCCAACGTATGGTCTCCATTTAACACCAAACACAAGGCTCCATTCTGCATGTTTCATGTTTTGCGCCCCGAATTTCTACCGATTTCTTACATATCTCCCTTAAATACGGTAAGTTTTAAAGCTCTTATAAAAACATATGTTATTCTTGAAAATAATATTTAGATATTGCCCGTGCCGAAACGCAAATTATATAAAATTCCCTCGATAGAAAAAAATCGCAAAGTATGCTCCAAAAATTATTATAAACACGTTTGATTCAGTTATTTTACAAGTTATGTGTATGAAAAAAATCACAGTGTTTCTTTATATGCTGTTTAAGACAATGCCCGCAAGATTTTTGCTCTATTATAAACGAGTCGTGTTTTATTAAACATTTTCGCAATTTTCGCATCGATTTTGTCGCTGTAAATGTTCGCACTCTCCTCTAACATTCGTTATTTCGTATCTCTCCATCTTCTTCTTTTCGAGCCCGGTTGCAGAGCTTTAATAAGAAATAATATTTTGAAAAGTCGGATAACAATGCTTGTGTAATAGGTAGGTTTAACTATACGAAGTAATTTTTTACCGGAAGCCTGCGTTGAAAATTAGAATCAGATAGGTACACTTTGTTATACTTGTTATACTCAAAGCACATGAAATTAAGAAAATCTTTCTTAGTTTTCATTAGGTACAACACATTTACAACCTTTAAAAGTACCTACAATAATTACCGTTCACATTTTTCAGTTGAATCCAGGTGTTTTACCTTTCTTACCTTTTTTGTCGTGATGCCTGATGTTGACTCTCCATCGCCTACACCTGACATAATTAATTATTATTAACACTTTGGTACACATAGGTGATTCAGATGATGATGGTTTATATCATCTGCCCGAAGAAGCCATGTAACTAGATAGTCGGAACCCCAAAATAAAGTAGTTCCACTAACTTTTCAAAGATATATTAAAAAAACCTATTATGAATTATTTCCACTTTTTTATACTTACTTCCTCCCTTGTAACATCTTCCCTCGTATAAAATCATGACGATTTTTATATTAGTGTCATCTTTTAAATAATAAAATGTAAGTTTCAAGGGAAATGACCGTTTTATTATTTATTTATTACTATTACTAGCGATTTCCCGGCATGTGTTGTATGTCACTTAATAAATAAATTGTTTCTCCCTGCATGTCCTTTCCCATTAGTTCCGTTCCCCTTCATTCGCCCCTTTCCCTCCCATGACCCCTTCCCCTGACGAGTTCCCCCTTCACCCTCCCTGCCTTCCCTCTCTCCTCTTCCGCTCCCCCGTCCCCCCAAGTCCCCTCCAGCGTTCCTTGTGTTCAGTCCCAGTACATTCATTTTTCTAACAGCTCGCGTGCCACCTATTACAATTTTTTTTATTAAAATCGTTGTTAAAGCTTAATATGGCAAAACATAGACAACTTTGTACACATAAACAGTCATATTTTGATTTTTTTTATGTGTAAATTATTATTGATTAAATAAACTAATTTTGAGACAAAGACTATGTGACGGACAAGGTAGAACAACCTACTTATGGGACGACTCAGCTTGATAGGCAGTACCAAGGATGGCCGGCAACGAAAGAGGCTTCTTTAAACAATTAGCCTGTATATCAAATGAGTGATGAGTGGTTGCCTTACATTAGGAGGATAGATAGTGTTGAGGCCATCATCACATCCTTACGCGAAAGGAGCATGATGGAGCAGGAGACCGATAGGAATGCAGACTTTAGAAAAGGCCCCTCCAAAGGTTGTAACGTCGATGATGATAATTCTAGAACATGTAAACTTCGGTATACCGTCCTTATAATCCCCACTTCAGCGATCTAATGTAAGATACTAAAATTCCCCACTTTAAATGTTACGAAGAAAATTGGTTTTCGGAATTTCGTGTAAATTGTATTTGAGCGTCTTTTGTCGTGTGTTGTTTCGATAGGTGTTCACACCTGGGAGAGTTCACCGTATGAATTATTTAGATGGTTATGGCTGAAGCCTTACTTTAGATATCATTGTATCAGGGCGGCAATTCACACTGGAACAAATATTTCTACACCGTCCAGGACAGAACTCAAATCAAATAATACAAAAATCTATAAATAATACTTAATCCTAATAAACCATCTAAATTATTTTATTGGTAAGGAATTTCACGGTTATTACTTTAAATAGTTATCACTTTGTTTTCTTTATTTTACTAAGGAAGGTTTGGGAATCAGCGTTTAGGAAAAGTGGAGTAAAATACTTGCTCATTCCGTATTTCCTGCATTTCCGTATTTCCTTATATGTCACTTTCAGATATGAAAAGTCAATTTATATCTTGTAGCGCGCACTGTTACATCAGTTGATTTATAAATAAAGTAATCACGACAGATAACATTACGATCTTCTTAAACGACAGGAATTCATACCCTCTTACCTACATTGAATTAAATTACATTTTAAGATCACACCACTACTTTCAACAAATATTATCAACATTTTTCAAAACCAAAGGTTTTTTGATAATGTATACTGAAAATTAGTAGGTAGAGTAAGTATGTATACACAAATTAGCATTATTTATTAAACCATCGTATTTTTATTTATGAGTGGATACAATCATTTCGTATTTTGTTTGCTATTATTTTCATACTCATGTTTGCAATTCATCGGGATCAGGGTTGTGATTTAGTAACTTGAAAACAACGCTTTTAATTTGCAAGGTAAAATATTTTAAACCTTTAGCTAGATGATAGAATGGTAACTGGTAACTAAGTAGAAGTCAGTACAAACTAGGAACCTTCTTGACATAAGTGGGTGAATAATGAATCTATTCGCAACCCTTTCAGAGTACAGTAATTTGTGCTTCCCGTGCCTTGCGTTGTGATGTTTAAAATATTTATTATAAGATTGTAAATATCCCTTACTTTGACCCTGTGAGTGTTTTGGTTGAGTCAGCCGCCTTTGTTTCAGATAATATTCGGGAAAACTTCAGTTAACTTCCTCACACTGAAGGCGACCCGCACGGGAGTGAGAGGGACGGGATAGAGGGTCACTTCCCTCCGTATCAGAATATAAAGGGAAGATATTTGCTTCGTTCCGCAAATCCGGTTTGTTTTTTGAAGGAATGTTCGCGAGGCGATATTTTTCAATTTTTATTTACCCTTTTCGTTGTTTTTATTTATATTTATAGTCGCAGTTTTTTCCCGATGGAAATATGTGACGAGAGTCTCGCTTCGCCGTGAGACCTCGGACACCTTGGGAATTACGAAATGTTCTCAGGGCCTCTTCGGAGCACAAAAAACTTTTCTTTGTCTCCGGAGGATCTTTAGACCACTATTATTATTATTGTATCCATAACTGGATTTTTATTAATTTTTTCCTGGTCTATGAATCTAAAATGACAGTTTTAATCTGCCGCTAAATGTGTCTCGGGAAAATTTAACGGGAAGTTATGGAATGTGTTTGAATTAACAATGGATCAAATATTTATAAACCGAAAGTAGGTACCTATGTAGCAGTGGCGGTCCGTGAGTTTTCAGTGAGCAAGATTGAAAAATACAACATTACTAATGTTGTTGTAGCTGAAGTATAATTTTTTTTTCAAAATTTCAACTTTTCGTATGAAGATTTTTCAGTATATGGATGCGGTGCATCCCTTGACTCTGAATATCTTCATACAAAAAGTTATAATTTAGAAAAAAAAAAAACATTTTCGGCTACAACAACGTCAATAACGTAATATTTTTCAATCTAAGCGCTCTAGCTCACTGGAAACTCACTGACCGCCACTGCTATGTAAGTATACATTGAGCTTTCTGAAATTATAAAAGAGTGATTAATTGGTGTTAAAATTACTTAAAAATCCACTACCTTAAAACGTTACACGAACACGTAATAAAAATAGGATACAATTCTATCATTTTCATCAAATTCTGATTCATTATTTTGAATGTAAGAAGTAGTATGAATTATTGAAGAAAATATCGTACGATCCACTGTCGTGTGGTTACCGATGCTCTCAGGAGCGCAGAGGGAGTGAAGCTGTAGTGAAGGCAGCAAATCAAAAAGACACCCGGGACAACCGTCAACCGGGAACTGCAGATAAACCGATCTCGAACACACTACCCGGCCGCAACCGTTTTTGAATAAAATAATATGGTGAAAAATGTATCACAAAAGATATAAATTTCCCAAAAGCGCATTGTCAATCAATCCGAACAGAGTATTTTTTTCATTAATTGACGTTTAAACAATGAATAGATATAAATCTTCATACAGTTGTTAGCCTGGATGGGAACATCCCGGACTTGCGAATATGTGAACACAGTTCATTATAAAATATCATCGTTTCAGTATAATAATTGGCCAGCCTGTTTTTATATTCTAAACATACAAATATCGTTCTCTCCCGAGTGAACCAGTGTGACCTCGATATCTGGTTCCGCGAATCCGTCAACCAGGATAAAGGAAATGACATCCAAGGATCTATAATTCAAAATAAATATGCTAATGGCGATATCAATTCTATGATTTTATACCAGAGAGAATTCTGAGAATGTGTTCCATCGTGAGAATATTAGACTAGATTCCTAGACGTTGACTGTGCAGAATCAAGCATTAAAATAAATTATATGATTTAATAAGTATTAATCAGATTTTTGTTATTTTTGTTATTTTTGTTATTAGTTTTTGGGGTATTATGCCGTGTTGCGCTACCTCCTTCTTTAGCCAACGTTTCTGACAGCGTTGCAGTGTCCATCATCAGGGCAGATGTGTAATAGTTAGGGGTGATGTTGCCAGGCTATTGAAAAAAGAAAGCATCAAGGCTGTCTTCAGAACCACGACAAAAATACGAGACTTTTTGAGGCCTGCAAAGACCAAGTTTCCTCTGGAAACAGATGGAGTGTACAAACTCAGCTGTTCTGGATGTGACAAGGTTTATGTAGGCCAAACAGAGCGGACGATCTCCAAAAGGATTTCAGAACACTTTTGTGCCTGTAAACTTGGCCACCCTGACAAGTCAGCAATCGCCTAGCACTTAATCGAAACCGGCCATTACTTTGGATTTGTCCCTGAGGTCCTGGGAAGACCCAAAACTCATAGAGCACGCCTGATTACGGAGGCAATTGAAATTCACAAAAATCCTATAAATATTAATAGAGACGACGGAGCTAAGCTCAATAGTTCTTGGTATCCGGTAATTGACAGTTACATTAAGGCTAAAAGCAAAAAAAACATGTTGATGTATATTATAGCGCCAGCTCGTAGAGGAGTGGAGCTGGCCACACGGTATCGCTCATAAGTAGATAAGTACAAACATCACCCCTAACTATTACTATTACACATCTGCCCTGATGATGGACACTGCAACGCTGTCCGAAACGTTGGCTAAAGAAGGAGGTAGCGCAACACGGCATAATACCCCAAAAACTAATAACAAAATACTTTTGGCCGTGAAAATCTAAAATCGTATCAGATATTCAGATTATTTAAAACAACAGATAAAATAATTATTTAGGTACATACTATTCAATGGTTCCATAAAACAATTTTTTCCACTGTTTTAACCTATAGAATGTGTAGGTCATTTTTATCAGTATTAGTTATTTTTAATGATAAGGTTGTAGTGATCGATTAAATGGCCAATTTTTAAAGGAACCTAACTATTTCTTCACATCAACGAAATTAATTATAAATTTATAATTTAAAATATCCATATATAAGCACAGATGTGGATTTTAATTTTTCCGCTTTTAATGATGGTTTTAAAATTAAATTGTAATATTTTTTTCTTTCGTGGAAAATCGAACAGATTGCTTTGTGACAGTTTGACTTTATAAGAAATGATGTTCCAGGTGTAAAAAATACAGAAAAATTAATAGTTTTTTTAATTGTTATCGTGAAAATCTGGAGAAAAGTCGCTGCGCACAATTTGAAAAGAAATCATTTTTCTGATAGCGCTCTTTATGTGTACGATTAGGTTAGTTAAATAATTTTAATTCACAATTCATCCCGCGAAAACATCTCCAACAAAATATGTACTAAAACTTAACATAACCTAACCTAACAAAAAAATGGGACAAAAATAATACAAATTGTCAGTTTCAAAAATAGAAATATTAATAAATTATTGTTCAAAAATAGTAAAATGGGGGGACAAAAATAATACAGATAACAATAAATTATTGTGTTTACAGGATGTGTGTATTATTTTTATCCCATGTTTTAGGTTAGGTTAGGTTTAGTAGATATTTTATTGGGGGATGTTTTGTCCGTACCATATTTTGTCGTGGGATGAAAAGTCGCGGAACCAGTTAAATATGCCAAAAAAAATGTTGGTAGATACTTATCGACTTCAAAATAATAAATTCATGAAGTATGGTTGTGAAAATCTTGGCAGATTTTCGAAAACTCTCATTAAAATATCAGTATTTCAACATTCGGAAACATTATGGCCTATCACCCCATATGGCGGGCAAGTGCAGAGCTGCCTATCGCATATTATAACAATCATTAAATGAATGGGACTTTAACATAATGCGCGGGGCTGCACGCTCTCAACCGCCTATGTACATTATTTGCGTTAAGTCCTCAGGCTGCTTGTTCTTAATGTTGAAAAACAGGATCAGATTTGCTGGCTACAAATCATCAGCATTCCCCGCAAGTCCGGAGTGGCGGCATCATTATTTCTGGGACACACGACTAAGGCGGCCCTGCAAGGGCGGAACTTTATATTAAGCAACTCAAATAAATTACGTGAAAAATATTAAAATTGGCTAAAATATTGCTTGATTTACCTCGAGTATCAGATTGAACAATTAAAAAATGACGAAGAAATGTGTCCCACCCTATTTTTTTAACCGTTAAATTTCGACGACTTGCACTGATTTATACTTTATTAATCTTTTGTATTCTATTTTCTCCTTTTTTTGTTGATATCGGTTGTTCTAAAATTATAGATCTTGTTTTTATAGTGTTCTATACAATCTATACACATATTTTTAAAAACTTTTATTTACATAACTCTTTTTATGATTAATAATATGGAGGTACTACACATATGTACGTAGGTATGTTTTAAATTTCTTTTAAAGCATGTATTGTATCGTATAATGTATTTTCGACTCCGATGATACCCGGGCTTGAGCCTAAATGGTGGTTGATAGAACTAAAATAATGAGGTGGAATGTAAAGGATACAATAATAAAAAATAAACAAATAATAATAACAGACCCAAAACCAAAATATGCTCACAAAACAGAATGCTTCATGTTTTTACATGGTCCCACACAACAATACATTTATGGCAATACAAGTAGGTAGTTACCGTGTGGGTACTTGTTTTGGGGTAAAATTTCCGAGTGATTTCTTATAAAAAAGAATCACGGATATTTTCTATTGTAGAGCTGTTCCAAGGTTCGTAGAAAATACGTTTAACAAGGTTAGCTCATACGTGCCGTTTTCGCAATTTCGAGCGTGAACGCGTGACGTAGCTTAAAATAAACACTGCCACTTGTATTGCAGTTTATTCAAATCTCCCAGTAGAATATGGACTTCAAGCTACGTCACGATTTTTTAGCCAATTACCGCTCTAGTCTGTCGATAAGCTAACCTTGTTAAACGCATTTTCTACGAACTTTGGAGCTGTTCCAAATTTTGAAAATGATAAAATTACAGATTTAATCAAGTTGTAAAACACCTAAAAATATTTTGATTTCTTACTTCTAAAAAGCTTTTAAAACCTTGGCTTAAACCTATTTTATTTATATATCTCAAGTAGGAAACAACTTCGATTCAATTCAATTCAAACATAATGGTTATACCTATATCATATTCACAATTTTCCGTGCAAGCAGATACCAAATGATTACCTTTGTTTCAGTTAATTAATTTTAAATTATTATAATAACCTACCTGCCCTTACCTATCCAACCATTTAAAAAAACTTTGATTTTTAACTACATAAGCAACTGAGATCATTTCCTTTGGAAAATTTGTCTCTTCCCTGCTTTTGATATAACATTAGGATAGTCCTGTGGTGATTCTTTAGTGCGTTTACTGAATTATCCCGATATTTTTTATTTCTTCTCCAAATCTTAATGTCTTACTATGTGAATTTGGTAATATTTGAATAAAATAATAAACTAAATTGAATTGATTCGAATTTAAAAATAAATAAAAATAATATCATAAGCCTCGGCCGCCCCTGGGGCTGGATGACATGCGCGGGGAAGACGCGTCAAATCAATGGGTATATAAGTGGAAAACAATCGAAGGTCCATGATAGGAGCAACCATTTTTTATGAACATGTTTTGCGTTCAATATTGCCTTCCCCGTTTGAGAAACTACCAAACGTGTTCGCTGCAATCTATTCGCGGCGTTTCTATTTGATATCCTTTATGGAAGAACAAATAATACCAATAATATCGAACTAAACGTTTACCTACATATTATGGAAGTCTCCGGTGTAAAAATGTCCAAGCCGGTCAAGAAGGAAAAATAATGATTCCTTGAAATGGACACATTCGCATTATTTCAGTGTTTTTGAAATATTTATAAAATATTGTAGTAATTAATAGTCAAGTCAATGAATAGCTACATATGTGGAGCGTGTAACTCAAAAACGGCTGGGATTTCGAAAATTACGTGTAGAATAAAAGTTGTAGATAATTTTATAAGCTTTTACTCATCTTATGAAAATTTTCCTTTGCGACGTACAGTTTTTGAGATATAAGCGGAAACCCGAAAATTGGGATCTTCCCCCCCTGTAGCTCACCACCTAGACGTCAGGACTTTTAGCATGTTCACACCCTGAGCACCCTGAACAAGTTTCTGAAGGAATCGCTTAGGTTCCTGCTCGCGCACCCTACACCTTCTTCCTTGACTGGACTAATCGTTACGCACGCTGTTCTGTAGATTCAGATTTTTTTGCAGAAATGTGGTAAAGATGTAAATGGACCCATTAAAAACATGAAATAAAACTCCCGCAACAAAATGAATATTTCACGTAACAAAAATTTTGTCAGTTATGGATCTGAGGTAAGAATGTACCTCAACTTTTTTTTTTCATTTAAACTAATATTATTTTTAAGGTCCGCAGAGTGAAAATACTTCTGTTTACATAGAAACTGATATTCAGGCGAGTTTTGCGAAATTCAGAGCGCTAGAACTCTTGCTGCTTCAGAAAATAAATTTAAGATTTATAATTTTTGGAATTCGTTAATTTTACTAACTAACTAACTAACCATCACGCCGTTTCCCCGCAGGGGTAGGCAGAGAGGACGGACCGCCAAACAACTCGGTCTTGGCACACACTCTTTGCCTCACTCACATTCATACATCGTCTCATACATACCTACTCTTCTATTATTCTGACTTTTGACATGGCCCGTCTCAAGTATCTGATTCACTTGATCGTGCCATGTCTTCCTCGGGCGTCCCCGACTTCTTCTACCATTCACATTTGCATCATATATTCTTTTTACACTACTTTCTTCGCTCATTCGCTCTACGTGCCCAAACCATCTGAGGGTCCCTTTCTTAATTTTGCTCATTATACTTACATCAGCCTTACATTCTTTGCGGATATCCACATTTCTAACACGATCATACATGGTTTTACCACACATACGTCTCAGGGATCTCATTTCAACAGCATTCAGTTTACTTTCATCCTTCCTCTGCCAGTTCCATGCCTCACTGCCATACATCAGGGTAGGTACCAGGACTCCATTGTGGACTGCTAGCTTCGCTTTTTTTGACAGTTTTTTATTAGCGCCAACAGCATTCAGTCCTCCATTAATGGAGTTACCGGCATTTACCCCTAATTTTATGCTTCTTAATAAAACAAACACACCCTTCTGCCAGGACACAAATAATAAAAATTGGTTTAGTTGTAAGATACAGGTATCTACTATCGTGGGTAGTATATGTTCATTTTCCTTGAGTTGGTGTCGAACCATCGCTTATCAAACCATCAACACTTCTACTCGTTGTTTGTGTGTACTATCCTTTAGGCAGTGGTGTTAGCGCTGTAGTAAGGGGCCGATTTAACGTAAGAATATTAATTTCATGAATCTGATAAAAAATGTATTAATGGTTCAATCATGCAATTACTTTTAATTAGTGCATGTAAGGAAATTTAAGCACGGAAATTCTTTGCAATTTTTACGTGTCCCGGTAAATCGTCAATACCATAATGCAAGGTCTATAATTGTCATCTTTTAATTAGAACCATCGCGGACAGTGAAATAAACAGTGCTGTCGTCTTGGTATTCCTAATTTGTGAGTATTCCCGATTAGTTGGTATACAGCACAGCTGCAGAGGTTGGGAGTACTTAGTACCAACAGGCAGAAGAGAGTTGGAAACTACCAGGAAAGGAGAAACAGGCAGAGGACGGAGGACGAAGTACGATAGAGTTATTAGGCAGATCCTTAGCGAGGTCCGGTAACATCGTCACATGATGCATGCAAGGAATACACATTGTTCAGTGTTTTTGCTAATGTATTTTCATTATTTAAGTTTTGCAATAGGAAGAAAGATTAATTATCCTAGATGTATGCATAAAATTATTGCAAAATTTTAGTTATTCAGCTGAAAGTCTGTTATCTGATTATAATATCATTAAATATTTAAATAATTTACATAGATTTTTCTGAATGAAATATTATCTAATCTCAATAATATTTAACTCTTTTTAGTTCGAAACTTATTTACAATCAAGAGCTTTGGAATTTTCAAATACCCTATAATTTGTAAAAGATAAAACGTTGTGATTCCCAATGACTTGTCAGGGGCCGAGTTGACATCGCGTTTGGTTCCCATCCACGCATCTTTTGTCCAATTTCTCGGCTTTCAGTTGCTTGACAGTAAATTTTGGTACACAAAAAGTAATTTTAAATTACGTAACCTATGATTTTTGTTACAATATAAATATACTATGGTGGCCAAGTTGGCATCGCGTTTGGATCCCACCTGGGAGTCGCGTGTTCGATTCCTCGGCTGGCAAAGTCCTCCATCACGACACAACATTTTCCGCTTACAGTGGTGGTAGTAGGAGATTTTCAAATATTGTCGTTTTACTCGGTTAAACAAAAGATTGTTTCAAATCCTCTATAAGAAAAACCATTCAGAAAAGTAGCGTAAGGAGAAGTCGTATGGTAACTATTACTTCTGTTAGTAATAATGAATTAATATGGGATCGTCGAAAAAATTCTAATGTTAGGTTACAAATTGTAAGGTGGAGTAAGCATCTGCTCCCGTATTCTGTTATTTAATCTCTTTATATTATCAAAAATACATACTGGTTGGCACTTACTACCAAGAAGATAAATCCACTGTGGACTTAGGAAGATATGAATAAAAAATGCTCGAAAAAAACGATCTAAAAACTTTGCATCAAAACAATATGACAATGTAAATTCACGTTGGCCACTCCAATCTCATCCTTGTGCAAGGGTACCCACGGTTTAAAATGCTCAATCCAGCTACCCCGAGTGGCAGGCAAATCAGATTAAGTCCAATCAATTTGAATTTATGAATCTGCAAAATTCGGAGCGGCCAGACAACTCTTTGGTATTGCCAACACATAAATTTAAAACAGAGCCAGCCATACAAAGGGGTCACTTATCAATTTCATGATTGCGCGGGTACAGGCTGCCTCTTTATATAAATATATATAATATTTAAAACATATCCCGTGCAAGATATGCCTCATTGAATGCACAGAATTTGCAAGGGCGAAGAAGCAAAGCGGTCCGGACTGGAACCACTGCGGACTGCACCGCTCGAACTCTTCTCCCGGTTTGCCGACGATATCAGATTCAAATTGTGCCCAACAAATTGTTGGGAATATTTTGCTGGTTTGTCGTGTGTATACTAAGACGATTTGAAGGCGCATTGAAAGGAAATATTCCTTGTTTATGAGAATACACAAACACATGTGCTTATCTACTCACGAATAAAAAGTATCAACCGCCAGGTAATATCAAATTTATTTCTAAATTACCCATGTGTTTTAGTAGCCATGAATACCGACAGCTTACTTCTAATTTCTCTTTCAATAATTTTTGAAATATTTTTTAATTGTCTCCACGTAGGAGTTCTTGAGGATAATAGTTTCCTCAAGGCCTGTTATTTTTGGGGATGCTGTGCTGTTAAACCCCGGAATGAGTCGTAAAAACGACCCTTTTTTCATGTGACAAATGCCATCCATGTACAAATGTTGGGCGCAAGTTTGGCGAGTTCCCCAACTATGATTGACTGATCAATTTGGACAAAATTGGAAATATGTGAATATCATACAATTTGGGAGGCGGGTATGGGTACCGTAATGATCTATTGGATAACCAAAACCCCTACCATATTCAAGGATTCAGGTTTCATTATAATTTTTCACATGGTTTTAACTTTTTTGAGATCTATCTGAAGCAGAGAAAACTCTTGTCCTGTGAACGTCATGAAATTCGTAAAACTTTTCTAGAAGGCAATACAAATACTTTCAGCTCGCAAACTCATTTCAATCGTGAGCATTGAAGTTTTGAAATTTACAAATAGGACTTAACAGGACTTCGCACTGATGTGTTTATTTTATTAAAAGACTAGATGGTACCCGGCATGCGTTGCTACGCCATTTAATAAAGAAATTGTTTCTCATTGCGCGTCCTTTCCCATTTGTCCCATTCGTCCCATTCACCACCTTTCTCCCCTTCCTCCCCGATTCCCCTTCCCCTCTCGCGTTCCCACTCCTTCTCCACCTTCCCTCTTCTCACTCTACTCCCCACCCTTCCCCCGTCCCGCGAACCCCCCTCCCGTGTTCGCCTCCCACGGATCCCCCTCCCGAGTTCGCCTCCCCCCTCCCGAGTTCCCCGCCCTCCCGGGTTCCCCTCCCCCTTCCGGCATTTCATACATTCATTCCCGATGCATTCAGTTTTCAAACAGCTCGCGTGCCACCTATTGCAATTTTTTTATACAAATTTCATGATGTCAGAGCTCGTGTGTGAGCTATATTATTGTAAAGTTTCATTAAAATCCATTCAGTAGTTTTTGCATGAAAGAGTAAATACACATAGATCCGTGTTTCGTTTAATATTATGGCTGTCTGATAGCATACGAATTCCGCATCTTGATTGCCCATAAAACGCTAGCTTTTTCCCGCGGCTTCGCTCGCATGGTATTAGGGTGATTCCCACTCCGCCTCCTCCGCCTTCCCTCTACCCACTCCACTCCCCCCATCCCCCCTCTCTCCATCCCCCTCCCCCTCCCCCACCCTTACCCCCAACCCTCCCCCTCTCCCCTCCACCTTCCCCCCACCATTCTACACCCCTCCCCCCCTTCCTTCCCTACCCCTCTCCCTCCACCAAACCCCTTCACCCTACCCTCCTACCCCTCCCCCGACCCTCCCCCCTCCTTCCTCCCCCTCCCACCTCACGCATTCTGCTGTTCGCGTACCACCTATTACAATTTTTTATACAAATTTCCCAATGCCAGAGTTCAACAGTAGTATTATACAAAATAACAAACAAAAAAAAAGAATTATTCAATTTGGTGCAGTCGTTCGGAGGTTATGCGCATACATACACTTCGGCGATTCATTTTTAGAAGTAGATATTGCACGACGCCAACAAAGCACTCTTTTTAGGGTGAATCGCCTAATTAAAATAGAAAATAACATCGTTTCCAAGGCAACAATTTATTTGCTTTTCTTCTGACGTTTGCAATTTTGTTATTCTGAACAAACCAACTATGACAACCATCAAAATATTAAAATTTAAATACGCGGTAATCCGAGTAATGTGGACATATGTTGTCGATTCAAAACCCTTAATTTAATACGTGCTTCAATTCGAGAGGACCCGAGTCTACCGTACCAAAGTGACGAACGTCAAATGATTGACAGGGAAGTAGGTAGAACAGAATATATGGGAAAATGAAATTGTTGTTTTTACTATCTTCCTCGCAATTTTTCCATGTTTTCTCACCGTTTAAACCTTCCCTGGACTACGACAAACATTTCATATATAGGTATGTATATGGATTTGGTTAGGAATTATTTTTTAATTTATTTATTTATTTACGCCCATTTCTGGGGCTTTTAATTTTCAAAGGACGTAACTAAATAGTATTTAATAATTTTGTAGAATTCAACTTTTCAGCTTAGACATCACATTAGTATCGTTATGTTAAATTTCGTATCTATGGGGGATGATAGTTTCCTTCTACAGTTCTAAATACTGGTGGTTTTGGTTTACTATCATTAGTGGTTTTGAGGAGTTTTTTATTATTGCTACAAAACAAATGATACCGATTTATTAAAAAAGTCCTATCCTGCCCCCGATAGCGTCCCATACATGAGCCATGTTTTGACTATGCTATGGGGTATTTAATAATGAGCATCTTACATTTTATTCAGATTCCTTTGGTGGCATGAGTAATGCCGTGGGTACCTTTTATCTGGCGTCTCTCTTTACTGCATTGGGGGCGTGGGAGGCAGAAGATGCGAAGCGTTTTCCTCGAGGGTCCGTCTTCTAAATGGCCTCAAATGTTTTAAAGACAATCAGCCTAAAAAAATAGATCGGGAACGTGTGTGTATTAATGGACCGAATGGGTATTGATT
Source organism: Limnephilus marmoratus (assembly GCA_917880885.1). Classification (NCBI taxonomy): domain Eukaryota; kingdom Metazoa; phylum Arthropoda; class Insecta; order Trichoptera; family Limnephilidae; genus Limnephilus; species Limnephilus marmoratus. The sequence continues at coordinate 47,603,115 of OU862909.1, read as the reverse complement.
CTTTCTTATGGCTAATGAATAAATCTTCCTTTTTTAGAATGGCTTTTCAAGTGGCACTTTTTACTCATTTGTATCTCTGAAACCATCAAACAATAATTGATAAATTAATAAAATTCCGTTTACCTATTATCTTAGACCCAGGCTGGCGTCGCCTTCCCAAAACACGAGAGGAAAGGAGCTCTAGCGTTTATTATAGTAATATTTTCAAGTAAATTTAATTTTAAATCAGCAAATCATATTTTAAAATTATATTTAAATTTGCGACTTTATTACTACCTACAGATTCTTAAAAAAATATTGGTACCATAAAGATGATTTTGAAATAATATTTATTTAATTTCAAGGTTCTGCCCGGAACCGGTTGAACAAACTCTAAATATTTTTTATGTCGCTAGTGGATAAGAGGAAGGGAAATTTTTAAAGAATGATTCTTTTCAATTAAATAATTTTAAATGATAAAACACTCATAATGTACTGTGTTCTGATCCCACAACTTCTAGGTATATAGTCAAAGCTTTTACCGCTCAACCACATACCTAGCTAATTTTGTGTTTAATTGTAATTACAAGCCATCATAAGTTTGTATCCACCAAATTTACTAAGTGAAAGCCTCTCGAACATGATCTTAAATTCTTCATTAAAAAAAAACAGAGAGTGCAATTCACATGCGGTAGAAGTGAAACCTTCAGAAAAACTAAAGTAGACAAGAGTGGGGAGGCTATGAAGCACCGCAGACAGAGGAAACCAATAGGCTACGAAGCACAGCATTCTCTCGCAGGCTAAATCCCATAGATGTACGTGTTTGTCTCTTTTTTGTGTCGCTATTTTTCGTTTCATCGAGTTTCAAATCACAATTGTGCCAAAGAAATTATGCGACATAAATATTTTTTGCTTTTATGTTACTTTCATCGTTAAAACTGATTAAACCGTTCCGTGAAATTTTAAAACGTAATAACTTTGCAGGACGCACAAGAAAAGAAGTTCTTTCATTTCCTCATGGGTTGTGATATTTTCGAGCGATAATTTGACTCGGGGGTATTATTACTTTCCAATCCTTTGCTTTATCTGGACGAAGTGAAGGCTCAGCATCTCATTCTTCTCTAATTGGGAAACAGGTAGGCTCCTTGGCGGATTAGCAGCCGTCTTTAGATGCTTTATGGCAAATCATTTATCTACCGGTCATGGAATTGTAGAGTATTCGCACAATTATTTTGCATTTTACAATAACAGACGTAAAGTATTTTTTTTATAATGAGGATTTTTTTAAAACATATTCAAGGAGTAACTTAAAAGCAAGCTTTCACAATAAAATAAATATAAATATTAAAGAATTTTGAATGTGGTGAAAACCCTCCAACTCGAATTGTGGTCAAGTAGTTGTCAATCTCATCCACGGTGGCGTCCAGGGAGGTATCTGTGACGTTAGAGTCCAGCCGGAGCTTTCGATTTTAATTCAAGTTTTCAAGATTGATTTGTTAAATTGTACGAAAAAACATATTTACTTATTTAATCATTTGTAAATTCATTGAACATTTGATATAGAAAATTACACAATTACCATTATTAAGCCAAAAAATGTGTATAAGGATATTCAATTGGATATGTGAACATTGATAAAACATAAGTACATGACGAGTACAAAATACGTTGAAGATAAGCTGCTATACAGGTGTGAAAACTTTATGGCCCATTGTGAAGTGGTGAAGTGTTTGTGGTTGTCTTCCAATAGTAGCGCTGAATGTTTGGTTTGGGGTTTTTGGTATTTTTAATTTTTTTTTTTATTATTTATTGAAACATTTATTATAATCACAATTTTACAATAATTTTTTTTTTTTAGGTTTTTTTTTAATACCCTTCCATTAAAAGCATTTGCTAGTGTATGGAAGGGGAGTGTACATAAATGCTATTAGTTATTAGTTATGTTTAATATAAGCAAATAACTATCCAGCCACTGTTTCACTCTGTTTCAAGTGTATTTTTTTCCTAATCCTAGCCTGCAAACAATAATCATCTGCGAACGTAATGATTTTACCACTTATGTGTTGATCACAGAGTTCGTCGATGTATATAATATAGAGAAGAGGTACTAGTGTACTTCCTTGTGGCACTCTAAATTTATTTTATAATGAAGTACTAATATCCTTGCCAATTCCTGTTTGTTGGAATCTATTAGATATATAACTTTGTATCCATGAAAAGCTTTTCCCGTTATTCCAACATTTTGTGGTTTCTGTAAAAGTATTTTATGTGATATTGCGTCGAATGCCTTGGTCAGGTCTAGAAATAGGAAAATATATATATGTCAATATATATATTTTATAAGTTATAAGTTTTTTTTATTTTATTTCAATATATATATATATTTTTCAATATATATATATTGAAAGAAAATTTGCGCATCAAATAAGTGGTTTATACAAAGTTAAATTATTTCATTTTTCTATAATGGATAACCACAAAGTAATAGCTACATTCAAAAATATATATTTTTTTTATTTCAATATATATATTTTACATATTATAAGTTTAATGTATAAGAGACGTTAACTCTTCCGTGTGAATACATCCCAAATATTTTTATTTTGAATTTTCATTCTTGTACAATGTTTTTATTATACCCCCCGGGTGGTTGCTCATGCTACCAGGCGCTTGCCCCGCTACTGATCGGGATTTCAGACCACGCCACAATTTACCCTATTAGGTTTTTCTAGGCAAAAGGCAGAAAGCCTACACAAGGAACAGGTGGCAACTGGCAACACCGGGATTAATTAGATCTGGAATCGAAAGAAGTGGCTGTGTGGAAATGGTTACAATGATGTTACTCTGATTAATACGATGGCGTACGATTTTAGCAGCCAATGGCTGCTAAAAACTTGACTTTCAAAATAATGATTAATCGGGTGTGTTCGTAACTAAAGAAAACTGTTAAACGTCTGTAAATATATATTCAAAGTTATTGTAATTTTGTAGATCTTTGTTCAAAAATTGTACAACTTTTATCTTTGAATGTGAATAAAATTGCAAATTTTCCAGCTGATTATATTTGATACAAGTTATGATGACATTAGTTCCGCCTGAAGTAGTAGAAATGTAGAAAATTTGTCGTTACATCAAAGTGTATTTTTTCTTACTTTATAAACTAAAATAATAAAAAACAACTTTGAAGTTACAATATTTCTTCTTACTTGCCAAAGCGACATAGCTTTTGAATATTTTTCATCATAAACTGTACGGAGTATCTTTCATCTGCACATACAGCGCAATTGATCCACGCATAATTCTGGGCACGGCCATATTTCTCTGTCAAATAAACATAACCTATGTATTGAAACGTCAGGCCTTGCCTTTCCCGGACACGGAGCCGTTGACAGTTCGCAATGAACAGATGAAGGAATATTATTTACGCCACAAACGGTATGATTAGTTGCTAAACAAAAATCTTAGCGCATAACATAACTAGTATTGAATACGGTCACCTGTTCAGAGTTAAATTATTACACGATCAATAGGAGTGAGAATATCATCACCATAATCAAGTTTATTGAAATTGTAGGCTTCGCAAGTAGAAATTTTTCGCAAGTGGAAGTTTCTTAAAATAAATGTAGTGACACCAAGAATAAAAACATGGGTATAATCAATTTAATAAGAGAGTGGTCAAGTCAGGACAGTGAATAAACTTAGGAAAGACGAATACATCTGTGACGCCGCGCCTCATGTACAACCATTTTCGTGCTTAAAGTTTGTTAAAAAGCTATTTTTGTAATATGAGCGAATTCAAGCAAGTAGCCAATAATGCCAAAAGATGGCGCCACTTACGTTAACAGATCGCATGAGGAGCTACCGCTGGCAAGTATAAGTAGATACTATTGGATTTGTGTCTTCGTAAATCTTTCCAGCATGGAGAGATTGATCATAACTGGCAGTTGTGAATAAAAATACCACGCGTCTTTATATTATATATGACGTCATTTCCTGTCGCGGTTACTTTGTAAGCTAAGCTTTGTAAGACTTGCTGTCACTGGATCCGAGCAACTGGCTATTTTTGAAATCGGTTCCATCGAAGTTATAAAATGGTCAATCACACTTAAACTTGGCGAAGCCGAACCAAAATCACCCGCAGGGCCTAGAAGCAAAAACCAGTGGAGCACTGCTAGTAACAAATGAATAGGGAAGAAAATTTTGAATAAATATAAAATAATAAATGTTAGGATACATCGATCGAAATTTGAACATAAGAGACTAAGAAAGACTCGTCATATAAATGTTTCACTGACGGTGTCCAAGAGGATGCAAGATGATCCAAAGCCCCCCAAAAAGCTGCTGGATCTACTAGGTAAGACGTTTGTGAAATTGTTTTTAAGGTTCACTGACCTCTACAATCAACATTCACAATACCCGCTTAAACTTTACGTGAATAACTCCGCCAGAAATTGAACCAACAGTCTCCGGATCTAATCCCAGTTAGGTATACTTCTACGTTTCATTATTTAAGTCACGTAAATATTGTTCATTCAGATTCATGTTCTCATATCCGACATGAGAGCACAAAAGGACAGAGATGAATCACACAATCCACATAATGATGACTACCTTATGACTAACTTTATGACAGATAACTTGTTTGCTTTTCTCAGTTACATAGCTATGGCACACGACTTGCATTCTGGATAGTATAAGATAAGTAAAGCTCAAGGATAAACCGAGACTATTACAGCCTAGTAAAATTGAAGTGAATTCATCACAAAGCAGTATCATCATTACGCCAAGCTTTAACATTTAGCGTAATCAAAAATGTCTGCTTGGGAGTGGGTATTAAGGCAATGTGGCTGTTGTATTTGTAATCCACTGGTAACCGAGCCTGGGGCAGTTTGTACGTAAGTTGAGTATCAAGAGTTGTCATAATATGGAGAGAGAAAAAGTTTATTATTGCACTACACGCGCGCGCCCGGAGTTCTTCCGCGGAATTGCGAATTCTTCCATCTTATACATCACACTCCTTTTTAATCTTTATTTATGACTGTTAACGGTAAAATGATGAAATTTAATGAAAAAAAAACTGAAAATGGACCATGGAATTTAATATAGCTTCGTATAAATGCAGTATTTACGGACAGTAAATGAACAAACGAGGCCAAAAGAAAGTTTTTTTTAAAGTATTTCTGGCTTTCACTCTTCAAGGGTGTTTTAGGCCATCATTTAAAATTACAAAGAAAGGAAAGGTGAATTTCAGTTTCAGTGCCGGCAACCCGGACGTTTATTTAGTTTCATGGTTATTTACATTGTTTTCTTTTCTTTTACCCGCCTCACTAGACAAAGTCTGTTCCGAGGCGAGTAAATCACATATTATGTTTGTTCCAAAAGAAATGTGTGTATTTAAACAAATATATATATGCATGTAAAAAGATAAAAAAGATAAATTATATGTTGGTATATTAAATATTTACATACATACTTTGTTTTTTAGATAAAAGTAAATTAAAATTGTATATGTTAATTTTATTTAAATATGCACTTTCACGTCTGTAGTCAAAGGTCTGTAGTTAAAACACTGAATAAAGCGATTTATAAAATATGGTTTATAACCAGAATGATAAAAATCGATTATGATGGGAAAATCTATAAAAAAAATGTTTTATAAATACATGCATTATGTTATTATCAAAAATGTTTTGTGACTTCAGTATTTTAGTAATATTAATAATATATAATTTGTATTGTTTATGCCTAAAATTGCCAGGTTAATTTAGATAACTAAACCATTGTAGAAAAAATCATCAATATTTTCACACCCCACTAAAAGCAGCCATTGCAATGCAAGAAGTAGTATTTTTCAGCCTGATTCTTGCTGCTTTATCACTGGAGGCTGTCGGCCCGGCTCTTCGCACAAATAAACGCTGGTCCTTGTAAGGAGGAGGTATTCAGACTTCAAATTCCTCCGATTGTTGGCTTCATGTCCTCTTTACTTTATATTCCTTGGTTATTTCTCGTCGGTAGCCCACCACACGCAGCCGAAGACTAAAAAAGACTAAATAGCCATAATTTAAATTCGCTCCCTACAAAAAGTCTCATTGTTCCTAATTACTAAAAAAATATTGTAATACCACATTGATTAGTCAAAAATCATTAAGTAATCCATCCGTTTTACCATTTAGAAAATCCTTTCAATCTTCAAAATTTTAAGCTATTTGGATTGCGAAAGAAAAAAAATCGAATGCAATTTACACGCGGTAGAAACGAAACTTTACCAAAACAATCTCAACCGATACTTGAATAGTGAGGTCATAATCAAAGAGACCAATGAGCGCAGACCTAGGGTAATTTCCGTTTCATATCTCAACTAATAGGAGCCTTTAAAAGTGACATCATTATCAAAGTGGCCAATGAGCGCAGTCGATGCGTCGCAGGTGCAGTAATTGTCATTTCCGTTTCATCCGAAATCCAAATCACAGCGGGGTGATAGAAGTTTCATTTCAATAACATTGCGTTTCCATATTTTTGTTCGTTATGTTTTTTTCTGAAAATCTCAGTGAGAAAACCACAGTGAAAATATTTTGATAAATCCCAATAAAAAATAAAAAATCCAAATAAAAAAAGTGTGGGTAAATCCTTGCCAATGGGGTAAATTCCGTAAAGAGTGTGTACAAATGTAGTAAGAGATGAAATAAAGTAATTAATCATGTCAAATTTAATTAAGTAAGTTATTTTTGACGGGATTCTATTATTTTATTTAATTTTATATGGGTTAGGTCGTATGTAAATTGTTATTTCTGTCTAAGTGCAATTTATTTTACAGATGTTTGCAATAGTGTGATGTCCTATTTTTCACCGAAGGTTATTTTGCACACGCGAAATTCAATTTTATTTATTTAATTTTTTTTGGAACATCCGTTTTCGTTGACGTTTTGTGGGACACTGTGGTTGGCATTCACGCATGGTGGGTACCATAGACATGCGCGCAAAAATTCGCTCTGGTGCGTGATTTATTGAATTTGTTAAAACGTGCCCGCCTCTCCTTACTATTTTAATATGATGCATGTGAAGCAATCAATTTTTTCTACCAGTAGGTTTTAAAACCTTATGGCATATAGGTCAGGAGGTTAGGAGCTAGCCGATCTGCAACAGAATAATAAAATAAACAAACCAACCTTAATCCAAATATTCCATTAACTAGTAATGAAGGATGCTAAAAGTAGGTAGGTATATTGTTTTCAATTCCATTCTTGAAAAACCTATCGCCTTGTTACTGCAGCAATTGCCATTTTTATTGTCAAGTTATCAAATAACCTAAAAAAACCTGTTCGAATCTGACAGGCATCAATTAAACATTTCCTCCATTACCATACCAAGGATTCGCCGTATAAATAGCAGTCGTTCTTCCGTGGAAACAAGGAATCAGCTTTAAGTACTTGATTCCGTTGCCATATTGGGCAGGCAGCCATCTTTAAATTGCTTTAATAAGTTGAGATTGCTATCAGCAACCGTTGTCCATAATGACGACTTCTTCAGCTCACCTGTTCCTTGTTCTAGCCAAAGAAAAATTACTCCGAAGCTCAGTCGTTATTGAAAGCTAATATAGTTTGAATTACAATTATTACAGTATCATCAGGTACTCTGAAGGTGGTAATATTTTCTTTTGCAGCGGGATATAAATAAAGAGAAAAAGAGTACAATTTTCTATCAGGCTTTCTGAAATATCTTACAAACTGTGTCCATTCAACCAAAATAACAGAATTTTTCAAAAAAGTCAATAATAATATTTTGTTGGTAGTAGGTAATATATTTTAAGGGAACGTACCCATACTACGTGACCTCTTCGGGGGGGGGGGGGTCTTCAAAATGTCACGCTTGGTACAAATGAGCGGCAGTTTGCTTAGGATTTTGGTCACCGGGGGGGTTAAAAATAACAAAAAATTGGTCACGTAGTATGGGTACGTTCCCTAATCTGTATACCGTGATAAATGCCCATACCGCCACACCATAGAGGATGTGATGATCTGAGAACATAAACCGGCCAAGCTCTGGTTTTTACTACTGGATTTAGGCACTAAGCACGACTTTACATTTCTTCTAGTAGGTGCCCGCCAAGGAACTCATTTTAAAAAATGATTAATTATTTATTAATTATTATTAATAGAAATTTTTTAAGACAAACATTCCCGGGTAACGAACAACCTGACAATATTTGACATTCTACTACCACTACACATTAAGCATAAAATATTGCTTGTGTCGTGATGGAGGACTTAGCCAGCCGAGGAATCGAACACGCGACGCCTGGGTGGAACTCAAGCGCTATCACTGACTGGACTATGTCCGTATTCAAACGTTAATAGGACGGAACTAAAAAACTTAACCCATTTAAAAAAGCGATAATAATATATTGTAAGATTATCATGAGAGTTTTTCATAAATTTTTGACTACTTGGAGATTTATTTACCCTATCAGAGATTACCATTTGGAAATATTTGACAATTTGTAAATATTTGACAATTTGAAAATATTTGGTAATTCCAATATGCAAAATTTCATCATATTTGTTCAATTGGCCAATGAATGTGCAAAGCATCAGAATTTTGTCCGTCAATTTCGGCAGGTGAAAATTTTTGTAAGTATTAATCAATATTTGTAGATATTAATGGATAATTACGGATATTTATGACATTTTCTGGATATTTGTGGATATTTATGAATATTTTCATTGATATATTTAGCTGCTTGAGCGTTAAATAATGCCTACATCTAATATCAGTTCTACAGTAGGTACCTATCTATAATATACTTAGGAACTTTCATGCAAAATCTCTAATTTGTTTTTCTAAAAATACAAATTAATAACCATTTCTCTGTCTCATGGTCAATCTTACGAACTCCTTCTATAGATTTGCAAAAAGTGTTAACTTCTTGGAGATCCGTACGGCAACTTCTTAACGTGACAAGATAGCTGTTGATGAAGTTTTTGTGGCCATTTCTACAAATAGATATTATTCCGATATTAGTTCAGCACTGTTGTTAACTCCTTATTACCGGCTTGTCTAGTATAATCTCACTGCAGAAATAATAAGAAAAAAATTAGATCTTCAAACACAATTGTGTGAACAGTACGTACTTTATATGAAGAGAAATATTTTTCGTAACTTTTCCTTTAGGACACTTCTAATGTGCCAAATATCGTCAGAATTGTTTTTTGTTTCAAACCATTTTCACGGTGCTTTGTCCAATCAGACAATAAATCTGCAAAATGTAAGCAATTTCTAATTGAATTTTTCACACCTCATTATTATTTGTACAATTGAGGACTCTGATCTAATATGCATTTTCAAAATTATCAACAGTATTACTGACACACCTGCTTTGTTACAACTCATCCAGTTCAACATTCCTTCCCGTAGACTCCGAAATAATGAATTGCTGTTCCTCAAACAACATTCTACTAATTATGGATATCATTCTCCTTTATCCAGAATGTCGAGACTTGTCAACGCAAATCAAAGCATTGAATTTTTTGGTGTAAGCCTAAATGACTTTCGGCAGTCGTTACGCAATGCGGTTTTTTAAAGTCTTTTTAAATCCATCTTCAAGCTACTTATAGTTATCTTCTCTAAGTACTTTTATATTATATGTATTTTGTCAATGCTCTTCATCTATATGTAATCTCCTTTCATTGTGATCTCTCTTTTTTTTCTATTCGTTTTATTGTTATATTGTTAATTGGACTATTTGTCCGTAAATAAATAAATAAATAAATAAATTGAACAGTTTTGCAAAATATAATCAAATTTATCCATTACAAATAAACGGTATAACATAATAATATTTTTCTACATATTATAGGTAGGTATTGAATGAAAATTTAAAGGAGATTTTTGGATTTTTATGAATATTTATGGATTTTTTATGGTTACTAATTAGAAATAAAAGTATTTTTCAAAATGTTTTATTTATTTTTCTTTCACGAATCGAAAAATTTCAATGTGCAAAACATAACACCCCCCATACACACAAGCCCTGCTTATTTATGGGGGTACATCAAATACATGTATTATATAATTAATTATTGTAAAAAATATATTATAATTTATGTATCTTTTTGTAAATAAATGACTTTTGATATACTGTCTTTCAGAGCACCGGACCAATGTTGGCCCCTTTATCTTTCATCATGAATTTGGTAAGGTTGTAGAAAAATAAGGTTGTAAATAAATAAAAAAATAAAAAATAATCAAACTTGTCCATTTGTCAATTTATTGTCCAATTGAACAATTTCAATATGACAAACATGTCGAACGGTAATATTAACAAATTAGTAAACAATGATTAACTAAAAAAAGTTTTAGAATTTTGTCTGCGGATCCATAATTAAGAATTCTTTGTATAATATCAAAAAAACTGGGGTACCTACTTTGAAAAAAATGTATTTTTCCTCCCCGGCAGCATTGTGCGCCGCGCGCCGGGTGTTAAGTCAGTGGCCTCTGGGTTTGGGTTTACCGCTATAATAATAATAAAAATTGGATAATTTGTGGAGCGCCGTTTTTGTGAAAATTCACCTCAAGGGCGCTGTACAATTTATTAAGAATTCTTAGGTTCTATCTAATTCTACTATTTACAAATGGATACAGAAACATACTTACCTGTCAGGTCACTTCCGATAAACACACTTTAATTAGAAAGTTTGTGCTTGGCGAAGATACGGCTTTGCACGCGGAGGACATTATATTTAAAACAGTGGACATCGCACGATTTTACATTTGCTTCCCCAATCACTATTAGTATTACATTTATGAAAAGATTAGTGGCAAAAGTAGAGTTTATATTTATTTTGAAAGACTGGAGAATTTAGGACTCTTTAAGGCTGGAGAATTTTCATGAAATAACCTTTATAAACGCTTAAAAATAGGTTGCCACCAAAGATATTCAAATACAGGAAATATCTTTGGTTGCCACGGAGGTCGTCATAGAAAATAATAGTAGTCTGAATGTTGAAACGTCTAAAGAGTACTCCAATAGGTTTTTAAAACGTGTATATTTTACATACTTTTATTATCAAAAGTGCCAGTATTCAAGTAAATTTCTTATCAAGATAATGAACGTGTTGTTGAAAGGGTTAAAATTCTTACAACATTTTAAATCATTATGCCACCGATTAGAATAAAAAAATTGATAATCTGAAGAAGTATCGTTCTTTGAATATATTCCTTATTCTATAGGATCAAACGAAGTGGGCTTGGTAGGGGGAAGGGGGGGGGGGGGGGATTTCCAATTAAAATGACATGTTGTGGTCCAATTCTTAACCCTTTCAGTTGTAAATTTAATTTTAATTGTAATTTTATGTCAATTAAATAATACACATCATTTAATAAAATAATGAAATTGCAAGGATTAGTAATATTTGGTCATTTTGACTGCAAAACATCATCAATTTTTATTTTAAAAATATTGCTCTTTCTATCCTATTTCCGAACGTTCCAGAATGTTCCGTGATGTTCTGGAATGTGGTGGAATGCTCAAGAATACTCTGGAATGTTTTGAACTGTTCTAGAAATTTTAAGGGAGCGAAACTTCCAGCCCTTATATGTATAAAAGCACGCCCTTCAGGTATAAACGGGAACTTTCTTCATAGATGGGGAGGGCTACCACACAATATAACTCCCGTTATCGTACCGGGACTCGTCTTTGAGTTTTAACGGCATGCACATTTTACACTTTTTTAATAATGTATATTGAAGATTAAGATAATCCGAACATCCAAAACTTTCCAGAGCCTTCCAGACTCACCGACACTCTCCGCCGCTCATTTCTGAAAGCTTCTAGAACTTTCGCCTTCCATAACATCCTAGAGCATACAGGGAACCTTCCAGATCTGTCAAGAACCTTTTAGACACACCAACACACTCCATCGCTCCTTCCAGAACTTTCTAGAGCTTAATCAAGCCTTCTAGAACTTTTCGGAAACTTCTAGACTCACCGACATACTCCGCCACTCCTTCCAGAACATTGTACACGTACAGCCCTATCGAACCTTCTAGAACTTCCTGCAGCTTTATGGAAACCTCTAGAATTTTACGGGATCTTCTAGACACACCGACACACTCCTCCACTCCTTTCAGAACTTTCTACAGATTTATCGAACCTTCTTGAACTTTCCGGAACCTTCTAGACTCGCTGACATACTCCGCCACTCCTAGAACTTTTCGGACTCGCTGACATACTTTTTGGACTCGCTGACATACTCCTCCACTCCTTCCAGAACTTTCTACAGCTTTATCGTACCTTCTAGAATTTTTCGGAACCTTCTAGACTCACCGACATACTCCGCCATTCCTTCTAGATTTTTCTACAACTTTATCGAACTTTCTAGACCTTTTCGGAACCTTCTAGACTCACCGATATACTCCTCCACTCCCTCCAGAATTTTGTTCAGCTTTATCGATCCTTATAGAACTTTCCGGAACCTTCTAGACTCGCCGACAAACTCCTCCACTCCTTCCAGAACTTTCTATAGCTTTATCGAACCTTCTAGAACTTTCCGGAACCTTCTAGACTCACCGATATACTCCGCCATTCCTTCCAGAATTTTATAAGACTTTATCGAACCTTCTAGACTTTTCGGAAGCTTCTAGACTCACCGACATACTCCGCCACTCCTTCCAGAACTTTGTACAGCCCTATCAAACCTTCTAGAACTTCTTATAGCTTTATCGAATCTTCTAGAACTTTTCGGAACCTTCTAGACTCACCGACATACTCCGCCACTCATTCCAGAACTTTGTACAGCCCTATCGAACCTTCTAGAACTTCCTGCAGCTTTATGGAACCTTCTAGAATTTACCGGGATTTTTTAGACACACCTACTCACTCCTCCACTCCTTTCAGAACTTTCTACAGCTTTATCGAACCTTCTTGAACTTTCCGGAACCTTCTAGACTCGCTGACATACTCCTCCACTTCTTCCAGAACATTCCAGAGTTTTCTCGAATTTTCTAGAAGTTTCCGGAATTTTCCAGACTCTAGAGTATTCCTAGAACTTTCAGCCCTTATATCTTCAAAAGCAAGCCCTTTAGGTAAAAACGAACACCCTTATTCCCTAGGGGGGATAGAGATCTACCATACCATATAACTCTCTTGATCGTACCAGCATTCGTTTCTGAGTTTTTGCGTTGTGCACGTTTTTTGGACTTTCTTTTATAATAAATATTGATTATTTTTATATTATTTTTAATGTATTATGTATAAATTTTTGTTTTATAAAATAGAGGCATCAGCACAGGTGAGCTACCCAGTGAGGCCGACATTGCTGAATTGTATTTAAAAATGTTAGATATTATGTCAAATAAATAAATAAATGATTGATCCATTACTTGAGAGACACTCGTATAATAAATAATAACCAACAGTACTTCGGAGACTGAAACCCTGGTGTCAAATACACTCTCGCTAGTCCTAAATTTAACGATCTCGATGTTCTAACATCGTTTGTAATTAATTGTTCGATTTTAATTAAACGAATAATGTTGTTACACGGTATAAAAATATTTACACTCGAAATAACAATGTCAAAATAATTACCAGCTTTTACTTGTTCTAGCTTTTCCCCGAATGTGTTAATTGGATAATAAGTAAATAATTAATTAACAAGGCACGTGTTGTTACTTTTCATAATAAACAGACACGCATTTAATAAGTTTAATTAGAAGGTAAAACTTCCATAGCCTTTTATAACAACACATGCGTTCCTCAACTTATGTTAAGGCACAAAACTTCAACTTTATTGTTATTTACGGACTAAGTGTAGTGTAGGTGTGTGATGTATGATCTTGCAGATCTTAGTAATAGACGCGTGTTAGAGATGAACATTTATTGGTACTATACAACTTATACGCTACGTGCTTGCTAACGGAGCTGTCTGTAGGTAAGGAGAGCGAGCAGGTCCGTTCATCATCTTTACTCGCTCTTGCATATTTGAAAAGGCAGGCGTGCCACTAAAACCATTCTCACAATTATTTTTATGAGTTGCCATTATTTTTATAGCTGCTATAGTTGCCATTATTTTTATGGCTGCCAGCTTGAAATTTTGCAAATATTTGTTTCAGAAGCTCGACTTGAAATAAACACAATTTTATTTTGTGTTGCCGTAACGTGATGTACACAATATGATTAAGATGGTCTATAATTACGAGATATCTAAAAAAATATTTGAGGATATAACGGGAAATAGTATTATCGCGATTTATTATTATGTCATCTGCCCCGATGATTGACACTGTAACGCTGACCAAAACCTTGGCTAAAGAATAAAGTAGGACAAAAAGGCATAATACCCTAAATATAAATCGTAATATATGTATCTGTATGTTAGTTTTGTTGTACTTTTTTAATGTAGCTCCTTTAACCAAATATTCTCCTTAAACCATTCTCTTCCTATCAAGCTCGCCACGTAGTAAATAACCACTTGTGATGATCTATGGCAGAAGTGTTGGTATAACTAATAAATTGTTCCTGGTGCGGCGGTACCCACTCCCGCTTCCCAAATTGAAGGTACGAGATAATAACATTTAGCGCCCTGCCATGATGAGATACAGGTTTATTTTTGCCAATAATTATGAGTAAGAGTTCAAACAAGACGCAAAAGGACGAACGCCGATGAAGTTAGTACGAGCTCTCACTTGGACCAGTTTATGTGTTAGTTTTAATATAGTCTAATATCAGTCATTTATGAATAAAACCAACAGACTACTTTAACACCTTATTCCGCTGTTCTTATATTTCATTTGAAGACCTGTTCGCACCGTACCTACAACTCACATTACTACCTCGTTATTTAATCCACGCTTTTTTGTAACGCAGAGTAATTAGTAGTAATAATGCGCCTACTTTTTGTAGATCACAGTTTACAGTAAAATACGAATTGAAATTACCAGCAGTGGAAATAATCATTAGACCATTCCAGATGTTTCCGATGTATGATCATTGCGCGGTGGCTTAACATCCCACCGTGGTAATTAATGAAGCTATGGTCTGCACTGGGGTACGATTGGCTCAGGGTGGTTAAAGCAGGTGGAGAGGGAAGTGGGGGACCGTAGGAGGGTTAACTAGGAGGGTTCAGCTATCAGTGGCGGTGGAGGTTCTATCTATCGAGTATTACCTGCCGGTGTGTTCTGCTGGCCGAATTAATCCATGGCGTTTGTTCCCAAATAACACTGAACTCGGGGTGGTTGTTCGGCGTAAATTGTAGCAAGATTTGTCAATGAATTTTGAAGAAGATTACCTATACTTCAGATATATTTTTAAGGCATATGAAATATTTTTATTGGTTTCATGCCAATTCAGAATAAAGTCAACTCTTCTAAAAATAATTAAAAGCTATGAAAAAAATCGAAAAATAATCCATAACCTAACCGAAGAGATACTACCCAAGTTTTGAATTTTGTGTAGTGGTATATTGAATTGAGCCCTGGTTGTAGTATTACCACAATAATACGGTAGTACAGACTTTGTGTTTCTGGTCGGAACATAAATTTATGAGCGCCGAGAATTCAGACTGAGTTTGGGACTTAAAATTACCTACAATGATAATTTTACCGAAGAAGTGAGACGAAATATAGAACAGGACCCCATTTGCAGAATCAAGTTGAAAATTCTAGTTTAAAACTCAACACGGTATTAACCTAAAATGGGTGCCTCGGCACGGGTAAAACGCCCAGTGAGGTCCACATTATCAAAAATAATGTTATTAATATGCAAATGTATTTCATCAGAATTAAAGTAAATAAAAAAGCTAATAAAAATAACGGTATCAGGACAAAATTAAATAGACGTAAATTTTACGTACCTACCAATATCACAATTCTCGAATTCCAGAATTTAAATACACATAAACATGCCCTAAGAGATATTGATATTTTCCATGGTACCGTTAAACGTTTAAAATCAAATTAAACCTATACGTACTTAAATCAAAACTACTATTTCTTTATTGTTTATTCATTTTTTTTGCTTATACTGTGTAATATTATAATTTTTAATGTTTACTTACTTCCTAATCTGTAATCATAATAAAAATTATTATAATGGAACTTGTTTTTTTTATATTCATCGTTAAATAATATAAAATGATTTTATATACAAATGATATAATGGACGTAATTGACTTACCTACTTTAATCAGTGATTCCTAACATTATATGAGGCAAAAAATTAAACGAAATTTTGGTCTCCGGTAATTTTTTGGTAAACGAGTATATGTAGGTATTTTTTCAACAAATGAACATAAAAAAATCTGTATATATTGGACTGTTATAGCCAGGGTGTGGGGTAAGGCGGTTACTCGGCTGAGTGACCAGCGACGAAATGAGATTTTGAAGAAAAATAATTGAAATAAAAAGACATCGAAAAAGTCACTGGAGACGAAAATTTCATACCATTTTAACTCCAAATAATTTCAGGAATCACTGATTAAAGTTAATCAACTACGTCCCCTAACATACTATATAGCTGTATGTATTCTAAATAAACTTAAAAAAATACACATGGAATAAATTAAACATAGAGATAATTAAAACTAATTAAATTACAACTACTAGAATCACGCATGTCAAAATATTTGTTTTTAGTACGTGATTTCAGAGTGTGTGCGTGGGAAATAAAAAATGTCATTTAATTAAAATGGCACCACAAAGTGAATTTGCGAATATCGAAGAAAATATAAATTTCATTAAAAAAAAAAACTTAGGTAGGATGAAGTTGGGTTAGGTTTTGCAAGTTTATAATTCCAGTAAGTGCAACTTATGTAGGTGTATTTCTCTCCATACGTTAATTGATCCATGTGTAATTTCGTCCATGTATTTATGGCAGTGATTGTACGTGAAATTCATGACACGTAAGTAAAAATGAATAATTAAAAAAAAATGTATTTTAACGATGCCACTTCCGAACTTACAACTTTTAATAGTTGGATGCGATGATACCTTAGGGAACGTACCAATACTACGTGACACACTTTTTGCAATTTTTTACCCCCCCCCCCCGGTAAACGCGTGTAGTATATTCCAAGACCCCCCCCCTACAGTTTTCACGTAGTATTTCATAAATATGGTTTCGAATCGTTTTTTGCTAACAAAAAATAAAAAATGCATTATTTGGCTTATATTTGTCTTTATTAATACGGCGCTTGCTGCGTGACAGCAAGAGTGCACGCATTACAAGTGGAAAAAATATTATCAAGATAAAACTTATGTCAAAATATATTGAAACCGGAACGTAATTTATGGAAACGAAAGTCTTGTTATTTTTATAAACATTTTTCATCTCAATCATCTTCAACAAACACATTCCCTGAACTTTTTCACTTATTTGAATGTACGAGGGTGGATTTTTAAGTTTGCGGATTGGGTAAGGAGTGGAAATAAAAACTAAAATTATTTTTCCTTTTCAACATATTCACCTACTACGCTAATACATTTTTCCGATCTTTAAATAACTTAAAGGAACTTTATAACAGGGCGGAACTCAATTTTATCCACATTTCACAATTTCTTCCCGATTGAAGTGTTTGGTCGATGATAGCTCAAAGACTAATGACCTAATTACGATAAAACCCGGTGTTTATCCTAAAAATGTGTTATTCAATTAGTACCTAATTCAACGGTACCCCATTAATCATTTACCTTCCCATTCCGCAAACTTAAAAACCTCCCCTCGTAGCTCGAAAAAAAACGCAAGATTTCTAGATTGACTACGTGATAAAAACCTAAGCCCCCCCCGTTGTGACCAAGCGTGGTATTTTGATGACCCCCCCCCCTAAACAGGTCACGTAGTTTGGGTACGTTCCCTTACGACAAATTGTACTTGTATTATTTGAAAACATCCCACAAATTCCCAGCTCTGAATGTTTGGCGTCCACTACACGAATTCACTAACGATATCCAATAATAATGGTCGCCAGCAGGCAGACAAAGAACTATTTAGTTAGCTGCGTCATTTGTCTATCGCTGAAATATCGCGGCATTTGAACCATATATTTGTCACTAATCACGATCTAACAAATCAACTTGTAATGTGGAAAGGGTTAATTAATTTCCGCGGGTGTTAAATTTCCCCCTAACCCTGAGGGGTGTGTACTGTGTACAGCACTACCCCTTCCACGTGCGGTAGGTACTAGGAGAATTTCTCATTATTCACGGGGAAATTGTTTAATCAAGTGAAAACATCGATATGGCTTCATCGAACTCACGTTACGTTGTATAATGTTTTATTTTTAAATTTGATTAGAAATAATAATTATAATGCATCAATTTAACAGGATGATTTAACCATTTTCTGACATTATGCATGGCAAAATCAATCTACCTAAATTCTTTACCGTCAAAATCTGCCACTCGGATACCAAAAAAGCTCTCACTGTAAAAAACCTACATTTCAGAGACCACGTACAAACTTTAATCGCAGATTTTTTCTGCAATTGCATTTTTTTTTTATTTTGCATTAAAATTCACACAGTTTTCCAAGAATCGGGATACAATTTTTAATCAATTGTTAGGGGTTAAATATATTATTATTTTTTATTCAAGAAAATTGACATCTCGCTTCAAAATAATTAATCAGTCTTAGCAAATTTTTCTTAAAAGATAAATTGAAATTTGGTTTCCGTAAATTAAAAGTCAACCACTTATCGAAGTGAAGAATGTAAATTGGACAGATATTTCAAGGAAAAAAATACGAACTTAAGTGTATTGAGTCTTAAAAAATTAGAAGCTCTTCAGACAAAGCTAGGTTTTTAAGTTTATTCTATTATTTTACATTTTACTATCATGTTTTATAGCAGTTTTTTTTAACCTATTATCTATTTACCTATGGACTGCATAGACAATTAAGTAGTATAGAAATAAAGAAATATGTGTCGCACCTCCACAAGGGAATGGCTATGAAAGCATATTATACCGGCAAGATGTCTGTTTTCTTTAAATAAATCTCAATATTTACGCAAAAGGTATTTTCATTACAACCCGCAAGTCGAATTACTTAACTTTTGTTAGTAACGATAGTTCAGTAGGTGTATTAGACTCGCGAGTTTACACATCCGAGCTTTTGTGTAATCATCTGCATTTAACATTTATTCGTGCATTTCAATTACTTTACTGTATGATGTAAGTGTCAGATAAGAAAGTGCCAGCTAAGTTATTGCTCGCTAGACCTCTGATTAACCCTGGGAGGATATTTGTCCGAGAACAGTTTGCCACCAGTAATTGAATGCGGACCGCTATCGTTAGATCATTATTTTGATATAAACGAGTTATCATTTACATTCGCTTCGTGCGCAAAGGGCAACTTCTATTATCGACTGGACTTCGATTTGCAAATAATTGTCGAGTTTCTCGACAATTAGAGAAATGTATGATTCGCCTGAGGGAGAACATTATTATATCCCATGTTTAAGTTGTCATTTAGAAAGTATCTAAGCATATATCTGTTATTATTCATTAATAGCGGAATTTTGCACAAAGTAGTTATAAAACTAAAAGGAAGCTATGCGCTTGCAGTGAATATGTCTTTAAATCTTTAGATAAAACGAAATAATACGCTTCTCATGTAGAAAATATTTTTTGTTACCACTCGATTCTGTGAATGTTTATGATGTGATTTATATCTGTGGTAGATTATGCTGCATCCCATTGGCATAAGCTAAAAGTTACTTTCAATAATAATAATCAGCAACTATTCCGCCTACCGATACACTGCAGCGCTACGGAAATGTTCCTGAAAAGTGCACTTTTCGCCACCGCGAAGCCTATGGCGTAGACTAGGCCAATCGAATAATACAATACGAGTCCCCCCTGATGGCCCTCTGGAGACGGGAGACGGTCAAATATCTTCAATAAATGGCCACTTCCATACACTTTCATGGTTAACATTTTTTATTTCTTTTCCGTTTTTTCTTTCCTGTTTTTATTTTGTATACCTAGAGGTCTAATTAGTTTGTTTAATTTAGTGTTGGTATTAATTATCACAATTCTTTTTGTATTATTTCGAAATACAGATTTTATGCACATTTCCCATTATTTTAATTTTATTTTTTTATTGTTTTTAAAAAATAATGCCGTTAAACCGCAATAAAGCAGTTTGTCAACAGGATTTTAATTTTCAATTACAATTTAAACATACATACATAATATTATTACAATAACTATACAGATTGTCACAATTAACACACATAAATGAATATAAGCCTTCTGTATATAGAAATCATTGTTTCAGCTCGTATCTCAATCTATTTATAGAATCGCATTTTTTTAAATTACTCGGTAACATGCTAAATATTTTCGACACGTTATATTCCAGAGTTCGCCTTCCGTAGTTATTCGAACATTAAAACCCAGGAAATTAATATTGGCAGAGATAATATATGCACCTAATTGATATTTAAGTTGAGAGTCGAGTCTACTAATCTATCTATCTATATTAATAAAAATGAATCGCCGAAATGTATGTACGCCCATAACTTACGAATGACTGCACCAAATTGGATAATTCTTTTTTTGTTGTGTTCGTTATTGTCAGGAGAAGGTTTATATAAAAGAAGCGGTGAGCTCTGGCATAATGAAATTTGTATAAAAAAATTGCAATAGGTGGTACGCGAGCTGTTTGAAAACTGAATGTACTGGGACTGAATATATGGAATGCGGGAGGGGGAGGGGGACGGGAACTCGGGAGGGGGGGAGGGAACTCTAGAAAGGGATTTGCGGGGCGGGGGAAGCGGGAGAGAGGAGTGGAGAGAGGGAAGGCGGAGTGGGAACGCGTAAGGGGAAGGGGATACGGGAGAGGAAGGGGAACAAGACGAATGGGAAAGGACACGCAGGGAGAAACAATTTCTTTATTATATGGCATAGCAACGCATGCCGGGACCAGCTAGTAAAATAATATTTAAGAGTAAATAAACGTCAGTATATTATTTTACTCAAACGGTTCAACAAATAGAATCTAATCGTAGATAAATTTTTTTTCGATATTTGCCAAATAATGTTTCTTTATCCCTTTTTTCTTCCTTCACTCCAACATTATACGTAATAATTTGGGAATTTTATCTTAAATAAGACTACATGGAAACATTTTACTGTAAATAGGTACCTATTGCCATTACCTTAATAGTATATAATTCTTCGATTCTTTTTGTAACCCGTACGATGCAGCATCTCACGTATCAGATAGGTACCTAACCCAAAAAACGATTTAATAATACTAAAAGTGCCCCGGAAGTAGTTAGGTACTGTATTCGGCGTGCCCCTACCGTAGCCCATATCTGTTGATGTTAAGTGAGTAGGTAAAGCACTGAAGCCGATAATTAAAGAGTGATAAAATTAAGCATTATTTAATCTGCATACTCGAACATTTAATTCGTATTGAATGGAGCCTCCGGTGGAGATCACGCCTCGCCCGTAATACTGGTAGCCGGTAGCGGGTCCAATTATATTATTGAAAGAAGTGGCGCTGGTCCACAGCGGGAGGCTGGCTCTGCCCATCGTTATCCGAAACATGCCCCGTGTCGCGTCTTGTATTAAAATACAGTGCGATATTGTTCAGAAAGACCTTGCCATTCGCGCACTCTTGCCGTTGATACTTTTAAATGGAACAATGATATAAAGACTAGCTGCTGGATGATAAATTATTGTTTATAACGCCTCTAGGGTGATTTTTCTTGAAAAATCTAAAAAGATGCTCTAAAAATTATCCAGTCTATATTATTATTGAAGTGAAAACTTCTTTAGCACCGTTGTGATTTGAAACTCGATGAAACGGTAACAAATAAACAAACACATACATCTATAGGATTTAGCCTGCGAGAGAATGAGACAGCAATAAATTTTTTTTTTAATTCACGGGTACTCGGTTCCAATATAATATGATAAATCCTCAGTCCCATGCAAGTGTCCGCGGTGTAGTGGTATGAGGCGCCCGAAGAACCAAAAAGATGAAAAAATCATATATAGTTAGATATATATTTTTTTTTTTTCTGAACTCCGAAGAAGAAAACACAAATATGAGTGAGATGACCAAATGTATAGGAAAGGGTGCACTGGAATTCGACAAAAATATGAAAAAAAATCATCTTTTACATCGATAAAAAAGTGCTTCGTAGTCTCCCCACTCTTTTCTACTTTAGTTTTCTGAAGATTTCTCTTCCACCTCGTGTAAATTGCACACTCTGATTTTTTTAATAAAAAAGTAACGTCAAAATCACGTTTATAACGTTTTATAATACCTACTTCGCTTTTCTTCTCTTCAATATATCTTTAAACAAATATAAAATATTGTTACTGAGGCAGTTCAGTTATGTACAATAAATCCTTTATATTTGTTTCTGTCCATACGTAAAAGCCCCGAAAAAGGGCGTTAATCAATTTTTGATGAGTAAAAAACATATGTGTGCTTGTTTCGGACATTATGTATCAGAATAATCTAGATATGTAAAAAAAAAACCGTTATCATATAAAGTATTTGCAATATAATAAATTCACTGTCTGAAAACCACAACTATGTTGAAATATTTTTATCAGTTGCTACATGATAATATTATTTGGATGATTTTTATAGGGACGTTTTTTGTGAAAAATCACCTCAAGGGCGCTGTACAAATGTATAATATATTTCTACAATACTCTGTCTTGCTACTAACCATAGACTAGACAAACTATTAAAACATACACACCTTACGCACTATTATGGCTAACAGATTGCATCCGCCAGTTTGTCGATCATTTATACAATGCACTTGACAGTATACAATGCATTTTACCAATAAACGTGATGCTGCGTCAAAATGAATTCGTTTTGTTTTATTTATATTGTGTAAACGCAGAACATATATACAGGACCATACTTTCCTGGGAGGTCGCTGGAGATCAATTAATAAATCAAATAAATATAACACTCGCAGGCACTGGCAGGATATAGACACCAGTATATAGACACCATCGGAGGCATGCACACATCAAATCCCCAAAGTTTCATCGCAATCGGAAGAATGGTTTAGCAACGCTTAGCGATTAAACATACATATTATAATGTACGTAAAGTACAATGATCAACGGAATTCTAAAAAATGGATTTGTTGACATGTTTTCAAAATATCATTTCTCCCCTTCATTCCATTACTATACATACAGTTTGTCAAAATAAGAGTAGAAAACATAGGAGGGCGCCACTGTTGTTCAAATGGCAATACTAAAAATATTATCATGTTGGTTCTAAAGCTAAATCTAAAGCAGCGAGACCTACATTTTTATTAAAAATTAAAAATGCATAAAAGTGACTAAAATATTTTTTCATTCCACTGATTTCAAAATTAGAATTGTATATTATTATTATTTCTTTGCACTTTTCTGTTAACATAATGAAGGATAACGTCGCTGTAATAAAATTTAAAGCACACTTAAGAAATTGCTCACAATTATTTAATATTAGTTGCCCGTGCTCTAGATCATGTCTCTAATTTTAGATCTGAATATATTTAACTCATTCAGATATAAAAATAGTGTAACTAAACTCACCATTAATGATTTCTACTTTCTACCTACTGTTAAATTCAAATTTATGTTAAATTAAATGAAAGCCAATCACTTTGTAAAACACAATTTAATCAAATTATGTCATTAAGTAAGTAATTTAACAACAGTGCTTCTTCGATTTTTTTTTTAGAACAAAAAAATGTTTTTTAAAATGTGTATACAGTGTTCTGCATTTTCAGTGTCATTGTACTTTAAAATAATTTTTGACAGGTAAATTGGTGTTGCCAGCCTTCAAATTTTGTAGTTCCATTTTTTAAATTTGCTACTCTTATTTGACAGACTCTACATATATCTTAT
This sequence comes from Limnephilus marmoratus, assembly GCA_917880885.1. Lineage (NCBI taxonomy): Eukaryota > Metazoa > Arthropoda > Insecta > Trichoptera > Limnephilidae > Limnephilus > Limnephilus marmoratus. The sequence continues at coordinate 47,579,262 of OU862909.1, read as the reverse complement.
AGTTTATGCTTACAAAGTCATGTCATGAATGTACCTAATCTTTTCCTCAATCCTCAATCCAGGCCCGGACTGGCCAGGTCCGCAGGTCCGCGATCGCGGAGGGCCCCCGGCGCGAGGGGGCCCCGAAGGGGCCCCACAAAATGTACAAAAAAAAAATTTGTCTTGTTAGTAGTTATAATGCCCGGTGAAAAATCAAAAGACGAAACTGACTCTATTTCAACAGTTCAACATTACAAAATTGTATATTTTGATATTTTAGACTGTGCGAGGATGAGTATTGAAGAAAGATTTTGCGCAAACAAAGACGTTTTTACAGGATTGCTCTTGGTTGGACCCAGTACCGGATTATCCCTAAGGCAGAGTAGGCAACTGCCTAAGGGCCCCGCATCGGCTAGGGGCCCCGCGTCCCGAGAAAAACTGACTTGCTTCAATTAGTGAGCAACGAAGTTTCGGAAAAAGTCCGTTTTTAAGATGTTTTCATTTTTTTATTAGAAACATTTACAGGTTAATAACATTAGGTACACGCATTAAAGAAAATAACAAATTATAATAATAATTAGCTTATAACCCAATAAATAACTAATATTCATATCATGCACAAACAATAAATAAAAGTCTACAATTAAAACAAATATATAATCATAGTTGTATTTTACTTTTCTTTCCTTCTTTTTGTTGCAACATTACTTAGTATCTGAAGTGATTGAAGGTGCCGTGTGTGGTTTATATTGGCATTGTTTTGTTTTATTTCTAATTATATGTTTAAAATATAAATGTTGTACAAGCTTCAGTATGCACTACCTGTCTGCTGGCTAAAATTCTTTGGGAAAGGTTGTCTGGAAGAGATCACTTTAGTGACAAGACGGCTCTTTGTAATAATTTTTTTAACAATATATATTTTTGTTTCTACATATGTATGTGTCCTTTTATGTGCAATAAAGGGTTATTGTATTTTATATTATTGTATTAGTTTTCTTTATTACATGGGGTGATGGCATAACTTTTGTAACGTAGTAAAAGAACAGATTAATTATGAATAAAATTATGTTTTGGTAGAAAAAAGAAAAAAAAATTGGAAGTTAGAGAAGGGTAAAGTGCAGTGGCGGACTAAACCCGTCAAAAGCCCCGGGCGGCAAAGTTGAATTAATGTAATTAATGTAACCCTTAGTGAAGTTGATGTAATTTTACAAGTTTTTTATTCAGTTCACACGGGCCTCTGACTCTAGGGGGCCTCTAACGCCACCATGTTCCCTTGGTCAAATCCTAAATAAGGCTTTAAGAACAATGCAAAAAATATATTTTTATTTCATTTTCTGAAAGATGCATTTGTTAATAATGCTCTCACTATTTGAGGAAATTGGTAAAATTGATCGAGATAGAGCATTTTATATGAAACCGTTTTAATCAGTTTGTATGTTGAATTATCCTAAGCAAAACTTTGAAGGCGTTTTTCTCGAAAGTTTTTTAACACGTTTTTCAACCTGGTTGACAACATATTAAAAAAAACTATACATTAGATTTGCATGCACCAAATAACGTAATATTTTTTCCTAAGTAGTCAGAGGGAGTTTTTTTTCGATTTTTTTTTTTTTTGGCAGCATTTTGAAGTGAAAAACGCGATTTTCGCTAAAAAATTTGGGTGAATTTGTTATTATAAAATGGTAAAAAAAAAACTCATCCCATCGGTCAAGTCAAGTCAAGTCAAGATTTTGAGTTATGATAGTTACGATGTTCACAAGTTTCAGAAATATTGTTTGCGAGAAAACCGATTTACAATTTTTTATACTCGAAATATACTTAAATCGAGCATGAGGACCGGTCGCTTGAAATTCGATGTACCTTCGTTAGTTTTGCTCCGATTTATTTGAAATTTTGACACAATACTCAATATACTGACATGTTTTACATTCAGAAAAAATAAATAAAAAATAAAGTTTTAAAACCTTACCCCCCCCCCCCCCCTTAAAGTTTTGTTAAGGATTTGATCAAGGGAACAAGGAGGCGTTTGGAGACCCCTTCAACCAGCCCTCCCCCCCCCCTCCACCCCTCGTTGGTCCACCATTGGTAAGTATCTTGAAAATCCAAACATTTCCCACACGCTGTGCACAGTGTTTCTAAACTGTGTAAAATTGAAAGAAGTCGTCTGTTGATAGAGCTGCGACGGTTTGCACAACAATACATCAACTTCATAGCGGTAGAGTCCACTGAGAACTACTGAGACAGATGCTGTGACGAAGAAGACGATTTGAACCCAACGGCAGCGGAAACAAATTCTGACATTTACCGCTCTGAAAATAGATGATTCCAGTGTTTGACATGTGTTTTTTCTGTTCTGTTTGAATTTACTCAATCTGGACTGTTTACCAACCTGTATATTGTATATAAATTTGTTCTTACCGTACCTTGTACCCAAGTCACATGTGAACGAGTTTTTTTCTAAACTTAAAATCGTCAAAAATCGACTTCGGTCGTCCGTAGGCCAAGACCTTATGTCCAGTCTGCTTTTTATTAATGTTGAGAGGGATTTATTTTATAATTTGGACAAAATAAAATAATAGATGAAGTAGTTTTAACAAGTGAGTTGCTTACAAAGAAACTGTTACTTTAGGGATAGGGAAGCAAAATGTCGAATCATTTCAGTTAAGTTAAGCCCCTTCTATTCTAGTGTACAACATTGTGAACTGATAAACACATGGATTTTTTTTTAAATGTTAGTATTATTTTTCTAATCCCTAAAATCCGTTTGTCACTATTTTTACTAAACAAATAATTTTGACATAATTCATTAAAGCTTTGTTGTGAATAAAATCCTGCCCTTTATTTTGAACTCCGTTATAATTATTGGCAGTTCTACAGCATGTGTTTAGTAGTGTTGCGGTATCCTAAAAATACTGTGAATTTCTTATTTCAATAAATAATAAAGTTAACAAAAGTCGAAAATCATAATATTCGTATAAAAACCTATCTGAATTTCTTCTTCTTTATAGGTGCCAATATAGCGTAGAAACGCGTTTTCATTGTTTTCAAGCACCTAATTTTCAAAAATTATCCGGGGGAGGCCCCCGGACCCCCCGTTTTCTGCAGCTCCCCCCCCCCCCCTCCCCACCCCACGTTAGGGGGCCCCTTTACAGGTTTTAAGCGGAGGGCCCCAAATGGTCCCAGTCCGGGCCTGCCTCAATCCCTTATTTTAACTTTATTGTTAGCTTACCACGATACCAGTAACAAAAAGAAACGAAAATGCAACTAAAAGATTGGAACCAGAATTATTAATATAACTTCCAGGCATTTTAATCTTCCGAGGAGTTCGTTGATACGAAGACTAAGCAGTCTGCTAATAAATACGACTCATTATCTCCTTAGTCCTCATAATATTCTATTTCGTTACCGCTCCTATATTCCCAGGGAGGCGGGGCGACGCGCATCTCGGGTCAAAATTATCGCCACCTTCGGTTAATAAAACGCCGGCACAATGCGTTTCTGAGCGCTACAGGTATGCGCGCCCTGTACTATGCAGGACAGGGATCGACAACTTACAAAGGTGGGAAAATTTGATGGAAACCTGCTCTAGAAATCGTTGAAATCACAAAATATAATGATTTTGTAGTAATTGTCCATTTGTTTGCAGCCACACAGTTTATAAAAACACAGAATGGCAGATAATCTGGAATGCTCGAATCAGCCATTGCCGACAGCAGGTAAGTCGGCGCTGCTAGCTGCGAACTTTTGTGTATTCCTGTACAGGTTTTTTTACAAGTTTTTAATAATCGTAAATAAAACGCCTCAATGTTGTTTTGTGCCTTTACGCTCCTCGAGAATGTCTGAACAAAGGTTTCGAAACTAAATATCTGCATTTACTTTTCGACACTAAACGGGAGTTAATTAGTTGAGGTCTTTGGTAATATTTGAACAACTTTCATTCCTCCGTGCTGGAAAGGAATCAATTGATCGCCCTTAGATGAATTAATCGCGTGTACGATTTTTTTTTTAATTCTAGGAGCTTCGTTAGGTCATCTCCAGTTATTTTGCATAACGAACGATATTATTCAAATAAGTTTGTATATTGATAGCTCATCTGATACTCACGAGGCAGCGCTAAAAACGGCTGCGTTTATTAATCCGTCTGCTTGGTTAAATATATTCGCACCTCACAATCTGGAAGCCTCGGTTTCGCGCGTAAATTCTGAAACCGTCACTGTGGATCGAGATGGTAAAATATCTAAGCAAGATAGCTTTCACATTTTAAAGACAATAAGAAGCATTATTTCGTTCTCTTTCTGGTTAATAGAAAAATACATATATTTGCAAGAGAGGAAGAGAGATACATAGCTTTTAAAATGTAAGGTCGCTAGGGACGTTTTTGGTCTTATGAAAGTATAACGCGATTACGTGTTTTGGGATGTATTTATTCCTAAACAAGCGGACGGGTTAACCGACTTTACCGATCGACCAATCGTTAACTGACCGTAGATGACGGATTTGGTCAACAACTTATTGATTTAGTTTTCTCGATCGATCGTGCTAAACCTCCTGGTGACCAAAATTCTCATTGACAAGATAACAACAAATTGTGTGAGCCAATGAAAGATTTCTTAATTTTGATTTACTAATTTAGATAGTGAGCATGGAGCATATTTGGTAATAAATAAATAAATCGTCAATTCGTCACTTACACGTAAGGTGGCCCCACATGTCTGTCCCGTTTATATATTTTTATAAACACTAAATTTAGTAGATTTGGAAAAAGCAATAACTTTGTGGCTCGCCATAATTTACGATAAAAAACACATAAATTTGTTTAAGACCACTTTTATTTTAAACACCCCGTTCAATGGCGCAGAATTTTATATATATCCAACTTTTCCTCACTTAGTACAAAAAACCTACCTGCCCACATTAAACTCGCGTTCTATACTGATAACAATTTAGGTAAATTACTAAAAAGCACTAAAGATAGAGAACATAAATTAAGTCACTCGGGCATTTACCAACTATATTGTAATGATTGTCCTTCGTTCTACATAGGTAAATCAACTAGAAATGTAAACATTAGAATCACAGAACATTTAAGATGCTTAAATAATAATCATTTTTCAGAGTTTGCTAATCACCTAATTTCCACAGATCACACTTTTAATAAACTAACCGCTCAATTTAACCGCTCTGTTCTTTCCGGAAATCCCGCAATTACCCCCACCCCTTTGCTCACCTCCCACTCAAACACCTAACATTCTGTATCATAGTTTAGTTATAATATTCTCCTGACGAAGGAAGGGTGCTTCTGAAACCGGTAGATTGTTTGAAATAAAAGTGATCTTAAACAAATTTATGTGTTTTTTGCAATGACGTTATATACTGTAGACGCGTGGTAGAAATCTCAAAGTGGGAAGCCAACAACAAGACAATTGTAGAGTACTCGATTTCTAGTACTTTAGTACTAAACTGCCACGCGTCGAGTAAGGTCGTGTCCTACCAGTAAGTAAATTGCATTAAAAAGCGCCAAAATTCCCTCCTGTGTGATGATAAAATGTTTCCATTACACTGTAAACAGTAGTAAAAGCGAAGGAATAACATTTCATTCGTAAATACACGCAAATTACTTATTATTATCGATTATATAAATAACACAATTGCTTTCCGCCCAAAGATTTTATGCGTCATTAGAGAACTCAAGGCCTACTAAAGTACAGGTCTGGATGCGCAACAGCAAAATTACAAAGTCGATGCCGTCGCTAAGTAAAATTTACTTTTTATAATAATAATCTAATGATTCTTTAGTTACTTGCCTGCGGTAAAACAACATACAAATCAGTAGAAACAACAAATACAATAACAATCGACGCCATTTGCAAACTATCGTTGCTCATTATAGCTTGAAAATTTGACACCTCAAAATTCGACTGGTGCCCAGGCCTCCTACTTTAGTCGGCCTTGAAAATGCCGCCCGCGTTCTATCTTTTGTTTCGTCCATATGCACATATTCTTGCCTCTATCTTTATCATACGTGGATAACTTTTGAATTAAGAAATTATTGAAAATTTGCTGAAAACAAAAGTGTTGATTAATTGCCACATTATATCTTGAGTTTGTGAGACTATGGCAAGTCTATTTATACAACGTCATTGGTTTTTTATACTAAATTTAATCTTTGTAAAGATTTTATCCCTTAGTATGAACATCCACCACGTTTTGTTTCATGCATTTTACTTGCCAAATACAGTTAAGGAATAGACGAAGTTGCAATGAATCCTTTCTAATTCAAATTAATTTAAGGTTAGTAGGTGCAATAAACAGGTTATTTTTATTAGGCATTTGTTGCTAGACTTCCAGTCAAACGAGTTCATTTAAGAACCAGAGACTTTCGGGCGTCGATGGATTCCTCTTGGTTCTAATTTCTTTCTTCTTATACTGATTAATGAATGTGATCTTCCACCAGCTAGTAAGGTTCTGGACCTCTGTTTTAAGTTCTTGTACCATCCAGTCCGTCCCGACGGCAATAAAGAGACCCTGGTTCGACTCCCAACTTGCAAATGTTGTAATTGCGGCTCAGTGCCGAGTGCGGGGTGATAAATCCTGCCGAAGGAGGTAGCTAGCGCCATGATCTAAGGCGCCGGTATCCATGGGAAAATATTATACTTACATATTCAAATTATCTTCCGGCCGTCAATAAGTAAATGGAAATTGGCAAACTTAGTATTTAAATTATTACAATTTACAAATTAAATATTATTTTATTTCATAACATCTTGAGCGATGAGCTCTTGCGGATTGATAATGTTTTTTTCAACTCGCGTTGCCATTGTGCTTTGAATTGTTCATTTATCCGTTAAAATGTATCTGTTCCGAAATTTAATTATTTAAATTTAAATAGGTATAGATAGATATAGCTACTTGTTTTAACCAAAATTGTGTTTTTGCGTTGCATAAAGATAAAAAATAAATAAAAATATTTGTTACGAAAATGAAGATAATGTTGGTAGTTCTTAATTAATTTGGGAGGCGGGAATGGGTACCGCCACCCCGAGAACCTTTATTGGTTAACCAACACCTCTGCCATAGGTCACCCCAAGTGGTTCGCTACGTTTGGTGACTTAGCTAGGGTGCCCGTGTTCACGGGGGGAGGTTTGCCTAGGTCTTGGAGGCGGATGTCCAGGACACACTGAACCCCAGATTCCTACCCATCCCTTAATCCCCTTTCCTTCCCTGAACTCTCCTCTCCTTCGTTTCCTTAAAAAATCCAAAGATGACATAGGCCCCGACGGAAATTATTTTCCTCAGGGCTTCCTATGTGGAACTCATGTAAAAAAATTTAAAGTACGATGCAGATAAATATGACTGAAGGGGTAGGGCCGAATTAGCTCAGTGGTTAGATCAAATGCTCAGCAAGGCTCAGATCCTGGGTTGAATTCCTAAATACGACCGTTCTTTATCTGATATTTCTGTTTCAAATTTTAGTTTGAGAGTTGATAATGTCTTCAATGATTAAAAATGATGCCTCCTTCAATATTATATATATACATAAGTAATACAAACAAACGTAATTAATTCATAGAATTGTGTATAGTTTTCTCAGGACCATGGAATATTATGGTATGTTATATAACATTACAATGGAGGCGGATAAATAAAGAATTGCTAAGGTTACGTTAAAAAGGGGTAGGTTACTAAAATTGTCAGATAATTCGGAACCCATCAACCGCCTGATTGGATCTTCCTCGCCATCAAAACTGCTCTGTTTTTCATCACACTTAAAAGTAAGGAGTTATAAAAGAAATAATTGCTCGAACACCTTACGGCAGGCGGTGGTGCGCAGACACCACCTCGCCTTAATAACGTGTTCACCCCCGGGTCAAGTGGAACCTGATCGGCTGCGGGCCCCGGTTCTCCAGCGAGGGACACTTACCAACTTCTGCCTACTGCCTGCTTGCTGCCTGCTAGGGGATACATGAAGGCTACTTCAGATAAGCATAAATGACGTATCGCATTAAAATTATTTTGTGATATACCTACCTATGTAGTTTTAAATTCGTGGGAATAAACGATTCCGCCTCCAAGGACCAATATGAACAAGAATCATCTTTATTCCAGACACAATGCGCATTTGTAGTTTCATGTAATTCTTTCTCATTTTTTAAAATGCCGTAATATTTCTACAAATCTTCTAAATCTAATTGTTTTTTTTTTTAATTTACATATTTCTCTATAGGTACGTACCTTCCGACTAAGTAGCATTTTGGCGTTGTGCTCCTGCCGACAAGCTGCCTTACAAGTACCTACATGTATTTATGTGGTGGAAATTTTTGAAGAACAATACATAGTTTTACTAGAATACGTTTTTAGATTTTCACGGCCAAAAGTATTTTCGTTGTTTGTTTTTGGGGTGTTATGCCGTGTTGCGCTACCTCCTTCTTTGGCCAACGTTTCTGCCCTGATGATGGACACTGCAACGCTGTCCGGAACGTTGGCTAAAGAAGGAGGTAGCTCAAAAGGGTATAACACCCCATAAATAAATAACGAAAATAATTTTACTATAAGTTTTAAGATTTTCACGGCCAAAAGCATTTTCATTATTTGTTTTTGGGGTATTATGCCGTGTTGAGATCCTGCCAGATCCGGCAGATCCGGTAGATGTGTGGATCTGCCGAATCTGCCCTGATGATGGACACTGCAACGATGTCCGAAACGTTGGCTAAAGAAGGAGGTAGCGCAACACGGCATAACACCCCAAAAACAAATAATGAAAATAATTTTACTATATTTATCCTGAAAATATGATGAAATTAGAAAAAAAAAAATTTAAATAAAAAATATTTTGAACGGTGTAAATTTAAAATACAAATCACCTATTTACGGCGGAACAAAAATTTGTCGTTTATACATTAAAATTACTACCAAAAAATGCATTTTTGAAGATGTTAAAATAAATAAAGTAAAATTATATCTTTATGTTTTTCATTTACTCACAAATAATTGCCCACGTAGCCTCTAAAATCATGAAACACTGAAATCTTTAATGGCCTATGTCTTATAATTTCAAGCAAAAATCAATAAAGTAATTCACATCCGTACTGATACACCTTTTGATTACAAAAATAATTTTTGAGTTTGATTGGGTATTTTGATTTAAAAGTCCAATATTAAGATTTGTTAGTAGTTAAGTTCCACTTAACATAATACAATACCCACAGCAACAGGGGGAGCAGACATATTTTTCGAATTCAATTTTTCGAAATCAATTGTTCAAATTTCAGATTTTCAAAGACTAATTTTTCGAACAGCAATTGGCCGAAAGACATATTTTTCGAATTTCTTAATCAACTTTTAAAATATATATTTCACTTGCTTATGACTAACGAGATACTGTTAGGTTAGTTGATATTGTCCATCATATAATAAAATACTCTTGTAGGTACGTACTGTACACATACTTACGAGTATATCAATTCTAAAAACTAGTGTTTCGAAAAATTGCAATTCGGTCAATTAACCTAGACCCGGCAACCGGCCTCATACTGGCGCAATTGAAGCAGTCCGCTCCAGGCGCCAAATTACCAAGGCGCTGATTTTACCTAACACCTCACATCATTGAGATTCCCTCCCTCATCACTGCCTTCAGATTATTTTTGTACAAATCATCCAAATACTATTGATGACAGTGATCACTTACTTAGACTTATAATATGATAACATATATAGATAGACCTATGATATTGTTGCGTGGGGAGGAGCTTACAAAACCGCAATTTTGCCTCTGGAAATTACTCGAAGACTAATAATCAAAATTATTACTAAAAAACCATCAGATTATTCAACCTTTCAACTTTTTCCAGACTTTCAAGACCCACCTCTAAAAATACATATATAAAAAATACGCTGCTTCAAATACTACTATTCTAAGAAGTCGCACCACGCCATGGTACGCGTTGAGAGCAATAGGCAAAACACAGTGGGTCGCTTGTGTACACCATTAATGCATACCAGTTTTGCACAACACTACTACACGTACAATGGAGTGGTGTGGTTAAATCAACTAGCAATAGAGCTGAGATTACCTGACTACAATAATTTCAAAAATAAATTCAACATTTATATCTTATTTTATTTTTTATTTTAACTTTATGAGTAAAACCTCAAATTGTAATATTTAAATAAATGAAGACCATATAAGCGAAACTCAATCGAAAATCTGGAAACAGAAAAATATATTGACACCTCTGGGACACGAACCGGTGTCAATATGTTTTTCTGATTTTTCTGTTTCCAGATTTTCGATTGAGTTTCGCTTATATTGTCTTCATTTATTTAAATTATATCTTAAATAATTTAGCTACCTAGAATCGCATTAACGAATTAATTAACAATACTTAATCGACAATTTTTAAAATTTATTTTTTATTTTATATATGTATATATTATTATATTTTTTTATACATTTGATTTATGTACGTTCAAATTTGGTATACAAATTTGGTGACGCGTTCAATTTTTAATATACCGTAGTTTCCCCCTCAAAAGCAATTGCTTTCTATAAGGGTTATAGGGAACAAGAGTTTGAAAATATCAGTTGTTTTCAATATTTGGTTTAGTTTGGAACTTTCTACTCCGATCCCAGGACCACCGGCAAAGTAGGTACCACAGCATCTTTGTCTCATAATAAACAACTAACGAGATCTTTTTAAAATCACCACCTACACTCCTCCAATCACACTCTGCGGTGCACTGACCAACCAGGGTCCCTCACTCATATGCATAAATTATTACCCTCCAGGTTTCTCCACAAAAAGAAACAAATAATTATTGGTGTACGCCGGTAAATAAATAACACGTTCTTACGGATAAGAAATTAATTTGCAAATAAACAATTTAATGGGTTGAGGATAATATTATAGCGATATAACCGCAAATTAACTGCCTCACTGTGTATTATAAAGCGAGTGGCTATTTAATAATATAAAATAAACTCTTAATCTTTTATATGCAGATCGAGACCGGTCAGTGGTTGAGTGGGCATCGCGTTTGGGTCTCAAACCGGCGTTCCGTGTTCGATTCCTCGGCTGGCTAAGTCCTCCATTACGACCCAAGCAACATTTTCGGCTTACTGTGGTGGTAATAGGAGATTTTCATATATTGTCTGGTTATTCGTAGCCCGGGAATGTTTGTGTTTCTTTTTAAAGAAAAAAAGAGGTATTTTAAACTTGAATAAGTTTATGATTTTTCTCGTAAAACATAGCGATTTGATATTGAAATCATTCTCGTTTGAAATAATTAAAACTATTATAATTTTAGATGTGAGTAGGTAAATAACATTCTAAAATATAAAAATTAGTCATTCTTATGCTAGCACAACCCGTGATAAATCACGGGGTATTATAATTGTACGATTTATGAAGATGAAAGTATTAAAAAATATATATTTGCCTCAGGATCCTTGCATTTGAAAAATATTATCAATTTTAAAAACGAGAAATCATGTACATTTTGAATAAACATCGTTAGAACACTTGAAAAATTATGACATCTCTCATAAATAAAAATAAGAAAAAATAATTGAAATGTGGTATTATTTATTACATTAGTTGAACCAGAGTTACAGACAGAATCACAACCGAAATTAGTACTTTTAATATTAAATTCATGCCGCCATTCTAGAACGTTGTTTTTATGTGTAATGGTTGCCTTCAAGGTAGTTATTATTTATGAAAAAATCAAGCGATATATTTTCGTATCCCTTGATTTTTTATGATTTTTCTCTAGCAATAAATATGGCGAAATCTTAAAAAATTATATTTATTTAAAAAAAACACGTATTTCTGAAAACCATGGCGATAGTCGTTGCGAAAGCTGCCCCACTCGCGGTAATAACGTTTTTATTATTATTTAAATATTTAATGACTTAATGATTTACTGTGTATAAAAAAAAGCTTCTACAAAAAATAAAATAATTCTAATTATAAAATCTTCCTTATAGGATGCCTATGCCTATAATAAATTAGAATAAATTTATCTCCGTTGAGGTTATTTTCAATTAAATGTGTTACCAGGTGATTCAAACAGTATTGATAGCCTAGCGACTGTATCTACAGTAGAAATTTTAGAATCGACTAAGAATACTACTCTGAAGCCACGCCTTACGCAAAACCGTTTTCGTACGTGGAGTTTGTATACAATTCTACTTTTGTAATGGAACCGAATTAAAGCAATGCCAAACGATGGCGCCGCTTACGTTAACTTGTTAACGTTATTGGATTTGTTATTTCGTGAATCTCTCCGGATATACGGATACGATTAGTATTGTAACTGGCAGTTGTGAGTAATAATACCACGCATATTATATATGACGTCACTGCTTGTCGCGGTTACTTTGTCCCGGTGACTAGCTGTCACTGGATCCCGCTGGATCCAAGGAACCGGCAATTTTTGAAACCAGTTCCTATCGGATTTTTAAAATGGTCACCAACACTCAAACTAGGCGAAGCCGAACCAAAACAAAAGTCGCCCAAAAAATTGATTGGCACCCAAGGTCCAAATTTAGAAGATTTACTTTAGAACATTGTTTGTTAAAAAATATCGACATTATTAACCTTTATCGTGACAAAATCTTTAATTTAGTAGCATCGTTATTCTGTTTCAAAAATAAAATGTCATAATAATGTTAGAGCTCTTTCGTATCTCCGTCCAAATCACGTCAGAATACTAAAATATTAATTTTTTCTTATAATTCAATAAAATTGCATTAAAATTTATATTCGAATAAAAATTATTTCCAAAGCCATTCGTTTTAACCAGGATCCATAAAATAATAAAATTATTATGAAGCGTTATACGATAGCCGGATTTTTTTATTAATATTATTTATTATCGTGAATTATTTTATCGCTTTTTGAATTAAGGAGATGAAGGTTTAATCGTTTTACTGCATGTCCATTATTCGAAAAACGTATGCAGCATTATTTCACGGTCAACATTATAGTCCTTCATAAGTTTTAAATGTTCTTAATTGACATTCCATACTACGAGTATTCCATATTATCTTGATGTGTTTCGAGAATGCGGTGACCAATAACTTGAAAAGAATTGGGCCACGACAGAAGTATCGTCAGATTATTGGAAGAAAGCTGTATGAATTCCGTCATTCTTTGTTTTTAAGTGACTTCTGATCGGTATTAATTTTTAACAATCTTATTTAAAATACTATTTTATTTATTATGTCTCATTTGGTGAAATTGTTAAAAGTTTTCGTTTCACCGAAATACACCGAAATTTTTAAAAGAAAATTATATCTAATATGAAATCATTTTAGGATGTCTTTGTTGTTTGTGGTCAAGTGGTTTAGACCCTTGGCTGCGAATCGGTAGGCCATGGATTATATCACAAATAATTAATTAAAAAATTATGTCCACATGGAATACGTTGTGTTCTTTCTGTATCGGCCCTGGTGATAGGCCACCGTTCAGAAAGAAAACGTAGCTTGATATGGCTTTAGCCGTTATTGGTGATCAGATTTAAATAGTCAGGTACTGCACCACCTTCATTTTATTCATTTCATTCCCCTGTCCTCTCCCTTCTATTTTACAAAATGCCCTAATTGGGGATGCCATAGTCTCACTGGAGGCTCTACTAGATCAGTGATTCCCAAAGTGGTCCACGGGAGACTCGACGGGGTCTACGTTGGTGTGATTAAAAAACGGGGATTCACAGTTGTAAGTGGGGGTCCACGAAAATTTATCTGGTTTCGATAGTAAAGAACCAAAATGTTGGCTTAGCATTACATATCAATGTAGGCAGATAATACACCACTCAAAAAATTAAAGGAGCAAAAAAAATTAAAAATTTTGTGATTTACTATTCATAAATTATACTATTATTATTATTAAAATACACTATTTTTTTATTTTGCCACTCCGAATTTAGGGTTGGAACTAAACCACGACCCAAATTTCCATCGTTAGGTCTTAACATTTTTGACGAGTTTTGGGAATATGGTAGAAACGTAGCAGCAGGGGGTCCACCGAAACCAGTAAAATTTGTGGTCTACGAGAAAAAGAGTTTGGGAACCTCTGCTCTAGACGGTTAGGAGCAGTTGGGACTCTTTTCGGGTATTCACATAAAAAAAGCTAAACAGGAGAAAATATACTTACTCGATTTAAACTTATTTAAATGCTATAGTTAAGTAAAACATACTTTAAATAAATTATTTCTTCATATCTACGAATACACCAACCACTTTCGTTCCAGCGGCATTGGGGCCTTCGTTAGTGGAGAAATAAACTCAACTGATCAAGTTCAAATTTTCAAAAGGTTTTATGCTCACAAATAAAAACTCAAAATATAAGCATGTACCGATTTCAAATATTCTCTGTTTCGCACGTAGTAATGCGATTTGGTGCACAACTGCACATTACTGCAGTGCACGTTCTGCACAACCTTCCAACAGGAGCTTCATCAGACGTGGCCAAGAGGCTGAAGTAGGTACCTGTCGAGTACAGTACCAGCCAGTGCACGTTCCGACTTATCCCGCATTGTGGTCAGGTTATTGTATTTATTGGGAATTTGTATAATCTAATAGTGAAGTACTCTTCCTTAAAACCTCCCATAAATTGTCGGGAGCGCGTTTGTCCGAAGACGCATCTCAATAAATGCGCTTAGCAACCCGGCGATACGAACAAAAAAGGAGTGGCCCCTCTATCTCGGCTAAGGGTATGGATTAATGACATCTCCTGGATTTATTACTGTCCTAAATATGTTTTTTGGATGGCCGCTTTTTATGTTTTGTTTATTCCCCTCCACACTAAGATGACCGAAAATATAAATTGGTCAATTTATACATCCTGTTCAATCTCGACTATTATTTTTATAACAGACACGATTTGTATTTGTTACTTTTGGGTTCCAAAAGAGTCATTTGATTTTACTTAAATGTGTCCACATTTTTATCATGGCCATCAAAGTTATTTGTTTTTATTATGGCTTGTGCTTTTATTTCTGACGGAGCTCATTTATTGTTTCCTTTGAGACAAAGCGTATATTTGACATTAAAAATATAAACCTATTTTGACTTTTACAACACCTACTAAACCGTAGGAATAAGCTAAAAATGACAATACAATAAAAATGCTGAAACTAGTCCCAGCGAAACTCATACGGATGTCATCGATGTACGTCATCTTTCTTCACACGCGTCTTGTTTGAATACGAAAAAGACAGAAGATGCTAGAATGTAAACGTTACATACGATCTCTCGCTGGGACTAATCCGAAGGTTGGGGGTTCAAAGCCGGAGTGTGTAGGTAAATTTTATTTGATCGAATTTTGTTATTTCACAATTTAATCATTTAAAATAATGTAAGGTACCAATATTTGCGGTACGTTTCATACTGAGAGATACTCTCAGTTGCGCCCTGGTGTTGAACCACCATTTAGAATTCAAACGTTGCTTGAAATGGCTCTTAGCTGTGTGTTGGTGACCAGATCTGGCCACGTGCTTCCCCACCTTCGTCTTCTCAATATCCTTCCACTCCTTCTACCTTTAGCCTCACAACATTCCCCATTTGGGGTTGGCATAGTCTCACAGGTTCCAGGCGGCTCGGAGCAATTGAGACTCTTGTGCAGTATTCGCATATTTTTTTTAACGTATTTGAAGGGATATCAAAGCATAACGTAAAATTGCACAGTAGGTAAACTGCTTAGTTATTATTTTTATTAACCTAAGTGCTTAATGAGGTGTCATGTGGTAGCGTTGCTTTTATGTACGTGCATTTTTTGTTTCTTATTGTTAACATCTTTAACAATACCTAATACAAATCATTTTCAGTGTACATAATGTGCTTTACAATACACCCCAAACAGTTTCTAACTTTGGGAGCGTTATTAATATGAATTATTTATGTGTTTAATTTACTTAATAACACCACCATCTAATATAGGTAAATACCTCTATTTATAAATTTTATGGTTCAATATTTTCTTACCATATTAAATTTACAGTTAAGAATTTATAATGTTCATTACCAATATTTAAAACAGCAAAAATACATTAATGAGCAATAATAACTCGCTTGAGGTACAGCAGAATAATTCCTACCTATAAGTAATGCATTTTTTTATGTTCGTCTCTGCCTACAGATCTGCAGAATTGACAGATGTGGTGATTAATTGCAAGGCCACATGGCTTTAAAGGAATATAATTACATTTATTGCGTGTATGTCATGTTATAATATAAGGTGACAGTTTGTCGTAATAGCATATCAAATTTAACTATCAATGAATTAGGTACCTACCTGTTTGCATAACGAAGTTAATGCAGAATAATTAATACCCACTGTATTCCCTTGATTACGTTTATGTGTAATAAACTATCAAGTCTAATAAAATAAAATACTTTTTTGTTTAAAACCACGAGATTTATTAATTTATGAACCAACCGGTTTCGCTTTACTCAAGCATCTTCAGGATACAAATTAATAATTATAATAAATGTTTATTCCGGTATGTGGGGAGAATAGTGCAATCCCACACATTCCATATGGGAATACTAGTATAATATTAATTAGTATTAAGGCTCTGCAACCTGGCCCGAAAAGAAGAAGATGGAGAGAAACGAAATTACGAATGTTAGAGGAGAGCGCTATCATTTACAGCAACAAAATCGTTGCGAAAATTGCTAAAATGTTTAATAAAACATTACTCGTTTAAAATAGAGCAAAAATCTCGCGGGCATTATCTTACACAGCATTTAAAGAAACACTGTGAATTTTTTCATACATATAACTTGTAAAGTAACTGAAACAAACGTGGTAATAATAATTTTTGAAGCATAGTTTGCGATTTTTTTCTATCGAGGGAATTTCATATAATTTGTCTAGATATTATCTTCAAGAATAACATATATTTTTTTAAGAGTTTTAAAACTTACCGTGTTTAAGGGAAATATGTAATAAATCGGTACAAATCCGGGTTGCGGGCCCTTAATTTGTATCCTGATGATGCTTAAGTAAAGCGAAACCGGTCGGTTCATAAATTAATAAATCTCGTGGTTTTAAACAAAAAAGTATTTTATTTTATTAAATATGTCAAACCACAAAGTGATTGCTTTCTACAATAATAATAAATATCAAGTCAAACTTTTACCTTCGAAATATTAAGTCATTTACCTTCTTTTTTGCCTTCGAAATATTAAGTACATAAGAAATATTAATATACCTACATAAACGTATAAAATATCAAGTCATTTACCTACGTAAACGCTACTCTGAGGTAGATTAATTCAATTCGGGAGGCGGGAATGAGTACCGCCATCCCGGGAACCATTTATTGGATAACCAACACTTTCGCCATAGGTCACCCCAAGTGGTTCGCTACGTGAGTCCCTTTGACTTCTCCAACCGTACTCTCTCGCAACAACTTGCACCGCAGTAGGAGGGATGGATTCATATCTCCATCACTCCTGGACACACTGACTCCCAGATTCCTTAGCCACCCCTAATACCCTTCTTCCCAGAACTTCCTTTCGTACTTCCTTTACTTACCTTAATTTGCATATTTTATACATTACTAGCAGACCCGGCTACACGTTGCTGTGGCTAACGAAACACAACGCCATTATCCAACCTTTATAAAATCCATACCACCCGCTTGCCAGCTGCCCGCTGCCCGCTGCTTGAATTGAATATTTGAAGTTCTCGGCTTTTCTCTAATATAATAAGTATGTATTATACACGAAAACCTTCCTCTTGAATCACTCTATCTATTAGTGAAAACCGCTTGAAAATCCGTTGCGTAGTTTAAAAGATCTATGCCCACACGCATTTTGAGCGACTTTATTTTAAACTATATAATGATTTACATACTGGTAAAAAAAATCACATTGTTTACGTACAGATAATTAGGTACTAACAATCTAAACGAAAATATGAAAGAGAACAAGACATAGAAAATAAAAAGATTACGGTCGCAACTGGGACCCGAACCCAGAACCTCTCTTCTTACCATAGATGGGATGAGCGCCATACCGCCATACCGCCATATTTGTCAATCTCATATTTGAAAATTTGGAATTTTCTTTGACAATGTTTTTTTCCATATTACAGGCGCTACCTTTTTCATTGGAAACAATCCTTCTAAGAACTGGTTTGTAACCTAGATAGCATCTCGGATAAATATATCCGATTTTATTTTATATGGAACACACATTGACCTTATTGTAAAAGTCTAAACGAATATTAAATTTTTATTAGAACAACTCTTTTTTTATAACTTTTTTTAAGTTGATTCCCATCAATGTAATATATCATTGAACAATAACACTAATAATTTATACAAAAATATGAAAGAGAAGAAGACACTTTTTATTAGAAAAAGGTAGTTGCCTATAATATGAATAAAAAAAACTAGTCGAAGATAACTAACTAACCATCACTCCGTTTACCCGCAGGAGTAGGCCGCCAAACAACTCGGTCTTGGCACACACTTACATTCATCCATCGTCTCATACATTCTCTTCTATTATTCTGACTTTTGACATGGCCCGACTCAAGTATCTGATTCACTTGATCGTGCCATGTCTTCCTCGGGCGTCCCCGACTTCTTCTACCATCCACCTTCGCGTCGTATATTCTCCTTACACTACTTTCTTCGTTCATTCGCTCTACATGCCCAAACCATCTGAGGATCCTTTCCTTAATCTTACTCATCATGCTTACATCAGCCTTACATTCTTTGCGGATATCCACATTTCTCACACGATCACACATTGCTTTACTACACATACGTCTCAAGGATCTCATTTCAACAGCATTCAGTTTACTTTCATCCTTCCTCTGCCAGTTCCATGCCTCACTGCCATACATCAGGGTAGGTACCAGGACTCCATTGTGGACTGCTAGCTTCGCTTTTTTTGACAGTTTTTTATTACCGCCAAAGGCATTCAGTCCACCATTAATGTAGTTACCGGCATTCACCCTAGTATAGTCGAAGATAATAGTGTTTATTCTTATTTAATTTGAAATGTTTGATAAGAGACGGCAGTGGCCTTATTGGTAAGGCGCTCATCCCGGTAAGACGAGTGGTTCTGGGTTTGAGTCCCAGTTGCGAACGTTATCGTTTTATTTTTCTGTGTCTTGCCTTTCATAATTTCGTTTAGATTATTAGTGTTATCTTCTTCTTCTATGATAAATTACAAAGAAATGTTTCAATTTACAATATTATTACTCACTTATGAAATGTATCTCATCAAAACCACTTGACTCCTGAGTATAATTTATTCATACATCCTAATGATCAAAAGCTCTTAATGCAGCCATCAACGAAACAGTAGCTATTTGTCAAATGCACTGACCCTCCGAGATCCCCGCTGTTCGAACAAAGGGCTTCGTGTTTCCAAGGGAGCAGTCGACTTACGACTAATCTTTCCTACAATAAATAATAATAATATAACCGAGTAAATGTATGGACGTCCCGCGGTGAGGGCAAGGGGTCGCGTGCCGCTAACTGCGGCTGATCCGCCCCTATATTTACACCAAAACGTACCCAAATTCAGAAGCCACATTGTAAAAAAAACGTTTCATTATAATGTCTTGAAAATATTTTTAATGTTTTTTGTTTGGAACTTTTTATAAAGTCTTTGGCAATTTGAAATGAAATATGATTTGAAGAGGTACCGAAAATGTCTGTTTATTCTTGAGCAAAATGCGAAACAACAAAAAATTAAAAATGTTCTAATCGTTTGTTTGATTTGAACTTTGAATGGTTTATTGAAAAGTTTCCTTTTTATGAATTCATGGCGTTTGGAGTGAAATAGTGGTTTTGGAACGAGCCTTAATGTTCCTAAGTGGGGAGCCCCGGACAGAAAGAAGTGTTTTTATGACGCGTTAAGAAACCATTAATTAAATCATCTGTTGTTAGGAGTTGACAGGTTATAGTAGTTTTTGCATAACGCTGTTGCTAATCGTGTAAAAAGCCTCGAATAAGTTAAAATAAAACGTAAAAATTTATGATTTTCATATTTTTATGAAATTTAGGTAGGTACCACGAGCTTTTTTATGATAGACAGTGTCTTTTTTTTAGGGTTTCGTTTCGAATTGCACGTAGACATGACAATTTTTTCATATTTTCATTATAAAACGAAGATAATTTTATGTGGTAAAATATTGATATTTTTCCTGCGAAATAATCGACGAACCACTTTAGGTTGTAAAAATACCCACATTCTTTGAATTGCTTCGGACTTGTAACTATTTTTATAGTTCTACGAATATATTGTAATTATTTTTCAATAAAATATGTAATAATAATTTAAATTTTACAGATTATTTATGTAAACGTAGAATCTCTGAATATAAATTTCGGATTACAAAAACACAATAATATTTTCAGTTATACCCACTTACCTACGTAATCACGTATGTGTATATTAACTAGATATCCAGTTTAGACCTCACTTTCTCAGTAGTAAATTTAACACTTAGGACGTCAGTCATAGAGAAATATAATTTATCATAAATATCAAATAATAATAATAATAAAATGACATTTGTTTAAGGCAGTTTTGTGTCATCCAAATAATTTTCTAAGGCCGTTGAGTTTTTTTTTCTTTTTTTTTTACATTAACTCCACACAGGAGGCCCTGAGGAAAATAATTTCCCTCAGGGCCTATGTCATCTGGGATGCTGTGTGGAGGGTCTTTTTGAGGAGAGGAAGGAATGAACATTGGTCTTGAAGAGACCCATGTTGTAGGAAGGAGGAAACACAGAGGCCGGCAAATCATTCCACAGCCGAGCTGTTGAACACAAGAACTATTCGAAGAAACGACCCGTTCTCATGTGACAAATGTCAACCGTGTACAAATGTTGGGCACGCGTTAGGCGTGTTTCCCGACTATGCACCGGTGCCGAAGGGATTAATGATGCTAGTTCCTCGGAGCATCTTCCATTGTAATACCGGTAGAACAAGGATAGCATTCCCACCCGACGCCTGTGCTCTACAGATTGCAATCCGTCTGTTAAGATGGGAGAATCTATCAAACGGACCGCCCGTTTCTGCACAGAGTCGAGGGTATTTTTCAGGTATTTTGGAGCTCCAGACCAGAGATGGCTGCCAAATTCAACCGTGGGGCGTACTTGTGATTTGTACAAGGTTAGCAGTTGTGTACTATTAAAGTATCTGCGGGCCCTGTACAGTACGCCCAGTTTTTGGGACGCTAGCTTTACTCTGGCTTCGGTAGAGCCCCCATACCTGAGCTGGTCACTTAGGGTTACACCAAGCATTTCGATGGAGGGCCTGTTAGGAAGATTGCTTCCGTTGAAAGAGACTAGATTTTCATTTCGATCCCTTTTGGACGTAATCAGACAAGATTGGGTCTTTGAAACATTAAATTCAACGAGATTATTTTTACCCCAAGAGAAAACACTCTCGAGGTAGCCGTCCATTCTTTGCTTCAAAGCCCTACGAGCTGTTGGAGTTTGTGAGCCCTTTGGGGGCTTGTCAAACAAAAAGCTATCATGAATTGTACTGTCATCCGTATAACAGTGAATTGGTGCATATGACAAAAGGTCGTTGAAGTTGTCAGGTTTTTAAGAATTATTCCTACAACAAACTAAAATATACATTACCTACCCTTATGGGTACTAGACAATAAGAAGAGAACACTTTTATAGGCATCTTTTTTATTTGAATACTGCCCAAGAGTCCCAACCGCTCCCAACCGTGTGGAGCCAGTGAGACTATTGCATCCCCAATTGGGGTATTTTGTGAGGCTGAAGGTAATGGGAAGGGGATGGAAATGGGGGAGAGGAAGACACGAAAATACCTGGCTATTCAGATCTGGTCAGAAAACACGGCTAAAGCCAATTGAAGCAACGTTTTATTTATGGTAGTCTTACATCAGGGTGATATCTTCCACTCTGGATCGTGCTGCAAGTATACCTTATATTATTTTAAATTCAATCATAGGTAGGTGAGAGTATGTTACTTGTGGACTTTTTAAAACTATCTACATAATAGATACGATGGGTATTACTTTATTCCAACATTTATTGAATTAAGGTCCATTTCAATTAAAAAATTAGGTAGGTACCTATCTGATCCTAGCATGATTTTTGAAAAGGTTAAAAAAACTTTAGGAACCAGGTTTCGACCCATTAAAATATAAAAAAAAATAATATTAACCTACACATTGTTCGAAATTTCACTTATAAAAATTCCAACTTAGGACTCAATTTATTGGAAAACGAAAGCTCAAATCAAAAAGTTATGCCACAACTAGACTCCAGAGTTTCCAGATACATGTAAAGTTATATACCTATAATTTAAAAAAAAAATCATCCATCCTTTGTCAAATTAATCAACTAGTAAGCATTTAAATAAAAACATGCAATGTTCATGAGTATACGAAATGAATTCATTCCAATATCTACCTAAGTATTGTGGGCGGGCCGAGGGGCGGGAGTATGTAAAATAATATTGACAGTTCTCATTACAGAGGGCTGAACCAAACCATCAGTCGCACTCATTTTTTTAATCTCTTTTTTCTTCGCTGTTAAACGAGATGAACAACACTATATATCTACAAAATAAAATAAAAATGTTTAAAACTGGAAGACATTTTATAAAATTAATATTTTTTTATCGTGTATTTTTGTGTAAATAATAAAGAGAAATATTCAAACACATGACTTGTTGTTTTGGGTGCGGAATCCATGTTGACTAGTTTAGGACATCAGTTTTTATAAGGCAACTTTAACAGTCCTGATGAAGGCACTGTTCATGGACAATAGAAATAATGGAGATTGGCCATATCAAAACCATTTTTAGTATGAAAACACGCGATCGCAAAGGTAACGCTAACATACTTCAACCCCTAGTACCACAAAGAGCATCTGCTTCCCTCTGTCCCCATTTCCGCCTTTGTTTCAACCTACGCACCTTTACACTCATTAGTTTCATTGGCTACGCCGCTTTTTTAATTTCCGTACGTTTAAAACAACAAAAAAATCTGAATACCTCACAAGAGTCCCAATTGCTCCCGTCTGGAGCCAGTGAGACTGTGGTATCTCCAATTGGGGTGTGTTGTGAGGCTGTTGGTATTGGGAATGGGAAGGAGATTGGGAAGAGGAAAGTAAGGAAGTACCTACCTGGCTATTCCGATCTGGTCACCAAATACCTCTAAACCCATTTCCAGCAACATTTCAATTCTGAACGTTGGTCTTACACCAGGGTGATACTGAGAGTATTTTCCACTCTGGACAGTCACGCAAATATATTATATATTTTGAATTAATTGTAAAATAACATAACTTAATCAAATAAAATTTATTTGCCCATGCCGGGATTTGATCCAGCTACCTCCGGATTGCGAGTCAAGAGCCTTACCCCTCGACAGTCGGAACTCTTCGACGCCACATCTCCCTTCGTTACTTTTATACATGATTCCATCCGAAACCATTGGCATTAAGTTCAAACTTTACAAAAATACATTTAGGTACCGGTAACATCCCTCCGCATCCCTCCTTGTTATCTATAGTTAAGTTTAATTTTAATAAATAAAAAGTATGTCACCGTAATTAGCAATAATCGGCGATTGCGATAAAAAAGGACACAAAATTAGGTACATATGTTCGTAGAAAGCAGTCACTTGTGGTTTGACATATTAATTGAAATAAAACAACTACCTTGTTTGTAAATACGATTCATTTATTTAATTTTATAACAAAACTAAATTATATCTTCCAAAATAAGATTGTTAACGCAAGCTTCTTCCGAAACCGGTTGACACAATCGTAAATAAGGTTAACAAAGTTTCATCCTTCAATAGATTCGTAGTTCGAGGAGAATTCATTGGACATGATAACAAAGGCAAAAATATTTAGAAGAAATATTTTTGGCAAAAATATTTCTTCTCGATGATTACTAGGTAATGGTAATAAAACTTCTGTTTTGAATATAAAGATTTTTATTTTTTACCATACTAAATAATGCAAAATCATTCAAAATCATAAGTTTTTGTTTTGAAAACTGGATCGCTTAGGAGTATTATAGATGCTTCAATTAAATACTGCGTGTAGAACATTCCTTAAAAACGTCGGTCATTTTTTTTAATAGATAAGTCCTTTAATAAGCCTATAAAAAAATAAAGTATAATGTCTATAAAAAACACTTTTAAATCTAAACTCTCCTATTTATAAATCCCTTTTCGGATATGGTTTTTAATTGTATAATGTGGCAAATTCAGTTTCTTTTATAATAGCAAAAAAAAATGGTATTTACGCCCGAACTTCACAAAATAAAATAAAATATGCATTTTCGCGTTGTTATTTTACAATACAGCCGCTAGTCGACGAATTTGGTTTTTCAAAGTGAACCTTATACCGTCCACCGAACAACTACTGACTCGCCACACCCATTTTAGTCAGTCCTCCCCCGGCTGTAGTGGGGAACAGACGGTAGGCTCCGCGTTTCGTGAAATAAATTTTAAATTTCCGTTTTATTACAATAAACAATGCGTAAAAAAGGAGTTAATGTATTTTACAGGTCTTTACGAAATCAACCTATAAAAAAAATCTCAAATAGCTTTTCCAACTTTTCCAAAAGCTTTTTCTAAAGTATTTTTAAACTCCTCCCATAAAGGGGCGTGATTTCCGATTTTGACATTTTCCTTGACTATTGGATCGCCTTAATTAAAATGGTTAACTTTAAATTATTCATAATCTATTCGTTCAAAGATAGGGGTAATTTAATTATTTTAGTGAAAAACCGCTGTTCCAAGTTTCGCTATAAATATTTGTTTTGCTCCCATAAATATGCTAAATAAATATGAATAGTTAATTTAATTTTAATTGCCGGCAAAACCAAGTGTTTGTTACCAGCCTTACTAAAGATGTCTGTTCCGAGACGGGTAAAAAGTTTTGTCAAGAAAGTTATACAAATAAAATATTGTGTCGCAGATTCGATCCAATATTCTCTTTGCAATATGAATGTGCAGACTATGAATCATTGATTTAGCACCCTTGAGGTTATTTTTCACAAAAACGACAAAATATCCAATTTTTAGTTTAATTAGTATCTGAAAGTATTAATAGCCTCACGACTGTACGATTGAAATTTCAGAATCCGACAAAGAATTTTTTTTTTTTTTTTTACATTAACTCCACACAGGAGGCCCTGAGGAAAATAATTTCCCTTAGGGCCTATGTCATCTGGGATGCTGTGTGAAGAATACAACTCCGACGCTACGCCTTACGCAAAACCGTTTTCGTACGTATAGTTTGTACACAAATCTACTTTTGTAATGGAACCGAATTAAAGCATTGCCAAAAGATGGAGAGGGGTCGGCTGGCAGGCGTAAGTACCATTGGATTCGTATTTTCGTGAATCTCTCCGGGTATGGAGAGATGGATGGTATGATTATTATTGTGACGGCCGGCGTAGTCCAGCGGAAGGCTCTTGACTCGCACTCTGAAGGTCGCGGGATCGAATCTGTGTTAATTTGTGTTATTTAATTTATTCATTTAAAATAATATATAGTATATTTGCGGCACGTTCCAGAGTGGAAGATACTCTCAGTATTTGCCCTGGTGTAAGACTACCATTCAGAATTGAAGCGTTGCTTGAAATGGCTTTAGCCGTGTTTGGTTACCAGATCTGAATAGCCAGGTACTTCTCTACTTTCCTCTTCCCTGTCTCCTTCCCCTCCCAACTACCTTCAGCCTCACAACATACCCCAACTGGGGATGCCATAGTCCAGTGTTCCGCAAACTTTTTATGTTCACGGTACACCTAACTTATCAAGAAATTTTAACGGTACACCAAAGAAAAAAAAACAAGGTAAATTTTGGATAGGATTGGCTAGGCTTATTACGAATAACGGCGAACTTTGAAGTAAAACTACGAAAGCTGCATGTCATCATAATTTAAAAAAACATTCCAGGTTTTGAATGTTTTGTTTGGCAAAGCAGGGTTTGTCTAGCCGGGTTTGTGTAATTATGATTGATATTTATCACATAACAGTGACAGAATGACCGCGAACTGTCACCGAATCGGTTCGAGAAGTGAATTTTAATTTTACGCAATCGATAATTAAAATGCATCTTTTTCCGCCGCCACCAAGCCAAAAAGTTTCCTTTTATAATTATTGTAATTACGGCATATCTAAAGTTTTTTTCTAAAAATTATTCGTAATAAGCGTGGACACTCCGAACCAAAATTTACCAAAAACAATATTTTATTAATATTTGTTATTAAAATCAATATAACATGAAAAGATGTTTAATGCGAAATGTGAGCCTGTTTAACTGAACACAGACGATCAAAATTTGGAACAATCGTTGATAACGCTGCTCGCATCTCTTCGTCGATCGTCCTCAGGCGTTCTCTTTTTTTTGACTTTATCGTAGTGAGAGTTGAAAACCCCAATTCGCATAAATAGGTCGTGGCAAATGGTAATAGAATTGCAATAGCTCGCTTTGACAGCAGTGGATACTCATTTTTTACGCGGAGCCAAAAATGTGCTAACTCTGTTTCAGAAAATTTTAATTTTACTGTCCGATCAGTTTTAAGCTCCATGAATTCTTCCTGCTCGTTTATTTGTAAATGTCCAAGGGAAATGCTTTCCGAAAATGGATTTCTTACCCAGTCCATAGGTTGCAGGTCACACTTAGGAAAATATTGAGCCATTTTTTCTGCTAACAGCTCCAAGTGTTTCACTATCAAAGCCTGCACTTTTTTTTCTGAATCGGCAGCCATGACATTTGGAAACATTTCGTTACTACCATTGGTAGCGTGGCTGATCCATAGCACCAACTTAGCGCGAAAGCTTTCAATCTTGTCCGAAAACGTTAAAATGTTACAATTTCTTCCTTGCATTTTTTTGTTCCGCTCATTTAATTGAGCGAATATGTCCGCCAGATATGCAAGTTTTGCTACCCATTCTCCTTTTTTAAATAGAGAAGCAAAGTCTGAACCCTGGGTTTCTAGAAATGTCTGGGTCTCATTTTTCAGCTCGTAAATCCGAGAAAGCACTTTTCCGCGAGAAAGCCATCGTACTTCTGTATGAAACAGAAGTGACTGATGATCTGCTCCCATTTCCTGACATAATGCATTAAACAGACGAGAGTTCAGCGGTCGCGACTTGATGTAATTGACAATTTTGACGACTTCTTGTAAGACAGACAACAATTCATCAGGCAGAGACTTCGTCATCAGTGCCTCTCTGTGTAAAAAGCAATGTAAATTTTTAATATTAGGATTTTTTTTCAGAAGCCCTGGTTATAAATCCCCTAATTTTTCCTGTCATAGCTGCTGCTCCGTCTGTGCAAATGCTTAAGCAGTTGCGCCATTCCAAATTATGTTCACTGAAGTACTGGTGTGTTACTCTGAATATTTCTTCTCCGGTGGTATAACCAGGTAGTGGCAGACAAAATAAAAACTCCTCTTTTATTTCATATCCATCCGTGTACCTCACATTTGTGATGAGATGCGCGTGACCACTGATATCAGTAGACTCGTCGACTTGTAGCGCGAAAACTCCACTTAGCCTTAATTTTTCAATTAACGTTGATTGAATGTCGGTGGATATTTCATTAATGCGACGTGAGATCGTATCTGCTGACGCAGGTATTTTTTCGATTTTCTTAGCGGCTTCTTGGCTAATCATAATTTTGACAATTTCTTTGCAGACAGGTAAAATTAAAGTTTCAGCGAGAGAATGAGGTTTCTTCGATTTAACCAGCATATTAGCGATCACGTAGCTTGCTTTTTGCGCTTTGCTTGATGTATTGAAAGATGAACTCATGAGAGTTACCTGTTTCTTAGACTGGTCTTTCATACGTTGAAAGAAGGCTTTATCTTTGTGAGCCACCGATGGGTGTTGTTAAATTTCGTGAAAGTTTACTGGGCACCATCGAATTATTAGCCAAAGTTTCTCCACAAACAAGACATTTTGGGATTGGGCACGATTCGTCACCGCAATATATAAAGCCATAACGCACATAGCTCTCATCGTATTTCCGATCAAAAAGCTTAGGTTTTTTCTTCGTTGACTCTGCTTCTTCTTGGGAATCATTAGTTTCACTTGACAAACTTGCGGTACGTTTAACGAATTTATCCATTATATACACGTAATATGGGATATTTTTTTGCAATTAAAAAAGTCAATTAAGTTCGCGACGACACAACCAAACACTAGCATTAACGAATGACTACTAAACAAGCGGGCGCAACGTCGCCGTCGTAATTCAGAATGTTATGTTGTCACGCGCATGCACCCCGATAGCTCGTGCGCAATCACGTGATAATGTAGCAATAGCACCCCACTTATGTAGTGTAGCACACGTGATATTGTAGCGTAGCGGCGTAGCACACGGCCACTTCGCAGCGATCGAGTCCCACCCACGCCACCTCCGGCCGCCGCGCCGCACAGAAAAGTAAAGACCGATTTACAGAGCACTTTGTGAGAAGTGACGCGGGACTCGCGGCACACTTACAAATGGCCACGGCACACCAGTGTGCCGCGGAGCACACTTTGCGGAACACTGCCATAGTCCCACTGGCTCCAAACGGTGGCAGTTGGGACTCTTGTGGTATTCATGTAAAAAAAAAAAAAACTGGCAGTTGTGAACATTAATACCACTTTGTAATTTCTACCACGAGTCTACATATTACCTATATCATCCTATATGTATATGCCGTCATTGCCGTTCGCAGTTACTTTGTCCCAGTGACTAGCTGTCACTGGATCCGAGGAACCGTCTATTTTTGTAACCAGTTCCTATTTGCTATCGGATTTATAAAATGGTCATCAACACTTAATGATTTTGTCCGAAGCCGAACCAAAAGCCAACTGCAGGGCCTAGCAGCAAAAACCCGCGGAGCAAACTGCTTTTTATTATTATTATCCCTTATGCATCGGAATGGTAATCACCACATTCTAAGGAGATTTTAATGGACGCCAGATAACAAAAGGATGTTTTTAACAAAATTATTTATTCGACGATTTATATTTTACCCTTGAACCGACTTCTACCTTCCACTTTCCCTTGGCCGCAAGATTGGCAAGACTGGAGACAAGGGTCACGATTCGAGAGGAAAATTCTCCGGGAGAAGAACAAAAGAATAACCGCGCGAAGAAACAAAAGGGGCCGTCTTCTTATGCCATTCCCGCTGCTCTAGTATGGAACTAAATGGTAATTTCTGAATTTTCGAAATGCAGTGAATAAGGTTTATGCGCAATTTGAATTTACATTTTCTCAACATGTGTTGTGCTATTGTTAAACACAACTCCTTTCTTGGTGTGAAGATAATATATTATTTTACATAAAGACCATTTTTCTGGCCACTGCGGTTTATTATGAGTAAAAGAGAATTAAACCGCACACGTCTTCAAAAATAATTTCAATTTTGTAAATGGACCAAACTAAATCTACGACTTGCCTAGAGCCCCAAAATACTAGAAAAAATCCATCAACTCTGTGGAGAAACGGACGATCGGTTTGACATTTTCCCCTGTCTTAACAAATGGATAGCCATCTTTAGAGCTCTAGAGAGTGGGAACGCTGTCCTTGTTCTACTGTTATTTCAATGGAAGATGCTCCGATGAACATTGAACACGCCAGACGCGCGCCCAGCATTTGTACACGGTTAACATTGGTAATATGGGAGCAGGTCATTTTTACGACTCGTTCTTGAATTCAACAGCTCTGCCGTGGAATGATTTACCGGCCTCTGTGTTTTATTCTTATAAAAAAAAATATATCCACTTTGGGGATTGTAAACTGGAGAGAGCTGGCACAAAACCGTGATGAGTGGAGGAAGACTCTTGAGAAGGCCAAGACCCACCAGGGGTTGTAGAGCCAAGAGTGATGATAAAGATGTGTTTCTTTCCTCCTACAACAAGGGTCTCTTCAAGACCAATGTTCACTCCTTCCATTCCACAAAAATACCGTCCAAACAGCACCCCCAAAGTTGACAGGCGCTGATGGAAATTATTTTTCGCAGGACTTGAATTCTAAAGCTTGGGTACTAAGTTTGTGTCAAATAAAATGAAATCAATAAAACTTCTATCATTAACTCACCGATCCTACCTAGCCTACGAATTGAATACAAAGGCTTGTATTAAATGAAATAAATCAAATTTAAAAAAAAAAACGCATTTATAGCCCAACAATTTTCAACTCACGACAAATCCTAAAAGGCATCTAAATATATTGTATATCGGACACTAATTATGTAACTATCAGCAAGAAGATAAGTTAGTTCTAATCATCACGATGCTCACTCCTTTTCTAAACACAATTTCGCTTAGTGGAAACAATATTATTGAGAAGAAGAAGAAGAGTAGTTACTTTATTTATTTTTAATTTTTTTAAATTTTTTTAATTTAATTTAATTTTTATTTTTTTATTTTTTTTTATTTTTTATTAACCAATACGTATAATATATAATTAACCAATATATATAATATTAGTAGTAACAATACCTCCAAAATCGAGAAATTCTCGTGTTTAGAGAGGGAGCACTATCAGATTGACAGTACTATACATACTTAACAGTTGTTACAATTTGGATGTATGTACTTTTTTAATACATAATGAATAATAAGTTGGCATTTTTTTTACATATATTATATTATACTAGCTGGTAGCCGGCATGTGAACAGCAGGCATGCGTTGTAATGCCATTCAAATAAATAAATTGATTCTCCCTGCATGTCCTTTCCCGTGCATCCTCGTTCCCTTCCACCTTCCCAGCCTTCCCAATCCTTAATCTATACCCTCTCCGCGAACCCCACCTTCCCCCTGCCGCTAAAATACATGAAATACACACGTTTTCATTTACACAAATTTCATAACGCCAGAGCTTACCATTATATACAGCCTATGTTACTCGCTGATAATGTAGCTTTCTATTGGTGAAAGAATTTTTAAAATCGGTTTAGCGGTTTAGGCATGAAAGCGTAACAAACAGACATACGCACTTTCGCATTTATAATATCTATTAGTATGGATTAGTATCGAGTTTTTAAAAGCTTCGCTACTCATCATGGCAAAATAGTTATCCCAAAAATTCCGGTTTCAAAAGATGCCAAATTATATGACGCCAGAGCCACAATTGAAGAGTTTTTGCTGTTTCAGAAGTTGTATAGTTTTGTGATTTTCACACACACAAACAAGGGTGGGTGGCGTATTTTGTCAAACCCAAATCCGATACGATAAATGAAAGAATCTTGGAGAGGACTTCTTTCATCAGTGAATTTAGTTTGATTCGTAAAAAATAGTCTGTATTAAAAGTATTCTTAAATTGTCATTAAAAATTTCGCTTTTAATGAAGGTATGTTGGTTATTCGGAATGCAAATAAATAAAAGCATGATGAATGCATGAGACTGCTCCATAGAATTAGCACGCTGAACCTTTGGTGGGATAAGTGGCGGTGAATAGCTCTGGTCGCAGAACATGGCCGAGCAAGGTGAGCCGCTTTGTATATTTATTTATTATTATTTATTTATAACGGACAAACTTATCCTTTGCGACTTTATTGAAATAATGCGCGCGCATCTATCTGTACACGGCGTGGCGATTTAAGATAAACTGCACTCAGTAAAGCTCCGAAGCTTTTATTGGTGATTTGAGGGGTACACATTGTTTTCAGACGATTTAATTTCACGATAGTAAGGAACCGAGAAGAAATGATCTCTTCAGCGCCGTTGTAATTTTGTTTATTTTTTATGTGGTGCCGCTAAAAAGTTCCAATTACCTGGAGCTAGTGCAATCATAGCATCCCCATTTAGCGAATGTTTTGTTTCTGAATGAAGTGGAAAATCGAATGGTTCACGACGAGTTCATCGAAAACGAATTCATCGAAAATCAATTCATCGAAAATCAATTCATCGAAAGCAAATTCATCGAAAACCAATTAATCGAAAATCAATTCATCGAAAACCAATTCATCGAATGATCAATTCATCGAATCGCCAATTCATCGTAAAAATATATTTTGTTGATATTTGAGAGAAATGCCGAGCGGACCGAGAAGTTAAAAAAGCATTGGTCAACCTAAACTAACCTAACCTAACCTAACCTAACTTAACCTATTTAACCAATTTGTAAATATTTTTTTTATCATCACTCTTAATGACCATTCTGAGTTGTTTATGAGTTGGTTTCATTATGAGTTGTATGGTCACCGTTTCTTAGATATCCCTTTTTTGCAGTATCAGACAATCGGAAATCGAAGAGATAACCTATAAATTTTTCATTGTCACTACGAAACTGACAGTTGCTAAACAAATTTAACTCAGTTAAACAGACTTTTTGGGTATTTTATTTTGACAGCTCTAATATCTACAAAAAAAAATGTTTTTCGATGAATTGGCGATTCGATGAATTGATCATTCGATGAATTGATTTTCGATGAATTGATTTTCGATAAATTGATTTTCGATGAACTCGTTTTCGATGAATTTGCTTTCGATGAATTGATTTTCGTTGAACTCGTTTTTGATGAATTTGCTTTCGATGAATTGATTTTCGATGAACTCGTCGGTTACCAAATGGAATAGTTGTGACGTAATTACGTGACTATTCAGATTTTACCTGGCCCATGAAACAAACAAAAACATCCGAATATGAGTAAAACTATTTCAAAGTATTTTCGATTCAGAATATGGTGGTCTGTCGGTATCAGTTGAAAATTTCATGTCATGAAAGCATAATTGACGAATGTTTTCCATGTAACTGTCGGCTACGTGAACATGGAAAAATTAAATATTTCAGTGATTTAGAGCGTATCTACTCAAATATCCTTTTGTGTTTTCTGATTAGTATCAATTATCATAACAAGACCTACGAATACTTACATTAAATATGATAATTGTTGTAAAGAAATCCGCCTGCGCCGCTTTTATGCTGCACGAGAACGCGTCGTGCGGTTTGCCCCTCGGCCGTCGCGTCGTATAGTGTCGCACGCCTTACGTGGCGCTGCTGACAAGTTTGTTTCGTGTCGGCCGCTATTTACGCGGCGCACACCCCGCATAATGGAATATATTGCAGATATTGTATTTTATAATCAGGCCTTTTGTATGTAGACATCCTGTATACACAATGGGCGAAGCTTTATTGCCGGCCAGGCCGCTCGAGATCTGCCATACGTTTTGGAGAGAATTACAGAATAATTCGCCCCCGTTAAGTAAGCTTTTCTTCCCTCGTGATCTTCGGGAGACTTCTTCTGGAAGACTCGACGGCTTATTAAAACGTAGGGAGACTGTATGGATAGATAGTTGGTAAAAGGCAAACCGAACGATGTTATACATACAATTATGGAATTAATTGGAGATGTTTTAATGTGTAAGGTGTGTCGTAAATCAAATAAGCAGAAACAGAATTCAACACCATAGTTAAATATTAATAATAATTATTAATGTGATATACAAATTGCGTCTTGACCGGGAGTTTAAAGCAGAATAATTCGGTGATCTTCGTCGCAGCGCGAGCGAAAGTCCTGCGACAGAGATTTAATCCAATTGGTTGCTGGGGTACCAATCGGACTGCCGCACGACTGCAGATCAATGACATTGTTCGACCTCCACATCAGCCCCCTTCCGCAGACTCCTACACCAATTACAACCCCCACTTCATAGACTGTTCCTGTGAGGACAAGAAAAAGAGGTATAGTTTATAGTACATCTCTAGTCTGTACGGTAGGCACTTCAAATGAAACAAAGATCATGAAAAAATAAACTCCTCGTTCATATATTTACGTAGGTTATAAAGTACGAGAAATTAAAAGATTTAAAAAAATATACATTTTTCATGTTTAAACCTTTATTGTACATGCATACACCTACATCGGGTTATGCATAATTATTAAACATCTCACAGCCAAGCAAAGTTTAAAGAATTTGTAGTTACCTCTATCAAAGGGTTGGCCACCTAGACAATCTTCACACCCTATAAGCTGCTACCAAAAATAATTCCTCGGAACTACACATTTTCCTAAGAGTAATTATTAGCACCCAACGTAATGTACAGACTTTAGTAATGTGATGTGTCGTGTAATACAAGTAAATGAAGAGGGTTTACGTAATTATGTACTGGTATTTATTTGAGAGCTGGTCGTAGCAAAAGAGACATCAATCATGCATGCATTCCCTTTTATAGAATCTCGCAAACATGCTATCTCGCTTGCTCTCATACACCACCCCCAATAATATAGGCCACTTGCATGGACTTCATAACGACTTGGAAAAAATCGTGTGGATAGAGTTTTTTACTAAGATTACGAAAATGTTAGTAAAAAGTTATAGAAATGTACAGTTTTTTTTTTATTTTTAAATAAATAAATCCATTATTTGGGCTCGTGACGTCACTACATGAAAATGTCCCGTCGCCGAAAATGTTCCTATTAATTTTATAAAATTCCACACTGATTTATTTTTTTATATGGCATCACTTTGATTTCAGGCGAATTTTTGAATTCGTTCACTAGATTTATTGTTTGTTCTCTGCGAACTTATCATTTGGTTTGATTTTTTGACAGATGTTCTGAAGAGAACCCCGTACAATTAATGGCTACGGGGTTCTCTTCAGAACGTGAAGAGGATGTCGGTACATGTTTTAGAGGTATAATGATTATGGTGCTGATTTTAACAAAATAATATTTTATAATATTCTTATTATTATTACAATTTACAAGTTCAAGTATATTACATTGAATTTAGTAATATAGACGCTGTACATTATAATGATTTATGATCAATAAGATGGATCAAGGAAAAAAATATTTATGAGATGTAATATTTTTGGTATGCCTCGTTTATTCTCCTGTGCCATTCGTGTGGAAAACGTTCTTTTTTTTAAAAATGATTTTCGGCTATGTAATTATCGTTTTTTCACACCTATAAAATTATGTCCCGTCTTTCCGGTTTATAAAAAATGGTCTGATTTTTCGTATTGAAATTTTCAAAAAATCCCCAGAGTTTCAAAAATACGATTAAAAAAAAAAAAAAAATACAGAATGTCTTAGAATATTTGCCTAAACCGGAAAAAAAATTAAAAAAATGTGATGCAAGTGGCCTATTGAATTTATTTAGACATCTCTTTATATTGACCCCTTTCTGCACTTTTACATAAATAAAATAATTTTCACTAAATCTTGTGAACGCCGTTTAAACTTTAATGTGGTATCTTGTAATTCTGCCTAAATTATTTACCCCTTGAAAAGCTCTTAAAAATAAACCATCGAGATGGAACGTCAGTATTGTTTTTCAATTTGACTTTAAAGGACCCTTTTGCACGGGCAAAATATTTTACAGCGCTTGAGGGACACCTAAAAGTAAACAGGCTTATTGGGATTTAATTTTAATGGGTCCGTTAAATAAATAAAATATTATTTAATTGGGATAATAAAATTTCATCAAATTTATTACAGATACTTACGTAAAGGTACCTACTTGGATAAGCTACATAAGTAAAAGGTGAGGTTCGTATGTGTGTACCCTGCAAACTGAAAACTACTTGGCCGATTAAGAAAATTTTAAAGTTTGATTTTATTAGTGCCAAGAGTGTTTAGGGAGTGGTATGAATGGTAAAAGAAATCGCGGACGCCCGAAAAAGCAACATTTCTATTCTTAACAATAATACTATTTCCACTTTAAAACTACATCGAGTTTTCAGGTACACTATTCACAACCTCACAACTTTACTCCAAACAAATTTAATAACAGGCACTATTGTATTTTTTTTTTTTTTTTTTTTACATTAACTCCACACAGGAGGCCCTGAGGAAAATAATTTCCCTCAGGGCCTATGTCATCTGGGATGCTGTGCGGAGGGTCTTTTTGAGGAGAGGAAGGAATGAACATTGGTCTTGAAGAGACCCATGTTGTAGGAAGGAGGAAACACAGAGGCCGGCAAATCATTCCACAGCCGAGCTGTTGAACACAAGAACGAGTCGAAGAAACGACCCGTTCTCATGTGACAAATGTCAACCGTGTACAAATGTTGGGCACGCGTTTGGCGTGTTTCCCGACTATGCACCGGTGCCGAAGGGATCAATGATGCTAGTTCCTCGGAGCATCTTCCATTGTAATACCGGTAGAACAAGGATAGCATTCCCACCCGACGCCTGTGCTCTAAAGATTGCAATCCGTCTGTTAAGATGGGAGAATCTATCAAACGGACCGCCCGTTTCTGCACAGAGTCGAGGGTATTTTTCAGGTATTTTGGAGCTCCAGACCAGAGATGGCTGCCAAATTCAACCGTGGGGCGTACTTGTGATTTGTACAAGGTTAGCAGTTGTGTACTATTAAAGTATCTGCGGGCCCTGTACAGTACGCCCAGTTTTTGGGAGGCTAGCCTTACTCTGGCTTCAATGGAGCCCCCATACCTGAGCTGGTCACTTAGGGTTACACCAAGCATATCAATGGAGGGCCTGTTCGGAAGATTGCTTCCGTTGAAAGAGACTAGATTTTATTCATCTAAAGCAGAGAAATTCTCAATCACCTTGAGCAAAATAAGTTCGAGAGGATTTGGAAAACCAAATTGTCTGTCAAAAAAAAAAATACATATAATGACATTTGTTGATAACGTTTTTTCGGTTTCAAAACTTGGACAAAACCGGATAACAAGTAAATAGTCAAATATTAGAAAACATTATGAAAACCACGTTTATCCTCCATCACAAATACGTAACAAAGAAACACTTCGATCACCCTTGGATTGAAAAAGTAATAACGTAGGTACCTACCTACTTAAAGCTCTATAAAAAACTGCTCTCTGATTTCAAGTGCTAAACATACGTCAGTTTTAGAAAAAACTAAAGTTTTAATTAAAGAAAGTTTTATATTGAATTACCGTAATAATATTATGTTACTTACTAACTTTTTTATGTGAGTACCGCTCAAGAGTCCCAACTGCTCACGTTTGGATCCAGTGAGACTATGGTATTCCCAATTGGGGTATGTTGTGAGGCTGAAGGTAGAGCAGAGGGGATAGAGATGGGAAAGAGGAAGGTGTGAAAGTACCTGGCTATTTAGTTCTGGTCACCAAACACGGCTACGATGATGGATAGATGGTGGTCCCACACCCGGGCGATTCTGAGAGTATGGAACGTGCCTGAGATGTAGTGTGTATTAATTTTAATTAAATAATTGTGAAATGACACAACGTAATTTTTAATTTTACATTTTTAATTTTTTTAGACGTATAATTATTTATTTTACTTATTTATGTTTTAATTAAGTATTTTATTAAATTGCAATATTTTTTTCTTCTATTGTAAGACATTTTATATTGTACTATGTTTTTGTCCACACTATTTTCCTGCCGACAAGCTACTTGCAGTAGCTTTGCAGGTATAATGTAAACAAGAAAAAAACCTATTTTCTTAAAAAAAATATCTTATTTATTTTTATTATTTGTAAATTTTTTACAAAGAACCTGATTTTTACAAATGGTTGGTTTTCTTTATTGAAAAAAAAAACTGAATAAATGAATAGTTTTCTTCAATGTTTTATTAAATACAATTCAACAGTTTCTGTTGGTAGGTACCTAAATAATATATTTTGAGCTGCACTTAAAGTAACAAGTATCAGACAAAAGTTGTTACAAAAACTTTACTTTACTTTGTACCACGTGCCGCTATTCCCCTTTTCGTGTAACGAAGACATATTTCAAAAATTTTGCGCATATTTTTGTATGGCGGCGAGAATCCAAGCGCTGCCCACGCTCCTTTGTCTCCCTCCATCCCTCCTCCTTCCCATCTCTCCGTCTCCTCCCCTTTCCCGCTTGATATGTTTATTGTTCTTACAACACCTGAGCTTGTACGGGACGTTTGTCCTAATAGCACGGCCGAGTGGGAACACGGGGAAATCAGGAAACTTAAACATTTTATCAGGATTTTGTTCAATGTGTGCCGTATGCAGCAAACAAGGGTGGAGCAAGCATGCATTGGATAATATTAATGTTGTTTGTGTAAATTTTTTTTTGTCAATATTATTGTTGATTTCTTGAATAAAAACTATACTTTCTCAAAGCTAGGATGTCATATTCGATTACCTGTATGTATTCAACAAGCTAATTATTTGAACTACGTTGATAAATACGTCGGGTTACCATTCAGCGTCGTGCAGATTAAATTTCTCTGCCGAGTCCTTCAAAGTCTTCCAACTTGCGTGCTAACATGCTAGGCATTGCATAATACGAATTCGGTTTATCTAGTAAATATAAATTTTGTTTGTTTGATATTAATTTAGTTCGAATATTTTTTTGTCAACTGTTTGGGAAAATTTTGTTAATAGTGTGAACGAAGATTTTCTTCTCATGGTTTGTATGACACATTCGAGTCACATAATTATTCAGAACTGACGTGTAGACTAAATTTATTACATTAGATATGGATACCATAAGTCAAGATGTGGGTACTATTCTTCAGATATAACGGTCAGTGGTTGTGTTAACACATGCGTCAGGTTTCTATCCAGGCGTCATGGGTTCAATTCTCCGTCAATGTGAGCAACATCTTTCGCTTAGTATAGAGTAATATTTCATAATTTAATAATACAAATAGTTTTTTATAGCCGCTGTTACATCTACTGTAACATAGTACAAATATAAATGAAAATACTTGGTTTTAAGTTACTTTATTGATATATTTTCACTGTTTCCCGGTCTCGGTACCTCCGTACCATCATCAGGACTGTTATAATAAGAATGTTAAATAAATAATTTCTTTTAATTTATATAAAATGTCAAGTCACAATTCACAATGTGTTTGCTTCTTTTGAAAAATGAATACACACATTCCTAGGTAATTTGTTTCAGAGAATTTGAGCATTTCATAAAATTTCAAAGTAATTTAAAGTTCTGTGAAAGTTCTATTCAAGTCATGTTATTATATCCCACTGGTCATTGTTTACATAACTTGTATAGAACTTCCACAGCACTTTGAAATAAGATGATTTTGAAATCTATGCAATAACCGATCCGTAGTAAATAATACACGCTCTTTTTGTTGAACATTTCCAAAAAAGCCTTAGATATTCAATTTCATCAGGATGCATTAATTTTATTTGCGTTTTGTTCAAAAACCGTCAAATAATTTCAGAAAATAAATACAAAAAATAAGTTAAAAGCACGTATGTAAATATTTGTCATTTTGATAATTTTATGGATTTTCGCTCTCTCATCCATCGTTGTGGGTTTATCGCACACATGTCCAATTTAACGATGGACCACCTTCAGAAACTGAATAATTTATCGTTTTTAACCGTATTAGTGTCCACACAATAATAATTAGTGTAATGAAAATATATCGCCTCATTAATCCTGAGTCTTTAGGGAAAAAGATTAACCCTAAATACAGTAAACTTAATTAATGATTGAGAAAAACATACTCGTAATTACTTTATTTAATTTCGATTAACATCAGCTATTTTTATCCCGTATGATTAAAAAAAGAGCGACTACAATGATGAAATAAATAGTAGCTACTCTAATTGCTAAGTATGTAGTACTTTAAATGGAGCTTTGAACGCTGCTTTGCAAGAGATTTGAAGAAAAATATGGATCAAATAAAAAATCGGTTTTAAGATGATTTTTTCACAACACGGCGCCTTATTAAAGGTGGCCATTCATATAAGGGAACGTACCCATACTACGTGACTAACTTTTTGCAATTTTTAACCCCCCCCCCCTCCCCCGGTGACCAAAATCCTAAGCAACCCGCCGCTCATTTGTATGGAGCGTGACATTTTGAAGACCCTCCCCCCCTAAACGTGTCACGTAGTATGGGTACGTTCCCTAAGCTACTAGCTGGTCCCGGCATACGTTGCTCTGCCATTTAATAAAGAAATTGTTTCTCCCTGCGTGTCCTTTCCCATTCGTCGAGTTCCCTTCCACCTCCACCTTCCCTTCCTCTTCCGCGTCCCCTTCCCCTCTCCCCTCTTGCGTTCCCACTCTGATTCCTCCACCTTCCCTCTCCCCACCCTCCCCCGTCTTACGAACCCCCCTCCCGAGTTCCCCTCCCCCCTCCCCCTCCTTGGTTCCCCTCCCCCATCTCTCCCTCCCTCCCGCTTTCCATAGCAATAGCCGCTTCCTTGCGTGCCACCAATAGCATTTTTTTTATACAAATTTCATATTGCCAGAGCTCACCGGAAGTTTTATAAAAACCCTGTACTGACAATAACGAACACACAAAAAAAAGAGTTATCCAATTTGGTGCAGTCGTGCGAAAGTTATTCGCTTAGCAACACATTCAGCGATTCATTTTTATATTATAGATTTATCACTAACTAGCAGACCCGGCAACACTTTGCTGTGGCTAACGAAA